>OU426878.1:2674626-12674626 GCA_911387805.1 Cantharis rustica
CATAACATTTGAACAAAAATTTGGCTTTGAAGTATTAGGAGAGCAGAAACAAAAGAAATAATTGCAATTTTTTCTGCAGTTTATGGTTTCCTGCTTCAAAATGATGAAAAACTTAAAATTTGAAGAAAATTTTTGCTTTTAAAGTATTAGGAGAACAGAAACAAAAGAAATAATTGCAATTTCTTCTGCAGTTTATGTATTTCTGCTCCAAAATGATGAAAAAATTCAAATTTGAAGTAAATTTTTGCTGTTAAAGTATTAGGAGAGCAGAAACAAAAGAAATAATTGCAATTTTTCCTGCAGTTTATGTATTCCTTCTCCAAAATGATGAAAAACATAACATTTGAACAAAAATTTGACTTTGAAGTATTAAGAGAGCAGAAACAAAAGAAATAATTGCAATTTCTCCTGCAGTTTATGGTTTCCTGCTTCAAAATGATGAAAAGCTTAAAATTTGAAGTAAATTTTTGCTTTTAAAGTATTAGGAGAGCAGAAACAAAAGAATTAATTGCAATTTTTCTTGCAGTTTATGTATTCCTGCTCTAAAATGATGAAAAACATAACATTTGAACAAAAATTTGGCTTTGAAGTATTAGGAGAGCAGAAACAAAAGAAATAATTGCAATTTCTCCTGCAGTTTATGGTTTCCTGCTTCAAAATGATGAAAATATTCAAATTTGAAGTAAATTTTTGCTGTTAAAGTATTAGGAGAGCAGAAACAAAAAAAATAATTGCAATTTCTCTTGCAGTTTATGTATTCCTACTCCAAAATGATGAAAAGCATAACATTTGAACAAAAATTTGGCTTTGAAGTATTAGGAGAGCAGAAACAAAAGAAATAATTGCAATTTTTCCTGCAGTTTATGTATTTCTGCTCCAAAATGATGAAAAAATTCAAATTTGAAGTAAATTTTTGCTGTTAAAGTATTAGGAGAGCAGAAACAAAAGAAATAATTGCAATTTCTTCTGCAGTTTATGGTTTCCTGCTTCAAAATGATGAAAAGCTTAAAATTTGAAGTAAATTTTTGCTTTTAAAGTATTAGGAGAGCAGAAACAAAAGAAATAATTGCAATTTTTCTTGCAGTTTATGTATTCCTGCTCTAAAATGATGAAAAACATAACATTTGAACAAAAATTTTGCTTTGAAGTATTAGGAGAGCAGAAACAAAAGAAATAATTGCAATTTCTCCTGCAGTTTATGGTTTCCTGCTTCAAAATGATGAAAAACTTAAAATTTGAAGTAAATTTTTGCTTTTAAAGTATTAGGAGAACAGAAACAAAAGAAATAATTGCAATTTCTTATGCAGTTTATGTATTTCTGCTCCAAAATGATGAAAAAATTCAAATTTGAAGTAAATTTTTGCTTTTAAAGTATTAGGAGAACAGATACAAAAGAAATATTTGCAATTTCTTCTGCAGTTTATGTATTTCTGCTCCAAAATGCTGAAAATATTCAAATTTGAAGTAAATTTTTGCTGTTAAAGTATTAGGAGAGCAGAAACAAAAGAAATAATTGCAATTTCTCCTGCAGTTTATGGTTTCCTGCTTCAAAATGATGAAAAACTTAAAATTTGAAGTAAATTTTTGCTTTTAAAGTATTAGGAGAACAGAAACAAAAGAAATATTTGCAATTTCTTCTGCAGTTTATGTATTTCTGCTCCAAAATGATGAAAAAATTTAAATTTTAAGTAAATTTTTGCTTTTAAAGTATTAGGAAAGCAGAAACAAAAGAATTAATTGCAATTTTTCTTGCAGTTTATGTATTCCTGCTCTAAAATGATGAAAAACATAACATTTAAACAAAAATTTGGCTTTGAAGTATTAGGAGAGCAGAAACAAAAGAAATAATTGCAATTTCTCCTGCAGTTTATGGTTTCCTGCTTCAAAATGATGAAAAGCTTAAAATTTGAAGTAAATTTTTGCTTTTAAAGTATTAGGAGAGCAGAAACAAAAGAATTAATTGCAATTTTTCTTGCAGTTTATGTATTCCTGCTCTAAAATGATGAAAAACATAACATTTGAACAAAAATTTGGCTTTGAAGTATTAGGAGAGCAGAAACAAAAGAAATAATTGCAATTTCTCCTGTAGTTTATGTATTCCTGCTCCAAAATGATGAAAAGCATAACATTTGAACAAAAATTTGGCTTTGAAGTATTAGGAGAGCAGAAACAAAAGAAATAATTGCAATTTTTTCTACAGTTTATGTATTTCTGCTCCAAAATGATGAAAAAATTCAAATTTGTAGTAAATTTTTGCTTTTAAAGTATTAGGAGAACAGAAACAAAAGAAATATTTGCAATTTCTTCTGCAGTTTATGTATTTCTGCTCCAAAATGATGAAAAAATTTAAATTTTAAGTAAATTTTTGCTTTTAAAGTATTAGGAGAGCAGAAACAAAAGAAATAATTGCAATTTTTCCTGCAGTTTATGTATTCGTGCTCTAAAATGATGAAAAACATAACATTTGAACAAAAATTTGGCTTTGAAGTATTAGGAGAGCAGAAACAAAAGAAATAATTGCAATTATTCCTGCAGTTTATGGTTTCCTGCTTCAAAATGATGAAAAACTTAAAATTTGAAGTAAATTTTTGCTTTTAAAGTATTAGGAGAACAGAAACAAAAGAAATATTTGCAATTTCTTCTGCAGTTTATGTATTTCTGCTCCAAAATGATGAAAAAATTTAAATTTTAAGTAAATTTTTGCTTTTAAAGTATTAGGAAAGCAGAAACAAAAGAATTAATTGCAATTTTTCTTGCAGTTTATGTATTCCTGCTCTAAAATGATGAAAAACATAACATTTAAACAAAAATTTGGCTTTGAAGTATTAGGAGAGCAGAAACAAAAGAAATAATTGCAATTTCTCCTGCAGTTTATGGTTTCCTGCTTCAAAATGATGAAAAAATTCAAATTTGAAGTAAATTTTTGCTGTTAAAGTATTAGGAGAGCAGAAACAAAAGAAATAATTGCAATTTCTCCTGCAGTTTATCGTTTCCTGCTTCAAAATGATGAAAAGCTTAAAATTTGAAGTAAATTTTTGCTTTTAAAGTATTAGGAAAGCAGAAACAAAAGAATTAATTGCAATTTTTCTTGCAGTTTATGTATTCCTGCTCCAAAATGATGAAAAACATAACATTTAAACAAAAATTTGGCTTTGAAGTATTAGGAGAGCAGAAACAAAAGAAATAATTGCAATTTCTCCTGCAGTTTATGGTTTCCTGCTTCAAAATGATGAAAAGCTTAAAATTTGAAGTAAATTTTTGCTTTTAAAGTATTAGGAGAGCAGAAACAAAAGAAATAATTGCAATTTTTCCTGCAGTTTATGTATTCCTGCTCCAAAATGATGAAAAGCCTAACATTTGAACAAAAATTTGGCTTTGAAGTATTAGGAGAGCAGAAACAAAAGAAATAATTGCAATTTTTTCTGCAGTTTATGTATTTCTGCTCCAAAATGATGAAAAAAATTCAAATTTGAAGTAAATTTTTGCTTTTAAAGTATTAGGAGAACAGAAACAAAAGAAATATTTGCAATTTCTTCTGCAGTTTATGTATTTCTGCTCCAAAATGATGAAAAACTTAAAATTTGATGTAAATTTTTGCTTTTAAAGTATTAGGAGAGCAGAAACAAAAGGAATAATTGCAATTTCTTCTGCAGTTTATGTATTTCTGCTCCAAAATGATGAAAAAATTCAAATTTGAAGTAAATTTTTGCTGTTAAAGTATTAGGAGAGCAGAAACAAAAGAAATAATTGCAATTTTTCTTGCAGTTTATGTATTCCTACTCCAAAATGATGAAAAGCATAACATTTGAACAAAAATTTGGCTTTGAAGTATTAGGAGAGCAGAAACAAAAGAAATAATTGCAATTTCTCCTGCAGTTTATGGTTTCCTGCTTCAAAATGATGAAAAACTTAAAATTTGAAGTAAATTTTTGCTTTTAAAGTATTAGGAGAGCAGAAACAAAAGAAATAATTGCAATTTCTTTTGCAGTTTATGTATTTCTGCTCCAAAATGATGAAAAAATTCAAATTTGAAGTAAATTTTTGCTTTTAAAGTATTAGGAGAACAGAAACAAAAGAAATATTTGCAATTTCTTCTGCAATTTATGTATTTCTGCTCCAAAATGATGAAAATATTCAAATTTGAAGTAAATTTTTGCTGTTAAAGTATTAGGAGAGCAGAAACAAAAGAAATAATTGCAATTTCTTTTACAGTTTATGTATTTCTGCTCCAAAATGATGAAAAAATTCAAATTTGAAGTAAATTTTTGCTGTTAAAGTATTAGGAGAGCAGAAACAAAAGAAATAATTGCAATTTTTCTTGCAGTTTATGTATTCCTACTCCAAAATGATGAAAAGCATAACATTTGAACAAAAATTTGGCTTTGAAGTATTAGGAGAGCAGAAACAAAAGAACTAATTGCAATTTCTCCTGCAGTTTATGGTTTCCTGCTTCAAAATGATGAAAAACTTAAAATTTGAAGTAAATTTTTGCTTTTAAAGTATTAGGAGAGCAGAAACAAAAGAAATAATTGCAATTTCTTTTGCAGTTTATGTATTTCTGCTCCAAAATGATGAAAAAATTCAAATTTGAAGTAAATTTTTGCTTTTAAAGTATTAAGAGCACAGAAACAAAAGAAATATTTGTAATTTCTTCTGCAGGTTACGTTTTCCTGTTCCAAAATGATGAAAGACTTAAAATTTGAACTAAATTTTTGCTTTTAAAGTATTAGGAGTGCAGAAGATAAAGAAATAATTGCAATTTCTCCTACCGTTTATGTTTTCCTGCTCCAAAATGATGAAAAACTTAAAATTTGAAATATATTTTTGCTGTTAAAGTATTAGGAGAGCAGAAACAAAAGAAATAATTGCAATTTTTCCTGCAGTTTATGTATGCCTGCTCCAAAATGATGAAAAACATAACATTTGAACAAAAATTTGACTTTGAAGTATTAAGAGAGCAGAAACAAAAGAAGTAATTGCAATTTCTCTTGCAGTTTATGGTTTCCTGCTTCAAAATGATGAAAAGCTTAAAATTTGAAGTAAATTTTTGCTTTTAAAGTATTAGGAGAGCAGAAACAAAAGAAATAATTGCAATTTTTCCTGCAGTTTATGTATTCCTGCTCCAAAATGATGAAAAGCCTAACATTTGAACAAAAATTTGGCTTTGAAGTATTAGGAGAGCAGAAACAAAAGAAATAATTGCAATTTTTTCTGCAGTTTATGTATTTCTGCTCCAAAATGATGAAAAAATTCAAATTTGAAGTAAATTTTTGCTTTTAAAGTATTAGGAGAACAGAAACAAAAGAAATATTTGCAATTTCTTCTGCAGTTTATGTATTTCTGCTCCAAAATGATGAAAAAATTCAAATTTGAAGTAAATTTTTGCTGTTAAAGTATTAGGAGAGCAGAAACCAAAGAAATAATTGCAATTTCTTCTGCAGTTTATGGTTTCCTGCTTCAAAATGATGAAAAGCTTAAAATTTGAAGTAAATTTTTGCTTTTAAAGTATTAGGAGAGCAGAAACAAAAGAAATAATTGCAATTTTTCTTGCAGTTTATGTATTCCTGCTCTAAAATGATGAAAAACATAACATTTGAACAATAATTTGGCTTTGAAGTATTAGGAGAGCAGAAACAAAAGAAATAATTGCAATTTCTCCTGCAGTTTATGGTTTCCTGCTTCAAAATGATGAAAAGCTTAAAATTTGAAGTAAATTTTTGCTTTTAAAGTATTAGGAGAACAGAAACAAAAGAAATATTTGGAATTTCTTCTGCAGTTTATGTATTTCTGCTCCAAAATGATGAAAAAATTTAAATTTTAAGTAAATTTTTGCTTTTAAAGTATTAGGAGAGCAGAAACAAAAGAAATAATTGCAATTTCTTCTGCAGTTTATGTATTTCTGCTCCAAAATGATGAAAAAAATCAAATTTGAAGTAAATTTTTGCTTTTAAAGTATTAGGAGTACAGAAACAAAAGAAATATTTGCAATTTCTTCTGCAGTTTATGTATTTCTGCTCCAAAATGATGAAAAAATTCAAATTTGAAGTAAATTTTTGCTGTTAAAGTATTAGGAGAGCAGAAACAAAAGAAATAATTGCAATTTCTTTTGCAGTTTATGGTTTCCTGCTTCAAAATGATGAAAAGCTTAAAATTTGAAGTAAATTTTTGCTTTTAAAGTATTAGGAGAGCAGAAACAAAAGAAATAATTGCAATTTCTTTTGCAGTTTATGTATTTCTGCTCCAAAATGATGAAAAAATTCAAATTTGAAGTAAATTTTTGCTTTTAAAGTATTAGGAGAACAGAAACAAAAGAAATATTTGCAATTTCTTCTGCAATTTATGTATTTCTGCTCCAAAATGATGAAAATATTCAAATTTGAAGTAAATTTTTGCTGTTAAAGTATTAGGAGAGCAGAAACAAAAGAAATAATTGCAATTTCTCCTGCAGTTTATGGTTTCCTGCTTCAAAATGATGAAAAGCTTAAAATTTGAATTAAAATTTTGCTTTTAAAGCATTAGGAGAGCAGAAACAAAAGAAATAATTGCAATTTTTCCTGCAGTTTATGTATTCCTGCTCCAAAATGATGAAAAACATAACATTTGAACAAAAATTTGGCATTGAAGTATTAGGAGAGCAGAAACAAAAGAAGTAATTGCAATTTCTCCTGCAGTTTATGGTTTCCTGCTTCAAAATGATGAAAAACTTAAAATTTGAAGTAAATTTTTGCTTTTAAAGTATTAGGAGAGCAGAAACAAAAGAAATAATTGCAATTTCTTTTGCAGTTTATGTATTTCTGCTCCAAAATGATGAAAAAATTCAAATTTGAAGTAAATTTTTGCTTTTAAAGTATTAAGAGCACAGAAACAAAAGAAATATTTGTAATTTCTTCTGCAGGTTACGTTTTCCTGCTCCAAAATGATGAAAAACTTAAAATTTGAAATACATTTTTGCTGTTAAAGTATTAGGAGAGCAGAAACAAAAGAAATAATTGCAATTTTTCCTGCAGTTTATGTATTCCTGCTCCAAAATGATGAAAAACATAACATTTGAACAAAAATTTGGCTTTGAAGTATTAGGAGAGCAGAAACAAAAGAAATAATTGCAATTTCTCCTGCAGTTTATGGTTTCCTGCTTCAAAATGATGAAAAACTTAAAATTGAAGTAAATTTTTGCTTTTAAAGTATTAGGAGAGCAGAAACAAAAGAAATAATTGCAATTTCTTCTGCAGTTTATGTATTTCTGCTCCAAAATGATGAAAAAATTCAAATTTGAAGTAAATTTTTGCTTTTAAAGTATTAGGAGAACAGAAACAAAAGAAATATTTGCAATTTTTTCTGAAGGTTACGTTTTCCTGTTGCAAAATGATGAAAGACTTAAAATTTGAACTAAATTTTTGCTTTTAAAGTATTAGGAGTGCAGAAGATAAAGAAATAATTGCAATTTCTCCTACCGTTTATGTTTTCCTGCTCCAAAATGATGAAAAACTTAAAATTTGAAATATATTTTTGCTGTTAAAGTATTAGGAGAGCAGAAACAAAAGAAATAATTGCAATTTTTCCTGCAGTTTATGTATGCCTGCTCCAAAATGATGAAAAACATAACATTTGAACAAAAATTTGACTTTGAAGTATTAAGAGAGCAGAAACAAAAGAAGTAATTGCAATTTCTCTTGCAGTTTATGGTTTCCTGCTTCAAAATGATGAAAAGCTTAAAATTTGAAGTAAAATTTTGCTTTTAAAGTATTAGGAGAGCAGAAACAAAAGAAATAATTGCAATTTTTCCTGCAGTTTATGCATTCCTGCTCCAAAATGATGAAAAACATAACATTTGAACAAAAATTTGGCTTTGAAGTATTAGGAGAGCAGAAACAAAAGAAATAATTGCAATTTCTCCTGCAGTTTATGGTTTCCTGCTTCAAAATGATGAAAAACTTAAAATTTGAAGTAAATTTTTGCTTTTAAAGTATTAGGAGAGCAGAAACAAAAGAAATAATTGCAATTTCTTTTGCAGTTTATGTATTTCTGCTCCAAAATGATGAAAAATTTCAAATTTGAAGTAAATTTTTGCTTTTAAAGTATTAAGAGAACAGAAACAAAAGAAATATTTGTAATTTCTTCTGCAGGTTACGTTTTCCTGTTCCAAAATGATGAAAGACTTAAAATTTGAACTATATTTTTGCTTTTAAAGTATTAGGAGGGCAGAAGATAAAGAAATAATTGCAATTTCTCCTACCGTTTATGTTTTCCTGCTCCAAAATGATGAAAAACTTAAAATTTGAAATACATTTTTGCTGTTAAAGTATTAGGAGAGCAGAAACAAAAGAAATAATTGCAATTTCTCCTGCAGTTTATGGTTTCCTGCTTCAAAATGATGAAAAACTTAAAATTGAAGTAAATTTTTGCTTTTAAAGTATTAGGAGAGCAGAAACAAAAGAAATAATTGCAATTTATTCTGCAGTTTATGTATTTCTGCTCCAAAATGATGAAAAAATTCAAATTTGAAGTAAATTTTTGCTTTTAAAGTATTAGGAGAACAGAAACAAAAGAAATATTTGCAATTTTTTCTGAAGGTTACGTTTTCCTGTTGCAAAATGATGAAAGACTTAAAATTTGAACTACATTTTTGCTTTTAAAGTATTAGGAGTGCAGAAGATAAAGAAATAATTGCAATTTCTCCTACCGTTTATGTTTTCCTGCTCCAAAATGATGAAAAACTTAAAATTTAAAATATATTTTTGCTGTTAAAGTATTAGGAGAGCAGAAACAAAAGAAATAATTGCAATTTTTCCTGCAGTTTATGTATGCCTGCTCCAAAATGATGAAAAACATAACATTTGAACAAAAATTTGACTTTGAAGTATTAAGAGAGCAGAAACAAAAGAAGTAATTGCAATTTCTCTTGCAGTTTATGGTTTCCTGCTTCAAAATGATGAAAAGCTTAAAATTTGAAGTAAAATTTTGCTTTTAAAGTATTAGGAGAGCAGAAACAAAAGAAATAATTGCAATTTTTCCTGCAGTTTATGCATTCCTGCTCCAAAATGATGAAAAACATAACATTTGAACAAAAATTTGGCTTTGAAGTATTAGGAGAGCAGAAACAAAAGAAATAATTGCAATTTCTCCTGCAGTTTATGGTTTCCTGCTTCAAAATGATGAAAAACTTAAAATTTGAAGTAAATTTTTGCTTTTAAAGTATTAGGAGAGCAGAAACAAAAGAAATAATTGCAATTTCTTTTGCAGTTTATGTATTTCTGCTCCAAAATGATGAAAAATTTCAAATTTGAAGTAAATTTTTGCTTTTAAAGTATTAAGAGAACAGAAACAAAAGAAATATTTGTAATTTCTTCTGCAGGTTACGTTTTCCTGTTCCAAAATGATGAAAGACTTAAAATTTGAACTATATTTTTGCTTTTAAAGTATTAGGAGGGCAGAAGATAAAGAAATAATTGCAATTTCTCCTACCGTTTATGTTTTCCTGCTCCAAAATGATGAAAAACTTAAAATTTGAAATACATTTTTGCTGTTAAAGTATTAGGAGAGCAGAAACAAAAGAAATAATTGCAATTTTTCCTGCAGTTTATGTATTCCTGCTCCAAAATGATGAAAAACATAACATTTGAACAAAAATTTGGCTTTGAAGTATTAGAAGAGCAAGAGCAAAAGAAATAATTGCGATTTCTTCTCCCGTTTTTGTTTTCCTGTTCCAAATTGATGAAAAACATAAATTTTGAAGTAAATTTTTGCTTTTTAAGTATTAGGGGGGCAGAAACAGAAGAAATAATTGCAATTTTTCCTGCAGTTTATGTTTTCCTGCTCCAAAATGATAAAATACATAAAATTTCAAGTAAATTTTTGCTGTTAAAGTATTAGGAGAGCCGAAACAAAAGAACTATTGGCAATTTCTCCTACACTTTATATTTTACTGCTTCAAAATGGTGAAAAACTTAAAATTTGATGTAAATTTTTGCTTTTAAAGTATTAGGAGTGCAGAAACAAAAGAAATAATTTCAATTTTTCCAGCAATGTTATGATTTTCTGCTCCAAAAAAATGAAAAATCTAAAATTTGAAGTAAATTTTTTCTTTTAATGTATTAGGAGAGCAGAAACAAAAAAAACAATTGCAATTTCTACTTCAGTTTATGTTTTCCTGCTCCAAAGTGATGAAAAACTTAAAATTTGAAGTACATTTTTACTGTTAAAGTATTAGGAGAGCAGAAACAAAAGAAATAAAAGCAATTTTTTCTGCAGTTTATATTTTCCTGTTCCAAAATGATAAAAAACATAAAATTTGAAATAAATTTTTAATTTTAAGGAGTAGGAGAGCAGAAACAAAAGAAATAATTACTATTTTGTACTGCAGTTTATCATCAAGAGACAGTTCCCAAAAGGTCTGTATGATCTGACGTTTTCGTCAATAATAAGTTTTGTTCGTTACCCAAATCTAATAGAGCAACGAAAGCCAGCGGAGAACTTATTTCTCGTGCTTCATTTTATCCGAAATGTGATGCGGTAACTGTTTGTACACCTCCGAAAGTTTAACGTTGTTTACTTCCATTTTTAACAAATCCTTCTCGGTAATCTAGAAAAAATTTTCTTTTACTTTAGAATAATAAAATAGATGAAAAAATCTTACAATTTGGTTTGGTTTATCTATCAAAGTTTTCCAAACTGCTGTTTTCAATTTTTTCATGTCCATCTTTTTCGCCTGCAGAGCATAAGGAACGTAGGTATTTTTGGCTAATTTTGGCATGTCGATAAGATTGTCGCCCAAGACATTTTGTGTAAGTAGTAAATCCTCATCATTTTGTAGGTCAAGATCTTGATCGTTCATGTGGATATCATTGTCATCATCTTCCTGCAATTCAATTGCAATTAAACTATAGATCCATTAAAATGAACTCAAAAACTCACTGCATGTTGTGATCAATCTTCCTCATCTACCTCAATGAGAGTGGGCTTTTGAATTTTTGAAGCCAATTAAAATCGTTTAAGGTAAGAGGAAAGAGGTTGTTGAATGGTTCCATTATTATCGGGAAAGAGCTCGGGAAAAGTGCACCTACAATAAACAAGCAGATTATTTTTAAATGCAAAGCAACAAATTTAAAGTTTACTGTAGTCGTGATAAAGTAATCCGGGGTGGGGGGGCGTTTAATTTTAAATAGTTTAGTTTTATCTATGGTACTCTTTCTATTAACATAATTTACCATGGCAGGTGGTGCTTTAACTTTCTTTGCGGATTTAGCAGGCTGCCTATCGGTTTGGAACATCTACTAACTGTTAAAAAAAAATATAAAACACATTCCTTTATTAAATTTTGAAACTTACTAGCAGGACGCACATGTATAAGTTTCCAGTGACTTGGTCCGGCCGATATTTGCGTAATAAGGCTATTGTTATTTGTTTGAATTGTAAATGAATATTCGCTGGCTTCCACATCTGTAACTTCGGATTGTAACAACTTTGGATTGCTGCTTATCTCCTTCTTCATCTCCTGAACTCATATTTTCTTTTCGCTTGCATTTGAAAATAGAAGAATGAAGAAAAAAACGAATAATAATCTGTAGATTTTTTATTTACTTATTTACTTATTATTAGGTGTATCTACTTATTATTTACTTTTGAGCAGTTCTAAGATTTACAACTTCTATCAATGAGTATAAGTCATTTTTAAAGTCGATCGAAGTTTTAATTTCATCTATTCTTAATTTTATCTAATAATCGTGAAATAAAGGCCTTTATATTATGTTACAGAGAATTCGTACTGAATCAGAATTCTATTTTCTTGTTTATTCAAATATTCTAAGTTCAACCCTGTTAAATGTGAATTATTGTCATTTTAGTGTTTTTTAAATATCATGTTTTTTTTGTAGTATGTATTCTTTACTTAACAGTTAAAATTTTATTATTTTAACATTTTGTTAGGTTTGATTATTTTAACATTACATACTACTAAATACCACAAAAATACTTAAAAAATTCTAAAACTTTTTTAAGTTAATTTCTATTAATTTTATCTATTGCAAGTTGGCCAGTTAAATCGATCGATTACCCGAAAATACCTTCATATTAAAATACCCACTGATTACCCGACTTCTCATCAAATTACCCGCATTATGGGTAAATACCCGAAAAACGGCAGCCCTGCCAAAGACTCGCGTGGTGTTCACCGTAACAATAAACTGAAATGAATAAAGCTCAACCGACAAATTGGTTGAACCAATTTGAAAAAGAACCAAATTATAGATTAAAAGGTTATTTTAAGAAAAATATTGGTATTAGTACTAAAGCGACGACCTCGAAATGTAAACCAATGAAATTGCTTTAAATGCTGTGTGTTGCCTAAACTGAACCGGGTAAAATCATAAATAAAATAGATGTGAACAGAGTTAAATGTAATATCGAATAGACGTAGTTATTTGGTTATAACATTTTACTTTTTTGTGGTGAATATTTAAAATTACTACAAGATTAAGTACTAGTTAAATTATCTGAAGTTTCCCGGTGTAAATTAGACTTTGCAAGCGATGCGCCACCTATATTATTCATATCTTGGATCGACTATAATCAAAATTAATATTAACTCTAAAATTAAATTTGTATCAAACAAAATCGTTTATCAAAAATAAATATCTTCTTTAATAATCAAAACTCACCATACAAAAAACAGTATTTCTATTCATTTTCTTTTTTTTTTTATCTTTGTAATCTTATTTTATTCTATCGGCTGTCTCGCTAATTTCAGGTCCAAATAGTTCAAGTTACTTTTCCAGACCCCTAATATAAATTCCGCAATCCCGCCGCTGAGGATTACAATCCAAAATTTAATAGTACTCATAAATTGCCAAAAGAGCTATCAAAGTTGCCTATCGTGCAGTAACTAACAGGATCAATCGATAGGACTTAAAGTTACAGGAAAGTTTAAGTTAAACCACGCAGTTTCCGATATAAGCATAAGATGGCAGCATCAATCTTATTATTATCACAATTTTGAATTTATTAAAAAATAAATAATATATTTTACTGGAATGCTTATTGATTACAAATGTAGAAATATGTCTTTGACTATCAGGTCGAATCTGGCGACACGGAGGGATGCTCTGTGATCAAAGTAATTTGGACTACTTGTATAATAAATATGTTATTACATAAATTTTGTATTTATTATTTTATTGTTTGTGCTTTGCATTGTGCTGGTACCGAGAACAAAAACTACCTTAGAGTTCATAAAATTCACAATGGGCTCTTTGGTGTGCTATTAATTTTTTATGTTCGATTATTTAAAAATTGCAAACAAACATTAAAAGGAATATATCGAATAGAACAATTCGCAGAGAGAAGAAATGGGAAAGATTAATCGTAGATTATCGAATAATTAATTTTAATTGGTCGGTTGCGTTTGTTGGTACCTCATTTTTCACACGTTATCCTATTGTGTACAAATATGAGAACCCCATTCTCGAATTCGGAGTGTGCTTTATAAAATAAAAAATTGTTTAAATGGTATCACTCGTAGGGCCATGTGGAGTCATACGGGTCACGCGTCGGAACAACCCTAATGGCATCTCTTATGCGGGTTGAAAGCGCCAGTTAACTTATTTACCGGGGAAATCCGCACCCCAAATCCACGTAAAGATAACATGCCGACTATTAAAATTACAAAAGTGACGAGTGGAAGTATTCATAAAAAAGGGGTCAACGTTTCGTACGTTAATCATTAATTAATTAATCATAATTACCACAATTTTCAACAACTCCGGATACTAAAATTTGTCCCAAAACAACCACGTAGGATGAAAATTGGAAACTCTCTCGTTTTTTAACGATTTTCTCAAGTGGAGTATTTAAAGTAACGAATAATGGCTAATTGGCCACTTCACGAACCATAACGCTTGGATGCGGTTGTAGTATATTTTATAAAGTTCACCCTCTAATCGCTTTACTCCCCATTATGTAAGCAAGTTATCACACCCCAGAATTAAATATGCTGGCCGCGCACCTCTGGGAAAATAAAGTTAATTTGCAAGAAATTACCCGAACATGCCAAAACAGTTTTAGTTTCGCTTCGTGAAGATAAGGAAGAGAAACGTGCTCGAATAAAAAACAAACGGAGTATTGGAATGGTGGAAAGAGCAAATTGTTGTCTTGAAATTTGCATAGGACGGAGGAGGTCTTATCGAGCAATCGTGTATTGCGCTAGTTTTACAAGGAAAATATTATAAAAAAGTAAAACGCTCAGGTAATTAAAACAGGTTATGCATTTTGCGGAAATTAAAAGCAGGAAACGAATTCCACGCTTCCGTAGCTACTGGATAAAGCTTTATCATAATCGAAACCCCACCTATTGTGCTATTCTAATTTTACCAAACAACTTCATTTTAATATCTTTACTTTTATATTTATCGAACAATGTATTATTATATTTATTATCGAGGCCCCATTGATAAATTTACAATTACTTATACCTCGGTGGTTTTTATAACTTTTCCAACTTCACATGATTGAAAAATTAAGTAACGTCAAGTTACCCCAAGAGGTGCGTCTCTCCGAGCAGAAATAAAAGCGAACAATAGATTTACATCTCTATTTACGACCAGTCTGAAAAATACACCAAGTCATTAAAACCATAATTGAACTTAACTGTTCTGAATAGCATAAAATAAATGCGAGATGCGGGCCGATCTATACAAGTCCGAGATGAAAAAACACCAGCATAATCTTACTAATAACCAGATGATGAAAAATATCTAAAAATCACGATCAATTCGCTGGATAATAGGTGCGCCAAGTTGTGCTCCGTGGCGCGTGTCAATACAAAGTATCTGCCATCCAGTGGGTCACGGTCACACTGTTGATTTCACTAATATTCTTTCTTCGTATCACTTTCACTCCAAGAGAAATGCACGACATTGTATTACATCTCGAGCATAAAAAATTAGAGGGGCTCAAAGCTCCCACAGTGCAGATCCGTCCCTGTCTGGAATGGCGGCGAGCTCCGCAGCTCTTTCCAGAACCAATATTTTTTGGTTTCCTTAAGAGACACAAAGTAAATATTTTGCACACAAAGCTAACCTTGAAGTTATTATTATCTTAAATGTGCGAAAATCTCATAAACAAATATTTGTTCATGGAGATATAAAAAAACCGCGGTTCCTAGAGACAAATTGAAAAAGTTACACATCTTTTTCTCGTACAACCAAATTTTGAATGTTCTCTACTTTTGAAAACGTCAAGCACAGAGCTCTACCACAATTTCTAGCAGAAAGATAATATTAAATTCAATTGATGGCGTAGTTTTGAAAATACCGTTGATTATAAATTTGTAAAAGATACGCAACGGTTGAAATTTGAGATCGAGCATCAATCTAAAGGTCGCAAAAAAATTAAGTTATGAAGTTATTGACATTTGAATAATTGGACTATACTTACAAGGAGAATCAACCAACCATGCGAGAAAATTGTATCACTTGCTTTCAAGTTATTAAATGGAGAGGTAAATAGCATTGCAGCGAAATCCAGAGGTGCGCCTCCATGCTTTTTCAATTTATTTTGTTTAACCTTTTTCACTTTCTATAATTTTTTTATCGATAAGCGGAAATGTAGCAAGTTGGCCGCAAAATTTCTATATGGCGACCTACCATTTTAATTAATTACTCGCCATAAAACCTAATCTTTTAATTACATTAATAAATACCAGTTAGCATAATTTTGCGTAATTATTATGTTCTTGCACGAAGCAGAACCATAATACATCTCAACAATAATACAATGTGTACAACACTTTAATAAAAGTAATTCTGGATTCTCAGAAAGTTATACAATAATTAAATCAAAAATATTGTAATTAAGAAAAAATTGGAATATCACAACCTTGGATGTTAAGAACTGCGAAGTTTTTTCCGCTTTTTTTAGTTTTTTGTCTGCTATAACACACCAAGCAACTTCTACATAAATAATTAATGAACATTCTTAATATTTAAATTAAAATTCGAGTTATTTTTATTGCTTTTATGTGTCCATGTTGACAAAATTTTCCGAATATCTCCTATTAGTTTCAATATTTGCGGAGAAATACTTCATACTTTTTTTTCATTATATATATGTAGAGGTATACCGTGGCCGCCTTTTTGTTCTCGAGAACAATAATTTATGGTCGGCCTATTCTTGTTGCGTCTCACAAACTCGAACGGTACTTTATCGTAAAGTTGTACGGTTTCCAGTATAAAAACCGAAATTTTGTCTAATTTCGTAAGTTTTAACACACCTGTTCGTTAAGCCAGTGTAGTTGTCGACGAACACGTCAACATACTATATAATAATTAGTAACATATTTGATTACTTAAAAAAAAGAGAAAGAAACGAAGAAGCGATAAAAGAAATAAAACGAAACCGCATCGCGCAACAATTTAACCAAAAAGTTTCTTCTTGCGTAACAGAAAAAGAGGAGAGATCGGAGCACCAAATTAAAAAGCGTCTTATACAACTACATTTCGTTAAAAAATATAGAAAAAACTAAAATCGAAGAAGCACTCGAAACTTGCTAAACTGGATGGTGAGATCGATGTAAAAACAAATAAAATGTAAAGTTGCCGTGAGGGTTGTGAAACTGGTTTTCAACTTTTAGATACTTTTCGATCATTAAAAATATTCTGACATCCGGAAAACTAATTTGTGCTTAAATTTATTCAATGTTGTGAGTTTTTTTACTTGCAGGTCTGCTGCAGGTTAACTTAGTAGTCAGGTGAAAATTTCTATGCTTTATCGAATGATAAAAAAAATTAGTATGGATTGATGGTTCAAGTTGCCATATTTATATGCGCGCTTTGTATGTACGATTTTATTATTCTTTGGAGCTGTTATATTGAATGTTTGTGTCAGGTAGACGAGACATTCGTAATCGCCTTAGGTTTTATAACATCAGTTTTCACTTTCTTAAGTGCACCCAGCAAAATTATAAATAATCACACCAGTGGCTCTTAAAAGGTTCTTCTCTCGAATAAATTTTCTTATAGACCAAGCGCCATCTTTTGAATTTCTAACCAGCACCTATTTCAGGATACAATATTTTGCTGTAATGTCCTTAAAATTTTAGATTCTGCTCTCTAGAAAATTTTGTTGGAGAATGCGATTTACATTAATTTTTTTCCACTTTCTCCGTTAAACAATGAACAAAAGATGATACTTAATTTAATGGCAAAATTATTGTAAGGATGGTTTTATTCACCGCTGCATGTAATCTTCGCAACTATAATTTTATATCCATCAATGCACTTTAGTCTTTTTAAATGGCATACAATGCATTGTCGTAAAATTACATGACGTGTATGGAACGGTAATTCATTACACCGTATTTTTATAGAAAGAAAAAGCTTAAAATTTCATGTTGTTTATTATATATCCGATTTGCAATCATTTCATTAGCTGGTAATAATTGCAAGTTAGAAAGATCAAATGAATGGCAATGAATGCATAAAAAAATTATCCATCCGTCGTTAAATTCAACAAGGAAGTTTAGTTGTGACATTATATTCGTCCTCCAATCAGATCTTCGCGGAAACAACGGGCAACGAACGCAACTATCGTCATTCCACCTACTAGGTTGTTCGTGGTCAGAATTAACGATGAAAATTTTGCATTAATATTGTGAAAAATGGCAACCTCCCCGAGGTGCTGTTGACTGATAATAAATGAACAGTAATCTGAGGTTCAATATATTACGAGTATGAAGTATTGCTACAATGTGTTACTAATTTAGCCCAAGAATGGTAATAAACATCATTCAAGTTGAGAATACAACGTAATTTTAAAAATCGTTTACTATTGAATAATAAGAATCGACGATTCATTAAGTGTTCAAGTCATTTAAAAAATTTATGATTCGTCAACATTTTGCAAACTATAACTTGAACCATTAACATTTCATTGCGAAACACGTAGCAAGGAAATTTACAAAAAATTTTATGATTGTTATGAGCTGACTCCTTGGTTAAGCACAATCTGCGAGAAAATCGTCAACAATTTCAAAACATAAAAGAAATAAACATTTTCAAAACAAAACGCATAAAAAGAAAATATTCTCACAGTAATAAAAATTGAATTATTATTTCTGATCTTCAAATTAAATTCCCTCTGCCCTTAAAACTTAAAATAAACACGACTTGCACGAAACGTTGGCAACAAAAAATAACAAAATAAAATTTGTTGTAATGAAGTGGTAAAGGGCTGACCCCTCGAGCCTCGTCGGTCACATTCAATATAAAACAATTGCTTTCAGCTGTATCTTTAATCTAGCCAAATTAGTTAACTGCCGACGTCTTTTAAATTTCTTTCTCCATAATGCAGCCTAGCGAGTTTCATAAAATTCGAACGTTTGTTATAAAAAATGACGAAAAAGCATTGTAGTAGCAGCTCCCCGACTAAAATTATTTGATTGACACACTGATTTTTTTTTTCATAAATACAATGAATCATTGATTCAAAAGATCAAACATACAATTTACCAACAAAAAATCCAACAAATCTGCAGGATTCTTTAATTGGCCTTTAGGGATCTGTCAGTCAATCCATCCCACGATTTGAACTTTTTCTTATAGGCAATAGGGAAGAGGACAATTTGATAAGCATTTTAAAACAAAATTTATCCTGGATTATCGTTTACAATTAACATGTATTTTAAATAGGGAAATGTTCGTTTTTACATGGATGTGTGATTTGCCGTTGTTGAGTTTGTCAAAATACGGGGCCGGAGGGCGCCGAAGTCTTTGCATTATCCTTGTTATCACCCGGGTTACTAAACTTATTTTTTGAGATAATAATTCTTTCAACCTTTTCACAGTACTGTTTTATAAATTTTTATGCCAATGTATGCCGCCACGTTATAGCCCGTCGGTGCGTACAGGCCTTTATGCTTCCTTGACCACGTGTGGAAACTGTACGAAGGATTACTGTTCTATGACAGACAATTTCCGCTAGCTGAAATAAAATTGTGAAAGAGCTACGAAGAAAATAAGTTGTTCCCTATTTCAGAAAAATCATGGAGAGCTACTTTGACGGTAGGAGACTCTAGGCCGCTGCTGCTATCAAATATACTCTATGACGGCGGATTCAGACTGCTTGACGAGAGTCGTGGCCAAAGCCCTGATGTTACCAAGAGAAGATAAGCGAAGACTGTGCTCTATTTTAGTGAAGAAAAGCAGTCATAGAGGAGAGCTACAAAACGTTCAGACGTTTTGACGATACAGATCCACTTGATGGCAGAAGAAAGAAGTGTCAAGTTTAGGAAGTTACCGAAAATGTACACTCAATAAATGGTAAGCATTCTGAAAGGCGTCAGAAATGAGAAGATAGACACCAAGGTTCATTTTCTTGCCTAAGTTCTGTCGGGCCATAAACAACGACGCTTTGAACAGACGATTTGGAACACACTGACACAATTGGGGGTCAACCTAAACCCCGACACTCTGATAGCCGTCAAAAGACATAATCACCCAAAGGGAACAAAGAAAGAGATAAAAAGAAATAAAAAAGTGACGCCTGCGAGATGTTCAGCGATACCAAGTGCCAAGAAAGAGGCAGTTTGTATAAAATTTCCTCCCTTCTTTAAAAAAAAAGTTTAACGTAGGTTAGATAGGGTTGAGTTAGATTTTAGACAGAAATACAAAGAAGACGTACAATAAGAACGTTCGACGCAATCTATACAAAAAATGGTAGCCTCAGTGAAAAAGAGTTTTTGTACCTCTTCAAATACAAGAAGAAAAATATCAGCATCTTCTCTATCTGCTGTAAAGATTATATATATTAGCACTACAGGCCTAGAAGGCCCATGGCTGTTTTCGTCACTTTGCTCCACTGCTTCCTGTCTCAAGCGATCATTTCCCAGTCTACCACTTCAACCTCATCCAGATCTTCTTGTACCTCGTTCTTCCATCGGTTCATTGGTGGACCCCTTCTTCTTACTCTTGAAAAATTTTGGCTCCACATTTCCTTTGGTGTTCTATCATTTCCCATCCTCACGAGGTAACCCAGCCATTTCGGTCTCTGGGTCCTTGCTATCGCCACTATGCTCGGTTCTCCATATAGTTCTCTCAGCTCCTGATTAGTTCTTATCATCCATTGGTCATTTACGTATTCTTCAAAATCTTCCTCTCCCACATCTCCAGCATCAACTTCTCTTTTTTTCGCAATGTCCACACTTCTGCTCCATATAGTACTGACGGCCTAATTATCGTTTTATAAACACTCACTTTGATTGACTTGGCGAACACACTACTATTAAGCATAGTCTTCAGTGCAAAAACGTTTCTTGTACCAGCCGCTGTTCTTGCCTTTATCTCTTCTTCGCATCCTGGTTTTCTTGTGATTGTTGTTCCCAGATACTTGAAGGATTTAACCTCCTCAAATTTTACAACTTGGTTCTGTATTTCTACACTTATTGACTTCTTTTCTTCGAAAGTTTTGTCGCTCTATACCATGTACTTTGTTTTGTCTTTATTCACCTTCAACCCTATCTCTTTAGCTGCCTCGTAATGTCCTGCAGCTCTTGCTTTGTTCGCGTCATAACTGTCAGATCATCTGCAAACGCAAGACATTAGTGTTTCCGCCTAAAAATTGTTCCGTGTCTGTTTAATCCCGCTTTTCTTATTATACCTTCCAGGACATTAACTGTGGTAACTGGAGCTCGTTCCAGAATAATGAAGCAAAAGTTTCAATAGATTATTACAATGTCTGGAGGTTTCTGGTCGCCCTGATTCGATATTTATTTAATCAACTTGTCATTTTTAAAACATTCGTATAATTTTTTCATTTGAGTTCTTACCTTTCATTCACGAGTGACCGGGGGGTCTGGGGGGTATGGAATACCCCCCAGCACTGGTTATTATATAATTCTCAATTACAGAGTGTGAATAGCAAACAAAAATACTTTGGAGGATATTCCAGATCTCCAAGACACCCCGAATATTTGTTTTGTGTCTTTAAGACCCAATATTATAACAATTTCCGCTAGATTTAGCTGAATCGAAAAGTTTATACAAATAATTTTAAAAATCTATTTTTATGTACTTGTTTATTTATAACCAGGGCTCGGAACTTTATTCGCTAAAAAACAATGAAATATGTGCATACGTATGCGCTAAAAAATAGTAAAATATGCGGTATAATATGCAGTAAAAATTAGAATAATATTATACAAAATTTATAAAAAATTTTGCTTTATCTTAAAATGACAAATAAAGAAAGTTTGTTAATTAAAGTTAACATTTATTGAAGAAACAAAAAATATTAAAAATAAAGAATAAACTTTGGAAGTTTAGTAAAACTTGGTTTAATTACGTAGGTGTTTTTAAATTATTTTAATACCATCTGAGACCCGTGGAAAATTCATTGGATGACCCCCCCCCCAGTAAAAATCGTCACGTCGTAATTGAATTTTAATAAATCACTTAAGAAGTTACTCGACAGTATTATACCTTCCAATTTAAAAATATTTTATTTGAAAATATTTCCTTGACAAAAATGTTTTTCCCTGACATATTAGGGCTAAAAATTTTAAATTCCATGACTTTTCCAGGTTTTCCATGCAAGTGGGAACCCTGTTATATAAAATTTATAATTTTTACTAAATTTTGTTAAAAATGTTAGGTTACTTCTGAGTTGGTGACTTCTTGGGCGGGGCCCCCGGATCTCGCGGGGCCCGTGGCATTTTGCCAGCTCCGCCACTCTATAGTTACGCCACTGTTAATACCAACTAAACTGCTATACTACCTATAAACTATAATACCTGCTAATCTAGTAAAATTAAACAGTAATTTGTATGGTTAAAATTTTTAAACGTTGTTTATAAATTAAACCAAGTTTTACTAAACTCGAAATTAAACTCACACTCTACAAGTCAACAAAATATGCAATTATATGTTCTTAAACCTAAAATATGCGAGTTTGTCTAAAAAGTAACGAAATATGCAAAAGCCTAAAGTTCCGAGCCTTGTTTATAACACTTTTAACATTTTACAAGTTTTATTGTTTATTGCAACCTTTACTATCGTAAGGGAGACTGTAGCTAGTAGCAAAATTTTGGAATTAAAAAAAGGTTGTTTGGGTATCTTCAATAATATGACGGAACTTGGATCGCTTTATAAATTCGTAGCCTTGTTTCTATTATATAACTGGAACGTTACTAGGCGTAAGTTTACCATGGTTGAGTTAGTACCCTTTTTCATGGTCCTTCATTTACATAATTTTATGTAATAAAACCTACATTTATTTAATGGCTCTTTCTTCCAGCAGTCTACATTTTTGTCTCAACCTGAAACCGATTACAACTTTTTGGGCAATTTCTACATGTGCAATTTAGATTTGTTTTTATAGGAATTATTACTAAGTCATGACTAGTTATCGCGTCGATCATAAAAAATTGTTTAATTACGTCCATGGATTATTAAAAGTCGAAATAGACGATGATTAGGTGCTCGAAATTAAATTATCGCACATGGGTGAACACAATAATTTTTTATGTTTTCGGCGTGCCAAGAAATAATACGAAATTGGTTATAGCTGTGTTTGTAAAATTCCATACATTGATGAATTAATATTATTTTTCACACCAAGGTCAGATGGCATTTTTGAACAATAACATAATAATGTTTTAGGAATAATAAAGCCATTTTGTAAATTTTAAATGCAAATATGAGTATTATGCTGCTGTTTTATTTTGAATGCAAAACCTTTTGTACTCAACTCGTAACTTAATTGACTATTCCATTTACTAGTGGCATGAATTATTTACTTAAAATAACTTTCAAAAAAAGGTATATTATTTGTATAATTAATAGACAGACACACATTTCTTAGTCATATCCGCCATATTAAACCACTTGCACATAAGCTATTTAAATTTTTTATGTGGTTCAACGCAAAGTTCTTGTTGCTCCTTTTCGTTTTAATGTTTCATAACAACACAACTTTAATTTATACAATAACTAAGATTGTATCATTACCATGTGCTGTCGAGGCTGCTTTTTTGGTGGTCTTAAAATTAAACCACTTTTAATTTTTAAAAATTAAACAGAACATTTTTATTTCGACCGCTACTTTGCTGTAGCTTCTTGCAATAAACTTTCACTTACCGATTTCAAAATTTACAAAAGTAGAACTAATTGGAGCCTGTTTGGAATTTTAAATTATTTTTTTATCCTACAAATTAATTTTTGAACTGTTTTTTAATTATTATGTTTTCTCACCGTTTCGGCCGAAAGTTAGTTTTGAAGTGGAAGAAAAGACTTACACGGAACATTAAAATTGTTCGTTGTGCAATGCACCTGAGCAGGAAAAATTAACTGTGGCTTTTAATAAATCATTTTTACGACCTTTGAGGTTTACCTACAATGGAAATGTTTTTTTCTAATACTTGAATTTCATTGTTCCTCGATTAGTGGGAAATTAACTTTATTGTCTGTAAGAAATCATATCGGAATGAGGCTTGAAAATTTTCAGTAAGTAACGGAAAAGATATTAACAATCATAGACACCCAGAATTCAGACGGTAAAAATAATCTTCCATTCGACGCAAGATGTAACAACTGATGTAATAGTCTTAAGATCCGAACTAGAAAAGTTACTCGCCGATCTGCCGATGGAATGAAAAGTATTATATATCAAATTTAATATGATATAAAATATATCGCGAATGGGTTGGCTAAAAAATTCCTGGCCAAACTATTATTAATTAAAAATTGAAAATTGACTTTTTATTAAACAGTGCGCCCATGAGTCGCACGAATAAATTTAATAGGAACCGAAAGTATGAAGCCTATAGAATATGCAAACGTTGGGTTGCCTATTTTTTTCTTGGCAGAACTACTAGGTTGGCAGGTTTAAAGAGGTAAGTCGATACCAGTTACATCGCCCATTTCAAAAATAAATAAATTTTATATCAAAATAAGCGCTGTTTCATTGCGAACACGATGACATAGGGTTGTCTGCAAAAAATCTGGCGTGTATGAGGGTTGTCGATTTTTAAAAAGTAAAATTTTGATACGAATGAAAACTTGCGACAAAGAATTCCGAGCCAAGTATCCCGTGCGATTGAAGAGGACGCACAGCGTTGTAGCTGCATCGGTGTATTATTATCAGTTGCTGCTTACAAGGGAATTATATGACCTCCGCATTTTTGTAATTTTTGCCACTTATTGTACCGATAGTTTAGCCCTTCAATAAGAACTCCTCAAAGCAGTAGGGGCAGATGGCCAGAAATTTTCGAGAAAATCGACTTTGAAATATTGTCGAGAGAGTTTGAAAACAAGATGTGATACAATTTGCAATAAGTTCCGTAGCATAGAGGCGAAAGAGTTAGCCTAGGAACAAGTGGGTCCACGGTTCTATTCCCACCTTCGTTAGTTTTTTTTTTTTTTGATTTTTTTTTTCTTCAGTGCGTATTCACACGTTATTTAATTATTGTAAAATTTATTAAATTAAAATACACAAGGGCATCTTTCATGCGTAATTTGGCGATTTCACTGCACAGACTATCTTCGACGGTGCCTTCAGCACTCGTCGAGAGGCCAGGCAAATTAACGGATACAATATCAGACATGATAACTTTACAGTATCTACGCTGGATAAAAACTAAACCTTTGAAAATGTATTTTAGGATAAAAATATTTATGTTGTTTTAAGATATGTTGTTTTAGGATATTATTAACTTTTTATTTCTTTTAAAATCTAGTCAGTTGCATGGCTTTATTAGCCACATCATGCTTATTGCTATTTCTACCAATCGTAAAATAAATATATTAAATCAGATGATAAATTATAAACAAATATTAGGTAAATTATTTCCACCAGCCACCAGATATGTGCGATGACATATGAAACTAGTCCTGCTAAATAATGATTTTATTACATTTGTTAAGAAAAAGTACAAATTGAATGTATTTAATAAATTAAATGTTGACACATTTTAGTCTACAAGCATAAATTTAATCAATTTTACAATAATTAAATAACGTGTGAATACGCACCTAAGAAAAACAAACTAACGAAGGTGTGTATAGAACCGTGGACCCACTGGTTCCTAGGCTAACTCTTTCGCCTCTATGCTACGGAACTTATTGCAAATTGTATCACATCTTGTCTTCAAACTCCCTCGACAATATTTCAAAGTCGATTTTCTCGAAAGTTTCTGGCCATCTGGCCCTACTGCTTTGAGGAGTTCTTATCGAAGGGCTAAACTATCAGTACAATAAGTGGCAAAAATTACAAAAATGCGGAGGTCATATAATTCCCTTGTTAGTTTATAAAACACGTTATATTATATTTCAGTAGGATGTTTACGGTACTATTTACTAGTGTATCGCTATCTTTCTCTATTGAATGAACAAATAGCATGCACATTCCATTTCTTTCAAGATGATCTGTGAGTAGCACCGCATGCACAACGCACAACGCTGTGCGTCCTCTTCAATCGCACGGGATACTTGGCTTGGACTTCTTTGTCGCAAGTTTTCATTCGCATCAAAATTTTACTTTTTAAAAATCGACAACCCTCATTCACGCCAGATTTTTTGCAGACAACCCTATGTCATCGTGTTCGCAATGAAACAGCGCTTATTTTGATATAAAATTTATTTATTTTTGAAATGGGCGATGTAACTGGAATCGACTTACCTCTTTAAACCTGCCAACCCAGTAGTTCTGCCAAGAAAAAAATAGACAACCCAACGTTTGCATATTCTATTGGCTTCATACTTTCGGTTCCTATTAAATTTATTCGTGCGACTCATGGGCGCACTGTTTAATAAAAAGTCAATTTTCAATTTTTAATTAATAATAGTTTGGTCAGGAATTTTTTAGCCAACCCATTCGCGATATATTTTATATCATATTAAATTTGATATATAATACTTTTCATTCCATCGGCAGATCGGCGAGTAACTTTTCTAGTTCGGATCTTAGACTATAATTATCCCATCTGTTCGACGATCTGCTACCGAAAAGTTCATCTTACCGAGAATGATGTCAAAATATTTTAGTGGCTCCACGACGAGAAAAAATCTTCTGCTTTTGTATATCATTGAAACCGTGGAAGGGCTAACCTTTGCGTGAAAGATCATTGCCGATTAGTGAAGATCACTGACGCTTACTTACATAGCTCCAATTTTTGGGCAAGTTTTTTGGGACGAAAACATTGCTGCCCTCACGAGAACAATCTCTCGGAGCTTTGAAATCGACCGAACTCTAGATGAAATTTTTAGTTTTTCTAACTTTTTGAACACAAAGAATAAACCGAGAAATGGCAGAGGATATTATTTATACAGTAAGTTCATCGGCGAATTTTTATGTGCACTTTAACAAATGATTCTGACTTCCATAATATATTTCTAATTTCATGCTTTTCAATTTTCTATTTCCTGCTTCTAGCTGTAATATTTTAGTTATTAATGTGGGTTTGGAATATTTAGTATGAGTTTACAGTTTTGCATTGAATTTGCACGACACTTATTAATTTTTGTACATTTACGTAACGGTTTCCTGTGTGTGTGTTGAACATTATCGAAATATTATAGATTAAATAACCCTAATTGCATCTTAAGAGCGTCCGTAAAGCCTCCAGTTTATGAAACTGAGACGACACGAGAGGGAGCCCCGGTACTTTTTTAAACAGCAGCCTATATATTTTATTATACATCTTTTTTGTCAACTGTGTTTAATTTGATTATTTACGAAAATAATACAATGGAAGTTACGTAAGATGTTTTGTTATTAAGTTACCATAAATAAACGAGTCATTAGGTTAATTAGATATAAGAAGTGTACAAAAATAATGCATCATTATAATACAAAGCACTCGAATTAATTGTGACCTTCACGGCGAGTAGCATCGGTAAAAATGGAGGTAAAAATTATCTACCTAGTTCTCTACTAACAGGAACTACCGTACTTAATTACCCACTAACCAACAAAACAATAAATTAATCTATAGAAAGTAAAACCAGATTTCCCGTAAGTACAAGCATAAAAGCGTGCAACTTTCTTTGCGTTTCGAAAAATGTAGGCAGACACCTTCGAAAATTGTCCTTACACGCCAGCAATAGATAAGAAAGAAAGGTTTTTCTAAATGCATATTTGCATTTTTGTGTTGCTAAAACTGTCAACTCCACGGACATCCTTGCGATAAATGCAAATTATGGGTGACTAGTAAAATTTTACCAAAATTTCTTGATTAACGCTTACACAAATTATCATTAGATTTAATAGTGCAAATTTAAGCAAGGACAAAAATGCGATAGTACTAATGACATTTAAAATTATGATTTTTTTGTCAAGGTTGTAACCCCATGCCTGTACAATTGATTTTATTTTTGACTTTATTTTAGGGGATCCTATATTCAATATCTTAATTTTATACTGTTCTATTGAAAAATTTAATAAGTTGAATTATTTATTAGCTACGAGATAATTTAAGAACGAAAGTGAATCTTAAAATTATTATTATTAGGAAAATAACTTTCACCTTCCGCTTATTAAGTAAACTTTAGAAAGTATTCATGTTTTTATATCGACAAATAAAATTCCGCGCTGGAATTTTTCCAAACATGAATCGCATTAATTTTCTAAAATATTTTTTGTCGCTGCACAACCCCCTCGCGGATTTTTAACAGGTTCTCTGATTTTTGATTTTAAATGAAAGCTGAAAATCATTAGTAAATTTATGCAAAACAGTAGACTCTGCATTTTTGCATAATAATACAAGCAGGTATCTTATCTAATGCAGAGGTACTCAAAATTGGCATTCCTTCTAACCAATGAAAAATAAATGTTCACGATGTACTATAATTTATTTCGAATATATTAGGCTCGCGAAGGTGTGTGGGCGCCTTAAGTCGATTTTAATTTTTTTCATCGTAGAAAAAGTTTAGGAGTTACTGGTATAAGTACTACGTACACACAAAAAACTAGTAATATTATTTTGTAATATTAAACCACAGAAATTTCCAAATCCGATTTGGACAAAAAGCATTTGTGTAAAGACAAATATTTAACTGACATGTACGTGCTAATTAATGCAATCAGTTAATTGTTCTTCCTCAAAAATCATTTCAGAAAAATTTTTAATAACTCAAAAACTTTTGCAATAAGTTTACAAATTCATCTACAGGGTGGTTCGCGGCGGAAATACTTGAATAATGACGAGTATGTGATAAAAATGCGCTACTCATTATTACTCACAATGTGTAATAATGATATTATACAAATTGATAATTTTATCACACAAACACTACACATAGTACATGATTACTGGTATAATACTTAAAAAGTCTATTAATAAACTATACGTTGCAAAAAACACTTAGCAACAGTAGACTCAACATTGTTATAATTCATAAACACAAAAGTTCACAGTTCAAGTTTTTTTTAATAAATTATTCTCAAATCATATCGTGAAGAAATAATACGACCATCTTATCTTTTTTCTAGAATTTTTATCTCGCCACTCAAGATTTTTATTTCTTATCGTCATGGCCTTTCAAGCGTAAACACCCTTAATAATGAAGTACCCTCTTGAGAAATTTAGATATTTTTTTTTCAATTTTATTACTTTGTTCTACGATAAAGGACGACTTAAAAATATAAGGGTACGCATCAATAACTGTAACCTACTCCAGATATTATTAAAAAATTGGAGATATTAATTTTTATGAGAAAAACGTGTCAAGTTTAAATTACAATAAATTAGCACATCATTAATTATTATATTTGATAGAATAGCACCCATAAAACGTCAATTGTTTTAAATGTCAGAAGAAACTTTTATTTTGCAATGGATAACATATTCCTTTGGGAGTACAGGTTGTTTACCTGATCTCGAAGTCAACTTGGTGGATCAGCAAAAATTAATGTCTCAAAAAATCCAAAATATTCCCCATCTACAATTATTATTATTTATTATAAAAAATATTGAAATTAAGTGGCGGCTGGTACGGGAAGAGTTATGGAGCGACACCCTTCCAAAACAGAACTCTGAATAATAATTTTGTAAGCATTCATAAAGTACTGGGGGGTATTCCATACCCCCCAGACCCCCCGGTCTAACAGACGAAAAGTTTATGTAGCCCCCGAAGAGTCTGTGGGTGTGAAAATTAAAATTTGCAATATGGTAGGTTAAATTACACATCCATCTTACATTTCTAGTCGTCGCACCATGGTTGAACCGCCAGTGTTTACCACTAACTGAGTTATCCTGACATGCAGACAAAAATTTTGATAGCCCCAGAAGTTCATAGTTCGAAGACAGATTGTTCGAATATCTTATCCATACAGTGACGCACTTAAAATTTGATGTAAAATGATTCAATCGAGTAAAGAAAAGTTTCTTATTTCTTGTTGAGCCGCATATAATAGTACATTATTTAGCAAGTGACTTAAGTGCAATTTTAGAGTCCCAACTCTCCAAGTATTAGGTATTCCCGGTTAAATTTGGAATTAATAAAAAAATACAAAAAAGAATCATTTTCGTTCAGAAATTCAATAGGAGATCACACCAAGCTACCGCAGGGAATGATTAAGAAAATTAAGAAAAAACTGAAATTATTAAATTGCTTTACTCCAAATCAGTTTCGAAAAGAAATCTATAAGATGCTCATGTTACTATTAAAAAATTAAATACTAATTTTCCAATTTTCCAATTAGTATTTAATACCTATTAATTAATTTCTAACATTTTCACTCTCTTAAAATTGTTTTCTTTTTTTTTAATATCTTTATACTTCTGATTTTACATTATATTTATAATAAATTATACTAAATAAAATAGGCGGTAAAGGTAAAAAGAAAAATTGAACATTTCGCCGTCGCCGTTTCGCCGTCACCAAAAATTTTGTATTAAATTTTTGAAAGTTAACATAAACATCCTTTGAATTTCTTTCGAAGTGAGAAGTAAACTCGACATTTTTTAATTCAGGTTACAATAATATGTAACAATTTAAAAATTATCGGATTAATTAAACAAATGTACCCAAAATATGTTATATATTAAGTATTTTTATCTGCTTTATTTATTCACTCACTTCAGATATTTTTCCAATCAAAAGTTCGTAATTTTATTTCAGTAGTTAATCAGTTTCAATTTATTATTTTCACTTTCTTAATACTAATTTCTTTTTTTTTTAATATTCTTACACTTCTAATTTTCTCTTTCTCTTATTATATTATATTCATAATAATTAATAAAAATTTTGAAATGTGATAAAGTTACAGCCTATTGAAGATTTTTAAAAATAATTTTTTCATGACAGTTAAGAAACCGGTATTAAATATATTAAAAGTAAATACACCGCTTTAGTATCTAAAATGAATATTTACAGTTCAGTAGCATCCATAACGAAACGTAAATAGCCTTGCATATTTGCTATTTATTTTTAAATGATAATAAAACGAAGCATCTTTCTAAAACCTGCAACATTTTATTTATTTTACCTTCCAGGAGAAGTCGAATTTGAAGAAGAAATTAAAAACAGGATTTTTTGAGATTCAACCTAAAAGTTACCAAGTGTTTACCCATTTTAGATAAGTTTCGTTGAAGTGTAAGTAACATAATTTTTGACAACGATAACATAAGTATATGTATATTTCAGATAAGAGAAAATTGTATCTCAACTTTGTTATCAGGCCATTACATGAATTAACAGGTAAATATTTTTATAAGTCAAACGAGTGCAAAATGCTAACATGGGTGCTGATAAGTAAATACACAAATTCCAAGGCGTCTCAAACGTTAAAAACGAAAGTGATTCGTTTTTACTAATGACTTTTTTCGAAACCGTTTTGGAAGTCCTGCTTTTCTAGGATGCTCCCCACTGGTACAATGTATGCTTAATATGTTGAAAAGTAAAACAATTTTTTGTTCAGTATTCTGGTCAATTGCTGTTGTTTGTTATTTTTATTCCACTTTTTCCTGTAAACATGTTTCGTAGTTAAATATTTAAAGTTCTGAAAGTCAGGGTCGTCGAGGTAATTGCAAATAATGTTTATTGCAGGACAGGTTTTTTGCTATAATAGATTGACAATTTTACCCATTGATCGCACTTGGCAAATACATTTTAATATTAAATTTCATTGACAAATAAAAAAATAATAAGAACCGTAATAACAATTAACCGTGCAGCCGAGTCGTTTTATTTCAACCTCCCCATTTTTAAAGATGTTGAAGATAAATGAGCTTTTGTGGGCATATAAAATTTCAAGTTGATTTCAAGGTTTCCAAAACAAAGCCCCCCTGCCTCCGCTCTAAGAACAACCCGGATTATTTTTGTTGTTTCTGTTGCACCACAATTTAGAAACTCCGAGCAGGGGCACCAAAACTTTTTGCATGTTCGTACTTAAAAATTGTTTTCCAATCGCCAATATTACGATCGATTAAATATTAAATGGTTCTATGATTGCGAAATATTAACCTATTTGCGATTTTAAGCTCCATTAAATTCATAAAACACAAAACTCGAAATGTTTATTAGCTGACGACGATTTTTTGCATTGGAATTACGTAATAAATTGTGCCACTTCTATTTTCTGCAAATGTACCACACGCATGCAAGAAACGAATCATTATTATTTTTAAAATAACTTCAAAAAAAATTACTTTGTATTGCATAATTAGAAATTTGCATACAGTTATAATCTTCGAACGTGAACTTACGTCATCCGGTTCGATACAACTCGACGTTGCATCTCGGTGCCGGTCAATTTGACGTCAATTAAATTTTTCAAGTTTTGAATTGCTAGGTTACTAAAGTTTTTACAGGTGATCCTTGGTTTTAAAGTACAGCGCCAAGTAGGTTTTACGCCGAGTAAATCCCAGCCTTAAGGCTAGAAGTCAACTTCTGATTTTCGTCTTGAAATAATCTGATAACTCTGCTTATGACGTAAGTCGCAGGTTTGAAAATTACAATCATACGTAAAAATTTCATTCAATAACAAACAGGACTTTATTGAACGTTTACGTTATTTTATTTTTCCTTCGATCGTATAAATATTTACGAAATTTAAAAAATAAATACAATTACGAAGATAAATGAAATCGCTTGTTTCGTAAGTTGCAGTCTAAAAAAAATTACACGCAACGTTTATGATACATGATTCATGTATTTTCCGTTTCCTGAGGAAGTTTAATATTTAATTTTAATGATATCGAAACCTTTCACTAATAATAATTTACCATCGCGTATTTAAAACATAGTAATTTTACATTTACCAATGCTTTACCTGTCACGATTGATTTGGTAAGATGAATGGTACAGGAAAAGACCTTCTCATCATAGTGACCCTGTCTAGGCGAAAACATTTACATCTCCTTAAAATAAATTTAATATAGGAAGCAACAAAAATTTAGAAAGCCACGCGCTAACTCAAATTTAAATTTTTTGTTCAACGAAATTCCTTAAAATTTCGTGCCACCAAAATGCCGATTCTTGATTTCCTTCTTAATTTTTTTAATAATCACTTGTCGGTTCATTCGCCGAGTTAGTCGTGATAAACATTTCCGTACTGTTTTAATTGAGATTCAAGATCGCCTCTAACATCCTGAACTTTGTTTCTGATACATCCTATTTAACTGTCAGGCTAATTTCAAATAATTAATGCCGTGATTCGGATTCCACGTCAAGCGATTTTTGACAGTTTAATTTAATTTTGAGTCAGAGAGAAAGAATTTCGTACAAAAATTTACAGGTACCTAAGGAACGCGGAAACTTTTAAAAATCTGACACCAGATTCGAAATCGACACCCCGAAGACCTACTATGCATTACGGTTTATTTGTACATAATATGCATTGGGCAGTTATGCCAATATCAGATTCACTTCTTTTATACACATCGATAGATTCAATAATATTTAGGTAATTTTCATAAAATTCGTTAATTTTTATTTTAATATTTTTAGTATTAACACCGAAACTATTGATTTTTTAATGTAAATGTTTTTTGCCTTTATTGTTTAAAATCAACAGATTTCGAGTTATGTATGAAATTGAATTTAAAAACAATACCGAAGACTTAATTTGAACTTGGAAACTGAGTCTTCAGTCTTCTGGCTCAATACACAATAAAATAAAGCATGGAATCTCTGACCGGGGGGTCTGGGGGGTATGGAATACCCCCCAGACAACTCGACTTAAGTTAGATTATTCATTAGTTTTATTTTCATTTAATTAACTCGGAACTTTTAAGACATAAATTAACTTATGTGCCGTGGTATAGATTCCAGAAACGTTTTCGTTCAGATAATAAGTAAATCAATGATTTATAATCCAGTTTGGGTTTAACTCAAACGTAAAAATGATTTATCATTTATTTATGATTTACACACATAGATAGATTCAATAATATTTAGGTGATTTTCATAAAATTCGTAAATTTTTATTTTAATATTTTTAATATTAACACCGAAACTATTAATTTTTTAATGTAAATGTTTTTTGCCTTTATTGTCTAAAATCAACGGATTTCGAGTTATGTATGAAATTGAATTTAAAAACAATATCGAAGACTTAATTTGAGCTTGAAAACTGAGTCTTCAGTCTTCTGGCTCAATACACAATAAAATAAAGCATGGAATCACTGACCGGGGGGTCTGGGGGGTATGGAATACCCCCCAGACAACTCGACTTAAGTTTGATTATTCATTAGTTTTATTTTCAATTAATTAACTCGGAACTTTTAAGACATAAATTAACTTATGTGCCGTGGTATAGATTCCAGAAATGTTTTCGTTTAGATAATAAGTAAATCAACGATTTATAATCCAGTTTGGGTTTAACTCAAACGTAAAAATGATTTATCATTTATTTATGATTTACACACATCGATAGATTCAATAATATTTAGGTGATTTTCATAAAATTCGTTAATTTTTATTTTAATATTTTTAGTATTAACACCGAAACTATTAATTTTTAATGTAAATGTTTTTTGCATTTATTGTCTAAAATCAACGGTTTCGACTTATATATGAAATTGAATTTAAAAACAATACCGAAGACTTAATTTAAACTTGGAAACTGAGTCATCAGTCTTCTGGCTCAATACACAATAAAATAAAGCATGGAATCTCTGACCGGGGGGTCTGGGGGGTATGGAATACCCCCCAGACAACTCGACTTAAGTTCGATTATTCATTAGTTTTATTTTCAATTAATTAACTCGGAACTTTTAAGACATAAATTAACTTATGTGCCGTGGTATAGATTCCAGAAACGTTTTCGTTCAGATAATAAGTAAATCAATGATTTATAATCCAGTTTGTGTTTAACTCAAACGTAAAAATGATTTATCATTTATTTATGATTTACACACATCGATAGATTCAATAATATTTAGGTGATTTTCATAAAATTTGTTAATTTTTATTTTAATATTTTTAATATTAACACCGAAACTATTAATTTTTTAATGTAAATGTTTTTTGCCTTTATTGTCTAAAATCAACGGATTTCGAGTTATGTATGAAATTGAATGTAAAAACAATACCGAAGATTTGATTTGAGCTTGGAAACTGAGTCTTCAGTCTTCTGGCTTAATACACAATAAAATAAAGCATGGAACCTCTGACCGGGGGGTCTGGGGGGTATGGAATACCCCCCAGGCAACTCGACTTAAGTTTGATTTTTCATTAGTTTTATTTTCAATAATTTTCAATTAATTGGGTTTAACCCAAACGTAAAAATGATTTACCTATAATTATGTATAATACTATTTGTAAAATTACTATATCTCTACAATATACATAGTCATATCGTGATGCGAATTTAATTTTCGTTTTGGGCATTGCGTAATTTCTGCAACAATCGGTTTCTCCGGAGATATTAAAACTGGATAAAATGTAGTCGTAGTTTCCATTTTCGTAACTGGGAAACGAGCATGGGTGTTTGAAAAATATTATTGTGAAATCGACAGTTATTTTTAATTGCCCCGTTAGTCTGTACACTGAGGTTCATTTATAATATACTGGATAATAAAAAACGCTTTCTGCAAACAACGTGAAGAAAATACACATCTGCTATAAGCACACACAAGTATCATCTAATCGACGTTACTACAATATTGAATTTTGATATCTTGCGCAACCGATCTTTGAAAGTGCGATAAGATGAATGTATACAAAATTGTATTTATATAAATTAAAAAATATATTTATAATAAGCATACGTGAGGAAATAAACGTTGGCATTGATGTGCTCGTTTTTCCCCAAGGTTCGCAAACTTCGGGCAAATTTAAATTTTACTATTGGGGAAGCTTGATCTATGGTATCTCGAAAAGACATTTACGGAAAAAGAAAAAGGCAATAATAAGTAAAAGTTGTTTGGATCGTTATGAGTTTTCTAATGGCCGCATTAATCTTGAAGATCGCATTTTAATGTTTCGATGATTGTTTACGTGTTTACTCGATCGTTGATATTTTTTTATTGTTAATTAATACGGGAACGTTATATTCGTGATTCCATAAAAACATCGTCATTATAGAACGGTTCGACATGATCTGCTAATATTCTCTACTGACTCGGTCACCTAACAACCTGTATTCTCGGTATTGCTAGGATGTTAGGCGATGAAGAAAGAAAACGTGTATCCCAAGACGATGAAAAAAGAAAAAACGAGTTATAATATTTTTGCTAATAACAAATCTGCCCGATTTTATCCTTGAATAACAATCGTGACTTCACGTGATCGCTGTTGGCCTTGGCCTTTAAATTGACTGCGTTGTATTCAAATAATTTTCGGCCGAAATTAAGAACTGCCGATGGTAAACAATAAGAGGGAATCGTGTGTTATACAATTTAACTGTAAATAATTTCGCTCATTACGTATAATTTCATAATGAATTACCCATCCGTTAATTCCGATTAGAAATTTCCAACAACAGCGTAACATGGTAGTTAGAAGTTAAACACGATCGGTATCGTGTAAAACTCTTCGTGAAGTAATAAATTCCTAATGAAAACCAGATATTCTTCCAATACGCTGATACTGACAACCATAAAAAATTAACTACCGCTTCGTTTCCTTTCGCAGACAAAATTTCGCATTTCAACTTTTCGTGTCCGGGTTGCAGACGATTTTGACGTTCGCTTCGAAAGTTTAGAACGTCTGGTCTAGAGGCTCTTCAAAAAAATGAAGCGGTGTAATAAAAATGTTAGACCATTGGATCAAATGTCACGATTTGATACGAAAGCGTGTAGATATTTTTATTTGTCTTTTACGAACCACACCAGAATTCATCTTCATGCTATAATGAAACGCGGCGTTTTGCCCAAGGACCAACAATTGAACTCCACTTGTCCAAAACGAATTTGTTTTGCATACATGCTTACGTCAAATTTTTTTGTCACGAGGAAGTTTTCTCGCGCTGACCATGACAAGTAAAAAGTGAACCAAGACGTGTACGAAATTTAGAAAACATTGTTGTATCAATTAAGTTGTCAATCTTTTCGTAAAAACATAGTTCCGTTGTGGTATTGCCAACATCGTTTAATTATTTGGAAATTAAATTAGAAAAAAGCGCTTTTAAGTACATGACCCTATCCTATTGAAATATTTATGTATGTCTGAATTGTGGACCTATGAGAATTTTTATTCAATGCTGGCTAGTTGTGGTTGTATAGTTTTATCGCGTACTAAAAAATCCTTGTACTAGTAAGACATGAATACAAAATTGCTAATAATTTCCATACTTATACATAATAATAACACACAGGCTTGTCATCGCACATTTTTATTTCCTTTTCGGTTGGACAAAGCGATAAGAGCGAGCGGTGGGTAACTACTACATTAAAAAGTAATCAGAACTCAATATTTTGACAATTAGGTTTTGGAGAGTTTCAGTGCACACTTTTTGTGCTTCTTCATTAATAATAACCGGTTTTATAGTAAATTGTATTTAATGGCCACATAATACAATTACTAGCATGCAATAAATAATTAAATCCGTGCTATTTGTATTTACTATATTCCCACTCGTATCAATTTAGTTATGCTTGAATAATATCGCTACAAGTCCCGTTCTAGCAATGCACAAAGACTTAACCTTAACCCAACACTTTAATATGCTAATTTTCATTTTAGTTGCTACATTGAGAGATTTTAATTCAATTATTGCTTATTTTATCACATTATAACTGGATCATATGTAAATGATAGTTTAAGTATTCCATCATCGTAGTTGCTGCACTTTTATCGAAATCGTTTTTGCAGATTTCAAGGCTCCCGAGGAAAAGTTTGTCCTAAAAAATTAAAACGGACGACAAGTATTCGGTCCACTTTCAAACACACAAAAACTACCTAAATTAATAGCAAAAATAAAAAAATTAATTTTCTGGAAATTCACATAACAACTACTATTTTAGTACGTTGCGTTGCATTGAGAGACTTGACAGTAAACGCAATCAACTGTAAGGTTAAAAAAACATAAAATAGAGCAGAAAATAGTCTATTGTACTCGTACCAGGACATCCTGCAACTCATACAAGAGCGACAAGGACGTGTTTTCTATAGAGGTTAGGAAAACACGAAACAAAACTTCCGCGAGTAGTACTATAAGTTCTCCCATAATTTTAGAAATTTTCTAATAAACATTAAATTTTGATGATTATCAAAAAAACCTAAAAAACTGTATGGATTGCCGGTTTTTTATTTGAAAACAGTAAATCTCTGAGTAACTGAGTACGCACCGTCAACAGAATGAGCAATTCGCCAATTTGTATAAGTAATAGTTTTTATTGTTTCTTCAATTTATTTTTGTTTTGGAATTTTGAGCAGAATGAGCAATCCATCTGCTCTATATGAAAAATCGGTGACTATAAAAACCAACTTTCCCAACTTCTTCGAGCATTGGCTCATCGATTGCGGTAGCTACAATTCTTACAAAAATTGAACTGATGGTTTTTACAAAACATTTTGAATGCGCAACGACAATATTAATTGCACGTTGAATAATTAAAATTTTGTTGCTTTTGGATTTTGTGTATTTCAAAATTGCTTTCTTGAAAATTCGAAAAGTTCAGCCTTAGCAATTCAACTAAGTAAACGTCAAAATTTTAATTAAAATATTAGATTTATTATTGACTTTTGAAAAGAAATATTGATTTGTTGGCATAACATAAAACCGACCATAAAATAACGTTTACCATTCACTACTATGAAAATTAATAACTAAAAGTTACCACCCCATTTCAGAAATTAAAATACTTTTTTAATGGCACCGGTACCAAAGATATGAACGCTTTTATGTAAAATATTAAATTTATATTCAGTAATGGTTTGATTATGTAAAATTATGGAGTAAGTGTGTCAAATGGCTAACCAAGTCTCAAATTGTTTAAATATTATGTACTCCTTGTATAATAAATTCTGACATAATCTGAGAACTTGACATCAAAAATATTTCTACTTGTTTTCAAAACCACTGTAATAATTCAAAATCATGTAATTTAAAAACACCTTCTCCGAGGAAGAAGAAATCAAAATGCTTTCATTTATTTTTTTAAATATATTTATTAAAATAACGAGAAAAGTTTGTACAAAATCACTTTTTACAATATTTTGTGTACTCATCGATAGTTCGTGTGATAGAGCCTGAAACAGGGATCCAAACACAGGCCAGGTTCGTCGGGACAATTTGGACAAAAATACGCGGTTCCCTTTCTTATCCCATTTTTAGAACAAATTCGGCATCGTTTTCGTTTTATGTGTCCTAGTTCTGCTCTTTCAAGTTTTTGAGGAAAGTGACTTGTTTCGGATGTTTTTGTCGATACTGTGGATTTTTCAACTGTTAAGTCCTCAAAAAGCATGTAATCTATTATGTTGAGACGAAAATCGTAATAACACATCTTTTCTTCTGTCGAATATTTGCTGTACAGCAGATAGGAATTGTATATCAAATTTTCTACGATGTATATACAAAATTTCACGTACCACTGAAACGACTTATTTTCGTTCGCCAAATAAAACTGCATCCAGTCTTTTCTGTTGGCCCCCCTCATAAATTTGCTGTACTGAATAAGTGCGTTTGGTTCGAAAACAGATTCGTCCCTTTTGTTTTTGACTTCCGATAATTCTCCGTCGTATTCACTCGAGATGAACATAACCTCCCGTTCGTCTTTCCACTTTCCAAAAACTATTCCGTTGTAATATCTGGCCACTACTTCGCCTTTCTTCAATTTCGCTTCGGCTACTTCTTTACAATTTCCTTTCTCAACGTTCGTCAATCTTCCAGTACAATAAGTACCGTTGGCCAATAATTTTTCAACGAAAAAAGCATTGTGGTAGCAATTATCCATGTAAACGGAGTGTCCGTTATGGAATTTTTCTTTTAATAAGTTCAAAATTAAATTTTCCCTACGTTCCAGGTTGCTGTTGTGGTTTTTACCGACAAATGCATTCATTTTTAATACCAATCCGCCCTTTGGTTCGACCAAAACGTGCAGTTTGATGCCGTACTTGCTGTTCCTATGCTGAAGAGATTCGTAGACTTTTTGTTTTCCACTAAACGGTATCGTAAATTCTTCGATCGCCAATTCCTTTCCTGCGTGGTAAATCTCATTCATTTTTTTGTTGAAATAATTGATGAGTGGATTGATTTTATCGTATTGATTTGTGGATGGTTCCGTAAAGTGCAAATAACGCAAAATGGAGAAGAACCTATTTCTTCCTATGTGACGAGAAAAACAAGAAAAGTCGAACAGGCGATGCTTTTTCCAGTATTCGTGAATGCGAGGAATTTGGATCGTCCCCATGTGGAGTAACAAAGCAAAGAATTTGCGTAGTTCTTCTGTCGTTACACTTTTCCACTCCGAGTTCAACTTTTCGTGATAAGCAGCGTAAAAATTTGTTTTGGCGACGAAACTTTTATAAAAACCATGGTCGAGCAGCAAGTCGAAATAGCTGGTCGGTGATGGTAGGCATGGTTGTAAAAAGCCTACTGGACAGGTGAAAGCAATGCTTTTAATTGTACCAGAAGTGGTCCACGTGGGTTCCTTGTCGTCAGAGCAGACAGCGTCCAGTGTTACATCTTCAATTTCTGATTCACTATCTTTGGATTCGTATTCGCTGTCTTCGTTAAAAAATTCCTCTTTGATGGTTACTTCAACTTCTTCAACCGTCGGGTTTAAAACTAAACGAATTCGTTTAGGATTAGACGGACCCGGTTCATTGTTCATATTGCAGTTGCAATAATAAACCGGCTAAAAGCAATTGTAGCCAGCTACTGAAGCTCGCGGCTACGACACACGACGTGAGTCGAGGCGCAGACTCCTAACCATGTGACTCCCATAGGAGTCGTTGAACTAGCTCGTATCGCATTTAGAAAAATCGATACACCGGTAAAAAAAATAAGGGTTAAATAAATTTGACAAATGTAGGGGATCCTAGGGTTTCTAGCGAACACATTGTATAGGTAGGTTGACTATTTGAAAAGGATCTGACATTGATAACTCATGGTCAGAATCTTTCTACCTCTCGAGATGTAAACCAGAAAACGTCAAACTGTTCGTTTGGTCGATAAATTTAATTGTTTAATTTTAATTAATCGGTTAAGCAACCGAAGTTTCATAAAGCGAACAAAAAACTATAAAATATTGTCACATAAGTTACAGCTATCTGGTAAACCGGTTTTTTTAATTTCCTAATGATCACATAATTTTAAAACGTTTTAGATTATTTTGTTAATTTATCTGGTAAAAAAACCGAATATCTACTTTTTAATGTATAGTAAGAGTAAGGTGAAATAATATACATAATAAGCACATTTTATGTTTTAAAAATACACGAATAAATTCAAAACGCCATTCTTTGCTGGGTATAAAATTAACATAAAACTTTAATTTTTGTGCACTTACGCTGATGTTCGGGAAAATTTATTGTTTATTCTAATGTTACATGATAATTCTGTAACTCCTGCACAACTTTTAATTTCGTTATGAGGTAAACATAAATGTGAGAAATGTGCGTAAATGTGAGAAATTCTGTCATTCCAAAATGGTAAATAGTAAAATGAATGAAAATTAATTGTGTTTTTTTTAATACCAATTTACAGATTTCTTAATTTATTTACCTCGCGAAAGTGTTCGTCTTAGTCCAGGTTCATAGCAGTCGTGGAGGAGATTTTTTAAACTCCAAAACAAAAAAGAGCAGCGAGTAGTTAGCAGCATAATATAAGCCAGGACTGTAGGAAGGTGGGGTGCATTGGAGGCTACCACACCCAGCACCAAGATTTTAAAAGCTCAAAAATTCGAAGGAGTTCCTCTATTTTACTTCCTTGCATTATCCTTGAAAACGTCTTTTTTGCTTCTATCCGTAATTATCTATTCGTAAAATTCAAAATTCGTATTAAAAGGTTTTAATATTTATTTTATTTAATAGAAATTAATTTCAAGTACATTTTTGTGGTAAGTAGTATGTATAAAATTAAACAAAAAGTTAAAATTTTGTCTTAGAATAATGCAGTGGCGCAGCCAAGGGGGCTGTAGCCCCCCCCCCCCCAGACACTCTTCCTTTTTTTAATGACCATAGCCGCTTTTTTACCGGTGCAAAAAAAACAAAAAAACAAAAAATGATTGAGTTCAACTGTTCGATATGATTGTAGTTAGGTACTGTTTTTAGTGTAGCACTTGTTGCTTGTTGGTAGCTAATCAGCCAAGCCAGTTAATTTAGGTCTGGCATCTTCGGGCCCCCAAGGGCGGATTTAGCAAATTGTTGCCTATGGGCACTATTTTGAAATGCCGCCCCTTTTTTTTGTGAGCGTTGGGAGTGGGGACACCTTGCATAGCCCCCCCCCCAATGTGTGGGGGGGAGCGTCAGATTCTTACTGACTAAAACCCCACTCCTGGCAGGTGTCGGGGATCGCTAAGCATTACTTCCGACTAACTGCCTCTTCTCTCAGGCTTCCGCCCTTTCAGGACTTCTCTCTTCGTGGCTTCTTTGTTCCATCTCATCCCCATGTACATGTGTTTCCACCCATGTATAGCATCTCCCTCCTCCACTGCTCAGGACCGCCACTCTATCGCTTGTTGAGATAGTGGTTTGGGTTCAGCAGCTATCCATACTTCGGTTCGGCTCGCTAATAAGAATGATGTCGGCCTTTCTTGCTAATCCCGTCTGCAGCAAGAGGTCCTGGGCGGCTCTGGCGTGGTTAAGGTTGACCTGCAGGAATCTCGTGGATGTTTCTCGTCTTGTTGCTTCGACGTTGAGTCCGGAATTCAGGGCACGTGTAGCTGGTAGTTCGGTGTCCCTCCTGATTGCAACTGATACAAAAGGGCGTTTTTGGCGTGGTGGCCCTCTTTTCCGCACTTCAGACACATCTTGCTCTTATCATCTTTGACGCAGTTGGCTGCTATGTGGCCTGGTGCCCAGCATCGGTGGCACCTTTGCACTTGGTCCTCTTTTTGAACGCGGCAGACGTTTATTATGCCCACCCTTATTCGTAGATTGTTTTCTAGCGTTTTGATCGCCTCGCCCCTTGCCTCTACCTGGGCGATTTGTGTGCCCCAGTAGTATGTTCTCAGTTCTCTGAGAATCAAGTTGCCCTCTGGTGCCACCCTTTGGAGATCTTCTTGTACCTCTTCTGATGTTGCAAGTAGCTCAATGTTCTTGATCGTGAACACCTTTTTTCGCCCAATGAGATCTTTCATGTCTTCTCCATCGAAGTTTTTTAAGACGTTCTTCAGGACGTCGAGTTGGTTATTCCTCTCGAGTTATAATTAAATAAAAAAAAATTTTCTTCTTGTCAAAAAAACTCAATAAACCGTATTTCAACAAAATATTTCCAATAAAAAAAATGCTTCTCCATAAATAATTATCAATCCAAAAGCCAATGCAAAGCAAATGTTAACTAAAATTTCAATAATCTTCGAAGGGAACGAAGTTTAATTGTTAGCGTTATCCAAATCGCCTGCTTATCAATAGCACCATTTGTTCCTACAAATGCAATAATTTTTAATTTTCTAATTTTTAATAATTCAAACTCAATTTTTATTTTCACTGTTCTCTTTCCAATTCCATCAAACCAATCAAATCAACTGTTGTTCAGTAGCCACTCATAAAAAAATTTCCAAAATTCAAATATCAAAATATTTTATATCATACGCATAAAATCACTTTATTTAAATATTTAAATTATTGCTTACAAATTCAAAAATAAATCACAGAGCCAAAATCATCGACCAGCTCGGTCGACCATCTTGGCAAAAAAGCCCCTCTCGTCCTCTCTTGTTTCCCCACCTTGCACTCTTTCAAAACTACCAAATCAAACTCATAATTTACAAAATTTTACCAAAAGAGTACAGGGTGGGTCCAAGTATTTGGTAACACGACGGTATATTACAATAAAAAGATTGGCAACAAAAATCAAGGATAAATCTTTCCCACTGAGTTATTTCGGAAATGCCGTACTTTAATTCTCACTTTAATTTAAGGTAGGTAACAGTGGTAACACAATAATTATACTCGAAAATAAGATGACCACGCCTCTTTTTCCGAAAAATTTTTGCCTGCGGCGCTTGTCTTCGGCACAGCTCGCTTCGCTCGCATCTTTTAGCCCCCCCTCCCATAACAAAATCCTGGCTTTTTATTATTCATTAAAAGTTTACGTTAGTGGTCTGAACGAGGACTACGTTTCAATCATCCATTATAAAATTTACATAATATATTTCTCTTCACTCTGTTAGGTAGAATTCCTTAGAATTCACACAATTACACAGTGGTATGCACTGTCACGACATATAAATGTCACAAATCTATTTCTGAATAGACCTGAATACTAACATTTTTAGTGTCACCTAAGAAAATACTATTTAATTTTAACTACTTCCGGGAGTAAAAGGATTGAGAGGGTAAAGTGTCCATTTACTTGCTCCAGGGGAAGGGGAAGGGGAAGTTAATGTCTGTTTTACACTTTATATTTGCAATTTTATCTAAATGTAGACTTATTCGTGTATAAAATAGAGTATTCGTTTTCCATCGACAGGCTGTGGCAAACCACCGAGGGATCGTTCATAAAGAACGTCCGCAATTTTTACGACTTGTAGGTTACAATTTTTAGTTCGCTCAAAAACGGACATAAAATGAGTTTCTAATGAGAACGACACATTTGGTTTAACCCCCCCCCCTCCCCTTCGGTCTCTACCTTTTAGACGACAATTCTAATTCTTTGTAAGCAATAATTAAGTAATTGAAATTAAAATAATTCTTAAGATAAATTGTAAGGTAAGATAATTTTTACTGTATTGGCCGTTTTCATAAGATAATCCCTGCCTATTTAGATACTTCATGTAATACAATAATTTTATGGAATACAAAAGTATATTTAAATCCGAGTTTTTATTACTTTTAATAGAAACATTTATCCTAATCGACAAATATAAGAAAATAACAATAGCACTTGGTAAAAACATCCCTGAAGACCGCCAGAACAGGCAGGAATTTGTTTTTGTAAACAAATAAAATTTATATGCGTTGTCAGGATTAAACAAAAATGAACAATGAAATGTAAATGTTTTGTTCTAAAAAAAATTCCTGACAGAAAAACGTTGCAAAGTTAACGCGCACGAATGGATTAACGAGACGTATGATTAAATTAGCGTAACATAAACAGAGTTAGAGGGTATAATTTAAAAAGAATTCATTAAACATTAATATTATAATATAACTCAACCTACTATGCAGTAGCGGCTCATCAGAGGAGTTAAAGAAGGCTTAGCCTCCCCTGAAATTCTGATCAAACTATTAAAATTTTCAAAACAAATTTGTACCTGTAAAACCATACAGAAATTAAATTATTTTATTTTAAATTTCAAAAATCGGCTAACGATATCACTGACTAGAACACTAAAAAACTAAAAATATTACTGTAATTTTATTACTGACCAAATAAATTAAATTATTTAATCAATTTAGACATTTTAGTTTAAAAAAATTATTTCCAATGCAATTTCCATGATCGCTTCCTTTTTTATTATTCATTAATTTGTTTTCTGCAGCAGATTTTTCTTTGTTAAAAATGGAAGGATTATTATTATTTCCATGTTTATCAGATTTTAGAACGCATGTCAGTCGATCATTTGCATAGTTGCATTCGCTTATCTCTCCGGGGTGCGTTCACTTAGGAAACATAATTAACATCCTGTGATTGCAAGGATCTTGCGATCTTGAAAGTCTAATTACCGAAAAATATGAAAATAAGAGCCACAACTTGACCTAGTCGGTAATATCTAATGGTAACAAGTTTTTTTAATTATTCCAAATTTATGTGCTTTAAAGTTTCCAATTTGAATGGAAAATTGGTAATCGGTTCACTGACTTACTAATTTAATTCAATCACAGGTGCAAATTTATACAAACCGAACAGAGCACGATAAGCTAAAATTCTTGTTTATTAAACTATTTTTTGTTTATTTTATCGTGGTAAACAGAAAAGTAATCTGGTTCGGGGTCACCTTTTTCCAAAATATTTTTTGGTGGTAGAATTTTACGTAACGCGATTGACGCATTAATGGGAATATTGAGCAAGCGATTAAAAATTATACAAATTTAATAAAATCAAATGAATCTGAGTTAAATAATAACAAAGCAAGTACATGATGATCAACAATGTCAAAAGGGTATCGTCGATATAAGAAAATGTATTAATTAGTTGCTTGATTGTAATATGACATCAGGCATAGGCTAATTTACATGATTCACTCCAATTGAGTTTTAATTGGTTATTTTATTAATATTTTATTACAAAATACAGCAAACAGAGCTCGGACTCGATAAAAATGCAGTCGAAATTATGTGGAGCACCAGTACGGAAAATGTTAAATCTCGAAATTCTACGGACCGTGAAGTATGTACAAGATTTAAGTGTAGACGAAAAGGTTCGAATCACCCTCATAAAAAAGATTTCAAAAAGATAAATTTGCCCCATGTCATACCCAAACATTACGATACGGCCACAAGTGTGCGAAAGACAGTTTTGGGCATCGAACGAAAAATACTCCACTAACATTCGAACCGTTTCGTTAGTGGTTCTCAAAATGTTATCAAAACTAATCTCCTTCAACTTGAGGCATCTACAAGTGTTTCGAGTCGACCAAAGAAGTTTACCACTCTCCTCGATACATTCGTCACGAAGAAGTTGTTGGCCGCCAAATACATATAAATTGTAGGGTAAATCTAAAGACTCAAGACAAGTTCAGTATGGAACATTTTACCACTACCAGGTCTATTTTTATTCGGCCAGCCTTCCTACTTTTTGTGGGAAGAAACGCCAAACTGCGGACGACGTTCGGGTTCGTTTCGATAATGTAACCAATTTATTTTTCAACTTTTCGTAGGATAAACAACCACAATCTTCTATCGTGCCAAATACAGTGACCACCGATAACCTTAAAAAATAATTAATGGTCAAATTATGACGATAAAAAAAATGTTTCCGATTGGCTTCCATTTTTTTAAATTATTGCAATTTAGATTATTTAAATTTATTAAGGAGATTTTGAAAATTGTCGATTATGTTGGTGTAATTTTGTCTTTCGAAGTAATTGGCAACGTGGTTGCTGAGATTAGGAAATGATTATGGCTAACAGGTGGCAACAGTGGTCAATGCCAATCTCCATCAAAGAAGCGACTACTCAAAACTCCCGGAAACACGTAGGAGCAACACAGACCGACTTGTTTGTGCCTCTAATGAACATTTTATAGTTGAGCACAACAATCGTGCAACTTTCAAAAAAAAAAAAAAGAAAAATTGGTAAAAATTTCTCTGCCAGAAAAACAATGGGACAAATTGCATTTTTTTTTATTTATATTGGTTTCGAACTTAAGTGTGCGTAGCGAAAACGAATGTAACTTTAGAGAGAGAAAGTATAACGTTTTTATGTGTAAATAACCATTGAAGTGTGTAGCGCAACGTTGTCGCTTTTTGATAGCGTGTGCATTCGCTCAGTAAAATTGACCAACTCAACAGAAAAGTATGAAGAGCAACGAATTGGCAACCTTACGTAAACTGATCTTTTGCGGTCTTCTACTCTATGGTTACGTCACGTAGGCTATGGTTACAGTCCCGTAAGCAACACGTTTGATAATCCAAGAACGTGTGTGTTTTGTTTACATAGCTAAAATGCTTAGCGCTAACCTGGAAGAAACGCAGCTATTCATGTGTCATGATAAAGGCACTTGTTTCTCTATTAACCGGTTGACTGTTTACGTATGGAAATGAAGAGATATTTGAGTTACAATCGATCGCAGTAAACTATTGCGGGGTCACCAAATCCGCTTCCAATTTTATGTTTTCTGCCAGTTCCACGTGAATATTTCCATTGTTAATTGAAGCAAACGGTTTAATTCGGTAAGATCGATCAAGCATCACGACGTAAAAACCTTTGCTTTGATGAGTCACTTTGGGGGTCAGCTCAAACCGCAAGAGAACAAATTTAAAAAAACCTAGCTTTTTACTTCGATTTTGCTTAGAGATTTAGCAACTTGTAATTTCAATTTACTTTTTCTTTCTTTTTTCTACATCAATCATACAGGTTCTATTTTTTGTATGTCAATCCGTCGTGCGGAGCAGCGAAACCGTACAGGTTCTAAAGCAATTTTGTATTTATTTATTAATGAAGCAATTAATATGTATTTATATTACAAGGTTGCAATGCAAAGCACCGATATAACAAAAATATCCAATCAAGCTCAACTTGAATCAATTTCCCATTTCTGAATAATTCAATTTATAAGTGGCATTGTCTAAAAGGCGACTATCAACAAAAATCATAAATGGATTAAAAAGGCAATCCTGTATTTGTATGCTAATTTCATTTCGTTCTACCTAGTCCTGTGTTGTACATTTTTATTTTAAGTTCAATGGTCATGCAAACAATGTTCGTATTCAATTTTATAGCTAGCATTTATGGTTATGTCATTGAAATTAAAATTTCGTTTCCTACCTCCTTTTTCTTATCGAAGGATTTTCCATAATAGAAAATATTTCGTCATTTAATATAGTGTCGAACGTGGGCTACCTTAAGAGCAGAGGGAGAAGGGCACTTTCTAGTTTCAATTTGCACGTGATTAATTTTTGCATTTTCATGATTATCCGAAAATCAAGCGGCCTATGGTCGTCCTGAACTTATAGTAGACGATTGAGCTGGTTTTCCGACAGTACTCTTTTAGTTTCATTTTGCTACCGGGAATCTGAATAGGTGAGAATATGAAATAGTACCTTTAAACATTGATAATTTCGGTTTTGATGCACTGGAGGGTATTCCATACCCCCCAGACCCCCCGGACTGAAACGCGGTTAAAACTTCTAAATACCTTGGACTTTAAGTTCGGGTCAGTTCAGCAAGTTCTCAATTTAGTAATAAAGAATTTTCAGAAAAAAAAGTATTGTATTATAGTTATAGTAAGGTAAGTAGGGGTAAGTGTGACGTATTTTTTTAATAGTTGACTTTATAAAAATCATAAATCCAAAACGCAATGCATTGAAAATCTGAAAAAAATATGGGAGGCATCTGAGTGTATTAGGTATACATTTATAAAGTTTGGAAATCTTAAAAAAAATTTTGTGAAAATTAAGAAATTTTTTTTAAAAACCTGCAAGTATATCACATTTACCCCTGAAAATGGGGCAAATGTGATAGTCGCCTTCTACTTTCATATGCTTCATATTATTTTCGATTCCAGGCTATGTATATTATGTGATATAATAAGAAAAGGGAAAAGAGAATTGACTTTTAGGTTAAAACACCGCCTTCTACGATCAAGTGAACACCAAATGTGCTCGCCTAAAATTGCTTCGCATTGTATTGCCACATTCAAGATTATACCCAATGCGATGTCATACATATAGCAACAGTGTAGTTTTCGCTCTCTAGATATATTTTAGAGGGCGCTATCACAATAGCCCCGCTATCACATTTACCCCTACTTACCTTACCTAAAATATTAAAAATTGTAAAATTTTTATTTTTGTTTTATTTTTAATGTTCAATATTATATTAAAAAGAATATTATTATTTTTTTAGTTACTGTCAGATAACTATCACCCCAATTTTCAAAATTTCAACTGCACTATAGGAAAGAGGACAATTTTCTGAGCATTAAAAAAAATCCTTGGACCGTCCATTTGTTTTCGAGAAAACAGCATTTTAAAATTACGAAAAGCAGGTGAATGTAACATGATACACCCGATGTGTGACGGTCGGTCTCACGTTGATTTCCCTACTCTTCATTTTGTTGACGGTACGTGTGCTTTGATATACTCTTAATGTTGTTGTCAGTCGCGGTCGAAAATAAATCCATCCGGCACGCATTCTCAAGCCCGTACCATGTCACCAACAGAAGACTCCACGCCGACGCAAAGATGGAAACCATCGACGTGCATATCAAAAACCAGGCGGAAAAACTATACAAGACCGCGAGCTTCTCGGACAATCCCCTCATCTCGCAGCTAGAACAATACCAACCAGGCTACAACCTAGGACACAGCCGGCCAAAGGACATCCTCATCCGCCCGTCAGCCGGGGTGTAAGAAACCGTAATCTTTACATGTTCGTTTCAGGTTCCCACCAAGCACCGGGATCATCAAAACACCCGGATGCCAAGAAACCATGCAAAGACGCTCGAAATCACGCCAAATCACTCGCCACATAGACGGAAAGGGACCAAGCTCATCGAATGCAAGGAACCACAATTCATGGACACTCGCACCGCCCCATCGACATCAAGGGACCAAGTTCGTCAAACGCTAGGGACCCAAAACCACGAAACGCACACTCGCCCCGCCCCATCGACACCAAGCGACCAAGTTTGTCAAATACTAGAGACCCAAAACCACGGATCGCACACTCGCCCCGCCCCATCGACACCAAGGAACCAAGTTCGTCAAACACTAGGGACTCACACTCACGGATCGCACACTCGCCCCGCCCCGCAGAAACCAAGAGACAAGTTCACACCACGGACCAAAAACACGCACTCCTTACCGCCGCCTCTGACCCCAAACTACGCCCCAGGAGCTCCCCGCAACATCTGGACATCGAAAAATCAAGGAAAATATCCTCAGGGACCAATAACCCAGCCAGATCAAGCCTAGCGCTTTAAAATGAGAAAAGATACCTCAATAAACTCCAACGCCCGCTGCCCACACGAGTTGAAGGAGATAAACGGTAACACGTGGTACCTCCATATAGCCAATAAGTTCATCGCTCAGTCGCGGTCGATACCCGGACGAGGTCTATGGCTTCGAGTTCCACCCTTGGCGAGTTCTGTAATTTTTCAGGGATTTTTTTAAATTGTTTTGCGTAAGGTGAAAAAATAAAACAGACCCGGAGGGCGCCGAAAGCGTCCGGAGGGTCTGTTTTATTTTTTTGCCTTACACAAAAATGGCTAATCATGCAGCCGTGTTAAAAGGTGTATCTAAAATACATGTAAATTTTACATCTTTAAATTCGAATTTTTCGAAAACTTATGGATGATCCAAGGATTTTTTTGTTTTAAACTGCTTAGAAAATTGTCCTCTTTCCTATAGTGTAGTTGAAATTTTGAAATTCGTGATGATAGTTATCTGACAATCCCCATTTTTTTTTTATTAAATACTTACGTCTACTAATTACTATGCATTTAGGTTAATCAGAGATTTCATTCCCAATTACGAAATTGGAGTAGAAGTTAATGTAGTTTACATATTGATCAGAAGATCATTATTTTTGCAAAAAAAATCATAAATTCAATGATTTTTTTATTTTTCCAGATCAAAAATGATGATTTTTACATTGTTTCTGCTAAATATATTTTTTTTAATTTAGAAAAAATCACGAGACTCCTGACTGGGAGGTATGGGAGTATTTATTTTATACCCGCTCAACCCAGTCAAGACAAAAAAGTGAAAATATGATTGTAATTTACAATTTCAACCAATTTCTAGGACTTGGAGTAATATAGTAATTACATTAGTAATAATATTTAATAATTATATATTGCATTATAATTTTAATTTAATTTTATTCCGAAAATAGTCGGATTTAAATAAAAATTAATAAAAACAAACATTAATAATAATAATAAAAATGAAAGTTTATTACGTTCTCCACTGTACCATTCTACTGGGTTTTGTTTAAATTATGTATAACTGTTGATTTTGAAATAATATATTTCCTGAGTTCCTTCGCCCTGGAAGAGCCCTGTGGGACCCCAATTACTACAAATTAAGATTGCAATTCTCACAAAACAAACTAAAAATTTGTTTATTCGGTTTATCATTTTTTGATAAATTATATTAAATATTTAAAATATAGACCACGTGCAATTTAGTGCACTCAAAGTTGATGAAACTATTTATAAATTTTGTTAAAAACAGTTAAAATTATACTTTCTATTAACAGGAAACGTCTGATAACCGTAAAAATATTTGGATAATAATTAAAAGATTTTTTAATTAGCATTTTTTTGGTTAAATAACAGAATAATATGCGTCAGTGCGCCTGTACCAAGTTGCACGGTGTATTATCCTATTACCTAACCCACTGGCTGGTGTTCAGATACCATAAATTTCAATCAAGTAACCCAGTTAAAATTACCATCGAAAACTGTGTTATTAATGTTTTTAATTGGGGGGCGAATAACAAACTTTTTTGGATTCAATAGTGTAACAAGTGATTTTTACTCCAGGAAGTGGGAAGTTTCAGAATCATTACCGTGGGGTTTATTGTTATATATTATCGGGTTTCATTTTTTTACAGAAAATCATTAATTCACCCCCCGAGTAATTTTCAAATTAATCCTCCATTATCGCAGTTTAGACGTTTTGATTGCCTTATTACCTGGGCTATAATAAAATTTAATTAATGAGGACGTCATAAATTTAGTGTTGCAGGTTTTTACTCCGATAGCATCTTTCCAAAATATTACCTAGATTTGCATAAATTTTTAAGCGATTAAGATTCAAGTTCCATTGTTATTTTAAATTTATTTCGTTTTTTTTAATAAAACTAAATTTTAAACATTCGGGACAGTAAAATTCAGTGACGGTGACGAAGATTTCGAATTTGGGACCTTGGGGTGCAGCTTGCTCGGAGCTTTATTTACTATATCTCACTTATTCTTGTTTGTGCTTTTAGCGATTATATAAAAAAAAAGTCAATATTGACAATTTTAATGTAATAAATGCCAAAACAAATCTATTGCAAAATTTTGGTTATTTAATTATCGTAATTTTAATTCTTGCTTAATTTATGGTTTGAATAACTAAACAAAAATGTCGAAATTGTCACTAAAATACTAGTACAAAATATTTAAAAATATTAAATTATCTAGAATAAATTCGAGACTCGTAAAAATTTTGTTTGCGTTTCGTAGAAAATCAATGTGAAATTGTAAGTCTAATCTATAAATGTGCCCCCCTCGTACGACTGTGAGCACAATAATTGATGTATTTGTTCAGACTTCTTTAGATAAAAAGTTCTTTGATAAGAAGGTTATAAATAGCGATAATATGGTATCAAAATAATATTTTATAAGATTTAAAAAAAAGATTTTTATTGACTAATTAAAAGTCATTTTATTTTTTTATGTTTTTCTAGTTTCAGGATAAGCACGTCATAATTTGTTTCAAATTGAGGGTTATCGTCGATGATATGATGCTGCAACAAAATAGATAATCTCAAATTTTTGTTCCAAATGACTGTTTCTCAAAGTATAATCGACAGGATTATTTAATTTTGTCTAATAGACCGCTGACGCAACCGGCACTTTTTAAGCATTTCCCGATGCCCCCTATAAATTTGATAATTATTTTTATGTGAAATAAATTAGCTGAATCATCAATCGTCAATTTTTGGATGTTCGCAATGCAGTGGATTGTTCTGATTAATTTATTAGTTAACGACTCAAAATTTTATAATTACGAAATATATATTGCGATTCTAACGTCATTTGGACGTAGGTATCTTGAGGTGGAGAGGGTTTCATGCTTATTGAATTTTGAAATTAGCTACCGGTTGCTAATGTAATACAGCTCGAGTTAACGTGTTTTCATCAAACAAAACAATATGTAACATAAATTACTCGAAAACAATTTTCTAAAAATAAATTGCGTGAGTAGTAAATATGTAGTACCTACCTATTTGTCTAGAGTTATAGGTAACTTCGACTTCGATGTATTATTCAACACTTTGACATCAATGCATAACAAAGTTAGTCTGGTATCAAAGAGTTGTATTAACGAAATCCTCGCCGATAAATCAATTTATTAATAGATTTGTAAAATAAATTAGCGTGAAAGTAACTAACTACGTTTTGAAACCTTTTTGTAATGAATGAACTGTTGTAATCCGTTATTTTGGAAGGATTTTGAAATCGAATGAAAAACTGCTAACGGTAATACAACAATGGTAGATGGGAGGGGGGAGGTTATGATCCACCAAAAGTCTTCGATCCTAATTTTGAAAAAGACATTTTCGTTAGCTGCAAAAAGTATGCGAAATTTTAAATAATAAATAAAAAATAAAATAAACTGATATTGTTAATCTCAGTGTCTATAAAAAAACATCCATATTTTAGCGTTATCTTACTTAGTACATATTTAGACCAGCGTTTCTCAATCTTTCTAATTGAGACAAAATAACTTAATTGGCATTGAAAAATTTGCATGATTTATTTACAAAACAATCTTTTATTTTTAATTATATTGCACAGGATCAGATGATAGTGTGGTTTGTATTTCTTTCAAAATAAAAAATAAAATTTTTCTAGGGCTTCAAAAGGTATAATTCGGTCCAAATATATTATATAGTTTATTATGTACAATCTATATTGGAAGTTTTCTAGTTTTATTTTAGAAATAGTAAAAAAAATAATATATAAACATTAAAATTTAAGTTTTTCCATAAGTTTAGCTTTGCTTATTGCAGGTTTTTGGATCCAATCATTAAAAAAAATCCCTGAAGTACTCAGAACTTAAAAGTTACTGTTCTAGAGGGACCCGGATCCCTGAGTACAACAAAAAAATTTTAATTTAAATTTCATAACTTAGTTAATTGGCGTTTACAGTTACTTAATTTTTCAAAAATTTCCGTCCCTTTTACTAACCTTATCTATTGGAATATTGTTTTCCCAATTACCAAAATTACGCAAGTAATATGAAACATTTTATTTTGCTTATCACAACCAGTAATACACAAAACTTTAGTATACCAAGACCAATTACACTGAAATTTTCTAGTAAATTTATCTTTTTTATATTCCAATGAACACGGATCATAACCTTGTAGTAATGGAAATAAAAACAGGAAAATTTAATAGAAAGAAAATAAACAAGAAAACACCCCCAACTGAAAGATTTGCAGTGGAAAGGTTGAAAAATGAAAGTAAACAACAGCAATACGCTCAAACTATACGTGAAGTAATCGTCCAAGAAGAGAAGAATGAAAGTAACGACGAAGAGTGGAAACACATAAAAACAAGTATAAGGAAAACTGCGGAAATGGTACTAGGACAAAAAGAAAGAAAAAAGTTAAACGAATGGTATGATCTGGAATGTGAAAAGTTGGTACAGGCAAAGAGAGAAGCAAGAATAAAATGGTTAAGAACTAAAACAATGGAAGATGAAGAACAATACAAGAAGATGAAAAGAGCTACTGTAAAAACATGCAAGAGAAAGAAAAAGAATAGCATTGATAGAGAGATTGAAGACATAGAAAAAAATCACAAGAATCCCAGAGAATTTTACAGAAAAATACGTGGACAAAATCATACGAACGCAATAGAACCAAGAGGTATGAAGGATAAGGAAGGAAATATGAAACACAACGAAGAAGAAATAAAAGATATATGGATGAAATATTTCCAATTACTCCTTAACGATGACACAGAAGAAATCAGATATTGTAACAATGAATGGAGAGAAGAGGAAAATATAGAAGAAGAAGTGGTTCAGGAACCAAGCTATGAAGAATTCAAAAAAACAGTAAATAAATTGAAAAATAACAAAACTCCCGGAACCGACAATATAGATAGTGAACTCATAAAGATGGGGGATGAATTACTATGCGAAAGATTATATGAGTTGATAGTGAATGTATGGAGGAAGGAAGAAATGCCAGCAGAGTGGAGTGTGGCAAGTGTGATACCAATCCACAAGAAGGGATGTACGACGGAATGTAAAAATTACAGAGGCATATCCCTACTAAACGTGACATATAAAATACTATCAAAATTGATACATTCACGTCTGCAAGAACACACCGAGATATTAATAGGTGATTACCAGCAGGGTTTTAGACCCGGAAGATCGACGATAGACGCTCTGTTTATAGTGACACAGATCTTAGAAAAATCATACGAGTATGATATGCGCTTGGAAATGCTTTTCATAGATTTCAAACAGGCGTTCGATAGAATAAATAGAAATCAACTACTGAAAGAAATGGAAAATATGAGAATACCAAAAAAATTGATACGATTGACACACATGACACTAAAACAAACTACAGCAGAGATAATAACAAGAAAAGGAAAAACAAAGGAATTTATAATTAAATCAGGAGTACGACAGGGTGATTCACTGTCGGCAACACTATTCAATATTGTACTAGAAGGAATAGTGAGAAAAACAAACCGATAGCAGAAAAACAACTGGAAGGTTACAAATTTGAAGAAGTTAGAACATTTAAATATCTGGGTCTACAAATTAACAACACAAACCATAGAGAAGATGTTATTAAAGAGAGAATAATGGCTGGGAATAGAGCTTATTATGCCATTCAAGGGCTTCTGAAGAATCGGTTAATTAGTAGAAATACCAAAATGAAGATGTACAGAACTTTGATAAGACCGGTTGTAGAGTACGGAACAGAAATAATGTGCCTGACAAAAACACAGGAGGAAAAATTAAAAGTCTTTGAACGAAGAATACTGAGAAGAATACTCGGCTTAGTTAAAATCGAAGAAGATCAATACAGAAGAAGGACTAATAGAGAAATACAAAACGAATTAGCCGGAGAAGATATAGTAAAACACATTAAGGCGATGAGGATAGGCTGGTTCGGACACGTACAGAGAGCTCACGAAGGCAGAGTGATTTCACGCCTTATGGACTGGTACCCGAATAGTGATAGACCAAGAGGAAGACCGAGAATAAGATGGAAGACTGAAGTACTAAATGATTTGAGGAACATGGAGATATATGACTGGAAAGAAAGATCTCAGAATAGATACCTATGGAGGAAGGTGATGGAAGAAGCGAAAACACACGAAAAACTATAAGAGAGAAAAGAGAAGAACTTATGGGGACTAATCCACCCCAGAAAACGGATTTGTAAGCATCAAACGATGCGGCTATATTCCGCAAGGAATGGGAAGCCCGATGATGATGATGATGATATTCCAATGAAAGTCTGAAAGAAAGGATTTTGGTCTATTAGTTTTTAATTTTTCGTTTATTTCCATTGATGAATATAATTTAAAAAGTATAATAAGTACCTAATGAAAGCACAAAAACGTAGAACTTGTAATAGCAAATACATAAATTATATTGCAGAAACTTTGAAGAGACTAGACTCAACGTTGGAATATTTGCTGTATGTAATTTCCCCACTCCTTTACGCTCGTATACGTTATGTATTGATAGCATTTGGCATAGGTGCATTTTAAGTATGATTCTTTCGTAAGAACGTCTCTTGCAACTGACAGCCGTCGTTATCTTATCATATCAGCAATTCAGCATCACTATTATATTATAACCGCAGGTGTTGATTTCAAATGTTTTTCTTTAGATAATAATTATGTAAAAATATAATTAAGAAATTAACACACCATATAATTTTTTCAATACGAATAGTGTCTGAAAATTTGATTAAAAATTATTATTTTTAACCCATTAAAGCCCAATCGAGATATTTGTTTTTTTTCCATTCTTAGGCTATAATCAATGATAGGAAAAATAATTTAAAAAATTCCGGGTCACCGAGGTCCTTACAATCGACGAGACTTTAGTTGCGGCTGAACTTTAGTGCCCATTTTATATAGGTAAATATTTGTATTTTTAAATACATTTTTGAGTGCGTTCTATGAAAGAAAAAATTAAAAATTGTATCAAAACAGATTTAGAATTACCTCTTGATTTATTGAAGTTTGTCGATAGACCGGCACATTTTTTGAAAAATGAAGTAGAGAAAAAGTTGCTAAAACCCCATCTAAGCATAATAAAGTAAATATTGTATGTTTATTATATAAAGGAATGTCTATTCTTTCCAAACGGCTTGAACGGAAGCACAGCAGCTTTAATATAATATTCTAAATTTCAATTAATTTTTAAATCCCCCCCCCCCCGTTTAAAGAAAACTCACTTTTGGAAAAGCTGGATAGATGGACGTTTTTTTCAGTTCCTGATCGAGATGATTAATTTAATTGCAGTCGTGTGACGGTTGCGCAAGGGTATGTTCGGTGCTTCCCCTAACTGTACATAGACTATAAGGTGAAATTGCACCGCAGTCCACATAGAGCAAGAGCAACCATCGTATGTACTGTGTTTAGAAATACTGGATGTTTTCGTTCAATGGTAAGCTAGTATTTTTTATTCTCAATACATAATACATTGAATTTCAATTTCGTTTGCTCAGATTGATTGACAACAGTTTTTACACAAATTTTAGCTTGCTTTTTTCAATAGTAGTGTGGTGGGGGGGGGGAGTAGTGGCATACAACCTGATATTTTCACCTCGGTAGTGGAAAATTTTACAGTTGGGCTAATCGCACAATTCAGCAAATTATCATTTTGGAACCAATGTATGCACATAAATACATAATAGGTGTTTATGAGTAAACCAACCATAAAAAGTATAAATACGTCATTGCATAAATTGCAGTGTTATTCATCCTGAATGGAATAAACAAGTTCAACATAGAGCTTATCAAAAATGTGCTGGTACCTTATCTTCTTGTGTAACGTTATATTTTGCAGCAATGTAAAATTTATATTATTCACAAACTTTTATGGACTCGTAATTCAAGATAGATGTGCATATTTACTTTTCATTCGAGTGTGTACTATTTGATTACATTTGCTTGCAGGTTATAAAATTTACGAGGACGTTCTGATATCACTGGAAAACATTTGCCTACGCATCCTTTTGCTTTTATGTGGTTAAAACCAAAAGCCACTCCGCACTGATGGCGGTTGCAACTATTTTCTGATTGCCCTCTATAAAATGGCCTAAAATTATTTTAATCCGATAATGGCTCTTCATTACAAGATGCAATTACCATTAAATTTTATAACACTTAATTACTGATAATTTTGTCTTCGAACGGACAAATTTCGTGCTCGAATTGCATTGGATTAGCTCGTGGTCCAATGGTGAGGTGCGTCGCGACGCTTCGTAGTGACGCCCTGATATCGATTCTAATATATCCGACATTTTATATCTACCTACCATAAAAACCGAATAAACTTGATTAAAAATGTAAAGTCGCAATTGATCGCACCAAAACATTGGATTTAAAATTTTGAATTGGGTAAAAACCGAGCGAAGAGATGTTTGTTATGTAGCATTTTATCTTGCCGATAACTTCTTAACCACAAGGAAGAGAAAATAATGAAAAAACTGATAGCCATATCTTTTGGTTATCGTGAGCCCTACTGACATAACATGGAATATTCCACTGACACAGCATCCGATCTAACCCGACGTCTGTGTTATTCGACACCGAAAATGTGATAAACACAATCAACACGCAAAGTTGATTCAGTTAAAATTTTAACATGATATGAGTTATCGTCTTTGTTTATTATATTTAGTCAGGTTCCATTTTTGCAGATTTATTTATGGATGTGCACGTACGCCTGATGTATCATTCTCGTCGATCCCTTTTCAAAAAAAGAAAAAAAATTTTTCGATTGCTCGATGCTTAACCTTCCATCGTTCAGACTTCGATAAATTATTGACGTCGTTGTAATTATAAATGGGCCATTATTGAAAATAGACATGCCATCATCTAGCAGTGTCTGATAACAAATTTGATAGGTGCAAAATTTTCCAACCGTGTAAGTGGTTTATTACGTTCAAAGATTGCAATCGTCAAATAATTTCGTTTATTTTGGAGTAATCCACCGGGATCATTGTTTAGTAAACACGATTCAAATTCCTAATCGGAATAACAAATTTGACAGGCGGAATTTTGGGCTGATGTATTGTTTTGATTTGCAATATTGATGTTGTTTTGAAATGCAAAAAGATGAGGTGCAGATTCCATTAGAAAATATTAAGCTAATTAAAGCCAAGTTAATTGGCAATTACCACCAATTGATTGACTCCGACTTTCCCGAACAATTACCTACAGTAGAACGAGTTGGTTTTTTACGAGAAGTTATTTTTGATGTAAAAAAAGTTATACAACGATCACCCCATAATTGATAAGATACCGACCGCGTTATCGGTTATCTTTTCGACTTATATTTGCTCACCCAAGTTAATCCCGAGGTTAGACAATATATAGCATGGGGAAATTAATTAAAAATTCATCTCACCGTTACGACAAAAAAAATAAAAATCGGAATATATTTAATTAAAAAGGTATAACTCGATGGTTTGAAGAAGTGGTGTTACCGGTTCTAGTTCTTATGTGAGACTGCAATGGGGCTTCCATCTTACCATGTGGTTCTCCTTGGAACCAAGTCCGCGGAAGTTTCAAACCCCTCTCTTCTTCACTTCTTCAAACTCGAATATTGCCGTGAAATCATTCAATCACTCTTACAAACTGAACAAATCCAATTTTCCCTGGTTCCAGGAACTTGCCAATATCAGAACCAGTTTGGATTTTACTTCGACTATGTTTAGTTTCTAGGTTTGGATTTATTTTGCGAATCTTCCTAGTTAATTTGAATTGCAAAGCGAGAGAGTGGGCTGTATAGAAATCGTTCAATTTATGTATTTATAATATATGCTATGATGTCATCGTTTATCAAGAATTCATAATTTACGCCAGTCTTCTCTTCGCTGCTCAAATTTGTTGCTGAGGTGTATATACCTCGTCGGATAATTAAAAACTCGTAGGGCAAACTTTCACGAAGCTTTCTTTAAAATTCAGAAGCCGTTCGTATTGTTTATGATTTTCTATTTCGTTAAGCAATCCTTCTTCTTTCTTTTTTTTACCTGAAACGAAATTTATTTCTTCGACTTGGAAATTACGAAACAAGTTCTTTCTTTTAATCTTGGGGGTGTGAGAAAAACCGAAAGGAAAAGTCGAACGAATCCCATTGAATTCGTCAATTTGTTATCGAAACTGTCGGATTGTCGGTAATCGCAAGTGGGTAATCGAAACCAAATTATACGCCTCAAAATGTGCAACATAATGGAATCGATTTGGCACACCAAAACTCATCAAATTAACATTTGAAGATGTTTTATTTAGTAGTTGCACACATTAAATTACCATTTTAATGTGAGTCGATGCACATGCAATCGTAGGATCCATTTGATGGTCGCGTCAGTGCTTCTCAAACTGTACTCGCATCAGATTTGTTTTACTTTCAATTTTGGAGCGCTGTCGAAAACTACGAAGGCCGAGGATACGTTCAAGAATTTTAATGCACTATAGCCATTCAATCCTTTGGTCGGTCACGAATAAATGAAGGAAGCATTTGATCTGATAGGTTATAATTGCTGCGAGATTGAAATGTGTGCGTCATCGGAAACTTCCGTGTTCGTTATGGAAAGGTATAATTGAAGGAAGACCTTCCATTTCAATACATAAAGCGTTATAATCTCAAGTACAATGATTTTCTAGTCAATAAATTACGAATTTAAAAAAACACAATGGCAACGGACAAGTAATCTACCAGTGGCAAGGAAAGTTCTTTCAAACTTAATAGAGCGCTGCACGATGCTTAATCTTGCTTAATTAGGATGCTCAAAAAGTGTTAATTGGTCAAATTTATACTAATGTCAACATATCCTTAAAGCGAATTAATCGAATTTTTCACAATTTGTGCGAATATTGAGAAATATCACCATCGCGTAGTAATTGGCGTTTAAAAAGAAAAGCGTTCACTTAATTTTGCAACAACAACAATTTCTTTACGTTTAATTACATCTTTTTACTTTTTTTATTTATTTAATAACAACGCACCGTAAACAAATTATTTTATTCATAGAATATACATAAATATACGTTCACTTTCCCTCTTAACTTTCTTCAGCTTAAAAGTGGAACAGTTATATCTTGTCATGGTTTTTAATAATGGAATAAATTAATGGGCAACTTTATGTTCATTCACATTAAGTACTACTTAATTCACTAATTTCCGAAACGACTCCAAGTGTATTATTAACGATTTTTAACGTTTTAATGCCGTTAAACCTCAATTGGAACTTTAAAAGTGCGTTAATAATTGGAAATTATCAAAAATTAAGGGTAAGAAACTTAACTGCATTTTGGGTCTTCATACTGGTGCGACGATGCATTAATTGAAACGGCAATGACCTTAACACTTGCAAAATTTTATTATGTAATTGAACTACTTGAGGCAATTTGCACTACAAATTTTCCAAATTAACGTTTTGGGATTCCACGAAAATTTCATTTAATTGACATGGGTCTCGTGGATTTTGCCATTCAGACGTTCCGACCTCTTTTCAAAATTAAATTAGCTTAATGTTGCCATATTGCTTTAAAAAATGAAGAAATTTCTCCAATTCTCAATGGTATTGTCTATCATTCAAGCAATTGAACCCTGATGGACACAAGTAGGTATTGTAGGTATAGTCAGAATTTTCTTTTATACGCCACTGATTGAGATCTAATAAGATTTAAACACGTGTCAATTTAAATCTTTACCAAGCTAAGGATTAACCTACTATTACATTTTTGTACTTTTTGTATACATATATATGAAACAGTTGTGGCTGCTATGGGCGATAAGCTATTTTTGGACAAAATTGTCGAGGTGCTGGGGGGTATTCCATACCCCCCAGACCCCCCGGTTTAAAGCCCGAAGGTTTATGTATGCATATTCTGTGATCGATTTTATTTAGTATTTTTCGGGGGGGGGGGGGGTTAAAAAAATTACAAAATAAATAGCTAATTTATTAAAATACAAAAGAAGTTTTTCTAAATTTAAATTTTGTTATATTAATTTTTGAGATGTAATGTTTGGAGAAAAGTGAGTAGAGGGAGGTTTTTTTGCCAAGATGGCGGAAACGACAGAGGCCTATATTTTGCTCCGCTGATTTTTTGAGTATAATTTTGTACAAGTATTTTTGCAATTAAGATTTTATTTTTGAGTATTGTTATTAAAAAATTTTGTTTGAAAGTATTTTGTCGAAAGTTACCGCAAAAAAATTGAAATTTTGTGATAAAAATTGTTTTTATTTAATTAAAATAATTATTTTTTTGCGCGATTTTGCTTTATTTGAGTTCGATATTCAAAGAAAATTTAAAAATAATTTGTCGAAGGAGCGACAAATTTTGATTACAGGTTGACTTCTTGGGGAGGGGGCGTTATCGCGGATAAAATTTTGTTTATACCATTTTTAAAGTTTTGTTTACTACGATATTTTTAATAAGTTTAAACTTATTCATATTTTACTTTTAAACTCTCATGTAAAAAACCGTTTTTAAATGAAATTTTTTAATTTTAAAATTTGAATAAAAATCATTCTTATTTTACCGATGGCGATAGTAAAATAATGTTGTCAAAACGAAGAACTAAATTAGATTGAAAGAAATTTTCCCAAATCTTAAGCAAATGTACGTTTATGTACAAATGTACAAAATATAAAACAATTTATAGGTTTACAATGCCCACTCTAATTTATTACGGAAGTGTTATTTTAAGCTATGCTGTCCATGATGGTCATAAAATTTATGTTCACTTTAAAATTTTTGGTTCAAACAATTTATTGCAATTTAAGATTTTTACCAAATATCTATTTCGTTTATTTCAATATAATTATTTTTCAAAAAATCGAAAATTAATGAATAGGAGTAATAATTAACAATTAATTAAGTGGTCGCAGACTTTTACACAGTACTATAAATAATATTCAGGGCAATTTTATATTTTTCATCTTCGGTTTTTATATTTTTGCAATTTAGTAGTAGGTATATTCAATCCAGTGTCGCAATCGCCGGATTATAATACGAATTTCCGATTTTTTAATTTGGGATTTAATTTATTAGAAATATTTCTTTAGTTTTAATTTTTATTTAAACACTTCAAGTTTAACGTTTTTGTATAGTTGTAAAAATTGTTTTAGTTTTTTCTGATTTTTTTAAGATTGCAGTCGAGCTTTCAGTACTTTATTAATTGATAGATAATTTCGGGGGGGGGGGGAACCCCCTAAACACCCTCCTCCTTAAATACGGCCCTGACGGAGCGGGACACCGCAGTTTGATGTTTGGTCAGGCCAACTGCACTGCCGTGATTTAAAGCCCGAGTTTGATCTAAGGACTATGCATCTGGCAAGGTTAGCACCCTACCAGAATATATGCAAGTACTCATAGAACCGTGAATGCCAAATGTAAATTTGCTATATAACACGTGGTTAAAAAACAAGACGTAGTCCTAGATTAAGAAGATTTTGCGGTGTAGCTGTCTGAAGGACGCTTACTGTACATCTAATTAATTTATTTTAACATCAAGCGTCTCTAGGAGGGGTTATAAAAATGTTCAGGTTTATTCAACCTGTATTTTATAATTTGTCTCATTTCCTACTTATTTAACTATTGTTATTATTTAAATTGTATTTTTATCTTTTTAGCTTCACTAAAAAGTTTTTCTTTGTCCAGTGGCATCGAATCATATGGATCAGAGGACTTTGTCACTTCTGATTTTTCTCCCTGTTTAATTGTTACTAAATTTGCATTTGAAAAAACATGCTACCTACGCCCCCCCCCTATCCAAGTTTCGACATTTTGTTTTTAAATTATTTTAGAGAAAGATAGTTGCAGTTTTATGTAACTTCTTAATTTTAAGTAAATTTGTGTGTTTTAGGCTTTAACTACTAGATACAAACAGTGAAATCTAGCACAGATCTACAAACCTTGTCTAATGATAGGGTAAGTGCTGAATCATTTTAACTTACAATCAGGTTCTGAAGGATTTTAATGTTTTAAGAAGCTTTCAGCATTGTTTACTGCCATTGCTTTTAGCAGTTGCGTTTATCATTTACACCGCTAGTTTGGTAAGATTGTCCAAGGTTTTCACATTTTATAATTATTATTTTATCACCACATTTTGCAAAATCGGACTTTAATCGCGCTCAGAAAATCACCTGCAGTACAAAAGAAGTAATTTGATTCTTAATTATTTCTTTTGCATTAAAACTTAAAAATATTTGATGTTAATTGGTTTTTCACATTTTGACTTGTGCCCATAACCTGTTATTACTTGAAAAAAATGTTCCTGGCTCGTCCTGTTCATCTCTGCTCAACACCAGATTCAATCCTAGTCCTAATCCAACTTTAAACTCAAAATTTTGCTATTAATTTTTAAATCCTGGTTTATTTCTTTTGAATTTTTAAAATTTGCCAACTTGTTTATGTTTCGATTGAAAAAAAAGGGGTAAATACGTTTGACGTGTACGGGCTCGTTCGCTTTTTGTTTTTTTTTTTCGTTCGTCGATTAAAATGTAAATTTTGATGTTTACGTTTGCAAGTTATGCAATAATGTTTTTGGACGTTTTTGCCATTTCTAAAAATTTTTAATGCGTCGTAAATTTCGGAAAACATCAACAAAAATTCTGGAAATCTGTTGCTGCGTTAATTACAAAATTTGGTAAAATTTACGGTTATTTTCTTCATGCGGAACCCATAAAATTAGACACTCTAATTTTTTTTATTTATTGTTTATCTGTTCTATATAAAAGTTTTGAATAGTTACTCAAAAATTGTAAAACCTGTAGGTATGTATTTATTTTTATTTTACGTTAATGAAACGATTGTGCGAGGAATGTAGTTTACATTTCTGGATTTTAAATATATTTACCTAAAAAACTAATCAACAAAGCATACATTAGCATATACAAAATTATTATTCCGACAATGTATATGTATGTATATATTATATACATAAATATTAATAGTTGACTTGTTTATTTTTATTAATTTATTTATTTATCGGTAATATTAAAAACAACCTTGAAATTTTACTTTCTATAAGCTACAGAATTTTCTTTACATCTCTGAATTCAGATGCTTTCACTTTTTCTGATCGAAAAATGCTCTTCTTTTACTTTTTAGAACCACTGCTTAATTTATATCCTGCAGCAGAACAACAGGGAATAAAAATACTAGCAAAATTTTCCACGACATTTTCTTCGACTTGGCCGGCCGACGAAAATATTTTTTGAAACCAAAAAACTACGAAAGTTTTTCCATACACACAAAATTATTTACACACATCGAAAGAGAGAGTTTTATTTTTACGTAGCTGCACCAAGGTTCAAAAAACTATAAAGAACATCGCAGTCTATAAAAATAAACGGTGCAAAGAATAAATTTTACAAGGTTAATACAAAACTGTTGTTATTTTTTATATATTTAGCTCATATTTTTTTGGAATATAAACGAAAACAGTGCTGCTCAATTTTTTGAACTGCAGAGATATCTAATCCCCCATGTAGCCAATTAAATCCATTTGTATCATTCAATTAAACAGCCCTCGGTTATTCAATTTTGTGCATATCAACACGTGTTTCAATTTAAAATCCGGGGACGGCGGAGAGCAGAAAAAAATAAAAGAGAACCAAGTTGGAAAAACAGACCAAATCTTTTCAATTTCAAAAATAAATATAACACGTGTTTTGCCTTCTTTCCTTTCGGTCGTTTTATGTCACGTCACGGTTTTCAATAAATTTGGATTTATTTTACAAGAGTTTTATGTCGCATAAAAAGACGGTGGTGTTTATTTGTACAAAAAATTGTCTAACCCATATTTTTGACTTACATTTCATAACAGCTCAAACCTTTTCTTTTTGTGCAGATTGCACCCCTAAATTTAACTATCCAATGGAACGCCCCTTCACGACCCTCTCCGAACTTGTTTACATCCATTTTGTCGACGTACTATAATTAATTCCGTATTACCAAAACTCAACAAGTTATCGTCACTGCAATGACTATATAATATTTATTGGCGCCAAAGGAGATTTTTAAATAAAATTACAGACTATTTTTAATTATAGTTTGAACGTAATATTTCATTGCCATTTCATAATCATAATATAGTGGCGAACCACTGGGATTTATTAATTTATTAACATATAATAGTTCAGTGGGCAAAACCCATTAGCTGTGTGGGTTGCGGTGACAAAGTGTCTTGGTTTGATTCCTGCTGTGGAAAATCTATTTAAAATTATTAATAAAAAAAAGAGTAATGTGTAGTTTTCTTATTGCTCAAACAAATCACTTTTTGGAATTGGTAAGTACGCCACTGGATCAAGATTATCCACGTGTCCAGTTCTCCGCCTCCATGCGCTTTCCTCCATTAAAATCCAATAAAACCAAAGTCGTTATTGCAATTATTGGAATATAAACTCATTGCAAATCTTCTTCGCCAAATTACAGATGAAAATGAAACCATTAGATAATTTAAATGCTCATTAGGATGGAATAAATTGCAGCGAAAGATTAACTGTCTTCTATGTACTATGTACGTTTTATACGTAACCATGTAATAAGAAAGTAAGATGTATTCATTGGAGAAACTGTTGTAAACCATTTAAATGAAATCAGTACAACTAATAATGTAATTACCACCAAGTGCAGCATCAATTGCTCTGCTTGGATTTTTTTTTTAATCTGGTTCTTGCCTTCTTAGACACATCGACTAGAATGTCTAATCTGAACGATGTTGAAATCAAATTCAAAAAAGGACATCTAAAATAATGTGCGATGTGGTAACTTCTTCAATCGAAAGTTTCTGGAAAAGGCTATTTTTTATTGGACGTAAACAAACGTGCTGGGGTCATTATTTACATTGCGTTGACAATTTCAAAAAGTGTCAGCTTGGAAAAGGTCAACATGTAAGCAAGCTCAAGCAGCAGTCAGCACGAAAACTGAATTTGGTCAGATATTTCCTATGTTTTGTCTGTGTATCATTCAAGTGGTCATTGGCCTGTTGTATATCGAGGCCGCACGCACGTTAATGCATACGACCAATGCATATCCTCTTACGTACATACAAATCGCTAATATTCAATATTTCATAGTGCCACTACAATTTTGAATATTTAGTGTGTGTTTTACCAATTCGCTTTGGAAATAGTGCATGTTTATTAATCAGGTGTTTACACAAACGTCAGTACAGTGGATTTCTTAACATAACTCATACGAAATCTTTCCATGTCCAATTTTTTTAATAAAATTCACCAATATCGGTTCGATTTGTCAAACGCTCATTAAAATTTTAAATTTCCGTTAGGTAGACTTCATTAGTGCGAAGGTCCTTCCTTTCCTCGCAGCTCGATTTTGTAAACCGTTGACGCTGTCCAAAAAATTACGTAGCTCGACAAAACTAAAACATATCTCCCCCCCCCCCCCGCGGATATTTTGATGTTATTATTGCCATGTAATTTTCTATAAAATTGCTTTCAACTCGCGTGCAAATTTAATTCTTGCATGATAAACTAAAATTACCAGTCTTCATTACCTGCGATTACTTGCTGAATGCATAAAATGAAAACTGCATGCACAATACTAAATAATCAAGATTTTAAAAAATCTGTCGATGAGTGATAAAAAAATTCAAAACTGCAAAAATCGGTGCATTGCCATCGGTCATCCCGCTTCGTTTTTACCAAACCCGTTTTTTATTGCTTCCAAGTGACGTCCATCTTCCTATCCCTTTTGTACCCTCAAGGATGCGCAAATGTGCTGGTTTGCCTTCACAATAATAAATTATAGATGTTATATTTCTAAACTAATAAAGCTGATATTACCTGTTCTGTTATTTTTACAAGTAAATATTAAACGGAAATGACGAGAAATTTTTATTTTTATAACCAATCGTTCCTGTAAACAAAATTTCAATACCATAAAAAAATTTAGCACTTTTTTTATTTGTAAGGACACAAAAAGTAAATAAACCGAGAAACTTCGACAGAAAGTATAATTTTTTTTTCGTATTTTACAAAATATACTACAATAACAACTTGTAACGGAATTTCGTATAATCCTTCTCTGATTTATGAATCCATGTCCACGATCATTTTTCATAGTTGCACCACAAGTTTAATTTTAATTTTCCCAAGCACGATTTTATCCTGTTAGTCTAGTAAAGAGACACCTGACACTTAATTTTGAATTAAGATTCTCCCTGTGCGTGAAATGTGAAACCAAAGATGCCAACAGTAAATCTGTACTTTACTGTACGATAGAAATAATTTGCTCCAAACTTCCCGAATGGTTCAAATTTGTCAACAGTAAGATAATCTATCCAAACAAATTGGTCGACTAAGGGTGCAGGGTAGTAAAGAATAAAAAAATCAGCTTCAGTAAATTGTACTTGGGACTTGTATGTGACGTTTTAGATGATACAATGGTATCAAGGACAAAAAAAAAAGTAAAAAGGATACAGCACTTACCCCTACACTCAAATTGAAGTGAATCTCCCGAGATCTGAGCAAACCTGTTTTTCAGGAGTAACTGATAAGTGATAAGTAAATTGGTAAGCTTTAAATGAAATCGCTGGATGATTGATTTTGGGCATTAGTTGATAAACTATACAGATTCAAGATCAATTCTTTTTTTAAATTTTGGCAGATCAAGATTTCACTTTTTTCAATAGATCTGTCGGCTGTATATTTAGAGCGGAGGGTAGCATATTTTGTATAATGTAAATCTGATTAAAAATTAACAGAAAAGATTCGAAAATCTTGGGTCTTGAAGGACATAATAAAGCTACCTTACTGATTATGACCCAATCAGGCTACAAACACTAAATTGGGAAAAATTTACACGGATTTTAAACGTTTTCTAATGTAATTTATTATTTAATGTTGTAATTTATAGCGTAATTACAAATACAAACATTAAAATTTGCGGATTATCGACCCAAAACCGTAAAGAATTGATAGTAGCTTCTGTATTAACTGTTTCCATAAAGTTAACTCCGCCCATGGCGTGTTTTTATATTTTACAATTTTTAGGCATAAATTGCACTCAAGAATTACCGATCTAGAAAAATGCGGAACAAATTTAAAGCATTTTAATTAATAAAATCTGATTTTAAATCAATTCATAATATGTTGTTAGCACTAGCACAGCTAGAAGTCAACTGCGGGAAGCCCCGCCCATTAAAACAAATGTACGTACTATCAATAATATTAGTAAAACACAAATTCTTGTGATTTAAGATTTGATTTTATATTTACAAAAATCTGGTCAATTGACAGAAAGTTAAGGTCACGGGGTTCTATCAGATGTCATCGCATCTTTATAAAATTCTAGAATATCTTCTTTTATTTGCAATGCCGATTTTATTAATTAAATTTATATTCGAAATTTGATTGAAAAATGTTGAAATAACTACTGGTATATAATACTATTGGCAAGATTGTGCGGCCTGAAGGCCGCACTGTCCCTGACTGTACTAAGTAAACTCTGTAAACTGAACTCGATTGGTATAGAAAAAATAAACGGATAAGTCAGTCAGTCATGAATAGCCTTTGTGGAATACCGGGACGAGTGCCCATACTTCCTTCAAAATGACTGGTGTCTTGCACCTGAAGGCATCGGGTAGAGGAATTCGCACACTACCGTCCGCCGTGTGAGCCGCCGACTTTAGATACGATTAGAGCCGCATCAAGATTGTCGGCGGGTTAGAAAATTCGATGGGGTTTCCGTGGAATCCCATCTAGAAGATCGCTGATGGCGAGGTGTGGCAAGCTGGGTGGGCCTGTACGTAGCTGGCCCACCTTTGGCAGAAGAGTTGCCTTGTTGGCTTCGTTCATGTCGAGGCAGAGGCAGAGAGGAGTGTCGTAGGTGAGGTGAGGTCTTGGCCTTGGTTGCAGGAGGATCAGTCTCTAGAGCAAGGGCATCCACGCCAAGCGCGTCGCCGGCGGTACCTGGACTTGGGAGGGAGGCGGTGCGACGGGTACGATTAGAGCCGTAGCCGGCACTCCGGCCTCCCTCCCTTCGTCGTAGCGGAAACCTGGTTACGTACCAAATTGGCCGAATGCGAGGGTGTCCTGGGACACGCTTGGTTTTGGCTTGGCTTTGCACCGTTGGGGAAATTGTATCGCCCTATTACGCAAGGTTGTTGCTTTATATAAATAAAATAAAAAAAAATGAAATGAAGTGAAAATGAAGAATGAAGGATGAACATGACAAATGAAAAATGACTGATAGTAAGTGGGTATTAACTGTTTTAGCTACCCAGCTGACTTACTCCTGCAAATAGCATGGATGTTCTCCCATAATAATGTTTAGTGGCTAACCTAACATCACTTCAACGATGCCATCCACCTTAACTAAACATTACTCAAGAAATTAAAGCTTTAATTAGGGATACCGAACTAAACGCTTTTTAACATAATTACAGTGGACGCTGTAAAGATTCCTTTTTTAATTTTACACAAAAATAGTTGCTTGCTGTCTAATTTTTGGCAACTCATCTAAAAATGTTATAAACATTTTTTATGTCGCTTATTTTAAAATGGAACTGAATTAAATCGTACATTATCAGCATACTAGCAACTTTCTGCTATATAATACACCTGAGTCAGGTCTGGGTATTGAATATGTCTGGGTGGTTCCCCGGTTTGTGAATAAAATTGAAATAAAATGCTTGTAAACTGCAGATTAACTCCATGTTCAGTGGGAGAAAATAATCTTAAGAAAAATAATCGATAACATAAACCGAATTTTTGATTATAATAAACGATATTTTTCACGTCGATTCATATTCGTTCGGCCCGTTCTTCGCGAAAGTGATAATAATACCCGATTGATAACATTAACCGTGATTCTAATAAGCGGCGTTAAAGTGTTTACTTACTAAAATCAATCATAAGAAATGCTTACAATTTGTGGGTATCTAAACCGGGCGGTCTGGGGGGTATGGAATACCCCCCAGTGTATCCAAAGAATAGCTGTCACCATGGTAGATAACTGTCCACTTGTCTACTCTTAACGATAAAATAGGGTCACATACCAGGCCCGGACTGGGACCTAAAACCGGCCCGGGCATTTTAGAGACTGTCGGCCCCCCTACTTCCCACAAAAACGCTACATGTACTCGTATACATACATACGTATATACTGTCGTGTGTTTCCCTACAATTTGGTATTTTGGAGTGTGAAATGATTTTTTTCATATGGCTTATGTTTGAATTTTAAATATTTGTTAAAACGAGGTTGGCAATATAGATGAATTGATAGTTATTATATAGCTATGATAGAAGTTATTTTGTTTGAAATTTAAAAGTGAATGAGAAGATGGGGTGTAGAGTGAATGTGATGATTTTGATGGTTGTTTTGGAACGGCAGCACTAGTGAATATTTTGGAAGATTGAAAAAATTAGATAAAAGGAAAATTAATGATTTAAAATAATTGTTTTTATTACACCTCAATTATTGAGATAGTAATAGTAGTATTATACATAATATACACATAATTATAATGTATATTATACTACGTATACATCAATGTGAACTGATAGACCAGCAGTGTGATGTAAGGCTTAAATCGACGTGCTACGAAGCGAGACACCGCAGTTCGATGCTTGGTCGCGCCAACTGCTCTGCTGTGATCTGAAGTCCGAGTTTGATCTAAGGGCTATGCATCTGGAAACCGCGAATGCCAAATGTAAATTTGGTTAAAAAACAGGACGTAGTCCTAGATTAAGAGTATTGGGTGAATATTAGATTGGGTGTTCACAGGACCGAGATGTTCATAAATTCGAATGCTCATGTTATCGAGCTTCTACTATTTTTAAGTTTTATTAACAATTTTTGATACTTTGTTATGTTATATAAAATAGCATAATTTTTTTCGCGATGTAATCAGCCAGCGCTGCTGGTTAGACGGCCCTTTGACTGCACCGGCCCATCGGGCATTTGCCCGATCTGCCCTATGGCCAGTCCGGGCCTGTCACATACACATCTGAGGTCAGCTAACGAGCTAACTACCTCAGATTTAAAACAATTAGAAAAGAGATAACTACGGATTATTAAAGAGAAACCTTATAAAAGATTCGGAAGAGTGCATTTTTTAAATTTATTTGCTATACAAAATGATTTCAATGCATATACGATTCAACTTAATATTACACGTCAGTTCGAAAATGCTGGTTAATGGCAGAAAAATCGCTAAAATCAAATTATAATTAAAAATCTACGTTCGTATATAACTTAAAACGCAATAAATGTCTGGTTAGAATCTGACAAGATAACAAAACAAATAATTCAATTGTTTTTCGATTGTTTAAAAATAAAACGATAATTGATTAAACAAAAAACTTTGAAAAGTGCGTAAAAGATGGCGCTACAGCTTTAAATTAAAAGTATAAATTTGATGTAATGGGTGCTTAAAAGGCAGGCGTTGTTTGGAACGTTGCAAATTGATTTTTGAGATACAGGATACAGGCAGATCTTTTCTGCATAACTTCTTTGATGATAATAAAAAGTGGGAAAGTAATCTTCGTGGCGAACTGTTTTTATATTTAAATTAGACAGAGGCCTTATCAATTAGCAGTAAAATAAGAACTATGGGTGATAAATTTAATTACTTTTATCGTGTCGTAAATGAACCGTTGCGTTGTCTACTTGCACATTCTATCATGCCATTTATATTTAGCTTTGAATGTATAATAATCTTATAGCAATAATGATGAAGTTGTGATAGTAATGCCAATAGAATAGGATATTTCTGGGAAATTTGAGTAGGCGATCAACGAACTAATAATTCGTTTATCATATTCATAAACATTCGGTCACTTATATATTGTGATCTCATTTCCTTGTGGTTTTAAACGCTACTGATTAGTATAATCTCGGTAAGTAACAAACAAACAAACGACCGAGCACACTTCGAGTCGAAAATAACTTTAGGAAAAATATTCTCGGCGATTTGTTTTTGGTGCGTCGAATATTCGATCCACTTGTTGCTAAACCGGCCCTAAGTTAAATGAGTCACGCTTGATTTACCAAACTTTTTTGACGCAGCCTTGTATTAGAGAACTGGTTTCTCTTTTTCCAACAATCGGTAGCAATGATAGTTTAGCAACTATCAATTTAAAGTAATAGTTGCTTATGGTAAGTGAAACTGAGCGTGAGCTACTTGAAATGAAAATTTTTAAATTTTTCGCCGTAAGTGAGCCATCGAAAGTGCACTTTTCACCCGATTCGTTCTGGCACAAAATAGAAGTACGAATTACATACTAAAGTAGTAACCTTCGAAATACACGTTTGACCAGATTTGGGATTAGAAAAAGCTCACTTTTCGCCGTTTACTGGGCACCCATAAAATTAACTTTTTGTGAAACGTTGCTTTTTAATTAGCTGATAATTTTATACTTTTATCGTTTAATTTTACTTAAACTTTTTGTTCCATTCAGTTCACACGTATGTAATTTAGCGTCATTAAAAGTCAAAACGTCACAAGGTTACTGTAATTATATTAATACAGAAACTTCACGTTTCGAGCTCGGTACGCACGCACATTGAGTCCTATCAATTGCGAGCAATTGAGAAAACGATGTCCCGATATGTTACAATTTGTACAAAATGTATTTTAATGTTTTAAACTGTCTTTCGCTGCTGGACGACTAAAAACGTGTCGTTTCTAGAGTCATTAACTTAACATTATAAATTATCTTCAATTAAAGTTGCAGAATACACGTGTGACATCTCTCTCCTATTTTTGACGAATTCCTCCATGGCAGCGAGAAGCTGCGTTCAAAGCTGAAAGATTTGAAGTAAATTTACCGGGGTGAGGTTTTGACATTTTCTACCTACTTTTTGATGGACAAAGGCAGAAGAAAGGTCCGGGCATCGTAAAAATCCCTTTTGAAAAGAAAATAATGCAGACTACGGGGTTGAAACTTTAATGGTAAACAGGCAACACAGACGCCTACAGATTTTATGTTTTTATTAACATATTCGTTTGGGTCAACGAACTAAAATTACAATACATCCAAACTTTCGTAATATTTCTGTTGCTTATTTAATACAAAAAACTACTAAACACACTTAAGAAAGGTGTCAGTTAGAAAGTTAAGTTTGTTACGAATTTACTTATTATGTCTATTCAACAACTTTCTCCTCAAACTCTCTCGTTGCAATATAAAACAAATATTAAAATTATTCAAATAATACAATACTAATTGGAAATGCAGTTATTAATTTGTTATTTTCGCTTAACTAATTGCTTAATTAAATAATTCATTTCTTTTTAATTGCTGTTATGCCGTTCAAAATTGGATCCACTAATTAATCGATTACATAATGTTAAATATCGATGGGTTTCGCCAAATCTAATTTATGCCCGACCATCTTCACTTTTCCAATTTAGGTCAGGCCGTTTTCGTTTGCAGTGGACAATTTTGTTTACCAAAATTAATTTTCTCCAGTCAACTCGGGTCACTTGGTTAAAATGATATGTTTATTAAAAAAGTGACCTTTCCATAGCGGATCTCGAATAAAATTTCGGTTTATCTTGATTATTAATTTACAATCGAAATCAATTTTACGTCATACCTTTTTTTGCATCACCATAATAATATATGGGGATTTCAGAATTTTATTATACTAAAATTAAAATATTAAACAAACGACGACTGCAGACGGTGTCCTCCTCCTCCACCTACCAATCTGAACATTGCCAATTACCAACTCGCTTTTTAATTGCACACTTTCGACTGTGCCCATCAACCATCGCCGGTAAACGAATAAAACTGGTAAGTAAAGGGATTTTTTAAATTTTGAACCCGTTTTAAGATTAGGAAATGCTAATTCAAATTTCAAAGTGCCCTAGGTGACCAATCGCACCCAAACGCAGATAAAAAAGATCACAATCTAAATAATAAAAACTAAGCCGAAGGTATGCAACACGAGAAAATTCGGGAGACAAAAAATTTTGAGTTCGAAAAAGATGGGGGAGGCTCCAATAAAGAAAAACCGTTTATTCATTTCGAGTACAAAAAGGTTCCAATAAATTCATTTCGCCTGTTACAACATTGTTAAACATTAAAAATCCTTACCAAGTCACCTGGACCTGCATTTTTCTCTTGCCTCGCAGTGGCATTGTAATCTTTCCATTCTATTCCACTTGGTAGAAATTTAAAGGTTACCTACCTGTAGATACCAAAAGCATTCAAGTGGTTAATAGATCATAATATATAATATTTACAGGGCTAATTAAAAAGTAAATCATTCGAAGTAAAGTCCACCTTTTTCATTACATTCGTTTTACAAATTATATTAATAATTTATGATTACGCAATCTGCAAAATTAATTCAACTCATTTTTTCTGAAAAAGCAAAACTACATAGTCCGTCCAAAAACTTCGTGCTCGAGTGCTAATTTTTTGCCGAAGTTTCCGTTTTGCAATACCCTCTTTCCCTGCCACCCCCCCTCTCAATATTATTTAATACTATACATATTTATTTTAGCTGGATTATTCTGACCTTGGGTCTCAAAGAAAAAAAATGTGACATTGACTAATTTGATAATAACACTTTTTAACTGGCAAACGAATAATTTTAAATAAACCAGAATTATATTGCATAAACTTCCTGATATTTGTTATTTTTTCAGAATCAAAAAAAAAATAAAAACTACTTTCTGGAGTACTGTGGTTTGGTGTGATCGCTAGAAATTCTCGAACAAAAAATACTATTACATTTTTTAATTTGATACATTACTTACATCTTAATATAGATTCAACACACGCTAAGAATTTTGTGTTGAAGTCCTAGAAAATATTCCACCTTATTGAGAGTAGTAAAATTCGAATAATTTTGCTTTGTCCAGTCAAAGTTTGCCATAATATTACCGAAATTTTAACTTTCAAATTAAAAAAATGTATTTAAATTTTAGCAAATGACATTCAATTTGGTGGCCTTCGATTGCCGCTATTTTATTTGTAGTTAGGCGTTTGTTTGAAAAAAGTTATTTACATGAATTAAACATTAAAAATAACAAAATTTGAACTTGAACTAAACTTGACTTTAAATTACCTACCTCACGAATTTTGCCTTAGGTTCCTCTTTAATTTAATAAAAATTATTCTATAATTTGGTAGCCCAAGAAGTAAAATAGCATTTTGAACGTTTTAATGAATTTTTGCACGGTCTGAGCACTTCAAAAAAATTAAAAAAGGGAATTCCGTGGAAAGAGAAAATGTGGGAAATAATCTACTCGAATGGCCAAATAAGTGGGTAATTTAGGACGGAGTAGCGACTGCTAGTCGATTTGTTTTGTTTATCTTTTTCTTCTTCATGCAAATCTGAAAAACATGAATTTTATCGATTTTTATATTTTTTTACACAAGACAATCAAGATCGAATAAAAAAATTGTTGACATTTTTTGAAAAAAAAAAATATAAAAATTAATTAATTTTTTTCATTAATTTGGGAAATTTTTCTTCCTCTCCCCCCCCCCCGAAAATTTTGGTTTCAGGGACCAAAGAATTAATAAAATAGAAATTTTTCGTTTTTTCATCGAAAAACTAGATACAAATATTCCACAAACAATTTATATATTGCAATAGTAAGCGCTGAGGTCTGGAATATCACCTAGTATGTATCTCTAATTGTATCTACACTTTAGGATGTCAAGGTTAAAATTGCAATTCTTAAATACATACTCAATAAGCACACCATTAATTCAACCTTGAAATTTCGATCAAAATCAAGTGTTTTTTTTTGTTAAGGCTGGGAATTCCTGGGTTTCAATAGAAATAAGTCATCTTAAGAACTGTCCGACGGATTGACAAAATTTTGAGAACCTTTTAAGTGATTATAATCTTTCCAGAATACAAGTACATTAATATTGTTAATCCTGAATAATATATTTCTAATTGTTGCCCCTCCTAGTTAACAATCGACGAACCACCGCTGCCATCAGACCACTGATTAAAATTTAAAATCTAGCCATTTTTCACTCGGCTGGGGAAATCTGATATATAAATAAATTGTATAAATTACTTAAATTTAAAAATTATATTTCGTTTTTCATCCGAAAATATTTAATTACTCCTTGAACTTTGTCTGGATCCACCCTTGTTTGAGAACATTTCAGAAAATCTCTTGCAATGTTATGAAATCTTAAGAATACTTGGTTACTGTCAGAATTTCCTCATCGCGAATTTCAAAATTTCCTCATCGCGAATTTCAAAATTTCAACTGCACTATAGGAAAGGGGACAATTTTCTGAGCGTTTTAAAAAAGAAAAATTCCTGGACCGTTCATTACATTTCGAGAAAACGGCATTTTAAAATTACGAGAAGCACGGAGATGTAATATGATATACCCCGATGCGTGACGATCGGTCTCACGTTAATTTCCTGCTCTTCATTTTGTTGACGGTACGTGTGCTTTGATATACTCTTAATGTTGTTGTCAGTCGCGGTCGGGGAGTCCACGTTCGACAGCCGTGCGAGTAACACGTACCTTGCAACTATCCGTTATGACGAGACGTAACCAGAAAAAACCAAAGCGACAGGCGGCAGAGGTCTCTAGTAGACCAATGACCATCCAGCAAATCATGTCCACACTCAAAGAACCAACAAAGGCTAACGAGGAGCCTCAACGACGCGAAATAGCTTCACCAAAAGTAGCACAGGACCGTACTCAGGAGCAGCAGGTAGCCAGCCATCCTAAAACAGGCCCAAGCACCCGGAGCGATTCACTCGTTGACTCTGATTACCTAGAGTCGCTGCTGAGTCAACGAGCCCAACTCACCAAGACAATGGAGGAAATGATGTCCGAAGCCAGCGAGCTAGACGAGGAAATCGCTAACGTATCGGGCGGATCCACCCCTCCATCGCCGGAGGTCAGTAATAAAATGAGCGATAGGCTCTCCAGCACGAACACCGAGAACATAATGGAAGAGGAGGAATTCCAGGCGGTACGGAAGAAGAGGGCAAGGAAATCAACTAACTCGTCCACCGAGGATCTGCACCTGACAAACAGGTTCAAGCCTACGGTGCAAACGCCCGAAAAAGCCCCAACCTCAAATCCGACAGGGACAGACGTAGAAGAGCTCCCAGTTGGGAAAACTCCAGTGCGCTCTCCCATACCAACGACAGGGGGTAAACCAAAGCCAGCAAAAAAGAGGGACCCCGTACAGAAGCGGCCCGAAAAGATCCCGCCTATCACGTTGAAAGACGCAGCGGCATGGCCATCACTGGTAAGCAAGATCAAGGAACAAGGTTTCCAATTCAAGAGGGTACGTTGCGTACCCGAAGGTTTGGCAATCTTTCCAAGCGACGTGAAGGACTACCGAGGAATCAATCGGATTCTCGAATTCTCTCTACCACCCGACAGCTCTGGGTACTTCACCCACCAACTGGCGCAGGAAAAACCTCTAAAAGTGGTGATTAGGGGTATCCACCACCAGATAGAGACGGACAACATCAAGCGGGACCTAGAAGCACGCAACTTCGAGGTCCAGAACATCGCACGTATGTATAGGTGGAGGGACAGGAAACCCCTTCCACTACTACTAGTTACCCTCCCGAGAGACGAGGCAAACAAGATGATTTTCCAGGTAGAAAAAATCCTTGACATTGACGTCACCATCGAAACACCGAACAGGAAGTTCAGGTTAAGTCAATGCCACAAGTGCCAGACATTCGGGCACTCGCAGAGGGAGTGTCGCTCAACCCCAAGATGCGTGAAATGTGCAGGAGCACATGCGTCAAGCACCTGCACCAAACCCAGGGAGACCCCAGCCACCTGCGCAAACTGCGGTGGGCCCCATCCAGCCAGCTACAGGGGATGTTCAAAATTTCCCAAACCGAGGAAGGGAATCAAAAATCCAACCAGGGCAACGTACCTCAACAGGCCAAACCGGTCCCCTCCCCACCACCACCCAACGGAGATCTCCCAACAAATCATAGCGATCATTACAGCACAGCTGGCAATCCATGCGATTAGCGCCGAAAAAATTGCAGCCATAGTAAACAGTCTGAGAAATCAGACTGCTTAAGTCAAGACAATCGGCAACAAGCTAGACTCGCCCCGCCCCTTCGACATCAAGAGACATGTTCATTCAAAACACGCACTCCTCTCCGCCGCCTCTGACCGCAAACCACGCCCCAGGAGCTCCCCGCAACATCAAGGACCTCGAAAATCAAGGGAAAAACATTCCAAGGGACCAATAACCCAACGAGATCAAGCTTAGCGCTTTAAAATGAGGAACGAAACCTCAATAAACTCCAACGCCCGCTGCCCACATGAGTTGAAGGAGATAAACGGTAACACGTGGTACCTCCATATTACCAAGAAGTTCATCGTAGTCGCGGTCGACACCCGGACGAGTTCTATGGCTTCGAGTTCCACCCTTGGCGAGTTCTGTCATTTTTCAGGGATATTTTTAAATTGTTTTGCGTAAACAATCTGTTTTATTTTTTTGTCTTACACAAAATCGGCTAATCATGCAGCCGTGTTAAATGGTGTATCTAAAATACATGTAAATTTTACATTTTTAAAATCGATTTTTTTCGAATACTTTTGCATAATCCTTGAAAATTTTTGTTATAATATGCTTAGAAAAGTGTCCTCTTTCCTATAGCGCAGTTAAAATTTTGAAATTCGTGATGAGGAAATTCTGACAGTTCCCGAATACTTCTTCTTCATGTGCCATGTGGACGTTGGCGACCTCTCTCCTATGTCTGTGTTGTGCGTTTAAAGTAATATCACACACATAGGGGATCTACTGCTTAACGCGGGCTCCGAACCGCGAGAAGTGTATACACTTCATCTCCAGAGAGGATGTACCAGGCAGATTACACCTCGGTGGTTTGCCATTCGCTTCCGAGGGGAGGCATTCAGCATTAGCAGCAACGCACTTAATCGCTCTAGCTGACGACCGTCTATACTATAGATTACTTTTTTTAACTTTTTCGAAAGGAAATTCGTGAAATCTCTCGAGAATCTCGTAAAAAGAAATCTAGTGTACAAAAAATTATCTGGCGATGCATCCCTTTACCCCCCCCCCCCACCTTTCCATCTGGAAAGCCTAACATTTCTCAAATTAATTGCTTGTACGTAGCATGCCAATTTTATGAGAAAAATAAACACTAATTGTCAAACTAATTTTACAAATCGTGGAGTAATCCATTACACAACGATTTTGTCCTAACGGTGAAAATGGTTACCTTATGGAATGGCTCGAACTTAATATGAAATTTATTTGCATTAAAAAATTAAATAAAAATTGAAAGTTGACTTAAATTTGGAGAATTATTCAATACAAAAAAGAAATTAAAATTGTAGATTAATTACATACAAAGTTAAAACATCAAAACTATAAATTATTTTACTGCGTTGTAGATATTTTAAAAACGAGCGTTTTTTTGAGGACTAAGAAAAGATCGGAGATAAATCGGGATTTTTTTTGATTTTCAAGCGGTTAACCGGGGGGGGGGTGATTATTCATAATCAATGGGTAAAAATAAAGGTAATATATTAAAGGTGTTATCAATTTCTTTCGGTTTGTGCGCAGACGTTAGACGATAACTAAACCATCGGCGTATAAGTGCAGAAATCGACGAAATGAACAAATTTGTTAATTTTTTTTAAACGTTCAAATACAATAATTAAATTTTTTTATCGTAGTCGTTGGTGCAGTTACGATGGCTTGGTTTTCAATCGATGTTGCCAGATTGTCGAAAGAATATTTTACTACGGTAAGTCTGCTATTATATACAGGGTAAAATAAAATACTTGAATTTTCTTATTTTTTCGGTAATAAAAGTGAAACTTCCAACGTACTTTCTTTTGCGTGTTCAGTGAATTTTACATAATTTTCATAGTTTATGATTTAAAAAATTTCGTCCATTTAAGAAGTTATCCTCGTTACCGTAACGGAATTAAAAATTGATTATCGGTCTTGATTTATTTTCTTAAGAAAATATTTGGTAATTATCTAATAAGTACTTTCTCTTATGTATTCGTGACTTCTTAATATAACAACATATGTTTTATAAATAACACGATACCACATTTAGGATTTAAAAAAATATAATTTATTCCACGTTTTTGAGACTCCTTTTGTGTAACATTAAAATTTCACAAGCTTCGTTGCGAATAAGGTGCACCATCTCATCTCCTAATGGGTTAATACAATTTTAAACGATTTCGAAATGCAATTCGGCACCAGACCCAAAACGGTTTTTTGGCTAAATATCCGCGTGGAAGAGGAAATTGCCTTCGTCCAAGTGGCGCCCGAGTCGTCCACTTTCTTTTACCTAAACGATGCACCGTCATTAAAAAAGTGCACCACATAGACGATTAAGCACACAAATATTAGCTTTCCAAAATTAGATTTGAGAAAATAAACAATTACCCATCCGCATACGACACTTGTAAAAATCTAGGTTAACGTTATTATCGTCAAACGACTTTTTATAAAAAAGAAACCAAGATAATTATTTTTTAAACGTGCTTATCGTAGCACATCAACACTTTTGGAGAAGAACGCACGAAAAAATAAGGAAAGCTCGAGATCGAAAGGCCGAGGCGGTGCTTTCCGAAAAAAATATCCTAATACCTCATTAATATGCAAGAAATGTCGTCAAGAAAAACTGGTCTCGAACGCACAAGTGTTTCTTAGGGTTGCCACCCTCCGTAACTTAACCTAACCATCACACATGGCCAATCTTAAAATCGTGGGAACAAGAACATGTGCAAAGTTATATCACATAATAAATTCAGTTTTCCTACTTAGATGTGTGGATTAAATTGAAAGTTACAATATTTTATTTCATCGATTGGCGTGAAACAGCGCCAAGATCGTAATTTCTTAATTATACAGGTAAGGGTGAGTTTTGAAATCAAACCTGATCCGAAGCGAAGGTTAAAGTATATGAAGGTCTATGCAGGTCTTTGCTTTTGGTCGGAATCCATGCTGAGATTTTAAAGTGAAATACGGAACCCATTTAATCCCACCCTCTGAAAGCACCTGCACGTAAAGAAACGCTAAAAGCTCCTTTTAGAACGAGAAGCTTTGTTTGGAGAGAAAGGTTGCTCGAAGGGGAATCTTTCCTGAATTTGTACTACCGTGGACCCCATCATTTTTGTTGTGTAACCGTTTCATGTGGCAACAGGTGTTCCCTGTTCAAAATCTGCACAAAATAGAGCAGCAACTCCAAATTAAATATAAGCGGCTCAAACTAATTTGGCATTCATTGTTTGGGGTGCGGATTTCTGTTTTTGCCACAATGCATATTTATTTATAAACCGCGTTTTTTCTTCGACAAAAAGAAATTGAAACATGTGCGAGCAGTGTATTTTAGTAACTGCAAGAAGATTTAATGACTCAGCTATTTCAACTTGGTTCTCCCGCTGAGTTTAAAAAAGCATCTCATATCATCACACAAAGGATCGTACGATAAACAATGTTTACATTTTAACACTAATTTGATCTTTAATTAAATATTAAGTTAGCAGGTTTCGAACTCTCACGTCGAGGCGATAAAAGTTACAATCCTTTTCTACAAATTTATTTTTCCCTTCCCAAAAGGATTACTCAGCCAGTTGGTCTCAACGGTGCTTAAGTAGTTAAATAATTATTTAAATAGCTGGCGGTGACTTAGGGGTGACTTCAAAAAGTTACTTCTCAATTTTTATGAGACTTTCTTTTGTTCGCCTAGATTTCTGCCACTTTATTGCTTTCGAAAAATTATTTTACCCTCTTCTGTTTATGTTTTTCTTTGCCCACGTGACTGAACGTTTCATTTTTAAAACTCAGATTATTATTTTTTCTTGTATAACCACAGCCAGGGCCGTATTTACACTAAATTTTCGGGGGGGGGGGGGAGTTAAAAAAATTACAAAATAAATACCTAATTTAGGGAGGGAGTTTTTTTTACCAAGATGGCGGAAAAGACAGAGACCTATACTGGGTGACCCAGACCACCCGTATCAGTACTTTTTTTCAAAAACGGTAAGTCGTAGAGAGTTGGGCTAAAAAAATTTATTACAAAAGCCCTAATGACGAATCTAATGGTGATATTATTATTTCCGGGAAAAGTCGGCATCCAGAGTAGTTTGCTCCAGAAAGTCCAGAAATCCAGAATTTTAAATGGCACCATATGTCGAAAGTGGTATCGTTGGAAAGCTCTTATAAAAAAAATGATTACTCCCACCCCTTTTAAGTTATTAAGTTATTATTTTGACTTTATTTTAAAATTTGCAATGCCTGTCGATCATTAAACACTGAAGAAGTACTTAGAGCCACTGATAGTTTAACCAGAAGATCTCAACAGTGTTTAGAAGTAAATGGAAGACATTTTGAACACTTGTGACATTGCTCTAACGCGGTAGCTGGATTTCAAGTGCTGACTTTTAAAGTTAAGTTTGTTATAAGAAATTGAAATTTAATAATTTAAGTCGGATATAACTTAAACAGTTGTGGCTGCTATGGGCGATAAGCTATTTTTGGACAAAATTGTCGAGGTGCTGGGGGGTATTCCATACCCCCCAGACCCCCCGGTTTAAAGCCCGAAGGTTTATGTATGCATATTCTGTGATCGATTTTATTTAGTATGGATATGTTAATATTTGGTTTCATCTTGACTTAAATCGACATGCTACGGAGTGCAGGGCCGTATTTAGACTAAATTCTCGGGGGGGGGGGGGGTAAAAATTACAAAATAAATAGCTAACTTATTAAAATACAAAAGAAGTTTTTCTAAATTTAAATTTTGTTATATTAATTTTTTAAATGTAATGTTTGGATTTTTTTTGCCAAGATGGCGGAAACGACAGAGGCCTATATTTTGCTCCGCTGATTTTTTGAGTATAATTTTGTACAAGTATTTTTGCAATTAAGATTTTATTTTTGAGTATTGTTATTAAAAAATTTTGTTTGAAAGTATTTTGTCGAAAGTTACCACAAAAAAATTGAAATTTTGTGATAAAAATTGTTTTTATTTAATTAAAATAATTATTTTTTTGCGCGACTTTTTTTTATTTGAGTTCGATATTCAAAGAAAATTTGAAAATAATTTGTCGAAGGAGCGACAAATTTTGATTACAGGTTGACTTCTGTGGGGGGGGGGGGTTATCGCGGATAAAATTTTGTTTATACCATTTTAAAAGTTTTGTTTACTTTATTTTTAATAAGTTTAAACTTATCCATATTTTAATTTTAAACTCTCATGTAAAAAACCGTTTTTAAATGAAATTTTTTAATTTTAAAATTTGAATAAAAATCATTCTTATTTTACCGATGGCGATAGTAAAATAATGTTGTCAAAACGAAGAACTAAATTAGATTGAAAGAAATTTTCCCAAATCTTAAGCAAATGTACGTTTATGTACAAATGTACAAAATATAAAACAATTTATGGGTTTACAATGCCCACTCTAATTTATTACGGAAGTGTTATTTTAAGCTATGCTGTCCATGATGGTCATAAAATTTATGTTCACTTTAAAATTTCTGGTTCAAACAATTTATTGCAATTTAAAATTTTTACCATAATAGTAAGAATTAAGATAAAATACCTATTTCGTTTATTTCAATATAATTATTTTTCAAAAAATCGAAAATTAATGAATAGGAGTAATAATTAACAATTAATTAAGTGGTCGCAGACTTTTACACAGTACTATAAATAATATTCAGGGCAATTTTATATTTTTCATCTTCGTTTTTTATATTTTTGCAATTTAGTAGTAGGTGTATTCAATCCAGTGTCGCCAATCGCCGGATTATAATACGAATTTCCGATTTTTTAATTTGGGATTTAATTTATTAGAAATATCTCTTTAGTTTTAATTTTTCTTTAAACACTTCAAGTTTAATGTTTTTGTATAATTGTAAAAATTGTTTTAGTTTTTTCTGATTTTTTTAAGATTGCGGTCGAGCTTTCAGTACTTTATTAATTGATAAATAATTTCGGGGGGGGTGGGGGGGGTTGTAACCCCCAAAACCCACGGCCCAACTTATAGCATCCAAATGTTGGATACCATGTCGTCTTTCAGCCCCTATAAAAGTAAAACCGATATTTTGGCCAGTAATATACAAAAAATAATAATTAAAAAAAAAACTCGAAAGGGTCTGAGACTGTACGGTGTAAATTTGTATAACAAACTAAAAGTGCAACTGATTAGAAGGTAAGACGGCAACCGGCCGCCCTGACAATATTTTAAATTTTTACAATCAACTTTAGAAGTTTTAATGAAAGAACTGACTCGGGCTCATAACCTGTTATTATTTAGTCATCATCTATGGGTGGAAAATGTTTTCCTGTCTTAAGAGATAAAATTTAGATAAATTACAGACGAATTTCATTCTTGTTTGAATGGAAAACAGTTTTTGGTGATTTTCTCAGAATCTCTGAATCTCTAAGAGTTTCAGGTGAAACTCAGAATCAATTTTCTTGAAATTATAAATTAAATTTGTTAAAACACATGATGTAGACAGCCTTCCTAGATAAAATTGATGTTATTTTGGATTTCTTAAATTTTCTTTTTTATTTTCATCTAGTTTCGTCAGCTTGGGTACCCATGGTGACAAAATCCGAAATATTTTCAACAATAACTTCTGGCACCATCAATGTATCCGCCATATGTTTTGAAAATGATTTCAATGTTTTTATTAAAACATTCGTATTTTATTTTAGTTAAGAATACTCAAAGTTTAAGTTTCAACTAAAAAGATAAAAATTTTGGGAGTAGCACGCAAAATGCACCTACAAATTATGAAATTATGATAGTTGATGACGTAAATTTAAAAAAAAGCATTAAATTTTATGAACCATCCACAACTTTCAGTTGGAACCATGTGGTTAGCCCCGCCCATCGCGTACTTTTACTTCTACAAGTATTGTTGGACACAAATTGCCCTGCTTCGACCGCAATGCTCATTAAAAACATCCCTAAAGCGACCCCAACTCGAAAATTTATTATTTTTCAATAAAAAAATTAATTAATCGATTAGAAACATGTGTGAATGGTAACGTCGTGTCAGTGCATGTTGAAACAAAATAAGTCGAGCAAATGCATAAACCGTAAACCGCATAAATATCTATTTAAACCATCACAATTTGCAGATTCTGTTAGCAGCTTAGATTTCTTTTGGCGAAGAAGAAAAATTCAGTTTCCAGCCAATAGTGATTTCTCCTTTGTGACGTGACGACGACTTGGAAAATGAGATAAAATTTAAATTTAGGTAAATTGTAAAAGTCTTTAATCTTAATCAACGAGATTGTAGTTGGGATGAAATTGATCGTGCCACTCCCTGTACAGCATTTTTAAAGATGTAATATGTACGACTAGGATTTTTATGTAATGGACGTTTTTTAATTACACATGTGAATGATGTAATGCAATAATTAGTATCAAATAGAACTGAAATTTATCATAAACATTTTATTATGCCGAGTAGAGGTCACTAAACTAAATAATACCAAATATAATGAAGTGCACGAGTACAAGAATTGAAAGTTATTATAATTCGAGTCTCCGGGGTATAATAATCCCACTGACGACGATACGTTACGTCGAAACACAAATTTTGTGTATAATTTTTTCAAGACCAACATAATATGAAGTTGTTTATTCAAGTAATTGAGCAAAAATTTGTCGAGTTAAAGAATTTATTGCAATTATTAATGGAACTTTCAACTGTAGTCTGTGTTGTTAGTTTTATTGAACTTAATTGCAATAAAAATTTTTATTATGTTTATTGTAATTACAAGCGCCTATCTATCATTACACATCAAAAACATTAATATTATCGAATGTGTAAGCGTTTTATTACTCGGTAATATTTTTTATATAATTGCAATTATTACTAAAAATTATTGTTCACTAATTAACAACATTTTTATGCCAAACTAATCCCGATTGTTTGTTAATCACCTCAAGACACAATCGGAGGATGAACTCTTCTCGATCGAAAGTACAAGTAACACATAGTTTTAATTATTTATGATAGAAGCTAATTAACATGTTCGGACATCGATTTGCTCTTTTTTAATCGTCTAAACCAAGTTAAACCGGAAAGTACATTAATCTTTCGATATATGAAAGTTTATTCGTGATGGCTTTACGTTGTTGTTCGAGTCCTGAAATTTAACATTTATTGCTTTTTAATGTAATTTATTAATTACTAAAATTTTTGTTCGAGTAATTACGCTCCTTTCACCAATTACTCGACTTACTTATTCAAATTTCCTTAATTAAGTTTTATTTCGTTTTAAACAATGGGAATTTATGGTTTTGTGCTAGAAATTAAACCTATAGATTATTTCAACGCAAAACTAACGGGGAAAAATGTTCGAGGAGTTTTCATCTCGTGAATCCAATCACGCGCATTAGTAATTAATTTATTCTTTGAGATTTTAGTCTTTTGAAAATTAAAAGAAGCAGCAACCTCTCGAATGGCCCAGAGGCTGAGAAGCAGATAAAAAGTGTATAGGTTATCGCGGTTGTGAACTAAAATATTAAAAGTTAATATTTTTATGAAACTACCAACTTACAGGATGTAATATAAAAACATTGTTATTTATATTTAATAATTACTGCAACACTGCGTTCGTTCACCTTTGGTATTTTATTATTTCCACAACAATTTCAAGTTTTCAAATTTGAACATTTTGGTAAAGAAAACAACCGAACGTCTTCGTTTCTTTTGTTTTTGGCAAAATGCACTTGTTTTCTGCCAAAATTTCGCTCTTTTGTTTTTCAATTGACGGAAAACCTTGCGGTTAATTATGTCAAATCAAAACGTTTGCTATACCACAACTTCATGGCTCGTTGTTGTCTGTCAGGAATTTTTTTTACTAATAACGTAATTTAATATTTTTTATTTATATCGTGAATCACAATACGTTGGCTGGTATTTTGATTCAGTTCGGCGATTGCTTGAAAAAATTGAACTGTCACGAGTTGTTTGTATACCTTTTGTATTATGATTACCTTCGTCATTATTAGCAATTTTGTTATATCAGAAGCGAATTGACAAATTTGCTTGTTTTTGTATTTAACACTTGCTTCGGCCATTATCAGTTTCTCACGATTTTTATTATCAAGGATGTTCATGCCGGCATTAGCAAAATTTTGGTGTTATCAAAATAAATGCCAATAACATTACAAAAATTTGTATGTGGAACTTTCAACTGGCATTGTATATGCTAGCTGGCTAGCTGTATGTGCCGATAAGATTCCAGTACGTGACACAACTTCCTCGGTCAAAGATTATTTATATATAAAAATAAAAAAACATTTCTATAATGCATAATTATGTGGTCGGGCAAAAATAGCAATATTTCGTAACTTCCAAAATAGGACCGATCTTTTCGCAACCCAACCGAATTTTTCTATAACACAATGTGAGAATTTAAAATTTTTCCTAATTTTGCGTCCTTAAAGTCGGGTGATTATGTCTAAATTAGAAAGGAATTTCAAGTAGGAATGAATGGTTTATATTTTGGCACAAAAATTTGTTATTTTTCGTTTGAAAATAAACTCTTGGAGCTAAAATTTGCTTGTAAGCAGTTTTCGCAGGCCAACTCTCGCCATCGAGTCTGTTATGCACAAAAATTTCGATCTTTTTATTTTATTTTATTTATCGTACAATTAAAATAATTGCGTCCAAAATGTTTGCTTCGGGTTTTATGTTCCCCGTTATTTATCTACATATGGTAAACATTGAAGATGTTTCGAGACAAATACCAATTGATGGTGGTACAAATAACGCCATATACATTAGCCATATGTTTTGTGATCTAAAATTTCCACTCCGTGTTGTATGACCCAGTATGCTTTTACTTTTTTTTGAATTTTTATACAGACGTTGCATTGTTACCAGTCTGTACACAAAATTCAGACGGGGTTCGATGAATGAACGATTGTCCGAGCGACGACGTCCCGGTGGATCCCTAACGTTTTCTAAAAATCGATCCCTTGAATTTGATGAATCTTGGATCTTGGTTCCGGGTCTATAGATAAGCGACCTTCAAACTTAAAATAGTTAATCACTTCCTATAAACGCGCTGAACGGCGTCATGTTGAAGTTGGCCTTGGATGGTCGACAACAAAACTATTGCAGTATGCCATGCCACACTACCTGTGGCTATAAACCACGGCCACGTGATGAAACGGCCATTTTAGTAGTACAATAAATTGTAATCGACCGATCCACATTTTCCGCATAGACGACATTTTCTTACAGTCAGAAAAGTTCGTTGGAACTTGGCGTCCGTCGCTTCCCGATAACAAAATTTCACCCCAAAAATAAGGACGCAAAAACCGTTACCTCCTATCAACATTGGGTTGTCTAAATATGAGGGCACTTACACTTATTAACGACGATTGATAATTGACCCTTTAAAGGGGGATGCTATTTTGTAGTCATGAGGGTGGTTTTTCAACAGCTAAATCGACACCGATATTATAATTATTTAAAAAGCGCTCAAAGGACAGCGATTCTAAAACTTTTTATCGATCTACTGGCCTTGTTCAAGAAAGCGTCGTTCGCTATTAGCAATTCCATCAAGCAAATTAAATTCTTCAAAGGTTAAGTTCTTTGAATGTTTATAAACAATAAATTCTTACATAACAACAATAATTATTATTAATTTATAGATTATGCCTTTTTATGAGGCCAAAGGTAGTTCGGATAAAATTAAAAAGTACTAAGTGAAAATGTTAACTTTCTTCCGTTGAAGCAATAATTCAAATGTGGCAATGTTATTTCAAGCGTTTAAACTACTAATTATTATTAAAACTCTTCGGTATTGGTTCAAAGGTCTCAACATTTTTCTTCTGAAGAAGTTTCGAGTTTCACAGCACAAAAAGGTTTATTTATAGTACGACATAATTCAGCTTTCGTTTGTTTAGCACGACGGTGTTACCTGCACACGTTTACTTGTGTTTAATTTTTGTTTCGCAATAAATAACCGCATGCTTAGTTTTGATTTACTATGTGTAGTCGAGGTTCATTTTCCAGTGCAAAATATGAACCAAAGCATATTTTTACTGATACGAACAAGTTGGCTTTTGTTCCAAGATAACGTAGACGGTTACAGATAACAAAATAAATAACAGCATTTTTAATAAACCAGCCAACAATAAAACGTGTTCGTCGTTCCATTTTCGGTCGTGGAAAGTTTTTCGATTTTTTATCCGATTCTTCCCAATGACTTTCAAAATCCAGAGATATTGAAAATCTTCTCTCTAGGTGGTTGTTTTTTCCCCGGCTTCCCCCACTTTTATTTTATTCAAAAACAAATGAAGTTTTTTGTTTTATTTTTGATTAAATGCAACTGACGATTGGTAACAGTCATAAATTAGCTGTACTGCAATAACTTAACTTCTTTTGCTAATTTTTATTTTATTTTTCGAGTTTCGTAATCATTTTTTAATATATTGCAAAAAATAATTTCTAACAACCTGTACCCCCCTCCCCCACAAGAAGAATAATACATTATTAGTTTTTTTTTTAAGTTTAGAAAAGAATATTAATTGACCATGAATTTGAGTGATTTCTTGGAATTATTATACACACATAGTTACATAGGTGATTAAGATATTAAATTCTTGTAAATTATTGTTATTGAAAATTCTAGAACATACATAAATATAGAATAAAAAGTGGTTCAGCTCATTTTTTTGTGCGATTAAAAGGATTTATCCCTAATTATTTGCCACTATGTCTTCTAATTAATTACCTACGCTCTTAAAATTTGTATGTTAACCTAGGTTAGGTTAGCCTCTATTTTTAATGCAAGGTTAGTTTAGTTATATTTTACATTTGAAATAAAAAATGAAATGGAATGAAGGACAACAAACAACGAGGAGAAACAACACCGCTGGGGGAAATCTGGTGTACAAGTGAGGGAAACTCTAAGGAAATCTTAGGAATATTATAAATAATCTTTTTTTAACTTTTTCAAAAGGAAATCTTAAGACAATCCAAGAGGGAATCCGGGCAAATATTTTGTAAAAGTGGCGTAGCCTAAAGGGGGGGGTAGCAAATCCGAGGAAATTCTAAGATGACTTTTTTTTGTTTTCTTTTTTTTATTTAAAAAGGAAATCTTAAGACATTCTAGGAGGAAATTCGGGGAAATTTCTCAAAAATATCGTAAAAGAAAATCTAGTGTATAAACAATTACCTTGCAATAATTGTCAACCAAAATTTACATAAATTTTAAGTTGAGAAGTAGAAAACGTCTAAAAAATGTTGAAATTGTAAATCACAATAATATTTTGACGTTTTATTTTTTCATTTATTAGTTCAATGGGTTAATATTATTGAATCAGCCCCCCGGTTCTGGATCTGGTCAGAAAAACTATGCACCGAAGCAGGCCCGGACTGGGACCCGGGCATTTTAGAGACTGTCGGCCCCCTACTTCCCACAGAAACGCTACATGTACTCTTAACATATTTATTTTTTATAAAACATATAATGGCCAAAATTCATGAAAAAAGCATAGTTATTTTGTTTGGTTTTTGTTTTTTAGTTTTTTAGTTCTAATAGTGAAAGACATTTTTTATTAGTATTATTTTGGACTTTGCCATTTTATAATACATCTAACAAAATAAAAAACAAATGCACTCACAAAAATACTGAACTGAATTGCATGCAAAATGAAAAGAATCACATACTAACATAAAAAAAAAATTACAATGTCATCCTTTATTTTCAATAAATAGCAGTCATTAAGATTAAAAATTGAAACTGATTGCTAATTATTATCCATAGTGAAGTTATTTTATATTTGAAATTTCAGTAAACACTAAAAATCCGTTGACCACGCCCCTACCTGCGCTCCCCTTTGCGCCGGACCATCCCTGTTAGCTCTTAAGTATAACAGAGGCGGCATCTCAAAGTAGTGCCCATAGGCGACAATTTGGTAAATCCGCCCCTGGGGGCCCGAGGATGCCAGACCTAAATTAACTGGCTTGGCTGATTAGCTATCAACAAGCAACAAGTACCTACACTAAAAACAGTACCTAACTACAATCATATGAAACAGTCGAACACAATAATATTTATTTTAAATTTTTTATTGCACCGGTAAAAAAGCGACTATAGTCATTAAAAAAAAGGAAGTGTATGGGGGGAGGCTATAGCCCCCTAGCCTTCTCCCTGGCTACGCCACTGCGCACAAGTGATAAGAAATAGCTGGTAGACATTAATGTATTACGTTGTATTTGAACGGTTTTTGTTATTTATAAATTTATTATGCTAAAATTTTAAGTTTTATTAACCATTTTGATACTTTGTTGTGTTACCTATATAAAATAGCATAATTTTTTTCGCGATATAATCGGCCACTGGTTAGACGGCCCAACGGGCATTTACCCGAGCTGCCCTATGGCCAGTCCGGGCCTGCACCGAAGAAAACAATTTGTAATTTACGCTCTCGACTACCATAATTCTATTAGAAAATGTTTAAATTCATAGGCCAGGTTATCGTACTATTCCCCTACAATAATCATTGGGAAAAAACCGAAAAAAACATTTACTTCACCCGCGGAGAAATCCAGGAATACTTGGAAAACCCTAGAAAATCTTAGCAATTTAGTTCAATGTTTTAATATTATTGAATCGACATTTTTGACGAAAGAAATCATTTTTGCACCAAAACAATAATATTATTATTATTATTAATAAAAAAACGAACGAGGATTTACACCGGTTTTTCTAAATTTCTATCTTCAAATGGCCATAACTCCTAAACTATTGATTTTTTAGGGCAAATTGATCGGCACTTTTTTAAAAAGTCTGAAATAATCTCTAAACTTGATTCTAACTCTTTATTGTCTAAAGTCAAATTAAATTAAGTAAAAATAGTTGGGTACACTTTAAATTTAAGCTTTCCAAACGATAAGTTCAATACAAAAAGAAGTGGATCTGATTCCTGACCGGGGGGTCTGGGGGGTATGGAATACCTCCCATGCAAATTGCATCAATAATATTGAAAAATTAAATTTTTATGGTTATCGTTAAAATTATTGTAGAATTTGAAACATTACATTAAAATGAAGAGATTAAACTATGGGCGAACCAGACATTAATAATAAATTTACTTTGGATTTCGTTGATTATCGCCGAATATTTACGTAAAAACTGATTCCAGCCATTCTAAACCTTGCTTTTCAAGTTTGAACGGCTTTCAGGGATGTTTTTACCAAGAGCGCGAACCTAGAAATTTTCCTATTCCCTCTATAAGAATTATTGGGAAAAAAGTGAAAAAAGTATTTATTTCGGCCGCGGGGGGGGGGGGGGGGTCAACCATTTTACTTGTAAAATTTCAGATACGATTTAGTAACTATATATTTATGTCGATGAGACATATTGTTATTGTCTCAATTAATGTAGTGATTACTTATCTCAGTAAGTGTTTATACTTTCACTATGTCCTCGTAGAAAATTCTAGAATAAAATTTTCGGAGACTTGTTTTGTGTTGGCCCAAATATTTTCAAACAATTCATCATTTTCCAAAAGAGCTTTCTTTTTTTCAGCGAGCTCAGTGCTCAATTTTCCACTTTTACTATTTTTTATTTAAACGTGAAACACAGAGCAATAATTATCTGTAGCATAGTGTATATAAAAACAAAGTTTGATTACTAGTTACATTATGTTTTACATAATAGTATAAACACTAAAATGTATTTTATTTGCATTATTTATTAAAAATTATTACAATGTAATAAAATAGAAATTCATAATTACTTGGTAGAAAATTGGATTTGTTTTTACATACTAGTAATAGTAAATAGTATGTTCACGCAGCGTGAACGTAAGACGCCAGTGATTTTCTAAAATAAAAAAAAAATTGTTTGTAGGCGATAGATTTAGACCCTCGATTTTTATTTTTACATAAATTTATTTTAATATGTAAAATTATAAGCCATAAAGTATTTTAGTTTATAAGTTAATCGCATCCCAACTTTAATTATTCTACCTGCTCGCACAGGTGTTTAGAAAATCAAAAAAAATGTATTAGGTGGTCGCCATCCAAAATTTGTACCAAAGCTGGAATTCAATTTTTCCGTTTTATCGCCAAGCTGGTAAATTCACCTTGATTTTTATCTCATCGGTAATCTAACGGGGAGTAGGTAATTGATATCACTTGGGTAAATTTATCAAAAAACGCTTGTCGAGATCCGAGGTCACAAATTTTCTCGTACTGTAATTTGTATGCTAATTTGGCTATAACAATAAATTTTTAATGAACATCGATCGTTGCTTTCTGTTACAAATCGTAAAATTAACGAAGTTAATTTGGTATATTTTATTGCATGCAGTGTTTTAATGACAAAGAGCTTTTGTTTTTATTTCGCATCCATTTAAAATAATTACATGAATTTTTAGGATTTAATTTAAACCAATCACTGGAAAGCGCATTTTCTAGCAAATTTTTAGAGCAGAAATGGACCTCACTTGAAAAAAAGAAGAGAATTTGTGCACTCTCAAATTGGATTGTTTTGTCTTTCAGCTGAGGTCACCTCGAACCATCCTCGAAGCTTTAAATTAAAAATGTATCCAACTAAATCAGCAGACAGTCACTTTCATTTATCAATGATTGTGATGATGGTTATTAATTTTGGGAAACTGCTTAACATTTTAATTGTTAACGCTTGAGGAACTTTCCGCCGTTCATTTTATTTCTCATGCATGGTGATATATAATTTTTTTTAACTTTGTTCAAATTTTCATGCCCCAAGTGATATTCGCCATGGTTCGGAAAACCAAAATGCTTTTGGTTTATAGCTTTCTACATACGCAACTTGCATAAGTAAAAAGTGCATATTTGTATTTATTGATTAAGTGCAAATAGCCGATGGTTCAGTATGCAGATTTTGATTTTCTCTCAACACGATAGCTTTCTCTGTACTACTACGCCTTCAGATCTTAATTTAACAATAATTTATTTCAATACCATTAGAAACTTACATTGAAATTGCGCTCATGGGAATTATTATTGTCGATATCGTTCGAGAATTAATATTAATATTTTATATTATATTGACAGACCAGTTATCAGTTTCATATTTTTCTCACGACGTGTAACTTGAAAAATTTATAAAATTAATGATAAAACGTTGAATGTCGTTTTTAAGATAACAACCAAACGAATGGCATACTCGACAAGAGATAACTTTTTCGTATATCAGTTATTGTTTCTACAAATTAATTGATTGACAAATTTTTGGTGTATTTAAGCACCCAATTGTTTGGTACAACTCAAAAATTTTAAATTAGGTCGAAATTTTGAAAACATCTCAATATTTTAAAAAATTGGTGACCCAATTTATGGAAAATCTTGCGTTTCTACATTAACCTATATTTTAATACGAAATACCAACACCAATACCCTCCCCCCCTTTTTTTTGTGTGCGTTGGGAGTGGGGAAATCTTCAAAAGACACCACCCAGATGTTTTGGGTGGTAGTGTCGGATTTTTACCGACTAAAACCCCACTCCGTGAAGTTGCCGGGAACCGCTCTCGCATTTCTTCCGTACAATCTTCTGCGTACTCTTGTCTATGCCCTTTCGGGACTTTGCTCTTCTTGTTCGTCCTGGAGTTTATTCTTGTTGGAGATAATTTCCACCATCATCTTCTCGATAAGGTTCCAGGCTTCCTCGCTACCCAGCATCAGCTTTACGATGTTGGACGGAGTAAGTTCTTGCCCCAACTGCGTTTGGGCGCCCCATTTGATGCACTTAAAGATGGTGTGCTCGGCATCGTCTTCCTCACCACAGAAGAGGCAGTTGGGGGTATTCGCTCTCTTAAAGCGGTGCAGGTAACTTCGGAAGCATCCATGGCCCCTTAGAGCTTGGGTGGTCTCGTATTTAAGGTCGCCGTGACTCCTGTTGATCCACGGTTCAATGTCCGGGATCAGGCGATGTGTCCATCTCCCCCGTGAGAGACGCCTGCCACCGCCGCTGGATTTCAGCTTGTTTTTCTTCGTGCAGGTCTTTATTCTTTGTGCGGTATTTGCACTCCCTCAGCTCGGCCTTTAGGTGGATCGGCGTAATTGCAGCCAGCACCAGAACCGCTGCCGTGGACACCGTTTTGTAGGCCCTGCAAGTCCGCAGCGCGCACTGCCTCTGGGCGCTTCCATCAAGCGTCTGTATGACACTTTTTGCAGGGCTGGGGCCCAAATCCGACTCCGCCACTGAGCACAGGAGTATCCTCTTCATCTGCAGCGGCCCGCCCATGTTTGACATAATCCTGCCGATGGTCTCTATTGTTGTTGAGGCCCTGGTTGCGATGCTCATGATATGCGGCCTGAATGTAAGGGCCCTGTCGATATCCACACCCAGCACCCTAACCTGGTCGCACGTTGGAATGTCGTGCCCCCCCAGCGAGAACTTCACCGGCCTGATACGTCTCTTCCCCGAGACCACTACCGCCTCCGACTTTTCCGGAACGAGTTTCAGTCCTCTGGCGGACATCCAGTTGAATATGCTGGCCACCGCGCCGTTGGTTAGTTCTTCTAGTTCGTCTTCAGTCCTGGCATCCACTACGACCGTGATGTCGTCTGCAAAACATGTTGTACTCACCCCTGATGGTGTGGGGAGCCTGAGGACACCGTCGTACATCACATTCCATAGCAGAGGGCCAAGCACCGAACCCTGCGGGACCCCACTGCACACCCGCATCGTGTGCCTCTAGAGCTTCTCCTCAATCACGAGCGTTCTACCGTGGAAGTAACTTGCCATTGTTCTGTGGTTAGTTCTGCCATGATCAGCTCCCAACGCGCGGAGTTGAACGCATTTTTAACGTTGAGAGTGACCAGGGCCACAAAACATCTCCGAATTCCCCTTCCACTTCTCGTTGCCCTGATCTTCTGGACCATGTAGTCGAGAATGTCGATGGTGGACCTGCCCCTTCGGAAGCCAAATTGCTTGTCCGAGAGACCCCCGCTCTTCTCGATTTCATCTTGTAACCTTTGTAGTAGCAGTCTTTCCAGGAGTTTTCCTGCATGGTCTAGCAGGCAGATGGGCCTGTAGGAGATCGGCTCTTCTAGAGGCTTGTTACCCTTTCTCAGTAATAGAAGTATGCATTTCTTCCAGATCTCTGGGTATCTTCCCTCCCGCAGGCATCTGTTGAAAACCCCCAGCATGATCTTTGGCCTGGTGTCCGCACCCCGTCCGGCCCCGGTGCCTTGTTGTTTTGCATCTTCTTCGTCGCTGTCTTTAACTCGGCTATGCTGAATAGTGGAACTTCGCCCACTGGTCTGATGTCGTATTTCAACTCCGGATGCTCTGGGAAGAGGGTCTGTGTGATGGTCCTCGGTCTGGACTCTGTTAAGCTTGGGATAGGTGGTCTTCCCAGCCTTTTGGTGACTATGCGATATGCCTTTCCCCAGACGTCTTCGTTCACCTCCCCTATAAGCTTTTTCCACTGCTCACGTTGTGAATCTTTGATTTTATATTTCAGCACTTCCCGGTGCCTCTTCAGTTCGGCTCTACCCCCCCCCCCCCTATACACTATTTACCTACTAGACTACCAGACCATTTACCATTTTTCAAAAATGTAAGGTATAAAATTAATTTAAAAACAAATAAGGGAGATCCATATACCCTAGCCTTAACTGGGGGTCTGGGAGGTATAGAATGGTCTCCAACCAAAACCGAGGCATTATTCAGTTGCCAATGCTGACAACAAAAACAATTAAGAACAGAGAAAAATTGAGAAATTTAAATTTATTTTCTCTAACCACAGCTACAGCAGCTTGGTGTGATCTCTGGTTGAGTTACAGAGCGAAAGTTTTGAGTTCGACGGTTGACACGTCGAGGATGCCGTTGGTTTTATATTTACATATGTTCGGCCAATTGGCAAAACTTCAAGGTCGAAAGAGGGTCAAAAAAATAAAATGCTGTATTTACTAGTTTGTTGCTGAAAACTAGAATAACCGAGAATTTAATTTCTATACAAATATTTATCTTCAAGTAAACTCTTATCTTTCGCTGATTTCCTATCTCCATTTATAGTTAAAATATTAGTTCATTTTGTAAAAACCCAAAATACTATTTTAAAAATTACTATTACGAAAACAAGATTGGAGGGGTCGGGGGGAGGTAACGAAATTAACTAAGAGAAATTTGAAAATATATTACAATGGGCTGCTTTAGGGTCGAGAAAAATATTGAAAATTCTCTGTTGATTTAAAAAACTTTTGAAACCTTCGATTTAAAAAATCGCAAAAAAGTATTTTTTTTTTTAAGTTTCAATTATTTGAATGATCAACAGAAATTTTGATTTATTAAAATTTGAAGTGTTTCCAATTTTTATTTTAAACTTTATTGTGAATATTTTGAAAAACCCAGTGAGTCGCCGGTATAATGCAAAGTTTTTATTTCGATTTCTGTGGCATGGCGGTGCGCCCCAAGATTATGTATGCCGTGGTTTCGATTTCACGTTGATGTAGGTATGCTGTTTATCTGTATCAAGATTAGTTGTTTTATAAATTCAACCTTCAACTTTTAGAGCTTCATCGCTAAAAATTTATTATAACCAAACAATGTAAAATTTAGACTGTAAATCGGAGTGAAATTTTACAACCTGACACCTTGGAGGTGTAAATATGGTCGTATAAATTTTGATATGTTATACCTCAATGCACACATAAAGAAGTTTTATATTATACCTAATTGTAAATAATTAGTGTCAAATTTTGTGGGTAGAATTTATGCAACTTATAAAATTCACTTTGGTTGGAAATTTTGCTCACAGCTAATTCGAAGCCAATTATAGCTATTAAAGCTATCGAATTAACTACCGCGATATAATAATTAATTTATTAAAATCAATTCGTTGTTATAAATATAAACATAATTAATTAATGCCGATGGATAATATCGCCATAATTTACGAATGTATTATTTAAATAATAAATGAAACCGATTTTGCAAATTAAGCAGCATCAGCTTGTTTGATATCAGTAAATTAATATAACTTTTATTTGTGTTATTTTTTGATAATATAATCCGATTATAAAAGTTCATCATTAACGGAATTGGTTAAATTTAAATTAAACCAAACCCGATTATTTAGTGCTGGCTTATTTAATCTGCCCCCCCCCCCTCGCAGGCTTATCCAGAATCTCTGGGTTATTTTAATCGAATTAAAATTTTATTATTGACACTGTATTTTAAGATAGCGTTTAAAGTGAATGCAATAAAAACAACATTTTAAGTTATGATTACATATTATCGAAAGAAGATAACGAATTCAATTATCCTAATTTGGGAGTATTTTATATTGCGAAATTTTATTAAGAGCACTTTATCGTTTAACCACAACCGAGCTGTTGTAATTGGATAAAAATAAAAAATTAGCAATTATCTCTTTCCTTTTTCTGCGACGAACCACGATTTTTAAGGGAAATCCCATAATACACTTTTCATTGGTTAACTTTCTTTTCCGATTCTGGTGCTGGCGACAGTGGCAAAATACATATGTAAGAAAGCAAAATTGGTAACCAGAGCCAGGTTTAGCAATGAAAACTTAATTATTAACCATGGTATAATTTGGGTAAGTGATTAATGTAAGTTATGTTTACAAGCGCATTCAGTACTTTCTATTTCATAAATCAGTTAACCACACCAATATTTTCACAATTTATAAAATAAATGTTTGTTTGTTAATATTTAAATGTTTGTGTCGTTGCCTTAAAGCTCTGACGATTAATCAAAACGTTCGTTAAATGAATTAAATTGGTGTGTCGTGCGTACAAATCCGAAGAAGCATTTTTAATTGTTGTAAATCATATTTGTTATTTAATTAAAAAGTGAAAGTCGCTGCGTTTAGATGCAAATCGCAATCATTACATTGTTCGTTTTCATTTAAAAACAATTAGGTAAATTTAAACGTATATTAATTAAAAAATAAAAGTTTAAAATTCCGCTAAAAGCTTTCTCGACTCGAGATAAGGGATGAAAATGTGGGCTGGCGCCTCCACGTAGGTACATACGTCACATCTCAAAAATTTTAAAACCATGACGCAAATTACTTTTGGTGTAATTACAAGAGCAACTCTGACATCATAAAAATAATAAATAATGTGTCATGCTGCAGTGCACCAAATTTGCGTTTTATACTATGTTTTTGGTTGGGAAAAACGCACGCACAATCTGACACGTACGAACGAACTTGCTCATTAAATTATTACAACTTCAATTGGGTCTCAAAATAGAACATAGTCATGCCTATTTTATTCTTAATAAATTGTCACTTAACTGGCTATCACTTGTACTCGTAATATGATTAGCATGGTAGTTGGCAGTCAGAAAAAAATATTCCAAATTTCAATTTCAAACACTCGACTTCTTTCACCTTCACATTTTCCAATTAAATTACTGCGCCTTTTGGCGTCAATGCCAAGAAAGCCATAAACTAAAATTTTGACATTACTCAAAAAGGGATGTTTTGTATAGCTTGGCGCCAGTGCGTTACAGAAAGATAACAGCTTTTAGTCTCAAAATGAAAATGATAAGGAAAAGCAAGAAAGTCCGATCAACCCTTTCCATATGAAAATACTATTTACGCGTTATAAATTTTTATTGTAGTTTATCTAATCGGACGCTCTTTTTATCGCGAAAACCTGTACGTTGAACTTTTATTTAAATTAAAAGCTATCTTTCAAGATTTGCATTTCACACTTTTTAAAATTATAGTTTCACAAATAATTTTCCAACCAGTTGGAATTTTCTTTGGGCAGCATTCAAAAATTGGCTCTCTGCCAGAGACTAAACCAGAAACTTGAAAATTCCCGACAGTGATCCTGGAATCATACATTTGTAAATTTATACGTTTGTGACGTAATTTTGAGTTAAAATTTATTCGTGATACAACTCCCCCCCCCCCCTTTCCCTCGTCTTTCAATATTATTCATATATAATTTTTCTGAAAGTTAACAAACCGAACCCAATAAATTCGATTTTGCAATTTTTGGATTATTAAATTCAGAAGGATAACGACAGTAACCGCACCGAATACATTAATTCTTGTCTAATTTGGTAGTTTTTCGAAACAAACATTTTAAAATGATTACAAAATAAGAATTTAATGTTCATTTAATTTTTTAAGTAAGTATCTTCATTTAATTGATTAGCAATTAATTTAATTATTTTCTTACGGTTTGAAACCGAGTTTTAATGTAATTAAAAAAAAGTTTTTTTAATGAAATTATGGTAATCGAGTGAGTAAATTAGAAAAAATATAAACATACAATTTTGAGGATTATTTAAAAATTTGAGTAAAAAACCAAAGAAAAAAAATGCGTATACAGTATTGGCAATTCGGTTTTTACAAACTATTTTGGACAGTTTTTATTTAAAAATTATAATTTTTTTTTATAAAAATTATAAAAATATAAAAATTTAAAATTAAAAAAAGGGTTTGAACATCAAAAATGTTCAAACCCTCAAGGATTTAATAAATCTGGGTTTGTGGGTCTGTGAGACCGAAGGGTCTCAACTATATTTGAAAACTGCTGGAAGTATTTTGTGGACCCCCACAATTTTTCAGAGTGACTTAGCCTTAGATTGTAACGGTACATATGTCTAATTGTGCAGTTTGCAGCGTTTCATAATAAATACCGTTTGGAACCTCAAAAGCAGTGGCGTAGCCAAGCGAGCCCCCCCCCCCCCCCCCGAAATTATTAATTCGTAATTTTACAATGACATCAAACCACGTATTTCTATATAAATGATTTTCAAGACACTAATGATACTATATTTGAAGGCAAATGGCTGATTTCGCATCAGAAATGAAAAAACCATGAAGGAGAGCTTCCAAAATATACAATGGAAGCTCTTAATCAGTTCAATATTGATGTTTCCGAATATATTGTCATGAGGGGTAGCTGTATTTAATTTGTTTGTGGTGCGATAAAATTTCAAACCACCCCCATGCAATCGTAGCAAAATTTTTAATCGAACATGAGACCCAATTCGTATTTATTGTAACTTATAAATTGCTCAAATTTACCTTCTCATGTGGTATTGTACAAGCGCGCTCCACATGTGCTATTATGCAGCTGGCTTCAAATTTGTTGCGATGTAATTTTAACAAATAACCAAAATTATCACTGTTTCTTCAAGTTTTCCAATTTTATTTGATAATTAGCACTTCACTTTAGTAATAAAACAAAACTCAACTTAACTTAATTTATTTGTTACAAATAATTATAATTTCAATTAGAATTGCGGGAATTGTTTTTCATCCGCTAGGCACCACGGCCTTCGCCTCCTTCTCGCATCGACCTACTCGCCGTTCTCCCTCTAGTCTTCTCCCACCTTTTATTTACACGGCAAATTTTACAAACTTTATACAGTGTGTTTATAATGTTATAAATAATAATGAAACAAAATTCAAATTTTAAAGTAATCCACAAAATAATAAAATTAATGTTTTTATGCATTTCGAAACACGACAATATATTATATTATTTTAGGAACATTAGCGGTTACTACAGCCTCTATAGAAAGAAGATTTTCCATCTTAAAATGAATAAAGCCAAATTTGAGAAAGTTCACAGGAATGTGCCTATATTAATGTAGAAGAGGTTATAAATACTTTTGAAATAAAAAAAAAGACGCAATGATTTTACAATTATAATTATATTATAATAATAATAATTTCTGACTTAATTTTTAGTGTTTATTTATGTAGTTGGAAACTATTATTATTGCCGTTAACGTAAAAAATGTCTGACAAAACCCTTTTTTCGGAAAAATTATTTTTTGTTCTAATTTTTTAACTTTCTATTGAGCGCATGACCTTGAAAATTTGAAAAAATTTTGCCTGCGGCGCTATTAAAATACGGCTCGCTGCGCTCCCAGGCCCCCCCGAACCAAATTCCTAGCTACGCCACTGCTCAAAAGCAGTTATTTTATTTTTTGAAATTAGTAAATTATTTTTTGAATAGTTGTCTTTTTTATGTAATTTTATGTATTTATTTACCAAGTATACCAACAAGGAAAGTTTGTTTTCAAATCGACATAGTTTTTGTTTTTTTTCGACCAAGTGGTACTATTCTAGCAGCACATTTTTGTTTTAATAACAATAATCCCCCTCACTTCCCCACTGAAAGGAACAGGAATAGGCACTGATGTATTTTTTAAAGTAGGAAAAACAGCATGTAGTTTTTTTTCAAAACTTTTTTCAAATTGGTTCAAATTGAATATCTCGAATTGTATTTGACCGATTAACTTCAAATTTGGTGTATACCGGCAGTATAATGAACGGGGGGGGGTTCTCTGGTTGTCAGGATGGTACAATCAAACAAATAATTTGTTAAGCCAACGTTTCGAGGGATTCATTCCCCCATCATCAGGGCTGAAATGGAGGGAAACAAATGGTTACATTGGCAAATTATTCATTAAGGGAACTTTACACGAGGGGATTTTTTCATGCGATCGATCGCTGCGATTAGTTGCAGGGATTTTTTGGCATGCGCAAAGTCGCAGCGACTTATCGCATGGTCACTTGCATTACACGAGGCGAAAAATCCCCTCCTGTAAAGTGCCCTTTAGAAAGACGAAATGTTAATTTTTGATTTTTGAAGACCAGAGTATTGAATAATAATAATTTAGCAATTTCCAAGGTATAGGCTATAAAACAACATAATATACTGAAGGTACACACCAAATTTTAAGTCAAATAGAACTTGAGATAATTCTTGTAAAAATGTAGCTTCAAAGAAAATTGTGATTTTCTACTTTTAAGAATACAGTATCCGGACTGGTAAAATAGACGACGCGCATGATGGAATAACGAGATTCCTATTGTATCCTGTAATATACTACTATACTAGATCCTATAATATACTACCCTACTAAGCAAAAGGGTCGTCACTGCACAATTGACAGTTTTGAGTAACAAACGGTTCTATATTTTTTTAATATTTTGATGAAGTTTATACGTGAGTGCAGTGGCGTATTCAAGAGGGGGGGGCTTGGGAGCCCCCCCCCCGGAAATTTTTTTAATTGTAATTTTCTAACTTTCTATTAAGCGTTTGACTTTGAAAATTTGAAAAATTTATTACAAGACTCGCTTTGCTCGTGCCCCCCCCCCCGAATTAAATTCTTGGCTACGCCACTGGGTGAGCGTATAAGCATCCGACTGAATTATACTCATTTATGTGCGAGTTAAATACGATGTTTTATCTACGAATCTGAATAAAAAATTTTATGTTTACAAATTTTTATTTATTAAATTAGTAGGTAGTAATTATTATAAATTTTGAAATTTTTAAAAAAAAAATTTTAAAACAAATGAAGTGAAATCAACACCTAAACAAATTGTTCAAAGATTTTTATATAAAAAATCCAAAAATATAAAATTAATTTATATTATCGATACCACGTGTACGTATTTTAGAGGTTTGAGGTTACTTTTATTGAAACTGTCAATATATATATTACACGTTTAGTTTACTCGTTTGTACGTCTGTATTTCGGTGGGTAAGAACTTTTTAAAAATCGTTTTTACAGCAATACTTATTAGACATTTTGTGTTAAAAATTTAATTCTCTTCATTTTTGTTGATATACATTTTTTCATTTTGTCGCACCGTTTCCGAGATATGGTGTCTTAAAAGAAACATTACTCTTACGGTACTTTTATTAAAATTTGTACAAAAACCCTTAAGTCTCTGTATCTCGCCGCCCCCAAAAGACTTAGGAGTTTGGAGTTTAAACTCCAAAGTTTAGTGTTTTAAACTCTTGGAGTTTAAACCAAGACATTTAGATTAACCAATCATATTTCTTGAAAAACAGCTTTTCGACGTATTTCATTGGTTAACCCCAATTTTCTGTTTTAAACTCACACTGATATTTACAGTTATATTTTTTTTTGAAATGGCAAGATGGTAGGGTTTTCAAAATCAGTTTGTTGTGAATAATATTAGAGTGAGGTTAGGTTAACGCAATCCAAAAATCAAAAATGTCGATTTTTCAAAACTTTTCTGTAGAGAGATATTGCGAAAATATTTTTAATTACCTGGTAAGTATAAATTTACGGTTCATAAAATTATGAATAGATTATTTGTGAAATTTCTCAAAATTTTTGAAATATAATCGTGCAATGAATGGGACGGGAACTAGATAGCACATTTTGCACTCGAACTTCAAGAGTGGAAAATTTCGATCGCTATTTTATCAATAAATTTTAGTATTACGTGTTTTGTTTCATAAAAACACTTGAAAACGCGAGGGGGGGGGGTCAAAACAATCTCGAGTTCTTCGGGCGAGAGCTATAGAAAACGGAATGCCAATAATAGAATAATGGATAAACAATTTAATATTAATTTGATATAATGATTATCTTATTGTTTACAATTACATATCGGTATAATTTGCGTAATTGTTGCGCAAATTAAAGATTTTCGTTTAATTAGTACACACAGAATAATTTCGAAATAATTTTTATTTATCTCGCGTGGTCATCTACAAGGATCAGCGAGCGGATGAGAGAGACCAGTTTCACTTTCTTTTGCGCTAATAACAACAACCATGATGATGATGATAATAATAATAATAAAAATCAAGTTCGAGTGTCCAGTAGTTGCATTGGAAAAAACGTAGGTCCGTAAGGTTCATTTTAGCATTTGCCTGTTGGTCGCGGCGATTGCCGTTTAGTTATGGTTTATCTTGTCGATGTGATACGACTTTGGACCTAGCACCGAGATTGTAGGGTTTTGGTTGGGGTATGACGTCAGTTTAGGCGATTGGTTTCTGTGACCACCACTAGGAATGGCGGGGTAAAACGTCCGATAGTAGGTATGCGCTGCTGCCATTACGATTGCTCAGTATACGTTTGAACTTGGTGCGCGTCGCACACGAATCTGCGATAGGAACAGCGCGTCTACATTTTCATTGGACATCGTTTACGCGATTAGTTTAGTGAGTTTTTCAGTATTGCAGTTTCGTAGTGTCGTGTCATCGAAGTTGTATTGCTTTAATAATATTGCGCACACACAGGATTAAACATGTCGACGGCAGTTATGCGACAAAGTTCGATATACGATTTTGATTTACTTAAGGTACGGTCAAGTTTTTGTGTTGTTGTTTCAGTTACAAGAATTTGTGTATTTAGGCTCTTAATGTATTCATGCATGGGAGTTACCTGTTGAGCCGACTTACGGCCTGGCAGGTAAACAGGTCCCTATTAGCCATTCAAGGACCCGAAACCCTCGCTCCCCGACAACTTGTCTCTATTTTTTTTCTTCTTCAAAATTTCCTTTTGCGGGGTTTGTTTTGTTTTGGGAGAAAAGAGAAATGCTGACGCACTCCCACTAATATAGCTTTCACGTTGCCCAGGCCTTCTGCAGTTGCGACTGCGAGAAAGTAGGATTTTAGAACGAACTTTTACCATTTCTCGTTTGTACGTTACAATGAAAGTGCGTGTGAATCTTTCGACACCTCCACGACCATTTTTTCCCTAAAGAATCTCCGGAAAACGTGCGTGCGATTATTATCCGGCCTTTCTTCGACTGCAACATGTTGCATGTGCCGATAACGCGGCCACTCATTTGTTTCGAATCGCAAATTTAAAAAATCAGATGTGCCGTTTTTCCACCGTCACGCTTTTGTTCTTTTCCGATACTTGAAAAACAAAAACAACGAAACTGTCGGTAGTAAAAACGAAAGCGTAGTCCGTGCTCTGCAACTAATATAATTTCTAATTTTTTATCCGCGATTTAGAAATCGAAATTTTTACGCTGTTACGTTTCTCTTTTACAAAAACAAACGTTTTATTTGTTTTGATTTTCCATAATATAATAGTACGTAGTACTGTTTTCGTAATTGGGACCTCTTCTCACGTCGCCGAACCGAAACTTAAATTTGCAATTAAAAGTTAAATTTTAAAGTAAGTTAGTAACCTTGACTCGATAATTGTTGTGCATTATAATAATATAATGGCTGGAAATTGTTACCTAGATTTTGTGTGTTTGGCAGTAATTTTCCGGAAGGTCAGATTTTTTGGGCAACTTGGGAAGTGCGGCGAACGAAAGTTGATGAGACCTTTCGATTTCGTTTTCTATAGCATTTTTTCTTTCTGTTACAGAGTAGCCTCCTAGCCGCGGACGTTCCGTCACATGGGACCCAGTTGACGATGGAGGGCTGCAGGGGCGTACGTTTCACGCTATCCAGAATGAATTCGAGCCCCACGACCGTATCCACCACGAATACGCTAGTGAACAACCTACTCGGCAATTTGACGCAACAGCATCGCCGCCTGGAACGTACCCAATCTGCACCGGCACCATCGTCTGCACTATCGGCAACCTCTGTGAATACGTCGCGATATAAAACGGAATTGTGCAGGCCCTTCGAAGAATTTGGAGTTTGTAAATACGGTGATAAGTGTCAGTTCGCTCACGGTCCTAACGAGCTCCGCACATTAGCAAGACATCCAAAATACAAAACGGAATTATGTCGCACTTACCACACAGTAGGATTTTGTCCGTACGGCCCCCGTTGTCATTTTGTGCACAATCAAGACGAGGTAGCCGTTCGCATGTCGTCGAACAATATAATGGGTTCCCAATCGCCACCGCCCCAGCGCTTAAGACCGACAGCCCTGAGTCCATCTCTATCCTTAGAGAGTCCAAGTTCGCCATGCAGCCTAAGCCAATCGCCGACATCGTCGATGGGCTCGTTTTTTAGCAGCGATCCAGAACTGAATTCCCCTGGAGCGGACGAACAACGCCTTCCCGTTTTTAATAGAATAGCTGCTCCGATGTTGGGCTATGGTGACTTATTGCTCTAGTGCGTGCAACACGGTTTTTACGCTTCGGCCAGGAAGGGTTAAAAAGCCATTACTCAAGACATTTTATTTAATTTCAATTTATTATTTATAATATATAATTCCGCAAAGCTGCGGGTGATTTTGATACAAGTGTGATTTTTAATTAATATATTTTTAAGTAGAGTCGTATTTTATACGAATGTTATAAAGAGAATAAATCAGTGAACGTGCAAGTTTAGATTAGTTATGATGTATAAAAGTCGTCGGTCAAAACCCTCCCCCTATTTTGATATCTTATAACATTCCGTGTTCGAAGTTAATTTATTTATTTTATTATAATCCATTTTGTCATTTTTGCGTGCCTTGTGACCGATGAGCAAGAATAATTGATTTTTTTGTTATTTAAACCATTTATTTATAATTGTGTTTTCTCAATTTCCAATACGTTTATGTTATATAGTTATTTTTATGATATTTATATTTAACTTATTATTTATATATTTCATATACTGTAGATGGACGTGTGCGAGGCACAGAACTAGCGGACCAAATTATTCCGCATCTACCTGTATATTATTTATATTTAGCTAATGTAACTTTGTATCTATCAATAAATTATATTTTTTCTTTACTTTTATTGTTGTGTTATGCCTTACTGCACAAGAATGGCTCGCTCCCGACACCGGCTGCACCTATGCACGGCGCCCACGGCTTCTTTGAACCTTGCGCAAATTGTAATTTATTAATGAAACAGTTTATGGCACAAATCTACTCGGTTACAATAAAAATATCTACAACTGGGTGTATAAACAAAGTTTCAGTTCCTGGATATTATTTACATCGCCGCTGCTCAACAAGTGGTTATCGGCCTCCTTCGCAACGCAAACGAATATGTTCACTTTTCAAGAGATTTCGCGGGGGAATTTTTTAACTTCCTAGCGCCATCTATCTGCATTGATTCAAACTTCTAACGACGACTCGCAGGGACGTACTAGGATATTAATAAGAACGACTTGGCCCCCTCGCAGAAATAATAATATTGAGAGGTTTTTAAGATCAAACTGATATCCCAGAAGATAAAAATAACTCGACAAGCCAGTTTTGGCACTCAACTCAGCAATATTCATTATTTTAAGGCAGTCACCCCGTGTGACGGTCATTTTTTTAAAGGTACTTTGGAATTTTTTTTAACGAATAAAAATATAAAAGTTTGAACTTTTACTATATAATTATTAACATTTCAACAGTAACTCGGAATTTTTTCAAACCAAAATTACTCCAACGTCACACATGCCAAACAAAAGTTTGTAGATGGTCTCCATAATTCTGGTTTATTGGCTAATCTGATATCAAAAAACCAAACGGCATTTCATTGTTTAGGAATCAATTTAAGAAAAACACAAAAATTGGATTCGACTTAAAGTCAAAAAAAATTTGTAAGACAATATTAAAATATTACTCGTAACTTCGTAAGCTAACATTAGTCTCGAAGGCAGACTCAAAAGAAAATATCTTTTAGTTTATAAGACTAATGCATATTTTCAATTTGTTAGAAATATTTTATGTCTGGTAATAATATTATACCATAAGAATAAATTCGACATAATTCCGGATTAGTTCCGGAAGTTGAAAGAGTTCGATCACGAAAAAGAGAGAATTTTGTACATAATTCTAATATTTCATTTATAAGTTTCGAAAAAACCTATCCTAATCATTTTATCCATAAAAACAGAATTTGCAAATTAATCTATGAATTCTCTTTTTTGTTTGAACGAAAAACAGTTCTTGGTGACTATATTATTGGAATCATCGCTAGGAGTCTCACAATGTTTAATTTCAAGCTCCCGTCTCTTACTACAGAGATGGTAGGTTTCACAAAAACAATTTTAAATTTAAGCTGTGATTAGAATTATATGCATAATATTTAAAAGGATTATAGAATTTCTAGACAAATGGGCAAAATCACTAACTTATAGACGTGATTGAACATTTATCGAATTATAACCATAGATTGAATTTTAAATCTCTTTTGTGAAACTCAACACGAAGGCTTTATGAGTTGTGGAGGTATGTTTTACTTTAAATACAATTCCTCTATATTGTAAATAAATTTTATCTTATAATAAACATGGGAAAATTTTGTTAATTGATTCATCTAGTAAAAAACAATTTATATAAAATGCGAATTTTATAATATAAATAGTTCACGAAATTTCAAAAACAAACTTAGAAATATTATGCACAAAGTGCTGATCCCGGTGACCTTTCACGTTTTATAATTAGCATCTGCATCTGTATATATAGTTTGCTGTAGATGCTTTTATATAATAGGTGTTATTTGGTATGCTGCATTAGTGTACACTAACCGATAATTTTTGCAAAATTGCTTTTGTTTCACTAAGTAAATCTAAAGCTTTTAAATCACCATTTTATTAGCAAAAGAAAGTAAATTTACAAAAAAACCGGTGGGCGAGTGTACAATAATGTAACATACCAAGCACACCCATGTCAAATATTGATTGCTTATAATAAAAAAAATAAAGTATACACATATAATGAACCAAAAATGTTTTTATAAAATTAATTTTCAACTCCGGTTAAAAGAAAACAAACAGTTCAAAAAAACTGTATATTTAAATATTAATTAAATATGCAAATTATTATTAAATTACTTATAAAATTCGTGCTCGCTTTCGTCCTTTTTGATATTATTTTTGTAACCTTTTTCAAAATCTTTAGGTAAAACGATGTAACGATTTTCTCTCACAGCGTGCATACCCGCTTCTTGACAAATAGCATTTATGTCTGCACCAGATATGCGGTCTGGTCGTGCTACGTAATCTTCCAAGTCAACCTGAAAGAAAACCATTAATATTTTAACAACAATAAACTTTCCCCAACTCACCTCTTCAGATAGATTCATTCTCGACGTAATAGTACTGAAAATTAAACGTTTTTGTCTGCGATCTGGAAGAGGAAACTCAATTTTTCTGTCAAGACGCCCTGGACGTAATAATGCTGGATCCAAAGTGTCTGCACGATTTGTGGCCATAATCACCTAAAATTAACCAAAGTTAAGAAAAAGAATTCTTTTAAAATACAACAAATTTTACCTTAACGTTTGTAGTTTGATCAAAACCGTCCATTTGATTTAACAATTCTAAGAGGATGCGCTGTACTTCCCTATCTGCTCCAGTTTGAGCATCAAAACGTTTGGTTGCGATAGCATCAATTTCGTCTATGAAAATAATAGCAGGGGAGTTTTCTTTGGCCAAACGAAATACATCACGAACCATGCGAGGTCCTTCGCCTAAATATTTTTGCACAAATTCGGAACCAACGACTCTAATAAAGGCAGCTGTTGTGTGGTGAGCTACAGCTTTGGCCAACATGGTTTTACCACATCCGGGTGGACCGTACATTAAAACACCACGAGGTGGATCGATACCAATTTGTTTGTATAATTCAAAGTGAGTGAGCGGAAGTTCTACTGCTTCCCTAATTTCCTGTTTCTGCATGTCCATGCCACCAATATCGCTGTATTGTACATCGGGTTTTTCATCGGCTCCCAACATGCTGATAGACGAGTCGGCTTCCGGTGGTAAAACGTCCACCAAAGCATTACTGTGTTTGTGCAAAGCAACACTTGCCGAAGGTTTCAAAAGCTCCCGATCAATGGTAGACAAAATTCGAACATAATAATTAGATCCAGTTGTCGAACCAACGATACCTGTGTTCTGATCCACCGCTTCCAAAAACTGTCCTATAACTAAAGGAACTGACTGAATTCTTTTAACCTCCTCTTGAGCATGCAAGTACTCTTTCTTCAAGTTGCGCTGCTCATCTTTTATGTACTCTTCCTGCACCTCCAAAAATTCGAGCATTTGTTGCAATTTCTTATATTTTGTGTACAAGTCCTCCATGTCCATGTCTTGCAGGGGCTGTTTTTGTTCGGCCGGACTGCCTTCATCCTTCAATTTTATTGCAAGCATTATTAAAAATTATTAGAATAACCAAAAAACAAGATGTTAAAATTTCGTTTCACTCAAAATCACGGCCAACTTATATAAAAAGCTTACCTTATCAATTATTGTCGTCTCAATTCCTTCCATCCTATAATAATGTTTTGTCCAACACGAATGACTCGTAGAATTGCTTACTGTAAAACGTCAAAATTCAACGCGTTTCGGTGGATAAAACAGGTATCTGTAATGCACATTTTAGGCGTACAAAATTATTGTTTAAAATCAATTGCGATTATTAATTTGTAGCCATAATTTAGCCGATTTTATTATTTAATTCGACTTTATTAATTAATTGTAATTAAAATAATTATATTTTTGCCGGTATCTAGTGGTCGACATAAATGTTTTTGAAAATACTCCAGGACCGGCTTGAACTCATTTAGAAGTCAATACTAGCAAGCAAAAGGCGCGATTCATATCATTTTGACAAATAATTTATTTTACATCTGACGTCATAATTTTGAAAACCCAGTATAACAAAAAATAATCATCACCCAAGTTAATCCCCTGTTTGTACTTGACGTAATTTATAGAGGAACCGTCGACACTCATGCGTGATTGATTTTGACTATTTATTGCCTTGTCAGGAGGGGGGGGGGGAGTAGAAATTAAAATTTAGAATGAGCATTGCACATTGCATTCGAGGGTCTGATTTGGAAGAATCGGTCTAAAACCGGCTCTGCACATACGTATTATGGAAAAAATGCGCTATAATTATTATTGTAGTAGAAATAGGAGTAGATTTACATAAAAATATAGGCTGTGATTGTTTATTCAGTTATCAGTGTTGTTTGTGGTTTATGAGATTGATAATATTTCAATCGACCAACATTTCAAAGGTCATTAAACTGATAATTTATGAAAACCAATAAAAAACCGGTCCCTTGCACTTGATGTTGGAAGCCTTTTCACAGTCAGTAGAGTTATAAAATTCGTGCTAATTTAACAAAAGAAAATGCGCTTAGTTATTTTGGAAGATAGCGCCGGTGTTTCGGAATGGGCGGCCAAATATGTGGCAAAAAGAATAAACGAATTCAAACCAGGACCGGAGAAATATTTTGTAATGGGATTGCCAACAGGTATGTTTTTCAAGTTGTTCCCTGATTAGAAAATTGATTATCGAGATATTGAAATAATTTTCTGAAAATATCTAAATATGCACTTACAGGGTATTCAAAAAGAGTTGCTACATCCTATTCGTCTAATTTTTTTTGTTTTTTTATTTCAAAGGTAGCACACCTTATGGAATGTATCAAAAATTGATAGAATACTACAAGGCTGGAAAAGTCTCCTTTAAGTATGTGAAGACCTTCAATATGGACGAATACGTAAATTTACCGCGAGACCATCACGAAAGTTATCATTATTACATGTATAACAATTTTTTTAAACATATTGATATTGACCCTGAGAATGCGCATGTGCTCGATGGAAATGCAGAAGATTTGGTCCAGGAGTGCACAAATTATGAAGAAAAAATAGCGGCTGCTGGAGGAATTGAGTTGTTTATTGGAGGTAGACTTTTTTTAAATTCTTCAGGGATCGATTTTTAAATCCTAAATAATATTACAGGCATTGGACCCGATGGACATATTGCGTTTAATGAACCTGGATCATCTTTGGTATCTAGAACTCGAGTTAAAACTCTAGCTCAAGACACGCTTGTGGCCAACGCGCGTTTTTTCGATAATGATATCAAAAAAGTGCCTAACCAAGCGTTGACCGTTGGAGTTGGAACTGTAATGGACGCAAAAGAGGTTGGCTAATGGTCATAATTCGTTCAACTAATAAAATTTTTGAACATTTCAGGTGCTGATTCTAATAACCGGAACACACAAAGCATTTGCTTTGTACAAAGCCATCGAGGAGGGGGTCAACCATATGTGGACCGTTTCGGCATTTCAGCAGCATCCTCACACTCTCATGATTTGTGATGAAGATGCGACGCTCGAACTGAAAGTGAAAACCGTCAAATATTTTAAGGTGATACATTTTCCATTTATTATATTCAATTTAATTTACAAACATTTATATAGGCTCTAAGTGCTGTGCACCATAAACTGATAGAAGACGAATCGCCAGTTGAGCATTTATGGACAATCCACTAACAAAATGCAACAATATTTCCGACCGGCTTATTCAATTATCGTAAACTTTTTATATAAAATTATTATTCCAAGTGCCACTTTTTCATATTTTTAAAATTGTCAAATATTGTTAGATTTTTAATAAACTCGGTATAACATTTGAACAATTGGTCCTGTTATAAATGTCTTTCCATTAGATCTACTATTGGTTGGAGTATCAATCGATCAATGTCTTTTGCAATTAAATAATCGATGTGATTAAATTTGTGTTCTCCCGCTGCAAATTTTCCTAACACGTTTGGAAGCTTTCTCAAGAGATGACGTAAATCCATTGTTGTAGATAACCAATCATTGTTGCTATAAAATATATATTTGGGTACCACTATGTTTCTGAGGTTGTAGGGGGGAGGTATCACGCGACCGTACATTTTTAAATTTTTCATAGCATTGTAGTTGTAGTGACGAAAGGTACCTAAAAGTATAATGAAGTGATAGCTCGGAAACCGACGAGAAAAAAAATTAACCTGATTTTATTCCTTGAGCATAATGATCCAAAGTCCTGAAACTCGTTCCTGCAGGCGTGTGACCAAAGAGAACCGGTAACAGCGTGGTATTCATGACTCCAATGCTGTAACCAGTAAGTGCAAAAATGATATTGTCGCACAGTATACCAACTTTGTTATTTGTACAAAAAATATCGTACACCTTATCTAGCAATTTCGGATGAGGCAAAAATTCGTTAAGTCCCAAAAGATTCAGCATCGGCTAAAAAGTTCACGGGTTTTATATTTTATAACTTTCGGTAACAAAAATTGTAACCTACTTTAGTCAACCTGTCTAAATCTGCAGCCACTCTTATTAATGGACTTTTTATAAATTTGGTATAAGCCACCCCTCCTAAGGAAAACATGACCTTTATTTTACTGTTATATTCGGGCTTTTCGGAACACATTACATAAAATACCGTGATTCCCATTGAATGTCCTATATAAAAGATCTGATCCTGATTCGTAATATCAATAACATAATCGATCATCGCCGGCATATCCATTATCCCCACTTCATGATAACTAAAATCCCAAAACTTCTTCTTCTGTATTTCGGGATGCCATCTTACATGGTTTCTTGAATACGTAGTACCACGAATGTTTCCCAACCAAACATCGTAGCCAGCGTCGGCCAAATAAAACCCTACGGATTCAATAATCTTGAAAGAATTCCTGATTCAACTGTTGACAATATTACCTAACGATTTTTCGGGGCCGCCCAAAAGAAAAACTGCTGATGAGGATAATATTCCATGTTGGACAAACACGACAGGTCGGTTTTTAGAAGGTCCATTTTTCCCGTGGGGGATTCTGTGCATTTCCAAAATATATCCGTCTTGGGTAACTGCATAGTGAAGCTCACATGGATAACCGTACTTGGCAATCAAATTTGGCTAAAGCAACGAAAATCATAAAGAAATTCTTTATTATTTTTGATTTACTCACAACACGTAAATGCGAATCTTCTATAATATCTATCGGTAACTTTTCCATCATCAACAGTTCGGTGTTTCCCATAAAACTTCTTTGTTTGCATGGATACAAATTGCTAAATATTTGAGCACGATTCAATTGGGTCAGTAGAAAATAAATTAAAAGGAATTTTACTCTCATAATTAAAAATTCTCCTGTTCAATGTTTATCGATACTCGCATTGTCGGCGAAATATATCGGTCACAAATGTTGAAATCAATAAAAATAAATAATGCCGGAGGTGTAAAAATTTTAAATGATATAGCAAAATAATTATTACTTATTTCGATTCATTTAAAGTGATTATTATTAAAGAGTACTAAACAAGCTTTAAAAATAAAAATATCAACTCTCAACTATATTTGAACACATTTTCTTTAATTTAATAGCAGCTAATACTCTGGAAGTATCCTGCCGTTGAAATGAAAGAGATATGGATCTCAGGCCCGATACTCCACAAGTCATGAAAAGTAAGCCAATTTCTTCTTAAAGAAGTTATTAAAAAAATTCCACAGCAGTAAATTGGTGTGTTCGTTAGTTGAATTATAGAGTGGAAATTTTGTATTTGAATCGTGGACTACACAGAACTTTTTTAGCTCGGTCTTTCGGTGCACATTGAATAACAATATATAAATCTGCTCAATTAACATAATTGTTATAATATTTTTAAAACAACTTTAATATAACTGATCAAAAGTAATGAAACGATAGGAAACTTTAAGAGTACAAAATGTATGAAGTACCCTGTACATGTCCGTCCGGTGTGAACCTGGCTTAATTTAACGTCAAATCAAATTAATAGTTTATTGTTTACGGTTGCATGTCAACGTTGATCCTTTTGTAAATTTTAAACAACCCAATTTCCGACTTAAAAACCTTCGATTATAGTGTTTTAAATATTGTCTCGTCGAAAGGTGCAACGATTTCATCATGTAAGCGGCGGTTGTCAAAAATTGTATTATTAAACTTTTAGGGGTTAGAATGTCGCCTATCAAGTTGCAAAACGACGTCGTCGTCGGAAACGGCGAGGAAAGCGACGGCGATGTTTCTGGTGGCGAATCCGACCGCTCGAATTCGAGCCGCGAAAACGATGTTGGGCGCGATTCGAGCGAAGATGAAGCCGAATCCGATGATAGTTCTGAAATGGATGAAGGTGAATGCGAAACCAGACGTAACGAATGCATACAAACTCTATCCGATTTGGAACATCAGTTCACCTATTTGAGAGAGCAGTTGTATCGGGAACGAATTGCACAAGTAGATAATCAGTTGACCGAAGTTAAAGGCGGCAGATCACATGACTATTTGGGACCTCTGCAAGAATTACAGGAGAACATGAGAGTTCGTACCGAGGTGGCGGGTATTTTACGACAATTACGTTTGACTAATGTGCAAAATAGCTTCGAGGCTGAAGAACAAGCTGCTATGCAAAATTTTGAAAGCGAAAAGAAGCTGGCATGTGATGCTCTCTTTGAAGACTTAATGAATACCATTAAACGTTTAGAAGAGGATCGACATAACAGCGAATTGAACTGGAGCGAAAGTAGTGACTGGGGGACCCGCTCCAGATCAAGGTCGCGTCGAAAGGCTGTCACAGTTTCTGGACCATACATCGTTTACATGTTAAAGCCACAAGATATAATGGAAGATTGGGCCATCATAAGAAAGGCCTTGAAGAGGGCTTCCTGATCATCCGATAGAGGGTGCTGCGTTCGATAGGATGGACAGGAAGTCTGATTTTTAGTTTTTTTCTTAAGTTTATTTCCTCAATGTAAATACAATTTATGTTAAGATGTATAATATAAAATTTTGTAATTAAGTGTGCCTGATTAAGAAACCAACACCTTTACGTAACCACAATCCACAATTTTTTTAAAACGTAAAAAAACATTTTACGGAATTACCTATTTATTTCATGAGAGCATGAACCACAGCCTTTGCATTGAGCGATTTCAGGTCGGTGTATGTTTGTCCTGTTCCGACAAATACGATTGGTTGTCCGGTAATGTAAGTCATTGATATGGCAGCTCCAACCTAGTTTTTAGACATTTAATTGAGCTCAAATTAAACAATTATTTTGTTACCTTATCATCAATGGTGTCAAATTTAGTCAAAACCATTCCGTCAATCAAGTGAGGATTTGTACTGGAAGAATAGTCGGCCAAAGCTTGATTGAACTTTACTAATTGGTCCACAGCTTCGTTGCCCACGAGAGCTTCCCCAACAAAAAGTACCAAATCTGGTTCGTTCACTTTGATTAACTTTGAGAGTGCACGCATCAGTGGTTCGTTGTCCTGAAAGTAAATAATGAAATAACTAAAATGAAATATTTTGAAAGAAATGCAAAATAACATTGGAAAATTTTCTTTTCTTAAAGCCGATATACTGGCAGTCAAAATGTTAAAGAATTGCCGACGAAAATGTTCGATCATTCATTTAACTTATTTGACCAAGAGAAAAGGTTTTTTTTTTTGGAAATCAATTTTCTTACTTGCATACGTCCGGCGGTATCAATCAACACAATGTCCAATTTAGCATCCCTTGCATATCTGACTGCTTCCATAGCAATACCAGCCGCATCCTTTCCGTAGCCTTTTTCATACAATTGCACCATTTGTTTATTGCCATGTCGTTCCGGAGGGTGCAAAGCATTTAGATGTTTGGTGTGTGTCCTCAATTGTTCTACAGCACCAGCCCTAAACGTATCGCACGCCGCTATCAGAACGCTCATGTTGTTTTCAATTAACCAAAAGCAAATTTTCGCCAAATTGGTCGATTTTCCAACTCCATTCACCTAATAAAAACAAAAATGTGTTCAAAATTTAAACAAAAATACAAAACCATCGAGCTCACCCCACAAAAAGTCATAACGTATGGCGTACCATTCTTTTTAGCTTCTATACAATCTCTCAATATATCGACACGACGTTTTGGACTTAAAATTTGTACCAAGGAATCGTTGAGTGTTTGTTTTACAGTACTGGCAATACTATCAAAAGTGCCCAAGACTTTTCCCTCCAGTTTAGCAGCAACCGAATTGCACAACTTTTCGGCAATATCTACTGCAACATTCTTTCCAATCAAATGATCTTTCATCTTATCTAATGCTGGTTTCATGTCATCCAATGTCAAGTTTTTCGAACCCACCAAACCTTTAAATATCGAAAACATTCCACCTTTTGCGGCCTTTTTAGGTTTCTCCTCCACTTCTTCAATAATTTCGTCTTCACTAGAAGATTCCACTTCTAAATCTTTTATTCCTCCCTTCATTTGACCAACAATCTGAAATTAACGGTTTTTATTTAGTTACATTAAGTAATAAGTATTTTATAGCTTGAGAGCTGTCGGGTGGGTGCGTCAAGTCTAAGAATTTGGTCAAGTTAGGTCAATCGAACATTGATATACAAAAATTAAATTGTATTAGTAGATAAGTGGATGTTCCAGTTTGGTTGCTTCCAAACATGACACTCAATACTAAAGTAAAAAATTTAAATACCTCAGTATCAGCAGTAAAGTGGCTCTTGGCATCTTCTGGTTTATCTGTGGTTCTTTCCAAATTTTCCAGATCCTTTGCAGTTCCTCCCAAGCTCCACACTCGTGGTTTTTTGCCAACTTTTTCCTTTTCAGCTTTCGGACTCTTCCTTAAAGCAAATAAAATTAAAAGATAATTGTAGAAAGAAAGAAATTTGCTTACTTTATTTCGACCTTCTTTTTACCCATTTTTTGGGCAAATTTTAAACGATTAGCTGCCAAAATTTCTTCATCTACGCCATCAATTTTAGCTGGCACAGGCGTTTCTAAAAAATCTGCTTTGAAAAACAAATCTTGGAAAGAAAAAGCTCAACCGACCTTCTGCAACGAAATTCACCGATTTCTTTTTTTCTTTATTTTTATCATCCTTATCCCCTTTACGTTCTATCATGGAAGCAACAGTTTTTTTCGACTTGGACGACTCGACAAAGCTCTTCATCTGTTTCGGAACTTTAGCTTTGGCCTTCGACCATTCCTCTGCACGAACCACAACCGAATCGAAACAACTCTTGAAATCATAATTCGCAAAATAATTCAAACTAACCAACTCATTTTTGTATTTATCCCGAAATTGTAAATGAATATCATTTAAAAACTTGTCAACATATGACAGCTGCAATATTTTTTGATATGCAACGACAAACACCAAATCAAACTCATTATCCAACTTATACTGTAAGGTTAAACCTTCGTAATCGAATGTGTTCTTGCCTGTTCGTTCCTGAAACGTAAAATATTGCAAAAATTCGAATAAACATTTTGAATCTGCTTACCTGCAAAAGAACACTTTTGATTAAGGTTTCGAGTGAATTTGTAAAAATTTGACTAGTACTTTGAAAACACCACAACACAATTCCTCCTTTGCTAAAAATAGTAAATAAATCCAACATTTTTCCTTAATTTTCTAATCCAGATGACTTCCTAAATATTTGAACACGACATAAACGTCACCAACTTGGAGTTTCTGCTTTATCGACCCACACGTGCTATTTATTTTCAATATTGAACCGATTGGTTTTTCGATTTACACGAAAATTAAAAGGACGGAAAATTAGCAAAAGGGATTCCATTCGTCAAATTTGCCTGAGAAACAAACGTAATGAAAGAAATTTCAGATTTGAGCTTCAACGCATATCCGGACGGCTTATTAACCACATCCATTTCTTGACATTTACACAATCGCATAAAAATCCTTATCAGATAATGAAAATTAAATACATTTTTAAGGTAAATTCCAATGAAACTCTCATTTTTATTATCCATCTGATTCGTTTGTAGCCTGTCAAATTTATAAAATGTAAACTTAACCTAAATGTTTCGATTTCAGTGAAGTAATGACAACAGTGGGAAATATTGGTATAGGACTGTTAATTTTGATCATTATTTGGATAGTAGCTCTCTTGGTGTTTGTGTTCGCCATTAAGAACGAGAATAATTTGGGTTGGATAGCCCTTGCAGTTGCTACAGTTTTAACTATCACCTTGGTCTTCTTGCCTGTGGACGCTCCTGATAAGCGCCCACAAGAAAAATATACTCAAGTAAGTAAAAGTGAAAGTTTTAATTTCTGTCAACTTTCAATATTTATGGTTTTAGGACAAAGATAACAATTACATTTACCGAATCATCTTGCTGTTATTTTTAATAGTGAGTGCTGCTTTGGGATTGTTTTCAGTTTTTATTCTGCATTGTATCGAGCCCGTTCGTCCCAAACAATTAAAATCTTTTTAGAACCATGTCAAATTCACTTCTAAAGTGCGCCAATGGATTGTTATGTAACCATTTGAGATGGGTCAAGAACTTCAGTGGTTCGGTCGCTCTAAATCGCTTAATAACCATAAACAACGACGACGATTTTATGATGAAAGTGATGCAGTCTGACAATCCAGTGATAGTCAACTTTCACGCAGAGTGGTGTGAACCGTGCCATATTTTAACGCCAAAAATGAAAGAAATGATCGAACCCAAGACAAATATTGATTTAGCAATCGTTGATGTTGAAGTTCATGCAGAACTTGTTCGCACGTTTGAAGTCAGAGCTGTACCTGCCGTTATAGCAGTTAGGAATGGGTTAGTGGTGGATAAATTTATAGGTTTGGTGGATGCGAATATGATAGAGAAATTAATAAGCAAGTTGAATAAAAAAATAGATTAATTTTTTGTACTGATTTTATCATTAAATACTTAGATTAGATTAATAATTATTTCCCGCTGTCGAATATTCTAAATATTTTAAACTATTTTTCTGGAGCAGCTCTCCATTTGAGATGTTATATATTCAAAAGTAATTTAATTCTTTGGTTTCGACAGCAGGTAGTTTTTAAATTTGTAATTAAGCAAGAAAAAACTTTTATAAACAAATTTATTTAATTTAGTTCTTTTTTTGAGATAGTAAAGTTGCAAATACAAATAGCAACCAACATAACATTGATTTTCCTACATTTTAGTGTTAGAAAATTGTGTACAAATATAGATTTTATTTTAAAATTTTGGTGGACCTGAGAAAATGGGTGCTTCCAGTTAAAATGAAAATGTTTAGCCTTTGTATTATGTGCCTATTGGGAAAATAAAATTTGAGTCTTTTATAATCGTTTATTTATTGTTACAACTATAAATTTATATTAAATATGTAACAAGTTTCTTTTCAAGTAAAATTATTTTCGAAATATTGATCTTTTTAACTGCATTCAAAGAAATTTGTTATCCAAAATGAGGTTTTTATTGTTTCGTTTAAAAGATATAAGATTAGGAAAAGAAAATTTGTTGTCATTATGGCTATTATTTTTCTACTTCTGCCACGAGTATACTATCAAACTATCCCCCATAAAGTTAAATCGTTAAAAAATTCACTTAGTAAAAGTCGCAAGTAAAAAATCGAGGTTTTATGTTTTAGTAATAAATTTATATAAACAAGTGCTGTTTTATTAATTTATTTAAAAATGGAAATACAAAATAACCCTAGTAAGGGGTGAAATTTAAACTACTTTAAATATAAATTTAACAATAAAATTATAACCTTGGGTTTGGCATCATAAATTCGGGATCTTTAGGATCTAACATTGGTTGACAACTTGGTAAGATTGTAGCAGGCGCACCTGTATCTGGACGAGCAATATCAATACCCACGGTCTTCTTGTTTTCAGAATTGAGCGTGTTCCAGGCTTCAATATTTAATTTTTCTAAATCGACTGGAGGTAATTCTTCTTTACTAATCAAATCTTCTAATGATGTAACTGTAGAAAACCAATAAATCAAAATTGATTTCTTTTTGAATGGTCAACTTACTCTCCTCCTGCTGTTCTGCTTGAAAAAAATTTTTTGAATCTATAATCATCTGAATGACGTCGTTATATTGTGTATAAGTGTGCACACACTTGAATAAAAGATTGTGGCACTTGGAGGTTATGAAATGGAGTAATGATATGCATTTTGAAAGCAAATTCGTTTCATAAAATTTATCTACAAAAAATTGGTAAATAAAATTTAGCTTTCCTAACAATAAAAAAAGGCCGATAGCTTCATAATTGAACTTAAAAATGTAAGCATACCATGAATTAATCCACACTCATCTAGGTTGTCTTGGTAATTTTTCATAAATCGGTAAATCACAAAGACTGTTGTGATAATAAATTTTTTTAAACAGTTGCAACTAAAAACATAAAATCAAAACCAAACTTTCTGCTTTTAAATTCACTTACCCCCTATACCCGCGATTATTTATCCATCTGGGATTTTGAAAAAAAATATTAAGTGAAAAATTTATGAGATTGACCGAAGGAATTGATATGTCAATGTTTTCTATTTTAAAAAGATAGTTTTCAACCTGCTCAAAAAATAGGTGAAGAATGCAAGGATCTACAAAAAAAAAAATAAAGTAAACAAAAATTGAGACCGAACCTTAGCAGTGCGTTACGTTTATTTTCTGGAAATTTGCACAATCGATCAACAAATTTTGCTTTATTAGATACAGCTTTTGCATACTCTAGAGAATAGGCACAAGTACCAGGGGTGGATTTGCCACTAAACATTACAAAACTTAAATCGAAAAGGTAGGTTTCTCTAAAAAGTAATAATTTTTTTAAATTAAAACGTAAAATAACTTTCTGTAACTTACGTTGCCTCCTCTAATTGCATAAACGTGCAAGATTGTTTTATCAAGCTGATGACCGAACACAAGAAACCGGAACTGTACCTTTCCAGTTCCTGCAAAATGTAAATTAGTTTGATCGAAATTGAGCAGGAAAACTTACCAATCGCTTAATTATTTTTACAGCCAAACGTATCTGTTGTAGGAAATTATTCCTATTTCTATAATTTGATTCCTTCTGTCTGCGAGTAACGGGAAGAAAATTTAAGTGATTGTCCTTTTCGTTAAACTTTAAATTTTCGTTTAGCAACATGTAAGCTCTTAAGTAACTACAGTGGGGTAAAATTTCTGTAATGCAAGCAATACCTTGTCGAGCACTTATTCCAAGTTCATTGTAGTACCAGTGACTGTAGAAAAAAACATTAAGTTGTGAAAAAAGCTAATAGCGTAGTTGTTTAAAAACCAGTCGACATTATTCCAATTCTTGGAAAACTTAAAACTAAAGAACGCAAACCTTGAAGATCAATCATCAGTTTCGTTAAGATATCTATTTCTTATTGTAAAGAACAATAACGAAAATTACATCAATGAAATCAGATTTTTTGTCTACGCCTGAAGATATCCTAGATATTTGCTTGATAATATAAAATAATTAAATTTTATTTGCAGGCTGTTATTTTCCAAAATTTTTCGATAAAGGTGAGAGTGTAGCAAATTTCTTAAAATTTACTTACCAAAACTAGAGGAAACTTTATAAGATTATGGAAGACAATTTGCTGGGGTATTAAAATATCAAAAATATACACAGTGTTTCATTTAAAAAACAAAAGTTGTATACTACCACGCTTTAATAGAACACACTGTATTAGTATTATATTATCGTAACTGAAAATAAATTAATTAAAAAAAGGTTACTCACTTTGAAGTTAACGGTGACAAGTTTAAATCGTAAACCACGGGATCTGTTTGCTGATCCTCATCCTTAACTTCTTTAAATTTTAACATTCCTCTTTGGACCGTCAGTAAATATTGGTAGAAATTATCCATAAGTTGTTCGGACGTACAAAGCAACTGAAATGTTAAAACGCCTTATTGTTTTATTTAGACAGACAAAATTCTTACTTTGTTAAAGTACCAATGATTTTCTTTTAATTCGAATTCCTTGGAAGTAAATTTCATTATTGTGAACAAATCAGAATGCACATAGCCAAAAGTTAACAAGCGACCGTTCCGTAAATATGTGACTTTGGGTTGCAACTCTTCAATTTTACTGTAATATCGCTGCAGATCTAAATTCACGTACGGAATTGGATGTCCTCGTGTTTTATATTTACGCTTGTATTCTTCGGATTCCTCTTCAAATTCAATCATGAACGTTTCTCTATGAGCAAAGTCAAAGGTGGACGGTGGAAAAACGTTCTCAAGTGGGTATTCTAGAAAAGTACAAAGAGTTAGGAAGATAAAAGTTGCCGAAATAAGATTCGAGTACCTTCTTTTTCTAAAAATTCAAGTTCGCTCTCTTCGTCTGATTCATCCAAATTTTCACTTTCGCTATCCTCGGAACTTTTACTGTGCACAACTCTTGGTTCACTAATTAGCTTTTGACTCGATGTACTCGGTTGTTGACTAAACCGGTTGAGTTTTAACATATCAAATTGCTGCTTCAAGTTTACAATTTCTAAACTCTAAGAAAGTAATAATAATAATGATTTTATTATATCGCAATTTCTTACTGAAGAAAGATCAAATCTGGTTCATTACATTTTTGATGTTGATCTAAATTCTTACTAAATAAAGCACTAGTACTAGTTTCACGAACTAGTGAACAGTGATACAGCACTAGTATTCAATATTCGTTATCGACGAATATGGCAAACTTGTGTTTAAATTGTGACATAGAGATAAACAGAAACGATAAGAGTGTAAGGTGTATGATTTGCAATGAAAGATTGCATGTAAAATGTGCAAAATTAAGCGATCAGGAGATAAAGGTAATAAATGAGAATGAAAATATAAATTTTGCATGAAATGAATTGAAAAACCTAGTGGAGCAGTGTATGGAAAAATTGCAAGAACAAGGTAAGATTATAGCTAACAATAGTGAAATTATAAGCTATATAAGGAAAGTGTAGGCGGTAAATATGAGAAACCTAATATCGCCGAGAAAAAATCTTATTCGGAAGTGCTAAATAAAAAGAAAGAGATGATAATGATTAATCCAATAAATGTAGAGCAGCGTAATGATATTATAAGGAAAGATATAAAAACCCAAATAAATCCGAGTAAATTGGCGGTGGGTGTGAATAATATCAAAAACATAAAAAATGGTGGTGTGATGATTAGTTGTGCTGACTCAAATTCTAAAGGATTAATTAAAAATAAAGTGCAGGAGGTACTGAGCGATAGGTACAAAGTGGAAGAGGTGGCTGAGAAGAATCCGAGAATTATTGTCGTGGGAGTGGAAGAAGATTATGTTAAGTTGCAAGAAGAAGAAATTGTGACAGCACTAAGTGAACAGAATTGTATTGCATTTAACACTATCAAAGTTGTAACTAAATATATGAAAAAATCTAGGAAAAATATAGGTAGTATTGTATTGGAAACTGATCCAGCTTCGTACAAGGAGAATCTCTACAAAACGAATACATGAGTACCAGAAAGAGAAGTTCAAAAGATTACAAAACGGAAATATTTCAGGAAAAGCTATTGGAAAGAGAATGGGAGGTGGAAGTGTCGGACGTAGATAAAGCGAGTCAACTCGTCAACAATATAATCATCACTATAAACGAAATTTGCCCAATTAAAACCATAAAAATTAAAAGTAAATATAAGGAAAACAAACTCATTAAGAAAAGAGATAATTTATATAAAAAAGCACAGTTTACAAAAGAACTGGAAGATTGGGAAATATATAGGCAACATAGAAACTTGGTAACCGAAAGAATACGTGCAAGTAAGAGGAATTATTACTACGATTTGGTCTCCGAAGACAAAAATAGTAACCGTCTTTGGAAGGAAATAAAAGGATTACTGCCAGGAAAAAATCAAAGATGCAATAAAATTTCAAAGAATCAAAGAAAGAAATGAAAAAAATATAGCAGATAAATTTAATAAATATTTTTTAGATAGCATTAAGGAATTAATTGCAAGAATGCCGTCCAGCGTCGATCATGAGAGAGCGTTAGAAAATGTCAAACAAGTCAAACACTGGGAAAAATTTGAGTCAGTAACAATGAAAAAATTAAGAGAGAATATGCGTAGATTAAAAAACAAACAAAAAAGCTACTTAAGTAAAAGAAAACAGAACGTAAAATTTAAAAACAGTTTTTCAGAAGAACTTTTCACTGAATATGGAGTACCACAGGGAACAATTTTGGGTCCTTTTTTATTTTGTATATCAATGATATTGTAAGATGCTTAAGTGTGTAAAATGAAAATATTTGCGGATGACACTATGATATATATATGTGGTACGGATATAAAGCTAATGTTTGAAATGTTAAATAATGAATTAAAATGTATATTTAAGTGGCTATGTAATAACAGATTAAGCGTTAATTTTAAGAAATCTAAATACATAATTTTGGGAAAGCAGCACATATTGAGGGGTGTAAAAGCTGAGGGGTTGCAGATTTTGATTAATGACATTGTTTTGAATAGAGTTGTCGAAATCAAGTATTTGGGAGAGATTATAGACGAAAACTTGAATTTTAAGAAACATTTTGCTTATGTAATGAAAAAAATGTCACGCAAGATGTTTTTACTAAGACGTATTTCGGGCACTCTGTGTGCATCTACAAGAGTGATTTTGGGAATGATCTGTTTTGGTTTATATTTTATATATACATGTGAGAAATTTTAATGAGTTTTTAGTGATTTGAATTTAATTTTTTTTTTAAATTGTGAACTTGTAAAATAGCATTAGTTAATAAAACTATTATTATTATTATTATCTTTAAATTTAACATTTAAAAAAATGAAATGTACACAAAATGATTCAGGTAGTTAAGTAAAAAGTGTTGACGGCTTAATAGCCAAATAGTACCTTAAATTCGAGTTCACTCGTGACTTCGTTTAATTTATTTTTCGCTTCCTTCAACTTATTGTTCCATTCGGTTTGATTTTTCACATAATCTCTTTCGTTGGTCTTCCTCATTTCTCGAATTTGACTCCTCAAAATATTCACCTCTCCTTCTTTTGCCAAACAAGACTCCTCCAACTTTTTAACCTTTGCCTCCAACGGATGGTTTGACGTGGCATTTTCAAAGGAATGATGCCTCTTAAAGGTATTTCCTGCAACAATTTTACCGGCGCCCGCTTGAGCAATTTGAGTAGAAGTCGAAGTTTCGCTCAACTTTTCAGTTCGAAAAATGTTGTAGGAAGGTACAATCGAAACATTATTCCTTTGGGTGCAAGTAAAGCTTGCCTAAAAAAACAACTAAAATAATAGTTACAAAAATTTTATAAGAGAGCTTACTTCGGCCAAATTTTCCGTTATCAACTTAAAACAGTCGTCGATGTCGTTCACGTCCAAATCTTCGCCCCACAATTCGTCCAAGTTACCATTACCTTTAAATTTTTTACTGATACCACCATCGTAAGTTTTGCAGCGTTTCATTATTAAGTAAATTAATATTAATTTAACATTTTTCGGATGCAGTAGGTTATTATACTGATGGATTTGTTTTTACATTAAAAAGCCAACATTTTGGTCGAAATAAAGAAATTGAATAAAAATTATCTACGAAAATGATAAAACGAGAAGTTTTTCGTAAATAACTTTTATTGCAATTCTAGGTTATGAAACATTTAAATGTGACATTGTGATACACAAAGTGCGTCATACGTAGCGGCATTTCTAGTATTAACGTGTTTTTAGAAATCCTAGTAATTACTAGGCTAACCAAAAAGACTTGTTTAAATGTTACGATTGATTGAATTAGAAAAATCATTAAATTAAGATTTTACAAGGCGGGGGGGGGGGAGGTTTTGAAAGAACAGTGCCGCATTAACCAGGAAATGCAGATGATTTAAAACAACTGAAAGTGGCATAGGTTTGAATTTTTAGTTCGCATTTGTTAGCTTAATTATAATAAACAAATCCAAAATTGATATAAAAAATATATTTCAACATAAAAAAATCAAAATTGTGCTACATATTTACATAATCTAAGAAGTTCGTAGGTTTACATAGTCGTTACGTAGAATTGTCAAGATTTGTTTCATCTAATACCTCTATTCGTTGTCTTTTCACAAAATGCTGAATCTTGGCTTCTAAACTTTCTGTAAATGAACAATAAATACTTGAAGAGTAAACAAAGCAGTTAAAAACACGTACCACACTTTTGCCTCTCCATTAAGGGAATATAACTTTTCGATCTGACGCCACTCAATAAGCAGTTGTTGTATTCTGACCGTGTTTCTATGTTGTGTTTTTCGCATACTTTATAAAGATCACGCAACATATTTTCTAACATTGTGGATCTGAAAAAATAAAATCGGAAAATAAGGATATCTTGTAGTTTTCCAGTTACTTACTTGACAGACGAGAAAGTCCACATCGATTGCAGCTTGCTAAGTACTATAGACATGGCCGTTTGGTTGTATATCCAGTCTGATTCATTTATGTCGTCGTAGTCACAGTAATACAAATTTAAAGGAACCTCGCTTGCCATGTTGTAATCTGGCTTCCTGAGATGATTAAAAAAATATAGAAACTCCGTATTTAATAAAAGAGAACAAATTGCCTTACCTAGGATTTAAGTCCACATTCAACAAGTCCTGAACAATACTAGGCTTCTCTCTGTTTTCGCCCACTAAAATCAGGACCCCCATCAAGTATCTAATTTGGTGCCACAAGAATGCCTGCCCTTGTATAGTCAGCACATACATCGAAAATTCTAAAATTACATTAAAATTAGCCAAAATCACCCAAATTTTTGGTTGAGAAAAATGTAGGTTTACTTTTATTACTGGTACGATCAAATGTATAAAAATAAAAATTGAGATTTACATAAATTGGGGTCCTTCTTATAATCATCAGAAGTGGGATCGCCAGAAATATTTCCAGCTAATTACGTTAAACTTCACCTACAAAAATTGTAACAAAAAAACTTGACTTACAAAAAACTCACCATCTGCATTTTTATTTTCCAATGAGGAAGGTAAAATTTCTATACTGTTGATGGTTCTAAAAAATTTGATTACCCCATTTCCTACATCCATCTTGCAGAAGTTGCGAAAATCGTGGGTTCCCAGCATAAATTGAGCGGCAGTATTCATATTCTAAAAAAATTAATATTTGTAGTCAACTTTTCAAGCTTTTTAGTAGAAACTCACCTTGATGTTCAAATTGGCTTTGGGAAAAAAATATTTGTAAGTCCTGCCGTTGCAATTAAAACGAGAACTAAACTCATCGTCAACTGGACACCAAGCAACACACTGAATTGCATCAGGCAGAACTTTGTTCAAAATCCAACAGTAATTAATTTCATTTTCCAAATTTGGATCGTCTTTCTCCAACTTGCTTCTCAAATCGATAGAAATAACTTGACCAAATGAACTCACTCCCTTGTCAGTCCTCCCACATCTGTGATAATTCGAAGTCGTTCTGTCCTTGATCAGGCAAGTTTTGACCAATCCTTCAAATAAATAATGCTCGATCGTGTTGATAGTGTCTTCTTGTGTCGCAAATCCACAATAATCCCAACCTGCGTAGTAGAACTTCAATAGAACATGCCGCGTATTACAACTGCAAAATCCAAATTAAAACTAATCCATGAAAATTACCAAAGCTACGTACTTCTCAAAATCAAACCGCCGCTGATGCTTCAATTGCTGCTTCTTCTTCTTACTTCCACCCGACTTTGCAATTATGTTCTTGAGTTGTACATTATGAGAGTATAAAACTCGAATCTTCTCAACCAACTCCTGAAAACATTAAAATAGTATACCTGAAGAAATTAAAGAATTGAATCGACGGACCTCTCGAGACAGCCGGTCCAAATTATCGATGTTAAATTCTCCTCTGTGCTGTTTCCGCCTTTGTATGTTTTCCATTTGATCTGGATCTAACCGGCAGTCGAAATCTAACTACAAGATCACCACATGAAAAAAAATAGAGTTGAAATTTGAGGTTAAATTGCGAAAGTTTACGTTAATACAATTTTATAAAATTAAGTGAATTTTTATAACTTTCTAGGCCTAAATTTGGAATTATGTGGTCGTAATGTTACAAAAAATATATTTTTGAATTTAAAATTGGCACCGAAAGTGACTCCATGATCACAACTGTAATTTTATGTACAGGATGATGTAAATTTTTTTACCTTTCGCTTGACAGTTTTTCCGTAAGTTTCGTTAAAACAGTTTGAACTATGCACACTTTCATTATCGTTTGCTAATTGCAAAATTAATTTTGTTCTAGAATTCATAGCCATGATGACAAAATCACCGAATGAATTTTGGTAAAGTTTAGAAGTTTTCTGACTGTCATTCTTTTTCTAACGAAATTCTTATCTAATTTCTGAAATTGTTTTTTAATTGCTATCGAAAATTAAGTACGTAACTAAGTGTTTTCTTAATTGCATTTTCTTATTTGTGAATATTACACCCAAGTATTTGTTAAGTATGTTACTTTTGATAGTTGGTAATATTTAATTTTATTTTAAAAAATAAAATGTTAAAAACGTATTGGGGGTAGTAAAACAACACAACAACACCGTAGTCATATTTTTCTTTTGAGGGGGGGAAGCGTTTTCATGAATTCATACATGTTGAAGCTGTTTTGACAGTAAATCGTACTTGAAAAGTTTACATATCCTCGCATTTGATGATTATTTGTATTAAAATAGAGAGGTTATGAAAACGAGAAGATTGAGAGAAAACCGATAGATTTGATTTGAACTATTAATTTGGATTTAGATATTGTGGATAATAGATAAGATAATTTGGATATTGTGGTAAAATTAGTAATTGGCTTTGGACCTGGCTAACGCTACTGTTATTTAGTATAGATGGTTGATAGTGGTTACGTCAATATATTTTGGAAGTTAGCCTTCTTAAGAAGGTATGTTGAATTATCGCAACAGAGATTATTACTTATTTGGCTCTTTTTAGGCTTCTAATTTAGAATTTAAAAATAGATACCTTGTTGAGAAATTTGAGTAGGATGAAGATAATGTTTTGAAAATAATTGTTTTAAGATTTCTTTTCACATCGGAAGTATACTTTTGAAGAGTAATAGTATTTAGGAGTAACCTGAACGTGCTGATCCACTAAAGCCAACCTTTTGCCGCAGCTTAGTGACTGCGATCTGACTGTGGTTCGAATAAGCTGTGACTTCGGGAATGGCCAAGAAGATGTTATTTTGGCATCTGCATACTTCCCAATAGACTCGCTGGAGACACCACCTCCTCAGAGGATGGTGGATCTAGTGAACTATTGTGAACAAAAAAAGACACACCTCGTTGTCGGATGCGACTCCAACTGCCATCATTCTGCGTGGGGAAGCGGGGACTGCAACAAACGAGGTAAGTCACTATTTGAATACATTATGAGTACCACATTAGTAATACTTAATCGAGGGGATGTTCCTACTTTCTATGTCACCCCAACGCAACTCGGTAATCGATATTACCGTAGCGTCATTAAGTACTTCAAACTATTTATGTAACTGGCATGTGTCTGATCAACTGACAATGTCAGATTACAAATGGATCTGCTTCAAACTAAAAGCAAAAACAATAGAACCCAAGCAGTACAGGAACCCAAGAAACGTCGAAAGGCAGGTTTTCATGGATCACCTGTCGACGTCTTGGGGAGTGGAGGAACTGAGGGGAATCTCTGTTAAAAATGAATTAACAACTACTATTGAGATTGAGCGGTATGCTGATAAGCTACAAAACTCTCTCACAAAAGCATACGAGCTCTCTTGTCCATTAAAAACAGTTGGACTACGGGGTCGGGCAACACCATGGTGGTGCCCAGAACTCGACCAGCTGAGAAGATCGACAAGAAAGCTCTACAACAAAGCGTACAACTCTAAAAGTCACTCCGACTGGGCAGCATTCAAAGCGCGACAGCTGGAGTACAAGAGAACAATACGCCTAAAACAACGCGAGTCATGGAGAGCCTTCTGCAGTAGCGTGGAAACAACTACTGCGGCGGCTAGACTCAAGAAGGTCACGTCCAAGGACCCATACCAGCAGCCAGGCAGTCTATACCGTGAGGATGGATCCTACACGGAGACCCTCTCGCAGACTGCTGAAATACTGCTACACACTCACTTTCCCGACAGTGAAATAATCTCAAACTTCGACTGGTCTGAAGTAAAAACTCAGTCACCGACTGCAACAGATTGGGAAGTTGCAAGGAAGGTCGTTGATGAGACAAAAATAGCATGGGCCATTAAAACATTTGGTCCCTTTAAATCGCCCGGGCCTGATGGAGTGTTCCCGGCACTCCTTCAATGGGGTCTGGAGCATCTAATCTGTCACCTGGTGCAGATGTTTAGGGCGTGCATTGCGCACGGATACATACCAAGTGAATGGCGCAAAGTAAAAGTTATCTTCATACCCAAGCTAGGCAGAAGCGACTACTCCCTGGCTAAATCTTTTAGGCCAATAAGTTTGACTTCGTTTCTTCTCAAAACGTTAGAAAAACTGTGCGACAGACACATTCGCGACGTGGTTCTTGCCCAAAGACCGCTTCACGCGAATCAACATGCATACACTCCGGGGAGATCGACTGAAACGGCGCTTCACAAAGTGGTGGAGCACGTCGAAAGATCGCTGGACTACAAGGAGTCCACCCTAGGAGCGTTTATCGATATCGAAGGGGCCTTTGATAAGGCTACCTTCAATAGCATAAATTCAGCACTACGACGATTCGGAGTTCCCACGACCATTACAAAATGGATCAGTTTCATACTGAAGTGGAGAGCTGTAGAGGTGAGTGTTGGAGATACAAATGTTAAAGGCAACTCCAGTAGATGGGAAAAAGAGACCGAATGCAGACAAGCGAGAGCGGCCATAAGAGCACCCTCAAGTAAGCATTCCAAATACTATCTGAAGTTATCCAGAATCAATCTACGGGCAATTGCAGGGATATTAACTGGTCACTGCAGATTAAACAAACATCTAAACACAATGGGCGTCGTAGACAGCCCTGTATGTCGAGGATGCAACGAAGCAGATGAAACAGCTGAGCATGTGCTATGTCACTGCCCGGCCTTATCATCAAAAAGAGATTCCATGTTGGGGGATTTCTGGCCTAACATGGCCAGAATCAGTGAAACCTCACCCGCCAGGATTCTCGAGTTCATCCTGTGGTTGGGATGGCTTGAGGAATGATGAGACGAGGTTGCTGTAAGGGAGGTAGTACAATGGGCCCGATTAAGAGATCTAAGTGCGTGCGAGGTTAAACCTTGCCCTCCTCTAATAATCCAGAATCCACTAAAGGAGTGCTCGCGTAAGTCTTTTGTTTCCATATCCAGAAGCTAATGTAAATTAATTATTTGTATGTTACGGTATTTGTATGTGGTGAGTACAGTTCAATTTTTTCCGTTTTTTTTGTTCAATAAAAAACGGGTGGCTTCCTTTCAACTAAAGTATTTTGGATGTTTTTATCCTGACTCCCACACTCAGTTGACCGAGTTTCCGGGGTTGTAACCCAAAAGCTTAAATAGGGTTACATCACTTATAAATAATTCAACGTTTTATATTTTATTGTAGTTGTTTATTTTCAGTAATCGTTCAAACCTTTCCCCGTTACAAGTGTTTTCTAGGAGGAGGAGGGAAATTTTTTAGAAAGTTTGATTCTTTGGTGCAAGATGAAGTGCAATGACTATACAAGAAAGACAAACTCTGTGAAGGTAAAACATATTTTTAAAGTTCTATCGATACTACTAAAATATTATTGAAATCATAAACGCATTGTTCGATGAGTATTTATAAAATTACGTCGGAAAAGTTTGTTTATTTTCAATAGTTACAAACATTTTGCGAAACTGAGTTTTATGTAAATTGTAAGTACAGTGTTTATGTATTATTGGGTAGAAAAATTTTCATCTAATTAGAGATGGTTAATGTGTTTATTTTAAAATACCCGAAATTGCCGCATGCAAGAAATAAGGCCCTTACTTGTTGATACACAGACCTTTTTTTTTTAATTTGATTTTTTCTTATTTGATGAATACACAAGAAAGACTGTTGAAAAATCTAAAGATACTGCTATTGCAGTGAAAAATAAGACCTCAATGCCATTGTCTTCAAAGACATCGACTTCGAAGTTTTCTGAAGGAACTGATTGGTATTGTCCGCTATGCCAGAAACCATAACTATTGGAAAAAGATATGGGAAAGTGTATTAAGTGTTCAACCTGGGCACATGATAAATGTTTGGGCTTCACACCATTAGATGACGATGCATATCGGATAGCCGGGCCTTAAAATAACTATTTTTTTTATCTAAACTTTATAGTATTATTAGTCGAGACTATAATACACCTTACTTTATTAAATTTTTGTTTGTTTTATATGCTTGCACAAAAATAAAAATTATTTTCTCTTAGCCGGGCCTTATTTGTCGCACCCACCTTATATCGACTACTTTTAATGAGTAGAGCTCGGAAAACACACCAGGGCCTGGCGGAAGCGCGTAAAACGGTGAAAAATTGCGAAAGCAGCAGAGAGCAATCAAAAATCGACTTTCTTACTTTAAACCCACATAAAATGTTAAATATCATACTTACATGAAATCTGCGAGCGCCATTCGAATTTTCTCGTAAAATTCGAAATTGTTTTGTGATTGATTTCTTTTGCTTGTTATTAGTTTCCAATCATTTAAGTTAGATCTTTTAAAGCTTTTGAATAAATTAGAAAATAAAATTAAGACTTGCGTGAAACCGCGATTATTACCATTATTATTTTTATACACTTGAATAGTACAAAGTTAATCGAGTACCTAGGTCAAGCAGGTTTGAAGTACCACATGCGGAGGGCTTTATATGGTTATTTTTTAAAGACATTTTTCAAGTCGAGGAAGATATTAGGGCTTATGAATAAAAATGAGCATGTAGTTTATACTCCAACTTTTGAAGTTGATTTGATTTTGGAATCGAATCGTGCTATATATTTTTTTGATCGATTATATCATTGTAGTATATCAGAGTAATTACTTCAGGTAAATATTTGCTTGCCAGTTTTTATTCATAATATTTGAAGTATCAACTTCAAAAGTTGGAGTATAAACTACATGCTCATTTTTATTCATAAGACCTAATGTTTACATTAGACTCGACACTCTACTCTAATGCAGAATTCTAATCAATTTGATTAGAATTGCAGATATTTTTTGAAAATTTGTTATAGTGGAAAATTTGATAATTTCGAATTGGAAAATAATTGATATTATTTGAAATTAGTAATTTAATTTGTTTGGACTTTTTTTATATTATGGTGTAAACTAAATTAAAAACGTTTTTGTTTTTTATTGTGCAAATTTAAAGTGGTATAACAACTAAATCAAATTATCGTTTATACAGGTAAATTAATCTGTGTTAGAATTTTATTTCTGTGCTCGTTATCAGTTCGGTTGATTTCATAATTATTTCTAGGTGTTGAGAATGTTTTTTCATCGGCACATGTTCTTCAATTAATATTGATTTTTCACTGGGTGATTTCACGGCACTCCTCCCGTATTTTCATTGGTAAAGAAGTGCATAACCGGATAGTTGAATCGTTTTTCTCTTTATGATCAGAATATGTTGAAGATCAGTCAGAACAAAAGTATTTCTTACTTAATCCCGTGTCTCACTACAAAATTTGTATAAAATAGTTTTTATAAAAATTTGTCGCTTTTCTGACGAAAGTCATTTTCATTTTTATCTGAAAATTTAATTTATAGTAGGGGGTTGCTTAGTTAATGAGCCCTAGAAATGTGAATTCAGTTTTATTATTAGTTTTAAAATTATTAATTTTTGAAATTTGTTTATTATGTTTTTATGTTTCTCTCAAAATTTGCTATATAGCAGTAGCAAAATCGCTGCCAATTCAGTAATTTAGTAGAGTTTGGGTTGATTATTTTTTACTCTAGGGCGGAACATTGTAATGGATTTTGCGAAATCAAAAAAATCCAAAGATATTTGAAAGATAACGTGAAAAATATATATTTATTTGAAAAACTTGATAGTCGCTTTGCTGACGAATTTTACTTTTTTTTTAACTGAAAATTTATTTCAGACATTAATTTAGAAAAGACATTAACTTAAGAGCACAACCTGACAAAGCATTTGTTTTATTTTATTCAAGTTAATTATATTTGTGTGGTGTATTGTTAAAGGACCAATGTAATGTTTTTGGAACTGATGGCACTGTACGTAATATAAGTTATTCACATACTTGATATCAATTCTAGTAGTAACCGTAACAGAATCATGACATTATTTTCATTAGCACCGAAATAAACATAGTTGCACATGCTGGCTGTACAGTTGAAACGTAAGCAGGTGTTCGGTTGACACTAATAACGTGTATTGGAATTTTACCGGAATACGTGATTATACAGATGTTTACTCCCATTGTGTTTGCTTAACACTCCTTAAAAAGCCTTGTTTACTGCCTTGTGAGAATAGTGTAAATCTTAATAAAAGCATTTATTTTACGATAATTTATTTCATAAATTTAATTTAATACAATAATTGAATTAAAATTGTATATTTTTTTTGAAGTCTTAAATAATGTAAATTTTTGTTTTACAGAAGTCAAACTGTCGGCGAACAGCTACAGACCTGAGAAGGAATAACTTGCTTGTGTAGAAAAAGTTATTAAGATTTTGAGTTATTATTGATAGTGAACAAAAATTTGTACTAAGAGTTAACGGAACAGCAGGTTTGTGATATTTTATATTGGTTGTGTGCAAGAATAATATTATTTTTACATTGCATGTGTTTCAAATTTTCAAAAGTTGAATTAGTACATAATTTATTGTATAATTAATTTAAATTAATTTTTGTAGTGCTGCTATCTAACCTGAAAACATCAAAGGATGACATAGATATCTTTAATGCCGGCTAGCTGTCAATATAGGAATCTGTAAATTTGGTAAGTTATTTTACTAATCATTAAGTTTAATCATTTTTTGATAGGTGGCACTTGTTTGTTTTGATTTTAAATCACAACAACAGCTGCAATGTGTTTATTTTTGTTTTCGAATGAAACAAGTTCGAGATTAATTTAGGATTTTTAATTTGTTCTAGTACTTACAATAAAAGAAATAGGGCAGTGTAGAATGGAACACATGGACAATGTAATTGAAAATTTTTCGAGATGTTGAAATTGATAGGTGAGTTACATCTAGTAATATTTTGTTGTGCAATTTAAAATCATTGAACTATTTACTAAATTTAATTAATTTTTTTTGTAGAATAAAAGCTGTTATGAGACAGATTGCAGATTCGGAGGTGTGAAAATAGGAAAATTTCAGTCAAGTTACCAAAAGTGTTAAGCATTCAATGACAATAAAAGATACCGTCGATGGGGGACCAATATGAAGTGAAAGGTAGGTTATGTTTAATTCTGTGTGCCAACAAATAGCTATTTGTTAATTTATATGTATTTGAAATATTCGGAATTTCTACTAGGGTTTTATGCTGTGTTAATATTTAACAAACAAGATGTGAACAATATTATAAGGCAGTGTGATTATTTGATCTTTCTGAAGTTCAAGGCAACACACTCAAAAACATTTCGAAATGACATTTCAATCGTGAAACTTACAACGGAAACTTCGTTTGATAATAATTAAAAAAGTGCATACAAATTAACAAGTAGCAAATATTATGTCAAACGGCAGAAGTAATTAGCTTATTTTTGATGTTTTTATAGTAAATTTATGACAATTTTTTGAAAAATTCTTAGCAATTTAAGAGTTTTAATTTGTTCTAGATTTTGTGGGTGGTGGGAGACAACCACTAGAAAATTGAAGAAGGTGGAGTTCAATCGCTGGATTTGCTGTATTAAAAAATGAAAGGTTAGTTTTATTTGTATAATGTTAAACAAGATTGACATTAATTTGAGCACGCAACCCATCAACTCATTGAAACTGTTCTGTTTCTAGCACAGTTTACATTTATACCACTGCCGATTCACAATGCTGTTGTTGGTTTTCTTTATGCTAGTTTATTTATTATATTTCTGTAGCGTATAGTTAATAAGGTCAATGTCACTCTTTGAATTGTACGGTATTATACTTATTTAACGTTAGATATTGGTCTACTTGTAATCAATTCTACAAGTAACCATAACAGACTTGGTGTTGACCTTTTTACCGATAACAAAAGTTATCTGCAAATTTAATTAATAAAAAAACATAATCGCCTGTGCTTTTCGTTCAGTTAAAATGTAAGCAAATTTGCGGTCTTCACGAATAGCTACTTGTATTTGATTTTTACTGGAATGCGTGTTCAAATTGATGTCAACCCCCGTTATTATGATTGCTGGTTTTTGACAACGAAATTAAATTTTCGAATTTATGTAGGAAATTAATTGGTGAACCGAATAAAAAATATTTACAGTTTCCGTAACAGTAGGTTTAATATAAAAATTGATTTGAACAAAATTGTAGAACATGAAATTCTCATTTATTTGGTATAATATCACATAGTATTATATTATTTTGTTAGTCATGAAATGAGGTAAAAATTGAAGAATTTGAAAGATTTTTAGAATATCTTGCGAAATATGTTTAGTTTATAAATAAGGATATTAAAATGTATCTTTTTATTAGTGAATTATCAGAAATATGGAGTTTGAAGCATTTGGTAACATTACATTGATACAATTTTGCTGGTGTCTTGTTCTTTACTGCGTAAATAAAAAGGACATTTTAAAATAGAGTAATTTAAATTAATTTATCCTTTTTTAATTTCTTTTTGTATTTATTGTATAGGGTTAATAAGGAGCTACCTACCGTGGTTTTTTGTAGAATTTTAAAATATCGCGCTTGAAATTTAGGTCAATTAGTATTAAGTATATATCAAGTATGTTTTTGTTCCTTCTAATTAATTAATTAAACCAGTTTAATTGCCGATTATTTTCTACTTCATTTTTATGGTTAAATATCGGTAAAAGCTTCATTGGCATATAATTAATCGCACGATTTCTATAATTTTGTTCTGATTTACTTTCATCAATGGCCAATGAGAGCAACTAACCATAAAGTGGTGTTGAATGTTTCTGGTTTTTTATTAGTGGCTCATTATTAATATCATAATGACAAACAATATAAGCAATTCTCCTTGGAAAAATAGTGTAAGGAGATCCAATCTTTCGAGGGAAATCTAATCTCTAGAATTCTAATCTCAACAACACCAGAGGAAATTCTCTTGAAAGGTTGGTGTTCACTTATAGTATTTTTCTCTAAATATATTTGTACAAATTGCTTGTAATGGTGTGGGTATTGAACCATTAATTTAAAGAATCAGAAATATCCGACACTATTTATATTTGCTCTTATTTACCACGGCCTTAATTTTTTTAATTAATTAAATTTACGATTATTTCCGTTTTTAAAAATGCGATACGTTGGGGAAGATTTTTATCAAAATAAATCTGGAAAAGTTGAGTAATTTGTTTAGGAAAATATAGTGGGAACCGCATTTGGCTAATATCGCCAAAAGTTCCAAAACGGTAAAAATACACTAAATTATTTGTTGAGTTTTGCTTTTAAAGTGTTAGGAAAGCATAAATAACAAAAATTGTTACAATTTCTCTTCTGGTTTATGTTTTCCTGTTCCAAAAAGGTAAAAAAACACTAAATTATTTGTCGAGTTTTTCTTGTTCCAAAAATGTGAAAAACATTAAATTATTTGTGTAGTTTTGCTTTTAAAGTATTAGGAAAGCATAAATGAGAAAAAATGTTACAATTTCTCTTCGGGTTTATGTTTTCTTGCTCCAAAACGGTGAAAAACAATAAATTATTTGTGAAGTTTTGCTTTTAAAGTATTAGGAAAGCATAAATGAGAAAAAATGTTACAATTTCTCTTCGGGTTTATGCTTTCTTGTTCCAAAAATGTGAAAAACATTAAATTATTTATGAGAGATTATTATTTATCATAGCTTGGAGATTGGTTGTAGGGACTTGTATTCAAGACAGGTGTATGAAGAAATAAAACAAACCTTTATTAGTAAAGAATATAATTATTTTAGTGATTACTTCAACTTAACTCACTGGGTCACTCAAATACAAACAAATTGTATCATAGGCGTATCAAATTACAGCTTAGGGTGCTCGACAATTATGTTTCTTTAGTAAAATATTGTAACATGCTTTTTACTTTTCAGATTCAAATTATGAGCCATGGCCATTCATAAGGACAGCCATACTCATTGGACAAGGAGACAGCTACCAAGTGACGACTTTCACATCCACTTGAATCCAGTGTTGCAGTTGGTTGTTCATGACAATAACTCTTCCAGTTTATGTTCTTCTGTTCCAGAAAGAAAGGTAAAAAACATTAAATTATTTGTGGAGTTTTGCTTTTAAAGTATTAGGAAAGCATAAATAAGAAAACTTGTTACAATTTCTCGACGGGTTTATGTTTTCTTGTTCCAAAAAGGTGAAAAACATCAAATTATTTGTGAAATTTAGCTTTTAAAGTATTAGGAAAGCATAAATAACAAAACTTGTTACAATTTCTCTTCGGGTTTATGTTTTCTTGTTCCAAAAAGGTGAAAAACATAAAATTATTTGTGGAGTTTTGCTTTTAAAGTATTAGGAAAGCATAAATAAGAAAACTTGTTACAATTTCTCTTCGGGTTTATGTTTTCTTGTTCCAAAAAGGTGAAAAACATAAAATTATTTGTGGAGTTTTGCTTTTAAAGTATTAGGAAAGCATAAATAAGAAAACTTGTTACAATTTCTCTTCGGGTTTATGTTTTCTTGTTCCAAAAAGGTGAAAAACATAAAATTATTTGTGGAGTTTTGCTTTTAAAGTATTAGGAAAGCATAAATAAGAAAACTTGTTACAATTTCTCTTCGGGTTTATGTTTTCTTGTTCCAAAAAGGTGAAAAACATAAAATTATTTGTGGAATTTTGCTTTTAAAGTATTAGGAAAGCATAAATAGGAAAACTTGTTACAATTTCTCTTCGGGTTTATGTTTTCTTCTTCCAAGAAGGTGAAAAACATCAAATTATTTGTTAAGTTTTGCTTTTAAAGTATTAGGAAAGCATAAATAAGAAAACTTGTTACAATTTCTCTTCGGGTTTATGTTTTCTTGTTCCAAAAAGGTGAAAAACATCAAATTATTTGTGAAATTTAGCTTTTAAAGTATTAGGAAAGCATAAATAAGAAAACTTGTTACAATTTCTCTTCGGGTTTATGTTTTCTTCTTCCAAGAAGGTGAAAAACATCAAATTATTTGTTAAGTTTTGCTTTTAAAGTATTAGGAAAGCATAAATAAGAAAACTTGTTACAATTTCTCTTCGGGTTTATGTTTTCTTGTTCCAAAAAGGTGAAAAACATTAAATTATTTGTGGAGTTTTGCTTTTAAAGTATTACGAAAGCATAAATAAGAAAACTTGTTACAATTTCTCTTCGGGTTTATGTTTTCTTGTTCCAAAAAGGTGAAAAACATCAAATTATTTGTGGAATTTTGCTTTTAAAGTATTAGGAAAGCATAAATAAGAAAACTTGTTACAATTTCTCTTCGGGTTTATGTTTTCTTGTTCCAAAAAGGTGAAAAACATAAAATTATTTGTGGAATTTTGCTTTTAAAGTATTAGGAAAGCATAAATAAGAAAACTTGTTACAATTTCTCTTCGGGTTTATGTTTTCTTGTTCCAAAAAGGTGAAAAACATAAAATTATTTGTGGAATTTTGCTTTTAAAGTATTAGGAAAGCATAAATAAGAAAACTTGTTACAATTTCTCTTCGGGTTTATGTTTTCTTGTTCAAAAAAGTTGAAAAACATGAAATTATTTGTGGAGTTTTGCTTTTAAAGTATTAGGAAAGCATAAATGAGAAAAAATGTTACAATTTCTCTTCGGGTTTATGCTTTCTTGTTCCAAAAATGTGAAAAACATTAAATTATTTATGAGAGATTATGATTTATCATAGCTTGGAGATTGGTTGTAGGGACTTGTATTCTAGACAGGTGTATGAAGAAATAAAACAAACCTTTATTAGTAAAGAATATAATTATTTTAGTGATTACTTCAACTTAACTCACTGGGTCACTCAAATACAAACAAATTGTATCATAGGCGTATCAAATTACAGCTTAGGGTGCTCGACAATTATGTTTCTTTAGTAAAATATTGTAACATGCTTTTTACTTTTCAGATTCAAATTATGAGCCATGGCCATTCATAAGGACAGCCATACTCATTGGACAAGGAGACAGCTACCAAGTGACGACTTTCACATCCACTTGAATCCAGTGTTGCAGTTGGTTGTTCATGACAATAACTCTTCCAGTTTATGTTCTTCTGTTCCAGAAAGAAAGGTAAAAAACATTAAATTATTTGTGGAGTTTTGCTTTTAAAGTATTAGGAAAGCATAAATAAGAAAACTTGTTACAATTTCTCGACGGGTTTATGTTTTCTTGTTCCAAAAAGGTGAAAATCATCAAATTATTTGTGAAATTTAGCTTTTAAAGTATTAGGAAAGCATAAATAACAAAACTTGTTACAATTTCTCTTCGGGTTTATGTTTTCTTGTTCCAAAAAGGTGAAAAACATAAAATTATTTGTGGAATTTTGCTTTTAAAGTATTAGGAAAGCATAAATAAGAAAACTTGTTACAATTTCTCTTCGGGTTTATGTTTTCTTGTTCCAAAAAGTTGAAAAACATCAAATTATTTGTGGAATTTTGTTTTTAAAGTATTAGGAAAGCATAAATAAAAAAACTTGTTACAATTTCTCTTCGGGTTTATGTTTTCTTGTTCCAAAAAGTTGAAAAACATCAAATTATTTGTGGAATTTTGCTTTTAAAGTATTACGAAAGCATAAATAAGAAAACTTGTTACAATTTCTCTTCGGGTTTATGTTTTCTTGTTCCAAAAAGGTGAAAAACATAAAATTATTTGTGGAATTTTGCTTTTAAAGTATTAGGAAAGCATAAATAAGAAAACTTGTTACAATTTCTCTTCGGGTTTATGTTTTCTTGTTCCAAAAAGGTGAAAAACATAAAATTATTTGTGGAATTTTGCTTTTAAAGTATTAGGAAAGCATAAATAAGAAAACTTGTTACAATTTCTCTTCGGGTTTATGTTTTCTTGTTCCAAAAAGGTGAAAAACATAAAATTATTTGTGGAGTTTTGCTTTTAAAGTATTACGAAAGCATAAATAAGAAAACTTGTTACAATTTCTCTTCGGGTTTATGTTTTTTTGTTCCAAAAAGGTGAAAAACATAAAATTATTTGTGGAGTTTTGCTTTTAAAGTATTACGAAAGCATAAATAAGAAAACTTGTTACAATTTCTCTTCGGGTTTATGTTTTCTTCTTCCAAGAAGGTGAAAAACATCAAATTATTTGTTAAGTTTTGCTTTTAAAGTATTAGGAAAGCATAAATAAGAAAACTTGTTACAATTTCTCTTCGGGTTTATGTTTTCTTGTTCCAAAAAGGTGAAAAACATAAAATTATTTGTGGAATTTTGCTTTTAAAGTATTAGGAAAGCATAAATAAGAAAACTTGTTACAATTTCTCTTCGGGTTTATGTTTTCTTGTTCCAAAAAGGTGAAAAACATAAAATTATTTGTGGAATTTTGCTTTTAAAGTATTAGGAAAGCATAAATAAGAAAACTTGTTACAATTTCTCTTCGGGTTTATGTTTTCTTGTTCCAAAAAGGTGAAAAACATAAAATTATTTGTGGAGTTTTGCTTTTAAAGTATTACGAAAGCATAAATAAGAAAACTTGTTACAATTTCTCTTCGGGTTTATGTTTTTTTGTTCCAAAAAGGTGAAAAACATCAAATTATTTGTGGAGTTTTGCTTTTAAAGTATTACGAAAGCATAAATAAGAAAACTTGTTACAATTTCTCTTCGGGTTTATGTTTTCTTCTTCCAAGAAGGTGAAAAACATCAAATTATTTGTTAAGTTTTGCTTTTAAAGTATTAGGAAAGCATAAATAAGAAAACTTGTTACAATTTCTCTTCGGGTTTATGTTTTCTTGTTCCAAAAAGGTGAAAAACATAAAATTATTTGTGGAATTTTGCTTTTAAAGTATTAGGAAAGCATAAATAAGAAAACTTGTTACAATTTCTCTTCGGGTTTATGTTTTCTTGTTCCAAAAAGTCGAAAAACATCAAATTATTTGTGGAATTTTGCTTTTAAAGTATTAGGAAAGCATAAATAAGAAAACTTGTTACAATTTCTCTTCGGGTTTATGTTTTCTTGTTCCAAAAAGTTGAAAAACATCAAATTATTTGTGGAATTTTGCTTTTAAAGTATTACGAAAGCATAAATAAGAAAACTTGTTACAATTTCTCTTCGGGTTTATGTTTTCTTGTTCCAAAAAGGTGAAAAACATAAAATTATTTGTGGAATTTTGCTTTTAAAGTATTAGGAAAGCATAAATAAGAAAACTTGTTACAATTTCTCTTCGGGTTTATGTTTTCTTGTTCCAAAAAGGTGAAAAACATAAAATTATTTGTGGAATTTTGCTTTTAAAGTATTAGGAAAGCATAAATAAGAAAACTTGTTACAATTTCTCTTCGGGTTTATGTTTTCTTGTTCCAAAAAGTTGAAAAACATCAAATTATTTGTGGAATTTTGCTTTTAAAGTATTACGAAAGCATAAATAAGAAAACTTGTTACAATTTCTCTTCGGGTTTATGTTTTCTTGTTCCAAAAAGGTGAAAAACATCAAATTATTTGTGGAGTTTTGCTTTTAAAGTATTACGAAAGCATAAATAAGAAAACTTGTTACAATTTCTCTTCGGGTTTATGTTTTCTTGTTCCAAAAAGGTGAAAAACATTAAATTATTTGTGGAGTTTTGCTTTTAAAGTATTACGAAAGCATAAATAAGAAAACTTGTTACAATTTCTCTTCGGGTTTATGTTTTCTTGTTCCAAAAAGTTGAAAAACATCAAATTATTTGTGGAATTTTGCTTTTAAAGTATTAGGAAAGCATAAATAAGAAAACTTGTTACAATTTCTCTTCGGGTTTATGTTTTCTTGTTCCAAAAAGGTGAAAAACATAAAATTATTTGTGGAATTTTGCTTTTAAAGTATTACGAAAGCATAAATAAGAAAACTTGTTACAATTTCTCTTCGGGTTTATGTTTTCTTGTTCCAAAAAGGTGAAAAACATCAAATTATTTGTGGAATTTTGCTTTTAAAGTATTAGGAAAGCATAAATAAGAAAACTTGTTACAATTTCTCTTCGGGTTTATGTTTTCTTGTTCAAAAAAGTTGAAAAACATGAAATTATTTGTGGAGTTTTGCTTTTAAAGTATTAGGAAAGCATAAATGAGAAAAAATGTTACAATTTCTCTTCGGGTTTATGCTTTCTTGTTCCAAAAATGTGAAAAACATTAAATTATTTATGAGAGATTATGATTTATCATAGCTTGGAGATTGGTTGTAGGGACTTGTATTCTAGACAGGTGTATGAAGAAATAAAACAAACCTTTATTAGTAAAGAATATAATTATTTTAGTGATTACTTCAACTTAACTCACTGGGTCACTCAAATACAAACAAATTGTATCATAGGCGTATCAAATTACAGCTTAGGGTGCTCGACAATTATGTTTCTTTAGTAAAATATTGTAACATGCTTTTTACTTTTCAGATTCAAATTATGAGCCATGGCCATTCATAAGGACAGCCATACTCATTGGACAAGGAGACAGCTACCAAGTGACGACTTTCACATCCACTTGAATCCAGTGTTGCAGTTGGTTGTTCATGACAATAACTCTTCCAGTTTATGTTCTTCTGTTCCAGAAAGAAAGGTAAAAAACATTAAATTATTTGTGGAGTTTTGCTTTTAAAGTATTAGGAAAGCATAAATAAGAAAACTTGTTACAATTTCTCGACGGGTTTATGTTTTCTTGTTCCAAAAAGGTGAAAAACATAAAATTATTTGTGGAATTTTGCTTTTAAAGTATTAGGAAAGCATAAATAAGAAAACTTGTTACAATTTCTCTTCGGGTTTATGTTTTCTTGTTCCAAAAAGGTGAAAAACATCAAATTATTGGTGAAGTTTTGCTTTTAAAGTATTAGGAAAGCATAAATAAGAAAACTTGTTACAATTTCTCTTCGGGTTTATGTTTTCTTGTTCCAGAAAGGTGAAAAACATCAAATTATTGGTGAAGTTTTGCTTTTAAAGTATTAGGAAAGCATAAATAAGAAAACTTGTTACAATTTCTCTTCGGGTTTATGTTTTCTTGTTCTAAAAAGGTGAAAAACATAAAATTATTTGTGGAATTTTGCTTTTAAAGTATTAGGAAAGCATAAATAAGAAAACTTGTTACAATTTCTCTTCGGGTTTATGTTTTCTTGTTCCAAAAAGGTGAAAAACATAAAATTATTTGTGGAATTTTGCTTTCAAAGTATTAGGAAAGCATAAATAAGAAAACTTGTTACAATTTCTCTTCGGGTTTATGTTTTCTTGTTCCAAAAAGGTGAAAAACATAAAATTATTTGTGGAATTTTGCTTTTAAAGTATTAGGAAAGCATAAATAAGAAAACTTGTTACAATTTCTCTTCGGGTTTATGTTTTCTTGTTCAAAAAAGTTGAAAAACATTAAATTATTTGTGGGGTTTTGCTTTTAAAGTATTACGAAAGCATAAATAAGAAAACTTGTTACAATTTCTCTTCGGGTTTATGTTTTCTTGTTCCAAAAAGGTGAAAAACATCAAATTATTTGTGGAATTTTGCTTTTAAAGTATTAGGAAAGCATAAATAAGAAAACTTGTTACAATTTCTCTTCGGGTTTATGTTTTCTTGTTCCAAAAAGTTGAAAAACATCAAATTATTTGTGGAATTTTGTTTTTAAAGTATTAGGAAAGCATAAATAAAAAAACTTGTTAGAATTTCTCTTCGGGTTTATGTTTTCTTGTTCCAAAAAGTTGAAAAACATCAAATTATTTGTGGAATTTTGCTTTTAAAGTATTACGAAAGCATAAATAAGAAAACTTGTTACAATTTCTCTTCGGGTTTATGTTTTCTTGTTCCAAAAAGGTGAAAAACATAATATTATTTGTGGAATTTTGCTTTTAAAGTATTAGGAAAGCATAAATAAGAAAACTTGTTACAATTTCTCTTCGGGTTTATGTTTTCTTGTTCCAAAAAGGTGAAAAACATAAAATTATTTGTGGAATTTTGCTTTTAAAGTATTAGGAAAGCATAAATAAGAAAACTTGTTACAATTTCTCTTCGGGTTTATGTTTTCTTGTTCCAAAAAGGTGAAAAACATAAAATTATTTGTGGAGTTTTGCTTTTAAAGTATTACGAAAGCATAAATAAGAAAACTTGTTACAATTTCTCTTCGGGTTTATGTTTTTTTGTTCCAAAAAGGTGAAAAACATCAAATTATTTGTGGAGTTTTGCTTTTAAAGTATTACGAAAGCATAAATAAGAAAACTTGTTACAATTTCTCTTCGGGTTTATGTTTTCTTCTTCCAAGAAGGTGAAAAACATCAAATTATTTGTTAAGTTTTGCTTTTAAAGTATTAGGAAAGCATAAATAAGAAAACTTGTTACAATTTCTCTTCGGGTTTATGTTTTCTTGTTCCAAAAAGGTGAAAAACATAAAATTATTTGTGGAATTTTGCTTTTAAAGTGTTAGGAAAGCATAAATAAGAAAACTTGTTACAATTTCTCTTCGGGTTTATGTTTTCTTGTTCCAAAAAGTCGAAAAACATCAAATTATTTGTGGAATTTTGCTTTTAAAGTATTAGGAAAGCATAAATAAGAAAACTTGTTACAATTTCTCTTCGGGTTTATGTTTTCTTGTTCCAAAAAGTTGAAAAACATCAAATTATTTGTGGAATTTTGCTTTTAAAGTATTACGAAAGCATAAATAAGAAAACTTGTTACAATTTCTCTTCGGGTTTATGTTTTCTTGTTCCAAAAAGGTGAAAAACATAAAATTATTTGTGGAATTTTGCTTTTAAAGTATTAGGAAAGCATAAATAAGAAAACTTGTTACAATTTCTCTTCGGGTTTATGTTTTCTTGTTCCAAAAAGGTGAAAAACATAAAATTATTTGTGGAATTTTGCTTTTAAAGTATTAGGAAAGCATAAATAAGAAAACTTGTTACAATTTCTCTTCGGGTTTATGTTTTCTTGTTCCAAAAAGTTGAAAAACATCAAATTATTTGTGGAATTTTGCTTTTAAAGTATTAGGAAAGCATAAATAAGAAAACTTGTTACAATTTCTCTTCGGGTTTATGTTTTCTTGTTCAAAAAAGTTGAAAAACATTAAATTATTTGTGGAGTTTTGCTTTTAAAGTATTACGAAAGCATAAATAAGAAAACTTGTTACAATTTCTCTTCGGGTTTATGTTTTCTTGTTCCAAAAAGTTGAAAAACATCAAATTATTTGTGGAATTTTGCTTTTAAAGTATTAGGAAAGCATAAATAAGAAAACTTGTTACAATTTCTCTTCGGGTTTATATTTGCTTGTTCAAAAAAGTTGAAAAACATTAAATTATTTGTGGAGTTTTGCTTTTAAAGTATTACGAAAGCATAAATAAGAAAACTTGTTACAATTTCTCTTCGGGTTTATGTTTTCTTGTTCCAAAAAGGTGAAAAACATAAAATTATTTGTGTAATTTTGCTTTTAAAGTATTAGGAAAGCATAAATAAGAAAACTTGTTACAATTTCTCTTCGGGTTTATGTTTTCTTGTTCCAAAAAGTTGAAAAACATCAAATTATTTGTGGAATTTTGCTTTTAAAGTATTAGGAAAGCATAAATAAGAAAACTTGTTACAATTTCTCTTCGGGTTTATGTTTTCTTGTTCAAAAAAGTTGAAAAACATTAAATTATTTGTGGAGTTTTGCTTTTAAAGTATTACGAAAGCATAAATAAGAAAACTTGTTACAATTTCTCTTCGGGTTTATGTTTTCTTGTTCCAAAAAGTTGAAAAACATCAAATTATTTGTGGAATTTTGCTTTTAAAGTATTAGGAAAGCATAAATAAGAAAACTTGTTACAATTTCTCTTCGGGTTTATATTTGCTTGTTCAAAAAAGTTGAAAAACATTAAATTATTTGTGGGGTTTTGCTTTTAAAGTATTACGAAAGCATAAATAAGAAAACTTGTTACAATTTCTCTTCGGGTTTATGTTTTCTTCTTCCAAGAAGGTGAAAAACATCAAATTATTTGTTAAGTTTTGCTTTTAAAGTATTATGAAAGCATAAATAAGAAAACTTGTTACAATTTCTCTTCGGGTTTATGTTTTCTTGTTCCAAAAAGGTGAAAAACATAAAATTATTTGTGGAATTTTGCTTTTAAAGTATTACGAAAGCATAAATAAGAAAACTTGTTACAATTTCTCTTCGGGTTTATGTTTTCTTGTTCCAAAAAGGTGAAAAACATCAAATTATTGGTGAAGTTTTGCTTTTAAAGTATTAGGAAAGCATAAATAACAAAACTTGTTACAATTTCTCTTCGGGTTTATGTTTTCTTGTTCCAAAAAGGTGAAAAACATAAAATTATTTGTGGAATTTTGCTTTTAAAGTATTAGGAAAGCATAAATAACAAAACTTGTTACAATTTCTCTTCGGGTTTATGTTTTCTTGTTCCAAAAAGGTGAAAAACATAAAATTATTTGTGGAATTTTGCTTTTAAAGTATTAGGAAAGCATAAATAAGAAAACTTGTTACAATTTCTCTTCGGGTTTATGTTTTCTTGTTCCAAAAAGTCGAAAAACATCAAATTATTTGTGGAATTTTGTTTTTAAAGTATTAGGAAAGCATAAATAAAAAAACTTGTTACAATTTCTCTTCGGGTTTATGTTTTCTTGTTCCAAAAAGTTGAAAAACATCAAATTATTTGTGGAATTTTGCTTTTAAAGTATTACGAAAGCATAAATAAGAAAACTTGTTACAATTTCTCTTCGGGTTTATGTTTTCTTGTTCCAAAAAGGTGAAAAACATAAAATTATTTGTGGAATTTTGCTTTTAAAGTATTAGGAAAGCATAAATAAGAAAACTTGTTACAATTTCTCTTCGGGTTTATGTTTTCTTGTTCCAAAAAGTCGAAAAACATCAAATTATTTGTGGAATTTTGCTTTTAAAGTATTAGGAAAGCATAAATAAGAAAACTTGTTACAATTTCTCTTCGGGTTTATGTTTTCTTGTTCCAAAAAGGTGAAAAACATAAAATTATTTGTGGAATTTTGTTTTTAAAGTATTAGGAAAGCATAAATAAGAAAACTTGTTACAATTTCTCTTCGGGTTTATGTTTTCTTGTTCCAAAAAGTTGAAAAACATCAAATTATTTGTGGAATTTTGCTTTTAAAGTATTAGGAAAGCATAAATAAGAAAACTTGTTACAATTTCTCTTCGGGTTTATGTTTTCTTGTTCCAAAAAGTTGAAAAACATCAAATTATTTGTGGAATTTTGCTTTTAAAGTATTACGAAAGCATAAATAAGAAAACTTGTTACAATTTCTCTTCGGGTTTATGTTTTCTTGTTCCAAAAAGGTGAAAAACATAAAATTATTTGTGGAATTTTGCTTTTAAAGTATTAGGAAAGCATAAATAAGAAAACTTGTTACAATTTCTCTTCGGGTTTATGTTTTCTTGTTCCAAAAAGTTGAAAAACATCAAATTATTTGTGGAATTTTGCTTTTAAAGTATTAGGAAAGCATAAATAAGAAAACTTGTTACAATTTCTCTTCGGGTTTATGTTTTCTTGTTCCAAAAAGTTGAAAAACATCAAATTATTTGTGGAATTTTGCTTTTAAAGTATTACGAAAGCATAAATAAGAAAACTTGTTACAATTTCTCTTCGGGTTTATGTTTTCTTGTTCCAAAAAGGTGAAAAACATCAAATTATTTGTGGAGTTTTGCTTTTAAAGTATTACGAAAGCATAAATAAGAAAACTTGTTACAATTTCTCTTCGGGTTTATGTTTTCTTGTTCCAAAAAGGTGAAAAACATAAAATTATTTGTGGAATTTTGCTTTTAAAGTATTAGGAAAGCATAAATAAGAAAACTTGTTACAATTTCTCTTTGGGTTTATGCTTTCTTGTTCCAAAAAGGTGAAAAACATAAAATTATTTGTGGAATTTTGCTTTTAAAGTATTAGGAAAGCATAAATAAGAAAACTTGTTACAATTTCTCTTCGGGTTTATGTTTTCTTGTTCCAAAAATTTGAAAAACATCAAATTATTTGTGGAATTTTGCTTTTAAAGTATTAGGAAAGCATAAATAAGAAAACTTGTTACAATTTCTCTTCGGGTTTATGTTTTCTTGTTCAAAAAAGTTGAAAAACATCAAATTATTTGTGGAGTTTTGCTTTTAAAGTATTACGAAAGCATAAATAAGAAAACTTGTTACAATTTCTTTTCGGGTTTATGTTTTCTTCTTCCAAGAAGGTGAAAAACATCAAATTATTTGTTAAGTTTTGCTTTTAAAGTATTAGGAAAGCATAAATAAGAAAACTTGTTACAATTTCTCTTCGGGTTTATGTTTTCTTGTTCCAAAAAGTCGAAAAACATCAAATTATTTGTGGAATTTTGCTTTTAAAGTATTAGGAAAGCATAAATAAGAAAACTTGTTACAATTTCTCTTCGGGTTTATGTTTTCTTGTTCCAAAAAGTTGAAAAACATCAAATTATTTGTGGAATTTTGCTTTTAAAGTATTACGAAAGCATAAATAAGAAAACTTGTTACAATTTCTCTTCGGGTTTATGTTTTCTTGTTCCAAAAAGGTGAAAAACATAAAATTATTTGTGGAATTTTGCTTTTAAAGTATTAGGAAAGCATAAATAAGAAAACTTGTTACAATTTCTCTTCGGGTTTATGTTTTCTTGTTCCAAAAAGGTGAAAAACATAAAATTATTTGTGGAATTTTGCTTTTAAAGTATTAGGAAAGCATAAATAAGAAAACTTGTTACAATTTCTCTTCGGGTTTATGTTTTCTTGTTCCAAAAAGTTGAAAAACATCAAATTATTTGTGGAATTTTGCTTTTAAAGTATTACGAAAGCATAAATAAGAAAACTTGTTACAATTTCTCTTCGGGTTTATGTTTTCTTGTTCCAAAAAGGTGAAAAACATCAAATTATTTGTGGAGTTTTGCTTTTAAAGTATTACGAAAGCATAAATAAGAAAACTTGTTACAATTTCTCTTCGGGTTTATGTTTTCTTGTTCCAAAAAGGTGAAAAACATCAAATTATTTGTGGAGTTTTGCTTTTAAAGTATTACGAAAGCATAAATAAGAAAACTTGTTACAATTTCTCTTCGGGTTTATGTTTTCTTGTTCCAAAAAGTCGAAAAACATCATTTGTGGAATTTTGCTTTTAAAGTATTAGGAAAGCATAAATAAGAAAACTTGTTACAATTTCTCTTCGGGTTTATGTTTTCTTGTTCCAAAAAGTTGAAAAACATCAAATTATTTGTGGAATTTTGCTTTTAAAGTATTACGAAAGCATAAATAAGAAAACTTGTTACAATTTCTCTTCGGGTTTATGTTTTCTTGTTCCAAAAAGGTGAAAAACATAAAATTATTTGTGGAATTTTGCTTTTAAAGTATTAGGAAAGCATAAATAAGAAAACTTGTTACAATTTCTCTTCGGGTTTATGTTTTCTTGTTCCAAAAAGGTGAAAAACATAAAATTATTTGTGGAATTTTGCTTTTAAAGTATTAGGAAAGCATAAATAAGAAAACTTGTTACAATTTCTCTTCGGGTTTATGTTTTCTTGTTCCAAAAAGTTGAAAAACATCAAATTATTTGTGGAATTTTGCTTTTAAAGTATTACGAAAGCATAAATAAGAAAACTTGTTACAATTTCTCTTCGGGTTTATGTTTTCTTGTTCCAAAAAGGTGAAAAACATCAAATTATTTGTGGAGTTTTGCTTTTAAAGTATTACGAAAGCATAAATAAGAAAACTTGTTACAATTTCTCTTCGGGTTTATGTTTTCTTGTTCCAAAAAGGTGAAAAACATCAAATTATTTGTGGAGTTTTGCTTTTAAAGTATTACGAAAGCATAAATAAGAAAACTTGTTACAATTTCTCTTCGGGTTTATGTTTTCTTGTTCCAAAAAGTTGAAAAACATCAAATTATTTGTGGAATTTTGCTTTTAAAGTATTAGGAAAGCATAAATAAGAAAACTTGTTACAATTTCTCTTCGGGTTTATGTTTTCTTGTTCCAAAAAGTTGAAAAACATCAAATTATTTGTGGAATTTTGCTTTTAAAGTATTACGAAAGCATAAATAAGAAAACTTGTTACAATTTCTCTTCGGGTTTATGTTTTCTTGTTCCAAAAAGGTGAAAAACATCAAATTATTTGTGGAGTTTTGCTTTTAAAGTATTACGAAAGCATAAATAAGAAAACTTGTTACAATTTCTCTTCGGGTTTATGTTTTCTTGTTCCAAAAAGGTGAAAAACATAAAATTATTTGTGGAATTTTGCTTTTAAAGTATTAGGAAAGCATAAATAAGAAAACTTGTTACAATTTCTCTTTGGGTTTATGCTTTCTTGTTCCAAAAAGGTGAAAAACATAAAATTATTTGTGGAATTTTGCTTTTAAAGTATTAGGAAAGCATAAATAAGAAAACTTGTTACAATTTCTCTTCGGGTTTATGTTTTCTTGTTCCAAAAAGTTGAAAAACATCAAATTATTTGTGGAATTTTGCTTTTAAAGTATTAGGAAAGCATAAATAAGAAAACTTGTTACAATTTCTCTTCGGGTTTATGTTTTCTTGTTCAAAAAAGTTAAAAAACATCAAATTATTTGTGGAGTTTTGCTTTTAAAGTATTACGAAAGCATAAATAAGAAAACTTGTTACAATTTCTCTTCGGGTTTATGTTTTCTTGTTCCAAAAAGTTGAAAAACATCAAATTATTTGTGGAATTTTGCTTTTAAATTATTAGGAAAGCATAAATAAGAAAACTTGTTACAATTTCTCTTCGGGTTTATGTTTTCTTGTTCCAAAAAGTTGAAAAACATCAAATTATTTGTGGAATTTTGCTATTAAAGTATTACGAAAGCATAAATAAGAAAACTTGTTACAATTTCTCTTCGGGTTTATGTTTTCTTGTTCCAAAAAGGTGAAAAACATAAAATTATTTGTGGAGTTTTGCTTTTAAAGTATTAGGAAAGCATAAATAAGAAAACTTGTTACAATTTCTCTTCGGGTTTATGTTTTCTTGTTCCAAAAAGGTGAAAAACATAAAATTATTTGTGGAATTTTGCTTTTAAGGTATTAGGAAAGCATAAATAAGAAAACTTGTTACAATTTCTCTTCGGGTTTATGTTTTCTTGTTCCAAAAAGGTGAAAAACATCAAATTATTTGTGAAATTTAGCTTTTAAAGTATTAGGAAAGCATAAATAACAAAACTTGTTACAATTTCTCTTCGGGTTTATGTTTTCTTGTTCCAAAAAGGTGAAAAACATCAAATTATTTGTGAAATTTTGCTTTTAAAGTATTAGGAAAGCATAAATAAGAAAACTTGTTACAATTTCTCTTCGGGTTTATGTTTTCTTGTTCCAAAAAGGGGAAAAAACATCAAATTATTTGTGGAGTTTTGCTTTTAAAGTATTACGAAAGCATAAATAAGAAAACTTGTTACAATTTCTCTTCGGGTTTATGTTTTGTTGTTCCAAAAAGTTGAAAAACATCAAATTATTTGTGGAATTTTGCTTTTAAAGTATTACGAAAGCATAAATAAGAAAACTTGTTACAATTTCTCTTCGGGTTTAAGTTTTCTTCTTCCAAGAAGGTGAAAAACATCAAATTATTTGTTAAGTTTTGCTTTTAAAGTATTAGGAAAGCATAAATAAGAAAACTTGTTACAATTTCTCTTCGGGTTTATGTTTTCTTGTTCCAAAAAGGTGAAAAACATCAAATTATTTGTGGAGTTTTGCTTTTAAAGTATTACGAAAGCATAAATAAGAAAACTTGTTACAATTTCTCTTCGGGTTTATGTTTTCTTGTTCCAAAAAGGTGAAAAACATAAAGTTATTTGTGGAGTTTTGCTTTTAAAGTATTACGAAAGCATAAATAAGAAAACTTGTTACAATTTCTCTTCGGGTTTATGTTTTCTTGTTCCAAAAAGGTGAAAAACATCAAATTATTTGTGGAATTTTGCTTTTAAAGTATTAGGAAAGCATAAATAAGAAAACTTGTTACAATTTCTCTTCGGGTTTATGTTTTCTTGTTCCAAAAAGGTGAAAAACATAAAATTATTTGTGGAGTTTTGCTTTTAAAGTATTAGGAAAGCATAAATAAGAAAACTTGTTACAATTTCTCTTCGGGTTTATGTTTTCTTGTTCCAAAAAGGTGAAAAACATAAAATTATTTGTGGAATTTTGCTTTTAAAGTATTAGGAAAGCATAAATAAGAAAACTTGTTACAATTTCTCTTCGGGTTTATGTTTTCTTGTTCCAAAAAGGTGAAAAACATAAAATTATTTGTGGAGTTTTGCTTTTAAAGTATTAGGAAAGCATAAATAAGAAAACTTGTTACAATTTCTCTTCGGGTTTATGTTTTCTTGTTCAAAAAAGTTGAAAAACATTAAATTATTTGTGGAGTTTTGCTTTTAAAGTATTACGAAAGCATAAATAAGAAAACTTGTTACAATTTCTCTTCGGGTTTATGTTTTCTTGTTCCAAAAAGGTGAAAAACATAAAGTTATTTGTGGAGTTTTGCTTTTAAAGTATTACGAAAGCATAAATAAGAAAACTTGTTACAATTTCTCTTCGGGTTTATGTTTTCTTGTTCCAAAAAGGTGAAAAACATCAAATTATTTGTGGAGTTTTGCTTTTAAAGTATTACGAAAGCATAAATAAGAAAACTTGTTACAATTTCTCTTCGGGTTTATGTTTTCTTGTTCCAAAAAGGTGAAAAACATAAAATTATTTGTGGAGTTTTGCTTTTAAAGTATTAGGAAAGCATAAATAAGAAAACTTGTTACAATTTCTCTTCGGGTTTATGTTTTCTTGTTCCAAAAAGGTGAAAAACATAAAATTATTTGTGGAATTTTGCTTTTAAAGTATTAGGAAAGCATAAATAAGAAAACTTGTTACAATTTCTCTTCGGGTTTATGTTTTCTTGTTCCAAAAAGGTGAAAAACATAAAATTCTTTGTGGAATTTTGCTTTTAAAGTATTAGGAAAGCATAAATAAGAAAACTTGTTACAATTTCTCTTCGGGTTTATGTTTTCTTGTTCAAAAAAGTTGAAAAACATTAAATTATTTGTGGAGTTTTGCTTTTAAAGTATTACGAAAGCATAAATAAGAAAACTTGTTACAATTTCTCTTCGGGTTTATGTTTTCTTGTTCCAAAAAGTTGAAAAACATCAAATTATTTGTGGAATTTTGCTTTTAAATTATTAGGAAAGCATAAATAAGAAAACTTGTTACAATTTCTCTTCGGGTTTATGTTTTCTTGTTCCAAAAAGTTGAAAAACATCAAATTATTTGTGGAATTTTGCTATTAAAGTATTACGAAAGCATAAATAAGAAAACTTGTTACAATTTCTCTTCGGGTTTATGTTTTCTTGTTCCAAAAAGGTGAAAAACATAAAATTATTTGTGGAGTTTTGCTTTTAAAGTATTAGGAAAGCATAAATAAGAAAACTTGTTACAATTTCTCTTCGGGTTTATGTTTTCTTGTTCCAAAAAGGTGAAAAACATAAAATTATTTGTGGAATTTTGCTTTTAAGGTATTAGGAAAGCATAAATAAGAAAACTTGTTACAATTTCTCTTCGGGTTTATGTTTTCTTGTTCCAAAAAGGTGAAAAACATCAAATTATTTGTGAAATTTAGCTTTTAAAGTATTAGGAAAGCATAAATAACAAAACTTGTTACAATTTCTCTTCGGGTTTATGTTTTCTTGTTCCAAAAAGGTGAAAAACATCAAATTATTTGTGAAATTTTGCTTTTAAAGTATTAGGAAAGCATAAATAAGAAAACTTGTTACAATTTCTCTTCGGGTTTATGTTTTCTTGTTCCAAAAAGGGGAAAAAACATCAAATTATTTGTGGAGTTTTGCTTTTAAAGTATTACGAAAGCATAAATAAGAAAACTTGTTACAATTTCTCTTCGGGTTTATGTTTTGTTGTTCCAAAAAGTTGAAAAACATCAAATTATTTGTGGAATTTTGCTTTTAAAGTATTACGAAAGCATAAATAAGAAAACTTGTTACAATTTCTCTTCGGGTTTAAGTTTTCTTCTTCCAAGAAGGTGAAAAACATCAAATTATTTGTTAAGTTTTGCTTTTAAAGTATTAGGAAAGCATAAATAAGAAAACTTGTTACAATTTCTCTTCGGGTTTATGTTTTCTTGTTCCAAAAAGGTGAAAAACATCAAATTATTTGTGGAGTTTTGCTTTTAAAGTATTACGAAAGCATAAATAAGAAAACTTGTTACAATTTCTCTTCGGGTTTATGTTTTCTTGTTCCAAAAAGGTGAGAAACATAAAATTATTTGTGAAATTTAGCTTTTAAAGTATTAGGAAAGCATAAATAAGAAAACTTGTTACAATTTCTCTTCGGGTTTATGTTTTCTTGTTCCAAAAAGGTGAAAAACATCAAATTATTTGTGGAGTTTTGCTTTTAAAGTATTACGAAAGCATAAATAAGAAAACTTGTTACAATTTCTCTTCGGGTTTATGTTTTCTTGTTCCAAAAAGTTGAAAAACATCAAATTATTTGTGGAATTTTGCTTTTAAAGTATTACGAAAGCATAAATAAGAAAACTTGTTACAATTTCTCTTCGGGTTTATGTTTTCTTGTTCCAAAAAGGTGAAAAACATCAAATTATTTGTGGAGTTTTGCTTTTAAAGTATTACGAAAGCATAAATAAGAAAACTTGTCACAATTTCTCTTCGGGTTTAAGTTTTCTTCTTCCAAGAAGGTGAAAAACATCAAATTATTTGTGGAGTTTTGCTTTTAAAGTATTACGAAAGCATAAATAAGAAAACTTGTTACAATTTCTCTTCGGGTTTATGTTTTCTTGTTCCAAAAAGGTGAAACACATCAAATTATTTGTGGAGTTTTGCTTTTAAAGTATTACGAAAGCATAAATAAGAAAACTTGTTACAATTTCTCTTCGGGTTTATGTTTTCTTGTTCCAAAAAGGTGAAAAACATCAAATTATTTGTGGAATTTTGCTTTTAAAGTATTAGGAAAGCATAAATAAGAAAACTTGTTACAATTTCTCTTTGGGTTTATGCTTTCTTGTTCCAAAAATGTGAAAAACATTAAATTATTTATGAGAGATTATGATTTATCATAGCTTGGAGATTGGTTGTAGGGACTTGTATTCTAGACAGGTGTATGAAGAAATAAAACAAACCTTTATTAGTAAAGAATATAATTATTTTAGTGATTACTTCAACTTAACTCACTGGGTCACTCAAATACAAACAAATTGTATCATAGGCGTATCAAATTACAGCTTAGGGTGCTCGACAATTATGTTTCTTTAGTAAAATATTGTAACATGCTTTTTACTTTTCAGATTCAAATTATGAGCCATGGCCATTCATAAGGACAGCCATACTCATTGGACAAGGAGACAGCTACCAAGTGACGACTTTCACATCCACTTGAATCCAGTGTTGCAGTTGGTTGTTCATGACAATAACTCTTCCAGTTTATGTTCTTCTGTTCCAGAAAGAAAGGTAAAAAACATTAAATTATTTGTGGAGTTTTGCTTTTAAAGTATTAGGAAAGCATAAATAAGAAAACTTGTTACAATTTCTCGACGGGTTTATGTTTTCTTGTTCCAAAAAGCTGAAAAACATAAAATTATTTGTGGAGTTTTGCTTTTAAAGTATTAGGAAAGCATAAATAAGAAAACTTGTTACAATTTCTCGACGGGTTTATGTTTTCTTGTTCCAAAAAGCTGAAAAACATAAAATTATTTGTGGAGTTTTGCTTTTAAAGTATTAGGAAAGCATAAATAAGAAAACTTGTTACAATTTCTCTTCGGGTTTATGTTTTCTTGTTCCAAAAAGGTGAAAAACATAAAATTATTTGTGGAGTTTTGCTTTTAAAGTATTACGAAAGCATCAATAAGAAAACTTGTTACAATTTCTCTTCGGGTTTATGTTTTTTTGTTCCAAAAAGGTGAAAAACATCAAATTATTTGTGGAGTTTTGCTTTTAAAGTATTACGAAAGCATAAATAAGAAAACTTGTTACAATTTCTCTTCGGGTTTATGTTTTCTTGTTCCAAAAAGGTGAAAAACATCAAATTATTTGTGGAGTTTTGCTTGTAAAGTATTAGGAAAGCATAAATAAGAAAACTTGTTACAATTTCTCTTCGGGTTTATGTTTTCTTGTTCCAAAAAGTTGAAAAACATCAAATTATTTGTGGAATTTTGCTTTTAAATTATTAGGAAAGCATAAATAAGAAAACTTGTTACAATTTCTCTTCGGGTTTATGTTTTCTTGTTCCAAAAAGTTGAAAAACATCAAATTATTTGTGGAATTTTGCTTTTAAAGTATTACGAAAGCATAAATAAGAAAACTTGTTACAATTTCTCTTCGGGTTTATGTTTTCTTGTTCCAAAAAGGTGAAAAACATCAAATTATTTGTGGAGTTTTGCTTTTAAAGTATTACGAAAGCATAAATAAGAAAACTTGTTACAATTTCTCTTCGGGTTTATGTTTTCTTGTTCCAAAAAGTTGAAAAACATCAAATTATTTGTGGAATTTTGCTTTTAAATTATTAGGAAAGCATAAATAAGAAAACTTTTTACAATTTCTCTTCGGGTTTATGTTTTCTTGTTCCAAAAAGTTGAAAAACATCAAATTATTTGTGGAATTTTGCTTTTAAAGTATTACGAAAGCATAAATAAGAAAACTTGTTACAATTTCTCTTCGGGTTTATGTTTTCTTGTTCCAAAAAGGTGAAAAACATCAAATTATTTGTGGAGTTTTGCTTTTAAAGTATTACGAAAGCATAAATAAGAAAACTTGTTACAATTTCTCTTCGGGTTTATGTTTTCTTGTTCCAAAAAGGTGAAAAACATCAAATTATTTGTGGAGTTTTGCTTTTAAAGTATTACGAAAGCATAAATAAGAAAACTTGTTACAATTTCTCTTCGGGTTTATGTTTTCTTGTTCCAAAAAGTTGAAAAACATCAAATTATTTGTGGAATTTTGCTTTTAAAGTATTACGAAAGCATAAATAAGAAAACTTGTTACAATTTCTCTTCGGGTTTAAGTTTTCTTCTTCCAAGAAGGTGAAAAACATCAAATTATTTGTTAAGTTTTGCTTTTAAAGTATTAGGAAAGCATAAATAAGAAAACTTGTTACAATTTCTCTTCGGGTTTATGTTTTCTTGTTCCAAAAAGGTGAAAAACATCAAATTATTTGTGGAGTTTTGCTTTTAAAGTATTACGAAAGCATAAATAAGAAAACTTGTTACAATTTCTCTTCGGGTTTATGTTTTCTTGTTCCAAAAAGGTGAAAAACATAAAGTTATTTGTGGAGTTTTGCTTTTAAAGTATTAGGAAAGCATAAATAAGAAAACTTGTTACAATTTCTCTTCGGGTTTATGTTTTCTTGTTCCAAAAAGTTGAAAAACATCAAATTATTTGTGGAATTTTGCTTTTAAAGTATTACGAAAGCATAAATAAGAAAACTTGTTACAATTTCTCTTCGGGTTTATGTTTTCTTGTTCCAAAAAGGTGAAAAACATCAAATTATTTGTGGAGTTTTGCTTTTAAAGTATTACGAAAGCATAAATAAGAAAACTTGTTACAATTTCTCTTCGGGTTTAAGTTTTCTTCTTCCAAGAAGGTGAAAAACATCAAATTATTTGTGGAGTTTTGCTTTTAAAGTATTACGAAAGCATAAATAAGAAAACTTGTTACAATTTCTCTTCGGGTTTATGTTTTCTTGTTCCAAAAAGGTGAAACACATCAAATTATTTGTGGAGTTTTGCTTTTAAAGTATTACGAAAGCATAAATAAGAAAACTTGTTACAATTTCTCTTCGGGTTTAAGTTTTCTTCTTCCAAGAAGGTGAAAAACATCAAATTATTTGTTAAGTTTTGCTTTTAAAGTATTAGGAAAGCATAAATAAGAAAACTTGTTACAATTTCTCTTCGGGTTTATGTTTTCTTGTTCCAAAAAGGTGAAAAACATCAAATTATTTGTGGAGTTTTGCTTTTAAAGTATTACGAAAGCATAAATAAGAAAACTTGTTACAATTTCTCTTCGGGTTTATGTTTTCTTGTTCCAAAAAGGTGAAAAACATCAAATTATTGGTGAAGTTTTGCTTTTAAAGTGTTAGGAAAGCATAAATAAGAAAAATTGTTACAATTTCTCTTCGGGTTCATCTTTTCTTGTTCCAAAAAGGTGAAAAACATCAAATTATTTGTGGAGTTTTGCTTTTAAAGTATTACGAAAGCATAAATAAGAAAACTTGTTACAATTTCTCTTCGGGTTTATGTTTTCTTGTTCCAAAAAGGTGAAAAACATAAACTTATTTGTGGAATTTTGCTTTTAAAGTATTAGAAAAGCATAAATAAGAAAACTTGTTACAATTTCTCTTCGGGTTTATGTTTTCTTGTTCCAAAAAGTTGAAAAACATCAAATTATTTGTGGAATTTTGCTTTTAAATTATTAGGAAAGCATAAATAAGAAAACTTGTTACAATTTCTCTTCGGGTTTATGTTTTCTTGTTCCAAAAAGTAGAAAAACATCAAATTATTTGTGGAGTTTTGCTTTTAAAGTATTACGAAAGCATAAATAAGAAAACTTGTTACAATCTCTCTTCGGGTTTATGTTTTTTTGTTCCAAAAAGGTGAAAAACATAAAATTATTTGTGGAGTTTTGCTTTTAAAGTATTACGAAAGCATAAATAAGAAAACTTGTTACAATTTCTCTTCGGGTTTATGTTTTTTTGTTCCAAAAAGTTGAAAAACATCAAATTATTTGTGGAATTTTGCTTTTAAAGTATTAGAAAAGCATAAATAAGAAAACTTGTTACAATTTCTCTTCGGGTTTATGTTTTCTTGTTCCAAAAAGGTGAAAAACATCAAATTATTTGTGGAATTTTGCTTTTAAATTATTAGGAAAGCATAAATAAGAAAACTTGTTACAATTTCTCTTCGGGTTTATGTTTTCTTGTTCCAAAAAGTTGAAAAACATCAAATTATTTGTGGAATTTTGCTTTTAAAGTATTACGAAAGCATAAATAAGAAAACTTGTTACAATTTCTCTTCGGGTTTATGTTTTCTTGTTCCAAAAAGGTGAAAAACATAAAATTATTTGTGGAATTTTGCTTTTAAATTATTAGGAAAGCATAAATAAGAAAACTTGTTACAATTTCTCTTCGGGTTTATGTTTTCTTGTTCCAAAAAGTTGAAAAACATCAAATTATTTGTGGAATTTTGCTTTTAAAGTATTACGAAAGCATAAATAAGAAAACTTGTTACAATTTCACTTCGGGTTTATGTTTTCTTGTTCCAAAAAGTTGAAAAACATCAAATTATTTGTGGAGTTTTGCTTTTAAAGTATTACGAAAGCATAAATAAGAAAACTTGTTACAATATCTCTTCGGGTTTATGATTTCTTGTTCCAAAAAGGTGAAAAACATCAAATTATTGGTGAAGTTTTGCTTTTAAAGTGTTAGGAAAGCATAAATAAGAAAAATTGTTACAATTTCTCTTCGGGTTCATCTTTTCTTGTTCCAAAAAGGTGAAAAACATCAAATTATTTGTGGAGTTTTGCTTTTAAAGTATTACGAAAGCATAAATAAGAAAACTTGTGACAATTTCTCTTCGGGTTTATGTTTTCTTGTTCCAAAAAGGTGAAAAACATAAACTTATTTGTGGAATTTTGCTTTTAAAGTATTAGAAAAGCATAAATAAGAAAACTTGTTACAATTTCTCTTCGGGTTTATGTTTTCTTGTTCCAAAAAGTTGAAAAACATCAAATTATTTGTGGAATTTTGCTTTTAAAGTATTACGAAAGCATAAATAAGAAAACTTGTTACAATTTCTCTTCGGGTTTATGTTTTCTTGTTCCAAAAAGGTGAAAAACATCAAATTATTTGTGGAGTTTTGCTTTTAAAGTATTACGAAAGCATAAATAAGAAAACTTGTTACAATCTCTCTTCGGGTTTATGTTTTTTTGTTCCAAAAAGGTGAAAAACATAAAATTATTTGTGGAGTTTTGCTTTTAAAGTATTAGGAAAGCATAAATAAGAAAACTTGTTACAATTTCTCTTCGGGTTTATGTTTTCTTGTTCAAAAAAGTTGAAAAACATTAAATTATTTGTGGAGTTTTGCTTTTAAAGTATTAGGAAAGCATAAATAAGAAAACTTGTTACAATTTCTCTTCGGGTTTATGTTTTCTTGTTCCAAAAAGGTGAAAAACATAAAATTATTTGTGGAATTTTGCTTTTAGAGTATTAGAAAAGCATAAATAAGAAAACTTGTTACAATTTCTCTTCGGGTTTATGTTTTCTTGTTCCAAAAAGTTGAAAAACATCAAATTATTTGTGGAATTTTGCTTTTAAATTATTAGGAAAGCATAAATAAGAAAACTTGTTACAATTTCTCTTCGGGTTTATGTTTTCTTGTTCAAAAAAGTTGAAAAACATTAAATTATTTGTGGAGTTTTGCTTTTAAAGTATTACGAAAGCATAAATAAGAAAACTTGTTACAATTTCTCTTCGGGTTTATGTTTTCTTGTTCCAAAAAGGTGAAAAACATCAAATTATTTGTGGAGTTTTGCTTTTAAATTATTAGGAAAGCATAAATAAGAAAACTTTTTACAATTTCTCTTCGGGTTTATGTTTTCTTGTTCCAAAAAGTTGAAAAACATCAAATTATTTGTGGAATTTTGCTTTTAAAGTATTACGAAAGCATAAATAAGAAAACTTGTTACAATTTCTCTTCGGGTTTATGTTTTCTTGTTCCAAAAAGTTGAAAAACATCAAATTATTTGTGGAATTTTGCTTTTAAAGTATTACGAAAGCATAAATAAGAAAACTTGTTACAATTTCTCTTTGGGTTTATGCTTTCTTGTTCCAAAAATGTGAAAAACATTAAATTATTTATGAGAGATTATGATTTATCATAGCTTGGAGATTGGTTGTAGGGACTTGTATTCTAGACAGGTGTATGAAGAAATAAAACAAACTTTTATTAGTAAAGAATATAATTATTTTAGTGATTACTTCAACTTAACTCACTGGGTCACTCAAATACAAACAAATTGTATCATAGGCGTATCAAATTACAGCTTAGGGTGCTCGACAATTATGTTTCTTTAGTAAAATATTGTAACATGCTTTTTACTTTTCAGATTCAAATTATGAGCCATGGCCATTCATAAGGACAGCCATACTCATTGGACAAGGAGACAGCTACCAAGTGACGACTTTCACATCCACTTGAATCCAGTGTTGCAGTTGGTTGTTCATGACAATAACTCTTCCAGTTTATGTTCTTCTGTTCCAGAAAGAAAGGTAAAAAACATTAAATTATTTGTGGAGTTTTGCTTTTAAAGTATTAGGAAAGCATAAATAAGAAAACTTGTTACAATTTCTCGACGGGTTTATGTTTTCTTGTTCCAAAAAGGTGAAAAACATCAAATTATTTGTGAAATTTAGCTTTTAAAGTATTAGGAAAGCATAAATAACAAAACTTGTTACAATTTCTCTTCGGGTTTATGTTTTTTTGTTCCAAAAAGGTGAAAAACATCAAATTATTTGTGGAGTTTTGCTTTTAAAGTATTACGAAAGCATAAATAAGAAAACTTGTTACAATTTCTCTTCGGGTTTATGTTTTCTTGTTCCAAAAAGTTGAAAAACATCAAATTATTTGTGGAATTTTGCTTTTAAATTATTAGGAAAGCATAAATAAGAAAACTTGTTACAATTTCTCTTCGGGTTTATGTTTTCTTGTTCCAAAAAGGTGAAAAACATCAAATTATTTGTGGAGTTTTGCTTTTAAAGTATTACGAAAGCATAAATAAGAAAACTTGTTACAATTTCTCTTCGGGTTTATGTTTTCTTGTTCCAAAAAGGTGAAAAACATCAAATTATTGGTGAAGTTTTGCTTTTAAAGTGTTAGGAAAGCATAAATAAGAAAAATTGTTACAATTTCTCTTCGGGTTCATCTTTTCTTGTTCCAAAAAGGTGAAAAACATCAAATTATTTGTGGAGTTTTGCTTTTAAAGTATTACGAAAGCATAAATAAGAAAACTTGTTACAATTTCTCTTCGGGTTTATGTTTTCTTGTTCCAAAAAGGTGAAAAACATAAACTTATTTGTGGAATTTTGCTTTTAAAGTATTAGAAAAGCATAAATAAGAAAACTTGTTACAATTTCTCTTCGGGTTTATGTTTTCTTGTTCCAAAAAGTTGAAAAACATCAAATTATTTGTGGAATTTTGCTTTTAAATTATTAGGAAAGCATAAATAAGAAAACTTGTTACAATTTCTCTTCGGGTTTATGTTTTCTTGTTCCAAAAAGTTGAAAAACATCAAATTATTTGTGGAGTTTTGCTTTTAAATTATTAGGAAAGCATAAATAAGAAAACTTGTTACAATTTCTCTTCGGGTTTATGTTTTTTTGTTCCAAAAAGTTGAAAAACATCAAATTATTTGTGGAATTTTGCTTTTAAAGTATTAGGAAAGCATAAATAAGAAAACTTGTTACAATTTCTCTTCGGGTTTATGTTTTCTTGTTCCAAAAAGTTGAAAAACATCAAATTATTTGTGGAATTTTGCTTTTAAAGTATTACGAAAGCATAAATAAGAAAACTTGTTACAATTTCACTTCGGGTTTATGTTTTCTTGTTCCAAAAAGTTGAAAAACATCAAATTATTTGTGGAGTTTTGCTTTTAAAGTATTACGAAAGCATAAATAAGAAAACTTGTTACAATTTCTCTTCGGGTTTATGTTTTCTTGTTCCAAAAAGGTGAAAAACATCAAATTATTTGTGGAGTTTTGCTTTTAAAGTATAACGAAAGCATAAATAAGAAAACTTGTTACAATTTCTCTTCGGGTTTATGTTTTCTTGTTCCAAAAAGGTGAAAAACATCAAATTATTGGTGAAGTTTTGCTTTTAAAGTGTTAGGAAAGCATAAATAAGAAAGATTGTTACAATTTCTCTTCGGGTTCATCTTTTCTTGTTCCAAAAAGGTGAAAAACATAAAATTATTTGTGGAGTTTTGCTTTTAAAGTATTACGAAAGCATAAATAAGAAAACTTGTTACAATTTCTCTTCGGGTTTATGTTTTTTTGTTCCAAAAAGGTGAAAAACATAAAATTATTTGTGGAATTTTGCTTTTAAATTATTAGGAAAGCATAAATAAGAAAACTTGTTACAATTTCTCTTCGGGTTTATGTTTTCTTGTTCCAAAAAGTTGAAAAACATCAAATTATTTGTGGAGTTTTGCTTTTAAATTATTAGGAAAGCATAAATAAGAAAACTTGTTACAATTTCTCTTCGGGTTTATGTTTTTTTGTTCCAAAAAGTTGAAAAACATCAAATTATTTGTGGAATTTTGCTTTTAAAGTATTAGGAAAGCATAAATAAGAAAACTTGTTACAATTTCTCTTCGGGTTTATGTTTTCTTGTTCCAAAAAGGTGAAAAACATAAAATTATTTGTGGAATTTTGCTTTTAAATTATTAGGAAAGCATAAATAAGAAAACTTGTTACAATTTCTCTTCGGGTTTATGTTTTCTTGTTCCAAAAAGTTGAAAAACATCAAATTATTTGTGGAATTTTGCTTTTAAAGTATTACGAAAGCATAAATAAGAAAACTTGTTACAATTTCACTTCGGGTTTATGTTTTCTTGTTCCAAAAAGTTGAAAAACATCAAATTATTTGTGGAGTTTTGCTTTTAAAGTATTACGAAAGCATAAATAAGAAAACTTGTTACAATTTCTCTTCGGGTTTATGTTTTCTTGTTCCAAAAAGTTGAAAAACATCAAATTATTGGTGGAGTTTTGCTTTTAAAGTATTACGAAAGCATAAATAAGAAAACTTGTTACAATTTCTCTTCGGGTTTATGTTTTCTTGTTCCAAAAAGGTGAAAAACATCAAATTATTGGTGAAGTTTTGCTTTTAAAGTGTTAGGAAAGCATAAATAAGAAAGATTGTTACAATTTCTCTTCGGGTTCATCTTTTCTTGTTCCAAAAAGGTGAAAAACATAAAATTATTTGTGGAGTTTTGCTTTTAAAGTATTACGAAAGCATAAATAAGAAAACTTGTTACAATTTCTCTTCGGGTTTATGTTTTTTTGTTCCAAAAAGGTGAAAAACATAAAATTATTTGTGGAATTTTGCTTTTAAATTATTAGGAAAGCATAAATAAGAAAACTTGTTACAATTTCTCTTCGGGTTTATGTTTTCTTGTTCCAAAAAGTTGAAAAACATCAAATTATTTGTGGAGTTTTGCTTTTAAATTATTAGGAAAGCATAAATAAGAAAACTTGTTACAATTTCTCTTCGGGTTTATGTTTTCTTGTTCCAAAAAGTTGAAAAACATCAAATTATTTGTGGAATTTTGCTTTTAAATTATTAGGAAAGCATAAATAAGAAAACTTTTTACAATTTCTCTTCGGGTTTATGTTTTCTTGTTCCAAAAAGTTGAAAAACATCAAATTATTTGTGGAATTTTGCTTTTAAAGTATTACGAAAGCATAAATAAGAAAACTTGTTACAATTTCTCTTCGGGTTTATGTTTTCTTGTTCCAAAAAGGTGAAAAACATCAAATTATTTGTGGAGTTTTGCTTTTAAAGTATTACGAAAGCATAAATAAGAAAACTTGTTACAATTTCTCTTCGGGTTTATGTTTTCTTGTTCCAAAAAGGTGAAAAACATAAAATTATTTGTGAAATTTAGCTTTTAAAGTATTAGGCAAGCATAAATAACAAAACTTGTTACAATTTCTCTTCGGGTTTATGTTTTCTTGTTCCAAAATGGTGAAAAACATAAAATTATTTGTGGAATTTTGCTTTTAAAGTATTAGGAAAGCATAAATAAGAAAACTTGTTACAATTTCTCTTCGGGTTTATGTTTTCTTGTTCCAAAAAGGGGAAAAAACATCAAATTATTTGTGGAGTTTTGCTTTTAAAGTATTACGAAAGCATAAATAAGAAAACTTGTTACAATTTCTCTTCGGGTTTATGTTTTCTTGTTCCAAAAAGTTGAAAAACATCAAATTATTTGTGGAATTTTGCTTTTAAAGTATTACGAAAGCATAAATAAGAAAACTTGTTACAATTTCTCTTCGGGTTTATGTTTTCTTGTTCCAAAAAGGTGAAAAACATCAAATTATTTGTGGAATTTTGCTTTTAAAGTATTAGGAAAGCATAAATAAGAAAACTTGTTACAATTTCTCTTTGGGTTTATGCTTTCTTGTTCCAAAAATGTGAAAAACATTAAATTATTTATGAGAGATTATGATTTATCATAGCTTGGAGATTGGTTGTAGGGACTTGTATTCTAGACAGGTGTATGAAGAAATAAAACAAACCTTTATTAGTAAAGAATATAATTATTTTAGTGATTACTTCAACTTAACTCACTGGGTCACTCAAATACAAACAAATTGTATCATAGGCGTATCAAATTACAGCTTAGGGTGCTCGACAATTATGTTTCTTTAGTAAAATATTGTAACATGCTTTTTACTTTTCAGATTCAAATTATGAGCCATGGCCATTCATAAGGACAGCCATACTCATTGGACAAGGAGACAGCTACCAAGTGACGACTTTCACATCCACTTGAATCCAGTGTTGCAGTTGGTTGTTCATGACAATAACTCTTCCAGTTTATGTTCTTCTGTTCCAGAAAGAAAGGTAAAAAACATTAAATTATTTGTGGAGTTTTGCTTTTAAAGTATTAGGAAAGCATAAATAAGAAAACTTGTTACAATTTCTCGACGGGTTTATGTTTTCTTGTTCCAAAAAGGTGAAAAACATCAAATTATTTGTGAAATTTAGCTTTTAAAGTATTAGGAAAGCATAAATAACAAAACTTGTTACAATTTCTCTTCGGGTTTATGTTTTCTTGTTCCAAAAAGGTGAAAAACATAAAATTATTTGTGGAATTTTGCTTTTAAAGTATTAGGAAAGCATAAATAAGAAAACTTGTTACAATTTCTCTTCGGGTTTATGTTTTCTTGTTCCAAAAAAAGTGAAAAACATAAAGTTATTTGTGGAGTTTTGCTTTTAAAGTATTACGAAAGCATAAATAAGAAAACTTGTTACAATTTCTCTTCGGGTTTATGTTTTCTTGTTCCAAAAAGGAGAAAAACATAAAATTATTTGTGGAGTTTTGCTTTTAAAGTATTACGAAAGCATCAATAAGAAAACTTGTTACAATTTCTCTTCGGGTTTATGTTTTCTTGTTCCAAAAAGTTGAAAAACATCAAATTATTTGTGGAATTTTGCTTTTAAATTATTAGGAAAGCATAAATAAGAAAACTTGTTACAATTTCTCTTCGGGTTTATGTTTTCTTGTTCCAAAAAGGTGAAAAACATCAAATTATTTGTGGAGTTTTGCTTTTAAAGTATTACGAAAGCATAAATAAGAAAACTTGTTACAATTTCTCTTCGGGTTTATGTTTTCTTGTTCCAAAAAGGTGAAAAACATCAAATTATTGGTGAAGTTTTGCTTTTAAAGTGTTAGGAAAGCATAAATAAGAAAAATTGTTACAATTTCTTTTCGGGTTCATCTTTTCTTGTTCCAAAAAGGTGAAAAACATCAAATTATTTGTGGAGTTTTGCTTTTAAAGTATTACGAAAGCATAAATAAGAAAACTTGTTACAATTTCTCTTCGGGTTTATGTTTTCTTGTTCCAAAAAGGTGAAAAACATAAACTTATTTGTGGAATTTTGCTTTTAAAGTATTAGAAAAGCATAAATAAGAAAACTTGTTACAATTTCTCTTCGGGTTTATGTTTTCTTGTTCCAAAATGTTGAAAAACATCAAATTATTTGTGGAATTTTGCTTTTAAATTATTAGGAAAGCATAAATAAGAAAACTTGTTACAATTTCTCTTCGGGTTTATGTTTTCTTGTTCCAAAAAGTTGAAAAACATCAAATTATTTGTGGAGTTTTGCTTTTAAAGTATTACGAAAGCATAAATAAGAAAACTTGTTACAATCTCTCTTCGGGTTTATGTTTTTTTGTTCCAAAAAGGTGAAAAACATAAAATTATTTGTGGAGTTTTGCTTTTAAAGTATTACGAAAGCATAAATAAGAAAACTTGTTACAATTTCTCTTCGGGTTTATGTTTTTTTGTTCCAAAAAGTTGAAAAACATCAAATTAATTGTGGAATTTTGCTTTTGAAGTATTAGGAAAGCATAAATAAGAAAACTTGTTACAATTTCTCTTCGGGTTTATGTTTTCTTGTTCCAAAAAGTTGAAAAACATCAAATTATTTGTGGAATTTTGCTTTTAAAGTATTACGAAAGCATAAATAAGAAAACTTGTTACAATTTCACTTCGGGTTTATGTTTTCTTGTTCCAAAAAGTTGAAAAACATCAAATTATTTGTGGAGTTTTGCTTTTAAAGTATTACGAAAGCATAAATAAGAAAACTTGTGACAATTTCTCTTCGGGTTTATGTTTTCTTGTTCCAAAAAGGTGAAAAACATAAACTTATTTGTGGAATTTTGCTTTTAAAGTATTAGAAAAGCATAAATAAGAAAACTTGTTACAATTTCTCTTCGGGTTTATGTTTTCTTGTTCCATAAAGTTGAAAAACATCAAATTATTTGTGGAATTTTGCTTTTAAATTATTAGGAAAGCATAAATAAGAAAACTTGTTACAATTTCTCTTCGGGTTTATGTTTTCTTGTTCCAAAAAGTTGAAAAACATCAAATTATTTGTGGAATTTTGCTTTTAAAGTATTACGAAAGCATAAATAAGAAAACTTGTTACAATTTCTCTTCGGGTTTATGTTTTCTTGTTCCAAAAAGGTGAAAAACATCAAATTATTTGTGGAGTTTTGCTTTTAAAGTATTACGAAAGCATAAATAAGAAACCTTGTTACAATCTCTCTTCGGGTTTATGTTTTTTTGTTCCAAAAAGGTGAAAAACATAAAATTATTTGTGGAGTTTTGCTTTTAAAGTATTAGGAAAGCATAAATAAGAAAACTTGTTACAATTTCTCTTCGGGTTTATGTTTTCTTGTTCAAAAAAGTTGAAAAACATTAAATTATTTGTGGAGTTTTGCTTTTAAAGTATTAGGAAAGCATAAATAAGAAAACTTGTTACAATTTCTCTTCGGGTTTATGTTTTCTTGTTCCAAAAAGGTGAAAAACATAAAATTATTTGTGGAATTTTGCTTTTAGAGTATTAGAAAAGCATAAATAAGAAAACTTGTTACAATTTCTCTTCGGGTTTATGTTTTCTTGTTCCAAAAAGTTGAAAAACATCAAATTATTTGTGGAATTTTGCTTTTAAATTATTAGGAAAGCATAAATAAGAAAACTTGTTACAATTTCTCTTCGGGTTTATGTTTTCTTGTTCCAAAAAGTTGAAAAACATCAAATTATTTGTGGAGTTTTGCTTTTAAAGTATTACGAAAGCATAAATAAGAAAACTTGTTACAATTTCTCTTCGGGTTTATGTTTTCTTGTTCAAAAAAGTTGAAAAACATTAAATTATTTGTGGAGTTTTGCTTTTAAAGTATTAGGAAAGCATAAATAAGAAAACTTGTTACAATTTCTCTTCGGGTTTATGTTTTCTTGTTCCAAAAAGGTGAAAAACATAAAATTATTTGTGGAATTTTGCTTTTAGAGTATTAGAAAAGCATAAATAAGAAAACTTGTTACAATTTCTCTTCGGGTTTATGTTTTCTTGTTCCAAAAAGTTGAAAAACATCAAATTATTTGTGGAATTTTGCTTTTAAATTATTAGGAAAGCATAAATAAGAAAACTTGTTACAATTTCTCTTCGGGTTTATGTTTTCTTGTTCCAAAAAGTTGAAAAACATCAAATTATTTGTGGAGTTTTGCTTTTAAAGTATTACGAAAGCATAAATAAGAAAACTTGTTACAATCTCTCTTCGGGTTTATGTTTTTTTGTTCCAAAAAGGTGAAAAACATAAAATTATTTGTGGAGTTTTGCTTTTAAAGTATTACGAAAGCATAAATAAGAAAAATTGTTACAATTTCTCTTCGGGTTCATCTTTTCTTGTTCAAAAAAGTTGAAAAACATTAAATTATTTGTGGAGTTTTGCTTTTAAAGTATTAGGAAAGCATAAATAAGAAAACTTGTTACAATCTCTCTTCGGGTTTATGTTTTTTTGTTCCAAAAAGGTGAAAAACATAAAATTATTTGTGGAGTTTTGCTTTTAAAGTATTACGAAAGCATAAATAAGAAAACTTGTTACAATTTCACTTCGGGTTTATGTTTTCTTGTTCCAAAAAGTTGAAAAACATCAAATTATTTGTGGAGTTTTGCTTTTAAAGTATTACGAAAGCATAAATAAGAAAACTTGTGACAATTTCTCTTCGGGTTTATGTTTTCTTGTTCCAAAAAGGTGAAAAACATAAACTTATTTGTGGAATTTTGCTTTTAAAGTATTAGAAAAGCATAAATAAGAAAACTTGTTACAATTTCTCTTCGGGTTTATGTTTTCTTGTTCCATAAAGTTGAAAAACATCAAATTATTTGTGGAATTTTGCTTTTAAATTATTAGGAAAGCATAAATAAGAAAACTTGTTACAATTTCTCTTCGGGTTTATGTTTTCTTGTTCCAAAAAGTTGAAAAACATCAAATTATTTGTGGAATTTTGCTTTTAAAGTATTACGAAAGCATAAATAAGAAAACTTGTTACAATTTCTCTTCGGGTTTATGTTTTCTTGTTCCAAAAAGGTGAAAAACATCAAATTATTTGTGGAGTTTTGCTTTTAAAGTATTACGAAAGCATAAATAAGAAACCTTGTTACAATCTCTCTTCGGGTTTATGTTTTTTTGTTCCAAAAAGGTGAAAAACATAAAATTATTTGTGGAGTTTTGCTTTTAAAGTATTAGGAAAGCATAAATAAGAAAACTTGTTACAATTTCTCTTCGGGTTTATGTTTTCTTGTTCAAAAAAGTTGAAAAACATTAAATTATTTGTGGAGTTTTGCTTTTAAAGTATTAGGAAAGCATAAATAAGAAAACTTGTTACAATTTCTCTTCGGGTTTATGTTTTCTTGTTCCAAAAAGGTGAAAAACATAAAATTATTTGTGGAATTTTGCTTTTAGAGTATTAGAAAAGCATAAATAAGAAAACTTGTTACAATTTCTCTTCGGGTTTATGTTTTCTTGTTCCAAAAAGTTGAAAAACATCAAATTATTTGTGGAATTTTGCTTTTAAATTATTAGGAAAGCATAAATAAGAAAACTTGTTACAATTTCTCTTCGGGTTTATGTTTTTTTGTTCCAAAAAGTTGAAAAACATCAAATTATTTGTGGAATTTTGCTTTTAAAGTATTAGGAAAGCATAAATAAGAAAACTTGTTACAATTTCTCTTCGGGTTTATGTTTTCTTGTTCCAAAAAGGGGAAAAAACATCAAATTATTTGTGGAGTTTTGCTTTTAAAGTATTACGAAAGCATAAATAAGAAAACTTGTTACAATTTCTCTTCGGGTTTATGTTTTGTTGTTCCAAAAAGTTGAAAAACATCAAATTATTTGTGGAATTTTGCTTTTAAAGTATTACGAAAGCATAAATAAGAAAACTTGTTACAATTTCTCTTCGGGTTTAAGTTTTCTTCTTCCAAGAAGGTGAAAAACATCAAATTATTTGTTAAGTTTTGCTTTTAAAGTATTAGGAAAGCATAAATAAGAAAACTTGTTACAATTTCTCTTCGGGTTTATGTTTTCTTGTTCCAAAAAGGTGAAAAACATCAAATTATTTGTGGAATTTTGCTTTTAAAGTATTAGGAAAGCATAAATAAGAAAACTTGTTACAATTTCTCTTCGGGTTTATGTTTTCTTGTTCAAAAAAGTTGAAAAACATGAAATTATTTGTGGAGTTTTGCTTTTAAAGTATTAGGAAAGCATAAATGAGAAAAAATGTTACAATTTCTCTTCGGGTTTATGCTTTCTTGTTCCAAAAATGTGAAAAACATTAAATTATTTATGAGAGATTATGATTTATCATAGCTTGGAGATTGGTTGTAGGGACTTGTATTCTAGACAGGTGTATGAAGAAATAAAACAAACCTTTATTAGTAAAGAATATAATTATTTTAGTGATTACTTCAACTTAACTCACTGGGTCACTCAAATACAAACAAATTGTATCATAGGCGTATCAAATTACAGCTTAGGGTGCTCGACAATTATGTTTCTTTAGTAAAATATTGTAACATGCTTTTTACTTTTCAGATTCAAATTATGAGCCATGGCCATTCATAAGGACAGCCATACTCATTGGACAAGGAGACAGCTACCAAGTGACGACTTTCACATCCACTTGAATCCAGTGTTGCAGTTGGTTGTTCATGACAATAACTCTTCCAGTTTATGTTCTTCTGTTCCAGAAAGAAAGGTAAAAAACATTAAATTATTTGTGGAGTTTTGCTTTTAAAGTATTAGGAAAGCATAAATAAGAAAACTTGTTACAATTTCTCTTCGGATTTATGTTTTCTTGTTCCAAAAAGGTGAAAAACATAAACTTATTTGTGGAATTTTGCTTTTAAAGTATTAGAAAAGCATAAATAAGAAAACTTGTTACAATTTCTCTTCGGGTTTATGTTTTCTTGTTCCATAAAGTTGAAAAACATCAAATTATTTGTGGAATTTTGCTTTTAAATTATTAGGAAAGCATAAATAAGAAAACTTGTTACAATTTCTCTTCGGGTTTATGTTTTCTTGTTCCAAAAAGGTGAAAAACATCAAATTATTTGTGGAGTTTTGCTTTTAAAGTATTACGAAAGCATAAATAAGAAAACTTGTTACAATTTCTCTTCGGGTTTATGTTTTTGTTATGTTCTTCAAAGATACAATGTTACTTGGTTAGTACAACGAAATGTAATGCTTTATTTTCTAAGCCAACTATATGTACATAATAACAATCTAACTGAAAACCCCGCCATATTCAAATACATAACAGTTCTCCCCACTTAGTTAAAAACAAAATCATTGATACGCTCCGGTATTCGACGATTTCGACTCGATCTTCTCAATGACTCCACTGCTGGTGGTTCGGCTACTTCTACCGGTACCTCGTCGGCTGATGCCTCGAATCGTTCTATGTCTGTAGTTGGGACTGCTTCCGTCAGCTCTCGTGTCGATTCTGCCAGTGCTCGTGTTATCATTTCGCCCTCTCGTGGAGTAGTTTCTTCACTTGCCTCATCTTCTTCATTTCCCATGCAAGTCTTCTTCCGCATTTGATCTACATGTCGTCTCATGTTTCCTGCCGCTGTTGATACCACATATGACACTGGTCCTGTAATATTGATTACTTCGCCAGCGATCCATTTATCTCGAGACATGTTCCAAAAAGGTGAAAAACATCAAATTATTGGTGAAGTTTTGCTTTTAAAGTGTTAGGAAAGCATAAATAAGAAAAATTGTTACAATTTCTCTTCGGGTTCATCTTTTCTTGTTCCAAAAAGGTGAAAAACATCAAATTATTTGTGGAGTTTTGCTTTTAAAGTATTACGAAAGCATAAATAAGAAAACTTGTTACAATTTCTCTTCGGGTTTATGTTTTCTTGTTCCAAAAAGGTGAAAAACATAAACTTATTTGTGGAATTTTGCTTTTAAAGTATTAGAAAAGCATAAATAAGAAAACTTGTTACAATTTCTCTTCGGGTTTATGTTTTCTTGTTCCAAAAAGTTGAAAAACATCAAATTATTTGTGGAATTTTGCTTTTAAATTATTAGGAAAGCATAAATAAGAAAACTTGTTACAATTTCTCTTCGGGTTTATGTTTTCTTGTTCCAAAAAGTTGAAAAACATCAAATTATTTGTGGAGTTTTGCTTTTAAATTATTAGGAAAGCATAAATAAGAAAACTTGTTACAATTTCTCTTCGGGTTTATGTTTTTTTGTTCCAAAAAGTTGAAAAACATCAAATTATTTGTGGAATTTTGCTTTTAAAGTATTAGGAAAGCATAAATAAGAAAACTTGTTACAATTTCTCTTCGGGTTTATGTTTTCTTGTTCCAAAAAGTTGAAAAACATCAAATTATTTGTGGAATTTTGCTTTTAAAGTATTACGAAAGCATAAATAAGAAAACTTGTTACAATTTCTCTTCGGGTTTATGTTTTCTTGTTCCAAAAAGGTGAAAAACATCAAATTATTTGTGGAGTTTTGCTTTTAAAGTATTACGAAAGCATAAATAAGAAAACTTGTTACAATTTCTCTTCGGGTTTATGTTTTCTTGTTCCAAAAAGGTGAAAAACATCAAATTATTGGTGAAGTTTTGCTTTTAAAGTGTTAGGAAAGCATAAATAAGAAAGATTGTTACAATTTCTCTTCGGGTTCATCTTTTCTTGCTTCAAAAAGGTGAAAAACATTAAATTATTTGTGAAGTTTTGCTTTTAAAGTATTAGGAAAGCATAAATAAGAAATGTTGTAGGGGGGTTGCTTAACTAGTGGGCCCTATAAATGCTAATATAGTTTTTTTACTAGTTTTGGAATTATTAATGTTTGAAATTGATTTATTCTGTTATGTTTTTTTTTCAATATTCGTTATATAGCAGTAGCAAAATCGCTGCCAATGCGGTAAATTAGTAGGGTTTGGGTTGATTATTTTTTCTCTAGGGCGAAACTTAGTAATGGATTTTTCGAAATAAAAAAATCCAAAGATTTTCGAAAACTATGGTCCGTATCGCACTTTTTTTGAAAAACATAAAAGTCGCCTTTCTGACGAAGTTCACTTTCATTTTAATCTGAAAATTTAGTATGTTGATGGGGGGTTATTTTTTGGAGTGAAAATTTTTAAACTTATTAAATTACAATATTTTCATGAATAATTTTAATGCGATCTTAATTCGCGATACTCAAAGTGTAGCTTATATAGCAGATCGCATTATTACTTTTAACGATAACCGTTATGGTTAAATAGATAGCACTGCTCGCTATAGATCCACACATCGCGGTTCGAACCCCGGTGAAGGCGACTTTTTTTCTAGAGTAATTTGCAAACCGATGACTCGTGGTTTCCGAATATTATATTAAAACATAGATATGACGTCAGTTCGGTGCTTTACATTCAATTACGTACGTAATGGATAATACGTACCAGTCGTAGATAAATAATATATTTTAATCATTGGTTCAACTGTTTGTACAACAACTCACCGTTTGTAGCGAGCGAGTCAACTCAAATATAAACTTGTATCATAGGCGTATCCAATAAAAACTTAGGGTGCTCGAACATTATGCTTCCTTTGTAAAATATTGTAACATGCTTTCTACTTTACAGATTCAAGTTATGAGCCATAGTCGCACAAGAACAGCCATACTTATTGGACAAGGACATACCTACCAACTTCTGACATCATCCAGTTGAATCAAGTGTTGCACTTATTTGTTAAGCTATGTTACTAAGGACTTTGTAATACGTTCGTATCATGAATAAAAGTAAAACACAATACACTGTCATATTATTTATTTGTATGCATCATCATAAGTTGTAAGCTATGTGTGTCATCACTAGACATACACCTATTACATTAGGTGAGGTGTCATATCACATGAGGTATGATGCCAAGGGGTCCCACGTATTACATTAGGCAAGGTAGCAAGGGGGCCCACGCCTTACGTCAGCTAAGGTATCAATGGGGCCCACATATCACATGAGGTATGATGCCAATGGGGGCCCACGCCTTACATGAAGTAAGGTGCCAAGGGGGCCTACGTGTTACATTAGGTAAGGTGTCAAGGGGACCCATGAGTCACATGAGGTATGATGCCAAGGGGCCCACGTATCACTTAGGTAAGATAGCAAGGGGGCCCAAGTATCATATGAGCTATGATGCCAAGGGGTCCCACGTATTATAAGTAAGTACCAAGGGGGCCTCGATACTCTTCTCGTAGGTAGGTCTTCCTTCGCTGGGGCACTACTACTCCTTCGAAGTTTGTCAAATTTAAATTTGAAAAATTTTCTAAGTGCGAATGTCAAATTTAAATTTGACATTCGGACTTAGCAAATTTTTCGGCCCATGCCGCCGACGAATGCGGCGCTCCGCGCCGCATTCGTCCGTCGATTCTTCTTAAGCTTTCGTCGATACCCAGTACGAGTTGGACCGGTCCATCGCCTCCACGGTCCGGGCCTCGCTCCGCTCGGCAAGTATCTGGACTGGAGTGTTTACTGACGGCTTCGCCGTGTCCCACAAACCCGCCCTCGGAGCTACACTTACTTAAATATTGTTTGTCCCCACCTTGGCAATCAGACTTTGGTGGGATTTTGGTCACATGACTTCCTACTCGCTAAGTCTGTTGCGTCATTCAATGAGTCGAAATTTGCGTTTTATGATAACGATTTATTGAACATATAAGTACAAGTCATTGCTTTGTGATTTGCAATATAAGTTACAATTTAATACTTCACACTTCGGCGTTCAACTTCTCGCCCAAGTCTCCAACTGCCCTCTCTACGATCCGGATTATGTGATCTGCTATGCCATCCGGGAATGCGTTCGTCTGGAATTAAAAGTACAAATTAGAATCCTATTTTATTTCTACACAAATCAACCTTCTCCGCCAAACTTAAAACCGCGCATAAAAATTGGCTACGCCAGACTATCTCCTACTTTGCATTACCCACGTTGCCCGGTGCTACCCCTAACAGTTTCACCTTTTCAACCCAAACATTTTTTCGTGGCGCAACTTAATCTTTTTCTACAAGTTACTCTTGTCACCGGAATTGAGTTTTGGTCTCTGTTGGAACTTGCCGTTTTCCAATCTAGCGAGGGAAGGTTCTGAGCTTCCCTCCGCCACTAAATTTTTTTGGAAATCAGTAATATACCTTGCAATTGAAAATAACAACTTTCAAAACATAGCACATGCATTTACAAATAACTTTAAAGATACTACTACCAAATTTTAAAGTATTTCTTCCCGGGTGTCCTACAAGACTTGGAAAAATAAAAATTAGCTATTAATTCTTATTTTTTCCAGTAATTCGAAAACCGCCCGAGATATCCCTTTGAAATTTAGCGGTATGATTTTTGTATTTATTTGAAAAACCACTCGATAGTATTTTAAAATTATTATTTCAATTGGGAGGTATAACATTTATTTACAAAATGGGGTGAACAATATATCCTACTTTTGCGATTGGGGTGGTTTTGGTGTGTTTCACAACAAATTAATCATCTTAAATCGGATCGTCGGATTGACTTAAAATTTTGAGAACACAATATGAATGGTGTTGTTACGTAACTGGAATCCAATCTACATTCCAAAAATTTGAGAAAACGTTAGTTTAGATTTTTATTTGTAAACTGGTCATGTTAACAAAAATTAATGTCTTTAAATTGTGTTAACATAGGCACAGTTTAGATCTTGACGCTCCGTTTTCTAAAATATTTGCAATGCGCATTGGATGCCTGTTACGTAACACCATATAATATATTAAACACATTAACGCACAATATTTTAAACAATACAAATTTTACGTCAAAACGTCTACTTTTAGACAAAAATTCCTAAAAACTAAATTATAAAATAGCAGCTATTGTGTGTTTATATTTTCTTACGTTCTCAAAATTCCAAGTCAATCCGTCGAGCCATTATTAAGACGCGTTTCTTGCGAAAACCAGTAAAACTTCAGTGTTAAGCGTGGTTATATATCGTCCACCTCATTTCTGTTTTCAAAAAACGACTGTTATTTATTTTTTTTCAGGAAAGTTTATCATAATTATTCCAAAGAGCTCTGTTTGAAAAATACTTTTTGTACAAAAATACTTTAAAATAACCAAGTTCCAGTCTTCATTTAATTTTTAATATTTGTTTACAAAAAAAATTACTAAATATCTTTTAAACAAAACTCTCTCGAATATAAAATATTGTTGTGCGAAAATATTGTGTAGTACACACTTTCCAAAAACAAATATAACGAAAGGTCGTTTTTTTCCGACCACCTAAACAGCCATAACTCCTTATATTCGTAGGTATAACACTAATTTACAAATAAATGGGGTGGACGATATATGCTACCCTTACAGCTAGGATTTTGTTGTGTTTCGCAACAAATAAGTCATCAAGATACCGCTTGATTTGAGTCAATTTACTTGGACTATAATAACGTACTAAGTTTTTATAATTATTAGTTACATGTTAAATCAATAAAATGCATAACTAACAATTTTTATAAAATCAAAAATTTTATAATTTATTAAAATGATCATAGATTGTTACGCCTTATTAAATCAACATTCAAACTCATAATTAGAAATATTATCATATTTAACCAACTCAACTTAAGGTAATTAAATTATTGCGTTTGAAAAGTTTTCTGTTTCTAGAAACGAAATAAAAGTTCAAAATGTCGACGAAAAGTTAATTTTTATTAAACCTTGTTAAAAATTTTCAGAAACTCGATGGAATTAAAGAGGTAATTAAATCGTAAAAAATATGTTTTTGAGTAAAATGTATGATCGGGAACGTTTTCTTCATCACGAAAATAGATGTTTATTAATTCTTAGTTTTGTAGTAAAGTCTTACGAAACTAACATTGGTGTTACAAGAATTGTTTGAAATTTGACCCTCATTGTCGATGAAAGCCTGCCAGCGATATGTCATACTCTATGAAAATCTTCTCGATAAACCATACATCAGGTGCAAATTGGAGAGTGAGGTTCAGTAAGCATCCATTTGCATGATCAAGGAAATGTTCTTGGTCTTATCTTCCTTAGTCATTTTTATTCAAAAACATACCATCGACAATATCTCAAAATTTGACCAAGTTAATCCCGATACCCTGTATAATATTAAACTACTGATGAACTAACGATGATCAAATTTTCGTGGCTGTAGCAAAATCGGACCCCCTCTAAAATTCTTAAAATTGCAACCACTTATTGTAATGACTTTTGTGTTTCAAAATATTTTTCTAATTGAGTTTCAAATTAAAATGGATACAAATTACAATAAGTGACACAAATATTAAATGTTGCTAACCTTTTTATATCCTATCTGGCTGTTGTTCGTTAAACCGTTTTTAAATCTTCAAATAGAACCAATAGGTAATGTCCTTTTCTACTTCGGCAAGTCCATCTTCCTCATGTCCTCGGCTGCTTTCGGATGGTTTTTATTGAAAACGCTGAAAATAAAAATAACTTATAAGAATATATCGACCAAGTTTGTAATTCGAATTGTATACAACATATTCCCATATTTAAAGAATGAACACAATAAACAAATAAAGTTTGTCGGTGCGGCCAAGAAGCTTTTTTAAAAAATAATCGTGCAATTTATTCATTCACTCGGGGTGCATGACAAAGTGGCCTATTTATGATAAATTTCGTTTGATAATTAATTCTGTAACATCGATGAATCATATTTAGAAAATTTTTGAAAAGTTGCAAAACCGTTTAAAATCCCGATTATCAAAACCATGGTAATAATTAATTTTAATTAAGCGATATTAATAAACTAATGAAAATACCGAGTGCCGTTACGATAGGCCAACGAAAAGGTCATTGGAAAACATGTTTCGATGAAAAAACATTCTCATCGAGAAGAAATAATTATAAAATCAATTAAAACTAAACCGAAGAAGAATTCAGAAAATAAATTTTAAAATGCAAATTAAAATATCTGTATAAATTTATAAGTTGATTTCTTTGATGTATCTGCTTAAATTTAACAAAATAAAAATGGACGCGTTTTTAATTTAATTTATGCCATTTAAAAAAAACGTCCTTACAAACTATTGATTAAATGAATGTTCATGTGTCGTGGATTTAAAAAAACTATTGAACACAAAGAAATTTCGATTAAAATAAAATTGACGTAGTAATTTCAAATGTTAATTTATTATTCAACTCAAAATTATTATTAAAATTTTGGAATAGTTCAGAAATTTGCTTTTCTCATTTCGATCAGGATGCAAACATTTTAGCCGTTTTTTAAACATTGGTTACGAGAAAAACTAAAACTACCTACAATTGGGTTATTGTTCGACAAAATACCATACGATTTAATAAAATGTGTGCTGGAATTAATGCCAACTGGGCATCGAATGAAAATATTCTGTTTACAAATGCAAATCTTATTATATTTCATCTCTGTTTATGCAAGATGATACTTTTTGGTTTAACTCTTTGTTGTTCACATAATTAATTTTAAATTTTAAATATTTAAACAGACATATTTTTAAATTTTCTAAAAGATTACACCAAACAAAATAAAAGAAACGATTATTCAAAAAAACGCAGCAGTTTATCGCGTTTCCTGTGAATCGCAATATATTATAAACTTGTTTGAACATGAAATGCAAGTGATTTTACGCAACAATATAAATTATTTGACATTAAAATACAACGAAAATTTCAAGTGTTTTCCAAATCATTTCCTCCGGTGCATTTTTATTATATTCTATTGGAAGTTCTACATAGGTAACTCATAAGAAGGCTGCCGAGGAATAACTTCTAATTACTTATCCCGTTTACTAAAATCCCCTAATGTTTTTATATATTTTGTTATAAATTTCTTTGTATTAAAAAATCTATTTACAAATTCAATTATTGTTGAATTGATTTGCTCGCCTTCGGGAAAAATAAGAGTCGAAGACATTATTTACAAATTTGCAACTAATATTCTAATATAAAAATTAAAATCTGTTGCCAGCAAATTTATTGATTAATTTATTTGAAATTATCAAGTAGGTACTAAAAGATGAATAATAGGATATGACGTCGAATTTACACAGATATGCTTTTCGGCTTAAGTCCTTTGTGTTCACATAATTAATTTTAAATTCAAAAAATTTGAACAAACACATTTTTAAATTTTCTAAGAGATTGCACAAAACAAAATAAAACGAAACGATTATTGAAAAAAACGCAACGCTTTATCACGTTTCCTGTGTATCATTATTTTATAAACTTGTTTGAAAATGAAATGCAAGTGATTTTACACAATATAAATTATTTGACATTAAAATATAATGAAAATTTTAAGTGTTTTCCAAATCATTTCCTCCGGTGCATTTTTATTATATTCCCTTAAAAGTTCTACATAATTATAAGTAACTTATAAGAAGGCTGCTGAGGAATAACTTCTAATTATTTATCCCGTTTACTAAAATCCCTTAATATTTTTATAAATTTTGTTATGAATAATATATTTTCTTTGTATTACAAAATCTATTTATTAAATTATTGTTGAGTTAATTTAACTCGCCTTCTGGAAGAATAAGAATCAAAGACATTATTTACAAGTTTGCAACTAATATTCTAATATAAAAATTAAAATTTATTGATTAATTTATTTGAAATTATCAGTTACTAAAAGATGAATAATAGGATATGACGTCGAATTTTCAAACAAAGAATTAAAATAATTTTAGCTTTTATAGTTAAATGTGTTAACTTAAAATTAATATTCGATTGCAAATTCCTAAAACTAAACGAATTTGTAAATAGATACAAAGTAAAACAAAACTAGTAAGGACAATTTCATTGTTGAATAAGAGACGAAAGCTAACTCGAAACAAGAATCTACTCCTATTCTATTCTTCTTTGAAGAATTTCTTAAAAAAATTGTTGCAACCAGCCTTCAGCGGGTAAACCTTTCAAGTCTGCTCGACTATGATTATTTGATGTACGATAAAATAAACGTCCCGTGTGGCTACTTGACAATATCTCAGACAAATAAGTGTTGTTCCCAAAATTAACTATTCGTTATGATTTTTGGAAAAACCGTCTTAATAATAATTTCTCATTTACTTCAGTAAATGAGTTGATTTACTCGCTTTCTAGCAAAATAAGAATAGTCGAATACTTTGTATACAAGTCGGCACATTTAGGAACAACATATTTTAACATAAAAATTATAATTTATTGCCCGTATTCATTGTCATTTATTGATGACTAGTATTTATTTGATATTATCGTGTACTAAAAGCTAAATAATAGAATATTGCGTCAAATTTGCACATATGTTCTTTCTGGCTTAAGTCCTTTTGGTCACATAATTAATTTTAAATTCAAAAATTTGAACACACATATTTTTAAAATTTCTAAAAGATTACACAAAACCAAATAAAACGAAACGATTATTCAAAAAAACGCTGCGCTTTATCACGTTTCCTGTGAATCATATATTATAAACTTTTTTGAAAATGAAATGCAAGGATTTTACACAATATAATTATTTGACATTAAAATATAATGAAAATTTCAAGTGGTTTTGAAACCATTTCTTATAGTTCATTTTAATATAATTCCCTTGGAAGTTCTACATAATTATAATTAACTCATAAGAAGGCTGCTGAGGAATAACTTCTAATTACTTATCCCATTTACTAAAATCCTCTAATGTTTTTATAAATTTTGTTATGAATAATATATTTTTTTTGTATTAAAAAATCTATTTACAACTTGAATTATTCTTGAAAGATAAATAATTGATTTACTCGCCGCCTTCTGGAAAAATAAGATTCAAAGACATTATTTACAAGTTTGCAACTAATATTCTAATATAAAAATTAAAATTTATTGAGTAATTTATTTGAAATTATCAGGTACTAAAAGATGAATAATAGGATATGACGTCGAATTTTCAAACAAAGGATTAAAATAAATTTAGCTTTTATATAATGTTAAATGTGCTAACTTAAAATTAATATTCGATTGCAAATTCCTAAAAGTAGACGAATTTGTTAATAGGTACAAGGTAAAACAAAACTAGTAAGAGCATTCGTTCATTAATTCATTGTTAAAAAACTGTTAACTTGAAACAAGAATCTCCTGTTTCCTTGAAGAATTTCTTAAGAAAATAGTTGCATCAAGCCTTCAGCCTGTGACTCTTTAAAGCCTCCTCAATAAAATAAACCTCACTTGTTGCTACTTGGCAACATCTAAGACATATAAGTGTTGCTTCAAAAATTAACTAATCCGCATGATTCACGAAAAACTGTCTTAATAATAATTACGTATTTATTCAAAAGCTTTAAAAATTTTAGTCTTAATTGGCTGGAAATTAACAAGAAAAACAGCAATCGCTGAAATCACTAATTTAAAATTATGGTGGTAGACTAAATTTAAATAATATAGGAAATTCAAAATTTAAATATAAATTTTTACTATTACGTTTTATACATTAAAAATCGTACTAATAAAGCTTTAATTTTGAACTTTGTGACTTCTGTTTAAACAACAAAATATTATAGCAGTATAACTAACCTTTAGATTTATTCCAAACACAGCAATTCCAATAATTCGGCATTCCGTTCCAACTTCCAATTGATTGTCGTAATCCAAATTCACTACATTGGCACTGTTTCACTTTATTTGTTACGAACACTAGGATAAATTAAAAATTAGTAAAAAGTTGTAAAAAAGTCATAATTTAGTTAATTAAGACGGCTGTACAATTCACTAGAAGGAATTTTACAGATTGTCACTATTTCCGTCTGCGCAATCAGTGGAAACTAATTGAATAAGACAATAAATATGCAGGTTTATGAAATAGGGCTCATGGTGCCAGAGTGCACTACCGTATAAAGATTTTAATGCGCTTTCTTATTTTGCAAATATATAAGGTTTATTTCTTAATATATAGAGATATTTAAAAAAAATTTTAATTTTAATAGTTTGTATATACACGAAAAGTCATTTTCAGGTTATTAGAATGTTAAATTAAAAAAATAAAAATGAAAATCTTTTTTTAAAAAGTTGTTAATGACTTTCCATGAAACTAGATTTTTTTTTCGAATCATTTACTTTAAACCGCATTAAATTCCATGCATTAGTAAAAAAGCTACATGAATATTCGTTAAAAGTTAGGTGTACAACCTTGTTAAAACACGCGAAAGCAAATAAATTACTTATTTTTGCACAATATACAATGTCAATTGTTTTAAAATATTTTAAAGTACATAATGGCGACACCTAGCAATAAATATTGATAATATAACTTAATTTTATTGATTTAATGTCAAATCTTGCACAATTATGAATATTTGAAAACCTTGAATTGCATGCCAATTACAAATAACCATTAATCTGTAGACACCAAAAATTAAAAGTTACAAACCTTTTTATTTTCTATCCGCAAGTTGTTCCGTAACCGTTATCGAAGTTCGAAATCAATCTATGTTATCGAAACTTTGCTTTACCCTTTTTGATTTTCTGCAGGTAAGTCCATTCACCCCACGAATAAACCCTAAAAAATAAAAGATTATAAAAAATATGTCTACATTAAATTTGTTTACAGAATTCTTAAAAATGTGACGACTTCAGCATTTAAGTTTTAGCAAAGCCATTATTAGCTCCTGTCGTGAGCAATTAATGAAATAAATAAATATCCCTTGGATTTAGTTAATTTCACTAACAAGTGAAGTTCTTTGTTAACAACATCACACCCTCAATGGGTTCCGTTGGGAGTAAAAAGGAAATTGTTATTACTTCTTCACAAATTAATAAGTCTCATTTTTTATTTATATGCATATGTTTCGTGTATACGTGACAAAAGAAAAATTTATCTACATCAACCTTAAACAAATATTCGTTTAAGTTTGTTGAGTTACAAATGAAAATAAATATAATCTTCGAATAAAAATAATTATAATTTATCCGAATATTTTTTTCAAGACCAATATAGTAAAGTTTATCTCAAGTCATATCATATGACCAGAAACGTTTTCTTCACCATGAAAATGGATGTTTATTAAATGATGGTTTTATAGTAGTCTTACGAGACTAACATTGGTGTTACACGATGTCCCATACTCCGTGAAACCTTCTCGATAAACAACACATCAGGTGCAAATCAGACAGAGGGGTAAACGGTTAACACGGCAATATAACACATTTTCGTTCACTTTCAACTGCTAACACAGTTCACAAGTAACAACGCCATACTACAAATGACGAATCTGACACACGCAACATGCAATCAAGAATATAGTCGAAATTCAATAAATACTCCTTTGCGTGATCAAAAAAATGTTCCCGGTTATATGTTCCGTAGTCATTTTTACATACTCTTTACAATCTCAGAAAATTTCGCCAATTATTTCCCGTCATCTTGTATAATTAATTTTTTTTAAATTGAAAACATTTATTGTAATGATTTCTGTATGCCAAAAGACTTCTCTAATTGAGTTTATTGAAAAATTTAATTTCTTAATAAATTATTATACAAAATACGTAAAATGCTACATTTCCTTTGCTAAAATTAATCGAAAATGTAAACAAATTAAATTCTGTCATTCAAGAAACGTCAGATCTTGAAATTTAAAATAACATGTGGCGCCCTCTAACTTTATATATACGAAATAAAAAATAACTTAGCCAAAAAACTTACCTTATTTCCAGTTTTCTGTCTCATATGACGGCCGTGTAAGTAGATCTTGTGTGTTCTTTCAAATTTTTACGTTAGATGGCAGCACCTAGACCAAAACATTTAAATTACTACGACAGCAGATAAACTTTGAAAAATTAAAATGCATGCAAATTACAATAAATTAACCATTATTTTAAAGACATAAATACAAAATTTTGCAAACCTTTTTTATATCCAGCTGATTAAACCATTATTAAAGCTTCAAACTGAATCAACAGGCATTGGCATTTTTATCTGTCATCGCCATTGTTAATTTAGACTACATCTTCTTCTTTTCTACTTAAGTAGATGGACTTGTTTAAACAATAACAACCCTCGTGTTAGCCACATTGGATTTTACTGTTGTTGGACGCTCTTCGGCAATCTTCGGAAACGCGTAATTCCAATTTTTCCCTCAGCTCGGAGCTGTTACTATCAAGTCCATCTCACGCATGTCCATGGCTGTTTCCAACTGACTTTTATTGAAAATCCTGAAAACAAATAATTTATAAGAATATGTCAACCAAGTTTGTAATTTAAATTGTATACAATTTTGACCAACTTAAACTTTAAAGAAAATCAAAATTGTTGACGTAGACGCTCCTGGTATCTTGGTGCGTTTTTGATATTTGGTGTATGTTTGCTCCTTTATGAGTTGGTGTATGTTGCATGCTTATCAATATTTATTATTATCGCATTTTAACCCAATTTTTAAGTTGATGTACAGAAGTCCGAAAATAACTTTCAACTTATGGTGTCTATGGTTTAAAACACTTCCAACGGCAACTTGTTAGTGACTGAGATTGATAATCTTTTATCACTTTAATCTCGTGGATTCATTGTTACACAAACCAAAAATGTACATCATAAGTAATACCAACACTCTTTTCGCTTTTAATTTTATAGTAAATAATAAATCACAAAAATTGTTTTTAAAAAAGCTTTGTAAAATTTTTTTCAAACTCATAATTCCGTATTCTAATTGGATAATTCGTTATTAAGTATAAACACCTCTATTCCATACAAGTTTACGATTTGTTACATTTAAAAATTCCTAATTCGTAATAGTCTTTGTCACCATGTTCCTTAACATCAAATTATTGTACAAATACTCTAATGGTGGTGTTAAGCATTTTTATGAATTTATTAAAAATATATAAACTGTCAAACAGTACTAAAAAACTCGAGTAGAGAGCTACAGTTTTCTTTGTTGAAGACTAATTTCTCGATAAGTTAACATATCTAAATTTCAGTCACATAAAAAAATTATGTACTACAGAATTTGTCCAACGCAACTAAAAAAATTCCTGTGGTGCAGTCTTACATTTCAACTAATTACCGAATATAAATTTCGTACACAAAACAAAATAAAATACCCGCTGTCTTATCAAACGTAGTAAACAAAATCTAAGGTAAACCTACAGTTTTTCTATAACTCACTCAAACGTCTGAACGAACTACTGAATCGAAATCTCGGTCATAGCAATAAATTAAGTACCATAAGAGCTGTCAAAAACAACAAAAAACCTAAACGAAGTGAAAATAAACTGCAACAGTACTAATTTATATTTAAATCTATTGCATCACAAAAAGAGGTTGATATTATTTAATGCCAATTTAAGTATGACCTTTTCACAAGAAAATAAAAATTTCACATTTTTTTGGTTGCATTACAGCTTCATCTTGGTCGACAGAAACAGCAAGCATTGACAGCTCAAAATTTAAAAATTTAGATATAATATGCTGGTCTACGTAACCACTTTGAATTTTTAGGCTTTGCGATCGAGACTCTTGGTGAATGACCATCGAGTTCAAAAAAATTTGCTAATGAGATTGGAAAACTTTTAATTGAAAAATTCGGCGACTTAAGTACTTTCTTCCTTCAACTTATTAACTGGAAATTCAATGGAGTAATGCGGCCATGAGCCCAAACTTTTTTTTTTGTTTCCAAAAACATTTAAAAATCCGGCCGAATTGAATGAAATTTTTTATTCTTCCACAATGGAGAGATTCGTTCTTTTCTCCATCCAAGACACTCTCAGCAATCTTCACCAGCACCACATTTCAAAAGCGTCTACTTTTTTTTCGTCAATTTTCCTCATGGTCCAGGTTTCCGAGGCATAGAGGAGGATGGAGAACACAAGTGTCTTCATCAATGCTTTTTTGGTATTACGATATGTCTATTAGCCCATATTTTTTGTAAGCTTCTTGTTGTTGTTCTAGCAATTTCAATGCGACGTCTAATTTCGGGTGTATAATATCCATCATTAGTGATCACAGACCCCAGATATATATATCGATTCACCACTTCGCATTTGGCTATTTCTTTAATATGTAGTCTATTTGACGCCTTTCTGTCGACAATCATTACTTTTGTTTTTTCGTGGTTAACGAATAGCCCGTATTGTTTACTCTCATGTTCCAATGTGGTAATTAGTTGTGTTAGTTCTTCGGAACTACTAGCAATGAAAGCTGTGTCGTCAGCAAACCGCAGGTTATTTATTTTCACCCCATTTATTGTAAAGCCTCCATTGTACTTCTCTAGCACCTTTCTCATTATTGCTTCGCTGTAGATGTTATAAAAGTCTGGCGATGTTATACAGCCCTGTCTAACTCCTTTTCCCACTCTGCAAGGATCTGACATGTGGTTTCCCAATTTGATCATAGCTTTGTTGTTCTCATATAAGCTTTTTATTAGATATACCAAATGTGCTGGAACAGCCATTTGATTTAATATTTCCCACAATCTGTCCCATCTAACACTGTCAAAAGCCTTTCGGTAGTGCACAAAACAGATATACACCGGGGTATTAAATTCTCGTGATTTTTCAATTATCAGACGCAGGTTAAAGATTTGTTTTCTGACCCCGTTGCCCTCCATAAACCCCGCTTGCTCTATGGCGATTTGCCACGTAAGATAGTGTTTCAGGCGTTTGTTAATTACGTACAGTAGTATCTTGCTAGCATGTGATATAAGTACAATTAGATGGTAGTTATCACAGTTGTTCTTTTGCCCTTTTTTGTGGAAGGGTAGCAGCACTGATTCCGTCCAGTCTCCCGGCCATATACCGGTATATATGTGTGAGGGAGTTAGTCAGTTGATTATATAAAATCCAAAAATCCTTCTGTTATGGAGTTATTGGATTTTATTTTAATCAACAATTTTTCATCATCCAGCAGCTTTACTAAAATAATAACTGTTTGAAGGTTGATATCATAAAGGATATCAACTAAGTCTTCGTAAATATCATTACTCCGTAACCCCTTTAAATAATAACTCGATATTTCATTTTAATAATTTTCTCACTTACGGAAAACTTTTCTTCGTGAAAAGATCCTATCGTAAGAGACAAGTTACAAAATACACAACTAAAGTGGTATTTAGCTAGTATTTAGTAAATCAAGATTTCACATATTAAACTAATATACTTGTGATATTAATTCACTTTTCCAGTATACCTACTGGAAAACGTCAAATATAAACATTACACCTAATCGATGTGATTAACGAAGAGCATTAATCAGAGGCGGAACTACCGGGGTGCGGCTAAAAGACCCGGATCTGCTGACTACTCCATCTTTTAAAAAAAATTAATATTAATGAAAATACTATAATATATTAAAATATAGAAAAAAAGATTTTGATTAATAATTTCCTTAAAATGTTAATAATTTCAGTATTTTATATTCTATTAATATAATTTTTTTTGTTTATTTTCAAATTATGTGTAATATACGTTTTTTAATTTTGTTTGGATTTATCTTGTTACAAAAACAGGGCTTCGGCCCCCAACTTTGCATACGGGCTCAACTGCTTGTTACGCCACTGGCATTAATATTAAGTTCTGATTCGTGTAAGATTCACAAATTTTTATCTTAGTTTGCTGGAAACTAATAGCAACCAAAAGAAAGCAATAACAGAAATCGTTGTTTTGGCAGAAATCATCAACTCAATTATTTCAATATTAAATTTGGTAACTTTTGCCAATCGGAACAACCAAATATTATCAAAAATGTAAATACCTCTCGTTTTCAAATGCAACACCACCAACATTATTCCATCTCACAAATATTCACCACTTGATTAATTACCATGTCTAGAACAAATTACAAATAATTTAAAATCACTAATAATTTCTCATAAGATCCAGAAAAACCAAAAATATATTCTAAAATAACTGTTGTGTGGCGACACCTAACGAAAAATATCTAAAACTCTTTTTCAAAATTTCCTCTAATGGTCAAAACGTCAACGCAAAATAATTTATATAAATTTTGAAATGCATGCAATTTTCTAAATATGATCTGTAAATACCAAAAATTAAATGTCACGAACCTTTTAAGCTCAAATAAAACCCGCAACCGATCTATCAATTGTTATCGAATTTTGCATCATATTTGATATTGCCTTTCTCTGCATAGGCAAGTCCATCTTTCCTGTGGGTATTTTCAGCTCCCTGAAAAATAAAGAATTAGTCACGATTCTTTATCTCTTTAACCCAATTAAAAATCGCCACTATTTTCCAACTTTATTCAAGGTAATATAAATGTTTCTTGACATTTGACCTTATGATTATTTTATTTATTTAATACTTCCAATAAATTCTTACACAACAAACGATATTTCATTCAATTTAGATATCTTTTCAAGCAAATAAATCTTTATCTTATTAAAAAAAATTATTTAACAGCGACTAATGTTTAACTAAAATTTACCTAGTACGCTGATCCTTTAAAATGATTTCGCAGGTGTGTTTTATTACTTTCGTGTTAATTTGTTTATTTGGACTGTGTACGCAAACGTCGGTAAGTAACGTAGTTGACTCCTCCCGGAAAAATACCACTGGTTCACTCACAAAATAAAAAAATTAAAAGCCAAAAACCTTTTTGTTTAAGGTGTTAGTGGAAACGTCGAGAAATGTAAACACTTCCATCAAAGATGACACAATTGAAGCAATTAAAAGAGCGTATATGTATTTTAGCAGCGAATTCGATAGGTGCAATCTGGTGAGACAGATCATGTTGGAGAAATATCCCGATTTCGAATGGCAGGTGGTCACATACCATGCATTTTCTATAAAATGTGTTAAATTTTTGAATTTGAAAGTAAACAATCAAACAAATTATTTAGTTTTTGCTACAAATCCTTAAAATAATTTAAGGAAAAGAGGAATTGTACATTTTACAATAAAAATTTTGTTTAAAAATTGTTTTTTTTTCTCTGTACTGCAGTTATAACATTATTTCAGCGGACCAACTGATTAGTTCGTAATTAATGATTCAGTAAATATTTACTTTATAACCTGGTCCGTTATAGCCGATCATCACTGTAGTTCATTATTTACAAGTTATTGTAATTAAAAGCAATAATTAAAAAAGTTTAGCCGTTTTTAAATTTCAGATAATACACCATTACAAAAGCTACTAATTATCCAATACAGAATAAAAGACTTTTTTATATAAAAGAAATTAGTGGGCCAATATTTATCAACTTTCACCATAAAACATACAAAAATGTCAATGCCAGTTGAACCAAAGAATGGAAGTAATTTAGTATGCTTATTTTATTAACAATCTAGAAAACACTTTTACCTTGCGTAATATAATTACAGTAGCTCTTCCTAATACTTTAATTTTATGCACACTGGTTAAACTCCCAAATACAAATCTTCCTTGCTCATATTTTGTCTACCCCGACACCCATTTCTTGAATTCCTATTAAGTAAAAATAATTGTTTTGTGTCGAGTTCTAACGTATCGTCAGTACAGTTCGTCAAATATAAATGTTAAATTTCCTGTTGTGTTCCAAAGTAAGGAAGTGTTTAGGACAGAAAAAGTCAGATGGTTGGTAAACAAAAACTCACTTATGAAACCATTTACGTCGCTTCTAAATAGATTTATTAGAAACATTAAAATACTGGTTTTCTTATTTAAATATAAAAAGAAATTCAAAAGTTAAATTTTAGATACCTTTCGGCACGTAAACTTAACACATATACAATTTAAAGAGTGTTACATTGCATTAGTGAAAAATCAAACGGGAAATTTTCAATTATTTCATTGAACTATATAATTACTAATTTTTACAAAACCATTTCGGAATCAAATCATTGCAACAATTCAGTCCTGAAAGAGTTAAGCTAAAATCATGAACATGATAAGTTATATTTATAACCAGGAACCAATTTCCTCTATAAATAAATGCCAAAAAGACAAAGTAAAAAAATGTTACAAGTCGATGTTATTTATATACCACAATTGTACATATTTCTCTCAAAAAAAAAAAAAAATTTTAAACCAAAAATTAACTTACACATCATATTATTTTAATTTTTTCTAAAAGTAAACTGTTACCATCATAAAAGCTACCGATCCTTCTGTTTTTCTATTGAATTCAACTAAAGCAGCAGCAAAATAAAATGCAAGAATTAAACTACAAGACAAGTGAGTAATTATTTGTTTATATTGCTTATTGTAACTGTTTAAAACAAAAATCCCAAGTTTCTCTTATATCTTACTTTGCCGCATTAAAACGTTAAATATGTTATGCATAAATACTTAAAGTGTGTAACAAAAAAAAGTGGTAGATATTTTGCATGGGCCGTTTAATTAATTAAGAACAAAAACCGTTTGTTTATTATTGTGGTTGTCTGTTGTTTCCTGCCCTAGGTCCGTTTCTGTGTTGACGGGGTCGATTGTTGTAATTGTTATGATTATTGTTGTTTTGATAAAAAGTTTGGTTGTTGTTAGGTCGTGGTTGCTGTTGCACTCGATGTTTTTGAGGTTCCTCTGTCTTAGGAGGTTGTTGTAACGGCGGTTGTACTACAACTTCTTCGATGCCGTTTCCGTTAGTCGGAGGCACAATCTGATTACCGGGTGGCGGTTGGTATGTCTGAAAGTTTGGTGGTAAAGGAATTGGCGGTGGTGGGCCTTGAACGTAACTAGTATTCGTAAAAGTTTGAGTAGGTAATGTATCGGGTGTGTCTAATTCAGAATCCTAGAAAATATACCCATGTTAGATGAGATGTCACAAGCTCGATTTTAAGCGTACCTGCAAGAAGAAAAAGCTTGCCGTTCCTAATACTTCGGTAATTGGTCTTGGCGTCTGTTGAAAATATATAGGTTGTGGTTCAACAGGTATTTGCTCCAATGGAGGTTCAATTTGCTGCGCTACCACTAGCGGTATTGGCGCTTCAATGATGGGTTGTTCGAAAGTTTGAAGTACTTCCGGAACAGGTTCGATTAATTCAGGGACAATATTACAATTTTGTTCTTCGGGTTCCACAATTACCGCCGCTTCTTCAAATTCTTCGTTCTAAAAGTAGAAAAGACGACCTTAACACATACAGAGAACACATACACTTCACATTAGCAATATTACCGATGGTTGATCCAAATATCCACTTTCATGAATTTTACCAATCACTTCCTTAATCTGACTATACGAACCGCCAAAAACGTCTTTTTGTTTACCATCAACTACAGCGAGCAAATGTTCGGCTGCAGCTTGAACCTGGTTAGTAAATGCAGTCGGGTTGCCTAATTCATGCTTGGGGGTCACAGCAGGGTAAAGGTCGTCCAATAATCTAAAAAAAAATTATTTTAACTTCTGTAGTGTTGTGCGAGAGATTCTACTAACATCTACAAAACGTATCCTAATTAGACACACGTCATAGAAATGCTATACAAAATGTCAAAATCGCGATTAACCCAAACTGCCTGCACCTAATATAGAAGCAGGTTATTAACAATTACCAGGAACTACACATTATACAATTATATAATATTAACAAACAATTTAAAGCAGCTGTAAATGTTAAATGTGCTTATTAAGGGGTCTGGCCTACTTGCAAATTGAAAAAAATCGATTTTTTTTTTATTTTTTTTTCTGTAAGTATAACCTTTCAAAAATCTTTCCTGAAAGTTTTAAGCACCAAGTAATAAAATTGACGAAATTATGAGAGTTCAAAGTACACACCGTTCAAACCGAATACGGATTACATAGGATTTACAGCATCTGGCAATAATTTCCGAGACCAACTATTTTTAAAATTTTTATTACCCTATAGGTTTATTATTTCAATGAATAGTCTTCAATGAATGGTCAGTATAGTTTCATGTTTCCACTTTGGTGCTGTACTACAATTTAAATTTTGGTAATTTGTACTTTTTTAAATTATAATTTGTGAATTCTGTGCGGTAGGACAATTATTTCTTTTAGAGCTTAATTTGTTGTTTGTGTGTGTTTTGTTTACAAAAAAGGAGTGCATAGGGCACGTTCAAAATAAAATGGGTTATCGATTGCGTTTGTGCAAATCAAAAACAAAAGGCCTTGGAGGAAAGGGTAAACTAACTGGCAAAATGATAGATAAACTGACAGTTTATTATGGTTTGGCGATAAGGCGAAATTGTGAGTCCATGATGAAAATGAAAAATGCCATATGGGCCACATATTACCACTATAGTTCGTCAGATGAGTTTCCGCAACACGACCACTATCCGGTCGGAGCAGAATCGTGGTGCACCTGGCAGCGCGCTTTTGCGAGCGATAAACTGGCTTCATATTCACATGATTATAAGCCTCTACCCTCTGATGTTTTGACTGCTATAAAACCTATATATGTAGACCTAAGCAAGGAGGAATTATTAGAAAGATGCATCGGAGGTTTTAATCAAAATAATAATGAGAGCTATAATCAAGTGATATGGAAAATGAGCCCTAAAATTGTTCCAAGCGGATTTAAAACTGTTGAACTTGCTGCCAACATTGCCGCCTGTGTTTTTAACGAAGGTTCACAAGCAATTTTAGAAATATACACCGCTTTGGGAATACAAAATGGACCAAACGCTCACCGATATGTAGAATTGGAGGATTCAGTCCGCATTCAGACGGCAGACCGCCGAACGCAGCAAGCCACCCGAGAAGACAGAATGGCTCGGAGACAACATCAACTCAACATTTTGGAGGCTACAACATCATCTGGAAATGTTCAATATGGGCCTGGAATAGATGACTCGATGTAAGTTGCAAAATTAATATTTTATTTTAAAGAAAATCGATCTTAAATCTTTAAACGCGATTATCTCGAAATGACATTTTCAACATCGGTGACCACGATATATTGAAAACTACTAGATCGATTTGTTTCAAATTTGGCACAGTTATTTTAGATATAAAAAACTAGTCCTTGAACGAAGGAATTTTTTTTACGATGTATAGTTTTGTTTTTATTAGCGATAAAGTAGCAATATTTTCATCAAAAATTGAAAATTAACTTTGAGCGTGTGCCATTTTATCCTATATTGATATTTTGAAAAATCCTTCGTTCAAGGACTAGACAATTTAATATATTGTATAACTTTTTTTGAATTTTTTATTTTAGATGAACCAGATTCAAGCAGCGATGGTCACCGCAAAACATGTTTTTGAAAAGGACCTTCGGGATAATGGCTATAACTTTTTTGTTTGTGAATATATTTTATTAAAAAAATTATTTTATTTAAGTAAAAACTTGCTGCTTTTTATGTATACCAACATATCCTTAAAAAACTATTCTGGTTCTTTAAAAAAAATTCTCCAAGATCACCTATTTTTTTCACGTCTAACTAGGCATGACCCCTTAAGGCAGTCACCCCCTGTGACGATCATTTTTTAAGTTATTTTTTGGGATTTTTTTTATGACGAACAATAAAAATATAGAGGTTTGAACTTTTTTCTATATATTTATTGACATTTCAACAGTAAGTCAGAATATTTTTCGACCAAAATTTTCATCACAATTACTCCAAAAGCCAAGATTGTTTGTTGACAAGTTTGTCGACGATCTCCATGATTCCGGCTTATTGGCTTATCTAAATTCAAAAAACCAAACGGCATTTTAATCTGTAAAGCTGTGGCTATCGAATGAACTAGAATCATTCAAAAATATTGGTAATTGAATAATTGACATGTTTTTGAAAATTAATTTTCAAATTTCATGATTTTATTTGATTATTTTGTTATAAATAAAAAAAACGGCTCGAAATTTTTCAATCTTTTATTTGAATTGATGACCATACATGTTCCGAATCTACCATTAAAATTTCAAAGCAATGGGTCATACGGTTTTTGAGATATCGTGGAGACCAGTTAGAAAATGTAGTTTTAAGAAAATTGCGTTTAAAAAGAAGTTCAAATACGATTTAAAATATTAAAGATTTAAATCAAGTTAATATCTTTAGTCACCATTAATCTGCTATGCCTGGTCCATAGATAATTCCTTCTGCTTCGTCTTAGAAGTCCCTTAAATTTGCTGGCTCCGTTTTTGCTTTAATCCCAAGGGATGAAAAGGAATACCGCTAGTTTTGCAAAGACAGCATATCTTCATGTGTAGAATGTATGTAATGTTTTTAAAGTGTAAATGTGTGTAGAAAATTAGAAAATCACTTTACCAGCATATTCTACACATGTTTAGGAATCAATGTATGAAAAATAATTTTTTGATTTTTTCGACATATCACACGGGGTGACTGCCTTAACAAACTTATTTCATTTTCTAGTCAATTTTTATAGTCAGGTCAATCTAGATATTCGAAGGTACAATAATTCCCAAAAAGCTGAAAATTGGTAAAATTGTTCAAAACATAATTATAAATGAAATTTAAAGTCCTCATCGATCGGGTACGTGGAAAAAAATTTATTCGAGGTCAAAGGTCAAAAAAATTGGTTTTTCGCGATTTTCTGCAGAACAGCAAGTTTTATCATAAAATTAATTCAGACAAAAATTGTAGATCATATAATTATCTATAAAAAATGAATAAATACTTATTTCCTTAGAGCCATCGTTTCTGAGATATAACGATTCAAAAAGTTGGAATCGTCATCATATGCACACGTTTCCGTGCCACCTATGAGATAGTGTACTTAGCCCATTTTTTAACGTGGTTTTCCTGGTAGGCCAGGAATATCGTTATATCTCAAAAACGATGGCTCTTAGGAAAAAAGTATTCATACATTTTTTATAGATAATTATATGATCTACAATTCTTGTCTGAACTAATTTTATGATAAAATTTGCCGTTTTGCAGAAAATCGCGAAATACCAATTTGTTAGACCTTTGACCTCGAATAAATTTTTTTCCACGTACCAGATCGGTGAGAACTTTTTAAATTTCATTTATAATTATGTTTTGAACAATTTTACCAATTTTCGGCTTTTTAAGAATTACTGTACCTTCACTCTTATTCTTTGTATTAATTTGACCAGACTATTAACCGACTTTAAAAAAAGGAAGTTACTCAATTAGTCTGTATGTTTTTTTATGTATGTTCGGACATAACTTTGTTGATGAACCAATTTTAATGATTATTTTTATGTTGGGTTCAGTACTTATAGTTCCAAGGTGTTCCATCATTGGTAGTGGACCTTGAACTTCGAAGATACACCAGAAAACTCCTCAAAATCAAATAGGAAATGTATAGTGATCGAGGTATTGTTAGGTGTATGACAATCCCAGAACAAGATAGATTTCCTCATTGAGAAGCATCATTACTAGGTCTACCCATCACTTAAAATTGTAAAATAATTAACTATAAAAAAAAATAAAAACCAACTTAAAAAAACACAAAAGTAATATAAGTTAACTAAAAAGCAAAATATAATGTTTTTTTATAATTTTGAAGTCGGTGTCAAGTAAAACATAAAATTATGTGTTTTAAAAGTCTATAATATTATCAATAACTTCTTACTTCGTTTGTCTTATAACTACTTACTGGCAAATTATATTGTAATAAAATAGTATATAACTACATATAATTAGTATTAAGTTGTCTTGCTTGACACCGACTTCTTCTTCCTTTTTTATTAGGTCTGCAACCTGTTTTTACTAACAGCAACCTCGGTGGTGTTCCAAAATTACTATTAGTGATATGAGCATAATATTGTTTTTACATCCAAGGTAGCTTGCTAGGCTTGTCTCAGATGTGCCAGTAACTCTGGTTTTTGTTGTTGATGAAGGCAAGTCATCAACCAAGAGGGACCGCCAGTTTTACGTGCCTTCAGAAGCACAAAAATTAATAACTTCTGTATTTGACTACAAAATGTTTAATATATAATTAAAAAATATATAGCTCTACGATTTTCCAATTTTGCATCAACTGCACGATTTGTTGATTGGTGAGATTGATTCACCGAGAGACCACATAATTTTTTTGTAACTTGGTAAACAATGTGAACATTTGTTTACGATTAATTCCCCTGACCTAGATAAGTCTAAGCCTCAGAATTACTTCAGAATAAGATCGTGAACTTGGACCCAAATTATAACCCTCATTTTGATTGTAACTCTTAAAATTTACCAAACCAAAAACTAAGTGGTTCCACATCATATAGAGTAGTTATTTTGAAAAGATTTGCAAGAAATAAAAAAGGTTTTGTCGGCCATGTTAACCATGTGACACATGTCATTAGATGAGATGACATTTTTAGGTTCACTGATTCTACTCGACAAAATTTAAAGTAGGTAAGTACAAACAAACAAGTGAATGATGTTGACAAAAACAAACTATAATAATGGGTGTAATGAAACTTAAAGTTTTGTAATCAATTTAAATTATGTTGCGATTTAATTACCACCCACAAGATTACTTTATATTTGCAACTTACTTGAGATCCGTTTCGCTAAGACTGACAGCTCCGTTACGATTTAAAAGAAAATCATCCCTAACATTTTCGTGGCCCATTTGATTGAGTGCATCTTGTACCAGCAAAACTTCCCTAATCTAAAAGAAACAATTCGTGGTGCTAAGTAACTTAATTAGAAGTAAAGCAAATAAATTTTACCTTGGCCAATTCGGCTTGACTTTTTGCTACCGCCTCTTTTCGTGCTTGTTTTTTCGCTTCTTTTTCGGAAACTGTAGCAATACCTAGGAACTGTTTACACAAGTCGCGAGCAAATTCGAGAGTTTGAACTACTTCTTCGTATTTAGCTACTGCAGTCTTTTGGTCGTGATTTAACTCCTTACCCGAGGTTTGAAGATCGCGATAAGATTCCAATTTAGCCTGCAAATAAAAAAAAAACTTACCGCAACGAAATTATTATGGCGGCGTTGCAAACGTGTGAACACCTCAAATTTGCCGTTTCAAGCACATGGATTTCAAAACTAACCTTACGCTTTTCCAAATTCCTAATTTTATGTTCTATTACAGTAATTGCTTGTCTCATGGGTGTCGCTGAAGTGGAACTATCAGCTAAAGCCGTATCCGAATTAATTTGTTTGTCAATTTTGACATTAGCCGCTGAAGGCATTTTGTGTGTTTATCACTAAATAAGACACTGCGAATAAATTTCTCGATTTATTACTACAATTAAGTTTCTAACCAAATCGATATGATTCAAAAAACCACACTTAAAACTGCTTAGACCCGCACACTCGACCTGCCATTAAAAACGGCCGATTTACACAAAAGTTTCACGAAAGGAAACGACGTTTGTTGCCGGAAGTTCCGATGCGCACGGCTAGCGAGGGAATTTTAAATTTGCGCTTGACAAAATTACGTTCTTAATTCGTTTCTTTGTAATAATCTTCGATTATTTATCTATACAACGCGAAAAATTGTAAGTTACTCAATTATCGTGAAGTGCTGCTACCAAACAAAAATATTAATAAACACCGTAATAGATGCAATGTTAAGTTTAAATTAAAATTGAATACGCGGCTCGTCGGAATTTTACCAATACTAAACTCTAAATAATATCTGGAAAATAATAATTTTAATTATCTCGTTCAACCGCATTTTAAATTCATTACTTTGAATCGGTCAAACTATTTGAGTACATAGGCGTCGATTACCTAAGGGCGTCGGGGTGCGCGCCCCTATTAAACAATTTCTACTTTCAAAACCCTTTTTTATAATCATTTATTGTTACCCTTGCTTTATTATCTTCATCTATAATTTTTACAAAAAATATCAATTTAAAAATACTCATCAATGCTGAGCACAATAGTCTCGGAGCTAGGAAAGTTGCAAACCCGCGTTTACTTACTTAAAAAATATTACAATGTTTTGGTTATACAGTACAGTCTCGGTAATCCAACCATCCAGCAATTCAAAAAGAAAAAAAACTCAGTATAGTATGCACAAATAGTTATAATCCGAACACAACTAATAAAATTTTCAGATTATAGAAAAATTGCAAAAGAAAGGATAGAATAAAAAATGTTTACAAGCCGAAGTAAAAGAGTAGGTAAATGAAAGAAATCAGGAAAGAATAATAATTTAACTGATACAGAAATGATTAAGGAATTTATTGAAGATCGGAACGTAGAAGATGATGAAGAAATTGACGAGACACGTTTTATAAAGAATAAAGAAGCTGAATGATGTCCCATCTCACAAAATTTTATTGCTCCGGCAATTAAAAGAATAGGCAACTTTATCCAGTAATCCGAATGAAGCCAGGTTTCTTATAGTTCAGAATACTGAAAAAAAATACGATTTATGTATATTGGTTTACTTTTTATTCTTTGAAGAGTCATAATTTCTAGCTACATTATTTACATCTACTAAAAATGTAGTTAAGTGTAGTAATTTTTTTGCAATCAAGAGAAAAGACGGAATAGGTGCCTTTATACCGAACACGTGTGTTACTATCTAAGCAATAAGATAAAAACGGCAAAATTTGTTGTTAAAATGTAATTTCCTCCGTTTTATTACTTAGATAGGAAGGACACGTGCTAACCCGTACATCAGACAAGGCACCTAATGTGGGATATATTCTAGGTAATAAAGGTCAAGGATAAAATATTTAAACGTTTTTATTTGAATAATGAATGTATACAACTATTCTAAACTGTACAATAAACAAATGTAGTACAATTATTATTTTTTATTAATCAATATCACTTTTGTATCCCGCACATTTGAAAACTATGCACACGATATGAAATGGCAATTTAACAAAACTTAAAAACAAAATAATAATCAAAAGTATCTAATTAATATTAATAAGTGATGATTTATGCAATTAATGTTACAATATTATATCTTTCATACTCTTTAATAATAAAAACTCTTGTTACCATAATATATTACAATTTTCAATAATTTTCTGATATTTTCGTAAAAACAACAAAATAAAGGCCATCAGACCCACAACACAAAAATAAAATAGTTATTTCCATAATTTCAATTCTCACTGTATAACACTTTTGAATTTAAAACTGTATTCAAAATTATCCACTTCGGCCCAGGAACCTCGCACATCGTAAAACAACTAAAACAAAAAACGGCAACTTTAATTTGACCCAACACTTATTTTGTCCAAAGTTAACTTACCTGATTAAGCCACTGCTCATCGGCCAGTAATTCGTTTAAAATACAAGTAGTATCTTTGTTTGGGTCCGTCGTGCGCTTCTCGGCCACCCTCTTGGCACATTCGATGTACATCAAGTATTTCTGATGAGTGATTTTGTTGAATAATTCAACATGACTCGCACATATTCGACACATTAGAAAATCCTAAAATCAAAAACAGTTTGGTTTAAAAACTATTATTAGGTTATTTGGCAAATTATTTGGCATACTTTTTCGATTAATTGCGTGCTAGGTTGACAGCCTTCCAGAGTGGTTGAGTTGTAAGGTTGGCCATACATCAAAACACGCACAGCAACGCCAGGCTTCATACACGCAGCACAAGGATGGAATTGAGTGTCAGCTGCGCCCAACTCACGTATCACATTGAGACAAGGCCAGGTCGTAACGGCAATTTCCACGGGGTTTGGCCAACGCAACAAGTTGATCATCTTATACTTTTTGGTATCCGTTATATCGTCAATAGTTTTGACGTTGGTAAGAAAATATTCATCTGAAAATAACAAAACTTTTTTCGAGCCCTTCAACAAGTTATAGTTTACCAACCTTGCTCTTGGAAGATTTCAGTAAGAAAGTTGCTGTCCAAGGCCTGCGATATCAATGTTTGAATGTAAACTTCAAAATTATCCTGATAACCCTCGCTCTCCTTCATGGCCTGCTTGACAAACTCGTGGTCGATGAAAATCATTTCGTTCCGCAACAATTCCACTATCACTTCCGATTGACCCTGCATTATGAATTTTATTGGTACATTTACGTAGTATTTTTTATTTTCGGGAGCCCACGCCTTAAACTTTAAAGAATTATTGATAGAAATTGTAGAAATATCAGAAACACTTACGGAGGATCCATTACGATATAAAGTTTGTCCGTTTTGTTCGAAAGACTCAAATTTCTGTAAAAGATTTACATTGTCTACTCTCCATATCACAGGCCATTCCTGGCCAAGTTCAGACTTCAACGCAACAAATTCTCCATCCTTAAAAAGATTATCTTCGCTTAGATTATGTGGTCCATTATTTTGTTGTGCAACCGCCGCTGCAATGTTGTCTTCCAACGTCGGTGCATTATTTTGCTTCTGGACCTGTTTGTTACCTAAGAAAAAATTTAAACTTACTGTTATTAAGAATTATTCGTTCATAAGAATCACAAAAAGGTTGAGTTTGACGTATCAGTTTTTCTCTAAGAACTCGAAAAACAGGTTTCAAAAATAGTTTTTGAAAACTTTTGACCTGTTCAACGTTCTTGATATATTTCATAATTTTTGATTTATTACAGAAATATTGCGCCTTTCGTAGTTACGGTTAAAATGTAAATAAGCTTACATTGTAGATGGATGCCAACCGAGTTTTGAGACTATAATATAATATCAAACTTTCGTTATTATTTATCTGACAATAGTATATAAATAAAAATAAACAAAACACTTACCACTAGGAAGTTTCGTTTTTTTTCCAGACTGCGAATCGTTGGAATACTCATCAAATTCCGACCCATATGACGTAACGTTCCTTCTTTTGCGTCCTCTGAACCCCAATTTTTTTGACTTCTTCACGGTAATTTCTTCCTCCAGATCTTCTCTTGCTTGCGGCGTCCACGCAGGATCCGAATCGGAATCCATAAACTCGATCGGTTCATCTAAATCATCGTCAACAGTTTGTTTCATCAGTTGCTGCATGCTGGTTTTTTCTTTCGCCGCTCTTTTGCTACTTTCACGTCTTGGCGGTAATTTGGGAGAACCGCGATTTCCATTTTCTTCTTGCGATTTTATATGTGATGGAATATCGCGCGAGCGCTTTCGTTCGGCAGATCCCACCCCCTTCGTCGGTCTTCCTTTCTTCTTGGTCTTTTCTTTGGGAGGCGGTTCGACCTTCACGATGGGCGCAACCTTTCGCGCAAATAAATCTTCGTCGGAGGTAAAACCGTCGTCAGAGCTATCGAAAATATTCTGCTTACGTTCTTTGGGTAGAGGAAAGTATCGCGGATCGTCTTGAGGATCACCAATCGTTGAGCGCACCGGTGGAGTTGTCACAACTTGTAGCGAAGGCGGCGGCGTAATAGGAACACTACTGCTACTCAAACCATCCAATTTAGGCAAGTTTGGGACCGGCTGTGTTGGCTGCGGCGGTTGCTGTTGCATAGGTTTCGCGCGCGACCAAGTTTGCTTTCTGTTACCGCGGGCGGGTGGTGGTGGCGAATTGTTTCGTTCGCCGTTTAAAAACTTTAAGTAACTATTCATAAAGCCGTCAGAACTCCCCGTATTTGGACCTTTATCTGAAGGTTTACTTGGCTGAATAATTTGATTTGTGGTGCTTGTACGTCTCGCTGCAGTAGAAGCAGGTACGACGGCGGTAGAAGGTACGTGGTTGCCCCCCGAAAGAAAATTAAGTTCTTCTTCGATGTTAGGTACTATGACTTTGGGTGAGCTTTCTTGTTGTGTAAATTGGGAAGAAGATGCAGCTTGCGAAGGCTGTTCGGAGTAGGAAGCTATGGGAGCAAGTTCGGCGGAGGCAAATTCGTTTGGATGAGGGGCTAAATGAAAGGGAGGAAAATAGGGAAGAGGTGGTGGATGGTGAGAATGTGGATGAGGTACCATGAGTCCTTGATGTTGTTGATGAATTGCTGCTTGAGTTCCAAAAATTTTCGAAGAGGGAGGCGGTGCCCACCTGTTTTCAAAATCGAAGTAAGCTCCGTTCTGTTGTGGCTGATTTGTCGTTGCCGCATGAGCGGGTGGGGGTATTCGACCAGAAAAATATTCGGATATATTAGGTCCTGCGACGACGTCATTAACTGATGCGTTGTTGATTTTGTTCTCGTTGCTCTTTCTTCGTTTTGCTGTCGACTTAATTTCTTGTTTAATTTCCGACTGCTGTACCTGACAACTTTGCTGCTGCAAATTTTTAACAATACTCATGGGATCTCCTCTACAACTAGACAAGTCTTGTAAAGACACCTGATGTTGACCGGATTCAAAGTAAGCTTGTTGTTGTCTTTCATTTGTCACCAGCCTCGAAGCCACTTCCGAATTACTATTATAATTGTTTGCATTGTTTGATTGACCGATAAATTTTCTTTGTTGCTGTTGGCGCTGTTCGTCCCAACAACTTTGATTTGTATTGTGGTTGCTATTTAAAGCACGGGTAATAACAGAAGGGTATGCGACGTTTCCAGTCGTTTGAGGCGCGTTGGTTCGGGCGACAGTCACGTCCAATGGAGAAGGTGGAGTAACAATATTAGAATTTTGAGGCGACGAAATAGAATTTAAGGGGCTATTGTACATGGGATAAGCCGGGCTAGGAACGTGACCTAAAGGAGATGCTTGAGAGTGGGCTTGTAAAGGACTAGGACGTCGTGGAACGACGACGTTACAATCGGGACCGTTTGAGTAGTCAGAACTGCTTTTAGATCTTTGAAAATCCGTGTCCGAATTATTTCCTGATTGATAGTGACGGTAACCTGCACCTGCGGAATGTTGAAATTGGGATCTCTTCGCCGACGAATTACTACCAGCGTAACTGATACGCCCAGCAGCGTCCATTAAAGAAAAACTAATTGGAGATGACTGACTTGAATTATCCTCATTTTGTTGAGCTTGTCTTTGTCTTTCAACGTGGTTTGATAATTCGGGATAAATTTTAGTTTGAGCCTTGGTTTGAATTTGAGGAAGTTGTTTTGTTTGGGGAGCGGTGAAAGATTGTTTATCGGTTGGTCTTGAGGGATTTGGTGAACCAAGATATATCGTGCGACTTTGCGGCACGCGATGATAATCTTTGGAAGCGGCGGAAGAATTTGGTGAAGAAGAGACTATGCATGATTGTTGAAGATTGGAAGAGTTTGAAGAAGCAAAAGGCTTGTTATTGTTTGAAGCATCGCTGCTGTTACCACTCGCATAAGTGGACGAAGATGATTGGAAGAAATTCGCCGTGTTGGGTTGAGTTGCAGGCGATTTGGCGGCAACTGTATTCGAAATATGAGGACTTTGTGCTCTCGAGGAGTTTTTCGAATTAACGACCGCCAATGGAGAATTCAAATGGTTTATACCTTGAGCTGCGACGAAGTGAGCATTGAAATTTTCGTAGGAAGCTGTTGTAGATTTTCCCGATGTAGTACTTGGTACGACACTTTCGTGAGGTAATATTCCAAAAGGGCTGTTTTGTGGCCACGCGCTCGCGTTTTGTTCAAAGAACGCCTAAAAAACAATAAAATTATTTACAATTTAAAATGAACATAAAAAATGAACCGACTGAAGTTCTTAATTTTTTTATAGTAATTTATAATTTACAAAATATAACAGTTTAATGCAAATTTTAGAATAAATGGTAATTATCTGCAATAATTATGCTTTGTAGGATAAAATATTTTAAACAAACATTAAAATTATCAACTCGCATATAAAGTTTTCGCGCATTTTTATTTTATAAAACAAAAAACATTGAGTAACAGAATGTTTGCAATTATTTAAAATTTTTTTTCAACATAAAAACTTAATATTTGCACATGAAGACTTGAGAGTAAAAAACTAATTTAATACATAAAAAATTGCGAGCTTGCTCCTATTATTATTCCTATAGTAAATTAAAAATTGATTATAAAGTGAAAAGAATTAAAATACTACTTTACCATAATATTCATATGTCCATAGGAAGACATATTTAAAAAGAAATAAATATTTCTAATATCTTCACTTCAATAAATCAGTTTCACTAATGATCATTTCCAAAACTTTATTTAACACCCCTATGCTTCAGGGGTGTTTTCTAGTTTTAGGTACAGGGTGAATTGTAAAATTTTTGAAAATGTTAACGGTACTTATATGGCTTTAAGTTATCTAACAGACTTTTGGCTTTTCAAAGCTTTAATTTAAAATAAAAAAAGATTATTCAAAATTTTACCGCTTTTGTTAGGCCAGGTAATAATCGCAAATTGATAACTTTCTTTCATAAAAAAAAGTTTAAGATAAATATTATACTGCAATTACACTTAATGTTCCCTTGCTACTGAAATTAAAAATTAATTTGTCCTCAAAACAAACAAAATTGACAAAATCAAACCATTCTAGAATGCTATAAAAATGTAAATAATCGCTAGTTTATACCAATTTTTCAAATGCATGTGCAAGCATGAAAATTCCTTTAAATCTTCAAGATTTAATAATAAAAGTTATTATTATTCATATCAGAATCAAAACATAAATTCAGAATATTGCGTAAACTAAAAATTAACGTTCGGAGATTCTCAAATTCTAATTTTTATTTTATGTCATTCGCATAATTTCTACGCCAAACGTAAGAAATAAAATGAAGTTGCAAATTACTCTTACTTTAAACAGCGGTTCCCAATTAGTTTTGACCGCGAAATCGTTGGGTGATGTAAAAAATTTGGCAGAACCACAAGCCAATTTGTTTACTATTAGCTAAAAAAAAGATCATTGAGTTCTGCATTTAAAGGTTGCTCAAGTATGCACCCCCCCCCCCCCCCGGTGGCTGGTGAGGGATACAAATTTGATAATATAATTCGATAATTAATCCATTTTATTAAACGGATTATATAAGCATACAGGGTACTCAAAAAATAAAAAAATTTTTTTAAGCGGCAAATTTAATTTTACGCAATTTTGAAATTCTTTTTGGCGGAACCCTTGGATTTTTTCGCGGAACCCTACTTGGAAACCGCTGCTTTAAGATAATCAAATTTTTGAGGTTTTTTATCTAGGTTTGACATGTACATCAAACCGTGCAAAACCAGAACAAATCTGTCAACATACCTGTGCTTGATGGTAATCACCCTCGTTCGCCTGTTTGGCGTTAGCTGCTTGTGCCAGAGCTTGTCTATGTTGTTGGACTTGGGTAACATAATGTGCGGACGGTTTGGCACTTCCGGGATGAAACAATGGACTAAAAACGGTATCATAGCCGACATGTGGTGGTGAAAGAAAACCGCTCGATAAAATTTGGGCTGTTGTGGTGACGGGCGTTCCAGTTGATGTAAGGTGATGATGTAAATCGGCACCACTGGCGCCTGCTTGGACACCAGCTAAGCGATTATAAGACGCATAAGCCGACCATGGTCCTACCGGATCCATTTCTGATATAAAAAGCTAATGTTATATGCGATGTTGCCATCCCATCTAAAAAAAAAGTAATAATATAAATAAAGAAAAGTAGGTAAACATAGCGAACAGATATGATCAAGTAAACCATTGATGGTTTTATGTACTGTGGAGATCCTAAAATTAGCAACCCAAGGAAGACATAATGACATTAACCGAATAGACTTAATAGAATTAAAACAGTGAAATGGAGCAAAACAATAGGTTTGTGAGACCACAATAATAGATAATTGTACAATCTTTCTTGCTAAAGCATCAACAATGTTGCTTGGATTCTCCCCTAAAAGAATAATCAAGAAACACCTTTTAGACATTGCCCAACTTTGATTAGCTAATTTGTCCACCTGTGGATTGATTTTCCACATCAAAAGTTAAAAGATTTGGATATAAAATTTTGAAAGATATTTAAATTGATTCCATATTATGGTACACGCAAAACGACTGAAAATAATCAAATCTGAAACATCAGATCAAAATCAAGCAGAAAAACACTCTGTGTTGTCACACTAACCTAGAAAATTATAAGGTTGACATGTATACATCCCAGAAGCATTTAGCAGCTTCTGATAAAAATTCCGCAATTACCAATAAGGATAAACCAAAAGATATGATAAAATCAAAAGGAGAAGATTAAAATTGTTTTGTTGTTCACCCCATTTGCACATGAAAGGTTGACAGGAAAATTTAGCAAGTTTTGAAATGAAATAAGCGAGAAAGATGCGAAGGGGAGATGATCACAATAGAATTGGAAAGGCATTCAATTTTTCAAATTTACAAAACATTTTGAATTAAAATACACGAGAACCAGAAGTCATAACCAGCTTTGAGCGCAATTTAAAAAATCATAGTAGTCTGCGAAATTACGAACATTCGTCGTTTGTTTTTCGAAAAATTCATTAAAAATTTAAATTTCAAGTTGGCCAAATTCGAGGGCGAAGAAAAACCGAAAACACATCGTCGACCTATTGCAGTTCTGATAAAAAAAAATAAAGGACTTTTCAAAAAAATTGCTTGAAACAATTTTTGAACAAATAATTTTGGTTGGTGGGGGGTTAACTTAAATGTCAAGTGATGAATTTTTCCTGTCGCGATTTCATGATCTGCCTTAAAAAACGGATAAATGCCGACGAGTCGATGTTTTCATATTTAAAATAAAAATTTGTGAGGAAAACCAATCAAACGCGGGATGAATTTGACCTATGATCTGGGAACGATGCTGACCACACCAATAGTATTCCATTTAACAATATTAATGAACCACCAAAATAACCCTGTGCAAACCGCACGTAAAGCGCAACTCTACTTACGTCTTGATATAAAATTTAATTCCTTTTATTAATGTCTATTCGATTGCAATTATTCCGTAAATATGGCTCCATATCACTAACATGTAATTTCTTTTCATGCACAAACACTCGAAAAATTACACAAGGACATCGTAGCGCGACGATTATCTTCCCGTTACGCAAAAGGCACCGCACACATTTCAAACTTTAAACTAATCCTAATAATGATTTAATAAAACTATATTCGTTATTTTTATCGAAATGTATAAAACAATACATCATTTATCACACACTACACCAAACTTTGATCAGCCATGTTAAAATATCGTCAACAATAAGTGCGCCATCTTTGACAGATTTCGCTCAACCAAATTTTGGTGGCAAAACAAATTCAAGGTTAAAAATGCAAATGCAATCACCGCGTTTCCGCATAAATTAAAATTAATGTTCCTAAAATTAAAGTTCAAATGTTTATTTTTCCGAGCCCGTTTCAAAAGTAAAAATTATTACGTACAAATTCTTATCGAAATCGTTATCGGAGTATAGACAATTACTCGGAGCAATTATTTTGAAAATTAAAAAGTTTTGTTTGAAGACGACTACATTTTAAAAGAGAGAAAGGTAAAAATAAAGCAAACATTCGTGTTTATAGAAATTTATTTTTTGAATCATCCCGAAAAACCATCACTGACCGACTTATAGATTAAGTTAGCGCAATAAAAAGGTACAATCACTTAAATTGCAAAATAAAATTCTTTTTTACATAAATATAATTTTTTTCACAAAAATCGTGGTACAATTCTCGAGTGATCTATAAAATCTTTGGTTTACATCATAACACTTGAATAGAGAAATTTACAGGTTTTCAGTTTCAAAATATCAAGAATCACAATAATAAAGAGGTCACTAGGATAAAAAAAATAAATGGCAAGCAAGAATTGGCAAGACTAAAAATAAAGAGTTTTTTCTAAACCTTACAAGTTTCACATTTATCACAAAAACTTGACGATTAACAGGAACAAAGACAACTCTAGCAATTACAAAAATAACAAGTCATACTATACACTTACTTATGGAGCACGCCTAACAATTATATGAGGTGAAGGAAGGGTGAAATACTACTATTCGTTTCTAGAATATCATAAAAAGAGTACAGGATGGTAAATTTCTTTGTTTTTACGAGCCCTCGTGCTCTTAAATTCAAAAGATTATAAAATAAAGAATTGCAATAATAAAACTAGAGTTACTGTAAATAAAAGGTAAATAAAACAATTTAGTAGCATCATCTCTTGATTGTTACCTAAACTCCCGTAAGGTTTGTATCTGATAGCACCTAATAATATAGGCTCAAAACCAGTTTGAAAAAAAAAAAATCTCTCACCCTATACACTTAATCATTTTTAAAATATCTCAATAAGAAACCTGCGGCTGTGATTTTCAACCATAACAAACAGCACCATTAAAACAGATCAGAAGGACGGAAAAAATGTGCTTAAAATTTATTGTTAATTTTTAGAAAATGGTTTTTAAATTTGTCCTGATGCACATTGATGAGGAGGGAAGAAAGAGGGTAAAAGAAAAAACTAAAGATAATTTTTAAAAATTGAAAGAGATGTAATATCAACAAAGGGTTGATTGTCTCGAAGAAAAAGAAAAAAGTCAGTAGAATAAAATGTTTTTCAATTAAATGATTGGTGAGAGATATTAGGATGTCAAGTGGTGGGGAAGTGGGATTCTGCACTCCTAAATCAAACATTTTTTACCCTACAATCACTAGATTAATTGTTTACTCTTCCTAACCACTAACAACAAATCCCCCCCCCCTTCCGCGTATGTTAAAATCTCTTATTTTTTGTAAAAAAAAGTTGAGAATCACTGCCCAACAGCCTACAAATTAGCACGTCAAACTTATATCTATAAAAAATTAAATAATTTTCATCTCAACAACAAAAAAAATTTGTACCTACAAAATCAGATCCAATCCATCAAATTTTCTTATGAATAGAAAACGATAGAAAAAATATCACCTTAAAATTAATATCAGGCGGTAATTACCCTAAACAAAAAGACTAGTTTATGATGTGTGCGTCAACGGCGACGAAATTCCATGCGTCACAGAACTTTCAAGCACAACATCCAGTTCGTCAAGAGGTAATAAAATTTGTCGTAAAAAAGTTAACAAACCTCGGTTGCGCAAAAACGAATTATCTTCGTACATATCTAATGTTGCTCTACATGTCGCCATCGGTAGAAGCATCCTATGCAGTAAGTGTTCCCTGTTACAACAAAAAACATTTAAAAGTCTTTATTTGAAAATGCTCCGAGTTTACCTCACGCTTAAGCAAATAAACAGCTGAAATTTTCCATCTTTGCCTAAAGCTTGACTAGCTGAATGAATTTCGTCAATCAGGTGACAGTAGCACCGCCAAACAGCCACAGTTTCTTGACGGTTTCGGTCCAAACTGGAACTCCTGCTTCCTGAGCCTTGTTCCAATAAATCGATTTCAAATTGTTCCTTTACACGTACTAAAATCGAATTACTTTAACTTGAAAACAAATTTTTAAAAAACTTACCAAGATAATCCCATAGGTAGTGATTACGACCGAATAGTCGTGCCGATTTGAATCCCAACAAAAAGACGAGTTCCAAGCAGTGAACAAGACCCGAATCGCCGCAAAGTAATGCAGTTAGAGTAGTGTGCCTCTCAGAACCCCTTCTGTAATGCCACTTGACTATCCTATTTACGCAATCGCCCAACATGTGTTGAATTTGCGACGGTTTTAATTCTATCGGTCTGGGCGGACCAGGCGATCGACAACGAGGTAAAGTATGCACTCCAGAATTTTTAGCTCTTGTGGTCGAAGTATCTTCTCCTTCGGTTTGTCTGGGTAATATGTTGCCCACGAGCAGTCTCTCCGTTGACCCGTCATCGACACCTTTTCCTAACCATCGCGAACAAGGAAACCTTTAAAAAAATAAGATTTTTATGTTCTTGTTTTATTATTTTTCTTTTGTAAAACATAAATTTTTTTTAAGTTACCGACATACTTGTAAGTATGGCCTGTGATTTCGTTACGAACGAGAATGTAATCAATCATCCATTTTGCTGACAGTCCCGAATTGTCATGTCCGATCCTTAAAGTAGTGATGACTCCTAAATTTTGATGCTAAAACAATATGTAACTAAAAGATTTTGTAGTTTATGGAACTTCTTACCCTAAAATCAAAATTCAAAGTCGATTTTGGCACAGGTACCCTTTTCGTTTCGGACAAAGTCCCTGAAAGTACGACCCAAACGTTCGCCGACGTGGTCGTTCCCTTTCTACTAGGAACTATAACTAATCGATAAGATATCACTGAAACAAATTTGTAATAAAATTCTAAAATAAAAACATCGAGACGACCTACCAGTAGTTGGGTAGGTGCTAGTAAAACAAAAATAATCAACAGCATTTAACGAAAGCAAGTGGTAGAGAAATTGTTCCCTCTCTTCCTCGCATCGCAGAAAAGCGGCCCTCTTGTATTGGCTACGCAGTAGGCCTTGATCTGATAGTAAGGTACTTAAATGTTTCGATAGTTGCTTTTTCTCCAAAGCCAAACGAATCCATGCACGAGCCATTCCAACCCCGGTTTTCACATCCGACATGGCTTGGACGTTACTAAAAAAATGTAAAATTATTATTATTATATCTTTGAATAAAAAGTAAATAGAAAAACAAAGGAATGATGGGATGAACACCGCACGTGGGGCTAGTAATACTTTAAATTACTTACAGCATATCAAACAGAAGTGAATCGGGCAATGATGGTAAATCTAATTTGAAATTTTTATTTTCACCACTAGGCGTGCTCCAACTTTCTAAACGTAGCGCCAACCTTGACATTTCTAAAAACAAAAATATTAATGTTTGCAAAGTCAAAAAAGGTTATTTTACCTGGAGAAAAGCACTGGTTATCTATTTTATTTGTGTGCTGATGTTGCTCCTGATATGCCAGCAAGTAAGACCAAAACGCAGATTTCCCCCTTTTTCTTTGCAAACCGTGAGACCATACACGTTCCAAAAAATCACACAAAGAAGCAACCAAAGTGCTTTCTTCGACAGCCCCTGAACTATCACCTCCATTGTTACTGGACAACGTCACCCCTTCGGCACCCAACTTTGCAAGCAACATTCGTTTCGTTTTCGCTTTACAATCCTTGAGTAATTTTTCTACAAAGGTCCAATTCGCTTGAGCAAGCAACGCCGGCGAAACATCTTGATTGTTACTCGTTTTTGTACTATTATTCCTTTCGTTACTCAAACTACTGACATTTACAGTCCTCTTATTCACAACACTAGCTCTGGGTATACTTCCCTTATTTACGACCGACGTTTTATTCAACAACTCCTTATCTAACAACGGAAAATGTCTAGCAACGTTTGGTTTTACGTGCAGCATCTCTCTCGGCATGGGCGACTCAAAATCAGGATTTGCCATCCGATAATCAATCAATTTCTGTGTTTCGTGTGCACTGGTACACGGTTCGTACGTCAACGACCTCATCAAATTTTCGCCCCCATATCGCTGCTTCAAATATTTTATTCTCGTGTCAAAAATCACCAAATTATTATCCACTTCACCCCAGATGCTCAAAATTTTATTATCAATTAAAGTGGCAAACATTTGAGTCTCCAAAAACCGCCACAAAAACTGTCTGTGTTGTTCTGGTTGATCGGATAAAAACGAAGCTTTGTCAAAATTTTGGACTGAGTCACGGTTGTTAAACCAGTCGTCTTTATCTTGCTATAATATAAACATACAAAATATTAAGTAAGTAAATGATACATTCAAGTTTATCAATTTAATCTAAATTTAAAGACTTCACATCTTTAAGTCACATTTTGTAATTAACTCACCTGACTAGGAATGATGATAAAATTTTCGTATGAATGAAAAATATGGACGAAACGATTTAGAAAAATTTCCCTGATGCTATTATTGAATCTCAAGTCTTCAACATATAAATCAGAAGGTTGAACGGATTCGTTTTGGTCGAGTGTGACGCCGGTACGTCTGACAATGTCGGCAATGCGCTGTAGAGCTTCAGATCGAGCAGAACCGGGAGGTGAGGGTGGGCGATCGCATTCTAAAGTGTCGTGAATCGACAACTTCCGTCTGTTCTGGGGCCGTCCAGGTAAAGTACAGCTTCTTGACATCATTTCCTACCAAAACAATAACAAAAACTATTTTTTTTGTAATTAAGAAAACATTTACCTGCCAAGAACGGTTACTCTCTGCATTGGGAACATGTACTGCATGTTTGTCTAAAGCGGCCCAGATTTCAGCGTTAAACGCGTCTAAATGCGGAAAAGCCGCCATTTCTTCAGGTAGTTGCACCCTACACTTGTCAATATCCACATAACACAGACTCGCTTCCGACGCCATTTTTATGTTATCAGAACTTGCGTGCAATCCTAAATTTCAAAATTAGGAAAAGAAAACCTAATATCAAGTGACTTACCCATAACGAAAGGAACGGGAGCGTCCAGAAAATGTTCCAATGATGCTGGTAAAATTGGGACATAAACGTGAGGCCAAGTGAAAGGGAATAACAAAGAAGTTATTCCTTCGGCTACAATCATCAGCCTTTGGCAATCTATAAAGTTGCTTTTAGTAACTTTCATTTCAATTTATTGTTTTATTTACCTGAACTTCTCAGCAGAACCTGATTTTCTAAAAGCAAACACGTAAATAATTGCACCACAATGTCAACTCCAAGCCACAAAAACATAAACCGTAACGGATAGTCAAAGTGAGGTAATTCAAGTGGAAATACCGGACACTGCAATACGACACTTGCTGGTGGTAGTAATGGATCCGAAGGCGGTAAATGCACCAAAATGCTTTTGCCTGGTGCAGGAAGTTGCACCTCATACAAAATATTGAAAACATAACTGTCGAGACTTAGGTTTTTTGAAGTGCTTGATCGTTTGGGAATGCATCTGTAAGAAATCAAATAACCACAATAAAAATAATTTTACCGACCACAAACCTGTACAGATTTTCCAAAAATAGCTTTGCCGAGTGTACATACGGTATTTGCGTTATGAACGCTATACTTTTGGACACAAATAGCTTGTCTTTTGTTATATCATAATAGGTTAATGAGGGACCGCCGGAGTTAGGTGTGGTTAGTTTAAAATGTTTCGGTAAGGAGCGCGTTTGTGGTCCTTGTTGGATGCCTTGAACTGCTTTCACTTTTAAACAGCTGGATAATTCGGTCACGTACATCGCCTGGGTAACATTTGGACGTGTTAAAAATTATGGAAGGCATATTAAGGTCAAAAATTACCTGTAGCGTTTGCATGGCATTGCATATGTCACGATTGCGTACTTCCTCGTACATGACCAAGCTGAAACCATAGCAGCGCTTGCCATCTTCTCTTGTTATTAGAAAAGAATGAAAAACAGGTGCTTGAGTAACCGAGTGCTTTTGAGTACGAAATTTTAAACCACTGGGTAGACACAACTAAAAGAAAAGAAAAGCCGATTCAAACAATTACTTAAGTTAAACAGAAAACCTAAAATTAATTATTTCCTTTTCAACTTTGCAGTTCCTTCAAGACACGGGCTTAAAAGTTTCACAAATAATGACAAAATTTTACCACTAGCCGTTTGAAATCAATGAGAGCACTGCCCTCTGTGTGTTCCAACCGCGAACAAAGTGATAGTTGATGTAAACCTCGAGTTAACTCAAGGAGTCAGATTATGTGAGTTGTTTACTCTGGGAAAGTTGTTATGCTGTATTATGGCGTTATTTGTTTTTCAGGCTTAAAAGCAATTTTTTACTAAGCCGAGGGGCGCTTATGCGGAAGTGTCAGGAATTTTTGTTCTGGTCGGTCCATATTTGTTTTTTATGTCTTATTTATTAAGAAGCCTTTTGTATTCCCAGGGTGACAGCATTGTATATGTGTATTTTTGTTTTTGCTCATGAAGCAACATTATAGGGCAGTTGGTAGGGTAATGTTGTCACCTTGCTGAACAATTTACATCTTAGATCAGATAACATTTTAACCTTTTTATCTTCCTTCCTTGGTGGATTATCCTGGTTTTAGTAAACTTAGTAAGTAAAATTAGGAATTATAACGGATCTCGTGATACCGCACTAGTCAAAAAGCTATTCCACGTAAAGCAGCTTAAGATTTAAACATTAGATTATAGATTTTTTAGTAAATAGAATGCAGCAATTTTATCTACAAATTACCGAAAAATTATTTAATCTTTAGTTTATGCAGTGGAATTTATCATGTGGTAAACTTACAAAGGTCAAATTTGTATGTTTGTGTTATGATATTCAATCAATGGAAGGTAACCATTTAAAAGGGTTATCTAAATCTTAACTGTTATCAACTACAGTTAGGATAAGCAGTATCATTTGGATAACAAAATGAAAAATAGTCATAATTATGTTGTTTTTTTAAATTTAAAGAAAAATTAAAAAGAGAGCTTGGAAGAACACCCCATCAGGGATTACTACTACACAATATGCCTCGTAAGTTAAGATAAGCACAATAATTACCCTCTTCGGTTTTCATTAAAACTGAACAAAACATGGATACAATATTTAAAAAACTAACCATGCAGACAGCTGAAGCATCAAACGGATTTGTCGCCACATTATTAGGATAATGAGCCAACACCTTTCCCTTATACGAACGTTCCAACGGAGATGCATGTAAATTATCACCTAAAAGACAACACAAGTTCTACTTCCAATTCTGACTTAAAACACAACTCAACTCACCCGAAAGTCTGTCCGGTTCTAATCCAGAATTAAAATCTAATCCAGCAATCACAAAATAATCAGCAAATCTGTTCATTTTGACTGGAATTTTAAAAATATTAATTTAACCCTAAAGTAGTAAAAATTGAGTTTCGTTTAATCTGCGTTGTTATCGAGCCACATTGTTACAAGCGTCTTGAATTACTAAATTAACTAAACAATTATAATGCATTTCTTTATGCTCTATTTACTTTTCCTTTTGTATTAATTTCGTAGCCATCTTGCCATTGTTTTTATTATTTTAACCTTGAAATGTCACTGAAGAAATCGGATCATTTGATCTACTACGAGAGATTTAAATTTTAAATGAACTACTCGAGTTACATTTCTACCGCAAACTTTAAGCGGAAGTCACAAATACTGCAAGATAATCAAAACTTTTCATTTTTTGAACCAATTCTATTAAATAAATTTATATTTTGCGTTCAAAGTGGTTACCCTAATGGTAAATATTATATTACAGTTGAACGTCACAAAAATATGTACAAAAAATTAATGGGATTATATTTTTTTAAGCTACACTTAAATTAATAAATCAGATAAATAAAAAATTTGTGAATAAAGCTTACAATAATAAAAGGCAATAATAAATATAATAGATAAAATTTAAATTTAAAAAAAAATCAAATATTGCATTTAACTTTTGTGGAATACAAGTAGATTCTTTTATTTTCGCATTTGTGCTGGTGGTCTTGACATGGACGACGAACGAATGACTTTAGTTGTTTTTAAACTATTTGAACGTATTATTGTCGAATGAATAGGACGGACAGCACACTTGTTTTCCTTATTTTTTGGCGAATTTTTCAAGAGACGCTTCGTGGGCGATGCTTTGTACACTGAAATTTTGAAAACAATGAAGTAAATAACAAGAAAAACTAGCGTAAACAAAATAGCAAGACTAAAAAGCACATGTTACTTTTAAAAAAAATAATTCATACATTTAACCATGAGATTTTTGGCCGAAACCGGCTGTAGTTTTGTTGACGGCAACGTACGAGTGGAATTCAAGTTGGTCAAGACACTCTTCTTGGCTGCAATTTAAGCAAAACAACAATTAATTTACAGACAAAATAAAAAGACAGAAGCAAAGTGATTACAAGCAACGCTTGTAATCACTTTATACATATTTAAAAAAATATTTGACATAATACTTTCAAGATATCACAAAATATAATATAAATATGATATTGTTATTCAAATTATAAAAGAAAATTCTCATTCTTAATTACAAGTTGCAGTATAAAAGCGAGAAACACAATAAAACAAATGTTATAGTGGCAATTTGTTTTAATGTCCATGTTGTACATTGAAATCACTTGCTCTTATTATGCCATAATTTAGAACCAAAGTGTGGACTACTTCGCAAAAAAGTACATTTAAGTAGGGTAAAAAAATCCCACCTTTAGATAAAACCGTTTCTGTAAGTAACGGTTTACTTTTTGGAACAACAAACGTGCAGTCCATATTTACATCTTGTTTAACTTCCGATTTTTTTTCTATCAATACGGTACAACTCAAATCAGAACTTGTGGACATCTTGAGTGTATCACTCTCGGCTGTAGTTGGAAAACCTGTCTTTGTATCTCCAATTTCTTCATCCCATGTCACCGACCTAATACCATGCAATTTATCCATGAGTGACTGGTATTCGGCGATAAGTTCATCCGTCGCATGTCCAAATCCTCTTAACTGCATAAAGCAAGGTTTCAATATGTTGCAGCACTGTTCGATCACTTGTCCATGGATCCGCAACTCTTTTCTCTGTATATCACAAATCTTTTCTATGTGTTCAACCTAAAATAAGCGGAAAATTGTGTAAAAAGAATTCAACTACTTCTAACCAACGCACCTTCTTATTGCTTATGATTGCATTTAGTCGCGCTTCCTCGATATCGGCAATTGTCTTCAAACTAGGATTATTTTCAGAAGCTTCCTTAATTTTATCATTAATTATATCCCTTTCTTGTTTTAAACGTAATACGTCTTTTTTAAAATTTGTAGCTTGACGATCCAAATTGTTTACAGATTTTTCAAACCTTTGATGCCCACTTTGTTTTTCATCGCTATTTGTAGAAATCCCACTAACTCTCGCGTTACAATCTTCTTTTAAGTGCTTTCTAAGCGTGACAATTTCGTCCAAACTTTCAAACTGCATAATTTGTACTTCGTATTGCACTTTTTGTTGGTAGTATGCTACAAATTCCTTATTAAGTTTTTCATCCACTACAAATATTGGCGGTTGTGTCTCAACAACCGATGCAGCTTGCGTTTGGCTTGGTGTATGGGTTGTGGCAAGCTGAAAAATAAAAAAAATTATCAGAAAGAACACACAAATGAAAGCTCAAAAATTTCCACATGCATGAAGTCTGAGATGCTTATACTCTTTAGTTTGGCGGGGATAAACTTTCAACATCCTATCCACAACGGAAGCTTTTTTGAAAGATAAATAGATAAAAATGTGCTGGTCTATTGAAACCTTTTACAATTTAACAATTTTGTTGACTCATGAACTGAAGGTAAAGACAGTGAAAAAACTCTTTCAGCCCTACCAATTTCTCAAGTTAAAAACAAAAACAACTTACCGCTAATTGAAGTTTCAATTCTTCAACTTCTTTCTTTAATTCATCATTTTCTTTGACGTAGTACGCCAAATTGCTCTCAGTATTTACCACGTTTTTAATAATATTAGATTTTATTTTTTTGGCTCTAAGTGCATACTTTAATGTATTATAGGTATCTTCGTAGCTCGATGAACTTGGCGAGACATTTGTGATCATAACGGTCCTACAATTACCACCTAAGCTGTCTTTTAATAAACGCGTTAGTTTGGAGTCACGATATGGAACGTGTTTGTGACCATCGGCCAAACTATTGATGCAGTTACCCAAAGCAAGCAAAGACTTATTTATGTTTGCGCCTTCTGTAAAGCGTGCTCCAGTATACCCGGTAGCTGCACCTCTTTCACTGCCCGCCAAATCTATCATGCTTAACTTAGCACCCCTCACCTCACCAGACAACTTCATTTTCATTTTTAAATAAACTTGAAAAACGGCGTGCGAACGCGAACTCTCTGCATTCGCGTCAGTCGGATGTTGCGTTCGGTTTCGGTTCCCTTTGTCCAACAATTCAAACAACTTGTCAGAATTATCAATCCGATGTACTTCGAGTCCTGAAACAAACACACCATATTTTCCGTTTTCTCGTAATTGTAACGCGGGTCCTGGATTCAATAAATCTTGTACATTTTCATTATAAACCTCAAGGTATGACATGCCAATCTCGAAATCGCGCTCTTTTGACAATTCTTCCATTTGTTCAAACAGTTTCGTTACAGTTTGAAACGTGATTCCTGGATCATTTAGAGACCCCGTCATTGTGTGGGTTTTTCCAGCTCCTGTAGCCCCGTACACAAAAGCAGAGCAATTGTAGCCCTTCATTATGTTGTCGATGAGACCCATTGTGCTGTCTTCGAAAATATCAACATTTCTTGCGTCAAACCCAAAAACCTTATCGAACGTAAAATTTAGATGTTTGTTGGCGCGTTTGGTGATGTCCCAATTACGCTGCTGAACGCCATGGAAGAAGAACGGCTCGTCATCTTCTTTTGGATCAAATATCAAGGTATGCTCATCAACAATTCTGATCACATTTCTGAGGAAAAATTCAGATTTATTAAATTACCCCAATTTCAAATATAGCCGATAGTTTAATGTAAAACAAATTTTTTCCGGACATATAGAATTTCCAAGCAATCTTGGAAGTCGGAAAGTACATCAGAAAACACTCTCTGAGTTTCACATTAGTAATTCTACCCAAATTTGGATATAATATAAAATATAAATCTCCATATTGATTAGAGTTGAGTTTACACATTTTAATCGACACATTGCAAAATTCATGTTGAAATAGTTTCGATTGTAGTTCAGCTAAAATATCTCGACTATTGTTTAAATTAAAACTAATCAACGATGACTCGGTAACGGTCAGTGCACTACGACCTCTGACATCACCTCTGCAAAATATAAAAAATCTAATTGAATAATTTGAGAATTAAAAAGTTTGAATGAAAACTATCCATGCGTTAAGTAGTAAAAGATTATCGGAGACATTAAAAAAAGTAAAAATTTACATCCTGAAAATAAAAAAAGTTTCGAGTGATGTTGAACTTTTTGGTGAAGAGTCAATGCAGAGAGAAGGGTTAATTTGTCCAATTGGCATTCTAATCCTATTTAAACAATGACATTAGAGTAAAATTAACAAACAGTTTACCTGAAATTATCGCCGGATTCCCGATTATTGGGTGGACGAACCCTCACAACGACTCTAATATTGCCCGATGCACCTGATTTAACTGTACTTGTTAGACGATTATTGGTAACTGCTAATTTGCGGGGTGATTTCACTGTGAGTTTCGTTTTCACCATTTTATGGCAAGTGATTTTATTGACACTTTAAACAACGTAAACGATACAAAATTTCACTGTCACATGCAAATTTTTAAAAATAACAATTTAACACCAAGTCGATAAGATAAAAATGTCAAAATCACTAGGGCAACCAGAATTTCACAATTTACTTGATTTAACAACCATTCGACTTAAGTTTATACACTATTTAACTTTTTAAAACAAAACACTGCTCGAAATAATTTATCACAAATCACAACATAAAACATAAACTGATGCCAGCACAGGCTTTAGCCGTTATAAATTTAATTCAAATTTTAATGCGACAGGTAGCCACTACAAGCGCTGACTTCAAAAGTATTATACAAGGTGTTGCATAGGTTGCATACGTTTTACATTTTATGTAATGAAAAAACGTTAATTCATATTTAAAATATTATGCAAGCTAATGCTCCCGTCTCATTAGCTCTTCCTCTTTAATCCAGGTCACATTCAGGTTAAATAAACGTAGCACTGAAAGCCAGTTCTTTTTTAGTAGTTTTGAAAAGTTTGACAGATATCATAACCTCACTTATTTTCAAAATATTTATATAATTTGAACAATTTATGCTTTTATAGATAAACATATCGATGGATAAGCATTTACAAGTAGGAACGCGTTCCTTATCCAAAGCCAGGCGATATTTTAGAGAAAATAATTGGAAGAGAGCGTTTCCACATTTCTTAGTTTGCCTGGAAATATTTGCAAACAATAAAGAGGAATTTGAGGAAGAGTTTTGTTACGTTTTATCGCTATTGGGTAATCAACTTGAAAGCGAAGGCCAGTACGACAATTTGTTTAAGTGTTACGAACAAGGTCTACATTATTTTCCATCCAATTCTTTAATTTTGAATGATTTAGGTTCTCACTTACTGAGGTGTGTTAGTGAGCCAGTCGATAGTTAATCTTGATTTATGTTTGTTTTCTTTACAGATTAGATTGCCCCGAAGCTGCGTTACAATACTTTGAAAAGGCAACAAGAAACAATGATTCCATTTTAAGTGAGAAAAATCTACAAACCTGCATATTAAATTTATTACCGCGATGGCATTTTCGAATGCTAAACGATCTCTTAAGAAACGAAGCATATCGTACTGCTATTCGTAACGTTGTATCTAAAGAACATGGCCAAGTTTTAGATATTGGTGCAGGTTGCGGATTATTAACTTTTTATGCCTCTGAATGCGAATTTGTCGAAAAGATCGTATCGATTGAAAACTGTACCGTTTTAGCTGCCATAGCAGAGAAAGCACTAGGAATATCAAATAAAATCCGAGTGATTTGTAAAAATTCAACCGAATTGAGCGTTGCTGATGTTGGATTATCTAACTTGTTGGTCACCGAAATTTTTGATGCAGGTTTATTTGGGGAACACGCTTTAGCGACATTAATACACGCATGGGAAAATTTGCTGACACCTTCGGCGGTAATTGTACCTTCCTGTGCCGATTTGTTTGTATCCGGTATCAATAGTCACTCCATCACCAACCAACACAAACTTTATCGTCTCGAAAATCTCTTTGTGAACAGTTTGTGTGTGACACAAGACACAGATGAACCATACGAAGCGGAAAGCCTAAAAAAAATTGAATACAAGATTTTGACGGACATCAGAAAAGTTGTCAACGTTTCCTTCAGTGACTTGCAGCAACTTAAGAGTCTTAATGACGAGAACAAAGTTGAATTTTCTTTAACTGTGTCAGAGGATGGCGACTTACACGCATTTGCTGTATGGTATGACTTGTATTTGGACAAAAAAGTAAGAATTACGACGGATCCACGTGAACAGAACGTAACCTGTTGGGAGCAAGCAGTGATTTACTTGGATCATCCCTTAAAGGTGGTACAAGGCGAAAAAATTTACTTACAGTTGTCATGTAGGAACGGAAAATTGTGCATAGAGGTTCAAAATTTGGTTGTGAATTGTGCAAAGTGCTTTCGAGTATCGCAAGAAATGGTAACATTTTTAAATGATCAGAGGGTGAACGAAGTTGTGGAAAATTTTGAACTCCAGGATGAATTTAAGAGGCGCTCGTGTCGAATTTTAGATTTAAATCCGTTTCCATTATTTGCTTTACATTTTGCAAAATTGGGACAAAAAGGAGAATACTTTTTTGTATGTAAAAGTGAGAATGATTTTGAATTTGTGACTTTTTTGTGGAATACACAAGGCTTTTGTTCTAACGATGTTACTTTTACAATATATCGGACATATGAAAAACTTTTGGCCAGTATGCAGAAAGAATCTCTGGACGTCATTATTATAAACCCCTTGTCCGGAAATGGAAACTTTAATGAAGAAACTTTTGATAATTTGACGAGTTTGAATCAGATACTGAAGATTGACGGTTTGATGCTACCCATAAAAGTAGAAATGGTAGTTGAGTTGATGGAATCGAAATATTTGGAATTTTGCAATCGAGTAGATGATAATAACTTATTCAACTTTAAAGTGGCCAACGAAATCAACAAATATGCGGTAAGGTAGTATAATTTAGTCTTTATTTTTAGGTGTTCTTAATAAATTCCGATTCGATTTAGTACTAGTCGGGAAGCTGCAATAACCGAGATAGACGTAACATCTCATAAAGTTTTTACAGCAGAAGCAATATCTAATTTGAACCCAGATTGGGTAACATTTTTTCATCATACATTTAGTAATTTGATTGCTATGTCTCAGTCGTGGGTTTGATTTCTAATTAAGTACACCCGACTTTTACGACTGTGTCTTCTCATAAGGTGCTGGCACCGTTTATAAACAAATATGTAAATATCCAAAACCTATCTACGGAAATATAATATGATAAATAAAATTAGAAAGTAAGATGAAGACGGTCATGGCCTGATACTTATGTGCGTCAACTGCTAAGCGGAGATCCTCGGTTCGGTTCCGAGCGAAGTTAAAACTTTATTTTGACTGTCTTCCCTTGGCAGGCAATGACAAACCACTGAGGGATCTGCCAAGAGAACCCTTCTAAATAAGAAGTTTATTATGAAATTTACTCGCATTCTGGGGTTGCAATTAGGTGAACGATAATAGCTAATACACATTTTGTCCTCTTCAAATAAAGTTAAAAAGATTTATAGAAATGAAAATTTTTAAGGCAAAAACAAATTTAACTTGAAATATTATGTTGTCATTTTTTTATCATTGTTTTCTTTTATAGGTTTCAGAAGAATGGCAAATTCAAGCGCATCTTTACGAACGTAAAGCATTAGGGAGTGCAATCTGTAAATTTACCAATTTTAACGCCAACTCCCAGTTGATCTCAAATAAAGTCGCCATTGGAATTTCAACCAGTGGACGTGTAAATGGCATTCTTTGTTGGTATAATCTAATTTTTTCTGATTTTTTACAAATTAACACATATGACAGTTCACATTACAAAAGCTTTTGTTTCATTTTTGACAAAGAGAAGGAAGTTTTTCGAGGTGGAGTATGTAATATTAATTTTCAGCAAGGAAATGCTCTTATGAAAGTGCGAGTTGACGATTAATATTGTACAGTTTGTGTATATATTTTTTTTAATTTAAAAAATACATGGTAATTAAATTTATTTACAATTTGTTTTTAAAATTCATTAAGAATTTATTCATCAAAGGAGCTACAACTCCAGGATTATCGGTATGTACTGTAACAAAATTTTGAATTTTGTTAGATTCTTTTGGCTACACCTCGTATTTGTATTTTTAATGATACGAGAATATTGCGAGGCAAGACGATTTGGGCGCATGACGGAGATAACGGAAAAAAGAAAAGGTGCGGGGGATTAGAAAAGAGAAAAGAGCCTGAAGGCATTTGCCTTCACATATAGTATCATTAGTGTCTTGAAAATCTATACATGGTTTGAAGTCATTGTAAAATTTAATAATGTTGTCACTTCCTGAACAATTTACACTTAAGATCAGATAACACTATCGGGCGGTTGGTAGGGTGATGTTGTCACTTCCTGGTCTGTTTTGCATCTTAGATCAGATAACATTTTTAACCTTTTTATTTTCCTTCCATAGTACGTCGTGGCCACCTTGCACAGGCTCCATTATAAAATGTTTCTCGTGTATCTTTAATTTTTCCGAAAGCCGTGTATAGTAAGCATTGTGGTCACTCATTATCCAAGATGAAATATACAAAATTGGAAAGGTCACAGGAAACTTGTCCATCAAATCTACTACAAATCTCAAATCAAACGAAGCATTTATAAAATATTTTAGCCTTGAATCAGCCTTGATAAACCATGTAACAACAGAATAGCATCGTCTTCTTTGTTTCCCCAGGTTTTTGCTAAACAACAACAGTTTTTTAGGTTTTATATTACCAATTTGTAATGGTTATAAAATAGTGAAAATCAGTTTCAGATTGTCGTCTAAATAAATAGTTGAAAAAAGTTTTAAACTTTCAAAGGATGAATTGTTTATTTTTAAGGGAGTAGGTATTAAATTAAAATCTATATTTTTTTACCCACGAATGGCCCCAAGGAACAAATATTCGCATTTCTTATGCGAACTTATACCGAATAAAAATATTCAACAACACTGATAAATATTATTATTTTTAATATTAATTTGTAAATAAAAATCGAATAAAACCAACAAGGAGTCAAGATTATTTGATCATTTTGAAATAAAATGAACATTTTATTGCCATTATATCATAAATTTGTACTGTCATAAATCGCGATATTTTTATTTAATCAGAAAGTTATTTAAATACTATATAAATTTTTAACTTGTGAAATATAATTACAATAATACAAGTTAATTAAACGCTAATAAAATTCAATATTATTTGAACTTTTATCGCTTTTGTCAGAAATTGATTTGTAAATATTTGGTGTTATTTTATACGATCGGATGAGTTTTTATTGTGATGTACTACTATAATTTAATTTTACCTTATTGACGTATTGATTTAACGATGTTAATTATTAAATCACAAAACCGGTTAGCAATTAATTTGTAGTTTTATTCCCGCGAAGAGTGATTTGATATTTGCAGTCGCCCCTCTACATTAGATAATTATATTTTTATGTATTCAAAAATGTTCAATCTTCTAACTTCAGAAATAATTTTCTCCTAGCTTCTTTTCGAAGGTGAGCAATGTAAACAGAATCTATTAACCACATAAATAGAATATTATTTTGCTAACTATTTTATTTAAAAAATAACGTAACATTATAGACGCAAGTATTTTCCTAAAAAATTAATTTACAATTTGTTTTTAAACTTTAATAAAAATGTATTTATCAAAGGAGCCACAACTTCGGGTTTGTCAGAATGTACATCATGACCACCTTCTACTCGCTCAATTGAGAAATCTTTATTATGCAACATCAATTTTTCTATGAGTGGCTTGAAGTAATTACATTGGAAACGCGTTACGGAAGACGAAATGTACAAAATTGGACAGGTCACGGGATATCGATCCATCAAATCGACGATAAATCTCATATCAAACAAGGGATTTACGAAATATTTTAGCCTTGGATCAGCGGTGAATTGAAATTTGTTGTCTTCGACTGGAACAACCGCACGTTTAAATAAAATTTCAGTGGATTCTCGTGACATAGAACCAAATGATCTTCCCTCCATTAGTTTATTTATGGCTTCCTCTTTCGTATATGTAACTCTTTTGGTAGTGTTTTTACTAATTTTTGTTAGACCTTCATATTGCTTCACCATAATTTCTCTAAATTTTTCGATTTCCAAAGGAAACAAGTAAATCGAGTCGATCATTATTAATTTGCTTACCTTTTGTGGAAACAACTGAGCGTACAATATTGATGCTTGGGCACCCCAGCTGTGCCCCATCAAAATTAAATTTGGTCTATTTAAATATTCAACAATTAATTTTATAGTGAAAACGTTATCCAAAGCCGATATAAATAAATGGGGTGGGTAGGGACTAGAAAATCCGTGACTTGGTAAATCAATGCATATGTAATAATAATTGGGCAACAGTAGTGGTATAATTCGATCAAACATTCCTGCGTTGTCGGCTAATCCATGTATTACCAGTATAGCGTCATCTTCTTCGTTTCCCCAGGTTTTTCCTAAAAAACGGAATTCTTTTAGGGTAGTGCAAGTTATGACGTCATAATTTTATTTTTTCATTACAATATTATCTCAACACGGTCCTGCTTATTATTTTTCCTTTTGAATTTCCCGCTTAATTTTATAAAACTGAAACCCAACTTTTAGATTATCGTTTTAATCAGATAGGTCAAAGTTGAATATAATATTAAATATTTTTTAACTATAATTATAAATTTAACTTTTCTTACCTGCAATATGGCCCCAAGGAAGAGGTATTTGAAATTCTTTTACGTCCATAACCATTTTTTCTTACGTGTAAATTAACCAAGATACGAATTAACTTATAATGAGAAATAAACGAACAAATGTTCAATAAAACCAGAAATACAAGGTTTTTGATCGTCCCTGACCGAAACGAACCTTCAGTTATCTTTCGCCATTATTTTCGATGTAATTCAGTTTACGTTATCATAATAATTCATCAACAATAAATAAATTAATTTGAAATGAAAAAATTTTGTGCAGTGACCATCAAATTTTTTCCGCAAAACATTTTTTTTTAAATTTTCGCTGTATTTTGTTTTATTATTTCTTTAAAATACACAAACAAAAATTGGTAGTACTACAGCTCCCCACAATTTAAATTTTTTTTACTTTTATTTTTAAATTTTTAATAAAAATTAAAAAAATTATTTCTGTGTGAAATTTTTTTAATTTCTTCAAGCTGAAGTTGAATTTTGGCTAGAGCATCTTATAAAAATTGATATTATCGTTTTTAATTGTTGTTACTGATAGGGAATAATCATATTCGATTTTGATTGAAAAATTGGCAAATATTTGCAGTTAATTGACTTTCCTAATCGCGAAAACTCGTGAATGACATTTTTGTTGCATCGCCCAAAATCAGGTTAACATGTATTTTGATTGCAATCAAGAGTTTTAGCAAAATATTCGCAAAACGACGAATTTAAATCAGTGCACACAAAAAGTTGACTTGAATTTGTTGTCGAGACGGTCACTTCAAATTGATAATCTAATGGATTTGCTTTTATCTTCCCCTTTAATTTAAGTTTTAACCGGTGATTTCCAATAGTTATTTATAATTCGAATTTTTACTATATAGTTTTAGAAAAGTTTTGAGGTGACTGGTTTGTTTAACTTTTATGGTTTAAAATGTGTTTATTTAAAAATTAATTTTATAGTTTTCTTAAACGTCGTTTTCATTAAGTAGTTGAATCTCAATTTAATGTAATTCTTGCTTATTTTGCAAGATTTTTGGCACATAACATGGGATTTGCCTAGCAAAAAAATTACGCTTTTTTTAGTGTAAGTTTGAACTTTGTATGACCGATTTGCTCGAATTTAGAGTCAATAAGGTCAAAATTTATTTATTATTACATTTATTATTTTAATTGTATAATTATCAACTAATTACGTTTCACTTATTTATATTCGCAATTTGAAAAAGGTAACTTATATAAAATAAGAGAATTATGGAATTGTTTACCTCAACCTGTAAGATGCGTTTTTTTACTAAAAGATCGTAAAATGTGAACCGTCGATCCAGGCCGCTAGTGACCAACAAATCCGAACGGGAAGATTCATTGCGGAGTTACATAAAAGGGAACTTGTATTAATGTCCCAAACTGTTACAATTCCCTCGTCACTTCCGGCACACAAAATTTATTTGGTGCGATGAAAATTAATCGTCGAGACGGTTCCGCAATTTGGAGCTCTGAAGGTCGCCGTTGTTGCAAGCTGTGGCCAGGTGTGTATCCTTCGCGTTACATTTTAATTGAAATATGCAGGACGAAGTTTTTGGGAAAGATTTCAGAAGATTTCCAACTTTTATGTCGTAGATAATAACTTGACCATCTGAACTGCCAATGGCCACATTCCGTCTGGTCCCATTTTGAAAGATTGCGCAAGTTGGATAGGAAACTTTGCGGATCCTTTGCAATATTTTGATGTCATTTCAGACACTTAAGGCTGAGGACGAATGTACAAAATATACGCTATATTGACCCTTCGGAGTTCATGGTTTTCTCCCAAACTAAATCATGTATAACATTTATACTTTCAACAACTTGTAGAAAAAACTGTTAGCTATGTTTTTGTAGGTTCATAATTTAAATTAAACTTTTAATTACATTATGAAATTAAAAACTGTAAAAAACAAACAAAAAATTTTAAACCGAATTTTTCTCTACAATAACACGCGGATACAGGCCCGGACTAGGACCTAAAACCGGCCCGGGCATTTTAGAGACTGTCAGCCCCCTACTTCCCACAGGAACGCTACATGTACTCTTAACATATTTATTTTTTATAAAACGTATAATGGCCAAAATTCATGAAAAGAACATAGTTATTTTGTTTGGTTTTTCTTTTTAGTTTTTTAGTTCTAATAGTGAAAGACATTTTTTATTAGTATTGTTTTGGACTTTGCCATTTTATAATACATCTAACAAAATGCACTCACAAAAATACTGAACTGAATTGCATGCAAAATAAAAAGAATTACATACTAACACGAAAAAAAAAATTACAATGTCATCACCACTTTGTATTTTGTCGGCAATTGAGCGACTTTATTATCATTATGTAGATATGCATTTCTTTCTCACCCCAAGACGGGTGTCTTTATTTTATGCTTAATCACGCACAAGCAGTGGCGTAGCCAGGATTTTGTTATGGGGGGGCTAAAGGATGCGAGCGAAGCGAGCTATGCCGAAGGCACGCGCCGCAGGCGATAATTTTTTGAAAAAAGAGGCGTGATCATCTTATTTTTTAGTATAATTATTCTGGTACCACTGTTACCTACCTTAAATTGAAATGAGAATTAAAGAACGGCATTTCCAAAAGATTTATCATTGATTTTTATTGCCAATCTTCTTATTATAATATACCTTCCCTTATTTTCAATAAATAGCAGACATTAAGATTAAGAATTGAAACTGATTGCTAATTATCATCTATAGTGAAGTTATTTTCTATTTGAAATTTCAGTAAACACTAAAAATCCGTTGACTACGCTCCTACCTGCGCTTCCCCTTGCGCCGGACCATCCCTGTTAGCCCTTAAGTATAACAGGGGCGGCATCTCAAAGTAGTGCCCATAGGCGACAATTTGGTAAATCCGCCCCTGGGGGCCCAAAGATGCCAGACCTAAATTAACTGGCTTGTCTGATTAGCTATCAACAAGCAAAAAGTACCTACACTAAAAACAGTACCTAACTACAATTATATCTAACAGTCGACCACAATAATATTTTTTTTAATTTTTTATTGCACCGGTAAAAAGGCGACTATAGTCATTAAAAAAATAAGAAGTGTCTGGGAGGAGGCCATAGCCCCCTAGCCCTCCCCCTGGCTACGCCACTGCGCACTTGTGTACTCGTGTACTTATCATTTTATGCAGATTTTGAATTTTCGAGTAATAATTACTAATAATTCTAATTTTAAAATTAAAAATTTTGCAGTTGTAAGAATTATGAATTAATGTTATTAAAAAAAAAAAAAAAATTCAGATTGCAGATAGGTAAAAATAATTACAGCAATTGGTAATTGGGCATTCAGGCATATGAGTAGCAGAGCCGGCATCAGTTGAGTTGCTTGAGTGCTCGTGCACCACACTACGGATTTTTAGCACCACACGGGAAAATACAAAACAGATAACAATTTTGGAAAGAAAAACTCTATACTAAACAATTTAAAAAATTGTAATTACAATTTGTCGATATACACGGTAAATCATCTAAGTAATAAAAATAAAAAGTTGATTTGACAAAACTATTTTAATAAGTAAATAACTATAGTAATCTATAGTAATAAAGCCATAAAACTACCCTGCTAACTTCTGCTTATTGCTTACTTTGTCGGCTAAGTATATCTTTTTTTGGAAACCCCAATTTTACTGGAAAAATTTAAATAACGAGTTAGCTCGTAATAACATAGCGTTGGGCTGCTTTGTGTGGATCCTAAATATATTGTCGTGTTTCGAAATGCAAAAAAAAACATTAATTTCATTATTTTGTAAAATGATTTGGAGTTTGTTTCATTATTATTTATTTAACACATTGTATAAAGTTTGTAAAATTAGCTGTAAATAAGAGTAGGGAAAAAAAGAACTGGGAGGAGTGGAGCTCGTAGGTTGTAGTAGAGACAGGCTGCGGGCGTGGCGTCGAAAGGTCAAACGGATGAAACGCCATTCCCGAAATAATTAATAAATAAAGTTAAATTAAATTTTTGTTTATTTTAATTAATTATTAAAGTGCAAGTGTTAAGAAAATCAACATTTGTGAAAAGTTTAGCCAATGTGCAAAGGTGCATAGCAACAAATTTGAGGCCAGCTGGGAAGCCATGTGCACTCCAATACAAGATCGAACTAACAAAAGTGAGCATTTTAATTTATAATTTACAATTTTTAAAATTTGAAGAGCTCATTGCTAAAAATAATGGATGAAACCGAGCTAAAGATTAATTTTGGAATTAAGCAAATTACATAAGATTTGTATAGCTCGGGTCATTACAATATATTGGAAGCCCGAAGAAAAAAGAAGAAATGAAAATAAAAAAAGGAAAGAGAAAGAAAACGGAAAATTTACAAAAATATTTCAATAATAATAAATAATAAAATACTTTTTATTTTAATTACTATAATTATTACTTTAAGTACTTTATAGCACTTTAATTACTATAAATAATTACTATTTCATTATTTAATAATTTTACGAAAATATAAAATTAATAAGTCCTTTTAAAACAAGTTTATTTAATTACCTCTGTACATGTATCTTATTTAATTACTACCTGCGATATAATATTATTGTTAAATAAATAAGTTTCATATACCTGGAGTTTTGTTAAGAATTACCTGAAGGGGAATTCCACATTCTATCAGTTTGTCTAATTGCATTATGCAGTAACAGATGAGGTGACATCTATTGGATTTTAGCACAATCACGTGAAGTGTGTAACTTTGCTAAATTTTAAATATTTAATATATATTTTTGCGTCAGTAGCGACGCATGCGGATATTTATAAAAGTTTGTCAATCCCCGACCTTAAAATTTCTGTCTGTTCAGAATTGGGAACCACAATTATCCACGATCCATCCCTCGCCCAACCAATGCTCCTAATTGGGTATTCATCACATTTTATAGGAATGTAAGTATGCAGAGTTTTACCTTCGGGCCATTCGTGGAGCTTTAAATTAGATGCAGCTGACGCAATTAGCTGACTAAAAAATCTTATCGTATCGTAAGGGGTCACCTTTTTGTTGTAGTCCGTTTTTTTTTAAACAAATTGTTTTTAGTCCCACATTGATAAGATAAATAGGAACTAATGTATTTCAATTTCTCCAAACTTTAAATTTCAAAAATAATGCACATTATCAAACAAATATGACAGCCACATTTTTATGTATTAAATTAACGAGCGACCACATTGAACCACTGGATGATAGAGTTTGCAGTATTGAGAAAATCGGGTTATGTTTCAAAAATAGAACATGATTCGAAAGAATTGAATTATTTGGTAGACAACTTTCGTAGCACTCGGTATAAGATTACGGTTAAATTCGCAAAATGTCGAACATTTTGTTTTTATATGCGTTCGGTTGGTAACAAAATAACAAAACCGATTCAGGAGTTTCGATTGTTTTCATGAAATTGGAGCATTTTACGATGCTTGGTGTGCTGGTTACACATTAATAAAATAGATATTAATTTTTCAAGATGAAATTTAGTTGAAATCCTACATTGCTTGGCTGTATTTATAAGCCTCGAACGAAAATGAACGGTACGGTGACCATTTTAGTAGCACGAGTTTTTATCTAAAAAAAGTATTTTTTTGTGTTTTGCACGTTCTTAACCAAATTCTTTCTGTCTTACTTTGTGGGTTTTTTTTTAACTTGTAAAGGCGACACGTAGTTATTTTATATTTACGAAATTAATTGGAGATCATTTGCATGCAGTTTACACGATGCCTGGTGTTGCCGATATGGGCATGGTTTGGATGGGGGCCAGTTCTACTAGCCAAGACTTATCCATGGGGTTGGTGGCGAACGACAGTGGCGACTTAATGCTGGACCATGATAACCCGTACTTTACACCTTCACATAATAGCGCCTCTAATCAGTCGTTGGAAGATATTGGAGCAGTTCACGATTCGCCAATGGTAAAAACAATTAATTTCCTTCTTCTTTTGTTACTAGTTTTTTTGTTTAGGAAATGGAAGGAATGGATTTATTGCCTTATTCAGATTTTAAACAAGAAAGCAGTGATGGTAGTTACTTAGAAGATGATAGCTCTCCGCCTACTTACATAACTACCTCAACACAAACTTCAAGTCCTACGAGAAAAATTAAGCCAATCAAGCATCCAGGGTTGGTGCTCAAAACTCCAATTGCTTATCAAAGCAATACGGATCCGTCCGTTATACCCATACAAAAGGATGGCATAGGTAAGTTCCAAATTAAGCTTTCCAACTTATTTGGAACAAAAAATTGGATACAAACTCTTAAACACAAATTGAAACTTGTCACTTGAACTGGAATAAGCTTTCGTTCTTCCCTAAGTTTTTGGTTGAATTCATAGGAAACCAAATTGAGACTTCAAAGTCTTACCTAAATGATAAACAAAAGTTAAGGAAGCCCAATTATTATAACAAGCTATTCTGTCTGTCGGATGTAAATCTAACCAAGAGAGAGTTTTCAATCTTTGCTTTAAATATTTGCTGTGTAATGTTTTAGAATAATAAACAACCTGTGCCAATTTCATCTTAGCTTTACTCTGGTCACTATTATTGTTGCAGTTAATTCAGGGGTAACTACTGGTCAAGGTATTGCTTAAATTGATCCACTAAATATAACTAACAATTACATAAAAAAATATCAACATTATATTTTCAATACAACTCACGGTTTGCATACTTTGATGGGTAATTGTTTTAAAAAAACTTTGTTGTCGCTCTCTTCTAAGTTCATGGTTAAGGAGCTAGGCCAATAACTTCATTTCTTTAATAATTGCTGAAAGTTACAAAATAATAAATTATAGTATCCTATATAGTTACTTAGATTAACCTCAACTGTCAGTTCAAAATTTTAAATTTACCCCTTTTCTTATGTAAAGGTGACGGTGCCAATGCATTTTTGATTGGAAATTCCTCGTAATCAAACGGCAAAATTTGCACACTATAAACTTTAGCAACAAACGGATACCAACCAATGTAAACACTCAATTCGAACACGGTTTTAGTATCCGAAGCATTGAAAGCAATATTATAAAGAATAAGCAACAAATTTTATTTCTTGAAAAGCAAAATGTGTTCTGGGATACCAGGTGAAAAATAATAGTATTTGTTTACCTGGTGTTTCAGACTATGTTCAATTAATAATGAATTGTTGTTAAAGCCCTGTCGAGAAATTTAATTTGGATTTTTCAGTACCACAATCTTCACAATTAATATTTTCTTCTTAGTTTATTATCGATAAATCATATCTAGTTTAAATAAAGTAATAAGTTTATTGTGGTAGAAACCATTTGGTTGGCGGGTTGTGGTACTCAAAATCTCCGCTACATTGTTAGATCTGTATGAGAGCAAGAACATTTTTCTTTTTTGAATGAGAATATACCTTTAAATTTTTTCAGCGATATGTGAGAAATGTGGAGCAATTGGAGTCAAGCATGCTTTTTATACAAGGGAAAGACGATTTTGTAGTATGGCCTGTGCACGCGGCTACAGCGGTTTAATGCCAGAACCGTTAATGCAACCGATAGATGCTGGAATGCAAACTGTGCCTCAAAATTCATTACAGTCATCGCCGTACATGAAACATTTTATGGATCATAAATTTAAAATGGAAGTGGAGGAAGATTATACAGGTCTTTTGGCAGATCAACCGTTTCCTCAATTACCTCCCCCACCTCAAACCACTTCTACCGACGACGGCATCTTATTAAGTCGTCGAAACATGACTGAAATAGCAAATTCTTATGATTGGGACTCCCAGTTATCTAATTCAAAGTTCGTGGCAGCGCCTGTGACGTGTTTCAAACATGCTCCAATTTCGGACATTTGGAGTAACATTTTGGTGGGCATGAAAGTGGAAGTGGAAAATACCGACTGTGATAATATGTCGGAAGCGTTTCCTGATTCGTTTTGGGTTGCAACGGTTTTAAAAATCATAGGGTATAAAGCACTGCTAAGGTACGAAGGGTTCGGTATGAATGAAACTAAAGATTTTTGGGTTTCCCTGTGTTCAAATCAAGTTCATCCGGTTGGATGGTGTGCGACGAGAGGGAAGCCTCTCATACCTCCTAAAACAATCGAGGATAAATATAGCGATTGGAAAGACTTTTTGTGTAAACGTTTAACCGGTGCGCGCACTTTACCATCAAGTTTTAGTGCCAAAGTTACCGATAGTATGAAGTCTCGCTTTCAATGTGGCCTTAATCTTGAAGTCGTCGACAAAAATCGCATATCACAAGTAAACCATATATGCCTTCTGTTTTGTTCACTTTATTGACATGTCACTTTTTAAGGTCAAAGTTGCTGTGGTACATAACATAATAGGAAAACGTTTAAATGTTCGATACTACGATTTACCTGATGACGCTGGTTTTTGGTGTTACGAAGATTCCCCTTTGTTGCATCCTGTTGGTTGGGCCAAAAAAGTTGGTCATAGCCTGGTAGCTCCTGTATATTACTTGGAACGCGTTAACGAGGGAATGTGGGACGATGACGACGCTTTAGAGGATTTGTTCAATCCAATCCAAGTGGGAATGGCTAACAACAGTTCCAGTAATGGATTTGGTGTTGGCATGAAATTGGAAGCTATAGATCCCTTAAATTTATCGTCCATTTGCGTAGCTACGGTTATGGAAGTTCTTCGGTATGGTTACATAATGATTCGAATCGACATGTACGAATCCGAATCTACAGGTATTTGTTATTTATACTGCAATAAAAAGCGTTGAGAACAATAATGATTCAAAAAAGCAGAATTCCGTTTTTCTTTTAAATTGAATTTGTGGGTCAGGTCACTATTATTCTCAAATGTCTCATTTCAGAGTTGCCACGTGTTTGTTCATTTATTCATCATAAAGCTTTGGTTTTTTGAGTTTTATTTAAAAACGTTCTATATTTTCGTGATTCTCTTCATTTATGATAAGATGTTGCAATCAATATGCACCATTATCTTGACATCATAATGTATCCAAACAAGGTGTGTATCCAATTGCATTGGATATAGGCACCCACAAGTAAAGAATGTACGGTTTTTACAATTTTCAAAAAATAATATCTGTCAATTATTCACGATTGGATTCGAAAAAGTAAAAGTTTCACATTCTAAATCATTTATTTTTTATAATATATCAGTTTCTTCTAAAGTAATACAGTAAATTTCAAATTTAAAGGTGGTGATTGGTTCTGTTACCATGTAACGTCTCCGTGCATATTTCCTGTTGGATTTTGCGAAAGAAATAACATTCCGTTGGTGCCACCAAGCGGATACTCTACTGCCATGTTTAAATGGGAGACCTATCTCAGGGAAACCAACTCTGTGGCTGTAAATTCTAGTTTATTTAATTCACATACTTCTATTCATGGTTTCGTGGAAGGGATGAAAATGGAAGCTACCGATTTGATGGATCCTAGGTTGGTTTGTGTCGCGACTGTCGCAAGAGTAGTGGGACGTTTGCTGAAGGTGCGTTTTGATGGCTGGGAGGATGAATATGATCAGTGGTTGGATTGTGAAAGTTCTGATATTTACCCAGTTGGTTGGTGTCATAGTGTCGGCTATAAGCTTGAAGGTCCTAGAGCTGCATATAAATACACAGCACCGGTAATCAAATCTCCTAAAATACCGAAAAAGAGAGGCAGGAAGAAAAAAATTAGAGATGCACCTCCAGTGAAACTTCCTACTATGCAATCAGTTAAAACGGAGACGCAGGATTTAGGCGATGATGATTTCGAATTACGATTACCTGAAAATGATGTCCAGGAACCCGAAACTGCACAAGAGCCTTTAGGACCTGAACAGAGTATGCCCATCTCTTCTGATCCTCAACCTCCAGCGGAACGAAAGGCAACTTCTTACATTAATGTAAGTTTTTTTATTTTAACTAAACTTTCTTTATATTCAGACAGAGCTGTCAAAAGTACTCAATAAAAGTATTTTAAATAATCAAGAAGTTCAAAGTATTCTGATGTCAGAGGTCAATATTTCTATTTCATATATGAACAGTTTTTGAATGGAAACTGTAAATTTGTGCTAGTAACAGCCCTGGTAATGTAGTAATATTCTGCCAGGGCACAGTTTGGAGATTGATGGCTCAAAGGGCGGAGGAAAATTATGCTAACAGACTGTTCTAAAGGCAACCTTTGAATATTTATCACATTGTGAGGACAGTTTGGACAAAAATCTTGCACATTTGTACAAAATATTCAATGTTTGAAGTTAAAACTATCTTGTTTAGTAAATTATCTCTTGAAATAAGTTTCTCTCTGAAGTAACTTTGCTTATATCAAAATTACCGAATTTTAAGTTGTTTGAATTAAGTTGTAAAGGCTTATAAAAGTCATTTTGAAGGCTATAAACTGGAACAAAGTTCTCTCGGTTTGGTAGAGTATATCTATAGGAAGTTAGATTCCGGGTCCAGAAATGATGACTTAAATAATATAGTTTTCAAGTTTTTTTTATTTTAAATACTGACAGCTTTAACTGATTCCTAATTTAAATAATCGATCTATTTGTGGGAAATTTAATTCAAACCTATAAACTTATTTCATTTTGTTTTAGACTCACGAAATGGTCAATACAAAGGTAATACCACGATTAATTGATAATTCTGGAGGATTTTGTGAGAATGGTAATATTTGCCCGGAAGAGTGGAATGTGTTTGATGTAGCTCAATTTCTTAGAGTAAACGATTGGGTAAACTATTGCGATATTTTTAGTAAACAGGTAAATTTCATAAACTACAATAAAGCTTAGACTCATTAACATTTATTTTGTTACAGAAAATTGATGGAAAATCTTTGCTAAGTTTAAGTAAAGACGAAATAGTCAAGGTGATGGGAGGTAAAGTGGGTCCATCGCTTAAAATTTATGACCTCATACAGCAGCTAAAAGTGAAAGCTAATGCTGCTCAAATGCGCCATATGAAAACCAACAAAAGAAACTTTTTATAGTGCTTAATTTTAATTTATATTTTCGATATGTGGATTCACATTAATAGGTTCCCTTACAAGATTAGTTTTACGAGATAATACAAATTGCGTTAATCGTATCACTTTGTTTTAAAGTATAATATAAATATATTTATATAAGCAACGCAATTTCATTTATTTCAAATTTGTGTGGCATGAATGAAAAGACTTAAATTGCTTTGACGGGTAAGCCCTTTACTAACATCCATATTTTAACTTTGCAACTCCATTTTGGCAAACTAGGAACGTTTCGACATCTTAAAAATCAAGAGAAACTTGAAATGTTTCAGGAAAACAAGATTTGCAGTGAATAACTGAAAAACTGATTTGTAAAAAAACGTTGATTTTTACAGTAAAAACTTCTACCGATCATCCTCCTTACTGCCGTGTTTTTCTTGGAGAAAGTATCTTATTCATATCCGAGGTGGCTTAACAAATTTATCACTTAATTTTTGACGAATCAAAAAGAAATTAAATTTTACCTAATTTTCTAAAACTTGATTCTTATTAAAAGGATTCAGAAAAATAATTTCCAAATAAACAGGTAATTCAATTTGCAGGAGAAATTAAAAATACTTTGGATTACAATTAATCCAAGTTGGTAGAAAATGAAGATATGGACTTCCACTATTGCATGGTGCAGCACAAAGAAATATTACTTTGAACATTGCAGATACTAAAAAATGAGTGTAAAATTGTGTTTTTTAAGTTTTTATGTGTTCTGCTAAAAAAGTCGGTGTCTAATTCTGCATAGTTAGCCATTGATGTCGCGCTTACGTGCGATAATTAGCGAAAATAATTATTTTAGAATTAAAATGACATTTTATCTTCTTTATTGAAGTTTTAGAGAGCTTCGTGCAGATTTCGCTTCTGAAAGTAATGCTATTACTTGGTGAGTTTGCGTAAGTTGCCGATTAAAATTTTAAAATGAAGTTGGGTTGGACCAGATTTTTACTTTTGAAGATTAATGAGTAAGACAGGTCAATGTAAAAATAATTATTTAATGCTTATCTATTTTCGTAAAATTTCAACTAAATCTTTAATCATTATATGTTTACATGGTGGAATTTGTTTAAAAAATGAAGATTTGAGAAAAAAAATTAAAAAGCTTTCAAAAACGGGAGGGTGGGGCATGAACTTGAGCGTTAAGTTCCCATTTTTATATCTTTACCCTCTTTTCCGGACACACATGAAGATATAATTGTCTTATTAAAAAGAATTGTATAATTCCGATCTTTTTTCTGTGGAAGGTAACCTTGCAAAATGCTAAATTTTTCTTCTTTTAATAATTACCATATATTCTCATATTTTTGAAATTTGAATTCATTGAAAAATACTCTCAATTCAAGTAACCTATGATTATAAATTTCTTTCAATTTCTAAATATTAGCATTTGCTGATTTTAACCTTATTTGAGTTTTTATTCAATGGTAAAATTTGTTTTAAAAGGAAGTTGGAAAAAGACCACAGAATAAATTTTACCCATCGACAAAAAGACACTCTTCCTTCACGGGAGCTTAGAAAATATATTAATTGATAAATTGTATTGTTTTGGTCTTTTTAAATTTTTTAGATTGTTAAAACCTGGAAGAAAGAAAGTGAATTAAATTGGCGAGTCAAAAAGTATGAAAAGCTACTTATAGTAGTTTCAAACATGAAAATTTGTGCGTAGAAGACCAAAACTGCATTTATTTGATAACTAAAGAGGAAAGATTTTTCTTGAACTGAAAGAATTCAAGCATAGTAAACTTGAAGCTAAGAATATCAAAGAAGAGATAGTTTGATGATTTGAAAAGAGTGACGGGTTGTGAATGGTTTAGAAAATAGACATCGCTAGATGGGCTTAGAAGGAATAGGAAGATTCTGAGACGAAGAAGATGGATAATAAAGAATGATGAACAACCGATACTGTGTTTCGGACTTATTAGTCATCATCAGTATCATTAAAGTGTTCTATTATGATTTGTTGATAATTTTCTGGATTTTTTGATCCCGATATAATGATATCTGAAATAGACCAGAGAGCAAATGATTTTAAAGATGGAATTAGACATTAATACAATTTAGTATTGATTAGAAGATGGCTTGATGATTTGAAGTCGCGAATGAAGAAGAATTAATATTGATAGCGAATAACAGATACATGTTTCTGACGTATTAGTAATCATCGGTGCAGTGTATGTGGAAACTCCTGATTGAGAAAAATCAATACTTAAATAACTCTTCAATAACAAATTAAAAATCGACCCTCTCTTAATTCGAAAAAAAACATTTGAAATCTGCAAGCTGACTGATTAATTTTTGCGTTTGTTATGATTTTTTTAAATGAGGTAAATTAGCCTTATTGTTTAGAAAAACTATTACGACGGAATTACAGCTTTTAATTACCGACTCCACGTACATCATGACGTAGAGATCGTGCCAAAATTTAATACATGCGCAACATAGAAAATAGCCTTATATCTCCATTAATCTTCCATGAATATCTTCGACCAGTTTACGTCTCGTGCGCAATTTCTTTGCAATTGGAAATAACTCTACAACTTGATGTGGAATTCAAACCACGGCACAAGCAAATATACTATTTGTATAATATCCGAGAATCTCGACCACTGAATCCATAATATCACAGCAAACCACTGTTATGTGTATAAAAATTAAACAAGTCTGCAATGAAGTTAATTTGGGCGGATGCCGGAAAATCGAGCGCTTAAAGGATTGTAGGAAATTCGATAAAATTTAAGATATTGCATTGTATCTACAAGGAGTATTTATTGTTAGAAATTTTTAGAAATGCTTCTGGATGCTCTGCCGACCGGTTTTTGGATTTTTGATTTATGAGCAACGATTAGAATTTCTTGGATTTTGGATATTTTTAAAAATTACCATGATGAAACGGCAAGCGAAAGTAATAAGTGCCCCATTCCGGTTCGAGCTATTTCTTATTATATTACTACATAATAAATCAATTATTTTAATCCCGGGATTTATTGGATAATCCTCTTACATGGATTACTTGAAATGCGTCGGCACACGGTAACGAATTTTGAATTTTTTGTTCGTTTTTACATAGAAATATAGTGGTTCGACGCAGACTTTCTTGATAAAATTCAAACTGCATCTACATTAGAAATGTTTCGTAAAAGAAACAACGAACTTTTGGAAGAAACGTGACTGATTGTGATCGCTGTTTTATCCAAAATAAATTGTTTTGGCTGCTGAAGTTATTGACGAAATTCTAACGGGTTCAACGGAATCGAAACGGCAATAATGTTTTTTTGGTTTTATTTTTGAGATGTTTGATTAATTTAAAAAGAAGTGAAAAAAAATGATGTTATCGAAATTGCAACGTAAAAAATAAAAATTTGAAAAATTGGTCGCGATGACCGTTGTGGCGTTTTATTTTTATTATTATCGATCGTAATTTGTTCTAAAACTACGTTCCCGTTTTGGAGTTTTATTTTATTCCTCTGTATGGCGTATAAAGATAATTTGTAAGCGAGGGCACGGGAACACTTCTTATTGGTCGTGGCGGTACATTGTATGGCGGGAAGGGTGAGCGCGGTATGTTGGTTTGGAATGTACAAGGCGGGGTTATGTCGCCAGCTGGCAGACGATGAGCGCACTTTAGCATAAATTTCCTCCGCGCCAGAAATAGTACCGACTTGTAAATCAATTTTATCAATTATTGTGTACGTTTTTGTCTCGGCGATAAGTCGCGCGTGCAAGAATAGTACGCATTTTACCTATTGCGAGTCGAAGAATGGCGAAATTTGATAAAAATTAAAAATGCCGGAGCGTGTGAATACATTAGAGTGGCGTCACCGGGCCTCAGCTGTTTCCCGCCAAAGCCTTCTACCAGAAAACCGCTGTGAGGCGTAGCGTATGTTAGGTGTCCCGCGCTGCGGCGTACAAAATAGTGAATTCAAGTGATTTAATTACGGATATTAAAATAGCCAGTGCTAAAATAGTTGTTTTTGGAATATTATGTCAGCTTTAATTAACGGCGATCGAATTGTATACGACTGCAATCAAAAAGAAAACGCCGATATTTTGGGAAAAGTCCAGTGGTAAGTTGTGGCAATTTTTTTTACCGCACATGTTTTTGACGTTTTCGAATTTTAAAATTGTGCGTCACCGGGTTACAGTTAATGCCATTATGTGATGCACAATATTTTAATTTATACTTTGAGCGCGGGAAGCTACTGGAGACGTCGAACGAACTTGAATGGGCCGTGTACTTTAAAACTACCGGCGTTGCTCAGCTGTTGTCGCGCCATGTTTAAGTCTAGCGTACGTTGGATTCTAAAACTCGCTGTTGTTCACTTGTTTACTCGCCAACCAAAACTTTTTTCATCAATTGTTTCCCAATTTATACCTCGTCGATTGTTTTTTTTTTCGCGAGATCACTTAGGTTTTTGCGGTCAGAAAAGTTTGAGCGAGCAAATACAATGCCAGTTATTTAATATTTTAAAAGAACGGGGTCCCCAGTCATATGACCGTCTGACAGACTGCTGGTGATGTAACAATAAACAGCTGATACGATTACATGTCATCATTGTGTATGGAATAAAATGCAGATTGCCTATGAATCACGAAATAGGGGTTATTACTGCATTGCAGTCACGTGGGTGAATTTGAATGCACCACACCCTGCCGACGCCCTGCTGTTTTCACGCCCTCGTAGCTTTCTAGATCGGAATGCCCATGCAAACTGCAAGCAACGTGGCGTCTCGCGATTTCTTCTCACCATTCAATTATTTTCGCAAAGCCACCTTTGCTTTTCAATTTGCGTGTTTAGCAAGTTCGCAGTTGTGTTTTGTCGAATTTTAGACGACTAAAACCTCGCTTGCGAAATTAGGTGCAGTGACACTAAAAATATACAGAAATGTGATACAAGCAAGGACGCCGCGTTTTCATTCATTTGCTTTAAAATTTCTTATATTATACTACATTTGTGTAGGATTTAGACTTCCATATTTATAAACAGTTCGATTTCGTTAAAAAAACAGAAAGATAAATAATCGACCGACCAATTATTAATATGTTCGTTTTCAGAATAATTGACGGAGCGATGCAACAACCCACTATGACTTTATTTTTAGCTTATCAGCTGAGTGCAGCTGACTGTAACATCCATAAATATCGCGAAACGTAACTCTTTTTACCAATTCGACGACCTACATATTTGTGGTCTCGATTTTTTTAGTCCCCAACTTCCTGTTTCTCTTATGTAAGTGCCTTACGCACCTTTTGGAGAGATCCACACCTGGATTTGTCCTGTTCGGAAAGCAACTTGCATTGTTTTGCTTCGCTCATATTTTTCCTGCTAGTACTACATTATAGAAACCGAAACATATGATTCCCTTATCATTATATAAACAGGTTACGTAAAATTGATAATGACGATAACAAAACTGGAATTGTTTACTTGTGTCGGTTATGCACATTGATAATAATTACACGGTGTGCTATTACAACGATGCGTGCTCAAGGATACGCAATCAATGGTAATGTAATGATGGAATGAATGAAAAACTTTTTACAATTTTTTTGCTAGTCCATGTGAAGAGGAAGTCATTCATAATATCAAAATTTATGACGTCAGCGGTTTGATATTTAATTGAACTAAATGTGAAAGCGGAATCGTCGATATCGCAAATTGTTTCTGTTTCGAATAACCACTTCCGATTTTATTACGACGTATTATTCCTCGTGACCGTTAAGATCTTGTACGATAGGAAGAGGAACATTTATTTTACGATGCACAGTAAAATTTGGACGATTCTTCTACTTTTTCGTTTATCTAACTTGAATCTTAAGGTACTAAAGCGATTTGTCCCAATTCGCTTCATCCAGTTTATTCTATTAGCTAACTCGATTTATTTTATTGTTCATCGACCAACTGCAGGAGTGCACACGTACACGAGAGAACTACACGGGAATTTAGATTTTGAATTCCATCGTCGGACCGGCGATCTAAGCATAATTTCGATAAGAAGAAATGAAATGTACAGTAAAATAAATTAAAAACGTATGTTGTTTGTCGGTCACGCAAACTTGTCTTTTACAATAAGTTTGATTTACGACGCGAGGAACGAAAAGCACAATAGGAATACAATTTTATAGACATGCTTACTGCAAACTGGATCTAATGTTTTCTTGCGAACGAAGAACAAATTCATCGAGCACACCATATAGCAGGTGTTGAAAGCTTTTCAAAGGCTTCCCCTAACCTCGCCTATGTAATATTTATATATTATGCAAAATTTTCACCCCATACCACAAGCGACTTCCTGTTTCTTCAGATCGTAATCTCGCCCGAACCTGATAGTTTAAATTTTGCGTTAGAAAATTACACGTTATGCTTGCTCTAATTTTACAAAATAGAACCCTATACGAAGGGAGTCTTGAATGTCGTAAGTTACATCTGGTTGGTTGTTATCGAACCACCTAAAGAATAGCGCCAGGTGCGTAGGTACTGCGTTTCTTTGTGTTACAGGTAAAAAGAAGGTCTTGGGACCCTCGCCCCTGAGTTCCTATTCAAATACATATTCTCGGTGTCAAAATTTATTTCAATTTTGTCTCATTGCACGAAATTATTTCTTGTACAAGATTACTTTCGACGTGGTTGCATCGTCGCCACGCGGACGACCGACTTAATATACATACATATTATATTTAGATAATATTTTATCAAAAGTTGAAGAGCTCGTTTGAATGCATAAATGCATGGTTCTATTGTATTTTGAGTGTTGGTTGTTAGAACTGCCCATACATGTTGTCCTCCTACTTGTACCAAGACACCCACAGGCAACTTTAAATGACTTAAATATTCAAAAGAATTTAACGACCAAGCGTTGTTGAAAATTGTGGAAAAAGAAATTAATGGAAATAAAATCTAAATTACAAAGAACTAAAAGAGTTGAAAGCTAAGCCCCAAGCAAAGCTACTCGGACTACGAGTTTTTTTATTATGTTAAAAAACATAAGTTAAAGTAAAACTGAAGACCTCCCCATCACAAAGCGAAGCCGTCAAACTTCGAAGAGTAACGTGCAAATTAACAAGCTCTGAGCATCATTAGCGGTTCTAGCTTTTTTGATGCCCAAATTTAAATATGTTCTGGGTTGGCATGAAGATCAGCTTCTGCTTGAATTTATTATCTCTTTATTACTGTTATAAAGCACAGTTTAGTTTAGCCTCATCGATTGATTAAAATCCACAGCCCAAACCGAAAGCTTTTTTCGAGGGGTAAATCTCCCGAAAAAAATACGTACACCACATCTCCTTTTGCTCAAAACCTCCCAACATTTCCTCATATCTCCCCCATATTCCCACATCTCCTCGCATATCCTCATATCTCCTCACATCTCTCGGAATAAGAAAAATCTGCGTAAATTGCAGATGCTTAGATATGAAAGAAAGTTTTTATAAAATTTTATATATATAGATGTAATATATTATATTTATTAGTAAAAAATATATAGGAACCCATTTATACATATGTACATTAAACAAAACAACTACATTAACAAAAATATTAAAATCGAGAAGAAAGTTAGAAACTAGATTATGAACGTCAACGTTAACAAAAATTAACATATATGATAATCCAGAACATAAGAAATAGTAAACACAAAAATTTTAACATTGAGTGTATATGGGACTCCTATACAGCAATAACCCCGATACAGCGAACTGCGTAATCGTGAAATTTGAATGACATCATTTGTAGGGACTTCCCCCCAAAACTGAGAATTTACATTAAGTATCATATTTAGACTTTATTTTACTCATAAAGTTAGCATAGAACGCAATTTTTATACAGGGGCTCATAATGAAATCCGGACGCGCCTATGCTGCAATGTAAATTGTACTTTCTGAAAACTCTTTTTATATGACATTTTTTGTAGATAATTTCATTCTCTTCATTTTTGTTTATATCCTTTTTTTTAATTTGTCGCATCGTTTTCGACAGAGAGTGACTTAAAGCAGTCTCGGTAAAAATCCAATGGGAATCCCCTGAAAATACCATAAGAATTCCATTGCGCATTTTTAATTTTATTAAAAAGTTTTACCAAGTTTGCTTTAAGTCATTTTCAGTCGAAAACGATGCGGCGAAGTAAAAAAATGTATATAAACAAAAATAAAGAGAATGAAATTATCTACAAAAAATGTCTGAAAAATATTTTTGTAAAAGCGATTTTTACTTATTAAGAGTTTTCACAAAGTACAATTTACATTGCTAGCATAGGAGCGTCAGGATTTCATCATAAGCCACTGTATGTTAAAAAATTTTATGTTTTATATTTTTATATAATATATTAGAGATGAGGATGAGATGGTTTCTTATACTTTCAATAAATCAAAGCTTTCATTTTCAAAATGTGATTTTATTGTAAATTTTGTAAATACCGAAATAGTGAACAACCCCGAAAAAGTGAAAGGTCTTTGCCATATTGCCATAATTCACTATTTCGCGACTCGACTATTTTTAAAATAATTTTTGTTTGCTTTGATATGGTTCCGATATCTTCTACATCTCACCCACATCTCCCTGACATCTCACCTACACCTCCCTTACATCTTCTTTATATCTCCCATATCTCCCTTACATGTTCCTCATATCTCCCCACATATCCCTCATATCTCCTCACATTTCTTCCCCCGTGTACACCAAATCTCCCCGGTGATTTACCCCCCCCCCCCGGCTTTTTTATTAGGTTTGCAACCTATTTTTCGGTAGTGTTCTGTAGTTACTATTAGCTATTAGTGCTATGAGCATATTGTTTTTACATCCAAGGTAGCTTGCTAGGCTTGTCTCAGATGTGCCAGTAACTCTGGTTTTTTGTTGTTGATGAAGGCAAGTCATCAATCCAGAGGGACCGCCGGCTTAACGTGCCCTCCGAAGCACGGAGACGATCATAAGAAAATTGACTCCGGATTCGAACCGCTTACCTTAATGTCGGCAGTTATTCAGCTAACAAACTAGACTAATGACCGTCTCTTATATTGTTGTGCTTCCATAATCTAAAGAAAGGGATACTTGCATTGAGATTATATTGCCACGACGACCAAGTTATTTCAATTTTTTTTTCGGGACAGACTGATACTTCAGAGACTTTAAATCTTACGATTGGAAAAAGGGAAATTACAATCACAAAAAGACTAAGAGGCTAATTCACGGCGGTTATTGGAAGATCAATGAAAATATTTCAGTGTATCTCTCTGTGATACCGACGATACATCAACTGGTTTTACATTTCCTCCGAAGCACGGAAACTCGCATTGTATTTTCAGTAGAATATTATATGAAATACAACAGAATAATATCAAAAGAACGATAGTTTATTAGGGACCAGAAGAAGAAAGCTATAACGTGATTATAAGATCGCAGATCAATTGTTCCACGTCATACCAAATGAAAGTTTATTCTTAACGTAGAAGAAGAATGTTTTTGGATTTGATTTCCATAGCCCACTGGCAAGCTGTTCTAGTCGCACTTCACCTTGAAATTGTACCAAAACTAACGTACCCTTTATAAATAGAACTGCGCCTTTACCACACTTCAATATCGTTTCATTTGCTATCTGGTGCGACGACCCCCGACAATATTTTTATTAGAGTAGGCGTCCCCACGTCTAAATTTAACATTATTTGAAAGATGGTTCAGCATTTCAGACGCAATAAAAATTGCAACTCTTATTTCTGGTACCTATATATGTACCTTCATCGAGGAAAATACTTTTTGGGAGTGTTTTCACACGTGACGGCATACATTTTGAACATAAACATTTCTGTGCGATATCGAAAATCAATATTGCCTTATTTTTAAGGCGCGCAATAATGCCCGTCTTGTTTGGTTTTACTAATTACGCTTACAGTTTATTTAATTATAAATATTTGGTATTGGCGCCGACTGGTAATAATAATTGGTATTAGTCATTAAATAATAATTTTAGGTACTGTGAATTATCGCGCGAGAATGTCAGGTGTATCGGTGTGATTACTTCAGTAGGCGCCACCGTGCATGACTAGGGAAATTTTATAAAATTACATAATGAAAATTATCATATTGTCGTACTTTGATTTGTAAAAAACTGCAACATCGTAGTAGGAAGGTAATTGGTGTTGTTTTTTGATTGCATCCAGAGGTTCTCATACGTGGAACCCGTGCCACGTATCTATCTATCCTGAAGATGTTTTCGTAACATTGAATGTTATCTTCCAACTTCCGTTTTCTGAAAATTAAAGTTGACATACGTTCGTGTCTTCCAAAGCGGGACTTCAATGGTAAAAATAGAACAGATTTTATTTTTAAGCTTCCTATTAAGAGAAATCAATCGGATAACGTCTTGGAGTCACTTTTTCTATAACTTGGAATAAATTATTCATATCCTTTGTGAAATTTACATGATTAATAGGCGGAACAAATTATTGTTGTCAGTTTATTTTTAGTCTCTTTATTTTTAGATCATTTTATTATTAGAAAACTACAAGTAAAAAACTAAAACACGTTCGTTCCTTCCAAATGGATCGTCAGGTTAGCCTGGCTAACGATCGACAAATCGTTTAAAATTATCTAATGATGTTTTTATGATTTTAATCCGAACAAAACACGTTTTCGATGCTCGTCGGAGAAAATTAGAAAAACTGAAGCAGTGGAAGTCAAACGTTTTCCACCAAAAGCTAAAACCGAAAGGATTATTATTTATATGAATGTGTTTGTACCTGTCGTTTTTTATATCGGAATTATTATTTACACCTGATCGTGCATAAAAATGTCGATTTATTTATAGCGAATCCACTAGACGCTGGAGAATTTAATTTACATTTTTTACTATGACTAAAACTCGTCCCTACAAAAAATTCCATCACTGGGGTTTTCGCGACCTCATACAAAAAATAAAAACCTTCATTCATGTGGAGACGATCGAAGGATTCGCGAACGATGACAGACGATTATAGGATTTCCTACAAATTGATTTGTTATTGTAAACAAACCAGATGATAGTTATTGGTTTCCAAAATCGCAAACCCCAAACGATTAGCACGATGGGAAGGGACGATTTTACGCGGCCTGAAGTTTTGAAGAAGAGTTATTTCCGAAACGCCACGCAGCCAATAAAAAATAATGGAATTTTATATTTAGAAGGCTTCGTTTGAGCTAATAAATAATTTAGAAATTGAAGGCATTCTATTAGACGTAATTTATTTGGAATTCGATTAAAATTGTATTTTGTTATTTATTGGTAGAATCGTGATTTGTTTTCAATATTTTCAAAATGGAGCGTAGGAATTGTATAGTACGCTATTTATCACAATATACTTATCAGTAACACAATAGCCAGTCTCGGTCATGGATAAAATACAATGTGGCGTGTTATCGGTGGCGTCGAAAGCAGGTCACGACGCCATCGGCGGACGCCGTTTACCACGTCGCCTCTTTGTTCCACCCGACGCACCTGTTCGTTTTCAACTCTTCGATGTCGCTTAAAACATTATTTTCTTGTTAATTATGTAATTTAAAATTACTTTTAGGCGGCCGTGATTCATAGAAGAGATTTTAAAATTGTAAACCAGTGCAGTGGGTACGTGAAAGGAGAAAATATTTGCGAGGTTATTAACTCGACTGTGTGTAGTTTCCAACCAGCTGATTCTGTTTGCGATTTTTTTATCTCATAAAAGTCAATTAGGTCAAATTATATGTTTTGTTGATATGTAGTAGTAGGTTTCACCAATATCGATAGATATTTTTATTTTTACTCGTATACTAGACAATTCTCAAGCTTCCATTCTCCCAGCATTTTTCAAAGCTAAAGTGGTAATCCCCCGACTGCAGTTGTCGAAAAACATGTGAAGGTTTAGGAGCACTGCTCTACAAACATATTATTGAAATATCGATTTATAAGAAATACTAACAGCTATTTAAATTTTACGATATTTATAGTTTCAAGAACCTTGAACGTTTAGTTTATTATTGTGTAATTTTTCACCTGGTTCAGGTAAACACATGACTAGCGACATTATAGGTAATTCCTTGAATTTAATTAGTTGCTGTTTTTTTATATTATATCGCTTTTTGATTGCAAAAATATTCGTTACTTGGCGGTGGTGGGTGTAGGCGGTCGGACCTTGAGTTAAATTTATCCGTCCCGACGCCGTAATACGATCTAACGTCGCCAGAACGACGCCCTTTAAAACATCTGATCGCATAGTTTTTTTTTTTTTATTATAGGTGCTCGTCTGGCTTCTTTACCTAGCTACACAATTTTTTCTTAGATTTTGGATTAAAATTTTCGTTGTCATAAAATTGAGGACAACTTCGCCTATGTTGAAACACGAGGGTTGTGATGTGAAGACCGTAAAAATTAACTTGGGTGGTTTTTTTTTAAATTGGGTCAAGTTTGTGATACGTAATTTTTCAAGTATATAATATTTTTTTAGTCGATTTACATACGACTAATGTTTTGTATCATCGCGTGTTTCTTGTTTCTTAATTTAAAAAAAATTGTATTTTAATGGAACATCCCTGGGAAAGGTTCAATTTTCATTGTTATTACGATTACAAAATTCCACACAAAGCACTTTACTTTTGTTATCGTGGTTTTTCTCCAACAAGAAAACAATGGGCAGAAAAATTCAGTTAAAAACCAAGTTTTTTAAGGATAATATAGTACATTTTTTATATTGAAAGAAAATAATTTGTAATATAGTATTGGAGGTGAGGAATATTTAATAATCCGGAATTGATGCAAATTATGCAACTCATTCCATTTAACCGAATTACTTAATCACTTATTGTGCCATACTAGCAAGTTCGTTAGGCCGAGAAGCAATTTTTAAAAGCTAAACCACGATCTTTTCCCAATATGTATTGTATTTATGTGCATGCAAGAAACGCCATCGCATGTCATTCTGTTTTGGCAACAAACGGGCCGCTTTCCCAAGATATTTTCCTATTATTAAATTGCATATAATTGCGTGGCGCCGTATTTCTTTGTAAAGAAATGTCAAAACTTTTTGCAGACGCTTTCACGATATAACTTCATTCATCATTCTAATTGTGCTATTGTTAACTCATTTTCAAGTGATTAGTTGAAATTGTACTACAGAGGAGTTGGCGTTTTCGAAATGATCGATTACAAATACATCAGAACTTGTGGTGGTCGATAAATCAATGACAGTCGAACAAATTCGATTTCTATTTGAATATATCATTAATTTCCCGGATTGCCAAATACATTTTGGAGCTCGCGATGAAACTCTCGTTTTTTCAGAAATTGTAAACTTTTGGCATTCTCACGGGGGGTTCGATTTTCATCTCATAATTTCTCATATTTATTACGACGCAATTTGTTCGTCGTAATCGCGGACCTGACAGTTATTAATTGAAAGTATATTTCAATATGGCGTGCGTGTTTAAGTCGGTGACATATTTTGTGGAGTTGTTCCAATTTTTATTGTTCTCGTTTGTTACTCCTACACTATTTTTTGAGTGTTTGATATCGTCGATATTCGAGTTCGTTCACGTTACACTAAATTATTCCGTTCTCATTATCATCACGTTGATATTTTGACTGGGTTATTTATGAGGGAATAATTTTTTTAAAATAATAATCGATGCAATATAATAAAATGTTTTTTCTTGTCGGCTAAGCCTTTGACATTTGAACTCGGTATACGCATTATTTTTTCTGTACTTTGTACCGAAATAAAAATAATGCATCGGAAGGGAAGGGGAAATGGTTTGGTGTTGAGCTGAAAATTAGATAACAATAATTTGGGGTTTCCCAAACGCGGCCTCTTGTAGTTTTCGACGTACACGTAACACTTCTTAAGCTTTTTTTTTTTAATAGAGAATATTTTTGGTTCTAGTCGAGTTAAGCAAGACGGTGAACCGCCAACAACAATGGAAGCAGAAAAACGAATCCGCAGAGAGATTGCTAATAGCAACGAGAGACGGAGAATGCAGAGCATAAACGCCGGATTTCAGTCTCTGAGATCGCTACTGCCGCACCACGAAGGCGAAAAATTGAGCAAGGTTAGTTAATTTTTTTTAAAGGCAAATTTTAAACCACCCGACCATTCGGTACAACCTTGCCCTTCTTAACTCAAATCTACTGCACCCGCTATAGTTTATCTGGCGGGGAAAACGTGATAAATACGATTAATTAATTTTATGAGTCATTACTTCACTATCGTAGTGGGTTCAACATAATATTCCAGCTGATTCAACAAATAAAAATAGTAATCATATGTTGTTGACGTGTAATCATCATCGGTTTTCGCCGATTTTTGTCTTGGCCTGAGATCGATTGAATAGTTTGGAAGTAACGCGACGAGGTTATTTGCCTCTTTGAAAATCGAAATTTATTGCCAACCTTTGCATAGTCAAAATATTTAATTATACCTTTAATTTTTTTTTGCGGATATGACGCATTTGTAAGTGCTCGAGGCAAAACGAAGGCCACTGACTGCTTCAGACCACCCATCCAGTTTAAAGAGTCACAAATGAAACTGTTTTTCTACAGCTGATGTGATTATACGCCATCGAGTATAATTGCCGAGTTTATTATAGCGCAGTTTTGTTTGTTTCTCCTTACCCATAGCAGAGATTTTCAGACAAAACTAAATTGATGAGGCAAGAGAAAGTGGCTGAATTATGTCAGTTTTGCGTGCATAAAAAAGGAAGCGGAGAAACTTGGAACAGAACACGAGGAAGGACGCCTCTTAATTTCTTTGTTTCTTACTGCCTGACCTAGTCTCGATAAAGTAAATCAATTTAAGCGGGCGTAGTCTACAAGGATCATTTAACATTTTGGCAATCACACAAATATAATGTAATCTGGCCATTAGCAAGGAGCGTAGGTACGTTTTAGTCTACGCTCTAAATTGTGTGCAAATTTTGTAGTAGTACAATGGCATTTGCCCTAAATTAACTATCTTAATTTAGATAGGTTGTTTGTAAGCACCAAAATACAGCTGATTATTGGCGGTTGAGTCCGTGACTCTATCCGTAATTCCGTAGGCATAACTGTAGCCAGACGGATAAAGTAGGTCAGGTTATTTTTGTATAGTCTGCTTGGATGATGATCAGAATTTGTCTGATGAATATTCTAAATGGTCCGAGGCCATTTAAGATTTTTTACCCTTCAACTAATTTAATTTTATCGATTCGAGGGACAATTTTTTTATACTCTGTTCCACTTTTCGGAACACGCGTTCGGCGTTCTTGAGAGCCAAACACACTCGAACCTTGTCACAATCCAGATTAGATAATTGGAATTTCATAAGAAAAAGTTATGATTTATAAATTTATGGAGGCTTTGTTGACCTTTTCTTTATGATAATATAACACAAACTGGCATTGAAAATGGAAATTAAGTTCCAATGTATCATTTAGAATTCATGATGCTATTTGATACTTCTGCCATTCCTGACCTATGATAAAAGGCAGCTTTAATACTATGCCATTCATACATACATACATATTTTAAGGTACTCCGCAGGGAAGAACCGGGGTCTACACTGTTGAAAACAAAAAAATTCGTCTGCTTATCGTATACCTTTAACTTTATACCGAGTAATTACATACTTCGAGACCAAAGTTAACCAATTAAGTTATAAATAAATTAACGATCGTTTCAGTATAAATAAATAAATAAATAAATTTAAAAAAAAAACTTGAACAATCGACTCTTTGTCCCTTATTGGATGCTAATTTATAAAGAAAGTGTATGATTATACCGTTCAGTTTCGATCAATAAAAATGTAATTACAACATAAAAATAATTTTTTTTTTATTGTTTTACGCATTATTTGACATGTTTGTGTGCAGGTTTCCTTTTGGCAAGCTATGATGTACAATTTCGAAACGACTAATTACCGTTGAAAGAAATTATTCTTCACGGCACAAGCGTTCTCTCCATTTCCCCATTGGCTAATTTTATTAGCTAGTGTGATCTTTTGTTGCCGTACCGACGATTTAATGATTATTAAAATTTTACAAGGTGGATTTCTCTCGTCAACCATAAGATTTTAATTAACTGGAAAATCTAAGTGACCAAGACTCGAAGACACGAATCTCTTACTTATGTATGGCTTGATCGATAATAACTGCATTCGTTTACGGCTTGGTGCTTTAGGATAATAATACAGTTCGGTTGTGGATGGTTGAATGAATTATATTGTGGTAGGTCCATTTATGAGGCGAGTTGTAAATGTTAAGGTGTGTTTTCTTATCAATTACATGGTTTTTGTTTTAATGCACAAATGTTTTTATAGGTCGATCGATATAATAGCCATTTTGTTAAAATTTCACCTAGCTTCTTCATTACGACCGATATCTTTGGTCATTTTAAGCGAGCAGATCCGCCAGCTTCAAGATATGATACAAAAAGTTGCAAGAACGAAATTTTTTGCAGTCTGCAAACAAAGATTAGATTTTCGTCCGGATTTCCCATTGAGGTTTATTGCACGAAATATTTCCTGTTTTTATTTTAATTAGCACACGGAAGCGAAGTTCCTGATAAGTTCACCAAACTGTCTTACGATATTTTTAAAAGTTTTCGTCCAACAATGACCGGAATATACGGCCTCTTGTTCTTTGTCGAAAAAATTTCTTCTTCTTTAATTAGGTCTGCGACCTGTTTTTACTTAACAGCAACCTCGGTGATGTTCCGAAGTCACTATTGGTGCTATGAGCATATTTATTGTTTTACATCCAAGGTAGCTTGCTAGGCTTATCTCAGATGTGCCAGTAACTCTGGTTTTTGTTGTTGATGAAGGCAAGTCATCAACCCAGAGGGACCGCCGGCTTTACGTGCCCTCCGAAGCACGGAGACGATCATAAGAAATTTTAGACTCTCTCCGGATTCGAACCGAGTACCTTAATGTCAGCAGTTATTCAGCTAACAAACTAGGCTAATGACCGTCTCGAAAAAATTTCGACAATTAAAAAGTTGTTACTCTCTCGTATACATCTCGATAGTAGTGCGTTTTGCTGTCCTCTCAATAAGGAGACCTCGTCCAGCTACACGATTTATTATTTTTTTAGATAAATTCTTTATTAGGTCGTAACTGTACAGTCATAGCTTTAAATAGCCATTGTATTTTTACTTCGGATCTTGGTTAAACATGAGTCACTCAAGCAGACAGCCTTCGCTAGGCCTTTTACTCCAGACATTACCATGTTTAGGTCGAACTCCCACAGCATTCGTTGACTTTTTCGAATTCTTTTCGACCAACATTCGAGGTTTTCGCATTTGGATGGTTTCACATTTAATTAAATTGTTTTGAATTGACAATTCCTTAAATGGGTAAGTAACTTCTGGGTTCTGCCCGTAACCTGAAATGCAAAATCGACTAAATTCGAAATCAAATGTTTAGTAACATATTAAGAAAACACTATCAGGATTTTTTGTTAGTCGTTCACGTTCTTGTTTGAAACAGCTGAAGTGGCAACAAAGGTTATCAGGATCTTTAAACTTTTTTTCAACTCATTCAAGTTTAGAACGATAACAATCAAGGTCGTTCATTAACGATTCGAAAAACACTTCTCTTCTATTTCAACAAAAATATGGCTGCTAAATATAGTTTAAAAAATTTGAATTATTTACCATCGTGCGTGACTACCAACTTTTTTATTGGGTAATAATAGGGCCAGACTTTAAAATTGGTGAGTGCCTTAATTGAATATTTTATATGTCTTGGGAAGCGACAGTTGCCGATATTATTATTCTTTTATCGTCATCTAATATTCTCGATATATTCCATAATTGATAAACTCGAGAGAAGAGAGCCTATGAAACGACGTTTTCCCGCCAAGCATTTTCAAGGTTACTAGCTACGAGTTCACATGCTTCCAAGTTTTTTCTCGTCTCACGCCCATAGGTTTAGCCTTGAACGGCATCCGTCTGTTTATTAGCATATTCTTATTGGTTTTCATTTTACCGACAGACGACGACGACGATTCTTGTCAAAAAATTAAAAAAGCAGCGACCTTCGCTCGATTATTTATGACTTCGTATTCATACATCGAATCTTCGTCGTTGGACGAACTCTTTTGTTCAATTGCCTAGACTCTTGGACCTATTGCTCAATCGACATGGTAGAATTCAGGAGCACCTGTTTTGCATTGAGCAATCTTAAGTTTCTTCAGGTAACTTAAAATCGTTATGGTCTGACTAATTCAGAAGCTACTGTTCTTGAGTGCTCACATGGTAGAGTGGCATCAAGGTTAGAGTTCGTTACCCTAATGCTATCGTGTCGTTCAAAAATTGAAATATCTCTTTGTTTGGCAATGCAAAGTTTAAAATCCTCGGAGAAGGTGAAATTTTGTTGAATGAACCGAGAGGCCGAATCAATTGGATGTAAAAATTTTGGGTCAATTGATACTGCAATTGCATGTGTGTCAGCGTGTCTTGTTGGATAGGTTTGTAATGTTGTAAATCTAGTAAACTGGTCCACAATTCATCGTCGCTCTAAATTGTGCATTTAGCGATTATAGTTGCGCGTTGCAAGTTGCGCATTGCATCGATTATTGACTTGGTGGTGCATTTGTGTATGCAGTATAGTACGTTGCATTTTACGCTATATCTACCTTCCTTAACAGGAGAGGAGCTCTTAACCGCGCCCATTGCCCTTTTAACTAGTGACGTCATGTCTGGCTGGACTCCCGCCAAAACCCGAGATTTCGTAGACCGAGCCATTTAAACTGTAGCCCGCACAAAATAATATTCCTGCGATATACAAAATTTGCAATTCTCGTCCCCACGAACGATGCCTTGTTCTTTTGTAATTCTCGATAAATATTCGCACTTTTCGTTACCTTGAATGAGAATTAGGTTATGACGTAATTTTTGGCACAAGAGTTCAATCGACTTGGAAGTCTAGCGAATTCGTACATTCACCTGCGAATTATTAACGAAATAAGTGAATTGTATATTGCAACATAAAAGTACTTGTTCATTTATGATAGTATATACCTATACTATAATATGTAAATGCAAATGTGCGTGGGCAAAAGAAAAGAATATTTCTGGTACTTCATGATTTTTTAGCTCTCGCGGGACTCGGGGTTATTGCTTAGGGCGCGAAAAGAAATAAAATTACTACACATCGGGCACTCTATAACCAAGGGGTTTTCTTTCCGGCTAAAAATGCTTATCCTTCACCTTCGTTTGAATACATAATACATATTATGTACATAATATATAAATTTTGTGCAAATCGATTCGAATGGTGTCAGCTGCTCCCACCAAATGGATTGAATGCATTACGTAGGTAGATGTTATTAAATTGTTCGACGACTAGCTAATTCTCGATTTGCGTTGGAGTTTGATTTTTAGTGTACTAGGTGTATTCCATCCCCAGCATATAGTTCTTCGATCTGTTGACGTCAGCTTTCCAACGGTTACCCTAGCAACGATGCTGCATTGATCTAGTGTACCGTTTGGGGGGATGTGGACCTGTTAGCTTGTTCGAACCTTTCTTGCTATCAAACATCCGCAAAATTTATTTGGTCTGAAAACTTGGTGTTGTATAATTTCCCGCCACGCAAAATGGTAGATATACGTCGAGTCAGCCCTATACGTACCCAGTCTCGTAAGACATGGCCTATTACTATTGGCGTGATTTCCCAATTTAAGGGAAAACCTGCCGATTGTCTAGATTGATAATACTTTTCATAACTGAAAGCTGGAGTTTAAAAGGACTCCGCACTATAAATTAGTGACGGTTTGACTGACGGACCGGAGAGAAAACTTCATTTGCCAGTTTCAACAATCGACTATCCCGGAGTATGCAGTTAGTAGGCCTTAGAAAACATTTGCTAGCTAAATATAAATTTGATTCGTGCCTAATTCCAATAAAGAAAAGCGGCGAGACGTTTACGATTTAAAATCCTAACCCTTCTCGAGAAAGAGATTATCAAATGGACTGAGATTTAATGGATATTCGAAATAAAATCAACGATTTTACTCTAAGGCATCTGCTAGCTGTAAAGATAGATCGGTCAAGTCTGCGGGGTGGAATTGCAGTTATTAAAGGTCAGAGGTCGTAAGAGGGTAGTTACCCACACGCCCTTTATTTGGGGAAACTCCATTTTCGAAATGACGGACTATCGATTTGTTGTAACAATAATAATTAATCTTGAATTAATATTTCAGGGGAATTATTCAGTTTTTATATCGTTCATCATCCACGTTTTTATTCATTTCGGTGCTTCTCTGTCGAAATAAATCTTACGGATGATACGCTTTTCTGCTCTTCCTTTTTTTGAGTTTAAAAATTCTTTAACGCCCTCCGAGGAATTTGCCATTATGTATGACGAATAGATTCATTATTTTTAATGGGGAGTAAGGAACTGCACATTTAATCGGAACATCTACAGCGTTACGTGGCATGGCTATTCAAAATGAACACAATTATTATAGTAAAGCGACGTTAATTTTTTACGATTCCGGGTTCCCGGAATTACATAAGTCTAGCAGGGCGTGGTAGAGTGACCCCGGTACGTCTGCTATTCCCGCCACTCGGTTGTCATGGAAATGCCACGGCCCTACTACTACGTTCGCACGTAACAATTTCAAAACTGAGTAAAATTCTAGCTTTTGTATTCTTTTGACCGAGTAGTATTCAAAACTTGTTTATGAAAGATTTGTTTAAATGGTACTCTCCGGAGACGACATTTCGATAATGTGCATTTGAAGGACGAAGGGTTGACGCACGCACTTGGCTTAATGATAAAGCGATTCCTGTCTGTTTTTGGAGGGAACGTAAATTTTAAAATGATATGTGGCAGACAAGTCGTGTTATAGGCAACGGGCGATTCGATGTGGGGGATTTATGAAGGTGGCGTCTCGGCGGTGTCCTTGAACGGCGGGGATGCTTGGATTTAGGCGGTACTGCGCGGGCGGCCTTGGTCGCCACCCCCCGACGGCCTGTATCGATCTGCTTGGCGCTCTAAAGGTCGTACGGTACTCTTGTACTCATAAATCCCTGAAGGTGTAATTGTAATATTTCGGCATACAAAAGTTTATTGAATATACAACACGGATCGAGAGTTTCTTTAGAGAATTAGTACATCCTAGAGATTCTTTTTGGCAACTGTTTCTTATAATAATTTTTTTCAGAAGGCAGTCCACCAGGAAGGATTACGGTATAAACGGTGGCGGGAACGTACGTAAATTTTTAAGAATTGTGCGGCAGATTTTCGAGTCGCGACCTAGCTCACCATTCGCCCGTGAGATTTTCTGTAAATCAGCTGAGCTATTCCAACTTTCCGTTATCCAATTTTAAGAAATGAAATCCAAATTCGAGAGTACATTTTAGAATTGCAAGCGAACGTCAACTACAAATATTTTTACTATATCCAATGCTTGTAGTAAATAGTACTCTACCGTTATACTACGTTCTTTCATTTTTTCTAAGGGCATTCTTTTGGATATTGCATAAATACCTACTTCACTCTGTACGAGATTCGTTCATTAATGCTACGGCGTAATTGGAGTTACGAACGACGCCCCAGTTTTTCATTTCAAATTACTTAAGTTGACTCGTGCAGTTTAATTCGAATAAAATGAGAAAGAATGCGAATATTGCAAGTAGAATTTTGCATTCCAACAGTAATATTGAAAAACGAACGTCTTCAGAAGCACTCGAAAATTTCGAACAAAATAACATGAAAACTTTACCTTCCTTAAATATAAGGAGGTCGATCGATCGAGTTTATTTTGACCAGCCGTGAACTCGAGTTTCGACGTATATAATCTTTCCATTTTCCTTTAGTTTTCACTTTCGCTTTCATAATCTCAATATATTCGAGGAGGAAGTGGTGGATTAAAAAAAATTCCATTAAAACTTTAAGATACAGCACGAAAGCTTCCTCCCAGTCCGATGAAGTGATCGGCAATGAAAAAGCTTTGGTCGCGAAAGAGCCCCACGTCGATATATGTAATGAAATGACAAATATTGAGAAATGTCATCGAGGGTAGTTGCACGGTGTTCTGCAACAACCTGTTAAGCCGCAAACCTATTGTGTTAAATTACCAAAATGAAAAGCGTTTTGAAATGGGAAGAGTCAGCAGGATCATTTTTGTTTTATTACGTGGAATTCGTTTCGTCAAGTTGAGACGATGTTTTCTCTACCAACATAAGACATTTTTGAGTTATTACCATTTCAGACAATCCGCGCCTGTTTGACATCAAGTAACTTGTAAGTTGTAATGTTTTTATCACAATTTACAAGAGATTCCACTCTTGACCACGCATCGAGTTGAAGAATGAAGAACCTCCGATTTGATCTTGCCTAAAATGGGCAATAATATACAACAGGATGGGCTAGCTTTCTAGCCTTCAAATTTGTTACCATTTTACACCCAGAGATCCGGGTATCTACGAAAATAAGCCGTATTTTCATTTAAAATTAGTCGAACGGTGAGGTCACTTGGTTGGATAAACAGGGTTCTGTCACGTCTTCTATCCCACGATTTTAACTTTTTCCTATTGAAAATACGTGAAAGGACACTTTTCTAAGCATACTAGAACAAAAATTTTGTTGGGTTATAAATTAGTTCTCGAAAAAATCGAATTTGAAAAAATTAAATTTACATGTATTTTAGATACACTTTTTAACACGGCTGCATGATTAACCGATTTTGTGTAAGGCAAAAAAATTTAAAAATATCCCTGAAAAATGACAGAACTCGCCAATGGTGGAACTCGAAGCCATAGAACTCATCCGGGTGTCGATCGCAACTGACACAACATTAAGAGTATAACAAAGCACACGTACCGTCAACAAAATGAGACCGTCACCGACGAGACCGTATCTCAAAGTGAGACCGACCATTAGCCTGCTTTTCGTAATTTTAAAATGCCGTTATTTCGACAACTATTGCATAATCCAAATAAATTTTTGTGTTAATATACTCAGAAAATTGTCCTCTTTCCAATAGTCAATAGGAAAAAGTTAAAATCGTGGGATAGAACACATGACACTATCCGATAAACAAAATTGGGGAACTGTCAGACAACGATCATCACGAATTTCACAATTTCAACTGCACTATAGGAAAGAGGACACTTTTCTAAGCATATTAGAACAAAAATTTTCATTAGTCCATGCATTAGTTCTCGAAAAAATCGAATTTGAAAACTACCTGCTTTTATATAACTTTAAAATGCCGTTTTTTCGAAAACGAATGCATGGACCGCAAAAATTTTTGTTGCATTATACTCAGAAAATTGTGCTCTTTCTTATAGTGCAGTTGAAATTTTGAAATTCGTGATGAGGAAATTCTGACAGTAACCCAAAATTGAAATAGGTGTGCATTTGTGGAAGTTACTGACGATTCAGCGATTCAATTGGAAATGGTTGAAATATTTAAAATTTGAAATTCAAATCGGGTAAACGCCTTGTATTACTTTCGGCCGTAAGCCCGACGATTTTGCATGTTGAAGTATCTCATTTATTCGGTGATTGAAGAAATATCGAAAATTAGCATTTGAAAAACAGCGTTTCCATTTCAGAAGGTAAAAACAGTAAACACATTTACGCGTGAAATTTGGATCGGTTTAATTTAAATCTAAAATATTTTATCGATTTTTTGATAAGCCGAAGTCGGTTATCGAAACTCCTCGCCTACTGTATATTATTTTTTATATTGGCACATAAAATTATCCTTCCTACGTGTATAGGGTCGCCTACACGCAGAACGGCTTATCTCGGAGAGTTCACATCCGCAAATTGTCATTTCCTAGTTCTCTCGCAATATGGTGGTCGTCGTAGCTTTTAATGGTATAACCATCCTAGAGAATATTTGCAATAATAAAAATGATCCGGTCAAGAAACGCTGTCTAACCGGTATGCGAAAGCAGCATTCTTTATCCGATGCACTCACCCTTCCATCGGCCAAGGTCACATCTGACGATTGCTGATAGCGGTTGCCATGGTAACTATCCGCTACGAAATTCCTGATGCGGCCGAGTTCTCTTGTTGCTGCTGCCACTTCTCGCCAATTTAGAATTTTAGATCCGCCGAAACAATAGCGAACGCTCTTTGATGTGTTAATTTTGTGGTCCAAAGTAAATAAGTTACCGGATTTTGCGAAGGTCTATTAGAATGTAGGAATTTTGGTCATCGAATCGAATCGATTCTTTTTTGCAGCAAGTTCAGCCTTGCATTCTTCTCTGCAGCCTTGATTGTCGCTCACAACTTGCAATGCCATTTTTTCGAATGCCTACCCAAGCCCGAAATTATTAATTCGATGTGGTTAGAAATCGAGCATTCAACTCGGCCAGCAATGGCAAAGAATAGAAAACAAACCAGCGGTGTGCTTGCAACATCACTTGACCGTTCGACGATCGACAGGAAATTTTCTGCATTCTTGTGGAGGAAAGCACACCCAATACTATTTTCGAAAATACCTCGTGAGTCACAAACCAATAATATTTACCACGAAATGACAATTAAAATTATTGCACTCGGTCATTGGTTGCCCGAGTTGACGTAACGCATTCCAAACTTGTCTACATCCTGTGACACAAAATCATTGTACATGCACAATTTTAACGCCACCAGATAATCGATGTCGTTTAGTGTGTCTTATAAATAGTTCAATGCACGTGTCATCATACACACGAAAGTTTTCAATTTTAATGTCGATTGTCCTTGATTTTACCAAAGCTATTGACCTATTCATCGATATGTTTCTAGTTTTCGAGCCGGCAGACATCTTCCTCTTTCACGTCGCCCGCCGGCCGGAATTATCCATTTTATTTTTAAAACAAAAACGCGTCTGTTTAATTGGAAGTTCTTTCAATTTCAAAAGCGCTGAAGGAAAACAGGCGAGGGTGACGGTGTCGAAATCGTCCTTTTGGGGGTTTAGAAATTAAACGGTGCACTCGTGAAGGAATCAAATGTGTGCGGTCTTTAGGCATTACCGTTATTGTAGCAGTTTAACTGCCACTTAAAATGTGACAGAAGATGTTAGCCATTTCCTAATGCAATCAGTTTAAGCACAAAGAATGAATTGAAGGATATGGTTTGTGTAATAAAGGAAGTATCATTGCGATAATATTGTTAACGATGCTCTTCCCCATTATCAGTGTCAAGTCTCAAGAGATTTCGCTTAACAAGCTAAACGATAACGCAAATTCGCGCATAAAACTTGCGTTTTTGCATAATTTTTAACGCATTTAGCTTTTCCCACATTTCCTTCTGGGGTGGACCGGTGGCAAAGTTTAAGAACCTCCGCCGAAGATTTTTGCCGTTGCAAATATGTACAGTAAAACGCTTGCCAACTTGGAAAGTTATGCATTATGCATTTGGTTCCACGAAAGCTTGCAAATTTGTTAAATGCCAAATCGATAATTAAAATTGAACCCGACTTGTAATTTAGAAATTATTTCGACAATTTTGAAACATGTGTAGGTATTTTTAAAAGTGGAACAATCTTAAAACTAGAATCGACCATATGCATTGCTCCAAGCTAAACTAATTTAAAATACAAAAATTTCTGCACTCGCTATATACAAGTTACGATTTAATTTGTAACGAACGTTTTATTACCGCGGAGGTGCGTTTTTATGGCTCACCTAGGGTGTTTCGATTTAATTGGGAAAAATCCTGAAAAGATGGCCGAACAAAATAATGATGCGGAAGTAAACCTGCATAGAACGTTTAGAACAAATAATAATGTCACCACAGCATTTTAATGAGGTGGTCGTCAAAATCCAGTCTGTCCTAGGTATCGATTAATTTTGACTTCTTTGAGTTATTTACAACTCCCCTCGAGGACGCCGTTTGAATTATTAATTTACTTCACTTTATTTTCACGAGAATGGCTTTCAAAAATTAAAGTCACGAAAATGTGCTACTTGTTTTTAAATTACGAAATCCTTGTGAGATCCTCCTTCCATTGTTTGAATAATCAACCACCTACTTAAAGCTTAAGTCTGGTGGTTTTTTAGCCGGTAACAAAAAACCACCTTTGCCACTTCGAAGGCAAATCACTTCAAGTCAGTGGACGTTTTGCTAAAAAAAGTTGGGTCAAAAAAGGATTCCAAACACCCCGTATATCAGTGGCGTAGCTAGGAATTTGGTTCGGGGGGGGGGGGGGGGCTGCGAGCGTAGCGAGCCATTTTTAATAGCGCCGCAGTCAAAATTTTCAATTTTTCAAGGTCATGCGTTCAATAGAAAGTTAAAAAATTACAATAAAAAATAATTTTTCCAAAAAAAAGAGTTTCGTCGGACATTTTAACGTTAACGACAATAATAATAAACACTAAAACACTAAATAAACATTAAAAATTAAGTCATAGAAAATATTATTATTCTAATATAATTATAATTGTAAAATCATTGCGTTTTTTGTTATTCCAAAAGTATTTATAACCTCAAATTTTGATTTATTCGTTTTAAGATGGAAAATGTTCTTTCTACAGAGGCTGTAGTGACCACTAATGTTTCTAAAATAATATATTGTAATATTTTTTTTGAATGCGTGGCAAACTGCAAATAATCACCAATCTCTACGGCTTTACAAGTCGGAGAGCTAAGACTTCTCAGGGGGGTTTCAAGGTGGCTAAATTAGATGTAGTGGATTATAATTATATATATAATATAATTACCAATTAACAAAATCCAAATTATAATCAATTTCCACACATTCAATTTTGCCTTCAAAAAAAAAATTGTTCAATAAAAAAATGCTTCTCCATAAACAAAATAATAACTTCTTCAAAAATAATTAATAAATTTCTAATCCAATGTAAAAATTCCAATATAATGTAATATAAAATTTTACTGGGCTCTTACTTTCCATTTGACGCTTATCCAAATCGCCTTCTTATCACTATCGACATTCGTTCGCACAAATATAATTTTAAATTTTTCAATTATACCCCAATTTCGAATTTTATAATTTCAATTACTCTCTACAAATCAACCAAATCAATCAAAACCACTACCGCTCGGTAGCATATCGGCGACTCGTGGCAAAAAGCTTGGTATCTCCGTTGATTCGCCCCCACCTGTCTAATTCTACAATCTTACAACTTAAAATTATTAAAATAAAATTTTCATCAAAATATACCGGGTAGGTGCGAATCCCTTTGAAACACCACAATATATATTCGGAAACATCAATATTAAACTGATTAAGAGCTTCCATTGTATATTTTGGAAGCTGCTCCTTCATGGTTTTTTCATTTCTGATGCAAAATCAGCCATTTGCCTTCAAATATAGTATCATTAGTGTTTTGAAAATCATTTATATAGAAATCTATACATGGTTTGAAGTCATTGTAAAATTACGAATTAATAATTTCGGGGGGGGGCTTGGCTACGCCACTGCTGTATATGTACTTTGCCGACGGCTGCCCATGTACGTTCACGTAGGATAGATGGCAGGATAACAGTTTTATTGCGACTCTTTCACTGGGCCTAGCCATTCTCTTTGGTTCCTGATCGTTGGTGTGTAGCATAAACCACACATCAACCATCGATAGGCTATGTCCGTGTCCGTACATCTGTCTACAAAAATAGACGTATTATGTTGTCTGAATTTAATTTTAAAATCAGCCAAAGGAAACGCCGAATTCTGCACAAGTCAAGGCCTTTTTAATCGAAAATTAGTACGTATGTAAATAAAAAGTCATGAGAAATTGGAGTCGATTTGTATATGTCAGCTTAAAAAACGTACAAAGTACAACATTTGGAATAATTTACCCAAATCATTGAATTTTAAGTAGAAAGTTTTTATTGTAGACCGACTGCCAGAAGTTAATTAAATTTTATTATTGAAAATAAGAGTTTTCGATGACTAATACCGAAACCTTGCGAAGGCCCCTCAACAGATATCAGCTGATGTCTGCACTCGTGTTTTGTTGACATCATTTACGAAAAGTGTTGTGCCAAATTTACAGCATTTTTATGGCCTCATGTTTTGCATACCGTAATTGGATGTTAATTCCTGGAAGGTAATTCCGAATCCAAAAATTGCCCATTATGTAAGTGGCAAAACCGATGTCGATTGGAAGACCACCGATAAAAATTAAGAATGCAGCTTGCATAATAATACAGAGTTGTTTGTTGCTTTTTTCGATTGTTACGTCTATTGACGATTATCCATCTATTGTCTAGTTAAAGACGGACGTTTGTTCTCATCTTAAAGTGTTTTCTCACGACAGTATTGAAATAAACATTGCATCCGTTCTTACGAGTTACCAACTGTAAATTACATCCGCTACTTGCAAAATGTAATTTAAATTTAAATTTTTATTTCGTCTTCCGAAATCGAAACCTCTCGACATATTTTTTAATTCCCACGCCAGAGGTGGGATCTTCCAAAAAATTTGGAGCCGAAATTTCGGCAGATCGCCTTTAGGTTTCCAAAAGAGAAAACTTTGTAATGGCTTTTAATGATCCTCCCTTATACGTGCATGCAAGAAACATCATTAAACATCCATTTATCATTTTGATAAAAGCGGTGGGGTGAGAACACGCACATATCTGTTTATAAAAAAAGGAAAAAAACGCAATTTTGTAATCGCGTAAAATTTTTAGTTTTCATTTCGCTTATAATTTTTTTTTGGCGCATTATCCACAAGTTAATTTTATAATTGGACGCAATATTTTGGGAGATATTTAAACGCCGGTGAATCAGCAACATCTGGTCGCGGATCAGAAAAGCTCGGATCGGCGCCACGCCCAGCTGATGTCGCACTGACGTCACCCGGCGCCGGGACGCTCGATACATAAACCCGCACTGTTGACGTCATGGGGTGAATACCCTAGTTGGACACTCGCGCGATGCGCACTTTTCCAATAATAATTTCCCTTTTTATTATTCAATCAACAATAATTTGATCTTTTTTATCTCCGGAATTGTTTCTTGAGCAGAATTCCGACCTAGCTAATAAAATTGTTGTTCGTGCATCGCTGCTTGCAATCATTGCAAGTAGAACCAACCTCGTTGTTGCTAGGCTGAATTTAACTGGGATTTAAACGCCTCCACATCGCGCATATGGCGGATGCACCTAGCTTACCTAGGTCTTTCACCTGCTGCCCAGCAGCTGCTTATAGAGTCTGTCACGGTATACCTAGCACGATTTCTCGTACGCCTGGCACCATAAAGAAACATTCATTTGATTTTTAACACAAAATTATCTTTTGTGTTGGGTACATCATCAAGTGAGAAGACCTTTAAGAAAAGCAGCCTCGCGAACAAAGAAACTTGTCTTAGGTCAACAACTTTCGTGTACTTTATTTATTGTTGAACTACGAACAAAGTAATATTTTATGCAAATATATAAGATTACACATTATGAAACATTAAAACGATGCGGTATTTGGACAGGACCAACGTCGATAAAACTATTTTCCGTAAGAGGAATTTTCTCTTCGACGAACCTTGCAGTCTCGTCCAAGTCTCCACGGTTTCCTGTCATTGAAATGGAAATTGGGTAATACGACGCAAGAAGAATGTCCTTGTTTAACGTTCAGGGTTTCGGTGGGTATGTAGAAATCGACTCGAAAAAAGTTGATTGTCACGAAAATGGGTCAAGGATGAACGTATGTGGTTTGGCATGTAGGTAGGTACATCTGACCTCGTTAGTTTCGATGAACGAGATTTTCGGCATTCCCAGTTTTTAGAACTTTTGACGAGTGTCCTCCAGGTCGAAGCCGTCCAATCATGGCAGTTGCGAAAGCGTCGCGTCGTTGTATTTCCAGCGTTTTCGGAAATAAAACTGAAGCAAAAAGACCCTACGGTGCAATTAACATCCCGTGGCGTGCCAAGCATAGTTTGGTGCTGCGCGCAATAAAATAAACGCCCCAGGTCAGTTATTCCACTAATCGTCGTCATATCGCGTCCAAACAGGTTTAATTTTTACGTTTTCTAAATATGCACGTGGGTTCTCATCTTTGAGGGCAAACACCACGACCATCCGATCTACTTCATCCAGAAGATTTTTAAAACGGCCTTGAAAAACGACATTCCAGTTCGTTTTTGCGTAACTCTGGACTTCCAGCAGATGGAACACGGGAAGGCGTAATTCGTCTGGATCGGTAAAAAATTACGATCCTAGCTTAAATTTCGTGTTTATCGTAGTAGGTAGTTATGCAACAATGATAATCAAAACAAAAATAATAGGCAAAACAGCTGACACGAACAACAAAACAAAGTCGATGGCGCCGTTCGCGGCCAAGGTTAATCACGTGATTGTGTGAAAAGCATTCTTAAAATAGAAATGCACGACCGTGTACGTGTTTATGTAACAACCGCTGCTCTGTTGTAGACACAACATGCCATTATCCACGCTAGCCCGACCACAATCTGATCCCATCTTTCGCGTTGTTTGTTTCATTGATGGTTCATTATAATGGCCATTTAAATTTAACAGGCTTTCTCTCCACATTTAAACGGATTTTTACCTTTAAATTACGCGAAATTCGTAGGGCCACCAAAATCCGGCTCGAAAGACCAAGTTTTTATGTTGCGTTGTACGGCATACCTTCCAGCGATATACGGAACGTATCATCAGGCTTACGTTACGGTCAGACGATTATTAAAATCTATTAATAGAATCGACTTGCCAAACTAGTTTTTAAATAAATAAATTACAAGTAGTAAATTCTGCAAATTTATGAGGAGCTATCCAGTTGTTGTTGCCTCGAGACCTTTAAATTTTTTGCAATAGCGCAATACCAATTATCTTTTTGTTTCAGGCTGCAATTCTGCAACAAACCGCCGAGTATATTTACTCTTTGGAGCAAGAGAAAACGAGGTTGCTGTCGCAAAATTGTCAATTGAAGCGATTGGTTAATCAACAACAACACGAGGTGGGCGAACTTCCGCCCAAAAAACGCAAAGCGGATATGATTATACCATCCCTTACCGATTCGGACGAGTGCATGGATCCTCTATCACCAGAACCGGTCAAGATAATGTCGGTTGCCGTCGTGGAGCAAGTGGAAACGCCGAACGATTTACGACGGAAATTGGACAGGGAGCGAGGACGACGCGTCGTTTTGGAAGAGCAAATCAGACAGCTCGAAAATCAACTCTATCAGCATCAAATTTACCATTTATCTTCGACAGAGGAAAATGAAGAAATCGCTACCCTTCAGGTTTGTTAAGTGAAAAGTTGCGAAAAGACGGAAAGGTTTTAAACTTTTATTTTCAGGTTGTAGCAGCCGAAAGTCTTCCTCCTGTAGGACACACGCAAACGGTGGTGTGTTCGCCGCCCCCTTCTCGTTCGCCGAGTCCCGAACCTTCTGTGGAGCAAAGGTTACCCTCCGTTTTAGAGGCTGCAATAAAGGCGGAACCGAAGGTGGAAGTGGAACGTTTACCTTCGCCGACGGCAGCGCACGAAGAAAGCACGCCGAGTCGCATGTATCCACCTCCCAACACGACGTCGCGCCAAAATTTGGAAACGATAGTGGAAGCCATTCGCCACTTGGAAGGCGACCACATGTTTGCAGAAGAACCCCAACAAACTCAAGACGTGCCTCTCGCACTTACCACTCGAACGCCGGAACGCGTCCTAAAAGTTGAAATGAACCAATTTTTAGAATTTCACTCAACGCCATCTATACAACTACAGCAGCAGTCTCGACCAGGCGTAATAGTCGTAAAATCTGCATCGTGATCGCACCTTTAATTTTGTCACCAAATTTAAATGGTTTAGTTTCCGGTCATATGTTCCACGGTAGCAACTTTAGGTGTTGCAGATGTAAATTACTTGAAATTGCGTCTGGTGGAGATCTGACTGCATTCCTATCTCGTAGGTATGAATCTCATAATGCATATTATAATATTAGTTCTAAAACAGAACTCTGCTGGCCGTTTACTATTACATTTCAAGCAAAAGAAACACACAGAAATATTTTTTTTAAATGTATCAAAATTTAATTTGGGAACCCCAGCGACGACGATTTAAATGGAGAGAGCTTGATGAAAGACTTATAAAAAAAAATAAAACAAAAAACGTTAATCGGTTTGTAAAATTAATTTTGGAAGTAACACGGTAAATTTGTGGTTTATCCGAATACCATGGCGAAATGGCTCAAGTACTACTAGAAAAAAAAAACTGAAGAGACGGATTGAGATATAAATGTTACTCCAGTAAAATTACGGTTAATTTCAGACACGATTTCACTGTACCTGCACTTTTATTAGAAAAGAAAGTTCGGAAAATTTTGTAACATGGCTTGTGGAAAGTGGGAACGAAGTGATAAGGAGTATACGATTGATTAGGCAATTTTGTTTGAAGTTATAAACAAAGTAGTGGTTGTTTTGAAGGTTATTATGTTTGTGATTTTTTATTGATTTGTTATTTTATAATTAAATAAAGGGCGCTGTGACGTAACAAACTGTTGGCTCTTAACTTTTAAAAAGCTTAACTTGAAATCTTTTGTCCGAGGGATGGGTTAAATAAAGCAAGCGAATACCAATTGAAAAACGATCTCCCATAACTATCTGCTTGGCGAGGGGGAATTTAATTTAGATCGAAGATAGCTCAGATTTAAAGAAGCAATATCTAGCGATAAAGATTTTTTCAGTTAAAATCAATTCAACAGAACTAATTAATTTAAATTACAAATTTTCATGCATTGCTTTGAAGTCGAAACTTTCATACCTGGTGGTTTATCGAATTTTTAATTTCACTTTTGTAGGTGACATTTCACTGTGAGGGTCACCTAGAAACAAAAGTATTATTAATTTCCAAGAATACATTTCACTTTGAAAAGATTACCTTCTTATTCTGGTTGCTATAGAAAATTATTTCAAACTCAAAGCATGGGGGAAATAAATAACGTACCTTCTCAGTCCACAAGTGGTTAAAAAGTGGTTGCATGCTAAAAACTGCCATTAGATCTTAGCCAATTGAGAAATAAAGGCGGGCGCACACTTTCTATAAGGGAGAGTTTGAATTTCATTTTTTTTAAATTGGTCAGAAAATGTGACAAATAAAAATGTTCTGTTTACATCGAAGGTTATTTTTAAAACAATTTTACTATGGCTTGCTTTATTCGACCTTTAACCTTGGTAAAATGTAAAAGTTTTGATTCAAACTGTAAGTTTGGTTTATTTTGACCTCGTTTAGAGCAACAACATAATCACAATTTTGATGACGAATTTGGTTATAGAAATGATTGAAAAAATTACACAAATTTCTGTGTGTCTCTTTTAGTACTAGGATTTAAGATTTTTGAAATCATGACGTTTTTGTTACTTAAAAAGTAAATAAATGAGAGAGAGTTTTGTTTTTAATTGAAGCGCCAAAAAATGATATTTATTGTAAGGATAAAATTTAGATGGTGTTAGATGCGCAACGTTTCGTTCCTTTTTGTACATAGTATGGTATAAAGAAAGTATATACCTTATAATATATTATACATAACATAATATACTATAATTTAGGCATAGTTGTCATTTTATGGAATAGTTGTACTTTTTAGGCACTCTTTGAGGTAAAACTCGAATGTGTTATTTTCTTTTTCATTATTTGTTTGTTGTTTTTTACTTTGTAAGCATATTGGTTTTTTAAATATTACAATCTTTTTTTTTTGATCGCGTTTTGAGAAATTATTATTGTTTTTGTTATGTATAGGGTGAGGAAATTTCCTGGATTTTGCTCGCCATGTCGGTTATTATTGAACGTACAAAATATTTGTTTAAGGTATCACTTTTTGCTATCACGATATGCACCATTATTGATTTTTTTCTAAAATTTCTATTACATATTTAAATTCCTTATTTTAATTTGAAAATTGAATATATTAGAAATTTTCAATTATTAGAAATAATTGTGTATATATTATATAATTGCGTAAAATACGAATTTAAATATGTAAATTTAAAAATTTCAAGTTGGCTCGTAACTTCGTAACAAAAAATGATGCCTGCGTAGTTCAATAATAATAACAACACTGAATTCTGTGTGGATTAAACAATAAAAAGCAACAGTTTTATTTTATTTATTTGGTCAATTTGAAGCTAGCAAAGGCAGGAAATTTGTTCGACCTGTATAAATAAGAGAGTAGACTTTTAAGGTTTGGTTATGTACAAATTTATCTCAAAATTGAATCGAAATTTGATTGATTTAAAGGTGTTAAAAAATTTGTTGTTAAATAAATAAAAGGGCTGTAAGATAATCGAGTGAACGGATTTGATTTTGAGATTATTTTGGATGATGGTTATGTGAGCGGGGCTGCTACACGCCACCACACTTTAAATAATAAAAAATAATGTAGAAGTTTATATAATCTGCCGAATGCTTTTTAGATTCGTGAATGTAAAAACATTTCGCTCACCACTTCTCGTGTGTATTAATTCAAATCTGTGAAAGTTTTAGGTTAGGTTATACAAAACGCATGAATGTGATGCGCTCGGTTCCAACATTCTCGTTGGGACAGAACTGATAATTGTGACACTGTGTAAGTATTTTTATGAACGGCACGGCAAAATCACGTCGTGATAGTTAAATTAGCATAAGTTAAGAAATTCGAGCTCGGCACTATAGTTTGCAAATTTTCATCTCGAATATTCGGGAACAAATAGGGCACTGTTTTCTGTTGGTGATAAAAGTGGCAATTTTGATATGAACATTCTTTGCTAGACACTCGGTGCGAGCTAGTAACTTTCTGCTGTGAACGAAATGTTTTCTATTTTATAAGTAAATTAAAGGCGCTCGGTCATAGACCACGCCAATCATAGGTTCAATTCGATCGTTTTCACACTTGTTTTATGTAAAATTGATGTTACGTCAATGAATTCGCTTAAAAATAATTTTAATTAAAAATATTAATCGGTTCCCGTTTGTTACTGTGATTGTATTTATATAAAAAAATTTTAAATAATAAAACTAATGTACTGGTAACTTAGATTTTGCATTTTACTATAGATAATCTAATTATTGTAGGACAGATCGGGAGGAATTAAACGAAAACTTGCATTTTAGTCGGATCCTGCACAAAAGAAACTCGCTTTGGGTACTCGGTGGAGTGGCTAGGTGCCTACTAATGCATTTTTGAGCGCAAGTTTCGCTAAAATGTGCGTTAGAATGCACACATAGCTCTTTCTTGTATGCAGGATCCCAGCTACTACTTATAAATTTTAATTTGCTTAATTTAATTTACCAATAATGTGAATGTAACAAAATTGTAAACTTGTCAAGCACATCTGATGCGAATGTACAGTTGGTTTCTTAAATATAAAAACTAAATTTTTTATTTAGTTTTAGAACCAACTTGACGTAAACTTGTGCTTCCTTTCTCTTTAAAATACCAATTTTATTATTTGTTCAGAGCATTTGATGCACCCTGGTACGGATTAAAATGTTGCGTGGTTCAACTATACTTATGTTGTGTCGCCTGTATTACATGAATATTTCAATAAATCAGTTTACTCGATAGTCATTTAATTTGCAGTTTTTTTTTGCTTTAATTGTTCACGCTTTTTGGAAAAATCTGGTTTTTAAGCGGTAAGGCTAATCTTGTAAGTATGTTTTTTAATTTTTGAAGTAACCCTGTCAAAGTGCCGATTTATCGAGGAAATTTGGGTACAAGTTGGTGACGTATGCTACAAATTATAAACGAAGATTTACAATTGAATTTTTAACACACTTTTTAAATGTCACTTGCCGGAGGTAAACAATTATTTATATTTTTCTGAATGGGATGAGTTTTAAGGGTGTTGCGTTCTTAAATAGTTTCCTAAAAAATTCAGAACTTCGGGGATATGTTTAATTTTGGTAAACAGTCATTCAAAAAATATTTAAAAAAGAGAGACTGTTCGTGTTTGCTATATTTTCCTATGATGGGCTTGTACATGTCTTCTCTTCCAATTTTTGCATTAGCGTCCCCTAGTAATATTTTTATATCATATTTTGGTGCCTTTCTGTAAAGTTCGTCTAGGGATTCATAGAATATACTTTTAACGGCTTCTTCTTTCTCTTCTGTAGGGGCGTGAAAGTTTATCATTGTAATATTTCTTTTCTTTCCTTTTAATCTCAGCGTGCATAGTCGTTCTGATATCCCCTCAAATTTCAGTATTCTATGTCTCATGCCACTTTGTATCATAAAGCCGGTTCCCAACATCCTGCTTGTTCCCCCGTTCTTAAAAAATAGTACACCTTCCACCTCCATCACATCGTTATCTGGTTGTTTCGTTTCCTGCAGTGCCAAAACCCCGATCCTGTACCTTTTCATCTCTGTCACCAATCTCTCCACACTTCCCACCTCGTTTGTTCCTCTTACGTTCCATGTACCTACGTATAGTTTTTCAATCTTCTTCCATTGATTCTGCTTCCCGCCTGTATTATCTTGTATTCCGCCATTCTGTCTCGTCAGTCCGTTTTCTCGCCAGTTTGTCTTTATTGCTCTTTCTGTATGTAGATTTCTTAGTTTTTTTGATTTTTCTGGTCTCAGATCCGCTCTTAAGGTTTCCGTTTCTGTTAGTTCACCTGATTCCGCATTCCACCTCATTTCCCTTCCATCCACCATCAGTTTCATGTAGCCCACCCTTACTGTTTTGCCATTTTCTCTCTCTGCTCTTGCCTTTTCTCTTATGTGTTTCATAATCTTTCTCTCTGAGGGGGTCTGATCGCTATCCACAAATACTCTTCCTCCCTTCAGCTTATGTTTATTTTTCATGACCTTCATTTTATCCTCCCAGCTATTCATTCTTATCACACAGCGTTTTTCACCTACTCGATAGACACTTTCTATCTCCACTGCAACTCCCATATCCTCTCTATAAAATTCATTTACTCTTGCCTTCAAACTTTCCAGGTTGCTACAATTTTCCTCCATACCTGTAAGTACTATGTTGTTTCTTATAATATCGCATATTATAAAATTTTTTCATTTTTATTTTCTCCTAAATTTCATTTCCCTTAAATTGAATGAGTTTTTTTTTCTGAATAATGAGAATTATTATTCTTATAATAATTTTAATTCAATAAAATATTTAAATTTATCAATTTCTGGGAACTGTCACGTAACATATCACAAGAATTGAACTTTTTCCTATTGACCATTGGAAAGAGGACAATTTTCTGAGTATATTAACACAAACAATTTTTTGGATTATGCAATAATTGTCGAAATTATGGCATTTTAAAAATGCGAATTAGCAGAGGCGTGTAACTTGATATACCCAGTTCTGCTGTACCTTACGCGTGGGCTAAAGTCAGTACTGTAGGCCACCCGCTCAGCATGAAAATTGAAATGTTAAGATTTAAGCTTTAAAATTTGTAATTTTGATTGCGTTTTCGATGGGTTTCGAATTATTAGGTTAATTAAAATATCGGAATACATTAATATAAATAGTAAATTTTATGTGTTAGTCATGCATTTTAGATACACCTCTTAATACGGCTGCATGATTCGCCATTTTTGTGTAAGGCAAAACAATTTAAAAATATCCCTGAAAAATGGCAGAACTCGCCAAAGGTGGAACTCGAAAACACAGATCTACGTTTACCTGGAATCCGAGATTTGCCATAAATAAGTTATTTTATAATAAGGCTGAAGGCGCCCGGCGGTCTTGTTTTTTTTGACTAACACATAAAATTTACTATATATTGTAATGTTATTTTCATAGAAATTATTTACACACTTATATTTGCTCAGGTAACTCTGGTGTGCGGGATCAATTGGGAATTTTCAAGGGTCGAGGGTTCTTGCGTTTTCAAAATTAAACCAATTATTCGTCTTGTCTCAAATAATTAATAATCCAAAAATAATTATTAAATCCAATTTAATTTAATGCAAAATAAAATAATTTCTCAATTTTATTCGAAAGGAACGAAGTTTGATTTCTCGCCTTATCCAAATTGCCGGCTTATCAATTGCACCATTCGCTCGCACAAATACAATTTTAAATTTTCCAATTTTAAACCAAATCGAAATTTATAATTTCAACTGCTTTTTCCAAATTAATCAAATTAATCAAATCTACTATTTCTCAGTAGCTACTAATCAAAAAATTCCAAAATAATTCCAAACTTCAAAATAATACTTTCAAAAATGGCGCAATAATGCATTCGCATAAAATTCACTTTATTTAATCAATAATAATTACTCACAATTTCAAAATAATTTCAAAACTCAGCATATCAAAAATCACATTCAGCGGGCATGCAAAATCACGCACCCGCTGTCGGCCATAGTTGGCACAAGAAGCAACGAATTTCGTGTCATTGATCCCCACCTAGCAAATCTTACAATCTTACAACTTAATTATTAAAGCTAAAATTTCACCAAAATGCATAGGGTGAGTCGCAATCATTTTGAAACACCACAATATTAATGTATTCCGATATTTTAATTAACCTAATAATTCGAAACCCATCGTAAACGCAATTAAAATTACGAATTTTAAAGCTTGAATCTTAACATTTCAATTTGCATGCTGAGCGGGTAGCCTACAGTACTGACTCTAGACCATGCGTAAGACACGGCAGAACTGGGTATATCAAGTTACACGCCCCTGCTAATTCGCATTTTTAAAATGCCATAATTTCGAAAATTATTGCATAATCCAAAAAATTTTTTGTGTTGATATACTCAGAAAATTGTCCTCTTTCCAATGGTCAATAGAAAAAAGTTCAATTTTTGTGATAGGTTACGTGACAGTAACCCAATTTCTTTCGAGGACAATAAATTCCTTCGGTAGTCATCCCGCCGCATTATTTTGTAATTACTATATGAGTCGAAGATTTCTGATCTTATTTAAAAAAAATAATGAGCATAAGTATTTTTTAAGTTTTATTCATATTGATGTCCATTACAAAAAAAAAATTAATTATTACCTTCTTATGACCTATACTGATTTATTTTTTTTTAAATATTATTTGTATTTTTCTTACCCTAAAATGTGGTTGTGTGATTTCAAACGACTTCCGTATTGCAGCTAAATAATTATATATTATTAACATTAAGGATGAGAATTGATACATAATGAACCAATAACCGGTTCATGGTATTTTTCAAGTTTGGCATAGTGACTTGAACCATTGACCGTCAGGAACGGCCCCGCAGGTGATATGCAGAAAATATAGTTTTAATTCAATTTATTTAATCGAAGTAAGTAACAATAATTTATATTTTTCATACATTTCTATAATTTTTAAAGAAATCGGAAGAAGTGTATAAATACAATAACGGAGTTGCTTTTCGCGCAGCTAATCAATTACTACTTTTTTAAATTACTTTTTAAATTAATCAAAATTAAAAAGGGTATCGTAATATTGATTTTTATTTTATTTTAAATAGATAATAATATATTTATGGAAAAATTGAATAATTGTTGCCATATTAATACGAGGTTATCAATTTTATAGGCAAAGAATATTTGCTTATAATAAGGGATTTACAAACAATCAAGATGAACAAATGCTGCTTAATATTGGGCATTTTATATGCTTTAAGCCCACCAAACTCAGTCTTTTCGTTATCCATTGGCGATTCTAAGCTTGCTTTCGTGGTAAATGCAGAAAAACAGTCCTATGGAAGGATAAAACGAGAGGTAGGCAATATTACATCATGCAGTGTCCTATATATTGTTATGCTATTTAAAGTTACTTGAGAAAAAATCTAAAATTGTTCTTAATTTTATTTCAGTTAAACCAGATTGAAAATGAAACCGTTACCAAAATTTATGAACTAAACATAAGTTCAAAAATTACCACTCGTTTTGCTAACACTATAGTAACTACTAAAATGATTAACCCAGGATTTACGCCACAAGAAGCTAAGTTTTCCGTTGTTATTCCAAAGGATGCATTTATTTCAGAATTTGTAATGGAAATAGACGGGAAGTTTTACCCGGGCTACGTTGCGCAAAAACAGAAAGCAAGAAAACAATTCGACAGCGTAAGTGTACCTCAGCAGTTTTGATAACAAAATTTAAAAAAAATTTTAGGCCCTGGCAAACCAACTGGGAGCCGGTCTCGTAACTGCCAATGTTTTCGATTCTAACGTTTTCGTGGTTTCAGTTAACATAGAACCTTACTCTAAAATTGCATTTTACTTGACTTATCAGGAACTGCTGAAAAGAAAACATTGGCGATACGAACACGTGGTAACCATTAATCCAGGACAGCTCGTTGAAAATTTGAGGGTTGAGGTAAAAAATTAAAATTTTGGAATTTAAAATCTACCACCAACATTTTTTAGGTTGCCATTAGCGAAAACAAAAAAATTGAAGACTTGGAAGCTTCCTTATTGCTACTAGGAAACAAAATAAAAAAAAAAGAATTTGAAATTGATCCAAAGGCAAAGATAAATAAAATAAAAGATTTTTACACCATTGTTAACTTTGTACCGAATGTAACAGTACAAGAAGAATTGGCAAATTATATAAAATCAGTCGACAAGAAGAATTCACTTTTTGCTCAATTTATAGTTCGATATGACGTGCAACGCATTAATCCGGGAGGAGAAGTTTTAACCAGAAATGGTCATTTCGTGCACTTCTTCGCTCCTCCAGCACCACCAAAACATGTTGTGTTTGTAGTAGCTACCAGTACTGAAATGTGGGGATATAAATTAACTCAACTGAAACAGGCAATGCATTCAATCTTGCATCAACTGAACGAGAAAGATGTTTTCAGTTTGCTTGAATTTTCCGGTTCTCAAAGAGTTTGGAATTTGGAACTTTCTCCAGACAAAAATACTTGGTATAGACTAAGGGAAAATCAGAATAAGGTAAAAATTGAGATAGTTCTGCTTCGTAATTTTCAGAATCAAAACGTTAATTTTAGAATGTCCAATTTCAAAAAGCATACCCGGTAAATAAAAATTCCATTAGATTGGCAAAGAATGCTGTCGACGCATTAGTTGCTGATGGTTTTCTAGATATGACAGTAGCACTTGAGACGGCCTTAAAATTAGTCGAGATGGAAAAGCGGTATAAAACCCATGAAATTGATCGTCAACCAGTGATTATAATTATGACCGATGGCAGACCGAGGAATCACGCTCAAGATCAATCGCCAGAAACTGTTATCGAGGAGGTAGTCTTAAAGTCTTTATATAAAATTCTTGTCTAAAACAAATTATAGATTACAGCACTTAATTCGGGTTTAAAGAAGTCGTCAATTGTAACCCTATCAATTGGACGCGATGCTTATAGAGAGTTTTTGCAAAAGTTGTCGTCACTTAATCTGGGATTTTCTCAACACATCGATCCGGATAGCGATCCCACAGTAGAATTACAAGATTTCTACAGGAAGATCTCTCTACCCTTATTAACCAATGTAACATATAAGTATGATTCTACCGAAGTGAGAAATGTCGCGGAATCTCATTTTCCTGCTTTTTATGATGGAACAGAACTCATAGTAACTGGACAGTGCAGTAAGACAAATTTTGAACAGCCGTAGTTTTGAAGTTTCATTTAATCATTTTTAGGCTCAAAAAGAGTCATCGCTCCGCCGAAGATAAACGCACAAAATTTTACAGGAGTAGTAACCATGCAACCCGTGGTTCAGTATTCGTCCAGTGATATATCACGTATTTGGGCTTACTCAACTGTAAAAAAATTATTAGAAAAGAAAAAAAGTTGTGCCGATAACATAGAAGATATTAATCGAAACATTTTGGATATATCTTTGAAATATTCGTTTGTTACCCCTCTTAGTTCCATGAGAATTACCATACCCAACAAGAAAGTTGTGATCGGAATTGGAGAAATTGACGATAACGCAGGATTAATAAAGTTCGGAAATATACAGCGCTTCCAGAACGGTTTGTACTATTTGAAATATTTGCAACAACACATGTTTTTATTTATGTCTACTCAAACAGAAAACACATTCCAAGCTTTTTACGAAGATTTTGAACAATTATCTAAAAATCGAAGGACAGCAGAAGAAGAAGAAAGTAAATTTATTACAGATATATTAAATCAAATCGCAGAACCCAAACAAATAGAATTCAAAAAGGCAATTTTGAGAAAGCAACTGGCAGTTTTAGAAAATGAAGGAAAATTCGAACATACCGAGCTATAAGAGGTCAAACCGGAGGGCAAATCACTGGGTTTGTCGAACCGAAATTAAAATTTTTTATTTTATTTTTCTTTCTAAAGATAAGCAAAAAATACAAAACTATTCGTTTTAATCGGAATTTTTTTAACGGACGTCTGTAATATTCAGAATTTTTATTAGTGTAAGAAAAATATTTTTTACTCTGGTGGCGGATAGGTCTGGCATCCTCGGGCCCCCACGGGCGGAATTACCAAATTATCGCCTATGGGCACTACTTTGAGATGCCGCTTCTATTATACTTAAGAGATAACAGGGTTGGTCCGGCGCAAGAGGGGGGGGGGCAGGTAGGAGCGTAGTCAACGGATTTTTGGTGTTTACTGAAATTTCAAATACAAAATAACTTCACTATGGATAATTAGCAATCAGTTTCAATTCTTAATCTTAATGACTGCTATTTATTGAAAATAAGGGAAGGTATATTACAACAAAAATCAATGATAAATCTTACGCCCTGAGTTATTTCGGAAATGCCGTTCTTTAATTCTTACTTCAATTTAAGGTAGGTAACAGTGGTAACACAATAATTATACTCGAAAATAAGATGACCACGCTACTTTTTCTGAAAAATTTTCGCCTGCGGCCCGCGCCTTTGGCACAGCTCGCTTCGCTCGCATTCTTTAGCCCCCCCATAAAAAAATCCTGGCTGCGCCACTGTAACAGATTATTTAAATATGCCAAGAATGGAAGAATAAAAATGGGAGGAATCGGAGCGAATGGAAGTTATAAGGAAATGAAAGATCCTCCATGGTTCTGTAATGTGTGCAGAGGATTGTGGAAGGCATTTACAAGTTTCCCATTTAAACATTATTTGTATAAAAATTAGTTTTAAGCTATTTTATAATTTTTATCTTTTGAAAATACTTTACAAACTACAAGTAAAACAATCTCCGATTCATATCTGGAGGAAGGATTAGAATCCAGCGCCGTATTTAGACTAGATTTTCGGAGGGGGGGGTTTAAAAAAATTACAAAATGAATAGCTAATTTATTAAAATATAAAGGAAATTTTTTAAATTTAAATTTTGTTATATTAATTTTTGAAATGTAATGTTTGGAGAAAAGTGAGTACTAGGAGGTTTTTTTGCCAAGATGGCGGAAACGACGGAGGCCTAGATTTTGCTCTGCAAATTTTTTAAGTACAATTTTGTGCAAGTATTTTTGCAATTAAGATTTTATTTTTGAGTATTGTTATTGGAAAATTTTGTTCGAAAGTATTTTGGTCGAAAGTTACCGCAAAAAAATTGAAATTTTGTGAAAAGATTGTTTTTATTTAATTAAAATGATTATTTTTTTGAGCGATGTTTCTTTATTTGAGTTCGATGTTCAGAATAAATTTCGATTTTTCTGAACTTTATTTAATGGTTGAAAATAGTTTGTCGATGGAGCGACAAATTTTGATTACAGGTTCACTTCTGGGGGGGGGGGGCTTTAGACTTTAGACTTTCAATTTTTAAATTTTAAAACTTTTGTCATTTATGTTCGATTTATGTTTAAATTCGGCTAATTGTTATTTTAGTTTGGAAAAACGATTTTTTTGTTGATTTTTTTGGATATTGGACAATAAACACCGTTTATCTCATAACCATGACTAAAGTTGTGGAGAACCCTAAGAACAAAGCAAACGATTCATTCATTTTATTAACAGCCTCTTCAGTCCACTGCTGGACTATTTAGACTCCACGGCTGCTTAGGCCGGATTGGGGAATGCCAGTAACCCTGTTTTTTAATAGTTGACGGTGGCAATCATCAACTCAGGGGGAGCGCCGGCTTTACGTGCCCTCCGAAGCACGGAGACGATGATAAGAAAGTTTAGACACTTCCCGGATTCGAACCGGGTACCTTAATGTCAGCAGTTATTCAGCTAACAAACTAGGCTAATGGCCGTTTCTTTATTAAGAGATTTTAATATCTCATTTATTAAGAAATATTAAATTGAATATTTTATTATATCTAAAAAGAAATATACAGTTTTACTTTTCTTACTTTTTTTTTGAAAATTCGTGTATTAAGTCGGTATAATTTAAATTAGATGCTAATTTAGACTCTATTGAAATTATAGCCCATTTTTTAAATTTATCTTGACTTAAACATGATCTTATATAATTTTTTATCAATTTTAATTTTTAATTTAACTGTTATTAATTTTGTGATATCCTGTAATTCTTCTTTCAGTTCTAAACCTTCTAAATCTGTTAATTTAACTTGTAGATTTTTACAAAAACTTGTTACACTATCTTCATCAACACTCTTAAGTTTACTAATATCATATAAAAAGCTAAAAGCGTCGCTATGAAACTGCAGTTGTAAAAATCTTCCTTGCAAGGAATTTAAAGCGACACCAAGCACATAATAAAAAAAAGATATTTTAAATTTTTCTTCCTCATTCAACTTCACAGTCAAAAAATCGTCGTTTTCTTCTTGGTCTTACTTGAATTTCGTTTTCAAATTTTGAATGAACTTCTAATTCTTCTGCTAAATCTTTTGCAGCAATTCTCATTTGGCCATAACCAGATAATCGGTTTAATTTCAAGTTTTTGATTGCATTTTGAAGAATTTTGGTGTGTAAGTTCATATTTGCAGAAAAAGAAAAAAGAAAAAAAACACATACTTCTTGAACAATTAAAACATTTTGGCGTTTGAATAGTGTGCAGCTAGATTGTCCAAGTTGTGCGGCCTGAAGGCCGCACTAACCCGTAACCTTTTAATCCTTTGGTTAGGTTAGTAAAGAATATAATAATATTCAGAATTTTTATTGGTGTAAGAAAAATATTTTTTACTCTGGTGATGGATTCTGCTTCTTCGGAGATTGAAGATACTTTACACAAAAGTTATTATTTAAATATGCCAAGAATAGAAGAATGAAAATGGGAGGAATCGGAGCGAATGGAAGTTATGAGGAAATGAAAGATCCTCCATGGTTCTGCAATGTGTGCAGAGGATCTTGGAAGATATTTACAAGTTTTTAAAAATATTTTACAAACTACAAGTAAAACAATCTCCGATTAATATTTGGAGGAAGGATTTGGAAGAAGAATTTACCCTTTTATCATTGCGAAGCTACTCAGCACTAGCCAAATGAAAATTTCCTCGTACCTACCAAATTTAAAAAATCGCTACTGCGCGCGAATAAGGGCTTAATTCAAAAATGATGAAATGAAATGAAGAAAAATGAAATTGAAATTTAAGCTGGTAATGAGTATTTTTTTGTAAATTGTTTAAGATTATATTGATTATAACAAGTTACTGATGTTTTAGTCTGAAGCATAGTTTGAGTTTTAGAGAAAAATTCAATGTAAAAGGGATTATCGCGAAATTTTACTTAACTCCTTATTCACGCGCAGTAGCGAAATATTCTTCGGTTTACAAAAAAAAGTAATCCTATTAATAAAGTACAAAGACTTCGGTTTGCAGAAAACAATTCTTCCCAGGTCATCACCGACTCTCAGGTTTTAGCAGAACGTGCATTTTTAAAATTTGCTCAAAGCAGAGTCAACAAGTGTTTCTGGTGGTTTTAATTTCAAATGATTAAATAAATTAGTTAGAGGATTGTGAAAATTTTATAGGACAAAAATTATTTACTCGCCACGGGACCTGCCCCACTTTCTTAACGTCCTAATAAAGTGTAAAATAATTAAGCGTGAAATTTTAAATTATGAAATGAAACCGTGCTACGTACGCATTCCTCCCTTCAATTGCGTCAACGAAAGGTTTGCGTAATGGTAGCATTTCGGGCGCATGCCTTAAAAGTTCCAGGATATTCCTGCAGAATTTAGTTTCGTAGGCCACGACTTGCAGTGGTTTCTTGCAATTGGATACTATATTTTTTTATTACACACACGAGGTAAGCGTTAATTTTTTAAAAATTTTCCTGTTTCCCGATTTTATGGAGGTAAAAATAAAATTTTTATAATCGAAAAAAAATAAAAAAAATTTGGTAATTAATTACTTCGATTTAATCGATTGCAAAAAAATGTAAAACGTTTTAATTTAAAAACCAAAATCATAATTTTATGAACTCGTCCACGTAGAGGTTGTTATGGCGTCTTTCGAGGGCGCCGTTATTGATCCATGTGTTCCGACGCTCCTTATTTTATGTTCAGTTTTACGCCACAATTTTATATTAAATTAAGTTGGTCGATGTAAAAAATGAAAAGCAGTTGCAAGCTACATTCTGATTCGTATACAAAAATAAAAGCGGATGTACTGATAAAACCCGCATACGATAACAATTCTTGTGATAATAAAAAAGTGTAAAAATGTTGTAGTATTAAAATCAATCGTTTTAGGTTGCTCATGATTGGAAAATGAACGCACACATTTCATTTCTACCTACAAAATTTTCTGCATCAGAACAACACAAATTTCATGTGATGAAGAGGTGACCCAATTAACGGAATAAAAATGTCGACGGAAGTGGAGAGACAATTTCTTTGCCCCAGATTGATCGATTACCTCGCAATCGTTGGGGCAAGATCTAACAATACCCGAACAAGTTCAAATTCTCCAATTCAGGTAAATTATTAATTATTGCGCAATGTTGCTTCATTGCAACACCAACTACACCTGCTGGCCCCAGGCAATACAATAGCGGTTATATGAAATTATTATGTTTTCTTTTCAGGTTCCTGAGTTGTTACGAAGGTATCCGACTCAGGATCACAAGGACTTTCCAATGCCCTTGGACATGGTTTACTTTTGTCAACCTGAAGGATGTTCGACGGTTGGACCACGGCGAAGTGCTCTTCGAGAAGCTTCGTCCTTCGTATTTACGCTCACCGATAAGGATTCCGGAAAAACAAGATTCGGGATATGTGTGAATTTTTATCGACCGATCGAAAAAGTTTCCAGCTCGTGCACGGGAACCGGCAGGAACACGACAACGTTTAGACGGGACTCGTGGAGGAAGAGCATGGAGAAAAGTTCCGATTCTGCATTTTCGAGGTAATACATGCGACAATTTGATATTTTTTGCATTAACGGAGCTTTTAGTGATTACAGAAGTAGTAACGTGGGGCCTAGCGATTCGGAAAAAGATTGTCCTAGCCGTAGGGATTCGGAAGGAATTGTGGCACATCCACCCAGGTTGGGAATTACCGCTCCAAGTAACGATTCGGAGAGTGGCGGCAGTCATTCGCCTTCACCTAGAGCGAGCAGAAAACGCCAAAAAATTCGTAACCATTCCTTAACGTCGCTTTGTTTGCTCTCTCATCATCCGTTTTTTACTAGTTTTCGTGAATGTTTGTTTATACTGAGAAAGCTGATCGATGCGTGTAACGAATCGTCCAGCTCGAAACGCGTTGGAGCTTCCAAACAAGTTGGACGCGATACGGTTTGGGGTGTTATCACCGGACAAGCGACCGAACAAACCCCTTCGATAGTATTGTACGACATCAGAGAAATAGAAACGTGGATTTTACGATTACTCTCGGCGCCGGTCCCGATACCTGGTAAAACTAGGTAAACCTTCCGATTTAAAATCTTCGATGGTTGTTTAACTCTTCAATTTCAGATTGGAACTGGAGATTTTATCATCATCGGTGCACGATCCTCTCACGTTTGCTCTGCCGGATCACACCAGGTTCAGTCTGGTGGACTTTCCTTTGCATTTGCCTTTAGAGTTATTAGGTAAGCTGGAACGAAATTGGTAGATCGTAACCGGCTAAATTTTTACATTCCAGGAGTGGACACTTGTTTAAAAGTGATAACACTAATTTTATTAGAAAATAAAATAATTTTGCAATCGAGAGATTACAATGCTTTATCAATGTCTGTGATGGCGTTCGTTATGATGATTTATCCATTGGAATACATGTTCCCAGTTATACCCCTCCTACCCACGTGTATGAGTTGTGCCGAACAGGTAATCCGAGTCTTAAGTAGTATTCCTCAGATTGTCACTAAAAATAAACCCTTTCAGTTGCTGTTGGCACCGACGCCTTTCGTAATTGGCCTTCCTGCAAGCTTTCTAATGTACAAAAAAAATTTTAGACTTCCAGACGATATTTGGCTAGTGGATTTGGACTCCAATAAACTTCATTCGAGCGGAAGTACCGATATTCCATCACTTCCAGAACCAGAAGTAACGATGTTAAAAAACCACTTGAAACAGGTATGTACATCTTTATTTTATTAAATTTAAAGAACATTTTTTAATTTTCCGCCCTTTACCACTCACTCTAACTTCGCCTCCAGGCCATGCAATTGATGGATCAAGTCGGCTCAGGAGTAAATATTGTTTATACATAAATTTGCATGACTCGCATGTTAGACCTTCCGCTTCTCTAGTTTTCTTTCTTTAATTTTTTCTGTTACTCCATTATGATAGATCGGTATCGTAGCGGCTCATCAGTAATGTATAACCGAAGCGTTAAGGTAGAGCTTATTTGATTGCCTGTCCGGAAGCAAAATATTAAGTTTCAACTTTTAAATTCGATTTTTAGGCACTCGGAAGTTTAACCGCACCTTCTGCAGTTAATACTCAATTACAGCCTTCTAGAAGAGAAAGTTTCCAAACTCCAAATACTCTTAGGTGGGTGACGGTAAAATTAACATAATCTATAACTAAACTTATCATTTTTTTTAGTGTTTCTCCAGGAAAACATAAATCGCCCGATTTAACCCCTTCGCAATCACCAGTAGGACCAAGCTCAAGTCAAAGGTCTTCGTTATCTTCTCAACCAGGTTCACATCGCCCATCGTTTTCGCCTCCTTCTGCTCTTACCCCAACTATTTACGGCAACGACGTGGATTCCGTCGACGTCGCTACGAGGGTCGCCATGGTTCGCTTTTTTAACTCGCAGAATTTGTTGGCAAATTTTACGGAGCACGCACGCACTTTGCGATTGTATCCTCGCCCGGTGGTGGCATTTCAAATTAACAGTTTTCTCAGATCTCGACCTAGATCATCTCAATTTCTGAATCGTTTTGCGCGAACTCAAGCAGTAGAATTTCTAGCAGAATGGTCTTTGACACCGACGAACGTTGCTTTCCAAAGAATCCATACCGGAATTTCGGACCCTTCCCAAATAGGAGATAAATATAAGTGGTACATTCACACTTTGGATCCGATTAAATTCGTCGTTTGGGATGACGGAAGTTCTTTGAATAGTGCGCTGAGGAGTGTTCAAAATCAAGAGAGCCAACCGACAGATGAGAGTGGATCGGATTCCGAAGGAGCCGAAAGTACCAGTTCGAGTTACTCTTCTCTTAGTGATTTCGTATCAGAAATGGCTTCTTCCGACTTGTCACCTGGTGTGTAATCTATTAAATAAGCGATAAACACTAATTACTACATCGACACGTTTTTTTCAGGATTATCACATCAAGAAGCCCGTCAGTCGGCTCAAAATATGTCTTTATCGTCAAATTTAGATCCGCAATCCGTGTACCATCCACCTTCGACATTGCAATATGCAGAACCGCCCGAAATAATCAGCAACGAAAAGCCGGACACTACGGAATCTTCTTCAAACAGCGATTCCGACTTAAGTTCACCTTCGTTCAATCGGGACTCCGAATTGGAATTTGCAATAAAATCCAAAAGCGAACCGTCGGTTCCAACAAAAGTGGACAAGGAAGAAGGTGGAAGTTTCGAAAACGAATCAGATTCAAATTCAACTACCACTCCAAAAACCATAGTGAGCGGTTCCGTAAGGCAAGGATCTCCTACCAGCACGACAAGTGAACCTTCCGCTTCCAAGAAAAACAGATTTAATCGTTCCGTGACACCTGTAAGTCTTTTTGAATGTTAGTTTAGCACTAGAATGGCTTATCTTGCATATTATATAGGTTCCCCCAATTACCCCTTGCTTGCAAAAACAACCAAGCGTAGGAAACGTATTAGCTAGAACATCCAGTTTTGGATCTTCGGGGTCGCCGAGTCCGGCTCCCTCTTCGGCTGGAAGTGGAAGCGGGGTACAAAGGCAGGGTTCCCAAGGGTCAATTTTTGAACAGTTTGCCTCCCAAGCAAAGGAGTTAGTACGAGAAACTACCCGGCAAAGTAGTCAGGATGGTTTGCTCGCTCAAATGGATAAGGTGCTTAATGCTTACACTAACATTTTTGCATTTTCTTGTTCACATTAAATTTTTTTTCAGTTAAAATTGCAAGCCAAAGAAAGATTGAACGAAGCCGAGGACAGCAATATTTTTGCGCCGTTCGATAAAGTAAAATTCAGTTGGGTCTTTGGTGAAAATTACTAATAGTTTTAAATTACAGTTTGCTAGTCACGCAAAGAAAGCGGCGGAGGAGGCAACGAAAAGTGTGCAGGAAGCCGGTAAAAGTGCCATGGAGGCTAGCAGAAGCGCCGCCGGTGCGAGCAAAACTACGTTGGATGATCTTACATACGTGGGCAAATCTACACTGGGAGATTTAACGAAAGGTGCAAAAGAAGCGGTGGCGAAAAAGGGACTTCTTAGGGTAGGTTTTCGAGATTTTCCATAGAAATCTTTTAACTTGACATTTCAGAACGATTCCATTACGAGCGATAAGGAAGGAAGGAGGGGTTCCACCAGCACTTCTCTTGTGCAAACCGCAGGTTCGAGTTTAATTGCAGGAACGAGTAGAGATTTTTTCTCGAATATTAGTTCAGATTTGAACGGCATTGCCGCGTCTACCACGAGCATGTTTTCGGATTTGTTTGGGGTTGGCAGTAAAGGCAATCAAAAGGGTGGTCCCGCACCGAGAACGGCAAAACAGCAGAACGTACAAAGGCAAACACAGCCGAAACAAACCGATTCCAAGAGTGGAGTATTCGGGCCGTTCCCACGAGGACCTAAAGGTCTCGTAGAGAAGAGTTCTCTCATAAAACATACACCGAAAAAGCAGGAACAAGTTACTAGAAATGCTTCGATTGAGAAGTCGATCACTAATGTTGAAAATACACAATTTTTGAAAGACGTAACCACCCAGGTAATAGAAGGAGAAGGAGTTGGATGGTTAAAATTAAACAGATTAAAAAAATTAATGGAAGACGAATCATATCGCACTTTAGTTCTTAGCAAATTAAATAAATCCTTAGATCGCAAGGTGGGTCCGGACGATCACATCGACGACGTGGTAAGTTTTCTGTTTGGGCACTAAAACCGCAGTTATCATAAGTTTTATTTTAGTGTTTACCTAAGGCAGTTTGGAAAGGCACCTTAAAAGCTTTAATTGCTGTAGTTCATGGTCTGGAAGTTACTTACAGCAATTACGGATTGGGAGGAATGGCGTCCGCCTTTCAATTACACGAAATTGCACATACGCATTATTGGTGTAAGGAAACGACCGAATCGACGTTGAGCGATCACGCAGGCCATTTGCTCTCGTCGCAGAGTTCGAGTCCAACTGGAAGTAGGGAAAATTTAGCGTCACCTCAAAGTCCACGGATGATTCCGTCGCCCGACTGGGATAGTTCGAGAAAATCGTCACAAACAGGTAAGTTTTTGAGAGTTTTTGACTTTTCTGAAAGCGAACTAATTTTTCATGTTTTGTAGATCCCCCGCAAGTGCGACTAATCCAAGGCGAAGAATCTGAAACGGACAATCAACAATCGACTGCGGATATGTTTAAAGATATGCTGACCCAAAAGAAGAACTTATTGTTCAACAAACTGACGTCCTTTGACTCGGATGTAAGTGAGATATTTTTTTAATGCATGAGTTACGTATTGTATCGTTTAATCAGTTTCGTGCAAGTGTATCATCAGGCATATACATGAAATAATTATTATATCAACATTTTTTAAAACATGGAATATGCCTGATTTATGTGTTATCCGACAGGCTGAAAGTACAATGCATGGTTCTGGAGAATCGTTATCGCCAGGAGGTTCGATGACGACTGGGCCAGCGTTTAATCTAAATCGTGGCGGTCTGCAATCGTCGTTCCGCTCTGCGGTTTCGGATACGGAAGTTGACAATCTCCAGGTAACCTTCACGTTGTATCTAAATAGATTAGTAGTCAGGCTTTTTGAAAGTAAGGATTTGGGGTGGAATTAAAATATTCTACGCCAGAGGCCAGCAATCTACACGAATTTAATATTTTTCTTGAAGAGATTTACTTTTTTTTTAGTTTCCGAAACCGAATAAGCAAAGAACGTCGAGTGTTTGGTCGAGCAAGTCTTCTCTGAGTACAGGTTTTCGGTACCACGGGGGTCAGATAGTTAACACGACGACTTCGCCTTCGCCGGAAGCGATCAGAACGTACATTTTTGAGGGTCTTTTGGGTAAAGAGCGGTCGGGATTGTGGGACCAAATGCAGTTCTGGGAGGATGCTTTTTTGGATGCGGTATCTCAAGAGCGAGATATGATCGGATTAGATCAAGTAAGATCGAAATTTATTTGTTTAACTTATTTTTGAAACAATATTGTTTAAAGGGACCACGAGAAATGATGGAGAGGTACAAGAAGTTGAGCGATACCGAGAGGAAAAGACTGGAACACGACGAGGATCGTTTGTTATCGACGATGCTGTACAATTTGACTGCAGTTTTGGTTATGTTAAATGTGAATAAAACGGAACTGAAGAAAAAAGTTCGTCGACTTTTAGGAAAGTGTCATATCGGACTGGTGTACAGTCAGGAGGTCAATTTATTGTTGGATCAAGTGGATCATTTGGTGAGTAGCGTCGATTTGAACGGAAAGAATGTTGTAAATTTGAACGTGTGTTTTAGCAAGGAAACGACATCGATTTGAAACCGTTGGGCTCGCGTTTGTTGAATCGGCAAACTTTTACGGTTCACGAGGGCGTGGACGGGAACGGTGATTTGAGGTTTTTGGAAGTACGCGACGACGGTTTGATTTTTCGTTCGGTGAACGGAGTGATCGTGGAACGATGGTGGTTCGAGAGAATCATAAACATAACCTTTTGTCCAAAAACCAAAGTGGTGTGTTTTGGTAAGCGTAGCGGTCAGGAGATCCGCTATCATCGCTACTATTCCAAAAAGGTAAAGCTCCTGGCGAAATTTTGAAAGTTTACCGAACGCTATGAAATTTTTAGAACTGCAGAGCAATGTACCTTTGCGTTAAGGAATTGCTGGAATCGAAACGAACTAGAAACGAGAAAGCCGCGGAATTGGGTGGAGAATTTCCCGTACAGGATATGAGCACCGGCGAAGGAGGGTTACTGCAAGTTTGTATGGAAGGTGTTGGATTGCTTTTCGCCAACAGTAAGGTACAAAGGCTTTAAATTTTACATTTTATTATGACATGCTGTTATCTTTTTAGAATTTTATTCAAATTTTTGTATATTTTATATAGTAGAGTAAGACAGGTAGTAAGAAAAGAATTGTCAAAAAGTTAAAAAATGAGAAATTTTACGAAGAACAGCAAGAAAAATCGTTTTGGACGGTTGACCAAGAGTTGTTTGTTAGTTCTTCGTAAAAGAAATATTTTTCTATTTGTTAAGTGTTGTGGGGTACGCTATGATGTATGCATTTGTATTGCAAGGACCACTCAAACTTCCTACCGATTTGCCACTCGCTCGGTTTATTTTCTCAGTCTTTATTTTCTCGACCAAGCTTAGGTTATGATTTACCGAAGTCTCATCGTATTTAATGGATGTCGTAAAGTCAGGTAGTAATGTTTACTTTTTATTTTGTATTGTAAATAACCTTTTTTTTATTTTTTCTATTAATCTTCGTGTGAACCTAATATTGTCGATGTATTTTTTATTGATCTGCATGCAGCTCAGTGTGCAAAAACTATGATCGCTAATTGTTCAAATATTTTTCATTTGAATGTTGAATGCTCTTTTCTTCTCTTTTTTATCGATGTCGATGAGTGGTCATGTTTGGCAAACGCAGAGCTTTTTTGAGCTTTTTTGATGTCAAATTTTTGAGAGAAAATTTTTCAAAAAAACTCTGCAGCGAAGCTTAGGAACTTTTGAGATGGTCCTTGTTCGGGCACTGATATCGTCACTAATGTTGTGTTTTTTGTTGTTTCTATTCCCGTCTACGTCGATCGCTGGCTGCTTGGCAGGACTTTGAGGTATATAAAAGATCTGGTCTAATCTGGTCGTTAGTTTAGCATAGTCACTGTTTAGTTTAGCGCTTTTTCCTGTAGTTTGTTTTGTTCTTGCTGCATTCTGTACCAAAATTCCTTCCTTATGTACTTACACAAATTAGTAGAATTTTTTACCTATTCCGATGCATACTAATTTTCATCAATTATGCTGCTGCCAGGTGTTCGCATAGTTGTAGTGTAGACTGCTGCTTCGTGCAGAACACCGCATGGCAATATCAATCGCAAATAACTGCACAATTTTAACACACACATGTTACACTTAGAATAGGCCCATCTTACATAAAGCAAACCATCTCTGAAGTTGCCTATTGCTTCACGCATGACACGCGCTGCATGATTTTTATGTGCTTGCATTGTTTTCTCTTTTTATATTTTACACCACTTTTCGTTATGTAATACACATGTATATTTTGTTACGTTGCAGTTGTTTGTCAGACTCGTCCATATCAGAAAATGCTTTACTCAAAAGGGAGGCATCTTCGTACTAGAGGAATTTAGTAAGTATACCCAAACATTAATTATTACTTAATATACAAAAAATCCCTCACCGAAAGCGACGCTTTTACTCTATAGCTGCAAGTCTTCTTTTGTTCTCGATTACCAAGAGGACAAGCTTGTTTTCAGCTCGAGACACAGGGGTGAGCAGTACTTCCCAAACAGCACCAATACAAAAATGTAAAAAAAAACTATTCAGGTTTGGATAGGCTGAGAGATGTTCTATATTACCCGGAACAAGGACTTGCGTGGCAAATCAAAATTTCAGGATGCCGAAGAAAATATTTCGTAATAATTTCAAAATGTCGCTGGGGTTTAAATAACGAAATTTTGTTTAATAACTTGACTTTGACTTTCATCCCATCAGAATCGACCCATAAACTGTTAGTTAAAATTATTTTTTTAATAAATTGCTTAATTTTCAGATCCCAAAACGAGGCAATCAATCCAACGTAAATTTAAATCATCCATGGTGAGTTTGAAAACCGAACAACCTCAACTTTTTTATTCAATCTTACGTTTTGGTTTGGTTTTATCGGGTCAATTTGCTTGTATTTCTTTTATTTTTTGATTTGCATTCTCTCCTTTGATGTTTGTAGGCACCGGAAATTATCTTATCCTTTAACAGAATATTTTCGATATGTATGGCTAACAGAGTTGACGAATTTCCCGGCAACTTTTCTCCATGATTTTAGTTTGGCGTAAGATTTTTATTTTTTATTTTTATTTTGCAATGCAAGCGTCTGGATACGTTTTTGTAACGACAATATTTTTTAATAGGCCGATGAAATTTGCTACGCAGTTTTGTGTCTCTTCTCTTACTTGGCGGCTGGAACGGAAAAAGCAGATTCGAGGCATTTGCATGCTACTCCAACTGTCGCTAAAAGTAACGATGTAACCACAGCTCCAGCGGTACGTCCACCTTCATCATCACTACATCACCATCAGGCTTCATCTCCTCATCCTTCACCTTCTTCTAGTATTCCGCTCAAACTTAAACCCGCGACGGTTGCCACGCCAGTTCAAACTTTACCGGAACCTTCGAAACAGGAAGAAGTGGTTGGTGCGGTCACCCCTACAGGAGGTCCTCCCGCGTATCCTCCTCCGGCGTTACCTCCAGGCGTCCAACCACCTGCACCACCACCAAGCATAGCGCGACCTTCACGTCCTCCCCCGGTTCCCGTCAGAAGTTTATCAACCAGATCTCCATCTATTCCACCACCTCCGCCGAGACCTCAGTGACGCCGAAGTGGCAGGTATTCCTTGCCTTTCATTTATGGTAACGACACTTGCTTACTTAACTCGTGCATTCCTTGGATGAAGGACGTGCACAGCACCGACGACTTCCTCTAGATTTTTTTTGCAATGTTTAGTTATTTGTCGATGGAAAAGTTTATATTTTTGAAACATACAAATGGTTGTACATAATTTTTAGAATTAGGAAAATTAAGGCGCCATCTTTAATGTTTTGTATAGATAAATGTGAGACAATATTTTGTAAACGTTTGTAAGCAACTTAATAGGTATCTTTTGAATTTTAAATTATTATAAAGTCATATATCACACCAAAAGTTTTCTAAACTGCAAAAATATTGTGAATAATTAAATTAATTGTAAATAGAAAAGTATTTATTGGACGAAGAGAGGTATGGCAATAAGTTGGTTGATTATCTGTTGCGGTGTTTCTCGATCGGCGGCACTAAATACTAGAAAATCGCGCGTATCTTTTAGCACCAAGAGTTTTGTAAATAAGTCGAACCTAATAGTTTTTCTGTTTTAAAGTAGGTTTGTGCTTTGCTTATCGTCGGTTTTTGGGAAACACCGATTTATTGTATTTTAAAACTTTGGTTACGTTAATCGTCATATCACTGCATCATGATTGTATGTTTGAAGCAATGATATAGAAAGCCAAAACAACAATAATGATATATGCAAGGTGCCTAAAATCATCATCTTTGTCATTTTAGTTTGTTTGATGAAAGTTTGGATGTATAAATTCAACTATTATAATAGCAATATCACCTCGTTATTTTTCGTTATAATTGAATATCGATGGTATCTACTTTATCTATCATGTTGAAGGAAATAAAATTTAAGAAGTTATTTTGACTTTTATTAAACCGTAATCTTTTGGGGCTTACCATCCAAGCGAGTACGCTCGAAGGTGCAAGGGAAGGAAGCTGAAAAATCAACCGAGATGGACAACTAAAATTTTTTTGTGGACGTTTTAGGTAAAAGATTTTTGAGAGGATCAACCATCCCTGTATTTGTAGGCCATCTCGAGTTGTGATTTAAGATTTGGTGTTTGTAATAGCATTTTAAAATTTACGATCTAATTTATTAATGCAAAAGTGGAAATCCCCTGACGTAAACAAATCATGCTACCTCTGAAAACGATTGTCAACATATCCCCACCATATTTTTCAGAAAATTTCATAATTTTACACTTTCTCCTAGTCAACAAAAAATACACATTTCTCAATCGTTTGTTGTGATGCAAATATATGGTGGTCCATTCATCCCAAACACGGCACGAAATGAAATTGAAAATTTTAAAAATATTTTCACGTACAAACAAACTGCCCTATATTTATAAATATTTTATTAATCTTAGGTGGTTCAAACAAGCTTGGAAACAAAAGTTTATGCGAAACTGGCAATCCATTTTGAGTGGATTATCGAAATAATCCAGCAAGTCTCTATTATCTTTTCACGTTTTTCAGTCGAGATAAAAAGTTTCAATTTAGCATTCAAAATTCTTCCCCAAAAATTTTGGCCAATTAATATAACGAATATGCAAATTAAATGCGCGTTCCTCCGTAAAAAAACCACTAAAACGGCCTTAAAATGTAGGGTAACGATAACTTCATACTTTATTGCTTAAGATTTTAAAAATTTAACATTTACTTACAAATTACCGAACATTATTATTCTGTACCAAGCTCAAGCAGTGACGACGTGTTCCGTTTTGATATTGAGATATTTATATTTAAGGGTCGAACTTGTAAAGTTATGAACATTTTAATTATTATTTATACCCTTCTTTATTATCTACTTGATTTATTCCTTAATCGATTAACGATTTCGTGTTCGAAGAGAGAAGAACCCAGCGACGTCGCTCCGCCGCTTTTATTTTGAATTTCCCACGCGTTATATAATAATATTGCAGTAGACTTTCTCGAATGTGATTGATTTGTTTGGCTATTTTGAATTCCGTTCGATTATCATTTAACATAATCATAAAAAAATTAGAAAGTTTTTATAGCATCTCGTGTTAAGTGATCCGTGTAATAAATACGTTTCTTTACAAAATGGTCTGGGCCGTAAATAAATTTTCCGGAAGCAACTCCTACTTCCGCACGAAATAGTCGGAAAAAGCTCTATAAAAAGTGCAAGTTGGATCAACAAATTTTTTGAAAATGATGAATAGGTAGGACGAGTAATATGGAAAGTTAACATTTAAATTATTTTGTGGGTTAACCGGACAAAATCCAGCGCGTATTAATTTTTAATGAAAAATAATGGATTTAATTCGCTTTGCTGGGTTTATAATTTAACTACAACCAAAGATTCTAAAAATTTGAAAATGCTAAAATACCTTAGAAGATGATTTGAAAGGTTTCAGAATTCAGCACGTTTCAGTCAACATAGGCTGATACGGAATTCGAACCGACGCCCACTTATTCATAGTCGCTTACGTTCTCCAGAATGCCATTCTGCCGAGATGAAAATTTATATGAAAAGTAAACTTATAATTAAAATATAAGCTCTATTATTAATTCCTTCTTTGTAAAAAACTGTCTAGATAATCTGCAAATGTCAACTTGATAACGAGAATAATATAAACTTTAAGTTCGAATTATTACAATATTCGCTTTTCTTTTAGTTTTATTCCAGCTTTTTAGTTTGATTTTCATTCGGAGGAAAATTTATTTAAAAAACTATCTTTTAAAAAAGATAACTTGAGTTTCCTAGCATCAAAGTAGAAGTTTTAGAATAATCGGATAATTTTTGCCATATTGGCGCTGGAAAGCCCGGAGTTGTAACAACTTAGCCAACATGTTGTTTGTTGAAGTTTTCTTGAATTTCATAATTATTTCTTGTCGAATTTTTTACGCAACGATGATTGCAAAGACGATTCTGACATATTGTAATATAAAAGATATGATTATATCCTTTCTCTAGTCCACTAAGCATTTAACAAAATGTATAATATAATTTCATCGACTGTCAATATCTAATCATAAAAATACAAATCGTCAACTGGCACCATCAATAAAACAGTCACTAAACCAAAATTTGAATAAACTTCCAATAAATCTTCCAATAGGAAAATGAGTGCAGTATACCACTACCTTAATGTATTCCTTAAAAAAAACTCGCAACATGATAATTTATGTATACAAGAAAAGCCAAGAAAAACAAAATAATTTGCCAGTAACTCGAGATTAATAAATTAAATTAGCATGTAACTCTAGATACCTCACCTTAACATTAATTACTTGTTGGCAACTTAATTTTTCAGTTTATGGAAAATGAATCACGTTTTCTTCACATTTGTTAAGTAAATGTTGATTAAGAATACAAAGTCAAAGAAAAACTAAATTGCATTCCTGCACCGGCAATACCAAAGCGTTATAAATTATAGTCCATATTTTAATTTATTTTTTGCACTTTCATTCCAGTTATATACATCGAAATTAATTTTTTATTGTGTTAGTTTTCTCTGCCAGACAGTTTAGACACCTTCTACGTGATTTCTATCACCATAGACACGGTAAAAGAATTTAATTTAATTTGCAATTCTGCCCTGTCTATTCGAAACTACTTTATTATTTATTTCATTATAATACGAAATTTTTGCCCTGCCAGAAAAATTTTGTTCTGGATTGTGGATTTCTTTTTATTTCCGTCTTGGTTGTACTAATTGAACAGATAATTCTTTTTCCATTAATAGCGGAAAAGGACATTTTGCACCGTAACTCACACAACTAACGTCGATGCCAATGTATTTTTATAATTAAGTGCAACTTTAAAAATACCTGATTATCATAAATCATCATTTTATGAGCTTTGCCGAGTTATAATATAATATTACACGGTGTCAGAAGTAAAAGCAGAGATTCCTTTTTATAAAGGTTATGCCAGTAAATTTTGATAAAAATAAAAGTAACAACATATTCTGTTGTGATTAAGTTAACAGGGCACAACGAGAGACGAGATTAAAATTTTATCCCAGAGAGAATAAAAACTTTGTAGCGCTAATTAATAACGTAATATTCTTAGTTACACAAGCACGTGTGACTTGCAGACGACCATAAAACCTAATTTGAAAAAATAGACAAAGGAAAATGGTGGTCGTAAAGCAAGATTAACGCGTAGCGTTAGAATTTGTTGTAAAAGGACCGCAAAGTTAGTTGGTCAAAAATTCTCTTCGATGGTTTTTTAATTTAAATTAATGAAAAATGTGTTTCAATATGGATTGAACAATTTTTTGAAAGAAAAAATTAAAAAAGAGATGACGGAGAACACGTGCGCGTTCGTGCCTATCATGCTAAGCTGATACCCAGGAAGGGATTTACAGTAATGACATTTTAAGTTTCGAGTTATGTTACTTTGGTCTAAGCAACGAAAACTCGAGTGGTGTGAGACGAAAAAGAAATTTTTCACGATTTTCCGAGTGCCTCGTATTTATAGTTTTTCTTTGTTTTCAAATCGTTAATATAAAACTTCTCCTCTACTCGTGTCGTTAATTACCTAAACTGGATGCTTTAATCGTCATGTGCTTGTTTTTCCAGTGTAAGTTCTGCGTTTTTAAATTATTCACAGATTATCTCACACGTCCTGGTTTCATGCTTTGTTAGCGGAAGCCTGCAGCACACGATTTCTTTGTTATTCCAACAAAACTAACATTTTTCCTTTTTTCCCCTTCCAACTGATGATTTTGCTTTGCACTACGATTAAATTACTTTGGATTTATCGACACTTCAATTCCGGACGGTAACTCACATGGACAAGAAAATCCATTCAATTCCTTGCATTTTTCAAATGAAATGCAGAGAACAAAGGCATGCAGAAAGAGAGCTCCGTCATTTACCTGCCAACATTTATAAATCAATCAAATTTTAGCTTGCGGTGATTTAGATGAACGAAATTTCATTTTCAAATAAAATATTCTTAATTATTAAAACCCCATTTCATTTCGTTTCCATTAATAAACAGAATACGTCGTCGATTTCTTCAGTTCTGTAGAAACTAAAAACAAATAACATAACAGGTAGAGTTAACAATGTTATTAAATTAAATAGTAATTATAATTTTTTGGTGACCACGACTCTGCAAGAACATTTTCTTCGTTCAGAAAAATTCATTTTAAAACAACTTAGCTGCTGTTGAAATTATGAACATAATTTCACTGTACGTTTGAAATCCTTCAGCCTGTATCCTCTACCCGGAAAAAAAATTCTGTTTTGATAATCAATTTAAATGAAGTATTTTTTATAAAAAATAAATAATTCATTCTTAATTCCAGAAGTTTAAGGGAGTTTGAAACTTAAATATTGCAGGCAAATTATTCCACTGCCTAGTACAAATTATAAGCAACTGAGATTAGTAATCTAATTAATTTAAAATTAAACGTGGAAATGCAAGCAACAGATAAACGCAAACTTTTTAATAATTAAAAAAATAATAATTGTAAAAATGTTCACCCAGAGAAAAGTTGGAAAAACACATTTTTGATTTTGTACATTTACAGCCTTAAAAATAAAAGTCTTGTTTTGTAAAATTTATTTAAACAGCTCTGAAGGAAGAAGAAAAGTTAGAAAGCGTACCAAGTTTAAACTGGTATAGATCGAGGTGTCTGGTGGGTTAGGAAACTCTCCCCAGCATATTTTCAGGTTTAAAAAACACAATTTTCAAAAACCATAATAAAAAAATATTTAATTTAATCAAATAATATTTAATACCTAGGTAATTGAGGTATTCCAAACCCTCAGAGCTCTCACTCCATTACAGGAAACTTTAAAAAGTGGTTTTGACTGGGCTTCTAGCTCTAGAAAATAGTAGATTCCTATATGAGGTGCAAAAACATGACTTTTAGTGGTAGGTCTATAAGGTTAAGTCTTCATTTCTGCTCCGAAAAAAATACACTTTTTCTCTTCAAACATAAAAAATAATTGTATATTAATACAATAACATTATTTTTACTTTTAAACGAAGTCAATAAGTTGTTTGTGGCTTTCAATCTGAAAAAAGAAGAAGCACCACTGCCAGTTGGGTAATAGCATCAGTGGCGCAGCCAACGGAAGAGGCTAGGGGGCTATAGTCTCCCCAGACACTCTTTCTTTTTTTAATGACCATAATTGCTTGTTTACCGGTGCAATGAAAAATTTTTTAAAACAAAAAGATTATTGTGTTCGACTGTTCGATATGATTGTAGTTAGGTACTGTTTTTAGTGTAGGTACTTGTTGCTTGTTGGTAGCTAATCAGCCAAGCCAGTTAATAGAGATCTCGCATCGTCGAGACCCCAGGAGCGGATTTACCAAATTCCCCCGGAACATCCTGAAATGACGTTCCACACCAGACCGGTGAACGGAGAGGTCCCGCTGTTCAGTGAGGACGAACTGAGGGCAGCCGCAAGGAAGATCCCCAACAATAAGGCGCCGGGACCGGACGGAGTTCCGTCTTGCGTTATCAAGAAGCTGGCAGAAACACGACCCGAAGTCTTGCTCGAAGTGTACAACGGGTGTCTGCAGGAGGGCAGGTACCCAGAAGAACGGAAAAAGGTCAAGCTAGTTCTACTGAGAAAGGGCGCAAAACCTTTAGAGCTCCCGAGCTCCTACAGGCCAATCTGTTTGCTGGACCACGTTGGGAAACTGTTCGAGAGATCGACAAGTCCGGGTGCCTCTCGGACAGACAATACGGATTTCGAACAGGCAGATCCACCACCGACGCGATTGACAGCGTGGTCCGGAGGATAAAGGAGGCCAAAGAGAGCACACGGAGGAAGAAGCGATACGCAGTTTTGGTGACGCTAGACGTCAAGAATGCGCTCAACTCGGCGAGATGGCAGAAGATAATGGACGAGCTGGAAAGGAGTGAGGTGCCACCATACCTCCTCAACATCTTGGCGAGCTACTTCCGCGACAGAACACTGGTAGTGGACGAGAAACTCTGACAGCAGACCCTATCGGTGTCCAGCGGAGTACCGTAAGGCTCGGTGCTCGGCCCGCTACTATGGAACGTGATGTGCGACGGCGTCCTAAGGCTCCCCACTCTACCCGGGGTGAGCATCACCGGCTTTGCGGACGACATCACGGCCGTAGTGGAGGCAGAGACGGCGGAAGAATTGGAGCGAATGGTCAACGCTACAATAGAATCCATATCAACGTGGATGTCTGCAAGAAGTTTGCAACTGGTGCCGGAGAAGACGGAGGCAGTCGTGGTCTCGGGGAAAAGATGGATCAGGCCGGTCCACTTTACGCTGAGCGGTCGCACCATTCCAACGTGCGAGCAGGCCAGGGTGCTGGGTGTTGACATCGACCGGTACCTATCGTTCAAACCCCATATAACACGAGTTTCAACCAGAGCAGCGGCAACAACCGAGGTCCTGAGTAAGATTATGCCGAACTTGGGCGGACCCGACCAGCTCAAGAGAAGACTCCTGAGCGCCGTGGCCGAGTCCATCATGCTGTACGCCGCCCCGATATGGGTTTTGGCCCTCCAAAAGGTGACGTACAGGCGCCTGCTAGAGACAACACAGAGTAAGTGCGCCATAAGGATATGCAGAGCCTACCGAACGATATCCACTGAGACGGTACTCGTGCTGGCGTCCCTTCTGCCAATCCACTTCAAGGCGGAGATGAGAGACGCTAAATATAGATCTGTAAACAAGACCCTCTTTAAAAGCAGGTGCATGGACACCCAGAAGAAGTGGCAGGCTGCCTGGACAGCTTCGGACAAGGGAAGATAGACCCATCGCCTGATCCTAGACTTAGCGCCATGGGTAAGCAGGAAGCATGGCGAGTTGTCTTACGAAGCCACCCAAGCCCAAAGCGGGCACGGATGTTTCAGGAGCTACCTACATCGCTTCAAGAGAGCAGATACCCCCAACTGTCTCTTCTGTGGAGAGATAGATGATGCGCAACACAACATCTTTCCGTGCATCAAATGGACGGATCATCGATCAGCCGCCCAAACGCAGTTGGGGTAGAACTTGTCCCCGTCAAACATAGTGGAGCTGATGTTAGGTAGCGAAGCAAACTGGGAAACCATAGACAAGATGCTGGTGGATATCATCTCTGCTAAAGCTAAATTGCAGGATGAATCCCTACTATGAAGAGAAAAGCCCCGAAAGGGTGAATAACGGTCGGAAGCAGGAGAGTGTACGGAAGAAATGCCTTGGCGATTCCCGGAACCTCCAAGGAGTGGGGTTTTAGTCGGTAAAAATCCGACACTACCACCCTACCGTCTGGGTGGTGTCTTTTGAAAATTTCCCCATTTCCAACGCTCACAAAAAAAAGAGGGGGGGAGCAGGTAGGGGCGTGGTCAACGAATTTTTAGTGTTTACTAAAATTTCAAATACAAAATAACTTCACTATGAATAATTAGCAATCAGTTTCAATTCTTAATCTTAATGACTGCTATTTATTGAAAATAAGGGAAGGTATATTACAACAAAAATCAATGATAAATCTTTCGCCTTGAGTTATTTCGGAAAGACGGAAATACCGTTCTTTAATTCTCACTTCAATTTAAGGTAGGTAACAGTGGTAACACAATAATTATACTCAAAAATATAGAATATAGAATTATAGTTAATTAAAGGGTCAAAACTTACAAAACAACAGGCGCAGAACTTGGTTTCAAAAATAAACATTAATTATAAATTTCCCAAGTATAACCAAATCGAAAACGCCGAGTTGACTTAGTTTGACTTCATAAAGGCATAAACGAAATACTTATGACTTTTCGAACTCTATTCTCACACAATTATAAAATTATTTTCGAAAATTGAATTTAAAATATGGAAGTTACGGTTAAGAGTTTCCCCGGAGTTAGTAACCTACATCTTATAAAGGTCACAGTGCAATTATCTAGCTCAAGGAATTCGATTGAATAAAATGGTAAAATATGGTAGAAAGAGTAGAAAATCAAGAACGATTGGGTGTAGAAATCACATAATTTTATGGACACACTAAAAATTCTTATAGAAAGATGGCGATTAAACAGAGCATCTACATAAATTTTTCCATTTTCGAGTTTGAAATATCAATTTTTCACGTAAGAGTCATTAAAATTCTCATTGTGTTGACGGTGCGTATATTCCAGGTAGTAAAGTAGTTATAAATTTATTTAAAATAGGAATTCCATAATTATTGCAGAATTTAACTTAAAAACAAAGATCTGCGTCTTTGTAGATCGGAAAATTTTTAATTTTTTGTTGTAGTCCTAAATCCTAAATTGTCTTCTAGATCTGCATTTGGGAGATGGGCGGAGCTAATTTTATGGAAACAGTTTTTACGCGTATTTTTGAATGATCCTAAAAAATTAATTAAGTCAAATCCTACAATAATTTCTTTAAATAATTTTTAAATTTGTGGTGCTTTTTAACGTTCCACTCCCGAACGATTTTGTTCATGTTGAGATACAACCGTAAATTGCGACTTGAAGAACATAGAAATCTTCTATTTTTTATTCTAGTGCTCTGCAGGTGGCTTCAGGAATAATTACTGCAAAGCACTTGTAAATTGGATTCCATCTGAATTAATTTAAAATTTGACACTTCCTTTGTTTGATGGATCGAAAAAATGTTTTCTGCATTAAAATGTTTGTTCCGTCCGTGGGCTATTTTGTTATCGACAGTAAATTTGAGGGTTTTTCATGTATAAAAATCAACGTTACACAACCCTGCCGGCTTCGAAACATAACAGGAATAGCTAATTTTGTATAAATAATTGTTTTAATGGCAAACGTAAATATACTTTCGTTTAGCCTAAGAACACGTAAAAGTTGATATTAACTTTTGAAGAGTTTTGCATTGCAAATTTCATCAAGTGCACATGGCTCGAGGCATCCATGTACGATAAAATAATGAAAACATGTACCGTAAGTGTACTTAGTGTTTGAAGTGGAGAATTTAACCGGTATCGCAATATCATTCTAGTGTTACTTAACTAGAAGCAAAATGCACTTTTACCGGAGTCGAACTTGCCGTTATTAATGCTTTTGAGACGAAACTGCTTTGGTGGATCTGTTTAGTATCTAGCAGGCTGTTGCCTCCGCCAAGTTAATTAACTTCACACCGGAATTTACGTCGAGATCATCTTCGTTAACATCTTTCAGATGCAGTTTGCTCGAAAGGGCCAAACCGGTAATGCGGAGCTTATGAATTGATGAGAGTTCATTAGGTGGTCAGGAAGCTGGTCACGTTGCCACCCGGAAACTGAAAGAGACCCAATTTCAACTGCGATGGCCACTGAATCATTAAGCAATTATAATTTAGAAAATGTTGTTTCGCATTATAACGGACAATGGTTTTCGGAAAAAGTTTTATCGCGAGCGTTCGGCCGGAAGTTTATGTTATTAAAATTTTTAGTAAGCCAGTCGACGACGACGCCATCACATTTGGTAAATTGGATTTAAAGACGGCTTAACGGTAGCGTAGCAATTGTAGGAAATGTTTATTCAATTTTGTAAACGATATTGTCTCGTATTGGTGGGTTAGGAGTTGTTGGAAAAGCGTGCGGATCTCCATTACTTGGAATGAGATTTGATAAGGAAAGGGGAAATGGATGCAGCGGCGGAGGAGCGCATTCCTGACGATATGGGACTTGGAGGAGCGAGATGGAACAAAAACTAATTACATATTGTTTGTAATCCCTTTATAATTATTGTTGGCTGCTTGACAATAGTGCAGAGTTTGCTGGCTCCGTGCCCATTTTACAAGGTGATGGCTTCGAAATTATACAGTGCACCCGGTCACACTGTGTTCATATATTTCATTACCACCACATCTAAAGCTACCACTTTGTATGAGTAAATTATTCACGTTTTGTTCTATTTCTAACAAAAACAGGTACTACTACGTAGGTACTTGAAACTTGAGAAACATCCAAGTACAACGGTTCAAATCCTTTTTTGCATACTAACGACTCCCTTGTTAGCGCCAAATTTAAATTTTAATTGTTGCAACTTTCTCGCGAAAATTATGGAGCAAATTTAAAAATGAGAAAAGTCGTGTAGTACATGCAATACCGGAGAGCTTTGATCAATATCGAGCGACCGAGTTGGCCTAGCCATTGCAATTCGGATCATTCTTTGAGTTAGTGTGTACTAAAATAAGATGTTCGCAAGTCCACGTGCTTCGAGCTCGAACTACTCTCTGGAGAATTTTGAGCCCTCTAGGCGTACTCGACTTTCGGACTTCTACCGCATTCACGACGTTCGGTTTTTCAAGTTTTAGATTAACCTTAATAACTACGGACTTGGTGACTTGGCTATTTCTCGATATTGTTTTTCTTTGTTTTTATGGATTGTAAATTCTTGTCATGTTAACAACACAAGTTACTGCTTTTATTCCTACGACCCACATAAAAAATTATTCTTTTGATTTATGCACGCGGTCCACTTCTTATAACGTTTTATTACACCTCCCCTCGCACTTAATTGTTAGCACAAAATTTCTAATATTAACTTTTTTATCTATAATAATTTTTATAGCCGCACACTTACACCAACTTAACTTATTTTTATCGCAATAATGTAACTGTGACCACGAAAGAAAATAAAGAAATCAACGTGAGGCGATTATACCTACCCTTATTAAATTTCAAAAGAAATAACCATTTCAAGATTATTAAAATTTCTGATTAAAAATTCGAATTATCCAGATTAACTAAAAATTATATCAAAGCTCATTTTTAATTCATTTGCTGAGCTGGATCGTAATATCGAGAAAACTAAACATGGGTATAGAAAAAGTTATTTACTTCGATGTCCTTTGATATCTTTTTTTTATTTAAACGGACCCGTCAACAAAATGGAATATAACTTCCTATAATTTTAATGGTTACATTGCTACGTAACTATAAAGCAACTTACTTGATTCGTGAGAAATGCAGAAAATCTTTTCTAATTATAATAATAAGTGCACTATTGGTGGACACTTAGAACTTTGAGTAACTGCTCAGATCCGGTCTATTAACGATCTTTTTCTTTCGGATCAAGAATTATTACTATTTACCCTACGCTGTCTTAAAGTTTTTGGGTTCTAAAAAAACCGATTGCAAAGCAAGATCAGGACACGAGACATAATTATTAAGTGCGGTCTCTAGGCTGCACAACATGAGCGGTTGCAATATATCTAAATTAAAAATGTAAATCGGGGATATTTGGTTGTGTAATCTATCAATGGTTAGATACTTTTTCCACAATAAATATCAAAAGCGAGTCTACTGCAGAAGAAGGATCATCGGTGTAAAACATACATACAGAAGGTTTATTCCTATGTTTTACTGTGCTATCGACGGCATTAAGTTTTTTTTATTTAATTAGGAGATCAGGTTTAATCAGCAACAATCCATCACTCAAAGAAAAAACATAGATAAAAGTATTTCATCAGAAATTAATTATGATTTTAAACAATAGGCGAAAAAATTATGGTCAACTTGGTAGAAATGTAGCTTTTTTTATGTTTTCCTTCGGTAGTAGACTTGAACCTACATGATTTATGAACCTGGCTGGCAACGAGAAAAAAATTCCCCATCAATTTTTTGTTAAAGATTTACGTAAATTCCTGTAACACATTTATTATTTTTCTAACGTAAAAAGTTTAATATTACTTTTACTGCCGCCGACGAACAGTACTAAAGTAAAATTACCAATGTCGTTGAAGCAGCAAGTTCCATGGCATAACTTGGCAATTGAAAATGAATGCGGAAATTCAGGAACACGAGCATAATGTTTCCGGTTAACAACAAAACAAGCAAATGCTGAACGTTGTTTCGTTGTTAGCTGTAACATCAAGTAATAATTACTTTTTCCTACTCTAATATAATTTTTTAAAAGAAATCCTGTATTTCCGCTGATAATTCCACTGAAAACTGTTTTGCATGCTTTACAAATATTTTTGCACGATTACAATAATTATTGTGGTAAACTAATTTATTGTTCTACCAAAATATTGCTTTGTTAAATTCTCCAGCCGAATACAACTCGAGGAATAGCATCAAAAATGTAATCAAAACCTTCGTTTTAATACGATATCGAAATCCAACATTTTTTAATTTGAGGGATTTTGAAGTTAGAAAAAAATTTTTATTCCTCGTTTCGAAAATTTTAAAATTTATATCTATATATTGTAATGACATCTAGCTATACTCAAATCTTATAAAATTTTTCTTTATCCCATAAATTACACTTTATAGCTGGGCATCCATTAATTTGCATGAGGCTCCTCAATGTTTTAAAAATTGTAAATTGTTAATTTAAAAATGCTCACTTTTGTTAGTTTGTGTGTGGTGTTGGAGCGCACCTGGCATCCCAGCTGGTCTCACACAAATTTTGCTGCGTTGTTATGCACCTTTGCATCGACTAAAATTTTCCACTTTCTTCAGTTTTATTTGCCACTTGCTTCACTTTCTTAATTAAAACAAACAAAATTATCTACTTATTTTTATTTTTTTTATTTTCAAAAATTTAAATTATAATTGTGGGAATGGTTTTCGTCCACCAGTCTATTCGACGCCACGGCCGCAGCCTGTCTCTTTATTTTTATCGACCTACTAGCCGTACTCCCACTCTTACTTCTCCCTACCTTTTTATTTACATTTTATTTTTCATAACAAAACTTAACAACTTTATACAATGTTTTAAATAAATAAATAACAAAATTGAACTTCAAAAATTATTTTACAAAACAAATTAATTTGTGTTTCGAAACCCGACAATATATTGTCGTGTTTCAAAATGCTATAAAACCACACAAAGAAGAAAAATTTAAAATTATTAGGTTGTTTGCTCCACAAAAGTTAATGAAGACGAAGAAAATTTTAAAACGCTGCATTAATAACGGAAATCAGATAAAGAAAATAAACGGGAAAATATGGATACTAAAAAATGAAAAATTAACGATTACAAGAGGAAAAACGGAACTTGAGTGGAAAAATGAAAATTTTGGAAATAAACAAGAAACAAGTGAAAATATTGAAATTGGTCAAATTAACTTCACAAAGATTGAAGAAAAACAACAATGGATCGAAGAGATGTTTGAAGATTTGGAAAAGTAGGGGGTGGACGAGAGTGATGCCGAAAATGTAGATACCAAAGAAAAAAATTTATTGAATTTGTTTATTTAACATGAAAATTTGATTTAAAATTGATATTTAATTTTGTTTGATGTGATGATTGGTGTAGCTGAACAATCAATTTTACAATTTTGTTTAACTTAATTTTGATATGAGGGATATTTGGTAGTTATTTTATTTAGTTGAAAATTTTAATTTGATGAATTTTATTTTAAGAGATTATTTAAACATTATTTGATTTAATTGGAAAATTTGCTTTGATTTAATTTAGAAAACATTTATTTAATTAACGACGAAAGGAATTTTATTTTTGATTTTGATTAACTAGTGCATTCTAAGAAATTTTGATTTTATTTGTGAAATTATTATTTATTTTAGAAAGTATTTAAAACTTGACTTAATAATTTTTAATCGTAAACACCTTGGTTTACGCATAAAAATTAAGGGGGTAAAATGCCGTGTTTCGAAATGCTATAAAACCACAATTTAATTTACTTTGTAAATAATTTTTAAAATTCAATTTTATTATTTATCACATTGTATAGAATATGTTTGAAAATTTGCTGTATAAAAGAAAGTGGGGAGCGTAGAAGGAGTGGGACTAGTAGGTTGATGCAAGTAGACTAAGGTGGACGCTTTGGCGTCAAGCGGATGAAACACCATTCCCGCAATTCTAATTAAAATTAAAATTGTTAATTGTTGAGAATAAATAAGTTAAATTTGATGTTTGTTTTTATTCAAATGATAAGGTGAAGTGGATGGTGAGAAAATTAAAAACTGGAAAAAATTGTGATAATTTAGTTGATGTTAAAATTGCGTCGCAGAAAGTTTGTTTAACCAGGCGTGGTAGACCAGCTGCAAAATACACGTGCGATCCAAGACCAGATTGCAAGGTAAAAACAAAAGTGAGCATTTATTTTAAGTTGATAATTTGAAACATTGAGGAGTCTCATTGCTACAAATAATGGATGCCCAGCTAAGAGTGTAATTTTTGGAATTAAGCAAATTTTAATAGATTTGCATAGCTAAGGTCATCTCGATATAAAAATTCTGTAAATTTAAGGAAAAAGTTTCATTTAGAAAATATCAAAATGAGAGTAAAATCTTACATTTTACCTGTTTTTACTAGAGTATTAAAAGAAATACAATAGAAAATAACAATAAATAGAGCAAGTAAAAAGCTCTAAAAATGATTTGATTTCTTGATTTTATAACATAAATAAACTTATTCTGGGTGCAACAACAAAAATAATTCAAATTTTATTGTTTAATTAGTCAGTTAATTTTTAAATTTTAGTATACTATATTTTACTGTATATAAAAAAATGTATACTATGTATAATTCTTGTTTTTCTACCCATGGAAAGTAAAAAAAAGAGGTACAAAATCTGATTGATGTTGCTATTGAGCAAACATAATTGTTAAGCAAAAATATTTTTTTAACAATCTGTAGATTTAGTTGAAATGTGCGAAGAATAAATATTTAATAAAAAAGTATGGTTTTAACAGAAATTTTCACTATTATAAGCATATATACACAGGAGAGCCAAGAAATTCTGTAAAGTGCTAGATTGGAACTCGGCTGTTCCGCTCTGTAACCGAATTGGTGATCACATCGATCCACTGCTGCGGTTATTTGATGTATTATAACTGTCATGATTTTAGTCAACATGAGAAACTGGTTTTGCAAACAAAATTTCAGGCTATTTTAGTTTCAATATTTGCCAAGAGCAACCAACGTAGCTTTTGAATGCAGTTGCACCGGGGATTTCTCAACGTTAAGACAAACTCTTCTATTTACCTTCCACTCGAGTTTGCGTAACATGGATACTTTTCCGATTTCATCAATTTTGCATAGAAAAACAGTGTAATTGCGTAAATTCGAGATCCCCTTACAAATTACAAAATAAACACAATTTAAACACAGTACATGTTGTCTCTTAGTTTGGAGTTGCCAGCGTTTCTTGCTTTTCTAAGCCGGCAAACTAAACATTTCCGGCGTACACTTTCAACATTGGAACCACGCAAAACTACGGGGGTGAATCCGGGATCAGATCCGACTCGTGTTTACAAGAGCTTCCGCCGACGATTGTCAGACAAAATTACTTCGTTTCCAAATAAAATCCAATTTTAATTAAACAAATTACATTTCAATATTTAAATAACAAAATTTAGAAAACCTTCGCTGCTTAAGTATGAAGAAAATCGAGAAGTCTCATAAAACCAAACGTAATTTGAATTCGTTCCCGCAAAGTGCTTATATTTAGTTAAAAGGATTCACCAACGTAATTTCCCTCAAGCATTCTTTATAGAGGCTCAACTCGATAAAGGAAGGAGTAGCAAGAACTAATCTATATTAGGAAACTTAGGTGAAATTGTTATTGCTGCGAGGATATGTTTGCCCCGAATTAATATCTTCGCTGCTTATGTAATCCTTCTATTACCATTTCTATTTATCGTTAACCGTTTCCAAACCACAAAATAAAATCAAACAACAACTACCAGCTTAATTCCAATTTATAAAATTAGACTCCATTATCAATTCACCTAGTTATTGTTTAACGCTTCCAGGGCTAATTTTCGTTAGCTTACGAGGGGTAAACAATATTTTTCCTAGATTTCATTTTAATTTTAGTACATTATGTACCGCAAAGCAAGTACGTTACGGTTGCCAGTAGTATACTATTTGCAGGTAATTCGCTCAACACTGCGGGGATATAAGATTATTTTAGATCGCGCCTATCTTGGAAATTATCTAATGTTTGATAAAATCACACTAGGAAAACGTTTGAAAATTATTTTAGAATGATATGATTTTAAAAAATTGTAAACATTCTTTTCAATAATAATTGAAAAACTAGGAAATAGAAACAAAGATGGCGTTGATGTTAGTAAAACGTACAAGGAAGATATCGATTCGACAGTAAACTGCGACTTGCATAAAATAATATATTCCTTGTTTAATGATTATTCATACACGGCTTACAAATTTGCAGTTTAATAAATTCCCAAGAGCAATATAAATCTTACAATCACTAACGCCATCTTTGTTTCGGAACATGCAATAGATCCGGTTTCGCTTCTTGATAAACTTATCACTCAATGCTTAAATGCTAAAATATTAGAATTTTAAGTTGAAAAGAACTTGTTTACGTAGGACCAGAAATATTATTGAAGGAGACAATAAGATAGCTACAACTGTTATCTTCTGTAGTATAAATGTATTTTGTTTGACGATCCATCTCCCCAAAATAAAACAAGAGAACCATCTCAACGTCAACCGCTGTCGTAATGAAGTAGCTTGAAATATCTCGAATGCGAAACGACAAGTTTCGTTGCAATTGATATTGCAGTAAATTGAGGACAGGAAGGAAACAAGTAATGGAGAAATCGGCTGACACAGTGATTTGGAAACGTCACATGTCCTCTTTTAATAGATAACCAGTGGAGTTGAAACTCACCCCCGCAAGGAAAATAAGCATAGCAAAGTGAACGTTTTGTTAATGAGAGGAGGGAGAATGTTAACGGTTTCGTCTGGATAATATTTTAAATAAATTTATTCTGTAACAATCGACATCCGGAAGGTGGATAAAATAAAATAAAAAATTATTTGTGTTTGTATCGGAAAAAAGTAAAATTCTTTATAAAAAAATTAAAGAGTAATTAACGTTTGGAAAAATAATAACAAAGTGAAGGTTGGAAAAGTTATTAAATTAATGACAGGCGGTGTTCATAAATAAGCTTTGGTATGAAAAGGGAAACATAGAGAAAGAGTAAAATAAAACGGACGAAAGTAATCCAATATTTTTTGGTCTTCTCAATATTCCCGGGTCCGTTTCCGGTGAGATACCTCCGGAGTGAAAATCTGGCCTGCAAACAACGTAAACAAAGTTTGACAGCGCAGAGAAACTAGTTGGTTTTGCTCAGTAGATCATTGGCAGTACAGTCTGAAATCGGACATGTTTTCAGCTTATACAACATCTTGCGGTTATAGCCCGTTCTTGTTTAATAACATTGCAGATATTTCACTGCAGAAGTGAAATGATTTTGGCACGCATAAAGTATTTGACAAGTGGGAGTCGAACCACAAAAGTCAATTAATTCGCTTGAGCTTTCAATCGGAGTGTACTGAAGAAAAGTTGAATGTTTCTGGTCGTATATATTGGACGGTGGAGTAGCCCGCTAACTTTAGCAATCTTGGTCTTTGGGGGATCTCAGGGGAGTACGCGTGCCGCTCGGGATAACAAACCCGGACCCTCATATGTCCGAGGATAATCTAAAGCAAAGCACGCACCGCACACCTCTGCCCTTATCTACTAAGGTCGACCGGATTGCTGCAGCTTAAGCGTGACCCCGCGATGTTCTTACTATCTTAACTTGTTTGCGGTTCAACTAGACACGACGAATATATTAATTTTGTCGCTTGTCTTAGTTTCACCAACTTATAATTACTTTGTCCCTTCTAATCTTAAGTCCTGCAACTATCAAATTTTCAATTTTACGCTAACACGATTAAAGCGAACCGGCGCAGATTTTCCGACATTTTTCTTGTTTTTTATTTTTTGAAAACGTTTTCAGATTTTTCAGTGGTACCTTCTAAACTAAACCCAACTCGTTATGTTACTGTTTGCTTATTTAATGCTTGTTCATGTTAGTAGTACACAAAGGCACTTTGAAAACGGTCGACATTGTTTGTTCAAAACTTACCATATTTGAACATACACAATTAATGGTAATTAAACATAGTTGACTTTTTTCAAATAAAATTACAACAGTTTCAAGTCGTCTTCTACAAATTTACTTATTTTGCACTTTGGATGATGTGGTATCAATTTAAAAGTGGCAATTCTGGGCTCGAACCTACACGACAATAGGAAATATTTTTAACAGCGACGTGGGAGATTTTCTAAATTACTTGTGATTGGTCGGACATTAAAGTCAAGCTCTAATCTTAACGATCACTAAAACGTTAAATAATTATGGTCTTTAGTATCTAAATTAGATTGAGAAAGTCTATAGAGAGTTAAGGACCAAAAATCGTATACCCATCCATACTTGAAAATAATTTTAAAACAAACGAATATTATGCTACAAATTAAATATGTAATTTCTTCTGAAAATGTAAAAATAATCTTTAAATTAACAATAGCTAACGTACAACCTACATGGGCGTATAATAAAAAATTTTTAAATGAAATATAATTTTATTTATTAATGGGAGTGTTTTACTGGTCAGAAATTCTTTGAAATAATATATAAACATAAAACTTAGATAAAAATGCTATATATTGAAATGGTATTTTTGTAGAAAATTTCCACACACTTATATTTGCTCAGGTAACCCTGGTTTGCGGGAGCAGTTGGGAATTTGCAAGGGTCGAGAGTTCTTACGCTTAAAAAAAATAATTAATTAAAAAATTTCTTCTTGTTTTAAAAATTAAATAGTAATCCAAAAATAATGTTTCCAAAAATAAATGTAATTCTTGGTTTTGATTCCGACCTTATTCAAATCGCCCGCTTATCAATAGCACCATTCGTTCCTACGAATGCAAATTTTAAATTTTCCAATTTTTAAATAATTCAGATTCAATTTTTTAATTTCAATGCTCTTTTTCTAATTTATCAACCAAATCCAATCTACCGCTCAGTAGCCCCTCAATATAAAAATTATCCAAATATCAAAATTTCAAAATCACGCAATAATGCATTCGCATCAAATCACTTTATTTAAATCAAATCAAAATACTACTCACAATTTCAAAATAACAAAATCTCATATCAAAAATCAAATTCAGCGGGCATACATAATTTCGCACCCACTGTCGGCCATAGTTGGCCAAAGAAGCCCTTATCTCTCTTTTTTCTCCCCACTCTGTACTAAACGTTTAAAAATTAAATTAACAAATTTTTACAATTCAGCACAGGGTGGGTCAAAATATTTTGTTTCACGACAATATATTGTCGTGCTTCGAAATGCATAAAACTACAATTTCATTTATTTTGTAAATAATTTTTAAAATTCAATTTCATTATTTATTTATAACATTGTACATATTGTATAAATTAGTACATAAAAATTCGCTGTATAAAAGAAAGTGGGGAGTGTAAGAAGGAGTGGGAGTAGGTTGATGCAAATAGACTTGGGTGGACGTTATTGCGTCGAGCGGATGACAAGCCATACTCGCAATAATGGTTTTGATTGTTAATTGTTTTTGAAAATAAATAAGTTGAGTTGATGTTTTTTGTTTTAATTATTAAAGTGAAGTGCCAAAATTTAAAAAGTGAAGAATTTGTGAAAATTTAGTCGATGCAAAATTGCATCGCAACAAATTTGTTAGGCCAGCTGCAAAGTACATGTGCGCTTGGAATACCACATTGAATACCAGATTGCAAGGTGAGCATTTTTAATTTTTAATAACAATTTGAAAACATTGAGGAGTCTCATTGCTACTAATAATGGATGCCCAGCTAAAAGTGTAATTTTTGGAAATTAAGCAAATTTTATAAGATTTGTATAGCTAGGATATGTATAGCTCTCAATATGTATAATTGGTTGGTCTCAAAACCCAAATTTTGAATTTTAAAATAATATTTAAACTGCGCCCCTTCACTAGCCAATGATTTATAAATTTAATTTTACTATGTTGCCAAATGTTTTAGTGGGGACTGTCAGATAACTATCATCACGAATTTCAAAATTTCAACTACACTATAGGAAAGAGGACAATTTAAAAAAATCCCTGAAAAATGACAGAACTCGCCAAGGGTGGAACTCGAAGCCATAGACCTCGTCCGGATATCGACCGCGACTGACAATAACATTAAGAGTATATCAAAGCACACGTACCGTCAACAAAATGAAGAGTAGGGAAATCAATGTGAGACCGATCGTCACACATCGGGTGTATCATGTTACATTCTCCTGCTTTTCGTAATTTTAAAATGCCGTTTTCTCGAAAACTAATGGACGGTCCAAGGATTTTTTTTTTAAATGCTCAGAAAATTGTCCTCCTTCCTATAGTGCAGTTGAAATTTTGAAAATCGGAGTGATAGTTATCTGACAGTAACCGTTTTAGTAATTATGTACCATATTGTAATCGATATCATCGATAACATGTCTGCGTCTGCTTTTACGTATCCACTATTCATTTTGATTTAATATTGAAGTTGACAAATAACAAAAGTTTTACCTTTTCGAGGTTAATTATTTATTTTAGACATTTGATTCTTACCTTACCAACCCGCGAAAAATAGAAGTGACAACATAGCTATTTTACTTAATACTAATTGCTTCAAACAGTCCCCTCTTCAGTCAGGGCAGTGACGTCACTTCCCTTACAAAATTTTCTTATATTAATTGGAATAAAAAAAAGTAAAAAAAAACTATAGCTCTAGTTTGATCTCTACTTTCAAATAAAAAAATAAAAAAAATTGTGAAACTTTCCCATTGCTACGGTAGTTAATTAACTAAAATTTAAAGTAATAAAGCAAAACTGTTGAAATAAAATAATAAAAAAATATGGACGCACGTATGTATGCTACGATATTTTATTAACAAAGTTGTATTATTGGAATTTAGTCTACGTACCTATATGTATACTAAATTAAAATAATTTTATGAATGTTTATTGGTATAAAAATTTATTCATATAAATTTCCTAAAATCAAGAGATAATCTTTTGTAATTTTTATATGAAACTTCTTCGGTTGGCCGAATAGTTTTCTAACTTTTCTAATTTTTATAAGCATATCTATTACTGTCTATTATTCGATGTAATCGGTGAATGGTAGTTCGTCCATAAGAATCATTAAAGTTATAAGAGATAAAAGATATGAAAGAAAATTAAATAACAGAAATTTTCTGCAATTTTTACGGGGCAAGTACGGTCCTGGGTAATATACTTTGTGGTATGCAATAAAATTAAATTTACTTTGTGCATAAATATGTCTCACATTTATTCTGATCTTTTATAATGTACACGTATGTAACATGTAACAGGAAGTTACTTTTCCAATAGAATTATTTTGAAAAAAAAATTGGTGGAGTTGGCACTTTTGATGTTTTGTAAACGTGAAAATTAAATTTGAAATTGTAACCCTGCAGTGTGTTGGCTGTAGGTTTTCCTAACGTTTACGGTCAACGATGGATCTCGTTTAAATTCAACTTCTCTGTCGAGCAAGAAAGCATTTTTAAATTAAATTTTAAACTTCACGAGTCTTAGTACCATTTACTCGTAAAGTTGAGCTGAAACATCGTTTATGGAAAAATATTAATAAATAAAAGAAGTTGCAGGCCAGCAGGAAACGCTGTTTAATTAGAAAATTATTGCACATAATCTAAAAACATTAAAAAATTTAAATATTGGATTTTTATTAAAGAAATAAAAATTTTATCGTTAATTTTGTATAGGAATTAGCCAACTTTAATTGTAATAAAAAAATTAGCTGCTTTAAACAATGTAATTGATTCTTTTTTAATTTGCTTCGCTTTTAAAAGCAAAAAATTAAACTGTAAAGTAGCATTCACAATTTCACATAGAGATTACCGGTATTAATTGTAATGTAACTTGGAAAAGCTTGCACGAACCAATCAAATTAGAGGATATTATCTATTTTGCCTCCGTCTACCTTATACTTAAATTCGATTGGAACTTTTCAAACTCTTTCAAGTTGCGATACAACTAATTTCGATGTGAACGTAACTTTATTATACAAAGAGGAATAAATAATTCGTCAAATTTTGTGTGAAAAACGACAGCCAATAGAATCGTTCGATACTATTTATTATCTCGTCGTGGAGAAGAGCCATTGCGAGCTTGTCCTTAAACGTGGTAACCACAAGAATTACAAGAGGCTTTTGCAATGTTTTTGGCAAATGGAAAATTTCTCTTCTTTGGAGAGCTTAATTTATGAGCTTTTATTTTAATTAGATCCATCGGAATTCTTGCATTCTTCGTCATCTAGAAATTCAATTCAATTCTATTAAAACCTTTAGCTTTACGATTGCGTTGAACCATAATAACTCGACAAACAATCCAGAAGTGCATAAATTTACCACGGCAGTAATCTTACTCTAATGCAAACTTATTAAGTTGGAGCTGTGCTTCGGAATTTATTGGAATTTCAGGTGGATTTTAAATTAAGCTTATATTTGTTTTAAAAGTAATTTGTGCAATTTATCTAATAGTTAATACAAATTTGTATTTTTGCTGCATCATTTTATTGCTACACATTTCGACGCGCCGAAAATTCTCTGGAGGTTTAAAATACACGAAAACGGCATTAATCAAAGCTTTATTGCAAAATTACATCGTTCTAACTAGGTGTGATTACACGACCAAACTACTATTTAATGAATAATTTTGAAATAACCACATTTTAACAAACACACACACACACCGAAATGTTAGTTATCGCTTGCTATATTTAACACTCTAATTGCTCTAAAGAAAATATGTACCTATTTAATAATAAGAAAAAAAAATTTGTGTTGATTTTATGAATGAAGTGTGATCGAGCATGTCGCTTAAGTTTTCCTAAACGTTCTCCAGTTGAAACGAAATATTTCGTGACAAATTCAAATTATTTCATAGAGAAAGAAAGATTTCAAAGGGGAAGTGATTAACGAAAACAATGGTCGAATGCAAAACATTAGGGCGAAGTTTCTTATTTTTAAATTTACAATTTTCCTAATAGCAATATATAATTTTCGCATTTTTATATCGCTCTTTTCTTTTGTGTATTATTTATTGGAGTTTCCCACTTCTGATCTAGCACGAGAATTAAAAAGAATTCTAATAATTATATTATTATTTACAAATTTTTTGCGGTCATTATTTCGAGCCATTATACAATAATTTAACCATAACCATGTAACATATATTTTTAACCATAGTAGCTTGTTAAAGGACAATTAATGTAAGAATTTTTTATTAGCTTTTATATTTAATGCTTCGAATGACAAATGATTATTTCATTGATTTTTATAACAACCAATGTTTACCACGGTTATAATTAAGTTGTGTTTTGAAAGGTTTACCTAAAACGATTAAATGAAACAAGCAAAATATTCTTCACTTTGCAAAACAGAATGAAATAATCATGAGCAATGACGAAAACTATTCGAGAGTGTGACTAGGCGTGATTTGATTTTTCATGTAGAAAACAATTTACTCGTAAAACTAGAAAACATTCAAGACGAAATACGTAAAGAAAAAAAATAGTTTGCACCTACAATGAATAATTAATGATCGGAGTGGTGCGAGTATAAATTGATTTTTTAATAATACTGGAAAATCCCGCGGGAGGGGGCCGGGACTTTAAAAATGTTTTTTGCAGACTCACAAATAAGTTTAATGACGGTTGAAAGTCTCAAGTCCAACACAATATTCTGTCTTACATATTATATTATTAACCCTCGGGTACGATCCATACCTCGACAACACGGATCTGTCTTCCTCTAACAGGTACCATTAAAGGGTTAATGTAATAATTGCAGAGTTCAATATATTTTTCTGTAGGTTTACATTACTCAAACAATTAATTTTTTCCTCAAGTTAAAAAATAATAAAAAGGGATTCTCTAATTTGAAAAAAATTGAAATTAAAATATTAATAATTCAACAAGAAAATAATAAATAGAAAAAGTAAAAAACCTACGAATTTTAATGATTTGACATAAGGTTTTAAAATTTTTTCATTACATGGCCTGATCGGGCATTGATTTTTGTATTATAAATTACATTAAAAATAAGAATCGAATTTGAATATTAAAAAATTGTAAAAAAAACGTTCATTACATTTGGTTGATTGGATAGATAGTACTCCATCAATTCGATCATTAAATTAAATTAAATGTATAGCCACGTCATTTACTTTGTATTAATTTTATACTAGGTTTAAATATTTGTAAAACGAATCGTTTCCCAGCGGTTTGAGTTTCATGTAGAAATATCATTACAATATATATCGTAAAATTCCATTTTTATTTTTCTATGCTTACGAGTGGGTGTACTCTTTAATCCATTGTATTGTGGAAAGCTTTTGTTTTCAATAATTAATTATTTAAATTTAATTATTTTATAGATAGAATATTTTATGCTCTATGACGTATTAATAAAATGTACCTAGAAAATATTAGAATTATTTACCCGAAAAGTCTTTATTTGCTCTATAAAAATGTAATTAAGGTCAATTTACCAGCCAATTAATTTTTTACATAGCTTAACATTTTCACCGAACTTGACTATTTTTCTTTCGGTTATTTTAAGTGAATAAATAAATAACTTGTAATTTATTAATAGAAGATTAATTGGATTAAAAAAGAAGCCGCACAAGTAATCGTAATTTATTATTGTTTATTTAGTAAAAATAGCAGCGCAATTATTTTTATTATTACAAAAAAGGTTGGGTTTTAAAAAAAGGGGTTCAATTAAAAGTTTGGTAGAGACAACTTAAAACAGAATTAATTTTCGCAAACTGGCATCATCAGATTACTTTTGAAAATAATTTTTGAGACAACAGATAATTACTAAAATTTGTTAACTTTTTGTTAGAATTGTGCTTGCCACGCATACTTAATAATATCGGACAGGTCGTGCGCGTCGGTGCTGTGTATAGAGCGTCGAGAGCGTCGCTCAGTCCATCGTTAACATTGTGGGTGTTGGAACGTCGAAGTTGAAGGTTCGTAACGTGCGGGTTCCCATGCTTTTTCGCATGCGATACCGGATGCTCTATGAATTCGCAACCAAACGGGAATATCAAAATTTGATTTAGACTATTAATTTAGGTAGTTGACGTTCAAATACAACGTCGGATGGTTTGAAAGTGAAATTTCAAACCGAATTTACAGTATTAAAGCTTTATGTGATTTGCATAAAATGGAAATTATCTTTTATTAACTTTTTTGCAATAATTTATAGGTAAGCCTTCTTATAAATATTTAAAATGGTCATAACAGTTTATGTTGGGCCTACTTTTGGTGTATATTTTCTATTCTTTCGCTATATCTGTTAACTTTAATTATGAACGTTAATTATTCTAGAGAGAAATTTTGCGAGAGAAACGAACGCAGGAATGATCTGCAAAAAGCTTCCGCTAATTTTCATTAAAACGTTATTACCACCGAAAATTTGTGGATAGTACAGTTTACTTTGCTATTTAAATTCTTCAAAGCTTTTCATTCCGATATCTCTCTTTCTTTTTAATAATAGAAAAGTTAAGATACCAATAATCTTTTTCCGGTCGGTCGGCGGTGGTGGGAACCGAAAACTGACAACAGATTTTCTTTTGATGTGATTAATTAGGTATCGAATGAAATATTCATCGACATTTTTTCCGCCAATAAATTTTTGATTCGGAAATTAATTCACAGAAAATACAATTCGTCGTTTAATGTCAACCTGCGTATTGACAAAATAATTACCTCACAGTTAGTTCTTGCTTACGATAATAAAATACATTTACATAATTTGATGTAAAACACTTGGTATAATCGCTCATGGTTGATAACGAGACACTTCTGAATTAATTCAAATTATTACAATTGTGTCAATTATGCCCAAATTTGATAAACATGAGTTTTATCGAATTACGGCGGTATCCCCAATTCGGTAATTACCCCACCGACCTGGAGAGAAAACCTAAATTTAAATTTTAAACCCGCCTTCAAAAGCAATTTTTTTCGAAATCGAAGCCATGTTTTCTTACGTTACTCGTAGCACCGCTGTCCGTTAAATAAAAGCAACGAAGTTGACTTTTAGAGTTCCGGAGGGACAAAAAACTTTTTCTATAGTTTAATTTCCGAAATTATTTATTATTGACCTGTGTTTTTGTATAAGCTATGTTTACTTTGGCCGTAAGAATTGAATTAGAAATGAAAAATAGTCCAGTCGAAATTAAACTTTGAACCGAAATTTAAAATGTCAGGGACCGACACCTGAGAGAATTAAAATTTGGGATTCGGGAATCGGACTCGAATCTACTTAAACCCAACTCAGAAAGGGTTTTTGGCAAAGTTAAACGTTACCTGCGACTTTCACAAATTGAAATTTTCAAAATAAAAGCTCAAACTGAATTGTTTGTTATTTAAATTTCCAGATCTACATTTAATCACACGTCACTTGGCAAATAAAAGTTTCCAGCTTTTCTATAGCATAATCTTCATTTCAGTTTATTAACAGCGTTTCGAGTAAAACGCTTTTACTTTAAATTAGAAAAAAAGTAATCTGAAATGGAAAAGTTTTTCTAAGCGTTTAAAAATTGTGCATAACATTTTAAACACCCGGTAGTTTAGGATTAAAGATTGACAGAGTAATCAAAATAAAAGTAAAACGTAGTCAGCTAGAAAGTGGAACGCGATAGATGTAGCAGTAATCGTAAAGTAATATACAAGTTAATCAAAACTTTGGATGATAATTTTAACTTTCAGTGTCAGGAATGAACCAATTTTCAGTTCTGAAAGATTAATCTCTGATGTAGCTAATTTGTGTAAATGTTTGTTTTCTGTTCCTATTGCGAGATTCGTTCAATATTCTCAAGCACCATTACAAAATGAACCGAATTATTCCATTTTATTTTAGTTTATCCACCGGTCCCATCGTCCAGCTTAACGTAAAGGATCTGAAATCGTCGGTAGTGCATTCTTTTAGCTTATCTATAAGTTATTAAAAATGCTCCGATTTGGAATTTTTGTTTAGTTTTCACCAAAATACCAACATATTTATGCTAAGCTATGCCCGCAACTCTGCCTTATTATGCGAGTTATAGGATATCATAACGAAAGTAATATCCTTTAGTTGAAGCCGAAAAAATTTTATTCTACTTCGGATGACCGAACAACTATTCAGAGCTTTAGAATTCCGTATAATGTTTTGGACATTACTGCTGATTTATAGCCGCTTTTCTTCAGTTAGCGTGTTTCTTCATTTGTTTAAAGCCGAGAACTGCTTTGTCTAATAGCTAATCTTTAAACAGTTCCGAGAGCCAGGCTGAAAAAACAAAATGCAAAATAAACGAAACAAAAGGAAGTAAGGTAGGTAGTCGGAGTGCGAGAGGGTTAAAATTGTCATCTACAGTAATCGAAAGAATATATAGATATAAGAAAATATTTTAACAGTTTCCATTAGAGAATAAAAATTACAAGACATAAACCATACTCTCATAATAGCTGCAATCTTATCAAATATTTACATGATTTAAAGCAATAGAAAAATGACTCGACTACAGAGTTACGAAACTTTGAGAGTTACATTTTGTAAATCAGCCAAACTTCTAAAAGTATTGAAGAGATTCTTAAACATACAAATAATTGAAAATTTGTAAAGAATTAAATTTTGCACAAAAAAGTGTTGGATAGTTTATGGTTTAGGCGTGAAAGATTTTGACTTTTTAGTTATTAATGGTCGACTTTTACGCCTAAACCATGAAAGATAAATATATGCCAACCGTAACCTCTTTGTAGAAAATTTAATTCTCTGCAAATTATCTTTAGACAATTTTGTTATATTCTTTGCCGTTTTCTTAACGTCTTCTAATTAAAGTTGCGCCGCATGTTTTAATTTTTTTTATCATTACAAATTTTGATTGAATTACTTTTGTATGAATTTTGGTGCGACTGAGAAGTAGAAAAATTAATAAATAAAAAATTAAAAAAGAAATTTTTGTAGGTCCTTTGGAAAATATCAAATTGCTTTAAACCGTGGGCTATTAATTAATTTAGAATCATTGCTTCTGAAAGTACCTTTTCGAAAACATTAAATTGACTAAAAGCCCGGGGTTACTAATTTTTTTCAGAATGGATATCCCACGCTTTTAGTCAATTTAATGTTTTTGAAAAGGAGCTTTTGAAAACACTGCTTCTGTATTTAATTAATAGCCCCACGATTTAAATCATTTTGATGCTTTATATAGAACGTCTAAGAGTTTTTTTGCTAAATTAAAAATTCTTTCTTCTTTTCATCTTTTGTGTTCTTTTTTGTTTAAAATTTGGTAACAAAGTGACTTTTGTAGTCACTTAGTTTTAAAGTTGACCTGAAAATCTTAATTTTTTTGAATTACAATAATTATCCAAAAGAAGTTGAATTATAGTATATTAAATAAAATAAAGAAAATGTGACATATTATCTAGTATACGAGCAATTAATCACCACTTTATCACTATAAATCGATCAAGTTATAGGAATTAAAAAAAACTAACACAGGAGAATATTTTTCTTTTGAACAAAATTGCTGGGGTATACTGAACAGATATTTCCATACCCCCTGAAAAACGGAAGGTTTATATGCACGTTTTGTAATTGATTTAAAAATAGAAACTTTTTACTGTTTTAGAACAATCACATTTTAAAATTACAGTTTACAGTTACGAAAACTTAAACCCAAGAACTTATGAAACCTAAACATTTAAAATTGGGTTAAATCTGAATATACACAATTTATGTCCAAATTAGAAATCCATTTAATAAACAACATTTCATGATGACAATGATATATTTATATATTATACAATAGGCAACATTCCAAAATTTATTATTAAATTTTAAAATTACCAATTCAGAATAATATTTTTAAATATAGCCATATAAAATAATATATAATTATTGAAATATACTTTGACCCCCCAAGAGAGGAATTTCATTTCATTTGTTAGGTTTACCCGGATTTTTTCAGATTTCCCTTTACTTGTACATTGAATTTTTAGCGAAAATTCCATTGCATTCCTCCACATTTTTTGTAGTGGTTAAGTATCTGTTATTTGTTTTTTAATTTAATTATGCACTTTGAAATTAAAAAATCGCCTGCGGGGATTTTCTTAGTTAAGAAACAAAATAATAAATTGTCATAAATTGTCAAGATTAAGGCCGCATAGTCTTCTCACGACATTAAACCTATTCATATTCTTCCATCTCTCATTCTATTAAATGTCAATTGTCCTGTTATAAGTTATAGGTTATAGGTTTAGCGCGGCCTTTAGCCGCAATATAACAATAGTGTTATTGTTTCGAGTGATTAGAGCTCAAAGAAATGCTAACTGAATCAAAAGTTAAAGAAAAACGGATGAAAGAACAATAAAATATATAAAGCTATAATTATAAGATCAAATGATATAGAAGAACTTCTTCAAGTAATTATACCTAGATTACCTTATTCAAATTAATTTGAAATGCTAGTTTTATGGTACATGTGTTCTACCAGGAATTACTTACGAATTATAGAGAATTTCTATAACATAAAGGCTGTTAAGCACCTTAGAGTGATCAAGAAGAGACCGGAGCATGCTATTCATGGTATTTCTCCAAAAGGCAGAATTTGAAATGAGACAATTGGAGAAAAGCGTCGTAACCCACTTCTTATTGGTTTAGTTTAGTTACTAACCTAGACGATTGAGTGATAATGGTGCTGTGAAGGGTCAGTGCGGTCTTCAGACTGCACAACCTAGTCAGTGCTCGTTAAACCCCGATTTTTTGGTTCTTTGAATGTGGCTCTTCCAGCTTTGGCAAAAAATGTCTTAAAATGTTCCGCTTTGACAAAATAAAAATTTGATTTTTAATTTTAAAACAATTTTACTCAATAAGCTAAAAAAAAATTTTGCCCTCAAAAGAAGTTGCAATCGTTGATAGGTATTTAGCTCTGTTGACTAATGAGTAATAAAAGTCCTTGAGCCTTTTTAGATGTTTAGATGTATATACAAAATTTTAAGTAGATCTATTCTAAGTTCGTGAGAAGAATGCAACTTCAAAAGTGTAGTTTAAAGAAAAACTTATTTAAAGTTTCTCGTTCTATTAAATAAACGATAACAGTTTAAATAATAAACCTGCGTTGTCTCTACCTTTACAGCTATGACAATTTGATGAAGTATACCTTAATATTTTATGAATTCATTTTTGACCAGAATTTTCTGAAAATCTAGTAAAAAATGTACTCTAAATTTCATGTTTTCATTAGAAGGCAAGCAACGGAGAGACTCGCTTTGAATCTGTCACTTATGGAACATCTAATTTTACGACCAATCTGACAGGTTGACCCATATACGTTGGTTTATTATTCCACATCTTCCCTAAAATGAAATACATGAATGTCATAATTCGGAATAATGAAAATTTTTATTAATTTATGTAAACTTTTGTAAAATTCATGTCACATTTTCAAGGAAAGAGATTAAGAAGGAGAGTTTCATGCATGTATGAGATATGTATATGTAAATTAATTCAGGGAAAATATTCATATGCAAATGAATGTAATTAATGCTAAATAAATAATGTAGAGCTTTCGGTCTAAATGAATATAGAGGAAAGCCTTTCATTCGAAAATTTTTTCATTTTTCAATACAACGCACATAATAAAAATGTTACTTCTTGTAAACTGTCTTCATCGAGTTACCAAATACGTATTATGTACTTTTATTGTTATACGAACAGAAGGAACAGAAAAAAATTGACCTACAAAATTGTCACAATAAATATACGAATTTGTTCAAGCCGAAATCCTAACTTTACCAATTCTAGTTATCAAGATAAATTTGCTCCTTTAATCCTACCTGGATCGACTCACCCGCTGACATGCTTATTTACGATTTTTTTTTAACTTTCCCTCTTTCGCTTTTCTTCTTTTAAGTTATGAAAAACAAATTTTGTGAAGGCATAATTAAGGCGCGATCACTTAGTTCTCTTTTCATCGTCGATATTTGGTACAGTCGGCGCTTCAAGTTGGTTGGATGGCACTTTCCTTAGTTGCCCAAGTTGTAAACTTAAAAGATCCATAAATGTCTGACATCCCTTTCTTTAGAACCAATATTCTATATTTAAAATTACGTTAATTTATATTTACGATCACGAACGACTCTTCTTCCATTTGTATATTATACATATCGTGTGTCTCATTGATGCGTTGCTAGATTTACGTCCTTCATAAAATTTTGATGTTCTTTTTCCGAATCTATAAAATGTTCAATTTCTTTATAAAAATTGAACGTAACATTTTTATATTTATCTCTATATAGTTAACCATTTGGTTATATCAATCATAAATTGATTTTATCTCGCATTTTTAGAAATATCAAAACTTGGATAGTTCGGAGCTTCGGTTGTTACCGCCGTATCAATATTTTGGATGCCTCGTCACTCATTTTATTAACTTAAAATATTTTTAATAATTACTAACTCGTTTAGATACTGTTGCTAGTTTTATATTTGACATTTTGGCTGGTAGTGTTTGTTTGGTACTAAAAATAATTATGTTAGAGTTCATGTTTGCTCGCTTTGCTGAAAAGTTAATCATGAAACTTGTCACCGTTCACAAATTTCAACATTTGTTTTAGTTTTACGTTTCCAACTTTTAATGACTCCCCCACCAGTCAATTAAAATTTTTATTGATTACTTCAATATTGGTATTTTATTAAACTTGGCCCAGTTTATCACTTTTTTGTGATAAAAATGTCGAGCGCTTTTCTATTTACACTTTCGATCATGTAGAGTGCTCGAAACTTGAAAGTTGGAGTAATCGAAATTAGAAATAAGTTTTACCATTTGCTCTAAGTTGATTTCGAATAATATATTTTTGCATTTTAAATATCAAACACTTGTAGCGGTTTGACAATAAAAACAAATCTTGAACGCCGTAAATTTTGCATCTGCAACGTTACAACAAATAATATTAAATGTCAATATATTATTATTGACTTTGAGTATCATTCGAAGCACTCTGCCGTTCCTAATTATTTTGTTAAATCAATTAGCTAAATTGTTCGTCATTGTTTATGCTTTTCTTAATTAGAACTAAAAATTGGGCTATTTCGCAGGGCAAACACTAAAAAGGTCTTTACGTACGAAGATAATTAAGCTTTTTTAGTAAGCAATAAACTTGTTGTAATTATTGCAGTTGTTAAAAAGTAATTAAAGTTACGGTGTGGCTTAAGTCAAAGACTGACAAACTTCGGACCTAAAATTTCGGTTTTGGTTCTTCATTATGTGCAGTACAAGAGATGCGTCTTCGTTAATGACTCAAAAATTTCCGTAATTACTCGGTGAAACAAAATATTTACTAATTATTTTATTATTAGAACATAAATTAACTGGAACAAGCAAACTTCCCGCGCAGTTATTTTCGGCTATAAAACTATACCTAATTAACCTTCCGCTTACTACTCAAGTCACACTCAGAAAAATTCGATGCTTAATTAAAATAAAAGATGGAATTGATGTTAAAAAAGTTTTTAAGTTTTCTTAACAAATTTTTATGAAAGTGAGCTAGAAGTTTTGTTTGATGGTAAAAAATATCTCGTATAAAGACTTGCACAAACTTTAAAAATAAAAGTTTGCAAAGTGGATTTGACAACCTTCTGTCACGTGTCTACGCCTATTATGCGCTCTAAATTTTCAAATTTTACGTCGGTTCCAACTTTTTTGATTTTTATAATCTGTTCACTTTATCTTGCGTATCTTTACGCGTCGAAAATTGTTTCTAAGACACAGCACAACTTTATTAGGCAGTGCCCGACGCGGATTTATGGGTGGCGTTATTTAAAATTTGGGTATTTTCCAAATTGCTTACTTACACAAAGAAATTATTATCTGATAACGATTTGATTTAACGTAATATAGCGTAAAAGCTTTTTAACGAGTTATTTATAACAATGTAAGCGAATTACGAGTCATTAAATTAAACTCCGTTCAAAGTCATTTGAATAAAGGCCATTCGGAGAGTTATTAACTGAATATCGTGTGTCGAGAATTGACTGCATACTTAATGTCGGTCGTGTCGATTTTAGTTTCTATGACCCATCCAACTTTAAAATAACCGGAGCACATTCAAATTATAAGGAACGTCTAAATCAACTTGTGTTACATAGATTTGCATGGCTTTCCATGAATATCTAATCACGTGGCTACCGGATAACTCAAAATTATATTTCAATTTTATTCTACACCGCATGCAATAACTTTGCACTTTAATCTCCGCTTGGATCTAGAAATTAATTTTTCGACCACGTGATGATGCCGGTCCCTTCCCATGTGAAACAAACTGTACTTTTTAAAATTTAAAATAATGTAGGCACGCTTAAAGAACTGACGATTGATTTCTTTTTCAGAAGCCACGAAACAAATTGGGCTGCCGATCTAAAAGGTAGGATATAAATTTTTTAAATTATCGGGACACCTTTTGCGCTACGTGATAAAATTGGGGCGAATCCATCGCCTCGCGTTTGGTACCCCGTACATGTATCGAATTAAACATGATTGCAGCGTATAATGCAAATAACACGTCAGATAATTTTGTTTGCTATCAATGAACCTTTGATTTCGACCATTTTGTTAACTTTGCATACAAATCCGCTTTCTGAATTATATCTTGCATCTTACACGGCATATCAATTTTCGACAATTTACATTTGAAGCGAGGTTTCGTCTTTGATTAAAGATTTGGCGATAAAGCCACCAATATCTGGTTACCTACGCAATTACAATTTCGGGATAATAATGGGATGCGGACGATTCCGTGATTGCACCGATATTAATTAATTTCGCATAATTATAGGAAGCTTTGATTTTCCTTTAAGTAATAGTTAATTGTTGCTACAAATGTAGAGGACCGGGCTAGCGTTAAAGGTTGGGCGAAGAAAAAAATTTTCCGGGTCCCTTATAGCATAAATTAAGACTGCGAAACAAATTAAATACTTTTTCTACCGATACTTAAGACTATTATTGCCACCAACTAACTATTGGTGCTAAGGTACCAGGTTCGAATCCATAATAGTGGAGGAGTCTAACTTTCTTTCCTCCTACTGTTCGTAGATTTATGGGTCTGCTCAGTTAGTGTAACTAAAATTCTTTAATTCGATTAGACAATAATTTTTAACACTGAATCATAAAAATACTCAGTCAATGTAAAATCTTAAAAAAATCCTTCGATTTTATCAGACAAAAATTATAAATGTCTTCAATATCCTGTACTGTTCTGTTAATCCTGTTAATATTTGTGGAATTTATAAAAATCCCTAGACAGTATAATACTCCGGAAAAACTTCTTGAATTTTATACCTTAAAGAAAAATCATAAAAATCACATACATTTTTTTATCGGGAAAACGGGAATACCTCCTTTAAATAGATTTATCGCTAGTTTCATGAATTTGTATTGCTAATCTTTTTAGAAATAAAAAATATATAACGTGTTCAAACAGTTCATAATATTTGATTATCTGTAGAAAATTTTATTACACGTAATAGCTAACTTTGTTTATTTAGGGCGCAGTTCTAAGAGCTAAGTTTTAAAAGTTTTAAAAGTAAATAAACAAGATCAGTAATGGAAAACCTAGAAAAACCTCGTAACAGTAATGTATTTGGTATTTGATAAACGTTTAAAAATTGAGACTGCATGTTTCGTCACGAAGCGACTGTTTCAGACGACTTTGTCGTTTTCTAAGAAAGTGATTTGATTATATAAAGCTGAGAGCACATTTTCAATAAATTCACGCACTTTTGGCATAAATCACAGCATTGTCGACTTCCTGCAGCCCTTTTTTAGCAGTTTGTATAATAGCACATAAAAGTCAGTGCGAAACAAAGCCTCTACAAAAATCTAAAATTTCCCGTGCAGAAGCGCAGCACATTGTGGAGTTGATTCATGACCCTCTTTGTTATAAGCGTTATTATAAAACACATACTGCGGTACCGCTGTGACAATTTTACATATAATATGCTCAAAGATTTACCTGTTGGCGAATTTTTAACAAAATTTTTATTTGTGTTGCCAAATTAAATAACTCGAAAGTAATTTAGTTTCGAACGGGCGGCAATTCTACAAATTTATTGTTAATTAAAAAGCTTGCCGGTTTAGCCAAACAAGTTAGCAAAATGATGACCTCAATTTTGTTTCTCATTCCTCTCTACAGTCGCTTAGATATACACATCAGACCAAGCGCCGGAATTAATTATTTCTCTTCTTTAAGCATTGTTTTACTCAAGTGACAAGTTATTGTATCCGTGACTATTGTCTGGTGTGGTGGTATGTGCGGTGTTGGTGTATCTCACGAATTCCTGAATTGCAGTGGTGTCTATTTTCACACACATACGAGTACACATAATTAGTAGGGTAGCAAACAGTGTAAGCAATCATACCTGCAAAATAGGATTAAGATTAGCCTTCGTTTAACTAACGAAGGAAGCTCGCATTTCGAATTCATCTCTCTTAACTATAGCTCACATATTTGCACATGCTTTAAAGTTTAGAGGAAGATTAATTCGTACAAAACATTTGCGTTAACAATTATTCAGAATAGGACGGAGATTACGTTTCAAATCGTTTCAAAAATATTTTGAACACCGCTAACTTCATCTCTTCCTTCCTTCCTTTTCATACAACTAATATTACAGTAACCAAAATGTTTCATTTTAATGATCTTTTACGCCGATCGGCGCTTCTTCAATCTAATGTTTAAGTAAATTTACTTACAAATTCAATATCTACCAATTTTTCAAAGCAAACACGTTTTTATTAAAATACATCAAATATTTGTTTAATTAAAATTTAATTAAACTGAAGTTTAATTTATTGTACTACTATACTAGCGCAGAATAATTTTATAAAAATGTAATTCGTTATTTCGTAGCGAAAAGAAGTCCAACCCCTAGACACCGGTTAGCAATCCAAAAGCAAAGTTAAAAAAAAAACTCTAAAGTCGTTTATTTTAGACAATAAAGGAATTAGTATCTAGTTAATTATTGTCAAATTTACGTTCTTTAAAAAGCGTTTAAAAGTTCAAGTGAAATGTAAGAAAATTTAAAAATGTTCTTTACCCCGGTATTCTGTTGATACCTACACCATTTACATTAAAAAATCAATACCTTCAGTGCTATTTCAGTGAAATAGTTTGTTAGTTTCAGTCGATGCAAAAATTAAAAATGGAATTTTTAAAATAAAATAAAATTGGAATTTTATTTTTTACGTAGGTATACTAAATTTAACGACAATTTGCTTTTCAGTTAAATTAGATTTCTAGGTACAACTGGTTGGGTTCCGTTATATAGTGCTTCGAATAAAATTTGTTGAAGAATTCAGGAGTTTTTCAATCAGGTGCTCTAAAAGTATCCATAAAAATAATTTAACGGTTTACGTTATGTGGGGTTATTAAGTCCAATTTTGTAGTACTAAAAAATCATGTCGATTTCAGTTTAAATTTGCAACCAATTTTTATTTTTACATTTTATCAGATTTTCAGCCATAATTTTGGCGTAACGTTTGATAAGGGATGGAATGCCATACAATTGCTTTTCGGAGTGCGATGTAAATTTTTTTATTTTTAAATGAAAATATATCATTCACGTGATATGTGAGATGACATACATATAAGGTAATAGGAAGATGATTAATGAAAGAACTAAAAACGGGAAGCACAATTTCTTATACTACCCTAACGCAGATATTCACTCAATTAGGAATGAAGGCAATTTTCTGTATTTTTATTATTTTTGCTTTCAACTCAGCTTAAGTGAGCTAATGGTCCAAGATTGCCAGTAATTGCATTTTTAATCCATGTTGTGTCCGGAATATTAATTTAAAAAATTTCTAATTACCGTCTGAAAAACCACAACGTAGTTTCCTTGGCGTAAAAAATTAAATTCTGCAACCTTTCATTATTTTGACCCGTAATCAACTGCCGTAAGTAAATGATTTATTATTATTTGGTTAAATAAAAAATAAAATGAAATGTTTATGTGTGTAGCGTGCAACTCACTAAATTATTGGCTAAATAGTGAATTTGTGACCGGTTAGAGAAAAACAAAAATTTCAAATTGACTTATATGTAATTTATGCTTTTCCGACATTGCAGCCGAAGTAAGGCCAACATTTTACATTTTAATAAAAAAGAAGCTAAAGGCAATTTTCATTAATTACTACGTGCTTTTTAAAACAAATTCATGTAGTAGTTTACATTTGAATTTTTAATTTTTAAATTATCAAATTGAGTTTCATTTTTACATTTTTTAGGGTTGACACTGAATTTCTATATATAGATTTAATTTGTTCGAATGCCTATTTATGGGTTAGTATGATGATTGACCCTCGACATTAATAACAGATTAAAATCGCAAATTCTTAAAGTTCATTTTTTGCTTTTGAATATCAGTTGAAAACCTAAAATCTAAATTTGTAAATTTTATTTTAAAAGTTTTTGCAAATCAAACTAAGATGTTTTTCGTAGTTTGTTAAATGTTTTCAAAGGGAAAAGATTTAGGCAAAATAGTAGTAAATAATATTTGACCGAAGTTTAGAAATTTATTTAAATTGAAATTTGTAATATTATTAATTATTATATTGTATTATGATATCAAGGAAGGAGGAAGAAAAAAATTAATTAAATTTATTCATCAAAAAGCGCGTTTTACAAGAAAATCACATATTCATGAAATGATCTTCAAGCAAAAGTTGTTTGGGTTTTATGGATCCTAGAAAATAATTTTTTGTCAAAGAAAAGTTCTCCCGGGGCATCATCATTGAATTTCTAAGTGAATTCTTTTAGAAATTATATCCGAAATAAAATTATTTATTTAAATTTTTAAAGCTTGTACAACATTTAAATAATCCAGGCGAGTTATGAACATAAAATAGCCTTCCGTGTTTTGTAGCTTCCAGCCAAGGTAAATAGTAGTAAATTAGAGTTTAAAAAACAAAGCACATATTTAGAGCGCAACATCAAAGAATTTTAGGAAAAAGTTAATTACATTGAAGTATTGGTTGACAAACAAATTTGTCAAAATATCTGTTCTTAATTTACATACTTTTACCAAGTTTTGAACCTTCGGCGTCTCGGTCATTGTTGGAGAACACAATTACTGGTTGTCACCTCGAGTAAAATAGCGGTAATGAACGGTCATCAATAAATTCTGTCAAACTAACAAACAAAGCATTTCGTGTCAACCATAACGGCGTTATTAAGGTTAGCTGAAACTTTCTATCAAACAATGGTGGTAAGAGCTTTCGGAATTTCCTAGCAACCTGAACCACCGCCGATGCCGATGTCTATGTCGTTGTCGATGTCGTGAAAAATTTCTGCTAATGCCCTCGCCAAGTAATTTGTATTATCGATTAGCAATTTTTTCTTTACACATAAAGACGTCAATATTTAATTTTGCGCGCACAAAATACTTATTTTTGCTTAATAAAAGTTAATGTAAACATTACTTTCCATTAACAGTAATTTTGTATTAAAAGGTATTTGCTCTCGCGCCGGTTTTATCCAAACATTAATTTTCACTTAAAATTAATATGCCCTCCTACGTATTACCCACATCGTCTTAAAATATTCTTTTTGCTTTTGTAATTTATTTCATTTTCATTTGCGTTTAATAAAGTTATTATCAGTTATGGCGTAAAAATTACCACACAAAATTTTATGTAGTCGTACGCAGACTTGCGTTGCGGATAAAAATATCCTCCAACTATTTATATATTTATATAAAATTTCTTGTCTTACAGGATCACAAATGGACACACATACATATTTCACTTCACTTCAAACTATTAAACCCTGGTTTTTCAATCCACAGGATGTCCATTTTATTTTTGTTTGCCTGTATAATTAAATTAAGTTTCACCAGATCAATAAAATTCCACTGTCGGAAAAGAAAAAAATTTGAAAGGTACAATACAGTAGAATTTTCAAGACGAAATCATGTTTACTACGTGATGTGTTTTGAATTTTACGATGATAAATTTTTTTCGGCCAATGAAATTAGGGTTGAACGGAAAATTTTTCACATTCAATCAAATATACACCACACCATTCGATAGAAAAAGCAGTTTTGAGAATGAAATATACAAAAGTACCCACGGTATTTCACTCGAAGCAGTGCAATAACCATAGGAAATAAAAAAAATTACATTTATAATATTTTGAGTAAATAAATTGTTCCCTAAAGGACTTGTTTAGAGATTTCATGAGTTATAATAAAAAATATTAATTATTTGAAACCATCTATAAAAAATTTAATTTTTGCCATGACGCCGACGCGCGACGACTCGTTTTGTAATTTCAAATATTATCTTGTGAACTATTTATTGTAGTACAAAAAACTAAACACCATTTTGTCTGAAATTACACTCGCTATCAAATGGATCTTTTGTTATTTTGCCGAAAGTTTCACTTTCATCGAATTAAATTTAAATTGGTTAGTTAACGTCGTTGTTTTATTGTTTACACAGAGTGTTAATTTTTTTATACGTATTCTCTGTGAATAAAAGTTATTAGAAAATATACACGAATAATTTATTTTAAACGGATATTTTTTAAAATTTTATTAAAAAAATGTGGGGGATGAAAATCGTAGTTTTTCATATAAAGTTTTAAATCAAAGTGTCGCGACTGTAAAATTTATGTAAAACACTCAGTATTTACCTAAGTTAACGTTTTCTAAAATTTCATTAACAACTTTCCAGAGTATAAATTTTCTCGACGTTAATATAAACTGTTCGAGTGGTTCTTCATTAAAGCGTATCACGTCAGGGTAAAGTTGTTTTTAAAATAATAAAATTTTTTGAAGTTTATAAATAATCGTGTAGTAGTTTACGACGGTGTAAGTACACTTTAAAGATTAGTTAACTGCAAGTTTCAAGGATGGTATGTCTTCATTATTTGTTTGGAACTTTGTTTGCAGCATACTTACAAAACTTTTCCTCGTTTATCTTTTCTCATTCGATAATTTCATCTATTGCTAATAAATCCAACGTTATTACTATTGAATTTTTGAAGGAAATAATAAAGACTAGATGTTAATGCCAATCCTGGGAGATCAACTCAACTCACGAACGATGTCGTCTGGCAGAGTTCTCGATGAACTTGACAAGATGATGTCAAGTTGATCAGGTTTATAACATAAAAAACAGACTAGAAACTACTTTTAGGTTAGACTTGACGCTTTTTGCGATGCAGTCTGAAAGTGCTGGAGTTTTTCTTCTCCTTGTATGTTACAAAATTTTCATCCACTTTTGAAATCAATATGTCCTCTTTAAATGTTTCTAGAAGTAATTTCAAAACGTAAAAAATAAAATCGAATAAAATTTTGATTACTGCAATTTAAAGAATTTCGTTATTGTCAATCTAATTTATTTTTCCGAGCTCTTTAATGGCGCAGGTTTATAAATATGAGGCCCGAGGTTTCGGAAAATAAACAAGGAGTGCATTAGTAAATGCATTTTGATAAATGCTACGGTTTTATATTTAATAAAAACCTCCGCTGTTTTAAAGTGGAGGATCTAAAAATTAAATTTTTAATATTAAATTTCATAACATGCATTCATTTTTCTTTGATGCAATTATTCAACAGCTACGATAAAAATTTAACCAATTACCTACACGTGCAGTAATTAATGTAACTAAATTATACGTGCGGGATTTTCTCTTAAAGCTCTTAAAGTACTACCGCACCACAATTTATTTCTCTTTAATGGGTCAAATTGTTAGTGTAACTATATAGATTTAGTTTCCAACAGTTTATCTACTGGGAATTTTTCTTTCCATCTTAAAATTTCTTTAATTACAAACTCCATTTATTTAGTTTGCTTTCCTCGTGCTTACTTACTTCTTTGTTTGATCGTAATAATACCCCGGCGGATAACGATGTAAGAAATTATAATACTTTAATTTCATTATTACGGACTCCGTATAAACCGACACGTTAAGCACCCAATCAGTGAGCGCTGATCACTAAGCGGACGGCTTAACCCGACTTGAGACTTTTCCTATATATTTATAGTTTTAACTAAAACAAAAAATAATTTTATCTCTTCGAAGCGAGCTAGTTTTTGAGGGTTTGCGTGTTTATGTCACTGCGAGAAATAAAAAAAAGGGAGTGCGATAGTAAAAATCAGATAATCGCGTAAGCAAATCTGTGCCGTTGTCCCATATATTTGCCGTTTTGTGTTTACCTAAGAACCGAGAAAAAGTGTTCAGATGGTCGCTTTTCTCCAAGACAAACTAGAGTAAACGTAGTCCGTTTCTTTTGCATCTTATTACTTAAATAAAATGCAAAAGCATTTAACTTTATAAAGATTAGAGAACTTAATTCCGAGCAAGATTCTATTATGTACATTTTAATAGCATTAACGAGGGCTGTGTTTCTTTTACAAGAATAAAGAATCCAATTTTTTAAATGAACCAATTAAGTTGTAAGGTCCGTGAATTGTTTTCGAAAATACTTGGAAGATAACGTTAGGGTTATAAGATAGGAATATCTCGGTGGGAAAATAAGAGCCTTCTTTTCGATACGCAACCGTCTGGAAACAATAACACCATGAAGTGTAGATTAAATGGGTTGGAGAATACATGGGTTAAACCACTCGTCCTAAAACTGTCTTGCAATCTACACTTTATCTCTCTCGTATATATAAAACACCCAACTCTCGGATACCAAAAAGAAAATTAAGTTAATTTCACAATAAAATTGATAAATAAATTAAACTTATTACGACCAGGCACGCAAATAATACATCACTAGGAAAGTTTAAATTAATTTTCATTTAAAACGAAACTGCTAATATAAATTATTGTCAAGATTTATGATCATTTAAATTTTGTATTGTAGATAATGCGAGATACAACGTGTTTTATGAAATCAAAAATAAACCTGATGACGTAACAATTTGTTAGGGTATTTTAAAATTTTAATAAAACTCCATACGACCCACGCCGACGGACGTCGAAAAATGCCAACGCGTCCGATTAATTATCTACATACTTTTGATCTTACAATATTATTTATAATTAAAAATCATAACCACCCAATTTTTTTAACCGGTTATAATATATTTTGCCTTTAAAAATTTCCCTTGCCGAAAATTTAATACAGTGTTAAGTTCTACAAATTAAGAAAAAAGACTTCTCTGTATTCGCGAATTTTTAGCCTTTAATTTTTTTAATTTAAAATGTAGCAACTAGGGAATTTAAAATCCGGAAAAAAAATGTAATACGGTGGAAAAATAAACGGGCGCCAAGTGGAAGAAATAAAACATAAAAAGAAGAGAACGCGGTGTTATTTCCACCGAAAGTACAATTACGTAGCGGCATTACTTTCTAAAAGGTAAACATTGGTATAAGAAACACCAAAAAACTTCTATAAACTTCTTGTCTGGAAACTGTAAGGGTTAAATTTGTACTTCAGTCACATATTTGATACTTAGGGGACGAGAATACTTGGCAATACCTGTCTTTTAAGTATTGAATATGTGACTTTGAAATACCTGAATATGAAGGACGAAAAATGTAGCCTTTATATAAAAGGACGATTTTACTATTTAATCTATTTATTGAGTTGTCGAATAACATTCAGAAGTGCATTTGAAAATAATAAAATAAATTAAAATAGAAGCCAGTTTAAAAATGCGTATGTAGATCTATTAATTAAGTATTTATTGCCAATTTAATAATTAAACATACCGAAACAAAACGAAAACATACAATTAATTTAAATTTGCCATACTTTCACAAATTTATAGTATAAACTACAACGAATTTTAATAATTTAATTACGAAAATCAAAATTACTACTGAAATTTCTAATACTGTAAAAGTGAATTACAAAATATTAAAGTAATAAATTAAATGCAGGTACTTGTTGTTATCAAACCATCCAAAACAAAGCCTTCGACTATTAACCTTTTTAAGAGAAGGTAACTGGAGGGTATTCCATACCCCCCAGGCCCCCCGGTTTCAAAAACCCAGTTTTCGTGTATGTAACTTTTATTATTTCAGAATAAATATTTATGTATCGAGGCATAACGCATTGTGAGGAGTGGGGGGGGGGGATAACAGTACCAACTAAACATGAATTTAAAATTAGAATAAAAATCTACACAATTATTCACATGCAGACAATTACGAATTCAATCTAATTTCATCTAACAGTATATCTGATACTTTTCAATACTGTAAAAAAAATTAATTTTATTAGTTTAAATATTTAATTTTTACTAAAAGTAATTAAAGACAGTAGCACTGAACTATATAACTTATCAGCTGAAATCTTTGTAAATCCCAGTAACTTCTAACTTCTAAAAAACCGGGGAAGGGGGGTAACGGCTATAATTATCAGTTAAAAAGATAATTTTTCATACAGAAAAATTTTATTGTAAAAACCTAGTAAATCAAGTTATCAAAAATTTCGTTTATTAGTATTATTTTTGATGTATTTACTACTACTGATGTATTTTTAAACATTTTATTTATTATAAATTTGGATAATTTTGTTGGAAATTGCAGTATAATTTATTTTTTACCATTATTTATTTAAAAAAGTTTGCTATTATTTTTGTTTTCATTTATAGTTGATACGAATAACTAACAATAAATTAAAAATGTAAATATAGTTCGCTTGGAGGTATCATCTTCTGTTTAATTTGAGTTCGCAATTTGAATTTTATTAGCTAAATTTACAGTCGAGTATACAATAAACTATTTAAGCATACTTTTTAAATTTTTATATATTGTGGTAATTATTTCTAAATACTAAAGTTACTAGATTCTTTTAACATTGCTTTGGGTTTCGGTAATCCATTAAAACCAACAAAAATATATAAGGACAATTATTAATACAAATAATCTGTCGAAATATTTAAAATAATAAAATAATGTAGTCTAAAATTAACGGCTGCCGAGTAATGGATTAAATTAATATGTCGAAGCTGTTCAAGCTATTGATTTGCTTCATGTATCTCCAAAAAACGGCGAACACAATTTTTTTTTTAAATTTGATGATGCAGAAACGTGAGTTGTTGTTTACATTTTTTTTTCATATTTGTTTTGTATTTTAGATGTCATATCACTTATTATTCGGAGCTTTCCAAAATTCAAGTAACTAAATACCTTCTTAGGATGTTGATTTTGCGGGTTGACATTGGTGTTATTTTTATTGACGTTGAAGCTAAAGTCGGTGTAATGCTTATTTAGTTTATTGAAAGGCGTATGTGTACCGTTCTAATTAGTAAATACTCTTTAATGGCTTCACATTAAGTATAATTACAGATCGTTTGTTGGTTTTCCGCAAACGTTAGATGTATTAATTTATGGGAAAGTATTTTTTAATAGGGAGCAAAATTTTGAAATTTTATTTTTAACTCAAATACCGCCGCTTCTAATATTAGTGGGTAATTTATTTTGAAAATATGCTATAGCAAAGATTAAGTTGTTTAAAAACTGCCACTCTATCTTACTATTTTCCGTGCACTAAATCTAACACAAAATTTCTTTCATCTAGGATAAGCGGGCCCTCACCAGTCATCACACGCTGAAACTAAAAATATAAGAGAGCGGTGGATAAAAGCGCCAAGATCAAATACCCCATACAAATTGGGTATGAAAGCATTAAAAAAAATTAAATTGTACGCTATATTTCAGGGTTTAAAATTATACTAAAAATTCTTTGTATAAACAATTTGTCAATTTACCGCGATGCATAAGTGATATCACTACTGAAAAAGTGACAAGTGATTGATTGTGGTGTGCTATCGTTTAAATTATGATAAATCATTCAGATGTTGTTTGAAAATGTGATTCGGATGAAAGGCCATCACATTTTCACAATAAATTCGCCTTTGAGTTAATAATTTTTTCTTAATCAGGCATTCGATTCGACGCGATTTCAACCACTTACGTTCTGCACAACCTGCAATCTTAGACGACATTTTCGAAAACGACTTCCTGTATTATAATATATATAATCGTTACCGAGTCTTCATAAATCATCCCGGTTAGGCAATTCTTGTCAAATTATAGCGGTCCCACACTTACCTTAACCTCTGAAGCAGGTGCATAGTTTTAATGTGCAATACCATAAGTTACGCAGCACCGCAAACTTCCAAAATAGCTTAATCGGCAAATATTTTTTTGTTTTTCTTCCCACTTAACGTTAAAATTGTTTAAATAATCCCAATGTACAATTTTGGTTTTATAAAGTATTACCATCACCTAATTAGATCTACATAACCTTTATAAAACAAAATGCACTTCCGAGTTGATTATATTTTTGCTAACCTCAAAGGAAAGATACCACCGTCGATCACAACCTTACAAAATATCCTAGCTTTAAATCCGGTGTTCACTTGAAAACCCCACAACAAAAATATTGATAATTTTGCCCTCATTAAACCGGAAGTTTGGTAAATAATTTGAAATTGTACTCTTGGATATTTACAAGATGCTTTATTAAACTTTTTGGGTTTATTTCGTGTAAGTAGATGCGGTTATTGTAACCCGCTTACACCGCATGTACAAATATTGCATGAAATGTACTCTCGGAGAAGATTTAGCGTTGACAAGGGTAGTCACTTACAGGAACCAACCCTTATCTGACCTACTAGATACCGAATTGTCGCAACTAAAACACGATCTTTCCAAATACAAATGGAAGTGCGATTATTTTGTATTTATGAGTTGCTTTGTACCTGGAATAGTTTACACGTGAATTGTATTATCGTTTTTGATACGTTCGAGATAGTTGGGTTATTTATGATCCCATCGGATAAGAAATATTTATTTACTGTCGCCATCTATTGATAGAAAACACAATACGCCATTTAAGGGTGGTTGCCAATTAAATTCTTATATTTTGCTCGTAAAAGTCGGTTCTATTTTTGAAGATGTTCAAAAGTATCGCAAAAATTGTAGACGATTTTGCGTATGAACGGATTTAACAAGGTCGCGTCGGCTGCCGAGTGAGGATTGATTAATGTCGACTAAGAAAAGAATAATGAGTTTTGTTTACAGAGGCTCGGAGACAAAATTGTCACAAACGACTATATATACTTGCTCTCCGAAAACACTCGCAATTTGATTAAATTTTAATTGTAGTTTTTTAGCTGTCCAAATTTTTTTCTTGTTGAAAAGTGAATTATGTGTTCGCATATAGCCGACGTGTCGACGGAGATGGAAGCTAGAACAACCATTTTTTGTAGCTTACGTTTCATTTTGAGTTGACCCTTAGAATTAAATTAATAAAGTGGAACGATGGGGCTAGACGACTCCTTACCGTGAATTTAAAGCGACCTCTCTCATCAAATTTATTAATCCTGCGTACCAAGCCATAAACTTATACCGGCGCTAAGGTAATTACCAAGATTATTGCACTTTGGAGAACGATTATATGTCAATTTTGAATAACAAACAAAAATGCATCCATTAATCTGCAATTTTGCACTGAAAAATGATGACAGAACCAATTTGTTTTGAAATAAATGTCACGCTTTCTGCTAAAGTCGCGCAATTAAAAATTAACAATATTTAAATTAGGGCGCACATAACCTTGTTTTACTTTTTTCAATTGAAAAATATGAAAAGGTTAAAATTTGAGTTGTATAATACGAAATGGATGTGACACAACGAGATGTGAATTTTAAAAATATATGATGAAGTATTGTAACGTCACAAAATGCTTCGCGTGTATCAGTTCGGCATATTAATTTTTGCTTTTTTCGAATTTTGAATACGACTACATAACTGTAATTTTATTTAACAAAATGTAAATTTGATTAGCTCTTAAGCTAACGGGAATTACAGAACAATAAACATTTCTAATAAAATTTACAAACTTGTATCTTCGGGTGGTTTTGTAAAAAAAATCAAAAATTTAGGAAGCTTATTTTTCATTACTACACACCGGAAGCATGTAAATACATTATTGCCGAATCGTACAAATTAAACATTAAATTTTAATTATTTAATGTGAGCTTTACATATTTCATTAGTAATTATTGATTAACCGTAGGATCCTCATCGACTCACTCACACAAACATCAACAAAATATGAATTTAGGAAACAGTCACTCGGTGTTTTCGATTGTAGTCATGCAAAAATAAAATTTTCAGGTGGACGATTAAAATTTACTCGAAATCAAATTGAGCGCCTGTCCAACCCCTGGCCCCGCTGCCGGAGCAGTAAATCTTTTTTATTTGAATCTCGAGTTTCTTAAAAGTTGATTAACGTTGAAGGATTAAAAACTTGGTATGCAAAGTGGAAAAAGCTAACGGTGAGAAGACTACGTTAACCCTGCTCCGTCTGAATAATGTACATCAGCATTTGTGACGCAAATTTGTTAATGTTTTTAACCGTAGAGCCTGATTTTACAATTTAAAATTAGGAATTATAGAGGATCCTACCAAGTATATCACGAAAGCCCCTCACGGTAGCACCATATAGGATATAGAAGCAATTTGCGTAAAACATTTCTTGCAAAGCATCAATTTTTTTAATTATTTGGTTTTCACGGAGGTTTATGAAACTTGAAAATCCTGCTGCGAAAATTTAAGCCCGAAAAGTTAATTTGCTTTGGGTAATGAAAAATAAATAATGCGAAAACGTACATAACATATAAAAATTTGTGTTGATATAAAACAGTAAAATTATGTAACGCGTTTTGTGAAAATGAAAATCGTTGAACCGGAAAGCGAAACCTAAAATAATTATGCAATAATTCGAGTTATGTTCCCTACACAATAATGAATTTTGATGTAAAATTGTTACTAATTGTAACAAGACGAAGTATTTTAAAATGGATTTTAATTAACAACAAAGCAACATATTTTAATCAAAGTTGTTCATTTTATAACAGTCATTTGTGGCTTTTACGTCGAGCGTAACTGTAGCATTATGGATACATGACCCACAAATAATTTAAAGGGTGGTTTAATTTAAATTACAATTATTGTAATTAGAAATTGCTTTCAAATGTATTATTGATACATTTTTTCGTTAGAGTCGTTTGAAACCGCCACAATAAAGCTGCATCTGTTTGCATGCAAATTTGTTAATAATTATGCGCTCGCGAGTAAAATGCATCATTAATTGATAATAATTGTAAAATTTTACAGCTAATTATACAAAAAGTGATTTAGTTATTCAGTAATTATTGTTAATTTGATAAAATTTAATATATGAATGCCGTGCGCTAAAGTGGTAATTTAATATGTGTTACGGAAAAATACTACGGCTACCAGCAAATTATTTGTTTAATAAACTACTACATTATGAAAAACTTTTTTTATCGTAAATTTATTTGTAACCGTTTGTAAAGAATTGTCGAATAGAACTTCATAAAAAACCCCAAACACACTCAATTTGCCAAATTGTCAATAAATTATGTATCAGTTTGTAGTGTATGTGTTTATGTTTACATTTCCAACAACATTTTTAGCTGTTGCAAATTAAATTACAACTCAAAATAGCTAAAAATGTTTGTGGGGGTACTTGAATATAACTCATAAATTTTGACAAATAAAAAAAATTTTTAAATTTAAACCTAGCAACATTACACACATTTTCCTAGATCACTCTTAACTTACGTCGAATCAGAAGAAATTGTTTTAACTACAACTCGTAGAGAATTAAAACAAGACATTTTTGACCAGATTAATTTTTTTTGTAAATCCTACGGCTCTGAAGTATTAGCGATTCTAATATTTACTTTTTCCAAAAAGAACCCGATAAGTTACCCCCGTACTTTAAGTTAAATATTCAAAACCCGAGTGAAGTCTATTTTTTTGCGGTGTGTAGATTAAAACTACTATATAAATTATTTTTCGAATTTTTTTATATTAATGTTCTATTATTTACTTATTCTTTTGGGGCTTTTGGATTCATTTGTTTTAACGTTTAGGCCGGGTGATTTTTTTGTTTTTACTTAATTATTAATTTATTACAGCGCCGAAATAACGTTGCGCGCCACTGTCGTGGAAGAAGGAACAACGCGTAATTTTTCAAAAATTAAATCGGAAGTGAAGTTACAATTCGTGGGGTTTGCTACCGCAACATAACTAATTTTTATGTGACTATCACGTGAATTTGCTTTCTTTACATTCGTATATCAATAAGAATCTGAGAAGATGAATTTCAGAGCAAAAATCTAAAATGATATTGGAACATGTCATTCGATATTTCATACAGCCAACAACATATTTTTAATTTTATTTAAAGGTGTCAAAAGCAAGACGAAAAGTAAGGAAAACACGATATGGAAAGTTGAAATAATCGAATGAAACAAATTTCGAATTATGAAATTGATATGAATATCAAATAAAAAAATTCTTTTGTATTATGATCAAGAAATATTTTAACTCGAATATTATACGCGAACTATTTGATTATAACTATAACAAACCAGCAAATTTTTAAGTTTGACTATTATTTAATAACAGGGTCAAGAAAATACATTTATATTGAAAAGTTTTAAATTGAACATGTCAATTAAATATTAAATGTTATTAATGTTTAATTAACTGATTCAATTTAAAACTTTTTAATTTAAAATATTTCATAAGTTAATAATTTATACCTGGTATATTAAAGGCAAGAAAAATAGTATATTCATTTAATATACGTAAAGGTTGAACTCTTTGTGGCAAGTTTGTTCACAATAAGTCGTGCTTAATTTTCTTCAAACGTAAAAATAATTGAATTGGTAAGTTGAAGAATAATATAACTGCAAAAATTTGGTTATCAAAATGTCAAATATTGTAAATTAATAAAGATTGAAGTTATCTAGAATATTAAAAAAGTTTTCTTGATTTTTTAATTACGACATAATGTCATGGTCAAGCATTGTCAATGTGATGTACAGAGTGCTTATCATGAAGACGTTTTTCAAACCGTTAAAATATTACAGCGTTATTCCACATTCAAGTGTCTACAGAGATAAGAGAAAGAAAATATTGATGATGGCCGTCTTGTATGTTTATGTTTTGAATTCAAAGCGTTTATAGTTAAACGTCAAAAGAAAATACACCAAAACATCCGGTATATGGACAATATCGACAAACTTTTGGTGAAATACTGTCAATATATTTTATTATTTGTACGTTTCTTGCAGTGATAAAAGTTTTTCGTGCCGTCCGCGTCCTTTGCTTTTTTGGCCACTTTTATCTTTTTATTTATTGTCTCAAATTTTCAAATAAATATTACAATTTTGTCGTCACACTATTTCAAACTTTATTCCGCTAGTTTTCGTTACCAACTTTTATTGTGCTTGTTAAAGTTTCCTTCCGTTTTGTTGGAATAAAAAATGAAACCGTATTTCATTGAAAGTTTCAATTCAATATTCATAAAAAAGTTGTCGTAGATTTGTAAGACGGTTTAATTAGAAGTGAAAACTTTTGAGAAAATAAGCGCAACTAGTTTTCCATTGTGAAAATTTTAATTGGAATGTATAGCACTGCCGACAATAATTACAAAATAAATTAATACTTTTTCAAAAGTGCTACAACTGTGCAGTCGGGTCCATTGTGATAATATTAAAGTAGCACTTACCTATTCCTCATCCCAGCTCGGCTATTCAAATTAAACTTTTAAATGATAAATTAACACGTAATTATTTAGTTTTGCTTTGTGCAAAACTTTAAACAACTTTTAATTGATGCCGACAAATATTTTGCACTCGAACGATTTTTTAACGACCTTCCTCCTCGACAAAATGTAAATTTATTAATATACCTATATGCTCTCCGGCTAATATTTTCGATTGAATTGTTTTGCATTGAAAGAGAATGCAAATCATTTGCTTAATTATTCAATTTCTAATACCATTATTAATCAGTGTTCTAAAATGTAGAACATGTAGCTTTCAATAGCTCACTAATGATATATGCAATTTCCTCCCTAACATCCGCCCCTCATCACCAAGAACAACTATTGTAATATTGTAATATAAAGCATGCCAATATGGTGATCAAATGCCTATTGTTGAAATTCCTCCAACTTAGGTACCTACCAATGGTTTACTTAAGTCCTCGCCCTTAATTATTTAACAATTTCCTCCACACGTGCCCGAATAACGCGACCCCTAATTAGCCCCAATTGTGATAGCCAACAAAAAAGTCCCGACGAGAAGGTAAAAACTTGTTAATTCACTTTCCCAAGATTTTCTTCTTAAAGAGAGAGTGATATGGTTGCTCTTGTTATTTCTTTGATTGTGGGGCACTTCTGCGGATGACGTGAATTACTTTAATGTAAGGGGCGTGATGGTTGAAAGTTGTTGAAAACGCAAAACGTATATGTATTTGACTTTATGATGTTTGCAAAGTTTAGAGCTCTTTAATAGAGGGTGCTTAACTTTTACTTAAAAGAGATTACATTTGCACCCTTTCGTAGATTTAATTTTGAAAGAAATTAAGTGTTGATGTACGATATTAAACCCTTCTTAATTTACTTATTTATGCTTTTAATAAGTTAAGCTTACTGCTTTTGTACATTCTCTACCTTCAACGCGCCCATTCCTCTCCTCCAAAGAGCTTCCTTTTAAAAAGCTCATCGCCGATATCACAATCGAGTAAAATTTTATTTTTCAAGCGCATTTGATTGTGCTTGTTTACAATCGAAAAAGGTTTTGCAGACCCTTTCGCTGCAGTTCAATCAAAATCGAGATTTTTTACAAAAAAAAAAAATGGAAAATCGTCGAGGGTGCTTGTCTGACTCGAAAGCAATCTACAACGTTCAATAATAGCTAACTATCGCGCATTTATTTCGACTCATTAATTTTAGTTTCACTTAAAACGACCTTTTATTGCGTATAACATTTTGGTACACAACAATATTCTTCTAGCCTGGTTGGTTTCTCTTTCCGAGAACGAAAATACAGTCTTTGTAGGAAGTTTACAGCTGACCTACCTCGTTCATTAATCATGGGATGGGACTGTTCTAGCATAATGAAAACCAGAGCTTTATCATCTGTTTCTCGGACCACTTACTTACAACAATATTCTGTCGAAATTAAATTTTAACTTTCTGCAATTTTAAATAAAATTCTAATTACTCTGCGGCCACTAATGATTTTTTACTAAAATTCATTATTTCCCAATCCGAATCACGGGAAAATTTGTTTTGCAAGTTACCGCCTAGTTTGCTCAGAAATAAAACAAAAATCCTTAAAAAAAGGAAGGAAAAAGTTTAACTAACAAACGGTTTCATACTGAATACAGAGAGTAAATGATGAAATAGAGACGAAAGAAAGAAGCAAGATAAAATCAAGTTTGACCGAAGTGCCCGATGTTTTTTTTTTAATAATCAATATTTTCCATTTTATCGAACAAATTTGTTACTTTAATCTCTCAATATATAGATAATAAAAATTGAACCTAACCTAACCTAGCCTAATTTACTATTTTAACGAAATTACCCCGGTGGTTTCATCAAACACAAGGGTGAATTTGAACTTGAAATTTGCAACAACAACTCTCTTTCATTAGTTTACCATAGCACAACTTCTGATACCAAGGTATCTTTTTGTCTAAACCTGAGGAGTATACCATACCCCCCAGCCCCCCGGTTTCTCAAGCTACAGTATGTAATTGTACATCTTTAAATCCGTATTTAAAATTTTTGATCCTGTTATGAGTTTCCATTTGCTTGAAATGGAATATACCTCTCATTAAATCTCTTAAGGATAAGTCTCCATCACTTCATGTCACACTGTGTACACACTCTATATGTGCTCTATATTATCGTGTTTTTAAACCGTTAAAAATTATGTTTCGTTTATTTTTGTGAATTTTAAAGTTTATTTTGTTTTAATTTAAAATTTTGTTACGTCTTGTAATAAAAATTTTGTAAATTTTTATTTTAGTTACGAGGTTGGTAAGGAGGGAAAAAAAGAAGGGCCTTACGCCATGGAGCGTGTCCGTGGAGCTATTTATTTGCTAAATTTTAACCTTATTGAGAGTAAAAGTGATTTTGATTGAACGAAAGGTTGTAAAATTTTGTTTATACCATTTAAAAGTTTTGTTTACTACGATATTTTTAATAAGTTTAAATTTATTTATATTTTAATTTTAAACTCTCATGTAAAAATCCGTTTTGAAATAAAATTTTTTAATTTTAAAATTTGAATAAAAATCACCAACTAAATTCTTATTTTACCGATGGCGATAGTAAAATAATGTCAAAACGAAGAACAAAATTAAATTGAAAGAAAATTTCACAAATCTTAAGCAAATGTACACTTATGTACAAAATATAAAACAATTTATGGGTTTACAATGCCCACTCTAATTTATCGCGGAAGTGTTATTTTAAACTATGCTGCCCATGATGGTCATAAAATTTATGTTCCCTTTAAAATTTTTGGTCCAAACAATTTATTGCTATTTAAAATTTTTACCATAATAGTAAGAATTAAGATAAAATACCTATTTCATTTATTTCAATATAATTATTTTTCAAAAAATCGAAAATTAATGAATAGTAGTAATAATTAACAATTAATTAAGTGGTCGCAGACTTTTACACAATACCGAAAATATTTAGGGCATTTTTATATTCTTCATCATCTTCGGTTATTATATTTTTGCAATTTAGTAGTAGGTGCATTCAATCCAGTGTCGCTAATCGCCGGATTATAATACGAATTTCCCATTTTTTAATTTGAAATTTAATTTATTAGAAATATCTCTTTAGTTTTAATTTTTATTAAAATTTTATTGTGAAAATTGTTTTAATTTTTTCTGATTTTTTTACGATTACGGTCGAACTTTTAGTACTTTATTAATTGATAAACAATTCCCCCCCCCCCCTTAAATAGGGTTCTGTACACCACGATGAAATTGTTTGATAAGGTGGACAGTTGTGGACACGACGCCGGTTTCACGCGCAGACGATTAACGATACCATATAAAATAAATATTTAACGCAACAAATTTATATGACCACAATATAATAAAATTGTAAGATAAATTTTAAACGATACGAAAATTATATTTAAAACTTGAATAAAATAAATAAATAAAATTAAAAAAATAGTTTTGTCACATCCAGCCCATGACAAAAATTACATTTTTTTTTAAATTAATACTGGGGGACATCGCAATTTTTACGTCATCAAAGAGGAATTGGTGAAGTGCGAATCTAAACTATTAAAATTTAAAAATTTAATTTTAAATTTTTGTCAGCTGATTATTACGTAAAAAATCGGTTTTGTTAAAATTTAAAAGATGACATATCCTCAGATTCCAAAAGGTTTCTTTTTCATTTTCGTTGAAACCATTGGAAACCCGAAAAGATGTCTGTCCTATGGAATTAAAAAAAAAAAAAAAAAATAGGTACTTATTTTATATACAGGTGCAAACAATTTCAAGGAGAATAGAGGGCGAGATTTAGAAATGTAAATTTAAATAGTAATTAAGTTAAAAGATTACAATCAAAATTTTAAATTCCATAATTTTTTTTTCAACACAATTTATTGCTGTGGCAATAAATCTTTTATTATTATTATTATACATATATTTATTTACACCCTTAAAAGTGTTTCGTGTATTATTGATATACTGGGGAGTACTAGCGCAGTAGGTATATTACATGTATTTGTTTTGAGGAATAGAGAGAAAAGTAGAGCGTGCACACAAACTTTCAGTTTCCAAAATCGCGAAGTCTGGGGAGTATGGAATACCACATTGATAAATTTGGTTTAAAAAAAAACTTTTACTATGGCAAATAATAATCCACTTTGATCATGAATTGAAGCATTAAAATAATGACTTATGCCGTCAGAAGCGCATAAAAAATTATAATATATTATTTGATTTGCCCCTGAAAAATTGATCAAATTAAACAAAATTAAAATAGGTTTGTTACTGATATCTGTTACGATCACACGATTTGTTATTCATAACACAACGCAGATATTAAAAATAGAAGCTTGGGTTAAAATTACTAAGGTAAAATTTAATATTCTTTCTTCCCGTGTCAGCCGTCACCGTTTAAGATAAAATTTTGAATTGGAGAATTTCTTCCTAGCAAAATCTATCACAGATGATTAAAGATTTTTATTGATTCATATTGATGAAGACTCGTAATTTTATAAATATTTAGTTTGAGAGGTTGTGGGGCGGCTGGGCGGTCATTGAAAAGCTTCGAAAATGATAGCATTTGTTTTGAAGATTGCTGTTTGTCGACTTCCCCACGCCAAGCTAGGACGGTTGACGGATCAGCTGTAAAGATAGGCCTGATTTAGAATCGATCCAACAATTTCTAACCAAATTATGACGAACAATGGCCAGAAGGCGATTATTTAACTTAAAATTATTAGCGCCATTAAATTCTCATCATATTTTATTCATAAAAAAAAACAAAACTGTTTAGAACTTTTGCAATATTTTTCTTTTTCTTTTAAATGTACCCTTATATTTTACGAGCGGTTCATAAAGTTTATTAAATTTTTTATTTGTACCGCTTTTAGAATACACAATTTAATAGTTTTTTTCGTGGACTTGTCACGTTAGCTTTTTACCTCAGAAAGGTGACGTAAATTAAATTAGCCAGTCTTTGTTAATTGTAGCTGGGTTAGAAAAAGTCTAAGTGAATTTTAATTATGTAAATCAATTACTGCTAAGCACGATACAATGCCATTTTAACAAATCTAGGCCTAGCTTTTTAAGATTTAATACTTCAATTAGTAAAAAACGAATTAGTAACAAATTCAAGTGGAAAAGCTTTTTAAGTATCACCAGGCGATCGATGATCGGGTTAATTAGATACGCAAACCCAAAGTACCGAAAGGTAGGGGAAGAACCGTTTAGTGGTCAAACAACAAAGAAAGATTGTGACCTGCATTGTTTCTTGGTCTGCAGGCTAATACTCTACACAAGTTAACTTTTGTTCATTTGTTTCATGAGTTCTTTCAATTTACTCTTGTGGTGTGCGTCATTACACATTCTTACATTTTCTAAAGATTTTACACGCACTAGATAGCACATAGACAAGGTATGCGAAAGAAAAAGAAGCTATCGTAAAACTAGTAACGCTCGGTCATTAAGTTTTCAAAATATGGAAGCATTTGCAGCACTGTTTACATCAATAACTTTCTTTGTCAAAGAAAACATTAATTTCCAATTGGCGACTTGATGTTGTCGAATTCGAACATATAGAGTGGTGTAAAACAACAGGGCAAAGTTTTGAAATATTCATTTTAAAATTAATTCAAATACAAATTATTTTTATTATAAAATAAATACTATTATTCGTTATACCATAATATAATGTGGGATCTCTGTCACATAACCTCAAATTAAAGAAGCGAGAAAAAGAAAACGTATTGGAAACACATAAATCAATTGAGTTTATCATAAAATAAGAAATAATGAAATGTGATTTTTCTCGAACAGAGACATATGTCGTGACATCATAAATACTCCATTATCAATGTTTGCTAGCAAAAGAAAAGTAATTTCACAATGTATAGACAGGGCGCGATATTTTCTGTCAACGAAACGAAAAGAAAAAAAAGAGGAGTTTTTTATTGGTTGAATCTATTTAAAAGTTACGAGCGTCGTAAAAATATTTTAGTAGTATAATAATGCAATATTTAATAACTTATTAGTTGTATCTTAAAGCGAAGACATAAAAAATGTATAAAAATTTTCATCGATCGGGTAGATTCCTGAGGTTGGCTGTTATGATCGTGTAGCTGGCGTATTTCATCTGCTTTTGCTCACAATGCACTCATTTATCCTGATACCACATCGCGGTTGTTCCAATTCCTGCCAACCTCAAATTTGAATGTATAGCCTAAAACGAAGAAGATATTTTGCTACAACTTCGGGTGATGTTAAAGTGTAGGTTATGAGCTCATTTTCACGGTGCCGAAAATGGGAGTGGGAAGGTAGGAATAAGGTGGGCAAGTTTATTATTGTTTGCGATTTTAAGGACAAAGGTCACGTAGAAAACTGGATGCGGTAAAATAAACATAAACGTTATATGAAATTTAGAATTTTATTATATAGCAACTTTTACTTTATTTAAAGTACAAAATTCGGTTAAAAAGTTTTATCTGGAAATCTTTCTCGAATCAAAGTTTTTAAAACTTGAAATCTCGATATTCTGTATTTTCAACTACAAAATTGTTAAAACTTAGTTGGTGGAAATATTGATGAGCCACTCCACAAATTTAGATTAGTTATTAACGACGGTGTAATTGGGAACAGGCGATAACAGAAATTCAAGAAAAGCTATGCATAACAATGAACAAAGGCCATATAAAATTAGGTATTAATATTCGATTGAAACTTTAAGTATTTTATATAATATTAATAAATTGAAAGATGATCGAGAAACTTTAAAATTGTTTTCTTCATAAAATTTTAAATTTATTTTCTTTCCAAATTGTTTCAATTAAAAATTTCTTCCTGAATATTTAATACAACAATTAGCAAAGTACGTTTAGGGTCCGATTATTATAAAAAAGACGATTTTAATTTCGCTTTTCCAGAAAACATAATGGAAAATCGGTCTCGCAACTTTCCGAGCTGATGTTGGTCAATAAATTTAAGAGACTTACACAGAAAGGAGTAAGTGAACTTAAAATCCCTTTTAATGTGGCCTCTTAAATTTGCATAAATTTTACTTTTATACCCGAAGAAATTTTTTTCTTCCATTTTTACATATAAATTTTACCGACATTTTTATAACCGTTAATTTGTTTCAGGTGAGAATCGACCCAGCTATTTAAAAACGAAAAAGTCGAGTAGTAAGGTAGGAATTTTTAAAAAAGAAAAATTTCAAGTCAATTTTAAGAAATCGTAAAAAATAGAAACTTTTTACTTTGTCAAAGTAGTTTTCGCGAATAACTTTAACGAAGTTATCAACATTGTCTGTCTGTGGCCAATCCGCTTTCTTTAATTATTAATATCAAAAACTTCAACTTGTAAGTTTTTTTGATGATTATCCCATAAAAATTGTTTAATTTCATAAGACTTGCAGTAGAGCACTTTAAGTGCAAGAAGTTGAAATTAAATTAAATCTGATAGATTTAATTAAATAATTTATCGTTTATACATGAATACGTTTAATATAGACCTCTCCAGCTCCCCCACCCCCGCGCTTTTGGGTACGCCACTGACACTCATCACAAACATAAGAAAGAAAACTGCTCAGAAACCCGATTTTTTAATGGTAACTTAAATTTTAAATTATTTTGGCTGACCACTTTATTTTATGAGAATTTTTTAAGGCAGATTATTTACTTCGGTGGTTTGCCATTGCCCGCAGAAGAAAACGTTTAGAATAAATCTGGTTTATTATTAGTATTGTTATTATATTTGCTGACGTTTGCGTGAAGTAATTTTTAGTTTTTCTTGTAAATACTGGAGTTTACGTTTTGGTTAATTTCAGTTGTTTTGAAATGACTTTGATTAAAAGAAAATTAAGTGTCAAATCAAGTCAAGCCGGTGTGAATTTATACACGAGAGATCCTTTGATGAAATTAATATGATACTTATCAAGTTTTAACGAAAAGTGAAACTAAATTATGAAATAATTAATTTAACTAGCGTAAGTAGAACAGTGGAATGTAATTCAAAATTTTTTGTTTTGAAAAAATACTCATTTCAAAGAGATTATTTTGTTTGCTGCCTTGTTATAGGACAAGACAAAAAATATTTGTTAAGTAAAGATTTGGCTAGACTCTGAATAATTAAAAAATTAAAATTTTAAACAGGAGCGAGCACTTTTATTTTGTAATAAAAAACTAAACCTTTGCGATTTTTTACTTCTAATTAATTATTTACATTTAATATGAAACTGAATATGGATTATTTGTTAAAACTTTAACCACGAATTTATGCTTTGAAGTATGAAAAATAAAAATGGAGTAGTAATACAAAAAATAGTATATAAAGATAAAATTAATTTTTTTGTGTATTCTTATCTAGCTAAATAATGTAAATGTGAAGCCAACGCGATGTGGTAAAATTTTCTTTCAATTTATTAAGGAGAAACAAACAGGACGAGATTTATCTGATTACAAAAAAATATTCAAGTCTCTCCAGATTTGGGATACTTTTTTTCTTATACAATTGGGCGTAAACGCCGACATAAATTTTGTGAACTTTTAGAAACACTTCTATGCGATCATTAGGAGAAAGAAAGAAAGCTCGCAAAAAACTTAACAAAAATGATGACCGATACGTTTCATTTCTCGATATCAAACTACAATTTAACGTGGCGTTCTTAATTCCCTTACGTTTTAACTAACGTTATTAAATTAAGTGAATTATATCCTGTTGCGAAATAAACAGGTGTTTTCTTTCACAAGCACCGAAGCACGATATAATTCTTACCAGAGGCTTCATCATAGCAACGGACGCTTATCTGAATAAGCCGTCGCGACGACGGTTTGAAAGTTGGGCTTAATTTTTCATAGACACGTTTCGGCAAGCTGTACGCGATCACCAAATAAAATACCATGAATAATCAATCAGCAATTCCCAGCACTTTCATAGCTAACTGCTTGTAAAACTTTTCTGCGTTTCGGGCAATTGAATCATTAAAAAGCCGTTTAAAAGTAAAAATGTTAAAACACTTGTCCGACTCGAATCAACATGTACTTTTCGCATAACCATAATAATATCCACGAGATGAATTTATTACTCCCTTTTTCTATACTAAATATTTCAAAAATTTAATAAGCCTCCAAGATTTTCGATCTCGAGACAATTAAGCGACATCAAATTTCTCAGGAATTAGGTTTTTGGTTTAATAAGCTAAAAAATTCTGAAGGGATTTAGATTTATCGGGGACATTTTTTGTTTATTAATTAAATTTTTGTTTTGTTTCGTTTTATTAAAATTTTAATGAAAGCACCGCATAAAAACTATTAACATATTTGCATACGACAACGTATAAAGCTTTTAACGAGATTATTAAAAGGCGACATTAATGTTTGTCGAGATTTTTCGAAATGTATAAAAAATAAATTTTGCTTTATTCCAAAACACGTTTTGCTTGTTTGCTACAGATACATATTGCAAAAAGCGCAGTTATTTCTGGTTAACCTGTTGACTATTTTTGTTATTTATAGTATAAAACGTACGTTACAAAATTAAGTATTTTACACTAACTTGCTTTTCAGCTTTCAGTTAACTTTATAAAAACTTCATGTAAAACATCGCTTTTACATTTAAAGTTTTGTTATACCAAACTTTTGTTGGTCTTTTTTTTCGAAAATGCACTTAACATTTTTCCAAAATTACTATAATAAGAAAATGGCATAGTTAAAACTTGCACGTTCATAAAATTTATTTAACGATGAAAAGTGTAGGATGAAATAGGAAAAGTGAAAATTTACAGATGCCGTTGGTTCTTTGGAGTGCGGTTTTGCGCGATCTCGTAGATTGTGTCACTTTTCAAACTTTTTCAGACGCTAACCAAGTTGTTGCTGTTAATGTTAAGCATAGTACATGGTCGTTTACGAAAAAAAATAAACCCCCGAAGAAAACTCGCCGGTCTAGATGTTATTTATGTTCGCCCCCATATTATCGTCCTTATTAATCAAAATTACAAGTAATACACTTGAAAAAGTGAGTGCGTGCTAATTGTTAATTAAATTATTTTAACAAACTATGCTTGTTCAAACCAATTACTTCAATACATATAATTTGCCACAATTATTCCTAATTTTTTGATTATTATCTGCAGTACTAAAATTGTTGGGGAATGGAACAAACCGTCTAAACTGCAGCAACAAATTTATAAATTAATACTACAAATACATTAATTTCTTGATGGAGTAATAGCAAGAAGGATGGAATAATTAAATTTTGTGTTTGCATATAATGTCTCTACACGATGGTAACAGATTAATGCTAATTAAAATTGATGATTCGGTGCATTCGATGCAGTTCATGAAAATTTTATTAATAATTCGGTCAAAATAAACGATATGTGGGTATCGATACATCTGCTTCATTAAAATAATTGGACCTAAAACAGTTTTCAACGGGCTAATAATACTACAATGTTATATGCTATTTTTTGTTGCTTCTCGTTAGCCGGATTTAAACCTTCAAAATCTGTTTAAATATTTTAATTTGGCTATTTACTCAAAGGTATTGTGTCAACCTGGTTATGTACCAATGTTGTTGTTTAATTGGAGTTCATAATATTTGCTATTCTTGTTGCAAATAATCTATTATCCTGCCATAATTTTGGCATATTTCACAAATAAAAACATTTCAGAATGGTCAAAATTGAAATCACAATAATGATTTAAATTTTTATCTTAACGCAGGGGCTGAGGGGGGGGGGTATTTCAAACACCCAGTCAAGTTTATTTGCTTTAGTATTATTTGGTTTTGAGCTCACCAGTTCAGGTGTTTTGAACAGCAGTTCAAATTCCAAGTCAACCCTTTATGTTGTAAAATTATTAAAATTAACAATTTTAGTTTCAAATTTTATTATAATTTTTTGAATTATTTTATTCCTCGATTTAATGAAATATGTTTGTAGATATTTGAAGAGTTACAAAATTACATTGACAAGTTAAGTTTTTTAATTAATTAAGCTTTTATAATTTTTTACAAACAAATAAAATATATCAAAAGAGTATTGGACCAAAAAGTTTTTTTAAACTTATTTCAGAAATTAAAGCTCGGAAAAGTCAATTCTTTTTTAAATAAATGTAATCATCGTCAAATGAAAAACTAGTAAAAATAATTTATTATAAATCGAAAAAAATCAAATTTCTACAGTTTCTATCTCGTCTACGATTTTTCACGTGGCATTGATTTTCTTTTTGGGGCTTGCATCGCACCCCACCGATAAAACTTGTTATTTCAAATAATCTATTGAATATTTTAACTTGCCAATTTTTTTATTACTTCTCAAGAGCTAATTTTTTGTAGTGATATGGGTTTCATACCAAAAAAATAAAACTAAATACTATTAAAAAATTGAAATATCTAATAAAAATTATAAATTTTCTTTTTTATTAAAAACAATTGGGGTATTCTACACCCCCAGTGTGGCAAGTAAGGGTTAAATTCTTTAAAATTAAATCAAAATTGCTACCATACGGTAAGGTCTTTTGGAATTTATTATATCTTTTTGTTGTTTATATTTCGTTCGACAACGATAAATTTTTAAATAAAATTTTGGTTTTATTAAAATTGATTTGATTTTTTTATTAAATATCTAGAAACGGTTCTGTCTAAGATTATCACAATAGAGGGAGTTGAAATTACCGTGGTGACACTTAACACTTGAATCGCAAATTTTTCTTCTTACGTTTTTGATTTTTTTATACTTTTTGGATAATATTTCCACTAGTTTACATTGAACTTTCATGTGAACTCTTAGGAACTGTCATTGCATGGTAATTCGGTGGTCAAAATTTGATTTTATGCTCAGTGGCGTAGCTAGGAATTTGGTTCGGGGGGGGGGGTCTGGGAGCGCAGTGAGTCGTCTTTTAATAGCACCGCAGGCAAAAAAAATTTAAATTTTCAAGGTCATACGCCTTCGCGTCGAATAGACGAACGGATGTTCGTTATTGCTGAAATTGACGATAATTAAAGTGAATTTAATTTAATAAAAGTTGTTTTTTTATGTAATTAATAAAATTGAAGTGCAAAAGAAGAACAAATTGAAAATTGTGATAATTTTGGTTATTGGTAAAATAGCTGAACAAACAAATTTACAAGACCGGCGTGGCCAGCTGCAATACTATATGCGGAGCGCGCACGTGAAGCCAATGATCATACCACATTGCAAGGTAACAGAATTGATTAACAAAAATTTACAATTTAACTTCAACTACGAGAGTCTCATGTAAACTTCAAATAATGGATGTACACCCAGCTAGAGTAATTTTTGGATTGAGCAAATTTTTATAGATTTGCATAGCTCGGGCCATCTGAATATATTTAGAAACATCAATATTGAACTGATTAAGAGCTTCCATTGTATATTTTGGAAGCTCTTCTTCATGGTTTTTTCATTTCTGATGCGAAATCAGCCATTTGCCTGCAAATATTATCATTAGTGTCTTGAAAATCATTTATATAGAAATCTATACATGGTTTGAAGTCATTGTAAAATTACGAACTAATAATTTTGGCTCCCCCCCCCCCTTGGCTACGCCACTGTTTATGCTGATCTTACGAATATAATTTGTGATTGTTCAACTTTCGATTACAACGCATCTAGGATTAAAATTAGTTATAAATGTTAGACAAAAGATACATTCTATTTTTTTAACTTGGTCGGATTTTCAAATGTTCTTTAAATGCTGGCTGCATCACTTCTTTGAATAAAAAAAGACTCGACACGACTTTTACCGGATTTTTTAATTAAAATTTTCCTAATATCATTACCAAAATTTATTTTGAGCTCGATGACCATACACCAAGCCTAAAAATTCAAAGTAGTCACGTAGACCAGCATACTTCTTAATTTTTAAGTTTTGAGCTGTTAATACCGACCGAATGAAGCTGAAACGTGGCTTGGAGATAACGTGTGTCCACGCACGTGGCATCCTACACATTTGTGATTTAATTTGAATTTATTAAAATATCGATTTTCTAAAGTGACAATATTGTCAATAAACCACTCCCCAGGAAAAGCATTTGGTAATATTACAAAATTTAAAATAAACAAACTAAACAAAATGTTAAAATAATGAATAATCCACATATTCCACAATAATTTTTTAAGTTCTATTTTTATTAAAAATTTAACCTGCAGTTGGAAATAAAAACTAAAGACATTAATTATGATTTCAATTTTGATTTTCATTCTTTAGCTGGCTAAAACACACACGATTATATTATGCACTAATGTTTAGAATTTTTTAAATTGTTATTTATAAAAATATTCGTCTTTCTTCTTCTGCTTTTCAACAGTTATGTTCCGATGGTGAGCGCGAGTCGTGATTTCTTCAGGAATTCAGTTAAACTAAGATCAATAAAAACAAATGGACAATGCGATAGCTAACACTTAATTCAACTACAATCTACAAGTCAGTTAGCTTTATTAGTAAAACTTTCCGACAACATGAACAACGCTACAGGCGATTTTTTGAAAATTCTTTCAGTCAAACGCTGAAAGTTTTATGACGAAACGTCCGCGTTCCACTTTACTGATTCGTTGCCTTTGGTTATAGAAAACTTTTAGGTTTATATTCATCCTATGCAAGATGTAAACAAAGTAAATAAAAAATTAAAATGTGTAAATAATTGTGGATAATAATTTCCTGTTTCAATAATTTCTTAAATTGGAATTTAATCTGTTTTCAAGCATTTTCAACTAAAATTCATCGGAAGATGTACCTACTGATCCGTGATGTTCATTAAAATAATTGGCGCTAAAAATACAAAACAAAGTCGAAGCTTTTGTTATTCAATATTATTCATTGTTGAAGAAGCTCATATTATTTTCGAAATATAAATAAATTCTTTATTGGCATTCTCATCAAATATAAAAGAAAAAGAAAACAAAAGCGGATGGAGAAGTTGTGTCGTTCTATTTATGCATCATTCTTGTTATGCTTCTCTTAAGATCTGCCGCTTAATCTACAAGACAGGAAGTATATATCTAGTGACCTACGATCATCTTTTATCCACAGTTTCCTGCAATAAATTATACACCAGGATTTGCTTTCTGTGGCGGCTGCCTGCCAAACGACATTTCGTATAATTAATTCTCAATTTGGGTCCGGGAGTCAGTATCATGAACACCGACCACGTCGCTCGTGACCCTGCAAATAGCTTAGATTTTGCAAATACTGTCGTCATTACATCCGAATATTTATCATTATAATAATAATTAACTCGACACGTAGAAGAAAAATATTTAAATTTTAAACGTTGACTTTAAGTCTCTTTTAAACAGCTCGCAGCAACTTTTTTATTATTCAGTGGCGAATTAAAGTTTGAAACTTTTATGGACAACCCGAAAATTATGTTTGAATTAAAAAGACAATTAAATCACAACAAAAAAATTTTTGTTTACACAGCTTGTTCCGTAATGTATTTGCATTTGTTTTTCGTGTAATCATGTTATCAATCATTTTCGTTCCTACTTTGGCTCATGTGTATTTTGCTATTTAGTATGCATAATGTGTGATGGAACGAAGTCGGAAACGAATGTTGTTAGGTTTTAGTGGTAACAAAAAAATGGAATTTATTTTAAAAATGTTTTCATTATACTAATGAAAAAATTAGAGATCGCCAGACAGGAGCGAAACAATCGCGAGAGCTGCATGCATGTATAAATGTAAGTTTTGGAACTACGCAGTGTGGTCACCAAATTAAAGTTCCCAATAAGTCAAACAGCAACTACGTGGAAGCCACACTAATTATATCTATACAAAAAGTTATTGACAGCTAAAGAATTCAAAGGAAGCCACTTTCGATTCGGCACTTGAACATCTATGGACTCCGATAATTTGATTGGCGATTACTTTTACGGCATACCAATGAAACATGTTTCATTTAGACTCGGAGGCCGTAACCTGGTGACTTGGCCAATTTTTAGCACAATTCAGAATCCAATACTGACGATGTTCGGGCGAGATAAAAATTTAAAATGTGAAACACGTTTTGTATTAGGGATTAATATAATGTTGGTGTTTATATAAGTAGAAAAGCGAATACAATAAGAGCTGCGAAATATTAAAAAAGAGAACTTTCTGAAAGGTGTTATATATATATATATTATATGTATGTATGTCGAGCATTGTTGTGGGAACTTATATGTGTATGTATAAAATTTTGATGATCCTGCTCGGGAGACGAAAGAAAAGTTTCTCGTATATCCTTATTGATAAAATTGTTTTTTCGACGGTTTTATTGATATACCATGTAGTGCCACATAATAATATCTTTTTAATGTAACGGAAATATATCGATTTCGAAATAAGAGTAGGTATCGAAAACAACATAAATAAAGTGAATTGGTGGAAGAGAACACTTGGAGAGCGTCGCAATTTATAAGATCTTTTGAAAACAATTTACTAATATAAAACAGGCATTTGAAAACCGAATCATTGTCAAGTTGGTTAATGTTTTGAAATAAAAAGCAAGTTAAATTTAGAGCACGTGTTATTTTAAAAGAGTCATAACGTTGAGCGTTAGGCTTTTCGTAATAAAGGGTTGGCTACAATTGTCACCAGCATTATCAAAAGTAATTAACATTTTCTAGTCTATTTGGTTGTCTTTCGTGCTTCCCATAAAACTGAAAGAATTATTTTATGTGTTGTTTCTAATCTTTTCATCACATCTTTTAAGTTATTAACACGATAATCGTAAAAATTATTTTCTACTGCGCCGTGTAGTTATTTCGGGGGACTCTTCTTCACGCAAATTGTTTTCTCTACAGCCTGGCCCACTTAAAGTTTATAAAATTAAATTAAATAAAAAAATTTTGGTAAAATTTACCGATACAAACAAGTTTCTTACCTTAACAGTTTTAAACACGTTTTACATTTAAAGAAAAATGTCATTTTTACACTATCCACAACAATTCACTGCTACATCACTTGAGAAAAATTGTTGACTAACCTTTATTGTTGACCAACCCACGAAGTGGATCCTACCTACAAAAAAAAATTTATTAGTATTCATATTTTTCAGCTTGTGCTTTCAGTTGAACTTACCTTTATCACTGTAGTCCTGCCGCAATAGTCGTCGTTCTTCGTCCAATTCCAGCCTAGGGCACTAAACATAAGTTCAAACACTCGCACAATTATTTAACGACCACAAAAAATTTTTTTTAATGAACACTGATCACCACCATTAGAACCAAGAATTAAATAAAAATTGATTCGCGATTATTTAAAGCTTCCATCAAGCTTTTTCACAAAAATTCGTACTCGACACTACACTCCCGACCGCGAAAACCGACCGAAGTAATTACGATTTTTGCGTGCGCGAATACCGAACATCTAATCTGTAATTAAAAAATTAAAATCTCCACAAAAGTTTTCGGAATACTTTGTAAATAAAACCTCCAAACGGTAACAATTATATGAGACTTCAGTTGTTTTTAATATGGGATACAGCAGAATCAATCAAACGGCTAAAATCAAACACTTATTAAATACAGGTTAAGGTAATTATGGAAAAACAAACAAGTTTCTTACCTTAACAGTTTTAAACACAGTTTACATTTAAAGAAAAATGTAGTTTTTACACTATTTCACAATAATTCACTGCTACTTCACTTGAGAAAAATTGTCGACTAACCTTTAATTGTTGACAAACCCACGAAGTGGACCCTACCTGCAATAAGAAAGAAAATTTATTAGTATTCATATTTTTCAGTTCGTTTTTTCAGTCGAACTTACCTTTATCACTGTAGTCCTACCACAATAGTCGTCGTTCTTCGTCCAATTCCAGCCTAGGGCACTAAACATAAGTTCAAACACTTGCACAATTTTTTTACGACTACGAAAAAATTTTTTTAATGAACACTGATCACCACCATTAGAACCAAGAATTAAAACAAAAATTGATTCGCGATTATTTAAAGCTTCTATCAAGCTTGTCCACAAAATTCGTACTCGACACTACACTCCCGACCGCGGAATTACGATTCTTGCTGTGATAAGTTAAATGCTACATATGGAACTTCTGCTATTCTTAATTAAGCACTGAAGGGAATCGATTAATTAGTTGAAACTAGATCTGCAACAAAGGAATACATTTTTGGTATAAAAAAATATACGTTTTCTAATGAAAGGTGGCTTTAAATCGTAAAATAATTGTTAGACAATGTTCGCATTATGGCTAGGTTTGAGATTTTGCACTTTAAATCAAAATAATTCTTATAATTTTTTTGCGACAGTAGTGGATGCTTTAGTGCCGGAGACGCAAAAGTAAAACAATTGTTTTCACGAAAAGTGAAACTTTAACTTTGTTTATTAAAATGACACAAATCTAATTTTTGTTGAAGTTTGAAGAAAAATAAATTTTTTCAATAAAAGTCAAAAGTTTGAATTTTTATTTAATTTAATTTGTAGTACTTTTTTTGCGGCGAGCGTTTTGCCGCAAGCGTTTCGATGCAGCTAGTTCGTCGCAAAGCCAATTTTATGCGAAACTCACAAATGAATTCACCGCAAAAAAGTAATTTATTATTTATAATTTTAAAAACCACATCTTCATAAAATTAATAAACATATTAATTCATAATAAATTTATCATTTAAAAATTTAAAAACAAAAACATTACAATATTAGGATTTTAATTACGCATTTTAAAGTTATGGGCCAATCCATAACTTTACTCAAATCATTTAATTATTGTTGAGTAATGAGCTCGTCGGAGATGATTCTTTACTCAATGATTATCGACACTCTCAAAGACGAAAGCCTTAACTCATTTTTACCTTTTTTCAGAAAGCTTTGAAAGCTTTAAAAATATTTCCAAAAGTTTAACTTAACTACAAAATACTTGTTTTATAGTTTTATTTCAATAATAGTTTCATTTGTAATTCAAGACAACTATTTTGCAGTTAAGTTAAATCTTCAGAGAATCTTTTAACTTTCAAATCGCTCTCCCAAAAAACTGTAAAAATTAGTTAAGGCTTTCTTCCTTGAGAGTGTCGATTTTGTAGTTGTAAAGGATTTGTAGGACAAATTTGCCATGGTATAAAAATTGACAGTAAATTATTTTACAAATAAAAACTTAATAAATTAATAGTAATAATGAAATAATAATTAAATTTAATTAAATAAAAATCATCGGCCATCGTTTATTGAATAATTAAAATATATATCTATTTTATTTGAAAAATAATAATAATCGTTGCTGTTCAGCGTCTAAAAATAATTATTATTTATTTTCAACATGGATAACTGAAAACATAAAAATTGAAAATTTGACAAAAACTACATCCCATCGTTTCCCTATTATGAAACCAGACTTAAAATTTTTTAAATGGATAACAGCTTTTACAAAGAATTTTTAAGAAAGAAAATAAATAAAAAAAAGAAAAATATATTTTTGAAACTTGAAAATCTAATGGTAACATTGTTTTAAAATTTTTTTTTATTTTTTATAGAAAGCGCGCTTAAAACAAATATAAAAAAGTACTATTTGACCAATTATTTGAGGAGTTATGAGCATTTCAAAAAACGTAACGTAATTTTCAAGAAATGTATCTCTTGAATGACTTGATAAAAAAAATTTTCTGTTTGATTTGGCGTGAAATGCACCATATATAGAAAAATATTATATCAATATTATACCAACTTATAGAATTATTGAATTATTATTATGACTTGTGGCTAATAAAAGACGGCGTCTAATAATCCCTGCGTCGGAACGCTTGCGTCTAAACGGGTACGCGTCGAAACGGCTGCGGCGGAACGACCGCGAAAAACGTTCGAAGCGAACTGTCCTATTCGCAATTTAGTGTCAAACTTAAAAATTCATTTTTTATGAAAGCAATTGTTTTTGACAATTGAACTAATGTTTACTTAACCAATTTACTTTCTGAAGTTTTCCGGAAAACTCCACCTTCCAATTTGTCGATGAAGCATAAACCAATGGTAGCGGTGTAAATAAATTTAAACTGAAGTTTTTCAATCTGATGACGCTAATATCATATTTGACAATAAAATGTTAATGTTCCATGTTATAAAGCCCGAATATCAAACAGGATTGCAATTTATCCTGGCGAAAAACAAATTTAAAATATGGGAAAAAATTTAGCTGGTTATACAAAATTTCCACCTAAGCTCCTACAGTAAAAAATACATATTATAGATACGTAGAAAATTATTATTTAAAAAAACAATGAAAAGACATTAATTTACTACAATTAACAGGTTAAAATTAAGAATATTTCAATAAAAAAGAAACCAAAATTACGTTATGAAAATTGATGAAATTCAGTCCTAATAATAAATATTCTTAGTCCTAACCTGTTAAATGTAGTAAATTAATGTCTTTTCATTGTTTTTTTTAAATAATAATTTTCTACTAATGTATTCTTTACTTTAGGGTTAAAATTCTATTATTTCAAAGTTTCTATTTAGTTTATGTTTAAATTTATATTTAAAAATACATAATAATTACCACAAAAATCTACTTGAAATTCATTTTTAAGTTCAGTTCTATTAAATAAATAATAACTTATAACTTACATTTTTGTTCCGGAAGTTTTTCGGTAAATTTGCCAGTCGATTCCATGCTGACTAAATTTCTTTCTTCGAAATGACGCTGACTGCAGTTTGTCAATTTTCACGTCGCCGAAAGGAATTCTCTAAAACAAAAATCTGTCTGAAATTTTCTACATTTTCTCAAGTTTAAAATGACAACAAGTTTAATTTGTAAAATTAAGCATATTCAAAAGGTGAGTCATTCACAAATTTTCTTCACCGTGCAAAATAAAATATTTTATAGCCCACCAGCTTTCAAATTATTGCGATATTCAAAAATTAATTTTTGAATCTTCACTTTGACAGAGAAGAACAAACTACCATCAGAATAACTTAAATCCCATATGCAACTTCACAAATTTCTACGACTGTTAGAAAACAAAATATTAAAAGTACTACGTCGCAAAATTACATAAACGTCAAACCAAAATTTACAATAACGTTTTTCTTTTCGTTCATACAAACGAAGCTAAACTTGTAACTAAATTATAAATTTTCTTCAACTTACATCATCTTCAGGTTTTATACTTCAAGAAAATCTAGTGAAAATTATTGTATCATCGCGTCGACTCAAAAATTTCCACAAAGATAAAAAATAACAACGCAATAAGAAGCCAAAATGATTTGAATTTTCTTTAAGCACATTTAAACATATACACGGTGAAAGTGAAAAATATTCTGTTACTAAAATGCTTGACGACTTAAATATATAATTAATTTATGAAATTAAACCTAAACTAAACAGAAACATTAAAATAATAGAATTTTAACCGCAAAGTAAAGAATACATCGTAGAAAGATATTATTTAAAAAAATAATAAAAAGGTATTAATTTACTACATCAGGTTAGGACTACGAATATTTGAATAAAAAGAAAAACTAAAATTACTTTATGACAATTGAAAAAATTTAAAATAAAAATTAGTATTATAATCTACTTGAAATTTTTGTTTCTGAAGTTTTTCGGTAAAATTGACAGTCAATTTAATGCTGACTAATTTCTTTCTTCGAAATGACGCTGACTGCAGTTTGACAATATTTACGCCATGCAGCAAAGCCTAAAAGAATTCTGCAAAACAAAAATTTTCTAGATAAACCACCGGAAATGACACACATCGGTGTTGTGAAAATCAAGTTTGAAAAATGCCAACAAGTTTAATTTGTAAAATTAAGTAGCTACGTTCAAAAGGTGAGTCATTCACAAATTTTCTTCACCATGCAAAATAAAACAATCGTAACTTACTCGCTTCCAAATTGTTGATATTTAAAAAATCCAATCTTGATGGATTGATGACTTTGATGAAGAAGAACCAGATAACCGCCAGTTGAACTTGAATCCAATGCAATTTGACAATAATTTTCAAGAGACTCAGCATCTACGACTGACAGAAAACAAAATATTAAAAGTACTACGTCACAAAATTACCAAAACGTCAAACCAAAATTTGCAATAATATCTTTCTTTTCGATCATACAAACGAAGCTAAATTATAAGTTTTCTTCAACTTACACGATCTTCTGGTTTCATTCTTCAAGAAAATCTAGTAAAAATTATTGTATCGTAGACCCAAAAATGTCCTCAGATGAAAAATAACAATGCAATAAGAATAAATTTAAACCACATACATACTTCGACAGCGTTTAAAACAAAGTGAATGCTGGGTAATCACGTGACGTTAATTTTTTTTTATAAAATACTTTTGCAATTTAAAAGGTGCGTAATTGTTAAGGATTTCGAATATTATTTAAGCCGGAAGTTTAAAAACATTAAAATGATTTGAATTTTTTTAAGCACATTTAAACATATACAAGGTGAAAGTAAAAAATATTCTGTTACTTAAATAATATAATTATTAATTTATGAAATTAAATATAAATTAAACAGAAACATTAAAATAATAGAATTTTAACCGCAAAGTAAAAAATACACACGTAGAAAAATATTGTTTAAAAAAACAACAAAAAATTATTTTACTACAGGTTAGGACTAAGAATATTTGAATAAAAAGCAAAAAATTAAAATTACTTTATGAAAATTGATAAAAATTAAAATGAAAATTAGTAATGCGATATAAGATGTATAATTATGAAAAAACAAAAAATAACAAGAAACAAGAAAGTTTTCAGGATAAAGTCACATTCAGTCCGTAATAATTTTGAACATTTACTTGACTATTTTTTAATATTTAATTTGTTTTGAATACATTATTATTTTGTTTCTTATTATTGTTTGTTTTTTCATAGTTATATGCGACTAAAAATCTAAAATATTTGTAAAATAGAGTCTTATATCGCATTATTAATTTTATTAATTTTCACAGCGTAATTTTAGTTTTGCGTTATTCAAATATTCTTAATCCTAACCTGTTAAATGTAGTAAATTAATATCTTTTTATTGTCCTTTTAAATAATAATAATTTTTTACGTGTGTATTCCTTATTTCACGGTTAATAAACTTTCTATTAAATATAACTTATAATTTTTAACTTACATTTTTGTTTCTGGAGTTTTTCGATAAATTTCCCAATCGATTCAATGCTGACTAAACTTCTTTCTTCGAAATGACGCTGACTGCATTTTGACAACGTTTAACGTCACGAAGCAAAGCCATAACAGCCCAAAAGAATTCTGCAAAATAAAAATCTGTATGAAATTTTCGAGATAGAAAGAAATCACCGGGAATCACACTCAGTCGGTTCTTAAAAAATGTCAACAAGTTTCATCAAGGTGAGTCATTCACCATATTTCTTTACCATGCAAAATAAAACATAATTATTATAACCCACCCGCGACCGCATTTCCCAATTGTCGATATCCAAAAAAATCTCCACTTTGATAGGAAGAACAAACCACCACCAGTTGAATTTGAATCCGCAAACTCCGCATCTACAACTGACAGAAAACAAAATGTTAAAAGTACTACGTCACAAAATTACCAAAACGTCAAACCAAAATTTGCAATAATATCTTTCTTTTCGTTCATACAAAGAAAAGAACTTATATTGAATTTATAAATTTTGTTCAACTTACACAATCTTCAGGTTTTATACAAATTATTGTATCGCAGACTCAAAAATTTTCAAAAGGGCTGAAAATAACAACGCAATAAGAATACATTTTTGAGACGACATAGTACTTCGTCAACGTTTAAAACAAAAGTGATTGCGGGGCGGGGTGAATCATTTGACAGTTGTTTTGTTTCTAAAATATTTTTATGTTTTAAAGGTGCTTTACTGATAAGGTTTGCACATGTATAAACCGGAAGTTAAAAAAAACTAAAATTATTTGAATTTTCTCGGAATCTACCAGATATTAGGTATGATTATTATTAATATAAAAATACGGTATGAAAATATTTTCAAAACCGTTCATTAAATATTACCAGCAAATGCGTAGTAAATTCTTTGAGACTTTTAAAATTAAATTTTAATCAACTGGTAATCGATCGTCTATTTATTACCTTTTGAAATTCTTTTTAATATTTAAAATAAAAAATTTCAAAGAAATTTTATAACTTTTATTGAATTTTTTATACAAAATAGAATGTTTATTGTTTTTTTTTAAATATACAGATTTTGATATATCCCATTATTTTTCTAACAGAATTTTGTGTTAATATATAAAACATACTGCTCAAGTTCTTTCAAGCAAGAATGAACTATTTATAATTTTGAAATAAGTAAACAAAAAATCAATACACTTACAAAGCCGGATTTATACATTTTACTACTGCGAGTTACAGCTTATTTATTAATAAAATTTTAATAGCCCAGTCATTAGGTACTTTTGCATGGAAGTACTTCGGAAAAGAAAATCAAAAAAAATCCCGAGTTTTACGGGGTTTTGTTCAGAAAAAACGTTGTCAATTTTGGATGTATAATTTTTTTCTGTTTATTTGCTGCAAAAGTGCTCTACAGAATAGTGAAACTATACTCAGTTATCTGTGTGTTATCTATGTATATGTCCTTTTTTGAATAAGTTTTTTGGTTTTTCTAAAAAAGCCAAAAAACCATTGAATTTGAGATCTTTTGTTATTTTGAAAATCTCGATTTTTAGAAACTTGGCTCAGACAGAATTTTGATATCTTAATTAGTTTAAACGTTTTTAGGACCTAAAGTTCAAATTGCTTCACGTAATTACAATTGACGTGTAGAAAAAGTATATAAATTGAGAAGGAATGTTTTGCATCTCTCACAATTATTCTTATCGAAAGTAGTAAGCCAGTTTTGCGATTATAAAGCATAGTATAATGTTACATACTGCACAAATAAATTATGTACACTTTTACTATTTAAAAATGTAGATATGAATTAAAAGTTCTTTTGAATAAAAGGTTTATTGATTTGATGTTATGAAAGTATGTTTAAATTAATTTGTCTAAAATGGTGAGTATGTACTATGTACATACGGTAACAAACAAATATATTTTTTTAAGAATTTTAAAGGTGTACCATATAATATGGCAAGTTGACATATTACGTATGTATGCAATTTCAAAAATCGAAACTTCAAATTTAAAAAACTCCTATTTATATTGATGTTTCAAAATAAAATTTTTTCATCTGCTCAACATAAAATTAAAAATTGCTTTGTCAACTTTTAGTACTAAGATAAATGCTATAGTATTATATTATGATGTAACCACGGTGTAACATACGAATGCTATGACTAAGACAAACAGAATTATTTAAATGTAAGTATTACATGGGTAACATCCTAAGATTTTATCAAACTTTTTGTTTAGATCGAATTTTCTGAAAGATAGGTAAAATCACACAAATAAAATACTCCCCCTAAACGAAATCCTGTATTTGCACTTGATATCAAAGGATTCAATATCATCAAAACAAAAGAACACCGATACCAAAAATAGAAAATCAGTTTTATGATTTATGCTTAGCATGTTTTTGGAAAGAAATTCAATAATTTCAACATAATTTTGAATTTTGCTACACAGGAAATGTAATTGATTTCGAAAGTAACCGGAAACACGGACTTCAGGCGACACTCATTTTTGGGTGCCGTATGTGTAAATTCAAAAAACAAGGGATTATTTTTAAATTACAAATTTGATTTATTTATACTTTACACGATTATAACCGACAGTCACTGTATATAGCCAAGTCATCGTAAGCTTTCATAAAATTGTCGAAAAAAATAATTTTAAAAACATAACGAAAATTATTTCATTTATAATTAGAGCATAATTATAAAATAAGTATATTTAAATACTTTCGGTAAAAATAATAGAAGATAGTATAGGGTTATCAGGTTACAATCTCTCCTTGATTCGTATTAATTTTTCTACACACGAGTTTCTACACGTAAAGTTTGCTGTCTTTGCACAACACGGAATTCCTCTTCTTACGTTGGGATGGATAGTCTCGGAGAACAGCCTTAATCTTACGACTCTATTTCTTTCCTTTTTCTAGACATGAAATTTTGTTTTCTACACTTTAGGCATGTTAATATTGCGCTTGATATGCACTAAAATTGAGCTATGTGCAAAATTTAATAAACGACGAAAAAGGTTACAAGGGATCAAGTTCGAAAGCTTATAGCTAGGACCCTATTATAGCTGGAAAGTTATTTTATACATAGATTTACAGATAATTCAGTCTAGTTTAAGTTATCTGTAGACCACTTTAGCGTCGGTTGAACTGAAAAGAAACTACATTTTTTTTGGCAAAAAATCAATAAAAAACGGAAAAAATACTAGATAGACTAGAACAACACTTTTATGAAGAATTTTATCTACTGTAATTTTGATACAACCTAATTTGAGTATAGGATGTACAGGAAAAGGTCAAAATGTTGTAATTTTTAGCACTTTTACTACGTAATAACGTAGAGAGATATAATATTACTTTAATTATCGAGATTTTGTTTTAGCTCGTCAAATTTAGTTAATTAATTTTTATAATAATAAAATGGCGATACCTTAAATTAAAGCTTTCCAAAGATTATATTTTTAGTGCAAATAAAATTAAAAATTTTCTTTTTTATTATCTACATTGAATATTTCAGGAGCCACCTCAGATATTAAATTGAAGAATTGAAAGGACATTTATTATGAAAAAGTTTAGTTTAGGGAAAGATTAGATTATTTTTAAATGTAAGTTAGGGTTTGTACTATACTCTAATGAGACGTCCGGCGGACATTTAATTCTAATAAGGTGGATAAAAAATTGGCACCATTTCGTGTCGGAAAAGTGAATGGGTTCATTCAGAAAAGTCATTCGGTTAAAATAGAACGCGTGCTAATTTTGTTCATTTGTAGGAAAAATGTTAATAAAACAAAGACGTAGTGGTGTTTGTTAAAAAGCTACTTAAAGAAGAAAGTTTCGCCGGGGAAGGTAACTGTCAATGGATTGAATCTAAAATTGGGTCTTATGATTAATTACCGGTGGAATAATTTTCTCTGGAAAATTAATTAGCGTTCGCATTAAATTGGCTCTCGAGAATTTTTAAACGTAAACAAATAACTTCTTTAAAACTTGGAATGATAAAAGTTTTTAAATTACGATTTAACCGAAATTGGGTAATAATGTAGTGGTGCTTTGAAAACGCTGATTTGAAATTTAAACCGTAATCGGCAATACATCACGCTATCACACACTCTAATAGCATTACGCTATCAGATGCATAAATTAGCAAAACGAAATGATTAATAGTGGTAAATAAGTTTGAACAAATTTTTTCGTCCTCGTAGGAAGAAGGAATGCGAATAAGTAGCGACGATTCAGATTTAAAATTAGAACAAAGCTAACGCTATTCCTAATCTAACTGTGGGTTAAATTCGTTTCGTATATCTTATATCTCTTTATAATTTATATGGAAACGTCTGCATGTCAACAGATCTCTAATTAAAATTAATGAACACTATGTGGATTTGTCGGAAGGAAGGTTTTATGTTTGTCTTTATCAGTGAATAACTTCTGCGGCGGTGGTCCTTTATCGTCCTTATCAATGAAAAACTGCAGCATTTTGTAATCGAAATAATGTGGGCAATAAAGCGTCGGTCGTCCAAAAGGTCTTTCACTGGTGGAATTAATTGATTAAAAAAGTTATAACGAAGACTGATAACTGCAATAATTGGTTTTGACACTTGATACGAGGAATTAGTTCGTTGTAGTGGAATATCGAAAATAATTGAATGATACTTTTTAAAAATTGCTTCACCTTCTGAGAGAGATCCTTGAGGGGATGGATGGCGTGGCAGGAGAAATAAAGGAAGGATAGGCTCGGTCTGACAGCCCGGCTACCCCGAGCATCCATCACTACTGCAGATTTACAGCTAATTTGCTACACAGTGTTCGAGACATGCAAAATTAACCCACCGTTGTACGATTGCAGTCTTGCTTTCATTTTTCATTTCTATTATTCCTCGACCATCCCACGTAACGCGAGAGATACTTACTCATACAGCAAATACCTGCGCCAGCCAATGTTTGCCCGAAGAATAATTTTAATTGAATGAAATAAAATTTAAAAATTCAACCTATGCCGAATCCGAACGAGCCTATTATAATCTTGCAAAATAAAATCTAAAGATAATAGCAAAGCTTGTATGTGTACTGAAGCGTGTAATCAATATCTCGAAGTTATCCAACTTTCATATCGTTTCGTGTTATATTAATAATATAGCAGGGTTTATTTGATCGAGCCGTATAAAAATAATAATGCGCGTTTTCTTCAGATTTTCTCTTCCATTATTAATAATCCATTTTAAGGCGAAGTAGTTTGACAAAATATAAGTCGTGCTCGGTTTCACCAAACCAAGGCGTACCGGTTACAATTTTAATTGCGAGCTGATTAAGTGACAAGTTTAAAATTTATAAAGAATTCGTTTCCTTTTCATTAAGGCGAAACTTGGAAATTGTAACAATATGCAGAACTTTCTTTTAAGCTTCTTTTCAAGCCGTTTTTACTGTGGTATGCAATTATGTTCTTTAGACTACAAAACGTTATTCTTTGATGCTGTACAAAATATCATGTACACTTTTTTATTTTTACTCCATCTTTTCCCGCGATCTTTTGTTTCGAGTTAAAAATTTTCAAGTTTTTTTTCTTGGGGCTTGTTAATTTGTTAAAGCGATTTCTCTTTGAAAACTCGAAACCGTTTCGTCTACGAAAAACTACGTTCCAGCTAAATTTTTAAAAAGTCAACAAAAGTTTTCGATAATATAATAAATTTAATATGCAGATAATTAAGTTTTTTATATGCCTGTATTATTTGATATCTTCAATTTATTCTGTTTGAACGAATAGAATAATTTTTGTTATTAATTATTTATTCATTGATTATTTATTAACACGCATCAATAATTCTTTTTTGGGGTTTAAAAATAAATAAACATTTGTTTCCAAAAAAAGTTATTTGCTTGTCGTAATATTTATATTTGATTAATATGTATAATGGTCATTATTCAGCTGTATTCACATCAAAAAAATCCGCTTCCCTCATCAGGTGGTTGTTTCGTCTTTGGCTTCTCTACCACTGTCCAGTCATCTTATCGGCTGTACAATACGAAATGAACCAATCAAAAGATTTATAATTTTAAATTGAAATATGAATCACGTCCAAAATTCGGCTATATTGAATTCAAACAATGTCGAATTGAAATTTTCCATTTAAACTTTTTTAATATTTAGTTAAATTAAATTTTGCTTTAAAAATACCACTTGCTGTTTTTTTTCTATATTTTAGTCTTGGCTGTTTAACGCATAGTTGACGCAAGTTTTTTTTCGGTGATTCACCTATTCTCTTCTTGTGATTATTAAATTTTCATCTGAGTATATTGTAATGATATTTTTTGCAATGCGTGGCAAACTGCAAAATAACACCATCAATCTCTACGGCCTCCAAGTCGGTTCGCTAAGACTTCTCAGGGTGGGTTCAAAATTCCAAAAGATTACCGATTAGTAATCCAATTTAAATGTAATGCTCAAATCGAGCTCCACGTATGGACGACAATTTAGATGTAATGATTAAAATCTGCCCCACTGTTTGGGCGCAAAAAAATGTCTTTCAAAATAAATTCTTCAAAATCCAAACAAATAATTTCTCCAAAAATCATAATCCTATTCAATGCAAGTAAATAATTAATTCTTCAATAACCAATTTTTAAATGGGCTCGCACGTTTAATTTTATGCGTATCCAAAACGCCTTGTTATCACCATCTGTCATTCGCTCGTACAAATGCAAATGTTAATTCTTGCAATTTTAAAACCAATTTTAAACTTTACAATTTCAATCGCTCTCTTCAAATTTTATCAATTAAATCAATCCAAACTACTCAAATCAATCAAAACCATCAAATCAACTACCGCTCGGTAGCAACTCATCAAAAAATATCCAATTCCAATCATCAAAATTTATCAAAAAATTACGCAATAATGCATTCGCATCAAAATCATTTATTCAAATCAAAATCAAAATTTAGTACTCACAAATATAAATCACAATTTTAAACTTATATAAAAAATTTTCAATAATTGCCTCGAGCTGACATGACACAACATGCTCGAGGTGGCCGCTTTCGGCGAAACGCTAATCTCAATAATAAGACAAAATCTCGAAAATAACTCACTCGAGTCAAAAATTAACGAGCCAAAAGTCGGACCGCTGTCTTTCTCTCGCAGCGACTCGCCGGCAAAAAGCTAATATCCTCGTCGGTTCGCTCTCACCTGTCTAACTTCTACAGTCTTACAACTTAAAATTATTTAAAACAAAATAAAACTTTCATCAAATGTGTACAGGGTAGGTGCGAATCCTCTTTTTCACCACAATATATTGCTATGGTCTACTTTACTTTTAGATTCATAGGCGCTATACCTCAGTCGTGCGGTCACCATGACATTTTATGCAGCATTGTATTGAGATTTAGCCATAACAACCGAACGTGCTGTCATAGTGACCACGCACCAGTGTTCTGCTGTGAAATTTGAGTCTCAGGCTTTAAAATATGGCAAAAAATACTAGAAGTTTTAGAGCGAGTGAACTATAGATTGTTTTGTAAAAGTAGAAAGATGAGTCGAAAATGTAGGTTCACCCGATGATCATCGCTCATTCAAACACATTGGACACTTGGGGCCCATCCTAACGATTAGTGATGATCAATTAAGTAATCGTATGCATTATTTTCTTTTTGATTACAAATAGGTTTTCAAAACAGAACTTTTAAGTTATTGGTTTTCACACTAACTTGTGAAATTTTTCAATTTACCAAAATTATAAACTTTCTTCAGGAAGGATTTTACACAATACAATAATATTTTATATTTTTGTTTGAATTTAAAATCAAAACAGGTAAATAATTTACAAAGAGTTTATCTTCGAGAATCTGATTGTTAATTCCCAAGTAACATTTGGTGCTGAAAAACTTGGTCAGCAAATTATTTGCTGCCATTGCGGTCTGTCAGCTTAAAATTCAGCTGATTTTCAGCTTCAGCACATTAGCTGAATTTTAAGCTGACGTTTCGAGGCGTCAGCTTCAAATTCAGCTGTTTTTCAGCTTCAGCAAATTAGCTGAATTTTAAGCTGACGTTTCGAAGCGTCAGCTTCAAATTCAGCTGTTTTTCAGCTTAGGCAAATTAGCTGACGTTTCGAAGCGTCAGCTTTAAATTCAGCTGTTTTTCAGCATACGTCGTACGTCATACATCAAAATTGAAGATTATTATAATTATTACAAGTATACATTCAACAAGTATAATCCATTAATTAATTAAAATTAATTAAGATAGTTATACGGTTCAGTTGAACACGTGTTTTTATAAATCGATTCATTATTTTATGAACACAGCAGTGTAGAAAAATAATTAAAGAGCTATACCCAAGTAACATTTTGTGCTGAATATCAACTGCGAGAGCGCTGTGTCAGCTTAAAATTCAGCTAGTGAGCTGCGTCAGATATTGCGACTGATATAAAATGATAAATAAATAAATGATGTAATAAAGATATAATATATTATTTATATTTTTTGATGTTAATGAAAATAATAAAATAAAATGTTCTATTAATTATGGTCGACAATTTAATTAGATAAATATAATTATCAATTTAAAATAATTTTTTTAATAGCTGTTCAAAATGCCGAATATCAGCTGAATTTTAGCTGAATTTCAGCTGATTCAGCGCTGAAGAGCAGCTGATTCAGCGCTGAATATCAGCTGACTCAGCATTTTCAACAGCTGACGCAGCGCAATTTCAGCTGGTTTTCTGTCGCCAAATTAGCAATTCAGCAGCAATTCAGCTTCTGACGTTACTAAAAATCAGCAGCTGACGCAGCTCACTAGCTGAATTTTAAGCTGACACAGCGCTCTCGCAGTTGATATTCAGCACAAAATATTACTTGGATTGGCCTTTTGCACTTACTTAGACCTACCTATCTCAAATATTGGTTAATCATACACATAATTAAAATAAAAGTCAATTATTTTTACAATAATTATGCTGGAGCATCAGGAAGCAGAGACACGAAGAACATTGGTTAGGTAAGACTCAAGTTAATAAAATAACGCTGTATACTAAAATGATAATAAATTTCGAGCTGCAGCAGGATCTGAAGATGGTCTACATTTTGTTTCTGTTTTACATATACCGAAATATCTTTCACTAAAGTTTGTGTAATTCTTTAGCTGTCTTGCAAGCAATTTGAAAATTGAGAACAAGGATCCCAAGGAGCATTTTCTAAAGTATGATTTATAACACGAAAATCTTATTTTGCAAAAGAGGATGAGTTTTACATGGTTTCTAAAATTTATAACAATATCGATGTAAGAAAATGACTGATGAATGGCTGTTAGTTCCGAAATTAGTTTGTAAACTGCGCCAAAGTGATTTTTAATTCGACACGTGAGATGACGATGCAAAAAATCTGATCTGCACAATAAAAGTAAAATTTTAAACGCTCCTTAAATAAAAAATGTTGGAATAATTATTCCGCACACGTCGTAACTTTAATTTTCAAAATAAACTAGCACAAAATGCTTTTATGAGTTCTATTTTAAAGTTCTCGCTAATCTCGGCTACAAGGCATTTCCATTTACATCAATGGCGATTTTCTTACATTAGAATGCTAAAATTATGGTAACGTAAACTACGGTACGCAAATTTTTTAGAAACTTCACAATCGCTGTTAAATTGAGCTAAAATGTTTACAAAATTTTGTGGGAACTGAAAATTATGCTTACCATGTTTTATAATTCTGGCTGAAAATTATTATTTTCAGGAAAAGTTTAAATACCTGTTGTTTGTTTATTTTAACTTAGTTTAATTTAATTTTGCGAGAGCCTAATTGAATTTTTATTTTAACGATCGGTAATCAGTCGAAATTGAAACTAATTAAATGCTCATGTTTTGAGCAAAAAACAAAAATTAACGTCAGTTGCAAATTGTGATCATTGAGTTATGAGGCACCAATATTGGCAGTCGAAGCTACTGCATGAATTATTTCAATCAATATTTTGCTTTGCGATTAATTAACCGAAACGATTCGAGTCCACATCTTAGATTCGAAAGTAATTTTTCGAAATTTTGACCCGGGCACGTAGCCGTCTCCCAATATTCAATTGACCATATATGGGAACTACCATGTCGCTTCTGTACTTTCACGTCGCAGTTATAAAATTAAATTACAGAATAAAATTTCGTCCTCGTCTTTTTAGAGAAATTTTGCTTCGACAAGCAAATTATTATTTCACATACAAAATAATCAAATATTGAAGCTCGAAAGATGTTACTAAAAAGAAAATAACACCCAAGTTGTGCTTAACGTTATCTAGTATTTTATTTTTGTTATATTAAATTACTACAATCAATTTTTTTGACGTGAAAACTTTTTACAGAGATTTAGAAAAATTTATCTGTTTGAACCCTATTTTCTGTGACTTGAAGTTTTTAAAAAGTTCAACCTTCGGGGCTATTCTTTATATCAACTTCTGTAAACAAGCGAGAAAGTTGGAGTCTGTGTTGAATTTTATAATAGAATTAATTTTATTTTAAAACTGCTGATTTTAAACGAACAATTTTCTAATTATTTGTACAATAAATTAAATTAAGGCGGCACCGTACTGGCCACGGTCGAAATTTATTTTGTTTTTGTTTCGAACAGAAGAACCAATCAATTTTCATAAATTAATTTTAATACCCGTTTTCCATTATTTTAATCGCATGCCGAATTCGCTTGGTTGTGTTAAGTTCGGGGTGCTAAAATTAAATTTTACACAAATTGTATTACAAGTTGTCGGTATTGTCAGCGATATTGGAATTCACATGTGACTGCTTGCGTTAGGTCAGGTGTACATAACGACTGTTAATTCAAAACTACACTTCATTAAAGGCATGGCAACGACCCAGCAGTTTTTTTTCCTTTTCGTGCAATTATAATCGAGTTAACCGGGAGCTTTGGTTGAAAAAAATGTGTGTTATTGCTGAAAAAAATTCTATTTCTTTATTTATCGTTTCTTATCTAAAATTGGGTACTTTAGTGAATTTTCTAGTCTATAAGGCAAATTCATCAAAAGAAAGTTTAAAATAACAACATCTGAAACGCGGGATTTCGTTTAACAAAGAATGGAATGCTTTTTATATTCTTCACCTACTTCCTTAATAAAATCCTGTGTTGTCAGTCGGAAACGGTCCAATCACTATTGGCCTCTGAGGGGTTCCAATAGAAAGCGTATTCTCTTTCAGAAGCTCTATTATCCTGGCGACATCCGAGTGCTCCTGCTGGTTTCAGTCAGATACAGACCAACATTCCCGTCCCTAATACTGCCATCTGCAGTTAATTGATTCTTAGGGTCATCCTCAGACAAAAACTATCTTTTAATTACTTTCGCGATTGTTTCAAATCCCATTATGTATAGAGGATGTCTTTAATTGTAACCAATTCGATTGTATAGCAGCAGACCTATGAATAAATCTACTACTATATTTATATCCAGAGTATCGATTTCTAGAACGAAACTTTTCTGTTTGCCTCTTCATCTGTTAGTTACTAAGTAACTGGGCTAATTGATCTACGCATCCCTTAATAATAAAATAGTTGTAATCAATTTAGAGATTCGAAACCGCTAATAAAGTTTCGACTCGACCGCGTGACTAAGCTGGCGGCGCGTAGTCGCCGTTTAATTATTATTATTATAAATAATGGTTCGTTTGTCGATTAACTAAATTTTCGAGCTGGAACGGCAGTAGTACTACTTCTTTTATTTTTATGTCTTGACGAGTTCGTATAGCAGCCATGTTGCCTCCTGGGAGCGAAATGGAGCTTTAAGGTCTTGTATCTACTTCCGGCTGTAAACAAGAGACGCGGCGCGGGTCAGTTGTTAAGTTTAAGACAAAAATTTAATTTGAAATGCAATTAGACTGATTACAATTTACTGTCGTAGTAATATAAATTTGATTATAGATTGTGAGGGTGGCAGGTACTTTAAAAGCACGGTTGGTCGATTATTTGAACAAAACCTTTCTGAAAGGTTTTAAACGTCAAGTATTATTAAGTAAAGATAATAACAGTCAATTTAAAAACAAACGTAGAATATTATAGGGAAAGTTTCGAGCTTTGTAGTATGACAACGGCAATATTTGAAACGTCATGTTTTGAGATTATTTAATTTGGATAAACATAAAGCCTGACAAGATATTTTTTTCAAAGGAATATTTAATATCCTGAAGAATCTTTTAAATAAGCACGAATTCGAACATAAAATTATTAAAAAGAACATAAAAATAGGAAATTAAGTTTTGAATTTTGTAAGCACATTTATGATCTTTGTCGGAGGAATATATAAACGAAGTTTGCTTCTTTTACAAAAAGTTTGAAGAAAAATATCAAAAGTGGGTACCTACATAAATCGAGTCCTCAACCCGGCATATATTACGTACACCGACTACGCAAGCTATGCATTTGTGATCTGACCCGACCCGAGCAAGTCCGGGTCGCATCAAATATTCAGGCGTCTCCAGGAGATTCTGTATCCAATGCCACGCTCTACATTTCATTCCTTATTTAACACGAACGGTTAAATTAATGCGTAGGCGCACGCTTCTTTTGGAGAAAATTATATTTTGAAATTTGACTTATCGCAAGGGTAAAGCAGACACTGTAAATATAAAATTTTAATTGAGTAATGGCAAAATACCAAACGCACACAAAGTATTAAACGCTCATCCAAATCGGCCTTCAAAATATTTTACGTTTATCGCGATCGCATCTTTCGATAATTTTCTTGTTTGCTGGTAATGTTGCGTTATAAAAAAATTATAATAACCTAGATCGACGAGATTAAACTTGAAAATTGCAGACGTCTAACAACTTCGGAAGGTCTTCGTCCAATTAACTCGATTAATTAAATTTTCCAACCTAATTCTTTAATTCACGTCTTTTTTTAGATTTTATTTTAGTAGCACAACCCACGTTCCCTACCTCCGAACTGCTAAAGCTAGCCGCCACTCGCACAAATTTAGTTTATTTTATGCAAACACTAGTTTAATTAATTCGTCAACTTTTTCTGAAAACTCGTTATATCAGTAAGAGTGAAAATAAATAAAATTGAGCTTTTCTTCTTGTTTACATTGGTTCGGTTTAAATTTTTTTAAATAAATTAACATCCAAAATAAATTTAAATTTTAAGTTTGAATTTTCCTTCGACGTCAAATTGCTCATACGGACTTGGGATACCGGATAAATAAATAATTCCTCCCAATTTCACGCATTAGTTATTCTTTTGCAAATAAAACAAATTTTTGTAAATACATACAAAGTTCGTAAACATAAGAAAATAAAAAATTAACTTATCAATGCAAACAACTAGAAAAATATTTTTATAACAGAATATAATATATTCTGTTAGGCAGCCGGGATGCTTTTTAATTTTAACTGAAAATCTCTATTTATCTAAAAGGATTCCCAAATGAAATCAGGATGATTTCAAATTAGGTTCATTTCTATTTTGCTTAATTTTTTGTACGATTTGATGTTAGAATTATCATTGGTTTATAAAAAATTATGGGTATATTTTGCTGAATAATCCAGGGAGTACTCTCCAAACCCCCTTGTTTGTAGCCTCCATTACAGGGACTATTCTATCTCCCTTTGTGAGCTGTACTTTGCGAAGAAAAAATTAAGATTTAAAGGAAAAGTTATCGAGTTTTACCATTAAAAATTTATATAAATAAGTACTAACAAAAAATTTTACTGATATAAATTAATGTAAAGTTTCTGAAAGTTTTCTTTATTGCCGCCGGATTAAAAAGTAAATCAAGTAATTTTGTTGTTGCTTGCCGTACTTCTGTTTTGCTTCGTCTGCCACTCGACAGCAGTGGTTAATCTTTAAGTTTCAGAAGAACGAAGATCTATTAAATTATATTGATAGGTTTTTTTTCACATTTTTAAGGAAAATTAATGTCTTTTTTTCAAGTTAAGACTGTTTATGCTTATATTTGCTTGATCTTTTAGTTGTTGTTTCTCTATTTATCTTCCTATTATGCAATCATATTAATTTTTAATTTCTAAATTTCAATTATACAAACTTTTGTCAAATTATGCTTTATTTTATTATTTTTTTGCGTTATTGTAATTAATTTATTAGAGCAGCCTACAATGCCAGAATGTTCAAATTCAAAATCTAGAAGTGGTTCTGTTCAGAAAAAATGAATTCTATTTATTATAAATGACAAAAACAGTTATTCATACAAAAATATAAAAAAATTTAAGTGGTTAATCTATAGTTTGGCTTATAGTTTGCCATTGTCAGTCAAGAAAAGCGACAGCAAGTTTTTAATTCACCTGGACTCGAACCAACCTTCTTAATGCAATCTTATTTCTTCTCATGCATAAATTAAGTAATTACTATATCTTAAATGGAGTGCAACCGAATTTGATATTGAAATAAAAAATCTTATTTAAAAACTGCAAGATCGTAAAATTTAATTACCCAAAACCATTTTTATTATTCTGTTGGTGTTCAGTACACAAAGTTTATTTATAATACGGGAAGATTCTCGAGGGAAATCCGGTGTACAAGTGAAAAGAAATCTGGCAAAATCTAGAGAGATCCGATTGATTTAATCTAGATTAAATTTAAAAAACAAAAAAGCTTTTTTTATTTTTTTGTGTAAATAGAAATGTGGTATACAAAAATGTATGTTCAACAGTTTACAATATGCTTGAAACGTGGTAATTCTTCAGACGGCTACAAACACAATTGGAATGGCTAAAATAAATTTGAAATAATTGAGTAGTAGTAGCAGATGTTAAAAAAACTATGCAGCAGAATTATTTTCTGTTCAATTTTATCAACGGCGTGCACTGCTTCAAAAAAATCAATAATTTCTTTGCTTGTTTTAATTATTGTGAGTTTCAGTTAAATTTGTACTTGTACAGGAGCAGAAAGTGTGCAGAAAATTACACAGCTTCACCTGAAATTAAATTTTAATGGATTTTACAGTTCATTAACTAAAAATACAGAACTCTCTTACCGACACTTGGGCGTGACGATTTCGTCACACACAGCAACATCTTCATCGTGGGAAGTTTGTTTTTGGTTAATGAAGTGAAGAACCACACTCGAGTTTGGAAACTTAAAATAATGTAAAAAAGATTTGTTTGGAATTTTTAAAAATAAACAACTAAAGTTGCCAATTAATTGTGTCGTAAGAGCAGTCGTAGTTCTTGGTAGGTTTTTGAAAATTTCTCCGTGAACAATAAATGTAAACAAACATAATAAAACAGCGGCGAAATTTATCATCTTTCATAATATTTACGTATAAGCTTAAAATAAAGTTTTTTTATAACGTTTACTCGGAAAATAAAACGCACAAAATATATTTTCATAACGTTTTTCCTTGAGTGTATCATATCAAAATGAAAAATAAGAAAATTAATTTTGATCACTCCAAAGCGCCATAATTTTATATTAATTATGTTTTATGAAAAAAAATCGAAGGAGATTTGGAGCATGGGTTTTGTGTCGAATTTAAGGATTATGGGAGTGCGGAAAAAGGGATTGGATTTGGTTGAAATACTGCAAGAGTAAAGTTTTATTTGCGAAAAGGATGGAAAAACAAACATAAATTTTTCAGGTGTCAAACATGAAAGTAGGTGTTGTTCGAGGAAAAACAAATGGCCTGTCATATACATACGGAAATAAGACAAAATTTGTTCGATCCAAAGAAAGACGTGAAGTTGATTCGGCTCACGATTTGAGTTGGTTGCAGAATTTTTAGTTGTCTCGTGATGTTTCAATTATTCTAAGCAGCGAGAGAGACTTTGCGGTTTCGGCTCCTCCTGCAGATTTGTTGCTGATGACAGCGGTCGCAATTTCTGCTCGTAGCCTGTAATTTGTCTCGGAGTTGCTACAGCATTATTGCAGTTTCATGACCATTATCGTACTCAAACGTATTTGGCACATAATACATAAAGTATGACGTTGATCAATATTACATATTTAGTCACCGCTATTAAACGCCACGAACAAAGCAGTTAGCTGCTTTTAGCATAATAACAAAAGTTTATCCTCCAACATTATTCCATCACTTTGACGAATTGAATATTGGAATGAAAAATTTGCTTCTCGAGGTGAAGGGTCGTTCAGAAGCGAATTTTTTATCTCCAAGTTTGTATTGCTGGCTTAGGCTCGAGAACGAATTTAGACTGGATGAAACAATTCTCGACGGAGATGTTTGCACTAAGTGCAACTTGGGAAGTTTTGCGAACGCTGCTAATAGCGGTCGTCAGTGCAATTTCCAAGTCGAACCGCTTCCTCTTTCGGATTATCTTCGAATGCGTTTGATTGTTGATGGTGTCAATGTCGGATGGTGAATGCGGGTCGACAGTTTTTACAGACAAATCGATGACTGCCCCAGGAGAACAACGTTCAGCCGCATTCGACTCGCGCATGTCCGTATAGCGGCCGTTAATGCCTCCTGGGTGGTCCCTAATCGATGCTCTTATGAAAACATGTTGGAATATTTCATGTAACAGCTTCGGGGAGAACAGACTGTCATTGCGTTCCTCCATGGAGTTACCGACACGTGTGTTATCTACACTCATTTGGGCGGCATCAAAGAGACGTCGAGAAGCGTCGAGCTACATTACTCCATCCTTTGCCGATTAAGGAACCATGACGACTCACCATTTCTAGGAGCAATTGAATAACTCCGCGCACATAAACAAACATTCTTCGTTTTTATTAAAAAATCACCGCAGATGGAAGCGAAACGAAAAAAAGCGTTTACGTCCACCGCCGGTACAGTGTGCAGCCCCTTGCGTGACACAATACATTTATATTTTCTATATAAAACATGTAATCTTCTCAAGATCCGCGTGGAACCCTCTCATGTCAGCAAGTTTTAAAAAAAACTGAAACGTATTGAAAACTAACTCTCCACGTAAATTGAAAATCCGTTCGCTTCTAAGCTACGGTAAACAACGTTCGCCGTTTTATCCCAACTACTTGTAGTTCTTCTCGAACATTTAACCTTATTTCCCAAATGTTGACCTACTCTGACCCCACGACACGGATCACTACTTTACGGTAATCATTTACTATCAGTTTGTCCTTTGCGCTTAGAAAAAAAAAAAAAAAACTCTATCCACTAAGCCGGTTGCGACCGGGAAATTATTAATTTATTTGTAGGTTTTTATTTCTTGAGCGATAAAATCGTAAGAGATCTCTTTTAATACTTAAATAAATTTTATATTACAGAAAGGACCGTTGTAGGGGTTCGCTTAAAATTCTTTGAGCATAAAGTTATGCATAAAACATGGATTTTTAAAAATTAATTGTAGGTATCTCTATAAATTACTCAAAGAGCAGCGTAATTAAAAAGTAATTACGTTTTTACGGCTGCATTTTAAATTAACAATTCATTTGTTTACTTAGTTAAATTTTTTGTGCAGAGGTTTTTGATTTCCTAAATTTTCGTCCAATTACTTTCTTTACTTAATCCCTCGTGTGTTTCTGACATCGAGATACCGAAAACTTGCATATTGTCTAATAGAGTGACTCTTAGGTAAATCTAAAGCGATGGAAAGCGTTCTATTTAATGGAAGATATCTTTTTTGTTGTATGAAATCTCAACTGATTTATGTGAGTACTATAGGCTTCTGTGTTTCGACCGAATGAAAAATCTGTCTTAAAATAATGCTTGCAAAATTGAGTTGCTCGCATACATTTTCACTTTGAGATTTATTTTTTGCATTTTTCTATGCATAAACTAAATTAATATTTATTAGAGAGATGTACAATTTATTTAAAAAAATGCTAATCATAATTGCAGGTCATATTTTTACGTCGAAAATAACAACGATTGTATTTTACCGTCACAGGAACCGACAACCCCAGTCGGTGTGCAGCATGCGGACGATTCCGCATGGACCCAGTCCTCGCGAGGGCCGTTTAATGCTTTTATTTTAATTTTTGATCTACAATGTCACAATATTCAGCAGCTAACTTTGTCTATTTAGAACACAGTATCTAGAGATTGAACTTTAAAAAAGAAATATACAGCTCTCCATCCAGATGTTTAATCGAACATACCGCACTCGAGTGTGGCACATGAAATTTGGTAGCACGTCAAAACACCGAAAACAAAAACGCCGAAGTCAAAAACACCAAAAACAAAAACGTCGAAAGTAAAAAATACCAAAAACAAAAATAGTACTAATAAGGAGCCACCCATAAATTATGTTACAAAAATGTTATGATTTTTTTACCCCCCCCCTCGCTTTGTCACACAATGTTACATTTTGTTAACACCCCCCCCCCCCTTTTTCCCTTTAGCCTTTAATACATGTTAAAAATCCAAACAGTAGGTTTTTTTATTGGTTGGTTTACCATTCAGTATTAAATTTTCGGAAGCAAACATTATTTTCAGTTATTTTCAATAATTCTAAAAGAAGCTTACATAAAGTACAAATAAAGTACCTATATGATTGGCTAATATATTTAGTACTATGTATGTGGTTGGTTTAAAAAATTGTGAAAGTGTCAAAACAATGTTTTAAACCGAATATTCGGTTGGTCTCTAGATCTAATCTATTTTCGGTGTTTTCGTTGTTTTTGTTGTCGGTATTTCTGTTTTTCGGTATTTTTGTTTTCGGTGTTTTGCTTTCGGCGTTTTGACGTGAAAGCTGAAATTATGCGTTAGAGTTAGTAGTTGTGAAAAATTCCTGGTCTAAAAGGTCTAATATTAAAAAAAAATGGTTATAAACATCGGGTTCATATCTAAATGGGGATCTGTATAGAAGTAATTTAAGGTTAGGCCGATTTATTATTGGTAGATTTTGATTTAAAGAATTGATTCGGTAACAAAGCAGGCATGAAAAAATTAATAACTTTAATCAAAATCCAAGAGTAACCGCTACCATCAATTACATTTTGTGCGGTTCTCTTCTAAACTAATAAACAAGAAGTAATAGGGTTATAGGTTTCGAGACTGCGCCACTGACGTGCATTGCATCCTAATACAACTTAAATTATACGGATTTTTCAGAACTAAATTTTACTTTTTTTAGTAGCAGTTGCTAAAATTGACGGTTGTTGACAGTAATTACTGTGGAGAAGAGCCACCTCGCTAAATTTTATTACAACTTTTGTTTCTGACGTTTACTCTGGTGCACGAATGTGATTTGACGATAGCACAAAAATTTGTCGACTTACGAATCAAATATTAATCAAAGCTTTAAAAAACTTTTTAATTATTTTTCGTTGTTTTATGAAAAGCTTTGCAAATCTGGAAAGCTCGCAAGAGCTTTTACAAATTAATTGGTTAACTGTTAATTTAACAAATCCGATCGGTGCTAATCCTTTTTGTAGTTTTTATAAAGAACGACTCTTTTGATTTAATCCAATTTTGTTTCATTAAAATATTTAATAATTAACGCACATACTAAAAGGTTGTTAAAAATTTCGAGGGAAACTGTGGTTTTCCAAAACTTTCAACACAGTTAAAAAGTTGTAAAAAATTGAGCGAAACTTTTCTACTAACAATAAAAATAAAATTTTTATTTTCTTTAAACAACTTTGACCCGATTTTCCAAATTTCATGTTAACTTTTTGTTTTTAAATAAATAAGAAGATATATTATACATTTTAAGTTTATTTTGAAGTTTCGAATTTTGAAAGGATAATGAAATAACATTGCAGTTTGAATTTTAAGGCGTTAAACTTTTTGCAAAAAATGATAAATTTTTTTACAAAAGTGAAGCTGGTAGGGGGAATCGATTTGGTAAAATAATTTATCTCATGTTACTTTGCAATGGAGAAGGAATAAATAAGAGAGTGCAAGGGAAATCAATTTATCAATAAACTGTAAGGCGTGATTATTAGAGCACGGTGTTCTATAATCAAGTATTTTTAATGTGTTTAAATTGAAAGTTAGCTAACATATAATTTGAATATTTTCAGTGTATTATTTTTATTGTTGCATGTTTCTTTCTATTTACTGGCGGCTTTCGTTGCTACAATACAATTTACCTGTCCGTTAGATATTTTTATGATAAAGCTGTTCATTACAAGATATCCCTTGTTTTGGATTAGGATAATAATTATAATGAAATAGGAGCAAGGGGAAAATTGGACAACAGTGTTTATCGGATATGCGTTTCGGAAACGCCCAATCATTTAGTGGAGTCAGTTATTTTCGCAAGGGCGCATCCCGTTCTTTATCTTTGTTTATTTAAGGGACAAGTTGAAGCTTCGGGAAAAATCCATTTGATACCGGATAAATGTTGCTACTTGAAATAAAAAAGCAGAAGAAGATGTACGACGTCGGTGCTGCGACAATCCGAATTAACATTTCGAAAATCGCAAACACGTGTGGGCTTCGGGATTACAATTATGAGCCAAAAAGTTTTGTGAAAAAGTTGGATTAGGTTTCTTAAAGTTTTTGCGTTTTCACGCTCATAAAAATGCAAAAAATTCTATCACCTATATTCGGTTGGTAACAAACGTCCTACATAAATTGGAATTAGCGAGTCGTGAGGAATAACATGAGTATAACTTCTTGTATTTTATCACTCGTGTAGAAGATAGAGGAGAGAGCGTCGCTTCCCCTTTCAATATCGATTTCTTATTTTTGGATATTCCTTAACTTTTGATAAGGTTACTGTCGTGCGTTATGAAACTGTTAGTGTCGACTTTTTGCGCCACTGGTTTAATGACAAATTTAACCCGGTTACTTATGCCAGTTCTCGTTATTTATTTTCCCAAGGAGAAACTCTTAGACGAAACAAAAAGGCCATTAGCCAAAGCCTTCTTTCTTAGCATTATAAAAGATCTCACTTTTTGGATATAAAACCTTCTTTTCAAGATACGCTTTGAGTGTCTTTTATATAGACCTGTTTTATGTATACAACATTTTAAAATTTAATGCTTTCTCTTTTGTTGCAGAATACGCGGGATAACCTCGTTAGCCTACACATTCGAAAAAGGTAAGCTCTTCATATTTTAGCTATATTAATTAATTTATATTATACACTGATTTACCTACCCTCTAATCAATTCAAAACTTTTACAGCCACTCATTTTACATTTTATTAAAAATTTTTCGGACTATTTCATCTCTAGATAGTACAACGTACACATCGGACCACCATCACGCTCAATTATTAGCCCAAGCATAAAAGATTGTCGGGGATTTTAAAATTTTTTATTTACTCTCCCCCCCCCCATATTTTATAGAGGGAATCAGGAAATCCGTTGCTGGTTTAGATTCCACGTTAATCTGTACGTCTTCGTTTAGTACTTAATTCTAATGTTCATGCATTTTGTAATTTAATCCATTAGCATTTCTAAATAAAGTTTTTTAAGTTTTATGCGCATAAAAAGTTGTTGGTTTTCTAGTAATTCCACTAGACGACCAAATAATACTATTTTAGCTATGTTGTTCTGAACCAGCACTACCCACATCATTTTAATGTTTAACAAGCTATAACTCGAGGTGAACTTACAACATTGAGCGTAGAATTAACTTTATGGTAAAATTTATGTTATAAACATCAAACCTTAAAATTAAACAGTAATCGCCTTCGGCTCATCTAATACATGAATGATCAGCAGCGCTTTTAAAATAAATAATTACACAATGGAAAATCTTAGCTAGTAAAACTAACTTTACATTTTGTGTTTATGAATATTATAATATACGTATATTAATTCACCTTATTAAGGAATGATAAACAATACAATGTTAAAATGCCGTGCGACTGGATATTTCAGAGAGACAATGACCCGAAACATGGTTTTGCAGTTTTCTTTTTAAGCTGTACAATTGATTTTATTTCTCTACAAAAATAGTTGTAAAACAATAATTTATTTAATAGTTTTATGACCTTGTCTACATAGGTGTATAAATTTGCACAAGTTGCAGAAAAAAAAAATATAAAACATAAAATATTGACTGACATTTTTGAATGTTTCTTTAAACTTTTACAGTAAATATTTACAACTTGAAAATGTTATTTTAAAAAGTTGTGTGACGTAAGCACCTAAAGGTTACAATATGTATTTGCGGTTTAAAACTTCAGTATATCTGTAGCTGAAACGTTGAAATATCTCATCACGTGACGCAGGTAAAGGCCACTTACCCAATAAAACGAATAATTTATTTCATTATTTCTTGCAATTTTTATGACCCGATTTTGTATAATATATAATTTGCTATAGTTTGAGTAACTTTTAATTCGATTAAAAAACGTTTCGGTTCAGATTTTGCTCATCAAGCAAAAAACCTGTTGATCGAAGGTTATGTAGATTAAGTGCTAAAGGCTTAGGGTTCGAAGTCTTGTTTTTCGTAGCTCCATTTTTAAATATTTAGATTAATGGGGTCGAAATGCGAGAAAAGCACAATTTGATAGCGAAACTCTGCAGTAAAAAAGTGAAAAGCTTTTCGAGTCAAAAATATTAGTTGTTTAGTTTTATTGATTAATGTGTCTTGCTTTTTACATCGGAGGTAATTCGACTTGGGGCACATCACGTAAACAGTAAGCGGTAAAACCGTTGTTTTACAGGCGGGCTGGATGTTGTGTTGAAAAATTAATATTACACAACACCGCTTGTGGCACGTAAAAATAAATATTGAAACCTGGCTTAGTTTTTATTGTTATTGCCCAAGCTGTAACTTTCGGTTCGGTCCAACATTTTAGCTTAGCGTTCTTCGTTAAAAAATTATGGATAATCCATAAGTTTTGATCGTTGGAAAGTGATATTTTTCAAGTTCGGTCTGAGGGAACCACAGAGAGCGGTTGTTTGGAACTATCGTTTGTTCTGACGCTGGTTTTGACCCTCATGTTGGCGCACATGTACTAAATTAAGTTAACACCATTAATTACATCGTGTGTGCTAAACGCAAACAAGGGGTTCAGTTTAAAAGCCTCCATATACAATTTCTAACCATTACTTTTGTCGAAAACTTAACAGTGGGTTTTTAAAGCGGGGAGCCCCGCGACGATGTCTTAAAATTAATTCGTCCAGGGGGCGCTGTTCGATCATTTTTAATAGGTCGTTAAAGGGAGTTTCATTTAGTGGTTCGTACATAATGTAATAAAATAAAACAAACTCATAAAATTCGCTGTTTTTATTAATAGCAAATAAACAACTGCGTGGTAATTGTTTCCGCTACATTGTCCCACAGTTATATAATTATTGTTGGTAATAAAAAGCTGACTTTATTTTATTAGCGCGAAAATGAAAATTTTTGTATTATATCTGGGCGAGGAGGCAGGCAGAGGAAGACTTTGAATAGGTGAAATATTGGAAAGAAAAATCCGTCGAGTAACAATTATTGTTTGGGACTAATGGAAAAAAGAAAGTTGGCAAGTTGAAGTGGGTCGATTTTTTTTGTTGGGAAAATAAATTAAAGGGAACCGTTGGCGAATAACACTAATTATTCTTTTTGTATGCGTTGTTTGTCGATCTTTATCATAAAGCTTGCAAAAGTTAAGCGTTTGCTGAAAGTTTTCGAGATAAAAATGTTACGATCCATATTTTAGAGAAGCTGTATGTTTTTACAACTTGAATGCTAATAATTTTAGTAAGCAAGGAGTTTGTTTGGAAACTTTGTTACTTATAAAATATTTTGTGAGATTTTGTTCATCCGGTAGTTAGATTATTAAATATTTCGCCTTCGAGTTAAAACACAAAGGTTATTATTGCGACGTGCCTTATTTGGCGGAAGACGAAGTCGAGGATCGGGATCGGCCTCGTGTTGGTTTTAAGAAATTATATATTAAATTTGCAAGGTAAACAATTTGGATGGAAAATGTTAGAAGCTAAGCTCTGGATAAATATATCAAAACTCAATTTTGTAATTAGTTTATACGAAAATGTAAATTACTAACTTGTGATTGCCGGTCTGGTTTGCGAGCTCTTCTAATTCAATTATCGTTCGATTCTCTGGATCCACACGTACCATCATGTTTTGTTGTGCTCATTGTTTGCTAACATAATAATGCCATATAACAAAAGAGCACGATATAACAAAAAGGGCAAATTATAAAAATTTTCGGGATTAGAGGGAAAAAATGCTATTCCTCCAAATTGAAATTAAACGATGAATGAGCATAGTTATTTTGGCGTAATAATCTTATTGGAAAAATACGTTAAGCTCCTTTTATAATAAAGTAGACAAAATTGTATTTTGTCCGCAGTATTGAGGTCGAGAAAATTCGTCGAATCATCAAGTTAATTTAATTCGCAAATTCGAATCGAAAGTATAGTAATAAAAGTGATGTCGTTGTCAAATGCGTTGGAACCAATAGTGCACTAGATCAAGTTGATGGTCTCATCAATTCCGAGGTTTTACGTATAACTCGCTTGATACGAACAAAAAGCATTATTTAAAATGCATGTTCTATCGGGAATGAAATGTTCGAGAGCAATTCTCTGCTCCCACATTACAACACGATCACGTTTACTGTTTCGTGATACCTGGAGGCGCATTAACAGATCCAACTCCAACTACCCCTCATTTGCTCTCCCAAAATTAACAACGCACCAACACACATGCTCATTCATACACATCGCTGTACGCCGTAATAAGTAAAACTTCACGTTGCCGCTGATGTAAAACCATTTCTGGGTTATTCTATAAAGCCGAACGAGCTTGTGTGCAGTAAACCTAAATGGAACTTTCAGTTTTCACAAATTAATAACCTAGTTACCGCAAGCAAGCCTACCTACCTACCTACCCCATCTTTCCAAATTCCCAAACACTCGTAATAATAAATAACATTTAATTATTGCAACACTAAAATGTTAAATTTTCTTTAATTCATATTAAATGCTACATTTTACGATTCCAATTTCATCTTCATCGTAAATTTTAGTATTATCTCGCAGTTTAACTCGTAAGTACCAAAAGATACCTCATCTAAACTTGGCAATTAGCTTACTCGCAGATATAATAGCCAGCTACTTAAAAGCTAAACTAAGCTAAGCAGCTAAGCTGTACAGCTTCTTTTATATCTTCTCTTCTCGAAACTGTCGGTAGTTTATTGGTAAACTGCTATAACATTGAGCAATACGACCTCTAGAGGAAATGTAAGCCATCGCAAGTTGTGCCTCTGTCCTACCTCCCAGTCTAAACTTCTATATCTTTATATCCCGATCGACAGTCAAATAATTCGCGTTCAATATTATATTTTGTAATTATTGTATATTACGATTATACCATCAATTAGGTCGGGCTGGGGGGTATTCCATACCCCCCAGACCCCCCGGATTGTCCCAAATTGCTTTCTTTAACCTTTCTACATCCTTTTAGAATCTTTTAAATAAACTTCAGAAAACAAACTGAATTTATAAAGCATTGCATACTTTATAACGCAAAGTAAAATAGTGAACTTTTAAAATAAAAAAAAATTCAAGATAAAGAGAAGTAATAAAAAAACAAGATTATATGACCGGAATTGATTGAGATAAACAGCAAATAAGATCAAAAATTTATTATAAATAACATAATTACAAATACGATTAAAAATTTTTGGGTGAATTACAATAACTTAACTCACAGGTTTTTATAGAAACTACCTTAAATTATGTAGTGGAATTTGATGATGATGCTGAACTTCTTAGCAATATGGAGGTGCCAAGGGAAACCGTTTATCTCCTTCAACTGGTGGGCAGCGGGCGTTGGAATTTATTGAGGTGTGGTTCCTCATTTGAAGCGCTAAGCTTGATCGGGCTGGGTTTTTGGTCCATGGGGATAATTTTCCGTGATTTGCGGGGTCCTAGGTGTTGCGAAGAACTTTCTTGGAGGCGTGGTTATGCGGTCAGAAGAATGGCGGTGCGGAGCGCGTCTGCGATCCGTGGATTTCGGTCCCTAGCATTTGATGGATTTGGTCCCTTGTTGTCGATGGGGCGGGTAGATAGAAGCGGGTAGAGCTTTGAGAAGACAGCTCTTCTCCGGTTTGCGGAGGATTCGATGTGCTCCTTCCACAGCAGTCTGTAGTCCAACGTGACTCCCAGGTATTTGGAGGTGTTAGTCTATGCTATGGGATTGGGGTCTTGAACATGAAGATGTTTGTTCGATGCCGAACCTGTCCTCGCTTTTTCTTGAACATTGTCGCGGTACTTTTCGTTGAGTTTACACCGATGCGCCACGTTGCGAACCATTTTTCGAGGTCGTTAACGGTTTTTTGTAGGCGATCGGTGGCGAGGTCTTGATTCATGAAGGAAGTGTAGACGGCTGTGTCATCCGCGTAAAGCAAAATCTTCGTCCTCGGGTCGGTTGGAGCTGGCATGTCGCTCATGAAGATGTTGAAGAGGGTCGGGGCGAGGATAGATCCTTGGGGTACTCCGGCAGTGATGAAGAGCTCGGATGATCGGGTGCCTTCGAATTTGACCTTGAATTTCCGATTTTCAAGGTATGACGCCACCAGCTTAACGAGTGCTGGTTGTATATTGCCGTTTAGCATCTTGTAAAGAAGTCCTTGGTACCACACTTTGTCGAAAGCCTTCGACACGTTGAGTAGAACAAGTGCGGTGAACTCTTTCTTATTGAAACCAAGGGAGATGTGTTCGACCAGGCGGAGGACTTGCTGGACCGTGCTGTGTCCTGGTCGGAAATGCTGTTATCGAAGATGGTTTGTTTGATGCGGGTAGAGATGGCTCTTTCGGCGACTTTCCCTAGCTACGGGAGGAGGCTGATGGGGCGGTAGCTTTGAGGCTTCCGAGGGTCTTGACCTGCCTTGGAGATGACCACTACATCGGCAGTTTTCCACTTCTGCCGGAAGTAGCGGAGTCGGAGTGAGGCGTTGATGATGCCGGTGAGTGTTGCGACTGCCTTACGCGGCATCGCCTTGAGGGATCGATTTGTGATCGCGTCGGATCTGGGTGTCTTTCTGTTCTTCAGAGATCGGATGATTTGGGTGACTTCTGTAGTGGAGGTTGGGTCGATCGGTGTGAGGTCTTTGATTGGAAGGGTCCTCGTGGTGAAATTCTGGACTATTTCGATATGGTTTTGGTTGAGGCGCTCGTCGAGAGGGCTGCACTGGATTTTCAGGTTGTCGGCGAAGGTGTCGGTCTTTTCTTGGTCGCTTTTGGCTTGCGTACCGTCGAGGCGGGTAATGGCGGGCGTGTAGCGGTCCTCAAAGTTGAGCAATTCGATCTTGTTTGCCTATTCCTGATCGTGATGCGCTTTGACTTCTTCGGAGACTTGCTCCTTGAGGCGGTTGTAACGTCGTTTGTCGTCCGGGTGCCTGGTGCGTCGAGCGCGTTTTCTAGCTTGACGTTTTTCTTGGACGAGTGCCTTCAGTTCCGGTGGGAGGCGATCTCTGATGTCAGCGACGTCAATTTGCCTCGTTGCGTGCTGGATGGATCTTGAAATGTTGTCCTGAAGGACTTCAACGTAAGAATTTGAAAATAAGTTGATTATTTGCTTGTTCCGTTGACGGTACGTGTACCTGACGTAAATTCATAGGTGAGCAGTGTGTTTTAGTGGGCGGAGCCAGCCGTAGTTGCTTTCTTTTATTTATTTTAAATTTAATTTCGTTAATTATTTTAGCCGAATTTAGTTCAAAAACAAAAAATCCCGTTTACCTACCATGTTAGGGCTGTGGTTTAAAGATCCATCGTTTTTAGAGCTATAATCCTAACGGCCTCCAGTGATGTGGCTGTGCTCTAGGAATCTGTGTATTTTAAGTTTAGATTTAGAGATTTACCTAACAACTTTGTTAGTAGATACAAATTGCGTAATTATTATGCCAAAAAAACAGTTGACACGCTATGGGCGGTGCTTATTATGAAAACAGCCAATCAAATAATTGCATTAGGTTTCTTGACCTATTTTTACCTACAGTTTTAAATAACCTTAAAATTTACTACTCCTCTTATTTTCTACAATGAAAAACTTTAACGGAAAGACCTAATGAGCACAAATGAGCACCAGAGACGGTCAATAAACCAATCTCAGTAAAATTCGAAATTATTTAACTTAAAATTGAGGATGATTAGGCAAAAAAAAAAGTAATCAAATATCCAACAGTTGTTAAGCATAATTGGTAGTAAACGTAGTAAACTGCGAGCAATTTTATTAAATTGTGCCGTACAATAATAAGATTGAACCGAGGGAGGTCAAGTTTAAAAGGCATTGACGACATTTGTGCGGATAAAATTTTGTTAAAATCTCAGTATTAGTTTTCTTCTTCTAAAACAACTTTAAAATGTTACGTCTTGATATGCCTTGGGCTTTTGGCTGAACACAGCTAAAATCAACAGCATTTCCGTTGCTAAAATCTATAAGTTTATAAGTTTATTTTGGGGTGCTTTAACGTTGACTGTGCTTGAATGAGTTTAAAAAAAATGGGTCAAGTGTTAACAAATGTAGGCGCAAGGTAAGGTTAAAAGGTTCACCTAAAACGAAACGAGCAAATTTAAAATGTTTCGCTGAAAATCTCGCGTTCGGCTTTACGTGAATTGCATTTTTCATCATCCTGTATGTATGCAGAAATACGAAACCAGCACTTTGTTGCGCCATCCAGTTAGTTTAAACCTTCTGGAAGTGGCTAAACATTTTACTTGACAATTGTATGCAGTATGCTGTTTGCTGTTTCTAATTGGCCGATTATTTCTTTTGTTTACTTTGTTCAACAGACAAAAATTAACAAAAGAAATACTCGAAGAAAATAAGAAGTGTAAACGAAACTTAGGCAGTGAATGGAAAAGATTTGTGCAAATCAAAGCTCTAGGATAACCGAGGCAGGGAAATACAAATAAATAACAACAATTAAGATAAATTGTGCATGGAATAGTGCGAAAGTTTTCGAATGAGATTGAATTATAAATGAGAAGTGGAAAAAGGGAAAATCGCTTAGGAGTAAAAAGTAGGAAATAACAAAGTAACTAAAGTTGTTATCGATAGATTTTAAATTATTTCTCTTTATGACTGTGTAAATATTAGAAATAATGTTTTAATATTCCGTTAATCGAACAGCGCTCTAAACATTTTTTCTTCCTATAGAAAGGAAATTGTGTCGATATTTTCCAGCACTCGCTCTAGGTTTATAAAATATTAAATGAAGTAAATAACAGTTTGAAAAGAGCGTATATTTGTTTGCTTATAGCACCTCTGTCTATGACATGTACAGTTTGTCAAGAAATGTTTGTCACGCAAAAATATACAACGCTGGATTTAGCGTTTCTAATTCTTCCAATAAGAGGTCCCGTGCTAAACACTATTTTATCGCCCGCCAATCCTATCACTTTAGCTTTTCACGAAGCTGTCGTCGCTGACGTGTAAAGTAAATACACCTTTCTTTCCATAAAAAATCCAATTATTTCATAACGCGTTGGCGGGGAGTAACATTTAAGGCTTCCATTGGGATAACGCGAACGTCTGGATAGAATTACTAAATTATGGATAATTAACACTGCACATGAGAATTACATTCTCAGACTGTTGTAAACAAGAACCAAGACAAACTTTGAGTTAGTTAATGCCGCCAAGTCTGAAACAATAGAATCTCGGGCCATTGTAAATCTTATATAATGCATACCTTCTGAGTTTGTTTGTAAAGTGTATTTTGAATACTTGATTACTTTTATAAAGCTTGACACGTATTAAAATTATTCAATAGGGAGTTTCAGTCTGCATTTTTAAAACCAACACCAGCTTTACCCAACTACTTACCCAGAACAACATTCTTAACTTTATTCGCCTACCTCAACTTAATTAATAAACCCTCGTAAATTAATTAATAATAATTTTTTAATATTACTAGTTTTAAAAATTTAATAGATCAGGATATCGGGACGTTTGAAGCACGCAAAACCAACTGACTGCAGTGCTGCTCAAATAACATCGATGGTCTAACAAGGAAATTATATGACCTCCGCATTTTTGTAATTTTTGCCACTTATTCTACTGAAAGTTTAGCCCTTCAATAAGAACTCCTCAAAGCAGTAGGGCCAGATCGCCAGAAAGTTTCGAGAAAATCGACTTTGAAATATTGTCGAAGGAGTTTGAAGACAAGATGTGAAACAATTAGCAATAATTTTTACAATAATTAAATGGCGTGAATAAGCACTAGAGAGAAAAAAAACTAGCGAAGGTGGGAATAGAACCGTGGACCCACCGGTTCCTAGTCCAACTCGCTCGCCCCTATTTGTTAATTATTTCACATCTTGTCTTCAAACTCCTTCGACAATATTTCAAAGTCGATTTTCTCGAAAATTTCTGGCCATCTGGCTCTACTGCTTTGAGGAGTTCTTATTGAAGGGCTAAACTTTCAGTAGAATAAGTGGCAAAAATTACAAAAATGCGGAGGTCATATAATTCCCTTGTAAGAACTATGAAGTCGAACAACGTTCTTCCAGTATTTGCCCGATTAAATCTAGTAAAAAATCGTAAAAAGAACGTAAAAGTACAATATGAATTTTGTATAAAATATTATTTGCTGTGGAATACAACCGGTGCTGGCTAGTTATACATAATAATGCAGTCATAAAACATTGTACAAACAGTTACCACTACAATATAAAATACAAAAGAATTTTCCAGCGTATGTACAACATAAACTTGCTGTAGATAATGATAGTAATAGTTAAAAAGCTTCAACTGTTAAAAAAATAATTAAGCTAACGAGAATAATATTCGAGATCAAAGTTAACACTTTCTAGAGAATGGGTCGTTGCCAGAAACGTAAACCACATCCGCTTCATATTTAATTTAAAACTGAATAATTAATAGTATCGTATAGTATGGTAAGTTGGAAGCACCGAACCACAGTTAAGTTTTCATTATTTTGTACTTTCAAAATTAAAAATGCTTTAAACTTCCATAAACAGGCTGAAATATTCAGGATCCGTTGTTTACCTTCCTACACTCTCCATCATTTTAATTTATTAATTTTTGCACGTTCACATGAGTTATCTGATATTAATATCAATTTCTATAGCAGTTCTGGAAATTTGATTCCTTCGCCAAAAGTTTCCTCATTTCATTTATTCGGGGTAAATAGCATTCGCAAGAGTTTCTGTTAAATTTTGAATTTTCTGTTTTATACAGGTGAAAGAGCTTTTTCTAATTTCTAAAAGCTCTAAACCTGAAGCAAAATTCCCTCTAGGTTTCTCAAGAACTTTGTTCTTGTTTTTGAAAGAAAAAGCTTAAAATCTTGTTTCGCCATTAATATATTTTTAACTTAATTTTTGTTATTGTTCGGCACGAAAGTTTGGAAAATCTTTCAAGGTTTTAAATTTTGTGATCAACTTGATTGTGTGCACAAACAAATAATGTAGGGTAATAGAGATTCGGGCTTGTTTATTTGATCGCTCGATAGTTTATGGTAGATTAGCGAACCAGATTTAGTGTTGCAACGTCGAAATAATTTTATGTTAACGTTTTGTTGCAAGTACAGCTTATTAAGTTTTCCGAATGACCTATTCGAGTTCGTTTCATAAAATATCGACTACCTAAACTTGGAACTTACTGTTGGCTTCCTACTTAACTTCGTTAATGCGAGTTTCTGCAAAAAGTTATGAGATTAGGATCGAAAAACAAGATTCAGTTAGTCTCGTCGGAAAACAAGTACCTTTTCCCAAAAATAATGATGAATTTTCTTTCGAGGCGCTGTTTGCGATGAAAAAGTCTAGGAAAATTAATTTCGAGCCATCTATCATTATAAATCATATTGATGTGATGTAAGTGTCCAGCTTTTAGTTGAAGACCTTCTGGATTCAGTTTACTCTAATTTAGTTAAGTACATCGGGCATCAATCATGCAACTTTAGTGTCATCGCGCGCTAAATTCAAAAAGCCATTTTAAATTTTCTAAAAGTTTATCGCTTGTCTAGAATAAACAAAAAATGCGTTATTGAAAAACTCGAAAGTCTGCTTTAATTTACATCGTAAGATTCAGGTTGAAGCTAAAAATCGAGGGGTTAAAAAGTTTTTTTGTTATTTTTATGCGGTCCATTTGAGAGCATTCGAGCGTCTTCTTTTATTTTGTAACAGCTTTGGGCCTAAAATCGGTGACCTAAAAACCTTTTTAAATAACCCCCCACCGCCGGTGCGGGCAAGGTGACGAAAATTTGGAAATCCGGATGATGAATGAATGTGGTAATCAAGAATAGTAAATCAAATTAATATTTGCCAATTTGACTTAGGAAGTAATTTATAATGTAATGTGAGTAAATAATCTCGTGCTTCCTTTTCGCTATATATCAGGGTAGGAGTTTCTTGTAGCTTTAGATTTTGCAAAACTTGAGTTTCCGTGTGTATTTTACACGCCAGGCTGTAAGACGACGACCACTATAAATCTGCCACTCGAGGCCTCCTATAAGTTTCGGCTTTTGACTGTTTCCCGCACTCGAGATCGAGCTTTGTGATCCGTTACTGCACTAAGCTTTCTCTCCACAGCTTCACCACAAACAAGGACTTTTTGTGTACCACTAACTTATCCTAAGGAGTTTAGAAAAGAAAACAAGATTCTGTGTTGACTTGTCAACTCTTACCTGTAGAGTGTTGTGTGCTATATTAAAATAAATGTTCGTCTCGACACAATGCCGCATTGTTTTGGTGCACTTAATTTCCAACTTGACGATTACATCCGAAAAAATTTTAAATTTATTCCATTCGACATATAAAACAAGTGCTTGGTCGAGATTGAGATGAGCACCAGAAAACGTCGATATCTTCTAACGAGCTTTTAAGTATATTGGAAAATGGTAAAAAAAAATTTAAAATTAAATGAAGTGCCTCGAACGAGATAAATATGCAAATTTGATGAAAGCTTTAAACCTAATTAGATTTACCAAATAAAAAAACATTGCTTAATATTACGGTCATCGATATTTCATTTTTATGTTGACTTTACCAAGTTTTCCTTCTCGAAATTTGTTTTTAAAATATTTACAAATTTCATTTATTAAGTATTAAACAACAAAAGCTATATTAATTTTTTCCACGGGGAAATTTTTTCATAATACACCATTTTTAAAGCAGCTCACTTTTGAGGTCCCATTATTTATTTGAATTTTTAATGCAATTTAATATTAATTTTGTAACGAACAAACTCGATTTGTTTAACAAAGTAAATTTATTAAACATTTAGCTACATACATTTTGTTCTAAATTTAATATTCTCAGATACTTGAAGGCTTCGCTTTTTTTGGAATACCTGTTAGGTTTTAAGGATTAAAAAGGGAACCCGTTTTTCTTTAAATTACAAAATCGAATATTTAGAATTCAAAAACTTTATTAAAAACAACGAGTTTGTAAAACTTGGCAGAGAAAAATTACCTTTTAAAAGTAATTAAAATATATCTAACAAAGTTTTTTTTATTCTTTAGCTATAAAAAATTAAATTATTATTATTATTCTAGAGCAGACATCTTAGTAACGGTTAGAGAATTTAGCAATACATTTAAAATTTAATATTCTGATTTGGGAAGGATTTGCTCTAACCTGCATCATTCCTCATTCGCCACTGTCCAATAATATTATAAAACTTGATTATTAAAAAAGGAAACTAGTCAGTTCAAGCAATATTTTAACGTAAAGAACGTTGCAAATTAACAAGCTAAACAAAAGCTTTCGACAAAAATGCAGTATGTTCTTCGAAGGTTTTTCCTTTGTAGTACAGTTAAATAATTAAAATCTGTAATTGTTGTCGATGACTTTTTAATTTTCAATGTAATTAGAGAGCATTCAATTGGTAACTAATATTTGTGTGACGTCAGTGTAGCAGCTGCCGGAATTTTTGTCAACACACTTGTATCTACTTTATCGATTTGATACGTCAGCTTCGATAGCAGCATCTGTAACGTCACATAATTCTTAATAATGACAGGTTGCTGCAGTTGCAAAACTAGTAAATGTCAAATATATCTTATGTTCTTTACGATTCCAGTTTCTTTGGTGAGTTATTCTTTACCGCATTGACTCCTGTCAATTATTTCGACCACGGTGTCGTAGTGACCACAAGTTGACCAACGAGATGATTTGGTTGCTCAGAATCCAACTACTAACAAATAGCATTATTCTGTTACAGAGACGCTTATCTGTCTTCCTGTGTTAGCAGGGTCATCCTAACCGCAGGACTAAATGGGCTATAGCGCCGGGGCGCAAGTCTTTTGGAGGCGGCAATTTTTATTTTGATCTCTTATAACCCTAAAAAGAATAAAGAATAATTTCCGATTTTTTCTATTTTATATACAGATAATAACCTATTTAACAACTTAAGAGTCTACGATTAGGTAGACTTGGTAACGCACAGGTATGCGAGATACAGAGAATTTTCTTTAAAAGGAGGTACAATTTTCTGATCTAAGGACTAGACTTGTTTCAGTCCATCGAAGGACTTTTGTAAAATTTATTAAAACTGACGGTGGGGCCATCTGTTTAGTAATATTTAAATTAAAATATGATTTTTTAAATACCGTTTTTTGGAAACAACATTCAGCTATAATATTATTAAAAATTATAGGTGATAAGAGAATCCTCTAATCTATGCTTATTGGTCAAAAACTTTGTAATATTTACCATTATAAGATGAGAAAAAAATGTTTAAAATAATCTAAATTACCGAGTTTTAAATTATAATAACTAATTTTAATAACTAATAGCAATAATCCTTTGACAATCATCCCTTGTTATGATTTTTTTTTTAATCAGTGAAAAGTCACTTCATAAGGGAGAAAATAGGTATGACGTAGGTCATGTTTTGCTGCACCCATAAAGGGGTATCGTAAACTCTTAAATACGAGCGATAATATATTAATCAATTTGTTTAAAAAAAAGCTAGAAAAATAAATAATATATAAATTACTTTTGTTTTTTGTTTACTCTAAAGTTTCTTTCTGTTTATACAGGGTGATAAATGACAATTTTCTAAGAAACATTTTTTACAAATTTTTTTTTAAATTCAAGCCTTTGAGAGTTGGGCCTCCTTAAAAGACATTTTTTAAATTTTCACCTTCATGTGGCCATAGCCCAGAAAATATTAATTTTTGGGTAAAAATTATTTTTTTTCCGCTTTAAAGAGCGTGAAATAATATACAAATTAAATTTAAACCTTTTATTGTCTAAAATGAACGGATTTCGAGTTAGAAATTAAAGTATAAGTAAAAAAAAAGTTGAAAAACTCAAGATTTCTTTATTTTGGTTTGCTTCAAAACTCTTAGATCTTTTAAACGAAACATTTTATATTACAAAAATTCTGAAGCCTTGGATAGGAAATTTAACGGACTACAACTTCTGTCTAGTAAAATTTTTTGAAAAACCAATTCCTTTCACAGAAAATCAGGAAATAGTAAACAAGGCAGCTACAAAACAAAAAATTAAGTTAATTAATAGATATTTTAAAACAATCACAATCAAAATGAGGGTAGTCATTTTGAAGATTTACTTAAATAATGTAATAGCTTACATTACATTAGCTGTAAAATAAAAATTTTATGAATTTAATTTTTTGTTTTGTAGCTGCTTTGTTTATAATTTTTTGATTTTCTGTGAAATAGATTGGTTTTTCAAAAATTTTTACTAGACAAAAGTTGAAGTTTGTTAAATTTCCTATCAGGAATAAGGCGTCACAATTTTTCTAAAATGTTTCGTTTAAAAGATACAATATTTTGAAAAACAAACAAAATAAACGAAAGCTCTAATTTTTCAAAATTTTGTTACTTTCTTTTATTTATAACTCGAAAGCCGTTGATTTTAGACAAAAAATGGTTGAATTTAGTTTATAGATTACTTCAGGCTCTCTTTACAAATTAATTAATGCAAATTACTGGGCATCGATTTTTTTGTAACGATGAGCTCTTTAAGGTTTTTTTAAAAATTTGTAAATTAAAATTTAATGCTCATTTTTGTTACCGTGTTGTATTTGGGCGCACGTGTATTTAGCAGCTGGCTTAAGTACGCCTGGTCACAAATTTTGTTGCGATGTAATTCTGCATCGACCAAATTGTCACAAATTCTTCACCTTTTAAAATTTTGCACTTCACTTTAATTAAAATAAAACAAAAACTCAACTCAATTTATTTTAACTTATTTATTAAAAATAATTATAATTTTAATTTGTTGCGAAATGGTATTTTAACCGCCTGGCACCAAGGCCAGAGCCTCACTCTCCTTGCATCGACCCACTCACCGTACTCCCACTTACTTCTCCCACCTTTATTTACATCAAAACTTAATACAATGTGTTTACAAATAAATAAACAAAATCCAAACTTTAAAATTATTTTACAAAATAATAAAATTAATGTTTTTATGCATTTCGAAACACGACAATAGATTACTTCAGGCTCTTTAAAAAAGCACTAATCTATTTTTACTAAAAAATTAATATTTTCTGTCGATGGCGACGTGAAAGTGGAAATTAAAAAAAAATGTTTGAAGAGACACAACTCTCGAAGGCTTGAATTTAGAAAACAAAAACTTCGTTAAAAATGTTTTTTTAGAAAATCGTCTTCTATCACCACCTAAGTCATGTAAAGTGTATCCGGGGAGACCCTGTAAATATTTTTTATTTTTGTATGAATTTTGTTTTCGTTTAGAGGAATAGCAATAAATTGCCTTTTACTATTTAGTATTTGTGTGCTTTCTTATGAAGAAGAGCTCATTAATTTTAGTCGTATATCTTAAGACGGCCCTGTCTGTTAGGAAGAGAAGACAGCGAAGATTGCTAGAAGAGTTGGATCTGTATGCTGACATAACGATGATAGTTCGATATGTCAAAATTAAAATTTATATTTCAATGGAATTTATATGGATTAAACGTTGTAGCCTGCTTACAGCTACGACAGAAGCTTATAGTAAAGATGTGAAAATCAACCTTTACTTTTAGGAATTTGAACGTCGTCATTTGAAAATCAAACTTTTAATATTATTACTCTATCAAAAAATTGCAAGATAATCAATGCCGAATTTTCGATCTTTTTTCTGACCACACTTTATTTTTAGATCTCACAATTTTTTGGGACCATAATTCACTCCGGAGTGCAACCAATTGCTTGGATGTTATTTTTCTTATTCCAATCTTGTTATTTATCATGGTTGTTAGCAAGTAATAACATACGTAAGACATTATTAACATCGTCTCCCCTTCTTATCGTGTCAGTTTATTAAAATCTCATTGATATATGCCTTCTGTGCGAGGGTGAGAAGAGGCAACATCACCGAAGCGAATCTTGGAAATAATATCAAATATCTGTTGTTTTGTCGTCAGAATTGCTCGTGTTTTCGATATTAAAAAATATAAAACGGACTGTAATATTGTAATCGAGCGAAAATAAAATTGCAAATTAAATTGTTAACGGATATCCTTTTGTTCGTTTATATGTGAAGACTTTATGGAGTCTCGGTACTTTTTAAAAGTCGTGTAAAATTAGCATTTTTTATTGCCCGTTTCGGATCGTTTATTTACTCTTGTATTTTCCTTTGGACAGTGAAAGTTTTTTAAAATTACATTTGTAAACAAACATACACTACAAACAAATCACTAGTTGGAAAGTTTAGAGACTTAACGACGACAGTTGCTACTAAAACCATCAGCTTTGCCATTAGCTGAATTCAAGTTGCTGAAACAATGTCGTTCACGTTTATTGTAATGTTGACTAGCCACATTATTTTCCAAGAAGTTGACTTATGACTTGTAAACTTATTCCTACACCAGTATTCAAAGTATAATTAGATTTTTAAGAAGTGCACCCAAACTTACTGGAAATTTCCCAAAATAATTTATTTAGCTGGCTTAACCAACAGCCAATGCAGTAAGATTTTATTATATTTTTAAAAGCATGTTATTACTCGGAAGCTTTGTTAAAACTTCTTCAGAAATTCGAGCACCTCATTATCTTCTCGTCAAACGATAAATACTCAACTTATATTTAGAATAAATGTCTGCTACTTGTTTTCTTTCTTAATTGATTTGTGTTACTATAAATATTCGATATTTACTCACAAAGCTTTGTTCGGCTTTGCAATCTTCTTTGCATCCAACATTTAATTTTATCCCCTTTAATTATAATTTTGAAATATCTTACGATCTTACTTTTTAAATACTCCTATTCCTCCTCCCTCATAAGTTTTTTTTTGTCATTCAATCAAATCTATTTTGTTTCGATACTGAAAATAATAAAAACTTAAATTAATAGTATTCTGGATAACGTGGGTCTAAAGTTATACGAATTAAAAAATAAACAATAAAAATATATAATTTATATATGGGAGGATCTTTATTGCACTTGAAATATTACTGACCATCACTCTTTGGTTTGGTTAAGAAATCTAAAAAATCTACTAGGTTAGCACGTTGGACGTTGAACGTTGAAGAAAACTGTAAAAATAAATTCACTATTCATTTTCTTTTATTATTAAAAAAATTATAGTTTTGTAAAGTTTTTAAGCTTCTATGTTTGTTCTAAAGTTAGCGACATAATTTTTATTACATCTGCTCAGACCTTTCAATTTAATGCTTTTTGTTGGGATTTAAATTGGCTAAATCTGGTTAAGTTTCTTAATTAGTAGGTGTAATAATTGTTTCTCTGTATTTCCACATCTGGTATACCGAAATGTAATTTGCCAAGGAACGGTGTGTCGTACACTCGAAAGTACAAATTAATTTGTATAACTAATTTTAAATTAGCTGGAGAAAAACTAACCCGCTTTACGAGGGGTAGGTCGGTTATCTTAATTTTCATATAAAATCAAAATTGCAGCCCTAAAACACAGTGTATCGAACTGTATTGTACAAAATATCGACTATAATGTCCAATATCTTTTTATGAGGGCTGTGTAATGTCGACTCGACCTCGGTTATTTTGCATGACAAGACAGTAAAATAGCGATGTCTATGTTAATGTGTTAGCTTATCTAAGTAGTGGCTTGGTGTCAGCCGGTTACAAGGTAAAATCGATAACCCGAATAAACCACCTAGTGTATATTACGCAAAACCCTCCACTACAACTTGAACAAGCGAAGTCTTACTTCTTATTTGTAGAAAACGTCGGTAAGGGTTGCTTTGTTTTCTAGGTCAAATGATATAAATAACTTTTAAATTCAAATTTTATGTTACTAATATAATTTTATTTACCATATTTCACATCGAACTATTCCGAGGGAGGTTTCTGTGTTCAAATTGAAATTAATAACGATGCGACTGCTTCTCCGAACAACATACGCAAAACGTAAAATCTAATTTATGATAAAAAAATTTAATATCTGTTTTGTTTCGTTCCAACGAAAATGGAACGAAAACTCTCGTTTTTAAGCGAAACAATTCGAGAGTATTTTCTTTAGTTTAGGGAGAGTAACGAGAATGTGTTCCACCACGAAATTATTAATTTAGTAATTTTGTAAGAAAATAAAAATTATTTAATCTTCCTGTTATTCGAGAAACGAAACGTGCCTGACGATGCATCAAATGCGAAACTGGCAGCCATCGCCTTCAAGAAATTTCGAATCGTGGTAGGAAAAAATAACAAGATAATTAAAGAACAATCTCATTCATCAACCTGAAAAGTGCATTAATAACTGGAACAGCGATAATTACATTTTGAATTAAAAAAATCTCGTAAGATGGATTATCCTAAAATATTTTCTTTTGGAGTATAACAAAAAATAATCAATCATTTCTTAGACATAAAAAATATAATTGAAGCGTGATTATACAAACAATTGTGAATTTTTTCGAAATTTACTACTGTCGACTGCTGTAACGTTTTTGGAGCAAAGCATCCGTTTTACAATGTTTACTAAATTTAGCATAAAAGAATTATGACGGTATTAAAAATTTCATTGAAGCTTGTAACAATGACAAAATCATCTGAGCCATTAATTTCCCAAGAGGAAAACTTAGAACGTTACACGATGCTAAATTAGCGTAATAGAAAATGCAGTCACAATTTAAAAATTATGCAATTTTAATTATTTTATTAAGATTTCTTCGACTTGCGAGCCGGTTTTATTTCATCTCTTACATATTGATTAAAAATTAAAGCGGTGCCCGCGGGGAATTAGCCGTATTTAATAATTATAAGGACTCGATTTTTTTGGCCGCTGGATATTAAAGTCGCTCTGCGCGTTCCTTACGCGCAACTTGCTCGGAGGTAACGATTTAAATTTTTAATTTATGAAACTAAATTTTCGTGCGGTTTTGTTGTTGAAAATAATCGTTTAGGTGTGCATATATGTAAAAGTGTGAATTGATGTGTAGGTTTTCTATACTTTTCAAATTTCCTTTGTGTCGGGGTTATTGGTCCTGGGCAGGCGGCATTGGATATCACATCCTTTTTGTTAGGTGTTACGGTAGGGTTAAGTAGAGCGTGAATGCGATTGTAGTTTGGCGATATCGGGGAGGTTCTACAACTGAAGAACTGTACTTTGGTTGAGAGCAATACTATGTATCTGTCTGCGACAGTAATGGAGATAGCCCAGTTAACGTGCCACTCGGGTATATGGCTTGTGATTTTGATGTAGTTGCGTTGATATATCCATAAGAGATATTTGAAAGGAGGTTTGCTATTGTGAAACACGAAACTCCATACCACTTCGCTATTGTAGTACTTGTGTTCTATCCGTTTAGTTATTCACTCAAGTTCTCCGAGATGAAATTTGAATTTTCATCGAAATAGATTTAACCACAATCTGCGTCGTACAGTCGTGTACAATCTGTTTATTAAACGTTCTATAGTTTAAGTAGTTTCCCAATATCGACATCAACAAATAACCTCCTTAAAGGTTTAAACTTATTGCATAACATTGTTCTTCCATCTACTCGAATTGGATTATTAAATTTTTTATCGACCTTTTTTGGTTATTCTCTTATGCGTTACAACAGATTTCCATTTTATTTCTTCGACATCGCGGCGGCCCGACCCCAAAAAGGTCGAAAAGCGTGGCTTTGCAAATTTAGAAAATTAAAAATTTCATTCAAGTAACAACGCTGTTTATTTAGTTATTGTCCGAATAGTTTACAAATTTGCCTTTCGCACTAAAATCAGTTAATTAAGTGAAGCTCCGCAGCCGAACCGCTACGATTCCCAATTAATGGAAATCCATTTCTAAATTAAAATAAAGCTCAAAATAAAAAGCAGCTCGTAATATTTACGATGTGCTAGCAACAGAGTAGCTGCTTTATTAAACATTGTAAGCTTTTTTGTATCATCACTTTAATATGGGTATACGGTATAACAAAACATATGTGGCGCACTCGATTAAATGTATGCAATTGCGTTACTTTTTTTTAAAATAAACTTTTAAATTATTACCCACACATTTTAGCTCGAAAAATACATTTAATTCGTCGAAGTGCATTGTTACGTGTACATTGCAGCAGCACGAAACGTTTTCCGAAGATATAATAATAATTTATAACCATTTTTTTTATTTATTTTATTTTTATTTATTACAAGAAAGCAATAACAAACATTCCGATAGGATGGTTATAGTTGCTCCTCGAAGCACATTTTATGCCGTTTAGATGTTCTGGCAGCTAATTCTTATACCGAGTCATTACATCGTGAAATTCCCAAGTTAAAAAACTTCATGTCTTATTAAGACGATCAAAGAACGGAGAAGAATGTACACAAAGCAAAAGATATTAACAAAAAACTCCATGCAGAGTCTATAAAGTAATTCTTAGTGCACCTGACAATTTAATAAAATAAAATTTTATTAATAACTGCAAAAGTTTCGGACTAAAATACAAGCGCAGTTTTGTAATTTCTACAGCAGATGCATTACCATAGCTGAACGCTTTAATTTACTGCACTTTTATGTTCATTAGCAGATAAACTATGCGGATACTCGGTCACTTTTTTTTTGATTTTGTCTTTGAAATTTATTTAAAAATGATTTAATTTTCGTTTAATCGAGGTTAAATTGTTTTAAATATTTTATTGATCTAAAATTAATTCCTGAATAAAGCCAGGGTTAATTTTACATTTTTCTTTTATTTCCTATCCGACAAGTTAGTATCACATTCGCTAGACCACTTTAAGCTGTTCGGAATGGCTTGATTCGTTTCGAACTACTGCATATTGAAATTTTACATCGCTTAACAATGTAGTATTATTAGCAAGATATAAAACATGATCACGTCGAGCTGACGCTTGTTTTTCTTTAGATAGAGCTTTAAATAAACTGAAACTAAGAAACTGAACTATGTCAGCGGAAAAAAAATGGGGGTTCATGAGATGTAAATGGGAGTCAACGATAGTGGATCTCATTTAGTAGTAGTATTAGTTACCTAACTGCTAGTTAGGTTCTATTGCAGAAACTATTACAGCACCTGATACGCTCCCGGGTTAAATTTAACAATAAAAAATAACAGACTAGACGTCATTAACTGAAGGGATTTGAGATGAAACTTTACTAAATTGATACCAAATATTGAAAATTTATTAATAAAGCATCAGGTTCATCCCCCCCCCCACTCTGGATTCTGGATTTCTTGTGAAGGGCAAATTGCTTCGCACGTACTCAGGCCGCACATCGGGCCTATTATGCTGCTTCCTGGTTTTATCAGCAGCCCACCGCCTCCCTCACTCCCCAAGCCATCCTACATCGAGGATGAACTCGAGAACCTTGGAAGGCAGAGTGCTACGGACACTGGCCATGGTGGGCCAGAAGTCCCCCAACATGGATTCTCTTTTGGATCCACAGTTTCGTCTGATGATTCACATCCTCGACAAGTAGGACTTTTTACCAGCCCCATTGTGTGCAGGTGTTTGTTTAATTTGCAGTGTCCCGTCAGGACTCCCGCTATTATGCGCAGCTTATCTCTTGATAGTTGCAAGAAGTATTTGGAATGTTTGCTTGAGGGCGCTTGTATAGCTGCCCTTGCTTGTCGGCATTCCTTTGTATTGATCCATCTGCTAGTGTGCATCTTATGGGTTAGTTCAGTAAGGAGAGCGTTGAAGGTCTCGATGGCCGGCATAAGGTAGCTTGCGCAACCCCATTTTTGCCAGCGCGTCAGCCTCTGCATTTTCCTTGTTTCCTTGATGCCCTTTAATCCATCGCAGAGTTAGGTCATTTCCATTTGTCGATATTTCGTTCAGCATCTGTATGCATTGAAGCACCAGATTTGAAGTGATCCTATGACATTTGAGTGCCATAAGGACTTCTTTGCTGTCAGTCAATATCTGTATCGTTTTCTGCCGGAGTTTCTTTTCCCGGATTAATTCCGCGCAGTGCAGTACGTCTATGAGTTCTGCTTGGAACACCGAGGCATACATTCCCAGCGGTAGACTCACGTTTAGCTCTAGTTCAGGAGAAAAAATGCCCGAAACTGAGCCAGCGCTGGTCTTGGAGCCATCCGTATACAGAGATATATCTGTCTCGGGAATCTCTGTTATGTTTAATAAGATTTTAAATTTTCTATTGAATAGATATTTAGGAGAGATGTCGTCGGTACCGAGGTCCAACAGAGGCAGTTTTTTGGTACAGTCATCTAGAATCCTCGAGTGTCCTACAGCATCCTTTCTGTAGATCCACAAACTCCAGGTCAGCATCCTAAGGGCAGCCCGCACCGCACACTCTTCCACGTGGATGTTCAGCGGAGGAAGGCAAAGCAGAGCTTCCAAGGCCGCAGTTAGAGTCGTTCGCATCACACCCGTTACCGCTAAACAGACCGATCTTTGAAGCCGGCAAAGGGAGGATGCCACTGTTGCCAATTTGGTTCTAGGCCACCACACAAGGGCACCGTAACATAGCATTGGTCTTATTATGGCCATAGAGCAATCTTCGGGGAAAAGCCCCAAGACTTTCTCATGGCCCTTTGACACTGCCAATAGGCGATGCTCGCTTTCTCAGTTTTATGACTGATATGTTTTCCCCAATTGAGTTTTGCATCAAGAACCACTCCCAGGTACGTGACCTCTGGAGTGAGCTTGAGAGGGGTTCCCATTAGTCTTGGCATCTTCATGCCTTGCAGTTTTCGTTTTCTGGTGAACAGGACCAGCCCGGTCTTAGCGGGGTTGACCAAGAGGGCATGCGCTGCACACCATTCCTCTAGGATTCCGAGTGCACTCCGCATGATTTCACAGAGAGTGCCCTTGAACTTCCCATTTAGTAGTATGACTATGTCATCTGCGTATCCAATTGTGTAATACCCACTTTCATTTAGGCGTTGTAAGAGGCTGTTCACTACCAGGTCCCATAGGAGCGGAGAAAGAACTCCCCCCTGGAGGCAGCCCTTAGTGACAATACCTTTTGTTGTGGATCTTCCTGGAACGTATGCGTGTTGTTTCGGATGTAGCGCCCTACGAATAAGTGCCACATCGCGAATTTCTCTGTCGCACAATCTTTCTAACGTCTTCAAAAAAACAGACGTAAGACTTATTGGCCTGAAACATTTGGCCAAGGAATAATCTCCTTTACCTTACTAAATTTATACCAAATATTGAAAATTTATTAATAAAGCATCAGGTTTATCTCCCCTCCTCCCACTAAAAACATAAATTTTTTTCTTGGTTATATTTTGTAACAGATAATAAATTTTAATTTGGGCTTATTTTAGTTTGAAAAAATCAATATCAAGTAAGTAGGGGATTTACTCAACGGCGAAAAGCATGACAAGTGGTCTACGATACAAAAAAGTTTGGGAACCGCTGATTTAAACCAATATGTTTACGAATTTAATTAATTTTGATTGTTAATCTTCTGTTTTATTTTTTTGCCTTACTCAACAACGATCTATCATGCAGCCGTGCATCTAAAATACATGTAAATTTTACATTTTAAAAAACCATTTTTTTCGAAAACTTTTGCATTATCCTACAAAATTTTAGTTCTAGTATGCTTAGAAAAGTGTCCTTTTACCTATTTTCAATAGGAAAAAGTTAAAATCGTGGGTGAGGATTTCTGACAGATCCCGTTAATCTAAAGGATTAGTTTGGTTTCGGCTTCAAAATGTTCGTTTCAATCCGGGGGGTCTGGGGGGTATGGAATACCCCCCAGTATACCTGAAATATTCTGTTTACTTGGAATGTAAACAAAATTTTTCTGTTGCTTATTCTTAATAAATTAGACGAATATTGAGTGTAAAGGGGAAACAATTCAAACAAATTAACTGCTGGCCAACGTTTCGGACTATATATTAATCCATCCTCAGAGCTAAAATATAAAAAAGTGGCCAGCAGTTAATTTGTTTGATTTGCTTCCTCTTTACAGCCAATATTCGTCTAATTTATTCTGTTTACGTTTCAAAACCGAGAAGTTATTTAGTAGCCAATACTGAAATAAATTTTCTACGTGTTGCTTAAGACCAGAGTTAAATAAAAATCAAACAAAAATCTTGTCTAGTATTTATTGATAGCGAACTAACTCCTTTAATTGTTTTGACAACGTCGAGTGTGAAATACTAGATAATAATTTTCAACCTACTGATAAGTTAATCGCACAAGTGATCGTAACACAATCTCGAAAGTTCTCTACTAACAGAATTGCTTCTGTTGACTTTGCTTATGCGGATGGTAATTGACGTTTTCCACTTATTCAGATTGAGCTGGCTTAGTACGAGTTAATCTGATAAAACATTAAATTTTAAACAAGGTGAAAATTATCTGAATGGTTTGCATCATTGAACCTAGAATTAAATAAAAGTAGAAAAGATAGAAAACAGTACTCGAAAACTGTTATGATTTTTAGTGCAGCCATCCGGGTTAACGACTATGTTTTGTTGTATGTATATGGCTTTTCCCTAGGCCATGAATCAAATGTTGTAGAGCAGCACTTATTTTATAAAAAATAGCATATTTTAATAACTTTTTTTACGTTTTTTTTTATATTCCTCTACGCCAAACTTGATTTACATGAGCTCGTTTGGTTGTAATATTGTGTTGTGTAGGTAGATCGCTAAAGGCATAAACCTAATTTGTTAATATTACGTAGGTATAAGCTTATGGGTTGCAGCAAAATCAATGCAAACCTGCGCTTAGCGTTCAATGTCGTATGGGTTAACAGTATTCAATTTAATCTTGAGGATAAATTGTTGGTAGTGACAGTTGAATAGACTTATTTAATTGTACGCGAGTTGAGGTGTGCAAAATTTTGGAATGGTACTAATTACATGCGACATAATTAACGCCACGGGATGTTTCCTATAAACAGAGAGACATCGTATGCACCCGATAGGTTTGTCTCTATTTGGTCTGTTATACGAGAGAGCAGAACTAGGAATTGAGTGTCGTATGTCCCTTGTTAGCGACTGTCGCTTATTGCTATCAATTACGAGCATTGTTAGAGTCGGAACGCTCCTGCGGAGCCATAACGGTATTCGCTCTCGGTAACGAGCGTAGTAATAGAACACCTTAGTTACAAAACTACCAACAATCCGACAATGTAGATCTCAGATTTTTATTGCCAAATTTGCACGCCAATTTCGAGAACACGCAGTACCCTCTAGAGGAGAGTGCGAACAACAGAGGTTCCGGAAGAGAAACGCATTCGTTACAAATATCGCATTTTCTTCTATTATACTGTCTTTTTTATGGCCCGCTGTCAATTTATATATCCGCCGTTATAAATAACGCAGCTAAAAATTGTTATTTTTTGTGGCGCAGCCGATTCGCATCGGTATATCAATCATGATTCCGTTGTCACTGGAAAGATGCGAAACGTCTATGCAGATAGAGTATCTCTTGCAACTTACTTCCGAGCTTTATAATCTATAATAAAACGAAAAATTCAATTTGGTTATCCCTAAACTATTACTTAGCACCACTATACACACGGTATAATATTTTTATCGTCGCTTTAAATTTTACTTTCCTAATGTGAAGCTTTTAAAAAAATTGAATCGGCTCGTCGATATTATCAAACCCTGTGTTTACATTATTCAATTGTGTTGATGCGTAATATGTAATATGGGGGCAAACTTTATGTTTCTTCCATTCTGAAACTCTATTATTATTTCGTTTTTAATCCAATAATTGAATATTTATTCAATCGGTTTGTCAAATTAACAAAAGGCGATTGATCAGAAAAAAAGACGAAATTCCGAGAGTAATTTTTACTTCATATTTTCGTAAATTCAGTTATTTAACCCAATGCCAAATTCAAACACATTCAATTATACGAAATGCTAAAATCCTTTTAATCAGGAATTCAGTCTGTACGGTCCACAATTACAGAGTGTTAGGAAATTCACAAAGCTCGGAGATACATAATAGGTTCAGAAATGGAAGTGGACACACAAGTCCCTAGTAATAAACCCTTCACTGGCTCTCTTGATCGATATGTAATGCGGCACACCTTTGTTTTCGCGTGCGTTTTCCGACAAAACAGGTACAAATGTACGTAGGTATGTCCTTACACCATCATCAGGTATATTCGATCAAATACTTTTCCCTTTCTTTCGCCTTCCACCAATCCGTATTAAAAAAACGGCGATAACAATTTGATTACATTTAGGAGAGAGCTTAACACTGTTAGTTCTAATTTTGCTTTATGAGAAAGAATTACAAAATGTTAAAATGTGACGACTGTCGTAAAGTTTACCCTCGCCGGTTAATTGCTTTGTAGGTTTAATGGAACCACCTTTGAGGTACACATTCGTCTACACGTCCTAAACAACATCAGCCTGCACTTTACTTCAAAGTAACGCATTTTATAACTTTTACGCTGAAAATTAGCGAAAGCTCCATCGGGCGGACGCAAAAACGCATGTGATTGATTCGACGTCGTCCGACGCCTCTCACCTGCAGGTGACGTTATTTTTTGTGAAAACTCGAAAAATTAACAAGTGGAACCTGTTTTTTACACTATCGAAAATTGTACCATTAACTCGTAGCGCCTAATTTATCATTCGAAATCACAAAAATGTGTGATATACCCCAGGGCGAAAATTTTTATTGTGGGCATAATAAACACTTTGTCAAAATTTGCATTGCAAATTAAATAACCACAAAGTAAAAACACGTAAATTGCCACTAATTAAATTAAAGTAATGGGATTTGCAAATTTTGATACATAACTGAGTTTTGATTTCGGTAGCTTTACTAAACGGTCAAATAAAAAAACAATTTAGCGCACACATTTTAATGCGCTTTCGTGTTTTCACTTAATTGTGGCAAGAATACTTGGTTTGATATAATATCTTGCACGATAGCTTTTAATATTTAAAATGAAAATATTTTAATAATGACGGTGTATTACATGTAAAGCATTAGAAAAACTTATCTTTGTATCTTAATAATGTTGGTTGTTGGCAAAACCAACATTATTTTTCTCGTTATCTTGAGGCAAAATGCAAATATTGATTCTAAAAAGTATCTTCATAAACATTTTTGAAATAATTATACAAAGAAATTATTTTGATATTCTCAAATCCAAATTCGAGCCCTCGAACATCCTGTTCTTATAGATTTTTTTGTTTACCCATTAGTTGAAGTCATTAAAGTTATTTATTATCAATAACTTTACCCTAAACTTGTCTGGACTCGGAAAGTTTTTCGATTTTTTTTCTTAAATTAGGGGTGCCTGTCCTGTTGCTTCTACACACAACTTTTTATAGGATTTATTTTAAATAAGATTTCTTGGTCAAACTGCGCCAACAACTTAGTTTTCGCAATTTTTTTCTATTTGATCATTTGCAGAAGTACTCGGCCATTTATTTACAACTGTCTGCATTTACAAGCTCAAATTAGCAATTGCATATGAACGAAGACATTCCTGACGAAACGAATAAAATAAGAAATTTTAAAACCTTTGATCTTTGATCATATTATAATGTTAAAGGACGATTATCTAAATCTTCTATTCGGTTGCTTGTCTTTCAGCTAAAAACAAAAAATAATTGACTTTTTAATTTAATTATATAATTTTATTCAACAAAAAGATCAAAAAACGAAAAAAGTTTCCTTTATTAAATCACAAACACAAATAGTCAAAAGAGATGGCATTTTTAAAATTTTAATCTCGGGATACACACAAAAGCATCACGAAACTAAAAAAAGTATTGAACTGAAGGTTTAACCTCTTAGGGAAATAATAATTTAACGTTAGGATTATAACTAAATAACAGTTGTCTTACTCTGAAGTGGTAAGCTCAATCGAACAACAACTTATTTTATAGATTGAATAAGAATCGAATGGAGAAGCAAAACATGGCAGGATTCTCGGAAGATTCTCAAAATGCTTTGTGCATCTGAATGGAGTACTTAGCGTGCTGCTAATTCATTAGTCATGATTGCATTTTAAACTCCACAACGTAGCGGATGTAAATGACATTACGAAAACGTTGGGTTTTTAAAGGATTCAAAATAAAATAATTTTACCTTTGTAATATTTGGTTCTTCAATTTGAATTACCGCCTTCTCAAATCAAAGTTACAAACCAAACCAAAGCTGTGATCGTCAAACAAACCTCGCACGTTGTGATCTCCCCTCGTAGTAACACTTACAAGTCCTTTTAAATTTGCAGATGGCTCTTTGAATGCTAACGTAGTTTTACCTTAATTGCTAACTTCAACTTATATCTGTCCAGTGGCGTAACCACTGGTAGGACGCCTGAAGAAATAATTAGTACACACAAATTAAATAAAACACAGGATTCGGTTTAACGATGAATATATTTTAACCGAGAAAAAAAAAAGGTAGTCCGACAACCAATTTACCAGCAAAGTTAATCTCCTTGATATCATGTAATTCAGAATACTTTAGTTTGAAATTTGATTTAATAACTGTTCGATAGTTAATCCCCTGATTGTAATGTTTTCTAATTGATTATTCATATTTATATTACCAACCACAACCTATAGTAATTTGTAAGAATTTCATATATGCATACCGATGTTCGACTCAATTGGTTTTATATTATGTAAGACCTTAAATAATAACCCTTATATTCTAAATTATCCGCTCTTATAATTATTATCTTGTCACTTAAGCTAAGATGGTCACCTTAAAATTAGTACGTCTCTTATTAATATATCGTCATCTTAAACTAGTACGTCCTTCTTATTGCTAATTGGTCAGTTTCTTAAATCTAAATAGATCGTTTGTACTTAACTAAATAAATTCCCCATACTTAAACTAGTAAATAATCATAGCCGCAAATAATAATCATGAAGAACTTTGTTAACACAGTTCTTTAATATTGTTTTTATTGGTATTACCTTTTATTAGGTTAAATGGTGTAATTTTAATTGTATTCTATTTTAATTAAGTTAAATGTATTCGATTGTCACTATTTTATAAGTGGTTGCAAATAATCATAAGGAACATTGTTAAAATTATTAATAACTGTCCTGAAATATCATAATTTTGTAGTACATCATTTAGATATATGAAAAAAGGAAGAAACGACATCACAGCATTTGCTATGTCACTTCCGGTTCCATTACAGTTTGCCTTTCTAGTGACAAGCCATACTGAGACATATTTTAACCGCCATCTTATGATTGTAAGCGTTCACAATCCGTTACTTAATCATATAAATTAAATTATCCCACGATAAATATAATTCCACTTCAAACACCCGCCTTCATTCAACTTATCTTAAACAACTCCTCTTACGACTTAAACCAAACCTGCCCCTAGTACTGGTACGCCATTGGAAAAACATTATATGAATAATCAATCTCTTCCATTACATATTCTTACTCCCGTATTAAATGATAATAATATAAATCACAATTTCAAACTGTAATTAGATCTTATAACTGAAGATAAATTAATAAAAACTTAGATGCAACCGTGTATGTAAAACGAAATTATCTACCCGCGTGGTTACAACAATTATTACTCGAAATTTTAACGTAATCCTGTATTAAATTCTTTTAACAAAATAAATCAAATATTTTAAACTTACGTATTTTAATTCTGTTGTTAACTAAATCTGATTTGAAATAATTTTAATTTCAATTACTTGATATTTTAAAATTGATGCACAAAGAACGACTGTCTTCAACGGCGTCCCAAAATGTCAACTTGTTACCATCCCTAACGGTCAACTTTAGCGGAAAAAAAACTCCCACTACCTCCGTTTTACCACCGTTGTATGTTAAAGTAACCAAAATGAACTAAATTTAAAAATTTCGCGCCCAATATATTCAAATTCAAATTTACAATATTACACCTTATAAACTTGCAATGATCATTCAACAATAACACATTCAATAATTGTTTTCCAATTAAAGACAAAAGAAGCAGCTAGATCTAAGCTAAACCTCGTTGCATCACAAAAGATATCTGTAATAACTACAGTTATTGCAATTACAGAGTATCTCTATTCTCTATTGATTGCAGTAGATCGAAGAACTTTCAGAAAAATACTTCTAAAGCAACTTAATTATATTTTATCAGCAATATTCCATTCCAAGCTGTAGTTACGTTTTCCTGTTTCTGTTAAAAAATTGTTTTTGTAATTTTTGTAAAAAAAAAAGCTTAAACAACCCTCATCGATATTTTTTGGAAATCCCTATAGTTGTAAGAGATTTAGAAAGTCTAAAATCCCTCAGGACCATCTCCCTAAAATGTCGGCGTTCCTTTGTTATATGTACTATAAATTCAATCAAAGGTTTTTTGCCTCAGTCTATTACACGAGCGGGTATTAAAATTCCATGTTTTTTTAAATGGTTCTATAATTTATTAGGAAATTATCATTTTAGTTTTAAATTCGATAATTCCTTTCTGCTTGAGTTTAAAGTGCTTAAGGTCCTAAGGGGTAATAGGATTAACTTTGTTTAGGTAATTAAGGGAGTTGTTATAGGATTTGATAAACGTTTGGTTGCTGAAAAGTCAAGTCTTGAGCAAACAAGGCGTTTTATCAAAATTTGAGTAAACACAGTCCGGTAGTTTCGAAGAGAGGGGGCAGAACCTTGTAATGTTTATAATAATTCTTAGAGCACAGAAGGAAAGCAATCATGAAATTAAAACCAAACATCCGTACGTAGTAAACATATCGAGGGTTTAAAAATAACCTAATTGATTTTTCAATGTTCTTTGTTATTGTGGTAAAAAATTGGTTTTGTTGGAATAAAAATTTGTTTTGAAAAAAAGTCATAAGTTACAATTTCCAGGCTTTATTGTAAAAATACGAGCCATCACTCTTAGGCTTCCTTTTTACTACTCCCAGGAAGATGGAATTTTGCAGAAAATTGCTGTAGCCTGCACATCTCACTAAATTGTTAATACCCGTATTCTAGTTTTCTTGATACAAGAAAGCTAATAAGCTCGCTCGATTCGATGAAAAATATCGATTACTTGTGTAATTTTAATTAAGATTTTAATTTTTAAGTAACTCGACGAGTTAAAAATTATCGAAACACTTAACTTATGAAATAAGTTCGTTATCTCGCCAGAGAAGCGCAGCAGCAGTTTTTTAGGAAATTTGAAAATGCTTGGTGGAATAAAAATTTATTTTTAAAAGTTTGTTTAATTAATTAAAATGTAACAAAATGTTGTAGAAAACTGGCCGAGATAGAACAGGAAAACAAATTAAAATTTCAATATAAATGAGCGAGAAAGGGAAGCCGAGGAAATTACTTAAACAGAGAATAACGTGGTTTAGAGTGAGAAGGTTGTTAGGATGAACGATGCAATAAGAAGTTGGAGAAGTGTTTAAAGAAAACAATTTGAAGAGGAAACAAAGTATAGTGAGATTAAAAATACCTCTCGCGATTTTTGAATTTTGTTATCTTACACTTTCGGTATTCAATTAAGTTTTTGTTGCGACCGCTAATAATTTTCAAAAAATTTTCCCTTTTAATAATACTGGAAAATTGAATTACAAAAAATGTTTACCTACCCGATACACCAACAAATCTGTAATTACCCAAGTATATTATAAAGTAATTTCCTGAAATTGAAGCTTGCTTCGTAATTTGAAATTAGTGAATCAATTAGAATGGTTCCAATTTGAAGAAAGAAAAGCTCTCAAGTTTTAGATTTTATGCTGGTAATAAAAAGATCTAATAAAGGAAGAATTTAAATTAAATCCTAGTGTTTTGCTTATCACGAAAAGATATAAACAACACAGATTTAATTTTACATCAAGAATTCTGAATTAAAATTAAATGTCTTATTAAATCCGAAGGATATTGCCACTACCATAAAATAGTAATAATTTTATGACCATCCCCTAAACCTAACAATTTTGGTAAATAAATAACCGGGATTTGGGGTAATTATTTTATAGTAAGTCAGGATTTGTTTACAATTCGCTGCGAAAATGTTACGGCGGTTAAATTACTCGAAATAATTTAAAAATTAATTAGTTTTCGGGGAGTACTAATTTTGAGGTAAAACAATTGAATTTTTGGTTGGTTTCTAAACACAAAGTTTTCTCGACTTAATTTACATTTAAAATTATTCAACATTTTATTCCCGATCTTTTATCAGACGATGTTTGCAGTCTTAAGCAGGAATCGAACCTTCAGCGGTTGAGCGCTCTACCAAATCACAAATTGGGAAAACAAGAATAGGTAACCAATGATTTGTCACATAACTAATATTTTTCTCACTTTCAATGTAACTTATTTTACTTAATCCTTGATAATCCTGATATTCTGCATAGTTTGATTCTCAAACTGAATTTTATTTCAAAAGTATTTTACGAATATAAATACATTCGTTACAAAAATTTCTCCTATAGAAAAAATCCATCCTCGAGGGTATTTATTAAAAAAATGTTGATTTACTTTACATTATAATTATTGTAATTTTATGATTTTCAGTTAATTTAATTTTTTTTAAATCCAAATGATATTTTTTAAGAGGCTTAATTAGCAATAACACAAAGCAATACTATTCGCGATGATACAGGTGGGGTGGCTGCAGTTCAGAATTAATCTCAAAATCTCGATAATTACTCAATATGCTGACGTATTTATTCTAGTTTTAATAGCTGATTTGGTTTATATAATATTTAGGGTGGATCATGTTCAAATAAACGTACTGGGGGGTACGGAATACCCCCAGATCACCCGATAATTACAATCATTGAACATTTGCGTTATTCTTTACGTCGAACGAAACGAAAAAAGAGCAAATATTTTATTGTAAATCAAAATTATGACAAGATTATTTTTTGCACACATTTTTACTGCAAACTTTAGGATTAATTATGGAAAATTAATAATGGGTCAGGATCAATTTTCTTTTTGTGTGCTCATTTATTTCGAAATAGACATCGCTAACTAGCTAATCGAGACCCGTCGGTCTCGGTTATAAATACTTCTGTTCTGCAAATTACAAACAAAATAAATAGCGCATGTAGCTCATACTTGAAAGGAAGTTAATCTGAAATATTTTAAATTGTAACACAAACAATACAGGAATAAGAATAAAGGCAAAACAAATATGGATTTAAAACATTTCTCATTTCTATTTTAGCTACAAGTAGAATTGCATTCTGCATTTCGAATAAACACAAGTCGTCGTTTCTTAAGATTTTACACAAAAATATGTTGGGATGGAGAATACAATAGCGTGGAAATCTGGTTTTCCGGTTAAAAAAGCGAATAGACGGGAGAATGATTAGTTAAATAATAAAACAGATAGTAGGTATTTAATTATAATTTATTTAGCAAAATACTCGACTTAATTGAAATGCTAAAATAATAAATTAAATTTGAAATGCATACACATTTTCATTAAAATACAATTAGTTTACATACATTGTTGTTTAGCGAAATTAAGTTATCAAGTAATTTTGTAATTTTTTACGAATACTTTTGAGCAGCTAGCTTTAAGATTCGGCTCACAGTTCTGCGGGGCTTGGAGCTACAGTTTTGTTTTTCGACTATTTTTAAAAATACACCTAGTACGACTCTGTAGAGAAAATTCTTCTAGAATAATTTCTAAAGATAATTTGTGGCAAATTGCACGATCGCGACCGGCGTGCGATGATATAAATTTTCCCAGTCGTTTTGAAATTGGCGACGATGATAGTTTTATCGAAAATTTTTCGCCGCATCTCTTTGCTTATTAAATTAATGTGGCATTAAAATGATTTCAATCGAAATAAAAATAAATATTAATTTTTAGTTGGAAGTTATTTTTGAATGTCACATTTATAGCGTTGTGGCTCGGGCAGATGTTTTTAATTGCGAGCTTTGAAAATTTAAACCTCAGATTTCGCTGTTAATTGAAAATTTAACCTATAAATACATTTAAAATTTGTTTAAATTTGTAGAAAGGGGATTTTGTAAGATGATTCATCATTAATCTCATCCGAAATGAAATTAATGACATCGGTATTTACATGACGCACGACGTGAAAGCTTTTCAGTTTTCACTTTCAAATTTAATTTGGCACGAGCTTCACTTTTCGGTAGATTCGTTTATTTAATTTCGAAATTTTGGCCATTTCGGAAGGAACAAAGGCAAATTTATTGTTATGTCGTTTGGTGTGCGTCGAGGTAGAGGTCGTCGCAAAAAATTGTTGGCGGGTACATAAAGCGTAAACGCTTTTCTTTTATTATTTGGCGTGGCAGAGAGCACTGAATCATATCGGAAGAAAATTAAAAGGCTTAAGGCGTTTCACCCTTAACTCACACTCCAAAATTGATATAGCTTGATATCTGCACTCGTCACGCTATTCCAACTGACGACGAAGGCGGCCTACTAAATTATTAAAATATACTTGGCGACTTGATCACGTTCAGAAGTTATAAGAAAAATTCGACGATACATTATGCATAGCTCATCCGTGAACTAGTTATGAGGTTCGTCGTAGACTCAGGCGTGCGAAAGTTATTAGAAAGGTATAGAGAGGAAAACCCTTAAAGCATGTGAAAGATAACGGCGAGCTTTAGAACGCCTGCGAAGAAACCGCATTATTCCGATGTAAATTCGGGCCAAAAATATACGGAAGACAAAATTGCCGATGAAACTAATTAAGTGTAACTTGTTTATGGTTTTCGGGCTGGAAGGGTTGACTTAAATTTTTACCTATTCCGTGCTTAAGATTGCAGTCGAAGATTAATTTAGTTTCAAATTGGCTTGATGGCCACGATAAGTAATCTTAAGTTAGTGCCACTACAGATATCCAAAATTTGCTTGCTGTTTAAAGCGAACGCAAACAGCTCGACCCTTTCCTTCGTAACTGAATTTTCCAATACGGCTTGATTAGTACGAGCCACGATTGATAGATTTCGATTACCCAACCTTTGAAACAGCACGTTCTTCTCCCAATAGACATCATTCTGTAATCGGGTAAACAACGACGCCCGATTAGCCAGGCTGATTGCACAGATTAGACGAGACGTCGCGGCACTTCAGGAATTTACTGGAATGCATTATTGCATTCAGATGTGACATAATCAATTATGAAAAAATAAACACCTCCGTCCCTGATTAAACCTTAATGCGGGCTCATTTTATTCATTTCATAACATTTTATTCCATCAAAGCTTAGTCAAATGTGTGCGATGTGCAAAGTAGAGTAATTTTTATGTAATTGCGTCGAAATGGCTTGCACATCTTTCATCCGGAGACTAAATCCGGTTCCGGACTCTTTGTTTCGAAACTCATCTCCGCTCTGCACGTGATCAAAGACATCAATCCTATGTCAGGCGCACTTGATACTGACAGATGTGATTGGTGCAACTAGATAAATTATTACTTTAAAAAAGAATCTTCTACGATTTTCAGACTTTGCAATTTTTACAAATTAATTTTATCTTGCTTTTCAGGTGCAGAAGAACAGTGCTATACTAAAACCAGTGGCGTAACAACAGGACTTGAGGTTTGTGTTTTCTATATTCTCTCCAAATGAGCGTTAAATAAATATGCAATAAAATACGGGGATAGCACGCAAAGTTGCCTCGAAAATATTCCCTCTAAACGACAGAAATTGAGGTGAATTGGTGTCTGGACCCACATTTTTAGCAAATTTTTTAAATTTATAATAAGTTGTTAGTAGTTCTATTGCTAGAAGACAACTGCGGCAGTCTCTGCCTATCGAAACGAGAATATATCAAAATCTATTGATATATTACTTATTAGCATCTTATTAGATTCAATTATATTAATTTTTTCATATTACTTCAAATTAATAGATCTTATTCTGAAATAGGTTGTAAAATTTGTTGAGCTCTAGTTTAGCGAACCTTAATTTAAAGCTGGCATTGTAAACTGCCCCATAAAGGACTTACAAAAGCTCAAAATATAGCTGCGAATCTGGAGGTACAGTGCACCTATTTACTTTTTATTCATACGCCAAAGCTCAGGAATTATTCAGTTTCCAATGCTGAGAGTGCTCTCCCTTTTCGGGTAGTTTCTAGGAAATAAAAATAAGCATTGGGAATATCACCCAAAATATCCCCACGAATTTAACAATGTAAATTACAAATTTAAACATTAAAATTCGGGCAAAAAGGCATAAAAATGGACTGTTTCCGTAAGGTTAGCCCCACCCATAGTGGGTACTACTAAAGCTGTTAAGTTCAAAAATATCTCAAAACTACATTGTTATTTTCAGTACAAACATTTGCTCAACACAACAGATTTAAAAAACTGAAGTTAAGGTGTCTAAGCCTATTTTAATAGTAAAAATATCCCCGAAACCCCCCGAACTCGAAAATTGCGAGTTCAAAATAGTAGATTTTAGTTAAATTCGGTTATAATTACCGTAATCCAAATTAAAGTTAATTTGTGCTATGATATTAACAGTTGAACAGCTGGTAGATAACTGCGGCCAGTTTAAACTGGTAACAATCCGGGGGGTCTGGGGGGTATGGAATACCCTCCAGTGCATTAAAAGGTTGACTGGTTCTGTAGTGACCTCAATCGCTGACTGTAAGATCAAGGCGATTGGAACAAAAATCTATGTGTTTCCTTTGTTTGTTAGTGGGTACCCATAACAGAGGGACGACGGGAATAGAACCATCCAAGGCTTAAATGTATTGTAATATATTAAATGTATTTAGACTAAATTTTCGGGGGGGGGGGGGGGGGGGTTAAAAAAATTGCAAAATTAATAGCTAATTTATTAAAATACAAAAGAAGTTTTTGTAAATTTAAATTTAGTGACTAGAGGGAGGTTTTTTTTGCCAAGGTGGCGGAAACGGCAGAGGCCTATATTTTGCTCCGCTGATTTTTTGAGTATAATTTTGTGCAAGTATTTTTGCAATAAAGATTTTATTTTTGAGTATTGTTATTAGAAAATTTTGTTTGAAAGTATTTTGTCGAAAGTTACCGCAAAAAAAATTGAAATTTTGTCAAAAAATTGTTTTTATTTAATTAAAATAATTATGTTTTTGCGCGATTTTTCTTTATTTGAGTTCGATATTCAGAGAAAATTTCGATTTTTATGAAGTCTATTTAATGGTTGAAAATAATTTGTCGAAGGAGCGACAAATTTTGATTACAGGTTGACTTCTGGGGGGACTTTAAAAACTTTTAATTTTAAAAGTTTTGTTTACTACGAGTTTAAACTTATTCATATTTTAATTTTAAACTCTTATGTAAAAAACCATTTTTAAGGTCGGGGATTGACAAACTTTTATAAATATCCGCATGCATCGCTACTGGCGAAAAAATATATATCGTAATGGTATTTTCGTAGAAAATTCCCACACACTTATTCTTGCTCAGGTAACCCTGGTTTGCGGGAGTAGTTGGTAATTTTCAAGGGTCAAAGGATTCTTGCGTTTTCAAAAATCAACTAAAAAAAATTTTTCTAATGCAAAAAAAAAATAAATACTCCAAAATAAATCTTCTTCAAAAATAAATTATCCAAATTTAATTATATCCAATGTAATGTAAAATTTTATTGGGCTTGTACTTTTAATTTTATCCTTATCCAAAACGTCGGCTTATCAATATCGACATTCGTTCGATCAAATACAATTTTAAAATTTTCTAATTTTAAATGTCCCATGTCCAATTTTTATCTTCCACTATTCTCTTTCCAAATCAATTAAAACCAATCAATCTTCTACCGCTCGGTAGCAGCTCATAAAAAATATCCAAATTATCAAACATCAAAATAATCATCCAAAAAGACGCAATAATGCATTCGCATAAAAATCACTTTATTTAATCAAAAATAATTACTCACAATTTCAAAAAAAATCTCTTTTCAAAAAAAACTCAGCGTATCAAAAATCAAATTCAGCGGGCATGCAAAATCACGCACCCGCTGTCGGCCATAGTTGGCACAAAAAGCCTCTTATTTTGATCCTTTCTCCCCACTCAGTACTTTTCCATTTTAAACGTTTAAAAATCAAATTAACAAATTTTTACAATTTAGCACAGGGTGGGTCGAAATATTTTGTTTCACGACAATATAAATATTTAAAATTTAGTAAAGTTACACACTTCACGTGATTGTGCTAAAATCCAATAGATGTCACCTCATCTGCAAAATTTTTAATTTTAAAATTAAAATTATTACAAATTGTCAAAATCGATAGAACATTTCATCTGTAATAAAAACTAACCTTTTTGGGGTACTATAATCCCTTTAATTTTAATCCCTTATCCTCGATTTCATTCTCTCATCTAATATCTACCTGGCAAAAGCCGTTAATTCAAGGCTCCATCTTCTTCAAAAGGCTTGAACTATTTTCAAACTCGATAGTTTAAAATCTGCATAAAATGATAAGTAAATAATTTTGTTGTTATTAATTAACTTTTTTAATTTCATTTATTGATATGTATACTTCGCATATATGCGCGTGTTATTGTAGAGAAAAATTCAGTATAAAATTTTTTTTTCTTTTTTACAGTTTTTAATTTTATAATGTAATTAAAAGTTTAATTTAAATTATGAACCTACAAAAACATAGCTAACAGTTTCTTCTACAAGTTGTTAAAAGTATAAATGTTATATATGATTTAGTTTGGGAGAAAACCATGAACTCCGAAGGGTCAATATAGCGTATATTTTGTACATTCGTCCCCAGCCTTAAATAAAATTTTTTAATTTTAATATTTGAATAAAAATCACAAACTAAATTCTTATTTTACCGATGGCGATAGTAAAATAATGTTGTCAAAACGAAGAACTAAATTAGATTGAAAGAAAATTTCACAAATCTTAAACAAATATACACTTATGTACAAAAATGTACAAAATATAAAACAATTTATGGGTTTACAATGCCCATTCTAATTTATTGCGGAAGTGTTATTTTAAGCTATTATGCTGCCCATGATGGTCATAAAATTTATGTTCCCTTTAAAATTTTTACCATAATAATAAGAATTAAGATCAAATACCTATTTCATTCGTTTCAATATAATTATTTTTTTAAAAATCGAAAATTAATTAATAGGAGTAATAACTACCTAAAACCACTCCCTTAAATACGGCCCTGGTAGAATTGACCTCTGGAGAGCTAAAACTTGTATGCGAAATTCAACATCAGTTGGTAAAGCTGGTAACTTCTCACTTTGATTATTTACATTTGCTATAATATTGAAAATTTTATTTTAGAAAAAGTTAAATGGTCTAAATCTTATGTCCATTCGTATGGACGTAAATCTATCTATCCGCTGATGAAATTTTCGAAGAGTTAATAAAAGTCTCAAATCTCTAATTTTTTTCCTGATTTTGGTCCGTTCAAGCCAAGTCGGAAATTAAATTAGATTAATATTTGAAGTAGTATGTATCATTTATCACTCGATTAAAGGTTTAGTTTCAGGTTCTTAATTTTAAAAGTTATTTTATTCTGAAATTTTAAAATAATATTTTATGTAAATAATATTTTTTATTTAAATTTTATGTATAAAGTAGGTAGTAGCTAACATTTTAGCATATTGAAGTTAATAATCTTCTAAATTGCTAACCAAATCGAATTTTGCCGATAAATTTTTAATTTTCAGGAAAAAAAGGATATTTAATGTTTTCAAGAGAGTTTACAAAAAAGCAGTTTTTAAATTTAATTTCTATTTTACCTATTTCCTGTTGAAAATCGGTCGTCAAAATTATATTAAAAATTTATATGAACACACCGCTTGTCACAAAATTGTTCAAAAATATCCAAGCGTATTAATTAAAGTAGTTTAAATTAATTAAAGTAATTATGGACAAATTTTAATGGTGTAGTAAATCAATAGTACGGCGAAATCTTGGGCAAATATACCTGCCTAGTATTTCGTTTCTTATTAAACAGAATTCAGAAGAGAGAAAAACCATGAGCAAATTAAAAAAAATTGTTTTTTACTATTTTATGTAATAAGTGGGGATTTGAAGTGCACGGGAAAAAAAAGGGAAGTTTGAAAACTAATTTATTGCAATAATAAATTTTGAGGACTTGGCTGCCTTGTGGTTGTTAATTGGTAATAATTAAGAGAAAAAAGTAAAAATAAGTGGAGTAAAAATATTTGGTAAAAGAAAGAAAGAAAGTAGCGTGTTTATTTGACACTGAAAAGGGTTGAAAGAGAGCCAAGAAACGGGATTTTATGATAAAGGCTGCATTTTAAAATGTAATATACATGATTGCTTCTTATACTTATCTCACAAGGGCGTAGAATCTACCTAACATGCTAAATCTTTGGATTTGAATTTCAAACGTCGCCCGTTTCGCCTTGAGCAATATCTGCGTTAGACAAAGTGAGGTGTGTTTTATTGCTTCCGCGTGCGTAAGAGAAACGCGAACTGGAATCTACTTAAAATGAAATTTAAAATTCTAAGCACCTTGCTTTTCAAATAAAGTTCGATTGCAACAAAATGTACTAAATTCTTATTTGACATTAAATTTTTCAGCAATTTCGCTAAATTAAGCATCAATTGGATGGCCTAGATTGGAAAAGCGCCGGCTATGATTGAGTAATATACAAAACAAATTTTAATCCGACGTTATTAACGAGAAATGAAATTTCCTCAGATTTGAATACGTTAAACTTGTTTCCTTTTTGTCTCGGTAGCGCGATAGCTTTTCTTTCGAATGCCAATAAACACATTCTTCTCGGTTCCTTCTTTATTTCTTTCTTCTTCAAATTCGAATTAATATTTAGCGATTTTATAAAAATTTTATGGCGAGCAGCCGTTCTGCTGTGTCAACAATTTTTATCATTAACGTGATTTAGTGCAACCGATGTAGACAGACATTTATTGATATGCTTTAGCTTAAAGCAAACAAATAGAGCCATTGAAACCGCTACAGTGTTTAATTTAATATTCCATTCGTTCGATATCGTTTGACATATTATTTGAAAAGGTCGCAACTTGGTGGTAAACTTAAAATTAAATTTCCGAGTAAAGTGGCGCTCGAGAACACGGACCATTGCAGATGGAATGATAACTTGATCATAATCATCATTAATGAGAGTGTTCATAGTGCGGTGGTGAATACCTCTGCCTACCTTGATTGGTCTCAACAATAGCAATTGACTTTAGTTCTGCTGTGTGGCTTACTTTGACAATTAAATGCTTTTGAGTTGCCAATTAATTATTATCATACGAATCAAAGCAACTAATTAATTAAAGTAACTGAAAATGTGCATGTGGCAATATCGATCGATTGATGAATAATTTTATCAAATTCATTATTGTTATTAAAAAATTTTCCAACGCAATTTTCCTCCATAATAGTATAGTTATAATAAATGTTCATCAATATAAGGCATTGTGTAATTTTATCTTTTCATTATTCTCGGTTGTCATACATCGTTTACGTTATCGATTGTATGTTAAATATGAATTCTTGATAGCTCAGAAAATTGATATACATAACCTTTTTAGCTACATTATTGTATATAACTTTGATTGCTATTCAATTTTAAACGATATTCCATTATTAAAATATATTCAATAATAATGGGTAAAAATATACATTTTATGCATCGAAAATGTTTGACCTCATATTTTCAGTGATTTATTATAATGTAGAAAATCTAAGCTATTTTATTATACCCTACTACTCATTTTTTTGCCCATAATAATATTACCTACTCGTTGCCAATGCTGCTCAATGAAACGGTGGATACTAATTTGCGAGTTAAGCAAGAGAGAGCTATGGGATTTGGCCAAACGATTGGCTAGTCAATGCTAATATAAAATTAAAGCCATTGGGAATGTTAACTAAAAAATTTATATTAACTTTTTGGTTTATACAAAGTCCTGATGGAAGGTAAATAAATTAAAATCCTTTTAATTTATAAATATCCATGCTTTCATAATAAATAGTATACATTATTTTAAAAGCATGTAGGTATTTCCACGTAGGAAAACTTTAAATCTCATTTATTATTTTGTGAATATGTGAAACTAAAGTTTATATTTTTAATTTATCTCTTCGAGTAATATATAAATAAAGCTCTACAGGCCTAGAAGTCTCATGGCTCGATTGGCAATCTTTGCCCACCTCTTCCTGTCTATTGCTACCTCTATCCATCTCTCAACATGCATAGTGTGCAGATCGTCCTTTACCTCTTGTTTCCATTGCGTGCGTGATCTGCCTCTTCTTCTTCTTCCGCCCATTTCTGCATTCCATACTTTGTTTGGTATTCTTTGCTTATCCATTCTTATTACGTGTCCTAGTCACCTTATTCTTTGTGCTTTCAGCACCGATGATGTTAGCGCTGTCGTATAGTACGTATACTTCGTGATTATTTCTTCTTTGCCATCTTCCATTAACGTATTTACCACCAAATATTCTTGTGAGGATTTTTCTTTCAAGTACGCTTCAAGTACCTAGGATCTATAATCACTCAAGACAACGACTTGACTGAAGAAAAAAAAACGCCTTCAAAGTGGAAATCGATGTATATATGCATTAGCAAAAGTCTTCCAAGCAAAGAGCGTCTCGAGAATCTCAAAAATCAAAATTTATAAGACGGTCATAAGACCGGTAGTAACATACGGCTCTGAAATATGGACTATCACTAAATCAAACGAGGAGAAACTATGGTGCTTTAAAAGAAAAGTGCTGAGAAAGATCTTTGGACCAATATACGATCCCACCACGAATTCTTATCTGATATGAACAAACGTAGGACTCAAAGAACTATACAAGGACCCTGACATAATTCAAGAAATAAAATCTCAACGACTGAGATGGACGGGACACGTGCAGAGGCAGCCGAATGACAAACTGATTAAGATGGCATGGGAAGCACTTCCCGAAAAGAAAAGACCTGTAGGACGACCACGGCTTAGGTGGCGAGACAACATCAGAGCAGACCTCTATCTCTTCCATCTTCTCGCACAGCGAGAAAGATGGAAGGAGGTTGTGAAGTCAGCCAAGACCCACCCAGGGTTGTAGAGCTGCACGATTAGATTAGATTAGATTAGATTAGATCTTTCTTTCCCAGACATTCAATCTCATTACATCCTGGTTTTTTAGTGTCCAAACGTCACAGGCATAAGTTACCACCGGTCTTATCATTGTTTTATATACCCTCAATTTCAAGGCTCTAGAAAACATTTTTCTCGTCAGAATTGACTTCAACTCAAAAGCACTTTTATTTCCTGCAGCAACCTGTATCTGGTTTCCTACCCACTACGGTTGTAATGAAATAAATTAGTTTTTTTGTAAATTTCACGCTCACAATTATATTTGTTAAATTCAACATTTCTAAAATCGTGAGAAAGTAGTTTTAAAAAAATATTAAGTTACATTGAGCGGGTAGTTTTCAAACTTTAAAAGAAACGTTAGAAAACCTACCGCCTCAATGACATTTATGAGTATTTATTAGTTTTAGTTAATTTTAGGAATAGTTGCAAAGGGTGTGAACCATTTGCGGGCCTGATAGAATTTTTTTAATTGTAAGTTTGGGGTGTAAAGAAAGAAAGACAGTTCCTTCTTTGCAAGGAAAAGAAGCGCATCGTGGTAGTTTTGACCACGGGTGGTTTCAAAAAGAAACCACATATTTAAGAAAAGTTCGTTGTTATTTGGCAACAAGTGGTGCCAAATAAATTATTGCTTGCTGAAATTAAAGCAAGTACTATATTACGATATTGAAAATCTTGTCAAGTCAATCTTGCCAAGACATAGAGGGATTGTGCGACTAATTTCTTTCTTTGTTAAACGAAGTGCATAGTGGAGTCGTAGACTCAATTTCGTTTCGACATTTTGTTTTATATAGAAAACGAAATCTTTCATCACTTGGATCGTCTCTGTACATCAAAAGAAGAAAGAATAATTTCGTGTACCGGGTGAAGTGCGTGAACATTATTTACACCCACAGCCGTTGTTAAAAATTCGTCAGGTCTAGAGATTGTTAAGATTTGTTAATTGTATGTAAGTTAATGTCTTTAGATTACTTTTCATCAATAAATTAAATATTTATAATTTGTATGGTATTTCTTTGTTTATTCGCTAATTGTGTAAAAAATACTCAAACCACCCCTAGGTTATTTATAGAGTCATCCTAGCCGGAGCTCAGAAAAAATTAGAAAACAAAGAAGTTACCATTACACGGTACCTAGGTATGTGAAGGACTCTACTTGTTCGAATTTGTACTTCTCGTTTTGACTTACTTTGACATGTAAGTACCTGTCACCTCCAAATGGTTCATCACTCTACACCATGTATTTCGTTTTTTGCTCATTCACTACCAAACCTAGCTTCCGTGCTGCTAATATGATCTTCGCAATGACATTTTGTAATTCTTTGTTTGTTCTCGCTAGTACTGTAATGTCATCAGCGAAGGCGAGACATTGGTGTTTATTGTGTAATATAGTGGCCTGTTTATTAATTCCACCATTTCGTAATGCCTTCTCAAGTGCTAAATTGAACAACATTGCCAAGAGTGGGTCTCCCTGCCTTAATCCTTGTTCTACCTCAAAATCTCTCGATAGCATCCCATTCACTTTAACTTTATTTTCTGTTTCTTGTAGCGTCATTTTTACGAGTCATATCAATTTTGTAGGGATTCCAAAATCTTGTAGTGCCTGGAAAAGTTGTCTTCTGTTGATGCTGTCATAAGCTTGCTTGAAATCTATAAACAGCACATGTGTTTTCAGCTTGTGTTCGTGACTTGCAGCCTGGATTTCATTGAGAACAAATATTTGGTCTACCACTGACCTGTCTTTTCTGAAGCCACTCTGGTACTCCCCTAATAACTTTCCCGAGTATTTGTTTAGTTTGTCTTTGATGCATATGGCGAGTATTTTATAACTTACATTTAGTAATGCTATGCCTCTATAGTTTTCACAATTTTCTTTGTTGCCCTTCTTGTGTAACGGACATATTATTGCTTTTCTCCAAGCATTTGGCATTTCTTCCTTGGCCAATATCTCACAAATCAACTCGTATATTATTCGGATCAGTTCGTCTCCACCATATTTGATCATCTCGGCTTGGATTTCATCTTCGCCAGCACTTCGGTTATTTTTCAAGCTTTTGATTATTTTTTTGATGTCTTCTAATGTAGATGTTGGTACATCTTGTGCATCTTCCTTTATTTCCTCAATCGTTGGTGCTTCTTCGACTATTTCATTATCTCCAATCAAATTTCCTTCTTTATCTTTAAACATTAATGATTTTGCCTGGAATCCTCTTTTTTCTCTTTTTACCCCCTGGTAGAAATTTTTCATTTCTTTGCTTCTGTATTTTTCTTCGATTTCTTCCAATCTGTCTATCGTATGTATTCTTTTCTTTTTTCTGATTATACTTTTGCATTTTTTTCTTTGTAGTCTATGTCTGTGTCTGCTTTCTTCTATATTTGACTGCAGCATAATTTTCCTGAATTTTTCTGGTTTTTTTATTTCATGTTTGCACTCTGAGTAGTCGTACCATTCTTTCCTCTTATATTTTATGTGTATCGAATTTTGAGATACTACTTCCTTGATTATTTTTGTAATCATCTCCGCTTTTCCTTCTATGTTTATAGATGTTTCTACTTTACTTGTCATCTCTTCGATTGCTTTTGCATAACTCTCTCGTGTTGTTTTTTCCTGAAAATTTATTTTTTTCAACCTGTTAGTTTTTATTTTCTTCTGGTTCACATTTGATGGTATGGCTTGTCTAAATTTTGTCCCTACCATGAAGTGATCCGTATCGATATCAGGACCTCTATACGTTCTTACGTTTCTGATACTTGCTTCGTCTCTTCGTTGTACCAAGACATGGTACATCTGGACATCAGATGTTATCCATGTCCCTTTGTGGATGTCTTTATGCTGGTAGTGTGTACTCATTATCTTCATGTTATGTTCCACTGCAAAATCGATCAGAAAGCCTCCATTTTCATTTGATACTTCATGTAGACTAAATTTCCCAATTGTTGGTTGGTATGCTTCCTCTCTTTCTATTTTGGCATTAAAGTCACCAATTATCATCTTTATATCATAACTTGGGATATCTACATACTCTTTATCTAAGGTATCATAGAATTCTTCTTTCTGTTCTATTTGTTTTTCTTCTGTTGGTGCATGTATATTCTCTTAGCCTTATGGAACACATTTTGTCCGATATTGGTTTAAAATTCATGACGTTTGCCTTTAATCGTTCACTTACAATGAATCTCGTACCCAGTCTCGTATTAGGACCACTGCCCATAAAAAATGTACAATTCCCCTCATCAAAAATACCTGTCTCTTTGTGTTTGGTTTCTTGCATTGCCAATATATCGAGTAATAGTGTAAATAATTCATCAAGAGTACTTTACCCTGCGACTTAATTCTTTCGGCCGGTCTGATATATCCTAATTTATAATATTATACGAATTTTACCCATAATTCGGTTATTTATAAAAAGAATAATTTTTTAAGAAAGACGAAAAGTTTAAAAACAAATAATACGAAGTAAGAAATACTGTCGGTTTTATTGTAAAAATATCGAGGATCGGAAAATAAAAGTTGCAACATTGTATTTGCACACACGTAAGTGAGTTTTCGAGTTTCATCGTGACTGACAATTGTGAAAATTTATGCCTGAGTAATGTCTACGCTCCAGTCTGTAGTGTCATGAATAGAATTCGTGACCTATTGTATTTTTGTGTCATTTTCATATATCCATGGTACATTTTTCCTCATATTGCAATAGTTATGTTTGAGTCAAAAGCGAAAATGCCGCCACATATTGCCTCGAGAAAATAGAAGCGAGAGATATATGATAATACATGTCAGTCAAGTCGTGTAGTAGCGTCGGCGTCACGACGGCTGCAAAGAGTGCGTGTTGCCTGACCCCAACCAAACTCAATTCCGAACATACTTGCTAAAACAAGAAGCTATAATCTGATTTTAGTGATAAACGGGAATGACATTCAAAAGGTTCTTAAACTTCTCTCGGAAGACGAAAAAATTTATAATGGTTCTGTCGTCAGTAGTTTTTCTATATATTTGATGTTTAACATGTATATTGAGTTTCCACTGACAATTTTTCAACTCTTCTTTATTCCAAACACGTCGTCTTGTTTAAAACCGACAAATTCTAAAACAATTGTTACCTATTCATTTTTCTCTGCAACACATATAATTTATTCCTCAATTTACTTCCCAACTCTTACAAACAAACAAACAAACAAACAAATTAAAGTAAAATTATCGAAACTAAAGTTACATTAAGATTGGGAAACTTAATCAGTATAAGTTGGAATTAAATTATTGAAATTGGAAATAAATTTAATTTAATTACAGAGCTTTCGCAAATTGTCCTTTCGTAAGAAATTCGCATTGCTGTATTGGCCAGACATAACTCTTAATTTATCAACCCTCCTCCACGAACGACGCTCACACTTAACACATTCACATTAGAAATGTTCGTTAATTAATATTTACTGAAGTTTCTAACATTTCAGCATTATCTAATTTATTATATAATGGGAAAACATACAATTTAGGTTTTTATAAGGTTCGATTGTTTTGTGTTCGGTAATTTACATGTTATCTGGACGCTTATTTTAGTCGCAGTAATTTATTACGACTTAACATAACAAGTTTTCCGGCTTCCGAAGTTCGATAACACAATTTCGAGTTTCATTTTTTAAATTCATTAAATTCCTGTTTGGTGCAGCGATTAAAAGTGATCCCGATACTTTCTCTGTAACTTTTCCACTTTTTACGACATCAAAATTTATAACCACGAGTGTTACTTAAAGAAAAAGGTACTACCTGGTCTTTAGTTGTTACAAATTGTCGAAATAAAGTTAAAGTACCTCGTGTTTTATTTACTCCTGAGAACCCTGCAGCAGTAATTTGCAGACCTCCGGTTGAGAAACACTGCATGTAGAGTTACTCCCACGATTAATACATAACATACATGGCGGCTGTAAATATATTGCGTGTCCATTGTTGAATACAGGTGTGCGTGATCCCGATATATTTGAATTTCTTTAAAGAATCAAGATAATCGAGTAACGTTTGAATTAATAGATACAAAATCGTTTAATTAAATTAAAAGTATTTTTAACATTTTGTCCTGCTCCTCCCTGCTATTTATTTTCGTGTTATTTTCGCTTCTCTGTTTAAAAAGTATCAAAATATTTGTTAAGGTCCGTCGAGGGCTTATTGTTTTCCCTGCACACAACTGAACAATCGTATTTGTAAAACGGACCGTTATTAAAATACACTATTACTTTAAATATCGATTCGACTATTCCCTATTAGAGCGCAGTATAAATGAAACATGTGTGTTTGTCATTTGCGCAAGTTTTCTATAATAAATTAAATACAAATTGCAACAAAGAGAAATGTAGCCAATTTTAAAGTCCAATTTTGCTGTAAAATTTTTATTAAAATGTGGAAAGCAAAAAATCGACAAGTTAGCACCCTACAAATTTCTTTTGTAACATCTTGTAGGACAAACTCACGCCCATTTACAACTTGTTAACCATATTCCTAATTCCAATTGCTGACATGCATTTCCATTAGGTCTTCGGGGTATTTCTAGAAAAAGCAAACACAAAAGGTAATCTTTATGAACCCATCATCCCCCGCATTAATCGAAAATCCATACCGAGAATTTTCATCTGATTACACATGACGATTGTGACAATTAATTTACCATTAGCTTGTTTGAAAATCAAATCTACGATCTTATCTACACGACTATTCATAAATTTAAAGACGTTATCGCAGTACAGATCTGTTCACTAGAATGACTGATATATCTTGGCACAAAATGTGATGAAGTAATGAAGGTTCGAAATTTTAGTTTACTTTCATTAAAAAATTTTAATCTACAGTTAACAAGAAACTAAGAATACTTTCGTTTTTGGGACAAAAAAGAATAAAAGACAAAGGTAGAACAATAACTGAAAATAATCTGTAAATAATAAAAAAAAAAGGTTCATAATTCAGAAAACAAGAAAATATTCTGATTGAGTGTCTATAAATAGTAACTCTGATCTTTCCATCCTCAAGAGTATTCTATATAATTGGTACAGTACTGGAGGGTATTCCATACCCCCCAGACCCCCCGGTTTGGAAAACCAAAGATTTGAATGTATGTTCTGCAATCGAATTTATTATAAATGTAAGATTTCCAGAACGTTACTGCAATATCCACTGCGAAGTATAAAATACTTAATGAATTCACCCCCCCCCTCCCAATATGTCAATAATTTGTAATCAGTGGCTGAGCGGTTAATCTTTCGTACTATCGCCAGGGAATCTCATTTGTCCTGTTTATTTTTCTCTGCATTTAATACATTTTTCATTACCATTGAATTTTTATAACACAAAAAGCAAATTTGGCGTAATCTTACGTTTAAATGTAGTATTTACGTAACGAGTGGAAAATTTGAGAGTATTTCATATTCTGCAAATCTCTAGACTTCTTCCTGATTGAGAATCAGCCTATATAGAGCTTATTGTTTAATAAAATGAACTACAAAGTATTTTTGAAACCGGGGGGTCTGGGGGGTATGGAATACCCCCCAGTGTATTAACAGTAATATTGTGTTTATAAGTAAAACTTCTGATATGGTATACAATAAACTGGAAGAGTAAACTAGTAACTTGTAACTAGGGTAGTGGTTAGAGCATTTTTATGTCGAAGTCAAAATACTTCTTACCATTTCTTTCACACAAAATGCTGGAACTATTTTTAAAGTATTAAATAATGCTTATAATTTTTTAAATTTATTGATCTTCAAATTATATATAAATGTAACTTATATAAAATTAAACAAGTACAAATGGTATTAAATGATAGTTAAGGGCATCAAAATAAAAGTTAATTAAACAAATAAATTGAAAAATAACACGTCTGCAAGAAGTAAATATTTCAAAATAGTTGTGTACACAGTTAGAAATTCCCGAAAATTTCTTAGAAAACACTGAAATTTTTTGGAAATTTGTGTAAATCTACGAAATTTTTTAGAAATCGCTTAGAAGTGCTTAGAAATCATTTTAATTCCTATAATAAACAGCGGTGGAAGACAAAGGGCGGATACAATCGGGGGGGGGGGGGATAATTATTCTCATTTCCCACTTGACCAATTAACCCAACATAATCCATATAGTTTTGTTAACATTTGTGAAATATATATAAACTTTCATCCGAATATATTTATTTGCACCTTCTCCCAGCCAGGACCGTCCTAAGATATACGACGCCCCTAGACTACTAAAATGAATCTCAAAGATTCACAAATACAAATAGTCAATTTATTACTATTACCCTAAAACCTAAACGAAAACATAAAATTCATACATAAAAAATATATTGTCGTGTTTCGAAATGCAAAGAAAACATTAATTTCTTTATTTTGTAAAATAATTTTGGAGTTTGGATTTTGTTTATTTATTTGTAAACACATTGTATAAAGTTGTTAAGTTTTGCTATGAAAAATAAAATGTAAATAAAGGTGGGAGAAGTAAGAGGAAGTAGGGCTAATAGGTCGATGCAAGAAGACAGGCGAAGGCCTTGGTGCCAAGCGGATTAAACACCATTCCGCAATAGTCAAAATTGTAATTATTTAAAAAAAATTAAATTAAGTTGGTTTGAGTTTTGTTTATTTTAATTAATTTAATTAACAAAGTGAAGTGCAAAGGAATTAACTGAAGAATTTGTGAAAAGTTTAGCCAATGTGCAAAGGTGCATAGCAACAAATTGTGTTGCAAAAAGTGAGCATTTAATTTGCAATTTTTAATTTGAAGAGTTTCTTGCTACACAAAAAAAGAATGGATGCCCAGTTATTGGATTAGTTGATGGATAAAACAAATTTTTATAAGTTTTGTATAGATCGAGATATTACAATATACAGGGTCTCTCCGGATACACGTTACATAACTTATTAGGTGGTGATAGAGAACACCTTCCTAAGAAACATATTTTAACAAAAATTTTTTTTTAAATTCAAACCTTCGGGAGTTGAGCCACTTTAAAGTATTTTTTTTAATTTCCACTTTCACGTGGCCATCGCCCGGAAAATAATAATATTTTTGTAAAAATTGATTAGTGCTTTTTTAAAGAGCGTGAAGTAATCTACAAACTAGATTCAACAATTTTTTTTCTAAAATTAACGGCTTTCGGGTTATGAATAAAAGTAGGTAAATAAATGTTGAAAAATTTGAGTTCTTTATTATTTTGGTTTTTTTCAAAACCCTGTATCTTTTAAATGAAACTTTTTACAAACATTCTGAAGACCCATTCCGGATAGTAAATTTAACAGACTACAACTTTTGTCTAATAAAAATTTTTGAAAAACTAATCCGTTTCACAGAAAATCGGAAGAAAATAAACAAGGCAGCTACAAAACAAAAAATTAAATTCATAAAATTTTTATTTTTATTGCAAAATTGTATTCGAGGTTAAGCTATTAGATTATTTAAGTAAATCTTCGAAATTACTACCCTTATTTTCGGTATACAGTCGGGATTGTTTTAAAAGATGCATTATTAATTAATAAAATAATTTTTGAAAAAAATTAATCTATTTAGTTTTTTGTTTTGTAGCTGCCTTCTTTACTATTTTCTGATTTTCTGTGAAAGGGTTGGTTTGTCAAAAAATTTTACTAGACAAAAGTTGTGGTCCGTTAAATTTTCTATCGAATTCTATCGGGCGTCAGAATTTTTGTAAAATGTTTCGTTTTAAAGATATAGAGTTTTGAAAAAAAAAACAAAGTAAAAAAAGCTTCACTTTTTCAATATTTTTTTACTTTAATTTCTAGCCGTTAATTTTAGACAATAAAACTTTTAAATCTAGTTTGTAGATTAGTTCACGCTTTTTAAGAAAGCACTAATCTGTTTTCACCCAAAAATCAATATTTTCTGGACTATGGCCACATGAAGGTGGAAAATAAAAAAAAAATGCTTTAAAGAGGCCTAACTCTGGAAGGATTGAATTTAGAAAATAAAATTTGTTAAAAATGTTTGTGTATCCGGGGACACACTGTAAAAACGGAAACAAACTTTACAGTGAACAAAAACAAAAGTAATTTATATATTTATTTTCCTACTATTTTCTTTAAGAAATTGATTAATATAAAATACTCATATCATCTCATATCATTTAATTTGCTCTGTTCCAAAGAATTTCTTATTCTTTTTAGGGCTAAAAAAGATCAAAATAATAATTGCCGCTCCCAAAAGGCTTGCGCCCCTGGGCTATAGCCCATTTAGCCCTGTAGTTAGGGTGGTCTTGCCCCCAGCAAGAATAATAGATTTTATTTGTCACCACGAAAGATGTAAAGAGATCCATACACGTTTTTGCTTCATTCGTCCCCTCTATAAACTGAAAAAGAAAACTGCAGTTTTATGTGATAGATCCGTGCAAGTGTCTCAAACAAATGGAAATACTTAAACTTTCGGATGAGGAAATTAAATTGTTCTGTCAAGAACTCTTTTGGAATTTCTTGAAAATCAATAATTAGTATTCTTATTTTTTTCAGCAATATTTGTTTCTTGACAATTCGAATAAATTGTTCTCTTCGTTGCAGTTGGCAATTCTTAAAATTAAGAAAAAGGTTTCAAATATTTCAAATTCCGCACATAATTTTTTTAATGCAAATGCCTCATTATCTTAATCTATTGGGTATTTCCAAGTGCAAACTCAAATGAGGGCTGCAAAAGTCTACGACTTAACTGTTCTACTGGCGATCTTAGTAATTCGTGAACGTCAAGAACCACCCTGTAAATTAATAAATTTATCAAAGCTAAGCCAAGTAGCACCGAAAGAGTAATTTCACGACGCAGTAGGTAGCGTTCTTGTTATTATTTATAATAAAGTAATTTTGTTAATTATATTTCTATTTAATAAAACAGAAGGTGTTTCTTCTCTACATTTTGGTTGACATAAAACCAGAGCTCGAAGTAAATAATGCACAAGGCAATTTAATTTTAATTTTGTCGGCTTTGTTACGTTTCTTTGAAATATTAATTTTTGTTGAAGTCTAAAAATAAAAAGTCTTATTTAGAGCATTCACTCTTTATTATTATTAATATTTTTTATTGTTGCAGTAATAACAATTAGACGTGCTCGCGTATAATAAAATGGAAGGTGCAATATAAATCACCACTACACTGTAATTTGACCTGTGTAAGCAAACACTTAAATGTGAAATAAAAATTACACCCATAAATTGAATTCGTGTAGGTTAACTTTATTTTTATGATCGTAAAGGTATAATTAATTAGATTCGTTATACCGGGCGCGTTCAATAAATTGCGCGACAATGTACTATTTTTTGAAGTAGACGAGAAAAGTAATACCACTGGAAGTTTTAAAATTTAATCGCCAAGTTTGGTGGTTTTAATATTAGGTACTTGGAAAACTTATAAGTTTACCTTAAAATGGGTCAAGTTATCTCTTGCGATATTACAATAGTTTTCTACTGAAACTTTAGTAAATTGCTTTGCAAATAAAGTTGATGGTGAAATTATAAATTGGAACAATATTAAAGTTTACAATGCACTTAAAGAATTCTTCTGCTACAATTTTAGAAACTCTAACTTGAATTTCGAAATCATGTAAATTTTATTGTGTTTATTTATTTCGGTGAAAACATTTTTTAATTTTTTTCAACAAGGAGCCGAATAAAAAAGTAATAAATTAACATTAAAGAATAAAATCTGAAAATATTGCATTTACACTTTGAGAAGTGTCAATGATATTACTATGTCTTGCTTTCGAGCTAACAATAAGCAGTAAAAATTGTAATACCCTTGGGAAACTCTACATTGAACCTAACGGTCTGAATATGAAAATAGCCTGCCATTTTATAGATATCGAAATAACGAGTTACGCCAAAAAAGTTTGCTTAAAATGACTAAATTTTACATATCTCTATGGGGTGCTGATTTATTTAATATTTTTGTTCACTTGCTGTCGGAAATTGTGTCCTTGCAATTAAAAGGATAATGATTTTCATAAAAATTCTGAGCGAAGAAGTTCGGTAGATATCCCTGGGCTTTACATTCATACAAAATTAATGTATCGATCTACGTGGATCGTCCTGGATAGCTTACAAATCAGATGCGATGTATGTGAAGCACAAAAATAGACATCGTAAAGGTGGGTTTATGCACAACACTAACAAACTTTTGACGGCGTTAAGGAATGGGGACAAAAAAAATAGCTGAATACTGAATATTTTAAAGTTGTGAAACTCGATTTTCCAAATCCCGTCACTTAATTTTCTAATTTTTTTAAATTGACAATCGGATGTGCGTTACAAAAAGTACGACAGGCAAATTTGGCTGCGTTGGTTGGTTATTCCAATTTGGTATTTCCCCATCAAAAAATATTTGAAAAATCTTTAAAATATTTGATGTAAAATATATAAACTCAACAAACGTAAAATAAAATACGGATGGCTCTACAATTCACTTCTTCAAGGGTAGATTAAAGCAAAGCCCTGCATAGCACTTTTAACTTAGATTTAAATCTTTCACGTTGTTTGAATTATTAATAAACACAATTTAACAGCTAAGTCTCCTTCACAAGGTGCTGGCAACATCTTGGATAAATATAAATATAAATAAACAGATAAGCATAAAAATAAATAAGATACTAAGGAAAAATATGAAATACTTCACTTTAAATTGATATTAAAAATTTATGTTTGAATAAAATTTCATAAACAATAAAATTATAAATTGCAAGAAATTACTCAACGTTCTTATTAACTTTACTAAGGTGGAAACCTGTTTTAATAAAAAATTTTTACTGCTTTTATTTAACCTTTGATTTCAAAGGCCACGATTTAAAAATGCAAGTGAGAGCAATTAGTGCGGACTAAACACCCGACTTAAAATTAAGTAAATCAAAAAGAAAAAGACGCCACACACATTTCGTCGGCAGGTTTTTTGTTACTTTTTTGTTCTTTTTACAAAGACCATTAAAATTATAAAATAATAGTTGAGAAATAAGTCAATGTGACGCATCTATAGTATAGCATGGAACTTATCTGCTTTGTGGATCACAATAATCCATTCTTCAATTATAATTTTATAATTACTTTTCTTATCTACTTTAAAATCGTTTTTAGTGCACATGTATGATGTCACTGTAACACGAATAATTTATATAATAAGTTAATATAAATTACACTCACGTTAAAATTTACTCCTGGTTGCAAAGCGGCATCCGTCAATGGAAGCCTGAACTTAGCATTGTAAAGAAATGGCAAACTTATGAATAACCAAATAGCGAAATGCTGCTCGTTGTTACGACTAACTGAATAAACAGAAGCTGTTTTAAATGAAACTATCTAAATAATGAACAACCAACTTCTCCAAATAAAACATAACTAAATGAGATGATTCCAAAGATTGTAAACTTAAACGACTCAAAGCATACGACTTAATCCGGCAAAAATAGATCTTCTTAGTCCAACGTCGTATGGGATATTTATATTATTATAAATATGACAATTTCAGTTTCAGAATTCAGTTAAACGACTTAAAACAAATGTCCAAATGTAAAATTGTGGAAACTGCACTTTACTAGAATGAAATCTAAGTGAGAGGGGGGGGGGGGATTATTGCAAACTGTAATAAACATATAAAATTAAATTTCTCAAATTCCTAGCTCTGAATATGTAAAACCGTATAAAATATATATTAATTTTAAAATAAATATTCTTATAAGTTTTAAACTAATTTGTCTGCTTAGGAAGTTCGAAAGTTCGCTCTCTTAACTTAAATTGCATGTATTAACATCTTCTTAATGTGAAGAAATTCACCAAATTTACATAATCAAAATTGTTATTGCTTCAGACAAAGTCCGAAACGTTGCATAGTTCAATGCATCTGTTAAATATAATTTGAAAACGTTAATTTTGAATTATATCAAATTTTTTAGCATAAACCAAAAAATGCACAAACACTTTTTCGAAACTAAAATGTTTAAGTTATCACAATATATAAATACACCGTATGTATTGTCATGTATTTTTCAAAAAAAGCTAAGATTTGAAATGTAAAATAATTTATTGATGGTTGAGGTTGGCAGTAGAAAAGGAAGATAAGAGCCTTTGGTCAAATATGGCCACCGCAGCGGAGGTTTAAATTTTGTTCCGCTGATTTTTTTGTGAAAGTTTTTGAATTTAAGAATAATAAATTGATTTTGTTTTTGATAGTGGTTTGTTTAAATTTGAAAGTGAGTGAAAGATAAAAATTTTGAAGAGAGTGATGTTTTTGATTGCTTAAAATTTTGAGAATTGAGATAATTAAAAAAAAAAAGTATTACATCACATTTTATTGGCGCCCAACGTGGGGCAGAATTTGACTCAATTACATCACATTTTATTGGCAACCCAAATCGTAGGGCTTTTCAAGATTGGAACTTACTTGTGAAACCTGAAAAAGAGAAAATTAATATTATTTTAAAATTACAGAACGCAGAAATTTTGTAAAGACATTTGGAATTTGACGGTTGATAAAATTAAAAATTTAACAAATGTTTGGAGATAATGAAAATTTGCACATGGTGAGAGGTGATTTTGAAAAAAAATACATGACAGTATATTATCGCAAACGTTTTCACCATACGATGGCATCATCAGGCATTAATATTGAGTTACACTACCTAAACCACTTATCTATTGATTATGTTAATTTTAGAGTTATTCAACGAAGATTTTATCCAGATAATTTGAAATAAAAATAAATTTAAGATGCCTGATGCATAATTTAGATAATTTCAAAATAAATGCAACTTTAAAATAATTAAAAGTGAAAAATTTGATTATATTTATAAGCTCAAATCTGCCAAAACTTGTCAGGTTTAAGCCGTAGACTTCATAACATCACGAATGATATTTTCAGTTAGATTTCAGTTAAAATAAAACTTCTTGACGTGTAATTTTTTTTTTTTTCAGTAAAACTCTCATTGCCTCCCCATACTTTCTATAAAAGTATGTATAATTTAGACTTTTAAATATATAATGCGTTATTAATGTGAGTGATGGTATTGGTCACGTAATGCTTTGATATGTGTTTACTATTATTAATATAAAAATGGTGAAAAACCTCCGATGAGAAAACTTTGAAATTCTCCAAGTGCGCCAGTCACGTGTTTTGTGAATTAATTCAAAAAATGATAAGTCTGCTGCCACGAAACTTTCATTTGATGTATTAATTTTGTGATTAATATTTGAAACTCAATCTTAATGAATTAATACAAATTTCAGCGTGACAGACGATGGCATGATAATTTATTATTTAAGAAGTTGGTTTTCACATTACTTTTAACTGTTACGGTTGCCATTGGTATATGAAAGGAGTTTTAATATTTTATCAAGTTTCCAACTTGGAAAATAACTCTATAATCTTAATAATTATTAACTTTTATCACGTTCTCTACATAATACTAAATAAGAGTGTAATTTTACTTGTTCTGTTTCATTCGAACCAATAGAATTCTTTGTCTTACATTTACGATTATTGCGCTCCTCTTTGGATACTTTTTTTTTAATTTTCCAACAATGCGCTTTGTTGCGGAAAATCCCATAAATTGTTTTTATCTAAATTAGCCATAATCAAAGTTCTAAATTGATTAAAAATTAATTATTACGAGATGGGGTCTGCTTCGACTTCAACATTGTATAAATCAATGCGGTGTAAGGGTAAACTATAAGGTAACAAACGTAAACTTTAAATACAAGACACGCTATCTGCCATAACATAAATTTAAAAGTTTTCGTGCGCCTCAATTCGCTGCTAACTATTCGTCTAAATTAAAATATGTTCGTTAAGAATTCCGGAACACAATGTTAACTTTGTAATGTGTATATTTCAACCTATATCAGATGCCTGCTCAGAAAGCCGGTTCCGAAAACAGTTAGTTACCTGATCACGCAGATAACGACAAATAAGTTTCGAAAAACAATAAAAGCAATCGTTACGTCATCGGGAAAACTATCGAACTAGCTGAAAAAGGTGTGGGTGGCGACATCTAGACGTAGCGACGCCGCTCGGTGCGCTAATAGCGGCATTTTCCGAAAGGAATGTGACTGCGCCAATTTAGATTCCTGAATTACAACAAATTGCTTTAGCTAGCAAGAATATTAAAATATTTATTTACGATACGTAGCAAACAGTGCCTAACAGTTGCGAAAATCTAATTTTCCTTATCGTGCATTTGGAAGCGAAAAAGAAAAACGACGTCGAGCGTTTCTAGCATAAAAAACCGAACTTATCTACATCAATAACGTCATTTGCGCATTGAAATGAAATATAGCGGAAAAATCCACCTCGCTCGATGTTAAACACGTTTACAAGCTTTCCAATGCATTAAAAGAAAATTGTTGTCTTTAATAAAATTTATTTTTGCAGAAAATTAAATGAGACATAAAATTATAAAAGTTTCTATTCGAATAAATTTGCTTATTTGGTAGAAAGCAGTCGTGCACGCCTTCTAATACCGCGGTTTTTCCTTTGACAGGCTCGAGGAAATCTCGAGAGAGGGCGCTCCCGCTTTTGTTTGATATTTTTTTACAATTCTACAAAAACGCTTTTGTAAACCTTTTTGTTCTGGTAATGAATAAAATTTTTTAAACGGAATAACTCATTTTAACACGCAAATTAACGTAAAATTGAAATTCACTCGTGTTTATTTACGGCTCAACTGTCGGAATGCTTAAAAATTCCTGCCTAATTTTATGCGTCATCCTCCTCTTGATTTTCTTTAAAATCGTTTCCATTACATGGCTCATTATACAGATCGCTTTAATCTGTTTTTGCTGTGGGATTTTGTAATTTTTCTTTTCGATCTACCAGAAGATTGTACAGACACACAACCGCATTCGTTCTGCAGTTCTCGATTATAAATGCACCACGTGAATTTAATTTTGGCAAGAGGAAGTTATTGCGGAACACCCTCTACATAAAACACAATTGCACTTTATTACCCTCTAAAAATAAAATTTAGTTAAATTTATTCGTTCATCGACAAATTCCATCAAAAATAGCTACATCTGTAATCGACTTTTTATGTTTCTTAATTTAAAAAGTTTTTTAGCATTAAAATTTAATAACCTACGGAATTATAAATCGAACTGATCCATACAGAATATCTAAGATAAAAACGAGAGGAAGTTTTCGACTGCTCTGGTAATGGACGTAATAGCGGGCCAAACAAGACAGTTACAAAGCTGGATGGTCATAGCAGACAAAGCGTGACCATACAAATTGCTGCAGCAAAATAGAAAAGCCCTAGAAAATTAAAAATAAGTGAGATATAGTAAGAATTTAATTTCTAAGTATGAATCATTTAATATCAAACTGTAACTCTCGAATTTTTTTGAGTAGGTAACGGCGGACCAACGAATCACAAAAGTTGAAAAAATAATTTAAATATTTCATTCTAATTTATATTTTGTGAAAAACGTTAATAATTAACGATGTTAGCTTTGAAAACTTCTTTTAGAGATTACAACCCATGATCAAAAGATGATAAAGTCATTATGGAACTGTAAAATGCTTCCAGGTTATGGTGATCAAAGGAAGCAATTTATTACATGTAGTAACGAAAGAAATAAAAATGAGGTGGAATTGAACCTGGAATTGAAAGATCCTGCGTAATTACAACATTCTGCATCTTTCGATCACCTGTACAACAGTTAGGACTTCTATCGGTTTGTGATCTGTTTGTAAGTTTTGGAAAAACAAATAAACAATGCATTAATTAATTAATGGACCCTTGCGCGTTGTTCTACCCAACTCAAACAATGACATGTCGTTAATATGCATTATTTAAAATAATATTTACGATGCTTAAAAACAGTTTACCATTACCCTTTACCACATTCTGAGTTTTATGAAATGCCAACAGGTCATGCGGCCTTGCAACCGCCTGTCAAGGAAGAATATAGTTATTCAATTTTGTTTATAAAAGAGAGATGAAAAATAATATGTACTATATATTTTTTGATAATTTAATAATAATAAGAAAGAAATAATACAAGATTAAATTTTTTAGGAAATAATTGAAATATGACACCTGAAAGAAAGAAGAAACGATTGAAAGGTTTTGATGTAGTAATTTTTATGGCGCACGCAAAATAAGTAGAAAAACAAGATAATTTTTAATAGTTTTTTTTTATTAGACAGTGAGAATTAATTTTTTTGAAGGAAAATTTAAGGTTACTTTATAGAATGATTAATGGCGTTTAAATGCTCGTATCATTTGTCGTATTTTTGTATCCATTTGTTAAATTTTGTTCAAGTTTTGTTGTCAGATGCAAGTTATGTTAATTTGAAAATGTAAATTCTATTTTGATTGAACAATTTACATTCCCTTTATAACTTTAAATCACCATTACGAAACATTTGAATAAAATCAATTTCGTGTCTCTTTTTCTTTACAACTTGACAAATTTCTTCTTTAAAAGTGTTTTATTGTAAATACTAAACATCAAAAACATTTACAGAATTTTCCATTTAAATTTTTGCTTTTTGGTTTTACATTGATAAAAAGTTTTATATTGTATATTGTTGAATTGAATGAACGCATAAGGTTATAAAATGTAAAACGAAGTGATTTTTTATGAAATTTCGAGGGAACAAATTACCGGCAAATTGGACCGAATTTTTTCTTTCTCTGCAAACATCGCCTTTGTACAGAAGAGGCAGGCAAATATTTTAAATGGTAGCATTTATAAAGTAGCAAAGAAGTTTGTGAACTCATTATGCTGCATTCAGAAATAGGAACGTCGCGTCGCATATTGTTGTAGATTTTCATCTATAAATATTTATAATCTCATGATTATAATTAAAGTAAGCAAACTTTGCCTAACAAGCTGCGTTGTTAGCGAGCTGCTTGCTTCTGTTGAGAAATATTATGTATCCTTACCTGCACGTAAATATCGGATGCATGCAGGGCAAAAAACTTTTCCTTCCCCCAAGGCTTTACTTATAAACCGTTTTTGGAATTCCTCTTTTTAAATACATTTTTTTCACAACAAAAACAAAGAACACTTGCGGCTAACTCCGTAAACACGTTTCAGACTCATTAAGTAATTGTTTTGTTTCTCCGTTCTTTTGTGAATTAAAACTTTAATTAGAATAATTAGTCGTCTGTTTTGATTAGCTTGAAAGCAAACTCTAGCAACACAAAGCAGGTACGAAACGTTCTTCTTGTCGAGGAAAACTTATTAAGTTATTCGGCTTTTATTGAAGGGGGTTTCAAATTTAAGGCGCACCTTAGCGAATTGCAACAAGAATTAATTTCCATTTTCTAGTAGTTGATGGCTTTTCCAAAACTAAAATTAAACGTTTACAACTTTAAATTCTACAATTTTGGTTTAAATTTACCGCCTTAACGCACCATCAACGACATATTGTACAGGAGGTTAATTTCTTATTTTATTATTTCAATCGGCGTCGAAATATTCTGTTTTGGAAAATTAATTTTTAAAATTGTAATCGACAATCTTAATTGTTGTTGGATCTTGGTTTTGACTGTGCTTCTGATTACTGTGCTTTTTTTTGTAATTCTTTTATTTTAATTTGAAATTTTGTTAAAATTCTGACATGCCCAATGCTAAATTGGCGCTCGAGTAAGTCGGTATCATATATTTTATGTTATTCAATTTGCCGTTATTTCTACTCTGATGCTTTTCCTTTCTCTTCTTTGCTTTGCTTTTGATCTAATTCGTCTTTTTTTCGAAAAAAGTGAATTTTCTAAAAAACAGAGGTCAGCTTTTCCGACATTAAATTTACTTCAGCTAAAATGCTAGCTTAGTTCTTTTTAATATTTAATCATTTAAAAAAAATACTTCGACTACAATGGCATTCTGTTCATAAATTTAATTTAATGAAAGCCGTATTTACATCTGTCCTAGGAAGTAGGTAATAATTTTGCAGATAAACTTTTAAGTTTTAATTGAAAAGATAGAAAAAGTTAGAGTCAAGTGGTGGAAAATTTGAACTCTCGAATGCACTACATTAATGGTAATGTTTTTCACTTGTTTGAACAATTGTTAATAATAAAAACAAGCTTTTGGTGCTAGAGGCTTCCGTATTAATATAATTTCTGTATTAACCTTACTTGTATTTAAGTTTTAAATGGAAAACTTGGTTTCTGTTCATGTTTTTATTATAAAAAACTAGATTGCCCAGGTTGGGCGGCGCAGAGACCGCACTTTCTAATTTTTTTAGGTTGGTAAATTAAAATAAACCAATTAAAAGTGCGTTGCATAAGAAAGAAAGGAAAGAGACGGTTTTTTATATTTAATATAATATTAATTATTCTTAAATACACTACATTCGAGTATTTTTGAAGTAAGGAGTAAAAGAAGTAATAGCGAACTTTTAGTTTTCCTATTCGAAAGTTTGAAAGCACTTGCACATCACACATATACTGCAATGACCCTAGCTATGCAAATCTATTAAATTTTGCTTATTCCAAAATTACACTTTTAGCTGGGCATTCATTATTTACTTATGAGCTCTTCAAGTTTAAAAATTGTAAAATTAAAAATTAAAATGCTCACTTTTGTTACTTTGCAATCTGGTGTTGTATGTGGTGTTGGAGCACACATATACTTGCAGCCGGCCTAACAAATTTGTTGCTATGCACCTTTTGCACATTGACCAAAATTTTCCACTTTTTCCAACAATTCCTTTGCACATCACTTTAATAATTAATTAAAATAAACAAAAACTCAAATTAACTTATTTATTTTTAAAAACCAATTTTATTAAAATAGAACAATCAAATTATGGGAACTGTCACGTGTCCTATTCCACGATTTTAACTTTTTCCTATTGAAAATGGGTAAAAGGACACTTTTCTAAGTATACTAGAACAAAAATTTTGTTGGATTATAAATTAGTTCTCGAAAAAATCGAATTTGAAAAATTTAAATTTACATATATTTTAGATACACCTTTTAACACGGCTGCATGATTAGCCGATTTTGTGTAAGGCAAAAAAATTTAAAAATATTGCTGAAAAATGACAGAACTCGCCAAGGGTGGAACTCGAAGCCATAGAACTCGTCCGTGTGTCGACATCGATTCAGTCAGTCATGTTCCTTCTTCGGATACCATCGCTACAGCGATATACTCCGTGTCTTTTAATTGTTTTCTTTGGTCGTTTTTTAATACGGGATCGTACCCTTTTGTGCCTTACCGGCTATCATTGATGTGGCACAATTTTTGTCGCGAGTCCTTTTTGGGCATTCAGGGTGGGAACATTGGTCCTGCCGTGGACGCCGGACTTGGGATTCGCGACTTGTGGTGGAGCCGACGCGTCGCGGATCCGTTCTCTGTCGTAGTCACGCAGGGACCGGACGCGTCTCGCTCTCTGTTTAGGTTTGCGGTTTTTTGATTGATGATTTGAAGGAGTGACAGTCCTGCGCGCCTCGGCGTGTGGTTAATCGCAACTTCGGTGTAACTCGCAAATTTTCGATTTGTGATTGCGGTGAGTCGGTTTTAGATTTGGAGGTGGGGGGGGGGGCGAACGAGCTCGCTTGGTGCTCGGGGTACCATCCAGTTTGGCACTTGGTCTTTCCTCATTTCCTCAACTGTGCAGTGGCGGGTTTGTATTACCTGTAATCAGAACGAAAAGATTAATTTGTTTAGTCGTCTTGTGGGGGGGGGGGTGCAGGAGGACTTTTGGTTTCTTGTACCTCAAGTAATCCTCGGGTTGGTAGTTACCCAGCCCTCGGATTATTCGGTTTTCGGAGTCCCGTGCTGATTCGTACAGTTTAACCGCCAACTCTCGGATAAACTCTGCGATCGGTACGAATTCAGCGTCCTCGTGCAACCGTGCATTGGAAATGTGCCAGTGTGCTTTCATAGCCCTTCTGATTGCGATATTTTGCACCACCTGGAGTCGGTTTATTCGATTTGCTCTTGCAAATCTCCAGGCTGGTGCTGTATGTGAGGATCGGCCTGATAATGGTTTTAACCAGCAACAGGCCGTTCTTCACACTCAGTTTGCTCTGTTTTCTAATTAGGGGAGCCAGGGCTGCCATGGCCCCCCTTGCTTTTGTGGTAACATCTTTTATGTGGGGCCCAAATCTGAGATCCCTGTCTAGGGTCATCCCCAAGTATTTGGAGGTGTCGTCCAGGGGATCTCTGCTCCAAAAATCTTCAAGTTGATCGCTGGAAAGAAGTTTGAATTATTTAGAGCCGTAGACCTGGTAAAATATGTTGCCGTACTTTTCCTGGCGTTTACCCCGATGCGCCAAGTACGGCACCATATCTCCAGATCGTTTAGTGCAGCTTGTAGTTTTGCTATGACTTGTGTTGGGCTGCGTGAACTCACAAAGTATGCAGTGTCGTCCGCGTACAGCATGAGTTCTGCAGCCGGTGTCGTGTAAGTCGGTGTAGGAATTGGCATGTCTTTTGCGTAAAAAATGTACAGGGTCGGGGCCAGGATTAAGCCCTGCGGGACTCCGGCTGAATCTGGATGGATCTCTCCGACGATCGAGATCCATCAAGTTTTACGCAAAATTTCCGGTCCGTTAGGAAAGACGCTATCAACCGTACTAGTGCTGGGTGGATGCCGCCAATGATTAATTTGTGGATTAATCCTTGATGCCATACCCGATTAAAGGCTTTGGCGACATCGAGGAACACTGCTCCCGTTGCCTGTTTTTTGTTCCAGTGCAACGTGATGTGTTCTACTAGCCTCAGCACCTGTAGAGTGGTGGAGTGCCCTGGGCGAAAGCCAAACTGTTCATCCGGAATAGATTGGTTTTCCTCCACGGCCGTTCTCAGTCTGGAATGAATTATTTTCTCCGCAAGCTTCCCGAGGGAGGGGAGCAGGCTGATAGATCTGTACGATGTAGGGAGTCGAGGATTTTGCCGGGGTTTTTGAATCATGGTGACGTCGGCCACTTTCCAACGACATGGAAAGTGCTCGAGTCGAAGCACGGCATTGAGGATGCACGTTACTGCTTCTACCCCTGCTCTGGGCAATTCCAAGATGACCCTGTTCGTAATTCCGTCTGGACCGGGTGCCTTCTTCTTTTTGAGTGTCTTGATTACGCTCTTCACTTCCTAATGGGAAGTGCTGCCTATTTTGTCACAGTCGGAGTCGTAATCAAGTTCAGTGTGTGCGTTTGTGTCTGTTTGTGTGAGTGTGACCCCCCCTAACCATTCTTTCACTTCCGCCTCGATATTTGCGGTATGTTCGGGAACGGAGACGTCAGTGTTTGGTGCAAACTGCCTCATCTCTGTGTCGACATCGACTGACACAACATTAAGAGTATATCAAAGCACACGTACCGTCAACAAAATGAGACCGTCACCGACGAGACCGTACCTCAACGTGAGACCGACCGTCACACATCGGGTATATCATATTACATTTGCCTGCTTTTCGTAATTTTAAAATGCCGTTATTTCGACAACTATTGCATAATCCAAAAAAATTTTTGTGTTAATATACTCAGAAAATTGTCCTCTTTTCAATGGTCAATAGGAAAAAGTGCAATTCTTGGGATAGTATACATGACCCTAACCCAAATTATTGCAGGAATGGTTTGTCATCCGCCTGACGCCAAGGCTGAGCCCAACTCCGTCTCCTACAACCTACGAGCTCCACTCCTTCCAGTTCTTACTTCTTTCTACCTTTCTATTTACATTTTATTTTACATAGCAAAACTTAACAAACCTTATACAATGTATTAAATAAATAATTATTAAACAAACTCAAACTTTAAAATAATTTACAAAATAATAAAATTAATGTTTTGATAGCATTTCGAAACACGACAATACCAACACTTTCATTTTGAGAAAACGCAATCTTTTTTAATTTGTTAAACCGCACAAGGGAAACATACTAATTCTGGTTTTGTAATAAAAATATTACTATAATAAAAGAAAAGAACTCTTCCTATCAGTGAAACCGAAAATTTTGTATAAAATAGCGAGAATATGATTAGGTGTGCAATCTTGTATAGCTCCCTTACATCTTAACATAATATTAATAAATAATATAATATAATATTTTCTTTGATAAATCTAATTATCTGAAATTATGTTTGGAAGAGTTAACTTTGAGAAAATTCCGAGGGTTAATTAACGTCTATTGAAAAGGCGTAATTTCCAATGAAAAGCTACATCATCGATTTAAAAAACGAAAAGGTTTTATTAAAAATTCAGTTTTAATTAAGCTGAAATATGTCAAGCATCCAAAGCTAAATAATCGTGTTAGTATATAAAATTTGATTAGCTTCCTCAGTCACTTTTGCATTTATTTTAGATGCCTCATTAATGTTTTGCCAGATATCTGACACGTTGCCAATCAATATACGCCATCAAGTCCTTGGGGATGACAAACATGAGTACTAAATTAAGTACGTGTGTACACAACAAATAACGTGTTAACTACGTGTTTATTTTAGCTGAATTTTAAAACTTCCAACAGTAGGAGAAGTAATAATAATTTTAAGCTTGGAATATTTAAAAAGGTTCGAATGGGTCCAGAAGCATGTGAAAAATTACAGGAATTTCAAAGCTTAGTCGAAATCTATCTTTGATCACAAAACAATGCCTGCAATATTTCGTTCTCCATACAACGCGAAAATGCTTTTTCCGGAATACAGAATTTTACGGTTAAATTCTTGTCTCCGGGTATGATATCGGCACGACTTTTATCAGACGGATGCGAAATGTTGTTTCAGTGCACATCGAATGAATAGTTTATTAATTAAATTCCATTGCGAAGATGTCGTCGTTTTTTAAAATAAAACATTGGTCGGTTAATCGGAAGGAAACGGAAAGCTTTGTTGTTTAATTTAGAACCACGGTAAGAAGAAACGAAAGTAGGTGTAAGGGTGTACGTAATAAATGACGGCGTTAACGAGTGTGCAATAGGTGTACCGGAAACCACTGCATCACTCTTTCGGCTTCGATTAAATAACGTTAGACAAGTAGATATCGCATTTCCTTAAGTCGGTGTCTTCTTTCGGCGAAGGGAGGCTTTTTTAATTGATGTTCGGCACGTGCCACATTTGCAACGCACTTCCTTTATTGCTTATTAACCACGAATATCCTTAATGCGTGAAGGAATCGTTCCTGGAGGGTCCTTAATGTACTTCGCGTAATTGCTGGCGCCATCTTTGAAAAAAAAATCGCATTAATTAAAATAAAATATAATATCTTCGCTGCAAAAGTCCTTTTAATATGTGAAAAAGTTGGAGGTAATAATTTTGCAGAAAGTTGAGATATCGGGGTTTGTTTTTGCGGTATGTTCCAAGTACTTAGATGAAAGACTTACAAAGCGGTTGTGGATTGTATGCGGAGCTAAATGTGTAACGAGGAAGATGGAAACAACGGCAGACTGAAAACTTTGCGAGAAATTGAAATTCCACAGCCTTTGAGTAAGTTCTTGTATGTACGGCTCTCGCAATCTTTAAAGATACTCCCAGAAGTTGAAATTCATGTAGTATTAGTAGACCGTAAGGATCGAGTTTTAGTTTGCAAGTAAGCCGATTCGAAAGTTGAAGGTGCAAAATTTAGCCGCTTATATTAGAATTACGAAATTAAAAATTCCAAAATCGAAAATGAGGGAATTTTTTTTTTAATTAACTAATGTCGTCTGAGTTGAGTGTTGATTCATTCAAAATCTAATTAAAACCGCCTTATCAATAGCGCCTCTAAATAATACACATAAACAAACCAAATTTAATCTTCTGCATTTAATTAGAATAACTGGAAACTAAATCCGTTTCTAGATCCCCATTTATTCCTATTCCTATTAACAAAACAACGATGCCCCTGGCTTGTAATAAGTTAACGATTTTACTTATTTCATGTTAATTTCTAACGGCAACGTCCAAACCATTCCACGATAGAAATTTTAATTAAAAAAATAATTTTTCCTATTATTCGAAATGAGCTTAATTTTACGATAATGGGGTAATATTAATTAAATGACAGTCAAATCGTGATCCTTACAGAACATTATTAAAATTTAAAATTAAAATTTTTAGTATTATCCAATCGAATTTGAGTTCAACAGGCAAAGTTGGAAAGTTACGAAGCGCAGTAAAAAAGTTTCCAGACTGCAGTGGATGTGCGAGTTAATTTTTACACCCTGTAAAATTAGAATACATCAATTTAGCAAAACTGTTATGAAATGTCGTACAATTTTATCTTTTCCTATTAAATCAAACACCGTCACGAAGTGCTTCATAATGGAACGGAAAATCGTTAAAAATTAAAGTAGTTTCAGGATTGGATACACCGCAATTTCTTTTATGTTTATTATAGGCATATATACGTTTATTATAAACATTACAACAAATACGTCTTAGTTTCTACGTCCAAACACGTTATTGCCTTTATAATGGCTTTTCGAGAGGGTGAAATTTTATTATTCTTAATAAAAAAAAACCGCTCACGAAATGATTATTAAAGATATAAAAATATGAAGGCGTTAAATTTTAAACATTTTGTTGCCATCTATTTTAATTAAAGTTCAAAATGTCACGTCAGCTTAGTGTCTTGACAGTTTTCATCATAGACAGGTTAAGTGGACAGGACACGCCACGGGATTAGTCCGGTTGTAATGGAGTTCGCTTGCCCAATTCCATAATATGTTAACCTCATTTGGAGTTCACTAATTGAGTTGCTCTAATGCCTTGTGTCAAGAGATTACTACACTGCACGACACTACATGTTAATCATTTCGATTCAAACTTCATTTGGGACCGACTTTATTAAATTTTATTAAAACGAACATTTCATAGTTCATAGTTCTGATAGGTTATTTTTTATTTAAATTCAAATCTGCTGGGATAAAAAATACAGGTGAAACGTAATCCTGTTTGGCTTAATTCGAACAACGATGGTCTTTTGCAATTAAGTGTAGTCTGAAATCTTGGCAGCTGTTTAAAAGAAAAACCGAAACACGTCAATTTAATTACCCGAGCACTTAATTTCCAAAACTTTAACAGCTTTGAGAAGGCAACAGAAAACTGTCGAAATATTAAATTAAAAAAATCCCTCGAATATTTTTAATTGGAAGATCCAAAACTAAACCTTATGCCAGTAAGCAAATTTTTTCCGCTTTAAATTTTATTGAGCGCCAGGAGAAGTTAACATAACATAAAACAGAAATAATTATCTTTTATTGCAACATTTAGCATCAAATCTTCCACTACCAATCAAATTGAAATGTTAACCTGATCATTGACATTGTAAAATAATAGGAGTTTATTATTTGTGGAAAATTAACTGTTCTATTTTGAATTTTGGCGAAAATTAGAATTTAACTTCCATCTTACTGCCACGAAAATGTATTTCGTTCAGAAAGAGTCAAAAGAAAAATCACTGAGGAAATTCGATGTAAAAAAATCCGGTTGATTTTTTTTGTTTACTTTTCTATGACAGAAAATCGAGAAAACTCGAAAATCCAGTAAATTTCTAAGATAACTGAATAAATTTGGAAAAATACCATTGATTACTTTGTTTATTTTTTGTACGTTTAGTGTTTTACTACAAAACTCCGCTTTACAATTTAAGCGAAATCCAAGAAATCTGAAGAAAAACATGTTTACAAAAATTTTCTGTTTTTGTGACCCGAAAATGTTCAAAGGGAAAACTTTTACGTGGAACGAATTAAAAGAAGTTTAAATTCTCGTTTCGGTCATTTCGCCGAAAAAATTGAAAGAAAAAGAAAATTTTGAAAATTTGAGAAAATCTAAAAAAGCAGAATGCTATAGATTTATTTAAAAATTTAATAAGTGTTTTTGGCTTGTTTACTAAGTCTGCTGTACAATTCAGGAAAAATTTCTTATAGCTTTTCGTAGCTATGTGTAGCGCAATCGTAAATTTAAACTAATATTGAAGTACCGGCTCTTAAAACAAGCAATCGTGATTGAATTTTGATTGCTTTTAATATTCTGTTTGGAGAGATTGATACATCGCCTTTTTTATTAGCTGCTACTGCTAGAAATTGAGTAGTCGCCATAGCATACAGAGTAGTGCAATATAATAATTAAATTAAATAGAAAAATAATCGAAATTATTTTTAACAAATTCTGTTTTTTTTTCTACTTGGGCCTTTGTTGCAAGTACCTGATTGTTATTAAGAACATGTTTGGAATATGTAATTGATTAAATAGTTTGTAACAATGAATAACTTATTTGCCCTTCGGGAACCACCATTACACTCCTAATATAGAAAACAAGCAACGGGATTGTTTGTAATATGAACATTTTGATAAGCCGTTTTTTTAATACTCCAATACCTGTATAAATACTGTTTAGATAATATAATAATATGATCGGGGATGTGGGGATGTGTAAACAGGGTTAAGATATCCTCCGAACTGATTTTAAAAATTAAAATTAATTTAAACCTATGCTATGTTGTGATTCGAATAAAATAAAAGTGCTTCTGTTTTTAAGAACGAATGCAATAACAGAATCAATCAAACCCAAATGACAATTTGATTTACTCCAGAATTAAATTAGAAAGAAAACAAGTTGGACCTGCAGCTAAGTTGAAGTTCAACTGCCGACATAATGAAATTAAATTTTTTGTTTTTTTGTTTTCTATGCATATTTTCCATTGGGTTTCTTTTTAATAAAAAATGTAAACATTATGAGGGAACGTTATCTTAAGATCCCGGAGTGATTGCATAGAAACTCGACGGCATGCACAGCTCGGGCGTAATAAATGAAAGTGACGAAAGGCTTGTAAAAATAAACAAACAAAAGAGCAAAGTAATTTTAAACAGGCGATTAAGTCTTTATGATAAAAAGAGAAGAAGAAAGAATCCCATTATACTAAAACAATGTTGATCCAAATTACGAGCTCGTTTAACGGGCATTATTTTGAATCGAACGCTTTCGTTGCAAAATAAAACGGGCCAAAAATATAAATTATTGATGTAAGTGTTAATGTAAGAGGTACAAACGACAAATTAAGCGGAAAAACTTTCTGATCGGCCATCCACTTGTTCATTGGGCTTCATTAAAGTGGAGGAAAATTATTCGGGCATTTAAAAGACGCAACCGTTGTTTAATGATAAAACATTCCATCAAAACAGAAGCTATAATAATGACTAAATTAATTTTCTCGCGTGTATACGCAACTTTAATTTTCCATTAGTACAGGGCTTTAATCCTATAAAAGTTTAAAATAGAAAAGCGCCGCCTCACGACGCTGCTGATTATATTGGCTAAATTTATTTTAAAAGGAATCCATCGGTTTTAGAATTTCTTTGAGATCGGATTATTTCATTGTTTTTCTTGTAATTAAATTGAAATATTAGCATATTTATTGAATTTCTTCACTTTTACATGCTGTATTGTTGATTTTACTAAAAGTAAATTACTTTTTTATTGACTCCGTTTTAATTAATCAAATCTTTAATCGCTTTATATTTTCGGCTTTGTTGTGGTAGGGTTTTCCAGAAGAATAAAAATTACGTGTACGCAGTCTCCGCGATTGTAATTTAACTACACACTGTGCTATGTTGTTCTTTGCAAACTTTCTCCAAAATTGATATTGTACTAATAATTTTATTAAAGTTTAATTTAATAATACCGCATAGCAGACCATACAATTTTATAATGGCCCGAGTTTTAGTGTAATTTCAAACATTTTGCTTATATTTTAACGTTTATCTTTTAACGTTCTATTTATTTTCCCATAAAGTATTTAATTATTCGAACCGAAAGTGTAATAAAACCAGTATAATAAATAAAAGTTTTATTATCGGCGTTACTTTATAGTATCTCGCAAATTTTGAAAGAATTTATTTGACGAAAGTAGTTGAGTCATTAAGTTTTCGCTGGCGGGTAGTGATTTTGGGGTTTCATTTGATGAACCCTGCGTCATGACAGTCAGGAGATCACAGAATGATTACTGACCGCTGAAAGGGTTGCGTGTGTTTGTTTTCCCACGTGTTTACACGGGGGAAGCTTTCTAAACGACAGAAATGATCAATAATTGCTGATCTGCAAGCAATATTCTGCAGTTACCCAATCCCACAGATTAACGAACAGACACGTAGTTGCCATTTATGCTTTAACGGAGTAAAAGTATAATGCACATCATCCATTATTAGTTGGCCACAAACAGCCTGACCGAGCCAGAAATCCTATCTTTTTAAATTTTTGATTATATAGTGTCAGATAGCTATACCTTATGGGAGTTTAAAATTTTCAAAGAATTAACAAATTTCGTAAAACGTCTTGTCGATAGAATCTCTATATTTTTGATTACTGGTTTTCTAGCTGCGTTTCTACTTCTGAAGATTTATTCAATAAGCTTAATTGTAAATATTTCGTCAAGGTTTTTCAGCTTTTCAAGGTCCACCTACAACGATCGAAACCAGCTAAATTTGGCTTAACACCTAAAGATTTTGTTCTTCACTATCACCTTGATAAAATTTGGCCATCAAAACCAGAAAAATACTCTTTTTTTCTGAAACTGTAAATTCTTCCAAAAGCTTTGATGCGATCGTTGACGTTATTTGTATTTGTACTTAGGGGTCGATTGGCTACCAGAGCCTTACAGAACTGCGACCAGTGTTGATCTTTTGTTCATAACCCTACTAATTAAGTTTTCAAAAAGTCAATTTTGCTGGCAAAACATATAATATTTCTGAAAGGTTTAGTTTGTACCTCCTTGGGTTTCAGTTGTATTTGTCCCAAGTGTTTTAGCCTAAGTCTAGCTAAGGCATTGCAGTTGCAGATGATGTGTTCGGCCGATTCACAAAGTCTGCATTTGTCGTTGCCTACTAGCCCCATTTTTTTGAGGTGATATCCCACCTGACAGTGTCCAGTGAGTATCCCAGTAATGAGTCTAATTTCATTCTTTGATAGTAAAAGAAGCTTTTTAGCCTTTGCAGTCGAGTACTCGATGAATTTCTTTACCTGTCTTTGTCCTGGTGTATTGTGCCAGAGGGTTTTTATGCTCTCCGTTTCCTACTTTTGTGCCCCTAGCCCCCTGCGTGTTTAGGATAGCCCGCAGAAAGGTTCAGGTCCAGTCGGGATCGTTTTCGAGCCCGTTCTAGCTAGTTGGTCAGCTATTTCTTTACCCTCAATTCCCTCATGACCTGGCACCCAGCGTAGGGCAATTTTGTTGCCCTTTGCCAGTTTTTTGAGAGATTGTCTGCATTCCCACGTGGATAAAGACTCAAAGCTGTTGGCCTTGAGTGCTTTTATCGCAGTTTGGCTGTCAGACCTTATATTGATTTGCTTGCCCTTTAAATTCCTTTGCAGGCATTCATGGGGACATAGTGCAATTGCAAGTATTTCAGCTTGCATAATTGTGGGATAGGCTCCTAAAGCTATAGATGCCTCGTATCTTGGGCCGTTCCCTGTTCAGTTTTTGATCCATCTGTATACCAGTTGGAGGATTTTGTGTCCATTTGTATTGTTTGACTTTTAACCGTGTTGCGGTCTAGAATAATAACCTCCAACGGCGTTTCAAAGTCAAAAGTTCTCGGAATGATATCCAAAGGCTTTTCAAACAGATCTGGCTGTAAAAGATCCAGTATCTTTAGGTGACCTGTTTTGTCTCCTGTTTTGAATTTTCTAGTTTGGGTAATTTTTGTGGCGGCTTGTAGAGCTTCCCTCTTCACCCGTAGGTGAAGAGGTGGTAGGTATAAGGGTATCCGGAGTATAAGAGTATAAGTCGGAGTATAAGTATGAGCATTGACGGTTTACACAGTCCCATTTCAGAGATGATTCTGCTGACAAATGTGTTTAATGTTGAGGAGTCTTTCGACTTGGCCAGTGTGTCGCTAGTAGCATTTAAGAGGGGTCTGTGGAGCATTGACTTTGCTGCGCTGGGGTTTTGATCACCAGGGTGGAAAATTTTCTATTATGTAGGTAATTTATTATTGTTATACAGAGTAATATTTAAAATTATAGTAACAGAAGACATCAAGATACATTTTTTTAAATTCTGTTTTGCTTAATGCGGTTTTCTGAAAAACAAATTCATAATCAGAAAAATATGCCTACAAAATAATATGTATTTTGAAATAAATAAAAAAGCACATTAAAAATTCTACAATAATAAAAAAAATTTTGTTAGGATATTTTATATCAGCAAGGATTCCGTTTAAAACTATTTGAAAAAGGAATACTTCTTTGCATAAGAAAATAATAATTCCAAAATATAATTAATTCAAAGAATAAATTAAGTAATTTTGAAAACTAGCATTTTCAGTAAAAAAAAAAGTTGGCAAATATGGTAAATTGAATATCGAAACTAGCCTTATAAATTTTTACGTTCATCCTCGACGATGACAATCGGTTGTAGAAATTGTTAAAATTTAGCTGGTTAAACCACCTCTTTATTTTCAAAAAATTAAAATTTAAAAATTAAGGAACTATAAGATTCTATCCAGTGGCGTAGCCAGGAATTTAATTCGGGGGGGGGGACCCACGAACAAAGCGAGTCTTGTAATAGCGTCGCAGACAAAAATTTTTCAAATTTTCAAAGTCAAACGCTTAATAGAAAGTTAGAAAATTACAATACAAAGAAAATTGCGGGGTGGGGGCCCTTGAATACGCCACTATAATTTAATAGGTATCAGGTTATTGCAGGTTTATTTTACATATTTTATGCACTTAAATTGAATAGGTTACTAACAGTTGGCATTTGATACAATAAAAAAAAACATTTAAGTAAAACAAAAATATTGTGAATCTATTTTTTTGTTTTATCGCTGCCTTGTTTATTATTTTCTGATTTTAGGCAATGAAAAGTTTATATCTAGTTTGTAGATTATTTCATGCTCTTTAAAAAAATACTAAACTTTTTTTATAATAGAAAATTAACCTAAAAATGAATTTTTATAAATTTACTGTTTTTCAATTTTGTTTGGTATATTGTTTTCTTGCTTTTTTTTATTTTATTTTTACGTGTTTCTTATGTTAAATACAACTGATGATCAATAATAATTGTGAAATAGAGGCCTTTATATCGTATTACAAAGTTTTTATTTTAAATTTTTATTAGTTTTTATAACGTATTTTTTTTAAATATTTTTTTCTTGTTTATTTAAATATTTTAAGTCCTGACCTTTTAAATGTGAATTAGTTTATAATATTGTTTACTAAATAGTTAATATTCATTATGTTAATAATATGTTTTAGTTTGTTCATTTAAACTTTTTTTGCTGAAAAATCGATATTTTCGGTGCTATTGGTTATGCGAAGGTGGAAAGTTAAAAAATTGCTTTAAAGAGGTCTAACTCACGAGGGTTTGAATTTAGAAAAAAAATTCCGTTAAATATTTTTTTTAGAAAAGTGTCCTCTATCACTGCCTAGGTGATGTAAATGTATTGGGGGAACACACTGTATATGGTACATTTTTCAAGGCTCCCATTTCGAATTTTGGATCCACAATAGTCTAAAAAATCATTTTTGTACTATCTGTAAGTACCACTTGAAAAATAAAGTAAAAATTTTTGTTAATTTATTTTAACAATAGATTGGGTTAACCCCCCCCCCCCCCAAGTGACTGTTGGTGTAAACCAGAGGTTCCCAAACTTTTTTGTCTCGTAGACCCCTTGCCATGTTTTTCGGTTTTGGGCAGATCCCCTACTTATGTGGTATTGAAAATTAAAATTTATTATCTGTTATCTGTTTTCAGTGGGAGGGATGAACCTGATACTTTGTTAACTAATTTTTAATATTTGACATTAATTTAGTCAAACCCGGTTGGCTGGGCTAAACCTAGGGGTTTTAAACCCGGGGGCTGAAACCCTATGGGTCGGAATCTTTTCTTAAGTACCCTACTGTTATTACTTATTAATCTTCTAAGTAGTACGTTAAGTATAAGGTAAATAGTAAATACATTTATATCAACTATGATCGGATTTTTGTAATCCAAAGATTACAATAATTGACCGCCTATGCTAGCTAGTTGAAGTTGCTAAATAACGTAATTATTTTTTACTTTTTAGTGCATTTTTTTCACAGTAGTTTTTTTATTAATTTTAATTATTTTATTTTTTTTAATTTAAGAAATATTATTGGTTAATCTAAATTTTCTGGTTTAAACTCACATTGTACAACTGGCCCTAAGGCTCAGTTGTAAGTTAAACTAGAAAATTTGGATTAACCAATGAAATACGTTGAAAAGCTGTTTTTTAAGTAATATTATTTGTTAATCTAAATTTTTTGGTTTAACCTGTAACTGAACAGCTGGACCTAAATGAGATCCACTATTGTTGACCCCCATTTACATCTCATGAACCCCCAATATTTTTTTTCGCTTACATAGACTCCTTGCAGGTCGTCGTCGACCCCTGGGGGTCGATATAGACCACTTTGGGAACCACTGGTGTAAACGAAGAAAATATTAATACAAATAAGTGCAAACGATATTTTAGATCTGATATTCTAAATGGACAGTGCTGGTATTTTGCCAACCTCTTCAAGAGAATTTTGAAAAATTGAAAGAAAATTACAAAAATTAAACGATTTAAATTATTTTGAATTTAAAATTCAAAATTGGGAAGTGGGAAAAGTGGTTGAAATTATATTATCACAAATTATTAGCAGTAAACCAAATGTAAATGAATTAGTCGGATTTGTTATTAAAAATAGAACTTTTTTTAAATTAGGACTTAAACGTAGAGACTTATGTGTTTTTGCAAATTTACGAATATATGAAGTTAATAAATCAAGCCCAAATCGATGGATTTCTATAAATAATAAAAATGAACGTTGAACAGCATCAAATCTCGCAGGTACATTTAAGTTGGCTAATTAAAGGCAGTCAGTGCCTCCTCCATATTTAAATCAGTTTGATGTGCTTTAGCTGTAACTTGAGTGGCCTAATGGGTATTAAATTATTTGGAATGCATGCAAATTAAGATTAAATGAGCTCCATGATGAAATTTTTATTTCTTTCAGATGGGTTCGTAATGGAGAAAAGCAACGGCACGCTGGGCAGGCGTGGACTGAAAGGCATAAGCGGGAACGTTGGAATGAGAAGGCAACGTAGTTTAGAATGGAGAAACGAACGTGGATACAGTTCGAGCGAAGAGGAAATTCCACCAAGACCAAGCGTAGACAGTCACGTGTTTGCCTCTCTTCTTGCCCAAGCACAACAAGAATATTCCAGTGAGTTTGAAAATATCTTTTCTAACTCTCCCGCATCGGGGCGATAATTTAAATTCTGCCAAAGAGAAACTTTCTCGGCTAATCACAAGTTTAGCAACAAGTGGTGTCATTAGACAACAACCAAGTAAATTGTGAACCCCCTACGATTTTAGTTGAATGGCCACTAGATTTGGTTCGGTATATCCATCTGAATACGCCGTTCGCGTTTTGAATGCCAATTACCAGTCGGGTTTTAATAATTGCATGCTAAATTGATTCCACGTGCGAATTCCGATATAAGCTTTACACGAACTGTCATTCGACGCTAATAGAACTCCGCCATGTTGATTACGGTCATGAATACGTTACACTTTTGAATGATAATTACCTACCACTAAGGCAGCTATAAAAGCTCATTTAATTAATTACCTATTTATATTATTTATTCCGACTCTTAATTTTTGCACAAACTAATTTATGTAGAATGTCTAGGCCGCGCGCCGTCGCCGCACAGTTTAATTAATTCACGTAAGTCGATTTCAAATTAAATTCAACCAAGTGCGTTAAAACGACTGATGTGGCATCTATACGGCTTTCAATTCTAAATTGTATCGAATTCAAGTGCTATATAATCAAAGCGCAATTTTAACAGTAATTATTGTTTATAGAGTTAATAGGGCGCCATTAGATAAAGGCTATATGGATAATTAAAGTAAGAATCTTAAACTAACATTAATGGGGGCGAGCGATTAGAAAGGGTGGGTGGTAAAGTGGAAGTTTAATGGAAGGAATTATTGGATTTATTATCACAAAACAACTATCAATCTATCAATCAAATAACTTTCAGTCGTCAAGTATTACGTGTTCGGATAAAAAAAAAATAAAACCAAACTTTCAGCAATTTTTCCTATTTGCACCGACTTTCCTCTTAATTAACTTTCTTTCTCTTTGAAAATATGTAGATCCGAGGAGAAATTTTTTGTCGATCCCAATTCAATTCCTTTTTGTGATCGAACATCAATCAACGGTGAATGGAATTAGTAATTTTTTTGAAACAAAACAACTGTAATAACATCTAACATTGAATTCTCTAAGGTGCAGTTCGATCAGGGATGTGGTTTTTCTTTAACACAAATCGGGAACGTGACACGCAGGCACGTGGACCGTGGTCGGGTGTCGACAATGAAACCTCATCCATCACCGGCCACTCTTACACATTTCAGCAACCATGCCCTTATTTTAGCTTTCGCTACATGTATATGGCTTCCAAGTCTTTAAGGAGAAATGAAAAATTCAAGCATTGTGTTTCGGTTAGTTCTACCCAAAGCTTTCTTTTATTCGCTCATCGATTTTTCCGCTCAAAAGCATCCGATTTTCTTAATTAGAATTAATTGTAACTGAAAGGGAACACCAAAAAGTTGATAAGAAGCATCTTGACATAATCTTGAAGCTTGCAGTACATTTCCCCTTTAATATTAGAAACGCGTCAAACGAACTGGACTTTTTAAAACAATTAAAATTTTAGTAACTTTCTTCGTGAGTGAATGTTTGCTTAAATTTCATCACATCATTCGTTGGAAAATTATAAAATAATATGAAGAAGCAATTTCTTTCAAACAATACCGGTAATCTCGTGAGATTCAAAACCAATATTACCGCTCAGAGGGTCTACAATCTAACCGTGTGATCAGCCTGAGCGGTTGCAATAGTTTATTCTCCACTTTAGTTAAACTTTGTTAGAGCACTTAAACACCTCATGGATTAAAACTTAAAGCTGGATTTTAACATCTAAGATAACTCAAACTTTTGGAAAGTGCAACAAGATACACTGCCCATATTTGAGCTTCTATTCCCATCGAATGAATATCAATCGCTGCAATTTTATATTTTTCAAAACATCAGAAATAAATCTTGCCTCTTCGCCTTTGAGGCGAAATTGATAATATCAGAGCTTCTTCTACTTTTAGTATATTTTAATTATCTCGTTTTGTTCTCTTTGTTCCACCCAGAGGTCGTCAATGGTAAACTGCATTCTGGTCAAAGTTGTAAGCTTTTTCATATTTTAATTTTTTCCCACGATTTTAACTTTTTCCTATCGATTATTGGAAAGAGGACAATTTTCTGAGTATATTAACACAAAATTTTTTTAGGATTATGCAATAGTTGTCGAAATAACGGCATTTTAAAATAACGATAAGCAGGTAGATGTAACATGATACACCCCGATGTATAACGAACGGTCTCACGTTGAGGTACGGTCTAGTCGGTGACGGTCTCATTTTGTTGATGGTACGTGTGCTTTGATATACTCTTAATGTTGTTGTCAGTCGCGGTCGCACATTCAGTTCGACAGACGTGCGAGTAACACGTGCCTTGCAACTAGCCATTATGACGAGACGAAATCCGAGAAAGTCAAAGCGACAGGCGGCAGAGGTTTCCAGTAGACCAATGACCCTCCAGCAAATCATGGCCGCACTCGACGAACCAACAAAGGTTAACGAAGAGCCCCAACGACACGAAATAGCACCACAACAACTAGCACAGGACCATACTCAGGAGCAGCAGGTAGCCAACCTAGAGTCACTGCTGAGTCAACGAGCGCAACTCACCACGACAATGGAGGAGATGATATGTCCGAAGCCAGCGAGTTAGACGAGGAAATTGCTAGCCTATCGGGCGGATCCATCTCTCCATCGCCGGAGGTCAGCAATACGATGAGTGATAGCCTCTCCAGCACGAACACCGGGAACAAGATGGAAGAGGAGGAATTCCAGGTGGTACGGAAGAAGAGGGCAAGGAGGTTAACAAACTCGTCTACCGAGGATCTGCACCTGACGAATAGGTTCAAGCCTATGGTGCAAATGCCCGATAAAGCCCCAACCGCAAATCCGACAGGGACAGATGCAGAGGAGCTCCCAGCTGGGGAAACTCCAATGTGCTCTCTCAAAACAACGCCAGTGGGTAAACCGAAGCCACCCAAAGGAGAGACCCCATACAGAAGCGACCCGACAAGATCCCGCTTATCACACGGAAGGATGCAGCGGCATGGCCATCACTCGGCACAACGATTAGGGAAAAAGGTTTCCAATACAAGAGGGTACAATGTGTACCTGAAGGATTGGCAATCTTTCCCAGCCAAGTTAAGGATTACAGGGGAATCAACCGAATCCTGGAATCCTCTTTGCCACCCGACAGCGCGAGGTACTTCACCCACCAACTGACAGAGGAAAAACCTCTAAAGGTGGTGATTAGGGGTATTCACCACCAGATAGCAACGGGCATAATCAAACGGGACTTACGCGCAACTTCGAAGTTCAGAACGTTGAACGTATGTAGAGGGGAAGGAATAGAAAACCTCTCCCGCTACTACTAGTCACACTCCTGAGAGGCGAACCAAGTAAAAGGATTTTCCAAGTGGAGAAAATCCTAGACATTGACGTCAACATCGAGACGTCAACACGAGATCGAGACATCAACATTTGGACACTCGCAGAGGGAATGTCGATCAGTCCCGAAATGCGTCAAATGTGCAGGCGCACACGCATCAAACACCTGCATCAAACCCAGGGAGACCGCAGCCACCTGCGCAAACTGCGGTGGGCCCCATCCGGCCAGCTACAGGGGATGTCAAAAATTCCCCAAACCGAGTATGGGAATCAAAAATCCAACTGGGGCAATACACAACAACAGGTCAAATTGGTCCTCTCCCCGCCATCACCCAAGGGAGGCTACAAATCCAACTGAGATCTCCCCACAAATCATCGCGATCATTACGGCACAGCTGGCAATCCATGATATTAGCGCCGATAAAATCGCAGCCATAGTAAACAGTCTGAGAAATCAGACTGCTGAAGTTAAGATAACCCGCAACAAGTTAGATATGTCAAAATTCTCTCCGTAAGTGACGAACACCAAGTGTCGAAATAGCAGGAGGAAAATAACACCCGGCGACATTAGCCGCGGACAAAGCCAATACCCAGCCCAAAGGATAAAAAACAGCGGGTCCAGCGGATCCTGAAAACTTCAACGCCACAGTTACACATAGACAAAGGAGCTCAAAAAGTGCAAGTGCATGGTGCATCCGCAAGCCAATAAACCGTTTCCGTTTCAGTCGCGGTCGACACCCAGACGAGTTCTATGGCTTCGAGTTCCACCTTTAGCGAGTTCTGTCATTTTTCAGGGATATTTTTAAATTGTTTTGCCTTACACAAAATCGGCTAATCATGCAGCGGCGTTAAAAGGTGTATTTAAAATACATGTAAATTTTACATTTTTAAAATCGAGTTTTTTCGAAAACTTTTGCATAATCCTTGAAAATTTTTATTCTAATATGCTTAGAAAAGTGTCCTCTTTCCTATAGCGCAGTTAAAATTTTGAAATTCGTGATGAGGAAATTCTGACAGTTCCCCTTATTTTTGTCTTGTGAGATAACCATAGCCTATTGTTTTGTGGTCAATTTCTCAATTGTTTCTCTCCTCGTGTTCGTTGTTAAACCATTAGGTCCTCTATGTACCTACGTTGAAAGAGCTGTTTTTGAAAACTAACTGAAGGATAAGATAACATGAATCAGGTTGTATTTTGTGTGAAAATCTTTCGAAAGTAACGAATTGGGTTACCCCAAAAACTTCCGAACATAAGTTTCAATTTTATTGGAACTCTTTGACCCTAAACAACCCCGGAAGCGTACATTCTGATTCAAAGGACCCTGTATAATTCTGTAATTCATTAAATTGCGGTGTAATTCCAGATAAGTAATTTTCCCATTCCCTAAGTTTATTAACTCTGGCAGATTACTTCTTGAATTACATTTAATGATGCCGTTTTGCAGATTTTATGGATTTTGGCTAAATTAAAATTTATTAAAAATCGATTTGGGTATAAAATTCAAATATGAGGTTCTAATAAAAAATATAAATGCAATTTAATTATTCACCCTTGGAAATATTTATTTTGCTACCCCACGTAACAACCCTTCTTATTGCTTTTACGTCTTGCGCAACAAGTCAAAACACGAAGCAGGTGCGGCAGATTTTATGCATGCGATTTAATAAAAAACGAAAAGGATCCTGAGGAGTTAATGAAATAGTTAGAAAAATTGCAGAAATGTACGAAATTAAGTTTTCGTAAAATCTCCCCGGAATCCGAGTCGTGGAAATCCCCCCGCGTTAGGCGGAAGACATAGAACGGTAATTGGGTAACACAATACAAGGTGGTTTATTCCCCTTAACTATTGCGCACAATATTTTATGAAGCCACTTTAATTAAAATCAATTAAGTCGAAATGTTGTTAAGACCTGTGTAACCAATTCGAGTAAATTACCTTTATTGTAGGATATTGGAAGAAGGAAGAGAGGAAGCCCTCGCAAATGGTCCATGGAGTGTAACTATGGAGCTTTTTTGTTGCGCGGCGACCAGTGACGAGGAGTGCTTGTTGCTTTATTTTAACTGATAGGATGGGGATGAGTTGGAGATTGATAGACTGTTGTTGGGATTTGTAAAAGATCGTCTTTAGTGCTGGTGATGTATTGTTTTCTTGTTGGCTGACGATGCGGAGGCGATCGGGCGTTGCGTTATGAAATGAACGAGCTAGGGGTCGAGTGTGTTCTTTTAGACGAGGCCCATCTGGAACACTTTAGTAATTGGAAATGTGCTGAAGCGGAATAAAATATATAAGAAACTTCACCGCCTGTCTGATCACCGAACATGTGATTTCGAACTCAATATATACGCATGTTTGAAGCAAGAATAGCGCGAGCAATATGAAAGCCCGTTGATGTGGCTTAGTGCGGTTTTCCATCCGCATTGATATCTTATATAGAGCTGCCATTTCCAATAAACTTCGTTCGAGATGAAACACGAAGCGTGATAAATGACCGATCCAAAGCGGAGTGCTAAACACTGCTCCGTGTTTAGTTGCTACAAAAACTAATGACTCTCGGAATTAGGTACAAAGAATGTTTAGGTTTTGGATCGCGAAATTAGAATGCCTTTTTGGCGCGCGGCCCTTCGCCTCGCCAATAACAGCCACAGCCAAACACATCGATTTTAGATTATATAAATGCATAATTCGATAATCTATATTCCAAGTTACATACTGATATGGTAATAATATCAAAATGACATTATGGGTAGACGTGCGTCGACTGCGAGCGAATAAGCGATGAGTAATCTTTGTTGCGGCAATGTCAGACTCGTGCAGAGAGGGATAAAGAAGCCGTTGGGGGGTTGTGTGTCCGCCGCGGGCGCGTGGGTTATACAAGCCCGGATATATCCGCCTATCCATTCTCGACACAAAAGTAACTTCGTGCATATAAATCAATGTCATTGTGTAGCAGGGAAGATCATCAAAACTGCAGCTCTTCGCATTTCAATTCATACGCAACGTCGTATATTTTCCCTAAAGAATTTAAGGTAGCTAATGTAAGCCGGACAGTTAATCCACGACTCGAAGTATGGTATTAACTTTATCCTCGACTATGTCTAACATAATACCCGTATCCACAAGCTCAACGACGACAACCTTCGCAACCGTAGCTTCTTCTTCCAACTTTAGACTTATTTATAAAACCAATTAGGAGCTCTTGTAATTTTTCAATCACGCACATTTTACACGCCGCCAAAATTTAATTTTCCATTCCTTCCTTCGCTACTTCACTTTATTTTTTACAATGAAACGTCTATAAAATCATAATTCATAATAAATGTAACAAAAGCGACCAAAAAATCTCATAAAGGACGATAGTAAACCACGCAGCTTTGGGGCAGTAAAATACAACCTAACCATGCTTTATGATTGGGACCAAAATGTGACTTATTAATGATTCTTACGCACTAAAATAAAACCGCAAGCATTATTTCGATAAAATCACATCGGAGAGTGATTGCCACTTGCCAGGATAATAAGAGTAAAACCGGGCCGAACGATGGATCGTTTTACAAGCGCGCGGTTCGCCATCCAAGCCAACCGGACGCGCGCCCTCCCGACGAATTCTCGATCGATTTTATTATCTCGTCAGACGTCGTCGCCGTTGATTTCTAGAAGCAGCGATCGCGTGATTCCCCCAACGAATACCGGCTCAAGATTTGATTTTGAGTGAAATTTATTATTTTGATATTATTTATAAAACACTAACCAAAGTGAAGAGCAATTTCTATTTATGGGAAAACTGGAAGGCCGCAAGAGACCGAAAGAAAATTAAACGTCGGATTCGGAGTGAACGTAATAAAACGCTTTTGGGTTCGAGTCAAAGGTGAATGACGACAGAACACCTGGGGCGCACAATCGCAACGCCCAAACAAATGTAGTTTTGTTGTTGGATTCAAATTGAAATACTAACTTTTAACAATAAAATTGCATTTTATTGTAAAGTTTTCGAAATCAATAAATGTTGCTCTTTGAATGCTTTTCCAAATTGGATGATCTCGTTTGCGAGAAAAAAATAAGCAGAGGTCGTTTAAAATTAGCCAAATAAATGGCGGGTAAAAGGAAAAATCCACTTTGTTTTTCTTTAGTGTAATACATCTAAAGAGATGAATCCTTGTGTATTTATCTGCAGCTCGAGGCGATAGAAGCAGTAACTTCGTCTAAGCTTCATTTTAAGTTTTGACTGCGCCATTCTTACAATTAATGAGGTACATTTGGATTATAAACATTTTTCCTTTTATGTCGGAAGGCTCGGCCGTGTCTTGGGTTCCTAAGAAATTTTTGATAATTAAAATTTGATTTGTGTGCACGTTTACTTTTGATTGTGAACCATACAAATACCGCACACGTACGCTGTGATGTTGTTAAGACTCTTCTCTAAAACTTGGGCTTTTACGCGTATACTCAACTAGGATACCCACCAAATCTTTGTAAACTTGTTAAATCTAATCTAACTTGCGTAGCATCTTCTGAATAAAGTATTTTTATACTCACATACGCACACCCCCGGAATTTTCGCTTATCAACTCCTATAAAAATTGCCTTTTCTTACTCTAATTGCAATTTTAATAAGCTTACACAGCGAACGAGTCCAAATTTAAGCAAACGTTTAGCCCTTTAGGACCCCTTTTACACTCAGGATAGAAATGCAAATTTTCAGCGGTTGAATTGTAATTAGCGATTTTAATATTTAGCTCAAGAGGCTTATAGCGTTTCACACCCAAAATTAATTCTACTTGTGTTTACTTTCAGTTTACGAAAATTCAGACACCTTTAAATTTAACTGACAGTTTCGCCTTTACTTTACCTCTTTCTAATAAAACTAGAGAACAGGGCCGGATTGACCAGTTCAGAACAAACTTTAAAAATTTTATTTTTTTATCTTTATTTTTCACAATCCTTTTGAGTCCTTGCTTTGTTTTTAAACTTTTTCCACTTCATTAGTTGAAAACTCGCAAAGAATTCCCTAATAATTTTTAGTGAAGGTTACTTCAAATTCATAAATGTGGATTAGTTCGTTTCGAAGATATTTGACGTTAAATCGCTGGCAGGATGTTGAGTTGGAGTGTCCTGTGGCGTTGAAATATTATTGTAGAATTCCTACTTTTTCCAACTTTTTAAATATTATAAAATATTCCAATTCAAAGTGAAGTAATAACCAACGGATATTGTATTGGATAAGTATTCGAATGATAACGAAGCTTTCTCATCAATCGACTTAATTATTTTTTTAAATTATCTTCTAATTTTGCTTTCAAGCATTTCCCGCACATGTTCTGCAGATTATCCGTTGGTCATTGCTTTCTTGTTGTTCATTATTTAATTTAATAAAAATAATTGAGCTATTATTACTCGATTGACCAAATTGTGCGGCCTGAAGGCCGCACTGACTTGTAACTCTTCCGTAATCTTCCAATATTTTAAGTTAAGATGACATGACTTTTTATATTTGTATTTAAAATATTAAATTCATTTTTGTATTGTTATTCTTTATTGTAAATTCTTACAATAAGGTGGCGGATGTTTACAAATTATCATCACAAAATCAATAAATTATTGTTGACTTTCATAAGGGCACGGGGCAAGAGGGGACGTTGTGCCTTCTTCTTCGTAACTTTTTGATTAAAATTTTTTAATCTGGATGAATTTATTGACGTGCTTTTTTATATGAGCGAAATTCTGTAAACTGTAAGATTATGTTTATTTATATTATTTAATCTTAATTCTTATTACTCTCTCTTACTAAGCTCTTATTACTTCTTCTAATTGTATCCCACTCAACTGTATCGGCTCTGTATGTGGGAGATCGCATTTTAGATGTTTAAATTGAGGTCTTCGTTCTTGTAAAAGATCTTCAAAGTGTTCCTTCCATTGTTTTTCAGTTATTCTCAACAGGTTTATTTTATTAGATGTGTTAGTTCTTATTGATTTTATCGTTTTCCATGCTTCTGAGTTCTTTGTTCCTCCAATAAATTCATGTTTAATTTTTCTGCTTAATCTTCTGTATTCTTCTCTGTCCCCATCGTCCTTACTCTGAATATACCTGAGGTATAATTGCTTTTTCTTCTTTATTTTTTTCTCCAATTGTTCGCACCACCAGTATGGCTTTTTTTCGGGAACAAGAGTTCCTAGAGCTTCTTGAGCTGCTTGCAATATGCATTCTTTTATATGTATATACTCTTCATTTGTTGACCTATTCGTCATTTTTAACTTGCTTTCTAATCTTGCTTTAAATAGGTATATTGTACTCTCGTTACACAAACTTTCGAGGTTTGGTTTTTGTTTCCCAATCTCATCTCCTTGTTTCGTTTTCTCCATTTCTTCTCCTGTAGGGCGTCCATAATTATTGTATGGGATATATATCTTGGCAACTAAAAGATGATGGTCACTTCCACAATCTGCACCTCTTTTTACCCTTATATCCTGAACTTTTAGTTTTGATATTTGTTTTATTAGTAGATAATCAATTATCGATTTTTAAAACGTGTTTGTAATTTTGAGTTTATATTGATCACATATGTCTAATAGTCTCTGGCCATTATTATTTATAACATCTTCTCCATGGATGCCCACTCTATAGTCATTTCTTCGTCTCCCTACTCTACTATTAAAATCTCCTGCCAAAATAATCTCGGGAATATATCCAGAACTCATAAAGAATAGCCCGAATAAATTAAAACTTATGCTTAGGGAGTTATACGAGCGGTGCTTAAATGGAGAAGAGATTCCTACCGAATGGAGAACGTCATACATAACACCTATTTATAAAAAGGGAGATAAGAACGATCCCAAAAACTATAGAGGAATTGCAGTAATTTGTACTATCGGCAGACTATATTCCAAAGTAATAAAGAATATGATCGAGAAGGACATAGCAGATAAACAATCAGAGGAACAATCAGGATTTTGAAGTGGAAGATCCACAATAGATAATATATTCACAATTAAAATATTACTGGAAAAAAGACTACAGCGTAATATAGAAACCCATGTAGCATTGATAGACCTGGAGAAGGCATATGATAGTGTTCCCACAGAAAAACTGTGGCAAGAAATGGAAAGATATGGTATAGAGTTCGCCGGCTGTATGAAGGTAATACCACACAAATAAAAATAGTAAATAAACTTACAGATCCCATAGAAATTACAAAGGGACTAAGACAAGGGTGCTGCCTCTCTCCTACTCTGTTTAAAATTTATATGGAGAAATCCTTACAAGGATGGCAAAGAAAATGCAAAAATATGGGACTACGAGTAGGGGAAGATATCTTATACACTCTATATTTCGCAGACGATCAGATAGTGCTGGCAGAAGACGAGGATGACTTGAGTTATATGGTGAGAAAACTTCAGGAATCGTATGAATTGGCCGGTCTAAAAATGAACGAAGCAAAATGTGAATACCTATTGGTTGGAAACAACAACATTGAGAACCTCTCTTTGGAATACCACCACATACAAGGAGTAGAAAGATGTAAATACCTGGGTATAATATTTAACAAAAAGGGTAATAGTGAAGAAGAAATCGCTGACAGAATAAATAAAACTCGAGGTTTAATAAGATCTATTAATTCCATTTTGTGGGACAAAGCGCTAAGAAAAACCACAAAGAAAAGAATATATAAGTCTTTGGTGCAAAGTGTTCTAGTATATGGAGCAGAAGCGTGGGATATAAATAGAAGAAACAGAAACATGTTGCTGTCCACTGAAATGCATTTTCTGAGACGAAGTTGCCGAAAAACCAGACTCGACAGGGTGCGTAACGAAACCATTAGAAATATGATGGAGATAGACAAAGATATTTTGGACGAGGTGCAAAAACGACAATTGGTATGGTTTGGTCACGTGAACCGAATGGTGGAAGAAAGATGGCCCAAAAAGATTTTAAAATGAATACCAAGGGAAAAAAGAAAAAAAAGCCGACCAAGACGAAGCTGGAGAGACGAAATTAATGAAGCAATGAAAGCCAGAAATCTGGAAGAAGACGCTTGCCAAGATCGAGCTGCATGGAGACTGGGAGCGGATAAACGAGCTGTAAAACATGCCGCAAATATATATATATATTATTTAAAATTTAAATTTGTTTTTCTACTGTTTGCAATTACTGCAAAGCATAAAGAATAAAGAAGTTTTTGTCAATTGTGATGTTATTTAAAGGATTATTTGCTAAAGGTTTCAAAAAAAGCTAAAAGCAGAATAACATTAGTTTAATGCAATTTAGAAAATGAGAAGAGAAAATATTTGAAAACATAAAAGTAATTTAACTTACGTGAAAATTTTGTAGAACAAAGTAACTGCAAATATATTGATATGCTTTATCTTTTTAAATTAGGTAGTCACAAAATTCTAACTTTTAAATTTTTAAATTTTATATTCAAAATTTTGAACCTGCGGTTCAACATTTGATTTAAACCCTACGAATGCTTATATTGGCTTAGAAGCAGTATTATTAGTTTTAATTTTTCTTACGTGAAATCTAATAATTTTATTTCTGTAGTTGAGCGTTTTCCAACTAAGCTAATCACAAACTGATTTGTAGGAGTATCATATAAAATACATTAAACATTATTATGCGTAAATTATGACATTATATTTAAATTCATTTATCATTTATTACGTAACATGTGCTTTAACCCCTTCGACATGATGATAACCGTTTATTTTTTAATCGCAATAATAGTAGCCTACTAAAAGTACACTACCGTTTTTCCTTATGCTATTACAACACGATTTCTTATAGCGCGATAAAAAAGTTGTAAGAGTTCTCAGATAACGCGGTTTATTTATTTTTTCAATATTTTTCTTTTTTTTTTAATTTTAATGAATAGCTTTCCATGTTGTATGATCAATGAGTCTGGCATAACGCGCAACGTATTTCTTGTGTTATACTTGGGACTACTGTAATCTCCTCTTTTCAATAAGGGGTTAATTATAACTAAGAACCTACTACTCATAAGAGCAAATGTTTGTGTAATAGATGAAAGCGATTATTCCTTGCAAGTTTCAGGGGATAATTTCACTAAATCAAAATTACCTATACCAACTTGCTTATTTTAAAATTTCAAAAATCGCCGTCGGCGCAATGGTTTCTAGGAATGATAATAGAATGACAATCAAATAATGTAAAAACAATTTGATATTCGTAAAAAAATTAATTTTCTTATTCGCCTGGAGTACCAATTTTGTCTTTATTTTAGCTATCATCTTTCTATCAAAACCATCATCGTCCAATAGTTCAGCATAATCTCAATTTATTTATATATTATATTACATATATTCTCTCTCCAGTTTCTTTACCCAATAATTTTATTGTAATTGTAATTACATCTAATTTATATTTTAATTTAAATTAGTACACTTAGGAATTTCGAAGCGGAAGCCTGGTCTTAAGTGTTTAGAAAACAATTAACGGGCCCGTTATTCTGCACAGAATTTGTAATTTCTCCTTAAAGTGATTTTGTTTCGACTTTGTAGTTAACCCAAGAAAATAATTTTTTGTGAAGGCAAAAAATTGAAATCGGGAAAATGGAATCGAAAATTCCCATTTGAATGTTTGTAACCTCAAGTCCACTGTTGTATGTGATACACATTGATCCAGGTCGATTGGTTGGCTTTGGGAGCTTTGCCAACAAAACAGCACTACCTGTAGGTTTGAGAGTACAATTAAGGCTTCAGAATTCGCTCGCGACTTCTTCCCGGGGGCAAACAACTCAAGATTGAATATGAAAATTTAATCAGGTAATTTCATAGGGGATGATGCTTCAATGCTCTTCTGAGAAATTGTGTTCGTTGCTCCTTTCCTTCGTATTATAACAATTTTATAAAATGTAATTACTTCAAAAATGACGTGTAATTTGAAATTAGCTATCGCTAATTGGGATTTGCTCTTCGAAAGGCAATTTTGTGATGCTCAATTAAGAAAAACTATTAGGTTTTGTATTAAAAATAAAATATTGGATGGAAATTTACATTTCGAAAATATTATATGTTAACTTACCAAACTTCCGTTGCACACATTTTGCAGAAAACAAGATATTTTCATCAAAGGATTCCACCGCACGTATAATTAAACGTCAACCCCCGTATTGGGTTTTGCAATTATCGATACCCCTTTACAATTTTGGAAAAATGGACAATAAAATGTAAACTAATTATACGAGGGTTGGGGAGATGATTGATGTCCACGAACCCTTTTTCCTGAAACCCGCTGGATGGAACAAGCATTGTCATGCAAAACCGATAGTCCTTAGTTTGTCGTGGCGGCCAAAGCAGAGCGAAAAATTAAAAATGTTGTTTTTCAGGTGTGGACAGATCTTATCGGTCGGACGACACGGACGCCGTGACAACTGACAATCCCACGACACCTTTTCCAACTCCGCCGCCGACTTTGGTGTCACCCAGGTCTCCGCTGCCGCACCACAGGCAGGCGTCTCCATTTCCATTAGAAAATACGAACACGCGAAGGATACATTATGCAACACCTCAAGATCGTTTGCGTGGGAGTAACGGTAAGTGAGTGAGCTCCGGAGGTATCATAACGTTTACGGATCTTTCTGATTGCAGGGGAAATTGTGTACTCAAACAAGAAGGGTCTTGCGAATAACACTTTGAATCGTAGCGGTCGCGGTCGTCATGGTCGTACGGGGGGCATGACATCTTCTAGTAGTGCCACTTCCTGCAACAGCTGCGTGGACGGGGGTCGTAACGACGTCACGTACCACGGGGATCCTCAACGACTGTGCTTAAACAACGGTGAGATAATCTAAAATATCCAAAATCCAATGATTGTAAAGGGGCATCACCTAACTTATGTAACGCAATTAACACGCGAGTCGAGTTAATGAGTGACGACTTGTAATTAGCTTAACATTGGATGGATAAACCACTACACGTATCTCCCATCAGTTAAATGAAACACTCTATCATATCTAGAATGTCGTCACGCACTATAAATTAGAGTACCCTCTTCGCATTAAGTTCAAAGAAGAAATTTAAAACTAATTTACCATACGCACAGTTTGAATGGCAGGCAATTCATAAATATAAAGATTTATTTTGAGCAGAATATTCCATTAAGGTTCAAAGCTTCAGAGATAAAACTTTTCGTCCAACTTTATAATTAGATCGCAAATCCACTGTCCGCTGTCCGCCTCAATTTTGTAATCTCCACAGTACATTTGCGGGCTTCCCCTATAAAACTGTAAACATTGATAATCACATTAATTAAGGCAAAAGTTATTTCGACTAAAACGTTTCTAATTTTAAATTCGAAATTAATTTTTTGCAGAAGTCAACGAGGAATCTCCTCCCGAGCCAGCACCTCCCGAAGTGCCTCCACGTGGGCCATCGCTGCATTCGGCCACTTTGAGAAGGAGAGCCGAGTACTCGCTACCTGTGGGCGAATCCAATCAAAGCAGTTCGGAATCCCAGTTTTTATCGTCGCAAGGGGGTAAGTTGATTGTGCTTTTATGGGGACATTAGTTTTAATTATTGGCAGCGCGGTCAGTCGTTTCATACATGCAACCGATGAATACTAATGCGGACAGGGCAGAGAGGTCACCCCCTCGTTAACTCTAAATTTTATTATTACTTAAGAGTGCATTAGTAGTGATTGGAGTGGCGTTGCATTGTGCTATACTTATACTTACTTCGGACATTTGCGTGCCGAGGAGCTCGCTCGGCGTGATATATCACGCTTAAAGCAAACTACTTTGTAGGAAATTTTTACCCTCTTCATATTTTCTGACGTGAGTTGTTATACGTAATGCACACATCATCACACTTTAATTTTATGTAAATGATACGCAGGTTTTGGAAAATATTTTCTCGTTGCCGGTAATTGTTAATAATCGCCGGCGGGCTCGGAGAAAAATATTTAGGAGTTATTAAAACATGCTCGATTACTTCGGAATACTTCCTTCCTAAGCTTGTTTTCATCGCAGGCTTTAATCCGTTTCCAATAATCAACAAAAAGGGTGGTCGGCAGCGGAGGTGAGTGTAGCCTACATTTACTTGGCCGCACTAATGGCCAGTCTGATAAATGACATTTAGAGACATAAGCTATCATTATTCACATTCAATAAGTCGGGTGATAAATAACTGGTACGTCCTGTGGGTATACTTTTTATAAACTATAGATTGCTTCGTAGGCAAAAATTCCTTACAGGACCCATTTCAATTAAGCTTAAACGAAGGTAATTTGCGAAATGACAGGAGACGTTGCAGATGTGCAATTTTAAGTAGATTAATTATTGTAGAAAATAAAGAAATTGTACGTGTGCATGCGCAATTAGGGTAATATACCCCACCAGACGGTAGCGACGTCCGTGGAACGTCGGTCAACTAACGTCGTACGTATTGAACCGACGATGATGACGTCCTTCTTGCTATCTCTCACTCTTGCGTCGGTGTATGCAGCATCGCACATCAAAACTCACTGAAAATTTCTCTGAAGGTCTTTTGTACTATTTAATAGCGTAACTTTTATTTATTTATCTTTTTTTTTTACTAAATTTTAGCCACATTTATTTTTCTGCTAGATTTGAAAACAGTTCGAATCTATGACGCTTTGCATAATTCATATTCGTGTTATACGATTGAATTGATTTTACCGATTCAATTTTAAAGTTGTTTACCATATCTATGCTATTACTCTCACGCTTTTTAATGAATTTGCATACACCTTTCATTTGCAACAACACAATCGAAGTCCTTTTCATCGGGGGGAAAAAAAATTAAATTCTTTCTTTTGGGCGAGAAAATTTAAAATCGACGGTTTCTATCCTTTTGTCTCCAAAACGACTAACAATTGAACTAATCAAGAACAAATCTGTTGAGGATGAGTCATAATACAATAATAAAACGCAGCAAGTGTTAGATATTGCCACATGATGGTACGATCGATCTTAACTGTCAAATTGATGTGAAAAACCGTCTATTATTTGAACGATGAACAAATTACAAGTGGAAAATGAATATGCCAACAACACAATATGTGGTTCTCGAGCTCTTGACGTTGTGTGTGCTTTTGACACAGTTTTGATTTTTTTTTCAATTTTGTAAACGACGGTTATTATATCCTTCAACTTCGTGTGAGATCTACATGCGGGGCTTGCTTTTTGGTATTTTGTCACCCTAAGTAACTCTCTTAGGTAAAGAGGGTTAGGCACCTTATGCTATATATTGCTTCATATAACGGTTCCGCTCGCGACATTTACATACGTATTTATGTACCACATCAGCCCCCGAGACAACATTTTTCCACTTTGTTAACATAAATTTGTAATTTGCGGTAATTTGTATTTTCGTTTACATCGTCCAATTAGCCTCAATCAATTTGATGAGCAGCTACTCCTTAAATTTCTAATTTTCTTCACAACTTAAGTTTTCCTAACGAAAATAGCAACATGTGTTATATCTGAACCCAGATTGTTGCTGCAAAAATTAAGTTGATATTAGTTATATCCTTCGACTTGTAGGGTCTCAACGGACGAACAAACAAAATCCATTACACCCTAAAAACACTCCATGTGCATTCCTTCTCTTCTCGGTCGGGGTATAAAAAGTAAATTAATACATATAAACAACATACCTAAAGCAATAACATTTTTATTGTCAGTACCAACGATGGATTTAATTAACAATTTCAAATTTACAAAAGGTCCTTTTTTTCATCTCTCGCCCTCGAGGTGGACTTTATATCGGTGTCCGTTATAAACCATATTGAATCTAAACCTTAAGTAAATTTTTGACAAAGTACATCTCAATTATTTTTATGATTCCGCAAATACCTTATCTTTTTATATCAATATCGTCCTTAGTCCGACAGCTAACCATCCAGGACATTGCTTATTAACTTTAGGCTTCTGCATATTTGTTTGGAAAGTGCATATTGTAATTCTGGTTTGCCAAAAATTCGTTTCATATTACCTACATGTCAAATATAAACGTTTTTGTCGCATAATTTTGCATATTTCGTTATTTTTTAGACAAACTCGCATATTTTAGGTTTAAGAACATATAATTACATATTTTATTGATTTCGGGCCACTTGAACAGTGTGAGTTTAATTTCGAGTTTAGTAAAACTTGGTTTAATATATTGAGATGACCCTAGCTATACAAATCTATTAAATTTGCTTAATCCCAAAAATTATTCTTCTTTGCTCGGATTCATCCATTAATTATAGCTATGAGCTATTCAAATTGTTTTTAAATTGTCAATTAAAATTGCTCAAATTCTGTTACCTTGAATGTGGTCTGGTTATTGACTTCATGTGCGCGCTCCACATGTGATGCTATGCATTTGTTGCAACGCAACTTTAAATGTATCGAATAAATTATCACAACTTCTTCCAGTTTTTAATTTTATTAGCACTTCACTTTACCACAATTAAAAACAAAAACATCAAATCAACTTAACTTAATTTATTTTATTAATTTTTAAACAATTAACAATTTATTTTATTATTGCGGGAATGATGTTGATCTTTTACTCCTAAGCCCCACTCTTTCTAGTTTTTCTTTCGTTTTTTCTACCTTTATTTACATAGCAAAATTTAACTATTTTTATGTACAACATGATAAATAAATAAATACTGACACAAATTCAAACTTTAAAATTATTTTACAAAATAATAAAATTGTGTTGTTTATGGTTTTCGAAACACGAAAATTTAAACAACGTTTAAAAACGTAGGTGTTTTTAAACGTCGTTTATAAATTAAATCAAGTTTTACTAAAAATTTAATTTAAAAAATTAAAACTTTTGCTTTAAATTTCGTAATTGGTAGAATTTCTACTTTACTTCTCGCAATTGCAAAAAATAGTACATGCTCCTCGGAGATAAAGTGACTTTTAGCCTGAGGGTAATTGCTGCCATCGGCTAAAGCCTCGTGCAAACAAGCCTTGACCTCCTGGTTAAAAATTGGTCACTTTATTCTCTTGTTGCATAATGTACTATTTTGATTTTCTAAAGTTTATTTTTTATTTTTAATATTGTTTTTGTTTCTTCAATAAATGCTAGCAGTTACAACTTTCTTTATTTGTCATTTTAAGATTAAGCAAAATTTTTTATAAATTTTGTATAATATTATCCTAATTTTTACTGCATATTATGCCGCATATTTTTCTATATTTTAGCGCATACGTATGCACTTATTTTATTGTTTTTTAGCGCATAAAGTTCCGAGTCCTGCTTATTATTAATCGTCGATTATTCGTTAAGTTTTAGTTATAATTATAATTTTATTCGTAAATTACAACAGAAATACAAAATTAAATAATTTAGATATGTATTGTGTTTGCAAAACAGCGTTCGGTTACTAATACCCTTTGATTTATTATCTATTATATATTGCAATTTTACCTTTATAAATAAGAGATGCGAGTATCTTCGTTTTTGATTAACAATTAATATCATTTGATTTTTTAATTACGTGAGGGTTTGGGGGGGAGTGGGGGGGGGGGGTATTGTAAATCTTACGAACCCTTACAGAGCGGGAGGGGGGGGGGGGTCGACATATTTCTTAGGTAAGTTTAAATTAAAATATTTTTTAAATTAAATTTTATCATCGATAATCCTTTAATATACAATAACAAATATAAACAATAATTAATTGTTATATAGCGGACGCTATTTATTGGAATCAGGGTTTTAGATAAGTTGCCAAAAATTAGTCAGCCGAATGCAAAATGAGGAGGCGTGGGTCAAAATTTATTTTAAAAGATTCTTTACGTAAGGTGAAGGGGAGGAGGTTGCCATAATCTTACGTACCCTTACGTCGGAAAGGGGTCAAAAATCGAAAATTGCGAAGAATTTGTTTATTTACGTTATTTTCATAGAAGCAATTAAAATGTTCATCTACTTTAGTTCTGCGAAAAAATCTTTTAAAGATTTAGGTAAAGGTCCGTCCATTAAAATTACGTAAGTGTTTGGGGGGAAGAGGGGTATCGGAAAAAACTCTTACGTGGCGAAGGAGTATTCCTTACGTAAGTTTAACTTAAAAAATTTTTTAAATTAAATTTTGCTATTTTTACGTTGGTATACTTTTTACGTTGATAATCTCTTAGAGAAGGGGGGGGGGGAGAAGGGGGTCAAAAATTACAAAAATCGTCCTTACGTAATTAATGGACGCTCCCTTATTGTTGTAATTGCAGGAATAAAATTTTCATTTTGCATTTCATTTTTTTTCCAAGGACATTTTAAAAATTAATTTTACTTAAGAAAAATTACGGAAAGGAAAGAATAGCAACGTTCTAATAGTGAAATGTTGTGATGTGAATTTTCTAGAATATAAGGAGAAGAGAATGTAACTTGCGTCGATTGCGTATATTTTGAAGAAAGGGGGGGGGGAGCTGTTAAACACAATTTAAAATTTTTATGAAATGTTTTTTGAATTGGCGAACCTCACGCCGACTAGAGTTGGTTGGTTGGCTTTGATTAAAATTTTCTCAAAAATCAATATTAATTGAAAGTTGAAATTAAACGCTATGATTTGGAAAATTGAAATAAAACAAAAGCTGCAGATATAAGTAAATAAAAAATAGAAAAGAGAAATTGGAATTATGATAAGTAAATTATTTGGATTATGGTAAGAAATTTTATAAAGTATTTGAATTCTACAATAAATTATTTGAGGAACGATAAATTATTTGCGATAAGCGACGCACCGAGATATTCAATGTTTCTATTACATTAAAATTTATTAAAACAAAACTTCAAGTTCTGTTTTTCTTCTGTTCTTATTTAAAATTAATTTTTTTTTGATTATTTGAGTTTAGAAAAACTTGTATATGTAAAACTTATATAAAAAATTGTATATTTTCTAAAAAATCCATTTGGAAATATTTTGAAATAATTATTAATTGTTAACTTAACAGTGCGGCCTATAGCCCGCACACTCTTTCAATTTTTGTTTTCTTTTTTCGCTATCGACACTACAACCGTGAAATCTTTGAGTTTGAGTTTCATCCGGTCAGCTATAATATCGAATTATTATTGGCAATTCCAATTAAAGCATTTTCGAGATATTTTTTGAAGCCTTCGCTAGGTTTGGATAGTAATTATTTTGATAAATTCTGTAGTAAAATAATTATTGATTTTAAATATTTTATGCTGAACTCTGAGGTACCGAATAATTGAGACAAATTTTGCAAATTTAATTCATTTTCAGAAAAATTCCTGCTTAGTTGAATATGAAAATTATTAACCAGTAAATTAATTCAAATTTTTACTAATAAAATGGTCTCTCATTCTCGTCAGCTCCAAAGGCAAGCTTGTTAGCATAAAATTATAATTTATATTTTGAAATACAAATTATTCAATTATGCTCTTGTATCGAAAACATTCAACTAGTACGAAAATATTGTTTGTATCTAACTCAAACACGGAGAACCCGTTTGAAGATGTTTTCTTTGAGAAATGTGGCTGTTTAATTTGGCAACTAGAAAGAATTTTTCAGACCAGACTGTGGTGAAACATTGAGTGGTGGATGTCGATAAAATGTACATGGAGCGACAAGAACGTTATAGGAGTGAACATTGTCAACACAATGTAGGTAGGCGAGTGAAGGGAATTGAAACTTGTCTAGATTTTATCGGCACTTGTGATGATTTAATTAACCCGACGGAAAGTTTTGTATGTTAGCCAAAATTCTGAAAATGCGAGACAAGACGCTGACTCTAAAAGAATAAAAAATCGTCGGGTGTTTTTATAATCGAACAAAATATTCATATCGATTAGGTATGAAATAGAACTGATTAACATTCAGCATCCGGAATCTTTTCAACGCCAAACCTTTGCAGTCTTAAGCACGACATCGCGAAGAGATTTTGAGATGCACTTTGACTAAAGCACACTTGAAGATACGAAAGGCGGTTTTTTTTTAATTTGTTTTATCGGAAGTTGGTAAATTCTCGTCTAAAATTTCGGATTATCATTAAGCTAATTAAATACGAGGTATTTTAGGAAGTTCTTGTTAAATTGAATTACTACTCGGTTTACCTAGTGGATTCAGTCAATAAAGGTGGCATTTTGGTAATTAATCATCTAAATGTCTACATTACATCACGTGTTAAATTTAAGTTTAATATTCGCTAGTTGTAACAATGTGCTTTCCCCAACGGATGCGAAGGACAAGACTGGGGATGTACCGGGTCGATCACGTCCGGCCGTGCGTAGAGTTTATATTTCATGTGCCAGTGGCCACCCCAACCAAACATAAACTTGGCTAAACTATTGACAATTAGAAAATATTAGAGCAGATCTATTTTAGTAAGAAATATTAGTAGCCGAATTCGACCACTTGCCTTCTATTATGCAACGCAACATCCAAAGGACGAAGACTGATTGCTAACGGTTTTTCGTTGGCTACCACTGTTTTCTAACTCTCTAGAGACAACGATCCCTTCCTTCGTTAGCAAACTACTGTTTAAATGGAATATTCAATTTATAAGAGGTTTTGTCTTCACAACTTAGCACCAGTTTTATCATAAGTCTGCAGAATTGCTTAGTTTATCGTTTCCCTTTCTGTTTATAATTTTCACGATTGTTTTAAAATACATTTTCACCACTCTGCAGCTATATCATCAATTTGGGGGGACGGTGATCACCGATGATGATCAATAGATAGGCATTTGACCATTTATGCTCTATTCACTGTCCCCTTCATAAAAGCACTCTCGAGTGCACTTATAATTATAGATAACTTTTTGGATTTTTAATTTAATTTGATCGCACGTCTTTCGATTTAAATCACTAAATTAAAGAGGTTTTAACAATTTTACTTGGTAATAAAATATTCTTTTAGTTTTCTTAGTCCAATCAATGCAGAACTCGTGGCTTCTAAAAAATGAAAACTTATGATGTTGCATTTATTGAAAAGCACCAGAGTAATCATCAGTCAAATTTAAAAACCAACCGAAGGTCTTTAGAAAACATGCAAATATTCAGTTTTATCGATGAATTTCAACCGACGAATTCACTGTAGTATTTTTAAAAATCCAACAGTATTAATTGGAAAAGTTCGTTTTATTATGAAACTTTTAACAGACAAATAAATTTAAATTAATGAAGGTTGGCATTAATCTTTTATTTATATATTGCTATCTTTTGCTAATACGTCAAAATTTACAAAAAATTGTTTATAACTGAGTGCATTTCACTTAGTTTCTACCTTTCAATATTTTTTTAAACACATATTTGCTTGAGCGATTGCAGAGATGCTAAAAACTTGAACTAACCTTTAAAAATGATAACTTTTAATTTTGTTCATTTTTTAATTTCTTAAAATTTAGCTGCCCTAAGCTAATAAAGATATAAAAAAAATCAGAAACAAAGCACAAACATGAGGAGATAACTATTGTGTAAAATACAATGTGGCTCTTAGTTTACTTGAAATTGTAAAAAAAGTATAATCCTCTAGGGTAAGGCACGAATCCTTTTAAAATTGTTCTACAAAAGCAGTAGCTTTTTATACTACTTTTTAAATTATTTTATTTTTCCATAGCGGTAATGTGCAACTAAACTTTTTTAGTGACTTTTTTGATGTCTTAAAACATGTTAAAAATAAAATATTTAAATTGTATAAATTGTAAATTCCAGTTCGGTAAACTTAAAATGATTACGCCTTAATTCTTACGACTGGCATGAATTAAATTTAAAATTCCTAATTTTTTTAAGCATTTTTTAATTTGACTGTGTATTAATAAAAGTTACTAATTAAATTATTCACATAAAAAGTAATATTAGCTGTTTCGTGATTTCGGCTGGAAAAATGTGTTTGTATTTCGTGCCGGTGCCTGACGAAAACAGGATATTTGGTGAAACCTATGTAATTTTTTATTTCTTAATTTTCCAATTCACTTTGGTATGTAAATTATGTAACGCAATTAAAACAAATTTGGAATTGCTGATTTGACTTTTGCATAAAATTTATAATGCACCCTTATATTTGCGGTAATAACAAAAAGAAACGGTTTGGTAAAGAGCGAATAAAATGCATCATAAAATCTTACAAAATTTCTACCCGATACACACAATTAAAATGAGATTTTGTAAAAGGTTACTTGAACATGAAATGATGCATAATGAATGAGGTTATGAAGTACTTACCGGAACAGGAACAAGGGGTGGTCAGGTGAAACGTTAAACCGCGAGTTGCTATAGCTACCACCGTTGATTACGACCGAATCCGCCGTTTCCACTTGTTCCATGAGTTGTTGGACCTCAAACGACCACTAGAAGTCTATAATTTCCAAAACACTCAAATTTCATTTTTTTTATCTAATTTTGCAACTCGCAAGTTTGAAACTTGAAAAATGTCGGAAATTTTCCAGACTTGTATCGAACTGCTACATTATTAACTAAAGTTTCAAATTAGATTTTCCAATAACAAATTTCAGAAACTCATAATAGTAATTATTAAACTTTCAGTATTTTGTTGCATTAACTCTGTTCTAATTTACCTTTAGAAAATGACATTTTCGTTTTCGTTTAGATAATTATTATTATGGGTATTGAAGAAAAATATTTTTGAAATAATAATATTATAATGAAAACATTGGAATAAGGAAATAGCCGGAGGCTAGCACACGGTAAAAAAATTTTGTATGAAAATATTTTCATTTCTCATTACTATTAAAATCTGACTTTAAGCATTTTTTCAGGAATAAATACTTACTAACAGCAAAAATAAAGTGCGTTATCTACTCTTGCGGTTAAAGTGTCACTTGTTCTATTATTTTTTGCCAAAAATATGTGCCGTAGACAACATTAGTTCACTGTAGGGTCACCCGTCCGACTACTAGCTCTAAAACGCAAAACTAAAAATACAGGTGGATGGGTGCGGATGTTTTAAAATAAAAGACATTCTATTGGAGCGAATTAATATTGGAAAAATTTATACTGAAACGTAAAGGCAATAAATTATCCTTTATCGATATTTATTTTGTAAAGAATATAAAGTATGGCATAATCCTTGCGAGACTGTTTAATGGGCGTCTATAGGATAATAACATTAGCTCTAATGTCGTGGCACAATTCCAGAGCTGTATTATGCAACTAGTAGTATATCCTTAAAAACAAAACCGCTCCCGAACAAATTATACGCGTTCAAGTTAAAGTTTAAGCTATAACAATAACAATAAACGCGTTATGCCAGAAACACCCGACACTTAATCTAATTGTATTTACACTGTTCTCCATATTTCTACAGATTGGTTCGCGATAACAATGAATATATTGGGGTGGTGTGTATACTTTAGACATATGTGGAGAACCAAACTACGCCTCGATGCATTTATTTTTAGGATTAATTTAGTTTTGTGTAAATACTAACCACAACTTTGTCGAATTCTTGTTGTTCCGGCAACATCTGTTTAAAAAAGCGAAGGTTGTTCGAAATCAAAACAAAACAAAAAAAAAGAAAAGAAAATCCAATAGAAATTTTATAAACTCTATCGTTTATGACACAATTTGCAATAAACAAGAATAAACATAAAGAATGGATTAGAGTTCCTATAAATATTAAAAACTAATATTTGTATTGACATTCTCGATCAATTCAAACTCGTAATGCACTTTTCCACTGTTTGTCCAGTTTTAAAATGAACCGTGAGCACACATCGATATAACTTCAATTAAAATGGTTGCAACATAATTTTACATGAGTGTCAAACAGTAATAATAATAATTTTTTAACTTGTAATTATCCTCACGTATTGGTGTTAAGTTTTTCCTACCTTGAAGGAAACTCACTGCAGGTTGTTTCTTATCACACAATTACATATTATTTTCAAATAACAATACTTATTATTCGGTTTCCATATAAACATATAAACATTGTATTAAAAATATTCTTTGATTAATAATTTATTTTTATAAGAAATAGTAACAATTTGCTTTGTTTGAAAACGGAATATCAAAGTCATTATTTTGTCTTGCCAAGAAACTGCCAATTTTTTTGACGACTTAATGTAACTTCCAAATCCAGATTTATTTCAAAATTATGTAAATTTCCAACTTTTACAAGTTGTAATGTCAATGGAATAAACTTTGCCTTACTTGTGTGTAATAATAGCAAACTGACATCTGCCATAGTTATAGCTAATTGGGGAGGGTTGTAATAGAGGAACATCGGGAGCTTGCAATTCGGTGTGATATTTCTGCAATTGCTTCGACAAATTCACAAATATCTAGCAAAGGTGACAGCAAAATCGATGGGTGGATTTTTTTGCGAGGTGAGATGGCGAAATTTGTAAATGCAGATAGTCATGCATGTCTAAGCCATATTAGTTAAGCTGGCTCATTAAAAATCCACCCTAATCGATAAGGCTGAGCTGTTGTTAAACGGCTATCAAATAGCCCGGGGTGGCTTTAACTTGAAACAAACTGAAATGAGCTACTAAAGTCATGAATATTCAAGCGCACGTTCTAGGCTAGTGAGCCGTGGAACACATTAGCACCGTCAGCAACACCGAGAATAGGACACGAGATGATGCTCTTCAAAATGTAGCTTAGATTTTGCGTTTGCAGCGGCATTATCCGCTTTTTAATCTTCCTCTTGTGCAAATAACAAAAATTTGCAAATATTTGAACACCGAAGATGTTTTTAGCTGCGATGATACAATAATAGAAAATTTGTGCGTTATCATATTACCGAACCCCTTTTCGGATTAGTTTCTTAGTAGTTTGCAGCAAATACAAATAGACATTTGCACAAAACCTTGTCAACATCTTCAGATGCTAAACTTTGTGGAAACTTGTTGTTAAGGGACGATAGTTGCGCCACGTGTCGCACTGCAGATAATGTGTCTCACGTAGGGTCAGATGTAAACTTTAGTAGTATAGGCTCAATCTACACTAAAAAACGATCGAGTGTTCTATTTCCAATTTTAATCTACTTTTTCCTTTTATTGTCCAGATTCCATCACCTGTTATTTTTGTTTGCTTTTATTAATTGAACTTGTTAACTAAATATTTAAACTGTTGAAACCAAATATACGCAATATACAAACAAACATACAGAGTTGGACTTCTAACAGTAGAGTAGAGTCATGAAAAATGGATCATCCGTAAATTAAATACTCCCCAACGCAACTTCTGAAATAATACGTAAATAATTTTCTTCCTCTTTGGTGATTTTTTGCTTCGATTATCTACATTGAACTTCAACGTTTCCTTTAAATTTACGGCAATGATTTCTCAAAATAGAACGTAGTCGTAGTCTGCAAGTTAGAGTGCCGAATAAGATTTGTGAAAATTGTCAAGTTATAAGGACAACTACGAAACTTAGACAGAGTTTCCTATGTTTAATGACTAAGGGATTTTGTAACTTGTCTTAGAAATTTTATTATTCCAAGATGGACCGGTGTCTAACAATTTAACTTTAAAAGGTTTGAAAATGTTAGTTTTTAAGTAATTGTTTTCTTTAAGGCTGTGCTTTTAGTGCCTTTTTATAAGTTCTAAACGGCTGGACCAATTGACTTGAAATTTTGACAGAACGTGTATTAGATTATTACAAACCTTTATGAATATCCTTTCTTGAATAGGTTTTTTGGTTTTTCCAAAAAAGCCAAAAAACCATTGAATTTGAGATATTTCGTTATTTTGTAAATCTAGATTTTTAAAACTTTTGGCTTGGACAGAATTTTGATATCTTAATTTTAGTTTAAACGTTTTTAGGACCTAAAGTTTAAATTGCTTCACGTAATTACAATTGACGTGTAGAAAAAGTATATAAATTGAGAAGGAATGTTTTGCATCTTTTACAATTATTCTTATCGAAAATAGTAAGCCAGTTTTGCGATTATAAAGCATAGTATAATGTTACATACTGCATAAATAAATTATGTACACTTTTACTATTTAAAAATGTAGGTATGAATTAAAAATTCTTTTGAATAAAAGGTTTATTGGTTTGATGTTTAAATTAATTTGTCTAAAATGGTGAGTATGTACTATGTACATACGGTAACAAACAAATATATTTTTTTTTTAATTTTAAAGGTGTACTATATAATAGGGCAAGTTGACATATTACGTATGAATATGCAATTTCAAAAATCAAAACTTCAAATTTAAAAAACTCCTATTTATATTGATGTTTTAAAATAAAATTTTTTCATCTGTTCAACATAAAATTAAAAATTGCTGTCAACTTTTAGTAGTAAGATAAATGTTATAGTATTATATTATGATGTAAGCACTTTATTTAACCAATTTCAAATTTTTTTAAGGCAAACAGAATTATTTAAATGCAAGTATTAGATGGGTAACATCTAAGATTTTATCAAATTTTTTGTTTAGAACGAATTTTCTGAAAGATAGGTAAAATCACACAAATAAAATACTCCCCCTAAACGAAATCCTGTATTTGCACTTGAGATCAAAGGATTTAATATCATCTAAACAAAAGAACACCGATAACAAAAATAGAAAATCAGTTTTATGATTTATGCTTAGCATGTTTTCGGAAAGAAATTCAATAATTTCAACATAATTTTGAATTTTGCTGCACAGGAAATGTAAACACGGACTTCAGGCGACACTTATTTTTCAATGCCGTATGTGTATTTGATTCGTATTAATTTTTCTACACACGTTTACACTTTAAAAGCATTACAAAGTTTCTACCCGTCAAGTTTGCTGTCTTTGCACAACACGGAATTCCTTTTCATACGTTGGGATGGCTAGTCTCGGAGAACAGCCTTAAGTTATTTAACTACAACCTAAAAATGTATCAATCACAGAGTGGTTATAAATGAATAAATCAAATTGAGATGCATTTGAAACTGCCAGAGATCTCCGACTGTACACTCGTTTGATATATGTCTATTAAATATTTCATCATTTACTGCCTCCACATTGCACTAAATTAATTAATGCTGTTCCGCAACTGTCCTGACATCACGTCAGATGTAACTTCATGTAACTTGTTACAATTTAACAGCGGTTACGTTGTAATTAGTTGCACGTAAAAAAAATTAACATTTGACTTGATTGTTAGGTCATAGTCGTGGGTTTTAATCTTTTAACTAATACATTATTGTTTTTGATACCTCTCACAAGGTGTTGGCAACATCTTTGCGCATTCTAGTCTTTAGTGATTTTTTATACATTTTTGTGTTTGACAGGATTCCTGTTAGAGCGTGGGCTTAATTAGTTTCTATGTAGATTCACCACTTTGCCAAACTTTGTGTAGTTAGCAAAAAATAAAAACGAACCTTTAGACGATGTTGTAAGAGTAAACCAATGAGATATGTTATTTAGCATGACAGATTAAGAGATTATAAACATTAGATCTAGACGATCATTAATATTATATTATTGACGTTAGACCGCTCTAACATCCCAGTACGTGCACAATTTGAAAGCTACTCTCGGCGTGGAGTTTTAACGATTTAATATTATAGTAGGCTACTATTTTATGAGGTTGGCAAAAAATGCACCAATAAGAGGCGACTTGCAGACAAAGAGACATAAAGAAAGTTTCGCGAGTAATTATTATGTCTGCATTGGAGGCAAAAAAATGCGAATGAAATTAACACGTAAATTTGGTATCGATTTTGTCACTGATGAGCCGCATTGAGTTGCTTATGAATTTTATAGAAGTCGACTAATCCAATTGTATACACGTAATTTTAGGCATAATTCATGCTATACAAACTAACCGTCCTTTTGGCCACTGCAGTGGTTAATAAATTCTTCTCTCGTACGCCGAAATGGTTTCAATAAGCCTAACGCACGCGTGCCTTTACATATTCATATAACGTTGCAGACAAAAATCGAGAAACGTAGCCGGTTAGATAGAAACCGCTTATTGCAAATTCCGTTTGTCACACGTGTTGTTTTTAAACGGACGCACGACAAACTCGTAATTGCTCCACTGTCACGTCTCGAGAAGATTAGCGTGGTTTAACAGCGAGAAAAACAACTTCCACCCGCACTATCTGCAGTTTAAATAACAACAAATCAGATGGGGAGAACGTCCATTTTAAATTTGATAACGCCCGGGCAATACTTTTTGCACCGGAATTTCCTATCGCGTAGTTATATATATATATCGCCAAAGCGCGATACAGTAATAACGTGGCAACGTGTCTAAAACATATGCGCCATATTTAGATAAAAAATAATCCTCTTTTCTGACCATTACAAGACCCTTATCTGACAACTCGCGTTTCTAATCCACTTTTTATTACGTCATGTTTTTGGTTACGGAACGGCTATGACCTACAATTCAGATTTAGATTTTTACTCCAAAGCATTAATGTTTATGTCCTCGGAGAACATTTCGTTATCGACAACAAAAAAAAAAGTTTTATGTTTTAGGCAAACATTTACGTGCACCGCTCATTTTGTATACTCACGAACAATCCCACACAAAGAAAATCCAATAAAAACAAATTTTCCGGTTCAGACATTTATTTACTTTGGATATTTAACAATTTTGGAATTCCATAAGTTGGTTTTGTGTGCCACGCTTTAGTTTTTGCCTTGGCATGTATCGTGGGCCCGAGGATGTAGTGATGACGAAGATTGATTCAATTTATACCAAAAAAATTATTTGTTTATTTGCGTATTTTAAAAAGTAATGAAATAAAATTATTGTCCAAGGATTTCTTTGGGTGGTCCCCGAGGCACGTTTGAATCCAGTTCCGTCACGTGCCGTGTTTCAGTTGTATGCTTTTTTCATTTAAATAAAATAATAATGCCACCAATTAAAATTTATTCTATTGAAAAGGTAATTTCAAAATTTCATTTAAAATTTTATTACCATTAATAATTATTATTGAGTCGGCGTTCGCGCTTATGCAGCCGGTTTGCACTGTTTCATGTTGTAAAAACTAATTACCTTATTGATAATTAATTTGTAGTTTTTGCATGCTGCTTCAGAAATTGAATTAATTGGGGCTTTTTATTACTTTTAAATTTGCGATGTTGCATTAATTAACAGATAAATATGCAATTTTATTTTCTGCAAATAATAAATTTTACGAAATTGCCAATTCAAGTTATGCAGATTTATTTTATCCATTTTTACTTCTAATTTCTTACAAGATTCACATAAGATTATAACAATTTTATTTCTCACCTCTCAACTGTAATTTTTTATCTTTAAAAATTGTTTTGATTGTCGTATGTTTTAAACATAACCTATTCCGCCGATTTCAAAAGTTACGCAAAACAAATAGCTACCTTAAGAGATTAGTTAGCAAAGAAAATCAAAGTGTAATTCTACCTAATTTGCAATTTTAAGTTTCAAAGAGTATTTTATATATTTACTAGGATAATTAAGGGTATTGAGGGTTTTAAGTACTAAAATAAAATTTTAGACCCCTCTGTTTGTTCTTACGAGAGAATAATTATTCATACAAGATTGTATTTTTTTAATGACATCTCAATGAGAGTACCGAAAACATCTTCAGATATTTCTATATTTCAATATAAGTTCTCACAAAAAACATACAATAAAGACTGAAATTACCATATTGTCGCAATATTGAACCGGAGCAAAGTATAAAATTCATTGTATCCGATTTCAAGTCCAAATTATTCACACTTCGAGATTGAAATAACTATTGACTTTTTAATTTTAATTGTCTAAAATCAATGGCATCAAAAAAAGTAATGCAGATTTTTAATTGAAACTTTAAAATTAAACTACACTTTCACAGCAACCTTGGCCGGGTGAAGGGGATGTATTAGAATATCCCTGGACATGGCATTTTTCTTTTAGACAATCTCAAGCTTTCTTATATAAAGTGCATGTCGTTGCCCCCCCCCCCAATCGAATTTTTACTAAAATTACTGTTAAATATTTAAGCGTGGCGAGAGCCTCAGAGAATTTGGTTGTCTGTTGAGCCTCAACCTTGCAAAATATGCATAAATAAATTGTATTTGTTTCCTACATTAAAGTAGGTTTTGTGATATTGCATTTTTTTGGTGCACGTGTAACCTGTCGACGTCTTTATTAAAGTTTTTAATGTATTTTTACAATTTGTTGATTTAGTAAATTTGAATAATTGCAATTAGTTTAAATAAAATTACACATACAGGGTGTTCTGCCGTTATAATTTTTAATTAAAAATTTATGGTTAATTGTAAATTAAACAGGTTAGAACTTAGAATATTTGAATAAACAAGAAAAAGAATTCTGAAAAATTACGTTACTATAGAAATGATAAAAATTTTTAAAATAAAAGGTTTGTAATACGATATAAAGGCCTCTATTTCACAATTATTTTTGTCATCAGTCGTATATAACATAAGAAAAACGTAAAAATAATGAGAAGTAAAGTATAACCAACAAAGATTAACAAAATTAAAAATTCAAGAAATTTATTATACTTTAAAATGAATGTGTGAATGTGTGTACTATAACCAAAAATTAAACATGTCACGTGTCTGACTGAAATCTTTAGGTTAAATAAATGAAAATATGTAAGTATGTATTCTTTACTGAACAGTTAAAATTTATTATTTTAACATTTGTTTATACATTGCATACTACTAAAATATACCACAATAAATACTTAAAAATTGCATTTTTTGAGTTGTTTTTCTATTTATGATAAATTATCGATTGCAATTTGCGTTCGGAAACGTTCAACTTTCATTAAAGTTTAACAAGCAAAATTTCGACTTTTTTCAGTCCAGACAACAAGGAAAATGAATAAAATGAAAATTAAAACACTTTTATATGTACAAACTTTTGAAGACAAGAGAGACAATTGGCTGCTCATTAAATAATTGTTTATTACAAGTAAACACAGTTGCAATCGCTACGAAAAATTGATGAATTGAACTAATTAGGATTGAGTGGTTTAATTAAGACTGAAAATTGATGAATCGATAGGTAAGATTAGTTTCGCGGTTACTGAGTTTGGTCAAAATATTTTGAATTGTTTTGATTTCCTGCATAGTACTAGAACGTTAGTTACATCTCACCATGTAAATATGTACAAGCAGACGTGAATAAATCTGATTCAATTGTTGAGCAAATATGAAGATTTGATGTTTAAACTTCCGATAAACAACGAAAACAATTTTATGTAGTTTAGGTAAATTTGATTTCGAGTTCCTGCCGTGGTGCGATTTCACGTGAAGGTTTAGTGGTTTGTTTGATTTAATCTCGGTAATCAATGATAAAAATGAAATCCAAGCGTATTTTTTGTGCATGGCATCGATAAAGTATCCAAACATGATATCAAAACATTATTTTGTTTTTATTTTTGTTGCGAGTTGGACGAAAAATATGTTTTAGTATTTGGAGCAGATAAAGCCATGTCAGATGTCATATTACCACAATGTTTTTAAAAACTATCGAATCTGACACTATCGATTATGATATTACGTTTTGCCCTTAAGGGGATTCCGGCAGTGTGTTTCAAGGGTAATGCTCTGACCATTACGTAAACCCTCGGGGTAATTTGGTTTTTATGCCAAGTTTTTTTATAGAAGAAAAGACACGCGACTCGTGCAATTTGACAGACAACGAGATAGTATAAAGAAATGAAAGGTACATTTGAGGGGCGGCTGATAGCTTTACGTGAGAACTCAACGAGGGCGCTTTACCCTTACAACTGGGGCGATCGATAGAAACTCCCGCGGTGCAATTGAAGCGGCGCCTCGTTCGCGGGTGCGTGTCTTTCTGCCAAATGTAAATTGCAATTCAAAACAAACAAGTGTCATTCTTGAGCATTTTCCTGTTCTTATACAAACAAATCCGAGTCCTAAGAGCCCTCACCGATCATGTGTTAGCGCGTCACTAGGAAATCATGGTAGACTACATCGATAGGATCGGTGAGTGCTTTAGATTTATATCGATCACGTGCCTTCTTTATTTCATCCCATCATCAACTTTTATAACTAGAATGTCTCTTCGATTACTCGGAAAATAGGCTATAATCTTGTTGAGCCACAATATCAAACTATTTATGATCCACTTACAACTAAATTTTAAACTTGCCGAGGATTTCCAAATTTAATGTCCGTCATAATCTTCAAGAGCGCTCCTTGCATTTTTCTCCAATTATTATTATTAACCGAAAGGATAGCTTAAAATATTACCATCCAAATTGGTTTAAAATTTAATCAACAAAAAACATGCGCGCATTTGAAAAAACTAGCTCAGAAAAAGTGTTAGTTATAACTCTTGATGGTGTCGAGTTGACAATTGCACTTCCCCCAGCTTATCTCGGGAGCCAAGGGAGCAATGCATCAAACAAATATAGCTGTTTATAAACGAGGCCTAATATCGAATTAGGACGAGTGCAAAAATGCATTTTATAATCAACGTCGAAACGTGCCCGAGGGTGAATTATTACAATTTTGTTTCCATTTTCTTTTGGGGTAGATAGCAAACTTACGCAACAGTACATGCAAGACAATAAAATTTAATTCAATGACTCTAAAGTGCATGCGACTTAAACAGACACTTGTAGATTTACTGCATCGAATTTTTTCAAAAATTTCCACTCAAACAGGGTAATTTCGCTTTGGAAGCCTTAATTCATAATACGTCAACGTTTTCTATGATGTATCGCTTGAAAGGTATTAAACGTAAAAGCAATTTACGATTGTTACAATTTTTCAAAGCAAATATCAATCCAACGGAAATTTTATTTTAAAAAAACCCTCCACATAAACTTTTTACATCAAAGTGTTGATGTACTGCACTTTCCTCTTATATTTTAACAATTTTCTCACATTTCGTCTTATTTCGTTTTATTGTTATCACACTTTAAATCTAAATCTATGACGCTTTTAAAATTGTGAAATACCGCCGAGAATAAATTCAAATTTATTTCTTCTGCAGGGGCGGAATAGAAAACTGACATATTCTTTAGATTCGCAAAGTATACAGGCCAGCAAGGTGAGCGTAGCTTGCAATCTGCAATCCAAGTCCTATCGGCTTCGTTCCACTTTCTTTCCAAAATATAAATATCAACACAATCACTAAGAGAAACTTTGGCCATTTAAGCCAAAAATGTGCACCACGCACACGAACCGTCGACCACTTGCAAGGGTAGCAAATCAAACTGGGCTTTAGATGGATAAATATATAGGGGAAGAAGTATTTTAGGGTCTGTACCTGCAAGATTAAATTGAAATTGCTGTTCTGAATAAAATTTCGATCTTAGAGTGAATTGTATTGATGTTGTTTTCCCTCCCGTGAAAACTCTATTGCCTATAATACTTTTGGTTAGGCTAGGAATATATCTCTATTTTATTATAATTCATTTAGGCCAATTTTTGTAGTTAAAAGCTAACCTAACCTAACACAAACGGGTGAGTGTAAACTGCCTTTAGTTCAAAAAGGTCAACAGTAATCCCACATGTAAACTGCCCCAAGTAAACTGACCTTTAAAGTACGTGACAACTCTGCAAAAATATAATTTGTTAAATTTATTAATTATAATCATATTCCTGAAGGACGACCGAACCGAACGACGAGAAAGGTCCCGTGCACTTGGTAAAAACATCCCTGAAGTTTGGTTAACCTAACTAATTTTTTACTTCTTCGTTTCTAATCACATGTCTGGTTCCAGCTTAGCATTTTGTCTAAGTACAACATAAGAAAATCTGTAAAACTACAAAAAACAATTGAACTCCGATAGGAATGAAATTTACGAAATTTTCAGTGGGTCAAATTTTCAGAAAGCCACATTTTTTAGTTAATTAATTTTCTATTTTGAATTAAGTAATTACTAGAAAAGCGGTTAAAAATTAATTTCAAGTAGATTTTATTTTAATTTTATCATGTTTTTAAAATGCAAAATTTTTATTCAAATATTCTTAGTTTATTTTTAGTCCTAACCTGTAAAATATAATAAATCAATGTCTTTTTTATTGTTTTTTAAATAATATTTTTCTGTATTCTTTACTTTGCCGTTAAAATTTATTATTTTAAAGTTTCTGCTTAGTTTATTTAATTTTAAATTAATTATTAATTTAAAGATACATTATTTATAAAATGTTTACTAAAATCTGAAATATCATTTCATCAAATTTGTAATTTTTTGTGGGTCGTCTCGAGATGAGCAGTTCCTTTAGGAAGTGTTGGAGTAGCTGTTAGTAGATACTAAGCTACATAGATGTGACCAATCTTATCTTTTGGAGAACGGAAGATATTTCTTTGATTTTCAAGCGTAAGCAGTAGCGGCTAATACAAGGAGGGCGAAAATATTAAATCGTTATTTATTAAATTTCAAATACATAGTTAGTTATTATTGTCAACTCTGAATTATTTTGACCAATAACTTCCGATTGTACTCTTCTGTTGTCAAGTGTACGGTTGTCTATGATGATAAGAGTTTTTGATTAATTGAAGATTGAATTAGAAACTTTCTCCTATATCAGATTAAATATATCTGTACATCATGGTATTTATATAATGAGAATTTAATTACACAATATGTACAAGAATAATTTACAAAGCCACTTGAGACATATCAGTTAAGGGCGCTTTTTAAATAGTTTAAGTGTGAGATGGATCTAGAAAAAAAAATTGATTACATACTGTAATAGTTGGTTCTACAATTTGAATTACCGCCTTTACAAACCAAACCAAAGCTGTGATCGTCAAACAAACCTCGCACGTTGTGACCTCCCCTCGTAGTAACACTTACAAGTCTTTTTAAATCTGCGGATGGCTCTTACCTTGTTTACTAACCTCAAACTTAAACTCATATGTCCAGTGGCGTAACCACTGCTAGGACACCTGAAGGAATAATTAGTACACACAAATTAAATAAAACACAAGATTCGGTTTAACGATGAATACCAGGTGTGTAAGTATGAAACCGGAATTTTTGTACAGAAAATACACGTTTATTGTAATGATATGATACAAAGTAACTTATTCAAAGTATTGTCCGTCGCTATCTATACATTTTTCCCATCTTTCTGGCAATTTGTGGATTCCGCGCCCAAAGAACTGTTGCTTTTTTGAGGCAAACCAGTCATCGAGCCATTTTTGTACATCTTCGTAAGAAGTAAAGCGCTGCTCAGCAAGTGCGTGTCCAATCGATGCTAACAAGTAGTAATCGGATGGGGCAAGGTCCGGTGAGTAGGGCGCGTGCTGAAGAATCTCCCAACGGAACGACTCTATCGTTTCCTGGACCTGTTTTGCTTTGTGTGCTGGTGCATAGTCATGCAGCAAAATCACCTTGTGTTGTCTTTGTTGGTATTTTGGTCGTTTTTCACGCAAAACTCGATCCAAATCGGTCATTTGTTGTCGGTAGCGTTGAGTATTGACAGTTTGCCCAGGTTTCAGCAGCTCGTAGTAGATTACGCCCTTCTGATCCCACCAAACACACAGCATTGCCTTTCGTCCGTAGCGGTTTGGTCTTGTCGTCGATGTTGATGGTTCACCCGGAGTAACCCATGACTTTTTGCGCTCAGGATTCTCGAAATATATCGACTTTTCATCGCCAGTCACAATTCGATGTAAAAATGACTTTCTTTTGAACCTGGCGAGCAGCATTTCGCATGATGTTTGGCGGTTTTCCTGCTGTCTTTCGTTGAGTTCATGTGGAACTCATTTCCCTACCTTTTGTATCTTTCCCATGGCTTTCAACCGAAGGGAGATGGCTTCTTGGGTCACCTTTAACTGATCCGCCAGTTGTTGTTGTGTTTGAGCGTCGTCTTCGTCCAACAAGGCTTGCAGGTCAGTGTCTTCAAACTTTTTCGGTGGTCTTCCACGTTCTTCGTTCCTCACGTCAAAATCGCCACTTTTGAACCGTTTGAACCACTCGAAACACTGTGTTTTACCGAGAGCATGCTCACCGAACGCCTCCACAAGCATTTGATGCGATTCGGCTGCGGTTTTCTTCAGATGAAAACAGAAAAGTAGTGCTGTCCGCAAATCGTAATTTGTTGGCACAAAACTCGACATGCTTATCTCTAATAAACTAATGCTACTGAATGAAACTCGTGTTATTGTGAGTTGGAAATCTTTGTCGGATATCAAAACAATAACAAGACACCGCTGACGTGATGTGTCGGTAACTGCATCGACATCTAGCACCACCTATAGGCAAATTCCGGTTTCATACTTACACACCTGGTATATATTTAACCGAAAAGAAAAAGGTAGTCCGACAACCAATTTACCGGCAAAGTTAATCTCCTTGATATCATTTAATTCAATGATATCATTTAATAACTGTTCGATAGTTAATCCTTCTGTCTGTATAATGTTTTCTAATTGATTATTCATATTTAATGACCAACCACAAACTTTATAACATTTTGTAAAGGAGCGCATATATGTATATATTTTGATGTTCAACTCAATTGTTTTTATATTATGTAAGACCTTTAAATAATAAACCTTTATATTATGCTAAATTATCCGCTCTTATAATTATTACCTCGTCAACTTAAAAAACTAAGATTGTCACCTTATTAATATATCGTCACCTTAAAACTAAGACTGTCACCTTAATTAATATGTCGTCAACTTAATCTAGTTCGTCCCTCTTATTGCTAATTGGTTATTTCCCCCATACTTAAACTAGCAAGTAATCATAACCGCAAATAATCATGAAGAACTTCAGTTCTTTAATATCGTAATTTAATTGGTATTACCTTATATGTATTCAATTGTTATTATCTTATATGGGGTCGCAAATAATCATAAGGAACTTTGTTAATATTTATTAATAATTGTCCTGAAATATCAGAATTTGGTAGTATATCATTGAGATATTTGAAAAAAAGAAAAATGAGAAACATGATTAGCCATTACTGCGATATATTGCCACGGCTATCTTATGATTTTAAGCGTTGACTCAACTTGTTGCGCAATTGATCTAAATTAAGTTATCTAATGCTATATATTTTTTTCTACTTTAAACAACCACCTTTATATTGTTTATCTTAAACAAATACCCCTACTTTTTATTGCCGCGATGATCCCTAATGTTTTATAAAGATATGTCGTAGGTCGCATATGAATAATTTATTTCTTCCCTTAAATTATCAAATTCCGTTTAAAAGATAATAGTATTAAATCACAATCTCAAACAGTAATTAAATCTTAAAACTGAAGATGAAGTAAATTTTGAATTAGTTTAAATGCATACACATGGCTCGATAACCTATTACGAAAATTTCTAACAACTCGCCCTGTTTTATTTAAAACATTATAATTAATAAATTTATTTAACTTGCGTATTATTTGAAATAATTTTAAATTCAATTATTGAATAACCTTTTCTTAAAACTCCGACGCACAAAACTACAACCGTCTCCCCCGACGTTCAAAAATGTAAAGCCCTTTTGTTACCCTCTAACGGCAAAATTCTAACGGAAACTCGACTTCCTGCGTTTCTTTAAACCCCCTGTTGCCAAATCGTTGTATTTCAAAGTAACCACAAAATGAACTAAATTTAAAATTTCGCGCCCATTATATTTAAATTCAAATTTACAATATTACAATACCCACATGGAATACATTAAAAAGCTTATATAACTTTTTCCTTAATTTCTAATGTACAGAGTAGTGTAAAATAAGCCGCAACTTTAAACAAATGCTTAAAGAGAGCGGAGCGAAAAAGTCAAAATTTAAAACGAACTTTTCTTAAAATATTCTACTTTGCATTCACTTTGTTGCAATACGCTTCTGGCTGAGTTTCTTTCAACTGTTAAACCAATTAAATTTCGAAAATTGCATTTTTTACCTTAGATAGCAAAACTACAACTTCAAAAGGATTTTCGTACACAATTAACCCGAAAGCTGAAAAATTTTAATGACTTTTTGATAAGATACTTTAAACAATAATTTGCATATCGGAAGCAATTTACGATTTTTAAGCAAGGCTTTATACTAAACAACAAAGTAATTTAGAAAGCCCTCCCTTTCTGAAGCGCACTTGTATCACCTATTGTAGTCTAAATTAGACAATATCGTCAAATTGGAGTGGAGTTTGCTTAAACGATTAATTAAGATTTATCAATAAACAAATTATTTAATCACGAGACGTCGTCGCGTCGGCTAAGAATAAAATTTAAACATTTTTTGGCATCCGTCGTGAGAAAATATTTGAGCTAAATGAACTCATTACTGTTATCCCTCTTGGTGACAGCCTTTCCATCAAAACCAATGCTAACGAAGTATTTTAATAATGATGAAATCAAACGATAAAAACCCCTCTTATATTATCGCCTCTTGAGTTCGTTCAAACTGAATCATGTTATTATTGCAAGTTATAATTTTTAAGGGAGTGGGTGGTCGCGAGAGGACTGTCGCAGGGATCCGATATACAAAATACATGTAGAAGTAAACTAATTGCTAATTTGAACTTGTTGCTAAGCGACTCCCATATATAACTGCTGCCACTCGAGTAATCTTCTTTGAATTCGTTCGTTCGAAAATATTACTTGCTACAACAGTTTATTACAAAAGATTGTACTCGACTAAATAGTTAACACCTGATCGATTCCATAAATTGCACTTGTACAAAAATTAATACCCAGACGAACAAAAAAAAAGTTCCGGTAAGATATTTTTATGCTGCCAAGGGGATTCCCCCGACCGAAGAAGATTTTCTTATCTCGAATAATTCAAAACAGAAAACAATTTTAAATTATTAAAATTTTTGTGGCCCAAAACATAATTTCTGTTTTTGACGTGTGCACAATTTCAAAGAGTACCCTTGATTAGTGCTTCACTCCAGATAGCTTCACTATAAGGGGAAGCCACGATTCTGCAATACAACAATGCTGAAGCGTAAAAGCAAAGCTCAGTCTAAAGAGCACATTCGTAAATTATAAATAAACAAGCTCACATGCACGAGCTGCTTTACACAAATCCGAGGTGAAATCTTGGGCTATTTGTAATTTGTAAATTATACACTGCGACTCGAATTTTTAGAGCGGCGCACAATTTTAAAAAGAACGCCGAGGTGAAACAACAATTTTTTGCTTCGAAAAATATTTGGATTTAGTTGTTGCTACTCTTTCACTTCATTCAATCAATCTTCAGGAACTTAAAGATGGCCACCGTAAATATACTGAAAGCTTTTGATAAGTGAATTTGTGGGGGCGATGCTAAAGAAAAACTTTTGACTCTCCAAGTATAAATTTTTTAGTTTTCTAACCCAAATTGAGAAAATAAAAAAGTGCACCGCTACGTACTACGTACAACGTCGCTGCATCAAAATTTTAGAGACTAAATTAGATAGACGTTATTTTTGCGGAATATTTAAATTTCATGAACGAAATGTACTCGGCGTGGATGAGACTAAAGTGGCAGACATCTACTCGCAGTGCTTTACCTTTTTTGTGAAGAATTCACACGAGAATCGCAGAATTCGCTTTTGTTGTAACCAATCAGCGTTTATAAATGTAAATTTTACTTCTAACTTACGATCACTGCCATTTTATATTACCGTTACACTTCGGGATTTCAATAAAAACGGAAGTGACGTGCGAGTAGTTTTTCAAAAAAAGTATGTTTGTATGATTTCGAGCCGTGGGTATTCGGTTTAAGAGTTCCACCTCGATCGGTTACGATTATTCGATTTGAAATGTGTCGTCGATGCAATAATAATTTGTATCTGGAAATAATCGGAATTCTTCGGTGGGTACGTGAAGATAAGTAAATTTCAAATTAATTCAACGGTTGACTATTCGAGTCACGAAGTGGTATTTTAAAACTAATGGACTTTAAGTATCGTATTTGCAGAAGTCGTTCGTCGTATGCTAGTATGGATTGAATTTACAAGAGTTTAAATTGGACGACTATGTGTCTTTAATTTTTATGTGTCCTATTTAAAAGTTTGAAGCTCTATAAAGGTTTTCGTAGCCGTTTAGTTTCATTGTTGGCTTAATTTAGACGACACTTTCAGTTATTAACGCAACAATTTTTGCTCGAACGTCAAGCTAACTTCTTCCTTCCTGCACTCGATAATAACCATAACCACCGAAGTAACTTTCCGCGGAGTTAAATTTTGCAGATAATTGTTTAAATTTAGAATGTTATCTCCGAAAAAAGGACATTTAAGTTGGCATCAATTTTTATACACCCCCGTGACGCGGACAATTTATTGGCGTTTATCAACTCGGCTCCCTTCAGATTTTATCTCGTCTTGTAGGAAGCATTTTTGAAAAGATGCTGGCTGGTGTTTTGCATTCCGAAGGTATTCCCTTAAGCGATTATTCTGGCAATTGACTGACATTGATAAAGGTGGTCGACGTCGGTCCAACAGATGGCAGAGGACGCTTCGCCAAAGACGATTCCAGTAATAGTATCGATCCTGCAGGATATGCCGCAGACGCGCACAGATTCAGACCGATAAACATTCATTACCTGCTTTTGCCCCGCCACTCAATTTAACCCGGCTCAATTTAGATTACTGACCGAGACCATCGCTTTCGTTTCCGTGTTGCTACAGCATCTCAACACTTTTTAAATTAAGTCTGAAGCTCCATCAATGTTCGTTAACGCCTTTTGGACTTGGCAGGAAATAGAAAGGAATAGTTTTTATTAGAACCTTTTAACCACAATCCTAAAGCACTTAAAATTTAAAGCTCGCTCGGTAATTCTTTCATTATCATACGAGTGGAAACTTTTGTAATTACAAAAACAAATTATTTTCTTTTATTTATTATAGAATCACATTAATTTATTTCGCTCGCAATTCGGTTAATTTTACTTTGCGAATGTAGTTGGTCGTCGAGCCAGAAACGTGCTCGGGAATCAATTCCCAATTTTGATGAGTTTTTCTTTGTTTTGCCTCAGAGTCATATAAAGTTCCCCACTGCCATAAAAAACGCTGAAAACCGCTAGGACAGTGATTTAAAGCCTGTTGATCCCCTATGGGGAAGGGCAATGGTCCACGGTTGGACCAGATTACGCCGTTAGTGCGCTCCATTAAAAACGACTAACAAATAACTTAGTATCTCTCCTGTTTTCTCCTAGGGCACTTCTCGACAAATAATTTTCGTCGCGGTTATAGAAAACTCTCATTAGCTAAATTATCAGATATTCAGACGCGCTTTCTCTAATTATCTGTAGCCATTGCTCCAGATTTTTTTCCCGACCGAAGGTAAAATAAGAAAATTGCATTGTTCAACAAGTTATGAACTTTTAAACTCAGCTGAAGACAGGTGTTTCAGACTTATTAGTTGTCATCGGTTAAGTATGCCTGGAAGTATTTAAAAATTTATAGAGCCACCCCATTGTTAAAAGTTTTGCACTTTCAATGATAGACAGCCAGCCAGTATTTTGTGTCTGATTAATCGCGACCAGAACACAAATGCGAAAATGCGACTGTAATTTTGCATTTTATTGTTGTAACCTTTCACTATTTATACTATTTTAATATGAATATGCACTCTTTTTAATTTTTCTGTGAGCCAGTGGCGTATTGAAGGGGGGAGCTTGGGGGGGCCGGGCCTCCTCCGAAATTTTCTTTGTATTGTAATTTTCTAACTTTCTATTAAGCGTTTGGCTATTACAAGACTCGCTTTGCTTGTGCCCCCCCCCCGAATTAAATTCCTGGCTACGCCATTGCTGTGAGCTAATATAACTAATTTATCATACAAACAGCTTCTGTCATCAATTGCTTTGCAAACTGTTCGTAGCTGTCGTTCATACAAATCTTCAGATGTTTATTAGAGTACAAGATTTACATTTAGAGTACAAGTAAATGTAATTTTTTTTACAGTCAACTAATTTATTAATTTCGAAAGAGCTCAAGTTATCGTAATTTTGTTGATGTCTCGAAGGATTTCTCATTAAGTTTATTGATCAACAGGATGCAACAAGGCTTTCTTATCACTATAATTATTTATTTGACCTCCTAGCATGCCGATATTTGGCAAGTTATTTTTAAAAGATAGCCAAGCTGCAGCTACGATCTACATTTTTCAGTATTAAAATAGCTATAGAATCAATATCGTGCAATATATTGTAGAAAACGACATTCCGCAGTTCAGTGAATTGTATTAAGAATGTGATATCAGCACGGATGGTATTTAAACTCATTTTTTGTTTTATAATGTTTGTGAAACATTCAGCAAATAATAAGTCTTAGAAACCGTCTCCACGTTATAACTATTACTTATAACTTTAAATTTAAAATATTGTAATTTTAAGCTTGCAATTGAAAATAATTTAGCTACTTGAGAATTTAAAGTAGCTTATGTATAAGTATAGCTACGATTTCAAAAATCGTCCGCCCATCTCATTCATTCCCATTCAAGGAATTAACGATTTCAACCTTTCGAAAGGTTTTCAGTTCAAACAACAATGAAGAATTCAGGTATAATTTTTTAATAATACTATTTATTTTGCGGATAAAACCTAAAATATTAACGGGTTATGAGCCCAAGTCGTAGTGTGTAATCTTATTGGTTGCCATGTATTCATTAGAGAAACAAACAAAAGTACATGATTTTAATGTTTATCCTATCCTATGTGAATAGAAAATGAATATATTTTTTTTGAGTTATTTTTTATTTACAGAAAACGTGCTTTAGGTACAAAAACGTGGTAAAATTTGAAAACTCTTTTCAAATTTATTTTCGAAGCAATAGATGGCATGGTATCTCTCTGCTTTCACCCATTGTATGGGATTTGATTTCATAATCTTTTCTTAACCTAAAATTTCAGTTAGACACGTGAATACTCTTCTAGTTTGGTCATTTGGTAAGCACAATATTTATTTTAAAGTTTGGTTAGTTTTTGATTTTTAAATTTTAAAAAAATTTTCAATTTTGTTTGGTATATTTGCTCTCACTCGTTATTTTTACTGTTAAACATGACTGATGATCGCTAATAATCGTGAAGTAGAGGCCTTTATATTATGTTACAGGTTTTTTTGTATTTTTATTGTAATTTTTACCACTTTTTTTTTTATTTTAACATTTTGTTAAGTTTGATTATTATTTTATTTGGTCCAAGTCAATAATAAACCGAAAGTTAACAAAATAAGAAATTCAAGAAATTTTTTATTGCAACATTGAGAACTCGCCGGTGGATTTTGCAATAAAAGCTTAAACTTAACTTCGACGAATATTAAAAGTTCTGAAATCAGGTATAATACCGTAAGAGATACCTACATAAATTATACCTATTTCTGAGGAGAATTCCATACCAGACCTCTCGGTGGCCCACGAAAACAGTAAATTAAACAAGAATACTTTTCGAATCAATGATTTAGGTATATTTGAATTGAAATTTAATTTTTCAGCAACTCAATTCCTTTCAATTGAAATATCATTCAATTTCCAATTGAAGCAGTCTGAAATTAAACACAGGAACGCAATTTTTTATATTTATTAGCGGATAAATGCTAAAATAATAACAGGTTATGAGCCAATATCATAGTGTATAACTTTTGTCAAAGCAATTGTTTCGCTTTAGTGCCGGTGACTGGCAGTTTTTCACTTTTTTTAAAGCAATTGTTTTACAAGATACTTTAGTGCCACCTGTCGCGTTACCGACAATAAAATAATATTAATCAAATTTACTGAAAGAATAGCATATTTTTTAAATTTGGTGTGCACGCGACAAGAAATGTTTAGGAAATGTAAGGAAATTTTTGGAAAAGTATGTAAAATATAATTGTGATTAAATAAATACACTAAACAACATTTTAAATAATGAATTTTAACTGTTAAGTAAAGCATACATACTTACATAGAAAAATAATATTTAAAAAAATAATAAAAGCAACAAATTAACATTTAAGAGGTTTGGACTAAGAATATTTGAATAAACAAAAAATGAATTTTGAAAAAATTACGTTATGAAAACAATGAAAATTTAAAAAAATAAAATAAAACCTTTGTAATACGATATAAAGGCCCCTATTTCACAATTATTATTGATCATCAGTTGTATTTAACATGAGAAACCAAGAAATTTAAAAAATTGAATGTGACTTACTAAAATAGAATCAACCAATGTCACGTGACTCAATGAAATTTTTAAGGTTAAATGAATAAAATAATTCTTATCACCGTACAACCGGATTTGAAGTGGAGAACGCACAGCGCCATCGTGTCACTTCTATAAATTAAATTTAAAAAATATTTTACCACGTTGCTGCACTTAAAGGCACGTTTACTGAAAATTAACCTAAAATATGAAATTTTAAGTCAAGAGTGTGGTAGTTAGTAGTACGTAATTTAAATAAACAATTTTGAAAAAATTACGTTATAAAATTTTTAACTTGAAATTTTTAATTTCCATCATTTTTATAACGTAATTTTTCAAAATTCATTTCTTGTTTATTCAACTATTCTTAGTCCAAACCTGTTAAATGATAATTTGTTGTTTTTGACGAAAAAACATAATTAAACATAATTGAATACTTTTTGGGCCACTGCCCTGTCATCTTATTGAAAATCATTTAAATAAATATGAGCTGAAATTAATTTTCTTTTCACAATTATCCGTTTAATTTTAATTTTCTAAAGTTTTTATCTAAAGTAGGTCGATACAATACAAACTCAGACCGAAAAGATGTTTTAATCCGTTTCTGAATTTATGTAGGTAATAAAAATATTAACCTTCCCAACCACTCCTTGTAATCATGACTACAATACAATCAAAATTGTATTAAATGTGAAATGGTAGCATGTTAATTTCGTTTTCGAAGTTTTTGAAATTGCTTTTAAAAATTCGTTGAACTTCAGCACAGTTCAGTTTTAACTATATATGCCAATCCGGGGGGTCTGGGGGGTATGGAATACCCTCCAGTGAACTCTTCGTGTATTCAAATCGTAGAACTGAGAAATTATTTAAATTAATAGTTGAGGGGGGGGGGAAGAGAATTCCATTGCTATTTATTAAGAAGGAAATGTAAATGTAAAAGAAAAAATGGAAAAATGTAGGTAATAAAAATATTAACCATCTCAACCACTCCTTGTAATCATGACTACAATACAATCAAAATTGTATTAAATGTGAAACGGTAGAATGTTAATTTTGTTTTCGAAATTTTTGAAATTGCTTTTAAAAATTCGTTGAACTTCAGCACAGTTCAGTTTTAACTATATATGCCAATCCGGGGGGTCTGGGGGGTATGGAATACCCTCCAGTGAACCCTTCATGTATTTAAACCCTAGAACTGAGAAATTATTTAAATTAATAGTTGGGGGGGGAGGGGGGGAAGAGAATTCCATTGCTATTTATTAAGAAGGAAAATATAGAAAACAATATTTAAAGTACTACCGAAAGCCGGATAAGCGCCGATCATAAACTGTATTTCTCTTAGATATTTATAGAAAGGTAAATAGAGGTTAGTGTATGAAATTAATAAAGTTTTTCGTTTTTGATAATCGGGTTTCGAAATCGATCGAATCTTCAGGAATAACGTCTATTTGAATGAGTGGGGTCACCAAATTGCACACTTTGTCGTCAAATTTTTAGTAACTATTTTACTGAGTCGATCAGAAGATCTATTAGACGTGATGATAAGAGACCATGTCGGTAGGGATAGAAGGGTCTCTAAGGGACATTTCGCTAGATCACTACGCATTATTTATCCTTGATTTGATCGGAGTCTTACATGTCATTCCATGTTTGGAAGAGTGACAACTACAACAAAAAATCTAATTTTTTTCCAAAATAGTACTAAGATCGCAGTTTTATCGCCATTCCAAGCATAGGGTTGCAATATGTAAATGCCATGTGTGAAACGTGAACACAATAATAATGCTGTTGGGGTGAATTTTCTTGAAAAAGTGTAAAGCTCAAAATTCCAACACTATTTTTAATGGTCAGTGTGATAAAAGAAAATGTTGATTAGAAAAGTGATCCAAACTTTTGTAGTCACGTTATGGTTCAGTTCCACACTTGGATTTTCCAATAAATTGTTCTTCACCTCTCTCATCGTCTAATAGCTCAATTTTCTCTTTTAGTTTCCGTCATTCTGAAACTTTCTCCAAATCACGTCATTGCACGAGCCGTTCCTTGAACTCTGCTCTACTTTTTGGTTTTTAAACTTATTCCATCTTTGTCTGATAACTCTGATTAGCAATCTCTTCTATCAGTCTAACTACCTCGCAACATGCATATCCGTTTCCTTCGTAATAGTTCCCTTTTCCCTCGCACAAATATATTTTATGTGGTGTGACAACTTTTGCCCTTTTCTCTATTATACCCATCATTTGTTTCTTTACTTTTTACCACGTCGTCGGTTAATTCATCAGCGATAAAGAATATTTTAAAGCAATTCGGTAATGTTCCGTGAGAGAACGCACTAAAACGTAGTCGTGCAAGGCGTGGTACTTAAAAAAACTTTCGAGTAGTGGTAATGAGTCATAAAAATTGAATTAATAAATTAATGGGCGATGTAAACAATGCACAAAGCGACCGTAATTTAGCAACAAGTCGCATTAATTATGAAACGATGCAGATGTACGGAGGAGGATCATTATGCATGTCACTTATGTACGAGTAGTATGTGGCCGGTTTATAATACAAATCATGCTCCATGATTATGAAAATGGCGTGACCGTCTAGCTACCACTTTGTTCTCTTATCAGGCGTGTCATTACAACAACACTTTTGAATTAATAAAAAACACGTTTTAATTGTTTTAACCCCAATGCACAATAAATTACACCCTTAAATGACAACTTGTATTAGCCTAAACGTACTTTAACGTGATACGTCGCTGCCCTAAATCTCAGTTATGTTTGTCTTTAGTTTTGATTATCTTTGATGAACTGAATTGTGTATGGAGCGTGTTGTTTCAGAATACGTGCTCAGCGGGAGTCCGAGGGCTTCGGGGTATCCTGCCAGGTCTCCCATGGCTGCGAACACAAACACCCAGCATAGGTAAGTTAACAAACTTGTTTTTGCTCAACTTTGACAACTGATTAAACCCAAAATTATTTAAACCGAAAGGGGTTTCTTTTTTCCAAAAATCTTCAGCTCTTCCGGCCGACCAAAATTATTATTAATAAGTTGCTTGTTTGCTACAAGGCCCGACGCATTTTTTCGGCGTCGTTTATCATCGACGTGACACATCTGGAAACAATTAAAACATTCGTTTAATTTTTTTTTTTTTTCTATATTAAACACAAATTGTTAAATTATAGTCGACTTAATTGTTACTGACACTTTATAATAAATCACTTAATCTGAAACACGAAAAAAAAATGCAAAAATTCGTTAAGCCTATAATGAACCAACAAATTTTATATCCGAGAAAAATATAATTTATATGCATATATTATAAGGGAGGAAGAGCAACGGCTTAATTGGTTTTTTATTATTTAAATAAAACTTTGATATGAACAAAGTGCTATTTTTGTAGCCATTATATCTTTAAATATTTATTCTCGTCACGCTTTCTGCGTCCCTTTTTTCTAAATTTAAGAACAATTTGCGGTAAAAAGTATACAAACACATTTGTTAGAATTAATGAGATCTTCGACAGCTTTTGATGAAAAGCCTTTTTTTAATTTTTTGCCATAAATTCGAGGGACGAAAATATGTAAATCGAGTGGAGAGTGTGAGTCAGGATTGTATGGATTCGTGCGTTATGTACGAACAATGCAGGTCCGATCTCGAATTACCCCCACAGGAGTTTTTGAGCTTCGCCCTTAACAAAAAACCCATCTTGGTTCAAAAGGGGCGCCGGTTTTTATCTCGTTTTGTTAGTATAAAAGTTTAATCAACAAGCATCGTAACCTGTAAATAAACCCGTGTCTTTCATAAAACATTAACGCCACGTCCGGAATAATGATGATTAATCATTTACACTTTACCGTATGTGAATATTCATGAGAAACTTGGTTCCGTTTTCCTAAAACAAGATCCGGTGCTCTTAGTGTTATACCTAATATCACTATCAAAATTCTACGACATTTCCAGCTCGCTTTCGAAATGTCGTTTGCGCACTTGTGGGGCCCAGCAGCTGGACGTACGTACCGCGTTCTCAGCAAAAACAATGGAGCTTCCTTTGCAGACTGATGGCACGTCTACTTTTCAAAGAATGCCGTAAATTCGCCAACCTCCAACTATCTAACAAACTGAAAACGTTTAGGTTATTTCCTTTATCAATTTTATCGACGCACCCCATCTCTAGTGGTCAGACTATTCCAGTCGCACACATATTCGTTTGACCTTTCATCAATTCACTTTTATCTAAAGCCGGCCGCCCTAATTTATTTTTTAAATCATTTTCCAACAACAAATTCTTCAGACGGAAACTAATTTCACCCCTCAAATTAAAACTAAAGAAAAGCTAAGGAATATTTGTCTTCCTGAGGGTATTGATCCAACTTTGGTAAACAATGGGAGGTAAAGAACATTCTAATAAAAAAGGACAATTTGTGACTAGTCAAATAAATTTATTTTGGTCATTAGTTCATTGACGAAGATTTATGGGAACAGTGATCCAACAACACGGGATAATTTGTCCGATATATTGGTAGTTAATTTTGGGAAATTAAATTTCCATTATGCTGCTTTTTGATGAGAGAGCTTAGCGAACCTCCGTGCAATAAAATTGAAAAATATTTACAGCCGGCGTTTGTCTGCAAAAATTTCTACTTTTTTCTTTAAAATGCATTATATTGAGAAAGCTCCAGGGAGTTGGTATAACCTGAAAGCTCTCTACGATAAAGCCTCTGTACCTATCCATTTTTAAATCGGCTGTTCACTAACTTTTATTTTCATTTCGCCAGAAATAAACTTTCAAAAATTTTGAAATTTTGTTTTCATCGACGCGACGGCGACGGCTGTTCTCATTTTTTCAATAACATGTTTTCAAAGTTCTATTGTTTTAGCTCTCGGTCGCATTTTTAAATATTAGGTTACACTTGAAAAAATCTTTTGAAATAAATGTACACTAACATAAATAATGGAAATTCAATTTGTGTTAACGGTTTTTTATAGGTTTTATCGTAAAAACTGTGTTCGTGCGTAATTAAGCTTAAAAGCGTGGAGGCGGGCGGATAATTAAAAAAGTTTGTTTGTGTTAGGGGTATAATTATTTCAAATAATTAACAAATAAGCAGGTAGGATATTATTAAAAATATACAAAATAAACATTATTAATCAAGAAAATATTGGCTTCAAATTTTATTCGTATGTGGTCGAAAAATTTTCGACGTCTTTTTCGGTTTCTTAATTTAAAAACGATCGGCGGTAATCCACCCTCAAGAGTCTATTTCGTAATTTTAAATTTCACAACATGAAGAGATTCGGTAACAGTATACTTAGAGAGAATATTATGGAGCACTCGATTTGTTATTGGTTGACAAGTCAAAACTCAAATTACAAAATCGGATTCTACTCATATTTTGTACCGACTATAATTGAAAATTGTCGAATTTGATGGTTTTTCTCCCACGAGTGTAATTTTCAATTACATTCTGATGAAAGTTCAATGTAGAGCTTGCGTTTCTTATTTCGTTGGGGTTTTTCCCGCTTTCTGCTTTCTCTGTATATTTAATAACGCCGGAGGTTGCTCGCTTTCTAAAGAAAAATTCGGTAACTTGAAACATAAATGCGACATCTCCGAAATACCAAATCTCAGCAATGCGAAGCCTTCGCCTAGGACCGCATAACTGCAGTTTTAAGTTATCTGCATTCTCTCCAAGTTTGTAGGCCTCAAAGGACGCACAACAATCTTTTAATTATCCGGAATGCCCCCCGAGTAATTTTTGCTACAATAAGTAATGCAATAATAATTATTAACAAGTAAAGTAGCGATCGCTAAGTAAATCACATCTGTTTGAAATACGATCTGAAAATTATATGGCGTAAAATTATCGCGTTTTTGTTTAAGCAAAAAGCTCTACATAGTGTTAGTGCGCGGTCTGTAATTAGAGTGAACGGTCTGTAGTTTGCGAGAGATAACAACAAGGGCGTGTTGTTAACAAGGGATGCAGATGTGTTCTTAACTTAATTTAACTATTTCATCTGCATGCCACTTTATTTTGAGAGTTTCCTTTAACGACACGTGAGCTTTTCGTGTTAGTTTCTTTACTTCATTTACAAAAGTCACTATTAACTTGATATATCTTTCCCTTAATTTATTCAAACGTTTTAGCTTAGTTAACTTGAATTACATGAAAGGAATATCGCATTAAATCTTTTAGTTTTAAGAGCAGGGAAAAAGGTTTGCGAATGAAATTGAAAGGAATATTAATTTGCGAAGTTAAATGAGAGGAAATATATCGGAAGTCTTATGTTTCCGGATTATTTCGATCTAAATATTCCAGTAATTTGCTTCGTTTCGGCATTGCAATGGTATCGAAATTGTATACCCACCTTCTAAGTCAATGTGCGGTTATAATGTCAAACGGTGAATATTTTCTAAGTGTGTTATCAACTAATTAATTCATCTACTCCTTCACTTCCTAGTTGCTCTAAAATATAACTCGATATTAGTGGATCTTCGCTTCGTGCTTACAATGCGGAACTTTGTCAAAGTCCTCCGTCTCTGAATTACAAAGCAGTCCGGAACTACAAATTATATATACAACAAATCAAAGCTGATGTTATGCCATTAACTAGTCCAAATCCGTTTGCTTCTACTCGAATATCAAATTTAAATTTCATTTCACCAAATGTACAATTTTAACGTCGCCAATCAAAAGCTTTCCAATCCAAAAATTACATTATGACCTCAAATTACCAAACCTTTATAATACTAATATTAATAGTCATTTAAAACTGCATCGGTCAATTAATAAGTTTTCCACGTTTGCAACAAAATATTAGCGCAATGAAAAACTCGGTGAACATAAGAAATCGTAAATCGTTAACATAAAACGACAGATATTTGCTTTTATTATTATTAATATGTGCAGTTTTCTTAACAGTCCGTTTTATGATCGTAAATTTTTGAATTTTCGCTGCCAAGACGTTTTATGTTTCAGTCACGAGAGCCAGAATTTTAAGCTTCTTTATTATCATTGTGTCTCAAGCGCATAATTTGGCAATTAAAACAACTTAACAAGATCTGGTAAATTTTTTAAAAATAATACTAATTAACCCCACCGCTCGTTAGCTGTCGGGGATGAACTGGCACCCAAAGAAAGTATGTATGCTTTGACGGGTTGCCTCTAAGTCATTTGGATCTTCTGGCAGATGTATGATCGGTTTAGTTAACAGGAACGCCAGGCCAATTTAAAATTGTGTTTTTCTTTTTATGGATTCTTATATTACATTGAAATTGTATGTTGGTTGAGAATAAATCAAGTTTTTTTTGAAAACATTTTTAATATTCAATAATTTAATATAAGTTATCCAAAAGAAGACAATAAAAAATATTGTGGCAGGCATAAATTCTTGTGAAACAATAACTAATTAATAAAATAATAACAAAGTATGCTCTACAAATACTTGCAAACATTATTTTTAAATAAAAATCTCATATGGCGAAATAGCAATGAAATTACAACCTTAATGATATTACATTTTTATGTATTTCGGGAAAGCATTATGTTTTACAGGAATTTATTTTTTGTGCCATAACAATTTGAAGTTAATTTGTTTCATAAAAAGTATTTGTTTTGCTGCAATTTATTTCAAATAAATAAAACCATTTTTTGATTTTATTCTCGTTTTATACTCGAGCAAGCGCACCGCGGAAAAAATGCTGGGGTTGACGGGCGCCAGGAAAAATTAGTAAAACAAAGAAGACGAAGGTAAACTGCACTATTTTGAGAAGTAAAAATTAAAACAAACAATTTAAAAAAAAAATTATACTGTAGATTTAGTTCCCGATTGCATAGAAAATGTTGTCGAGATAACGTAAAGCCCGATGGTAGCTAAAGGATTTCTTAAAATCCTAGCAAATCTTGTAATTATTCTACTTACAATCAATTTAAAATAATAAAGCAGTTACATAAACTTAGAAAGTCGTAAAAGTGTCAAACGTTTAAAAAGCTCTCCTCGGTTGTTTTGTTGTCCTGTACGTTCGATTCCTTAAAGTAGAAGATATTTTATTTGCTACTAAGAAACAAACAGTTTTTCTTATTTATTCTCGACAGGGAAGATTCCCTAGTGTTTAATCCAACTAAATTAAACACGCGAATCCCTCAAGTCGACGCACATTTTGATTGATTCGATTCGAATAGTGCGCGCTTTGCTTATTACCTGCGAACCGTATATCCGTTCGTTACATCGTCGTGCTTAATTGACTTGATGGCTTTGATCTTGCGTTTGTGTCTTAAGAAATCATCCGAATATTTCAACTCGTTTCTCTTTGACGGTGTTAAATAATGCAAGAAAGGATAATCGTAGCAGGATAATAATTATGCCCGTGTACACGCGCACGCATCGGGATTATTATAACGATTATGAAACCTCTGTTGTAACCAACCATCAGACCGGTAATGCGTTTCGGGTTGTCGATTTTAACATTTATTGAAATCCAAGAATTTCGATTTTCCTTAATTGCCTCAATTAAAATTTAATTCGCATTTAATACTCTTCTTACAATTAAACATAATTAAATTACGTTTCACTTGATGGAAAATGGAACTTTAAGTAAATTAAAACTTATCTTCGAACAAATCTTGCGAGACTTGTAGGTGTTGTAAACATTTAATTGTTATTCAATTTTCCTTCATAATTACTTCGTCAAACGTTCCGGAATGTATACCTGCGTGGTTTTATCTAAAATTTTCCACCTCGAATGGTTTAAATAATTTTATCTAAACCGACGCCGGAAAAATAAATTTAAAAAAAATGACAAGGAACGGGATTGGAAATTCGATTAAAACCACAACTTAACACACGACTTGTAGTTCTGGCAGTTCGCGACTTGAGCTTGGCAGAAGGAAAACGTTGGTTCATTAATATAAAATGAAGATGTTATGCCATAAACTAATTTGTCATGTGCAACTGTTTCTTAAAAGCCACTTATTAGTAATAAAAAGGGGTATAATTTTCTTGTATAAATAGTTCCGTTAATTCCTGTATCTACATACCATTATTAACAACAATTCAGAGTATCGTACGCACGCAATTCAATTTCTTTGGGTAGTTCATGTAGTATGTGAAAGTTATTTGATTCTTAATCGACATGCAAAAACTTGGTGCCATAACGACTAAGCCTTTGTTTTTAATCATTTCGAAAAGATCTCAACCAACATCGACATAAAACAAAGAGCGTGCAACGAGGAATGCGACGGATTTGTTTATGACTAATGGAAGGATTGTCTACATGGTGCACCGGTTTGGTCTCACGGTTACTGCTATTCGACACGCACAAACTTCATTTAAACGCAAAAATCCATAATGTTAAAATTTGACACGTAAATTACGCTAAACATGGGTCGCTCCACGCCGTAAATGGATATTTATGGTCTGCCACGATTAAAGATGACCATTCATAAATATTTAAATAACAACTAGCCGAGGGTTCGACGCGAACAAATTAAAATCGTGCCACTATAATTGTCCTCCAATTACGCGATAAAAATTGAAATTAAACATACATTTAATGACACCTTTCCCGCTAAATCGATAAGAAATTGATGATCGATAAAATTAAATAAATAATTTTTAACGCGCCGGTCCCCTCCGCCCCATTCGCCAGGGAGAACTTCGACAACGCGGTTTGACGATGTGCTCTTTATACGAAACCATAAAATTTGAGATTTAACGGTTCATTAAATTTTACTTTTAAAAATTAAGCTTTAATAATTAAGAGTTCTTTTAAATTAATTTATTTGACTTTTTTATCAGCTCTTCGTTAAAAAAGATACAAGTAATTTAATTTTTGTGTTATCAATTTAACTCAATTTATTTGATTAAGGCAAACAATTTATTAATTAAATTTAATTTCGAAAATGCAGCATTTTTTCTAGATACAGGGGCGATTCAAATAAAACCACTTTCTTATTTCTGTTAGAAAAATGTTATTTTTAAAGCTGTTGTCGGCGCTTCGGCCGTTAGATAATTTTTTAGTTATGAAGGGAAACTTCACCTTTGACCAAGCATCAATCTGAAACTCGAAGTTACTGTTAACACGGACATATATTAATGGCTATGCTACAAGATGTTCCCAACCACTTCATTAATCTGTCAGCACCATAGATAATGATAATTTATAATTTTATATAAAGTACAATTATGACAATTTATATGATAATTGGGAAAGTCAACAATGCAATATTTGTTTAAATTTTCGAAACTTCCCATTTATTAAAATCTACAATATTTATTTTTAAAACCCTCTGATGCAGGATATTTTTATGAATTCTTTTCATTTTTATTTTTGGGTTCCATTAATTTCATGTAGTGATAGATTGTTAGCTTATCTAATCCAACGTGAGGTAGGCGTAAAAATATTTATGGTAAGAAATTAATAAACATTTTTAAAATGTTTCACAAAAGCAGTTTCCACATTTTATTTGATCTAAATGCAATAAAACAATCTTTTAAACAAAAATAGATTAATTCCTATTGTCATTTAGTAGTTTTTCAAAAAAAAAGTTATAAGTATTAGCTACTTGGAAAAGCAAATGCTGATTTAAAAAAAAATTGAGTTATATTCTGACTTCGGTTCAAGTGGCACCAAATAAACAACAATGTACACCATTAGGTGAAATAGCCACGAAAGAAAATAAAAAGAAAAAAAAAATAAGGTAATCAACCACAACAAGTTTTGACTGTTGAATTAATAAAAATGGGTCACATGCACATCTGAAGCTAACCCAGCAGCTGCGCTCAGTAAATTACTTCAGATCTTAAGCTCTAACGTAAGAATAAGAAACATAACTGTGTTTCTTTTTTTTGCATTTTTTGTTGCAGAAGAGTTGGAAAAGAATGTGCGGCCTAAAGGCCGCACTGATCTATCAATTTCCCGCTTTATATTTTTCATAATTATAAAATAAACCAGTGAGGGTTTACAAATAAAATCAATAGCAGTAAATTTGTTAATATTTTGTAAAATTAAAGCTAATATTTGTTTCAAAATAAAAAGAGTTGGTATAGCAGGTAATTGATTGTTAGTGCAGTGATTAATAATTTCAAATTCATAAAATTTATTAAAAATTAAATGGTTTTAGTTTCCCGTAATTTTATTTTAAATAATGATGTTTTTAAAATTGCAGTAACTTTTTTCGATTTTTTATTTCTTTTTTCTGAAATTCTTTTGGGGGGGGGGGGATTTGTACATAAACGATAAGAATTAAGATATCTTAGGTATTATTTTGTCACGTGATAGATTTTCAACAATTTAATAAAAAATAAATCAAAACTAATATTTTGTACTTTTCTCAGCTTTTGTTGTAATTTCTTATTCATTTCTGTAGTTTTACTTTTCTTTTCTCAATTAATTAAAATCACTTATACTTTACTTGAATTTTTTTATAATTATTCAGCTCAATCTAATAGAAAATAAAACATTAAAAAAATACGAATTGCCGATCTCACCCATCTCGACTAATAAGTGATTAAAATACCAAAAACCAAACATTTTTTCGCGTCTAGCAAAGTTGACATTAAAATTTAACAAAAGAAATTTTTAATATATTGAGATGTACTTCGAACTATTCAAATCTTATGTAATTTGCTTAATTCCAAAATTAATCTCTAGCTCGGTTTCATCCATTATTTTTAGCAATGAGCTTTTCAAAGTTTAAAAATTGTAAATTGTTAATTTAAAAATGCTCACTTTTGTTACTTTTGTGTGTGGTGTTGGAGCGCACCTGGCATCCCAGCTGGCCTCACAAATTTGTTGCTGCGTTGTTATGCACCTTTGCATCGACTTCTTCCTCTTTTCCAATTCTTCGGCACTTCACTTTAATATTAATTAAAAAAAACAACAAATCAAATCAACTTAATTTATCAACTTAAAAAAACAATTAACAATTTTAATTATTGCGGAATGGTGTTTTATCCGCTTGGCGCCAAGGCCAGAGCCTATCTATTTTTTCATCGACCTTCTAGCCGTACTCCCACTCTTACTTCTCCTCACCTTTTTATTTACATTTTATTTTTCATAGCAAAACTTAACAACTTTATACAATGTTTTAAATAAATAAATAACAAAATTGAACTTCAAAAATTATTTTACAAAACAAATGAATCTGCGGTTTTTGTAGTGTTTCGAAACACGACAATATATCTCTTTTTGTTTTACCTTGCCCCTCACGAACGTCTAAGAATATAATTTGACAGTGCATTAGTGCACAACATTAGCAATCTAGTTTATAATAGGTTAAGAATTTATTTGATTAATTTTTTCTGATTAATTAGTTAGTGCTTTGTACAAAAATTAATGAGGTTTTTGATTATGCACAAAAAAATTAATATTTTTGATTTATAAAATGTAATTGTCTTATTAAAAGAAAAGAGTGAATTGTCTATAATTAATTATTAATAATTAAAATTAACTTAGTAATTTTATTATTGACAAAAAAGTAGTTATCCAAAATAATTTTAAAAATTTTTATTTATATGAAAGGGATTTTAAACGAATTGAAACTGTGCCCCATTTTTAGTGAATAATAAAAAGTAAGCCACAACACTTGAATGTTTTTTATGGTTTTTCTCCTTTGGGATATGGGCATATTTGTAATTTTATACCTTTTTTATCATTTTTATGCATTGCTTTAGCCCATTATGATGGTTTTCTTTTTATATCTCGCAAGTGTTGCAAACTTGTAATAATCAAATCCAGATGACGAGGAATCGTAATGAGGATAAAACGGGAATGCGATTAACTCATTCCTTGGAGCGCTTTTACTGAGTGCATTTAATATACAAAGAAAAAAATAAAAATTTACATGAATGGCGTACGAAGAGACGCTAATAATTACATTATTGCGTATGTACCGATTTGTTGCCGCTAATTTCTTCAACAAATTCCTGACTAAAGTTTCTAATTTTATTTATTTTTATTAATGCACTTAAAAGTAGTTTTTAGTTTTGACCGCGTAAAGTGGAAGCAACAGTTATCAGCATAAAAAGAAATGGGGAAATTTTGTAAAATTGCCAATAGTCTGCTGTGAAATATAGAAGAAGGAAGCAGGAGTTAATATGTAATGATAAATACTTAATTTGGTTCTTTTCGATAGAGCTTTATCTTTCGGAAGGAAAGAAAAGGTGTTATTTAAGGAAAACTCAATAATAATCCTTCCATAGCATGTGGAAAATATTGTAAAATGTAACTTTTATTCTTGTAGATTTAAAAATCCTCTTAACCGTAATCCGTAATAACAATTCTCCTTTATGTTGCTGATAGGATGAGATTAGATACTTTACGGAAAATTACTTTCATATCAATAGATAGCTCAGCAAATATTTGCAATCTTAAAGTAAATCAAGTTTGAGTTGCATCCTCAAATCTAAGCGTTGCTCCTCTTTTTAGTGACTTAGTTGTAAGTTAAGAATTCTGAAGTGTATCCTTGCACTCGATCGTAAAGCACGTTTTGCTCAACGCCGCCGCCGCTCCCGCACAAACCATATTTTATGGACGATAACAATGTTTCACTTTTGTTATTCCTATCACTTTGTCTGATGTAAGAAATCTGTTCGGCATCCATTAAATGACTTTGATAATATTCGATTTTTATGTTGCACTTCCAGCTTTGCCAAGTCTAGACGGTCGGTCGTTGGCTGCGAAACGATTGTTTCGTGCAGATTAAGGTCCTCTTCTCGAATTCGTCCTTAACAACAATTGTCAAAGCGGAAGACTCGTTCGATTCATATTTTTTCATTCCCTGCCACGATAAATTATTTAGCATGCACGATATTAAAGGTTACTCGAGCCGGTTCTTTCTTGATCTATTAAATGGAGTTTCGAGAAAAAGAAATGGGTGGAGATAATGAAAAAATAACAAGGTCGTATTTCCAGGTAGCACCGAAGATTCAGCCCCAGTGTCCGTCACCATGGTGACAGGTCCCTGTCTATTTAATATCGCATCTCGACGCTTTAGTCGAAATCAAACCAAATTACGAGGAGTTAGGTCTTGATCTAATTTAAATTTTGCAAATTCGAACTGATTTGTTAAGCAGAAACTGATAAATATAACCGATGGATCTTCAATGGCGAATTATTTTTTCGTTTGTTTGCCTCGAGGTTTGTAGTTTCTGTTTGATTAATTTTAAAAGAAAATGGAGCGGAATTGTGAAAAGCGACCTAAAAGCGTTTGCAATATTCGAGTGACGGTTTTGCTGGTTTCTAAATATCGTCGTCGTCTTCGCCGCATTTTGCAATAAAGTCGTTTGGCTCTACCCCAATACATAACAGACAGATCAGAAGATGAGGCAAGTGCACGTTCAACAAGGAACGACGCTCCGGAATGCCCGAGCCGGAGCGAGAGCGAACACCAAATCCAATTAATTTACCTTTGGAGGAAACAAACGCTTCGCGACAACAATATAACCGGCCATGCTTGATTTCGAAATGTAATTTCAGAGTTTTATTATAATATAGGTGGTTTCTTTATTTGCAAAATGTAAATATAGTCTGATAGGAATTCACAATGGAGCTAACGGCTATACTACATCACGGATTTAATTAATATTCTCGTTACAATAAGCAAAAATCGTTGGACGACGACGACGACGAGGTAACGCAAGGTTCAACTAAACTGCTGCATTGTTGAGAAACTTTGCACTCGACAATATCAAATAATGAAGTTGTAATGCGATGGATGTATAAAGCGCAGTATTATCGGTACGTTATCAGTAGCCGTGACACGGGTAAGCTTTTATCCCGCACGCTGCTCCTGACGGGCTAAGCTATGCTGTGTCCTTATAATTCTATTACTTATCTCCCGGTTGGACTTTTTATCTATTAACTCCGCCAGAACTGACTTTTGTAGTTCCTAATTATGTTATTCACTTCCCTTTATCACGTCAAATGAATAGGGCTCTTGTCATCTGTTTCGTAACCGGGTACGCAGGCGACGCCTTTTCCACTAGTTTTCCTTCTTTTAACTAAGCGACGATTGATATGAGTGTTTTTGCCATTTTCGACTCCCCTTCTTCGCCTTTAACTTCCAATTGTGCGTTGATTAAATGATCGAACTTTTTAGTCTGATGAGATATTCGCTTAATCAAATTTTTTCCAGCGTAATGCATTTTTTAAAAATCTTCCTTTGTAATACTAAACGGATCATCTAACTCTAATGACTCACAAAAATTTTCTTCCACATTTTTGTTCAACTGAAGGACACTGTGTCTCAGGATTAAAATGCCATCGAATCCTGAATCTTATCCTGCTGTAACCTTTAAGAATGAATTCCAAAAAAAACATAAATATCCTTTTATTTATTTTAATTATTATTCTTTATTTGCGGTTGAAAGTGACACGATTTAGCTGATTTAGCTGATTTTCAATCATTACAAGCTGTTGGTTATCGGCTTTCGTTAAAGAAAAACAATTTTTGAATATTTTTGAACGAAACTTTGCAGTATTTTTATAGTATTTCCCGAATAAAAAGTCAAATCGTCGATTGTCGTTTGCGGAATCTTGTATATCATTTTAAAATTATATTTTGGAATAAACGCATTTAACGCAGTTTTTCAATAATATAATAAATAATCGATAATCTGCGATTCGTTGTCAAAACTGCCTTAGATTTTTCTAAATTTCACTGTGGTTTAACCCATTAACATTATAAGATGTCTGTAATTTATGTCTAAACAGATTATTGTATTAATTGGAACATTATTTAATAGATATCAACGTAATTTAATATAAATAATATGTGTGCTAGGCAGGGCCGTTCTAAGATATACGACGTCTTTGGGCTACTAAAATTAATGCGCCCCTCAACACACAAATATAAAATAAAAAGTCAATTTATTACTATTACCCCAAACGAAAACATAAAATTCATACAAAAATATATGCAGGGATACATTTTACATAACTTAGGTGGTGAAAGATGACACTTTTCTAAGAAACATTTTTAACAAATTTTTTTATAAATTCAAGCCTTCGAAAGTTAGGACCCTTTAAAGCATTTTTTTTAATTTCTACTTTCACGTGGCAATTATCGTCCGGAAAATATTAATTTTTTCATAAAAATTGGTTGGTGCTTTTTAAAGAGCGTGAAATAATCTATAAATTAGATTCAACCATTTTTTGTCTAAAATCAACGGTTTTAGAGTTACGAATAAAAGTAGGTAACAAAATTTGAAAAAATAGAGGCTTTTTTATTCTGTTTTGTTTTTAAAAACCCCGTATTTTATTATTTTATTAATTATGGTTAAGCGATTAGATTATTTAAGCAAATCTTTAAAATAGCTACCCTCATTTTCAATACACAGTTGTGATTGTTTTAAAAGATGTATTAATTAATAAAATAATTTTTCAATAAAATTAATTAATTTAATTTTTTGTTTTGTAGCTGCCTTGTTTACTATTTTCTGATTTTCTGTGAAAAGGATTGGTTTTTCAAAAAATTTTACTAGACCGAAGTTGTAGTCCGTTAAATTTTCTATCCGAAATGGGGCGTCAAAATTTTTGTAATATAAAATGTATTGTTTAAAAAATACATTTAAAAAAAACAAAATAAAAAATCTCGAATTTTTCAACATTTTTTTAATTACTTTAATTTATAACTTGTTAATTTTAGACAATAAAAGGTTTAAATCTAGTTTGTAGATTATTTCACGCTCTTTAAAAAAGCACTGATCCATTTTTACTCAAAAATTAATATTTGCTGGGCTATGGCTACAGCATGAAGGTGGAAATTTTGGAACCATCTAAGTTATGTAAAGTGTATCCGGGGACACCCTGTATAAACAGAAACAAATTTTAGAGTAAACAAAAAGCAAAAGTAATTTATATTTTTACTTTCTAAATGATTTTGAATTCTTTTTAGATCTAAAACAGATTAAAATAAAAATTGCCGCTTCCAAAAAGGTTGCGCCCCGGGGCTATAGCTCATTCAGCATTCATTGGGATAACCCTGGCTGCTAGGTGAAAATGATAAACGGCATGATTATTGTGCTGGTGGGTAAAACTGCATTTATATAGAATTAAAAGAATTCCAAATGTAAATAAACTAATTTATTCACATTCAAAAAATTCTAATTTAAATTAAAAGTCACTGGAATTAATCCAGAGTCGATTCACCGTTTACTTTACCTCGTGATAATTATATAGAATAGATTAAAGTTGCATTTTAAACAGCTGAAAACTCATCAATTTTTTATTTATTTTTGTTAGCTATTAGTCTATCCTGCATATTATTGTGTGGGGGCGGGGGGGGGGGGGGTGAGATGATTAGTAAATTTTGTTTTTGTTTAAAAAATTTTTGTAATTCTGCGATTTAGTTTGTTTAGGGAAAACTACCGAGTAAGACGAAAATTTTGAGAATAAATGAGCGATTTTGAAACGAAAATTAAAACAGAAGTTAAGTGATAAGAAAATAATTTAGAAAAGGAGTGGAATTGTAATTAGTAAATGGAAATTTAATTGGATAATGGTAAAATTTTTTAAGATATTTAAGTTGAAATAATTCAAGAAATTATTGGTTTTGCTTAATGCATCATCAGATTTACAGGTGCTTAATTTCCTCCAGATAAGCAGTACAAGCTGAGGGGTAGGAGGTACTATGGAGTCTGCATGAAGTTTTCTGCAAGCTCTGGAAAAGTTTACAAGTCGCAAATCAGTAAGAAACTACGGCAAGAAAAGTTACTGGAAAAGTTGGAAGAAAACAACGGAGAAATTAATTCATTGCACTGCAAATTGCATTTACAATGCAATTTTTAATTTTCTATAATATAGAATACTATAGCAATTCTGTAGCATACATCTTCTTTGCTTTTGGCCCATAACCCGTTATTTGTCCGCTTTTTGGATTTAAAAAATGTTTACCCATTTCCACCGTTGCAAAATATCTCAGTGTAAGCAAATAATAACAAATAACTAATAAAAGTATAGTACGAAAAAATTTTTAATGGTTTTAAATTATTGTTCAAAAAATTTGAACTAATGAACCAAAATTCATTGTACCAAAATTCCAAAGAAAAGTTTATTGTAGTTATGAACCTGTTTATTATATTGAGGAAATTTTAAAAATAAAATTTTTAGTGCTGGATTAGGTTTGGTTTGATTTGGGTTTAAGAAAAGCCCAACTTGAACTACAATTCTTTAAATTGTAGTAATTAAACTATTATAAATGCAAAAATATATAAAAATATTAGTCTGAGAAAATAATTAAATTTAAAGAAATACTTACTCGAAATTTAATTTATGAGTTCTTAACAGCATTGTTTCCGAATTTTTATTACTTTTTCTTGGCTTATCACTTTTTAATTTAACTATTGTAGTCAAAATTAAAAACGTTTATTTAATTCTAAAGGTCTAATACAAATATATACATATACGGTTAATAACAATAGAAGAATTGCTATACTAAGATTAACACTAAACTAAATTACACTACAATTTATTTAACACTAAGTCCGGATTTATTTAAACAATCGGTATATTGTTGCACGTTTAAACTGAAATTAATTTGTCACTAGAAATCGCTCTGCAATTTCCATACAATTTCTATACATTTCTGTAGGTTTCTAGATTGAAATTCAAGCAATATTTGAATGACTAATGATGTTATTATGTATGAATCATCGCACATGACGTCCTACATTATTCATCAAATATAATTAAACGTTCTTTCGTAACACTATTTATTTAAATGAAAGAAAAGAATTACTAAAAACTTCTTGCGATTGAAGCAAACCTTTGCCGTTTGCACATAAGGTATACGAAATAATTGGGGGTGCCAACAATAAAAATGTTATTTAATCTGCAGGATTTGTGCACTAAATTTAGTTTCATTCAGAAATGTGAATAAGGTAGAAGTTTTTATTTAAATGAAAAAAGAATTGATTGTATATGAAATGACGTCTTTAGAGGGAGAATTAAAATTTACGGTTGCATTAGAACGTGAAAGAATCCTTAGGAATGAAGAGATAAATATAGCATACAGAACGATATAGTAGTAGTGCAAAAAGAAAACCTACCTTCTTCTATTTTCTCCGGTATTAAAAATGCAATGGATGTCCGTTCGGAGTGGTTGTAGCGTTCTTCGCATTCTGCTAGATATTGTCATCATTTATCATACTTCCAACACAATGGACATATCCTGGGATAGAAATGTTATAAATATTTAGAGGCAAATCATGAAATAAATAAAGCGTGTCGCATGCTTCTGGGATTGCTGATGCCCGGCCACATCGGTTTACGTTGGTCCCGTATAAAATATCGCTTATATTCTTATGTAGTCATTTAAAAGAATGTCATCGTTTCGTTCCACTCCCATCGGATCTGAGACAAGATGTTTACATGATAACCAAACTAGGGTGTCAGCTAACCAAAAATTACGACTCACTTATGTATAGCAAATCAACACAACGTCAAATTTAACTCGATTTCGAAAAGTTTTGCCTTAATTAGCTCGCTGATAATGAAATATGCAAAAGATGAATGGTAAATTATTCGTCTGGATGTTTATAATTTAATTAGAATAAATTTTCCATGTAAATTACACTAAACAAATTGAAAGCTTTGCACTACCGTTATTAAAAGTGAAATTGCAGTAAAAGCGCTATCGGAAAAGCGCAACACTATTAAATATTCAATACCTTCCTTTGATGCCGTGCAGAACAATACGTTACAGCTTTTTCATACTCAATGCTTCTGACACAAACTACATTAGCCTAATATATTTTCTATTGACAGATATCCGATCGCAGTCAATGTTACCCAAGACTTCGGTTTCCTATTACTTTATTTGACACCTACCGTTGTTAGAGACGATTTCAATTATCCATTATGTACCTACCTACCTGCCTACCAGCAAAATTAATATATCCATCCGATCCACCAGCAATCACATTAAAAAATTCAATCGGTCTTAAATTACACCATCTCTTATTGCGAAGACGATTTTCCTTAAGAAACCAGTTTTTGTAATTAATATTTCGAAAGAATATCAAATTATCAATTTGCAGCTGACACCACTTTTATTGGTTCCTTGACAAAAAAAAGTTATTTGAGTCGGCCGTGTTTCGATAAATTCAAACAAATTGAAAACAACCTATGCCGCGATCAAATTTGATCAAATTTTTGATTGCACGAAGAATGAGGGTCAAATATAAGAAGTCCAAGCAGTGCTCTGTTGCTTTGGTAACATGGGGGATTATGGCTTTGTTGTCCTACCAGAGAAAACTTTCTTTTGACGGGGACAAAGTACAAAAGATTTTTGCTACACACAATTTTACATTTTCAGACGTACGCTCGCGATGAAAATTTAAAACTACCTTAAATATTGATTTTGTTTCAGCAAAAATTATACACTGTTTGGTATACAGAAAATTGCTTCATTAAGTCTTTTTTTATTTTAACTTAAAACTGAATAAATATGAAAGTATTTTTTATTTTGTAGGCGCCAGACCTTTGAACTTTAAATATGTCATATCAGAGAAAGTAAATAATGCAGAAACCGATCTTAGGTAAAAATTGGGTGGTCTGGGGGCATGAAATGCCACCCAGGCTTAAAATGATGAGAGTTTCCTACGATTGTAATTGTCGCTTGTTTACAGAAAGTGTTCAGATAAATAATTAAAGAGTCGGAGTCTGAAAGTATGAGATAACAATTTTTAAAATAATTTTTTTCAATTTTAGAGCTACGTAAGCGCCAGACGTTTTTAACTTTTTCTGTACTAGATATTATATAATATACCGATGTGATAGCACAATTTATTGCTTTTCTGTTTTAAACAGAAGTATATTTCTATGTTCACAAGGTAAGCTAACACAAGTGGTTGCTTGCTTATGTTGTCTATCAAATAAAAAATATTATTATTTATGTAATTAAAATTTCCACCAATATCCAATCTATAATAGAAAAATTTTTATATTATAATATAATTTTTTTGCCGATTGATTTATTGTACTATAAAAAAAGTTTTGTATGATTACATATTTAAAGCTTTTTTAGCTTTTAAATGTCATTCTTGAACTCGTGCTTTACCACGGCAAGGCGAAAGTTTTTTGCCTATGAACCCAAAATAGTAGATCGAATAGAAAATTGTAGGGAGTGTCTTACAACGAACAACCTATCAAATAATCAAATGCTTAACATATTGACGTGTATTTCACCCTGGTTGTATTTTTTTTACTTTTTTAATTACATCAAATTTAATCAATAGATAAGTGGTTTAAGTAGTGTAACTCGATATTAATCATATCAAATTTTTCACCTGATGATGCCATAGTATGGTGAAAACGTTTGCGATAATATACATACAGTGTATTTATATATTGTGATATTTTTTGGTGCATTTTTTGGTTTATGCTAAAAATTTGATACATCAAATTTGTTTTTCAAAATTATAAAATCAAATCCAATTTAATTTCAAATCAAAAATTTCTTCAAGGGATCGAAGTTTTGGTTTTACCGTTATCCAAATCGCCTGCTTATCTGTCTGGCCACACGCTCGCACTTACAAAATAATTTTAATTTCCAATTTTTAACACAAATCGAATGTCTTACTCGAAATGCACGTTCTGCAAATCAATAAACCAGATCGAAACTACTATCGCTCAGTAGCCACTCAATAAAAATTTATCCAAATTCCAAATCTCAAAAATATCATCCAAAAAAATGGCGCAATAATTCATTCGCATCAAATCACTTTATTTAAATCAAAATCAAAATTATTACTCACAAATTCAAACTTATATCAAAATCAAATAATCGCCTCGAGCCAAAATCGCACAACAGGCTCGGGCGGTTGCTATCGGCAACAGGCCTCGAATTCCCCGTGATCGGCCCCCACCTAACAAACTTTTCAATCTCACCAATTAAATAAATTTAAACATAACTTAAATAGAAAATAAATTTTCACCAAAATGTATAGTGTGGGTCCAAATCACTTTTGAAACATGACAATATATGTACAAAATAAATTATGTTCCACCTAAACACCACTGTGGTTTTCAATTCAATATGAATACGCTAACGAATATTTTAATTATTTAATTCTTCAATATTTCTTTTTAAAAATTACATTTTTACTTTCTGCTATATGAAGTTTATTAATTTTATATTATATAACTTCTTTGGGAAGACATTGGTTCGAAACCCCCATTAAATGACCTGGTAAGAGTGGCGTCGTCGCCTTTAGTATTCTTTGTATTCAACTGAACTTAGCTTAAACTGCTATATAAAGCTGGCTCAAAAGACGCAAAATGCAGGTGTAAATCCGGGGGGTCTGGGGGGTATGGAATACCCCCCAGTGCACCCTTAAAGAGAGCACTTAGACACTGATGAATTATTCAGTTATTAATGCTGATTGGTATCGAGGTTATTTAAAAGATATATCCGTAATGCTGTAAATATTATTAAATAGGCAATTAAACCAGATTTGTTGGGCCTAACAATCTCGTAAAGATCTTGTTTAATTTTTTTAAATTCTTAAATATCTCAACTTTTTTAACAAAAACCGAACGAATGCTTCGATACCAATTCTAATTGGATTTCGATAATAGTATATGAATACTAACTTTAAATACAATGTTTCTTTGTATCATTCTCCTCATTTCTGATTCTTTTGAGATGGTTTCAACCTATTGAAATGAATTCCTGGTGCGTAGCTACCCTCTTTACTTACGGTGGTTGCTTGACTTAACACAAATAGCCACGTTTATTAAATTTAAATCAATTATCAAGTTCGGTATTTAAATTAACCATTGATTAGAAAGTTGGCAAAGTTCTTGCAGCCTCACGAGGAAATTTTTTAAACTGCACATTAATCTGTCTCAGATTTTCATTTTAACATTTTCAGAGTTGTTGGAAACTGGAAACTTGAAGAGGAACGTGAAATGCATTCGAGCTTGCTGATATTTCTTTCAAATCCAGATTTTAGCGTGTTGAGTATTGTTTAGATTTACTGGATTATTGGCAATACTATATTGCCACTGCAGCTTGGCTGCACTAATTCAATTTTGCTATTAAAAAACGAAACTATTTTTTCTGTTAAGATTTACTTTTGTTCTGTTAAAAAATTGTGGTATTTTCAAATATCTATGTTAAAATCTTTTTCATATTGCAAGCTTTATTTCCTCAATTTTACTTTAAAAATCGATTTCGAGCGCTTTCCACTCGCATCGTTGCATACCACATAGGATTAAGCTAAAAATTGACTACCACCGGAATTTTTGAGTAAAATTTCCCCCCTATCCTTTGGTGTAATCAGCAAAAAATATAACATTTCACAAAAAAGTATTCCTATGACATTCTCATTAATTTTCTTTTACGTTTGTGAGATATTCTCTATACATGAAGCAAAAGGAATATTAAGTGCTTAGAATTTTTAATATAAGGCAAGAATGCTTCCCGAAAGAAAATCGAATGCTATGACACAGCAATCGCATCTATTATAGTTTCAATGGATAAGGATGCTCAAAGAAAATGAGATAAATACTAACTCAAGTGCGATTTAATATTAAGAAATAACGCAAATGAAAAACAAAAATGTTTAGAGAAAGTTTACTTTTAGATGAACAAACTGAAATTAAAACACACAAAGCTTACCGAGCGAGCTCGAAAGTTTATTTAATTTTTAGTGAAAATTAAAATCATTGCGATTATTGGATTTTTCTGTCGTCGCCGAGTTTCAATTTGTAATAATTTTAATTGTTAAATGGGAATCTTATTTTATTAAAATTAGAACTAAAAAAAGTCAGAGAAAATTGTATTGCAACAACGATGTTGTACAGCTTTGTAGCGATTAATTCTTTACAAAGGAAAATTTAATATTTAAAGTTAAATTTAACAACTATGTGCGGTGAGAATTCATAATTTCCTAAAGCCGAATTTCCTAAATTCTAATTCTTTTCAGAAAGGTTTACTAAACCAATATTTGTACAACAAATACTAAGTTTCTTTGTCTGGTATTTAGTATTTTTGGTCTTTGTTCGTTACTTCAATAACTTGTGGTTATTTTATTGTTAAGTTAAATTTACTTGCGAAAAAAATTTTGCAACCTCGAAAAGGCTTACGTGAGAGGAAGCATTGTAAGAATGTGTAATTACTTGTGCGACACGTGTTTCGCTGTTTTTTAATCTCGTCGTGGTTTATATTCTGGCATAAATAAAAATGCATACACTTGTAAACTAACGTAGAAATTTGAGGATTTCCTCACGGTTATTTACTTACGACTGAGTTACAATAACCTGGAGGCACACGTAACCTGTAATTATTACTTCCCTGAAAATTGTAGCTGTACACAAAAGGTAATTAGTAGAGTGAATTGCAGTAGATATCCTTTCAATGGAAAGTTTGGTTTCACTGGAAAGTTGTCGGAACTGAATCCCGTTGTTATACATTGTTCTAACCTGGTTCGGTGTAATTTTGCGTATTATCTCGAAAGCACCTCGTACGTCAAACAACGAAAGAGAGAGAGAGAGTAAAAAAATTCTTATATTATTTTGGGATTGAAAGTTTATTATGAAAAATTCTTCGTTTCTGCAAATGGAATTTTATTTTGGTTGTTTTTGTAACCGGAGTAGAACAAACTTAATTTCAAATATTGTTTTATTTGGGTTGTCTTGCTTTTCCCTGGCCTAACTAGAAAGTAAACATATGTTCTGTTGGTTCTTCCACGTCCACGTCTATATCATTTCAGTTTCAAGTTGCAGAATGTAATTTAGACTGCGGAAACAGACTTAAACATGTGCTTCTTTAATCCCAAGATTTTGAAGCCTCTCAATTTTTGATTGACAGTTTTTGATTCGCTACGCCGAGCACTTCTTATCCTTCAGTGCCACACTTATTTTTCGCTAAGCAATTAATTAAAAATTGTTTCGTGCTTATTGCTTCGCTTTGTAAAAGCGAAAGTTATTGTTTACTTTGTGGGAGTAATTTAAATATTACACGAACATTTTTTTCGGAAAAATAAGCCGTAAGAAACTTTGAAATTGATATCTTTTGATGAAGAAAATATTTTATTGAAAAGCTATTGTGAGCGAATAAAGAAACTCGACAAATTTTAATGGCGAGAATTTTGTTAGCGCTTTTTGAGCTTCTCGTTTTATCATTCCGTTGTTGCTTTAAACGCTTTTTAATTTATACATTTTTTCGTAACATTATATTATTCAAAACGTAAAAAATTAAACGATAATAATTTATTTTGATATTGGAGGTTGAGGAGCGGCGTACATTTTCATAACGAAATCGTAAATAACCGAGGTTGTTATTTTAAATTAAAATTCATATATTCGTGCGTTACTTAAATTAACAGTAAACAGTAGAGTTTTTGGAAAACGAAGACCCCGTGCAAATACATTTAACAATGAATACTAACGACGATGCTCCTCGGCGCGCACTTCTCGCCGCTTCTCCAAGACAACCCTTTTTATGTATCCCCTTAATATCACCTCGCATTTGCATGTAATGTATTTTAATTCGAATGCCTCGTTTTACTTCTCTATTTATTCGTGCGCTAGTTAGAGAAGTTGATATGGACCAAGATCTCAAATTGTTATTTACTATTATCGTCACCTTCCACTTTGAATCAGGGACTCCTGTATAATTCAAGACAATGAGGTTACTACAGCAAACCGTATGCTCACATGAATGCTCAAAGATGTACTTGATTATTTTTACACTAAAGGATTGCAGTTTCAAAGCTTAACAATGTTCAAGCAGGAAACATTCGGGAGGTTGCAGTGGGTATTATTTACGTTTTGCAACTGCAGCGAGGCTTATAAAACGATGCAAACCTGCAACAAAGTAAACATTTACTTACATTCTCTAATTTACATATTACCACTATGACAAACAACCGAGCTGTTAGTTAAAAACTAATGAATTGCAGTCCTGCTGATTGCTTCATGAATTTTATCGCTATAAAATATTTATCGCTTTTCCACAGAAACATTTCACTGCCGAAAATCTTTAAGGACCATCGGTAACAATTTTAGAGTTGTTTTGGTTACGCCACTGAAAATGATAAAATCTTTTTTTATGATAATTCATCAAACTCTGGTCAATTTAGAATCGTGATGACCATAAAACTTTCATCGTTTTACGTAAACTATAATAAAATGATAGATAAGCGCTCGGAAAATAGTCTTATAACAGATCAGTCAAATTTAAATGCATAATTTATTATTATTTTAGTTTTTGGTGTACAGTGTACAGTATTCCTTATCCCCCACACTCTCCCGTTTCTAAAGTCGAAGGTTTGTTTGCATGATCTATAGTTGATTTCGTGGCGTAGAGGTATTTGTCAGTAATTTATTGATTCCAGCAAAAAGCTCTGTTACATTATTTGTTTTGGAAGAGCGCCAGGTGCTCAATTAATAATATCAATCATACAACATGCAAACAAAATGTGAGTTTCTAAAACCCCGTGGTTTGGGGGGGGGGGGGAGAGGGTGTCTTATATATTTATTTTGAAATATTTACTCGCAAAGAGTGAAAGCCTAATATTCAATGTACTTGATGCACTTAACCTTTCGGTTTTCTGAAACCTGAGGGTCTGAAGGGTTTTCCCCATGCCAGTGCCTCTTTATGAAGTCCCCTTAGTGACCACGTTAACACTAGGCTCTTTCCCGATGAAAAAGCTCAACAAACCAGATTTTATAAAAGTAAAATTAAAATCCATTCAAAGGAAAAGAATTCTAAGTCAAAATCCATTAGTAAAAATTAATTAATTAACAAAATGTTTAAATTGTCGTTGTCATAAATAAAATCAATATCTTCATTTAATCTCAAAATAAAATTTTTAAAAATTTATACAAAAATTTCTTCAGTGAGTTTTTGGCTTTGGATTGGAATTCCAAGAGGTCTCCGATGTCTCTCAAACCAGACTTCGTTTCATTTATGTTTTGAAAGCGTCATAAAACGACACGAAGTAATGATTATTGTCGGTTGTGGATGATGGCACATTTTCATTAAAAATACTAACAACAATTGACCAAGTCAAATGTTTCGGATTTAGTGCTTTCAAATATTAGTCATCAATTTAATCCTTGTTGCTTCGTAAAACGGTGAATCGTAAACTCAATCCAATATTGGTTCGAAAGCAATCTGCTAGATCATACAGCCACGCAATCAACTATTTTATACTTCATTATTATCGTTCCCTAGCGAACTAGCTCTAGGGACAACGTCACTCTTTGTGTTGTCCCGACGACGCAACAAGCGGTAGTCCCGCAGGACAAAGCTTGACAGAATTGCACGTGCATCGCATTTAAATCTCGGATAAGCTAATATTTTAAAATTAATTATTGCCCTGTCGGTCGGCAAGGTAACCGATTTTTTCAGAGCGCACCTGTTTGCGACTGCATACGTGTGGGGAACGCAATTGTCGATTATTTGAACGTCACTCAGGATTGTGTGAAAACAGCGAAACAGGACAGAGTAGGAACAATAAATTTCGCGAAAAACGTTTAACTTGTAAATTGCAAACTTTACGATCGTTTTATTAAGCAATTTTATAAGCCTGTAGTAAAAATTGAATAACGTGTCGATATTAAATTTTTAAGATTTTTCTATACTAAAAATAAAGCGATTTTATTTTGATTCTTGACTCCAACACTTTCTTTACATTGTAACGTCAAAATAAGAAAATGTATGTAAATTCCGGATTCGTATAACAGCACTTAAGTGGGATTAAGGCAACTTCATAATAATATAGTTGTAGCTCATATTATAGGAAAAATTTTTAAATTTTACCTCTCCGATTTTTCATTTTTGCATTGGAAATTAAATTTTGCTGAAATTCTCTTTCAGAAAACTAACAGAAATTTTAGAAATTCTCAGAACAGAAATTCTCCCAGCATGCGAGTCGAAAATTCTTAAACTCTTTTATTTTATTTATTTCAGGAAAATATGGATTCTTCTAGAAAATATGGAAAAAGTCCTTTTATTCAAGCTCAATTTTATCGCAATAAATCGATTCGTGGTTTAAATAGCGAAAACTACATTACCTGTATGCTAGAAAAATCAGAATATTTACTAAACATAATTTCAGAACTTTTGAAATTCTTTTTCTAATTTCGAGTTATTATAGAAAAACTCGGAAAGTAAAAAGTAGCATGAATCATATTCGGTTTTTGAATTAAAAAGTTTTAAATTGAATAAGTTAATTAAACATTAATATTTAATATTTTTATTGAACTTTCAGCGAAGGTTATCGTTTTCATCATAATTTATTTTTACTTGTTTAATTTAAAATATTTCACAAGTCAATAATTTATATACATATAATAAATTAATTTTTTAACTTGTGAAATATAATTAAATAATTTTTTGATTATTGTTATTGTTAGAGATTGTAGCCTAAAACCCTACTCTCTTACTACGATTTTTACCGAAGGTATTTAAATATACTTATTTTATAATTATGCTCTAATTATAAATGAAATAATTTTCGTAATGTTTTTTAAATTATTTTTTTCGACAATTTTATGAAAGCTTACGATGACTTGGCTATATACAGTGACTGTCGGTTATAATCGTGTAAAGTATAAATAAATCAATTTGTAATTTAAAAATAATCCCTTGTTTTTTGAATTTACACATACGGCACCGAAAAATGAGTGTCGCCTGAAGTCCGTGTTTCCTGTTACTTTTTCGAAATCAATTACATTTCCTGTGCAGCAAAATTCAAAATTATGTTGAAATTATTGAATTTCTTTCCAAAAACATGCTAAGCATAAGTCATAAAACTGATTTTCTATTTTTGGTATCGGTGTTCTTTTGTTTTGATGATATTGAATCCTTTGATCTTAAGTGCAAATACAGAATATCATTTAGGGGGAGTATTTTATTTGTGTGATTTTCCCTATCTTTTAGAAAATTCGTTCTAAACAAAAAGTTTGATAAAATCTTAGATGTTACCCATCTAATACTTGCATTTAAATAATTCTGTTTGCCTTAAAAAAATTTGAAATTGGTTAAATAAAGTGCTTAGGTAGTCATAGCATTCGTATAATGTTACACCGTGGTTACATCATAATATAATACTATAGCATTTATCTTACTACTAAAAGTTGACATAGCAATTTTTAATTTTATGTTGAGCAGATGAAAAAATTTTATTTTAAAACATCAATATAAATAGGAGTTTCTTAAATTTGAAGTTTTGATTTTTGAAATTGCATACATACGTAATATGTCAACTTGCCGTATTATATGGTACACCTTTAAAATTCTTAAAAAAATATATTTGTTACCGTATGTACATAGTACATACTCACCATTTTAGACAAATTAATTTAAACATCAAACCAATAAACCTTTTATTCAAAAGAATTTTTAATTCATACCTACATTTTTAAATAGTAAAAGTGTACATAATTTATTTATGCAGTATGTAACATTATACTATGCTTTATAATCGCAAAACTGGCTTACTATTTTCGATAAGAATAATTGTAAGAGATGCAAAACATTCCTTCTCAATTTATATACTTTTTCTACACGTCAATTGTAATTACGTGAAGCAATTTGAACTTTAGGTCCTAAAAACGTTTAAACTAATTAAGATATCAAAATTCTATTTGAGCCAAAAGTTTCTAAAAATCGAGATTTACAAAATAACGGAAGATCTTAAATTCAATGGTTTTTTAGCTTTTTTGGAAAAACCAAAAAACTTATTCAAAAAAGGATATTCGTAAAGGTTTGTAATTTCAAGTCAAAATTTCACCAAAAGAACAGCCTTAATAATAATTTATATATTAATATATAGGGTTTTGAAACTTTCCAAGCGTTTAAACAATTTTTCAAAAATTCTTTTAAGTTATTCTTTTCCAAATTTTTATTTACTAAAAAATCTCAAAGATTTAACGATGAAGTTGGGGTTCAAATTTTTTTGTCGTTTTAATTCACTGTTTAGTGTGTTCTTAAATATTAAGACTTTTTTATAACTCAAATGTTCATACTTTAGCTTTCACCAAATATTTTACAGATTTCAAAATATTATCTCAAAACATTCTAACCTAAATTCAAAGCTTAAGCTTACGTCTTATCCATTTTTTTGTCTTAAGCAGTAAACCTGAAAGCTCACAGGGCCTTCGGGCTTTTTAGCTTTTTGCTAATTATAGTTCGAAATTGAATATTATGTACCTATTTAGAAATTATCAAATCTGATCAAAGCTTCATTTTTAAATGATTTCATATATTTTAAGCTTCTTGTAATTTTCTTTGTAGTTTTTGATTTAAGATCACAGAAAAATAGCACAATTAAAACGTTGTGAGTTCGATTTTATCTTGTAGTCGCTTGGATAAATTTTTAAAAAAAATATAGGTACGCGGATGTATAAGATTTTCTTTGTAGCAGGCAGTTTGGTAGATTTGCAGAAAAATAATTTTGAAATCTTAATAAGTTAAAAGATGTTGAAAAACGGTTGGAAGAGCACAAAAAAGAAAGTTGATAAGGTGAAATGATTGACTAGCAGCATTTTTTATATATTGTGGATCATTGAGTAGAACGTAAACCTCTTACTCGCATATCTGAGAGAAATGCTTTCCTTTTGGCGTAGTATATAGAGAAACTTTTTCTTTTTGGTTCCCATCTGTCACGTAATATTTCGCTTCTGCTTACATCATCCCCTAAATTCGACACAACATCCTTATCCTTATCTACCTGAATTGCGACATGACAAAGCGTATCCCATGTATGCACACCCTATCTCGAGCTTATGCTAATCTACCTTTGCCCTTCAATGAATCCACTTCATTCAACACTTGGATGCAAGCGGCTTACGTACGTCTCTGTACTTAACATGAGTATTGTACGCCTGTCCCAGACAGTCCCCATTATCAAAGCTTCTTTGTCTTACAAAATGTCTGTGCTAATCGCACGGCATTGTTAATTCGTTTACAGACATCAACTTAGCGTCAAGTTGGCAAATTTAAAATAAATTATAAAACACAGTTTTTCGTATTATCAAAAAATTTGAATTTCAAACTTAATCCAATTATTACATTTTACGAGACTGCGACTGTATTTTACGTGATTAAACCCAAGAGGTGAACATAAAGGCATAATTACCAAACGTACTAAAACCACCACTAAAAGCAAAATAAAGTTAAGTTTGTAATTAGAAAGTCTGTAGCACTTATGTGCATCAGTAATCTTGTTTATTTAAAGTGTAATTCTTTTACGTTAAATTATATTATACGTTTACTTAATGTTACGCCTCGCAATAAAATTAACAATCATAAACTTTAAAAACCAAGAGTTATCAAGACGAATGCCCACAATTCAGTTCAATTGCCGACGACATATTATGTTTATTTCGTTAAATTTACTTTAAAAATTATCGACTAACTGGAAAAAAGCAGCACTTGCTGAGCGCCAGGTGAGATATTAGGAAGTACAAACAAGAAGAGAAATTTAGAATAAAACAAATTTTTGGAAAAGTGATTTTAATTTTGTTAAAATTATGCACGAGTTTAAAAGGGTGATTTTTTAGGAGTTTTAAAAGTCATGGATCATAAGTTACATGAGCCGCAATCGAAACGTTACCGGCACATAATTTATTGCAAGCGATTCCGTGTTAAATCACTTTCCTTCATATTGTTTGGTTAAGCTCGATTTAAAAAATGTATTTAGGTTTTATGGATTTAGACAGGAAAAATTGTAACTCCGTAATTCCATTTTATTTAAAAATTTAGGCAAGTCGACACTCGACAAGCTGTACATCCAACAAATTTGACACAAACATACCATTTGTCTTAGGCGGAACTGAAAGACTCGGATAGTATACATTTATCAAATTTTCATATCCAAGCCGAGTTATTGCGCGAAGCATCACATTTGATTACGTTTTTCATGGTAGCGAAAAGGTTTCGATTTGAATTTTTAAAACTGCTAGTTGCCGTAACGGCTTTGTCGTTGAGACATTTTTTATTCCACCTAGAAGTAGGGATTAAATAAAGTCGTTTAAGTATTTATTTGAGTGTTGTGTGTCATCCTCGAAAAACCTGTTCATTCGCTAAAGCAGTGCGTTATCGCTAAAAATTCAATTCCCAGTCGGTTTGTGCGTTCGTAGATTTCGTACAATAGTAGCAGACACATCCATTTTGCCAATGCGACTTACACAAATATAACAATTCCATAAAAAAACTTTTCTTTTGTACATAATGGTACACGACGAATGTGTGTAGGCCATGTGTCACCCGGGATATACTTGAATATTTGGGTCGCTTATATTCTAGACGCTTTATGGGATTTCTTATCTTGTTATATAACTTGAAAAGTACATGAATGTGCTCGTTAAAACTGCACTTTTATGCGGATTAACTCTTCTGCATTAAAATTATTACCCATTAAACTTAATCGTTTCCTTAAAATAACAAAATGGAAATCCACTTGGCTAACGCAGATTAACGAAACAGTTTCTTATAATATTGTGGTGATTTTTTGTTCAGTTAACCCGCAAGTCCAGACCGTGGTCATTTTATTTGTTTTAAGTACTGCAAATAAGTTACAATTTATTCAGAGGAAAATTAAAAAGGCTAAGTTTTATACTTTAACACATCCGCAACACATTTTTTGATTGTAATTTTTATAAACGTTAGAATAAGTGCTTCGAAAACGATCTACGATAAAAGAAAAGAATATTAATTTGTGCAACATCCTGTACGTAGTTGAAGAACTTACGGGTATAAATTTTCTTAAGGTTGAAACCAGGTCTTCCAGAGCGCTTTGATGCGGGTTTGACGCAAATATTTGCGTAGTGTGTTTTTAATTTGCGAGGAGTATACACAAGGGCACATGGATAACCCGAAGCGGAAACGCGACAAACCAAATTGACCATATAATAGTGGAAGAAAGATGCAAAGATTGTATACAAGACGTGAGAAGTTATAGAGGGGCGGACATGAACACGGACCACTATTTGGTGAGAGCTAAATTGAAGCAAATAATACCAATTGAACCGAGGAAGAAAGCCGATAAACTCAGAACTGGATCAAGATTTCTAATCAGGGATGAGCCGATGAGAGTAAAATACGAGGAGAAGATGGCCAAAAACCTGAGAACAAAGCAACGAAACTGCGATATAGAACAAAACTCCAGAAACTTACAAGAAATAATACTACAAACGGTGAAAGAGATAGGAGAGATGAAACAAAGAAAAAAGAAAGAGTGGTACGATGAAGAATGCGAAAAAGAAATAAATAAGAGAGAAACCACAGAACATAAGGAAAGATACGAGAGACAAAGACGAAAGTGCAAAAAGATATGCAGAGAGAAAAAGAGAAAATATAAGATTGCAATGCTAGAAGAAATACAAGACAAGTTTAGAACCAAAGAGATCAGAAACTTTTATCAAGGAGTGAAAAGGGTAAAAAATGGCTATCAACCAAACACAATGATTTGCAAAGATAGAGATGGAAATTTAATAGGCGATGAAAGAGAAATCATGGAAAGATGGGCACAATACTTTGAGGAATTACTCAATAAGAATTAAGATGGGCCAATAGTTGATAACACCGAACACAACACAGAAAATGGAAACAGAGAAGCCCTAAAGATGGAAGAAATATGCGACATTATTGGAAAATTAAAGAACAACAAAAGTGCGGGTGAAGACGGCATAACGGCTGAAATGATTAAGCTGGGAGGTGAAGAATTACATAAACAAGTGTACGAGCTAATATCACGAATATTTAATGAGGAAAAAATGCCTGGAACATGGAGCGAAGCCCTGATATGCCCGATACACAAAAAGGGCAACAAAAAGGAATGTGCCAACTACAGAGGAATAGCCCTATTGAACGTGACATATAAAATTTTAGCAACATGGATCAAGGAAAAAGTTGAAGACTACTCTGAAAGAATAATCGGTGAGTATCAGAGCGGATTTAGAAGTGGGAGATCAACGATGGATCAGGTGTTCATAATTAAACAGATACAGGAAAGAAGTCATAGATTACAACTACCCACACACTTGGCCTTCATAGATTTTAAACAAGCGTACGATAGTATAAGGCGAGCTAAGCTATACCAGACATTGAAAGAATTCAACATATGCCCCAAACTGATCAGACTGATAAAGATGACACTGGAAAGAACGGAAAATAGGGTGATGGTGAGGAGAATGACGTCGAGAAAGTTTAAAGTGGAGAGTGGCCTCAGACAGGGAGACCCATTGTCGGCAATGATGTTCAACCTCGTACTGGAGAAGATAATATGAGAAAGCAAGATAAACAGAAATGGAACAATATATAGTAACTATCATCAATGTCTAGCTTTCGCAGATGATGTGACACTGATAGCAAGATCGAAGCAAGAACTACAACAGTGTATTAAGAGAATGACAGCAGAGGCGAGAAAAATGGGTCTGGAAATCAATGAAGAGAAAACAAAATACATGACATGGCAAGACCCTACATATGAGGAAAACAGAACATTACGGGTAGAAGCGGACAACAATAGAACTCTGAAGATAAAAGAAGTCCAGACATTTGTATACCTAGGCACCACGATAACAAGGAGGCCAGGTAGTACCGAAGAAATAAAAGCTAGGATAACTGCAGGTAGTAGAAGTATAGCAGCACTACATGGTGTCTTATCGAAGAATATGATGTCCAGAGCAGTGAAGACCAGGATATACAAAACAATAGTGAGACCGGTGGTGACATACGCGTGTGAAGTGTGGACATTGAAGAAACAGGATGTGATGATGTTGGAAGTATGGGAGAGGAAGGAGTTGAGAAAGATTTTTGGCGGAGTGAGAATAGAAAAGAGGTGGAGAAGACAAACAAACGAGGAATTAAGAGATCTGTATGGAGAACCCGACATAGTGACGGTAGTGAGAGCACATAGACTTAGATGGCTTGGACATGTGATAAGAACGGGCGAAGAGAGAGTGACATCGAAGGTGTGGAAAAGCCAAATAGACGGACGAGGAAGAAGGGGAAGACCACTACTCGAATGGAAGGGAGATGTGTATGAAGACCTACAGCATCTACATATAAAAAATTGGATGGAAAAGACAAGAAATCGACAAGAATGGAGGAAAGTAGTGAACGAAGCTATGGGCCTTCAAGGCGTTTAACGCTGTTAATTATTATTATAATTTTTACTTAGCAACTAAGTAGAAATTAGTTTTGGAGCCGTAAAAGTGAATATTTATGAAGAATCGTCAATTTCAGTAGAGAATTGCTGAAAATATAAAAATTTGAAGACATCGTAAGTAAAATTTTACGAAGGTCAAAGTTAGAAGCAGAGGCCATTTTGAAAAGGATTAAAAATTTTTAATGCTAATGCAAATTCACTTACCTACGTTAAATTTGAAATTACTTAAATTGGATAATATTGAAAATTGGATCAACGGTTTTGAGATTGATAAGTTTCAATCTGATTGACTTTGAAGATTAATACTACACCAGATGGTTTGCTGAAGTTTTTTCTTTGCAACACGTGTGGCATTCACTGGTACGGAAGCAAACGGTGATCGACAGGACGAGCCGCTTACACGAACGCGCACGGGATTTATACAAGGTATTTCAAAATAAAAAAAATACCCTAGTAAAAACATTTTATTAATAAAAGCCAAAACTTGTATCACATTATAAAATTTTATTATTCGCTACACATTTAAAACATACCGGCAAATGAGTTTGAAATTTAGCAAGGTTTGGAGTAAAGTAAATAAAATTTCAAAATCAGTGGTCGAAAATTATTACACTCTAAAGCCTAATAGCGAGATTTGTCGCTACCAAAATTTTCTATTGAATAAACCAACATTTGCTCGCAAGACAGACGGGGTGACCTACAGGAATTCGCTATACTGGGTGTTTCATGCTCTACCGAATCCACTAAGCAAGTCGAGGTAATTTTAGGTTGAAAAAGGTTTTTAATAAAATACCACCACAATATACTCAATTATGAAAAAAGAATTTCTTTATGATAGAAAAATGCAGTATCCGGCATCTCAAAGATGTTCGAAAATAATTTTTTAAACATTTCAAATTAATTTTATTCGATTCGTAAAAAGGACATTTTCGAAAAATTTTCGTCTGATATGGATCTGTCAGGAACAGTAGGACTGAAGTTTTGTTTGGAAAGTTTAAACCAGAAAGCTGGTACTTCTATGGTTTATCTTAAAATTGATTTACCACTTAACCGCTGCACAGACGTAAACCTCTGTTTCTACCCTGTTAAATTTGAACTCAAAACTTATTAGCCAGCGGCTATCACTGCTACGCCAAGTTAAACACTTCCATCTATTCTGCCACGGTTACCTAAATTAATTTTAAAAATCTAAACATTTAATTTTAAATTCGTTTACGTTTAAGTAAAAAACTAATAATAAAATTTGTTGTTGTCCTGCAAACAATGCGCAGGAGAATACTTCGTAAAGCTCCCTACGCACGAGACATGCACTCCATAACAATTATTTTGATTTAATTCGCCTAATATGCAAAGGGAATTAAAAAATGTTTTATTGAAATTTTAAATATTTTATATTTAATTTCATAACGAAAGGCAAACCCAAAAGAATTTCTTTCAAATTAATATCGGTTTTTCGTGCGAGAAGGAAAAAAGGAAAACTGGAAAAAGTGTTTTTGAAATTTAAAATTAATTTTTGCTATTGAGAAAGTCTACGAAGTGTAATTAATTGATAAAATTTAATTTAGCTTAATTCGGTGTCGACAATATCGGCGACAGTGATAATGTACATTTTCATCATGTTTTACTTTCTTTGCATTTTCGGTAACAATACGGCATTACCGTCTTTGTGTGCAGTAAATCACCTTTTGCGATGGTTAATGTGGCATCAGTTTAGCTATACCAATTTCTTTGACGTAAAATATTGTGGTAAATTACTTAGTCTCACTTTCAATAACCATGAATGGATCGATCTCTTGACAAGCCAGAAAATAACGATACGAGTCGACTTTTGTTGTATTTATTGCGCTATGCTTGTATGCAGATTTAGAATAAATTTGAAAAATGGAAGGAAGCCTTTTGGTCGGTTTTTTAATTATGATAAATTCGTGTAGTACTTTTGTGCGATTTAACAATTTACCTGTCGTAACATTTTATCAGATGATTTTATCGTAATGCGAAACAAAGCGATAAACTAAACAATAAATTAGTTGCTGCACGAGCAACAAATTTATTAAAAAATGGGGATCGAACGTGAGGGTGAATAAATTATTTACACGACCTTGCATTTGTGTTCGAAATTTTTCGAATATTGTTGCGATTTAAACGTAATCAAATAAAAGTGAGCGAGAAAGGCAGATTGGATTTAAAATTTGACAGGCACGAGAAGACTCGGTTGGACATTTTGTTGTGAGGACCTAGCCTAAATAAGCAATGGTTTACCCTTGGAAAATGACATAATGCCAAGTAACAATGGACTCTCCTGTATCACAAGTACCCCGGCTTAATCCCTTAGTTGTATTGAAGGTCGGATATTTTGCTTATTCGTATGTATAGGCTAAAATTCTATTGAGTTATATTATCCCCTTTTATTCGGCATTATCTAATATCTACTAGGACTACTTCGGTTTACACTCCATTTCGCTATCGCAAATCTGCTTCGTATATTTGTTATGTTTTGTATTAAAGGAACGAAGGTTTATGTCTTTCTAAAAACGATACACGTTATACGTAATAAAGTTGCTCGGCATTTCATTTCCAAAAGGTCGAAAATACGGAGATCGCATTGAGAACATCAGAACATAAATTTGAATATTTCTCGTTTGTTATTTTTATTCGTGAAGCGCTGTAGGTATGGAAAATGTGATATTGTTATTTCAAAATCAGGGAGCCGAACAAATTGCAAATGTTTTCAAAGCGCTCGTTGTAATGAGCAAAGGAATAGAAAAGTATTTTCAAATCATCATCGTCGAGTACCTGCATAATACCTACGTACGTAAAATTTTTTATTGCAATCAACTCTTATATTATACATAATATTATGTGTGCTTGGCTACAAATGTTATTACTAAGTCTTTTATGCCAAAACATATTGTCGAGCCTTGCCAGATCCATATGGATGGGGTAAGAGCAACTTTAATTATACATACACGCAGAACAAATAAACTCTCAACCCTTATAAATGTTATAAATCAGTGAAATAAGAGGGGTCGGTTTGTCGGGAGGTTTAATTCTTTTTTATTATTAACTTGCTTTTATTTCAGCAGCCACGTAGGTACTTATTATTTTTATGCATCTGCGTTACGACTATCGCTTAGCTTCCAACTCACCGACACTTATTATTTTTACAATACCCATTAATTAGATTATTAAAATTGAAACTCTTCATTGTGGATATTGAATATCTGAATTCGCTCCAGTTCTATCTTTCCAGGTGATCCAGAAGTGGTCAAACATTTTTTTACTGACAACTTACTTTTACATCTCTAAAACCCACGATCTTTTTACCTTATCATTCCTTTCAGCGATTTTAGTAAGTCACGAAAAAACTGAAAACACATGAGATATTGGCTGTAAATGATTTAATGTAGGTACTAAGTCATGCGACGAAGATGCTCTTGCATTCTTCAGCCGCTTGTTATCTTTTCAGTTTAGTATAAAATTTATAGATTCCTAAACACAAGGGCACATGTCATTCAAACCATCGTTTTTTTTTCTATTCTTTTTTACTTTGACGTTTTAACAAATGGCTCTATAGCTCAACCAGCGATCACACCAATTCACTGCTGTGGTTAAATCAACATTAAAGTAACGCGAATAAAATAAAGCGGTTATTCAGACAACAAAACTTTTAGTTTTTAAAACCGAAAGGTTTAGGGGTATGATATACCCATTTATTTAGTAAAATAATAACATACGTCGAAGGATAACAAAATTATTGCAGAACCATAATCGACATATCCTATATGAATTTTAAAACCGGGAGGTCTCTGGGGAACATCAACATTGAACATTTTGAAAGAGTAATAGAAAATTAGTGCAAAATCTTATTCTCTAAGCAAATTTATCCTATTTTGTAAAAAATTAAATTAAATTTATAGTTAGAAAATGAAGAATGATATTTTTGCAAAATAACGCACTTGTTATAGTGCAAAAATCGTACGAAATATTTTTGTAAATAACTTTTTATTTCAAAATTTATTACTCACACAATAATTTTAGTACATTTAAGTAACAAATTTTGATGATGATGTTCTACAAAATTTTAATGAAACAAATATTCATTAATAAACTATATACAACATAATTTTTACTTAAAATAATGTTTTTAATTGAAATTTCTGTTATTATTGATTTGCAAAAATATACCTGAAAAACGTACTATTTATTAAAGAGTTGAATTTAGGGGATAAATATATATTATAATTATCGAATTTGTAATTTTTATGTATATTATAGTTAGTTAATTAAAAAATATAAGTATTACTTATATGTTAATACAACATCTCTAAAAAAATACTAATAACATAAATTTTTATGACCGGGCTTTTCATATTGCCGCCACTGTACAGTTTTAGTATATTTAACAATCGCAATTGCAATTTCTGGTGTACTGGAGGGTATTCCATACCCCCCAGACCCCCCCGGTTTGAAGGACCGATAGTTTGAGCACATGACTTGTAGTTACGTTTATTCGTGAAAAATTCTGTACTATTATAGTACGCACCAGTGTTGAAGAAACTGGGGGTACTTTCAGTGGTGGATTAAGCTATTGATGAGATACAAGCGCAAGTCTCTAATTTTTTTGTTTCAAAAAATTTATTTACAATCCCACAATATAACAAAAAATAAAATAAGTAATTATTATTGGTTACTCTCAGAAATCCTCATCCACGATTTCAACTTTTTCCTATTGACCATTGGAAAGAGGACAATTTTCTAAATAAATTAACACAAAAATTTTTTAGGATTATGCAATAGTTGTCGAAATAACGGCATTTTAAAATAACTAAAAGCAGGGAGATGTAACATAATATAATATACCTCGATGCGTGACGGTAACTAGCACGTTCGAGTTCCTGCTTTTCATTTTGCTGACGGTACGTGTGCTTTAATATACTCTTAATGTTGTTGTCAGTCGCGATGGTAAGGGAGAAAAAGTTCCACTATAAGAGGGTAAGATGCGTGGCCGAAGGATTGGCAATCTACCCCAGGGGACAGACCGACTACCGTGGGATCAACCGAATACTAGAATCCACACTACCACCCGACAGCGCTGGCTATTTCACCCACCAGCTAGAACAGGAAAGACTCCGAAAGTGGTAATTAGGGGCATCCACCAACAGATTGAGTCTGACACCGTAAAACAAGATCTAGAAGCCCAGTGCTTCGAAATCGCAAACGTCGCACGGATGTACAGAGGAAGGATGTACACAGGAAACCCCTCTCACTGCTACTTGTCACACTCCCGCGGAACAAGAAGATCTTCGATGTGGAAAAAATCCTGGACATCGACGTAAACATCGAGACGCCCAATAGAAAGTTCAAGATTGGGCAATGCCACAAATGCCAGACGTTCGGGCATTCCCAAAGGAAATGCCGTTCCGCACCAAATTGTATTAAGTGCGCAGGCGCGCACGTGTCAAGCGCCTGCACAAAGTCCAAAGAGACCTCTGCCACCTGCGCAAACTGCGGTGGACCCCATCCTGCCAGTTACAGGGGATGCCAAAAGTTCTCTAAACCAAGGATGGGGAACAAGAACCAAAACGCCAGGACAAACTCGTGCCCTCCCAGCCGTCACCCAAGGATGGAAAACAACCACTCCACGAGAATAACCCCACAGGCCATCGCGACCATTAGGGCCCAACTAGCGATTCACGAGGTCAGTGCGGAAATAATCGCAGCCATTGTAAGCAGCCTGAAGAGCCAGACTGCAACCAAATAAATGCCAGGTCAATCAACCACAACCCCACTACGGACAACCGGTCGAATGATGCACTAAAGGAAGCAATACCCGGCGCAATAGCCGCGGACAAAAATTAAGACAATGCTTAGCGCAATCACCGCGGGTCCGGCGGGCCCTGAAAAACACAACGCCACAGTCACCCTCAGACGAAGGAGCTCTAGGGCGGCCTCCGGCCTCTGTTGCTCCGCAAGCAATGACAGTTTAATTTAGTTTAATCGCGATGGACACTCGGACGAGTTTTATGGCTTCGAGTTCCACCTTTGGCGAGTTCTATCATTCTTCAGGGATATTTTTAAACTGTTATATGTAAGGTGAAAAAATAAAACAGGCTTAGAGAGCGCTGAAGGCGTCCGAAGGGTCTGTTTTATTTTTTTGCCTTACTCAACAACGGCTAATCATACAGCCGTGTTAATATGTGTATCTAAAATACATGTAAATTTTACATTTTTAAAATCGAATTTTTCGAAAACTAATGCATAATCCTCCGAAATTTTTGTTCTAGTATGCTTAGAAAGTGTCCTTTTACCTATTTTCAATAAGAAAAAGTTAAAATCGTGGGTGAGGATTTCTGACAGATTCTTTATTGTTCTTTAAATCAATTAAACGTTTCTAGGGTCTAGAGGACATATTTTTAGTGAGTACACGGCAAATCTCGGATTTACTTTAAAATATACTTCATTAAAAAACTGACTAAAAATATTTTAAAATACTGATCAAATAAATACAAGCTTTGTAATGATTCACCGGTACTATTTTATTCCATTGATTATTTAGTTAAGTATAAAAAAGATTGAACTAATGCCAATTTATAAATGTTTTTTATATTTAATAGGTACAATTTTTAGAAAATTTTTAGTTCAAGTTTTAGACACAAAATATAATTTTTTTTAAATAAACAAATTTTGAAGCTCTCTAAAATTTAGAGGCCCTAAGCGCGCGCTTCATGCGCCTGTGCGATAATCCGCCACTGAGTACTTTATACTCACAAAAGTCCAACTAAATGTGTTAGTTTTTGAAACCGGGGGGTCTGGGGGGTATGGAATACCCTCCAGTGCCTCAGTTATTTTGTTTAAAAACAAACTTTTATAATGGTAAAAAATCGTGTACTTTACACCACGAACTTGATAATAATAAAAAGAAATAATAAAAACTAAAAAACCTGCAGTTTTCCGAAAATTTGAAATTAATTGATATATTGCAAAAACTGTAAGTTCTTTTAAGGCACTGAGGGCTATTCAGCTCCCCCCCCTCCCCCCCCAAATTTCCAGCTCTATTTTGTTGAGTTTATACATCATATCAGTGATATTTGAGTAATAATTTATTGTGTTTATAACAGAAATATTAATTTTTTGTATCATACAAGTTCAAAAGTATTTCCGGTACAAAAGTCGTAAAATTTAATTTAAATATAATTTTGAGACGATTCACAATGATTAGTAAAACAAGATATAAAATACGTTATCCTTCGTCCGGAAAATTTGAATAATAATTATTAATTAATTATTTTTTTTTTTATATTAAAACTTTGCTATAGAGTTTGTGAATATTTTTAAACGTTTCGATTCATAGACAGCACTTTATTTCATTGCGGGAAAGCTAATAATTGTATCTGTTTTAATTTAGCCAGTTCTTGCTGATTGCCAGGATAAGCATCAACAGATTTAGTAATGTAGCAATTAGTGCGGATTATAATGCCAAAAACGGTTTTATTTTGTTTATTAATTTTTTATAAGTTGAATTAATAAAATTAATGTGCGTACCTTTATTTAAGGAAGATAGGAAGTTGCGAACAGTGAACTCTCGGCAAATAGAAAATATTAATCTTAATATTTAGAAATTATATTAACAGGAAGAGATAAAATTCGGTAATTTATTTTAGTAGGTGTCTGTGCATTCGCCTTCAAACATTTCGCGAACTCTTAGCCGCGGCGGCATTAATTGAAAAAGTTTTTAAATTTTTTATATTTAGTTAAATAAAAATATTTTAGGATGATATATAAAGTAATCGCAATTAGCGAACTTAACATTTCGTAAAAGTAAACTTAAAAAAGTCATTAAATGTTTTCGGTAACTGTTAAAGTATAGCGAATGTCCCAAAACTTCATAAACGCTTAAAGTTGGAAATGTAGGGATGCGGGAAACGTGTTCATATACAAGGGACGAAATACCAGTACCCAAAAGATGTTTGCGGAGAAGGTTGAGGTCAAAAATTCGATTAGAGAGTTTGGAGATTAGGACTGCCCAACTAAAAATGATAATAATCATTAAATACACAAAGTTTGGAAGCGCAATTTTGTAATGGTTCGGTTTTATTAAAAATTTTTTAGGAGTGAAAATAAAAGGAAGAAATTAGTTTCGGTGGAAGTGGTTAATGGAACGAAGTGAAAAGTTACGAGGTACATAATTAGATTAGGATAAATTTTATAAGCAAATGTATTTCAATTAGATAAACGTCTAACATAATTTATTCGCTTGGTAAATTGTAGAACATTCTTTGTGCATTACTGCGTAGATGTTTTACCGACTTACGCTAACGTATAGGGTGCCGAAATTGGTAAATTCGTAACGCTAACACCATTAGAAGCGGGCGGATTGGGGCCCAGCAAATTGCAATAGGCCGCCGGATAAACTGACTCCACAGTGCGTATCCCAGATTGACTCATATGCCCGTGTAAGGGGCTGTTTTATTAAGGGCGCCTGCTAATATACCGAAGACGACGAGGCTGCGTCGCGCAGATAGGGAGATTCGCTTTGATACTCGGACTTAATCAATCATTCATCAGCATTAAAATTAAAACATGACGTACACCGAAAACTAACGGTGTACGTTTTGAAAATATCTAAGGAAGCCAAACTGGAGTGATGAAACACGACTATAAGTGAGATATATTATAATGGAGGAAGTCAGTCATTATTCAACACTCGCCTAAAGTCGCTCATCATTTATAAATCTCGAGTTGCGGACCGAACAATTCAAATAGGGCTTATAACAAATAGCAACTAGTAGTTTCCCTTCTAATTTTCACTTTGCAAATTTAAATACGTTCGCCAAATAAATCTTCCGAAATTACAAAAAATTTTCCTCTCCTTCAATTTATCACAACCAAAGGGTTAAATTATTTTATCATAGTATTTAACGAAAAACAGACCAAATTTGCGCCATCGAATATTTTGACCTGGAGAATCTGGAACAGACACGGATTCCTCTAAATTTTACACGTCGAACATCATTAGCTTTTTGTTAACTAAAACTATGCATCAAAGCGGAGGAATTTTAATTAAAAATTGAAATCACTACCGAGCTTTCCTAAGTTTTATTAATTTTATTTTCGTGGTCAACAAATACTCTCTAGTGTTGTAATCCGCTCAGTGGCGTACTTACCTTATTAATTGATAACACCTTCTCCTTCGGCAATATAACAGCTCTCGATTTCCCAATCAGCTCTGATCCAATTTTAAAATTGCTATCTAACTTTGAATATCATAGAAAACTATAAAATTCTAGCGAGTTATTATTAAATTAGATTGATTATTATTTGTTTACCCCCATTTTCAGTTAATTCTAATTGTAATTCATTTACTACAATAATATTTATTTGTATGTATACAATTTAATAAGATTTTCCTTAGATTGCTCTAGATTTCCGCAAATTTCCTTTGCAGTTTTTCACTTTTACATCGAATTAAAAAAAAATATTATAGAATTTTGGGATAGTGAAAAATAGCAAGGATAACGGAAAGGAGTGAATCCAATCTTGGGTATGCTGAATATTAAAAACAAAAAAGTAAAGAAGCAAAAAAAATTTTCTAGAATTTCTAAAAAAATTTTGGGGGCTCCGTGGACAGTTTAAATAAAAATTAATCAGTTTGGACCGGATTAGTCGCAATTTTGCACCGAATTAAATGCAAAGAATTAAAAAATATAAACATTATTCTGTTTTGGTTTTGGACAAAATATTACACAAACAATATTTTTTCTCGTTAATTATTATGAAAGGTTTAGCCGTGGTGTGTTCACGTCCTTAGAGGTGAAAATCGACTGGGGGCTTTAATTTTGTACACAATTATCCTATTTTAATACTTTAAAATAGGAAATAATATGAAATAAATAGAAAATATTTTTTTTAAATCTTGGTTTTAGACTTTTACTTAATTAAGCAACCATTGACAGTTAAGAAATTGGGAGAAATGGTATTCTTACCATGTAGTCTAAAATATTGGTCATCAAGTTTGGTGCAATACCGAGTAGAGCAGGAACTTTAATTTCTATCTGTCCTCCCTCGGCGGGTAATGGCAAACCACCGAGGTAATATGCCTTGAAAAACCTTTCATAAATTGAAGTGATTGGCCAAAACTCACTGTGGGTTGTAGTGCTGGTCTGTGTATTGATAAATAATATAATAATATTAGTATATGGCAATTGCTGAATAAATTTTGAAACCTGTGACCGGGGGGGGGGGGGGGGAGAAGAAATACAGCTATACTCCTGAAATTTTCTAAAATTTATTTACACTGTAAGAAAATATAATAGAAAATTAGTGAAATATTTTATTCTCCGGTTGAATTTACCCTATTTTATAAAGTAAAAATTATTTTCTCTCTTTTTCATGTCCATGAGGCCGGAATGAATCCTTTAGTTTACCAATATTATTTTCTATCTTGCAATTGATATTTTGTCAGTAGCAGCTGTTACGAGGAGGAAGATTGGGCGTCGTCCTTGCAAAACTATGGAGGTAATGAAATTGCTTGCCTTACTGAGTACTGAAGGGTATTCCGTACCCCCAGACCTCCCCGATGATTTAATTAACTTGCGGTTAATTTTATTCTTAAGAAACCGTTTACTATTCAAAACAAATACATTTATGTCAAGGCAGTACGCACCGAAACCGGCGGTCTTCCCTACCCTTAAGTATCCCATTAGAAGATTAAAAATAAAATATTATATTTTTAAAAAAAGATTAATTTAAATATGGATAAAATTAATTATATTTTGACTACATATTTGCAGTCATTGCCCCTATTGTAACTGATTTATCCTTGTTTTATTTTTTAGTAAAGGAAACTACGGAATTATTATGTTTTCAGCATAAATAAACTGAATTATTTTGTTTACTAACTTTTCATAAATTAAATTTCATAATTTTTTCATGGTGAAAATAACATTATATTTATATGAAAGTTAATGCTTAAAATATCGAATTTATTCAATTATTACGTGATATAACTAAAATAGTATTTGAAGGGTTGAGTGGATAAAGATGTTATATTACAAAATAAAAATTGTAATGTAATCTATAAAAAATTAGGTTACATTATTATATTTTATCATTATATTATTTTCATCAAACACAATTTCGTGAAATTTCAAATGTCCACCGACGACAGCAGTTTAACATTGAATAAATCAAAGTTAGTGTTTCTAAAATTTATCCATTTCTACAAAATTTACTTTTAATATTTAGTACTTCGCAGATTGTCAGATTACAATCGCAATATGTTAATTTTGAAAGTCATTTTGACGTATAATACACCTTCGCAGTTATGAATTTTAACACGTGAACTTCTGCTTTAATATAGTTTTCTGTTTAAAATTCAGAAAAACAACCACCTTTTTGTCTTCAAATTTAAAATTACCTAATCCTCCTCCTTCTGGGGGGGGGGGGGTATTTAATATCTCCAAGTTTAACAAAATCAATTTTTAGTCCACCCCCATGAAAGCCTTTCAGCTACCTTAATCACTGACCTAGCTGCTCAACGACCCCTCAAAGTAAGCCTCTCGAGCTGAAAACTTGAATACTTTTTATTTAGATTTGTAGTCTGTAGTTGAATAGGGAGTTTCTTCTCGTGTGACCTATAGCAACCACTTCGACAATATCTGTATGCAATTTTACAAATTCAGTAAAGTCTTGGTGATTTCATTTTACATATCGAAAAGTTCATATTCGACAAAACCTTTTAGATGTCTGCGACACAAAGGCGATTCTTGCTGACAATTTAATTTTCTTCAATACCCTAATTTGTTGCGGTAGGAGAATATCTTTCGCTCCGTATTTTATTGCTGATTCTACAATCAAAAATCAAATTACTTGTAAAAGCTACATCTGGATTAATTACAATTCAAGCAGAGCCGGCGTGACATGTTTGAAAGTTAAATCGAATTTTATAATTTTATTCTTCTTCAAAGACGGGGAAGTAAAATTGTAGTGCATACATAAGAGAGGATAGGTAACAGTGCGAGTCAAATCGATATTCAATCACAAAACAAATTAGTTTTTAATTAAATAAAAACCAAATTCTTGTTTAAAACTGGCGATGGCGATGACAGGTCAAAAGGGTTGAGCGTTTGTCGCATTTGGTCGCACCGCGGAAGGTCTAAAACAGACTTTACTTCGTTATGAACATACCAGTTGATTCCTTAGAGAATGTTTGATTATTAAGTAAATATGAGCTAAATTACAACCCCACCTAAGCGCACCGCCCTCCCTGTCAGAGTCTGCCAGAGTTTACTCTGTTAGAAATGCACAATACAAATTTAGAGAGCTAAACTGCAGATATCGGTATAAAATTGTTACAGCTTTTCCATCAGCTAAAACGTCAAGGTGCATTTTTAAATGCAAAGTTTTGCGTTAAATTTTTAATTCGATATAATAGTAACTTTTCTGTTGACATCTTTTTCAAATGCAAATTCGCGTCGACTGCATTTGAGTTCACTTAAGGATTAAGTCGAAACTTTTTCTTGTTTCCTGCTCTCCTTGAATTGTTTGTTTTTCGAAATAGCGGTCGAGTTTCCCAAGTCCACTAATTAGTCATACATACGCAGTATCCAGGGACGATGGTTACTGGTTTACCAATTATTTTCAGTGATAATGCGTAAGCGACTCCTTCGCCTTCTTCTTGGCAAAAAATTTCAGTTTCCCAATTTAATAAATTATTATTTAATAACTTGGATATTGACTTTTATAAAAAGGTAACGAGTGCGTGATTACTCAAACATTTATGAAGATGGTAATCATCGAAGTTGTCATTTCAAATGTGGTGGTCATTATGGAGTTGGAACGATAAGTCGTAACAGATATTCCATTATATTCCAATTATAAAGCATTTTGCCGAACGTGGCTATTCATCAGTATAAAGGAGTGGTCACTGGAGCCGGATATTCAGATGTAAGAACATATGGCGCCGGTTCAAGTCAAGTCGAGCTTTAATCTTCGTAGAAACCACCTTTCTGAATCGGAATTAAGTGTGGGACGCGGACGGTTTGTTTAAATTGAACAATATTAAAAATTTCGCATTACGGCTATCCATTTTTATAAGCGGACATCTGTGTCTGATACCTACATCGTATCTCAATATCTTGAAAGTTTACTGTATCTCAAATTACATCAATTTCCGATCAATATCTGCACAGTTGTGCAAATACACAACTAAATTCGGGCCCATCATTTTACATCGAATACCGAATTGACTTACTGTCAGGACTCCACCACCAAATACTGACACTTTATCTGGAAGAAAAGCGTTTTGTTATTACGTTAGTTTTCGAGTGGCTCTTCCACTTTTTTAAAAATCGAAAATGCAAGTTTGGCACTGTTTCTGGACCGACGCCAACCACCAGAAGGCCTCATAAAATCGCCGAATTAACGACTCACAGAAGCAACCAAGTGGAAACCAAAAGCTCGATTAACCCTATACTTACTACGTGAAGTAGGAAAAAATATTATAAACCCTTCCAATTTAAAGTCTCGAACATGATACCAATTAACTCGAAAAACTTGGTATAAGCTCTGCCGCTTGTTATATCGGGTAACTCCTGCTTTTCTTTTTGCGCTTGCCGAGGAAGTGGCGACTTTTTAAAAAACGATTAATCGACTACACGCTTTGCTTTATGTTTACCTATTGCATTAAATCATGATGGAGGTGACACGAGTGGGCGACACTCAAAAAACGCAAAAAGCTTTCGGCCGATAGTCGACTGGCAAACAAACACTTAAATTTTTCGCAGTATTTTGCTTGGGAGCTTAACAACTTTTTTAATATAACATAATTTTTTTATATTAGATTTAAAGTTTCGGATCGGGGTTGTTGCGAATGCAGGTGAGGCGAGGCGACAGATACATAGGGTGAGAGTGGCATCGGGGATGCGCTTGCGTGGGCCGTTATCGAGTTGTCCCAAGTCCGCAACCCCACTCTGTTTCAGGCATCGGCAGCGTCGGTGCGTGCCTTTAGAACGCGATATGTGCACGATAGCGACGCTTCTGCGTCATGTTAACAGAAAACCACAAGTTTTATTGTATTTTTATTAATTTACAACATTTACGTGAACGATAATGATCTTACGCAGGAAATAAAGATTTACGATTTTTAATCCCGGATATAACCGACATAATTCACTTGAAAAATAAAAATTAACTTTTACTACTATGTAAGTCTTTTGGTGGACGAAAATTTCGAGTGTTTGCCCAAACACCACTATGTGTGGTTGTGTAGTTGAGTGGGTGCGCTAAATAAGAGTGAAAATAATTGTGAAAAATGGATAACTATAGTCCTAGGCCTCCACCCCTTCCCAGAAGGGTGCTGAGGAATATTTATGCCGAACCTTTCGCACAAGAACCAAGGTAAACGACCGTGATTACGAATTATTATTTATTAGCTAAATTAATCTTCTACTATTTACGTTGTTTTCGCGTGTTTTGCATAACAAACATCAGTAAAATTTTTCTCTAATCTACCAGCATCGTAACTTTTGGGCCGTTAAGATAAAATGATAAAAGGTTTTAATTAAAATTTTCCTCTATTTCAGCAAGGGGAACAACTTTACAATTAGTTCGGGCGGTCTAAAAGATTTTTCCAAAAAATTCCCAAAAGATATTCGTTCGTTCCTTTCGTGAGCGTTAAAATACAGAGATTCGAAACGACGCATCATATTTCTCCACCGTTAAGGCATTCGTTTTTATAAAACGTTTCTTAAGCTTTTCTACACGTGCAATTTTCGCGTATTTTAAAACGAAATACTAAAACATATTTATCTCCGAAACATGTTGCTGCAATAATAGGATAAACTAGCAGTTTTAAAGAAGATAATGTTTCAATTTCTATTCATGGCGTAGAAGCAAAGATATTAGCTGCATTTTAGCACAGTATCCCTGTTTTGCAATTTAAATGATTTTGGTAGGAATGCGTGGAAAAACTGCTTAATCTCCTTTATTATTTGATTTCAATTTCGTGCTCGGAAAATTTTGTCTTCCGGCGATGAATAAATATAAGCCAATGCTTGTGGAAGATATTTTTATATGAGTATACGTACGAGCTTGTTTAGTTAAGGCTAAAAATGTGCTCAGATATTTTATTTATAGTTGTACATGCTCATTAGTTGTTATTATATGCTTCAAATTTATATGCGTCTGGGCGGATTTCAAGAACGCCAGCTCCATCCTTCAATTAACTATCAACGCAATTAGGCTGATTAAGTGGCTCGAAAACTAATTTTTTAGTGCTTTTATATGCCATTCGACACATAAAGTGAATATTCTTGTTGATAAAACTTTTTTCAAAGATTTCCCATATCTACGAGTCACATTAAAGTTATCTCAAACCGAACTTTTGCCCGTACTCCATGAGATATTTGTTGGTTTATTTCATTTTATTTTTTTATCAAAGGTACAATCGAGTATTTTTAATTTTTGGTGAGCGCTCTCCAACTGAAATAACATTTTCTGATTGACCGTAAAATAAATGTTTTGTCCAATAGAGGTAAACAGGAAGCTTTTGTTGAATTGTTATACTTGCTAATAAATTAGAATTTATTGCTACTCTTCAGAAGCTTGGAAAATCCGATAAGTTGTAAACATTTCCACAGGAATTTTCCACAATTTCATAAATTCAAATTTTAGCTACAGCTTTCTAACGATACAAGAAAATACTTAAAATCATTAAATTTTTGTTTATATTATTTTGTAATTATTCATAAACCAACAATCTATTGATTATTATTACCTTTTTGTCTTATCCGAAGTACTCTTAGTAAGTAATCTCTGACTTTGGATTTATATTTTCAGATCTTCGTGAACGATAATCAAATTTACCACTAAAGTTTACTTGATTATCAAAAGATGAATTAAAATAATAAATTTTAACTGTTAAGTAAATAATTACATACTTCAAAGAAACATAATATTTAAAGAAACCAAAATAACAATAATTCATTCAGACACATCGCATGGTTCAGTTAGGTTATTTGGTAAGCGCATTATTTAATTTATTAATTTTAAAATTGTTTTCAATTTTGTTTGGTATATTTGCTCTTAGTTCTTTTTATTTTTACTGTTATACATAACCGATGATCGCAAATAATCGTGAAATAAAAGCTTTTATATTATGTTACAGGTTTTTTCAATTTTTAGTAATTTTTATCATTTTCTATAGTATAATTTTTTCAGATTTTAATTTCTTGTTTATTCAAATATTTTTAAGCTCAACCCTGTTCAATGTGAATTATTGTTATTTTGGTTTCTTTAAATATTATGTTTCTTTGTAGTATGTAATTATTTACTTAACAGTTAAAATTTATTATTTTAACATTTTGTTAGGTTTTATTATTTTAACATCACATACTACTAAATACCACATAAATACTTAAAAAATTCTAAAAACTTTTTTAAGTTATTTTCTATTTTAAAAGCTTCTAGCTTCTATATTACATAAGTAAGCGGAAAGTTAACAATCTTCAATTAAAATACACTACAAACAATTACATTACAGAGTAATGCTTCACTTGTGTTAATTATTATAGGGAGACTTCAGGAGCATTGACATACCAGATCATGAAGATTATTTGTGTTGTAAGAGCTTACAAGAACAAATTAAATTAAAGTATATAAGATTGTATCGCACATCATAATGTGTTGAATAGAAAAGAGAAGTCACCATTATGAAATAAAACAAGTTTTTATTCAGTATAATATAATAATAAAATACACACAACAATAACGATAAATAATAAACCCGCAGTATCTAAATTTACCAAAAAATGATCAATCGTTAAAGTTACGTACTATACTTAATTTTCAAAATTGTCGATATTAGAAAGTCCGGCTAATTCTTTTTAAAAACCAGCAGTAGTCACAGGAGAGCTTAAAATAGGCTTGTCTATAATTTACTGCCGTGTCATTAATCAAAAAACAAATGAAGGAAATTAATACTCATAATGTACATAATTTACTTCTTTTATTCGTCAATCATCGTAAATTGAAAAATTTCACCTAACGTCAAGTGACTGACTAAAATCAAGTGAAATATCTGTTATATTGAATAAAAATTTTACTGTGCGGTAGATTCGAATCTACGATGTTTGGAGTACCCTACGCCTGAAGGTTAACTAAATTATAGAGAGAGGGGCTAAAACAGGGAATAAATTCAATAAAAAGTAAAATATTGTTTTTTTGAAAACAAATATAAAAAGTTTACTTTATGTAAATCAATTATCATAGTTAAAGTGTCACATTTCGGAAACGGAAAATACTTTAGTGCCGCTCCTTTCCAGCACTAAAGTACATAGAGTACAAAACGTCAATTAAATTTAATAATTACTGTATTTGTAAAGCTTATTTGGAACAAATGTATTTTTAGTGGCTTCTCATAATTGATCAAAAAGTTCAAGATTAGATTATTTTTGAAAAAGATATACATTTTTACCAATACTTATTATTTTTGTGGAAATTATCTTTTGGTTGGGGTTAACTTGAATAAGAACATCTTTCAGCAAAAAACAATCGAAGTTGATTGAAAATTATTTATGTAAACTATACAGAAAACAAAACAAATCTAAATAAGCGACTCTAAACGTACATTAGCTTCGAATAAAATACGTTAAGTTTATTAATAAATAAAATAGTATATTTTATTTTTTGTTTTATTTGATAAATTGTCAAATTTTATTACTACAAAAATTCAATTATTGGAATTTCAGTATAGTAGGTTGCAGAGCAGGCTTTTCGAGATCTGATTTTATGTAATTGCTATTACTATAATATAAAAAATTATTTCACAAGAAGGATCTTAATACTTTTTTTCGTTTATTTCTTAATTAGCAATCTTGAAAAGCAAGAGTTAACGAGAGAGGGACCAGTGCGGCCTTTAGGCCGCACAATCTTGGCATTCAGTTATGAATAAAACAAAGGTTAAAAAATCGCCGTACTAATTTTAAAAACTGTTGAATGAATGATGTTTTAATTCTTCAAAGTTAAGAAATAAGTATGAAAACTCCGTTTTCGAAAAGTTTCTCTGAGGAAATTATTTTATTTATATGCTTGCTAAAACTTACAAAATAACGTGGAATTAGCTAATTGCATCTTGTGATGTTTAATCATAACTAAATTTTGACGACAGTGAATTTGTTATGTGTAAAATAGATTTATTAAATAGTAAATAATCAATTTATTCGCGGCTTTTTGATGCCGAAATTGAAAGAAAATTGCATAATGTCACATTAATGATAGCCGCAAAACAAATATTGAGTGTTACAAAATATATAAACAATTTCAAACTCATTTCCACAGTGAGAAATGTGTTGTTGAATTATTTGTAACGCAGTGACAATGTTATTTCGCACATTGCAATGTTTAATAATAATAATTTGAATCATTAAAATTTGCGATAACATTGAATTGTATATTATTTATAGATAAACTATTTTCTATCACCTGCATGTACATAGTAGGATCTGCAGTCAGGGTCGGCGCTAGGATATTTGACGCCCTCTCCCCCTATTTATATAGCAGTACTGAGCTGGAGAGTGAAAATCCGCGATATTTAAAAAAAATACTTACTTTTACATGTTTTTATTAAAAAAAAAAACTTTTTCAACAAAAATAAAACTAAGAAAAATAATAAAATTTAAACTCTTCTGGTGTTCTATATTTCTTTTCTATGTAATTAATATCTTTATTGTTGAAGACGGTCACGGCCTGATGCTTATGTGCGTCGACTGCTTAGCCGTCCCTGCCTGCAGTTTAACATGGGATTCGATCCACGGCATAAATATAAATTTTGGTTTTAAATTTGTTTTGTTGAACCAGTGAAACCCCTGAAACCTTTAACCTACCCTTGGTAACCAAATATTAGTAGGTAGGAATCTAAACAACTTTTCGCCTTGAGGTCCGAACGTGTAGTTAGCCCTATCGAAAATTTTGAATAGAACTTAATTTTTTTATTTCCCTTCGCAACATTTTGATCGAATCGTGTAGTTGCGGTTACCCTACTTTCCGGTTATGCATCCCTCTGATTATTTTCAGCGGGGATTCCTGAAGGAATAATAATTTACACTCGATTGGAGAATTAAAACCTGATGCTGACATTACGGCCGCCGTGGAAGTTCAACGAAACGTTAATTGGATATACACGTTTGCAAATGATACTCGAAGACCGTTTATGAAAATCTTGTTTCAGCCGAATGAACAAATTACTTCATGTCGTGACGAGTTACACGAAGTTTATTACGTGACTATCATATGTACGAGAAGGATATGAATGTCTGAAGCGAAATTACTTTTTTGCATGAGCTGAATGTCGTTGTTTTGACATAAAGAGTCCCGACGGACATTAACAATCATAGCGAAGGTGGACTAAATCAATTTGAGTAAAGCCGAGCAGGTCCGGCTTTACATTTTATATTCTTGCAAGTAAACAAAGAAAGAAAGCGGGGAAGCAAGCGCGTACTCAATAATTTTAATGAAAGTCAATTACCGAAGAGGGGACAAAATTATAATTTCATAAAGTATAATTTAATGGACGTTAAATATAAAACGTTATTGTTGTCATGCAAATGTAATCATGGCCACACAAGTTTGATCTAAAAGTAATTTTATGTATGCGTTCCGTACCCACCGGACCATCGAATTTTGTATCTAATAAGTGAGATGCTTGTAGATTATTCGAGCCTGAAATTAACGTTTTCATATGAAATAAACATGTAATTCTCCCTATGATCCAGAAGCTGCTTTAATCGTGGGGCTTTCTCTCATAGGATGCGAACGTTTCGTTTTAATATGCAACTACCATTTTGATTATTACTGTTTAATTAATGTGAAAATGCAATCGGAAATGCAAATTTGGCGATCACAAACCGGTAAATTACAAAACCACACGCGATGTACGTTTAAATTAAAGCTTCCTTTCATAATTTCATAAACAAAGACGTACCTGCATAAGTTTACAGCAGTAATCTGAAACGCAAATGAGGGACATTAAGAAATTCTCTTCTAATAAATTACTCGTTTGTATAAAGACTTCTTTGTTATGCTGATTATTTGATAAACTAGAGCAAAGTTTATGTTAACTGCATTTAATGTTGGTATACTACTGGTAGGGTGATGTATTGTGAGTGTATGGAAATGATTTAGAGCCGGTATATCGATCCGAGGAGAGAGCGAGCGCACCGGGGATTCCACCACTGCGACCGGTCAGATAAACCAGCCTTAACAATAATTTATTCTAATAATTAATAATTTACAGTTTGTTTCTGACGTTGCAACACAAACGCGATAGATATTAATACCTGTTCATTAGTACGGAATAAATCTCGTTACCATATAAGCCGTTTGCGCTTGATGTTGGCATAAAATTGATAGAAGCTGCCACTTATGCATCAGTAATCATCATCATAACTGCACCGCCATAAATCTACGTTCCAAATTTTATTTTTAAGCTTCCAGGTGATTCGTTAACGAGATCTGACGATTCGAACATGGCAGTAATACACATTTTCTTTTTATCTTGGCTTTAGCACACAATTAATAATTCAAAAGAGATAAAAGCGGAAGCTCGCCCATCACAACAATTGTAATTTTCTTCCATAAATAAAATATTATGCAGATCTAAGTACTGCTCGATTGAACGAAAACCAAGCCGAAATGTCAGGGGTAACAATTGCACAGCACGAATCTTTTCAATGAAACATAAATCCAATTCTTTTGTGCATCGATCACTTCCACTTCCCAAACCAAATGGACGATGCTACTGCATTATTACCTGCAAACATGGGTTTAATTCGAAACGGATTTATAAAATTTATAAAGAAAACATTAATTTTGTTGTCAACGTAAGAAAATGAATTGGGGTGTGATCGTACCGAGCTCCGTCCGAAAGTGTCTACCGCTACATCGCAGCCACTTAAGCTTTTTAATCAATGAACTTAAACGCATAAAAACAAACTGGAATGTTGAAATTTAATCAAAATAAAGATTAATGATTTTCTCCCCCTTTATGCTTAAGCCCTAAAACTTCTCGTCATGTCTTGAGCATCGCAAACTAGTCAACATTTTAATTTGGTTATCGTAAAATATGATCCGGCAATTGTTAATTTGTGTTACGATTTTCAAAAATTAATTTTGACTTTCTCTTATCTCTTTGCAATACGGCCAAAGTTTTGAATGATTACAAATATTTCGGTAATACGTGAAGGGGAAGGAAAGTTGTTCTAATAAGTTTTACTCGGCGAACTTAGTATTCGGTGCATGTTTTGGATCGTAGAAAAACTTTTATATTTATTTTTTCTTTATCCGATTCTTGTAGAAAATTCCAAAACATGGTCGGTTAATTTTCATGGGAAGGAAATATTGTGAGGCCAAATTTAAAAATAACACGAGCTCAATCATCGGCATAATGCGATAAGAAATTTCAATCACGGATTAATCTCATTTGGTTTTTGTATTTCCTCATGAGGGTGTGGATTATTTCCATGTGCTTCCCTGTCGAGATTCGAAATAACTCAAAATTATTCAAACTTGTCGTCGTCTGCTTTTTCTCATGGGAAATTTTTTCTCAATGTTTTGAGAAAATAGATTACTTCTCTGTTTTCTGAGTAATTGAAGGATTTAAATGTGATGACTAAAATTACCAAACCCATTTAAAGTTGATTAGAGATTGCTATCTCATGGGAGTGTTTAATCTAGATGTACAGACAATACAAATCGTTGGAGTTGTCATCCTTGTCTCTCAACTATTAATTTGGCTTTTCAAAGAATAAAGTGTTTGGCTGGCTTGGCACGGCACGGTCAAATAAGCAACAAAGGCGCTTTAAATGTTGGTACATTTATGGAAGCGAATAAAATGAGACCCAGCCCATACTGCACTGATCGGAGATTACAATCTCATGGGGAACATTTACGCCGAATAAAAGGGGCGACATTATTTGTTGGCGCTTTTCTTCCACATTTAATTCATTTTTTGCACAATTAAATTTTTTCTCTTCAAACTATAATGGAGTTTTCACTAACGTAAGTAAGTGGCCTGAAGTAATGGATATGCAGATGTGGACTTCACGCTGCTAGATATTTAGCATTTAGCAAAGGTGCCACATGCTTGTAGTTTCAAGTTATGCACTTCACGTCTCCGGTGTGCAAGCCCCTAATGAAAGCTGCAGTGACTAAAATAAAGGTGAATAATTCATGGGCCCGGCTTTTCATCCACCCTCACAAACCAAAGCTTATCGGTATGAGGTCCGACGACTTAAAAAAAATATTTAGTTGCGCTGAGAATATGAAGAACGCGTAGACGCCCCTACAGCTAGTCGGGGTAATTAATTTTGCATAACTCTCTAAGAAAAACTCTGTGTAACAACATATTATGACTTTCCCATTTTAAATTAATTGCATCTATTTATAAAATGCTAAGGGTTGGTTTACTACTTTTCGTCAAAAATTTAAGGGTGAAAATTATGAGTTTTTAATCAAAATTTAATCTGCTGCTTCAAATTAGTACGCAGTATGTGAAATTTTAACTTCAAGACCGATTAGTAATCATGGAACGCTTCACAATGGTTTTAATAGCTTTTAATTGGATGGCATGAATCTGGAAACCATGTAATTCTAGATAAAGTCTACGATTTTAGTCTTTACAAAAAATTTCATTTATTTGTCGAAACTTAAATCATAACAGGTTATGAGCCCAAGTCACTTATTACCTATAATTTATTAATTTTGGTATGTCTTCAGGAAGTTGCTTTGATTTTTAAGGTTTTTTTAAAGATTTTTAAATTTGTATTCTTAATTATTATGTAAATATTATGTTCACGCTAAACAAAGTCTAGATTTTTTATATTGTGATGATACGTGACTTATTTATGAAATCTCACGGATCTGCAGGTTCTTCGAATAAATGTTTACTATTAAGGCAATCAAACAATTGACGAAATAAATATTAACGTTTATTTGTAACCTGATAATTAATAACAATAATACAAAAGCAGGACTCACACGATTTGTCGACCAGCTAATACCGTCGAACATAAACAATTCTTCTTCACAACTTAAATCTTCTTCTTCTTTATTTAGCACCTACTTCAACTAGGAACTATTTTCAATTGCTCGTAGACCTCCTTCTTATTTTTTGTATCCAACTCGGTGCAGTCGAACTCTTATTCAGCCGCGTGCCGATATTAATTTCCACACAGGGAAAAACTATTGCCTCAAGGCCCTTGGGTAAACTTCTCAAACAAATCTATCAATCTTCTCTAACTATCGACACGCTCTGAATTATTTTTAATCCGCACGACCGTTTTGGATCGCTCTCCAAAAAATACTAGAACACGACTGTTCTAACACGACTGTCCATTGACCGTTGTTTATTATTCTTCATTACTAAGTTATTTATTACTTGTAATTTTTTCATTGGTTCTTGATTTTTTTGATTTTTGAAAATTTAGATCAAATGTGACCTGTTGGTTTTAATTGCGTGTGTGCCTAAATTCAAATAAATAACATAATAAAAATACACAAAAACTTAAATTAAATACAAATGATAACAATTAAACAAATTAAACTAACAAAATCTTAACATAACGAAACACAATATTAGTAGCGCGTCACGGGTTAACATACGAGAAATATAAATAAAAGAATCCTGCTTTATATATTTTTATCAGGTTGCATCGTCAATCCTTTAATTGCTCAAATGCGCAACCCACCTCTTATGCCTTTATGTGGACACAACAATATATTATTTATATTACACAATCATATAATTTTTTATTATTATTTATTATAAACGCATAATTGTCATCAATAGACTACGGATTTTATTTTCTGGAAGAAATACAAAATATGTTTGGGAGATAGGTTTATGCGAGAGGTAAATCGCGACTAGAAGAATTTCTGAACACAATTTTACACACAAAAATAATATATTTAAAATTAATTGGTTTGTAAATAAATAATCGGTTGGTAAAATTTATAAAATTGATTATAAAAATTAACCGAGCTTAATTTTTTTAATTTATAATTAATTAATTTGAAAATAAATATGTAGGTGTCAATCCGGGGGGTCTGGGGGGTATGGAATACCCTCCAGCGTACCCATGTTTTTTATTTATTTTTTCAAAGCTGAGAAATTTTTCAATTGCCAATGATTCAGTTCAGATTAAAGTTGATACTGCGCTCTAATAATAATTATTTCTTAAGCAAACTTTTGTAAATTAAACTGTTATCAACTGTCATCATAAATAGCTTTTCGAAAAATTTTGCTTAGTTCCTGCTTTTGTTCGTAATCCTGGATTAAAAACAGAATCAGACAATTCGTATGCTCAAATTGTTTTTAGTTCGATTACCACACTTTCGTTTACTACGCTAATGGGAAAGTAATAGGCGTTTTAAAAGTATCAATCATTTTAAGAGCTATATAGCCACGCAACTATGTGACCCTTCAGGATCGGACGCTCATATGAAAATAACCGCTATCACCTAATATCCAATGTATTGATTTTTCTCATCGAAACGTTCTCGTGTTCTACCAAACCTGGTTTACCAATTTTCGATTTAGATATTACAACGAAAACGTTTACTAATTTCAATCGAGAAGCCTTCATTAAAACGATAATGCGGACATAACTCCCGACACGTGTTTCGACCCTTTAAATCTCATCAGAGCGATGCGATCCAATTTAATTTTTGGTAAATTAGAAAATTATTCATTAAATCACCGCGTAACAAGGTGGTTTCGGTCGGTTATTTCTGAGTTATCTTTGTTTTGGAAATAAATAGACTCGGATATAAAAATTTTTTGCTCGCGTGACAGTTTGCCATTGACTCGAGTGGCGTTACTTAATGGCTAAAAAAAGAAATATTTTTAGATAATTTTTTTACATTAATAGGTCACGATTAATTTAAAACTACAACGTGCTTATTACTTTAACAACGATAAAATAACCGTTTTCGGATTCAATTACCCACTGCCATTTTTTCGTTTATTAAAATTGCTGGTAAACATGAATTAGGGGGCGAGCGCCTGGTATGTTGTATTTCGTGAAAATTAACGATTAATCGCATTTTTTGAATTTCAATCTAAATTTTTGTCGCGGCGTTCACTTTTAAGACGCCACGGGAGCGCGGGGGAGGGGGTTATTACACGCTTGATTTGTAAATAATGTGTTTTTATTGGTAGGTATGTGCGAAAGCGGTGTGTAGCGCCACGAATTATTCCGATAAGTTTAATTTTAAAGACAACCACTGCGTGAAATGTGTGCACGAAGCGATACATTTCATTTTGAAGGGGTCAAAAGCTCGGCTATTTCGTAATTCCTAACGACCATGCATTGTAATATTCCTCTCGTTGTAGGCGAGTTCAATGTAGCGCAGCAAAATTCGGTATTGGTTTTGGTAGTCCCTAAACACGGTCATAACTAATATGCAATCACGAAACCCGCATAATATGTTCGAAAGCCCTGCTGATGGGACGCGACAGTCCCAAAACCACTTTATTGGATTCCGTTTGGGAATTACCCGGAAAAAGTTGTATGTCATTGAGTTAAATCAGAATTTGTATCAGACTTACATTGGATTTATATATTGGATTTTGGGGTTTATTTGAACATCTCGTCTTGCATACATCATCTATCAAATTCTTCTTCCTGTTTCCCAAAAATGAAATTGCTCGACACAAAATAAAGTAAGATATTTTTAACCCTAAACGTAAACACAAATATTTATCTACTTAGAGATGCAGTTGTGGTTTGTATACAAAGCAAAAATCTCCTCAAGTCATAGCTAAATTGTAATTCATTTTAAGGCTCGAGGAAAAACCAGAAATAAATTTAAACAGAAACATTTCTGAAAAATCAAATTTTGTTTCCGTTTGTTACAGACTTGCCTCTGGGCTGCAGCAAACCCAGTTATCTCAGCAGATTCCGGCCAGTGGCAACTCGTTACAAGGAGGGTCACACTGTCAGCAACAATCTCCGCTTGTTATGCCCGTATTCCCGTTGCGACCGGCGCCTACGTCACATCCACCCCATTACTCACCTTACTCCCCGTCCAGATTTCACATAGATAAGAGATGTCAAAATCGGTGCACGTGGAAGTGTTTTAGCATCGTCCTTATTTTAATAGCCGTTATACTTACAGCGATGCTGGCGTACTTTGCAGGTAAGAAACGTCGTCGACGCGGTAGTAGCGACCAAAAAATTAATAACGAATTTTGAGTCGGCGTAAATAAATGTTCCTCCTTAGCATGAAACGTTTAGCGACAAGGACATTTCCTGATTAGAATAGCGTGTCATGTAACACAGTTACAATAAATTGTTGGGGTCGACCGACCCGCTGCCCGCCCTTCCCCTATAACGAACGCTATAATACTTCTATGTTTTCGCTCGATTCAAAAGTTTTGACAATATAATGAAGTTAGAGTTCGATGTTCTTCGGCTCTACCTACTTTGATAATGGACACTTGATTGCTTGTTGTTTATCGGCTCTTACGCTTTAGTACTAATTGATCGTTATTAATTAATTGGTCGTTGAACCAGAAGCGGCTAAAAATTAAATTTTATTTCGTTTCGTTTCAGCCGTAAGTTCTATGAAACCGAATATGAATCCATCAAATTGTATATTAGTGCAAGACGTAAAAGATGTAACGAACGATCAGATGACGCAAAATTCGATTTCCAGTCAGTCGCCTACCGAAGGTAAGAAACGCCGTCCTCTTCTGCTTTGTTGTTGCCGATGGATAAAACTAAACTCGAAAAATTCGCATTTCAGAATCGTTACCGACGAGTACAGCTGAACATTCGAGCGTAACCACACAACACATTTCTATACAACAACCCCAACAACAAAGTCAATCTCAACCTCAATGGCCACCATTATTAGAAGTGCGCGAATTTAACACACTTCACACCGCCACCATTTCGCCCTATCAATTTTGGAACTCGGAGTTTAGAAACAAACAGCCCGCATTTATACGTTTTAATTTTACGCTACCTTGGGGGGCTAATTTCGCAGTTTATGGTAGAAGGAACGTCGCACCTAGTGTAACGCAATACGATTTTGTCGAATTTGTTAAAGGGGGAAGAGTGGATCATCGATTACGTAAAAGAGCTGCAGGAAATTCGGATCCCACTAAAAGTGACTTTAAATTTTCATCGAGAAATCATAAAACCGACATATTGGATACTATATCGAGCTCCTACGAAGGCACGAGAAAGATTTTAGCCGATTCCGAGCCTAGAGGACCATTCTACATAACTCATAATATTAAAATAAACTTTTCCGATAACTTGTCCACCGACATACCGCGTCCCACCGTTAATTTGGATCTCGAAATAGACGAACATGTAATTTCTAAACGCGAGGCCGAATTAGAGTCGATGCTTGTAAATGTAAGTCTCCTGCAGTACTTGGACACGGGTCGTTGGTTTCTCTCGGTTTACAACGACGAGCTGCAGCCGCATAGCGTATTTCTTATTATTTCGGAAGCAGAAGGAGTTAGCACGACTTGCCTCAACGATTGCTCCGGTAGAGGTTCGTGCTACTTGGGCAAATGCGATTGCATAGATGGCTTTCAAGGCATCGATTGTTCCAAGAGTGAGTACGGCTGGAGGGGTCGATAAAAATTTAATAACTATTTAACTTTTAGGCGTCTGCCCCGTTCTGTGTTCGGCCCACGGTCAATACGGCGGCGGCTTGTGTCACTGCGAGGAGGGGTGGAAGGGACCGGAATGCGATATTCCAGAATCCGATTGCAGAATAGCAGATTGTTCTGGCCATGGACAATGTGTTAAGGGTACGTGCCAGTGCAAAGTTGGATGGAAAGGCGAAGTTTGCGACGAACGTGACTGCGAAGACCCGACATGTTCCAATCACGGAGCTTGCGTTCACGGACAATGCTACTGCAAAGCCGGATGGAAAGGAGACAAATGCGACTTAATTGACGAACAAGTACACAACTGCCTTCCGAGTTGTTCGGATCACGGCGTCTACGATTTGGAATCCGCCAAGTGTATCTGCAACCGACATTGGACCGGATCCGATTGTTCTCAAGGTACGAACCCTGACCGACAATTCAATTTTATAAAGGTCGCAATCAATAACACGAAATTAGAGCTCGTGTCTCTATTGTTCACATAAAATGGCATCGGCCAAGAATGACATCAAATAGGATGTTGTGGATCATTAAGCGCTCGCAAATAGCGGCTATCTTATAAAAGCACTTTGGAGGCGCTACTTGCCACTTCACAAGATATCTCATTATTTTGTCTTTATTGTCTATGCTACATTTATCGGAAAGCTATAAACTTTTCGTCTCGACGAAATTATTTTTTTGCGCCGATAACGGGGTAGGTAATATCGAATTGTTTTTCTTTTGGCAGCGCTCTGCAATTTGGATTGCGGGCAGCACGGCGTTTGCGATTCGGGAAAGTGCAGATGCGATCCTGGTTGGACGGGTCAACGATGCGATCAGCTTCCGTGCGATGCACGATGTCAGGAGCACGGACAATGTAGGAACGGCACGTGTGTTTGCTCGCAAGGTTGGAACGGACGTCATTGCACGCTTCGTAAGTAATTTCGTACAGTTAAAGTTTTCTATGGCTAAATTTAAAATATCGAACTTTAAAAGGAATATTAGTTATGTATGCCGCGAAAGCCCATTAGCTTTGCTCTAAAATGTATTCTCACAGGTAGCATTTAAAATTGCTTATTCTAATAAGATTTTTTCAATGCCGGGCGAATGCTAATATTGAGAGTTTGCGGCATACATAAAATATGAGCAAAGAGTATTGATGATTTATAAATGATTCGAACAGCTGGCTGTGAAAATGGATGCTCTCGACATGGGCAATGTAATATGGAAGATGGCGCTTATCTCTGTCATTGTATTGAAGGATGGGCCGGATCTGACTGCAGTATTCCGTTGGAACTGACGTGCAACGACGACGCGGACAACGATCACGGTATGTCCGAATATGTCGTTGAAAAATAAAGAAAAGACAAGGTGAATTTGAGTTTAATCGCTTGGCTATCGACTTTTTTGCAGACGGTATGACCGATTGTTCGGATAGCGAGTGTTGCAATCACGACACCTGCATAGATCATATTATGTGTTTGGCTAGCAACGACCCGGTGGAAGTCTTGTTGAGGAAGCAGCCTCCGTCGGTGACGGCGTCCTTTTATCAAAGGGTGAAGTTTTTGATCGAAGAAAATTCTGTGCAGTCTTATGCTCACATGGACGAATACACGGAGAGGTAAGTACAAGGCTGTTTCTGTTTGGTCTATCGAGTGTAGAGCTTAAGTGCAGCCCCGAGGGCCGTAGACACGCAGACTGCGCGGCCTCACCGGATCAAGCTCTGCACGTTATAAAGCGGTGACGCTGGGCCGCCGACGGCCTGGTCGCTTAGCTCGGGCACCGCACACCCCTGCGGGACCCGTCCCACCCGGACCTTCCTCCCCCCGGGCGCTATACTCCTTAGTTTACATGCCCTTTTATTAATATTATGCAAATTTCGAGTTATCTCAGCAAGTAAATGATGCCAAGATCATGCGTTCGGTAAAATAATGTAACTTTTGATAAATAAATTTTGTTGGGCATCCGGAGTAGTAGCGTAGCCGGGAAATCACTGTGTCTTGTCTAAAACCTTTGTGTGCGTCTACCCGTCTCTCGAAGCCCGAGTCTGTCGCTCAGACATTGGAATGGTAAAAAGTCGGTTGAAAACTTATAATTTCCCATGAGAATTTAATACATCGTCGAATTTTTTGTAGTAACTGTTAATTATTGCTCATTTAGTTCCTAGGTACGTATCATGACGGTGGTAGACACAAGTTGAGCAAATCGTTTCTTCGTTTCACTTGTTCATTATTACCCCTCGATACTGCGTACATGCTTTATAGAAACTCATATTTTTATTGCTACTTCGGCTCATCCGTCTTTATATATGTTTGTTTGTCGCTATTATTATTATTATTATTATTATTATTATTATTATTATTATTACACTACTAGTAAGTTTAACCTCTGCTATAACTTGTGTCTGTCATTGTCCGTAGCTAAGCGTACAATGTTTGTTAATTTTGTGTTTTGTCATATTGTGTTTGTTAAAATTGAATGTTGCTGAATCAAATAATGCGTGAACGAGAGTACGATTGTTTGTCACGACTATTGTTACCATTACCTGTTTGTTGCGGCAATTGTAAGCTTCATCGCTTAATTTGCCGCAGCATATTGCTTACGTAGTACGTTGGCACACACACACATACACCCACACACCAATAAAGTTGTAACTTTTGAATTTATTGGTAAAAATTGTTTCGGTGTGTGCGTGCAAAGTATTGCCGTGTGATTAGTAATTGTCCTGTCTTCTGTGTCCCCTATGTCGCTGCTGCAACCTTCACTTGTAGCGAGTTCTGGAATTCCTTTACACCGCGGTAAGTGGCAGCATCTCCCCATGTTCTTGTCTGTCTGTTCGTATGTCCGTGTGCTGCCTGTAGCCTGCGCTCCCCAATGTACGCCCCGTTATTTATGTTTGTCAACCTTTTATGTCATAACTTTTGTTTAGTCATGCTTTGTAAACATCCTAAGCCACTTATATCGTGATTTTCTAACGAAAAATAATGGATCTTTTCCAAAACATTCACAATTTTATCATCAGAGAGAAAAAAAAATATATATACATATATGGTAAGAAGGAAAGTTGATAAAATTATGAACGCGATCAATTAACGAGCAAAGTTTGACGTGTAAGTGGTAACTTTACTTTTATGTTGCTGTGAATGTTTCCGCTATTTCTGTGGCTAATTCATGTATCCGTACGAATCATTTCATGGTTTCATTGTTCCCTAGCGCTTTTATCACAAATTTCTAAATCGTACTTGAAGGTTTTATAAACTGCAGCCCAACTATTCAAAAGTAAGTTCTTGTGCTTGCATGTAATTCCGACTATTTAAATGTCGAAATTAGTTTGTATTTAATTAGTTCCGCTAGTAGCGAAAATCCCATTAAAGTACGGGACTTATTCGAGTAGATATTTGGAAGTTGGCTACCGCAAACTAAGGAGAGAAATAGACGAACCGAAAACAAAATTTGCCGTTGCAGTTTATAAAACTATCAATTAGAAACTCATCCGATTCAATCGAAACAATTCGAATTAAATACATCCAATGAAACAACATTGTACACGTTTTTTTAATTATTAACCAGTAACGATGGATATAATGACGGCTCGGCCGATATTCCTTCCTTTGTCTTCGTGTCATTGTCAGCTAACCCTCACCTTTGTACAACCTGTCCTAAACCCACCTCAGCCCTGCCCTTTCTGCATCGTTGCATTTTGACCGACACAACACACTTCACCATAGCAGAAGTTACGATGAATTATTTTTTCCTTGCTACGTACTCGGCACCCGCAGTCCGCCGCCTTATCGCATCAATAACTTAACGACACGTCAAAATCGATCGATTCTACCGTATACCCCACGTACGACGACGCTTAATTAAAAATTGAATTAATAATAAGTGACGTTTTATTTCAGAAGCCGAATAAATAAATAACCCAACAATTATTGCGTTATCGCTTTTGTTGCATACCTATTAACGGACCAAGTAGGCGCATGAATAATAAAAATTAATTAAAAATGGATTAAGCTCGGTGTGAAATAATTAATGACTACAATAAGTCGCTCCGACTAATTTTTTAATAAATCGATAAATTATTAATTATTCGTAGGGAACTTTTGTGAGTGACAACTTTCAAATTAAAAATACAAACTACCAAATTTGAAGGCTGCTATGTCTTTTCCAAAATTATCTCATTTAATATTAATAAACCTCCGAGATAACGTTTTTGATTGGTTCATCATTTAGTTATCTACCACGTAATGTACGCATTAAATAGCGGATTATTCCGAAAAACAGAAAATTAATCCACTCAAGGAAGTCGCTTTTCAATTGCACGACAACGAAAACGGGACAATACGAAACCAATAAATTCGTACCATTCCGTTCTCGTTCTCGGACAATACTTAATATATTTTTAGAAAACCCAAAATTTTTTAATAATTTAATTTTCATTTTCAATTTCTAAAATATTTTTTAAATATTCCGAGTAATTAATAATATATTACATTAGTAGAGGTATAATATCCACGCGTAAAAAACCTCCATAAAAATTATACCAAGATAAAATTTAAAAAATTGTGCTTACTTTCGAAAAATAATATAAATAAAAAAATTATAATTGGTTTTTAATGTCTTATTTCTTGAAAAGTTTCAAGATATTAAAAGATGTTGCGCAATTAAATAACAGTGATTTTATTACAATTACATTTCTGAAATAAATTAAAAATAAAATTAATTTTAATAAGGTCAACCTGCTCCTACAACCGAAAAGTGATGCAACTGCTATATAAATTACAAAATTTAAAATAATAAAAATAAAAATATAAAAATAGTAAAATATTGAAATACAGAATTAAAAACTTACAAATTTTAGTTTAATAAAAATATAAAAGTGATAAATGAAAACAATTTGAAAATACTTTAGATGAAATAACTATACTACTAACGGTTAATATTTCATCTAAAGTATTTTCAAATGGTTTTCATTTTTCACTTTTATATTTTTATTGAACTAAAATTTGTAACTTTTTAATTTTGTATTTCAATATTTTATTACTTTTATATTTTTATTATTTTCAATTTTGTAATTTATATAAGTTTTTAATTATTTGTATTTATTTGTAGCCTTGATAATGGGCCAATAAAGACTCGAAACGTCGGACAATTTTATTGTTTTAATGCTGACCCTTAACTCAACTATATTATAACTAATTATTATGAAGGGTCAACGATATAAACACACTATTAAGATTTAAAAAACTTCTGTTAATAAGAAATTTGTTTGTTATGCTTAGCTGTTGCATCAGACAAATAAAATATAATAGATTGTAGAGAGGGGGGGGGGGGAGGCCTTTTTTGTTTTTCTAACTGGTTTTGGTACATTAAGTGAACATAACTGTTTACTTTGGTATATCAATTTATTAACTAATGTACAATCGAAGAATCTAGTAAGTCAAGTACATAATAGAAAATATATTGATAGTTTAAAGCTGGAGTTTCGCTGTGTTTTACAAGAAATAAGACATTATTTAGTTTAGTTATTTTAATACAAGTAATAAGCCACCAAGTCAATTTTTAGCAATTGAACTTTTAATCTAATATATAATAGATTATTAGATTATAAATATATTAGATTAAAAGTTCAATTGCTAAAAATTGACCTGGTGGCTTATTACTTGTATTAAAATAACTAACAAGGGAATTATATGACCTCCGCATTTTTGTAATTTTTGCCACTTATTGTACTGAAAGTTTAGCCCTTCAATAAGAACTCCTCAAAACAGTAGGGCCAGATGGCCAGAAATTTTCGAGAAAATCGACTTTGAAATAATGTGGAGGGAGTTTGAAGACAAGATGTGAAACAAACAGCAAATAGTTTCGTAGCACAGGTACGAACGAGTTGGACTAGGAACCAGTGGGTCCACGGTTCTATTCCCACCTTTGCTAGTTTTCTTTTTAATTTTTTTTTCTCTAGTGCGTATTTACGTCATTTTTATTATTGTAAAGTTGATTAAATTTATGCTTATAGACTAAAATGTGTCAACATTTAATTTATTAAATACTTTTAATTTTTTTTTTACAAATATAATAAAATCGAATGTTTTAATTATTATTATTCAACAGTTCGTATCTGTGCTACGAAACTATTTGCTAATTGTTTTACATTTTGTCTTCAAACTCCTTCGACAATATTTCAAAGTCGATTTTCTCGAAAATTTCTGGCTATCTGGCCCTACTGCTTTGAGGAGTTCTTATTGGAGAGTTAAACTTTCAGTACAATAAGTGGCAAAAATTACAAAAATGCGGAGGTCATATAATTCCCTTGTAAACTACATATTATTATTATTTAAATGTGGCAATTGGAATGGGAAGCACAATAGAGGATTCCCGGATATTCATACTCCCGCGATTTCAAATGTATCTTCTGCGATTGATTTTATGTAAAAGAACCTAGAACTCTCTTAGAACAACTACATGTTATATTTTTTATATTATATTATATATTAATATTTTAAATGTTAATCCTTAAAATATGTACCTTAGAAGGCCGATAATTTTTTAATTTTATTTATTTAAAAAAAATATATTTAGTAAATAGTTTAAAAAAACTGTAAATTAGTTTTATATATACTATCATAATTTCATTAAATTCTTTTTAAATTTTGTGGTATAATTTTCGAAAACGACTTTTCAGCAGCGGCGGAAATTTTACCTGCAATGCAACAAAATTTTAATTTTAATCTTCAATATTAGAAAAAATAAAATGCAAGTGCTAGACGTGTTTGCTCTAAAAGAGTAGAAGTTTTTATTTAATTAAATCAATGAATCAGTGAACATGAAAGCAAACCATAAATCTGAAACCGGAAAAACCTTCCAGTACATCAGTAATTGTGTTCAAAAGAAAAACTCTTACCAAGCGTAGGCATTTCAATTTAATTAAGCAGTCTGCGTAATATTAATTATTATGCCATCTGGAATAAGGCAACAATGATTATATTTTTAAATTAAATAATAACGTAATATGTTATGTTTTAGAAGGGTGGCGATCTATTGCTCTCTCCGGACTAGCCGCCACTGCTTTCCAGCTTCAAAGTTAATTTTTGACTCTTCCATATTATTATTTTTATAATATATAATAATTTTATTATTACGATCAAATAAATTAAATTTTAAATAAATATAAAAATATACATTGTCAATTAAAAAGCAATTCAATTGTTGAAAAACATTGTACGTCACAGAAGTTTGATGATGATTAACTTTTAAACTTTACATTATAAATTACTATTATTAAAATATTAATATTTTAATATGAACAATTAAATAATTTAATTTTATTAATTTGTATTACAGAAAAATAAAAAGTAAGCTTTTTTTAATTCTGCTAAGTAACAGTCATTACACAACATGTTGAAAAAAAGTACATTACTCAAATCAGTGTGGTAGAAAGTGCAGAGAATTTAATTTGTAGTTAACATTCTTTGGTTGTAAACTATAATCTGATTAAAAACAATTAAACACTCGGGTTGTTTGTAAAGTCGGTTTACGGACGATAATTTTACGTGATAACGTCATGAGAAAACATTGATGAAAGATTGCATACTTTTTTGAATTGAATTATGTTTATGTAACAGATAATACGAATTAAAACTATGTTATTACATTAACCCTCGATAGGCTAGTGCGTTATGTGCATGAAACATAATTGCATCATTTGGTGATCGCGAGATCGAACCTCATGCCGGACAAGTTTTTTTTAATGGCATTTTCAAAATTCATCGTAAAAAATGTTAGTTTATTTGTTAAAAGAAAAAAACTAGATTGCAAGAAATTCTAATGTGTTTATTTTAGTAGGAAAAGCTCCTAAATATTTTTGTGTTGAAATGTAGACAAAATTATAAAGCTATTGTTCGTCTGAAAATGATTAAAATATCAATTACAAAACAAACATTTTAGTAAAGTTAAATAAAAATTCCGAAAAGATTAAATAAACGAAACTATTGGTTTTCGTTTAAAGCCATGAATTACTTTAATATTATGGTGATTTGAAATCTTTCATGGTTGCTGGATTATTGATGTAACTATTCAAAATTGTTTTCAACTAATTTCCATGTTCAATAAATACTTTATTACAAAAACGAAGAGAAAATCTTCATTTTCAGCACAAAACTTGAATTTGAAAGTTATTAGAATTTTTCCAACCCATGTGCTCTTTTATAATTCAAAATTCTGTAATATAAAATTATATGTGCTCTTTTATAATTCAAAAATTTTATAATATAAAATAATATGAAAAGCACAGAATAAAGGATAAAGCCAACGTAAAACATGAGAGTCCTTAATATTAGCAGTGTAACACGCGAAGAGCTCTCGAGAAACAATTAGGTACGTTTTTTTGCATTTTTCTTGATCTCTTGTACCGTATGTTGCAAAAAATGACGTGAAGGTGTTGTCTAGCGTTTTTAGAAAGTTACTTATTTCGAATTAAAAAATTATACCAATTAAATGAATTTATAATACAAAGCGAACCTGAATAATTAAAACAAAAGTTGCGAATACAATAGTAATTAAGTTAACTAAACTTCTCCATGTAGTGGATCGTCCCAAAAGTTGCAGAAGCTTTCCTACACCCAACACGTTTCAGGAAAATTTTGTTTTCCAACTTATGTTTCAAATAATTAACCATCTTGCAGTTCAATATTATTTGGGCTTTAATGGACTACTAAATAGAAAACTTAAAAATTCCATTTGTGAGGGGAATCCCAAGAGATTACGGTAGACTCAATCGGTTCGAACGATGTTTTTCAAAAAATCTATAATTCATGGTACATTCTGCCTTAGTTAGATTTAAAAATACCTCGAATTTGATGTTTTTTTAAATTTTCTTGATGTTAACAATTTATACAATTATTTTCATACTTTATTATTAAGTAGATTATATTATTATTATTATTATTATTATTATTATTATTATTAATGCCTGCACATTGTATTTTTGTTGCGATATTATTTACTGCGGAATAAAATTATTCGCCGAAGTTTATTTTTGTAAAAACAGAATTTTTGATCTCATTACGTATTTGCAACAAACTAGCTTTTTATATATGATAGCTTTTAATCGATGCAAAATTGAAACGCATGATTTAGCTGAGTTATTGGACTAAATACACTTCCATTACAAAATAAGCACTATACAATGCATTAACGTCCAATAGCTCGGCGTTAATATTACAAATTAAAAGAACAATAATATAAAAACATTCAAAGCTTTGTGAGCTTATAATTTGTTTAGTTCCAAAAGCAATGAAATAAATTAAATCGTAACTGAAACGAATTATTTCATTATTTTCGGATTTGCTTGTTAGCTGTGTACTAAAGGACGAGAAAGATGTTTTACCCAAATATGTTAACAGTCGTGTGGCAGTCATGAGAGGACAGGTGGTGACCCCGCAAGGACTTGGAATTGTTGGAATTCGGGTTTCCGTTGACCGGGAGTCTCGATTCGGATTTACCCTTACTCGGCCCGGTGGATGGTAAGTACAACTCCGACTTTCTTTTCGTTCTTCCCTTTTGCAGAAATCTTATCTACACTCTCCAAATTTTCTCACCCGTTTTGATTTTAATTTTTCCTAAAAGGTTTGACGTTCTTGTAAACGGCGGAGGAGCAGTCACTTTGCAATTTCAACGATCACCATTTAGACCGCTAACACGAACCGTTTTCGTTCCCTGGAACCAAATAGTCGTACTTCCTCCCGTCCACATGGAATTGGGAGACGAATCTCGTACCGAAAACTTACACACAAGGTAATCTCCGCACCTTAAAATAACCCACGTAAAAGTTTCTTTTATTGTAGTTTCCTTGCCAGAAATCCGGCTATCAACTTCCCCGGTGTTTCTCGTTCATTTTTTGACAGTAGCGGAAATTTTCCCGACACATGCGAACAGCACGACTCGGAAATGCTAAAACCGATCACGATGGGAACCTGGATACCCGAAGCTGTGGGTGGCTTGTCAGGAAAGAGTGTAATTTTTGCAGAAACCCAAATCGTCCAAGAATCTATTTCTATTCCGGGTTCTGATTTACATCTCATGTACAGAAGTTCTCAAGCTGCTGGATATTTTAGTACGGTTCATATGCGCCTAACGGGACCAAAAATACCGAAAACTTTAACCCACGTTCACGTGAGAGTCGAAGTGGAAGGATCGCTGCATGTGAAAACCTACGAAGCGGATCCAAATTTAACGCACACGTTTCCGTGGAGCAAACGGAACGTTTACAAACAAAAGGTGTATGGGATAGCGCTGGCAAAAATATCCATAGGGTACGAACATTCCACGTGTCGGGAACCTGTTTGGGAAACACAAACGGCAACTTTACAAGGTTTCGACGTCGATATATCCGATATAGGAGGTTGGGGTTTGGATATCCACCATCATTACAATTTTCATGAAGGAATATTACAAAAAGGCGACGGTTCTACTCTGCATCTTAAACAGTACCCAAGAACGGTTCACGTTATTATGGGTACTGGTTTACAGAGAACGTTAGATTGTCCGGGTCAGTGTGGAGGTCCTGCAAAAGACGCAAAGTTACTAACGCCAGTTGCATTGGCAAGTGGTCCAGATGGAAGCATTTACGTGGGAGACTTTAACCTTGTCAGAAGAATAACGCCAGAGGGTAACGTCTACACAGTTTTGCAGCTTAGGTAAGACGTCTTGTTGTAATTAACCAGTTCTAAATAAAAAAAAATTCTTTAGAGCGACCCAAGTGGCATATCAGTATTATTTAGCCGTATCACCAGCAGACGGACATTTATACATTTCCGATCCCGAAAAGCATCAAATATTAAAAGTTATCACTCTGGAACCGATCAGTGATCCTAGTATTAACAGCGAAGCGGTAAAGTATTATCATTTTAGTGCTTTCAGAGTCATTAAACATTATTTTAGATTGTTGGAAATGGAGAACGGTGCATACCAGGCGACGACGGACAATGTGGAGATGAAGGTCCTGCCAAGCACGCACGCCTGGCGCATCCAAAAGGAATTGCTATTGCTGCCGACAAAACCATGTACATAGCAGACGGTACAAATATTCGTGCAGTCGATCCTAGAGGTATTATACACACTTTAGTTGGTAACCACGGTCATCAAAACCAATGGGTACCCACTCCTTGCCGTGGTTCAATCCCAGCAGCACAGGTAATTATTTTGCGATACATTCTTCGGTACCTACCATGTTTATAATGCAATCCTTTTTTAGACTCAACTCCAGTGGCCTACAGGTTTATCGTTAAGTCCGCTCGATGGTTCTTTGCATTTCATCGACGATCGTTTGGTTTTGAAGTTAACAGCAGATATGAAGATCAAGGTTGTAGCTGGAACGCCTCTGCATTGCCACTCCAAAGAAGATAATTTGACAATTTCAAATGATAACGTTTTGGGCACAGTGCTTGCATTGTCTTTCTCGCCTAACGGTGACTTATACATAGCCGAAAGTGATAACCGCCGGCTAAATTACGTACGAATGGTCGATTCGGCCAATCGAATCACACATTTCGCTGGAAGAACTCAAGAAAAGTTGAAAAACAGCTGCGAGTGTGGTTCCAACTTGACCACCGTAAGCCCACGAAATAATCAAGATTTGCCTCCTGCGTGCATTTGCGTAACCAATGATGAGACTACGAGTAATGCGGAAACTTTACTTTCTTCAAATGCAAAGTTCCAGGCAATTTCTGCTTTAACGGTTTCTCCGAGCGGCATTTTGCACATAGCGGATCAGGGTTCGCTACACATTTTGGCTTTACAACATTATTTACCATCTCACGATGAAAACGGAGAGTTTTATATTCCTTATCCTGAAGCTGGAGAAGTGTACGTTTTCAACAGATACGGTCAGCACGTTGCTACTAAAGATTTGACGTCATCCAAAACGAGATACTCGTTCTTGTATTCCAAAAACACCAGCTTTGGCAAATTATCAACCGTAACCGACAGTTCTGGCAACAAAATTCAATTTTTGAGAGACTACAGTAACGCAGTTAGTTCGATTGAAAACACCCAGGACCACAAATCCGAATTAAAAATATCTGGCGTTGGCTACCTCGTCAAACTGTCCGAAAAGGGAAGATCGGAAATCGAATTGGATTATGACACCAACAGTGGTTTGCTTACCAGTAGATCCGGAGGAGGTGAAACCTACATGTATCAATACGATTGGTTAGGTCGAATCATCGGGGTTATTCTTCCAAGTGGAGAAACCATGCAGCTTAAATCCGGTTTAACGACTGACGAAAATTTAGGAATTTCGATTATTACTCCACCATGCGAAATCGTCGTCAGTGGAAAGGCATTCAAGAAAATTAGTTTAACCAATGGTAAACCCTCGAGCCATTTATTTTTTTGCATTCTAAAACACTATTTTTTCAGATAACGAAATCACGGAAGCCACCACCTACATTAATTCCAGCGTCATAATAAACGCCGCTTCTGGAGGTCAGTTGCAAGTCGCTGCGATTGCTCGTCATCCACTCTTGGAAGCTGCACTACCAGTAGAAGCAGAAATGTTACCTATTTGGTCGCAACAGATCAGTTCGTTTGGCGATAAAAATCAAAACTTGATGTATACGAAGTTTTCGTTAGTAGGAGACGTAAAGAATCCTCAGCAAACTCTAAATCGTGAAGTTTTTGTCAACAACTCCAAAATATTGGGAATCGAATTTGACCAATTTACTAGTAAAGAAGTATTTTACGATCACGATCAGCAAACTCTCTTAACGATCACTTACGATCCGTCGGGTCTTCCACAATCTTACGTTCCATTTAAAGACGCAGTTCCGGTTAACATCTCTTACGATGGTTTTAACCGTATCGACGGTTGGAAGTGGGGTATTTCAGAACTAAAATACAGTTACGACCGTCACGGTTTGTTATCAGAAATTACAAGCTCCCAAGATGGAAGTCAAATGTTTACGTACAACGATTGGAACATGTTGGCTAAAATAACCTTAGCCAGTCAGAGAAGCTTCTTGCTGAGTTACGACGATGATGGTGGTTTACGTCACGTTACTCTTCCGAGCGGAACAAAGCACTCGTTTAGTTTACAAACTTCTTTGGGATTTTTACGAGTAACCTACACTCCTCCTGGTAGCACCAAAGCGTTTCTTCAACATTTTTCTCAAGTCGGCTTATTGCTACAAACCGTTTACCCTGGCGATGGTGCTCGTGTGGTTTACAGGTACACACCAAACGGACGACTGAGCGAAATAGTTCACGGGGATGGTAAATCGATTTACCATTATTCTCCAGAATCTGGTCTTCCTAGTCAAGTTTTGAAAACCGAATCGGATCTTGAATATCGTTGGGATTATCAATACGTAGGAGGTCTTCTAATGGAAGAACGGATCGATTTTAGTGCCAAATCTGGACTTAGCAACGCTAAATTTACTTACGACTATGACAATAATTATAGGCTAATAACGGTTCAGGGCCGTATCGGAGGACAAAATTTGCCTCAGTACACTTTGTCTTATAACATCAAGACGGGTTCGCTGGAAATCATTGGACCTTTCAAAATTAACAAGGCTAAATTGAACGAAACTCACTTGCACGACGGGACCGCGCTTTTTTCACGGAGCGTTGATTCTCAGTTCTTGGAGAAACAAGTTGCGTTGACGATTCATGGAATGGAAGTATTTAGGATGGAGTTCAGCCACGATATGCATGGGTAAGGGGATTTGTCCAAAATTTGGAAATAGGTTTAGTACAGTTTTTTTTTAGACGAATTTCGCAAACACGGACGTATACGAGGAACGTTGGAGTCAACACTTACACTAACGTTAAAAACTATACGTGGGATTGCGACGGGCAGCTTTCGGGTGTAGAAGCTCAGGAACCGTGGGGTTTCAGATACGACGACAACGGAAACATGTTATCTCTCACCTATAGGTACGTAGGTAAACCTTTTTTTCTTAGCTAAACTAGAAATCTTTAGGGGAAACACGATTCCGATGGAATATAACGCGATGGATCGAATTATTAAATTTGGAGAAGGCCAGTACAAATACGACGCTAGAGGTTCGGTCATTCAAAACGCTAGAGAAGAGAAGTTTCATTACAACGCCAAAGGTTTGCTAGTCAGAGCCACAAAGCGTGGAAGATTTGACGTCAGATATTTTTACGATCACATGGACAGGTAAAACACTTGCAAATCACGTGTAATCTAGTTTACTAACGCCAAATATCTTTAGATTAATTACGAGAAAGGATAATTATGGTAATGTTACCCAATTTTTCTACAACAATCAGAAACAACCCAGGGAGGTTAGTCAAATTTACTCACCGAGAGATGGCAAGCTAATGTCGCTCGTGTATGACGATAGAGGGCATCTCATTTATGCTCAAGTAATGATATAGTAAAATTATTTAAGTAATATTGTTAATAATTTAATATTTTCAGGTATATCGTCATAAATATTACGTGGCGACTGACCAATGCGGAACACCCATCATGATTTTTAACCAGTACGGAGAAGGAATTAGGGAAATTATGAGATCGCCTTACGGGCACATAGTTTACGACTCAAATCCGTACTTATATTTACCGGTCGATTTTTGTGGAGGCTTACTAGATCAGGTAACTTCGTTGGTGCACATGACCAACGGAAAAATTTACGACCCTCTGATTGGCCAATGGATGTCGCCTCTGTGGGAAAATGTTTTGGAACGTGTAGCGACTCCAACGCATCTACATTTGTATCGCTTGAACGGTAACGATCCCATCAACACTAAACACATCCGCAATCCACCACGCGATCATTTGAGTTGGTTGAGTTCCATGGGATACGACCTTAAAAGTTTAGCTCCGCAGTTGTATCCGAATGAACTTCCGAGCGGTCCAATGCCGCCCGCACTAACCAGTCCGCCAATTTTCTGGAATCCGTCTAAAGACGCCTTGAGGAGCCAGCTCAGTTTGGATAGCACTTCCGTTAACATTCAATCCGGGTTTTTGTCGCACCTGAACAGTAAACGAATGACGGATGCTATTAATCTTTCCGTTCCTCCAAAGTCTGCGCTAAAAATGGACGTGATGGATTTAGTGCCTAAAAAAATTGGTGCGGCTTCCGATCCACCCTTCGGTAAGGGAATTTTAGTTTCGCGGACGTCTCAAAATTACGCGATCGTTTCGAGTGTTCCAGCTGCCAACGCTATATATCGGGACGTTTACACTTCCGTTTTCAATCGGTCTTTTCTGTTGCCTTTCTCGTTTGTGGTTCACAACGCCCAACAGGATGCTTTCTATTTCGTAAAAGAGGACACTTGGAAAATTAACGACGACAAAGGTCAATTAAAGCGGTTGCAAGGTCAAGTGAACACCACGTTTCATGAAATCACGAAAGAGAACGGAAGTGGGAATAACTACTTCGACGTGAAAATTCACGGTGTGAACGCGATCGTAAACTTGCGGTACGGAACGACGCTGGAGAAAGAGAAGCAGAGGTTGCTGCACCACGCCAAGTTGTCCGCGGTACGAAAGGCTTGGCACAAAGAGAAAGAGGTTTTGAAAAACGGTTTTTCGGGTAACGTGGATTGGTCGACGAACGAAATAGACGAAATTATAAAAGTCGGATACGTGTCGAATTACGAAGGGGAATACATTCACGACGTTCAACAATATCCCGAACTGGCGGAAGATCCCTACAACATCAGATTTTTGAAAAAACAAAGTGACACGTCGAAAAAGCGCAGGAAGAAAAGGGAAATTGTGAAAACGGCGTGCCAGTACCGCTGGTGGCACACATGGAACAAGTACGTCTGCTAGTGTATCAAAAAACTTATGAATTTGAAAGAGCGAAAGAAAAAACTATTTTCAATTAACTATGTGTGATGTACCAAAAAATAAGCTTATTTAAAATATTGAGACATTTTATACAAGATACCAAAGTCTATTTGTGTATTTCAGAGATGCCAAAGTGTAAATTATTTATTTAAAAATATGTTACCTATATGTATGTGATTTTTAATCTGGCGCTAATGTTCGATAAATTTTTTACCACGTAAGTTTTAAAATATTGACTGAATTATTTCGAATATTAGCGTCTGATGTTCGTGTAAATATTTGCATAAAGCATTCATTATTATTAGATATTTGAGAAGCTACAAAAATGGGGAATCATCGTTCCCGGCAACTTACAATAAAACGATACTGAATTCGCAATGTCGACGGTGGAAGAAGAGAAGTGGGTTTGGTCAAATCGCATCCCGGATTGGATGGAACTGCGGAAATAGCTTTCGCCACCTCTTTGTGAAAATATTTGTAAGCGGTTCTTTTCCCATTCCCCAATTTTTACGTACCCTCGACGACTGATCTTCTGACAATTCGCGATCTTTTTGACCTCACCCTTCCCCGATAATTGGGAAACAAAACTTTTTATTCGATCATCTCGATTTGTTTTTATAATGAAAATATTTTGTTTCGGAATTATCTCGAGGATCGTAATACTTAAAGAGAAAGAAAGGAGCCATATAATATTATAGAAATATCAAAAATGAAAATTGTAAATATAGTCCAGTTATGAAATTTTTAATAATTTTAAATTAACCGAACGAATTTATCCTAGATAGGCAATGAAGAAAATTACTAATACATGTTGTGTTGCTTTACTTAAGATATCATTGTGACTGATCTATGTTCATATTAGAAATATTGCAAACTATCAGCTGTGTACCTTGCAGAAGTATAAACCGAGCTACAGTAATTAACGAGGAAAATATTTTGATTGAAACTCAAAAATGTATTACTTATTACTTTTTAACCGCCTGCTATGTAGCAAAATTTTTGTCTGCTTGTTGTTAAAAGTATGTTCCACACAACTGTATTAATTTAATGTTACCTAATTATTGTAATTTTCCTAATGTAATTATTGTTAATATTACCTACCTACCATTCTTTACACATGCTAAAGATTTTGTATTTTGCTAAGTTAACGATTTATCGATCATCTCACATTAAATACGAAAAATAGTCTGCGGTATTCGTTCTTTGCTAAAAAAAATTTTATTACCGATGAATATTACTTATTGTTTTATTAAATTCTTATAAGTATTATAAATGTTTTTGAAGTAAAGAAATTGTTTTATAAAATATTATTATTATTATTTGGTTTTTTATAAATGAAAACTTTAACCTTCTAGTTCAAATATTCTTGTAATACAACATTTAAAATGGAAGAGTTGTTTATTGCGCTCGAAAATTTTAATTCACCTCCTCCACAAACTTTTTTTAATTTTGCCGATATTCATCGATCCATGTAGTTTCAAAGTGGAGATTACGTTTTTAATTTTTACTACTTCTCCAAGACGAAAAGACTTTAAATCTTCCGAGAGTGGGAGCTTAGTGTTCAAAATATACTCGAAATGTTATTTTACTGCACGTCACAGTGACGCACTAACCATCAAGTTAATGAAGGTAAGGAATTTGGGATCACTAAATAATATACAAACATAGGAAAGATTTATAAACCCAAGTCAAATAATTAAATTCGTTAAACTCAAATTAACATTTACAATTAGGCTGCGGCTGCATAGTTTGTATTTCCATTTTACAAGCTGCAATGGCCCGAGCTATACAAATCTTCTAAAAATTTGCTTTATTCCAAAAATTAATCTAAAGCTGGGCATTCATTTTTTGTAGCAATGAGACTCCTCACATTGTTTTTAAATTTTGTCAATTAAAAAGCTCACTTTTGTTACTTTGAATGTGGTATTGGAGCGCACGTGTATTTTGCAGCTGGTCTATCACGCCTGGTTAAAGAAATTTGCTGCAACGCAATTCAATGCATCGACCAAAATTTCACCAATTCTTTCACCTTTATTTTTTTTATTTGCACTTCACGTTATTAATTAAATAAAACAACAACTTAATTTAACTCAATTAACAATTTTAATTGGAATTGCGGGAATGGTGTTTCATCCGCTTGACGCCAAAGCGTCCACCTAAGTCTACTTGCATCAACCTACAAGTCCCACTCTTTTTACGCTCCCCACTTTCTTTTACATAGCAAAACTTAACAAACTATTTTATACAATGATTATAAATAAATAATGAAACAAAACTCAAACTTTAAAATAATTTACAAAATAATGAAATCGTGATTTTTAGTGTTTCGAAACACGACAATACATAGAATAAAAGCTAACTAAATCCTCGGCAGCTAAATACAATTGAAAGAATTTAGAATAAAATTAACAATATAGTTAGCATTATTTAAATAGAAGTTGATGACGTTGTTATTTGTAAACCAATTAAAACCAATGTTTTAATTTATAAAAATCCTTATTTGCACATTTCAGTGCTGCTAGAAGAAATACTGCGTATAAAATGACCCATTATTAAATTAAATGTAAAAATATTTTACAAGAAATGTTGTTTTTAAAGAACGAAAAAATTGTAGGACAGAATTAAGAAATAGTATTGGGAAGGTACAAAAAAGAAAGCGAAGTAAAATGTCGGTTTTGGTTACTGGAAAATAAGAAAAAATGTGATATTAAACAGAAGAAAATTATGATTTAAGTTTAAAAATATACAAAATCTAAAATGCTAAACAAGAAGCTTAAATAAAATAATGGATGAGAAATCCAAGAAGAGAAATTTTAAAATTAAATTATTTAGTGCAGACAAATTATTCAAAAAAAAAATAAATAAATAAATACGGTACCACTAAGAAGTTTAAAATGAAAGTAAAAGAAATCTGGATATTATAAGAAATAATATGAAATTTATCGAAAATATATTGGAAACATTGGAAAGATAAAAATGTAATGTTTAGGCGAAAAATTTATAGTAACAAATAACAAAATTTTTTATCATAAAAAATTATAAATATGGCGGTAAACACATTTTAAATATTAATAACTAGCTAACGTACCCGGCGTTGCTCGGGTTTGGCTTGTTTAACGCGTAATCCGATTGATGTGTTATTCAATTAGTACTAAATATCAGAACTAAAGCGGCTGAATGGGGGGGGGGTAACTAAAATCTTATGTGTAAAAATATGGGTATGTTTTATTTGTTTATATTTAAAAATATTGAACTCGTCTTGTTTTTCAGCCCGAATTCTTCTATCGCGTTTAACTTCAGTTTCACATTCCCTTGGAAATGCTTGTTTTATAGCTTGTTTGTTACAAACACAGGATTTGTCCAGAAAATCTAACCCGAGTGCTAGTGAGCAAATGTTCCAAATTTGGTTTAAAGATCAAACAAACAAACTTCAAACTTCAAACAAATGAAGACAAGAAATAGGGAATATTATTTAAACATCACAAAATAAATTGGAAGGGTCGGAAGATTTTTGTTTTATTTTCTCTGGATATATTGTCATAATTTATATAAAGCCTGACCTGTAGTGCTTTAATTTATAAAAATCAGTATTCGATAAAATTAATAACAGATAATAAAATTTTCTATAATAACATCAAATGAAATAAGTAACTACATTTTTAAACCGAAAATTTTTTTCCAGTCTAGCGGTAGACTAAAAGGCTGATGTAGAAATATGTGTACATAATAAAAAAATAACCTAAAAAAATAATTTTTTAATAATTTTTATAGTGTGGTAGTTAGTAGTATGTGAAACTATAAGAAGTCGGTAATAATTAAAATTATTTTATTTAATAAAATCTGTAAAACTGTACTTTTGACAATATCTCAGCTGAAACATACACGATCAGGGCTATCCTAACCACAGGGCTAAATGGGCCCCGGGGCGCAAGCCTTTTGGGGGCGGCAATTTTTATTTTGATCTTTTTTAGCTCTAAAAATAATAAAAAATTATTTACGGTTTTTTTGGCACAGAACAAATTTATATAATAGAGAATAACTTAAATACGAGTGATATTTTATTAATCAATTTGTTGAAGAAAAAGCTAGGAAAATAAAAAATATATAAATTACTTTTGTTTTTTGTTTACTCTAAAGTTTGTTTCTTTTCACTTTTCTAAGAAACATTTTTAATAAAATTTTTTTTCTAAATTCAAGCCTTGGAAAATTCGGCCTCTTTAAAGCATTTTTTTTAATTCACACTTTCACGTGGCCATAGCTCAAAAAATATTAATTTTTGGGTAAAAATTGATTAGTTTTTTTTAAGAGCGTGAAATAATCTATAAACTAGGTTTAAACTTTTTATTGTCTAAAATTAACGGCTTTCGAATTATACATTAAAGTAAAAAATTGTTGAAAAATTCGAGATTTTTTATTTTGTTTTTTTTAACTGTATCTTTTAAACGAAACATTTTATATTACAAAAATTCTGACTCCCTATTCCGGATAGGAAATTTAACGAACTACGACTTCTGCAAAGTAAAATTTTTTGAAAAACCAAACCCTTTTACAGAAAATCAGAAAATAGTAAGCAAGGCAGCTACAAAAAAAAATTAAATTAATTATTTTTAAATTAAGTTTAAAATTTAAAATTTAAATTTTAAAATTAAGTTTAAAAAATACAAGATTTTGAAAAAAAAAACAGAATAAAATAAGCTCCAATTTTTCAACATTTTTTTACCTACTTTTATTCATAACTCAAAAGCCGTTGATTTTAGTTTTAATTTAGTTTAAATTAATTACCGAATATCTACAAATATTCGTTTAAATTAATCCGCGAATCAAGCATTTGATTAATTAAATTCGAAAGTGATATAGGATTAGCTCGGACTTTTGAATTTTGCAAACGGTTTTATAGTACTATGTAAAGCTCTGGATTATTTTTGGGTATGTTAAAATTTTTGTATTCTGAAAAGCTTTTAAAGTATTTTTTTTTTGTGATATTTTGGTATATAGTATTATTATTATTATTTTTAGCATCACATTCTACATTAGAATATAGCTGTCCTTTACGGACTTAGAAAATCCCTTTGGCGAGGTGGATTAATCCTCATATTTACATAACATCATAGTATTATTAGTAGTATTATATATACATAGTATTATCGAGGTTAATACAATTTTGCTTTATTACTCGCGATGTTACATTATAATTTTTGTGATCGACAATAAAGATTATTATGTTTTTACAGGATATACATAATATTAAAATATTATATTCTTATGATTTGTTTGTACCTCTGCGTACATTATAATCTTTGGCTTTAGTTCAATTCATAGCTACAGAACAAAAATATTGATTTTTGGATTTTTATTATCCTTTATCTTTGGTGGTACATCAATTGGACTTAATGGACATGAAGCTGTACTTAAAAACGTTATTCGTATTAAAAATTCTAATTTTTGTCGATCATGTATGTTTCAGCTTAGATGTTTTATCAAAGGTAAAATTAATTAACAGCTTTTTTTAAATTGAAGATTTGTTTAGATAATTATTTCAATTATTTATCAACTTCTGGTGTATCGTTTGTGCACTACAAACTTTTTAGAACACAAATAATTGACAATTAATAATTGTTAATTTTAATCATAATAATTAATTCCAATATGTAATTACCGACTTTATAGTTTCACCAAACGGATTACCACATCAGAAACATGATATTAGAAGTTGCTTACGTAAATAAAGAATATATCAATGTCTTTCGTGCAATTGGATATAAATACAATCGTACAACTACTGCATTTAACGTCACTTTATCCTCGAAAATTAATCTGGAAAACAAAACTGAAGTAAGTTTATCAACTTATGATACCACAATGTATATTATAAATAAAGTAGATTAGAACTTTTTCTTTCTTTCCCGCACACTTTCACAAGTGTGCAGAAAAGTATTACTTTTCCGCACTAGGGCGGAAAAGTAGTACTTTTCCGCACACTTTTGAGTGTCAAAAAGTGACACTTTTTGAAACATAATTAGAAAGAAATACTTTTCTTTTTTAATTTTATTTTGAAAACATTTTGTCTATTTGCTAGGTGACTGAAAGTAGGAACCACCAAATACATAAATATTTCCAACTAATTTTTTAATGTTTTTTATTTTAGTTTGTACTGCAAGCTTACAAACGAGCCAGTAATGAATATCGTCTTTTTCCATTGCGCTTTCAGGTTAATATATGCAGAACAATTGCAACTAATGCACTAGGACTAAAAAATATTGTAAATTATGGAAAGATTCCTCGTTGTTTTTGGAAAAAAGTAAGTAGTATCAGATTATAATTATATAATCTAATATTAGGAGTGATTTCTAAAAACAATATAATTAAAATAAACAAATCTAAGGGGGCCGTGACGTTTGACTATTAGTAAAGTACTAAGTTTAACTTTATTGTTGTAGGATACTTTATATTATATTAAAGGGTTTCCTTTTGATGAAACTCATCTTCCGCCTTTTCTTCCAAGTGGCGAATATAAAAATATGATTGAAGTGATCCAGCAAGACAAACATTTGGCAACCTTTAATTTCTACCTGGAAGTATATCGTCCTGAGATTAAAAATTAATTAATTAAAAAATAAAGAATTGAATAAAGAATAAAGAATATTTTGATCTGTAAGTGTGTTTTGTTTTATTATCCTTCTCTCAAAGTAGCACAAAGTATGAAATTGTCTATTGAAGAAACATTTAATACAAATTTAAATCATATATTTCTACTAAAATTTACGTTTCCTTTAATTTGTTGAAGAAAACCACAAGATACAGCAACATTACGTGTCCTCCGAAGCTCGCCGACAGTTATGTGAAGGTTAATCGTTCCTCAGTTCAAAACTAGGTATACAGGTATACTAGGTCGATTTTCGTCGGTTCTGCTGTAACTACTCAAAAATTAATATTATTGAAAATAAAATATTTTGTAGCAAGAAAAAAAGATTTTGATTAATAATTTCTTTAAAATGTTGATAATTTCTGTAATTTTTATTCTTATATAATTTATTTTGTTTATTTTCAAATGATGTGTAATTAACGTTTTTTATTTTTATTTGTTTTTCTTCGGCTTCGCATACGGGCCTCTCAACTGCTTGTTACGCCACTGTCAAAAGCAAACGACTTTTACTAAAGTCATATGTTGATATTCTAGTCAGTCATGAGCTGGTCTATCAGCCATCCGAGAGATGACGTTGAGATCTGGACACCCTGTATACGACTGATGAGCAAAAATAATTGTGAAATAGGGGCCTTTATATCGTATTACATAGCTTTTATTTTAAAAATTTTTATCATATTTTTATAACGTAATTTTTTCACGTAATTTAAAGATTTTGTCATTTCTATTATCTTTCTTTATTCAAATATTCTAAGTCCAAACCTCTTAAATGTAAATTATTGTCGTTTTTATTGTTCTTTAAATATTATTTTTCTATGTAAGCATTATGTATTCTTTACGTAACAGTTAAAATTCATTATTTTAATATTATGTTTAGTTTGTTTATTTTAATTCAAAGTGGTTGATAAAAACGCAAAGGGAATTTTTAAAATCCGATTATAGTTGATATAAATGTATTTACTATTTACATTATACTTAACGTACTACTTAGAAGATTAATAAAAGTAGGGTAGTTAAGAAAAGATTGTGACCCACCGGGCAATAACAGGTAATATAAAACAGGTACAGGTACTCAGTACTTAATGTGTTATTAAGACGATTTTGAGGAAAAGTCTGACGGTTTTTCCGGTTTATCTTCGAAGTTTAAGGTCCAATACGAATGAAATTATAATGGGACCAATTTGGAACTATACTTATGATTCAACGCCGAAAGAATTTTAAAAATCGGTTCATAAATGACGGAGTTCTGAGGTAACAAACATAAAAAATAATAATAAAAAAAAAAATACAACCGAATTGATAACCTCCTCCTCTTTTGAAGTCGGTTAAAAAAAACCAATGAGTAATTGTCAACCTGTATATTTTTAATAACCATTGAAAGCACACAAAAATTAAACCGGATGATCTGCAAACCGGTTTAGTTTCTATCCTTCTCAATTAAAATAAACAACCAATAGCTATAACTTTGCCAAGTTTTGCTTATTTTAGTAATACCATCGGCTAAATTGGTGCATCTGTAAAGAATATTCCATATAAAACTTTTGTACGGCGAATAAGATTTAAAAAAAAAATCCAATTGCATTTCACTAAATTAAAGTATTTTATTATTTTATTAAAAAAAATTTTACGTTACTAAGATTACTATTTTTTGGTATGTCGCCAGCAATAAAAGTAAAGTTACTTAAATTTAATAACAATATTTTACGTTTTAAGAAAATTTTCAAATGAGCTTGTCAGTCGTCTCTCAATAATTACCTGACAATGTCATAGTATAGTAGAAACGTCTCAAAATTGGGTAGTGCTTTTGCTTTTATTGATGAATTTTGTTCCACTCATCAAAGTGTAAATGGTTTTTCACTTGTTTGAATGTTTGAAAAATTGTTTTCCTAGGAGTTAGCAATTGTTAACATACAAAATATTGATTAATAGCCTGTTTACACCTTAAAATTTTCGTTAAAATTTTCCTTAAAAGAAGAAAAATTTTAAGGAATAGAGCGGCACTTATTTCCTTAAAATTTTACGTAAAATATAGCGAGTTTTATGGTATCTTTGGTGATAAAGGTGTGAACACAAATCTGCAAATCTACAAATTTTAAGCAATTTTAAGCGAAATTTTATGGTGTAAACAGGCTATAACTCTATAAAAACAAAACTTTGACAAATTGAACGCATCGCTAAACTTAGTTTACTCTCTCTCTGTATCTTATCATTATAATAAACTTTATTTAAGCTAAGCTCCGGATTTCGTTAAGCTATGTTTAACTTCAATTTAATTTAAATAAGGTTGGTACAATCGACCCTTAAAATCTCAAGTAATATTTGAATTTTCAGTTATTTTACATTTATTTTAATTTTATTTTTATAGCCTTGTTGATTGGAATATAAACATCCAAAACTGCAGATAAATTTATAAATTAAACAGTGTAAATCAATATACGTTTATACAACTGGAAGGTTAACTAATCGATTACTAACATTTATTATAAATTTTTGAAAATTCGATTTAATTCGTCATTGTCGTAAAATGAAAATCGGATAAACTGTAAATCTTAATCAGAAACTTAAATAAATAAACGCTTAATTTCGGTCCGTAAGATTATTAAATATCGATTGATCGACGAAAACTTTAATTCTTAACCGGAAATTAACCTAATCAGTTGTTGAAATTTTGAAAAAAATTTTAGGTTCCACCGAGATTTGAACTCGGATCGCTGGATTCAGAGTCCAGAGTGCTAACCATTACACCATGGAACCTCGACGAAAATGAATTGCAACTTTTAGTTATTGAAAGAAAATTCATCTGCTGAAATTATTTTTATTCTAATATTTTTAATTTAAAAAAATATGTACAAAATTGTTATTAATACGGTTTAACAAAATTTCTGTGTTTTATTAATTTTTTAGTATACACTTTCAGTCTGTATCGGTAACATTATCTACATCTATTGGAATTTCGCTATCTTGAGTTGAATCGGCAGTCGTGGAGCCTTCCTTCGAGTGTCTCCACTTCATTCGACGATTTTGGAACCAAACTTTGACTTGGGCGTCCGTAAGACCGAGCGTCGCTGCCAATTGTCTTCGATCTGGCTTTGTGATATATTTCTGTAGCTGAAAACGTCGTTCCAATCCTTTCCTTTGCAGATTACTGAAAACCGCTCTCGACCAGGACCGTTTTCGTTTGCTAACCGAAGTGGAACAAGACGAAGACGAATTATTTATATTTAAATTGGTGATTGGATTTGTGGTGGATGGAATTCTTAAAGCTGAAAATAAAGTAAAACTTTAAAACGTAAAATTTTTATAAACCGTCGATAAATGAAATTTTGTGGTAAACGAATTGTAAATTATTGGATCCAAAATATAATCAAGATGTCACGATTTTAACATCAATAAATACTCGAAATAACTTCTGGATAATGTCGAACGCAATCCAAAAGGATATACAATCTTTCCGAGATATTCATCAAGACTCCCCATCTAACACTACATATGGTTTATCTATAAATTTTAATCAAGTGCTGAAAAATTTATGAGAACAAATATAAATATCCTGTTCTTTAGTATTAGAAAGTCGTAAAATTCTAATTAGCATTTTTTTCAAATTATCCAATTAATTTTTAATGCTTTTTTTACTTCGAAGGGCAATAATTACCAAAATTTATTTTATTGCTTATTTCGACAAAAAGGGGTCAAATTAATTTGTCATTAATCTTCTTGTAATTATTATTCCTTTCTATATTTTTTATTTTTATTGTGTGCCGGTGAATCCCCAACTTTATTCGTAAACTTTAATTATCTTGGTTGGAATTTAGCAAGGTGTGAGAAAATTGTTTTAGCACCACTGCTCTGACGTTTTTAGACTCATATACACATTGATGAGTTCCAAATTTTATGCCGGCTACTAAACCAAACAGCTTTCTGGGTTTAATGGTATCATAAACATCTGGGCACTTGAGTTTACAGTAGTTCTCTTTAAGTAGTATGTTTGTATGTACTATAAAGATTGTTAAAATCTTAAACATTCTAATAACTATACAACTTTTTACACAAAAAGGTTATAAAAGATACTGAAATTAACACCGTCGATGGAGTAGCATAAAAAAATGTTAAATATTTAAATAAAAATTAATATCGACTATAAACATTAATCAATAAATAAATTATAATTTCTGAAATTATTTCTAATAAGCTATAAATTTACCGTGTTTGGAGTTGGTGGATATTATAATGTAAATAAGTTGATTTTAACGTATGGCCCCAGTTGGACATTCGGGAGTTAATTTATTTAGTATTTTAACACTTAAGTATTATTTAATAGACAAAAATTTGCAAATATTATTAGAAATTTATTAAAATCGTAATTTGTTATTTAAAATACCAGCCAATATATTTTATAACGTTTTCAGAAATAAAGCATAATATGAGATAATTTAGGAAGAAAACCGGATTTATATAAATATTTAAATTTTTTAAACATCTGATCAGAATAAAGAGTGTATAAAGCACATAATAATAATATTGCCAATAAAGAGTTTAGGTAAAATTGAACAGCAAAGAATTTTGATTTATTCATAACTTTAATCTTCTAGTGCGTGAGTAGACACTTAGACAGTAGTTCAAATCAAAATATTTGTGTAAAAAATTTTTTCTTCTTTCTAGCTGTGAGCAATCCCAAGTCAATTACGCTAGCTTTAATATCAATTACTTTGATTCGGGCACTGGGGGGTATTCCATACCCCCCAGACCCCCCGGTCTCAGTGATCAAGGGTCTGTGTACATGTCTGTGAAGGAAATATGGAATATCTTTGACTCAGAATAAGAAATAAATAGTTGAGATAGAGGTCGTTATAATCTACAAAGTAGATGAATTTCAAAATACAAATTTGTAGCAGGACATCGGTAGTCAGGACCGTATTAGGAATCAATAATGAATGAAAAAAATAGAAAGAAAAAAATTATTAAATTCAAAACGCCTTAACGAACGACATGTTTCGTGGTATTACCCAACGAAATTGACCTCATCAGGCTCATATTGACAAAGAAAATATAAAATTAAGCTTACCATTCCCTTCAACCGATCATGTAAACCTTCCACGTGCTCTAAACTAACCGAATGCCATACTAAGAAAATGTATTTTAAAAGTTAGTAAGCGTCCACTAGAGATATCTAAACTTACAAGTCTGTTATCTCACCAAACTAAAAAATAATTTATTTATTATTATTATTTATTTATTTATTATTATTATATCTTTGACTCTTTGACATCTTTAAAGAATTTACCCTTCAAGTAGATATTAGTTCGTTTACTTTGTTGCTTTATTCTTATTTACTAGTGTGTAAACGTATACATTATACATTTTTTCCATTTAGCTGAGAAAAATAATCCTCTATGTTTTTATGATAAGAAATAGTTATTTTGTATACCATGAGAAAAAATAATATTTAAAGCTAGACAAACGGTTAGTGTGATTGTGATTGTCCTTGCAGCCCAATATTTTTGGTTTATGAGAGAAAATTTAAGTAAAATGTAAGCAAATACGGATCAGTATTATCAGTGGCGGCTTGTCTTAAAGGGCACAGGAGCACGTGCCCTTCCATCCCAAAACCAAAAACAAGGCTTAGCTTAAAATTATTTATTTATTTTTTAATTAATTTTTATTTATTTTCTAATTAACTTTTAATTAATTATTAATTATTTAAAAGATAAATTTTATATTACATTATTTTGTAGTTTATTCCAACAAACTATTATAATAGAGTCACGCAAATCGTCACTCAAACGCAAGCTAACGGTAGTGCTCGACAGTCAAATTGTATGTACTAAAATGCATTTTTAAAGTTGACCAACAGGTTGAAAACGGGTCACACTCTAAGAAACCCTTATCGGTAATAAGTTGGGTTCATAACACCAGAAGTGTATGACGTGTTGCTTAGTTAGTTTACAAGTTGTGTTTTTATGTTTTTATCGAGATTTGATTATCGTATTTATTTGGGTTTAATCGATTTTGCTGCTGAATTCGATTCCGTTCTTGGCGTACATAATATCAAAAAAGCAAAATTATTTAAAAGAACTTCAAAAACGATAGAAAACGAACCACTAGACGCAATATTTGCAGTTTATAGAAGTGAAATCATCAAGCAAATCAATTCAGCAAATTTTTTAGCTATAGAAGCGGACGAAACTACAGATTATGTATTTAACATGTAAAAATTAATTTAAAAAAGAAGGTTATTCAAATCAACAACAATTAGTTGTAATACACTGTAAAAAATTGAAGGAATATTGCCTATGTAAAATGTGAAATGTACTCTGATAATTGAATAAAGTTTACCTTATTTTTGGGGTAAATTTTTAAATACCTGAAATTTAAGGTAATTTTTTCTTGTAAATGAAACATTGGGATAATAGTTATTAAAAAATGATTAAATATGCAAGTTATTTTGTAATTATACACGTTATTTTAAGGAAAAATCACCTTAAACATAGTAAAAATACAGAAGTGTGTGTAGGAAAATTACATCGCTAAGTAAATTTACACCTAACAATGGTGGTAACCTAGTGGCCACCAATACTACGTGTAATTTTACACAAAATTTTTTTACAGTGTATTTCGTTACATGTATGAAGAATCAATTTGTGAACGATTCTGGTCTTTTATTAAACCATTAGGCAAACGCAAATTTTATCAATTTTTTTTATAAAATTAAATTTTATCAGTGTGACAGAATTACAAACCAAATTAAATATTGCACCCGATAAATTGATTTCTCAAAGCTATTAAATGAAATGCATATTAAATGCTCTGGCAGTGCTGTTTATTGAAAAAACTTTGTTAGAGGAATACCAGATTATGATGATAAAGTAATTGAACATTTTTCTAACAATAAGGGTAGAAGGATAGAGTTTTTTATTATAAATAAAAAAGAATATTTTTTTTTAATTTTGTGCCCTCCCACTGGAAAATGTCACGAGTCGCCACTGAGTATGTTAACATTTAATTTAAACGATCACGATTCAATGCAAAAACTTTAAGCTTAATTCTTGTGTTTTAAAATCCATTAAAATAATTTTTATATTCTACCCAAGTGTTAGGTATATGGGTAAAACCACGTTGTAAAAATTAACCATGTGATCTAAATTCCAAATTAATGCAAAAAACGTTGCTTATATTGACGAATATATTCAAGTTTCTGGAAATTTTAAGTTTAAGAAAAACTTCTGTTTGACAAAGAATTTAAAATTATTCTAAATTTACTTTCTGAAATGGTAAACTATTGTGTATTTTTGGTGTAAACATTCAATTTTTTTGTAGTTTTATTGTATTTACGTGCCGAATACCCTATTTTGCCCCACACTAAGTTATTTGTTTTGAATTATTACTTTTAGTGTTGCGGGATATTTTTGTAAGAAATTTGTTTATTTTCAGATAATAAACTTTAAATAATTTTAAACAATCTAAGTTTTAGAACAATAACGCCGACACTAAACTAAAATAATTTTCATAATTTTTTGAATATTGAGTTCCCATCGTCCATTCGATTAAAATTTTTTCGATTATATCTGTTCGGTAATTACTTCAAAAACTATAAAATGATTGACATTAATAAGCGCAGTATTGCTTTAATAAAAATAAATTTTAACGCAATATAAATTTAATCGTTTTCCAAGTTGCTATATCGGATTTTTATTATTTAACTCACTAGCTATCATAATAATAATACCTAATATAATAATTAAGCTGAATTTCCTATTTAATCGTTTAATTATGTTTCTCTTTTACGATCAGGTTCTCGTTAATTGTTTAATAACCGCTGCTTAAAACATTTATAGATTGGCAATAATACTTAATGCTAGTGTTATTGTCTCAAAATAAAAAGTTTAGATTTTCAGACCAGACACCTCATAAATGCTTCTTTTTGCTGTTTTATTGTGTTTCTTTACACCAGGTGCAGTCAAACATTTTGAGTGCAACGAACAAAGAAAATAATAAAAAAGCGTAAACTAATGGAGAAAGTAAGGCAAAAAAGTTATGGTTTAGACATAAATTTTGATTTGCGTTTTGGCCAAGTTAAAGAAAATGTTCTTCTTACCAGGTCTTGTGGCGAAAGGTTTAATGGGTTGCATGGCGTAAATATTACGTCTGTCGTACTCCTGGTGCTTGAAATATTCTTGGTTTTGGGCTTTCAACATTTGATCGGGACTTAACATACAACACCGGAATAAGGACGTAACACAATCCGAACATGGAACTCCAATAGTTGGCAAGGGTTTTGCAATATGTTGAACCACATCATCAGAATTCGACTTTTGCGATTCTTTGGCTAACAATCTGTCGATTCCAAACTTTAACGTATTAGTTTCTTTTTCGAACATCTTGCAAATTTGTATATCACTTTGATTAAGCTCCATGAAACTTTTCACTCAAATATTGCACCGAGAACGAATTATTGGAAGATTAATAAGTTGCTAATCGCTGGTTAATCGGTTACTAATGTAGCTATTACACGCGCCAGCCTCCGTCAACAAGTGGGGAGGAGCAATCTTCAATGTTTATCTCATTGGTGTCTTCTTCTTTTTCTCGAGGCGTTTTCTGTAACATCTCAGTTTTTCTCTTTTTCAGTGGCGTGAATAATCTAAATAATTAATTTTTATTATACTTTATGTACATCGATTGCGTTTTACGAAATGCTAATCACCTTTCCAGTTTATTTATCTTTTACTATTTTCTTACTTGTTGTGCGTGTTTAAATTCGCAAATTGATTATAAACATAATACAACACGAAACATATGTCGATTTTTTTGCATTATCGAGATAAATAAATTAAAATTGCGTATTATAAATTATTTTATGACTTCATATTTGCAATTCATCTAGTCAAAAATAACGAAATAGCTAAATAATATAATTTTAAATCGATTCACTTCCTGTTTTATATGATCATTACCAAAATCGTCCTTTACCTTATTTTAGGACCTTATCAATTTATGACACATTCGCTTTGATTATTCTTTAGAAAATAACTTAAAAAAGTTTTTAGAATTTTTTAAGTATTTATGTGGTATTTAGTAGTATGTGATGTATAAATAATAAAACCTAACAAAATGTTAAAATAATAAATTTTAACTGTTAAGTAAATAATTACATACTACAAAGAAACATAATATTTAAAGAAACCCAAATGACAATAATTCACATTGAACAGGGTTGAACTTAGAAATATTTGAATAAACAAGAAATTATACTATAGAAATGAAAAAAATTACTAAACATTAGAAAAACCTGTAACATAATATAAAAGCTTTTATTTCACGATTATTTCCGCTCATCAGTTATGTATAACAGTAAAAATAAAAAGAAGTAAGAACAAATATACCAAACAAAATTGAAAAAATTTTTTAAAATTAATAAATTAAACATCTATTATAATTTACAATTCAAAATATTTGTTAAATTTCATTTTCAATATAATAATAAAATGGAAAAATTAAATTTATCGATACCGGTATCGCAGTCCGGTTTATCATCCAAATTTTTTAGTTCTTTGAATAATTAATTTTATAAAATTTTACCCATTGAAACAATTTTTCAAAGAAAAAATAAAAATTCTTTCGATTCCTTTTATCTCTAATTATCTTCCTAGCTTCCGTTTAATTTTATTTTTCCAAAAATCGTTCACACTTTCTTTACTTATATTCAAAAAAATTATTTTTAAGCCAAATTTTCTCGTACCTAAAAATTACACGTTCATCAAGTCGACCATTTTTTGGCAAAAGTCCTCGTATCAAAGTGATCGGTCAAATTCCACAATTTTACAACTTAATAATTAATACAATAATTTTACAAAAATCATAGAGTGGGTCCGAATCACTTTGAAACACCACAATATTAACCCCCCCCCTTATTGGTTCTGAAAGGAGTGTGAACTCTTGCAGTTAAAATTAAAATATTTTTTATTTAATTTTATGGTAAATATGTGTTTGGAAATAATTAAATTATAAGCATTAGAAGTTAGAAGATTTTTCTACAATATTTTATATTTTTATAAATTTTGACACATTCTCAAAATCTGACCACAGGATTCAATTTAATTTTTGACAGTGGCGGCTCGTGACATTTTCCAGTGGGAGGGCACAAAATTTAAAAAAAATATTCTTTTTTATTTATAATGAAAAACTCTATCCTTCTACCCTTATTGTTAGAAAAATGTTCAATTACTTTATCATCATAATCTGGTATTCCTCTAACAAAGTTTTTTCAATAAACAGCACTGCCAGAGCATTTAATATGCATTTAATTTAATAAAATTGATAAAATTTGCGTTGTATAACCTAATGGTTTAATAAAAGACCAGAATCGTTCACAAATTGATTCTTCATACATGTAACGAAATACACTGTAAAAAAATTTTGTGTAAAATTACACCTAGTATTGGTGGCCACTAGGTTACCACCATTGTTAGGTGTAAATTTACTTAGCGATGTAATTTTCCTACACACACTTCTGTATTTTTACTATGTTTAAGGTGATTTTTCCTTAAATTAACGTGTATAATTCAAAATAACTTGCATATTTAAACATTTTTTAATAACTATTATCCCAATGTTTCATTTACAAGAAAAAATTACCTTAAATTTCAGGTATTTAAAATTTTACCCCAAAAATAAGGTAAACTTTATTCAATTATCAAAGTACATTTCACATTTTACATAGATAATATTCCTTCAATTTTTTACAGTGTATTACAACTAATTGTTGTTGATTTGAATAACCTTTTTTTTTAAATTAATTTTTACATGTTAAATAAATAATCTGTAGTTTCGTCCGCTTCTATAGCTAAAAAATTTGCTGAATTGATTTGCATGATGATTTCACTTTTATAAACTGCAAATATTGCGTCTAGTGGTTCGTTTTGTATCGTTTTTGAAGTTTCTTCAAATAATTTTGCTTCTTTTGTATTATGGACGGCAAGAACAGAATCGAATTCAGCAGCAAAATCGATTAAACCCAAATAAATACGATAATCGATAATATAATCGAATATCGATAATCCCTAACAAATTATAAGCATTTTCTGCATTTATATATGATGTAAATAACTTCACCGTTATAGTAATCCACGGAATTTTTTTTTTTTTTAACAACAGACAAAAACAAAATAGTTTATTAGTAATATGAATATTGCACAAAATGTATATTAAATACTTCATACATTTTCAAAGTAAAAACATAAAAACACAACTTGTATGAACCCAACTGATTACCGATAAGGGTTTCTTAGATTGTGACCCGTTTTCAACCTGTCGGTCAACTTTAAAAATGCATTTTAGTACATACAATTTGACTGTCGAGCACTTGCGTTAGCAAGCGTTTAGGTGACGATTTGCGTGACTCTATTATAATAGTTTGTTGGAATAAACTACAAAATAATGTAATATAAAATTTATTTTTTAAATAATTAATAATTAATTAGAAAATAAATAAAAATTAATTAAAAAATAAATAAATTATTTTAAGCTAAGCCTTGTTTTTGGTTTTGGGATGGGAGGGCACGTGCGTCTGTGTCCTTTAAGACAAGCCGCCACTGATTTTTGATAAAACTATAATGTAAACAGGGATTCCAAACCACGGCATAAATAATTTGGAGTAGTTAATAATCAAGGGTCAGGCTTCCTAAATCCGGAAATAAATTATATTGCGGTGTAATGGTTAACAGAAAGATTGATAATAATTCAAGTTAACTATCGAAGAAAAGGAAAAAAAGCACAGTCTCGATATTGCCAATATTTCAAAATAATAAATTTTTCTAAATTCGGAAATCCTTTATGTTCCATATACAGAGTGAAACTGCTTGACAGCAAGGTAGAAATAATTTTATTTGCAGAAGATTTGAATGTTTATCTACTGAAGAAAATATAATTTTAAAATTTTTTAGACTTTCTTCTTTTTTTATTTTCAATTTTTAGGTGAATTTAATCACAAAATTTATTTTATACCGAACAATTCAAATGATTTTTTTCTTTTCTGTTTAATGTCGAAGCCAGACGCTGTAAAACGATTCCCAACAAAAAAAAATGTTTATTTAATGTAAAATGATAGGAATCTTTAGCAAAATATATTTTAGTATTTTTGTTTATTATAACGTTTAAATCACTTTATATATGACTGGATGTATTATTATTCACTGGTTGTAACAATGTGCGTCCAGCTGTTTGATGAAATTCAACATTATACTTGGTTTTTGAAATCCCCATAAACCAGAGGCTGCTCTTTACGACAGTTAACTGCTAATAAAACCTCATCCACACAAACATAATTTAATGTTGATTCTAATTTCATTTTAATCATCTGCATAGGCGGACTGTGACATAAACCAACTGGAACAATGTATAAACAGTTACATTCTGAGTTGGTTATTATTTTATGCGAGTTGTTTATAATATGTCAGAAATTCTTCAGCCAGTGGCGTAGCTGCCACATATTTTCAGCTTCGTTTTCGAGTTGAGCCCGCATACATCTCGCCGTGCTTTCCAATTTTAACTAATGTCCCTCCATGCATAATTTGTTCAAAAACATTTTATTGAAATAAAAAATGTCTAACGAAATTTACGATTTCACTATTACGATTGTAATCAACTTTTGTTTCACGCTGTTTTATTAGCCGGATTGTCTAATAACGTCGCATGGTTGTTTTCTTTCACTAAAATATTTAAAGTATCTGTAATATTTATTACTTTTATAACATATAATAAATTATCACTTAAACATTTAAGGCAGAGCACTTGAGACTTGCCATATTATAATAATTAATCCACTTCATCATTTACAAGATAACATATATTTATTACATCTATATCGTTGCTTACTATAAATTATCTTTTATTAATTAATTGCTCTTCATCTCGATTTCAGGTGCAAAAAATTTTCAACATTTGTAGTCGATTATCCTGCGAGATGTTGCTCTCGTCTTATATGCGGTCACAATCGCGATCAGTGCTTTAAAAGTTCAGTCTCCTCTTTTTATTTTCCGATCGGGTAGGAGGATTTCAGAAATATTGAAATACCGTTAGAGAAGTAGAGTCGACGTATTATTGATAAAGCGATTAGTGAAATAAAGTATTGCCAATGTCACCACATAATCAACCACGGGCGGTAATTAATTTATAAGTCAAAAAATACAAAATAAAATTTGTTTGATTGGCAAACAAATATCTTTTCATCGTATTTAAGTATGCGTAAAGCACTAGCATGTAGCCGTGCTGAGCGACCCCCAACTCGAACATAAATTACACTATTAAAGGTGAGGTTTAACAGCGGGCGACTCTTCGATTCCTGCAGCGAGAATTACTGCCCGAATGAATAACTATATACTTTATTACATACTAATAGTATATTCCATATAAGCATGTGACCCTTTCAATAATTTCCGCTATGCGTACTAATCACAGTCTAAATTTTTCCTTTTGATTGCAGATGTGTAAATTTTCATTCACGTTTAATAAATTTTTATGTGCTTTATTATTGGTTTTATAGAATATGCCGTAATTAAATATTTTTAAATGGGCTCATATTTTGTCACCTAAAAATACTGGTAGTATTATTTAATGAATTATTTTATAAATAAACATTTCATTCTCGATAATAATAATAAATGTAGATCTTACTAAATTTAAACCAATATGGGAATTTAAATAATTAAGTAGCATTTAATCATCATTTAAATTGTAAATTTTTTATTTAACGCCAATAAAATATTAAATAAAATAATTTTTCAATTTCTTAACCGACGTTCGATTACATAAAGCATCGTTTCATGACTTTTTCTAGATAATAAATTTTCTTTCTGTTGGGCATATTTTTTGATAAAATAATAACACAAATTCAATTGTGTCGTAGGAATATTTCTTTATTGGTATACTGGAAGTAACATCAAAATAATGTAATCGGTAATATACAGCCACTAGGTACGGATAATATCACCTTACACTTTATTATGGTTATGGGAAAATTAAATTGATCAGCAAACAGCAATGTACCTTTACGGTTGTCATTTTTTAAATTTGCCTCCGGTCTTACATACTTACGAAACACGCATCCACTGCATAACATCATGTAATCGTGACTTGTTTATTCGCTTGCAAACATGAAACCTTACTGGGATTTCAAGACTCTAAATTTTAACGGGTATCCGGTATCCGGTTCTTTAAAATTAATATTATATTAGCAATTTACAAACCTAATCTTTTAAAAATTTTTTTTAAATAAATCGTTTTTAATAGAATTAATCAAATTCATTACCCACAATTGCTTCCAATAAGCTAAATCAAATATATAAAAATAGCACTGTCAGCTAATTAAAGATTTTATTAGAAACTAAATCTTTAAAAGTATATCTTTACAATTAATATTAAAGAAGTAAAATTAGTAACAGTTTAGTGTCCCGCTGGCTTAACAGGACGATATATTTTACCATAGATTCCTATTGTTACGATTATTTCACCTATACGAATGACGTTAACTTGAAATTTATATTCGCCATTTGGTATGAAAGATGGAAATAGAGATTCGTCGGGATAAGCATTACACAATTCATAAGTCTTCCCCTAGAAAAACAGAAAAATGTAATGAATTTTCTAATTAGTTTTATCAAAATTATTACTTCAACTATTTTACATGTTGTGCTCATATTTCCGCAGCGTGATAAGATAGTACGCATTCCAGCGAGATTTGTATGAAGAGTTCTACAAAAATTTAATTGAAAACTTGATCCGGACAGTTTGCGATACTCGTTACTTAGAAATTTATAAAGTTGTACTGTCACCTAAAACAATTCGAATATATGACATAGCTTGAAAGAATACGATAACATTTTTAATTGTATGTGAGTACTACCTCTAATTCGGTACTCATGTTCACTTTCGAGTTAAACGTGGCATTCACAACTGGAAGAGATCGATTATATTTAAAAGTTTTAACTTCTACAAGATTGAAAACAAACTTGTTGTAATCAATTAATTCGATTCTTTGAAAATCGATCTTATAGTCGTTTTGGTGAAACTTAAAAGTAAACGGTTAAATATTTACTGGAAATTACAAAATAATTAATTACCATTGAATAGATATCCCTCGTAAAATATTGAGATAAACACATTAGAAAAATTATTACAAAATATAAATTGATTTGCGGCATAGCGAGCTGATATATTCTGTAGAATTATTATATTTTTAATATTGCATCAAACTCTCGAGTACAAAAGCAGTTATGAATCCTTATGAAATCTAATTATTGTAATATACTAATATTTCACACATGGCTACACATTTTGTGGCATAATGATCAAAAATTATATTATATTACATATTATAATGGATGGAGTAGTTAATCATATCATGTACAATGATGCAAGGTCAAAGGTTATCAGGAAAATTAATGATAATCATGTTTAAAAATTCTATACTACTTACAAGCTTGCGGATATAATGCTGAACTATAAAAAAAAGTTACCTAAAATAATTAGCATTCAATTATTCAGCATTTATTAATTACAAATTGGAAATTTAATTGGATTTAGAGAAATTGATTATTGGGAGTTTGGCTTTAATAATTATTACTTACTTAGTGTGCATAAAATAAAATAGTTAATACATAAATCAACAAACAATTATATAAAAATTCCTAAAATTAATAATTAATTTTAAAAACTCTGTAACTGCAGTTCATATGCTTCTAATAATTATTGCAAAGATAATATTTTTTTAATTAATTTTAAAATGATATTTTAGAAGTATTTTTAATGTGAGTTATTATCAGGTATCTATTATTATTTAAATATTATAAATAAATTCGAATGCATGTTAATTTAATGAAAATTAAGTTATCAGAATTTTCAGAGCTTTAAATTTTCTTGGTATACAATTATTGAATCTTTATTAATATAATTAATTATTAGTATAAAGACTTTGTAGGAAAGGTAGAAATCGAGATTCGTCAGGATAAGATCAATTTCAGTCTTTGACCAAGATCTAATAGTTTGATATAACATAAATATAAAATGTGAAAATATTAACTCCTTGTACTCTTATAAATATTTTTATTGAAAAAAAAATCATTTTATGAAAGTTAGTAATTCATGCATGTAATTAATTCATGTATTACAAAATACAATTTGTACAATTTGTTTAAGTGGATTTTTGTAGTAATTAGTAGTTTAGACTAGTTTTTATTTGTTTTTATCTGGTAATTCATAGTAATTTTTTTTTAAATTTTTGATTTGTTTTGAATATATTTTCTTACTTTTCTTTATTTTTTTGTTTTTCTTAGTTAGATACGACTGAAAATAGTAAATAATTCTGAAATCGAGTCTTATATCGCATTACTAAATTTTCATTTTAAATTTTATCATATTTTTATAACGTAAATATTTTATTTCAAACATTCTCAGTCAATGTTTAAAAAAATTTTATTAATTTTTGTAATTTTCTATTTATTCAAATATTTTAAATCCAAACCTGTTGAATGTAATAAATCAATGCTTTTTTATTGTTTTTGAAATAAAAATTTATAAAATTTAATGCTGGATAGAAGGATTTTCATGTTGTTTTTAAAACAATTTTTTTGTTTGTTTTAGTAAAATATGATTTAGAATTCAATTTTTTATTGCTTATTTATTTTTGTATTATATGAAATAAATTTTTCTTGAACAAGGGGCTAAATTTAGAAATTCCACCACTGGTTATAGCTGAAAAATCATATTAAGATTTTATACTGGTGCCATTAATTTCCTGTCCAAGGTAGTAGAAAACTAAAAAATAGTTTTCAGTTCTCAAAATGTTTAAGCATAAAGTCTACAGATAATTGAAACATTTTAGTTGTAACTGCATTTTTAAAAGTTAAGTTTCATTAAAAATGTAAAAAATGAAAACCAAGATATAAAAATGTATTTAACAAAAAATTTTATTTTTACAAATCAAAACTTAGCATATACTGATAACTAAAGTTGTAAACCAAACATTCGACCAATAAATAAAAAATTTGAAAACAAGAAAAACTAGCAAATTTTAGGAACGAACTAATTAATAATTCTTTGTTAGTAATCATTTCCTCTACTTCAATTTTTGTTAAATAAATTACAATTATAGTATTTAAAGAATTTGAATTCTAAATTTAAAAATTTGCCAAAAAAATTATGGCTTAGCAATCTTTAATTTATCATAAATATAATTTCCAAATTTGAAAAAATCTATTCAGCCGTTTTTTAATTGTTTTGGTAGACGTAAGAGCGCGTCGTAAACCCCGATGCAACAAGGAGAGCTACGCAAACTCTGTTTTTTTGACTAACTCAACCACGGCCTATCGTAGATCCATGTTAAAACGTATATATAAAATACATGTAAATTTTACATTTTTAAATTCGATTTTTTCGAAAGCTTATACATAATCCGCAAAAATTTTTGTTCTAATATGCTCAGAAAATTGTCCTCTTTCCAATAGTCAATATTGTTAAAAGTTCAAATTTTCGGAAACCCAAATTGTCTCCACCAACTAAACAAACCGTTTCCATTCTCTTTTCTGCTTTTATAGCACGCCGGAACTATGTAATAATATATAGGCAACCCAAAAAGCATCAAAATTGAATATTGCAATCTTACATGCTTTTTAATATAAGTGCATTTTGCTTTAATTTTCAAAAGAAAAATTTTAATAATTGATTGTCTATCAAACTTGCAAACTTATCAAAACTTACATTTTAATTTTATTTGTCTAACAAAATGGGCGAACATTTACTTTGACGGTAACGTCTTTGACCTGCTACGTCGCTGATTATAACACGTCAACGATTAAGGTACATAAGTTTTATCCGTTTTTTAATTTTAATTTTAAAACTTTTTGACTACTCAACATGTGTGGGGTATTTCCGCCGTGATTTGAATGCTGTTCTTCGTGCAGAGGTGTAATTTACGTTTAATTTTTATGGTTCTTTTATGGAATGTTTTGTGCCAAAACAGGTGGCTTGAAAACCCAATTTTGATTAGAATCCATCCAATTAAGGTCTATTAATAAGTCTCTTAATAAATTTGTATTATTATTATATGTTCACAGCACTAATAGTAACTTCGGAACATCACTACTGATGTTGCTGTTATACTTGTTGAATATATGGAATTTAAAACTTTTACATTTACACCAACTTCTGGCGTACCACAAGACTCAAATCTCGGGCTACTATTATTTTTAAATTTTTATCAATGATATCACTGATATAATTAAGTGTCACATAAAACTGTATCGAATGTATCGAATTATTTAAAACATTGTATAAAGTTGTTAAGTTTTGCTATGAAAAATAAAATGCAAATAAAAAGGTGGGAGAAGTAAGAGTAGGAGTAGGACCAACAGGTCGATGAAAAAAAGAGACAGGCTCTGGCCTTGGCGTCGAAAGGTCAGGCGGATAAAACACCATTTCGCAATAATTGAAATTGTTAATTGTTTTTTTAAGTTAATAAATTAAGTTGATTTGATGTTTGTTTTTATTTTAATTTAATTAAAGTGAAGTGCATAACAAATTGAAAATTGAAAGAAATTGTGAAAATTTAGTCGATGCAAAACTGCATAGCAACAAATTTGTGAGGCCAGATGCTAAAATACACGTGCGCTACAACACCACACACAAAAGTAACAAAAGTGAGCAATTTTAAGTTTTAATTTTCAATTTTAAATACGAAGAGGGTCTCATGTTCGATAAAATTTTCCCTACGATTGCATGGAAGGTGGTTGGATATTTTATCGCAACAAAAATAATATAAAAAAAATACAGCTACTCTTCATGACACTATACATGAAGATCAACGGTACGTACCCAGTGAATGGCTTCAATCATAATATACTACTAACAGCATTTAATTGTCAATCATTATTAGAAACTCATTAGAATCATTACAAATACAATCATTAGAAATACTGCACAAATTAATAAATAACAAAATTAACAAAAATAATAAATAAATAATTTTTACATAAATAACAACTATAAAACAAACATTATGATTAATTAATAATATGATTCGGATTCTATTTTTTTTTTCTTCTTTCTTCTTCTTTTTTCTTAGAGCATTTTGAAGATTTAACATCGTCTTCCTGCTTATCATCATTTTTTGTTTTGGTTTTTTTCTCTGATTTACTTGAAACTGGAGATAGTTCGCGTTTAGATGGAGATTTACTTGGATTAAATTGTAATGGTGATTTGGCTGTACCACCAGATTCGGTAACACCGCTAAGCAAAATTTTGTAAAGCTTCTCATAATCAGGTTCGACTTCGTATTTCAAAGACACGACATATTTGAAATAATCCACTAAAGCACCTAAAAAAGAACTATAAGATAAAATGTTCAAAATTCTTAAACCACAAACACCAAGATTACCTGGTGGCTTTTCTTTTCAAAAGCACGACTTGTAGAACGATGGCAAGTCGGCCATGTACTTTTCTTTTTTTTTGTGCTTGGAGTTGAGCATTCCCTTCCCATGGTAAATCACAGCCTAACCATTGAGTCAAATTATAACCCAGTATTTCTAGATCGCCCCTTCTTGATGGAACTTAAAAAGATTTAAATTATAATTATTTTGGAAGTATTATTTTTGAGATTTGGAGTTAATTTTGGATTATTTTGATTTTAGTTTGCTACCGAGCGGTAGTCGACAGTATTTACTTGATTAATTTGGAGGAAGAAAAATTGAAAAGTAATTTAATTCGAATTTATTTAAATTGGAAAAATAAAATTAAAATTTATAAGAACCAAACGTGGCGTTGCTGATATCAAATTGATTTTGATAAGTGAATATTAAAAGTTTAAAACTGAGGAGAAGTAAAATTTTATATTGGAATTAAATTTATACGATTTAATAATTAATTTTTGGAAGACAAATTTTTTTTCTTTTATAGGATAGAAGCACTAAAACCGGCAGATTATGTCGTTATGACTATATGTCTAAAAAGCTCAATCCATTACATTGGCCAAAAAATTAAAAATGTTCGAAAAAAATCAAATGGTAAGCTATATAAGGTAAATTTGATAAAAATATAGAAAATAACGTACAATTTTTATGGCAAAAGGGTAATTAGATTTGGAGCATGCGGTGCTCTCCAGCAAGCAAGCAGAGTATACTTCACCGAAACCGCCTGTCCCAATGGAAGGCCCTAATTTCCATTTCCTTTTATGTAAATCTTCTAGGATTTGGTCCATTTGGTAACGATTCCGGCATTTTATAACCGTTTTCTTTCTTCTTAGGGTTCTTCACAACTTTTGCCATGGTTATGAGATTAAACGGTGTTTATTGTGCACTAACCAAAATAATGAACGGAAAAATCGTTTTTTCCAAACTATAATAACAATTAGCCGAATTTAAACATAAATCACACATAAATCACAAAAGTTTTAAAATTTTAAAATTAAAAGTCGTATCTATTGAAAGATAAACGCTTTATCAACATTTTGCTGGACAAATCGGACACAAATTGTAGACAAGTGTGCAAGAGAGACAAATATATCGGAAGAGTAATTAGCTATTTAAACCACTTTTCAAACAAAAATTTTTAATTAAAAAAGGCTATAGTACTTAAAACTATATTAGAATTCACGCTAACGGAGTACTTTTCTAATTTTGACTTTTATTTTAAAAATTTTGAAAAAAAACATCTTTTTCGAAGAAAAAAATAAAAAAAGTGTTAGCCAGCCGCCAAAGAGGCATATTTTCTGAATACAATGCATATTTTATTTTATTATTTTTTTATTTTTGGCACTCTAAATAGAAAAATAAACTTTTTTTTGGTGTTTCTTATGTTCCGCTCGGGGGAGCTTGAAACCCCTAGAGAACGCGTCCCCAGGTGGCGGATAGGGGAATGCTTCCCAGATATGGGTGGTAGGAGGGAAATAAAATCTGCCTCAGATTGAGCGACTGCAACACCTTTGTCGAGGTCATTTAGTAACTAAATAAGGGCTCAACAAGAAAGGCTGTCCAAGGATAGTGGACACGTCAAAGGTTGGCAACGAAAATTATGGACGGCGGCAACCAAAGTCTCAGTTAGGAAGACTATTATCCACTCGCCAACACGTTTGGCAAGCGTGGCAAGTTAAATGCTAGTTCCTCTTATGAGGATCCAAACCATACTCTTATGATGACGACTTTGAAAAATGGAATACCCCAGGTGAGTAGAGCTAGCAGCTCAGAATCTCACACTGATTGTTTAGTCTGCCACGCGGATTCTGGGGGGGGGGCAAAAACTCGTCAACATTACAACACAAAATGGAAACCAACAAAACGACCAAGATAAGAAAAAATGACACTTTAATATATGTGGGAACGTTTAATATTCGCACAATGAGACTGGAAGAGAACCTCACCGAACTCAAAGAATAGCTAAAAATCATCAAATGAAGAAATCAGAAATACCTTGAAATGCATGAAAAACAAAAAGGTTCCAGGAGAGGATCAAATAGCAACCGAAATGCTAAGGTTGGGTGGGGACATTGTAGAAAAAACACTAGCAATGCTCCTAAATAAGTGCATAGATGAAGGAAATATACCAAATATACCTGGGAAGAACCCAGAAGTGGTACTACTATTTAAAAAGGGAGATAAGACTAACATCGAAAATTATAGGCCGATAAGTTTGTTGTCACACTTGTACAAACTCCTTGCCAGAATAATTACAAATCGTGTAACACAAAAACTGGATTTCTATCAACCAGTAGAACAGGAAGGGTTTCGAAGAGGTTTTAGCACCACCGACCATCTACAGACATTACGCTTATTAATAGAAAAATGCACGGAATACAATGTCTCTATAAACTTGGCATTCGTCGACTACAGCAAAGCGATAGACTCAATAGAAACGTGGGCTTTTCTTCAGGCACTAGATAATGCTAGGATAGACTCAAGATATACAAAAGTCATCAAGAATATTTAGAGTGGTGCTAGCTTGCAGATTAGGTTAGACGAGTATGCAAAAACAGATAAAATTACCATTCACAGAGGGGTTCGGCAGGGAGATCCGATGTCACCAAAGTTGTTCACCCTGGCTCTTGAAGACGTCTTTAAGAAACTAACTTGGGAAAAAGAGGGTATATTAATAGATGGAAAATATCTGAGTCATTTACGTTTCGCGGACGATATAGTTGTAATTAGCAGTACGGCCGAAGATCTGAAAAATATGCTGCAGAAACTCAACACATAGGGCTAAAAATGAACCTAGCCAAAACAAAAATTCTATCAGACGGAGAAGAAGCACAAGAAATAATAGAAATAGACGGCACTGTAATAGAAAAAGTTGAAGAGTACATATATCTAGGCCACAAAATCAGATTGGGAAAAGAAAACCAAGAGGCTGAGATAGGAAGAAGAAAAAATCTGGCATGAGTATCCTATGGAAAACTGCAGCACGTGCTTGCAAACACAGAAATTCCAATAAACTTGAGACGAAAAGTGTTCGATTCGTGCATACTGCCGGTGATGACTTATGGGTTAGAAACCATGACTATCACCAACAAGAGTGCAGAAAGGCTAAGGATGGTGCAAAGGGCAATGGAGAGATCAATGTTGAACGTAAGTTTGCGAGACAAGATAAGAAACGGTGAGATCAGGAAAAGAACTGGAGTTGTGGACGTGAGTTGGGTCGGGCACGTGGCGAGGCAAGATTACAACAGGTAGACAGTAAAAATAATTGATTGGAAGCCAAGAATGACGAAAAGGGGCCGAGGTAGACCCCAGAAGAGATGGCTTGATGATATCAAGAAAATGGCGGGTCGAGAGTGGTTACGGAGGATCAAGGAAAGAGAGGTTTAGAGGAGATTAGGAGAGACTTATGTCTAGGAGTGAACCGAGAAAGGCTGACAAAGAAGAAGAAGAAGAAGATGTTCCGCTTGGTGAACTAGTCACGTGGTAGTAATGTAATACATGTAAGAACACTTATCAGTTTGCGATAAATATTTCAGTAAAAGTATAAAATTACTAATATAAATACAAAGTAGATTTCCGTAAGTTTAGGATTAAACTGTTTCAAAGTTGGGTTAAAAAGTAGATAAGAATCAATAAAATAAAAAGTCAAATTTAAACCAAAAAAAATAATTTTTGAATAAAACCATAAATTTTATGTTTATTATTTTTTTCTGGATTTTAGTCATTTGAAAAAGGAAAAAATCTCTTTTGACGTTTTTCAAGTTTCGCTCGTGATACGCAATTTTACTTTCGCTATAGTTAAGTTACTTGCATGGCGTCATCAGTGTGCTGTTTAAAACAATATATAACATACTACGCGACTTTCTAGGATCGATAATTTTGGGAAGTAAAAGCCTTTTCAAAAAATAATGCAAGTTTTGGCAAATCTTTTTCTTCCCAAAAACTCTCGTCTGCTTCAATCCGTTCTATTGATGTTTTTTTTCCAGTCCAGATAACAAAATCACAATGTGGTTTATTTGCGACGTGGAGCTGGCCTTGAACTTGATAGTAATGATAGTGATAGTGATTTCGTTTTAATTTTCCATTATTATCTAAACAAAAGCCCTTCAATTTTGTAACAGCTTCTTTGATAGTCAATTTTCTCGCAACTTATGGACATTTAACTTCAATAATCCCTCCAGTCGATGTTAGACCATGTAACAATTTATTGTAATAATTGCTGTCAGGGCTCCTTGTGCACTCTTGCTCCGGACGCCTATGGGACTCTCCCGTGCGCAGCCTTCGCGGCGCGTCTTGACCTTAAAAAGTTGGGACATGGATCATGAGGAGGGACTTGGTTTTTGGAACGTGAAGGGGGAGGAGGTCAAGCTTCGAAAACGTGCGGTGTGAATATTGGACTCGGCTGGGATTTGTTTAAAGTAAGCGAGTGCCTTAACGTCAATTTTCCGGAAGTTGGAACGAAGAGTAGCTAACTCATTGCTAAGTCATTAGTCAAGTATTATCAGGTTCCATTGGGAATTTTCATAACCTGGAAATCAAGTTCGTTATATTCAATTTGCTAACATCTCCATCTAACCTCATCATAAGAATCGTTCGTGAAACTACAAGTGCAAGGTAGTAGCGATTCCTTATCTTGTCTTTGTGGCCGTCGACGACCAGTTTGTTTGTGTGTACGCGATTCAGTGTGGTGCGTATATTATTTAGTGCGTCATTCGAGCTACTGTTCGGGTCTCCGCTTCGATTGTCCGCTCGTTTATGCAGTGGTGCAATTGTTCCTTCATTTCAACCAGCAGCGAGAAAGTTAGTCACGTCATCAACTGCGCGTTATTGGAAAGTACAGCGGGATTCGGTGGTGCTATTCTTGTCACCAAATATCTTGTAAATTTACCTGAGCGCTTGGGTAAGTACCAATTTTGCATTACTGTTTTCTTGTCTGTACTGAGTTCCATTGGTTGGTATTCCATTGTGTTGCGACGTGATTTGTTTTCAGAATGTGATGAATGTGATTCAGAATTATTTATGTTGGAGGTTGTTGTCGCAGCAATATCGCGAAAGGATTAATTGTATTATTTGGTTTAATATACCGTTGTTAAATAAAACGAGGTTTTATTTGGAAGTGGTTGGAAGCAATTTTTACTTACAGGACCTATGCTCTTGCCTCCGATTATATAAGAGCGAGTTTAACATCTGGGCCTCATCACACGAGATTAGTTATTACTGGAGAAGTTCTATTCCAAGTGTGGTGATAAACCGCTATCACCCGAGGGGGAAAGCGGCTTTTCATTATGGCTGGTGATGCGTCTAGATAACCAAACTCCACGTCTACAAATAAACCACATTCTGAAACTTTTTCCCCAGTTTTACTTGTAAATGCAGCTATGGCGTCTTTCTCGTACATTTTTCCATATCGTGTAGCTGAAGTTTCAAAGTGTAATAGACTAGTTTAGACCACTTACTAGTCGCTTGTCTTTTGGCTATGCGGCTGAAATTGGAAGCAGTTAATCGATATTTTCTTTCTTTAAACCACAACTCATTTTCAGCTTGATTCTGGTCCGGAGCTCTAAAGCATCTGCTTCTGCTGCAGTGACTTGAAGACTGTTTTTAAAAATTTTCGTTTTGCTTGCCAAGTCTTCCGGCTCCATGTCCTGATATAAGGACCTAATCTTCTGAGCCCTTCATACTACCAATACCTTTTTTTTATGAAATAGATTGCTTCAGCAGAGATCTTTTAGTAGCAGCAAGTTTCTTAGTTCTATTTAGAGCAAGGTGCTTTACAATAAGAGAAGGACTTTTGCCTGCGCCTTGGGTGCGATATCAGTATGAAACACGCTTGCATCTATTGACTTGCATCCAAAGACATAAATTTTTAATAAAAATAAAAAAAGGAATCCGTTAGCGTGAATTTTATTGTATTTCTACGTACATTTGAACATTAAAATCTAAAATTCATCAAATAGTTTTTAAGTAAACGGCTAATTAATTTCAGAGTCATCTAGCGTGCCAGAAACACACTAACTACTCATCCTGATTCGCCTTAAATTATATACTTGCAATTGCAGCAAATTACCTTTGAGTAGAAGCACTTGTAAAATTTGGAGAAAAATACATTAGAAAAATGATTGCAAAATATAATTTCTGCTTCGGCATTTTGAATAGGTACAGATATCGGCTATAAATACAAAAATAGTTCTGGCTGTTCACAAATTCTAATTATTATATAAAAATATGTGCCATGCTTGATGGCACATTTTATACTCAATTTATTCAAGTCATAATAATCAAAATTGTAATTTAAAGATGGATTGGTTAACCTTGTTTATATAACTCTAATAATTATTGTTGATGATCATATCACAATATGCAATATAATGAGAAAAATAGATATATTGTTGCCAATATAGAGTATAAAAGTCTATTGCTTATATTATGTTTCAAAACTAATATTTTTCAGCAATATCTCGAAAACTAAAGAACGACAAAGAAAACTAATGTTAGCCAATTGAAGATTTTATTACAAATTAAATGTCGACACACATATCTTTAAAACAAAATTTAAGCAGGTAAAACATTGCTATCCTGGTATAGGAATAGGGCGATAAATTTTTTTATACCCAGCCAGTGTACCTATGATTTCGTTACGAAAAAGAAAATCAATTTGCATTTTATATTCTCCATTTGGTATTAAAGGCGGAAATCAAGATTGGTCAGGATAAGCATTCCAAACTTTATAAGTCGTTTCCTAAAAGGAAATTATTTTTGTAATGATTATGCCTAAATACTAAAATAATTATTATTACTTGCACTATTTGACATGTTGGGCTAAAATTTCCTTGTTTAAACAGCATTTCAAGACCCCAAAGATTTGCCCGAATACCCTTGCAAAAATTTATTTGAAAGTTGGTTCCAAAGAGTTTTCGGTATTCATTACTTAAAAATTTATATGATTGCACTGCCACCTAAAACAATTATTATTCAAAAATATACACAACATATTAAATTTTTTTTCTGTGAGTGAATACCTCTAATTCTGTACTTATATTCACTTTGGAGTTAACAGTGCCATTTATAACTGCGATTGTTCGATTGTATTTAAAAGTTTTAATTTCCAAAATGTTCAAAACAGATTTGTTAAAATCAACTACTTCTAATCTTTGGAAATCGAAATTATAGTCATTTTGATAAAACTTGAAAGCAAAACATTAAAGTAATTATTACCAGTCTGCCCATCACACCAATATTACCTTTGAATAAAAATCGTTTGAAAATATTTCAGAAAAACACAGTAGAAATATTAATATTATACACTTCAACATTTCGAACAGAAATAAAATTTTCAATTTTTTATTATGAACAATGCCAGTCAATTAGATTTTCTACCGAAATTATGTCATTATGAAATAATGTAATATTATATTGTATAGCAGACATATTTAATGACCGTTGACGTCAATTTGTTATATACAAATTGTTTGTTCAAAATTTCTAGACCGTTTTATATATTTTTTTAAAATGATTTTTAACATCCTAAGTAAAAATCACTCTGATTTTATTTTCATGAACTGCCCTAGTATTTGCTTCTATTAATAAAAGCGAAGGTCGCTCTTCTAAAAAATAAGTATGGTTTTTCGTGAAATAAAACGCAACAATGAGTGTGGTGAATATAATTTGTTCAAATTTTTGAAAACAACTACTACACGTGCATAATTACAAAAAAAAATCAGTGCTTTTCTTTTATAGTAATAGGACGATATACATTTATATAACCAGCTATATTAGCTATTATTTGATTCTTATACAGAAGCTCAACTTGAAGTTTATATTCACCATTTGGTATGAACGGTGGAAACCTAGATGGGTCAGGATGAGCATTCCACACTTTATAAGTCGTTTCCTACCAAAAATATTTTTAAAATACCTGTAAAAAGCTTTTAAAAAATTTTACTTGCACTATTTGACATGTCGGAGTAAAATTTCCTTGCTTAAATAAAATTTCAAATCCCACAATATTCGCTTGAATACTCTTACAATAATTTAATTGAAAGTTTGATCCGGGTATTCTGCGATATTCATTACTTAAAAATTTATGCACTTCCACTGTCACCTAAAATAATTGCATAATATAGTTTTTCCATAAAAATATTCATTATGTGGATACCTCTAATTCAGTACTTATATTTACTTTTGAGTTAATAGTTGCATTTACAACTCCAAGTGAGCGATTGTACTTAAAATTTTTAACTTCCACAAAATTCATAATAGATTTGTTGTAATCGATCAAAATTAATCTTTGGAAATCAATAGAATAATCCACTTGGTGAAACTTAAAAATACCAGATTGAAACAATTATTACCAAGCAGCCAATTGTTACCGAATTACCTTCGAATAAATATCATTTGACAAAATGTGAGAAAAACACAGCAGTATTATTGTTAAAAACTTCAACATTTTGAATATTAATGCAACTTTTATACGGAATCATTAGGTTTTAATATAAAAATTAGCTACTAGCTAATTATCTTTCCTTCCGAAATCGAGTCATAATTATAATAATAAATGATATATTATGGTAGATAGTTAATGGTTGTTGACAAGAAATGTGTTATAATAATAATTATTGTAATAAAAACTTGAAAATAAAATATAACTAACAATTTCGGTCGTATGTTTCCGATTTTGAGTTATAAATTTTTGAAAGTAAAGAAAAATCTTATTCTTATTATTATAAATGTTATTTTAGTGTAATAATTTTTACACTGAATTCAAATTTTCATAAATTATCTGTTCCTGGTTAATTCAATTTTATAAATATTAAAATGCTTTAATGCACATTTAATATGAAGAGTCAGGAAAAAGTAAAATTGGAAATTTTATTAGGCAGTCAAACTATAAAAATATCAAATACAATTAATAATCGGTAAAATTAATGCTTTCTTGGTATATTAACAAGACAGTGTATTTTTATGTAGCCAGCAAATTCAGAAATTATTTGATCATAACAAAGAAAATAAATTTTACTTTTATGTTCACCACTTGGTATAAAAAGCGGAAATCAAAATGCGTCAAATTTTGTAATTAGTTTTAAAAAACTCGTAAAATTTCTTTGTATAAAAGAAATTTCGACTCCCCTAATATTAGGTGAATACTTTTATAATAATTTATTATTTGAAAGTTTAATCCTAAGAGTTTTGTTATAGGTTGACTCCCACTTAAAACAAATCAAGTACGAAGTTTTTAAAATCCAATTTTTTTTTATTTCCAAAAGGTGGCAAATCTATATGTTATTTCGTCATAAGAACAAACTTATAATAATAATAATAATCGGCATTCCATTTCATAAGAAATATCGCCGCGTCCAGGGTGGATTAATCCCTATTTGCTGCTGTGTGATTTACCCGTTACATCCTTTTTCTCCTTACAGCTCTTCGTATGATTTTGCCTCTTCCACGACTCTCTTCCACAACCGTCTATCCATAGTCTTCGTTTTCCAGTCTTTCAGCTGCATCGCTCCCAGATCCTTTTCAACCTCGCCCAACCACCTCATCCTTGGCCTTTCCCTCGGACGTCCAACATCTGGTTTCCATCTCATCACAATTCCAATTGCTCTATCATTTTCCGCTCTCATCACATGTTTTAACCATCCCAGTCTCATCGCCTTAATGTGTCGGACAATGTTTCTGTTTTCCAATTCGTGTTCTATTTCGTTATTTGTTCTTATTCTATACTGTACATCATTTATTCTTCTGATTCCCATAATCTTTCTCATTATTTTTCTCTCGAAAACATGCAACTTGTTCTCCTCATTTTTCGTCAGGCACAATATCTCCATCCCGTATGTTACTACGGGTCTTATTAGAGTCTTATATATTTTTATTTTTGTCTCTTTCCGTATGTTTTTACTCTCGAACAGCTTCTTGTTTCTGTGGTATGCCCTGTTTCTTGCCATTATACGATCTCTCACTATCTCTTCTCTTTCATTATCGTTTATTTGCACTCCCAGGTACTTAAAAGTTCTCACCTCTTCAAAGTTATATTCTTGGATTTTGATTGCTTTTTCTGTTTTTTTCCCTCTATAGCATTTCATAAATTTCGTCTTTGATTCGTTTACCTCAAAGCCTGCCCTTTGTGCTTCCTCTGCCAACTTTGCAAGCGTCTCAACTAGTGCTCTGTGCGTTCTTGCTATTATTACGAGGTCATCAGCGAATGCTACTATTTGCACCTCTTTATTTATTATTGTCCCGGTACATTTTGTTCTTCTCATTACACCTTCCAACACAATATTGAACAGGTCGGCCGACAACGCATCGCCTTGTCTTACTCCTATGCTTGTGCCGAATTCTTTGGTTGTTGTGTTCTTAATTGTCATCTGGATCAATCGTATAATTTTTGCAGGTACTTTCAATTTTTCCATTTCCTCCATCAGGTGTCCCCTTTTAACTCGATCAAAGACCTGCCTGAAATCCACGAATAACATCTCCAGCCGAATGTCGTGCTCATGGCACTTTCCATTACCTGTGACACTACAAACATCGCATCCACTGTTGATCTACCAGGTGAAAACCTTGTTGATAGTCTCCTATTTCGCTATTTACATGTTCTTGTAATCTCTTGTGGATCATTTCGGTTAGCGCATTATAACTATTGTTCGGTAGAGATATTCCTCTATAATTAGAACACTCCTTTAAGTCTCCTTTCTTGTGGATTGGGATGATTTTTGCTACATTCCATTCTGCTGGCATCTTTTCCTCTCTCCATATTTTTAACAACAGTTGGTACAGTCTCTCCAACAATGTTTCTTCTCCAATTTTTACTAATTCAGTATTTATGTTATCCATCCCCGGTGTTTTTCTATTTTTCATTGTTGCTAACACTTCACAGAATTCTTCATATGTTGGTTCTACTATTGTTTCTTCCTCCTCCAGCATTGACATTTTATTATCGTTGGTCATCTCAACTATTTCCCCACCAAGCAATTCTTCAAAATAATTTTTCCATATGTCTTTAATTTCTTCCTCCTCATATTTTGTGTTTCCGGACTTGTCTTTCATTCCTCTTATCTCGGATCTCTCATTATACCTTTGTTCTTTTATTTATTTGTATAATTTTCTTGGATTTTTATGTACTTTTTCTATATCTGTCATCAGCCTCTCCATCCATTGTTGTTTCTTATGTCTGCAAAGATTTACAGCTTGTCTTCTTTTTTCCTTATATATTTCGTTATCTGTTGAGGTTTGGAAAGTCATTCATCTTAACCTGGCTTTTCTCTTCGTTTTTATCATGTCTTTACATTCCTCATCAAACCACTCTTTTCTATTTTTTGTCTTCCTATATCCAATTGTCTTCTCCGATGTTTTCAGTATACTACTCTTTATATTAGACCATTCTTCCTCTATATTCTGGTTTTGCTGCTTTTTTGACATCTCATCTTGTAGCATTTGAGTGTATTTTCTCTTAGTCTTCTCGCATTTCAGTTTTTCTATTGCCCATCTGTTGTTCACTGTTTTTTTTCTTTTCGCATCCACCTCAATCTTATCCATTTCCACTTTCATAATTACCATATTGTGATCGGTGATCTCTCACCTTGAATGTTTTTTTCTTCGTTACTAATACGTGGTCTATCTGGTTTCCTCGTGTAGTTCCTGGTTTCATCCAGGTCTCCTTGTGTAAATTCTTGTGCATAAAGTCTGTAGTTACTATTCTTAAATTACACATCATTGCCAGATTACACAATCTCTCTCCATTTTCGTTGGTTCCCTGATGTATAGTATGTTTCCCAGCCACATCTCCCACATAATCTTCTTTGCCAATCTGGACGTTAAAATCTCACAGAATCACCAGATCGTCTCCTCTTGGAATTTTTTCGTATAATTTCTCTATCTCCTCATACATTTTCGTCTTTTTCTCTTCGGCTGCATCTTCTGTTGGGGCATATGCGTTCACCACTGACAAGTTTGTGTATTTACCTCTTATTCTAATGTATGCCAGTGTTCCGCTTATTGGTTCAAACTCCATTATGTTATTTGTATGGCTTCTTTCCACTATGAATGTTACTCCATTTCTTCCCTGCTTACTCTCACCTGAGTATAGCATTGTATATTCATTCTTCTTTATTTCACCGCTCTCCTTCCATCTCATCTCCTGTATCGCTCCTATATCTATTTTGTGTCTCTTAATATCATCTATCACCTCATCAATTCTTCCAGGCATCAGCATCGTTCTAATATTCCAGGTAGCTATTCTTTGTTCTTGCTTATTTTTCTTTTTCCATCTATGATTATGTTTCATTTGGTTACATCTTCCATTACGAGTTTCGAGTTCCATGGGAATTGCAGGGGTCGGCATATCTTGACAGTTATGATGTATGCTTGCTAGTTTTTTAAATTGTTGGTCTTCTGCAATTCTGCCCATTCATACACCTTGTTGTTAATGGTCAGCTTTTGATATCCAATTCGTATAGTATTCCCCTTTTCGATTTCTCTTCTCGCCATTTCTCTTATTTATTTTGTATTCCTAACTCATTCATCGTCATGTCACTGTCTATGTATACTCTTTCCTCTCAACTTACTCTTGTTTCTCATTATCTGTTGTTTTTCCTCCTAATTCCGTAGTTTAGCTACTATTGCTTTCTTTTCCGCTGTTTTTCCAATTTCGTAAACTTCCTGTATCTCTATGTCTACATCTAACTCTTTCTTTAGGAAGGTCCGTACTTTCTCATTCAATTGTGTTACATTCTCTACCTGGAGTCCTTTAATTATTATGTTATTTCTTCTTCTTGACTTTTCCTGTTTTTCCTCCTTAATCTCATTTATCTCGTTCCTTACTTCTCTAATTTAAATAATAAGTAATCTGCAGAAATAAAAATTTTGCAGATAATTTTTTAAAAGTTTATGAAAACATAAAAATAACATTAAAATTATAATTTTGAAAAAGTTGATTATTAAAATTATAAATTATTATCTAAGTTCTTTCGAACTACATTTTTTTCGAGTACATATTTTTTTTAATACCAGCAAGTTTCAATGTAAACTTGTAAATTAAGCTTTTCTCATTATCTTTTTCTCTTTTTTCTGTTTTCCTTTCTTCCCAAATTTTTGAAATAAAAAAATACCATAATAATGGTAATGCTATTATTCCCTTTAGGCACAATTTCGGTAAATTATAACTATTCGACATGAATAAACGAAAAAGGTTTTTAAAATCAAAAATTCAAAATATAAAAGTGTAGAGAATATAACTTTTTTTTATCTTCAAAAATATCTAATAAATAATGCAGTGTTTGCTAGTTATTATAAAATTTTATTAGAAACTCAATCTTTCAAGATATCTAAATTTTACAATTTTACAATAAATTAGTAAGCATTTTTGGGTTTCCTCAGACTAATAGGGCGATATATCTTTAGATACATAGCTCCCTTAGCAATTATTTCATCGTTATAAAGAAGATCTGCGTCATATCTGTATTCGCCATTTGGTAAAAAAGGTGGAAAATGGGATTCGTCGGGATAAGCATTGCACAATTTATAAGTAGTTTCCTGCAATAAGAAAATAAATAAATTCTATAATTAGTACAAAATATGTTTACTTTAACTATTCGGCATGAGGTAATATTTCCACATTTTAATGCAACTTGTAGGCCCATAATATTTGTATTAATACTCTTACACGCATTTATTTGAAAATTTGACCCAGGTAGTCTGCGATATTCGTTACTTAAAAACTTACTAAATTGTATTGCTACCTGTAACAAATCAAACAAATTAAAGATCTTAAAAAAATATTTAAAGTACCTCTAATTCGGTACTCATGTTCACTTTTGAGTTCAATGTTAAGTTTACAACTGGGAGTGTGCGATTATATTTGAAAGTTTTAATTTCCAGAATATTAAATACAGATTTGTTGTAATCGAGCAATTCCACTCTTTGAAAGTCGATCTTATAATCTTTTTGATGGAACTTGAAATAAAAGGATTAAAACATTAATAAATTATTATAATTATATTGGCAATCACAGAAATATTACCTTGGAATAAAAATCATTGCTTGAATTAATTTGTAAATGCGTTAGAAAAATTATTGCAAAATATAATTTATACTTTAATAATACGAATGGATACATTCCGTTTGCAAGTGTAACCATTTATAATATAAAAATGGCTACTTACATATAAATATTTCCTTTTTAAACTGTTATATAACATTATTGTGGATATTTAATGGTTTTTGACAAAATATACGTATATCATAATAGTGATTAAATCTTCCAAATTCCAGTTACTCTAAAGAATAATGATCAAAAATCTAATTTAAAAAAAATAGTTTTCTAAGTTTGTTTATATAATTTAAATATGTAAACCCTAATGATGCTTGACTATTGTCGTTAAATATTAAAAAAATTAGTTACGGGGTAGTTTTAAGGTTTTGTACTGCTTTAGTGCCGTTTATATTCAAAATTTTAAATCTATTTTTTTCTAGTTTGAATTCGTGCTTGCTAATTATACTTACAATAAATATTTAGTTTTTTATATAATTTAAGTCATGATCATACCAAAGCCACTGTTGTGGACATAAAATATTAAAACTTTCAACAAAAACAGTTAAAAAATAGTTATAGAAATAAAAGGAACATAAACTGTACACACTATTTTAAATCCAAAATTCAAAATATAGAGAGGGTAGAAGGTTGATGATAAGTTGTGTGATCAATAAAAAAATTAACAAATACAACTTCTGCTAGTTAATTGAAGATTTTATTAGAGACTCAATTTATAAAGGTTTGTAATTTTGAAACAAAATTAATAAACAATTTTGGGTTTCCTTGGTCTGGCAATAGGGCGATAGATTTTTAGATATGCAGCTGAATTAGCAATTATTTCATTATTATAGAGAATATCTAAGTCAAATCTGTATTCGCCATTTGGTAAGAAAGGTGGAAAACGGGATTCGTCGGGATAAAAATTGCACAATTTATATGTAGTATCCTGCAAAAAAAAATAAAATAAAATAAATTCTGCAATTAGTGCAAAATATGTTTACTTTAACTATTCGACATGAAGTAATATTTCCACATTTAAGTAAAAATTGTGAGCCCATAATATTTGTATCGATACTTTTACACATATTAACCTGAAAGTTTGACCCGTGTAGTCTGCGATATTCATTACTTAAAAATTTATTAAATTGCACTGCTAACTGAAAAAATCCAAACAAATTAAAAAGCTTGAAAAAGTATTCGAAGTATACTTCTATATCAGAATTCATGTTCACTTTTGAGTTCAATGTTATGTTTACAACTGGGAGTGTCCGATTATATTTAAAAGTTTTAATTTCCAGAACATTGAAAACAGATTTGTTGTAATCGATCAATTCCACTCTTTGAAAGTCGATCTTATAATCTTTTTGCTGAAACTTAAAATAAAAAGGTTAAAACAATAATAAATTATTACAGTATAATGGAAATCACAGAAATATTACCTTGGAATAAAAATCATTGGTGAAATTAATTGGTAGAAGTGTTAAAAAAATTATTGCAAAATATAATTTGCACTTGAGCATTACGTTTGTAAGTATAACCATTTATAATATAAAAATGGTTACCTATGTACATGTCCTTTGTATATTGAGTTATTTTATTATTTAATAGTATTAAAATTGTTATTATTATTATATAGTACGGATTATAATGTTATATGGTGGATCTTTAATGGCTTTTGACAAAATATTTGATAGTTGGTGATTTAGTCCTCTAAAAAAAATAATGATAAAAAATTTAATATAACAAAATAGTTTATTCTCTTTGTTTATATAATATAATACAAGCTAATAATATCTAAACCTTAATGATGCTTGACTAGTCGATCGTAGCAATAAATTTAGTGTTGTAAAATCTAAAATTTACAGAAAAATTTCTTTATTAGTTACGGATAGTTATAACATTTTGTACTGCTTTACTGCGGTTTATATTCAAAATTTGAAATTTTTATACTTTTAAAATAAAAATATTAAAAATTAGTAGAGGCAGGTTGATGATATGTACTTCTTTTGGTAAGCTTGGGTGCTCAATAAAAAAAATAATAAATATAGGTTTTCCTAGTTTAATTGAAGATTTTATTAGAAATTAATTCAGCGTTTTTTTGGTATAGGAATAGGGCGATATACTCTCAATATAATTTTAAATTCGCCATTTGGTAAAAATGGAGGAAATCGAGATTCGTCAGGATAAAAATTCCACACTTTATAAGTAGTTCCCTACCAAAAGTTAAAAAATAAATGTTACATTAATTCAGAATAATATATTATGTTACTTTCAATATTTGACATGTTGAAGAAAGATTCCCATGTTTAAATAACATTTGAAGTCCGGCAATATTTGCTTGAGGCTCTTACAATAATTTAATTGAAAATTTGTTCCGGGTAATTTGCGATATTCGTTACTTAGAAATTTATAGGTTTCCATTGCCACCTATAACCTATTCAAAACCAGTCATCACTAAATTTTGCAGAAATGCCTGCTCCCTTCCCTGAAAAAATATGTTTAAAAAATTGTATGGGTACCTCTAATTCGGTACTCATGTTTACTTTAGAGTTCAGGGTGGCATTAATAACTGCGATTGTTCTATTATATTTAAAAGCTTTTATTTCCGCCAAATTAAAATAAAATTTGTTATATTCGATCAATAATACTCTTTGGAATTCTATTTTATAGTCCTTTTGATGAAACTAAAAACCAAAACATTGAAAATTTAATTAACCGAATAAATAATCGGTCAATCACACGAATGTTACCTTTGCATAAAAATCATTTACGGAAATTTCAGAAAAACACATTAAAAAGCATATTATTGCCAAATGTGATATACTGATATACTTCAACATTTCGAATATAAATAAAATTATCGGAAATACCTGAGTACATAAATTTGTAAAATAAAAATTGTATTGTTTATTATCTTATGTTTTTCAATTTTGGTAATGATTGTATCATATTTTACCTTATATTCGTTTCCGAAAATGTAGCGTAAATTTTTATTCGACGATAATAGTTTTACTTTTTTCTTTTAATTTTGCTAAAAGAGTTATACACGGTTAATTTTCGTCGGTTATCCAGACGAGACAAAGATCAACATAAAAAAAAATTCAATTACTCAATAAATTGTGAAAATAAGAACGAAATGAATAAAAAAGTTCTAAAAGAAATGCAACGTAATGAAAATTGTTGTAAAAGTTATGTTTTTATTAAATTAAATTACAAAGGAAAAAATTAACAAAAAATTTAATTTATTCAGTATTTCATTTACTTTATTCACACATGAGCGTAGCTAAGCGGAATCAAATACAGACCATGGCTCATACCTGGCCTCAAGCTTTTTTTCAATTTCCTGACGGAATCAAAATTATAAATTTTTATTTTTTTATTTTTATTGTAAACTCAAAAAATATTTCAAAATCATAAAATTTTTATTGTGATGCTTTTTCATGCACAACATTGTTAGTTTTATTTTCTGGTGCGTAAATAAATAATGATGATGGTTTCCCGACACGGAAACAGGCCACATACAATTGGCCATGTGAAAAACATGGATTTTCAAGATTGATGCCACAAATACTTAACGAATAACGACTGCCCTTGCGATTTACTTATCGACATTGCAAATGCAAACCGCACATCAAAACGTCTTCGCCTTTGTACTTCCCTTTCAAAATTGTGGTTTCGATAATGTTGTTCATTAATTTCTTCACCGCAAGCCGGGTACCATTACAAAGACGTGGCTGGTTTACGTTCCGCAATATAATGATTACCGATCCGACTTTAAATTGCAGATTATAAAAAATGTAAAAATTCTGTTGGATAGTTGACAACACCATCATGGTTAGTAACGGAATCAACCGATCTGTATGTCATCAATTCGCCAGCTATCTTAATTTTAATCCGAAAATTGATTTCGTTGACATCAACGTTTTTTGAAGCCAATATAACATGTTCGCTCAACCAAACATGATTTTTGTAATTTTGAACAATGTTTGGGGGACACCATCTCAATGAGTTCGGTCTTTGGTTCAGTAAAGTGACAAAAATTAGCAAGGAATGTAATGTAACCAGACGTTGGGTCAACAGAAATTTTGCCATTACCAATGTCGAGGAATTGTTTGGAAAAACTTCTGCAAATCGGTCGTTTAAACATGCTAGCGCCGCAACAAAGTCAAAATTTTCAAGATTTTTCCATCTTCAACCACAAAGCCGCAAAATGCAAAACACATATAGATGAACTAGAATTCGTTCAACGCAGATTTCTGAAATATCTATACATGAAGATCAACGGTACGTACCCAGTGAATAATCTCGGTATGAAGATTATGGATAGGGCGGATGACTGCTGAGTGTTAGCAGCATCACTAACAAATTTTTAGGCTTGGATCTCAAAAGTCACCCTGTTGGTAGAATAAAACTCAAGTCGAAGTTAAGTTTTACGGAGTTCGATTGATACTCAATTTATTTAACAAAATTTACATACTTATATATCAAATTAACAAATGCTAAATTAACAAATTTATATACAGACATTAATAGGTAATTACATTATAATTTAAAAGGATTTGTAACCTTGCGAGATATGCATATTTGTTTCCTACATTAAAGTAGGTTTTGTGAAATTGCATTTTGTTTGGTGCACGTGCAACCTGTCGACGTCTTTATTAAAGTTTTAATATTTTTTTACAATTTGTTGATTTAGTAAATTTCAATAATTGCAATTAGTTTAAATAAAATTACATATACAGGGTGTTCTGCCGTTATAAATTTTAAATTAAAAATTCATGGTTAATTGTAAATTAAACATATTGTAGTTATTGTTTTTCACTTAAATTTTGTTATTATTACTAAAATTTGACTAATTTCTTTTATTTTTTTATTTCTTCTTTGTTTATCACATCTCTTAATTAAGCATCTATAATAATTATTATAGTTAGCAAATATATTATTTTCTAAATGTTCATTAATTTTTAGAAACCTTAGAGTTTAAAAAAAATGTAAAATGTAACGTAAAATTTACAATTTTCAAAGTTTCAATTTTAAAGCTCGCTAGTAAATCGTCGGTAAGTTGATAATCGTGTTTGTAAAAAAAATATATTGTAAAAATAATATATTACAATGTTTATCCAGACAAGTCAAGATTTCCACCTTTCTTGAATTTATGCACTATGACCAAATCTTTTGTCGGATAATTTTATTGAAAAAATAAAGAAAAAACTAAAACATAATTTTTGCTTTCCCATAGCACCCGGATCGATTTTTCACTTTGGATCGCAGCAGTGTATTACAAAAGCGTTGTTAAAAATATTTACTTTTTTAGTTTTGGTATTAACTTTTTCTGTTGAACACAATTACTTAGGTATCCACACCCACCGGTTTTAAAGACCCAAGGTTTGTGTGAATGTGTGAAAAGTTATACATCGTCAACCGCTAATTCACTAAAATTTTACTCATTTAATTCATTTAATACTCAAAACACATACACAAATCCTCCTTTAAATAAATAAATTAGGGAACTGTCACGTATGTGATCACACGATTTTAACTTTTTCCTATTGATTATTGGTAAAAGAACACTTTTCTAAGCATACTAGAACAAAAATTTTGTTGGATTATAAATTAGTTCTCGAAAAAATCGAATTTAAAAAATTAAAATTTACATGTATTTTAGATACACCTTTTAACATGGCTGCATGATTAGGCGATTTTGTGTAAGGCAAAACAATTTAAAAATATCCCTGAAAAATGACAGAACTTGCCAAGGGTGGAACTCGAAGCCATAGAACTCGTCCGGGTGTCGATCGCGACGAATCGAATCAGGTTTCTGCTGCGGATACCTCAGCTTAGCCGTAAACTCCGTGTCATGTGATTGAACTGTGTAGTCGTTTTTTATACGGGATCGTACCCTTGTGCGCCTTACCGGCAATCTCTGTGAGCCCACAATTTTTGTCGCAAGTCCTTTTTGGGCATTCAGGGCAGGAGCCTGCGCCCTGCCGTGTACGCCAGACTTGGGATTCGCAACTTGTGGTGATTCTTTTACTGTCGTAGTTACGCAGAGACCAGCCGCGTTTAGCTCTCTATTTGTGCATATTTCTCTGTATCGTTGATCGTTTAGTGGTACAGTTCGAGCACCGCGAGACGTCTTTAATCTTAATTTCAGCTGCAGTTTAGCACTTAGTCCGTCCTCATTGGTCCAAGTGTCGAGGGTGTTTTTGTTTTAGTCCTGTAATCAAAAATAAATTAATTGTGATCAGGGTAATTAATGTTATCAGTGTTATTTTATCGCCAGTTGTTGAGGGGGATACAGGAGTGCTTTTGGCCTCTTGTACCTCAGATAATCTTCGGACTGGTAGTTACCCAGCCCTTGGATTAGTGGGTTTTCCGAGGCCGCCGCTGAATCGTAGAGTTTAATCGCCATACCTTGAATAAACTCCTCGATTGTTTCGATGCCTGCATCCTCATGTAACCTGTTGTTGCTTATCTGCCATTGAGCTTTCATGACTCTTCTAATGGCTATATTTTGCACCACCTGGATCCTTTTAATTTGATTTGCTGTTGCAAATCCCCAGGCTGGTGCCGCATATGTGAGAATTCTCATATGTGAGAATTAGTTTTAACCAGTGTTAGGCCATTTCTCACGTTTAGTTTACTGTGCCTGCCCAGCAGAGGGCCCAGAGCCGCTATGGCCTCCCTGGCTTTGTTTGTTACTTCCTTGATATGAGGCGCCCACCTGAGTCCCCTGTCGAGTGTCACCCCCAGGTATTTGGAGGTGGCATTCCAGGGAATTTCCGTGCCAAATATCTTCAAGTTGCTCTGTGGAAAAAAGTTGTTACTTGTTATGGCTGTGGATCTGCTGAAGTATGTTGCCGTACTTTTTCGCGCGTTTACTCCGATGCGCCAAGTACGGCACCATACCTCGAGATCATCTAAGGCCGCCTGTAATTTTTGTGTGACTTGTTTTGGTTTTCGCGAGCTGACAAAGTAGGCGGTGTCGTCCGCATACAGCATGAGCTGCGCGTTTGGTGTTGTGTGTGTCGGTGTGGGTTTTGGCATGTCTCTGGCGTAAAAGATGTACAGGGTCGGAGCTAGAATTGAGCCCTGCGGGACTCAATTCCGGGAAGAGCGAGATCCATCAACTTTTACGCAGAACTTCCGGTCAGTCAGGAAGGACGCTATCAGCCGTACTAGTGCTGAGTTGATGCCGCCGTGGATTAATTTGTAGATTAATCCCTGGTGCCATACCTTGTCAAAGGCTTTGGCAACATCGAGGAACACTGCTCCCGTTGCCTGTTTTTTATTCCAGTGCAACGTGATGTGCTCCACTAACCTCAGCACCTGTTGAGTGGTTGAATGCCCTGGTCGAAAACCAAACTGTTCGTCCGGAAGAGATTGGTTTTCCTCCAGGGCTGAGTTTAATCTCTTTTGAATAATTTTCTCGGCTAGTTTTCCAAGAGAGGGAAGCAGGCTGATAGGTCTGTACGAAACAGGAAGTTTCGGATTATGCCCAGGTTTTAGGATCATTGTGACATCGGCCACTTTCTAACGACATGGAAAGTGCTCGAGTCGCAGGACGGCATTGAAGATGTGCGTCACTGCTGTAACTCCCGCCCTGGGCAGTTTCAAGATTATCCTGTTTGTAATTCCATCTGGACCGAGCGCCTTTTTCTTTTTCAGTGTCTTGATTATGCTCTTTACCTCCTGCCTAATTCGTCACAGTCGGAGTCATAATCAAGATTTGTGTTTGTGTCTGTGTGAGTGTGTGCTGTCCCCCTAGCCATTCTGATTGGGAATGGAGACGTCAGTGTTTGGTGCAAACTGAGTCTCCAGGCTGTCGGCTAGTGCCTCGGCATTTTCGAGCGAGCTGAGGGCTATACCGTGCAGTCCGTCTAGGGGGGGATAGTGTGTTTCTTGTTTCGGAGTGCTTTTACCAACCTCCATGCTGATGGCTTCTAAAAAGAAAGTTCCTTCAGCATGTCGTCCCAGCTGGTATTTTTGTACTCCGAAACGGCTGTCCTAACTTGTTCTTTCAAGGAGTTATATTCCTGGCGGTCCGCCGGGTAGCCTGTGCGCTGCGCACGACGTCTTGCCTGGTTTTTTTTTGCCGAATAAGCTCCTTATCGACCGCGACTGACAATAACATTAAGAGTATATTAAAGCACATGTACCGTCAACAAAATGAGATCGTCACCGACGAGACCGTACCTCAACGTGAGACCGACCGTCACACATCGGGTATATCATATTACATTTGCCTGCTTTTCGTAATTTTAAAATGCCGTTATTTCGACAACTATTGCATAATCCAAGAAAATTTTTGTGTTACTATACTCAAAAAATTGTCCTCTTTCCAATGGTCAATAGGAAAAAGTTCAATTCTTGTGATCACATACGTGACAGTAACCATAAATTATTTAGTGTTCACGAACATTTTCGGTACACTTCAGGATTAAGGACAGAAAAAAAAACAACCCGTAAGGAAAACTTTAGTATTTCTTTAATATTCGTACAGTAATCTTTTGAATTGATGATAATTTTTTATTCTTTCTAGCATTTTTAATTGAACATATTATATGTAGTATTTAGGTGCTCGTAACTTACAGTATGGTACTTGCTATATCCTTCGGCAAGAAAAATGAGTGCGTTGTACATATCGTATTGATTAGCATCAAGTGGTAGTTCTCTCTTGTACCTATTATTTCCTGGTCTAGGACGTCTTACTGGTCTCTGTCCATTTCTAATCCTGTTTGGTCTTACCAGCATCGCCATCATCGTAGTCGTGGTTTGAGCATTTTGCTTCGCTTGAATAGCTTGTTTAATAAGACACAACAAATAACCACCAAATGCAATAAACGCTAGGGCAGTGACCGACATTTGAAATATACTATTAACATCTTTCTTGCTGGAAGCTTCATTACCATGATCGTGTTCGTGTTCGTGGCCGCCCCCGTGACCACCTCGATTGATAGGTTGCATTTTGGACTGTAACGCCAACGCTTCCGGTGTATCATTTCCATGTATTTCGAGCCTTGTGGATAGCGAGTCTTCGGACACTTCTTCAAAGTTAAAGTTGTTTTTTAATTTTATCAGATTCTCCAGTGGCAATTCACTTAAGGTTTGTAAATCGGAACTTAAGTCTTGCTGGATCGAGTATCGACACAGAAAACACATACAAAAAATTATTCGTATCATCTTTGCAGATGGTAAAATAAAATGCAACTGTCTAAATCAGTGTACCTATAATTTTTCCAACGGTTTCTGCAATCATAACATTTAAAACGGTTTTAATGTGACTGACAATCTCATATCAAATCTTCAGCATGGTTGCACATGGTAGATCATGCCATCATTCTACTCGAGATGTGACAGTTTCTCGTAACTACCATTAGTCTATCGTTAGACATGCAAATAAAGTGGTGCACCGTAATGCTGATTTTTTTAATATCCGGTGCTGTGTGCTTTCACGAAACACCAAATGTTTTTAGTACTATTAAAGCTGGATTCCAAATGGCCGGAAAATTTTTTGGTTTAGACAAAGCGAACAATTTGGCTCAGTTAGTAAGTGAAACGTTTGCTGGAAAACATATAAAAAGAAATTCGAAAAATAACAATCCCAACATTTTTTCTGGGTTTCTCCGATTGCTGGGCTTGGATACCAAAAAATTAAGTGCTATTGCAGTTAATGCCATAATTTTCGTAGCTCAACTGGTAAGTGTACATTTAAAGTTTCACATTGTAGGTAATTTTGAATTTTGTTAGATAAGTTCGAGTTTATCGAAAGCACCTCCGTCTCAGCTGACCGAAGCTAGAAAAATAAAAAATGGTAATCCTTTGGAATGGATGTTAAACAATTCGAAAGTGTTAGATATGCTAGGGGATGTTAAAGATTCCAGCCTACCCGATAATATCGTGGGATATATAAAAGAAAGAGGTTTGGATGAAGATACCGACTGCATTCAGCTGCTAGTTTGTAAAACTGCGCCTCTCATATGGGGCATGCAAAAAAGTTTGAACACCACTAAAAAATTTGTAAAAGGTAAAAACTCTTGGTTTGCTCATTTACCAACTATAGAGGAATTCGGAGATCATGCAGACTCGTGCGAACAAAAACATCCTTATTGCTTCATTTACTATTAAATTGTATTTCGATAATTTTGCTATCTTTTAAATTATATAAAAATTTAACTAAGTAATTAATTTATCATCATGTCTTCTAAATCGCGGCAAATTTCGAGTTTGTCTTGCGATTTACTAGATTTTAAATCACACAACATTTGTAATTTTTCCTTTCTAGTGTATTTTGGGCTTGCTGGACTGTTGCGATAATAAAATCTAAAATGCGAATTTTAATCAATTTTTCAAAAAGATTGAAGTCTGTACTTACTTGTAGTATTGATTAAACAATTTTTTATCGTGCACCATTTTGTACAACAGATGATTCCATTCTTTTGGCCTTAAACTTTGTAAATGGTAACTTGCTTTAGCCGAATAAAGTTTAAACCAGATCGGATTTTGTTCTTTCTCAATGTTTGCGCTTTCTAAATCCATCGTCCACGTTTCGTGATCCACAACTTCCTAAACAGGTCACAGGATCAAAATAATTCATTTGTTGTTTTAAGATGATCATTTACTCACCCACGTGCTGTCTTCGTGATTTCCATCGACGTAATAAATTCTATAGGCAGGATTTTGACCACTATACGGCGTTACCGAAGGACCAATATAAGCGATGTTAATAGGTCTCGCTAAAGTAATAAAAAAATTACAACTTGATAAAAGAAATTAAATAAAACAAACGTACTATTATTATCAACATCATAAAACACTTCGAACTCGTCGCCGTGTGTATGACCGAAAAATTGGGCAGTAATTACGCTTTCATATCTATTTACGATTTTGTTATAGTTTTGTGACCAGGTTCTTAAACAATCAGTTACGCCAGGTGGAATGTGTCCTAGAATAAACAATTTTTACGTGCACCGAAAGCTATGAATGAACGCACCTATGATATGCACTTTTTCGCCGTTATTCTCCGCTTCCTGTAATTGGAAGATTAACCACTTCAGTTCTTTTGCAGGATCCGTGCTGTTTACGAGCAACCACCTGCAGCAATTTTTTAATTAAACTTTAACGCAATTAATCATTTATTTCTATTATTACCAACTTAGACTGTGGCAGTAATTCATGTTTAAGGAAATTACGCGAAATCCTGGACGTACCAGGATGGAGTAAAATCCTCCGTGCAAGACGGTGTCGTCGGAATCTGGTAGCCAATTCTTCCATTGACGGTTAACTTCTTCGTAGAGCCACGAAATAGAATAATCTTGCTTGTGGTTCCACGGAGGAGGAAAACTAAATTTTGTGGATTAATAAAAACTCTGGCTTGTTAGGAAAACTTACTTTCCCGCGGGTATTCCTTCGTGGTTTCCCAGAGCCGGCAAAATTGGAATGTTTGGAAAAGCATCTTTCATTTGCTTAACACATTCTTTCAAAATGTCGAGACTTTCATTCTTGGTTTGTTTCCAAATATCGTGAGGTGGTAAATCGCCTGTCCAAATTATGTAGTCTATGTCCTGAAAGAAATATTTTTGAAAAATTCATTGTATTAATTTCGATAAACTCACGGGGTGATCCCTGGCAATATTTACAAACATGTTATCCAAAAGAACTTTTGGAACGTCGCAATTGTCGTAAGCACCCCATCTAAATGTGAAAAAAATTATTTTAATTGAAAAACTAATAAAAACAACCCTTACTTTCCTGCTGGAACAATAACTTGTAGATCTTTTGGTGGACTGCTATAAGACCTACAACACAAAGGTTCATCGCAGTTTGAAATGCTGCCTTCGGTATAATCGGGATCAAAATGGGTATCGGATATTTGTAATACTTTAAGGAACGGTTTCTCAGGCTAAAAGCAAAATAAATTTTAAATTAAATAAAGGTAAAATCAGATATGGGCACCTGCGGTAACGGAAGCTCAATAACTTTCGGCTTTCGGACATCTGGTAATTCCACATCCCAATCGTGTGTTGGAATAGGAACATTTTCACAGGTTTCTCCTAAACATAATCGACATATTTCGGGTGGACCTGAGCAAGAAAAATAAAAATAAAATAAAATTTTTGTTTACCCTTAATCTAATCAGTATTTTGTAGATCTTTCCTGCTTTGTGTAGAAGAAAAATAGGTTAATGTCACGTATGTGATCACAAGAATTGAACTTTTTCCTATTGAGCATTGGAAAGAAGGCATTTTAAAAATGCGAATTAGCAGGGGCGTGTAACTTGATATACCCAGTTCTGCCGTGCCTTACTCGTGGTCTAGAGCCAGTACTGTAGGCCACCCGCTCAGCATGCAAATTGAAATTCGTAATTTTAATAGCGTTTTCGATGGGTTTCAAATTATTAGATTAATTAAAATATCGGAATACATTAATATATAGTAAATTTTATGTGTTAGTCAAAAAAACAAAGCCTCGGGCGCTTTCGGCCTTATTATAAAATAACTTATTTATGGCAAATCTCGGATTCCAGGTAAACGTAGATCTGTGTTTTCGAGTTCCACCTTTGGCGAGTTTCTTCTTATTCTTCAGGGATGTTTTTAAATTGTTTTTGCGTAAGACGCAAAACAATTTTTTCACCTTACACAAAAATGGCTAATAATGCAGCCGTGTTAAAAGGTGTATCTAAAATACATGTAAATTTAAATTTTTCAAATTCGATTTTTTCGAGAACTAATTTATAATCCAACAAAATTGTTGTTCTAGTATGCTTAGAAAAGTGTCCTTTTATCAATAATCAATAGAAAAAAGTTAAAATCGTGTGATCACATACGTGAAAGTTCCCGAAAAATAACTTTTCGTTTTCTCTTTATTAAAAAACAAAAAAAATAAAAATTGTTTTGCAAATAAGCAAGAATGTTGATTCGTCTTAATAATTTATCTACAGTAAAGAGCTGTCTCCTAAAAATCACAGGTTATGAGCCCAGGCTAACCATACGTTAAAAATTAAAACAAAAACAAAATTTTTGTGTTGCTACGTAGAGATAACAAATAACATCTATCGAATCTGTCGCATTGAAATTTGTAACAAAAAATTTTTAGTAACGTAATTTTTTTCCTAAATTATCTTTATTGTAAAATAAAAGCGTGCCAGCCACTTTTATAATGAAAGCTTAAAAGCTGAAATTAGCTGAACAAAAATTCAATTTTTAGTTTAGAATTTTCAAGATAAAAAAAATTCGTTAAGATTCTACTATCATAAAACTGACCTTTAAATACATAAAACATGTGTGTTAATCTGGGGGGTTTGGGGGGTACGGAATACCCACCATTCTCTTTAATTGCATAAACCTACTGATAATAGAAAAGTAACTTTAAAAAATAAATTTTTTAAGTGGACTCTTGTGGTAATTAGCAGTTGTAATGTTAAAATAAACAAACTTAGCAAAAAAGTTAAAATAATGAATTTTAAAGTAAAGAATACATACGTACGTAGAAAAATATTATTTAAAAAACAATAAAAAGACATTAGTTTACATTTAACAGGTTTGAACTTCGAATATTTGGATAATCAAGAAAAATAATTTATTCTTTATTTACGGTTAAAATTGCAACTTTGTCTTTTTCATTTACTGTATCTTTCGATTGGTATTATTTTGTAGCTTCCAGTAACTGAAATGAGGTAGTTAGAGAACGTAAGAATTAATTTTGCATTAAATGGATTGTTAATAAATTATAAAAAATAAAGTCAAAATTGATTCAGGATGCACTCTTTTCACTTTTTTAGTTTATCACAATTTTATTTTATATCATCTGAAGTAACTTCCTCAATTTTTCAGAATTGAGAAAAACAAGAACTACTCTACCTATTCTCTAACTATTCTAAATGCAATAAAAACACACAAAAATTATTAAATACAATTAAATTGTATATTAAGGATCTTTTAATTTAAGAAACTGTTGGTGCCTCAGGCAGTTGCCAAGGTCCATGGCAATGAAAATAAAAGCAAAATCATTGTTTTGAAAAAGAGCTACTTTCGACAATCAAAGCATTGAATTAATAAATTACATATTTTCCGCGGCAGGATTAGAAAAAAATGCATAGGTAATTTCATCTGCTTACGTCTACAATCATTACCTATTCACGTGGTTGTAATTATAATTTGTTGTAATAAATGTCAACTAAAACGATTAATTATTATGATTCCCACTAATTAGAATGGAAGGTAGGAAGGTTTTCGCGATTGTCATAGCAAATAAGCCTCGTAACAATTCCACACACAAATAACACGCAATTATCGGCACTTTTTTTATAATTCTTCCGTAATATTTTCGTCTAAAATGCCAAATAATAATTAACCCTACAACCAATAATTTGATTTTCAATCATAGCAATTGCGACAACGACCGGTATTATATTTTCCAGCAAGGTTACCATAAAGAATTTTTGTTATAATTAAAGAGTCGTCAATATCAACGCAAATGGATCAAAGTGTAACGAACAACCTTCACATCATTTGATAATAATTTATCCACTTACCGATTTTGGAAATTTTCAAAACAGGTAGGAGATCGGGTCCGAACACATCGAAGACTCCTCTGCACACAATTTCATTTTGTATCTCAAATCCAACGCAAAGATTTACAAATTTTCCTCGTATGTCTATGAAAGAATCGTTTCTTTGAACAGCGGATTGGAGAAGACCTACGCCTGAAACCAAAAATTATTCCCGACTTTCTCCTATAATAAAACCATTTAATTTTACCTAATTGACAAACCGAACACGATATTTTGCTTCTTACTGAATCTCCCAGGTGACCCACCGCATTTCCGATTATCAGTTTTTCATCGTCCGCCAAGTGTTGTAACGAATCGAAAATTTCTTTTCCCTGAAAAGTGCAATTATTGTAAATTTATCGAAATAGAACAAACGGCAAATATTCTGTCCTGGTCAAAGATTTTCAAAAAAGGCAAAACATCTCCGGGTTTACCTACCTCTCTCTTCCAATTCGTTGGTAATTGATGCTCTTTGACAACATTTAAAAGAGGAAACCCAACTGGAATCCTGTTCGAGTCCCAATCGTCCTCAAAAGTAAACTCCTCCGAAGGAACCGGACTAGCACCTTAAAACTTTCAGTTTTCGTTTGATTGTTTAATATATTAAAACAAAAATTACTTACATGTCAAAAAAAAATTAATACTAACAACCAAAAATGAGGCGGAGGTCAAAAATAAAGTCTAAAAAATTAACAGTTAAATTCAAATAATACTTCTTTTAAATAAAATATTCATACCATTGATAAAAATATTGTTGAAAAACTGACACTTTATTTTTGAATTATTTTATAAGCAAGTTATCTGTTTTTATACATAGTATTACAACTACTAAAAACAATAACCAATTTTAATACTTGTGTTCCCTACTCAAGGCTAGCAAGTAAAGCAAGAATTATAGTGGTGATACGAGCGCATCAAAATTTGTTCTAGCTGTCGCGTAGTGATGTATAAATTATAATATTGAAAAGTGCTGATGAAGCTATTCAAAAATATTTGCACTCTGGACAAATTGCACAAATATTCTTTGAAACCCAACTTTGCATTTTACTTAATTCAAAATAAAAGAGAGAGAGGATTTGTATGCAACTACGGAAGTGTTCGAGTATTGCTGGTCGAAAATGATAATTTTTACTTTATCATACGAAGTCTGAGAAAGTATTGTAATCGTGCAGAAAAAAAATTGAGATTTTGATGAATTTAGACATTTTGGGGTCCCAGAAGCGGAAAATCGTCATTTCCAAAAAATGTCTGTATGTATGTATGTATGTGGTTAAATTTTGTGTGCGCTCTACCTCAAAAAGTAATAGAAATTTTTTAACAAAATTTTGTATTTAGTACATAAATATTGAGACTTAGAGCTGATTAGATTTTGGTTAAAATCGGTATACGGAAACGCAAAAAAAATAAATAATAAAAAAAAAATTTTGCAAATAATTCTTTTATTTTTAAAATTTTAACTTTTTAATATATTCTCCTCCAAAATAATATTTTTTTAAAATTCTTTTAAATTTATTATTATTTAAAAGTATGATAAAGTTATGGGCATGGCCACATCCGATTTTTATATTTGAGAAACGAATATACGAAAAGTATCAATCTGCAAGGGATGAAGCTGATTATATCGGATCGCCGCCAAAAGTTGACACCCAAAACTACTTATGTATTTATATTTTTCAGAAAAATGTAAAATATGTTTTAAGTATGATATGGTAATTAACTTTTCCTCACGTTGAGCAAGAACGGAGCCTGAGCACCAGTGGCGTAGCCAGGGGGGGGGGGCGTGCCCCCCCCCCCAAATAATTAATTCGCAATTTTACAATGACTTCAAACCATGTATAGATTTTCAAAATACTAATGATACTATATTTGAAGGTAAATGACCGATTTTGCATCAGAAATTAAAAAACCATGAAGGAGAGCTTCCAAAATATACAATGAAAGCTCTTAATCAGTTCAATATTGATGTTTCCGAATATATATATATTATTTTAGGAACATCGACGGTTACTGCAGCCTCTGTAGAAAGAACATTTTCTATCTTAAAACGAATAAAGCCAAATTTGAGAAATAGTACGGGCGAGAATAGGTTAAGCAGTTTAGTTTTATTAGCAGTTCACAGAAATGTGCCTATATTAATGTAGAAGAGGTTATAAACACTTTTGGAAAAACGCAATGATTTTACAACTATAATTATATTAGAATAATAATAATTTTTAGTGTTTTAGTGTTTATTATTAATGTCTGACGAAACTCTTTTTTCGGAGAAATTATTTTTGATTGTAATTTTTTAACTCTCTATTGAGCGCATGACCTTAAAAATTTGAAAATTTTTCGCCTGCGGCGCATTAAAAACGGCTCGTTGCGCTCGCAGCCCCCCCCCCCCCCCGAACCAAATTCCTAGCTACGCCACTGCTAAGTACCCATAGCCGGTTGAAAGGTTCTCAACCCTCTCCTCTCCTATCTTAGATTACAATTTAAAACAAGTTTTGCTTAAAATCACTGGACAGTGCGTCCCTGGCTGGCAATGTTTACAATATTATATAAAAATTACATTTACATAAATTTAAATGAAAAACAACTAATAATTTAGTCAAATTTGCATTTCAATATAAAATTACAGTTGTTCCGGTCTTTTAATTTTTGAAGGTTGTTTTAAAATGCTGATTTATTTTGGTAATAGCAGATTTCAAACAAAAAGCGCTAATAAGCAATTAACATTTAAAAAATTTCCTAAAGCGGTTCACCAGTTTTAAGATTTAAACAATGAACTGTTGAAGTAATCTCCAGATCTTGCTTAAGTGCTAGGAAGAATATAATATTATTATATTTAAATGTAATAAAAAAATAGATGAAATTTAGAACACACCTTTCAAATGAAAGGTAGAATATAATTTTTTATAAATAATTTATTGAATTGTACAACTCAAGTTTTAACATAGAAAGTAAAATATTTTTCTTGCAGTTTGTCGTGGTTACCATGTTAAATATCGTAATTTCACTTTTATGTTTCATAATATCTTGTAACGCAACTTAATGTTGAAAGTGCACTTTTCCGAACGGCAGAAGATAAAATTTATGTATTTTCTTTAAATAAAAATTTTAATGTCTAAATGCTATGTTTCATTCAAAGTATTTTAGAATGTTTAAAAATTATACTTTTTCACTATAATATTGCAATATTGTCACATCTACCACACATAAGTCACATGATATTTATAAGAAGCAATCTAAGAAACTCAAAACAAAAATTCAAAAACTGTGTAGCATTTTTTTTACAGAATTTTGTATTTTAATCTATGTAATTGAAAATTAAACTAAAATATATCGAAATTTTGAAAGTAATAAAACTTAATATATTTTTCAAAGCACTTTAATATATTTTTTTCTTGATATCTAATTTAATAGCTTTAAAAATCATTTATACATTTTTAACGAAAAATCCGTTATTTCTAAAATATTTGCCTTTTACAAATTTATCGAAATTTTGATATTTTTGTCATAAAAATTCAAATGACCATTTCAAACGCTGTAATAAAGATAAACGAACGCAGTTGGTTTGAATTGAAAAATATTTATTATACCTAATTTTTTTTTGTTTAAAGATTATTGTTTATAACAAATTCTAAACAAATCGCTTATTTTCATAATTACAAAAGTAGGTTTATTATCTCGACATTTTTAAATAGCTCTAATTTTATATCAATTTGAGATAAAATATTGAATAATACACTCATTTTAAAGGAAATAAGCACTTTCGTCTTAAACAAACAATAAAGAAGTTTATCAAAAAAAAAACGTTAAGCTGAAAAAAGCTTCTTAAAAATTCGCCAATTTCATAAGCGTATACCCCAAAAACTGAAACAGATACGTCTAAATTAAGTAGAAACATTTTTAGAGACATTGGTTAGAGCTAACCGTTTTCGAGATATCAGCAAAAAACTATAACCTGGGAACTTCTTTATACCTCTTTGCATCCCCTAGGTTCGGGGTTTTTTAATATGTTTACTTCCTAACTAGTACAATACTGGAATTATCATCAAAAAAGTTAATTTTGAAACATAATCCAGTTTTGATCGCTCCAATAAGCAAGATATAAAAAAACATTTAAAAAAATATACAAATCCTTGATAACTTGAGAGGTCTGCGAGGTAATAAGCATAATGCTGAAGGCATTGAAGGTAAATTTTTAAATATTGCAATATCTTATCTTACTAATTGTCAAAAAGCTGATTTTGGAATTCCTTCCTTCTTCCTTGTCTAATTTTTAAAAATTGCTCCTTTTCGCTGCTATCGCATTTTCTGTCTCAATTCTTTTTCCTTGTTTTCTACTCAATTTTTATAATTCATTCATAAATTCAAACAAAATATAACTTTTTGTTTTAATTTTACGTTATTTATAAAACGCAAACTTTGTTAATAACAATGGTTTTGTTGCACTAAAAAAATGATGCAATATAATCACGATAAGATAAATTATGCGTAGATGTAATCAGTTTTTCATGGTCGTTTTCAAGCTTTCCAGGTATTATAATATGTTAACTATATTATTATTATAATTTTAGAAATAACCTGTTATAAAATTTTCTGGCGATCTGTAAAATTTGAATTTAACATAATTGTTAAAAATTTATCCTTATAATTTTAACAACGCTTAGGTAGATTTTGACCTATGAGAGAGCCAAGAGCCAGTCGAACCCATGACTGCGACATAGCAATCTAGCATTCAACTGCTAGCCGACGACCTACAATATGAAATAAATCTGCACTTAGTCGCCACAATAAGAACTCCTGGTGGTCTAATAAATGCAACCATCTGAGAGCTTAGCCTTCTCTTTTGGAACTCTGGAAGTAATTCAAAAATCGGCTCAAAAACAAGTATAAAATTAATACAAAATATTCTTCTTAACATCGGTGAAGAAATGCATTTCCTGCAGTTATGAAAAAACTTCCGGCTAAAACACAAAAATTATGAACATGCATACATTAATATGCTGTTCTCAATTGACGAATTCGGTCAAGACCGAAATTTATACCCACAACGAATTGTGGATGTTGCAATATGCTCAGATCGCATTGTAGATAAATTTATTTACTTTTTTTTGTATTCATGTCAAAATTACATGAAAAAGTAAAACAAAACCTTCTTCTTGGAATGCCAGTCCCTAGGCAAACAGTTTGGCTAAAATCAAAATTGCATTGGAAACTGGACTCTGCAACCTAGAATGAGTAGAATTTCCATCGGAACTCATGCTGCTTTATCAATCCCAATAGCAATAGCTAATATTAAAAAGTTTAAATCACTGTCAGGCGACCATAATCTCTGTTACGGAGATTTGGAAATGTTACAGTGGTTCGGAAGCTGTGTTTACACTCAACGAGAAACCACCAAATTGTTTCCCCCCGTAACTTTCTTCGGAAAGATTTGGTAAAATCAATAAAATTGTAAACGATAAGATTGAAACAAAAGTGTTGACTTAATTTCTAAAGCATTTTTAACAACAAATCAATTAATATTTAAACTCAAAAACTAAAGTTATTGCGTCCAAATGTCCCTGTGTTCATAAAGCTGGTACGATAAAGTATTAATCAATATTGGTAAAAATATAAATTTTGCATTACAGAAACGAAACTAAATTTACTAAAACCCACCAGATGAATGAAGTACATAATAGGGCTTTGCCCTGGTACTCCAGGGCCATGGAATGCTCTCAGTGAAGCCCAAAAAGGTAAAACAACTATGCCAATTACGCACTAGATGACTAAAGGCCACCAAGGAGAGGCTGTACCAGTTAATTTCCTATAATAATACAAACTTTCAAGTTCGGTTTTGCAAAAAAACAAGTTTTTTTGAGTTATGCTAGCCTTTCCCTGACAGTGCGATATATGTTCCTTTTTTTCTTCTATTAGACTTTGTTCGACATTGATTGATTTACATTACAAAATACTGAAATGCCAATTTAAATTAAATACCTTGATAACCGCGATATCAATAATAGGCAAGTGTTTTAATTTTTTCCCGCAAATCAATTGTCCTGATAACAAAAAATTTTTTCAATGTGACACACAAAATAATACTGTGCTATCTTATCGATTAATTAAAACACTATTATGATAAGATAAATCTATAATTTGTAATATTAAATAATGAAAAGCAAGATATTACATAGGTAAATTAAGTGCACTTCTGTAATTTAACCACCCAAACCAAAAATTAGGACTAGAAACATTTTAGCTAGCTGCTAGCACATATAAAAAATTAACTTGTATAAAAATTGGCACTTTTTTGTCAACTTGCTATTAACTTTAATCACCAGAATTGATAATTCACGTAATCTGATAACTTATTAAATAAGGCACACTTTATATATTACATAATGCAGAAATGTTAGTTTGATTACCTAAATAATATAGTAACTTTCTTTCCGGCTAATACCTATCACAATTCTTTACTGACGAGCCTGATTCTTTTGTATTATATTCTCCCACTGTTTTATAAGCGACAGCGATCCAGGTAATTCAATTTCTTCGTCCTCCAGGTTACACAAATCCGCTAACGATTTTGCAGGTTTCAAGTTGGTATTCGAAGAAACACTATCTTTAGAGCGTCCGTAATCCACTTGCGAAATAGAACGAGTCGTTTGGAAATCCGTTCGATCAAATTCATCCGACTCGGACTCTAAATACAACATCAAATCTGGTTGCGATTTGCGCCTCTCCAATCTTAGCTCCGATTCCCGCCTTTCGATTTCAGATAGTTCCTGTTTTATGCGCTCGTTGACAGGAACAAACCCATTCCTTGTTTGCATTCCCGTAGAAATAACTGGCGTTACTTCGTACACTTCAAAGTTGACAAAATTTGTAAACGGTTGGGTGGGTGTTGTGATGGTGTTATTCACTCCGGGCATTGCTCCGGGCGACATCAGATTGAGTTTACCTTTCGATTTAATAAATCTCTGCATGACGCCTTTAGTGGCCGCATTTTGGGTGAACAGCCGGTTACTTTTTTTAATGGAATTAGAAGGCTGTTCTTTGTTAACCAACTCACCATTTGTGGGTACCGTATCACCATTCTTCTCACCACCGTTCCTCAATTCCGACTGTAAATATTTTTCTTTCAGCTCCTTTTCCCGTTGCACCACTTCCGATATCTCCCTTTGTATCAATTCCAAGGTGGCTTCGTTTGTGGACGGCATCTTTAATATCTAAAATTTCGTTTACATATTTTAGTGCGCTTATTAAATTTTTATTTTCAAACAAACTTACATCATAATTAGCAACAGGTTGACAACGAACTGGTACACCGCCGCATAATATTTTCCGAAAGTTACCTTCACCTTATCAAATGTAGATTACATGAGTGTAGCAACATAATTTTTATAGAGGTCACGAACCGCATAAAAATTTCTAAAAAACGGACAGGTGTGCACAGGTAAATGTTCGAGTTTCGTCGCAGTTTGGCTAGGTGGCACTGCAGTACAACAACAAATTTGTATTTTGACATTTCTGTTGTGAGCGTAAACATTTTATTTTTTAGGTGAAATTTAGTTATGGCAACGTCCGAAATGGTCGAAATTATCTCAATTAAGAAACCTAAACGCATCTTGCACTTCAGCGATGGTGTTTTGGAAGAATTCAGTGATGACGAAGAAGTTGCACCCACACTCTCTGAGGAAACCCCACCCGTTGATTATGTGAGTTTTGAAAGTTTAATTTTTGCTCTGTATGCTTAGTTTATTTGAAATCAGATGTATTTGTTATATTTATTTTGACCAAAATGAGAGGAAACTGGAGTGGGTTAATTCGTTGCTTTTGTAGTGGTACGAAAGAGCTTGATATTTTTACTTCTTCTATATTCAGATTTACTGTTTACCAATTTTGTTCCCTACAACATGAAGCTAATTTTTCTTGAAATAATATTTTCCATGAGGATGTTTTTTGTTAAAAGATGAAGAGCTGCAACGTCCTTTTATAGAGAGAAATGCTGTTCAGGAATCTTGAGTATACGATCCTTCAAATCATGGGTCTGACAGCCCACCTTATCTGCAAGTAATGACCATCCGAAAAAGGAGTAAAAATGTAACTACGTATGGAAGTCGTACTACAACTTCCAATTATTTGGTAATAAGATGTGATTATATGTGACAAAAGTCATCCCATGCAAACCTAAATGATAGAAATGTGCGTCATACATCGTTGGATTCATCCTACGAATTGCGATCATACCAAACTCTCAGTGACGGCAGAGCATCGTAAATCCCTTTTACAGCAATGTAATTATTATGTGAGGGTCAATTTAAGTTGATAAAAGGATCAGGATTTCAACCTCGGTTTCTCACTTCTCGATTAATTTTGTAGATTCTTTTTTCAATCTAATAGAAATAAACTTAAAACTGAATTTCAAGTAGATTTTTGTGATAATTAGTATGTCGTCGCTGAGCTGCGAATACCTCCAATGTGCAAAATTTTGAAAATCAGGTTTTTATATCATAATTATTCTACGATCAATTCTCGATAGATTGGTAATACCTTCAATAATGCTAAACCATAGGAACATGGCTAAATGTTAAAAAATATATACCTTCAATGTGACACTTTTACTAAAACTGGGACAGTAATATGTCTAATGTGACCGAGAGTTTACATTGGAGTTATTACAAATTTCGTATTTCACCTGAATAACATTTTATCGGGTGCTGACAATGTACATAGGTGGTATTTACCTACCCTTACTGTTTCTCTAAAAAGCTAGTTTTTTGCCTCTACTGTAAAATTTTTGTTTTGTCACATTGGAGGTATTCGCAGCTCGACGACGATGTATTCTTTACTTTATGGTTAAAATTTATTATTTTAACGTTTCTGTTTAGTTTTTTTTTTATGCTGAATCTAAATCTGAGCAAAATTTATCTATCGTTCAGGTATTCCATAATGACCAAAGGTGATCTACAATTATTGAACTTTTTACCTTTTTACTTTTATTGTAATCGCAAAAAATAAAAAGTAATAGCATGCAATACGTTTTAGAGTGTGAAGAAGAAACTATAATATTTTTATATCGTACTGTGTTTAACAGAAGCTCTCAAGATTCACATAAATCAGGACACCTTGAGCAAGTTGTTTTCTTTGTTTATACTGAGAATAATATTGGTCTCTCATTTGCATCATTGAAGGTGGTATAGAATAAAGCACAGTTTTTCTCTGATAACTCAAAAGTCGTAAAAAAATCACAATTATCAAGATTTTAATAAAAAATTTTGAATATTCACGAAAGCTATTTTTAAATGGAGTTGGTAAGAAGCATCTGGATTAAAAGACACTAATACGATTGAAGGTTTTCTCAAGAAAAGTCAATAAAGGCAGTTGTCTTCTGCTCTTTTTTTTTAAGTTTCCTTTTAAAATCATCTCAAATCTGGGTGCAGCTTCAGTTTATTTTTTAATTAGTTGATTCTTCTACAGCATTATTTGGTAGCCAGGATAATCTTTCTTTTAAATACTCTTGCTTCTGTTTTGTCAGTAGAATTTTGCTTCGGGATGAAAACCTATAGATATTTGTGTATAAATCGCCAACATGTTATTATTAGTTATAATAAACTATTTATTTTTACAGAAATCTCTTACATGGGGACCCTGGTTAAGTTACAAAGCTTGGGCAGCTGGATCGTCAGCCCTAGCAGTCTGCGACTATCTTGGAGAAAATTTAGCGTACTTTTTTGGAATCACGACACCAAAGTATTGGTACGAAATGGAAGAATATAAGAGAATGGAAGCTCAGAAGCTGGAAAAGCTAAAGCAAGCTGAAGGATGGTCAGAGCCAAGTGCTGCTGCCCAAAGTGATACACCTGTTACCAATAATAGTGAACCTGTTACTGAAGTTTAATTGAACTTAGCTTGTTAACACATTGACAAAGAGAAAAATTATTATGCAAATTGATCAGTGCCTAATTGCTTAATTTACCTATAACAAATGTTACTATAATTATAATTAAGGAATCTTTCATAAAAGAACAATTTTTACAAATTGTTTTTTTTATATTTGATACAATTTTAGCAATACTGATATTTTTCTAATTTATTGTTATGGCGACCAACTTGCAAAGGCAAAAAGTGTAATTAAACTGCACAGTTTTTTACTGTTAAGGAATTTTAGGATATTTAAACTTAGAAGTTAAATTTAGTTGCCTACAAGCTTGGAATGCGTAGTGTACACGAAATTTATAATATTTTTAGTTTAACATAAATTATTAATTATTTTTAATTAATAGTAATTTAATCGTTTATAGTATTGTTATTTCTTAATGAATTTTTATGTTCTCTAAACCGAACTGTCTTGATTTACCATGAAATTCTGATAAAATTATAATATCGTCAGAATTGAGTGAGTTTTATTAATTTTCTTATAATTGATGAATATTCAAAATACATTTAATTTCCAATTTGTTCTAAGTAGAATTTTGAAAATCAAAGAAACACAAAAATTTTTTCCTTATTGCTCTTAGGATTCGAATAATCTTTTAATTTTATTTATTTAACTTATACATTTAAGAAAGGATAAAACTGAATAATTTTGAAAAAAGATTGGACGTTTAATTAATTTACCAAGCTATTTAACAAAATTTTGTGTCATTTGTGAAGAATATGAGATGACTGCATATTTTAATTGCAATAAATTGTCGAGATTTGTTTTGGAAAAAGCGGACAGTGCTTATAATATATTTTAGTGATTCTTATGCCTGGCAGCAAAAGTAATATTAATGAAGTATAAATTATTTCTTACGCTTTATTTGCAGTGAAGCATTCACACTACAATAATATTGTCAAATACTTGTCTTTTTATATACCCACTTTTACAGTCACACACAGGAAAAAAGGTTCATCATATTGATGAAACGATTATTGGATTTATGGATTTGAAGTCCAATACAGAACAATAACATTATTTTTAGAGTATGGGAGGCTGAACAATTGTCTAATCTGAATTACAATTAGAAAAAATGCAGTCATCCCCTTTAAAGAAGTCAAATAGTCAAAAAACATTATTAATTAATGCTCAAATTTCTCTGAACCTAAGTTAAAAATATGTTTGTTTCAAAACTACATTTTTCAAAGTTGTTGACTTAAGATCTCAAGTTATCTTTGAACGATTAATTTCAAATTTAGTGTGTACCTTCCGTATATATGCTTTATAGCCTTGGAAATTGTTAAATTATTATCTGGTATTCTGGCAGCTGCTTGAGAAAAATTAAGTTTTCTTATTTTTTTTAAAGGTTTTTATTTTTAAAAATACCAATAATAATAATTTAGTACTCTCCAAAATATAAAGCAATATACACTGAAGCTACACACCAAATTTTAAGTTAATCGGTTAAATAGAATTTGAGAAATTATAACTGTTTTGAAAAATGTACTTTAAAAATAAAGCTTTTTTCGAATTTTAAAAGTCTGGACTTGCAGAAAATTTAAAAAAATTAGATTTTTTAGATTTGCTAGCTACATAAAGCTGTCATTTAAATAATTTAGAGATTAATAAAGATACTATTAGGTAAGTATATTATAAAAGATAAAATAAAAAAATATGCGATTTTTTCTCAATATTTTCCAAGTGTTTCTTAAACGTCTAGTCAGGGTCACCCTAACTACAGGGCTAAATGGGCTATAGCCTCGAGGCACAAGTCTTTTGGAGGCAGCAATTTTTATTTTGATCTTTTTCGGTTTTGTGACAGAGAAAATTAAAAAATGATATGAGTATTTTATTATACAGGATGTTCCCGGATTCACTTTACATAACTTAGCTATGGTGATAGAGGAAATTAACTTTTTCTATTTTGTATTTGTGTTTGCTTACGAAGAGGGGCCCATTAATTTTAGTAGCCCAAAGGCGTCGTATATCTTAGGACGGCTCTGCGTCTAATAAGAAATTTTACAATTTCTCTTAATCTTGCTTGCATTTTTGTTCTTCTTGGGTCAAATCGTTATCGATGAATTTACTTGTGCCTTCAAACTTTAAGAAGAAAATGGCTGGATGCGGTGAGGACCTGCAAACGATAAAATTAAACAACTTGACAGGGCTTTTATCTTATTTATCTTATAATTTTAATAAATCACGGTTGAAATTTTTTCCTTTTATAATTTTTTCATAAATGCAATCGTCAAATTCTAAAGTATGATGAACTTTTTCATTAGCAGTCAGCCGATATGGGTAAAATTCACACAATTGAATTTTTTCGGCCTTAACTATTATTTAACAGAACTGTTAAAAACAATTTTTTTTACTTCTTTAGTACGCTATAGGTCTTGGAAGGTTAAAAACTGCAAACTTTCTGCCCGTGTCACCGCAGTGATCCAGAATTCGCCAAGAGAGATAAAAAAAGTCTAAAACTTTCGAAATATAACTTTCAGAAGGTACACGCAATTGCTGATAAAATAATTAGAAAATTCATACTTTTGAATGGGGTGAGTTTTAAGGGTGAAACAAAAATAGTTTACTAAAAAATTTAGAACTTCGGGAAAAATAAATCTTAAATAAATAAATTAAATCTTAAAAAGAAGTGCATTTTAGGGGGTGAATTAAAAGTAAATTGTATTAAAAATTTGCAGATGGGCTTAATTTGAGATCACAAATATTAGAAAAATAGTTAAAAATATTAAATCTTTAAAGAGTGGGAGGGAGTGAATTTTTAGATTTTTAAAGTAATTTATTTTCAATTAACCTTTTAAATCCAATCCTGCTCAAGATTTCAAGATTTCATACCAGCAGTATGGTGTAAAGTTTAAATCCACATGCCATCAACTGCACTGCTGTGATCTAAAAAGTCCGATGTAATAGAAAAGGAATTACACAGCAAGTGTGGCGTAAAGCATGCAAGACGGTCTTGTGAGCGGGAAACCGCGGTTCCAGTCCTGATCGCGCCGAATGCACTGCTGTGAATTTCTTTCTCATTTGTTTTTGTACTGATTGTTGTAAAAAGGTTTAATCGTAAATAAATGATATTATTATTATTATTATTATCATTTTAACGAAAATTAAACACATCTCTAAACGTTTAAAGCAATTCGCCTCCTAAAATCCACCCCCTTTTAAGATTTAAATTTTTAACAATTTTTCCAATATATTATATTAACTCGAATTACGTTTATCCCCAAATTTTTAAAATTTCACTGCAATTTATTTTTAAATCATCCCTTATTAAAACGCACTACCTCTTAATATTTAATTTTTTTAACTATTTTTTTAATGAATGTTTACTTTAGGCAAGTGCCATTTCGAAATTTTTAAATTTTTGGCCACTGTTTAGAAATTCTGGTTCGGAGTGCAGGTTGGCAAGTGAATTTTGCATTTTTCACCCTACCGAAGAAGTTCCTAAGAGAATCCACATGAGTCCGAGGATTATGAATTGCTCATGTAAAAATTAGAACAGAAAGATTTTTAATTGTGTAAATTTTTTTTATTTTTTGTTTTAATTTTTTATACGTAATATTATTGTTACCCATTTAAAGCACAAATTTAAATTTTTAATGTATAGTTGACCTTATATTGTGAGAATTAAGAATTAATTTGTCTAAATTGTTCGTTTGTTGAAATTCATTGATTTAATAAATATTTTTATTGTTTATAATAATATTACGAGATATTTTGATTCAATATAAAAAAGTTTAATTTATTTACCCTTTTTGAAAATTCTAAGTTCGAAAAAACTGGGATTGTTAAAGTTTGGAAGAATAAATTATTTTGTTTAATTGCAAACTATAAAATCGCCTATATACAGGGTGGAGAACCATTGTGGTGGTGATAAAGGACACTTTTCTAAGACAAATTTTTAAATTTACCCTTGGGGGTATCTCTCTTTAAACAATATTTTGAATTTCTGATTTCAAACGGCCATAGCCCCGATATTATTGATTTTTTAGACTTAACGGATTAGACCTTTTTTAAAGATCATTTACTTATCTACAAATTAGTTTATATTCCCTTATCGTCTAGAATAAACGGTTTTCGAGTTATAAATTAAATTAAGAGAAAAAATGTTAAAGAAAATCTGATTTTATTTTTTTTACTTTTCTTGCAAACTCCGTATATCTTAAACGAAACGTTTTAGAAAAAAACTAACGGTTGAAACCGGATAGGGAATTTAACGGACTACAACTTTGATAAAATAAATTTTTTTGAGGAACCAACCATTTTCACAGAAATTCTGAAAATAATGAACAAGGTGTAGGTAAAAAAGAAATAAATTCACAAAATTTTTAAAAATCTCATGTGTTTTACAATTTGTTTTAATGTCAAAACGTATTGTAGCGTTTAACGTTTGAGCGACATTGTTATAAAGAGCATTAGTTTATCGTTAATTACTTTGTTAATTTATATATTGTTTATTTATTACTGTTAATTAGTTCGTTATTTATGTTTTTTTACCTACACTTTGTTCATTATTTTCAGAATTTCTGTGAAAACGGTTAATTTCCCAAGAAAAATTATTTAACCAATGTTGTAGCCCGCAAAATTACCTATCCGGTTTGGGTCATTAGTTTAAGAGATACAGGGTTCACAAGAAAAGTAAAAAAAAAAATCAGACTTTTTTTAACATTTTTTTCCTTAATTTAATTTATAACTCAAAAACCGTTTATTCTAGACGATAAGAGGATATAAACTAATTTGTAGATAAGTAAATGATCTTTAAAAAAGGTCTAATCCGTTAAGTCTAAAAAATTAATAATATCGGGGCTATGGCCGTTTGAAATCAGAAATTCAAAATATTGCTTTAAAGAGAGGTACCCCCCAAGGGTTTGGAATTGGACAAAAAATTTTCTTATAAAAGTGTCCTTTATCACCACCTCAAAGGTTCTCCACGGTCACGGGGACACCCTGTATAACTTTTTCTCTATAATTAAATACTATGATTTTATATTTGATATTATTTATATTATTTTTATTTGTATGCACTCTGAATTTTCTGAGCCTGAAGGTTATTATTACAAATTCCAATATTCCAATTCAATCGAATAAACTATTGACTTATTTATAAATATTATATTATTACAGCAGAATAAATCCATAAAATTTTTCTGGAGGTAAGAAAACTGATATTTTGTCTTTTCTAAGTAAACCTTTTAATTAATATCAGACAATTAAATTAACAAAAAAATATTTAACTCGATTAAGTAATTAATAGTGTATTACATCACAAGGCTCTAAAATATCGGGGCATTTTTCCCGTTGTCCTCCCTAAGGACTGTAATGGTGCGGAGTTATCTTATAAGTTTAGTTTGAAAAAGTCTGCTTTTCAAAACAAAGCAATTTGCAATACTTTTTTTTTGAAAATTTGTGATAGCAGTTAGCATTTAGCTAAATTGAAGCTGCATTTCGATTTGATAAAATATTTATTGCGTTTCTGAATCTTTTCGGAAAAAACAATTGGGTTTAAATTAAAAATTGTAAACTTCAAAATTTAACATTAGGTATTTCTGCATCTTTTCAGCTAATTTATTAAATGGCATGCGCTTTCTCATTACCGAATGTTCCAATTATATATGTACACCATCTGCTCGAAACAACGTGAACAGCTTAGAATCTGCAAAATACGAAATATTTATTACAATTGGCTCGATATTTATAATGTCTACGTTGAAACTGGAACAAATTTATTTGAAATTAAAAATTGAAAAATTATGGAGCCGTAATAAGAGGAATATTGGAATGCAAACACGAGAGACTTGTAAGTTTTAATTGTGGGAGTAGTAAGTGAAGAGGATTAAAAAATGCCAACTTTGCTAACTTCTTGACATTAAATGTTAAAATTTATTACAATAACGTTTATGTTAGCTTGCTCGTCATATTATACATATTTTAGTTTACGACGTTCCATATATTTTTGGAGATGGATCCATTGTGCGTTTTAGTGCTACAAAGATAGCTTGCTCTAGTTCAGGACAATTGTATATAACTAACCTTTATGTAACATTCTATTGGGAAGTATACCGAAGACGCTAATTAATCATTTCTTCGTATTGAGAGCGTTTCCCTGTTAGGATTATTTATCACGAAACTGGCAGGGGTATTTAGAGCGTGTGTGTGGGGGAGTGAGTAGCGGTCCAGGATAATTACCAGGATGTTGAAGCTCCGCCCGGGCCAATGGTGAACTTTGGAGCCTCCCTCATGTCACATATTGATTTTCCGAAAGACGCATGCGTGCCGGACAATGGGCAGCGGAGGTCAAGCTTTAGGGCACGCTCTCCACGTTTTCATTGGTCCTCGTAAATAATATTTCACTTTCGAGATAAATTTCTTCGGAATTTTTCAATTTGGGTAACCTACATGTCGACACGTACGCCTTACATTACAGACGCTCCAAAAGACAACGTAGAAATGCGTACATACGTACAATTTTTATGGAGCTTTAAAGCTCGGAGCTTTTTCTTCTTAAATCAACATGACGATACAAAGTGATGACGTCATGTCAATGAATCGTGCTCCGTTTAAAAACTCTCGCTAATTATGAATGAGATGTCTTGCGTAGAGTTCACTGTAGTAGAGCTAGGTCAGGGTTCTTTACAGCTTTTTCTTATTCCTTTTTGAAAAAAACTTGGCTGGCATCGCGCAGAACAGCTTTTAAATTGCTGTTTAAAATTCTAACTTTGTTTTAGTGCTTTAGAGTGGAGCACGAGCTGACTCGGGAAATCTCTTTTAAAAATACACTCACTTAGCGTTCAGCTGACTGCCGCGAGCTTTATTTACAATGGTAATTTTTACACTCTCACTTTTTACATGCAGCTTTCAAAACACGAGCCGAATACCGTAAAATATATTTTGCCTTATTGAAAACTATTAAAACTTTTTACATATAAATTGATTAGCCATTTTGACATCGATTCAATGCGAGCTTTTATTTATCGCTTTTTAACATTTCAACTTCGCGTGTGAGCTTTTTACCTTTTACGAAAACCTAAAACTTTTATGTCACGGATCCACAATCCTACCGAAACACGGAATAAAACTTTAGGAAACATTTAAATTAATCTAGGTTCGAATCTCTTTTTTTTAATGCTATTGAAGCTTTTTTATGCTGGCTGCTAGAACAAGGTAGGTAGGTACATATTCAAAAATACCAAATTCATCAGATTACTCTGAGGAGTCCGAAAAAGTACGTTAGCTCCGACTAAGGGCCAGTTGTACAATGTGAGTTTAAACCAGAAAATTTGGATTAACCAATGAAATACGCCGAAAAGCTGTTTTTTAAGAAATCTGATTGGTTAATCCAAATTTTTTGGTTTAAACTCACATTGTACAACTGACCCTAAATCATGAATAGCTCAGTTGCAGGTTAAAGCAAAAAAATTATGTTAACTGATGATTTTTTTAATGGTATTTTGTTTAACTTGCAATGAACAACCGGGGCTAAGCTATATTTTAGTGAAGTTCTTCATATTTTTGGTTTAAAAACACTGGAGTTCATGAAAAGTACTTTTTTATTTGGTTTAAAAAGAATTAGCGGACAGTACAATAATTATTATTAAATTTAATTTAGAAAGTTTACATTTTTTATCAAATTTAATTTTCCATCATCGTCGCCGTCGGTTCTTCGCGAGTTGAGACGTTGTTAACTAATTTTTTTAAATATTGCAATCCTTTAATTGTTTAATTAAACTCCTGCTTTCCTTCTAAAGATCTGCTCGTCGAGTTGCTTATTTAAAGTTTTTTGTTTTCTTTATATTGCTCTGAAAGAACGCAAGGTTTACATTAACCTTTAAATTTTGAAGCTGAGGGGGGGGGGGAGTATGAAATAGTTTCTTTGTAATAATAAAAAAAAAATTGTTCGAGCAAGACATCGTTGCTTCTTACATTGAATGCTATGGCGCGACATCCAGATATATTTTTATGTTCTGCAAGAATAGAAAATTCCTATTTAATAAAATCATTTACAGATCATGGATACTCACCTTTATCTTTCAAATCGGGGGTCTGGGGAATATTTGTATTTAAAAGAAGAATTCTTCGAGCAAGTCTTAAGAAGCTTAAGGTGAAATTTCGATAATTATAAAATCAATTTGATCGTGAAAGTGAAACCGAATCCAATATCCAAATTAGCCCATAGCATCAGATTATGCTGTAATACGAAAATACTTATATGATTCCAAATTCTGAAAGCAATTTAGAATATTTTAATTTAAATAATAATAATAATATTTATTTATTTAGCAAAATGCTATCAAATTTAATAAATTTAGAGCCGATCTTTCCATCTCCTTGTAAGTTGCTTTTAAATTTATCTGCCTTTTAATTGAAATATCTGTATTTCCAACTTATTTTTTATTAAAAGTTAAGCTTATAAGCTTATAAGTTATAAGCCACATAACCAACTTTACAAGCAACTTTTAATAAAAAATAAGTTGGAAAGACAGATAAATTTAAAAGCAACTTACAAGGAGATGGAAAGATCGGCCCTTAATCTAATAAGGTTTCTCTGTACCTGTAGAATAATAAATTTTATTTGGTTTTAAAACAACTAGCACATCTGTGAAAAATCTGATAATTTTCCATCTTTTGATTTCGTTTTGTTTTGGATCTGAAATCCACTTCTTTCAGTTAGTGAGATTTTGATGCTTTCCAATGCAATAGGTATTAGTTATAATCATGAAAGTTGTCAATTTTTTCCCATAAATCGAACACGGTGGAAGAGGAAATCCGTGAAAATCTGAAACAAAATTTAATTTTTATAATTTTCAAATTAATTTGATGAAATAAATAATATTACTATTTCTCGTGTGTATCGATAAGATGTTTGCATCCCATTGAAATTCAAATGATTTACATTTTAGCTTGAAGTAAACAATTTTTTATTTGAATGGGAGTCGCTTAAAATGAAAAACCTCTGCTCGTTCACTTTAAATGCGATAATGAAAATGTAACGAAGGAAATTTTTAGTAAAATCCATTTATTCGGTGCAAACATACGTGACGTCTAAAAAAAGTTTGTGTGCTTACTAACTCAGCATGATTTAAGTTCTGTAGACACACAAATTCGTGTGCACACACTTGAATGCTTCCTAATTAAGCAATGCTAGTAGCAGATAATTAAGAGCGTCAGTAAAATGGAAATTTACTGCATCGTACTTGCAATGTGGTGCTGGTACAAATAATTTCGAAATGGGTATGTACACCGCAATAACGGTTTCGAAATTATTTTGGGCTCAGGTATAAAGCGTCGTTCCGGTCGATGGGCATTCAGTAACTGTCGCAGCATTTGCATATACAATCCAGCTGTATACCTGGAGTGATATCGCCAAAAAAAGGGGTTTTGATTAAAATTAAGCTCTTTTATACAAGTACAGATGTTGGATGAGATATCACTTAGAATGTGAAAGTCTCCGGAGCGAGTTGGTATGCACGTCACATTCTAAAGACCTCCTGAGTGAATTACATATGCGCGACGCGAGTATATAATTTGGTTACATTTGTATGTGGCGGCTGAAACTTTGAATTTGTATGCTGTGGTCGAGGGTTGATTTACTCTGAATTTTTTATGGAGTGTTTTGATCAAGCTTTTAAAAAAGTAGACTGTGAATATTTGTTAGAACATCTAACGAGCATCCTCACAGTCGGAAGATGATTGCCCACGGTCCCGGATTTGCCCGTAGCTATGACGCGATGTCAACTTTGACGAGAAAGCGAGTTTCGAATGCGGCTAATGGTGAGTCTTTGTCACGAATGGGTCGGCCAAACGTATTTAAGTCTTGGGATTCGAGAATTGGACTGCAGGAGTCGCTAGGGCCGCTGGAACGTCTCTGGGGCCCACGGCTCTGAGATACACTGATGGATGACTTCACACGTAGATCAATAGCACCTACATCACTAACACGCATGAACAAGATTGTTAATAACTTACACATCACCTAAGAAATTCAAAACCGATCGACCCTATTTTCTTTGTCTGATGAAAAACTTTTACTACATTTTCTCGACGAGTCGTCGCTTTTTTAAAAGGGAAGCTTTTTTACCGCGGAAGTAATTAGATCAGGTGAATGGATGTTGGTTTTTTTTTCGAAACGTCAGGTGACACGTTCGAGATTTATGTGCATGTAGTTTTGGAAACCAGTTCGTGAGTGACCACTGTCCAGCTCAGCACGAGTCTATAGTGAGCTAATTATATCTCGTTTAACAAGAGGCCAGCGGTCAGTCATAAATCAAGGTAGTACGGCCGGTTAGGCAATGTCCACTTCACCACGCCCTAAGGTTTACCCTGTTTACCCATAATATTTGCTTTCGGTTCATTTAAGCTCACTCTAGGGCACACGTACATATTGGATTTTAAAAGAAGCTCCTTGTGCCGGCTTAACTGGATATCGTTTTGCAGTCGAATTTATTATTAAATTTTCCTGAGTTTATTTTACGTATCCTGTATCAATAGTTATTAATTTTTATGAAACCCACCCTTCGCTTCGACATTTTTATATTTCGTGACTCATCTCTTCCTCCACTACTGTAATTTCACCTAAAGTCCATTGGGGATTTTCTACATATCTGAAAATATATGAGATTCTATATAACGCCGAAATGGATATAAGAGGTTCTAAAAGTTATAATCCAAGGGGAGATTCAAATAGTGGTCCTGGAAGCTCCGCCTCGCTTTATGTTGCCAAAGCTTTTGTATCACATCACGAGGGTGGCGATATCACGGTCCATGTTGGTCATTATTTCATTTTTCTCTTTGCGATTCCGCTCTGCAACACAAAATGGACGACCATAAATTTAATCTAATGACCCTCGTAGTTATTCAAAATAACTGCCGTTACAGATTACGCCGCCGCCGCCGTGTGAAAAAATACTCGGCGATTGAATATGCATTATCCTTTTACCTGAACGTTCTGCACTTCCTTTCAAATCGGAAGGTATGCAAAAGTATTATTATTACGATCCTTTAAATCTATAAGGAAGGGTATGTTGCATACGCAAATGTCAACGCTCATTGTGTACACAAATAGAAGAAATCTTAAGGGGTCGAGGGTTTTTGCTATTTCGAAAAACCCTTGCTACTGCAATTTCGAGTTTGGATATGTTCGATTTTAATTACCTAGCCATAAATTCAATTGCATATCCAAAGTAATTGCCCCTTTTGTGCCGTATCTTTCAGCACAAGTGAACATTTGAATTAATTAATTACCAAGCAAGTTCTAAACCGCCACATTTCAGAACCTATTGATTTCAAAATGGAGTATGTAAACTATCTATAAGCGGCTTGGTTCTCACCCAGCATCTCAACTCCCCTAAACGCAACCCGAATAATAAGAAGCCCTAGATGGAAGCCAAGTAAAATATCACAACCTAAAACGTTAGCTGCACGTGACCCGCCGATTGATTTTATTTTATGCCAACGAAACATGTATCCGACAAAATTTACTGCTTGAGGTAAAATTGAAAATCATAAACTAAAGAAAACTATATTTTCAACTTATAAAAGCAATCGTTTAAGTGGTAGGAGTTTTAACAATAATAAATCAAACGACTAACCTTCGTTAAAATATTTATTATTATAAATTAATTACGTAAGCAAGCCCAACGAGCAAAAAAGCTAAATTTTCATCCAAGGACTATAATATTTTCTTTCCTATTTGGGTAGTTTACTAAATATCAGCTAACGAGCTCCTTTGGAGTTTATTTAACTAGACTACACATCAGCCTTGCTTAAACGTTACTATTTAATGTTAAACTAACATGGGTAAACACGAAAACCAAAATTTAAAACATACACCGTTAGTTAGTGTTTGTATCAACATTAATTAGCTAAGTAATTATTTTGAAGCCATTAACATAACGTCTTATTATTTTTTCGTGTTACCTACATTCTATATTTTTCTACATCGAGTTAACCCTTTGACTCCTAGTAAGCCTGCATCTTCAATGATTTCCGTTGGGAAATATTCACTTACATAATATATCTCGAAATATTACAACGATTGCTTCTTATTACTATTACAACAATTTTACTTACTTCAAATAGAAAATTAAGCCAAAATCTCACTAACGTTTCCACTGAGTTACATAATCAAAATACGATCAGAAATAAACTAACACATGGAAGAAACGTTGGTTAAAAATGTATGCAAATTAAAAGCCGAAATTAACCAATGAGAACCCGGTAAATCCAACTACAGGAAATAAGCAGGTGAGGAAGTGGTGTCCCGGAGTGAACTAAAAAAGAAAGCCAATTCGAGTTCTAAAATTCATAACAAAATTAGTTTGTAAAATTGATTCATTCGACAACAAAGAACCCCTGCCTCCAGACACCTCCTCCAACACAAAGATATTTAGTTTTGTATTTTTTATTGTCGATAACTTTTCTCAAATAGAGAAAATTCGGTCAGCCAAAATGTAATCAAAGCTTCTCTCCTTTTATCATTTTCAATATTTCGTTTGTACGTACAGAACAACCACATTCTCGTAACACCGGGTGTGTCGACATGCTTGACTTTGATTATTACGAAATGTCTTTTGAGAAAATGTAATATAGTTGAAAATCTGGTGATTTTAGAGAAACTCAGCTGTAATAAAAAGTTTTTATAATACCTGCCTGCTTTCACAAGGATTTGGACTCCCAAACAGGATTTCTTAAAAAATACAATTTAATTAAAATAATTTAGATTATGACAAGTTCAGGCGTCCTCGGGCTGCCCCGACTTTGTGGTTGACAATTGAAGTGGTTGTACGGCCTTCGGCATCTCTAATTTTTTCTCACAAATATGCGAGAATCTAGCATTTCAACTGAATAAGTCTACAGGCGTACAAATAAAAAGCAGTAAACAGCTTAGGCTAAAGTCAGCTGAGCTGAAGCTCAAGGAATTTTTATATTTAATTTTAGACACATTGGTCTGGTTTCTGGTTAAAACTTCTAAAATTTATTGAATTTAAGTTTAACCGAGTTTACCTAAAGGTTTTATTGTAAAACAGGCTCACTACTTCTCAATTTCACAATCAAGAATTTTTTGTAGATAAAAATTCATAAATATCCTTATTCGAGATTTTGGTGAACAATCGGTAGCGGAATTTCAAAATTAAAAAATAGAAGTTTAATATTATATTTTCGTAATTCCACGAAAATAAAGAAAAAAAAGTTTTAATTAAAAAAGTCGAAAATTAAATGCAGAAATTCTTCTTTCCGGCTTTCATGTTAGCGAAAGATTTAGGTTAAATTAAATAAAATTAAGTAAATTCTAACAAGAAAGAACTAAAATGAAATTCAAGGTAGGAAATCGGTAATTTTCACTTGATACTTAAAAATAAAGGTAGTTTTATTTATTTATAAGTTGTTTTAGGTAGTGCGCTTATGCACTGAAATTGAGCTATTTACAAAAATTTAATAAATAGCCAAAGAAGCTTACAGCTAAGGCTCTAATATAGCTACCATCTGCGTCAAACGAATAGAAAAATAATTACATCGAAAACTGAATAATGAATTTTCTTGGGCAATCTCAAAAACTAGGTAGATTAAAATAATAATTTTTTATACTCTTACACAGATTTTTATCTACTTTAATTTTAAGATTACCTATTTTGGGTTAAAATGTACAAGAAATGGTCGATTTAAGGTTTTGGGATTTTTGAAATATTTCTTGATTAATTTACCCCCCCCCCCGAAATTATTTATCAATTAATAAAGTACTGGAAGTCCGACTGCAATCGTAAAAAAAATCATAAAAAACAAAAACATTCAACTCGAAGTGTTTAAATAAAAATTAAAACTAAAGAGATATTTCTAATAAATTAAATCCCAAATTAAAAAATCGGAAATTCGTATTAATATCCGGCTATTGGCGACACTGAATTGAATACACCTACTACTAGATTGCAAAAATATAAAACTGACGATGAAGAATATAAAATGCCCTATGTAGTATTGTGTAAAAGTCTGCGGTCACTTAATTAATCGTTAGTTATTACTCCTATTAATTAATTTTCAATTTTTTGAAAAATAATTATGTATATTGAAATAAATAAAATAGGTATTTTATCTTAATTCTTACTATTATGGTAAAAATTTTAAAAAGAAAATAAATTTTATGACCATCATCGGCAGCATAGCTTAAAATAACACTTCCGCAATAAATTAGAGTGGGCATTGTATACCCATAAATTGTGTGTGAATTTTATTTAAAAATTTGTACATTTACTTAAGATTTGTAAAATTATCTTGCAGTTTAATTTTGTTCTTCGTTTTGACAACATTATTTTACCATCGCCATCGGTAAAATAAGAATTTAGTTTGTGATTTTTATTCAAATTTTAAAATTAAAAAATTTTATTTATAGACGGTTTTTAACAAGAGAGTTTAAAATTAAAATATGAATATGTTTAAACTTATTAAAAATATCGTAGTAAACAAAACTTTTAAAATGGCACAAACAAAATTTTATTCGCGATAACGCCCCCCCCCCAACCTGTAGTAAAAATTTGTCGTTCCCTCGACAAATTATTTTCATCCATTAAATAAAAGTTCACTCGATCGAAATTTTCTCTGAATATCAAACTCAAATAAGGAAAAATTGCCCAAAAAAATAATCACTTTACAATCTCACAAAATTTCAACTTTTTGCGACGATCACTTTCGGCCAAAATACTTTCAAACAAAATTTTTCAATAACAGTAGTACTCAAAAATAAAATCTTATTGCAAAAATCTAGGCCTCCGTTGTCTTCATAAAAAAATCTCCCTCTATTCATTTTCTGCAAACATTTCATTTCAAAATTACCAAAGTTCATTTGTTCAGTTACAGATTACACCAAAAAAATTTAAATTAACCAATAATATTTCTTAAAAAACAGCTTTTCAACGTATTTCATTGGTTAATCCAAATTTTTTGCTTTAACTTATAACTGTACAAGTGGCCCTAAATTGCATTTATTTTGTCGATTTTAGCATTGGAAATTAAATTTTTTATTTAGGTATTTATTTATTTATTTATTGAGTTCCTTCTATTTTTAATTTTATATTTGTTTTTTATAGTAGTTTTTTTTATTTTTCTTTTGTATTTTAATAAATTAGCTATTTATTTTTTAATATTTTTAAAACCCCCCTGAAAATTTAGTCTAGATACGGCCCTGTCGACGTTAGTTCCGCCACTGTAGACAGTGAGTTTTTTATTAACTTAGAGAGAACCATATTTTCTCAAGGGATAGAAAAATAAATTATTTCATTGAAAAGTACGCCAATTTTTTGCTTCAATTTTTTACGTATGCTGACCTGAGTATATAACCTGTTATTATTTAAAATTGTGTTGGCATAAAACAATGTTCTTACATATTTTGAAAACAAAGAATATAAACTGTAGAGCACTTCTTAAATCTTAAATGCGAAGACTAATAGTAAAAATAATGAAATCATTGAAAGAGGAACTGCTAAGATTAATACTTTAAATGAGTAGAAAACTTAAATAATTTTTGATTTTCAATTTTTTCTTTGATTTATTGCATGCTTAATTTATTAATAATTGCATTGCTTTTTCTGAAAAGTCTTTCAGCCCCCCCCCTCTTTCTCAGACCTCTCGGTCAGAAACCGCATTGTTTATTTTACCCTGTATAATAAGATTTATAATTTTGTTGTGTATGATAATTATTTCTATTCCAATGTTTAGAACATGATTACATCAGTTAATGAAAATTAATCAAAGTGTTGTCAAGGCATTGTAAGAAATCTCTTAATTCCAAAATTTTTATTTTTGTAATCCACTCTCAAATTTTTGCTTCGATGAACAAATTTTATTGCGTAATAAACAAATTCACAAATCTATTGATTTTTTCATTATTATTATTAAATTTTGTGTTTTGAAGTAAAAGTAATGATATTTTTTACTAATACCGTGAACATTTTTTTAGTAGAACTTTTCTGTAAAAATAAAAATATTATTGTGAGTTGCAATTTGAACTTTTCTAAAGTTTAAATTTTTGTCAACTTTTGTTTGCTGTGGGTGAGTTCCAGAATGAAGTCATTTTTGAGTGTCAAAATAATACTTACCAGATTTAATAGTTAGCAACTAACTTAAATTTTCGAAATTAGGAAAATATATTAAAATCCAGTTTAATATAAAATTAAAAATTAAATTAAAATTGATCAATAAACCACTAAAAATTAAGTTTCGTCATCTACCTGTAGTACCCAGCTTTGAACTGGAGGGAGATTAACTCTTACATAACTGCCGGCGTGCTTCGGAGGGCATGTAAAGTTGCTGTAACTTGTGGTTTTCTTTCAAATTTTATCGAAATATTTTAAATATATCAATTGAACAAATTCAAAAAATCGTTAATTTTACTAGAAAAATTTAAATATGATTTAAATTTGTATTAAATGCTTCTTCAATAGATAATTTCATATTTTGTGCCATACTTTGAGAGAAGGATAATAAAACAAAACACACTTACAGATCAAAATAATAGAGGCAATTCTTAATTTTTTAATTAATTAATGTTTAACCTCAGGACGATATACTTCCAGGTAGAAATTAAAGGTTGCCAAATGTTTGTCTTGCTGGATTACCTCAATAACATCTTTATATTCGCCACTTGGAAGAAAAGGCGGAAGATGAGTTTCATCAAAAGGGAACCCTTTAATATAATATAAAGTATCCTACAACAATAAAGTTGAACTTAGTACTTAAGTAATAGTCAAATGTCACGGCCCCTTTAGATTTTTTTATTAATCCGATACTACTTACCTTTTTCCAAAAACAACGAGTAAGATTTCCATAATTTTCAATATTTTTTAGTCCTAGAGCATTAGTTGCGATGGTTCTACATATATTAATTTGAAAGCGCATTGGAAAAAGACGATATTCGTTACTGGCTCGTTTGTAAGCTTGCAGTACAAACTGAACAAAAATTAATAGAAAATAATTATTTATTTGGTGTTTCCTGCTTTCAGCAAATAGACAAAATGTTCTCAAAATTAAATTAAAAAACATATAGTTTTTTTGATTGATTAACTTACTTCAGCTTTGTCTTTCAGATTAATTTTTGGGGAAAAAGTGACGTTAAATGCAGTAGTTGTACGATTGTATTTATATCCAATTGCATGAAAGACATGAATATATTTTTTATTTATGTGAGCAACTTCTACTATTGTGTTTCTGATGTGGTAATCCGTTTGGTGAAACTATAAAGTTGGTAATTATTAAAATTAAAAAAGCTGATAATTAATTTTACCTTTGACAAAACATCTAAGCTGAAACATACATGATTGACAAAAATTAGAATTTTTAATACGAATTATGTTTTTAAGTACAACTTCATGTCCATCGAGTCGAATTGATGTACCATCAAAGACAAAAGAATAATAGAAATCCAAAAATCAAAATATAAAGGATTGATAAAATATAGAACTAAACAACTAAACTCAAAGATTATTTGGTACAAACAAATCATAAGAATATAATATTTTAATATTATGTATATCTTGTTAAAACATAATAATCTTTATTGTCGATCACAAAAAGTATTATGTAACATCACAAGCAATAAAGCAAAATTGTATTAACCTCGATAATACTATTTACAAAAACATCACTAAAAAAATATTTTAAAAGCTTTTCAGAATACAAAAAGTTTAACATACTAAAAAATAATCGAGAGATTTACATAGTACGGTAAAAACGTTTGCAAAATCCGAAAGTCCGAGCTAATCCTAGATCACTTTCGAATTTAATTAATCGAATTCTTGATTCGCGGATTAATTTAAACGAATATTATCTTTAAACGTTTTGTTAATATTTCTCTGGCGACGGATTTGTAGTATAATTTTGCTTTATTGAGCGTGACAATATTATAATTTAAATCACAGGATATACATAATAAAAATATAAGTTTTGTAAGTATTTTGTTTAAAACAAATTACAAATTTGATTTTTGGATTATTAATTTTTTATAATTGATGGTGCAATTAGGAGATTAAATTGAACTCGATGGACATGAAGATGTACCTAAAGACATTGTTTATATTAAACATTCTAATTTTTGTCAATCATGTATGTTTCAGCTTAGATATTCTGTCGAAGGTATAGTTTTACAGATTTTATTAAATAACATAATTTTAATTATTACCGACTTCTTATAGTTTCACCAATCGGACTACAACCTAAGGAACATAAGATTGGAAATACCCTACGTAAATAAGCAATATATGCATTTCGCTCGAGTAATTGGATATAAATATAACCGTACAATTACTGCAATTAACTGCACCTTTTCATCAAAATTTAATATGGGAAATCAAACTGAAGTAGGTTAATCAACTTACGAATATATTTTTTTTATCTTTGCGATTTTAGTTTGTAGTGCAGGGATACAAACAGGCCAGTAACGAATACCGTCTTTTTCCAATGCGTTTTCAAGATAATGTATGCAATGCAATTGCAACTAATGCACTCGGACTAAGAAATATTGTAAATTATGGAAATGTTACTCTTTGCTTTTGGAAAAAAGTACGTAAAGTAAAAAATAGTCGATATAATAAAAATAATATAGGTTTGCACTTTATCATTGTAGGACACTTCGTATTATGTAAATGGATTTCTTTTTGACGAATCGCATCTTCCGCCTTTCATTCCAAGTGGCGAATATAAACATAATATTGAGATAATTCATCAAACCAAAAAATTGTTAATCCTGAATTTCTACATGGAAATATATCGTCCTGAGGTTAAAAATTAAAATAGATTAACCTTCTTAATTTTTATCTTCAATCTTTTGAGGTCGAATAATCTAGATAATAAAAGCATAATTGATGAAAATATTGCTTCTCTTTAAAAAATAAATAATAATCATAAGACGTTTATGTTATTTGTACTAAAATTGACCTTTCGTTAAATTGCATGGCAACAGCACAAATTTTGTCCAGCATTGTAAATGTTAAATATTTTATATTAGAAATTGAAAATTGAGAAAAGACAAGTTATAAAGCTTTACGTGCCCTCCGAAGCAGACACGTGAGTTTAGAATCGGGTTCTGGAGAAGAAATCGACATCAATTTTTGTACATTCGATTTCCTCTACGAAATTTTTCGTTGGCTTTCATTTTGGATGAATGCAATATATAACGCAATAATTTTGTGAAGTAAAAATTGACTTAGCAAATGAATTTTTTTGTAAATTATTAAATACTATCGAAATAAAGCAGTGGGAAATAATATTTTCATGTCACATTGTTCAATTCTGGATTTAGTATAACCGGTTGAATGGTTTTTTCCGTCAAATCGCTTCAATTGGAAAGGAGATTTTAATTTTAATCTGTTTTTATGAACATTGAAAAGGTCAAAGTTTATATTATCAAATAAATACAATAAAATTGAGCATCGTCGCAAGTTAACAGGTAAAATGCTAGATCACTTTGTCGTAGTTGTGGGTTCGATCCCCGACCAAGTATACCTGACTATTTCAACCGTGTCTTTCAGGTATGTGGAAATTTTCAAATCCTTTTAAATAATTCAAAAGCAGATTTAAAAAATTCTTCTTTATTTATTAATTTTATTTAACGAATAACCTTTAGTGATTTCAACTTCCCCCATTTAAATTTGCAATTTTCATTTTCCTTTTATAATGAAATTGTGTGCATTTAACTTTCAGAGCTGATATTATAAATTGTTTTCTGGTAAAAGTGGAAAAAGCTGTAAATTTTATGCGAAAAATGACCCTAAAAGCTATTTAATTTTAAAATTGATAATTTCAATATATTTAATGCAGTTACAAGTAATCTAATGATTATTATTGTATCATTCAAATAAACGTTCCATAAATAAGTAATATTCGGTGGAGCTATTAGGAAATTGCTCGGTGATTGAAAAGCTCACTCTAATATTAAATCTGCCAAGTTCTCTACCCAAGTAACTAAATATTTAGGTAGGTAAACGATAATTAAATTGCTCTTCTTAGATGGGCTTAGTTAAAGTATATTAAAAAAATGATAATAGAAATAAAAATACAAAGAAACGTAACACCGACGATATTCTGCTTTTAACGGAAGCTTAGTATTATTTTCGGAAGCTACTATTATAATTCAAAGGTCAGGGTCACAGAACTGAAGAAAATCTTGACACAGTTCGTTTGCTCCGTTTTTTTTGTAATAGAAAATAATAGGTTGGTGTCAGATTCTGGGGCGAAAGGGTTACATATATACAATAAAAAACACCCTGAAGACAACGTTAGGGGACACGAATACATTATTATGGGGTGGGAATTTTTTTAAAGGGTTATACACACGAAAAAATATGCAAAAAAGGGTACAAAAGGATCACATTGTGTATCTACTTGATATATTAAAGTTGGTATGCAAAAATAAAATGATCCTTATTTGCTGATATTTTAAAGGTGGCACAATTTCAAGTTCGCGAGATTTTAATATATGGGATTTTCGCTTTGTTAACGTATATGAATGGTTAACTAGATGTATTCACAGTCACGAATACGACTGTCATAACTCTGAATGGTAATCAATGACGAATTGATGGTTTTATATCGCTATTGATCTTCGGCGTATTTATTATCAATGCTCACTGACAAAATATAAATCATTAAATGAATATTTTATCCTGACGTGTTACTTATCATAAAATTTAAAAACCCTGTTACCTACATCCTACAACGGTTTCGCAATCAGCATAATATGGAAAATTAATTTTTCAGCGAGAGTAATTTTCTATATAGTAGATACTACGTTCGGCGCAACCCCGCACATCTAATTAACTAATTAATCCGAGCTCTGAAAAAAGGTGACTTTCCGAAGTAATGAAGAAAAAAGTATCTCAAAGCGACATTAATATGACATTATATAGGTCGAGTAGTAAAAAATAATCCGAAACCACTAATGATGCTAACTCTATGGGTGTTATAGCGTAAATAATCCATCTTGTGTACTTGAATAGGATGAGATTTTAATCCTGTCATTGTATTTATTTGGCCAAAGAAGTTGTGCTTTTGAGTCGGCAGCTTTTTACTATAATTTCATATCAACTAAACTGGTTTACTGCTAAAACGTGCTTCCAAAGTTTTGACGCCAATAGCTTTCGTATATTGAATAAAGTTTTTACATTAAAATATTACTAATTTTTGTTTTTGTGATTTTAACACAAAAGCTTTTTGAACTTATCTAAAGCTAACTTTGTGCGGTAATTTTATAGTTGTTACGCTCTGAGAAAAAAATTGCCAGCAAAATTTTGCATGCAGCAGGTACCGGAGCAGACGAGGGAAACCACCTGATTAATATTCCACGAGAGTACCAAACTATAAATTTAGTACCTAGACCTTATGAAGGGTAAGACCTGAGAAGGAAATGGTATCTCGACACTATTTAATATCACGAATTGAGAAACACAGAATAATAAATTGAAAAACTTGTATGCAATTTTTATGTTCTAAAAAATATTTAAAGAGTAAAGCATTTATTTTACCATGAAACAGCAAGCATACCACAAGAATTCCAACCCTTGCAATAGAACCATAAACTAAAAAATACTACTAAAATAAATTTTTAGGATTGAGGATTAAACCCGCAAGAGAGATAATATACAGCGATCCAGAATTTATTTGACCATTTTATTATTTTTATTTAATGAAAATTGCTTAGTATTATTAAAAATTTATAAAAGATATTTAAAAATTAAATATATTATGTAAAAGACAATAAAATTCCAGGCTATCGTCGGTGTTTATAAAATTCAATTTTTCTCTATAGCAGATATTGAAGAAAAATTATTATCGTGTTTTTATGTTATAAAAAAATATTCTTTGCAATTTCTGTAATAATAAAATACTGCTACTTTAACTACTATTTTTAGTCGAACAAATCGCACTTTAATATCTGTAAAAAACAGATAATAAATTAATTCTTTAAAATTTCTTATTATTTATTTACTATACTAGAAATTAGTTTTAGTTTATGGTTCAAGTAATGCTGAATTATTAACGTTGTAATTGAAAAAATTATTACTCTCTGTCCTTAATTCGGGGGGGGGGGGGGTAATTTTTGTATTTTAGCAAAAATTCAGAAGATCAAAACAGGGGAATTTCGAATGAAAAATCTAGCACTGATGAAAAAATTACATATTTGTTTTTCCATTCTATACCCTCAGATCCCCAAGTTTATATAAGTCAGGAATTTAAATTTTTCAACCAACGACTAACAACCGAATACTAAAAAAACATTAATGATGGGCCAAAATGGGCCTATACGAAATCTGAAAAAAAACCACGAAACTTTGATATTCAAACCTCTAATTTTTGCTTCATAATTTCATCTCAAATTACTAGACCTATTTTTGAAAGCACCAGGCTCTACTTTAATAAATTAGCAAAAAAACTATGAAAACTAAGGAGGATTCAAAAGTTTAGTGGTCTATAAACAAAAAATCCTTGATTATTTTCCTGGATAAAAACAAAGTGCTCAAAATTTTAGACATACGTTTGTCAATTTTTTACGAATAATTTTGTGACCTTTTCATAAAATATCAAATATCACAGTCTCCTTAGTGTAAAATTAATCACTCCTGCCCTTTCTTTACTTATTTTATATTCACGACCGATGATGGATGAATGCAACTGGGATTTTATTGTCATTTAGTATCAGTTGCAATGCTACGATAAGCTATTATTGGTTGAAACTTGAAAAGTTAAGTAGAGATATTGGATAATAATGCAAAAAGGCAACTCGAAATTTGAAGAACTCATCAAGCGCTGCTATCAGTCAAATTGAAATTTATTAGATTCTATCTGCCCGTAAACCGTAATGTTATTAAAATCCTTTTTATTATTTGTAAATAAAACCGGTCATGCATAAAAAATATCTACCTGGATCTAACACAGTTGGCACATCACCCATCAGTGCATACTAAATACAATATAAGGATAAGGAAAATAGGGTTAGCGATGCACAGTAGACATAATTTCCGTGACTGTTCAAGTTTAGATCATAAAAAGAGATACATTTTATGTGAAATCAGGTTATCCGCAATAATCCGATTGCAAAGACCTAAGCTTCAAAATAACTCGCGTGACGTCTATACGCCACTTTAGTAAAAATGGTTAAATATTCCATCAGGAGACAGGTAAAAATTTTTCGACACTGATTCGTAAAATTGCGTTTTATTTATGCAATTTCGACACTTGACGTCGAAAATGTATCGAGACGAAATTAACATTTTTGCGGGATTCCCCGTGCAATTACAAAGTTGCCTTCTAAAATGTTCTCATCATTACTCCACAATTTATGCAATTACATTATCTACCGTTCCAAATCCATTTCATTTGGCACGAATCTTGATGCATTTAAAACCTTATTAACATCCTGCCGGAAAATCGAACATGAAAAGACACTTGAGGACGATGTAAGTGAGAAGAAATTGGATTATCAAAAAATTTAGCACGGAGTTCCATTTATTAGAAATATAATTATTGCAAATAAAATGACGAGACAATTTAATTTCCCCCAATCCATCAGGATATCAATTTTAAACGACCAAGTTATAAGAAAGTGTTTGAAAAGGAAATGAAAGAGTGGAGCAGCGCGTACGTAAGGAAAAAATAAATTAATTAGACAAATAAAATGTTGTTGTTGTGTAACACATCGATTTTCTATTTATGGACGGACGGATGGATGGATAAGAGAACAGGCAGGCAGGTAGGTGGGTGGTTGGGTGGGCATGCTGTTTTCCCATCGGGAAATGTGTCTACGAATGTAAAACGTATCAGAAAAATATCAAATATGCCTTTCACTTTTTAAAACGCCGTAATCTATTAAAAGATTCATGAGAATGTAACGTAAGGATGAGATTATCTTCAGATAAAGTTTCGAGGCTTTTTACATTTAAAACGTTATATACTGTACCCGGAAATACATTATGAAGTCTTAGCAAAACCCTCTTTATTTTCTGTAGACATAAATTTTCCAATTTCGCTCGCCCTTCTTATGGATCTCTAGTTTATTCTAGAGGGTTTGCAAACTACTTCGAAACTAAATTAAGCTTTGGAGGAGGCATCTGTGACCACACCCTGGATGTTGCAAGCGAACATTTGCATGTGACGTATTTTATTGCTGCCATCAAGATAAACTCACGCTCGTTTAGAATGTGACATAGCATTGAGTTTCTGCAACTTTACGATACAACGTTTGATCTCAATAATATTAGTAAATCGCTTTCTTTTTCTAAAAAGAAACCAAACTTGCATACTCAAGTCCTTCCTTTTTATTTAAATAAAATAAAAAGCTCTAGTTTCCTTTTTATTTGCCCTAAATTTCACCCTAACACAGATTGCTCACCCTTACAGTTCGCTAATTAATGACGTTGAATCAACAAACTTTGGTTGTAAAACGATGTAATATTAACCTTGTTTAAGAAATTAACTTAAAAAATTTTCCTTCCTCCTTTAATAAAATCGATTTTAATTTTTGAAAATTATCTTCCATTTAATTAGCTTAAACGCTTTAATGATAACACGACATCCAAGCTACACCCCAAAGCAGCTTAATTTGACATTTTACGTGACTCCTGATTTGCGACATACCTTCACTTGGATGTCGTCCTGCGTTTCACTAGGACGTGATAAAATTACCTACTCGCGAAAACTAATATTCGCTCGATTGCGATACATTTTTGCTCCTCAAACACAGAAAAGAAAACTACGAAAAGGCGGGATAATAGACACTAAATTTTGAAACAATACAACGAAATATATTTTATTTTAATAAAATTTACCTTTACCCTCCTTAGGCACCTTGCAAATTGGGAAACAAATAAAAGTTTCTTTAGTTACCTTTTAAATGGATAATTTCCGATTGCAAATAGGGAATCTCAATAATCAAGGTTTACTTAAATGAAAGTTTCTTATTCAAATCAAAGTAGCAAATTGAATAAAACTCAAAATTAAATTAATACATTTGGTTGTTCATACCTGAAATTAAAATCAATTTAAAGTGCAATTTGATAATAAATTATTCTGGGTTGAGTTTTGTGGAATATTTTCCTATTTCGACGTTTTATCGTATTATATAAACAGAGATATTGACAGCACAAGAAATTTAATTTTTAAATTTAAAAAATTGAAAGCTTTAGGTTAGGTTTACCATAACTTTAGGGTAAGATATGTCCCTTATAAGTAAACTTGGAATAATGAAGTTCATTTTAGGAAAGCTTAGTGTTTTTAGGTGTAGGTTTCTCTCACCTATACAAAAGAGCAAAAGACCAAGTATGGAAGGCTTCGAGGCTTTCAAACATAGAGGGGTTCAAATAAATGATTCTCCACCGTTCCGATCCGATCAAAAACTACATGTAAACACAAAGTGCAGAATTTTGCACTTGGAGCTCCAAGAAGACAAAAATTACATTACAAACAGCAATAAAGCACCAGCAAGACAAACTATTCGAAAAATGACAAGGTAGAGAAAAGAGATGCAGCATGGACCCAAATAGAAATTATGAAAATCTTAAACGAACGCAAGCTTTCGGAAGTTTGTCTTCTTCCTACGCATAAAACAAAAAATTTTGGGTTGAGTGTAGGTTAACTTAGGTTAGACTTAAGTTAAATATAGGCTTAAGTCAGACTTAGATTCTCTCTTTTCTTAGCCTTCCTATCCGTTGCAGGTCAAGATAATTCAATTTTGAAAATAGGCCTCAATCCTATAGAGAAAGATTTTAGCATTTAAAAGACTTGGCAAAACAAAAAAGATTTGAATTAAGTGTAGATTAGCTTAGAATAGATTCAGTTAAGACTGTTCTCCGAGACTAGCTATCCCAACGTAAGAAAAGGAATTCCGTGTTGTGCAAAGACAGCAAACTTGACGTGTAGAAACTTTGTAATGCTTTTAAAGTGTAAACGTGTGTAGAAAAATTAATACGAATCAAGGAGAGATTGTAACCTGATACTATCTTACTATGATTTTTACCGAAGGTATTTAAATATACTTATTTTATAATTATGCTCTAATTATAAATGAAATAATTTTCGTAATGTTTTTAAAATTATTTTTTTCGACAATTTTATGAAAGCTTACGATGACTTGGCTATATACAGTGACTGTCGGTTATAATCGTGTAAAGTAGAAATAAATCAATTTGTAATTTAAAAATAATCCCTTGTTTTTTGAATTTATACATACGGCACCGAAAAATGAGTGTCGCCTGAAGTCCGTGTTTCCTGTTACTTTCGAAATCAATTACATTTCCTGTGCAGCAAAATTCAAAATTATGTTGAAATTATTGAATTTCTTTCCAAAAACATGCTAAGCATAAATCATAAAACTGATTTTCTATTTTTGGTATCGGTGTTCTTTTGTTTTGATGATATTGAATCCTTTGATCTCAAGAGCAAATACAGGATTTCGGTTAGGGGGAGCATTCTATTTGTGTGATTTTACCTATCTTTCAGAAAATTCGTTCTAAACAAAAAATTTGATAAAATCTTAGATGTTACCCAGGTAATACTTGCATTTAAATAACTCTGTTTGCCTTAAAAAAATTTGAAATTGGTTAAATAAAGTACTTAGGTAGTCATAGCATTCGTATAATGTTACACCGTGGTTACATCATAATATAATACTATAGCATTTATCTTACTACTAAAAGTTGACATAGCAATTTTTAATTTTATGTTGAACAGATGAAAAAATTTTATTTTAAAACATCAATATAAATAGGAGTTTTTTAAATTTGAAGTTTTGATTTTTGAAATTGCATACATACGTAATATGTCAACTTGCCATATTATATTATGATACACCTTTAAAATACTTAAAAATATATATTTGTTTGTTACCGTATGTACATAGTACATACTCACCATTTTAGCCAAATTAATTTAAACATACTTTCATAACACCTAACCAATAAACCTTTTATTCAAAAAAAAATTTAATTCATACCTACATTTTTAAATAGTAAATGCGTACATAATTTATTTATGCAGTATGTAACATTATACTATGCTTTATAATCGCAAAACTGGCTTACTATTTTTGATAAGAATAATTGTAAGAGATGCAAAACATTCCTTCTCAATTTATATACTTTTTCTACACGTCAATTGTAATTACGTGAAGCAATTTGAACTTTAAGTCCTAAAAACGTTTAAACTAATTAAGATATCAAAATTCTGTCTGAGCCAAAAGTTTCTAAAAATCGAGATTTACAAAATAACGGTAGATCTCAAATTTAATGTTTTTTTGGCTTTTTTTGAAGAACCAAAAAACTTATTCAAAAAAGAATATTCGTAAAGGTTTGTAATAATCTAATACACATTCTGTCAAAATTTCATGTCAATTGGTCCAGCCGTTTAAAACTTATAAAAATGCACCAAAAGAACAGCCTTAAAGTTAGCCTTAGGTCAGGCTTAGGCAAACTTAAATTTTACCATAGTAAGTCAATGTGTAATTATTTGTAGTATATCTGCACACCCTAAAGAGTATTCCGTAAAATTACAATATTACTAGTTAACAAAATCAATTTTAACTTTCAGGTTATCAAACCGGGGGGTCTGGGGGGTATGGAATACCCTCCAGTACCTCACTAAGCATGCCCAAAAAAAACTCTAATTGTTCTTTTTAGAGCAATTGCCTATGTCTACAACCATTTCCTGTTTAATAATTTTTAAAATTTATAGACAGAATTACTTGGAAGATACATTAAACTACCTGTCTGCAGAAGTCTGTAAAATACAACCTATTATCCTTGATAAACATAAAATTTATAAGCCATATTATGTAAAATATAATAAAACATTGCAATAAAAAAAATACTTTTATATTGTACAGTTCAAAAATCACCTACGGCGCGTTGTTGCTGTTGAATATCAAGCGCTTGTTTTGAAAAACACCCCACTAATTTTGCAGAATGGTGGTGGGGGTAAACATAAGCGTTAAAGTTAATTTCATGAATGTTTAAGGTGGGTTCGTGTTAATTTAATTTAATTTCCTAACCGAAAGATGAAATTACGACACGGAAAATAAAATTAAATATTGTTAGCGTACATTTAAAAACGTAAAATAATGCGTAAGAAGTTAATATCCGACATGAAATGCGAGTTTTTGTCGCACACACATCTCTAGTTCTGGACCATTTGATGTTACGGTAGGGTGTGGGAGTGCACCCCCGAGGGCGCTATCCACAGTCTGACATTACCCCATACCCTTCGTAAGATCCTCACGCTCACCCTCGAAGATTTTGAACCATTCCTTTCACATTCCCTTTGGCACCGGATGAACATTGACATTTAGGACTGACTATTAGACTGTGACGCTTACATATGTCAGTTTTGCCCGCGGGATACTGTCAGCTTGATACGAGCTCCAAAAGCAAATATAAATACCGTACTAGAGCTTTATTGTGTAAAGGTATGCTTCATGTAAGAAAATGTATATAGTGATAAACGAGAGAAAGGCGAAAGATTTCCTTAAACGAATGATACACTTCAAACAAAAGTGCTATTTAATTATCTATTTAAGATGAATAATTTAGCCCCGTTATATCAAATAATTATCGTCGCAAAATATGATCAGCATTTTTTGCTTTATACGTTGTAATAATGTTGTTGACTCGCCAAGCATAAAATTTTCATGAAAATTATTCGAGCCGAATCAGAGTTTATTTAAGAAATGAAGGAATGACAAAACAAATTTTTAACTCGGCTGGGTAAATAAATAATTTGTAAAATTTTTGAATAAGTACGTAGGCATTTAAAATGTTAATATAATACAAACTGAGTTTAATACGATAGATATTACGTGCAAAACTTGCGTTTCGTAACATTTAGTTAACCACAATGTCGTGCCTTAATGAGCACACCATAAATAACCTTTCGTTGGAGTTTTACATCTGAAATTTTTTGGGTTTTCTTATTGTTAACGTGAAAATTATAAAATTTAACAACGGACGTGTTCATATCCTTACGAATCCCGGCGATATCTTAAAGTATTTTATTTATTAAAATAAATCCCGGTGTTTCATATCAACCGCGATCCTAAATTCGTACTACACTGCAGGTAACAGTTTAAAAATCCTTTCAAATATAGCACAAATGTTTGCATCCACTGCAAGCTTTCTTAATAAAAAGTCGAGATTTATAAGACTTTGGAGCTCATTCAAGGATACGTATCCAGGACTAAATTCGTAAAAAGAAAATAAACTTTATATCTATTTCACCTTGTTAAAATTCGTCTTCTGTGAATTCCCATGTCGGATTGGGTTTTACATTCGACTGCATTAAAACCACGTCAAGCGAAAGTGTTTGCGAATAAAAATTGGAAACGAAAATGTCTTACAAGAAATGTATTTCAGATCATCTTCAATTTGGACACATAAAATGATGACTCTTAAAAGCTTTTATTTTTATTAAATTTTAAAGCAAATTCCACATAAAACTGTTTTGATAAATTTGAATTTTATGTAAAAAGAACCGCTTTAGAGCCTAATTAATTTTTGTAAAAATTACTAAACCTATTTGGTGATGCTGAACAGTAGGAATATCAAGTTATGATGCTGAATTTGAAACTTCCCTAACAAGGAGCGGCTGACCTCGCGATGTTCCCTAAAGACGTCGCGCTAGCAATTCCTTTGTTATCTTCCAGCTACCCTTAACTTAGACGGTGCTCGTTTAAATTTGGAAAGGTAAAAATTCTCACTGTCTAACCCACAAAAGTAACAGTAACCACCCTCTATATGCTTTCTGTTTGATCCGAGACATTTCCTTAGATGTAGAAAACCAAATGTGTATTGCGATGAAATAACGCGCTGAAGTGGAGGAGAACAAAATTGGACAACTTTGTTTGATACCTACGGGCATCAAGAAGGGCTCAAAGCCTTGCATATTATTTATTGCGCTTCTAAAAGCAAACATTATATAATTATATTGCTCCAATGCTAGAAACATCTTAAGTGGTATTAATACTTTCCTTGTCCACCTTTATTACTTCCTTTTTAATTTATCGCTTCTAAAATTAGTGCTAATTATTACAACATAATTTTCGAATTTCTTTCGACGGCAACGACGGCGTAGAGATTTTCTCATTTTTGGAGTCGACGTCGTTCTGCAATATTCAACATTCGGATACTTATTAACGATGCAAAATTTTGCATAAAAAAACTTGTAAATGTTTTTGTGTTTGGCAGTTAAAAATGTTAGGTGCGATAAATGCAAAAAAAACTAGTAATATATTCCGCTACAACGGAGATTGTGGCTTAGGGGACAGCGCAGTAGGGAAGGGAATTTGAATGATATTGAAATGTTGGATTTGCAACGGATAAATGTTATTATTTATAGGTAGGTACTGGAGTGTTTTTAGCAAAGTGGGAAAGTAAACAAAAAACATATTTGTAATGTTTCCTACCGAAGGACCAGACCTCAATCTGCTTTCAAAAGTAGCTAAAGATCTTTTTTAATGCTGCTTATTTATAATTTTAAGTTACTTTTAATTACATATAAGTTTTTCAACTTTCTAAGTAATGTCCTTGAGCTGCAAAATGACTATTACCTTAATAAAACATTAATAAAAAAATATTAAAAGAATGAAAGACAGTAGATCGTAACAGTTATGTATTATTACTGCAGAATCTGTTTTGTAGCCAGAACTTAGTGCCCGCTAGGTTCTGCTTCAGGACTCTCTAATATCATAACTGAAATAACTATGATAATATTATTAATATGGCAATTAAACCAAATCAGAACCTAATCCAGATTTATTATAGTAGACTAAGTTCAGTGTAAGTTAGCAGAACAATTGCTAACTGTAAAATAGCCTGAGAACTATCATATGACCTTCTTCGAGCTTCGGAAGGTATGTAAAGGATTACGAGCATTCCTCAATCGGTTTCAGCAGCCGTAGGGTTTAAATACTGAAATCTTTCTCGATAAGGGTTAAATTCAAAGCTTAAGAAAATCGCTAATTGCTTTCTACTAGTGACGTTAATAATGTCTATTTGACATTTTATCATTTACCCTTCCGCTACTGTACTATATAATTTAAGCTGTTCGGTCGCTGTCCTGTCATCTCGAATCAAACAAAAATGTTTTTACATTTTACATTTACTAAAAATTTTGTATTAAAAGAAAGGTTAGTTGACGGCCTTGCAGTGGACAGTTATTTGCTGAGAAAGATATAAATGGCAAATCAAGTTTATAATTTCTTTTTTAAGATTGCAAACAGTAATATTAAATTTTAATATAAAATTAAAATATATTTAATTAAAATCATAAAGTAAACAAACAGAAAGATTTTGGAAATGTAAGCAATGTGATAGAAGGATAGAAGTGAAACAGAAGCTGGAAAGCAGGAAGTGTGAGAGAAAAATGGAAAGAAGTTAGATGCAATTTCAAAATAAAATAATCGCCGTCGTTTCATTATATTCTCAGATACCAATTTTTTAGTTACGCTTACACTATAGAACTCAATTTATTAATGTTGTTCTGCCTCTGTCATGTCAGGACCTGAAAACTTTCTAAAATTTATATAATTGTGAGAATAACTTGTAATTTTAAGAGATAAAGAAAATTATAGCTGGATAAGGAGTAATTATAGGTTTAAATTTAATTGTATAATAGTAAACATTTTATTGATAACTAAGCATATGCATGTCTACCATTTATTTTAAGAAAGCTTTTAAACAAGTAAAATTTAAAACTTTTACATAAAAATTGTAAAAAAATGTATTTGGATATTAAAACATTTATTTGACTTAATAAAAATCATATCAGTATAATACTAAAAGAAGAAGTGGTTACAGTAAAACCCGATTGCCAAGAACGTGCGGTCTAAAGGCCGCGCTGACTACCAGCTTGGTTGTAGTTAGATATTTTGCGTCAGTGTATTGTACAACTTTTAGGCTGGCATTTAAAGTACAGAATAAATTCAATAAAATAAAAATATGTATTTTAGAAAAAAATTTTGTTATTCAATTTATTTGATAATACAGGTTTTCAGTAGAGCAAATTCAATTTTCTACTGTCGCGACGTTTTTTTCTTTCGAGTAGTAACATTATCGACGTTTTTAAATAGCAAATCACTACACTACACTAGACTACAGAATTAGTGTAAGTGTACAAGGGATTTTTGAAAGAATTCCAATGTTACGAAGACAGCAAAATTTGATTTCCTTATCCTAAAGTTGACAATTTTTTCACGTTTTGTTTTTAAATATTTAGCTTCTCCAATGTTTTTTTAAGGTATTCTAATAATTTCCAGGGATTTCAAACGGCTCTTGAAATTACAAGATTTCCGGAGAAAACTTTACTGCAGTAATTTTTTAAAAATTTTAGTGATTTCAGTTTATTTTCTTATGTAAAATGTCAAAATCTTTTACCGTTTTCAAAATGAAAAAAAAAATTAGAAGCTGTCATTTAAAAGATTTCTATGATGCTATTACTCGAAAACAAATGACGGCGGAAAATTGAATTCGTTTTCAAAAGAAAAATACTTTTCGTTTTATTAAATTTATTCCTAACTTTCAGTTTGTCCTATGTGAAAATATGTAGATTAGCTCATAGAAATTAAAAACAAATTGAAATTTAACAATGATTTTGCGAGAATTAAATATTTGCAGCAACTTTCAGTAATTCAACATTCTTCGAATGTTTTTAATTTGAAATTAGAATTTCTTTGCGTTCGTTAGCTTGTTAATTTTTAAATTTTATTATAACATTATAATAATTTCGCAAACAAGTCGAGAAACTTATTTTCAAACTTTCACGATAAGAAAAATAAAAAAGAACTCGAATATTTTATTTTAAATTAAGAACCAATTCTTAAATCCAAAGAATAATTTTTAGAATCAGAAGTCGCGTCGTGCCGTTAAGCCGCCGACTTCCTGAAGTAGATTTCAACTTATTTTACAAGAACTAATAATATGCATTACGTAAGCCGGGGTTACATTAAAAATTCATAAGATTTACAAGATCCGCCACAAGTCGTTCGGTTAAGCAGCAGACTTCCCGAGTGCTTAATTTTGTTTTCACAAAAGTAACTGACGTGCTGTGAAAGAGCATTTTTATTGCTAACGAAAGCAATAAATTAATTTTTGCTAAATTACTTATCGCAACAAATTTTACAATGGTCTTATAAAATACATCCGTACAGAAAAGGGGGTTGAACTTTAGAAAACATGTTTAAATCAGGAAAGCAAATGACGGGCGATTCGAGCTAATTAATTACATTTTTGAGTAAAATTTATTTATTTGTATTATTTATTTATAACTTATAACAACGCATTATTTAATTTTTGAAAATTTGTGATTCAACTCAAATAGCTTTGCTTTTAAAAAACGAAGTGACACAAAGAAAAGTTAGTAATAACTTTCTCGTTAAACGTTAATTAGCACTTGAATGGGGAGGGTAATTTTAATTATTTTAAAAAGTTGTGTCTGTAATTTAACTAATGTTCAGGTAATTTTGTAGACGGCTTTAAATTCATTATAGATTTTCTAAGCTGGGATTATGGATTTTCCTTCCTTTGACATAGGGATTAGAAAGGCTTGTGTGAGTATAGAAGTACTGAGCGCAGTGCGGTTCCATGCAATGCGAGGGCCGTTGGTATTTGCAAACTCTGCGAGGGTAGGTGGTTGGTAGGGTGACGGGGAGGGTGAGTTAGGGGTTTGCTTTAGAAGAACGGACGTGAGTTTGCCCGCGTGTTGCGACGTCTTACGTCCTCAACCCACACTAAGCCGAGTTTACACAGCCGAAACGTGCACTTTCAAATTGGTGCAATTAAAATCATTTTTTTAAAATGCCATAAAAAGTTTAGCAATTTTCGGAAATCTAAAATTTACAACAATAAGTCGAAAGGGTTTGGTTTAAAAATTTCCATGTCTACACGAAGGACTAACAAATGCGTAGGTTGCTTTGTAAACGTGGCTTATGGTTACCTATTCCTGCGACCCTTTAAAGTAGATATAGATAGGGTAGGGGGTGGCGACCCTCGCGCGTGAGGAACGACCAGGCAAAACCGATCGAACGCAAAAGGGTGTGGCCGAATGCCCACGCATACTGGCCACTCTGACACTTCCACCATTTCTGATGCTGAGCTTTTTCTTTTCTAAAGATCCTTCTTATCGGTCGTGAATATTATTAACGAGAGTAAAAAGTAATTTAGCGAAATAAATGGCTCTTAATTATTGATGAAACTTCACATGTGAAGGGTTTCGCCGAAGTTGAACAATAGATTAGATAATTAATATTTGCAACAGACAACAATCTAGGGAGCAGCCATTGATGCAAGCTGCCTGTCATGCACAAGCAAGTTTCTTAGATGTTCTCTCAACTTACTTCAAACCTCTCTCCTCTTGTTCTATATAGCTTATATAAAGTTATGAGGTGAACGTTTGAGCTAAAGTTTAATGTTGTTGATAAAGTTACTACATGATATTGTTCAATTTTCTTATGTATCTTTTATAACTTCTCTAAAATTTTATTACATCATCAAAATATGAAAACAAAAAAAGAACTTAAGTTTTCATGTGCGAACAACGAAATAAGTCCAAACTTCAAACTTCGTGAAGTAAAATAATTAATGAGGGCATAAAAACCGAAAATTGAAATTATGTGAAGTTGTCACTAAATTTAGGTCCAATTACCATCAAGCTTCGGAAGTCGTTACAAAAGTAAATAAAGGAGTTCTCAAGTATCTATTGGGGCAACTACAATTTGCATGAAAATGTAATAAGCACTTTTTTACCTTCTGCAAGAAGCAAGAATTCAAAGAAAGTCTTGAGTGAGTGCTATTTCGAAACCACCATTTATTATATTTATGTTCAAGTATGAATTTTGTGTTCTTAGCACGACGCGTTCAAAATTTCGAAAAAAATACTAAAAAACAGAAATAAAGTGACAAAGCTCGAATATCTAGTTTTTGAATTTTGATTTGCATTCATTGTCGGAATTTCAAACAGTACTGCATTCAAAGGTTTTTACTAAGTTTGCATAATGATACAAAATCATATGCAGACGTGCATTTTGCCTTTAGCAATAATTAAAATAATAGGGGAACGTTTATGAAATTACTTCATATTACATTTTATTATTAATTTTCACAATAAACGAAGTAAATCCAAATTATTAGAAATGGTTTCAGCCCAATGCTATAAAATATTGCTTGCTAAAATAATTTTAAAATTTAACATGAGTATATTTTTTATATAATTATAATATATTATAATGAGAAGCAAGAAATTATTAAAAAAAAATAATAAGTTTGTTGTCTTTCTTAGTTATATACGACTGAAGATCCAAAATAATCATTTTATATTTAAATTTTCATAATTATAGTTATTTTTATTTTTTCTTATTTATTCAAGTATTTTAAATGCAAACTTCTTAAATTTATATCAATGTCTTTTTTATTGTAATAAAATAATTGGTTATATATTTAAAATATTATTATATTATAATATTAATATTGGTATATTCACAATTAGCTAATTACTAATCAACTAACAATAAGATAACATTAAATACAAGCATTGGATTAATTCTTTATGAATAAGTTAACTTAATATAGAAAGTATATTATTCAACTTATGTAATTTTCTAATTTCTATATTAGCTAACTTGTAAAAGTTTATCTAAATATTTAACCATAATTTAAAACATCTTTGATATTTCATTATTCGCGAATAAAATTAACGATGGGGACGCTGCTAAATGGTCAAAATGACCGTCATATGCGAGTAAATTGAGGTTATAGTTGTATTTACAGCAGTGACGGCCCGTCAGGGAAATCTTTGAGACTGCGTCTCCCCAGAATGATTTTTAATAAAATTTCCACAGACACTATTTGTATTGAAACAATTATGTGGTGTTTTAATTTCTTAATCATATTTTTACATAATTATTATCTAAAGAAAAGCTTTTGATATCAACACCTGCAGAAATTTAATAGTGATGCTGAATTGCTATACGATAAGATAACGACGGCTGCAGCTGCAATAGACGTTCTTACCAAAGATTCATACTACGCTAAATGCTATCAATACATAACGTATACGAACGTAAAGGAGTGGAGAAATTGCATACAAATATTTCAACATTGAGTCTTGTTTCTTGAAAGTTTATGCAATGTAATTTATGTGTACATATTTGCTATTACAAGTTCTACGTTTTTGTGCATTTATTGCTGTATTATACTTTTTTAATTTTTTTCATCAATGGAAATAAACGATAAATTAAAAAATAATTTTTTAACTAAAATTTCTAACTAAAATTATTTTTTTAACTAAAAATTAACTAATAGAATATAAAGAAGGTAAATTTACTAGAAAATATCAGTGCAATTGGTATACTAATTTTTGTGACTTACTGGTTGCGATAAGCGAAATAAAAAGTTTTGTTTTACTTGCGTAATTTTTGGCGGAGAAAAAGAATGTTAATGAATTGTCGACGATAAAAAATTTTATAAGAAAAGCAGAAAAGCATTCTATATATAAATACATTCAACAATAATATTTTCTTTGAGAAATCAAGAAAAATTTTATGTTTTGGGTAAATTCGAATTGAATAATGTGATATCAGAAAGTCGACGACTTGCTGCCCTAAAACATAATAAAAAGATCAGTATAAATAGACGTTTACTAGCACGTTTAATCCATGTTGTTTGTTTTTTGAGTAAGCAAGAAATTGCGTTTCGTGGACATCGAGAAAATAACGAATTTTTAAATAAAGGAAATTACCTATCTTGAATTACTAGAACTACTTGCACAAGAAGAGCAGTTGCTTAAAGAACACTTTTTGTTATCAATAATATTTAAAGGAATATCTAAGACGATTCAAAATGATTTAATGGAGTGTGTAACAAGAATTATTATGTCCATTATTTACATACATTATGTATCTACATAGTTAATAAGTAAATACTGTAATTATTACTTTTTAATACTTTAGATTTCCAGTCTCTCCAAATTACTTCCTCGCCGACCGCCACTGGTTTACAGTGATCGAATCAACCTTGTAAATCTTTTTGTATGTTCGAATTATCAAAGAAAAAATTATCTTTATTTATGTACAATGAACCACGTTTAGTACTCGCATCGAAGTGTTCTCAATTCTGCCACCAGACGTCGCATTCTTAATTTTATTCGCGAATCTTTTATAAACAAAAATTATAAAGATAAAAAAAATAACAAAAATAAAATATAAATGAGTACTTAAATATAATAATTTCTATCTAAATTGTATTTGGTTGGGAGGGGGGGGGGTAAATATCATAAGATACTTTTGGCAGCTTATTCCTGCCCCCTCCCCACTCTCCCACATGTTTTTACCAGTGTCTCTTTAATGCTTCTATTTGTTTGCATAAAAACTTTTTCGTGTCAGTATAGGTACTAAAATTTTTGCAAAGACCTTATACATTTTTTAAAGAAAAACGAAGTAAACTTAAAGTCAATCGAAATCGGTGTTCAATGCTGTTGAAGTATAACCGCTTTTTAAAGTTTCATAAATAAATTCATGGTTAACAATATAACACATTTTTCAGCGGTAATTCAGAAAATGTCAAATGAAAATTAGAAAATTAATTGACAAATGTGAATTTAATTTGAAGTTTTCTAAATTTCAGTTGACGATTTCAGAATTTCAGTAATGCTTTCTGAATTTCAAATTAAAAAAAAAATTTTATGTAAAATGAGCAATCTTGACGCTAAGTTATAAAAAAGTCGGTTTATCTTCTAGTTGTTTTTTTTTTCAAAATCAGTTTTCGATTAATAATTCCATCAATTAAAAAAAATTAACTAAAATTTCACAAGTTTCCAAAACAATTGAATATTGTTTTAATAACTTAAAGTGTAATGGTATTTATATTGCTGTGAATTCAACCCTAAATAAAAAGATTCAATTAACATTTACAGAAATGTTCCAATATTTTAATAAATAGCTTTTTAATAATTTCTAATTAAGTATTGTGAAAAAAATCTTTGGAGTTCAAAAATATGAAATACTGATACTTAAAAAAATAAAAGCTTCCAGCTTTTCAGTAATAATAAGTGATTATTTCATTTGGTGTCATTAAATCAATGAAATTAAAAACTGCACAACTGTAATTTGATCGTAGAGCTTTTTAATATTTTTAATTTTTCAGGATGTTTGCAAATTTGAATTCATGCATTCAAATTTGTAGGCAATTTTATTTTGGTTTTCACTCATGTGAGAAAAATTGAAAAAAACAATTTCAAAAACCAAATAATAAATAAACAGTTAATTAATATTTTAATTATCTAATTTTTCAGAATGTTTAACGAATTCAGTGAAAAGCAAATCAAATTAGTTCAGTAATTTTGATATTAATTAACTAAAATATTGAAATAGTCAAAATAAATATCCTCTCGTGCATACAAATTGGTAGACAATTTTTTTTTCGATTTTTTCTTTGCAAAAATGTCTGCACAGTTTTCAGGCAAATAGTACTTACTCAAAAATGTTGTTCTATAACGAAATGAATTGAAAGTAGGAATTTTAACCTCAACAGATATAGATATTAAATAATATTGTATTACAGAAGAAAATTCAATTAATTAATTATCCAAGTAGGGTACAATTTGACGTGGAATTCGACATGAGAAATTTGATAAACTTGAAGTGCCAGTTTGCTCAAATTGTTTGTCACATTAAGCAAATTCTTCAAAGAAGTTTGACAAAATGTTTTCATTTTGATGTCTTATTTATAAAAACTTAAGAATTTTAATGAAAGAAGTTTGAGGTTTGGGAAGACATTGTGATGATTGTAAACAGAAAATTTAAAATTTTCAATTTTGAATCTAATGCGTGATTTACAACCTGTCAAAACTTTTAATATTGATGTATGGTTAGGTAAGAGGAAGTGCATGTTGATCGGAAAAGAAAAATCGTTAACGCTCGAGTAAACAATGCGAACATAAAAGTATTATAATGCCATTAAAGTCAATATTTGGGTTTTTATAGAAAAATATAAAATTCACGCAGTGTGTGGTTGAATTGAGCGAACAAAATACGAATTCACATAATATAACTGTGCATTCCTTAGTGCAGTTGACATGGAACACCAGGAGTTTGATATTATGGTTAAATTGCTTAGACTGTGATGTTTGAAATACGTATTAGAAGTCATAAATCACATTCCTTACAACATCGAGTATAATATCTGTCAACTATGATAAGAAGCATTCATGTATGTGATAATTAGTCTTGGTAGTGAGAAGCCGAACAGCAAAATCGTCAGCTTACAACAACAATCGGTCATAAAGTTCAAACATTCTGTTTGTTTGATCCACCATCCATGTTAACTGGGTACACAATATATTATGGAAGCATTGTTTTAACTCACAATATATTAGTAGTCGGAAGCCGTACATGACATCCAGCAGTACTAAATATATGGAATTACGGAAGTGCACGTTTAAATCAAATTTAACATTACTCTCTTCTTTATTACTATTTTCCTCTGCTACTCTCTTACTTAGTTTTACGACCGCATTTAATTTCGAGTACAACAGCATAAATAGCGATAATTTTATTGCTATTACCCTGCTCCATGTCTCCTTCTTTTTTTCTTCTTTCCCTACGTTTTTTATCGACCAGTTTGACTATCACTGTACTAGTTTCTCCTGCGAGAGTGTTTTATTTGTCCTAATGCTGCCGCCTCTTGCGGTGACATTGTTCAAGTTACGGGGTGATTTGTGTCGGGCCGCCTCTGCCCTGTCCTGTCTAACTTTACATTTACTACATGTTTGTATTAACTGACGTAGAATTCAATTTAAACTAAATTATTTTGCAGTTAGAAACAAAGCTTGTCACTGTACGTTAGCGTTGTACGCACAACCCCAGGCCTTTGTTCCTAAATAGTTTCGCCCCAAAATAGTAAACCAATCGCAATTCGTGCATAAATTTTTCCTTCCAAACTTCCAACTAATGGAACTTACAAACACGGAACTAGTTTTCCGAAAAAGGACCCGCTACCGAGCAATTCCTTATTTTTTTCCTAAGTGTATGCAAATATTAAAATAATAATCCGCACTTGAGGCACAACCGGTATGATTTATGTTATCCCCGTTCTGGCTGGAAGGTTTCGAGGGCTAAGCTAAATTCGTTTCTAATTCGGTCGAATGATGGATGGTGTGTTTATATGGCGAGTGGCGAACGACAAAGGTCAAGGGAGGTGTGCTGGTCAGCGTAATGCCCGTTGGGGCGCGACCCTGGGTCAATTGGCCGGCACGGATCCCGAGGGTACAACTGGACAAACCGGTACGGTCCGCAATACGTGTGCAAGACACAAATTTAATTAAGTTAAAATATTCAAGTCACCGCTTTTCTTGAGTTGATTAAATTGTCCTTGTTTTGCGGTTAGCCAACCTGGCAGGACTTTTTTTTGCATTTTGAGAATAAGAACTTAAATAAGTTGCGTAGTACTAAAACTTATATAATATAAATAGAAAAAGCGCTTTTTCAATAAAAGCACCAACTAAATCAATTTTCTCGATGAAAACGTGGTAAAAGCGCTCGGCATACAAATATGCACATTTTAAGTGCTGTAATTTTTAAATTGTGGTTTCAAGATTTTTGTTGTTGGTACATTCAATTACATAATGTGAATTTTATTAAAACGAAAGTTTCCCGAGTATTTGCCGTTAACTCAATTTATTTTGTTACCCTTCTTCTCGTCTGCTTCTTATACTGTCGCGCTTATTTTTCTAATTGAAGCTCAACAGGTTGTGCTTTAGTCTCGTGAATTTTTAATTTTTCCTCTCATTTTTATATTTTTCAATTACTTCAGAAAGTTAACATTTTTTATACGCAACGGTGGAAAGCTCGGTTGGGAGCTTTTCACTTGATTATGTGTAAACACACTTATGTTTATGTAAGCACAAATAAACCATACTGTTTACCGTATATTAGTGTTTTTGTTGCAACATCTACCAGGCTGCTTAATATTGAGTACCTATATTAGATCGGCGAATATAAATAAATAAACACCGTGTTCTCTATTACCATACATTTATATTATTATTACATTACGCCAATCATCCAACAAGAAGTTTCCTAACAAAAAAATTTTAAATGCCGTCAAACTTGCTTCCGCATAGAAAAATATTTTTAACTTTAATTTTATAATTTTGCTATAATAGAAAATAAATTAAATTGTAATCTTTTTAGAATAAAAGTTCGCGTAGCATTTTTAATAGAAATATTAAGTCGACTTTGCTTTTAAAAAAACCCGAAATGTATTTTGATTAACAAAACTCCCGAGAGCTTTTGATAAAAAATATTTAAAAAATATTAAACTATTAGAATTTGTCTGGCTGAAGCTTTTCTGTTATCTTTCGAATGTCGGAGTTTTTATTAAAAAACTAATAAAGATACTTTCCTTGAAGTTTTGTGTTCTAATTTGTCGAAAACTAAAATTCACTTTGATGATAAAAAATTAAGTGAAAGCAGAATATTTCCGTTGACAAAAAATCCGGGTTAATAAAAATTAAATGCGTCGAAATTAAGATATAATTTGGAAAAATCGCTAAAATTTGTTCGAATTAAATCGAAAAGTGCGGTTCGATATAAAAAACAAGAAGATTTCTAAACGAAATTTGTAGTTGGTAATAAAGAGGTGGCATTAATTGCTGTTGGAGGTTTTCTTAGAAAACTTAAAATTTGTTAACAAAAGCTTGTAAAACAATGTTAATTACGCGAATTCTTCGTTTTTAATAGATCGCTCTAAAATTAGCTTTTATTGGACAACTTCTCAGTTTTCTCATTATGCAATAAGGGGTGGTTTTTGAAGAAATAAAGAAAAACGATTTCCTTCCGTAAAACTAAAAAATTCTAACATAATTCGAAACGAAAACGAGCCATATATTTGAAAGCTCTAAAAGATGTAGGGTGAAAGTATCGAGTGTTGTTTGGACGTGGATGTCGAGGAGATGAGAGAGGAAAATCGTGTGATCAATAAGTGTCCGCGGCTAGTGGCTAGCAGTTGCTAGGGCGAGGGCGGGTTGCTAGGCACTGTGGTCGCTAACAACCCTCGAGGGTAGTACAGCCGACATCGTGATGGCGTCAGAGGCGGCCATGTTTACCCACCTGCTTCTGTATGTGTTGGAGGAGTATGTTTGTTTTCAATTTGAGCTGTACATTATGTATGCTTGCATGCTCGAGGAGGAGTTTATATGCCTTATACAGGATCAAGACGACAAAAAAAAGTTCCTATCACTTTACTCGCACATCACAAAGAAATTCCTTTGATTAATCGAATATTTAGGGAAGCAAAATTATCGTCAGCCACTTTTTAATGACGAGCGAGTAATAAAACCGCCGCTGAAAGTTTTACGCTCTTTCCCTTGTTTACCCAACACTTAATTTATCAAAAGTTGATAATAGCCCAATTACACCCCCTAACTTGTAAATAAAAATATTTTGATTTCGGAGAAGAAAAACGCTCTTCCATCCGGCCCGACATTGTATCTCGCCTAAATTTGGCCATAATTAAATTAAATCGAAAATAAATCGACCGCGATCGTAAAATTAACTATCGCTCGTAAGTGCAACGTAAAAATCACTTTTAAGAGTCGGCAAACAAAGTAAAAGTAAACCACTTGTACTGATAAGGCTTTTAAAATCCTTAACACGAAAAGCGCATAAAATCATGTTCCTCTTTAATATTTTATTTGATCATCGTCTCCGGCATGAGAAGATAAGGAAAAGAAGCGTGGACTTGATATTTCTTGCAAAATAATTTCACAATTTATACGTCCGTCTTGTTCTATTCTTGCGCGATAACGAGAAAAGAAAAAGAGACCCACGATTCATTATTAAAATTTTCGGGATTTCGGTGTGTATGAGCAAAATTCTGAGCACGTTCGTCCAGGATTGCTCGCCACTGTGCCGCTTTAAAATTCATTACAAATTACATCAGCTGTAAAAATGAGCTAAACTGCACTCTTACGAACTTAATAAACTCTCCGACTTGGACAAATAGATAATTTGATTAAATTTTACGGCAAATTAATTTCTTCGACTATAGAATTCGGTGTAGCGACGGGGACCTCAACGCCATTTTACAGGATGCTGCGCTTTTGACCAATCGGAACCGAGATGACCCTTCACTTTTGTGTACCAATTGGCCAAGTGTTTGACCAAATTGGATAATTTTGTACGTACGCGCTTTCGCGTCAAAATGCGAGACACGTAAATTGGGAGGCACTTTTAAAATTGATTATTTTGCAATTTTAGGGGAGAAAACCCCAAAACGTCTTGTGTATCAGAAACGTCGCAGCCTTTCAAAGCATTTTCGTTTTTAATAAATTCGATATGAAGCCAAATAATTGCGTTTCGAGTTCCGTTTAAAATCTCATCTTGTTCGGAAAGTGCAATTTAGAAAATAATTTACGTACCTTTAAATTAGAAGAAATTACAACGGAACTCCACACTAATAACGGTTGTTTATAATCTCTGCGGTGTTCAGCTTCCAACTAACTTTTGTGTACCTTGATGTTTCATACTAACTAACCTAACATATGCAAAAGCATTGTATTCGCTTATAATGTATTCCATTCTATTCAAATTGTAGGTACCCAGGAACTCTTCCTATACTTTATTCCTTTTAATAAAAACGGACAAACCGTGCGTGTGGAAGGGTTAACATATCCCGTCTCTCTCTCGCCATTTGCATTATTTTCAAGAATAGGGTCGAAGATAGATCCTTATCGGAGAGAACAAGGATTTAATTAATACCAAAGTTCAACAGAAAAATTTCGGTCTTTTTGCAAGTATTGCGAACGAGCCTGCCGGCTTCGGATTAACGACGAAGTGCTGTTGTAAGTAAAACTGAGAAATAAGTAAATTTGAGTTTGAAACGATGTGAGTGAACAAAAATAAACACGGGCCAAACTACTTAAAAGTGGAATATCAAATCATCTAGAACCTCTCTTAGTTTGAGCAATAGGGATTAAGCACATGAATATTCCAACACTTTCAACGTTTGCACTACTTCACAAAATTCCAATTTAGATAACATTATATTCAAATTACGCTTCAGAGAATCGTCAATGACACCGCACGACACATTTTGAGTACCACTCTATGGCAACTTGACACATCTCGATAAGATGAGAGCATTTTGACGAAGGCGCCCATGCGAATTTCAATCTTTTGTTCAATTTATTGCAGGAAACTACTGCAACTGTTCAGCAGACTACCTGTACTTAAAGGTGTGACGACCTATTTATTTATTCAAATGAAATGGAGGTCTAACCCTTTTTAGAACGCGGCCCAGCTCCAATTTCATTATTTAAAAATTTTACAGTTACATATGTTCAGTTACGAAAACCTTTCCGATTTGTTATGCTTCCGGTTTATCGCCAGGAAAATTTAAATTACATTACGGACCTTTTTCGTAATTTATTATTTTACGCAATTAACAATTTTGACAAATCTACAACCTTTTTAATGTCTCGAACGATTCGCCGATCAACTCAAAACTCGTTTTCGATAAGGAAGAACTTTTTAGGTGATCAATAAGTTAACTCATCTCACAACCAAGTCTCCCCTAAAAGTCTTAATTTCATTATATCGCTATATTAAGATGTGTTCTAAGTTTGTTAAGCTTGTTTATGTTCCAAACTTTTTCACTTAGGTATCGCAAATTTTATTACTCAGTTTTTGGTCATTTTAATTTAATCTAATCAAAAAGATCGAATAACAAAAGTCGCGATATTTCTTCAAATTGCGATTTGAAAGTCATAATTTTACTAAAATTTCAAAGTTATGACTTGAAAGCTCAATATAATATTTTATTTTTAGAAATTATTACTCATACGCTACTTAATTAATTAATGCGGATAACTTATCAAAATTCCTGAATAAATTGTAAACTTTTGTCTCTGTAAACTAGCAGGTAAAATTTTCTGTCGATTCAGTTACAGTTCTCTTCAACTGATGTAAATATCTACGAACCTGTTGTCAATGTTCTCCTAAAATTTCTATAAATTTTCATCAACAAAATGTTATAAATGTTATATTATAAAAAATCTTAAAATCCTAGAAATAAGAAATCTCAGAAAATGTAGGAAATCGCAGTAAATCTTAAGAAATACGGATTTGTTTTTCTATCATTTTTAAAAAGGAACCTTAAGGTAATCCAAAAAAAAATTCTGAAAAATCTCTCAAGAATCTCACAAAGGATATCTAGCGACCAAAAATCAGTGGCGTAACTACCAGTGTTCGATATGTTCGATCGAACAAGGGCTTGGCATTAAAAAGGCCCGAGCCGAGCCGATCAGAGCCTGTCACGATCAGAATTCAAATGTTTGTGATTTTTAGCACTAAACGATCTACAGAAAAGGAAAAGAAAATTAATTTGTGCAACATCCTGTACGAAGTTGAAGAACTTACGGGATATAAATTTTCTTGAGGTTGAACCCAGGTCTTCCATAGCGGCTTGAAGGCGAAGTGGACGCTTAAATTTGCGTTGTGGGTTTTCATTTGCGACAAGAAAAATTTTTACTTATAAACTAAGTGAAAATTAGTTCCGGAGCCGTATAAGAGAGTATTTGTGACGATTCGTCAGTTTCAGTAGAGAATTGCTGAAAAGTATAATAATTTGAAGACATCGAAAATTAAAGTTTAGAAACCGTGACCATTTTGAAAATCATTGAAAATTTTTGATTCTAATGCGAATTTACTCACCTACGTTGAACGTAAAGTTGAATAAGTTGGATATTATTGAACCTTGAATCAACCGTGTTGCGATTGAAGGGTTTCAATTAAGTTGAGTTGGAAAATTAAAACTACGCCAGGTGGTTTGCAAAAACTTGGTAACTACAGCACATGTGATAGCCGCAACGTACGGAAGCTAAATGGTGGTCGACACTACGAGATTTGTACAAGGTATTGTAAATTAAATCGTTCCATAGTGAAAAACATTTTTATTATAAAAAAAAACAAAATTTGTATAACATTATAAAATTTTATTATTTGCTACACATTTGACACACATCGACAAATGAGATTGAAATTTAACAAGATTTTTTAAAGTAAATGAAATTTCAAATTCAGTGGTCGAACACAAATCACACTATAAAGCCTAAAAGCGAAAATTGTCGCTACAAAAATTTTCCTTTGAATAAACAACAATTTTCGTTATTCAAAAATAAGAATTTTTATTTGCTCGAAAGACAGACGGGGTGACCTACAGGAATTCACTACTGAGTGTTTTATGCTCTACCGATACCGCTGAGCCAGCCGAGGTAATTTTAGGTTGGAAAAGGCTTTTCTTTTTATAAAATACCACCACAGTATATTAACTGTCTGTTTCGGATTTCGTTAAATTGAACTTGAAGCCGGCATTGATAAAGATAAAACGGACCGTAAAAGTAAAATTTTGCATCTGGTAGCAATACAATAGGTATTAAATAAATAAACTCTCATCCTTAGCCCTTAGCCGATTCCGAAAAAAATCTTTAACAGTTAGGGCATATTTTGATTTTTATTTACATCACATTGCAGTTTGTTACAGTATTTATGATAAGAACCAGTTGTTTTGTTTTAGTTTAAGTTTAATTGTTTATTTTGGAGTATAATTTATTAAAACCGTCAGGCATGTTTTGAATAAAATTGTTGATTTTCTGTTAACTGTTTTTTAACTGGTAGCTAATCTCTAGGGCGATTTAAATAAAACTGATTAATAATATTTATTATATTTTCTTTCATAAAAATTAATTTAAAACAATCGTTCCGCTTATAAAAGCCTGTTTACATTATAAAAGTTTGCTTAAAATTTTCGTTAAAATTTCAATAAAATTTCTTAAAATTTGTAGATTTTGCAGATTTGTGTTTACACCTTTATCACCAAACACACCTTAAAACTCACTATATTTTACATAAAATTTTAAGGAAATAGGTGCTGATCTATTCCTTAAAATTCGTTAAAATTTTTCTTAAAAGTTATTTTAACGAAAATTTTAAGGTGTAAACAGTGAAATTTTTGCTTTATAAAAATTTTAAGCAAAATTTTATAATGTAAACAGCCTTCAAGATTATTTTAAAAAATTCCAAATCATTCCTGATAATGCCATAGTATGGTGAAAACGTTTGCGATAATATACCGAGATGACCCGAGCTATACAAATCTTTTAAATTTGCTTAATTCATAAATTAATTTTTTAGCTGGGTTTCATCCATTATTTTTAACAATGTGATTCCTCTTCGTTTTTAAATTTGTCAATAAAATTTGCTCAAATTTACCTTTGTATGCTGTATTGGAGCGATTTTATTCACTTGTATTTTACCACAATTAAATAAAAACAAACATCAAATTAACTTAATTTATTTTATTGGTTTTATTAAAATAGAACAATTAACAATCAAATTATTGCGGGTATGGTGTTTCATCTGCCTGACGCCAACGCGTCAACCTCAGTCTTACTACATCAACCTATTTCCACTTTTATACAGCAAATAATTTAACTAACAATTTTATATAATGTGTTAAATAAATAATAATGAAAAAAACTCAAACTTTAAATTAATTTACAAAATAATAAAATTAATGTTTTTATAGCATTTCGAAACACGACAATACATACGGTGTATTTATATATTGTGATAACTTAAACATTTGAGTTTCGAAAAAGTGTTTGTGCATTTTTTGGTTTATGCTAAAAATTTGATATAATTTAATATCCATTTATGGGCCCGATTTTAGGGCCTGACAGTCGGAAACACAGGCCCGTAGCTGCCTTGTTACGTCGCTGCTTGTGATACCAATGATTTATTCTGGTCTATGATTTGTGGTTGACTCGTCTCTGCATTTCGGCACTGTCCTGTCATTTTGATATATATCAATTTGTCATTTATTTTAAATTAAAAAGAAAACCAAGGATTATTTAGTGAAGTTACATTATAATGGTATATAAATCAGATAACTTAGGTTGTCTAGAAGAAAACTTAAGTTGCTTTAAGCAATTTTTTATTCTAAAATATTATTATAAACCCATCACGGGCAGTAAAAGTAAAGTTAAATAAATTAAATAATGCTAGTTTGTTCATTATCCAAACTTATGTCATGAAAAATTTAACATTTTCTTATTTTTTTTAATGAACTTTGTGATTCAAGTGCCCATAGAACGATTTATTTTTTGCGATAACAATTATTTTACTTTACTGCCGGTGACTAGCGGCCCTGAAGTACTTCAGTCTTTCTTTTTGTATAACAAACACTATAACTTTTATATCTGATTTTGACCACATTTTCAGTCTTTTGTTAATTAATACGAAAACTAGACTGGGAGTCTGGGGGTATAGAATAACCATAACTAGGTTGTGCTTAGAACATAAACCAACAGTGTGAGCAAGAGTTTAAACTGTAGGCTTTCAATATTAACAATTTATTAAAAGAATTGAATTTTATAAAACTAAAGCACTTATGTCACTGTTAACCATTATTAACTGTAGAAGACCCATATAATTATATGGTACAAATGTAAAAATTAAATCAAAAAAATACAGCGGGAGGTTTATAACTCTCAAAACACATCTGTCCAGCGGAAATTTGCTTCTTTGCTTGCCAATTCAGTCTGGGTCTGCAGATAAAAGATACTGATAAATACTTCCTGACAATCCATATGCACAGTGAAACATGAGGCTACCATAGAAGTACCCTTCTCAGCATATAGGGCAAACATGTAATGAGATTTCCTATCCTTAGTCAATAAACTGTCAGAATGTCAGCAAATGTTATTAGAAACAACCGAGTTAAGAATTCTATGGACACAATCATACGTAAGAGCGCTAAGAGAATGGAACGAGCGAGAACTGACTCTGGATGGATTACCTGAAACCAATAGCTAAGAGCTAATATACAACAAAAATATTTATAAAGGTCTATTCTAAATCCATTCTTCCCGTGATGTTTGCGCGATTATACCTAACTTAGAGATTTTTCTGATATTATATTTTTTTGCTCTGATAAGCTCTTCAAACTTATAGAGAAGTTTCTCTCCGACCAACATCTACAGTATGGTTAGATCTGTATTGCAGTAATACTTTCAAAAATGTTAGTTTTTCACGTACACTTAAAAATGCTCCGGACTAACTTCTTCTTTGCGGGAGATGAGATAATCGTATCTCAGGGTGGGTTTTCAAAATAAATCAAATTGCTACCGTCCAAAATAAATAAATTAGTTTCCAAAAATAAATTTTATTTTTAAATAAATTTAAAAACTTTAACGATTTCTAAAGAAATCGCACTTGTAATTCTATCTTATCCAAAAAGTCAGCTTATCAATGTCGCACCATTTGATAAATCAAATTTCTTATTCCAACTAATTTTCATCCAAATCAATCAAACCAAATCAATCCAACACCGCTCGGCAGCAACTCTTTAAAAAAAATATCCAAAATCCAAAATATCAAAAATACGCCGTAATGCAATCGCATAAAAATCACTGTATTCAAAAAATTCAAATAAAAATAATTACTCACAATGTCAAGTATAAATTTCTCAAAAAAGCCTTTTAATTTTTCTTGATTCGCCTCCACCTCTCTAATTTTCAATCTTACAATTTAAATTTATCGAAACAAAATTTTACCAAAATGTATAGGGTGGGTGCGAATCCCTTTGAAACACCACAGTATATTATAAGTTCAAGGGCTAGCAATTTCAAGCAATTCTCGATGATGAGATATAATCAAAAAATAATTTGATGAATATTCTAGTTATTGTCTAAGAACTCTGTGACTAAAAATTACCTTCCACCCTTCAGCCTTCGACTAAATATGTTGTTCTCAGGCAATACCCTCGAGCTGCTACAGCTGAATAATAGGTTCTTATTGCTTTGTTTTGGGAAATAATAAAAAACTGATTTAAACGTTCAAATTTCGTCAACACACAATTTTTTTATCAAAATATACAGTAAATTATATATCATATAAAGTATGAAATAAAGAAAATTTGTTCAGTGCGGCCTTCAGGCCGCACAACCTTAGCAATCTAGTTATTAAAATATACCCGTACCTTAAAATCTTAATCTTATGCTTGATGATTATTCAGGAAGTTGAAAATAATGTCTCATCTACTTGTTTACTTAAATCTATGTAAATATGTAAATAGCTATGCTTTGTCGATGAGCGAGAGTCGTGGTTCTCATCAAAATTAATCTATAAATCTTAAAAATCCAACAAAAAATTATTTGGAATGATTTTATTTGTGAACTCAATTAATTTTTTATTATAGCAACTAAAGATACTTGCAGTTAACTTAATGCCAAACGTATTCTCGGTAGATTAATAACCGAATCGGGTTTCATGTAAAGAAAATACTTCAGCCGTTTATGAATTTTTGATTATTTATGGTGCCATTAAATTGTAAACTATATGAGCGATCACCTATTTTCAATTTAATATGGTTAATGCTCCATCTCAGTAAATGAGATGGAACGACGATATCAAGAAAGTAGCGGATTAAAGTGATAGGTAATAGCGATAAACAGGCAAGTTCGGAAATAAATGAAGGAGCTTATATCTAAGGGTTGGACCGGCTGGAACGAAAGAAAGAATTGATATTTAAACAACTTGTTATTAACTTGAAATTTCAAAAAATCGCCCTCGGCGCTTCTTCTCTCAATTTAAAAATTTTGAATTTAATGTGATAGTTTTTAGGTGGACCTCCGGTGAAACAAGGATGTCTTTTTTATTTTAATTTCTCGTGTATCTTCAGCTTTTCTAAATTGAAGTTTAATATGTAATATTTGACGTAATACTGAAGAAATTAAATTTGCATTCGGCACCACCGGCTTACGTAAAGCTTTCTTTTGAGAAAAGATTTGATTCTGAAAAAGATTTTGGAAGTTATACAAAAGTATAATTGGGTATAAATATGTATACAACAGACAGAAAAATAAATATGTGCGAGTATATAAATTTTACTAAGCGGTGGAAATATGACAGGAAATAAGCAATCTCTGTGACATCCTATGAATAGAAGAAGCAAAGTTTGGTATCAAATGTAACGTATTTATTCAAGAGGATAATCATATTCAGGGAGCTTTAAAAACTTTACACGAGATAAAAATGGTATTAAAAAGTGAGCGCACATCGGCGTCGTAAGAAAAGTGTAGCGGAGTTAGTTTTTGTTCTATAATAATAATTTAGCTCGACTTTATAATATAATATGTATTATTAGTCTTTAAATATAATGTTTTATGCGTCTTCCCCTTAAAACGCAGGACTGACAGTATCCTGCAGCTATGAGGATAACGGGAGCTTTTTGGTGGGTTAGTGGGTGTTTAGAGTCGGATATAAGATGTGGTGTGAGGGATTTCAAGAACACACGTAGTGCGCCCCAACGTAGGTACAGCTAAGCCTTACTAGTTAGAAAGTTTAATTAGTTGGAGGCGAAGCTTGTCGCACTCTTGTAAGTATAAGGTTTACATTCAAAACGCTTCCTTTGCACGCAAGCATAACTAACTTGTTATTGAAAAGTATAAAAGGCGTTTACATAATGAATAAATAATATCAAAATGTCTAACATCCAACCGACGCAACTAATTAAATAACAAAATTACAAACTCATTGTTTAAATATTTAACTTTAAAAATTAAAGCTCCACGAGCTTTTGTTAGAGTATGAATGCGGGTCTAAGAAAAACCGCAACTACTAAACTCAACTACATTAGAGAAACTACGGAGGTTGTGGTTTAAACCCGTAGCAAAGCCAGAGAGAAGAGAAACATAGTTGAAATTAATTTACGTCCAAACAACTTCAAGTCAGCCATTTTGAACGCGTGTGATAGCAACGTGTGTGCTTTTATTTAATTACCAAAGTCCTAGTTAAATTAAAGGGGCAGAACTGGGTTGGAATCCATTATTACACCTCCTTTACTCAATTAGTAGAAACTTCTGTGTTAGATCACTTTGATCAAATTTCTATTCTTACTAGGTATGTCTGCAGTTGTGTTTAAGAGACACCTCCAATTAGGTACTTCCATTATTGAAAGCTCATCTCAAAAATTATTATTCATTATTTTTTTTTTATTTGAATCGTTTATGAGGTCGTCGATAGACTTTTCATTTTTTGATTAAATTATTGATTTTCAGTAAATCTAGTTTTCTAGTAATTCTGCACTTTAATGCAAAATAACTTTAATTAATTTGGATTTCTTCAAGGTTTTCAAACGTATTTTTTATCTTTCACTGATTTTTGTTTATAAATTTTCCTTAGTCTTCAACTTAGTACTAGCTTTACTTGCTTATAATGTGCGTATTTTATGTTTATTTTTATTAATTCTTCGTTAGCTTTATTTGTATTCACTGGCTACAAACCAACCTACACTCTCAAGAACTGTATTTTATATAGCCAAGTTAGCCGACGCATGTAATAACATCTATGGTTATCAATAAAACTCTTTTGATTTGGTTCTCATTAAACCGGTGAGATTTAATATGGCAACTAGGTAAGATTTCATTTCGAGTCTGAAAATCTACCGAAATTCTGACAGTATTTTCCCCAGTCGAAGCTTCTTAGTATCACAAAACTGCTCAATTCGATCATTTAGAGATTGACTAATAATATTGTCTAAATAATTTAGGTCAAAAAATGTACTAGCTTTTTTTACATTGAATAGGTACAGGCAGGGCCTTATTTACGGGGGGGGACAACCCCCCCCCCCCCCCCCGAAATTATTTATCAATTAATAAAGTACTGGAAGTCCGACTACAAGCGTAAGAAAAATCAGAAAAAACAATCTTTACAACTATTAACAAAAACATTAAACTTGAAGTGTTTAAATAAAAATTAAAACTTAAGAGATATTTCTAATAAATTAAATTCGTATTAATATCCGGCGATTGGCGACACTGGATACATCTACTACTAAACTGCAAAAATATAAAAACTGACGATAAAGAATATAAAAAGGCCCTATACATATATTTGCAGTACTGTGTAAAAGTCTGCGGCCACTTAATTAATTGTTAGTTATTACTCCTATTAATTAATTTTCGATTTTTTGTAAAATAATTATATTGAAATAAATGAAATAGGTATTTTATCTTAATTCTTACCATTATGGTAAAAATTTTAAATTGCTATAAATTGTTTGAACTAAAAATTTTAAAAAGAAAATAAATTTTATGACCATCGGCAGCATAGCTTAAAATAACACTTCCGCAATAAATTAGAGTGGGCATTGTAAAGTCATAAATTGTCCTATATGTATTTTGGTATGAATTTTATTTGAAAATATGTACATTTGCTTAAGCTTTGTAAAATTTTCTTTCAGTTTAATTTAGTTCTTCGTTTTGACAACATTATTTTACCATCACCATCTGTAAAATAAGAATTTAGTTTGTGATTTTTATTCCAATTTTATAATTAAAAAATTTATTTAAAGACGGTTTTTACAAGAGAGCTTAAAATTAAAATATAAATAAATTTAAACTTATTAAAAATATTGTAGTAAACAAAACTTTTAAAATGGTACTAACAAAATTTTATTCCCCCAGAAGTCGACCTGTAGTAAAAATTCAACAAATTATTTTCAACCATTAAATAAAGTTCACAAAAATCGAAATTTTCTCTGAATATCAAACTCAAATAAAGCGGAGCAAAATCTAGGCCTCCGTCGTCTTGGCAAAAAAATCTCCTTTTACTCATTTTTCTGCAAACATTACATTTCAAAAATTAATATAACAAAATATAAATTTAAAAAAATTACCAAGGTTCATTTGTTCGGTTCCAGGTTAAATAAAAAAATTTAGATTAACCAATAACATTTCTTAAAAAACAGCTTTTCAACGTATTTCATTGGTTAATCTAAATTTATATGTTTTTTATAATATGTTGTACTTTATACTTTTATTTTGAATTTTAGTTTCCTTTGTATTTTAATAAATTGGCTATTTATTTTTTAATATTTTTAAAACCCCCCCTGAAAATCTAGTCTAAATACGGCCCTGGGTACAGGTACCACAGTGACAAAATGACTTTTTGATTGCACTTTAGATGCAGAAACAAATGGACGACCAGCGACGGCGCCAGAGCTGGGCCAGAGTGGGCACGTGCCCACCCTGCTAACTAGAGTGCTTACCCAATTGCCCACCCAAATTGTAGGAAATTAAAAAATTAATAATAATCCTGAAAATGATGCTACGCTTTTAAATTTTCATACCTACACTGCCGCTCACGGAAGTATGCACAATTATAAACAAAATTACTAAAGTAGTTTAAAACTTAAAATTTTAGAACAATAAATTTATAAATAACAAAAACGGTTCAAATACAAGTTTTTAATACGTGTATAATGCAGTTGGTATAACAATTTTGAAAATTTTAAAATATAGTCGTAAATAAACGTGTTTACGGCAGTGGCTCTTTCTTTTTTTAATGATCATAGTCGCTTGTTTACCGGTGCAATGATAATTTAAATTTATTGTGTTCGACTGTTCGATATGATTGTAGTTAGGACTGTTTTGAGTGTAGGTACTTGTTGCTTGTTGTTAATTTAGATCTGGCATCTTCGAGACCCCAGGAGCGAATTTTCCAAATTGTCGCTTATAGCCACTACTTTGAGATGCCACCTCTGTTATACTTAAGGGCTAATAGGGGCGGTCCCGCGCAAGGGGGGGCGCAGGTAGAGGCGTGGTCAACGGATTTTTAGTGTTTACTAAAATTTCAAATACAAAATAACTTCACTATGGATAATTAGCAATCAGTTTCAATTCTTAATCTTAATGATTGCTATTTATTGAAAATAAGGGAAGGTATTGTCGTGTTTCGAAACCATAATTTATTTATTTTGTAAAATAATTTTAAAGTTTGGATTTTGTTTTGTTTATTTATAATCACATTGTATAAGGTTTGTTAAGTTTTGCTGTATAAAAGAAAGTGGGGAGCGTAGAAGGAGTACGGCTGGTAGGTTGTAGGACAGTTAGGCTACGGCTTGACGTCGAATAGTCAAGCGGATGAAACACCATAATCGCAATTCTAATTGAAATTAAAATTAATTGAAAATACATTAAGTTAATTTAAATTGTTGTTTTTTTTAATTTAATAAATAAAGTGAAGTGAAAATAAAATAATAAAAGTGAAGAAGATATGAAATTTTAGTCGATGCAAAATTGCATAGCAACAAATTTGTTAGGCCAGCTGCAGAGGATACCATGTGCGCTTTAAGACCACATTAAAAGTAGCAAAAGTAAGCATTTTTAATTTAACTTACAATTTTTAAGCAATTAAAGGAGTCTCATTGTTAAAATTAATGGATGAAACCCAGCTAAAAGTGTAATTTTTATGTAAGATAGGTAACAGTGGTAACACAATAATTATACTCGAAAATAAGATAACCACGACTCTTTTTCCGAAATATTTTCGCTTGCCGCCCTTGGCTTCGGCACAGCTGCTTCGCTCGCATTCTTTACCCTCCCCCTTCCCCTAATAACAAAATCCTGGCTGCGCCACTGGTTTACGGTAATAAACACCCAATAAAAATGTCATCCCTGTTTACTAAAGCAGCATTTAAAATGCTACCACATGTTATTGAGAAAACATATCTTACATAATCTAACCCAATCCTCTTGGTAAGGGTTTGAACAAGAAATTGGTCATTTTTATTTTAAAAATTCAATGCAGTTTAAAACTTCAATGAACACCGCTCACGGAAGTATGGACACTTACTTGGTTCCCAATTTTATCAATGAAAGCTTAAAAATTACATATTGTATAATTATAATATTTTGAATTTTTAAAAGTAATAAAAATGCACTTTATAACCGTTTTAAACCCGTTGGATAAAGATAATAAGGTAATAATAATAAAAATCTTGAAAATACACATTTTGAATTCTTTTTTTGACAGGGTTGAGTTACCTGAATCCGGTATTAAATACCTTTCTTGCATAACAAAATATTATGGCACTACAAGCTTGACACAGAACTATTAGAAGCCGAAATAAAAATTTTACCAAATACGATACATAATTTTGAAAAAGAGCAAAGCATAAAAATTGTCATTATTCTTCAATTATCGGATATGTTAAGTAAATCACTCGAGAAAGTTATTAATTAGTTACTTAGTATTTAAATATAATTTTTTGTAAGTATTGTCGTGTTCGAAACACTAAAAACCACAAATTAATTTATTTTGTAAATAATTTTTAAAATTCAATTTTATTATTTATTTATTTATCACATTGTAATAAATAGTTGTTATGTTTTGCTATGTAAAATAAGAGTAGGGCTTGAAGGTGGAAGAAAAGAGTGGGACTTGGATAGGACACTAAGACGGGCTCTGGCCTTGACGTCGAGTCGAGCGGATGAAAAACCATTCCGCAGTAATTAAAATTGTTAATTGTTTATTTAAAGTTAGTAAATTAAGTTGATTTGATTTGTTTTGACAAAGTGAAGTGCTGATAACAAATTGGAAAAGAGGAAGAAATTATGAAATTTTAGTCGATGCAAAACTGCATAGCAACAAATTTGTGAAGCCAGCTGCTAAAATACACGTGCGCTACAATACCACACACAAAAGGTAAAATTTGAGTTTTAATTAACAATTTAAATACGAAGAGGAGTCTCATGTTCGATAAAATTTTCTCTGCGATTGCATGGGGGGTGGTTTGATATTTTATCGCACCTAAATTAAAAACAGCTACCTTTCATGACAGTATATTGTTAATATTATTTATTATATACCTTTTTTTAGAATATACGTTTTAAATTTTAGGTGTTTATTTCCATACTGCAATTTTTTAGTTTATTTATAAATTTTGTGTGCCCACCCATTTCTCTCTTAACATTTTACAGCTCTTCGTCTATATTCTTCTCAACTTTCTCTTTAATTATTCCTTCCCTATAACTCTTTTTCATTAAAAGTCAAAATGTTTCACCACTTACTCCCACCCATTTTTCAAAAGATCAAACCAAATAAAACTACCTCAATTCAATATTGACGATTTACAGTAAGATTAAGCAGTATAATATATAGCAGAATTTGATCTTTTGTAAAACATTTTTTGCTTTCTTACGCAATGTAAAAATCGGTTGAAATTTATTAAACGAAAAATAAAAAGATCGTCACGTATAGCAACGTGAGCTACAAATCAGCGTATAAAAGCTGACTGCGAGATAAATAAAAAAGCCAAAAGTCGACAGCTTTTTCAGGTATTTAGTCGGTTAATTAAAACTTGATTTTAATTTAACAACACTCAACTCTTTGATACCGGAAAATGTGCTACGAAAACGTAAATTAAAGTCCTAATATAATAATTATTCCGGCTCTTAACCCGTAGCAATAAAATTAAAATTGGCTTTCTTGAACTACTTTCGAGCCATTTAACTACATCAAATAAATGCGCCGACTTTTTACACAATTTGTTTGATGTTTGCAAAAATGTTTTTCGTGCATGCTGAAAATTTTTTACACGATGTTTTAATTTACATTCTTCTTCTTCCAGAATTTCACACACGAATGGAATTTAAACAGGCTTTGTGCTGTATGCCAGGAAAAAGCACATTTGAAGTATGGTAATAAAATGAAATGTAAGGAACATACGGAAGTTTGCTTTTTAATTTTTTATTGGCTCTAATTATTCAGATGCGGCAGTGCACATACGTGCATACGACATATTATCTACATACGTCATGCGAAAATTAAATCAAAATTTTTACTTTTCCACCTTCTCGCTGAAATCACCGAATCAGACGCGATTGCAAAATCTTTTTCACGTTGACCTAGGGAAGGATTTCAGAAAGAAGTTTAAATTATAATTTTATGTCATGAACCTGACCCATTTTTTAGTACGAGCGTTAATGAAAAGCTGAAGTAAGTCAAGGCAAAGACTGCAATTAAAATCGATTTGTCTCTCTTCTCTTTTCTTTTATACTTTACGTTCTCTGAAATAAAGGTGATAAATAATGAAACATGCAACAGTTTGTTGCTTAAAAAATAAAAAATATTGCGAACGAAAGTTGTCGTGCGTTGATTCATAAATATTGCAATAAATTTATAATTTGCATATAAGTCGAATACCGAAACAAATTACTCTTCTCTTAATCATTTCCAGAATTTGAAAGTCAATTTACTTTGCTATATGATAGGGACAGTCTAGAAGAGGATTAAATATTTTATATCTATTTCCTGAAAAACACATACATAGTCAGGAATATAAGTAAAACAACAAGAGAAAATTTAGCTATTAATTTAATAATCTCATTAAAAAAATAATTATATTAGATTATATTATTAGTATCTACTGATAATTATAAGAAATAAATAAATTCTCTATACAAGACCTTTTTTTTCATTTAATAGATATGCGTTTCAGGTATTTTTATGGTATTCCCATCATCGGTCTTAGAAGACGCTACATTATTCTCTCAGAGAAAAACATTTAGACTCTACAATTTTTTAAACTGGATTGGAAAATGTTCCTGTAAATTAATATTTGATGGTGACAATCATCAACCGAATGGGATCGACGGCTTTACATGGTCTCCGAAGCACGAACACTTTCACAAGAAAGTTAGAACTAACAGTGAAAATATTTTTACTTTTGATGAATGCACATGCATCAACTGCAAGGAAACAAAGTTCTTTGATTCGCGAGAATCTAATCGTAAAATTACGAATCTAGAAAGGCTCAAATCTTTGTTTTCAGGTTAAATTCGACTATAATTAAAGTAATCCAATTTAACATAAATTTGTTAAATAATGTTAGCAGCCGCATGGGTAACAGTCAACTGCGGCCGACTCCGACCACTAAAGCACACACTGTAGCTCTTATTTACGGCAAGAACACGTACGTACCGTCAACAGAATGAGCTATGCAAAAAACGAATTATTATTTTATATTTGGATTAGCCTATAGTTTATTCGGTTTATTTTATTATTATTTGTATAATTCTGAAATGATTTTAATTATACCTATAATATCTTCTGTGTTTAGTCAGTGAGCAGAAAACTGACTTTAATCTGACTGTTTAAATTCAATTTAATTAAGAATTAAACTATGAATATGTTGCTTTATTTGTTTGAATCTAAACCTTATAATTTTTGCTTCGGTGTTCCATCTTGATAGTATTAGAAACTTTCAGCAAATTAAATAGGTAAAAAAGATAAAAAAACTTAACTTTGAGTCGTTAAATTATAAAACTTCTTTTTTTAATAGCGATCTTAGCTAATATGTTAAGTCTGCACTGATTGCATATAAAATGCACACTTTCAGGATTTTTTAAATGACTGTGAATCTAAGTAAAAATTAAGAATTACAAATTTCTAATCCAATAATTTGCGTAAAATATTCGAGTTAAAAATTTTCTAATTATAATACAGTTATTTAAAATATTCTAAAAGAAGAAAAATAGTTAAATGGGGTAAAAATAAAATATTATAGTTTGAGGTTTTAAGGAAAACTATAAATGAGGTAGACGTTCTTTTGTTTTATGACCAAGAAATTTTTTAACTCAATTTACTCAAAAGTAAATTACTCGACTACTTGAAGTTCTTTCTGCAATATAATCTTTTTAATCAATGTAGTAGAAGTTCACATTTTTTTAGGCCACTGATTACTACTAATATTAATTGGGATTAATTTCTGATAGTTAATCAAATAACTCGCGTGTAATATTAGAGTTAAAAATTTTTTTAATCATTAAACAAAGAAACCTCTTTATCTTTTTGCAGTTTTTTCTGAAAATTTATTAAAAATTTTATTCAAATCTAAGCTATATTTTTATTACGACGATTATATTAAGCAGGAGTATTCCATATTACCTTGACCTCCCGGTTGTCTCAGACCTCTTTAAATACCCTTCACAGAAATACTTTTTTTTTTAAGAAACTCTTCTTGTTCTTCGCAGAAAGCTAAAAAGAAATTTAATTTATTATTACAACATTATACAACTTAGTTATGATGTTGAATTAACGTACGCTAATCATTGTAATTGCATTTTAGGCTTTTTTTTTACTTTAATCAAAATATGCAGTAATAGCAGTAATAGCTGATATGGAATATCTTAATAAGTTACAACTGCACGAGCTGAGGGATATGGTAAGCAAAACAGGTATTTTAGGCTCTTCGTCGTTGTCTGTTAAATATTTAATATTTATAATATATTAGTAGTAGAATAATCTGCTATATTTGTAGTACCTATGTGTTTTTTATTCATACCTATACAGAATGCTGAGTGGATTCATGACTCTTTCTCGCCGTCGGAGTTTAGCAGGGATTGAATGTAGTGAAAATACATTTGGTTAGTCGATTTAACTTTCTAGATAACCATTAGATAGGAAAATATGGAAACGTATTAGCTCGAATCTAAGGAAAATCCAAAATTCAAAATCGATTAAATTAATTTCTCCCACTTTCTCTTCGATGAAAGTAATCACAATAAAAGGTCTGAACATTTTTTGCGAGAGCATTTGGTTCGGAAACTTTAAAATAATACAAAGGAAGCTTAATTTGAAAGCGTTATGAACTTGTGCATGAATATAATTTGGGTAGAAAATAAATTTTAAAATGATGTATACTAAACATGTCTGTGTACTTACAAAGTGTCTGAACATTTAACTAATTAAGAAGAGCATGCCACAACAAACGACAAAAAAGAAACTTCCATAAATTTAGAAGAAGAATACAAATATAACAAGAAGGAAAAACTTACTTTAAACACGGAACTTATTTAGTGAAAATGTTGCTTTTAAAACTTTTCTTAAATTTCTTGTTAAGTTGTTGCCTCAAATAAAATTATTTTCAATGTTTTACGTTTTAATAAAATATCAAGTTTATTTCGTTTTATGAATTTTAAATGGGCTTGGATAACAAGAGGAAAATTTTGTATATCAACTGTTTTAATTTTTGAATAAAATTCAGCGAAAAAGGAAAATTTATTTGTGCACTAATAATATTAAAGAAAAATATAAAAAAATTTGAAGGTGATTCTAAACTTTTGTGATTCTTTTACGCATTTTCCAGAAAACCATTTTCAATATAGCGTCTGTTCGATATCCTTCAATGCTGCAGTAAATGATTGATAGTCTCTAAGAAACCTTACGAAGCTACGAAGAATTAAATATTGAATTTTCTCTTCCACTTTTCGCTGATATTTATTCACTACCATTCGAAATTGATTAATAATATACAAGGGTATCTAAGTGTTAACAAACAATTTTGTGCCATAACTATTACGATTATGCTGCTTCTAATTTTTTTGGCTGTTTTTGAAGTTATTGTTAATTCTTATAAGAGGGTGGTTTAACTACTGTTTTCCGATTATTAATTTATTGATAGCCCTGTATATGAATTATGGCTATCTTAGTCAAGTTAGCTCAAATTCAGCATTTTGTAATTTCCAATATGGTTTAAATTGATACATTAAGCCCTATAATTAATTAAATTGTTTTTCAAGTAAAATAACCTCCCTTTGATGATTTTCATTCTTGAACACCTTAATATTAAGCTGTTTAATAAGGTGCATTTACAAAATTAAACGATAGGTTAAGCTTATATGGTTTTATATTGTGGAAATCGCTGTAAAATACACGAGAGACTGAGTTGGATATTCTAAACATGCATAAGGAAGAGGACAATAGTAGTGTGTGGCATTGGTTTGCAACCCTCCGTTTCCTTGGAAACCGTGGATATCTTTCCCAGAGGTAAGGAGATTAATTGTAGCAGTTTCTTTTTACAATCGGATAAATGGGTTCTCCCGTTTTGGAAATAGAAACATTAACCATTCTAAGCGCCATAGGCTTAGGCCACCAGCCTACCAACTGTTCACTTTAACAGGATAAGAAACATTTGTACATTTTCGTAATGACTCTTTTATTTTTTAACTCTTAATGAAAGTACGTGATCGAAATATACCTACACAACAATAAAGGATTTTTCATCTCGTGGAATCGTTTAAATTAAATTTTGATATTGGGAATTAAGGGTGGTTTTTTAGGTATTTTCCTTGACCTATACTCCCATGAGTGCAATTGGTTGCATAAATAACACACTATTCCATCAGGGAAAATTTTAACTACAGTCAAACTTCTATACTGCGAACCGTCAAGAACTTCGACGCATAGAAAATTTTTTTAGTTTTTATTGTGCAAAACCTAAAATAGTTTCTCTTTTTCATTTTTTAAAAATCCTGTATCCTTTACACAAAATGTTTTACATAAAATTAGATGTCATTTCCAGTTAGCAAATTTAATAAACTGCGACTTCTAATAAATTTTTTTGAAAAATTAGTCTATTTCACAGAAAAAAAAACAATTACAATAAACGAAACGAAACAAAGAAATTGTTAATTTTCAAAAGTAATTTTCTTTTAGTAAAATTAAGGTTTTCAAAAATTTACTAAAATATATTTTAAATTATATTTTACATTTTAATAATTTTATAAATTATTTACGGTCAAATTTTTCGTAAAACGTTTAAAATATTCACAATTAAAAAAAAATTAACTTTTAAATTTATAAAAATATTAGTTTATTTTTTTAGAAAATATAAGTAAGAATCTTTTATTTACAATAAAAAATTAATAGTTTACGCTAAAGCTCGGGAGTTATTCTATACCCTCATACCTCCCGAGCACGACTACCTCTATGGTTGCACCAATCAAAGGCAAAGCAAGTGCTTAACTTGGAAAAATTTATACGTAATTAATTAATTTACTAGACCAAATATTTCCGTTAATTACCAGTAGAAAAGAACATACAAGGTAAATATGTATCTGGATATTTAAAAAATAGATGGGATACAAAAACATTTTAAATTCGCATGCATTATAAACAAGCGTTTTTTTTTTTAATTTTCCTCTCCTTCAAAATGTATGTCTGACGATGAAAAACAAAACCTTCTCTAGGGATGTGTTGGTTGCCTAACTTACAGACAACATTACTTTTAAATATATAGAACTTAATATTATTATTATATTACATTAATAAAAACTGCGCTGCTACGTTTTGCATTAGCTATTTTTTATTTAACATTATTTTTTCTGTAGCTGAAAATTTTTAAATAATTAACGAAGGAATTGGAAATATTTTCAACTCAATAAAAGTTAGTTTATTGGACGGATAACTCCTCTGCTCCTGACAAGATGAGTGAATTTGACTATGAAAACTGATAAAATGAAATTTCACAGAATGTAAAATATTTTACAAATAACGCTAAAGATCGAGTTTGTTACAAGAAAATTGCGGTACTACTGCTGCACCTGGCGGGTCGTCAAAAAATTGAAAAATTTGCTGTACATCATAAAAATAAATTGCGACCAAAAACATAAACTTTATTTGCTCAACGAGTCAGCGTAAGAAGCAAGTAGATAATAAAATTAGGTCTATCGCTAATGGGAACGCAAATGAAGAAGTGCTCGTGAAGGATATTCTCAAAGAGATGGGAAAATATTCTCTTGAATTTTTAATTGTTATCGAAATACGTTTAACAGAAAAACGAAAAACTTTTAATATTTAATTTGTAACAGCAGACAATTCATTCTGAATTGTTTGAAAATTAAATATTTAAATCGGTTAGATAAAACCACATTTTTTGTTAATCGCCTACGGCGCTATATTTCATATTCTGTAAGTAAATAATCAATATTATATGCTTTGGAAAAGATTCCAAACCGTCTCACGAACTAATTTGTATTATCCAGACGAATTTATCGTTTCTCAATTTTCTTATTTTTTCAATTTTCTCGTTATCATAATCCTAAAATTTAAAATGCTTTATAATACATTTTTAAATAACAAATTTCCGTATGTATTTTCAAAACAATTTTATTTCAAAGAAGTTAATTACTACATCAAAATTTTACATTAGTATGTAAGGAAATTTAAAATGTTTTTAATGTTTTCACTTAATCTAATAAATTTAAAAGAAATATTCTAAATTTAAATCGTCGAAGCGGTTGTGTGGCTGAATTGAATAAATCTACCCGATTTGTGCTACCACTCAACGGAGGGTAGCGAAACTATTTCTTCTATGTTAAATTTTCAACCCCTATGAGTTACCTACACGAGAGAGCTTTTACGTAAAACGCATTTCATTCATTTTCAATTATTTTAAAATTTTGAAAGTTTTTATTTTGGGTTGAATATTTTACAATAATTTATTTTTGAAATAAATTTGCTATTGTTTATAACGTAGTATTTATTTTTTTGTTTTATTTTTAAATCAAATATTAAATTTCCTAATAATCAAAAAAAATTGAGTTTGGTATATTTTAATTAAAAAAAAAGAAATAATAATAAAAGTTTATTATCATTGGATAGATAAGCTATTGTTATCCATGGTAAGGATGAATTAATTCTATAATAATTATTATAAAGTAAATGCTATACGTGCAAGTTTATGGGGTTGCCTACTTAAGGATATATTTCGAAAAAATCCAGGTAGCATGAATAATATTTTAATTAATAAAATAAAAAAATTATTAAATAGTACTCCTTCCCATTAGAATGATATAATTAATTAGACATAGAGCAAGATCACGTCAAGTGGACCCCCCATTTTTAACTTGATCATCGAATTTTGTTATTAGTATCTTTTCTATCAACAATTAATCCCTAAAACAATTTTTAAAAATTTTCATTGTAACAACAATTTTTTTGTTAATGAAAATTTTTATGACTTTTAGTTAAAAAATCGATAATTAAAAAACTATTAGAGATATTTCAATAAAACTTTCAGAATTTATAGTTCAATATTCGTATTTTAATGAAATATGTAAGAGTTCAAATTATTTACATATTTTCATATTATTAATTAACTTTTAAGTTAACAAATGAAAATTTAAATGACTTTTCCCTCAAAAAACAAAATATTTTTTCTCGATATTTTGCATTGAACAATATTTTATCTTTTAAATGAAAATATATTTTTATTTAAACACTTTATTTATAATAATAAATAATATATAAAAAAAATTTTATTTAAAAAAAATATTTATAAAAATTAAAAAAAAAATATTAATAAATAAATTTTATTAACTTATTTAAAAATACTATTTTTATATTATATGGTAATATTTATATTAAATACTTAATATTTTTAGGTAGGTAATGGTCTTGCATTGCCAACCCAAAATTTAATTTGTTGGTACACCAAATTTAGCTATGTTAAATTATCACAGCAGGATCTTATGCATTTCTTTTTATTTTAATTCTAGAAAATATGCTCAAATATGCACGGTCAGTCAGTCGAAAAATAACAATAATATGCAAATGTATATAATCCGGTTTCTAATTATAAGGAATCAGTGCGACCTTAAGGCTGCACAATTTGGTCCATTAAGTACCACATCAATTAATTTCGACCAAATTCGTATATTTTATATTATATTAAGTTAGGTTAAAAATTAAGGTAAGGTGAATTGTATAAAGCTTGAATTAAAATTAAATCTAACCCAACTCAGTGCTTATAAAATCACTACGCTAAATGATTAATTTTAATCTGAGCTTTACACAGCTGACCCTAACTTAACTTTTATCCTAACGTAATATTATATAAAATATACGATTATGGTCGAACTTAATTGGTGGAAAATTCAATGCACCAAGTTGTGCGGCCTGAAGGCCGCACTGGTTCGGAACAACCTTCCAATTTTTATAGGTTTTTAACTTAAAATAAATCAATCGAAGGTATGTTACGAACAGAATGACAAAGTTTATATATTTTACGATTTAAAAAATAATTATAAATTAATTAAGTACTAATATAAACATTAAATTTTAAGGATACTTTTAAATTTCGGGCAAACATCCAGTTTCAATTTCTTGCAACGCCCTAACTTAACTTTTATCCTAACGTAATATTATATAAAATATACGATTATGGTCGAACTTAATTGGTGAAAAATTCAATGCACCAAGTTGTGCGGCCTGAAGGCCGCACTGGTTCGGAACAACCTTCCAATTTTTATAGGTTTTTAACTTAAAATAAATCAATCGAAGGTATGTTACGAACAGAAAGACAAAGTTGCTTATATATTTTACGATTTAAAAAATAATTATAAATTAATTAAGTACTAATATAAACATTAAATTTTATGGATACTTTTAAATTTCGGGTAAACATCCAGTTTTAATTTTTTGCAGCGCTCACCGCCTGTCATAAATAAATTATTTTTGCTTAATCTAATGACGAGCAGTCAAATTTTTTCGCGGATTTCGTTACTTAAATGTTCAATGCAAAATATCGAGAAAAAAAAATTTTGTTTTTTGAGGGAGAAGTCATTTAAATTTTCATTTGTTAACTTAAAAGTTAATTAATAATATGAAAATATGTAAATAATTTGAACTCTTACATATTTCATTAAAATACGAGTATTGAACTATAAATTCTGAAAGTTTCATTGAAATATCTCTAATAGTTTTTTAATTATTGATTTTTTAACTAAAAGTCATAAAAATTTTTATTACAAAAAAATTGTTGTTAAAATGAAAATTTTTAAAAACTATTTTGGGGATTAATTGTTGATAGTGCCTACTTCATTAAATAATAAGATATAAGAAAACAATGAGGCGGGAGGGGGGGTTGTAAATTTATTTAGGTATAACTTTTAAATAATATATTTATTTACGAAGGGCTTCAAAAATTCGCTTTTATTTTAAATTTACTTTCGGAAGCAAAATTAAAGTGAGGAATCTTATATAATAAAACTAAAACTCAGTTTTATTTCCAATTAATGGTTTGTAGTCAAATAATCGTTTTTCTTGTTTATTCACAAGAAATGTACAAAAGTGATATCTAATAAAGAAACTAAAAATTTACCAACAGATATTAGTGAGCTGAGAGCAGTCGACGATAAAATTAAGCTCGAGTTTAAAACTTAAGCTTTTGGATCTTTGTAGGGTCATATCGTGTTATTTATAGAGTATCATCCACCGAAAGAAGAGTAGTACCCCAGAATAGCATTTCAAATAAATCAACGAAAATACCCAATTGGAAAGGTAGTAAATTTGACAAGAAGAAGCCCAAAGTGAAAAAGGAACCAAACGTATCTTTATTTTTAGAATTTCGCTAATACTGCCACATCTCTTATTTTAACACTTCATAATAATCTAATATTACAAAACATCCCTTATAAAGGAGAGGGTGTAACGTTAAATTAAGGAACGACTGCTGACCACGAGGTGTATCAAAACAGGTTGCAAGCGGTAAAAATGCAGGACATTATTTTAGTTTGATGAGGGTCTAGAATTAATGTCTGTGGTCAAATTCTTTTAGCGGAATGAGAATGCAAACCTTACGCACTAGAGGAATAAAGAAGAAAAAAGTATAACCGATCGAAATTATAAGGAAATAGTGAAACGATGCGAACCTGCAGTTTAATCTTGCTTGAAATATACAGACAGGTGCTTTTAAATATACACCAACACAATTTTCTATACATATTTTCCTGTTAGTTGTGACGCAACATTTGTGTTGATAAATCTAACGACCAATTTATCAAAATAACAAAAAAATAAGTCATAGAAGTTTGATCGATACTTATATATGACCTCTGGCTATTTGCGTGTTCGAGGGTCACCAATGCAACAGAAACAGTACCGCGCGGTACCATGGAATTATTGGGGTGGTTTGCGTGGTGTAAGCCCGTGACAACCAGAGCTGGTCACGTGACTTTTGGCCACTCGCGTGTGGACTCGCAGGTCATTCGTACCATGCTCCTAAATTACCATCAATTTACATTATCATAGCTATTATGGTTTCGACGAAACTACCCCAATTTTATATTATGGAAAAATAAATCTGATTCAGGTTTGAGAACCGCAGCAATAGAAAATTTTATTCTAAACATTTTTTATTTTTACTGCAGTCATGATGCCCATTATTATGTTGGAGATATGTCTTAGATTTGCGCTTAGATACATAACAAATAATAATAACGAGAAAATTCTATTATAACAGCGGCGCAGTTGATACGAAGACATCTACTTATAGTTGATTGCGTTTATTGAAATAACCCGATCGATAACTTATAATGCAGTAGCTAAAAGCACTGACCGCTTCTGAAGGATAATTTGGAGCCGAAGCTCGGATCACAGGCTGTCTTTTCAAATGTCAATCACCAACATTCATATGCGTACCTACTTGTATGCATACCACCGTCATTTAAATTCTGGTTGCAAGTTTCCATTCATTAAAATTTGTTGTAAAAATTGATTCCCAATTTAGGAAACTATAGAAAGTGCGCTTTATGTTCATGCAAATGCAATTTTTAAAAATGGAAATTGCGATTTACTGCAATCGCAACAAAAGGTTTTACATTAAAGTGCATGGTTGAAATATTGGCTATCCAAGAAACTTGCACTCATCATAACCATAACACAAATCATACAGCACATAATTAAAGCACCACTAAAATATATTATTATAAATAAAACCCAACTGACCAAGTGTAGACGATTGAAAATTATTAATTGTGTAATTATTATGACGTGCATTTGCTCAAGTAAAACCAGATACTTAATTTATATCAAGTAAAAATAAAACGTTTTCGTTCTTTATTTCTATGCAGTACTGGCTTCAGCGCCAGCGTTATCCAGCGAGTTTTTAATTCTAGATCAAAAAAGCAGCATTAGAAAGGTTACATTATTTAAAAATCGAGAAGTTTGATACTCAAAATCAGTGGTGAAAATAGATATTTATTATGGATCAAATTACTTCTGCAATTCGTAAAATTCTTGTCTATAGTCGATCTAAGATATGAATAATACAGGTGGCCCGTCGTTTGCAAAGTCTAATTTACATCGGGAAACTTCAGATAATTTAAATAGTACTTAATCTTTAATAACATCAAACATTCACCACAAAAAAGCGAAATGTTATAACTAAATAACTACGTCTATTCAATATTACATTTAGCTTTGTTCAAATCTATCTTATTTATGACTTTACCCGGTTCAGTTTAGGCAACACGCATAGCACTTCAATAGCAAAAATTTCGTTATTGTAATAGCGTCTAACTTCAAAGCAATTTCATTGGTTTACATTTCAAGGTTAGTACAAATTCCAATATTTTTTTAAAAAAAAAAACAGACTATAATTGGATCAGCGTAACGTTGCAAATGCGAATTTACCGTGTTTAACATTTGTTTTTATTTTCGAAATGTTATCAATGTTTGATTTTTAGTTTTTTGAAATCAAATTTTCAATTAGTCAAATTTATAGTTTTGTGTTTTCTGTTTTTTATGAAACAGAAATTTTTATTTTGTCGAAATTTATCTTTTTGTCGTTCATCTATAATTTTTTGATTCGATTAACAGCTACAGAGACTCAAGAGTTTCTAGTTTTTCTCAAATAATTGACAATATTTAGTTAATCTCCAAATTTTACACAAAGCCCTCGATTTTTTTATAATGTCTTTCGTCCGGCGACGTATAGAGTTTAATTTACCCGATTATCTTCTTAATCTTTGGGCTGGAACAAAAAACAAATGGTGTTTGAAGATTTGTGTGCATGATTTGAAAATAAATTTATTAAATTCCTTTAGAATTAAAGCCTTTCACACTTTCCAACTAAATATTTCTATATGGCGTGGCAGTGTGCACCGGGGGGGGGGGGGAGGCGGGGTGGAGCTAAGCACCTTTGCTCTTTAAAGCTTATTTAAACTACAAAATAAAAGTAATGTATTGATGTGGACTTTTCGTAGAAAATCTACAATCTTTTTATTGCCTCGGGTTAACCCCGGTGTGCGGGAGCAGTTGGTAATTTCTTAGGGTCGAAAGGTTCTAGCGTTTTCAATTTAAAGTTTTAAAAATTAATTAATTGCATTCAAATTTAATAATTTAATGATTTAATTAAAAATTTAATAATTTAATGTAAAATAATATTAGGCTCGTCCTTTCGATTTTACGCTTATCCAAATCGCCCGCTTATCAATATCGACATTCGTTCCTACGAATATAAATTTAATTTTCTAATTTTAAGTATCCAAATTTAATTTATTACTCAAAATATTCCTTTTCCAAAAATTAATCATCCAAATCAACACACTATCGCTTGGTAGCTACTTATCAAAAATATCTAAAATTCAAAATATCAAAATTACTCAGTAATGCAATCACACAAAATCACTTTATTCAAATCAAATCAAAATACTACTCACAATTTCAAAATAACAAAATCTCATATCAAAAATCAAATTCAGCGGGCATACAAAATTTCGCACCCGCTGTCGGCCATAGTTGGCCCAAAAAGCCATTATCTGTTCATTTTCTTCCCACTCTGCACTTTTCAAAATCAAACTTTCAAAAATTAAATTCACAAAATTTTACATTCAGCACAGGGTGGGTCCAAAGATTTTGTTTCACGACAATATAAACACACTAGAATTTAATCTAAATCTAATCTAAATTTAGTCAAAGTCTGACCACATGTTAGAAGAAAAATAAATTAAATAATTAAAAATACTTTTTGAGGTTTGTAAATTAAAAATTTTACAAAGGCGTAAGAATTTAAAACTGATAATATACATCCAATCAAAACAAAAATTTTAACTTTGTCATGCACCGTGCACCCACTGGTTCTTAGTCCAACTCGATCGTGTCTGTGCTACGAAACTATTTGCTAATTGTTTGACATCTTGTGTTCAAACTTCCTGGGCAATATTTCAAAGTCGATTTTTTCGAAAATTTCTGGCCATCTGGCTCTACTGCTTTGAGGAGTTCTTATTGGAGGGCTAAACTTTCAGTACAATAAGTGGCAAAAATTACAAAAATGCGGAGGTCATATAATTCCCTTGTTAGTTGAGAATTTCCAGATTAGTAGAAGGACGAAATTGCTAATTTTGAGAGAGCAGAAAATTAAGAGTGTGGGCAAAAGTTAAAGAAATTGAAAATAAATTAATTCGGCGAAACTGTACATAGAAAAACAAATTAAAAATTTATAAAATTAAAATTGGAAAGCAAGAGGAGCAAACTAAGTAAAAAAATGGTATATTATAAAAAATTATTAGATGTAATGAAAGAAAATCAAAATCAAAGTCTAAAAACTATAAAAGAATTGAAAAAAATAAAATGGTTAAGGTTATTAACATGTGATAATATTGTGATAAGTTATGAATTAAATTTTATTTCAATTAATTTCATGTAACATCTAAACATTAATTTTATAAATAAAGGAATTAAAATAATAATTATGAAAATTTTGGAAATAAGAAGAAAATTTGAAATAGACATATTTGGTGCAAATATAATTTAAAATAAAAAATTTGGAGCTAAAAAACACAATGGTTCCTATAAAAATATAAAAATCAGAAGATTGAAAGATTGGAAAATTGTAAAATATAGAAAATGTTAAATTTATAAAATGCCAGAGAGTGCAGAAAAGGTGTAAGTTTAAATATTTTAGTTTCAGAAAGAAATTGAGGGTTAAATTTAGCTCGATTTTATTGAGAATGAAGAAAGTAAAGAAAATAATTAAACTACCCCCTAAACCGAGAAATTACGTAAACATTATGGAGTCTTAGAAGACTCCATAATGTCCATAACACACCAAGGAAATGAACACTCTTATTGATAAAAGTAAGTTATGGAAATTTCAGTTAATTAATAATTAACCTTTTACATAAATTTGGCTTGCTAAGATTATTTAAAGTAGTTAATTATTATTTTACTTGTAATTAATTAATATTTTTGATAACGTAAAACTTCGAAAATCCGAAAAATTGTAGAATTTTGAGAGAGATATAAAATCTTATTTAATTTGAAAATTTGTAAAGCTTTCCCACTATTTTTAATTTTGAAAGAGTTCACTTCAAAGTTTAGTTTTAATAAAGGATTTGTTTGATTCAAGAGAGGAAAAGCGTCTGAGATACAAAAAAACAGCATACTTTTGTGATTTTTTTTTCAGAGTATACCTTATTTATTAATATTTTTTAAATTGTTTACATTATTAAGCATTATTCTAAGAACATTTTGCTAAATTTTCATAAAAAAATACTGAAAAATAAGCCAGTGGTAGTGGTTATCTCATGAAAAAAGTTTCCATGCGGTAGTCAGAATAACTCATGATTGCTTCATCTGAAATTAAAAAACCAAAAAGATCTCGGCTTTGAACAAAGGATTTTTTTTTCAATTACAACTTATTTTTTAATTAAACCAAAGCAGAAATTTTTAGCAAAAATCAGAGTTTTTTGATTGCACTTTTACCAAAAATTCAAAAATAAATATTTTGTTAATTCCTTCGTTCAAAACCAAGGTAAACTTATGTACTAAAGAGATCTTTTTGATTTTTTAATTTCAGATGAAGCAGTCATAAGTTATCCTGACTACCGCAAGAAACTTTTCTTTTAGGTGACTCGGTTTCGTCACTACCACTAGCTTGCTTTTTAATATGTTTTTAATCAAAATTTAGCGGGATGTTCTTAGAATAATGCTTAATAATAAACAATTTAAAAAATATTAATAAATTATCTATTACTCTGTAAAAAAACACGAAAATATACTGTTTTTTTGTTTTTCAGACCCTTTTCCCCCCTTAAATAAATTATATAAACAGTAAATATAGTCGGTTTAGTGGTTTAATTGAATATTAGAAAATTATAATTAAAACATTAATTAGAATAAAAAAATTAACACCATTATATAATTATTATTATCGTCAATAATTCTGAATCATATTTTTAATGTAGGTAAAATTACACTTTGACTCAATATTTCTATTTATTATTTATTATATATTTATTATTAAATTTATTAAGTATGCAATTAATTTTTTTTTAAGGTGTAACAAATCTGGGCTCATAACCTGTTAATATTTACAAAAAAAAATTCTGCTTACCAGCTCTACACAAAAATTCCAACATTTGTCAATGGTGAAATAAACGTCCAGAAAAGACGTAAATTATTAGTGCAGGAAAATTAATATTAAATTTTTATTTTAGAAAATTTATTATAATAATTTATACTAGAAATTGAGTTCCATGGGAAAATTTAGCACCATTCGAATTTTATTTTTTCTGCCTGTAAATCGCTGCTTTCAGGTGAAGATTCTTAAATTTTATTTTGCTTTAATGTTTCACTAAAAAGACTTTAAAATAATAGAAGGATCGAAGAAGAAGACTACCTACAAAAAAGTGAATGTAAGAATCTTATGGAGGTATAACATAGACATTTATAATAAAATATTTTACTTAAGAAAATTGTAATCCAGCTCATGTATCTTGCGGTCACGATATTGAACAAGAAAAATATATTGCAGCTGGGCACACATTGGTCTTCCTGTTCCTTTTTCTTTTCGTATATAACACGCATGAAGTTTAAATTTAAAAACGTGGTGCGGTGTGGGCATTTTATTATTTTTTTACGGGGATTTACAAAAATGCGTGTAATTTGAAATTTTTATCCAGAATAGCAAGATTTGCAAGTTTTACAAACGCGTAAGCGAGAATATTATTTTTGTTGAATTCCAAGTGGGCCAAATTATAATTTGACCCCATTCGAATGGATTTTCACTATAAATTCGAGTAAAGATTTTACAAATACCTTAATCGTGACAATTTTTGGATTTAGACTAAGACCACCCTGACGTACAACAAAAGCTGTGGTGTGCTACAATTGTAAATTTTCTTTATTTGCATCATTTCGTACAAAGCGGAGATTAGAGATTATACCACCCATAGGTAGTTTAGATCGTACTTAAAAAAAGTAAGTAATCTGGGTGATGGTCTGCTCTGTTGAAGAATTATAATTTGTAATTGAAAGTTTTTTTGTTGGATGTTTAAATAAAGATAAACAAAGCTCAGATGTTCCAACAAAACAAAAAATTGAAAGGACAGCGTTCACAAAAGGCTGACCCTTGGCCTGTCAGATCCATAAGCTTGATATCAGCCCTGAAAAACACAGACACTACGTCATATCACTCGAGCACCAACATTTTTAACAAAACGAGACTATTGGATGTTTTGCAAAAACGAAGGAGTTTTTAGAAAAGTTCACACACGGCTCCTCGGCTATATAATATGAGTCGTCCAAAAAATGTGTAAAAAGGATCAAAAATGAAAAGATTCTTTGCAGTGAAAAGTGAGATATAATCTTGCTATTAAAAATGTCTCGAAATAAAATCTTTCGTCCAGTAATTCCATTATATTTATCGTACCACTATTAAATATAAGCGACCGTGAATTTGATTTTTATTGTGTTTAATATGAGGGCGGTGCAAATTTATTCTGAAATATTTTAAAAGGGTAGGTGGACAATACTTGCACAATAGACGACCTGAATTACTTAAACACATCACCTTTCATTCTTGTTCTCGTCAAAGAGAAAGAACTCGATCTCGAGTATTATGGTCCTATTATTTTTTCAAAATTATAATTTAATTTTAAAGCCATTAAAATAATAAATTAAGGTCCACCCTGTATCTGACCCTGGTTAACATTTTTTTATCGATTAATCGTGTTTGGGTATTAAGAAAAGCATCAATAACTTTGTCAATCTTATAGTTTTGGTTAGTGTCCGTTAATAAATGCTTTTGGTGGCAGCCCTTATCATATGCGATAAGATATATTAAGGGTCATTTGTTATACGTGAAACAAAAACCGCCATTGTGTTTTTCAGACATAACACGGCTAAACATTGACATTTTGGTCTAACGATTTTTTTCTTAAACTTATATACTAAGACAGCGAGTCAAAAAAATTTGCTAAAACATGTAAACAAATATAAAAATAAATAAATCCAGCGCAGGCAGTAATTTAGCTTTTGCACCCCTAACTCAAACAGCGCAATTTCTAAATATGAATATCACAAAAGTGCATTTAGCTTTATGTATGCAATTGTGGTGAAAAAATGGGGTGCTTTTGCACAAAACGCGCCACCTAAATTTTACAGCAGACCATTACATTTTTTCTGGAACTTCTGCTTTACATAATAATAACTTTTTAGCAGGCGGAGTGTCGGATGCGATACTAAAACGAGGGAAGTCGGGGTCATAGGTTAACTTACTTCCTGACGGTCAGTTGCTTTTATACAAAATGCATAAAATGACCATTCCCTCATTTTAGCGCACTTTATCCTCTTTTGTTAAAAATAAAGCCGAGTCCTGCACGAGGGTGCAATGGTTATGCATAATTTACCTCATCGAATACTGCAAATTGAATATTGCGTTATCGAAATTTTTATAAAAAGTTACGATGGGAAATGAATTTGTTCTCTTTTAATTAGCCAAGAAGTAAGTATATTGTGCGTTTTCGGATTTAGCCTTTTATTTAAAGTGGAAAACTCATGAGTCATGACCAAACCGTAAAAATTGCTTTGTTGCATCTTTGGTGAGTATTCCTTGTAAAAATCGCATCTTCGTTTATTCAGAATAATTATTATTGATATGCAGTTAAGGCTGTTCTCCGAGACTAGCCATCCCAACGTAAGAAAAGGAATTTCGTGTTGTGCAAAGACAGCAAACTTGACGTGTAGAAACTTTGTAATGCTTTTAAAGTGTAAACGTGTGTAGAAAAATTAATACGAATCAATGAGTAACCTGATAACTCTACTATCTTACTATGATTTTTACCGAAGGTATTTAAATATACTTATTTTATAATTATGCTCTAATTATAAATGAAATAATTTTCGTAATGTTTTTTAAATTATTTTTTTCGACAATTTTATGAAAGCTTACGATGACTTGGCTATATACAGTGACTGTCGGTTATAATCGTGTAAAGTATAAATAAATCAATTTGTAATTTAAAAATGATCCCTTGTTTTTTGAATTTACACATAAGGCACCGAAAAATGAGTGTCGCCTGAAGTCCGTGTTTCCTGTTACTTTCGAAATCAATTACATTTCCTGTGCAGCAAAATTCAAAATTATGTTGAAATTATTGAATTTCTTTCCAAAAACATGCTAAGCATAAATCATAAAACTGATTTTCTACTTTTGGTATCGGTGTTCTTTTGTTTTGATGATATTGAATCCTTTGATCTCAAGTGCAAATACAGGATTTTGTTTAGGGGGAGTATTTTATTTGTGTGATTTTACCTATCTTTCAAAAAATTCGTTCTAAACAAAAAATTTGATAAAATCTTAGATGTTACCCATGTAATACTTGCATTTAAATAATTCTGTTTGTCTTAAAAAAATTTGAAATTGGTTAAATAAAGTGCTTAGGTAATCATAGCATTCGTATAATGTTACACCGTGGTTACATCATAATATAATACCATAACATTTATCTTACTACTAAAAGTTGACAAAGCAATTTTTAATTATTATGTTGAACAGATGAAAAAATTTTATTTTAAAACATCAATATAAATAGGAGTTTTTTAAATTTGAAGTTTTGATTTTTGAAATTGCATACATACGTAATATGTCAACTTGCCATATTATATGGTACACCTTTAAAATTCTTAAAAAAATATATTTGTTTGTTACCGTATGTACATAGTACATACTCACCATTTTAGACAAATTAATTTAAACATCAAACCAATAAACCTTTTATTCAAAAGAATTTTTAATTCATACCTACATTTTTAAATAGTAACAGTGTACATAATTTATTTATGCAGTATGTAACATTATACTATGCTTTATAATCGCAAAACTGGCTTACTATTTTTGATAAGAATAATTGTAAGAGATGCAAAACATTCCTTCTCAATTTATATACTTTTTCTACACGTCAATTGTAATTACGTAAAGCAATTTAAACTTTAGGTCCTAAAAACGTTTAAACTAATTAAGATATTAAAATTCTGTCTGAGCCAAAAGTTTCTAAAAATCGAGATTTACAAAATAACGGAAGATCTCAAATTCAATGGTTTTTTGGCTTTTTTGGAAATACCAAAAAACTTATTCAAAAAAAGATATTCGTAAAGTCAAGTCAAGTCAATTGGTATAGCCGTTTAGAACTTATAAAAAGGCACTAAAAGAACAGCCTTAAGTTTTTAACGTGCAATGTTTTGAGTTAAAAATTACTCCCTGAATAGATAACAAAATAACAAAGATAAAATAAACTTTTTGTCTACGATAGTGCAATTTGAAATCCGAATTGAGTCGATAATATAAAAGTATATGATTTTATAAAACATTATAATTGCCTCCCCCCTCCCCTCGGACCCCTTGCTTTTTTTAATTATTTATTAAAGTATATTATAATAATAATAACAAATAATCCTGTTTAGTTTGTACAAAGTACCCAAAAAATTACACGTAGATAATTTCCAAATGATTTACTCTTGTTCGGACAAAAAAATTAAATTTGCATAAATACGTTAAATTATGGCTTCAAAAAATTAATAAAATCGTTATTTGAAATTAAAACTTGGCATTGTTATCAACCCAGGTGCATGATAAAAAATCTAATGAAAAAGTTAATAAATTTCGGTAACGATGATGCAACAAAAGACGTAAAAAATTAGGGGTGTAACTAATCTAACAGAAAGTGTGAAAAAATTGTTTCTTTTTTTGCAAACGCGAAAGATATACCGCGATAGGGTTGAGGGTTCTTCTCGTAACCGAACAAATTAAAAAAAATTTAATAACAAGAAATAAAAGGGAAGTGAACCAGTCTTGGTGTTTTTCTTTGCAAAAAAGTGTATATCAGAAAAAGTTTAACAAACTTTGGTACCTACGTACTTGTTTTATCAAACGATAACGAATATTTTTGCGTCGTAAAATTATCTTTGCTGGGGGCGCATTGGACAAGGGTGGACGAAGTATTAAAATGGACAAAAAGGGAACACGTGACCTATTTTTTGGGGGAGTCTGTTGACCTAATGTAATTCTGCATAATGCACTGTCCATCGTCAACAAAACATCTGTAGTGCTCCTAGGGCTTTATTGTTCAAGGATGTACAAAGTTTTCGTTAGGATTTTTAATGTTAAATTTGTAAAAACTCAATTTGAAGAAAACATTTTTTTTCGATGTTTAAATTTTGGGAAAAAAATTTTTTTAATAAAATTTTTGAAAAAAAAAATTCTCTGATTTGGACATCCCTGTTAGTAATATATTCATATAGCGAAAAAAATACAATTAATGTCGTATGCATATACAGTGGACCATACACATAGAGGTACCCAATACATTTGATCGCTTATCGTTGATATTGGACCGAATTGAGCGTTTTTCTATTATTCTGTTTTGATATTTTGCTACCCTAATGCAATATGTTAGGTCAGGCACTGGACATGAAATCATCAAAAAATTGTACAGTTTATTTGTTATTTCAAAAAGTATTTTGGAAATAGTGGAATATGTGATTGCACTTAACTGGCATCGTCACAATATAATACAAAGTGGTTATTCAAGGGTTAAGTTAAAAATTTGTTTCCTTGTAATAAGTAAATTTTTGTTAAGCTTATAAACGCTAAACGGTAAAGCTCGAATAACGTGAAATACCAGCATATTTAATAAACAAACAAGCGGCACGTAAAACGATTAGATAACGTAGGCAGCTTTTGACTGTCCAAGTGATATGGGCGATAGCAGCTAAAAAGCAAACACAGATAATAAGGGGTCACCTATATTATGTATGTAATAACCCACATGATATACGCAATCAACCGAACCGATTGTGGTTTGTTGTAAATTAAGTTACAAAAAATATATAAAGCTAACTTCATTAAAACCTACGCAAACAAACATTCGTGAAGCGCAGAAAAGAAACCCGCAACAGGTGTCTTCTTGATTGAATGTTTTGCGTGAAATTAAATTTTCGTTAAATTTCTAAACTCGCCAATAAGTTGATTTGTAATGATTTTTTGGGTGGAAGTTGGCAGGCGTCGCAGTCTCATGAATAAATAAATTTGAAAATTTCAAAAAATATTAATTTATAGCTAGATTCAAAATTAACCTAATCGAGCCGAAGTCTACGACTTCTCCCAACGAAATATTTAATTTTATCTTCGGCCGGCGAATTTCAAATTAGGTAAAAATTTTAAGATGTTATTTTATCAAAAAATCAATACATAAAAATAAATAATACGAGGGTATAAATTTTACGTTATTTATAGGCACAAAAAAATAAAATCGGTTGGTAAAAGCAAAATTAACACCCAACGACAAACAGCGTAAAAAATTTTGTTACAAATTAAACACCAATTAAGCAACTTTTTTCTTTGTAATTAAAAAAAAACGGATAACCTGAAAAATTACCAACAATTTATTATGCGTTTTTTATTTAAATTTTAATATTTGCATATCTTACTACATTGTACGTACAATATTATAAATAACATTGCTTAATCAGAGTATAATAAAAATGATAAAAAAATCTGGGGGTAACTTTTTCCCACAAGTATCTTCGATGGTATAGCCAGGGGTAACGTTTTTTCTTTTTTAATTCAAATTGGCACGTTAAAAAACTCCTTGCATATCATTGGAACATTTTTTTGCGGCGACATTTTTATTACACATTCTCACGCTGGAAGCTGTTTTTTACCTTTTGTGTCCCATGTACCACGTCTTAAAATCTCCTCTAAAAATTAGGGAAGAAAAACTTGAATAAATTTTTCGTCTTTTACAGTAGAAAAGTTTCAATAATTTTCCTATAATATATTATTTGGGTATTGTTTTAATAATCAAGACATTTGTGGGATACAATTTAAGGAAGAAATATATTTTTAAAAGGAAAAAACGTCACCCCAAGTTTTTTGTACTGTCGTCCGTCCTTTGAGTTTTTAGCTTCGCTACCCCTTTGTGCCCGCATGTTTAGATTAATAAAAGGTCAAAGTAGCCAGGTGTGTATAAAAAACCCTTTTTTTATGCGGGACATTTTTAAATGATTTATTTTTTAGAGATGCCTATTTGGCATGTGCTACCTAGCATGACCCTTACGGTAGTTATGGGGCCCAAAGGTTACATTGAACATTTAAATTAATAGATCTATTTGTATTTTGCTCATTTATCTCATTTTGCATTCATTGTTCAAAGCTCATTGTCAGAGGAGCTTTTTCATCCTGCATTATGCAAACATTTTCGATTACTAGCAAACCAACCGTCGATTTTAATTCAATAGATTTGAAATTTACGACTCCAAAATGTATTTAGCCACTTAAAAAAGCTGTTTCTTATTCACAAGTGAAGGCTATTCAATGTACAAGTGGTCGTAGAAAGCTCGTTCGCCGTTATTGTAGACCTTTACCTCAACAAAATGTTTATTCGATTTCTTAAACTAAAATTTTAATAATGACAAAGTAGGGTTGAAATAAAATCATAATTTAAAAAAAAACTAAGGGTAGGTAGGTATTGCGTGAAAAAATTGTTTGCGAAAGCCCATTCTATTTTTTTCACCCTACCGTTACTGCGCTTACGAATAATTTAAATAATTAAAACGTAAAAAAAGCACGGTAAAGTTCTGTTTCATCTAAAAATTGATAAATAATTGTAATTATTACGGTAGTGGTACACACAGAAAGAGGAGAGGATTAATTCAAGGCAATTACAATAAAAAGTTGTTACTACAACGAATTAGTTACCAGTTCTCACCATGCAGACGAAATAGCCGGTGTTAATTATCAGAGATCCGGCCTTAGGCGGATGCTGTGATTATACGGAAACGGGGAGTCGGCCTAGGACTACGGGCCCCTCGACCAGGGGTCAACTTGCTTGGAGCTCTATTTGCACTCTGCATAATTACCTATCCTTTTTATCAACTGTAAATTATTTACGTAAAAGCTCTTCCGTCTAATTAATTTAATTAACGTGATTATTGTCGTCGTCGGCAAAACAACTTTGCTCACACAAACAATTTGGCATGTATTCGTTAGTACCCGAATAAATTCATTAAAATAAAAATTTATCAGCTATCAAAGCTTCCATTCGATTTTCGTAATAGTTGTGGTCACCACCAATGCCAATGTAATAAATAAATTCGCTTGTTTCAATAAGTGACGCAACCCTAGGGCTATCAGTTGATCTCCATTCCATTTGTAGGGTCACGTTCTTCTCTTGTCTATCCGACCATTTATAACGTACTATCATGGTGATCCTAGTATTTTCCACTTCATCTTTACTAATAAACAACTTAATTTAGTCGACATGTGAATTTTTTAAATTACATATTTAGATTTATCAAATGCGATCCTGTCGTGTCAGGTCGAAAATGCTAAGGAGCTTCGTGAATCACGTATATACTATCCTATCACGATATTATGTGTTGACATGTCTTCATGTAAAGTCAAAAGTTGGATTTCTCAAAGATTGACAATATCAAATCGACTATATTTTTGTCAACAATCTCAGCAAAAAATAGAGAAGTTATTTTGATATAGATTAATCTGGTTAACAATTTTCTAAATACCGCATCATTTTTTACGGCAAATAAATCAATAAAAATATTTTTCAAAATTTGAATTTTACAAAATAAACGAGCAAGTCGGCAGAGCAAATTAGTAGATCTCATATTTTGGAATAATTAATTATCCGTTATTCAATTTTAATATTTTTCTTCTAGAAATTCTTTATTTTTCACATAAATTCGAGCTATTATCATTTTTTGAGACGGCTTTCAGTTCAATATAACATTGTCAAATTTTTTGTGCTAAAAAAAGATCAATCGATCATCAAAACAAGACACAAAATTAAAAATCGAAGGTTCAAAAAAAGTTTTGCAGATGAGAAACTAAAAGCCATAATAATATTTTGGTCATTTTCTTAATTGCAAGCTCAATTTTATAATTCCCCCCCCCCTCCTCCACCGGGAATCAGGGTTTCTTTAATTTAGTATAATCCTGTATCAGTCTATAGTTAATTCCTATGTCTTTTCGATTAAAGATTAATTACGTTTAAAAAAATCTACATCTGTGCTGTTTTTGAAATCCTTGTATCTGTTTTTTGAAAACCCAAACATGGAAAAGCCGAAAGTGATATTTCTCAAAGGTTGACAACATTAAATTGTCTATATTTTTGTCTTAACAAAAAAGGTATTGATTAATCCAATGAACCGTTTACTGATCGTTTTTTTACGACAAATAAATCAATAATCATGTACACGAAACCGTAACATTATTTTTTAATGAAAATCCAATAAAATAAGAATAAACGAGAAAGTCGGCATGGCAAATTAGCAGATCTCATATTTTGAATTATTCATATCAGCTAGGAACTCGGCGTTACGGTAGAGCTACAGACTTCCTGAACTTTAAACAAAATAATACTTTCTTCGTTATCTTCAAGAATTTATATATTATTTTTTAAATTGCCAAGTTTTTCTAAACTTTTTATGCATTTATAAAATTATAAAAATTAAAACGTTTGTTATGTTGAGAAAGAAATATCATTTCCTTCGATTCATAAAATTTCACACTAAATAGAAATAAAACAAAACCAGAATAAACAAATTATTGCTTTCTTTCCGGAGCTGTCAATAGCTGTCAACTTCAGATTATTATTGGAAGGACAATTCAAGGTTTCCAAAAAAGTATTTGTCAAACTTTTAACCAAATTTTATTTTTGAATGAATAAGAATTCCACCATTTTTCGGATTTTTTCAACAGTACATACAAAAATTTTCGGTTATTATTACAGCAAAAACAGTAAATTTAAGAGCAATAAATAATTCAATTATGCGATTCTGCAATCCCAATTTTCCGATACGTCCGTGTTCCACTTAATAAACACGGGATAATTCTGTCTTTCTGTGGTTTCCTTCCATAAAATTGAAAATTTTAAATTCCGAGTGAGTAAAACTATCTAGTATAAAGTTCTGGAGCTGAGTAATATAAAATATTTAAGATAAGTTGAAATTGGAAACCACGATAATATTTTAGTCTATTTCTCAATTATTTTTGGAGAGATTTACAGATTTCGGGAGATTTCAGAAGCTACAGCTAAACATTTAATTTGTCATGTTTAGGAAAAATTGTAATTTTTAATCAAAATCATAAATCTACAGATTTTCTTATTAATACTGTTAAATCTTTCATTAATACAACAAATTCTTTTCATCAGTGCAAAAAAGTGCAGAAGTGAACTTTTTCTGTTCATTTTTTCTTAATTTGAACCTAAATGAGAGGATCAAGCAAAATAGAAGATAAATCTCTTGGAAAAGTTAGAAAACTAAATCGTAGTCCTTCAGTGTCTAAAAATCAACGTCTTCTCAGTTAAGAATTAAATCAAGTAAATAAAAATAATAAATAATTTATTGCATTTGTTAATTACTTCAATTGTATAACTTTTTGTAGATTTTTAAAACAAATAAAGTTTGTTCTAAACTTGATAAATTTGTAATTTTTAACACAGATGGACCGACGGCTTTACGTGCCCTCCGAAGCACGGAGACGATAATAAGAAATTTTAGACTCTCCCCGGATTCAGCTAACAAATTAGGCCAATGACCGCCTCTCCATTATTTCTTTATTTATTTATAATGATTTATAATTATGCGTTTTTTTGCTAACTTTTGTATCTTTTTTTTTTAAACCAGTTTATATTATCACAGAAAAACTAAAAAACTAAACAATAGAAAAACAAATTTGAGAACTTCAGTTTTACTAATTAAAATTAACCAAACTTGACTTGATTATTTAATTAAATAAAAAGAGCGTTAAAAATTTGTTTTATATTTCAAAATTACAAAAAAATTTAATTAAGACTGGATTTATTTTTAAACTGATAATGATAACAAACAGATATTAATTTTGATTACAAAGAACCAAAAATTAATAAATTGAATTAAAATTTCAGCTTTTCTGTGAAATGCTGTAGTTTTTCAAAAAAGTTTACTACTGTAAAGTGAAATTCTCTATCTATTTTTCGAAAACGTTTCTTTCTATGGATACAGGGTAAGCAAGAAAAAGAAACATAGAGATAATAAAACTTGATAAAAATATTTTTTTTATAATTTAATTTATATCTGGAAAGCCATTGATTTTAGACACTAAAGTGTTAAAATGTTATTTTTAGATAATTCGTAGTGCTCTTTAAATAGCACTTAACCATATATTCTAAAAAAAATCAATTGTTTCGGTAATTTGACCTCTTGAGTTCAGATTTAAAAAAATTGTTATTTTTCACAGATTTGTTTTTTCTCACTGTGTATATAAGACGATTTTGTTATGGGTTCTTATTTTCCAATTTCATACCTTGGACTTTGAATTGAAAATAAAAAAGAAGTTCATTGTAAGCCTAAAATTTACGGATAGCTTCCTTCCCCCTGGAAAACTATGTTAGAAATATTCAATTTTCAATAACAAAAATAGAGAATTGACATATTTCAAGGTCAATCCTATCTTCAACATCTTTGTTATTGTTATACCAAAGCCATTGGAGCTACCTACTATGAATATTTTCGATTTTAATCTTAAATTACCGAAACTTTAAATTAGTGGTTCCCAAAGTGGTCTATATCGACCTCCAGGGGTCGACAATGACCTGCAAGTAGTCTATATAAGCAAAAAAAAATATTGGGGGTCCATGAAATTTAATGGGAGTCAACAATAGTTGATCTTATTTTGGTCCAGTTGTACAGTTGCAGGTTAAACCAAAAAATTTAGATTAACAAATAATATTATTTAGAAAACAAATTTTCTGGTTTAACTTACAACTAAACAACTGAGCCTTAGTAGTAGTAGTTACCTAGTTGGAAGTTAGGCACTATTGCAGACAGCAGCGTAGCCAAGGAAGGGCCTGCCCTCCCCCCCTCCACCGAAATTATTAATTCGTAATTTTACAATTTATTACTTCAAACCATGTATAGATTTCTATATAAATGATTTTCAATACACTAATGATACAATATTTGAAGGCGAATGGCTGATTTCGCATCAGAAATGAAAAAACCATGAAGGAGAGATTTCAAAATATACAATGAAAGCTCTTAATCAGTTTAATATTGATGTTTCCGAATATATTGTCGTGTTTCGAAACCATAAAAATCATAATTCACTTATTTTGTAAAATTATTTTGAAGTTTAAATTTGTTTTATTATTTATTTATTTATAATATTGTACATAAAAAATGTCTGTTAAATTATTAGCTGTAACTAAGGTAGAAGAAAGATAAAGAAAAGAGAGTGGGACTTGAAAGTTAGAAGTAGAAGACTTGGTCGCACGCCTTCACGTCGAGTAGACGAGCAGGCGAACATCATTCCCGCAATGAAAATTAAAATAGTTAATGTGTTTTTTTTTTTAACTAATATATAAGTTAACTTGATTTGATGTTTTGTTTTAATTGTGGTAAAGTGCAAATAGTAAAATACAAGTGAATAAAATTAAAAATATTAAAATTACATCGCAACAAATTTGTTTAACCAGGCGTGGCCAGATGCAAAAGACCATGTGCGCTTGCAAGGCGACAGATTGAAAAGAAAAGTTGAGCATTTTAATTTAAATTGACGATTTTAAAAACTACAAGAGCTCATAACTACAAATAGTGGATACCTAGCTAGAGTAATTTAGAAATAATCAAATTTTATAGATTTGTATAGCTCGGGTCATCTCAATATATATTATTTTAGGAACATGAGCAGTTACTACAGCCTCTGTAAAAAGAACATTTTCTAGCTTAAAACAAATAAAGCTAAATTTGAGAAATAGTACGGGCGAGAATATATTAAGCGGTTTAGCTTTACTAGCAGTTCACAGGAATGTGCCTATATTAATGTAGAAGAGGTTAAATACTTTTGGAATAAAAAAAAGACGCAAATAATAATAATTTCTATGACTTAATTTTTAGTGTTTATTTATGTAGTTGGAAACTGTTATTATTGTCGTTAACGTAAAAAATGTCTGACGAAACTTTTTTTTCGGAAAAATTATTTTTTATTGCAATTTTTAACTTTCTATTGAGCGCTTAACCTTGAAAATTTGAAAAAAAATTGCCTGCGACGCTATTAAAATACGGCTCGCTGCGCTCGCAGGCCCCTCCCCTCTAACCCAATTCCTAGCTACGCCACTGATTGCAGAAACCATTATAGTACCTGATGCGCCTCTGGGTTAAATTTAAATTAATCCTCTTTCTTCATGCCTAGTGGAAAGAGGTTTCAGCGCGGTTCAACTTTAACGTGTTTCCTCTTTCACCATGTAGGAAGTATACGCTTTAACCGCACTAACAATTTAAAATGCTAGTGAAAGGATTTCCGAAGAGATTGAAAAGACTTTGAAACAAAATAGTAAATTCTGCATTAATTCCTATATAGTGCACTCTTTACAGCATGAAATAAATGTTTAAATATCAGTGGTGGTGCAATTTACATCTATTCTCTCACGATCCGCTTGAGTTGTTGATGTCTATTTCAAGTAATATAATTAAGCTTCAGAACTGATGCCTGGACATAACTTTCTATACCAGTAACTATAAAGTAATGTGTGAATGTTGACGCTACTTGCAATCATCTACCTATTCTTTATCCACTTTCAATTTATTTCAATCCTGCCTGATGTGTGTATATGGCAATTTAATGACTATTTAGTACTGCAAAATAAGGCATTTGCTTTTCTTGTTACACTGAAATTTATAATACAAAATGGTTAATGGTACCAATTGTTCGAGTAACGGGAAAATTGACGTCTTGGGAGATTTTAAAAATCTCGTTCCATAACTCGGCCAGCGCTCGCATCAATCCACCGCTTTATTTTCGCATTAAAATATGTTATCTAATTTTTAACAAAGCAAAAATTCAAATAACCCATGTACCATTAAAACAATAGCAATCAAATTTTCTCAGGTCTCATAATTAGTTACCGGAAGTTGCTCGCTTTACGGTCACTTTAAAATTATTACTGCCGACAATAGACGACCAAAATTTAGTACAAACAATTTAATTGAAAAATGATGCGAATAGAAAATGCAGATATAATTTTTTGATTGGGTTTTCCATAGAAAGTTTTCTTTGTTTATGCGATTACAGGTGAGTGTAGGTTATTTCAAAAGTAAATCGACTGATGCAGATTAATATCGAACAGTGCATCGTGAAATGTCTAAAGTTTGCGATTATAAAGTCGATAAAATGAATTATTTTTCAAAAAAGTTAACCTCAAATTATTCAATAGCGCTTGAATTTTTTAAGCCTTCGCGGTTTCCGTGCTCGAGTGGCGCCCGAGGTAATAGCATTTGAAACCAAATTTCTAGTTTGTAGATTAAAGAAACTAATCTGAGAGTATTTTTAATAAGAACATCCGCAATTTCACAAGGTACCTGACAATGGTCTTGCAAGTAACAATGGAAGCCGTGCGACTGCTCCCACGCGTTTTCATCCACGGGAATGACCACTGACCTGACCTGTACAAGTCCGGACATCCTATTGTAGTAGTAATACGTAAGAAACACGTTAATTACAAACTAATTTATTACCTTGAACACGGCATGAATATCAGTGTAGTTGTAAAAAATTGGTCTTGCAAATTGCCGAAAGTTTTTCAGAAATTATTGGATTTTATAGGAAGATCTTCGTGAGTTATGCATGTCGCGTTGATAAATTATTGCAGATATAAGATTACCCATTTCTACCATTTTTGCTTCCGCAAGTGAACGTTTTGAAGATGTTCCCATGGTTTTAATATCGCGTGTTATCTTGGACATGTTTGCACGTGGCGACTATCGGTATAAAACATCGGTGACCAAGAAACCGCTTCCGAGAGGCAACTTCAATGTCAGGAACGGACTCGCCATAAAATTTTCACCATGGTTTTTGGTAATCTAATTGCTGTCGAAACGTTTCTTCTATCACCGAGCTTCGCCATGTTGGATCCACGTTAATTCGCACCCGCGCTGAACCGGGTACGTCGACAAGTTATATGAAGAGTCCGAAGCTTTTGTTTCGTTGGTTTTATTAATGTTCAAAGTTTATATGGCACACTAGCAGTTTTACTATAAAAGCTTGAAGATTAATTTTTGTTTAATTTTAATTAATTCGGTGGTGTGACGAAGAATTAAATTGATGCATAATAAACAGGATGGGATTTTTCATTTGTTTAGGTCAACGTTAAGCACAGACACAATGGAGGAGGTTCTTTAGAATTCTGACTGTTCATCTGGCTTCATTACCATTAAGGTGTGGACACTGTCCTTTGAAAGCTGCTTATCCACTGTGTAGGCAAAAGTATTCAATGTAAAGATGAAATTAACTTCGAATTTTTTTCTTCGTGTACAGAGTGTTCAGGTTCTTCTCGTGCAAAAATTGCTTCAAAAATGTTGACGTGTTGATTATAATATTGCGGAATAAATTATATTTTATTGACTCTCATAAATTTCGTTACCGTGAATGTCGTTGCATTCTCTTCGTTTTGATTGAGCCATCTTTAATAAATTTTACATTGTTAAGACTTAACTTTCACCGCTTAATTGAATTTACATTTAAGTAGGTAATTAAATAAAAGGTGATTAGGTAAAACTTATTAGTCACGTCGCGTCGCGATTTAAATATTTCGCGTTTTACGATTGCCAATACATTAATAAATTTAATATTTTGAATCCCGAGAAAAAGTTTCCGTTTTAGACTTTAAGTAAAAAAATTGAAATGAAAAGTTCGCGAAACTTCTCACATTAAATCGGAAGATTTCTCTAGTACCTACATAAATTATGATCTCACTTAGGTGCGGTGAAATTCATACCAATAGGTCACGATGATCTAAGAACCTCTTTCGAGGAACTGTGCCTTTAAATTATGAAAAACCGAAATTTCCCAATTTTTCAGTGACCAGGAAGTGCATAAATCCAATTAGAGAAAATATAATTTAAGACGACGCTTCTTTCCTTATTCATTAATGAAGCAATTCGCACTATTTATAAAGTTCAACAGAGATTTGAGATGAACTAAATTGACGCATAATTCACAGCTTAATTACCTTTGTGGGAAATGGATATAAACCTTAATCATTCTAAATGCAAGACTTGTCGCTTTGGTCAATGACTTGACTGAATCTTTATGGTTTCGTATTTCTAAGTGGTGCAAAAATAAATATTTGATTGTTAATGTACCCAAAAATTTGCGCAGGAGTGGACTATGGAAATATTAAAATATTTCGAAAAAATTCAAAAGTTGCGTCAAAGCAAAATCCTAAAAAAAAAACAATAGAATTTATACGGTTTGTTTAGGAAGTCTACGGCATAACCGTAGAAGTGTGCTGTAACATTTACACGAGTTAGTACTCTATTAATATAACCAAATCCACCCTCATTCTTTACATTTTTAGGTTATTTTCGGAAAGTGTCCTTGTATCCTTCATCAGCTTTCACCAACACAACCTACCGTTTAATTTAGAGTCCTGCTTAAATCTACCCTTTCAGAAAGTAAATTTAAAACCCCTAATTTTAACCCTAAAAACCAATTCCATTGTTTTTTGTTTTAGTAATTTGCTACGCTGGTTGGGGTTGACTCAAGTCTGACTTTTCTCTTATTTGTGTATTAAATTACCTATCGCTTCACTTCCGGTGCTAATTTAAGGCCGTACGAACGTAAAGTAATTTGTATTGACTAACGGAAACCCTTAATGATAAAATCAAAAATATAGGAAAAATGTTCGAATAATGATGGGCCAACTGCAAAAATTTTTGGGATATCAATAAGTTCATGCGTTGAAAGAATATCGAAAATATCGGATTTCCAGCGTATAAGTAGCATTGTAGTTGAACAAAAATTAGATCATTTATAATATTTCTAAGTGACAGTTGCATAAAATGTCCGAATTGTAACGACAAAACAGAGGCGCAAAAATATGCAATTCATGGGGTTTTATTGCAAAAACAGGACCGTAACGTTGTCAGTAACCGAAATAAAACTTCTCTCGGTTAGTCGTCTTATTCAATAACACAAATTATCTAATTAAATATTTGGGAAGCATAAATAAATAATTATTATGTTGGATTAATTACCAAACAATTGAAATTAAAAAAAATTATAGTTCCACTTCTGGTGTTATTTTTGTAATGGTCATGGAATAAATTTGAATTTGATTATTCATGAGAATCTTTCATATCGTCATCATCTAGCTAATTATAATTTTATTAAATTGAAGCAAAAATGAAGGAAGGAAGAAGGTGGGTAGGTTTCTAAATTTTGAAATGCATAAAATAAATATAATACGCATCTGGATTAGTAATGCGTGGTCAGTAACCCTCTTTGATGGATGGACCATCAGTTATACACAAGTCTGCTTTGTGTTATTGCACCAGAGTATGGAAAATGTCGCAAATCTGACAGCTTGCGTTGATCTTGTAAACAAGTCCGAAATCTTTTGACTAAATTCATCTATGACGTGTCAAATTTTGAGCGTGAATAATTTAAATTGCGATTTAGTCGTCGCACAAACGCATTTTTTCGACATCCGATTTACCTTGTTAGCTTTAAAATAATTTCCCTCTGTAGTCTTAAAAAAGTTTTAATAAGGAAGTGACCAAACTGAAAACTTAATTTCAGACGATAACGAAGTTTAAAAAGTTCGAGTGGTTTTCGTGTGACTTGACTTGATCAAAAACAAAGCTCGATTTTAGGAAACACTTGTCCAACTTTCCTTTGATAACGCAAAAGGTGGCCGCAAAGCTTTTAAGAAAAAACTTCTTTTTAGTGGGATGCGTGTACTTTTAAATTTTTTTTAAGTGGAACGCTATTGATTAATGTTGAAAAGTAATATGCAGGTGAGGTGAAGTAAGGTGACCCACCCGCATACCCCTATCTGATGAACGCCACTGCGGCGGTGAAAGGTTACTCTTTGGACGCCTTTTTGCATGCACACCACGCTCGATGCACTACAAAACCAACAATTTAATTCAGATCTTATCTCACAAAGCTTGTTTTCAATTAAGGTCATTTCCAAGCGGGATGCTTTGTTATTTTCAGAACAACCGAGCTTTTGCGTAGCTTTGCCTTTACTGTTTTTAGAATTCTATGACACAAAAAAATTAAATCCAAATCTTGCCGTGACTAACTATTATACACTTTCATTTTGTTAATTTTTCCAACATTATCATTTAATAAACTTTCCACCCCCATTCAGCTTTGATCTGAATCTGAATCCTGTCGTTGTAGACATGATTCTAAAATTTTAACTAGCAATCGCACCGATCGGGAAGAAGTAATAAAGAGAAGAAGCAGCCATAATGCGTAGTTGTGGATCTAAAATAGTACAACCCCCCTTTCTCCACTATTCTTTTTATTTGTAAAAATTTAGGCACTTTTAGTGCCCAACAGTTAAAATTTTAAAGTTAAAATAAAAAAATCACAACGTTCTAGTTACTGTAATGCACCGGGGGGTCTGGGGGGTATGGAATACCCTCCAGGTATGGAATACCCTCCAGTCCGATATAAGTATTGTGGTGTTTCAAAATGATTGCGATTTTGGCTTTAGTAATTAAGTTGTAGGATTGTAAGATTTGCTAGGTGCGGATGATAGGTAACGCACTAAAGCATAGGACTGCTATAATGAAGTCGAAGGTTCGAACCTCGACAAGGTATAAAAATTTAGAAAGAAAGTGGCTTTTTGTGCCAGCCGTGGCCGACAGCGGGTGCGTGATTTTTGTATGCCCGCTGAGTTTTGATATTATTTTGAGAATTTGTAAGTAATAATAATTTTGATTTGATTAAATAAAGTGATTTTATGCGAACGCATTATTGCGCCTTTTGGATGATAGTTTTGATATTTTGGATAATTTAGATAATTTTTGATGCGTTGCTACCGAGCGGTAGTTGATTTGAATTGGTGATTTGGAAAGATTTGATTGATTTGATGAAATTTGAGGAGAGTGATTGAAATTGTAAAATTTAAAATTGGTTTTAAAATTGCAAGAATCAACATTTGCATTTGTACGAGCGCGTAGCAGCTGGTGATAACAAGGCGTTTTGGATACGCATAAAATTAAACGTATGAGCCCAGTAAAATTTTACATTACATTGAATGTAATTTAAATTTGGATAATTAATTTGGAATATTAATTTTTTTGGAGAAGAGTTTTTTTATTTTATTTATCATTTTAAAAAGAAGAAAGCAGATAAATACACAGGAACCGACTACTGAGCGTCTTTTTCTTGTTCTTCACTGAGAAAAGCTAGCTGGGAAAATAAGAGATTGTGAAGGAAAGGTAAAATTTACAAAATCCCACAACATCTAAATTTGCGCTCAACGTGGGGCTCGATTTAATTCCATTACATCTTTTTGGCATCACGGCACAGGGACGTTTCGTTTGCGGTTTTTTGCAATAATTTAAAATGGATATCATTTTAACAGATAGGAATAGTACGCGAAAAAAAAGGTCAAATAAAAGTGATAAAGGGGAAGACAAATTTGATAGATTTTTAAATGCTATGCGGGACTTGTTAAACGAAAAATTTGACTCACAAAACAAAAAAATAGAAAGCTCATATGAAAAATTAGAACAAAAAAATAGACTCACGAAACGAAAAAATAGACACACTAAACAAAAAAACGGACAAAATAATTGAAGAAATGAATAGGGGTCTTCTGCGCATTGAGGGTAAATTTAAAAGAATGGAACAAGAAAAAAGTGAACTTATGGAACAAGAAGAAAATAAACCGATGGAACAAGAAAAAAAAGAATTTTTTGAAGAAAACGCAGAATTATTTCAAGAAGAGGAACAAATGGAAAAAAATGAATTGGTTAATGAAAATTTTTTGAAAGAAAAAGAGTCCAGTGAAGAAATAAAATAATTTTTGAAAAAAGAAGAAAAAGAAAATGAACCTATGAAACTGGAAAATGAAAATTTGGAAGCTGTTAAGTTGGAGACTGAAAAAGAAAAAACCAAAAAATTGGAATCTGAAAAATTAGAAGTTATAAAGCAGGAAGCTATAAGATTAGAAGCAGAAACGGAAATCACACGAAACGGAAAACCATGAAGAAGAAAAAGAAGATTTGGAAGTTTTGGATGAGTCGGGGGTGGAAAACGAGAAACCAGAGCCCAGTAAAGTTTCACGTTGAATTATATTTGAAATTATTTACGATTTATTAATTTGAAAATTTGGAGTATTTAATATTTGTCTTGCATAGGAAATATTTCTTTTTGTTTTAATTTTGAAAACGCAAGAACCCTCGACCCTTGAAAATTTCCAATTGCTTCCGCAATCCTGAGTTACCCTGAGCAGATATAGAGTGTGTGGTAGTTTTTTACGAAAATACCATTACAGTATATTATTGTAATAAAATAATTATTATACCTCCCAGCCTAAATGTCATTAATGTATACTTCTTTAACAATAAACTTATTTTTAAAAATCGAAGAAATTATTCTTGTTTTGTTTCTTCTGGCTTATGCAATTTTCGTCATTTCGTTCTAGAGATGCCTTGCACATTTTAAATACGTGTGCGTGACAATACTTAAACATTACGTGGTTTCTGCAAGAAAAAATCCGTAATAATTCTTCTCCTTGTTCAACCAACCATCACTGTTCGGCTAGTGGGCGGACATTGCCCATTCCAAACATTTAAAATTTTTCTGCAAACCTGAGTAAGTATCACTCTTGGTTGCGAATTTAAGCAACACTTAAATTGTTCAAATTTTTATAACCGTAATCCTAATTTGGTCCCAAAAAAATAGTTTCGGTTACATTCAAACTGCACAATTGTAAAGACTTAACGCGGAAGTGTAACCGGCGCGTGTCTTATAAGAATCCAGTGTATTATATAGTGACAGACATGAAGTAGCAAAGATTCGAAAAGTAAGATGAATAAAAACACTAACAACTTAGTAAACCGGAAGAAAACTGATGTAACGAACAATGAGCGTGATGGTCTCCTAGCGGAACTTTATAAGGAAAAAATTGTCACAGTTTTGCATCCGATGATTTTCATTGCTCCAAATTATGCCAAATCGGTGTTAAATGAAGCTTCAACAAAAATTATCTAATTTGAAATTGTGATGCAAAGCGAGGAAACTGTTTACGACTTGTTACGATAAAATTCTATTTGCATCTCAATACGAAGTCGTCGTCCTTACGTAATTGAAAATAAACAGCAGTCTGCATGTGTGAAGAGCACCGGGTTCGTTGCATTTTACCGGACACGGCTCACATGATAAAACTTTTTTTAAACCTCGATTTACGTCAATCGGGTAAATTTACCATATGCACACTTTTTGTGGTTTTTCGTCTTCGTACAGAAGTCATGCTTTTTTTTCGTTCATTCCGATATACCTCGTGAGCTTCAAGCACGTCGACAGGAAATACAAATGATTTAGCAAATTGACAAATAGTTTTTGGTCCTTATTTGTCATCGAGAGATTCCGAAAATAGTTTTCTCCGGTTTTCGTTATTTAAAACAAACAATTAATAAAAACGTGAATAGGTATGTAAATTTACATATGTAATACACGTGTCATAATTTTTATAATGCAATAAAGAGAATTAACGACGATTTCTAAATCATCAACAACTTTTAAACCATTAATTTTAACAGTTATCAGCATTTATATGGTGCGTAATTTTATAAGTGCTGCTGGTTAATAGTAAAATAAATTTTATAGCTTCAAGTTGGCACTACTAACGGGATTAATAGAGTTTCAAAAAGATGTGGAATTTAATTCATCAGTCAAAACTAATAAGTTGAGACAGTGGTCCTGCAGATGTACGCATGTTATAACAATTAAAAGTGGCACAAAAGCTTCCAACTTAAAAAGCGTCATTATGCACTTAAAGAAAACTATAAAATGCTTTTGAAAAAATCAAAGTTAGGGTGGTATCGAATGTCTGAATAACTGTAAACACAAGCTACTCAAGATTTAATCTTTAAAAAATAAGTCCCCTACATGGAAGATATAAAAAACTCTTGACCCTACAAATAGAATGACCAAGGAGGTCTTTGATTAGTCAGGTTCAGGTATTTTTTTAGAATTTTTTACCGTGGGATATTTTCACGAGATTTATAATAGCAGTGGTGGTCAGGTATTGAATTTTGATGCTTTTACATTATTTTTGCCTCGTACAATGGGGGGTTATTATGTTACCGTTTTAAGGCTAAAAAATTTTGTAGCTGTAAAACTATTCGATATTATTCTTTATTACCTTCCGTCCTTTTGTTTTTAAACGTTTAACCGCTATTCATGCCAAAGTTTAGTTCCGGTGTGCAATCTCCTATTTCTAAAATCAGACACCGGACATGCGGGCAACAAGATTACTACGACCGAAGGAAACCAAGCAAAATGGTGAATAAACAATAATTTTAGTCCTGTTCATCAAGGGATCAACACTTTTATGGAAAAAAAATTTTTACATCCAGTGCTAATTTTAGCCTTCGTCCTTCCTAGTCCTGCCATGTCTAATTTCAGCTACAAAGGTAAAATATTTGTTTTATGCTTACCATAATGTTATATGAACCTGAAGGTATCTTAATTTGCTCGATTCTGTATTCTGTATCCTGATATTTTTGGATAATTTTAAATGTTGCAAATAGACTTAGAGGTGCTAGAGGACGGTGCTGCATTACTCGACGTTTTTCCCACCTTGAAATAATTATTATTGCTAACTCTGTTCAGGTTCATGATGCAAAGTAAACAAGTCGACTTATGATAAGAGTTTTACTTTTAAACTCAATTACTAGTGTTCTGGGGGGTATTCCATACCCCCCAGACCCCCCGGTCTCACAAGTTGATATACTTATTGTTTTACATGCAAACTTTCCACTTTTTAAGAACAAATACTTGTGTAATACGTAGCGATGATGATGAAGGGACATTTAGGGTTATAATTAGAGTGTGGAATTTATGCACTAAAAAGTACCCAATATATGCACATACATATGCAGCAATAAATGCCTGAAATATGCACGTATATGCTTTAAAAATAAAAGATTATGTACTAAAAAACACATACCTTCAATTCTTTTTATTAATTTTATTGAGAGATTTAATTACAATTAACAATGAGATTATACGCCAGCCGCATTTTTTTAATTTTTGTTTCTTATTGTGCTGGAAGGTCAGTCCTCCAATAACAATTCCCCAAAGCTGTTGGGACACATCGTAAGAAATTTTCGAGAAAATCGCCTTTGAAATATTGAAAATGAAACCGTTGAATAAAAAAAGTACAAAAATATCCACCTAAAGTTAAAAATATGAAAAATATGTATTTTAAAAAGTATTTTATTGAATTCTGATTTGCCTAATTCGGCTTTATCTATATGGATTTTGGTGACATATCAATTTTAAGAAATATGCAAATTCATTAAATTCCGTGCTCTAATTATGACTCATAAAATAATCATAAGCTGCATTTCCATTATGACGGCATAATAAACGGCAATATTGATGTATAATGTTTATGCGGATGCAACAATGAAACAAATTCGTTCTCAAGCCGTGCCTGAGAAGCTGTTCTTTTCAAAGATATTTTTGCAAAGTATGAAAATGTGCACTTATATGTCTTAAAAATATAAACATGAAATATGCAGTAAAAATAAAAACATGAAATATGCACTCTCAAATTTTGGTTGTAAACTCTAAAATTATAAAAACGCATAGATACAATTTTTTACAACTTTAGGAACAAGCAACAAAAATATGCATTTACATATAATTCCACACTCTAGTTATGTGTTTAGAAATGCGTTAATAACCTTAGAAGCCCAACAATTCTCCCAAAATCCATATTTTTAGGCAATTCGTAATTTTGTTCAAGTTGTAAAGAATAATTTTACTTTTGTTCGCTAGTGTTTAAGTCTTCAACTTAATACTAGGTTTACTTTACTGTTATGCGAGTTTTTTTTTACTTTATTTTTTCCATTCCTCGTCGGTTCTATTTAGAATACCAGCGTTATCAAAAACTAGATAGCAAAGTTAGCTAATGCATACGATCAAAAATTAATTTGAGGTCAATGTAATATTGCAAATTATTCTGTTTCAGTACTATTAATGCGGGTAAATTTCAAATCTTTAATTACAAACTAAAAATATGACTACGAATTTTTACCTCTCATTTTTTAGCTAACCCTTTTCCCTCAATATACAATGCTGTATAATATCAATATCATGGATATTAAAAATAAATACATGTTTGCAACAGGAATCTTCGATTTTTTTTAAAGTTTTATAACTGCACATTTTTTTTTGTGATATTCTAAAATAAAAAAACCGTTTCTTCCCGATTTAAAAACTCTCATGGATGGCAATTTCTTGCAGAAACAAATATTGACCAAACTGTAAATAATTACGATGTAGCGGTCCGTAGCCACATGTAGACGCACAAATATAAAAAAAAATTTAGTTTGATCTCATTTTTTACCCTTAGTTCCCACCGTAAGCGGATACTAAGCACATGTGCTTTACTATACTCACTTTTTAGCGTCTCCCTCAAGACGCACATTCATCTCGGTCGTTCACGTACATTCACATATAAACACAACTACTTTTATCTCATTTTGATACCTACATTTGCGATATCCTTTGTGCAAACCAAACTTGCACCTCTATTGTCCAGGTACAAAAAACTTTTTTTCTTTTTTAAATTAATCCCAGAACGGAACTCGGCGTAGGGTTCTTTAAAAAATCTGCCCCTTTCCTGTAGGTAAAAAACGTGGGGTATAAGACTGTGCATAAAAAACACAGCTTAAAAAACGGTCAGGGGACGTTTTGGACCATCTGGCCCACATACGGCTCTTGAGACGATACGAAGAGGTTATATTCCCCTTTGACCCTTTTAGTTAGCTCACACACACATTTTTTCAACTACGATCCACTTAGCGTTGTTTATCTTGGTTTTGATAGTCAAAAAAGTCTTAAAAGAAAAAACTAATTGAAATTAAATAAATAAATTTTAAAAAAATATGTCACCTACTAATTAGCCTTCGAAAGGCTTTTTTTGGCAAAAAAAAGTATTGTTTCATTAATTGAAAAATTATTATGTTAAGCTCGGCATTAAATAATTTAATGCCCAAGTTAATACATAATTTAACGGTTTAGTTTGACGTTTCGTTACTCGAAGAGGAAGCTGGCTAGACGGAATAGGGCAGCGGTCAAGGTTTCTTTTCCCCTTACAATACCGTCTTACACCCGCACCCTCACAATTTCGGACAGTGGAATCTAGAAATTGGGTGTCTTCTTTTATTGCTATACTACGAGGGATAAACGAAATTGTACCGCTGACCACAAACACTTAAAACCTGTCATAACAAAGTCGATGGTTGCATTGTAAACATAAAAGGGCGGAAATGTAAGGTGAAATTAACACTTGTAGTTTTTTTTCGAAAACCGAAAATCGCCAGGAGACGATGTCCAGCTGACCGAATAAACTCCAGGCTACCAATATATGTGCATGAAGGTGTCGTGCGAAGCCTTCCTCTTGGTAATTAAATGCTTTATTGTTATAATTTCAAAATTTGTATGATTAAATATGGTAAACCATACCATATGGTTAAGTTGTTGTACTTTCGCGTGCCGAGCGCGTTTAAAATTATATAGGTCAATATGGTCGAGTATAGTTATTATTTTGAGCAGATACTAAGAAAATGTGTAAATATAAAATTGTGTAGTTACAAATAACAATTTTCGTTCCGCAAGACACTGTAAACTATCAACTAGAGTCAGGTGACCACAAACTGTCGGTAATAATCTTAAAGATTCAAGTTCGATTAAGTATGCAAATTACCTATTTCAATTACAAAATAATCAATGGCAGAGAGTGACAGCAATTCGTTGAGTCGCTGTCTGCTTTTCTAAGGCAGCTCATATTCTTTATAATATAATTATTTTAATAATTTTATTAATTAATAGCAAGAAAATAAATCTAGATATGAACCGAAGATGTCAATAGAGAAAACAGCGAATGACTATAATATTTAAGGAGCAACTACGCTGGATAATCGGACAATTACATAGTCAATTAACTTCCATTACCTTGTTGCCAACATATCAAACACCAGAAAAACGTAATATATTCAAGATGCAAAAAGATGCAAAAAATAAAATGCTTGGCAACGAATAACAAAATGTGCATTTCCAAAATATCGGATAAACTCATATTATCCTTTGTTTTTAAAACTCAAGTTAAATACTACAATCCCAGTCAGGACTACATTTCCTATATTTTCTTTAGAAAAAAATTAATAGAGAGCACATAAGTTATATTGTTTGTAACTCATATTTTAAATCCGAATAATTCATGATAAACAGTCGAATATTTCGCGTATAACATTAGAGTTAAAAATCTCTCTAGAACAGCGGTTCCTAATTAGTTTTGGTCGTGGAACTCTTGGAGGTTTGTAAAAAATTTGGCGGAACTCCAAGCCGATTTGTTTACTGCATACAAGGTTGTGTACGCACACTACCCCCCCCCCTCAATGACCAAATAAATACAAATATAACAATTATTTTTTCAACATTTTGTTTTCTTCTAATAAATTCTTTTAATATTTGGTTTGATTTCTGGGTTACTGCCAGAAATCCTCAACCACGATTTCAACTTTTTTCTATTGACCATTGGAAAGAGGACAATTTTCTGTGTATATTAACACAAAAATTTTTTAGGATTATGCAATAGTTGTCGAAATAACAGCATTTTAAAATTACTGTAACTAGCACGTTCGAATCCCTGCTCTTCATTTTGTTGACGGTACGTGTGCTTTGATATACTCTTAATGTTGTTGTATTATTGGCGAGTTCTGTCATTTTTCAGGGATATTCTTAAATTTTTTTGCTTTACTCAACAACGGCTAATCATGCAACCGCGTTAAAAGGTGTATCTAAAATACATATAATGTATTTTACATTAAATTTAATTTAATTAAAATTTACATTTTTAATTCGATTTTTTTTGAAAACTTTTGCATTATCCTACAAAATTTTTGTTCTAGTATGCTTAGAAAAGTGCCTTTTTACCTATTTTCTATAGGAAAAAGTTAAAATCGTGGGTGAGGATTTCTGACAGATCCCGATTTCTGAAAGCTGGATTTTCATGTCAGGAACTGCGTCAAGTAGATTTCGATACCTTGTTTTTGTTCCTGAATATAATAAGTATCCAGTCTTACACTTGTATGTGCTCGCAAATGGTAGCAAAATACGGTTTGCACGTTTGGACAACTCCGGATATTCCTCGCGCAGTTCATTACAAAATACGCCAAGCGGAACCTCTTTAAATTTCAATTAGATTTTCGAAATCTACAACAGAAAATTCGACTGGACGTTAGCATTCCATGAATAGATATTGCCATTGAATGGAATAAAAAAAAGTTAAAAAATATATTTTAAGCGGCAAAATTTTGGATTTGGCGTGGATTTTTTTGCGGAACCCCATTTGGGAACCGCTGCTCTAGAAGCTCTAACATTATTTGTAGTTTTTCTTAAATTTGTTTTATTTATTATAATAAATTGGACTTACTTTAATTTTTAATCTTATATACTGTAATGATATTTTTGTGTGTGTGGCAAACGGCAAAATATTCATCAATCTCTACGGCCTCCAAGTCGGTTCGCTAAGACTTCTCAGGGTGGGTTCAAATTCGGGTTTTATCTGTAATTATCTCACAATTTCTTCAAAAATAATTAAATAAAAATTCTTGTCCAAAAAATTAATATTCAAAAATTAATTAATAATTAAATCAATAATTAATTATTATCCAAATCCAAATCAATTATAACCAAACAATAAATCGTAAATCCAATGTAAAAATTTTAATTTAATGTGAAACCTTAAATGGGCTCGTACTTTAAACCCTATGCCTATCCAAAACGTCGGCTTATCTATCAGCTGGCCACACGCTCGTACAAATGTAAATTCAATTCTTCGAATTTTAAACCAATTTTTAATTTAATTTAAATTGCTCTTTCCAAATTTTACCAAATCAATTAAATCAATCCAAACTACTAATTCAACTCAACTACCGCTCGGTAGCAACGCATCAAAAATTTCCAATTCCAATTATTAAAAATTATCATCCAAAATTTACGCAACAATGCATTCGCATCAAAATCATTTATTCAAATCAAAATCAAAATTCAGTACTCACAAATATAATCCACAATTTAAAACTTATATCAAAAAATCTCAATAATCGCCTCGAGCTGACACAACATGCTCGGGCGGGCGCTGTCGGCGAAAAAGCAAAAATTAACGAGTCAAAAGTCGGACCGCTGTCTCTCGCGCGGCGACTCATGGCAAAAAGCTAATATCCTCGTCGGTTCGCCCCCACCTGTCTAACTTCTACAGTCTTACAACGTAAAATTATTTAAACCAGAATTTTCATTTAAAATGTACAGGGTAGGTGCAAATCTTCTTTTTCACCCCAATACTGATGTGGTATTTTCGTAGAAAATTTCCACACACTTATATTTGCTCAGGTAATCCCGGTTTGCGGGAGCAGTTGGTAATTTTCAAAGGTCGAGAGTTCTTACGTTTAAAAAAAATAATTAAATAAAAAATTTCTTCTTGTTTTAAAAATTAAATAGTAATCCAAAAATAATGTTTCCAAAAATAAATGTAATTCCAATTCAAAAGTAGTATTCTTTAAAGCAAGGGATCTTGTTTTTGATTCCGACCTTATCCAAATCGTCGAGTTATCAACAATCGCACCACTTGTTCGTAGGAATATAATTTCAAATTTTCCAGTTTTAAGTATAATTCAATTATTCTTTCTCCAAATTAACTAACCAATCAAATCAAGTCGATACACTACTGTTGGGTAGAGACTATCAAAAAATATCCAAATTATCAAAATATCAAAAATAACTACGCAATAATGCGAACGCATCAAATCCACTTTATTCAAATCCAATCAAAATAAAATATTACTTACATTTCTCAAAATTATCAAAACTTAGCAGGCATACAAAATCTCGCACCCGCTGTCGGCTATAGTTGGCCAAGGAAGCCCCTATCTCTATCTTTTCTCCCCACTCTGTACTTTTCCAATTTCAACGTTTAAAAATGAAATTAACAAATTTTTACAATTTAGCACAGGGTGGGTCGAAATATTTTGTTTCACGACATCTTTTTGCCCCCTTTATGCATTGGAGTTATGTGCGCAGCTTAAAACAAAAATTCATAAACTCCAATGCCGTGCTACAAAAAAATCAAAATTTATCAAAAACAAAATTATTTACAACTTTAAATAATTTAAAAATTATGAAAAATAAAACAAGTTCAATATCGAAAAACAAAACGCTTATCTCTCCTTCATCGGTTATTCATTATTTCTCTTTTCTCACTTTCCATAAAATTATTTTCTCACTTTTTCCTTTAATTCGTCCTTTTCATTAGTCGCTTTTTCTTCCAAGGTTTCTTTTTTCAAAAATTCATTTTCTTTTTCATTGGACTCTTTTTGTTCCAAAATTTTCTTTTCCACAAGTTCATTTACTTTTTCATCGAATGCTTCTTTTTTTTGTTCTTCCATTACGAATAGTTCATGTTTTTCTTGTTTTTCTTTTTCCAATTGCACATCCTTTCTTGGTTTTTCTCGTTCCAATGATTCTTCTTTCACCAACAAGTCATTTTTTTCTACATCTTCTTGTTCTAGTAGCTCCTTTTTTAAAAATTTTTTTTCTTCTTCATTGGACACTTCCTTCCTGAAATTCTTTTTCTTCTCGTTTCATCGATACATTTTCTTTTTGTTCTTTTATCAATAATTTTGTTTTTTTTTTCAAATAATACTTTTTCTTCTTGTTCCATTGGTTCATTCGCCATCTTTCATCACTGGTTCATTTTCTTCCACAATTTCTTCTTTAGTGTCACTTAAAACCTCTTTTATCTCTTTATACGTATTGTTTATCATCTCTTTAGTTTCCTCCACAAATCTCTTCTGATTCCTTCCTATATCTTTCGTCTTTTTTCTCTCTATCATGTTCTCTTTTCTTTAATTCATGACGGATTTCCGTTAACTGCTTCCTATTTTCTTTGTGCATATTGCTCATGGTCTCTTTAAGTTCTCTAAACATTTCCTTTGTGTGTTTGTCGTTTTCCTCTTTCCAGAATATCATCCATGAAGCCATATCGTCAGTGATATCCATGTCGTCACTTATTTTGCAAAATTTCCTGCGCCGGGCGACAAAAAAGTTGAAATGATATAAAAAAAAAGTTTCAAAACAAAAAAACAGCCCCACGTTCTGGGTGTCAATATAATTAGTAGATTTTCCAAAAATAATTACCAGTTAACAAAATCCAATTTAATATAAAATGCTAACTAATCCAAATAAATAATAAATTTTCCAAAATATTCAATTTTGCATTTAAAAAAATCGCTCATCAAAAATATTCTTCTTTATTAACAATTATCCATCCAAATAAAAATGCTTTTCCAAAAATTAATTATCTAAATTTAAAAGCCAATGCAAAGTATTAATATTCTTGCAACTCTACCTTATCCAAAACGTCGGCTTATCAATTGCATCATTCGTTCGCACAAATATAATTTTAAATTTTCCAATTTTAAATATTCCACGTCCAATTTGTAATTTCTACTATTCTCTTTCCAAATCAGTCAAATTAATCAACACACCACGTCGATACACTACTGTTCGGTAGGGAAATATCAAATATTTATTCAAAAACAACGCAATAATGCATTAGCATCTAAATCAAATCAAAAATATTACTCACAATTTCAAAATGACAAAATCTCGTATCAAAAATCAAATTCAGCGGGCATACAAAATTTCGCACCCGCTGTCGGCCATAGTTGGCCAAAAGAGCCTCGAATTTCCTGTGATTGATCCCCACCTAGCAAATCCTACAATGTTACAACTTAATTATTAAAGCCAAAATTTCACCAAAATGCATAGGGTAGGTCCCAATCACTTTGAAACACCACAATACATCAGTTTTGTTCTGCGATTTAATTCTTTCGGCTGGCTTGCGCTGCACCTGAAAGGCATTGCATATTATTATTCGAAGTTATATTTTCAAATTACTAGGGGTTGAAAATGTTTACGTGCAGAATACCAATCGGCTCTTGCGAGACACGACGAAAATTATCAACACTTCGAAATGGTTTTTTAAGTGGCCTAATCTGTTAAATTAGAGACCTATTTTCCAAAAGATTTTCGATGTTGTTTACGAAAATTGTTAGTACTGGCAGAAATTAATTCTTTCGAATTTATTTGGCAGCTGTGATCGACCTTTTAGAATTTCGCCCGTTTCTTTTGGCCTCATTCCACATGTGAAACAAAACCGCAGAATAAACTGAAATTGTTTAACGTTGACTTGTCGCGTGACAAAATTTTCTACAGTTTGTGGCATAGGTTGTCGCCTACGTAGGATTACCTAGCAAATACAATGACTCCAATATTGCTTCTTGAAACAGCTCGAAGCTGTCAGTCGTTCAAATGCAATTATGTAAGTTGTACGGTTAAAAAGTTGAACAATTCTTATTTCCCGTTGTCTTAACGAAGTGAAGGAGAAAAGTCCAAAAAACGTTTAATTTTGAAAATTATTGTAAAATAAGAGCGCATCGTTTCCATTGTCAATTGTCTGTCGAATTGTTGACAAAGAACAATATAAATGCATACCTGCCACCTACGTGCCATCATCTCTCAGCCAAGTTTGTTTTTATGATGTTAGAAACGATAGTTTGTGCTATACCTATCTATGTATGTATACTATGTCAAGTATATAATTTGTGCTGTTTGAAATACATACTGCACCTAAGAAGACATTTAGTAGATTTGACGCCAAAGGAGTGACTAGAAAGATGAGGCTTACCATCACATTAGCATTGAATACGGTGACGTCAGGAGGGCGAGTCAGGTCACTATTGTCCAGGAGTGCACGTTCCGCTAAAAGAAACTCACGAGTTTCGTGCTAGCTGTCAATAGATTAATATAATAATGATTATGTACAATTCTAGGCCATAAATACCGTCACTTAATATTACGCTAACCAGCTAACAATGTTTAGTGACAGCCTGCAATTTCAATACTTTTGCATAAATTTCATTTCTCAGTCGCCCCAAGACTCCAAACCATCGACGATGCTCTCGTATTTTCTTTATAGTTTAGTCTGCATTTAAAAATATCTTACAACCCTACTAAAGTCTAGCTGTGTACGTATGTCCACCACACACACGTTACATATGGTGCAGACATGTCTTGAAGACGTTCTTCACACGCGTCCACACATGTGTGCAGTCTATCGCCCCTTGGAGATTTCAGCCGATAGCTACTATGAACTTTAATGTAAAATGACACAAGTACCAAAATAGTGGTACCACAACCAAACACATGTGAGTTATATTTATCCCAAGTGTGTGACCACGATTTTTAAGGCTAAAAAACTGGATACACATGAGTAATTATTTTTCTTATTTTTTTAAACCAACCATCAGCCACATCACTCTTATTCCATACCAAACCTTTCGAAGGTGTGAGCTTTCCATGGAAGGCCGTCTGCCAATGAGAATTTATTTCGTTTTCCCTATGTTAAAAATACGCTCGAATGATCATTAAAACCATTAATTTCGTTTATTAATGTCCTTGATAATAAAAAAGAAACGGTGGGGCCCGTTTGCCCTGTAGATAGCTAGGTACGCTAGCAATTTATATCCAACAAAATTTTTCTCATTAAAAATTCCACTGACCAAAGCTCAAGTTTCAAAGTATCAAATTTCCGTCATTAGCGTTGCAATTTAAGAGTCCGAATATTATAGACAGGGTGGTATGTATTGACAGATTGAAACCATCAGGCAAATGTTTTAGTTTTCAAGAGTCTAGCGGCAACAACCCTAAATGTTTAGTCTACCGAAAATGTCCTAGTTTTAACGTGGGGTGATATAAACCCTTGAAAATTCTTACACACGATAATCTTAAAATAGATTATTTGTCCACGTTAAATTTAACAAAAAAACGAGTTTTGAAAATTATTAAAATAATAATATAGTAAATATCGCGATTACGAAAGTAAAATTCCACACTGGAGACCATAACGAAATTTATTAATTTTTATAATGTAATAATCACTTGTTTGAAGCATATGTTTCGAAGATTATAAAATAAGTTTTCAAAAATTTATGATGGTAGTTAATTATTCGGTTAGCTGAAAGCGGTTTAACTATTACCAGAACAAAAATTATTTAGTGTCACTTAATTATCTTGAATTACTTGATTATTATTATTATCAAGTTATATATTATTCTATATAAACCCCCTAAAGAACAGTACTAATTAGCAAAATTTTATAGCTTCAACAGTAATAAAGTTAAATTTCAGCCTTAGGGAGATTAAGTACTAGAATAAGTTGTTAATCATTTATTTTGTCAATTTTGTTAATTTAATTTTAAACGAAATAAAAACTTTTTTGAATAAAAAGTTATCCCCCACAACTGAAGAAAAATGGTAAAATTGTAAAAACAAAATAAAAGCTTTAATAAGCGCCAGATAAAATTAATAAAACGAAATGAAGATATGGTTATTGCTTTATTATTATAAAAAAAGAAATAGATTAATTATTATGGGAATGACTCCGTTAATTGTCTAAATTAAAGACATAAAAATTACAGGTTTAGCATTACAAAAACAACATTTATCACATATAAATAACTAAATTAGATTTTCAGATATTTTTCATAAACATCAGATGTAGGTAATACGAAAAACCTGAAATTAATGTAATGCAATTTAACAAAAAAAAAATGTACACCTTTTCAAAAATATGAAATAAATATGAAATTTATTAATCGTTACAATTGCAGTTTGTTAAGACGATCATTAGACTCTCCCCGGATTCGAACCGGGTACCTTAATGTTAGCAGTTATTCTGCTAACAAACTAGGCTAATGACCGTTTCGATTTTATTTATAATAAAATATGGTGTCGTTGGACATCAGATAGGAACGAAGTACCATATTACGTAAATATTAATTTCAAGTTCTAGTCGAGGTAAAAACTAAATAATTATTCGGATATAAATATTTTATTATGATTTTTTATCAATAACAATCAAAAACTTCTTCTTCTTCTTCTTCTTCTTTTTCTTCTTCTTCTTAACTGATTAACGTAGCCTAGTTTGTTAGCTGAAGAACTGCTGACATCAGGGCCGTATTTAATCAATTAATTAATAATTAATTAATATTATTAATTAATTAATATTAATTAATATCAATTAATAAAGTACTGGAAGTTCGACTGCAATCGTAAAAAAATCAGAAAAAACAAAAACATTAAACTTGAAGTATTTAAATAAAAATTAAAACTAAAGAGATATTTCTAATAAATTAAATCCCAAATTAAAAAATTAGAAATTTGTATTATAATCCGGCGATTGGCTACACTGGATTGAATACACCTACTACTAAATTGCAAAAACATAAAAACCGAAGATGAAGAATATAAAAATGTCCTAAATATTTACAGTACTGTGTAAAAGTCTGCGACCACTTAATTAATTGTTAGTTATTACTCCTGTTCATTAATTTTCGATTTTTTGAAAAATAATTATATTGAAATGAATGAAATTGGTATTTTATCTTAATTCTTACTATTATGGTAAAAATTTTAAAGGGAACATAAATTTTATGACCATCATGGGCAGCATGATAGCTTAAAATAACACTTCCGCAATAAATTAGAATGGGCATTGTAAACTCATAAATTGTTTTATATTTTGTACATTTTTGTACATAAATGTAATTTGCTTAAAATTTGTGAAATTTTCTTTCAATCTAATTTAGTTCTTCGTTTTGACAACATTATTTTACTATCGCCATCGGTAAAATAAGAATTTAGTTTGTGATTTTTATTCAAATATTAAAATTAAAAAATTTTATTTAAAAACGGTTTTTTACATGAGAGTTTAAAATTAAAATATGAATAAGTTTAAACTTATTAAAAATATCGTAGTAAACAAAACTTTTAAAATTATATAAACAAAATTTTATCCGCGATAACAACCCTCCCCCCAAAAGTCAACCTGTAATCAAAATTTGTCAGTCCTTCGACAAATTATTTTCAACCATTAAATAGAGTTCATAAAAATCGAATTTTTCTCTGAATATCAAACTCAAATAAAGAAAAATCGCGCAAAAACATAATTATTTTAATTAAATAAAAACAATTTTTTCACAAAATTTCAATTTTTTTGTGGTAACTTTCGACAAAATACTTTCAAACAAAATTTTCTAATAACAATACTCAAAAATAAAATCTTAATTGCAAAAATACTTGCACAAAATTATACTCAAAAAATCTGTCGTTTCCACCATCTTGGCAAAAAAACCTCCCTCTAGTCACTTTTCTCCAAACATTACATTTTAAAAATTAACATAATAAAATTTAAATTTAGAAAAACTTCTTTCGTATTTTAATAAATTAGCTATTTATTTTGCAATTTTTTTAAAACCCTCCCCCAAAAATTTAGTCTAAATACGGCCCTGGCTGACATTAAGGTACTCGGTTCGAATCCGGAGAGAATCTAAAATTTCTTATGATTGTCTCCGTGCTTCGGAGGGTACGTAAAGCCGGCGGTCTCTCTGGGTTGATGACTTGCCTTCATCAACAACAAAAACGAGAGTTACTCGCACATCTGAGATAAGCCTAGCGAGCTACCTTGGATGTAAAACAATAAATATGCTCATAGCACTAATAGTAACTTAGTTACTATTAGAATCAAAAACTACTTTACAAAATTGCCAAAATAGCGATTTCGGCATGTGTCAAAGTCGATGTAAATCCGCAATCATCGCGGTTATCTTTTTTTTTCGCGCATTCGGCTTTAGATAATTTTTTGCATCTGGGTGGCATTTTTCAAAATCGATTTTTTTAAAAATTTTGGGTGTTTTATTTTCGGCTGAAAATTTTTAAAATTATTAAATTACAACATTTTTTACACATTAGTAAGCCGAGGGTTTGAATCCCGGTGAAAGCGATTTTTTTTTTAGAGAAGTTTGCAAAACTATGACTCGCGGTTTCCGAATATGTACTAATGCTGATCAGATGTTCCACTTTTGACCACCAGATGGGGTAATTATCGAACGATATAAAAATCTTACGCATTTTTGTTACGGACTTAATGTTTTTGTTATAGTTGTAAAAATTGTTTTTGTTTTTTCTGATTTTTTTACGATTGCTGTCGAACTTCCAGTGCTTTATTAATTGATAAATAATTTTGAGGGGGGGGGTTGTAACCCCTAAAACTACCTCCTTAAATACGGCCCTGATGTCAGCAGTTATTCAGCTAACAAACTAGGCTAAGTTAATCATTTAAGAAGAAGAAGAAGAAGAAGTTTTTGATTGTTATTGATAAAAAAATCATAATAAAATATTTATATCCGAATAATTATTTAGTTTTTACCTCGACTAGAACTTGAAATTAATATTTATGTAATATGGTACTTCGTTCCTATCTGGTGTCCAACAACACCATATTTTATTATAAATAAAATCGAAGCGGTCATTAGCCTTGTTTGTTAGCAGAATAACTGCTAACATTAAGGTACCCGGTTCGAATCCGGGGAGAGTCTAATGATCGTCTTAACAAACTGCAGTTATAACCATTAATAAATTTTATATAATCAAATAAATCCGACTGAACTGCGTCGGAACAAATATTTTTAAAAAGGTGTACATTTTTTTTTTGTTAAATTGCATTACATTAATTTCAGGTTTTCCGTATTACCTACATCTGATGTTTGAAAGACATCTGAAAGTCTGGGTTAATCCAGGGAAGTGTAAGAAAATACTCGAAATTTACAAATTTCTGAATCTGATGAGCTATTTTTTTATTTTAAATTTTCTTGGCAGAAGTTTACTGTAAAACTAACGCAAAATCCGCAGTAGTCCCGCGAAATCTAAAAAAGTATTCAATTTTATAAACCTCAGAATTTCACGAGCTATTTTTTTTATTTTACATTTTCTTGACAGAAGTTTACTGTAAAACTAACTCAGAATTTGCAGTTCTCCGGAGAAATCTAAAAATATATTTGAATTCTATAAATTTCAGAATTTCATGAGCTATTTTTTATTTTACTTTTTCTTGGCAGAAGTTTACTGTAAAGCCAACGAGAAATCTGGAAAAATCTGGGGTAGTCCGAAAACATCTAAGAAAATATTCGAATTCCATATATAAATCTCAAAATTTGATGAGATATTTTTTTATTTTAATTTTTCTAAACAAAGTTTGATGTGAAACTAACGCCAAATCCAAAAAAATCCGGAGTAGTCCGGGGAAATCTAAAAAAAATATTCGAATTTCATAAATCTCATAATTTCATAAGCTATTTTTTTATTTTACTTTTCTTGTCAGAAGTTTACTGTAAAGCCAACAGGAAATCCGGAAAAACCCGGAGTAGTCCGAAAACATCTAAGAAAATATTCGAATTCCATATAAATCTCAAAATTTTATGAGCTGTTTTTTTTATTTTAATTTTTCTAAGCAGAAGTTTGCTGTAAAATTAACGCCAAATCCAGAATAATCCGGAGTAGTCCGGGGAAATCTAAAAAAATATTCGAATTCTATAAATCTCATAATTTTATGAGCTACTTTTTAGAAGTTTACTGTAAAGCCAACGGGAAATCCGGAAAAATCCGAAGTAGTTCGAAAACATCTAAGAAAATATTCGAATTCCATATAAATCTCAAAATTTGATGAGCAATTGCTTTATTTTAAGTTTTCTTAACAGAAGTTTGCTGTAAAACTAACACAAAATCCGGAAAAATCCGGGGTAGTCCGAAAAAATCCATTAATCTCAGAATTTGATGAGCTATTTTTTTATTTTAATTTTTCTTGAGAAAAGTTTGCTGTAAACCTGACGTTAGATCCAGAACAATTTGCAGTGGTCCGGAAAATTTAAGAGAATATCTGAAAATTCAGGTAAATCTGATAAATCTATTAAATGAAAATTTAGAATATAATTCGTTCTTCGAAAAAGTCTGACTTTGAAATTCAATTATCAATTGCAATTGTTTTACTTTACTGCTGGTTACAGGAGAACTGCAGTACTTTGGAAACTAAAATTAAAACTAGAAAAAAGCATATAAGTTGTACTATTATGGACCGATGAGTATGGAGGGTATATACCTTCTTAATATAGTGGTCGTTGACTACTAGATTTCACCGAATCATAAATAATTTGCATGAATCGACAATCAAATAATTCGCGTGTATTATTCGAGTTAAAAAAATCTTTGCATATAAAACAAAAAAAATCTTTAAAGTTGATAACCGATAGTATCTGCTTGCCTGGGAGTGTATTCTGCCCTCCCGGACCCCTCGCTTTGTGACAGTTGAAATTTAGGTTTTTCCTAATCTTTCGATAATATGAATGATAATAGACGGGATAATATGAAAATATTTTTTAGACCAAAAGTTTACAAATGATGTCAATAATCTTAAAATAAAATTAAATTTATATAAATTATATATTTAGGTCATAAAACTAACGCCATTCTGAATTTTCCAGTTAATTTTAGACAAAGTACCCGTTGTTCCTGCATGTAGCGTTCCATGACTATTAATTAACCGAATGAGACGATCATGTTTAGTTATTGTTAAGAACATAATTTTTACACTATTTTTCATAATGCAAGGTATTGGTGCTTCCCCCGAATATTATTTTGCTATTATTTCAGCAAAATATAAAATCCCACCAGTAGAGAACATCGTCGGCAAATGGCGAATGCCAATAAAACTAACGGTGAAGATTACAACAATAAACAAATGAAAATTGTTTTCTTTGTTACACCTCGGTATTGGTTCTGTTGTGAACATACAAAGCCATTGCGAGTGTTCATTGTTGCTGTGTTTAGAATTAATATTTATGGATGTGTAATTCTTTCGAGGAAGTGCTCAGACATGAAGATGTCACTTAATAATTACAATTTATAATTAATCTTCCGACTGCTACAAGATTTATATTGCTGTGTGCAGATAAGTGCTTCACATCAAGTTTCACGTGAAATGATTTTTCAAAAAGTCATTTCATTTACCGTTATCGTGATTTTTAGTTTCAACATTAACAGTAATACCGGGCGTCGATTTTCCACCATCGCGTCTCGCATTTCCGAAACTCATCTGTGATCCTGGTCACCAAAACCTTTAACATTTACGTCACACTTTGTAGATACTCTGTTCGATAAACCTTTTATACGTCACATTAGTTTGTTGTTTATCATCGGTAAGGTCATCCATTTATTGCGAAATAATATTTACAAAAGAAGCGACTTGCATTATGTAGGTATGTGTGTAACCTTTGGCCCGATTTCTATTACTGTTAGGTCTCGTTTAGCCCGGAGCTTAAACTCTTCATAATGATTACCTTACCATGTTACATAAGCGTAAAGAGCTAAATTGCATTCAAAACATGCATTGCGATTTACCATTTCGAAAATACGCAGCGCGACATTTGGGTGAACTGGAGACGTCGCGACGCCTGCAAGTGCTGCCTCGTAGCGACGAAAAGCCGTCACTACTGGCGCAGTCAATAATTAAATACAAATAGTTTTGAAATTGCAACGGTAATTTTCAAATTTAAAATAATATTCGTCGGATTTGAAAAGCAGCGGATTTGACCTTTTCGTTTGATCGAAATGAATCAATTCGAGTGGATTTAAGTCTGGCTTACGACTGTGTTTACGTAAAACTTTATGTTTCGTTTTAATATCCTCGTCGCCACTGAGTAAACGAGTTCAATGCAATTCATTCAAGGAAAATAAGTTTGTCACCTTTTTATCTCGAAGATAAGTAATAATAATTGTTGGGCTTATCTGGCATTTTTGCGAGCCCAGGTTTGGCGGACGTAAATTGAAAAGCTACATACATATCGTGGGAGGGAGAGTGAAAAAGAAGAAATAATGCAAAAGTAAATATTTAATTAAAGAAACAAATTAGTAGCGCATTAAACGTAACATTTGTACGATGCGTTACAATAAGCGAAAGTACAAACTCCCGAGCGTTCCGGTTTCGCATCCGCAGACCAGAGTCCCGCAACCCCGCTAAGGGTGGCTGATGTGCGCAGCAGCATCCCTTCCTACAGGGTGAACACGGCCGATGGCTAGTGAGTGGCCTTCCCGAATCACATCGACTTACACCGGAATTTACCGACGTACGGGCGGACGCTTGTCGCCTGTGAGTTTGTCCGCCTGACACACGCGTTTGGACCACTGGCTATTCAGCATCACCGGTCGTCCTATACCGGACGTCATAACAAACGCGCTGTTCATGTCATCTTAAAAACACGGCCGAAACCCTCGACACAAATAAATTTCAAAAAACATTTTTAACTTTTCGCGCTCCTCCGCAATTCAAATTTTAAGTTAACTCGACAAGTGAAAATTTCGAGCAAGTTGGTTGAGCGACCAATAAATTTAGTTGTTAAGTGTCGTGATTTTGAAAATGTGTGAACAATTATTATTGGTGCAATTTTTGGTTTGGGACAAAAATTTTAAAATGTAACCTGAAGATCCAAAATAATTAGTGTCCCGTAGAAGAAGACCAAAAGAAAACGTCAAGATGAGAATTAAAATGCCAGCAGTGAGGATAGCTCAGGGTGAGCATTCATTATAATTTTCTTTACATGTTGACTTTAGTTTTCCCGAACTTGTCAAAATTTCGCGACCGATTGGTCTTAAAAATCGCGTGCTACAGACACGTGATCAATGTTTTTAATTAGTACTGCGCGACGATGCGGGGGTTGGTGGGTGGCAAAAGGGGAAGGGAATTGTCTGCTTGCTAATAAGAAAAAGTTATGATAATGATTTTTGCGAGTCGCTTGCGCAACTTTTTCTTCGGGTTCCTAGTTCAGTCTTCTGCAGGGATTTGTTGAACCAACACTTTAAAATTTTTAAAATGGGAAAGAAACCCTCCCAAAGGGTTTTCGCATCCAAAAGTGCTCAACTTTGACCATTGCACGCGAAGTCCGTCGCCGTAACTTGGACGGTCAATTTTCGTTCGACGATTTTCACAATAGTCAATTAAATTACCGTTAATATTTTGGGCCTACCTGCTCGTTTGTGTTAATTTTCTTAGTTGGAATAATAAACGGTTTAAATGTCAAATTGACCGCACTGACCAAAACCTTTAACATCGTGCGAACGAGAAAAGGGTTAAACTCGAGCCGATTAACCCTCTTCAATTTATTTCCAAGATTGACCTTTCAACCCGACAAAAAAGTCTTGATATGCAAGTACGACGCGTGTGTGTCTTCGGAAGGGTTATTAAAAGAAGATCCACCGTACATTAACATGTTAAGATGCGCGTGTTGCTTTGTGGTCACCCTATCTTTAAATTTATTGTGGCACGCGACTTAATAAAAAAGTGCACCACGATTAATTTAGATTTCGTTTCGTCCAAATTGGAGAAACCATATTCTTCCAAGTTGTGTGCGCTCAGACATCTTTTATTGCTATTCCATTTTTAAAAGAACGGAAACAGGAAAGTAATTTAATACTTCATTATTAGAAAACTTAAAAATTCGATACTTTTGCCGAAATAGTGAAAAAATACTAGTACAATTTAATAGAACGGTATCAGGTGAATGACGTTTGTAATGCTCGGCGTAGGGGGTGTTTTGTGTTACGGGCTTCCATGTCCAGTGTCGGTCAAAAGGGTGCTCGCCAGAGCGTACTTTTTATTGGGGCTATTGTTAATTTGACGTTTTATCGGTGCTTAATTTTTAAACGTCGGTTTCCTAAACGTAAAAAGCACGCAAAACATTTTCCTGTCTAACACAGTGTTTCTAAACATTTAACGACAATCGGGTTTTCCTGTCTGGAAAGTGTGAAAATTTAATTTTCGACTAAAAAAAATTTATCAAAAATGTTAAATTGACCTAATTGTTTTTTGGAGAAATAAAGTCGATCGTTATCTTTTGGTTTTATTTTTCAATGTTTTGTGCAAGAATTAGTATTACAAATTAAACTACAAAAAACGCTTCAACTTCTTTTGAAATTCGACGACGAAATTTTATGTAAAAAAGTGCTGTCGACGTTTTCCAGAAAAACTACAAAAAAATTGTTTTCTTTTAAATTGGGAAATTTTTGTTTTTGAAATACAAAGAAACAAAGCTTCTCGCTGTTTTTTTGGGTTTCTATTTCAATATTTTTTCAACTCAAAAATTTCATTTTTAGCAGCAAATGCAGGTACCTAGTAGACAAATTTTACAATCAAAATTCATCCCGAATTAAGCAAAGTTGCGGATTTTTCAACAAAGTTATACACAATAAAAGCAATTCGAAACATTTCATTTGATGCAAAATAGTAAACTTAAAAGCAAATGTTAAAATTTCTCAAGTTTGAAGACGACCAATGTTTGAACATTGGTTTTCCTCGAAAATGAGAAATTTTCTTTCGCAAATTCGAAATGAAGTGAAAAACTAGAAATATGTGTTTTCTTTGAAAATTATAAATTACAGTTTTAAAATTCGATTCAACGGTCAAGTTAATCGTGTAGTTGACCCGTAGACTTTCTACACCCTTAAATTATTAAAAAGGCAGCTTTAACCGCTAAATTCTCAAATTTTCTCAAGCTTAAACACCAAAAATGATGTTTTCCTTCAAAATTAGTAATTTTCACTGCTATTAATTAAGTCCTTTGATAATTAAACTTAAACAGGGAGTAGAAAACGACAAACAACAAAACAATATTTTCTTTGTGGAAATGGAAAATTAGGCTTCAGTTTGCTTAACCTGGAAAGAATTGACTAAATGAGGAAGCAAAGTGGAGGCCGAAATTTCACTGAAAATAGAAACTCTTCTCTAATTTTCAATTGTTTTGCAAATTTCTGAAAGTTTGAAAAAATAGTTTCGCAACGAAAAACCGAAATTTTGATTTGAATTTTTCATGTTATATCGCTTACAAAATATTTAACAAATTAAATAACCGAAATTTATCAGTTGTCATTTGATTTCGTTTTTCCGTGTCAAAACAATACAGTAAAGTCAGCAAAAATAGTTATTGTTGTTCCTAGGGCTCAAAAACACACTTGACGCCAGAGGTAAAATCGTATATCAATTGTTTTGGGTCAGCGACGGGCGGCACTAAAGTAGTATTGCTTTCAATTTCACGAATGAACAACAAACATTTTTTTTGCGTTTTCAGAAAAACAATATTTCTTGTCCGCGTATAAAATAATAAATTAATATTTTTTGATAATTTGAATTATATAAAAACACCAAGGTTTCTAAAACAATTGACAATTTAAACTTTAATAATTATTTATTTAAAAAATCAAGGTTTTTAAGACAGTTGAAATATTATGTAATTTTCCGCCCTCATGACAGGACAGTGGCTATTATTCAAATTAATAATAATGATGAGAAAAGTAATTTCGTAAAGAAAAGTTACTATTTTTTTACTATAACATAATAAAAAAACAATGTTGATACCTTTTTACGAATATTAAGGGCTGAAAATTATTGACTGTTTTCTGTAAAATTTGTTACCTTCAAAACAATTTATTACCAACAAAATTGAAAAATTAGAAACAAAAATTGTCAAGAAAAGAAAAATGACAAATTTTTAAACCTGACTTTTTTATTTTACTTATTAAATAATATTGAAAAAGTACTCCTTTTAAAAAAACTTTGAAATTTGAAATATCTAGATAAGTTTTTCAATTTTCGATTTCAAAAAACTGATTTTGGTAGAAATCATGAATCTGGAAGGGAAAATTGTTAAAAAAAAGCAACAAGATTTAATTTTGTTGAAAAATGGGTATATCTATTTCTTGAGTATTTTCAGAAGTCACACTTAAGTTTGACCAAAATCTGTGAAAATCACATTTTCATTTAAGTCCCTCGAATTACCGCATTATTGAAGTTACAAGCACATTCGAACTTTTATTACCTTTTCACTGCTAACCGGGACAAAATTCTTTGACTCTCTCGAAATCCCACGAGAAGATTTTATTAGGTTGCAAATTATTTGCAATGAATCTTAAAATTTAGTTGTAAAAGTCAAAATTGTAGTTCGTCTACCCTTCGCTAGGGGGCGAATGTGATAATTTCATCGACGATGCTCCCACGTCTTCAGGCAGGACGAAAATGAAAAACTCTTGCGGTTTACACACCTGCTTTCTCAGCTTACATCTTAAGATTGTTGAAAACAATTTAACGACTAATTAAAATGTGTTTGATTTGACTAAATGGGTTTCTGTTTACCGTTTGAGTTTTTGTACCATAAAATAATGAAGCAGTTGATGGATAGTCTCTTGGTGATTTAATTGTTTAACACTATCGAATGGATTATCCATTAGGGTCGCTCGTTATGTCTTAAGTAAAATCCTCGAGCGGGTTTGCGAGCTTCGGAGAACTAAAAAGATGAAAACTGAGCGAAGAAGAGAAAAATGTTGACGGAACTTGGGATACATACATCCCTCGTACTATTAATTATACATGCAAAATCTTATCGAAGCTTCCCACTGCGTGATTAACAAAACTTGAAATTGAAATAGAGATGCAGATTCGAATTTTATTGCAGTGTGAATCCATGTTTGCACCTTTGAATTCATAACGTAGAGACTTATCTTTTTATCTATCTGGCATACAAAGGCACAAATTAATTACCTACACAATCAATTTGTTAGGCCATGCTGAGAGCCTCTTTGGCTTTTCGCCGTTTATGGAATCAAAAGGTTTGACGAGAGAAGATTTATTGGTTCGTGCACTTCTAATTTCGAAAATTGTCGCTGTGTAGCAGGAATCGCAAGACGTATGTGACTGCATTTCTATATGCAGTGTATCAGATCGTGCAAAGATGAGGAGGCTGAGTTATGTTCACGACATTCGTTACAAGCCTTCTTCATGTTATAGTGACCGAGTAGGCGAAAATTTTTAATTTCGATTGATAATTTTAATACGTAATAGAGAATAAAACGCGATTTGCGACCGGCCTCCCCTTTTTCGCTCGAAAACACCATTATGCCATCATGAGATTGTTGTTTTCTTACGATGCTTTATGTACTTGCATTTTTGTTGGCCGTAATGCAATTACAAACAGGCGTGATGCATGCTTGACCACAATTTAACCTCCGTACAACAGTTAAAACTTTTACTAGCAGCCTGAAAACATTTTATTGCTCAACAATAAAAAAAAATTGAAAACATTACTTCCTCTTTCGTTTCTTTTTTAATTTGAAATCTTGCCAAAGAGACAATTTTCTATTTAACTTTTGTTAGATTATCTTAGCTGGACAATATGCCACCGGAGTTACGCTGAGCATGCAAGTTCAGCGGAGTGTAGCCACTTGGAACAGCAATTTCTTGAAGCTTGGACCACCGTGGCCTGACCTGCTATTTTAAAGGTCAATGGAGATTTTGCTTCTAATACGCATTAAGAATCCTTATCAGTCAAACGCTTTGAAAGTATTTTTACACCTCGTAATTAACAACCAACGTCCACTGAATCTCATTAAATCATAAATTCTCTAATGTTACGTCTAATTAATTGCTGTTAAGGAATATAAACTCTAAATCATTAACTTTGTATGATGCTGTTAAATGTCAGTATTGCGAAGTGTAGAAAATAGTCTTTTATGATTGATTAGGGTCAGGAGACCGTTCAAAATCGGACAAACCAATAAACTTCCTGGATATTGCGCTGCTTATAACTTTCTCTAAAAGCATAAAAAAACGTTAAAATCACTTTTTCACACCATTCGAGCGCTTTTCGACGCTCCGCAACACCCTGTATACTTTTTCCCCATGTAATCAATAGAACCTCACACCATGCCTTCGTTAAATTATTTAACACCCTTCCACACACATCAATTTTCTTATCCCATTGGCTCTTAAAAAATTATCACACTGCGCTATTGTCCCACAAACCAATAACTAGAACAAAACTTACGTCAAAAATGGAGTCCGAGCATTAAAAAAAGTTTAGCTTGGCTACTTACGAAATTAATAACGAAAGTAATCAAGTTGTATTTTCTTGAGTAAACAGTTAATTTTTATTATGCTCACACTCGACAGCTCTATGAAAGTCTTAAATAGTAAATTCAGCATCTTAATGAATCATAAATTATATCTTTTTAGATAATAACAACGTTATAAAATATTTAACACCGGAATACAAATTAATTTTATTGCCATTTAAATGAATTACCATCTTCGAAATTTCTTTTTTCTAATCGATCATTATTTTTCATGCTCCTTTTTAATTGTGTCATTTAAAAGTCCGGCCCTGTTTTCAAAACATACCTGATATAAATAACTTGGATTTGTCAACACGAAAATACTTTGAAAAGATAACAATTGTATGAACACCTAGCACCGGTCTAACTTTATCTTATCACATGTGTGACCCAACGAGGCTTGGTCTTATCAAAAACAAATATTGTTCACCTGGATAGCATGTAAAGTAATGGGCATCCGGTACAGTTTTACTATTGCGGTTCAAATGCCATGGCAATTTCAAAAATAAATTTTTTACCTTTCCGGCTATTGCGATTGAGGTGGTTGTCCGCTCTTCAGCAGCGCTTGGTAATTTGATTTCCCAATTTTTTGTTTATATTTCTGATGTTTTCCTCCCATTACCGGGAATAACTCTGAATATACTTGGAATACCTAACTGTAATACTTATAATTAATTTTCTCTAATCCAAAATGTTTTTATTGTCGTCCATTATATTTTACAAAAATATAAAATTTTGAAACTTTTGTTTAAAATTGTTTTAATATTTTACTTATGTTTTTGTAATTAATTAAAATGAAAATTTTTGGGCACTTAAACTTTTTATTTATAGATTTAGCCACATTCTTAATCTTAGATTCCATATTTCTTTACCGAAGAGTACTTTCAAGAAGAATTTTCTCAAAAAATTATGTTATTATACAAGAATTGCCGAAGGCTTTTACGATTAGCGTTTTTCTTTCAATTCAACTACTTTTTTTATGTAAAACACTTTATAAATTTACATTTAAATAAATTATAAATATCAATCAAGATCTTCAAGTTTTTTATTATTTAAAAGATTTTTTTTTGGTAAATATCACTACATATTACGCTTTTATTCCATTAACCATTTAAATATTCAAGTAAAAAGTGTATTCATTTTTTTTATGTATTTGTCTACTATGACGTAATAAGGACAGTCAATGTTGAATATAGTGGTTATTGGTGAAAATTTAGAGCAAACCTATTAAAAATCTTTGTCTGCAAATTATTGTTATCTGTATTTTTTGGCAACGTTAAACTTATAATTTGATAATTTTTCCGACTTTTCTCCGGTTTTCTGCTCTTCGTTTCCTTCACCTCTCAGCTTTCGTGCGCCGATTTGCAAGTATTGCGCACATTTTTTATTTTTCCTTCCCAGCAGCACTTTTTGAAATAAAAAAATAATTTTGTGATAACAATACAAACGTGACCTGTCGGTGAGTTGTTTATTAGCAATAAATTTAATAACAAAGCATTACGTTACTTAGTGGTAGCCAATCTTTGTTAAATTTATATCCAGTTGATACTTTAGCTCATCAATTAGATCAAAATCTTAAATCGAAGATCGATATCTGTGGCTGCTTTAAGTTTATTCCGTTTGTTAACATCACGTCTACATGCGGAATTAATGTTTGAGCTGCAATACTTTTATTTTGTGCCAAGATCTGATAACCGAACAAAACTTTTATCTAACCTTTTTGGACAAACCTAGCCAATCAATTCGTTCCGATTTCCTTCGTTTTTCTCCCATTAACAATTACTGCAGGAAATTTTTTTGTAATTTGGTTAAAGACGCGTCGCGTATTTTAAGACATTTAAAAATAGCTCCCCTATTGAGGTCCTGCCTAATATTTTTCGTCTTAACATTTTGTACAGTTAATCGAATGAGTAGCCCTAACCCTGTTGCTATTTACAACGCTCGTTTAAATTGGTCTACTGTAAGCAGAGGGTGGAATGACATTTTTAGACGATCTTATGTTAATGTGTTCAGTCCTTCAACTCGTTATAACACAGATGTGTATTCTAAAAATTCTTACTTCCAACGGTAACATAACAATTGTAGTTTATTTTTACTCGACCAATTTATTATTTTCAATTACAAAATTTAATTTCGCTTCTAAAGACCGGTTGCCGGATACGGTGGCTGGCAAAGGAAACGCAAATTCAAAAATTGGAACCCAATAGAAAGTTCTTATCTAAAATTTGGTAAACAATTTTTGCATTCACACATACCAACGTGGGAACGTACGATAGATATCATCAAAAGCTCAGCCACCTTCCACTTCTTAAGTTGTCAAGTGACCTGTAAATAATCCAATTGTTCAAAACGCATTATATACAAATTCACATGTTTTTATAATTTTTCATGCACGCCAGTTGACTTGGAAGTAAAATTTATCTAAGCGAAGATCTCAAAATTTACAATCATTTACAAAAACTACCCTTACGAGTAATTTCTTTTACTTATGATGATTGATGATGGTAGAATAAATAAGACAAAAATTTAATTAACATCCAGAAGCAAGAGCAACATAATAAACGTAATAAAAATCTCATTAATAGCTTGGGAAGTGTTTAGTTAGAAAATTGTGTTTTGAGATGAAAGATAAAGTTGGTAACGGTGGCTAGGTTCTTGTAAGGAGGTAAGATGTGCAAGGTGTTCGTGAGGGACTCTCCCACGCTCTAGATCGGACGATGAGGTACACATGAAAGGGTCAATTCTCGTTGCTATTTATTCGTTCACTCATTCAGCACTTGTCCGACGGACAATGGTCATCATAACCTGCCAGTTTAGTCAACAAAGCCCGAAAATTTAAGTTTGTGAGACTTTTATATTTACAAATAGGGATTTTAACCTGAATGCTGTTTATATGACCACCAATATTCTTCACATTACAGGGGGTTATAAGAAAGGATTTCACCGACATTTCAATCTCATAAAACAATTAACTCGGTCCAGCCCTTTAATTTTTTACCATAAATAATACATTGATCTCGATAGCATCAGGTGCGGTTTGTTTATGATGACTAACCGGGCGCGCGCCCTCTCCGTGATTAATCCAGTTCAAGTGAAGCAAAAGTAAATGATCTAAAATATTGCAGTCGAGATATTACAAAAAATTGCAGATCATGAATATAAAAAAAAAATCACTAATAGGTTCGATCTTTCTTATTATACAGAAAATAACGTGGAATTTATTCCACGTCAAATAGACCTATACTTTTTACTCTAAAAAGGTTATCGACTTTACCATAATTGGTGGTTTAAAAACACACAAGCTTTCTATTTTATATGATTACTAGAATGTCAGGCAGTCTTAGATCGCCCTAATCATCTGGTCGATAATTTAGGTGGATATCCGGCATTGAATTCAAAAGTTTATTTTACGTTCTTACTTTCTTAATATTTCTTATGGTTGGGAGGGGGGGGGGGTCTGACAACTTATATAATATAACAGCAGTTTAAGAAGTTTAGCTGAATCAAAATTTAGAGAGCTTTCAACTGCATTTTCAATTTTTTGTGATGATTAGACTAGATTTTCTAGCGGGGTTTTAAAAAAATTTTAAAAATATTAATAATCAATTTTGCAATTAAGATTTTATTTTTGAGTATTGTTATTGGAAAATTTTGTTTAAAATTATTTTGGCAAAAAGTTAAAATTTTTTGATAAGATTGTTTTTATTTAATTAAAGCGATTTTTCTTTATTTGAGTTCGATATTCAAAAATAATTTCGATTTTTGTGAACTTTATTTAATGGTTAAAAATAATTTGTTGAGGGAGCGACAAATTTTGATTACAGGTGGACTTCTGTGGGGGGGGGGGGATATCGCGGATAAAATTTTGTTTGTGCCATTTTAAAAGTTTTGTTTACTACAATATTTTTAACAAGTTTAAACTTATTCATATTTTAATTTTAATGGTAAAATAATATTGTCAAAACGAAGAACTAAATTAAACCGAAAGAAAATTTCACAAATCTTAAGCAAATGTGCATTTATACATAAAATTCACACCAAAATATAAAACAATTTAAATTTATGTTATTTTTAAAATTTTTGGTTCAAACAATTTATAGCAATTTAAAATCTTTACCATAATAGCAAGAATTAAGATAAAATACCTATTTCATTTATTTCAATATAATTATTTTTCAAAAAATCGAAAATTAATAAATTAATAGGAGTAATAATTAACAATTAATTAAGTGGCTGCAGTCTTTTACACAGTACTGTAAATATTTAGGGCTTTTTTATATTCTTCAACATCAGTTTGGTCAGCTACTATTGTATTTTACCTCTTTTTGAAAAAGTTTGCTGTAAAACAGACGCAAATCCGGAAAAAACGGAGTATTCCGGGGAAATCTAAGAAAATATTCGAATTCTGTAAATCTTAAAATCTGATAAGCTATTAAGTATTTCACTTTATTTTTTCTTAAAAAAAGTTTGCTGTAAAACTAACTAATTCTGGGTGGTCCGGGAAATTCAAGAAAATATTCGAATTTTATAAATCTTAAAATTTGATGAGATATTTTTTGATTTTACTTTTTCTTGGCAGACGTTTACTGCTAAACTAACAAAAAACAGGAAAAAACTGGGCTAGTCGAGGGAAATCTAAGAAAATACTCAAATTTTACAAATATCTGAATCTGAATTTTGAATTTTTCGCTAAAATCTCTGAATTTTTTTATTTTATATTTTTTTGGCAGAAGTTTAATGTAAAATTAACTCAGAATCGGCAGTACTCTGAGGAAATTTAAAAAAATTTTTGAATTTCAAAAATCTCAGAATTTCAAGAGCTACATTTTTATTTACTTTTTCTTGGCAGAAGTTTACTGTAAAATTAACAGGAAATCCGGAAAAATTCGGAATAGTCGGAGAACATCTAAGAAAATAATCGAATTCCATAAACCTCAAAATTTGATGAGCGTTTTTCTTTATTTTAATTTTTCTTAACAGACAAAGAAATCCGGAGGAATCCGGAGTAGTCCGAAGAAATCTAAGAAAATATTCGAATTCTGTAAATCTTAGAATCCGATGAGCTATTAATTATTTCACTTTATTTTTTCTTGAAGAAAGTTTGCTGTAAAACTGACGCAAAATCCGGAAAACCCCTGGGTAGTCCGGAAAATTTAAGAAAATATTCGAATTCTATAAATCTCAAAATCTGATGATCTATTTTTGGATTTTACTTTTTCTTGGCAGACGTTTACTGAGAAAGTCTGGGTTAATCCAGGGAAATGTAAGAAAATACTCGAAATTTGTAAATTTCTGATTTTTTAATTTGGGATTTAATTTATTAGAAATATCTCTTTAGTTTTAATTTTTATTTAAACACTTCAAGTTTAATGTTTTTGTTATAGTTGTAAAGATTGTTTTTGTTTTTTCTGATTTTATTACGATTGCAGTCAGATTTTCAGCACTGTATTAATTGATAAATAATTTTCGGGGGGGGGGGGGGGGGGTTGTAACCCTTAACACTCCCCTCCCCTCTTAATTACGGTCCTGACTAGAAGATATTTTGTATCTTTTAGACCTTCTGCATTTACATCTACTGCCTTTTCAATTTTTATCTTAAGTATATTTTTAATTTTTATTAGCGGTCGGTCGTGTCTGACCCCCCCCCCCCCCCCGCATTGACAACTGAATACTTTAAAAAACTCAAAACTCTTAAAATTAAAAATCAGTTTTATAATATTGTGTACAGTTCAGCTGAGCTGAAACTTAATAATTTTTTAAAAACAATTAGTAAAAGTGCATAATTGTTAAGCTAAGTTTAAGATTTTAATATAAAACTGACTCACGAATTCTCAATTAGCGATTAACTATTTTTAGTAACCAAGCTATTATAATTTTCAACCAAGTTTCACCAATTTTGTGAAAGCAATTGTTTTACTTTACCTCCGCCCGTAGCTGACAATAAAGGTAATTTTAATAATTTGTTTTTCCTTTTGAAGGGAAAACAACATGTTTTATTAACTACTGTAATATTTTCGGACCTCGCTTGCACGAAAAGTTGATTTTCTCCCAATGAAACAATATACTATTTCTTTTATTTGATCTATTAATAATGGAGAAAAATATTTTACTTTTAAAAATGTGAACATAAATTTTATGATAATTATTAACTGGGGCAGATGTAGGCGTATAGTGTGGGAATCCTAGAAACCGACTTTCAACCCTTTCTTTCATAACGACAATAATACGATAGCCTCTCTTTAAGTTTCCATTCAAGGATGACAAATACTTTTTATACAGCAAAGAGAAGAGATTTTCGAACGGTTAGGCTAATTTCGATTAAAAATGTGATTCCAAAATTAAACATTATTTTTTGCGGAGCTTGCAAAAATCTTTTGTCGTGGACCCTCTAAATTTGAAGTTCGTGCTAGGGTTGTAAGTAATAGTTAGTTACCCTGATCGATCCCCACTCTAAAATATGATTTCACTACCCCTAATTTTTGCTACCTGTATATTTTTATATCAGTCTATCGCCAGCATCCCAATGGATCTAGTGAGGTTTTGATCTTGTAGAATAATTTAGTGTCGCTAGCGAATTATGCACGAATTATTGGAAAGAATGAAGCGTTATTGGAGCGATTATTTCGGTGAGTGAAATGTAGTATTTAAATTTTTATTCTAACAAATTGTGCAATTAGAATTCTTTAGTTAATTGTTTGCAATAAAATAGTACAATCCTAACCATTAAGATCAGCCCTCCTGATTGGAAATGGCCATTCTTGTCCTGATTAGACACAGAACTCGTAAATAGAGTCGCATAAGGTCCGCAGATCGACTAAAACTATAGAAGTGGTGATACTTGGAATTATTTTATTGGCTCTTCGGGTGATAAATGAAGCTCGGGTCATGACACAAACTACCCCAGGCCAACAATATACTCTCTCGATTCTCTCTCGTTTCATTCTTTCGAAACCACAGACCAAATTTATAACACGCTCAAATGTATGCCAAGATTCGGGCTGCATTTCCAAAATACGAATCATCCTGTACATTTGATTACATATAGTGGCCGAAATTTTGACGACAGATTTCAAGTCAACAATGTGTAGCCTTAACAATGACAAGGGCGTGACTGATAGGGAAGGAATCGGGGGTTTTAGTAATGCCCTAACTGAGTATATGTGATAAACAATGTTGTTTGCCAACCAAACCTTTATTGCTCACGAGTTTTACTGTATTCTGATATATTATGGCATTTCGAGTCAATTCGATAGACGATAACACATTGTCTTCGTCCAAACTTTTTATTACCTAATTTCGAGAATGCATCTTAATAAGTTGCCAGTAATGTTGTCGTACGATGTTATGTTTAAAAGTCGAAAAATACAAAAATAGAAATTTCGAGATAACTTTTATCTCGTATTGGCGATTTTATCGCCGCGACTTTCCATAATATAATATCTAACGAGATAATCCAATTAGAAACACACACACACACACATTCTGTCGAGTAAAGTAACTTGGACATTGGATTATCTACTTTGCTGATGTGACAAGCTAACCCTAGAGGCTTTCAATATGATTACTGACCACCTAAAGCTAGTAACACAAAAAAACATCCTTGATCATATTATTGTCCCTCGTGGTAGCTTGTCTAACTAACACAATCAGAAGGTGAAACTGCCTATGGCGTCACGACGCTCCTCGACACTCGTCGTCCGACTGGTATACAATTATTCGAACGAGTCAATACGTTATAAGGTTAAGAGAGAAATAATTGGATAACTTTTTTTATGTTTTTCTTAATCAGCATTTCCTTTCGATTTAACTAAAAGAAAGGAGAATAATCGAAACCACCCTTCTGGTTTGGACAATGAACCGTCTGAAACGACGTTGTTTGGCTCTTTGTGGAAGCCTGTGGTCTTAATAGTCCACACCTGGACATAACATTCGTATAATGGCGAATATAAAAGGGTTTGCTTAATTTACTGGATATTTTTATGTTTATCCTTTCGCCGTTGTACAACATTTCTACAACTTCTCCGTTCGCAGGAGAAAATTGTTCCATGTATTCGTAATAGGCAATTTGGATTTTTATCAGTATTTCTGATTGTTTTCAGCCCCCCCATTACATATACATTGCTTATCAATTGACTATAATATTGACTTCTCAAATCTTTGTCGGTTTTATTTCAATTTCACGAGGGATCGAAATGTTCTTCCTCTATGTAACGTGTAAATGACCACTGTCCAAATTCTAACCCAATAGAATACTTTTATTGTGTACATAGCTGACCAACGTGCGCACGCTATTGGTTCCTGGGGAGTGGTCATTTAGGGGTTGCCACAGCCGGACACCGGTTGGTTCCTATCGGAACGTAAACAAACAGTTGGTCAGTGAAAAAAGTTACACCTGAACGTCAGCAGTTCTCAACATTTTTAAAACAATTAAATATATAGATCGCTAAGTTTATGATTACCGATCCCCGCAGGGTGCTAACAAGCGGGGCGCGGGGTGCATTTTCCACCCCGCTCTCGAGTGTCATTACTACACCCGGTCACATCGGGGGGTGGGTTAAATTTGCAGCTGTTTTATGAATCGATATAATCGCACCACCATAAAGCAATAGTTAGATTAAGAAACAAAAATCCTTTTTTGCATTAGCTAAAGGAAATATCAATCTCGTAGGAAATTCGATCCCCTCGAGCAAAATCTAATGTAGTGCTAAATTGAAATTCACTGTAACCCTTCCTCTGTGAAATGCTTTTTTGTTTATATTAAAACTAAATTTGATTTATTTATTAACAGACACAGACGGGGCGGATCCAGACGGTCATCAAGACATTCTCACATGTGGAGCCTGCCAAAAGCCGTTCGCTCTTTCGGATATCGTCAGATTTATTCAACACAAAGTTGCGTCCTGCAATAAAGAAAATTTTGTGGCGAGTCACTGCTTCCAAACGACGGACAGGGATCGCGACAACGACGACGGTGGTTTGCCACTTTCCACGATAAACACACGTCGACCTAGCATATCGGCTCCAATTTCGGGCAGAAAGAGTTCTGGAAGTAGCACGAGAGTGCACACTCCGCCGCCCGCATCGCCCAGACTTCCGGCTCCCGGCGACCTATGCGTCGACGGAGCTGCATCTTCCACACCAAAGAGACGAGCGTCGTCATCCCCACTAACGTCATCGAGTCTAGAAGATGGCGAAGACATCAAACCCAACATCAAACAAGAAAGGATGGACACTTCCTCCTCGTCACCTGAAGAACCTAGTCATAAAAAATCGAGAACAGAAGTGGCCGACGCCGAATCGAACACAACAAACAGCGGTAAGATAATATTTTTGCAAATTATTACCTATTCGAGTTTATTAAAAAAAAAAAGAATACAAATAGAACGATAGATTAATTTGTATTTGCTTCGCGATTAGATTATTCAGTTATCGATTTTTCGAATTAGTCACCTCTGGGGAGAAAATGTAGCTAATTATTTTCGAGCATCAATTGTGAAGCGAACTGAATTTTTTAAAGTTTTAAGCATTGTAAATGCGTGGGGTTACTATGGGAAGAGCAGTTGCGAACAATAGGTGTTTGTCCATCACCGCTGGACACAACCCTTCACATGTGCTGCCCTCGAATTTTCATCTTAATAGATGCATTAGTGCGTAGCCTCGATCTATTCTAAAATTTTAAATTCTGCTATTCATATACACCCGAGTTTCATGTCCACCGAATGACATAATCGTGACATGTGTCTCTATTGGGAATTGCAGATAAAAAAGTGATAAGTGAACTCTTGAATCGTTACTAACTGATTATGCGACAGGGGTAAATGGTAAATCACACACCCAACTAATAATCCAAACAAAAAGTTTCTTTGACACTTTGCCCAAAATTTTTCTGATTGAAACGTTTATATTTTTTATGGAAGTAAACTCGCAGGAAATACCTTCACTCTTTGCTTGGTTATTAAATATTCCTGTTGACGTCTGTTAGGGGACGGGTTGTGTAAGAATGACAGTTTGTTAATTTAAACGCCTCGGGTGAAGACATTTGACACCAAACCAAACTAGCGAATATACAATTTTGCGTCTTGTATTCGCACCCCAACGACTTTTTCTTTTAATTTCAAAAATTTTAAATTGAAAATCTTAATGCATCTAATATCCGATCTATTTATTACATCGGTCACCCTCGCCCACACTATCGCCCATAATTTTTTGATAGTTATGGCCACCGCATTTCCACTGGGAAGTTGCGGTGATATTGGCATTATTAAATTTTCAATAGAAATACAAACACGATTATGAATTTCACAACAGCGGCGCAAATGTTATCGATAGCTGTAAATCAATCTCGATTGTGATTTTATTTTTCATAATTGAAAACTCGGGAATGACAGCTCGCTGGAGTTTCCTTATATTTAATCCGAAATTCAGCAACAGTGTTACTTCGTAATCGAAATTGTGTAACAAACAAATTTTCTCACCCCAATTTCACATTTTTATATCTTGCTACCCCGAAGGGGTTGCAACCTTGATTACTTTGTCGTCATCCACTAACTCGGTCTCCCTTTTCATTTACTTTACATAATCAAATGTTTTCCACCTGATATCGACCACGCAGCGCAAGACAAATCTCCAATAACCACCAGTTCACACTTGGATAGGTAAACCTCCCCCCCCCCCCGAGAACAAGGACAGAAATTTGTAAAATTTGTAAAGGTAATCAAGAATTTCCACTGCACTTCATCCGAATTTTCTTATTGATTTTCTTATTTTTGTAATAATCATATTTTGTATAAGATTGAATTGTGTTGAACGACGTGGAGTCGAAACCACGACATTTTAAATTTCATTAAAAATAGTGATTTAATTTAATTTGATTGTTTCTTAATTGTTTATTTTACTACTTCTGTACATTAGCAATTAATAATATTGCTATCCCATTCCAATCTCTGGAACCTGGAAAATTTGAGATCAAAATGAATCGATTTTGGAATTTCTCAAGGATGTAAAACTTCTTCAAATTTAAATATTTTTCAAATTAATGCTTTATTTATAATATATTGTCGTGTTTTTTTTACACTTCAACCAGATAAATCCCCTGGTGGTACTTGGAGTTTTGGTCACCAATCTAAACGTTTGTAATTTTGAAACTGAATGTGGTTAAAATATACCGTTAACGGAATACCTTTTTTTTGCACTATTTTCCCTCCTTTTGTACTATCGTCGCCGTTCTTTGCTCCGCAACAGTTATTTCTTCTCTAGCAATCCTCTTTTCAAACTTTACTTCCACACCACTTCAACAATTCTATTTTTTATACTTTCGAGAGCTTCTTCTCGAAATTAATCGTCCTTTTCTTTCTCTTTGTTTTTTTATTTAATTAAATTTCGAGAGATCAATTTCTCTCCAAAATCTAGCTGGAACCTGGTTTATTATTATTCCTTCACTGCTCTCCTTTTTTTCACGCTCCCTCTTGATTATTATTATTATTATTTTTTTTATTAACCTCGCGCATTCTTTAAAAATTTTAAAAGTAATGTACAATAAACTAAAATAAAACTATAAACTACAAATTACAAAATTAACAAATGGAACCTTCTTGAGTGTACAAACTTGTACGGTTCAAAACTACGGTGGTTAATACACTCATCCAGTTTATTTAAATCGAAATATTTTTAATTTTGAGGTAAAATGTATAAAAGAAAATTTTGTTTTGTAATTCGAAATAAATTTGTAACTTATAATTTGGATTCAGGAATTTATCTGGTTTGATTTTTAATTCATCTCAACATAATTAATAAGAGGAAAGTGCAGCAACTTTAGCCTCCTGTTACATAATATACTATAATATTTTTCACCACCCGTTGCCCACACAAAAAGTAATAAAATTCCCAATTTTATTTATTAATATCTGAACTTTCACTCTTTCCTCATCAATATATTGCATAATAATATATTAAATTAATAACTTATTGTAATTATTTTTTTCGTTTATTGTTTGAAAGTAAAATTAATCGTCAATAAATAAAGAAACAGGTAAATAAATAAAATAGAAAATTTTTAATCATATAAATTAATAAAATTCAATATTATTTGTGCTTTAAGCGAAGGAGGAAAAATTTAAAAAAAATTATTTTGCTTCATTTCACAAGTTAAAAATGTATAGTATGTTTAAAACAAGCAGTAAATAAACTAACTTTTTGAGTTTTTGAAGCTTTAAAGCTTAAAATAAAGAATACCACCATTAAAATGAAGTGTAATACCAATACCATTGCGTAGGTGGTATATATTCAATTATATTATAGTATAATGGAAGTTTTAAATTGGTTAAAGTTTTACTACTACTTTTACAAGTATGTAGGTACCCACCTGATTTATTGTCAGTTTTATGTTATTTCTATTGAATTTGATTTTTGCTTTTGTCAGTAAGAGTAATTTATAAACACAACCAATTAAAACTTAGATTTCTTAATATTTCGTCTCTATTTTTCCATAAAATTAGAAATTTTCATTATTTTTCATTCAAAAACATTCTAAGCTTTCGAGCAATTTCCTATTAAATCTTCTGTGGGGAAGAAAGCTTTCTTGAAGAAAGTGTTTCTCCATATTGCTATGACCTATCTTCTAAATTGAGGTAAATTACTATGCCGTAATTTTTAGCGAAAATTTTATTGCATTCTTTTGTTTTATTGTGAGTAAATGTTTTTGGAAATGTGAATAATGCAATTGTTCAATTCTAAAAGCAATAACAATAATTACTGTACTTTCATAAAAACAATTTAGCTTTTACTTTTTACTTTGGTGCCGCCTATCGCCGACAGTAAAAGTGTAAAAGTGTTAAATTTTCATAATCTTTATAATTGCGATAGTATAAAAAATTTATTTAGGTAGCAATTATTAAATCTTAAATCAAATTTTATTCGCGAAAAGCTGCAAAAACCATAAATAATTATCTTTTTTGATTCTTTACTTTTCGATTATGATTTGTTTGATCCTAAAATACAGATGATTTCGCTGTCTTGTTGACATTTTTGGCAAATAAATGAAAAAGCGTTGATTTAATTACAGGGACACTTTATTACCTTGAATTAATTAAACCAATAAACGTGATTGGTTTAATTCTTTTATGGCCGAACACCTTATGCTTAAATATTTACACTCTGATAGAGATTATGAACAGCGACTGCGATAACGACTTAATTTTTGAAAAAGTAATTTTTTATATGACTATCTCCGACTATCCGCGCATACGGTTGAATATTTTAGGTGTGAATAAAAATATAAAATTCCCTATTGCTCGCTATTTATCAAATTTTTTATAGCTGATTTCTTAATACCAAGATAAAACTAAGATGACCGAGATATTCAAATTTTTAAGCTCCGCTTCTTTGTTCGGTGTCCAAATCTTATATCACGTATTCAACGGGGCTACTTTGGTGCGAACCACAATTTTAAATAAGTTTGCAGCTTTTAAAAAATTTTTCGACTGGCGGCAGGGAAAATTTTTGCCGCTTGAGGATCACGGTGGACGAACAATTCACAAGATGTTTCCAACCCCTATTTGCGTCTTTTTACTCTTCGTGATAAATAATCGCGAGTTCGTGCAGTCCTTTGTGCACAGTCCGTGGCCACATTTTAAACATATGCAAATGTAAGAAAAGCCTTCTGCGATGACCGTGACTAGAAAGTCGAAGGATTGCGGACGACTGGACAAAAAAGAAGGAAAAAAATATTAAACTAACCACGAAATTTTAACAGACGGCTTCGTCAAATATAATTAGCTTATTATTTAGCCTCGTCGCCACCGAAATGTTTTTATGTGCCACGAAACATGCTGGCACGCGATTACTCTAATAAAATAGGAACAAAAAATAAAGGACAGTAGCAAAAGATGAATATATTTAGAAGTTGTTTAACCCATTAATAATGTCGGAAGAGGGTACCAGGTATTTAGTAGATATTGGGCGAAGCACGCGCTCTACTGGTTTTAATTTTATACCATCATCTGTTCATCTCGTGGTTCTTTATAAAATAGGTGTCCGTTTTTTGTGCTTGATGTCGTGTGGAACGGAAAGGGCTGGAACTCGTTTTTCGACGAGAACGCCAATTGGACGATAATTTATTTTAATCGACGTCGAAAATGAGATAAAATTTGCTCCGCTTCATATGAAAGCTCGCATCGCGTTCGATATTATTTGAACAGGAATCGACGATTTCGAATGCCGGCTCTGTATTCCTAATTCATCAAACGTCAATTTGGAACGTGCACATTCAATATTATTGATTGGCGTATGCAAATTTTATTCCACTTTGCAGTAGGTAACTAAATACTACTTAATTTTTGTTTAATAAATTAAAAAATACCGTTAGACCACCGCGACCACATCGTATCCATCATCTCGGAATTATGTTACATTATACCATCAGGAGGAGCGTTAAATTTATTTGCGAGTATAAAAATAAAATCATATTTGCCTATAGTCCCTTATCGCCCTCGGAGGGCATCGAAATTTTTTGTTGCTTAAAGTTGCTTGCAAACCGGAAGCCACTATCATTTCCGCTTCCCCGTCGTCTTATAACGTAAGCGGGGCAACGTTTAAGCGAATTGATCTGGTTAAATTACCGGTAAAGAACAATGGCCATTGCAATCAGTCGCAGAAAAAAATCGTTTCAAGTGGAAAGTCTGCGCTCTGATCGCCGGACTAGTCATTATAAAATAACTTCCGTCGACTCAAGTCTGACATTGCGATATGTTCAGTTATCCGTGCTTCCTAGCTGTTGTCATCCCAGGCGCGTTTACTATGAAGGACAGATTTCAAGTCTTAGCACGTTCGGCACACCCTCGCTGGTCCGGAATTCTGAACATAAATGTCCGAGCAATTTTTCATTCCTTATTTTCACTTTATTATTATTTTGTCGCGGCGGGAACGTAATGGCTCGCCAACATGTGGCCGCATGCAGATCGCCACCGCTGCGATATGGACATTCAAATTGCTTTTTGCTTTAAAAGTGTAATTTTATATTCGCGCCAACCCCGCTACCCAAATATTTAAGTTTACATTAAGCTCACTGCATATTTTGTTTCAGAACCCAGCAATTACATCTGCTCAACTTGCAAGGCCCGAATGCACTCGGCGTGGAGATTAGTTCAGCACGTGCAACATTCACACGGAGTAAAAATTTACATCGAATCGTCTTCTAGCAGTAGCAACAACAACAGCGCCAGCAGTTCCAACAGCACGTCGTCTGGATGTTCTTCCGGCGGTCCACAATTGCCGCCCAACTTGAGGCATCACATGCTGCCACCGCCAGATCTCCACAATCCTTTCAGCGTTGGCGGCTTGCTACGATTACCTCTTCCGCCGTTAAATCACGGTCCGGTTCCTCCTGCGCCTCTATTTTCTCGTCCAGAACATCACTTTCGGATGGAACAACTTGTTTCCGAACAATTCCGACACCACGGACTTAATTTGGCCGCGGCAGCCGCTGCCGTGGTCGCCAGCGCCGTACCACCTTCCCACGCTACATTTCCATCGCCTTCGGAACGAATTCCAACAGTTTCGAGCGCATCTTCTCGAGAACGAAACACTCCCAGTCAACCCCTATCTTTAGAACCCCAATTGGATTACTATTCCCAAAGATTAAGGCAACTTGCCGGAACCACCAGTCCCGGCGCCGCACAAGTTAGTTCGCCTTCGCCACGAAAACACTCGCCACCTTTCGCCAGTCCTTCACCTTCCCAGTTACCTTCCACCAATATTCCTAACAACGTCAGCAGCAGCAGTAGTAATAGCAACAACAACAATAATAACAACAACAACAGCAGCAGTCATAGTGGTGGCAGCCCTCCTCAAAGCATATCGCCTATCATAAAAACGGAAGAAGAACAGCATCATCCCCTTTCGGTGACACCACGATCGTCGTCGACGCCGCCCGGAAAACCAATTTCACCTAAAATAACGCAGTCCAGTGATACCGTGCATTCGTGTGATTATTGCGGTAAAAAGTGTCGGTCTCTTAATAGCCTCGAAATGCATAGAAAAACTCACAGTGGAGAACTTCCTTACAAATGCACCGTTTGTGATCACGCTTGCGCGCAAAGTTCCAAACTGAAGCGACATATGAAAATACATCGAACGCCGGAAGATCGCACAAGTAACGCCGGCTCCGTCGAAACGTTAGACGGCGAGGATAGCGAGGACGACGAAGAGCTCGAAGAAGAGGAAGACGAGGACGAGGGGGATGCAGAGGAGGAAGAGGCGGAAGATTTAAGTGTTCCTAGTCAAGGAAATTCAAAAAACTCGATGCCATCAGCTTCCCTGGTGGGGGAGCTGATGGATAAATTTGGATTAAGTAACATAGCACAATACAGTGAAGCATACAAGCAAGCGTTGCAAGAATCTAATTCGGCCTTAAAACTTCACATGGCCAGTAAGGATCGAGATAATAATAATAGTACAAATTTATCGGCCCAATTAAAATTGCAAAGCGATTTTGTTAAGGGCATTTTACCAGGTCCTCATCCGCACCCGTTACCGTTGTTTCCTCCTTTTGGGGAGACGTACGAAGCGACCAAACGATTGAAATTGGATTTGGAACGTAACGACTGGTGGCTGCCGGGAATTACGAGAGAGAGCAAGACGATTCCGGGTCCTAGCGCACTACTTTCGGGACCTCTGTTAAAAAAGGAACACTCGCGTCGAAACGATACATGCGAATACTGCGGCAAGGTATTTAAAAACTGCTCGAATTTGACTGTGCACAGGAGATCGCACACCGGAGAAAAGCCCTACAAGTGCGAGTTGTGTTCGTACGCGTGTGCTCAAAGTTCCAAACTCACTCGGCATATGAAAACGCACGGTCGGCTCGGCAAGGATGTGTATCGTTGTCGGTTTTGTGAAATGCCGTTTTCGGTACCATCGACACTCGAAAAGCATATGCGGAAGTGCGTTGTGAATCAAGGAAAAGGTCATTTGTTACCAACAATGCCGTTGCTTTCTGGAGACGAAGATTCGTCTACTAGTATTGCCTCAAAGGAGGCCACATGACTCTACACTTGGGGCGGTTTGCGTTTACCTCCGCCCCCGCCAAGTCTTACGTACTAGTCCTCACGAACTTTATTATTATTATTATTACTAGCAAAATTGTGTAGGTACGATGGTACTTTGGACCTTTCTTAATATTATATTAATTATTATTATTATTATTATTATTAGTTGTCACTATATTGTTCTATGTAACTGATACCAAAGCAATGTTTAACTTTTGTAATTATTGTCATTATTATTGATTTTATTATATTAATGTATATTTGTAATTAGTACTAGATTGTTGTTTGAGACTGAGGGATCCGGAAGGCTCGCAGGAAAGACCAGCACGTTGCAACGACGAGGTGATGGCCCTTTTTGCCGCCGACCCGCTCCCACATTACATTCCCCAATCATATCACTTGTGGCCAGTAGCCAAAATGTAAATAAACTTTACTGAGTCTCTTTCACTGTCCTGATGTTTTACTTCACGAAATGTTGAAACTTCTTATTGATGTTTAGTTTAATGTGCAAAATCCATGTTTTTTGAAATAATCGCATAACCTTGATGTTAGAACTCAAGTTTTTGAATCCATAATGCGCCTCCTGGTTGGTCAATCCAATAAATTGTAAATTCATCTATTAGCAATATAGAAAAATTCTAGCATCAATTAAAAATAAAGATTAATGCAGTAGAAGCGTCGTCGGCACATGTCCTAATGCAATATTAGTAGTTAAACAGTGAACCAGGGTCTTCATTGCCAATTTGGCGTTGGTGCTTGATAGCTCGCGTGTCGTTTATTGTCAAACATTTTGGGAGACATCCGTGCCATCAAGCATCGTAGGAATGTATTTGTAACTATTAATGTTAATACTATGTTATATGAAATTTTTTATTTATTTAAATAATGGTTGTAGCACTACGGCGTTAGTATGGGCCGCACACTATAACTTGTACTAAATGTGTTCCTATACTGAACTCCCTATTCAGTGTGTATTACATTAAATTTATTGAATCTACCTTGTTGTATTATTTATTAAATTATTTTCATTATTTTGACTTATTTTTATCATTTTTACTCACTCTTTTCTACACGCTGCAACTCCACCGCCGAATGCTTTCCCGACAGGAAACGTTGCGACGCGTCGCAACCCTCGCCTTGCTTCGAAGGGTAGCGATTTTATGGTAAGTACAGAAAGAAAGTCACATGTGTTCCACAAATTCAACTCAACATGATGCCATTTAGGTTATCAAAAAAAAAAAAAAAATTAAAAGTTAATCTGCTTAACCTGCATAAAATACTCACTTTTGAGGTGCGGATCACTCACCATTTAATTTAAATTAAAATTTTTCATATGCGGGTGCTTTTTTAATTTTGGAGAAACCACATATTATCAGAATTTTTAATATTAATCCTTGATTTAAGTGTTAAATATCCACAGTAAGTATCTATGCAGTCTTGTTTGTCAGGAAAATAAAAAAAATTTTGAGTAAATTTATGTAATAAATTTATGTAATGTAATAATATAAAGTAATGCTTTTTTTTTTAATTTTCTAAAAATTTTGTTCTACTTTAAACTATGATTTTACTACTTCGATTATATTGCGCTTCTCACCCCCCCCTCCCGGTTTGCTGTCTGTTTATTAATTTTATTTTTCCTTTAAAATCTTTCGAATAAATTTCACAATTGCAATAATAGCTACCTATCATTAATTATAGACCACATCAAAACTCGCTTTAAATATAAATTTCATTTGCTTATTTTGTCCGTCGGTTCAATAAAATCATGTAATTAATTATCTTCGAGCATTAAATTTTACCTACAGAAAGAATTGATACACTTTTCTTCCTTGTTATATAAATAACTGTTAATTTTGAAAAAAAATTAAAAAAACATTTTAATTCAATGATAAAAAACATAAAATAAAAATACTAAAGATCGGTTGTACAGAGGCGATTTAAAATTTAAATTAAAATTATAATTAACAAGAATAATGCATTTTAATTGGTGCATAATTATATTGTTTCTGATTCTAAATATACAGTTTAAACGTTAAATTACTCTTGTGTGACATGCCTATCTCTAGACATCTAATTTTGATATTGACTAATTCTTGATTTTATTTTGATTTATTTTTTAATAAATTAAAATACATCAATAAAACGGCTCGAAACGTCGGAAAATTTAAATTTTAATTAATTTTTATTCGGATCAGTAAAACAGTTAGGTAACAATTAAATATTGATCTTAGCTGTTCAATGCTATCAATTTCAGCAAGTATATTATACCAAACTTTCTGGATGTCAATTTTAAACTAGGAAGTTTTTCCTATCAAAATGTTGTCAAGCCTGACCATTTTCAAGATTACTTTGCAAATTTATCAAAATTAATCGAGATTAATAAGTTATTAACCTTTTAGTTCTTAAATGTCATTTATACGCTAAATTAACAATATTGTTAACTAACAATCTTACTGTAAATTTTCTATGATAGAGGCATTATTTGAAAATTCACCTGCTATTTTATAGAAATATTGTTGATGATAATTAAGTGTATTATTAAAATGCAAAATTTTAATTCAAAATCAAATCCATACAATTATTTGACGCACCCTCTGGTGCGTCCTGCTTCAATTTTGGTATTGCAAACCTTTGTCGGATTTTAATTTGACATAATTGTAGTTAACTTTAAAATGCTCTTCGAATAAACTAACAGGCCAATAAAAAAGAGACAATTTTCTAGCGTTAAAAAAATAAATCGCTTAAGCAACAGTAAATTACTTTGAACTAGGGAAAAACTATTATAACAAATAAAAATCATAAATAATAAATATTGTTGGTGTTTTAAATTTTGAGCTAGAATTACAATAAATAAATTAGAATAAAGTGTGTATAAATAATTAATTAAATAGAGTAATACTTTAAGAATTTATTAAATAAGAAAGTCTACATTATATCGATTCGCTCTGTACTAAGTACGAACTATTTTCTTGTGAGTATTGTGAAATAAAAGTACAAAAAGTTTAATTTGGTCTCAAATATGCCCATAAATAATAGGATTAATCCGTTTGAACGTTCACTTTTTTAAATTGAATCGATCGATTTGGGATAGCTACGGTTTAACCGCACTTCTATCCGGATCGGTTAATTTATAAACGAACTTTTGAATAATATAGTATTAATTATGCATTGAGCGCTCACAGAAACTTTAAATTACTATTTAATATACGCATAATTAATCAGTTGAAATCAGATGAGAATAAAAAAAGTTATCAATCCGGGACAGAACTTAAGACTTCAAAGCATGCATCCCTTTCAAGTTATACATATATTTTTTGTAAAATCTTTTGATGGCTTTACTAAATTATTTGATCTCTATTATATTTTTTTATGAGCAATTTGATGACAATTTGAATTTTCAAAGTTTGCTAACTTAAATTACCTACCCCTACTAATAATAATTAGCGACGGGGTAGTAATTAAATAATGCAAAGATATACTGCCCCTAATGTTATGCAACTATTATTGCAGTTCCTTATAAAGTATGAGGAACCCATAAGAATGCAAAATTACTATCCTGCTTTACCTACCCTCCGCTAGAGTGCGTTTCAATAGGGGTTGTGATTTCGGTTGAGGGTTGTTTATTAACATAGAGATGTGCACGTTAATATTAATTTATTATATTTAATAATTTTTATTAAAAACAATTTATTAAAAAATATTCAGAAAACTTTGAAAACTTTTTCAGGATGTGCGATACCGTAAAAAATTGTAAAAGAAATTAAATAATGTAATTAAAATAACTTTCGAGAGAAGAGGGAAGTAGTTGATTTGCAAAAATTGCAAGCAATCTGAATAGCTGGTGATAATTTCTCTAAAACTTGAAGTTTGATAAGACATCAGCAACTGCTTAAAATGGCATTCAAGTGTCACTTACTGATAATTTTGAATTCAGAGATTAATTATCGAAAAGTAATTTTAGTTTAAGAGGCACACATGTGCTCATCGCTCACAGTCTAGAAACAAGAAGCAAGTTGATTGGTAAACAAAGCGAGAACAATCAGACAAGAGCTGCAAATCCGTCTTAACAGTCGACATAACAGTGAGGTGTTTTTACACGACTGCCGCGGACAGCTTTAGATTGAGTAGCACCCCAATAGTATGAGGTTTGTTTTATCCCTATTCAACATATTTAGATGAACGAGTTTCCTTACGATGTCAATTATTTCCACGTAAATAAACGGTTTTAGCAACTAAATCCTTCAAAAACTTGCGTTCTGACGGGCTTGCTAGGCAAACCTTCGTTTACAAAATAAAATTAAACAAATTCCACGTGTTGGATCCAAAGGGGGAATAAAATTTTGTGAGGACCTTTTCGTCCTGGGTACCTTTTGCTTAGGCAACTGTTCGTACCTGCTACCTGTATTGTACTTAAAGAGGTCCATGTACGATAAAATTTTAGTACGTTCTACAGTTTAAACTAAATCTTAGTTCAGAGTGATAAATTAATTACTAATCTCTTACCTTAATGAAAATGCCACCTGCGTTTCTGATTTTAAGCCTATAAATTTAATACAAAGTTATTATTTCGCGTTGTTCTGTAGAACTTCTGATTGCACCTTTTTTACTTTTGGTTTATCTAAATATTTTATATCTAGTGGAAAGTATTAACTAAATTGTACAGTGCAACTCGAAAAAGCTCTCCGATGTTCAGTAGTGAGAAATTTAATTATTAGAGAAGAGACAAGTTTGTTTAATATTGAATTCTGAAACTTTGTAATAAATTTATTAAGGTCAGTCTGCAGTAATTTTGTTATAAATTGCCAATGGAAGGTATTGAACGTAAAATTAATTGGTTCAATTTTCAATTAAAAGTTTCGACTTAACTTGAAAGTTATGCTGACCGTCCGAGAAGTCGTAGATGTGATCTCGCATTGGAGGTCGAGAGAGTTGAGGAAGTAAAAATTAAATTACAAAAAGAGCGTTAAACAATAACGAGATAAGAATAATTGATTGTACCACCGAGTATCTCACATTCTAAGTGATAAGAAATTGTGCTCCCGAAGTCGAATCAACCGCCTCCTTGATAGATTAATCCAACCCTAATGAGTGTAAGAGCGATAAGTCTTGCATGTGAATGCCGTAAGTCAGCAGCAATCGCTAATTAGATGAATGGTTCACAATGCCTATCTACTTGACTGCCGTATCGTGTGGTTTGTATACCCACTTGCAGTTATTAGAAATAAGCTGTTCAAAACTCTACAATTAAGATTAATGAACTGATTTTCTAGTTTCCTAACTTAAATTCTAATTTTACAATATTTTGAATTATTCTGTTAGAATGCTTCGCACCACCAGCAAATAAATAAACAAGCTAAATGTGCTAATGGAGATGAAGGCCATAGGAAAACCTTTTTACTTTATTATTATACCATCTAAAAACAAAATATTAATTAGGCCTCACCTGCAACGAAACAAACATATTTTTTTAAGAAATATATCATAGTAGTAATGATATATTTTTCATTTTGTATTGTATTATCTTGCAGGGACCAATCAAATTAAAGCATAAGAGAGCAGTTATTCTCTCTACGTTATGGCATAGTGACAATTTTTTTTCGTTTTAGAAGAGTATTCTTGGCAGAGAACTCGGTGGTTTGCCATTGCCTACCGAGAGAAAACAGTAAAATTAAAGGTTTTACTCCGCCCATGAAAGAACCGACGGTTTCGGCTTGGTAGTCGACGCATATTTAAGCATCAATCCGTGACCGTCTTAATAGTTATTATCAGGAATGAAAATGTACATTTATAAGAAACATTTTTCTGATAATAAAAAATTGTGTTCTATAGCTTAGCTCAGCTGCAATAAACAAGCGTGAAAAATTTTGAAACTAATAATTAATCATAATTTTTTGAATAGGTACGAGTATATAAATGGATATTATGTTTTTACACTCACATCCCCAAAAAAACATCTAACGTGCTGACTTTTCTAAGTTTGATAGAATGTATCTATAGAAGTTTAATTCCGCACTCAAGAGAAAGGAGTTTAAAATTATAGTTGGTCTTTTGAATATAATTATTACTGGCATACTGGGGGGTATTCCATACCCCCCAGACCCCCCGGTTTCAGAACACAATACTTTGCGTGCAAGTTCTGTGATTCATTTTATTAAATAGGTATAAACCTAGTCATACTTTTCAAAAGATATATAGTAAGTATTTATAATGTATTGCAGTGGTATTCTCTAAAAAATTAATTGGAAGAAGCCTTTACTATCTTTTTTTAGTTTACCTCGGTCAGCTTTCCAATCGTCGGTAGCATTGAGCTCCACTCAAGAGTCGGTTCCTATGGCAGTTACGGCAGTTATATATTCAAATTAATATTTCCAATCGCATATAATTTAAAATTCCATGTAATGTAAATGTTAAATAAATTATTAATTTTATTTAAAGGGAACGAAGTGTCGATATTTATCCTTATTCAATTCGACGTTCGAACAAATATAATTTTAATTTTTCCAATTTTTAATACAATACAAATCGAATTTATAACTTCAAATGCTCCTTTTTCAAAATATTCAACCAAATTAACTCACAATCTTCGCTCGGTAGGAACTCATTAAAAATTATTCAAACCAATTCCAAATATAAAAAAAAATACTTCTAAAAATGGCGCAATAATGCATTCGCATCAAATCAATTTATTTAAATTAAATCAAAATACTACTCACAATTTCAAATTAACAAAATCTCATATCAAAAATCAACTTCAGCGGGCATACAAAATCTCGCACCCGCTGTCGGCCATAGTTGACCAAAAAGCCTTGCATCTCGTTCTTTTTCCCCACCTGTGCAATTTTACAATCTTACAACTTAAAATTACTAAACAAAATTTTCATCAAAATGTATAGGGTGGGTGCGAATCCCTTTGAAGCACCACATCTTACCCCCGTTGCTAATTGCAGTTATGAGCGCAGCTTAAAACAAGATTAGCAAAAACTCGTGTGTGCTTCAAAAAAATAAATCTAAAAAATATTAACACATCATTACAATATTTATTAATAAAATAAATCTAAATTCAAAATTAATTAAATCCAATAATAAAAAGAAAGCTTATCTAGTATTCAAAAAAAAATTTTTATTTGTAATCCATTCTTTCAGTTTTGTTTATTTTTCTTTATAGATTAATTTTCGTTTGAGGTGTCTACTTCACCGAAATCTTGTTTCTTCTCTTCTTCCACCCCCGACTCATCCAAAACTTCCGATTTTTTCTTTTTTTCTTCTTAGCTTCATGTTTTATTGCCACTTGATTCATGTTATCCATTTTTTTTATTTCTTTTATTTATTTTAATTAAAATTTCTTCTTATCATGAAGCAAACGTTGCTATCGTCTAATGCACTCGCCGGTCTTTTAAATTTTAATTTTTATTTACTTTCCATATAATTAATTAATAGCTTTTAAATTCCAAAAATAATTCATGAAAAAAACACAGCTCATCAAAAAAATAACTCTTCTTTAATAACCAAAATCAAAATATCCTACTAATCGAAATTCAACTTTCGATCAAAACTTACTCTCAAATGATCTCTTCAACAATAATTCATAAAATATTACAGTTGCAAAACAATCGCATCAAAATCGATCTCAAAATTATCAAAAACTCAAGAGCCAAAACACGCACAATAGGCTCGTGCGGACATTTTTGGCAAAGAGCCTTGCATCTCCTACTTTTCGCCCCCACCTGTCCAATTTTACAATCTTACAACTTAAAATTACTAAACAAAATTTTCATCAAAATGTATAGGGTCGGTGCGAATCTCTTTGAAACACCACAGTATATGTAATGGTCACTGGTGGGTCTGGGAGGTATGGCATACTCTCCAGAACATAGCAATGATATAACTATAACATTTAATATTGTAACACAAACTTCCTGTAGTGTCCTATAGAGTACCTGTACTCTGCAGACAGATTCAGAAACTGTAGACTTGTGTGCATATTTTATTAAATTTTAAATATATTATTATTTGTATTTTTGAATTTATACTTACAACTTAACTCCACGGTTTTAGTCGTCGTTGCTTTTTGATTATAATAAACTATGACTCACCTCCCCCCCCCCCCTTCTGAAAAACTAAGAAAAATAATTGTAATATAAGTGATAAATTTTTCGGTGAATAAAGGCCGGATCAGCCGGATATTCACGCTGAATAAATCCAGTGAAGTTATGTTTTTTTTGTAAAAAATTAGAAATAATAGAGACTATTATTATTTATTACTTGAGGTGGTTATTAGCTTAATAATTAGAATGGTAAAGTACCCGGTTTAAGACTATAAAAAGTTTAATTTTTTTATGACCGTGAAGTATTCGGCGATTTTTTAGGCATTTTACTTCAAACAGAAAGAAAAACTCTTTATATTAATAAAAAATTTGCATTTTTGCATTATTGATGAACACTTTTATTAAATCTATTAAATTTTTCATTAATACAATAAATTGATGTTTTGGTCATCAATCTGATGTAAATTTTTCAGTACAAATTACTTAATTAATAATTAAAACACTATATTAACTAAAATTTATGTTTTCTGCTCCCCCCCCCCCTCATTCCTCAATTCTAAGCATTTAGTCTAGCCATGAATATTTTATTTTACTTATACCACTCGTTTTTCGGTTGGTAACTTAAATTGAACTAATCAAGAGTGCGGACCTAAATTAGGCACTAGTAATACCTAAATATTCTAAGTTAATAGTCGTTTAGAAATCATAGCGTGTAATTATAATATAATTATAAAGTTGCGAATGTCACAGCATCGAGTTTACATCGAGGAGATCCACTCTCTTCCTAGAGTTGGACCGGTCTACGGGGATATTTTTAGTTAGTACAGCGTTCATGCAATTTGATTGGTCTGCAACTCGTATTTATTGAAAATTACTTTTCGTAGCTATAGATATCCGGCTTCGCACGGGGCAGTTTTGTTAAAATGCTAGATTTTCAAGCTAAATTAAAAAATTTGAAATTGCAATTATCACTTTAATTTAATTAGTGCACAATTCAATTTATGTACCAGTCTTAACGAATCAGAACGTTTCCTGAATTTTACGAAAATAAACGTATAATTTCCTCTTTTTGGAAAATTTTGTTTAAATCGGCACAAAGTGTATAGCAATTGAAGTTAAAAAATAATTATTATTTTCTTTTTTCTTATTATTTTTTGTTTTTTTATATTTATGTATTTTTATTTTAAATTTTATCAATTTTCATCAGGTAATATTAGATTTTCTAATTATTGAAATATTCTTAGTCCTAACCTGTCAAAAATATTTTTTACTTTACGGTTAAAATTCTATTATTAAGTTTAATTAATTTTAGTAACAGAAAATTATTAATAATTTTTCACTTTCACCTTGTAGAAATGTTTAAATGTGCTTTAAGAAAATTCAAATGAATTTAAAATTTTTAACTTCCGGCTTACACATTATCCGAAATCCTTATCAGTTGTGCACATTTAAATTACAAAAGTATTTTATAAATCAAAAATTAACTGTCACTTGATTACTCAGCGACTCACTTTTGTTTTAGCCGCTGTCGAAGTAGTATGTCGTTAAATTTATTCTTATTGCGTTGTTATTTTTCACCTTTGTGGAAATTTTTGAATCTACGATAATCTACAGGTATTTTCACTAGATTTTCCTGGAGAATCAAACTTGAGGATGGTGTAAGTTGAACAAAATTTATAAATGATTTACAAGTTTAGCTTTCGTTTGTATGAAGGAAAAAAAAGGTTATTGTAGATTTCGAATTGACGTTTTGGTAATTTTGCGACGTAGTACTTTTAAGATTTTGTTTTCAGTTAGTCGTGGATGCGGAGTCTCTTGGAAGTTGTCAAATTCAACTGGTTGTGGTTTGTTCTTCTTCATCAAAGTATAAATTGAATTTTTCGAATATCAGCAATTTCGAAATGGGGTAATTATAAAAAGTTTTATTTTGCATGGTAACAAAAGTTTGTACATGAGTCATTTTTTGAACGAGCGTTTAAATTTGTTGGCATTTTTCAAACTTGATTTTTACAAAACCGACTGAGCGTCATTTCCGGTGGTAATAGAGATTTTTGTTTTGCAGAATAATTTTCGAATATTATGGCTTTGCTTCATGACGTGAACATTTTCAAACTGCAGTCAGCGTAATTTAGAAGATCATAACCAATCGGTTGACAAATTTTCCGAAAAACTCACGGAACAAAAGAGTAAGTTAAAATTAATTATTTATTTGTAAGGAAAAGAAAATTTTGTGAATGAATCCGTTTAGGTAGAAATTTTGTATACAGAGTCCATACCAGATTTTTTCTCATGTTTAAATTTGATTTTATTGCTGCATAGAAAAATGGCAATCCTGTTTTTACGAGTAATTTTTTTGCAGATTTCTATGCAGGCTTTATGACGTAGTACATTTAACATTTTATTGCCAAATATGGTATTAGCGTCATTTGATTGTCAAATTTGATATTATCATCATTTGATTGAAAAACTTTAGTTTAAGTTTAGATTTTGAGTTGTTGATATTTTTATTTGCATGATTAAATAAATATTAGTTTGTTTGTGAACTTGATTTACCAAAAGTACGTATTTACCACCGCCACGCCGGCGGTAATGTAAAACAATTACTTTTATAAATAATGAATCTGTTAATTAAATGACAAAAATTTATTCTTAACAACAAAAATTAAATTTGTGTCATTTTAATAAACAAGGTTAAGTTTCTTTTTGTGAAAACAATTGTTTTACTTGTGCACCTCCGGCAGTAAAATATCTACTACTGTTACAAAAAAAAATGATAAAAATTATTTTTATTTAAAGTGTAAAAACTCAAACCAAGCCATAATGCGAGCTTTGTCTGGCAATTATTTTATGTTTTAAAGCCACCCTTCTTTAGGAAACGTTTATTTTTTCATACTAAAAATGTTTTCCTTTATTGCAGGTCAGGTTTCAGCTAATAAATTATAGATACAGATAAATTATTCGGAATCCGCGTACGCAAAAATCGTAATTTCGCGGTCGGGAGTGTGGTGGGAGCTTGATGGAAGCTTTAAATAATCGCGAATCATTTTTTATTAAATCCTGGTTTTAACAGTAGTGATCAGTGTTCATTAAAAAAATTTTTCATGGCCGTAAAAAAATTGTGCGAGTGTTTGAACTTGCGTTTGGTGCCCTAGGCTGGAATTGGAGGAAAAATGACGACTGTTGCCGCAGGACTGCAGTGATCAAGGTAAGTTTGACTGAAAACAATTAAAAAAATAAATGATTTTTTCCTTCTTATTTATAGGTAGGGTCCACTTCAAGAGTTTTTCAACAATTAAAGGTTAGTTAACAATTTTTTTCCAGTGATGTAGCTGTGAATTATTGTGGAATAGTTTGAAAAATACATTTTTCTTTAAATGTATCCTGTGTTTAAACTACTAAGGTAAGAAATTTGTTTGTTTTTCCATAATTACCTTAACCTTTGTTTGATGTTTGATTTTAGCTGTTACTGTATTCCATATAGGAATAATACTGAAGTCCTATACAATTATTACCGTCCGGCGGTTTTATTTTTCAAGTATTCCGCAACCTTTTTGGAAGATTTTATTTATACTACTCTTAACCTATAATTTTTTATTACAGATAAGTTATCCGGTATTCGCGTACTCAAAAATCGTAACTGCTTCGGTCGGTTTTCGTGGTCGGGAGTGTAGTGTCGAGTACGAATTTTTGTGGGCAGGCTTGATGGAAGTCTTAAATAATCGCGAATCAATTTATATTAAATCTTGGTTTTAAAAGCAGTGATCAGTGTTCATTAAAAAAATTCTTTCGTGGCCAATAAAAAATTGTGCGAGTGTTCGTACTTATGTCTGGTGCCCTAGGCTGGAATTGGAAGAAAACCGACGACTATTGCAACAGGACAGCAGTGATAAAGGTAAGTTCGATTACAAAAACGAACTGAAAAATATGAATACTAATACATTTTTTCTTCTTATTTGTAGGTAGGGTCCACTTCGAGGGTTTGTCAACAATTAAAGGTTAGTCGACAATTTTTCTCCAGTGATGTAGCAGTGAATTATTGTGGAATAGTGTGAAAAATACATTTTTCTTTAAATGTAAACTGAGTTTAAAACTATTAAGGTAAGAAATTTGCTTGTTTTTTATAATTATCTTAACCTATGTTTAATAGGTGTTTGTTTTTTCGCAACTTTTCAATTGTTTTAGATTGGTAACTTAAATTAAAACAATGAATATGGCTCATCTATAAGGAACCTAATTTTTTTTGTATTGAGCAATAAGAAAAAATCTTGTACGGGACACCGGCTTAATGGAATCCGATAGTATGAGACTTTTACTCACTGAAACCAAAGGTTTCAGTGAAAGGATTGAAAGGGTCTGGCGGTTTTGTTTGTTATTAAATTTATACAATTTATTTGTTTATTTTTTATTTGAGAAAAAAAATTTTGGGTACTCTTAATGCAATTTGAATTTTGATGCTCTTTGCTGTGCAATTGCAGATGTTTAAAAGTTCATTTTTAAACATTAAATGTCAACCCACAGAATAAAAGCAGTTTTGTGTGTTTCGAAGGATTATAACCACGAGACTGGAAGATATCGATGTAAATAATTAAAAGCGTGATAAATTTGACAGTATTTTGATTTTAAACAAAGAATATCTCACCTACAAAATCAGTTGTGCAAAGCAATTATAATTAAATCCAAACATTATTTTCGTAATTAAATTTCAAACACAAAATCAACAAGAATCGACTTCTACTTCTGTAGATGCAAATTTTTTTAAAATTATGTTATCACGACACCTGATGAAGTTCCCTATACACTTCTCAAATAATGCGATTGCCGACAGTGTTTTATTTATTTGCGACGTCACGTAACACTCGACGCTTTAGGGGTGTTTTCATTACTAAAATTATTGAAATACCCACAATGTAATTTTCGAGCCAAGTTCTTGTAGAAGTGCGGTAATTGAATTTACCATTTTTATTTTTATTAGCCATTGGAAATCAAATATAATTCAAATTTTAGTTTTTATTTTTGCGAAGCAAACAAATCTTCTCGTTCTTATCGTCAACCTGTTGATGTTGTCGAACTTTTCAAAATTAAAAAGTTGCTCTCACGATTTTAAGCGGCTGCTATCTCCATGACGACTATTACCTGGTAAACAAAACAATATCTGTATGGAAACCTATGAACTGCAGTCACTTGTCCAATCGATTTAAACAATATCGGATATTATTTTAAGTTTGTTTTGTATCTTTTTGCGGTATTTTGCTCGCGATGTGCAAAGTCAAAGAGTAACGAGCCTGCGGTTTACTATTTCGTGGCGAACAACTAAATTTAGCGTTACACATTCACGGATAAAATTACGAACAAAGGGTAGTTCTCCCCCCCCCCCTCTACATCAATATTTTACCAACTGAAGTTGAATATATTACATTTTAGTTCTAATTTATGCTTGCCCTGTTAATATTATCAAAAAATCGCCTGTGGCGCAGTTTATATAAATTCTTTTTATAAACAATTGAACTTAAGAATTAAAAAAAGTGGTATAAGTTTGAATGTATAGGATACCGGAAATGTTTTCATTCTTCTGCTTTATCCTTAATAATATTTTAGCTAATTTTAGGATCCGCATATGAAATATTACCACCGATTCGTTTTTTCAAGCGAATTTATTTAGGTGCAATGTTTTATTTTCAAGTGTTCATTTTAAATTTATTAAGGACCGGTTTTAAGACACGAAAGCTTATAGGGCATTATCAATTAGGATAAATGTAAACACATTCTCCTAAATAGTTGCTGAAGCTTTCCAACTAAGATTAACTATAATCGATTAAGCAGCTACTGAGATTGCAAGTTCTCATCAAAAATAAACAAAATTTACACGATTATATTCGATCTCTGTTGTATCGTCAAATTTTTGGATGGAATGATAAAACAACAATAAAAAATTATTTTATTAGATAAAACTTATTGAGCTACAAAACTACAACATTTTATAAATTTCTTCGTCCTGGAACTGATTTTCAATGGTTTCTCCCAAACCTAAAAAAAAAAGTATAATTTAAAAAATACAAACGGGCAAGCTATACGAATTTTCGCTAAAATAATAATTAACAGTTTCTACAATGTTTCGCCGAGCTGCTACGAAACTATCGTCGGTTCGTCCACCCTCGCATTTGCATCCCCCGTGCTTAGTCCCCACTCTCATTTCTGACCCTCACAAATCCATGCTTCAGTTTTTACTCATTTTGAATATTTAGTATTTTCAATTTTGTATGTCAACACGTGTAAGTTACCCGAAAGATGTCGCGTGGAGAGGGGATCAAACTCAAAAATCAATTGTATTCCTATATAGTACGTATATTACATCTTCAGCGTGGAGTTTGCAGTAATAAAGTTCATCTTCAATCTTCATCGTGCAAAAAATGAACTAGATTTATGCGTATTCATAAAATTTTCATTTCTTTAGTCAGTCATTGAATTTCATCCAGACAAATTTTTCCTTTACAAAGTGACAACATTATTGCCCAGCGACTCGAAAAGTTTTGATATGTAGAAGATTTATGCACCAGTTAACAGGTAGATACGATCAAAGAAATATGATTCAATATTCCTTCCAAGTGCACAAAAGATACGGCTCTTCTCTATTTATTTAACAATTATAGTTATTTACCACTCGTATGGAGATTTATAATTATTAATTTAAATTGTTGAGTTAAAGACATTTTGCTTTGACAAATGCGACGCTCAGTTGGACTTGTGTGTCCATTCGGGTGCAAATAATAATGGCTTTACAAAACAAAGATCTGACAGACAACGTCGAAGGCTTATTGTTCTTATTTAGAATCATAACATTTGGCTGTTTACTATTATAATAATTCCACTTTCATTAAAGCATGTCGAGCTTCTATTATCCGTCAAAAGCGTCAACTGTCACTGATAATGGAGGTGTTAAAATTTACGTTTAAATTCCTCGTCAAATTATTGTACAAAAATATTAGCCGAAGTTACCTACTTTTTTGGATGCCACGAAGAAGCCGGGCCAGAAGGGGGGGGGGGAGGGATTATCCCAATAATACAAATTTAATTTTAACTCACAACATAACTTGATGGAGAAATTCCGTTATGACAAAACGAGAATGACATGGCGGCTTACGTATGTACGTCGTCGTGCCATGTACTATTTTTGATTTTACGAAAAATAAACCTTTTGAACACGACAATAATGTAGACCTACCCGTTACCTGGGTGACGTCATAAGGGGTGTGTTGCCGGGATACGAATCCCTCATCATTTATATCTGCATATATACCCAATCGTACAACAAAGTTGCTCAAAAGTTACAATTAACGTTTAATAAGGCAATAGCGAGTAACCATTCGAGTGGCTGTAACGTAAAAGCTACCTCGAAAGACACAATATTAAAATTTAGAAAAGTATGGAGATTCTTTGTAGTTATTAAATTATTGGCATTTTTTACTTCGTGCTTAAACTCGAGATGGTATACAATTTTCAAATATTTGTTATAGTTTTAAAGAGATCGAAAAAATTTAATATTCGATAAAATATCGAAATGAAATTTTTCGGGTGCCTAATACCTACATTAAAAAAAATCTCGTTTACTTGCTGGGCGATCATAATCCTGTAATAAAGTGTGGCCGATGTAACAAACAACAAGATTAGGTGGTGCATCTAAATCCAGTCAGACAAGTTTTAGTTTGGTCCATCCCTAACAACATCCATTAAACTTAAAATTGTTCATCCCTAGTTGCACTTTGAACTCTTCATTGATGCAATTTGTATTCACCTGAAACACAAAAGTCACGCGTCAAGTGGTAATCTTTGACCTGGGCTCATAAACATAACATAAATTGTGTGATATTTTAATCTCATTAAAATTTTTTTTAATTTCTCAAAATTAAATTTGCAGAATAAATTCAAAAGATATGGAGATGAGAAATTCCCCCCCCCCTGTATATTAAAAATTAATATAAAAAATGTCTAGATAATTTAAAACATATTTGGCCCAAGAATTTCAATGATTATTGATTAGTTTAAACAAATCAGAATAAAATAACGAATATAAGGAAAATTTCTAGTTATTATCTATAGATACCTGAAATTTCTTTTAATTTTGTTTATAAAATATTTGAAACTTAATGATTTATGTTAAAAGCTCGAAAGCGAGCAAAGGCAAAAAATTTTTTTTGAATTATTAAGTTAACATTTGCTTTAAAGCAAAAATTAAAAAAAAGATAGGTTCCATTAGTTCACGGGATCAAATTCATGGATCAAGAAAATATACCAATGAAAATTATTTTTTAACGCAAGGAGAAATAAATCCTAGAAAGATTTATTCAGATTTTATTTTGGATTGCCAGATTTTTCTTAGAAAAAGAAGGAAAGAAAAAAAGTTATAGTATTCGTAAGATTTCATCAAATTTCATAGGATTTTTAAGATTTCTTCGAATTTTCTCCGATTTTTTTTCACCGGTACATCAGATTTCCTCAGAGATTCTCAGTTTTAAGACAGATAATAATTTATTAAAACTATAAAACTCTTCGAGTTTAAATGTAGTACATAGAATTAAAGCTCCCCAGCCAAAATTTCAAACTTTTAAACCTCTACTGTAATATTAATCTCAATTATAAATTATGCACAATCAAATAATTCGCATATAATATTCGAGTTAAAAATCCCTTAATCCTAAAACATAAGAACATCTATTTTAGTAGTTCTTACTAATCCAAATTGGGAGTATTCCATGTCTCCAGACTCTTAGACTCTCAATTTTTTTCTTTTTTAATTCAACACTTTTAAAACTTTCTGTATTTTTATGCTTTTTAAAGGTAATTTATTTATTTTTGGAGCAATTTTTTATATTAAATTTAAATAACTGATATATTTGCTCCAAAGAAGACAATGACAGTCGATTTCTAAATTAAGTTATGTTGTAGTTAATAATGTAAGTTTATTTGCTTTTCCTAGTTTTGTTTTTAATTTTTGAACACACAAATGAAACAGCTAATGAAATTTTACACGCCAATTACAACTAAGAATTTTCTCCGCTTCATAATAATTTTGATCTTATAATTTTTAATTGCTTTCAAACTATAATAAGAAAATTTATCCGACACAAATATTGAAAATATCTTAGCGAAAATCATAGACAATACTGAAAAGAAAGTATGCAAACCTTCCTGTTCTTAAATGTTTCGTGCACTTTATAACCGAAAGTGCTTCCCAAACTCATAAAAAACAAAACTTGAATTTTAATTTTTAAATTTTGAATTATCCTAAGAGCACTTAAACACCACATGCAATTTGACAATTATTTCATTTAACAAAACAACTTCGATTAAACTTTTTCAAGTTTGTCTCATCAGCTAACAGTTCACCTCAAATGAATATAAGTTTTTTAGAAGAAGAAACTAGAATTAACATTTTCAGGATCAGCAAAAACCTTCATGAAAATAAATTTCAAAATAATAAATAAAATTTCTGGTAAATTCAAAAAGCGGACCTACCTAATTCTAACATGCACAACACGCAATTATTTTGATACGAACACATCGTATAAGTTTACTTTCAATTTATAGCGCGAATCGAACTGGTTTTTCGAGTAATAACCTGGTGGTCATCTGTCACCTGGTGAAGAGGTCGCGAGGTCATAAACATACAAGGGAGTGAGCACGCCGCAAAAACCCTAATAGTAGTAAACTGTCAACACATTCCCGATATTAATCATAACAGGCACACACACTAACAAAAAATGAGTAAACAGTGAGTTTTTCGTGAAAATTCAAATTTTTAAAAACATTTCCAGTAAACTGGACGCAGGAGTGTATTCTCGATTGGTCAGTTGGTCAGAGGAAATAACGAGAAACCGATAATGGGTTAAACCTTTAAAAGGATCGACTACCTGGAAAGGGATGTAACGAATTAATTTAAATGCAATCTAATTCGTTACCCTTTTGAATCTGCGTTACCTGAATAAAAATGCGTCGTTACGCTTACGCACAAATTTTTGATAATTTTACGAGTTCCAAATGACTTTGTTAATAGTTGCATGATTGCTGAAAGTGGCGAGAGTTTGTAGATGTCTGGGAAATTGAAGCGGAGAATTAGGAAACTCGGAACAACTCGGTCCGTCCAAGTGTCATTACAAACAGCGGCCATTGCTGGACCCCCCTTCTCCGCACGGTAAAGGGTGAAACAAAAGACGGAATAATCCATAGGGGTGTTGACCAATGGCGTGCTTTTGCTGCTTCAATAGCCTTACGGTACTTTGCTAAATATCTGTTACGAAAGAGCTTTAGGTTAAAATATTAGTTAGTATTGTTTTTGGATATTTTCAAAATAAAATGTTACTTATTATACAAACTTTTTTTAATAATCTGTTGAATTTAGTTTTGCATTTGCTCTAATGCGGAATTTCGAACCTCATCCAATAAACATTAATTTGGATTTGATGACAGATTTTCAATTATCGGGTTTACAATAACACAATCACTTATGAATTTGAAAACATTAAATAATTGCAAAACAAAAATTATGGGAGTATTTCTTTTCATTATATACAATTCCTTCATGTTAAATAATTATGCGTAGGCGTCAGTACTGAGGTACCGACGCACATAGGGGTATTTTACATAAAAAACCGGCCATAAGTCCGAATCACAAAATTCATGTTAAGAGTTACCTTTGTGATTACAAGACAATGGTACCCTTCCATCGACATGATAACGGATTAATTACGCTTCTAACCCGCGCCACGCGCTTTTCACCTCAGTCGTAATTAACCTCTTGGAATAATTACTTGTTTTCCCGGTGCTTGCAATTTTGTCATCGCTGTTCTGTGCATTGCCAAACTGTTGTGTTTAGTGAAAAATGAAAAAAACTACTATGGATTCTTCTGACAAAGGTATGTACCTTGGTTTAAATACATTATTGACTAAAATGTCACTTATTTTCACTTATAAATTTCATTTGGAAGACATGAGTATTTTTTTGCCGATTTTGTGTAATATTTTAGTTAACGATGAGAATTTTTGTATGAGTTAAACAGAGTTAAGCTGAAATTTTTATGTGAGCATATTCTATGAACCTTCTACTTAGATTACTAGAAAAAAAAACTTCCGCCACTTTCCGCCCGTCCTTTAAAAATCCATTATGCCTAGTTTAAACGTGTAAATGTGCTCAATAGTACTTAGTATTAGTAAAAGCGTTTACATGGTTTAATTCCGCATAATGACAAGTAACAAGTACGTAAAACGATTACTTCTTACTTGTCACTATGCCGAATAATACTAAATGACAAGTACTAATGACAAGTACTATGTTCGCGTAGACTAGGCATTAGATATGATGAGGTTTGCAAGGAAAAACTGTTGATATTTTGAAAGTTTTGATATTAGCACTAGATTTTATTTGTTCACAGGTTGTAGTGTTGAATCATCTATTCACTGCAGAACTATATGTCAGTTTGTATAGTTGGTACCCAATGACGCCTACTCTCCATAAAATTTTGACACATGGAGCTTTAGTCATTGAACATGCTCTACTTCCAATCGGGCAGTTATCAGAGGAAGCAGCAAAGGCGCGCAATAAATATGTTCGTCTATACCGGCAAAATTTTGCGCGATAATTTTGGCGAAGAGAGTGCAATGAAGACGTGATGAATCAATTGCTTTTGACTTCTGATGTTTACCTAAGTTTGCAGTAAAATGAAAATTGCCAAGAATCGAAAACCTTTTTCTACTGAAGCCTTGGAGTTTTTAAAACAGGACGAGGGAACTTCTACGAATTCATGTGAACATGAAGATAAAGTTGATGACGACGAGGATAGCGAATCTAAATTTTAACAATATATATTTTTATATTATAACTTTTTATTATTTTATTTATATTTTTTATATTATTTTTTCTGAATTAAAATTAATTTGATTTCAACCCTTCGAAAATAACCTCAATACATCAATAATAATTTTTTTATTATTTTTCCATGAATTTGTAGGTTAATTTCTCAATATATCGAAAGTTTCATTACTTTATTATGTTATTTTAATTTCCACCCCCAGAAACCCACCCTATTTATCAATGTAATTTTTTTACTATTTTTTCTGAAATTCATAGCATATTTTGAACTCATTTTGAGTGTTTTAATGTTTTGGCCAGTTTTTAGTGTCAAATACCCCTATGTGCGACGCCGACGACGTCTTGAAACAACATAATTATTTTTTTTAAATTACACGTGGAAAATTTTATTTTTGAAAAACTGAAATATTAAATTAAATTTACCTACACGATTATGTGTCAAAACGTTTTAAAAAATAGCGCCGGAGGTGATTTTAAAAAATTTTAAAGTAAATTTTTAATTTAATATTTACTTACGCACGCGCTAAGTATGGTTTTAAATGTTAATCGTTTCAGTAGATGATAAATAATTTTATACATTGATAGGTGAATAAATAATAAGTATTTTATTTATAAAATTTACTTTTCTTCAGCTATTACATTCAAAATTTTAGTTTTTATTTTATTACTAAACAGTCGGGCTCGAAAAGAATGCAATTAAATCAAATTCGTTACTCATGATTGAATTTTAAAGTCCATAACCTAGCGGATGTAATACAATAATAACGGAACTAGAACAGAATTCTTTCATCTAAGCAGATACAATCAACTTCTACTTTGACACTAAAGATAAAATCCATCGGGTTCAGTAAACACCTCAACAATCAATCAATTCCTCACAAATTAAATCGGACAACTCTCAAGAGCTGTGTATAGCAATAAAATATCAGTTGTACCCTCCAACTTGACTTAGAAAAAAAACTGAAAACTGAAAAAAAAATACAAATGCAAATAATATACAAAAAAAGAAAAAAAGTTAGAGAAAGCAAGTAACTTAAACTTTTTCAGACCGGGGGGTTTGGGGGGTTTGATATAATCGATGTTATAGAATTATAGTTTAGATTGGAACAAAAAAGTTTTTTTTCTTTTATGATTGAGGAATCTTTTAACTAAATTATTGCACGCAAATTATTCGGAATTAAAACTAACGGTGTGAAAATTAAAATTTAAACAAAGGGAAGTTATTACAGTCAACTGGCTCTCTGTTATGTGAAATATAAAAATTTATCCAATCAGGTTTTCATTCAAATATATTATTTTATTTAAAAATCCTGACACTTTTTCCGGTATCTAAAAGTAAAATATTTTAAAAATCGTTTTAGAAAAAAGGTTTTCAAAATAAGTGTTACAATTTCGAAAAAATACACACAATTCATTACTAGGAATTATAAATAATCTTTCTTACAAATTAGCCTTTTCACTCTAATGAAATTAGCTTATATACAGAGTTAACTCGTTTTAATTTTTCTGCGGACTTTTCAGATAAAAATTTTACATAATCCGAAAAAAAAATCTAAAATATAATTAGGTACCTAATTTTTTTAGCCATATCAGTAGAAAATGTGCTTATACAAAATTTTACAAATAAAATACATTTTTGCTATAGGTAATAATCATTGTAAACGTTAATTTTAATAATATATTGTCTATAAGAATTAAATTCGTTATATTTCAAATTCAAATTAAATTTTCGTTTGGAAATTAAATGTAATTATTATAATACCTACTTACATTTAAAGCCTTAATCAAATTTAATTTAATTAAATGTTCAGTAGGAAAATAAATCACAATAATTTCAGTTTTCGTTTTTATCCTTCTCTCCAAGACACTTGAGTGGACTTACGGCTCTCCCTCACAAAGTTGTCTTATGTACAATTTTCTACATTTTTTTCTGTTACCAGTTCACTTCTGAAATTATTTACATTAGATTTTTTATTACCTAGCCACACTTGTAATATAAATAATAATAATTTAAAAATATTAAAAGAAATCAACGTTGAAGCATTGTTTTATAATTAATTTGTAATTTTAAACCTCACTGACCTAACCACTAGAAGTGTGAGCGATCTGTAATAAATATAAATAATTTAAAATTCATTAATTTCCAATTCGCTAAAATTAAAAATATAATTTTAAATTGATCGTGAAATTTATTTAAATAGTCGCCAGGACTTTTTGGGTTTATTAAACAAAAAGTAAAATAAATCGATAAAATAGAACGAAATAGTTTACTGTGCAATAGATTTAGGCAAGTAGTTAAATTTTCAAATCAAAATTGAACCGCAGATTAATGTTAGATTAATAAAAGCTTCCTCTAGTGAAACTTGCAATAACTCTAAGGCCGAATATCACAGATCCTCGAGCCAAGTGTAACCAACTGTCTCAAATGCCGTTACTTACATGTGGTCAGTGCAATCAGGGGGGTTCCCTTAATGACTTGTCGTCCTACAAGGGTCTCCCATCACCCTTACTCGAAGCTTGTAAAAGCCGGCAAAGGATAACTAAGATAAGTCTGAGTGAACTATTAATTCGCCATCTTTGGTATGGATTTTCTCGATGCCGAATTTACTTAAAACTAAAGGGTTTAATAATTATCGCGAAAACAAAATCAAAATTTTATTTTGACATTTCAGCATTGAAAATCGGAAATTCGACATCGACAGTGGCATTTTCACGAAATTAATTAGGGGCTTTGGTATTTACGCTGCTTGTTAGGGGATAACCGAACATAACAATCAATTTGAGTATTTTGTTGTTGTCGAGAACGCAATTATTTACAACTGACGAATTTTTTATTTCGGTGCCACACTTGGACGACCCGGTGGCCGAGTTAATTGTATCGTGTTTCCGGATCGTGCAAACTTAATATTATTTTTTGGTTGTAATTTATTGTAAAATAAATTAAAGCGAGAGTATGCGCACACTTATTGTTTTAAAGTCTTTATGGAGTGCTTAATGCTCCTCTTTCTGAATTATTCTGTAACATTAGTAGCCAGTTCGTGCAACACTACCCCTTTTTGGTCTCTAGAGGTCACGCTGCCTTGCAATTATTCAGAGAGGGTCTGTCCGGGTGAAATTAGAAATACGAGGTTGAAATTCGAAGGTTGGGGGTGATAGGGTTGCAAAATGTCTCCGCTTAAAGTGCCTAGGTCATTATTACCGCCTTTAAAAATTTAATTAATGTTAGCTAGGCAATTTTTAAAACAATAAAAGTCGCTCTTCTTAATTAATAATTATCTTTGATTATTACACAAAAGCTTATGAATAATAAATTTTGCTTTAAGCAATGCGAGTACCGGGAAAAGTCCGTTAAGGGTTGATGTAGGCTGCAGGGGTCAAAAGCCATGCTAGTCCAGCGGCGCGGACACTAGCTTCGGGCTTTACTTCCGAGCTTATTCGTGCTTTGATTAATAAGTAAATTGAATTTGGAGAACATTTTTTCGAAAAAGCATTACCTCGTTAATCGGGAAGCGTAAGAGGGTTAACTTATGTTTCGAAAACTAATCAAAGTGTTGAATATTTAATCAAGAGACATTTTCTTTCATAATCACATCGTTAACAATCCCTATCAAATGTATCTAAAGGGTTATTTTGTCATATCGCCCGTTAGCTTAACGCCAATGGCGAATTGGAACCATTTGACGCCCTCTCACTATGTTATCTTGTAGTTACCCCAGGAAAGGTTTCCATCATAATTTAACCCTTTCGAAAAGTTTTGCGGCGTATCTATACGTTGAGCTATAATTATGAGTAATTTATAAAATTTATTTTAATGGCAATCACCACCTGATAACATGTAAACTTTATCACAAATTGATGAGGCTGCGAAAGGCGTAGGTATTCAACATCCTGAAACAATTTTCAAAAAATTGCTTATATTAAATTTAAAATAAACTTACGCCCCCCGGAAATGAACGTTCACGCATTTCCATTTACCACCGACAAAATGGTGGCGTTTAACATTACGAGATTTATAATAATTATATTTTAGAATAAAAAAATGTCCACCAATTTCTATTTTCACTTGGCAATCGATTTATTTCACACTAATGCAATGTGTACAGTTTAAATAAACAATTTTTTTAATTTTTTAAATATCGAAATATAACATTTTTTTATTTTAAGCTTCGCTTTTCATAAATATTTCAAAAATTATCCTGAGAGTGTCACCGCGACTTTTAACTGCTTTATTTATTATTGTTTTGTATCATATTTACAGTCTAACCAAATTCATAATTTTAATTTAGTAATTCAATTTTAATTTTAATATTAATTTCGCCGAATAAAAATAGACTTATTTTAAAAATCTATGCAGTATAATTTTTGGAATTTTAAACATTCTGCTTTAATTGCAAGCTTTACCTTTATACAGATAGAAGGAAAAGTTTTACACTTTCACAAGTTTTACATTTGAACTTTTAATTTAAGAATAAATTTTGTATAAATAATATTTTCTTAAGAGTTACATATTATAATAATGATATATTAACCAATACTAAATTACAATATACAAATTATTTTCATTATTATCCAGAAGAAATGCTTTTACGTTATTTTTTAGCATAGATAATATATTATGTTACTGTCGTAATTTTTTAATCTGAAAAATTGAAATTAAAATTATGGATTTTTGATTTAAAAAATATGCAAGGTAATAAATGAATTGTAGTTCTAGTTGGGTGAAAAATATAATACAAAACAACAACAAAAGTAATTCGAATTTTTGTTTAATTAAAGAGCTGATTAAATAACCAACGACGACGGCAAAGCGACGACGGCGAAATGTCTCATCACTCAATTTATTTATAGCGTTTTTAGCTGATAGATACATTTAACGAATAGAAATTTGAGTAAAGACTCAATTCACGTTATTAAAAATTAATTAAACAAAAAGATGGAGAACGTCACTAAGGTGCTTTAGTGCCTCCCATTGCCGGCAGTAAAGTGAAACAATCATATAATGTATAAAACAAAAGAACCTAGATCTAATTTGTAATTATCTTCAAAAATTAATTAAAAATCTTTGAGGCCAAAGATTTTTAAATTAGCACGAAAAATCCGAAATAAAACTATAGAATTCTTTTTAATAAGTGAATTAATTTTCTTCACAATGTTTTGATAATAATTTAGACAAACAGTGAAACAATAAATTGTATTTTTAAAAGTTAACTTCGTTATATTACTTTTAAATACTAATCAAGCCACCACCAGAACTTTAAAACTTTAGTTTGTTTGGAAAACAATTTAGTTTTTCACCAGTTTATAAGTCACTTCAAAATTTATAGCTACAGTGACTGTATACCGGTTAGATTTAAGATTCAATGCAAACTATAGAATCATTTTTATTGTAGTTTTAACTAATACATAAAAAAATACATCAGAAAAAGCTCAAAATTCATCTTTCCCATGTTTTTTACCCCAGAAATTCATTATTATGTGAGATATCTCAACAAATTTTTTAACATTACCTAGTCCATCCCTGTAGATTAAAATAATCAATAATTGATAATTGTAAAATCTTCGGTTTCTTCAGATTCCAATTAAGCTCATTTATGTTATTTTTTAGCTTCATAAGTGAGCTTAATCGGCTCCCGTTAAAGTTAAAAGCTTTTCTTAAATAATTGCAGTGGAATTGGTGAATTTTAGATGTAAACTAATCGAAAATAATTTTGGTTTTAAAAACTTCCAACTAAAATAAGGCAAAAACTTTCTGAACAGTTTTAGTTTTAAATATAATATAGATTATAATTTTAAGAGGTTTAATAATGAACGAATTGTTTGAATTTTACAATTGTGTTGGCTGCATAGATTTGTGTACGTGGAACACATTACACGTGCTAGAAAGTTTGTTTTATGACACAAAGAAATTTATCCTTACATAGCAATAGTAGGAATGTAAATGGTGAAAATTCCAGGGCGTAACGTCGAATACTTGGCTTGATGAAGCGTCCAGCACTAGCTTGGCCCTCGCTCCACAAAGTGTATTTCAGGCTTTGTCTTAAAATGTTGGGAAGTATTGTGTAGGGTTTGTAATGTTAAGTTTCCCAGCTCGTTTCTACGTTCGTTTGCGTTCATTATTTTGTAATATTTAGTTGGAGCTGTTGGCAGCAGGACAACCAAGTTACAATAGTAATTCAAGACGCCTCCGGGTTTCTCTCTTCAAGTTACATTCTCCTTGGCTAAACACACTTTAGTCTACTAGTGTACATTCACACTTAAGAGCACTGCCCGTATTAGTTTGAACAGAAAGTTGCTTTTGTGTTTAGTTTTAGTTGTTAAGCTCTCTAATATTAATATTTTGTTTTCACTTGAGTGTTACGTGTTATTACAACGAATGCATTTAATTTACCTATAGGTATGCAAATTCCTGTATTTCTAAGTGTTAAATAAACACCTAGCTTTACTGCTAACAATTTCCTTTTCGTCCGCGCACACGTTGTTCGAACTCGCAACGCTCACTTCCGTCTAGACAGCCTAGGCCTATAGCCGATATAGCTAGCATTTTTATTCTCCGCTCATATCTCAATATAGCACAGCGTCATTTATAATTCAAGTTTCAATAATCAAAGTTTCAATGCATTCCCAAGTATCGCATCGACGTGGTACCACATGCGACCTACCAATTTATTTATTTATCTACCATTCAAAAATATTTTCCTACCGATTGAAAAAAATGTACTTAGCCGCAAGTTTACGTCTCGACCGCAGAATTAGTCTGCAAGATAGAATAACTTGGTTTTTTATAAATTTGAAACATTTTCTTCCTCCTTCATGAATGTTAAATCATTTTTATCTCTGAAAAGGAACAAATTGTGAAGTGCTCGAGTATTAAGAGAGGTATATACTAATTAGTTATACCTAATAATTAAATTATGTAAATTAACCGCTAGCAAAACTGTTAGTATTGTAATACTTAAGTAAATTTTAAGGCTGGACTACTCTCTATAGTCTCCTGCTCAAGGGAGAAGATTGTGAGGAAGTGCAATTGTTATTTGGGTAGACTGGGTCTAATTAAGGTTAATACAGTTAATAATTTAGAGGAAGAAGATTTGGGTTTAAATCTTAAATGTAAATCGTCCCTACAAGCTAACTAACTATTACAAGATATGATGAATTTCCAAGTTGCTGCCAAACTAAAACAAATATATTCAAAAGGACAAAATCGAGTTAAGACTTGAACGCCTCCAGTACACTATGGATGCAGTTTGCAGCGTTTCTATTGCCAATATGTGTGCATTATTACAATTTCTATTTCTCTAATGGTTAATTTTCAAATGGAAACGTCTTTACGAACAAAGGAGCTGAAATTGCTATCTCCGAAGTGATGGCAAAAGGTGCCGATCCGGTTGGAGAAATTTCACTAAACAAATTACATTTCTGACTATTACTTTTAAGAAAATTACCCGACAATTATAACTTAACTCAAAAGTTAGGATCTTGAGCAGTGGTCAGATGATGTATACTACAACGGTTTACCCAACTGCGCAAGCTCAACATCTGAGACCGCATCTTTGCATGTGACAACCCTTAACATTATAAGGACTGTGGCTATCCGAAAATGGACACCCTTTCAAGTATCACAGTCTAAGTAAACACTCCAACAAAGGGTATAAAGAAGACATGCCAAATTGCAAAGTTCGTTAGCTGCCCTTCCTCGCCCGCTTTCCTACTTTGATACAAAACTCTTGTACTGCTTGGCCACATAAACTTTTGATGTACCTACACTAAAGATATTTTACATGGAATTTCGTGCTATTTAATTTTAATTATTCCTCATTTATTACTTGACAAATTTAATATCACTTTAGAATTACTAACCAGGCACGTATAACTAGCATCCTTTTAGAATTTCATTTTTTTTAAATTAAAATATAGAACAATGGAATTTTAATGTAAAATCGACCACTACCCCATTTTAATCAAAAACTTGCACTGTCAATTTCATTTCATTTTAACAGGATTTTTCTTTTTTTTTAAGCAGTTTCAAACCCCGCTGTGATACAAGTTCTTCACCAAACTGTGTGTGAGAGTTCTCCACAACTACAAAATGAATACTAACTAATTTCTCTATAAGTTATTTGTATAATTTCAAAAGGCGAAAGCCTGATAAGTTTATAAAAAGTACTGACGTTCTTAAGAAAAATTGATAACTAAGAAGTTCCGCGCTGCCAGGTTTGAAAAATTTTTTTGAAAAATGAATTCTGATACTCAATAATCTCAATAATTAAACATGCAAATTAATTAATTTATTTTAAATATAAAGTACCTTGCTAAGTTGACCTCAGATGTGCATGTGACCCTGTTCTACTGTTATTTATGGCATTTATCGATTAACGACAATCGACAGGTTAACTCAGTTTAAGCTGATTTGCTGCCTTTTTCTTTTGAATGTAGAAATACTTTCACAAAATTGTAAGTAAAAGTTTTGCATGAAATTCTGCATGAAAATTTCATGAAAAATCATACCAAAGCAATGTTCAAATTCTGATTTGAAGATTTCAGTTGTTTTCATTGCTAAAAAAGTATATTGTACGCCATGGGACTAATATGTTTTGCCTGATACTGTCTGAAACAAATTTGCCTTAGTTTTGTAGTACAATTTTGCAGTTGCAATAAAACAAAATGTTTATTTTTACTAATATTTTAAATTTAAAAAACCCACATAAATTTTAATTAGTATACTCACTCATAGAAAAAAACATATGCATTCAGTTTTATTTTATTAATTCCATTCCATAATATTATAATGGTTCTAAAACCGATTTCTCTGAAAAGTTCTTTTGTATATTTGCACAATCAACTTCTGTTGCGAATCATATTAATCTCAAGAATATTTCCAAACACTAATCGTACTCCATCATCCACTCCACACGAAAGTTTTCCTAAAATAATAATTAAAATGAATAAAAAAATAATTAAACAAAATTTCCCCTGCTTATCATTTTTTTTATGCTGAAGACTATAAAAATATAAATAATTTCAACTGTGAAAAGTATTTAAATTTTTTCAGTATTTTTATGTAATGTAAAATGCATTAAAGATTATTATTAATATTAGAAACAGAAAAAAAATAACTTTTCTCTTGATGAATTTTTTTTAAATCGTAAGTTAAAAAATATCAAAAGAAAAACAATTTAAACTAATTTTTGGTAATTGGTTAGGAAAAATTAGGGCTAAGTATAATTAACTAAATTAAAAATTAACGCTAACAATAGTAGGCTAATAATTTATTATCATTCAATTACACCTCTTTCGTTCTAAATTTACTTTTCAAAGAGAACATAAATTTTTATCGAATTGTATTTTATGCGCTCCTGCTACCGAAGGGTGTTTCTCTAGATACATTTATTTAAGGGTCGTTCATCTCGGATTTTTACCACCCTAATTTTAAATTCCTCCGACTGGGTTTCACTACCGTACGCTAGATGGCGCTGGAACGAAACTTAGGGGTAGTTTTAAAAAAGGGGAAATTTAGTAAGCGAACCCAATTTGAATAACTCACATTAGGGGATGCATGACTTGGATGTTACATTCACAAATTTGTACCTTTTTTATCAATACCTATGAACTGTTTCATCAAGTTTCAATAAATTTTGAGTGGCAACCGAAAAATTGTTTTTAAATTTTTCAACTTCTTGAATATTTATTTAGACAAAATTAATATTGAAAAAAATAACAGTTGTTCTTGTTTACATGTTTATTTTTAATCAATACGACCAATTGCGGAATCGTCCATTTTGTATAAAATATATAAAAATAGGAATACAATCGTGTGGGGGTGACTGGTGTCCAGTTGTCCGAAAATATCGAAGGGTAGGGTAAGCAATTCTTCCATTCGTTACTTGCCGTAGTCAATTTATAAAGCTCTATGAGAAGGGGTACAAAAATGATAGAAGGGGAGCTTTTGGGGTCATAAATTACTATTCTGAATTATTTTAACTTTTGTATAATATGAATATTGAAAATGTAATTTTTTTCAAATTTTTTTGTCACGTTCCAATGTAATTCAAGGATCATGTTCCAGTTCGATGTTACAAAAAATCAGCTTTGGTAAATAGGAAGCGTCCCGAGGCGGATACAATGAACATTTCAACCATAATAAATTATGAAACTTTTTTATTTTTATTCAAAATAAACTTTTCATAAAAAATATTTTCCAATTTTTGTCATATCTGTTTTTTAGTTTACGATCGACAACATTTAATTTTCATCGCACAGCTTGAAATTTAATACAATTCTTGTATTCGCGACAAAAGAAATATTTTAAATTTACAAATTTTATTAGTACCTACCTACCTACTAAGTGTAAATTTTAATTTCTTAGGTAAAAATGAAATATTTTGTATAAATTTACTAACAAGTTGAGGAAATAAATAAAGGACGACTTTAAGCTTCCCTTATCATAGTCTTCTGCAAAGCTTGGGTTTAAAGTCTTCTGGGAGGGGGCCGTTAGGGTAAATCTTTGATCGCATTTTAGCAAATTGATCTAAACTTGTCGCAATCATTACTGTCGGGCAAACAAGGAATTACACGTCATTTAAGACACAGAAGGAAATTTTGAGAGAATAATTGCGATTTTTATTAACCTCACCCCGTATACACAACGACATAATAAATTTAACGTCTAGAAGAAAAATTTTGTATCTGAAAGGGTAAAGAAGTAAATTGGAGCAATAAATTATACGAAGGTATTGACTTGGAGTTTTCAGAGATACATAAAACATATTTGCGTAGTTTCGTCGTGTAAAGCTTAGGAAGCGGCGGACACTTGTGTTTAAGTTACGGGACTCGCCATATCCCTTAATTAAACAGTTCCAGTTTGAACAGGCAGATTAAATGTGACACAGAACTGTAATCGCGCTTATTGTGGTAGCCTTACTTGGGTCAAACAAGGTGTATCTCCATTGTTTAACTAAATAACCTTTAATAATTTCGTACGAAATATACTTAATTCCTCTTCCTAAGTAAAGCTCAACTTTTTGGAGCAGTCTCGGGGAATTACTTTCTGAAATTGTAATAATGTCGGGGCTTGAGAGGATATCACATTTCCGTAGATGACCACGTTTCGTACTTTAGTATGTGTCAAAAATTTAAAAGAATCCCAACGGACGCATTGAAATTTTGAAAGTGTCCGAGGGACGCGTCCCTGGACGCTCGTGATCCTATGCCTCGAGTTTGCACTATCGTTTCGACGCTTAAACTTTTATCACACCAAGGCCTGCGCCAAAACTAAATTTCAAGCTTTTTTAACCGTTCAAAACAAAAATTTACGTTATTACATCGAATTGTGTTAATGCAGTCTTGAAATTCTTCGCGGGCCATATAAAAGTGATTTTTTTTTCGTTTACCGCTCGGGGACTCTCCCAAAAGTTATGTCTAGGTAAGTTTAGTTTAAAAAATTTTACGAGTACAAATTCGTATGTAAAATATGTGTTTGTGTATCTAGATGGCCATGGTTTGTAATAAAAGAGATAGGGGTAGTAAACTAACGTATGTCGCGTTCGGGTTCATCCGGGGGCCCGTCAGACGCACGGCCATGTTATAAATAAGGATTAGGCTAGTAATTTCGACCCCACGGCCCATATATTCCTTTTAAAGTTATTTATTTTAAAATATTGGCAGCGGCTAAAAGCTCACCCTGACCGTTTCCACGTCTCATCGATACTGCAGGAAATTCGATACGGTCCACTTATTTTAATTTTCCTAAAATTTTATGTTCGGTAGGGTAAAATTTGTTGCTTTTTAATGTCCAGTTTAAAATTTATTGCTACTTAAAGTAATTGAAATTTCTAATATTTTTCCTACTTTTACGTTTTCTACATTTCGTCTAAGTTTCGTTCGATTGAATTGTCCGCGTCTTTACTCTCCTACGATAAGGATAATTAATTAAAAAATTACGAAATTTAAATTGTTTTTCTGTGCAATGATGACGATGTCAACTCGAGGTGATTAATCATTTAATTACTTTTAAATTAACACTTCGGCCGGCCGTTTTTTGACGGCAGAAGTTATGGAATTTATGCTTTTTAAAAGAATTTTCGAAAAAGCAACAAGTAAACTTGGCGCTAAGCAGCTTATAATTCCTCAATTAAATAATGCAGTTTTTCCATTTGGAATTTGAACCAAATCAGATGTGCAAACATACTTAGTAATCTTGAGAGATAAAGTTCGATTTTTAAAGGAAGAGGACGAGTATATTTAGGGTAAGGATAAAAGACGTAATAACTGTTTTGTGACGCTGGACGTGGTAATGTTACGGCTGATATGGGTCCGAAGAGGACCGTATCTGTCGTTATCAGCTACTAACCGCGTTGACCCGTCCACAAACCGCAATAGCTTTTCCAAATCTTCTGTTATCATTAGATTGAATGCCTACATTATCTGGCACTCCGAGATATAAATGTGGGCTTTGCATAATCTAAATGGCTATAATTAATTTTCCAAAATTCGGTTAAATAATTTTTTAATTTAAAATTAAGACAGGGGTTGACGTTTTATTTTTAAATAAACTGATTGCGTTATAACGACGACGTCACAATGAATGAAATATTCGAAGGAGCACGTGGGATGAAAACATAAAGGGTCCACTTCTTGACCACTAAGGGTGGTCAGTCAAGCAGATACTTTTTGACTGGTCACCCTAAGTTAGCACCCTTATAGAAGACGGAACTCTATTGGCACGCGCCTTGGAGGCAACATGAATAGAGCTCTCTATTTTATGCTTACAATCGCATCTACCAGTTATATTACAAATGTAACAGCAATTTTTTTCAATTTTCAAATTACAAAAGAAAAAAAGTTTCCGCTACATAAAGCTAATAGCAATTTTACGAAAATCAATCGATAGTTTAAAATTGCAAATAAGTGTAGCGGAAAGGTACGTTAGAGAAAAGATCCAGTTAATTTCCCGCAGTCTTCACACGGTGAACCAACCCTTTTTCGCCATACCCTTTGCCTTTTTAAAATATCGTATTGCATATATAGTTTTACCTGAGCAGGTATAAAATGTATTACATGACCCATATGTTCAAATTTTAGGACCAAAAAGGGTTGCAATAAATTTCACATGGTCACAATAGATCTAATGTCTGTGTGTGTGTGTGTGCATTTCATATATTTTATATCGCGTAATATGTGTTAACCGTTATAATATCATCATCGGCAAAATTTAATTTTTTTTTCTCAATGTTTCAGTAACGTCAATGCTTTCCGTTTTATTTTCTTTTGAATTAACAAAGAGGTATTTTATAATCAAAACCTTCACGTTGATGGAGCGGTGACGGCAAACATTATTATGGACGAGACAATAAACGTCCCGACATAATTATCAAATGTCGACTAATCTCGAATTTGAATGGAATTCCTTTTTCAAAACGACTCGAGACTTGCAGGGGCGAACCTTGGTTTGTCAATAACCAGCGCCAAAAAGTTTAGTTTCAAAATAATAATTAACTTGGTATAAAAGTGAGCATACAAACGAAGAGCATAGAAAAGAAAAAAGTGATAAATTAAAATTTATTACTTTAAAACCCACATAAAATTGAAAAATTTTATTGCCGTAAATCTAATTGTCGATTTAACGGTTTTAATTTTAAAATCATTAAAATGATTAATAGATAAAATAAATTACAAGAATTGTATCAAATATTTGGTGATGCTTTCATAGTTACAAACCAAAACGTATAAGGATTACGATTGTAAGTCACCATTTAAGGGGAGACACAATTTTTTTCTATTTAGTTTTGAGTTGTCATTGACTTACAATGCAGTTTTAGGATTAATTTATATAAAAAACGGTCTTTTTATTCTGTATCGATTCCAATCATTTCCTGCATGTGAATATTAGTCCTCTACCTGCATCAGATAGCACCACCGGGTTAAAAAAAAAGTCAAGGCACCCGTAAAGGGGACAAAAAAACCTTTTACGCTCTGATTTTTTTGCAATACCAATACAAACATAATAATAGTTTATTGTACAAATCGGCTAAGTCACAAGTGGTTCGTTCGAGTAGGGTTATGTTTAACTTGTTGGTTACTTTTCTCACGAAAATATCCATAATTTATATTTTTATAGCTTGCATTATGTCCCGAGTGTCACTAAATTCGATTATAAACTTTAACGATTTTTAAATAAAAGTTTTTATTGAATTTCGTCTTTTTAAATTTAATAAAATAACCATTTGTTGTTCCATTATGTTAAAATTACAAGCTGATGGTCTGAAATTTATGGAATGCAGTCGAACCGAATAAAATGATCCGATTGAACAAGACCACGCGTAAAGCCAGTTTTGCATACGCCGTTACACCCCGTCCCAAAATTCGAGGGTGCAAATAATCGGGAATGGTCATCGTGTAAGCCTGTTTGGCTAGTTTTCGATGTCCATCCAAATTACAACTCGAGTCACATTCAACGCGCACGAGTTGAAGCAAAATTAGTTTTAATTTTTTAATTTTACGTTAAACAGGTTTTGAGATGTAAACTTAAAAAGACCTTATATTTAAACATCTAAAGAGTATTGGCCTTTGACTATGAAGAAATCGATAAGCCCCGACGACTGATTTTCGAAGGAAAGCAAAATTAAATACTTAACTTCGAGAAATTTTTACAAAAATTTAGATCTCTCGTCAATATTAAAAATTGCTGTAAAATCTTCGTGTTTTTAAGAATTTTCTATAAAAATAATTTAACAAAATCTAATTTATTTTAATATCAAAAATTTCAGTAATGTAAAAGCTTTGATTAAAGGCAAATATTGAAAAAAAAAATCTAATATCGCTTACGCTATAAAAAAAAGTAGCAAAAACATTTTTAAATAACTTCTACAAATTTTAAAGTTGACTTTCAACACTTTTTCTCTATCTTTATCTCTACGATAAATTAAAATTACAGTCAAAATTTAGTTTAAATAATAAGTACTATTTTTTCAGGAAACTTGACTTAAAACCAATACAAGACAATTAAATCTGTTTTAGATTCGGACCCAAAATTTCTGCTTTATAACTCAAACAGTGGTCACACCAATCTGAAGACACTGATAAAATATTATTATTTTAAATTAAATTATATTTTATATGACTATAAAATAGTTATCCGATTTTGATTAATTTTTTCAGCTGTTCAGGCAAATAAGTAAATTTATAAAAACGCTCCATGTTCAAACAGTTACAAACTCACATTTTTTAACTGTTTTAACTGTAACCGACTGAATAGTCTGTACGTTTATGTGGGGGGGGGGGAGTATCGAATAATACAATAGATATAAAATTAATAGATACAATCAGATGGTAAATATTAATTGAAAACTAAAGTCAAACTAAAATTTTTGTCGCTAGATCCTGGACTATTAACTTCTACATCCAAAATCAATAAAATGTAATCGAGTGTATCTGCTTTGGTCAAATGAAACTTGAACTGTACAAAATGAAAACAAATTTTTGTTTGAGACACGGTTCAAATAGACAGGCGTAACCCACGACAGCGACACAGAAATTTAACGTTCTAACTGCTAGCCTACGACGGCGTTAATAGTAAAAATTAATCTGACGTTTTACATAAATATAATTGTTTTTAAATAAAATACTTTGGTGCTGGCCGTTATCGGCAATAAAATACTTTAATGCCCAGAGACTACAATATAGGTAATCTTAATTAAATTTAATAATCATATTTTTATATTTTCAGAAAAATTGCCAATCTACTTTTTATGACTCGATGAAAAGATATCAAATGTAGTGAAAAATATATTATATAATCATAATAAGAAAACTAGATATTACCTTAACGAACAACATTTTCCAATGTTGCTAACAGTTTTTATCTTCTCAGATTCATATTTGTAGCCAAATTTGCACCGATATTGTGTAAAATAAATTTAAATTTCATTTATCGAGTAAATTAGGTATTTCCAAAAGATTTTTAACTTTGTATAGTAATATCATTAGAAAGTTATAAACTTATAAGTATTTTCAAAAGACATTTCTTAAATTCACAGAAAAAATCTTCATTTTTAATTTTCATAAAAATTACATTTTATTTTGATAGGTAAACAGTTTTAATAGTATAAAAAATTTAAATATATATTTGTATAATATTCAAGTTAAAAACTCTTACTCTCTGGTAATTTTCAAGGGTTTCTAATAATTCTGAAAAATACCCCGTGGTATTTTGTTTTCATTGCTTTATCTTTTCAGAATTGTAGAGACTTATATGAAAAAACTATAAATTGCTTAATTTTAATTAAAATTCATCAAATTTTGCATGACGTTTCTTCTTTTGCTTCTGCTTCATCTATTAATTATTATGAAAAAATCTTCTGTTTCAAGGTCTGTTTCAGTTTTTTTAAAAACTTAAAATTTTAAATAAATTTTTAATTTAATCAATTACAACATAAGAAACACAAGATTTTTGGTATGTAATGGTGTGACTTAAGTGAAAATTTAGGAAATCGTAGATTTTGGAACTCCAAAATTCTAATCTCACATACTTAAGTAAATTTAATCTTTTCAAATACTCAAAGTATAGTTTTTCATGCACAATTTGAAAGTGTGATAAAAAGATGCTTAAAAATACTAAACGAAATTTATCGATGAGTCCCAATGATTAATAGATTTTTCATAAAAAAAGTATGTAAAATTCTGAAATAAAATACTAATAATTATGAAAACTTAATTTCATGGCATTTCAGCGAAAATCCAAAACTCTTGCAAACCTATATTGTAAAAAAATTTCCGTGATAAATCAAATTTTAAAAATAATAATTTAATTGAACTTCACAAAAATTCCACTTTATTTTGATATACAGTTTCAATTTAAAACTTTAATGCCAATATTATTTTCCTGTTTAAACTTAATAAACTCTGAAAAATAAATTTAAGATGTTAAAATTTGCGCTAAAATAAAATTTAAGATAATATTAGACTCCGGTCGTAAAGTAGCAGTTGGATTGCTATGCCACAGTCGTGGGAATTCTATGTCTAAATACTACTTAGCTCTGGTCTAAAACTGTCTTTTGTGTTTTGTATTTGAACATTTGACAAAAAAATTTTAAACTAATCAAAATCCGTTCAAAATATTCAGCATATTACTTCAACTAATATTTGTGTAAATTTGATTAAGGTAAAATTTAATTATGCAGATTATGCGGCCTGAAGGTCGCACTGAACCGTCACCTCCTATTTCTTTTAGGTTAGTAACTTTAAATAAACCAATCGAAGATTCTTCTGTTAACGTTTAAAAATAAATTCCTTACGAGTATTAAAGTAAGAAAAAAGAATTTATTCTTTGCGAAATTTACGGTTTTATAAAATTTACAAAATTTCAAAACTTCATACGGAATATTATTTCACAAATTAATAGAAATAATTTTGTAAAACCTGTTAAGTTATCTTCTATATAGCGGCGTCTGAATGTTGTAATGTAATTAATTTTACTTTGTAATTTTTTATAATAATTACTTCTTGTATAATTTAATAAATTTTTACGCGTTTCACCTCACACAGCTATCGTCGAACGCATGAACTTACTAACTTTATTAATGAATAGTTTTAAAATAACGACATTAAATAATTAAAATTTATTTAATTTCATCAAATTAATTTTTTATTTTAATTAATTAATTAATATTAAATTTAATTAAACTCTTCACGTTTCATTAAATTATGCGAAGGATAAAGCAATATATTTTTTACTCTTCCGTCGGAATAAGTAGCTACTTATATTATTTTTTATAAGATTCATAATAATAATAATAATGTGTAAATAAATATTAATCAAAATTAAATTTATTTTGTTTATTTAAATATGAGAAACAATTGAATTTTAGGTTACACTCTACATTTATTTCATTAAACAATAGACTTACGTCGATTTTTACGTTAATTCTCAATTTAATTTATTTGAATGAATGTTCCACCACAGGCCAGTAATATTCTGACTTGAGATCGAAACACAAATACTGTATTGTTTTTACTGTCTTTTGTATTAATGTGTTCTCCTTTTTTTAAATTAGTGCTCCTAATTAATTTCAATTGAAAAAATCAAAAAGTGATTCCGATTTTCTTCTGTTTAACAAATTTTCTACTATTTATGTACTGTAATAAATATTTAATTATACTTTCAATTGTTAATCGTTTTCTCATTGGTTTTCTTTTTTTAATTTTCATCATAGCAATAACTAAAATACTGGCTTTAAAAAATCAAACGTCGGGAACGTAGGCGGATAAAAAAATAATAGTTGTAGGTTTGAATCCCACGTACGCCTGTGGGTTTGTTTATTTTTAAGTTGAATTATTTCGCAATGTTTATGTTATCAGATAAAGGTTATTAGCTATTCAAAGACGAAGATGAGAATAAGTATTAAATATTTAATTAATTGTCGTCGTTTATTATGATCTGCCGCGGTTTATTATTTTCTTCGGTGGTTCACAATCCAGTGGATATTTAAAATTTTCTTTTTTAAAAAGTTTTTTCTGTGTCACGGTAAGAATGGGTATCGTTTGATAATTAAGGAAATGCATTAAAAAAATATGAAAGTAAAAATAATACCATTTGATACGTATATTCGATTTTAATGTGAAATGTCAACTGTGCCAGCTTTACATCGCCGCAATTTATCAAGACGACGTTCTTTCTCGTTCAAAGAAAAGGAAGAGCTCGACTTTCTTTGCATTGACTTTCAGGAAAGTGCGACGATAAATTACCTCGACGAACTAGCCATTAGTCTATTTGCATCGGTTTCGCGTTTGCCGTTCTGTCCCGGTTTCATTGTGTCATTCGTATACGTCAATCGTTGAAATCTGCACAAAGCTTTCTTGTATTAGGCAAAATGGCCGCTAACCCACCCCCTATGACTAATTATTGTCCGAGGGTAAGTCACCCCAACCTGCAAATAACAAACGGCTATTTTTATTTCTTTATTGCTTATTCATTCATATGCGGCCATTTTAAAAGTTTTTCGCAAAAACTTTAAATTAATTTTTCGAAAAAAAAGTTTCTAGTTACTTAAAAGTTGGAACGACTTTTTTATGCATATTAATGTTTAGATAAAGAAATTTCCTCTCTCGGAGGATAAGGTTTCATTAGAGCAAAGTAGAATTGATTTGTGTAGCTACCTTGGACATTTTCCCCAACCCCTAAAAGTTCGGACTATGCGCGCGCATTTGACCGCTGGACACTGATCAATAATAAGAAGATTGCAAAGTAAGCAAAAGTTTCGTTCGTTCCTGTTATAGCCACAAAACAAGAGTTTAGCAAGTCCAAAGGTTCTATCGTTCCGTCTCATTTTACTAACTTTTTGAGATGAAAAGCACCGAGCTTACTTTTGTCCTCCTCTGTCCATTTTATCGTCTATCTCTATTTTCCGCGTGGTCATGTCTTGTTTGAAATGTTTGTTTAAGATGGGGTGACTCAAAGTTTGCCAGGGAAGATGTATAATGCCGATTGAGATGATTAGTTTAATGTATAGACCTGTCTTGTCGACGATAATATTGATTTAGGTTTTACTCGTTGTTTTCAAACTTGGAGCTTTTGTTTAGTAAATCCTAAATACATATTACGTAGATTAATAACTTGCGGATAATTACTTGCTAATTGGAAAACCTAAAAGTTGTGTCGCGCAATTGCGTACAGCCAGCCGCGCGTTTCGGGGAGACGAAAAACTATGCATCAAAAATCTTTCTTACAAATGTTGGCGATGATATGTCATTGTAAAATCAGCAATATTTCAATGTCCGCACCGGCGGTTTGCTCAATATTTCACTGGCCTAGCATAAAGACTCTACATATGTTTATTTGCATATATACTTTCTTTGAGAAAAATATACCCACTCAGCTTTCCACAAAGCGGTGCTGCATACATTGCCTGATATTGATGGTCGCAAGAGCGTCTGTCAAAATCTGAGAGATGCATAATATATAAATTTGTATTTGAAAAAGATAGTTTATGCTTTTAATATTTTTTGCTAAAGATATCTTTCATACAAACTAATCTACTTTTTCTCTAAAAAAGACGTCCTCATCGATCGAGAAATTTACGTTTTTTCGCGTTCGACTCTGTTTTTTATTCATTAACGTTCGCACGAACCAGATCCAAAAATCTATCAATCTAAAATTTATATTTTAGGGCAAAAGAAATATATCTCTATAGTCATTGATAGTTTTTGCTGGTAGTGGATCGTCTGACTCAGCACATGCTACCCCTTAATTTTTTACGCTACATATCTTACCCTTTCACAACCCAAAATTTATACGTTTAAATTGTTATGTTTATTTTTATCAAAATTTACGTCGAAAATTCTTTCACTTACAAATCAAATCGATCGGAAACTCAACTTCTCATAATTACCCATTTATTCAAATATTCAATTTTGCCACGAAATTTGTTTTTTGTTTATCCGTTAAATAATATTTCTAACTTCCAAATTATTCTTAATTTAACAATTTAATTGAGTAACTTCTCCAACATTTAAAATAAGATAAAATCGAAACAATAATATTGTATAGTTAACTATTGATTTGCTGTTTAACTTCGACATATTATCCCTTCTGTTCGTTCAAAATTTCTATTGTTAATTCCAATATTTATTATTTAGAAATTATCGCAGATTAAATATTTTGTTTAATAATAACCCACAACAACAAAAAATTTTCAGTGTTTCCGGTTTTCAAAAACGAAAACTCACCTTAAAGTTAAAAATTTTGCACTAAACATTTTCACCCAAAAACTTAACTCTGTCGTCACCTTCCAAGGCAACGATTTTCCAAATCAAGATATGGATGTGTGGATGACTAAAAGTAAACTGAAATAATTTGTGCCCTGTGTTCCTCAGTAGGTTAAAAATCTACCTGCGGTCCTTTCTTCCTTCCGGGACGGAAGCCTTTAAACAAAATTAAAAGGGTTGTCCTGTTTTAACACAATAAAATTTAACCCTTATAAGTTTACCTGCCGGCATATGGCATAAGCATACATAATTAAAAAATGGTGTGAAGATGTCGGTTGCCTTCTCGACAATAATCAATCCTTTACAGGTGGCATGGTTCTTTTTTCAAATTTGCAAGTCTTATAGAAAATAATATGCAAAATACTAAAAATGTATGAAACGGCGTCGATAAATTTAGTATAAAAGGTTTTTATTTCTGATCATCTTTTAAATGTACATTTAGAAAGCCTATCACATTTCCCTTTTATTTTATATACCCTTACCTTCATACTGGCCTACCCATGTAACCCAAATTCGTATATTCAAATGTCATATTGTACAATCGTCAAAGCGAACTTTGCGTACGTAAAAAAAGCGTTAGGTAATAAAATTACTTGATCAAATGTATTAAATAATTTTATGTGATGTGTGTATGTTTAATCCTTCTTTGGCGTAAGAGATTGTCTAAACCTTTTTGCAGGTATACCAACCCTACGTTCGCATAATTTTAGCCACATTATAATAATTTTACATATTGCGACTACCCGCACAGCTGTTAAAGGCTATCAAAACGCTTTTCAGGTAACGGATTGTTAGACGGAACAGTGCATACTGATTGGTTTTCAACATAAAACCAATAATACAACCAACAGTCGTCGGTTCTTGAATAACCCGTTACACTATTTTAATTTTTAATAGCAAAATTTCATTTAAAAGGGGTTGAAAGGCGATCCTTCACGGCTTCACGGTTATTTTGGATTTAAAACAATTTTTAAGAAAAGAAAAGATTAATTTGGGTAGTAATTTGTTTCACACTCAATCAAGATGTCAATATAATTCAGCAGATCGGCCCCGGCGGCTACCGTCTACGACTAAAATGAATTCAATTAATTAATAATTTTAAGAAAATTTTTAAAAACCTCCACAAATAAATTAGAAGCTTTTTTGTTTTAAGTTTCGCGTTTGTTTTGTTTCGCAGCAGCAAAGTAAAGCAATTGCTTTGGTTTGGATCTGGAAGCATTCATGGGTAATGAATTTGATTTAACTCGAAATCGTGTACATTTTAGATTTATAAAAACTACGGGATCTTAATTTTTATTAATAATGCAGGGACGACTTTTCTTAATGAAAGCTGTTAATTTCTTAAGGCTGAAAAATTTCATTTATATTTATGATATAATTTGGTAGAAAATACATCTTAGTCGACACGCTGATATAATATGTAGATACGTTATTGAATGTGAGTCTTTTGGAGGGAAAGCAAAATATATATTATATAATATCGAGCATGGGATTATGTGTAGCCAATCTGTCGCGAGCTCTGATGCGAACGGTCCTAAGCTTCGGTAATACTACGACACAAGTTCTTTCTTTTCGCAATAGTCAGTCTTTACTTCAATGCCCATTTCCAATTCTAGTCTTCGTGCTGACTTACGATTTATTTTTTGTGCATTTTTAATGCGGCAAATGAAAGAGGTTTCTTAAATTTACATTTTTAGCCAAACAAAACGAAAGCAGCTTTTTCGATTAAATTAGCTAATCATTTTTGCATTCAAAAATAGAGTAAGGCGATCACTTTTCGTGTACTGGTTAGGTTGCACTTGCAAAACAGAAATTATTAAGGGTGCGCGTTGTGTAATATAAACCCTTATTATAACATTTTTACCCCAAAACACGCACTTGTAAACGTTTATAATCTGCCCTTTGTCATATTTACTTTTTTGTGAAAAACACAGTTTTGGGCAAATTTACCGGGCGGGGTTGTTTACCTAAAACATAATAAAAGACCACTTTTCAAATAGGGGAATTGGCGTATTACACTACTTGACTACTTTATTCTGTTTCAATTTATTTCGAGTGATATGAATTGATTGGATAACTAATAGCCGTTGACTTTTTTATTCGAGGAGAGTGGAGTGTTTTATTAGGATTTTAATTCTTTTTCAACTGATTTTTATCGAATTATTGTGATTCATCATGCAGAATCGTATAATTACTATCTGGGCTGGGTATCTCAAGTAGGTTACCCACTTTACATCGAGAAGCATACAAATAGGTGACGATGTTTATCGTGTACTCGAATTACGCCATTGACTAATAAGATTTTGATCTAACTTGCTCATTTTATGTTAAATAAATTATGCGATAGACTTATGCTCCTTAATCACTATTAAGGCGTACGAATTCATTCAAAATTTAATTTTTAGCGATCACTGACACGGGATGTAAACCAAATCAAAAACAATTAAATCGAAAGTTATGTACCAGCTTGATCCTGATTATGTTCCTAGTTTTGAGGAATACAATACAGTTTTAATTTTTTTAATGTAATTAAAATCAAAAAATTTGATATTTTCATTATTTTTTTTTTTTTCAAAATATTCTTTCTATTTTGTTAGAATTTTTAAATTACATGTAAAATTTTTTTAATATTGAATTATTATTTACTTATAAACAATTTTAATCTTCCTATCGATTATTAAGTAAATTTTAGCAATTTTAATTGTTTAGGACAGACAGATAGACAGATTTATGTTATAATATTAAGTCTTTTAATAAAGTTTAATCTTTAAATATTTTAATTATTACATATTTAAAATCTTACATCAGCGTTAAACTTTCCGATACAATATTGATGATTTTCGAATTACAATACAACTGCAATACAATTGGAATGAATTACGCCGTATTAAATAGATCAGTATTTTTTTTGCATTTAAAAAGGAATAAATATTAACTTTATTTTGACACTTAATTGGAGACTGCTTGGTGTGGTTATGAACAGATTAACGGAATTTCCACACACAGCTTTCAGTCATTAAAATAATTTTAATCTAGACGTAAATCAATTTTCAATTAATTTAGCTAAATTTTTTTGATTAAACTGTATTACATAAATTTTAAATTAATCAATTTTATTAACTAGACTTAAAAACAAAATAAATATTTTAAGCAAAAATTATTATTGGATTAAACAAATGTAGTTTTACCCAATCAAAAAAAGTGTTTATTTAATTTATAACATGCACTAATTAACCTAATTTAATTTTGACCGTTTTCACGTGAGAGAAAAGCCATTTAACTACTTTCGTAATTGAAATTAACAGCTTTGGTAATTGAAAGATGAGGGGGGGGGGGGGCATTGTATATAGATTAATTTGAAGTTTAACGAAGCGCGTTCTTTTGCAAATTTTAAAGTTAATCGCAAAGAAAGGAAAAATTCTTTAATAAAGTAAAATTCTTACAATTTTTTACAGTTGACCTGTGTACTTCTTACATAGAAATTTTCTTTCCTAATATAATTAAAGTAGCACGGTTGGTCGGTTTTTTCTATAGACTGTATAAAGAATGGGGGTGTTTCTCCATTATCCCGACTATTCCCGGGTTGGTATGGTAATACCTCGCGAAGCTGGCCGGTTGCTGATAACGGAGGGTCGCTAGTCCGTCACCCTCTCAACCCCACTACCCCCAGCTATAAGACGTTATATCTCCCTCGAAAACCTATGGATCACCGTCTACCTTGCGGACTCGGCGAATATTTGATGATTTTTATCATAAAAATATTGTCGGAAAATGTAAAACTAAATCCCTCGATTCGATTAAGCATTTCGGTAGTACCTAAAGAAAAATTGAACTCACCTAAAGGAAATAAAAATTTTTTAAATCGATACAAACCATAAAACAAGCCCAGTAAATCAGATCACTGAAAAGCTCGTTATTTCACTTCATCGAATGTAACACATAAATAAACAAATTATTCGATAGTTTATTGCCGAAAGCTTCTCATATGCTTTCGTACCATTAACAGTTAAGGGTTACTACCACCGCGCTTTTCAGGTAAAAAAAGCGCGTGAGAACATTTTTTTTAAACCGTTACCCTTGAACTCTTTGCAGTTTTTCGATTAAAATTATTTTAATTTACAAAATCGGATGTCGGGACGAAATGGTAAATTCTAAAAATTGTGTTTTGTTTCGTTGGCAAATATCCATTCAAATAAGATGATATGAAAAAATTCCGAGTGTGATTTTTTTGGTACACAAACCACCCCTTGAAAGGGTAAAATTTGTATAAAAAATAATCGGATCGCTGAAGGGTTTGCGGCTGAATAGAGTGTCAGGCATTATTTAAAAGAGGGAGCTTATGGAGCTCTACGGGGGGTTAAAGGGTTAAGAGTAAGAGAGGACGTGTCTCACCTTTCCGATCATAAAGTGTGCAGATGTCGAACGGGCACAAATGTAGTCAAAATAAACATCAATTAAGCAATTTTTTGATAAAATTGCAAGTTTTGCGGCAGTGCAGTGAGAGTAAATTGTGAAAAGGACGCAAGGGTCCAGTCATCAATAACGATCTAGTGAGGGTGTGTTTTATATCGAGTAACCACTCCCAAGTCCACTATACGGTCGTCCGTTCTCCCCTAAACTCAATTTATAACTATGGATCATACCAGTCAAAAATGGAAATGTCGAAATTTAAATCGAGACCATATTGGCTAAGCGAGGATTTGATATGGTAAATTACAGCTTTGTTTTGAATGGAAATATTACGAAATTCCCTCTGTATTTTCTTTACATCAATCTCGACCCTAGGTAGTCGGTCGTTCGATTGATGAAAAATAAACTTGAAAATTGAACTAATATGCTAGAGCTCGTTCGTACGTCCGTCCGCGCGCTCGTGGGTAATAATAAAAAAGTGGAAAAATTTTAAATTATGCAGTTGTCTAGGCGTTACGATCTGTTCTTTTTAGCTAGCCGACACTGACATAAAGTTAGGTCGGTGACAAAAACCAAATCCCATTCCCCGAAGGCAGCAAAGTCCGGGCTTATTTAAATCAGGAGGGCCTTGGAGACGGCTGATAGCTTCAGACGCCACAATACTACACTGCCCTCTTCCTAACTTTGCTTAAATAATAACATCTATTTCGGATTTGTATTTGAATTTTAAATTTTTGATGCTTTTATATTAAAAAGTTGATATTATTTGATACTTTGAGCAGAGCAAGACGTCCAAGTTAATAACGTTTGCAATGAATTTTATTGGAGTATTAGAGTAAATCCGCAGCCATAAACTATATAATAAGACGGGGTCAGCTTAGCATTACGATCGACCCCAAGGAAATAACACGAAGATGTTGCGGTGGGCCCACGACGTCTGATGTATGTTAGGAGATTCACTTGGTTATATTTATTGTATACTTAACTGGAACGAAATACGCACGCTGTATCACCAAACTCGATTACAGCAAGACAAAAAGCAAATAATACCGACACAGATGATATCAATTCGCCAAATTGAACTCAAAATTTAATGCTGCTTTCCAAATTGTTTATGAAAGCAATTTTAGAAGTGTTTTGTGACTCCAGATAAAAATTTATATAGTAATTGTGTTGCGGCATTAGAAGAGAATCAAAAATTTATGTAAATTTAAGCGCGCAAACAAAAATTTTTCCTCCAGAGCCCTAAGGTCGTGAAAACGAATATCACCGGAAAAAACGTCCAGGAAATCAGACCGAGCTTCGCTTACGTCCGGTATTCGAGACACATCATGTATTAGGCAGTAGAAAGTTTGAGAAAACTCGGGGAATCGATGGCCGGTTCCGGATCTAATGGCCGGGCTTTATTTCCCGAAACGATCATTCCGTGGTTTGAATAAAAATTTCCACATATGCCAACTAATAACATCTTTTCTAGAATTGGCGTTTTATGCTCGAAAATTTACTTTTACAAATTTATTCCGTGTAATCGAAACAGGCAAAGGTACAAAATCGGACATGACAGAAAGATCCCTTAAGAATTTAAAACCTAATACAAAAGATCCGCTTCTTCTAGATTCGTAAGCCCACGAGACCATAACCAACTTGAAAGAGTCCTATCCAAAAATTATTCGATGCAAATCGAATTTTCCAACAAATATGAAAACTTTATCACACAATTGTTTCATTTTCCTATTTTAGTTTGTCAAGTTAATAAAAGTTTTCCAACTTACAACCGAAGCTCGGTCAAGGCAATTCAACCATCGTCTGTTTGTAAAGTCCAAGTGGTAAACTTCAAAAACTTTACTACATTTGTTATGTCAATGGACCTTGCACAGTTCCTGATTTATATTCAAAACTAATAAAACTTTTAAGAGATTTTCTTTCCGTCGTCGATAACTTTTTAAACCAGTTACACACGTAAATATAAGCCAATTATTTTAGAAATTCTAATTCTATAAAGTCTAAAACAGAAAACGCATGCCGTATTTAATTACAATTAATAACTTGCGATTTTCTTATCGAATCGGCATTAATTCCTAAAAGGCAGAAAAAATAACGAACAATACAAAAAGGTAATCAAACTGTGTCCTTAAAATTTTTTTCAAGTAAAGATAACTATTTTTAAAACAAAAATTATAAAATCTATAAAAATAGAATTAAATTTTTAAGTACAACATTTATTGTTTTAGTTAAATTTACTTCTGCAGAATTCAACCACTATTATTAATTTTATTTCGAAATTTCAATATTTTGAGGAAATTTTTTGTCTTTTATACTTTATCAAATTTGACTATGCTTTAAGGTGAAATCAGTTTTCAAATAATTTTTATTCAAAAAACGTATTTATTTTTAATTTAAGTAAAACAAATGAGAAAGCTAACTGAATTATTTGAATTTATAATTCAATTTAATATTTAGATTTTAATTTGACATTAAAACTTTTATTTTGGTTATAAAGTTATAATATACCTCTGATTGATTAAAAAATAAACAAAAGTAAATTTATTACTTAATTAGCTTGTTGATTGGTCTGCGGTAAACCAATGTTGATTTCTGCACGCACTATAGCGAAAAGCCTTATGGTCTGCCTACGTGGTCGTTCGTCTGCATAATCTAACTCACTACTAGACTTTGGGAGAAAATTTAAAATTTAAATCGGTAAATTTTCGTGCATGTTATGTGGCTAATTTTATTAAATAGAAACTTTCATTTTTTCAGAGCAAATTCATTTTTTGTTTTTGTAAAAAATTTATCGCCACCTCAAATTTAAAAAAATAATATTACAATATGTATATTGCTATAATGTAACGATTATATTATTTATAATTTTAAAAAAAATAGTTATAATAAAATAAATTAGACGAATACTTAACAATTTATTTCTATTTCTAGTTTTTTGAAATAATACCTGAATTTTTTATGTAAAAAAATTAAAAAATTCATTTATGATAATTTTTTCTTGATCATCTAAATATTTGGAATGCAAATTAACTACTTTTAAGTATTTTATGTAATTTTTGAATATTAGGTAAATGAAAATTTGTAATTAAAAATTTTCTAATTATCTAGTACGTGTAAGTCGCTTCGTTGTATTTGTAAAGAAAGACTTCCCGTTTAAATAACGAACTGCAGTGATGCTTACACACAAGTCGTAGAAAACAAAGCTCATTTTAAAGGAAAATGTGAAAACTATAATGTACAAAGTATATGTAAAAAGACAAATCCATGTTGTGACTTTTATAGGACATCTGCGATTCTATAGGTATAAACTACGTGGCTTTAAAACATAAAGACTACTGGACCAATGACTGGAGCGAAAGTAATCTACTTCTGGATCCTTTATAACTTTGACTGGAATCTTCAAAAACTACAGTGAAATACATCTTAGTTGCAAAATTTACTAATTAAATAAGAAAAATATAATAAAATTATTGAATACCGACAACAACCACGACAAATTAATTACCGCATTAGTGCGAGAGATAAGAATGTGGTCTTCACGTTCCGTTGCCGGAAGAGCGGTCCACCGCAGACCACTAATCCGCACGATAATTATAATTTTTTTCAAAACAAATATTATTCCTTAAAATATTCGTCGGCGATTGTTAATTAAAGTTGATGTGCAAAAAGTTTCTTTAGGTGGTTTCGCTGTATTTGGATAAGTCACACGCCTTGCACATTCCAATATAATGTTATATTCTGATCAAGCAATAAAACTAGATGCCACATCATTGTGTGCGCCCTTAGCATGTGAATTAGGGTGTTATGTTCTTTGATTTTACGCGATACACCATACACCCCATCTTTTTACTCTGATTCTTACTGACCTGCCAGAGAAGATGACTGGCGTTGATATGTTATGAATTATGGAAAAGGTATCGAGATTGTGCGAGATACAAAAAATAATAGCATATTTATTTTTTTCAAAATATAAAAACGTACGTTCCTAACGCATTTTTATCCCTAATGTTATTTTAGGATAAATTTTATTATTCTCTATCAAACCCGATGTTTGTAATTTTAAGATTTTCATCATTCGAGATTGGACGTGAAAAAACTTTAAATTTTCATTTTAAACAAACAAATTTTGTTGCACTGTTGGAACCGTCTTGTCCGCTATACTTTTATTGTTCATAATTACATATTAGAAAACCTTCAATGTCAGGTTTAAAAAATTTACGTGGGTATCTGTGTGCGCACTTAAAAATATAAAAGCAAAATATATTTACGTTGTGGTCGAAAAAACCTGAAATTGACGAGTTACATTAGCAAATGGCCGACCTCTTTTGATCCGTCAAGATCTGAAGCAGTTTCAACCCACACTTTTATAGGACAGATGTTCTGGACAATGAAATTTCCCACTGGCACTTACATAAAAATTGTTACAAAAACATATTTTTTTCTGAAAGAAAATTATTATCATTTCCAACACTACGTATTCAGATACGTAATTGAAAATTTATGCATTAGTTACTTTTTTGTGTAATTAATTAAACGTGAAAATTAACATTTTCGTCCTTCGATGGAAAATTACTGAAAATTAAATAAAATTTATTTAATTATTTTGAACCCAGCAAGAGCGGACTAAAGCTGTATTTTTTAGAAACCAGAACTTTTTTAAATTTTGTTTAAGTTTTTAATCTACTTTATTTTACAACTAAACTTTAGTGGATAAATCTTCAAAATCCACACTTTGAATACCACACAATAATAGTATATATTTTCAGTGGCGGATTTATACTTTTAGCGTCTAGGGGCTACTGGTAACTTGACGCCCACGCTTTTTTAAAAATCTTTTTAAATTAAAAAATTTAATTGATCATAAATATTGTTAATCTACCTGCATAAATTTAATCAATTTTACAATAATTAAATGACATACGAATACGTTCTGGAGAAAAATAAAATAAATTAAAGAAAAAAAAGTGGACTCACTGGTTCCTAGAACCTAGCTCGTTTTTAGCTACGCTACGACACTTATTACTAATTATTTCACATCCTGTCTTAAAACTCCCTTCACAATATTTCAAAGTCGATTTTCTCAAAAATATCTGGCCCTACGGCTTTAGGGAGTTCTTATTGAAGGGCTGAACTTCCAGCATAATAAGTGGCAAAAATTACAAAAATGCAGAGATCATATAATATTCTTGTCAGATGATTGCAGTTTTTTACTTGATGTTAAATCGAGATAAAAGATCTCATAAAAGTTTTCCAGAACTTTCTGAGTACATTACGTAAGATCGTTTTATTTTCTGTCCATTGATTAAGCTAGTTTCAAACATAGTATGAGTTAGATAGTGATGTTGTCCCCCAATGGATCTTTTGGAGCGGCTAAAATCTAATTTGGAAATGTCTTGATTTATTCAATTTTTTAGGACATGCTCTGGAGTGTTATCATTGATAGGCCACAAAGTAGGGTCATAAACCATAGCGTTGCCATCAAGTTTAGAATGTTTATCGTCATACATTTTAGAGTATTCCATCGTAGTTGAGCTTGGCCGAAGCATTGTATTAGAAAAAACTTCATTGCCGACCAGTTCAGCAAGGTTAAGCCTACGCTCAGTGTTGGAATTGTTATGGCCGGACAATGACGTCATTTCCTGTTAACGGTGGGCAATGTTGTAAATATTTTCATGTGATTGTGATATTTACGTCTTTGGCCGGTTAATGACGTCATTGGCCAAAATGGATCCGACAATGATATCGTGGAAAAAATATTTTTTGAACATTTGAAATTATGTTGTATTCATTGCATTATAATTATTTAAATATAAATATTTAATTAATATATAGCTTTCTGATGGAATATAAAAAATAACCGGCATATAATGAAAATAAGATTCCTCACCGTAGAATAGTAATGTTATCATCGCCCACTCTATATTGGGCAATGACGTCATTGCCCGGACAATGATGTAAAATCCACATATAGAATTTTAAATGTCAACATTGCCCAAAATGCATGGTCATTGACGTCAATGGCCGGGCGTTAACGTCAATGCCCAGCTAGACAGGGCATTGACGTCATTGTCACGTCATTGACGTCAATGGCCGAAATGTTATCATTGACCGTAACAGAATCATTAAAATCATTCTTCTGCTGTTAATTGACTGGCATTTCAATTTCAATGTTTTTTACAATTTCTACCTTATTAAGAGGTGTTAATTATTGGGTATTTGGTATTGGGTGTAATTCGTTTGAAGGCAACTCTTTTGTTTGTTCACATTTTTAGACTTCCGCGTTAGTTTTGCTATCAGATGATCCATTTCCAGTGTTGGGTTTCAAAAAATAATTAAATATTTTTAATCAATTAATTGAAATTACACTTATCCCTCTAATAAGTCTAATTATCCATTAGGTTTTCTTCACATGAATGTGCTTTTGGTGTTTTTGCAAAAATTTGCCGCCCTGGGCTACAGCCCCTTAGCCCTCCCCTAAATCCGCCACTGTATATTTTATCGTTGTGGAAAACTGAAACAAATGTTTGGAGGATTGGAATCCTTACGCGAATGGTAGTGACGGTAGTGCTGCACTGTCAATTTTCTTTACACTTTTAGTTAGTTCCTGCAATCTACTACTTCTTTTATCTAGATAATTTTTGCAAAAAAGAGGCTACGGTTTAATTAAACATGACTTTATTTTAATTTGTTAAATTATAGATAATACAATTTAAAATATTAAATATTAATTAAAATTAATTATATTAATCAGTAAGCCTAAAAGAATGACCAAAGATGATGTAAGGTAAATTGTTGCAGACGAAGTTTTTGTGGTGAATGTGGCAATAACACTTTGGTGAGCTTTTAAAGTCAAGCTTTCGGTGTTCAATAAGGAACTGAAAAAATTAAAGTTGTTAAATTTTTATTTCCACAGTTTTGTTAACTTACCCTGTGGGAAGATCTTCGTCATCGTTAGTTTCGACAACTTCCAAAAATGGAGTAACTTCTTTATAAGACGTACTTAAATTGAAAGTTTCTACATTATTTCCAAGATTCAAAAGGTGAATATAGCTATCGTTAATAGTATTAAACCGTAAACTTGTTAATACATTATCGGTAACAGATTTAACTTTAAAAGTTCCCTTTACAAATGCTGGTAGTTGTCGAAGCTTTATTAATCTTTTATAAAGTTCATAATGACTATTGTTTTTATTAACTTGGGATAAGAGATTGGTCTCTTTATATTTTTTACTAACAGGTAACCAAGGTTCTGCTCCAGTATTAAATCCTGCGTTGATGCTGTTGTCCCAATGGAAAGGAGTTCTTTGAAAATCTCTGCTAACTTTATCGAAATCTTCTTCCGGGCCATTACAAGCACTGGGATCTTTACCTTGTTGGAATGTAACTTCTCCATTTTCTAAGCCAATTTCTTCACCGTTGTATGTGACCATCACTCCTGGCAGTATTGCTCCAAGCATATTAAGACCGTCAAGATTCTCTGGACCAAACCTGCTGGCTAAACGATGCTTATCATGATTTCCTAACTAAAAGATGGTTCGTGTATTTATATGAAAGTTGTAGTTCTTGGTTATTCTTACCACCCAATTTGAAACGCAGTTCTGAGGAATAAGATCGATCCACTGTTTTATCATTGCAGTGAAATCAATTGCGTCGGATGTTCCATTCACTCCTTCGATCAATTGGAAATTAAATGTAAAGTGCGCTCCTTTTTTATCTCCGTTTCCGTAATAATACATTGTGGTGTAAATATCGGTATAAGCTTCCGTCATCATTATTCTGAAATATACGATTAATTTTGATTACCCTGTAAATAAATAAATATTTTACCTTTCATCTCCACAATTGTCTGCTGTATAACTATCTATAAAACTTCTCCAATCATAAATTACATCGAACGTTTCTTTAACGTCGCTTGTATAAATGTGTCTTAAGTATTTCCATTCGTTTTGTTTTGCTTCCATATTATTAGAGCGAGGTTCGTCATAAAATCTTTCGTCTTCGACTAAGTAAGGTACAGCATCCATTCGGAATCCAGCTACTCCTCTATCTAGCCAAAACTTAAGAACATCCTGAAAGTTTTAATTTATGCAGTTATTAATAATAACAATAATAAATATAAATTTTTTTCTTGTTTTTTTGTTTTGTTTTTTTTTGTTTATATACAAACAAGGTTTTTGTTCTAAAATTTTATCAAACTTTTATAACGTAATTTTTATTCAAATATTCAGTCTATTTTTAATTTAAAAATTTTATCAATTTTCATAGTGTAATTTTAGTTTTTCCATTTATTCAAATATTCCTAACCTGTTAAATATAATAAACCTTACTTTACTTTACAGTTAAAATTTATTATTTTAACGTTTCTGGTTAATTTATGTTTAATTTTATATTTTTAAGTTCATTTCTATTACAATACAAATGTTTTTTTATTGAAAAAAATGTGCTAATTAATTACTTACTTTAAAACTCAACAACTGAATTATTTTTTAAAAATAAATTACCTTCATTTCAGCTTGTACATCTTCGCTTCTATAATTTAAATCAGGTTGCCTATAATCAAACTGGTGCAAGTAATATTGGTTTCTTTTTTCACTTCTTGTCCATGCAGAATTTTTGAAAATACTTAACTGCAATAAAGTATTTAAATATTGCTGAATAATAAAAGATGAGATAAAGCAAACAAACCCAATTATTTGGCGGTCCACCATCTGCAGTACCATCTTTCCAAATATAGTAATCTTTATAGTCAGGATCTTCATCTTCAGATTTACTAAACCATTCGTGTTTATTGCTAGAATGATTAGGTACAAAATCCATTATAACTTTAAGCCCAATCTGTTTAGCCTTGGTGATGAGATTATCGAAATCTGCTATATTTCCAAAAATTTCATCAATTTCTGTAAAATCTGATATATCGTAACCTTGATCTGCTTGAGGTGATTTATAAATAGGTGACAACCAAACAGCATCCACGCCCAATTTTTTTAAATACGGTAGTTTTTCTATGATGCCGTTTAAATCACCTTTTCCGTCATTATTACTATCTTTAAAAGATATTGGATAAATTTGGTAAATTACCGCATGCTTCCACCAATCGTTGTTAATATTCTTTGGAATCACTTTCAGCACAATGGTTTCGTAAGCATCAATGGTTACAACTTTGGTACACATTTTACTAAAAATAAAAAGATTGTATACGCTAGGTTTTTCGTACATAGATTTTTGTATTACGTTTCGTTCTTGAAAGAACCTTTGGTGGAATGAATGACTTGATACATTTGTCCGCCTTTATTGGTAACTTGAACTTCCTCCTTTTTTTCGCCCACATTAATTAAAACTACGTAATTGCCATTTTCATCAGATGCACTACCACGAGTAACTTTTATAACACCATTGGAAAGAGCTTCCACAATTGTTTTTCCTTCTCTAAACTCTTTTTCTTTACGTAATTTTAAGATATACTTGTAAATTTCGAAATGGCTGCTTTGATCTCCTTTTTGCTTTTTTAAATTGGTGTCTACAGATTTTGTGCTCACTGGTAACCAAGTTTTCTCTGTTTCGGGATCCGTAAATCCTGCATATTTTGTATCGTCCCAATGATACGGCGTCCTTTCAAAATCGCGACTTACTGTAGGAAAATCTTCCGACGAAGCTTTACAACCTCTCGGATCTACACACTGATCCTGTGTAACTTCTCCATCTTCTTGACCAATTTCTTCTCCGTTGTAAGTAACCATGACACCAGGAAGAGACCCAATAAGTATATTAATGTTATCAACTAGTTCGGGTCCAAACTTTGTAGCAACGCGGTGATTATCGTGGTTGCCAACCTAAAAATTAATTACGAAAACTTTATTTATAGAATTGTTTGCAGAAGTTTTGTACTTACAACCCAATTTGCAGTTTGTCCTTCTGGCATATTATCAAGCCAATCGTTTATCGATTTGACAATTTCAATTGCTCCTGAATTTTTATTGTGAGGGATCAATAAGAAATTGAAAGGAATGTGCGTTCCTTCTTTTCCGTTACCCCCATAGTACCTCATGGTGTTTTCGATACTTGTGTAAGCCTCCGACATTAATATTCTGTAAAAATATATCAAAATATTAAATAGGTTACGATCAGTCGTTCCGCTCACCTTGGAGTTTCATTCGGGTGATCTGCATTGTATTGATCTATATACGCTCGCAGTTCATAAATCAAATCAAATGTTTTCTCCTGATCCATGGTATAGATGTGATTTAATGACTCGTGCTCGTTTTCTTTTGCATTAGGATTATTCGAAGGAGGTTCATCTAGCAATTGATCGTCTTCAAATAGATATGTAACCGCATCTACTCTAAAACCATCGATTTTCTTGTCGAGCCAGAATTTTAAAACACCCTAATAATACAGATTAGATTCTGTGTACAGAATAATACAGATATATAAAACCTTACCTGCATTTCTCTTTTTACTAGTGGGTTATTATAATTTAAGTCCGGTTGTTCTGGTGCAAATTGATGTAAATAATACTGCTGTCTTTTTTCGCTCCACTCCCAAGCAGTACCATGAAAAACGCTTAACTAAAATATAAAGTCAATTTTAGCATCAATGAATAATATTAAAAAATATAAGAATGATTAGAAACTTGCCCAATTATTAGGTGGTTTTCTTTCATCGTCTTCAATTTTTCCATCATGCCAAACATAAAAATCTTCAAATCCTTCAACTTTCTCTTCTGAATCTTTAAACCATTGATGTTGGTTACTGGAATGGTTTGGAACAAAGTCCAATATAACTTTGATATTTTTACTGTGAGCTTCGGTAATCAGTTCTTCAAGATCTTCCATAGTTCCATACTCTGGATCTATCGCTTTAAAATCTGATATATCGTAACCTTGATCAACTCCTCCTGACACAAAAATTGGTGAAAGCCAGATTCCTGTTATTCCCATCTCTTCCAAAATATCAAGTTTGCTGGTAATTCCTTTTAAATTTCCTACTCCTGTCTTACGACCCTCTTCTTTAAATGATCTAGGATAAATTTGATAAAAAACTCCATTTTTCCACCAGTTCGGATCCGGGGCTTCTGTTACTTTTGGAACATTGATAACAGTCAAACCAGAATTAACTTCTGAACATATGGAAAATAGCACTGTAAAAAGTATGAAACCACACTTGGACAACATGGTGCCTACTCTAAGCCACGAATATGTTTGCACTCTTCTTTTATATCTTCGAAAGTACTTGTTAACTTTTTTAACAATTTATCAGATATTTTTTTCTTACCTTTTTTCTAATCTTATCGAGGTATTTGAAAATGTTACTGGGAAATATAACACGTAATTATTAAATTAATTATGAAATTTTTCATGAATCAAATAATAAATTAACTTTCAAACCAGGTTTGAAGAGTTTCAACGTGTTTCGCGTTGGAAAATTTAACACTGAGAAAAATTATTATCGGCGCAAGGACAAAATTATAGAAAATTACCTATTCTATAATATTTATTATTAATGTGAGTAAACAAAGTATGATGTTTGATTAATATTACGTAATAATACGTTTTAAAACTCTATGCATAGAACGAAAGTGAAATTGTGCATGAAATAATTAAAAAAAAAAGGCTGGTGTAAATTTAAAAAAAAGACTATATTATATACGTCGCGTAACTTTTCAAATTATTCTTTTGGAATAACTTGTAATATTAATCTAAAAATAAAACGAATCATCATCCAAAGATGAATTAACAATAATTATTTGCCGAAACAAAGTAATCGGTGTTGTTCCAATGATTTTTTTAGTTATATATTTTGGTAAGAAGAAGATTTATATAAGAAGTTCTTCTTTAGAAGAACGTTCATGTTGAGTAAAATAATTCAGAACTTGAAGGAAAAAATCGGTCATCATTTGTTCAGAACAAAAGGTAGCCGTTTTATCTTTCGTTCTAAACAACAAGAATTTACAGGAGCTGTCCTGTATGGAAATATATGATAAAATGCCTTTTCTTCTAAGTTCTCATTCAGTTACTTTGATTTGGTAAAGTACAAAATAAATTTTTAAATTGTGGACTTTGAACATATTTACAATAATTAACAAATTCTAATCTAGTAATCTTATAGGTAACATTTTATTATAAATTTTTGTAATGAATAATTATCTTAAACAATAAAAACTTTTTTATGCAGCTGATACCGATAGCAAAATGCTATTATTACACCAAATAACAACTTGAGGAAAATAACGTAATCAATCGAATTAGCATGCTCAACAATACTGAACCTCTTCAGCTTTACTAAATATTATAAAATAAAATAAAGGATTTTTAAAGAATATAACTTGCCTGGCAAAAAATAATTGCCAACTAATTAATGAGAAATTAACCTGATATTTTTTTAAAAGTATTTTAAAAGTAAAAATCTGATTTATTCATTTAATTCTCTAATAATTATTATTTTTGGAAAAATTAGAATTATAGATAAAGTAAATTCAGTACAATTTAAATTAATGCACGGGTGTTTTACAAACATGCATCATAAAATATAGTGTAGAGGAAATTGGGGGGGGGGGGGGGGGAACTTTTTGGTTTTCGATAGTCATAATGTTTTTTCGAGTTAAAGAATACTTGCATGCGGCTGTGGTGGAACATTTGGATTTTCGGCTACTAATATCTGCTTTGGATAAAAGACAATAGATTTTTATCTGTAGTATAGGGTAGGTTTTAAAAAATAACTTCACGGATATGGCAGTTTTTGTAATCAATTTTTATCAGCGATAATATTCTAAGAGCATTAATAATTTCTAACGCAACGCCCTTGAAGAAAATGTAATAAAAAATATATTATCTTTATCGATGCTCGAAATGCTACGATTAGAGCTTTTTTAGATCTTTCAGACTTTTGGCTTTAGTTCAGGATTTTTGTTTGCACGCCAATTTCATCTACACAAAATACCAAAAACGAAAGAAAGAGGAAAGGGTTTTTCAATAAAAGTCTGACTTTAACACAACGGCAACTGTTATTTACTTTAAATCAGTGGTTCCCAAAGTGGTCTATATCGACCCCCAGGGGTCGACGACGGACTACAAGGGGTCTATATCAGCGAAAAAAAATATTGGGGGTCCATGAGATGTAAATGGGGGGTCAATAATAGTGGATCTCGTTTAGGTCCAGTTATTCAGTTGCAGGTTAAACCTCAAAATTTAGATTAACCATTAATATTACTTAAAAAACAGCTTTTCAACGTATTTCATTGGTTAATCCAAATTTTCTGGTTTAACTTACAACTGACAACTGAGCCTTAGTAGTAGTAGTTACCTAATTGAAAGTTAGGCACTACAGACTTGGAGCAGAATTACAGGTGGCGCCGCGGTGTCGAAAAATAAAATAACTTGTTGTATAGAATTGTAAGTGTTTGTATACAGATATACTACAAGATTTATATTTATTTATGCTTTTAAAAACAACGAACAAGATATTTTTGTATTGGGGAGTTTAAATATATAAACAGGATGTCCAATATCAACGCCAAACATAGGGAATTAACATTGATTTCAATTGTTTTGTGGATTCCTGCTCGCCAATTCAACCTCCGAAAATTTTTTTTGTATCTATGGAACGAGAAAATTATTGAGGATCTTATGATACCAAAATTAATTTTTTTTCATCGATATTATTTAATATAAAATTTTAATTTAAAAATTTAATGTTTTTAAAAACAAGTTACCATGTTTTCAAAAAAGTTGATTAAAGTTGACATTAAATTTTTAAATTAACATTTTTTAATAAATATCGATGTAAAATATTAATTTTAGTATCACAGGATGCACAATAATTTTCTCATTCCATAGATACCAAAAAAATTGGCGGAGGTCGAATTAGCGAGCAGAAATCTACAAAACAATTAAAATTAATGTTAATTCCCTATGTTTGACGTTGATAGTAGACACAATGTATATGAAAAAAAATTAACTCATCAAATGAGTCAATAAACTTAGAAAATTGAGAAAAAAATAAAAAGAACTTAAAAAACTTTGAGTATGGTTTGACAGACAGCGATTGCCAAAAATAAAGACATTTTTGGTGTTAAGGTTTATCGCATTGGGCCTTTGTTCCTATATTCCAACCGTGGCTAGCAGCTTCTATTAGGGATAACAGCCTTTGGGACGAGGCAAATTTCAGGAGCTTCATAAGGGAAATTTTGGAATATTAATTTCCCGAAGCCGTAGGCTGAGAGAGATTTGATAAATAATTTTTCCCGAACGGCAAAAGCTCCGTGAAAATTAGTTTGCGATTATGTTTTCAATGTTGTAAAATGCGACGTCGGGATTAATTATATTTTTCCGAATTGTAAATAAAAAAGCGGGTTGAAAATGTCTACAATAACTACAAATACTTTCTGAAGTATTTCGGTAAATGCAAAATTTTTAAATACTATTCATTATTAATATACAACACTTATTTTTTGAGTTGCCCACTACGAGCGCTAGTAGTACACTTTTTCTCGACTCCGCCTCTCTGCTCCAATACGCCCCCGGATTATAAATAAACCCAGGAAAGGGTTGAGAAAAGGAGGCTAATTTAAATAATTAATTTAAATAAATTAACCTCCTTTCCTCATTCCATAGAAAGAGGTTTCAGCGCGGTTGCCGATCTCCTATCCTATCTTTTTAGTAGAAAATAACTTAAAAAAGTATTAACATTTTTTAAGTATTTATGTGGTATTTAGTAGTATGTGAGGTTAAAATAATCAAACCTAACAAATGTTAAAATAATAAAAAATTTTAACTGTTAAGTAAAGAAAACATAATATTTAAAGAACACTAAAATGACAATAATTCACATTTAACAGGGTTGAACTTAGAATATTTGAATAAACAAGAAATAGAATTCTGAAAAAATTACGCTATAGAAATGATAAAAATTACTTTAAAAATAAAAAATAAAAAACTCTGTAACATAATATAAAGGCCCTTATTTTTTATTTTTAAAGTAATTTTTATCATTTCTATAGCGTAATTTTTTCATAATTTTATTTCTTGTTTATTCAAATATTCTAAGTTTAACCCTGTTAAATGTTGATTATTGTCATTTTAGTGTTCTTTAAATATTATGTTTTCTGTGTAGTATATATTCTTTACTTAACAGTTAAAAAAATTTTTAGGTTTGATTATTCTATATCTTTAGGTTTGAAATTAAATCTAACTAAATTGATGTCAAATATTGAAAATTTGTTAACAAAGTATCAGGTTCATCCCTTCCGCTAAAAACATTAATTTTTTGTTAACAGATAATAAATATTAATTTGGTATGTTTTAATTTTCAATACCATGTAAGTAGGGGGTCTGCCCAAAACCGAAAAACATGGAAAGGGGTCTACGAGACAAAAAAGTTTGGGAACCACTGCTTTAAACAGATGATGAAGAAATTTCTATAGGATCGGTAATGTAAACGGCAAGTTACGCTTTTTCCCTACCGATTGGATTAAATTACTCAATAATTGGTTGGTTGGAAAAAATGTGTAAAGTAAAACAAGAACAAGTTGAGACAGTCAGGCTAAATAGCAACTAATTTCGTAATTAGATTATGCAAATTTTGTTATAATCAGCTGACACTTCCTCGAGGAAAAGTATAACAATAGAAGGGAAACTAAATTAAAATGTGAATCAAAATTTTACAAGCGTTATGGTACTTTATTAAATTATTCGCGATAAGGTAACCGATAAGAATCCGAATTACACATCAATAAATACAAATTCATGAAATAATTTAAAAGAGTGTTTAGGCAAAAATGATAATTTCTTTACAACCCGACATGGGTTCATCTCTAAATTGATGGTCTTCTAGCATAAATGGAACTGCACTTTATCTTCATTGCATTTTTTAATTTAGGTAATTTAGTGAGATCCAACCTCAAGTGGAACCATGAAAAATATTCCAGTATCCTCTATAATATACTTATAATACAAATAAAATTAAAGTTACCCAATTGTTGGGTGGGTTTAGGTGGGATTCGTCAGGAACTTTCTCTTCAAAATCTTCAAACCATTTCGCTTGGTTACTGAAATAATGTAAGTTATCAAATTGCATTAGCAATTTTCAGTTATTTTGATTGTGCGAATAAAATTTTTTAATCAGTTTATCACATTTACTGATAAATTAATGCAAAACGCAATATCAAGGAAAATCGTTAATGCACAACAGAAATTTTTATAAAAAACATGTATACAAAAATTTGATTATTATTAATGACACTAAACAAATTATAATGCTTTGATGGACATTATGTAAGTGTAGGCATATTGTGTGCATAGAACGTGAAATTGTGCGTGAAATAATTAAAAAATATAGAAGTTTTAAATAAATAATATATTATTATGAAAATCTACTTAGAAAATAATCTCAAGAAATCGAATGACAAATTTGTAAAATACTTACAAATATTACAATTTTTTTAATTTTAATTACATATTAAAGAACTAAAGAAAGCTATGAACAAAATGAAAACCAAAGAGGTTGGTAAATGAAAACTTCTCTAGGGCAGGAAAATGAGCTTCAAGTGTTGATTTTAGAATGACAAAACCAAAAGATTCAAAAATTCAGTGCAATGTGTTGATTATACAACGGAAATTCGAACCCTGAATCCACTGCTGTTGTTCTAGCAGATGGTTGATAATAATAAATAATGCAATCTTTTTTATTTTTTATTTGTTTTAAATGAATTAATTACAATTTACAATACTTATTGGTATATCTTCATATTGTTATCATATTTTACCTTAAAGTACATTTGCTTTATTTTTGAACTATATTTTTGACCAATTTCATTACAATGTTCATTGATCATAGGAATTTATTATTATTAAAGTTAAAACAGTTAACTAAAATTAGATTTATCAATAAACCTAGAAGAAGAGCAAGGCTTGATACGGCGTAAATTGTTGCAGACGAAGCGGTCGTTCTAAATTTTGCAATAACACTTTGATGACCTTGCAAAGTTATAGTATCGGCATTCAACAAAGTTCTGAAAAATTTAAAATTAACATAGATAAATATTCAGATTTCCCAAGTTTTATTAATTTACCCCACAGGAAGATTTTCGTGATCGTTAGTTTCGACCACCTCTAAAATTTGAGTGGTTTCATTGTAGGCTGTTCTCAAATTGAAAGTTTCTTTTTCGTTTCTAAGATTGAAAAGGTGGAAATAGCTTTCGTTTGCTGTGTGATATCGTAAAGTTGTTAATACATAATCGGTTATGGCTTTTACTTTTAAAGATCCATTTACAAATGCCGGCATTTGTCGAAGCTTTATTAATCTTTTATAAAGTGCGTAATGACTGCCGTTTTGATTCATTTGCAGTTCGAGATTGGTTTCTGTATACTTGAGACTGACAGGGAGCCAAGGACCTTTGACACTTTTAGTAAATCCTGCGTATTGACTGCTGTTCCAATGGAACGGAGTTCTTTGACGATCTCTTCTAAGTTCGCGAAGTTTTTCTTTTTCGGATGACGTTTGACCGTCCAATGGACAAAAAATGGGATCTCCGTAACAATTATTCACATCAAGTACTCCATCTTCCTGACCAATTTCTTCGCCGTTATAAGTGAACATTACTCCTGGTAATACTGCTGTGAGCATATTAAAACCGTCAACATTTTTTGGCCCAAATCTCGTAGCTACGCGACGCTTATCATGATTTCCTAACTAAAAATAAATATTTAGATAGCAAATTATGATACTCTAATATTTTTACCGCCCAATTTGAGGTGAAACCATCGGGAATAAGATCGATCCATTCGTTTATCTTTGCAGCAAAGTCGTTTGCCGTAGATGTGCCATCTACTTCTTCCATCAACTGATAATTAAATGTCAAGTGCGCTCCTTTCTTATATTTAGTTCCATAATAATACATTGTATTGCGAATGTCTGTATTGGCGTCGGTTATCATTATTCTAAAAGGTACAGGGTTAAAATTAAATTATATCTACAAGATTAGTGATTTACCTTTCGTCTCCTCCATTTGTGACGGTATAAACATCTAAAAGTTCTCTCCATTCGTAAATCAAGTCGAATGTTTCTTGAAGGTTGCTTGTATAAATGTGCTTGAGAGATTTCCAGGTGTCTTTATCCTCTGCAAGATGATTAGATGGAGGTTCATTTGGAAATTTTTCGTCTTCAAATAAGTAAGGCGCAGCACTCATTCGGAATCCACTTACGCCTTTCCCAAGCCAATGTATTAGAGTTTCCTTGAAAGAGAAAATAAACGTTGGATTGGGCAGATAAATCATTTTGTTTACCTGCATTTCATTTTTTAAACTAGGATTTCTATAGTTTAAATCTGCTTGACTATAATCAAACTGATGTAAATAATATTTACTGGACGTGGAAAGTGTTGTCCAAGCCTTTCCTTTGAAAATGCTAAACTGTAAATAAAATCATTTGAACTGTTTATTAAAAAAAAAGAAATCCTTACCCAGTTATTTAAAGACTCCGAAGTTGTAACATAATAATTTGGATTTTCGTTGAACCATCGATGGTTAATACTAGAATGATTAGGTACGAAATCGATTATAACTCTGATGCCATGGTAGTTAGCAAATTTAATAAGATCCACAAAATCACTTTCAGTTCCATAAATTTCGTCGATTTTCAGAAAATCGGTTACATCGTAGCCCAAATCTTTATGTGAAGATTGATAAATAGAAGACAAACAAATAGCGTTGACTCCCAATTCCTTCAAATATTCTAATTTACTAATAATTCCTCGGAAGTCTCCAATTCCGTCGTTTTTTATTTCATCTTTAAATGATCTTAGATAAATTTGGTAGATCACCGCATTTCTCCACCAATCATAAGTCACATCGCTGGAGATCACTTTCAGTACGATAGAATTGTGTGCATCAATAATTACATCTTTTTCCCATATAAATCTAAAATTAAACTTTTAAAACGAGAATGTCGATATTAGATATTTATAACTCTACTGTTCTGTCCCGGAATTATCGGTAGGATAAACGACTTTATAGTAAAGCCCTTTTTGATCATTCGCAACTTTCAGTTTCTCTGGTTGTTCACCCATATTAATTAAAACTACGTAATTTCCGTTATCAGTAAAACTACTACCACGAGTAATTTTTATAACATATTCCGAGATAGCTTCAACCTTTACTTCTCCCGTCGTAAACTCCTTCAATTTACGTAGTGTAGAAATAATATATTTGTAGAATTTATAAGAACTTTCCGTGGTATCCATTTGTTTTTGCAAGTTGGTCTCTAAATGTTTTTTGCTTACTGGCAACCAAGGATCTCCTGTAGATCCCGTGAACCCCGCTTTTTCTGTACCGTCCCAATGGTACGGCGTCCTTTCAAAATCACGGCTTACTTTATAAAAATCTGCTGGTCCATTTCTACATCCTATAGGATCTTTACATTGTACATAAGTAACTTCACCATCTTCTTGCCCAATTTCTTCTCCATTGTACGTAACCATGACACCAGGAAGAGACGCAATCAGTATATTGACATTGTTAACTAATTCAGGGCCAAATCGAGTAGCAACCCGATGGTGATCGTGATTACCAACCTAGAAGTTAGACATTCCCTACCAAAGGGATGTATTAAGTAGGTACACTACTTACCAGCCAGTTTGCAGTTTGTCCCTCTGGCATTTTATTAAGCCACTCGTTTATTGATGTGACGATTTGAATTGCACTCGAATCGCTGCTGTGCGGTATTAACTGAAAATTAAAAGGAACGTGAACTCCTTTATTTTCTTTATCTCCATAGTACCTAATAGTATTTTCGATACTTGTACTATATGCTTCCGCCATCAGTATTCTGCAAAAATTTATCATTTCATCGTAATATAATATAAGTTGCAAAAACTTATTGTTCTTACTTTGGAGCCTTATCGGGATGTTTATCATTGTAGTCGTCAATAAATTTTCTTAATTTATAAATCAGATCATATGTTTTCTTCTGATCCATGGTATAAATGTGGTTTAAATACTGATGTTGATAGTTTAAAACGTTGGGAATATCCGATTTAGGTTCGTCTTTAAATCCATTGTCTTCAAACAAAAATGGAACCGCATCTAATCTAAAACCATCGACACCCTTCTTGAGCCAGAATTCCATCACGTCCTAGATAATAAAAATGATCTCAACTTTAAAGATAATTTATTAGAGACCAAATTTAACCTTCATTTCTTCTATTACTTGAGGATGACAATAATTTAAGTCTGGCTGTTCTATTCCAAATTGATGCAAGTAAAATTGATTTCTTGGTTGGCTCAACTCCCAAGCGGAATCACCATAAACACTCAACTAAAATATTATCATTACGTAACCCTAGTATTAAACTATAGTTAAGTTTATGAAAATTAAAAATCTACCCAATTGTTAGGTGGTAGTTTATTTCCGTCGTTTCCAACTATTCCGTCATGCCATACATAATAATCTGCGTACTTCCCATTCTTGCTTTTTTCTGACTCTTCAAACCAGCGATGTTTTTTACCGGAGTGGTTTACAACAAAATCCAATATAACCTTAATATCAACTTCTTGAGCTTTTTTTATAAGATTATCAAAATCGTCCAATTTTCCATAATCTGAATGTATGTTTCGAAAATTTGAAATATCCTCACCGTGCTCCGTGTTTGGAGTCTTATAAATCTGTGAGAGCCAAACAGCTGTAATTCCTGTTTCTTTCAAATGCTGAAGTTTATCAGTAATTCCTTGTAAATTTCCTATTCCCTTCTCACGGTCTTTTTCTTTAAACGATCGTGGATAAATTTGATAAAACACTCCATTTGTCCACCAAGGCTGAGCATCTGCTCTTAAGTTTGAAACCTTAGAAACATTCAAAGCCCCATTAACTTCTGAACATAATATAAAAATCACTACCGCACTAAGTAATAAACCACACTTGGATAACATCATGTCTACCTACACACTGTTATACATGTATATCTGAAAGTTACTATCGACATTTTTAAAAACGTTATCATGGATTATATTTTTTGTTGATAAATTAATACAAGCTTTTCGGAAAATTCAAATAATTGCAATTCGCAATAGGTTTTATTAGAATAGAAAATTAAAATTAGATTTATTGGTGAGCAAAATGCTAATTGAATTAAAAAAAACTTTAGTTTTTTACGTAAGAAGAAGTTTTGTTCTTTCAACATCATAAACGAAATTTCGTTTAGTTTAATTTACAAAATGCTCCGCACCAAAAGCGTCATAATGAAATTTTATCGATTATGTCTTACGAGAACATAATAAGCTCATCATATAACCGCTTATATAATAATCAATATTTAATTGGAATTAATTAAAAAAAAAAATCTTGGTTCACACTACAGAGTAATCATATAAAATATTAATGATCCTACCGGAACTAATATTGAAGTTTATATTTTGATCTATCTGAATTCGGAAAACAAATGTAATTTTATTAGCCATATTATCAATTTATTTATATTCAGTCGGTGAACAAAACTGTCTGGTGTTGTAAGGTTGTTAAACTACCTAATTATTATTTAATAAAATTTCTAGTTGTTAAATTAATAACAAAGACTGACTTACTTAGAATACAAAGCTTGCAATGTCCTGGTTGACGATTTAACTGCATAAATTAAAATTATTTTGATGTTTTTTTACCGCATATAAGCCTGTTCTCTACTAATAAGTAATAATCGCTAACATCGATATTGAGAAAATTTTAAAATTCCAAAACAGCATTGCTTTTAATGATAATAGCAGTTTTGCACTCGTTCAGGATTTTTCATATAATAAAAAAAAATCAGACTTTGTAACGTTCCATTTTATTATCTGGTAACTGATGCGATTGTTGTTGCAAGAAAATTTCTTTACTGTAATTATAATTCAAAACTAAATGACACAATTAAATGTATTTATTAATAATTTTAAAACAAACACAAAACTACATTTCGAGTAACTTTTGCTTATGAAAACTTCCTATTTATTGTAAACATGGCAATGATACTTTGATGAGGTTGCAAAGTAATAGAGTTAGCATCCAATAAAGTTCTAAAAAAAATTTGATTGATAGATTCACGATTCTATAATTTGGTTAACTTACCCTATGGGAAGCATTTCGTGATCATTGGTTTCGACGACCTCCAAAATTGTAGAAGTTTCCTTGTAAGCTGTTTTCAAATTGAACGTTTCTTCATTGCTTCCAAGATTGAAGAGATGGAAATAGCTTTTACCAGTAGGAAGAAACCGTAAACTGGTTAAAACATAATCGGTAACAGATTTTACTTTAAAATCACCGTGAACAAACGCCGGAAGCTGTCGAAGCTTCATTAACCTCCTATAAAGTTCGTAGTGACTGTCGGTTCTATTAATTTGAGATAAAAGATTTGTTTCTTTATATTTTTTACTGACAGGCAACCAAGGTTCTGCTCCAGTATTAAATCCTGCATTGGTGCTGTTGTCCCAATGGAAAGGAGTTCTTTCAAAATCTCTACTAACTTTATCGAAATCTTCTTCCGGTCCATTACAAGCACTGGGATCTTGACCTTGTTCCCATGAAACCTCTCCATTTTCTAATCCAATTTCTTCGCCGTTATAAGTTATCATTACTCCTGGTAGAATTGCTCCAAGCATATTGAAACCATCGAGATTTTTTGGACCAAATCTGGTGGCTAAGCGATGCTTATCGTGATTTCCCATCTAGAAAAGTAATTAAATAGAAAAGTTTCAAGTATTATATATTCGGATTTATTCTTACCACCCAATTAGAGATATAGCCTTCTGGAATAAGATCAACCCACTGTTTTATCATTGCAGTAAAGTCAATGGCGTCGGATTCGCCATTTACTCCTTCGATCAATTGGAAATTAAAAGTAAACTGAGCTCCGGTTTTATCTCTACTTCCGTAGTAGTACATTGTAGTAAAAATGTCTGTATAAGCTTCTGTCATCATTATTCTGAAATGTAGATATTTACCACTTGGTTATCTTTGATTATGTAAACGTATTACCTTTCATCTCCACCATTTTCCGCTGTGTATTTGTCCATAAATTCTCTCCAATCATAAATCACATCCAGAGTTGCTTGAACGTCACTTGTATAAATGTGTTTTAAAGATTTCCATTCGTTTTCCTTTGGTTCAGGATTATTAGAAGCAGGTTCGTCTAAAAACCTTTCATCTTCCACTAAGTACGGTACAGCATCCATTCGAAATCCAGTTACTCCTTTGTCGAGCCAAAATCTAAGCACATCCTAAAAATATTAATTACTCTTATTATTTAAAAGTCTATCCTTGATATGATGTTTTACCTTCATTTCTTCTCTAACTACGGGATTTCTATAATTTAAATCAGGTTGTCTATAATCAAACTGATGTAAATAATATTGACCTCTTTTGGCACTTTTGGTCCATGCAGAATTTTTAAAAATACTCAACTGCAATAAAAAAATTATATTTGACAAAAGGAAATATAATAAAGTAAACAAACCCAATTATTTGGTGGCCCACCATCTGCACCGCCATCTCTCCAAATATAGTAATCTTCGTAGCCAGGTTCTCTATTTTCCGATTTTACAAACCATTCGTGTTTATCGCTGGAGTGGTTCGGTACAAAATCCATTATAACTTTCAGTTCTAACAACCCAGCAAGAACTACAATTTTTTCAAAATCTTCCATAGTTCCGTACAGTTCATCGATAGCTTTAAAATCTGATATATCATAACCTTGGTCTACTTGGGGAGATTTATAAATTGGAGATAACCAAATAGCATCCACACCCAATTGTTTTAAATATGGTAGTTTTTGCAAAATTCCTGTTAAATCTCCATTTCCGTCATTATTGCTATCTTTAAAAGATCTTGGATAAATTTGGTAAATCACCGCGTGCTTCCACCAATCATCGTTTCTTTTCTGCGAGATCACTTTTAGCACAATAGTTTCGTAAGCAGCAATGGTTACAGCTTTAGTCCATAGAGTTCTAAAAGTAAATAGCTTGTATACGATTGGATTTACATAGAATTTTATATTACTCTTCTTTGTTCAAAGAATCTTTGGTAGAATGAATGACTTGATATAACTGTTTGTCTTTATTGGAAACGTTGACTTCCTCATTGTTTTTACCCAGATTAATTAAAATTACGTAATTCCCATATTCCTGAGATCTACTACCACGTGTAACTTTTATGACACCGTCAGAAAGAGCTTCCACAATTGCTTTTTCTTCCCTAAATACTTTCTCTTTACGTAGTTTTAAGATATACTTGTAAATTTCCAAATGGCTCTTTGGATCTCCCTTTTGCTTTTTTAAATTTGTCTCCTTATTTTTTTTGCTTACAGGTAACCAAGTTTTCTCGGCTTCAGGATCCGTAAATCCTGCATATTTTGTATCGTCCCAATGATACGGTGTCCTTTCAAAATCGCGACTTATTGTAGGAAAATCTTCAGGCAAAGCTTTACAACCTCTCGGATCTACACACTGATCCTGTGTAACTTCCCCATTTTCTTGCCCAATTTCTTCTCCGTTATAAGTAATCATGACACCAGGAAGAGACGCAATGAGTATATTGATGTTATCAACTAGTTCAGGCCCAAACCTTGTGGCAACGCGAGGGTTATCATGATTACCAACCTTAAAATGAATTAAAAATACTTCGGTCTTGCTAGAAAGTGTTTTACTTACAACCCAGTTTGCAGTTTGTCCTTCTGGCATATTGTCGAGCCACTCGTTTATAGATTTGACAATTTTAATTGCTCCCGAACTCTTGTTGTGAGGTATCAATAGAAAATTGAAAGGAATATGGGTTCCTGGCTTTCCGTTACCTCCATAATACCTCATCGTATTTTGAATACTTGTGTAAGCTTCGGACATGAGTATTCTGCAAAATTAAATATAATAATATATTTAAAATATTAATTTATTATTAATTTTACTTGGGAGTCACATGCGGATTTTCTTTATTGTAATGATCAATATATGCTCGAAATTCATATATCAAGTCAAATGTTTTATCCTGATCCATGGTGTAGATGTGGTTTAACGACTCGTGCTCATTGGGTCTAGCATTGGGATTTCCCGATGGAGGTTCATCTATAAATCGATCGTCTTCAAATACGTATGGAACCGCATCTATTCTAAAACCATCGATTCCTTTGTCGAGCCAGAATTTTAAAACACCCTGAATAATACATATTGGATTCTGTGTACAGAATAATACAGATATTTAAAATCTTACCAGCATTTCTTGTTTTACTAGTGGGTTATCATAATTTAAGTCCGGTTGTTCTGGTGCAAATTGATGTAAATAATACTGCTGTCTTTTTTCGCTCCACTCCCAAGCAGAGTCATGAAAAACGCTTAACTAAAATATATTTTAGGGTCAATAAAAAATAAAAGGAACAATTTTAAACTTACCCAATTGTTAGGTGGTACTTCGGGTTTGCCATCCCGCCATATATAAAAATCGTCATATCCTTCAACTCTATTTTCAGAATTTTTAAACCACTGGTGTTTGTTACTGGAATGATTTGGAACAAAATCCAATATAACCTTGAGATCTCTTTCGCGAGCTTCGTAAACCAGTTTGTCAAAGTCATCCATGGTTCCATATTCTGGATCTATTGCTGTAAAATCTGATATATCATAACCTTGATCGACTCCTCCGGACTCATAAATTGGTGAAAGCCAAATTCCTGTAATTCCCAACTCTTTCAGATCATCGAGTTTGCTAGTAATTCCATTTAAATCTCCGATTCCGTCAGAATCGGAGTCTTTCAATGATCTCGGATAAATGTGGTAAAATACTCCAGTTTTCCACCAATCGGGATCCAAAGTAGTTCTTGGTTTTGAGACATCAATAATAGTTAACCCCGAATCAACTTCTGAACATAATATAAAAAATAAAACCGTAAAAATTAAGATACCACATTTGGGCAACATTGTGTGTAGTTTAGTGTTACACGAGGATGTTTACGCGCTTTTATATTTTCAAATATTATAGATAACCATCTTATTGATAAGTATCGATCTGTTTTTCGCAATCAATAGTGAGTCTTATATGTGATAATAATTTTCAATAGGTACTTTTAATAATTGTGCAATAATAAAAACTTCAAAATTGATCATCGATGTAAATTATTTATTCAAAGATAATACATCAAAAATTACCTGCACTACAAAATTTTCTTATTAGTTGTACGCAAACAACGTAAAAGTATGTTAATTGTTAAAAATATAAATGTCTTGCAGGATTTCACTTTCAAGTTCAAGTCAAAACGGTTCGTTTCCAACTTATTCCTCTTTACTGCAACTAATAATAATAATGTAAATAAATACAGAGAACATTTTTGAAATTTTGTTCTATAATGCACCGCACTACTATTAAAAAAAATTTAAATAGTGCCATAGTTTTACTTTACATTTTCACATAAACTTTTATAAAATTTTGCTAGCTTGCGTATTATTTTTTTAACCGCATCATAATTACTAAAGGATGTTTTAGGTGTAAATTATTTTTTATTTTGGTTAATTTATTGTCAAAATTAAATATTGTTACGATTTAATGTAAGATAAACAATAATTAAACTATATTATAATAGTTAAACTAAAGTGTATTATTCAAGTTAAAATTACTGAGTTGACAATATTTATATATGTAATAAATTATCAGTAACATAATTATTATAATTTTATGGTAATATACTACATATTATATAATATTACCTAGTGCATGGCGATTGGTAAATTTATTTGGATACGCTACTGAGTCGAACTCATAATAATTGCAGAGGCGGTGCTGGCATAGAGGCGAACTAGGCAAAATTATTATTTTTTTTTAAACAAAAACGTAAAATTTCGAAATTTTAATTTTTATTTCCTCGATTTAATCTATAACTTGAAAATACTTGATTACACAATAATTAAAGATTTTATTACATAGATAACGGCGAACTCTTAAAAAAAAGATTAAATAATTGATATTAAAACCTCTTCTAAAAATGTAACAAACAGTATTATTCTCTATTGTGATTGACCACGTGATCTTATTTAGGAATTACAAAAACAAAAAGTAATATATAATATATAACTAAATTGTAAACAACCTTGGATAGGTATTTAGACTGCTTTACGTGCCCTCCGAAGCATAGAGACGGTTCAAGGTCAACAAAATTAATTTTGAAAAAAAATAAATAATAATATATATTTTAGATTTTTCTACAAGCGAATAGTAAACTCTTTAATAAAAGTATATTTTTATATCTCAAATAAAACAAGGACATCTGAAGTCAATGATTTTCAATAAGTTCCCAAAAATAGATATACAATAATTTATTTTTTATCTTGCACGATAAATTCGCTTATTTAAAATTTATCTTCACGTAAATACCGAATTTTTATGAAAATTATCACACGTTGTACTTATACTTAAGTAATATTTAGTTTTTTACACAGACTAATCGTTTAATAGTAACAAAAAATTTAAATTGGAAAATTGGAACGCAATCAGGATAATATAGTGATTGACATTTTAAAAAGAATAATAAGAGTTAGGTTGAGGTCAGGATCAGAGAATCCTATTGCTAGGTTGTAAAAATGCAAAAAAATTATTGTTTATTGTAATTAAAAATTAACAAACTAAACAAACATTTCACTTAGTAAAAAATTCACATACTACTAATTATCACAATATAATCTACTTAAAAAATTTCTTCTTTAAGTTCTTTTTTTATTATATCGTAATTAAGATTAACTTTATTTAAAAAAAGAACCTAAAAAATAATTTTTTAGGTAATGTTAAAATAAACAAACTAAACAAATTGTTAAAATAATGAATTTTAACTGTTAAGTAAAGAATACATACTTACATAGAAAAATAATATTTAAAAAACAATAAAAATTACAATAATAATTCATTTAACCGGTTTGTAGAATATTTGAATAAACAAGAAAACTAAAAATGAAATATGAAAATAAATAATATGAAAATAAATAATAATTTAATATATTAATATTAATTAAATTTTTATAACTTAATTTTTTAAAATATTTTAATTTTCAGTAATTTCGTTATCTTAAATTTTTGTTGTTAATAAAACAAATTATTATAATTTCCCGAAAAAGCTGAACAGATATTATAAGAAATATTCGAGTTACATATACTAAATAAAGCATATAAAATGTAGTATGTAGTTTTGTTGTATAAAATATTGAAAACTATTAGTAGTAATTTAAAAATTTAATCTTTTTTGTAAATATATTATAACAGTGACTTTAATCGCTACAAAAACAAAAATATATTATTGAGTGATATGATAAACCACCAAATACGCTGCCTGATTATTAAGGTATGCTACTTTTTGAATAATTAGATAATATTAAATGAATTGTAAAAGCGTGCGATGCTACATAACCTCTTGTACGGATATGCACTGGGCAATCTCACTGACATATGCCATGTCCACATGAATGAACGCAAAGTAGGTGATTCTAAGTATTTAATTTAAGCAAACGTAAATTATATTAATATTTAATAAATTATAAAAATACTCCGCACTAAAAATGACAATAAATTTTTATCACTTAGTCTGACTTGCGCCAGATAATGAAAATTATAATATAATTAATTTATTGTTTATGTAATTTAATATTAAATTAAATTAATTGCATTAATTAATAAACATAACAAAATAACGAAATCTGATATTTCGTAAACTATTGCGAATGAAGGTGTGGGTATTACTCTTTCGGTAGGAACGGCAATCACACTTTGGTGAGCTTGCAAAGTCATGTTGGCGAAATTTATTAGAGTTCTAAAAAATATTAAAAAAATTAAATATTAATTACATAAAATCGATATTATTTAATTAAGCTACTTACCCTATAGGAAGATTTTCATAATCGTTAGATTCAATAACTTCCAAAAATGGAGTGGTATTGTTATAAGCTGTTTTCAAACTGAAAGTTTCATTAATTTTTCCAAAATTGAAAATATGAAAGTAGTTTTCGTTGACACCACCTTCGCGTAAACTTGCCAAAACATAATTGGTAACAGATGATATTTTAAAGGTTCCATTAACAAATGCTGGTAATTTTCGAAGCTGTATTAATCTTTTATAAAGTTCATAATGGCTACTGGTTTTATTCATTTGGGATAAGAGATTGGTTTCTTTATATTTTGCACTGACAGGTAACCAAGGTTCTTTTCCAGTATTAAATCCTGCGTTAGTGCTGTTGTCCCAATGAAAAGGAGTTCTTTGAAAATCCCGGCTAACTTTAGGAAAATCATCGTATGCGCCATTACAAGCACTGGGATCTTTACCTTGTTTGTATGTAACTTCTCCATTTTCTAAGCCAATTTCTTCGCCGTTATATGTGACCATTACTCCTGGTAGTATTGCTCCAAGCATATTAAAACCGTCGAGGTTTTCTGGTCCAAATCTGGTAGCTAAGCGATGCTTATCGTGATTACCTAACTAAAAATTGTGTAACATAAATGTACTTTAAAGTTCGGCAACTGAAAATTATTCCTACCACCCAGTTGGAGGTGCAATTCTCGGGAATAAGCTTTAACCACTGTTTTATCGCCGCAGTGAAGTCACTGGCGTCAGATGTTGAATCTACTTCTTCGATTAATTGAAAATTAAATGTAAAGTGCGCACCCATGTTATCTCCATTTCCGTAATAATACATGGTGTTGTAAATGTCTGTGTATGCTTCCGTCATCATTATCCTGAAATGTACACGGTTACCATGAGATAATTTTGTAAAAACTCTCGGACACCCTCATTTCGGCGATTCCAATTCGGCGACGAGATATATACTTTTAGTTTATTCAATTTATTCTACTAAATTTAAAATCTAAATGTACAAAAATAAACTTAGTACGGACGCCTATCGCTTTTCAAACTTGTACTTAAAAACCCGTCGTTAAAAGTTGGTTATCTCCCTACCTCCTTGAAGTGAATCCCTTCTTTTGTTTTTTGCTTCTTGTCAATAATATTTATGGTATTAATGTTTCCCGAATTTGTTCAATTGCTTAAAAAGTATGTATATGACACCAACGTGCGCCGTATCAACGTAATAGAATTTTCTGTTGCCGAATTGGAATCGCCGAAATACCGGTGCCGAATTGGAATCGCCGAAACTAGCATAGCTGAATTTTGAGTCGCCGAATTGACCGTCGTCGAATATGCGATGCCGAATCGCTTTCCCCAAACTGCGGTCGCCGAAACGACGTGTACCGAAAAACTCTTACCTTTCAACTCCACCATTCAGCGCGGTATATGTATCTATGAATTCTCTCCACTCATAAATTACGTCAAAGGTTTCTTTCACGTCACTTGTATAAACATGCCTTAAGTATTTCCATTCGTTGCTTTTCGCTTTGGCATCATTAGAACGAGGTTCGTCAAAAAATTTGTCGTTTTCAACTAAGTAAGGTACAGCATCCATTCGGAATCCAGCTACGCCTTTTTTCAGCCAGAATTCTAAAATGTCCTTAAAATATCACATTGATTAATTATTTTCATTATAATATTTGATTTATAGCTGCTTTTAAGCAGAATTTTACCTTCATTTCTTGTTTTACTTTCTCATTTCTATAATTTAAATCGGGTTGAGTATAATGAAACTCATGATAGTAACACTCGGCAGGTCTTTCGGGCACTGTTGCCCATGCAGATCTTTTAAAATTACTTAACTGCAATAAAAATTATTATACATGAATAAATTTTAAATAATACAAATTAATCAAACCCAATTATTTGGTAGATATCTAAAATCATAACAAGCTCTCCAAACATAATAATCTTCATAACCGGATACTTTATTTTTAGATTTTACAAACCATTCGTGTTGATCGCTAGAATGATTAGGTACAAAATCCATTACAATTTTCATTTCCAGCTCCTTAGCTAAAGCCATGAGATCTTCAAAATCTTTCATCGTTCCATAAATTTCATCGATTTCTCTAAAATCTGATATATCGTATCCTTGATCTATTTGAGGTGATTTATAAATGGGAGACAACCAAACAACGTCAACTCCTAAATCTTTCAAATATGGTAGTTTATCGATAATTCCATTTAAATCTCCATCTCCATCATTATTACTGTCTTTAAAAGATCTTGGATAAACTTGATAGATCAGCGCATTCTTCCACCAATTATAAATTGCTGGCTTAGAGATAACTCTGAATACAATAGTTGAGTGAGGAGGAATTGCAACTTCTCTTGCCCATACTTTTCTAAAAGCAAACAATTAAAACGAGAAAGATATTATTGGATCTTTATAATATACGTTTCTTTCTTTATGGAACTGACACTGGAAAAAACGACTTCGTACAGCTGTCCTTGTATATCGCTAGATTTAATTTTCATCGAATCAAAATAATTACTAATCAAAACTACGATATCGCCGTACTCTTCAGATTTACTGCCACGAGTAATTTTTATAACATAATCGGAGAGAGCTTCAACTTTTACGTCTCCCGAGTTAAATAGTTCTTCTTGCCGTAGCCTCAAAATTTCTTTATAAATTTCAAAATAAGTGCCTGGGTTACCATCTTGATTTTTTAGGTTTCTAAAGAAATATTTGTTGCTTACTGGTAACCAAGGTACTTCATGGTTTGTGAACCCTCCATTTCGATCAGTATTCCAATGATATGGTGTCCTTTGAAAGTCTCGACTTACCTCGGGAAAATCCATTGGTCCAGCTTTACATCCTATGGGATCTTTACATTGTAGATAGGTAACTTCACCATTTTCTTGTCCAATTTCTTCTCCATTATAAGTAATCATTACGCCGGGAAGCAACGCAATGAGTATGTTCATATTGTTGATTAAATTATTATACTGAAACCTTGTAGCTGCACGATGATAATCGTGATTACCAATCTAAATATTAAAAATATCGGATTTCTCTTTAACAAAAGTATTTTGAATGTTTTACTTACAAGCCAATTTGCAGTTTGTCCTTTTGGCATGTTTTCCAGCCACTTATTTATCGAATCAACAAGTGCGCCCGCTAAAGAAGAAGAATTGTGATGTATTAACTGAAAATTAAAAGGAATGTGAATTCCATTTTTTTCTTCGTCTCCATAGTACTTCATGGTGTTTTCAATACTTGTGTATGCTTCAGACATTAATATTCTACAAGTAAATTGAGAATGTACTAATTTTAAATATTTTTTATTCCTTTACTTTTTTGTCTGCAAAGGATGGTCTTTATTATATTGATCAACAAATTCTCGCAATTCGTAAATAAAGCTATAAGTTTCATTCTGATCCATGGTGTAATCATGTCTTAACGACTTGTGCTCATGAGGTTGAGAGGCGGTATCGTTCGATTTAGGTTCATCTTCGAATTTACTTTCGAATAAATATGGGACCGCATCTAATCTAACGCCATCGATTCCCTTATCCAGCCAGATTTTTAAAGCGTCCTGAATAATATGAAAAACAGCAAAAATAAGCAAATTAAAATATATTTGATTCGAAATTTTACCATCATTGCTTTTTTTACTTTCGGATTAGCATAATTTAAGTCGGGCTGATCTGTTGAAAATTGATGCAAGTAATACTGTTCTCTTTGAGGGCTCCATTCCCAAGCAGAACCACCGTAAACGCTCAACTAAAATTTGAGTTATTTTTAAGCATTTATGAATATATTACAGCAAAGTAAAAATTAGAAACCTACCCAATTAGTAGGTGGTGTTAGGTCAGTTGCTTCTGGTTTTTTATCTCTCCATATGTAAAAATCTTTATATTCCTCTTCTCCTGCTTCGGACTTTATAAACCATTCGTGTTGTTTACTGGAATGATTTAGTACAAAATCCAATATAACCTTAATTCCCACTCTTTTAGCTTCTGCTATTAAATCATTGAATTGTCCCATAGTTCCATATTCTGGATGTATATCGATAAAATTTGAAATATCCTGACTGTGCTCTTTCTCTGGAGATTTAAAAATTTGTGAAATCCAAATGCCTGTAATGCCTGTCTTGTGCAAATGTTCAAGTTTTTGGGTAATTCCTAACAGATCGCCTATTCCGTCATCATCAGAGTCTTTAAATGAACGTGGATAAATTTGATAAAACACTCCATGTTTCCACCAATTTGAATCCCCTGTTTTTTCCCTAGGCTTAGGACCGGAATAAACTTCTGAACATAATGTAAAAAATATCACCGCACTAATTACGAAACCACACTTTTGAGACAACATTGTGCCTGGTTTAGAACACCAGATATTGCACTTTTCTTTTATATCTCTGAATGCATGCTTATCAAGTTTTTCAACAACCAATCATAGATTACACCTTTATAATTTTTACTTAATTTTTTAGTAATCCGTAATCGCAAATTTTTTTTATTAGTGTTCAATTTTCGCGCAATTATTTATCATTAACTTTTAGTAGTATTCTAATCAGATCAGATAATACAATTTTTTTTATATTAAAAAGAAAAAAGAAAAAATCATTATTGATACACTGAGAAAGTTTCATACATATGGGCTCATTTCACGTCAAGCGGGATAACCAACGTCATTAAAAAATCGTTTTGAAACTAATGAGGCTTTCGTTGTAAATATAGGTACTAACACAATCATTCAGTGTTGGTAAATTTGGTTTAGTACTCTTCTGTTAATAAATTGCGGTAGCGTGCGAAGCTACACATCCTCTTGTGCTGGTATACCGTGGCAGCCTATAAAACATTTAAACGGGCTCAAGTAATAATCTTTAAATATTTTATTTGAGGAACCGGAAGAAAGATTTAATATTTTATTAAAAACTCGAAATTTAATGTCGTATTTGCAATATATTCACAGTGATCACTTTTAGAACATTTAAAATAATTCCAAATTACTAATTATTAGTTTAATCAGCTCACGTAACTCAAAAGTTTGTAAGTAGGATGTACTTAAAAGTCTACCTAAGTTTTATTGTACTATTGTTTTAGAAGTGCGGTAGATTTTTATATTATTTTTCTCACAATTTTTACTTTATTTGCCTGACTTACGAAATTATAATCATTTTTAATTGAAATATTCATCCGGTATCTATGTCAAGTTTTCTATTAACTTTGCATTAGTAGAAAGACAACAAAGGTGTAAAACCACTTCAGTACAAATCTTTTATGCCTATTTGTTTTTGAAAATTTTTCTAGAAAATTATATTACCAATCAACTTTCGTCGCAAAGTTAACGAGTCAACATAAAGCTATAGTACAAGGAAAGTTTACAAGTTTCTCACTAGATGATAGAAGATGATAATTTTAATATAGTCCTGTAATATTGTAAATTTGAATTTAAATATAATGGGCGCGAAATTTTAAATTTAGTTCATTTTGGTTACTTTAAAATACAACGATTTGGCAACAGGGGGTTTAAAGAAAGAGCTGGTGGATTTCCGTTAGGTTTTTCAAGAGGATAGCCATTACGGATTCTGCAGAGAAGCCGAACATTTGATTTTTGTGGAACCAGTGTGTAGAATTTTATTCAGTAATTTAATTTAAATTTGTTTTAAATAATTTATTTTAAACAATTTTATTTAAACAATTTTAAATACGTAAGTTAAATAAATTATTTATTATAATGTTTTAAATAAAACAGGGAGAATTGTTAGAAATTTTTGTAATAGGTTATCGGGCCACGTGTGCGCATTTAAACTAATTCAAAATTTAATTTATCTTCATTTTTAAGATTTAATTACTGTTCGAGATTGTGATTTAATACTATTATATTTAAAACGGGATTTGCTAATTTAATGAAAAGAGATAGATTATTCATATAATGTGACCAATGGGAACCTTAATAGTACAAACGACCGGTGATTAGTTCTATATAAGAAGCGGTTGTTGAAGAGGGAAAAATATATATATAGCATTAGATAATTTAATTTAGATGAATTGCGCAACAAAGGAGAGGTGGACGCTTAAACTCATAAGATGGCCGTGGCAAAATATCGCAGTAATGGCTAATCATTGAAAAGATTAAACTATGTATATAGGGCCGGAAGTGACAAAGCAAATGCTGTGATGTTTCTCTTTTTCTTTTTTCAAATATCTCAATGATATACTACAAAATTCTAAATATTTCAGGACAGTTATTGATAAATTTTAACAATGTTCCTTATGATTATTTGCGACCACATATAAGATAATAACAATTGAATACATATAAGATAATAACAATTGACCACATATAAGGTAATACCAATTGAATTACAATATTAAAGAACTGTTTTAACAAAGTTCTTCATGATTATTTGCGGCTATGATTATTTGCTAGTTTAAGTATGGGGAATTTATTTAGTTAAGTACATACGACTTATTTCGATTTAAGAACATGACCAATTAGCAATAAGAGAAATGTACTAGTTTTAAGCTGACGACATATTAATAATTAAGGTGACGATCTTAGATTTAAACTGACGAGGTATTAGTTATATAAGGGCGGATAATTTAGCATACTATAAGGGTTTATTATTTAAAGGTCTTATATAATATAAAACCAATTGAGTTGAACATTGAAATACATACATGAGCTTCTTACAAATTACTATAAAGATTGTGGTTGGTCATTAAATATGAATAATCGATTAGAAAGCATTACGATCAGAGGGATTATTAAATCAAATTTCAAACTAAAGTATTCTGAATTAAATGATATCAAGGAGATTAACTTTGCTGGTAAATTGGTTGTCGGACTACCTTTTTCTTTTCGGTTAAATATATATTCATCGTTAAACCGAATCCTGTGTTTTATTTAATCTGGTTTTTTCCTTCAGGTGTCCTAGCAGTGGTTACGCCACTGGACATGTAAGCTTAAGTTTGAGGTTAATAAACGAGGTAACGACGCTAACATTCAAAGAGCCATCCGCAAATTTAAAAGGACTTGTAAGTGCTACTACGAGGGGAGATCACAACGTGCGAGGTTTGTTTGACGATCACAGCTTTGGTTTGGTTTGTAACTTTGATTTGAGAAGGCGGTAATTCAAATTGAAGAACCAACTATTACAGTCCTTGCGATAATTTATGGTTAATTAAAATTAATTTTTTTTTGATTAAAAATTATTGAATTAAAATTCAGTGAATACTTTATTCTTATTACTATGTAATTTATTATAATAACCCTATTTATTGGAGAACATTAAATTATCAAGCAACTCTATTCGCATCTAATAGTTATTAATTATATAAGAGGATTAAAGAGCCTCTAATCCACGAGAAAAAATGGGCACTTGAGACGCAGCCGAGAGTCACATTTTTTCGAGAGGATTATAGGCTTGTAAATTCCCGAATATAATTCAACGTTTTATCCACGACCATGGCCAAAACCACAAGTAAAAATTTTGAGAAATTGATTTTGACCAATACCTACTGATTTTGAGCTGAAAACTAATCCACTAGTGTATTATGAATTCTAATCCACCAGTGTATTAAAAAATCCACGGAAAACGGACGTATTAAACCTTCCTAATATAGTGGTCGTGGATAAACTACATAATATAAGTGATTACCTTGGTTGCTTCGATACATAATACAAAAGATATAAAAACAATTAAATTAATTACAACAAAAATAATATTTAGATATTTTGTCAAGCCCGGCGTAGGCTCATAAAAACTGCTATGAGAACAGGGAATATACCCCAAGAAAATAAAGAAAAAGTTATAGTACTTATCGATAAATATTTTTTCTTTTGAATAAAAATAAATAATTTATTCTTTGAGTTATTGAATGTTAATTTAAATTAAATATATTTATCAATAAGCCTAAAATAATAACAAAACTTGATATGACAGATGCAGAGGAATTCGTTAATTCTTTGGTAGATATTGCAATGACACTTTGATGAGCTTGCAAGGTGATGTTGGTGAACTTCAATAAAGATCTGAAAATAGTTCAAGTATTACAAAGCATCCAGCTTCCTTATTTTTATGAATTTACCCCACAGGAAGATTTTCGTGATCGTTTGTTTCAATAATCTTCAAAAATTGAGTAGTTTCGTTGTAAGCTGTATTCAAATTAAAAGTTTCTACGTTCTTTCCAAGATTGAAAAGATGGAAGTAGCTGGTATTTACTCCATCATTCCGTAAACTTGCCAAGACATAATTGGTAACAGATTTTATTTCAAAAGTACCGTTCACAAATGCTGGTAGTTTGCGAAGCTGTATTAATCTTTTATAAAGTTCATAATGGCTACTGGTTTTATTAATTTGGGATAAGAGATTGGTTTCTTTATATTTTGCACTGACAGGTAACCAAGGTTTTTTTCCAGTATTAAATCCAGCGTTAGTGCTGTTGTCCCAATGGAACGGAGTTCTTTGAAAATCCCTGCTAATTTTTTCAAAGTCTTTTTGGTCGCCATTACAAGCACTAGGATCTTGACCTTGTGTCCATGTAACCTCTCCATTTTCTAAACCAATTTCTTCACCGTTATAAGTAACCATTACTCCTGGTAGTATTGCTCCAAGCATATTGAGACCATCTAGATTTTCTGGACCGAATCTGGTGGCTAAACGATACTTGTCATGATTGCCTAACTAAAATATGAACATAAATATACATCGACGTTACAGTGCTTGGGTATATGTTTACCACCCAATTGGAAGTGGAACCCTCTGGAACAAGATCGATCCACTGTTTTATCGCTGCAGAAAAGTCGATAGCATTGGATTTTCCATCTACTCCTTCGATCAATTGGAAGTTAAACGTAAAATGTGCTCCTATGTTATCTGCATTTCCATAATAATACATGGTAGTGAAAATATCCGTGTAAGATTCCGTCATCATTATTCTGAAATTTACATGGCTACCATGGGATAATCTTGTAAAAAATGTTACCTTTCAACTCCACCATTCAACGCGGTATATGTATCTATAAATTCTCTCCACTCATAAATTACATCGAAGGTTTCTTTCACGTCACTTGTGTAAATATGCCTTAAATATTTCCATTCGTGGCTTTTCGCTTCGACGTTATTAGAACGAGGTTCATCTAAAAATCTTTCGTCTTCGACTAAGTAAGGTACAGCATCCATTCGGAATCCAGCTACGCCTTTGTCCAGCCAGAATTCTAAAATGTCCTTAAAATTTAAAATGAATTAATTTATTATTTTTATTGATTTTTTTATGATTTATAGCTTCTTTTCAGCAGAATTTTACCTTCATTTCTTGTTTTACTTTCTCATTTCTATAATTTAAATCGGGTTGTTTGTAATGAAACTCATGATAGTAACACTCGCCAGGTCTTTCGGAAACGCTTGTCCATGCAGAATATTTAAAATTGCTTATCTGCAATAAAAATTATTATAGTACATAAATGAATAAGAAATAATGTAAATTATGCAAACCCAATTATTGATTGGTTTGCCATCAGCACATGATTTCCAAACATAATAATCATCATAACCGGGTTCTCTATTTTTAGATTTTCTAAACCATTCGTGTTCATCACTAGAATGATTAGGTACAAAATCCATCACAATTTTCATATCAAGCACTTCAGCTAAAGACATGAGTTTATCAAAATCCTTCATCGTTCCATAAATTTCATCGATTGCCCTAAAATCTGATATATCGTATCCTTGATCTATTTGAGGTGATTTATAAATAGGAGACAACCAAACAACGTCAACTCCCAAATCTTTTAAATATAGTAATTTATGAAGAATTCCATTTAAATCTCCATTTCCATCATTATTGTTGTCTTTAAAGGATCTCGGATAAATTTGATAGATCACCGCATGCTTCCACCAATTATAATTTACTGGCTTAGAGATAACTTTGAATACAATAGTGGAGTAACCCGGAATTGTTACTTCTTTTGCCCATACTTTTCTAAAAGCAAACAATTAAAACGAGAAAGAGGTTATTGGATCTTTATACTACGTTTCTTTTTTTATGGAACTCTCAGTGGAATAAACGACTTCGTATAGCTGTCCTTGCCTATCGGTAGATTTAACTTTCATTGAATTATTATCAGTATTAATCAAAACTACCATATCGCCGTATTCTTCAGTTTTATTGCCTCGAGTAATTTTTATAACATAATCGGAGAGAGCTTCAACTTTTACGTCTCCCGACCTAAAGGGTTCTTGTTGCCGTATCTTTAAAATGTCTTTATAAGTTTCAAAATAACTCCCCGGGTTTCCATTTTGCATTTTCAGATTTGTCGAAGAATAACTTTTGCCTACTGGCAACCAAGGTGCCGCCATACCACCCGTAAATCCTGCGTTTTCATCGTTACTCCATTGGTAAGGTGTCCTTTGGAAGTCGCGAGACACTTTAGGAAAATTCATTGGTCCAGCTTTACATCCTATGGGATCTTTACATTGCACATAAGTAACTTGTCCATTATCTTGACCAATTTCTTCTCCCATGTAGGTAACCATGACACCGGGAAGTAAAGCAATGAGGATGTTCATATTTTTTATTAAATTATCCCCAAACCTTGTACCTGCACGGTGGTGATCATGATTACCAAGCTAGATATAAATTACACTTGTGACAACAAACATATTTAGCAAAAAAGTTCTACTTACAAGCCAATTTGCAGTTTGTCCCTTTGGCATATTTTCCAGCCACTCATTTATCGAATCGACAAGTTTTCCCGCGTATGATGAATAACGAGTGTGAGGTATTAATTGAAAATTAAAAGGAATGTGAATTCCATTTTGTTCTTCGTCTCCATAGTACTTCATGGTATTTTTAATACTTGTGTATGCTTCAGACATTAATATTCTGCAAGTAAATTTGTAATACACTATTAGTTTAAAATATTATTTATTCCATTACTTCTCTGGCTGCAACGGATTGTCTTTATTATATTGGTCAATAAACGCTCGCAATTCATAAATAAATTTATACGTTTCTTCCTGATCCATGGTGTAATCATGTCTTAACGACTTGTGTTCGTAGGGTGCAGCGGTGGTATCGTTCAAATTAGGCTCATCTTCAAATGTATTTTCTAATAAAAATGGAACAGCATCTAATCTAAAACCATCGATTCCCTTATCCAGCCAAAATTTCATAGCTTCCTGAATAATAAAAACGAAACAAAAATTTACAAAAAAGTTCAAGACATTTCATTCGAAACTTAACCATCATTGCTTCTTTTACTTTCGGATTAGTATAATTTAAGTCAGGCTGATCTATTGAAAATTGATGCAAGTAATACTGTCCCCTTTCAGAGCTCCATTCCCAAGCAGAATCACCGTAAACACTCAACTAAAAATTGAGTTATTAGAAAAATATTATAAGTAGCAAAGTAAAAAATTAGAAACCTACCCAATTAGTGGGTGGCGTTCGCTCATTTAATCCTGGTTTTTTATCTCTCCATATGTAGAAATCTTTATATTCCTCTTCTCCTGCTTCGGACTTTATAAACCATTTGTGTTTTTTACTTGAATGATTTAACACAAAATCCAATATAACCTTAATTCCCACTATTTTAGCTTGTGCTATTAAATCATTGAATTGTTTCATAGTTCCATATTCCGGATGTATATCGGTAAAATTTGAAATGTCCTGACTGTGCTCTTTCTCTGGAGATTTAAAAATTTGTGAAAGCCAAATGCCTGTAAATCCTATCTCTGACAAATCTTTAAGTTTCTGACGAATTCCTAACAGATCGCCTATTCCGTCGTCATTAGAATCTTTAAACGAGCGTGGATAAATTTGATAAAACACTCCATTTTTCCACCAATTTGAATCCGCCGTTTCTTCCCTTGGCTTAGGAACATCAATAACAGTCAAACCGGAATAAACTTCCGAACATAATATAAAAAATAACACCGCACTAATTACGAAACCACATTTCAGCGAGAACATTGTGCCAAATCTAGAGAACAAGATATAAACACTTTTCTTTTATATCTCTCTGCACGCTTATCAGCCTTTTTAACAATTAATCATAGATTACACCTTATTTCAGAAATACTATAAAAGCTAACTCAAATATTGGAAACGAAATGCGTAATGATTTTTCGTAATTTCCTTATCGCAATATTTTTTTGCTGGTTAATTAATTTTTTCTACGTTTGCCAAATTATTAAACTGAAATTGTTTAATAACAACGTTCGATGGTATTTAAAAAAATTTTACTGTAATCAGATAATAGAGATTTGGTTGTCATAGTCGCGGATTATTATGCATCAATAATTATTATTAAAGAATAATCGATATACTGAAAATCTTCCTGTAGTAAGATTCAATCCGTTCAGGAAATGTATAATAAATAATGCATTGCTGGATCGTTTTTTTTAAATAAATAAAAATAATTCCTCTTCAAAATGCAACTGACTATTTTTAAATTAAAATATAAAGTATTTTTTATTTTTATTTTAAGAAATTTTAATTAAATAATAACATTAGATCGTTTATCTTTCCGTTTATCTTTGCTGATTTTAAATATATACAATTTTAAACAATAATTTTGTGATTCATAAATTCGAGTATTTTGTAGATTACGCGTCGATGTAGAAAATGCTTCGTTACAGCCAAACGCCTGACCTAGGTGCGAAGCTGTACTGAAAGCTCGACACCGAGGTATGTATACTATTTTATTCGCAATGACAAATTAATAATAAATAATTTTTGTTATTTCACTATACCTAATCGATAGGTATTTATTAAAAATTTGCAATATTTTGATAGAGCTATTGCATAAAAATTATCTCCGTAGTATAAATAACTGAGCTTTTGAGAGATAAGTACTTGAACGATCGATATTGATAATAAATTACAAGTATTAATTAGCAACATTGAATTCCGAAATAAATTTTATGAAAAATGAAGTGGTAGATAAATTAATTAGAGACTAGTAAATATCTGAATTAATGTACTGATATCTTAAACAATGCCATCATCTCGTTGCTGTTTTTCGTATATATAAACATTTACTCGTGTTTATAATTAAATATAAAAAAACATAAATCGGTATATCACTTAACAAAATATTTACTTCCTGAGTCTTTACTCAGTAACCAAGCACTTCAAGTGCAAAATTCAATAACGCGATGTGTTAATTATTGTAGAAAATTAACCTAAAAAATGAATTTTTAAGTCTATAGTGTGGTAGTTAGTAGTGTGTAATGTTAAAATAAACAAACTAAAACATATGAATTTTAACTATTTAGTAAAGAATACATACTTACATAGAAAAATAATATTTTAAAAACAATCAAAACGACAATAATTCACATTTAACAGGTCAGGACTTAGAATATTGGAATGAACAAGAAAATGAATTATTAAACAAATTTACGTTATAAAAACTGATAAAAATACGATTATTACAGAGTGTTTTTTTTATAATTTAAATTTGTTTTTATTAATTTAAATTTTTATAACGTAAATTTTTTGTTCACTCAAATATTCTAAGTCATGACCTGTTAAATGTGAATTATTGTCGTTTTTATTGTTTTTTAAATATTATTTTTCTATGTAAGTATGTATTCTTTACTAAATAGTTAAAATTCATTATTTTAATAATATGTTTTAGTTTGTTTATATTAATTATTGTTATCCTGACTTTGAAAGTAGTCCTAGTCATCCTCTCTTAATTAATTCATGATATTTCTGGCGATGTTCGGGGATTTCAGTCGGTAGGAAAACCTAAAAAATTTTCAGTAGTTAAGAGCTTTAGGTTATATTGTGTTATTTCTATTGTTTTTAAGTACTATAAGTACTACACAAGATACTAATTTTTATTATCTTTAAATTTCATCATAATAGTGGTCGCAATAAATTACTCTGTGAGGACAATGTAATATAGGTAAGAACTAGGCAAAGGGTTCTACAAGTTCGATGTGTTCGATATATTTTTAAATATATTATACCGGTAACCCTTGAAAATAATTTTTTTTGTGGTTTTAATTGCTGTGTTTTGTTTCATATCGGTTTGGGGGCGGTCTTTTAGTTTCATCTAAAGCTAACCTAGCTTAACTATACCTAGCCTAACACTAACCTAAACCAGTGGCGGCTCGTGGAGAAAAATTTTGGGTAGGTCAGCAATATTTTACGAATAGATAAAAACTGCGGAAGGTGAGAATATTTTCTTGAGTTATTTATAATTTCTTATATCTTTTTGTATTGATAACAGTTCAAGTGAAGTTAGACGATCTTGGGACATTGTAGCAATAACAATTTTTCTTAGCAATAGCAACCTACCCTTTAAACTATTTTTGCAATAATAAAAGTATACTACAAAGTGCAAACTATCGATTAATTTGTGATAAATTTTCTTTTTTGTCATCTAAAAAGTTTTAAAATACCGATCGCATATGTCCGATAAGAAAAACTGTTTATCGCGTGGTATCATAGTATAACTGCAAGTATCTGGTAGGCCCGGGCCTAAGCGCACGCTATTGAAGCTATAGTATTGCTGTATCTGGCATCATGGTGCGCTATATGGACCAAGCTAGGCCAGTGCCTACGCTATAATACTTTGAAGCAGATAATAATTTTTGCAGCTGTAATTGCAATTTTAAGTGTAAATAATGAAAAATTGCAAAGATTTATTGTCCGCTATATTAAAATATTAATTATATTATACATAAAAAAACTGTTATTTATCTACATTCAATTTTGGGTAGGCCGGGCCTACCTTGCCTGTTCCTTAAAACCGCCACTGACCTAAACTAAACTTTTTTAAGGTAAAAAGGTTACAAACCTAAGGTAATAAGCATCTCTTTATTATAAAATTCTCAAAATGTTACAAAGCTGTGGTCTTTTCAACAAACTTATCGCTCTATATTTTTTATAACAGTCATTTTCGATAATATAAATTAACTAATTTACACTTTATGATATTAAACAATTGTTAATTAAAATTAATTATATTTATCAATATACTTAAAACAAGAACGAAGCTTGATATGACATGAATTATTGCTGATCCAGGCGCAGGTATGATTTTTGTGGTAAATATAGCAATGATGCTTTGGTGTCCTTGCAGGGTAATATTATCGGCGTTCAGCAAGGTTCTGAAAAAAATTAAATTGTTATATTTGCTAATTATTACCTATTTGCTAATTAATAATTTACCCTGCGGGAAACTTTTTGCCATCGTTAGTTTCGACGACTTCCAAGCATGGCGTACTTTCTTTGTAAGCTGTTTTCAAACTGAAAGTTTCTACATTTTCTCCAAGATTAAAAATGTGGAAGTAGCTGTTTTTTATAGAATAATACCGTAAACTTGTTAATACATAGTCGGTGACTGCTTTTACTTTTAAAGATCCTTTCACGAACGCCGGTTCTTGTCGAAGCTTTAGTAATCTTTTATAAAGTTTAAGATGACTTCTGTCGTCTTCACTTTGCAGTGCCACATTGATTTTTGTATAATCGTCACTGACATTTAACCAAGGAGTATCTTTAGAAAATCCTGCGTTGGGACTGCTGTCCCAATGGAATGGAGTTCTTTGGCGATCTCTTCTAAGTTCACTAAGTTCTTCTAAGCCTTCTGTTTGATCTTTTTCTGGACAAAACACTGGATCTCCTATGCAATTCTTCACATCAAGTACTGTATCTTCCTGTCCAATTTCTTCCCCGTTGTAAGTAATCATTACTCCAGGTAATATTGCTATGAGCATATTAAAACCGTCAACATTCTTTGGTCCAAATCTGGTGGCTACGCGACGCTTATCGTGATTTCCTAGCTGGAAACCCAAGTAAATTTACAGCAGAATTATGGTACCTGATTATTCTTACCATCCAATTAGAAGTAAAACCTTCAGGAATAAGATCGATCCACTCGTTTATTTTTGCAGCGAAGTCATTTGCGTTGGATGTTCCATTTACTTTTTCGATCAACTGGAAATTTAACGTCAAATGCGCTCCTTCTTTATTCTTGGTTCCATAATAATACATTGTGTTATGAATGTCTGTATAAGCTTCCGTTATCATTATCCTAAAATGTAGAATTTAAGATTTGATTATCCTCTATAGTATATAAAAATCTATTACCTCTCTCTTCCACCATTTTCTGCAGTATATACATCTAAAAGATTTCTCCAGCGATAAATCAAATCGAACGTAGGTGGCAGATCGCTTGTATAAACGTGTCTGAGAGAATTCCAGTTGTCTTCTTTTGCTTCGGGATCGTTAGAAAGAGGTTCGTTTGGATAAGGTTTGGATTCGAATAAGTGAGGTATAGCAGTCATTCGGAATCCATCTACGCCTTTTTTCAGCCAGAATGTCAGAATTTTCTTGAAATGTAAATTATATCAATTTAATTTTGACCTAAACTTTATGAAAGTTTTACCTCCATTTCAGTTTGTACTTTCGAATTAGTGTAATCTAAATCGGGCTGAGAAGAATCAAACTGATGTAAATAATATTCCTGGGACGTGTCGGAACGTTTTGTCCAGGCTTTACCTTGGTAAATACTCAACTGCAAAAAGATGAATGGAATTTCTTAATGTTAAACGAAAAGGCTTCTTACCCAATTATTTAGTGGATCAGTTTCTGTAACTGTTTTCCAGACATAAAAGTCTTTCTTGTTGACGTCTTGAAACCATTTGTGGTCTTTACTAGAGTGATTAGGCACAAAATCTATGATAACTTTAATGTTCTTAATTTCGGCAAGACTTATAAGTGTTTCAAAATTTTTCATAACTCCATAATCTCCATCAATTTCTTCGAAATCTGATATATCATAGCCTAGATCTTTTTTTTTATCAGATTTATAAATAGAAGACAAACAAATAACATTAACGCCCAAGTCCGCCAGGTACTCTATTTTACTAATAATTCCTTTTAAGTCTCCAATTCCGTCATTATCGGTTTCATCTTTAAATGATCTTACGTAAATTTGATATATCACCGCATTTTTCCACCAACCATAACTTATACCACTCTTAGAGATTACTTTTAGTGCAATAGTTTTGTAAGCATCAATAGTTAAATCTTTTTCCCAAATTTTACTAAAAAATAAATTATTAAAAAGAGAAAAATGCTAAAGAATTTTAATAATACTCCATTTTATCTACGGAATTATCGGTCGTAAAAATCACTTCGTACAGCTCTCTGTCATTATCGGAAGCTCTCACGCTTACCTTTTTATCACCCATATTGATTAAAACTATGTAATTGCTATCTTTAACAGATTTACCAGCACGAGTAATTTTTATAACACTATTGGGAAGAGCTTCCACCTTTATTATTTTATTCTTAAACGCCTGGTCTTGCCGTAATTCTAAAATATTTTTATAAATTCCATAGTGGCTGTTTTCAGCTTCTAATTGCTTTTTCAGGTTGTTTTTTTTATGTTTATCGCTTACTGGTAACCACGTATTCTTTGCAGAAGGGTTCGTAAATCCTGCGTAGAGAGTTTCATCCCAATGATACGGCGTCCTTTCAAAATCACGACTTACATTCTGAAAATGTGCCGGTCCAGCTTTACATCCTATGGGATCTTTGCATTGTACGTAGGTAACTTCGCCATTTTCTTGTCCTATTTCTTCTCCATTGTAAGTAACCATAACACCGGGAAGAGATGCAATAAGGATATTCATATTGTCGGCCAATTCCGGACCAAACCTTGTAGCAGCACGATGATTATCAGGATTACCGATCTAAAAGGTAATTAAAGGATACCCAAGGAAAACAAGTGTGTTTTACTTACCACCCAGTTTGCAATTTGTTCTTTTGGCATTTTACTAAGCCACTCATTTATAGATGCAACGATTTGAACAGCATTTGAGTTATTATTGTGATGAATCAACTGGAAATTGAAAGGAACGTGAACCCCCTTTTTTTCAGCGGTTCCATAATACTTCATAGTATTGTCGATACTTGTGTAGGCTTCAGACATTAATATTCTGTAAAAGTGTCATCATATTATATGATATGCAAAAATCTATTGATATTTTTTACTTTGCAGTCTCGCCCTTTTCTGCGTTATATTGATCAATAAATTCTCGTAAATTATAAATCAAATCGAAGGTTTCTTCCTGATCCATCGTGTAGATGTGAGTTAAGGACTCGTATTCGTAGTCTGCTGCAGTAGGATTATTCGATAAAGGTTCGTTCCTGAATTGATTGTCTTCAAATAGGTATGGAACCGCATCCAATTTAAAACCGTCGACTCCCTGCTCGAGCCAGAATCTCAAAGCTTTCTAAAGGATCAGCATTAGCAAAAATGCAATTATACACATACAGTAGAACCTCGATTATCCGTACTATACTGTGATACACATACACAAGCTACTGAAGCTGTAAATGTAAAGTAAAAATTATTATCCGTGTTTTTCAATTATCCCAGTCGACCCGGATAATTGAGGTTCTAATTATTACTTAAAACTTCACCTTTATTTCTTCTATTACTTTCGGATTAGCATAATTTAAGTCCGGTTGGTCTATCGCGAATTGATGTAAATAATATTGTTTTCTTTCTTTACTCCACTCCCAAGCAGAATCGCCGTAGACACTCAACTAAAATATATAACACTTGAATAACCACTAAATAAGAAAAATTAGAAACCTACCCAATTGTTTGGTGGTAGATTTCCTTCATTTGTTCCGTTGTGCCACACATAAAAATCTTTAAATTCTTCATTCTGAACATCTTCCGAGTTTTTAAACCAGGGATGATTTTTACCGGAATGGTTTAAAACAAAATCCAATATAACCTTAATACCAACTGCTTCGGCTTCCACGATCAAAGCCTCAAAATCAGGCAAACTTCCATAATCTGAATGAATGTTTTGAAAATTTGAAATATCCTCACCGTGCTCCGCGTTTGGAGTCGTCTCATAAATCTGTGAGAGACAAACAGCTGTAATGCCTAAATCTTTCAAATCCTTAAGTTTTTTAGTAATTCCTTGTAAATTTCCTATTCCCTCAGCGCGGCCCTCTTCTTTAAACGATCGTGGATAAATTTGATAAAATACACCATTTTTCCACCAATCCTCATCCACGGAATTGGGAGTTCTCAAGTTTGAAATATTAATAGGAGTATAACCGGAATTAACATTTGAACATAATAGGAAAAACAGCACAGCACAAAGTATGAAACTACACCTGAGCGACATTGTACGTAGTTTAGGACCCGAATATGTTTACACTCTTCTTTTATATCGCTGGAAGTACTTATCAACCGTTTTAACAATTTATCATAGATTACACCTTACTTTATAAATTTTATAAGAGCTCTTGCAAATATTTGGAAATACAGTGCGTAATAGTAGGAGTAATTCATTAGCACACACTATTTTATTATTTTAATCTGATTTTACCAAAATTACTGCTACCTTTCAGTAAAAACGATTTTAAAAATCAAAAATTTATTCAGATTTAATTTTCTTCAAAACTGGCATAAATAATCAATATACAAGAATAAATTATATATTATATTATATTATATTATATAATAAAATATATTTGTGGTATGGTCCTACCCCCCCCCCCCCCCGCAATGTTGCAAAGCACACACTAGCGTTGGTTTACGAACAAAACACGTCAATATATTGACATAAATATTTGAATCATTTCAAAAATTATTAGAAAAACAAATAGGAAAAGAAAATGTAATAGTTGATTTAAAAACTAAAAATTTATTTTGGTAACTGGTAAATTTATAAAGGATATTATTAAGGCTGATATTACGTTATTTAAACATAGTAAAATTATAGAAAAGGAGTTCGAGAATTATTACTATGAGTTTTACTTCTAGAATTAAAAGGTTTTCCTTATCGCGAAAAATATTAGATAATTAAAAATATTATTTTCAAAAATACTTGTACATTATGGAGCTATTGAATAAAATAATTTCCATAGAAGAGATAATGTAGTAGCCTACAACAGATAAGCACTTCAACGATCGATATTGATAACAACGTGCAAGTATAACAGCATGAAAGTTATTTCCAAAAATAATTTTCAAAATGTTTTTGCTGCACCTACAGCACATACTTTTCTATGGATATTAATCCATAGTGTGTATTTTTTTTAATTCTATAAAAAATAACCAGCATAATTATTATATTTGGTTACCTAATAATATCTCAATTATTTTTATCGACGACTAGGCTTTATTATCGAAAAAAATTAGGTGTCTAATCTGACAAAAATAAATGTAATAAGCGCAAAATATTTTAACTGGAACCGAATTGTACTTGATTACAAATCGAACAGATGTTTACCGACTTTTTTCAGTATATTTGTATCTACTATTAAATAAATTTTTGAAAAAGAAATCTGTCGGTACTCAAATTCTTGTTATTTTTTTAACCTGCTAACTGTACCACTAGTGTTTATTATAAAAATCTCGTTAATCCACTCGAAATTTTAAAATAACTAGAATACATCCTGATGGCTGCAAGATTAACCTTTTGGTATTGTTCATCGATACTTATTTTTTTAAACCCAAGTAAAATCGGCAGCAGCATTGGGTAATTTTTATAAAATTTCGGTCTCGACTGGACACGGTTGCTTGGTAACCCCGGGGTTACACCTGGTGCTGTCGGCCTAGACCGGTCTTCGTTTCGTTCGATCATTACATGGTTTGTTCAAACTCCATAGAACTTTATGAAATAGAATTATATATACCATGAAATAATATGGTTTAGAGGACTAAGTTTGATTCCCACCGCAGCTGAAGAAAAACTGAAGAAGTTTTTCTTCTTGCTATCTCCAACTGAATAGCAAATCTCATGTCTTTTGTCTTGGGTAAATATGCTTTTCATGGATGGTGAGGATTACAGGATGTTTTATAAGTAAGATGGGGCTATTATAACTCAAATAAAATATTCTGCTCTCACCCTACCTGTCCGCATCAGGAATTTACATAATCATAGCAGTTAATCGAGCTATTATGAAAATGTAAAGTGATCCAGTTTAGGACTTACCCTTACCTGACCGTACAATACAGAATCATGGTCCAGTGCAGAATCCATTCAACGCTGACCCTGTTGACATCGACACGTTCCAGTTTTGATCTTTTACATAATGCACAACAGAAAAAACCTTTCTTGTTACAAATTTTTTGTACCTCAGCTTCAATAACATGTTTATCTGACCACAGGCAATTATATTACAAGTGTAGGGTGCAGGTGAATATTCAAATCGAGTTGAACTGAAAATATTTTTTCACTTATTACTCTGAATTTTTGCAAATTTTTTTTTTTTATTTTTCAACTATTTAATTAATTACTCATAACCAGACGCTCGTGATAAGATAAAATTTCAAGATAATGTACCTCAAAGCGATGTTGACGAAACTATCGAATGAAAATTACATATTGCATGTAAATTTTGCTAATTGAAATTATTTTTAGAAACTGGCAGTGATTGTAGCATCATTGAGCTGCTGGTAAATTTTTATCATTATTATGATTGGGTTAGAATTTTCTGCTAATATATAGTACAATGAACTTCGTATTATCCCATAAGCTTTCAACAATCCGTTATCGCTTCTCAATATTATATGTTGAGAAATTTACGTTATAAACTGGAGGAACCACCGTCATGTTTTTCTAATTCGTAACATCAATTATGTTGAACTAAAAGTTTTAAATGGTTGTGATTGGTGGAATAATTAATCGATAATTTTGACCATTTGGGTTCAAAATGGATTGCCAAACCCTAAAGAAGGACAGTTGAAATACAACAAAGCAAAAGGACAGCGGCCAGATCAACATGAATAATGCATACCGCAGATGTGGAATACATGTAACCCCGACCCTCTTCCCTTTCCTTTGGCCGACTACCCTTCTCTAGCTTAACTACCCTTTTAAGAGATATTACAATTTTACTATGTACTACCATACATCCACTAACAAATAACAAAAACTGCAACCTGTAAAACTATCGTCCACAGAAAATTTTAACTTATGAAAATTCATTAAATATTTAATCCGCCTTCGGCCACCCACTCCGATTTGAATTTACCCCTTGAAGTTAAATTTAGAGGAAAGTCTGGACCCGGCTGTCCAATGTCGTTCTCGGACGGATTCGATCCAAATTAGTTAAATTTGCATCAAATGTTTCGCAACATTATGTGACCGGCTTGCAAAAGCTTAGTAAGATTGTTAGACATTGATAAATATGCATCAAGTTGCTAATTTGCTAAGCTAACGTTCACAAATTTTCCAGCAAATATTTGATAGTGATTTAAAAACTTTACTTCGGTTAAACTAGCAATATTGTTTTTCCACTTGTTTAGCAGAAGTAATAATAAATTGTGTTTATTTGTAAAAAAAATTACATATAATAATTTATTATTACAAATTAAATTATTTATATCTTTACACGATGAAACCTAACTGAAAGAATCCAAGGACCAAAAGAAAAGAAATTTCTACTTCTGTCGCCTAATGAAATTTATAGAACTTTGATGAACAACGGAAAGAATTATTCCACTATGTATTCAGGAAATCTGCAAGCTAGCAAAACTGAGATTTAAAAAATTACCAAAAACCAACCGGTTGCTATTAATTCAAGATTACAAAATTTTCTCAAATCAGCTACTTGATTTTATTAGGTTTTACTCAACCCTCCCCCCCCCCTCATTATACAAGAAATAAATTAATCATAAAAATGTAAAAGATCTTACCTTAAAGCTTTCGGTCGAAATCCAGCTTGTTTGGACGTCGAAGCTGTGTAATTAACATATCCTGAATTGTCGTTAAAAATTCATGAATTTGAATTAATATTAGGCACAATAATAAGTGAAAAAACTATTCTGCACAACATAATCCATGTTCATCACACGCGTCGATTAAAAATTCGAAAAATTCAAAAAAAATTAACTAACTCCTTGGTAATAAATTAATAACTGACTACTTACATATAATCCACGTTTAAGTTTTAAGTTTCTTATCTTTTTCGTGTTAAATCAATTTATCCTTGCCTACATGAGGAAAATAATGCAATAATTACCTAATCTTTTAGACCAGTAATTTCCAAACTTTTTAATTAATTTATTTATTTTTGTAATGGTAGATTAGATAACAAGGAGGTAAAGACTATTTTACCTCGGTGGTTTGCCATCGCCTGCCAAATCAATTTGTTGCTTTTCTAATATTATAAACCGTAAGAGAGTTATCGAAGAAGTTGACACTATTAATGTGTACCCTGTATAGTTAAAAAAAATTGTTATTATTAAAATTCGATCCAGTCGCCGAATCGAATTAAAGATGCGTTTATTATTTGTATTTTAACGTGTGGCGTAAGAGTATTGATAAGAAGTTCCGATCGTGAAAGACGGAACCTATAATTGAATGGGCCACAACGGCACAGAGTTGATATTGTATTGGGACAAAGGGACTCGAGCTATTTGTTTTTTATATCAGTAGCTGACAAGAGGAGCTCAATTTATAAAAATTTCTTTGCTAAATGGATTAAAATTGAAATTTATATTGCTTCAGTTCACACTTTAAATGTAACATTTAAACACGTCTTAACTACCCACCGTATCTGGAAAATTTAAACGCAAAACTTGTCCAATTATTCATATAAATGAAAGCGTCTCAGGTGCGGATGCAGTAAAGAACGTGGGATGGAGTTTTTAGTCCTTCTTCGTCCATACTATACCAAGCAGGACCTCGTCATCTCTAGGGACTCATAGAAGCTGCCTTGACAGCACCATTCACAAACATTCACCTTCCTTTTCGTGTCTTATATATGTTCAGAATGTGAATTTCTTAATTTAATCTCCCCTTTCAATTTTTCACGCACAGGAGAGGAATCAAAAAATTAAGAATAGCAATAAAACACCTGAGCGAATGACTTTCCTGTTGGATTACGGTTCGCTGTAAAGCTGCACAGAATTAAATTTCTTATACTACGAGGTGCAACAGAAAAGTTCCAAAACATAATTTCGTGTTTTGGAATTTTGGACCTTTCGTGTAATCGCCTGATCCTTAATTGAAATTCTAACAAAAATCTCAAACCCAATTAAATAATAAGGATCGTAATATACTACTTACATTATTATTATTATCTATTCGGTATTATATAATTTCATTTTAAGTTGTTATAAAAAAAAATGTGTAAAAAGGAAATTGTATTTCCTTGTACCTTAAAATTAAAGCTATTTAAAATTTTTATTTGCTGAAAGGACAATATCGGTATCCTTTATAACCGTTCGCCGAAGCAGCAGGTGGGGAGATCGGGAAGAATGTAATTTTGCTAGGACGAGTCCCTAGGGGTTTTGCGGTCTTCCCTTTTTGCAAACAGTCCAGCACGGTCCAACTCTCGCCCTTAGAATGTGATACTCTAAATCTTATTTTCTTATCTTTTGTATTTTTAACAAGTGAAACGTTTTTATTTAAAATTCAAATTTTTCTCGAAATATTTTATGTTTTTAATGAGCATGTTGAATACAAAATTACAAATGGTGTAGTTTATTTGAGGATTAATTAACTTTTTTTATTTTACATTGAATGTAATGTTTACTGAATTTTTAACGATTCTTGTTTTCGATAAGAAAATTAATTGCATATGCTTGTAGGCCTGATACAAAAATTTTATCTACATGCACAAATAATATTGAAATAAACATTACTTTTATCTTTAGTAATGTTTTTAACAATTGTCACTTTGGTTTCATGTATAATTTACACAACAATTAAATATTTGTGGGTCAGAAGTAAACTTTTAGCAAGCCGGATTATTTTCTAAATACAAAAACTTTCCACAAGAAACAGAAAATTAAATCCAAGGCTTTCTCGCTCACCTGTAAAAAAATTACAAAGTCAAAACAACCTTTGCAAAATTTTCTGTATTGTTTAAAAAAAAACAGTTCGTTTTGCTTGTTCTGATATTGAACTGAAATCTGAATTTAAGAAAATGAATACCGGGTTCTGGTATGATGCAGAAAACGGTGTTAAAGAAGAAAGTTGAGATTGCTCTGCACCTGAAAACATCAAATTTCTAAAACGCTCATCTAAACCCTAGTATTTTAAGCTTGATTTAATTTATTAATTTGTCCGCACATAAATATTTATTGATTTTCAATATTATTTCTGTTATGAAACATTTTATTCGCCTTTTAAAGGCCTCCGATTTCGAGTTGTTTTTATCAATAAACTGACCTTGTAATGGTACTCGACCTTAAAAATGTTATGAAATTTATATGCAACTATGGCTACATATCAGGATTCCCTCATTATGGTCCTGTATCCTTCACCAAAACAGCGGAACATTTAAGTTCCCTCGCTTATCTTTCTCTGATAGTTTTCAAAACATATATAATATGAAAATCTTGTATTAAGAATTGTTTATTTTAAGGGTCCGGAAATTTTTTTCGTGAATAAAAGGCAGGTTATGGGCCCAGTCATCGAAAATTATTATTGTATCCTTTTATAAATTTATATTGAAAAAAAAATAGGTGATCGCAATATTTACATTTAGTGAAGATTTCTAGCTCCAAACTAACTGTATGGGTGATCTTGCATTATTTAGAAATCACCAAAATTTACGCTCGTTATTTGTCCTATTTTCAACTCCTACGCACACCAGACAAACTGTAAACTGCACTACCATCCAACTTTTTTTTAAAATGCTCCCAAGTCTGCATAAATAAAATGAACTGGAAAAGTATAACTTTCAAAATCCTGCTATCGTTATGTCTTGGTATAAAATAAGGGTTTAGGAAATAAAACCAAACAAAAATGATTTTTAGTGTAATATAAATAATTTAAAAAATACTAAATTAAGGGAGGTATTCTGAATGAAATATCGACACTAACATTTAAAATAAACCAGCTAATTTATAAAACATCCTTAAAAATGTCAATAATCAACCAAAGACCTCCCAGACTTGTCTTTGTATTCGTCATGCCTCGAACTCCTGTAATCCTTCGAATCCCTTTTAAACTCGTCTTTCTTCTCTCGTCTTTTCCCACTTTTATCATCGTCCTTATAATAAACAGGTCGTTTATCGACAAATTTTGGAGAACTTTTTCCACTCGACCCTCTCGACTCTTTACTTCTTTCCCTAACATGAGATTCTTTACCTCTCGAGGTCTTATCGACAGGACTTTCACTCCTACACTTTTTACTCCTAACAGGTGATGAATTACTTTTTCTACTCTCAGTTTCAGACGAACTATCGGAACTGTGACTATTGTAGGCATGTCGAAGTTCTCTCTGTCTTCGTCTCAATTTAATTGCCATTTCTCGTAATTCGTCCTCTCTATTTTGTTGCTCCTGTTTCTCTCTTTCAGATTTCTTTTGTTCTGCCAATTTATCGGCTTTAACTAAAAAACCAAAATTAAATTCAAGGTTCAAATTGGTAAAATAAGAAACACCTACATTGTTTATTTAAAAGAGCCTGTCGCTTTCTTTTAAGCCGCTCCTGCAATGTTAATGTTACAGAAGAACTGATGGCGGATTTCTAAAAAATTTCATAAAAAAATTAAAAGTTGTCAATTTTGTTAAAACTAAAAAATATAAAAAGAAAATAACAAAAAATAAAAAGGAAAACTTGTTGATTGAGGCAGACAAAAACATTTGCACAAACTCGGAAAAATAAAATGGATTTGCAAACTACTCAACCGACTTCCACCACCAAAGAAATAAAAGAAAAAATATGGATAAATAAGAATTTTAAAATAAAATAATAAGAGGCGGTTCTTACTGACTTTGGAGGTTGAAACTGCATTACCATAACTAGAAACTTTATCTTCAACAGAAGTCCTAAAACAAAGCAAATTACTTTGGTTACAATTGCACATTTGAACACTTACACATTATTAACCGACTTAGATCCGCCACTATCACTGTCACTTAGATTATCAAGATCCGAAGACGAACTGTGATCGCTTTTCTTCCTTCCATAGTACCTTTGCACCGTTGGCTTAGGTGGAGATTCGCGTTTAATTGACGGACTTCTACTTTTGTTAGTACTCTTAAGTCCAGAATAACATTTTTGACTCAAACTGGAAGATGAGCTACTTCGAATTGAAACTTTACGGGGAATACTGGAATTGCTGCTGCTACTGTTGGTGCTACTACTCGAAGAAGACGATTTTCTTGATCTGTACTTACGGTTGCGTTCTCTGCTTCTCGAACGAGAGCGCCTGCGATACCTAAAAACAAAATTTGCAACGTTTTTCGATTAAATATTTAACCAGCATACCTATCGGAAGATCTACTTCGTTTTGTAGGTCTGCAGCGACGCCTCGGAGGTGGACTGCACGAACTGGAACTTCTTGATCGCCTTTTTCGCTTGTAATTTCGCTCTCTTTCTATGCTATGGTTTCTCTTTTTGTCTCGAAAGTCAGAACTGCTGTTCGAACGTCGTCTGACTTTCTTACCAAATTTCAATTTGTCTGCATAGGTCGACTTGCTGGTAGTTGGAGCCTCGTCATCACCTAAGTAAAAATATAACAAAAACTTACGTGAATTCTGAAGAAATAAAAAAAATTAAATATTTTAAGAGTGAACCATATAGAATCCAATTTAGTTATTTTCAGTTACTGCAATCATCCAAGTTCCACCTTACTGAATTGTAAGCATAAATTATGAATAATAATAATTATACTATAACTTATTTATTTAGTTTTAAAATAAAGCTCTCAGAATTACATACGGATCACCCAAGCATCTTATTTGAAGTAAAAAAGAAAACAAAAATTTTGAAAACATTACACTTTTAATTATATAATCGGATAAGCAAAACTTCAGGTTCAAAAGAACCAATATGATATGTTTGCCTATCTGAAACAATATAATCAAAGATGAAACACACAAAAAAATGAGAATAAAAAGAAAAGTAACCCCACACCTTGACAAAAATAATTTTAAATAAGAAATAGCTTTGGAGAACCAAATAGGCTACATAAATTCGATTCCATGCCCCCAAAAATGTATATTTGGTTGTTTTTTACCTCCAAACGAAGTAATGTATGTAATTTTTCCAGTATTATCAGGTGTTGGTGAACGGCTGGGCGATTTACTTTCACGAAAACTAGGATAAGTGGGTGACAAACGAGCTGCGTAACTTGGAGGACTTATAACCCTGTTTGCTAACCGTTTCTCCCTGTGAGCTCTGCAAAAATTTGTTGTTAGCATTGAGTAAATCTTTTTGCACGAATTTACCTTCTCTCCCTCCTGGATTTTCTACCCGAAAACAAAGCCTTTTCGTGTTCTTCTTCTCTTGCCAAGCGATTACTTTCAGCTTCTTCCATGTCATCGGTTAAAAATGAATAAAAATCATTCGAGCTCATCCCGAAATTTTGTCCATGCTTGTTCATCTCGTGGGCTTGATACTGATCCACTTTCGACACATTTATGTACAAATCAACATCCAAATCGCTGTCCGAGTTGTCATCTGAATTATCTTCACTATTTGCAGGTGCAGCTTGCACTCCTGAGAATATACAATAAATTAACCATTTTATAAAATTAAATGCTTAAATGTTTTTCTCCTCTTTTATGAGCTTAACCTTTAGTCAATTAGGCAGACTTATATCTGCTCTACTACCGGCCATGTAGGACCACGTTTCAATTCTCGCCTTTAAACCTTTCAACGTTATTGTTTTCGAATTTTCCCTACAACTACAAGCCAGCCCCAATTGTTAAAACCCATCCACCCTAATGAAACAATGTAAAAATACCATTTTATCTTTAGCAAAAAGTTAAATAAAGAATTTTTACAGTTCACAATTTCAAAAACTATCAAATTAATAGAATTCATTATATTTTAAAATAATTAAAATGGATGAACTGAAAATACTTACCGGTGCCTTCTTCATAATTAAAGCCAATAGCAGCACCTGCATTCTTTTTCTTTTTAGTCTCAGGCTCCGTGTACCCGAATTGTTCCTCGAGATGGAGTTGTTTCAGAAACTTTTCTTCGGTAACACAGAGAAAAGAATTTTGTGCTATGATCCTATATCTTTCGTAATTAATTTGTCTTTCTTCGTAGGTAACTTCCTCGTCGTCCTCCTTTACAACGGGAGGAATAAAGTCCAAATGTGCGCGCACGTCAAAACGATCAATTAAATTGTCTCTTTGACCTTGCCACGGCATCCTAAAATTCGAACAATCAAAAAAACTGATGTTAAAAAAATAAGGGGGTATGAATTTTCTTTTGTTCTCTATTCTCTCTGTGTTATGACGGCAAAATATTTAAATATACACACATTGTAGCCGGACTATCGGCAGCTGATGCAATTGCAGGATCCAAGTGAATTTTACACTGCCTTGCATGCAATTGTAAAAATTGTGTTGGATCAGCTTTCTAAAACAAAATTTAATTTTTAACTGAGCCAAGGAAATTTATAAAAGGCTCACAATTTTTTCGTAAAAGTCACGTCGACGTTCCGCCCTTCTCCTATAATCGACCATCATGCCGCGTATTTTACGCTCCTGCTTCCTCGCTTCGTGCCACATATTTAGAAGTCAAAATGGTTTTTTAATATACTAAAATCCCACTAATAATTCCAACATAATCCACAAAAAGCTTCGTCAAACTTAACCTGTCATATTAACAAATGATGCTTGTCAAACTGTCAAACTTCAAGCCGCCAAACACAACAATGAAAAGTTACCGGTAGGTAATCTACAGGGTGTTTCCCAAAAAAATGACAAAAATATAAAATTTGTTTGTGGGTGGAGAAGCCAATATCTAAAATATCGAGGGTAATTTAGATAATAAATTAAGGAAGAGTATAGAAATACTGTTTATTAAAAAACTATGACGATGACAAAGTAACCAACGATGATTAAATAATAAGGGTGAGAATTTAATAAAAAAGTTCTTAATTTATTAAAATATAATTTATTTAGAAAACTAAAATTAATACAGAAAAACCAAAACAAAACATTTATTTGAGGGGTCTTCTGGTTTTAATCCCGAGTTGCAGTAATCGTGCGGTTTTCTCTTAATTTTATAATTTAATACTTTTAAAATAATCGTACATAAAATAATTAAAAATTTTTCTAAATTTTGATTACGACGTAAGTAAGTACTAAAACTAAAGTTACACTTAAAACTAAAACGCGAAAGTTTGACCGTTAAAGTTAATTTAAAACTTTCAGTTGGTTTCTTAATATTTTGCCGCTAGGATTTCGTGGTATTGCGCTTATAAATTCGATTCCTCCGGTTAACTTTTTAAACGAAGCCACTTTCGGTGTTACATAATTTAGAATATCATTTTCGTTCAAGTTTGCGTTAGCTTTGCGTACCACGAACGCACGAGGTATTTCTCCCGCCAAAGTATCCGGGATTCCCACCACTGCTACGTCAGCAACATCTGGGATTTCCAAAATCAAATTTTCTAATTCAGTAGGAGACACCTAAAAAATAAAATCATATTTATTAAATAATCTTATAATTTGGAAAATATTTTAAAAAATTTTAAAAATAGCCAAACAGTCAGTTTGAAGTAATTCATAGTTGGTGTTAACAAAGATTAGCTTATAGAAAAAGTTTAAAATTATTTTTGAATTTAAATTTTGTCCCTCCTGGAGAAATTTCGATAAGTACGCCTATGTTGGTATTCGTAAAACAAACGGTCACGCGCAAGCGTCCTTGAGTTTGACATTTCAGTTTATTGTGTGCATTGTGTGCATCGTGATTATTTGTGAGGTTTGTTAGGTGGTTGAGGATAATTTAAGCAAAATTATGGAAAATTCTGAAGAAATATTGCACAGTTTGGAAGAATTTTCAAAATTGAAGCCTCGCGATATACCACGTGAATTGGAAGATTATTTGTGTTTTGTGGCCAAGACCGGAGATCCCGTTTATCAATGGGGTACCGTCAAAAGTTTATTTAAAGAGAAACTCTTAAGCGTTATTGCTGACTTTTACGAGGCTTGCCCTTCTATCGACATTCCACCTTGTCCAAATGTTGAAGTTTTCAATTACGAGTCGATGAAAGTTTTTATTTTGGAAAAGTTGGATACATTCGTTGCGGCTCCCTTTACGGTTCAAAGAATTTGTGAGTTATTAACCACTCCACGGAAAGAATACAACAGGATTGATAAGTATATGCGTGCGCTCGAAAAGAACATTTTAGTGGTTAGTACTACCGAGCCGGGTAACAGGCACCCTGAAAATGGGGACGGTGTTGTGAATGGGTTGGAGTCTGACCATATTCTTGAAAGTAACAGTTCAAACGATATTAATGTCGAAGAAATGGATGACGCACCGGTGTGGTCACGGATGACTCCTGACATAATTTCGTATCAAAATACCGAAGCTAATGTCGAAATGTCTGCTCAGTGTACAGCCCAACCCGAAGAGAGTGCAACTGCAACCCCTAGTTTTGAGGCGGAGGTGCAAAGTTCTAGTGAGTGTGTGTCGAACATCGAGTCGGTTATCACTTGTAGACCTTCCGAGGATCAACCTTACGTTTCAATTGAACCTGTAGTGTCAGACAGTTGCATGAGAGAAGATACTTCACAAGACTCCAATATCACGGTAACAATCACTGCCATTCCTGCTGCCGTACAAAAACGACGAGATAGCATTGAACCGGTTGTTTCCACCGCAGAAGAAAACGTCCAAGTCGAGGTAAATAATAGTGGGAAATTCAGGTGCAGATCTAACTTTATTTTTGTCACTCTTTAAACTTCAAACTAATCTGAACAACAAAAAGAAGTAATATCTGCTCCTGATCTCCCAAATAGAACTTTTATTACATAATTGTCTTACGTCTAACATTCAGTTACAGGAAGACACACCCGAGAAAGAGGAGCCCGTTGTTGATTTTGTTCTGCCAGAAGAAACAACAAGCGAGGTCGAAGTGTCTGGTAGTGAAGAAAACTTGTTTAAATCAGATGCGTCGTCGTTTTTGCTTGCAAGAGAAGAATTAGACGAATGTGAAAGCACCAATGACGTGGTGAAACCTCCAGAATCATCGACTGTAGATTCAGTTTTGGATGCGATCCCGCTCACCTCTGAAGTGGAACCCGAGTTGGACATTTTTGAAGAACCTAAATCCTCGATTCCGGACTGTCCAAGTGAGGCTTGTTCACTTTCTTCAGAAGAAGAAAAAGAAGAAACTACCTCGGAAGCGCTGTCAGGCGACGTAACGTCATCGGTTGATAATGATAGTGTTGCACTTGTAAGTTTAGAGAATCCAGATAAAGAAATGTCTGTTTCTTCAACAAATGAAGAAACTGCTACAAAAAGTGAAGAAGTAGAGAAGGAAGAAGAAGTTCTTGCAGATTCCCTCGTGGAAGCTAGTGACCAAAGCGATAAAGTTGAAAATGAATCAAATGTGGAAGTTGATTTAAGTGACATTCAGGAATTTGCATCGAGTTCCACTTGTCACGTTCCTATGGACATCGATTTAGGAGAGGAGAGTTGTCAAGAACCACCAACAAACGACGAACAGTAAAATCTTAATTACATTTTTAGTTAACCTATTTATAATTTTTCATTTTACATTTAACATTCATGTACGTAGGTATAGCATAAATAAGTTAAAAATGTGTTCATCTAAGAAGGAATTTTTTTATACATAATTTAATTTTCTTTTTTTGTTATTTTTTTTATAATTTTCCCGTGTATTTTACCAAGTCCACATTTTGACGATAACCTTATTGTTTAAATTTTTTTAACTTTCTTTTCAAGCACAACAGATCTCAATTCTACCATATTCTGTTACAGATGCTTTGGTTCTTAGTAAGCTGTACACGTTAATGTATTTTAAGTGATAATTATATTGTTTTTTATACTCTGACTTTTACTCGATTTCAGTAGTTTGGAGTTACTTCGCAAGTGGTCCATTATTGAAATTTTGTGTTGACAGAAATGAAAAAAAATTGAACGATACTCAAGCAGACGAATTATTATTATTATCGGATGTACCTACAACTGTGTAAATATATTTTTATAATATGTACAAATTGTAATGTAATTGTATTTCTTCGTAGAAGAAATAATGTGGAACAAAAATTGATTACTGGTTTTATTTCCGTATGATTTATATCTGTAAATCTTTAAAATTTGTTTAACTGACGATTGATATTTACTTTCGCTCTGCTTCACCAAAGAAGTTATTTGCATTTCTTTGATGTGATCTTAAATGTGGATAGCAGTATAATAAATATAAAATGTTTAACAAATTAATTTTTTAACTTGTGAAATATAATTAAATAATCTTAGAATAAACAAGTTAATTAAAATATTCTGATGAAGACGTTCACCAACGTTGAAAGCTTAATAATAAAAACACTAAAAATCGTTTAATTAACTTGTTTATTCTAAGATTATTTAATTAAATAAATCTTTGATGTTTGGTATAAACAACTTAAGTCATATCGCAAAAATAAAAGTGTGCGAGACAAAATGTAATAAATGTTATTCGAAATTTATCTTTTTTAAACGGTAAAAACAAATTAATTTGCTTCTACTGTAAACTTATGTTTTGTGACTTAAGTTCTTTTTACCAAACATCAAAGAAATATAAAATGATAGAGATAGATATGGATGCCCGATACTTAAATTAGTAACTTTTTAAGATTTCAACTATTAATTTATCGGATTTAATTTAAGTTTACTGAATTACAACTAAACTAGATTGTTCTGATGTTCAAAAATTTATCACTCACCTGATTTCCTTTAACTTTGATAAGTTCTTTACACCTATCGACGACGTAAAAATAACCATCTTCGTCATAGTAAACCACATCACCCGTTCGTAACCAACCATCTTCCGTAAGGGTTTCGGCCGTTGCTTCTTTATTATTGAGGTATCCTTGCATAATTTGAGGTCCTGAAGCGTAAAGTTCACCTGGCTTGTGGGGTCCTAAAGCTTCTCCAGTTGTCTGACTAATAACTTTGGCCTGTGTGTTTGGAAGTAAGATACCCACGGTTTCTTTTTTCGATTGTGGGGCATCGCGTGGCGTGTACGTGATTACGGGGGAACTTTCGGTCATACCATATCCTGAACAAATTGATTTTATTGTATATTTTAGTTTTTTAAAATTTTTTTTACCTTGTCTAATGTTTATATCTCGGTCTATTTTTTCTCTAAACTTTTGCAGTAATCCTTCTGTTGCTAACGCCGCTCCAGAAGTGATTGTTTTGATCGAGGAAAGGTGCTCTTTTGTAACTGCGGGATGAGTAGCCAAAAATAAGAGTAACGAAGGAACGACAAACAAGGCGTAAGGACGATGCTCCACCAATGCTTTAATATACTCTTCCGGTGAGAATTTTGGCAAAGTGACTAGATGTAATCCCAACAATATGGAAGTGTTCATGATGGCGTTAAATCCGTAGATATGGAACATAGGTAATACCGTTAAAGCTTTTTGACAAAACTCTTCTGGTAACAAGGAACAAATATTTGGTTGATTGCCTTGGGCTAAATTTGACACCAAATTTTGATGTGATAGCTGAACACCTTTTGGTATACCGGTGGTTCCACTCGAGTATGGAAGTAAGGCAATATCACTAGGATTAATTTTTGGCAATTCTGCCGTGTGACCAGCCATGAGTAAAGTTTGCAAACCGTGCACATTTTTTACTTTATCGTCTTCACCTCCTACGCATATTGTGGTCTTGTAACCAGGCAAATCGGATGCTATGTTTAACACGGTTTCCAAGAACAACTCGATGGTGATGATAGCTTTCACGTTGGCGTTTTTAAATTGATGTTTGACTTCATCTGAAAATAAAATTTTGGTAATATTGAGGTGACATCCAAAATGTGCTCAAATTACCTGGCTTATAGAGGGGATTAACAAAGGTAGCCGTGAGGCCTGCCGCCAAAATTCCGTGGCTTACAATTATAAATTCCGGTAAATTTGGAAGTAACAATCCTACCACTTCGCCTGGTTGGAGCTTACAATGACCAATCAGAGCTTGCGCGCACTTGTCGATTATTATTTTCATCATTCCGTAAGTGTAGTTTCGGCCAGAGGAAGCGCACGTCTGGAAATGGTAAATTTGAAAAACTTGTTAATCAGTTTGTTGGATAGCTAGCTTAGCCGACAGCAGGATGGTAGCGTAACTATCTGATAGCTGATACAAGTACTTGGACAAAGTTTTTTTCAAAATTTGGTTTACTCACCGCTACTATCTCGTCGTCCCATTTTTCGGAATCTTTCCAGATGTATTGTACTACGTCGATGTTGGGAATTTCAATTGGTTTAAATGGAGAATTGATGATATTGGTAGAGGCATGTCGGATCAAATTAACATTTTGATCTGCTTTAACGAACAATGCACTTTTATTGTGTAAATTATGACAAGTTGATCGATGATTCGCTCGAAATTTGGAGAGAAGTCTTGGACGTTGGAGCTTATTAGCGCAGGCTAACACAATTTTTGACATTCTTGAACTTTAAACTTTTAATCTGTTGTGTAATTGCTAAAACAATAAAATTTATTAGCATTATGATAATTTCATGTGTGAATGAAGAAGTTGACTTCCTTTTTTAATGTGACGCAGATCAACTCGAGATAAGAAAATTATATTAAAATCGCAATCGTGGTTAGTCTATGTTGAATTACATAACAAAGTTTGTGAACAAAGTACAAAATTATATAGAATTATGACAATTCAATTTTCTTAACAGATTACTAATATTAATTCTGGTGCGAGCGGAATTTTTTTATTCGAAATCCCGAGGCTTCACATAAATTAATAAAAATTATGTCAACTTTACGATTAAAGCGATAAGCTTCTGGTGTAACATCTGATAAGAAACTTAAGGATGATTTTTAAAAGTTTATTTCCTCGTGAGACCCACATTCTTAACATTGTCACTCGAAAAAATTTATCAATTAGACGATAAATAGATAGCATCGTAACGTAATTAAATTACACTTAATTAAGCCACGCTTAATTACACTTAATAAATAAAACAAGTATTTTATGATAACGATAAAAGCTCGGACGTTAAATATAAATCTACAGTTCACTAAAGCGAACTTGAAACATTTTTTGTGTAAACGACGAAAACCAGCTGGAATTATTGAAATAACGAAGGAAAACTGAAGGAAAAGCAAAAATAAGTCGGAAGAAACTTTCAAAAAATTGTTCGTGCAATTTCACTCCAGGAGCGACATTTCGGCGCTGCCTATCGATCCATTCGTAAACCTTTACACTTGTTTTGACTGTGATTAAGTCGCAGCGAGCGAAGCTAGCAAGACTTCTTTTTTAATAAGTAGGTCAACTTGACTTCCCGACAAGAGATGAAATGGATGTAACTATCTGTGAAAATTTATAATTCCCCCCCCCCCCCCCGTTGCAAACTGATTTAATTTTGTGCGTTAATTAAAAAAAATTTTTGACTTGAGGCTGGCTACCTTGGCTATCGGATGCTTTTTGGTTTTTGAAAATTGGTTGAATACAACCGGAGTTATAACCGATTTACCAAAGTAACTCAAATCCCGGTTAGAGGCCATTTTTTAATTAAAAACTTAAAAATTTTGTTAGATCTGAAGAATTACAAAAAAAATAAAATATTTTTGATTTGATTATTTATGAATTATGAGTCATCGCTTACTTAATTAAATTGTATACGACGATAGAACTTTGAATGTTCCGAATAGTTTAAAATAAATTGAACTGTGAGCTATCGAAACTGTGTTGTTTTGTACACAAAAAAAATATTTTTAAAATATACGGAAAGAATATTAGTATTTTAAATACAAATTTTCAATGTATTTTGACCAACTCTGTATATATAAAATATTATGAGTAGGTAGTATATAAGTTTTTTTAATTAAGTTTTAAAAACTTAAAAAGTAAATTTTTATTTAATTTATTCCCCCCCCCCCTTTTATATATTATAAATTATTATTTTAGTTAGAGTGATTTATGAGAAATTGTCGTTTTGGCAACTTTTTGGTACTTTTCAAGCTGCAATATTGGGGGGAAGCTTCCCTCTCATGAGGTCATCCCTGATTAGAGTTTCCAGATGAGATGCTTTAAATTTGACTCTATGGATCTAACTCTCAAAAAAAATGCCGCGGGCGATTTTTTTTTGAAATTACAATAAATAAATTTTAATTTATTTATTTTTTTAATTTACTTAATATTGTGTATGTTGTACTATGTATTATGTAAACAAATTATAACTATGTTATTATTTAAATTTAAAAATTATAATCAATCAATAATAATTGATTACCGGATAATTATCATAATAATATTTACATGTTTATTTGAAAATTTAAAATTAATAAGAAAAATAAATAATTTTCATTGATAAAAACAATGAATGAGTAATTTATATTAAATACTCGCAGTATACAAATGTGGTATTTAGCATAGTAGAAATTTTATTACTTCCAGGAACTATTAAATTGTTCACCTACATTACTTCTTGGAGAGCATTTTTCGCATTCTTCTAAGAACTATTAAAAATTTGTTCACCTACTTTAATTTTCAGAACAAGAAGTAAACAATAGTTTTTATACGCTAGAAACGGTTTACGGGGGGGGGGGGGGGATTAAAAAAATTATTTATTATAAAAATAATATTAAAAGACATTTTATTATTATGTCATAATAATTTGAATATATTTTTGGGTTTTTAGATTTTTTGAAAATCAAAAAATCATGCAAAATTTTACAAAAAAATTATATTTCTTTAAATTTTATAATCAAAAATTATGTTAATTTGTTCATAATGTGGTGGTGTGGATCAGAGCGTACGCCGATGATTCGCTTGTTGAGTCAAAAGCTTGACTTTCTTAACAAAAACTCAAATTGTTGATTTATTGCTTTAAATTCTTTTACTATTGTTTACAAAACGTAACAGATGAGCTACACAGTACTTTCGTTTAGAAACCCAGACGCTCCTCGTACATTGTTACTCAGGTGCGGAACAATAATTTATAGCTACCGAATTGGACACTTGAAACAATGAAAATTAAAGAGATTAATCAAACGATAACTTTCACTATCTGTATTAGTATGGAACCATTCAGCCAAAGAGGCGTGTAAGCTATCATCGATAAGGGAAAAAAAATTTTTGTCGATCCGTTTTAATGTAAGAAATCCAAAGTATTCTAAAAATATCACACAATTAAAATTTGTCGTAAGAAGACATATAAATAGCATTTTTGTGATAAGAATATTTATTGCTGTTTTTATAACAATTAATTACATAATTTGATTAATAATTCAAATTAGGTATTCACGACTGGGTAGTTCGCATAATTAACATTTTATACTAAAACGCGACCCACTTTCTAACCCGAATTATATCTAATATAGGTTTCACTTTTAATATTTTTAGAAATTTTCAAAATTATTTTCAAAAAAAAAAAAAAATTATTAAAAAAAAATTAATTGTACGTACGTAATTATTTATTGAAGATAATGATGAACACAAACTAATCACCAACACATTGATTGTTCAAATGCAACCGGGAATATAATATTAACTTATTAATGTTGTCTATGTTTCTTTTATTAACACAAAATTCTAACAAGTACTAAGTTCATCCATCTGTTCAAAGTCCGCATCATTAACTTTCCACTTCATTTTTTTTTTTTTAATAATTTAGGCATATCTGATATTTTTTGAGATAATAGCATTACAATTAGTGGATTACCTAAAGTACGTGTTTATTGTGTAGAGCTAAAGTAATAATACACCTACTTATTTTTATCTCGTCCGCCACGGAGTAGACTTTTAATTCATAATTTCTTCTTTGTCTTTCACACCGTAGCTTAATTTATTTTTAGTTTTATTTACGCACGACTTTGATTTTGAATAGTTAACTGAGTTGTTTTTAGAAAAAAATTCTCTCGCAACAGTTCGAACGATGTGGTACCATTTTTTATCCACACATAAATTAAGCTCCAAGTGCTGATATCTCTCCCACTATGATAATCCAAAAATATTTATTCAAATTTTGAACTTGTAATACTCGCCATACTCTTGGAACGTAATGGAATAATAATTCCCAAAATAATTTCCCAATTGACTTATCACACCATGGTATGTATTATAAATAACCTAGACGAAGCCAAAACTCTTCGGCCGCATTCACAACATTAAAATTAAGGACTCATTTTAGTAGAGCATAATTTGTATTTTCATTTTTCAAAAATTATTTTTTATGTCAAAATTTATATTTTTAATTTACCTATTGCACCCCTACCAATACTTTTTGCTTGCCGAAATTGACGAACAGATAAGACTGACCAAGTGGTTCTGTGGTATTATTGAGTTTTTACAGAGAAACTCGCAAGATTTTATCGACACTATTAAGTATAATGAAACAAAAAAAGAGTTTAATTCTCGAATTCACCAATACTCCAGATAGATTCATCCTTGACCTTGGAGTAACATCCGGGGTAATAATAGACGATAGACAACTGATTTTATCTTATCAAAATCAAAAACGTCCCATACAAATCGGATTAAAACTAAGATACTAATCTGAAAACTTAACAACAGGAAGTATTTAAAAAAAAATAAAAAAATTTTGAGAGAGAGAGAAAGGGGGGGGGGAATTACAATTCTGTTTTCAATTGTATGTGTATCTCGAAATATTACATCAGAAATTTTAAGTCAGTATCTAGTGTAAAAATTTAAAAAAATCTATTTTTTATTTTCAGACTCTTAAAAGTCGAAAAACTACATTTTCAACGCGGTTGACGTAATGTTTCAAATTCTATATGACCGATTAACTTAAAATTGTATATGCATCTTTAGTATATTATATAGGAATATGTTACTTTATAGCCGGTATCTTGAAAATTATAAAATTATTATTATTACTATTTTTTTTAATCTTCTAAAAAACATAAGAAAATTTAATTATTTCTTCAAATAGCGAATAATACCGGTCAATCAGAACTTGAGATATTATGTCAACCATTCGCGGTTTTCTTATTGAAATTGAGTCAATTAATTTTAGTCAACTGATCATTAAAAGTAAATTATACCAAAACTGACAATGACTTACTGTTTTTCAATAATCAGTTTAAAAAGCTTCCTTAATTAACTTTGTTTTTCTGTTTACCTATGTAGATAACAAAGTGTCGATCGCATCATTATATTATTTTAGTTATCAAAAGTTTAGAACGTCATAATGGATAATATCGATTGTTTTCCAAACAAATGAACTTAAAAAAATCAAATTAAACAAAAAATGCGCACACACTCTTTAGAATTACAACATTATATGTTTTCACAAATGAAATACACTGTAAGTATAATTCTAAAAATAGAACTATCGCGGTCGCATTGTATATTTTAATCACTGGTCATACAACAAATTGTTAGTTTAACAATTGAAAATTATAATATTTACAAATTTGATTAATCTGTTTATAAACCACAAATTGACTCACATTTATTTTAATTGTGTAATTTATGTGATAAAATAGTTGAAACATTAAATACATTTTAAATTTGTTTCGTCTGTAATTCGACATCAAATAAACAAATTGTGCCGATTTGTTGAAAATTTAAATTAAACAAAGTTTACTATATTTACCTTTTTGAAAATTTTTGAAAACTCACTTAAAATTTCACAGCACTAACTTGAAACAAGAATGGTATACGATTCAATCAGATGTGAATAATATTAGATGTGAACTTTGTAAGAAAGCTTTTTATCTATTTTTCAAAATAAAAGTGCATTAAGAAACAATAACTCCCTTTTTTGTTATCTCTAATTGAACCAATTGTGTAGGTACTCAAAAAGTGCTTACAATTTTGTAATAATTGTGTAAATTATTTTTAATAACCCATTATGATAAAAATTTAAATTTTCGAAAAATTACTTTAAAGGTTTTTCTTATAGATAGGTATAACCGGTATAACTAACAATAAAAAGCTAAATGTAAATTCTGTAGTAATTATTATATAATTTGTTATCGTTTTCTACATAGATAATTGCTTTGTATCAGGTAATTAAATATAAGGTATACTTTTAGTCAAGGTTCGAAAGAAATAATAATCTAACTTTTAAACGTGCAAAAATAAACAAATACAATTTTGCATCGTGTGTTGCCTATCTTCGAAATTGACTAATTTATTACGAAACCATTAAAATACAGCTTTGTCACGCCACTGCATCCCCGAATGTCAATACGGACATAACCACACTAATTTTTCCTTATTTAAAATTTTCAGTAAACATCAGTTTTATTAAAATTTAGGTTTATTCTTTAGAATAGAAATGGGCTTTTACACAAAAATATTGAGCCAGACCTGTAGAAACGCGCGTTTCTATTCGTTTAATTTATTTAATGGAAACAAAGTGTACTGGTTAAAACAACCCATTTCTAGAAACTTATTTAACATGTCGTCCCCTAAAATGCAAAAGTCGGGTACGTATATTGCAATTAAAATGCCAGAAGGTGCGACGTCGAAGAGTGGAGCATTAACTCTATTTTTGAGAAGATGTTCTACCAAACGAAGCACAACCAGTAAATTGAGTAAGGCAGATATCACTCGATTGCTCTCCTTAGCCAAGCCCGAGAGGTGGAAACTCATGGGTAATTTTCTCGTTATTGAGATTGCGAAAAGTTTCTAATTCAAGTTTTAAATGAAGGTGCCGTTACGTTGTTGTTAATTTCAAGTGCAGTGTCGATGGCTGTGCCATTTAGCTTAGGAAAGGTTCTGGACATTATTTATTCTGGTAGTGACAATTTGAGTGAAGCACGCACGAAATTGAATAATTTGTGTGGTATTTTGGTGGTCGTTTTCTTGGTCGGTGCCGTTTGCAATTTTGGAAGGGTTTACATTATGTCCAGTGCAGGTACGTCCTAATAATTTCAAATCGAGTTAGGGGGACTTCAACTTTTAACCATAACAAATAAATCGTTAGGGTGTTCACTAAAATTTATAAACTGGGAAGCTATTTTTATTTTCAAAAATAACCTTTCAGGTTATCGAATGACGCAGGCGTTACGCTTAAGAGTTTTTTCTTCAATTTTGAAACAAGAACAGGGATGGTTCGATAGTAAATCAACCGGGGAGTTGATTAATCGACTATCGTCGGATACCCAAATGGTTGGACAAGCATTGACCAGCAACATTTCTGATGGTTTAAGATCAACTATTATGGTACTAGCCGGTAGCGGAATGATGGTAGGTTACAGATTTAATAAGTTCAAAATAACCAAAGGAAATCGATAATTTTATTTAAGCATTTCATTTAAATGAAACTGTTGATTTTCATTGGATAGTTTAAACTTAAAAAAATAACTTGTTCAACTCTAATGTCGGAATCTTAGTTTTATATGTCACCTCAATTGGCACTTGTTGGATTATCAATCGTTCCTCCTGTAGCCGCCTTAGCGGTGGTGTACGGAAGATTTGTTCGAAACATAACAAGAAATGTGCAAGACACTTTGGCTCAAGCGTCCCAAGTTGCTGAAGAGCGTATTTCTAACATGAGAACCGTGAAAACATTTAGTCGTGAATTAAGAGAAATGGATACCTACTCGAATGCAATAAAAAAGGTCTTGGGGCTTGGTTATCAAGAATCCAAAGCAAGAGCTTTATTCTATGGGATGGTTAGTGCTGCATAAAAATTGTAATTTGTTTTATAATGAATCACAATTTATTTTCAGACGGGGTTAAGTGGAAATTTGATCATAATTTTTGTACTTTATTACGGTGGAGTAATGGTAACGACACAAACAATCACGATCGGAAATTTATCGTCGTTTTTGTTGTATGCTGCGTACATAGGCGTCTCTGTTGGTGGTCTTTCTAGCTTTTATTCAGAATTGAATAAATCGGTTGGGGCTGCTTCTAGATTATGGGAGCTCATTGATAGACGACCAACAATACCAACAACTGGTAAAAGAAATAACCTTTTAAAATTGAAATTAAGAAGGTGCTTTTAGGAGGTTTTACACCGCTGATAGCACCCGAAGGTCACATTTCCTTTAAGGACATCGATTTTAGTTACCCATCACGTAACGATATTAAAATATTCAGCGATCTTCAGTTAGATGTTGCTCCTGGACGAACTTTAGCAGTGGTAGGGCCCAGCGGATCTGGGAAAAGCACCCTAGCGGCTCTTTTACTGCGACTTTATGATCCAAGCAAAGGGCAGGTTTATTTAGATGGACAGGATGTAAAAAATTTAGATCCAAATTGGTTGAGACAACATATCGGTACAGTTAGTCAGGTAACCAACCCAACCTGACCATTGACCATGCACAATTTTTCTTGATGTTTTTATAGGAGCCTATCTTATTTTCAAGTACAATTCGCGAAAACATTTTATATGGGGCCGAAGAACCTGACAAAATAACAGAAGATGAATTGGTGCGTGTCGCCAAAGAAGCTAACGTATACGAATTCGTTCAACAACTACCAGATGGATTTAACACCCTCGTAGGGGAACGAGGGGTCATGCTTAGTGGGGGACAAAAACAAAGAGTTGCAATTGCCAGGGCGTTGATCAAAAATCCAAAAATATTATTGCTTGATGAAGCAACCAGGTTTATTTCAATCAAAGCTTTCTTTGCCATTTTTACTTATATTTTGTGATTTTAGTGCTCTGGACGCTCAATCAGAATTTCTGGTACAAGAGGCTTTGGAGAGGGTGATGGCTGGAAGAACGGTGGTTACAATCGCCCATCGTTTATCTACCATACAAAATGCCGATTCCATAGCGGTTATTAAAAACGGACAAGTGGTCGAAAAAGGAACTTACAACGATCTTTTGAATCTTGAAAATGGAACTTTCAAGGAACTCATCAAACACCAAACGTTTCAAAATATATCGTGATTTTTTTTTAGTAAATTATTTATTTTTGTTGTTAAATTTTGAATATATTATATATCAAATTACCTGAAAAATTTAACTAATAATTGCTTCGGGATCGATGGTTAATCCTAATATTCAACCATTTTTTACAAGGTACATTTTTGGTTGTTAAAATATTTTTATTGGTAAAAAAATAACAGTTTATGTCAATTAAATTAGAGTAATTCTCTCTCATGTTGTTCTCTTAATTCTTTGCGCATAATTTTTCCAGATGCATTCTTTGGAATATTTTCTACAAATTTGATTCCACCACGCAACTTCTTAAAATTCGCTACTTTTCCATCAACAAAAGTCTGCAATTCTGAATCGCTTAATTTGGAATTTGGTTTAGGTATCACAAACGCTTTAGGAACTTCGCCATTTCTTTCATCGGGAATTCCAATCACGGCTGCATCTGCAACATGAGGATGCGATCTTATGATCGCTTCCAACTCTGCAGGAGCCACTTGAAAACCCTTAACTTTAATTAGTTCTTTCAGTCGGTCGGTTATGTAAAACATTTTGTTTTTGTCGTAGTACACCATATCCCCTGTCCTTAACCAACCGTCCACAAAAGCTTGCTTGGTTTCTTCAGGTCTGTTGTGATACTGTTTCATTACTTGTGGTCCCTTGACAAATAACTCGCCGGTTTCGTTCGGACCAAGCGGTTCACCATTAACATCGTCTACGGGAACAATTTTGACCTCGGTTCGCGAAATTGGTTCACCAACAGACCCCACGAATCCTAGTTCATTTTTTCTTCGAGGAGATGTGATGAAAACACATGGAGAAGTTTCGGTCATACCGTAGCCTTGCATAACGTTGATGGGTTTTTCGGCTTTATGCAGAAATTTTTCTTCGTCTGATCCACCCAAAGGCGCAGCACCAGATACGATAGTTCGAATTGAATCAAAGTATTCTTTTTTGACGGCCGGATGGTTCGTCATGAACGACACTGAAATTAAAATATTAGTTTTGTGATGCTGTTCGGCATGTTTTCCTTTTACCAATTGGTGGAACGATGAAGAGAACGTGAGGTTTATGCTTAATTAGCAATGAAATATACAGTTCTGGTGTGAATTTTGGTAAAGTGACCAACTTGCACATGTGGTACAGGTGGTTTAGCATTATGGTTGTTATTCCGTAAATGTGAAACATAGGAAGGATAACAGGAACAACGTCTTGGTGAGTGTCTGAAATAAGTTTAGTTTAGCGGAAGTGCGCGTGACACTTTGAAATTATCTACCTGACGTATCTATAGCCAATCTTAAATATGGTTCGTTCATTTGGCACATATTGGAAACAATGTTGTGGTTGGTTAACTCGACTCCTTTTGGTAAGCCAGTGGTTCCACTGGAATATGGCATTAAAACAACGCTCTCGGCATCTGTTTTGGGAAATTCCACGCTATCCAAGTTGGATTCGATAAATTCTTTGAAGTTGATTGCTCCATTGGGGAGACTTTCGTTTTCCTAGAACGGGAGAAGATGAATGTTATGTTAAAATTTGTTTCCTGGTTCTACCTGATTTTTTATGGTTACTATAGGAAGTTTTGAAGAAGTTAATTTTACAGCTGCATCTGCAAGAGGCCATAGGTTGGTCAGAGTTATGACTGCTTTCGCATTCGAATCTAGCAGCTGTCTTTTGATTTCCTCTGTAAAGTGATAAATTAACGCGTAGAGTTTAAAATAATGGAACTGAAATGAAAGTTTGATAAGTGGGTTACACTAACGTTAATAGAAAAATTTATTTATCAGATAGACATAATAAAAACTGATTCTTAATTTTACACTTTGAACTTATAGAACCACCGTAAAAGGTCACTTCCAGATATTATTTTATCAGTGAGTAATAGATAAAAATGATTTTCAAAATTTTGTTTACTAATAATTTATTGTTTTTTGGCAGAAAAATAATTTTTTTAAATGGTGAAATAGAAAGATGCAAACCTGGAGAGTATAATGGATTAATAGGCGAAACGGTTAATCCTGCTTGAATGGTTCCCAGAACGCATATGGTAAATTCGGGAACATTGGGTAACAAAAGTACCACCGTATCTCCTTTATTGAGTTTCAATTTTTTTATTAAAGATTTTGCGAAATTGTGCGAATTCTGCCTGACTTGGTCGTAAGTAAAACTTTTTCCGGTTATTCCGCATTCCTATGGGTAAATTTAAAATTATTTTCCGATAAGAAAAAATAAGAATTACTTACCACAGCGATTTTTTTTGGAAACCTATCGAAATTTTGAAAAACATACTCCGGAATTGTTAAATTTGAAAGTTCTACTATCGGCAGAGCCGATTGAACAATATTGGAATATTTTCTAACATTTCTTGTTAATTTGATAGAATTTTTTGTTAAACGACACAATACCGCAAGAGACATGACTATTTGTTATTAACTTTTCATGACCACATAAACGAAGTCCGGTTTGTTTATTGTGTTACTTGCGTTAGCTATAAATAAACTAGTCGTGTCGACATGCGCATTTAACCCTTTAACGCTCCGTGGTGTATTGTTATAAAATTTAATTTTCATTTTTAAAAATTATATCTAAAAACTCGTCGCGAAAAGCGACTTTACCAGCATTTTTTTAAAGCTTAATTTACAAAATAATCATATTTTTTGGAAAATTTTTAACAAAATTCTTTAGAGATTAATTTGTATGTTAAAGGGTTAATTTATCATAATCAGATTTATTTACTTTAAAATATCGGAGTAAAGATAGTTCAGAAAAAATTTTATCTTGAAGAGTTAAATAAACTCCGGTTTCTTTCAATTCAATAATTTTTAAATTTGAAATCGAATTATTTTTTTAATTAATTAACTTGATTACAAAATCATGTATGTAATAATAATTATTAATAAAAAAAATCAATAAAGTTTCAACGGTGGAACTTACTTTCTGCTTATGACTAAAAAATATTGATGAACAAATTCATAAATTTAATGGTTTTTTCATGAATACTGCGAAATTTTTCATCAATATGATGAACTATTTTTTCAATGTGCACAAAAAATTTTAAATATCAAATTTTAAAATTTAACAGGAAAATTAGTTTTCATAGTTGTGTTGTGTTATCATTTTAGCCGGTGCATTTTAAATTCTATATTATAATATTGCAGTGTTATCTCTCTTAATTTGGAGTGGTTATCATTTCTGATATAATTATTTAATTTTCTCGTTATCTAATTTAAATGTAATTTTAAAATGTTCAAAAAATAAAGCTGTTCAGTCTACATTGTAAAAATATAATCCAAACTGTTAATTATATAATTTATTGCATCGTTAATATATTTTTTTATAAATTTTATCTTATACACATTGGAAATGATAGAACAACATGAAATATTTACAGCCATCCAGTTTTCGGTTGTTTTCTATTACTGGAATAACCAACTCTTGTAATATTTCTGGATGCCATAGGCGATTTAAGTATATTTTCTGTTTCTCCCACTGCTAAATTAGACTGACTTACGGCAACCTGAAAAAAATTCATGAATTTTGTAAAAATTATAACATTAAACAGAAATACTTTTTTGGGAGTTTTGGGAACTTCTTGCACATCTTCTGAAACTTTGGGATCAGCTATTTCGTCAGTTTTTATTTCTGGTATTACCAATTCGATATTTTCATCGCATTTTGATTTCTGTATTTCATCTAATTTTTCACTATCATCTGAACTTGTTTTAGAATCATCGCCAAGATTTGTCTCCTCCTTTTCCAGTAGAACTTTTTCCGGACTCAAACTTTTATCATCACCAAGATTTGTCTCTTCCTTTTCCAGTAGAACTTTTTCCGGACTCAAACTTTTATCATCACCAAGATTTGTCTCTTCCTTTTCCAGTAGAACCTTTTCTGGACTTTTATGAGAACACAAATCTTTTTCTTTTAATTGTTCTGTTTTTTTAATATTATCGTCTTCTTCTGTGGATTCCAATAATTCTGCATAGTCCGTTGGAATGTTTTCAGATGTCAACCCTTCCATTTTATCAGACAACATACTTTTGCTATCAAAAGTAGATTTAGCGTCTTCATCATCTGTTTTTCTTACAGTTTGCGGCGTAGCTGGAAAACTATCGAGGAGTATAAAATCATCAACTTCGGGGATTGGTGTAATTATATCGTTTGTAGAATTTAGAGGCGGCGAATTGGAACTCATTATTTCGAGCTCCTGTCTTGATTTTGCAGGTGTCGGTGGTGATAAAGATATTGACGGAGTTTTGATAACAGCTTGAGTTTGATTCGAAGATTTGATGAGAGCTGAAAATCATGGTTTTAAGGTTTTATTTATTTAGTATTTTATGTAAAGTTTACTTTCACTCTCACTTGGGACCTTGATTTCGTTCAAAAGTTCTATTATGGATTCTCCAGTTGTATCTGGTAATTCAAAAGGAGACATCGGCCTTGACATAGGCATAGGTGAGCGCGTTATATATTTCTTTGCTTCTTGCATTGCTTTTAATAAATTTTGCTGTTTCTTCAATGAATCATTAGAACTACAGTGTCCAATTTGTGAACTAAAAGAAATCGTTATTGACTCCCGTTTAACCGGAGGTATCCAACTTGTCTTACGCTAAGCAGGCTCCTGTTATTACTTGCCCCCATTTATTCAAATTAGAGTTTACGACCACCAATTTCGCAATTCGTCGGAACCTAAGGAAGATCAAATGAGATACGAAGGTAACCCTAAAGGATTACTTACCTGGAGAGGGGATCTTCATTTTCGGTAGGAGGTTCGTAAATTATTTGTTCTGGTTCCCCTTCCGTGCCCACGGGGCCAACTTTAAAGTCTTTCATTAATCTTCTTTCCCACATCTTCATTTTTTTGCCCAATACAGCTACAAAGGTGTTCGATTATTGTGTGCAAAAGATAAATAATTAAATTACTTTTATCTCCTTTTTCGACACACGATATATCCATCCCATTACTGTTTAACACTTCGAGGATGTCGTATCGAAAAGAAGATACGTCATTTTTGAGTTCATTGATGTCGTCTTCGGTAACCACGTCTTCTTCGCACTTCTTATGCATAGACGAAATGTAACGCCAAACCAACGCTTGCATAACGGAAGTGTACCGGTTATCCCTTTCCTTTTCTTCCTTATTCCTTCTCTAAATTTTCGGAATGAATTCTAGTTATTATTTTAATTTTACTTACAATGGTAGACATGCGCTTCATACGATCCTTCTTCCGAAGACGGAATATTTTTAAAAACGTTTTCATAGTTGGAAAAATATTGAAAGGTGGCGGTAGAGTATTCCCTTCCTCGAAGTAACTCATCCATAATTTTGTTCTCGCAAATTTCCATTCCGTGTCCGAGTGTTCCTAAATTAATTTGTTCATTATGAATTCGGGAAAAATTCATTCGACACTTACGTCAATCATCGCGTAAGAGTTGGACATCATAGCGATAAGCAGATTTAATAGAACGATTACGTTGATAACCGAGTACGAACCAAACATTAGTAGCCCCCAAAAGCGCGTGTAACTCTTAATGCCAGTTAGTTCAAAATTTGCCAAATCTACCATGCCAAAACTAGCCCAAAAGAGGGATTGCGTGGCTTCAAAAACACTGAAATACAATTTCAAATTTTGGAAATCCGAAAACAAAAAGTGACTTACTTGGCAAAACTCCTCCACTTTAAACAGGAGTCTCCTTGATTTTCCCAATCTGGATCTCCGTTGGGCAAAACGTAACATTTCTTTCGTTCCAAATCCGAAAAATACCACAACAGTTGGTTCAGACCTGAAAAAATGCTAATTTTTATGCGCGAACTTTTCGAAAGTGCAATCGGATTTACCACATGCAAATGCAAATAACACCAAGGAGTAAATGAAGAAAAACTTAACTATATCGATCACCATTCTTCCTAGCGAAATTTGAAGTGGACCCAGATGTGGATTTATGGAAAACAAGTGAACCAGCTTTAGTGCGCTAAAATATCGGAAGATAAGAAAATTTTCCGACGAGATGCGGTTTGAGATACCTAAAAATGTTAGCACCTGCGAATAATCCTTCGGCTATTAACTGAGGATCGAACGCATTCCACTGTTCTCTCGGAATGTAAGCAGTGGAAGAATCTGCTAAAATTTCGTTTCGCTGTTGAATGTATGCCGCAACGCGCAAAAGAAAAACCAAGATGTACAAGAAATTTCGGGTAAAGTCGATGAAGTTCCACAGGTTTCTCAAGTAGGATTGCATTCCTTCCACGTAAATTTCGTAGGTTTCTTCGTAGATGAAACCGCAGACGTAAATTAACACCACGTACTCTAAAATTGCCGGCGGTTTTCCCCGTTGCTTGATGAACCGTTCGGCTTTCATACTGTCGGTTCCAAAAAATTGTATCAGCTGATCTTCCGCTCGTTGAGATACCAAAATTAATATAACTGAAATAATCGGAAGAGTTAAGGTCAATCAATTGTTTTTGGATAGGTTTTCGTACTTACATAGGAAAAACAAGTACGAAGATGCGTGGATTAAAAACTTCATGAAAGGCTTTCTCATCAGTTTTCCAGTGGCGGTGTTAGGAGTTAGCATGTACAATGTGCAATACATGGGGAAAAGAACGGCCGTTTGAACAATAATACTTAATTTTTTAGCAGCAGATTTTCGACGGAAACCCGGAACGCCTTCGTACCAAATAGCTGCTAAAAGTTGCTGAATATTTGGGTGCGCTACAAACTACAAACTGATTTAAGAAAGGTATAATTTGTACTGGGCGATTTCACCTTTTTTTGCTTATAAGTTATTGCTAGCTCTAAACGAGCCAGTTTCATGTGATCGCCTTGTTGGTATGGAGGACTATCGGGGTCGTGGTTTAAAATTATGGCCAGCTCTTGGGAACTCCGAGACTGATGGAGTAAGTCCACAGCAAACTGTTGACATTGGCGTCGAAGTTCCAAATATTCCGACTTGCATTCCTGGTCAACAAAAATGTTAGTGAAATTGTCGAGGACTGCAACGAATCCGATTTCTTACCGGTTCTGAAAATGCCAAGTTTCGCAATTCCCAAGATAACTGAAATGCGGTTAAAATAGGATCGCTTGATGATAAAGCTATGAGCGATGGACTTGCGAGTGCCCTGTATTCGTTTAATCTTGAGAGGGAGTGCCGCAGGGAGTCTTCTGTGGAATCGCGTATGCAATCGTCACAACCACATCTGGAAATAAAACTTTAGGTGAGGTTTCCAAGAGGTTTAACTTACTTGGCGTCGTGGGGCATCGGAATACTGGCTCCGCGATCCAATAAAATCTTCAAAATTTCGTAGTTATTGCGATGAGCTGCCAAGATTAATGGAGTTATGTCGGGTGTAAAACTGGCGGTGCTTAAATCAACAGTTTGCCAACTCTAAAAAAATATTGATTGGGTATTTTATTATCGAATCGAAGAGTTGCTTACGTATAATTTTCCGTCCTTATGGATCAGTTCCTCGTGTTCGAGTAACAGTTCGACTGCTTCCACAAACTCCGCATTTATTGCATGTAATAAAGCGTCTTTCGTTTGAACTCCCATGATTATTAAGATTTCCACCATTTCCAAATTCTCACCGTCAATGGCTATGGTTAAAGCTCCACGTCCCAAACTATCGACACAATCGATATCAATTTGGGCCTGACGATGAGCTTTCTGCAACATTCTGGTCGATGCCAATTTCGATTATTTAAGAAAAATTTAGTCAACATCTGCTTACCTCCTGACATTTGGCATGTCTCCTCGTTCGACAGCCAGCAAATATTTCTTTTCTTCCAACGTTAAAGGCTTCGGTAAACTTGTATTTACCATTACCTTTTTTGGTCCGGATTCGACATCGACCTAATGGCAATCAGGTAAATTAGTGAATAAAAATGCAAAAGACACTTACTGATGAATCTGCCATTTTTTAATTTTTGTAAAAATTCTACCCATGAACCGATGGAAGATGTTATCGAAAAGCGATTTTGTGTCGAACTCCAATCAAATTAAAATGAAATTTTTCTTTTAACTGAGCTCTTTATTAAATTACCCTCTCGCTTACATAATACAAATTCACTTTAATTTAATTAAGTGATTAAAACTGAAAATCTTTGTAGGGTTTATTGTCTTAAGCTTTTTGAACAAAAATCATTTGGGGTTACGCGAAATTGGCCATCGACACCGATTTAATTAAGGATCGAATTTTCCGAATTCTAAATTTTTTTAAACTTGGTAAGTTTTTGGTTTTTCCACAAATTTCACCTTTCGCTAAGAAATAAAAAACATTTTTAGCTTCGAATTTTTTATTAATTGCAGGCAATTCAATTTAAAAATTAAGTGATGATTAGTGTAATCTAATTAAGTTTTGTGTTTGCAATCCTATTAGCTATTGATGGCCTAGTTTTAGTTTGCAATGAAAAGTTGTCGTAGGAATATCTACGAAAAATGTCGGCGAATGATGAATATTCCGAATCCGATGTTCCTTTATCGGCAATCGAAAAAGTTTTTTTATTGCACGCCGAACGTGGTGATTGTGCGACAGTGAAAAGGTTTGTTTGGTATTTTTCCAACTTCAGGTAGATCTGTTGGGCGAAACCTATTTTCCTGCTAAGATTAAATGCATTTGGTAAATATGCTATTTTTTCAAAATTAGTCACCAGAGACTAATTCCCAGTCCTTCCGGGGGATCCACCGTCACTTCGATGGCTGAGTAAATTAAATAACTGTTCCATTATAAAATTTCAGATTAATCGACGAATATGCAAACAACCCTCGGGAGTTCAACATAAACTGTGTCGACCCATTAAACAGATCAGCATTGGTCTCTGCGATCGAAAACGAAAATATCGATCTGATCAAATTGCTGCTCAAGGAAAAAGTTGAAGTTAAAGTTGCGTATTATATTTTTATTGCAGTTACATTTTGAATTAATAAATGAAATTTGTAGGACTCGCTCCTGCACGCAATCAAGGAAGAGTACGTAGAAGCAGTAGAAATACTGTTAGAATGGGAAGAACAAAATAAAACACCGGGTCAGGCCTACGTAGGTTTTCTCCGCCACTTCAAAAATGCTTTCACATTTTTGTTTTTTTTTCAGAGCTGGGAAGCGACGAACAAAAATTATTCCACCTTCACCCCCGATATTACGCCCCTAATTTTAGCTGCACACATGGATAACTACGAAATATTGAAACTGCTGTTGGATCGCGGAGCTACTCTTCCAGTTCCGCACGACATCAAGTAATTAAATTATTTATTTAAATTTCTCCTATTTTTTTTGTTTTCGTTTTCAGATGCGGTTGCGACGATTGCGTAGAACTCCGAAAAGCAGACTCGGTACGACATTCCCAATCGCGTATTAACGCTTATCGAGCCTTAATTTCGTCTTCCTTAATTGCTTTATCATCTAAGGATCCCATACTAACAGCATTCGAACTTTCCAAGGAATTACGTCGACTAAGCCACATGGAAACGGAATTTCGGGCCGAATATATGGTAAGGATTTAAACAACCAATGTTGTATTTTGAGTTTGGAGAAATCAACTCCCCCCCCCCCTTTGCTCCAATTTTAATTATTTGTGTTTAAAAATTCTAATCGATTGTTTGCAGGATATGCAACTTCAAATCCAAACTTTTTCCACCGCTCTGTTAGATTACGTAAGAACGTCACAAGAACTCGAAATTATTTTAAATTTTGACCCCGGTAGTGAACAAGTCTGGAATCCAGGAGATATACAATCTCTAGGACGTTTGAAACTAGCCGTAAAATATCAGGAAAAAAATGTGAGTGATTAATTTTTTGGAAAAATTTCTGTTACCCCAATTTCAGTTCGTGGCACATCCAAACGTACAACAATTGTTAGCCGAAATTTGGTACGCAGCAGTTCCGGGCTTCAGACGCAAGCACATGGTGATGCAATTTATTCAATTGATGAAATTGATGATGATGTCCCCGATGTATTCTCTAATTTATGTGGTCGCTCCTAATTCCAAAATTGGCCAATTCATTTCGACGCCTTTCGTAAAATTTGTATTCCACTGTGCTTCCTACAGTCTGTTTTTAGGTAAAACCGTGGAGTTGCTTTAATCTTTATTTTTAATTGGCCGGAGTTTAGGTTTCTTAAGTTTGGCTTCCCAGCGAGTAGAATATTTGATTTTGGAATGGATCGGCACCGAATGGACTTTGCAAATTCTTGCAGAATGGAATCGAAAAGAGAGGGGAGCGTTTTTTGGACTTGCCGAGAGTGTGGTTATTTTATACGTCGTCAGTAAGTTTCACTTGGTTGTTTTCAGCGAAATAATTTTAAATGGCGAAACATTTTCAGGTTTAATTTGGTCTGAAATAAAAGCAATATGGAATGACGGTTTGGAAGAATACGCTTCTGACTTATGGAACATTGTTGATTTCATCACCAACGTGTGCTATGTGGCGTGGATATCCTTGAGGCTCTGCTCCTGGTACATAGTCCAAGTAAGAGGATTTAAATTTAAAGCTTTACTTTATTATTAGCAAAATAAAATCCTAGAGAGAAAACTTGCAAGGAAGATACCCGTGGTATCCTCGCGAGGAATGGCAATTGTTCGATCCAATGTTGCTCTCCGAAGGAGCGTTTGCAGCAGGAATGATTTTTAGGTAGCCAGAGATGAATTAACCAAAATTTTCCGATTAATTTCATTTTTTTTTCAGCTTCCTCAAGTTGGTGCACATATTCAGCGTCAGTCCTCATTTGGGACCACTTCAGATTTCTTTGGGAAGGATGATAATAGACATTATCAAATTTTTCTTCATTTACACCCTGGTTCTGTTTGCGTTCGGATGTGGCAAGTTTTTTTTCTTGCGCAGACTAATAATTGAATTTTAATGGTTAAATCTTAACCATCAAAATTTTTTAATTGGATCTCGCGCCAAGTTTTGCTCATTCTAGCAATCACATTTAAAAAATTTTAAGGTTTGAACCAGTTACTCTGGTACTATTCGGCACTGGAAAAGCAGAAATGTTATTTGCCCAACGGAGTTCCGGATTTCGACAACAACGAGAAGGCTTGCTCGATTTGGAGAAGATACTCGAAGTAAAAATATTTATAAACGCTGTTCCACATAATCAAAAATGCATTTTTTCAGCCGCTTCGAAACTTTTCAATCCCTGTTTTGGGCAAGTTTCGGTTTGATCGATTTGGTTTCCTTTGAATTATCTGGAATCAAAGGTTTTACCAGATTTTGGGCGATGTTGATGTTTGGAAGTTATTCTGTAATCAACATCATAGTGCTTCTCAATTTGTTTATCGCGATGATGTCAAATTCCTACCAAATCATTTCGGTAAGCAGGAATAACTAACGGATTTTTAAAATAGGATATCAGCCACCATCGTCCACTCCTGATTCGTATGCTTTAGGAACGCTCTGACGTAGAGTGGAAGTTTGCCCGAAGCTGCTTATGGTTAAACTATTTTGACGACGAAGACGTTCTTGCGCCACCGTTTAATCTCATTCCGTCGGTGGGCTTTCTTGCAAGCTTTTTTGGATTAAATTCGGAAAAGCACACTAAATCGTTCAAAGTAATGTTTTTATTACCAAAAATCACTCTGGTTTATCACAAGCATTTTAGGCCAAATCAAAAACTAGGGAGAGGGAACGACACGAGAAAGTAATGCACATGCTAATTAAACGCTACGTTACAGCCAAGCAGCAGAATAGAAATGATTCCAGCATCACCGAAGACGACGTCATGGAAATTAGGCAAGACGTTTCGAGTTTACGTTACGAACTCATCAACATACTCAGAACGAATGGAATGAAAACGCCGATGGTATCTCAACAAGACACTCAAGGTTTGTTATAAAAATCAAAACCAATGTAAAACTTATTAATTTTCTTTAGTCACCGGAAAGAAAGATAAACTCATGGAAAGGCTAATTTTGAACGATTTTTGGATTGGAGCAATTGATTCGCCAGAACCTTCGAGCGCGAAGGATATTTTTACCCAAATTACAAATGCACTTAAGCGTGGTTCTCGTAAAAGAAGCAAGGGCGAGTGGAATAATCTGGCGAGGAAGCAAACCTTGAAAAACAATCCGATTGGATCATCCGAACGAGCTTTATCGATGAAGAGACGTCAAGAAACTTTGAGAAGTTGCATCTTGGAAAACGATTCCAGATTATTAGGTAGAAATTAAAATTTTTAACGGTGGTAAACTTCCGGCTTCACTATTTTCACACACAAATTTAATTAAAAAATTCATTAGGTGACAAAAAACCAAAAACACATAATTGGGGTGGAGAAGGGCTAATTTTTATTTAAATAATTTTAGCTTACAATCCGAACTTGGTCAACGTTTCGGCCACCACGAGGGCTGCATATGGTAAATTTATGAAAAAGAAAAAGACCGATTTGAATGAAACTGTGAGTATAATTTGTAATTTTTAAAAAAATGCGTACTTACAGTAAATTTTGCACTCAAAGTGCCAACGGTGTGACGAATACTAAATCAGTTACCTATTAATAGAATATTTTATTGAAGCAGAGATATTAATAATATATTTTCTGTTTTAAATTTCCAGATACATAATGCAAAATTATACCAAGTGCGTTATTAAATTAAACTGAAACACCCAATATTGGTAATGCGTAAGGTAATTTATCATTTTAGTTCAAAAATGTGCGAGAAATTGTATTTTTATAAATAATATTTTGTTCCTACTTCTCAGTGGCCGCAGGTGACAATTTTACAAAAATTTTTTGTTTTCTATTTCAAATTAAAATGAAATTAGAAATTTTGCAATATTTTACTTTTATAAATGTCGGTTTGGAAATAGGAAAACGCAACTTATGAAAATTTTGTATATTACAAGTGCGCACTTATAAATTTTAAACTTTTCGGAGTGCTGAATTTTTCAGCAAAATTTTAAATTTTAACGAATTAATCTAACGTTAAATTATTTATTTGCTGTCTTCGGGATCGACGATTCCAAAACTTTTCTTTGTTCGACTTAAAAATTTTCTATTTCGTTACTTTTAAGACTTTTTTGAAAGAACAGGAAAATTCTGTATTCGAAAAAATGTAATTATGGTACCAGCATAAAATTTGTCAATATTAAATTAAAAGTAGACCGGGAACTTCCAGTTGGGGTTCTCTGATAAAAGTCAAGAAGATCTCACGTTTGCTTTCGGATACTTAAATAATTTATACGAAAACTTTTCTATTCATTTTATTCTGGATTTTTCAAAATTATGCTTTACAAAAGTTATTTTCCAAAAGAATTGCCTTAATATTGTTACAATATTTTATTATATAAATAATAAAACAAAAGATTACTGTTCTGAAATTTGATGAATTAAAAAACACGGTTATTGAATTTTTTATGAAAAAACAAATTGGTAGGTATAAAATAAATTGACAAGCAAATTTTTAAATGGCTTTCAGCGTAGCATACATTATTAAGGTGGTTTTTATATTTATAAAAGGAAATATTACAAAGTTATGAAACAAATAGGAAAATGTAAGATTAAAGTTTAAAATTAGAGTATGAGTTTTTAAAACAACCCAGATTCGAAACTTGATTCAAAACTACAACATTAATACAAACTTATTAAACAATACCACAATAATACAAAACAACAAGAAAATAAACTCACCCCATGCAGCTGTCCTTTCCACGACTTGTTTTTATCGCGGTGGTTTTTTTTTTATTTAAAGTTTACATAAAAATAATTAAGAAATCAAACTCTTAAGGCTTAAAATCATTGAGCTGTCAGATCGCCGTGTGGACCTTTGGGCACCGAAAGTCTTTTCTTCTACGGTAATCTCATGATTGTTAAGTTTTAAATACCTACTGTAAAAAAATTTAATATGATTAATTATAAATCGTTTTGAAAAATTATGTTATTTTAATAAGAATTAATTTTTAGACAACCACCGCAATTCTTGAAACGGAAGGCGAGCATAGCACACCTCCGAAACCAAACGATGAAATTTCAGTGGAAAATAAATCTTCTTCAACATCATCGGTGCCCGAAACGAAAGCTGAGCCCCTCAGTCTACCTAAACCAACAGACGAAAATCTAACACGTAATATATCATCTACCCCAGTGGTAGATGAACCCAGTACTTCTTCGAAACCACCAGATGAAAATCCGATAGATGAAGAATCTTCTTTGCCTTCATCATCATCGCCAAAGAAAAAAGCGGTCAGAGCCGAAATAAAAGCCGAACCTAGCATTCCCCCAAAACTAGAAAGTAAAAACAACCTTCCCAACAGAAAATCGCCAAAATCTTGGTTTTAAATTAGAGTTTCTGGATTATATAAAAAACCTGTACTCCTTAACTTTATTTCCAATTATGATAAAAAATTCCATTGAAAACCCCAATAGAGAGCAAAAATTTTGGACTCACACAAAATTAGCAATTTGACTTTTGTCCGCGTCGTGGTTTAAAATTCACGTTGAATTGCGGGTTTCACTGCCACTTACAATTGGAGTCAATTGCTGGCCGAGGACATCAAATTAATTAAAAACTTTTGAAATTTTTTAAATGTTGATTCGCAAAATTATCTTTTGCAGCCAGAAAAAATCTCATTATTAAATAACATTTATTTAAACTATAATACATGGATTTAACAAAAAAAAATTAATTTTTTATCCAGCCACTTAATATAACATTTAATACTGATTATATCTGGTCACATGGTCACATGGTATTTTAGTTTTTAATAAAAATTAATAATTACAACAGTCTTTTTGATTAACTATTCTCCTTTCTTCTAGCTTTTGCAAAAGATGTAAAAGAGGATTCAGCAGTTGGGCATTTAACGCAGCTTTTCGGAAGGGTTGATCGTGGTAAAAATTATGAGGTTTGGCTAGGGACGAATCCAAGTCGTTTTCTTTCGAGATGGGATCGCGACCGTAGCGAATAAAACTGTCGTCTGCTCCTCCTCGGCCAAAACGAAGGAAATCTTCTTTTGCCCGCTTGTCGTTATGGTCGTCTGAGTCTGTGTCGCGCTTACTTCGTTTCGAATTCTCCAAAGCGTTTCGGCCGAATCTTAAGAAGTTTTGGTTGGAGTATTTGTGTGGGGTTCGACCGAACCTCACGAAATCGCCATATCCTCGACCAAACCGCACAAAGTTATCGTTTTTATCCAACTGGGAACGCGTGGGTCGCGAAGAATCCTCGTCGTAGTTGCTACGACCGTAACGAAAAAAAGGCATTACGTCGTCCATAATTTCGTCTTTATTTATCATCTGTTTTTGGTATTCCAATTTCGATGGTCGAATTTCCATGTACAGAGGTTCTTCGTAGTAGATTTCTTCATCAGGTGAGGCTACACAGGTGGCTATGTTAATTACTGTCGCTACTATAATGCACAGCAACATTTTGACGTGGTATCCAGGCTGCAAAAGAAAAATCGATTAGCAATTTAATGAAATTTACTGTTGTTTAAAAATTACGATGAACGAATTTGTCGATGACGACTTTTATTTTTAATAGAAATTTATGGGAAGGTAATTGTTTGGCCCTTCGAGCGGGAAGAAAGACATTAATGTAATGAATTTTTAAAATCGACCACAATTCTTAACTGATGGCAGAAATTTTTTCGGTTTTTAAGCTGTAAAATAGTTGGTTATTGAAGGAAAGCAGAGGATCGTAATGCAATATTTTAATGGGCATTTTGTCTAAAATTACACACAAACGCATAATTAACATAGATTCATGTGGTGGTAGCTACAAGCATGTAACAAAATCACTTTATGTTAAGGTCTGTTACGTCTTTTTGAATTGGCAATTTATAAAGATCGTGTAACAGAAACGTCGTAATTACTCTCCAGGACTAGCAAACTGCTAAATTTGGAAACGCTAACTGCGCCGCTCTTAACAACAATTTAATTATTCGTGTTGTATTCAAGTTAATAAAAGTACCTACCCAAATCAAATATTTAAAAAAGAATATTAAAGCAAACAAAGACCACAAAAATAAGCAAGTCGAAATTTTGGGAGCTTTATTAATGTTCTACTGTTTATTCAAGCTATTTCACCTTTCATATGAATACCATTAAATTTATTTTAATTACCGGTCATAAAATTTTTATATTATGCATGCATGCACAGGATAAACCCAAAGTAGATACATAATTATTATGTTAAATCCAAATTTTTAATTTTTTTATGCGCGAGCAGTTCTTAACTAAATAAACTGTCGATAAAAGGTTGCCTCTCAAAATCACGCGGAGCAGCCCAGTGGGTTTAAACTTATAAATAATTTTAAATTAAAAAAAAATTTCTTTTATTTTTTTAAATTTTTTACTTAGGTACAATAATAAATAATGTCTGAATAAACATTAGAAAAATGGCAACTAACTTAGCATATTCGACGGATCGAATAAAATAATATAAAAAAAAATTTGGACTCTCGATGTTGAATAATTTGGTGTGTTTGTACTTATTTTTCCGGTCCATGTTCGGTGTTCTCGCGAGAATTTAAAAAGCAGGACCGTGTAAATAACGCTGTATTATTTGAAAAATTATAAAGTTAAAATTTACGTGCCGATAGAATAGCAATAAATTAACCTCTTTTATTTTTAGTAAAAATTTCGCTCCGGCTGAGCTATTACTTGGAGTATTTTTCTAAAATTAAAAAAAAAACTTTATAATAAAAGAGAATAATAGGAGCAAAGAAGGACATAAATATTTGAAGTGCGAACATGAAAGCCGGCCGTCCACCTATTAATTTCCACATTTTTCCTTTATATTGTAATTAGAACATGAGTACACACACGACTAGAGCAAAATTGCATCTAAAATTGACTAAAGAAGCCACCCTTTTAATACCAAATTACTTCCGTAAAAGCTTGTGAGGTAAAACTTTAAATTTTCCAACATCCGCGGTATTATCGCACGTTGACTTGAAGATAATAAAGGACAAAGTGGAAAATGCTTAATTTTTGTGATTTATTTTTTGTTAACCACGAGAATAATTATGCTCATTTAAATTTCATTCTTTTGTGCAATTAGATATTGTAAATCACGCAAGAAAGTTATAAATTACAAACTTTTCTAGATTTCGTCTTATTTCAAGACCAACCCACCTCCCCAAAAGTTTCATCAAGCTGTGGTAATTAATTTAACCACTAAATATACAAACAAGAACAATACAGACAGCACCGTAATAAAAATTTAAAACAATATTTTTCTGAAACATTTTTGCAGGACCTTATGCATTATTCACAAATTTAATATTTGTTTAGACAAGTAAAATAAGAATAAAATTTTAATATCAAAATGTCGAAAAAAATTAATAAAACTTTTCTGCTCATCTTGGTTTCACAATAAATAAGTTTAATAAAATTCAATTATTTACAGAAAAAGAATTATGAAAATTAAAATATGAAGAATAAAGATTTTTCAGTGTGGTCAGAAGGTAAAATATTTTGTATTTTTATTATCCTCTAAAATATTATTTTATTTGCGATTTCAAATATCTGGAGACTACCACATCTTCATCTAGCGGTCTAAAAGACGACTGCATTGCAATCCGTCGAAAAATGATTTTTTTCGTAAATCTAATATCTACTGTCCTGTCATTTGAATTCAAAAATTCAAAATTCCGTTTGATGAAGATAATTTTCCATCTTGAAATAAAACCTTTGTTGTATATCTTTAATTTAGTTTATAGCTTGAATAATTTTTAAAATGTTTCATTGCAAATAATTAAAACACGAAATAAAATGTAAACAAACGGAATTTTAAAATATTTCACTTATTTTTAATATTGATGAATACATATTTTTTGTTCTTGTTGCAAAATTAACGAAATAGCTTTGCTCTAAATATTCAGTTTGATTTAAAATTAGACTCTAAAATAATACAAAATGTTTGATAAAATTTGCTTACGATTATTAACTTAATTTATGTGACGAAAAATGGGTAAAAATTCTAAATGCTTTACTAAAACACAAATTATTGCGCTTGAAGTGAGAATTTAGGAACTTCAATGAAAAATATAATAGGTAAAATAAATAACAATAAAATTAAATGCAAAAGAATTTTTTAAAGCGGTAAAAAACTCTTTGCTAATCCCTAATCGAGTTGACGAGATCCTAAAAATTAAACAGGTTTAATTTTTTATTATTAAAAATGTGTCAAAAGAAATTTTATAAAAATTGTATAATTTTTCGACGCCCAAATAAGCTTTCCCGATAGCATAGCTTTATATTTTTAAATTATTGCAAACTATATTATAACTTGGCGAAGCAACATTTTCTTTTATTCGCATATGTAATTAAAATTTTCTATTAACTTTTGCGAAAAAAAAAGTGTAAAATCACAAAAAAAATTATAAATTTTAACGTTGTTAGTTTCAAAATTTTTATATTTATCATTTTATAATTTTTATATTTATCAGACCATTAAAATTCGATTATATTAATAGAATAGATTTAATTGAGAAAAATTTTAAAATTGATTTTAAGAGACTGTAGTCCAGCAATCTGCAGAAACATAATTATTTATATTTAATTACTTTAAAAGTATGAAAGCGATTTCAACAAACTAGTAAATATCATAATTTGTAAGAATGTTTCTGTAAAGTTTCATACAGATTAATTCCGTATGCATACTTTGCATCTAAAGAAAATAATAAAATAGAACCCTACGAAGTCTCGCTACGCTAGACTTAACAAATTCATTTACCCTCCTTTATTTCTTTACCGAAAATTTAAATTTTTTGAGATTTTTGAAAAATTAAAATTAATTATATTACTCGTATATTACTTTGATATTCCTACAAAAATTCTATAATTTAATAACTTTAATTAAATTAGCTTGTAAATTCTAGAAAAAAACAGACAGCGCTCTTAAGATAAAAGGTAAAACTTATTAATTAAATTTATTGCACATTTAACTAACGGTCAAATTTGTACTGCAATTTTATTTCATTCGTAATATGAAATTAAGCTAATGGTCATCTGCAAGGCAAAAGTTTTAAAAATTACACTTTGGGGAATTTATTAAAAACGTTAATTAATTAACTAATCAAAATGTTATTTTAAGGATTCTTTCAAAATTGTATTAAAAAAAAATTAAAGTAATTAAGATTTCTGCTTAGCCGATGTCGTTTAAAGTTACTCAGACATAATTAAAGGATTTATAGGACCGTGGGCATATTCAAAAGTTTCTACATTAATTTAATTACTATTTAATAATATCTAAAAAAATTTTTTACGACTATGAGATTTTTTTTAAATTTTCTCCAACAACCAAAAGCGCTGAAAAATCGTAATCTACTCGCGGAGCAGGAAATAAATTTTAAATTACCTAGTATGGGAAATTAATAAATTTAAATCGGTGACGTCGACGACGCTTTAATGCATTTGAATTAATTTTCAATAAAATGCAACTTGAATTACTCGTATTAAAATTAAAATATGGTAAGTGCGCGTTTTTACCCAAAAATTAAATTTCAGTTAATGCATTCAAATTTGGAGTTTCCCAATTTTCTTGCGCTTTATAGTAAAATTCAAAAACTAAATAAAAAAATTTGCAAACTTACCTTAGTTTATTTCGTGAAAACTCCGTTTGATGAGATTGAACAGCCACAAGATCACAACGCCGTGGTGACTCTTATTCAGCCCTTTATTTTAACATCGCGCCCACAACACTGGTGGGGAGTAGCAAACTCATTGGTTACAATTTTTTTGCAATAAATAATGTCACACTTTGTCATATTTACAATATAAATTACAATTTAATTTCACAAATATTCTATCTAATAAGCTGTTATTAAAATTGCGTTTATTGGAAAATCACGGTTCGATATTTCCACATTTTCATTTTCATTAAAATTTCGCATGCAATTAAAAGCAGTTTGGCATTAAAAAATGTTACCACACAAATTGGTGGCAATTGAAACACAATGTTTACAGAATAAGAAACTAAGGCAAAAGCCGATTAGTTACAAGGAATTTCGGTCTCTTTTCAGGCTGACATTTTAAAGAACACCAGGGATAATAATTGAAAAAACTTCGCTAGCGTCTCAAAAGTCATGAAAATAGTCCCATCACGTATGTGACTTGAAATAGTTAGAACGAAGGCACCAAATCAAATGCGATGTAATAAAATCTATAATTCAGTAGTTGGTGTCTTGTCAGAAATAGAAAAAGAAAAAGGCACTGTTTTTAATAAAACTATTTTAATTGTACATCAAATTTTTGGTCAACTTGGATTATTTGATGTACAATTAAAATAGTTTTATTAAAAAAGCTGCCTTTTCATTTTTCTATATCTAATGATAAAATTGAAAATTTAAATTTTCAATCCGGTGGTTCCCGATCTAGTTTTTTGATAATAACTCGAAAACACGGCAAGATATCAAAAATATTGAAGAGGTCGAAAGTGTTCAGCGGAAACAGACGGTGTTTTTTTTATTTTTGACATTTTTGATTATCTTGGACTCTTCTCGAGATATTTGAAAAAAACCGCATAAAGTCGTATTTGAGCTCTCAAGTTATTGATATAATATAGAGCTGCAGAGGTTAGCCTGCAACTGGTCAAATATTTATAAATGAGAATTCTTAAACTGCAAATTCAAAATTTACTTGTTTCGAAAGACAAATAAAATTTATCGCACAAAAAAATACATTCGATAAATTTTTGTCAAGCAATGAGGATTTTTTTTTATTTATACTTTTTATAACAAACACGAATTCAAACCTAAAAGAGATTTATTGTATTTTTGTCGATAAAAAAAATTTTTATTCCCGTTTAATCTCGCTTTCTTTATTTTTTGAAATGCTTGGAAACTAATTCATGGTGAGTTACAGAAATCAGAGATTTCTGTTTATTATTATAAGTAGTTTATTGAACCCATTATTAGGTATTCCCATTCGCATTTGATGTCAAAGTTGCAACTAAGATTAAAAATTAGAATAATAAACACATTATTGTATAATATAAATAAAGCCTTAGTTATAATTGCGCTTACTCTAAAATCGATACGTTATAATTCAATATTATATTATTTGAAAATATTTTTTTACTTTATCATACGAAGTCTGAGAAAGTATTGTAATCGTGCAGAAAAAAAAACTCGAGATTTTGATGAATTTAAACAATTTAGGGTCTCAGAAGCGGAAAATCGTCATTTCCAAAAAATGTCTGTATGTATGTATGTGGTTAAATTTTGTGTGCGCTCTACCTCAAAAAGTAATAGAAATTTTTTAACAAAATTTTGTATTTGGTACATAAATATTGAGACTTAGAGCTGATTAGATTTTGGTTAAAATCAGTACACGGAAAAGCAAAATAAAACAATATTTTGTAAATTAAAAAAAAATTTTTTTTCTTATTTTTAAAATTTTATTTTTTAATCATATTCTCCTCTAAAATAATAATAAAAAAATCGGTGCAAAAAAAAATTGAAAATTTGTGAAAAAAAAAATTTGCAAATAATTTTTTTCTTATTTTTAAAATTTTAACTTTTTAATATATTCTCCTCCAAAATAATATTTTTTTTTTAATTTTTTTAAATTTATTATTATTTAAAAGTATGATAAAGTTATGGGCATGGCCACATCCGATTTTTTTTTTCTTATTTTTAAAATTTTAACTTTTTAATATATTCTCCTCCAAAATAATATTTTTTAAAATTCTTTTAAATTTATTATTATTTAAAAGTATGATCGAATTGAATAAATCAAAACTAAGTTATTAGTTTGATGTTGTTTACTTCAAAATAACTAATTCTGATTTTAGAAATATGAATTTGAAAATCAAATCGAAGGTTTGAAGTTTAATTCTTGAAAATATCTACTTCTGATTTTAGAGATGAAATTTCAAAAATCAGATCTAAGTTAATAGTTTGTCATTCTTTACTTCAAAATAACTAATTCTGATTTTAGAAATGTAAATTTGTAAATCAAACTTAAGTTATAAGTTAAAGTTCATTACTCTAACATAAATACTTCTGATAATAGAGTTGGGAATCTGAAGTTCAGATCTACGAAAATAATTTAAAGTTCAATACTTGAAAATATCTACTTTTGATTTTAGAGATGAGAATTTGAAAATCAGATCTAAGTTATTAGTTTGAAGTTCTTTACTTCAAAATAACTAATTCTGATTTTAGAATAGTGAATTTGTAAAGCAAAACTAAGTTATTAGTTTGAAGTTCTTTACTTTAAAATATCTACGTCTGATTTTAGAGACGGCAATTCGAAAAAAGTATGGGCATGGCCACATTCGATTTTTTAGAATCGGAGTTTTGTGAGCCTAATATAAAAGTTCCAATCCAATCTTTTATAGTTCTCGTTGAGAAAACCTCAATTGTAATTCAGACTAAACAATTGCTTAACTTTCCATCAGGGCCACCCTAACCACAGAGTTAAAAAGCCTCAAGCTTTTTGGGAGCGACAATTTTTAACAGTTCTAAAAAAATAAAAACTTATTTACGATCTTTTTTTGGGATAAAGCAAATTAAATTATAAAAGTATTTTATACCGGGTGTCCCCGTGGAGAACCTTTGAGGTGGTGAGAAAGAAAACTTTTTAACTTTTTATTTTTTTTACCTACACCTTGCTCATTATTTTCAGAAGTTCTGTAAAAACGGTTGGTTTCCCAAAAAAATGTATTTGACTAAAGTTGTAGCCCGTTAAATTCCCTATCCGGTTTAGGTCATTAGTTTTTTTCTAAGACGTTTCGTTTAAGAGATACGGGGTTTGCAAGAAAAATAAATTTTTTAAACATTTTTTTCCTTAATTCAATTTATAACTCGAAATCCGTTGATTCTAGACGATAAGGGGTTATAATCTAATTTGTAGATAAGCGAACGTTCTTTAAAAAAGTTCTTTTGCATTAAGCCAAAAAAATTAATAATATCGGAGCTGTGGCCGTTTGAAATCAGAAATTTAAAAAATTGTTTTAAAGGTACCCCCCTAAGGGTTTGGACCTGGACAAAAATTTTAGTTAAAAATTTATCTTAAAAAAGTGTCTTTTATCGCCACCTCAAAGGTTCTCCACGGGCACGGGGACACCCTGTATATAAAGAATTACTTATTTAACAACTTTTGTTTTTTGTTTACTCTAAAGTTTGTTTCTGTTTATATAACTGTTTTTAATTTTGTATGAATTTAATGTTTTGTTTAGTGTAATAGTAATAAATTGACTTTTACTATTTTGTATTTGTGTGTTTTCTTATGAAGAGAAGCGCATTTCTTAGGACGTTCCTGCTTCCCACACACCGAAACGCTGAATCCAAATTAAAAACAAAAGATTTCAGTATTTCTTCAGATTATTAATAATTTATAAATATTTTAAATGTCACATTAAATATTTTAACTGTAGTTTTTTAGAATCCATCCTATTTTTTTAGTTAGTCTCTTTAGTGATAATACCATGGCTAAAACTTAATAATAATAAGTAGCGTTTCATGATTTCCAATCTCGACAATGATAAATGACAAAAATTCGAGTGATGCCAACCTGGCGAAACAAAAATAGCACTGAATTTAAATTTTGTGCTATTTATTAGATTTTCTGTTAAAAGTTTTAGTTGGGAGTTCAAAATATAACTTATCCGCGTACAAAATCGATATGGTTCTTGTTGTTGTGCTTTGTTGAATTATAAATATCAATTTAAATTACACAGGGCTAAGATTTCCTCGATAATGATAATTAAGTGTTTGAATTAATATTAATAAGGATATTAGATCATAAACACGTAATGGTAACAATATATTAAGTAATAAATTAAGTTTTCTATTCTTGAGGGATTTTATATTGTAAAGTGACTGACTATACACATCCACATCCCACATAAATTTTTAATATTCCTAAATGAAAAAGAATGTTTCCAAAGTGAATTTCAAATAGAACTTTCAAACTTTCTAAATGTTCTCTTAATTATTCTTGTGTTCTCGCATGTAGAATTTTTGAATTTCGGAGATTTCCGAATAACTAAGTTTGTTGCGAATTAAAGGATATGACCACGAGGATCATAATTCGTAATTTTATTGTGACTTATTGTAGTATTACGTGCTTAATGCGTTTTTTCTATGAAATACTGACGTTTTTGCCGCCTGTTTTTATTACATAATCTTTATTTATTACACTTGTATAAAGAACGAAAATTGAAAGAAATTTTATAAGGTCGAAATGGTTTTGTTACGGAGTTCAAGTTAATTAATTTCCAGATTATCCTTTCTGTACCTACTACTCCCGACATACTACAGGAATACAAATTTCAAATGTTTAGGCTTGTTTACGTTTTACCCATTTTCACCTTAGGCTATAGATCAAATTTTCCGCCACTTTATTTTCAAAATATCATTTTGAAAGGAAAATTTTAAAAATTACCTATTAGCATCTTTTATTCTTCATTTAACCTATCGATTTTTAAGTTATTATTTATATATTTTTAAATTTGATTTCAAAGCGCCTCAAATAAATTTAAATTACAGAAAAAACTTTTCGCGACCACAGCAGTAAATTCTGGATTCAAATCCACCTTCCTGTGTGCATCAAGAATTAAATAAATAAATTTTTCATCTCAGATGCAATCAGCGCACAGAAGTCTTCGTTAAATTCGTCACGCTACAGATAATGTAGGCTTTTCGCCTTTAGAAGCATTCATTGAAGAAAATCAATAGTGCAACATTGGAGCCTGTCGTAACTTTTGCAACGTCCTGTACATTATATCGATCTCGACATTTTTTTTATTTAATTTCTCCATGTTTGGCACGATTAAATTCTATTTGAATTTATCAGTTTAATTTCATTAAATTAACGTTTTACAAAACCAAAAAATCAAAACGTTCTTCTGACGTAACGTCACAACAAACTTTGCTAGCGCCATCTTTACTTGTCAAAGTGTTGACATAACCACCAATACTAATCTAACCATGAATTTAAAATTTTTCAGTGTTTATAATGTAAAAACGCCAAAATAGTCTACAAAATGTTGAATCAAGTTTCAGTGGAAGCGGTATATTCTGCCACTTACGTGGAAAATTATTTGGATTGTGTGGAAAATTTTCCGGACGACCTACAGCGTTTAATTTCGCGAATGCGAGAGTTGGACGTATATTATTTAGGTAATCCTTGATGATTTTAACGATGCATACTATATTTGGTATTATTTCAGCCCGTGTGCGTGAAGCGGCTAACCAAAACGAAGTATGGAAGAATTTGTCAAACGAAAATCAAGCCAAGAAGAACCGTACCTTTTTTCGAATGCAGCAAGCTCTCATTGCTGCCCAAGAACTAGGCGATGAAAAAATGAACATTTTACAAAACATACTCGACAAAATTGAGGTCAAGACGCGACTTCTTGATCAGGATCACAAAAACTTAGGTAGATACAAATTTTTTAATTCATCTGACAGAACGGGGTTATTGGACTGTCATTTCGTCGCTAAAAAGGAGTCTGATGATTTTCTGCTTGGGCTCTCGAGTTTAACATCAGTGTCAGAGGTAAAATCACCTAAAGAACTTCGATTTTTGCTGAAAAAAATAATCTTCCGTTTTCTACATAAAGTTTTATTATTGGTCATTGAACCACGAAAGATGTTCCGACATGATTGAAACCTAGACTCAATTATCTGCAAATTCCCGCATACAACACCCTTTTAATTCACGAACTTTTAGATTTGAGTTTTATTCCAAGTACAAAATTAATTTGATGGCAAGTATATTTCATTTTACATCGTTCAAAATTTCATATGATTTTTTGTGTACTTTTACAATTAGAGCAAGAAGGTTGATCCAAGTGTGAATTTGCAGAAAATTCAGTCAGTTGTAATTATCGCACCATAATGCTTAAAAAATTAATTTCTACAATACTTTGTACGACCGAAGGTTTGACAAATCTAAAAAAACATCATTATATTTTTATATAGTAATTGACAAATATTACTTTATTTTTATAAGATTTTGGAAAGGAAGAAAGCGTCCCCGAGCCTAAAGAGCAGCAACCTCTCTCCAGTAATACAGTCAGCACAACCTCTCTGGCGAATAACGACAAACCAACGAAGCGCGCTCGTCGGACGCGTCACGACACTTTATCGGGTGGCGATTCGGGTCAAAATGACTCTGCAGTTGCCGAACACGTTCTTCGTAGTCAAGTCGCATCCACTTCCGGTTCCACAGCCGTCCAAAAGAAAAGTACCACCGGTAAGTGTACTCTATTTGTATGTCTCATTTTTGACTCCTGATGTAGCTTTAGAACCGCATGTTGCAAGTCCCATTCAATCAAAATTGCAATACAAACGTAAAGCACTTGTTTCTTCAGTTGCCGGTAAGAAAAAGAAACGTAAGTCGCGGCAAAACCAAGCGACGCAGCGAGAGGAGTCTCCTCCAAAGGAAGAAGAGCCAGCCATCGATCCCGATGAACCAACCTACTGTGTTTGTGATCAAATCTCCTTTGGTGAAATGATAATGTGCGATAACGATTTGTGTCCGATCGAATGGTTCCACTTTTCGTGTGTATTTTTAACGACTAAACCCAAAGGCAAGTGGTACTGTCCGATGTGTCGGGGTGAAAGACCCAACGTTATGAAACCTAAAGCTCACTTTTTGCGCGAGCTAGAAAAGTACAATAAGGAGAAAGAAGAAAAGACATAATAAATCTATAAATAGTTTTTATTTTTCTAATTTGAAATTTTTTATAATTAAGAAATGCTTCGTATATAAGAGATACGACTAATATTTTGTTTTTTTACAAATTTTTGCAAAATGCCTTCTCTTAAGCATAAAATTATGGCAGTGAAAACACTAACAGTCTATAATGTTAAGTTTTTTTCTTTTTAAATAATTGTAACGTTTGGTCCATAATTACATAAAAATTGGTTTTTATAAAAATCATATTGTGGTCAAATTTAATTAGCTATAAGCTAATTTTGCTACTTTAGAAGACCATCAAGTCTTCAATAAATATGTGATTTACATTTTTAAATTTTGATTATTTTCTACCTATAAATTATGATCTAATAATCAGAGCTGTCAAAAGCCTTCAAAAGGCATAAGTATTTCAAATATACCAAATAGCTTTCCGTTACTTTCAAAATTATATAAAATATTTTGAAGCCTTATTTTATTTGAAATACTGACTGCTCTGCTAACAAGTGAAATTCTGTATTTAATGTTACTTAAAAGATTAGAACATTTTAAGGAACCTCCACCTCATGGATACAATTATTCAAAAAATTTAATACATGTCAAAGTGCCTAAGTTTTCTCACTAGAAAATATTTTGCAAGACGCTTCGTGTCGTTTATGTTATTCAAGATTTGAATAACTGAAACTGGTTTTGTACAAGATGGGCAAATTTCAATTTTACATGGTTAAAATTGTTAAACAAATTTTTTATGTATTATCTGCTTAAAAGGTAGTCCTTTTATGGCAAATTCTTTTGCGGAAATCAAAAGAATAAGTATGATATATAATTTATATTATAGATATATTTCTGTTGTATTTCAGCATGATAAAAACTTGTATAAATTCTATCAATGTTTGTTCCGTACTATCTTACAAACACAATCAAATTTGGCCATCCTGCGTTTCAAAGTCGCCCACCTTTGAATATTATTTTAATGGACTCCTAAATTTGTATTCAAATTAAATAAAACAGTCTAATTACGACTAGAATATACACAAATTACCACTTTATGTTACTTAAACTATAAATTATATAAAATTTTTACGTACTAACAGCTCAAAAATAAATTAGTTGAATCTATGTAAAAATACAAGTCTTCTCCTCACATTTTCAAGGTCGCAAGTTTCATTGTCTTTTGTTTTCCTTGGTAACTCTCACTTAACCGAAACCACCTTTCTCGTATCAAATTTTGAATCAAACTAAACCCACACACCATGTGGATTTTTATTTGTTGGCACGGCATTTTCCAACTGCCTGGGAGAGCCAATCATCTTCCTCGTACTTCCCGCCCTGTTTGGACCCTCGAATATGTGCCTGAGCTCTTCCTGAGGTGCAATGCTCAGACTGTGAAGGTTTGCTTCCTTCATTTCCTGAACCAAGTGCTCCAATTGTTTCTTTTTCTCAATTATGGCCATCTCTAATGCCGCCACCTAACACAAATCGAACATAACTCAAATTTTACACCTGTTCTTCTACAAACTCACCTCCTTCTTTAAGGTCTCGGCCGTAAGGTGGTGCAAGTCGGTACTCTGCTTAGCCAGTTCGATATCTTTCTGTAACCGTTCCACCTCGACTAAAAAACCTTTTTCCAATTGTTTTCGTGAGTCGTTTCGCCTAAACTGAGCCCTCTGTTCCAACTGGAGTTCTTCCATCACCAATCTAACAGAAAAAATTTTGCAATTTCAAAATTAATGTAAAATCTAACTCAAAATTTTTGTACAATTTAACTTGAATCGGAGAATTTTTATCTACTATCTTTACAGCAGTAGGTTGTATTTAGGGGTAACAAATTCAACTCACCTAATTTTATTTTTACATTGCAAGAGTTCGGTCTCGCAGTTAGCCAATTTAGATCTCAAAAGTGTTATTTCTGATTTTAATGTTTTTTCTTGCTGTTTTACAATTTCAGATTCTTCCTCTACATAATTTAACGCTTGTATCTGAAACACACATTTTGTTTTAATTTAAACAAAAAAAATGATAAAATTACCCACTTGCTCGTTTGTAATTTTACTGGTGTTACTGAATGTTTGAATTTCTTGCGCTATAAACTCCAAATGAAACTGCTTTTCCCTATCTTTCTCTTCCCAGTATATAATTTCAGCATCAAACTGAAGTAAGAAAATATTAATATCAAATTTTATTATTTTATAACAAAAAAATCTTACTTTATTCAGATCGACTTCTTGAGTAGACAACTTCTCCCTTTGATAATTCACTAAGGAAATCAGTTCTTTATACTGTGAATCCTTCACTTTATGAGATTCTTGTGGTTTTTTGAATTTGTCGTAATTTATAGACGAAGTTGGAGGGGGTGGGTCCCTATAAGGTGGAGGTACGGGTGGGTGTCGATGACTAGGAGATTCCGAACTCTCTGAAGACTTCTTAGGCGACGAATCCTCGTTTGATCGTAAATGGGGCACCCCTTTCACTACCCCTACATTATCTGCACTATTACAAGGTCCACTGTAAACTAGAAATTTTAGAAAAAGAAGCCAGTTAGTCTTTTGGTTACCTTAAGTTTAATTTCTTTTCTGGTGAGTCTTTAAGTTTGTCCAGCAGTTCTAAAGAACGACTAGGTGTCGACGGCATTATGGGTGACACAATTTGACGATTAGTGGAGAAATTTTTACTAGTTTCACTTCTTTGCAAAATAAACTGAACGTCGTTGGAATATTCGCCCCATTTTGTTAAAACCTAAAAAGTACGATCAAGTTTTGGTTTTAAAAACTGTACATTTACCTTTAAAGGATTTTCGGTGGGTGCCAACTGGCGTTCGTTATTTCTCCACCTTTCGATTAAAGTAAAACGTCCCGATTTACCTGTAGCATGCGCAAGAGCGTAAACCACATCCTACAATCAAAATTTTAACGTTTCGAACAATTTGACATTTCATAAGTCGTACCTGACAAGTGGTACTTTCGGTTACCCCACATACAATCCTTTGTATTCCTTCTACCCAAACTTTCAACTCCATTTCAAGAGGAGCCTAAGCTAAAGTCGAACTATCCATAAATACAGTTACAGTTACTAAATAAAGAAGAAAATCAGATTGGTAAACAAGTCCCACTTCTTTGTACCATTTAAGTTCGTCATTGTGAACCTGTCTTGAAAACCACCAATTATTTCATAAAATTCGAAATCAAAGTTTTAAGTAAGAAAACCCGTTTCGTTTTGTTGCACTTGGACATAATTTAAATTTTAATAAAATAAATTTCTTTGAAGTTTCAAGTAGTATCGAGACGTCAATAGATTTCGTGCCAACACACAAAAAAATCCCCACTTTTTATTTCATTTTGTCAAGTTTGTGTCTGGTGTATGTCATTTGTCAACACATAAACTATTGTTTTTCGTACAGTAACATTTTCGCGCCAATTTTTCTATTTATTGATAAAAACCGATAAAAACTTTCCTGTGTGTATTGTTTGCGATTTCTACTTGCTGGTTTCTGTTCCTACTTGCGTTCGCCATAAAATGTCTAACGGAACTAATGGCAACGGGTAAGTTTAAAATTTTTAAAAAGTTAATGCGAAAAATGATTGTCCTAACTTGGCATAATAGTTTTGACTTTATTTTAAAGTTTAATCGTAATTATCAAAATACAGGTTATAATTTTAATTTAATTCGTGATTTTCCTACATAATTGGAAAACAAGGTGCTTAAGTTTATTTGAACGTTAAAATTTAAATTAATTCAAATTAAGAAATTAATTATTTTTTAATTGATTAATTAAATCAATTCTCATTTTTTTGTTTTTTATTTTAACAGGCGTAGCCTAATTTAATGATTTTGTTGATAAAAGTAATCGGGGCTGGGTCAAACTTCTATGAAGCTCGAAGCTACATAAATTACAAAGGTATCTCTTAAATATATTGAAGTGTAATTCACCCCTGGGAGTATTGTAAGTCTTGTGTTTATTTTTTTTTTCAATCAATTTAATTTTTAAAATAAATAATCTAAATTTCTTTCCGTCTTTTAGAAGCGGTCATTAGCCTAGTATGTTAGCCGAATAACTGCTGACACTAAGGTATCTACCCGGTTTGAATCCGGGGAATATAAACTTTCCTACGATTATCTTTGTGCTTCGGAGGGCACATAAAGCCGACGGTTCCCCTGAGTTGGTGATTGTCACCATCGACTATTAAAAACAGGGTTACAGGCATTCCTCAATGCAAGAATTTAAATTTATGCTTGCTTACATTAAAGAAATGGCAAGGAATTCGACATTCGAAAAGAGTATTCAAGACTTTCAAATTTTAACTTTCGTAAGATGTTGAAAATAACTATATAGTATTATGTTTTAATCAAAGAAATTACTTCATTGACATTCCTCTTTAATTCTGGCTAAAAATGTAAAAATAAAAGAATTTTTTAAATCCATTTATTCGAAGAAATTCTCCAGTAACGATGGAACTTCAAAGTTTTCATAGTAAAATAATTGTTTTTCACATCGCGAATAATTCTTTTTAAGTGCTGGTTTTATTTTTACAAACTACCATTTTTCAAACTCGTTTGAATACATAAAAAGTATATAAAAATTAATAAGCTGATAAATGAAATTTCAGCATTTGTCTACTATTCCCAGACGAAAAGATCGCTGACCCTTTGATTTTATTCGAACAAAAAAAATTATCAAAGATACAGATTCTAAGTGCGATTTTTAGAGTTATTTTAGCTTATTCAAATCTTAATTACTTTAAATTGATCCAAGTTTAACGGCAATGGTGACCTTGCTTGTAACACTTTATAGTTTGTTTATAGTCTCGAAGTTTTATTTTGTTTATATTACATACTTTTTTTTATCATTTTGAATTTTCAATGGATTAATAGAATGTTAATTTACTTGACATTGGAATAATTTTAAAGTCACACATAAGTGATATCAATGTACACACTAAAGAATACAATACATTCACTGTATGTATGATTTTCCTGTAAATCAACCGTTTTTTATTTGAACATTAGTTCAAATTAAAGCTGAACCCATTCGATTATGTTCAATCGGGGTTTTTCCTTAAAATTTTTAATTGAATTCTGGCAACAAACAGATTTTTACTTTTTCTTACGGAGGTCAATTCTGGCCGATAACTTATTAGTTCACATTTTATTTTGACCTTAAAGTTTATTTACCTGCAAAAGACTTTGGTACAACTGATTATTCTAGTTTTGACGGAATCGTCGTAAATTTATCGAATTTATATGCGACTTTATTTTACCCTTTGCTTGTTAATCGCTAAATTTTGTTGGATTAGTATGATTGCTGGCACATTAACACAATTCGGGCAAGTATTCTATTTTCTGTTTTATTCCCACACTTCCTATTTCTATTTTATTATTAATCAAAGAAACTGTTAGGACAATGATTAAGCTGTGCAAACAAAATCCGGTAGTAGTAAGTCGATTTTTTTCAAATAGCGTTCCGGCTGCAAATACCGAACATGAAGAGTATCAATATTTGAATCATATTAAACAAATTTTGGATCGTGGAGTCGAAAGAGACGATCGCACTGGAGTGGGTACCCTTTCAATTTTTGGTGCCCAAATGCGCTATTCTTTACGCAACAACGTTTTTCCTTTACTAACCACAAAAAAAGTTTTCTGGCGCGGTGTCGTGGAAGAACTATTGTGGTTTATTAGAGGAAGTACGAACACAAAAGAATTGTCCGATAAGAACGTCAACATTTGGAATGCAAATAGTTCGCGCGAATTTTTAGACAGTATGGGTTTTGTGGACAGAAAAGAAGGCGATTTGGGGCCTATTTATGGTTTTCAGTGGCGTCACTTTGGAACCAAGTACAGAGGCATGAACGAAGATTACTCTGGGGAAGGTATCGATCAACTTAATCAAGTGATTGAAACGATTCGCAATCGTCCAACAGACAGACGAATTTTAATGTGTGCCTGGAACCCATCTGCTATTCCAGACATGGCATTACCACCCTGCCATTGTTTGGTGCAGTTTTACGTTGCAGAAGGCGAACTCTCTTGTTTGATGTACCAACGTTCGGCGGATATGGGTTTAGGTGTACCATTTAATATTGCCAGTTATGCACTTCTCACCGTGATGATAGCGCATATTACTGGATTAAAGGTGAGTTATGAAATACTTTGAAAGAAAAATACTAATTTAAAATTTTAGCCCGGCGAATTTGTCCACACCTTGGGAGACAGTCATGTCTATTCGAGCCACATTGAGCCCTTGAAGGAGCAGTTGAAAAGGGAACCAAGACCCTTTCCACTTCTGAAAATAAAGAGAAAAGTTAAATCCATCGAAGACTTCAAATTTGAAGACTTTGAAGTTTTAAATTATAATCCCTACCCTAGCATTAAAATGGACATGGCCGTTTAATTTAGAAGTATTATTTGCTTTCAAAATATTATAATTACATTTTTTAAATATTTTTACATTGATATATTAAATAAAATAAGTATTTTATTATTAGTAATAGGTATTAAAACACTTGTTTAATTGTCCAAAGGTTTTGGGCCTTTTATTGGTCAATTTTCAAGGCTATTAATGATAAATATAATTATATATTGTTTGAGACCAATTAATTTTTTAAATTATTACAATTTTTTCTTTTTGGAGGTATTCGATAATAATTATTTATAATATATGGTAAAGAATTACAAAAGTATATTTTTTAAATTCTTTGCGTATCATACACTATGCAGTACTTAGGCAATGAACTTGGCAGAAGCCACAGTGACACCAAGAAAATATTAATGGATATGGTGCTTTAAATTACAGCAGTGTATCCCGACAGGATTCAAATCGTGGTATCCCTCTTCACAATCTACTGATGTAGACTTGATGCCATATTGCTGGTAAGGTATTTTTTAACATTCAGTCAAATTATATTGAGAATAAAAATCTATGTTCTACGAATCGGAGGTGTAGAAAATAATATGTCATATTAAATCTGCCAAGTTCGTGACGACAGAACAGTGGCTGGCGGCATGAACCCTCAAATAAACCACAACTAATGTTTATTGTAATCCGTTGCTAGCGAAAGAAGATTGCGAGTCAGCGATATACTTGCAAAATAAATGATTTTAAATTATGTAGACTTGATTTAAAATTATTTAATGAACTACTTTTAAAATTTTTATATTTCTATTACAAATATAATTTCTTAAAAGAATAAATTCAGTCTCGATAAGCTTGCCCTCTTTAATGTTAAATCCCTTACATTCCCACGTTGACTTATATTGTGCAAATTCAAACGGATATTATTTTTAAACTTATTCCTCTCTTGGAAAAATCAAATGCACACTTATGGTTTTCTGTAAAATTTAAATAGGTTTATCCACTTCAAGCATTAATTTTTCTGGAACTCTGTAAAAAGAAATTAACAACTTGTGGATATGGAACGGAATAATCTTCCCTACCTGCTTTATAAAGATATGTTTGAATTGTTCCAACTTTGGTTTCGTTATTATTACTTGAACATTTTGATATTCACAATTTTTTTCGTTCACTGTAACTGCCTGAACAGCCGAGTTTCTGTATAACCACCTAAAATTTATTTACAATTACAATAACCAAATTTTTTGTTGAAAACATACAAATTCTCCATTTGTATGTCCCAGGAAAAAATAATTACGTCATTTCATCGCTTCCCGACCGAACCCGAATTGTCAAAACCTTCCTATCTGTATATTTTAGAACCAATTCATCCAACTTGTGTCGAAGATTGTCAATACCTGAAAAATTATTTCTTATTTAAACTTTTTTTCACGGAAATCGCAAATCTTGTGTTGACCTTGTCTATTTATTAACTAAAAGACTCTTTTTCCTCGATTGAATTTGAAAATTTCACAAAATTTTATGTCCTCTTATAAAAAGAGTTTTATGCAAAATTTTGTTTAATTTAATTTTAACTTAGAATACATCGAAAATTACCAATCCTTTTTGGTTGAAACATGATATTACGAAAGAAACTGCTCACCTAATTGGGTTTTGGAAGACACGACGACTACATCATCGTCAATGGGAACACTTGCTGGTACTGGCACCAAGTCAACTTTATTACCAACTGTGATAATTTTATTCAACAACTCTTCGGAACCTGTTTTAGCAGCCAACTGTTTCAAGGTTGCTAAAACGTGATTCCTCTGATGTAACAAATTATCGCTTGATAAATCTTCCACATGAACGATAATGTCCTAAAATTCAATCCTTAAAAATGTATTCCGAATTAAAAACCAAATTACCGCCAGCATTGCGTCCTCTAAAGTTACAACAAAGCATTCGATCAAATCGGTTGGTATGTTGGAAATAAATCCAATTGTGTCGACGTAGAGAACTTTTAAATTCGAGGGCAAAATCCCCCCATGCATGGTTACATCTAACGTCGCAAATAAATAATTCTTGGGGTGCAAATTACCGTCACCGGTTAGCGCTTTAATAAGTGAAGTCTTCCCCGCATTAGTGTAACCTACTACTGCCACTATCGGAAAAGCTGCTTGGTCTCGTTGCTTCCTCAAGAGGTTTCGATGCACTTTTAATTTTTTAAGCGCGTTTTTAATCTTCTGTTCTCGTTTTTGGAAGATTAACTTGTTTGTTTCGGGATTATCGCTCATCATCATTTCGATTTCGTTGATTCGTTTTTTTAAATAAGGCAGTTCGGCGAGAGCGACCTGAAGTTTTGCGTGAACGCTCGTCGCGTGAAATTTTAATATTTTCATGATGATATTATACCGGTCAAAAACGGGCAAGCGAAATTCCGTTTCTAAAACTCTCAGTTGATCGTTTCTTAAGGTGCTAACGTTCATAAAAATTGCAGTGATCGAGGGGTCACCTTTCACTGTCTCTTTTAACTTTCTCAACGTTCCTTTTCCAAACATTTCGGATGTTTGCATTTGAGAATAATTGAGTGGCTGTTTGAACGTACCTTGTACCTTCCACGGTGCCAAAGTTCTTATAAGGGAAACTGCTTCCTCGATTTGTTTCTCGGGCACCGTGTCGGTTACCATCGATTTGCCCCATTTGATGTAAGGATGTATTACGAAACAGTTGTGAAATGAAGAACAACCAAAATATCTATTCGAAAAGGCTTCATATTCCCTAAAATGTTTTAAATTAAACTCTGCAGTTAAAAAACTAGATGTTCACTTGCTTATCCTCTTCTAATTCTGATTGAATATCGTTTTCAACCACGTCTTGGCGTTTCGAGGAAAATAAACATGTTGCACTAATTTGAACAGTGTCAGGATTCCGAAATATACTTTTATTAATCAATTTCAAAAACGTTAATCGCATTTTATTGTTTTATAGGTTAGAATTTTGAAATCGTACGAGGTGAACCGAACAAATACTTGTACGGGGATTTGGAAAATCACTGAGAATTATGTGAACAATTTTGAAACCTAGAAAATAATTTTATAGAATAATGTGATCTTATCCTTTACCTATCCACAACTAACGCACGTGAACGGATTAACGAGATTCCATAAAAATTTTTGATTTTAGGTATATGGCGGTATATGGAGTACATCCCCCCACTCTAAAAGTGTCCCCTTTTGTCAAATTACAACTTTTATATTTAATTTTTTTTATCGCTTACTGTTTTCGGGAAAAACGCATTGGTAATTTGTAGAAACACCCTATACATCTTCGTCATGAAAATTATGAAATAAAAATTTGTTTGTGGTCTTCTACGCCTTCGTAAAATGTAGATATCAATGTGACATGAGTAATTTTTTATAAATAACTCACATTAGTAATAAATTTATTTGTTTACCCATTATTTTGTTATCTAACTACGTCAATTGATTAAGCATTAAGGGCCGGTTCCACCAACTCTGATTAAATGGTTGGTTAACTAATCATGATTAGAAAAATTTAACCGACATTAACTTGAAAGCGTTTCACCAAACGTTTTGTAGCTATGATTAGTAAATTGGCCGAACTTCGTGTATATTCGTTTTAAGCTCGTAAAAGCTATTCTGATTGGTTGATAGATATTTGAATAATGCAAATGTGTAGGCTACCAACCGTGCAAGTAAACATTAGTCTGTGACATTCGTAGAAATTAATAAATTATAACCTCAACTTTTACGTAGTCTGTCAAAAAACGTGGTACAAATTTCTCAAAGCGAGAAAAACACGAATTAGTTCAAATAATAAAAAAACACGCTTCTATTGTTGAATGTAAACAGACTGACACGGTGACTATGAAAGAAAAAGATTCTACATGAGAGTGTATATCTAAAGAGTTTAACGCTAAAAGGTTGTCTGAAAGAACAACCAGGAAACATTATGCCGCTGTTCGTAGAAAACAAATTCAAACAGGTAATGTTTTTCTTAATGCAAATTTATTCATTTAAAATTAACAAATTGTACGTATAGGTAGGAAGCCGCCCAACGATAGTGGAAGGGACGAATTTTTATTCGATTTGATAAAAAGTATTATCAATGGCACAGTTCAACCCATGTTCAACGAGTTTGATGCGAATTGGAATCCAGCACAGCTGAGAACTCCAAAAGTTAAGATTTTGCGAGTAGACCACATACCGGAGGCTATGGCGGAGACTACAGTGATGTAGCGGAGACTACAAAAGTCGAGACAAATTTTAAAAAACGGAAGGCAACAAATCAGTTACACCGACAAGTAGAGTTTAGGAGAAAGACAAAAGCTGGTAGTCGTTTGACCACATTTGAGGAATTGGCCGAAGCAAAAAAAAATACATAAAATTGCTACATTTCAACGAGGAAGAACAAGGCAAATTAAAAGCCGAATCCGAAAAAATAAACAAACAAACTACGTTTTTCAAAATCTTGAGCCGATTGAAAAAAATTGTCTGAAAATTTTTATATACCAACAAAAAATATAAAATTAATTTATATTTTAATCGCGAACACGTAAAAATATACTTTTCGATTTTGAGGTTACTTTTATTGAAACTGTCATTATTATCTTTACTTGTTTGCAAGAAATGCGCATGCACCTAGCATTAACCGTGATTAAATTCAACTAATCGCCCAAAATCGGTCGATTAGTTTGAAAGCTGTTTAACCATGATTAAACTGATTTAACCATGATTAAATAGATGGTGGAACGCTCTTTTTCATTTAACCATGATTAACTCCAACTAACCGTGATTAAAGCATTTAATCAGAGTTGGTGGAACCGGCCCTAAGTTTGCTAGGCTTTGTTATAATTTGCAACCAAGTGTTAATTTTTATTCTTTTATTTGAATTTTTTTTAAATATGGATATTTTAAAATTTAAGAGAAAATTGGAATTATTTTGATTATTAATTTTACTATTGGAGTAACCTCGCCCCCCCCCCCTCATCTATTAAAGTTTGGAATTATTTATATACCAAATAATTTTAGTTACAGCAATCACCAAACCACTAACCTGTAATAATAGTTCAGTGCACCATTGTACTGTATTTTTAACAATCTGACAAATGACCACCTACGCATATTTATTAAACATCCTATACATCGATTAATAATAATTGACATCGCCTGCAATGGCAACAATGTAAAAGTCTATTAAACTACAGTCGAGCAATAATTTAAAGTTGCTAATTAAGCTAATTGATTTCCAATAATTATTTGGATGGTTGTAACGTATGGTGGGTTGGTTATGGTGGAAAGAAAATTTCATCGTAGATTAGTCATCAATGTGTATGAATTGTCCGAGGAAAATTTATAAATATTGCAAGTTGAAACTATGTCGCGAAACGGACAAGAGGTGATTTTAGAAGGGTGGCTAACAAAGTCGCCTCCAACAAAACGAGTTTGGCGAGCGGTAAGTGCTTTTGTGTTTGTGGACACTTTTGTCATTTGATTTCTTCTGGCTTTCATTGTAGAGATGGAGAAGGCGATGGTTTTCTTTGCACGGTTCAGGAGAATTACCTGACCAATACTTTCTCACATACTACACGGACCGTAAGTGCAGAAAGTTGAAAGGTACAATAAATTTGGATCACTGTGAACAAGTCGACACGGGATTAAAATTCGAAGATAGTAACTACAAATTCGAACACATGTTTGACATTAAAACTCCGACTCGTGTTTATTACCTCGCTGCAGAAACGGAGGAAGAGATGAAGGCGTGGGCCAATTGTATATGTGGTATTTGTGGACTGAAAGCAACCTCAGATGATGACACCGGTACTGCTTTGTTCAATCAACAAAAGCGTTTTTTAATTTTTTTAATTTACAGGAACGAGATCTCTGAGCTTACCAACAGCCAACTACGAAAACCAACCTATTCTACATCAAAACAGTGATAAAAGTCAGGTGGAATCGCCCCCTGTCACTCCCACTAGTTCGGGTCCTTACATTCCAATCTCAGAGTGCATCACGGGCCGGCTTCCATCACATGGCTGTCAAGACTTCTACGATTTACTACAACACAATATTAAAAATTCATACTTCCGCACTACCGGCCACACTAACGCAACATATGAAACAGCAAGTCCTACATATCTCAACGATTTTCAACTTAGTAACAATCCAAAATTTTACGACATGCCACGAAAGTTACAACCGACATATAGGCCTTCAAAGAACGATAAAAGGGAATCATATTATAATTTAACAAAAAGTGATGACAAAAAAGTGAACGGTTCGCCTTTACAAAGTCCCACTGATTCTGAAAGTGTATTTACCGATGACGACTGGGCGCACAACACATCATTGGAAAGTAGTAAGTCAATATCTAAGTTTTATTCTTTCCCGATACAGCAATCGGCTTCAGGAGCTTGCCAAAAATAGTTCCTTTTTCTTAACTAATTTACAAATAATACTAGCAGCAAGAAGTCTTCAGTGTGAGAATATTTTTACAATACCGGCCCAAATAAAGTTGGCTAATAAACTGCCTTTATTTTTTGGCAATATTTTCGAAGAAGTATTTCTAAAGCTATCTAATCATTTTACTAATAATCGCTGCCATTTTTTTTACATTGGCTGTATTTATGTTTATTTTTTTACAATAATAATTCTTTTTTAGACACTAAATCAATAAATCGTTCAATTTGTTCCAATGTGGAAATAACGGAAAGAATTAGGAAATTAAGTGTCGATGACTTACAAGTAGTAGATCCTCCACCTAGACCACCTAAACCTGCTTTTGTAGCTTCAACCTCAAATTACTTTAATTTAGCACAAGTTCCACAAAAACCAAGGTAAATTTTGTTGTCATTATTATTTTTGTATTAACACTAGAAAGACGGCAGCGGTCATTTCACCGTTACGCACTCTTATTTTGGTTATAACTTTTAAACTATTTTTTGTTAAAATTTTATAATATAACTTTTCATTAAATTAATATTAATATGATCATTTATCATTTATGATCATTTTATGGTAATTGTAAAGGTAAAACAGAAAATAAATACAGTCTGGAAAAAAAAGGAACAAACAAAAAGGTTAAATATAGAAAAGTTTAACATACACAGCATAAAACAAAAATATGCTGAGAAAACAGACAAGGAAATTGATGCAAAACAAAAAGAGACAAATAATATGAATAGAGAATGGGCGAACATAAAATTGATTATGACAGACAACATGTGCGGAAGAAAATGTGGGTCTCAAAGGCAGATACGAAAGCAAAAGATGGTTTGATGGAGAATGCGAAGAGAAGACTGAGAATAAAAGAAAAGCAAGAGGAAAATGGATGCATACAAAGAAAAGAAAGATAAATGGTGTAACTACCTCATGAATGAAATTGAAAATAACAGTAAAGGAAATAACATGAAGAAATAAAAAAGCAAAAGATGAAAAATAATGTTAAAATTAGACATATGAAAGATGTAAACGGAAGATTAGCTAGCAATGATAGAGAGAACGGAGATATATGGAGAGACTACTTTACAAGTCTGCTTAGTAATGAAACAGAAGAATCGAAAGAACAGGAAATTGGAGAAAAAGATAAGAGTAATGATGATGAAAATATACAAGAACCAACGCGCAACGAGGTGGAAATTGTGTTGAATAATATCAAGAACGGAAAAGCGGCTGGTATACACAATATCTACAGAGAAATAATCAAGAATGTAGGAAAGAAGGTATATAAGAGGATATACGAATTACTGCTAGATGTATTGACAAAAGAGGAGATGCCAGAAGAATGGAGGATCGGCAGGATAGTACCAATATAAAAGAAAGGAAACGCGACAGAATGTAGAAATTATAGAGGAATTTATTACATTATTACTGGTAATATACAAGGTGATTTCAACGATAATTCACAGGAGCCTGAGAACGACGACAGAGGGTATGATTGGGGACTACCAATATGGTTTTAAAAAAGAGAGATCGACAATAGATGCACTCCACATCATGAAAATGTGTCAAGAAAAACGAAAATTAAGATATACAGGACCCAAATAAGACCGATACTTACGTATGCGGCAGAAATAATGAGCTTAACAGAAAAAGAATGTGAAAAATTAAGAGTGTTTGAAAGAAAGATCGTAAGAGCAATATCGGGGATGAAAAGGGTAGGAGAGGGCGAATATAGAACAAGATGAATCATGAAATATTGAAAGACATTGGAAATTAGGATATAATGAGATTTATAAAAACACATCGAATACGATGGATCGGTCATGTCATGAGAAGAGATGAGGGTACTGTGATAAGAAAATAACAGAACGAAGACTGATGGAGAAGAGAAGTGGAGGAAGAACGAAATCAAGATGGATAGACGAAGTAATAGAAGACCTCAAGAAGATGAAGGTGGTAAATTGGAAAAAGAAATGTGAAAATAGAAAAGCATGGAGAGAGATTGTGAATGAAGCTAAAACGCATACGTAATTGTGAAGTGAAAGAGAGTAGATGAGGAGTGATTCGCCTCATGTAATGAATCTGAAGAACTTCAAAAGAAGTTGGCATATTCCGCAAGGAATGAAAGCCGTGTATTATTATTATTTCATATAGCGGTCAAATGATCGACTGTCGTCTTTCTAGGTAGAAAAAATCTGCCATCTTTCTAGTGTTAAAAATCTAAAAATTATTGTTTTAATTTCAGCAAGGAACCAAAAACGAATGGAAAACCTGAAGAAAATCAAAAACCTGTAGGTTTTCTTTTCATTTTCTTCTGTACCTTAGATACTTAAAAAATTTATTTTAGGTTTTAAGTGACGACATGTATGACTTTCCACGTTCTCACCAGCTTGAAAATAATAACGAAACCGCGTGTCTCACGATGCGACGCCATTGCTACAACAATGCGGCCCCAGTAAAAATTGAGGGTGAAATTTTCCGTTATGACATTTCTCCTAAACCCAGTACCAGTTCCAACGAAGTAGGTAATTTTCTTTTTGTGATTTTTGTGTCTAATAAAATTTGATTCAGGTTTTCCACAACGAAAACGAGGATGTACTACCGGATGAACCCTCCTCTCCTGCCACTCCAAACTCTGCAAATACAATGTATTCAAATTTACCCAGTCCCGTTATTAGTGTTGATACTCAAGTAGGTTTTAAAACGTTACAAATCTTAAAAAGAAATCACAAAATGTTGTTTGTTTCACAGTTGATGCCTCCTCCACAAATTTATCGGAGTTTGAAACCTAAACGAAAACTGTCTGATTCGGTTTCAGTAACTTCCAGTAATGAGCCAAGTTCACCAAGACCTGCGCCTTCTGTCGATAGAAGCTGTAAACCTTTGATTACTACTACACAGGTTTATTAAAAAATTTTGTCGCTAATTTTGTGCTAATTGTTCACTTTTTAGGGTTCTGGATTGAGAAAAAAATTTGAGAATGAATTGGAGCACAGTTGCAGGATCAAGGATAGCGTGTATGGAAATCAACAGGTTAGAAATTTTAAAATATAAGAATTACAAGCTTGTGAAGTTAACGTTAAATTCAGATTTGAAGAATTTTTTTTTTGTTTTCTCCGGATAAATTAACAGGTCCTTTATTATGCAGACGTGTCAACTTGTAAAGTTTTGCTAGGTCCCGTCAGTGTTGATGAATGTTCATAAGTTGGTTTTTTTTGTTAGATTAATTATTTATAATTTTGACCGGCAGACGAAGATAGACATAATATTTCGATGCAATAAAGGGAGACCGAAATATGTTGCAATTTTATGATAGGAACAAAAAGATTTACAAATTCAAGAATAACTATATAGTCCGATCAATCTAGATATTCAAAGGTACAATAATTTCCAAAAAGTTGAAAATTGGTAAAATTGTTCAAAATATAATTATAAATGAAATTTAAAAAGTCCTTATCGATCCGGTACTTGGAAAAATATTTATTCGAGGTCAAAAGTAAAAAAAATTGTAACGTTTACATTAGCACAACTTACAATATTAAATAGACGATCCATCGATCTGGTGGAAGAAGAGGTAAAATTTAAAGTTTTATCTGTCTGATTTGCATCACCGACAGTCCGATCAGTTCTACAAATTTCACCTTCAAAAATTTTAGTCGCAATCTCTTCTTTATTTTTGATCGAATTTTCCACGTACCCCTCAGCTACAGTCGAAGACTTCCATCCACCATGGCGCTTCAACACATCTATATGTACTCCCGTATCAGCGAGCAAAGACGCAGATGTACGTCGAAAACAGTGGCCTGTATACGATGATGGTTCAGGAAGCTTTAAATATGCAGCTATTTTTTGTGGCAGCTGCCCAAACGCGTTCTTTCCTACAGGTTGCGAAGTACATTTGTTATTTCTGAATTGCACAAAAAAACGCGAATGATTCATATCCTCCTTCCGTAAATTCATATATTTTTTAAGTAATTTTAAAAAATCCACCGACTGGTCTTCAGAATTGTTGATCACAAATTTTCTATCGCTACCATTTTTTGTATTGCGGATGGTACACAACATTGTCAAAGAATCTATTTCTTTGAGATCGCCAACATGCAAGTGAACCAATTCATCTCCTTTGCATGCCCCTGCTACGCCCAAGATAAGTGCAGCCTAAAATATAAAGTTGTATTAGTATTATAATAAAATGTTTATGCAAGAATTACTTACTTTGGCCATCAAAAATGTTTCGTCTGGCACTTCGCTCAAAAATTGTTCCACTTGCTTTGTAGTTAAAATAATTTTTTGGTCAGTTTTTCGCCGTTTTCGAGTTATTGTAAATTCAAAATTTCAAATTTAGTAGTTATTGACATCTGCAATTTATCATTTGCAGACAAATTGTGAAAAATAGTATATATACCTTGGGACTAAGGTGGCTTTTCATCCCGTGTGCGATTTTTGCACTCGGCTAAAGCCTCGTGCAAAAACCTTCACACGCGGGATGAAAAGCGGCACCTTAGTCCCCCATGATGTATAATATACTATTTTTTACCTTTGACCTCGAATAAATTTTTTTCCACGTACCGGATCGATGAGGACTTTTTAAATTTCATTTATAATTATATTTTGAACAATTTTACTAATTTTCAGCTTTTTGGGAATTACTGTACCTTCACTCTTATTTTTTGTACTAATTTGACCGGACTAATAGTGGATATATAAAATATAAGGATAAATCTTTGGCATAAAACTAATTTTTTAGGTGAAATTTTAAATAGTTGTTGGAATTTGTCAGATTTACAATTTCTCAACAAACTTTATTTGATTTTTTTAAATTTAAAGTACTAGTGAAAATCAGGAGATACGGGACTCGGGGACTCGGTATTGGATCTTATAGGCTCTAACTAGCATACAATATAAGCTTTTAAATGTGACTCGCACAGACTTTCAGTTCTGCGTTTAGTTCCAATTGTTGCAAATTGTACCGTTAGATTAGATATTGGAGCTTTTTCGGGGTTATCATATTTTAGCTCATATAAAATTGAAAATAAACGCTAGTCTGTAGATCAATGTGGGGCTCCCAGACCCTAGTCTTGAGGAAAAATTCTGGAAATTTATAAGGGACCCCACACTGTATTTTCTGTAAAATTAGAACTAAGTGCATGTCTGAAAGCTAGGTCATTGCACCAATGCCTCATGACTCCTAGTTATGCCACTGGCTATCATAAGAAAGTAGCGAACGTTTTTATTTAATTAAGTAATGCTTATTTTAAAACAATCGTTTTTGCAATATTTTCTTTACAGATGTTTGATGACCGAAGTTCAAAACATGGTGGAGGTGATTTAAGCCGAGTGCAATACCTTGATTTAGATCACAGTCCGTCAAATTTCAATTCTACCCCAATAAAAACTCAACCGCTGCGTTCTCCAGGTGCCAGCACAGTTTACAAAAAAGTAGATTTTACAAAAACGGAAGCGTTCAATATCATGAGACAACATGTAGAAAAGGAAAGAAAGGAACCGGTTACCTATAAAAAATGAGATTTTTCTTAACACAAAAATTTTTTACACTCTTATACCCACAAATTTTCTATTTTTCCAAAATAAAACCACAGAAATTGCATTTACACACCAAAAAAATTGATATTTTAGTTTAGTCAAATATGACAGACGGATTTTTTTAAATGCACACTCTTAAAATGTAAGAAAGAAATATCAAAGAGGAAGTAAACTGCACCAGCTCTTACGAGAACGATTAATAAAATACCGAAAGCTAACAGGCTTCATGTCTTTAAAGCATATATATACAACTGGTTTCACTCGAGTCGTTCGATATATTTGACGGCCATGTGACCAGCACTACTGCACTTCTACCACCTATTGTTACAACACTGGGTAATGGTAATTCATTGCATTTATGAATGCTTTAAAGTTTTATAAGTAAACATAATAGACAAAAATATGTCGGTAATAGTGCATCAAGTTAGGAAAATGTATATGCACAAAACCACAGGAAATTAAATTTCAAGCAAAGCAGTTCTTATGCGGTTTTGTCCTATCAGTCACAGTTGACGCGTAATTTAGTATAGAAGTGTTTGGTTTATTTTGATTGATATTTACACAAAATTAAATTCCAAATTTAATCTCACTACTATTTTCGATTACGCACGCACGATTTTAGTGCAAAAATGCCATTGTATTTTTACAATAAAATGAATAAATTATTGTTATTCTTATTGGAGAACTTTTTGTAATAATTGGAACATTGTTTCTTAGATAACTGCAACAAACGAATCATGAAGGATTGCTTTGAGAAACTTTTGATATTTATTTCTAATTTTTGAAAGAGTATGTAAACATCCGCAAATCACTCAATTTGACCGAACTATTTAGAATCATTGTTGCTATTTTTGAAACAAATTAATCACAAATATTTACCTTGTACAAGTTTTTGCTTAGAAATTTATTTTATACATACAAATATACCCTACATATATTTTTTAAAGTATTTTATATTAATCTGATGTGATATATACAATTTTAATGCTTGATAAATGAATTTTTATTGTAAATGACCTTTTTTTTACAAATAAGTGAAAGTCCAACTTGTTAAACAATCCAATTATGCATTAAATGAATAAAATTTAAAAGAAAGCGTAAAAAAATCGTAAAATGATGCAACCAAAAAACAAACAAATATAATTGCATTGATTTATTTAATTTGCATTTTATTGAGATTAGTTTTTTTACGGTTTATTGGTTTATTGTAACTGTACATAATTTTTAAGTGTAAGTAATTACAAATAAAGCTGAGGAGATTTTATATAAATTGAATCTTTTGTATTTTTGGTTCAGTTGTAAGGTAGCCAACCATGAGGGAGGTTATTAAAATCAGTTTTGTGTTAATTTTTATTGTGAGGTACATTGGTGCGTTTAGTCCTTCTGTTCCGGCAGGGTTTGTTAGTCCTGGTGCTACTCCGCCATATGTTTACGCTTTAGCTGAGCTTCCTTTGGAACAGCAAAGTGATTTTAGTGAAAAAGTAGAAAAACGTGATGAAAAAGTACTCAAACAACCGATTGCGTTTTCTTACAATGAGGATTTAAATGTTGCCGCTTCCGGTGGTGGCGGAGGAGGCGGTGGTAAGCACAAACATGGTAAACATGAGAGTGGTGGTGGTAAGACCCATTTTTCTGATCACAAATCAATTGGTGGCGAGAAAGGCGAAAAGGGCTACAAAGGTTATCACGATCATGAAAAATCTAAAAAGGGCCATCACAATAAGGAGGGACACAAGGGAAGTTACAGCGATGAAGGCGGTAAAAACCAGAAACACTACGGCGAGAAAAAATTTTTAGGAGAAGCGCACCAGGGAGAAGCGGGCGAAAAAAAATCTAAGGTATATTATCTGATAGTTTTGATGCTGCGGATTTGCTTTAATAAATTTTTTAGTTCAAAGAAGGCGGAAAGCACGAGAAGGGTCACAATACTAAAGGTGGGCACAGTGTCAACAAGAAGGATCACTATGAGAAAAAACACGAATTCTTTGACGAATATTACGAAGACGGACATAAAGAAAAAGAAGGCGGGTATCATTCGAAAAGCGATTATCACAAGGTAAAGAAACTGTGAAACTCTTTAAGTAAAGTTTGTGAATGTTTGTTTTTTTTCAGGGTGGGGCCAAGAAAGGCGGTCATCACAAATCTGGTCATCACGATAGCGGATATGGGAAAAAAGGACACAACGAAAAGGGAAGCGAATATAAAGAGACTAAAGGACATAAAAAAGACGTCGGCCACGATGAGCACCATTCGCACGAGTCAAAATATGGCAAGGAGGGTGCAAAGAAGGGCGGGAAGAAATGGGGTTACAAGCATGGAGATGGCGGCGGCGGCGGTGGTGGTGGTGGTGGAAAGAAGCACGGTAAAATTGTTGAAGAACAGCATCAAAATGAAGAGAGCAAAACAGTCAATAAATACAAAAAAATTGATGAACTACAAAGTGAAAACAATAAAAAAGAAATTGCAAAGGATACAAGCGCACTTGAAACACTTGAAAGTATGGTTACCAGTATGGAAGGTGGAAAAATTGTTTTGACTACTACGGAAGTACCAAACGTTACGACTCCAAATGTAAATAAGGACGACGAAGAATTAGCGCTCGATTCTCTTGCCGTAATCATCAAGAGCCCCGTTCCAAATTATCACCTGGTTAGAAGTGCAAGGCGCATACAAAACAGAAATGGAATACCCGAATCGCCTAAAGAGAAGGATGCTGTTCAAGAAAATGTGTTGACCAAAGTGGTAAAACAGGTCGAGCATGGTGAAGTGCAAAAACTTGTAAATGTTAAAAATATACCTTCCAATCCTCCCGGAATATTTGGAAGATGTTTACTTTAAAACTTGTTATCTTGTTATTGTTTTAAGAAATATATTTTCAGTTGTTATTTTAATTCTTTGAAAAATGTCATTGAAGTTACAATTTATAACTTTTATAATAGCTTATAATTTGTAAGGCTCCCCTCTATTCTGGACCAATTGGTGCCTCTTTCTACCGACTTACATAATTTACAAGTGACATAACCAACTTGAAATAATGCTGTTTGTTTGACACAGGTGAGAGATTATAGTGTGACATTTGCTGACAAAATTAATACTTTCACCCATTCAAGGATATCATATCGGCGTGATCTCAATTTTGAAACATATTTATTGTACGATTAAGATTTGCCAAAAATTCCGTGTTGGAGTTTCTAGCACATTTAAGTGAAATAAGAGATTCGTAGGGGGGGGGCATATACCTCTTTCTAATATGCCCACAATAGAAAATGATCCGCTAACTTTTGCATAAACGAAATAGCAAAATAAGGTGGTAGGTCGGCACACAACAACTATTGATTAAAGGTTGTCACACCCCTCCGTTTGTCCCGACCCTGGATTGTACTTTCATTATAATTTCTAATATAGTTCTAAAAATGGACGCGTTTGGCGTTAACGTCGCACGAGACCTTGACATTTATGTCATGCGAATCAAAATATTGTAATGTCAACTAATTCTGCAAAAAAATTTGTATTTTGTGATGAATTAAAAATTTAAAATCAAGTGTGATTATCATGCCGTGATGGATCATCTGGTACAAGATTTGTCTGTTGCTCTGGAAGAATCGGAATCGTCGATCACCTTCGAAGGTATTAGAAGATGGGGTATGCGACGTCGTACACGTTCAGCGGGAAATTTACGTGAGTTTAATACTTTTATTTAGTCTTTCTTGGTATCGAAAGTGAGTGTTGTAGATTTAACTTTTCACAAATCTACCAACAATCAGTCGGAAGACAGCTCGAGTACTAATTCAGAAATTCGACTGTATCCGCGTAGTCGAACCAACCATCAGTCGGATTCTGACGAAATTTCGGCTAGGTTAACGTCGAGTAGAAGTTTGAGTAGCAGGACTCAGTCCTTGCGTGTCAAACATCAAATTCATAGTTTGTTTCGAGCGCGTTACAATCGGTTAGGTTAGTATTTTGTCAAGGATTTGTCTTGTAATTTTATGGTTGTGGTTTTCTAGGTTTGCCTTTGAGTCACAGTTTAGAGAGCGATTCGTTGAATGAACACTCTCCCGCGCGTCCTCTTCGTCGGAAGAGGAAGCTGAAGAGGATGAGCGTGGACGAGATACCTGTGCCGCCATGTGGAAAACGTAAGAGACCCCAGAGGTTAGATGCAACAGATAGTACGCGCTCGTTGACTCAAGGTAAAATTGGACCCCTAAATGCGGCAGTTGTTAGCAAAATTGAGAAATATTACAACCATCCCATGGAAGTAGGCGAGGTAAGATGGGACGTTTTGTTTGCGGGAGGTTATTTTTGAATGTATTTTTAGTGTGTGGATAATTGTGACGTGGTGAGTGAGAGCAGTTTGAGTTGGAGTGGAGACGAAAGGGGGCATGACGGTGATGATGAATTGACGGATTGGACTCCCTCTATGGATAATGCAACAGATCAGGCTTCTTGGAATGACGTTGATCCACGCGAGATACGTGCAGGTTGTCGTAGGGTAAGAGACGAGAGACCGGGTTTTAGTATTAGCACGGGGGCGAACGAATGTGTAGCGCGGTTTTTGCAAGACTCTTCCAAGTCAGAATTGCGTCTTTGTGGTGCACAAAAAGAGAAGTTGGGACAATTGGCTTCGTTGTATTCACTTGATTTGTGGTTCGAAGGGCCCAGTTCTTTATTGAGGAAGACAGTAAGGACACCGTGCATGCAACCGACTCAGAGACATCACAGCAATATTGTAGCAGCGCACAAGCGCATTCGTACTCAGGATCATATCATACTTTAAGTAACAAGAATATTTGTTGGATTACGAAACTTGAATGTTTTGATTTAAGTTTCTTAAAATCTAATTAATGTAATTATTATTTATAATTTTTAATGTAACATTTTGTTTTTAAGAAAATTTAGAATAATAATATACAAAACTATTATCATTCTTACTACTTATAATCTCATAATGTACAAACCTACAATACATTTGATTTAATTTATTTTTGAAAGTTTATTTCACTTAGGACGGGGTAGTTTCAGTAAATATGATTAATTTAACATTTTACTTCCGAGGTGAGGATACCACGAAGTAATTTAATATTACGGGTGATTGGGTGATTAAACTCGCCTTTTAAAGAAGTTCACAGTAGATTTATGTTCAATCAAGCCAAATACAAAAAGTGGAGTTGACGCTTGACAGCTAAAACAATTATTACAGCTGCGGTAAGATAGTGAAATGCAGTACCTTTTTCTCGGTATTATCGACTAACTGTAATCTGTTGATTATATGAATTAGTACTGTTCAATGAAGTACATGTATGAAAATACAGATTTTTTTAATTGCTTGGTTCATTCCGTTCATTTTGTAAAATTTTAATTAATAAATTTAAAAGATAAAGTTTATAAGAGCAAGCACGTTAAAATTTATATTCCTATAGTTAGCATGGAAGGCTGTAATGTAATGTATAATTTTTTTTCTTTCATATTAGTTGAAATTCAGTGTGCAAAGTGCAAAAAATGATGGTATGAATTGTATATGTATTACTTATGCCTCTCGAAATAGGCATGTACCCTTAGAATACCTTCTGCGTACTCTTACAAATTCTGAGTATGCATGTGCATTAATTTCTTAATTTAGTTTTGTTGATTTAAATGATGTTATTTTTTATCATTTTTCTAATAAATTGGTTAAAGAAATATAAAGAATTTTATTTAAGGAACTTTCAAAAAAATTATCTGCTGTAGTGGGAAGTTATAGGGCTTATTTATGCATTACTTAAACTGAAACCAAGCAAATGATCTTGGCCAAATTACAACAATGTAAAAAATTATTGCAAAAACTCCAAAGGAAATTAGACCTATCATTTTGAGTTTAGAAGATGTAAAATATGAAAGAAATCAAAGTGATTTTAACATGTGTAAATTTCTTGTCGATTGAATTTTTTGGTAGATTCGTGCAATTAAAGAACATTTTGCCTAATGTAAAAAAATAAGTACGTCTATGCATTAGTGATATCAAAAAAGTTGTCACAACTTCACATTTTTGCTGATTGCATTTAAAGCTGAAATTTGGTATTTATTTGTATTAAAACGACCGACTAAGCTAGTTTGTTAGCCGAATAACTGCTGATATTAAGGTACTCGGTTTGAATCCGGGGAGAGTCTAAATTTTCTTATGATTATTTTCGTGCTTCGGAGGGCACGTTAAGCCGGCGGTCCCTCTGGGTTGATGATTTGCCTTCATCAACAACAAAAACCAGAGTTACTGGCACATCTGAGACAAGCATAGCAAGCTACCTTGGATGTAAAAACAATATATTGCTCATAGTAATAATAGTAACTTTGGAACACCATCGAGATTGCTGTTAGTAAAAAATGTTCGCAGACCTAATAAAAGAGGAAGAAGAAGAAAACGACTGAACCTTGCTCTATTATAAATTACGGAAGATTATCAACGTAAGCTTAACATAATTCGCTCATTAAATTTCTCAGTTGTTTATTTTCAGTTAGTCGATCAACGCACGTCATCAAATTGTTTGGAAAAATAAGAGAATTCTTTGAGTGGAAATCTATTCCGTGTTGAGTGTGATACCTCGGTTTAAAAAGGAAATTTTGAGGAAAGAAGGTAGAAATTCTGTAGAGGTAATACATGTTTTTTAAGTTGTACTGCTTCTACATTCTTTGTGCGTTGTTGAAGCTATTTGTGAATTTAAAACATGGCATACTCGAAGGATCATATTTGTTTCACAAATTCTTGCCAATGTCGTAGCATAGTAATATTAGCAATTATATTTTTGTAACTTCTAATAAAACCTTTTATTTTTCAGGGTTTGGAAAACACAACACAGTGAAGATGGAAAAATACAAGATTCGGTGTAAATTATCAAACCTGATACAAAATTCAATAACTACTGTTGGATTGGTTTCCACTACGGTTGGAACGGTTATAGAGCAAGGGCAGGATAGGAAATAATAAGGTTTGTTACATTTAATTTTTGATGTCTACAGATCAATGACAATTTTGGTTATTTGCATGCACCTTCAAACAGGATATTTGATAAAACTTAAATGCTGTCTTTAAAATTGTCATATTTTTAAAAATTCTTTAAACAAATTCAATGGAATTTCTTTATAATTTTTCAGGGTTTAGAAAACATTTGAAGGTGTAGGGTGAATGGACTTACCTATGCAGAAAATCAAGAAGGATAAAGCAAAGTTTCGATAACATAGATTGATTTCGATCTTTGATAACGGTTATGGAACAACTTGCGGATAGAAAATAAAACGGTTTGTAATATTTAATTTTTGATATCTACAGATTAATGGTTATTTGTAATTGGCATGCAATTCAAAGTTTTCAAATATTCATAATTGTAAAACATTTGACATTAAATCAATAAAATTAAGTTGTATTATCGATATTTATTGCTAGGTGTCGCCATTATGTATTTTAAAATATTTTAAAACAATTGACATTGCATATTGTGAAAAAATAAGTAATTTATTTGCTTTCGCATGTTTTAATTAAATAAATTATGACATTTTTAGAACTTTTTACTAATTTTTAATTTATCCTAGTGTTCGTACCAAATAATGTGAAACAGTGCTGGTGTAGTGAATTTAGATTACGACAATCAATTGGAAGTTGGAACGGAATGCCGAATTATTGGATTTGCTGTATTTGGAATAAATCTAAAGGTTAGTTATATTGCTATAATATTTTGTTGTTTAAACAGAAGTCACAAAGTTCAAGATTAATGCTTTATTTGTACGATTTTCAATGTATAAAAGGTAACAGTAAAAATTTATATTTAAATTTTAAATTTTCTTTGCTATATTATTTAAATTTAGTCTACCGCCATTTGAATTAGTGATTTCTACGATTTCTTTTTTTTCTTGTTAATTTCCAGTCAATTAGGACAAAAATTTTTAAAACTTTGAATAAATGCGAAATTATTATTAAGACGGTTTTTCGGAAAATCATACAAGTTAGTTAATTTTTGAAGCAACACTTATATGTCTTAGATGTTGCCAAGTAGCAACAAGTGAGATTTATTTTATCGAGGAGGCTTTAAAGAGTCACAGGCTGAAGGCTTGAATCAACCATTTCTTTAAGAAATTCTTTAAGGAAACTGAGGAGATTCTTGTTTAAGTTAACAGTTTTTTAACAATGAAGGAATGAACGAATGTTTCTACTAGTTTTGTTTTATTTTGTACCTATTTATAAATTCGTCTAGTTTTAGGAATTTGCAATCAAATATTAATTTTAAGTTAACACATATGCCCGGTTTCAGAAACGATAATTAAGGAATGTAATCATTGATTAAACAGTTAATCATTGATTAAGTCCGATTTGGGTTGCAGAAATATAATTTTTAACACAGGTTAAGTTTAATCAACGATTAGCGTAATCAATGATTAAATCTATTGTTAAGTGACAAATTGGGTTGCACAAACAATAATTAGACTTTAACACAAGTTAACTACCCAAAATATTTAACAAGTGGAAAATCGATGATTAAGGCGATTTAACTATTGATTTTAGTACGTATAACGTCAATCGTATTAAAAAATTTTTGTCAAAAAATGTCAGACCTATCTGATTCTGACATTTCAATAAGCAGTGATGAAAAGGAAAATCAAGTTTTCAGAGTTATAAATTTATACAGATATTTTAATTTGTATTTTAAAATTTATTTTCTGAATTCTTCGGTTTAGTTTTAATTGATTTTATAATTATTTCTTCTCGATGAGAATGTTTTTTCATCGAAACATGTTTTCCAATGACTTTTTCGTTGGCCTATTGTAACGGCACCCGGTATTTTCATTAGTTTATTAATTATCGCTTAATTAAAATTAATTATTACCATGGTTTTGATAATCAGGATTTTAAACGGTTTTGCAACTTTTCAAAAATTTTCTAAATATGAACCATTGATGTTACAGAATTAATTATCAAACGAAATTTATCATAAATATGCCACTTTGTCATGCACCCCAAGTGAATGAATAAATTGCACGATTATTTTTTATAAAGCTTCTTAACTGCACCGACAAACTTTATTTCTTTATTGCGTTCTATTGCGTTCATTCTTTAAATATGGGAATATGTTGTATACAATATCGAATTACAAACTTGGTCGATATATTCTTATAAGTTATTTTTATTTTCAGCGTTTTCAATAAAAACCATCTGAAAGCAGCCATGGACATGAGGAAGATGGACTTGTTGAAGTAGAAAAGGACATTACCTATTGGTTCTATTTGAAGATTTAAAAATGGTTTAACGAACAACGGCTAGATAGGATATAAAAAGGTTAGCAAAATTTAATATTTGTGTCAATTACTTATTGTAATTTGCAACCATTTTAATTTTTACTTTGAAACTCAATTAGAAAGATATTTTGAAAAACAAAAGTCATTACAATAAGGGGTTGCAATTTTAAGAATTTTAGAGGGGGTCCGATTTTGATACAGCCACGATAATTTCATCATTGTTAGTTCAGCAGTAGTTTTATTATTAGACAGGGTATCAGGATAAACTTGGTCAAGTTTTGAGATATTGTCGATGGTATGTTTTTGAATAAAAATGATCAAGGAACATAAGACGGAGAACATTTCCTTGATACTTATGGATACTTATTGAACCTTACTTTCCAATTTGTACCTGATGTATGGTTTATAGAGAAGGTTTTCACAGAGTATGACATATCGCTGGCAGGCTTTCATCGGCAATGAGGGTCGGAAATTTTTTAACAAGGTTTAATAAAAATTAACTTTTTGTCGACATTTTGAGCTTGTATTTCGTTCTTAGAAACAAAAAACTTTTCAAACGCAACATTCAGTTACCTCAAGTTGAGTTGGTATATTTATGATAGTATTTCTAATTATGAGTTTTAATGTTAATTTAATTAAGCGTAACAATTTATGATTATTTTAATAAATTATAAAATTTTTTATTTTAATAAAAATTGTTAGTTATGCATTTTATTGATTTAACATATGTAACTAATTATAAAAACTTGGTCCGTTATTATAGTCCAAGTAAATTGACTCAAATCAAGCGGCATCTTCGGAAATCTTCTTTATTAGTCAGATTAAAAATTTATTAACAGTGTTAATATAAAAAGGGGAATAAAGACAGGCGTTAACTTTAATAGCACATAAGATTACAAAACAATGCGTATTTATCTAAAAAGGAAATCGATAGACAAGTTTCGACCATGAAATTCCAAAGCACCCGTTCGTCGTAATTTTTTAATAGTAATAGTAAAATATTTGCGATTATTTAGAATGCAATTAAAATTTTGAAAAATACCACACGTCATCGCTAGACCCCAAGAAACGTTTTATGGTACATCAGATTTTTTTGGTCTTTTTATATTTTGTTGCAGTATAAACGAAAAGATCATATTTTTTATATTGTTACAATTTTTTGTAGTTGGATTTTTGGTTCGGTTTTTTTCTTTGAGACAAAATCTTGATATGGATTTTGCTTCTTCAATAAAATAATTAATACCTTTTCTGTTTTTCAATCGGGCGATATTAAGAACCGAGAACTGCAAACAACTCTAAGTCAAGTCAATACTTTTATTTATTGTATAGCAACAAAATATACGGGGAAGGTGTAAAAAAATTTGTTGTTCCAAGAAAAATGTTGCTTGGAGTATGTATCAATTTTTTCAAAATTGTGATTGCATTATAAAAATCAGAAAACGTAATAGTATTACCAAAAACTGATGGAGGATAAACGCTCCGGAAAACCATGGTTGTTGAAACTTTTAACCGTCAATGGTATCGGATTTCTTATTGTTTTGTATTCGCAAGAGGGGCGAAATAAACGCACGAAACGTTTATAATTTTTTATGTTAGAATTTATCCAAAATCCTGAGATATCTTTTTGAAAGAGAAAGAGCGATGACTTATTTGTCAAGGAGCAAAATCCTAGTTTTAAGGGTAAAATATATCGTCCACCCCATTTCTTTGTAAATGAATTAATTAATTAACTCCTTTGAATTAAGGAGTTGACTGTTTAGGAGGTCGGAAAAAAACGACTTTTCGTTGTTTTTGTTTTCGGAAAGTGTGTACATATTTTCCCACAACAATATTAATTTATCTTCCAGAGAGTTTTGTTTAAAAGAAATTTTGTAATTTTTTGTAAACAATTATTAAAAATTAACGAAGACTGGAACTTGGTTATTTTAAATATTTTTGTACAAAAAAATTACGAAATATTTTTTCAAACAAAGTTCTTTGAAATATAAAAAATTTGTGAAAATAAGTGTACACTGTCCCGAAAATAAAAAAATAAATAACAGTCGTTTTTTGAAAGCATAGAAATGAGGTGGACAATATAATTATATACCACGCTTAAGACTGAAGTTTTACTGGTTTTGCAAGAAACGCATCTTAATAATAGCTCGACGGATGACTTGAAATTTTGAGAATGTAAGAAAATATCAGCACGCAATAGCTGCTATTTTATAATTTAGTTTTTAGGAATTTTTGTCTAAAAACAGGCGTTTTGACGTAAAATTTGTATTGTTTAAAATATTGTGCGTTAATGTGTTTAATATATTATATGGTGTTATGTAACAGGGATCCAATCCGCATTGCAAAAATTTGAGAAAACAGAGCGTCAAGATCTAAACTGTGTCTATGTTAACACAATTTAAAGACATTAATTTTTGTTAACATGACCAGTTTACAAATAAAAATCTAAACTGACGTTTTCTTCAAAATTTTTGAATGTGGATTGGATCCCAGTTGTATAACACCATTCATATTGTGTTCTCAAAATGTTAAGTCAATCCGACGATCCAATTTAAGATTTATTTATTGTGAAACACATCGCTACCATTTCGGTAATTTAGTAGCGTTTGAGTTGCATATTTTTTGGCTGAGGTGTAACATTGTAATTGATTTTTCGAATCACAAAAATTAAATGATTTTGGAAAAATATGGACCGTATAGCAATTTTATTGAAAAACATAAAAGTTGCGTTGATGACGTAGTTCACTTTCATTTTTTTCTGAAAGTATAATATGTCGTAGGTGGGTGCTTAGTTAATAAGCTCTAGAAATGTTACTATAGCTGTTTAATTAGTTTTGGAGTTATTAATTTTTAAAATTTATTTATTCGGTATATAGCAGTAGAAAAATCGCTGCCATTTCGGTAATTTAGTAGCGTCTGAGTTGAATATTTTTGCTCTAGGGCGTAACATTGTAATTGATTTTCCGAATCAACAAAAGCAAATGTTTTAGGTAAACTATGGACCGTATTGCAAGTTTTTTGAAAAACATAAAACTTGCGTTTCTGTCTAAGTTCACTTTCATTTTTTTCTGAAAATTTAGTAGGTTGTAGGAGGGTACTTAATTAATAAGCCCTACAAATGATAATATAGATTTGTAATTAGTATTGCGGTTGTAAAATACTTGAAATTTATTTGTTATGTTATTCTCGTTCTCATAATTCGTTTAAAAATCGCCGTCAATTTGGTAAATTAGTAGATATTGGTTTTATAATTTGTTTCGCTTGCATGGAACATTGTGAAAGATTTCTTAATCATGTACAACAGAATGTACTTGGGAAATAATTCGACGTTAATTGGTACATTTAAGTAGTTTTCAAAATACTAGGAATATTTTTTGGGATTTTGGGCTCGAGGCTTTTGTGAACTTGGCGGAGCTGAATATACAGTTCGATTTTAGTTCATTAAAGTTTAAGTTACTTAAAATGCAAATTACATACTTACATTTTATATTCTTTTAAATTTTTTTTCATGATTTGCCTTAAAAGTCCGTTGAAATTAGACATGGATTTGCAGGAGATGGCCTTGTTTAAGTAGAAGAGGACGAGATGTAATGAAAAGTTACAATTGTGATGGCAGATAAATATTTCATCGATTCAGTTTGAAGCCTTTATAATGGTTTAACAATTAATTGAAATTTAAAGGTTTGCGATATTTATTTAATATTTATGTCTTTAAAGTAATGGTTAATTTATTGTAATTTGTATAACATTTCTTAATTTTTAAATTTTAAATACTGTGGTAATTAGCTAAAATTTTTGTTGTAGGTGCTGCCATCTAACGTCAATAGTTGAAACCGGACGCTGGTATCTACTTATCCAAGACAAAGAAAATTATAAATAAGGTAAGTTTCGTTGCTACATTTTTTATTTTAGCTATTCAACGTTAGATGGCGCTACGTGTCGTTTTAATTTTTAAAAATTTGACATTTTGCATTTGACAATGTAATTTGTTTACGTTTTGAAATATTTTTAACTGAATTCATTATGAACTTTCAATAAATTCTAACTAAACAAATGTTACATTTAATATATTGTGTGTAATAATTAAGAAATTAGAATGACATTTATTATTATTAGTATTGATTATTTATTGGTTGTGTGTAGGTGTAGATTACTGCATCTTATAAATCAAGTTTAACCTGCATTATAGAATCATGGAGATGAATAGAGAATCTTCCAAGATTTTCTCCGTTTTAAATCACTAGTATTTTCCTCAAGTTTTTTCAATAAACTCGATTAGAAAAATGTTTTGACATACAGAAAACATTACAATAAAACAATTTAAGAAAAATTTAGGGTGCGTCAGACAATCGTGGACAAGAATTATTAGTTCATCAGTAGTTTAACTGTACAGGATGTCAGGAAATAATTGTTTAAATTTGGTGAGATTGTAAGAAAGAAAGGAGACTTATTAATTTGTGAAGAAGTACCAACAATTTTCTTTTTACCCTCAAGGAAACGGAGCGGGCGTCGAGAGGGCAAAAAAATTCATTTGCGGATAATTTAATATTAAGACCATATTAATTGAGTAAATGAACTTACGACAGGAGGTGATGGCTTTGATAAAACATAAATACCATCTTTAAAGTTGTCACAATTTTAAGAATTCTGTAAACAAATTCAATTGCAAGATATTTTTTTATAATTTTTTATTTTTTAGGGTTTATTTGTGGGGTGAATGGACTTACCTATGCAGAAAATCAAGAAAGGTAAAGCAAAGTTTCGATAACATAGATTGGTTTTGAACTTTGATAATGGTTACGGAGCAACTGCCGGATAGGAAATAATAAGGTTTGAAACAATGAATTTTTGGCGCCTACAGATTAAATGTTATTTGTAATTGGCATGCAATTCAAGGTTTTCAAATATTCATAATTGTGCAACATTTGACATTAAAGTAATAAAATTTAGTTATATTATCGATATTTATTGCAAGGTGTCGCCTTTATGTACTTTAAAATATTTTAAAACAATTGACATTGTATGTTATGCTTAAGGCTTTACATACGTCTAGCAGCGCTAAAATTGCACTAAAAGAAAAAATATTTTTAGTAGGGCTAACAATCAAAATGAATAATGATGAAAAGTATACATTGTTTATCATTATTTAAACTTTATAGAAAAATTTATTCCACTTTATTTTTACAAAAATCACATGTAAAAAATCACGTGATCTACAACACTAAGAAAAAAAAGTTGCTCCACGGTCGGCATGATATCTGCAGTAAATGTTGATCGATATGCAAAATTAAAAAAAATTCAAGTAAAAAAAAATTGCAGTTATAAACTGTCGAGTCGGAATTTTGAATTTAACACTTTAATAATTTTTATAACATGTTTTAATCAAAATATCAAAAATCTGGCTTGACATAATATAGAGAAAACTATTTCAAATATTTAAGAAAGAATCGCATACAAAAATATTGAAAATTGTATGAGTTATCATGCCGACCGTGGCAAAAAATTTAGTTTTGAGAAAAATGCCTTTAAACGATCAAAGACAACTAAGGTTCAATTTCAGAAACCTTAGGAGTCGACCCTAAATATATTCTCATTATGCTTTACAAACGTCCCTAGGTTTATTTTCGAATAACAAAAAACTGACAGACTGGAGCCGTGCCGAAAATAATAGTCAGCCGTCTCAAACAAGGACAGATACTTGCGCGCACCAAGCTCGTCGGGCGGTCACATTTTCTACCATAACTTTGGATCTATCGGGAATTTTCACAGAGATAAGCCTAAAACTATAGAGAACAACAATCTATTAAAAAATAAAATCAATTTTTTGAAAATTCTGGACGTATGTAAGGCCTTAAATAAGTAATTTATTTGCTTTCGCGTGTTTTAATTAAATAAATTATGACATTTTTAGAACTTTTTACTAATTTTTAATTTATCCTAGTGTTCGTAACAAATAAAGTGAAACAGTGCCGGCGTAGTGAATTTGGATTACGACAATCAATTCGAAGTTGGAACGGAATGCTGAATTATTGGATTTGCTGTATTTGGAATAAATCTAAAGGTTAGTTATATTGATATAATATTTTGTTGTTTAAACAGAAGTCACAAAGTTCAAAATTAATGCTTTATTTGTACGATTTTTAAAGTATAAAACGTAACAGTAGAAAATTATATTTAAATTTTGAATTTCCTTTAAATTTAGTCTACCGCCATAATTTTGAATTAGGGATTTCCGCGATTGCCTTTTTTCCTTGTTAATTTCCAGCCAATTAAGACAAAAATTTTTAAAGTTTTTGAATAAATGTGAAATTATTATTTAGGTGGTTATTCGAGAAATTATACGGATTAGTTAATTTTTAAAACAACACTTATATGCCTTAGGTGTTGCGAATAGTAATAAGTGAGGTTTATTTTATCGAGTAGGCTTTAAAGAGTCACAGGCCGAAGGCTTGATGCAACTATTTTATTTAAGAAATTCTTCAAGGAAACAGGAGATTCTTGTTTCAAGTTAAAAGTTTTTTAACAATGAATGAATGAAGGAATGCTCTTACTAGTTTTGTTTTACCTTGTACCTATTTACAAATTCGTCTAGTTTTAAGAATTTGCAATCGAATATTGATTTTAAGTTAACACATTTAACACATGATATAAAAGCTAAAATTATATTAATCCTTTGTTTGAAAATTCGACGTCATATCCTATTATTCATCTTTTAGTACTGGAAATAGATTTTAATTTTTATATTAGAATATTAGTTGCAAACTTGTAAATAATGTCTTCGACTCGTATTTTTCCAAAAGGCGAGTAAATCAATTACTTATCTTTAAAGAATAATTGAAGTTGTAAATAAATTTTTTAATTAAAAAAAATATATCATTCATAACAAAATTTATAAAAATATTAGGGGATTTTAATAAACGGGATAAGTAATTATAAGTTATTCCTCCGCAGCCTTCTTAAAGGTTACCTATAATTATGTAGAGCTTCCAAGGGAATTATAATAAAAATGAACTGGAAGAAATGGTTTCTTCGAAAACATTAGAAATTTTCATTATATTTTAATGTCAAATAATTATATTGTGTATAATCTTTTCATTTCATTTTCAAACAAGTTTACAATATATGATTCACAAGAAACGCGATAAACTGCTGCGTTTTTTTGAATAATCGTTTCTTTTTATTTTGTTTGGTGTAATCTTTTATAAAATTTAAAAATGTGTGTTCAAATTTTTGAATTTAAAATTAATTATGTGAACAAAATGCGCAATATTCTATTATTTAGCTTTTAGTACATGATAATATCAAATAAATACTAGTCATCAATAAATGACAATGAATGCGGGCAATAAATTATATTTTTTATGTTAAAATATGTTGTTCCTAAATGACCGGACTTGTAAACAAATTATTCGACTATTGTTATTCTTCTAGAAAGCGAGTAAATCAACTCATTTACTGAAGTAAATAAGAAATTATTTTTAAGACGGTTTTTCCAAAAATCATACCGATTAATTAATTTTGGGAACAACACTTATTTGTCTCAGATATTGTCAAGTAGCCACACGTGACGTTTATTTTATCGTACATCAAATAATCATAGTCGAGCAGACTTGAAAGGTTTACCCGCTGAAGGCTTGTTGCAACAATTTTTTTAAGAAATTCTTCAAATAAGAATAGAATAGGAGTAGATTCTTGTTTCGAGTTAGCTTTCGTCTCTTATTCAACAATGAAATTGTCCTTACTAGTTTTGTTTTACTTTGTATCTATTTACAAATTCGTTTAGTTTTAGGAATTTGCAATCGAATATTAATTTTAAGTTAACACATTTAACTATAAAAGCTAAAATTATTTTAATCCTTTGTTTGAAAATTCGACGTCATATCCTATTATTCATCTTTTAGTAACTGATAATTTCAAATAAATTAATCAATAAATTTTAATTTTTATATTAGAATATTAGTTGCAAACTTGTAAATAATGTCTTTGACTATTATTCTTCCAGAAGGCGAGTTAAATTAACTCAACAATAATTTAATGAATAGATTTTGTAATACAAAGAAAATATATTATTCATAACAAAATTTATAAAAATATTAAGGGATTTTAGTAAACGGGATAAATAATTAGAAGTTATTCCTCAGCAGCCTTCTTATAAGTTACTTATAATTATGTAGAACTTTTAAGGGAATATAATAAAAATGCACCGGAGGAAATGATTTGGAAAACACTTACAATTTTCATTATATTTTAATGTCAAATAATTTATATTGTGTAAAATCACTTGCATTTCATTTTCAAACAAGTTTATAAAATAATGATACACAGGAAACGTGATAAAGCGTTGCGTTTTTTTCAATAATCGTTTCGTTTTATTTTGTTTTGTGCAATCTCTTAGAAAATTTAAAAATGTGTTTGTTCAAATTTTTTGAATTTAAAATTAATTATGTGAACACAAAGGACTTAAGCCGAAAAGCATATCTGTGTAAATTCGACGTCATATCCTATTATTCATCTTTTAGTACCTACCTGATAATTTCCAATAAATTAATCAATAAATTTGCTGGCAACAGATTTTAATTTTTATATTAGAATATTAGTTGCAAATTTGTAAATAATGTCTTCGACTCTTATTTTTCCCGAAGGCGAGCAAATCAATTCAACAATAATTGAATTTGTAAATAGATTTTTTAATACAAAGAAATTTATAACAAAATATATAAAAACATTAGGGGATTTTAGTAAACGGGATAAGTAATTAGAAGTTATTCCTCGGCAGCCTTCTTATGAGTTACCTATGTAGAACTTCCAATAGAATATAATAAAAATGCACCGGAGGAAATGATTTGGAAACACTTGAAATTTTCGTTGTATTTTAATGTCAAATAATTTATATTGTTGCTTAAAACCACTTGCATTTTATGTTCAAACAAGTTTATAATATATTGCGATTCACAGGAAACGCGATAAACTGCTGCGTTTTTTTGAATAATCGTTTCTTTTATTTTGTTTGGTGTAATCTTTTAGAAAATTTAAAAATATGTCTGTTGAAATATTTTAAATTTAAAATTAATTATGTGAACAACAAAGAGTTAAACCAAAAAGCATCATCTTGCACAAACAGAGATGAAATATAATAAGATTTGCATTTGTAAACAGAATATTTTCATTCGATGCCCAGTTGGCATTAATTCCAGCACACATTTTATTAAATCGTATGGTATTTTGTCGAACAATAACCCAATTGTAGGTAGTTTTAGTTTTTCTCGTAACCAATGTTTAAAAAACGGCTAAAATGTTTGCATCCTGATCGAAATGAGAAAAGCAAATTTCTGAACTATTCCAAAATTTTAATAATAATTTTGAGTTGAATAATAAATTAACATTTGAAATTACTACGTCAATTTTATTTTAATCGAAAATTCTTTGTGTTCAATAGTTTTTTTAAATCCACGACACATGAACATTCATTTAATCAATAGTTTGTAAGGACGTTTTTTTTAAATGGCATAAATTAAATTAAAAACGCGTCCATTTTTATTTTGTTAAATTTAAGCAGATACATCAAAGAAATCAACTTATAAATTTATACAGATATTTTAATTTGCATTTTAAAATTTATTTTCTGAATTCTTCTTCGGTTTAGTTTTAATTGATTTTATAATTATTTCTTCTCGATGAGAATGTTTTTTCATCGAAACATGATTTCCAATGACCTTTACGTTGGCCTATTGTAACGGCACCCGGTATTTTCATTGGTTTATTAATATCGCTTAATTAAAATTAATTATTACCATGGTTTTGATAATCGGGATTTTAAACGGTTTTGCAACTTCAAAAATTTTCTAAATATGATTCATCGATGTTACAGAATTAATTATGAAACGAAATTTATAATAAATAGGCCACTGTGTCATGCACCCCGAGTGAATGAATAAATTGCACGATTATTTTTTATAAAAGTTCTTGGCCACACCGACAAACTTTATTTGTCTATTGCGTTCATTCCTTAAATTTGGGATATGTTGTATACAATTCGAATTACAAACTTGGTCGATATATTCTTATAAGTTATTTTTATTTTCAGCGTTTTCAATATAAACCATCCGAAAGCAGCCGTGGACATGAGGAAGATGAACTTGCCGAAGTAGAAAAGGACATTACCTATTGGTTCTATTTGAAGATTTAAAAACGGTTTAACGAACAATAGCCAGATAGGATATAAAAAGGTTAGCAACATTTATTATTTGTGTCACTTATTGTAATTTGTATCCATTTTAATTTGAAACTCAATTAGAAAAATATTCTGAAACACAAAAATCATTGCAATAAGTGGTTGCAATTTTAAGAATTTTAGAGGGGGTCCGATTTTGCTACAGCCACGAAAATTTGATCATTGTTAGTTCATCAGTAGTTTAATATTATACAGGGTATCGGGATTAACTTGGTCAAATTTTGAGATATTGTCGATGGTATCTTTTTGAATAAAAATGACTAAGGAACATAAGACCAAGAACATTTCCTTGATCATGCAAATGGATGCTTACTGAACCTCACTCTCCAATTTGCACCTGATGTATGGTTTATCGAGAAGATTTTCATAGAGTATGACATATCGCTGGCAGGCTTTCATCGACAATGAGGGTCAAATTTCAAACAATTCTTGTAACACCAATGTTAGTTTCGTAAGACTTTACTACAAAACTATGAATTAATAAACATCTATTTTCGTGATGAAGAAAACGTTCCCGATCATACATTTTACTCAAAAACATATTTTTTACGATTTAATTACCTCTTTAATTCCATCGAGTTTCTGAAAATTTTTAACAAGGTTTAATAAAAATTAACTTTTCGTCGACATTTTGAACTTTTATTTCGTTTCTAGAAACAGAAAACTTTTCAAACGCAATAATTTAATTACCTTAAGTTGAGTTGGTTAAATATGATAATATTTCTAATTATGAGTTTGAATGTTGATTTAATAAGGCGTAACAATCTATGATCATTTTAATAAATTATAAAATTTTTGATTTTATAAAAATTGTTAGTTATGCATTTTATTGATTTAACATGTAACTAATAATTATAAAAACTTAGTACGTTATTATAGTCCAAGTAAATTGACTCAAATCAAGCGGTATCTTGATGACTTAGTTGTTGCGAAACACAACAAAATCCTAGCTGTAAGGGTAGCATATATCGTCCACCCCATTTATTTGTAAATTAGTGTTATACCTACGAATATAAGGAGTTATGGCTGTTTAGGAGGTCGGAAAAAAACGACCTTTCGTTATATTTGTTTTTGGAAAGTGTGTACTACACAATATTTTCGCACAACAATATTTTATATTCGAGAGAGTTTTGTTTAAAAGATATTTAGTAATTTTTTTTGTAAACAAATATTAAAAATTAAATGAAGACTGGAACTTGGTTATTTTAAAGTATTTTTGTACAAAAAGTATTTTTCAAACAGAGCTCTTTGGAATAATTATGATAAACTTTCCTGAAAAAAAATAAATAACAGTCGTTTTTTGAAAACAGAAATGAGGTGGACGATATATAACCACGCTTAACACTGAAGTTTTACTGGTTTTCGCAAGAAACGCGTCTTAATAATGGCTCGACGGATTGACTTGGAATTTTGAGAACGTAAGAAAATATAAACACATAATAGCTGCTATTTTATAATTTAGTTTTTAGGAATTTTTGTCTAAAAGTAGACGTTTTGACGTAAAATTTGTATTGTTTAAAATATTGTGCGTTAATGTGTTTAATATATTATATGGTGTTACGTAACAGGCATCCAATCTGCATTGCAAATATTTTAGAAAACGGAGCGTCAAGATCTAAACTGTGCCTATGTTAACACAATTTAAAGACATTAATTTTTGTTAACATGACCAGTTTACAAATAAAATTCTAAACTAACGTTTTCTCAAATTTTTGGAATGTAGATTGGATTCCAGTTACGTAACAACACCATTCATATTGTGTTCTCAAAATTTTAAGTCAATCCGACGATCCGATTTAAGATGATTAATTTGTTGTGAAACACACCAAAACCACCCCAATCTCAAGAGTAGGATATATTGTTCACCCCATTTTGTAAATAAATGTTATACCTTCCAATTGAAATAATAATTTTAAAATACTATCGGGTGGTTTTTCAAATAAGTACAAAAATCATACCGCTAAATTTCAAAAGGATATCTCGGGCGGTTTTCGAATTACTGGAAAAAATAAGAATTAATAGCTAATTTTTATTTTTCCAAGTCTTATAGGACACCCGGGAAGAAACACTTCAAAATTTGGTAGTAGTATCTTTAAAGTTATTTGCAAATGCATGTGCTATGTTTTGAAAGTTGTTATTTTCAATTGCAAGGTATATTACTGATTTCCAAAAAAATTTAGTGGCGGAGGGATGCTCAGAACCTTCCCTCGTTAGATTGGAAAACGGCAAGTTCCAACAGCGGCGGAATGTGATTAGTTTTATCGAGCCAGAGACCAAAACTCAATACCGGTGACAAGAGTAACTTGTGGAAAAAGATTAAGTTGCGCCACGAAAAAATGTTTGGGTTGAAAAGGTGAAACTGTTAGGGGTAGCACCGGGCAACGTGGGTAATGCAAAGTAGGAGATAGTCTGGCGTAGCCAATTTTTATGCGCGGTTTTAAGTTTGGCGGAGAAGGTTGATTTGTGTAGAAATAAAATAAGATTGTAATTTGTATTTAATTCCAGACGAACACATTCCCGGATGGCATAGTAGATCACATAATCCGGATCGTAGAGAGGGCAGTTGGAGACTTGGGCGAGAAGTTGAACGCCGAAGTGTGAAGTATTAAATTGTAACTCATATTGCAAATCACAAAACAATGACTTGTACTTATATGTTCAATAAATCGTTATCATAAAACGCAAATTTCGACTCATTGAATGACGCAGCAGACTTAGCGAGTAGGAAGTCACATGACCAAAATCCCACCAAAGTCTGATTGCCAAGGTGGGGACAAACAATATTTAAGTAAGTGTAGCTCCGAGGGCGGGTTTGTGGGACACGGCGAAGCCGTCAGTAAACACTCCAGTCCAGATACTAGCCGAGCGGAGCGAGGCCTGGACCGTAGAGGCGATGGACCGGTCCAACTCGTACTGGGTATCGACGAAAGCTTAAGAAGAATCGACGGACGAATGCGGCGCGGAGCGCCGCATTCGTCGGCGGCATGGGCCGAAAAATTTGCTAAGTCCGAATGTCAAATTTAAATTTGACATTCGCACTTAGAAAATTTTTCAAATTTAAATTTGACAAACTTCGAAGGAGTAGTAGTGCCCCAGCGAAAGAAGACTTACCTACGAGAAGGGTATCGATGCCCCCTTGGTACTTTTACTTAATGTAATATGTGGGACCCCTTGGCATCATACCTCATGTGATACTTGGGCCCCCTTGCTATCTTACCTAAGTGATACGTGGGCTCCATTGGCATCATACCTCATGTGACTCATGGGCCCCCTTGGCACCTTACCTCATGTAAGGCATGAGCCCCCTTGGCACCTTACTTCATGTAAGGTGTGGGCCCCCTTGACACCTTACCTAATGTAAGACGTGGGCCCCCTTGGCACCTCAACTCATGTAAGGCATAGGCCCCCTTGGCACCTTACTTCATGTAAGGCGTTGGCCCCCTTGGCACCTTACCTCATGTAAGGCGTGAGCCCCCTTGGCACCTTACTTCATGTAAGGTGTGGGCCCCCTCGACACCTTACCTAATGTAAGACGTGGGCCCCCTTGGCACCTCAACTCATGTAAGGCGTAGGCCCCCTTGGCACCTTACTTCATGTAAGGCGTGGGCCCCCTTGACACCTTACCTAATGTAAGACGTGGGCCCCCTTGGCAGCATACCTCATGTGATATGACACCTCACCTAATGTAATAGGTGTATGTCTAGTGATGACACACATAGCTTACAACTTATGATGATGCATACAAATAAATAATATGACAGTGTATTGTGTTTTACTTTTATTCATGATACGAACGTATTACAAAGTCCTTAGTAACATAGCTTAACAAATAAGTGCAACACTTGATTCAACTGGATGATGTCAGAAGTTGGTAGGTATGTCCTTGTCCAATAAGTATGACTTTTCTTGTGCGACTATGGCTCACAACTTGAATCTGCAAAGTAGAAAGAATGTTACAATATTTTACAAAGGAAGCATAATGTTGGAGCACCCTAAGTTTTTATCGGATACGCCTATGATACAAGTTGTTTGTATTTGAGTTGACTCGCTTGCTACAAACTGTGAGCTGTTGTACAAACAGTTGAACCAATGATTAAAATATATTATTTATCTACGACTGGTACATATTATCCATTACGTACGTAATTGAATGTAAAGCACCGAACTGACGTCATATCTATGTTTTAATATAATATTCGGAAACCACGAGTCATCGGTTTGCAAATTACTCTAGAAAAAAAGTCGCCTTCACCGGGGTTCGAACCGCGATGTGTGGATCTATAGCGAGCAGTGCTATCTATTTAACCATAACGGTTATCGTTAAAAGTAATAATGCGATCTGCTATATAAGCTACACTTTGAGTATCGCGAATTAAGATCGCATTAAAATTATTCATGAAAATATTGTAATTTAATAAGTTTAAAAATTTTCACTCCAAAAAATAACCCCCCATCAACATACTAAATTTTCAGATTAAAATGAAAGTGAACTTCGTCAGAAAGGCGACTTTTATGTTTTTCAAAAAAAGTGCGATACGGACCATAGTTTTCGAAAATCTTTGGATTTTTTTATTTCGAAAAATCCATTACTAAGTTTCGCCCTAGAGAAAAAATAATCAACCCAAACCCTACTAATTTACCGCATTGGCAGCGATTTTGCTACTGCTATATAACGAATATTGAAAAAAAAACATAATAACATATTAAATCAATTTCAAACATTAATAATTCCAAAACTAGTAAAAAAAACTATATTTTGGTATTATAAGGCCCACTAGTTAAGCAAACCCCCTACAACATTTCTTATTTATGCTTTCCTAATACTTTAAAAGCAAAACTCCACAAATAATTTAATGTTTTTCACCTTTTTGGAACAAGAAAACATAAACCCGAAGAGAAATTGTAAAAATTTTTCTTATTTATGCTTTCCTAATACTTTAAAAGCAAAACTCCACAAATAATTTTATGTTTTTCACCTTTTTGGAACAAGAAAACATAAACCCGAAGAGAAATTGTAACAAGTTTTCTTATTTATGCTTTCCTAATACTTTAAAAGCAAAATTTCACAAATAATTTTATGTTTTTCACCTTTTTGGAACAAGAAAACATAAACCCGAAGAGAAATTGTAACAAGTTTTCTTATTTATGCATTCCTAATACTTTAAAAGCAAAACTCCACAAAAATTTTATGTTTTTCACCTTTTTGGAACAAGAAAACATAAACCCGAAGAGAAATTGTAACAATTTTTCTTATTTATGCTTACCTAATACTTTAAAAGCAAAACTTCACAAATAATTTAATGTTTTTCACCTTTTTGAAGCAAGAAAACATAAACCCGAAGAGAAATTGTAACAAGTTTTCTTATTTATGCATTCCTAATACTTTAAAAGCAAGACTCCACAAAAATTTTATGTTTTTCACCTTTTTGGAACAAGAAAACATAAACCCGAAGAGAAATTGTAACAATTTTTCTTATTTATGCTTTCCTAATACTTTAAAAGCAAAACTCCACAAATAATTTTATGTTTTTCACCTTTTTGGAACAAGAAAACATAAACCCGAAGAGAAATTGTAACAAGTTTTCTTATTTATGCTTTCCTAATACTTTAAAAGCAAAATTTCACAAATAATTTTATGTTTTTCACCTTTTTGGAACAAGAAAACATAAACCCGAAGAGAAATTGTAACAAGTTTTCTTATTTATGCTTTCCTAATACTTTAAAAGCAAAACTCCACAAATAATTTTAAGTTTTTCACCTTTTTGGAACAAGAAAACATAAACCCGAAGAGAAATTGTAAAAATTTTTCTTATTTATGCTTTCCTAATACTTTAAAAGCAAAACTCCACAAATAATTTTATGTTTTTCACCTTTTTGGAACAAGAAAACATAAACCCGAAGAGAAATTGTAACAAGTTTTCTTATTTATGCTTTCCTAATACTTTAAAAGCAAAATTTCACAAATAATTTTATGTTTTTCACCTTTTTGGAACAAGAAAACATAAACCCGAAGAGAAATTGTAACAAGTTTTCTTATTTATGCATTCCTAATACTTTAAAAGCAAAACTCCACAAAAATTTTATGTTTTTCACCTTTTTGGAACAAGAAAACATAAACCCGAAGAGAAATTGTAACAATTTTTCTTATTTATGTTTACCTAATACTTTAAAAGCAAAACTTCACAAATAATTTAATGTTTTTCACCTTTTTGAAGCAAGAAAACATAAACCCGAAGAGAAATTGTAACAAGTTTTCTTATTTATGCATTCCTAATACTTTAAAAGCAAGACTCCACAAAAATTTTATGTTTTTCACCTTTTTGGAACAAGAAAACATAAACCCGAAGAGAAATTGTAACAAGTTTTCTTATTTATGCTTTCCTAATACTTTAAAAGCAAAATTTCACAAATAATTTTATGTTTTTCACCTTTTTGGAACAAGAAAACATAAACCCGAAGAGAAATTGTAACAAGTTTTCTTATTTATGCTTTCCTAATACTTTAAAAGCAAAACTCCACAAATAATTTTATGTTTTTCACCTTTTTGGAACAAGAAAACATACACCCGAAGAGAAATTGTAACAAGTTTTCTTATTTATGCATTCCTAATACTTTAAAAGCAAAACTCCACAAAAATTTTATGTTTTTCACCTTTTTGGAACAAGAAAACATAAACCCGAAGAGAAATTGTAACAATTTTTCTTATTTATGCTTTCCTAATACTGTAAAAGCAAAACTCCACAAATAATTTTATGTTTTTCACCTTTTTGGAACAAGAAAACATAAACCCGAAGAGAAATTGTAACAATTTTTCTTATTTATGCTTACCTAATACTTTAAAAGCAAAACTTCACAAATAATTTAATGTTTTTCACCTTTTTGAAGCAAGAAAACATAAACCCGAAGAGAAATTGTAACAAGTTTTCTTATTTATGCATTCCTAATACTTTAAAAGCAAGACTCCACAAAAATTTTATGTTTTTCACCTTTTTGGAACAAGAAAACATAAACCCGAAGAGAAATTGTAACAATTTTTCTTATTTATGCTTACCTAATACTTTAAAAGCAAAACTTCACAAATAATTTAATGTTTTTCACCTTTTTGAAGCAAGAAAACATAAACCCGAAGAGAAATTGTAACAAGTTTTCTTATTTATGCATTCCTAATACTTTAAAAGCAAGACTCCACAAAAATTTTATGTTTTTCACCTTTTTGGAACAAGAAAACATAAACCCGAAGAGAAATTGTAACAATTTTTCTTATTTATGCTTTCCTAATACTGTAAAAGCAAAACTCCACAAATAATTTTATGTTTTTCACCTTTTTGGAACAAGAAAACATAAACCCGAAGAGAAATTGTAACAATTTTTCTTATTTATGCTTACCTAATACTTTAAAAGCAAAACTTCACAAATAATTTAATGTTTTTCACCTTTTTGAAGCAAGAAAACATAAACCCGAAGAGAAATTTTAACAAGTTTTCTTATTTATGCATTCCTAATACTTTAAAAGCAAGACTCCACAAAAATTTTATGTTTTTCACCTTTTTGGAACAAGAAAACATAAACCCGAAGAGAAATTGTAACAATTTTTCTTATTTATGTTTTCCTAATACTGTAAAAGCAAAACTCCACAAATAATTTTATGTTTTTCACCTTTTTGGAACAAGAAAACATAAACCCGAAGAGAAATTTTAACAAGCTTTCTTATTTATGCATTCCTAATACTTTAAAAGCAAAACTCCACAAAAATGTTATGTTTTTCACCTTTTTGGAACAAGAAAACATAAGCCCGAAGAGAAATTGTAACAAGTTTTCTTATTTATGCATTCCTAATACTTTAAAAGCAAAACTCCACAAAAATTTTATGTTTTTCACCTTTTTGGAACAAGAAAACATAAACCCGAAGAGAAATTGTAACAATTTTTCTTATTTATGCTTACCTAATACTTTAAAAGCAAAACTTCACAAATAATTTAATGTTTTTCACCTTTTTGAAGCAAGAAAACATAAACCCGAAGAGAAATTGTAACAAGTTTTCTTATTTATGCATTCCTAATACTTTAAAAGCAAGACTCCACAAAAATTTTATGTTTTTCACCTTTTTGGAACAAGAAAACATAAACCCGAAGAGAAATTGTAACAATTTTTCTTATTTATGCTTTCCTAATACTTTAAAAGCAAAACTCCACAAATAATTTTATGTTTTTCACTTTTTTGGAACAAGAAAACATAAACCCGAAGAGAAATTGTAACAATTTTTCTTATTTATGCTTTCCTGATACTGTAAAAGCAAAACTCCACAAATAATTTTATGTTTTTCACCTTTTTGGAACAAGAAAACATAAACCCGAAGAGAAATTGTAACAATTTTTCTTATTTATGCTTTCCTAATACTTTAAAAGCAAAACTCCACAAATAATTTTATGTTTTTCACCTTTTTGGAACAAGAAAACATAAACCCGAAGAGAAATTGTAACAAGTTTTCTTATTTATGCTTTCCTAATACTTTAAAAGCAAAATTTCACAAATAATTTTATGTTTTTCACTTTTTTGGAACAAGAAAACATAAACCCGAAGAGAAATTGTAACAATTTTTCTTATTTATGCTTTCCTAATACTTTAAAAGCAAAACTCCACAAATAATTTTATGTTTTTCACCTTTTTGGAACAAGAAAACATACACCCGAAGAGAAATTGTAACAAGTTTTCTTATTTATGCATTCCTAATACTTTAAAAGCAAAACTCCACAAAAATTTTATGTTTTTCACCTTTTTGGAACAAGAAAACATAAACCCGAAGAGAAATTGTAACAATTTTTCTTATTTATGCTTTCCTAATACTGTAAAAGCAAAACTCCACAAATAATTTTATGTTATTCACCTTTTTGGAACAAGAAAACATAAACCCGAAGAGAAATTGTAACAAGTTTTCTTATTTATGCATTCCTAATACTTTAAAAGCAAAACTCCACAAAAATTTTATGTTTTTCACCTTTTTGGAACAAGAAAACATAAACCCGAAGAGAAATTGTAACAAGTTTTCTTATTTATGCATTCCTAATACTTTAAAAGCAAAACTCCACAAAAATTTTATGTTTTTCACCTTTTTGGAACAAGAAAACATAAACCCGAAGAGAAATTGTAACAATTTTTCTTATTTATGCTTACCTAATACTTTAAAAGCAAAACTTCACAAATAATTTAATGTTTTTCACCTTTTTGAAGCAAGAAAACATAAACCCGAAGAGAAATTGTAACAAGTTTTCTTATTTATGCATTCCTAATACTTTAAAAGCAAGACTCCACAAAAATTTTATGTTTTTCACCTTTTTGGAACAAGAAAACTTAAACCCGAAGAGAAATTGTAACAATTTTTCTTATTTATGCTTTCCTAATACTTTAAAAGCAAAACTCCACAAATAATTTTATGTTTTTCACCTTTTTGGAACAAGAAAACATAAACCCGAAGAGAAATTGTAACAAGTTTTCTTATTTATGCATTCCTAATACTTTAAAAGCAAGACTCCACAAAAATTTTATGTTTTTCACCTTTTTGGAACAAGAAAACATAAACCCGAAGAGAAATTGTAACAATTATTCTTATTTATGCTTTCCTAATACTTTAAAAGCAAAACTCCACAAATAATTTTATGTTTTTCACCTTTTTGGAACAAGAAAACATAAACCCGAAGAGAAATTGTAACAAGTTTTCTTATTTATGCATTCCTAATACTTTAAAAGCAAAACTCCACAAAAATTTTATGTTTTTCACCTTTTTGGAACAAGAAAACATAAACCCGAAGAGAAATTGTAACAATTTTTCTTATTTATGCTTACCTAATACTTTAAAAGCAAAACTTCACAAATAATTTAATGTTTTTCACCTTTTTGAAGCAAGAAAACATAAACCCGAAGAGAAATTGTAACAAGTTTTCTTATTTATGCATTCCTAATACTTTAAAAGCAAGACTCCACAAAAATTTTATGTTTTTCACCTTTTTGGAACAAGAAAACATAAACCCGAAGAGAAATTGTAACAATTTTTCTTATTTATGCTTTCCTAATACTTTAAAAGCAAAACTCCACAAATAATTTTATGTTTTTCACTTTTTTGGAACAAGAAAACATAAACCCGAAGAGAAATTGTAACAATTTTTCTTATTTATGCTTTCCTAATACTGTAAAAGCAAAACTCCACAAATAATTTTATGTTTTTCACCTTTTTGGAACAAGAAAACATAAACCCGAAGAGAAATTGTAACAATTTTTCTTATTTATGCTTTCCTAATACTTTAAAAGCAAAACTCCACAAATAATTTTATGTTTTTCACCTTTTTGGAACAAGAAAACATAAACCCGAAGAGAAATTGTAACAAGTTTTCTTATTTATTCTTTCCTAATACTTTAAAAGCAAAATTTCACAAATAATTTTATGTTTTTCACTTTTTTGGAACAAGAAAACATAAACCCGAAGAGAAATTGTAACAATTTTTCTTATTTATGCTTTCCTAATACTTTAAAAGCAAAACTCCACAAATAATTTTATGTTTTTCACCTTTTTGGAACAAGAAAACATACACCCGAAGAGAAATTGTAACAAGTTTTCTTATTTATGCATTCCTAATACTTTAAAAGCAAAACTCCACAAAAATTTTATGTTTTTCACCTTTTTGGAACAAGAAAACATAAACCCGAAGAGAAATTGTAACAATTTTTCTTATTTATGCTTTCCTAATACTGTAAAAGCAAAACTCCACAAATAATTTTATGTTTTTCACCTTTTTGGAACAAGAAAACATAAACCCGAAGAGAAATTGTAACAAGTTTTCTTATTTATGCATTCCTAATACTTTAAAAGCAAAACTCCACAAAAATTTTATGTTTTTCACCTTTTTGGAACAAGAAAACATAAACCCGAAGAGAAATTGTAACAATTTTTCTTATTTATGCTTTCCTAATACTGTAAAAGCAAAACTCCACAAATAATTTTATGTTTTTCACCTTTTTGGAACAAGAAAACATAAACCCGAAGAGAAATTGTAACAAGTTTTCTTATTTATGCATTCCTAATACTTTAAAAGCAAAACTCCACAAAAATTTTATGTTTTTCACCTTTTTGGAACAAGAAAACATAAACCCGAAGAGAAATTGTAACAATTTTTCTTATTTATGCTTACCTAATACTTTAAAAGCAAAACTTCACAAATAATTTAATGTTTTTCACCTTTTTGAAGCAAGAAAACATAAACCCGAAGAGAAATTGTAACAAGTTTTCTTATTTATGCATTCCTAATACTTTAAAAGCAAGACTCCACAAAAATTTTATGTTTTTCACCTTTTTGGAACAAGAAAACTTAAACCCGAAGAGAAATTGTAACAATTTTTCTTATTTATGCTTTCCTAATACTTTAAAAGCAAAACTCCACAAATAATTTTATGTTTTTCACCTTTTTGGAACAAGAAAACATAAACCCGAAGAGAAATTGTAACAAGTTTTCTTATTTATGCTTTCCTAATACTTTAAAAGCAAAATTTCACAAATAATTTTATGTTTTTCACTTTTTTGGAACAAGAAAACATAAACCCGAAGAGAAATTGTAACAATTTTTCTTATTTATGCTTTCCTAATACTTTAAAAGCAAAACTCCACAAATAATTTTATGTTTTTCACCTTTTTGGAACAAGAAAACATAAACCCGAAGAGAAATTTTAACAAGTTTTCTTATTTATACATTCCTAATACTTTAAAAGCAAAACTCCACAAAAATGTTATGTTTTTCACCTTTTTGGAACAAGAAAACATAAACCCGAAGAGAAATTGTAACAAGTTTTCTTATTTATGCTTTCCTAATACTTTAAAAGCAAAATTTCACAAATAATTTTATGTTTTTCACCTTTTTGGAACAAGAAAACATAAACCCGAAGAGAAATTGTAACAATTTTTCTTATTTATGCTTTCCTAATACTGTAAAAGCAAAACTCCACAAATAATTTTATGTTTTTCACCTTTTTGGAACAAGAAAACATAAACCCGAAGAGAAATTGTAACAATTTTTCTTATTTATGCTTTCCTAATACTTTAAAAGCAAAACTCCACAAATAATTTTATGTTTTTCACTTTTTTGGAACAAGAAAACATAAACCCGAAGAGAAATTGTAACAATTTTTCTTATTTATGCTTTCCTAATACTGTAAAAGCAAAACTCCACAAATAATTTTATGTTTTTCACCTTTTTGGAACAAGAAAACATACACCCGAAGAGAAATTGTAACAAGTTTTCTTATTTATGCTTTCCTAATACTTTAAAAGCAAAACTCCACAAATAATTTTATGTTTTTCACCTTTTTGGAACAAGAAAACATACACCCGAAGAGAAATTGTAACAAGTTTTCTTATTTATGCATTCCTAATACTTTAAAAGCAAAACTCCACAAAAATTTTATGTTTTTCACCTTTTTGGAACAAGAAAACATAAACCCGAAGAGAAATTGTAACAATTTTTCTTATTTATGCTTTCCTAATACTGTAAAAGCAAAACTCCACAAATAATTTTATGTTTTTCACCTTTTTGGAACAAGAAAACATAAACCCGAAGAGAAATTGTAACAAGTTTTCTTATTTATGCATTCCTAATACTTTAAAAGCAAAACTCCACAAAAATTTTATGTTTTTCACCTTTTTGGAACAAGAAAACATAAACCCGAAGAGAAATTGTAACAATTTTTCTTATTTATGCTTTCCTAATACTGTAAAAGCAAAACTCCACAAATAATTTTATGTTTTTCACCTTTTTGGAACAAGAAAACATAAACCCGAAGAGAAATTGTAACAAGTTTTCTTATTTATGCATTCCTAATACTTTAAAAGCAAAACTCCACAAAAATTTTATGTTTTTCACCTTTTTGGAACAAGAAAACATAAACCCGAAGAGAAATTGTAACAATTTTTCTTATTTATGCTTACCTAATACTTTAAAAGCAAAACTTCACAAATAATTTAATGTTTTTCACCTTTTTGAAGCAAGAAAACATAAACCCGAAGAGAAATTGTAACAAGTTTTCTTATTTATGCATTCCTAATACTTTAAAAGCAAGACTCCACAAAAATTTTATGTTTTTCACCTTTTTGGTACAAGAAAACTTAAACCCGAAGAGAAATTGTAACAATTTTTCTTATTTATGCTTTCCTAATACTTTAAAAGCAAAACTCCACAAATAATTTTATGTTTTTCACCTTTTTGGAACAAGAAAACATAAACCCGAAGAGAAATTGTAACAAGTTTTCTTATTTATGCTTTCCTAATACTTTAAAAGCAAAATTTCACAAATAATTTTATGTTTTTCACTTTTTTGGAACAAGAAAACATAAACCCGAAGAGAAATTGTAACAATTTTTCTTATTTATGCTTTCCTAATACTTTAAAAGCAAAACTCCACAAATAATTTTATGTTTTTCACCTTTTTGGAACAAGAAAACATAAACCCGAAGAGAAATTTTAACAAGTTTTCTTATTTATACATTCCTAATACTTTAAAAGCAAAACTCCACAAAAATGTTATGTTTTTCACCTTTTTGGAACAAGAAAACATAAACCCGAAGAGAAATTGTAACAAGTTTTCTTATTTATGCTTTCCTAATACTTTAAAAGCAAAATTTCACAAATAATTTTATGTTTTTCACCTTTTTGGAACAAGAAAACATAAACCCGAAGAGAAATTGTAACAATTTTTCTTATTTATGCTTTCCTAATACTGTAAAAGCAAAACTCCACAAATAATTTTATGTTTTTCACCTTTTTGGAACAAGAAAACATAAACCCGAAGAGAAATTTTAACAAGCTTTCTTATTTATGCATTCCTAATACTTTAAAAGCAAAACTCCACAAAAATGTTATGTTTTTCACCTTTTTGGAACAAGAAAACATAAACCCGAAGAGAAATTGTAACAAGTTTTCTTATTTATGCTTTCCTAATACTTTAAAAGCAAAATTTCACAAATAATTTTATGTTTTTCACCTTTTTGGAACAAGAAAACATAAACCCGAAGAGAAATTGTAACAAGTTTTCTTATTTATGCATTCCTAATACTTTAAAAGCAAAACTCCACAAAAATTTTATGTTTTTCACCTTTTTGGAACAAGAAAACATAAACCCGAAGAGAAATTGTAACAATTTTTCTTATTTATGCTTTCCTAATACTTTAAAAGCAAAACTCCACAAATAATTTTATGTTTTTCACCTTTTTGGAACAAGAAAACATAAACCCGAAGAGAAATTGTAACAAGTTTTCTTATTTATGCTTTCCTAATACTTTAAAAGCAAAATTTCACAAATAATTTTATGTTTTTCACTTTTTTGGAACAAGAAAACATAAACCCGAAGAGAAATTGTAACAATTTTTCTTATTTATGCTTTCCTAATACTTTAAAAGCAAAACTCCACAAATAATTTTATGTTTTTCACCTTTTTGGAACAAGAAAACATAAACCCGAAGAGAAATTTTAACAAGTTTTCTTATTTATACATTCCTAATACTTTAAAAGCAAAACTCCACAAAAATGTTATGTTTTTCACCTTTTTGGAACAAGAAAACATAAACCCGAAGAGAAATTGTAACAAGTTTTCTTATTTATGCTTTCCTAATACTTTAAAAGCAAAATTTCACAAATAATTTTATGTTTTTCACCTTTTTGGAACAAGAAAACATAAACCCGAAGAGAAATTGTAACAATTTTTCTTATTTATGCTTTCCTAATACTGTAAAAGCAAAACTCCACAAATAATTTTATGTTTTTCACCTTTTTGGAACAAGAAAACATAAACCCGAAGAGAAATTTTAACAAGCTTTCTTATTTATGCATTCCTAATACTTTAAAAGCAAAACTCCACAAAAATGTTATGTTTTTCACCTTTTTGGAACAAGAAAACATAAACCCGAAGAGAAATTGTAACAAGTTTTCTTATTTATGCTTTCCTAATACTTTAAAAGCAAAATTTCACAAATAATTTTATGTTTTTCACCTTTTTGGAACAAGAAAACATAAACCCGAAGAGAAATTGTAACAAGTTTTCTTATTTATGCATTCCTAATACTTTAAAAGCAAAACTCCACAAAAATTTTATGTCTTTCACCTTTTTGGAACAAGAAAACATAAACCCGAAGAGAAATTGTAACAATTTTTCTTATTTATGCTTTCCTAATACTTTAAAAGCAAAACTCCACAAATAATTTTATGTTTTTCACCTTTTTGGAACAAGAAAACATACACCCGAAGAGAAATTGTAACAAGTTTTCTTATTTATGCATTCCTAATACTTTAAAAGCAAAACTCCACAAAAATTTTATGTTTTTCACCTTTTTGGAACAAGAAAACATAAACCCGAAGAGAAATTGTAACAATTTTTCTTATTTATGCTTTCCTAATACTGTAAAAGCAAAACTCCACAAATAATTTTATGTTTTTCACCTTTTTGGAACAAGAAAACATAAACCCGAAGAGAAATTGTAACAAGTTTTCTTATTTATGCATTCCTAATACTTTAAAAGCAAAACTCCACAAAAATTTTATGTTTTTCACCTTTTTGGAACAAGAAAACATAAACCCGAAGAGAAATTGTAACAATTTTTCTTATTTATGCTTACCTAATACTTTAAAAGCAAAACTTCACAAATAATTTAATGTTTTTCACCTTTTTGAAGCAAGAAAACATAAACCCGAAGAGAAATTGTAACAAGTTTTCTTATTTATGCATTCCTAATACTTTAAAAGCAAGACTCCACAAAAATTTTATGTTTTTCACCTTTTTGGAACAAGAAAACATAAACCCGAAGAGAAATTGTAACAATTTTTCTTATTTATGCTTTCCTAATACTGTAAAAGCAAAACTCCACAAATAATTTTATGTTTTTCACCTTTTTGGAACAAGAAAACATAAACCCGAAGAGAAATTGTAACAAGTTTTCTTATTTATGCTTTCCTAATACTTTAAAAGCAAAATTTCACAAATAATTTTATGTTTTTCACTTTTTTGGAACAAGAAAACATAAACCCGAAGAAAAATTGTAACAATTTTTCTTATTTATGCTTTCCTAATACTTTAAAAGCAAAACTCCACAAATAATTTTATGTTTTTCACCTTTTTGGAACAAGAAAACATAAACCCGAAGAGAAATTTTAACAAGTTTTCTTATTTATGCTTTCCTAATACTTTAAAAGCAAAATTTCACAAATAATTTTATGTTTTTCACCTTTTTGGAACAAGAAAACATAAACCCGAAGAGAAATTGTAACAATTTTTCTTATTTATGCTTTCCTAATACTGTAAAAGCAAAACTCCACAAATAATTTTATGTTTTTCACCTTTTTGGAACAAGAAAACATAAACCCGAAGAGAAATTTTAACAAGCTTTCTTATTTATGCATTCCTAATACTTTAAAAGCAAAGCTCCACAAAAATGTTATGTTTTTCACCTTTTTGGAACAAGAAAACATAAACCCGAAGAGAAATTGTAACAAGTTTTCTTATTTATGCTTTCCTAATACTTTAAAAGCAAAACTCCACAAATAATTTTATGTTTTTCACCTTTTTGGAACAAGAAAACATAAACCCGAAGAGAAATTGTAACAAGTTTTCTTATTTATGCTTTCCTAATACTTTAAAAGCAAAATTTCACAAATAATTTTATGTTTTTCACTTTTTTGGAACAAGAAAACATAAACCCGAAGAGAAATTGTAACAATTTTTCTTATTTATGCTTTCCTAATACTTTAAAAGCAAAACTCCACAAATAATTTTATGTTTTTCACCTTTTTGGAACAAGAAAACATAAACCCGAAGAGAAATTTTAACAAGTTTTCTTATTTATACATTCCTAATACTTTAAAAGCAAAACTCCACAAAAATGTTATGTTTTTCACCTTTTTGGAACAAGAAAACATAAACCCGAAGAGAAATTGTAACAAGTTTTCTTATTTATGCTTTCCTAATACTTTAAAAGCAAAATTTCACAAATAATTTTATGTTTTTCACCTTTTTGGAACAAGAAAACATAAACCCGAAGAGAAATTGTAACAATTTTTCTTATTTATGCTTTCCTAATACTGTAAAAGCAAAACTCCACAAATAATTTTATGTTTTTCACCTTTTTGGAACAAGAAAACATAAACCCGAAGAGAAATTTTAACAAGCTTTCTTATTTATGCATTCCTAATACTTTAAAAGCAAAACTCCACAAAAATGTTATGTTTTTCACCTTTTTGGAACAAGAAAACATAAACCCGAAGAGAAATTGTAACAAGTTTTCTTATTTATGCTTTCCTAATACTTTAAAAGCAAAACTCCACAAATAATTTTATGTTTTTCACCTTTTTGGAACAAGAAAACATAAACCCGAAGAGAAATTGTAACAATTTTTCTTATTTATGCTTTCCTAATACTTTAAAAGCAAAACTCCACAAATAATGTTATGTTTTTCACCTTTTTGGAACAAGAAAACATAAACCCGAAGAGAAATTTTAACAAGTTTTCTTATTTATACATTCCTAATACTTTAAAAGCAAAACTCCACAAAAATGTTATGTTTTTCACCTTTTTGGAACAAGAAAACATAAACCCGAAGAGAAATTGTAACAAGTTTTCTTATTTATGCTTTCCTAATACTTTAAAAGCAAAATTTCACAAATAATTTTATGTTTTTCACCTTTTTGGAACAAGAAAACATAAACCCGAAGAGAAATTGTAACAATTTTTCTTATTTATGCTTTCCTAATACTGTAAAAGCAAAACTCCACAAATAATTTTATGTTTTTCACCTTTTTGGAACAAGAAAACATAAACCCGAAGAGAAATTTTAACAAGCTTTCTTATTTATGCATTCCTAATACTTTAAAAGCAAAACTCCACAAAAATGTTATGTTTTTCACCTTTTTGGAACAAGAAAACATAAACCCGAAGAGAAATTGTAACAAGTTTTCTTATTTATGCTTTCCTAATACTTTAAAAGCAAAACTCCACAAATAATTTTATGTTTTTCACCTTTTTGGAACAAGAAAACATAAACCCGAAGAGAAATTGTAACAAGTTTTCTTATTTATGCATTCCTAATACTTTAAAAGCAAGACTCCACAAAAATTTTATGTTTTTCACCTTTTTGGAACAAGAAAACATAAACCCGAAGAGAAATTGTAACAATTTTTCTTATTTATGCTTTCCTAATACTTTAAAAGCAAAATTTCACAAATAATTTTATGTTTTTCACCTTTTTGGAACAAGAAAACATAAACCCGAAGAGAAATTTTAACAAGTTTTCTTATTTATGCATTCCTAATACTTTAAAAGCAGAACTCCACAAAAATTTAGTGTTTTTCTACCTTTTGGAACAGGAAAACATAAACCGGTGGAAAAATTGTAACAATTTTTCTTATTTATGCTTTCCTAACACTTTAAAAGCAAAACTTGACAAATTATTAATAAATAACTTTATTACCTTTACCGAACAGAATTACCTTTTTCGAACAGGAAAACATAAATTCGAAGAGAGATTGTAACAATTTTTCTTATTTATGCTTTCCTAATACTTTAAAAGCAAAACTTCACAAATAATTGAATGTATTTTACCTTTTCGGAACAAGAAAACATAAACCCGAAGAGAAATTGTAACAATTTTTCTTTTTTATGCATTCCGAATACATTAAAAACCAAAAGCCACAAATAATTTAATGTTTTTTACCTTTTTTTCTGGAACAGAAGAACATAAACTGGAAGAAATATTGTCATGAACAAGCAACTGCAACACTGGATTCAAGTGAACGTGAACGTCAGAACTTGGTCGATGACTCCTTGTCCAATGAGTATGGTTGCCCTTATGGGTGGCCATGGCTCATAATTTAAATCTGCAAAGTAAAAGACATGTTAGATTATTTGACAAAGGAAGCATAATATATATTGAAATGCCCCGAGTTATACAAATCTCATAAAACTTTTTCTTAAACCATAAATTAAACTTATAACTGGGCATCCATTTCTTGTAGCAAGAGACTCTTGCTTATTCCAAAATTATTTCAATTCAATTGTAATAATTTAATGTAATGTAAAATTTTAAATTGTTATTGGGCTCGTACTTTTAACCTTAACGTTTATCTCAATCGCCTGCTTATCACCATCGACATTCGTTCCTACGAATGCAAATTTAACCTTCCAATTTTAAGTATCCAAATCGAATTCACCATTCGAAATATTCTTTTTTTCAAAATTTAATCATCCAAATCAACTTGTCACCGCTCAGTAGCCACTCATAAACAATATCCAAACTAACTTCAAATATCAAAAATATGCCTCCAAAAACAACGCAATAATGCAATCGTATCAAATCATTTATTTTTATCAAAATAATTACTCACAGTTTCAAATATAATATCAAAACTCAGCGTAACAAAATCAAACTTCAGCGGGCATGCAAAACTCGCACCCGCTGTCCACCATGGTCGGCACAAAAAGCCTCGATAAAACCTCACTTCTACCAACTTTAATTTCCAAAGTTTTTACCTCCCAAAATTCAAATTCAAATATTTCTTAAACTTAATATCAAAATTAATGACAAATTAACAGGGTAGGTAAAACTTTGGTTCGAAACATGACAATATGAGCACCCTAAAGCTTTTGTGGGATAAGCATTCATTCGTTGTGTCTATTATAATGAAAAATGAAAATGATTCCGAGAATTTAAGTATAGATGTCAATTAATCTTTGACGAGATTATGTGTCAAAAATCAAACGAGATGACAGTTAAAATAGTTAAAATCGACGGAATACGTTTAATTCATTTTCATTGCAAAGTTACAGCGACGTATTCTTTTTTTCTGTCTCTTCTCTAATAGTTACTTTTTAAAATAATCGTTACCACCTATTTTTTATGGACCATACAACCGTGTTATATTTTTCTGAAATTAGAAATTTGTCGTGTTCTTTCCAATTTCATCTTTCATGCCCGTACAAAAATTTATAGATTACGACATTATTTTTCCAAATGAGAAATTATGGTAAAATTCTTGTTTAAAATTTTTGAAGGTAAATACAGTAACGCAAAATTTGAGACGAGGAAAATGAGAGCAAAATTGAAAATGTACCAGGAAAGAAAAGACAAACCAAAAATGTAGTAAGGAATCTTTTCAAAGTGATTTTATGTGAAAATTAGTTGGTGCAATTATTGATTCCACAGTCCAGTGCAAATAAGTTTTTACTCAAATCATCAATTATTCCCGCCACCCAATCACGGATATTTAAGTGATGATAAGTTAGCGGGAAAGGTGTCTCGGCCGTTGACTATTTTTCGTGGTGTCCCGCAAGGAAGCATTCTTGCCCCACTGTTGTTTATATTATACACGACCGATTTGGAGAGAGTAGTTGATTCGGATTGCTCTCTCGATCTTTATGCCGATGATTCTCGAATACATGTATCATGTCAGCCTTCGAACATTGATACTGCGATAGATATGTTGAATCGTAATCTCAAATCGATACGTGTTTGGTCGTTATTGAATGGTCTGACTCTGAACCCTGCGAAGTCGGAGCTTCTGTTCCTGGGTAGTCCTGGGCTGGTGCGTAGGGTTTTAAGCGTTGCAACATCGTCTGTTGCGATTGATGGTGAAACCGTCAGGGTTGTGGACTGTGCTCAGAGTTTGGGTCTGGTCTTGGACAGTGAGCTCAATTTTCGTCTACATGTGGACCGTAAGCTTAAGGTGTGCTATTACAAGCTTAGATCGCTGTACCAGTTTAAAACCTTATTACCTTCGCATGTGAAGTGGTCAATTGTTAGTACTACGATCTTATCTAACATAGAATACTGTGCAGCGGTATATTACGGTTTTCTCACGCAGGAATATAGGCGCAGACTCCAGCTCATGCAGAATTCGTGTCTGCGTTTTTGCTTTGATCTGCGTAGATACGACCACGTCACTCCTTTCTATCGGGAACATGGCATACCCAGGATAGACATCGTTTTTCGGTACTTTTTGGAGTTATAATCTTCAAAATTTTGAAGAGCGGAGAGCCGAGTTATCTTCGACAAATGATTAGGCCCCGTTCAGCTTGCCATGCACGTGTTCTGCGGGATTTGGGAAATTTCGATGTGCCCTCCCCTTCCATGGCAGGTTTCGAGCGTTGTTTTGCGTGTTTGGCGCCCAGATTTGTGGAGAGACACCGTAGCCTCTTCGAAGACTCCACTAGTGTAAGGTCCTTCCGCAGTGATTTGGATGCTGCTATTTATGCAGAAATGTGTACATAATCTTTTTTTTAATATTTGTTGATTGTTTGTTATTGAGCTGAAACGGGTGGCTTGAAAAACTAACTTTGTTAGAAGCCATCCATTTAAGAAATTGTATATTTAGTTCTTAATAAATAAGTATTATTATTATTATTATAAAAAATCCCCAGTAAAACTAAACATTTTTAGTTTTACCTATAATAAAAAAGAAACTAAATATTTTTAGTTTTACCTATAATAAAAAAGAAATCTCAGAGATCCCTGGATTTTCTTGACTGAAGACTGAAGAAGACTAAGACTGAATATTATTCGAATCAGTATAGCAGATAATTTAAATGGTGTTACGCAAGAGGGATTCAACCTAACTTGCAAAAATTTTAAGAAAGCATCTAAAAGCGTCGTTTTCTCAAATTTTTGCTATGAGGATTGGATCCCTGTTGCGTATTAGCATTCCTTTCATGCTCTAGAAAACAAGTAACATCTAGAAACTCCAATGTTTCTTCCGATCTACGGCCAATGTAAATCGGGTACTTTTATAAAAATCACGGCTTATGGATTTTCATAAAAACCTATATATTCTTCTTCAATTAAATGAACTGTATCTATTCCGAAACTAAACCAGCAATAAAAATAGCAATCAAATTCAAACCAAAAATCTAACTGACATAATAACAACTTTTTTTTTCTCTCTCGCCGACTACTAAAATTATTTCGACAACATCCAAGAATCCCACTAGAGATCTCAAACAGGATGACTTGGGTCTTTTAATATGTTATCGGGGGATTTACTTCTAAACATATTATATTTGAACTTAAATCGCTTAATTGCACTGATCTACCAAATCTTCAAGCTCCATTTTCTAAAACTAATTGTGAAACTGAATCAAAATAGTTTGTCGAGTTTCTCGCGCTGCAAGTTTAAAAACTGTGGCAGTATTTCAGACAAATTACTTAAATATTTCAGGTTTTTTGTTATAAAATTAAAAATTTTTCCTAGCTTTGATTGTTAAAAAATTTTAAACAAATTAGTAAATTTAAATAATTTACGTAAATAAAAAAAGAATAGTAAAATGGTTTAGTCAAAACCTGACCGTGGTAAATAAAAGCAACTGTGATCTGTCCAACATTTCGGGTCATTTATTAGCGACCCATTATCGACACAATAACAAACAACTATCCTTAGAAAAGTATTATAAATAAGCAAGCATACACCTTTCAAAAGAACACCCGCTGTCGAAATTAAGCCATAGGTATTCTCTCGAAAAGTTGCAATCTCCGTACAGTATTTTTTGTAAAATATTTCTTTTGTCTTGATAATGGGCCACCAATAAAGAATCCAAAACTTTGGGTACAACTTATAGTTGCTCTTATGCATCATTGTCGCTATTAAAATAATAAAGTTTCACTGGCTTTTGCATAAAAATAACAAAAATCACTTATTTCTCCTGTCTAAATTATTAATTACTTAAATACCCAGTGGTGCGATGTTCTATGAAATGTTTGCGAGTAAATTTAAACAACTTAAAAATATAAATACTACAATTTTAAAAGGCTTTACCTTTACCCCACGACCAGTCATTTATTGAGGCACGTACGACTTCCGTAAGATGTACAATCGATGTTACTATTTTCACTAAATCGTGGTTTATGAACAATTTATTGCATACCATAGAGATTTTACTACCTCAATTGGCATTGGTTGGTAGACTGGTATACGATGCTTTAACACCACCTTTTCTACGAAAATATAGGTGTGCTATCTCTACGTAAAACCCCACCAAACCATCACTGTTGTGGAATATGTTAGAAGCACACTAACATGACGATAAAAATACTCCTCTTAAAAGGAATTCAAAAAAATTGTAAGGATAGTGTAAATTAAAAATTTAAATTACTGCTTTGCTACCATTCACGCAATCATTACAATTCCATTTTCCTCGATACCCGATTTCATATTTACTGCTTGAAGTTAAAATATCAAAAAATACATGTTCGCTACCTACAATAAATGTACCTTTTCCAACCACTCATAAACAACCTATACGTGGGATTTAAAACTAGTAGCACTATAAATACAACGGAACTTATGGCACCACCAAGTATATTAGGTCAAGCATTCAAAAGTTAAAACGATTTCTATATTATAAGACCTTATAAATGAAAAGAAGAACAGGTGCGTTGATGGAAAAAAAAGCGATAGTAAAATTTCACACCCTACAATTTTATTTATATTACCCCATCTTTTCTGAAACTTGTAAATCATTTTTATTCAATTCACAATTTGTTGCCATAAAAGTTAATCACACAAATGAATGAGCGATGTCATTTATTTGAAGATATACCACTAAAAATTGACGCATTTATGTCAACCGTAAATTTGTCAGAGGAGAATTAAAATGTTACTTCTGTTGTAAATAGAGCAGTTGCAATTGAATTAATAAAATTCGAGTTCAAATTAATGTCAACCTGACATTATATTGCACAAATAAAACTAACCTTACATTTTCAAATACATCAACTCCAACGATTCTGCTTCATTATGGCAAATTTTTCAACTCTTCTCCTATAAATTTTCTGCACAGCATCATTTGAAAACTACAAAAAATTAAAAATTACAAAGAATTTCTGAAAAATACTTAATACAAAAGCAATGACATTAAGTAACTTATATGTTCTGTGGTTGACAAATTATGACACCTACCGGTAAATATCGGAAATATCCAAGTAGTCGATCATATTTTCTAGATTTTGTCAAAATATCGACACAAAACAATTAATTTTTAGAAATTTTGACTTGCATGCAAATTACTAAAATAGTCATTAATCTGTAGATACCAAAAATTAATTGTCACGAACTTTTTTATTTTATATCCGGTAGCTGTAATAACGCAAAATGTAAGTAGAATCTGCAGCACTGTTCACTTACACCCATGACTTACACTATCACTTCATTTGTTATGAAGACTAAAACAGATTGAAAATCATTAAGAATTTGTAAAAAGTTCATAATTAATTTAATTTTAAAACGCAACAGCACAAATAATAGATTACAGTTTTAAAGACTCGCCTACGACAAATGTAATTTTTATAAAAATTTAAACAAAATTGATAACACCTAACCATAAATATCGTAAAAATTTTAAAAAACGAACGCAACAATAATTAAACAAATTAAAATCTAGCAATAATTTTAACTCCCATGGGTAATTTATTATTGTCGATATTACTCGATAAATTTTGTCCTTTATATAATCAAAATAATACAATGGGAGCTTTCGATAGATTCCTAAATAGCTGCGTTCACTAAATTACGAACAAATTATTCTAGAAAGGCTTCCTTTGACGGTTAAAAGTTAATATCATGTCATCAAAAATAACTGTTTTGTTTGTTTCTCTAAAGAAAATTGTGTTACAAATGTGAAGATTCATTTTATCTGTTAGTGAACTGAATATTAATTGAAACCCTCGACCCGACAATAAATTAAAAATTGTTAATTTTTGTGATTCATCTGAAGACTGCCGGTTATACAAATTACTACCGAGGATATTAAATCGTTCTTCGATTTGGGTTCAAGTTACACACTTTTTGCACATTATAAATTCAATTTATAATTTACTGTGTATGTGCTTTCATTGACACATTGTAAATTTAAATAAATGGATAAAATAGTATATATTAGGAAAAGAGGTATGAGGAGAAACCGAAATGAATTATAGAAACTTAAAAGCCGACTGTACTCGATTTGCCACATTCATTACGTGGGGAGACCTCAAATAATTAATAAGCCATATAACATCGTGGACCATCGATAAAATTATTTAAAATATTTTTTAATAAAATTAAATTTTGTACAGTTGTCTTTTTTTACATAGTATGGTATTATACAATAATAAAAATTTATTAATATGTACATTGAGTATTTCGTTAACGAATTAATAATTTACAACGAATTCTTAAGTCTTCATATTTTTGAGTTTATACATAATATACACAGTACACAGTTAAATATTTTTACAATTTCTTTTGTGTATGTTGCATTTTACAGTCTTAAGGCTAAGAATGGCAACAGAATTAACTACTTAAACCTAATGAGCAATTGTTGTACATTTATTTACAAAATTATTAAACACAGTTCATTTTTTATTACGTACCTAGTAGTAATTTAAATAATGTTTTTTTACACAGCCAGATCACCTTGTCTATCAGATTCACTTTAATTGTTATAATCTGAGTTCGGCATCAACTACAGTTTTACTTCTACTTTGAGGAGGCTGCCTCGATACGACGTGGTGAGAAGTCGGCAAACCAGGTGTTACTAAAGGCGATATCGACGGCGATTTCGTAGCCAATGGGGATAGGGATGGCGAAAAGCTAGGAGACATTGCCGTCGATGTGGTAAAGGTACCACCAGATGCGTCGTGACTAATCGGCGATCTTGGGAGCTTATGAACCTGATTGTGATTACTAACGATGTGATGACTAGAACCTCCTCTGGCATTTAAAACAGGCATTGCTATGGATCTTGGGGCAACGCTTGTAATTAATGGAGGCGGCACATTTTTAATTGGCGCAACTGAAGATTTACTTTTCACGCTGGAATTTCCACTTGCGACGCTTTGTATCGATGCCGTATCATCTTTCAGTCTTGCGATCTCAGAAAAAACATGAGCCAATGGTTGATATTGTGGTCCCCAATCTAATAAATAATCCCAGTTATAACTACCCGCTAGTTCTTCCTCGCTGTGCACTATGGAACTAAGCGATCCGTTCATCGATGGCTGATGAGTAACGGTCGACATATCACCGTAACCGCCAATAGCCATAACGTGTTCCATCGTGGTGCTTAAATTTGTAGAATTAACGACGCCGCCTTCGCCGTTCGAACTTGCGCGATCGCTACCAGCTACGTCGTTTAATTTCGCGTAAATCAAATTTGTAATGTCATTATCCGTGTTTCCGTGCTCCTCGAACATGTGAAGTCCGTCCAAAGGCACATTTTGATGAAGATGCATCGTATCCTTACTACTTCCCGCTCGAGGATCGGCGCACATTCGCGGAGCGGCTTGAGGAACACCCGTGCTGTTGTTGTTCACTATACCGAGTCTCGCCAAATATTCCTGAGTGTTACGAACAGAAACGTCCGATAAATTATCGTCGTCGTCGTTTTGCCGATGAATACCCGAATCTCTCTGCAAAGGACCTTCGTTAATCATTCTAATTTCTTCGTCTTCTCCGTCCTCCCCGTCCTCGGCAGAGCCTCGCCCGCTCGAACCCGATTGTTCGGAACCCGATAATTCCGAAGTAGTCGCAGCACCCGAGTTTGAGCTAGCGGCATGTCCCGCTCCGTAAGGCGGAATTTCGTCGTATTTGGGAGGTGCAAACTGATTATTATTACTTCCGGAAACGACACCTCCCCTAATCGGAATCGTGTCGAACGCGCTGGGATCGACGTAATTATTCGAGGCGGACACACTGTCGTTTCCTAAATTGGGTTTATTTACTTTCTTATTGCGCTTGTTCCTCATGTGCATGAAAACGAGCACAGCACCAAAAGAAGTCAGCAATAAAATAAACGCAATTAATAGTCCAAGTGCCCAATCGGCCAAACCTCCGTTTGCGGCCGCAACCGTTTTATTGCCGTCTTCGTTGATGGCCAAATTTGTTCCCAAATCTGCTAGCGGATCCAAAGAAATCTCGACGAATGTCATATTCGTTAAAGATCCTTGTCGACCAGAACTGGCGGTAACCACCAAGCCGACATCTTTTATACTTTCTAAAGCATCGGAATTGCTGAATTTCTTCTTGATCTGAATCGCTCCAGAAGTACGATTAACCTTAAAATATTGGTGTTGCGTGGATAACTGATAAACAATTCTTCCATCTAAACCTTTATCTCTATCCGTGGCCATTACGTGACCCACGATATAACCAATCGGCAAACTTCCCGAAGGCGAAGTCGTCAATACAAATCGATACGTCCGCTCTGTAAACTGAGGATGATATTCGTCTCTACTTTCGATTTCTATTCTCACTTTTACAACCGCCGATTTTCCGCCAATGTCGTTAGCTTTCAAGGTAAACAAATAGCGATTTCGTTGTTCGTAATCGAATACGGAGTTGGTGGTCACCAAGCCAGTGGTTGAATCTACACGAAATAGCTTCCAAGTTTCATCCGATCCTTGATAACTGTTGCTCGGAGACAGACCACCGATGGAATAGTTAAGCGAACCAAAAACTCCTTTGTCTAAATCGGTAGCGTGAGCCGTAAAAATTGCAGTTCCTATCGATTCGTTTTCGCCAATAATTTCCAGATACTCGGTAACTGGAAAACGTGGAGCATTGTCGTTCTGATCTTCTAACAAAATACGAAAATTATTCAAAGTACAAATCGACGGTTTTCCAAGATCGCACGCCTTGATCACCAGATTGTGCTCCACGATTCCACGATCGTAATCCAACGTTTGGTTAATCCTCAACACACCAGTTTGGCCTTCCAATTTAAACAAGAGATTATCGTTTCCAGAAGTTATGCCGTAAACGATTTTCGAGTTATCCGATCCTTTCTGATCTGCATCGCTCGCGTGAAACTGCATAATACTCGATCCGATCGGCAGTCCTTCGCTAATGCTTATTTCGTAATCGGATTGTTGAAAAACTGGCGCGTTATCGTTCACGTCCTCCACCGTTATGAAAACTTCGACGGCGGTCGAATTTTCCATTAGACGATCTTCGCTCTTTAATTTTAAAGTGTAGAACGCTTGAGTTTCTCTATCCAAAGATTTGATTAAAACGATAACCGCAGACGGACTCAAAATTTCGAAAACTCCGTCGGCGTTCCCTTCCGTGATGTAGAGTTTGTGATTTGAATTGGGCAAGCGCAAAATTACCGAACCCTTCGATGTGCTTTCCGGTATTTGGAGTCTGAAAATTATAAATAGAGTGAGTAATTTAAAGAGTTTGTTGGAAATAGGTACCTGTAGTTATGTTTCGATGGTTGAGGTTCAAATCCGGAGTTGCTGTTTACTTTGATGTAGACCGAAGAGGCCGAACTCAAAGGCGGTGTTCCAAAATCGGTAGCTAAGAGCGTAATTTGAAGATCTTGTTTTAAAGTCGAAGAGACGTTGCTTAGATTAACTTTCAATATTCCATCGAATTCTCCGATCGAAAAACCAGGAATTGGCTTGAAAAGAGAGTATCGTAGTTTAGAATTGTCTTCAGAATCTGCATCGGTGGCATTGACGGTAAGGATTTCGTATAAAGAATTGGAATTCCCATCTGAAATTACATTTGAATTAGCAGACTAATAAAAAATTTAGAAGAAGCAAATTACCCGGCAACGTTGTGTGATAAAAGTTTTGAGAAAATTCGGGAAGATTGTCGTTGACGTCGGTAATTTTGATGGTCAAGATGGTTTGGGCAGTGTGCGCCGTGTCGGAAGCCGAAATTTTCAAATTGTACTGCTGTTGCGTTTCGTAATCTAGCGGCATTTTCAAAATTACCTTTCCACTAAACCGATCGATACTGAACATTTCTAAAACGTCGGCATTATTGTTCGAGGAAAAACTATAGGTCAGTGGTGGATTTGTGTCAACGTCGTTAGCTGTTACGGCGGTCAAAACGGTCCCGACTTCTGTGGCTATAAGAAAAAAGGTTTTAGTACAAGAAACCGAAAGATTGGATCCACTTACTTTCGCTCACTGTTATGATGCTGTGCGGAGGAAAAGTCGGTTGATTGTCGTTGACGTCTACGATATTTATACGAACTCTCGTGGTTCCCGTCATCTGAGGAACGCCTTCGTCGGTGGCTATAACCGTAAGTCTGTAAGTGTCTCGAATTTCCCGATCGAGGACAATATTGGTTTTCAAAATTCCACTAAAAGCTGGCTCTATCATGAAAGCGTTGTCGTGATTTCCGTCGACAATGTGGTACAGCACACGAGAATTCCCATCTTCGTCTGCATCGAAAGCAAATACTTGCAGAACGAACGCTCCCTTACTGTTTCCTTCCCAAACCGTTGCGCTGTACTCTTGTTGCGTGAAGGTCGGCGCATTGTCGTTTTGATCCGTCAACTTAACCGTAACTTGGCAAAAACCGTGCAAACTTACAGATCCTTCCGTTCTTGCTTCGACAACCAAACGAATTTCTTTCCTCAGCTCGTAATCCAAATACTTGGAATTTCGTACTTGAATTACGCCGCTTTCAGAATTAATTACAAAAATATTGGCTTCGTTTCCGCTCCCAAAGAAGTAATGAATTTTTTGTCTACGGCTGTCCGTTCTCACGGCGGAAACCTTCACGACGTCTTTAAATTCTTCGGTGTTTTCGGAAAGAGTAACAACGTAAGTTGAGTTTTGAAATCTCAGTTGCGGATAGTTTTCCGGCATATCTCCCACGCTAATTTCGATTAATCCCGTGGAACTCTGCGGCGGGTTTCCTTTGTCCGTCGCTATTACGTTTAGATAAATCGTTTTTCCATTTTCGCTGGCCAAACTTTGAGTGGAACTCAAAACTCCCGTATTTGGATTGATGCGAAATTTGTTCGAGACGTCATCGTTGACCAAGTTGTAGACGATTTCAGAATTCGTACCCTGATCGGCGTCGGACGCAGAAACCTTCAAGATTGTATTTCCCGGTTGGATGTAGGCGGCCACTTTTTCTTTGAACGGATAGTTGGAAAATATTGGTTTGTTGTCGTTGATGTCACCAATGTGGACGGTTACAGAAACTTTTTGAAAGCGGGCTTCGTATTTTCCACTATCAGATGCGACCACCAAAAAATTGTAAACGCTCTGTTTCTCTCGGTCAAATTGCCTAAAAATTTAAAACATAAATAAACTGCAATTGTCTCGGATAAAGCGGAAACTCAGCTTCCGAACATTATCCTCGACCGGTAAACTGTATTACTTACCCGGTCGTTGTGATAACACCCGTTTTATTATCGATCCGAAATAACCACTGGCTCTCGTTTGCTAGCGAATAAATAATTCTTGCGTTCAATCCGACGTCGGCGTCGATCGCCCGAACTTTCAGGACGGACGTGTCGACGGGAATATCTTCTAAAATGGTTGCAGAATATTGCTGATTGTCAAATTTTGGATCGTTGTCGTTTTGGTCTTCCACACGAATGGTAATATTGCAGGATCCTTGGAGAGGTCGGTTTCCATGATCCTGGGCGGTGATCGTCAAATGATAACGAGAATGAGTTTCGCGATCCAGAGATTTTGCCGTTAGATCGCCCGTGCGCGTGTCGATAGTAAATTTGTTTCCGATATTTCCACCCGTGATGCTGTAAGTGATTTCTCCGTTTTTACCAGAATCCATGTCCATAGCAACGATGGTGTGGACGACCGCCAGTTCGTTGTTCTCGGGGATAAATAGCGGAGTGCAGGAACTCAAGCGAAATTCGGGAGAGTGGTCGTTGACGTCGATTACCACGACCGACAAAATGGTAACATCGAATTGCGTTTTAGCCACACTATCGCTTTTAATGGAATCCGTAACGTATATCGGTAAAACGTAACGATTTTTAAATTCGTAATCCAAAATCTTTTTGGTTGTCACGACGCCCGTTAGTTCGTCGATGGAAAAAGTGTCGTCGGCAATTCCAGGTGGAATTAGATACGTCAAGTTTCCCGCCATACCGTTTTCTCCAAAACCAGATTTTGCACCGACTCTCGTAACGTACGTTCCTATGCCGGAATCTTCCGGTAATTTAGCTTGATACTCGGAATTGATAAACCTGGGTGGGTTTTCGGTGGATCCCTGTATGGATAATTTCAATTCTAAATGCGCTTGTTTGGTCGGCGTTCCATGATCGCTAGCGGTTATGTTGATGTTGAAGGTTTTCGACGAATCGATGAAAGTAATTGGTTTCGCCAGAGTAACGATTCCGGTGTCGTATCCGAGGGAAAAACGGTTTTCTTCGTTTCCGCTAGCTATGATGTAGGTAATTCGTCCGTTGTCGCCGCTATCCATGTCGACCGCAACCACGCGAGTGACCACCTCGCCCAAAGTGATCGAATCTTTGATAAACACATTCGGAGTCGATGGGATTATAAATTTTGGCGCATTGTCGTTAGCGTCTATAACGATCACTCGGACCGTTACGGTTGTGCTTAGTCTTTCGCTTACGTTTAAGCACTGATCGGTCGCTTTGACCACTAAAGTGTATTCCGATAGCGTTTCGAAATCCAACGAGGACGATAGCACGAAAGTTCCGGTCAGATTGTCTATCGTGAAAACGTTGGAATTATTACTTTTAACCAAATTATAACGAATATCGCCGTTAAATTTCGAATCCAAGTCTTTGGCGGTGAAATTGTACACGGAAGTGCCAATTTGAGTGTCTTCGGAAACCAAAATGGTGACGGGATCTTGCGGCCATTGCGGTGCATTATCGTTAACATCAATTACATCGATGCGAACAGTTACGGCGCTACTTTGCGGATTGTTAATGGTGCTCGTGTCCAACGCGCGAACTTCCAGTCGATATTCCGATTGAACCTCCCTGTCCAACTCTCGTGCGACTATGAGAGATCCAATACTTCTGTCGATCTCAAACGCATCCACAATTTGATCGGCGTTTAACGAAGTTAGGGTGTAAGTAACGTGCTCTCCACTACTGTTGGGAATGGAATTTATGTGGTCCAAAGAATCAGATGTGGCAACCGTTCCAACAATGTGGCCGACTCCTACATCCTCGCGTACCTATAAATCAAGACGAAACATTGATAATGGCATTATAAAGTCCAAAATAAACAATTTTACCTTAAACACCAAACTGGAACTCGTAAACGTAGGTCGGTTATCGTTCAAATCTAAAACTTCCACTCGTAACATTCTCACCGTTTGCTTGGAAGGATAGCCGTTATCGGTGGCCGCAACGGCTAGACGGTATATGGTTTTGTCTTCGTGATCCAGTTCGATTTTTGTTCTAATTATGCCAGATATTGGATCGATACTAAAAATTCCATAACCGTCCGAATCTCTACTTTTAAGAATCGAATACGTTATCGAAGAATTATTGCCTTCATCCGGATCGACCGCTCGAACGCGTACAACTTCTGTATTTGGGAGTTGTTCTTCTCGAACGCTAACCACATCTTCCTGAGGATCGACGATTTCAGGTGCGTTGTCGTTAATATCGAGAATTTTTATTTTAACCGACACTCTCGAACTCCGCTGAGGACTGCCTTGATCACGAGCCTCGGCGACCAAATCGTAATTATCCTTAATTTCTCTGTCCAGTGGATCCTTGGTGACAATTTCGCCTAAAAATTTTAATCGAATAACTAAAACGATTTAGCTTTAATTGGAATAAACGAAATGTGTTGATTGGACTAAAGCAGTTACGAAAGAGTGTCAACGGTTTATTATTTGTTCTCGAGGCGGAATGCTAAAAGCATTCTTTAGCTTCTGTAGCAGATCAGAATTCTGGTAACGTGACCAGCATTTCGCTCTTCGTACGATTCAATCATCCTTATTTGCAAATCTGCGTGTTTTTGTTGTGCGCCAAATGCAAGATAATAATAATTATGATATTTAGACGGACGAGTGGAGGAGGAGCGAGAATTTTTTGGGCCAATTTAAAATTTTAGAGCGACACGGTTTTATCGGTACGTAATTTTTTTTGTCTAATAATCGGCGAACGAGAGCGGCCGTGTGCGAGTAAATGGCATAGCCGGGCCAGGCGAAGTTGGTTTTGGATGGTGGCCGGGAATGTAACCGAACTGCTTCTTCAGCCTCGGCCCCTCAACGTCGCACCCGATGGATTCCACGGACATACTTTACGCGTGGTCTCGACTTGAGCAAATTCTCTTTAACTAAAACAACTGTTCTCTTTAATTGATAAATTATCGTTTTTTGGATTAAATTCTTTTTTAATTTGAATTTTTCAAACTCGGCCCTGACGAGAGTCGAGCGATAAAGCACGGCTGGCGTATCATTTCCATTTTATTTGAGATACCTTGAAAGGTACTAATTGTAAAAGAACATGAAAACAAATGTGCCCCGGAGCTAACTGCAGCTGCAACTGAAATGTGTGGTAGTTGATCTTCTAAAGACCAATTATGAAATCTCAGACGGTACCAAGTTGATACCATAATACGCGATGGGTTCAAAAAATGAATATTACTTTGGTTGGTATAGCCCAGTATAACAATAATAATAATAATCAAAGACACACACGCACAATTAACAAAGATAAAGTTTAAGACTGTTAAAATTAAGCGGTGCTCCCGCTGATTGCCAATAATAATAAAGAATTATTTAAACTTTTTTTTGGCGCACCGGCTACGGGCTCGAGGTATCCCAAAGAAAGAAAAAGAAGAATAACGTATAATGTAACATAAGTAAGTTAAAAATAAAAATAAAACTTTTTTTAATCTCTTAAGTGTTCATAGTGTATCATAATTTAAAGTCATCATAAGTTAGAGTTTAGACGTACAATTTTTACAAGTGAGGATCAGTAAAACAAGTTTTGCAATTGCAAGTGCAAGTTCACATAAATATCACTTTCAGCTTCAAGGTTCGAAACCTAAACGGACCCGCAAATATCTTAAATGTCAGTAACACATGATTAATCTCCACACCTTTGATCGTGGTCCACAGTTTCGTTAAGATAGCGTTAAGAGGTTTAGTGCCGATATTGAACCCACCGATTAAATCTACAACTTATTTATAACTTTCATTAATTGAATGATGTATTATTTTTCGTTTCTTTTTCGTTTAATCTGACAATACCATTACGTCCCAATTACCGTCGTCGTCCTATTCGTTCGGGAGAGCGCGAGGAGAGTGCTTTCCGATTTTCCAATTTGGAGGTAAAAATTATAATCTTCTCTACCACGTGCCGTAAACAATGCAAAGGTGTACCACCAAGTTCAAGGACATTTGACAGAGAATACCAAACTGTTTCTCGAGACCCAGGAGTAGGAATTTTTCCCAAGAAAAATTCAACTCGGCCGGTACATTTCAATTTAAATATTGCGTGACTTTAAACATCGAGAACAACTAAAATCTTTTTTTATTCTATGAGGAACTGGAACCACGGTCAACCGAGGATGCCTACGTTACCCCCTGGGAGGAGAAGTGTGAAGTCATTCTTGTTCTTTCCATCACTAATCAAATTTCTTGTTGTGCCGTACAAAAATAATCGCTATCCATTAGAGTTCTTTCGTCACGTTCTTTTTATTGCGGCCGATTTACAGATACAATTTAAAAAATAAACCCATTGTGTACAATTTCGCGTTGTACAAAATTAATTTCTCATAATCTGATAAATAAATCATCATTCAAAAGATTAAAATTTAATGCTTAACAAATGATAAATATTTAAATCTTATTATGGCAATGAATCAGTCATCACATGTTGGATGTTCTACTTTGGAAATCAACATTTTATAACTTAATACCACCTATAAATTTAAATTCTTTTGGATTACACGCCATAACACCAACTTTTTGCTTTTTTATAAATCAATTTACGAAAAGACCAAAACACTCTTATAGCACTTGCGAGATATAGTACACACTAAGAGGTTACCTTATCACTCGGTAATTTATGGTCTCCTACTTTCAAATCTTCTGCTAAAAAATTACAGTAGTCCGCGAAGGAACAGCAAGAAAAAGGAAAACAAGAAGTTTTTGCGTAGCATTAAATACCATACCAGATTGAGAAGCGTAAATTTTTATTGGAAATTTAAATCTATTTCTTATGGCTTCTTCCAGGCCCGTAGCCAGGATTTCATTTCGGAGGGGGTTCCCCTTCCGAAAATTTTTATTATTACAGATAAATTTTGTCAATATTCTATTTTTCTACATTTATTAAAAATTTTAGCCTTTCACCAGTAGAATTTCTTAAGGGTGCCATTTTTTGACCTATTTTAAACTTCATTTACAGCGCAAAATTGGCTATATATGGCTTATATATGTATTATATATTGTCGTGAAACAAAATATTTCGACCCACCCTGTGCTGAATTGTAAAAATTTGTTAATTTAATTTTTAAACGCTTAAATTGGAAAAGTACAGAGTGGGGAGAAAAGAGAGAGATAAGGGCTTTTTTGGCCAACTATGGCCGACAGCGGGTACGAGATTTCGCTGAGTTTTGATATTTTTGAGAATTGTGAGTAGTATTTTATTTTGACTTGATTTAAATAAAGTGATTTGATGCGCCAGTGATTTATTGCGCCTTTTTTGGAAGTATTATTTTGATATTTGGAATTGATTTGGATTATTTTTTTTTTGATGAGTTGCTACCGAGCGACAGTGTTATTAATTTGGTTGATAAATTAGAAGAAAAGCAATTGAAATTAAAAATTGAATTAGAATTATTTAAAATTGGAAAGTTTAAAATTTATTGCATTCGTAGGAACGAATGTGCGAGAATTGAGAACTCGTCGATTTGGATAAGGCTAAAAATCAAAACTTCGATTCTTTTAATTTAATTGGAAAAAAAAAAATAATTTATTTTTTATTTGCGTTAGAAGAATTTTATTTTTATTTTTGAAAACAATTGAACCCAACCTGAGACACGACAATCTCATCTCCCGCATTTAAGAGATTAGTCGCGGTAAGAGAGTAAGAGACTAGAAGTGTATGTGAGAAAATACCCTTTTAAGAAGTATCACTGCATCTTTTAATTGGCGCCCAACGTGGGGCTCGAACCCACGACCCTGACATCTTAAAGCCCCCATTGCGAATTTTTGTTCTAGGCTGCGCCCATAACTCCAATTCGCAACTGGGGCTTTAAGATGTCGTGAAACAAAATATTTCGACCCACCCTGTGCTGAATTGTAAAAATTTGTTAATTTAATTTTTAAACGTTTAAATTGGAAAAGTACAGAGTGGGGAGAAAAGAGAGAGATAGAGGGCTTCTTTGGCCAACTATGGCCGACAGCGGGTGCAAAATTTTGTATGCCCGCTGAATTTGATTTTTGATACGAGATTTTGTCATTTTGAAATTGTGAGTAATATTTTTGATTTGATTTGAATAAAGTGATTTGATGCGAATGCATTATTGCGCTATTTTGATATTTTGATAATTTGGATATTTTTGATCAGTCGCTGCCGAGCGCGAGCAGTAGTCATTTGATTGATTTAAAGTGATTTGGAAAGAGAATATTTCGAATAATAAATTCGTTTTGCACATAAAAGTAGAAAATTAAATTCTATTTGTACGAGCGAATGTGCGAGATATTGATAACTCGTCGATTTGGATAAGCGAGAATCAAAACTACGATCCCTTGAGGAAATATTGAAAACATTACAATTAATTTGAATTTTGATTATTAATAATTTTTGGACAAAATTAAACGTAAACGAAGAGACGAATAAAAATTTGTAGGGTAACAAAAATGAAGGGAAAAAAATTATCTACGAAAAATGCCTGAAAAGTATTTATGTAAAAGCGATTTTTATATGCCAAAAAGAGTTTTCAAAAAGTACTATTTACATTGCTAACATAGGAGCGTCCGAATACTTTTATGAGTAACTGTATATAAAATAATTATATAAAAATATGCACAATAAATATTTTTGCGATGGTTGTTCATTTGATACTTTATATCCAGCAACTTTTTTTTCCTTTAAGGGTCTGAGATACAAAAAGAACAGCATATTTTCGTGATTTTTTTTTTCAGATTATACCTTATTTATTAATATTTTTTAAATTGTTTACTTTATTAAGCATTATTCTAAGAACATTCTGCTAAATTTTCATAAAAAAATATTGAAAAATAAGCCAGTGGTAGTGGTGAAAACGTAGTCACCTCAAAAGAAAGGTTCCTTGCGGTAGTCGGGATAACTCATGACTGCTTCATCTGAAATTGAAAAAAAACGAAATCTTTCGTTCAAAGCCAAGATAAACTTATGTACTAAAAAAATCTTCTTGGTTTTTAAATTTCAGATGAAGCAATCACGAGTTATCCTGACTACCGCATGGGAACTTTTTTCTTGAGGTGACTCGGTTTTCACCACTACCAGAAAAATACTTTTCAGTATTTCTTTATTAAAATTTAGCAAATAATACTTAATAATGTAAACAATTTAAAAAATATTAATAAATAAGGTATACTCTGAAAAACAAATTACAAAAATATGCTGTTTTTTTTGGATCTCAGACCCTTTTGCCCCCTTGAATAGGGGCGGCAAAAACCTCAGTGCCTATGAGCGGTAAAAGTATAAATCCGCCTCTGATGACAGGAAAGTGGCGGAACAGACATTTTCAACTAAACGAAACTCAATAATTATCAATACATTAGTACTAAAAAAAAAATTAGTAGAAAATTTTAATTTGAGTAAAAGTAAGTGAAGTGAAAATCTTCTTATGGGTAAGAATTTACACTATAGTCGATCTAACATATGAATGATATAGGTGGCGCGTCGTTTGCAAAGTCTAATTTACATCGGGAAACTTCAGATAATTTAAATAGTACTTAATCTTGTAATAATATTAAACATTCACCACAAAAAAGCGAAATGTTATAACCAAATAACTACATTTAACTTTGTTCAAATCTATCTTATTTATGACTTTACCCGGTTTAGTTTAGGCAACACGCATAGCACTTCAATCGCAAAAATTTTGTTATTGTAATAGCGTCTAACTTCAAAGCAATTTCATTGGTTTACGTTTCAAGGTTGTTGCTTTAGTACAAATTTCAATATTTTTCTTTAAAAAAACAGACTATAGGTTGGAATTGCAAAGACTGCTGGTCGTAATAGGTTCTTCAGTCACCCTAAGTTTCCTAAGTTTTAAAAAGCCTTACGTGGGAATCGATTTGCTGATGATGACTCATTAAATGTAACTATTGCTAAGTATTTTGAAAATAACGAAGAATTCTAAACCGAATAATAGCGTGAAGCACTAAGTGCATAGACGCGAAGGGTAATTATATTGTAAAAAAGTACGCAAATACGTTTTTCCTTCACATCCACACGGAGAATACATCGAAGCTTTTACACGGTATCTCTTCGTTAGGTATTCTTTCGTAAACCTAATTAAGACGCTTAAAAAACTACGATTGCTTGACAAATAGAAAATCACATTTTGAAAAATTGGCATCGAATCGAAAGAAAGATTAAATTGTCAACAATATGTTTTATATACATTTAAGTAAAAGTGGCGGTGGCTTTGAGTTTTAAAAGTTGTGTTTGCTCTTCTTGAAAGCTTTGTATTTATTAAATGTTAATATTTGACCGTTGGTACACGATTTATCCATCTAAATATCTATTAAAGCGGACAAATGTTTTTACGTGGTCTCACCGATGTGTATTTAAAATAAAAAGATAAGTAGTTTGTCAATAGTTGGGGAATCATAAAAAATAATTTTTTGACTTACCGGTATCGAAATTGATGTGGAAACTCGTGTTGCTCGGAATTAAATAATATTTGATGGCGGCGTTCACGCCAACGTCCAAATCTTTAGCAGTTATTGTTCCAACAGAAGTTCCACGTCGCACGTTCTCTTCGATCTTGAATTCGTAAACATCTTTGGTAAATATTGGATCGTTATCGTTGGAATCTAGCACCTGGACGACTACACGTGCAGTTGCAGTTTGGGATGGCGTTCCGTTATCGGTCGCGATAACGGAAAAGTAATGGCGCTCTTGTTTTTCCCGATCTAAATTGCCGTGAAGATAAATCCAGCCGCTGTTGGGAAAGATTCCAAATATTTCCGACGTATGAGTGGGCGAAGAATTGTTTCCCGATAATAAACGGTAGGTTAATCGAGCATTGTTCCCGGTGTCCAAATCGACAGCCGTTACTTGAACGATCTGAAAGAGCGTTTAAGTTAGTCAAAAAGAAATTTTCGGCTCGAGGCCGTCCACCCCATAACATGACGGACCGTTATCGCAAAAAATCGTTAAAGAGGTCCTAGATCACTGACCTACGTACGCTACGTGTGATTATTATATCCTTTATTTCCAATATAAGTAGCGTGACGGTCTGATCGGTAATAGTTCATTTGAGATAATGAGCTAAGTCTCGCTGACCTCTGCGTGTTCATCCATCATCATGGGCAAGGCCAGAATCTGACGCGACTGTGGCAGCCCATGCTTCAAGATTGCTACTGATTTGTGACGGTATTTAAATATTTCAATAAAATTTTTGCAAGATTTTATCGCTCAACGAGATTTTCTTATTAAATTATACAAGTGGGTAAGTAAAGCCGGGACATAAAACTTAATTTCTTACCTGAGAATTTACGGGAAGCGATTCCAACGCTTTCACGTTATATTCAGTTTGTTCAAAAACGGGAGCGTTATCGTTCACATCTTGCACTTCTACTAGCACAGTTAAATTGGCCGATAGTGATGGAATGCCAGCATCTGATGCAGTTATTGTTAAACTGTGTCGTTGAACCGCCTCATAATCTAAATGACGCACGATCGTTAAGGATCCCAAGTTGGAATCGATAGCAAATAAACCCGATTTTATTGCGTTGCTTGATAATTTGTAATGAACGATTCCGTTAACTCCCGAATCCTTATCCTGCGCGTGTGCGGCATAAATTGGAGTTCCTATCTCGACGCTCTCCGGAACGGATATTCTCACAGTGTTGGACTCAAATTCTGGAGAGTTATCGTTGACATCTTCGATTTCGATATTTACCTACGATAACGCAAGCAAAATTTTGTAAAAATAAGCTAAAATAATAAAATTGACGTGCGAGACTTACTTGCGTGTGGCCATACGCTGGCGGATTTCCGCTTGTTCCTTGGATATTCAAAAGAATGTTCGCACGATTTTCATGATCCAAATTTGACGCGGTTCTTATTGAACCCGTCGATGGATCTATGCGGAAGTAGCTGTCGGGATCGCCGGAATGTATAGAATATCTAATTGCGTGATGACCTAAAACAAAAGTAAAAGACGCGACTTTAGCTATTTTATTTCTTGCAAAAATGATTATCAGGGTGGAGTACCCCCTGCGAGCTAATACAGCAAATTCAATTTGTTCTTTCGTTTGCAATAAAAGGAAACACTATCGCCGTGCAAAAGAGACATATTGCGTAGTGTTAACCGGCTTTGTGTTTGAGACTATGAATGTCAGGCATGGTTAAATGTTTTGTTTCGTATACTAAAAATAAGCAAATAAATTGGTTTTATAGAGAAGAGTGTATGGAATAATATCGTGTTTCTCGCAGATATAAATTTATACACTCTTGAACATTTCTTTATGTATTTATGTGCAATTCAAGATTTCCCACAAAATCACCAATCAACTGACGATAACGTCTGTACTAAGGGATGTGTGTAATATGTAAGATTCATAGAAACAGTTGAACCTAGAAAATAAATTGTTTCTCTCGGTTGACAATAGAAAATGTCCAAGGGCAATTTTAGTGAATGTAGACATTGAAATAAAAGTTCAATGCAGAAATTATGGCTCTATCGGGGAATTTTCGATGAGCAATATGTGATATTGACATAAATGATGAAATAATATGTAAATGTTCTTTCTGGTTAGATCGCGGAAGTCGTGTAAGTCGCGGATCATTCTAGGACGGGTGAACGCTTCGAGAACACCGCGAAGGCGTCGGGTTATGGTTAAAATAAATCTTACTAGAAAAACTTAGAAATAAATTCGCATGGCAATTAGGCATCGAAAAACTTGTTTAGACATTATAAAATCAAATTATAAATCGAAAAATAAAAAACGAAGAGATAAATTCAGTTAATATTTGCAAGTTGTTAATTATTTAATGACGACCAATAACAATAAGTAGTAAATTTTGCTAAACTACCAAATCTAAGTATCGCAGATGTTATGCGAGTTAAATGAGTTATTGTAAAATCTTCAATAAATTAATCTGTTTCGATGGGCGCATTCGGGGACGCCCAGCTTCGCTCAGTGGCTTTGCTAGTTTAGAACTTTAATTTAAGATATAATTAATACAGCATATTTTACAGTTTATACTAAGCGATTTGAAGTACTGAGCTGCCGAGCAGCTGAGCGTCCAATTATAAATATTTTTTTTAAAGTGAATATGCTTTTAGTGTACGAATGAAATGAATTGCGACGTCGGTCGGTTTTACGCCAATGAATTTAGTGCTCTAGGGCTGTAAAAAGCACGTTATCGTACCCTTCGGTTATAAAAGTTCAGGTCTGCAAAGCAGACTATACATAGTCTGTTTCTTTTAAGAAAAATATTGGAATTTGTACTAAAGCAACAACCTTGCAACGTAAACCAATGAAATTGCTTTGAAGGTAGACGCTATTACAATAACAAAATTTTTTCGATTGAAGTGCTATGCGTGTTGCCTAAACTGAACCGGGTAAAGTCATAAATAAGATAGATTTGAACAAAGTTAAATGTAATATCGAATAGACGTAGTTATTTGGTTATAACATTTCGCTTTTTTGTGGTGAATGTTTAATATTATTACAAGATTAAGTACTATTTAAATTATCTGAAGTTTCCCTATGTAAATTAGACTTTGTGAAACGACGCGCCATCTATGTTATTCATATGTTAGATCGACTATAGTTACTTTGTTTCAGCTTTAAAAATACGACTTCCCCCCCTCGACCTTTCTAATGAAGTAAACTGTAAAGAAGATTAAAATTAAATGTTTCCCTGTTCGCTTAAGGTCGGGGATTGACAAACTTTTATAAATATCCGCATGCGTCGCTACTGGCGAAAAAATATATATAAATATTTAAAATTTAGCAAAGTTACACACTTCACGTGATTGTGCTAAAATCCAATAGATGTCACCTCATCTGTTACTACATAATGCAAATGTATCGTCAAACTAATAGATTGTAGAATGTTTTTGGGGTACTATAATTCCGCCCGTCAGCCGGGGTGTAAGAAACCGTAATCTTTACATGTTCGTTTTAGGTTCCCACAAAGCATCGGGTTCATCAAAACACCCGGATGCCAAGAAACCATGCAAAGACGCCCGGAATCACGCCAAATCACTCGCCCCGCCCCATGGACGACAAGGGACCAAGCTCATCGAATGCTAGGAACCACAATTCACGGACCGCTCACTCGCCCCGCCCCATCGACACCAAGGGACCAAGTTCGTCAAACACTAGGGACCCAAACGGCGGACTCCGAAAACCCACTGGTCCAAGGGCTGGGTAATTACCAGCTGGAGGACCACCTGAGGTACAAGAGGCCGAAATCGATCATGCAGTCAGACAGTTAACTGACAACAGAATTAACATTGTTTTAAAATTTCAGGACAAAAAGGTCGGACCAATGACGGATGGCATAGTGCCAAACTGGATGGGCCGCGTAAGCCGAGCAATCTCGAAACGCGTCCCCCCGCTTAATCCCTCCTAAACCCACGTTATCGTAACATCTCGAAAATACTCGGAAACTGCTGGAGTCACGGCTGAAGATTGTTTTCAAGGCGCAGAACGAAAAGAAAAATGAAAGAGAGAGCGAGACGCGTCCGGTCTCTGCGTGACTACGACAGAGAACGAATCCGCGACGCGTCAGCTCCACCACAAGTCGCAAATCCCAAGTCCGGTGTCCATGGCAGGGCCAAGGCTTCTTCCTTGAACGCCCAAAAAGGATTCGCGGCAAAAATTGTGAGAATTCAAAGATAGCCGATAAGGCAAATAGGGTACGGTCCCGAAGTCTAAAACGAAACAAAGTAAAAAAGAGGACAGGCAGTATACCCTAAATAGCGGTGGCATGCCAATTAATTCCCGAATTCGATTCGGGTACTATAATCCCTTTAATTTTAATCCCTTATCCTCGATTTCATTCTCTCATCTAATATCTACCTGGCAAAAGCCGTTAATTCAAGGCTCCATCTTTTTCAAAAAGCTTGAACTATTTTCGAGTTTCGAACTCGAAAGTTCAAAATCTGCATAAAATGATAAGTACACGAGTTCATTCATTTTGTTGTTATTAATTAACTTTTTTCAATTTCATTTATTGATATGTAAACTTCGCATACATCCGCGTGTTATTGTAGAGAAAAATTCGGTATAACAATTTTTGTTTTGTTTTTTACAGTTTTTAATTTCATAATGTAATTAAAAGTTTAATTTAAATTATGAACCTACAAAAATATAGCTAACAGTTTCTTCTACAAGTTGTTAAAAGTATAAATGTTATATATGATTTAGTTTGGGAGAAAACCATGAACTCTGAAGGGTCAATATAGCGTATATTTTGTACATTCGCCCCCAGCCTTAAAGACCTTTGTAGCTTGAAAATAAACGTCGTAAACTATGGTTAGGAAAATCTCTGCTCGAAATTTATTACTCTGACGGAATCGTTAATTTCAGAACAGTTTTCTGTAAAGCTGTGCAACTAAAAACATTTCTTGAATATTAAAACCATAATAAAATTTGAAAAATACCATACCACAGCCAAGTGGCATCCTAGATTAAGTAATAAACTCAAAAATCTACATACTTGCATTTAAAATTGCTACTTTAGTACTTAAACACGGATTAACAATTTTAATAATATTTGCATTTTTATGACATTACAAAAATTAGATTACATTTAGCAAAACGTGCAATTTGCAAACATCCAGAAATAAATTAAACTGCAATAATTGTCGCCCATTAAATTGCAGTCGCAGAATTAAATAAATTGCGCCATAATAAAACACCCCACTATTAATGATTTAAATGATCTTAAGAGAATGTAAATGCAAGTTACGATTTTTGAAATGAAAATTTTACGACGACTGTTTTCAAAACTGGATTTTCTTATTGCACTCGTAAATTTGATATAAATATGAGCGGATTAATGAAAATTTTATACAAATCCGTCTAACGAACCGTGCAATTTTTGCTCGTTAGAAAAAATTTGCTAAAATTTACGACCACGGTATTAGTTATTGACAAATAATACTACACTGAAAACAATAGAATATGGGCGGATTATTTCAAATAGCCCGGACAATGGTTCACTGCATACCATAATAAGCTCTCTCGAGACAACTAGAAATGTTTCAGTTAAAAAAAAAACTATTAAAACAAATTGAAAAGGAAGTGGAAATGTATGGTTTTAAGTTTCTTTAATGGGGAGCGAGCTTTTTCTAAGCGGCCAAAAAAAAATAATAAACAAACAAAAAACGTTGTAATTATTACAAAAACCCGTTTTAGTTTACAACAAACTATTGTATTGTCAAAAAATGAAGCAACACATTATCTGAATAAAACCTTATTACCATTTAAGTAAACGAATTCAAAAGTTTAAGAGGGAAAGAGGCAATTATTTTTAAGAGTTGAAGGGCTGCATGTGCATGTCAGACGACATTTCGGTAGTATGCTAAATGAAAAGCGGCCATTGTATTGTATTCGAGATTCGCATTTTGCGAACTTAGTTGGACAGCTTGCATTTGATTGCAGTCTTACTTAAATCGGCGGTACCAAAACAATTTCGACATTTTCTCACGAAAATTATTTAAAAATGGAGGTTTTCTCGGTGGCGTCTTGCGGTTCGCCGCAGACGCGAAAGTCGATCGCGAGAAAAGGGGAAAAATAAGATAGATTGCGGTGGCAAAAGCGAAAAAATAAAAATTAAAAAAGTTGGAAGAAACGAAGGTGCGGAAGGTCCCGATGAGACACGGCTAATTTACAAAGGAAATTAATTTTTTTCGAATTAATCGGTCCAACAGTTTTGATACCACCGATTGTTTGTACAGTGACATTAAATTTATTACTTTGCTGAAAAGTTGGTTTGCTGTTTGAAACCCCCAAAATCTTACCAAACAAGTCATGAAAGCTTCTGTGATTGCTGGAAGGGGAAGAAGAGAAGCGGCACGGCCACTTTTAAGACTTGAGCGGTAATACATTGCAAACCGTCAGATTTATAGATGCGAGATGAACTTTTGACTAAATAAAATTTTGGGAAAAGCAGCGAATTGACAATTAACGATTTAATTTAAACATACGAAAGGAACGGGACGATAAATTTAAACGAAAAGATTGATATAAGTTAAATTTCAATTTATTTTTCATGTAATTTGAACCTATGTAGCCGGATGATGTCTCGAGAAAGAAATGTATGCAAGAAAATCGGCGATATTTTTGGGAGGTCCGAGAACTTGGCGTGTTTCGTGTTCGCATAAATTTGTAAAAATGCGAAGACAGCGATACGTAATTCACCGATTTCAGAACGCAATAAAATACGTAAGGAAAAAAATGTTTTCGTACAATTAATTGACTACAAATGTGTTAAATTAAAAAAAAAAAAAAGGCGAATGGCGTAGTGAAAGCTTTATATCTGCTCGTACGGTCTCTCGTGTGTTGGTGCAATATTATTATTATGTATTAGTGTCGTTATTAGAATATTACATCGGGATATAAAAGCGTGCATTAATATTATATTGTAAAAGTAAAGGAAAAATAAGAATCACGCATTCGTGTATAATACAATAAGTGCGACGATAGAAATCCACGATCGGCTGGCGCAATATCTCAACTATATAAGTCATAATCGTGAAAGCTGGTGAGCTTTTTCAGCTCACTGTGTTTTCACGACTCACTCTCTGTTTCGTCACGTTAAGCGGTATAGTATTATGTATTTGCTGAAATACCACAGTGTCTGGTTATTCTTAGCATTCTCAATTTATGGCAGTCGTGTTCTTGACTTGAGGGGCATCAAAACGACCTTGACTAGCACAACTCATTTCCAGATCAAATGACATTATTAATGGACATTAACTAGTTAACTTGCATATTGAACTTTTGCGCCGATAAATTGCTTTCCAATTCCATATTATGTAAATTAACAAACTGCAATTTGCAAAATTAAAAATTATTTTATAATGGTAAAAAATTTTAAGTGAAAATCGCTAACGATTCTTTTTATGGTATCACACTTCATTAGCTAGTATTTTTCTTCATTTTCCCATTTGTCGTTAACCTTGCTCGGCAAAAACTCTAAATCCAATCAACGCTTGACGTTTTAATTTATTATTTTCAACATCAAAAACACTCTCTCCACGAGTTAAAATCCGGAAAATTATTGTTTGCCAGTAAAAATATAAAAATTAGAACAATAATTTATTCGACCAACTTTATATTGCCGCTTCAAAGTAGTTTGCGGTATAAAAGTGTGATTTATAATAAATAATAAAACATTTAACGATTTTTTAATATTATTTTGTAACGTAAAAGCAACCTATAAAAGACGACCGCGGTTTCTCACAGAAACTATTTGCATAGCCCATGATTTCGGTTAAACAAATATTAAACTTGGCTACTTCTACGCAAACGTGCCGAGATGCGTAACCAACAGGAATGGGATACCGATATAAAACGTCAAGTTTGGTTCTATAAAACCACGTTAAAATAACGTTTTAAATTTATACCTATAGTCGATCTAAAATATGAATAATGTAGGTGGCGCGTCGTTTGCAAAGTCTAATTTACATCGAGAAACTTCAGATAATTTTAATTTTAATTAATTCACCACAAAAAAGCGAAATGTTATATCCAGAGCTCGGAACTTTAGGCTTTTGCATATTTGTTTGGAAAGTGCATATTGTAATTGTGGTTAGTCAAAAATTCGTTTCATATTACCTACATGTCAAATATAAAAGTTTTCGTCGCATAATTTTGCATATTTCTCGCATATTTTAGGTTTAAGAACATATAATTGCATATTTTGTTGATTTCAGGCCACTTGTACAGTGTGAGTTTAATTTCGAGTTTAGTAAAACTTGGTTTAATTTATAAACAACGTTTAAAAACGTAAGTGTTTTTAAATTATTTTAATACTAATCATATAAATTACTGTTTAATTTTACTAGTTTAGCAGTAATTTGTATGTTGGTATTAACAGTGGCGTAACTATAGGGATTTTACACTACCGATGGTGGCGCTAGCGACAACTTCAATAGTATACCTCAGTAGGATGTTCATCTGTTTATCCTGGTTTATACGGAAATGTTTCGTTTATCTGTGTCCAAATTAATTAAAAAACGGTTGTTTTTCATAACTACTTAACCTAAGCTTTCTATTTGTAATTAAACAAATAATGTATTTGTTTTTTGATGTCTCGGTGTTTTGTAAGCGAATATTAAGAACTCCTAGAAGTTCATGCGGCTTCTAGGTAAATCAGTTGTTTGTAAACAAAGATCATAGTATATTACGTGCCGAGGTGGAAAATGCTTCATTACAGCCGAGCGCTAAGTTAGTTGACTGAGGCGCGAAGCGCCGAAGTCAACTCTAAGCGCGAGGCTGGAATGAAGCTTGACACCGAGGTATGTATACAATTTTATTCACAATCAGTTTGTAAATAATTAAAGTTCATTAAATTTCATTTTATTAACGCACATTTTTTGTTAGTTCCATTTCTTGCCTACCGACAATGCGACATTGCAGGTCGGGAAGTGATCACTTCCCACCCTAAGGTTGGGAAGTAAACCAAAATAGCTTTCTGATTGGTTGTCAAGTGAAAGTAAATAATAAACAGCTTCCCAACTTTTTAAAAGTCAGGGATGTGTCGATTACTAACTGATTGTGAATAAAATATATTTAACATTTATAGTTTTTTCAAAAAAAAATCATGTGATTGGTATTAGCAACAGATTCACCTTCCGTAATACATCTGGAAGTTGGTTTTGCTTCTAAGTAATTAAATAGATCCTTAAATGAAAGCGAACATAATTTATCTGAATGATTCATTTCGACACGAAGTATAAGATTCTGATAAAATATTAATAATTACTAGAGACCGACCGAAGGTTCGGTTTCGGTTTCGGCCAATTTCGACTAAAAATGCTGGTTTCGGCGGAAGTTTCGGTTTCGGCCAAAAATTGCCCGAAACTTTCGGCTCGGCCGAAACTAGTGTTCGCGTGTCTTTAAATTAAAATTTAGGGCTTAATAATTAATAACTATAAAGTTGGTATTTTATATTAAATTTTTAAGGTTGGTATTGCTATTTTTTTTAACTTGGTAATCAACGGAATAGTATATATAAGTAGAAAGAACAACTAAATTATAAATAGTAATTAATGAAGATTAAGAAAGATAGAAAAGATTAGAAATTGAACGAGTAAAAATAGCTAAATCCATTAATTAATTTGCAGAATTAAGATTTGTTGTAAAATTATTAAATCCTAATAAATAAAAAATAATACTCTTAAATAGTTTAAAATTTTCAAAATGTTAAGAACTTTGAGGGGGGGGGGGAGAATTTGCCTGAGGTGCTAGAAAAGCTTAATACGGCTCTGGTTTCGGTTTCGGTTACGGTTTCGGCCGAAAATCGTGTTTCGTGTTACTTATCTAAAACAAAAACTCGTTGTTTTTTATATTAATTTTAAAAAATCCCAGAAAAACAAAATCAAACAGTATTAACACACGTTAAAAGACAATTTGGTATACTGGTTTGAGTAGTTACAATTGCTGTCGTATGGTGGCGTTTGGTTAATGTTAAATCCCTATAGAGTGGCAGGGCTGGCAAAATGCTACGGGCCCCGCGAGAGCCGAAGCCCCGCCCGAGAAGCCACAAACTCAGAAGTAACCTAAAATTTTTAAAAAAATTAGGTAAAAATTATAAATTTTATATAACAGGGTTCTCACTTGTATGGAAAACCTGGAAAAGTCATGGAATTTAAAATTTTTAGCGCTAATATATCAGGGAAAAACATTTTTGTCAAGAAAATATTTTTAAATTGGAAAGTTTTTAAATTATACTGTCGAGTAACTTCTTAAGTGATTTATTAAAATTCTATTACAACGTGACGATTTTTACTGGGGGAGGGGGGCATTCAATGAATTTGCCACGGGCCTCAGATGGTATAGTTACGCCACTAGGTATTAAAATAATTTAAAAACACCTACGGTTTTAAACATCGTTTATAAATTAAACCAAGTTTTACTAAACTCGTAACATTACTACTAGAAAAAATTTGATTTAAAAAATTAAAACTTTTGCTTTAAGTTTCGTAATTAGTGGAGTTTCTATTTTACCTTTTGCAATTGCAAAAAATACTATAATATGCTCTTCAGGGATAAAGTGACTTTTAACCTGAGAGTAATTGCTGCTTTCGGCTAAAGCCTCGTGCAAACAAACCTTGACCCTCTGGTCAAAAATTGGTCACTTTATCCTCTTGTTGCATAATGTACTATTTCGATTTTCCAAAGTTAATTTTTTATTTTTAATATTGTTTTTGTTTCTTTAATAAATGTTAACAGTTACAACTTTCTTTATTTGTCATTTAAAGATTAAGCAAAATTTTTTATAAATTTTGCATAATATTATCATAATTTTTACTGCATATTATACAGCATTTTTTACCATTTTTTAGCCTTGCTTATAACCAAATAACTACGTCTATTCGATATTACATTTAACTCTGTTCAAATCTATCTTATTTATGGTTCAGTTTAGGCAACACGCATAGCACTTCAATCGCAAAAATTTCGTTATTGTAATAGCGTCTACCTTCAAAGCAATTTCATTGGTTTACATTTCAAGGTTGTCGCTTTAGTACAAATTCTAATATTTTTCTTAAAAAAAACAGACTATATAACACTATCACTACTATATTTATTATAATATAATGCAAATTTTTTAATTGTTTTTGCTTTTCGTTTTGGGCAGTACTTTTGTTTTGCACCGCTATGTATGCTCGAATATTTGAGGTAACTATGAAGCTTGGTTTGATGATTAACCAATGAAATACTACATATTGTTGTATAAACAATAAAATATTATAAGAATATTTGCGATATGTGTGTTTAATGTGTGCTTCTATTGAAGAGTTTAACATATAAAAAAATCAATTCTAGTACTCGAATAACTTTTTATAGGAGACCAAAAGATACCAGGTTCGATTCCGGGCGAAGTAAAACATATTTATTCGGTCGTCTTTCCTCGGAGAGCAGTGAAAATCCACCAACATGAGGTGCGACACTCGAAACCAGGAATCGAACGTGGTACTTTCTACCAGCACTTCGAGCACTCTACAAGTTAACGAAATATTTTTTTACTCACCAGAATCCATAATTGTTGCTTTGACCGAACCAACATAAGTATCCCTATTGACGCTCTCTTTGATGGAGTAGGTGTAGCGGGTTTGTTCAAAAATCGGCGGTCTTTGTGCGGAATTAATTATGCTGATAAAGACTTCGGCGTCGATCTCGGAACGTAAGCCTCCGCCGTCCGTGGAGGAAATATTGAGGTGGTGAAAGGGTTTACTCCTGGTCGATAACAAATTGGGCCGACTGACGAAAATTTCGCCCGTATTTCTGTCGATTCTGAATAGGCCTGCGTCGTTTCCAGATACTATTCGATAAGTCATCGAACCGTAACGTCCCGAATCGGGATCCGTAGCGGCAACAACGACCACCGGAATTGTTGCCGAAGAAGATGCTCCACCTTCGCGTAACGAGACGTTGTATTCGCGCGGATAAAAAATCGGATGGTTATCGTTGACGTCGGTTACTTGAATCTTTATCATCGCAGTCGTACTGAGACCACCTGTAAAAATATAGAAAATTAAATAATGATATCGAATTGTTAAACTCGGTTGCATTCGACGTATAAGCGTTGAAACATAGCAATTCACGATCTCGTGAGCATCCACTCTAAAGAATGACATCGTGATTTTCGCTTTGTTTTGTTTTGTTTGCACTTCATAAATACTTAATAGGTTATAGATACTTCGCTATGCACCGTTTGCTTCCGCAGTGCTACAAAATTCTTACATTGTTTGAAATACCGAAGGATTTATTTGAATAAAATAGAGTCGATGCATTGTTGGACGGCAAGAAGTGGAAAAGGTTACATTTTCGCGGATACAATAAAACGAACAAAAAGCGAAAAGCAGAAACTCAATATTATTGAGGAAACATCTCAGAATTTTATTACTCTTATGCACATAAACCGAGATTAACTTTTTATGACCACGGTTTATCGTCAAACCTACCAGTAATGGTCAACGCATAATAACGAAAGTTAAAAGTGAGAAATAAGTTTATACTGCACACACATACCTCTGTCTGTAGCCTTTACGGGAAATTCGTAGACGTTTCTATTTTCGTAATCCAAAACGAGCGAGATGCAAATTTCGCCGGTAGCCGATCGCACTTCGAATTCCTTCTGTTTGCCGAAATCATCTCCCAGGGTGTAATTGACCATGGCGTTTACTCCGCAGTCAGGGTCGGTGGCAGAAACCTGAAAAAATTAAAACGTGAAACTTTCAAATTTAAATTCTTTGCATAAATTAGTCGAAAACGAACGTTTTAGATGGTCGATTATAAATTATGAAAAAACATACAGACAGTTTCCGTATACAAACATAAAAGTAATCCATCATTTCGTAACAAAGTTTAAAGGTATCTCAAATGAGTTAGGCCAAGCTACACGGTTATTTGATGAAAAGTTAAAGGTGTAAAATATCCCAAACATGACATCTTTAAAGAACAAATCTCGACTGTTTTTAATCTCATGTTCCTCACATAAATAATATATCAAAGTCTTGGAGAGGTGAGTTTATAGGTGTTTGCTTGGACATGACTGATTATACCACATATCGTGAGGTGGGAGGTGCACGATTAACCTAACTTGCTTGATGACCAAAAAGGTAAGACAATCAAAATTACCAAAACGAAATCAAGTCGTTAGATGGATTCTGGAGTTACCGTGTGATTAAAAAAGAATTAACGTGCCAAGATTCGAATCCCCCAACTGTCGGTAAAAAATAACAATCGAAAAGATTAATCAATTCGTGCAGGTACGTACACTACCGTCGGAAAGTTTGGAAGCAGACCATTTTTTCGATAAAACACTTATAATTTTAAAAGATTTAATTATTTTAATGCTAATATTAAGAAAATAGGTAAATAACTATTGATTTTATATCATATAACAATTAAATTATTATTGAAAAACATTCATAAATTTATTTTATCAAAATATCTACCTTTCGCACATATTACTGCGTTACAATTTCGGGGCGTTTTTTTTTATTAAATTAATTAAATAATCCTAGTGTAATGTAGTCCTAGTGTGTAATCAGCTAGATTGCTGAAAGATCGGGTGACTGGGACGGGCAAACCATTATTTCATGTACCCCAGTGGTTTGTTTGTTTGCCAAATGGCTTTTGCATAATCGGAATGAATGTTTTGGATCATTAACCAGCTAAAACACAAAATTTTTTACCGCTACACAATCCCTGAAACCTGCCGCCAACAACCGCGTTTTAACAGTTGTAACATAAATTGATTTATCTCAAATTTTATTCACCCTGTGGGTTATTTCGGGTGAAGTAAGTAGTCGATTACGTTTACATATTGTAGCAATACAATTTTTTCAACACTGGTTGTCACACGGGGCCGTCCACTGCGTTGCCTAACACTTCGTTGTACGGTTTCTCTTCTACGCGATGTGGTGTAATGCACCCCTTTGCAAGATACATTTAATCTACTTGAAATTTTATGTTCTATTAGACTTTTATCATGTGTAATGCACAAATAGCAGCACATTTTTCTATTGATATTTGATTTCTTTTCATAATTTTTCATAAATTTAACGATATTTATAAAAATTAAGTGCAAGTAAATTCACTACCCCAACAAGTAAGTTCTAAACACTAAACTATATCAATAAATCACTTTTCAGGAGTTGTCGGTACCTAGTAATAATAAAAAAAACAATAAAACCACATCTGGCTAAAATTTAGTTGTGTTTTATCGAAACTTAAAATGCAGGTAAATAATACCGTGAAGTAATAAAATTCAATTTTGTGAAATGTGTTTAAATAAAACATTATTTTTACGTTAAAATACTACTAAAAATACTGAAACACTATGTATTTATAATGGCAATCAAAAATATTTATTTAAAAAAATCATATAAAATTAATAATTAAATATTTCAATTAATTAATGCTTGCTTCCAAACTTTCCGACAGTACTGTACGTACGGAGCAAAACAAAATAAGTAGCATATCGCATAACATTTATTAATAATTTCAATAACCTAAAACATGGCAAGTTATTAATAAAAGCAATAAGATGCGACTACCGCTTATAAGAAATTTATACAAATGATCAAGATGAGTTGGGCATCCGAGGTTGGATTATTAAGAAGTTATACGGTCACATGTAAATTACCTAAGTCATTTGTTTTACTGTCACTTGCAATTATTTTAATTGTCCGTTATGTTTCACATAGAGTCTAGCGAAGCCAAAGAGTTATCGTTGAAATGTCGTGGGCCGTGTCGAAATTCGGCATAAGCGAGAAACTTTGTAGAAAAATTAAAAAATTTAAGGCTTTCCAGTTTGTGAAAGCCGTTCGTTGCTTCGTGGTTATCTCAAAAATATTTATTAGTCGACACGGTTTTTATTTTACAGTGTACAAATGCGCGATATATTTCGGGTATTTAAACGATTCCTTCAAATCGAAAACATGCACTTTTGAATTCCGTAAAATATCAATGTCTCGCAGACAGTGCCGTTAGTTTAATGGACATTCAATGGATAAACGGAGATATATTAGCAGAATGCGACGTCCTATGGCCCACGCTACCGGCCTATCACCACCATCTGTAGGTTCAACGTTCTTACCAACGCTACTATACTACCATCCCGATGATTTCGTATGCATTTATATATCTGGGTCTTGTTAGCAAAAAATGGATGCATCACGCATACTAAAAGATACCATCAAAAGAATAATCTAATTAAGAGGCAACTTAAGCCTGCGCGGCCTATGGCCGATCAAAATTTTTACAATATCCGAGCAGGAAATGTTTCGAGAAAATTATACTCACAATGCTCCATTGTTTTCACACCAAACGAAACATTATGATAAAACATGGTAATGTTGCATTTAAATACAAAACATTTAAAATAAAAGCAAAAATGTGCGGAAAATAAAAAATTTGCATGTCGTCCCAGCCAAAATTGTATTTAAATTCGGCTTCCAGATCGAGATATTTATAAAATAACAAAAAAAATAGTTTTTGCACGCCAGCACGGAGAAGCGATCGCCGATATAAATATAAACAAAACTACAACTTTGTTATCGAATTTGAATCGTAAATTATACCATTTTAATTTCGCGATATCTTATAAAAAATGTAAAAAATGTAAACTACCGAATGATTAATAAAAAATTTTGAGTGTTACCTGTCTATACCATTAAAGTTTTATATAATTTATTGGCCGTGTATTTAGTCGAAGTGGTTGGAATTGATCTGTTATTGGTTTTTGGTACGTTTGTGATAGAGCGACTTCAGGTTTAGATAATTCGCTTTTGAATTATAATGAGAATCCATCTGTATTCAACACCTAATTAAAGTCTCCACATGTCACTTTCAACTTTATTTCTATTTTTTAAAACAAACATTATTATTTTATTTTATATATTCGTTTTTAAAAAGCACCAAGAAAAAGATCGAGATAAGATTTAAATTAGTGATAATTTCTTAATTTCTTCTTAAATAGGCTGAATATGCTAATTTCGATTATACGCTCGTCGAGGATCTATCCATAATATACTAGACCTGTTTCGTCTAAAAACATCATTGCAAATGAATGCAACTTCAATCCGGTATATGTTAAAATTCTTTACAACTTTCACGTCCAAGTCATAAAAAGTAACATCGTCGTTACCTTTTGCTTCGTCGACGAGTAAAATTCAGAAAAGATAAAAGCAACATTAAATTTTTGAAAACTTGCCTGTTTACCTTTAACGACCTATTTGAGATGTAATATAAATTAAGGCTTTATAACAAGTGTCTTCGATATCGAGTGGGGATGTTTTGATTTTCTTTAATGATGACATTTGTCATAAGGTCTTATCAAAATGTTAATAGGCAATAGCACTCAAGTGTAATAAAGAAGTATCTCTACCGAGAGATATAGTAATTAGTAAGGTCTCACGAATAAAATACCTTGCATCACGACATCGCCAGTCCTCGATTATTCAAAACGATTTTTATAGACACTTTTAAACGATTCTACTTTTCGATACAACTACTACGGGCGCCCATATTTATTTTCGTACAATAAAATTACTTATTCATCCACCGATAAACTGTATTTGTCTCTCAAAACTTTTGGTACGCTCGAACCGAATTAGACTTCCAAAAAGGCCCACAGCGACACCAAATACCAAAAATACATAATTTTTTGTTTTAAATAATTAGTTATTTTTTTATTAGTCTTTTGTTTTCTTGTTATTCATTATTTTGTCTTACAAGGGAATTATATGACCTCCGCATTTTTGTAATTTTTGCCACTTATTGTACTGATAGTTTAGCACTTCAATAAGAACTCCTCAAAGCAGTAGGGCCAGATGGCCAGAAACTTTCGAGAAAATCGACTTTGAAATATTGTCGAGGGAGTTTGAAGACAAGATATGATACAATTTGCAATAAGTTCCGTAGCATAGAGGCGAAAGAGTTAGCCTAGGAACCAGTGGGTCCACGGTTCTATTCCCACCTTCGTTAGTTGTTTTTTTCTTCGCAAAAACTTCGCACCCGCTGTCGGCCATAGTTGGCCAAAGAAGCCCCTATCTCTATCCTTTCTCCCCACTCTGTACTTTTCCAATTTAAACGTTTAAAAATGAAATTAACAAAATTTTTACTATTTTGTTTCACGACAATATATTAATATTTATATTTAATACTTAACATTTTTCTTGCATTGCCAACCCAAAATTTAATTTGTTGGTACAACCAAATTTAGCTATGTTAAATTGTCCGAGCAGAATCTTATGCATTTCTTTTTTTTTAATTTTAGAAAATATGCCCAAATATGCACGGTCAGTAGATTTCAGTCGAAATATGCAATATTCTAAATAAATAACCAAAATATGCAAATGTATATAATCCGGTATCTAATTATGAGGAATCAGTGCGACCTTTAGGCTGCACAATTTGGTCCATTAAGTACCACATCAATTAATTTCGACCAAATTTGCAGATTTTATAGTATATTAAGTTAGGGTGAGTTGTATCAAGCTTGGATTAAAATTAAATCTAACCCAACTCGGTGCTTATAAAATCACAACGCCAAAGGCTGCGTTAGATTAATTTTAATCTGAGCTTTACACAACCTGATCCTAACTTAACTTTTATCCTAACGTAATATTATATAAATAATGCGAATGTGATCGAACTTAATTGGTGGGGCAATTCAATGCACCAAGTTGTGCGGCCTGAAGGCCGCACTGATTCGGAACAAACTTCCAATTTTGATTATATTTACGATTTAAAAAAATTATTATAAACAATTAAGTACTAATATAAACATTAAATTTTATGGATACTTTAAAATTTCGGGTAAAATCCAGTTTTAATTTTTTGATTGACTGTTTCCATAAGATTAGCCCCACCTATGGCGTGTTTTTTTGAGTTTAAATTGCACTCGATAATGGCAGATCTAGAAAAACGCAGACTTTTGAGACAATATATTACTCGAGTGCAAGTTTTTTTCCAAAGATGTTACAATCATTATAAATAAAGTGTTTACATAAAAATATATTTTTATTTAAAAGATAAAATATTGTACCGACAGCGCTCACCGCCCGTCATAAATTAATTTTTTTTATTTAATCTAATCACGAGCAGTCCAATTTTTTCGCGGATTTCGTTACTTAAATGTTCAATGCAAAATATCGAGAAAAAAGAATTTTGTTTCTTGAGGGAGAAGTCATTTAAATTTTCATTTGTTATCTTAAAGGTTAATTAACAATATGAAAATATATAAATAATTTGAACTCTTACATATTTCATTAAAATACAAGTATTGAACTATAAATTCTGAAAGTTTCATTGAAATATCTCTAATAGTTTTTTAATTATCGATTTATTAACTAAAAGGGTTACTGTCAGAATTTCCTCATCACGAATTTTAAAATTTCAACTGCACTATAAGAAAGAGGACAATTTTTTGTGTATAATGCAACAAAAATTTTTTTGGATTATCCACTAGTTTTCGAAAAAACGGCATTTTCTTCCTCCTGTTCTTCATTTTGTTGACGGTACGAGTACTTTGATATACTCTTAATGTTGTTGTCAGACGCGGTCGACACCCGGACGAGTTCTATGGCTTCGAGTTCCACCCTTGGCGAGTTCTGTCATTTTTCAGGGATATATTTAAATTGTTTTTAAGGACTATTACTTTATAAATTGATAAATTGAGATAAATTTAAATGTTAAGCCGTAGATTTTTTCCGAGTTGCGGGAAGATCGGAAGAGACGCCCGCGCCGATACAAAAGTTGGAAATGTATTGAATGTTATATTATGTGGTAAGAATGACTTTTGTTTATTGACTGAGAATTGAAATGAAAAGCGATATTTCTTGCATTTTTGATTGTAAACGAAACCAGTTATGAAAAGGATGTCTGTGTGTGTTGCAAAAGGCATGCATATGTATACACATTGTATATGCTGACTTTTCTATATTCTTCGTTTAAAATTTTGGACAGGAAATTTACGATCGCGATTATATTGATGCAGCGTATAAATATTTCAAAACAATTTTGAAAATGTTACACGTCCGCTTTGTGGTAGTCGAAAGGTCGACCGTAATTGGCGTTTCCGACGAAAAATTGCATAGGCGTACAAAAAAGTTTTGCATAAAAGTACACCCGCATGTAACGCTCGGGGGTCGCTACTGTTCCGACACACTTGTTAAAAAATAAAGACAAATAAAAGTACATTTTAATATTAACAACAAAGATAGAAAATTGAAGTTTGCCGTGATCCGACGTAACACTCAAGAACCCTGTAATCAACCACTTATTAGCATTATTACTAAATTTGCCTAAGGATGTACTTGCGCCAGACGCTATCTCAAATACTTTGTAGTTAAATAATTATTATTTTGTTCCTCTTCAAACAACTAAATTAATTTATAAAATTGGCTCGGCCAAATTTTATAGTAGGTAATATTGGGATCACTTAAATTCGAATATTTTACGCCGAGACATTTTTTTATCGCTCGGTGCAAAATAAGGGCATTCGGTGAAATTCAGTGCATGGCTGTAATTATTGTCAATTTAGATTGGAGCAACATAATTAGCACAAATATCAGCAAGTTTTATTGTTGTAAAAGTTGTTGTTAGTCCATAAAACCAATTGCGAACATTGCTGCAATTTTTTTTTGTCACGTTCTACTGTGATATACACTTTGTTACTAACTGTAAATAAAACCAGTTATTGTTTCTATTAAAAACTGTTTGCAAGGAGATCACGTCTAAACTTGACAATATTGACATTTCCAGCAGGGAAGACGCTTCTTTGCAGCCACAATTACCTAATTTGGACGATAGAAAAGTTGCGTTGTACATAAAAAGAACGACTTTCATATTTGATTAATTGCTTCCACCGATACAATTTTCCAATTTGTAGCAATTAACGCTTTTCCATTTTTCTATCTGGTTTTTCGCTTAAAAGTTGCGCAACGAAGGTAACATAAAAAGTTCCTACAGTTTACAGCACCACTTAGGGAATGCTCAAGGTTTGCACGAAATTTATTGTTACTTTTATTAGTCTATAAAAGAAATAATAAAAATTAATTATTCTTCGTCGTAAAAATTAACATTTTATTAGCGACGACGGGCGGGAGACAATGCGCGACTCGACGGAATCCTGACGTCGAAATGCTTTGATTTCCGATGACGATAATCTGCCACGAACGGATCTGGTCGGATAAATGATTGCGTGATCGATTAATGGAATATACGATTGCAAACATAGTAGAAGACTTAATTACAGAATATAATTGCACTACACACACACGATAAATCAATCAAACGGCAAGACCACCACGACAAATGCTGTATGTATAAACTTCATCTAGTAAGCCGAGTAATTTCACTTTAAAAACTGATCCCATAACTCACTGACTAGAAAAAGACCTGTCTCGGAGGTAAACACTTGTAATGGCGATGTATCACAAGCCTGAATATTGCATACTTCTTTACAAACAATACGTAAATACAATTCAGCATCGACTACTACAAATAAATTCGCTAATCGAAATGTTGGAAATGCGAAATAAAAATTTTATTGAATTATACTTTTTATGTGACGAGCTTGTACGATGTGGTTTTGAATGATTTAATTGCTCGATTCTTTAGTTGGAAATTGCAAGTTCCTCGAGTGAATAAAATCTATAATTGGCGTGTTAAGTATTCAGAGTTGGCTGTTTTCCACAAGAAAGAGCTTCTCCCGAAGAAATGTCTAGATTAAGCCATTTGCGGTGAATTCGCACAGCTACTTTACACAATTACTGATCGAAGCTTCAGAAGAAGACAAACGTGTCCGTGCAGCTTTTTATAAAACGTAACAATTACGAAAACGAATACTCGGAAATTCGTTATATTTTTCAAGTTTTGCATCGAAACAAGTAATACCTCTCCAATTACTTCCACGTGGAACGCTTCCAAAATTTTTAAAACCTTGCCAAGTCGGTACCATCTCCATAGGACCAACTAATTAATTAATTTGCATTTCATTTTAATCCTTTTCGATATTAATTACCCTGTCCCTTTTAATAGCCAGTCCGCAATTGCATATCGACAATAATCCAGATGACGAGGATAAAATCATTTTTTTAAATAATGGTTCGTTTATATAAAATAGGTAAATAGACGTAGCCTAAAGAGAAAACTACAAATATAGTAATTTTAATTAAGTTCTCATTTACATATTAAATTTAGAAACGTGTATTACAACTAATTACTATGAGGAAATTGCGTACATTTTTTCTTATCTACAACTAACTATAATTTTTCAAACATGATTTATTACTTATTTCTTTGATGTAAATTAGACGTTTTACGGCGCAGTTACTAGTTTTTATATTATTTTATTGTAATAGGGTGCCTTTTTAGTTGCAATTAAAATATTTGTTCAACTCTAATTACTAAATAATGAATAATAATTGAGAGATAATATATTATCATCGAAAAGCTATTTAAAAGATGAAATGGAAGAAAATGCATCAAAGCTAAGCGATTAAAAATTTCAGTTATTGTAAGTATATAGGAAATAATACCAAATTTGCAGAAACAATCAGGAAGATCTTAAAAGCAGGCCAAAGTATAGAAATTTGTTGAAATTTAAAGTTGAACAAAAGTTTTTTGATTTTCTTCTGACTTGAATTTCAAATATTATAATTTTTCTGAAAGAAAAGAAACTATAGAAAAAAGAAAAAAAACTGTAGTTTCTAAAAGTTGAATTGAAAAGATAGGAATTTTTTTATAAAACTGGAATACAAACTGTAATCAATCGCAGAGCATGCACACAAACATTCGCCCTCTGAAAACTGACAAGGGAATTATATGACCCCCGCATTTTTGTAATTTTTGCCACTTATTCTACTGAAAGTTTAGTCCTTCAATAAGAACTCCTCAAAGCAGTAGGGCCAGACGGCCAGAAATTTTCCAGAAAATCGACTTTGAAATATTGTCGAAAGAGTTTGAAGACAAGATGTGAAACAATTAGGAAATAGTTTCGTAGCACAGTGGCGAGCGAGTTGGACTAGAAACCAGTAGGTCCGCGGTTCTATTCTCACCTTCGCTAGTATTTTTTTTCTCTCTAGTGCTTATTCACGCCATTTAATTATTGTAAAATTGATTAAATTTATGCTTGTAGACTAAAATGTGTCAACATTTAATTTATAAAATACATTCAATTTTTTTTTTTTTAAATATAAAATCGAATGTTTTAATTAGTATTATTATTCAGCAGGACTAGTTTCATATGTCATCGTGCACATATCATCTGATGGAAATAATTTACCTAATATTTATTTATAATTTATCATCTGATTTAATTGATTTATTTTACGATTGGTAGATATAGCAAACATGATGTGGCTAATTAAGCCATGCAACTGACTAGATTTTAATAAGAAATAAAAAGTTAATAAACCAACATATCCTAAAACTACATATTTTTATCCTAAAATACATTTTCAACAGTTTAGTTATTATCTAGCGTAGTTACTGAAAAGTTATCATGTCTGATATTTATCCATTAATTTGCCTGGCTCCTCGATGAGAGCTGAAGACACCGTCGAAGATAGTCTGTGCAGTGAAATCGCTAAATTACGAATGAAAGATGCTCTTGTGTATTACGAGCATTTACTTAAGGAAAATAATACGCACTAGAGAAAAAAGAATTAAAAAAAAAAAAAACTAGCGTAGATGGGAATAGAACCGTGGATCTACTGGTTCCTAATCCAACTCGCTTGCCACTCTGCTACGAAACTATTTGCTAATTGTTTCACATCTTGTCTTCAAACTCCTTCGACAATATTTCAAAGTCAATTTTCTCGAAAATTTCTGGCCATCTGGCCCTACTGCTTTGAGGAGTTCTTATTGAAGGGCTAAACTTTCAGTAGAATAAGTGGCAAAAATTACAAAAATGCGGAGGTCATATAATTCCCTTGTGAAAGGTCTGGGTGGTATGAAATACTTTCCAGTACCCAGGTAATTATGTTTACAAGAAAAACTCTTTTCATAATCTAGTCCAGTCATTGCGTAGTGAAAAAAGGATCTGTAGAAAAAACTCGGAAATTTTTGGAAAAAAACCTAATTTTCAGTTTTCAGTGTATAATATTTTTGTGACTATCTGACGTAAAAGTGGTCTACAGAGAAGTAAAACTAGATTCAATTATAAAATAACTTTGTAGGTATAATGAACTTTCTAGCGGCATTACTTTTGTAAATGTTTTATGAAATTTTATTTAAATGCGCAGAGGTCTGACGAATTTAGCTTTCCATGAGCGGTTAACCGAGATGAGGTGAGAAGCGGCCTGAAAATATTATTATGATCTAGAAAATTTATAATTTAAATTGAAATAAAATACGGAAAATGATTTTAAATAGTTATTAATGAAGTGGAAATTGAATTTCAGAAGCATTTATAATTGAATTTGAGTACTAGAAGATTGTTTTGAAATTACCCAGGGCCGTCCTAAGATATACGATGCCCCTGGGCTACTAAAATTAATGCGCCCCTCTTCATAAGAAAACACACAAATACAAAAAGAAAAAGTCAATTTACTATTACCTAAACCAGTGGTTCTCAAATGAATACTCTGACGGAACCCTATTAGAGCAATTCTTAGCACAGGGCAATAAAAATAAAAAATTATAGCAATCTTCCAATTTGTGCAATAAAATTAAAATATATTACTATATAAAATTTACTTGTTGCCAAAAATTTCGCGGCACCCCTGTGGGACACTCGCGGCACCCCATTTAAAAAACCCTGCCTTAAACGAACATAATATTCATACAAAAATAAAAAATATATACAGGGTATCTCCGGATATACTTTACATAACTTAGGTGGTGATAGAGGACACTTTTCTAAGAAACATTTTTAACTAATTTTTTTTTACAAATTCAAGCCTTCGTGAGTTGGGGCTCTTTAAAGCATTGTTTTTTAATATCCACTTTCATGTGGCCATCGTCCGGAAAATTTAAATTTTTTAGTAAAAATGAATTAGTGCTTTTTTAAAGAGTTTGAAGTAATCTGCAAACTAGATTCAACCATTTCTTGTCAAAAATCAATGGCTTTTGAGTTATGAATAAAAGTAGGTAAAAAAATTGTGGAAAAATTTGAGCCTTTTTTATTTTGGTTTTTTCAAAACCTTGTATCTTTTAAACGAAACCCCATTCCGAGTAGGACATTTAACGGACTACAACTTTTGTCTAGTAACAATTTTTGAAAAAACAAACCATTTCACAGAAAATCAGAAAATAATAAACAAGGCAGCTACAAAGCAAAAAATTAAAGTCACAAATTTTTATTGAAAAATTATTTTATTAATTAAGGTTAAACAGGTTTGAAACATTGTAGCACCTCTGTTTTTATATTTCAGCCCTGAGGATGGATTAATATATAGTCCGAAACGTTGCCCAGCAGTTAATTTGTTTGATTTGCTTCCCCTTTACACCCAATATCCGTCTAATTTATTAAGAAGAAGCAAGGGAAAAATTTTGTTTACATTCCAATTAAGGTGAAACGCTGGCAAGGCAAACATTTCCTCTCTACCCAAGAAATCCTAATCCTTAATTAAGGTTAATCTATTACATTATTTAAGTAAATCTTTAAAATGACCACCCTCATTTTCAATACACAATCGTGATTGTTTTATAAGATGTATTAATTAATAAAATAATTTTTCAATCAAATTAATTAATTTAATTTTTTGTTTTGTAGCTACCTTGTTTTTCTGATTTTCTGTGAAAGGGATTGGTTTTTCAAAAAAATTTACTAGACAAAAGTTGTAGTCTGTTAAATTTCCTATCCGGAATGAGGCGTCAGAATTTTTGTAATATAAAATGTTTCGTTTAAAAAATAGTTAAAAAAAAAATAAAAAATCTCTTTTTTACTTATTTTAATTTATAACTCGAAAGCCGTTCATTTTAGACAATAGAAGGTTTAAATCTAGTTTGTAGATTATTTCACGCTCTTTAAAAAGGCACTAATCATTTTTACTCTAAAATCAATATTTCCCGGACTATGGCTATATGAAGGTGGAAATTTAAAAAAAATGTTTTAAAGAGGCCTAACTATCGAAGGCTTGAATTAAGAAAAAAAATGTTGTTAAAAATGTTTCTTAGAAACATTGTAAATAATTTTTTATCCCTTTCAGAGCTAAAAAAAGATCAAAATAACAATTGCCGCCCCCCAAAAGGCTTGCGCCCCGGGGCTATAGCCCATTTTGCCCAGTAGTTAGGGTGGCCTTGAAATTACCAGTTTTACAAGCTAGAAATGTAGCGATCACGAGGTATCAAATTTATTTTAAATAAGTTTTCATTGAATCTTAACCATTAAAGAATAAATTGAAAACTTTTAAACTCGTAATTGTTTGTAACCCTTGTATGAAATTAAGGGCGTGGGAAGGCCCGAAAAGTTTTGGGGTCTAAGACATACAATAGAACGAAATTTAAAAAAAGCTCTGAGCTGGACATAAGTTTTGTGTCTCGAACACATTATAAAAAAGATTGAGAAAAAGTTTAGAGTGTAAACATAATTATAAGAAAGTAATTTTTTGGATTATTGGATCACTTTGCCTAAGGGGTATTCCATACCACCAAGACCCTCCTGTCAGGAATCCAAAGGTTTAATTAAATCCGTGTTAAACTGCATAAACTGCAAAACGTATAAACTGCAAAACGTATAAACTGCAAATATTGCGTCTAGTGGTTCGTTTTGTATCGTTTTTGAAGTTCCTTTAAATAATTTTGCTTCTTTTATATTATGTACGCCAAGAACGGAATCAAATTCATCAGCAAAATCGATGAAATCCAAATAAATACGATAATCGATAATATAATCGAATATCGATAATCCCTAACACATTATAAGCAATTTCTGCATTTATATAGGATGTAAATAACTTCCCCGTTAGTAACCTTCGGAAATTTTTCTTTTTTTAACAACAAACAATAAAAACAAAATAGTTTATTAGTAATATGTATCTTGCACAAAATGTATATTAAATACTTCATACATTTTAAAAGTAAAAACATAAAAACACAACTTGTAAACTAACTAAGCAACACGTCATACACTTCTGGTGTTATGGACCCAAATGATTACCGATAAGGGTTTCTTAGAGTGTGACCCGTTTTCAACCTGTCGGTCAACTTTAAAAATGCATTTTAGTATATACAACTTGACTGTCGAGCACTAGCGTTAGCTAGCGTTTGTGTGACGATTTGCGTGACTCTATTATAATAGTTTGTTGGAATAAACTACAAAATAATGTAATATAAAATTTATTTTTTAAATAATTAATAATTAATTAGAAAATAAATAAAAATGAATTAAAAAATAAATAAATTATTTTAAGCTAAGCCTTGTTTTTGGTTTCGGGATGGGAGGGCGCGTGCCCTTGTGGCCTTTAAGACAAGCCGCCACTGATAATAATAATCAATTATATTAATTTACATTTTTTAAGTTTTGGATCGGTTTGGGGGTTCCGATAAGTTCTCGAAAGCTGAAAAGAAATGATTGGATTCAACATTAAAATTTATGCCGAACCGTAAGTAATTCGTTGTCCTACGTATCATTTACGACACTAATTAATAATATAATACGATGTAAAATTAACTTCAGCATCACAGTGTGTAACACACATAATTAGAACTATTAAATTTTTCTTCTATTAAAATATTATTAATCACTCCAACGCATTTCTTCTGTTATTCGTACCGCCTATAAAAATGGTGACACCTCTAATGGTTTCGTGTATGCTAATATTACAACCAACCGGTTAAGATGTTAGTATCAATTCAAATTTAGATAATAAAATTTTGGCCAAAGCATCATCTAAACTGTCGCACTAACATAACAAGCGATTTGTATTTTATAAAAAAACCATCTCACTTTTATATAGACGTTTTTATTGTTATGTAATGAAGCGTTTTAAATAAAACGCTTAGTAACATTCAATCCATCAAACCATACAGTAAATCCAATCTTAAAATGCATTTTAAAAACTGTGACTATCGTTTTTTTTTATTAATAAAAATAATTATTGCTTTAACCATTATTTTTTGTAAACCATCTTTAACGAACGACGTTAATTTATTTGATAAGCTTATTATTTCTATAATTGGCACTGCTAATCACTTTTCTCACTCCAGACACACTTTCTATTATGAAATAATAATTTCATGACATTTCAATCTTCCAAGTGCGTTTCGAATCAACATTATTCTGGAACTTCAAGTGGATTGCAAGCTACCGCATTTTTCTGTTTATGCTTTACAAAATTTTGTTCATCAGAAGCCGACGTTTAATTTTTAATGGTTCCGGGTCACTTCGTTTCATTACAAAAAAATTATTTTTTAAAACTTATCTTGAGAGTTTGCCCAAATTAAGACGTAAGTAAAATAATGTTTTATCTCCGTTACGTCAAGATAACTATGATTTCAAAAACACATTGTCTATTGTATATTTATCAGACAACATAAACCCAAGTCTTAACAACAAATACACAAAATCTTAAAATATACTTTTCACTAGTCATTGTTAATTAGACGACCTCGATGCAACTTTTCCAAAAACTCTGCAACAGAAATTTTCTGTTTCAATACTTAGCGACTTTAACGGGTAAGCAAAAATATCTGAAAAGTGCAATGAGAAACTTGGGTTTCTAGGTTCTTTAGCCGTTTTAAGTTCCGGTATAAATTTGGGATGGACTTCTCCGTATTTACCCGCAATTTTGAATGGAACCAATCCCGAAATATTCATGACGAGCGATGAAGGAACGTGGTGTGCAGTGATGCCTTTGGTAGGCGCTCCCGTGGGATCGATACTAGCAGCATTGGTAGTTGATAAAATTGGAAGAAAAACAACCACTTTATGTATGGCACTTCCAGCAACCGTGCTCTTCGTTCTCCTAGCGTTTTCAAAAACAACTTTTTTCATCTGCTTTATAAGATTCGTTATAGGAGCGTACGAAGGTCTTTTGTACACCACTCTTCCAATGTATTTTGGTGAAATATCGGACCCATCAATTAGAGGTCTATTAACCTCGAGCATTTCGATTGCCGCAATTACGGGAACTTTGTTTATCAACGTAATCGGATTTCAATGTTCGATATTCGTTTCATCCTTAATATGTTCCACCGTCCCATTAATTCACTTCGTAACTTTCATATGGATGCCCGAATCGCCCTACCATTTGATCAAAAAAAAAAGTTACGATAAAGCGCGCGAAAGTCTCGCCATTTTTAGGGGCGACCAAAACATAGAGGCAGAAATGACGCTTTTGTGTGAAGCCGTGAAGAGACAAGAAAGTGACAAAAAAACGAAAATCACCGATCTCTTCACCGTGAGAAGTAATCGTTACGCCGTTATGATATTTGTTATTTTGAATGTAACAAAAAAGTACAGTGGAAAAAATCCCTTGCTCTTCTATACGACCAGTATTTTTCAAACCGCTGGGGGAACTTTTAACGCCCAAGTCTCCGTCATAATTTTCTTATCACTCGAAGCTATTTCCGCAATCGTGGGTATTTTTCTGGTGGATCAAACCGGAAGAAGACCCATCATCATTTTTTCTACAATTGGATGCGCCATTTCGTTATTTTTTACTGCATTATATTTCTACTTTCAAGAGCAAAATCCGTTAAGCGTGGTCGATTTTGGTTGGCTTCCTGTGACGGCTTTAGTTGCCTATAATATTTGCTTCAATTTCGGGTTGGAATTAGCGTCGACAATTTTTTTGGGCGAATTATTTCCGACAAATATTAAAGCCTTGGCTCTCGGCATAGCCGATATGTTCTCGGTTATGAATGGTACTATTTGTTCAAAGTTGTACCAAGTTTTGAGCGAAAATTTCGGGATTTTTGTTCCGTTTTGCTGCTTTTCTGTGTGTTGTGTTGTCGGAGTTATTTTTATTATTAAATACGTTCCGGAGACTAAAAATAAAACGTTGGAAGAAATTCAAATGTATTTTATTAAAAAGACAAATAAATCGTAATTTTTTCGGCTTCCTTTTTGAGTGAAAAATAAGATAAGACTATAGGTACACACATCGGTGTTACCTACGTATAAATTAAAATCTACAAAGTAGTAAAGTGACTGAAAAAGAAAATTAGTTATATTTTATGCACTCGTGTCCAAAGAAAACGATGCTGGTTAATAATATTTTATGGCTGGGCGTTTGAATGATCGTTATTGATAGTAAATGTCCGGACATATTTTATTAAGTGCTTGTGGAAGTCCATACTTGATTATTAAGGTCAAATAGATAATTTTATGGATTCAAATCTTGTGCTGTTAGAATTTGCTAGAATGTGCATTGGAGACTTCTAGAAAATTAAAAGAGGTGAACAGAAATTGCAATACCTCACCAGGCCCGGACCACTGGGATATACTGCAATATACTGTCCTGTATTTCCCTACAATTTGGTATTTTGGAGTATGAAATAATTTTTTTATATGGTTTATATTTGAATTTTGAATATTTGTTAAAACGAAGTTGTGGGATCAATCAGTCAATCCATCCCACGATTTCAAGTTTTTCATCAGTTCTATAGGAAAGAGGACAATAATCTGAGTATATTAAAACAAAAATTTCGAAGGAATATCCATAAATTGTCATAGAACTCGTCCGGGTGTCGACCGCAACTAACAACAACATTAAGAGTACATCAAAGCACACGTACCGTCAACAGAAATAAGAGCGGGGGCTCAACGTGCGAGTTACCGTGGCGCTAAAGCTACTAAAGTTACCGATGCTTTAAAGCATCGGAGTGTATCGTATTACATCTCCCTGCTTTTCGTAATTTTAAAATGCCATTTATTCAACAACTTATGGATATTCCTTTGATTTTTTTATTTTAATATACTCAGAAAATTGTCCTTTTTCCTATAGTGCAAACGAAAAATTTGAAATCGTGGGGTGGATTAAGTGACAGTAACCGTTTACGTTACCGAGTAGCTATAGGCTATAGAAAACATTGGATGTTCATAAATTCGAATGTTCACGAATGTTCAGCTTCTACTATTAAAAACTTGTATTTGAACGGTTTTTGTTATATATAAATTTATTGTGCTAAAATTTTAAGTTTTATTAACCATTTTAATACTTTGTTATGTTATATACATAAAATAGCATAATTTTTTTCGCGATGTAATCAGCCAGCGCTGATGGTTAGACGGCCCTTTGACCGCACCGGCCCATCGGGCATTTGCCCGATCTGCCCTATAGCCAGTCCGGGCCTGCAAATTACAAATCATTGCAGATAGCCATTATTTATATTATGTTATGTATCTCCTACCACTGGCACTGGTACTATAAAAGATCTTTTAGTGCTTTGTAACGGATTAAAACATGAATTTTGCAATGCTTTGCATGATGAGTATTCATAAAGAATTTATTACGATAATTTTAATAGAGCAAGTTATTAAAGAGTTTTCAATAAAACTTAAAAATTTCAAATTTCAAACTTTTATCGTTATTTTTATCATATTTGAAAATTAAAATTATCGGGGACTGTCACGCAACGATCATCACGAATTTCACAATTTCAACTGCACTATAGGAAAGAGGACACTTTTCTAAGCATATTAGAACAAAAATTTCGGAGGTCTATGCATTAGTTCTCGAAAAAATTGAATTTGAAAAATTTAAATTTACATGTATTTTAGATACACCTTTTAACACGGCTGCATGATTAGCCGATTGTGTGTAAGACAAAACAATTTAAAAATATCCCTGAAAAATGACAGAACTCGCCAAGGGTGGAACTCGAAGCGACCGCGACTTACTTTACTTTTACTTTAAAACTTTTTATTGATCATAATATTTACAATTTTTGCTACTAGGGAGTAACAGGTTGGAAACATGGATTATTTTACATTTTATCTGCGCCTATTGCAACTACAATTTATCAGATAAGATTGAACTACTGAGTTTTTTACATGATAGATAATTTCAAGTTGTGGGTAAAACTGGGGAAAAAGTGAGTGCAAAAACCCAGTGGAATGGCAACTTATTTAGTAATTTACGAGTAACGAAAATTAAAATTTAAAAGAATAACAGTAACAATAACAAAACTATTCTAATCACTGAGCGAGGTCCCTCGCGTCCGACGTCAAGGCGACAGATGTCGCCCCGCTGAGATCCGCGGTACAGTCACTAGATAGATACAGTACCGCAACGTCCGGCCATTTTGGGGTCTTAATTTATGCGCGAAATTTAAAATTTTTTAACAAATTATAACTGAGTGCTAATTTTTGAATATGCTAAGTTAAAACAATAGATTTATTCTTATATATGTATTTCCGTCAGATTGTTGTTTATTTATTATTTGTTACTAAACTTTTTACACGTATTTTATGTTAAATTTTATGACATTTGGTTATGCAGTACAACCTGTGCGTCTGATTTATTTTCATCAACACAGATGAAGCTCCAACTAAAATTAATCAAAATGTTGTCAGAGCATCCTAACAAATATTTTATTACAAAATTTTTAAGTGAATTACAATCCTTTCCTACGTTAATACGTTATTTATGTAAATCGATAGATTTTGTTTTATTTTGGGTTGGTTGTATTAAATAATATAACTTAAAAATTTATTAATTAAAGGTCATAGTTGTCTTCTTTCAGCATTTCTTTCACCACTAGGTAATCTAAATAACCTAAAACCATTAGATGGCTTTTTGTTGCACTTCATAACAAAACAAGTAGGCATTTTTGTTCTTAATATTATAAAAATTGATTTTAATACACAAACTTATAGAATAGCGAAAATTAAGATTGGTATTAACTGCAATTACTAAATTTTCACAATTTAAAACAACAACTAACGTCGATTGACATTTGCAAATGACGCCATTTTGGGGTCCAAATTAGCGTTCTCTCTCTAACTCATTGGCCCATAGGGTTGCGGTACTGTATCTATCTAGTGACTGTAATCCGCGGCGGCGTGGCCGAGTGAGAAGAGATTTTATTGGATATGGTGTTTTACTACAAGAGAACGTCATGTATAAGTTTGTGTCGGATTTTAAACGGCGTGTGCGATCGGGTTATTCGCGTGATGTTTGCGGTTAACGGGTTATTTGGGGATCTTTCCGTAAAGAATTTCGCGGCTGTGTCGTTAATTTTTGCCCGAATGGTTAGTGTACGCGCTTGTTCGTGGAGTTCGAGTGTGTCTGTGTGTTTAGGCATCCCGGTGATTAGACGGAGGAATTTGTTTTGGAGTCATTGAAGGGAGTCGGTATTGGTTTTGACTGCTTTGCTCCAGATGGGACAAGAGTAAAGGAGGATAGAACGGACCATCGATTTATAAAGTCGGATTTTTAGGTCGGTTCGGAGTTTGGTTTTGTAGTGCAGGAGAGGGTAGAGAGCGTGATACATGACGTTGGCTTCGACCGCGACTAACAACAACATTAAGAGTATATCTTAAGGGTGTATCGGGTTACAACTACCTACTTTTAATAACTTTAAAATGCCGTTTTTTCGAAAACGAATGCATGGACCTCCGAAATTTTTGTTGCATTATACTCAGAAAATTGTCCTCTTTCTTATAGTGCAGTTGAAATTTTGATATTCGAGATGATCGTTAACCAAATTATCTCCTAATTCTACTTGATAATCAAATAAAATCAAATGATAATTTTAATTTTCTAATATGATTGAACAATTCTACGATATCGGCCCAAAACAGACTAAAATCTTCTACCTATTAATATACTGGATATTAATAATATAATATTATAATTTTCCTCGTTTTAAATCCAACAGCAAATCTCATTAATCCCCTCGTGGCTGAATTGTCTAATTTAAGGAGTCTGATGAGATACATTGTTTAACAAAGTGTTAAACCTTGAAGTTTTCAAATTTAGAAACAAAATATCATGCTTATCTTATCTGTAACGGCATTGTGAACACAAGAATAATAAATTACTTTAAAAGTAAAAATATTAAAAAATATATTTAGCTCGTTACACATAGATACGTCATTATTATTTTATAGACAAATATGCATTAAACATGGAGATGTAAGTTTTATATCGACATCTATTGCTGAAATATTTATGATTTTCTTATTATTTGTGTTCGTATAACATGACAGGTTTTATTGTAAACGACTAACAATTTATTATAGTAAACTTGAATTACATAAGTGTCATTACGGGTCGGGAACAAACAATTAATTGTCCTTCTGTATTAAACAAAGTTGCAGTTGACTTTCACAAAAATCAAGATCAGAAGTGCAAAGCCTGACTTGGGATATTTAAAAATTACTGTTGTTATTTTATTATTAAAAAAATTATACAGGGTGATCGTTTTCGATGACACGGTCGGTGGGAAGAAGCATTTAGAGAAACCTACACGATGATTTGAAATTGTCATGTAAATTTGTTTAATTTTGTAACCAACAATTACCTGGCGTGTTTATTTAAATATTTAACAGCAAGTAGGATGTGTAAATAATAAAATTCGTTTTAAAAATCTTGAATTAATGGATTCGCAAATCCAGAAGGTTCTTTGCAAATAATTTTAAATCGACACCCTGTTACTGAGATTAAAATCAAGCGCAATTTCATAATCCTTCAGATTTGCGTTACAATTCAACTGTCGCACGAAGAGATAAGCGTCTCCGGGATATTTTTTCGACGCCGATCAGATAAGAATCCTTCGAGGGTCGCAAGAAAAGGCCACTCCCGTGCCGAAGAGGTGCGACCGTTTCAAAATTAAATCGTTATCGGAGCCAGGGAAAGGATGACGATATTTATATTATGTAGACGAGTAAATTATAATAAAAATTTTGTCTATAGAAACACGTTTTTTAAATTTAATTTGTTACTTGTTATAATATAAAATAGTATAAATTAGGTGGGTAATTTCAGTAAGTGACTAACCGGCGTTTGATCTCAAAGAAATCTTAAAATTCTTGACGGCTTAAAACAAACGTTTCTTATCTAAACAAGTTAGGGCACTTAGGCCTTTATAAGGCTCGTTCTACTATCACTGGCTGTCCAAATAGATAATGAAACAAGCTCGAAAGAATTGAGATGTGACCCATGTCTTGATAGCAAACATTTGTTAGATGTTCGATATATTATAATTTTTTCAACATGTCACGAAATAATTAAATTAGTGGATTTGGAAACGTCTTCCACATACTAATTACCTCTAATTTGGAAGCTTTACCGGCAAGAGGTCCGGGTTTTGGTTGCATACCCACCTGAAACAAACAAAAATTAAATGGTATTAAAAGAAATACAATTTATTTTTATTTTAAAATAATTTTGTTTCACAAAACAACTGGTAATAAGAAATTTCATGGTTGAAAACACTTCTATACACCTTTTAATTTATTATTGTTTCCAGCGTGATACAATCTAACGGAGAAATAGCTGTACCAAATGTTTCGTTGACAGTATGGGCATGTATGGGATATGATTAATTCGGAAAGCTTGTCATAATATAAGAAAAGAAAAATTAATTGACGTCTGGATCAGTTACAACGTCAGATTGTATTAGTAGCTTAATGAACCATCCAAATTTGTACACAGCTTCATTGCGAACACATTTTTCACCATCGAAAGAATTTAATGTAGGTACCTAATATCTAAAGAATATATTATGTAAATTTGAGGGAATCTCGGTTTCTCGTAAAACTAGTGGCGCTCGAGTTTATCAAACCGAGATATACACTAACTTATACTATTAGTACGATGATTATCGAAACGCACAACGAAAAACTTTTTAAATCAAAAAGTAAAAGTTTTTTTGAAAAAGCATTTTTGGTCAGGAGTGGATGATCGATTAAAGGCAACGCTTTGATAATGAGGTTGACAGTTGGGTTCTTCATCCATTATACGAGACAAGAAGACATGTTCACGAAACCAACGCTGTCGCGTTCAAACCAGATCGATTTTTGTAATGATTTTTATTTTGATTTATTTTTATACCGGCCGTATTATAAATAATACAATTTTATAAAAATATTCCGAATATTTCTTACTGGTATTAGTTAAAAAAAATGCTAAGCTCCGATCAAGTTAGCAGCTTGTACTGTTATATTAATTAAAAAACTTAATTAATGGTATTGTTAGTCGCTAGGAGCTAATTTACTTGTTCGCTTTGATATATGAAACGTTTTTAGCAAATATCCTTAATTTATTTTATCAAAAAAGTGCTCCTAATGCTTTATTTTTTTCTATCACGATATCAAAAAAGTTGTATCAATTTTCACCTCCTATGGCTTGATTTAATTGAATATTTAATTTATAAACATTTAAAATAATAAATCATATACGCGAAAGAGTGTGTGTGAGAGAGAAAGAGAGAAGCCGAAATTTATTCGTTACAAAGACCCCGCACAATAATATGTGGATCGTCTAAAGGTGGAAAATAAACGAGAAACTTGGGTTTTTATAAGTCATGAAGTTCTGCGTCTTTAGTTAGGAATGCGGTTGCAATGCATACCTTCCAATTGACAATACAATGAATGGGATATTAACTGAAACTACCATTTCCAAGCATGTGTTGTTTAGATATTATAGTGAACCCCTGCTATCATACATGAAAAAGGTTGATCGTATTAGTAAAATTAGCAAAACATTAACGATAAATCACGCCTTCGAGTTTCGATTTTGTATAATTGTATTCGTGCGCAAGTGGGAAAACGAAAAGCAGAAAATTTAAAAATCTTCCCATTGTAATAGTTGGTTCTTCAATTTGAATTACCGCCTTCTCAAATCAAAGTTACAAACCAAACCAAAGCAGTGATCGTCAAACAAACCTCGCACGATGTAATCCCCGTCGTTGTAACACTTACAAGCCCTTTTAAATCTGCGGATGGCTCTTTTGAATGTTAACGTCGTTACCTCGTTTACTAACCTCAAACTCCACCTAAACTTACATGTCCAGTGGCGTAACCACTGCTAGGACACCTGAAGGAATAATTAGTACACACAAATTAAATAAAACACAGGAACCGAAAAGAAAAGAGGTAGTCCAACAACCAATTTACCAGCAAAGTTAATCTCCTTGATATCATTTAATTCAGAATACTTTAGTTTGAAATTTGATTTAATAACTGTTCGATAGTTAATCCCTCTGATCGTAATGTTTTCTAATCGATATTCATATTTAATGACCAACCACAATCTTTATAATACTTTGTAAAGAAGCGTATATATGTATATTTCGATGTTCAACTCAATTGGTTTTTATATTATGTAAGATCTCTAAATAATAAACCCTTATATTATGCTAAATTATCCGCTCTTATATAAGTATTACCTCGTCAACTTAAAAAACTAAGATGGTCACTTAATTACTATGTCGTCACCTTAATTAATATGTCGTCACTTAAATTTCTAATTGGTTATTTTCTTAAATCTAAATAAGTCGTACGTACTTAACTAAATAAATTCCACATACTTAAACTAGCAAATAATCATAGCCGCAAATAATCATGAAGAACTTTGTTAAAACAGTTCTTTAATATCGTAATTCAATTGGTATTACCTTATACGTGGTCGCAAATAATCATAAGGAACTTTGTTAATATTTATTAATAACTGTCCTGAAATATCAGAATTTGGTACGATCTCATTGAGAGATATTTGAAAAAAGAAAAATGAGAAACATCACAGAATTTGCTTTATTATTTCCGGCCCTATATATTGTGGTGATATTTTGTGCAGTCAACCCGCTAGTCCAGATCGTGGTCAAATATTTGTTAAAGTACTGCAAATACAATATTAATTTATTCAGAGGAAAACAAAAAGGCTAAATTTACTACTTAAACATCTACATGACATATTATTTTAATTGTAAGATTTTATAAGACTTGTAATCAGTGATTTTGTGATGTTCTTCAATAACCAGCTACTAAAAAGAAGAGTAATAAATTTGTGCAACATCCTGTACGTGATTGAAAACTTACCGGGTATGAATTTTCTAGAGGTTGAACCCAGGTTTGCCTGGAAGCGTTGAAGAGGCCAGACGCTAAAATTAGCGAGTGCGTCTTTGATTTTTGCGTTTTGTGTATTTTTTGCTTATTTAATAAGTGAAAGGTAGTTTCCGAGCCATAGAAGCTAGTATTTGTGACGAGTCGTCGATTTCAGCGTAAAATTGCTGAAAATTATTTAAATTTGATAAATTTGTTGATAAAATTGAAGTCGAATTGGGTAAGAAAATTGGAACAACCCCAGGTGGTGTGCAAAATTGGTATTTGCAGTACAACTGATAACCGCACGAAATCGGAAAGTTACAAGGTATTTGGGATAAAATTTACTCTTTTGTCAAGTAAACATTTTTATTGTAAAAATTAACATTTGTAATAAATTTATAAAAATTATTTGCTACACGATCGACACTAAACGGCAAATGAAATTGAAATTTAGCCAGATTTTGAATAGAGTAAATAAAATTTCAATTTTAGTGGTCAAACATTTTACACTTAAAAGCCTAATAGCGAAATTGTCGCTACAAAATTTCTTTTGAATAAAAACATTATTTTCGTTATTCAAAACTACGAGTTTTTATTTGCTCGCAAGACAAGCGGGGTGACTAGCTAGCTGAGGTAAATTAAAGGTGAGAAAGGTTTTTCTTACAAAATACCTCACAATATATAGTTTAACCTTTTCAATGATTAGCCATTAGTGCGAAATTTTGCCACGGCCATCTTATGATTTTAAGCGTTCATTCAACTTGTCGCGCAATTCATCTAAATTAAATTATCTAATGCTATATATATATTTTTCCCTCTTCAAACAACCGCTTCTTATTTAGAACTAATCACCTCTCGTTGGTACTATTAAAGGTATCCCATAGGTCGCAATATGAATCATCAATCTCTTCCATTAAATCAGCACATCCCGTTTTTAATATAATAGTATATTAATCCTAATTTCAAACTAAAATTTAAATCTTAAAACTGAAGATGAAGTAATAAAAATATGATTCAAACCCCTCTTAAAATTATCCAACCACGTGGACGAGAATAATTATACATAAATTAAATATTTAAACTTACGTATTTTAAATCTGTTGATAACTAAAATATATTCTAAATTCAATTATTTAATAACCTTTTCTTAGAACCTCCGATGCACAAAACTACAACCTACTCGTTCGACGTTCAAAAATGTAAGGACCTTCTGTTACCCTCTAACAGCAAAATTCTAACGGAAACTCCACTTCCTGCGTTGATTTTAAACCCCCTGTTGCTAAATCGTTGTATTTTAAAGTAACCAGGAATGAAATAATTTTAAAATTTTGCGCCCATTATATTCAAATTCAAATTTACAATACAGTGGAGTCGCGAAATAGTGAATACCGTATATAGTGAACTACCGGAAATAATAAACACAAAAATTTTAACATTGAGTGTATATGGGACTCCTATATAACGAACAGCGGTAACCCCGATACAGCGAACTGCGTACTAAATCGTGCAGTTTGAATAGTTTGAATGACATCATTTATAGGGACTTCTCCCCAAGACTGAGAATTTACATTAGGTATCATAGAATGCAATTTTTATACATTAAAAAATTTTGCTTTATATTTTTATATAGTATATTAGGTGGACATTTTGATAACGACGAAGAAAATGTATTTTGAAAACACGCTTATTACTTAAAGATGAATCCTGTAATGCAAGAAAAAGTGTTGGAACAAGAATATCGAATATTATACAGGGAACGAAATTCAGATCGATTCTGATCCAGAAAAGGAAGACGAGGATGCAATGGTTTCTTATATCTAATCTACATTGCCATGGTAAATGGGTTCATTCATTCATTTATTATTGTAACGGGCTGTGGTATTGACTCCACTGCACTGAAGCTTATTGTGCACCCCTTCACAGAGTGTTGATACTCGCAGGAAGGCCGAGCTGAGATATTTCGTGAGTTCGCCATTCGAACATGGAACTCCCGCTCGTTACTCAGCCAGCGATCATATCACACCACTAATGTGGACTTTCCATAGCCCATAGATCAAAATTGGGCGTTTTTAGATCACAGCAGTGTAACATGGTCATGGTCGAGTAGCGAACTGCGGTCTGCCGCGTCCGAGTATGTTGATTTAAGCATTGCGCCACACTGCTGGTTAGTAAATGGGTTAGTTGCCTGGTTGCTTGTACCTGTAACTTGCAAGACAGCTACTAATGCAATGTAAACCGATAGGACAGGACCTGTTTATCTAAATTTGCCTTGTGCACAGGAAAGTTGACTAGCTAGGCTGCTAGGCGGGTACAAGTAACTTAACCAAAGTAAACTAGCTATTATACTTTCAATAAATCAAAGCTTTTATTTTCAAAATGTGATTTTATTGTAAATTTTGTTAATACCGAAATAGTGAACAACCCCGAAAAAGTGAAAGGTCTTTGGCATATTTAATTCACTATTTCGCGACTCGACTGTATTACACCATTGTTGCGCACGGACGGGATTCCCCGGACGGAGAGGAGAGAGCGCGCACACGCACAAATGTTGATAAATAACGACGTCCGACAGCTCTAAAATCTCAAGAGACTAAACGTTACTCGGAGGCATTATCATAAATATCGTGTAAACTGCCAGTGTTAATTGAAACCCTTTAAAATTGATAATTAAATATTGCGAAAGCGTGTTAGAAGTTTTCGAACGAAAAATTATAATTCATAAAAGTTAATTGAAAATTAATAGCGTTATCGAGATTGTCTTAGGCCGAACTTGAAACTGCAAATAACTCACTCGAGTGAGCAACGTAGGCGTGCAGTTATTCCAAAATACCAAACAGTACTTAACAGTTAATAGAAAAAGATCAACTTAATTAATTATCCCAACGTTTCTAACACATCGGTGCCCGATAGTTCCTTCTTGAAATACGAGCTAAACATATCCCGTCTATAAATTTTTCCTTTTAATTTGATCAAATTTTTTCCTTCGGCTATCGACTACCGACCGCTTAAGAGAACAACCTTAGCCAACTAAAGAGAAAGAATTAATAATCTCGAAATCAAAATAACCATTGTACATTGTAAATCGATAAGTGTTTTGCTTTATTACCTACTTAACATAACAATAACGTTTCAAGTTCGAACTAGAACTTAATTTAATGTTGTGTCATAAATGTTAGTCCCACTAAGTATAAGTAACCGTACACAGTTTGTTAGTAGTGCCTAATGGAAAAAGTCGTTTGCGCATCTTTGCCTTGCAAAAATTTTCCCGTGCGGCCACACGGAGTTAAAAGTCCTTCCGTAATGTTTTTTCGCTTTAAATTTGCATTTCGAGTCGGCATTCTTGACTTTTTATTGCTCGCTTCCTTTTGCTTCTTCCGCATCATGATGGGAAGCATTACCGGAGGCACAAACTGAAAAATTTCAATAGAATAATAATCGCAACGACAATAATAGCAATTTTCGTATGTAATTTAAGTAATTTTCGTATGTCTATTATGTCGCGAAATATTTCACGTGACGCCGTTTAATTACAAAACTAAGTATTGCCGAAACAAAAACTTGAAATTAAGACGTATCGCATTCTTGAATTAAAATAACTACAGAAATAATTAACCTTTTTATTTCGTCTAATTTCGCTTAACGAATTGCGACGTGCTTATTCAAAAAAGTTTGATTTGTTTGTGCAATTCGAAATTTATTAATTGCTAAAACAATGAAAGTTGTAAAGCAATAACGAAAAAAGTGAAATAAGCCGAATGTAATCTCAACTCTTCGATGTCGACTATAATGTACAAGGATTGCATGCGAATCTGCATTATCAATAAATTATGGTATTAAAATACCATAGCAGTAATGATCTCTTGCTGTTTGTAATGGTGGCTACACTGGCCCGGCCAGCTCGAATGTGTTCATTCAATAATTGCCTTGAGTGCTTTTGTCAACTATCTACTTTATGATACTCACTGAAATTCATAAACCAATTTGTAAAGCGTCTTATATTAAAACAACAACTCGGTATTATTTTCCATTGTATTATTAAGACACTATAACATTCATTTTATGATGATATGTTGTGTATGTTTTGTTGCTAAACACTAATTATTATCGAAGTATACACTATAAAAAACTTGCATCACTCCAACAAGTAATTGCTTTTTACTTTTCAACGTTCGACTAATTAACTTTGGGTTTTCCTCATTTTCGAAATATCGAAATAACTCTCAACGACAGCCTATATATTATTATAACATCATAAAACTGCTCTCCGTTACTATATGTTAATTTACTTAAAAATTACAAATTAGAGTGAGTCGATAATTTTGTAACTTATAAGTTACAGATGCTCGAACCAAGAGGAATTCGATTAAAAAACTCGAAAAATGTTAGGATTTCGCTGATAATAATCAAGTGTTAAAATTATTCGAAGAACATCAGCGTTTGACACAATATTTAGCTAATAACTAAGTAAATTTTGATGTTCTTCGTTAAAAAAAAGAAATTAAAATTATTTACAGTTAAAGTAAATAAATAAAATTTGTAGTTGGCCTTATCTAAAGAAGGTTTTTTTTCGAAAAATTTCGATCGAGGTAAATTATCCATGCAGTTCGCCGTTTCTTTCAACAATCGCGAGAAATTACATTTCATGACGTACTAAATCATAATCTACATTTTTAAACCCGACGACTAAGCTTGCCAACACACATGGAGTGAATTACAAGATAGTCGCAACATAAATCCTTTGAAAATTAAGAATTTATCATTTCCGTCATATTTAGCCTTATTATGAAAAACTTGATAACATTAATCTTCAATTGTGGAACTTGAAGGAAAAAGTGTTTACGATGCGCATCCATAGGTACGCTGAAGTTGAACTTTTTTCGCTATGGTTCATTTATAACTATTTACTATTTATTATCCACCTAATATGCTGCAAACAGACGACCAAATAATATAACATCGCATATCTCGACTATTGCCTTCACTAATGGTCGATTCTTATTTCCCAAGAATTAATTGGTAGGCTAAATAATTTATGTAAAAATTTTGTAATTAATTTCGATATTAGGCTTTGTAATTTTCATTTTAAATGCCATCGTGAGACATTTTTTTTTAGCTGGACTAAATATCTTACATATTTGTAATAATCCAATATAGAAAAATCTACTACTTTTCTTGTGAGACGAACTTCTATTGTGTATTCTATAGCAGCGGTTCCCAATTAGTTTTGGTCGCGGAACCCTTGGGCTATGTAAAAAATTTGACGGAACCCCAAGCCGATTTGTTTACTGCATACAAGGTTGTGTACGCACACTACCCCCCCCCCTCAGTGACCATGTAAATACAAGTATAACAATTATTTATTATAGAAAGATTTAGGATTATGCAATAGTTGTCGAAATTTTAAAATTACGAAAAGCAGGGAGATGTAACATGATATACCCCGATGCGTGACGGTAACTAGAACGTTCGAGTCCGTGCTCTTCATTTTGTTGACGGTACGTGTGCTTTGATATACTCTAAATGTTGTTGTATTCGTTGACTCTGAATACCTAGAGTCGCTACTGAGTCAACGAGCCCAACTCACCAAGACAATAGAGGAGATGATGTCCGAGGCCAGTGAGCTAGACGAGGAAATCGCTAGCCTATCGGGCGGATCCACCCCTCCATCGCCGGAGGTCAGCAACACGATGAGCGATAGCCTCTCCAGCACGAACACCGGCAACGAAATGGAAGAGGAGCAGTTCCAGGTGGTACGAAAGAAGAGGGCAAGGAGGTCAACTAACTCCCCCACGAGGATCTGCACCTGACAAATAGGTTCAAGCCTATTCGAAAACTCCAGTGCGCTCTCCCAAATCAACGACAGTGAGTAAACCGAAGCTAGCAAAAAAGAGAAACCCCGTACAAAAGCAACCTGACAAGATCCCGCCTATCACGCTGAAAGATGCAGCGGCATGGTCATCACTGACTACTAAAATCAAGGAACAAGGTTTCCAATTCAAGAGGGTACGATGCGTACCTAAAGGATTGGCAATCTTTCCAAGTGAAGTAAAGGACTACCGAGGAATCAATCGGATCCTGGAATCCTCTCCAACACCTAAAAACACCTAAAAGTGGTGATTAGGGGTATCCACCACCAGATGGAGACGGACAACATCAAGCGGAACCTATAGGGAGAGGGACAGGAAACCCCTCCCTCTACTACTAGTTACCCTCCCGAAAGGCGAAGCAAGCAAGAAGATTCTCCAGGTGGAGAAAATCCTGGACATTGACGTCAACATTAAAACACCGAACAGGAAGTTCAGGTTAGGTCAATGCCACAAGTGCCAGACATTCGGGCACTCGCAGAGGAAGTGTAGCTCAACCCCAAGATGTGTGAAACGTGCAGGAGCACATGCGTCAAGCACCTGCACCAAACCCAGGGAGACTCCAGCCACCTGCGCAAACTGCGGTGGGCCCCATCCAGCCAGCTACAGGGGATGTCATAAATTCCCTAAACCTAGAATAGGAAACAAGAATCAAACCAAGGCAACACACAACACAAAGACAAATTGGTCCCCTCCCCACCGTCATCTAAGGGAGGCGGCAAATCCAACCGAGATCTTCCTACAGATCATCGCGATTATCACGGCACAGCTGGCAATCCATGAGATTGGCGCCGAAAAAATCGCAGCCTTCAGACTGCTTAAGTCAAGACAAACCGCAACACGTTAGAAATGTCAATACTCTCACCGTAACTGACGAACACCAAGTGTCGTAAAGAAGTAAGAAGGTAACACCCGGCGACATCAGCCGCGGACAAAGCCAGGACACAGCCCATGGGCAAACAATCAGCGGGTCCAGCGGACTCTGAAAACCTCAAAGACACAGTTACCTACAGACGAAGGAGCTCAAAAGTGGCCTCCGGCAACGGTGCATCTGCAAGCCATAACCGTTTCTGTTTCTGTATTAGCGAGTTCTGACATTTTTCAGGGATATTTTTAAATTATTTTGCCTTACTCAACAACAGCTAATCATGCAGCCGTGTTAAAAGGTGTATCTAAAATACATATAAAATTTACATTTTTAATTCGATTTTTTTCGAAAACTTTTCTGAAAACTGGATTCTCATGTCAAGAACTGCGTCAAATCGATTTCGATACTTTGTTTTAGTTCCTGAATATAATGGGAATCCAGTACACACTTGTATGTGCTCGCAAATGGTAGCAAAATACGGATTGCACGTTTGGACAACTCCGGATATTCCTCGTGCAGTTCATTCCAAAATACGCCAAGCGGAACCTCTTTAAATTTACTTTCCAATTGGAAATCTACAGCGGAAAATTCGACTGGACATTAGCATTCTATTCATGGAATAGAAAAAAGTAAAAAAATTTATTTTAAGCGGCAAAATTTATTTTTAACGCCATTTTGAAATTCTTTTTGGCGGAACCCCATTTGGGAACCGCTGCTCTATAGTATGGCATAGGTAGTAAGTAGGACCACCCCCGGTTTATTCCTATCGCAAGCAAATCATGGCAAAGTCGATTGTTAAATTCATAAACTTACGTATGCAATATTTTTCCTTGTAGTCATGGTGAGAAAATTACAAAAAGCCAAAATTAATGAGAAGTAAATGGTATAAAGCTCACTAGTTTGACAATAAAACAACGATAACACATATCTTCATGTTGCGTATCATTTCAATCTTGCACGAAGTTGGCGTAAAAACATATGGATTTGAAATGCAAAGTGGCAACCGCAAATCCTTGTACCGTAAACATGTATAACTAAAGAAGCAACTGAATAAGTGTTTCTTATCTTGGTAATCGCACATAGTTACATTATCGATATCGTTACCGATGAAATTCTTCAGCTTTAATAGTGAAATGAGTTACGATTGATTAGATTAAAAGAGTGGTCGATCGATTGGATCTGTCGACAAACTGAACGTAAATCGGCGCGACGATAGTATTTCCTTGGGAGTACCGCAGGGTGTAACGAATGCGGACGAGATTTTTTGCGACCGAAAAGTAATCTTAGCTTATAATTAATTTGGCAAGTAAAAAAGTGCAATTGTAATTACGGTATTGTTTAAATTAAAGAATCTTGGACAAAATTCAGACTGCTATTTCAGAAATGCGAGTGCTCGAGAAATAATTGCAAACCGAGTTAGCTATATCTGTTCCATGTAAAGCAAAGGAATGTTCTTGTATGAATTTCTAATTATGGTTATTTGCCTGCGTTAGTATATAATTTCGAGTAAAAACAGAAATACTTAAATTAACCGGCCAAGAACGAAGCGTATGGTATATCAAAAAAGATCATCGATTAGAATATAATTTGAAATAATTGTCCCGACTACTAACCGTCTAAATTTTCTTCCAACGAATTATTCATTTTAAATAGTTAAATGCTTTTATAACAACGAATAAAGTTTACTGTTAGATGGGAGGGCCATTTAACCTTCCAATACCAAAGTTGACGTTCCTTTGAAGATCATTATTCATACTGTTGCGCAATTAAGAAAAAAATATCCGGAGAAAATTAAAATTTTCTTAATTTATTTTTAACAGTTATAATTGTTTCGACGGATATTTCGAATTTTTCAGCGCGCTTTTATTGGATTCCAAACAAAGGAGTCGAGTGGTATCGAGAGATAGATAGATTATACCCGCAGAAAAATTATTCGCGTGTAAACCAATAAAATTATGTATGTATGCACATCAAAATAAATAAAAGGCAAAAAATAAAAATAAATCGTATCCTTGGTATAAAATTTATAAAGAACCGTCGACAAAAGCAACCGCAATGTCGAATATATAAAATAGTAGCAGTGTAGAACGATTATACATTATGCGTATAATAATTTCATATTGATATGCATACAGAAGACAGTGGCGTAGATGTTTCTTTACTTTTACTCGAACCATAAATTACTACAACCATAACAATTAATATTAAATACATTCCATATATTAAGATGATGAACACAAATTCCTAATACTTGTAACGTTTAGTAAACTATGGCACTTTATTCATTACGTTGTAGGCATACCAACATTACAAAACGAGTTCGCTAAAGTTTTATTTTTTATCTTTTTTCTATTGCGCTTGATTAGCTTTGATTTAGAGGCATTAAAATGGTGTTACGCCGAGTAATAAGTGTGCAAATAAATATGAAAATAGTGTTGGCAAAATTAATAAATATTTTAATACTCGGACAAGTACACGAGTCGAATCAACATTTAAAACAGGATTACGTTTTGATTTAAATAAGCAGCCGTTTTCCTATCGACAATTATAATTATTATTAATATTAATCAAGTGGACGTTGATAGAACAATAATTGCCCACGTGGTTTGTAAAATAAATAAGGAGTATAGTTCTGTGAGTCGGAGACTTTAAAAAGAAACAAAAGAAGAGAAGGGAAAAAATTTTTGTAATCGGCGAAATCAATCTGACTGCACTCGGGTTCGATTACAATTAATTTATTTTCTAGGGTTTCTTCTGGCTCTCACAAAATAATTTGAGATCTAAAAAATAAAACACGGCGCGAAATTAAAAATTTGTTCCGACCGAATACAATTAGTTTCAATGGACTTGTTTCAACTTATATTCCTTGAACTCGAGCAAGTCCTGACTGATGCATCAACATCCATATAGCACATTGTCGCATCCATTCATTAACATACAAACTGCGGTCGTGTCTACTGTCAGGATTGCCAACCAATTTATGGAAGCGTTAATAGACGACAACTTTGCACTATCGCAACTTTGCATTACCAGCGGCTGCCTTAATTAACATGTAATTAACCAATTCTTGTTAATGCATATTTTCGATATTTATTTCGAATCGTTGGCTAATTAGCGAGCAAGTGGAACTTTTATCTTGCGCTTAAAAGAACAGAGTAAGAAACTTCCATTGTCAGAGTCGTATTTACGGAGGGGGGGGAGGGGTTAGGGGTTAAAACCCCTCCCGAAATTATTTATCAAGTACTTGAAGTCTGCCTGCAAAAACCATTAACGACCTCGAAAAATGATTCGCAACGTGGCGCATCGGGGTTAACTCAACAAAAAGTACCGCGACAATGTTCAGAAAGAAACGTGGACAGGTTCTGCCCCGAACAAACATCTTCATGTTCGAAAGCCCAATCCCATGGACTAACACCTCCAAATACCTGGGAGTCACGTTGGATTACAGACTGCTGCTGAAGGAGCACATCGAATCCGCCACAAACCGTGGAAGAGCTGTCTTCTCAAAGCTCTACCCGACCCTAGCTTCAAACAGCAAGATGTCACCAGCAAACAAGCTGCGCATCTACAAGGCCATCATCAGACCCACCATGACCTACGCCGTACCCGTGTGGGGGACAGCAGCCCGAACCCACATAAAGAAGATACAAGTAGTACAGAATAAATGCATTCGGCACGCATTCTCCAGCTCGTACTACGTCACCAATCGAAGACTCCACGCAGATGCCAAGATGGACACCATCGACGTACATATTAAAGGACAGGCGGAAAAATTGTACAAAACCACGAGCTTCTCGGACAACCCTCTCATCTCGCAACTAGGACAGTACCAGCCAGGCTACAATCTAGGTCACAGCCGGCCAAAGGACATCCTCACCCGCCCGTCAGCAAGGATGTAAGTAATACCCAATCTTTACATGTTTGTTTTAGGTTCCCACCAAGCATCGGGTTTATCAAACACCCGGATGCCAAAAAAACATGCAAAGACACCCGGAATTACGCCAAAACGACACCAAGGGACCAAGTTCGTCAAATGCTAGGAACCCCAATTCACGGACCGCACACTCGCCCCGCCTCATCGACACCAAGGGACCAAGTTCGTCAAATACTAGGGACCCCAACCCACGGATTGTACACTCGCCCCGCCCCTTCGACACTAAAGGACCAAGTTCATCAAATGCTAGGGACCCAAATCCACGGATCGCAGACGCACTCCACACCGCCGCCCTTCTGACCGCATAACCACGCTTCCAGGAAAGTTCCTTGCAACTCCCAGGACCCCGCAAATCACGGAAAATTATCCACATGAACCAAAAACCCAGCCCGATCAAGGGGCTCAATAAATTCCAACGCCCGCTGCCCACATCAGATGAAGGAGATAAACGGATCCCCCGTGGCACCTCCGTATTGCCAAGAAGTTCATCGTTCATCGTCCGAGACACCCGGACGAGTTCTATGGCTTCGAGTTCCACCCTTGGCGACTTCTGTCATTTTTCAGGAATATTTTTAATTTTTTTTGCCTTGCACAAATATGTCAAATCATGCAGCCGTGTTAAAAGGTGTATCTAAAATACATGTAAATTTTACATCTTTAAAATCGATTTTTTCGAAAATTAATGCCACATCCTCCCATTTTTTTTGTATTCTACCTATAAAAGTGTTCTCTTTCCTATAGTGCAGTTGAAATTTTGAAAATCGTGATGAGGGTTAAGTGACTGTTCCCAAATTTTATTTAAAGACGGTTTTTTATAAAAGAGTTTAAAATTAAAATATAAATAAGTTTAAACTTATTAAAAATATCGTAGTAAACAAAACTTTTAAAATAATTTGTCGCTCCCTCGACAAATTATTTTCAACCATTAAATCAAGTTCAAAAAAATCAAAATTTTCTTTGAATATCGAACTTAAATAAAGAAAAATCGCTCAAAAAAATAATTACTTTAATTAAATAAAAACAATCTTATCACAAAATTTCAACTTTTTTGCAGTCACTTCCGACCAAAATACTTTTTTCGATTTCGATAATTTTCCAATAACAATACTCAAAAATAAAATCTTAATTGCAAAAATACTTGCACAAAATTATACTCAAAAAATCAGCGGAGCAAAATCTAGGCCTCCATCGTTTCCGCCATCTTGGCAAAAAAAACCTAATTTTATTAATATAACAAAATTTATGCAAAATTTATAATAAAAAAAATTACCAAAATTGCATTTATTTTGTCGATTTTAGCAAGACTGACGGTTTAAGTTGGAATTTAAACTTTTTTATTTAGTTATTTATTTATTTATCGAGTTTTTTCTATTTTTTTTTTTTTTTCTATTTGTTTTTATTGTAGTTTTTTTTTATTTTTTGTTTTGAATTTTAGTTTCCTTTGTATTTTAATAAATTAAATTAGCTATTCATTTTTTAATATTTTTAAAACCCTCTCCGAAAATCTAGTCTAAATACGGCCCTGTCCATTGTGTTTGATCGTTGCAAATGCCATCGGGGTTAATCGGCAATAATAAAACAAAATTGAAACTTTCATGGTAAATCAGCTAAATAGAATTGAAATGCAACATTTATATTAAACCAGCTCGCTAATGAAACATCCATCCAACAACAATCCTGACCACCCTGTCTCTCTGTAACATAATACAAAGCGCACTTAAACTTTATCACCAATTATTTACTATAATTCAATTAATTAATTTTATTGTTTTGTGTTGCATTTTCGCACCATAAAACTTGGTTTAAAGAAATTTCTTTGCAAAACAAAGCTCGAGTGATGTTTTCATTTTCAAACCACTTGTGGTATGAAAAATTACAAGTTGACACACTCTTTACCAGCCGCCCACAAGAGCACACGCAATGGTTAAGCTAATTATTGAAAATAAAATTTTCGCAACAGCTTGACGTTCAATTTGCCGAAGCAATACATCAATGATGCAAAGTAGTTCTCTTGTATCTGCATCGTGATAGTTAACAACTTAAAAAGTCAAGCATCTACGAATGTAAAAATGCTGGAGAAATGATGACTTCGTTCCTTAGAAGTGTCGATAACATCTCGGAATGCATGTACTATTTCATACGGATGATTTTGCATAGCATTGTCATTGATTAAAGTAGTGCAGGAAGAAGACTTTTCAAAGCATTCAATGCAAATCAGTTTTTACATTTTTGTCATTTTATTTTATATCAATAAATCTTGCCTTTAAAAATATTAAATAAGATAATCTTAAAGGCCTCTCCTCTCTATTTTCTCAAATCTATGATAATTAATCGTCAAAAGTTTTCTTTAATTAGGATCCCCAACTCGATATCGCTTCCACTGTATTGTCGTCCGATGGGTGATATTTTTGTTCAATATTTGCGCAACAATTCTTGCCCTACCCATAGAGAAAGCGTCGTATTTCCTGCGATGCATCCCAAGCTCGCTACATCTAATTGAGACGATTTCAAACATGCAATGCAAGTTTACATGTTTATGATTGGTACAAAACGGTATATTGAGGATAAATTAGTATACTGCTATCCAGTTTCTGCTGTTAATAAAATACGTTAACAGTTCATAAATTTACAATAGTAAATCTCTTTTTTTTCTATCGAAACTTCCATAATTATTAATCTTATTAAATAATTTGATAACATTTGATGATAATAATTAATTGGTAATATTTTTTTTATTAATTATAATTGATTCATTATCGTATTTTAATAACCTCATACTGTGTGCGCATAACTGTTAAATGCCAAAATCGTAAAATAAATAATTCTTATCTTGTCGGATTTGCACCCGAAAGAATCTCCTCTTGGTTAATCTCTTAAATAATTACCTTTTTTGTGGAATTTATATTTGAATAACAATAAACGGATCTTCTAGTAAGCGAAATGTAAAAACGGTGGCATCGTGGTCATTGAAGACCGCACGACACCAGTGGTGGCCGCGGGTCACGAACTTGAGCTCATCTGACTTATGATTCTTTACCATCATAACTTGGCATTTAGGAGCTTATAAAAGCATTGCATTTATTTACTTATGCTGGCTACTGTAATATCGATACAAAATAAATATTGAATTTATAACCTTTTAATTTATTATTTTAAAAGCTAACTAAATATTTTGAATAAATCCGCGATCAGGTTTTGCAGGGAAATGATTTAGCGATATTTTCGTCAGAACACCGCGCGGGTATTTGTAATTTTTAATTAAAATCTCTAATTGGCACAGTCGATCACCCCTAACCGAAAGTTTACTCTTGCACGCTCGAGCTTCGGAAGTCTTGGATGATATTTAATTTGTTATACTAATCGACAAAATAAACATTTGCATATTATCCATGTTTATCAACGGTTACATGCAATCTTACACTGACATTAAATGGCAAGGCAATATACGAACAGCAAAACCACTTTGATGTTTGGTTACCACAGTAGATTGCAGAAACGATTCAACAATCAAGCTCATGTTGGTAATATGTCACCATCGCAGACAGTTTTTACATTGATGAACCATAATTATTTCAACTTATACTAAAATTATCTAGCACAACAACTTGCAAGACACGAACGCAACTCAAAATTTCTTTCTGTCTTGAGAATTCAAGGTAAAATAAAGTCTAATCATAAATCGTGTAGTGAAGTGGAACAGGGTGCACGTATTCTTTTGCCACGATCATCTAAGAAATTATAAAAAAGAAATGATTTTAAAAAATTAAAATCCATCATGCTTTGTTCTTTTAATACATTCTTTAATAACGCTCAATACACGTTTCGTTGTGGTTTTAGAGGTATCCCAAACAAAAAAAAAGTACATTAATCTTTGTTTCTTTACTTTTCAAAAACAATTCGGTTTGTCGCACTCGTAATAATAATAATTATTATTATTTAGGTTAATGTTTCTATAATTCATTTTATAGCACTTACGATTGTTTTTAATTACCTTAGATGGTACGTGCAACGAAAACATCCCATATACCCAAGCCGAAGAAATAAAAATGAAGTGCAATATTAATTATCGTTAAAGGTTACTAATTAAGGATAAATTTTTTATTTTAACTTAACCTTAGTTAGATTTCCACCGTTTGTCACTAAGAACTTAAATTGCCGACTTTTAAAATTCTCCACAAATATTTATGCAAAATTCCAAAAACACAATTAATTATTATTAATCGATTGTGTTATAAAAACCAACACTAACTTTTGTTTTTCAGAGTTGATATCATTAATTACAATAGTCTTAATTGATTTTCAACTTTTTGTTTATCTTCAAGATAGCAAATAAAATTAATTTGGTTGGTGGTTGCAAGTTAACAAATAAAGTTGCCTTCTGCAAAAAAATAGAGAAAGCTTGGTTCGAAGAGACATCTGCCACAAGACGTAGACTTTGAACTGCTCATTGACAATCTAGAAAGTTACTTAGACGATTTTAAATAAGTCCGGGGAACATAGCCTTGCTCCGGATATTCCTATTATTCCGGAACCTACACACTCAACCCCTGGGATTAATTTGAAAATGTTCAGCATGCAAATCATCTTCTTACGCGACGTATTACTTCGACCAAGTTATATGGATTTGAAAAAAAATACTCACAGAAATGATAAATATTAAAATATTACAGGATTAATAAATTAATTCGTTAATCATAATTTCAAGACTCATAACCTAGTCTCCCTCGATTTTAAAAAGTGTGAAAAACTTGATTAAATAGGAATATTTTCCTCTTTGAAAGGCAATAAATTATATCTACATTATATATACTGTGGGAGTTGACTTTAACATTTTAAGAGCTTTCGGGTGTATTTTTCGTGTGCAAATACGCGGTGCGTTACGTGAGAATAGACAAACTAAAAAAAATGTTTATACAAGGTGTTCCCGTGACCGTGGAGAACCTTTGAAGTGGTGATAAAGGACACTTTTCTAAGACAAATCTTCAAATAAAATTTTTGTCCAAGTCCAAACCCTTGAGGGGTACCTCTTTTTAAAGTAATATTTTGAATTTATGATTTCAAACGGCCATAGCTCCGATATTATTAATTTTTTAGACTTAATAGATTACACCTTTTTTAAAGATCATTCGCTTATCTACAAATTAGTTTATATTCCTTTATCGTCTAGAATAAACGGTTTTTGAATTATAAATTAAATTAAGGAAAAAAGTGTTAAAAAAATTCTAATTTTATTTTTTTTACTTTTCTTGTGAACCCGGTATCTCTTAAACAAGACGTCTTAGAAAAAAACTAATGGCCCAAACCGGATAGGTAATTTCGCGGGCTACAACATTGGTCAAATAATTTTTCTTGGGAAATCAACCGTTTTCACAGAAATTCTGAAAATAATGAACAAAGTGTAGGTAAAAAAACATAAATAACGAACTAATTAACAGTAATATATAAACAATAAAAATTAACAAAGTAATTAACGATAAACTAATCTCAAACGTTAAACGCTACAATACGTTTGGACATTAAAACACATTGTAAAACACATGAGATTTTTAAAAATTTTGTGAATTTATTTCTTTTTTACCTACACTTTGTTCATTATTTTCAGAATTTCTGTAAAAACGGTTGGTTTCTCAAAAAAATTTATTTTACCGAAGTTGTAGTCCGTTAAATTCCCTATCCGGTTTGGACCGTTAGTTTTTTTCTCAGACGTTTCGTTTAAGAGATACGGAGTTTGCAAGAAAAGTAAAAAAAATAAAATCAGAGTTTTTTTAACATTTTTTCCCTTAATTTAATTTTTAACTCGAAAACCGTTTATTCTAGACGATAAGGGGATATAAACTAATTTGTAGATAAGTAAATAATCTTTAAAAAAGGTTTAATCCGTTAAGTCTAAAAAATCAATAATATCGGGGCTATGGCCGTTTGAAATCATAAATTCAAAATATTACTTTAAAGAGAGGTACCCTTCAAGGGTTTGGACTTGGACAAAAATTTTATTTGAAAATTTGTCTTAGAAAAGTGTCCTTTATCACCACCTCAAAGATTCTCCACGGTCATGGAGACACCATGTATATATAGAGTCCTTTACATACTATTTTCAGGACTTACTTATAGATCATGTTTAATCCTGACAAAATAGGGAGATTTGGTAACTCTATCAAAACAAATTGGCCTGCGTGCTAAGTTATGGCTAAAAGCCTTTTTAAGAACTTTTATTAACAAAAACATCCACAAGCTTGCAGAAAATACATAATACATACAGTACCTACTCAAAAAATTAGTCACACTAAAAAATATTTCATAAAATAGTTTTAAAATATAAATTTTACATGCATAGTGCCAACTTTTTGTAATTTATAAGTTTATAAATTTAAATTATAAAAATAATCTCTTTTTAGATTGGCCTGGAAATTCTCTAGACTTAAATTCAATTGTAAATGTCTGGAGTCTTCTCAAATCCATAGTATTTATGTAGTCTAGATAATCCCACTATAGACAAATTGAAGAAGAACAACCAAAGGATTAATCCTTCGATCTTTAAGGATATGATAACAAAATGTATCCGAAGCATCTCGGAAGAAATACAAAATGCATCCCCGCTAAGGGTGGCAGCACTAAATATTAATGAATTTGTTTTTTTATGTTTTATGCTACTAATAAATGATTTTTAATTATTATCTGGCCCTAATTTTACCTTTGTCCTGAAAATATTATTGAGTATTTTATAATTAACTTAAAAAATAGAAGTGCGGTTAGTTTTTTGAGTAGGGACTGTACATTAGTGTTATATTAATTTCATAATGTAATTAAAAGCTTGATTTAAATTATGAACCTACAAAAACATAGCTAACAGTTTCTTCTACAAGTTGTTAAAAGTATAAATGTTATATATCATTTAGTTTGGGAGAAAACCATGAACTCCGAAGGGTTAATATAGCGTATATTTTGTACATTCGTCCCCAGCCTTAAATTAATACGCAAATTAGTGTGACTCCATCTAGTGTCAATGTTTGGAACTTAAGTATTTTGGATGGTAAATTGTTGTTATTGCTAGATAACCTAATGTTTGTATTTAAATCGAGTACAGGTTAATACCATAGCGTTGTACTTTTAATATTAAATGTAATTCAGGTCACAAAAGTTAACAGGTTTTAGGTTAGAAATCCCAGATGACACTTGAATGATTTTGAAGCATGCGTAGTAGTGACTTGACGACTAATTTACGTGAAAAAGCTTGGACCTTGCAAGGTTCTGCCTTAAGTACTAAGTACTAATTTCGAAGTTGTAAACAACCGCATAGAATTTAAATGCGACAAACTTCTACGTTTAATTCTAATTACTAATTCTACGGTTAATTTGGTGGTTGTGGATGATACTTAAGAACCAAAAATTAGATAAATGAAATTTTAATCAATAAAATAAAATTCCCACAGATATGGGATATCCAGATTATCGGATGTCATTGTAAAAAATGTTCTATATACATACTTATTACATATTTTATTACACCAAAGATGTTGATCTACCGATGCTCCATTGTTCAGGTTTTTCAGCCTGGACAATCTAGTTATGGTGTCATGTTTGTTTTTATGAGCTTACTCCGAACTTAATAAATTATTTAAAAAATTTAAATTTTTAAATTTACTTTTTGTAAATCTCGTACCCTATAAATTTCTTAGCAAAATTTTAGTTCATTTTAGAACTAAAAACATCTACTTTAAAATAAAAATGAATTCAAGTCAATCGGGACGTTGGTTCCAAAGTAATCGTGTATACAAAGATGAAAAACATTTTAATTATCGATTTTTTATTGTCATTTTTTTAAATTACCACTGATCTAATACATTATTTTTGTCTCTTTGTATAAATTCTGTAGATCTTTTTCAGTCTCCTACTATAAATACTCATTAGGTACTTCGTTAATTTCAGAATCTCAAAAAATCCTTTATAACTTAGTTTAGAGCCAAGAGATATAAATAATTTTTTTAAAATGGAATGTTATTTTTTTATTTTTAGAAAGAAAAAAAGAACTCAGAATGATGTTAATAAAAAATATTGGTGGTGAAATAAAATTTTTGAAAATTGAGGAAACTGGTTGAATAATGTAATCCGGAATTGAGACGATAAAGCTGAAACGCAGCGGGAACTACACGATTCTGTTTACACGTAGCATTTCTACAACTCGACTCGAATCTCTTCCTGGTTATTCTAGGCTTTTGTTGAAAACTACATTTGATTTATATTCGCTTTTGATTAACCAATGCTAAGGTCAGCAATTATAGCCGATACGCCAGTTAATTATAAACGAGATAACTGTTTTCTTATTACAAAATTATTGCAAAGTAAAAAAAATGGTCAACAAGCTTCCGTTATAACGTCAAATATTCAATCACAAAAAGATCGTAAATTACTTAAAATGCGATAGTAGCCTAGATCGAAGCACAGATATTTTAAGTTCCATTCATTATAAAGTGCAAGATCAAATAAGATCACTTTGGATGAACAGTTAATCGTCTTTGAAATGATAACAATAAAACCATTAAAAATTGCGATTACGATTTTTAAGAGAAAATTTCTCGTTGGGTGCGGAAACGACCTCGAGCTTCGTTTTGTCGGAAAACAGGGCGGAATATATGTACATTTGCAGGCCCGGACTGGAACCTAAAACCGGCCCGGGCAATTTAGAGACTGTCGGCCCCTTACTTCCCGCAAAAATGCTACATATACTCGTATAACATACGTATATATTGTGGTGTTTCAAAAGGATTCACACCCACCATGTACATTTTAACGAAAATTTTATTTTAAATAGTTGTAATTTTGTAAGATTGTAAAATTAGACAGGTGGGGAAATTGACGGAAATAAGAGGCTTTTTGACATGATGGCCGACCGAGCTGGTTGCTAGTTTTGGCTCTTGTGAGATATTTTGAGATTTGTGATTTATTTTTTTTAAATTTTGAGTTATTATTTTTAATTGAATAAAGTGAACCTGATGCGAATGTATTATTGCGCTTTTTTGAAAGTATTTTTGATATTTAAAATTGGATTTGAAAATTTTTTATATTTCGCTACTGACTGGAAGTAGATTAGATTTGGTTAATTAAATTGGAAAGAGCTGGTGAAATAAAAAGAATAGAGTTATATTTAGAATTGGAAAAATTAAATTGCATTCAAAGGAACGAATGGTTTATTTGATAAGGCGACGTTTTAGATAAGTTAAATTTGCAAACTACGTTCCCTATGAAATTAAAATTTTTTTAATATTAATTTGTATACGATTAGCTTTTGGATTAATTATAATTTTTGGAGAATTCATTATTTATTTGTAATAGAAGAATTTTATTTATTTTTGAAAACGAAAGACCTCAACCTGAGATAAGATTGTTTCATCTCCCGCGAAAAGGAGGTTAGTCCGGAGCACTTATAGTGCATGTGAGAAAGGATCACTGCAATATATTGTCCTGTATTTCCCTAAAATTTGGTATTTTGGAGTATGAAATGATTTTTTTATATGGTTTATATTTGAATTTTAAATATTTGTTAAAACGAAGTTGGGGGATCTATCAGTCAATCCATCCCACGATTTCAAGTTTTTCATCTGTTCTATAGGAAAGAGGAAAAATTTCGAAGGAATATCTATAAATTGTCGAAAAAATCGAATTTTAAAAATCAAAAATTTACATGTATTTTAGATACACGTTTTAGCATGGCTGCACGATAGACCGTGGTTGAGTTAGACAAAAAAGTAAAATAGACCTTTCGGACGCCTTCGGCGCCCTCCGGGCCTGTTTCATTTTTTTGCCTAACATAACAAATTTAAAAATATCCCTGTAGGATGACAGAACTCGCCAAGGGTGGAACTCGAAGTCGTAGAACTCGTCCGGGTGTCGACCGCAACTGACAACATTAAGAGTATATCAAAGCACACGTACCGTCAACAGAAATAAGACCGGGGCTCAACGTGCGAGTTACCGTGGCGCTACTCAAAGCATCGGAGTGTATCGTATTACATCTCCCTGCTTTTCGTAATTTTAAAATGCCATTTGTTCGACAACTTATGGATATTTCTTTGATTTTTTTATTTTAATATACTCAGAAAATTGTCCTTTTTCCTATAGTGCAAACAAAAAATTTGAAATCGTGGGGTGGATTAAGTGACAGTAACCGTTTACGTTACCGAGTAGCTATAGGCTATTCAAAGAACCGAGATGTTCATAAATTCGAATGTTCACGAATGTTCAGCTTCTACTATTAAAAACTTGTATTTGAACGGTTTTTGTTATATATAAATTTATTGTGCTAAAATTTTAAGTTTTATTAACCATTTTAATACTTTGTTATATTATATACATAAAACAGCATAATTTTTTTCGCGATGTAATCAGCTAGCGCTGATGGTTAGACGGCCCTTTGACCGTACCAGCCCATCGGGCATTTGCCTGTACATTTGTATGCATGAAGATGGAAAATCTAAAGACGATGATGAAACGCTTAGTTAAGAACGTTTATTTATGTATTCGTACAATAAAAGTTTCAATTAAGCATGTTTCTCCGGCTCTCGACATAATATTAAAATAAGAATCAATTTCTACGGATTTACAAGGAAACATATTTTCTATTGAAAACAGTTAAGCTTCTTAAGATAGCCATCAAAACATCGTTAGTTGTAAACATTTAATCGACATTAGAAAAATTTTTATGCAACTGACAATATCCCATTTAACTCGAATATTTCATTAAATAATAAATTAAGTTTTCTAATTTGATTAAGTTATAAATTCTAAATTAATTACCCAGATTTAGGACGCCAATTAATAGTTCAAATTCGTTGTACTTGAAATCAATAATTTTTAATATATGCCTTTCTAATTATCCATAATTAAAAATTAATTAATATGCCATATTATTCATTGAACGATTCAAATTATAATAAAAAATCAATCGACTTGCCTCATTTTTATGTTCGTACCCAAGTCGTAAACGCTTACCTGAAAAAAAAAGAACAAAATTAGATATATATTTTCAATGGCTTTTAAATGGTAATTTGTTTATGAGTAAGAAGTTGACAAATTAATAAATCAAAATTTTGTCTTAAATATTTTGCTTGCCTCGTAAAAACATTCCTTTCACTCGGGCAGAGGCGGAGGGATATTTTGCAGAAAAATAATTAAGATTTTCTTCGAAAAATGATGATCCGTGATGAAAAAGTAGTGTATCGCCAACGAAGCGGAGGTCTACCGTGGATGCTCTTCTAGTGGAAGTGTGGAAAAGAAATTGTGGGGCAAAAATGTTGGAACAAAAAGTGTATTAAGTAGTAAAGTCTACAACCTGCTTCAGGTAAAATTCTGACCCTGACGGGGCAATTTCACAAGTGAACGCCCACAGAAGAAATCAGCGGCTGAAACTCAAGCCTTCATTACCTTAGTTTCTATTATAATCAATGTAGAACTGGTAAACTATATACACATAAAATGTTTAATATACAAAAACAAAACCACTCGTAAAATAATTCTGCCAGTCAAATAAAAACTTTTGAACGATTAAACTATTTTCTACGCTGTTTTATTAAAAGTTAATAAATAAAAGTAAATTATAGTGCAAAAACTGAAACGCATAACGCTTTTATGTGCCAAAATAAAAAAATCGTGCATTACGGTCGTAAAAATCCAATTTATTTATCTCTAATGAGATACTTACTATTTTTTCTTATACTCAAATTAGCAACACGCTGCATTACAACCACGCTAATAACAAGAAATTATAGGAAATCTGAAACCTTACGGTCGGTGCAAAAAATAAAATTTAAAATTGACTTCGAAAAATTGTTAAAATTTTTCTCTTATTCGGAAAAAAAAGAAAGAATACAAAAATAACGAAAACAAACATAAATGCATTTCCAAAAGGGATTGAGTTACAAAAATGGGTGTCGAATGTTTTGGTAAATTGACACTAAAAAAATACAAGTGGACCAATTGAGAGTGGAATTAATAAAACTAAAAGCACACCATTATTTTTTCCCAAAATAAAAAGGTATTTTATTTATAACTCAATTAAAAACTAAGAGAAAAGATTATAAAGACACTTAAAATAATCGTTTGTGTCATCCAATTAAATTAACTTTAAATATTGTTACAATTAGTCAAGAGATAAGCGAAAGAAAAAATGAAATTAACAATGAAACCTGTTTTCGCCAAACGGCTTGAAAAAGTTAATAACAATTTGAAAAAATTTTAAAGGTGGCATGTTTATTGAACAGGTAAAAGTTGAACAAAGCAGGTAAAAATAAAAAGTGATTACTTTTTACCTTTGCAGATGTTCCACACCTACTAATTTATTTGAGCATCCCTTGTGCCCGTCCGTCCGATTATATTTTGAGAAAAAAGTAGGTTACGTTCCTAACCCACTATGGAAGTCTCCAAGTTCGTCGTTAATAATAATCTTATCCTGAATAGTTGAACGCTTATTTATAGAGCTAATTAATTAATATCGCAATATACATAGCCGTGTACGAATGCACATTTCTATTATTATTAATTAATTATAAATTTATAACTACCTATCGATAATTTACAATGATACATTTTAATGAATCAATGCGTTATTTTAATAATTTTAATTGTTGAAGTTTGGTGTTTTATTTTATTGTCTAATAATAGCGTGCTCGAAGTTTAATTAATACGGCACACGTAGGTAGTAAGTGTAATTAGAGTAATATTAAAGGATAAACAAAACCAATCGCTTCACTTAAACATTACTTTGTAATAATAATTATTGAAATATCGCCGTGTCCAATCACAAATATACGAGCGCAGTAGATAAGCATTTTTCCATTACTTGTGACACTCGGAAAATTTTTCCGCAGGTGTCCGCAACAAGTGGGTACACTCGATACTAATTTTATATTCAAATTAATGCTAATATACGACACACATATACCTACTTGCGCCCGTTTTTCTTTCATTCACGATCTCCTACTTACGCATTATTATAAAAAGATCCCGAGAAATTATAATTTATGTTCACTTCTCGCGATTGTAAGTAAATAATTACAAAAAAGCCAATAATCGTATAACACATAAAGTTGATATTTTAATTAGCAAATCAAATTGTAATTTATATCTCCTTTTTATACCAAATTAACCTTGCAGTTCAGTTTTTAATTATCTTCAAGAACAATCAATAAGATCAGGTATCACATTAAAATATTTCCAAGGTACGCATTTAGAAATTTACCAAGTGTGTTAACCATTCATCAATTTTTTTGTGACAGCACCCGATGCCTTCATTGCAAAACAAACAAAATACACAAAACTATAGCGATAAAGGTGCCGCGACCAGAAAATTTCGGCTGCCACCAAGCATTTAGTTCGCCACGTAACCACCAAATCTCACCCTTAGTCCTCATTAGTAACTTAAAACTTCCTGCCCAAGTAAAATAATGTAAAGACATACAATTTTTATATTTAATCGTTATCTATTCTCCTTCTATTTTTAATTTTTGTATTTTTAAAAGTGGATTAATTAATGAGTGGCCTTAGGTTGCCACCAATTTAAAGTGTAAATTTACTTAGTGGTGTGATTTTGTCAAGAAAAGATAAGTTTACTAAATAAATTTAAACCTCTTTTGGGAAAATTACCGCACGTAAATTTTTTAGGTTTGTCGTAAATGTACCACTTAAACTATCTTTGAGATTTCAAATTTTCCGGTTGATTTTCCTCAACGAAATGTACTTTTACGTATCTAGTAATTTTACAACAATGTTGAATTTTACAGAACTAAATGATAATTCTATAACCTATAATTTAACGGTGTAGATACTATAAATTTACAGACAAACTTCGTCTCAAATCTTTTTTAACCAAATGGGAAAACGATCCTTTCCTTTTATTAAAATATGCTTCCACTGCCACCACAAGTACCACACATCTTTTTAATTTATTTTAATTATTATTTTACACAAGGATGTCTATGTATATGCAATAAAATAATTAAAAAAATAATGGTATCGAGAGTTGGTTTTATTTCAAGGTATTCTGTTTCATTTTAAACTTAATTCTAACCACAGCTCCTACACCTCTCCGGGCTAATAAAAACCATATTTTAATGTACGCTAAGTTAATTCATTCGTCGTTAATTATCCAAATCAGCTACGTAGGTGGTGACATCTGTAAGTCGGTTTGTAGTAAATTTAAAAAATCAAACTTTCGGATTATAAACCAAAGATAACTATAGTACAGCTAAAGGGCCTGCAACCTCAACATTATGTTAAACGAATGCAAATTTTCTTAATCGAGAACAATCCGAAAAATTAAAAAAAGGGTAATGCAAATGTTGATCTATAAAACAGCGTGATACAATTTTTCCAAATATCAGATTAATATCATCGGAATGCGGAAATTTCGGAAATCTTGCATAAAGATCACCCGCTGTGTTACATAATTACATCTGATTAAATTTTAAGGGGACCAATTTATTATATAAATTTACAATATATCCGATATTTAGTGGTATATTATTTGTCCAAACTGAATTGTGACCTAATTTTGACCAATTTATTATCGAATTATTTACTTTCCCATAACCTTCTCCTAACAGAAATCACGTTTACATACAATTTTGTGCCATGTTTTGCTTGGGAGACTAATGAAACTTACCTTGAAAGGTACAAAATTCTAAATTGGGGTGTGAATTCCGCAGTATTTGTATTTTTCCTTGTGCGGCCGAAGATATTTCCTTTCCAATAATTGGAATAAAATTCTATAAATAATACTAAATATGCGTTGAAAATGGTAAAATGTAAATAAGTGACTATTAAAGTCAAAGAGACAACAAGTGTTAATAGCAAAACAATGTCAACCGGTGATCACCACACCTCTGCAATAAAACAATAAACTTTTAACTGATATTGCAAAAAATGACCAACACACACCGACTATATCTCAATAAAATTATTATTGCCCGGCTAATTAAAACTCAGTTTGTGTGGAAAAAAAATCGAAATCGTTCGAAATTCATAATGGGTACGAGCATTGCGTGGTAGTTTCGCAGAATTTAAAGGTGTAATCAATCAATGATTTGAATTGTGGACTAAATGGTTGCTGAATTTTCAGGGACAAGCAAAGGAAAAGTCACAAACAACGCCTCGTTCCGAGCGTGTTCCGCACCTATTCCAGAATCCGAAGGCCAACTTTGTGATTGCGTTATTAGGAATATTGCACTTGCTAAGCAGTCAGCATGTCTCTCAATTTTCATTATCATAATTCAATTTATACAAATAACTTGTTGGGCATGAAATTTTCTCGGCGTGTAGGTATGATATCGATAATGAAAATGCACCACACACCCATATTATTCATCTTCATGCTGTGATCTATATGTGGGCTAAAGCTGATCCGTCCGATGATACCATTTCGATGTTGCAACAAGGATACTTTACCAAGTCCGTGTACCATTGTCGTAAGCAAGAAGATGCATTTGTGTCATTTCGTAATGGTAAATAATTAAAATGATTAATGTATTATTAATAAAGGTATTTAATATATGTTGACATTCGTTGTTTGGCCTCCGGCGTTAGATGTGGTGCGATATTATTCAAAACAAGATCTGTATCTATTTAAAGAATGCGGTTTTTTATTACAGTAGCTAAAAGCTTCTAAGAGATTCATAATATTTTTGTTATGTCATTGTTATTAAACTATTAAATAATAATAAAAAAACAGTGCCAAATGAATTAAAAGGTAAAAAGTTGTTAGCATTGTTTGAGACGCGGCGAAAAAATCAAACAATTTTTTAAAATACTGCAAAGGTTATTGATTTTTAATCCAAGGTTAACAAATTACAATGAAAAAATTTTGTTTTTCTTGGGCGATCTCACGAAAATGTTACAGAATATTGGAAGTGTTTTTTGCCCAAATTGACACGCGAGATTAATGGCTCGGTTTTTGCGTCCGAGGCGACAAAAAATGTACCTAATGGCTACATAAATTTTTAGCGGTCATTTTTTGATATCAGAAATCGTTCGCGATTTATGAGACCATTACCGAAATGCAGCAGAAGATTTTAATAACAATATTTTTATGACTCCAGCAGCGCGAGGTGAGATTATAAAAATTTAACACATCTTCGATAAAGTTTAAAGCTTTCACACCTCCGTGTCCTACGATTTAGATAAGCAAAAATTCTCACAAAGCAACAGACAAACCGCACTATCCAAAATTACGTGGACGACTCTTGTTTTCGTCCAATGTTCCGAAGGGTAGCTTATCTGGAAGATTATCAATATTTTGTGATGTGGTTCAGACGTGGGCCGTGCAATAACAGAAAAGCCTAGTACTGAATACAAATTTTCTCGTTTCAAAGAAGCGCTGACTCGGCTGCACGTTTGTGAACTTAAGTTTTATGGGTAAACGCAACGTAAAAGTTAAGATTTGTCGTTGCGGTTAACAAGAGAATTATATGACCTCCGCATTTTTGTAATTTTTACCACTTATTGTACCGATAGTTTAGCCCTTCAATAAGAACTCCTCAAAGCAGTAGGGCCAGATGGTCAGAAATTTTTGAGAAAATGGACTTTGAAATATTGTCGAGAGAGTTTGAAGACAAGATGTGATACAATTTGCAATAAGTTCCGTAGCATAGAGGCGAAAGAGTTAGCCTAGGAACCAGTGGGTCCACGCTTCTATTCCCACCTTCGTTAGTTTTTTTTTTGATTTTTTTTTCTTCAGTGCGTATTCACACGTTATTTAATTATTGTAAAATTGATCAAATTAAAGTACACAAGGGCATCTTTGTCTTCAGCACTCGTAGAGGGGCCAGGCAAATTAACGGAAACAATATCAGACATGATAACTTTACAGTATCTACGCTGGATAAAAACTAAACTTTTGAAAATGTTTTTTAGGATAAAAATATTTATGTTGTTTTAAGATATGTTGTTTTATGATATGTTGCTTTATTAACTTTTTATTTCTTTTAAAATCTAGTCAGTTGCATGGCTTTATTAGCCACATCATGCTTGCTATTTCTACCAATCGTAAAATAAATAAATTAAATCAGATGATAAATTATAAACAAATATTAGGTAAATTATTTCCACCAGATAAATATGTGCGATGACATATAAAACTATAGTCCTGCTAAATAATGATTTTATTACATTTGTTAAGAAAAAGTACAAATTGAATGTATTTAATAAATTAAATGTTGACACATTAATTTTACAATAATTAAATAACGTGTGAATACGCACCGAAAAAAAAAAAACTAACGAAGGTGGGTATAGAACCGTGGACCCACTGGTTCCTAGGCTAACTCTTTCGCCTCTATGCTACGGAACTTATTGCAAATTGTATCATATCTTGTCTTCAAACTCCCTCGACAATATTTCAAAGTCGATTTTCTCGAAAGTTTCTGGCCATCTGGCCCTACTGCTTTGAGGAGATCTTATTGAAGTGCTAAACTATCAGTACAATAAGTGGCAAAAATTACAAAAATGCGGAGGTCATATAATTCCCTTGTAAGATTGAAAAAACTTAAATTAAATAATTTTAGTTTTCGTAATTTAACGATCAATTATCAAAGAAAACCCCGCACATGTTGTTAAAAGTGCATGAAATTGGCATGTAACTCGACTTTTGTCTTATCCAACAGCACGATTAGACTTAATAATCCATGTTACAACACACGTAGTTCTAAAAATCATCCCGTTTTATGTATGTTTTTAAAATCGTTGCTTGGACCTCGTTCCGGTTCAAAAACCATGCTGCAACTTCGGCAAGATTAAGTATTGTTGTCGTTATTATTAATTTTTAAATTATGTTTGCGTGTACCCACAACGAAAAATATAATCTAGCGTTAGGGATCAAAAACAAAAATTGCCCCAAGTATCGTTTAATGATGATCACTTCAAAGAAGGACAGTCAAAAATAAAATAATAACCACTCACAGTAAGAGAAAATTATAAAGTACTTTTTTATATTACAAATACCGCGTGTTCGGATGTAACATAATATATAATGAGCAATTTTCTTTGTCGTTGAACTAGGCGTATAATTTAAAACTTGAACAAAACCAAAATATTTTTATATAATAGAACACTTCCGCTTTGTTTGCCCTGTTTACTCCTGAGACGGGAGTTTATATTAGGAAGTGTCGACTACCTACCGAAAGCGGTGTGCTTTTAGATCAGAAATAAATTTAGAAACTTCCAAACGGATATGGCTTGATTTTATGATACCACAAAATTATAAACCTACCATTATATTTTATAATGGATGCTTTTCTCACCTTTTTGTGTGATATGGATACTTTTACCTGATAATATCGTCTCCTAAAAGTCACGAATAAACAAACTTAAGCAAACAACAATAAAAACACGAAATTAAAAAAATTATTTCACACCATAAAGCGACTTCTCAAAAATTTAAAAGCTCTAATGCAATTGTGGTGTAATTGTTAGCGTTTTATGTGCGTTTGGAATGAACATTTCGTGTGAAAACAAGAAAAGTTGACCTACTCGGTTTGGGACCGACCCGCGGAGCGGTCAATCAAAGCCGGAGATTAAAAATTGTGGATAACAAAAAAACAAACAATCAATGGTATGCGCAACAAAGAAGATGACATCAGCCAACAAAAACGTTAATTTAAAAAATATAATGTGACAATATACAGTATAGACACGCATTGTACGTGAGTATGTGTGACACATGCGACATGTTAAACGCAAAAAATAGTAAAAGTCGAGATTCTTCTTTTGTTTTCTTTTTCTCTTTGGCATACAAAATATTTTAAATTTCAAGTACGAGTCTAAAAGTCACCAACGGATTGGCATTAATTGACCACTCGTTAATCTAAAACCCGATGACTTACAAATACCCTCGGCACACCGACATCTCTCCGCCGCAGACACATTTCCTTTTTAAACGAAAAGGATCAATTTGCATCCCTCGAAAGAAAAGAAAGAATTCGCGAAAGGCGTAACGAGAAAATATAAATAGCATAGAAAAGTTTTTTCAAAAGCGTCCGTGGCAAATTGAAACGGCCTCCTTAGTAGGGAAGTAAGTTAAAAAGGAGAAATTATTTTACAACTTGTTATTTCATATTACAAATTCCATTGTTCAAGTTAATGGTATATTTTATTGCATTCTGCTTTGCAAAAAATACTACAAACACCGTTAGAATAATTTATACCATCATAATGCACTTCCCACATTAATAAGCATGTGTACCCATTTTCAATTTTATTTTTAACGAAAAATTTAATTAGCAAAAATTATCCCTTTTAAATTTGTAAAAATCTATTTTATGTTCATTATTTGCATAATATTCAATTATCTTGATTTATAACAAAGTTATATTTATAACAAAATTTTATTGGCAACTTAGTTTCCATAAATTGTGCCAGGCATCTACCACATTATAAGAAAATCCATTTTCAAAAGTAATAATGTGAAAAAAAAACCAATAAAAGTTACTATTTTTTAATATTTTTTCATCCGATGTCCTCGACAATCGATCCTCGAGATTAGCCGGTGAATAATTTTTTTCCCTTCCTATATTAATAATTCTATAAATAATTTATATTATATGTTCTATTATTTAGTATGTGCATCGCAACTTAAGGTAATTCAATTTATTTTTATGGAACGAAGGCAGCATAAATTTTGCGCAAAAAAATAATAATAATTATTAATACAGAAGCATGTGTGTAGAATGAATAAATAAATCACTCTTAATAACATACACTGATCTAATAATAATTCAAAAAAAGTTATTCGTTGCCCCCGCTCACGATTACTACAACTTAATCATACGTTTAAACCATGATTTACCGTTAATGTAAGCTCACATCTTTCAATCACCGTAGTCACATTCTTGCGGGTGAGAAAACCCATCTTTGTTTCTAAATATGGATATTTCACTCAATTACCCATTAAACCTAGGAAATAATTCCATTTATCGCCTAGCACCATAATATGAATAGCTACGTTTAGTTTAAACTTAAAATCAATTTGTTACTACTGGATACCACCGATATTATCCAGTTCAGAAGAAAAAAAAATGATTAACCGCTAAGTATAACGCAATTTAAATTTATTTTTTTATACCTACATATTGATGACTTGGCAAATAATAATTTTATTTTAGCTGTAAAATCGTAAAATTGAAAAGTCTTTGTTTTATGTAAGTATAAACTCGACGTTTAATGGTTCTGAAAGTTAAAAATGAAAAGACGCCTCAAAAGCGGCTGCAAACAAAAGGCATCAATCGTAATTTTTAAGAAGATGAAAAATGAAAGAAAAACAAAACGAAATGACAGCCTTTGTAAAGTACCCTAGTGATTCAGCAAAATGTTGTTATGGGACCCTAATTGGTATACGAGCGAAAGCCACTCATTAGTATTTTTCATAAATTACCACTTTGCTTTAATTCGCTTCATAAAATTTTAATTGTAAAACTAATCATTTTCCAGAAAATCAAATTAAACAGGCCAAGTTGAGCGTAAATGTTATTTACAAATACGGCATGATTTTTTTATTAAAAGTTCAGGTGCTACAGGTTAAATTTCATTACCTCACTGGGTGGGCTTTCAAAAGCATATTACAAAATTGACTGAAATGTTTAATGACTTTATTCTTCATAAAATGTAAGAATTGGTTCTCAAAATGTGACCATTAAAAAGATTTTTAATTTGATTTTGCGAATGCAATTTAATATATTTAACATAAAAACACCTTCATACTCGAAATGGGACCACTGGGTAATTTAAAAATTTTAAATTTTAATGATTTTTGAGTTTTCGTCTCATTTACTTTCTCTCCATAGAACTTATTCTAAAAGTGTTTTGGAACTACACATCACTGCTGTGATGTGTAGCCCAACTTCAATTTTTGGCTATACATTTAGCAAGGTTAGCTCCCTACTAGAATGTTATTCAAGTGCTCACGAAACCATGAGTACCGAGTCAATAAACATATGAAGAAGATATGGTTAGTTAACAGCCATTTCAAGTCGCACTATCCTGTTGCAATTTAGTGTTAAAATAATTCAAGAGAAGTAAGCTAAATTGTGTGTTCTAATGTATTTTGTTACAGAACTTTTAATTTTAAAAATTTAAAGTTTTGAATTTAAAAAATGATTGGAGCATTTCCGAATAAAATGTTATAATTTAGAAATAATTTACAACCTTATCTGTCACCATAAAAGAGCATAATTGTCAATAAGTACTCAAAGAGCCGATAAAATACAGCGATAATAAAGGTTACCTTATTTACCGATCCGAATTGATTTTAAATTTACGAGGAGGTGTTAATATAAAATAATATGCTCTAAGTATTACATAATGTCGGCGCAATAATAGCAACGATAATGCAAATTTATTGTAGTACATAGGAGGAAATTAACTGGCAGGTCTAAAAATGCAACGATGTAGGCCGAAGAAATAAATAAAACTGTTATATAATTTGGATGAAAGCTGCACCTGCTGCACATGCATTTCAACTCGATTCCCCCATATCCCGGGGATGGGTCAAGCACGACTTAAAAATTACTAAATTATTTTTAGTTAATGCTAGAAAAATTTAAAATCATAACGAGCACATTTTCCACAAGTTTCAACCCACAGCTCTGCTCTTACTTTCTACAAATGAGGTAAACGATTTGATAAATCTTAAAATTCTATGCTTATGTAACGTCCATCTCTAATGGCATGTCATGAAAGTAATTGGTCGATTAAACGCAAGCTTGCTCACTTAGTACAAAATGTGTTGAAATATAAATCGCATGATAACAAAAAAACCATTACATACTCGAGCAGTTGATTGCGAAATAATTAGTACGTAAAAAAATGTATATAAGTAAACAGGTAAAACAGAAATAAGTCACACGTATACTATTTCTTTTTGTCTGCTCGTTAATAGTTTTACAAATGACACAAATACCACTATGTAATTTAATCGTTAAATTATCTTCAAGAAGCCCACTTAATAAAAAGTGCTAAGTATTCATAATTTGCCTCCAGAAATGAAAATATACTCGGGATGTTCTTCAGCAGAAATTGTGAAATGCAACAATCCAATTAGTGTCAAAACTGTCTTGTAACGCGTTTCCGGCGTTAGTTTTCCATATATTTTTGCTCATAGATACCTCATTATGGATTACTGATGTTCATCAAGCGTTAAAATAAAAACGAATCCAGTTTAATATTCACTCGTCACTCAATATTCATTCAATAAGCATTCTTGCATCGCAAGTCAAAAGCAAAACCAAATTACTATTATAATATTTTATCTCTTATACGAGAAGAATATTGGAACTTCACCACCGATTCTCAATAGGCGGATGGGGCGCCGCCCCCCAAATAAATGTAATTATCTATAATTATTATTGTTCCCAATACTAAACAATTATTTTGTAGCTACTTTAGTCTTTCAGTTTATGATGTAAAGCGAACTAAATAAAGTGAGATACTGGAAGGTATTTCATGCCCCCAGGCCCCCCCAGTTGCAGAATCTAAAAGTGTGTTAGAAATCTTCTACTCTGGCCGAAATAACTTGGGACTAAACGGAAACAAAAAAAGTAATATTTTTTATTAATGTTTTTAATATTTTTCAAACTTTCGATAGTTCGTAAAAATTAAGACATTATTTTTAAATTAAATTAAAGATATAATTCTTGCAAATAAAACAATTTTATAATCGACTAGTTTCAGTATAGATACCATCAACTGGATTCACTACCAGAAAGTAGTATAAATTACAATAATGAATCCGGACGATGGTAGCTATATCGAAACTAATCGATATACCAAAATTGTTTTGTTTGCAAGAATTATACCTTCCTAAATATTTAATTTAGCTATTCAAACTTGCACAAGAATCACATAAATTAATACTTTTAAATATTTGCTGCGCCTTAATTCTTGCGACTGCCTTGCTAGCTGTTATTTGATTGCCACATTTCATGAACTCAATGAAACTAAGTTTAATATTCCTTCAAAAAAATATTTTCTAAAAATGTTTCAGTCATAAAGTTATTACTATTGAAGTTCACGCGTATTTTGAAATACTATTTTAGAAAAACTACGAATACTGAAAACCGCTCTATGTTGATCTTGAAATTTAAAATCGCACTGGAGAGTAAACATTTTTGTTTATCGGAATTATGGTTTGATAATATAATGTTATACGTAAATCAAAAGGGGGGGGGGCAACCCTTACTAATTAGAGCTTCACCTTGGGCGGAAATTCTAAAATGTCGAATGTGCCTGAAAGTTTGTTATTTTCACCGATGTCGTTATACTACTCAGTAAAATCGTTATTTAAAAAACTGTAAAATTTTTGTAAAATTGCTTTCTAATTGCAGGTTGTAAATAAAGAAAAAAGTGATTGTAAAATTTATATTAGCTTTGATTGCTGGTATCAAAAGCCCGAGGTATTACGATTATAATAATCCGCCTTTGATTTTACTTTAACATTTTTATGTTTGCATGAATTATTACTTTATTTACATTTAATGAACCCTTCGAGAAGTCAATTAAGAGAAAAATATTAAAAAATATCGGTAATTGCGCGATTGCAATACAAATTTAAATTGATTTGGGTTATGTAAAGCCATCAGCTTTATTTGTATTACTAATTGCGTTAATATGAACAATGGCTGCAAGAATAAAGGGGCAAACGAGAACCTCAATTTAAGTGAAAAATTCCTTAATAACACACAATATTATTTATGAAAACTTCACCCATTAGCTTTAACTATATATAACATGAAAAAATCTCATCAAATGAGTCGGAGTGGTACGTACATATTTATGATCTTCATTAAGCACCATCATAAAATATTACTTCTCATACATTGTATTATACATCTGAGCATTATCCGAGTTATAATCATTCCGATATAATAATAGTTTCATTATGCAATCAAATGAACTTGTTGAATGTTGATGGATGGAAGAGTACGAAAAAGAACGTTCGGATAGCAAAATTTAGCATACCAAGCTTAGATTTTCCCATTATACGCTACCGAAGCTTTGCACAATAAATTTACCTCTAAGGAGGCGTGAATCTTTTTATTAAAATTCCATTAATGCAATTTTTAAATTGTTTACGTACATTACCGGCTATAATTGTAAATATTTTACATTAAATTATTTACGTTTGCCACACAATAATATTTATATACGAGAGAAAGGACATGTTTGATATATAGCAATTCGAAAACCGTGATCAAATCGTTTATTTATGTATTTATATTACAAAAGCGTGACATAAATTTTTGTATTAAAATAATTTAATCTATTTTTGCCAGATTATAATCCTCATTTTCCTAATATTAAATGCACGTCTGAGCAGCATAGATGAGCTTTCCTGTTTTGGTCAAATTTCAAATTATAATGTTACATTTTCAAATATTATTATACTTATATGTATTGTAATGGTATTTTCGTAGAAAATTTCCAAACACTTTATTACCTCGGGTTACTCTGGATTACGGGAGCAATTGGGAATTTTCAAGGGTCGAGGGTTCTTGTTTTCAAAAATTTAAATTATCCAAATTTAATTATATTCAATGTAATATAAAATTTTACTGAGCTCATACGTTTAATTTTATGCGTATCCAAAACGCCTTGTTATCACCATCTGCCATTCGCTCGTACAAATGCAAATATTAATTCTTGCAATTTTAAAACCAATTTTAAATTTTACAATTTCAATCGCTCTCTTCAAATTTTATCAAATCAATCAAATCTTTCCAAATTACCAATTTAATCAAAACCATCAAATTATCAAAAATAAACCAAATTCAAAAATTCAAAAAAATCGCTTATCTCTTCCAAACTTTTATCTTGCATTAACTTTTATCCAAGCTCCTATTGTTTCCATCTATTTTTCCTTTTTTACCTTCCACAAAATTATTTTGGTACGAGGCGTCCATCTTACCGGCATCTTCTTCTGTCGCCCCCGACTCGTACAACACTTCCAAATCTTCTTCTTTCCTTTTTCAACTTCATCCTTTTCGTTAGTAGCTTTTTTTTCCAAGGTTTCTTTTTCCAACAATTCATTTTTTTTTATTGGGCTCTTTTTCTTCCAAAATTTTCAGAAAACCCCTATTCATTTCCTCTAAGCTTTCTATTTGTGAGTCTATTTTCCTGTTTCGTGAGTCTATTTTTTTGTTTAAGCTTTCATATGAGCTTTCTATTTTTTGTTCTAATTTTTCAAATGAGCTTTCTATTTTTTCATTTAAGCTTTGAATAGCATTAAACAATCTATCGAATTGATCTATTTCTGTATTGTGTCTCTCCATTTTTTAATATTTGCGAACAAGTCCCTGCGCCGTGGTGCCAATTTAGTTGTAATGGTATTTTCGTAGAAAATTCCCACACACTTATATTTACTCGGGTAACTCTTTATTGCGGGAGCAATTGATAATTTTCAAGGGTCGAGGGTTCCTGTTTTTTTTAAATTCTTTTAAAAAGAAATCTTTCCAATGTAAAACAAATAAATACTCCAAAATAATTATTAAATCAAATCCAATTTCCAATTTATCCAAACTCCAATTTAAACAAATCAATATTCTTCAAAAACCAATTTTTGTATCACAAATAAATTCAAGTTTACTAATTCAATGTAATGTAAAATTTTAAATGTTAAATTTTAAATGGGCTCGTACTTTCAACCTTATGCGTATCCAAAACGTCGGCTTATCTATCAGCTGGCCACGCGCTCGTACAAATGCAAATTTATTCTTCGAATTTTAAAATAACTCACGTCCAATTTCGAGTTTTACAATTTTAACCACTCTTGTTAAATTTTATCAAATCATCGAATCTTTCCAAACTAATCAAATCAACTACCGTTCGGTAGCAACGCATCAAAAATATCCAAATTATCAAAATATCAAAACTGCATTCGCATAAAATCACTTTATTTAAATCAATCAAATCAAAATATTACTTACAAATCTCAAAATAATATCAAAAATCAGCGGGCATACAAAAATCTCGCATCCGCTGTCGGCCACGGCTGGCACAAAAAGCCCTTATCTCTCTCTTTTCTCCCCACTCTGTACTTTTCCAATTCAAACGTTTAAAAATAAAATTAACAAATTTTTACAATTTAGCACAGGGTGGGTCGAAATATTTTGTTTCACGACAGTATAAATACTATGTATTCATAAAATTTAAAATAAAACACTGAAATATTTAAATATTTTTCAAACAACTAAAATATTTAGTACAGGCAAATTTGATTGTAACTAAAACTAAGCTTTGATATTTCCAATTTGGTAGATGCAAGTGTAACTAAAGACTAGGACGATTCATCGTCAGGTCGTTTTATCTCCGATACAAACATAGCTTTCCGAAAATTTTAATTAAAATATAGAAGTTGTTGTACCTTGCGAAAATTAATAATAATTTAAATTTATAAACTAAGCAAACATAAAATAATCATTAAACCTAACAAAATGTTAAAAAAATAAGAGTTAAGATTTACACGTAATTTAAATTCTCGAAAAGATGAAGATCTGTATCGATTTTGAGATTTTGAGAAATCCCTCAAAATTTAGAATACAATTTGAATGAATGGACTACACAAAATTTCATATTGGAACGGAGTAGCTTCATCTACTTTTGAAAAATTCCAAGTTTTCCAATAATTTTTCACTATAGTTAACTAAGTACATTTTAAAGATAGTTTAGAGAAAAGTAATGCAAAGTTGTCTATTAAAATAAATGATAAAACTCCCAATGAATGAATAACAAGAAAATTTTATTTTTTAAATGAGCAGGTAAGATACATAATAAGCCATTAACTGATGCGATAAAATCTTGTGTACATAAAGAGAATATTAAAGAGAACACAAAAAATATTTTAGAATTCAGTTACACCATTTTAATTATAGATGTCACGTATTCTTTATACGGTCGAGGTATATTATATTTTTCGCCACTACTTTGTCTGATGTCTATCATTGTTTGTTATTACCAAGATAATTGCTCCCGCAATAAACAACTTATATTCTTGGGAACTTGCTTTTCAAAACTCGAAATATGTAATTATCAATTACGTCTCGCGTTCAGTTTGGATTTAATTCGCCTACTTCAAAATTGTCGGTCACTGCAATCTAAATTTGTTTGTTTGTTAGTTCTATCCAAAAAAGTTCTCGCCGGTTTGTATCGGTATACGCCAATTTTCTTGATATGCGATACCAAGACCGCAATCCGTGGTGTATAATCAAAAATCAAAGGTCTCACTAACTAATAAAAATTGCAACGATTTAATGAGCATTACGTCGGACGAGTAAACGTTTTTGAGGCGACCACGATGGCCAAAAAACAAAGTTTCCAAAAAAGCGAGTTTGGTGACACGACTCGTGTAGGCATATTTAAGTCAATTTACGTACTTATTTACTAGCGTAAATATTTTCAATTTTGATGGTTCCCGAGGATATTTTTGGTGGTCTCATCAACAAGGCGGCTGATGACCGGTCGGCCCCTGCACGCTATTGGACCGAGTAAGGTAAGAGAAAAGCTACTGGTTGGTTGCCACACTTGCTTGGTCACATAATAATGATAATAATAACAGTAGCTATAATGATGAGCCAAGACGATCGTTGATAATTGGTAACGACAGCATGGCTTCTTGTATTCTCCGCTTAATTCCCATTCATTTAAGTCCATTTCGAAGCGAACGACGGACGATGCTGCGGCATCGGCGTCGATCGAGACGACCGGGGTTGAAAATGGAAGGAAAGGACATTAAAATTTTATCTAAACCAGCATTCCTCCCAAGCCTTTTAATCAAAGTTATGGTAATCTCATGGGAATGCTCATTTTAGCATACAAGAGATACTTGAAATTTTATATTTAAACAAAACCGATTTGTTTTTACTAAACATTACTTTTAAAGACCTTTTATCCGCATTGTATTTTAATAAGGCGGTGAAAATTTCTATGACTTTTGCACCATATAGTGCGATCAAATTACCATAAATTGTTGTATATTGTAAATTTTACGATTGCCTTTGTCTGTATTATTCTTTTCGCCTTTTATTACTTATTCACCCAGTATTTTATAACCGCCATGTAAGGTACGCGCATTTGGTTGTGAAATGAAATTTTCATCCTGCATCGAGAACACTTCACGCTTTCGGGCTTACAACTTAGTAATGCAGATAAAGTTGGACATTTTACGTTTTAAGATATCAATATTTAGTAGTCACGACCGCGAAACACTGGTAAAACAAATTGAATTTACAAAATTCTAAATCGAAAATTGCCAAATACTTAAAATAGACACGTTAGGTTTAAAAAACTGATACGAATCTAAAGTTTAGAATTTGTAAAATTTTAATTGCTTTCTCGTGTAGTCTTATTGTAAATTATTTTTAAAAAACAATTAATCATAAAATACCGAGTTTTACAGCACAAATCCGGTGTAAATTCTCAACTTGTTGATTAAAATGTAAATGATTTGTAAAGTACACGTCATATTTTTATAAATGAATTTTAGTTAATTAACTTTTTACTCAAGAGCCTCAACATCTCTTGGTGGCTATGTGAAAATGCGAACCAAATTAAAATCCGAACCGTGCGAGAAAACCGAATTTTTCCGATTGGATGATCAAAAGAGGAAGAAAAAAGAAAATTAATTAATGCAACCGAAAAAACGACAAAAAGCAAAATAGCTTAGAAGGCAAAACAAAGGAGGTTTTGGGTACGGGTTGTTTTGCTTCAGCAATATTCATACCGTAAAAAGCGGCATGTCTTTGACTAAAAACCAAGTCACAACTCACAAAATTGTTATTTTCGCATGAAACACTTGGTTCAGTGGCCTTAATGCGGTTATAAAATAAGGACTCGCATACTATAGGGCACGTACACAGCCACAACAATAATTGGAAATTGAATAAAACACGTTCTTACAAAATGCATGGTAATGCAATTTGAATTATACCACATAAACCCTCTTCAAGCATCAAACCTTCACTTACCGCAATTTGTTTGACGAATCCATTTTATTAGCTTACTACTTGACATTAATTCAAAAGCGTAATACCCTTATACGCCGCACATACCTGAAACAAACGCAAAGTTTAGAAAACGCACCTTCGAACCAATATCTTCTAAAATAATGGCATTATTGCGGCTCGGGTCGGGCAAAAATTGCGAAACGTGATTGGAATTATAGGAATAGCGCATGGGCGCCATAGTAAATTAACTCGAGTTCACTCAAGATATTGAGTACGGATACAGCAAGTACTGGTTCTAATTTTTAGTAGATGCTGCCAGTGTATTATTCAGGAATGCTCAGTGACAATGAGTTGGTGGCACGCCTTTTCGATACCAGACTACGATAAAGGCATTACACAAATGCACATCATTATTTTATTTTGTTTACTTTATTATCAACTTTTAATATATCACGTTGCCGAGATTAATTTGTCCAATCTTACAAGTTGCGCTTAAAATAAAAATCGACAAGAAGAAGTCGTTTTAATCGCGACCGACAAGATTGAAAAAGCATCATAAAGAAATTTTCATTTTATGAAACAAGAGTCATGTAACACAAAATGAGGCAGATCTAATAAAAACTCGGCGAAGACGTGCAGAACAATGTAATCATAATAAACTATCAAAGCGTTGAGCAAAAATGATGATGGGCAGTCAATTTGCGTTAAAATTAAATCCACAACGTGTCGATGTTCACCGCAGGACCAAGCTAAGGATTTTCTAAAATTTCCGCTCCGTCCTGCTTGGCAAATTTGCAGAAATAATCATAATAAATAAAAAATAAAAAGAAACGAAATGGCACAGATACCGAAAGTTAATTAACGATTTGGAGATTTGAAAAAGTATTAAAAGATCAGCTCGATGTGTGGGATTGCGTTTAAGAAAACAAAGAATTCGTTAGTCAGGATCACGAAATGCAAATTTTCTTTTTTCGGTATCTAATCTATTACAGGAGCTGCCGAGGACAAGCGATCGGCGAATTAAAATAACGATAATCGAATGAAGTTTGCACAAAGAGCTTGTTAATTTGTAGTCTTTTTATTTTCAGTTCCACGACCGCACCGATGCAATCTTTGAATTTCATTTAGACCGATATTACTAAAACAATGAGAACTTTATATTCTTTTCTTCTCTTTTTGACAACGAATTTAAACAATGTGTGCTTGTTTTAGCTGCTAGAATTTTCAACACTTTGCTTTTGCCAGAAAAATGGCATGCATTATCGCTTCGCCATTATTACAATTCACTGACTAACGAGCTATTTACTATTCATGAGAGCGGGGGTGGCACAAGTAACTAGAATGGAAAATAGAATATAATATAGGTACATCGCTGAAGACAATAAAGTTGTGAACCAATTAACGAGAAGTAGAAAATCTTAAATAAATCCCCAAGTTAAAAAAGAAAACAGTAAAAGTTATAATTGGCTAGGCAAATTTAATAGTAATACTCAAGTTTCAATAATTTTTGCACTAAATTGGCTAATTCAGAAAGCTCAAGGCTGCGTCATAAAGCACAATTAGCAACCTTCTGTACTTGAGTGGGTTTTGAGTGTTTCCTTGCACTTGATTTTCAATTCATCCAAGTACTACTACCTGTAATTGTTTCATAAAAATAAAAATAAACGCATAAACTTCAATCAAGGTTTTTCATAATTACGTAATGCAATTGATATGTAAACTTGGAAAAAATGCAAAAATAAAATATTTTTACTTTTTCGGTGACACATAACACTGCAGATACAGGATGTACGATGTACATCGTACTTACGAGTACGTGCATACCAACACAATATATTAAGTTCCTTAAGAAATTGTTATGAGCTTTGCATTAGTTAGTTAATGTCACGGGGATCGTCATTCTTGACAGTAATGTAACTGATATGGATGATTAAAATGAACGCTTAAATTACACATTAATTTTATAATTGCAAACATTCTATAGTACGTTAATCTTGTAAGATCGTAAATCTTACGATTTGAAAACATTTGACTTTACAAACAGTTTCGTCTTATTTGTACATTCTTCGAGATAAAAATTAATTTCAAGTAGATTTTTGTGCTAATTAGTACTAAGTATTATTAAGTCACAAACTAAACAGAAACGTTAAAATAATAAATATTAAGCGTAAAGTAGAAAATTATTATTTAAAAAAACAATAAAAAGACATTAATTTACTACAATTAACAGGATATTTCAATAAAAAGAAAAACTTACATTACGTTATGAAATTAATAAAAAAATGTTTTTAAATAAAAATTAGTAATGCGCTATTAGGCCCCATTTCACGATTAATTTCAATTAGAAAAAAAAAAAACGAAAAATAATAAAAAACAAGAAAATTTTGAATATAATTCTTGACGTTTTAAATAGTCGAGAAAATATTGTGTTTTTTTAAAATTGATGGTAAAAAAATGAAAAAGAAATTTTTAAATAAAGAAACTATTGAAAATAATATAAAATATGATTTGGAAGATTTTATGTAATATTCGCTCAGTATAACTCAAGTTTTTAACATTTTTAAAAAAAAATCTTTTGCTCAAGTACAGAATTCCTTAAATGACGATGACAAGTATTAATCTATCATAAAAATTTTAAAAAGCTTCGCCTGGATCAGGATCAGTACAGATTACTTTTATATTAATTACCCTAATTGTATTTTTTTTAATTAGTTTTAATATAAATTAAATTATTTTTAACAAAAGTGTCAAGGATGTTCAAGTTAATTTTAAATTTGAATTATTTTAAAGCTGTTGTCAATTTTACCGGACAGCTTGATATACCAAACTGTCAATAGAAATTTCGAAAATAAGGTGAAAATGTATCTAAATAAAAATAATATAATATTAATTTATCTAATACCTATGTAGAAAGTGCCTACAGTAACTTAACAGGTATAAGGACTTAAGAATAGGAACGAATGCTGAAACTGGACGATGGAGTTCGTCAAGAGTTCAAAAAGGAGATAATATAAATCTTAATATTACCTCGATGATGGAACGATAGGTGGAAAATCTGAAGATGTTTTAAAAGATTTAAATATTTTAATTCATAAGTTTGGTGAAATTGGCTTAAAACTTAATCCAACCAAATGTGAGGTTTTTTTCTCTTCGTCGTTTTCATTAGCCAAACAACACCATATCATTAGTCACTTCGACAATCTTATTCCGGGATTTCGTGTTGTTTCCAAAGATAATTTTTTTCTTTTGGGTGCACCTTTATTTGAGGAATCGGTGAAACCTCTTTTTGAAGAAAAAATTATTAAAATAAAATTTTTCATTGAACGACTTCACAATATCCAACGACACGCAGCATTTTTTCTTTTGCGTCATTGCTTTCTAATTCCACGCCTAATATACTTTTTAAGGTGTAGTCCTATTTGGAAGAACACATCTTTGCTCATTAAAATGGACAATTGTATTAGATCCGGAATCGAAGAAATTTTAAATATTCAATTAAATGATGTTAATTTGTGGCAATTAGCCAGCCTTCCAATTAAGTTTGGAGGAATTGGCATTCGACGTGTTTCGGACGTAACTCTTCCCGCCTTTCTATCTTCATCTCATAGCAGCTATAATCTTGTTGGTAAAATTCTTTCTCCGTCACTTCACAGTGGCTTTGAGATCAGCTCTATGGATGAAGCAGTGAACGCTTGGAGGACATTATGTCCAGGTTTAGATTTACCTGCTTCTCCAAATTTGCAGAGTAGTTGGGATTGCCCAAATATGGAAATTCTTCATAAAATCATTTTAGAGAGCAGTTCGGATGTTAATCGAGCACGAATTTGAAGCCGGTGCGTGGCTTCAGGCTTTCCCATCTCCAAACCTTCGTACCCTATTAGACAAAAATTTGTTACGTATTTGTCTCGCGTTAAGAGTGGGTGCCAAGATTTGTCAACCGCATAGATATGTTTGCGGAACAAGTGTCAGTTCCCTCGGAATCCATGGCCTCTCGTGCCAGAAAAGTGCCGGCCGAATTTCGAGACATAGCAGTCTCAATAATATAATCAAGAGATCTCTTGCATCTGGCAACATTCCTGCTGTGTTGAAACCGCCGGGCATGTTTCGCGATGACGGGAAGCGTCCTGACGGTATGACTCTGGTGCCGTGGTGTCGTGGAAAAGCACTTGTGTGGGATGCCACGTGTTTGGACACGTTAGCTCCAAGCCACGTTTTGTCTTCATCTCGGTTGGCAGGAGCAGCAGCTTTGAATGCTCAAAATTTAAAATCAAACAAGTATGCTGGTCTACGTGACAACTTTGAATTTTTGGGCTTTGCGGTAGAGACATTTGGTACGTGGTCATCTGATTCTAAACAATTTGCTAATGATATTGGCAAAATGTTAATTAAAAAATCCGGTGATCGTCGTGCCAAGTCTTTTCATTCAACGTATTACCCTGGAAATTCAAAGGGGTAATGCGGCGAGCATTTTAGGAACGTTTGGTAATCCGGCTGAATTCGACGAAATTTTTTATTTGTAGTAAATAATTTGTATGTGTATTATTAATATTATTGTTTTACAAGAAATAATATTATGTATGTAAATGTGTATTATTTTTAATATTATTAACTCAGCGTGCTTTATTTTCAAAGTTCAAATTTAAATTTAATCCGGAATTCAAAAAGAGTTGATTTTGAACAATAAAATATTACGATTAGTTGATAGACAAATGTACGCTCTTTAAAAATCACTGAACTTCAAAAAACTAAATCATTTTTAGTTTACTAAAAAAGGACCAACTGTTTTTTTTACCCGCTTTTCCCTCCACGTGCTCCATAATTTTGAAAATTGATTTGTTAGAGGGGTTGCTTCTTATAAAATTTCATATCTACCGATGTATGCATTTCAGTTCGCTTCGTGTAGACTGAACTAAGTTAAATGTTAGATCTTTAAAAGTAAGAAAATAACCACCAAAATAATCTGTTACAAAATCCCTTTTCTAAATAAAAGTATATTACGCTGTCCGTGGTTCGGAGCTAATCTTTTCTTAACCTAAAATTTCATTTAGACACGTGAACTCTTATAGTTTGGTCATTTGGTAAGCACAATATTTATTATTTTTACTGTTAAACATGACTGATAATAATCGTGAAATAGAAGCCTTTATATTATGTTACAGTTTTTTTTTGTATTTTTAGCGTAATTTTTTCAGAACTCTATTTTCTTGTTTATTTTAATATTCTAAGTTCAACCCCGTTAAATGTGAATTTTTGTCATTTTGGTTTCGTTAAATATTATGTTTTCTTCGTAGTATGTATTATTTACTTAATAGTTAAAATTTTATTATTTTAACATTTTGTTAAGTTTGATTATTAGAAAACTCAGCACCGACGTGAGAGAATGGATCACGACGTTTCTGTCAAGAAGCAAATAAAGAAGAATAATTATTTTGTAAAGAAGTTGAAGAAGAGGCTGTCAGAGATAGAAAAATCTAAACAGATGCTCACTGGCATGGTGTTTTAATTAACAGTTCCGAGTGTCACATGTAGCATACGGAAAGACCACCTAAGCACCAATAAAACATAAAAATGTTACGAAAGAAGCTTAACAGAGTGTTGAAGTTTAAATAATAGTATGTATACAGCAAATTTAACCAAAATAGTCATTAGAAGCATCCCAAAATGAGAAAAACTAACATATTATTAAAGTTAAACAAATTAAGAAGGGGAGACTTTACACGAAACACAATAATAATTATTTTAATTAATATTCATTTACTCCCCCCGTCCCCCATTCCGTTCGATATTCAAATTTTTATTTTTTGTATTGAACTTTTGAAAAATTTTAAAATTTAACTCTTAGAGGAATTAAACAAATCTAATATTTTATAATTAAAAATTTGATTTCCATGCCGAGCCTTAAATAAATTCTCGACCTGTTATTAAATTCGACGTAAATGCGATTATTTGTTACAAAACATGAAAATATTGCGATCTCTGAATGTTTAGATTAGTGTTTTTCATATAAAAAGAGACATGAAGTAATAAATAATATCGATTCGCAGTAGATTACTTTGTATGAAGGGTGGAAGAGATTACTTTGTATGTGAACATTGCAGGAATGTGCTTCATAGGGGGTAAGCATGAAGTATAACGATGCTAAAAGTAGAATATTTTATTTTCTCATTAAATATATCATACATTTTTAAAAAGCTGTTTTATTGCAAAAATGTTAGTCAAGCTCACAAAACAATAAAACAAGATCATTATCCGAAAACGTGGGCAACCTTCGAAATTATTGAAGAAGGAAGAAAAATATTTTTGAAAAATAATACCCGGTCTTTGTATCGTAGGCAAATCTTCGTCGAGCACACACACAATAAGTATCGCACATTGCACGTAAACGATTTTTTTTTATAAATTTTCTCCAAGATATTTGCATAGTTAATTAGTACTTCCTAAGAGCTCGGAGAGGCTTTAAATCTACGAGCTTTCGATGGAAGAGATGTGTATTAACAAGATTTATTTAATGGATTGAATTTCTAGCAAGTAAAAGCCCATACAGGTGCGTTTTCTTAGATGCGAGAAGGTAGATAACAACTGGAAAGCAAATCCATTGGCATCAGTAAAGTACACGTATATTAAATGACATCAATAATTCGTTTTGGCATAACATTCGAACAAGTAAAACACGACGACCATGTAATGAACATTCCAATTTATTTGTTAGCCGGCCACTAACTTACGCTTTTAACTACGAATCAAGACACGTGTCTAAGGCTGCGCTTTTAAAGTCTGCAGGCCTGTGTTCTGACAGCAACATGCACAACAAGCTTCAGTCATTAAATATGCAAGTATGCAAAGCAAACCCACAGCCCTATGTAACTCGAGTGCAATTGATTCGCTGACGAAAGTTTTTCCAACAACCACAACATCAAATTTTGGACCGCCAAAATGGTCGCCATAATAAAGTATAACAAAATCGATTTTTAGAATGCAATCGTCCACTTATCTTTTATTATATCGCGCAAACCTTTTAAAATTAATTGCATGCAAGAGCGCCGTTATTTTATTACAAAATTAAAAATATAATACACTGAACTTGGAAGATGGCAATCTTTAAAAATGTTTTCATAATATCACGTATAGGGTCCGATAAAATTGAACTATAATAACATGTCCGTCGTATATTTTAGACATCGCCATTGCCATTCGTACTCGAAAATGCGTCTATTTTATGGAAGTTGGTAATACACAATTGGAATTTATGGTAGTTACGATTTAATCTGATAATTAGAAAATATCACAAATTAAGAGTAATCGCCTCCTTTTTATGTAATAGCATCACGTATACTTATATAGTTATATTGAAAAAAAATAATAATAATAATAACCAAAGCCGATGATGCAAGGAAATCTTGCGAAATATAAGCCTTCAGAATAAGTGAAAAATAATAAACTCATTTTTTCTAAATTAAAATGGTCATTATCTATTTAGCGTAATTACAAGTTATCTTGCAATTTTTTTTGAATTGCACAGCCTGTCACCTTCCTGATGTCTGTATAATATTGCTGCAATAATAATTAACAACTGCTTGCATCCCAAGAGATATTCAAAGGAAGTGATAATTGCATGCCTTCTTTATTTCGCGTTGTTTTAACGTCAAATGAATTTCAAGTTTTTTTCAATTCACAAAAACTTCATTAAGCGAAAAAATTTTCCCCGAGCCGGATTCACTTAAAAGCTCCAGAAAACATCCTCGCGGATAAGCTGTCCGAGCTTTCACCCAAGTCGAACACTTTTCGTAATAATGTATTAAATTTTGATTTTTGACTATCTTCTCTCGCACACAATAATCGTAATTAATGCTATTCTCGTTATTAATTATAATTTTAATCTTCGTAATGTGTAACAACGCTAGTTCTAATATGATAGCTCCAGTTAATAAAAATTACGCCTCTTTCCTAATTATATGATCACGTTTCTGTCATTCCAGTTTTATTGTCCGATTCTGATACTAACGCGCTTTTAATTCCATATGCCTGAGTTATGTCTTAAACATAAAACTGGTAATTAAAGCTTACAAATGGATTGGCTTTTATTATTGGTACCTACAATCAATTAATTTTTAATATTATAATGCAGCACTTTTTAATTTAAAACAAATTATCGGCTGGGTTTCGAGATAACTATATCGCGATTTTTTTGCATTGTACGGAACACCGTCGTGCTCAAATAAATTTGGCACCTAGTGCCCCCTCGTATATCTACTATTGTAAGAAATTGAAATAACGCAAAAGTCGTTTTATTTTAATAGGCATAACATGCACATAGATTCTATCGAGTTTTACCCGCCAAAGAGCATTTAAAACCTAACAATTATTAACACTAAATCACAGGACTGTCATTTTTGTTTAATTAACAGCACGGATGCGTATCAGATGCAGACAGCCCCCCAAAGGGGAGCAGCTCACGTATAGTAATAATGGGCGTCCTTACATCCAGCAATTTGCAATGCGGTCGTTGGGAGGAGTCGCTTTGACAAACATCCTCGCTCATCAGCCAAAGATTGGATATTTCATATACTGTTATTATCGGTTATACTTTTATACCCGGTTAATAACCTGCAGCTTCTACTGGTGTCTAATTGTTTTCTTGCTCCCAACGTAGGCTTTCCCGTTCTCGGACACAAATAAGCAGCTTCGGTGTTTTTCAAAACTTAAAATTTTTTTTTATGGATCATTCGCCCGTTAATTAATTGTACGATCATTTTTGTAATCCCATTATTTGCGACTGATCATAAAACAGTAATGTACGAAAAAAATAGATAATTATCACCGCCAAGAAAATTAGTATAATTGATTTTCTTCTTCCCCGTTGCCGAATGACCAATTTTGCAGCTTGCCATTATCGGCACCACGAGCTAAATAAAGAGCTATCCATTAAGTGCAGCTTCAGTCTTAAAAAAACTTCCGAAATGTGATGATAAACGAACCAGAAAGTTTGAATAGTTCTGATTTACTTAAACCGATTTTTAACCGTAAAAGTTTCTAGTTGAATGATTTCTTTTTGCATTAGCTCCTTCTAGATATGTCGGCTTCTCAAAGCTTGCGATTATTGAAACAAGAAAAGCAATTAAAACGTGCAAAAATTGCAAACACAATTTTTTGAATTATGTGCTTTTTTCAACAACAATAATTATTATCAAGTCCTGTTAATTCAATTAAACCTCTTACAGTTTTTAAGTTTCCCATTTTAATTATAAAGTTAACTTTTCAACCTCAACCCATCACTATTTATTAAGTTAACCCATGGAAAAAGCTATCATCTCGATTCGCGAGTAATTGCTAGTCAGCATTATTTCGATGTTACATATAAAATTGACCGTAATTATAGTAGTATCCATAGCACTACAAAGTAGTTACAATGTTAACCAAAATTTTCCTTAACATTATTTGAAGTCACGTAAGTACCGTAAATAATTGCAAATAAATGCAACTAAAATATTCACGGTACTTTGAACATATTTTTGAAAAAGCTTTGAGATTCTTTTGTGTTAGATGCATCCGTATTTTTCGAACGAACGACTTCGAGAAGAATTAATTTCTCGGTAGTATACATAATATGTACATACTACCGATATCAACAATTATTTTCTGAAAAATAAAAAAAATTAAATGTAAAACACAATTGGAATAAAAATAAGTGAATTTTTTTCGGCTCGTGATAATTGGTTCTTATTTTGACAGAAACGATTATACGCTTTTGCAAATGAAACTTGAAAAAATATAATAAAAGTAACATAAATTATACAGTGAAACACGAGTGTGTGGATATCATATACAGGTATATGATATATGGAATGCCAAATGCACCAAGGTACTGTTTAATTATTTTTAATTTACTACAACTTCTTAATATGTTATTAATGTATAATCGATATCATTTGAGATAAATTTTAATTTTGAATTATTTATGTCCATGTGTTTGTTTGACAGAAGAGCCTTTATCTCGTTCTTTTTGCTATATTCAATTTATGTACGTACACACTGCAGTTATCTGCTGAAAATTTAAAAATTCCCGACTATAATTATTTTAAATTACAAATACCTATAGAAAAAGTACAAAACATCCTGTAGATAAGAATTGCGTATACCTACAAAAAACGTTTCGTTGCAATTATTGTCGTTGTCAAGCAATCGATTCGACTGGCAGAGATCGACTCCGTAATAAAAGACTATAGGTAATATATACAATTATGAAGTTAAACCTAATAAGTGTATCTACTACTATCATATGCAATTAATAAAACAAGACGACTCGATTAGTAAACAACATTGCCAAGTATTTCAACAAATTGAAGTCTATGCCCAAACTACAAATTTGTCGAACGGAAAGGAAAAATTTCGGTGCAATGGCTAACCAACCGAGCACCAGCAGGAAATCAACATGTTTAATTAACTGCAATGGTGATTACGGTGCAGGTAACGTATAATTTAGCAAAAATTCGAATAATACAAAAAATGATAGAATCTCATTTATTTTTTTCCTAAATTAATTCTATGTGGTAAGTGGTTTTAGTTCTGCTATAAAAGTTAAGATTAATTATTTGCAAACGACGTATGGTCGTTTAATATTTTCCTGAATAATAATTATGTTCAATAATATTTTACCAATCAAAATTTTGCCATCAATAATTTAATCAGATTTTAATTTCTTTTCATCATAATTTCAACGGCATTCATAATTAAAATTTTATCGAATTATCGGTAACAAACAGGTAGTTAAAATTTATTCCTCATTATTATTAATTTTTGTTTTAATATAAAATAATGGGTAGACGAATTTATTTTTTGTTAACTTATTGGTAATAAATCACCCACGTTTAAATTAAAAAAGAAGCCTGCGAAGAGGAGGATTGGTTTTGCAGGAAAAGAAAAACTTAAATGTTGAATTAATATTTTTCGTAAATTTCTAAAGCTTTAATTTGTAATTATGTAAAACAGGTCATTTATATGTAAAGCTTCGAGTGTGAAAAACAAAGGGTACACCCAAAAGCACATGCATGAAAGACTCCAGTCCTTTACATCAATTAATATTTTCGAACAAAATTCTTAATTTAATTTTAATTTGAAAGCTATTATGTTAACTCTATAATATGCAGGTATACGAGAAATTTTTGATGTTAGAGTTAGAGAAATCGAATTTTTTTATTTTATTAACCGAAAAGCTCTTGGGGCAACTTTTTTAATTTCAACAATCTAAAATTAAATTTCAGCAATCTAAAACTCGAATTAATTATTTTAAAGCATTAAATTTCAATGATGGGGTGAAAAGATCCCCTTTATTACTATTATGTAACCCATAAAAAAATATTTTGTTTAAAGCTTAAGCTTAAAGCTTAAAAATTAAAAACGTAAAAGATTAAATTCTGATGATGGTGCTTAAAAATAATACGATAGCATTTAAAAGCATGAAGATTCCAACAGTCGATCAGAGCACAAAACTCTTAAATCAAATTGTAAAAAATTTGATAATTAAATAAACATTTTTAAATTCCAAAACTTACATACATTTTCAGTGCACAATATTAAAAATTTAATGGCTTAAAAATTTAGACGATTTATGAAGCATAAAAGTAAAGCGAGAGCGTTAAATGCATGGAGACTCCAATTCTGAGTCAGAACAGAAACTTCCGCAAATTTATTAAAAATTTGTGTATAATTTTTAAAATGTATTTTTTTTTTAAATTTAGAATTTTCAGTTTGGAATATTTTCAAAGCAAACATTATAAAATACAGTACACTATTTTAAAATACCAACAACTAAAATTTTAAAAACAACAAACAACAATAAGTTATTAACTAAATTTTATTTCAATTTCATGTAACGTAAAAATTAATCTTATAAAAAATATTATCACATGTTAATAACCATAACCATATTATAATTTTAAAATTTTAAAAGGGTAAAATTTTAATATGTAATAATAATTTTTAGAAATTCTTGCGAGTATATATGATGCAGGTAATATAAGTGATAAAACGAGAACATTTAAAGCACATTAAATGTGATATAAAAACTCCATGGTAGCCCATCGAAACAACTATCTCTCAAGCCTAATTGCAGATTATTTGGCTATAACAGAATTTCTTTAATTTAAAAATTAATTTTCAAAATATTAACATGTTTCCTTTTTAAATTGAAGCAATTCATAATAATGCATACAAAATTGCAAGGTTTCGGGCTAATCTGTAAGAATGAAGATTATTTTAAAACTTTTGTTTGATTCTTCCTTGTCCGAGAGAAAAATACTCGATAAACCGGCATATTTTGGAAGCTTTTTGAATTCATATTAACATATTCTTTTATAATTTAAAATTTATTTAAAGGGGTGTAAAAGCAGAAGAGAGCATGTAGGCTAAATTGGTATAGACTGAGGGGGGGGGTCTGAGGGGATATTTCCCTATTGAGCAGGAAAAATAAAAATTAAACTTTAAAGACAATTTTAAAATTAAAATTAAAATTTCTTTGTTTTATGAGAATAATAATTTTTTAATTCGAATATTACACATAAATTCGTTCATTACAAATTATTCGCAACTAATATTAATGGATCGATTTAGAAATTTGACCTGGAGGGTATAATTCGATTATTATAGCGTCCAGAACCTCCGGTTTGTTGTAGTTTAGTCATTCTGATTTAACTTTTGAAACTTTGAATGAACAAATATTTCGTCCTTTTAACAATAAATTATTATTTGTCTATAAAATTGGAAAAAATTAAAATTGTTATATCTGCTCTTATAAAATTAGGCTTGATGTTAATTTAAAATATTTTACTTTAAAACTTTCAATTAAACTTTTATTCCATTACAATCTTTTCAAATTTATACTACGCAATTTATTACTGACTTTACAAATTTTATATATTGTTCTTACTTAGGGCCGGTCTTTTCATTTCCAGTTAGCTAACTATCAACTGACAAACTTTTCGTTACTAAAGCTGGTAACTTTTTGGTTTAGTGACATTCAATATATTAATTATACTAAATTCTGACTTTTCCTAATAAAAGGGTATTGAAAATTTGTTGATTGATAGTTAATTTAACTGGAAGTGAAAAGTGAAAACTGATCTAATACTAACTGCTCGTCCCAGTATTTATTTTATTATTCTCTTAATAAATTTTATGTATAGCGAAATTTTCAGGTCTGTTAAATGATTAAGCTTTGTGTGAGATATAGACATTTAAAATGTATTAAAAACTGCGCGAGAAAAACTAGAAAAATAGTATAATATGTAAAAAAAAAGTCGTCTTTTTTTGTTGTCTTAGTTTTTGTGTATCAATTAATTGCTCTATTTTGGTAAGTTTTTATGTGAACTAAAAAAATTAATTGTTTCTGGACAATTATTTAAATCAACTAAACGATTAATTTCCAGAATTCTTATGTAAATAAGGTGTCAAAGTGATGAATTAAAAGTATTATTTATTTAACTTGGCAAGACTGTGATTTGCGTGGACTTCTTTCGAGTCCTGAAAGAAATCTTCATAAACTAGGGTTATAAAACGGCCGATTGTTGCACTTGGCTTGATTGGTGATCGAGTTCCAGTTTAAATCTTGATGGAATCTAGATTTTCCGAGTTTTGCTATGGTGACAAAAGCCGTCTGTTGTGGTAATGAGAAAGATTCGTAAAATGAATTTGATCACGTTTTCTTTAATTTTAGATTAATTTAATGAAAAATTAAAAGTCATAAAGGAACAATCACAAACTAAAAGTTAACAAGTGTGAAATTGATTGTGTCATAACGAATTGTATAATTGCGCCCGACGAGGAGTGGAAAGCAAGAGTACGTTTTCGGTATAAAAATGGTCTGGTCTGCGGCAATAATAATTTTTATTGTAAATTTAAATTTCTTCACTCAAGAAACGTGCAGTTGTCTGTTCACACGCCTATACCTACTAAAACATTTCATTGTTTCCTTTAATCTACGAAAGCATTAATTGAAGTTTTAAAATGTTAATGAATGTTAACTGTGGCATGAAGTTATTGCGAGGAAAAGGCGTAACTCAAAAAGGCGTAACAAAATGGCGAACGTATTTACATTTTAATTGAGAAAAAAAATTAGATTATTTATTATCGATATTATAACACCATTTTCGATACTGTGTGGCAGTTATTACGTCTAGCAACCTCAAATTATAACCAAATTAGTCCGATTAAATCTCGCTTGTCTTTACCGATCGATAAAAGTTTGAATTCTGCTGCGATTCCAAAAAAGCTCACGCAAAAACAATTTTATCTGCTTGCGAAAAAAAAAATAAATTAAAAATGATGCATGGTTTATTATACTCCGACTTACTTACCAAAGAGGTTCCACTTTGAAAAATTTAATTAAAAAAAAAGCGCACAGCTCCTCCATCAAAATTTCTAATGGTTTATTATTAATAAAATGTACTGTACCTATAATTAATTATGCAAATTAATAATTTACAACAGTTTGAAATTAATTGATCTACGACATAATGTTTAATTAATTTTTGGTTAATAAAAATAATTAGTGTCGTTTTAGGTTTTCTCAAAATTTAATCCTATATTAAATACATAAAATAAAAATATTAGCGATGATAAAATTTATCCTTTTTTAGTTAAAAAATGTTAGATGCAAGCGATAATAAATAATTAGATTTCGTGATAATTTTAACAACTTTTTTATTGCTTATAAATAAATAAAAGTGTTCATAAATAAAAATTTTTTTAATTGCGTCAGTTTTTCGGACGCAATGAAAAATTCGAGAAAAAAAGCTTCACGTTAAAAACCGCCATGCATTATTCGAGCTTATCGCAAATTAATCTAAAATTCGAGCTTTTAATGATTTTTTCTGTAATGCATAACTTCCGTTTTCTTCATTTTTTATTCAATAAATCGTTAACTCAAATAATTAAATAATAAATCTAATGGTGCTGGGGGTACGTACTCGTTAATTTATTAAAATATTTCACACCTTTGAGCGGTTTAAATGCCGGGCCGTTTCTTAATGCATAACTTTTTTTGATTTAAATCAAAAGTGTCAATTATAAGTGTATATACCCAGTGTGTCGATATTTTTTGGAGGGAAATGATTTTTGGAAAGTGAGCAATCCCGGCGAATTTCTTTAGTTCTTAAACAAATAACCAATTTCACACCAAAACACGACAAATTTAAATTCAACTGATTGATTTATGTATAAAGAATTGCCGTGTTCTACGAGGTGTTTTAGTGAATCTAGAAATAAAATTAATAAACAGGTTTAGGTCAGCAACCTTGTCAAGGTAGCTATAAATTTTCTAAGAGATCACAATATTTGCTGAATTGATTGTAAAATTATAAAACTCCCGCGGTGTTTTTTTGTAAAAGTAAAGTCATTACAATTAAATCCTCTTATGTATGCATAATAATTAATGTTAAAAATTTAAAATTAACTTCCTCGTGCTTTGCTTCTCTCTGAAGCTCTTTAAACGCTAGAGGAAGTGGTGCGGTATAGTAATTTTGATTTTATAAAAACTTTGAACGCTAATTGGCTGCGTGGTCCACTTTTCAAAATAAAGCAAACTAATGGTGAATCTATCAAAATATTTAACACTCCCGTAAAATTTATATTTGAAGACAAACAAAGATATAAAGGCAATAAAAATTTTAATGACTTGCCTACTGTTATATGGAATTCTAAAGAATGTTGGGTGAGAAGAAAAGAGCTTTTATGATGTCTCGTATTTTCTATGTAGTACATTAAAAAACTATAAAATACTTTTTAAATATTAAAAGATAAATATTGTCGAAACGAATACAATTTTTACTTGGTTCGGTTAAATTTTGCCGATAAAACCCCTTCCACGACGGAAATTAATAGGCTGGTGTGCGCTAGTCGAAAAAATACTTTTCCGATCAATTATCTCCACTTTCCCAATGGCTAAATCATACCCACTTCCTGTCCTCGCTTAATGCACCGTTCGTCCACCTGTCGCCCGTCCCCCGCCCCAAATTACCTATCTGGTTAAAAATCACTCGAGAGAAAGACCGAAAATGAAAAAAGTCGACTCTCTGTCATTGTGTCTAACGAGGACTGCAAAGTGCAGTCGTAAATCCTATAATTTCGTATATTTAACCGCGACTTTGTCGATCGTCCAGGTAAGAAATGCTAACTTACAGCCACCGAGACACACACACAAAATATTTTGCCTAAAACCCCGAGAGAATGTAGTTTGAAATTGATCGATAGGCAAACCTAATTCCTAAATTTGCATTGTAATCGTTTCTAATTAATCGCAAAAATATTTGGTAAATCAACTTATTAACCACTTTCACTGCCGCCCCGGAATCACTCAATTTGGTTGCCTTTGATCGATTGATTATATCGCTTCTTAAGACGGATACAAGTAGACATCTCTATCAACCTACACAACTGATTATAGATCTAACAGTTATTTATTTTGATCTATTGATCACCTTAAAAAATCAAAAGTTAAAAAACCACGAATTAATAAAAAAAAATACGAAAAAAAATAATAAATAAAGATGATTCATTTCGCCATATTAAATTCAATTAAATTGGAGTTATTTTAATATAAAACCGTCACATATTTTTATATCAACAAGTTTGTAAAACAAGAATCTTAGTGAATTAGATGATTTATTAAAAATTGTAAAAACGACTCGATATATTCATTATGCTTTTGGTTGTGACAAAAAACCGTTAATTTACATAATTGTAATAAATAATACATAAGTGTTGATGGTTATAAAATATGAAAATATAATGGGCAATAAAAAGTCATTACGGAAATAGGTAATTATAATATTGTCGATCGTTCAGGTCTGTACTCGATTAGCGGGCCCATCTCCAGTTTAACGGGCGCTGTTCTCGAGCGCCACCACTTTTTTAATACAAAAATGTATTACAACGTCAAACCTAAGGTTAGGTTAATTTATCTCGATATAAAATATAATCCTTCACATATAATACAAGTTACCGTGATGTAATTCAGTTAACATGGGAAATGTTCACATACATTTTATACGAAAGTAATCACTTATTGCATGTGCAGGTGCATAGTTATATAAAAGAGATAAAATTAAGAAAAATATAAGTTTCACTATTTTGTAAAAAAAAGACTAACTTGTTGCAAAATGATAAGTTTAGTAGGCAAGGCAGAGTGTAATTTTTAACATCTGACATAAATAACTTGGCTGTTTTCTTGACACACATTTAGAATTGTATTTTTATCTTTCTTATCACATTTAGCAACGCACGATTCGACATAAAAGCAATCAATTCAATCGCAAACATTAGACCTAGAAACGTCTTAAACATCTTATCTTTAATATCTATCAATCCATAGGAGAAACCTGGTAAATGTGAAAAAACTGTAAATGTTAAATTCTATAAAAGTACAGAAATCTATAGTTTTCTACACTTTTATAGACTGCATATTTAAACATCTTATATTTAAACATTGTTTTTCTCAATCACCATATTATGGGCGATAGTTTCATTTAGACACATGGCGTGGTTCAGTTTGGTTATTTGGTAAGCGCATCATTTAAAATTTTTTTTTTAATTTATTAATTTTTAAATTTTTTTCAATTTTTTTGGTATATTTGCTCTTACTTCTTTTTATTTTTACTGTTATACATAACTGATGATCGGAAATAATCGTGAAATAAAAGCTTTCATATTATGTTACAGGTTTTTCTAATTTTTAGTAATTTTTATCATTTCCATAGCGTAATTTTTCAGATTTCTAATTTTCTTATTTATTTCAAATATTCTAAGTTCAACCCTGTTCAATGTGAATTATTGTCATTTTGTGTTTCTTTAAATATTATGTTTTCTTTGTAGTATGTAATTATTTACTTAACAGTTAAAATTTATTATTTTAACATTTTGTTATGTTTTATTATTACTTAATATATACTTAAAAAATTCTAATAACTTTTTTAAGTTATTTTCTATTTCCAAATTATAGTATTTCGATTTCTTGTTTTTTCCAATATTGCTGCACTTTTCAAATAGCAAACGATTAATTTCGCTACTAAATTTAGGTAGATCATCTAAAAAATCATTTTCATTTCCATCATTAGTGGAATTTCCGTGTAAGTGAGGTATAAACTGCCATAGTGTTAACAAACCTTTTCGGGATCTAACTCGATGGGAAAACTATTTACAATTTTAATTCGTCGTTAATTATACGTAAACGGTAAATTAGAAAGCTGCAATCAGTAACCATAATTTGCAAATTTATTTATTTTGATAGATTAATAAGAAGCGAAATTTCAACGCAAACTACGTTGACATAACCAATGAATAAATAATTACCTTCCTTTATTTCCTAGATAACTTATCGCAGTGCAATGCAATTAATAATAAAGCTGTTCCTTCCAACTTCCTCGCTCTTTAATTATTACTACATTTCTGAGGTTTAAGATAAAATTGCAGAGGACATCTTGAGCCATAAAAGAGAAACTTAATCGCAGCAATGGAAATTCTGGATGTTGTTAAATTATTATTTTCATTTAAAGTTTCATAAATATTCATTGCAGACCTATACAACCGAGTCCAACAGAAACATGTTATTGGCAGAAAACAAATCTTATAGTTATTGTGATTATTTACTAGCACTTAAATATTTTTGTTGGACAATTTATTTTAATTTTCAAATAAGTTTGTTCTCCTTACTTCATTTTGATATGAAATTTTATAATTGTCACCTGCCTTCTTGCTATCCTGTATCAATCGTAACTATTGATTCGCTGATCACGTGCGTTAATTAAGGGCACAAATTAAGATATTACAAAGAGTTAATAACTTAAAAGAAATCAATTAGAGAAGATAATAACTAGATTGTCCGATAAGACTAAAGGTTAGGGGTTTTAGATTGTAAACTAAAACAGGAACTAACAAAATGCGTTATTTAGCTGATAAAATTATTAAACCGTAAGTGTTGTCTGGATGTGAATAGTGTAGATTCTGATTTTGATTTTGTGGGAAATCATAGCCATTGATAAATCTACCCTTAATATAGAGTAGAGGGCAGGCCCGGACTGGAACCTAAAACCGGCCCGGGCATTTCAGAGACTGTCGGCCCCCTACTTCCCACAAAAACGCTACATGTACTCTTAACATATTTATTTTTTATAAAACGTGTAAAAAGCAATAAAAATGTCAATAATTAATTAAATATTCTAAGTTCAAACCTGTTATATGTTAATTATTGTCATTTTTATTGTTTTTTAAAAATTATTTTTCTATGTAAGTATGTATTCTTTCAGAAATCAGAAATAGCAAACATTAAAACCAAAATTTTTAATCTTTTGAGATTGGAAATTTACTGATACTCTACTTTTTAATAATGAAGAACAACCAGAAACGTTTGGCGCGGACAGCCACTGGTTTTATATATTTTACTACATGCAAGTCCGAAGAATTTATTTGTTCCGTAGAAACCCCACTGTAGAAAGTACCGAGTGTATTTCTAGAAAGTAAAATTATTGTCGAAAAAATACTCAAACTGCAGAAAAATGCATTTTCTATCCACTTAACTAACGTTACATGTAACTTCTTACCAATTTACACCAACACAAAGTCGACTCGAGAAAGTACGTTCATCAAACACTTTATAGGTACGTACCTGCAAAAAAAAAAACAGAAATAATATATTACTTTAATTAACTTAACAAAAGAATATAAGATACACTCAACAAATTATTTTTCAATGTTCACGCAATGAATATAATGTTACATTAGACAAGAAAGACATCATGAGCTTATAATAAACGGTACATACTTTGTTGTGGTAAATGCATTTTAAGAATATTAACTTTGTATGTGGCTTATTTATTAGTTTTAAAAAAGACTGTGGCAATTCCAGTTCAGTGTAAGAATCCTAATCATTTTGCTTTTACGTTTTGCAGGCAATAAATCATAATTGGATTTTTACAAGAAAATGAAAATTCACACGGAGAAAATTACCGGTAATAGGTACATTGCTCTTATTGTTGGACGCCAGTCTAGATACGAACAACAGAAACTAATTTTAGTGTCATCTGTCGAGAAAAATAAATTACTATATTAGTATTTTTTATGACAATAGATGGCGACGATAAATGAAAAACGTTTTGAGATAGAAGATCGAATCTGCATCCGCCGAAGTGCCGACATTCTTAAGAATATAGCCAATCAATGTTAATATGGATAAGATATGCATTAATTGTATACTAATCCAATAAAGGTAATCGGCGCTTACACGAAGCGAGCATCAAATATATTCTGTGCTGAGCAGCCATGCCGAATGACTACTCGTCTTTTAAACAATCATGACATATTATGATTACTTTAATGTTTATTCTATTGCTGGTACACCAAGACGTCATCGTAAGCGCTTGTAGCGATCGCATGCTAACATAATTATTTCCGGTTGTTCGCATTCTTTAATCTAATAGAACATAGTACGAATACCCACAACAATAATTAATCCGTTGTATAATTACTTGTCCCTCACTCAAAGGCACATGTGTTTTACTAATTGCTATCTGGTAATTATACGAACGAAAGCATTTTATTTGTTACACCACGTCAAAAAAATGAGCGGTGTTTGTAAATATGTACATACATATAATCGTTCGGAGTGTCGTACAGTATATCTCGGCCAAAGTGGTCGATCGTTGGACAATTTTAGAGCTATAACGATCTCTGTGATCTAAATACCGTAGAACCTATAAATTTTCGTTAGAAAACCCAACCCAAAAAAACTAACTAGTGTAGAGCAAATTAATAAGGACTTTACTAGACGATTTACGTTGAAATCGCGATTCACGTTTGATTTATGAGTTAAAAAATGTAATTAACATAAAATTACTATCTACGTTGACGAGAATAGCTCTCTAGTTCATTGTGGCGTATTAGGTATATTGTCACATCTATAGGCTAACGTTTCCTAACATAGAAACCATTTAATTTATTTTCATTTAATTGTATTTATATTCTTTTAACCGATTGTGCACTTAAAACATTCATAAATTATTCATTCCATGTAAGAAATAAAAGATTCTCTTTATCGATAAAATTAACCTCTTTTTTCTAATCATAAATTTATTTTAGCAATTTTTTTCCTCATTCTCTCGCAACACAATTCTCCCGAGTATATTATATTGGCAACATTGCATGCTCATGAGCAATATTTTAATAAGAGATGCATGAATGAACATACAGTAATTGATCCCGACATGCAAATTTGACCCTTGTTTTGCAAACAGGTATAAATAAAAAGCGTTTGCTCTTGAACACGTCTGAATAACAATCGCGTTAATAATCCATCTTTGCAAAATTTCAAAAAATATGCAATCCGGCTCCAAGAGCCCGCAAAGCAGGTCGTGTGGTAAAACTTGATTGGCAGCGACCGACGACGACGGACGCATAGAAATTTCAAAAATCAGGCAAGACTTTTTTATTATTTTACTTAATATTATTTTTAAATTGCCGCTTTTATCTAAGCAATAAATTTTATACATAATGAAATGTTTGTATAACTTAAAATACGTTATAAAGTTAACACCATAATATAACGGCAAAAAATTTAAGTTTTATGTAAAAATTTTTTGTTTATCAATAAAATTTACTGCTTACAAGCTTTCGTGATTATAAGTTAACGTCTTGCAATATTAATTGAGTTACAAAAATTTTGTAGAAAATTATCTTCCTTGCTCTCGGATAAAAAGAAGAGCTTATAGCTAGCCGATGACGACTCTTTCTGTATACAATGTGGTAAGTAGGTAGGCTCAGAGAAAATGACGAAGGAAGTAAGTGATTTGAAAACAAATTGAAATAGTTTATCTGGCCATTTAAATACTACTAACCCACACATATATCAATAAGCCGTCAGTGAAAAAATTACCGTTTCATCATGCATGTAAAAGGAACGTTGACATTGCTTATCTCTTTAAAACCGATAAATTAAAATTGAACTCCGACAAATACCTCGAGATATAATGTATAGGACATGTCGTGGTTAATTTTATTGAAGAAGTCATTACGTATGTGAGTTTCCACGGTAGTCTACTAAGAAAACAATGACAGAACAAGGAGTAAAAGCTGATCATATGCAGAATGCATTTCCACGGTTCTATGCATTCAATGCTCGCATTGCAATTTAACTCTTGCACGCCGCATACACGCACATAATTAATAGGTTTCGCTCTTTATTCAGCAATGCGAGCTTTCAAAGCACTATGCGACATACTCCTATGTACATAACAAAGACTTCTTTGACAAACTCGTTCCAATAATAACTGTCAATAGTATAATAGACTTAATAAATATAATAAAAATCTCGACTCAATCTGTATTTGTATCTAATGCTGTATACAGGGATCGTTTAAAAAGTATTCCGAATCGCGATCTCCTAAGTGTACGGTTAAAAGCAAAACAAACGGAAGTGCTTAGCCTCCGGGACAGAGAAAAGCGATAATTCGAATAGTCTTATAATATGACATACGCCATATTATACGACCTAGAGTGCATTTTTTCAATCTCCTCGCAAGAATTGTATCTATGGAAATAATTCTTTGACTAGAAATAATCGCAAATTGAAAAACTGGTCCTTAAAGCAATTATTTCTTTATTTATAATTGCCATACGTCCAAAACGGTGAATTTGATTATAACATGTACTATAATCCATCTGTTAGATCTTTCTCTAATGAACATCAACCTAAAAAGGACTTCTACGTCGTTTATGATTCAGCTGAAAGTTTTTAACATCACTTCACGATTGTGAACAACACAAAGTTTTTCTTATTGATTGTGAGATTATTTGTGTGATTTTCTCGTAAGAATTGTAAATTTCTTTATTTTTTAAGAGAGTAATTTTGGGTCGTGAGATTTCATAACTGTCACAGAAAATAATTCAAGGAAACCAGAACGAGTTGCTTCGTTTTGTTGAAACGACGTTTCTTGTCGGACATTTAACAGAACATCTTTAAATAGTGAAAATGCTCTTTAAAAATTTAAATAAGGCTCAGCAGTAAATTGAAGTTCAAGCAGAACCCATATCGCAAGAAAAAAATTAGATAGAGTAAGCAGATTAAAACTGTTATAAAATACCCCTCAGCGCCAGTGGAAATAATCGATGTAGTAAAATTATGAATTAGTTTTAATGTAATTTTAAGGGTTTCTTTGTCAGACCCCTCCGTCGACGACAGTTTAATCGGTGTGAAAATGTAACTTTTCAACTCTTTGAACATGAATTGTTTTAGAGAAAATTTCGTCATTTTAACAATTATTATTATTATCCCTGACAACAGAGTTTAATAATTATTATTATTGTATATTATGTAATTTTTATACAAAAATTGTGGTCTGTGTATGTGATAAAAAGCTAAGCAAAATTGCAATCGATTAATTTTTTGAAATATTTTTATTAGATTTTTAGAAAGCTATATTTTTAAATTCTCATTGACTAAATAACAATTTTCCTTGTTTGATGTGATTTTAACTCTTCAATTAATTGTCTTTAATTGTATCGCAAGAACAAGTCGAATTAAAATATTAAGGAAGTAGGATTTGGAATATTTCAATTCGATTGGTCCTTGCAAGCTCTTGCAATGCAATACAAGATTTTCCTTTTTTGATACATTCCTCTACAACCCATTGCAATATTGCCATAATTACTTGCTTAATTGACATAAAAAGCTATTTAGCAGATTTTTGTAAGCCAAGATATCTTGGTATTATGTCGAATTTGATTAAGAGCTCGGGAGTATCGATTGGGTGAAAACTTCGATCCTTGTTACATTTTTGTTCTGAATTGTTAAACGTACGAATCTTCTTCCTACTGACAAATACCAAACCTGTTCTCTTATCTAATGTACAAAACTTGAAATAAATTAATAAAATTTTCAAAGAACACCTTCGATTGTACTTATCGTAAACCCGTATATTTATTGTAATACTTAACAAAACAAACAGAAAACACTGGCTATTAACACGCCTTCTTAAAACACTAACGCGCTCGTCTTTTTTAATTCTGTAGATAAATTTTATATTGCCTTATTTTAATAGTGGCAAAAATGCTTGTTTAATAGCCAATTCACGTTTCTAATAATATAAATTTTTCGTAACCTAATAGGGTGGAAATCGGGAGTTGTAAACCGGTTCACAAATTAATTCAAAAAATGTCTATTAGATTAAGAAAAAGAAGAAGAGAAGTGAATAATTGTAATAATAAAGTCAAAAATAGCACTTCATAAGAGAGCTCGTTAAAAGCCTAAGATAATCATCAATTTTACATTATTAGTTAGCACGCCAGTTATATATGCTAAATAAAGTAAACATATAAAAATTATAATCTAATTATTGCCTTTTTACTAAATATTCCGTGCAAAATAACTTTCACTATTAATATTGCTCGATTATAACGCAGTTCATATTTCTATCAATAATTACACATCCATTAAGGTAATATCGGATACTCATTCATTAAAATAGTTAAACTATCTTGGTATGTATTTACAAATCCAACAATTAATTAATTACGTATTAATTTGTTAGCATTACTTGCTAAATTTTAAGACTTTCAATTTTAAAAAGATTAAAATACTTTCTAATATTTTGGTTCGGGCGATGGTAAAATAAAGCAAAAAGGTTGAGTTAGATTGCATTTTTAAAGTTTTATAATAATGGTAAGGCAAAAGAATACTTTTTCGCATTCGTATACATTCCTCTTTATCATTACCCGATTTCTTAAAAAAGAAAAACTAATGTTTCTTTCGATATGTGGGCGGATATACATCGTCGTTGTATAAGGACTATTTTCCTGGTATAATAAATTACTTAACATCGTCCTTCATTCCTACCACTTGATAAGTAACTATTTAACGGTTGTTAAAAACATTCATCAAAAAAACAAAGATTTATTAACAACTATAAGTAATTTTAATCGTGAACAACAGTTTGTGATTAAGTTCCTGTAATGGAAATTAATTTTCGAATTTTTTGAATTAAAAACAAAATCATAGCAAGCGTTTCTTCCGATATGATTTAATGGTCCACACTGACACTGAATATGACACTGCATAGATATACATCTATTAAATATCTGTTATGTTTCCTGTACATGAAGCTTTTAATATAATAAACTACACAACAATATATGTATCATGTTCGCTATTTCATACATCCTGACAGTTAAAATAATAAAATCTTCTCGATATTACGAGAAAAAGGGAAGAAAATTTAAATGAAATAAACCGAAAAGCTTATCGAAAGACGACGAGGAAGTCTACATCCTGACTGCACGTGTAGCTAATTTAATCGAATACATTTTTTACTCGAACGTCCAAGTAATAAAGATTAGTTTACCATTGCAAAATATAATATAATATTTATAAAACATGAAGATTAAACAATTGTAAATGTTCGATCTTAATTTAAAACAACTCGACCGTATCATTTTTAATTATTAACTTCCGATACTTTTCTTTAATTAATTCACCTGTGTGTGTACATATCAATGTAAATTTGAATTTCCACGTTCATTTGCCATACCAAATCGGTTATCGCACAACATAATGCTATTTTATCGATTTGCGGCTTCGGGTGTTTATAATTTTAAATTTAAAATTTCACACCCCGACCGATTGAATTTGTAAAATATAAAAATTCAAATATTTAATTCAAATGTTGTATTTGCGACCCCTTCGCACGCATTCGAATAATTCCTGACAGTTGCAATAAAATGTAACTCTTTGTTAGAAATTGATTTGACTCGCCTAGATGTAAGCACAATACAAACATAAATTACAGCAATCAATTTTTAAAGTTCCTGAAAATTACATAAATCCCTTCCCCATTGTTTGAAAATTGCAAATTTCACGCTGAATATGTTGTTTTCTTTTATGTAAATTAAATTTAAGCAAACACAATTTAAAGTACACTAACTAATTTTTTTAAATTCTTTAATTGGTAATCAAAATTGTTGCAACTTCTGGCGTCTGGCGATAAAATTGCATATACCTACCTACTTAATAAAAAGTAATTCAATAACAATAATTATTGTTAGGTAATTAAGAGTGTAAGGTGTGGTTGTATTAATTGTATCGTAAATAAAACCTCAGGTTAATTTGTCTTCTCATTAATTAAACCGAGATAAAATAAAATAACTTAAAAGTAGCGAAATTTAAATATTTTTGCATTTATTGGCCGGTTTTTATAAGTCCATCCCTGTAATTGTTAACAAATGTCGCTCAAGACGGTTGCCTATAAAACAGCAGGAGCGGATTTTATGTTCGTTTAATAGTTTTCAAATAGACAGGGCCTAACTAATTTATTTTAAAATAGAACTAGAATTTTTAACGATCATATAATTTAAGTTATTTAATTATACCATCAAGTTTAAATAATTAGCTAAACATTTGGCAATATTGTTTCGAAGATCTCGTGTAAAATCTCGTTTACGGTTCGCTTTATAACATTGAAAATAATTTAAATAAAATAAATAAAGATAAAGAGACTTGCATTTCCAGTTTAATCTAAAATGTTTCGTGTAATTTAAATTTTTAAAGGATATCAATGTAATCCTGCGATTAACGGACTGAATTAAGAAAGCTTAACTTTTCTAACTACCTCACTGTCACCATAACGTTGTTATTTGTGTGCACCAAAATATCGTAAAGGAGTGTGCTTTATCCAGTTAAAAGTAATGGCAATTTAGAAAAACACATTTCGTGAAATGTATTTTAATATTTCAGGATTTATCAAGGATCTTATAAAATCGCGTCGCGTCATTCGGTCGTCGTAAAAATTATTACTTTTTTAAGTAAATAATAATAATGGCCGATTTAGCAATGGTCAAGCATCTTAATATACAAAATAGTTTTAGTATGAGAGACATTAAATTATATTATCGTGTCGATTAATTTTTGTTCAATCGAAATTAATATTGATGTTTTCGTCAAAGGTTTTTCAGCAGTTCAGGTTTATCATTCTAAGAATCTCCGAAACTAAAGGAAAACAATATATTGTTGTGGGATTTTGTAAATTTACCTACCCTGCACAATCTTTTATTTTCCCAGCTAGCTTTTCTCAGTGGAGAACAAGAAAAGGACGCTCAGTAGTCGGTTCCTGTGTATTTATCTGCTTTCTTCTTTTTAAAATGATAAATAAAATAAAAAACTCTTCTCCAAAAAATTAATATTCCAAAATTAATTATCCAAATTTAAATTATTCAATGCAATGTAAAATTTTACTAGGCTCATACGTTTAATTTTATGCGTATCCAAAACGCCTTGTTATCACCAGCTACTACGCGCTCGTACAAGTGCAACTTTTAACTTTTCAATTTTAAAATAATTCACGTCCAATTTCAAATTTTATAATTTCAATTATTCTTTCCAAATCAATCTAATCAATCAAAACCATCAAAACTACTACGGTTCGGTAGCAACGCATCAAAATTTATCCAAATCATCCAAAATATCAAATTAATCATCCAAAAAAGGCGCAATAATGCATTCGCATCAAAATTATTTATTTAAATCAAGTCAAAATAAAATATTACTCACTATTCTCAAAATCACAAAATCTTATATCAAAAATCTCAAAATTCAAAGGGCATACAAAATTTCGTACCCGCTGTCGGCCATAGTTGGCCAAAAAAGCCATTATCTCTATCCTTTCTCCCCACTCTGTACCTTTTCAATCCAAACGTTTAAAAATAAAATTAACAAATTATTACAATTTAGCACAGGGTGGGTCGAAATATTTTGTTTCATGACAATATTTAATAAAATTACAATTACAAAGGGGCGATGATAATAAAAATATAATTATTTTCTTTAAAAAGAATAAAAACGATTGTCTTAGTTAAAATATCACTTTTTATCGTGAACGCAATTGTTTCAAAACAAAAAGATGATCTTGCTCTGTAGAAATCATTAACAAGCACATCGCTGGAAAAACTAGATTTAAAAAAACTTGCACTCGACTAAGAGAAACTAATGAGCTTTGTCTGGGATCGAACCTATGCGACATAGCAGTTCGGCACTCTCCTTACCATATTATTTGCGATCACGTATAAAGAATGTACATGAGGTTGATATATCCAAATTTTAGTGTACACAAATTCTCAAAATAATTGATTTCGTGGGACTTTTTCTTATCATTCTGGTATCTTAATAAAGCAACCTTTTTCTTCTGCGCTTGTTTTAGAATTTTATTTGGCGCTCAACAACCACCTGAGCAGAAGATGTGTTTGATTAGCTATGCGGCAATAATTAATCTCCACGTTAGTTCTCCACAAAAGTCAAGAATGTGAAAGAATTGGTTGAATATGTTGAAATTTAAAAACATTAATTCACACTACAACATCAGATAATTATATTATAGCTGCACTGGTATTTGTTTTTGACTCAAAACTTGGCAAAGTAAATTTGATTGTGCACTGATGCGAAATCCTGAAGCAAAACCAAGCGTGACCCTACAAAAATCCCGTCTTTGTTATTGCTCCTTTCCCACATTTGGATACAAGTTTATTGTCACTCGTAAATTTTCTACGGTATCAAAATATTTTCAAAAAAAGTGTAGTTGTTAAATTATTTTTCTAATAATTTATTTAACGAATAATCGACAAAAAAACAATAAAATTCATAACAAAATTTTTTTAAGTATATGGTGGATCAAAAACGTAAATCAGAATTGCCTTTACAACATGAAACCGCACCTTTCCTGTGTAAAAACAACAGATACCACGTAGTTGATTTTTTGAAACCTTCGAGCAGGTCTACAGTATTACTTTGCAAGTCACGGCACCTACTATTTTTACAAACTTAATTATAACAGTCATTAATCGAATATGAGAGAGTCCCACAGACAGCAATTACGATCCAACTAACTACTGCTTTAATTGCTAAGTGCAAGTTTTACAAATAAATTGTCATTGAGTTTGGAAAAAAAATAGCTCACCCAATTTTAATGGTTTTTCTCCTACCCCAGACGGAACAAAAATTTAACATAGCACGGGGGGCCCATCGATTGCATAAACTTATTTGGTTTATTTTGTTGGAACATAAAATTCCAATTCATTTATGTGCTCTTAATGCAAGATTTGATTAATTAATTATTTATTGCAAATAAAACGAATGAGATCATTTACATGTAAGTTTTCCTATTATTTTTAATTATAATTTACTTAAATATAATAAATAATTTTCGTGGTGAATCCAGATGATTGTAAACTATGTCGAAACAAGTCGATTCTAATTCGTTTTATTAATAAAATTTTAAAATGAAATCCAATTATCCATGAGCTAATAACATGTAATATTAACTTAGAAAAGTAATTAAATAAATTACTTTATATTATGCGATAAAAAATTTACGTTTTAACGATCATTTTATAATTAATTAAATTGAAAATTGTTTCAAAGCACAAAAATGAATTCGTCGGACGTTATAATAATATTGTTGCACTCGTTGAGTGCTTAATTGCTAGAAAATCGTCGAATTAACGCTTACGCATGAGACGTGAAGTTTTTAATTTTTCGAAAAATCGTACGCTATTTTATTTGAAAACGAACGTTAAAATGACCTTAAACCATTATAAATTCCATCTAAATTCAACGATTAACAAACATCAGAAAGACGAGATGAAGAATGTTGTATACCTATAATTTGCTATGACTATGTGTTTCTCATTTGATTAAGATTCTCAATTGGACTTATAAAATTGGCTTTCAATCAATCTATCAGTTGTCCGACACACTATCGACTAATTTCATTTTCGGACCTCCATTTGGAGGTTATGCAGCAATAAATTTTGAAAGTGAATCGGAAAGGAAAAAAACCAATAAAATAATAAAATTTTATTGGCGGTTGGAATTTAAACAAAAACACGAAATTTGTTGAATTACCACACCCCAATTTATCCATTAAGTCAAAGTGAAAGCAGATCCTCGATTAAAGACGTTCTCGGGCGCCACATCAGAGCGAATTTGATTTGGTGACTCTCGTTTGATGGATTTTGACCTTTTTATCGTGACAAATCGATGTAGCATTCCAAATTTAATTACTTAATGCCAGTTTTCGTTCCGCACTACTGTAATGTGGTTTTTTCTCTTCTCATTATTAAAAAAAAGAACATTTTAAGTTCAATTTTTACACACCGGGCAATTTCAGTCGTTTCGATAAAATTAGGCTACGCCGTGTTATTACAAAGTTGTGGTTACCTTTTTACCTGGTTGGTGATGAGGTCTTAGCTTTTCTTAGAATTACAGCTCATCAAAAAGAGTCAAAATAAAACAAAAACCACATCAATTTCAATTCATTCATGTGAAACAATTACGATTTTCATCTGGGGCACGTAAATGTAGAAACGTTTTATGTTGCAAGTTTTTGTAATAAAATAATCTTTCGATAATATTATTATTTGTCGGAGGGACGAACAGTTCGACCGCAGCATTATATATTACAATTGCAGAAGAAGAAGAAGAAGAAAGATTTCTGGGCCGGTGCTATCGCAACTTCAAAATCTTTTAATTTCCAGCATTCTGTAATTACAAAATGATCGTGCCAATAAAAAAGTGCAAGTTGGATGTTAATAAACGCATGTACTGCAATGTTAATCGCAGCAAGAAGTATCCAATATTTACAACTGATTGCCTCATAAAACAGTTAATTTAAACTTGAATTCTATAACACGGAATAGTATTTTAAGATTACATATTATAAAACTATGTACTACTTTAGAAAATTATAGGTACGTTTTCTTATGGCGAGGCTATTAAAAAAATAAAAAATTCTTACTTAAATATACATTACGCAATAACGCGAGCTGGCATCGATTACGCTTCGAGAATATATCATTGCAAAATAATTTTTAAACCCCTAAAGTACGGTCCTGCGTAAACCCCAGACGAGAAAAATAAAATCATTAGTTTTGTATCATCCATCGGTGGTCTGTTATTAGCCACGAATTCCTTCACCTTGAACAAAACTTATAAAACTAATCGTACAAAAAATTCAACAGAGACACCAATTTTTCTATAATTCCAAACCATATAATTGTAGTTTCTTAGTTCTACTATTATATTTTGGAACAATTTTCGAGTCTCCGTCTAGGTATTTATCCCTACGGCTATAAAGAATAAAATTACTTTGATCCAATCACGCATGTTTTCTCTTGGCTACACAATAAAAATTTTAAAATTTTGCTCTTTGGTCCAAACAAACACTTAAATTTTTAATTTGTTTTCAAGAATTGCAATTATAAAATGTTGGCGAAAGAAAGGGGGGTGCAACAATAAGTCGAAGGCTTCTGGCCATAACCTTGACTCACAATGACATAGGACTCTACTGTATCATTATGTGTACTATAGTCGTCCAAAATTATATACCGCTTTGTATTTTGTCGTAATTATTTCTCTATAATAAAAATTGGACATAAAAAATAACGAGGTGTTCGTTTCTTTTTACACTCGAATAAGTTTTGGTCACTCATCTTGCAAATGCAGCTTGTCCTGCACCCGGCGCGGCGTCTTCTTTTCTCGAGAGAGATTCGAAATTTCCGCCGTACCTATGTGTATTCGTTTGGGCAGTTAAAATGTTAATGACCAAACACAAAAAAATTGAGAAACTATGTTAGTCGATCTGTTGATTAGTTTTTGTGCACGAAGTATTCTCTCGCGCACCACAAAAATGTTAATAACAAATAAAGACAAACGATTTTGGCCTTTTAAGAAACCAATCAGAATTCGATTAGCAGTTTTCTAACTCACTTGCGAGATAATCAAAACAAAGGCACCCATTAATTACAAAGTTGAAGTATGGGGGATACGTGCTGTAAATAAATGACCTTATGTACCGAGCAGGTAATTAACTAAACCATTAACAATTTTACAATAGAAATTATACTATTCTTCAAAATAATTTATTAACGAAGTAATCGAGATAACTTTTCAGAGATATGCAAAAATTTCGCTCCTCGTAAATAGGATGTGTGCTCATTCAAACCGGCATAATAGCCGTTTCAATTAGAACAACACTTGACATAATTAATAAGCGTTATTATAAAATTTATTACCATTATATACTTAATAATTTCAGTTTTAAAAAAGCACTCCATACAATTTTTAAACCTATCCAAACATACTTATAAGGAACACAAACATATAAATAGTGATGGCAGAAAATGCTAGTCATACTGCATAATTGGAGTTGCAAAACTTGAGACGTATGTATACGGACGTCAAAAAGAAATGGGTAATTTGCATTCTCTTCCTCCTCCACTCGCATTAGTTGTTCGCATGTGGGTACTATACGCATATAAAGGATGTCAAAGAGTCGTATAATGCAACGGTCGTATTGTTAATTAAGTGTTAATTTGAAAATATCGATTTGTGAGGGTATAACTAACGCATTTTCTGTAGTCTATTAGGAAGGTAAACAAAAATGTTAAGAAGTTTATAGCAACATCCAAACCATTTAGTGTTACTCTCACACCATTGATATGTCAATTACTTGGAACCTGTTTAAATGACCTGGCGAAGGTAACGAACCTGGTCCGTATGTTAGAAGTCACGAACTATGAACCATATTACTGTTGCTACGGTTCCATTACGTTATCACTCTTATTTAACTACCTTAGCACGACTCCTCCTCACACCGCTTTCCTTCCTCTCTCTCCTAATGGCTAAAAGGATAAAAATTGATTGCCTCGCCGTCCTCTCGCGATCGTTAGGGCGCGAGAAGCTTGTAGCTCGAAATTCCTGGTAGTTTCCAATAAAAAAAGAAAAAAAAAGGAATAGCAATTAGTATGCAAATAGAAGACAATAGTGATCATTCCAAGAACGGTACTATGTTAAATTCTTGCGCCGAACAAGCAAGCTGTGAGTGTGTTCTGTGTGGCATTCCGATAGCAAGAGAAGAGCAAAACGATGCTAAGCTCGACGCATGCCATTAGGAATATTCATGTCAATCCATATACGGTCAATGAGTTTTCAGTTTCGAAACTTTTTAAAAGTACAAAAATAATTAATTCATTATTTTAAAATGTCTATGGCAACAAATTCTGATGCGAAAAAAGTAAAATAAGTGCAAGTGATTCACGAGCGTCGAGCAAAATCGAAAAAGGCATTGAAACAAAACGAATTTAACTTTCGACAGTACATTGGCCATCGGACAAGTGAAGTACCCCTCTCCGCTACTACATTTACTTGTCTCCAAAGTGGATTTACTGCATCCGATAGAAATCTGCGGTCTCGCAAAGACACGCATATCTGCCAAGAGGCCAAAAGCAAGCATGGAACCCCAAACTAGACGAGCCGGCCACTCCCGACGCCAACACTCGATGACACTTGTGATGCAAGGCCCTGCAAAACGATTTCATCTTGGAAAATTTCGTAGAAGCTCCAAAGTACTATAACAATTTGGATAAAACAAAAACAAAAACACGAAATGGGCGTTTCTTCATTTTAGTTTAATGCACCTTTTCAAGGTTCCATTAACCGCAAGTATCCTTAATATTAAAGTAAGAGAAAACGATAAAATTAGCAGCAATTCTGGAGTAGATTAAATTTTTCTCAAAATCGCATTATTTTGCATACCCGCAACATAGAGGCTACAAATTTTCCCAAATCAATTCGAATAAATTACTCTTAATTACGCATAATGGTGGTAGAGCTGCTAGAAGCAAGAGAATTTTTAAACGTTTAAATTAAACGACGGCGGCGCGGTGCGCATCTCATCGTCCCGAAATTATTTTCTAAATATTCGTGAGAGCAATAAAGTGGTAAAAATAAACGACAGCAAATTTTATGTCCCAAAATTATAAATTTATTAAGTTATGAGAAGAAGTATAATAAATCGGAACGAAAACATGCTGCAAAAATTTTACGCATCCCGCATGAGCTTTTTGGCAAGTTCCAATCGAGAAGCGCGGCAACTGGTATTTTAACTAAGTATATCGTTAACTTACGGCATTGTTTAAAGAAGAGTCAAAGGCGCATTGACGTTGACACTGCAATATTTTTTCTTCTTCGCATTCGAGAGATCAGATAAAGCGCAACCCTTAAATTCGAAAGTCGATGAACTTGCTTGCCATTCTTAACGAATAATAAGATTGCATTTGAGCATGCAAATACAGTATAATAAAAACAGGAATGTCGTGTGCTTTAGTTTACTGTCTGGATTGCTTACAGCAATATATGCTCGCATGCAGATCTCAAAGAAGTGTCATTTATCGTCAGTTGACGGCGGCACAGAATTTCCGTATTTAGTGAAGTTGTGTTAACTTAGCAGTGCGACAAGGAAACTGCATGCACAGAACCATTTTAATATTTCAACTTGACGAGGATGCTCACTTTCCGACGCTTGTTCGCAAGCGAGATGGAATTAAATAAAGGATATGTAGAGCTTCTTCGTGTGTGAAGAAGAAGGAAGTCCAAAGATTATTTTAAATATACAATTGCTTATACGAGAAGAAGGATTTAAACGAGTTATGTGTGTAAACTTACGGGACAAGCGGTCGAGAGAGAGAGAAATATTGAAAACAATATTTAATTAATTAAAACCCTATCCGCATTAAAATGCAGACAAATTAAATGTTTCACCCACATTTTTATCTTTTCTCCAAATCCTCTGCGCATCGAGCGACTTTGGGAAAAAACTCAAAAATTTTTATTCGTCTATGATCGATTTAGTTAATATATATTAATAAAATTGAAAGCATGTAATTTCAACTTCCTGCATAATAATAACACTAACGGCATTCCAATAAAAGATCGAAGAGGATTTGTAATTAATTTTAACTAAAAATTAAAAAAAAGTATTAGTTTATTTTCCGCACTGCGAAGCAGTCGATTACAATTATTTACATAATATAATAGTCGTGGTCTTAATTACAAATTATAAATTCAATTAAAATCGAATGTCGATGGAGTCGATGGGAAAAAATTTTCCTTTTCTTTCTTCTGGAGTAGGTATGCCAAAAATCGAGCTCGGCTCGGAACTGTAAATTATGAACATGCAGATAAGTGTCCATAGAATTAAATTACTTGTAGGTATTGTAATTTTTTCGAAGAAAAACTGCCCGAAGAACTAAATAAACGAGCTTTTCTTCTTCTATATGGCACGTAAGATCTTAGCCAAGCTATGTATAGCCACAATATCTTATTACAACGAGCAGCTGTTAATTTCTCCACTTCCACGATATACGACCGAAGATGTTAGGTACCACCAGTTGGACTTTATATATAACGTTGTTGGATCTTCTAACTCTCAACACTAACTTTTTTTTAAATTTATTTTATGTGGACATAATTATCTACATCGCACCAGGTTTACTCGTTTTCCTTCCAACTGAATTGACTGCGATGTTGTAATGTGACTTATTTAATTAGACATTTAATATGATTACAAGCAGCGTTTCGTTCTCTTGCCCCCATGGAAAACATCTCTCGGGGCGAATTAATCACGAATATTTAAAAGCAAAAATATTCGAAACGAAGAAGAAGAAAAAGAAAAACGTTTTATTGGAATTTAAAACTTGTAAATATAATAATGCAAATAAAACATGAACAAGTTTATTGAATACACCGCAAATCTTAGTAAAAAACAAGACATAAACTAAGATTCTTGACTTTAAGGCAGGGATGCATCGGTTACATTCCCCCTAATTATCGCCATAAAATAGGGCTGTCGGCAACCTGTACTAACACCTTCACTTTACACCGAAGTTTAAGGCACCAGCTCGAGTAACACATCGGAATTTACAGTAAAAACAAGAAGGTAAAGAGAAAATATTTTACTATTAATCGTTGGTAGTTACACCACCATACCCATTATATGCAGGCAAATTTATTATTACTACATACAAAAAGGAATATTTGGCAAACATTTTTTCGCTCGATTCTACTGCCCACATTTTTTCCAAACAAGACGACCACCATTTCCACCGACAAAGATCAAAATTCTTTAAATGTTCTGTAATTACGATTAATCACAGATTTATATGTTAATCATATGGATGGGCAATCATTTTTTTATTTGCATTTCAATTGTAAAAATATTTAAATGTCTTAATTAAAGAAGTTGACAAAAACTTTCTTCCATGTTTGTTTGTGTGTGTGGGAAAAACTTCATCTCGGTCCAGGTTCTTCGACAACTTAAAAATTGTTAAGGTCTTCAGGAACGCGAGTCGATATTTGGAGGCGCCTCACGATTTTTTATTGCAAAGATGTAAATAATATGGATACCGCTAGGTGCGTGTCTCATTAAAAATTAAAATAAGCTCGGATGCATTCTAGTCGTTGCTAAGCCAACACTTTAAATTTACAAATGAAGGAAGGAAAGTTAAAAGTAGCAATTGCATAACAAGAAGCCCATACTCAATGTTACCATCCACCCACGCTACATCTTACAGCTCATTACCCGCTCAGTACTCTTTGAGGCCGTACGTTACCAACCTTCTCGCATAAATATTTATTCGAGCTATTTAGTGGCGCGCTAAACAAAAGACACCATTAAAAGTTGAACCTATAATAAACTGTAATCAGCAGCAGCGCGGTGAATGCGCACGGACACTTGTATTATTTTATCAGCGTAATCGAAGATTCCATACGTGCTAAGGAGAGAAATGAGCTTACTAGAGATGTTATTTTAATTATTTACGATAATAACGAAATATTTCTCAATCTGCGGAAGACGACTTGCTCGAGAGGGCCTCTCGTCGAGAATGCAATTAATAATCGTGTGTGCTTTTGGGCTCGATTAAAGAACTGGGTAATTGGATAATTTTTAATGAAAGAAACATGACTTCTCTGTCAATATCTTTTGCAAATATTCACTAACAAGCTCCTGCACCGAACAAGTTTAGTGCCGCTAACGATAGCCCAAAACATGCTATTGTCAAAGTACAAGCAGCTAATTGTCAGCTGAACATTGCCAATAATTGGTATACACTCGATTTTGCAAAATACAAGCTAAAGCGCGCTTATGCCACTTAACTAGGCATCTGTAATTGTTATTGTTATATTCAAATTTTTACTAATAAACAGAATAAGCTCCGAGCAAGTTACGTCGATAAACATCGCTTAGAAAAGATATTAATTCAAGTGCTATTACAAAACATATTTTTAAAACGTAATAATTGTTTTAGTGCAAATTAAATTAATTATTAAGTATGTAGGTACTATGTAGGCAATTAATTATTTACGTTGATTATGTTTCGCTCGGTACTATCAGCATTTTCAGGCTAATGAAATGTATAACAATTGACAGAAGGCAAGACCGGCCGTTGCACTGTCCAAAGTAGAATATTATGCGTTTCATCCGAGTTCGACTGTACATAGATAAAATAATATTATAAAGTGTATCATTAGTATATTAACATGTTTCGATGACAAACTCCATTATAAATATCATCAATTTTCCAATTCGATCCGACCGACCAACCGTTTGAATCGAATTCAATAATGGCATATTAAAGGGCCGAACAGCGGGGATGCTTCTTTAACATACACCCTGAATGGTACCACAATACCATTGTCGCTCTTGCGTCTCGTATTTTATTACAGAGAAAAGAAAGTTGGCTTGCGCACAAGGTAAGTTAATTAAGTTTCGTATTTTTAATACGAAGATAAGAAATGTGCGGAGGTAAAATAATAAAAACAATAATAAAAGGCTGCATAGAAAACTCATTAACTTTAGCATAAACATAGCCAGCAGTTATGTTAGCTTAAGAACGCGTATTAATATTTTAAGTATACACTATGTGATAACAATATTAATAATCATTATACTATTTTATAATTGTACCTTTCAATTAGTAGACGCCGTATTTCATTTTCCAACAAATAAAATGCACGCAAGCGGTGACAGTGGATTCAGGAAATCGGAGGTCGACTGTAGAATATAAACACTTAAAGGAGCTGCATGGCATGTGTTTTATAAAATTATCTTTAATTAATTCTTTGGAATCGTTGTATTATTACACGTTTGTGGGTAATTGATTGACACACTTCATTTTGTGGAATGGGTTAAAAACGCTCGATCTGAAGCAGCGTGAGCGTTAATAAAACTACAATCGACTTTTAATTAGAGCCCATTAAAAATTCGTAATATGTCAAAACTAGTTTTTATTACTACCAATAATAAAAAATTTTGGCTTAAGAGATAAGAATTTTGAGATAACTTTTTGGGATAAACTTCAACAATAACCCAGTTCGTAACATGATTGATGAAAGGACTACATTATGTACACTGTCAAATACTTCTGGCGTAAGATCGTGTTAGATTAAAAAAAACATATTACGTTATTACATGGGACAGTGAACATAGTGCCCAAAATTAATCAACTTGATATTCTTTTTCCACTTATCTCCCTCATTAGCCGGTCCCCGTAGGTTTGGCCTAAGGAAATTAAGGCTTTAAAACCGGCTCTTTCTCGGTCTCAAATCAAGCTGTTGACCACAATCGCAAAGCAAATAAAACCTTAATAAAATCAACAAAATAAAATTCTAAATATTTGGATGGACGCTTAGTTCATTGTTGTACTACGTGTACAAAAAAAACTATCTGAAATTATCGAGACTTAATTTAATTATTTTTTTTTAATCGCAATAAAAAGATAATTAAGAAACTCCCCAAACGCTGAAGTAGATTATGTCGATTATCGACATTCCAATACATAAATAATTATGTAGTATCTACCCTTCCTTTTCTGATAAATTTAAATGCAATAATAAATTTTAAAATAAATTATTCTGGAATTTTAAAAGAGAAAAGAGGAAGACGCAAGGGACTCAACAATAAAAAGATTCGAAACTACAGGTTCATTTTGAATAGGCTATTTACAGTCAATTAAATTTATTTCTATTTTTTAATATAAATTCTAAAGGAACAAAATTTACGTACTTTCATCCCCCATATCTCAATTTTTTTGTCGTTAGAAAATGATCTGTATCTTTAAAAGCAGACATTTTGATCTCAGAAACGACGAACTTTTATGAGCTTGAAAATTACAGAATATAATGGGAAAGCAAGAGTAAACCGCAACTGGAAATAAATGTACAAAAAAGTGGAAATATAGATTTATTTAAAAATGTTGAAAATTGGAAATAATTTAATTCGGTTTCTTATAATAGGTACCTACTATTATGTTAATTATATAAAATATTAATAAATATTAAAAAGCATAACCTGACAGAATTCTGTATTTAAAATTCCATTTTGAATTATCAATAATAAAATACAACATAATTAAAAAAACAGCATCCCTTTTTTGATTTATGAGTTGCCAGGATAAGATGTCACATAGCAAGAGACATCCTGGAATTATTGTATATTTCATAACATTTTTAAAGAAAATAGTTTGAAAATAAAACTGAAGAATTGTAATACAAATATATTAGATATAGGTTGTCCGTTACAGTAAACTAAATTGATTTTTGTATGAAATTGTAAAAATTTAAATGAGATAAATAAAGTACTATTATTATATTAATATGTTCGTGTTAAGTATGTATATAAATATTTTTTGTAAATGTTTGCTTATAATTTGAATTTTTGTATTATTATTTTAGTAATAATTATTATTGCTAATATACAGGGTGTCCCCGTGACCGTGGAGAACCTTTGAGGTGGTGATAAAGGACACTTTTCTAGGACAAATTTTCAAATAAAATTTTTGTCCAAGTCCAAACACTTGGGGGTTTAAAGCAATATTTTGAATTTCTGATTTCAAACGGCCATAGCTCCGATATTATTAATTTTTTAGACTTAATAGATTAGACCTTTTTTAAAGATCATTCGCTTATTTACAAATTAGTTTATATTCCTTTATCGTCTAGAATAAATGGTTTTTGAGTTATAAATAAAATTAAGGAAAAAAATGTTTAAAAAATTTTGATTTTATTTTTTTTACTTTTCTTCTGAACCCGGTATCTCTTAAACGAGACGTCTTAGAAAAAACTAATGCCCGAAACCGGATAGGTAATTTCACGGGCTACAACATTGGTCAAATAATTTTTCTTGGGAAATCAACCGTTTTCACAGAAATTCTGAAAATAATGAACAAAGTGTAGGTAAAAAAACATAAATAACGAACTAATTAACAGTAATAAATAAACAATAAAAATTAACAAAGTAATTAACGATAAACTAATGCTCTTTATAACAATGTCGCTCAAACGTTAAACGCTACAATACGTTTTGACATTAAAACAAATTGTAAAACACATGAGATTTTTAAAAATTTTGTGAATTTATTTCTTTCTTACCTACACCTTGTTCATTATTTTCAGAATTTCTGTAAAAACGGTTAGTTTCTCAAAAAAATTTATTTTACCAAAATTGTAGTCCGTTAAATTCCCTATCCAGTTTGTGCCGTTAGTTTTTTTCTAAGACGTTTCGTTTAAGAGATACGGAGTTTGCAAGAAAAGTAAAAAAAATAAAATCAGGATTTTTTTAACATTTTTTCCCTTAATTTAATTTATAACTCAAAAACCGTTTATTCTAGACGATAAGGGGATATAAACTAATTTGTAGATAAGTAAATGATCTTTAAAAAAGGTTTAATCCGTTAAGTCTAAAAAATCGATAATATCGGGGCTATGGCCGCTTGAAATCAGAAATTCAAAATATTGCTTTAAAGAGAGGTACCCCTCAAAGGTTTGAACTTGGACAAAAATTGTATTTGAAAATTTGTCTTAGAAAAGTGTCCTTTATCACCACCTCAAAGGGTCTCCACGGTTACGGGGACACCCTGTATATTCGCACTATCAAAAAATTTCGTATCTTTTATTCTATATTAATCTAGATATCTAATAGATACACACCTGTTGATAAATAAAAAGCAATTTAATAATTCGAAAAGAATTAAAATCAAAATAACAATTATTGTTATCTAATCAAATTTAAAAAAAGTAAAAATAATTGTAATAATCAATATGAATTTTCATGAATTTCGAATAGAGAAAACTTTCTGGAATGTCTCTAATTGCGTTTCGGTTAAAATCTATGTGCATTTTAGAAACATCATAGTTTCCTCGTTGAAAATTTCTTTTCAAATAAATCAAAATTATTCCGTTTTAACTTCAAAATGTTCTCAAATAAAATAAAATGTTTAGAACCGCACAGGTCAAATTTGAATGATCTCCTTTAAACTGCAGTTTTAAGGTTGTCATCAGGACAAGATAAATGACTTCCATAAAATTTAGTTTATCAAGAAAGAGATTGTATCATTAATATTGTAAATGGTAAGCAATTTCAAACATTACAAATCGATTATCCTTTTAATCTTGAGTTCAAAAAAATAAAAACTGCAAATCTTCAGCCTGCATTAAACGTATCAGTTTTGTCCAATTCGTGAGGAGACGATAAGGGCTGATTTTTCCGTGTAATTCGAAAGATACCGAGTCGTAGTTAGACAAAGAGACGGTCACCGACCCATCATTTGGCATCACGCCATTATTCATATTGTTATTATGTGATGAGCGATGAATAATAATATGATATGTTGGGTGAATTTCTATTAAGCTACTTTAAATCACGTAGAAATACACATCATGCTGATAGTGTATCAATTTTAGTTAAGGGTCAAGAAAACTGTAATTTTATTGATAAATAACTAAAACAACCAAGTATTATTTTTCAGAAGTGTGTAATTTCACAAATTATACGATATGGGCACCTTACAAATTTGTTTCGGCTTATTAGGACATTCTCAACTACTGTAATTGGCCGAAGCAAATTTGTAAGGCACAACTGCTATCGTATAATTTGCAAAATTAAAGATCTCTGAAAAATATTATTTTATTGAAACAGTGGAAGTCGAGCAATTGTATAATTTTGAATTTCTTCCCAGAAATCATTCGAACGTGAGACAAAAATAAATAAAAACCAAATAAGTCCGACTAATTAACTTAGTCGTGTTGAAAATATACCACGACTACTAAGTACCCATTTATTGGTAATTATCATAATATTATGAAGGTAGAAAAAAATTGCCTACAAATAGATAAGCTGTCAAAATGTGGTAAAATAATCAAAATATCTTTACAACATCATCTTAAATTATTAGTTGCGTGTCTTTGATTGGTATAACTTTTTAAACGGTTTATCTTGCAAGCGACAAAGATAACCAATATATCAAACGTCTAACGATTAAGATATCAAAATCAATGCTATGCCAAGCATGGCGCGTTCGGTACACGAATGCAACCAAATCGTTTTGAATGTGAAGTAAGAAAAAAATTTTAAGAACTCTGCAAAAACAGTTACTTGCTTACGTGAAATGCATAAAAAAGCGAAGAACCGGAAGATTGAACTATACTTTTATGTAAGTTTATTGTAAAAACGTGATATACAGACTACAAAGTATAGGTTCCCGGTATACCTTCGTGGCTACCATTTTTAAGTTTTTAAATCTCAAAATTTCTTTTACCACTTACCCCCCCACCTTCCTTCTAAACGTAAGTTTTAAAATTCTCGCTCACCTGAAACAAATAAAAGAAATTAGTTAATACTTGTTCGAACAAAGTGCTATATAATTTTGAAATGAAACATTTCGAAAGTAATAAAATGTACATCGAGGGCATTTTAATAGGTTTTTAAAATGGCAAAAATTGAAAATGAAATAATTATTGATTTATGTTTAATAAATCCAATAAATTGTACGTTACCAGGGCACCCCGAAAATGTAAATGTAGTGATTAAGGTTGTTTAAAACTTAAATGTTTATGACAAATATGCACATACTACTGCAATTTTGATTTGATTTATGGGTATCCCTGGTAGACGAACGCCCATGAGTATGGTTGTAAAACATCGCTCAAATAACGAATAACCAAGAAGCTGCACTTAAGTACTTTATGTCAGTCATTGTTACAAAATATGATACGGTGATGTGTAATAATGATGAATTACCATGTGTAAAAGTTGTTTTAGTTAAGTTTTACCATTTATGTTGTAACAAAAATATTGACTAAGTTAGCATAATTCAGCTGAAACTAAAAATTTTATTGTTTATTATGCACTCGTGTTAATTAAAGTCGACGAACTTGCAAATAGTTTACAATAACTAATATATAACTTTATAATATAAAAACAAACAACAGGCATAAATCTCAAAAGGAACAATGCGACTTTGGATATATGAACATCAACACAACGAACCGATTTGGCGGAAAACTATTGAATAAATATTTGAGAACTTTAAGTTTAACTTTTCCTGAAAAATAGAGCAACAGAGCTGAACTTTACTGTCTGCATTGAATGAAGAGCTGAACCTTAAATATAGATTCTAACTCACAGCTCAGAGTAAGATAGCTAGAAGAACAGACTTGGAATGGCAAAAAATATCCTGGCGAAAGAACCTTAGGGAATTGTTCAAAACTAGCCATGCTCATCAGCAATCTTCGGTAACAAATGATACCTAATTTAAAACTCTCTCGAGAATCAATATACACGATAAATAAAAGGACACTTGAAAAAAGTGTCATTTTATGTAACCTTCGATAAAAGACGCTGCAATAATAAGAAAATATAAAACAAAAAATGGCGAATTCAGACAGGAATGCAAGAGTTTGTTTCGACGTAGATATTCCCGTATTGAATTTTGAAGGGTTGTTTTTTAAACAATTTTAAACAATAAACCGTTATTAAATTAACCCTGCGTGTGAACTGTGGGTCTTTTAAGGAACAGTGATACATGTGTTCTCCATAAGAGCATAAAACATGATTCAGACGCAGGGTTAAAAACCGTTGTTCTTATGGCTTAATTCTTAATTCTTATGGCTAATTTAACTGGATTACTATTCGGGGACACTCCTTGCACCCTTGCTTGGCACGGTTGTGAAAGATAATAAATTAAAAATAGGTAGAAGAATAACTTCTACGAACAGTAAAAACTCAAATATCTTCAATGACCGCTGGTTAAGTGCAAAACGGAAATTCCAAACTTCTTTTAGCTTAGCCACTCTATGGCAGCAATAATTTGTATCTGAAATACAATACCATTATGTTGTTTTAACTATATTTAAGCTAAAGTGTAATTTAAAATCTACTTTGGAACGTTTGATTGAAAATCCATTTATTTTATAATAAGAGGCAGGTTCGTGTTAAAATTATACATGCAAAGAATACAGCAGGTGATAGATAAGAAAATAGTTCAAAACGACAATTTTAAGGGACACACGGTTAATAAAACCGGTGATTATCGAACATAACCCAACTAGAAACCATAATTAAAGCCCATCCTTAACCAAACCAGTCCCTCGACCAAATCGCGTTATAATAATACAAAATTTTAGAATAATGTTCACAAATAATATATTCTTTTTCGTTTCACGATAATTAAAGTAGTAATATTCACGAAATGGTATTTGTTATTACGTTTCAAACTTATATAAAATTTTCAAACATGCGATTTAAAAGAGTTGAACAAACTTAAATTGATGGCATAAAATTTTACTGTACAGTGAATTATAAGATTCCTCGCCAAAATCATACAAATCAATTCAAACCTTTCGATTTTATTCTCCGACGATTAAGACTATTTGATAAAAAGTTGAAAAAAAACACTAGATTTTTAATTAACTATTAATTTATTGTGGTCGGGAAGTCGAGAGTTTTCGAATTTCAAAAAGCAAGATGTATGATTGTTTTTTACTGGTAGTACTTGTATCTATTTATTTTATGTTCACTTTTTACTCCGAGACGACCGAGGTGTAACTTTACAACACCTTCGAAGAATTTAAAGCTTTCAGGAATGTCAAAGATTGATGAGATTCTCTTCTTATAACTAACGGCGTGTTATGTAATCCCTGTATGTGATAGCTGTCTAGTTAAAATCAAAAATAAATAAAGTCAAATTGTAGAAATAAATTAGAATTCCGTAAAAGTTGTTCGTGAACCCATGCAATCCTGCTTCGGGAGATTTAAAATTTTAACTACCCCTCCCCCCACCTCGTCTTGATAGCAGTATATAACATTGTATTTTTTGTTACAATTTATAAAATTAAATTAGGCATTAAAAAAAATAAATAAAACATTTCAAATTAAGACAATGATTAATTGGTAAAATTAAAATAATTATTTTTTTTACTTGCAGCAATTTAAAGTAATTCAATTTTAATTGCCCTCTTAATTTGAAATTAAATATTTCGCATCGGCCAAGTTCACTTTCTAAGGTTAAAAAAATTAGAAGATATCGAAAAGTTGAAAATAAAAAGTGAGGTCGGATTGGTAAGACACATAATTACAAATCCATTAAAGTGACGCACTTGAAAAAATCGAAACTGGCAAAAAATGGAGTTAAAAGCGGAATGGTTAAAAGCAAAGATTACAAAAAACTTAAAAACTTTCAGCATTTAATTTTAAATGATTAAATTTTTAAAAATTAAAAATATACTTGGAGCATGTTGGTGGTTATTATCTAAAATTTTTTATAACCTTTATTTAATGTTCAAATTTATCATCCGTAATTATGGCATTTTTTGTGTACAAATTCTCAAAATTTAATATTTTGATAAGCTAATGGCCAATAAAGTTAATATAATAAAAAACCTACAAGGATTCGCAATTATCACCTGTAATTAAGTCATTATGACTTAATAAATTTTTTAATTTAAATGAAAAATTTGGCTGTTTTGTCGTTTAAAAATTGCACTTGGAAGGAAGAATCGATAGGAGAGGCAATAAAAAAGAGATTCTAACTTACTTAAGTAACGTATAATTAAGTTAATAATTTTACGTACGATAAAATAACTTTGAATGTTATAAAGTTGATTTATGTTTTAATTTTTTAACGCGCCAACAAAATCGGTAGTATTTTTATTAATCGATCAGATATTACATAATAACATATCGCTCTTTTGGCCGCTGATGCACCTCGCACTTTCATTAATCAAAAAATTAAAAAGCGACAAGGATTCTAACGCTCTTTGATTTAAATTTAATGAAGTTAAAATTGTTTTTTTGAGCAAAACAAAAATGGCGTTCGGTAGCACGGAATAAAATAAGTATTATGGCAGCTTGGTAGGCAGGTCGATAACCATCTAAAGGTATGTTCTGTCAAATGTTTAATTTGTTCAGAGTATTTATTAATGTTCGATATTTATGAAGTCAGGCCGCCCTTATATCGAAAGCGAGCGCGATAAATTCTATTAAGATCCAACCCAATAGACGTCACAATCTTCGTTATCTTTATTGAATCCACCTTCTATCTAATTGTACATAAATTTGTCCACGTATGTAATACAAAAATCAAATTATAAAATACGCCAGTTCTGCTGTGTACAAAATAGTCGTAAAGTTTATCAAATTACACCCACATTATTCCCTCGTTTGACCTCTCCATATTCATTCTCGGAGGTTAATGCAAAGCTGAAAAGAGCATTCTCCAATAACCGATCAATAGGTTTAATAGCAAAGGAGATTTTATGTGCAGTCAAAATTTTTGGACAGACTACCCTCTCGTTTTACAGTTGTTATTTCGATGCAATAATAATTATTGTGGTTGTGGAATAAAAACACAGACAAGAGCGGCGAATCGTATTTTAACCACAATTTCGAACGAAACGACGTCCTATTTTAAAGGTGAAATTAAAATTCTTATAAAAAAATACACCCGAGTTAGAAGATAATGGTGCGTGAAGAATTTTTACCTCTTGAGGCGAGAATTCTCGGTTATCAAAGTAGGAAATACCGGGCTGCAATAGGTCAGGAGATATTGGATGGATATAAACGTGTTCTTCGCTAAAGACTATTATAATACCCTGTTTTATTTTTTCTCCTCGTCTTACTCATTTTCTACCTGTTAACCGTTAAATTTAAAAATTTTCAAACATTTCCGAGATTAAAAATGTTATGTAATTTTAATTGTGCGGGTTAAGTGACCATTTAGCAAATGTCAACGTAAAACGCTCTCGACTGGTAAGGCGGCTTTTGCAAAACTTCGTCACTTTAAATAAGACGTAACAATAAAAGTAATCTTCCACAAAACATCTTTAACGCCTCTATTTTTTAGCAACAAAACGCAACGTGAACTCTTCGTCATTACACGAAATTATAGAAAACATAAATAAGTGGTAACTTCGTGCTGTTTTCCAAATGTTATTTTAAGCACGCAAAATATTGTTTTTTACCGATATGTCCAAAATGCTGTATAATTATAACCGCCAAACGACTGTACACGGGCAGATGGTAATAATCCTATCTAACGCCATAACAATTTTCAAATTTAAACTCGATTAATAATCATTAATTTCTTTAATAACTGCAGACTGCTTGCAAAGGTTATTCTTACAAAAAAGTCTGCAGTATTTTAAACTACCCAAGGTGTGGTTCAATAACAGATACAATAATCCGTGTTTATGGTACACGAAGACGCAGGTTCGAACCTCCTGATCGCAGAACATTTTATTTTATATGCAGACCTGGACTAAACTCGACCGGTAAGATAAACAGCAAAGCTGAGTTTCGGCGTCTTTTGCAATTAATTTTTTTTTAAACATTAATAAGGATTCTTCAAACAATCTAAAAAATTAAAAATGTGAAAAAAATAATGTTTAAAAAAGTACGCAGTTTAATCTGTTACAGTCTGGAGAGGAGAGAGTTGGTCAAGTTGAAAAAATCCCCGAGTTCTAAAACAGAATTAATAATAAAAATTCAAATATCAACTTTTTAATGTTCATATTAATTTAATAGATTAAATTAATACTGTTCATAATATATTTTCCCTAAAAACATGTTTAAAATCGTATCCGCGAATTTCCTCTGAAAATTTCAACCCATGATATCACTGTATTTTTTAAATCTTTTTCTAATTATGTTTCAAAAAGTACTACTTTCCGCCCTAGTGAGGAAAAGTAATACTTTTCCGCACACTTGTGAAAGGCCACTTGTGGCCTCGATCGTCAACCTCTGCCTTGAATGGAAAAACGTTAGTTTTCCTAACTTGTATCGAAAATATCTATTACCAATCACAAGTAAGTATAAGGGAGTATTTGCATTATTATTTTTAAATAAGTTAAAGAATATTTTATGAAATAAATATAAAAATAAACACTTGTATTTTACATTTTCTTCGCATTTCATATTGAGTGTATATAGCTGGACAAGCTTCTCACCGTATCAAGGCAATATTCTTTAAGTTTCTCCATGTTTATCGAAAAACTACTAGAAATTGTTAAAAATACAATTCGAAAACCTCTAATAATTTTTTCGTCTAGCAGTGTTCTTCTTCGAAAAATCTCCTAGCAATGTTTGTGCTTCTGTAGCCAGATTTCTGTTTATCAACCGATAAATCCATTCTATTTCGGAATTTTCCTTTAGGTATTATTCGCCGGAATTTCCTACAAATATTATTTCTAGATGTTATGCATTCCTTCAGATATAGACTCCATATTGTTTGGTTTTAAAAAATTTAACAGCGATTTTTTGATAAAAACTTAACGTGAATTTCAAACCGCCATCTAAGTACGAATATCCGATAATTGTAATTAAGTAGGTATTCCTATGTTATGTTATGATAAAGTTAGAAATTTCCATTGCGAGACGGGCGACAATAAAGTAAAATAATTACCTTTACAAAATACCACGGGGGACGTACTGTTAAACCGAACCACTGGAAGCGCACCTAACATAGCAATCAACGTACTAACTGCCAAGCTACGTTATAAGCATTGTTAACCTACATGTTAGCGATATTCGCGTGGTTCGTGGTTTGAATTCCACGTCAAACTGTAAGTTTTTCCGGTTAGATTGTGTATTTAAGATGAGCTTGAACAGAAGAAGTCTTACAATCGGTATATCGTTTGGAAGTTTAGAAAAATCGTCTAAATTTTTCAAAAAATTAAAAAAAATGAACGTTAATTAAGTAACGAAAGGTAGACATTAGATGTTGTTAAAGTGTAAATAATTAGCTTCTCAAAAGAGCAAACGTATCAGGTCGAATCTAAGTTTATAAATAAATTTGTGCTGTAATTTATCTAGATTAGAATGTATGCGGTCCATCGAACTCAATATTGTCATCATGTCTCGCACTTTCATTACTAAATAAATGATTACTATGAAGCGATGGTATATTTGCATATTATCTGTATCTAAACTACGATAGAGATGAAGAAAGAGAATAATAAAAAGAGAATACACGTGAACCGAGTTAATACCGTAGAGGAGAATTGATTTAAAAGTATACACGTATGAGAGAGAACAAGATGGAATGCGTTCAAAAGAACAACAAAGGTGGAGAGCAGGAGGAATGGGCTTCCTCGCGGCCATCGCCATATTTCATGTCGTCTACTGCTATGTTGCCATATCCGCAAGAGCTACCGTGAACCAACATCCATGAACTCGACAGAGTACCGGAGCCCGAGTATGGTTAGGCCTTAATACGATGGAACGTAATAATAACGAGCGTAGCATGTAACCCACGTGTTTAGAACGATGGCAATTTTTTTTAAATATCCACTCTATAGGTAAGTCAATTTAAATTTTTGTAACCATTTTCCATAACCTTCTCCGCTATTTTAGTAGGTGTACTAACGACCAAGTCATCGGACAGCATTTTCTCGGATTATCGCTTAATAAACGCACCAAATAATTGGTGATTTGAATGCGCGCACAGACGACGAACCTCATTCATTGCACGATTAAACTTCGACTAGATTCTACAGAGACACTTAGCGATTTCTTTCTATAGAATGTAATCAACAAAGAAGCATTAAAAATATATTTTATGTATTATTAATTTCGATTAGTTACAAATTTCATGGATTAAACAAACGAGTACGTGAATACAGTCTACGTTATCAGTCAAGCGTAGGAAAATCGTAAATGACTTGACATTCTTTACGTACATTAAAAAGTTTTATAGATATAATAAAATAAAAGTGTCAATATAATATAAAGTACACATTTTTTTGGAAATTTATGTTGCCATGCCCCAAGTAAATTAATATTATTTTCCATGCTAATGCGCAACCACTACCGAATAAAGAACCACCAACCTCCCAAGTATAATACCCTGTACCTATAATTTTTATCATTTTCCTTCCTTCCACCTTAATTATATTGTTTTCTCCAAACTCTTTTTATTATTATTTATAGATAAAATTACAAATTATATAATATTATGTTTTATATAACAGAAACAATTTTGTACAAGTTGTATACTACCTGATTAATTTACATACCAACATGACGTGCTTTTAAATATATAAAAGCTCATTTATCATTACCGAATATAATATAAACTAAATTAGATGTACACATACCTAAATATTTTATGATAAAAATAATTAACATAAATGTTTTTCGACTAATTAATAATTAGCGGAGCAAAATTATTATTTCGCCAGTTGAAAAAAAAATTAATTTTCAATCTCTACAATAAAAGTTGAAAGCAAATAAAAGAATTTAAAAGTTGTGCGAACTCGAGTCGCCATTAAACAAATAAATAAATTATACCTTGTCAATACAAAACTAACTTCGGGGACACTTAAAAGCTATTTCTATAAGTAAACTCGTAGTCGATACCTTTAAATTTGTCCTGCTAATATTGCAATTAAAAGGGCACGTTGACGTCCCGCTGTTGTAATAAACCTGTCACTTGTAGTTTATGAGAACACAAATTTAAATCACTTCATAATACCACTAGGTATACCTACAGAACTGTCAATCACACGCTACACGCTACCTCGCATTATCAAAAAAAGTTTAGACATTAAAATAGAAAATCAAAGCCTAAATCTTTCGGTTCTTCCCTAAATTTAAGCAACTTCCCAACGCCATCTAGCTAGCGCCATTCGAGCTGCTGGTTTCTTTTACTCGATCTTTTATTGGCTGCTCGATATATTTCTTGCTCTTCCTAGGCGTTAGATGACGGCATTTTCCGTTGTTACAATAGGTATGCATTATCATATCTCCAACCAAGCATAACCTCTGTCTGCGGTTGCATTAGAATTATTTTAATGAATGGGGTAACGTAATGTATCCCCCCGGCACCAAAAACTTTCAGTAGTCTAATTATTGTTTGTACAATTCAAGTAAAAGTAAGAAGCATTAAGTGTCAACTTTCCGATTTTTAAATATTTGTTTCTCTTTAATTAGTAAAATAACGACGAGCGATATAATACCAAACAATTGTTTGAAGACATGCAAAGCGTATTAAAATAAAAGTGCTATCTCTTAACTGGCAATTACTGTCGGATATCTCAAACATCAAAATAACATCTCATGTAAGAAGAGAAATAGTAGTACCTATGCATATAACGTAGCAAGAATAAATAAAAAAATTAAAATCCTTTGACGATAATTTTTATAAATCCGACGAGATTCGAATCTACCACTACACTCTCGTCGAGTATAATTTTATTTATTTATTTTGTTCTATTAAAATGCAATATTAAAAACGTTCTTTCTATAGCTGAAAAAATAATCAATTAAGCATAATAATGAGTTTTTCCACGACGACGAACGCAAAGTTTAAAATAATTTTACGGACACGCGCATTAAAAACAACAATAAAAATTTATCATACTCTTAAATATGAATTCCCATTTAAAAATCATCTTTGTTTGAAAAATAAAAATAAGACTAACAATAAATTCGATAATTGCAATTATCATTATTTCTTATACCCAATAGTTCTTCCATTATTATTATTATTATTGGTATCGCTATCGCAAACTTATGTATAGCATGAGGCGGAATGAGTAATTTACTTATGTTCGACCTGTGTGGATATGATTATAATATAAACGAAAAGCCATAAAACTCATTAGTGCTGGATAATTGATGAGCGCGAGACTGTCTGCCAAAGACGGGCGGCCCTCCTTCGAGTCAGGGTTGAGTCCGTACATCTCGTGGTACAGACACCAAAAGATTGCAAAAACTAAGATACGCGTTAATCCATCTTCTAAACAAATAAACAAGAAAAACCGCTAGAAAATCTTAAATTACAAATTACTAGCCTTCGGCTTGCACATGAGTCGCAAGTGCGCGCCATACAAAAATTAAAAGTTAATTTTGTTCACGGTTTTCGCGAAATTAAAGTAACGGTTTCGATTTTTGGCGAAGATAGAAAACTGTATTATACTTTTTTTTATTCTTGCATTTTACTATTACTTCTTTAACGTTCGATTAACGCCTTTCAATCGAATAAGTGAATAACAAACAAAAAATAGTTTTAACAAAATTTCTAAATAAAAACCACCTGTAACTAATAATTCCATTTTGAAGTGATCTTTTTTTATGTTTAAACTGGAACAAATATGCCATTACAATGGTCCGCGACTTGAAAAAACAAATTAAAAATTTCGTTTATCCCACAACAACCAACTTAGAACAAAAAGATGTTAATGATAAATTTAAGAATGCTGGTGCTGAAACTAATTTCGAATTTACAAGTTAATGTTTTATATTTTTTCTTTTTATACAAATTTCTTTGTTTCTAAACTTACGACAGGATCATTTTTCGTCCTGAAGCTTGAAGTTTAAAAACGGGCGCAAGTCGGTAAAAACAAATACCTACATATAATTTCTCAAGTTTTAAGCAGACTTTTCGAAATTTTACATGGTTTTAGTAGATATAACCTCGCGAGCTGACTTTCAATTTATCATAATCTATCAAAATTTTTCATTTCTGGAGGCCATCTATCTTCTCGCAGACACATTTGTTCACTTCTGAGACCCATACCAGTAGCGGCACTTTCCTAACGAGCAATCTCCAATCATGATCGATTTTAAAACAAAATTTTTGATAATATCGCACCAAGTATTCTCTGATAAACCGATTGCTTAATTTAACTACTTTCGACACGCATTTCTTAAAGCAATCGATCGATTTGTACTTCACGTGATAAAACTCGCTAATTGCCGCAATCTGTATTTTAAAATCACTAAAAAAATACGCTAAACACTTTTATTTAAGATCACGTCACAAAAGTTGTATAAAATAAATCTAGGTAAACAAAATAAAAACGCAAATCGATACGCATCGATAGATGCTCCAAAATTGTAAAGAGTGATTTAAATATAATAATAAAGTCTTCAAGAACTGTTTTGTATTCAAACAAGGACGATAATTCCTATATAATCTATCTTAACATAATATAGTATTTGTGAGTTCTGTATGTCTGTAAGTTTGACACCGTAAGATATTTTTTCACCGATAGAAGTCTAAATAATAACAAATTACATTGTCCATCAGAGGAAATACTCGATCCATCTATCGCACAGAACAGTACGCAAACTATTTGTAGCAGATAAATTTATAATATCGTATTTCATCTACGTGAGAGATGCAAAAAAGCGATTAAACAAATCAAAGTTTTTTCTCTTACAATTTTTCATTTGAATATGAAAAACTTACAAGCAAGGTTTAACAATAAAAACTTAAGCTGAACTCAACGCAACTTGAGATCGAAGAAATTTTATAAGCTTTAACAACAAATCAGGCATATACCAAGACATATTATAGTAAATGGTATTTAAAGTGTTATAAATATGTGGTATTCTAAAATTAGTTGTAGAGAGGAGTTATTCGGTTGTCAATGCTGGGTCCTAGTTTCCTCAGGCGAAAAATTACAACATAGAAAATTAAAGATGAATATTTTACAACACGAAAACCAAAATGACGGTCGTGGTTAAGGCAACACTTTCAATCGTACATTCGGAAATGAACCAAGGTGATCAAATGAACAAATCATTAGCCGGCATGGTCAAGAAAGACCGTACGCAACGGAGGGCCCCTTGTGAGACCTTGGTGTCTCTTAAAGCCCCCGTAATATTAAAATATTATTAAAATCCCTAAAATATTAAACTTTATTTTATTTTATACCTACTAGCTTCAAACAAAAAATATTTCTACATAATATTTCAATTATGAATTAGTATTATGAAAAAATACTTGAGCAGCATCTGCTGCATCAGCAGCACCATTACCATAGAGGTAATCTATTTAAAATAATCGTGAAATATATTATTAATCCGTCAAATAAATATCAAAACATAATTTTGAAAATGTCTTTTGTTGTTCACATAACCTGTTAACTTGTAGAATTAAAAGAACTGTAGGTATTAATTTTTTACAAAATTTGTTACTATAATTAAAAATATCTATAAAAAAATTTAAATATATCAACAAAATTTCAAACAAATTTTAATTTTTAAAATGTAATTTAGGGAAATATCTTGATAGTATTCGATACATAATAACTTTGATATTATTTTAGAAAGGTAAAACTAATCTCAATAATTATCAAAATAATAAATCTTTGAAAATATTTCTAATTAATAATAAAAAATAATAAAAAAAAATTGATAATTATGCATTTTGTCATATTTCTAAAATATCTACAAAGTATTTGATTTCTACCGCATCCAAAATACTCATAATATTTTTAAAACGGAAGATAACAAGCGAAACGGCCGTTTAATTAACAACAAAACTGTCTTAACGTCATAAATTAAAAATAAGTATAAAATAGTTGTAATAACCAAAAGGTTATCTTTACCTAAAATCAAGACATTTAAAAATTATTTCCACACACCAAAAATTACACGAGTCGTACGTAATTTTCACATTTGTCAGCGTAGGTTTATAAAATATTGAAATAAAATGTAAAATCGAATCGAAAATAATTTATAAATTGTGTTTTATAAAGTCAATAAATAATTAAATTAGGTGCGAATTTGAAAAAATTTGCATCAAAAAACTTCCATTACAACAGGAATCTTTTATTTACATCGACAGGCGAATTGAAAAATAAAGTTTAAGAAAATGAAGAGCTATAATATTTAAAATAGTATTTACTTGAGATTAATTAACAAATAAAATTGAATTCTCATGGTTGATTATAACGTTCGGTTTAGAAAATCATCGTAATCATGTGCCGCATTCCTAGAGAATTAATTAACTAAAGAGAAAAACATAAGGCCTGATTTAAGTTGCTTCGGGCTACAAATATTGGGATTATACTGCTTTGCGTATCCTTATTTTCATGCTTTGTTGTTCGGTAGCAAACCCACTTCATTATATTTTGTTAATCGATACCGTATTATGGAAGAGATAAAAATTTAAAAAATTATACCCAAAAATTTGCGCAATGATGAACAAATCCAGCCCTAAATTTACATTAGAAAGGCGGACGTCATAAGGATTTGCCGCCTAATTTCTTGTTACATTTTTTTTTTCAATGTAAAAAATTGAAATTATGTAATAAAACTTTTAATATTCTAAGTAGGTGGTACAAATAAATACAAAGTCGCACGTTCGTATTATGACAATGTATGTTATTTCGCCCACATTTCCTATTGAACTTTATCAAGAGACTCCATCACACCCCAATTTGGTTGCACATTTTGATCCCAATTTGGAAAAGGGCAAAAATTTTGGATTGGTTTATTTTTATTTGTGGGCCTCTCGATTAATTATCTAAAAATTAACTTTCACGTCACTCAATTTTCAACCTAATTTGAATCTCGAACCAGCAGCGAAAAAAAATTACAAAAGAAGCAATATACGAAGTCGAACTCCAATATGTACATTTGACCTTACATGTTAAAAATAATCTTAAATTTAATTTAAACAAAATTGCTTTTCATTCAGGAAATGTTTACATTGCCAAACTGACTGAAACTGAAAATCGACATCCAAATCGTAATTAGTGTTTTGATTAATTGTCAATGCGAGTAAACGAATATTAATTATAAAATTTCTAATCGATTTTTAATTAATCGATTAATTCATTTATCAATCGAAAAAGGTCGTTCTTTAATTTATACTTTTATAATCAATAAGCGATTATTAAAGACAATAACTGTCAATACAAATTTATTCCACTTCTTATTAGACATTTTTTGGTATGGCTCCCAATAATCACTCAATCATATTGAGTAATGGATTGATTTGTGAGCATGGCTTAGATACTTAACACTAATTATATTTTTACTACTGTTTAACAAATAGAACGATCTTTCCTAGCAAAGATTGTTAACAATGATAACAATGTGTTAATCTATCGAGGACGTGGTTCTTTTTTACCTCGAGCAATTTTTTATTATCGTGTTCAATTGTATCGATCGAAAAATTTGGATAGGAAAATTAGAATAAAAACTATTTCGTCCCTTTTTCTTTCTTCTTCGTGACGCGTTTCATTACATGTTTAGAAAAAAACCAAACCGATTAAAATAATTTGAGGTAAATTTCTTATTATTATAAATTGGACACGACTGCAACGTGAGATTGTAAATTAATTTTTTTTTTAATTATTCTGTAGTAGTAGGTATTAATAATTCGCACGCCATTTCATTGCAAGTGGAAGTGATATTTATAATAAATTAATTAAACATTGCTATATTTAATATCGTACATACACGTAGTGCAACACAAATATTTTATCAATTAGTTTATTCGAGAATGGAATTTATTAAAAGTGAACGTGGTGGTATAATATAATAATAGCTAGCAGGCAATGTTATTTATTTCCAAATTTGTGAATTGACAATAATAATTGTAATTTTTTTGTCGAATTTTGAAATGCTTTCTCTTTAAATATCCGGCCAAATTGTCTACATGTAGCTAATCACTGCGGGATGTAAATGCCAGGACGTCCAACAGAGAAAGAATGAATAGAAACTGATTGATACAATTAACAATAACATTCAAATTGTCTACACGTGTTAAAACCAAACTCTATGTTAATCCCCCACATATAAAACAATTCATTTTGTAATAATAATAATTGCTAATCTTCCGAAATTAATTAGGAAAGATTTAATTAATTATTCATATTCACAATTTTGTTACTATAAAATATAACAAGCCTTTTGGACACACCTTCGTAAAGTATACGTTGTAAAATATTTATGATTACTTTAATATTATCTAATAATAAATTTACTATTTTGATATTATTATTTTAATTGTTTACGCTTTGCTGCACGTGCCTACGCATTGCAAAAGAAAACGAACAGTATTTTACGCGAAACGCAATTGACACAAATAAAATATTTCTCTCGAGATCCATACTTTTGGGTGGAAAAGTGACTCGGCCATCAAAATAATCTTAATTCGTGCGATAAATTTTAATTAACTTTTTTTGCAATTTAATTCCAAAAAATAAAGACCCGAGTGTATTTGAAAGAAGATCATTAAAGTATATACTTAGTTTGTAAATTTACCAACAGAGACAGTTATTGGATAATAATATTTGCTAAATGTATTCGAGGATGCAACTGGTTCTTGAATTTATCCATGTCCAATTTGGAATTTTTAACTAACGTTATATAGCATGGAGTTACGACGCAGCCAATAGTCGAAAGATAACCTCTCGACTCTCGAGTGTGGAACAGATCGCCAAAAAAACTGAACTTGGGTTCTAATCTCGAAAACGACGATTCCTGATTCCTCGTTACGAGATTCCCTAGTCGGAAAATCGTTTAAAGAACTCGATATACCTGACATTACTAAACCAGTTACAAAATGACCAGAAGCAAAGATATACGCATTTCTTTCTAACATCAACGCAAAACCGCAAACTTAAGTTTGAATAAACAAGTTTGAAATGAAATAGTGACAAGTTAACTGTATGTAACATTATGTAACTAAAGAACTATTATGTGTTACATATCAGACTATCAGACATTTTAAATGCCGCGAATTGCAATTAAGTGCAAATCGAAGTTATTGTAAAAATTATAAATTTATTTATAATTTAGCGAATCATTGTATTTTATTATAGCGAGTAGTACTCGAGCCGACTAACTTCTGTGGGTTGCTAACACGTCGCCCACCGGTGAAAAACACCCTTCCTCCGCTTGTAAATATATATTTAAATTGTTTCAAAATTCACTGAACCATTTCTAATTTAGTCCAATTTAGCAGGTGAGTGGGGAAATTACAAATTATTGTTAAAGTTAATGGGTCAATATCGTGTTCGATTAACGAGTATAGGCAAACAAACAATAAATTATATTGAAAAGTTGCCAAACGGGGAAGAAATCCATATAATCAAATGTTTGAAATACCAATCCGTTTATGTAGATCGAATTGCACGTTAATTCTATTACATAGTACGTTGGTGACAAGAAAATTATAATTAAGTAATTTTTATGCTTCCGACTCCGGTAATTTTAGCTTAAGTGGAAGTGATTACCTTTTCGAAATTAAAAAGTTTAATTGCGGTTTCAGGTAATCACGACATTTGAAAAAATCAACTACTACGTGGGTTCAGTTTCACGTGAAAAAAATTGAATGTAGTCCTTCAAGTGCAGCAATTTAAAAATTTTATGAGTGATTAACTCGAGCATGCATTTTTAAATATTGCATCACCGGGTTTGTCCTTAATATTTTATAAATTTTGAAAGTTAGAAAAATTTGTATTTACATATGGCGCGGTTTACGAGATTTATGACGAACTAAAGAACACGAAGAATGCAAATGAGATTACAAAAAGTGATAATGAAATGGAAAATTCTTTTTCTAGTTTCTACAAGATAGATTTAAAAATCGTAACCGGTGTTATAATGAAACCATTAAGTTTATTGTGGTTAACGTAACCGATCTTGCAAGATCTCGAAAGGTTTTAGTATAGTAGCGCCAGTAGAAGACAATGCAATGTTTAGTTCTACTATGTAGATACACGACTGGTATTAGAAAATGCGACTGTATCGACCGCTACCGTTGTTACCTTCGAGGTTATTGATGCCATTTGCTTCATATTTTATACTTACAGTTAGTTACTGCATACTTTAACATTATCTACTGCTATTTACATAAACGATAGTGCATTAACGAGTTAACCACTATTACACGCACCGCAGAAAATTTTGAATTTCACACCTCGCGTGTGACGAAACACCCTATACATTCAGTTAATGTCTCCATTACGTTCCATTCAAAAAAATAGTAATCAACAGTTAAGCTGGCAAAATACTAACAACAGAAAATGACCTTGACATTTGTCAATTATTGTTCAGACTTTATAGCGCCAACTCTACTTTGATTATTGACTTTATCTATTTAGGACACAGTCTGAGAGCGGGGTTCAAAAACAATCAAAAGAGTTTATTACAATAAGCCTATCAAGAAATACGCCAACAACAAACAGTTTCGTTTCAACTTTTAATAGACTGCATTTTTTATTTATTTTAAAATACTACATATTAAAAATTGGCTTGGTGTGTACGCCAATTTAGGGTAATAAATCACCCAGCTCAGATATTTGATGAACTTTGCAATGGTAATTAGTACGTTGACAAATAAGTGTTTTAATGTAATAAATTATTTATTATACTAAAGAAAATTTTAAACGAACATTTAAGAGATAAAATTAGAAAACCTGCGCAAAGCAAACGTGTTTTGTTAGATAAGGCCGACTAATTTCAGTTAGTCATTTGTTAACAATTTTTTTAATTAAAAAACTTAGACAGCTAATCTTAATGAAAAGTGAAAGTTACAATGTTACGAAGATAATCGACAATTAAATTATAATTGTCACACATCGAAATTAATTTAAAATCACGAAACGTTTTTAATAATGTAAAGATCGACCTTTCAGTAACTTCAAAAAGCTTTCTCTTAAAGAAGTAAATTTTAATGACTTCCAAAAAGGCTACCATACAATACATAAAAAACTGTGCTACCTTGCGGGCCCTACAACTTAAATGGCAGTAAAGGAAACTTGCGATTATTATTAAATCAAGTTTACGACAAAAATATGGAAATTTAATACTTGTGGCTAAAAAAATCTCTTACTGTAACCTGATCTGGTGTTACTTTCATTAACACCAAATCTTATTGCTCTCAATTTTTGTAATACGAATTTAATTAAAAAAAAACGAATCCACAAGTGGCCGAACTGGTAATTAATATTTACATATCGTACTTTCAGTGTAAGACCGGCGGTGTAACTCAAAAAACTTGATTTTCTGCAAATCAAATTTTGCGCTAGGTGCAGATAGTTCATCGAGAAAAATGTCATATTTGCATTCTGAACATTACAATATTAATAATAACGATATACGTAAATACACTTTTGAGTTATGACAGTCTTGCAATTTTGTAAGTGTCAATTACGCGACATAAATTATAGTTTATGGGGATCCTCTTGACTCCGATTTGGAAGTAGTTATTGACATTGTACATGTACATACAAACAGGTAGACTTTCAATTATCCGGGGTCGCATTAACCAGCTTCAGGATTAACCTTTCAAACATATTAAACCTTTTTTAGACTTTTGAACTTGATTAATTTTTTATCTTTAAGATTTCAACATTCAATATGTGAATGTTTCAATAAGAACAAGCTAAATAGGCACGTGATCGTTTTCAAAACCTGCATTATTATCCAAATTCAGAATTAAAATAATTTAATTATTATTTAATTTCAGATTAAAAATCTAAGTTTAGCCCCGACAATCGGAAAGCTAGTGAAAATTAGAAAAAAATTTAATATGTTATATTAAGATATTTTTTTAATTTCATCGTATACTATAATGAACTATGTAAATAATTATTATTTTTTTAAAACTACCTAACCTCAACATTATTGTCTGTTATTAAAATTTATTTATTTAACTCGTTTGAACTGTTAGTACCACGTTTTTTACTACTCTTTTGTTAACTACTAAGACATAAATTAAATTTCAAATTATTTTGAGTATTAAAAGTATAAAATTCGGCTAAATTACTTGATTTTTCAGTAATCGATTGCCAAAAAGTATGCAACACGTGATTCCCATTTGTTATCTCGTTATGAAAATTTCTACTGCCAAATTTTTTTGTATTTTCCAGCATAATGAAGACAAGCATTCGAGCAATTCGTTGCTGATATTATTTTCGAGATTAACTGCTCACGACATGACCATTTTCTTGCAGGATAATGACTACTTCTATCTTTATTATCATTTCTTTATTATTTTCTTTCTTCTTCCTTTTTTGATTCGAGTTGTTTTAAATCTTCTTGAAAATTCCGTTTAAATTTGTTTACGAAGGGATATAAATAAAAAACGCAGCTTTAATCCTAATAAAGTGCATTTTATCCTTATACAAATTCTAAATTATGAAGTCTGGCCATTTAAATTTTAAAAGAATTCTATTCAGCGATTTGCCTCCTCGTGTATGACACATAAATAAACAAAATTACAATTATTATGCGGCATTTTTTTATTATTAACCGATTCTGGTTTGGGATTTTTAAGAGTGCATTTAGTTATGAATATTATTTACATAAAACTTGTTTGACTAGATTTATTATATTATTTATCTTGTCAGTTACGTTTCTTATTTTTGACGGGCACGTTTTAGTGGCACAGTTTTGCTATCGCAGGAAGCGATTGCCATCTTAATGGATTTTTTCTTTTGTGGTCCAACGGTACTGCAGAGATCTACTTTTTCTTTAAAAGCTAATAAGCTTAATCGCAACCTTTTCGACATTTGATAATTTTCAAAAACTAGCACAAACGCCAAAATTTAAATTGAATACACGATCGGTATCTTTCGAACATTGTAAAACTCGTTAATAAAAAAAATAATATAAACTAATCCATTCTTAAAGCAACAATCACGATTTCGATCCATACCTACAAAAATATTTAATTTCGCTTTTTAATGCACGCCCACGATTTAAAAAACTGCAAACAAGGAGGCTATCTACCGATTTATCTCGGCTTAAGTTAAATTAATGGTTTTAAATTTGTGGCTATTGAATTGGCCTAAAAATAAATTTGGCCATGTGAAAGTTTTTCACCTGTTTAAGAATGCAATTGAGAAATTAACTACTTAAAGATTCACAATTTTCCGTCAAGTGGAATCAATTACGTAACTCTTTCTGCTTCTGAATACAAAAAAGATTGCAATTCCCACGCCCTTTCGAGCCGATTTGTCCAAATTTAGCCTTTGCAATTGTGTATTATGCGTTTCGAAATTTAAAAGTCCAGCTATCATTAAGCGCTCGGCGGTTGAAAATCTATCATTTGTTCTAATGTAGGTCACCATTATTATTAAAAATTATTTTAAAATCTTGTGCACAAATCATTCCTTCGCTGTATATTAAATCTGACCTTAAATTTATTCTACTCTCACAATAGTAAAACTTTATTGCAGTTGCTATTTGAATATATAAAATACAATATAAATGTCGTTTTTAATGTAATGATTAATTATTTCAGTATTTGAGAATGAATAAATTAATGATGTGGATAATCAAGAATATTCTCTTATTGAAATGATGACGAAGTAATTAGGAATTTGAATGAAAGGGAAAGCAAAAAACCTTTTGTATTGAGATGACAAAGACGATATTGCCTGCAATAATCTTGCAATCCAAAACTTGCCATCAGGTTTCGTTTAACTGCAACTCAACTTTTCTCTTGCAGAGTGCTCTTATTTGCAATATTCTCGATATTGCAATATTATTAAATTTATCAGATAACGACTAATACATCAAACGGTTGCGAATACGTATTAAAGCTTACAGTCGGGCTCTCCGCAAGCCGATCGTAAGTATTAAGACGTAGCAAACATTTAAAAATAAAAAGTTTTGTTTACAAAAAAATAATTTAGTCTGAAATAATGATTTAAATAACAAATCGGTACTTCCGAGTTCTGCAAAGGTTTTTAATTAATTGCGTTTTGAATTTTTAATCGCACCATTTGAAGGGTCGAACTATGAAATAATACTTGTGGAAGCAAGATATAATATTGTAAAATTTAATGAAATTGTCTAGTAGTAGAACAGGATCATTAAAATAGAACTACACACTTAAAAATTCTTGTAGTTTATGACACATGCAAATGTATCGTGCCCACATAAAATAAATAAGTACCTATGATGCAAAAGTAATAAAAGAAAATGTAGGCAAAAATATTTTAACACGAATTGTGTGCTACACATTAACATAAATAAATTTGCAGATAAGTACCTACTACATGCAATCTGGTCCACCACAACAATAACAACAATAATCGTAATAATAATAATAATAAGAATCCGAATAAAGACAAAGTGGAGATTGAGAAAGTTTAACCTCTTAAAATCGGACGTCAAAAAACTGGGCACATAAAGCCACAAAAGTATGTTCTACAACTGCATTCACTTTTAAATAAGTTTCTGTAATGTTGCCAAAGGTGATACGACAAATAATATAAACTACAAAAACTTATGTATCACATATTTACCGATTTTTAACGGTTTATTAAAAAAGAAAGTTAATCTCATTAAAAAATTTACCAATTTTTACTTTCGATTACAAAATGTAAAGCTCCCCCGTATAAGATATGCATCGAGACACGTTAAATTAACGAAAAAACTCGTTTTAAAATAAATTAATTTGCACATCGGTTGATTTCGATCTCTACATAACTTTAAATATTGTGATCATGATCATTTTATTTAAAAGTTTAGCGATTATTTAGTCAAATTTAAAATTTGTACATTTACTTAATTGGGCCCTCTTTATTATTTACTTTTACTTTTGTGTGATTGACCTCGAACCTCGACGAAGTAATGACGATTCGAAATTCCGGAGAGGAACAAATTTGGATTGATAAATTGGAAGTTCTCTACTAACAGATTTTAGATCGTTCGATTAATGTGCTTAATTTACCAAATATTTAAAAATACTTCATTTTAAAATTTTTCGATCCGCATTTACATATAAATGTGTTTAATTATTTTTTTAACCTTTGCCTCTATCCACGACCAACTTTCCGGGATTAGATCTGAAACTGAAGTTTCAGAAATTTATAATTTTACAACCTGTTAGATGAGTCCGAGCCAAGTGGCGACATCTTATGATTATCAAACATATCTTCGTTATTCAGTTCAATAGTTCAATAATGATGTGGATTAGATAAACGGAATTTCTAAGATAAACTTAATAGGAAAGAACATTAGCACCCACAAAGCTTTCCAAGGAGGTGCTTAATAAAAATAAATCTAAAATTAAATCAAAATCTGCATAACTCCATTGAAAATTTATAAGTTCTTTTTCGAAAGTTTTCGTTTCCATGTAAGTCAAATCACCTAATTAATTATTTTTATTATAATACGAAAACTGCACCGTAATATTAAATCAACTGCAAAGTTTTCAAATTGATACTAAATTTATTTATTATTAGAAAGTTTACCTTTAGGTATTATAGTAAAAGTTATAAACACATATTTCAATAAGAAGATTCCTATAAATTTTTACAACATTTAATTTGTAGTCATGTCCCACATCTTCAACAAATTATCACTCAATAAACTTTTCAGTTGCACCCACCAACTAACGTTGCAATAATTCAATTTTCACATAAAAATTGATAATAAATCACAATTTCGCAAAATTATTATTTCCTGACCATAATAAAGTTATAAAAATAGCGTCGACAATGATACTTTTTAATTAAGAGAAAGGCTTGTAATTAATTGGTCACATTAGTAATTATATCAAATCAAGTTTGATGTCGTAAAACTTATAAACCTACTATTTTAATAAAACGCTTATCAAAGCTGTTTTTTACAATAAAATTGTATTTTACTTAATTAATTCGTTAACAGTTACTTGCATTAACTTTCGTTTATGTGCATTCGGATTGAAAATCTAAACAATTTAATTATGTAATTTTTGCTTCAAACCAACAAGCATGAAATTGACTTAAAAGCCGCGCTAAATTTTTGTTTGATTGACCAAATCAAAACAAATAAAGTTTAACTTCCGTGCATTTTCAAAGAAAATCCTATTTTACACAAAATTAAGGTTACCTCATTCCCATTCCAACTGAATACTTACGAGACAATTAAACAACCTAATAGACTTGGGAAAGTCACTTTATCGAGCTAATAAATTCAATTTATTAAGTTATAAATAATAATAATGATATTAACAATGTTGTTGATAATTTAGCAAAATCCGGTAACGGGATGGCCCTGAAGTTAAATGTGGTTTCGAATCTTACTCGAATCGGATTTGATCTTACAGAAACGTAACCGGCAACATCGAATTATCAATTCGTTCAAGGGATTGTGAGGAAATTGCAGAAAATTTTTCGTGATCGATAAAAATTAAAGCTCGTATAAATCATTTTATATTCTAATAACAATAATATGATTGATTTTGTGTAACCTACATTTGAAAAACGTTACATTCGTGCTGCTTATAAATAAAAGGAAATTTTAAATTGGTATTGGAAATGTGTAATAAATAACAATTTTAAAATTATTATAACTGTTAAATTATTACACACCATTGTTACTTACTCTCGTATTACTTTAATTTATAATCCGTTCTGTCAAGCCTATTGAAGTCGAAAGATTGATGCAAATGACGGTGATTATCATCAAGACTCATCTTTATTTGATAAGTGTACAGAACTACTTGCAAAAATTTAATTTTATAATGAAATACCATGAAACAATTGAATTACAATACAATCGACATTCATCTCGAAAGTTAAGAAAAATTGTATACATATACACTTCCCAACCCTCCAATCCCAGCAAGAGAAATTGTTAAGGCTAGAATTACAGAGATAAAAAAAAAATTTTAATCGAAGCTCTTCCAAAAAACAAAAAAAAACCTTTCAACTTTTTGAACAGGTAAATCAAATTTTTCAGTCCAGTCCAGTCCAGGTCGTTGGAATTCCTCAGATCATTAATTAAATATTAAAAGAAGTCGGTTAATTGCTCGTTTATAAAACGCAGCATTATACAAATGAGTACTAAATCGACGTTTTTAGTGTAAAAACGACAAATTATTTTAAATATATTTCTGAAGGCTAAATGTGTACACATTTCCGTTTCCAAATATCTCATACATTTCACCATAGCCACTCGTCTTTTCTAATCTCATCCCCAAACATTTTTTGCATCTGACATTTCTTGCCTCGTATACCCTACATTTCGCCTCTACTCTCGTATCCTTTTAATACTCCCAGACCTATTTAAATGGTGATGTGTATAATTCAGGTATAATATAATTTGGTATGTAATATTTCAAAAAAAAATTTCTAAATTATAAAACAAAACAACAATCAACGTTAAAAAATCATTAAGAATTCTGTTCAAATACAAAACCAAAATACTACTAATATCGATTATATCAGGCTGGAGAGACTATTCCATACCTCCAGACCTCCCGATGTGCGACAGTTTAAACTGTGCTCTCTTAGCTCTCTGATTTTGTTCAACCTTTTTAAGTAAACTTGATAAAACTATTAAATTTAATTAATATTACAGTTACTTTAGCGTCTAGACACTAAAGTACTTTAGTGCCAGCTGGGATATACTATTGTTTTAAAAAAAATTGCGTTCATGAGAAGTGACGAATTCGAGTGTCACATTTTATTCTGTTGCAGAGATTTTTGCATGACGTACAGCCGAAGTGTAGTGCAGTAGAAAAGCTGAAAACACAAAATTTTTCTTTTTTTGAGAGTGGGTAAATTAACTTTCCCCACGTTGCTATAGGCAGATATTTCTACCCATCTAATAAGTGCAAAACCTCACTTGTGTTACTGATTTCCAGTGATCTGAGAAGAAATTAAAAAATGAAAAACCTTCGATTAAAACAGCAATTTGGCTTCAAACCACATAAACTTTTTGAACCGAAGGTGGCAAAGAATAATGTTATAAAAAACTTCAACAAATTCCAAACGGTGGACATTATATCGAAGTGTCAAAAACGTCATCATGTAAACAAAAATATGTTTGGATATTAATTGTGTTTGGTGCAGAGTATGGAATAAACTGATGATTCGAAGCCGGAATTTTAGAGATCACGGCCGTGATCGAAAAACAATTACGTGTAACAATACTTCCCAAACAAATTGTTATGTCCAATTCAAAAATCGAAATAGCGTAGAAGTTATGAAAGGTTGAGAAGACGAGAAAGAATTCGCCCATTCATTGAAAACAAGTTTTAAAAATTTGCGATGGTTTCCAAGCAGCACGATTGAGTTTCGCCGAGTGGAAGTAAGAAGGAGAGAACTCGGAAACAAGCAAAGATGAAAGAAGGTGTAAGAAAAATTATGCCGGAAAATTCTTAGCAATTTACATGCATAATGCTTTAGGAAACAATATAATTCACATCCATCCACGTGATAACAATAACAATAATTTAGTCCAATTGGTATCTATTTAAAATCTGATTCCCAAACAATAATTTCAAACTAATTATTCAAAGAGAAATCAAAATTAATTGTAAGATCGATTTATAATTTGTAATGCAAAAAGCAGTTACGCAATGATAATTATACCGATCGAAACTATAAAATAAATAAATATATTAATTTTAATAGCGTTTCGATCTTGTGCAACATTTAAATAAATTGGAAATGTGCCTACAGCAAAAATTGAACCTACTTCTTCATTTGATATTTTTAATCGTGCAAAACGTCGCACCTAAAAATCAATTATGGCATCTCGCTTCTTAAATTTATTCTTTCGCGAAAAATTATTTTGCGATAATTTAAAATTGAACATAAAAATTAATTCTTGTGTCGTGGAACAAGTTAATTTGAATTTCAAGAATTACAAGTTAAACTTTCTTTTAATGATAGATTAATGTTCCTCGACTGATTAATTGGATTTACACTAAAATGTAGTTTTTGCATTAATTTAAATAAAAAATTACGAAATAAGAAGAGATACATCGTTGAATGAGTTTGCAACCTCGAGAGCTGGTATATACCGATGTGAGTTAGTGCAAAAGAACAAGATATATGACATATTTCAAATGCCTCGAGATGTTACGACAGTTATAATAAGGACGTTATTATGGTGTACTAATTACTGCGGATCTTGAAATGAAATTAAACGAGAAAATACTTTAGATTACGTTTTACTCTACTTAGGCACTGTAATGTTATTATGACTTGGTCTGCGTGCTCGATCCCTGCCGACGCGACGTATGAAGGATATCGGAGCAAAAAAGGAGTATTCCAAAAGAGGACCTAATGTATACCCAAATAAACTAAGAGTATGCAATTAAGTAATCAAAGTTGCAATCTTCTAACAACGAAATTGACCGACAATTATTTATAGCGAATGTAACAGGTGTTTGAAAAATAATTTATTATAATATCGAATTGCATAATAGAATTTAAAAATCTTCATTCAGTAAAAATCGGCAAAGTTATTTAACACTCAGTGTGGTTCCTCAAAACGCTCGCCCGATTGCATTTTAAAACTTAATTCCGAAAAAGTAGTATGTATCTATTTTTAGTTGGGGAGGATTAGCATAATATTTGAAACTTAAAAATTTCGGCAAGCAAAAAAGATTAAATTGTTATTTCCTAGTTGCATATCCCGGTTTAAGGTTCGAATCTCTCACAATGGGTGGCCACTCTACCTGCCACACGCTGATTCGGTCAACGGACACTTCAACCTCAACAACACAAACATCCAATAAATTTACCATACATATTTTCTAATACGTTCCACGACTTAATATTATAATGAAATACTTTTTATGCACGGCGCAAATGCCTTTTTATGTCATCAGGTTCGTTGACATGCGTGCGCGTGATATATATTACATGAAAACGAGAGCTGCTCACCTTTAATATGCAGTGTCCCTCCAATTCGTTTTCTGCCACCGACACATTGTAAAAACTCTGATCAAAAATAGGCTCGTTATCGTTCACATCGTGGATCGTCACAAACACAGTAGCCGAAGAGGATAACGGCGGAAAACCATTATCTGTCGCAATCACTGTTAACTGAGGCACTGGATCTGTTTCACAATCAACGTGAGCTCGTGTTGTCACTAAACCACTGCGCGAATCGATTTGAAACCACGAAGAATGCGTTTCCGGCGTATCGACCAAGGAATACGTTATTGCACTGTTATTACCTTCATCCTTATCACTCGCAAACACTTGCACCACAGAAGTACCGGGATCTGACACCTCCATCACGTTAGCGTTATACACTTCCTGCGCAAATTCTGGAGCATTATCATTAATGTCAGTCACCATCAAATTTATCGTTCGACTTGCGTGCAACGGCGGCGTTCCGGTATCGGTAGCCACGACACTTAAAGTATAGTTTGGTTGTATTTCACGATCCAAAGGCAGAGAAACAATGACGAGATATATTATGTTGTCTCTCGTGGTGAGTCCAAAACGACCGTTGCCTCCGCTCAGAGTTACGTTGATGTTGGAATATTCCGTTTTGGAATCGGGATCGTGAACCGATATTCTGGCGACAAATTCGCCCGGCTGGGCGGATTCCGAAATCTTTGGCGTGGCGTCGTCGCTGAGAAATATAACATTGATGGTGGGTTGATTGTCATTAACGTCCGTGACTTTTATCGAAACAAAAGCAGTGGTTTCTAAAGGCTGCAAACCATGATCTCTGGCTACTACAACAAGTTCGTGCATTTCTTTCGATTCGAAATCTAAAGGTTTGTTGACAGCTATTTGACCTGTAACAGGATCAATGCGAAACATATTATCACGATCGCTTTGACGGCGATTAATAGAATATTCTATTTGTCCGTTTTCTCCCGCATCATTGTCGGTAGCGAAAATTTGTAACACGTTCGTTCCAACGGTAGCGTTCTCTGGCACCACGGCGAAGTAACGGCTCTGATTAAAAATTGGCTGGTTATCGTTTACATCTTGAATCGTGATATTAACGGTCATTTCGCCACGTAATGGGGGAGTTCCGCCGTCTAACGCTTCTATTACTAAACTGTACACGGACGTGGTTTCGCGATCTAAGAAACCATTTATCTGCAAATCCAAATACAACACGCCGTCGCGTTCTCGATGCGAAGAAAGTCTAAAAGCATTATTCACATTGCCGGATACAATGTTATACCTTTGCGTGTTATAAATATCAAGATCCAAATCCCTAGCGGGATGTAGCGTTCGTTTAACATCTCGCGGCGTGTTTTCAGGAAACTCGATGTTCATCACCGCCGTTGGAAACGTGGGCGAATTATCGTTCTCGTCAAGCACTTTCACTTGAACTCGAATATTATCTCCACTTATGGGAATGGCAACCAAGGAATAACTGGCGCGCGTTTCACGATCTAATGGCACTTTAGTCCGAATTTCTCCTGTCGTCGATTCCACACTCAAATCCGAATCTCCGGCACTTCCGACGGGAACTATCAAATAGGGAGGTCCGCTATCTACCGAAGCACCGTCGCCGATATATCCTATTCTGGTGCCGACTGGAGCACCTTCCGATATTTCTAAATCCCTTACGTGCTCGCCGCACGTCGAGTTCACCGCCAATATCAAAAGCAGCCCACCAAGCCGCCAAAGCTCACCCATCTCGCCTAAACGGCGTATCATCGAGGAGGCTTACACATTCTGAAATTTCCCAATATTAGTAAAGTGCACCTCGAGCAAATGCTTCACGTCGTTTCCGTGCCAACAAAAAAATTAAATAGGCCTACATAATATTGAACATCGAACCCGGCACGTTTACAAACAAATTCCACAATAGAATCTTTATGCTTTGAAAAAATCAGGTAGATTTGTTGTCGAGTTGTTGTACAAAAATGATATTGTTCCGCGTTTAAATTACTGCGCGTATATTAGCCCGTGTGGTACGACACATAGTATATTTTGGTTAACTTATTAGATTCCTCTTGCAAAGGCACCGTCTAAAAACACTCGATAGCGCTATAATAATTTTAAAATAGCCCGTTGGGCACAAAACGCTTTTACCGGTTATATTTTTAATTAAAAACAATTTGAAAACAACGTACGGCAATTTATGTATTTTTAATGCTAAAAGTGAGTTATTCGCCGTGCATAAATACTTTATTGTGTCAAATAGCTAATCGTCGCTAAGATAATGAAAAAGAATTTAGAAAAATAGACACGCAACTATCAAATCGTCAACAACATCGGACAGCGACCAGTCAGTAAACCAGTGAGCAAAAAACAAGAATTTTAAGAGTTGCAGCTTCCAAATTCAGTCACAAAAGCCTTTTGAGCGAAGCTAAAACACATGGGCCGCCGCAAACATCTCAAATATGTGACGGGTTTCATTTAAATATCTGTCATACTTTTGGTGCAGTGTGAAATTTGTTCGAGAGCAATTATTTTTTTACTGGCGCTCATCGACATGAAAGCATTTGCGTATTGGCCTAGAAATAACACGGTCTGTAATAACACTTATAACGTGTAAAGAACAGCATCAACTAAGTAGCAGGCCATCCACGGATCTCTCTACACACATACCTGAAGAAACACAACAACCGCACCGATCTGCGCTGCTACTAGCATATAACAACAATAATAAACACTTTTTAAACAAAACCGTTCACCAAGTTCAATGAATTCCTACAAATAACACACTCGAGTGTATTTTTGGACCGATTGGACGAATAAAACGATTCCCGACGTGACTTTATAATCCGAACTTCATGTATAAAATTGAAGATTAAGAAACGAGAGGCAAACTCGCCTCTTTGGTTCTTAAGATGGACTGAACGACCAGCGACTTCCAATGCCCTCCCCGCATTCCAACCTGTCCTCCTTCCTCGCCTCAGCAACCAGCAACCTGTCCTACCTGGTCGGCACAGGTACGGCGGTAAGTTTAAAACGAGCGCCGCTGCACTCGCCCATTGTCTGGCCTACAGATACAAACTATTGTCTTGTCTATTCACAGGCTATTCGGCTGATGAGCACACTCAAATACGCAATAATATATTCATAATCTCAACCGCAATAAATTGATCAGCCCAGTTTGCAATTTAACATTGCATCCCAAGCCTTGCAATCCGAAAAGACTTCTAGCTTGCGCTCCAACTTCCAGTTTCCAACTCCAAATAATTTACTGTCTTATAATACCTATTTTTAAGCTGCCCGATTCATTAAATCACTAAAATCTAAACCCCGATAAATTAAACCTTATATATTACATTGTATACCTTATAACATACAAATTCTTGAAAATTCTCCAACTTTCCTATTATATACCTACTACATATTATACTGCAATTTTTAATATTATATTAGCACAAAGTAAGCGAATATTTTTAAATTACAAAATTAATTTACTAGAATAGTAAATAGCCACGCCGCAATATTGGTTGATTTATTTTGCTAATTTTTATAATCCCCTTGTGCACTATAAACATTAGGTATAAGTATAGTGACCACCTACGGGGTGAATTTTATTTCATTTTAGTACGCACTCATTATTTTAGTACGTGTAATGATATATCGGCATAGTTGCATAATTACGACTTTCGGAACTACATTTGATTTTCTAATACCGAAAATATTTTACGTGGAAGCTTTCGAGTTCTAAAGATAATAAAAATCGAAATTGCTTTAAAATTAATAGTTAGTTACAGTAGGCACTATAAAGTAAAACAACTTAATTATTACACAAACTGGCCTAGCATTAGTACTACTAATAAAGAAAATGAACAGAAAGAAAAATTAATATTTCTTGTGGAGATGAAAATTATTGCCGATCCTATCGAGCCGATCCGATTTTTCCAACTTTTCAATAATGAAATAAAAAATGTAAAGCACAATGCTGTATCTCCTTCCCTTAGTAAATTAATTTCTACATTTTCAATTATACTTCTTTAATCAGTCTAATGCAATCGAATTTGTTCTGCTTGTATGTAGTATATGCGAGCAGAGCAATTGGGTAGAATTTTCACCTCTAATAATCTATCAAATTTCTGTCAAACAATTTATAATTAATTTTTCACTTAAACGCAAATCATTTATAACAATTTAAATTCTCAGAAATTAGTAATCCGATTTAAAGTTTTTCGTATAGAAAGGCAAGAGAGGTTTATTAGTTCACGTTGCATTAAAATCTCTAAAGCAGAAAATGCGTTAGCGCACTAACCTTTTCACATTATGATTATAATAAATCGCGGATTTATGTAGACGCAACCCGTATAATAAATATAGCGGACTAAAATGTAACATGACTTCTTTAAGATGCTATTTATGCATATTTTAAACTCATCTTGCGTACTTGTATAACTACATTTTCACGAAGTATAAAATTTACTTGGACTTCCTTTATTAGCGGCAGGGGAATAAGTATATTTCAAAATAAAAGAAATTATGGCAATAAAATTCTAATTAGGAAACAATTATTTGTGCAATTTCACGCTTCAAATTGAATTTACACGTTTTCTTTCAAACGACCAATTAAAATCAAGTGAGTTTTAAAGATTTTAATTAATATTTTTATAGACAAAACATCTCTCAAGTTAGACAGAATCTATGACCTAAATAAAGGTGGGTACTAGTGGCAGACTAGACTAAACAAATAATGTCGGAGTTGCTCTGTATTTTAAAAATATAATAAAATTTAGTTAAAATTTTCAAAAAAAAAACAATTTATTCATTACACTTTCTTATCTAGCCCAATCAGTGAATTAATTTGCACGATACTTTAGACATTCAATAAAAATCAAAATTTTAAAACCCATATTCGACCTATTCAAGTAATTCGAAAAACAAAAATACTAATCAAGATGAGACCAATTATACCAATTTCGATCAATTTAATATTACAGATTGACACAATATTCGCGTTGATTCAAATTTTTGTAAATCAAAATAAAAAAATTTTAAAGTTTCGTTCAAAATTTCACCCTACTAACTCGGCGTTACTCTTGGCTCTTCCTGACCGAATATTTTTGATTAAAAATGTTCTTCCTTTCTTCCATGTACGCATTCGCAAGTTGCGTACCCTGTTTATTATTTTAAAATTTCATCAAATCTCTCTACCAAGTAATATCTTCATAACATTTTATTTAAAATTATTTTTGGTTTTTAAAAGTTTCGTGAGTATAATGGAGATTTATGAAATTTTATGCAACATAATTTTTAATAACAAATTCAAATAGTTTAAATTAACATACATAATCACATCATCAATAACATCTACTTCAAACCTAGCATCTTTAAATAAATTAGAATTTCACTCAATTTGAACATTTCGAAATTTCAAATAATTAATGTTAAAATTAATTAATTGATAAAAATCAAAATATAAAAATAACCCAAAAATGCAAATAAACAAATAAAATAAAAACTGATCCTTTCAATCAATTTAAATCTTTGAAAATCCATGACATTATAATATATAGGTAATTAATTAATAAAATTTTATTTAATTATTTTTAACTTAATTTATTAAAAATATAAATATTTAAATTTTAAGTTAAAAAATAGACCATTGAATGAAATGCACTCACTAAAATTTATAATATTTATATTGACCAAACATCGAAATATTACTATGATAAACAATTCAAATTTTTTTAACCAAATATCAAAATTGTATTGTACTTTTTAAACTTAATTATTTATACTGCCCAAAATAGTATGTATATACTGATTTTATTTTACAAAATACTGATCAATTATTAATTAAAACGCAGAGGAACCTGCAAAACAGTGATTTGCGTTTATGTTACAGTGGAAAAGTTATAATTTGAATTAAATTAGGAATGCAATGTTGCTAATTTCTAATTGCGTTCACTGCCGATCGTTGAAGAAAATTAATTATAGCCATAGTCGATTTTTGAGCATTCGGTAATTCATTCAAGAATATTATGAAAGCTACATCCCTTGTTAAAATTTATACTGATAATTATTTTGTATATAAAATTGTAATATCGTATTTATTCATTAAATTTATTTAAAATTGGATTGATTTCAAAAAGACGTTAAGAAATCATTAATTTCAATTTTATTCACGGTTTTACCATGGAAATTAAGCTCATTTGATTTATACTGGTAACTAAAAATAAAAAAAATTAAACTCGCCTGAATCTGAAACCAATTCGAAACATGCAGGTTGGGTGGACCTGATGTTCCAAAATTAATATTCGTTGAAATATTTCATTCTTTATAGCAAATGAAGAGAACCATATGTATTTTGTTCATCCCTAAAAGTTCTGACGCTCGATAACCGAATTTTAAAATTTCTACATTTTAATAAAAATACCCTACTTTTTTCCTTCTAAATATTTAGTATGATTTGAAAAAATACCTACTCCATATAAATGTATCAACATTTTATGCTTTTCAATTTCTATATTAATTGTTTATTATATAATATACGGTGCTACAGACTGAATATTAGTGATTATAAAAAGTTGAAAAATTAATAAGTATTGCCGAAATTAATTATAAATCTATATTGAAATTTGGAGGATATGTAGGAAGTAGCTGCCCAAGACTTACTAAATATTAAAAAAAAAAATAAAAACTGTTTTTTTGAAAAAAACTGTCATTTAATATTTTCAAAAAAATTGCAATCCTTGTGGTGATTTCGGAAATTTTTTTGATTTTTATATTTTGAAAAATCAAGTACGATGTTCTAAAAAATAAAATTAATCAGAAACCTTAATATTATGCTTCTATCGGGCGACAAAATTTTTCTTAAGGTGTTAAAAACTAAGGATCTTATTCTATATTATAAAAAATAACATATTTCAGCGGAAAAGGATTCTGGAACATGAACGCTACCAACCTAAATGATTTGACATGGATGCAGCCAGAAAAATAATTATAAATTTAATAGTTATTAGTTATATAAGGGGATTAAAGAGCTTCTAATCCACGAGAAAAAATGGGCACTCGAGGCGCAGCCGAGAGTCACATTTTTTCGAGAGGATTATAGGCTTGTAAATTCTCGAATGTAATTCAACGTTTTATCCACAAGTAAAAATTTTAATTTTGATAAACGTCAGATTTGACAAATTGATTTTGACCAATATCTACTGATTTTGAACTGAAAATTAATCCACTAGTGTATTATGAATTCTAATCCATCCAGGCCTATTAAAAGGCCTCTAATCCTCGGAAAACGGACGTATTAAACCTTCCTAATATAGTGGTCGTAGATAAAAAAATTAATATCTCTGAAACTAATAATAAGTCTAAATTAAAAGTTGGAGAACATGTAGGGTAAGTTCCCATCCAAAACATATTACCAGGGTATCCGGACGATTCATTCCAGACGATTCATCCCGCGGACGGTTCCTCCCGCGGACAATTCATCCTCGAAAACTTAATTCGCCAACTTAATCATTTTTAATCAATCGATAAGTGGTTAAGGTAATTTTTATTAATGATTTATTATTATTACTTTTATCAAGTTGAACTAAAAAGTGTTTTGTGCACTTTTTTGGTTTAACTAAAATAATTTTTAATAAAAATGATTAAACACATCAAAATTATTTTAGTTAAACCAAAAAAGTGCACAAAACACTTTTTAGTTTAACTTGATAAAAATAATAATAATAAATCATTAATAAAATTGACCTTAAACACTTATCGATTGATTAAAAATGATTAAGTGGGGAATTAAGTTTTCGAGGATGAACTGTCCGCGGATGAACCGTCCGCGGGATGAATCGTCCGCGGGATGATCGTCCGGGATGAATCGTCCAAGATGAATCGTCCGAGATAAATCGTCCGGAAATGAATCGTCGTAGAATCATTAGCCAAGGTTCGGGAGTTCTAGCAAATGCATATATTTTTTGGTAAGTCTTAGAATATTCAAAGTAAGATACAAATTTGTTTCACACTTCCCTGAGGTTGTATACGAAATTTTATAATGCTAATTTTTGCATATTTACGGTTTTAGGTGCTATTTTGCTATTTTAAAGTTTTAAGTGCTATTTACGAGCATATTTTAATATAATAAATATAATAAACAAAATGTTATTGAAATAAACAAAAGTAAACAAAACGTTAAAATAATAAATTTTAACTGTCAAGTCAAGAATACGTACGCGAAGAATACATAAATTAACATTTAGCAGATTTGGACTTAGAACATTTGAATAATCAAGAAAAATAAAAATAAAAATTGATAAAAAATCTTGAAATATTGAATAACAGTTTTTGAAATAATAAATTACGTTATAAAAAATATGATAAAAATTTTGTAATACAATATAATAGTAAGAAACAAGGAAATATATACCAACAAATTGAAAAATTAATATTAAAAAAAGATTAAAAAATAAATTTTGTACCAAAAGGACGCATACGAATAAGCGAACAAAAATAAACATATATTTTAATATTAAGCTTAGGTTTCAAATAATAAGAATTTGATTATTTTTAAAATTATGTCAGACGCATCGTAATGTAATTAGCAGATTCGAGGTATTTAGTTCATTTATAAAATAAAATTGGTTAAAAATTATTTTAGCTTTTGTATATTTTCAATTTTTTAGTGCTATTAAAGCGCTAATTTTTGTGTTTTTAAATGCATATTAAAGCGCTAAAAGTTTACTTTTTTAGTACGATAACTTCCGAGCCCTGCGATATTACATATTTAGAAAAAATAAAAGTGTTCTTTTTGCCAAAATCGACATTCAATATTTTCAAAAAAATTGCAGTCTTTGTGGTGATTTCGGAAATTTTTTGGTTTTTTATATTTTTAAAATTCAGGTACGATGTTCTACGTAAGACAAAATACAATCAATTTAAAAGCTACAAAATTACCGAATTGCCAGCGATATTCTTATGCTACAAACCTAAATTATTATAAAATTTTTAAAATAAATATCTCCTTAACTAATAATAAATCTAAATGAAAGAGGTGTTTTTGATAACAACATTTTAAAAATTAATATTTTCAAAACTAATACTAAATTTATACTGAAATTTGGATAACAGGTATAAGTATGCGCCCAAAACATATTAAATATTTAAAAAAATAAAAGTTGCTTTTTTGCAAGAAAACCGACTTTCGATATTTTCAAAAAATTGCAATTCTTGTGGTGATTTCGGAAATTTTTTGGTTTTTTATATTTTTAAAAATCAAGTACGATGTTCCACGTAAGAAAAAATAAAGTCAATCAAAAAGCTTCTAAATTACCAAATTGGCAGTAATATTTTTTATACTTCACACCGAATTGTTGAGAATAATTCAATTTATTTCAAAATTTTAATATGTTGCTATTGAGCAACAGGATTTTTTTAAGGTAAAATAAAATACAGGTTTTCTAATAAATTATATATAAACAATGACATATTTCTGGACCATGAGGGCAGCCAGTCTGAATGTTTTGACGTGTATGCAGTCAGCTAAATAATTATAAAATTTTAAAAATTAATATCTCCGAAACTAATAATAAATCTAGATTGAAATTTAGAGAGTATGTCGGATAAATATGCGCACAAAATATATTAAATATTATTTGGAAAAAAAAAAGTGGCATTTTTTAAAAAAGCAATATACTGAAATTTTCCAAAAAAGTTGCAACCCTTTGGTCACGATGTACCCCGTAAGAGAAAATAAAATCAATTGAAAAAAATTGAAAGTTTATTTCTTATAAATAGAAAATAGAGAATCTTTTTGATATTTTATTATATTAATTATCCACCATTTAAATGCGAACGCTGTGCATTCGTTTGATTTTAAAAGACAAAGAAACATTAAAAAATTAATCATTTTTTACATTTATTTAGATTATGTGTAAAATACACATAATTTTTTAATTCAACCGTATAGTATTGCAAAATAATTGAAATCGCGTAAACCTATTTTTAAAATTAATTATAATGTATTTGAATTTTCTGGTAAATTAATCTTTGTAATTTACCGTAACAAAAACTTATGATTAATAAAGTTAATACCTATGTATTTTCAAAACATACTTTTTAAAAAAGTGTTTTGTTTGTATATTTGGTAAAATTGAGTTTTTGAATAAAAGAAAATTTTAACTACCTCCTACATCATGTTTCTTGCGGGTTACGTGTGAAAACCACACTTAAATGTTGAATAAGTATAAAATGATTCCTTCAAGTAATAAATTAAATTAATATTTTCTTTTGTCTAACCTTGTAGAAAATAATTGATATTTTACATAATCAGGATTTAATCTCCGTATAAAGACTTTAAGCTTCTAGAAGGAATAATTTTCCATTAAATTTTTTTCCAGGGACAAGGCGAGCTCAAGAATAAAAGAACTATTAAATAATAAATTAGTTCTCTTGATTAAAATTTCTAACAATTTCGATTTAAATAGAAGTTTCAAATGCCAGGGTAGAACGACTACCCAGTTGCTTTTAGTTAATTAGAAACTTTTACACTCATTACTTAATTAGCAAATTTTAATTTTTTTAAATTAATTTCCAATCAATTTAAAAAATGTATGTACATATACCTAGAGACCTAGACGATTGTATGTTATACCTACATTTTTTAGAATATTGTAATTAAAATTATGTTATTGCTTTAGTCTTGAATTAAAGTGCGCCTATTTTTCAAGTAAAATAATTTAGTTTTAATTAAACGTAAAATTATATATTAACTTGAAACTTCATACTTCGTATTTGCATACCATCACATTTAACTAAAAGCTATATAGGCAAAAGTTGTATTTTCAAGCACTCGGCAAACAAAATTATGATTGCTGCTTTGTTAAAACATAAAAATTTAAGTTTACCATGTCAATTTTTTGTTTTTAATTAGACCAGCTCTCCACGCTGCGAATAAGCAGCAGTGGATTCGATTGCCGCATATGCCTGTTCAGCGAGAGTAATAACTGTAGATGTTATTGTTAAAATACGATGTAATTTCGATTCAAAATTTACTGATATGGTTTGGAAATTACTTTTGTTAGCCCCAAAATAAAAATTTACTTTCTCGTAGCTCTCATTGAAAAAGATTTCAAAGCAGCATGTTATTAATTTATTCCTATTCATACAGAGTGAATTTTAAAATAAATAATTGCTCTCTAAATATAGAGGGAAAGTGCGTGCGTGAATTTCCTAGGTAGAAAAAAATCAACCGGCGGAGGTGGCTCTTGCGGTGACCTCTTACATTTAGTTGTAAGACATTGGCGCAGTAAAAGAGCTTAAATCCAATTTAACACCTCTTGGATCATTAGCCAAAGGGTCCAAATTAACCATTATTAATCAAACGAAATAATTATCGGGTTGTGAGGAATGTAACACAAAAACAAAAAACTCGTTCGGCCAACGTTTCGAAGACTTTATTGCTTCATCATCAGGGCTAAAAAGGAGGTGAACAATGGTAGCATGCTATTAAAGCAAAACATACAATTCACACTCACCAAAACGAAAACGAATGCAAAGTGTTTAATTACATAATGTATGAAGGCAATGGAGAGCAGCAAGTACACAGGAGCCAGTGGTACATTCAACAAAGTCAATAATTCATCTTTCAGCAGCACACCATATAACAGTGGTTGTATAATCAGAGTCTTGTGCAAATAAAATTATGCCATAAACTATAAAAACTTAACAATGAATGAGTGACAATATAAACAATCAAAATATAAAACATAAGTTACAACTAAACTATTAGCAAAATTATTAGATAAAACAAAATAAAATTAGGCATATGGCATTGCAGTGCCAACTGAAAGAAAAATAAACACAAATTTTTAATTTCAAAAAAGCCGCCACTCCCAAAACATGAAAATAAAGTTCGCGCTATCTGATGGGGTCAAAACCTGCTACAAACGTAAACAAACAGGCAAGTGTAAAATGGAAACAAACGATAAACCAAAAAGAATAGAAACAAACACATTTTCCGGAACTGGTTAGCACAAAAGCACCAACCAGATCAAAAAACTGGTCAAAGAAGTAACCACAGTCGCCAAAACTCAAACAGGTGACACTCTATCATTAAATTTTCTGAGAAGACCCCTGAAACCACCATTGATGTAGATATAATCCGTCTGTTTGTTGACGTTGTCATCAATGGTGGATATATACGCCGCTTCCAGAAATGTTCTCATCTGATAGCACGACTCACTCGCCAAAATCTTCACATCCTCATCTCCAGGGATGTATCCACATGACCCAGCGTGTTCGGATAGGCCTGTCTTGGTGGAACCACACTTGATGTCATAACGATGTTGACCAATTCTTGTTTTGAGCTACTGTTTAGTTTGGCCGATGTAACAGCTCCCACAAGTGCAGTTGACCCTATAAACAACATTGGCACGGTCCATAGGTGGGACTTTGTCTTTGGTGATCGTGAACAAAATTTTTCCCAGAGTGTTGCAGCTATGGAAAGATAAGACCAACTCACCCCCTCTGATGAGATCACCAAAACAGTGTTTTATAGGACCCGACAACCAGGGATAAAAAGTGATCTTGCTGTATTTAGGTTCAATCATCGTGGTGGTCTTCAAAGGGATGGGGAAACGTCGTTTACCGAACAGCGCTGAGTCAATCAATCTAGCTGGATACCCATTCTTCAAGAGTTGTTGCTTGAGGTTGTGTAGTCTGATTCCTATCAAATTCTCGGGTACGCAGTCGTAAATGTTGTGCTTAAGAGTGTTAATCAAACTCATCTTCTGCTGTAGTAGATGCGAGGTGTTGTAATTAAGGAGGCGGTCAGTAGATGTGGGCTTCCTATAAGTGTCAGTAGTAAGAGTACCATCAGACCCTCTCTTAACAAGGAGGTTCAAAAAAGGAATAGAACTATCCGATTCCAACTCATAGGTGAACGTGAGCAGGCTATCGTAACTATTGAGTATGTCAATGCATTTATCTATTTGTACAGTAGGAACAGCAGTGAGCAAATCATCCACGTAGAGGATCAAAAAAGGCAGCACAAAGTCCACCGCTCCAAAGAAATTGATAAGAAGGTCATTCATGACCAAATTAGCAAAAATAGGCGAACAAGGATCACCCATGGCGGAACCGACCAACTGGGAATAAAAGTTACCATCGTAGCTAAAATAACTGTTAACCATTATTGTTTTCGTACTTAAATTTTTCGATATCTCACTCAGTTTGAGTTTTTAATTTAATTTAAGTACAGGGAAAACTTTGATGCCTTTGAATTATATCGACGACAAGGACAGAGAAAATTAAAAAAACTAACCTTATTATAATGTGGAGTATAATATAACAGCTCCCATTCTTCATCCAATATAGTTTTTTACTTTTCACTAAATAAAACGCCACTCGCGAAAAGTCACTTGTTAATATTCGATCACCGCACACTTCCGACATACTAAAGTTTTAAATTTAATAAATTGTTTATTACTCACAATTTCGTTTGCTTTTAAAACAAAAAATTAAACGTAGTCGGCGGAAACGTGACGTAAGCATCAACAAGTCTTATCATGTCAACGAAATAAATTTATTTTAGAATTTGACAATTAAATTGCGTGAATATTTGTTACTAAATAATTGAAAATTTCATAAAATAACTGACATTAATATATCATTATTAGGAATCTATACCTAATCATCAGTAAAATAGTAATTGATTTACAAAATAAATGCCTTTATAATTATTAATTTAATCCATATCACCCCACCCACCCACACAAACATTTAAAATGTCACTTGATTTAACTCATGCAATATTCGTTAACCGATTTACACAATTTTATAATTAAAAGAAACAAAAAATGACGAGGAGCGTCATTTCACCGATCACGCGATTTAAATTTAAAAACAATGATGCAAGGAACATGGCGTTGGTTACTAAGCAACGCATCAGCGCCATCATTACGCCGTTCATGGAAGTAAGTCCACAAGAGCATTTAATATTTAAAATATTTTATTAAAACCTAATTAATCGATTTCTTATGAAGTATTTCTAACCAGAAGATTATGAGATACAGGCAAATATTTACATTCTACCTCTTCGTTATTTGTTAAAGCACAAACAAAACCAACTAAATCAAGTAGAACAGAACATTTAATTTTTATATAAAAAAAAGTAATACATTAATACATTTTAAGATAAAAAATTGTTGCTCTACAATAACTTAACGGCAGGATGCCATAATAGCTCCTACATTATCAAACTCGATCTTTTCATTGATGTTTTTAGTTTTAATATTCTCTTCTTGATTTGCAATGAAAATCAAACCACCTTCCTCCTCCTTCCATCCGTACTTCTTCACCCAATGTTTTAGGGTAATATCGTCAACATCTCCCAAAAGTTGAGCCAAATTAGTCTTGTCAATTCTTTGGAAAGTAATTCCAACAACATGACACACAAACTTGCGAATAGAATCCAAAAAACCAACAATACGTTGCGTCAACTCAGGCATGGACAAAACACGTTGCCAGAAAGCCTCGAAATCGCACTGCTCCAAAATATCAGCCAAATAAATTATCTGATTTATTGGTTCTTCGGCAAGCTAAAAATGAACTTTGTAATGCACAAAAATCACCAAGAAAATTTGACTGTTTACCTGTCTCTCGTTCAGTAAACATTTGCACAGAATAAAATCGGTGTGTGGGAAATTTGTGAGAGCTTTAAGTAAAATCTGACTCGTAATGTCGATGTTAAAACTCACAGGATTAACTTGGTACAATTTAAGTACAGCAAGATTAGCTTCCAAGTCGTACGCATTCTCGCGGGATTGTATCTCCACGTAGCGCTCCAAAGTGGGCAAATTTTCGGGATTGTATCTAGAAGGGAAAATTTAAAAATATTTCACCATAAGTTGCTTAAAAGTTACCTTTCGATTCCCAAAAGCTTGCTAGCAACCGTCTGTTTCATAGCTTCGGCCATGGTTAATTATTTCACGCAAAATGTGGTAGTCAAAACAGTATGAACACAGAAAAAGAAGTGAGGTTAGTTTACCGTAGAATAAATTAAACTTCTAGGTTGGCATAACTTTGGTTGGGACATGGTCACACAAGATCCGTTTATTTTAAGTCCTAGACAGTGCTTTCGTATTATTTTTAAAAGGATCGTTTATAAATATCACATCTGCACATTTCTTTAAAGGACTTCAAAAACATAGACGGTAATAAAGAAACTGTTGAGCCACTCGGTCTAAAATGCTTCCTCAAAAACTAAGATCTCCTTACGGCAATGTCTAAAAAAAGATAAAAAGCATTAAGTTCATTGGATTTCCTGAAATTTCCAAAATAATTACAAAACAAATCATCTCGAACCGTGAACGCACCTTTACAGTGCCAATGAATTTGGTTATTTATTTTTATGTAGTTGCATTTATTTCTCTTAGTTACTGAAAATATCACGGTTTTCCCGAGTCTTGTGCCGTGAAATAAAATCCGAAATCATCCTTAATTTATCAAAACAATTATATAAAAATGTCTGTGATTCCTGGAAATTTCGCTTTCGATGAATACGGTCGCCCCTTTATTATAATTCGCGATCAAGAAAATCAGAAACGATTGACAGGAATCGATGCGATTAAGGTAGGTTAGAAATTTGATTTTGTTGTCCTTGTATGGAGTAAAATGGACTACAAACGTGTTTACCTTTTCCTTTTTTTTGACCGATTTACACTACTTCTCGTATCAAAAATATTAAAAACTAACATAGTTTATTGAAAATGTTTAGACTCACATATTAGCGGCCCAACAAATTGCTGCTATCTTAAAAACGTCGTTGGGTCCGAAGGGGTTGGATAAAATGTTGGTGTCACCCGATGGTGACGTAATGATAACAAACGATGGTGCTACTATCTTGAAAAATATGGAAGTTGTTCACGAAATTGGTAAACTATTGGTTCAATTGTCTCAATCTCAGGATGATGAAATCGGTGATGGAACTACCGGAGTAGTCGTGTTAGCCGGTGCTTTGTTGGAACAGGCTACCGCTCTCTTAGACCACGGAATCCATCCCATCAGAATTGCGGACGGTTATGAATTAGCATGCCAAAAGGCAGTTGAACATTTGGAAAAAATAGCAGACTTGTTTCCTTATTCAAAAGACAATTTAGAACCTTTAATTAAAGTAGCTATGACCACTTTGGGCTCAAAAATTATCAACAAATGTCACCGACAAATGGCTGAAATTGCTGTCAAAGCTGTTCTTGCCGTTGCAAATTTAGAAACCAAAGATGTTAACTTTGAACTCATCAAAGTTGAAGGAAAAGTAAGTTTCTTTATTAAGTTGCTTTATGGGATGTTAAGTTTGAGTTTCATAGGTTGGTGGTCGTTTAGAAGACACTACACTTGTTAAAGGTGTAATTATCGACAAAACTATGTCACATTCACAAATGCCCAAGGAGTTACATGACGTGAAACTTGCAATTTTGACGTGTGCATTTGAACCACCCAAGCCTAAGACCACCCACAAATTGGATGTCACCAGTGTTGAGTCATACAAAGAACTTAGACAATATGAACAGGATAAATTTATAGAAATGGTAAAATTGAATTATCATTACATCTTAAAACTTTGAACACATAAAATTTTGTATAATTGCAGGTAAATCGTGTAAAAAGTGCCGGTGCTACATTAGCAATCTGCCAGTGGGGATTTGATGATGAAGCCAATCACTTATTACTTCAACAACAGTTGCCTGCTGTTAGATGGGTAAGGTTTGAATATTTTTTTAAATTTTACCCCATGTTTAATTTAACTTGTAATGTTAAGGTTGGTGGTCCTGAAATCGAACTGATTGCAATTGCAACCGGAGGTCGTATTGTACCCAGATTCGAGGAGTTGACTCCGGAAAAGCTAGGAAGTGCTGGTTTAGTACGTGAAATTTCATTTGGCACAACTAAGGATCGTATGTTGGTTATTGAAGATTGTTCCAATTCAAAGGCCGTCACTATTTTGGTTCGTGGTGGAAACGAAATGTTGGTTGCCGAAGCTAAGAGAAGTTTACACGATGCTCTTTGTGTCGTCAGGAGTTTAGTTCAGGTAATTTAAGTTTTACGCAATTGGTCACACGAATCAATGTTTTTGTTTTTAGGAACCACGTGTGGTATATGGAGGAGGAGCTGCCGAAATTGCCTGCAGTTTGAAGGTAGCTGCCGAAGCTGATCAATTGGCCTCACTTGAACAGTACGCATTTAGAGCATTTGCAGAAGCACTCGAAAGCATTCCATTAGCTTTAGCTGATAACAGCGGTCTATCAGCTATCCATGCTTTGGCAGATGTCAAGGTAAATTTAAATTTTCGACATCAAATTTGGTTTAATAATGTTTTTTGTTTTTAGTCAAAACAAGCCAGTTCTGGTAACTCGGCACTAGGAATTGATTGCATGCAAACTGGTAATCCTAATATGAAGGAACAGCACGTAATTGAATCTCTGAAATCCAAACGTCAACAATTAATTTTGGCAACTCAATTAGTTAAAATGATTTTGAAAATTGATGATGTTCGGTCGCCTTCAAATAATTAGAGCTTTTCAAAATGCGTATTATGGTGTTTGGAACATTTGTATTTCGGTTAATTAAATATGTTTTTAAAATAAATTATAACACTAAAGTGCTATTCTTTTCCAATAATTTTATGTAAATTAGTACAACATAATTAAAAAAAGTTGTAGATTTACGTAGTAACGTTATTTAGATGAGGATGGCACTTTAATATTATAACGTTAATTTATTTTGTTAATCGTACGTGCTTAACTTGACACCATGATACGTTTATATTGCGTTTGATTGATTATACTTTTAAAATAAATAACGGAATATTAAAACGTTCAATAATTTGTAGTATTATGTTTTAATTACTAATGTATTAATTTATATGTCGATGAAACTTTTGAATACAGACCAGTTTAAATTAGAATTTGTGTATTTATTTATTTAATTGTAAAAAGTCAAATTAACTTGGATTTTAAAATATTTGAATTTTTTTTTAGTTTGAATGTGTTATAGTTCCAACATACCGCGTAGAAGTATTATTTTAGTTCAAGCGTTTTGACTGAATTAATGTGAAACGTCATAATAAGTATTAACTTGTGATTATGAAAATCTTATCAAAATATTATTAATGTTATAAACTTCTTAATATAGTAGTGACCAGTAAGTTATTTTTATGGGGGGCGTAGTTTGGTGTTCATGATAAATTAACCTCAAAAAATTTATAAAAATTACATAGCAATTTTATTACTTTTTTATAAAGAGTTCAAGCTTTCAATTATGAATAATCAACAAAATTATGGGACGATGTCCACGGCTCAAGAAGTGGATTTCGAAGGAAGAGACTCCCCGGAGTTTAATAGTTTATGTGATAGCATAAGTACTAATATTTATACCATTAATGCGAGTTGGAAAACACTGGACAATGCTCTAAAATGCATAGGTACAGGTCGAGACAACCGAGGACTTCGAAACAAAATGTAAGTTTTCCATTTTGAAGGGCTTCTTACGGTATTCAAAATCTGCTGTTTTAATACGGTCTCACCTTCTCTAATATTGTAATTTTATACTTAAACTATTTTCTTTTCTAAGATTTGTGAAAGTTTTTCTGTTTTTTTTTTTTAATAGTATATTGTGATACGTGGGATTAAAGCAGATGTTTACACACTTATATGATATAATTTTTGTCAAGTACCTTAATTTAGTAAGGACCCCCGATCTTCTTCAATCCTAAACCTAAGGGTTTTCTTTGTCTTAGTATCTTTTTACTTTTATCGATCGTTATCTTGTAATAGGAAGAAAACTATTAGAGTAGTAATTTTTTAACATTATTTTAAGACACGTAACGCAGCTTAGTACAAATCAAATTATAGCGGTAACTCCGCAAGATCTAAACAAACTAAAAGTTATTGTACGCAAAGGAAAAAAGTCGAGAGAACTACAAGTAACAAAACTAACAGAAAATTTTACAGAAGCAATGTCGCGCTATCACTCAATGCAAAAAGTAAGAATCAATTTGTTTAATAATTTAACTCAAAGTATTTAATTTTAAAAATTTCTCAGTTAGTAGCAGATAAAATGAAAGCAAATCTCCTGACCATTACAAACGAAAACTATTCCACAGAAGAGCCTGGTATTCAACAGCAAATGCAACTCACAAGAGAGCTTTCGTTTGAGCAAGATCTTTTAGTAGATAGGGAAGAACGTATAAGGCAAATTGAAGCGGATGTTATTGATGTTAATCAAATTATGAGGGAATTGAGTGCTTTGATTCACGAGCAAGGCGAGAATATTGGTAACAAACAAGTTAAAATTATTTATTACATTTTTTATAACTTTTGTTGCAGATACAATTGAAAACAGTATTGACAGAGCTGCAACTAATGTCGAAGATGGTGTCTCTGAATTAATAAAAGCATCTCAGTATCAGAATAAGCGCAGACGAAAGTTATTTATCTTAGTAATTATAGCTTTAATTGTAGTATCGATATTGATTGCCGTTTTGGTGACATCATTAAAAAAATAAATTAGGCATCACGCATACTACTTATTATATATACCAAGTATTAAATTTCATTAAGAATACATTTTGTTACTATTATGCCATGTAATAAAATATGTAATACTTAAATATTTTTAAAAATAATTTTTATGTATGTTATTGCTCATTAAAGTTTTTTACTTCATTACTCTTGCATTTTATCTATGTTGAAAATAAAAAATGTGGTGTAAGGTTGAAGATCCTTAAAACTCAAATAATAGTAAGTTGTCCAAACAACAAAATATAATTTAAAACATTATTTTTGCAGGTAGTAAACGTCACTGTTCATTTTTTAAATATTTATGTTAAAATTTCGTTGATTTTCTGATATTAAAAAATTAAATTAATTAGAAATGGAACCATACAAACAAATCTTTAAACCGATACGCCATTTTGAGAATCACTACATCGAAAAATGGTTTGGAAAACCTTGTAAAGAGGTAGGTGCGCTATGCAAAGATATCCAATCCATTTGGTTAAGTGAAAATCCACTTCTAGCGCGGATTTTGTGGTGCGCTTTAATGATTTTAATCTTTCTGTTGCCACTGCTGTATTTTTTGGTAAGAAAGTTTTCGTGATTTTTCATTGGCAAATTAAAAAAAATATTTCTGTTTTAAGGTTCCTCCGTTTATGACGATAGCCAGTATTTATCTATTAAAATGCGAAAAAATTCCCACGTTTGCGGAACTGCCCTATCTTCCAGCTGTTCAAATACAGATGATGGTGCGGGATTTTAAAGAGTTATTTCGGAAAGGAACAAGTTATGCTTCAGATTTGCTCTTAATATTCTGGATGTTTCCTAAGTTTGTATACCTGATGACATGCCATATGTCTGGATTAATTTGGAATGCTTAATTTATTAAGAAATGCGCAAGAATTAAAAAGCATTATACCGAGAGCCACCGGTGAACTTATTTTCTGAAATCGATAAATTAAATTTGTGGACCATAAATCACCGTTTTTCCTGCTGTTGAAATTAATTTTGAAAATAACTTACCATTTTTGTATCTACTTGGTTGAACTGTAAACGATGATTATCATTCGTGGCAAGTATCCACTTTTTATAAATACTTGTCAAGTGCCCACAGCAGTTGTGGGATCCCAGCTTCATTTATTATTTTATTACAATTGCGATTCAGACCTTTAGCGAACTTTAGCGAGAAAGTTTTAAACTAAAATAAACCTCAATAATTTAATATTATATTTAAATTGGTTATACTTCGTAGCAAAAAACCTATTATCAGTTTCAAACAATCAGCAAGTACATAGTATTATCAATATCTTATATAATAAATTTTTTTATGGTTTTATGTAATTTATTGTTTACGTTGCTTTTTATACGCTTTTATCGGCAATGGTGAAGTAAACGGGCAATGGTGGAGCGTCGACTAGAAATGTGAGGTCAAACTAATTTTCCGATGAGTAAGTGTACGAATTAAATTTGTGGACCATAAATCATTTCTTCTTCTGTTGAAATTAATTTTAAAAATTACTTGTAGGTTTCGTACTTTATAGTTTCACAATAACTCACCCTTGCTGGAACATTTCTCAATCAGCAACTGTGCTACAACCAGCAATAAAAATGCTATTAGCGAAACAAACCCAAATATTTTAAACATCATGGAACCACCATATTCATCGTATAAAAATCCTCCAATCAGAGCGCCCAGAGAGTATCCAGCTCCTTCGTATACTGCACCAACCAAACCCTAAAAATTTGTTATGGTACCTTTTAGATTGCATTTCGCGATACATTTACTTGAGTCGTGGTTTTGGTACCCGGAGGTGCAATAATGCTAGCGTAGGACTTCATCGTGGAGTAATAAATGCCAAACGTGAGTCCATTAAGCAATTCGACAGGAATACACCACCAGGGGTTACTCAGAATAGAATACAATAAAATCCGTACTCCAGTTAGAAGCAAAACAAAATTCATAATATAAACGTGTTTCACCCGTTTTAACAACCAGCTCGAAACGAAAAAGAACGGCAATTCACCTCCCAAACTCCTCACACCCATCGCGATTCCTTGAATCGTTTTAATATTTGCCTCGGCTCCATGTTCTTTGGCCAAATCATCCAAAAGCCAAAACAAATAATTTCGCACTAAAGTCGTGCTGGTGCCAAGAAATAAACACCATAATATAAAAACAATTATTCGTGCGCTAGACAAAACACGCGTCAGATCTTTAAATATATGTTTGTTTACTTGGTGTTGAGTATACTAAAATTTTAATTGTAGTAAAAGAATTTGAGCAGAATTTTTGAGCTACCTTCAGTTGAAAAGAAACTATTAAGCAGGTTATCATCAATCCAGCTCCTAGTAAAAATGCAGAGCTGTAATTTTTTTCAAAGGCGTGACTACTCGTCATGTCTATTAAAAAACCAACAAAGATTGAGGAGATCCCCCATCCTAAGGCACCAAACATTCTTTGATATCCATACTTGTGCGGAGAGTCGCCTGAAAAAATTCAGATTCATTTAATTTGTATTTTAAGGTGCACTTGAAAACGACTAAAGTCCGTGACAGCATATACTATCCGTATTCTGAAAATTTTTGAAATTACCTAAAATGTTAAAGCAAATCGAGTCTCCAAAAATGATCGTAATTGCCCTCCCCATCATATGGTTTAAGAAAACGAAGAAGTATAACCAAAATTGGTAGGATCGATAGACATCGTTCTGATCATGTTTAGCCAAACTTGTCCGTTCTTCCCGAATTTGACAGTTTATATCGCAAGTAACAGATTTGTTATTTAAGCTTTCCAAAATGTATTGCGATAAAGATTCCGAATTTTTTATTATAGCTTCGAAACAATCCTCGTCTTGAGATTTGTTCAAAAAAACATCGCTAATAACGGTAAAACTATTTAGCGTATTTATTTTCCATTCATTTGTTTTTTTTGTGCAATTGAACTAAAATAAAAGAAAATTAATAAATTAAAGTGAAAACAAAAAGAAGCATCAGTTACCTCGCACAAATTAAGGTTGTTTCTGCTAAAACCTTTGGTGATATTTTGATCCATGCAGACTTCAAGCGTAGTAATATTTTTTTCAGAGCTGACATTTTTTATTTGCAGGTTTGCGGGATTCTCTGAATATCTGGGCATAAAGATTAATCCTATTGACGACAGTATTATAAGTAGTTGAGAAATAAAAAATACTAATTTGTGGCACTTAAATTTATCTGCTATTGCCCCAGATATAGGTTTTATTAATAATATTGCTATTGGAGAAAAGGTGTAAATAACCCCAACTGCAATGCTACTGAATCCCAACTGTCGTGCATATACAGACATAAAGGGTACGACTGGAGCTATTCCTGAAAAATTTTGTTTAAATTAATATTTGAAAATAATTTTAATAAATTTTATACCTGCGTTCCATAGAAAGTAATAGGCTTTGATAGGTATAAGCTTTTTATTTATGTTTAATTTAGGCATTTTTTTAAAATTTCAATCAACCGTGGACTACTTTCAGACTACTGAAATAAAAGCATTTGATATATTATTGTTAAATACAACGCATTATTGAATCTCGAGATAAAAAAAATTGTATTATGACAATTAAAGTGATCGAAAAAATAGGTCATTTGCTATTGATAATTAGGTTTTTGTAGAGGGGATCAGCACTTGGAAAATTAAAGGTTGATGTAATGCAAAAATAAACTGTATATGAACAAATAATAACATTTAAAATATTAAATATTGTTACTTGCATAGATACTCGTCGATTGTTTTTAGTTTTTGATTGTTTTTAAAAATATTTAAATATGTCGTACTTTGTAGCACACCGTCTTATTATCAGTTCCAAACAATCAGCAAGTAGTATTGTCAATATCCCATACATTATGATTTCAAGTAATTTTTGTTTATAATATTGCTTTTTATATATAATATTTTTATTTATATTATTTATATTATTTATATTATAATATATATAATTTATATAATTTATAAATAATTTTAATATATATAATTTTTATAATATTGCTTATTGCTTTTTATACGCTTCCGTCGGCATAAGTAGTAACTTTAGTCTTCCATATCTTATAGTAAAGTGAACGGTTATCTGCTATGATTAATCATACAGGGTGTCCCGTGACCGTGGAGAATCTTTGAACCGGATAGGGAATTTAACGGGCTACAACTTTGGTCAAATAAATTTTTTTGGGAAACCAACCGTTTTTACAGAAACTCTGAAAATAATGAACAAGGTGTAAGAAAAAAAAAAATAAACAATATAAAACTAATTTATTTTTTTTACCTACACATTGTTCATTATTTTCAGGATTTCTGTAAAAACCGTTGGTTTCCCAAAAAAATTTATTTAACAAATGTTGTAGCCCGTTAAATTCCCTATCCAGTTTAAACCGTCAGTTTTTTCCTAAGATGTTTTGTTTAAGAGATACGGGGTTTGCAAGAAAAATAAAACCTGAACTTTTTCAACATTTTTTCTCTTAATTTAATTTATAACTCGGAATTCGTTGATTTTAGACGATAAGGGATTATAACTTAATTTGTAGATAAGCGAATGATCTTTAAAAAAGTTCTAATCTATTAAGCCTAAAAAATCAATAATATCGGAGCTACGGCCGTTTGAAATCAGAAATTGCTTTAAAGGGAGGTAGGAACTCCCCAAGCGTTTCTCCACGGTCACGGGGACACCCTGTATATTACGATAAGCAATAAAAAAGCGACGACTAGAAATGTGGGGCCAAACTAATTTTTCGAGCAAGTGTACCATTTAAATTTGTGGTTAATAATTTTTTTGTGCGTTTTTGAATCTCGTGATAAGAAATTTATCATATTGAAAAAAATAGTCACAATTCCGATTAAACCAGGGCCACCCTAACCACAGGGATAAATGGGCTATTTAATGTAGGCACAAAAAATTTATAAATAAATTAAAAAATTACAGTATTGAAATGAACACCTAAAATTTAAAAGGTATATTCTAAACAAAAAAGGAAACTGTCAGTTAACTCTCACCACGAATTTAAAAATTTTAACTATGCTATAGAAAAGAGGACACTTTTCTAAGCATATTTGGATTATCTATTAGTTTTCGAAAAAATCGAATTTAAAAATCAAAAATTTACATGTATTTTAAATATACGTTTTGACATGGATCTACGATAGGCCGTGGTTGAATTAGTCAAAAAAACAAACATTACATAACAACATAACAATTTTAAAAATATCCCTGTAGAATGGCAGAAGTCATTACGGGGAAACTTAAAGTCATAGAACTCGTCCGGGTGTCGACCGCGACTGCGTAGCATAGCGTAGCGGAATGGCAATGCGAAGCGTTTAGCGCTGTAGGCGCTTTAATCTTCTTCATCTGGTGAGTGAATAACAGGCGATTGGACGCGGGTTTGACCGCGTCGGTCTGAGTGGTGAGTAATTAAAAAAGTAATAAAAACTTTGAAAAAGTTAAACCGAAGTTTGCTAAATGTGTTTCGCAAAGTATCAAAAAGGGGTTTTGTGTGCAACCAGCTATTTGAACCTCACAAAGTGTACGCGTCTATTTCGTGGGTTAACCGCCTTGGACGTCTCGTGGGTCGTGTGGGGATGACCGAAAGGGGGGTTGAAAAATGATGTTTCTGAAACGGGAAAAAACGATTAAAAGATTATCAATCGAGTTTAGGACATGGCTGCTAAGGTTTTCTGTGTCAAAGAATTCCAAAATCTTGTTATTTCATTGGTGGTAGTAATTAAATAGCAGACGAAGTAAAAAAATTAAATAAAATTTACTAGAATTAAATTACGTTGGAGGGTGGTGAACTTTATCGGTCGGTTGACTTTGGTCAGGAATAAAAATAAACATCTGCCAGGTTCACGACGTGTAAGTGGACTGCAACTGCGTATCGAAGCATTTAGCGCCGTAGGCGCTTTAATCTTCTTTATCTGGTGAGTGAATAACGAGCGTTGGAGATCTTGGATCAAAATATACGCTGACGAGGGTTTGACCGCGTCGATCTGAGCGGTGAGTAATTTAAAAAGGAGAATTGAAAAATTTTGAATTTTGAACTTTGACGAAGTTGAACCAAAGTTTGCCAAATGTGTGTCGAAAAATATTAAAAAGGGGATTGACCACGACTGACAGCGAACATTAAGAGTATATCAAAGCACACGTACCGTCAACAGAAATGAGAGCGGGGAACTTAACTAGCGAGTTACCGTCGCGCGACTCGTGGCATCGGAGTATATCGTATTACAGCTACCTGCTTTTATTAACTTTAAAATATAGAATTTTTTAATTTTTTACAATTTGAGTGGGCACTTCAGTCAGCAGGGTAGGCGCGTGCCCACTCTGACCCACTTCTGGCGCCGTTGCTGGGCTATAGCCCCGGGTCGCAAGCCTTTGGGGGGCGACAATTTTTATTTCGATCTTTTTTAGCCCTAAAAAGAATAAAAAATTATTTACGATCTTTTCTATTTTATATACAGAGAATAATTTATTTAACAACTTAAATACGAGTATTATTATATTAATCAATTTGTTAAAGAAAAACCTAGAAAAATTAATATAAATAAATTACTTTTGTTTCTGTTTATACAGGGTGTCTCCGGATACACTTTACATAACTTAGGTGCCGAGACACTTTGCTAAGAAACATTTTTAACAAATTTTTGTTTCTAAATTCAAGTCTTCGAGAGTTAGACATCTTTAAAGCATTTTTTTTTAATTTCCACTTTCATGTAGCCATAGCTCAGAAAATATTGATTTTTGGGTAAAAATGGATCAGTGTGTGAAATAATCTACAAACTAGATTTAAACCTTTTATTGTCTAAAATTAACGACTTTCGAGTTAGAAATTAAAGTATTTAAAAAAAATGGTGAAAAATTCGGGATATTTTTATTTTGGGTTTTTTCAAAACTCTTGGATCTTTTAAGCAAAACATTTTATATTATAAAAATTCTAACGCCCCATTCCGGATAGGAAATTTAACGGATTACAACTTCTGTTTAGTAAAATTTTTTGAAAAACCAATCATTTTCACAGAAAATCAGAAAATAGTAAACAAGGCAGCTACAAAACAAAAAATTAAGGTAGCTGCCAAATCCGTTGATTTTAGACCAAAAAATGGTTGAATCTAATTTTTGTAGATTACTTCAAGCTGTTTAAAAAAACACTAATTCATTTTTTTTCTTAGGCGATGGTCACGTGAAAATAGAAATTAAAAAAAATGTTTTAAATAGGCCTAACTCTCGAAGGCTTGAATTTAGAAAAAAAATATAATCATGAAAAGTGTATCTGGGGAGACCCTGTATATATTGCTATGCCCCCAACTTTTCAAATTTATGTATTTTTACCCCTTAGCGAAAATAGTTGAGGTAACACAGATTATTATTTAGCTATGAGCTCTTGTAGTTTTAAAATTTGTTAAATTAAATTAAAATGCTCACTTTTGTTTTATCTTGCATGTGGTATTGTAAGCGCACATGTACGTACCGCATGTGGTTTCAACTGGTCGGTCTAAATAAATTTGTTGCACGTCGACCAAAATTTTCACTAATTCTTCCAGTCTTTCAATTTTATTAATATCCACTTCACTTTATTAATTAAATAAAATAAAACGTCAACTCAATTTAAGTTATTTAATAATTTTCAAACAATTAACAATTTAAAATTTTCATTGCGGGAATGATTTTTCATCCGCTCGACGCAAAGGCGTCAACCCAAGTGTTCTACAACTGAAGCCTCACTCTTTTTACGCTCCCCACTTTTCTTTATACAGCAAATTTACAAACATTTTCTATACACCATGGTTATAAATAAATAAATAATAAAACAAACTCAAACTTTAAAATAATTTACAAAATAATAAAATTAATGTTTTTATAGCATTTCGAAACACGACAATATTTTTAGTTTTTTATGAATTTCATGTTTTCGTTTAGAGTAAAATTGACTTTTTCTATTTTGTATTATTGTGTGTTTTCTTTTGAAGAGAGGCGCATTAATTTTCTTAGGACGGTCCTGGACTAAACACTTATTACTTTGGCAACCTGAAAGTGAGTGAAACTTTGGCAACCAAACTTGACAGAGAGATTAAAAAGCTATCTAGCTAGATAAAAAATATTTAAATTATCTACTTTATTAAAAGTAATAAAATGACTTATCACCATTTTCAAAAATAATCAACAAAAATAATTATTACCTACAATGTGTAAAACAAACACCTACATACTAATGCAGTTCTATACTTTAAAAATAGTAGTTTATGTAGGAAGAGTCTTTTCAAATTATGTTAAAATATTTTATTTTATTTATAAGCGTGGCTGTTCCGCCACCGTTCTAGCGTTTTCTTAGATTTTAATTTTAGATAATTATATTTATTATCCCTAATTGGCTGAATAATAAACGGTTTTATTTAAATGCATAATTTAATTTTATTTGTTCCGAAACTTAACAGGTAATCTTGTCAGATGTTAACAGACCAATAAGAAGTATGTACATAATTTAGGGGTAAGGTAAACTGTACTCCAAAACGACCTGCAAATGATAAACTGCACTCCAGGTAAACTGCACGAGATTTTACAAAGTGGTAAACTGCACTTTGTTACACTTTGTTACACTTTGTTGCAGTTTGTTAGTATTAATTTATGTGTTTTCTTTAGCGAAACTGTACGTAAATCCTTAATCCACGCGAAGACATGGGTCTGCCGGGAGGTTAGTGTTAGTTTATGTTATTTCTTTAAAAAATTGTTTGCAAAAGGGAAAACTATGCGAAAGTATAGCAGTTTCTGATACTCGACACTACCTGCTAATTAAAATTTCTCTGTTTTGCTCGGAGTGCAGTTTACCATTTTTTTTACCGTTACTTTAAGTCGTTCGTGCAGTTTACCATCACTCATAATTTACCGGGGTTGAACGCAAATGAACTTTAATCACACTTGTGCAATTTTAAAAGTTGTTTTTACAGGTAGTAGACGTCAATGTAACATTTAAAAAATGTTTAAGTTAAAATTCAGAATAATAGAAATTAAAAAATTAAATTAAGAAAAAATGAGACCATACAAACGAACCCATAAACCGATACGCTATTGTGAGAATTACCCCATTGGAAGATTATTTGGAAGAACTTGCAAAGCGATAGGTTCGCTCTGCAAAGATATTCAATCTATTTGGTTCAGAGAGCCTCCATTTCCAGCCAGTGTACGAATTTTGTTTTCTGTCTTACTAATTTGGATCCTTTTGTTGCCACTGCTGTATTTTTTGGTAAGATCTCTCGTGTTTGCTCTTTTTGCAAATTAAACGTAAACGATTTTTTTTTAGATTCCTCCATTGATGACGATAGCCAGTATTTACATATTAAAATGCGAAGAAATTCCAATATTTGCGGAACTACCACCCCTTCCAGTTGCTCAAAAACAAATGATAGTGAAAGCTTTGAAGGAATTATTTAAGAAGGCAACTTTCAAAGTTTCCATGCTGGTCACTTTATATGACTACGTACAAACTTTTAGGGCCTTAGGTGGGTTTAATACTCTTAATTTTCACACTTGGTAGTTTCGATAATTGTACACAGTGTAAATAATTAAAGTACTTTCCGCTGTTTTCGTTGTCTATTTTTTTTCGAATTAAAAAATTCACTCACAAGGGGGGGGGAGGACAAATTAATTTTTTTTATGAATTCGCGATAAGATTAATACTACAATGCCGAGTACCACTTGAATTATATTTTCCTTAACATCTCGGAAGTTAATTTAAATTTTCACTAACCGCTAATTGAATTAGTGCTTAATAGGATTAAAGTGTGAAAACGATCGGCGACGTTTGGCTCTCTTGAAAATATTAGTTTTTCGGTTATTTTGAACAATAAAAATTTAAAAAATATGTAATTAAAATAAGTGGGCGTACGATAAAAAGTACGCAATTGCAATCTAATCTTTTATTTAATGACGATAAAAATTTATACATAAGGTTAGTAATGGAAATGACTACATAATACGTAAAGTGTTTCTAGAAATGAGTAATCCTCAACCCAAAATTCGACCGTTTACTTGCTATTTTTGCCGTAAACTCATCGAAAATGATACAGAATTTGTAAGTAGTAATTTTTTTGAAATTTGCCACGTAATTTGAGAACATATTTTAGGGGCACAATTCAAACTGTAGTTCAGTTTTGGAACCGTGCCCCAATAAATGTGGAATATATGTGCCGAGGAAAGTGAGGTCAGCTCATTTGAGAGAATGCACGAACATAAAGTTAGTTCCAAAATCAAGAGGAAGTTATTATAATAGCGCCGACGAAGCCTACAGTTACAATACCAATTCCCTAGGTAAAATTAAAGCCGTTTATTCCAACATAAATTTAATTTTTGGCGTTACAGATAGAAAAAAAAATAAACATGCGGTCTTTCAAATTCATAACACGGATGAAATGTACAAAGAATTGTCGCAAAATTTTGCGATTTTAAGAAGCAAGCAGCAAGAGTTAGCCAACATTCAAAATAGTAACCAACTGCAAACCAAAATGCTACTGGAAAAACTATATTTGCAAAATCAAATTTTAACGGAATGGAAAAAGTCTGTGGAAATACAAATGAAGAATGTAAAGAAAGACGTGCACGTGCTGCAAACTAATCAATTGGAGACGCAAAGTATGGCTTCGCAATCGAACCTACTGAAATTAGAGTCAAATTTCGGTTTGTTAAACCAGCAATTGCATCACAACCAATTGGAAAATCGGGAAATATTTAACGATTTTCAAAGCAAGTTAAAAGAATTTAATGATCGTCTTATACAAGAAAATGCGGCGGTCGCAGCTCTCTGGAACGATCAGAAAATGAACATCGATAATTTGGTTGACAAAACGGAAAATCTTAGTAAAACCCAAAGTGAGGCTAAAAATAAGCAGAGTTCGTTGAATTTCGATCTCAAAAGTGTGATTCAAACATCGGGAGAGACGTCCGATAAAGTGGAAATTCAACAAAGGCTGCTGGGAGAAATGAAGCAAGAGTTAAACCAGTTGAAAACGGATTACAAGAGTTTAGAAGAATCCAGTACGAGTGAATTGGGTAAACACTTTTTGCAATTTCCAGGTACGTTATTCATATCTTTTTAATTTTTACGACTTTGGAAGGACGTTTTCAGGAAGGTTTCTGTGGAAAATTGACAATTTTCAAACAAAAATGGACAACGCTAAGGAAAATAACACATTTTTGAAGAGTCCAATATTTTACACTCACGATTTTGGATATAAAGTCAGGGTAAGTCGAAAGTCAGTTTAGAATTTCCACTTTTTAACGAATTTTTCCTAGTTGCACCTTTACTTAAACGGGATTAAGAAATGGAAAGGACGACATGCGATCATATGCTTGCACGTTTTGAAAGGCGAATACGACTTACTTCTGAAGTGGCCGTGCTTCATCGAAGGAACTGTTGTCCTTAGGGATTTGTACAATCATTCCAATGTAGATTTTGAATTTTCTTTATTAACGTTGTTTTTTATTTAAATTACTTTTTAGCCTGTGGATTTTTCCAAATACATTTTGGCGAAACGGCACTCGGGGGACGAAGAAGACGACGAACCTCAAGAATCGTCAACTCAATTTATTTTCATACCACACACCACCCTTACAAAACAAAATTTTTTACGAGAAAATACACTTTTTATCGAATTACAAATACTTTCTACAAACAGAAATAAAGACGAAACGGAATTATAGTAAAAACTGTTTCTACTGGCTTATCGACTTGAAACTTGAATTATTTTCTTTTGGTGTTTTAACTTCTTTCTTGCCTGTAAAAATTTTTTATTTTAGTAAATAAAGTGAGAAACAAATATGATTAATTACTTTTAGCGAAAAGGCTTTTCTCTAAGATGGTAACAGGAGATTCGAAGGTTAAGGTCCAAATAATGGAAAACAGCAAACAAAATGTGTAATCTCCCCAAAACGAGTGGAACTGTGAAAAGATAGAGCAGGAAATTCAGGAAGAAATTTCTTACGATGGAATACCTACACGAATTAAATTGTCCACATAAGCTGGTGTTGCTCGTTGCCCTTCCACCACTGCCATAATTGCAATGTGGGTGATGTACATACTGTAAGTCAAACGGGCTATCACTCCGAAAATGGGCAACGAAAGAAAAGTGTCGATGTACCCTGCAAGTAAGAGCATTAAAAATTAACTTTTTTGTTACCGAGTTCAACCTCCAAATCCACGTGCGCAGGCAAAAATTATCCAGCTCACACAAATACTCCATACCAATCTTGATAAACTGAAGAAGCTGGCAATCATTGCTATTGTAAATTTGTATTTCAGAAAATAGATGTACAGATACATAATGAAGACCATTAACGTCAAGGATGTAATCCATAAGAAAATCACCAAAATCTGGAACAAACCAAAATTAGAATATTTGGGGACTTTTTTGGTAAAATGTACCTTGTTGATTCTAATTTGTTTATTTTTGGTCTTAAACATTACGTATCCCAGAAGAAGACCTACCAGCCAAGATGCCATCCGAACTTGTGTGGCGTTGTAGATGTATTTGTAATATTTGGTTTGTAGCCTTGAGAAAAAAAATATTGAGAAAAATTTGCATTGAATTCTCCACTTCAAAAACTCACTCTATACCAGCACGGTTGATTTGGTGATAATAAGTGGCCTGCACTGTAACTCCAATCGAAAGGATTATTAATAAAAATATTGCAGTTACAGTAGCTCTCGGCCATTTCATCATTGGAATAAAAATCAACGGCGAAAACACGTACAACTGTGTATCGACTGCCAAGTACCAAGATTGCAAAACGCACTAAAAAAACAGGATTAAAACCTAAATGGGTGTGAAGTCGATTTTTACCGCTTGGGTTGGATGTACATAATTTTGAACGTACAACAAAGTGGACCACCAGTTGCTTTTGCAACTTTGAACCAACATATAGTCGACGATATGCCAATAAGGACCCGAACCTAAGTGGATAAAAACGTACATGTAAATTAATACCATTGCAACCAATGACGGAGTAATTCTGAAAAAAAAATGCTTTGTAATATTGTAAATTTGAATTTAAATATAATGGGCGCGAAATTTTAAATTTAGTTCATTTCTGGTTACTTTAAAATACAACGATTTGGTAACAGGGGTGTTTAAAGAAACACAGGAAGTCGAGTTTCCGTTAGAATTCGAACAAAAGGCCCTTACATTTTTGAACGTGAAATTTAATACAGGATTACGCTAGAAATTTATGTAATAATAATTTCTCATCCACGTGGTTGGATAATTTTAAGACAAGTTTGAATCTAATTTTTTATTACTTCATCTTCAGTTTTAAGATTTAATTACTGGTTTGAGATTATGATTTTTTTTACCTTATTATATTTAAATCGGTAGTGGGATTATGTAACGCAAGAAATTGATTATTGATATATGTGACCTATAGGATATCTTTATAGTACAAACGAGCGGTGATTAGTTCTAAATAAGAAGTAAGAATAGTTGTTTAAGATAATTTGAAATGAAGGCGGTTGTTTGAAGTGGGAAATATATATATAGCATTAGATAACTTAATTTAGATGAATTACGCAACAAGTTGAGTGGACGCTTTAAAATCATAAGATGGTCGTGGCAATATATCGCAGTAATGGGTCATCATTGAAAAGGATAATCTAAATATCGTCGGTTTAAAGGTAAAACTCACTAAGTAACATAACTGATGTTATGCGATAATTAAGTTTAAAGATATTTTTTTACTTTAAAAATCAGTATTGAATTCGATTTAGTTGATTTTTTGGGAAAACCTGTAGTTGAGTAAGTTATTTAGTAAGATTATTTGGGGCTATGGTTATTTGCTAGTTTAAGTACGGACGACTTATTTAGATTTAAGGAAATGACCAATTAAAAATTAAGGGGACGACATATTAATTAAGTGACGACATATTAATTAAGGTGACGACATATTAATAAGGTGACAATCTTAGTTTTAAGTTGACGAGGTAATAGTTATATAAGAGCGGATAATTTAGCATAATATAAGGGTTATTATTTAAGATCTTACATAATATAAAAACAATTGAGTTGAACATCGAAATATATATATGCGCTTCTTTACAAAGTATTATAAAGATTGTGGTTGGTCATTAAATATGAATAATCAATTAGAAAACATTAAGATCAGAGGGATTATTAAAGTTTGAAGTATTCTGAATTAAATGATATCGAGGAGATTAACTTTGCTGATAAATTGGTTGTTGGACTACTTTTTTTTCTTTTCGGTTAAATATATATTTATCGTTAAACCTAATCCTGTGTTTTATTTAATTTGTGTGTACTAATTATTCCTTCAGGTGCCCTAGTAGTGGTTACGCCACTGGACAGATAAGTTTAAGTTTGAGGTTAGTAAACGATTCAAAGAGCCATCCGCAGATTTAAAAGGACATGTAAGTGTTACTACGAGGAGATCACTACGTGCGAGGTTTGTTTGACGATCACAGCTTTGGTTTGGTTTGTAACTTTGATTTGAGAAGGCGGTAATTCAAATTGAAGAACCAACTATTACAGCTTTACATTTTTTAATGTTATTTACTGCCACGTTCATAAGTTATAAATCTTAAACTCCAAATTTCGATCAAAATCAGAATTTTTTCAGCTAAAATTTCTACAAAGCAATTATAAATTTTTTTTCCTGTGCTCCATCTTAGCTATTATTAGCTTTCTAAATAAGAAAAAAATTATTTCTTATTTTTCAGATGATGCCTGACAGAGAGAATAAATACAGCAAGGATTTTTAAAAGAGGGTCCTACTTAATGGCTCATATCTCCGTAATTTTTAAATTTTGTTGTTATTTCAAATTATTTAATAAGCTACTATATACAGGGTTGTCTTTGAATACACTTTACATAACTTAGGTGCTGATAGATGGTACTTTTCTAAGAAACATTTTTAACAAAATTTTTTTTATAAATTCAGGTCTTCGAGAATTAGGCCTCTTAAAGCATCTTTTTTAAATTTACACCTTCACGTGACCATAATCATAAGGAATCATAATTCCTCATCCACGTGGTTGGAAAATTTTAAAGACGAGTTTGAATCCATTTTTTTTTTATTACTTCATCTTCAGTTTTAAGATTTAATTACTGGTTTGAGATTATGATTTTTTACCTTATTATATTTAAACGGGAGTGAGATAATGTAATGAGAAGAGATTGATTATCCATATAATGTGACCTATAGGGTATTTTTATAGTACAAACGAGCGGTGATTAGTTCTAAATAAGAAGTAAGAATAGTTGTTGAAGATAATTTAAAATGAAGGCGGTTGTTTAAAGTGGAAATATATATATTTATGGTGGGATAATTTTATTATATGAATTGCGCAACAAGTTGAGTGGACGCTTAAAACCATACGATGGTCGGAGCAATATATCACAGTAATGGCTTTTCATTGAAAAGGATAACCTAAAAACAATATAGGGCCGGAAATGACAGCAAATTCTGTAAACATGTTTCTCATTTTTCTTTTTTTCAAATATCTCTCAATGAGATAATACAAATTCTGATATTTCAGGACAGTTATTAATAAATATTAACAAAATTCCTTATGATTATTTGCGACCACGTATTAAAATTTAAAAAAATGCTTTTAAGAGGTCTACCTCTCGAAGATTTACATTTAGAAAAAAAATTTTGTTAAAAATGTTTTTTAGAAGAGAGTCCTATATCACCACATAAAAAAATTATTTTATATCAATTTGTATTTGTATTAATTACCTGATGAAACGATGAAAGTAAAATATTGGTAAATTTATTCTTCTTCCTTGTTCTTTGGCTAACATCATCACGTAGATTATTAAGCAACCACTGATTACAAAAAAGGAATCCACTGACGCAAACGCACCCGAGATTATCAAATTCTTTTCGTTTTTCATCCACTAGAATAATAAGCAATGTAATGTGACGATGCCGATGTTTATTGACATTATTACATCTAAAGCGTATGCGGCATTAATGGAAGTGCCAACATAGTTGCTCAAGAAACTATGAGATAAAATAATCCATGCCATGGTAATGGTACGAATTCCTCGTAAACATTTAATTTTCAGGTGATCCTCGTCATCTTTTAGCGACAGAAGCCGCAGTCCGTTTGAGTAATACGAAAAGGACATAAACAGGTTGAAGGGTTTTTCTAAAATTCAAAAAATATTATCGGAAGTTCTAACACGTTTTTTCTCACTTGTTTCTCTCTGGAAAAAGAAAATGTCGTACAAAGTACTAAGAAGGCATATTAAGCCAATTACACCGAAAGCAGTCCTGAAATTTGAGGGAATCAAAACACCTGATAGAAGCTCGGTTTTACTTACATGACTATTGCACTATTCCAAGGGATCTTCAGTTTTTCTTTTGTTTTGCACAAATTATCATAAAATTTGAGGTGTACATTGCTGTCGTAACGCTTTTCGGCGTAATCCCATAGCGATTGCAACTCTGTGGTTGAGCAATTTGCTGGAAAGCAACCATCGTATTTTATGTCTGTTAGAAACTTCATTTCGTATATCGAAGCTTGATCCAAGCTAGGAAAGTTACTTTCGGCCTGAAATAAGGAAGCCGGTAGATCCTGAACCAAATCAAAAGTTTGTTTGCTTACCAGTTTGTTTTCGATACATTGCGATACCTCTTTATTGGGCGTCACGATAGACGTACAATATTGGCCCATAATTTGGCTTTCGTTTCGAACTACGTCGATAGCCATGCATTCGTCGTAATTTCCCACCATGTACAAGTTTCCTGTTAGGAATCCGGGCTGAAATTTAGCAGACGAGTCAAACACTGAAAAAATACAGGAATTAACTTTTTGATCAAAGTTTATTCGGATGACATAATTACTTTGAGAAGCCCATAGTCTTGGAACCTTCAAATCCGAATGATAAAGTTTTAACTGTTTGATGCATTCGGTTTCGTTCTCGCTTGAATCCAAAACGTCGGCGACATATTTATCCAACACATACAAAAAAGCTCTCGTAATTTCGTTACCGTTCACTTGAATGCTGAAAAAAAATATAAACAGTAAAAAAATTCTCATCGTAACGAAATACGACTGCACTAAAAAATTGTAATAATAACATTTTTGTCGTGCGAAGGCTTTGTTTGATAAAACTATAATTTTTTTAATGTACTATCATTTGAAGGTTTCTTTAATTAGTGTACGCTCGCTTTCTTATTGGTTGGTTAGAAATTTCAATATTATCAACGATAACAAAATAATTATTTGCAGTAGTTTTAAAAAATACTTTAATTAACTTTGGACTAAATTCCAATTTTATTTTTGGATTAACCGATTAATCTTAAAATAATCAATAGATAAGTGGTTTAAGTAGTGTAACTCGATATTAATCATATCAAATTTTTAGCATAAACCAAAAAATGCACAAAACACTTTTTCGAAAACTAAAATGTTTAAGTTATCACAATATACATATAAATACACTGTATGTATATTATCGCAAACGTTTTCACCATACTATGGGGCGATGAACTAGAAGGAAAAAGGAGAAAAATCCGTATTTATCGACAAATTGCAAGAGAAAAGTGGAGGGGGTAAGAGGAGGAGGTAATTTTCAAAAAAAGTAATTATGTGTAAATTTACTAGAGGGTGGTGTAAATTTAATACAAAAGAGAAAAAAGGAAAAAATGTAAGTAGATGTGAGGTAAGTTAGAAGGAGGGGAAGTATTATTTATTAAAAATGTTTAGTAGGGGTGAGTTATTTAAATCAGATTGACTATTAAGTAATGAAGATGAATATTTTAATTTATTAATTTCCATAGCTTCCAAAAATTCCAGTTTTTTACTTTTTTGTGCAACGTGTAAAATTTCGTATCCCCCGTATCCCCGTATCGTATCCCTCAGACAATTAGATCAACTTTTTAACTTTATCAACATACAACACAATAATATTAAATTTACTAAAAAAATAGAAGTAAACAATAAAATCAATTACTTAGATCTCACAATTATTACAGACAATAATAAACACTCTTTTGACATTTTCCATAAATCTACAGAAAGTAATATAATTATTCCTAATAGCTCCGCACATCCTTTTACACATAAAATTGCATCTTTCCGCGCTTTTCTCAATCGCTTAATTAGAATTCTCCTTCATTACTTAATGTCAATCTGATTTAAATAACTCACCCCTACTAAACATTTTTAATAAATAATACTTCCCCCCCCCCATTCTAACTTACCTCACATCTACTTACATTTTTCCCCCTTTTTTCCTTTTTTCTCATTAAATTTACACCATCCTCTAGTAAATTCACACATAATTACTTTTTTAAAAATTACCTCCTCCTCTTACTCCCTCCCCTTTTCTCTTGCAATTTGTCGATAAATACGGATTTTTCTCCTTTCTCCTTCTAGTTCATTGCCTGATGATGCCATAGTATGGTGAAAACGTTTGCGATAATATACATACAGTGTATTTATATATTGTGATAACTTAAACATTTTAGTTTTCGAAAAAGTGTTTTGTGCATTTTTTGGTTTATGCTAACAATTTGATACGATTAATCTTAGGTTAAAATTATAAAACAAATGAGCAAAAATTAAAAACAAAAATATTCCTTAAAATTGAAATAAATCGATAATAATTGAATTTGTTCAAATCTAGCAGATGTCGACATTAAAATTATAATTTATCACGAAATGCTGTCGAACTGAATGTTTATTTAATAAATTTTTAAATTTTTAACTGTTTTAAATTACCGATAGTAATATTTTTATTCATAGGAAATGGATCAGCCAGATAAATATTTAGACAAAGAATATTTTATCCTCAATTTTGGTCTAGGAAGAAGCATTTCGGTGTCTATACCGGCCGAAGTTGAGAATGTAAGTCACCAAGTTTTTTTATGCTTCTCTCAGATTTTTAATTTATAATTTCAGTGTAGTGAGGTAACGCAAACGGAAATTGAAATATCGGCAAATGCCGAGGAACAAAATTTAGACAGAGAGAATAACAGTTTTGTAGATGAAATTATTAGAAGGTAAAGGCGCTGAAGTGGGAATTTGAAAAACTTTTTCCAATGTTTAAATAATTTTATATTTTTTAGTTCTCAATGTATTGCTCGGTTGGAAGAAAGAATTGAACGTAAAAGTAACTTGCTGATGAATTTGGAAGTAGCGATAAAAATACTATTTGCTCAGAATATGATACTACAAAAGCAAATTCTTCTGAGGTTTAAATTTAAATAATCTTCTCTGCTGCTTAACTTAAAAAAAATTTTAGCCATGATCATACGTGCGACTACATGATTGAGGATTTAAATAACGTCAGTGAGTTGTTGGAAAAATTAGGCAAACCTGTTGGAAAGGCCAGAGCCGAAGCGGAAGCTGCTATGTGGGAAAAGGAAAGTGAGAAAACTTGTGTGCTTATGGATAACTTAAAGGTGAGTTCCATGTTCCATGTAATTGCGGACAATTAAATTAACCAATTTGAAATAAAGAAATATCTTGGTGAGACCCTCAAGGAAGTATTTTCGAATAATTACGAAAACTTGCGTACGGTGCCTATGTTTACCATTCTGCTGAGCGACAATACAAGTATGCTGCACCGACAGTTTTTTGATCATTTTAGTGATCTGTGCATTCGTGGTAAGATGCAGGAGGAAATAATAACAAATCTGCACGGAATCATCACCCAGTAAGATGATTTTTAAGTTTTCTTTAATTACTTGTACTATCGTAGAATTTTTTAGAACACAATCGGATCTTCATCGAAAATTAGGACAATTAACCGAAATAGCAAGTAAATATCCTTCAGTTTTTTTTAATTGGGCTGCTTAGTTATAACCTTATAACCAAAATTTAATTATTATTTTCAGATAATATATTCCATTCCACGGTGTACGAAAATCGTTTAACATACGGATACAATTTAGGTATCGAAGACGCAGTTGAAAATTCTAATTATGACGAAGAAAACGTTAATACTGATAATAATAATAACGACCATCAGGATAACAACTAGGACCAGAAAATAGACTATGAAAATATTTTGTATTGCAATTTTAAATCGACCTTCTTCAATGTATAGATATTAAATACAAAATAAAAGTAATCAATAGATACGTGGTTTAAGTAGTGAAACTCGATATTAATAGTATCAAATTTTTTAGGCATAAACCAAAAAATGCACAAAACACTTTTTCGAAACTAAAATGTTTAAGTTATTTTAGCTTTTTGCCGATAGCGACCGCTCGAGCAGGTTGTGCCATGTTGGCTCGAGGCAATTATTGAAATTTTTTGATATAAGTTTGAATTTGTGAGTAATAATTTTGATTTTGATTTAAATAAATTATTTTGATGCGAATGCATTATTGCGCCTATTTTGGATGATTATTTTGATATTTGGAGACAATTTGGATATTTTTTTGATACTTTGCTACCGAGCGGTAGTTGATTTGATGGTTTTGATTGATTTGGAAAGAATAATTGAAATTATAAAATTCGAAAATTGGTGTATGATTGGAAAGTTTACAATTACATTTGTACGAGCGAATGTGCGATGGTGATAAGAAGGCGGTTTGGATAAGCGTTAAAATTAAAAGTACGAGCCCAGTAAGGTTTCACATTGAATTATATTTGAATTTATTTACGATTTATTAATTATTTTTGAAGAAGATTTAATTTGGAGAATTTATTAAATTTTTTGGATTGGTCAGCATTTTATTCCAAATTGGATTTTTGATTTTTGAAGAAATTATTTGTTATTTGGATTAAAAGGATTTTTATTTTATTTTGAAAGTTATTTTTTGCGCCCAGACAGTGGGGCAGAATTTGATATCATTACATCTAAATTGTTGTCCAAACGTGGGGCTTGAACCATCTCGATTTTACCAATTTGATTATTACATCTATTTTGACGCCACGCCGCAGGGACATTCAATTCAATTTGAAACTATTTTTGAAGAATTTCAAACAAAATGGCAGACTTAATAAATTTTATGAAGTTAATGTGGGAAGACATGAAACAATCAAGTATGGTAAATCAAAAGGAAATTAAGAACTTACAGTTAGTAATGCAAGAATCAGTTACGAATCAAAAGGAAATAAAAGAATTACTTACGGCAAATCGAAAAGGACTGATGGAATTAGAAGAAAATGAATCCAATGAAGAGAAAAAAGAGTCATTGGAAAGAGAAGAACAGAAAAAAGAAGAATTCGATGAAAAAGTAAATGAACTCGTGGAAGAGAAAATTTTGGAACAGGAAGAGTCCAGTGAAGAGGTAAAAGAATTATTTATAGAAGAGCTAAAAGAAAATGAAACGATTGAATGAGAAGAAAAGGAGGAAAAACAAGAAAACGAATCATTGATAAAAAGAAAAGAAGATCTGTCGTTAAAAACAGAGCAAGCAATTAAAATCGGAGGGAGGCAGGATTATAATGAGAAGAAATCAACGTTAAAAAGAAAATTTGGAAGTTTTGGATGAGTCGGGGGTGGAAAAAGAGAAGAGACAACATTCCAGTGAAGTGGGCGCCCCAAACCAAGATTAATTTGTGGAAGGTCCGAAAAGAAAAGTGAATGAAACAGAAAAAAATGAATTACGAATGAAGATTTTGAATGATAGATATTTTATTTGATTTTTGAATTTAAATTTATTTTAGTTATAGATATTGTAATGCCATGTAAAAAAAATTTTTTAGATTTAATTTTTTTGAAACATCAGCTGCGCTCAAAACTGCCATTAGCAACGGGGGTATTAGATGTGGTAAAAAAGGGGTTTTGCACCTACCCTGTACATTTTGATGTAAGTTTCATTTTGATTTAAATAATTTTAAGTTGTAAGATTGTAGAATTAGACAGGTGGAGGCGAATCGACGAGGATATTTGCCTTTCGCCGATAGCGACTGCCCGAGCCTGTTGTGCCATGTTGGCTCGAGGCAATTATTGAAATTTTTTGAGATAAGTTTAAATTTGTGAGTAATTTTTAATTTGAATAAAGTGAATTTTGATGCGAATGCATTATTGCGCCTATTTTTGGAAGTATAATTTTTGATATTTGGAATTGGAATAGGTTTTGATACGTTGCTACCGAGCGGTAGTTGATTTGATTAATTTGGTTAATTTAACAAGAGCAGTTAAAATTGTAAAATTTGAAATTGGTTTAAAATTGGAAGAATTAAAATTGCATTTGTAAGTGCGAGCGAATGTGCGATGGTGATAAGAAGGCGATTTGGATAAGCGTTAAGCCCAGTAAAATTTTACATTTACTTTGCATTGAATATAATTTAAATTTGGATTTGCGATTTATTAATTTTATTTTTTGAAGAAGTTGTGAGATAATTACAGCTAAATTGGCACCCAGACTAATTTATTTTGGAATTTTGAATCCGCCCCTGAGAAGTTTTAGCTCTCCGACTTGTAAAGCCGTAGAGATTGGTGGTTATTTGCAGTTTGCCACGCATTGCAAAAAAATATCATTACAGTATATTATCGCAAACGTTTTCACCATACTATGGCATTATCAGGCGATGAACTAGAAGGAGAAACGAGAAAATTCCGTATTTATCGACAAATTGCAAGAGAAAAAAGTGGAGGGGGTAATTTTAAAAATAGAGTAATTATGTGTAAATTTACTAGAGGGTATGGGTAAATTTAATACAAAAGAGAAAAAAATGTAAGTAGATGTGAGGTAAGTCCCAACGTGGGAGGGCCGAACGCAGCCAAGCGAAGAGTGCTCGCAACCGTGATGCATTCCATCATGTTGTACGCTGCACCCGTTTGGCACGACGCCCTCTAAATAGGACGAAACCGAGACAAAGTACATAGAGTACAGCGAAGAGCCGCTCTACGCGTGATAAGTGCATACAGGACCGTGTCGGGCGAAGCAGCGCTGGTGTTAGCCTCAATAACACCAGCTGACCTACAGGCCGGAGAAAGGACGAGAACCCACTCCGGACAAGTGAACACCAACGACACGACCATGAACCTCTGACAAACCAGATGGGACGAAGCCGAGGTTGGACGGTGGACACGGCGACTCATACCCGACATCAAAAGTTGGGTCGCCAGAAGTCACGGTGAGGTAAACTACCACATCACGCAAGCCCTCACCGGTCACGGATGCTTTAACGCATACCTCCACCGTTTCGCCAGAAGAACGGCCCCCAAGTGCGACTACTGCGACGCGGAAGACACTGCTGAGCACACCTTTTTCGAATGTGCAAGATGGGAGCTGGCAAGAGTCACCGCAGAGTTAGGCACAGACTCGCAACTTACGCCCGACAACGTAGTAGCCACAATGCTGAAAAGCCCGGAGGACTGGAACGCCGTCGAAAAGATGATTTACACGGTCCTGTCCGCAAAAGAGCAAGCGGAGCGAGAGAAACAAAGGAACCAATGAAAAGAAAAGATGACAAAGAACAGAAGCTACAACATCAAACAAACGGCGAAAGAAGAAAAAGCACCCGGAAGACGAACAACCTCCACTCGATCAAAAGTAATGCCTAACGGCGGTTTCTTGGTCGAGATGGGGGGAGGGGGGAGGTTTTAGTCAGTGCAAATCTGACACTACCGTCATAGATGATGATGGTGTCTCGTACGAGATTTCCTCCTCCCTGCGCAAGCTAAAAAAAAAAAAGTTAGAAGCGGGGGGGAAGTCTTATTTATTAAAAATGTTCAGTAGGGGTGAGTTATTTAAATCAGATTGACTATTAAGTAATGAAGATGAATATTTTAATTTATTAATTTCAATAGCTTCCAAAAATGCCAGTTTTTTACTTTTTTGTGCAACGTGTAAAATTTCGTATCCCCCTTGTTTATGGTTTGTGTCTATTAGGTGTTTCGCGAAAGTCGATTTTCTATCTGCAAGTCTGTGGGATTGTGCGTGTGCATCAGAACGTGTTTTAAAAGATCTACCGGTATGACCAATGTATTTTTCTCATAAACCTCTGATTTAGTTAATATATCTGATTTTGATTTCGCGTTATTAATAAATGTATTGAGTTTATTATCTGTTTTAAAAGCGATGTTATAATTGTTGTTTTTTAAATATTTCACAATTTTGTTTGATTTGTTACCGAGAAAAGTAACGACATTGAAGTTCGCGTTAGTTTTTTTAAAAATATTCGGATATATTGAGTTCGATAGAATTTTTTGTTTAATTTGGCGTAATAAGTTATCAATAAGAGTGACTTGGTATCCATTAGAGATCGCGATATATTTAATTCTGTCTAATTCTTTTTTATAATTTACGTTACTTAGGGGAATTCTAATTAATCGATTGAGAAAAGCGCGGAAAAATGCAATTTTATGTGTAAAAGGGTGTGCGGAGCTATTAGGAATGATTATATTACTTTCCGTAGGTTTATGGAAAATGTCAAAAGAGTGTTTATTATTGTCTTTAATTATTGTGAGATCTAAGTAATTGATTCTATTGTTTACTTCTATTTCTTTAGTAAATTTAATATTATTGTGTTGTATGTTGATAAAGTTAAAAAGTTGATCTAATCATAATCTATCATCAACATATCTGTACCAATAAATTATATGTTTTTTGAATTCTGAACAAAGAATTTTGGTTTCGACATGATCCATAAAAATATCAGCTAGTAAACAAGATAAAGGGTTTGATAAGAACAACAGTTTAATATTTTAAAAGTGTAATCAATTTGCACGCAGAAATTTATTAAAAATTAAAAGTTGAAAAGTCAGTTTCTGTTCAAATAAAACAAAACAAAAATGGAAAACACTCGAGAATCGCCAATTATTGACGAAAGTAATAATTTTAACCAACTAGATTATAGTGAGCAGGTAAGTAATATACCTTCTATTGTTTGTTTTTCCCAACAAAATTTTCTTTTCTTGTAGTTAAGCGACGAGTCCTCAAATTCGGGGATTTCAAACAATTTTAATTTCATAAGCGACGAAGACAGTCGTGCGACTTTGATTGACCAAGAGTATGTAATTCGGTTGTAGATTTTTATGTTTTCTAACCTTTTTTTAGGGATAAAATAATCGAGTTACAAAATGCCGAAAAATACCTGGACAAAGAGCTTTCGATTACAGAAAAAGCAATTAAGCCGTTGTTCGTTCAATATATTGCATTGCAACGTCACACTCTCCGAAGGTTTCACTCTGAATTTGAATTGAATATTAGCATTTTAACAAAACTTTCTTTTGTTAGGCATCTTAAAGTATGCAGAACCATGATCAAAGATTTGGCAGACCTGGTTGAATCCCTAAATGCAGAGACGGTCCCTTCCCGGTCCCTTATTCAAGACGAACGGCAACTTTGGATACAGGAACTGGATAAAACCTACCAACGAATTATAAATCTAAAGGCAACAACTTTTTCTTCTTATAAATTATTGTAAAATCACTTGTTTCTTAATTGCAGAAATATTTTCTGAAAGCTGTAACTCGAGCAGATTCTTCGGATTATTCCATGATTAAAAATGCACCTTCATTTGTCGTAGGCTTAAAAAGTACCCGAAGTATTTTGCACAGTAATTTTGAAACGACCTATAAATACATTTCGGAAGTACATAAAATGCAAAAAGAGACAACTACAACCATGGAAGATGTGATAAAGCAGTAAGTTTATTTTCGAACAAATCCAACATTTTTGAATATTACTATATAATCTGTTTTCTGTTAGGCACGAAGTGCTCGCACAATTAATTTCAAAACTTATGAATGTTTTTCCGATAGCAAGTAAGTGCTTTCAAAATTTGGTTTATTAATCTTTCACATTTTTTCACACCTTTCAGATAAGTTTATTATCACTCTTGGAACTAGCAGCGCTTATAGCATCGAAAATAATAATGATACTTCTCCTAACCGCTTTACTAATCAGTCCACGAATACTTCAAATTTATTGGTTATACCCGATGAAAATCTACCGCCGCAACAATCAGAGGAGAGAAATGTTTAAAGCCAAAATGCAAAATGTGAAATAAATTATCGACAATTTCTTGTTAAAAATGATTTTTAGCATTAATAAACAAATTTTTAAAAATATTCGAGCAACCCTGTAGTATATCTCTTGCGTACAGTACTTTAGACACCAAATGTCGCATGTTTATAACATAACCTAACCTTGTTTATTAATTTTTTTGACAGTACATAAAAATGAATCAAGCGGAGGTTTCCAGGTTGATATCGAAGTTAAAAATTACAGTTAATCCCAGATTGCGTAGATTTCGTAATCCGGAAGGTCCCCTGGGCAGACTGAAGAAGTTGAGGAAGACCGTAACCGCTCTAATTAAACACGAAAGAATTGAATTAAACTATCCCAGGGCTGACGAAGCCCGAATGTATACTGAAAGAGTGAGTAGAAAAAACTAATCCACACTAGGTTCTTATGTTAAAATAATTTTAATTTTAGTTGATCTCAGATGCGTTGCGATACGGTGACTGTCATCGAGAAACGATGGATGCTGCAAACTTTTGGCTCGAGGAGAAACAGCTCGTACATAAATTGTATAAAGTTTTAGTTCCGCGGTACGAAAATTACACGAGTGCTTTTACCCGTCTTCTGCCTGCTCCACAAGAGTATCCAGGAGGGCACAAGAAATCGGTTTTAGAACTTAAAGGCAACCCTTTCCCTTCTTTATTACCAGACAGATCTTTTAATAAAAATTTTATACACAATGTGCTTCTGGAAGAAGCTAGAAAAGAGTACCAAGTTCAAAAGCGTGCAGAAATGATGAGCAAAATTGATTTAGCCGAAAGGGAAGCCCTTCAAGAGTTTGAAAAAAAAATTATTGCCGGAGATGATGGAAATTTTACAGCTCAAGAAAGTATACTGGACAAAAATCAAGAAGTTATAGACTTAAAATCAGAAGACAGTGCCAGTGTTGAGGTGGATACAGAGAAGGAAAGAAAATAGGACTGTATTATGGATTATTATTTACAAGTAATTAGTAAATATAAAATTTAATTAGTCTTTTTATTTTATTAACGAGCTGGTCTTAAACATCATTTTCTATAAACAAGGAACCTGGGGTTCCTGGGAAATCGCCAATATATAAATCTATGTATTGTCAGATTAGTAAAAAATATCATCAACCCGATGATCCTAATATATAAAATGCCAGCTCACTCCTGCTACAGCGTGTCAAAATTTTTGGAGGGACGTGGTTAACAACAGAATTATCTTTTTTTTTAATAAAATTAATTGTTACATGTTAGATGAAATTGAAAAATAATTAAATTCATAACTTACATAAAATTGTTCAAAAACTATTTAAATGAATGATATAGTTTGCGACACCCTGTTATAACCGATGTTTCGATTTTCTGAATCTCATCATGCAAACCTGGAAAAAAAATAAAATAATAATTAAAAATAATTTCAATAATTTTTCCAGGTTTGCCTGATGAGATTCAGAAAATCGAAACATCGGTTATAACAGGGTGTCGCAAACTATATCATTCATTTAAATAGTTTTTGAACAATTTTATGTAAGTTATGAATTTAATTATTTTTCAATTTTATCACATGTTAATAACTTTTACCATTTTATCAACAGAATTATCCAATAATAAGTTTTGATCCGTTCAAATTTTACTATAAATAAAGAAAACCGGAATTATTCATAATCGGAAATTGAATATATTGCTATGCCCCCAGCATTTTATTTTATTTAATTAATTAATTTTCCAATTAAATATTTTCTTAAATTTTTAATTTGGTTTGCAATAAAATTTTAAAATGGACACGTTAAAAATTATTCGATACCGGTATCGCAGTCCGGCTTATCAATCCAAATTTTATGTTGTTCCTTGAACAAATTTTTAATTTAAATTATACAATTTTTACCGTTAACTAAATTTTCCAATTGTAAATTCCATCCAATTTCACCTTTTTCTATCTTTTCTTAAGTAATTTGCTTCTGTTTAAATTTTATTTTCAAAAACCACTAAAATCTTTCGTCAAAATCAATTCAATCCAATATAATAACTTCAATAAAACACTTTATCTTCAAAAACTTTTACTTGTATTCCAAAAATTATAAACTTATCAAAAATTACTCGGACATAAATTTTACACGTCGACCATATTTTGGCAAAAGGCCAAGATAAAAATTTGACTTTTACCAACTTTAATTTTTAAAGTTTTATCTCCCAAAATTCAAATTCAAATATTTTACAAAATGAAAAATCAAAATTCATAACAAATTAACAGGGTAGGTAAAACTTTGATTCGGAACATGACAATATATTTATTATAACAGAATTATCAAATAATAATTTTTGATCCGTTCAAAATAAAATATAATAAGCGAAACCGGAATTATTTCAAAATCAAATTAATAAAATCAAAGTAAAAGAGAAAACTTCAAAACCAGTCGATCTTAGGTTAGCGTTATGAATTTTTTAATTAAAAAAAAATTAATTCATCGCAATGTGATGAGAAAGCATTAAAGGTGTATTTCCAAAATTGTGGTGGCATTAAGACTAAATTGGAGGACATTAGCAATAATGTCAATTGCTGTATGTTTGACATAATAATATTTATTGAAACTTTTTTAGATGATGGTGTTGCTTCTAGCGAATTAAACTTTTTTAACTATAACATCTTTCGTTGTGATCGCTCTGTTAATTCTAGCCACAAAACAAGGGGTGGCGGCGTACTAGTTGCTGTAAGCATAAACTTGAACAAGTGTGTATCGATAACTACGTCAAATAATATAGAAAATGTTTTTATTGTAATTGATAATATAGTTATTGGTGCAGTTTATTTACCACCAGATTGTAATGTCAACGCCTATGATGAATTTTGCTGTATTGTTGAAGATATTTGTGATCAGTTTCCTCTATCGAAGTTTGTTATTTGTGGCGATTTTAATCTTCCCAATGCAAAATGGACTACCGATGGTGCTGGAATGATAATGTCAAAAAAGTCAATCGATTAACGACTGCATGTCGTTACATAATCTTGTGCAACGTAATTTAATACCAAATAATCGCGGCGTGTTTCTCGATCTTGTATTAACCAATGTCGACAGTGTTTCTGTGCATATTCCAAACGACCTATTGTCAAATACGTCGGTTCATCATACCACTTATTCGGTATGTATTCCGACCACCGACACTGTTCACTCGAACCTTACAGGTGATAATCTAATTGTGTATGATTACAAATCAGCTGATTTCAGTGCCATTAATGACTATTTCATGGAAATTAATTGGTCTAATTTATTGAATTTGAATGACATTGACAGTATTGTTGAACAATTTTACAAAGTGTTATGGAGCGCAATTGATGCTTTGATTCCACGAAAGAGGGTGAAAATTACTAGCTATCCTGTGTGGTTTTCCAAGGAATTACTTTCCCTAATTATAAAGAAAAAATGCATGCACAGGGCATTTAAAGAGTCTCGTTGTATACAGGATTATGAGAAGTTTTGCGAACTTCGCGATGAAGCCAAAAATCTAAGTCGATACATTGATGATTGCAAGAAAGTCAATGGTTATCCTGTCTCTATGTTTCTGGGGGAAGAAATTAGCAATTCGGGGCAAGACACGGTAAACTTATTTGCTAGACAATTTTCTTCTGTCTATTGTGATGATATTATCAAAAATAATTATTGTCATTATTCTGTGGATCAAATTGATTGTAATCTGTTGAACATAACAATCGAAGACGTTATTGCGACTATCTCTAGTCTACCTGATAGTTTGAGTTCTGGACCGGACGGTATTCCAGCCTTTTTCATAAAAAGGTGTATAATGTCGTTATCGAATCCGATATTTAATATTTTTAAACTATCTATGTTTTGTGCCCAGTTTCCTTGCGTTTGGAAAAAAAGTTTTATTACTCCAATCTTTAAGAAGGGTAATCAGTGCGACATTAATAACTACAGGGGTATATCGATCCAATCGGCTATACCAAAAATGCTAGACAAAATAGTTTCGGCTCAACTAATGCACGCCAGTAAAAATTTTATAGTTCAGAGTCAGCATGGATTCTTTCCAGGTCGGTCGACAACTACGAATCTTTTGTCATTTGTATCGTACATCATTGAAAATTTTGAAAATCAAGAGCAAGTTGACTCCGTTTATACGGACTTTGCTAAGGCCTTTAATCGGGTTTCCCATTCGGTTCTTCTGTCCAAAATTGAAACAATGGGCTTTGGTCCTAACATTGTGGCATGGTTACGCAGTTACTTGTTGGGTAGAACTCAGAAAGTACACTTCGTACATTGGGATTTATTAAACGACAAAGCAGGCATTTTTCTGCAAAAACGGTTAAATTGCTCTACTTTTCGCTCGTACGATCTCAATTAGAATATACTTCGTGTGTATGGACTCCATTCTATCAAGTTGACAAGGCTAAGCTAATGTCGGTTGAACGCAAGTTCCTCAAATACCACCATTACAAGCTTGGACTACTATGCGAAGATTTCTCGTACGATAGCAGTATGCTGCAGTGCAACATGAGATCTTTGGAATACAGAAGATCGGTTGCTGACGTATGTTTTATTCATCGTCTAATTAGCGGTGGAATCCATTGTCAGCGCTTACTTGAATGCTTGCATTTTAGCGTTCCGACTTATCGGACCAGGCAGAATTGTGTTTTTTGGACCAAGCATCATAGGACGAACTACAGACTGCACAGTCCTATTACGAGAATGTGCCAGACTATCAATAAATTAAACGGGCATTGTGATTTTGATTTGTCTACACAGAATCACCTAATATTTAAGAATTATGTTATGTGGACAATCAACATATTAGTGTAGTGTAATTAGTTTGTTGTTATTTGTTTGTAAATATTTTTGTTCTTTTGATTATGTAAAAAGGTTTATCCGTATAAATAAATAAATAAAAAGGAGATCTACCATCTACAAACGGGCTTTCCACCTAGTATATTATAAAGCTGAAAATATAAATAATGAGATGAGGTCAAAAAAAGACCATTAAATAAAATATTTCATATGTTATTGAACAATCTTTATTTCACCATAATAAGTTCATGTTATTTTTTAAATAAGATATCAATTACTTCAAGTGTATTGTCTATATTTTGTTCAAACAATGAGATTGATGCAAGTGATAGAAGAGGTAATTAGATAACCATATAATATTAATTCGCGGGTGAAACAAGGCAATTTTATTCATTCATGTTTTGAATATTACTATCTTTATGTTTATTAATAATATATTGTTTTATAAGAAACAAAAGCAGAACTGTATTTGGGTTAACAATTACGAACGAGACACTAAAAATCACTTTTGCTCTTTATAAGGTAAAACAAATTGCATATTTTATATTAATATAACAGGATGATGTAGCGGTCAGCTTTCTCGAGTTTAAATTTGTTAGCAGTTTCCAACCCGAGAGTAAAATAATACAAATTTTGAATTCGAGAACTCTGACCACTTTAGCATCCTGTTCAAATTGGTGTTGGTCAACTCGATGAGATCCTTATTTATCATATTGTTCATAATATCAATAAATTATATTTGTTATAATCAACCCGGTCCAATGTTTCAAATTATAAAATGCATAAATAATGATTGTTTATAAAAAAAAGTGCAATCATTCAACTTTAGGCTTGCTAGCGATTAACATAATTATAAATCATTTAAATAAATTTTGTTTATTTGACAAACATAGCGAATTACTTCAATATAAGAAAGTAGATATTACAATGGTAATTATTATTTAGATATGCTAATATGCCATTACGTACCTACTACACCAAGTAGCCAATTTAATTTTTTTTTATCTATATTGTAAATTATTTCCAGTTTATTATAAAAACTAGTTCATTGTTAAATTATATTCGTAAAGTTTTGTTGTTGATTGTGGTAAGTTGTTCATATATGCATCTTTCACCCCATTGATGAAAGTAATTCAAAATAAAATTGGTTATTGTGTAGACCGATAGTTATCTGTATTTATTATATGAATATAAAAAAAAAAATTTTACACTGCAGATATTACCGTACTACTTTACCAAAAAAAATTCGCTCGTTAATAATTTTATAGCTGTTGCTATCCTATAATTAATTATATAATAACAAATAACAGTTTTATAACTAATTTAGCAATTACTGATCGATATGAATGAATATTTCCTTAATTGGTCCACGTCCATATTATTTTAGTAAACGGCTTCAAATCTAATTTTAGCGTAGAATGCTAAAATTTATCTTGAAACATAACTTCTTAATTTAAGCCCCCCCCCTTTGACCTGGTCCTTGTGTGCAAATTCCAAAGCAATCGGTGCCGTTTCATATAATACCTACTATCTTTGTACTACTTTTGATTTTATTTACTTTTCTGTGTTATCTATTTTTACAAAATAATAAAAACAAAAAGGAAATATTTGTTGTTGAGAAGAAGCTTAAAAAGCCAAACTGGTTTAAATAAAAAGTATAAATAGAAACTTAACAATTTTCTTGTTAATTAATTTCATTTAGATTCGTCTTTATCTTTCCGAGCGGTTCTTTATAAAAAAATTATATAATGTAAACACGAAAATTTTATCTTATGTTATTACATAAGTGCTGTAAATATGTTTAACATCAGCGGCGTCACCAAATTTTTTGATTCGTCATATATTAATTCCCCGATATCGTTTCACCTTCAGACAGACAAATTTTAGGTGGGATTGAGCTCCTCAACCCATACCTTAGCGACGCCGTCGTCAAAATATTTTAAATAATGCATTGTTTTGGAAAATCAGATCATAAGTTTTATAATTTCAGAACAACTTAAACTACATCAAAGCAGTTCAGCGAAATTTTTAGAAATGTTTAAACCCAACATAAATAAAAAGTTCCTACATATCAAAGCCCATTACTTTCTATGGTATGCAGGTATAAAAACTGATTTAATTGCTCCATTTCAATTTAATTGGATAAAAATTTTAGGGCTATCTCCGGTCGTGCCCTACATGTCTGTATATGCTAGACAGTTAGGGTTCAGTAGCGTTGCAGTCGGAATTATTTATACAGTTTCTCCATTAACAATCATACTGATAAAACCTCTAACTGGAGCAATTTCAGATAAATTCAAATGTCAAAAGCTATTTTTTACATTGTCCCAACTAATTATAATACTGGCAACAATTGGATTGATTTTTTTGCCTAGCTATTCAAAAAATACCAAAAACCTGCAAGTGAGCAAAGTTAATTCAGAAGAAAATGTTACTGCGGTTGAAATATGTACCGATCAAAATATCACCGAAGAGTTTGGAAGAGACCAATTTAATTTATGCGAAGTAATTAAATATGATTTGTCCTATCATCGTTTTTGTTCATCCCAGTTTTTTCATTTTAGTTTAATTGTACAATAAATCCAAATGAATGGAATATGAATATATCAAGAAACATTATCTTCAGAAGCAAAGTGTTTTTAAACGAATCCAAAAGTGGAGATTGTTTTGAAGCTAAAATAAAAATTTCGGAATTTTCACCGCAGAACTTTTTCACTAGTCCGAGTACAAAATCTCTTATTTGCAACATAGACTGCCAAATTACAGAAGAGTATAAAAGTTGGACCAAATCTGAAGAAAGCGATGTCTATAATACGTATCAATATTGGATACTTTTCTTTGTTTTCCTAATGCATATGATCGGAAGAGGAATTACAATAATTTTTGGGGACGCAATTTGTTTTAACATTTTAGGTAACACTCCATATAAGTTTGGATATCAAAGAATGTTTGGTGCTTTGGGATGGGGTATCTTCTCAATCAGTTGTGGATTTATAATAGATGCCGTCAGTTCTGGTACATTTAAAAAAAATTACACACCTACATTTTTGTTAGCCGCTGGAATTATGATAGTGTGCTTAATAGTTTCGTCTCAACTAAAAGTAGGTCAAATATTTCACTTGAATTATTTTTGGTAAAGTTAAATTTATAGTACACTCAACACCAAGTATCCAAAAACATGTTCAAAGATATGACGCGTGTTTTGTCAAACGTAAGAATCATAGTTTTTATTTTATGGTGCTTATTTCTTGGTACTGCTACCACTTTAGCACGCCATTACTTGTTTTGGTTTCTAGACGATTTAGCTAAAGAATATGGAAGTGAAGCAAACATTAAAACGATTCAAGGAATTGCGTTAGGTTTCAAAAGTTTGGGAGGAGATTTACCATGTTTTTTCATTTCGGGCTGGGTGTTGAAACGAGTGAAACATGTTTACATCATGTGTGCAGTTATATTTGTCACCGGAGTACGCTTTTTGTTGTATTCAATTATAAATAACCCTGTGTGGTGTATTCCTCTTGAAGTATTTCATGGACTGACGTTTGGGATTTATTATTCGACAATGACTTCTTATGCTAGTATTATTGCGGCTCCTGGTACCAAAACTACGACTCAAGTAAACATATCATACAACGAAATCTAAAAAGTGCAACAACAAATTTTTAGGGTTTGGTAGGTGCAATGTACGAAGGAGCTGGAAACTCCTTGGGTTCCCTACTTGGTGGCTTTTTGTACGATGAATACGGTGGTTCCATGATGTACAGAATATCTGGATATGCTTCATTAATAATATTTGTAGTCTTTAGTTTAATACAATTACTTATTGCCAAATATTGCAAAAAAGGTAAGTTATTTAACAAATTTATGTACAATAAAATATTATTTTTTAAATTCCTTCCAACAGAAGAGACGGTGATTTATGGTCCACGGATTTAATTGGTTACTTTTCCAATAATGTCTTTTACAAATCTCAGAAAATACCTGCATCAGTTTGATTTATAATAATTTAAGAATTTGTGTACTCGAGATAATAATTATTGTTAAATTATAGCTATTATTATTTTTAAGAATTTATTTATTGCTATTAATTCTTTCTCGCCACCTCAGAAGAAACGGAAAAGACATTTTTAGTAAACCATAATATCTAAAAATGGTGAAAACTGAACATTCCTACTCAACGATATCGCAGCAAAAATTATACGTTGCAATAGATAAAATAAATTAAAACATTTTATTTTTTAAATAACGATAAATAAAAACAAATTTATTGGTTATTACCATTATTTCTTGCTGATTTGCATTTGACGTTTTTTGGTATGTTTTTTTATTTTGGTCTTGCGCTTTTCTGCTTTTTCAGATTTGACCAACTGCTTTCTTGCCTTCTTTTCTTCGAGGGTTTCGTGTTTAGATCTAGCAGAATTGACAAACTTTGTAGTTTTGGTTCCATCAGAATCTTCTTCATCGTTGTCTTCATCTGAATAACTATCTTCTTTATCACTTAAAATTTCAGGTTTTACAGCAGCACCTGTTAAATTCTTTTTTAATCCAATTAATGTTCTGTACATAATGTCGTTATCATCTCCAATTTCGGTTTTTCTCATGTCTCTTTCAAAGTCGAGAACATCATCAAGTTTCCTTGGAATGTATGCATGTTTGAATACTTCTTCAGACACCTAAACAAAAATAATGCTAATCAATTAAACAAGAACACTGCAACATTTTTTACCTGTTCTGCATTCGTAAGGGGCGCCTTCGATTCCGCAATTTCGGATAATTTATCTAAACATTCCTCCATATTTTCTTCCGTAATGGTTAAATCGGTGATGAAATCGAATAATTCTTTAACGGTCAAAGTAGCAACACCTTTTTTTAAAAAAAAGTCTGTAACATTGGTACAATCTGTCCTTAAAAACTCTAAAGCATACGGATGATCGTGTTCTACCGATTGGGACACGTCGATAATGTAAACTACACCATTGAGGTACAAAATGTTGTATTCCGACAAATCGGAATGTATCAATTTACTGATATTGTACATTCTCCACATCATAACACAAAGTTCTCTGTAAATTTTACGAGCACTGGAGATACTCAAATTTGCATCTTGCAGTTTTGGTGCCGGCCATCCATCCTGACCGATGAATTCCATTACTAAAATATGTGACCGTAAGATAATAGGCTGGGGAACTCGAATACCACTTCTGTGCATTCTAGCCAAATTCCTCATCTCTTTTTCGGCCCACGTTTTTATCTTTTTAAAATTGTTGCCGTGACTGCAAGAATTTCGAAAACGGAACTCTCCCTCCACATACTTTTTGCGATTTCTAAATCTTAGTTGAGAAGTCATAAATATTTTAATTGCTACATCAAAGTCGTTCTGACGAGTTGCATGATACACATTAGCTTCCTTACCGGTGGAGATGCATCCGTTGATTTCATGAATGAAACCTTTGTTTAAGAAATTAAAAAGGATAATTTTTCCACGACGATCTAAAACTTGCTCGGTGGTTGCACGATCGTATTTATCCTTAATTTTAAGTCGACTGTCGTCGTCCTGTTTTTGTTTTTTAAACATTAAATTGGTAACATGGCCAGGTAAGTCGACGGTACAGTTCTCCACACGAACCTTTTTCACCTGCAGTTGAGTGGTTATTTTACTAACCTCTGCTACCACCAACTCGAAATCCTCGTCGTAGTAATCATCATCTTCTTCTGCCGAATCTTCGTTATAATCTCCATCGCTATCATTTTCGTATTGATCTTGCTCTGCTCGTGGTTCAACGTTCTCATCGGCATCACCAAATAATTCCTCCTCCGGAATATTTACAAAATTGTTCATCTTAAATAGGAAAAATTAAAAATTCCAACTAAAAGTACACAACACATACGAAACATGTGAGAATTGTAATGTGAGGTTATAGTAAACGTCAAAACAATAAGTTTGAATAATTTTGCTACGTGATGGCGCTGCAATGCATTTTTGTTCCAAAATACCAATATTTGAAATTTCGAAAAACAAAAATAAGATGAAAATAATAGGTAAGTTCAAAAATATTAAATATTTGTTGTTTCGGGTTGTTCTATATTGTTCCAGAGAATCTCTCAAAACTTTTCCATTTGATCATCGAATTTTGATATTAGTATTTTTTCATGAAGTAGTCACTAACAACAATTAATCCCCAAAACAGTTTTTAAAAATTTTCACTTTAACAATTTTTTTGATTATGACATTTAGTTAAAAAATCGATAATTAAAAAACTATTAAAGATATTTTAATGAAACTTTCAGAATTTATAGTTCAATACTTGTATTTTAATGAAATATGTAAGAGTTCAAATTATTTATATACTTTCATATTGTTAATTAACTTTCAAGTTAACAAATGAAAATTTAAATGACTTCTCCATCAAAAAACAAAATTTTTTTTCTCGGTATCGAGAAAAAAAATATCGGTTTTTAATTAATTTTATTGAGAGATTTAATTACAATTAACAATGAGATTATACGCCAGCCGCATTTTTGTAATTTTTGTCACTTATTGTGCTGGAAGGTCAGCCCTCGAATAACAATTCCCCAATGCTGTTGGGACAGATAGTAAGAAATTTTCGAGAAAATCGCCTTTGAAGTATTGAAAATGAAACAGTCGAATAAAAAAAGTACAAAAATGCACAACTTACGAAAATATCCACCTAGTGTTAAAAATATGCAAAATATGTATTTTAAAAAGTATTTTATTGAATTCTGATTATGTTTTGTTATGTGATTATAATTGAATTCTAATTCTGATTATATGCAAATACATTAAATTTCGTGCTCTAATTATGACTCCTAAATTAACCTTAAGCTGTATTTCCATTATGATGACACAATAAACGGCAATACTGATGTATGTTTATTGCGGATGCAACAATAAATAAACAAATTCGTTTTTAAGCCGTTCCTGGGAAGCTGTTCTTTTCAAAAACTATGTGGTTTTCGCCACGCAAGAAGCATTTAGGAATAATACTCATATAGAATTGGGTGTAATTTTAGAACTACAGGAGCTTTAAGATTTCTTAATGTAGGTAATAATAATTAACGATACAGGAAAAATTACTAAATAGGTGTAGTAGTTTATAAATATGATTAGTATTACTTATATATTTCAATATTACTTTAATAATAAATATGTAAATGCATAAAAATATTGTTTTTCTGTAACCCGAATTATCTATAACTCAAAGTTTTTTTTGTCGTAGTACCATGGAAGTTCGACTGTACAAAACTGTTGTCTTTATTGAAAAACCGTTTATAAAAAATTAGATTAAGAAATGAATGCCGACCGCATCAATGTAAAACGTTACAAATGTGTTTGGGAGAAAACTACGATAAATGACAAAAATGAAATTATCTACTGCCTCATCCGAGTCTATGCAATTACTCCTTTTCAAGACATCCAAGATACTCTCCATAAGTAACCAAGCTATCTTCTTAAATTCGTAGTAGAATTTGTAAATAATTCTATTAGTAAGTAAAGATTGATTAATGATCAATCTGTAAATGTAATAATTAACACATTAAATAATAAGCTAGCTGGTAGTATAATTCACCCTTTGCCGGTTGAGTCATTTTACCAACTTTAAAGTTTAATGAAAAATTCATTTGTAGTAAAGTATTGGTCATTTTTAAACAAAAACCAACAACACCAATCCATTCTACATTAAAAATTGATGAAGGGCGAATAATAAATTGAGCCAATCGATTAATTTAAACATACAGCAATTAAAAAAACTTGCTTCGATGAAATAACGAGTAGCTGTCTATTTTCACCAGGTTCAGAAAAGTTCCGCGACGTACACGTATGTACTTTTGGGTTTTGTCCACTTTTTCTGATTTAATTTGAGCACTAAATTCAAACTAAAAAAAATAATAAAAAATAATCGGTTTTATGGTTTATATTATATCAGTTTATATCTTAAACTGTTCGTAGCAACTAACAAACAGTTAAAAATTCGAATGGAATTCCCATAATTCTTGTTTTATATTGCTTTAAAGTGTAGCAAAGTGCATAAACCAACTTTTAGGAATTATCTAGCCCTGTTGAACTTGAAATAAATAAAGTTGAGATGTGAAATTATTTTATTGAACAACATAAATTCTTAAACAGAATAACTATACTCTAAATTTAGCACAACACAACCATAACATATTATACAAGAGGCAAGTGGAATAAATAACTATCCATTTAGATCTAATAACTACGATGAATTCAATTAAAGCTAGAATCGAGTTGCACAATTTAAAAGTCGATCAAAATTCGATGCCATTTATCTTACGCACACCGAGATAAAACCGAGCGAATATTTGACGCAAACGACATAATTAAGTACAATAAGTTAATGAAAGCCTTCTTTTGTGGAAACGTGAAATAGTTGCAATACGAAATTGCAACAATTTCAGTTTCTTATAAAAAGGCTTTCATTATTTTACGAGTAATATTGTAGCTAAAATATGCGTTTGTAATAAAGGATGCGACCCAATTCGTGCACACTACTCAAAACGATCCATAGTTAGACAAGTTGTGCACTGTAACTCGCCTAAATAGGGGCCGTTTAAATTTTCCGAGAATAAGCACGTGCGGCAGCGAGCTTGGTTCGTTCTATATGTGCAATTATTATTGTTTTAAGTATAAGTACATTCTTTTTTATGCGTGACAAGTATTATAAATATTAGAATATGTTGAGATTTAAAATTTGCGAGGTTTGACCCCATTATTAAGTTAATGTTAAAACTATACACACAACACCTAGATACAGTATAAAGAACAACCATATTTTATTATTATTAATATACACTCAAGTATTTTTTTTTATTATCAAATAACAAGCACAGGACACATGCATTAGACTTTTTTTTATATTTCAATATTTATATTAAACCATGGTGACTGAAAGGTTATACAATACTTATTATACAATACACATAATAAAATAATAAAATAAAACAAAATAATAAAATAATAAATAACTAACAATGCATTAAATTCTTCATGACTTATACATCCACTACCATCTTTTTATGGATGTCGGTGTTTCCGACTACGTTACAAAATTCTTCAAATGATATTTTGCCATCTTCATCCTTATCGGCAAATAAAATTGTTTTATCAACAATTTGTTGTAATTGTGTATCTTTTAAGTTGTTTCCAACCATCATTTTTAAAACCTACGAATTTCATGTTTTAATAAATCAATTCGACATTAATTTGAAAGAAGCATGAAAATACTAATTGAACACAAAACTGGCGTAAATAATCAAAAAAGTATTTAAATAGTAAAGCATTTTATTACGATAAAACTTATTATGTTATATACCAGACCCCACTTTCTCCTCACATGTAATCAAGTTACTATCAAGTGGAAACTGTTTATTAGTCACCACTAAAGTAGAAGTACAAAAAAAAATCTCAAGCTATCATACCACGATTAAATACTTTCCAAATAATTAGTGACATCGGTTAACTGCATAGTTTTTGTTATTTATTAATAAAATATTTATAATAAGAATCAAATTTTATTTGTTAAATTAAAATTAAAAATAAAATTCATAATTTACTTATGATAGGGACAAAAATTATTTAATTGAATGATTATTATAGATTGTTACAACCTATGTGCGCATTGTGTTTCGAATTTCGAATTCTCGTCAGGCAAACCTTGAAGTATTTTGTAGTAGATTAAACAGTATTTTAATGTGGTAAAATATACAGAATTAATCTACATTTTTATTTATTATAATGTGAACATAACTGATATGATTATTTATTTTGTACAAGATTTAACAGTTATGCAATTTAATTTATCCTTATCATAAGTTATGAATTGAATTTTTAAATTAACATGTAAAATTTGAATCTTATCTAATATTATCATCACATGTTAATAACATTAATCATATTATTAATAAAATAACCTGTTCTAAAAGCGTAGCAGAAAATTATTCTCAAGTGTTTCTCATTAGTATCAAATAATAATTAATTTGTAATTTGTTAGTTGTAGATTTGCTTTTATTGTGCAAAAGGCACCAAAAAAATCAATAATGTTGATTTTTCAGTCAACAATCGCAACCACACTAGCCTGCTGGCCGCCGTTAGTCATCTAGACTGCGTCAGATGTAGTTGTTTGGTCTTCAGCTTAAGTTATTAAGATTCATAACTTTGTATATTATATTAATAGCTGCTTTTACACAGACCTCTGATGCGTGGGGGTTAGCACATAATATGTTTCCATCGAAGCAATAAAAAAAGACAAGGCAACAAACCGGTAATTGATAATAATAATAACACTTATTTGTTCTGTTTAAAACATGTTTTTTTGCAACCCTACTTTTCTACCAACCACCAGTTCAAATCTTGTAAAACAAAAACTAAACATAAGAGATTAAAAAAAGCATGCCAGAACATATTATTATAAAAAGCAAGAACAAATACCTGAAAGAGCTCTCCATTAGATATGAAACCATCATTATCCATATCATAGATTCTAAATGCAAAACGGAGTTTGGAAAGTTTGTCTCCTTTCACACTAAATTGGGAGACGCCTTGGATGAATTCTAAACAAAATCAATTTTTTTCAATTATATCAAATTATTATCATTATAATTTTACTTTCATGGTTTACAATAATATTCCAAACTGTATGTTTACATCAAAATAGTATATTATTTAACTAAAGCTTAAAATAGTTTATTTATCGATAATCGCATGGTGCCATACAGTCCCCCTCGCAATTAACACGCAGTTTAAGTTATAATATACATACTATTTTATCCGTTTCTAAAAAAATTGTTTACATTTTTTCGAACATAATATCTACTACTATTATAATAATATGTGACTTGGTCTACGAAAAGAGGGCTTAAGTGTCAAAATCTCATTTTCCATTTTTTTGCCAATTCGGATTGAGTTTGAGAGGCTCTTTCACATGGTGAAAACCAAAAAGTCATAACTTGATTAAAAGTTCACTAAAAATGAAGTGAAAGAAGATTTTAAAATCTGAAATAAGAAAAGTACATCAAATTATGAGATAAAACACATGATTATACGCCAAAAGAACAAAAAAACACACGTTTAACAATACTAAGTGGTTTTTTTTTATTTTTCTTCGTCGTCGTTTTTCTTGAAACCTTTCTACGTGTAGGTGGTGAGAAAGATGGACCTTGTTCCGCGTCCGATTCGAGAACATCACTAACCTTCGCCTTTCGTTTCTTTGATGCCAACTCCTTCTTCAGTGATGGAGCTACAATATCTGCTTTATTTGTATCCGAAGTTAAGGATACAAGTGTTCAACTAAGTGTGAAGGTAAGTACAGACCGGCCAACAAAATGTTGATGGATGTTGGTAACATATTTGTTGGACACAGTAACTTGTATCCACATACATATTTTCAACAGTGTTGCGCGTTTAAACCAAAACCACTTACGTGTCCAAACCAAACTCAGTTTTGAAGTAAAAATGGAACTGAAGACTGCTGCTGCTAGTTTTGCTTTCATCATTATAGCTACTCATGCCCAAAAACGATAAAGAAGATGGTGGCAGAAACAGTTTTTAACAATTTTTTTTTAAATAATCTTTATTTCTGACCCTTAAACAGTAAACATTATTACTGGTACCAGGGACAACCTATGGTGACAATAATGTCTGATTTACTTTTGAACAATGGTAGTTCGTTCCGCAATTTTCTTAGAGTAACCCGATCTGATTTTGAAAAACTTCTTCGTTTGGTAGGCCTTAAAATCTCAAAAAAAATACAAACTACAAAGATTGGCGCTTTGTTACGATTTGATTTTATTTTTAAGTAAAAATTCAATGGTTTTGAAAGATTTTCAAAAGGTGGCATCCTAATTCACTTTTGAATTCAAATTTAATGGAAATTATTATCATAATTGATAATTCGCACATTTTTAATTTTAATTTTAACTTTGCGATTTTGGAGAAAAGTTATAACTTGTAAGTTGAGTAATTATATTTGGACGACGTAGCTAATCAATTTTTTTTGGTGAAAATTGCGTTATTTTCTCATCCAGATTTATTTGGGATTAGTATTGATTGCTACGATTTTTTTGGATTTCTTCTTCTAAATTTTACATTTACTTGGGAAGTTATCCGATCTTCATTTGAAGGATTAAATTCGTTCATGGACCATTGCTTCGCTTACTTCACTAACAAACCCTCACACAACATCTAGAGGTATGTTTGATAATTTTGTTCCACATTTGTTAAGTTGAATTTTTCTAGGGCGTTAATAGTGGTTCACCAGCTATTATTTCCTTTAACTCGAATAAAAACTGTAGAAATAATTAAGGTATTTGTACGCCAAGTATACGTATACGCGGTAACTATAACGCGAGTTTTGAGCAATTGATAGCTTACTTACGTATTCATTTTTTTTTTTATATTAAAAAGCTAGCCCAATTTTGCGCATTATTGTATATATTTTATTTTTTTTATTAAATCGGAAACAACAAACGTTATCTCTGTTACTCAGTCTCTTCTTGACCTGGTTACTTCTTTTTTTTTGCAACAGCCAGTATTTTTCGTAGTTTAACGTGGCTGTTGATTCTTTTTTTTTAAACTTCGTGGCGCCCAAAAATATCAACACTTCGGCTGGCTCTTCGAAGAGTTACTTTATCGATTTTTTCCCCTATGTATTAATCCTCCCGATTTGAAGAAGAATCAGCTCATTCTCTTTTTGTATTTTAGTTTTATTTGCCTTTACGAGCTAGCCAAAGGCACACGACCCAACTACCGATAATATCACCAATAATAATTTATTATTATTTTTTTAATCCTATCTACTTTTAACGGTAGCAGCTTACTCTGTGATATTTAGCTACAGGCGATACATTTACCAGTTTAATGTACCTGTTTAAAATATCAAAGCAATCAATATCTTGAATTGTACCCGAAGTGTGCGAAGCCATTGTTGAGATTCTTAAATGATATTGTCAAGTAAATAAACAATAAATAAATCGATTAATTCTTATTAATTTATTGTCGATATAGTAAGTACTAGTATTTATTATTTGCAAAGAAGTTACATTGAGAACAAGAAATTTGTTAAGTTCTGTCATTTCCAAAGTTGATCGAGATGATTGAGCTTATAGAAGCGAAAAAACGAAGAGGAAAAAAAACCAACTGACTAAACGAGTTATTTATCTTCAGCAGCTGTTTTCTCAAACTTGAGCCCCTTTTTCGTAGACCAGGTCACATATATAACTACATAAACAGTAGTACAAACGAATGAAAGCAATAGAATGTTTAATTTAGTTAACCCGTAATTGCTATTAGCTGGACAATTTTACCTTTTCACTTTTTAATATACTTTAATGCATTTAAACATAACATAAATGTCAATCGGCTAGTAACCACACAATAGTGTAGACGTGCAAGTTTTTATAGATATTATAATATTTTATTTTATCCTGTTCAATTTGACTGTAAGTAGCAAAGTAGTAAGATTGTAATGTGTAAGTGACATAGTAGATTCTGATGCAATAGAAAGTGATTTTTCCTTATTTTAAGATTGTAATTTTATTTTGTTGTTAGATAAAGCTTTAAATATAAGTATTACTAATTGCGTGTTAGAATTATGAAAACGTATTATTTATGTAGACAATCAATTTGACTTGATTGTTGTGTGAGCGTACAAAAATCACCTTGTGGCAGTTAGGGGTTAATTGTTAAAATTTTGTAATTTATATCTATGCTTCCTAAAAAAATTAAAAAAAGTTATTGCTATCTATAATACAACTGAAGACATTCTCTGCAGTAACATTTAATATGTAGGTATGTAATATCGTAAAAGAGATAACTAAATATTATTACAACAGCTAAATCAATTCAGCCGCACTTAAAAAAACTGTTGATAAAGCATTTATGTTACTATTATGAACAAACAAGTTCTCGTCCACTAGTGAGTAATAATAAGTGCTAGGAGTTCTTGGGTAAAGAGGACAATGTAAGATAAAAATATAAAATTTTCAAAACGTTGAAAATAATAACGTCAACATAATAGCAGTTTGAAAATATTATATTTTTTAGATTATTATAACAATATCAAGTAAATTTAAAAGTAAACAAGTTAATTAAACGTTAAATATAATTTTATTTATTTATACAAGCAAAAACGTTTTTGCTTGTTATTATTCTGACGAAGGTGACACAACCCATCGAAAGCTTATAAAATATAAATAAATAAAATTATATTTAACGTTTAATTAACTTGTTTACTTTTAAATTTACTTGATATAATTATCACAAGTTAAAAATTAATATATTTAATTATTATAACAATAATAATAGTATTGTTATTTATTATTTATATTATAATAATCATATTTAGGGCCGTTATATTCACCTCCTCGTAAAGTATCTTGTAGTTATCTGTTCGATAACTTTAAAAGTGACTTGTAAAAAATTTGGGTATATTCAAATAAATATATCTGCCTTGTAACTACTTGCAACTTATTACGCATAGTTAATGTTTTCTTCGAGATAGTACAACATGGAGTAAGAGATAGCGCTATTATATTCTCAAGATAGGAAGAGATAGTATTTTGGCATAATTGTCAATAAGACACATTTTAAAAAATTGTAAAATACACAAAATGCACATCATTTATAAATTTTAAGTTAAAATCTTACTTGTAAAGTTTTATTTGGTACTCCAAGTGACTTGTAACTTATCTTACCCGTAAATCTTATACGTAACTCGTATTTACGAGACGATTGATGCTATTGGGAGGTGAATATATGTTTACTAATAACTAAGTTCCTTGTAACGATATTGGCCACTTTACGAGGAGGTGAATATATCGGCCCTTAATTTTGGTGGTACTAACAAATTGACATATTTGCATTGTATTAAATATTTATTTCATTAATATTTTCCATTATTGACTAAACAATAGTACAACCCAAGGTAAATAGAATAGAAGGTATGATCTAAACATGAACCAAAACTCGTCTTTTACTGCACATTAAAATATGGCGGTCGTAAAGATACATACATAGCAGATGATACGGTTTTGATGGCGGATAATGTGGAAGACCTACAAATGCTTCTAACTAAGACTGTAAATGTTTGTGCGGAGTATGGGTTGAAGTTTAACACCGCAAAAATTAAATATATGGTGGTCAGCAAGACACAAATTAATAACGCTACTCTTTGGGTAAATAATGAGCGATTAGAACGAGTACAAACAACCATGTACCTCGGCAGCACTATCAACAAAAAGTGGGACCACTCAGTCGAAGAACAGCATTTTGCCGCCTAAAAAGCATACTATGCGGGCACGACATAAATGTACAGTTACGAGTTCGTCTGCTCAGATGCTACATGTTTTCCGTTCTTCTATACGGCGTCGAGTTCTGGACACTTACAGAAAACACCTTGAAGAGATTGGAGGCGTTTGAGATGTGGATGTATAGGCGCATGTTACGAGTAAGCTGGATGGACCGAGTCCGAAATGTCGATATATTTGGAAAACTGAATAAGAAGACAGAAATTATAAAGACGATAAAATCAAGAAAGTTGGAGTATTTTGGACATGTTATGAGGCATCCAGAAAAATACAACATTCTACATCTTATCCTACAGGGCAAGATTAGAGGAGAACGTGGACCTGGAAGACGAAGAACATCGTGGCTGAAGAACCTGAGGCAGTGGTTCGGAATGACTTCAACATCACTTTTCAGAACAGCAGTTAATAAAGTAATGATAGCCAACGTTCGTTAGTGGATACGGCACCTTAAGAAGAAGAAGAAAGATACATACATATCTTGGTAGTATGTTTCTTGATTTGAAATAAACCAATTTTAATATAAGATATTATTATTATTATTATATTGGTTTTATGTAGAATTCAGTAGTACTGTAGTAATAAATTTGATTTGAGTTTGTGTATTTGTGAATTTTATCAAAAGATGTTGTATGCGATGCTAACAGAAATCAAGGTAAGTATGCTACTGTGAATATAATTTATGACGTTTTTTCCAAGGATCTAAAATTATTCAAAAATTGGGTGCACTTATGCGGACGCAGTGACGAAATAAATACAAAGACCGCTCGTATGTGTTCAGTTCATTTTGTTGAAGATGATTATCAAGTATATGCTCTATTAGGACATTATATTCATAAAAAGTTAAAAAAAAAATAAACAAACAAGCGATATTTGCCCGGAGCTCAAAAGAAGTTAATACAGTGCGATTTGATCGTCTTAAAAGAAGAAATGCAAAAAGTTTACAAGAAGAGTATGTAAATAATTAATATTAAACATTTGAATTATTGATTAGCGACAAAAGCGTAAAACGGTTGTTTTTCAGGTCACGAATGTATTTTCGTATGAAAAAATTAAATAGAGAGCTTATAGTAAATTTTAATACTATAAAAAAGAAAAACAATAAAGACTTGTTCATAAAATGTTTGTTGTTTTTAAATACTAGAAAATGAAAGTCAATAAAAATAATTGAAAAAGATCTCAGGTATGCAGACACCAAATAAGATAACTAAGTTACTTCGTCGACGTTTCAAAGGTATATTATGCCTTCATCTTCAGGACTTAGTAACATGATGTAAATTCTGTTTGAGCACAATGGAAAAGCAAGATGGTGTTTGATGGCTCAAGACACGATAACAGGCGTTAACTTTGTCAGTATAAAATTTTTCTTTTATTTACCTCGAGTACAACCTATGTATTTTGGTACTCTTCACAAACTAATCCGCCTACACTAGTCCAAAAAAATTATCAGGAAGTCAGCGAAGAATTCCCAAATATGTTATACTATTGTTTGTCTAGTAATGGAAAACATTTTGAAAATGTTATTTCATAAATTTTAATAATTTCCGAATAAAATTATTTCTTGTTCTACCTTTCAATTTTTTTAAGTTTAGAATATAAAAAACTAGTTAGTGAAACTATTTTACCCTTTTTAATGGATTGTTTTTTATTGTTTATTTTTTAGGGCATAATTTTCAAAATTTGGTATTTTTTTGTTTCACTAATATTTTAGAGCATTGTGTAAACGCTTTGAATATAAATTTTCAAGTTAGTCACTTAGGTAAATAAAAAACATCAAAAATAAAAGTGTGCACCTTTAAAGTCAACCTCTCCGTTGCCATCAGCATCAAAGATGTCGATAACACGTTGAACCAAAGGATTTTGCTGCAATTCTGGTAACGACATAAATTCATCGATACTTAAAGCACCCGAATTATCCAAATCTAGTTTTCGAAACCTTTTTCCGAGGCGTTTTATCTCATCGGCATCAACTAAAATAAATCAAGTTCCCGTTATCCTATCAATGTGATACAAAAAAATTCAAGTAACTTACAATTTGAGCAAAGCTCCATGGGCAAGGAACTCTCGTTACCCTAAAAATAATCGATAAAAATTAAGCTGTAAATTTTAAAATAAATTCACACAAAAATGGGCTTGCCCCTGTAAAGTAGGCTAAACTATATACAACGTCGTGATTTTATATACGAAATTAGGACGTACACAAATTACAACGTAGTCAAAATTTTACATTTTTTATTGTGATAAATCAGTTTACTTACCATGGCTTTCTTGTGTTTTGCGATCCGATAATTATTAACTTATTAATCTAAAAAATTCCCAGCTGTCAAACGTAAAAATTTTCGGCACAGATTTCCTGGTTCTTGAATTATGTGTTGGCTTAGCCAGAGGGGGCGCTGGCATATATTCATTATACAGGATAGAACTACATATTCAGTTTATTTAAAAATCTAAAAATATAAAATTTATGCTGTTACACGGAAGAAAACAAGTTGATGATTGGGTTGGAGAAAATTAAAAAAACCGTTGACACACATAATTAAATGCTCAACACCTGCAGAAAGTAATGGAAGTGATAATGAATTTATATAAATAATTTATTACTTTTTATGTTTGAAGAAAATCTATCTTTTATTACTCATCTGTATAGATCAGCTCTACAAACTTTTTTCAGTAAAAACTGCAATTGCTTCTATAAAATAATAAATATTATGATAACAATTTAAATTTAAAGTGATTAATTTGAATTGTTAATACGAAATAACATTAGATGGCGCCACTGCCACAAAAATGATAAACGTGTAAATATGTTTTGCCAACTTCTCTCCAATTCTTTCTTGTGCAAGTGTAGGCTACGATAACAGCCCAGCAATGGTTTCAGGAGTAAGTACATTTTATTTTAAATTATTTGGAAAACGCAAAGTCATCTGATTAAATTTTTTACATTTTTAGCATTATTATAAAATTAGGTATTGATTTTGATTAATATTTTTTAGACATTATACACATATCCAGAAAATTTCCGTGCCTACAAAGCACTCATTGCGGCTAAATATGCATCTTCGGATGTTAAAGTGGATCCAAGTTTCGTTTATGGCGAAACAAATAAAAGCGACGCTTTCTTAAAGAAGTTTCCTTCTGGCAAGGTAAGTTTTGTTTCGTTTATTTTAACGTTTAGATGTATAACCTCACATTAAATGCATTGCTTTTATAGACTAATTCGTATTTATTTTTCAGGTACCTGCATTTGAAAGTTCAGATGGAAAATATTTACAAGATGGTAACGCGATTGCTTATTATGTAGCTAACGAACAACTGCGTGGCAAGAAGGACATCGAAAAGGCACAAGTACTGCAATGGATTGCTTTTGGAGAAAATGAAATTCTTCCTGCTGCTTGTTCCTGGGTATTTCCCATCTTGGGGATCATTCAATATGAAAAGAAGGTATTTTATTGTGTTTTTTTTATTTTCTTACTAATACTAAAACATTCTCTCATTCAAAGATAGACTAATTTGTTTGTAATTAGTTTGTAACAACGAGAGATAAAACAAAATGATTTTCCACACCACAGAAATCCTTTTTTCTAGTGGCACTAAAAATTTCTAACATGTATAATATATTTGATGTATACTATAAATAATGAGAGAGTGGTTATGGACTAGTGGTTTGGAGTACTAGATTACTAGATCGGTTGTGGGTTAATCCCCGACAAAGCACATCAGGGGACCTATTCTTGAACTCATGCGAAACTTTTTGCATAATAAGTTTTGCACACGAATTGTATTGCGTATTTACGTAGAGTCGTAGCTTAAATCATACGAACATATACATTGCGACCAATAGCATTACAGCATCATTATAGGTTAAATAATTTCTAATGTCAGTTTTGAAGTTTTAAATTGAATTAAAATTATTTACGATTATAAATTTCGTAACGAATGCCGAAATCGAAGAAAAGCCGGGTTGGCAATGTGTCTACGAGACAGAAGGAAGCAATGATCACGTTCATGTACGTCCACATTCAGTTCTGCATGGTGCTACTTAATCATATCAATAACTTCTCGAGCCAGATCTTTAGGTTGGCGAAACAAACAAAAAAATTGCTTTTTTGATAGCTCAAAAGGATCACTTCAGAGATGAGATTGTTTGCACATTTCTTCAGCAAAAATTTCAGCCTCTTCCACCGTCTCAATCGTAGATAATATTGCCAACTCATCAAAATTTGCCATATTTTGAACAATAAATAGGTTTGTTCTAACAAGCAGTTCTAGGACTGTACGCATGCTCCTTAGGTCAATATTTAACCAAAATGATCTTTAATACCATAAAATTTGGTTAAAGAGCATATGTATAGTTCTAGAACTGAGAGAGAACTGTTTGTTAGAACAAACTAAATATTTTCACAGCTAGGACAATCTCAAGTAATATAACTTTAAATATGATGTACGTACTTAATCATTATAATTATAAATAAACAGCAGTAGTAGTTATTACCTAATCAAAATCTAAACTCTGAATAAATAAATAGAAAAAGAACTTAAAAAATGGATTTTTTAAGTGGATAGTGTGGTAGTTAGTAGTAGTTACGTAATGTTAAATAAAATAAATTTGAGTAAATAAAATCCAAATGAAATTAATTAGAAAATTAATCACATAGAAACTAATTATTATTACCAAAATAAACTAAAATACCTCGAAATGTCATGATGTGATTGCACACGATCACCACACGACCAAAATTCTCATGCGTAAGTATCACACGATGTAAGTCGAAAGTAACGTATTTGCGTATGCGAATCAAATCGTGTGAGTTCGAGAATAGGGCCCCTGATCTTTACGGCTGCCTCTCTTACAAGATGTTGTCAACATCTTGAAAGTATTAAACGTCTAAATTTTAATCATCTCTGATTAACTTTAATCTCTCATTCAAAGATAGACTGATTTGATTGTAATTAGTTTGTAACAACGAGAGATAAAACAAAATGATTTTCCACACCGCAGAAATTCTTTTTTCTAGTGGCACTAAAAATTTCTAACATGTATAATATATTTTTGATGTACCTAGTCGTGTCATAAATTCCGATACTGACAAACTACCGTTAGTATTTATCGTAAACAATAAGGGTTGGGGGTTGATAACGGTATTTTTAAAAAGGTCGTTTAAAAGTATATAAATGAGTACCAGTTGCATTTTAGAACTTAAATAGTAAACATGGAGTGGGGTGTCAAAGAAAATCGTATTGCTGTGATTGCTTTGCATAAATGTGAAAAAAGTGCTAGTGAAATTTTTAATTTATTAAAAAAATTAAAAATTACAAAAATATTTATATACCGTACTATTAAACGGTATAATGAAACTTTGGAAGTAGGTGACCGAAAAAGAAGCGGTCGCCCACGCACTGTAAGGACTCCTGCAGCCGTTAAAGCAGTTCGTGAGCGAATTCGTCGAAATCCTCTGAGGAAACAAAAGATCATGGCTCGGGAAATGGAAATTTCAAAAAGATCTATGTCTCGAATTTTGAAAATGGACTTAAAACTTGGGGCTTTCCGTAGGACTACAGGACAGCGTCTTACAATCGCTTTAAAAAAAATTAGACACGAAAGGTCTAAACAACTGCTACTTCGGCACGCTAATGACGATCACCGAAACATTCTGTTTAGCGATGAAAAAATTTTCACGGTGGAAGCAAAATTTAATAAGCAGAATGATAGAGTGTATGCCCACAGCTCTAAGGAAGCTGCAGAAAAAATTGCTAGAGTTGAAAGAGGTCATTTTCCGGCATCTGTGATGGTTTGGTGGGGTGTGTCGTACCAAGGAGTGACGCAGCTTCATTTTTGTGAAAAGGGGGTGAAAACGTCTGCTGGGGTGTACCAAGAAATGCTTGAACAGGTTGTTAAGCCTCTAAATGATACCATGTTTGGTGGAAACCGTTGGGTATTTCAGCAAGATTCGGCACCGGCCCACAAAGCAAGAACAACGCAACGATGGCTACAAGAAAACTTACCTGAATTTATTTCTGCAGAACAATGGCCCTCAGGTAGTCCAGATTTAAACCCACTGAACTATAAATTGTGGTCGGTTCTTGAGGAACAAGCTTGCCGAGTCCAGCACCGAAACATCGAGCATGTAAAACGCGATTTGGTAAAAGCAGCGGCATCGATGTCGATGGAAGTAGTTCGTGCCGCAATTGATGATTGGCCGCGGCGTTTAAAGGCTTGTGTGAAGGCAAAAGGTGGCCATTTTGAATAAAATTTATGTCAAAAAAATCTTCAGAATGTGCTTAATAAAATTAACATGTTGAAATTGTAGAATTTTTATTTTCAAATCCTTTAAATCATGTATAAACTTGTATCAGAATTTATGGCACGACTAGGTATACTATAAATATTGAGAGAGTGGTTGTGGACTAGTGGTTTAGAGTACTAGATTACTATATCAGTCGTGGGTTGATCCCCGACCAAGTACATCTGATCTTTACGGCTGCCTGTCTTACAAGATGCTGTCAACATCTTCGAAGTATTAAACATCTAAATTTTAATCATCTCTGATTAGCTTTAATCTCCCTTTAAAAAATTGACTGATTTGTACATAATTAGTTGTTAACAAAGAGAGATAAAACAAGATGATTTTCCACACCACAGAAATACTTTTTTCTAGTGGCACTAAAAATTTCTAACATGTATAATATATTTTTGATGTATACTATAAATATTGAGAGAGTGGTTGTGGACTAGTGGTTTAAAGCAGAGGCGTCCAAACTTTTTGCTGCGAGGGCCAGTTTGGTATTTAAATTCATTAGCGGGGGCCACGCATCGTAAATATGTGAATTAAAAAACCTTATTACAAGCCGAGTCGTATCACAGAATACAGAAAAAACTTGAATACCAGACTGTACTTTTTCGAGCGTGATACCGTGCTCATTCTAACCGAATGCGCTCTTCATTTGTGCGAGATCTAATACCGACGCACCACGCTACATTTATATTTTACGAAATTTTTCAAAATCTTTGGCGGGCCGGGTTTGGCCTGCGGGCCGTAGTTAGGACACTCTGGTTTAAAGTACTAGATTACTATATCAGTCGTGGGTTGATCCTCGACCAAGTACATCTGATCTTTACGGCTGCCTCTCTTACAAGATGCTGTCAACATCTTTGAAGTATTAAACGTCTAAATTTTAATCATCTCTGATTAGCTTTAATCTCCCTTTAAAAAATTGACTGATTTGTACATAATTAGTTGTTAACAAAGAGAGATAAAACAAGATGATTTTCCACACCGCAGAAATCCTTTTTTCTAGTGGCACTAAAAATTTCTAACATGTATAATATATTTGATGTATATTATAAAATAATAAGAGAGTGGTTATGGACTAGTGGCTTGAAGTACTAGATTACTAGATCGGTCGTGGGTTGTTTCCCGACCAAGTACATCTGATATTTACGTCTGCCTCTCTTACAAGATGCTGTCAACATCTTTGAAGTATTAAACGTCTAAATTTTAATCATCTCTGATTAGCTTTAATCTCCCTTTCAAAAATTGACTGATTTGTACATAATTAGTTGTTAACAAAGAGAGATAAAACGAGATGATTTTCCACACCACAGAAATTCTTTTTTCTAGTGGCACTAAAAATTTCTAACATGTATAATATATTTGATGTATGCTATAAATAATGAGAAAGTGGTTTAGAGTACTAAATTACTATATCGGTCGTGGGTTGATCCCCGACTAAGTATTATAAATAATGCAAGTTATTTTTTTTTGTTGCAGACTGTCGATAGATCCAAGGACGATGTAAAAATTGCTTTAACAATTTTAGATGCTCACTTGTTAACACGCACTTACCTTGTTGGTGAATCCATCACTTTAGCCGATGTTAGCGTAGCATGCAATTTATTGTTACTTTATACACATGTATTGGATCCCATCTTCCGTAAAAGTTTAATAAATGTGAACAGATGGTTTTTGACGATTGTTCATCAACCGGAAGTACTTGCTGTTGTAGGGGAAATTACATTATGCGACAAAGTTGCCGAAGTAGACCCCAAAAAGTTCCAATCGCAAGGTAATTGCTTATTGTTAATTATATATGTTTACAAGTTTAAATATTAAGAGTCACAATCAAATTATTACAAGCAGCATATTCGGAAAGTGTGAATAAAAAAAAAGGTGAGAACACTAACTTTGTTTTGATTTTAAAAATCACGTTTTTTTAACGTTAATTTAATACCACTAGATTTAATAATATTAAAAATTCATTTAATGTAATTAGGTAAAGCTGCTGGTAAAGACAAAAAAGAGAAAAAGGAAAAGAAGGAAGAGAAAAAGGAAAAAAAGTCTGCTCCCAAAAAAGAAACTGAACCTGTCGAAGAATTAGATGCAGCCGATGCAATCCTTGCATCCGAACCACCGTCAAAGGATCCGTTTGACTCCTTACCTAAAGGGTAACAGGAATACTATGATTTGTACTTGACATTTTATTAATTCAAATTTGTTTAGAACATTTAATATGGATGACTACAAAAGATTCTATTCTAATAACGACGAAGACAAAGCTGTCGATTATTTTTGGCAAAAATTTGATCCAGAGAATTATTCAATTTGGTATGGAGAATACAAGTATAATGACGAACTCAGTAAAGTTTTTATGAGTTGTAATCTTATTAGTGGTAAATTATGAAGACCTTAAATTTTTAAAATTTATACTAATTTCAACTCACTTTAAGGGATGTATCAAAGATTAGATAAAATGCGTAAGCAAGCATTTGCATCCATGTGTTTATGGGGTGCCGACAATAACAGCTCTATATCTGGAGTTTGGGTTTGGAGGGGTCAAGATTTAGCTTTCACAGTAAGTATTTCTAAAAATTTTGGATTGTTTGTCTTCTCCGATTAGTGTATTATAAAACATTAAGTTTGTTTTATATCTAATTTGAGATATATTATTTTGGATTAATCCACACCTGTCATAGCGCATTCTATAGATGGGCACTAAATTTTTCCTACACTTTTAATTTTAAATGATCTATATATCTCAAAATTGAAATCTTTTCTTAAAATGATTAACAGTAACAAAATTGTAATTTCAGCTTAGCCCTGATTGGCAAATTGATTACGAGACTTATGACTGGAAGAAATTAGATCCTGCTTCTAACGAAACTAAAGATTTAGTGAAGCAGTACTTTTCGTGGATTGGTACTGATAAAAATGGAAGAGCATTCAATCAAGGAAAAATCTTCAAGTAAATTTGCCATTTTCATTTTCATAATTTTGTTCATTATGCTCTCGTTTATCATTTTGTTATGATTTTATATATCAAATTCCAACGTTTTTGGAAGTGGAGCAACGGAAAGTTTCAATAATTGTGGAATTTTTATCAACTGTGCTGACCGCTAATAAAATCTTTGAAGTTTTACTTTGCCTTTTTATTTAACTTGATGAATTATAGGATTAATAATTCGATCAAGTGTTTTTTCATTTTCAAAATTGAATGTTACATTAATTTAATGTAATTGTTTTTATATTTTAATATTAACTTTTTAACAATTTTTTTTCTAACTTTCTTACTATTAAAATATAAACCAACTACATTGATTTTAACATTTTTCTTTGTATTTACAATCACATTTCGAAAAATCACTGTAGCAGTCCCCAATGTAGGTTAATTAAAGAGAGCGTTATAATGGAAAATCTTTGGGCTGTTACAATCCAGAAAACTACCCTGACGTCCCAGAAATGTGTATCACTGCAGTGAGGGCTTCAATTGAGCTGTCTTTAACGTGTTCAGCACGGAAACAACTCTGTTCTTTGGATTTCGGAAGGAACTGTGGGGCGAATTTTACATAGTAAACATCGTCCTTGGTCCTTACACAAACTAAAGGAGATCATTTAAGAAAAAATTAAAGGAATTCCGCCCAACATGCTAGTGGGACTGATGAAAAACTTCCAAGAACGGCACTATATTTGGACGATATAATTTTTAATATCTACATTTAGGAAATAAAAAGTTTCTGGTGGTACCTCGATTTTTTTCAATCTCCCTTTGAAATGTGGGAGTTATTTGTGCCGCACCTTGTACTAATATTAATCTCTTATTTATGAAATCAAGAACAAATTTATCAAAATATCTCTTTGATTTTGGCAACTACCCTAAATCATCTACTTCGTAAGTCTCTTTAATCCTGTTAAGATTGGATTATTTTCCGATCAAATGTAAACACGTCCATGTTCTACTTTTCCACAAACCAGGAAAGATTAAACTTATTTAAAAAGCTATAGACCAATAAATCTTAATATACTATAAAAACTTCTGAAAAGAGAAATTCATGTAAAACTCAATGAATATGTTGATATAAAATAATACCATCTTACCAACTTTTTAATTTGGATTTAAACAATACCGTTCTGCTTGTTACCAATTTAGAAGGGGATAACGAAAAGAAGCAGTAGGATCTCTTGCGTATCCCATCCCACGATTTTAACTTTTTCCTATTGAAAATAGGTAAAAGGACACTTTTCTAAGCATACTAGAACAAAAATTTTGTAGGATAATGCAAAAGTTTTCGAAAAAAATCGATTTTCGACCGTTATGCATCGGGATGTATCATATTACATCTCCCTGCTTTTCGTTATTTTAAAATGCCGCTATTTCGACAACTATTGCATAATCCTAAAAAATTTTTGTGTTAATATACACAGAAAATTGTCCTCTTTCCAATGGCCAATAGGAAAAAGTTCAATTCTTGAGATGCCCCCTTACTGCATGATTTTTTTGTTTTTGTCAGAAAAAATTCTAGATATAGAATAAGTTGAGTACCAGAAAAATATTTAACTAAAATATAAACTTTAAAATAGATGTTGTGCTTGTAATATTTGGTTCTTCAATTTGAATTACCGCCTTCTCAAATCAAAGTTACAAACCAAAGCTGTGATCGTCAAACAAACCTCGCACGATGTGATCTCCCCTCGTAATAACACTTACAAGTCCTTTTAAATCTGTGGATGGCTCTTTGAATGCTAACGTAGTTACCTTGCTTACTAACCTCCAACTTAAACTTACATCTGTCCCGTGGCGTAACCACTACTAGGACACCTGAAGGAATAATTAGTACACAAATTAAATAAAACACAGGATTCGGTTTAACGATGAATATATATATTTAACCGAAAGAAAAGGATAGTCCGACAACCAATTTACCAGCAAAGTTAATCTCCTTGATATCATGTAATTCAGAATACTTTAGTTTGAAATTTGATTTAATAACTGTTCGATAGTTAATCCCTCTCATCGTAATGTTTTCTAATCGATTATTCATATTTATTATTTAATGACCAACCACAACCTTTATAGTAATTTGTAAGAAGTTCATGTATGTATTTTGACGTTTAACTCAATTGGTTTTATATCTTTTTGTAAGATCTTAAATAATAAACCCTTATATTCTAAATTATCCGCTCTTATAATTATTACCTCGTCAACTTAAAAACTAAGATTGTCACCCTTATTGCTAATTGGTCATTTCCTTAAATGTAAATAAATCGTTTGTACTTAACTAAATAAATTCCCCATACTTAAACTAGCAAATAATCATAGCCGCAAACCATCATGAGGAACTTTGTTAACACAGTTCTTTAATATTGTTTTTCAATTGGTATTAGCTTATATATTATGTGGTTAATTGTTATCATCTTATATGTATTCAATCTTTTATTATCTTATATGTGGTCGCAAATAATCATAAGGAAGATTGTTAAATTTATCAATAACCGTCCTGAAATATCATAATTTTGTAGTACATCATTTAGACATTTGAAAAAAGAAAAGGAGAAACATCACAGCATTTGCTTTGTCACTTCCGGTTCTATAAAAGTTCACCTTTTCAGTGACCAGCCATTAATGGTACATATTTTCACCGTCATCTTATGATTTTAAGCGTCCACTCAACCTGTTGCGCAATTCATCTAAATTAAATTATCCCACGATAAATATATTTTCCACTTCAAACACCCGCCTTCATTTAAATTATCTTCAACAACTCCTCTTACGTATATTCATAAAATATATCGAGAACTAATCACCGCAATGGTACGCCATTACATAATCCATTACATAATCCCACTCCCGTTTTAAATGATAATAGTATTAAATCACAATCTCGAACAGTAATTAAATCTTAAAAACTGAAGATGACGTAAATAAAAACTTAGATTCAAACTCGTATGTAAAAATTATCTAACCGCGTGGCTGTGAAATTATTACTTGAAATTTTAACGTAATCCTGTATTAAATTATTTTAGAAAAATAAATCAAATATTTAAACTTACGTAATTTTAAATCTGTTGATAACTAAATATTTTGAAATAATTTTAATTTCAATTATTGAATATTCTTTTCTTAAAACTCAGACGTACAAAACTACAACCGACTCCCACGACGTTCAAAAATGTAAGGGCCTTTGTTCTATCTCTAACGATCAAATCTAACGAAAACCCGACTTCCTGCGTTTAAAATCCGCTGTTGCCAAATCGCTATATTTTAAAATAACCAACATGAACTAAATTTAAAATTTCGCGCCCATTATATTCAAATTCAAATTTACAATATTACATGCTTACCAAATAACCAAACTAAAAGAATTCACGCGTGTCGAAATGAAATTTTAGGTTAAGTAAATGAATATGAATTCTAAATCTCCTATACAAAGGGGTTGAAGTAGAGACATACAATGCCATCTATCACTTCGAAAACTAAATTTGAAAGGAAGTTTCAAATTTTACCACGTTTTTGTACCTGAAGCACGTTTACTATAAAATAGAAAATAACTTAAAAAAGGTTTTAGAATTTTTTAAGTATTTTTGTGGTATTTAGTAGTATGTGATGTTAAAATAATAAAACCTAACAAAATGTTAAAATAATAAATTTTAACTGTTAAGTAAATAATTACATACTACAAAGAAACATAATATTTAAAGAAACTAAAATGACAATAAAAAAAAATGGTTTGTGACATTTATGGCACAGTATGCATAGTAAAAAAATAACTAAAATATTCTGCAGGACTTGAAAATTTCCTTAGAGATATTTTTATTGCCAGTAAATTTCGTCTCTGCTTCCGTGCGAATTAAATTACCTTCCAGTGTTCCAGTCCACAAAATTTATTTTTTAGATCTGGCTGTAATACGTATTCTTTGCGCAAATGGAAATATCCACGTCGTCGTCCTCAAAATCAGATTCCGAAACTACTTTTTCTGATGTACTCATCATCTGATTCGGGTGAAAGAATTTTAGGCAATCATTGATATGCAGTTTCATCGTTCGAAAAATCAGTGTCTTCACTAAGATTTCCATCATCGCAAAGATTCTGAAGACCAGAATTTGAATGGCCATAATAGCTTCTTGGATTCATAAACCTAAAGGTAGAAATCACTATATTATCTGTTGAAAATTTTTTTACAACACTAATTGCAATACCTGAAGTTAACAGAATGATTCATTTACATTATTCCATTACGTTATTAGAATTAATTATAAAAACAATATTATTCAGTTGAAAATATCAGACGTCACTTGCTACATTATTAATTTATATCGTTGACCCTCCATAATAATTAATAAAAATATAGTTGAGTTAGGGGTTTATTAAACTAAAATTTGCAATTTTAATTCTGTATTTCAATATTTTACTACTTTCATATTTTTAGTTTTATTATTTTCAATTTTGTAATTTATGTAAGTTTTTAATTATTTGTATTTATTTGTAGCCTTGATAATGAGTCAATAAAGACTCGAAACGTTGGACAATTTTATTGTTTTAATATACTGACCCCTAACTGAACTGTTAGTTTTTCATAAAATAATAGTAATAAATTATATTAGCAAGTTCTATTTTCTTTTACAAGGTACGGGTATAAAACTCTTGATAAACTTCGTAGGGGGGGATTAACCTTTTTTAATGCGGAGATATAAAATGTGTAATAAAAAAAAGAGAAAAAACCGAATGTTTTACCTGGAACTTTGGTAAAAGACGTTCATATTTTTAATTATAAACTTGTTATTATTAAGATATAAAAAAAGCACGGACCATCATCATTAATTACTAGCCTTGTAATTTTAAATTTATACGCTTAAGCACAAATTAAATTGAACAAGTTTTATGTATTATAACAAAGAGTATATTTATTATTGAGACGCCAGTCGCAAGTATTGTACTCAATAGTGAGAACCTAACAGAAAGCATTTATTTATATTAATACAAGGTAAATTTTGAAAAACGTTATTTTTTATAGAGAAAAGAATGATTGTGTGGTGATCGGATTGAGATTTTTTTTTTAATTATTAATTCAGGTTTTTGAAATTCAATAATAATCTTAGATTGATCAAATTAATTAAACAATTTTTATTATTGAGCTTTCAACGTAGGTTAACGTTTTCATCAGAAAGGTTAACGTTTTTTTTTTCATTCAAAATTGTTTAATTAGCTTATTCGTTCTAAGATTATTGAATTTATTATAATATTATATCACAAATTAAAAAATTAATTTGTGATATCTATCGAAGGGGTGAATGCAGGGAAGGAAGTAAAAAAGTATTATAAACAGAAATTTGTGTTATCATAAAAATAATTTTTTTTGTATATAATTTAATATATTATAAACACGTTTTATGATGCATATTTGTATTTGTATGTGCATATTTTAAAACTAGTTAAAACAATTTAATATTATTGTTAAATACCGAAATTAGAATTTAGCATCACATAAATGATGCAACTACCAGAATGGAAATACCTTTGATGTAAAATTTTATGTTAATTTAAAATTTATGCAGAAGTTGTAACACTTACTTGAAGGAGAAACAAATTAAATATAGAATTTGATTTTCAAGGTTATTTGTTCATAAGCTTGTTTTTTTAATCTTTTCATTATTATAATAAATTATATTACTATTTATCGGTGGCCGTTTGTAAGAAATTTAGATGGTCAGAGGCATGCGTTTGAAAGCGAAAAGTAATGTCGTGTTATTTTTCAAGGAGCCCTCTTCGGTGCGACCTTTCTGACGTGTACCAGAGGTCCAGGATCTTCAGAGTTTAATCAAAACCCGCCATTATTTTAAAATTCAATTTTATTCATCATCATCTTCACGCATTAAATATTTGTCTGTTGCGTCACTCTTGGTCTTCCCATCTTCTTCTGGACCTGCCCCCATTTTTTTTACCTCTGGGTTTATATCTGTACATCTTTTTTGGTATGCGTTCTATACCCATTCTTTGCATATGTTCTTTCCAAGATCTTCAATATTTTTTTTTCTGTCGTTTAGACTGAATATTTTATTTATAAAAAAAATAATTAGAAGAATTTATTGTTCCTCAGGTTGCAAAGTTAATGTTTTATTTCTAAATACGCAACCCATCACTTACGGCTTGGTGTGGACACAGCAATATGTTATATTTTAAAACAACATATTAACAAAGTTATTATTGTAAACAGGGCCGTATTTAGACTAGATTTTCGGGGAGGGTTTTAAAAAAATTATAAAACGAATAGCTAATTTATTAAAATATAAAGAAAATTTTTTAAAATTTAAATTTTGTTATATTAATTTTTGAAATGTAATGTTTGGAGAAAGTGAGTAGAGGGAGGTTTTTTTGCCAAGATCGCGGAAACGACAAAGGCCTAAATTTTGCTTCGCTGATTTTTTGAGTTATATTAGTGTGCAAGTATTTTTGCAATTAAGATTTTATTTTTGAGTATTATTATTGGAAAATTTTGTTTGAAAATATTTTGGTCGAAAGTTACCGCAAAAAAATAGAAATTTTTTGAAGAAATTGTTTTTATTTAATTAACGTGATTATTTTTTTGAGCGAGTGAAAATAATTTGTCGAGGGAGCGACAAATTTTGATTACATGTTGACTTTTAGGGGGGGGGGGGGCGTTATCGCGGATAAAATTTTGTTTGTACCATTTTAAAAGTTTTGTTTACTCCGATATTTTTAATAACTTTAAACTTATTCATATTTTAATTTTAAACTCTCTTGTAAAAAACCGTTTTTAAATAAAACTTTTTAATTTTAAAATTTGAATAAAAATCACAAACTAAATTCTTATTTTACCGATGGCGATAGTAAAATAATGTCAAAACGAAGAACTAAATTAGATTGAAAGAAAATTTCACAAATCTTAAGCAAATGTACACTTATATGTACAAATATACAAAATATAAAACAATTTATGGGTTTACAATGCCACTCTAATTTATTGTGGAAGTGTTATTTTAAGCTATGCTGTCCATGATGGTCATACAATTTATGTTCTTGTAATATTTGGTTCTTCAATTTGAATTACCGCCTTCTCAAATCAAAGTTAAAAACCAAACCAAAGCTGTGATCGTCAAACAAACCTCGCACGTTGTGATCTCCCCTCGTAATAACACTTACAGGTCCTTTTAAATTTGCGGATGGCTCTTTGAATGCTAACGTAGTTTTACCTTAATTACTAACTTCAACTTATATCTGTCCAGTGGCGTAACCACTGCTAGGACACCTGAAGGAATAATTAGTACACACAAATTAAATAAAACACAGGATTCGGTTTAACGATGAATATATATTTAACCGAAAAAAAAAAAGGTAGTCCGACAACCAATTTACCAGCAAAGTTAATCTCCTTGATATCATGTAATTCAGAATACTTTAGTTTGAAATTTGATTTAATAACTGTTCGATAGTTAATCCCCTGATCGTAATGTTTTCTAATTGACTATTCATATTTATATTACCAACCACAACCTATAGTCATTTGTAAGAAGTTCATGTATGCATACCGATGTTCGACTCAATTGGTTTTTATATTATGTAAGACCTTAAATAATAACCCTTATATTCTAAATTATTCGCTCTTATAATTATTATCTTGTCACTTAAGCTAAGATGGTCACCTTAAAATTAGTACGTCTCTTATTAATATATCGTCATCTTAAACTAGTACGTCCTTCTTATTGCTAATTGGTCAGTTTCTTAAATCTAAATAGATCGTTTGTACTTAACTAAATAAATTCCCCATACTTAAACTAGTAAATAATCATAGCCGCAAATAATAATCATGAAGAACTTTGTTAACACAGTTCTTTAATATTGTTTTTATTGGTATTACTTTTTATTAGGTTAAATGGTGTAATTTTAATTGTATTCAATTTTAATTAAGTTAAATGTATTCGATTGTCACTATTTTATAAGTGGTTGCAAATAATCATAAGGAACATTGTTAAAATTATTAATAACTGTCCTGAAATATCATAATTTTGTAGTACATCATTTAGATATATAAAAAAAGAAAGGAACGACATCATAGCATTTGCTATGTCACCTCCGGTTCCATTACAGTTTGCCTTTCTAGTGACAAGCCATACTGAGACATATTTTGACCGCCATCTTATGATTTTGAACGTCCACTAAATCCGTTACACTTAATTATCTAAATTAAATTATCCCACGATAAATATATTTCCACTGCAAACACCCGCCTTCATTAAATTACCTTCAACAACTCCTCTTACGACTTAAACCAAACCTGCCCCTAGTAATAGTACGCCATTGGAAAAACATATGAATAATCAATCTCTTCCATTACATAATCTTACTCCCGTTTTAAATGATAATAATATAAATCACAATTTCAAACAGTAATTAAATCTTATAACTGAAGATAAATTAATAAAAACTTAGATGCAACCGTTTATGTAAAACGAAATTATCTACCCGCGTGGTTACAACAATTATTACTTGAAATTTTAACGTAATCCTGTATTAAATTCTTTTAACAAAATAAATCAAATATTTTTAACTTACGTATTTTAATTCCGTTGTTAACTAAATCTGATTTTAAATAATTTTAATTTCAATTACTTGATATTTTAAAATTGATGCACAAAGAACAAGTGTTTCAACGGCGTTCCAAAATGTAAGAAGTTGTTACCATCCCTAACGGTCAACTCTAGCGGAAAAAACTCCCACTACCTCCGTTTTACCACCGTTGTATTTTAAAGTAACCAAAATGAACTAAATTTAAAATTTCGCGCCCAATATATTCAAATTCAAATTTACAATATTACATTCTCTTTAAAATTTTTACCATAATAGTAAGAATTAAGATAAAATATATATTTCATTTATTTCAATATAATTATTTTTCAAAAAATCGAAAATTAATTAAGAGGAGTAATAACTAACAATTAATTAAGTGGTCGAAGACTTTTACACAGTACTGTAAATATTTAGGGCATTTTTATATTCTTCATTTTCGGTTTTTATATTATTGCAATTTAGTAGTAGGTGCATTCAATCCAGTGTCGCCAATCGCCGGATTATAATACGAATTTCCGATTTTTTAATTAAGGATTTAATTTATTAGAAATATCTCTTTAGTTTTAATTTTTATTTAAACAATTCAAGTTTAATGTTTTTGTTATAGTTGTAAAAATTGTTTTTGTTTTTTCTGATTTTTTACGATTGCAGTCGAACTTCCGTACTTTATTAATTGATAAATAATTCCGGGGGGGGGGGGGGTTGTAACCCCTAAAACCGCGCCCTTAAATACGGCCCTGATTGTAAACGTGCAGACTATTTAACAAATTAGGAGGATTTTTAAACGTTTCTATTAGTAAACTATTTATAGTTTATTAAAAGATTCTGAAAAAAATAATTTTAATAACATTTCTTATATTTCCTGCACAGTACTATGCAATTGAAAAATTTAAATTTTTATAATTACTATTTTTTCTTTTTTTGTTAAACAAGAATAATGTTAAATGTTTACGTGATCTTTTTGAAGGGTTAGATCCAGAGTACAACAATTCGTTTAGTTAGGAAAAAATAGCGTATTACATAATATACATGGAAGTGATACATTTCAGTGATCTGTCAGAAAATTGGACCCACGATTTTCAAAATTTTCATCTACACACTAAGAAAGAGGACACTTTTCTAAGCATACTAGAATAAAAATTTTGTAGGATAATGCAAAAGTTTTCGAAAAAAATCGATTTTAAAAATGTAAAATTTACATGTATTTTAGATACACCTTTTAACACGGCTGCATGATTAGCCGTGTTGAGTAAGATAAAAAAATAAAACAGGACCTGATTTTTTTACCTTACACATAACAATTTAAAAATATCCCTGAAGAATGACAGAACTCACCAAGGGTGGAACTCGAAGCCATAGAACTCATCCGGGTGTCGACCGCGATTTCATTTTTTCTTTTTTTATTTCAAGAACTCTTTATTGAACATAATATTTACAGTGTTTGTTACAAGAGGTAACAGGTTAGAAAAGCGGAATTTACATTACAACTGTGCCTATTGCTACTATTTTACAATTTACCAGTTAGGTATGGATTACAATAATATTACATGAGTGGATTAAACTTATAATTAATGATTTTTTTTTCTGGGAAAAAATGAGTGCAAAAACCCAGTGGATTGGTAACTTATAGCTTATAACGACAATAGAATATACTAGGTGACCCAGACCACCCGTATCAGTACTTTTTTTCAAAAACGGTAAGTCGTAGAGAGTTGGGCTAAAAAAATTTATTACAAAAGCTCTAATGACGAATCTAATGGTGATATTATTATTTCCGGGAAAGGTCGGCATCCTAAAAAATGCCGTTTGCTCCAGAAAGTCCAGAATTTTAAATGGCACCATATGTCGAAAGTGGTATCGTTGGAAAGCTCTTTAAAAAATAAGCAAGTTTTGTAGGAAAAATGTTTTTAGATACACCTGGGGTCGGATCAAAGATATTGTTTATACAGAAAAACCGACAACGAGAGATGATATGAAGCTCAGAATTTGCAATGCCTGTCGATCATTAAACACTGAAGAAGTACTTAGAGCCACTGATAGTATAACCAGAAGAGCTCAACAGTGTTTAGAAGTAAATGGAAGACATTTTAAACACTTGTGACATTGGTCTAACGCGGTAGCGTTAGAGTTCGTTATAAGAAATTGAAATTTAATAACTTAAGTCGGATATAACTTAAACGGGGTGGGAATAATAAAAAAATTTTTCCTACAAAACTTGCTTATTTTTTAAAGAGCTTTAAAACGATACCACTTTCGACATATGGTGCCATTTAAAATTCTGGATTTTTGGACTTTCTGGAGCAAACTACTTTAGATGCCGACTTTTCTCGAAAATAATATTATCACAATTAGATTCGTCATTAGGGCTTTTGTAATAAATTTTTTTAGCCCAACTCTCTACGACTTACCGTTTTTGAAAAAAAGTACTGATACGGGTGGTCTGGGTCACCCTGTATAAAAGATAACAAATTAAATAACTAACTAGCCTAGCCTAACCTATTTACATATGTACAGCGCATAACATTAGTTATGTGAATTGCACTTGGCGACGTCCCTCGCGGTTGGTCTAGTGGCGACAGGTGTCGGTCGCGGCGGGCGTGGCCGCGTGAGGAGTGGTTTGATTGGGTATGGAATTTTTAGAGCAGTACGTTATGAATTAGAAGAATTTCACGGCTATGTCAATGATTTTCGCGCGAATGGTTAACGTTTTTGCGAGTTCGTGAAGCGTGAATTTTTCCGTATTTGTAGGTGACCCGGTGATTAAGCGGAGGAATTTATTTTGGAGGCGTTGTAAATGATCGGAGTTTGATTTCGCGGTTTTGCTCCACACGTGGGACGCGTATAGAAGAATTGGTCGGACCATGCTTTTATAGAGCCGGAGTTTGAGATCGGTGCGGAGTTTATTCCTGTGATGCAAGATGGGGTAAAGCGCTTGATACATGATGTTTGCTTTTTGCGTCGTGAGTAAGCAGTGCTCCCGGTACGTAAGCCGTTCGTCGAGGGTTACGCCGAGGTATTTGACTGTTGGGGTTCGCGTGATCACGGTGTTGTCAATTTTTAATTCGCGCGTTGTTTTGTCGCGTTTGTGGGAGAACGTGGTAAGTGTTGTTTTTCCTGCATTTATTTGGATTTTTCATTTTTTGTAGTAAAGTTCGAGCGCGGTAAGGTGACGTTGCAGGTAGTCTATGGATTTGTTCTTATGGAACGATTTGGAGATTATCGCGGTGTCGTCCGCAAAAAGCGCGATTTTCGTGTCGGAATGACTTGGGATGTCGTTAATGAAGTACGTAAAGAGGATCGGGGCTAGTACGGAGCCCTGGGGTACACCGGCTGGAATGGGATGGGGGGCAGAGAGAGAATGGTTGACTTTAACCTGAAAGATGCGATTTTGTATGAAGCTGGCTACAATTTTGACAAGGTGAGTGGGGATTCCCGCTGCGTTGAGTTTGTAGATGAGGCCTTCGTGCCAAATAGTGTCAAGTTGACCACGATTGAGTTTGTGAGGCGCGCGAGTTGCAGCGTGGTAGAGTGCTTTGCGCGGAAACCCAATTGCTCGGGGATGATGCTAGGGAATTCGAACTCGTGTTGCTGAACGCGGGAGAGAACAATTTCTTCAAGGATTTTTGAGAGGGTGGGTAGGAGACTGATGAGGCGATAGCTAGTGGGGATGTTTTTGGGTTTTCCAGGCTTTGGGATGGGGATTACTATTGCATTTTTCCAGGCGGATGGGAAGTATTGGATTTTGATACATTGATTGAGGATGTAATAGATTTGGACGATTGGCTTTTTGGGAAGCCGTTTTAGGATTACTGAAGAGATGTTGTCTTGACCGGGAGCTCTATTTTTAAGGGATTTGATGTAGAGTTTGATTTCTTTGGGAGTGCTCAGGGCGTCGGGCGGGATGGGATGTTGTGTGGATTGAAAGTTTTGGTATGATCGTTTTACCATTTTTTGGGTGAGGGGGTCGGAAAGGTTGATGCTAAGGTTGTGATTTTGGAGGTACGCATCGGCAATTGCGTTAGATTGATCAAGATTGGTGGATTTAATGCCGGCTGGAGTTTGAAGTGGAGGAATTTGAGTTCGGAATTTTTTATTTTTGAAGGAACGGGTTAGGGACCAAAGTTTTGCGGGGTTTCGTGGGGTAATTTCTGCAAGGGTCTTGTCCCAATTATGAGATTTAATTTTATCGATCGCGTTATTAATGAGGTTGGTTAGCCGATTTATTTGTTGCTTGAAAGCGGGGTATTTAGTGCGTTGATAAATTCGCCGAAGTTTGTTTTTGTTTTTGATTTTGTGGGCGTGGGCGTGGTTTCCTTGGAGTTGGCGTTAAACGCGTTTGAGATGTGTTCAGTGAAGTTGCTGATGGCTAGGTCGATATCGTAAGTTTTTGGAGTGTGATGACTTCGCGGATGGCCAAGTTTGCGGAGAGTACTAGGTCGATTGTCGAGGGTAGGTAGTTCGCGGCTACGGAATGGTGCGTATGTCGACCGCGATTGACAACAACATTAAGAGTATATCAAAGCACACGTACCGTCAACAAAATGAAGAGCAGGTAAATCAACGTGCGACTTACGTATATCATATTACATCTCCCTGCTTTTCGTAATTTTATAATGCCGTTATTTCGACAACTATTGAATAATCCTAAAAAATTTTTGTGTTAATATACAGATCCTCTTTCCTATAGTGTAATTGAAATTTTTGAAATCGTGGGTCCAGATTTCTGACAGTAACCCATCATAATACTGTACAAGATTTTCTGTTGTAGAAAATGAAAACGTTATGTATACTGTTATCTTTGGGCGTTATCGTTAATGCTGGAGTTGTAAGTGGTATCAATAATAATGATTATTTTGTATTGAATTTAATTTATTCTTAGATTGGAGGTGGTGGTTTCGGATTTGGAGGAGGTGGGGGATTTGGAGGAGGTGGGGGCTTTGGTGGTAGCAGTGGAGCATTTGTCGGAGCAGCCAATAGCGGCGGTGGTCATAACGTAGAAACTTCGTACGTATCTGAAGGTGATTCGAGTTGTATTATTGTTGCCGCTCTCTCCTAATTTAAATATTTTAGGAATATCAGAAGGACAAGTCGGGGGAGGTGGAACAGTTAGTTTTTCAACATCAGTTGAAGGTGGCGATGTCGCAAAATCAAGTTATACTTCAAAACACGTTTTGAAAGCTCCCGAAGTAATTTCAGAAAGAGTTGTGGATGTAAACGTAGAATCTCCCCAAGCTCTTCCAGCCAAAAAAACGGTAATAGAGCGTACCGTTATTCCGAATTACGTTGAAAAAACTATTCAAGTTCCTACTTACGTTGAAAAAACAATAAGGGTGCCCACGTATGTAGAAAAGACAATTAAAGTTCCAGCCGCTCCGACAATAGTTGAAAAGACGATAAGTCATGACGAAGTGGCTTCTTCAGAAAAACGTATACAACATGAACGTCGAATAGAATCTGATTCAGCAGGTGGTCAAGTTATAATTAAGCATAAAATTAAAGAGCGTCCACATAAAAGGGTTATATATCATAAGTAAGTTTTGTGAACTATGCTCATAATATGTATAGGTAGTCCAATTATTTATATTAATAACGCGTATATCTTGTTAATCTTGCAGAGAAATACGTAACGGTGGAGGATACGGTTATGACGGATATAGCGGAGGTGGAGGATATGGTTACGAAAGTGGTGGATTTGGAGGTGGTTATGGAGGTGGTTATGGAGGTGGTTTCGGAAGTGGTGGATTTGGTGGATTTTCCTTTGGTGGTAACGGAGGTAGAAGTATTGTACAAAGTGCTCTGGATGTAAGCTCAGTTTAATAAATAGTAATATTTATATTTATTTGTAATTAACTTCAATTCAAATTGAAAAAAAAATAATTTAAAATTAAGTTTCCAATGCAACTTGAAAATTTGTTCTCTAAATAAATCGTATAGATCGAATTGCTAAAATTTATACATGTATGTCGGCTATCAACCAAATTTGTCGTTCCTTCGACAAGTTTTCAAAATATTTTATTGAATTTCAAATTAACCAAATCCAATCATAAATTTCAATTCAACCAACTTCTCATCAAAAATAACTTTTAATGTCAAAATTATCAACTTACTCAATTAAAATTAAGCGGACTCACAAAATTTCAAGTCCGCCGTGCCGGTCATCTTTGATAAAAATCTCCTATTCTTGCCTTATTGCCAACCTTTTTATTTTCAAACAAATTATTATTTACAATTGAAATTTAAACAAATATATAAAAAACATTTTATAAACTATTTTTGAAACACGATAATATTATTATACTTTTTTTTTAGATACCAATAAAAACTTTAGGAGCCGTGAAAGGTTTATTAGGTGGTTTCGGAGGCGGAATATCTGTCGGAGGAGGAGGCGGTTATGCATCGTATAGAAAATAACCAACGAAACATTTTTTAAATATATAATAATATAAAATAACTAATATCCGTTAGGTGCATTGTAATATTAATGAAGGCATTTTGTATTTGTATTAAGTTCTTTGTGGTGAGAATAAATTTTTTTAAAATGGTTTCTCACTCGTAGAAAACTTTTTTCATTTATTTTTAACTTTATATTATTTGAAATGTTGAATAAAGATGTAAAATTTGTATGTGATTTTGTAATACATATAATACTAAAAATAATGACACGAATTTTATAAAATCTGATTGTATGGTCTCTTGAGCTATATATTATTCAAAAATAACGTCATATTAACAAAAATTACACTGGATAAAATCTGATGTGACCGTCTACACGCGGTCTAGGACGTTTTGGCGCAGCTGTTTTGGCGCGACCGGTTTGGCGCAAAGACGGTTTGGTGCGAGCCGGTTTGGTGCGAGCCGGTTTGGTGCAAGCCTGTTTTGGCGCGAGGACGTTTTGGCGCAAAGACGGTTTGGCGCGAAAATTATAAAATACTTTTTATAAGACGAAATCGTTATAGAAGTAGCTTAGTTTTATTAATTATGGTTAGTTAATTATTAATTAATCAATGAACTTAATTAATAAAATAATTTTTCACAAAAAATAAAAATTTTCTGAATTTAATTTTTTATTTTGTAGCTGCCTTGTTTATTATTTTCTGATTTTCTGTGAAATGTATTGGTTTTTCAAAAATTTTTACTAGACAAAAGTTGCAGTCCGTTAAATCTTCTATCTGGAATAGAGAGTTAGAGTTTTTGTAAAATATTTCGTTTAAAAGATATAGGGTTTTGAATAAAACCAAAAAGGAGAAAAGTTTGAATTTTTCAACATTTTTGTACTTACTTTAATTCATAACTTGAAAATCGTTGATTTTAGAGCAGGAAAGATTTAAATCTAGTTTGTAGATTATTTCACGCTATTTAAAAAAGCACCCAATTATTTTTACTGAAAAATCAATATATTCGGAACTATGGCCACGTGAAAGTAGAAATTTAAAAAAATGCTTTAAAGAAGCCTAACTCTCAAGGCTTTGAAATTAGAATTTCAATAATTTAATAATTATTATTATTATTATTTCAATAATAACAAGAATAAGCGTTGCCTAAGTTAGGTAATATCGAATACAGAGTACTTGCATTGTTGCATTCTATCGACAAATTTGATAATCTATTTAACAATTATGTCATATTGTATTATTTCATTGAAAATCATCTGTTATAATCTTTTACGTTTCTACAATAAATTATTAAATATATAATAAGCTCGTATAGTATCAACGTAGCGGTTCCTAATGTGTACCTTACCAAAATTCAAGTTAGATTTAAAAAAATTAAATGTTTGTAATTATTTGCACCAAATCGGCTCGCGCCAAATCGTCTCTGCGCCAAAACGGCCTTGCGCCAAACCGGCTGCACCAAACCGGCTGCGTCAAAACGGCCGCGCCAAAACGTAGTACCACGTACCATACCACCACACTTTTGATATAATTACCATCGTCTTAATAACACTTATTTCTAATTTAATTTAAAACTTACAAAGAAAAGAGCAAAGAGATTTAAACAATAAAACAAATTATATTTTTTTGTTACCGATTTATTATGCAAACAATTTTATAAACCATTAAATCTGTTGCCATCATGTCGACGTTACATAGGTTTTGATGGGTTAACTTAACTTAAGTTTATTAAATAAATGGAAGAAGATGAAAGCGAAATGACAAAAATAAGAAACATTTCCTAAACACAAACATAAAAATTTTAAGTAATAATAAGTCGACCTTTTAAATAGAAATAAATAAATAAGAATAAAAAGTAATATTTTTCAAATTGTAAAATATTTTAATATATAAATTCTTACCTTATTGTGAAATATAATGAAATAAAAAATTTTTTTAATTGAATTGTAAAATATTGTTACATTTTAATTAAAGCTTTAATTTACACATTAAATAAACTGACCAATTTTATTCAAAGTTAACCCAAGATTAACTTCGTTGTCGGTTCTCTCGAAGCAATGTTCAAAGATTGACGAGTTAATCTTGGTTTAACTTTAACTCGAGATTTATACAACTGGGTCTTATATACCTCAACTTTTAGAAATAATTTGATTAATTTAGCTTTGGTGATCTGACCATTTTAATCTTTTAATTCTTAAGGATGTATGAGCGAGGGCGTGGGAGAATAGCGAATTTTGATGAGTGGGGATAGGCTAGTATCGTTGCAGGGTGAGGTGACAAAAATAACCACGTGACGTGTAATTTACATTTGGCAACACAGCTTTTTTGATTAATTTTCTGTCGGTGACATCTGACATTTGAACGTTTTATGCATGCTATTTTTTTAATTTTCATTTATTGAAATGCGGTTTATTTAATATAAAAATTCTCAAGTCTGCTGCTTTCACTATAATATAATATAATAAATCTGCTTTTAAATACACAAATAAGGTTATATTTACATCTGTATTTTCTATTACTACCGCTAGTTTGTTGTGGCGCTCGTAATAGCAGTGAACTACAGTAAAACGTTGCCAAGTGTCATATTACGGCAAGAAAAAATTTGTAAAATAAAATAATTTGAATTTCATTTCAATTTTTCTTTTTGGGATGAACCGATGCATAGTATTTTTAATATACTGACGAATTACTGCAAGTATCATCTTTCTTATTTATAGTTTTTTTTTAAACTGAAGATATTTTAACATACTGATATTTGTTGATTTATCATCACAACTACCCATTTCTCCATAAGAGCAATGTATTTTATGTCGATTTTCAAAAATTTTTTTCTTTCAAATATGAACGGTTACCTATGCTGAAATTTTTACAGTAAATTCATTGAGTAAAAATCTATATGTAAAAAAATTTTGAAGTCTTAAATTGAAAATTGTTGTCATGCTCATACATCCTTAAAGCAGTTATGCCAATTAATTATTCATTAATTTTGTGACCGAGTTCAAAAAATGTCAATACCCAAACTTTTTGTGCCGTGAAGTCGTAATAATGAAGTGACAATAATGACATAATATCCATATTAGTTATAACAGTAAGATTTGGTATTTTAACATTACTCAAAGGGACAGTGTCGTATAGCCAGGTTTTGCTTAGGGACATAATATACTTTTGGGAGCGTAAGGAAGTAATTTTGCTATAAAATCTAAAAAAATTAAAGTATTAACATTTATCCATTGCAAACCAAACAAAACCACAGAATCGTGTTTGTATTACTTTTCGGTGTAGGAAAGTGACGATAGTAGTAATCGGTTGAAAGTTAAAACGAACCAAATGCAAACCAGGCCATTTCCATCATCCTTTAGTGGATCAGAGACAAAGGGCTCCAGCTGGTCCCGGAAAAATCCGAAGCCGTTATGGCTATCGGAAGGAGAAGGATGCCCAACATCCGCATCCACATGAACGGATCGACCAAAAGAATCCGTTCTGGTGCTGGGAGTTAGACTGGACAAACACCTCAACTTCTCCCAGCACATCAGAGAAACGACGGGGAAAGCAGAGGCGTCGGCATCCACCATCGCACGCTTGATGCTCAACGTGGGAGGGCCAAAGGCAGTCAAGCGAAGAGTGCTCGCAACCGTGGTGCATTCCATCATGCTGTACGCTGCACCCGTTTGGCACGACGCCCTCCAAATAGGACGAAACCGAGACAAAGTACATAGAGTACAGCGAAGAGCCGCTCTACGCGTGATAAGTGCATACAGGACCGTGCCTCGGCTGACTTACAGGCCGGAGAAAGGGCGAGAACCCACTCCGGACAAGTGAACACCAACGACACGACCATGAACCTCTGGCAAACCAGATGGGACGAAGCCGAGGTTGGACGGTGGATACGGCGACTCATACCCGACATCAAAAGTTGAGTCGCCAGAAGTCACGGTGAGGTAAACTACCACATCAAGGCAAGCCCTCACCGGACACGGATGCTTTAACGCATACCTCCACCGTTTCGCCAGAAGAACGCCCCCCCAAGTGCGACTACTGCGACGCGGAAGACACTGCCGAGCACACCTTTTTCGAATGTGCAAGATGGGAGCTGGCAAGAGTCACCGCAGAGTTGGGCACGTAGTAGCCACAATGCTGAAAAGCCCGGAAGACTGGAACGCCGTCTAAAAGATGATTCGCACGGTCCTGTCCGCAAAAGAGCAAGCGGAGCGAGACCAACAAGAAAACTAGATGAAAAAAAAAGAAGAGAAAAAACAGAAGCTACAACATCAAACAAACGGCGAAAGAAGAAAAAGCACCCTGAAGACGAACAACCCCCACTCGATCGAAAGTAATGCCTAACGGCGGTTTCTTGGTCGAGATGGGGGGTAGGGGGGAGGTTTTAGTCAGTGCAAGTCTGACACTACCGTCATAGATGATGATGGTGTATCGTACGAAATTTCCTCCTCCCTGCGCAAGTTAAAAAAAAATCAACGAGAAACACAAATCGCAGCTTTTTATAATATACTACATTTTGGATGAGAATCACTTATTTTTAGTGCTAGCTATAACTCCTGCCCTATGGTAGTAGATTATGATGTTTTTATTACTGCATAGAAATGCGCAAAAAATAAACTAGATTTATTTTAACTTCGGCCCCCCTTCGATCGTACAAAATATATAAAAATAAAATTTTCTAAGAGTAATGTTAATTTTTCATAATTGAACGGTACAATATATTTGTGAGAACCATTAGAAACCATAAAAATGTCGTTTATGTTCAAATTTTAATGCAATTCCGTTCAATTGTGGGCCTTTTAAAAATTCAAGTTAAACATTTAAAAGAACTCGAGAGCTAGAACCATCGGCTTGTACGTGTGCGTTGTATCTTGGTCGTTTGTTAGTTCCTCTTCTAATCTGATCTTGTTGTTCCTGCTGTATTTGCTGTTGTTGCTGCTGTATTTGCTGTTGTTGCTGCTGCTGTAATTGTTCTTGTCGTTGACGACGATTTTCTAGATTTCTTAATCTTAAACGTCTTGTGCTTTGCAATAATTCATTTACGGAATTTAAAGTTGAAATTGGGATCTGAAAAACATAAGTTAGTATAACGTCAAATTTGTAATTAAAAAATGTCGTGTTTTGAAAACCAAAACAATATTAAATTCATTTATTTTGTAAAATAATTTTAAAGTTTGAATTTGTTTTATTATTTATTTATTTATAACATTGTATTATATTGTATAAAATAATTATTTGCTGTATAAATAAAGGTGAGGAGAGCGAGAATAAGGAAAAGAGAGTGGGGCTTGAAGGTTGTACGTTGTAAGAGACGGGGGCTGACGCCTTCGCGTCGAATAATAAAATAATTCTTAATTTTGATTGTTAATGAAATAAAAGTCAGTTGACTTTTAAGTTAAATTTTTTTGACTGGGCGTACTGAAGCCAGCTGCATGATATCACATGTGGAGCGCGCACGTGAAGCCAATAACCAGACCACATGCAAGGTAAAACAAAAATTTGAGCATTTTAATTTACGATTTAAAAAACAATTTGAAGAAGAGCTCATAGCTATTAAATAATCTGTGTTACCTCAACTATTTTCATAGGAGGGTGAAAATACATAAATTTGCAAAGTTGGGGGCATAGCATTAATTGGCATCCCGAACGCGAGGCTCGAGTGATTGAACCCGCAAATTAGATCCTGAGATATTAAAATTAATTTGTGAAGAAGAATTAAAAATAAAAACGTATAAAAATGGAAGAAGCTAAAATGTCAAGCATGAATAAAATGATACAAATGTTAATGGAAATGAACAAAAATTTAAATGAAAAGATGGACAAATATAATGAAGAATTAAGGGACGACAGAAGAAAAATAGCGGAAAACATAAGCAAAAACATGAGTAATATGGACAAAAACACGACTAGAATAATACAAAAAATGGATCAAAAAAATGAAAACTTAATAAAATAGACACAATAATGGAAAACATGGGCAAGGGAAGGAGTCGAATAAATGAAAAAGTAGAACCGGAGCTTAATGTAGTTAGTTAGTGAAAAAATAATAAAATCAGAGTCAATAATGGAAAATGGAGAAGGCGCAAATGATAAAAAAGTTTTGAAAAGGAAGAATAAGGTTAAAAAAATGAAATTTAATAAAGTAATGGTTAAGGAATAAAAATTATTAAAATGTTTGCTCCACAAAAATTATTGAAGATGATGAAAAATTTAAAACGCTGCATTAATAACGGAAACAAAATCAAGAAAATAAAAGGAAAAATTTGGAAACTAAAAGTTGAAAAATTAACGGTTACAGCAGGAACAACGAAACTTAGACGAAAAAACGAAAATAATGAAATTGGACAACTGAAAATTATAAAATTTGAAAAACCAAACAAAACGAAAAATTCAACATCAAAGAAAACATACAAGAACAAAATGAAAAAAGAAGATCAGAAAAATTCAACAGGATCAAAAAGACAAAATTTAATGGATCGAAGAGGAATATAAAGATGTGGAAAAGTAGGGGGTGGTTGACGTTAGAGTCGGAAATGTGGAGTCCAAAGAGGAAGATTTATTTGTGAAAGTACCGACGAAGAAAAGAAAGAACAATAAAAACTCGGAAAAATTGGTATAACATTATAATGATTTGATTATAATGATTTATTTTTATTTGATATGATGATTTGAATACCCGAATAATTTAATTTAAAAAAATTATTTTAACTTGATTTTGATATGAAAAAATTTGATGATTATTAATTTAAATGAAAATTTTGATTTGATGAATTAATTTGTAAGAGATTATTTGAACATTAGTTTGATTTAATTGGAAAAGTTCATTTGAGATTAAATTGAAAACATCTATTTAACGACGGAAGAGATTTTATTTTTGTTTTTGATTAACTATTGTATTATAAGAAAATTTGATTTTATTTGTGTAATTATTATTTATTTTAGAAAGTATTTAAAAATTTATTTGTTGAAGCACGACAACTTAGTAATTTTTAATTGCAAACACTTTGCGTTTAAAAGAAAAAATTAAGGGGGTAAAATGTCGTGTTTCGAAAACCAAAACAATATTAAATTTATTTATTTTGTAAAATAATTTTAAAGTTTGAATTTGATTTAGTATTTATTAATTTATCATTGTATATAAAAATGTTTGTTAAATTATTGGCTGTAGATAAGGTGGGAGAAGTATAAGGAAAAGAGAGTGGGACTTGAAAGTTAGAAGTAGAAGACTTGGGCTTAGGCCATCGCGTCGAATAGTCGAGCGAATTTCACTAGAGGGTGAAAATATATAAATTTGTAAAGTTGGGGACATAGCAATATATTATACAAATAGTAATTATAATAATTATATAAATAATAAAACAAATCTACTTTTTAAGGTTAGTATGATAAAAAATAAATCCGTCGATGTAGTAGGCTAGATTATTAAAATTAATGTAGATATTAGTAGGTATTACTCACTTATATCATTGCAGTTATTACTTTAGTCTGCTTGTTCTTGTAGTTGATATTATAATCTCGTTCGAAACGTGTCTGGCAAAAGCAAATAATTCAAAATAAGCAACTGTAAAAATTTAAAAAAGAAAATAGTAATTGATAAAAAGTAAGGATGTCAAACAAAACGTTTTTATTTTCATTTTGTTATATCCAGTCATTTGAAAAGGAAAATCATTATTTTTATACTTTCAGTTACAAAAATATAACACAAATAATGAATGATATTGTAATTTTTATGTCAATTAGGGTGATCCATATTTTGGGTTTTAACTAATTTTTATAGATCCGTCTTTTAATTTGCCTCCAAATAATTCACATAGCATGTAGTAAAAATTTACTTTCTTTATCTCAACTTTAAGGGATGCGGTAAGCATTTACTTTTTTACGGTTAACTAGCATGAAGGTTTTAGAAACGTCCAGTTTTTAGTTTTTAGGAAGTCCCAAGAAAAATATATTACTTTTAGGCGAATTTCACGAGTATATAGAGAACTTTTAGAAATAATGTTTATGTGCTCTGAAACAATATTTCAGGTGGTTAGAAAACAACAAATTTCTCATTATAATAAAAATTATTCTCCATGGGCTGATTTCGTAAAAAAATTTAAGGTAGCATTTAAGCAAGAAATTAAGATAAAATTGATCAATTGAAACGTTCGGTTTTCAGTTAATTCTCTGTTAAAATTATAAACAGGGGCGGTCCCAAAGAGAAAGAGGTAGAAATACCCCAATATTGTAGACAGCTGTCAAAATGGAGTAGTGCAGTGAACGTGAAGTAGTGGTGACGTGACCGTGCTAGAAAAGTGAAAGTGATAGTGATTTTGTGTGGTTAAAGTTTGTTTGGTTGAGCAAAAGCATGGCTAGTGCTCCTGAATACAACGTGAAAACGTGCGAAGAGTATTACCAACCTGATTTCAACGATGTCAAATATATTGACATCGAGAAATTCATACATGGTAAACCAAGTCTGGCAGCAATGCCAGACTACGACAAGCTCCGAGGATGGACCGAGAAGGGTAATATGTACTATTACCGCATGGTGGCAACGAAAGCAACGATGTTGTACTGGCATCTCTTCGATAGAAGAGAAAAGGGGTTAAACATCACCGAACCAAAAGGGGTAAGTGATAATAAAATAAATTCTAAAAATGTAGAAAAAGTCAACGAACGACGTGGTACAGGTACCGACGAAACCGACGACCGACCGTCGTCGGTCTAGAAAACCACGTGGCAGAGACAGGGCCGGCCGCAGCCCCCAGTGCAGTGGCCATTGAACCAATAACTGAGGTTCAACCAAGCACACGAGGACTGCGACAAACCCAGATGTAGAAGTAGAAATTGAGAGGGATAACTTTTATCTGAATTTTAAAGCTTCGACATCGGCTTCGGAAGTAGAAGCGACCGCCTAAAGAACAGCGCAAGCCACAAGGCCCACCGCTGCCCCTAAGCAAGTACGCAGCGCCGGAACCGATGAAGAAAATTTGGATAACAACAGCAACGGAGACAGTGAAGGGGATGAACGCGTACCCCGCAAAACCTTCAAAAAACCGGCAAAAAATCTAGAAGGGTTACTCAAAAGGAGAAAACGGAACAAATGGATGTTTCCCCCGCTCCTGAAGAGTCACCCTCGACTAGTAAAATAGAAGAGGGCACACCCTTCCTCTCAGGAGGGGCTAAACCAAAAATAAGCGGCGTCACCGCACCCAAAAAACCCCCTTGGGGGGTTCTCAAGGCACAGACAGGACCGAGATAACCCCCCCCTCCTTCAAGAGGGACAAAACCTAAATCAAAATCCAAAAAAGGCGGCGTCACCGTTCCCAAGAACCTCCCGTCAAGAGGTACCCAAGGCTCGGCAAAGGCCGTGCCATCCCCCCTTCCCTTCAGGAGAGGCAACACCTAAAATGGAGGCGTCACCGCACCCAAAAACGTCCCTTCAGGGGGTACCCAACGCTGGCCAAGAACAAACTGAAACCCCCCCCGCATCAGTACTGCCCACTCGGCTAGCACCCATAGTGCTAGTTGATAAAGAGAAATAGGAGGAACTCTCGCGGACAATTGACGCGAGAAGAATCCAGTTTACGAATGCAAAAGATTCGAGGGAGGGGCTTGTAATAACCCTAAACACGGCCACAGATGCGAGAGAACTTTTGATCCTCCTCAAGATTCGAAATCTCAACCATTTTACATACAAGGACCCTACCGAGGCACCACTCCGAGTGGTGCTAAAAGGGATACCGCGAGAAATAAAGGCAGATAAAATTAAAGCGGATCTGCTCAACAAAGGGTTCCCGGTTTTAGGAGTAAAACCGATGGTCCATGGAACCGCTCGAACACCTCCTCCCCTGTTTCTAGTAGAACTAGAAAAAACAAACAAGAAGAAAGAGATTTATAAATTGACGGAGGTCCTAAGGCTGACTGCCCACTTTAAATCCCCTCACTCGAAGATAACGCCCACCCAGTGTTACAGATGCCAGAGGTTTGAGCACACGTAAAGACTGTGTTCATCGCAGTCTAGGTGCCTAAGATGCGGCGGGAAACACAGGGCGGCGAAATGTAAGAGGCCGACCACTCTCACCGTAAAATTCGCCAACTGCGGTGGGCTCCACCCGGAAAACTTCCAAGGGTGCCCCAGCAACCCATGGCTAAACAGAAGGGTCCACCCTTCAGGTAGACCCTTTCTCGCCCTTCCACTGTCTGACCGTATCGGTAATTCCCCACAGGCAACAAGGCCTCATTCTTTTAGTGAGGCGGAAAAAATCGCTCTTGCAAACTCCCTGATGCAGCAGGCAGCCGAGCTCTTAAAGCCAAGCACGCCCCCTGCATCTAGGAGCAGCAAACGCAATCAAAAACGGAAAGCAAACAAAAACAAAGAAAAGGCGGCCCCCCTGCGGCTATTGAAAACGTTAGGTAAATAAATACATAAGACACACATTAGATGCCAAGTGTTAAAGTTAAACCAATAACACTACAGCTTGCTTACTGGAATGCAAACGGGTTAAGAAAGCAGAGAAATCTGCTTGCGGATTTCGCACTTAAATACGACCTGGATGCAATCCTAGTAAGTGAGACTCATCTAAAACAAAGCCACACGACATGTATAAACATACCTCATTATGCTCTATACAGGAACGATAGAAGCGACGTCCGATGCGGAGGCACCGCTATATACCTCAAAACCTGCATGGAGCATCATGAGCAACCAGGAGACGTTGCAGGGAATAGAAGCGACCTCTATTAAAATCCTTACAGGAAATAATGGATGGTTGCAACTCATCTCAGTTTATAAACCACCCCAGCAGCCTCTCCTGGAAGAGAACGTTATGACATTGCTCGGAGGAAACGGCACCCAGGTCATCCTAGCGGGTGACTTAAATGCCAAGCATCCTGCTTGGAACAGCCGTAAAGCCAACCAGGCCGGACGTAAACTCCTAGCTCTGTCAGACAAGGAAAACTTCGTGGTGGATGCCCCCACGGAGTTCACACGTTTTTAATTTGATACTCGAATCCCCTATGACCCGGAGGCAGATAGATTTTCAAAAAATCACCGTCACGATGTTCTGGATATCGCGGTGTTCAGAAATCTTAAATTTCTACACCAGCTGACCTCCCTAAACGAACTTGACTCGGACCACAACCCAGTGCTACTGAAACTGAGCGACGCCGAACAAGTACACCACTCGAAAACTGGGCAGGGGGGACTGGGGCGACTTCAATTATCGCTTCACACAAATCTTCGGCCCCCTCCTTGTACTTCAGAAAAAGGGGGGCATCGACAGGTATGTTAAAACTTTCGAGGACAAGGTGATAGAAGCGGTGGCTGAAGCTTCAAATACCGTGACGGCGAAAAATTACCAGTACGGCTTTCCCCACCAGATCAAGAAGCTCATAAAGGACAAAAACCGGTCTAGACGCCGAGCTCAGCGCACCGGCTACCCGGTGGACCGTCAAGATTATAGCACTTTAAAAAGGCAAGTCAGGACAGCCATTTCGGAGTTCAAAAATACCAACTGGGGCAACATGCTGAACGATCTTTCCTTTCAAAATCTATCAGCATGAGGGTTGGTAAAAGCACTCCAAAATAAGGAAACTGATATCCCCCCCCCCCTAGACGGACTGCGCGGAAAAGCCCTCAGCTCTATAGAAAAAGCGGAGACACTAGCCGACAGCCTGGAGACGCAGTTTGCACCAAACACTGCCGTCTCCATTCCCGACCATACCGCAAAAGTCGATGCGGAGGTCGAAGAATGGTTAGAGAAGATCTCACACACACAGACATCGACACAAACTTTAATTATGACTCCGACTGTGACAAAATAGGCAGCATCTCCCATCAGGAGGTGAAGAGCATAATCAAAACTCTTAAAAAGAAAAAGGCACCCGGTCCGAATGGAATCACGAACAGGGTCATCGCGGAACTGCCCAGGGCAGGGGTGACCGCAGTCACGAGCATCATCAATGCCGTACTGCGACTCGAGCACTTTCCAGGTCGTTGGAAAGTGGCCGACGTCACGATGATACACAAACCTGGGCATAATCTGAGACTCCCTGTTTCGTACAGGCCTATCAGCCTACTTTCATCACTCGGGAAACTCACGGAAAACATTATACACACAAAACTCGCGAAGGCACTGGAAGAAAACCACTCTATTCCTAACGAACAGTTTGGTTTTCGCCCAGCGCACTTAACCACGCAGCAAGTGCTGAGGCTAGTGGAACACATCACGCTGCACTGCAATAAAAAACAGGCAACGGGAGCGGTGTTCCAAGATGTCGCCAAAGCCTTTGATAAAGTCTGGCATCAGGGTTTACTTCATAAACTCATCCATGGCGGCATCAACGTAGCACTTGTACGGCTGATAGCGTCCTACCTGACAGACCGGAAGTTCCGAGTAAAAGTTGATGGATCTCGCTTCGCGAAGAGGTCCATCAGGGCTAGAGTCCCGCAGGGATCAATCCTGGCTCCAACCCTGTACATCTTTTACGCGAGAGACTTGCCAACACCGGAAATAAACTACACGACACCCTCTGCGCAGCTCATGCTGTATGCGGACGACACCGCGTACTACGTGAGAAGTGGTGCCGTACCTGGTGCATCGGGGTAAACCCAAGCAAAGGTACGGCCACTTACTTCACCAGATTGACAGTATTAACAAACCCCCACAGATTCCCACAGGCAAACTTTAAAATGTTCGATGAAGAGATACCGTGGAACGACACCTCCAAATACCTGGGGGTGACATTGGACAAGGGTCTGCGATAGAATCATCACATAAAGCAGGTAAGTACATGGCCGCGCTGGGGCTCCTACTAAATAGATACAGCAAAATCAGCGTCAAAAACGGACTGATGCTGGTCAAAACAATAGTCAGGCCTATCCTCACCTATGCAGCGCCTGCCTGGGGGTTCGCCAATGCGAACCAAATGAAGAGGATCCAGGTTGTGTAAAACATAGCAGTGAGGAGGGCCATGAAAGCTGATTGGTACGTAAGTAACAAAAGACTGCAGGAAGATAGTGAAATCGATTCCATCGAAGAGTTTATCCGAGGTATGATGGAAAAATTCTACGACGCAGCGGCGGACTCCAAAAACCCACTGGTCCAAGGGCTGGGTAATTACCAGCTGGAGGACTACTTGAGGTACAAGAGGCCGAAATCAATCCTGCAGTCCCCGACAAATGCAGATTAATAAACTACATTTTTTTCTTAAATTACAGGACAAAACCCACCACTCGAGGTAAAACCAATGACGGATGGCATAGTGCTAAACTGGTTGGGCCGCGTAATCCGAGCGATCTCAAAACGCGTCTCACCGCCTAATCGCTCCTAAACCCACGATAACGTAACATCTCGAAAATACTCGAAAACTGCTGTAGTCACGGTTGAAGATTGTTTTCGATGCGCAGAAAGAGAAGGAAACAGAAAGAGAGGAAAAAACGCGAACGGTCTCGTTACTTTGCGTGAAAACGTTAAAAGCGGCTCCGCGACACGCAAACCTCACCACAAGCCGCAAATCCCAAGTCCGGTGTCCACGACAGCGCCAATCGGCTCCTTTCCTGAACGCTTAAAAAAGATTCGCGTCAAACATTGTAGAAACTTAAACGATCGCCAATAAGGCAAATAGGGTACGGTCCCGAAGTAAAAAACGTCTACCAAGCTAAACCACAAGAAGCGAAGCGATGGTATTCCAATTAAGATACATGATTCTATTCTATTCAGCTGTCTAAATGTACGAATAATTGAAAGTGAAAACTTCCTAACTGAGAAAAATAAAGAAATCGTTTAGAAGTCTTTTTAAAAAAGTGGAAAAAAAAATTGAAAAAAGGTCATCAGTTGGGAAACTGCGGATTGCTCTCCCGCGAAAAATTTTAGTTAGAGCCGTTAAATTGACCCTTATTTGTTTGCGCAAAATAACGTTTGTCAAGATATTTATGTCAAAGCCAAATTTAATTTTTTTAAAAATTCCAATGACTTTTTTGATTCGATCTTACGATCTTGCACTAAAAGGAACATTCCAGTGCGCAACAAGATCTTTTCACTTTCGGTTAAGCTAATTAAAAAACGAACTAACTCTTCTTTTTCAATAAATTTTCAATATTTTAATTAAGAGAATTAAATTTGAAGTTAGTTTAGTTTATTTTTGTAAAATGAATAAAAAATTAGGGAACTCTCACGTATGTGATCACACGATTTAAATTTTTTTCTATTGATTATTGGTAAAATGACACTTTTCTAAGTATACTCGAACAAAAATTTTGTTGGATTATAAATTAGTTCTCGAAAAAATCGAATTTGAAAAATTTTAAATTTACATGTATTTTAGATACACCTTTTAACACGGCTGCATAATTAGCCATTTTTGTGTAAGGCAAAACAATTTAAAAATATCCCCGAAGAATGGCAGAACTCGCCAAAGGTGGAACTCGAAAACACAGATCTACGTTTACCTGGAATCCGAGATTTGCCATAAATAAGTTATTTTATAATAAAGCTGAAGGCGCCCGGCTTTGTTTTTTTGACTAACACATAAAAATTACTATATATTAATGTATTCCGATATTTTAATTAACCTAATAATTCGAAACCCATCGAAAACGCTATTAAAATTACGAATTTTAAAGCTTAAATCTTAACATTTCAATTTGTATGCTGAGCGGGTGGCCTACAGTACTGGGCTCTAGACCACGAGTAAGGCACGGCAGAACTGGGTATATCAAGTTACACGCCCTTGCTAATTCGCATTTTTAAAATGCCGTAATTTCGACAACTATTGCATAATCCAAGAAAATTTTTGTGTTAATATACTCAGAAAATTGTCCTCTTTCCAATGCTCAATAGGAAAAAGTTTAATTCTTGTGATCACATACGTGACAGTATGGTTACTACGAAACCAAACGTTTGTTAGCTTTTTAGTTAGCTTGACTGAAAGCGAAAAGACCGAACCTTAAATAAATTTAAAATACGTTGAACTTGATTATATTATTAAAATTGGTAATTATTCGTTTAAGCTTAGAAAGTGAATTTAATATTAATAAAATATTTATATATTAAAAAAGGAATAAAACCATAAACTTTATAATGAAATATTTTTTTAAATAATTTGAAGAAAACTTTTTTAAATTGTTTGCATTATGTTTTATTTTGCTTTTAATTGACAAAAAAGACTAAAGAAAAACAAGAACCAGTCTGCAATAAATTTTATTGTCGTTTCTTGAACCTCTAAAAATACGGGAATTAATTTCACACGATCTAACCACCGTGCTGCGTCATATTGAAAAAAGTCTAAATTGTTTTTAATTAATTTTATGTTTAATTTTATTTAAGTTTAAGTTTTAAGTTTAATTAATTAGTAATTTTATGTCTTACAAATTACACCGACGAATCTAAACTATTTAATTTTTGCTCTTAAATTCACGTATCGAAAAATTACAAAAAAAATTAATCAAATTAAACCGTGCATCCGTAGCTTTTTAGAGGTCAAAATAAAGCTAATAAAATTTATTGAAACCTTAACAATAATTATTTCCAAAATAAATCCTCTGTCGACTGACCTAGTAAAATAACTTAGACAAAATTAAAAATTTGTTATTAAATATTAAATCTAAGCATAATTATTAGCAATTATTATTATATATTAAAAAAGTATATTTTAAAACTTACGTTAAAAATATTATCGAATACTTCTAGCCTCTCTTGAGTTTGTCGTTTTTCTCTTGAATCTTCCGACATGATTTTAAATTCGTATTCATGCGGCTAAAATTAAATGTACAGTTATTATACTTTAATAACTTATTTCGTTAAATTAAATTAGGTACATAATATTATTTATTTTCTGTCTACAACTTTCTCCGATAATACTAATAAAAATTTAAAGCAACAACTTATCGAAGAAAGTCGAAAAGGAAACTTTTAGTTTCACTATTTCGCAGAATGATTAAAACTTACCGCGGGATAAGAAATTTCATCTAATTTTGTAGGTCCTTCGACAACTCCAACAATTTGCAAAGCCTGAGTTGTTATCACTGTAATCACCAACATCCACACAAATTTATCCAAAATATTGATTATCACCTAAAACGACGTGAGCATATTTTTTTCTAACGGCAAAAAATAATAAATCGACCAATCCTACCTTACTCATTTTGCACTTAATAGAAGATAATTATCATAAACAATGTAATATTTAAATAAATTAGAATATATCCGAACCGGTGAGCACACGAGCAAGAAGTTTGTTGTTAAAGTTGGGCTTTCTCTCTATATATCTATACACTTTCACATCTCCTCCTAATTTCGATTTATTTGCGTAGATGTAGGTCTTTGTGGGCAGTGTAGGTCAAAATATTTTCGCACCTAATTGTTTGTTAATTAATGCCCTTTTTAAAGTTTTACTTAATCAATTATATCGACATAATTAATAAAACGTTGCATGAACTTATTAATAAATAATTAATAATTTTAAAATAATTGTAACATAAATATTGTCCTCTTTAAATAAACAAAACTTAAAATATTATATAATATTGTGTATAATGAAATAAAGTAGGGCATCGTGGTAGATAGATCACAAAATTTGGATATATTGTACAAATTAAATTTAATTATTAGTTAACTTCAAGAAAATATTTGGTATTATAGTTATTGCAAATATGAAATAACTTTATTTTGTAATAGATATAAGTCAATTGGTCAATTTAAACAGAAAAAGGAAACTTGCATTTGAATATAACATCCTTAAACAGAAAATTCAGTAGGATGAATCAATAAAACAATATTAAAAGCAAAAGTTGAATAGACTTTTAAATATATTGTAATGGTATTTTCGTAGAAAATTTCCACACACTTTTATTACCTCGGGTACTCTTCTTTTCGGGAGCAGTTGAGAATTTTCAAGGGTCAAAGGGTTCTATGCGTCTTCAAAAACGAATAAAAAAATACTTCTCATCCAAAAACAAATCAATTGTCCAAAATAAATCTTGTTATAAAATAAATCGTAAATAAATTCAAATTCACTTTATTGTTAAATTCCAAATGGGCTCGCTTGTTTTAAACTTATGCGCGTTCAAAACGTCTTGTTATCGCCAGCTGTACGCTCGTACAAATGCAAATTTTACTTTTAATTTTACACCAATTTCAAACTTTTAACTTCAATCGCTCTTTTCAAATTCATCAAATCAATCGAATTTATCAAATCAATTAAATCCACTACCGCTCGGTAGCAACGCATCAAAAATCCAATTCCAATTATCAAATTTCAAAATTATTATCCAAAAATTACGCAATAATGCAAACGCATACAATTACTTTATTTAATCCGTCTGTCCGCCATTGTTCACAGACGAAGCGTCTCTTATCTCCTCTGTCTTTCTCCCCACTCTGTACTTTTCCAAGTCAAATGTTTAAACTTAAAACTAACAAATTATTTCAATTTAGCACAGGGTGGGTCGAAATATTTTGTTTCACGACATCTTAAAGCCCCGTGCGAATTGGAGTTATGGGCGCAGTCCAGAATGAAAATTCGCAACCCTAACGTCGTGCTACAAACAAAATATCAAAATTTTCTAAACAAAAAAACTAATTATTTACAATTTGGACCTATTCAAATTATCAAAATAAAACAAATTCAAAAATTCAAAAATATTGTTCACTTGGAAATCTCATATTCTCGTTCATTTCGCTCTTCTCACCTTCCACAGAATTATCCTGGTACGAGGCGTCCATTTCACCGGCATCTTCTTCTGTCGCCCCCGACTCGTCCAACACTTCCAAATTTTCCCCTTTCCTTCTTCCATTGATTCCTTCTCGTTACCATCTTGCCTCTTTCCGATTGTAATCTCTTGCTCTGCTTTTAACGTCGGATCCTCTTTTCTTTCTTGCTCTTCTTCTTGCTTTTCCCTTTCAAAAACCTCATCGTCATTGGACTCTTTTTCTTCCAAAATTTTCTTTTCCATAAGTTCATCCACTTTTTCATCGGATTCTTCTTTTTTTTCTATCAATAATTCGTTTTCTTGCTTTTCCTTTTCAAAAACTTCAAAAAACTCATTTTTATCGTCACTGGCATCTTTTTTTCCACAAATTCTTTTTCAATAGATTCATTATTTTCCATTTGTTCCTCTTCTTCGAATAGTTCTGCGTTTTCTTCAAAAAAATTCTATTTTTTCAAATTTACCCTCAATGCGCAGCAAACCCCTATTCACTTCCTCTAAGCTTTCTACTTGTGAGTCCAATTTTTTGTTTTGTGAGTCAAATCTTTCGCTTATTGAGTCCAGTTTTTCGCATAAACTTTCTATCATGCTTTGAAGAGCATTGAATAATCTATCAAATTGATCATCTGTTAAATCGATATCTATTTTAAGTTATAAAAAAAAATTGTTAACAACAAAACGTCCCTGCGCCGTGGTGCCAAAAAGTTGTAGTGATAAATCGAGCTGGTTCGAGCCCCACAGTTGCTGCGCCAAATAGATGTTGTGGGGTTTTGTATGAATTACCTACCCGGCACAATCTTTTATTTACCCGGCAAGCTTTTCTCAGTGGAGAACAAAATAAGACGCTCAGTAGTCGGTTCCTGTTAATTTCTGTGTTTGCCCTTCTTTTATAATGATAAATAATAATTTTTCCAATAATAAATTCTTCAAAAACCAATAAATCGTAAATTTAATTTCAAATTTAATTTTAAGTCAAGTTTTAAATGGGCTCGCACTTTTAACCTTATGCGCGTTCAAAAAACCATGTTATCGCCAGCTGGTCACACTCGCTCGTACAAATGCAAATTTTACTTTTAATTCTTCCAATTTTATAATTTCAATTTTAAATGATTTCGCTCCAATTTTAATTTATTTTCGATCGCTCTCTTCAAATTCTATCAAATCAATCAAATTTACTACCGTTCGTAGCCGCTCATAAAAATTATCCAAATTAACTTCAAAATCTCAAAAATAACGCAATAATGCGAACGCATCCAATCACTTTATTCAAATCAAATCAAAATGTTACTCACAATTTCAAATGACAAAATCTCATGTCAAAACTCAAACTCAGCGGACATACAAAATTTTCACCCGCTCTCCGCCATTGTTGGCACCAAAAAGCGTCTCTTTCTATCCTTTTCTCCCCACTCTGCACTTTTCCAAGTCAAATGTTTAAACTTAAAATTAACAAATTATTTCAATTTAGCACAGGGTGGGTCGAAATATTTTGTTTCACGACAATATATATTGCGATGTAATTTACTCGCGTATTTAATTTTAAATTTTTCCAATAAAAAATTATCCAATTCAAAATAATTCGTAAAACTTTAATTTCGTTTTAATATAAATTTTAAAATGGTAAAGTTAAAATTTACGATACCTATCGCAGTCCGGCTTATCATCCAAATTTTATTGTTTCTTGAATAAATTTTTAATTTACTTATATTTTTAATTATTTCCAATTGTAATTGTAATTGCCATCCAATTCCACTTTTTTATATCTTTTCTATCTTTAATTATCTTCCCTTTAATTTTTACTTTTCAAAACTTCTTCAAACCTTCAAAATTAATTAATCCATTCTTTAATTAATCCATCTTAATAAAACACTGTTCAACCAAAAATCACTTATATTTCAAAAACTACAAATCTTTTCAAAAATTATTCAGACTAATCAATTAATACGGCCATCACGTCGACCATTTTTGGCAAAAGGCCTTTTTTTTTCCGGTGATTCGTCCCGGAAAACAAAACATGTTGTGAAGACAAAGCCTCGGAATTGGATAGGAATACGGAAACGACAGCAATGCAAACGGTCTTTGAATGTGGGAACATGGAATGTTTTGAGCTGGTACAGAACAGGAGCTGCCATACAGTCCATAGAACAACTGGAGAAACTAAAAATGGATATTACAGCGATCCAAGAGATGAGATGGCTTAATGCCGGCAACACCAAGATTAGTAATTCGGTTGTGTTCTACAGTGGAGGAAATGGTGATAGACATGAAAGAGGAACCGGTTTTGTCTTGAGTGAACGCGTATCAAACAGAGTAATTCTTTTTGAACCTATAAACGATAGAATCTGTGGTATAACTATTCTTTCCTATCAGCACATGCACCAACCGAAGAAAGCGATGACGAGGAGAAGAACGCCTTCTACGAACTACTTGACAAAACTATTGAAGAAATGCCCAAACACGATATGAGAATGCTATACGGGGATTTTAATGCAAAAGTGTGTAAGGAACAAAATTTTGCACCGATGATTGGCAAATATAGTCTGCACGACCTATCTAACGATAACGGGATGAGGTTGATTCAGCTGGCAACAACAAATAACATGTTGATAAAGTCTACAATGTTCGAGCATAAGAACATTCATAAGCAAATCTGGAGATCAAACGATGGCAGAACCAGGAATCAGATTGACCACATAGTGATAGATGCAAGACATGGAAGCAACGTAATGGACGTGAGAAGTTTTAGAGGGGCGGACGGAGACTCTGACCATTTCCTTGTAAAAGCCAAAGTGAGACTGCGAATGTCAACATATAAAATAAAAAATAAAAGTGCAGCCATACGTTGGAACGTAGCCAAACTAAATAATGCGGAAGAGAGAGAGAATTTTGAAGAATCAATAGTAGAACAACTCGAGAAAAGAACACCCCAAGATGACATGGATGGTGCGTGGAAAGATATCCTAGATGCGACAACCGAGGCAGCAGATAAAATACTTGGCAGAGAAAATAAAAACAAGAAGAAATCCAAAGGATGGTGGAATGACGAATGCCGGGAAATCCTAAAAGATCGAGAGACGTGCAGAAAGATAATGCTACAAAGAAACACACAAGAAAACATACAAAAATATATAAGTGCTAGAAGAGCGGCAAGAATCTTAATAAAGACTAAGAAAAGAGAATATGAACAGCAAAAAATGGAAGAGATGGAAGAAAGCAGAATCCGAAATTATCACAAAGCATTTTATGCCGAAATCTCCAACACAAAGTCAGGTTTTAAACCTAGATCAAAAACTTTCCTCAGAAAACCAAATGGTGACCTAACATCAGACGTGGAAGAAATTTTACAAATATGGGACCAGCCTTGCATAAACGGCTGCATGATCTAATACTTAAATCCTGGAAAACAGGAAAGATACCAGAAAACTGGCAAGAAGGTATCATAATACCGATTTACAAGAAAGGAGACAGATCAAACTGCGGTAACTATAGAGGAATATCTTTGATCAATACAGCATACAAAATACTCTCAAACATCCTACTAATTAGAATAACACCACTAGTAGAGAGCAGCATAGGAGAATACCAGGCGGTTTTTAGACCAGGAAAATCAACAACGGACCAGCTGTTTACAATCAGACAACTACTTGAGAAGAGCTGGGAATTTAACAAAACCCTACATCACATGCTTATAGACTTCCTAAAAGCATACGACAGCATTACGCGGACGGAACTTTGGAGCACCATGTTTGAACTCGGAATACCTCGAAAACTCATCCAGCTCACAAAGATGTATGTAGACGGATCAAAAGCGAGGGTGAGAATCGGAAATTCAACATCACAATCTTTCACAATCGGTAATGGTCTGAAACAAGGAAATGCCGTCTCACCTCTTTTATTTAACGTAGTCCTGGAAAAAGCTATAAGACGGACAGCAATAGAGGCACAACTGTTCACAGGCGATGGACCTAGACTACTACTAGCGTATGCAGACGACATAGATGTTATTGGGAATAGCGTGATCAGCGTAAAGGAAACTTTTGGGAAAATAGAAATGGAAACGGTAAAAATTGGCTTGATACTGGCTTTGAGTGGGACAAAATAGCACAATTCAAGACTATAATTTTGAAAGAGTCCAACGCTTCAAGTACCTAGGATCTATAATCACTCAAGACAACGACTTGACTGAAGAAATAAAAAACCGCCTTCAAAGTGGAAATCGATGTATATATGCATTAGCAAAAGTCTTCCAAGCAAAGAGCGTCTCGAGAATCTCAAAAATCAAAATTTATAAGACGGTCATAAGACCGGTAGTAACATACGGCTCTGAAACATGGACTATCACTAAATCAAACGAGGAGAAACTCCGGTGCTTTGAAAGAAAAGTGCTGAGAAAGATCTTTGGACGTGGTGGGATACGATCCCACCACGAATTCTTATCGGATAAGAACAAACGTCGGACTCAAAGAACTATACAAGGACCCTGACATAATTTAAGAAATAAAATCTCAACGACTGAGATGGACGGGACACGTGCGGAAGCAGCCGAATGACAAACTGATTAAGATGGCATGGGAAGCATTTCCCGAAGGGAAAAGACCTGTAGGACGACCACGTCTTAGGTGGCGAGACAACATCAGAGCAGACCTCAAAACAATAGGAATTGATGAAGACCAGATGGAGACGTTCATGGCACAGCGAGAAAGATGGAAGGAGGTTGTGAAGTCAGCCAAGACCCACCCAGGGTTGTAGAGCTGCACGATTAGATTAGATTCGTCTCCACCTAGCTAATTTTACAATCTTCCAACTTAAAATCAATTTAAACGCAACTTAAATAACAAAATGAATTTTCACCAAAATGTATAGGGTGGGTCCGAATCACTTTTGAAACATGACAATATGTATAACCATTACTTAATTATTAATCATAAAATTATCCGAATAGAGATTTTATGTAACCGAGCACCATTAACTATGAAATTATAGTAGCTACATACCTTACATACTGTCGTGAAACAAAATATTTCGACCCACCCTGTGCTGAATTGTAAAAATTTGTTAATTTAATTTTTAAACGTTTAAATTGGAAAAGTACAGAGTGGGGAGAAAAGAGCGGGTGCGAAATTTTGTATGCCCGCTGAATTTGATTATTGATACGAGATTTTGTCATTTTGAAATTGTGAGTAATATTTTTGATTTGATTTGAATAAAGTGATTTGATGCGAATGCATTATTGCGTGATTTTGAAATTTTGATATTTGGATTTTTGGATAATTTTTATATTGAGTGGCTACTGAGCGGTAGATTGGATTTGGTTGATAAATTAGAAAAGGAGCAATAGAAATCAAAAATTGAATTGGAATTATTTAAAATTGGAAAGTTTAAAATTTGCATTAGTAGGAACGAATAGTGCTATTGATAAGCGGGCGATTTGGATAAGGTCGGAATCAAAACCAAGATCCCTTGCTTTAAAGAATACCACTTTTGAATTTGGAATTAAATTTATTTTTGGATTACTATTTAATTTTTAAAACAAAAAGAAATTTTTTATTTAATTATTTTTTTTAAGCGTAAGAACTCTCGACCCTTGAAAATTACCAACTGCTCCCGCAAACCAGGGTTACCTGAGCAAATATAAGTGTGTGGAAATTTTCTACAAAAATACCATTTCAATACATTTGTTGAGATTCTGCTATTTGTAAAGAAATTGTTCTGCTGAAATTTGTTCTTTGCAACACGTGTGACATTCTCTTGTACGGAAGCAAATGGTGATCGACAGGACGAGCCGCTTACACGAACGCGTACGGGATTCATGCAAGGTATTTCAAAATAAAAAAAAAATACCCTACTAAAAACATTTTATTAATAAAAAACCAAAACTTGTATTACTTTATAAAATTTTATTATTCGATACACATTTAAACACACCGGCAAATGAGTTTGAAATTTAGCAAGATTTTGAGTAAAGTAAATAAAATTTTAAAATCAGTGGTCGAACATCATTACACTATAAAGCCTAATACCGAAATTTGTCGCTATCAAAATTTTCCATTGAATAAATCAACATCTTTTCGTTATTCAAAAATAAGAGTTTTTATTTGCTCGCAAGACAGACGGGGTGACCTACAGGAATTCGCTACTGGGTGTTTCATGCTCTACCGAATCCACTAAGCTAGTCGAGGTAATTTTAGGTTGGAAAAGGTTTTTAATAAAATACCACCACAGCATATTATAATAAAATAAATTTATTAAAAACAGACACATTCTCAAAATTACCAATTTTAAAATAAACTTGATATAAACCATTTTCTGTATAAATTGCAAAATTGTTACTTATGTTTGGTTGGAAAACTCTTCAACTACAGAAAAAAATACTGAAAAACTGTCCATCGGTATAATGAAAAGTTCAGTTCAGTTCAGTCTTAAACTTATTTGATATCATTGGTATAATGGCAATCACATTTCCAAAAATTTAAGATATAGGTGCTATATAATAGTAAATAAAAATTAATATAATTATTAAAATATAGGTACTATAGTCTGTTTTTTTTAAGAAAAATATTGGAATTTGTACTAAAGCAACAACCTTGAAACGTAAACCAATGAAATTGTTTTGAAGGTAGACGCTATTACAATAACAAAATTTTTGCGATTGAAGTGCTATGCGTGTTGCCTAAACTGAACTGGGTAAAGCAATAAATAAGATAGATTTAAACAGAGTTAAATGTAATATCGAATAGACGTAGTTATTTGGTTATAACATTTTGCTTTTTTGTGGTGAATGTTTAATTTTATTACAAGATTATGTACTATTTAAATTATTTGAAGTTTCCCGATGTAAATTAGACTTTGCAAACGACGCGCCACCTATATTATTTATATGTTAGATCGACTATATAGTCAAATATACCCATAACGTTATCATTTCGAGTTTGACAAAAAAATTAAAAAAAAAAAAATTGTAAAAAAAGATCTCTGATATTCTTGAAATCTGTTTACAGTTTCTCTTTGTTTATTCAACAGGTACTAAATCGTGAACCCTTGATGTTAATCAATATTCTTACAAATGCTGAATTAATAAATTTTTCATATTTTAGCTTTTTTGGGATTGACCTCGATTACCTTATATAAATTTTGCATAATTATATAGGATCTTGTTTTGAAATATTGTAATCATCATGTGGCATCATAACCAAAAAACGCCCATAAAAATTCATCAACATAGTTTTCCTAAACTATACAGATTGCAAACAATATTTATTTTTTATACGAAGTCGAGATCGGTTTATTTTTTGCGAATCGATAATTAAATTTTATAAAATGTATAAAATTAAATTGCTTACTTTTGGGGAAGTTAAAAAAAAAAAATAAAAGTAATCCCAATTACAAATTTAATTATTAATTGACAGTTTCTATTTTTACCCCTGACCTGAGTTACTATGTACAATCTGTGTTTATTTATATATATTGTGAAGTAATATAAATTATTTTCCAAATATAAAAAAAATTACCTTTCAATTCCAAATATTTCAATAAACAAATTAACTTTCGTTGTAATAAAATTACAAATTGGTAACGTTAAATTTTATACGATACCGTTTCGCAGCTGTCTTGTTATCACAAAATTTGTCGTTCCCTCGACAAACTCTTGAAATATTCAAAATTTCTCTTTTGAATTTCACTTTTCATAAATAAAACAAATTTTTAATTTTAACATTTGCATTTTTAATCAAAATCATATTCAAATTCCAAAATACAACGGAAGCGGACTAATATAAGTCCGTCCCATCGGCCATTTTTTGACCAAAGACCACGATAAAAACTTCATTTCTACAAACTTTAGTTTTCAAAGTTTTACCTCCCAAACTTCAAATTTAAATATTTTATAAAATTAAAATCAAAATTCATAGCAAATTAACAGAGTAGGTAAAACTTTGGTTTGGAAAGTTTGGTTTGTGTCACTATATCTCCCGAACGGTTACATGTAGCGACGTACATTTTTGACAGCATGTTTATAAAGACCAAGGGGAGTGTTCCTGGCTGGTCAAATACAATTTTCACCCACGAGAAGAAATTTTATCTCAGAAAACTATCTCTACAATCCCCCCCAAACCCCAAAATTTATGAACTCGCCCCTGCATAATCCTCTGTATTAAAAAGACTCTAACAAATTCCGCCAATCGTTCTGGTGGAACTACGATCCGATGAGGTGTTGACGTCTTATCGGATCGAAACTACTCATCGGATCAAGGGCGAAACATTGTAATTAATTTTCGAATAAAAAAAATCAAAAGATTTTAGAAAAATGTGGTCCATCTCGACAGTTTCTAACGTTTCTAACGAAGTTCACTTAGATTTTTTTCTGAAAATTTAATATATTGTATGGCGGTGCTTTGTTAATAAGCCCTACAAATATTACCTTAAATTTTTAGTTAGTTTTAGAGTAATTCATTTTTAAAATTTATTTATTATGTAATTATGTTTTTTTTCAAAATTTGTTATATAGCGGCAGAAACATCGCTGCCATTACGGTAATTATGCAGCGTTTGAGTTGATTATTTTTCTCAAAAGCGAAACATTGTAATTGATGTTTCGAACAATAAAAATCATAAAAATTTTCGAAAAATGTGGTCCGTATCGCCAGTTTTTTGAAAAACGTAAAATTCGCGTTTCTAACGAAGTTCGTTAAGATTTTATTCTGCAAATTACTTATATGTTGTGGGGGGGTGCTTAGTTAATAAGCCCTATAAATATTAGTATAAATATTTAATTAGTAATTAGTTAATTAATAATTTAATGAAAATCAAAATGGCATCGAATTTCTTCACTTTAAAGCCCGCTAAAATAACACTTTAATACGTCGCAAAATATGTTGTAAAGGAGGGTCAAATTGGCATCGCATTTGCTTACTTTAAAGCCAGATAAAATTTAAAATATCGTACTTACGAGGAATCTGCTTGCGCCAATCGAATTTTCTGCTCAAATAATACAAGAAAATATCGAAAACGTATCCGATTTGAAACTTTCACTTTTTGGGGTAAAAAAGTTTCAAAGGGGTTAACCTTTGAATTTTTTCGAAAATCGTCAAAATATTCACTGGTCTTTTTAGTGCATAAATCGACTAATTTCGATGCGTAGAGTTCGAAAAACGCGCCGGATCCTGGCGCAAACACTTTAATCCGTCGCAAAATGCAAAGTAAAGGAGGCTCAAATTGACGTCGCATTTGCTTACTTTAAAGCCAGATAAAATTAAAAATATCGTTCTTACGAGGAATCTGTCTGCGCCAGTCGAATTTTCTGCTCAAAATATACAAGAAAATATCGAAAAAGTATCCGATTTGAGACTTTCACTTTTTGGGGTAAAAAAGTTTCAAAGGGGTTAACCTTTGAATTTTTTCAAAAATCGTGAAAAATTTCACTGGTGATTTTAGTGCATAAATCGACTAATTTCGATGCGTAGAGTTCGAAAAACGCGCCGGATCCTGGCGCAAACATTTTAATCCGTCGCAAAATGCGAAGTAAAGGAGGCTCAAATTGGCGTCGCATTTGCTTACTTTAAAGCCAGATAAAATTTAAAATATCGTACTTACGAGGAATCTGTCTGCGCCAGTCGAATTTTCTGCTCAAAATATACAAGAAAATATGGAAAAAGTATCCGATTTGAGACTTTCACTTTTTGGGGTAAAAAAGTTTCAAAGGGGTTAACCTTTGAATTTTTTCGAAAATCGTCAAAAATTTCACTGGTCTTTTTAGTGCATAAATCGACTAATTTCGATGCGTAGAGTTCGAAAAACGCGCCGGATCCTGGCGCAAACACTTTAATCCGTCGCAAAATGCGAAGTAAAGGAGGCTCAAATTGGCGTCGCATTTGCTTACTTTAAAGCCAGATAAAATTTAAAATATCGTACTTACGAGGAATCTGTCTGCGCCAGTCGAATTTTCTGCTCAAAATATACAAGAAAATATCGAAAAAGTTTCCGATTTGAGACTTTCACTTTTTGGGGTAAAAAAGTTTCAAAGGGGTTAACCTTTGAATTTTTTCAAGACAGATTCCTCGTAAGTACGATATTTGAAATATTATCTGGCTTTAAAGTAAGCAAATGCGACGCCAATTTGAGCCTCCTTTACTTCGCATTTTGCGACGGATTAAAGTGTTTGCGCCAGGATCCGGCGCGTTTCTCGAACTCTACGCATCGAAATTAGTCAATTTGGTCGATAAAAACACCACTGAATATTTTCACGGTTTTTGAAAAAAACCTAAGGTTAACCCCTTTGAATTTTTTTGACCCCAAAAAGTGAAAGTCTCAAATCGGATGCTTTTTCGATATTTTCTTGTATACTTTGAGCAGAAAATTCGATTGGCGCAGACAGATTCATCGTAAGTATGATATTTTAAATTTTATCTCGCTTGAAAGTAAGCAAATGCGATGCAAATCTGAGCCTCTTTTACTTCGCATTTTGAGACGGATTAAAGTGTTTGCGCCAGGATGCAGCGCGTTTTTCGAACTCTACGCATCGAAAATAGTCAATTTCGTCGATAAAAACACCACTGAATATTTTCACGGTTTTTGAAAAAAACCTAAGGTTAACCCCTTTGAATTTTTTTGACCCCAAAAAGTGAAAGTCTCAAATCGGATGCTTTTTCGATATTTTCTTGTATACTTTGAGCAGAAAATTCGATCGGCGCAGACAGATTCATCGTAAGTATGATATTTTAAATTTTATCTGGCTTGAAAGTAAGCAAATGCGATGCAAATCTGGGCCTCCTTTACTTCGCATTTTGAGACGGATTAAAGTGTTTGCGCCAGGATCCAGCGCGTTTTTCGAACTCTACGCATCGAAATTAGTCGATTTCGTCGATAAAAACACCACTGAATATTTTCACGGTTTTTGACAAAAACTTAAGGTTAACCCCTTTGAATTTTTTTGACCCCAAAAAGTGAAAGTCTCAAATCGGATGCTTTTTCGATATTTTCTTGTATACTTTGAGCAGAAAATTCGATTGGCGCAGACAGATTCATCGTAAGTATGATATTTTAAATTTTATCTGGCTTGAAAGTAAGCAAATGCGATGCAAATCTGAGCCTCCTTTACTTCGCATTTTGAGACGGATTAAAGTGTTTGCGCCAGGATCCAGCGCGTTTTTCGAACTCTACGCATCGAAATTAGTCGATTTCGTCGATAAAAACACCACTGAATATTTTCACGGTTTTTGAAAAAAACCTAAGGTTAACCCCTTTAAATTTTTTTGACTCCAAAAAGTGAAAGTCTCAAATCGGATGCTTTTTCGATATTTTCTTGTATACTTTGAGCAGAAAATTGGATTGGCGCAGACAGATTCATCGTAAGTATGATATTTTAAATTTTATCTGGCTTGAAAGTAAGCAAATGCGATGCAGAACTGAGCCTCCTTTACTTCGCATTTTGAGACGGATTAAAGTGTTTGCGCCAGGATCCAGCGCGTTTTTCGAATTCTACGCATCGAAATTAGTCGATTTCGTCGATAAAAACACCACTGAATATTTTCACGGTTTTTGAAAAAAACCTAAGGTTAACCCCTTTGAATTTTTTTGACCCCAAAAAGTGAAAGTCTCAAATCGGATGCTTTTTCGATATTTTCTTGTATACTTTGAGCAGAAAATTCGATTGGCGCAGCCAGATTCATCGTAAGTATGATATTTTAAATTTTATTTGGCTTGAAAGTAAGCAAATGCGATGCAAATCTGAGCCTCGTTTACATCGCATTTTGAGACGGATTAAAGTGTTTGCGCCAGGATCCAGCGCGTTTTTCGAACTCTACGCATCGAAATTAGTCGATTTCGTCGATAAAAACACCACTGAATATTTTCACGGTTTTTGAAAAAAACCTAAGGTTAACCCCTTTGAATTTTTTTGACCCCAAAAAGTGAAAGTCTCAAATCGGATGCTTTTTCGATATTTTCTTGTATACTTTGAGCAGAAAATTCGATTGGCGCAGCCAGATTCATCGTAAGTATGATATTTTAAATTTTATTTGGCTTGAAAGTAAGCAAATGCGATGCAAATCTGAGCCTCGTTTACTTCGCATTTTGAGACGGATTAAAGTGTTTGCGCCAGGATCCAGCGCGTTTTTCGAACTCTACGCATCGAAATTAGTCGATTTCGTCGATAAAAACACCACTGAATATTTTCACGGTTTTTGAAAAAAACCTAAGGTTAACCCCTTTGAATTTTTTTGACCCCAAAAAGTGAAAGTCTCAAATCGGATGCTTTTTCGATATTTTCTTGTATACTTTGAGCAGAAAATTGGATTGGCGCAGACAGATTCATCGTAAGTATGATATTTTAAATTTTATCTGGCTTGAAAGTAAGCAAATGCGATGCAGAACTGAGCCTCCTTTACTTCGCATTTTGAGACGGATTAAAGTGTTTGCGCCAGGATCCAGCGCGTTTTTCGAATTCTACGCATCGAAATTAGTCGATTTCGTCGATAAAAACACCACTGAATATTTTCACGGTTTTTGAAAAAAACCTAAGGTTAACCCCTTTGAATTTTTTTGACCCCAAAAAGTGAAAGTCTCAAATCGGATGCTTTTTCGATATTTTCTTGTATACTTTGAGCAGAAAATTCGATTGGCGCAGACAGATTCATCGTAAGTATGATATTTTAAATTTTATTTGGCTTGAAAGTAAGCAAATGCGATGCAAATCTGAGCCTCCTTTACTTCGCATTTTGAGACGGATTAAAGTGTTTGCGCCAGGATCCAGCGCGTTTTTCGAACTCTACGCATCGAAATTAGTCGATTTCGTCGATAAAAACACCACTGAATATTTTCACGGTTTTTGAAAAAAACCTAAGGTTAACCCCTTTGAATTTTTTTGACCCCAAAAAGTGAAAGTCTCAAATCGGATGCTTTTTCGATATTTTCTTGTATACTTTGAGCAGAAAATTCGATTGGCGCAGACAGATTCATCGTAAGTATGATATTTTAAATTTTATCTGGCTTGAAAGTAAGCAAATGCGATGCAAATCTGAGCCTCCTTTACTTCGCATTTTGAGACGGATTAAAGTGTTTGCGCCAGGATCCAGCGCGTTTTTCGAACTCTACGCATCGAAATTAGTCGATAAAAACACCACTGAATATTTTCACGGTTTTTGAAAAAAACCTAAGTTTAACCCCTTTGAATTTTTTTGACCCCAAAAAGTGAAAGTCTAAATTCGGATGCTTTTTTGATATTTTCTTGTATACTTTGAGCAGAAAATTCGATTGGCGCAGACAGATTCATCGTAAGTATGATATTTTAAATTTTATCTGGCTTGAAAGTAAGCAAATGCGATGCAAATCTGAGCCTCCTTTACTTCGCATTTTGAGACGGATTAAAGTGTTTGCGCCAGGATCCAGCGCGTATTTCGAACTCTACGCATCGAAATTAGTCGATGTCGTCGATAAAAACACCACTGAATTTTTTCACGGTTTTTGAAAAAAACCTAAGGTTAACCCCTTTGAATTTTTTTGACCCCAAAAAGTGAAAGTCTCAAATCGGATGCTTTTTCGATATTTTCTTGTATACTTTGAGCAGAAAATTCGATTGGCGCAGACAGATTCATCGTAAGTATGATATTTTAAATTTTATTTGGCTTGAAAGTAAGCAAATGCGATGCAAATCTGAGCCTCGTTTACTTCGCATTTTGAGACGGATTAAAGTGTTTGCGCCAGGATCCAGCGCGTTTTTCGAACTCTACGCATCGAAATTAGTCGATTTCGTCGATAAAAACACCACTGAATATTTTCACGGTTTTTGAAAAAAACCTAAGGTTAACCCCTTTGAATTTTTTTGACCCCAAAAAGTGAAAGTCTCAAATCGGATGCTTTTTCGATATTTTCTTGTATACTTTGAGCAGAAAATTCGATTGGCGCAGACAGATTCATCGTAAGTATGATATTTTAAATTTTATTTGGCTTGAAAGTAAGCAAATGCGATGCAAATCTGAGCCTCCTTTACTTCGCATTTTGAGACGGATTAAAGTGTTTGCGCCAGGATCCAGCGCGTTTTTCGAACTCTACGCATCGAAATTAGTCGATTTCGTCGATAAAAACACCACTGAATATTTTCACGGTTTTTGAAAAAAACGTAAGGTTAACCCCTTTGAATTGTTTTGACCCCAAAAGGTGAAAGTCTCAAATCGGATGCTTTTTGGATATTTTCTTGTATACTTTGAGCAGAAAATTCGATTGGCGCAGACAGATTCATCGTAAGTATGATATTTTAAATTTTATCTGGCTTGAAAGTAAGCAAATGCGATGCAAATCTGAGCCTCCTTTACTTCGCATTTTGAGACGGATTAAAGTGTTTGCGCCAGGATCCAGCGCGTATTTCGAACTCTACGCATCGAAATTAGTCGATGTCGTCGATAAAAACACCACTGAATTTTTTCACGGTTTTTGAAAAAAACCTAAGGTTAACCCCTTTGAATTTTTTTGACCCCAAAAAGTGAAAGTCTCAAATCGGATGCTTTTTCGATATTTTCTTGTATACTTTGAGCAGAAAATTCGATTGGCGCAGACAGATTCATCGTAAGTATGATATTTTAAATTTTATTTGGCTTGAAAGTAAGCAAATGCGATGCAAATCTGAGCCTCGTTTACTTCGCATTTTGAGACGGATTAAAGTGTTTGCGCCAGGATCCAGCGCGTTTTTCGAACTCTACGCATCGAAATTAGTCGATTTCGTCGATAAAAACACCACTGAATATTTTCACGGTTTTTGAAAAAAACCTAAGGGTAACCCCTTTGAATTTTTTTGACCCCAAAAAGTGAAAGTCTCAAATCGGATGCTTTTTCGATATTTTCTTGTATACTTTGAGCAGAAAATTCGATTGGCGCAGACAGATTCATCGTAAGTATGATATTTTAAATTTTATTTGGCTTGAAAGTAAGCAAATGCGATGCAAATCTGAGCCTCCTTTACTTCGCATTTTGAGACGGATTAAAGTGTTTGCGCCAGGATCCAGCGCGTTTTTCGAACTCTACGCATCGAAATTAGTCGATTTCGTCGATAAAAACACCACTGAATATTTTCACGGTTTTTGAAAAAAACGTAAGGTTAACCCCTTTGAATTGTTTTGACCCCAAAAGGTGAAAGTCTCAAATCGGATGCTTTTTGGATATTTTCTTGTATACTTTGAGCAGAAAATTCGATTGGCGCAGACAGATTCATCGTAAGTATGATATTTTAAATTTTATCTGGCTTGAAAGTAAGCAAATGCGATGCAAATCTGAGCCTCCTTTACTTCGCATTTTGAGACGGATTAAAGTGTTTGCGCCAGGATCCAGCGCGTTTTTCGAACTCTACGCATCGAAATTAGTCGGTTTCGTCGATAAAAACACCACTGAATATTTTCACGGTTTTTGAAAAAAACCTAAGGTTAACCCCTTTGAATTTTTTTGACCACAAAAAGTGAATGTCTCAAATCGGATGCTTTTTCGATATTTTCTTGTATACTTTGAGCAGAAAATTCGATTGGCGCAGACAGATTCATCGTAAGTATGATATTTTAAATTTTATCTGGCTTGAAAGTAAGCAAATGCGATGCAAATCTTAGCCTCCTTTACATCGCATTTTGAGACGGATTAAAGTGTTTGCGCCAGGATCCAGCGCGTTTTTCGAGCTCTACGCATCGAAATTAGTCTTTTTCGTCGATAAAAACACCACTGAATATTTTCACGGTTTTTGAAAAAATCCTAAGGTTAACCCCTTGGATTTTTTTTACCCCAAAAAGTGCAAGTCTCATATCGGATGCTTTTTCGATATTTTCTTGTATACTTTGAGCAGAAAATTCGATTGGCGCAGACAGATTCATCGTAAGTATGATATTTTAAATTTTATCTGGCTTGAAAGTAAGCAAATGCGATGCAAATCTGAGCCTCCTTTACATCGCATTTTGAGACGGATTAAAGTGTTTGCGTCATAATCCAGCGCGTTTTTCGAACTCTACGCATCGAAATTAGTCGATTTCGTCGATAAAAACACCACTGAATATTTTCACGGTTTTTGAAAAAAACCTAAGGTTAACCCCTTTGAATTTTTTTGACCCCAAAAAGTGAAAGTCTCAAATCGGATGCTTTTTCGATATTTTCTTGTATACTTTGAGCAGAAAATTCGATTGGCGCAGACAGATTCATCGTAAGTATGATATTTTAAATTTTATCTGGTTTGAAAGTAAGCAAATGCGATGCAAATCTGTGCCTCCTTTACATCGCATTTTGAGACGGATTAAAGTGTTTGCGCGAGGATCCAGCGCGTTTTTCGAACTCTACGCATCGAAATTAGTCGATTTCGTCGATAAAAACACCACTGAATATTTTCACGGTTTTTGAAAAAAACCTAAGGTTAACCCCTTTGAATTTTTTTGACCCCAAAAAGTGAAAGTCTCAAATCGGATGCTTTTTCGATATTTTCTTGTATACTTTGAGCAGAAAATTCGATTGGAGCAGACAGATTCATCGTAAGTATGATATTTTAAATTTTATCTGGCTTGAAAGTAAGCAAATGCGATGCAAATCTGAGCCTCCTTTACATCGCATTTTGAGACGGATTAAAGTGTTTGCGCCAGGATCCAGCGCGTTTTTCGAACTCTACGCATCGAAATTAGTCGATTTCGTCGATAAAAACACCACTGAAAGTTTTCACGGTTTTTGAAAAGAACCTAAGGTTAACCCCTTTGAATTTTTTTGACCCCAAAGAGGGAAAGTCTCAAATCGGATGATTTTTCGATATTTTCTTGTATACTTTGAGCAGAAAATTCGATTGGCGCTGACAGATTCATCGTAAGTATGATATTTTAAATTTTATCTGGCTTGAAAGTAAGCAAATGCGATGCAAATCTGAGCCTCCTTTACATCGCATTTTGAGACGGATTAAAGTATTTGCGCCAGGATCCAGCGCGTTTTTCGAACTCTACGCATCGAAATTAGTCGATTTCGTCGATAAAAACACCACTGAATATTTTCACGGTTTTTGAAAAAAACCTAAGGTTATAACCCCTTTGAATTTTTTTGACCGCAAAAAGTGAAAGTCTCAAATCGGATGCTTTTTCGATATTTTCTTGTATACTTTGAGCAGAAAATTCGATTGGCGCAGACAGATTCATCGTAAGTTTGATATTTTAAATTTTATCTGGCTTGAAAGTAAGCAAATGCGATGCAAATCTGAGCTTCCTTTACTTCGCATTTTGAGACGGATTAAAATGTTTGCGCCAGGATCCAGCGCGTTTTTCGAACTCTACGCATCGAAATTAGTCGATTTCGTCGATAAAAACACCACTGAATATTTTCACGGTTTTTGAAAAAAACCTAAGGTTATAACCCCTTTGAATTTTTTTGACCGCAAAAAGTGAAAGTCTCAAATCGGATGCTTTTTCGATATTTTCTTGTATACTTTGAGCAGAAAATTCGATTGGCGCAGACAGATTCATCGTAAGTATGATATTTTAAATTTTATCTGGCTTGAAAGTAAGCAAATGCGATGCAAATCTGAGCCTCTTTACATCGCATTTTGAGACGGATTAAAGTGTTTGCGCCAGGATCCAGCGCGTTTTTCGAACTCTACGCATCGAAATTAGTCGATTTCGTCGATAAAAACACCACTGAATATTTTCACGGTTTTTGAAAAAAACCTAAGGTTAACCCCTTTGAATTTTTTTGACCCCAAAAAGTGAAAGTCTCAAATCGGATGCTTTTTCGATATTTTCTTGTATACTTTGAGCAGAAAATTCGATTGGCGCAGACAGATTCATCGTAAGTATGATATTTTAAATTTTATCTGGTTTGAAAGTAAGCAAATGCGATGCAAATCTGTGCCTCCTTTACATCGCATTTTGAGACGGATTAAAGTGTTTGCGCGAGGATACAGCGCGTTTTTCAAACTCTACGCATCGAAATTAGTCGATTTCGTCGATAAAAACACCACTGAATATTTTCACGGTTTTTGAAAAAAACCTAAGGTTAACTTCTTTGAATTTTTTTGACCCCAAAAAGTGAAAGTCTCAAATCGGATGCTTTTTCGATATTTTCTTGTATACTTTGAGCAGAAAATTCGATTGGCGCAGACAGATTCATCGTAAGTATGATACTTTAAATTTTATCTGGCTTGAAAGTAACCAAATGCGATGCAAATCTGACTCTCCTTTACTTCGCATTTTGAGACGGATTAAAGTGTTTGCGCCAGGATCCAGCGCGTTTTTCGAACTCTACGCATCGAAATTAGTCGATTTCGTCGATAAAAACACCACTGAATATTTTCACGGTTTTTGAAAAGAACCTAAGGTTAACCCCTTTGAATTTTTTTGACCCCAAAGAGGGAAAGTCTCAAATCGGATGATTTTTCGATATTTTCTTGTATACTTTGTGCAGAAAATTCGATTGGCGCAGACAGATTCATCGTAAGTATGATATTTTAAATTTTATCTGGCTTGAAAGTAAGCAAATGCGATGCAAATCTGAGCCTCCTTTACATCGCATTTTGAGACGGATTAAAGTATTTGCGCCAGGATCCAGCGCGTTTTTCGAACTCTACGCATCGAAATTAGTCGATTACGTCGATAAAAACACCACTGAATATTTTCACGGTTTTTGAAAAGAACCTAAGGTTAACCCCTTTGAATTTTTTTGACCCCAAAGAGGGAAAGTCTCAAATCGGATGAATTTTCGATATTTTCTTGTATACTTTGAGCAGAAAATTCGATTGGCGCAGACAGATTCATCGTAAGTATGATATTTTAAATTTTATCTGGCTTGAAAGTAAGCAAATGCGATGCAAATCTGAGCCTCCTTTACATCGCATTTTGAGACGGATTAAAGTATTTGCCCCAGGATCCAGCGCGTTTTTCGAACTCTACGCATCGAAATTAGTCGATTTCGTCGATAAAAGCACCACTGAATATTTTCAGGGTTTTTGAAAAAAACCTAAGGTTAACCCCTTTGAATTTTTTTGACCCCAAAGAGGGAAAGTCTCAAATCGGATGCTTTTTCGATATTTTCTTGTATACTTTGAGCAGAAAATTCGATTGGCGCAGACAGATTCATCGTAAGTATGATATTTTAAATTTTATCTGGCTTGAAAGTAAGCAAATGCGATGCAAATCTGAGCCTCCTTTACATCGCATTTTGAAACGGATTAAAGTGTTTGCGCCAGGATCCAGCGCGTTTTTCGAACTCTACGCATCGAAATTAGTCGATTTCGTCGATAAAAACACCACTGAATATTTTCACGGTTTTTGAAAAAAACCTAAGGTTAACCCCTTTGAATTTTTTTGACCCCAAAAAGTGAAAGTCTCAAATCGGATGCTTTTTCGATATTTTCTTGTATACTTTGAGCAGAAAATTCGATTGGCGCAGACAGAATCATCGTAAGAGTGATATTTTAAATTTTATCTGGTTTGAAAGTCAGCAAATGCGATGCAAATCTGTGCCTCCTTTACATCGCATTTTGAGACGGATTAAAGTGTTTGCGCCAGGATCCAGCGCGTTTTTCGAACTCTACGCATCGAAATTAGTCGATTTCGTCGATAAAAACACCACTGAATATTTTCACGGTTTTTGAAAAAAACCTAAGGTTAACCCCTTTGAATTTTTTTGACCCCAAAAAGTGAAAGTCTCAAATCGGATGCTTTTTCGATATTTTCTTGTATACTTTGAGCAGAAAATTCGATTGGCGCAGACAGATTCATCGTAAGTATGATATTTTAAATTTTATCTGGCTTGAAAGTAAGCAAATGCGATGCAAATCTGAGCCTCCTTTACATCGCATTTTGAGACGGATTAAAGTGTTTGCGCCAGGATCCAGCGCGTTTTTCGAACTCTACGCATCGAAATTAGTCGATTTCGTCGATAAAAACACCACTGAATATTTTCACGGTTTTTGAAAAGAACCTAAGGTTAACCCCTTTGAATTTTTTTGACCCCAAAGAGGGAAAGTCTCAAATCGGATGATTTTTCGATATTTTCTTGTATACTTTGTGCAGAAAATTCGATTGGCGCAGACAGATTCATCGTAAGTATGATATTTTAAATTTTATCTGGCTTGAAAGTAAGCAAATGCGATGCAAATCTGAGCCTCCTTTACTTCGCATTTTGAGACGGATTAAAGTGTTTGCGCGAGGATCCAGCGCGTTTTTCGAAGTCTACGCATCGAAATTAGTCGATTTCGTCGATAAAAACACCACTGAATATTTTCACGGTTTTTGAAAAAAACCTAAGGTTAACCCCTTTGAATTTTTTTGACCCCAAAAAGTGAAAGTCTCAAATCGGATGCTTTTTCGATATTTTCTTGTATACTTTGAGCAGAAAATTCGATTGGCGCAGACAGATTCATCGTAAGTATGATATTTTAAATTTTATCTGGCTTGAAAGTAAGCAAATGCGATGCAAATCTGAGCCTCTTTTACATCGCATTTTGAGACGGATTAAAGTGTTTGCGCCAGGATCCAGCGCGTTTTTCGAACTCTACGCATCGAAATTAGTCGATTTCGTCGATAAAAACACCACTGAATATTTTCACGGTTTTTGAAAAAAACCTAAGGTTAACCCCTTTGAATTTTTTTGACCCCAAAAAGTGAAAGTCTCAAATCGGATGCTTTTTCGATATTTTCTTGTATACTTTGAGCAGAAAATTCGATTGGCGCAGACAGATTCATCGTAAGTATGATATTTTAAATTTTATCTGGTTTGAAAGTAAGCAAATGCGATGCAAATCTGAGCCTCCTTTACATCGCATTTTGAGACGGATTAAAGTATTTGCGCCAGGATCCAGCGCGTTTTTCGAACTCTACGCATCGAAATTAGTCGATTTCGTCGATAAAAACACCACTGAATATTTTCACGGTTTTTGAAAAAAACCTAAGGTTAACCCCTTTGAATTTTTTTGACCCCAAAAAGTGAAAGTCTCAAATCGGATGCTTTTTCGATATTTTCTTGTATACTTTGAGCAGAAAATTCGATTGGCGCAGACAGATTCATCGTAAGTATGATATTTTAAATTTTATCTGGCTTGAAAGTAAGCAAATGCGATGCAAATCTGAGCCTCCTTTACATCGCATTTTGAGACGGATTAAAGTATTTGCGCCAGGATCCAGCGCGTTTTTCAAACTCTACGCATCGAAATTAGTCGATTGCGTCGATAAAAGCACCACTGAATATTTTCACGGTTTTTGAAAAAAACCTAAGGTTAACCCCTTTGAATTTTTTTGACCCCAAAAAGTGAAAGTCTCAAATCGGATGCTTTTTCGATATTTTCTTGTATACTTTGAGCAGAAAATTCGATTGGCGCAGACAGATTCATCGTAAGTATGATATTTTAAATTTTATCTGGCTTGAAAGTAAGCAAATGCGATGCAAATCTGAGCCTCCTTTACTTCGCATTTTGAGACGGATTAAAGTGTTTGCGCGAGGATCCAGCGCGTTTTTCGAACTCTACGCATCGAAATTAGTCGATTTCGTCGATAAAAACACCACTGAATATTTTCACGGTTTTTGAAAAAAACCTAAGGTTAACCCCTTTGAATTTTTTTGACCCCAAAAAGTGAAAGTCTCAAATCGGATGCTTTTTCGATATTTTTTTGTATTCTTTGAGCAGAAAATTCGATTGGCGCAGACAGATTCATCGTAAGTATGATATTTTAAATTTTATCTGGCTTGAAAGTAAGCAAATGCGATGCAAATCTGAGCCTCCTTTACTTCGCATTTTGAGACGGATTAAAGTGTTTGCGCGAGGATGCAGCGTGTTTTTCGAACTCTACGCATCGAAATTAGTCGATTTCGTCGATAAAAACACCACTGAATGTTTTCACGGTTTTTGAAAAAACCTAAGGTTAACCCCTTTGAATTTTTTTGACCCCAAAAAGTGAAAGTCTCAAATCGGATGCTTTTTCCATATTTTCTTGTATACTTTGAGCAGAAAATTCGATTGGCGCAGACAGATTCATCGTAAGTATGATATTTTAAATTTTATCTGGCTTGAAAGTAAGCAAATGCGATGCAAATCTGAGCCTCCTTTACATCGCATTTTGAGACAGATTAAAGTATTTGCGCCAGGATCCAGCGCGTTTTTCGAACTCTACGCATCGAAATTAGTCGATTTCGTCGATAAAAACACCACTGAATATTTTCACGGTTTTTGAAAAAAACCTAAGGTTAACCCCTTTGAATTTTTTTGACCCCAAAAAGTGAAAGTCTCAAATCGGATGCTTTTTCGATATTTTCTTGTATACTTTGAGCAGAAAATTCGATTGGCGCAGACAGATTCATCGTAAGTATGATATTTTAAATTTTATCTGGCTTGAAAGTAAGCAAATGCGATGCAAATCTGAGCCTCCTTTACATCGCATTTTGAGACGGATTAAAGTGTTTGCGCCAGGATCCAGCGCGTTTTTCGAACTCTACGCATCGAAATTAGTCGATTTCGTCGATAAAAACACCACTGAATATTTTCACGGTTTTTGAAAAAAACCTAAGGTTAACCCCTTTGAATTTTTTTGACCCCAAAGAGGGAAAGTCTCAAATCGGATGCTTTTTCGATATTTTCTTGTATACTTTGCGCAGAAAATTCGATTGGCGCAGACAGATTCATCGTAAGTATGATATTTTAAATTTTATCTGGCTTGAAAGTAAGCAAATGCGATGCAAATCTGAGCCTCCTTTACATCGCATTTTGAGACGGATTAAAGTGTTTGCGCCAGGATCCAGCGCGTTTTTCGAACTCTACGCATCGAAATTAGTCGATTTCGTCGATAAAAACACCACTGAAAATTTTCACGGTTTTTGAAAAAACCTAAGGTTAACCCCTTTGAATTTTTTTGACCCCAAAAAGTGAAAGTCTCAAATCGGATGCTTTTTCGATATTTTCTTGTATACTTTGAGCAGAAAATTCGATTGGCGCAGACAGATTCATCGTAAGTATGATATTTTAAATTTTATCTGGTTTGAAAGTAAGCAAATGCGATGCAAATCTGTGCCTCCTTTACATCGCATTTTGAGACGGATTAAAGTGTTTGCGCCAGGATCCAGCGCGTTTTTCGAACTCTACGCATCGAAATTAGTCGATTTCGTCGATAAAAACACCACTGAATATTTTCACGGTTTTTGAAAAAAACCTAAGGTTAACCCCTTTGAATTTTTTTGACCCCAAAAAGTGAAAGTCTCAAATCGGATGCTTTTTCGATATTTTTTTGTATTCTTTGAGCAGAAAATTCGATTGGCGCAGACAGATTCATCGTAAGTATGATATTTTAAATTTTATCTGGCTTGAAAGTAAGCAAATGCGATGCAAATCTGAGCCTCCTTTACTTGGCATTTTGAGACGGATTAAAGTGTTTGCGCGAGGATGCAGCGTGTTTTTCGAACTCAACGCATCGAAATTAGTCGATTTCGTCGATAAAAACACCACTGAATATTTTCACGGTTTTTGAAAAAAACCTAAGGTTAAACCCCTTTGAATTTTTTTGACCCCAAAAAGTGAAAGTCTCAAATCGGATGCTTTTTCGATATTTTCTTGTATACTTTGAGCAGAAAATTCGATTGGCGCAGACAGATTCATCGTAAGTATGATATTTTAAATTTTATCTGGCTTGAAAGTAAGCAAATGCGATGCAAATCTGAGCCTCCTTTACATCGCATTTTGAGACGGATTAAAGTGTTTGCGCCAGGATCCAGCGCGTTTTTCGAACTCTACGCATCGAAATTAGTCGATTTCGTCGATAAAAACACCACTGAATATTTTCACGGTTTTTGAAAAAAACCTAAGGTTAACCCCTTTGAATTTTTTTGACCCCAAAAAGTGAAAGTCTGAAATCGGATGCTTTTTCGATATTTTCTTGTATACTTTGAGCAGAAAATTCGATTGGCGCAGACAGATTCATCGTAAGTATGATATTTTAAATTTTATCTGGTTTGAAAGTAAGCAAATGCGATGCAAATCTGTGCCTCCTTTACATCGCATTTTGAGAAGGATTAAAGTGTTTGCGCCAGGATCCAGCGCGTTTTTCGAACTCTACGCATCGAAATTAGTCGATTTCGTCGATAAAAACACCACTGAATATTTTCACGGTTTTTGAAAAAAACCTAAGGTTAACCCCTTTGAATTTTTTTGACCCCAAAAAGTGAAAGTCTCAAATAGGATGCTTTTTCGATATTTTCTTGTATACTTTGAGCAGAAAATTCGATTGGCGGAGACAGATTCATCGTAAGTATGATATTTTAAATTTTATCTGGCTTGAAAGTAAGCAAATGCGATGCAAATCTGAGCCTCCTTTACTTCGCATTTTGAGACGGATTAAAGTGTTTGCGCCAGGATCCAGCGCGTTTTTCGAACTCTACGCATCGAAATTAGTCGATTTCGTCGATAAAAACACCACTGAATATTTTCACGGTTTTTGAAAAAAACCTAAGGTTAACCCCTTTGAATTTTTTTGACCCCAAAAAGTGAAAGTCTCAAATCGGATGCTTTTTCGATATTTTCTTGTATACTTTGAGCAGAAAATTCGATTGGCGCAGACAGATTCATCGTAAGTATGATATTTTAAATTTTATCTGGCTTGAAAGTAAGCAAATGCGATGCAAATCTGAGCCTCCTTTAGTTCGCATTTTGAGACGGATTAAAGTGTTTGCACCAGGATCCAGCGCGTTTTTCGAACTCTACGCTTTGAAATTAGTCGATTTCGTCGATAAAAACACCACTGAATATTTTCACGGTTTTTGAAAAAAACCTAAGGTTAACCCCTTTGAATTTTTTTGACCCCAATAAGTGAAAGTCTCAAATCGGATGCTTTTTCGATATTTTCTTGTATACTTTGAGCAGAAAATTCGATTGGCGCAGACAGATTCATCGTAAGTATGATATTTTAAATTTTATCTGGCTTGAAAGTAAGCAAATGCGATGCAAATCTGAGCCTCCTTTACTTCGCATTTTGAGACGGATTAAAGTTTTTGCGCCAGGATCCAGCGCGTTTTTCGAACTCTACGCATCGAAATTAGTCGATTTCGTCGATAAAAACACCACTGAATATTTTCACGGTTTTTGAAAAAAACCTAAGGTTAACCTCTTTGGATTTTTTTGACCCCAAAAAGTGAAAGTCTCAAATCGGATGCTTTTTCGATATTTTCTTGTATACTTTGAGCAGAAAATTCGATTGGCGCAGACAGATTCATCGTAAGTATGATATTTTAAATTTTATCTGGCTTGAAAGTAAGCAAATGCGATGCAAATCTGAGCCTCCTTTAGTTCGCATTTTGAGACGGATTAAAGTGTTTGCGCCAGGATCGAGCGCGTTTTTCGAACTCTACGCATCGAAATTAGTCGATTTCGTCGATAAAAACACCACTGAATATTTTCACGGTTTTTGAAAAAAACCTAAGGTTAACCCCTTTGAATTTTTTTGACCCCAAAAAGTGAAAGTCTCAAATCGGATGCTTTTTCGATATTTTCTTGTATACTTTGAACAGAAAATTCGATTGGCGCAGACAGATTCATCGTAAGTATGATATTTTAAATTTTATCTGGCTTGAAAGTAAGCAAATGCGATGCAAAACTGAGCCTCCTTTACTTCGCATTTTGAGACGGATTAAAGTGTTTGCGCCAGGATCCAGCTCGTTTTTCGAACTCTACGCATCGAAATTAGTCGATTTCGTCGATAAAAACACCACTGAATATTTTCACGGTTTTTTAAAAAACCTAAGGTTAACCCCTTTGAATTTTTTTGACCCCAAAAAGTGAAAGTCTCAAATCGGATGCTTTTTCGATATTTTCTAGTATACTTTGAGCAGAAAATTGGATTGGCGCAGACAGATTCATCGTAAGTATGATATTTTAAATTTTATCTGGCTTGAAAGTAAGCAAATGCGATGCAAATCTGAGCCTCCTTTACTTCGCATTTTGAGACGGATTAAAGTGTTTGCGCCAGGATCCAGCGCGTTTTTCGAACTCTACGCATCGAAATTAGTCGATTTCGTCGATAAAAACACCACTGAATATTTTCACGGTTTTTGAAAAAAACCTAAGGTTAACCCCTTTGAATTTTTTTGACCCCAAAAAGTGAAAGTCTCAAATCGGATGCTTTCTCGATATTTTTTTGTATACTTTGAGCAGAAAATTCGATTGGCGCAGACAGATACATCGTAAGTATGATATTTTAAATTTTATCTGGCTTGAAAGTAAGCAAATGCGATGCAAATCTGAGCCTCCTTTACTTCGCATTTTGAGACGGATTAAAATGTTTGCGCCAGGATCCAGCGCGTTTTTCGAACTCTACGCATCGAAATTAGTCGATTTCATCGATAAAAACACCACTGAATATTTTCACGGTTTTTGAAAAAAACCTAAGGTTAACCCCTTTGAATTTTTTTGACCCCAAAAAGTGAAAGTCTCAAATCGGATGCTTTCTCGATATTTTTTTGTATACTTTGAGCAGAAAATTCGATTGGCGCAGACAGATACATCGTAAGTATGATATTTTAAATTTTATCTGGCTTGAAAGTTAGCAAATGCGATGCAAATCTGAGCCTCCTTTACTTCGCATTTTGAGACGGATTAAAGTGTTTGCGCCAGGATCCAGCGCGTTTTTCGAACTCTACGCATCGAAATTAGTCGATTTCGTCGATAAAAACACCACTGAATATTTTCACGGTTTTTGGAAAAAACCTAAGGTTAACCCCTTTGAATTTTTTTGACCCCAAAAAGTGAAAGTCTCAAATCGGATGCTTTTTCGATATTTTCTTGTATTCTTTGAGCAGAAAATTCGATTGGCGCAGACAGATTCATCGTAAGTATGATATTTTAAATTTTATCTGGCTTGAAAGTAAGCAAATGCGATGCAAATCTGAGCCTCCTTTACTTCGCATTTTGAGACGGATTAAAGTGTTTGCGCCAGGATCCAGCGCGTTTTTCGAACTCTACGCATCCAAAATAGTCGATTTCGTCGATAAAAACACCACTGAATATTTTCACGGTTTTTGAAAAAAACCTAAGGTTAACCCCTTTGAATTTTTTTGACCCCAAAAAGTGAAAGTCTCAAATCGGATGCTTTTTCGATATTTTCTTGTATACTTTGAGCAGAAAATTCGATTGGCGCAGACAGATTCATCGTAAGTATGATATTTTAAATTTTATCTGGCTTGAAAGTAAGCAAATGCGATGCAAATCTGAGCCTCCTTTACTTCGCATTTTGAGACGGATTAAAGTGTTTGCGCCAGTATCCAGCGCGTTTTTCGAACTCTACGCATCGAAATTAGTCGATTTCGTCGATAAAAACACCACTGAATATTTTCACGGTTTTTGAAAAAAACCTAAGGTTAACCCCTTTGAATTTTTTTGACCCCAAAAAGTGAAAGTCTCAAATCGGATGCTTTTTCGATATTTTCTTGTATACTTTGAGCAGAAAATTCGATTGGCGCAGACAGATTCATCGTTAGTATGATATTTTAAATTTTATCTGGCTTGAAAGTAAGCAAATGCGATGCAAATCTGAGCCTCCTTTACTTCGCATTTTGAGACGGATTAAAGTGTTTGCGCCAGGATCCAGCGCGTTTTTCGAATTCTACGCATCGAAATTAGTCATTTTCGTCGATAAAAACACCACTGAATATTTTCACGGTTTTTGAAAAAAACCTAAGGTTAACCCCTTTGAATTTCTTTGACCCCAAAAAGTGAAAGTCTCAAATCGGATGCTTTTTCGATATTTTCTTGTATACTTTGAGCAGAAAATTCGATAGGCGCAGACAGATTTATCGTAAGTATGATATTTTAAATTTTATCTGGCTTGAAGGTAAGCAAATGCGATGCAAATCTGAGCCTCCTTTACTTCGCATTTTGAGACGGATTAAAGTGTTTGCGCCAGGATCCAGCGCATTTTTCGAACTCTACGCATCGAAATTAGTCGATTTCGTCGATAAAAACACCACTGAATATTTTCACGGTTTTTGAAAAAAACCTAAGGTTAACCCCTTTGAATTTTTTTGACCCATTAAAGTGAAAGTCTCAAATCGGATGCTTTTTCGATATTTTTTTGTATACTTTGAGCAGAAAATCGATTGGCGCAGACAGATTTATCGTAAGTATGATATTTTAAATTTTATCTGGCTTGAAAGTAAACAAATGCGATGCAAATCTGAGCCTCCTTTACTTCGCATTTTGAGACGGATTAAAGTGTTTGCGCCAGGATCCAGCGCGTTTTTCGAACTCTACGCATCGAAATTAGTCGATTTCGTCGATAAAAACACCACTGAATATTTTCAAGGTTTTTGAAAAAAACCTAAGGTTAACCCCTTTGAATTTTTTTGACCCCAAAAAGTGAAAGTCTCAAATCGGATGCTTTTTCGATATTTTTTTGTATACTTTGAGCAGAAAATTCGATTGGCGCAGACAGATACATCGTAAGTATGATATTTTAAATTTTATCTGGCTTGAAAGTAAGCAAATGCGATGCAAATCTGAGCCTCCTTTACTTCGCATTTTGAGACGGATTAAAGTGTTTGCGCCAGGATCCAGCGCGTTTTTCGAACTCTACGCATCGAAATTAGTCGATTTCGTCGATAAAAACACCACTGAATATTTTCACAGATTTTGAAAAAAACCTAAGGTTAACCCCTTTGAATTTTTTTGACCCCAAAAAGTGAAAGTCTCAAATCGGATGCTTTTTCGATATTTTTTTGTATACTTTGAGCAGAAAATTCGATTGGCGCAGACAGATACATCGTAAGTATGATATTTTAAATTTTATCTGGCTTGAAAGTAAGCAAATGCGATGCAAATCTGAGCCTCCTTTATTTCGCATTTTGAGACGGATTAAAGTGTTTGCGCCAGGATCCAGCGCGTTTTTCGAACTCTACGCATCGAAATTAGTCGATTTCGTCGATAAAAACACCACTGAATATTTTCACGGTTTTTGAAAAAAACCTAAGGTTAACCCCTTTGAATTTTTTTGACCCCAAAAAGTGAAAGTCTCAAATCGGATGCTTTTTCGATATTTTCTTGTATACTTTGAGCAGAAAATTCGATTGGCGCAGACAGATACATCGTAAGTATGATATTTTAAATTTTATCTGGCTTGAAAGTAAGCAAATGCGATGCAAATCTGAGCCTCCTTTACTTCGCATTTTGAGACGGATTAAAGTGTTTGCGCCAGGATCCAGCGCGTTTTTCGAACTCTACGCATCGAAATTAGTCGATTTCGTCGATAAAAACACCACTGAATATTTTCACGGTTTTTGAAAAAAACCTAAGGTTAACCCCTTTTAATTTTTTTGACCCCAAAAAGTGAAAGTCTCAAATCGGATGCTTTTTCGATATTTTTTTGTATACTTTGAGCAGAAAATTCGATTGGCGCAGACAGATACATAGTAAGTATGATATTTTAAATTTTATCTGGCTTGAAAGTAAGCAAATGCGATGCAAATCTGAGCCTCCTTTACTTCGCATTTTGAGACGGATTAAAGTGTTTGCGCCAGGTTCCAGCGCGTTTTTCGAACTCTACGCATCGAAATTAGTCGATTTCGTCGATAAAAACACTACTGAATATTTTCACGGTTTTTGAAAAAAACCTAAGGTTAACCCCTTTGAATTTTTTTGATCCCAAAAAGTGAAAGTCTCAAATCGGATGCTTTTTCGATATTTTCTTGTATACTTTGAGCAGAAAATTCGATTGGCGCAGACAGATTCATCGTAAGTATGATATTTTAAATTTTATCTGGCTTGAAAGTAAGCAAATGCGATGCAAATCTGAGCCTCCTTTACTTCGCATTTTGAGACGGATTAAAGTGTTTGCGCCAGGATCCAGCGCGTTTTTCGAACTCTACGCATCGAAATTAGTCGATTTCGTCGATAAAAACACCACTGAATATTTTCACGGTTTTTGAAAAAAACCTAAGGTTAACCCCTTTGAATTTTTTTGACCCCAAAAAGTGAAAGTCTCAAATCGGATGCTTTTTCGATATTTTCTTGTATACTTTGAACAGAAAATTCGATTGGCGCAGACAGATTCATCGTAAGTATGATATTTTAAATTTTATCTGGCTTGAAAGTAAGCAAATGCGATGCAAATCTGAGCCTCCTTTACTTCGCATTTTGAGACGGATTAAAGTGTTTGCGCCAGGATCCAGCGCGTTTTTCGAACTCTACGCATCGAAATTAGTCGATGTCATCGATAAAAACACCACTGAATATTTTCACGGTTTTTGAAAAAAACCTAAGGTTAACCCCTTTGAATTTTTTTGACCCCAAAAGTGAAAGTCTCAAATCGGATGCTTTCTTGATATTTTTTTGTATACTTTGAGCAGAAAATTCGATTGGCGCAGACAGATACATCGTAAGTATGATATTTTAAATTTTATCTGGCTTGAAAGTTAGCAAATGCGATGCAAATCTGAGCCTCCATTACTTCGCATTTTGAGACGGATTAAAGTGTTTGCGCCAGGATCCAGCGCGTTTTTTCGAACTCTACGCATCGAAATTAGTCGATTTCGTCGATAAAAACACCACTGAATATTTTCACGGTTTTTGAAAAAAACCTAAGGTTAACCCCTTTGAATTTTTTTGACCCCAAAAAGTGAAAGTCTCAAATCGGATGCTTTTTCGATATTTTCTTGTATACTTTGAGCAGAAAATTCGATTGGCGCAGACAGATTCATCGTAAGTATGATATTTTAAATTTTATCTGGCTTGAAAGTAAGCAAATGCGATGCAAATCTGAGCCACCTGTACTTCGCATTTTGAAACGGATTAAAGTGTTTGCGCCAGGATCCAGCGCGTTTTTCGAACTCTACGCATCGAAATTAGTCGATTTCGTCGATAAAAACACCACTGAATATTTTCACGGTTTTTGGAAAAAACCTAAGGTTAACCCCTTTGAATTTTTTTGACCCCAAAAAGTGAAAGTCTCAAATCGGATGCTTTTTCGATATTTTCTTGTATACTTTGAGCAGAAAATTCGATTGGCGCAGACAGATTCATCGTAAGTATGATATTTTAAATTTTATCTGGCTTGAAAGTAAGCAAATGCGATGCAAATCTGAGCCTCCTTTACTTCGCATTTTGAGACGGATTAAAGTGTTTGCGCCAGGATCCAGCGCGTTTTTCGAACTCTACGCATCGAAATTAGTCGATTTCGTCGATAAAAACACCACTGAATATTTTCACGGTTTTTGAAAAAAACCTAAGGTTAACCCCTTTGAATTTTTTTTTGACCCCAAAAAGTGAAAGTCTCAAATCGGATGCTTTTTCGATATTTTCTTGTATACTTTGAGCAGAAAATTCGATTGGCGCAGACAGATTCATCGTTAGTATGATATTTTAAATTTTATCTGGCTTGAAAGTAAGCAAATGCGATGCAAATCTGAGCCTCCTTTACTTCGCATTTTGAGACGGATTAAAGTGTTTGCGCCAGGATCCAGCGCGTTTTTCGAATTCTACGCATCGAAATTAGTCATTTTCGTCGATAAAAACACCACTGAATATTTTCACGGTTTTTGAAAAAAACCTAAGGTTAACCCCTTTGAATTTCTTTGACCCCAAAAAGTGAAAGTCTCAAATCGGATGCTTTTTCGATATTTTCTTGTATACTTTGAGCAGAAAATTCGATAGGCGCAGACAGATTTATCGTAAGTATGATATTTTAAATTTTATCTGGCTTGAAGGTAAGCAAATGCGATGCAAATCTGAGCCTCCTTTACTTCGCATTTTGAGACGGATTAAAGTGTTTGCGCCAGGATCCAGCGCATTTTTCGAACTCTACGCATCGAAATTAGTCGATTTCGTCGATAAAAACACCACTGAATATTTTCACGGTTTTTGAAAAAAACCTAAGGTTAACCCCTTTGAATTTTTTTGACCCATTAAAGTGAAAGTCTCAAATCGGATGCTTTTTCGATATTTTTTTGTATACTTTGAGCAGAAAATCGATTGGCGCAGACAGATTTATCGTAAGTATGATATTTTAAATTTTATCTGGCTTGAAAGTAAACAAATGCGATGCAAATCTGAGCCTCCTTTACTTCGCATTTTGAGACGGATTAAAGTGTTTGCGCCAGGATCCAGCGCGTTTTTCGAACTCTACGCATCGAAATTAGTCGATTTCGTCGATAAAAACACCACTGAATATTTTCAAGGTTTTTGAAAAAAACCTAAGGTTAACCCCTTTGAATTTTTTTGACCCCAAAAAGTGAAAGTCTCAAATCGGATGCTTTTTCGATATTTTTTTGTATACTTTGAGCAGAAAATTCGATTGGCGCAGACAGATACATCGTAAGTATGATATTTTAAATTTTATCTGGCTTGAAAGTAAGCAAATGCGATGCAAATCTGAGCCTCCTTTACTTCGCATTTTGAGACGGATTAAAGTGTTTGCGCCAGGATCCAGCGCGTTTTTCGAACTCTACGCATCGAAATTAGTCGATTTCGTCGATAAAAACACCACTGAATATTTTCACAGATTTTGAAAAAAACCTAAGGTTAACCCCTTTGAATTTTTTTGACCCCAAAAAGTGAAAGTCTCAAATCGGATGCTTTTTCGATATTTTTTTGTATACTTTGAGCAGAAAATTCGATTGGCGCAGACAGATACATCGTAAGTATGATATTTTAAATTTTATCTGGCTTGAAAGTAAGCAAATGCGATGCAAATCTGAGCCTCCTTTATTTCGCATTTTGAGACGGATTAAAGTGTTTGCGCCAGGATCCAGCGCGTTTTTCGAACTCTACGCATCGAAATTAGTCGATTTCGTCGATAAAAACACCACTGAATATTTTCACGGTTTTTGAAAAAAACCTAAGGTTAACCCCTTTGAATTTTTTTGACCCCAAAAAGTGAAAGTCTCAAATCGGATGCTTTTTCGATATTTTCTTGTATACTTTGAGCAGAAAATTCGATTGGCGCAGACAGATACATCGTAAGTATGATATTTTAAATTTTATCTGGCTTGAAAGTAAGCAAATGCGATGCAAATCTGAGCCTCCTTTACTTCGCATTTTGAGACGGATTAAAGTGTTTGCGCCAGGATCCAGCGCGTTTTTCGAACTCTACGCATCGAAATTAGTCGATTTCGTCGATAAAAACACCACTGAATATTTTCACGGTTTTTGAAAAAAACCTAAGGTTAACCCCTTTTAATTTTTTTGACCCCAAAAAGTGAAAGTCTCAAATCGGATGCTTTTTCGATATTTTTTTGTATACTTTGAGCAGAAAATTCGATTGGCGCAGACAGATACATAGTAAGTATGATATTTTAAATTTTATCTGGCTTGAAAGTAAGCAAATGCGATGCAAATCTGAGCCTCCTTTACTTCGCATTTTGAGACGGATTAAAGTGTTTGCGCCAGGTTCCAGCGCGTTTTTCGAACTCTACGCATCGAAATTAGTCGATTTCGTCGATAAAAACACTACTGAATATTTTCACGGTTTTTGAAAAAAACCTAAGGTTAACCCCTTTGAATTTTTTTTATCCCAAAAAGTGAAAGTCTCAAATCGGATGCTTTTTCGATATTTTCTTGTATACTTTGAGCAGAAAATTCGATTGGCGCAGACAGATTCATCGTAAGTATGATATTTTAAATTTTATCTGGCTTGAAAGTAAGCAAATGCGATGCAAATCTGAGCCTCCTTTACTTCGCATTTTGAGACGGATTAAAGTGTTTGCGCCAGGATCCAGCGCGTTTTTCGAACTCTACGCATCGAAATTAGTCGATTTCGTCGATAAAAACACCACTGAATATTTTCACGGTTTTTGAAAAAAACCTAAGGTTAACCCCTTTGAATTTTTTTGACCCCAAAAAGTGAAAGTCTCAAATCGGATGCTTTTTCGATATTTTCTTGTATACTTTGAACAGAAAATTCGATTGGCGCAGACAGATTCATCGTAAGTATGATATTTTAAATTTTATCTGGCTTGAAAGTAAGCAAATGCGATGCAAATCTGAGCCTCCTTTACTTCGCATTTTGAGACGGATTAAAGTGTTTGCGCCAGGATCCAGCGCGTTTTTCGAACTCTACGCATCGAAATTAGTCGATGTCATCGATAAAAACACCACTGAATATTTTCACGGTTTTTGAAAAAAACCTAAGGTTAACCCCTTTGAATTTTTTTGACCCCAAAAGTGAAAGTCTCAAATCGGATGCTTTCTCGATATTTTTTTGTATACTTTGAGCAGAAAATTCGATTGGCGCAGACAGATACATCGTAAGTATGATATTTTAAATTTTATCTGGCTTGAAAGTTAGCAAATGCGATGCAAATCTGAGCCTCCATTACTTCGCATTTTGAGACGGATTAAAGTGTTTGCGCCAGGATCCAGCGCGGTTTTTCGAACTCTACGCATCGAAATTAGTCGATTTCGTCGATAAAAACACCACTGAATATTTTCACGGTTTTTGAAAAAAACCTAAGGTTAACCCCTTTGAATTTTTTTGACCCCAAAAAGTGAAAGTCTCAAATCGGATGCTTTTTCGATATTTTCTTGTATACTTTGAGCAGAAAATTCGATTGGCGCAGACAGATTCATCGTAAGTATGATATTTTAAATTTTATCTGGCTTGAAAGTAAGCAAATGCGATGCAAATCTGAGCCACCTGTACTTCGCATTTTGAAACGGATTAAAGTGTTTGCGCCAGGATCCAGCGCGTTTTTCGAACTCTACGCATCGAAATTAGTCGATTTCGTCGATAAAAACACCACTGAATATTTTCACGGTTTTTGGAAAAAACCTAAGGTTAACCCCTTTGAATTTTTTTGACCCCAAAAAGTGAAAGTCTCAAATCGGATGCTTTTTCGATATTTTCTTGTATACTTTGAGCAGAAAATTCGATTGGCGCAGACAGATTCATCGTAAGTATGATATTTTAAATTTTATCTGGCTTGAAAGTAAGCAAATGCGATGCAAATCTGAGCCTCCTTTACTTCGCATTTTGAGACGGATTAAAGTGTTTGCGCCAGGATCCAGCGCGTTTTTCGAACTCTACGCATCGAAATTAGTCGATTTCGTCGATAAAAACACCACTGAATATTTTCACGGTTTTTGAAAAAAACCTAAGGTTAACCCCTTTGAATTTTTTTTTGACCCCAAAAAGTGAAAGTCTCAAATCGGATGCTTTTTCGATATTTTCTTGTATACTTTGAGCAGAAAATTCGATTGGCGCAGACAGATTCATCGTAAGTATGATATTTTAAATTTTATCTGGCTTGAAAGTAAGCAAATGCGATGCAAATCTGAGCCTCCTTTACTTCGCATTTTGAGACGGATTAAAGTGTTTGCGCCAGGATCCAGCGCGTTTTTCGAACTCTACGCATCGAAATTAGTCGATTTCGTCGATAAAAACACCACTGAATATTTTCACGGTTTTTGAAAAAAACCTAAGGTTAACCCCTTTGAATTTTTTTGACCCCAAAAAGTGAAAGTCTCAAATCGGATGCTTTTTCGATATTTTCTTGTATACTTTGAGCAGAAAATTCGTTTGGCGCAGACAGATTCATCGTAAGTATGATATTTTAAATTTTATCTGGCTTGAAAGTAAGCAAATGCGATGCAAATCTGAGCCTCCTTTACTTCGCATTTTGAGACGGATTAAAGTGTTTGCGCCAGGATCCAGCGCGTTTTTCGAACTTTACGCATCGAAATTAGTCGATTTCGTCGATAAAAACACCACTGAATATTTTCACAGATTTTGAAAAAAACCTAAGGTTAACCCCTTTGAATTTTTTTGACCCCAAAAAGTGAAAGTCTCAAATCGGATGCTTTTTCGATATTTTTTTGTATACTTTGAGCAGAAAATTCGATTGGCGCAGACAGATTCATCGTAAGTATGATATTTTAAATTTTATCTGGCTTGAAAGTAAGCAAATGCGATGCAAATCTGAGCCTCCTGTACTTCGCATTTTGAGACGGATTAAAGTGTTTGCGCCAGGATCCAGCGCGTTTTTCGAACTCTACGCATCGAAATTAGTCGATTTCGTCGATAAAAACACCACTGAATATTTTCACGGTTTTTGGAAAAAACCTAAGGTTAACCCCTTTGAATTTTTTTGACCCCAAAAAGTGAAAGTCTCAAATCGGATGCTTTTTCGATATTTTCTTGTATACTTTGAGCAGAAAATTCGATTGGCGCAGACAGATTCATCGTAAGTATGATATTTTAAATTTTATCTGGCTTGAAAGTAAGCAAATGCGATGCAAATCTGAGCCTCCTTTACTTCGCATTTTGAGACGGATTAAAGTGTTTGCGCCAGGATCCAGCGCGTTTTTCGAACTCTACGCATCGAAATTAGTCGATTTCGTCGATAAAAACACCACTGAATATTTTCACGGTTTTTGAAAAAAACCTAAGGTTAACCCCTTTGAATTTTTTTTGACCCCAAAAAGTGAAAGTCTCAAATCGGATGCTTTTTCGATATTTTTTTGTATACTTTGAGCAGAAAATTCGATTGGCGCAGACAGATACATCGTAAGTATGATATTTTAAATTTTATCTGGCTTGAAAGTAAGCAAATGCGATGCAAATCTGAGCCTCTTTTACTTCGCATTTTGAGACGGATTAAAGTGTTTGCGCCAGGATCCAGCGCGTTTTTCGAACTCTACGCATCGAAAATAGTCGATTTCGTCGATAAAAACACCACTGAATATTTTCACGGTTTTTGAAAAAAACCTAAGGTTAACCCCTTTGAATTTTTTTGACCCCAAAAAGTGAAAGTCTCAAATCGGATGCTTTTTCGATATTTTCTTGTATACTTTGAGCAGAAAATTCGATTGGCGCAGACAGATTCATCGTAAGTATGATATTTTAAATTTTATCTGGCTTGAAAGTAAGCAAATGCGATGCAAATCTGAGCCTCCTTTACTTCGCATTTTGAGACGGATTAAAGTGTTTGCGCCAGGATCCAGCGCGTTTTTCGAACTCTACGCATCGAAATTAGTCGATTTCGTCGATAAAAACACCACTGAATATTTTCACGGTTTTAGAAAAAAACCTAAGGTTAACCCCTTTGAATTTTTTTGACCCCAAAAAGTGAAAGTCTCAAATCGGATGCTTTTTCGATATTTTCTTGTATACTTTGAGCAGAAAATTCGATTGGCGCAGACAGATTCGTCGTAAGTATGATATTTTAAATTTTATCTGGCTTGAAAGTAAGCAAATGCGATGCAAATCTGAGCCTCCTTTACTACGCATTTTGAGACGGATTAAAGTGTTTGCGCCAGGATCCAGCGCGTTTTTCGAACTCTACGCATCAAAATTAGTCGATTTCGTCGATAAAAACACCACGGAATATTTTCACGGTTTTAGAAAAAAACCTAAGGTTAACCCCTTTGAATTTTTTTGACCCCAAAAAGTGAAAGTCTCAAATCGGATGCTTCTTCGATATTTTCTTGTATACTTTGAGCAGAAAATTCGATTGGCGCAGACAGATTCATCGTAAGTATGATATTTTAAATTTTATCTGGCTTGAAAGTAAGCAAATGCGATGCAAATCTGAGCCTCCTTTACTTTGCATTTTGAGACGGATTAAAGTGTTTGCGCCAGGATCCAGCGCGTTTTTCGAACTCTACGCATCGAAATTAGTCGATTTCGTCGATAAAAACACCACTGAATATTTTCACGGTTTTTGAAAAAAACCTAAGGTTAACCCCTTTGAATTGTTTTGACCCCAAAAAGTGAAAGTCTCAAATCGGATGCTTTTTCGATATTTTCTTGTATACTTTGAGCAGAAAATTCGATTGGCGTAGACAGATTCATCGTAAGTATGATATTTTAAATTTTATCTGGCTTGAAAGTAAGCAAATGCGATGCAAATCTGAGCCTCCTTTACTTCGCATTTTGAGACGGATTAAAGTGTTTGCGCCAGGATCCAGCGCGTTTTTCGAACTCTACGCATCGAAATTAGTCGATTTCGTCGATAAAAACACCACTGAATATTTCCACGGTTTTTGAAAAAAATCTAAGGTTTTGAATTTTTTTGACCCCAAAAAGTGAAAGTCTCAAATCGGATGCTTTTTCGATATTTTTTTGTATACTTTGAGCAGAAAATTCGATTGGCGCAGACATATACATCGTAAGTATGATATTTTAAATTTTATCTGGCTTGAAAGTAAGCAAATGCGATGCAAATCTGAGCCTCCTTTACTTTGCATTTTGAGACGGATTAAAGTGTTTGCGCCAGGATCCAGCGCGTTTTTCGAACTCTACGCATCGAAATTAGTCGATTTCGTCGATAAAAACACCACTGAATATTTTCACGGTTTTTGAAAAAAACCTAAGGTTAACCCCTTTGAATTTTTTTGACCCCAAAAAGTGAAAGTCTCAAATCGGATGCTTTTTCGATATTTTCTTGTATACTTTGAGCAGAAAATTCGATTGGCGCAGACAGATTCATCGTAAGTATGATATTTTAAATTTTATCTGGCTTGAAAGTAAGCAAATGCGATGCAAATCTGAGCCTCCTTTACTTTGCATTTTGAGACGGATTAAAGTGTTTGCGCCAGGATCCAGCGCGTTTTTCGAACTCTACGCATCGAAATGAGTCGATTTCGTCGATAAAAACACCACTGAATATTTTCACGGTTTTTGAAAAAAACCTAAGGTTAACCCCTTTGAATTTTTTTGACCCCAAAAAGTGAAAGTCTCAAATCGGATGCTTTTTCGATATTTTCTTGTATACTTTGAGCAGAAAATTCGATTGGCGCAGACAGATTCAGCGTAAGTATGATATTTTAAGTTTTATCTGGCTTGAAAGTAAGCAAATGCGATGCAAATCTGAGCCTCCTTTACTTCGCATTTTGAGACGGATAAAAGTGTTTGCGCCAGGATCCAGCGCGTTTTTCGAACTCTACGCATCGAAATTAGTCGATTTCGTCGATAAAAACACCACTGAATATTTTCATGGTTTTAGAAAAAAACCTAAGGTTAACCCCTTTGAATTTTTTTGACCCCAAAAAGTGAAAGTCTCAAATCGGATGCTTTTTCGATATTTTCTTGTATACTTTGAGCAGAAAATTCGATTGGCGCAGACAGATTCATCGTAAGTATGATATTTTAAATTTTATCTGGCTTGAAAGTAAGCAAATGCGATGCAAATCTGGGCCTCCTTTACTTCGCATTTTGAGACGGATTAAAGTGTTTGCGCCAGGATCCAGCGCGTTTTTCGAACTCTACGCATCGAAATTAGTCGATTTCGTCGATAAAAACACCACTGAATATTTTCACGGTTTTTGGAAAAAACCTAAGGTTAACCCCTTTGAATTTTTTTGACCCCAAAAAGTGAAAGTCTCAAATCGGATGCTTTTTCGATATTTTCTTGTATACTTTGAGCAGAAAATTCGATTGGCGCAGACAGATTCATCGTAAGTATGATATTTTAAATTTTATCTGGCTTGAAAGTAAGCAAATGCGATGCAAATCTGAGCCTCCTGTACTTCGCATTTTGAGACGGATTAAAGTGTTTGCGCCAGGATCCAGCGCGTTTTTCGAACTCTACGCATCGAAATTAGTCGATTTCGTCGATAAAAACACCACTGAATATTTTCACGGTTTTTGGAAAAAACCTAAGGTTAACCCCTTTGAATTTTTTTGACCCCAAAAAGTGAAAGTCTCAAATCGGATGCTTTTTCGATATTTTCTTGTATACTTTGAGCAGAAAATTCGATTGGCGTAGACAGATTCATCGTAAGTATGATATTTTAAATTTTATCTGGCTTGAAAGTAAGCAAATGCGATGCAAATCTGAGCCTCCTTTACTTCGCATTTTGAGACGGATTAAAGTGTTTGCGCCAGGATCCAGCGCGTTTTTCGAACTCTACGCATCGAAATTAGTCGATTTCGTCGATAAAAACACCACTGAATATTTCCACGGTTTTTGAAAAAAATCTAAGGTTTTGAATTTTTTTGACCCCAAAAAGTGAAAGTCTCAAATCGGATGCTTTTTCGATATTTTTTTGTATACTTTGAGCAGAAAATTCGATTGGCGCAGACATATACATCGTAAGTATGATATTTTAAATTTTATCTGGCTTGAAAGTAAGCAAATGCGATGCAAATCTGAGCCTCCTTTACTTTGCATTTTGAGACGGATTAAAGTGTTTGCGCCAGGATCCAGCGCGTTTTTCGAACTCTACGCATCGAAATGAGTCGATTTCGTCGATAAAAACACCACTGAATATTTTCACGGTTTTTGAAAAAAACCTAAGGTTAACCCCTTTGAATTTTTTTGACCCCAAAAAGTGAAAGTCTCAAATCGGATGCTTTTTCGATATTTTCTTGTATACTTTGAGCAGAAAATTCGATTGGCGCAGACAGATTCATCGTAAGTATGATATTTTAAATTTTATCTGGCTTGAAAGTAAGCAAATGCGATGCAAATCTGAGCCTCCTTTACTTTGCATTTTGAGACGGATTAAAGTGTTTGCGCCAGGATCCAGCGCGTTTTTCGAACTCTACGCATCGAAATGAGTCGATTTCGTCGATAAAAACACCACTGAATATTTTCACGGTTTTTGAAAAAAACCTAAGGTTAACCCCTTTGAATTTTTTTGACCCCAAAAAGTGAAAGTCTCAAATCGGATGCTTTTTCGATATTTTCTTGTATACTTTGAGCAGAAAATTCGATTGGCGCAGACAGATTCAGCGTAAGTATGATATTTTAAGTTTTATCTGGCTTGAAAGTAAGCAAATGCGATGCAAATCTGAGCCTCCTTTACTTCGCATTTTGAGACGGATAAAAGTGTTTGCGCCAGGATCCAGCGCGTTTTTCGAACTCTACGCATCGAAATTAGTCGATTTCGTCGATAAAAACACCACTGAATATTTTCATGGTTTTAGAAAAAAACCTAAGGTTAACCCCTTTGAATTTTTTTGACCCCAAAAAGTGAAAGTCTCAAATCGGATGCTTTTTCGATATTTTCTTGTATACTTTGAGCAGAAAATTCGATTGGCGCAGACAGATTCATCGTAAGTATGATATTTTAAATTTTATCTGGCTTGAAAGTAAGCAAATGCGATGCAAATCTGGGCCTCCTTTACTTCGCATTTTGAGACGGATTAAAGTGTTTGCGCCAGGATCCAGCGCGTTTTTCGAACTCTACGCATCGAAATTAGTCGATTTCGTCGATAAAAACACCACTGAATATTTTCACGGTTTTTGAAAAAAACCTAAGGTTAACCCCTTTGAATTTTTTTGACCCCAAAAAGTGAAAGTCTCAAATCGGATGCTTTTTCGATATTTTCTTGTATACTTTGAGCAGAAAATTCGATTGGCGCAGACAGATTCAGCGTAAGTATGATATTTTAAATTTTATCTGGCTTGAAAGTAAGCAAATGCGTTGCAAATCTGAGCCTCTTTTACTTCGCATTTTGAGACGGATTAAAGTGTTTGCGCCAGGATCCAGCGAGTTTTTCGAACTCTACTCATCGAAATTAGTCGATTTCGTCGATAAAAACACCACTGAATATTTTCACGGTTTTAGAAAAAAACCTAAGGTTAACCCCTTTGAATTTTTTTGACCCCAAAAAGTGAAAGTCTCAAATCGGATGCTTTTTCGATATTTTCTTGTAAACTTTGAGCAGAAAATTCGATTGGCGCAGACAGATTCATCGTAAGTATGATATTTTAAATTTTATCTGGCTTGAAAGTAAGCAAATGCGATGCAAATCTGGGCCTCCTTTACTTCGCATTTTGAGACGGATTAAAGTGTTTGGGCCAGGATCCAGCGCGTTTTTCGAACTCTACGCATCGAAATTAGTCGATTTCGTCGATAAAAACACCACTGAATATTTTCACGGTTTTTGAAAAAAACCTAAGGTTAACCCCTTTGAATTTTTTTGACCCCAAAAAGTGAAAGTCTCAAATCGGATGCTTTTTCGATATTTTCTGGTATACTTTGAGCAGAAAATTCGATTGGCGCAGACAGATTCATCGTAAGTATGATATTTTAAATTTTATCTGGCTTGAAAGTAAGCAAATGCGATGCAAATCTGAGCCTCCTTTACTTCGCATTTTGAGACGGATTAAAGTGTTTGCGCCAGGATCCAGCGCGTTTTTCGAACTCTACGCATCAAAATTAGTCGATTTCGTCGATAAAAACACCACGGAATATTTTCACGGTTTTAGAAAAAAACCTAAGGTTAACCCCTTTGAATTTTTTTGACCCCAAAAAGTGAAAGTCTCAAATCGGATGCTTTTTCGATATTTTCTTGTATACTTTGAGCAGAAAATTCGATTGGCGCAGACAGATTCATCGTAAGTATGATATTTTAAATTTTATCTGGCTTGAAAGTAAGCAAATGCGATGCAAATCTGAGCCTCCTTTACTTTGCATTTTGAGACGGATTAAAGTGTTTGCGCCAGGATCCAGCGCGTTTTTCGAACTCTACGCATCGAAATTAGTCGATTTCGTCGATAAAAACACCACTGAATATTTTCACGGTTTTTGAAAAAAACCTAAGGTTAACCCCTTTGAATTGTTTTGACCCCAAAAAGTGAAAGTCTCAAATCGGATGCTTTTTCGATATTTTCTTGTATACTTTGAGCAGAAAATTCGATTGGCGTAGACAGATTCATCGTAAGTATGATATTTTAAATTTTATCTGGCTTGAAAGTAAGCAAATGCGATGCAAATCTGAGCCTCCTTTACTTCGCATTTTGAGACGGATTAAAGTGTTTGCGCCAGGATCCAGCGCGTTTTTCGAACTCTACGCATCGAAATTAGTCGATTTCGTCGATAAAAACACCACTGAATATTTCCACGGTTTTTGAAAAAAATCTAAGGTTTTGAATTTTTTTGACCCCAAAAAGTGAAAGTCTCAAATCGGATGCTTTTTCGATATTTTTTTGTATACTTTGAGCAGAAAATTCGATTGGCGCAGACATATACATCGTAAGTATGATATTTTAAATTTTATCTGGCTTGAAAGTAAGCAAATGCGATGCAAATCTGAGCCTCCTTTACTTTGCATTTTGAGACGGATTAAAGTGTTTGCGCCAGGATCCAGCGCGTTTTTCGAACTCTACGCATCGAAATGAGTCGATTTCGTCGATAAAAACACCACTGAATATTTTCACGGTTTTTGAAAAAAACCTAAGGTTAACCCCTTTGAATTTTTTTGACCCCAAAAAGTGAAAGTCTCAAATCGGATGCTTTTTCGATATTTTCTTGTATACTTTGAGCAGAAAATTCGATTGGCGCAGGCAGATTCAGCGTAAGTATGATATCTTGAGTTTTATCTGGCTTGAAAGTAAGCAAATGCGATGCAAATCTGAGCCTCCTTTACTTCGCATTTTGAGACGGATAAAAGTGTTTGCGCCAGGATCCAGCGCGTTTTTCGAACTCTACGCATCGAAATTAGTCGATTTCGTCGATAAAAACACCACTGAATATTTTCATGGTTTTAGAAAAAAACCTAAGGTTAACCCCTTTGAATTTTTTTGACCCCAAAAAGTGAAAGTCTCAAATCGGATGCTTTTTCGATATTTTCTTGTATACTTTGAGCAGAAAATTCGATTGGCGCAGACAGATTCATCGTAAGTATGATATTTTAAATTTTATCTGGCTTGAAAGTAAGCAAATGCGATGCAAATCTGGGCCTCCTTTACTTCGCATTTTGAGACGGATTAAAGTGTTTGCGCCAGGATCCAGCGCGTTTTTCGAACTCTACGCATCGAAATTAGTCGATTTCGTCGATAAAAACACCACTGAATATTTTCACGGTTTTTGAAAAAAACCTAAGGTTAACCCCTTTGAATTTTTTTGACCCCAAAAAGTGAAAGTCTCAAATCGGATGCTTTTTCGATATTTTCTTGTATACTTTGAGCAGAAAATTCGATTGGCGCAGACAGATTCAGCGTAAGTATGATATTTTAAATTTTATCTGGCTTGAAAGTAAGCAAATGCGTTGCAAATCTGAGCCTCTTTTACTTCGCATTTTGAGACGGATTAAAGTGTTTGCGCCAGGATCCAGCGAGTTTTTCGAACTCTACTCATCGAAATTAGTCGATTTCGTCGATAAAAACACCACTGAATATTTTCACGGTTTTAGAAAAAAACCTAAGGTTAACCCCTTTGAATTTTTTTGACCCCAAAAAGTGAAAGTCTCAAATCGGATGCTTTTTCGATATTTTCTTGTATACTTTGAGCAGAAAATTCGATTGGCGCAGACAGATTCATCGTAAGTATGATATTTTAAATTTTATCTGGCTTGAAAGTAAGCAAATGCGATGCAAATCTGGGCCTCCTTTACTTCGCATTTTGAGACGGATTAACGTGTTTGCGCCAGGATCCAGCGCGTTTTTCGAACTCTACGCATCGAAATTAGTCGATTTCGTCGATAAAAACACCACTGAATATTTTCACGGTTTTTGAAAAAAACCTAAGGTTAACCCCTTTGAATTTTTTTGACCCCAAAAAGTGAAAGTCTCAAATCGGATGCTTTTTCGATATTTTCTGGTATACTTTGAGCAGAAAATTCGATTGGCGCAGACAGATTCATCGTAAGTATGATATTTTAAATTTTATCTGGCTTGAAAGTAAGCAAATGCGATGCAAATCTGAGCCTCCTTTACTTCGCATTTTGAGACGGATTAAAGTGTTTGCGCCAGGATCCAGCGCGTTTTTCGAACTCTACGCATCGAAATTAGTCGATTTCGTCGATAAAAACACCACTGAATATTTTCACGGTTTTTGAAAAAAACCTAAGGTTAACCCCTTTGAATTTTTTTGACCCCAAAAAGTGAAAGTCTCAAATCGGATGCTTTTTCGATATTTTCTTGTATACTTTGAGCAGAAAATTCGATTGGCGCAGACAGATTCATCGTAAGTATGATATTTTAAATTTTATCTGGCTTGAAAGTAAGCAAATGCGATGCAAATCTGAGCCTCCTTTACTTCGCATTTTGAGACGGATTAAAGTGTTTGCGCCAGGATCCAACGCGTTTTTCGAACTCTACGCATCGAAATTAGTCGATTTCGTCGATAAAAACACCACTGAATATTTTCACGGTTTTTGAAAAAAACCTAAGGTTAACCCCTTTGAATTTTTTTGACCCCAAAAAGTGAAAGTCTCAAATCGGATGCTTTTTCGATATTTTCTTGTATACTTTGAGCAGAAAATTCGATTGGCGCAGACAGATTCATCGTAAGTATGATATTTTAAATTTTATCTGGCTTGAAAGTAAGCAAATGCGATGCAAATCTGGGCCTCCTTTACTTCGCATTTTGAGACGGATTAAAGTGTTTGCGCCAGGATCCAGCGAGTTTTTCGAACTCTACTCATCGAAATTAGTCGATTTCGTCGATAAAAACACCACTGAATATTTTCACGGTTTTAGAAAAAAACCTAAGGTTAACCCCTTTGAATTTTTTTGACCCCAAAAAGTGAAAGTCTCAAATCGGATGCTTTTTCGATATTTTCTTGTATACTTTGAGCAGAAAATTCGATTGGCGCAGACAGATTCATCGTAAGTATGATATTTTAAATTTTATCTGGCTTGAAAGTAAGCAAATGCGATGCAAATCTGGGCCTCCTTTACTTCGCATTTTGAGACGGATTAAAGTGTTTGCGCCAGGATCCAGCGCGTTTTTCGAACTCTACGCATCGAAATTAGTCGATTTCGTCGATAAAAACACCACTGAATATTTTCACGGTTTTTGAAAAAAACCTAAGGTTAACCCCTTTGAATTTTTTTGACCCCAAAAAGTGAAAGTCTCAAATCGGATGCTTTTTCGATATTTTCTGGTATACTTTGAGCAGAAAATTCGATTGGCGCAGACAGATTCATCGTAAGTATGATATTTTAAATTTTATCTGGCTTGAAAGTAAGCAAATGCGATGCAAATCTGAGCCTCCTTTACTTCGCATTTTGAGACGGATTAAAGTGTTTGCGCCAGGATCCAGCGCGTTTTTCGAACTCTACGCATCGAAATTAGTCGATTTCGTCGATAAAAACACCACTGAATATTTTCACGGTTTTTGAAAAAAACCTAAGGTTAACCCCTTTGAATTTTTTTGACCCCAAAAAGTGAAAGTCTCAAATCGGATGCTTTTTCGATATTTTCTTGTATACTTTGAGCAGAAAATTCGATTGGCGCAGACAGATTCATCGTAAGTATGATATTTTAAATTTTATCTGGCTTGAAAGTAAGCAAATGCGATGCAAATCTGAGCCTCCTTTACTTCGCATTTTGAGACGGATTAAAGTGTTTGCGCCAGGATCCAACGCGTTTTTCGAACTCTACGCATCGAAATTAGTCGATTTCGTCGATAAAAACACCACTGAATATTTTCACGGTTTTTGAAAAAAACCTAAGGTTAACCCCTTTGAATTTTTTTGACCCCAAAAAGTGAAAGTCTCAAATCGGATGCTTTTTCGATATTTTCTTGTATACTTTGAGCAGAAAATTCGATTGGCGCAGACAGATTCATCGTAAGTATGATATTTTAAATTTTATCTGGCTTGAAAGTAAGCAAATGCGATGCAAATCTGAGCCTCCTTTACTTCGCATTTTGGGACGGATTAAAGTGTTTGCGCCAGGATCCAGCGCGTTTTTCGAACTCTACGCATCGAAATTAGTCGATTTCGTCGATAAAAACACCACTGAATATTTTCACGGTTTTTGAAAAAAACCTAAGGTTAACCCCTTTGAATTTTTTTGACCCCAAAAAGTGAAAGTCTCAAATCGGATGCTTTTTCGATATTTTCTTGTATACTTTGAGCAGAAAATTCGATTGGCGCAGACAGATTCATCGTAAGTATGATATTTTAAATTTTATCTGGCTTGAAAGTAAGCAAATGCGATGCAAATCTGAGCCTCCTTTACTTCGCATTTTGAGACGGATTAAAGTGTTTGCGCCAGGATCCAGCGCGTTTTTCGAACTCTACGCATCGAAATTAGTCGATTTCGTCGATAAAAACACCACTGAATATTTTCACGGTTTTTGAAAAAAACCTAAGGTTAACCCCTTTGAATTTTTTTGACCCCAAAAAGTGAAAGTCTCAAATCGGATGCTTTTTCGATATTTTCTTGTATACTTTGAGCAGAAAATTCGATTGGCGCAGACAGATTCATCGTAAGTATGATATTTTAAATTTTATCTGGCTTGAAAGTAAGCAAATGCGATGCAAATCTGAGCCTCCTTTACTTCGCATTTTGAGACGGATTAAAGTGTTTGCGCCAGGATCCAGCGCGTTTTTCGAACTCTACGCATCGAAATTAGTCGATTTCGTCGATAAAAACACCACTGAATATTTTCACGGTTTTTGAAAAAAACCTAAGGTTAACCCCTTTGAATTTTTTTGACCCCAAAAAGTGAAAGTCTCAAATCGGATGCTTTTTCGATATTTTCTTGTATACTTTGAGCAGAAAATTCGATTGGCGCAGACAGATTCATCGTAAGTATGATATTTTAAATTTTATCTGGCTTGAAAATAAGCAAATGCGATGCAAATCTGAGCCTCCTTTACTTCGCATTTTGAGACGGATTAAAGTGTTTGCGCCAGGATCCAGCGCGTTTTTCGAACTCTACGCATCGAAATTAGTCGATTTCGTCGATAAAAACACCACTGAATATTTTCACGGTTTTTGAAAAAAACCTAAGGTTAACCCCTTTGAATTTTTTTGACCCCAAAAAGTGAAAGTCTCAAATCGGATGCTTTTTCGATATTTTCTTGTATACTTTGAGCAGAAAATTCGATTGGCGCAGACAGATTCATCGTAAGTATGATATTTTAAATTTTATCTGGCTTGAAAGTAAGCAAATGCGATGCAAATCTGAGCCTCCTTTACTTCGCATTTTGAGACGGATTAAAGTGTTTGCGCCAGGATCCAGCGCGTTTTTCGAACTCTACGCATCGAAATTAGTCGATTTCGTCGATAAAAACACCACTGAATATTTTCACGGTTTTTGAAAAAAACCTAAGGTTAACCCCTTTGAATTTTTTTGACCCCAAAAAGTGAAAGTCTCAAATCGGATGCTTTTTCGATATTTTCTTGTATACTTTGAGCAGAAAATTCGATTGGCGCAGACAGATTCATCGTAAGTATGATATTTTAAATTTTATCTGGCTTGAAAGTAAGCAAATGCGATGCAAATCTGAGCCTCCTTTACTTCGCATTTTGAGACGGATTAAAGTGTTTGCGCCAGGATCCAGCGCGTTTTTCGAACTCTACGCATCGAAATTAGTCGATTTCGTCGATAAAAACACCACTGAATATTTTCACGGTTTTTGAAAAAAACCTAAGGTTAACCCCTTTGAATTTTTTTGACCCCAAAAAGTGAAAGTCTCAAATCGGATGCTTTTTCGATATTTTCTTGTATACTTTGAGCAGAAAATTCGATTGGCGCAGACAGATTCATCGTAAGTATGATATTTTAAATTTTATCTGGCTTGAAAGTAAGCAAATGCGATGCAAATCTGAGCCTCCTTTACTTCGCATTTTGAGACGGATTAAAGTGTTTGCGCCAGGATCCAGCGCGTTTTTCGAACTCTACGCATCGAAATTAGTCGATTTCGTCGATAAAAACACCACTGAATATTTTCACGGTTTTTGAAAAAAACCTAAGGTTAACCCCTTTGAATTTTTTTGACCCCAAAAAGTGAAAGTCTCAAATCGGATGCTTTTTCGATATTTTCTTGTATACTTTGAGCAGAAAATTCGATTGGCGCAGACAGATTCATCGTAAGTATGATATTTTAAATTTTATCTGGCTTGAAAGTAAGCAAATGCGATGCAAATCTGAGCCTCCTTTACTTCGCATTTTGAGACGGAATAAAGTGTTTGCGCCAGGATCCAACGCGTTTTTCGAACTCTACGCATCGAAATTAGTCGATTTCGTCGATAAAAACACCACTGAATATTTTCACGGTTTTTGAAAAAAACCTAAGGTTAACCCCTTTGAATTTTTTTGACCCCAAAAAGTGAAAGTCTCAAATCGGATGCTTTTTCGATATTTTCTTGTATACTTTGAGCAGAAAATTCGATTGGCGCAGACAGATTCATCGTAAGTATGATATTTTAAATTTTATCTGGCTTGAAAGTAAGCAAATGCGATGCAAATCTGAGCCTCCTTTACTTCGCATTTTGGGACGGATTAAAGTGTTTGCGCCAGGATCCAGCGCGTTTTTCGAACTCTACGCATCGAAATTAGTCGATTTCGTCGATAAAAACACCACTGAATATTTTCACGGTTTTTGAAAAAAACCTAAGGTTAACCCCTTTGAATTTTTTTGACCCCAAAAAGTGAAAGTCTCAAATCGGATGCTTTTTCGATATTTTCTTGTATACTTTGAGCAGAAAATTCGATTGGCGCAGACAGATTCATCGTAAGTATGATATTTTAAATTTTATCTGGCTTGAAAGTAAGCAAATGCGATGCAAATCTGAGCCTCCTTTACTTCGCATTTTGAGACGGATTAAAGTGTTTGCGCCAGGATCCAGCGCGTTTTTCGAACTCTACGCATCGAAATTAGTCGATTTCGTCGATAAAAACACCACTGAATATTTTCACGGTTTTTGAAAAAAACCTAAGGTTAACCCCTTTGAATTTTTTTGACCCCAAAAAGTGAAAGTCTCAAATCGGATGCTTTTTCGATATTTTCTTGTATACTTTGAGCAGAAAATTCGATTGGCGCAGACAGATTCATCGTAAGTATGATATTTTAAATTTTATCTGGCTTGAAAGTAAGCAAATGCGATGCAAATCTGAGCCTCCTTTACTTCGCATTTTGAGACGGATTAAAGTGTTTGCGCCAGGATCCAGCGCGTTTTTCGAACTCTACGCATCGAAATTAGTCGATTTCGTCGATAAAAACACCACTGAATATTTTCACGGTTTTTGAAAAAAACCTAAGGTTAACCCCTTTGAATTTTTTTGACCCCAAAAAGTGAAAGTCTCAAATCGGATGCTTTTTCGATATTTTCTTGTATACTTTGAGCAGAAAATTCGATTGGCGCAGACAGATTCATCGTAAGTATGATATTTTAAATTTTATCTGGCTTGAAAGTAAGCAAATGCGATGCAAATCTGAGCCTCCTTTACTTCGCATTTTGAGACGGATTAAAGTGTTTGCGCCAGGATCCAACGCGTTTTTCGAACTCTACGCATCGAAATTAGTCGATTTCGTCGATAAAAACACCACTGAATATTTTCACGGTTTTTGAAAAAAACCTAAGGTTAACCCCTTTGAATTTTTTTGACCCCAAAAAGTGAAAGTCTCAAATCGGATGCTTTTTCGATATTTTCTTGTATACTTTGAGCAGAAAATTCGATTGGCGCAGACAGATTCATCGTAAGTATGATATTTTAAATTTTATCTGGCTTGAAAGTAAGCAAATGCGATGCAAATCTGAGCCTCCTTTACTTCGCATTTTGAGACGGATTAAAGTGTTTGCGCCAGGATCCAGCGCGTTTTTCGAACTCTACGCATCGAAATTAGTCGATTTCGTCGATAAAAACACCACTGAATATTTTCACGGTTTTTGAAAAAAACCTAAGGTTAACCCCTTTGAATTTTTTTGACCCCAAAAAGTGAAAGTCTCAAATCGGATGCTTTTTCGATATTTTCTTGTATACTTTGAGCAGAAAATTCGATTGGCGCAGACAGATTCATCGTAAGTATGATATTTTAAATTTTATCTGGCTTGAAAGTAAGCAAATGCGATGCAAATCTGAGCCTCCTTTACTTCGCATTTTGAGACGGATTAAAGTGTTTGCGCCAGGATCCAGCGCGTTTTTCGAACTCTACGCATCGAAATTAGTCGATTTCGTCGATAAAAACACCACTGAATATTTTCACGGTTTTTGAAAAAAACCTAAGGTTAACCCCTTTGAATTTTTTTGACCCCAAAAAGTGAAAGTCTCAAATCGGATGCTTTTTCGATATTTTCTTGTATACTTTGAGCAGAAAATTCGATTGGCGCAGACAGATTCATCGTAAGTATGATATTTTAAATTTTATCTGGCTTGAAAGTAAGCAAATGCGATGCAAATCTGAGCCTCCTTTACTTCGCATTTTGAGACGGATTAAAGTGTTTGCGCCAGGATCCAACGCGTTTTTCGAACTCTACGCATCGAAATTAGTCGATTTCGTCGATAAAAACACCACTGAATATTTTCACGGTTTTTGAAAAAAACCTAAGGTTAACCCCTTTGAATTTTTTTGACCCCAAAAAGTGAAAGTCTCAAATCGGATGCTTTTTCGATATTTTCTTGTATACTTTGAGCAGAAAATTCGATTGGCGCAGACAGATTCATCGTAAGTATGATATTTTAAATTTTATCTGGCTTGAAAGTAAGCAAATGCGATGCAAATCTGAGCCTCCTTTACTTCGCATTTTGGGACGGATTAAAGTGTTTGCGCCAGGATCCAGCGCGTTTTTCGAACTCTACGCATCGAAATTAGTCGATTTCGTCGATAAAAACACCACTGAATATTTTCACGGTTTTTGAAAAAAACCTAAGGTTAACCCCTTTGAATTTTTTTGACCCCAAAAAGTGAAAGTCTCAAATCGGATGCTTTTTCGATATTTTCTTGTATACTTTGAGCAGAAAATTCGATTGGCGCAGACAGATTCATCGTAAGTATGATATTTTAAATTTTATCTGGCTTGAAAGTAAGCAAATGCGATGCAAATCTGAGCCTCCTTTACTTCGCATTTTGAGACGGATTAAAGTGTTTGCGCCAGGATCCAGCGCGTTTTTCGAACTCTACGCATCGAAATTAGTCGATTTCGTCGATAAAAACACCACTGAATATTTTCACGGTTTTTGAAAAAAACCTAAGGTTAACCCCTTTGAATTTTTTTGACCCCAAAAAGTGAAAGTCTCAAATCGGATGCTTTTTCGATATTTTCTTGTATACTTTGAGCAGAAAATTCGATTGGCGCAGACAGATTCATCGTAAGTATGATATTTTAAATTTTATCTGGCTTGAAAGTAAGCAAATGCGATGCAAATCTGAGCCTCCTTTACTTCGCATTTTGAGACGGATTAAAGTGTTTGCGCCAGGATCCAGCGCGTTTTTCGAACTCTACGCATCGAAATTAGTCGATTTCGTCGATAAAAACACCACTGAATATTTTCACGGTTTTTGAAAAAAACCTAAGGTTAACCCCTTTGAATTTTTTTGACCCCAAAAAGTGAAAGTCTCAAATCGGATGCTTTTTCGATATTTTCTTGTATACTTTGAGCAGAAAATTCGATTGGCGCAGACAGATTCATCGTAAGTATGATATTTTAAATTTTATCTGGCTTGAAAATAAGCAAATGCGATGCAAATCTGAGCCTCCTTTACTTCGCATTTTGAGACGGATTAAAGTGTTTGCGCCAGGATCCAGCGCGTTTTTCGAACTCTACGCATCGAAATTAGTCGATTTCGTCGATAAAAACACCACTGAATATTTTCACGGTTTTTGAAAAAAACCTAAGGTTAACCCCTTTGAATTTTTTTGACCCCAAAAAGTGAAAGTCTCAAATCGGATGCTTTTTCGATATTTTCTTGTATACTTTGAGCAGAAAATTCGATTGGCGCAGACAGATTCATCGTAAGTATGATATTTTAAATTTTATCTGGCTTGAAAGTAAGCAAATGCGATGCAAATCTGAGCCTCCTTTACTTCGCATTTTGAGACGGATTAAAGTGTTTGCGCCAGGATCCAGCGCGTTTTTCGAACTCTACGCATCGAAATTAGTCGATTTCGTCGATAAAAACACCACTGAATATTTTTACGGTTTTTGAAAAAAACCTAAGGTTAACCCCTTTGAATTTTTTTGACCCCAAAAAGTGAAAGTCTCAAATCGGATGCTTTTTCGATATTTTCTTGTATACTTTGAGCAGAAAATTCGATTGGCGCAGACAGATTCATCGTAAGTATGATATTTTAAATTTTATCTGGCTTGAAAGTAAGCAAATGCGATGCAAATCTGAGCCTCCTTTACTTCGCATTTTGAGACGGATTAAAGTGTTTGCGCCAGGATCCAGCGCGTTTTTCGAACTCTACGCATCGAAATTAGTCGATTTCGTCGATAAAAACACCACTGAATATTTTCACGGTTTTTGAAAAAAACCTAAGGTTAACCCCTTTGAATTTTTTTGACCCCAAAAAGTGAAAGTCTCAAATCGGATGCTTTTTCGATATTTTCTTGTATACTTTGAGCAGAAAATTCGATTGGCGCAGACAGATTCATCGTAAGTATGATATTTTAAATTTTATCTGGCTTGAAAGTAAGCAAATGCGATGCAAATCTGAGCCTCCTTTACTTCGCATTTTGGGACGGATTAAAGTGTTTGCGCCAGGATCCAGCGCATTTTTCGAACTCTACGCATCGAAATTAGTCGATTTCGTCGATAAAAACACCACTGAATATTTTCACGGTTTTTGAAAAAAACCTAAGGTTAACCCCTTTGAATTTTTTTGACCCCAAAAAGTGAAAGTCTCAAATCGGATGCTTTTTCGATATTTTCTTGTATACTTTGAGCAGAAAATTCGATTGGCGCAGACAGATTCATCGTAAGTATGATATTTTAAATTTTATCTGGTTTGAAAGTAAGCAAATGCGATGCAAATCTGAGCCTCCTTTACTTCGCATTTTGAGACGGATTAAAGTGTTTGCGCCAGAATCCAGCGCGTTTTTCGAACTCTACGCATCGAAATTAGTCGATTTCGTCGATAAAAACACCACTGAATATTTTCACGGTTTTTGAAAAAAACCTAAGGTTAACCCCTTTGAATTTTTTTGACCCCAAAAAGTGAAAGTCTCAAATCGGATGCTTTTTCGATATTTTCTGGTATACTTTGAGCAGAAAATTCGATTGGCGCAGACAGATTCATCGTAAGTATGATATTTTAAATTTTATCTGGCTTGAAAGTAAGCAAATGCGATGCAAATCTGAGCCTCCTTTACTTCGCATTTTGAGACGGATTAAAGTGTTTGCGCCAGGATCCAGCGCGTTTTTCGAACTCTACGCATCGAAATTAGTCGATTTCGTCGATAAAAACACCACTGAATATTTTCACGGTTTTTGAAAAAAACCTAAGGTTAACCCCTTTGAATTTTTTTGACCCCAAAAAGTGAAAGTCTCAAATCGGATGCTTTTTCGATATTTTCTTGTATACTTTGAGCAGAAAATTCGATTGGCGCAGACAGATTCATCGTAAGTATGATATTTTAAATTTTATCTGGCTTGAAAGTAAGCAAATGCGATGCAAATCTGAGCCTCCTTTACTTCGCATTTTGAGACGGATTAAAGTGTTTGCGCCAGGATCCAGCGCGTTTTTCGAACTCTACGCATCGAAATTAGTCGATTTCGTCGATAAAAACACCACTGAATATTTTCACGGTTTTTGAAAAAAACCTAAGGTTAACCCCTTCGAATTTTTTTGACCCCAAAAAGTGAAAGTCTCAAATCGGATGCTTTTTCGATATTTTCTTGTATACTTTGAGCAGAAAATTCGATTGGCGCAGACAGATTCATCGTAAGTATGATATTTTAAATTTTATCTGGCTTGAAAATAAGCAAATGCGATGCAAATCTGAGCCTCCTTTACTTCGCATTTTGAGACGGATTAAAGTGTTTGCGCCAGGATCCAGCGCGTTTTTCGAACTCTACGCATCGAAATTAGTCGATTTCGTCGATAAAAACACCACTGAATATTTTCACGGTTTTTGAAAAAAACCTAAGGTTAACCCCTTTGAATTTTTTTGACCCCAAAAAGTGAAAGTCTCAAATCGGATGCTTTTTCGATATTTTCTTGTATACTTTGAGCAGAAAATTCGATTGGCGCAGACAGATTCATCGTAAGTATGATATTTTAAATTTTATCTGGCTTGAAAGTAAGCAAATGCGATGCAAATCTGAGCCTCCTTTACTTCGCATTTTGGGACGGATTAAAGTGTTTGCGCCAGGATCCAGCGCATTTTTCGAACTCTACGCATCGAAATTAGTCGATTTCGTCGATAAAAACACCACTGAATATTTTCACGGTTTTTGAAAAAAACCTAAGGTTAACCCCTTTGAATTTTTTTGACCCCAAAAAGTGAAAGTCTCAAATCGGATGCTTTTTCGATATTTTCTTGTATACTTTGAGCAGAAAATTCGATTGGCGCAGACAGATTCATCGTAAGTATGATATTTTAAATTTTATCTGGCTTGAAAGTAAGCAAATGCGATGCAAATCTGAGCCTCCTTTACTTCGCATTTTGAGACGGATTAAAGTGTTTGCGCCAGGATCCAGCGCGTTTTTCGAACTCTACGCATCGAAATTAGTCGATTTCGTCGATAAAAACACCACTGAATATTTTCACGGTTTTTGAAAAAAACCTAAGGTTAACCCCTTTGAATTTTTTTGACCCCAAAAAGTGAAAGTCTCAAATCGGATGCTTTTTCGATATTTTCTTGTATACTTTGAGCAGAAAATTCGATTGGCGCAGGCAGATTCATCGTAAGTATGATATTTTAAATTTTATCTGGCTTGAAAGTAAGCAAATGCGATGCAAATCTGAGCCTCCTTTACTTCGCATTTTGAGACGGATTAAAGTGTTTGCGCCAGGATCCAGCGCGTTTTTCGAACTCTACGCATCGAAATTAGTCGATTTTGTCGATAAAAACACCACTGAATATTTTCACGGTTTTTGAAAAAAACCTAAGGTTAACCCCTTTGAATTTTTTTGACCCCAAAAAGTGAAAGTCTCAAATCGGATGCTTTTTCGATATTTTCTTGTATACTTTGAGCAGAAAATTCGATTGGCGCAGACAGATTCATCGTAAGTATGATATTTCAAATTTTATCTGGCTTGAAAGTAAGCAAATGCGATGCAAATCTGGGCCTCCTTTACTTCGCATTTTGAGACGGATTAAAGTGTTTGCGCTAGGATCCAGCGCGTTTTTCGAACTCTACGCATCGAAATTAGTCGATTTCGTCGATAAAAACACCACTGAATATTTTCACGGTTTTTGAAAAAAACCTAAGGTTAACCCCTTTGAATTTTTTTGACCCCAAAAAGTGAAAGTCTCAAATCGGATGCTTTTTCGATATTTTCTTGTATACTTTGAGCAGAAAATTCGATTGGCGCAGACAGATTCATCGTAAGTATGATATTTTAAATTTTATCTGGCTTGAAAGTAAGCAAATGCGATGCAAATCTGAGCCTCCTTTACTTCGCATTTTGAGACGGATTAAAGTGTTTGCGCCAGGATCCAGCGCGTTTTTCGAACTCTACGCATCGAAATTAGTCGATTTCGTCGATAAAAACACCACTGAATATTTTCACGGTTTTTGAAAAAAACCTAAGGTTAACCCCTTTGAATTTTTTTGACCCCAAAAAGTGAAAGTCTCAAATCGGATGCTTTTTCGATATTTTCTTGTATACTTTGAGCAGAAAATTCGATTGGCGCAGACAGATTCATCGTAAGTATGATATTTTAAATTTTATCTGGCTTGAAAGTAAGCAAATGCGATGCAAATCTGAGCCTCCTTTACTTCGCATTTTGAGACGGATTAAAGTGTTTGCGCCAGGATCCAGCGCGTTTTTCGAACTCTACGCATCGAAATTAGTCGATTTCGTCGATAAAAACACCACTGAATATTTTCACGGTTTTTGAAAAAAACCTAAGGTTAACCCCTTTGAATTTTTTTGACCCCAAAAAGTGAAAGTCTCAAATCGGATGCTTTTTCGATATTTTCTTGTATACTTTGAGCAGAAAATTCGATTGGCGCAGACAGATTCATCGTAAGTATGATATTTTAAATTTTATCTGGCTTGAAAGTAAGCAAATGCGATGCAAATCTGAGCCTCCTTTACTTCGCATTTTGGGACGGATTAAAGTGTTTGCGCCAGGATCCAGCGCATTTTTCGAACTCTACGCATCGAAATTAGTCGATTTCGTCGATAAAAACACCACTGAATATTTTCACGGTTTTTGAAAAAAACCTAAGGTTAACCCCTTTGAATTTTTTTGACCCCAAAAAGTGAAAGTCTCAAATCGGATGCTTTTTCGATATTTTCTTGTATACTTTGAGCAGAAAATTCGATTGGCGCAGGCAGATTCATCGTAAGTATGATATTTTAAATTTTATCTGGCTTGAAAGTAAGCAAATGCGATGCAAATCTGAGCCTCCTTTACTTCGCATTTTGAGACGGATTAAAGTGTTTGCGCCAGGATCCAGCGCGTTTTTCGAACTCTACGCATCGAAATTAGTCGATTTTGTCGATAAAAACACCACTGAATATTTTCACGGTTTTTGAAAAAAACCTAAGGTTAACCCCTTTGAATTTTTTTGACCCCAAAAAGTGAAAGTCTCAAATCGGATGCTTTTTCGATATTTTCTTGTATACTTTGAGCAGAAAATTCGATTGGCGCAGACAGATTCATCGTAAGTATGATATTTCAAATTTTATCTGGCTTGAAAGTAAGCAAATGCGATGCAAATCTGGGCCTCCTTTACTTCGCATTTTGAGACGGATTAAAGTGTTTGCGCTAGGATCCAGCGCGCTTTTCGAACTCTACGCATCGAAATTAGTCGATTTCGTCGATAAAAACACCACTGAATATTTTCACGGTTTTTGAAAAAAACCTAAGGTTAACCCCTTTGAATTTTTTTGACCCCAAAAAGTGAAAGTCTCAAATCGGATGCTTTTTCGATATTTTCTTGTATACTTTGAGCAGAAAATTCGATTGGCGCAGACAGATTCATCGTAAGTATGATATTTTAAATTTTATCTGGCTTGAAAGTAAGCAAATGCGATGCAAATCTGAGCCTCCTTTACTTCGCATTTTGAGACGGATTAAAGTGTTTGCGCCAGGATCCAGCGCGTTTTTCGAACTCTACGCATCGAAATTAGTCGATTTCGTCGATAAAAACACCACTGAATATTTTCACGGTTTTTGAAAAAAACCTAAGGTTAACCCCTTTGAATTTTTTTGACCCCAAAAAGTGAAAGTCTCAAATCGGATGCTTTTTCGATATTTTCTTGTATACTTTGAGCAGAAAATTCGATTGGCGCAGACAGATTCATCGTAAGTATGATATTTTAAATTTTATCTGGCTTGAAAGTAAGCAAATGCGATGCAAATCTGAGCCTCCTTTACTTCGCATTTTGAGACGGATTAAAGTGTTTGCGCCAGGATCCAGCGCGTTTTTCGAACTCTACGCATCGAAATTAGTCGATTTCGTCGATAAAAACACCACTGAATATTTTCACGGTTTTTGAAAAAAACCTAAGGTTAACCCCTTTGAATTTTTTTGACCCCAAAAAGTGAAAGTCTCAAATCGGATGCTTTTTCGATATTTTCTTGTATACTTTGAGCAGAAAATTCGATTGGCGCAGACAGATTCATCGTAAGTATGATATTTTAAATTTTATCTGGCTTGAAAGTAAGCAAATGCGATGCAAATCTGAGCCTCCTTTACTTCGCATTTTGGGACGGATTAAAGTGTTTGCGCCAGGATCCAGCGCATTTTTCGAACTCTACGCATCGAAATTAGTCGATTTCGTCGATAAAAACACCACTGAATATTTTCACGGTTTTTGAAAAAAACCTAAGGTTAACCCCTTTGAATTTTTTTGACCCCAAAAAGTGAAAGTCTCAAATCGGATGCTTTTTCGATATTTTCTTGTATACTTTGAGCAGAAAATTCGATTGGCGCAGGCAGATTCATCGTAAGTATGATATTTTAAATTTTATCTGGCTTGAAAGTAAGCAAATGCGATGCAAATCTGAGCCTCCTTTACTTCGCATTTTGAGACGGATTAAAGTGTTTGCGCCAGGATCCAGCGCGTTTTTCGAACTCTACGCATCGAAATTAGTCGATTTCGTCGATAAAAACACCACTGAATATTTTCACGGTTTTTGAAAAAAACCTAAGGTTAACCCCTTTGAATTTTTTTGACCCCAAAAAGTGAAAGTCTCAAATCGGATGCTTTTTCGATATTTTCTTGTATACTTTGAGCAGAAAATTCGATTGGCGCAGACAGATTCATCGTAAGTATGATATTTTAAATTTTATCTGGCTTGAAAGTAAGCAAATGCGATGCAAATCTGAGCCTCCTTTACTTCGCATTTTGAGACGGATTAAAGTGTTTGCGCCAGGATCCAGCGCGTTTTTCGAACTCTACGCATCGAAATTAGTCGATTTCGTCGATAAAAACACCACTGAATATTTTCACGGTTTTTGAAAAAAACCTAAGGTTAACCCCTTTGAATTTTTTTGACCCCAAAAAGTGAAAGTCTCAAATCGGATGCTTTTTCGATATTTTCTTGTATACTTTGAGCAGAAAATTCGATTGGCGCAGACAGATTCATCGTAAGTATGATATTTTAAATTTTATCTGGCTTGAAAGTAAGCAAATGCGATGCAAATCTGAGCCTCCTTTACTTCGCATTTTGGGACGGATTAAAGTGTTTGCGCCAGGATCCAGCGCATTTTTCGAACTCTACGCATCGAAATTAGTCGATTTCGTCGATAAAAACACCACTGAATATTTTCACGGTTTTTGAAAAAAACCTAAGGTTAACCCCTTTGAATTTTTTTGACCCCAAAAAGTGAAAGTCTCAAATCGGATGCTTTTTCGATATTTTCTTGTATACTTTGAGCAGAAAATTCGATTGGCGCAGGCAGATTCATCGTAAGTATGATATTTTAAATTTTATCTGGCTTGAAAGTAAGCAAATGCGATGCAAATCTGAGCCTCCTTTACTTCGCATTTTGAGACGGATTAAAGTGTTTGCGCCAGGATCCAGCGCGTTTTTCGAACTCTACGCATCGAAATTAGTCGATTTCGTCGATAAAAACACCACTGAATATTTTCACGGTTTTTGAAAAAAACCTAAGGTTAACCCCTTTGAATTTTTTTGACCCCAAAAAGTGAAAGTCTCAAATCGGATGCTTTTTCGATATTTTCTTGTATACTTTGAGCAGAAAATTCGATTGGCGCAGACAGATTCATCGTAAGTATGATATTTCAAATTTTATCTGGCTTGAAAGTAAGCAAATGCGATGCAAATCTGGGCCTCCTTTACTTCGCATTTTGAGACGGATTAAAGTGTTTGCGCTAGGATCCAGCGCGTTTTTCGAACTCTACGCATCGAAATTAGTCGATTTTGTCGATAAAAACACCACTGAATATTTTCACGGTTTTTGAAAAAAACCTAAGGTTAACCCCTTTGAATTTTTTTGACCCCAAAAAGTGAAAGTCTCAAATCGGATGCTTTTTCGATATTTTCTTGTATACTTTGAGCAGAAAATTCGATTGGCGCAGACAGATTCATCGTAAGTATGATATTTCAAATTTTATCTGGCTTGAAAGTAAGCAAATGCGATGCAAATCTGGGCCTCCTTTACTTCGCATTTTGAGACGGATTAAAGTGTTTGCGCTAGGATCCAGCGCGTTTTTCGAACTCTACGCATCGAAATTAGTCGATTTCGTCGATAAAAACACCACTGAATATTTTCACGGTTTTTGAAAAAAACCTAAGGTTAACCCCTTTGAATTTTTTTGACCCCAAAAAGTGAAAGTCTCAAATCGGATGCTTTTTCGATATTTTCTTGTATACTTTGAGCAGAAAATTCGATTGGCGCAGACAGATTCATCGTAAGTATGATATTTTAAATTTTATCTGGCTTGAAAGTAAGCAAATGCGATGCAAATCTGAGCCTCCTTTACTTCGCATTTTGAGACGGATTAAAGTGTTTGCGCCAGGATCCAGCGCGTTTTTCGAACTCTACGCATCGAAATTAGTCGATTTCGTCGATAAAAACTCCACTGAATATTTTCACGGTTTTTGAAAAAAACCTAAGGTTAACCCCTTTGAATTTTTTTGACCCCAAAAAGTGAAAGTCTCAAATCGGATGCTTTTTCGATATTTTCTTGTATACTTTGAGCAGAAAATTCGATTGGCGCAGACAGATTCATCGTAAGTATGATATTTTAAATTTTATCTGGCTTGAAAGTAAGCAAATGCGATGCAAATCTGAGCCTCCTTTACTTCGCATTTTGAGACGGATTAAAGTGTTTGCGCCAGGATCCAGCGCGTTTTTCGAACTCTACGCATCGAAATTAGTCGATTTCGTCGATAAAAACACCACTGAATATTTTCACGGTTTTTGAAAAAAACCTAAGGTTAACCCCTTTGAATTTTTTTGACCCCAAAAAGTGAAAGTCTCAAATCGGATGCTTTTTCGATATTTTCTTGTATACTTTGAGCAGAAAATTCGATTGGCGCAGACAGATTCATCGTAAGTATGATATTTCAAATTTTATCTGGCTTGAAAGTAAGCAAATGCGATGCAAATCTGGGCCTCCTTTACTTCGCATTTTGAGACGGATTAAAGTGTTTGCGCTAGGATCCAGCGCGTTTTTCGAACTCTACGCATCGAAATTAGTCGATTTCGTCGATAAAAACACCACTGAATATTTTCACGGTTTTTGAAAAAAACCTAAGGTTAACCCCTTTGAATTTTTTTGACCCCAAAAAGTGAAAGTCTCAAATCGGATGCTTTTTCGATATTTTCTTGTATACTTTGAGCAGAAAATTCGATTGGCGCAGACAGATTCATCGTAAGTATGATATTTTAAATTTTATCTGGCTTGAAAGTAAGCAAATGCGATGCAAATCTGAGCCTCCTTTACTTCGCATTTTGAGACGGATTAAAGTGTTTGCGCCAGGATCCAGCGCGTTTTTCGAACTCTACGCATCGAAATTAGTCGATTTCGTCGATAAAAACTCCACTGAATATTTTCACGGTTTTTGAAAAAAACCTAAGGTTAACCCCTTTGAATTTTTTTGACCCCAAAAAGTGAAAGTCTCAAATCGGATGCTTTTTCGATATTTTCTTGTATACTTTGAGCAGAAAATTCGATTGGCGCAGACAGATTCATCGTAAGTATGATATTTTAAATTTTATCTGGCTTGAAAGTAAGCAAATGCGATGCAAATCTGAGCCTCCTTTACTTCGCATTTTGAGACGGATTAAAGTGTTTGCGCCAGGATCCAGCGCGTTTTTCGAACTCTACGCATCGAAATTAGTCGATTTCGTCGATAAAAACACCACTGAATATTTTCACGGTTTTTGAAAAAAACCTAAGGTTAACCCCTTTGAATTTTTTTGACCCCAAAAAGTGAAAGTCTCAAATCGGATGCTTTTTCGATATTTTCTTGTATACTTTGAGCAGAAAATTCGATTGGCGCAGACAGATTCATCGTAAGTATGATATTTCAAATTTTATCTGGCTTGAAAGTAAGCAAATGCGATGCAAATCTGGGCCTCCTTTACTTCGCATTTTGAGACGGATTAAAGTGTTTGCGCCAGGATCCAGCGCGTTTTTCGAACTCTACGCATCGAAATTAGTCGATTTCGTCGATAAAAACACCACTGAATATTTTCACGGTTTTTGAAAAAAACCTAAGGTTAACCCCTTTGAATTTTTTTGACCCCAAAAAGTGAAAGTCTCAAATCGGATGCTTTTTCGATATTTTCTTGTATACTTTGAGCAGAAAATTCGATTGGCGCAGACAGATTCATCGTAAGTATGATATTTTAAATTTTATCTGGCTTGAAAGTAAGCAAATGCGATGCAAATCTGAGCCTCCTTTACTTCGCATTTTGAGACGGATTAAAGTGTTTGCGCCAGGATCCAGCGCGTTTTTCGAACTCTACGCATCGAAATTAGTCGATTTCGTCGATAAAAACACCACTGAATATTTTCACGGTTTTTGAAAAAAACCTAAGGTTAACCCCTTTGAATTTTTTTGACCCCAAAAAGTGAAAGTCTCAAATCGGATGCTTTTTCGATATTTTCTTGTATACTTTGAGCAGAAAATTCGATTGGCGCAGGCAGATTCATCGTAAGTATGATATTTTAAATTTTATCTGGCTTGAAAGTAAGCAAATGCGATGCAAATCTGAGCCTCCTTTACTTCGCATTTTGAGACGGATTAAAGTGTTTGCGCCAGGATCCAGCGCGTTTTTCGAACTCTACGCATCGAAATTAGTCGATTTTGTCGATAAAAACACCACTGAATATTTTCACGGTTTTTGAAAAAAACCTAAGGTTAACCCCTTTGAATTTTTTTGACCCCAAAAAGTGAAAGTCTCAAATCGGATGCTTTTTCGATATTTTCTTGTATACTTTGAGCAGAAAATTCGATTGGCGCAGACAGATTCATCGTAAGTATGATATTTCAAATTTTATCTGGCTTGAAAGTAAGCAAATGCGATGCAAATTTGGGCCTCCTTTACTTCGCATTTTGAGACGGATTAAAGTGTTTGCGCCAGGATCCAGCGCGTTTTTCGAACTCTACGCATCGAAATTAGTCGATTTCGTCGATAAAAACACCACTGAATATTTTCACGGTTTTTGAAAAAAACCTAAGGTTAACCCCTTTGAATTTTTTTGACCCCAAAAAGTGAAAGTCTCAAATCGGATGCTTTTTCGATATTTTCTTGTATACTTTGAGCAGAAAATTCGATTGGCGCAGACAGATTCATCGTAAGTATGATATTTTAAATTTTATCTGGCTTGAAAGTAAGCAAATGCGATGCAAATCTGAGCCTCCTTTACTTCGCATTTTGAGACGGATTAAAGTGTTTGCGCCAGGATCCAGCGCGTTTTTCGAACTCTACGCATCGAAATTAGTCGATTTCGTCGATAAAAACACCACTGAATATTTTCACGGTTTTTGAAAAAAACCTAAGGTTAACCCCTTTGAATTTTTTTGACCCCAAAAAGTGAAAGTCTCAAATCGGATGCTTTTTCGATATTTTCTTGTATACTTTGAGCAGAAAATTCGATTGGCGCAGACAGATTCATCGTAAGTATGATATTTTAAATTTTATCTGGCTTGAAAGTAAGCAAATGCGATGCAAATCTGAGCCTCCCTTACTTCGCATTTTGGGACGGATTAAAGTGTTTGCGCCAGGATCCAGCGCATTTTTCGAACTCTACGCATCGAAATTAGTCGATTTCGTCGATAAAAACACCACTGAATATTTTCACGGTTTTTGAAAAAAACCTAAGGTTAACCCCTTTGAATTTTTTTGACCCCAAAAAGTGAAAGTCTCAAATCGGATGCTTTTTCGATATTTTCTTGTATACTTTGAGCAGAAAATTCGATTGGCGCAGACAGATTCATCGTAAGTATGATATTTTAAATTTTATCTGGCTTGAAAGTAAGCAAATGCGATGCAAATCTGGGCCTCCTTTACTTCGCATTTTGAGACGGATTAAAGTGTTTGCGCCAGGATCCAGCGCGTTTTTCGAACTCTACGCATCGAAATTAGTCGATTTCGTCGATAAAAACACCACTGAATATTTTCACGGTTTTTGAAAAAAACCTAAGGTTAACCCCTTTGAATTTTTTTGACCCCAAAAAGTGAAAGTCTCAAATCGGATGCTTTTTCGATATTTTCTTGTATACTTTGAGCAGAAAATTCGATTGGCGCAGACAGATTCATCGTAAGTATGATATTTTAAATTTCATCTGGCTTGAAAGTAAGCAAATGCGATGCAAATCTGGGCCTCCTTTACTTCGCATTTTGAGACGGATTAAAGTGTTTGCGCCAGGATCCAGCGCGTTTTTCGAACTCTACGCATCGAAATTAGTCGATTTCGTCGATAAAAACACCACTGAATATTTTCACGGTTTTTGAAAAAAACCTAAGGTTAACCCCTTTGAATTTTTTTGACCCCAAAAAGTGAAAGTCTCAAATCGGATGCTTTTTCGATATTTGCTTGTATACTTTGAGCAGAAAATTCGATTGGCGCAGGCAGATTCATCGTAAGTATGATATTTTAAATTTTATCTGGCTTGAAAGTAAGCAAATGCGATGCAAATCTGAGCCTCCTTTACTTCGCATTTTGAGACGGATTAAAGTGTTTGCGCCAGGATCCAGCGCGTTTTTCGAACTCTACGCATCGAAATTAGTCGATTTTGTCGATAAAAACACCACTGAATATTTTCACGGTTTTTGAAAAAAACCTAAGGTTAACCCCTTTGAATTTTTTTGACCCCAAAAAGTGAAAGTCTCAAATCGGATGCTTTTTCGATATTTTCTTGTATACTTTGAGCAGAAAATTCGATTGGCGCAGACAGATTCATCGTAAGTATGATATTTCAAATTTTATCTGGCTTGAAAGTAAGCAAATGCGATGCAAATCTGGGCCTCCTTTACTTCGCATTTTGAGACGGATTAAAGTGTTTGCGCTAGGATCCAGCGCGTTTTTCGAACTCTACGCATCGAAATTAGTCGATTTCGTCGATAAAAACACCACTGAATATTTTCACGGTTTTTGAAAAAAACCTAAGGTTAACCCCTTTGAATTTTTTTGACCCCAAAAAGTGAAAGTCTCAAATCGGATGCTTTTTCGATATTTTCTTGTATACTTTGAGCAGAAAATTCGATTGGCGCAGACAGATTCATCGTAAGTATGATATTTTAAATTTTATCTGGCTTGAAAGTAAGCAAATGCGATGCAAATCTGAGCCTCCTTTACTTCGCATTTTGAGACGGATTAAAGTGTTTGCGCCAGGATCCAGCGCGTTTTTCGAACTCTACGCATCGAAATTAGTCGATTTCGTCGATAAAAACACCACTGAATATTTTCACGGTTTTTGAAAAAAACCTAAGGTTAACCCCTTTGAATTTTTTTGACCCCAAAAAGTGAAAGTCTCAAATCGGATGCTTTTTCGATATTTTCTTGTATACTTTGAGCAGAAAATTCGATTGGCGCAGACAGATTCATCGTAAGTATGATATTTTAAATTTTATCTGGCTTGAAAGTAAGCAAATGCGATGCAAATCTGAGCCTCCTTTACTTCGCATTTTGAGACGGATTAAAGTGTTTGCGCCAGGATCCAGCGCGTTTTTCGAACTCTACGCATCGAAATTAGTCGATTTCGTCGATAAAAACACCACTGAATATTTTCACGGTTTTTGAAAAAAACCTAAGGTTAACCCCTTTGAATTTTTTTGACCCCAAAAAGTGAAAGTCTCAAATCGGATGCTTTTTCGATATTTTCTTGTATACTTTGAGCAGAAAATTCGATTGGCGCAGACAGATTCATCGTAAGTATGATATTTTAAATTTTATCTGGCTTGAAAGTAAGCAAATGCGATGCAAATCTGAGCCTCCTTTACTTCGCATTTTGAGACGGATTAAAGTGTTTGCGCCAGGATCCAGCGCGTTTTTCGAACTCTACGCATCGAAATTAGTCGATTTCGTCGATAAAAACACCACTGAATATTTTCACGGTTTTTGAAAAAAACCTAAGGTTAACCCCTTTGAATTTTTTTGACCCCAAAAAGTGAAAGTCTCAAATCGGATGCTTTTTCGATATTTTCTTGTATACTTTGAGCAGAAAATTCGATTGGCGCAGACAGATTCATCGTAAGTATGATATTTTAAATTTTATCTGGCTTGAAAGTAAGCAAATGCGATGCAAATCTGAGCCTCCTTTACTTCGCATTTTGAGACGGATTAAAGTGTTTGCGCCAGGATCCAGCGCGTTTTTCGAACTCTACGCATCGAAATTAGTCGATTTCGTCGATAAAAACACCACTGAATATTTTCACGGTTTTTGAAAAAAACCTAAGGTTAACCCCTTTGAATTTTTTTGACCCCAAAAAGTGAAAGTCTCAAATCGGATGCTTTTTCGATATTTTCTTGTATACTTTGAGCAGAAAATTCGATTGGCGCAGACAGATTCATCGTAAGTATGATATTTTAAATTTTATCTGGCTTGAAAGTAAGCAAATGCGATGCAAATCTGAGCCTCCCTTACTTCGCATTTTGGGACGGATTAAAGTGTTTGCGCCAGGATCCAGCGCATTTTTCGAACTCTACGCATCGAAATTAGTCGATTTCGTCGATAAAAACACCACTGAATATTTTCACGGTTTTTGAAAAAAACCTAAGGTTAACCCCTTTGAATTTTTTTGACCCCAAAAAGTGAAAGTCTCAAATCGGATGCTTTTTCGATATTTTCTTGTATACTTTGAGCAGAAAATTCGATTGGCGCAGACAGATTCATCGTAAGTATGATATTTTAAATTTTATCTGGCTTGAAAGTAAGCAAATGCGATGCAAATCTGGGCCTCCTTTACTTCGCATTTTGAGACGGATTAAAGTGTTTGCGCCAGGATCCAGCGCGTTTTTCGAACTCTACGCATCGAAATTAGTCGATTTCGTCGATAAAAACACCACTGAATATTTTCACGGTTTTTGAAAAAAACCTAAGGTTAACCCCTTTGAATTTTTTTGACCCCAAAAAGTGAAAGTCTCAAATCGGATGCTTTTTCGATATTTTCTTGTATACTTTGAGCAGAAAATTCGATTGGCGCAGACAGATTCATCGTAAGTATGATATTTTAAATTTCATCTGGCTTGAAAGTAAGCAAATGCGATGCAAATCTGGGCCTCCTTTACTTCGCATTTTGAGACGGATTAAAGTGTTTGCGCCAGGATCCAGCGCGTTTTTCGAACTCTACGCATCGAAATTAGTCGATTTCGTCGATAAAAACACCACTGAATATTTTCACGGTTTTTGAAAAAAACCTAAGGTTAACCCCTTTGAATTTTTTTGACCCCAAAAAGTGAAAGTCTCAAATCGGATGCTTTTTCGATATTTGCTTGTATACTTTGAGCAGAAAATTCGATTGGCGCAGGCAGATTCATCGTAAGTATGATATTTTAAATTTTATCTGGCTTGAAAGTAAGCAAATGCGATGCAAATCTGAGCCTCCTTTACTTCGCATTTTGAGACGGATTAAAGTGTTTGCGCCAGGATCCAGCGCGTTTTTCGAACTCTACGCATCGAAATTAGTCGATTTTGTCGATAAAAACACCACTGAATATTTTCACGGTTTTTGAAAAAAACCTAAGGTTAACCCCTTTGAATTTTTTTGACCCCAAAAAGTGAAAGTCTCAAATCGGATGCTTTTTCGATATTTTCTTGTATACTTTGAGCAGAAAATTCGATTGGCGCAGACAGATTCATCGTAAGTATGATATTTCAAATTTTATCTGGCTTGAAAGTAAGCAAATGCGATGCAAATCTGGGCCTCCTTTACTTCGCATTTTGAGACGGATTAAAGTGTTTGCGCTAGGATCCAGCGCGTTTTTCGAACTCTACGCATCGAAATTAGTCGATTTCGTCGATAAAAACACCACTGAATATTTTCACGGTTTTTGAAAAAAACCTAAGGTTAACCCCTTTGAATTTTTTTGACCCCAAAAAGTGAAAGTCTCAAATCGGATGCTTTTTCGATATTTTCTTGTATACTTTGAGCAGAAAATTCGATTGGCGCAGACAGATTCATCGTAAGTATGATATTTTAAATTTTATCTGGCTTGAAAGTAAGCAAATGCGATGCAAATCTGAGCCTCCTTTACTTCGCATTTTGAGACGGATTAAAGTGTTTGCGCCAGGATCCAGCGCGTTTTTCGAACTCTACGCATCGAAATTAGTCGATTTCGTCGATAAAAACACCACTGAATATTTTCACGGTTTTTGAAAAAAACCTAAGGTTAACCCCTTTGAATTTTTTTGACCCCAAAAAGTGAAAGTCTCAAATCGGATGCTTTTTCGATATTTTCTTGTATACTTTGAGCAGAAAATTCGATTGGCGCAGACAGATTCATCGTAAGTATGATATTTTAAATTTTATCTGGCTTGAAAGTAAGCAAATGCGATGCAAATCTGAGCCTCCTTTACTTCGCATTTTGAGACGGATTAAAGTGTTTGCGCCAGGATCCAGCGCGTTTTTCGAACTCTACGCATCGAAATTAGTCGATTTCGTCGATAAAAACACCACTGAATATTTTCACGGTTTTTGAAAAAAACCTAAGGTTAACCCCTTTGAATTTTTTTGACCCCAAAAAGTGAAAGTCTCAAATCGGATGCTTTTTCGATATTTTCTTGTATACTTTGAGCAGAAAATTCGATTGGCGCAGACAGATTCATCGTAAGTATGATATTTTAAATTTTATCTGGCTTGAAAGTAAGCAAATGCGATGCAAATCTGAGCCTCCTTTACTTCGCATTTTGAGACGGATTAAAGTGTTTGCGCCAGGATCCAGCGCGTTTTTCGAACTCTACGCATCGAAATTAGTCGATTTCGTCGATAAAAACACCACTGAATATTTTCACGGTTTTTGAAAAAAACCTAAGGTTAACCCCTTTGAATTTTTTTGACCCCAAAAAGTGAAAGTCTCAAATCGGATGCTTTTTCGATATTTTCTTGTATACTTTGAGCAGAAAATTCGATTGGCGCAGACAGATTCATCGTAAGTATGATATTTTAAATTTTATCTGGCTTGAAAGTAAGCAAATGCGATGCAAATCTGAGCCTCCTTTACTTCGCATTTTGAGACGGATTAAAGTGTTTGCGCCAGGATCCGCGCGTTTTTCGAACTCTACGCATCGAAATTAGTCGATTTCGTCGATAAAAACACCACTGAATATTTTCACGGTTTTTGAAAAAAACCTAAGGTTAACCCCTTTGAATTTTTTTGACCCCAAAAAGTGAAAGTCTCAAATCGGATGCTTTTTCGATATTTTCTTGTATACTTTGAGCAGAAAATTCGATTGGCGCAGACAGATTCATCGTAAGTATGATATTTTAAATTTTATCTGGCTTGAAAGTAAGCACATGCGATGCAAATCTGAGCCTCCTTTACTTCGCATTTTGAGACGGATTAAAGTGTTTGCGCCAGGATCCAGCGCGTTTTTCGAACTCTACGCATCGAAATTAGTCGATTTCGTCGATAAAAACACCACTGAATATTTTCACGGTTTTTGAAAAAAACCTAAGGTTAACCCCTTTGAATTTTTTTGACCCCAAAAAGTGAAAGTCTCAAATCGGATGCTTTTTCGATATTTTCTTGTATACTTTGAGCAGAAAATTCGATTGGCGCAGACAGATTCATCGTAAGTATGATATTTTAAATTTTATCTGGCTTGAAAATAAGCAAATGCGATGCAAATCTGAGCCTCCTTTACTTCGCATTTTGAGACGGATTAAAGTGTTTGCGCCAGGATCCAGCGCGTTTTTCGAACTCTACGCATCGAAATTACTCGATTTCGTCGATAAAAACACCACTGAATATTTTCACGGTTTTTGAAAAAAACCTAAGGTTAACCCCTTTGAATTTTTTTGACCCCAAAAAGTGAAAGTCTCAAATCGGATGCTTTTTTGATATTTTCTTGTATACTTTGAGCAGAAAATTCGATTGGCGCAGACAGATTCATCGTAAGTATGATATTTTAAATTTTATCTGGCTTGAAAGTAAGCAAATGCGATGCAAATCTGAGCCTCCTTTACTTCGCATTTTGAGACGGATTAAAGTGTTTGCGCCAGGATCCAGCGCGTTTTTCGAACTCTACGCATCGAAATTAGTCGATTTCGTCGATAAAAACACCACTGAATATTTTCACGGTTTTTGAAAAAAACCTAAGGTTAACCCCTTTGAATTTTTTTGACCCCAAAAAGTGAAAGTCTCAAATCGGATGCTTTTTCGATATTTTCTTGTATACTTTGAGCAGAAAATTCGATTGGCGCAGACAGATTCATCGTAAGTATGATATTTTAAATTTTATCTGGCTTGAAAGTAAGCAAATGCGATGCAAATCTGAGCCTCCTTTACTTCGCATTTTGAGACGGATTAAAGTGTTTGCGCCAGGATCCAGCGCGTTTTTCGAACTCTACGCATCGAAATTACTCGATTTCGTCGATAAAAACACCACTGAATATTTTCACGGTTTTTGAAAAAAACCTAAGGTTAACCCCTTTGAATTTTTTTGACCCCAAAAAGTGAAAGTCTCAAATCGGATGCTTTTTTGATATTTTCTTGTATACTTTGAGCAGAAAATTCGATTGGCGCAGACAGATTCATCGTAAGTATGATATTTTAAATTTTATCTGGCTTGAAAGTAAGCAAATGCGATGCAAATCTGAGCCTCCTTTACTTCGCATTTTGAGACGGATTAAAGTGTTTGCGCCAGGATCCAGCGCGTTTTTCGAACTCTACGCATCGAAATTAGTCGATTTCGTCGATAAAAACACCACTGAATATTTTCACGGTTTTTGAAAAAAACCTAAGGTTAACCCCTTTGAATTTTTTTGACCCCAAAAAGTGAAAGTCTCAAATCGGATGCTTTTTCGATATTTTCTTGTATACTTTGAGCAGAAAATTCGATTGGCGCAGACAGATTCATCGTAAGTATAATATTTTAAATTTTATCTGGCTTGAAAGTAAGCAAATGCGATGCAAATCTGAGCCTCCTTTACTTCGCATTTTGAGACGGATTAAAGTGTTTGCGCCAGGATCCAGCGCGTTTTTCGAACTCTACGCATCGAAATTAGTCGATTTCGTCGATAAAAACACCACTGAATATTTTCACGGTTTTTGAAAAAAACCTAAGGTTAACCCCTTTGAATTTTTTTGACCCCAAAAAGTGAAAGTCTCAAATCGGATGCTTTTTCGATATTTTCTTGTATACTTTGAGCAGAAAATTCGATTGGTGCAGACAGATTCATCGTAAGTATGATATTTTAAATTTTATCTGGCTTGAAAGTAAGCAAATGCGATGCAAATCTGGGCCTCCTTTACTTCGCATTTTGAGACGGATTAAAGTGTTTGCGCCAGGATCCAGCGCGTTTTTCGAACTCTACGCATCGAAATTAGTCGATTTCGTCGATAAAAACACCACTGAATATTTTCACGGTTTTTGAAAAAAACCTAAGGTTAACCCCTTTGAATTTTTTTGACCCCAAAAAGTGGAAGTCTCAAATTGGATGCTTTTTAGATATTTTCTTGTATACTTTGAGCAGAAAATTCGATTGGCGCAGACAGATTCATCGTAAGTATGATATTTTAAATTTTATCTGGCTTGAAAGTAAGCAAATGCGATGCAAATCTGAGCCTCCTTTACTTCGCATTTTGAGACGGATTAAAGTGTTTGCGCCAGGATCCAGCGCGTTTTTCGAACTCTACGCATCGAAATTAGTCGATTTCGTCGATAAAAACACCACTGAATATTTTCACGGTTTTTGAAAAAAACCTAAGGTTAACCCCTTTGAATTTTTTTGACCCCAAAAAGTGAAAGTCTCAAATCGGATGCTTTTTCGATATTTTCTTGTATACTTTGAGCAGAAAATTCGATTGGCGCAGACAGATTCATCGTAAGTATGATATTTTAAATTTTATCTGGCTTGAAAGTAAGCAAATGCGATGCAAATCTGAGCCTCCTTTACTTCGCATTTTGAGACGGATTAAAGTGTTTGCGCCAGGATCCAGCGCGTTTTTCGAACTCTACGCATCGAAATTAGTCGATTTCGTCGATAAAAACACCACTGAATATTTTCACGGTTTTTGAAAAAAACCTAAGGTTAACCCCTTTGAATTTTTTTGACCCCAAAAAGTGAAAGTCTCAAATCGGATGCTTTTTCGATATTTTCTTGTATACTTTGAGCAGAAAATTCGATTGGCGCAGGCAGATTCATCGTAAGTATGATATTTTAAATTTTATCTGGCTTGAAAGTAAGCAAATGCGATGCAAATCTGAGCCTCCTTTACTTCGCATTTTGAGACGGATTAAAGTGTTTGCGCCAGGATCCAGCGCGTTTTTCGAACTCTACGCATCGAAATTAGTCGATTTTGTCGATAAAAACACCACTGAATATTTTCACGGTTTTTGAAAAAAACCTAAGGTTAACCCCTTTGAATTTTTTTGACCCCAAAAAGTGAAAGTCTCAAATCGGATGCTTTTTCGATATTTTCTTGTATACTTTGAGCAGAAAATTCGATTGGCGCAGACAGATTCATCGTAAGTATGATATTTCAAATTTTATCTGGCTTGAAAGTAAGCAAATGCGATGCAAATCTGGGCCTCCTTTACTTCGCATTTTGAGACGGATTAAAGTGTTTGCGCCAGGATCCAGCGCGTTTTTCGAACTCTACGCATCGAAATTAGTCGATTTCGTCGATAAAAACACCACTGAATATTTTCACGGTTTTTGAAAAAAACCTAAGGTTAACCCCTTTGAATTTTTTTGACCCCAAAAAGTGAAAGTCTCAAATCGGATGCTTTTTCGATATTTTCTTGTATACTTTGAGCAGAAAATTCGATTGGCGCAGACAGATTCATCGTAAGTATGATATTTTAAATTTTATCTGGCTTGAAAGTAAGCAAATGCGATGCAAATCTGAGCCTCCTTTACTTCGCATTTTGAGACGGATTAAAGTGTTTGCGCCAGGATCCAGCGCGTTTTTCGAACTCTACGCATCGAAATTAGTCGATTTCGTCGATAAAAACACCACTGAATATTTTCACGGTTTTTGAAAAAAACCTAAGGTTAACCCCTTTGAATTTTTTTGACCCCAAAAAGTGAAAGTCTCAAATCGGATGCTTTTTCGATATTTTCTTGTATACTTTGAGCAGAAAATTCGATTGGCGCAGACAGATTCATCGTAAGTATGATATTTTAAATTTTATCTGGCTTGAAAGTAAGCAAATGCGATGCAAATCTGAGCCTCCCTTACTTCGCATTTTGGGACGGATTAAAGTGTTTGCGCCAGGATCCAGCGCATTTTTCGAACTCTACGCATCGAAATTAGTCGATTTCGTCGATAAAAACACCACTGAATATTTTCACGGTTTTTGAAAAAAACCTAAGGTTAACCCCTTTGAATTTTTTTGACCCCAAAAAGTGAAAGTCTCAAATCGGATGCTTTTTCGATATTTTCTTGTATACTTTGAGCAGAAAATTCGATTGGCGCAGACAGATTCATCGTAAGTATGATATTTTAAATTTTATCTGGCTTGAAAGTAAGCAAATGCGATGCAAATCTGGGCCTCCTTTACTTCGCATTTTGAGACGGATTAAAGTGTTTGCGCCAGGATCCAGCGCGTTTTTCGAACTCTACGCATCGAAATTAGTCGATTTCGTCGATAAAAACACCACTGAATATTTTCACGGTTTTTGAAAAAAACCTAAGGTTAACCCCTTTGAATTTTTTTGACCCCAAAAAGTGAAAGTCTCAAATCGGATGCTTTTTCGATATTTTCTTGTATACTTTGAGCAGAAAATTCGATTGGCGCAGACAGATTCATCGTAAGTATGATATTTTAAATTTCATCTGGCTTGAAAGTAAGCAAATGCGATGCAAATCTGGGCCTCCTTTACTTCGCATTTTGAGACGGATTAAAGTGTTTGCGCCAGGATCCAGCGCGTTTTTCGAACTCTACGCATCGAAATTAGTCGATTTCGTCGATAAAAACACCACTGAATATTTTCACGGTTTTTGAAAAAAACCTAAGGTTAACCCCTTTGAATTTTTTTGACCCCAAAAAGTGAAAGTCTCAAATCGGATGCTTTTTCGATATTTGCTTGTATACTTTGAGCAGAAAATTCGATTGGCGCAGGCAGATTCATCGTAAGTATGATATTTTAAATTTTATCTGGCTTGAAAGTAAGCAAATGCGATGCAAATCTGAGCCTCCTTTACTTCGCATTTTGAGACGGATTAAAGTGTTTGCGCCAGGATCCAGCGCGTTTTTCGAACTCTACGCATCGAAATTAGTCGATTTTGTCGATAAAAACACCACTGAATATTTTCACGGTTTTTGAAAAAAACCTAAGGTTAACCCCTTTGAATTTTTTTGACCCCAAAAAGTGAAAGTCTCAAATCGGATGCTTTTTCGATATTTTCTTGTATACTTTGAGCAGAAAATTCGATTGGCGCAGACAGATTCATCGTAAGTATGATATTTTAAATTTTATCTGGCTTGAAAGTAAGCAAATGCGATGCAAATCTGAGCCTCCTTTACTTCGCATTTTGAGACGGATTAAAGTGTTTGCGCCAGGATCCAGCGCGTTTTTCGAACTCTACGCATCGAAATTAGTCGATTTCGTCGATAAAAACACCACTGAATATTTTCACGGTTTTTGAAAAAAACCTAAGGTTAACCCCTTTGAATTTTTTTGACCCCAAAAAGTGAAAGTCTCAAATCGGATGCTTTTTCGATATTTTCTTGTATACTTTGAGCAGAAAATTCGATTGGCGCAGACAGATTCATCGTAAGTATGATATTTTAAATTTTATCTGGCTTGAAAGTAAGCAAATGCGATGCAAATCTGAGCCTCCTTTACTTCGCATTTTGAGACGGATTAAAGTGTTTGCGCCAGGATCCAGCGCGTTTTTCGAACTCTACGCATCGAAATTAGTCGATTTCGTCGATAAAAACACCACTGAATATTTTCACGGTTTTTGAAAAAAACCTAAGGTTAACCCCTTTGAATTTTTTTGACCCCAAAAAGTGAAAGTCTCAAATCGGATGCTTTTTCGATATTTTCTTGTATACTTTGAGCAGAAAATTCGATTGGCGCAGACAGATTCATCGTAAGTATGATATTTTAAATTTTATCTGGCTTGAAAGTAAGCAAATGCGATGCAAATCTGAGCCTCCTTTACTTCGCATTTTGAGACGGATTAAAGTGTTTGCGCCAGGATCCAGCGCGTTTTTCGAACTCTACGCATCGAAATTAGTCGATTTCGTCGATAAAAACACCACTGAATATTTTCACGGTTTTTGAAAAAAACCTAAGGTTAACCCCTTTGAATTTTTTTGACCCCAAAAAGTGAAAGTCTCAAATCGGATGCTTTTTCGATATTTTCTTGTATACTTTGAGCAGAAAATTCGATTGGCGCAGACAGATTCATCGTAAGTATGATATTTTAAATTTTATCTGGCTTGAAAATAAGCAAATGCGATGCAAATCTGAGCCTCCTTTACTTCGCATTTTGAGACGGATTAAAGTGTTTGCGCCAGGATCCGCGCGTTTTTCGAACTCTACGCATCGAAATTAGTCGATTTCGTCGATAAAAACACCACTGAATATTTTCACGGTTTTTGAAAAAAACCTAAGGTTAACCCCTTTGAATTTTTTTGACCCCAAAAAGTGAAAGTCTCAAATCGGATGCTTTTTCGATATTTTCTTGTATACTTTGAGCAGAAAATTCGATTGGCGCAGACAGATTCATCGTAAGTATGATATTTTAAATTTTATCTGGCTTGAAAGTAAGCACATGCGATGCAAATCTGAGCCTCCTTTACTTCGCATTTTGAGACGGATTAAAGTGTTTGCGCCAGGATCCAGCGCGTTTTTCGAACTCTACGCATCGAAATTAGTCGATTTCGTCGATAAAAACACCACTGAATATTTTCACGGTTTTTGAAAAAAACCTAAGGTTAAACCCTTTGAATTTTTTTGACCCCAAAAAGTGAAAGTCTCAAATCGGATGCTTTTTCGATATTTTCTTGTATACTTTGAGCAGAAAATTCGATTGGCGCAGACAGATTCATCGTAAGTATGATATTTTAAATTTTATCTGGCTTGAAAATAAGCAAATGCGATGCAAATCTGAGCCTCCTTTACTTCGCATTTTGAGACGGATTAAAGTGTTTGCGCCAGGATCCAGCGCGTTTTTCGAACTCTACGCATCGAAATTACTCGATTTCGTCGATAAAAACACCACTGAATATTTTCACGGTTTTTGAAAAAAACCTAAGGTTAACCCCTTTGAATTTTTTTGACCCCAAAAAGTGAAAGTCTCAAATCGGATGCTTTTTTGATATTTTCTTGTATACTTTGAGCAGAAAATTCGATTGGCGCAGACAGATTCATCGTAAGTATGATATTTTAAATTTTATCTGGCTTGAAAGTAAGCAAATGCGATGCAAATCTGAGCCTCCTTTACTTCGCATTTTGAGACGGATTAAAGTGTTTGCGCCAGGATCCAGCGCGTTTTTCGAACTCTACGCATCGAAATTAGTCGATTTCGTCGATAAAAACACCACTGAATATTTTCACGGTTTTTGAAAAAAACCTAAGGTTAACCCCTTTGAATTTTTTTGACCCCAAAAAGTGAAAGTCTCAAATCGGATGCTTTTTCGATATTTTCTTGTATACTTTGAGCAGAAAATTCGATTGGCGCAGACAGATTCATCGTAAGTATAATATTTTAAATTTTATCTGGCTTGAAAGTAAGCAAATGCGATGCAAATCTGAGCCTCCTTTACTTCGCATTTTGAGACGGATTAAAGTGTTTGCGCCAGGATCCAGCGCGTTTTTCGAACTCTACGCATCGAAATTAGTCGATTTCGTCGATAAAAACACCACTGAATATTTTCACGGTTTTTGAAAAAAACCTAAGGTTAACCCCTTTGAATTTTTTTGACCCCAAAAAGTGAAAGTCTCAAATCGGATGCTTTTTCGATATTTTCTTGTATACTTTGAGCAGAAAATTCGATTGGTGCAGACAGATTCATCGTAAGTATGATATTTTAAATTTTATCTGGCTTGAAAGTAAGCAAATGCGATGCAAATCTGGGCCTCCTTTACTTCGCATTTTGAGACGGATTAAAGTGTTTGCGCCAGGATCCAGCGCGTTTTTCGAACTCTACGCATCGAAATTAGTCGATTTCGTCGATAAAAACACCACTGAATATTTTCACGGTTTTTGAAAAAAACCTAAGGTTAACCCCTTTGAATTTTTTTGACCCCAAAAAGTGAAAGTCTCAAATCGGATGCTTTTTCGATATTTTCTTGTATACTTTGAGCAGAAAATTCGATTGGCGCAGACAGATTCATCGTAAGTATGATATTTTAAATTTTATCTGGCTTGAAAGTAAACAAATGCGATGCATATCTGAGCCTCCTTTACTTCGCATTTAGAGACGGATTAAAGTGTTTGCGCCAGGATCCAGCGCGTTTTTCGAACTCTACGCATCGAAATTAGTCGATTTCGTCGATAAAAACACCACTGAATATTTTCACGGTTTTTGAAAAAAACCTAAGGTTAACCCCTTTGAATTTTTTTGACCCCAAAAAGTGGAAGTCTCAAATTGGATGCTTTTTAGATATTTTCTTGTATACTTTGAGCAGAAAATTCCATTGGCGCAGACAGATTCATCGTAAGTATGATATTTTAAATTTTATCTGGCTTGAAAGTAAGCAAATGCGATGCAAATCTGAGCCTCCTTTACTTCGCATTTTGAGACGGATTAAAGTGTTTGCGCCAGGATCCAGCGCATTTTTCGAACTCTACGCATCGAAATTAGTCGATTTCGTCGATAAAAACACCACTGAATATTTTCACGGTTTTTGAAAAAAACCTAAGGTTAACCCCTTTGAATTTTTTTGACCCCAAAAAGTGAAAGTCTCAAATCGGATGCTTTTTCGATATTTTCTTGTATACTTTGAGCAGAAAATTCGATTGGCGCAGACAGATTCATCGTAAGTATGATATTTTAAATTTTATCTGGCTTGAAAGTAAGCAAATGCGATGCAAATCTGAGCCTCCTTTACTTCGCATTTTGAGACGGATTAAAGTGTTTGCGCCAGGATCCAGCGCGTTTTTCGAACTCTACGCATCGAAATTAGTCGATTTCGTCGATAAAAACACCACTGAATATTTTCACGGTTTTTGAAAAAAACCTAAGGTTAACCCCTTTGAATTTTTTTGACCCCAAAAAGTGAAAGTCTCAAATCGGATGCTTTTTCGATATTTTCTTGTATACTTTGAGCAGAAAATTCGATTGGCGCAGACAGATTCATCGTAAGTATGATATTTTAAATTTTATCTGGCTTGAAAGTAAGCAAATGCGATGCAAATCTGAGCCTCCTTTACTTCGCATTTTGAGACGGATTAAAGTGTTTGCGCCATGATCCAGCGCGTTTTTCGAACTCTACGCATCGAAATTAGTCGATTTCGTCGATAAAAACACCACTGAATATTTTCACGGTTTTTGAAAAAAACCTAAGGTTAACCCCTTTGAATTTTTTTGACCCCAAAAAGTGAAAGTCTCAAATCGGATGCTTTTTCGATATTTTCTTGTATACTTTGAGCAGAAAATTCGATTGGCGCAGACAGATTCATCGTAAGTATGATATTTTAAATTTTATCTGGCTTGAAAGTAAGCAAATGCGATGCAAATCTGAGCCTCCTTTACTTCGCATTTTGAGACGGATTAAAGTGTTTGCGCCAGGATCCAGCGCGTTTTTCGAACTCTACGCATCGAAATTAGTCGATTTCGTCGATAAAAACACCACTGAATATTTTCACGGTTTTTGAAAAAAACCTAAGGTTAACCCCTTTGAATTTTTTTGACCCCAAAAAGTGAAAGTCTCAAATCGGATGCTTTTTCGATATTTTCTTGTATACTTTGAGCAGAAAATTCGATTGGCGCAGACAGATTCATCGTAAGTATGATATTTTAAATTTTATCTGGCTTGAAAATAAGCAAATGCGATGCAAATCTGAGCCTCCTTTACTTCGCATTTTGAGACGGATTAAAGTGTTTGCGCCAGGATCCAGCGCGTTTTTCGAACTCTACGCATCGAAATTAGTCGATTTCGTCGATAAAAACACCACTGAATATTTTCACGGTTTTTGAAAAAAACCTAAGGTTAACCCCTTTGAATTTTTTTGACCCCAAAAAGTGAAAGTCTCAAATCGGATGCTTTTTCGATATTTTCTTGTATACTTTGAGCAGAAAATTCGATTGGCGCAGACAGATTCATCGTAAGTATGATATTTTAAATTTTATCTGGCTTGAAAGTAAGCAAATGCGATGCAAATCTGAGCCTCCTTTACTTCGCATTTTGAGACGGATTAAAGTGTTTGCGCCAGGATCCAGCGCGTTTTTCGAACTCTACGCATCGAAATTAGTCGATTTCGTCGATAAAAACACCACTGAATATTTTCACGGTTTTTGAAAAAAACCTAAGGTTAACCCCTTTGAATTTTTTTGACCCCAAAAAGTGAAAGTCTCAAATCGGATGCTTTTTCGATATTTTCTTGTATACTTTGAGCAGAAAATTCGATTGGCGCAGACAGATTCATCGTAAGTATGATATTTTAAATTTTATCTGGCTTGAAAGTAAGCAAATGCGATGCAAATCTGAGCCTCCTTTACTTCGCATTTTGAGACGGATTAAAGTGTTTGCGCCAGGATCCAGCGCGTTTTTCGAACTCTACGCATCGAAATTAGTCGATTTCGTCGATAAAAACACCACTGAATATTTTCACGGTTTTTGAAAAAAACCTAAGGTTAACCCCTTTGAATTTTTTTGACCCCAAAAAGTGAAAGTCTCAAATCGGATGCTTTTTCGATATTTTCTTGTATACTTTGAGCAGAAAATTCGATTGACGCAGACAGATTCATCGTAAGTATGATATTTTAAATTTTATCTGGCTTGAAAGTAAGCAAATGCGATGCAAATCTGAGCCTCCTTTACTTCGCATTTTGAGACGGATTAAAGTGTTTGCGCCAGGATCCAGCGCGTTTTTCGAACTCTACGCATCGAAATTAGTCGATTTCGTCGATAAAAACACCACTGAATATTTTCACGGTTTTTGAAAAAAACCTAAGGTTAACCCCTTTGAATTTTTTTGACCCCAAAAAGTGAAAGTCTCAAATCGGATGCTTTTTCGATATTTTCTTGTATACTTTGAGCAGAAAATTCGATTGGCGCAGACAGATTCATCGTAAGTATGATATTTTAAATTTTATCTGGCTTGAAAATAAGCAAATGCGATGCAAATCTGAGCCTCCTTTACTTCGCATTTTGAGACGGATTAAAGTGTTTGCGCCAGGATCCAGCGCGTTTTTCGAACTCTACGCATCGAAATTAGTCGATTTCGTCGATAAAAACACCACTGAATATTTTCACGGTTTTTGAAAAAAACCTAAGGTTAACCCCTTTGAATTTTTTGACCCCAAAAAGTGAAAGTCTCAAATCGGATGCTTTTTCGATATTTTCTTGTATACTTTGAGCAGAAAATTCGATTGGCGCAGACAGATTCATCGTAAGTATGATATTTTAAATTTTATCTGGCTTGAAAGTAAGCAAATGCGATGCAAATCTGAGCCTCCTTTACTTCGCATTTTGAGACGGATTAAAGTGTTTGCGCCAGGATCCAGCGCGTTTTTCGAACTCTACGCATCGAAATTAGTCGATTTCGTCGATAAAAACACCACTGAATATTTTCACGGTTTTTGAAAAAAACCTAAGGTTAACCCCTTTGAATTTTTTTGACCCCAAAAAGTGAAAGTCTCAAATCGGATGCTTTTTCGATATTTTCATGTATACTTTGAGCAGAAAATTCGATTGGCGCAGACAGATTCATCGTAAGTATGATATTTTAAATTTTATCTGGCTTGAAAGTAAGCAAATGCGATGCAAATCTGAGCCTCCTTTACTTCGCATTTTGAGACGGATTAAAGTGTTTGCGCCAGGATCCAGCGCGTTTTTCGAACTCTACGCATCGAAATTAGTCGATTTCGTCGATAAAAACACCACTGAATATTTTCACGGTTTTTGAAAAAAACCTAAGGTTAACCCCTTTGAATTTTTTTGACCCCAAAAAGTGAAAGTCTCAAATCGGATGCTTTTTCGATATTTTCTTGTATACTTTGAGCAGAAAATTCGATTGGCGCAGACAGATTCATCGTAAGTATGATATTTTAAATTTTATCTGGCTTGAAAATAAGCAAATGCGATGCAAATCTGAGCCTCCTTTACTTCGCATTTTGAGACGGATTAAAGTGTTTGCGCCAGGATCCAGCGCGTTTTTCGAACTCTACGCATCGAAATTACTCGATTTCGTCGATAAAAACACCACTGAATATTTTCACGGTTTTTGAAAAAAACCTAAGGTTAACCCCTTTGAATTTTTTTGACCCCAAAAAGTGAAAGTCTCAAATCGGATGCTTTTTTGATATTTTCTTGTATACTTTGAGCAGAAAATTCGATTGGCGCAGACAGATTCATCGTAAGTATGATATTTTAAATTTTATCTGGCTTGAAAGTAAGCAAATGCGATGCAAATCTGAGCCTCCTTTACTTCGCATTTTGAGACGGATTAAAGTGTTTGCGCCAGGATCCAGCGCGTTTTTCGAACTCTACGCATCGAAATTAGTCGATTTCGTCGATAAAAACACCACTGAATATTTTCACGGTTTTTGAAAAAAACCTAAGGTTAACCCCTTTGAATTTTTTTGACCCCAAAAAGTGAAAGTCTCAAATCGGATGCTTTTTCGATATTTTCTTGTATACTTTGAGCAGAAAATTCGATTGGCGCAGACAGATTCATCGTAAGTATAATATTTTAAATTTTATCTGGCTTGAAAGTAAGCAAATGCGATGCAAATCTGAGCCTCCTTTACTTCGCATTTTGAGACGGATTAAAGTGTTTGCGCCAGGATCCAGCGCGTTTTTCGAACTCTACGCATCGAAATTAGTCGATTTCGTCGATAAAAACACCACTGAATATTTTCACGGTTTTTGAAAAAAACCTAAGGTTAACCCCTTTGAATTTTTTTGACCCCAAAAAGTGAAAGTCTCAAATCGGATGCTTTTTCGATATTTTCTTGTATACTTTGAGCAGAAAATTCGATTGGTGCAGACAGATTCATCGTAAGTATGATATTTTAAATTTTATCTGGCTTGAAAGTAAGCAAATGCGATGCAAATCTGGGCCTCCTTTACTTCGCATTTTGAGACGGATTAAAGTGTTTGCGCCAGGATCCAGCGCGTTTTTCGAACTCTACGCATCGAAATTAGTCGATTTCGTCGATAAAAACACCACTGAATATTTTCACGGTTTTTGAAAAAAACCTAAGGTTAACCCCTTTGAATTTTTTTGACCCCAAAAAGTGAAAGTCTCAAATCGGATGCTTTTTCGATATTTTCTTGTATACTTTGAGCAGAAAATTCGATTGGCGCAGACAGATTCATCGTAAGTATGATATTTTAAATTTTATCTGGCTTGAAAGTAAACAAATGCGATGCATATCTGAGCCTCCTTTACTTCGCATTTTGAGACGGATTAAAGTGTTTGCGCCAGGATCCAGCGCGTTTTTCGAACTCTACGCATCGAAATTAGTCGATTTCGTCGATAAAAACACCACTGAATATTTTCACGGTTTTTGAAAAAAACCTAAGGTTAACCCCTTTGAATTTTTTTGACCCCAAAAAGTGGAAGTCTCAAATCGGATGCTTTTTAGATATTTTCTTGTATACTTTGAGCAGAAAATTCGATTGGCGCAGACAGATTCATCGTAAGTATGATATTTTAAATTTTATCTGGCTTGAAAGTAAGCAAATGCGATGCAAATCTGAGCCTCTTTTACTTCGCATTTTGAGACGGATTAAAGTGTTTGCGCCAGGATCCAGCGCATTTTTCGAACTCTACCCATCGAAATTAGTCGATTTCGTCGATAAAAACACCACTGAATATTTTCACGGTTTTTGAAAAAAACCTAAGGTTAACCCCTTTGAATTTTTTTGACCCCAAAAAGTGAAAGTCTCAAATCGGATGCTTTTTCGATATTTTCTTGTATACTTTGAGCAGAAAATTCGATTGGCGCAGACAGATTCATCGTAAGTATGATATTTTAAATTTTATCTGGCTTGAAAGTAAGCAAATGCGATGCAAATCTGAGCCTCCTTTACTTCGCATTTTGAGACGGATTAAAGTGTTTGCGCCAGGATCCAGCGCGTTTTTCGAACTCTACGCATCGAAATTAGTCGATTTCGTCGATAAAAACACCACTGAATATTTTCACGGTTTTTGAAAAAAACCTAAGGTTAACCCCTTTGAATTTTTTTGACCCCAAAAAGTGAAAGTCTCAAATCGGATGCTTTTTCGATATTTTCTTGTATACTTTGAGCAGAAAATTCGATTGGCGCAGACAGATTCATCGTAAGTATGATATTTTAAATTTTATCTGGCTTGAAAGTAAGCAAATGCGATGCAAATCTGAGCCTCCTTTACTTCGCATTTTGAGACGGATTAAAGTGTTTGCGCCAGGATCCAGCGCGTTTTTCGAACTCTACGCATCGAAATTAGTCGATTTCGTCGATAAAAACACCACTGAATATTTTCACGGTTTTTGAAAAAAACCTAAGGTTAACCCCTTTGAATTTTTTTGACCCCAAAAAGTGAAAGTCTCAAATCGGATGCTTTTTCGATATTTTCTTGTATACTTTGAGCAGAAAATTCGATTGGCGCAGACAGATTCATCGTAAGTATGATATTTTAAATTTTATCTGGCTTGAAAGTAAGCAAATGCGATGCGAATCTGGGCCTCCTTTACTTCGCATTTTGAGACGGATTAAAGTGTTTGCGCCAGGATCCAGCGCGTTTTTCGAACTCTACGCATCGAAATTAGTCGATTTCGTCGATAAAAACACCACTGAATATTTTCACGGTTTTTGAAAAAAACCTAAGGTTAACCCCTTTGAATTTTTTTGACCCCAAAAAGTGAAAGTCTCAAATCGGATGCTTTTTCGATATTTTCTTGTATACTTTGAGCAGAAAATTCGATTGGCGCAGACAGATTCATCGTAAGTATGATATTTTAAATTTTATCTGGCTTGAAAGTAAGCAAATGCGATGCAAATCTGAGCCTCCTTTACTTCGCATTTTGAGACGGATTAAAGTGTTTGCGCCAAGATCCAGCGCGTTTTTCGAACTCTACGCATCGAAATTAGTCGATTTCGTCGATAAAAACACCACTGAATATTTTCACGGTTTTTGAAAAAAACCTAAGGTTAAGCCCTTTGAATTTTTTTGACCCCAAAAAGTGAAAGTCTCAAATCGGATGCTTTTTCGATATTTTCTTGTATACTTTGAGCAGAAAATTCGATTGGCGCAGACAGATTCATCGTAAGTATGTTATTTTAAATTTTATCTGGCTTGAAAGTAAGCAAATGCGATGCAAATCTGAGCCTCCTTTACTTCGCATTTTGAGACGGATTAAAGTGTTTGCGCCAGGATCCAGCGCGTTTTTCGAACTCTACGCATCGAAATTAGTCGATTTCGTCGATAAAAACACCACTGAATATTTTCACGGTTTTTGAAAAAAACCTAAGGTTAACCCCTTTGAATTTTTTTGACCCCAAAAAGTGAAAGTCTCAAATCGGATACTTTTTCGATATTTTCTTGTATACTTTGAGCAGAAAATTCGATTGGCGCAGACAGATTCATCGTAAGTATGATCTTTAAATTTTATCTGGCTTGAAAGTAAGCAAATGCGATGCAAATCTGAGCCTCCTTTACTTCGCATTTTGAGACGGATTAAAGTGTTTGCGCCAAGATCCAGCGCGTTTTTCGAACTCTACGCATCGAAATTAGTCGATTTCGTCGATAAAAACACCACTGAATATTTTCACGGTTTTTGAAAAAAACCTAAGGTTAACCCCTTTGAATTTTTTTGACCCCAAAAAGTGAAAGTCTCAAATCGGATGCTTTTTTGATATTTTCTTGTATACTTTGAGCAGAAAATTCGATTGGCGCAGACAGATTCATCGTAAGTATGATATTTTAAATTTTATCTGGCTTGAAAGTAAGCAAATGCGATGCAAATCTGAGCCTCCTTTACTTCGCATTTTGAGACGGATTAAAGTGTTTGCGCCAGGATCCAGCGCGTTTTTCGAACTCTACGCATCGAAATTAGTCGATTTCGTCGATAAAAACACCACTGAATATTTTCACGGTTTTTGAAAAAAACCTAAGGTTAACCCCTTTGAATTTTTTTGACCCCAAAAAGTGAAAGTCTCAAATCGGATGCTTTTTCGATATTTTCTTGTATACTTTGAGCAGAAAATTCGATTGGCGCAGACAGATTCATCGTAAGTATGATATTTTAAATTTTATCTGGCTTGAAAGTAAGCAAATGCGATGCAAATCTGAGCCTCCTTTACTTCGCATTTTGAGACGGATTAAAGTGTTTGCGCCAGGATCCAGCGCGTTTTTCGAACTCTACGCATCGAAATTAGTCGATTTCGTCGATAAAAACACCACTGAATATTTTCACGGTTTTTGAAAAAAACCTAAGGTTAACCCCTTTGAATTTTTTTGACCCCAAAAAGTGAAAGTCTCAAATCGGATGCTTTTTCGATATTTTCTTGTATACTTTGAGCAGAAAATTCGATTGGCGCAGACAGATTTATCGTAAGTATGATATTTTAAATTTTATCTGGCTTGAAAGTAAGCAAATGCGATGCAAATCTGAGCCTCCTTTACTTCGCATTTTGAGACGGATTAAAGTGTTTGCGCCAGGATCCAGCGCGTTTTTCGAACTCTACGCATCGAAATTAGTCGATTTCGTCGATAAAAACACCACTGAATATTTTCACGGTTTTTGAAAAAAACCTAAGGTTAACCCCTTTGAATTTTTTTGACCCCAAAAAGTGAAAGTCTCAAATCGGATGCTTTTTCGATATTTTCTTGTATACTTTGAGCAGAAAATTCGATTGGCGCAGACAGATTCATCGTAAGTATGATATTTTAAATTTTATCTGGCTTGAAAGTAAGCAAATGCGATGCAAATCTGAGCCTCCTTTACTTCGCGTTTTGAGACGGATTAAAGTGTTTGCGCCAGGATCCAGCGCGTTTTTCGAACTCTACGCATCGAAATTAGTCGATTTCGTCGATAAAAACACCACTGAATATTTTCACGGTTTTTGAAAAAAACCTAAGGTTAACCCCTTTGAATTTTTTTGACCCCAAAAAGTGAAAGTCTCAAATCGGATACTTTTTCGATATTTTCTTGTATACTTTGAGCAGAAAATTCGATTGGCGCAGACAGATTCATCGTAAGTATGATATTTTAAATTTTATCTGGCTTGAAAGTAAGCAAATGCGATGCAAATCTGAGCCTCCTTTACTTCGCATTTTGAGACGGATTAAAGTGTTTGCGCCAGGATCCAGCGCGTTTTTCGAACTCTACGCATCGAAATTAGTCGATTTCGTCGATAAAAACACCACTGAATATTTTCACGGTTTTTGAAAAAAACCTAAGGTTAACCCCTTTGAATTTTTTTGACCCCAAAAAGTGAAAGTCTCAAATCGGATGCTTTTTCGATATTTTCTTGTATACTTTGAGCAGAAAATTCGATTGGCGCAGACAGATTCATCGTAAGTATGATATTTTAAATTTTATCTGGCTTGAAAGTAAGCAAATGCGATGCAAATCTGAGCCTCCTTTACTTCGCATTTTGAGACGGATTAAAGTGTTTGCGCCAGGATCCAGCGCGTTTTTCGAACTCTACGCATCGAAATTAGTCGATTTCGTCGATAAAAACACCACTGAATATTTTCACGGTTTTTGAAAAAAACCTAAGGTTAACCCCTTTGAATTTTTTTGACCCCAAAAAGTGAAAGTCTCAAATCGGATGCTTTTTCGATATTTTCTTGTATACTTTGAGCAGAAAATTCGATTGGCGCAGACAGATTCATCGTAAGTATGATATTTTAAATTTTATCTGGCTTGAAAGTAAGCAACTGCGATGCAAATCTGAGCCTCCTTTACTTCGCATTTTGAGAGGGATTAAAGTGTTTGCGCCAGGATCCAGCGCGTTTTTCGAACTCTACGCATCGAAATTAGTCGATTTCGTCGATAAAAACACCACTGAATATTTTCACGGTTTTTGAAAAAAACCTAAGGTTAACCCCTTTGAATTTTTTTGACCCCAAAAAGTGAAAGTCTCAAATCGGATGCTTTTTCGATATTTTCTTGTATACTTTGAGCAGAAAATTCGATTGGCGCAGACAGATTCATCGTAAGTATGATATTTTAAATTTTATCTGGCTTGAAAGTAAGCAAATGCGATGCAAATCTGAGCCTCCTTTACTTCGCATTTTGAGACGGATTAAAGTGTTTGCGCCAGGATCCAGCGCGTTTTTCGAACTCTACGCATCGAAATTAGTCGATTTGGTCGATAAAAACACCACTGAATATTTTCACGGTTTTTGAAAAAAACCTAAGGTTAACCCCTTTGAATTTTTTTGACCCCAAAAAGTGAAAGTCTCAAATCGGATACTTTTTCGATATTTTCTTGTATACTTTGAGCAGAAAATTCGATTGGCGCAGACAGATTCATCGTAAGTATGATATTTTAAATTTTATCTGGCTTGAAAGTAAGCAAATGCGATGCAAATCTGAGCCTCCTTTACTTCGCATTTTGAGACGGATTAAAGTGTTTGCGCCAGGATCCAGCGCGTTTTTCGAACTCTACGCATCGAAATTAGTCGATTTCGTCGATAAAAACACCACTGAATATTTTCACGGTTTTTGAAAAAAACCTAAGGTTAACCCCTTTGAATTTTTTTGACCCCAAAAAGTGAAAGTCTCAAATCGGATGCTTTTTTGATATTTTCTTGTATACTTTGAGCAGAAAATTCGATTGGCGCAGACAGATTCATCGTAAGTATGATATTTTAAATTTTATCTGGCTTGAAAGTAAGCAAATGCGATGCAAATCTGAGCCTCCTTTACTTCGCATTTTGAGACGGATTAAAGTGTTTGCGCCAGGATCCAGCGCGTTTTTCGAACTCTACGCATCGAAATTAGTCGATTTCGTCGATAAAAACACCACTGAATATTTTCACGGTTTTTGAAAAAAACCTAAGGTTAACCCCTTTGAATTTTTTTGACCCCAAAAAGTGAAAGTCTCAAATCGGATGCTTTTTCGATATTTTCTTGTATACTTTGAGCAGAAAATTCGATTGGCGCAGACAGATTCATCGTAAGTATGATATTTTAAATTTTATCTGGCTTGAAAGTAAGCAAATGCGATGCAAATCTGAGCCTCCTTTACTTCGCATTTTGAGACGGATTAAAGTGTTTGCGCCAAGATCCAGCGCGTTTTTCGAACTCTACGCATCGAAATTAGTCGATTTCGTCGATAAAAACACCACTGAATATTTTCACGGTTTTTGAAAAAAACCTAAGGTTAACCCCTTTGAATTTTTTTGACCCCAAAAAGTGAAAGTCTCAAATCGGATGCTTTTTTGATATTTTCTTGTATACTTTGAGCAGAAAATTCGATTGGCGCAGACAGATTCATCGTAAGTATGATATTTTAAATTTTATCTGGCTTGAAAGTAAGCAAATGCGATGCAAATCTGAGCCTCCTTTACTTCGCATTTTGAGACGGATTAAAGTGTTTGCGCCAGGATCCAGCGCGTTTTTCGAACTCTACGCATCGAAATTAGTCGATTTCGTCGATAAAAACACCACTGAATATTTTCACGGTTTTTGAAAAAAACCTAAGGTTAACCCCTTTGAATTTTTTTGACTCCAAAAAGTGAAAGTCTCAAATCGGACGCTTTTTCGATATTTTCTTGTATACTTTGAGCAGAAAATTCGATTGGCGCAGACAGATTCATCGTAAGTATGATATTTTAAATTTTATCTGGCTTGAAAGTAAGCAACTGCGATGCAAATCTGAGCCTCCTTTACTTCGCATTTTGAGAGGGATTAAAGTGTTTGCGCCAGGATCCAGCGCGTTTTTCGAACTCTACGCATCGAAATTAGTCGATTTCGTCGATAAAAACACCACTGAATATTTTCACGGTTTTTGAAAAAAACCTAAGGTTAACCCCTTTGAATTTTTTTGACCCCAAAAAGTGAAAGTCTCAAATCGGATGCTTTTTCGATATTTTCTTGTATACTTTGAGCAGAAAATTCGATTGGCGCAGACAGATTCATCGTAAGTATGATATTTTAAATTTTATCTGGCTTGAAAGTAAGCAAATGCGATGCAAATCTGAGCCTCCTTTACTTCGCATTTTGAGACGGATTAAAGTGTTTGCGCCAGGATCCAGCGCGTTTTTCGAACTCTACGCATCGAAATTAGTCGATTTCGTCGATAAAAACACCACTGAATATTTTCACGGTTTTTGAAAAAAACCTAAGGTTAACCCCTTTGAATTTTTTTGACCCCAAAAAGTGAAAGTCTCAAATCGGATGCTTTTTCGATATTTTCTTGTATACTTTGAGCAGAAAATTCGATTGGCGCAGACAGATTCATCGTAAGTATGATATTTTAAATTTTATCTGGCTTGAAAGTAAGCAAATGCGATGCAAATCTGAGCCTCCTTTACTTCGCATTTTGAGACGGATTAAAGTGTTTGCGCCAGGATCCAGCGCGTTTTTCGAACTCTACGCATCGAAATTAGTCGATTTCGTCGATAAAAACACCACTGAATATTTTCACGGTTTTTGAAAAAAACCTAAGGTTAACCCCTTTGAATTTTTTTGACCCCAAAAAGTGAAAGTCTCAAATCGGATGCTTTTTCGATATTTTCTTGTATACTTTGAGCAGAAAATTCGATTGGCGCAGACAGATTCATCGTAAGTATGATATTTTAAATTTTATCTGGCTTGAAAGTAAGCAAATGCGATGCGAATCTGGGCCTCCTTTACTTCGCATTTTGAGACGGATTAAAGTGTTTGCGCCAGGATCCAGCGCGTTTTTCGAACTCTACGCATCGAAATTAGTCGATTTCGTCGATAAAAACACCACTGAATATTTTCACGGTTTTTGAAAAAAACCTAAGGTTAACCCCTTTGAATTTTTTTGACCCCAAAAAGTGAAAGTCTCAAATCGGATGCTTTTTCGATATTTTCTTGTATACTTTGAGCAGAAAATTCGATTGGCGCAGACAGATTCATCGTAAGTATGATATTTTAAATTTTATCTGGCTTGAAAGTAAGCAACTGCGATGCAAATCTGAGCCTCCTTTACTTCGCATTTTGAGAGGGATTAAAGTGTTTGCGCCAGGATCCAGCGCGTTTTTCGAACTCTACGCATCGAAATTAGTCGATTTCGTCGATAAAAACACCACTGAATATTTTCACGGTTTTTGAAAAAAACCTAAGGTTAACCCCTTTGAATTTTTTTGACCCCAAAAAGTGAAAGTCTCAAATCGGATGCTTTTTCGATATTTTCTTGTATACTTTGAGCAGAAAATTCGATTGGCGCAGACAGATTCATCGTAAGTATGATATTTTAAATTTTATCTGGCTTGAAAGTAAGCAAATGCGATGCAAATCTGAGCCTCCTTTACTTCGCATTTTGAGACGGATTAAAGTGTTTGCGCCAGGATCCAGCCCGTTTTTCGAACTCTACGCATCGAAATTAGTCGATTTCGTCGATAAAAACACCACTGAATATTTTCACGGTTTTTGAAAAAAACCTAAGGTTAAGCCCTTTGAATTTTTTTGACCCCAAAAAGTGAAAGTCTCAAATCGGATGCTTTTTCGATATTTTCTTGTATACTTTGAGCAGAAAATTCGATTGGCGCAGACAGATTCATCGTAAGTATGATATTTTAAATTTTATCTGGCTTGAAAGTAAGCAAATGCGATGCAAATCTGAGCCTCCTTTACTTCGCATTTTGAGACGGATTAAAGTGTTTGCGCCAGGATCCAGCGCGTTTTTCGAACTCTACGCATCGAAATTAGTCGATTTCGTCGATAAAAACACCACTGAATATTTTCACGGTTTTTGAAAAAAACCTAAGGTTAACCCCTTTGAATTTTTTTGACCCCAAAAAGTGAAAGTCTCAAATCGGATGCTTTTTCGATATTTTCTTGTATACTTTGAGCAGAAAATTCGATTGGCGCAGACAGATTCATCGTAAGTATGATATTTTAAATTTTATCTGGCTTGAAAGTAAGCAACTGCGATGCAAATCTGAGCCTCCTTTACTTCGCATTTTGAGAGGGATTAAAGTGTTTGCGCCAGGATCCAGCGCGTTTTTCGAACTCTACGCATCGAAATTAGTCGATTTCGTCGATAAAAACACCACTGAATATTTTCACGGTTTTTGAAAAAAACCTAAGGTTAACCCCTTTGAATTTTTTTGACCCCAAAAAGTGAAAGTCTCAAATCGGATGCTTTTTCGATATTTTCTTGTATACTTTGAGCAGAAAATTCGATTGGCGCAGACAGATTCATCGTAAGTATGATATTTTAAATTTTATCTGGCTTGAAAGTAAGCAAATGCGATGCAAATCTGAGCCTCCTTTACTTCGCATTTTGAGACGGATTAAAGTGTTTGCGCCAGGATCCAGCGCGTTTTTCGAACTCTACGCATCGAAATTAGTCGATTTCGTCGATAAAAACACCACTGAATATTTTCACGGTTTTTGAAAAAAACCTAAGGTTAACCCCTTTGAATTTTTTTGACCCCAAAAAGTGAAAGTCTCAAATCGGATGCTTTTTCGATATTTTCTTGTATACTTTGAGCAGAAAATTCGATTGGCGCAGACAGATTCATCGTAAGTATGATATTTTAAATTTTATCTGGCTTGAAAGTAAGCAAATGCGATGCAAATCTGAGCCTCCTTTACTTCGCATTTTGAGACGGATTAAAGTGTTTGCGCCAGGATCCAGCGCGTTTTTCGAACTCTACGCATCGAAATTAGTCGATTTCGTCGATAAAAACACCACTGAATATTTTCACGGTTTTTGAAAAAAACCTAAGGTTAACCCCTTTGAATTTTTTTGACCCCAAAAAGTGAAAGTCTCAAATCGGATGCTTTTTCGATATTTTCTTGTATACTTTGAGCAGAAAATTCGATTGGCGCAGACAGATTCATCGTAAGTATGATATTTTAAATTTTATCTGGCTTGAAAGTAAGCAAATGCGATGCGAATCTGGGCCTCCTTTACTTCGCATTTTGAGACGGATTAAAGTGTTTGCGCCAGGATCCAGCGCGTTTTTCGAACTCTACGCATCGAAATTAGTCGATTTCGTCGATAAAAACACCACTGAATATTTTCACGGTTTTTGAAAAAAACCTAAGGTTAACCCCTTTGAATTTTTTTGACCCCAAAAAGTGAAAGTCTCAAATCGGATGCTTTTTCGATATTTTCTTGTATACTTTGAGCAGAAAATTCGATTGGCGCAGACAGATTCATCGTAAGTATGATATTTTAAATTTTATCTGGCTTGAAAGTAAGCAAATGCGATGCAAATCTGAGCCTCCTTTACTTCGCATTTTGAGACGGATTAAAGTGTTTGCGCCAGGATCCAGCCCGTTTTTCGAACTCTACGCATCGAAATTAGTCGATTTCGTCGATAAAAACACCACTGTATATTTTCACGGTTTTTGAAAAAAACCTAAGGTTAAGCCCTTTGAATTTTTTTGACCCCAAAAAGTGAAAGTCTCAAATCGGATGCTTTTTCGATATTTTCTTGTATACTTTGAGCAGAAAATTCGATTGGCGCAGACAGATTCATCGTAAGTATGATATTTTAAATTTTATCTGGCTTGAAAGTAAGCAAATGCGATGCAAATCTGAGCCTCCTTTACTTCGCATTTTGAGACGGATTAAAGTGTTTGCGCCAGGATCCAGCGCGTTTTTCGAACTCTACGCATCGAAATTAGTCGATTTCGTCGATAAAAACACCACTGAATATTTTCACGGTTTTTGAAAAAAACCTAAGGTTAACCCCTTTGAATTTTTTTGACCCCAAAAAGTGAAAGTCTCAAATCGGATGCTTTTTCGATATTTTCTTGTATACTTTGAGCAGAAAATTCGATTGGCGCAGACAGATTCATCGTAAGTATGATATTTTAAATTTTATCTGGCTTGAAAGTAAGCAAATGCGATGCGAATCTGGGCCTCCTTTACTTCGCATTTTGAGACGGATTAAAGTGTTTGCGCCAGGATCCAGCGCGTTTTTCGAACTCTACGCATCGAAATTAGTCGATTTCGTCGATAAAAACACCACTGAATATTTTCACGGTTTTTGAAAAAAACCTAAGGTTAACCCCTTTGAATTTTTTTGACCCCAAAAAGTGAAAGTCTCAAATCGGATGCTTTTTCGATATTTTCTTGTATACTTTGAGCAGAAAATTCGATTGGCGCAGACAGATTCATCGTAAGTATGATATTTTAAATTTTATCTGGCTTGAAAGTAAGCAACTGCGATGCAAATCTGAGCCTCCTTTACTTCGCATTTTGAGAGGGATTAAAGTGTTTGCGCCAGGATCCAGCGCGTTTTTCGAACTCTACGCATCGAAATTAGTCGATTTCGTCGATAAAAACACCACTGAATATTTTCACGGTTTTTGAAAAAAACCTAAGGTTAACCCCTTTGAATTTTTTTGACCCCAAAAAGTGAAAGTCTCAAATCGGATGCTTTTTCGATATTTTCTTGTATACTTTGAGCAGAAAATTCGATTGGCGCAGACAGATTCATCGTAAGTATGATATTTTAAATTTTATCTGGCTTGAAAGTAAGCAAATGCGATGCAAATCTGAGCCTCCTTTACTTCGCATTTTGAGACGGATTAAAGTGTTTGCGCCAGGATCCAGCCCGTTTTTCGAACTCTACGCATCGAAATTAGTCGATTTCGTCGATAAAAACACCACTGAATATTTTCACGGTTTTTGAAAAAAACCTAAGGTTAAGCCCTTTGAATTTTTTTGACCCCAAAAAGTGAAAGTCTCAAATCGGATGCTTTTTCGATATTTTCTTGTATACTTTGAGCAGAAAATTCGATTGGCGCAGACAGATTCATCGTAAGTATGATATTTTAAATTTTATCTGGCTTGAAAGTAAGCAAATGCGATGCAAATCTGAGCCTCCTTTACTTCGCATTTTGAGACGGATTAAAGTGTTTGCGCCAGGATCCAGCGCGTTTTTCGAACTCTACGCATCGAAATTAGTCGATTTCGTCGATAAAAACACCACTGAATATTTTCACGGTTTTTGAAAAAAACCTAAGGTTAACCCCTTTGAATTTTTTTGACCCCAAAAAGTGAAAGTCTCAAATCGGATGCTTTTTCGATATTTTCTTGTATACTTTGAGCAGAAAATTCGATTGGCGCAGACAGATTCATCGTAAGTATGATATTTTAAATTTTATCTGGCTTGAAAGTAAGCAACTGCGATGCAAATCTGAGCCTCCTTTACTTCGCATTTTGAGAGGGATTAAAGTGTTTGCGCCAGGATCCAGCGCGTTTTTCGAACTCTACGCATCGAAATTAGTCGATTTCGTCGATAAAAACACCACTGAATATTTTCACGGTTTTTGAAAAAAACCTAAGGTTAACCCCTTTGAATTTTTTTGACCCCAAAAAGTGAAAGTCTCAAATCGGATGCTTTTTCGATATTTTCTTGTATACTTTGAGCAGAAAATTCGATTGGCGCAGACAGATTCATCGTAAGTATGATATTTTAAATTTTATCTGGCTTGAAAGTAAGCAAATGCGATGCAAATCTGAGCCTCCTTTACTTCGCATTTTGAGACGGATTAAAGTGTTTGCGCCAGGATCCAGCGCGTTTTTCGAACTCTACGCATCGAAATTAGTCGAATTCGTCGATAAAAACACCACTGAATATTTTCACGGTTTTTGAAAAAAACCTAAGGTTAACCCCTTTGAATTTTTTTGACCCCAAAAAGTGAAAGTCTCAAATCGGATGCTTTTTCGATATTTTCTTGTATACTTTGAGCAGAAAATTCGATTGGCGCAGACAGATTCATCGTAAGTATGATATTTTAAATTTTATCTGGCTTGAAAGTAAGCAAATGCGATGCAAATCTGAGCCTCCTTTACTTCGCATTTTGAGACGGATTAAAGTGTTTGCGCCAGGATCCAGCGCGTTTTTCGAACTCTACGCATCGAAATTAGTCGATTTCGTCGATAAAAACACCACTGAATATTTTCACGGTTTTTGAAAAAAACCTAAGGTTAACCCCTTTGAATTTTTTTGACCCCAAAAAGTGAAAGTCTCAAATCGGATGCTTTTTCGATATTTTCTTGTATACTTTGAGAAGAAAATTCGATTGGCGCAGACAGATTCATCGTAAGTATGATATTTTAAATTTTATCTGGCTTGAAAGTAAGCAAATGCGATGCGAATCTGGGCCTCCTTTACTTCGCATTTTGAGACGGATTAAAGTGTTTGCGCCAGGATCCAGCGCGTTTTTCGAACTCTACGCATCGAAATTAGTCGATTTCGTCGATAAAAACACCACTGAATATTTTCACGGTTTTTGAAAAAAACCTAAGGTTAACCCCTTTGAATTTTTTTGACCCCAAAAAGTGAAAGTCTCAAATCGGATGCTTTTTCGATATTTTCTTGTATACTTTGAGCAGAAAATTCGATTGGCGCAGACAGATTCATCGTAAGTATGATATTTTAAATTTTATCTGGCTTGAAAGTAAGCAAATGCGATGCAAATCTGAGCCTCCTTTACTTCGCATTTTGAGACGGATTAAAGTGTTTGCGCCAGGATCCAGCCCGTTTTTCGAACTCTACGCATCGAAATTAGTCGATTTCGTCGATAAAAACACCACTGTATATTTTCACGGTTTTTGAAAAAAACCTAAGGTTAAGCCCTTTGAATTTTTTTGACCCCAAAAAGTGAAAGTCTCAAATCGGATGCTTTTTCGATATTTTCTTGTATACTTTGAGCAGAAAATTCGATTGGCGCAGACAGATTCATCGTAAGTATGATATTTTAAATTTTATCTGGCTTGAAAGTAAGCAAATGCGATGCAAATCTGAGCCTCCTTTACTTCGCATTTTGAGACGGATTAAAGTGTTTGCGCCAGGATCCAGCGCGTTTTTCGAACTCTACGCATCGAAATTAGTCGATTTCGTCGATAAAAACACCACTGAATATTTTCACGGTTTTTGAAAAAAACCTAAGGTTAACCCCTTTGAATTTTTTTGACCCCAAAAAGTGAAAGTCTCAAATCGGATACTTTTTCGATATTTTCTTGTATACTTTGAGCAGAAAATTCGATTGGCGCAGACAGATTCATCGTAAGTATGATATTTTAAATTTTATCTGGCTTGAAAGTAAGCAAATGCGATGCGAATCTGGGCCTCCTTTACTTCGCATTTTGAGACGGATTAAAGTGTTTGCGCCAGGATCCAGCGCGTTTTTCGAACTCTACGCATCGAAATTAGTCGATTTCGTCGATAAAAACACCACTGAATATTTTCACGGTTTTTGAAAAAAACCTAAGGTTAACCCCTTTGAATTTTTTTGACCCCAAAAAGTGAAAGTCTCAAATCGGATGCTTTTTCGATATTTTCTTGTATACCTTGAGCAGAAAATTCGATTGGCGCAGACAGATTCATCGTAAGTATGATATTTTAAATTTTATCTGGCTTGAAAGTAAGCAAATGCGATGCAAATCTGAGCCTCCTTTACTTCGCATTTTGAGACGGATTAAAGTGTTTGCGCCAGGATCCAGCCCGTTTTTCGAACTCTACGCATCGAAATTAGTCGATTTCGTCGATAAAAACACCACTGAATATTTTCACGGTTTTTGAAAAAAACCTAAGGTTAAGCCCTTTGAATTTTTTTGACCCCAAAAAGTGAAAGTCTCAAATCGGATGCTTTTTCGATATTTTCTTGTATACTTTGAGCAGAAAATTCGATTGGCGCAGACAGATTCATCGTAAGTATGATATTTTAAATTTTATCTGGCTTGAAAGTAAGCAAATGCGATGCAAATCTGAGCCTCCTTTACTTCGCATTTTGAGACGGATTAAAGTGTTTGCGCCAGGATCCAGCGCGTTTTTCGAACTCTACGCATCGAAATTAGTCGATTTCGTCGATAAAAACACCACTGAATATTTTCACGGTTTTTGAAAAAAACCTAAGGTTAACCCCTTTGAATTTTTTTGACCCCAAAAAGTGAAAGTCTCAAATCGGATGCTTTTTCGATATTTTCTTGTATACTTTGAGCAGAAAATTCGATTGGCGCAGACAGATTCATCGTAAGTATGATATTTTAAATTTTATCTGGCTTGAAAGTAAGCAAATGCGATGCGAATCTGGGCCTCCTTTACTTCGCATTTTGAGACGGATTAAAGTGTTTGCGCCAGGATCCAGCGCGTTTTTCGAACTCTACGCATCGAAATTAGTCGATTTCGTCGATAAAAACACCACTGAATATTTTCACGGTTTTTGAAAAAAACCTAAGGTTAACCCCTTTGAATTTTTTTGACCCCAAAAAGTGAAAGTCTCAAATCGGATACTTTTTCGATATTTTCTTGTATACTTTGAGCAGAAAATTCGATTGGCGCAGACAGATTCATCGTAAGTATGATATTTTAAATTTTATCTGGCTTGAAAGTAAGCAAATGCGATGCAAATCTGAGCCTCCTTTACTTCGCATTTTGAGACGGATTAAAGTGTTTGCGCCAGGATCCAGCGCGTTTTTCGAACTCTACGCATCGAAATTACTCGATTTCGTCGATAAAAACACCACTGAATATTTTCACGGTTTTTGAAAAAAACCTAAGGTTAACCCCTTTGAATTTTTTTGACCCCAAAAAGTGAAAGTCTCAAATCGGATGCTTTTTCGATATTTTCTTGTATACTTTGAGCAGAAAATTCGATTGGCGCAGACAGATTCATCGTAAGTATGATATTTTAAATTTTATCTCGCTTGAAAGTAAGCAACTGCGATGCAAATCTGAGCCTCCTTTACTTCGCATTTTGAGAGGGATTAAAGTGTTTGCGCCAGGATCCAGCGCGTTTTTCGAACTCTACGCATCGAAATTAGTCGATTTCGTCGATAAAAACACCACTGAATATTTTCACGGTTTTTGAAAAAAACCTAAGGTTAACCCCTTTGAATTTTTTTGACCCCAAAAAGTGAAAGTCTCAAATCGGATGCTTTTTCGATATTTTCTTGTATACTTTGAGCAGAAAATTCGATTGGCGCAGACAGATTTATCGTAAGTATGATATTTTAAATTTTATCTGGCTTGAAAGTAAGCAAATGCGATGCAAATCTGAGCCTCCTTTACTTCGCATTTTGAGACGGATTAAAGTGTTTGCGCCAGGATCCAGCGCGTTTTTCGAACTCTACGCATCGAAATTAGTCGATTTCGTCGATAAAAACACCACTGAATATTTTCACGGTTTTTGAAAAAAACCTAAGGTTAACCCCTTTGAATTTTTTTGACCCCAAAAAGTGAAAGTCTCAAATCGGATGCTTTTTCGATATTTTCTTGTATACTTTGAGCAGAAAATTCGATTGGCGCAGACAGATTCATCGTAAGTATGATATTTTAAATTTTATCTGGCTTGAAAGTAAGCAAATGCGATGCAAATCTGAGCCTCCTTTACTTCGCATTTTGAGACGGATTAAAGTGTTTGCGCCAGGATCCAGCGCGTTTTTCGAACTCTACGCATCGAAATTAGTCGATTTCGTCGATAAAAACACCACTGAATATTTTCACGGTTTTTGAAAAAAACCTAAGGTTAACCCCTTTGAATTTTTATGACCCCAAAAAGTGAAAGTCTCAAATCGGATACTTTTTCGATATTTTCTTGTATACTTTGAGCAGAAAATTCGATTGGCGCAGACAGATTCATCGTAAGTATGATATTTTAAATTTTATCTGGCTTGAAAGTAAGCAAATGCGATGCAAATCTGAGCCTCCTTTACTTCGCATTTTGAGACGGATTAAAGTGTTTGCGCCAGGATCCAGCGCGTTTTTCGAACTCTACGCATCGAAATTAGTCGATTTCGTCGATAAAAACACCACTGAATATTTTCACGGTTTTTGAAAAAAACCTAAGGTTAACCCCTTTGAATTTTTTTGACCCCAAAAAGTGAAAGTCTCAAATCGGATGCTTTTTCGATATTTTCTTGTATACTTTGAGCAGAAAATTCGATTGGCGCAGACAGATTCATCGTAAGTATGATATTTTAAATTTTATCTGGCTTGAAAGTAAGCAAATGCGATGCGAATCTGGGCCTCCTTTACTTCGCATTTTGAGACGGATTAAAGTGTTTGCGCCAGGATCCAGCGCGTTTTTCGAACTCTACGCATCGAAATTAGTCGATTTCGTCGATAAAAACACCACTGAATATTTTCACGGTTTTTGAAAAAAACCTAAGGTTAACCCCTTTGAATTTTTTTGACCCCAAAAAGTGAAAGTCTCAAATCGGATGCTTTTTCGATATTTTCTTGTATACTTTGAGCAGAAAATTCGATTGGCGCAGACAGATTCATCGTAAGTATGATATTTTAAATTTTATCTGGCTTGAAAGTAAGCAAATGCGATGCGAATCTGGGCCTCCTTTACTTCGCATTTTGAGACGGATTAAAGTGTTTGCGCCAGGATCCAGCGCGTTTTTCGAACTCTACGCATCGAAATTAGTCGATTTCGTCGATAAAAACACCACTGAATATTTTCACGGTTTTTGAAAAAAACCTAAGGTTAACCCCTTTGAATTTTTTTGACCCCAAAAAGTGAAAGTCTCAAATCGGATGCTTTTCGATATTTTCTTGTATACTTTGAGCAGAAAATTCGATTGGCGCAGACAGATTCATCGTAAGTATGATATTTTAAATTTTATCTGGCTTGAAAGTAAGCAAATGCGATGCAAATCTGAGCCTCCTTTACTTCGCATTTTGAGACGGATTAAAGTGTTTGCGCCAGGATCCAGCCCGTTTTTCGAACTCTACGCATCGAAATTAGTCGATTTCGTCGATAAAAACACCACTGAATATTTTCACGGTTTTTGAAAAAAACCTAAGGTTAAGCCCTTTGAATTTTTTTGACCCCAAAAAGTGAAAGTCTCAAATCGGATGCTTTTTCGATATTTTCTTGTATACTTTGAGCAGAAAATTCGATTGGCGCAGACAGATTCATCGTAAGTATGATATTTTAAATTTTATCTGGCTTGAAAGTAAGCAAATGCGATGCAAATCTGAGCCTCCTTTACTTCGCATTTTGAGACGGATTAAAGTGTTTGCGCCAGGATCCAGCGCGTTTTTCGAACTCTACGCATCGAAATTAGTCGATTTCGTCGATAAAAACACCACTGAATATTTTCACGGTTTTTGAAAAAAACCTAAGGTTAACCCCTTTGAATTTTTTTGACCCCAAAAAGTGAAAGTCTCAAATCGGATGCTTTTTCGATATTTTCTTGTATACTTTGAGCAGAAAATTCGATTGGCGCAGACAGATTCATCGTAAGTATGATATTTTAAATTTTATCTGGCTTGAAAGTAAGCAAATGCGATGCGAATCTGGGCCTCCTTTACTTCGCATTTTGAGACGGATTAAAGTGTTTGCGCCAGGATCCAGCGCGTTTTTCGAACTCTACGCATCGAAATTAGTCGATTTCGTCGATAAAAACACCACTGAATATTTTCACGGTTTTTGAAAAAAACCTAAGGTTAACCCCTTTGAATTTTTTTGACCCCAAAAAGTGAAAGTCTCAAATCGGATGCTTTTTCGATATTTTCTTGTATACTTTGAGCAGAAAATTCGATTGGCGCAGACAGATTCATCGTAAGTATGATATTTTAAATTTTATCTGGCTTGAAAGTAAGCAACTGCGATGCAAATCTGAGCCTCCTTTACTTCGCATTTTGAGACGGATTAAAGTGTTTGCGCCAGGATCCAGCCCGTTTTTCGAACTCTACGCATCGAAATTAGTCGATTTCGTCGATAAAAACACCACTGAATATTTTCACGGTTTTTGAAAAAAACCTAAGGTTAAGCCCTTTGAATTTTTTTGACCCCAAAAAGTGAAAGTCTCAAATCGGATGCTTTTTCGATATTTTCTTGTATACTTTGAGCAGAAAATTCGATTGGCGCAGACAGATTCATCGTAAGTATGATATTTTAAATTTTATCTGGCTTGAAAGTAAGCAAATGCGATGCAAATCTGAGCCTCCTTTACTTCGCATTTTGAGACGGATTAAAGTGTTTGCGCCAGGATCCAGCGCGTTTTTCGAACTCTACGCATCGAAATTAGTCGATTTCGTCGATAAAAACACCACTGAATATTTTCACGGTTTTTGAAAAAAACCTAAGGTTAACCCCTTTGAATTTTTTTGACCCCAAAAAGTGAAAGTCTCAAATCGGATGCTTTTTCGATATTTTCTTGTATACTTTGAGCAGAAAATTCGATTGGCGCAGACAGATTTATCGTAAGTATGATATTTTAAATTTTATCTGGCTTGAAAGTAAGCAAATGCGATGCAAATCTGAGCCTCCTTTACTTCGCATTTTGAGACGGATTAAAGTGTTTGCGCCAGGATCCAGCGCGTTTTTCGAACTCTACGCATCGAAATTAGTCGATTTCGTCGATAAAAACACCACTGAATATTTTCACGGTTTTTGAAAAAAACCTAAGGTTAACCCCTTTGAATTTTTTTGACCCCAAAAAGTGAAAGTCTCAAATCGGATGCTTTTTCGATATTTTCTTGTATACTTTGAGCAGAAAATTCGATTGGCGCAGACAGATTCATCGTAAGTATGATATTTTAAATTTTATCTGGCTTGAAAGTAAGCAAATGCGATGCAAATCTGAGCCTCCTTTACTTCGCATTTTGAGACGGATTAAAGTGTTTGCGCCAGGATCCAGCGCGTTTTTCGAACTCTACGCATCGAAATTAGTCGATTTCGTCGATAAAAACACCACTGAATATTTTCACGGTTTTTGAAAAAAACCTAAGGTTAACCCCTTTGAATTTTTTTGACCCCAAAAAGTGAAAGTCTCAAATCGGATACTTTTTCGATATTTTCTTGTATACTTTGAGCAGAAAATTCGATTGGCGCAGACAGATTCATCGTAAGTATGATATTTTAAATTTTATCTGGCTTGAAAGTAAGCAAATGCGATGCAAATCTGAGCCTCCTTTACTTCGCATTTTGAGACGGATTAAAGTGTTTGCGCCAGGATCCAGCGCGTTTTTCGAACTCTACGCATCGAAATTAGTCGATTTCGTCGATAAAAACACCACTGAATATTTTCACGGTTTTTGAAAAAAACCTAAGGTTAACCCCTTTGAATTTTTTTGACCCCAAAAAGTGAAAGTCTCAAATCGGATGCTTTTTCGATATTTTCTTGTATACTTTGAGCAGAAAATTCGATTGGCGCAGACAGATTCATCGTAAGTATGATATTTTAAATTTTATCTGGCTTGAAAGTAAGCAAATGCGATGCGAATCTGGGCCTCCTTTACTTCGCATTTTGAGACGGATTAAAGTGTTTGCGCCAGGATCCAGCGCGTTTTTCGAACTCTACGCATCGAAATTAGTCGATTTCGTCGATAAAAACACCACTGAATATTTTCACGGTTTTTGAAAAAAACCTAAGGTTAACCCCTTTGAATTTTTTTGACCCCAAAAAGTGAAAGTCTCAAATCGGATGCTTTTTCGATATTTTCTTGTATACTTTGAGCAGAAAATTCGATTGGCGCAGACAGATTCATCGTAAGTATGATATTTTAAATTTTATCTGGCTTGAAAGTAAGCAAATGCGATGCGAATCTGGGCCTCCTTTACTTCGCATTTTGAGACGGATTAAAGTGTTTGCGCCAGGATCCAGCGCGTTTTTCGAACTCTACGCATCGAAATTAGTCGATTTCGTCGATAAAAACACCACTGAATATTTTCACGGTTTTTGAAAAAAACCTAAGGTTAACCCCTTTGAATTTTTTTGACCCCAAAAAGTGAAAGTCTCAAATCGGATACTTTTTCGATATTTTCTTGTATACTTTGAGCAGAAAATTCGATTGGCGCAGACAGATTCATCGTAAGTATGATATTTTAAATTTTATCTGGCTTGAAAGTAAGCAAATGCGATGCAAATCTGAGCCTCCTTTACTTCGCATTTTGAGACGGATTAAAGTGTTTGCGCCAGGATCCAGCGCGTTTTTCGAACTCTACGCATCGAAATTACTCGATTTCGTCGATAAAAACACCACTGAATATTTTCACGGTTTTTGAAAAAAACCTAAGGTTAACCCCTTTGAATTTTTTTGACCCCAAAAAGTGAAAGTCTCAAATCGGATGCTTTTTCGATATTTTCTTGTATACTTTGAGCAGAAAATTCGATTGGCGCAGACAGATTCATCGTAAGTATGATATTTTAAATTTTATCTCGCTTGAAAGTAAGCAACTGCGATGCAAATCTGAGCCTCCTTTACTTCGCATTTTGAGAGGGATTAAAGTGTTTGCGCCAGGATCCAGCGCGTTTTTCGAACTCTACGCATCGAAATTAGTCGATTTCGTCGATAAAAACACCACTGAATATTTTCACGGTTTTTGAAAAAAACCTAAGGTTAGCCCCTTTGAATTTTTTTGACCCCAAAAAGTGAAAGTCTCAAATCGGATGCTTTTTCGATATTTTCTTGTATACTTTGAGCAGAAAATTCGATTGGCGCAGACAGATTCATCGTAAGTATGATATTTTAAATTTTATCTGGCTTGAAAGTAAGCAAATGCGATGCAAATCTGAGCCTCCTTTACTTCGCATTTTGAGACGGATTAAAGTGTTTGCGCCAGGATCCAGCGCGTTTTTCGAACTCTACGCATCGAAATTAGTCGAGTTCGTCGATAAAAACTCCACTGAATATTTTCACGGTTTTTGAAAAAAACCTAAGGTTAACCCCTTTGAATTTTTTTGACACCAAAAAGTGAAAGTCTCAAATCGGATGCTTTTTTGATCTTTTCTTGTATACTTTGAGCAGAAAATTCGATTGGCGCAGACAGATTCATCGTAAGTATGATATTTTAAATTTTATCTGGCTTGAAAGTAAGCAAATGCGATGCAAATCTGAGCCTCCTTTACTTCGCATTTTGAGACGGATTAAAGTGTTTGCGCCAGGATCCAGCGCGTTTTTCGAACTCTACGCATCGAAATTAGTCGATTTCGTCGATAAAAACACCACTGAATATTTTCACGGTTTTTGAAAAAAACTTAAGGTTAACCCCTTTGAATTTTTTTGACCCCAAAAAGTGAAAGTCTCAAATCGGATGCTTTTTCGATATTTTCTTGTATACTTTGAGCAGAAAATTCGATTGGCGCAGACAGATTCATCGTAAGTATGATATTTTAAAATTTTTCTGGCTTGAAAGTAAGCAAATGCGATGCAAATCTGAGCCTCCTTTACTTCGCATTTTGAGACGGATTAAAGTGTTTGCGCCAGGATCCAGCGCGTTTTTCGAACTCTACGCATCGAAATTAGTCGATTTCGTCGATAAAAACACCACTGAATATTTTCACGGTTTTTGAAAAAAACCTAAGGTTTTGAATTTTTTTGACCCCAAAAAGTGAAAGTCTCAAATCGGATACTTTTTCGATATTTTCTTGTATACTTTGAGCAGAAAATTCGATTGGCGCAGACAGATTCATCGTAAGTATGATATTTTAAATTTTATCTGGCTTGAAAGTAAGCAAATGCGATGCAAATCTGAGCCTCCTTTACTTCGCATTTTGAGACGGATTAAAGTGTTTGCGCCAGGATCCAGCGCGTTTTTCGAACTCTACGCATCGAAATTAGTCGATTTCGTCGATAAAAACACCACTGAATATTTTCACGGTTTTTAAAAAAAACCTAAGGTTAACCCCTTTGAATTTTTTTGACCCCAAAAAGTGAAAGTCTCAAATCGGATACTTTTTCGATATTTTCTTGTATACTTTGAGCAGAAAATTCGATTGGCGCAGACAGATTCATCGTAAGTATGATATTTTAAATTTTATCTGGCTTGAAAATAAGCAAATGCGATGCAAATCTGAGCCTCCTTTACTTCGCATTTTGAGACGGATTAAAGTGTTTGCGCCAGGATCCAGCGCGTTTTTCGAACTCTACGCATCGAAATTAGTCGATTTCGTCGATAAAAACACCACTGAATATTTTCACGGTTTTTGAAAAAAACCTAAGGTTAACCCCTTTGAATTTTTTTGACCCCAAAAAGTGAAAGTCTCAAATCGGATGCTTTTTCGATATTTTCTTGTATACTTTGAGGAGAAAATTCGATTGGCGCAGACAGATTCATCGTAAGTATGATATTTTAAATTTTATCTGGCTTGAAAGTAAGCAAATGCGATGCAAATCTGAGCCTCCTTTACTTCGCATTTTGAGACGGATTAAAGTGTTTGCGCCAGGATCCAGCGCGTTTTTCGAACTCTACGCATCGAAATTAGTCGATTTCGTCGATAAAAACACCACTGAATATTTTCACGGTTTTTGAAAAAAACCTAAGGTTAACCCCTTTGAATTTTTTTGACCCCAAAAAGTGAAAGTCTCAAATCGGATGCTTTTTCGATATTTTCTTGTATACTTTGAGCAGAAAATTCGATTGGCGCAGACAGATTCATCGTAAGTATGATATTTTAAATTTTATCTGGCTTGAAAATAAGCAAATGCGATGCAAATCTGAGCCTCCTTTACTTCGCATTTTGAGACGGATTAAAGTGTTTGCGCCAGGATCCAGCGCGTTTTTCGAACTCTACGCATCGAAATTAGTCGATTTCGTCGATAAAAACACCACTGAATATTTTCACGGTTTTTGAAAAAAACCTAAGGTTAACCCCTTTGAATTTTTTTGACCCCAAAAAGTGAAAGTCTCAAATCGGATGCTTTTTCGATATTTTCTTGTATACTTTGAGCAGAAAATTCGATTGGCGCAGACAGATTCATCGTAAGTATGATATTTTAAATTTTATCTGGCTTGAAAGTAAGCAAATGCGATGCAAATCTGAGTCTCCTTTACTTCGCATTTGGAGACGGATTAAAGTGTTTGCGCCAGGATCCAGCGCGTTTTTCGAACTCTACGCATCGAAATTAGTCGATTTCGTCGATAAAAACACCACTGAATATTTTCACGGTTTTTGAAAAAAACCTAAGGTTAACCCCTTTGAATTTTTTTGACCCCAAAAAGTGAAAGTCTCAAATCGGACGCTTTTTCGATATTTTCTTGTATACTTTGAGCAGAAAATTCGATTGGCGCAGACAGATTCATCGTAAGTATGATATTTTAAATTTTATCTGGCTTGAAAGTAAGCAAATGCGATGCAAATCTGAGCCTCCTTTACTTCGCATTTTGAGACGGATTAAAGTGTTTGCGCCAGGATCCAGCGCGTTTTTCGAACTCTACGCATCGAAATTAGTCGATTTCGTCGATAAAAACACCACTGAATGTTTTCACGGTTTTTGAAAAAAACCTAAGGTTAACCCCTTTGAATTTTATTGACCCCAAAAAGTGAAAGTCTCAAATCGGATGCTTTTTCGATATTTTCTTGTATACTTTGAGCAGAAAATTCGATTGGCGCAGACAGATTCATCGTAAGTATGATATTTTAAATTTTATCTGGCTTGAAAGTAAGCAAATGCGATGCAAATCTGAGCCTCCTTTACTTCGCATTTTGAGACGGATTAAAGTGTTTGCGCCAGGATCCAGCGCGTTTTTCGAACTCTACGCATCGAAATTAGTCGATTTCGTCGATAAAAACACCACTGAATATTTTCACGGTTTTTGAAAAAAACCTAAGGTTAACCCCTTTGAATTTTTTTGACCCCAAAAAGTGAAAGTCTCAAATCGAATGCTTTTTCGATATTTTCTTGTATACTTTGAGCAGAAAATTCGATTGGCGCAGACAGATTCATCGTAAGTATGATATTTTAAATTTTATCTGGCTTGAAAGTAAGCAAATGCGATGCAAATCTGAGCCTCCTTTACTTCGCATTTTGAGACGGATTAAAGTGTTTGCGCCAGGATCCAGCGCGTTTTTCGAACTCTACGTATCGAAATTAGTCGATTTCGTCGATAAAAACACCACTGAATATTTTCAAGGTTTTTGAAAAAAACCTAAGGTTAACCCCTTTGAATTTTTTTGACTCCAAAAAGTGAAAGTCTCAAATCGGATGCTTTTTCGATATTTTCTTGTATACTTTGAGCAGAAAATTCGATTGGCGCAGACAGATTCAGCGTAAGTATGATATTTTAAATTTTATCTGGCTTGAAATTAAGCAAATGCGATGCAAATCTGAGCCTCCTTTACTTCGCATTTTGAGACGGATTAAAGTGTTTGCGCCAGTATCCAGCGCGTTTTTCGAACTCTACGCATCGAAATTAGTCGATTTCGTCGATAAAAACACCACTGAATATTTTCACGGTTTTTGAAAAAAACCTAAGGTTAACCCCTTTGAATTTTTTTGACCCCAAAAAGTGAAAGTCTCAAATCGGATGCTTTTTCGATATTTTCTTGTATACTTTGAGCAGAAAATTAGATTGGCGCAGACAGATTCATCGTAAGTATGATATTTTAAATTTTATCTGGCTTGAAAGTAAGCAAATGCGATGCAAATCTGAGCCTCCTTTACTTCGCATTTTGAGACGGATTAAAGTGTTTGCGCCAGGATCCAGCGCGTTTTTCGAACTCCACGCATCGAAATTAGTCGATTTCGACGATAAAAACACCACTGAATATTTTCACGGTTTTAGAAAAAAACCTAAGGTTAACCCCTTTGAATTTTTTTGACCCCAAAAAGTGAAAGTCTCAAATCGAATGCTTTTTTGATCTTTTCTTGTATACTTTGAGCAGAAAATTCGATTGGCGCAGACAGATTCATCGTAAGTATGATATTTTAAATTTTATCTGGCTTGAAAGTAAGCAAATGCGATGCAAATCTGAGCCTCCTTTACTTCGCATTTTGAGACGGATTAAAGTGTTTGCGCCAGGATCCAGCGCGTTTTTCGAACTCTACGCATCGAAATTAGTCGATTTCGTCGATAAAAACACCACTGAATATTTTCACGGTTTTTGAAAAAAACCTAAGGTTAGCCCCTTTGAATTTTTTTGACCCCAAAAAGTGAAAGTCTCAAATCGGATGCTTTTTCGATATTTTCTTGTATACTTTGAGCAGAAAATTCGATTGGCGCAGACAGATTCATCGTAAGTATGATATTTTAAATTTTATCTGGCTTGAAAGTAAGCAAATGCGATGCAAATCTGAGCCTCCTTTACTTCGCATTTTGAGACGGATTAAAGTGTTTGCGCCAGGATCCAGCGCGTTTTTCGAACTCTACGCATCGAAATTAGTCGAGTTCGTCGATAAAAACTCCACTGAATATTTTCACGGTTTTTGAAAAAAACCTAAGGTTAACCCCTTTGAATTTTTTTGACACCAAAAAGTGAAAGTCTCAAATCGGATGCTTTTTTGATCTTTTCTTGTATACTTTGAGCAGAAAATTCGATTGGCGCATACAGATTCATCGTAAGTATGATATTTTAAATTTTATCTGGCTTGAAAGTAAGCAAATGCGATGCAAATCTGAGCCTCCTTTACTTCGCATTTTGAGACGGATTAAAGTGTTTGCGCCAGGATCCAGCGCGTTTTTCGAACTCTACGCATCGAAATTAGTCGATTTCGTCGATAAAAACACCACTGAATATTTTCACGGTTTTTGAAAAAAACTTAAGGTTAACCCCTTTGAATTTTTTTGACCCCAAAAAGTGAAAGTCTCAAATCGGATGCTTTTTCGATCTATTCTTGTATACTTTCAGCAGAAAATTCGATTGGCGCAGACAGATTCATCGTAAGTATGATATTTTAAATTTTATCTGGCTTGAAAGTAAGCAAATGCGATGCAAATCTGGGCCTCCTTTACTTCGCATTTTGAGACGGATTAAAGTGTTTGCGCCAGGATCCAGCGCATTTTTCGAACTCTACGCATCGAAATTAGTCGATTTCGTCGATAAAAACACCACTGAATATTTTCACGGTTTTTGAAAGAAACCTAAGGTTAACCCCTTTGAATTTTTTTGACCCCAAAAAGTGAAAGTCTCAAATCGGATGCTTTTTCGATATTTTCTTGTATACTTTGAGCAGAAAATTCGATTGGCGCAGACAGATTCATCGTAAGTATGATATTTTAAAATTTTTCTGGCTTGAAAGTAAGCAAATGCGATGCAAATCTGAGCCTCCTTTACTTCGCATTTTGAGACGGATTAAAGTGTTTGCGCCAGGATCCAGCGCGTTTTTCGAACTCTACGCATCGAAATTAGTCGATTTCGTCGATAAAAACACCACTGAATATTTTCACGGTTTTTGAAAAAAACCTAAGGTTTTGAATTTTTTTGACCCCAAAAAGTGAAAGTCTCAAATCGGATACTTTTTCGATATTTTCTTGTATACTTTGAGCAGAAAATTCGATTGGCGCAGACAGATTCATCGTAAGTATGATATTTTAAATTTTATCTGGCTTGAAAGTAAGCAAATGCGATGCAAATCTGAGCCTCCTTTACTTCGCATTTTGAGACGGATTAAAGTGTTTGCGCCAGTGTCCAGCGCGTTTTTCGAACTCTACGCATCGAAATTAGTCGATTTCGTCGATAAAAACACCACTGAATATTTTCACGGTTTTTAAAAAAAACCTAAGGTTAACCCCTTTGAATTTTTTTGACCCCAAAAAGTGAAAGTCTCAAATCGGATACTTTTTCGATATTTTCTTGTATACTTTGAGCAGAAAATTCGATTGGCGCAGACAGATTCATCGTAAGTATGATATTTGAAATTTTATCTGGCTTGAAAATAAGCAAATGCGATGCAAATCTGAGCCTCCTTTACTTCGCATTTTGAGACGGATTAAAGTGTTTGCGCCAGGATCCAGCGCGTTTTTCGAACTCTACGCATCGAAATTAGTCGATTTCGTCGATAAAAACACCACTGAATATTTTCACGGTTTTTGAAAAAAACCTAAGGTTTTTGAACCCCTTTGAATTTTTTTGACCCCAAAAAGTGAAAGTCTCAAATCGGATGCTTTTTCGATATTTTCTTGTATACTTTGAGCAGAAAATTCGATTGGCGCAGACAGATTCATCGTAAGTATGATATTTTAAATTTTATCTGGCTTGAAAGTAAGCAAATGCGATGCAAATCTGAGCCTCCTTTACTTCGCATTTTGAGACGGATTAAAGTGTTTGCGCCAGGATCCAGCGCGTTTTTCGAACTCTACGCATCGAAATTAGTCGATTTCGTCGATAAAAACACCACTGAATATTTTCACGGTTTTTGAAAAAAACCTAAGGTTAACCCCTTTGAATTTTTTTGACCCCAAAAAGTGAAAGTCTCAAATCGGATGCTTTTTCGATATTTTCTTGTATACTTTGAGCAGAAAATTCGATTGGCGCAGACAGATTCATCGTAAGTATGATATTTTAAATTTTATCTGGCTTGAAAGTAAGCAAATGCGATGCAAATCTGAGCCTCCTTTACTTCGCATTTTGAGACGGATTAAAGTGTTTGCGCCAGGATCCAGCGCGTTTTTCGAACTCTACGCATCGAAATTAGTCGATTTCGTCGATAAAAACACCACTGAATATTTTCACGGTTTTTGAAAAAAACCTAAGGTTAACCCCTTTGAATTTTTTTGACCCCAAAAAGTGAAAGTCTCAAATCGGATGCTTTTTCGATATTTTCTTGTATACTTTGAGCAGAAAATTCGATTGGCGCAGACAGATTCATCGTAAGTATGATATTTTAAATTTTATCTGGCTTGAAAATAAGCAAATGCGATGCAAATCTGAGCCTCTTTTACTTCGGATTTTGAGACGGATTAAAGTGTTTGCGCCAGGATCCAGCGCGTTTTTCGAACTCTACGCTTCGAAATTAGTCGATTTCGTCGATAAAAACACCACTGAATATTTTCACGGTTTTTGAAAAAAACCTAAGGTTAACCCCTTTGAATTTTTTTGACCCCAAAAAGTGAAAGTCTCAAATCGGACGCTTTTTCGATATTTTCTTGTATACTTTGAGCAGAAAATTCGATTGGCGCAGACAGATTCATCGTAAGTATGATATTTTAAATTTTATCTGGCTTGAAAGTAAGCAAATGCGATGCAAATCTGAGCCTCCTTTACTTCGCATTTTGAGACGGATTAAAGTGTTTGCGCCAGGATCTAGCGCGTTTTTCGAACTCTACGCATCGAAATTAGTCGATTTCGTCGATAAAAACACCACTGAATGTTTTCACGGTTTTTGAAAAAAACCTAAGGTTAACCCCTTTGAATTTTATTGACCCCAAAAAGTGAAAGTCTCAAATCGGATGCTTTTTCGATATTTTCTTGTATACTTTGAGCAGAAAATTCGATTGGCGCAGACAGATTCATCGTAAGTATGATATTTTAAATTTTATCTGGCTTGAAAGTAAGCAAATGCGATGCAAATCTGAGCCTCCTTTACTTCGCATTTTGAGACGGATTAAAGTGTTTGCGCCAGGATCCAGCGCGTTTTTCGAACTCTACGCATCGAAATTAGTCGATTTCGTCGATAAAAACACCACTGAATATTTTCACGGTTTTTGAAAAAAACCTAAGGTTAACCCCTTTGAATTTTTTTGACCCCAAAAAGTGAAAGTCTCAAATCGGATGCTTTTTCGATATTTTCTTGTATACTTTGAGCAGAAAATTCGATTGGCGCAGACAGATTCATCGTAAGTATGATATTTTAAATTTTATCTGGCTTGAAAGTAAGCAAATGCGATGCAAATCTGAGCCTCCTTTACTTCGCATTTTGAGACGGATTAAAGTGTTTGCGCCAGGATCCAGCGCGTTTTTCGAACTCTACGCATCGAAATTAGTCGATTTCGTCGATAAAAACACCACTGAATATTTTCACGGTTTTTGAAAAAAACCTAAGGTTAACCCCTTTGAATTTTTTTGACCCCAAAAAGTGAAAGTCTCAAATCGGATGCTTTTTCGATATTTTCTTGTATACTTTGAGCAGAAAATTCGATTGGCGCAGACAGATTCATCGTAAGTATGATATTTTAAATTTTATCTGGCTTGAAAGTAAGCAAATGCGATGCAAATCTGAGCCTCCTTTACTTCGCATTTTGAGACGGATTAAAGTGTTTGCGCCAGGATCCAGCGCGTTTTTCGAACTCTACGCATCGAAATTAGTCGATTTCGTCGATAAAAACACCACTGAATGTTTTCACGGTTTTTGAAAAAAACCTAAGGTTAACCCCTTTGAATTTTATTGACCCCAAAAAGTGAAAGTCTCAAATCGGATGCTTTTTCGATATTTTCTTGTATACTTTGAGCAGAAAATTCGATTGGCGCAGACAGATTCATCGTAAGTATGATATTTTAAATTTTATCTGGCTTGAAAGTAAGCAAATGCGATGCAAATCTGAGCCTCCTTTACTTCGCATTTTGAGACGGATTAAAGTGTTTGCGCCAGGATCCAGCGCGTTTTTCGAACTCTACGCATCGAAATTAGTCGATTTCGTCGATAAAAACACCACTGAATGTTTTCACGGTTTTTGAAAAAAACCTAAGGTTAACCCCTTTGAATTTTTTTGACCCCAAAAAGTGAAAGTCTCAAATCGGATACTTTTTCGATATTTTCTTGTATACTTTGAGCAGAAAATTCGATTGGCGCAGACAGATTCATCGTAAGTATGACATTTTAAATTTTATCTGGCTTGAAAGTAAGCAAATGCGATGCAAATCTGAGCCTCCTTTACTTCGCATTTTGAGACGGATTAAAGTGTTTGCGCCAGGATCCAGCGCGTTTTTCGAACTCTACGCATCGAAATTAGTCGTTTTCGTTGATAAAAACACCACTGAATATTTTCACGGTTTTTGAAAAAAACCTAAGGTTAACCCCTTTGAATTTTTTTGACCCCAAAAAGTGAAAGTCTCAAATCGGATGCTTTTTTGATCTTTTCTTGTATACTTTGAGCAGAAAATTCGATTGGCGCAGACAGATTCATCGTAAGTATGATATTTTAAATTTTATCTGGCTTGAAAGTAAGCAAATGCGATGCAAATCTGAGCCTCCTTTACTTCGCATTTTGAGACGGATTAAAGTGTTTGCGCCAGGATCCAGCGCGTTTTTCGAACTCTACGCATCGAAATTAGTCGATTTCGTCGATAAAAACACCACTGAATATTTTCACGGTTTTTGAAAAAAACCTAAGGTTAACCCCTTTGAATTTTTTGACCCCAAAAAGTGAAAGTCTCAAATCGGATACTTTTTCGATATTTTCTTGTATACTTTGAGCAGAAAATTCGATTGGCGCAGACAGATTCATCGTAAGTATGATATTTTAAATTTTATCTGGCTTGAAAATAAGCAAATGCGATGCAAATCTGAGCCTCCTTTACTTCGCATTTTGAGACGGATTAAAGTGTTTGCGCCAGGATCCAGCGCGTTTTTCGAACTCTACGCATCGAAATTAGTCGATTTCGTCGATAAAAACACCACTGAATATTTTCACGGTTTTTGAAAAAAACCTAAGGTTAACCCCTTTGAATTTTTTTGACCCCAAAAAGTGAAAGTCTCAAATCGGATGCTTTTTCGATATTTTCTTGTATACTTTGAGCAGAAAATTTGATTGGCGCAGACAGATTCATCGTAAGTATGATATTTTAAATTTTATCTGACTTGAAAGTAAGCAAATGCGATGCAAATCTGAGCCTCCTTTACTTCGCATTTTGAGACGGATTAAAGTGTTTGCGCCAGGATCCAGCGCGTTTTTCGAACTCTACGCATCGAAATTAGTCGATTTCGTCGATAAAAACACCACTGAATATTTTCACGGTTTTTGAAAAAAACCTAAGGTTAACCCCTTTGAATTTTTTTGACCCCAAAAAGTGAAAGTCTCAAATCGGATACTTTTTCGATATTTTCTTGTATACTTTGAGCAGAAAATTCGATTGGCGCAGACAGATTCATCGTAAGTATGATATTTTAAATTTTATCTGGCTTGAAAGTAAGCAAATGCGATGCAAATCTGAGCCTCCTTTACTTCGCATTTTGAGACGGATTAAAGTGTTTGCGCCAGGATCCAGCGCGTTTTTCGAACTCTACGCATCGAAATTAGTCGATTTCGTCGATAAAAACACCACTGAATATTTTCACGGTTTTTGAAAAAAACCTAAGGTTAACCCCTTTGAATTTTTTTGACCCCAAAAAGTGAAAGTCTCAAATCGGATGCTTTTTCGATATTTTCTTGTATACTTTGAGCAGAAAATTCGATTGGCGCAGACAGATTCATCGTAAGTATGATATTTTAAATTTTATCTGGCTTGAAAGTAAGCAAATGCGATGCAAATCTGGGCCTCCTTTACTTCGCATTTTGAGACGGATTAAAGTGTTTGCGCCAGGATCCAACGCGTTTTTCGAACTCTACGCATCGAAATTAGTCGATTTCGTCGATAAAAACACCACTGAATATTTTCACGTTTTTTGAAAAAAACCTAAGGTTAACCCCTTTGAATTTTTTTGACCCCAAAAAGTGAAAGTCTCAAATCGGATGCTTTTTCGATATTTTCTTGTATACTTTGAGCAGAAAATTCGATTGGCGCAGACAGATTCATCGTAAGTATGATATTTTAAATTTTATCTGGCTTGAAAGTAAGCAAATGCGATGCAAATCTGAGCCTCCTTTACTTCGCATTTTGAGACGGATTAAAGTGTTTGCGCCAGGATCCAGCGCGTTTTTCGAACTCTACGCATCGAAATTAGTCGATTTCGTCGATAAAAACACCACTGAATATTTTCACGGTTTTTGAAAAAAACCTAAGGTTAACCCCTTTGAATTTTTTTGACCCCAAAAAGTGAAAGTCTCAAATCGGATGCTTTTTCGATATTTTCTTGTATACTTTGAGCAGAAAATTCGATTGGCGCAGACAGATTCATCGTAAGTATGATATTTTAAATTTTATCTGGCTTGAAAGTAAGCAAATGCGATGCAAATCTGAGCCTCCTTTACTTCGCATTTTGAGACGGATTAAAGTGTTTGCGCCAGGATCCAGCGCGTTTTTCGAACTCTACGCATCGAAATTAGTCGATTTCGTCGATAAAAACACCACTGAATATTTTCACGGTTTTTGAAAAAAACCTAAGGTTAACCCCTTTGAATTTTTTTGACCCCAAAAAGTGAAAGTCTCAAATCGGATGCTTTTTCGATATTTTCTTGTATACTTTGAGCAGAAAATTCGATTGGCGCAGACAGATTCATCGTAAGTATGATATTTTAAATTTTATCTGGCTTGAAAATAAGCAAATGCGATGCAAATCTGAGCCTCCTTTACTTCGCATTTTGAGACGGATTAAAGTGTTTGCGCCAGGATCCGCGCGTTTTTCGAACTCTACGCATCGAAATTAGTCGATTTCGTCGATAAAAACACCACTGAATATTTTCACGGTTTTTGAAAAAAACCTAAGGTTAACCCCTTTGAATTTTTTTGACCCCAAAAAGTGAAAGTCTCAAATCGGATGCTTTTTCGATATTTTCTTGTATACTTTGAGCAGAAAATTCGATTGGCGCAGACAGATTCATCGTAAGTATGATATTTTAAATTTTATCTGGCTTGAAAGTAAGCACATGCGATGCAAATCTGAGCCTCCTTTACTTCGCATTTTGAGACGGATTAAAGTGTTTGCGCCAGGATCCAGCGCGTTTTTCGAACTCTACGCATCGAAATTAGTCGATTTCGTCGATAAAAACACCACTGAATATTTTCACGGTTTTTGAAAAAAACCTAAGGTTAAACCCTTTGAATTTTTTTGACCCCAAAAAGTGAAAGTCTCAAATCGGATGCTTTTTCGATATTTTCTTGTATACTTTGAGCAGAAAATTCGATTGGCGCAGACAGATTCATCGTAAGTATGATATTTTAAATTTTATCTGGCTTGAAAATAAGCAAATGCGATGCAAATCTGAGCCTCCTTTACTTCGCATTTTGAGACGGATTAAAGTGTTTGCGCCAGGATCCAGCGCGTTTTTCGAACTCTACGCATCGAAATTACTCGATTTCGTCGATAAAAACACCACTGAATATTTTCACGGTTTTTGAAAAAAACCTAAGGTTAACCCCTTTGAATTTTTTTGACCCCAAAAAGTGAAAGTCTCAAATCGGATGCTTTTTCGATATTTTCTTGTATACTTTGAGCAGAAAATTCGATTGGCGCAGACAGATTCATCGTAAGTATGATATTTTAAATTTTATCTGGCTTGAAAGTAAGCAAGTGCGATGCAAATCTGAGCCTCCTTTACTTCGCATTTTGAGACGGATTAAAGTGTTTGCGCCAGGATCCAGCGCGTTTTCCGAACTCTACGCATCGAAATTAGTCGATTTCGTCGATAAAAACACCACTGAATATTTTCACGGTTTTTGAAAAAAACCTAAGGTTAACCCCTTTGAATTTTTTTGACCCCAAAAAGTGAAAGTCTCAAATCGGATGCTTTTTCGATATTTTCTTGTATACTTTGAGCAGAAAATTCGATTGGCGCAGACAGATTCATCGTAAGTATGATATTTTAAATTTTATCTGGCTTGAAAATAAGCAAATGCGATGCAAATCTGAGCCTCCTTTACTTCGCATTTTGAGACGGATTAAAGTGTTTGCGCCAGGATCCAGCGCGTTTTTCGAACTGTACGCATCGAAATTCGTCGATTTCGTCGATAAAAACACCACTGAATATTTTCACGGTTTTTGAAAAAAACCTAAGGTTAACCCCTTTGAATTTTTTTGACCCCAAAAAGTGAAAGTCTCAAATCGGATACTTTTTCGATATTTTCTTGTATACTTTGAGCAGAAAATTCGATTGGCGCAGACAGATTCATCGTAAGTATGATATTTTAAATTTTATCTGGCTTGAAAGTAAGCAAATGCGATGCAAATCTGGGCCTCCTTTACTTCGCATTTTGAGACGGATTAAAGTGTTTGCGCCAGGATCCAGCGCGTTTTTCGAACTCTACGCATCGAAATTAGTCGATTTCGTCGATAAAAACACCACTGAATATTTTCACGGTTTTTGAAAAAAACCTAAGGTTAACCCCTTTGAATTTTTTTGACCCCAAAAAGTGAAAGTCTCAAATCGGATGCTTTTTCGATATTTTCTTGTATACTTTGAGCAGAAAATTCGATTGGCGCAGACAGATTCATCGTAAGTATGATATTTTAAATTTTATCTGGCTTGAAAGTAAGCAAATGCGATGCAAATCTGAGCCTCCTTTACTTCGCATTTTGAGACGGATTAAAGTGTTTGCGCCAGGATCCAGCGCGTTTTTCGAACTCTACGCATCGAAATTAGTCGATTTCGTCGATAAAAACACCACTGAATATTTTCACGGTTTTTGAAAAAAACCTAAGGTTAACCCCTTTGAATTTTTTTGACCCCAAAAAGTGAAAGTCTCAAATCGGATGCTTTTTCGATATTTTCTTGTATACTTTGAGCAGAAAATTCGATTGGCGCAGACAGATTCATCGTAAGTATGATATTTTAAATTTTATCTGGCTTGAAAGTAAGCAAGTGCGATGCAAATCTGAGCCTCCTTTACTTCGCATTTTGAGACGGATTAAAGTGTTTGCGCCAGGATCCAGCGCGTTTTCCGAACTCTACGCATCGAAATTAGTCGATTTCGTCGATAAAAACACCACTGAATATTTTCACGGTTTTTGAAAAAAACCTAAGGTTAACCCCTTTGAATTTTTTTGACCCCAAAAAGTGAAAGTCTCAAATCGGATGCTTTTTCGATATTTTCTTGTATACTTTGAGCAGAAAATTCGATTGGCGCAGACAGATTCATCGTAAGTATGATATTTTAAATTTTATCTGGCTTGAAAATAAGCAAATGCGATGCAAATCTGAGCCTCCTTTACTTCGCATTTTGAGACGGATTAAAGTGTTTGCGCCAGGATCCAGCGCGTTTTTCGAACTGTACGCATCGAAATTAGTCGATTTCGTCGATAAAAACACCACTGAATATTTTCACGGTTTTTGAAAAAAACCTAAGGTTAACCCCTTTGAATTTTTTTGACCCCAAAAAGTGAAAGTCTCAAATCGGATACTTTTTCGATATTTTCTTGTATACTTTGAGCAGAAAATTCGATTGGCGCAGACAGATTCATCGTAAGTATGATATTTTAAATTTTATCTGGCTTGAAAGTAAGCAAATGCGATGCAAATCTGGGCCTCCTTTACTTCGCATTTTGAGACGGATTAAAGTGTTTGCGCCAGGATCCAGCGCGTTTTTCGAACTCTACGCATCGAAATTAGTCGATTTCGTCGATAAAAACACCACTGAATATTTTCACGGTTTTTGAAAAAAACCTAAGGTTAACCCCTTTGAATTTTTTTGACCCCAAAAAGTGAAAGTCTCAAATCGGATGCTTTTTCGATATTTTCTTGTATACTTTGAGCAGAAAATTCGATTGGCGCAGACAGATTCATCGTAAGTATGATATTTTAAATTTTATCTGGCTTGAAAGTAAGCAAATGCGATGCAAATCTGAGCCTCCTTTACTTCGCATTTTGAGACGGATTAAAGTGTTTGCGCCAGGATCCAGCGCGTTTTTCGAACTCTACGCATCGAAATTAGTCGATTTCGTCGATAAAAACACCACTGAATATTTTCACGGTTTTTGAAAAAAACCTAAGGTTAACCCCTTTGAATTTTTTTGACCCCAAAAAGTGAAAGTCTCAAATCGGATGTTTTTTCGATATTTTCTGGTATACTTTGAGCAGAAAATTCGATTGGCGCAGACAGATTCATCGTAAGTATGATATTTTAAATTTTATCTGGCTTGAAAATAAGCAAATGCGATGCAAATCTAAGCCTCCTTTACTTCGCATTTTGAGACGGATTAAAGTGTTTGCGCCAGGATCCAGCGCGTTTTCCGAACTCTACGCATCGAAATTAGTCGATTTCGTCGATAAAAACACCACTGAATATTTTCACGGTTTTTGAAAAAAACCTAAGGTTAACCCCTTTGAATTTTTTTGACCCCAAAAAGTGAAAGTCTCAAATCGGATGCTTTTTCGATATTTTCTTGTATACTTTGAGCAGAAAATTCGATTGGCGCAGACAGATTCATCGTAAGTATGATATTTTAAATTTTATCTGGCTTGAAAGTAAGCAAATGCGATGCAAATCTGAGCCTCCTTTACTTCGCATTTTGAGACGGATTAAAGTGTTTGCGCCAGGATCCAGCGCGTTTGTCGAACTCTACGCATCGAAATTAGTCGATTTCGTCGATAAAAACACCACTGAATATTTTCACGGTTTTTGAAAAAAACCTAAGATTAACCCCTTTGAATTTTTTTGACCCCAAAAAGTGAAAGTCTCAAATCGGATGCTTTTTCGATATTTTCTTGTATACTTTGAGCAGAAAATTCGATTGGCGCAGACAGATTCATCGTAAGTATGATATTTTAAATTTTATCTGGCTTGAAAGTAAGCAAATGCGATGCAAATCTGAGCCTCCTTTACTTCGCATTTTGAGACGGATTAAAGTGTTTGCGCCAGGATCCAGCGCGTTTTTCGAACTCTACGCATCGAAATTAGTCGATTTCGTCGATAAAAACACCACTGAATATTTTCACGGGTTTTGAAAAAAACCTAAGGTTAACCCCTTTGAATTTTTTTAACCCCAAAAAGTGAAAGTCTCAAATCGGATGCTTTTTCGATATTTTCTTGTATACTTTGAACAGAAAATTCGATTGGCGCAGACAGATTCATCGTAAGTATGATATTTTAAATTTTATCTGGCTTGAAAGTAAGCAAATGCGATGCAAATCTGAGCCTCCTTTACTTCGCATTTTGAGACGGATTAAAGTGTTTGCGCCAGGATCCAGCGCGTTTTTCGAACTCTACGCATCGAAATTAGTCGATTTCGTCGATAAAAACACCACTGAATATTTTCACGGTTTTTGAAAAAAACCTAAGGTTAACCCCTTTGAATTTTTTTGACCCCAAAAAGTGAAAGTCTCAAATCGGATGCTTTTTCGATATTTTCTTGTATACTTTGAGCAGCAAATTCGATTGGCGCAGACAGATTCATCGTAAGTATGATATTTTAAATTTTATCTGGCTTGAAAGTAAGCAAATGCGATGCAAATCTGAGCCTCCTTTACTTCGCATTTTGAGACGGATTAAAGTGTTTGCGCCAGGATCCAGCGCGTTTTTCGAACTCTACGCATCGAAATTAGTCGATTTCGTCGATAAAAACACCACTGAATTTTTCACGGTTTTTGAAAAAAACCTAAGGTTAACCCCTTTGAATTTTTTTGACCCCAAAAAGTGAAAGTCTCAAATCGGATGCTTTTTTGATATTTTCTTGTATACTTTGAGCAGAAACTTCGATTGGCGCAGACAGATTCATCGTAAGTATGATATTTTAAATTTTATCTGGCTTGAAAGTAAGCAAATGCGATGCAAATCTGAGCCTCCTTTACTTCGCATTTTGAGACGGATTAAAGTGTTTGCGCCAGGATCCAGCGAGTTTTTCGAACTCTACGCATCGAAATTAGTCGATTTCGTCGATAAAAACACCACTGAATATTTTCACGGTTTTTGAAAAAAACCTAAGGTTAACCCCTTTGAATTTTTTTGACCCCAAAAAGTGAAAGTCTCAAATCGGATGCTTTTTCGATATTTTCTTGTATACTTTGAGCAGAAAATTCGATTGGCGCAGACAGATTCATCGTAAGTATGATATTTTAAATTTTATCTGGCTTGAAAGTAAGCAAATGCGATGCAAATCTGAGCCTCCTTTACTTCGCATTTTGAGACGGATTAAAGTGTTTGCGCCAGGATCCAGCGCGTTTTTCGAACTCTACGCATCGAAATTAGTCGATTTCGTCGATAAAAACACCACTGAATATTTTCACGGTTTTTGAAAAAAACCTAAGGTTAACCCCTTTGAATTTTTTTGACCCCAAAAGGTGAAAGTCTCAAATCGGATGCTTTTTCGATATTTTCTTGTATACTTTGAGCAGAAAATTCGATTGGCGCAGACAGATTCATCGTAAGTATGATATTTTAAATTTTATCTGGCTTGAAAGTAAGCAAATGCGAAGCAAATCTGAGCCTCCTTTACTTCGCATTTTGAGACGGATTAAATTGTTTGCGCCAGGATCCAGCGCGTTTTTCGAACTCTACGCATCGAAATTAGTCGATTTCGTCGATAAAAACACCACTGAATATTTTCACGGTTTTTGAAAAAAACCTAAGGTTAACCCCTTTGAATTTTTTGGACCCCAAAAAGTGAAAGTTTCAAATCGGATGCTTTTTCGATCTTTTCTTGTATACTTTGAGCAGAAAATTTGATTGGCGCAGACAGAGTCATCGTAAGTATGATATTTTAAATTTTATCTGGCTTGAAAGTAAGCAAATGCGATGCAAATCTGGGCCTTTTTTACTTCGTATTTTGAGACGGATTACAGTGTTTGCGCCAGGATCCAATGCGTTTTTCGAACTCTACGCATCGAAATTAGTCGATTTCGTCGATAAAAACACCACTGAATATTTTCACGGTTTTTGAAAAAAACCTAAGGTTAACCCCTTTGAATTTTTTTGACCCCAAAAAGTGAAAGTCTCAAATCGGATGCTTTTTCGATATTTTCTTGTATACTTTGAGCAGAAAATTCGATTGGCGCAGACAGATTCATCGTAAGTATGATATTTTAAATTTTATCTGGCTTGAAAGTAAGCAAATGCGATGCAAATCTGAGCCTCCTCTACTTCGCATTTTGAGAGGGATTAAAGTGTTTGCGCCTAGATCCAGCGCGTTTTTCGAACTCTACGCATCGAAATTAGTCGATTTCGTCGATAAAAACACCACTGAATATTTACACGGTATTTGAAAAAAACCTAAGGTTAACCCCTTTGAATTTTTTTGACCCCAAAAAGTGAAAGTCTCAAATCGGATGCTTTTTCGATATTTTCTTGTATACTTTGAGCAGAAAATTCGATTGGCGCAGACAGATTCATCGTAAGTATGATATTTTAAATTTTATCTGGCTTGAAAGTAAGCAAATGCGATGCAAATCTGGGCCTTTTTTACTTCGTATTTTGAGACGGATTAAAGTGTTTGCGCCAGGATCCAATGCGTTTTTCGAACTCTACGCATCGAAATTAGTCGATTTCGTCGATAAAAACACCACTGAATATTTTCACGGTTTTTGAAAAAAACCTAAGGTTAACCCCTTTGAATTTTTTTGACCCCAAAAAGTGAAAGTCTCAAATCGGATGCTTTTTCGATATTTTCTTGTATACTTTGAGCAGAAAATTCGATTGGCGCAGACAGATTCATCGTAAGTATGATATTTTAAATTTTATCTGGCTTGAAAGTAAGCAAATGCGATGCAAATCTGAGCCTCCTTTACTTCGCATTTTGAGACGGATTAAAGTGTTTGCGCCAGGATCCAGCGGGTTCTTCGAACTCTACGCATCGAAATTAGTCGATTTCGTCGATAAAAACACCACTGAATATTTTCACGGTTTTTGAAAAACACCTAAGGTTAACCCCTTTGAATTTTTTTGACCCCAAAAAGTGAAAGTCTCAAATCGGATGCTTTTTCGATATTTTCTTGTATACTTTGAGCAGAAAATTCGATTGGCGCAGACAGATTCATCGTAAGTATGATATTTTAAATTTTATCTGGCTTGAAAGTAAGCAAATGCGATGCAAATCTGAGCCTCCTTTACTTCGCATTTTGAGACGGATTAAATTGTTTGCGCCAGGATCCAGCGCGTTTTTCGAACTCTACGCATCGAAATTAGTCGATTTCGTCGATAAAAACACCACTGAATATTTTCACGGTTTTTGAAAAAAACCTAAGGTTAACCCCTTTGAATTTTTTTGACCCCAAAAAGTGAAAGTCTCAAATCGGATGCTTTTTCGATATTTTCTTGTATACTTTGAGCAGAAAATTCGATTGGCGCAGACAGATTCATCGCAAGTATGATATTTTAAATTTTATCTGGCTTGAAAGTAAGCAAATGCGATGCAAATCTGAGCCTCCTCTACTTCGCATTTTGAGAGGGATTAAAGTGTTTGCGCCAGGATCCAGCGCGTTTTTCGAACTCTACGCATCGAAATTAGTCGATTTCGTCGATAAAAACACCACTGAATATTTTCACGGTTTTTGAAAAAAACCTAAGGTTAACCCCTTTGAATTTTTTTTACCCCAAAAAGTGAAAGTCTCAAATCGGATGCTTTTTCGATATTTTCTTGTATACTTTGAGCAGCAAATTCGATTGGCGCAGACAGATTCATCGTAAGTATGATATTTTAAATTTTATCTGGCTTGAAAGTAAGCAAACTCGATGCAAATCTGATCCTCCTTTACTTCGCATTTTGAGACGGATTAAAGTGTTTGCGCCAGGATCCAGCGCGTTTTTCGAACTCTACGCATCGAAATTAGTCGATTTCGTCGATAAAAACACCACTGAATATTTTCACGGTTTTTGAAAAAAACCTAAGGTTAACCCCTTTGAATTTTTTTGACCCCAAAATGTGAAAGTCTCAAATCGGATGCTTTTGCGATATTTTCTTGTAGACTTTGAGCAGAAAATTCGATTGGCGCAGACAGATTCATCGTAAGTATGATATTTTAAATTTTATCTGGCTTGAAAGTAAGCAAATGCGATGCAAATCTGAGCCTCCTTTACTTCGCATTTTGAGACGGATTAAAGTGTTTGCGCCAGGATCCAGCGCGTTTTTCGAACTCTACGCATCGAAATTAGTCGATTTCGTCGATAAAAACACCACTGAATATTTTCACGGTTTTTGAAAAAAACCTAAGGTTAACCCATTTGACTTTTTTTGACCCCAAAAAGTGTAAGTCTCAAATCGGATGCTTTTTCGATATTTTCTTGTATACTTTGAGCAGAAAATTCGATTGGCGCAGACAGATTCATCGTAAGTATGATATTTTAAATTTTATCTGGCTTGAAAGTAAGCAAATGCGATGCAAATCTGAGCCTCCATTACTTCGCATATTGAGACGGATTAAAGGGTTTGCGCCAGGATCCAGCGCGTTTTTCGAACTCTACGCATCGAAATTAGTCGATTTCGTCGATAAAAACACCACTGAATATTTTCACGGTTTTTGAAAAAAACCTAAGGTTAACCCATTTGAATTTTTTTGACCCCAAAAAGTGTAAGTCTCAAATCGGATGCTTTTTCGATATTTTCTTGTATACTTTGAGCAGAAAATTCGATTGGCGCAGACAGATTCATCGTAAGTATGATATTTTAAATTTTATCTGGCTTGAAAGTAAGCAAATGCGATGCAAATCTGAGCTTCCTTTACTTCGCATTTTGAGACGGATTAAAGTGTTTGCGCCAGGATCCAGCGAGTTTTTCGAACTCTACGCATCGAAATTAGTCGATTTCGTCGACAAAAACACCATTGAATATTTTCACGGTTTTTGAAAAAACCTAAGGTTAACCCCTTTGAATTTTTTTGACCCCAAAAAGTGAAAGTCTCAAATCGGATGCTTTTTCGATATTTTCTGGTATACTTTGAGCAGAAAATTTGATTGTCGCAGACAGATTCATCGTAAGTATGATATTTTAAATTTTATCTGGCTTGAAAGTAAGCAAAAGCGATGCAAATCTGAGCCTCCTTTACTTCGCATTTTGAGACAGATTAAAGTGTTTGCGCCAGGATCCAGCGCGTTTTTCGAACTCTACGCATCGAAATTAGTCGATTTCGTCGATAAAAACACCACTGAATATTTTCACGGTTTTTGAAAAAAACCTAAGGTTAACCCCTATGAATTTTTTTGACCCCAAAAAGTGAAAGTCTCAAATCGGATGCTTTTTCGATATTTTCTTGTATACTTTGAGCAGAAAATTCGATTGGCGCAGACAGATTCATCGTAAGTATGATATTTTAAATTTTATCTGGCTTGAAAGTAAGCAAATGCGATGCAAATCTGAGCCTCCTTTACTTCGCATTTTGAGACGGATTAAAGTGTTTGCGCCAGGATCCAGCGCGTTTTTCGAACTCTAAGCATCGAAATTAGTCGATCTCGTCGATAAAAACACCACTGAATATTTTCACGGTTTTTGAAAAAAACCTAAGGTTAACCCCTTTGAATTTTTTTGACCCCAAAAAGTGAAAGTCTCAAATCGGATGCTTTTTCGATATTTTCTTGTATACTTTGAGCAGAAAATTCGATTGGCGCAGACAGATTCATCGTAAGTATGATATTGTAAATTTTATCTGGCTTGAAAGTAAGCAAATGCGATGCAAATCTGAGCCTCCTTTACTTCGCATTTTGAGACGGATTAAAGTGTTTGCGCCAGGATCCAGCGCGTTTTTCGAACTCTACGCATCGAAATTAGTCGATTTCGTCGATAAAAACACCACTGAATATTTTCACGGTTTTTGAAAAAAACCTAAGGTTAACCCCTTTGAATTTTTTTGACCCCAAAAAGTGAAAGTCTCAAATCGGATGCTTTTTCGATATTTTCTTGTATACTTTGAGCAGAAAATTCGATTGGCGCAGACAGATTCATCGTAAGTATGATATTTTAAATTTTATCTGGCTTGAAAGTAAGCAAATGCGATGCAAATCTGAGCCTCCTTTACTTCGCATTTTGAGACGGAATAAAGTGTTTGCGCCAGGATCCAGCGGGTTTTTCGAACTCTACGCATCGAAATTAGTCGATTTCGTCGATAAAAACACCACTGAATATTTTCACGGTTTCTGAAAAAAACCTAAGGTTAACCCCTTTGAATTTTTTTGACCCCAAAAAGTGAAAGTCTCAAATCGGATGCTTCTTCGATATTTTCTTGTATACTTTGAGCAGAAAATTCGATTGGCGCAGACAGATTCATCGTAAGTATGATATTTTAAATTTTATCTGGCTTGAAAGTAAGCAAATGCGATGCAAATCTGAGCTTCCTTTACTTCGCATTTTGAGACGGATTAAAGTGTTTGCGCCAGGATCCAGCGCGTTTTTCGAACTCTACGCATCGAAATTAGTCGATTTCGTCGATAAAAACACCACTGAATATTTTCACGGTTTTTGAAAAAAACCTAAGGTTAACCCCTTTGAATTTTTTGACCCCAAAAAGTGAAAGTCTCAAATCGGATGCTTTTTCGATATTTTCTTGTATACTTTGAGCAGAAAATTCGATTGGCGCAGACAGATTCATCGTAAGTATGATATTTTAAATTTTATCTGGCTTGAAAGTAAGCAAATGCGATGCAAATCTGAGCCTCCTTTACATCGCATTTTGAGACGGATTAAAGTGTTTGCGCCAGGATCCAGCGCGTTTTTCGAACTCTACGCATCGAAATTAGTCGATTTCGTCGATAAAAACACCACTGAATATTTTCACGGTTTTTGAAAAAAACCTAAGGTTAACCCCTTTGAATTTTTTTGACCCCAAAAAGTGAAAGTCTCAAATCGGATGCTTTTTCGATATTTTCTTGTATACTTTGAGCAGAAAATTCGATTGGCGCAGACAGATTCATCGTAAGTATGATATTTTAAATTTTATCTGGCTTGAAAGTAAGCAAATGCTATGCAAATCTGAGCCTCCTTTACTTCGCATTTTGAGACGGATTAAAGTGTTTGCGCCAGGATCCAGCGCGTTTTTCGAACTCTACGCATCGAAATTAGTCGATTTCGTCGATAAAAACACCACTGAATATTTTCACGGGTTTTCAAAAAAAACCTAAGGTTAACCCCTTTGAATTTTTTTGACCCCAAAAAGTGAAAGTCTCAAATCGGATGCTTTTTCGATATTTTCTTGTATACTTTGAGCAGAAAATTCGATTGGCGCAGACAGATTCATCGTAAGTATGATATTTTAAATTTTATCTGGCTTGAAAGTAAGCAAATGCGATGCAAATCTGAGCCTCCTTTACTTCGCATTTTGAGACGGATTAAAGTGTTTGCGCCAGGATCCAGCGCGTTTTTCGAACTCTACGCATCGAAATTAGTCGATTTTGTCGATAAAAACACCACTGAATATTTTCACGGTTTTTGAAAAAAACCTAAGGTTAACCCCTTTGAATTTTTTTGACCAAACAAAAAGTGAAAGTCTCAAATCGGATGCTTTTTCGATATTTTCTTGTATACTTTGAGCAGAAAATTCGATTGGCGCAGACAGATTCATCGTAAGTATTATATTTTAAATTTTATCTGGCTTGAAAGTAAGCAAATGCGATGCAAATCTGAGCCTCCTTTACTTCGCATTTTGAGACGGATTAAAGTGTTTGCGCCAGGATCCAGCGCGTTTTTCGAACTCTACGCATCGAAATTAGTCGATTTCGTCGATAAAAACACCACTGAATATTTTCACGGTTTTTGAAAAAAACCTAAGGTTAACCCCTTTGAATTTTTTTGACCCCAAAAAGTGAAAGTCTCAAATCGGATGCTTTTTCGATATTTTCTTGTATACTTTGAGCAGAAAATTCGATTGGCGCAGACAGATTCATCGTAAGTATGATATTTTAAATTTTATCTGGCTTGAAAGTAAGCAAATGCGATGCAAATCTGAGCCTCCATTACTTCGTATATTGAGACGGATTAAAGGGTTTGCGCCAGGATCCAGCGCGTTTTTCGAACTCTACGCATCGAAATTAGTCGATTTCGTCGATAAAAACACCACTGAATATTTTCACGGTTTTTGAAAAAAACCTAAGGTTAACCCATTTGAATTTGTTTGACCCCAAAAAGTGTAAGTCTCAAATCGGATGCTTTTTCGATATTTTCTTGTATACTTTGAGCAGAAAATTCGATTGGCGCAGACAGATTCATCGTAAGTATGATATTTTAAATTTTATCTGGCTTGAAAGTAAGCAAATGCGATGCAAATCTGAGCTTCCTTTACTTCGCATTTTGAGACGGATTAAAGTGTTTGCGCCAGGATCCAGCGAGTTTTTCGAACTCTACGCATCGAAATTAGTCGATTTCGTCGACAAAAACACCATTGAATATTTTCACGGTTTTTGAAAAAACCTAAGGTTAACCCCTTTGAATTTTTTTGACCCCAAAAAGTGAAAGTCTCAAATCGGATGCTTTTTCGATATTTTCTGGTATACTTTGAGCAGAAAATTTGATTGTCGCAGACAGATTCATCGTAAGTATGATATTTTAAATTTTATCTGGCTTGAAAGTAAGCAAAAGCGATGCAAATCTGAGCCTCCTTTACTTCGCATTTTGAGACAGATTAAAGTGTTTGCGCCAGGATCCAGCGCGTTTTTCGAACTCTACGCATCGAAATTAGTCGATTTCGTCGATAAAAACACCACTGAATATTTTCACGGTTTTTGAAAAAAACCTAAGGTTAACCCCTATGAATTTTTTTGACCCCAAAAAGTGAAAGTTTCAAATCGGATGCTTTTTCGATATTTTCTTGTATACTTTGAGCAGAAAATTCGATTGGCGCAGACAGATTCATCGTAAGTATGATATTTTAAATTTTATCTGGCTTGAAAGTAAGCAAATGCGATGCAAATCTGAGCCTCCTTTACTTCGCATTTTGAGACGGATTAAAGTGTTTGCGCCAGGATCCAGCGCGTTTTTCGAACTCTAAGCATCGAAATTAGTCGATCTCGTCGATAAAAACACCACTGAATATTTTCACGGTTTTTGAAAAAAACCTAAGGTTAACCCCTTTGAATTTTTTTGACCCCAAAAAGTGAAAGTCTCAAATCGGATGCTTTTTCGATATTTTCTTGTATACTTTGAGCAGAAAATTCGATTGGCGCAGACAGATTCATCGTAAGTATGATATTGTAAATTTTATCTGGCTTGAAAGTAAGCAAATGCGATGCAAATCTGAGCCTCCTTTACTTCGCATTTTGAGACGGATTAAAGTGTTTGCGCCAGGATCCAGCGCGTTTTTCGAACTCTACGCATCGAAATTAGTCGATTTCGTCGATAAAAACACCACTGAATATTTTCACGGTTTTTGAAAAAAACCTAAGGTTATAACCCCTTTGAATTTTTTTGACCCCAAAAAGTGAAAGTCTCAAATCGGATGCTTTTTCGATATTTTCTTGTATACTTTGAGCAGAAAATTCGATTGGCGCAGACAGATTCATCGTAAGTATGATATTTTAAATTTTATCTGGCTTGAAAGTAAGCAAATGCGATGCAAATCTGAGCCTCCTTTACTTCGCATTTTGAGACGGAATAAAGTGTTTGCGCCAGGATCCAGCGGGTTTTTCGAACTCTACGCATCGAAATTAGTCGATTTCGTCGATAAAAACACCACCGAATATTTTCACGGTTTCTGAAAAAAACCTAAGGTTAACCCCTTTGAATTTTTTTGACCCCAAAAAGTGAAAGTCTCAAATCGGATGCTTTTTCGATATTTTCTTGTATACTTTGAGCAGAAAATTCGATTGGCGCAGACAGATTCATCGTAAGTATGATATTTTAAATTTTATCTGGCTTGAAAGTAAGCAAATGCGATGCAAATCTGAGCCTCCTTTACTTCGCATTTTGAGACGGATTAAAGTGTTTGCGCCAGGATCCAGCGCGTTTTTCGAACTCTACGCATCGAAATTAGTCGATTTCGTCGATAAAAACACCACTGAATATTTTCACGGTTTTTCAAAAAAACCTAAGGTTAACCCCTTTGAATTTTTTGACCCCAAAAAGTGAAAGTCTCAAATCGGATGCTTTTTCGATATTTTCTTGTATACTTTGAGCAGAAAATTCGATTGGCGCAGACAGATTTATCGTAAGTATGATATTTTAAATTTTATCTGGCTTGAAAGTAAGCAAATGCGATGCAAATCTGAGCCTCCTTTACATCGCATTTTGAGACGGATTAAAGTGTTTGCGCCAGGATCCAGCGCGTTTTTCGAACTCTACGCATCGAAATTAGTCGATTTCGTCGATAAAAACACCACTGAATATTTTCACGGTTTTTGAAAAAAACCTAAGGTTAACCCCTTTGAATTTTTTTGACCCCAAAAAGTGAAAGTCTCAAATCGGATGCTTTTTCGATATTTTCTTGTATACTTTGAGCAGAAAATTCGATTGGCGCAGACAGATTCATCGTAAGTATGATATTTTAAATTTTATCTGGCTTGAAAGTAAGCAAATGCGATGCAAATCTGAGCCTCCTTTACTTCGCATTTTGAGACGGATTAAAGTGTTTGCGCCAGGATCCAGCGCGTTTTTCGAACTCTACGCATCGAAATTAGTCGATTTCGTCGATAAAAACACCACTGAATATTTTCACGGTTTTTCAAAAAAAACCTAAGGTTAACCCCTTTGAATTTTTTTGACCCCAAAAAGTGAAAGTCTCAAATCGGATGCTTTTTCGATGTTTTCTTGTATACTTTGAGCAGAAAATTCGATTGGCGCAGACAGATTCATCGTAAGTATGATATTTTAAATTTTATCTGGCTTGAAAGTAAGCAAATGCGATGCAAATCTGAGCCTCCTTTACTTCGCATTTTGAGACGGATTAAAGTGTTTGCGCCAGGATCCAGCGCGTTTTTCGAACTCTACGCATCGAAATTAGTCGATTTCGTCGATAAAAACACCACTGAATATTTTCACGGTTTTTGAAAAAAACCTAAGGTTAACCCCTTTGAATTTTTTTGACCCCAAAAAGTGAAAGTCTCAAATCGGATGCTTTTTCGATATTTTCTTGTATACTTTGAGCAGAAAATTCGATTGGCGCAGACAGATTCATCGTAAGTATGATATTTTAAATTTTATCTGGCTTGAAAGTAAGCAAATGCGATGCAAATCTGAGCCTCCTTTACTTCGCATTTTGAGACGGATTAAAGTGTTTGCGCCAGGATCCAGCGCGTTTTTCGAACTCTACGCATCGAAATTAGTCGATTTCGTCGATAAAAACACCACTGAATATTTTCACGGTTTTTGAAAAAAACCTAAGGTTAACCCCTTTGAATTTTTTTGACCCCAAAAAGTGAAAGTCTCAAATCGGATGCTTTTTCGATATTTTCTTGTATACTTTGAACAGAAAATTCGATTGGCGCAGACAGATTCATCGTAAGTATGATATTTTAAATTTTATCTGGCTTGAAAGTAAGCAAATGCGATGCAAATCTGAGCCTCCTTTACTTCGCATTTTGAGACGGATTAAAGTGTTTGCGCCAGGATCCAGCGCGTTTTTCGAACTCTACGCATCAAAATTAGTCGATTTCGTCGATAAAAACACCACTGAATATTTTCACGGTTTTTGAAAAAAACCTAAGGTTAACCCCTTTGAATTTTTTTGACCCCAAAAATTGAAAGTCTCAAATCGGATGCTTTTTCGATATTTTCTTGTATACTTTAAGCAGAAAATTCGATTGGCGCAGACAGATTCATCGTAAGTATGATATTTTAAATTTTATCTGGCTTGAAAGTAAGCAAATGCGATGCAAATCTGAGCCTCCTTTACTTCGCATTTTGAGACGGATTAAAGTGTTTGCGCCAGGATCCAGCGCGTTTTTCGAACTCTACGCATCGAAATTAGTCGATTTTGTCGATAAAAACACCACTGAATATTTTCACGGTTTTTGAAAAAAACCTAAGGTTAACCCCTTTGAATTTTTTTGACCCCAAAAAGTGAAAGTCTCAAATCGGATGCTTTTTCGATATTTTCTTGTATACTTTGAGCAGAAAATTCGATTGGCGCAGACAGATTCATCGTAAGTATGATATTTTAAATTTTATCTGGCTTGAAAGTAAGCAAATGCGATGCAAATCTGAGCCTCCTTTACTTCGCATTTTGAGACGGATTAAAGTGTTTGCGCCAGGATCCAGCGCGTTTTTCGAACTCTACGCATCGAAATTAGTCGATATCGTCGATAAAAACACCACTGAATATTTTCACGGTTTTTGAAAAAACCCTTTGAATTTTTTTGACCCCAAAAAGTGAAAGTCTCAAATCGGATGCTTTTTCGATCTTTTCTTGTATACTTTGAGCAGAAAATTTGATTGGCGCAGACAGATTCATCGTAAGTATGATATTTTAAATTTTATCTGGCTTGAAAGTAAGCAAATGCGATGCAAATCTGAGCCTCCTTTACTTCGCATTTTGAGACGGATTAAAGTGTTTGCGCCAGGATCCAGCGCGTTTTTCGAACTCTACGCATCGAAATTAGTCGATTTCGTCGATAAAAACACCACTGAATATTTTCACGGTTTTTGAAAAAACCTAATAATAATAATAATAATAATAATAATACTTATTTATTAAGAACTAAATATACAAATTCTTATACAAATTCTTAATGGGATGGCTTCTAACAAGGTTAGTTTTTCAAGCCACCCGTTTCAGCTCAATAAACAAATAATCAACAAATATTAAAAAAAGATTATGCAGACATTTCTGCATAAATAGCAGCATCCAAATCACGGCGGAAGGACCTTACGCTCGTGGAGTCGTCAAAAAGGCTACGGTGTCTCTCCACAAATCTGGGCGCCAAACACGCAAAACAATGCTCGAAACCTGCCATGGAATGGGAGGGCACATCGAAATTTCCCAAATCCCGCAGAACACGTGCATGGCAAGCTGAACGGGGCCTAATCATTTGTCGAAGATAACTCGGCTCTCCGCTCTTCAAAATTTTGAAGATTATAACTCCAAAAAGTACCGAAAAACGATGTTCTATCCTGGGTATGCCATGTTCCCGATAGAAAGGAGTAACGTGGTCGTATCTACGCAGATCAAAGCAAAAACGCAGACACGAATTCTGCATGAGCTGGAGCCTGCGCCTATATTCCTGCGTGAGAAAACCGTAATATACCGCTGCACAGTATTCTATGTTAGATAAGATCGTAGTACTAACAATTGACCACTTCACATGAGAAGGTAATAAGGTTTTAAACTGGTACAGCGATCTAAGCTTGTAATAGCACACCTTAAGCTTACGGTCCACATGTAGACGAAAATTGAGCTCACTGTCCAAGACCAGACCCAAACTCCGAGCACAGTCCACAACCCTGACGGTTTCACCATCAATCGCAACAGACGATGTTGCAACGCTTAAAGCCCTACGCACCAGCCCAGGACTACCCAGGAACAGAAGCTCCGACTTCGCAGGGTTCAGAGTCAGACCATTCAATAACGACCAAACACGTATCGATTCGAGATTACGATTCAACATATCTATCGCAGTATCAATGTTCGAGGGCTGACATGATACATGTATTCGAGAATCATCGGCATAAAGATCGAGAGAGCAATCCGGATCAACTACTCTCTCCAAATCGGTCGTGTATAATATAAACAACAGTGGGGCAAGAATGCTTCCTTGCGGGACACCACGAAAAATAGTCAACGGCCGAGACACCTTTCCCGCTAACTCAACTACCTGGGATCTATCACGCAAATAGGTTAACGCCTAAGGTTAACCCCTTTGAATTTCTTTGACCCCAAAAAGTGAAAGTCTCAAATCGGATGCTTTTTCGATATTTTCTTGTATACTTTGAGCAGAAAATTCGATTGGCGCAGACAGATTCATCGTAAGTATGATATTTTAAATTTTATCTGGCTTGAAAGTAAGCAAATGCGATGCAAATCTGAGCCTCCTCTACTTCGCATTTTGAGACGGATTAAAGTGTTTGCGCCAGGATCCAGCGCGTTTTTCGAACTCTACGCATCGAAATTAGTCGATTTCGTCGATAAAAACACCACTGAATATTTTCACGGTTTTTGAAAAATACCTAAGGTTAACCCCTTTGATTTTTTTTGACCCCAAAAAGTGAAAGTCTCAAATCAAATGCTTTTTCGATATTTTCTTGTATACTTTGAGCAGAAAATTCGATTGGCGCAGACAGATTCATCGTAAGTATGATATTTTAAACTTTATCTGGCTTGAAAGTAAGCAAATGCGATGCAAATCTGAGCCTCCTTTACATCGCATTTTGAAACGGATTAAAGTGTTTACGCCAGGATCCAGCGCGTTTTTCGAACTCTACGCATCGAAATTAGTCGATTTCGTCGATAAAAACACCACTGAATATTTTCACGGTTTTTGAAAAAACCTAAGGTTAACCCCTTTGAATTTTTTTGACCCCAAAAAGTGAAAGTCTCAAATCGGATGCTTTTTCGATATTTTCTTGTATACTTTGAGCAGAAAATTCGATTGGCGCAGACAGATTCATCGTAAGTATGATATTTTAAATTTTATCTGGCTTGAAAGTAAGCAAATGCGATGCAAATCTGAGCCTCCTTTACTTCGCATTTTGAGACGGATTAAAGTGTTTGCGCCAGGATCCAGCGCGTTTTTCGAACTCTACGCATCGAAATTAGTCGATTTCGTCGATAAAAACACCACTGAATATTTTCACGGTTTTTGAAAAAACCTAAGGTTAACCCCTTTGAATTTTTTTGACCCCAAAAAGTGAAAGTCTCAAATCGGATGCTTTTTCGATATTTTCTTGTATACTTTGAGCAGAAAATTTGATTGGCGCAGACAGATTCATCGTAAGTATGATATTTTAAATTTTATCTGGCTTGAAAGTAAGCAAATGCGATGCAAATCTGAGCCTCCTTTACTTCGCATTTTGAGACGGATTAAAGTGTTTGCGCCAGGATCCAGCGCGTTTTTCGAACTCTACGCATCGAAATTAGTCGATTTCGTCGTAAAAAACACCACTGAATGTTTTCACGGTTTTTGAAAAAAACCTAAGGTTAACCCCTTTGAATTTTTTTGACCCCAAAAAGTGAAAGTCTCAAATCGGATGCTTTTTCGATATTTTCTTGTATACTTTGAACAGAAAATTCGATTGGCGCAGACAGATTCATCGTAAGTATGATATTTTAAATTTTATCTGGCTTGAAAGTAAGCAAATGCGATGCAAATCTGAGCCTCCTTTACATCGCATTTTGAGACGGATTAAAGTATTTGCGCCAGGATCCAGCGCGTTTTTCGAACTCTACGCATCGAAATTAGTCGATTTCGTCGATAAAAACATCACTGAATATTTTCACGGTTTTTGAAAAAAACCTAAGGTTAACCCCTTTGAATTTTTTTGACCCCAAAAAGTGAAAGTCTCAAATCGGATGCTTTTTCGATAATTTCTTGTATACTTTGAGCAGAAAACTCGATTGGCGCAAACAGATTCATCGTAAGTATGATATTTTAAATTTTATCTGGCTTGAAAGTAAGCAAATGCCATGCAAATCTGAGCCTCCTTTACTTCGCATTTTGAGACGGATTAAAGTGTTTGCGCCAGGATCCAGCGCGTTTTTCGAACTCTACGCATCGAAATTAGTCGATTTCGTCGATAAAAACACCACTGAATATTTTCACGGTTTTTGAAAAAAACCTAAGGTTAACCCCTTTGAATTTTTTTGACCCCAAAAAGTGAAAGTCTCAAATCGGATACTTTTTCGAAATTTTCTTGTATACTTTGAGCAGAAACATCGATTGGCGCAGACAGATTCATCGTAAGTATGATATATTAAATTTTATTTGGCTTGAAAGTAAGCAGATGCGATGCAAATCTGAGCCTTCTTTACATCGCATTTTGAGACGGATTAAAGTGTTTGCGCCAGTATCCAGCGCGTTTTTCGAACTCTACGCATCGATATTAGGCGATTTCGTCGATAAAAACACCACTGAATATTTTCACGGTTTTTGAAAAAACCTAAGGTTAACCCCTTTGAATTTTTTTGACCCCAAAAAGTGAAAGTCTCAAATCGGATGCTTTTTCTATATTTTCTTGTATACTTTAAGCAGAAAATTCGATTGGCGCAGACAGATTCATCGTAAGTATGATATTTTAAATTTTATCTGGCTTGAAAGTAAGCAAATGCGATGCAAATCTGAGCCTCCATTACTTCGCAGTTTGAGACGGATTAAAGTGTTTGCGCCAGGATCCAGCGCGTTTTTCGAACTCTACGCATCGAAATTAGTCGATTTCGTCGATAAAAACACCACTGAATATTTTCACGGTTTTTGAAAAAAACCTAAGGTTAACCCCTTTGAATTTTTTTGACCCCAAAAAGTGAAAGTCTCAAATCGGAAGCTTTTTCGATATTTTCTTGTATACTTTGAGCAGAAAATTCGATTGGCGCAGACAGATTCATCGTAAGTATGATATTTTAAATTTTATCTGGCTTGAAAGTAAGCAAATGCGATGCAAATCTGGGCCTCCTTTACTTCGCATTTTGAGACGGATTAAAGTGTTTGCGCCAGGATCCAGCGCGTTTTTCGAACTCTACGCATCGAAATTAGTCGATTTCGTCGATAAAAACACCACTGAATATTTTCACGGTTTTTGAAAAAAACCTAAGGTTAACCCCTTTGAATTTTTTTGACCCCAAAAAGTGAAAGTTTCAAATCGGATGCTTTTTCGATATTTTCTTGTATACTTTGAGCAGAAAATTCGATTGGCGCAGACAGATTCATCGTAAGTATGATATTTTAAATTTTATCTGGCTTGAAAGCAAGTAAATGCGATGCAAATCTGAGCCTCCTTTACTTCGCATTTTGAGACCGATTAAAGTGTTTGCGCCAGGATCCAGAGCGTTTTTCGAACTCTACGCATCGAAATTAGTCGATTTCGTCGATAAAAACACCACTGAATATTTTCACGGTTTTTGAAAAAAACCTAAGGTTAACCGCTTTGCATATTTTTGACCCCAAAAAGGGAAAGTCTCAAATCGGATGCTTTTTCGATATTTTCTTGTATACTTTGAGCAGAAAATTCGATTGGCGCAGACAGATTCATCGTAAGTATAATATTTTAAATTTTATCTGGCTTGAAAGTAAGCAAATGCGATGCAAATCTGAGCCTCCTTTACTTCGCATTTTGAGACGGATTAAAGTGTTTGCGCCAGGATCCAGCGCGTTTTTCGAACTCTACGCATCGAAATTAGTCGATTTCGTCGATAAAAACACCACTGAATATTTTCACGGTTTTTGAAAAAAACCTAAGGTTAACCCCTTTGAATTTTTTTGACCCCAAAAAGTGAAAGTCTCAAATCGGATGCTTTTTCGATATTTTCTTGTATACTTTGAGCAGAAAATTCGATTGGCGCAGACAGATTCATCGTAAGTATGATATTTTAAATTTTATCTGGCTTGAAAGTAAGCAAATGCGATGCAAATCTGAGCCTCCTTTACTTCGCATTTTGAGACCGATTAAAGTGTTTGCGCCAGGATCCAGAGCGTTTTTCGAACTCTACGCATCGAAATTAGTCGATTTCGTCGATAAAAACACCACTGAATATTTTCACGGTTTTTGAAAAAAACCTAAGGTTAACCGCTTTGCATATTTTTGACCCCAAAAAGGGAAAGTCTCAAATCGGATGCTTTTTCGATATTTTCTTGAATACTTTGAGCAGAAAATTCGATTGGCGCAGAGAGATTCATCGTAAGTATGATATTTTAAATTTTATCTGGCTTGAAAGTAAGCAAATGCGATGCAAATCTGAGCCTCCTTTACATCGCATTTTGAGACGGATTAAAGTGTTTGCGCCAGGATCCAGCGCGTTTTTCGAACTCTACGCATCGAAATTAGTCGATTTCGTCGATAAAAACACCACTGAATATTTTCACGGTTTTTGAAAAAAACCTAAGGTTAACCCCTTTGAATTTTTTTGACCCCAAAAAGTGAAAGTCTCAAATCGGATGCTTTTTCGATATTTTCTTGTATACTTTGAGCAGAAAATTCGATTGGCGCAGACAGATTCATCGTAAGTATGATATTTTAAATTTTATCTGGCTTGAATGTAAGCAAATGCGATGCAAATCTGGGCCTCCTTTACTTCGCATTTTGAGACGGATTAAAGTGTTTGCGCCAGGATCCAGCGCGTTTTTCGAACTCTACGCATCGAAATTAGTCGATTTCGTCGATAAAAACACCACTGAATATTTTCACGGTTTTTGAAAAAAACCTAAGGTTAACCCCTTTGAATTTTTTTGACCCCAAAAAGTGAAAGTCTCAAATCGGATGCTTTTTCGATATTTTCTTGTATACTTTGAGCAGAAAATTCGATTGGCGCAGACAGATTCATCGTAAGTATGATATTTTAAATTTTATCTGGCTTGAAAGTAAGCAAATGCGATGCAAATCTGGGCCTCCTTTACTTCGCATTTTGAGACGGATTAAAGTGTTTGCGCCAGGATCCAGCGCGTTTTTCGAACTCTACGCATCGAAATTAGTCGATTTCGTCGATAAAAACACCACTGAATATTTTCACGGTTTTTGAAAAAAACCTAAGGTTAACCCCTTTGAATTTTTTTGACCCCAAAAAGTGAAAGTTTCAAATCGGATGCTTTTTCGATATTTTCTTGTATACTTTGAGCAGAAAATTCGATTGGCGCAGACAGATTCATCGTAAGTATGATATTTTAAATTTTATCTGGCTTGAAAGCAAGTAAATGCGATGCAAATCTGAGCCTCCTTTACTTCGCATTTTGAGACCGATTAAAGTGTTTGCGCCAGGATCCAGAGCGTTTTTCGAACTCTACGCATCGAAATTAGTCGATTTCGTCGATAAAAACACCACTGAATATTTTCACGGTTTTTGAAAAAAACCTAAGGTTAACCGCTTTGCATATTTTTGACCCCAAAAAGGGAAAGTCTCAAATCGGATGCTTTTTCGATATTTTCTTGTATACTTTGAGCAGAAAATTCGATTGGCGCAGACAGATTCATCGTAAGTATGATATTTTAAATATTATCCGGCTTGAAAGTAAGCAAATGCGATGCAAATCTGAGCCTCCTTTACATCGCATTTTGAGACGGATTAAAGTGTTTGCGCCAAGATCCAGCGCGTTTTTCGAACTCTACGCATCGAAATTAGTCGATTTCGTCGATAAAAACACCACTGAGAATTTTCACGGTTTTTGAAAAAAACCTAAGGTTAACCCCTTTGAATTTTTTTGACCCCAAAAAGTGTAAGTCTCAAATCGGATGCTTTTTCGATATTTTCTTGTATACTTTGAGCAGAAAATTCGATTGGCGCAGACAGATTCATCGTAAGTATGATATTTTAAATTTTATCTGGCTTGAAAGTAAGCAAATGCGATGCAAATCTGAGCCTCCTTTACATCGCATTTTGAAACGGATTAAAGTGTTTGCGCCAGAATCCAGCGCGTTTTTCGAACTCTACGCATCGAAATTAGTCGATTTCGTCGATAAAAACACCACTGAATATTTTCACGGTTTTTGAAAAAAACCTAAGGTTAACCCCTTTGAATTTTTTTGACCCCAAAAAGTGAAAGTCTCAAATCGGATGCTTTTTCGATATTTTCTTGTATACTTTGAGCAGAAAATTCGATTGGCGCAGACAGATTCATCGTAAGTATGATATTTTAAATTTTATCTGGCTTGAAAGTAAGCAAATGCGATGCAAATCTGAGCCTCCTTTACTTCGCATTTTGAGACGGATTAAAGTGTTTGCGCCAGGATCCAGCGCGTTTTTCGAACTCTACGCATCGAAATTAGTCGATTTCGTCGATAAAAACACCACTGAATATTTTCACGGTTTTTGAAAAAAACCTAAGGTTAACCCCTTTGAATTTTTTTTGACCCCAAAAAGTGAAAGTTTCAAATCGGATGCTTTTTCGATATTTTCTTGTATACTTTGAGCAGAAAATTCGATTTTCGCAGACAGATTCATCGTAAGTATGATATTTTAAATTTTATCTGGCTTGAAAGCAAGTAAATGCGATGCAAATCTGAGCCTCTTTTACTTCGCATTTTGAGACGGATTAAAGTGTTTGCGCCAGGATCCAGCGCGTTTTTCGAACTCTACGCATCGAAATTAGTCGATTTCGTCGATAAAAACACCACTGAATATTTTCACGGTTTTTGAAAAAAACCTAAGGTTAACCCCTTTGAATTTTTTTGACCCCAAAAATTGAAAGTCTCAAATCGGATGCTTTTTCGATATTTTCCTGTATACTTTGAGCAGAAAATTCGATTGGCGCAGACAGATTCATCGTAAGTATGATATTTTAAATTTTATCTGGCTTGAAAGTATGCAAATGCGATGCAAATCTGAGCCACCTTTACTTCGCATTTTGAGACGGATTAAAGTGTTTGCGCCAGGATCCAGCGCGTTTTTCGAACTCTACGCATCGAAATTAGTCGATTTCGTCGATAAAAACACCACTGAATATTTTCACGGTTTTTGAAAAAAACCTAAGGTTAACCCCTTTGAATTTTTTTGACCCCAAAAAGTGAAAGTCTCAAATCGGATGCTTTTTCGATATTTTCTTGTATACTTTGAGCAGAAAATTCGATTGGCGCAGACAGATTCATCGTAAGTATGATATTTTAAATATTATCCGGCTTGAAAGTAAGCAAATGCGATGCAAATCTGAGCCTCCTTTACATCGCATTTTGAGACGGATTAAAGTGTTTGCGCCAAGATCCAGCGCGTTTTTCGAACTCTACGCATCGAAATTAGTCGATTTCGTCGATAAAAACACCACTGAGAATTTTCACGGTTTTTGAAAAAAACCTAAGGTTAACCCCTTTGAATTTTTTTGACCCCAAAAAGTGTAAGTCTCAAATCGGATGCTTTTTCGATATTTTCTTGTATACTTTGAGCAGAAAATTCGATTGGCGCAGACAGATTCATCGTAAGTATGATATTTTAAATTTTATCTGGCTTGAAAGTAAGCAAATGCGATGCAAATCTGAGCCTCCTTTACATCGCATTTTGAAACGGATTAAAGTGTTTGCGCCAGAATCCAGCGCGTTTTTCGAACTCTACGCATCGAAATTAGTCGATTTCGTCGATAAAAACACCACTGAATATTTTCACGGTTTTTGAAAAAAACCTAAGGTTAACCCCTTTGAATTTTTTTGACCCCAAAAAGTGAAAGTCTCAAATCGGATGCTTTTTCGATATTTTCTTGTATACTTTGAGCAGAAAATTCGATTGGCGCAGACAGATTCATCGTAAGTATGATATTTTAAATTTTATCTGGCTTGAAAGTAAGCAAATGCGATGCAAATCTGAGCCTCCTTTACTTCGCATTTTGAGACGGATTAAAGTGTTTGCGCCAGGATCCAGCGCGTTTTTCGAACTCTACGCATCGAAATTAGTCGATTTCGTCGATAAAAACACCACTGAATATTTTCACGGTTTTTGAAAAAAACCTAAGGTTAACCCCTTTGAATTTTTTTGACCCCAAAAAGTGAAAGTCTCAAATCGGATGCTTTTTCGATATTTTCTTGTATACTTTGAGCAGAAAATTCGATTGGCGCAGACAGATTCATCGTAAGTATGATATTTTAAATTTTATCTGGCTTGAAAGCAAGCAAATGCGATGCAAATCTGAGCCTCCTTTACTTCGCATTTTGAGACGGATTAAAGTGTTTGCGCCAGGATCCAGCGCGTTTTTCGAACTTTACGCATCAAAATTAGTCGATTTCGTCGATAAAAACACCACTGAATATTTTCACGGTTTTTGAAAAAAACCTAAGGTTAACCCCTTTGAATTTTTTTGACCCCAAAAATTGAAAGTCTCAAATCGGATGCTTTTTCGATATTTTCTTGTATACTTTGAGCAGAAAATTCGATTGGCGCAGACAGATTCATCGTAAGTATGATATTTTAAATTTTATCTGGCTTGAAAGTAAGCAAATTCGATGCAAATCTGAGCGTCCTTTACTTCGCATTTTGAGACGGATAAAGTGTTTGCGCCAGGGTCCAGCGCGTTTTTCGAACTCTACGCTTCGAAATTACTCGATTTCGTCGATAAAAACACCACTGAATATTTTCACGGTTTTTGAAAAAAACCTAAGGTTAACCCCTTTGAATTTTTTTGACCCCAAAAAGTGAAAGTCTCAAATCGGATGCTTTTTCGATATTTTCTTGTATACTTTGAGCAGAAAATTCGATTGGCGCAGACAGATTCATCGTAAGTATGATATTTTAAATTTTATCTGGCTTGAAAGTAAGCAAATGCGATGCAAATCTGAGCCTCCTTTACTTCGCATTTTGAGACGGATTAAAGTGTTTGCGCCAGGATCCAGCGCGTTTTTCGAACTCTACGCATCGAAATTAGTCGATTTCGTCGATAAAAACACCACTGAATATTTTCACGGTTTTTCAAAAAAAACCTAAGGTTAACCCCTTTGAATTTTTTTGACCCCAAAAAGTGAAAGTCTCAAATCGGATGCTTTTTCGATATTTTCTTGTATACTTTGTGCAGAAAATTCGATTGGCGCAGACAGATTCATCGTAAGTATGATATTTTAAATTTTATCTGGCTTGAAAGTAAGCAAATGCGATGCAAATCTGAGCCTCCTTTACTTCGCATTTTGAGACGGATTAAAGTGTTTGCGCCAGGATCCAGCGCGTTTTTCGAACTCTACGCATCGAAATTAGTCGATTTCGTCGATAAAAACACCACTGAATATTTTCACGGTTTTTGAAAAAAACCTAAGGTTAACCCCTTTGAATTTTTTTGACCCCAAAAAGTGAAAGTCTCAAATCGGATGCTTTTTCGATATTTTCTTGTATACTTTGAGCAGAAAATTCGATTGGCGCAGACAGATTCATCGTAAGTATGATATTTTAAATTTTATCTGGCTTGAAAGCAAGCAAATGCGATGCAAATCTGAGCCTCCTTTACTTCGCATTTTGAGACGGATTAAAGTGTTTGCGCCAGGATCCAGCGCGTTTTTCGAACTCTACGCATCAAAATTAGTCGATTTCGTCGATAAAAACACCACTGAATATTTTCACGGTTTTTGAAAAAAACCTAAGGTTAACCCCTTTGAATTTTTTTGACCCCAAAAATTGAAAGTCTCAAATCGGATGCTTTTTCGATATTTTCTTGTATACTTTGAGCAGAAAATTCGATTGGCGCAGACAGATTCATCGTAAGTATGATATTTTAAATTTTATCTGGCTTGAAAGTAAGCAAATTCGATGCAAATCTGAGCGTCCTTTACTTCGCATTTTGAGACGGATTAAAGTGTTTGCGCCAGGATCCAGCGCGTTTTTCGAACTCTACGCATCGAAATTAGTCGATTTCGTCGATAAAAACACCACTGAAAATTTTCACGGTTTTTGAAAAAAACCTAAGGTTAACCCCTTTGAATTTTTTTGACCCCAAAAAGTGAAAGTCTCAAATCGGATGCTTTTTCGATATTTTCTTGTATACTTTGAGCAGAAAATTCGATTGGCGCAGACAGATTCATCGTAAGTATGATATTTTAAATTTTATCTGGCTTGAAAGTAAGCAAATGCGATGCAAATCTGAGCCTCCTTTACTTCGCATTTTGAGACGGATTAAAGTGTTTGCGCCAGGATCCAGCGCGTTTTTCGAACTCTACGCATCGAAATTAGTCGATTTCGTCGATAAAAACACCACTGAATATTTTCACGGTTTTTCAAAAAAAACCTAAGGTTAACCCCTTTGAATTTTTTTGACCCCAAAAAGTGAAAGTCTCAAATCGGATGCTTTTTCGATATTTTCTTGTATACTTTGAGCAGAAAATTCGATTGGCGCAGACAGCTTCATCGTAAGTATGATATTTTAAATTTTATCTGGCTTGAAAGTAAGCAAATGCGATGCAAATCTGAGCCTCCTTTACTTCGCATTTTGAGACGGATTAAAGTGTTTGCGCCAGGATCCAGCGCGTTTTTCGAACTCTACGCATCGAAATTAGTCGATTTCGTCGATAAAAGCACCACTGAATATTTTCACGGTTTTTGAAAAAAACCTAAGGTTAACCCCTTTGAATTTTTTTGACCCCAAAAAGTGAAAGTCTCAAATCGGATGCTTTTTCGATATTTTCTTGTATACTTTGAGCAGAAAATTCGATTGGCGCAGACAGATTCATCGTAAGTATGATATTTTAAATTTTATCTGGCTTGAAAGTAAGCAAATGCGATGCAAATCTGAGCCTCCTTTACTTCGCATTTTGAGACGGATTAAAGTGTTTGCGCCAGGATCCAGCGCGTTTTTCGAACTCTACGCATCGAAATTAGTCGATTTCGTCGATAAAAACACCACTGAATATTTTCACGGTTTTTGAAAAAAACCTAAGGTTAACCCCTTTGAATTTTTTTGACCCCAAAAAGTGAAAGTCTCAAATCGGATGCTTTTTCGATATTTTCTTGTATACTTTGAGCAGAAAATTCGATTGGCGCATACAGATTCATCGTAAGTATGATATTTTAAATTTTATCTGGCTTGAAAGTAAGCAAATGCGATGCAAATCTGAGCCTCCTTTACTTCGCATTTTGAGACGGATTAAAGTGTTTGCGCCAGGATCCAGCGCGTTTTTCGAACTCTACGCATCGAAATTAGTCGATTTCGTCGATAAAAACACCACTGAATATTTTTACGGTTTTTGAAAATAACCTAAGGTTAACCCCTTTGAATTTTTTTGACCCCAAAAAGTGAAATTCTCAAATCGGATGCTTTTTCGATATTTTCTTGTATACTTTGAGCAGAAAATTCGATTGGCGCAGACAGATTCATCGTAAGTATGATATTTTAAATTTTATCTGGCTTGAAAATAAGCAAATGCGATGCAAATCTGAGCCTCCTTTACTTCGCATTTTGAGACGGATTAAAGTGTTTGCGCCAGGATCCAGCGCGTTTTTCGAACTCTACGCATCGAAATTACTCGATTTCGTCGATAAAAACACCACTGAATATTTTCACGGTTTTTGAAAAAAACCTAAGGTTTTTGAATTTTTTTGACCCCAAAAAGTGAAAGTCTCAAATCGGATGCTTTTTTGATATTTTCTTGTATACTTTGAGCAGAAAATTCGATTGGCGCAGACAGATTCATCGTAAGTATGATATTTTAAATTTTATCTGGCTTGAAAGTAAGCAAATGCGATGCAAATCTGGGCCTCCTTTACTTCGCATTTTGAGACGGATTAAAGTGTTTGCGCCAGGATCCAGCGCGTTTTTCGAACTCTACGCATCGAAATTAGTCGATTTCGTCGATAAAAACACCACTGAATATTTTCACGGTTTTTGAAAAAAACCTTAGGTTAACCCCTTTGAATTTTTTTGACCCCAAAAAGTGAAAGTCTCAAATCGGATGCTTTTTCGATATTTTCTTGTATACTTTGAGCAGAAAATTCGATTGGCGCAGACAGATTCATCGTAAGTATGATATTTTAAATTTTATCTGGCTTGAAAGTAAGCAAATGCGATGCAAATCTGAGCCTCCTTTACTTCGCATTTTGAGACGGATTAAAGTGTTTGCGCCAGGATCCAGCGCGTTTTTCGAACTCTACGCATCGAAATTAGTCGATTTCGTCGATAAAAACACCACTGAATATTTTCACGGTTTTTGAAAAAAACCTAAGGTTAACCCCTTTGAATTTTTTTGACCCCAAAAAGTGAAAGTCTCAAATCGGATGCTTTTTCGATATTTTCTTGTATACTTTGAGCAGAAAATTCGATTGGCGCAGACAGATTCATCGTAAGTATGATATTTTAAATTTTATCTGGCTTGAAAGTAAGCAAATGCGATGCAAATCTGAGCCTCCTTTACTTCGCATTTTGAGACGGATTAAAGTGTTTGCGCCAGGATCCAGCGCGTTTTTCGAACTCTACGCATCGAAATTAGTCGATTTCGTCGATAAAAACACCACTGAATATTTTCACGGTTTTTGAAAAAAACCTAAGGTTAACCCCTTTGAATTTTTTTGACCCCAAAAAGTGAAAGTCTCAAATCGGATGCTTTTTCGATATTTTCTTGTATACTTTGAGCAGAAAATTCGATTGGCGCAGACAGATTCATCGTAAGTATGATATTTTAAATTTTATCTGGCTTGAAAGTAAGCAAATGCGATGCAAATCTGAGCCTCCTTTACTTCGCATTTTGAGACGGATTAAAGTGTTTGCGCCAGGATCCAGCGCGTTTTTCGAACTCTACGCATCGAAATTAGTCGATTTCGTCGATAAAAACACCACTGAATATTTTCACGGTTTTTGAAAAAAACCTAAGGTTAACCCCTTTGAATTTTTTTGACCCCAAAAAGTGAAAGTCTCAAATCGGATTCTTTTTCGATATTTTCTTGTATACTTTGAGCAGAAAATTCGATTGGCGCAGACAGATTCATCGTAAGTATGATATTTTAAATTTTATCTGGCTTGAAAGTAAGCAAATGCGATGCAAATCTGAGCCTCCTTTACTTCGCATTTTGAAACGGATTAAAGTGTTTGCGCCAGGATCCAGCGCGTTTTTCGAACTCTACGCATCGAAATTAGTCGATTTCGTCGATAAAAACACCACTGAATATTTTCACGGTTTTTGAAAAAAACCTAAGGTTAACCCCTTTGAATTTTTTTGACCCCAAAAAGTGAAAGTCTCAAATCGGATGCTTTTTCGATATTTTCTTGTATACTTTGAGCAAAAAATTCGATTGGCGCAGACAGATTCATCGTAAGTATGATATTTTAAATTTTATCTGGCTTGAAAGTAAGCAAATGCGATGCAAATCTGAGCCTCCTTTACTTCGCATTTTGAGACGGATTAAAGTGTTTGCGCCAGGATCCAGCGCGTTTTTCGAACTCTACGCATCGAAATTAGTCGATTTCGTCGATAAAAACACCACTGAATATTTTCACGGTTTTTGAAAAAAACCTAAGGTTAACCCCTTTGAATTTTTTTGACCCCAAAAAGTGAAAGTCTCAAATCGGATGCTTTTTCGATATTTTCTTGTATACTTTGAGCAGAAAATTCGATTGGCGCAGACAGATTCATCGTAAGTATGATATTTTAAATTTTATCTGGCTTGAAAGTAAGCAAATGCGATGCAAATCTGAGCCTCCTTTACTTCGCATTTTGAGACGGATTAAAGTGTTTGCGCCAGGATCCAGCGCGTTTTTCGAACTCTACGCATCGAAATTAGTCGATTTCGTCGATAAAAACACCACTGAATATTTTCACGGTTTTTGAAAAAAACCTAAGGTTAACCCCTTTGAATTTTTTTGACCCCAAAAAGTGAAAGTCTCAAATCGGATGCTTTTTTGATATTTTCTTGTATACTTTGAGCAGGAAATTCGATTGGCGCAGACAGATTCATCGTAAGTATGATATTTTAAATTTTATCTGGCTTGAAAGTAAGCAAATGCGATGCAAATCTGAGCCTCCTTTACTTCGCATTTTGAGACGGATTAAAGTGTTTGCGCCAGGATCCAGCGCGTTTTTCGAACTCTACGCATCGAAATTAGTCGATTTCGTCGATAAAAACACCACTGAATATTTTCACGGTTTTTGAAAAAAACCTAAGGTTAACCCCTTTGAATTTTTTTGACCCCAAAAAGTGAAAGTCTCAAATCGGATGCTTTTTCGATATTTTCTTGTATACTTTGAGCAGAAAATTCGATTGGCGCAGACAGATTCATCGTAAGTATGATATTTTAAATTTTATCTGGCTTGAAAATAAGCAAATGCGATGCAAATCTGAGCCTCCTTTACTTCGCATTTTGAGACGGATTAAAGTGTTTGCGCCAGGATCCAGCGCGTTTTTCGAACTCTACGCATCGCAATTACTCGATTTCGTCGATAAAAACACCACTGAATATTTTCACGGTTTTTGAAAAAAACCTAAGGTTAACCCCTTTGAATTTTTTTGACCCCAAAAAGTGAAAGTCTCAAATCGGATGCTTTTTTGATATTTTCTTGTATACTTTGAGCAGAAAATTCGATTGGCGCAGACAGATTCATCGTAAGTATGATATTTTAAATTTTATCTGGCTTGAAAGTAAGCAAATGCGATGCAAATCTGAGCCTCCTTTACTTCGCATTTTGAGACGGATTAAAGTGTTTGCGCCAGGATCCAGCGCGTTTTTCGAACTCTACGCATCGAAATTAGTCGATTTCGTCGATAAAAACACCACTGAATATTTTCACGGTTTTTGAAAAAAACCTAAGGTTAACCCCTTTGAATTTTTTTGACCCCAAAAAGTGAAAGTCTCAAATCGGATGCTTTTTCGATATTTTCTTGTATACTTTGAGCAGAAAATTCGATTGGCGCAGACAGATTCATCGTAAGTATGATATTTTAAATTTTATCTGGCTTGAAAGTAAGCAAATGCGATGCAAATCTGAGCCTCCTTTACTTCGCATTTTGAGACGGATTAAAGTGTTTGCGCCAGGATCCAGCGCGTTTTTCGAACTCTACGCATCGAAATTAGTCGATTTCGTCGATAAAAACACCACTGAATATTTTCACGGTTTTTGAAAAAAACCTAAGGTTAACCCCTTTGAATTTTTTTGACCCCAAAAAGTGAAAGTCTCAAATCGGATGCTTTTTCGATATTTTCTTGTATACTTTGAGCAGAAAATTCGATTGGCGCAGACAGATTCATCGTAAGTATGATATTTTAAATTTTATCTGGCTTGAAAGTAAGCAAATGCGATGCAAATCTGAGCCTCCTTTACTTCGCATTTTGAGACGGATTAAAGTGTTTGCGCCAGGATCCAGCGCGTTTTTCGAACTCTACGCATCGAAATTAGTCGATTTCGTCGATAAAAACACCACTGAATATTTTCACGGTTTTTGAAAAAAACCTAAGGTTAACCCCTTTGAATTTTTTTGACCCCAAAAAGTGAAAGTCTCAAATCGGATGCTTTTTCGATATTTTCTTGTATACTTTGAGCAGAAAATTCGATTGGCGCAGACAGATTCATCGTAAGTATGATATTTTAAATTGTATCTGGCTTGAAAGTAAGCAAATGCGATGCAAATCTGAGCCTCCTTTACTTCGCATTTTGAGACGGATTAAAGTGTTTGCGCCAGGATCCAGCGCGTTTTTCGAACTCTACGCATCGAAATTAGTCGATTTCGTCGATAAAAACACCACTGAATATTTTCACGGTTTTTGAAAAAAACCTAAGGTTAACCCCTTTGAATTTTTTTGACCCCAAAAAGTGAAAGTCTCAAATCGGATGCTTTTTCGATATTTTCTTGTATACTTTGAGCAGAAAATTCGATTGGCGCAGACAGATTCATTAAAGTATGATATTTTAAATTTTATCTGGCTTGAAAGTAAGCAAATGCGATGCAAATCTGAGCCTCCTTTACTTCGCATTTTGAGACGGATTAAAGTGTTTGCGCCAGGATCCAGCGCGTTTTTCGAACTCTACGCATCGAAATTAGTCGATTTCGTCGATAAAAACACCACTGAATATTTTCACGGTTTTTGAAAAAAACCTAAGGTTAACCCCTTTGAATTTTTTTGACCCCAAAAAGTGAAAGTCTCAAATCGGATGCTTTTTTGATATTTTCTTGTATACTTTGAGCAGAAAATTCGATTGGCGCAGACAGATTCATCGTAAGTATGATATTTTAAATTTTATCTGGCTTGAAAGTAAGCAAATGCGATGCAATTCTGAGCCTCCTTTACTTCGCATTTTGAGACGGATTAAAGTGTTTGCGCCAGGATCCAGAGCGTTTTTCGAACTCTACGCATCGAAATTAGTCGATTTCGTCGATAAAAACACCACTGAATATTTTCACGGTTTTTGAAAAAAACCTAAGGTTAACCCCTTTGAATTTTTTTGACCCCAAAAAGTGAAAGTCTCAAATCGGATGCTTTTTCGATATTTTCTTGTATACTTTGAGCAGAAAATTCGATTGGCGCAGACAGATTCATCGTAAGTATGATATTTTAAATTTTATCTGGCTTGAAAGTAAGCAAATGCGATGCAAATCTGGGCCTCCTTTACTTCGCATTTTGAGACCGATTAAAGTGTTTGCGCCAGGATCCAGCGCGTTTTTCGAACTCTACGCATCGAAATTAGTCGATTTCGTCGATTAAAACACCACTGAATATTTTCACGGTTTTTGAAAAAAACCTAAGGTTAACCCCTTTGAATTTTTTTGACCCCAAAAAGTGAAAGTCTCAAATCGGATGCTTTTTCGATATTTTCTTGTATACTTTGAGCAGAAAATTCGATTGGCGCAGACAGATTCATCGTAAGTATGATATTTTAAATTTTATCTGGCTTGAAAGTAAGCAAATGCGATGCAAATCTGAGCCTCCTTTACTTCGCATTTTGAGACGGATTAAAGTGTTTGCGCCAGGATCCAGCGCGTTTTTCGAACTCTACGCATCGAAATTAGTCGATTTCGTCGATAAAAACACCACTGAATATTTTCACGGTTTTTGAAAAAAACCGAAGGTTAACCCCTTTGAATTTTTTTGACCCCAAAAAGTGAAAGTCTCAAATCGGATGCTTTTTCGATATTTTCTTGTATACTTTGAGCAGAAAATTCGATTGGCGCAGACAGATTCATCGTAAGTATGATATTTTAAATTTTATCTGGCTTGAAAGTAAGCAAATGCGATGCAAATCTGAGCCTCCTTTACTTCGCATTTTGAGACGGATTAAAGTGTTTGCGCCAGGATCCAGCGCGTTTTTCGAACTCTACGCATCGAAATTAGTCGATTTCGTCGATAAAAACACCACTGAATATTTTCACGGTTTTTGAAAAAAACCTAAGGTTAACCCCTTTGAATTTTTTTGACCCCAAAAAGTGAAAGTCTCAAATCGGATGCTTTTTCGATATTTTCTTGTATACTTTGAGCAGAAAATTCGATTGGCGCAGACAGATTCATCGTAAGTATGATATTTTAAATTTTATCTGGCTTGAAAATAAGCAAATGCGATGCAAATCTGAGCCTCCTTTACTTCGCATTTTGAGACGGATTAAAGTGTTTGCGCCAGGATCCAGCGCGTTTTTCGAACTCTACGCATCGAAATTAGTCGATTTCGTCGATAAAAACACCACTGAATATTTTCACGGTTTTTGAAAAAAACCTAAGGTTAACCCCTTTGAATTTTTTTGACCCCAAAAAGTGAAAGTCTCAAATCGGATGCTTTTTCGATATTTTCTTGTATACTTTGAGCAGAAAATTCGATTGGCGCAGACAGATTCATCGTAAGTATGATATTTTAAATTTTATCTGGCTTGAAAGTAAGCAAATGCGATGCAAATCTGAGCCTCCTTTACTTCGCATTTTGAGACGGATTAAAGTGTTTGCGCCAGGATCCAGCGCGTTTTTCGAACTCTACGCATCGAAATTAGTCGATTTCGTCGATAAAAACACCACTGAATATTTTCACGGTTTTTGAAAAAACCTAAGGTTAACCCCTTTGAATTTTTTTGACCCCAAAAAGTGAAAGTCTCAAATCGGATGCTTTTTCGATATTTTCTTGTATACTTTGAGCAAAAAATTCGATTGGCGCAGACAGATTCATCGTAAGTATGATATTTTAAATTTTATCTGGCTTGAAAGTAAGCAAATGCGATGCAAATCTGAGCTTCCTTTACTTCGCATTTTGAGACGGATTAAAGTGTTTGCGCCAGGATCCAGCGCGTTTTTCGAACTCTACGCATCGAAATTAGTCGATTTCGTCGATAAAAACACCACTGAATATTTTCACGGTTTTTGAAAAAAACCTAAGGTTAACCCCTTTGAATTTTTTTGACCCCAAAAAGTGAAAGTCTCAAATCGGATGCTTTTTCGATATTTTCTTGTATACTTTGAGCAGAAAATTCGATTGGCGCAGACAGATTCATCGTAAGTATGATATTTTAAATTTTATCTGGCTTGAAAGTAAGCAAATGCGATGCAAATCTGAGCCTCCTTTACTTCGCATTTTGAGACGGATTAAAGTGTTTGCGCCAGGATCCAGCGCGTTTTTCGAACTCTACGCATCGAAATTAGTCGATTTCGTCGATAAAAACACCACTGAATATTTTCACGGTTTTTGAAAAAAACCTAAGGTTAACCCCTTTGAATTTTTTTGACCCCAAAAAGTGAAAGTCTCAAATCGGATGCTTTTTTGATATTTTCTTGTATACTTTGAGCAGAAAATTCGATTGGCGCAGACAGATTCATCGTAAGTATGATATTTTAAATTTTATCTGGCTTGAAAGTAAGCAAATGCGATGCAAATCTGAGCCTCCTTTACTTCGCATTTTGAGACGGATTAAAGTGTTTGCGCCAGGATCCAGCGCGTTTTTCGAACTCTACGCATCGAAATTAGTCGATTTCGTCGATAAAAACACCACTGAATATTTTCACGGTTTTTGAAAAAAACCTAAGGTTAACCCCTTTGAATTTTTTTGACCCCAAAAAGTGAAAGTCTCAAATCGGATGCTTTTTCGATATTTTCTTGTATACTTTGAGCAGAAAATTCGATTGGCGCAGACAGATTCATCGTAAGTATGATATTTTAAATTTTATCTGGCTTGAAAATAAGCAAATGCGATGCAAATCTGAGCCTCCTTTACTTCGCATTTTGAGACGGATTAAAGTGTTTGCGCCAGGATCCAGCGCGTTTTTCGAACTCTACGCATCGCAATTACTCGATTTCGTCGATAAAAACACCACTGAATATTTTCACGGTTTTTGAAAAAAACCTAAGGTTAACCCCTTTGAATTTTTTTGACCCCAAAAAGTGAAAGTCTCAAATCGGATGCTTTTTTGATATTTTCTTGTATACTTTGAGCAGAAAATTCGATTGGCGCAGACAGATTCATCGTAAGTATGATATTTTAAATTTTATCTGGCTTGAAAGTAAGCAAATGCGATGCAAATCTGAGCCTCCTTTACTTCGCATTTTGAGACGGATTAAAGTGTTTGCGCCAGGATCCAGCGCGTTTTTCGAACTCTACGCATCGAAATTAGTCGATTTCGTCGATAAAAACACCACTGAATATTTTCACGGTTTTTGAAAAAAACCTAAGGTTAACCCCTTTGAATTTTTTTGACCCCAAAAAGTGAAAGTCTCAAATCGGATGCTTTTTCGATATTTTCTTGTATACTTTGAGCAGAAAATTCGATTGGCGCAGACAGATTCATCGTAAGTATGATATTTTAAATTTTATCTGGCTTGAAAGTAAGCAAATGCGATGCAAATCTGAGCCTCCTTTACTTCGCATTTTGAGACGGATTAAAGTGTTTGCGCCAGGATCCAGCGCGTTTTTCGAACTCTACGCATCGAAATTAGTCGATTTCGTCGATAAAAACACCACTGAATATTTTCACGGTTTTTGAAAAAAACCTAAGGTTAACCCCTTTGAATTTTTTTGACCCCAAAAAGTGAAAGTCTCAAATCGGATGCTTTTTCGATATTTTCTTGTATACTTTGAGCAGAAAATTCGATTGGCGCAGACAGATTCATCGTAAGTATGATATTTTAAATTTTATCTGGCTTGAAAGTAAGCAAATGCGATGCAAATCTGAGCCTCCTTTACTTCGCATTTTGAGACGTATTAAAGTGTTTGCGCCAGGATCCAGCGCGTTTTTCGAACTCTACGCATCGAAATTAGTCGATTTCGTCGATAAAAACACCACTGAATATTTTCACGGTTTTTGAAAAAAACCTAAGGTTAACCCCTTTGAATTTTTTTGACCCCAAAAAGTGAAAGTCTCAAATCGGATGCTTTTTCGATATTTTCTTGTATACTTTGAGCAGAAAATTCGATTGGCGCAGACAGATTCATCGTAAGTATGATATTTTAAATTTTATCTGGCTTGAAAATAAGCAAATGCGATGCAAATCTGAGCCTCCTTTACTTCGCATTTTGAGACGGATTAAAGTGTTTGCGCCAGGATCCAGCGCGTTTTTCGAACTCTACGCATCGAAATTAGTCGATTTCGTCGATAAAAACACCACTGAATATTTTCACGGTTTTTGAAAAAAACCTAAGGTTAACCCCTTTGAATTTTTTTGACCCCAAAAAGTGAAAGTCTCAAATCGGATGCTTTTTCGATATTTTCTTGTATACTTTGAGCAGAAAATTCGATTGGCGCAGACAGATTCATCGTAAGTATGATATTTTAAATTTTATCTGGCTTGAAAGTAAGCAAATGCGATGCAAATCTGAGCCTCCTTTACTTCGCATTTTGAGACGGATTAAAGTGTTTGCGCCAGGATCCAGCGCGTTTTTCGAACTCTACGCATCGAAATTAGTCGATTTCGTCGATAAAAACACCACTGAATATTTTCACGGTTTTTGAAAAAAACCTAAGGTTAACCCCTTTGAATTTTTTTGACCCCAAAAAGTGAAAGTCTCAAATCGGATGCTTTTTTGATATTTTCTTGTATACTTTGAGCAGAAAATTCGATTGGCGCAGACAGATTCATCGTAAGTATGATATTTTAAATTTTATCTGGCTTGAAAGTAAGCAAATGCGATGCAATTCTGAGCCTCCTTTACTTCGCATTTTGAGACGGATTAAAGTGTTTGCGCCAGGATCCAGAGCGTTTTTCGAACTCTACGCATCGAAATTAGTCGATTTCGTCGATAAAAACACCACTGAATATTTTCACGGTTTTTGAAAAAAACCTAAGGTTAACCCCTTTGAATTTTTTTGACCCCAAAAAGTGAAAGTCTCAAATCGGATGCTTTTTCGATATTTTCTTGTATACTTTGAGCAGAAAATTCGATTGGCGCAGACAGATTCATCGTAAGTATGATATTTTAAATTTTATCTGGCTTGAAAGTAAGCAAATGCGATGCAAATCTGGGCCTCCTTTACTTCGCATTTTGAGACCGATTAAAGTGTTTGCGCCAGGATCCAGCGCGTTTTTCGAACTCTACGCATCGAAATTAGTCGATTTCGTCGATTAAAACACCACTGAATATTTTCACGGTTTTTGAAAAAAACCTAAGGTTAACCCCTTTGAATTTTTTTGACCCCAAAAAGTGAAAGTCTCAAATCGGATGCTTTTTCGATATTTTCTTGTATACTTTGAGCAGAAAATTCGATTGGCGCAGACAGATTCATCGTAAGTATGATATTTTAAATTTTATCTGGCTTGAAAGTAAGCAAATGCGATGCAAATCTGAGCCTCCTTTACTTCGCATTTTGAGACGGATTAAAGTGTTTGCGCCAGGATCCAGCGCGTTTTTCGAACTCTACGCATCGAAATTAGTCGATTTCGTCGATAAAAACACCACTGAATATTTTCACGGTTTTTGAAAAAAACCGAAGGTTAACCCCTTTGAATTTTTTTGACCCCAAAAAGTGAAAGTCTCAAATCGGATGCTTTTTCGATATTTTCTTGTATACTTTGAGCAGAAAATTCGATTGGCGCAGACAGATTCATCGTAAGTATGATATTTTAAATTTTATCTGGCTTGAAAGTAAGCAAATGCGATGCAAATCTGAGCCTCCTTTACTTCGCATTTTGAGACGGATTAAAGTGTTTGCGCCAGGATCCAGCGCGTTTTTCGAACTCTACGCATCGAAATTAGTCGATTTCGTCGATAAAAACACCACTGAATATTTTCACGGTTTTTGAAAAAAACCTAAGGTTAACCCCTTTGAATTTTTTTGACCCCAAAAAGTGAAAGTCTCAAATCGGATGCTTTTTTGATATTTTCTTGTATACTTTGAGCAGAAAATTCGATTGGCGCAGACAGATTCATCGTAAGTATGATATTTTAAATTTTATCTGGCTTGAAAGTAAGCAAATGCGATGCAATTCTGAGCCTCCTTTACTTCGCATTTTGAGACGGATTAAAGTGTTTGCGCCAGGATCCAGAGCGTTTTTCGAACTCAACGCATCGAAATTAGTCGATTTCGTCGATAAAAACACCACTGAATATTTTCACGGTTTTTGAAAAAAACCTAAGGTTAACCCCTTTGAATTTTTTTGACCCCAAAAAGTGAAAGTCTCAAATCGGATGCTTTTTCGATATTTTCTTGTATACTTTGAGCAGAAAATTCGATTGGCGCAGACAGATTCATCGTAAGTATGATATTTTAAATTTTATCTGGCTTGAAAGTAAGCAAATGCGATGCAAATCTGAGTCTCCTTTACTTCGCATTTTGAGACGGATTAAAGTGTTTGCGCCAGGATCCAGCGCGTTTTTCGAACTCTACGCATCGAAATTAGTCGATTTCGTCGATAAAAACACCACTGAATATTTTCACGGTTTTTGAAAAAAACCTAAGGTTAACCCCTTTGAATTTTTTTGACCCCAAAAAGTGAAAGTCTCAAATCGGATGCTTTTTCGATATTTTCTTGTATACTTTGAGCAGAAAATTCGATTGTCGCAGACAGATTCATCGTAAGTATGATATTTTAAATTTTATCTGGCTTGAAAGTAAGCAAATGCGATGCAAATCTGAGCCTCCTTTACTTCGCATTTTGAGACGGATTAAAGTGTTTGCGCCAGGATCCAGCGCGTTTTTCGAACTCTACGCATCGAAATTAGTCGATTTCGTCGATAAAAACACCACTGAATATTTTCACGGTTTTTGAAAAAAACCTAAGGTTAACCCCTTTGAATTTTTTTGACCCCAAAAAGTGAAAGTCTCAAATCGAATGCTTTTTCGATATTTTCTTGTATACTTTGAGCAGAAAATTCGATTGGCGCAGACAGATTCATCGTAAGTATGATATTTTAAATTTTATCTGGCTTGAAAGTAAGCAAATGCGATGCAAATCTGAGCCTCCTTTACTTCGCATTTTGAGACGGATTAAAGTGTTTGCGCCAGGATCCAGCGCGTTTTTCGAACTCTACGCATCGAAATTAGTCGATTTCGTCGATAAAAACACCACTGAATATTTTCACGGTTTTTGAAAAAAACCTAAGGTTAACCCCTTTGAATTTTTTTGACCCCAAAAAGTGAAAGTCTCAAATCGGATGCTTTTTCGATATTTTCTTGTATACTTTGAGCAGAAAATTCGATTGGCGCAGACAGATTCAGCGTAAGTATGATATTTTAAATTTTATCTGGCTTGAAATTAAGCAAATGCGATGCAAATCTGAGCCTCCTTTACTTCGCATTTTGAGACGGATTAAAGTGTTTGCGCCAGGATCCAGCGCGTTTTTCGAACTCTACGCATCGAAATTAGTCGATTTCGTCGATAAAAACACCACTGAATATTTTCACGGTTTCTGAAAAAAACCTAAGGTTAACCCCTTTGAATTTTTTTGACCCCAAAATGTAAAAGTTTCAAATCGGATGCTTTTTCGATATTTTCTTGTATACTTTGAGCAGAAAATTCGATTGGCGCAGACAGATTCATCGTAAGTATGATATTTTAAATTTTATCTGGCTTGAAAGTAAGCAAATGCGATGTAAATCTCAGCCTCCTTTACTTCGCATTTTGAGACGGATTAAAGTGTTTGCGCCAGGATCCAGCGCGTTTTTCGAACTCTACGCATCGAAATTAGTCGATTTCGTCGATAAAAACACCACTGAATATTTTCACGGTTCTTGAAAAGAACCTAAGGTTAACCCCTTTGAATTTTTTTGACCCCAAAAAGTGAAAGTCTCAAATCGGATGCTTTTTCGATCTTTTCTTGTATACTTTGAGCAGAAAATTCGATTGGCGCAGACAGATTCATCGTAAGTATGATATTTTAAATTTTATCTGGCTTGAAAGTAAGCAAATGCGATGCAAATCTGAGCCTCCTTTACTTCGCATTTTGAGACGGATTAAAGTGTTTGCGCCAGGATCCAGCGCGTTTTTCGAACTCTACGTATCGAAATTAGTCGATTTCGTCGATAAAAACAACACTGAATATTTTCACGGTTTTTGAAAAAAACCTAAGGTTAACCCCTTTGAATTTTTTTGACCCCAAAAAGTGAAAGTCTCAAATCGGATGCTTTTTCGATATTTTCTTGTATACTTTGAGCAGAAAATTCGATTGGCGCAGACAGATTCAGCGTAAGTATGATATTTTAAATTTTATCTGGCTTGAAATTAAGCAAATGCGATGCAAATCTGAGCCTCCTTTACTTCGCATTTTGAGACGGATTAAAGTGTTTGCGCCAGGATCCAGCGCGTTTTTCGAACTCTACGCATCGAAATTAGTCGATTTCGTCGATAAAAACACCACTGAATATTTTCACGGTTTCTGAAAAAAACCTAAGGTTAACCCCTTTGAATTTTTTTGACCCCAAAAAGTGAAAGTTTCAAATCGGATGCTTTTTCGATATTTTCTTGTATACTTTGAGCAGAAAATTCGATTGGCGCAGACAGATTCATCGTAAGTATGATATTTTAAATTTTATCTGGCTTGAAAGTAAGCAAATGCGATGCAAATCTGAGCCTCCTTTACTTCACATTTTGAGACGGATTAAAGTGTTTGCGCCAGGATCCAGCGCGTTTTTCGAACTCTACGCATCGAAATTAGTCGATTTCGTCGATAAACCACCACTGAATATTTTAACGGCTTTTGAAAAAAACCTAAGGTTAACCCCTTTGAATTTTTTTGACACCAAAAAGTGAAAGTCTCAAATTGGATGCTTTTTTGATCTTTTCTTGTATACTTTGAGCAGAAAATTCGATTGGCGCAGACAGATTCATCGTAAGTATGATATTTTAAATTTTATCTGGCTTGAAAGTAAGCAAATGCGATGCAAATCTGAGCCTCCTTTACTTCGCATTTTGAGACGGATTAAAGTGTTTGCGCCAGGATCCAGCGAGTTTTTCGAACTCTACGCATCGAAATTAATCGATTTCGTCGATAAAAACACCACTGAATATTTTCACGGTTTTTGAAAAAAACCTAAGGTTAGCCCCTTTGAATTTTTTTGACCCCAAAAAGTGAAAGTCTCAAATCGGATGCTTTTTCGATCTATTCTTGTATACTTTCAGCAGAAAATTCGATTGGCGCAGACAGATTCATCGTAAGTATGATATTTTAAATTTTATCTGGCTTGAAAGTAAGCAAATGCGATGCAAATTTGAGCCTCCTTTACTTCGCATTTTGAGACGGATTAAAGTGTTTGCGCCAGGATCCAGCGCGTTTTTCGAACTCTACGCATCGAAATTAGTCGATTTCGTCGATAAAAACACCACTGAATATTTTCACGGTTTTTGAAAAAAACCTAAGGTTAACCCCTTTGAATTTTTTTGACCCCAAAAAGTGAAAGTCTCAAATCGGATGCTTTTTCGATATTTTCTTGTATACTTTGAGCAGAAAATTCGATTGGCGCAGACAGATTCATCGTAAGTATGATATTTTAAATTTTATCTGGCTTGAAAGTAAGCAAATGCGATGCAAATCTGAGTCTCCTTTACTTCGCATTTTGAGACGGATTAAAGTGTTTGCGCCAGGATCCAGCGCGTTTTTCGAACTCTACGCATCGAAATTAGTCGATTTCGTCGATAAAAACACCACTGAATATTTTCACGGTTTTTGAAAAAAACCTAAGGTTAACCCCTTTGAATTTTTTTGACCCCAAAAAGTGAAAGTCTCAAATCGGATGCTTTTTCGATATTTTCTTGTATACTTTGAGCAGAAAATTCGATTGGCGCAGACAGATTCATCGTAAGTATGATATTTTAAATTTTATCTGGCTTGAAAGTAAGCAAATGCGATGCAAATCTGAGCCTCCTTTACTTCGCATTTTGAGACGGATTAAAGTGTTTGCGCCAGGATCCAGCGCGTTTTTCGAACTCTACGCATCGAAATTAGTCGATTTCGTCGATAAAAACACCACTGAATATTTTCACGGTTTTTGAAAAAAACCTAAGGTTAACCCCTTTGAATTTTTTTGACCCCAAAAAGTGAAAGTCTCAAATCGGATGCTTTTTCGATATTTTCTTGTATACTTTGAGCAGAAAATTCGATTGGCGCAGACAGATTCATCGTAAGTATGATATTTTAAATTTTATCTGGCTTGAAAGTAAGCAAATGCGATGCAAATCTGAGCCTCCTTTACTTCGCATTTTGAGACGGATTAAAGTGTTTGCGCCAGGATCCAGCGCGTTTTTCGAACTCTACGCATCGAAATTAGTCGTTTTCGTCGATAAAAACACCACTGAATATTTTCACGGTTTTTGAAAAAAACCTAAGGTTAACCCCTTTGAATTTTTTTGACCCCAAAAAGTGAAAGTCTCAAATCGGATGCTTTTTCGATATTTTCTTGTATACTTTGAGCAGAAAATTCGATTGGCGCAGACAGATTCATCGTAAGTATGATATTTTAAATTTTATCTGGCTTGAAAGTAAGCAAATGCGATGCAAATCTGAGCCTCCTTTACTTCGCATTTTGAGACGGATTAAAGTGTTTGCGCCAGGATCCAGCGCGTTTTTCGAACTCTACGCATCGAAAGTAGTCGATTTCGTCGATAAAAACACCACTGAATATTTTCACGGTTTTTGAAAAAAACCTAAGGTTAATCCCTTTGAATTTTTTTGACCCCAAACAGTGAAAGTCTCAAATCGGATGCTTTTTCGATATTTTCTTGTATACTTTGAGCAGAAAATTCGATTGGCGCAGACAGATTCATCGTAAGTATGATATTTTAAATTTTATCTGGCTTGAAAGTAAGCAAATGCGATGCAAATCTGAGCCTCCTTTACTTCGCATTTTGAGACGGATTAAAGTGTTTGCGCCAGGATCCAGCGCGTTTTTCGAACTCTACGCATCGAAATTAGTCGTTTTCGTCGATAAAAACACCACTGAATATTTTCACGGTTTTTGAAAAAAACCTAAGGTTAACCCCTTTGAATTTTTTTGACCCCAAAAAGTGAAAGTCTCAAATCGGATGCTTTTTCGATATTTTCTTGTATACTTTGAGCAGAAAATTCGATTGGCGCAGACAGATTCATCGTAAGTATGATATTTTAAATTTTATCTGGCTTGAAAGTAAGCAAATGCGATGCAAATCTGAGCCTCCTTTACTTCGCATTTTGAGACGGATTAAAGTGTTTGCGCCAGGATCCAGCGCGTTTTTCGAACTCTACGCATCGAAATTAGTCGATTTCGTCGATAAAAACACCACTGAATATTTTCACGGTTTTTGAAAAAAACCTAAGGTTAACCCCTTTGAATTTTTTTGACCCCAAAAAGTGAAAGTCTCAAATCGGATGCTTTTTCGATATTTTCTTGTATACTTTGAGCAGAAAATTCGATTGGCGCAGACAGATTCATCGTAAGTATGATATTTTAAATTTTATCTGGCTTGAAAGTAAGCAAATGCGATGCAAATCTGAGCCTCCTTTACTTCGCATTTTGAGACGGATTAAAGTGTTTGCGCCAGGATCCAGCGCGTTTTTCGAACTCTACGCATCGAAATTAGTCGTTTTCGTCGATAAAAACACCACTGAATATTTTCACGGTTTTTGAAAAAAACCTAAGGTTAACCCCTTTGAATTTTTTTGACCCCAAAAAGTGAAAGTCTCAAATCGGATGCTTTTTCGATATTTTCTTGTATACTTTGAGCAGAAAATTCGATTGGCGCAGACAGATTCATCGTAAGTATGATATTTTAAATTTTATCTGGCTTGAAAGTAAGCAAATGCGATGCAAATCTGAGCCTCCTTTACTTCGCATTTTGAGACGGATTAAAGTGTTTGCGCCAGGATCCAGCGCGTTTTTCGAACTCTACGCATCGAAATTAGTCGATTTCGTCGATAAAAACACCACTGAATATTTTCACGGTTTTTGAAAAAAACCTAAGGTTAATCCCTTTGAATTTTTTTGACCCCAAACAGTGAAAGTCTCAAATCGGATGCTTTTTCGATATTTTCTTGTATACTTTGAGCAGAAAATTCCATTGGCGCAGACAGATTCATCGTAAGTATGATATTTTAAATTTTATCTGGCTTGAAAATAAGCAAATGCGATGCAAATCTGAGCCTCCTTTACTTCGCATTTTGAGACGGATTAAAGTGTTTGCGCCAGGATCCAGCGCGTTTTTCGAACTCTACGCATCGAAATTAGTCGATTTCGTCGATAAAAACACCACTGAATATTTTCACGGTTTTTGAAAAAAACCTAAGGTTAACCCCTTTGAATTTTTTTGACCCCAAAAAGTGAAAGTCTCAAATCGGATGCTTTTTCGATATTTTCTTGTATACTTTGAGCAGAAAATTCGATTGGCGCAGACAGATTCATCGTAAGTATGATATTTTAAATTTTATCTGGCTTGAAAGTAAGCAAATGCGATGCAAATCTGAGTCTCCTTTACTTCGCATTTTGAGACGGATTAAAGTGTTTGCGCCAGGATCCAGCGCGTTTTTCGAACTCTACGCATCGAAATTAGTCGATTTCGTCGATAAAAACACCACTGAATATTTTCACGGTTTTTGAAAAAAACCTAAGGTTTTTAACCCCTTTGAATTTTTTTGACCCCAAAAAGTGAAAGTCTCAAATCGGATGCTTTTTCGATATTTTCTTGTATACTTTGAGCAGAAAATTCGATTGGCGCAGACAGATTCATCGTAAGTATGATATTTTAAATTTTATCTGGCTTGAAAATAAGCAAATGCGATGCAAATCTGAGCCTCCTTTACTTCGCATTTTGAGACGGATTAAAGTGTTTGCGCCAGGATCCAGCGCGTTTTTCGAACTCTACGCATCGAAATTAGTCGATTTCGTCGATAAAAACACCACTGAATATTTTCACGGTTTTTGAAAAAAACCTAAGGTTAACCCCTTTGAATTTTTTTGACCCCAAAAAGTGAAAGGCTCAAATCGGATGCTTTTTCGATATTTTCTTGTATACTTTGAGCAGAAAATTCGATTGGCGCAGACAGATTCATCGTAAGTATGATATTTTAAATTTTATCTGGCTTGAAAGTAAGCAAATGCGATGCAAATCTGAGTCTCCTTTACTTCGCATTTTGAGACGGATTAAAGTGTTTGCGCCAGGATCCAGCGCGTTTTTCGAACTCTACGCATCGAAATTAGTCGATTTCGTCGATAAAAACACCACTGAATATTTTCACGGTTTTTGAAAAAAACCTAAGGTTAACCCCTTTGAATTTTTTTGACCCCAAAAAGTGAAAGTCTCAAATCGGATGCTTTTTCGATATTTTCTTGTATACTTTGAGCAGAAAATTCGATTGGCGCAGACAGATTCATCGTAAGTATGATATTTTAAATTTTATCTGGCTTGAAAGTAAGCAAATGCGATGCAAATCTGAGCCTCCTTTACTTCGCATTTTGAGACGGATTAAAGTGTTTGCGCCAGGATCCAGCGCGTTTTTCGAACTCTACGCATCGAAATTAGTCGATTTCGTCGATAAAAACACCACTGAATATTTTCACGGTTTTTGAAAAAAACCTAAGGTTAACCCCTTTGAATTTTTTTGACCCCAAAAAGTGAAAGTCTCAAATCGGATGCTTTTTCGATATTTTCTTGTATACTTTGAGCAGAAAATTCGATTGGCGCAGACAGATTCATCGTAAGTATGATATTTTAAATTTTATCTGGCTTGAAAGTAAGCAAATGCGATGCAAATCTGAGCCTCCTTTACTTCGCATTTTGAGACGGATTAAAGTGTTTGCGCCAGGATCCAGCGCGTTTTTCGAACTCTACGCATCGAAATTAGTCGTTTTCGTCGATAAAAACACCACTGAATATTTTCACGGTTTTTGAAAAAAACCTAAGGTTAACCCCTTTGAATTTTTTTGACCCCAAAAAGTGAAAGTCTCAAATCGGATGCTTTTTCGATATTTTCTTGTATACTTTGAGCAGAAAATTCGATTGGCGCAGACAGATTCATCGTAAGTATGATATTTTAAATTTTATCTGGCTTGAAAGTAAGCAAATGCGATGCAAATCTGAGCCTCCTTTACTTCGCATTTTGAGACGGATTAAAGTGTTTGCGCCAGGATCCAGCGCGTTTTTCGAACTCTACGCATCGAAAGTAGTCGATTTCGTCGATAAAAACACCACTGAATATTTTCACGGTTTTTGAAAAAAACCTAAGGTTAATCCCTTTGAATTTTTTTGACCCCAAACAGTGAAAGTCTCAAATCGGATGCTTTTTCGATATTTTCTTGTATACTTTGAGCAGAAAATTCGATTGGCGCAGACAGATTCATCGTAAGTATGATATTTTAAATTTTATCTGGCTTGAAAGTAAGCAAATGCGATGCAAATCTGAGCCTCCTTTACTTCGCATTTTGAGACGGATTAAAGTGTTTGCGCCAGGATCCAGCGCGTTTTTCGAACTCTACGCATCGAAATTAGTCGTTTTCGTCGATAAAAACACCACTGAATATTTTCACGGTTTTTGAAAAAAACCTAAGGTTAACCCCTTTGAATTTTTTTGACCCCAAAAAGTGAAAGTCTCAAATCGGATGCTTTTTCGATATTTTCTTGTATACTTTGAGCAGAAAATTCGATTGGCGCAGACAGATTCATCGTAAGTATGATATTTTAAATTTTATCTGGCTTGAAAGTAAGCAAATGCGATGCAAATCTGAGCCTCCTTTACTTCGCATTTTGAGACGGATTAAAGTGTTTGCGCCAGGATCCAGCGCGTTTTTCGAACTCTACGCATCGAAATTAGTCGATTTCGTCGATAAAAACACCACTGAATATTTTCACGGTTTTTGAAAAAAACCTAAGGTTAACCCCTTTGAATTTTTTTGACCCCAAAAAGTGAAAGTCTCAAATCGGATGCTTTTTCGATATTTTCTTGTATACTTTGAGCAGAAAATTCGATTGGCGCAGACAGATTCATCGTAAGTATGATATTTTAAATTTTATCTGGCTTGAAAGTAAGCAAATGCGATGCAAATCTGAGCCTCCTTTACTTCGCATTTTGAGACGGATTAAAGTGTTTGCGCCAGGATCCAGCGCGTTTTTCGAACTCTACGCATCGAAATTAGTCGTTTTCGTCGATAAAAACACCACTGAATATTTTCACGGTTTTTGAAAAAAACCTAAGGTTAACCCCTTTGAATTTTTTTGACCCCAAAAAGTGAAAGTCTCAAATCGGATGCTTTTTCGATATTTTCTTGTATACTTTGAGCAGAAAATTCGATTGGCGCAGACAGATTCATCGTAAGTATGATATTTTAAATTTTATCTGGCTTGAAAGTAAGCAAATGCGATGCAAATCTGAGCCTCCTTTACTTCGCATTTTGAGACGGATTAAAGTGTTTGCGCCAGGATCCAGCGCGTTTTTCGAACTCTACGCATCGAAATTAGTCGATTTCGTCGATAAAAACACCACTGAATATTTTCACGGTTTTTGAAAAAAACCTAAGGTTAATCCCTTTGAATTTTTTTGACCCCAAACAGTGAAAGTCTCAAATCGGATGCTTTTTCGATATTTTCTTGTATACTTTGAGCAGAAAATTCCATTGGCGCAGACAGATTCATCGTAAGTATGATATTTTAAATTTTATCTGGCTTGAAAATAAGCAAATGCGATGCAAATCTGAGCCTCCTTTACTTCGCATTTTGAGACGGATTAAAGTGTTTGCGCCAGGATCCAGCGCGTTTTTCGAACTCTACGCATCGAAATTAGTCGATTTCGTCGATAAAAACACCACTGAATATTTTCACGGTTTTTGAAAAAAACCTAAGGTTAACCCCTTTGAATTTTTTTGACCCCAAAAAGTGAAAGTCTCAAATCGGATGCTTTTTCGATATTTTCTTGTATACTTTGAGCAGAAAATTCGATTGGCGCAGACAGATTCATCGTAAGTATGATATTTTAAATTTTATCTGGCTTGAAAGTAAGCAAATGCGATGCAAATCTGAGTCTCCTTTACTTCGCATTTTGAGACGGATTAAAGTGTTTGCGCCAGGATCCAGCGCGTTTTTCGAACTCTACGCATCGAAATTAGTCGATTTCGTCGATAAAAACACCACTGAATATTTTCACGGTTTTTGAAAAAAACTTAAGGTTAACCCCTTTGAATTTTTTTGACCCCAAAAAGTGAAAGTCTCAAATCGGATGCTTTTTCGATCTATTCTTGTATACTTTCAGCAGAAAATTCGATTGGCGCAGACAGATTCATCGTAAGTATGATATTTTAAATTTTATCTGGCTTGAAAGTAAGCAAATGCGATGCAAATTTGAGCCTCCTTTACTTCGCATTTTGAGACGGATTAAAGTGTTTGCGCCAGGATCCAGCGCGTTTTTCGAACTCTACGCATCGAAATTAGTCGATTTCGTCGATAAAAACACCACTGAATATTTTCACGGTTTTTGAAAAAAACCTAAGGTTTTTAACCCCTTTGAATTTTTTTGACCCCAAAAAGTGAAAGTCTCAAATCGGATGCTTTTTCGATATTTTCTTGTATACTTTGAGCAGAAAATTCGATTGGCGCAGACAGATTCATCGTAAGTATGATATTTTAAATTTTATCTGGCTTGAAAATAAGCAAATGCGATGCAAATCTGAGCCTCCTTTACTTCGCATTTTGAGACGGATTAAAGTGTTTGCGCCAGGATCCAGCGCGTTTTTCGAACTCTACGCATCGAAATTAGTCGATTTCGTCGATAAAAACACCACTGAATATTTTCACGGTTTTTGAAAAAAACCTAAGGTTAACCCCTTTGAATTTTTTTGACCCCAAAAAGTGAAAGTCTCAAATCGGATGCTTTTTCGATATTTTCTTGTATACTTTGAGCAGAAAATTCGATTGGCGCAGACAGATTCATCGTAAGTATGATATTTTAAATTTTATCTGGCTTGAAAGTAAGCAAATGCGATGCAAATCTGAGTCTCCTTTACTTCGCATTTTGAGACGGATTAAAGTGTTTGCGCCAGGATCCAGCGCGTTTTTCGAACTCTACGCATCGAAATTAGTCGATTTCGTCGATAAAAACACCACTGAATATTTTCACGGTTTTTGAAAAAAACCTAAGGTTAACCCCTTTGAATTTTTTTGACCCCAAAAAGTGAAAGTCTCAAATCGGATGCTTTTTCGATATTTTCTTGTATACTTTGAGCAGAAAATTCGATTGGCGCAGACAGATTCATCGTAAGTATGATATTTTAAATTTTATCTGGCTTGAAAGTAAGCAAATGCGATGCAAATCTGAGCCTCCTTTACTTCGCATTTTGAGACGGATTAAAGTGTTTGCGCCAGGATCCAGCGCGTTTTTCGAACTCTACGCATCGAAATTAGTCGATTTCGTCGATAAAAACACCACTGAATATTTTCACGGTTTTTGAAAAAAACCTAAGGTTAACCCCTTTGAATTTTTTTGACCCCAAAAAGTGAAAGTCTCAAATCGGATGCTTTTTCGATATTTTCTTGTATACTTTGAGCAGAAAATTCGATTGGCGCAGACAGATTCATCGTAAGTATGATATTTTAAATTTTATCTGGCTTGAAAGTAAGCAAATGCGATGCAAATCTGAGCCTCCTTTACTTCGCATTTTGAGACGGATTAAAGTGTTTGCGCCAGGATCCAGCGCGTTTTTCGAAATCTACGCATCGAAATTAGTCGTTTTCGTCGATAAAAACACCACTGAATATTTTCACGGTTTTTGAAAAAAACCTAAGGTTAACCCCTTTGAATTTTTTTGACCCCAAAAAGTGAAAGTCTCAAATCGGATGCTTTTTCGATATTTTCTTGTATACTTTGAGCAGAAAATTCGATTGGCGCAGACAGATTCATCGTAAGTATGATATTTTAAATTTTATCTGGCTTGAAAGTAAGCAAATGCGATGCAAATCTGAGCCTCCTTTACTTCGCATTTTGAGACGGATTAAAGTGTTTGCGCCAGGATCCAACGCGTTTTTCGAACTCTACGCATCGAAATTAGTCGATTTCGTCGATAAAAACACCACTGAATATTTTCACGGTTTTTGAAAAAAACCTAAGGTTAATCCCTTTGAATTTTTTTGACCCCAAACAGTGAAAGTCTCAAATCGGATGCTTTTTCGATATTTTCTTGTATACTTTGAGCAGAAAATTCGATTGGCGCAGACAGATTCATCGTAAGTATGATATTTTAAATTTTATCTGGCTTGAAAATAAGCAAATGCGATGCAAATCTGAGCCTCCTTTACTTCGCATTTTGAGACGGATTAAAGTGTTTGCGCCAGGATCCAGCGCGTTTTTCGAACTCTACGCATCGAAATTAGTCGATTTCGTCGATAAAAACACCACTGAATATTTTCACGGTTTTTGAAAAAAACCTAAGGTTAACCCCTTTGAATTTTTTTGACCCCAAAAAGTGAAAGTCTCAAATCGAATGCTTTTTCGATATTTTCTTGTATACTTTGAGCAGAAAATTCGATTGGCGCAGACAGATTCATCGTAAGTATGATATTTTAAATTTTATCTGGCTTGAAAGTAAGCAAATGCGATGCAAATCTGAGTCTCCTTTACTTCGCATTTTGAGACGGATTAAAGTGTTTGCGCCAGGATCCAGCGCGTTTTTCGAACTCTACGCATCGAAATTAGTCGATTTCGTCGATAAAAACACCACTGAATATTTTCACGGTTTTTGAAAAAAACCTAAGGTTAACCCCTTTGAATTTTTTTGACCCCAAAAAGTGAAAGTCTCAAATCGGATGCTTTTTCGATATTTTCTTGTATACTTTGAGCAGAAAATTCGATTGGCGCAGACAGATTCATCGTAAGTATGATATTTTAAATTTTATCTGGCTTGAAAGTAAGCAAATGCGATGCAAATCTGAGCCTCCTTTACTTCGCATTTTGAGACGGATTAAAGTGTTTGCGCCAGGATCCAGCGCGTTTTTCGAACTCTACGCATCGAAATTAGTCGATTTCGTCGATAAAAACACCACTGAATATTTTCACGGTTTTTGAAAAAAACCTAAGGTTAACCCCTTTGAATTTTTTTGACCCCAAAAAGTGAAAGTCTCAAATCGGATGCTTTTTCGATATTTTCTTGTATACTTTGAGCAGAAAATTCGATTGGCGCAGACAGATTCATCGTAAGTATGATATTTTAAATTTTATCTGGCTTGAAAGTAAGCAAATGCGATGCAAATCTGAGCCTCCTTTACTTCGCATTTTGAGACGGATTAAAGTGTTTGCGCCAGGATCCAGCGCGTTTTTCGAACTCTACGCATCGAAATTAGTCGTTTTCGTCGATAAAAACACCACTGAATATTTTCACGGTTTTTGAAAAAAACCTAAGGTTAACCCCTTTGAATTTTTTTGACCCCAAAAAGTGAAAGTCTCAAATCGGATGCTTTTTCGATATTTTCTTGTATACTTTGAGCAGAAAATTCGATTGGCGCAGACAGATTCATCGTAAGTATGATATTTTAAATTTTATCTGGCTTGAAAGTAAGCAAATGCGATGCAAATCTGAGCCTCCTTTACTTCGCATTTTGAGACGGATTAAAGTGTTTGCGCCAGGATCCAGCGCGTTTTTCGAACTCTACGCATCGAAATTAGTCGATTTCGTCGATAAAAACACCACTGAATATTTTCACGGTTTTTGAAAAAAACCTAAGGTTAATCCCTTTGAATTTTTTTGACCCCAAACAGTGAAAGTCTCAAATCGGATGCTTTTTCGATATTTTCTTGTATACTTTGAGCAGAAAATTCGATTGGCGCAGACAGATTCATCGTAAGTATGATATTTTAAATTTTATCTGGCTTGAAAATAAGCAAATGCGATGCAAATCTGAGCCTCCTTTACTTCGCATTTTGAGACGGATTAAAGTGTTTGCGCCAGGATCCAGCGCGTTTTTCGAACTCTACGCATCGAAATTAGTCGATTTCGTCGATAAAAACACCACTGAATATTTTCACGGTTTTTGAAAAAAACCTAAGGTTAACCCCTTTGAATTTTTTTGACCCCAAAAAGTGAAAGTCTCAAATCGGATGCTTTTTCGATATTTTCTTGTATACTTTGAGCAGAAAATTCGATTGGCGCAGACAGATTCATCGTAAGTATGATATTTTAAATTTTATCTGGCTTGAAAGTAAGCAAATGCGATGCAAATCTGAGTCTCCTTTACTTCGCATTTTGAGACGGATTAAAGTGTTTGCGCCAGGATCCAGCGCGTTTTTCGAACTCTACGCATCGAAATTAGTCGATTTCGTCGATAAAAACACCACTGAATATTTTCACGGTTTTTGAAAAAAACCTAAGGTTAACCCCTTTGAATTTTTTTGACCCCAAAAAGTGAAAGTCTCAAATCGGATGCTTTTTCGATATTTTCTTGTATACTTTGAGCAGAAAATTCGATTGGCGCAGACAGATTCATCGTAAGTATGATATTTTAAATTTTATCTGGCTTGAAAGTAAGCAAATGCGATGCAAATCTGAGCCTCCTTTACTTCGCATTTTGAGACGGATTAAAGTGTTTGCGCCAGGATCCAGCGCGTTTTTCGAACTCTACGCATCGAAATTAGTCGATTTCGTCGATAAAAACACCACTGAATATTTTCACGGTTTTTGAAAAAAACCTAAGGTTAACCCCTTTGAATTTTTTTGACCCCAAAAAGTGAAAGTCTCAAATCGGATGCTTTTTCGATATTTTCTTGTATACTTTGAGCAGAAAATTCGATTGGCGCAGACAGATTCATCGTAAGTATGATATTTTAAATTTTATCTGGCTTGAAAGTAAGCAAATGCGATGCAAATCTGAGCCTCCTTTACTTCGCATTTTGAGACGGATTAAAGTGTTTGCGCCAGGATCCAGCGCGTTTTTCGAACTCTACGCATCGAAATTAGTCGTTTTCGTCGATAAAAACACCACTGAATATTTTCACGGTTTTTGAAAAAAACCTAAGGTTAACCCCTTTGAATTTTTTTGACCCCAAAAAGTGAAAGTCTCAAATCGGATGCTTTTTCGATATTTTCTTGTATACTTTGAGCAGAAAATTCGATTGGCGCAGACAGATTCATCGTAAGTATGATATTTTAAATTTTATCTGGCTTGAAAGTAAGCAAATGCGATGCAAATCTGAGCCTCCTTTACTTCGCATTTTGAGACGGATTAAAGTGTTTGCGCCAGGATCCAGCGCGTTTTTCGAACTCTACGCATCGAAATTAGTCGATTTCGTCGATAAAAACACCACTGAATATTTTCACGGTTTTTGAAAAAAACCTAAGGTTAACCCCTTTGAATTTTTTTGACCCCAAAAAGTGAAAGTCTCAAATCGGATGCTTTTTCGATATTTTCTTGTATACTTTGAGCAGAAAATTCGATTGGCGCAGACAGATTCATCGTAAGTATGATATTTTAAATTTTATCTGGCTTGAAAATAAGCAAATGCGATGCAAATCTGAGCCTCCTTTACTTCGCATTTTGAGACGGATTAAAGTGTTTGCGCCAGGATCCAGCGCGTTTTTCGAACTCTACGCATCGAAATTAGTCGATTTCGTCGATAAAAACACCACTGAATATTTTCACGGTTTTTGAAAAAAACCTAAGGTTAACCCCTTTGAATTTTTTTGACCCCAAAAAGTGAAAGTCTCAAATCGGATGCTTTTTCGATATTTTCTTGTATACTTTGAGCAGAAAATTCGATTGGCGCAGACAGATTCATCGTAAGTATGATATTTTAAATTTTATCTGGCTTGAAAGTAAGCAAATGCGATGCAAATCTGAGCCTCTTTTACTTCGCATTTTGAGACGGATTAAAGTGTTTGCGCCAGGATCCAGCGCGTTTTTCGAACTCTACGCATCGAAATTAGTCGATTTCGTCGATAAAAACACCACTGAATATTTTCACGGTTTTTGAAAAAAACCTAAGGTTAACCTCTTTGAATTTTTTTGACCCCAAAAAGTGAAAGTCTCAAATCGGATGCTTTTTCGATATTTTCTTGTATACTTTGAGCAGAAAATTCGATTGGCGCAGACAGATTCATCGTAAGTATGATATTTTAAATTTTATCTGGCTTGAAAGTAAGCAAATGCGATGCAAATCTGAGCCTCCTTTACTTCGCATTTTGAGACGGATTAAAGTGTTTGCGCCAGGATCCAGCGCGTTTTTCGAACTCTACGCATCGAAATTAGTCGTTTTCGTCGATAAAAACACCACTGAATATTTTCACGGTTTTTGAAAAAAACCTAAGGTTAACCCCTTTGAATTTTTTTGACCCCAAAAAGTGAAAGTCTCAAATCGGATGCTTTTTCGATATTTTCTTGTATACTTTGAGCAGAAAATTCGATTGGCGCAGACAGATTCATCGTAAGTATGATATTTTAAATTTTATCTGGCTTGAAAGTAAGCAAATGCGATGCAAATCTGAGCCTCCTTTACTTCGCATTTTGAGACGGATTAAAGTGTTTGCGCCAGGATCCAGCGCGTTTTTCGAACTCTACGCATCGAAATTAGTCGTTTTCGTCGATAAAAACACCACTGAATATTTTCACGGTTTTTGAAAAAAACCTAAGGTTAACCCCTTTGAATTTTTTTGACCCCAAAAAGTGAAAGTCTCAAATCGGATGCTTTTTCGATATTTTCTTGTATACTTTGAGCAGAAAATTCGATTGGCGCAGACAGATTCATCGTAAGTATGATATTTTAAATTTTATCTGGCTTGAAAGTAAGCAAATGCGATGCAAATCTGAGCCTCCTTTACTTCGCATTTTGAGACGGATTAAAGTGTTTGCGCCAGGATCCAGCGCGTTTTTCGAACTCTACGCATCGAAATTAGTCGATTTCGTCGATAAAAACACCACTGAATATTTTCACGGTTTTTGAAAAAAACCTAAGGTTAACCCCTTTGAATTTTTTTGACCCCAAAAAGTGAAAGTCTCAAATCGAATGCTTTTTCGATATTTTCTTGTATACTTTGAGCAGAAAATTCGATTGGCGCAGACAGATTCATCGTAAGTATGATATTTTAAAATTTATCTGGCTTGAAAATAAGCAAATGCGATGCAAATCTGAGCCTCCTTTACTTCGCATTTTGAGACGGATTAAAGTGTTTGCGCCAGGATCCAGCGCGTTTTTCGAACTCTACGCATCGAAATTAGTCGATTTCGTCGATAAAAACACCACTGAATATTTTCACGGTTTTTGAAAAAAACCTAAGGTTAACCCCTTTGAATTTTTTTGACCCCAAAAAGTGAAAGTCTCAAATCGGATGCTTTTTCGATATTTTCTTGTATACTTTGAGCAGAAAATTCGATTGGCGCAGACAGATTCATCGTAAGTATGATATTTTAAATTTTATCTGGCTTGAAAGTAAGCAAATGCGATGCAAATCTGAGCCTCCTTTACTTCGCAGTTTGAGACGGATTAAAGTGTTTGCGCCAGGATCCAGCGCGTTTTTCGAACTCTACGCATCGAAATTAGTCGATTTCGTCGATAAAAACACCACTGAAAATTTTCACGGTTTTTGAAAAAAACCTAAGGTTAACCTCTTTGAATTTTTTTGACCCCAAAAAGTGAAAGTCTCAAATCGGATGCTTTTACGATATTTTCTTGTATACTTTGAGCAGAAAATTCGATTGGCGCAGACAGATTCATCGTAAGTATGATATTTTAAATTTTATCTGGCTTGAAAGTAAGCAAGTGCGATGCAAATCTAAGCCTCCTTTACTTCGCATTTTGAGACGGATTAAAGTGTTTGCGCCAGGATCCAGCGCGTTTTTCGAACTCTACGCATCGAAATTAGTCGATTTCGTCGATAAAAACACCACTGAATATTTTCACGGTTTTTGAAAAAAACCTAAGGTTAACCCCTTTGAATTTTTTTGACCCCAAAAAGTGAAAGTCTCAAATCGGATGCTTTTTCGATATTTTCTTGTATACTTTGAGCAGAAAATTCGATTGGCGCAGACAGATTTATCGTAAGTATGATATTTTAAATTTTATCTGGCTTGAAAGTAAGCAAATGCGATGCAAATCTGAGCCTCCTTTACTTCGCATTTTGAGACGGATTAAAGTGTTTGCGCCAGGATCCAGCGCGTTTTTCGAACTCTACGCATCGAAATTAGTCGATTTCGTCGATAAAAACACCACTGAATATTTTCACGGTTTTTGAAAAAAACCTAAGGTTAACCCCTTTGAATTTTTTTGACCCCAAAAAGTGAAAGTCTCAAATCGGATGCTTTTTCGATATTTTCTTGTATACTTTGAGCAGAAAATTCGATTGGCGCAGACAGATTCATCGTAAGTATGATATTTTAAATTTTATCTGGCTTGAAAGTAAGCAAATGCGATGCAAATCTGAGCCTCCTTTACTTCGCATTTTGAGACGGATTAAAGTGTTTGCGCCAGGATCCAGCGCGTTTTTCGAACTCTACGCATCGAAATTAGTCGATTTCGTCGATAAAAACACCACTGAATATTTTCACGGTTTTTGAAAAAAACCTAAGGTTAACCCCTTTGAATTTTTTTGACCCCAAAAAGTGAAAGTCTCAAATCGGATACTTTTTCGATATTTTCTTGTATACTTTGAGCAGAAAATTCGATTGGCGCAGACAGATTCATCGTAAGTATGATATTTTAAATTTTATCTGGCTTGAAAATAAGCAAATGCGATGCAAATCTGAGCCTCCTTTACTTCGCATTTTGAGACGGATTAAAGTGTTTGCGCCAGGATCCAGCGCGTTTTTCGGACTTTACGCATCGAAATTAGTCGATTTCGTCGATAAAAACACCACTGAATATTTTCACGGTTTTTGAAAAAAACCTAAGGTTAACCCCTTTGAATTTTTTTGACCCCAAAAAGTGAAAGTCTCAAATCGGATGCTTTTTCGATATTTTCTTGTATACTTTGAGCAGAAAATTCGATTGGCGCAGACAGATTCATCGTAAGTATGATATTTTAAATTTTATCTGGCTTGAAAGTAAGCAAATGCGATGCAAATCTGAGCCTCCTTTACTTCGCATTTTGAGACGGATTAAAGTGTTTGCGCCAGGATCCAGCGCGTTTTTCGAACTCTACGCATCGAAATTAGTCGATTTCGTCGATAAAAACACCACTGAATATTTTCACGGTTTTTGAAAAAAACCTAAGGTTAACCCCTTTGAATTTTTTTGACCCCAAAAAGTGAAAGTCTCAAATCGGATGCTTTTTCGATATTTTCTTGTATACTTTGAGCAGAAAATTCGATTGGCGCAGACAGATTCATCGTAAGTATGATATTTTAAATTTTATCTGGCTTGAAAGTAAGCAAATGCGATGCAAATCTGAGCCTCCTTTACTTCGCATTTTGAGACGGATTAAAGTGTTTGCGCCAGGATCCAGCGCGTTTTTCGAACTCTACGCATCGAAATTAGTCGATTTCGTCGATAAAAACACCACTGAATATTTTCACGGTTTTTGAAAAAAACCTAAGGTTAACCCCTTTGAATTTTTTTGACCCCAAAAAGTGAAAGTCTCAAATCGGATGCTTTTTCGATATTTTCTTGTATACTTTGAGCAGAAAATTCGATTGGCGCAGACAGATTCATCGTAAGTATGATATTTTAAATTTTATCTGGCTTGAAAGTAAGCAAATGCGATGCAAATCTGAGCCTCCTTTACTTCGCATTTTGAGACGGATTAAAGTGTTTGCGCCAGGATCCAGCGCGTTTTTCGAACTCTACGCATCGAAATTAGTCGATTTCGTCGATAAAAACACCACTGAAAATTTTCACGGTTTTTGAAAAAAACCTAAGGTTAACCTCTTTGAATTTTTTTGACCCCAAAAAGTGAAAGTCTCAAATCGGATGCTTTTACGATATTTTCTTGTATACTTTGAGCAGAAAATTCGATTGGCGCAGACAGATTCATCGTAAGTATGATATTTTAAATTTTATCTGGCTTGAAAATAAGCAAATGCGATGCAAATCTGAGCCTCCTTTACTTCGCATTTTGAGACGGATTAAAGTGTTTGCGCCAGGATCCAGCGCGTTTTTCGAACTCTACGCATCGAAATTAGTCGATTTCGTCGATAAAAACACCACTGAATATTTTCACGGTTTTTGAAAAAAACCTAAGGTTAACCCCTTTGAATTTTTTTGACCCCAAAAAGTGAAAGTCTCAAATCGGATGCTTTTTCGATATTTTCTTGTATACTTTGAGCAGAAAATTCGATTGGCGCAGACAGATTCATCGTAAGTATGATATTTTAAATTTTATCTGGCTTGAAAGTAAGCAAATGCGATGCAAATCTGAGTCTCCTTTACTTCGCATTTTGAGACGGATTAAAGTGTTTGCGCCAGGATCCAGCGCGTTTTTCGAACTCTACGCATCGAAATTAGTCGATTTCGTCGATAAAAACACCACTGAATATTTTCACGGTTTTTGAAAAAAACCTAAGGTTAACCCCTTTGAATTTTTTTGACCCCAAAAAGTGAAAGTCTCAAATCGGATGCTTTTTCGATATTTTCTTGTATACTTTGAGCAGAAAATTCGATTGGCGCAGACAGATTCATCGTAAGTATGATATTTTAAATTTTATCTGGCTTGAAAGTAAGCAAATGCGATGCAAATCTGAGCCTCCTTTACTTCGCATTTTGAGACGGATTAAAGTGTTTGCGCCAGGATCCAGCGCGTTTTTCGAACTCTACGCATCGAAATTAGTCGATTTCGTCGATAAAAACACCACTGAATATTTTCACGGTTTTTGAAAAAAACCTAAGGTTAACCCCTTTGAATTTTTTTGACCCCAAAAAGTGAAAGTCTCAAATCGGATGCTTTTTCGATATTTTCTTGTATACTTTGAGCAGAAAATTCGATTGACGCAGACAGATTCATCGTAAGTATGATATTTTAAATTTTATCTGGCTTGAAAGTAAGCAAATGCGATGCAAATCTGAGCCTCCTTTACTTCGCATTTTGAGACGGATTAAAGTGTTTGCGCCAGGATCCAGCGCGTTTTTCGAACTCTACGCATCGAAATTAGTCGATTTCGTCGATAAAAACACCACTGAAAATTTTCACGGTTTTTGAAAAAAACCTAAGGTTAACCTCTTTGAATTTTTTTGACCCCAAAAAGTGAAAGTCTCAAATCGGATGCTTTTACGATATTTTCTTGTATACTTTGAGCAGAAAATTCGATTGGCGCAGACAGATTCATCGTAAGTATGATATTTTAAATTTTATCTGGCTTGAAAATAAGCAAATGCGATGCAAATCTGAGCCTCCTTTACTTCGCATTTTGAGACGGATTAAAGTGTTTGCGCCAGGATCCAGCGCGTTTTTCGAACTCTACGCATCGAAATTAGTCGATTTCGTCGATAAAAACACCACTGAATATTTTCACGGTTTTTGAAAAAAACCTAAGGTTAACCCCTTTGAATTTTTTTGACCCCAAAAAGTGAAAGTCTCAAATCGGATGCTTTTTCGATATTTTCTTGTATACTTTGAGCAGAAAATTCGATTGGCGCAGACAGATTCATCGTAAGTATGATATTTTAAATTTTATCTGGCTTGAAAGTAAGCAAATGCGATGCAAATCTGAGTCTCCTTTACTTCGCATTTTGAGACGGATTAAAGTGTTTGCGCCAGGATCCAGCGCGTTTTTCGAACTCTACGCATCGAAATTAGTCGATTTCGTCGATAAAAACACCACTGAATATTTTCACGGTTTTTGAAAAAAACCTAAGGTTAACCCCTTTGAATTTTTTTGACCCCAAAAAGTGAAAGTCTCAAATCGGATGCTTTTTCGATATTTTCTTGTATACTTTGAGCAGAAAATTCGATTGGCGCAGACAGATTCATCGTAAGTATGATATTTTAAATTTTATCTGGCTTGAAAGTAAGCAAATGCGATGCAAATCTGAGCCTCCTTTACTTCGCATTTTGAGACGGATTAAAGTGTTTGCGCCAGGATCCAGCGCGTTTTTCGAACTCTACGCATCGAAATTAGTCGATTTCGTCGATAAAAACACCACTGAATATTTTCACGGTTTTTGAAAAAAACCTAAGGTTAACCTCTTTGAATTTTTTTGACCCCAAAAAGTGAAAGTCTCAAATCGGATGCTTTTTCGATATTTTCTTGTATACTTTGAGCAGAAAATTCGATTGGCGCAGACAGATTCATCGTAAGTATGATATTTTAAATTTTATCTGGCTTGAAAGTAAGCAAATGCGATGCAAATCTGAGCCTCCTTTACTTCGCATTTTGAGACGGATTAAAGTGTTTGCGCCAGGATCCAGCGCGTTTTTCGAACTCTACGCATCGAAATTAGTCGATTTCGTCGATAAAAACACCACTGAATATTTTCACGGTTTTTGAAAAAAACCTAAGGTTAACCTCTTTGAATTTTTTTGACCCCAAAAAGTGAAAGTCTCAAATCGGATGCTTTTTCGATATTTTCTTGTATACTTTGAGCAGAAAATTCGATTGGCGCAGACAGATTCATCGTAAGTATGATATTTTAAATTTTATCTGGCTTGAAAGTAAGCAAATGCGATGCAAATCTGAGCCTCCTTTACTTCGCATTTTGAGACGGATTAAAGTGTTTGCGCCAGGATCCAGCGCGTTTTTCGAACTCTACGCATCGAAATTAGTCGTTTTCGTCGATAAAAACACCACTGAATATTTTCACGGTTTTTGAAAAAAACCTAAGGTTAACCCCTTTGAATTTTTTTGACCCCAAAAAGTGAAAGTCTCAAATCGGATGCTTTTTCGATATTTTCTTGTATACTTTGAGCAGAAAATTCGATTGGCGCAGACAGATTCATCGTAAGTATGATATTTTAAATTTTATCTGGCTTGAAAGTAAGCAAATGCGATGCAAATCTGAGCCTCCTTTACTTCGCATTTTGAGACGGATTAAAGTGTTTGCGCCAGGATCCAGCGCGTTTTTCGAACTCTACGCATCGAAATTAGTCGATTTCGTCGATAAAAACACCACTGAATATTTTCACGGTTTTTGAAAAAAACCTAAGGTTAACCCCTTTGAATTTTTTTGACCCCAAAAAGTGAAAGTCTCAAATCGGATGCTTTTTCGATATTTTCTTGTATACTTTGAGCAGAAAATTCGATTGGCGCAGACAGATTCATCGTAAGTATGATATTTTAAATTTTATCTGGCTTGAAAGTAAGCAAATGCGATGCAAATCTGAGCCTCCTTTACTTCGCATTTTGAGACGGATTAAAGTGTTTGCGCCAGGATCCAGCGCGTTTTTCGAACTCTACGCATCGAAATTAGTCGATTTCGTCGATAAAAACACCACTGAAAATTTTCACGGTTTTTGAAAAAAACCTAAGGTTAACCTCTTTGAATTTTTTTGACCCCAAAAAGTGAAAGTCTCAAATCGGATGCTTTTACGATATTTTCTTGTATACTTTGAGCAGAAAATTCGATTGGCGCAGACAGATTCATCGTAAGTATGATATTTTAAATTTTATCTGGCTTGAAAGTAAGCAAGTGCGATGCAAATCTGAGCCTCCTTTACTTCGCATTTTGAGACGGATTAAAGTGTTTGCGCCAGGATCCAGCGCGTTTTTCGAACTCTACGCATCGAAATTAGTCGATTTCGTCGATAAAAACACCACTGAATATTTTCACGGTTTTTGAAAAAAACCTAAGGTTAACCCCTTTGAATTTTTTTGACCCCAAAAAGTGAAAGTCTCAAATCGGATGCTTTTTCGATATTTTCTTGTATACTTTGAGCAGAAAATTCGATTGGCGCAGACAGATTTATCGTAAGTATGATATTTTAAATTTTATCTGGCTTGAAAGTAAGCAAATGCGATGCAAATCTGAGCCTCCTTTACTTCGCATTTTGAGACGGATTAAAGTGTTTGCGCCAGGATCCAGCGCGTTTTTCGAACTCTACGCATCGAAATTAGTCGATTTCGTCGATAAAAACACCACTGAATATTTTCACGGTTTTTGAAAAAAACCTAAGGTTAACCCCTTTGAATTTTTTTGACCCCAAAAAGTGAAAGTCTCAAATCGGATGCTTTTTCGATATTTTCTTGTATACTTTGAGCAGAAAATTCGATTGGCGCAGACAGATTCATCGTAAGTATGATATTTTAAATTTTATCTGGCTTGAAAGTAAGCAAATGCGATGCAAATCTGAGCCTCCTTTACTTCGCATTTTGAGACGGATTAAAGTGTTTGCGCCAGGATCCAGCGCGTTTTTCGAACTCTACGCATCGAAATTAGTCGATTTCGTCGATAAAAACACCACTGAATATTTTCACGGTTTTTGAAAAAAACCTAAGGTTAACCCCTTTGAATTTTTTTGACCCCAAAAAGTGAAAGTCTCAAATCGGATACTTTTTCGATATTTTCTTGTATACTTTGAGCAGAAAATTCGATTGGCGCAGACAGATTTATCGTAAGTATGATATTTTAAATTTTATCTGGCTTGAAAGTAAGCAAATGCGATGCAAATCTGAGCCTCCTTTACTTCGCATTTTGAGACGGATTAAAGTGTTTGCGCCAGGATCCAGCGCGTTTTTCGAACTCTACGCATCGAAATTAGTCGATTTCGTCGATAAAAACACCACTGAATATTTTCACGGTTTTTGAAAAAAACCTAAGGTTAACCCCTTTGAATTTTTTTGACCCCAAAAAGTGAAAGTCTCAAATCGGATGCTTTTTCGATATTTTCTTGTATACTTTGAGCAGAAAATTCGATTGGCGCAGACAGATTCATCGTAAGTATGATATTTTAAATTTTATCTGGCTTGAAAGTAAGCAAATGCGATGCAAATCTGAGCCTCCTTTACTTCGCATTTTGAGACGGATTAAAGTGTTTGCGCCAGGATCCAGCGCGTTTTTCGAACTCTACGCATCGAAATTAGTCGATTTCGTCGATAAAAACACCACTGAATATTTTCACGGTTTTTGAAAAAAACCTAAGGTTAACCCCTTTGAATTTTTTTGACCCCAAAAAGTGAAAGTCTCAAATCGGATGCTTTTTCGATATTTTCTTGTATACTTTGAGCAGAAAATTCGATTGGCGCAGACAGATTCATCGTAAGTATGATATTTTAAATTTTATCTGGCTTGAAAGTAAGCAAATGCGATGCAAATCTGAGCCTCCTTTACTTCGCATTTTGAGACGGATTAAAGTGTTTGCGCCAGGATCCAGCGCGTTTTTCGAACTCTACGCATCGAAATTAGTCGATTTCGTCGATAAAAACACCACTGAATATTTTCACGGTTTTTGAAAAAAACCTAAGGTTAACCCCTTTGAATTTTTTTGACCCCAAAAAGTGAAAGTCTCAAATCGGATGCTTTTTCGATATTTTCTTGTATACTTTGAGCAGAAAATTCGATTGGCGCAGACAGATTCATCGTAAGTATGATATTTTAAATTTTATCTGGCTTGAAAGTAAGCAAATGCGATGCAAATCTGAGCCTCCTTTACTTCGCATTTTGAGACGGATTAAAGTGTTTGCGCCAGGATCCAGCGCGTTTTTCGAACTCTACGCATCGAAATTAGTCGATTTCGTCGATAAAAACACCACTGAAAATTTTCACGGTTTTTGAAAAAAACCTAAGGTTAACCTCTTTGAATTTTTTTGACCCCAAAAAGTGAAAGTCTCAAATCGGATGCTTTTACGATATTTTCTTGTATACTTTGAGCAGAAAATTCGATTGGCGCAGACAGATTCATCGTAAGTATGATATTTTAAATTTTATCTGGCTTGAAAATAAGCAAATGCGATGCAAATCTGAGCCTCCTTTACTTCGCATTTTGAGACGGATTAAAGTGTTTGCGCCAGGATCCAGCGCGTTTTTCGAACTCTACGCATCGAAATTAGTCGATTTCGTCGATAAAAACACCACTGAATATTTTCACGGTTTTTGAAAAAAACCTAAGGTTAACCCCTTTGAATTTTTTTGACCCCAAAAAGTGAAAGTCTCAAATCGGATGCTTTTTCGATATTTTCTTGTATACTTTGAGCAGAAAATTCGATTGGCGCAGACAGATTCATCGTAAGTATGATATTTTAAATTTTATCTGGCTTGAAAGTAAGCAAATGCGATGCAAATCTGAGTCTCCTTTACTTCGCATTTTGAGACGGATTAAAGTGTTTGCGCCAGGATCCAGCGCGTTTTTCGAACTCTACGCATCGAAATTAGTCGATTTCGTCGATAAAAACACCACTGAATATTTTCACGGTTTTTGAAAAAAACCTAAGGTTAACCCCTTTGAATTTTTTTGACCCCAAAAAGTGAAAGTCTCAAATCGGATGCTTTTTCGATATTTTCTTGTATACTTTGAGCAGAAAATTCGATTGGCGCAGACAGATTCATCGTAAGTATGATATTTTAAATTTTATCTGGCTTGAAAGTAAGCAAATGCGATGCAAATCTGAGCCTCCTTTACTTCGCATTTTGAGACGGATTAAAGTGTTTGCGCCAGGATCCAGCGCGTTTTTCGAACTCTACGCATCGAAATTAGTCGATTTCGTCGATAAAAACACCACTGAATATTTTCACGGTTTTTGAAAAAAACCTAAGGTTAACCCCTTTGAATTTTTTTGACCCCAAAAAGTGAAAGTCTCAAATCGGATGCTTTTTCGATATTTTCTTGTATACTTTGAGCAGAAAATTCGATTGACGCAGACAGATTCATCGTAAGTATGATATTTTAAATTTTATCTGGCTTGAAAGTAAGCAAATGCGATGCAAATCTGAGCCTCCTTTACTTCGCATTTTGAGACGGATTAAAGTGTTTGCGCCAGGATCCAGCGCGTTTTTCGAACTCTACGCATCGAAATTAGTCGATTTCGTCGATAAAAACACCACTGAAAATTTTCACGGTTTTTGAAAAAAACCTAAGGTTAACCTCTTTGAATTTTTTTGACCCCAAAAAGTGAAAGTCTCAAATCGGATGCTTTTACGATATTTTCTTGTATACTTTGAGCAGAAAATTCGATTGGCGCAGACAGATTCATCGTAAGTATGATATTTTAAATTTTATCTGGCTTGAAAATAAGCAAATGCGATGCAAATCTGAGCCTCCTTTACTTCGCATTTTGAGACGGATTAAAGTGTTTGCGCCAGGATCCAGCGCGTTTTTCGAACTCTACGCATCGAAATTAGTCGATTTCGTCGATAAAAACACCACTGAATATTTTCACGGTTTTTGAAAAAAACCTAAGGTTAACCCCTTTGAATTTTTTTGACCCCAAAAAGTGAAAGTCTCAAATCGGATGCTTTTTCGATATTTTCTTGTATACTTTGAGCAGAAAATTCGATTGGCGCAGACAGATTCATCGTAAGTATGATATTTTAAATTTTATCTGGCTTGAAAGTAAGCAAATGCGATGCAAATCTGAGTCTCCTTTACTTCGCATTTTGAGACGGATTAAAGTGTTTGCGCCAGGATCCAGCGCGTTTTTCGAACTCTACGCATCGAAATTAGTCGATTTCGTCGATAAAAACACCACTGAATATTTTCACGGTTTTTGAAAAAAACCTAAGGTTAACCCCTTTGAATTTTTTTGACCCCAAAAAGTGAAAGTCTCAAATCGGATGCTTTTTCGATATTTTCTTGTATACTTTGAGCAGAAAATTCGATTGGCGCAGACAGATTCATCGTAAGTATGATATTTTAAATTTTATCTGGCTTGAAAGTAAGCAAATGCGATGCAAATCTGAGCCTCCTTTACTTCGCATTTTGAGACGGATTAAAGTGTTTGCGCCAGGATCCAGCGCGTTTTTCGAACTCTACGCATCGAAATTAGTCGATTTCGTCGATAAAAACACCACTGAATATTTTCACGGTTTTTGAAAAAAACCTAAGGTTAACCTCTTTGAATTTTTTTGACCCCAAAAAGTGAAAGTCTCAAATCGGATGCTTTTTCGATATTTTCTTGTATACTTTGAGCAGAAAATTCGATTGGCGCAGACAGATTCATCGTAAGTATGATATTTTAAATTTTATCTGGCTTGAAAGTAAGCAAATGCGATGCAAATCTGAGCCTCCTTTACTTCGCATTTTGAGACGGATTAAAGTGTTTGCGCCAGGATCCAGCGCGTTTTTCGAACTCTACGCATCGAAATTAGTCGATTTCGTCGATAAAAACACCACTGAATATTTTCACGGTTTTTGAAAAAAACCTAAGGTTAACCCCTTTGAATTTTTTTGACCCCAAAAAGTGAAAGTCTCAAATCGGATGCTTTTTCGATATTTTCTTGTATACTTTGAGCAGAAAATTCGATTGGCGCAGACAGATTCATCGTAAGTATGATATTTTAAATTTTATCTGGCTTGAAAGTAAGCAAATGCGATGCAAATCTGAGCCTCTTTTACTTCGCATTTTGAGACGGATTAAAGTGTTTGCGCCAGGATCCAGCGCGTTTTTCGAACTCTACGCATCGAAATTAGTCGATTTCGTCGATAAAAACACCACTGAATATTTTCACGGTTTTTGAAAAAAACCTAAGGTTAACCTCTTTGAATTTTTTTGACCCCAAAAAGTGAAAGTCTCAAATCGGATGCTTTTACGATATTTTCTTGTATACTTTGAGCAGAAAATTCGATTGGCGCAGACAGATTCATCGTAAGTATGATATTTTAAATTTTATCTGGCTTGAAAGTAAGCAAATGCGATGCAAATCTGAGCCTCCTTTACTTCGCATTTTGAGACGGATTAAAGTGTTTGCGCCAGGATCCAGCGCGTTTTTCGAACTCTACGCATCGAAATTAGTCGTTTTCGTCGATAAAAACACCACTGAATATTTTCACGGTTTTTGAAAAAAACCTAAGGTTAACCCCTTTGAATTTTTTTGACCCCAAAAAGTGAAAGTCTCAAATCGGATGCTTTTTCGATATTTTCTTGTATACTTTGAGCAGAAAATTCGATTGGCGCAGACAGATTCATCGTAAGTATGATATTTTAAATTTTATCTGGCTTGAAAGTAAGCAAATGCGATGCAAATCTGAGCCTCCTTTACTTCGCATTTTGAGACGGATTAAAGTGTTTGCGCCAGGATCCAGCGCGTTTTTCGAACTCTACGCATCGAAATTAGTCGATTTCGTCGATAAAAACACCACTGAATATTTTCACGGTTTTTGAAAAAAACCTAAGGTTAACCTCTTTGAATTTTTTTGACCCCAAAAAGTGAAAGTCTCAAATCGGATGCTTTTTCGATATTTTCTTGTATACTTTGAGCAGAAAATTCGATTGGCGCAGACAGATTCATCGTAAGTATGATATTTTAAATTTTATCTGGCTTGAAAGTAAGCAAATGCGATGCAAATCTGAGCCTCCTTTACTTCGCATTTTGAGACGGATTAAAGTGTTTGCGCCAGGATCCAGCGCGTTTTTCGAACTCTACGCATCGAAATTAGTCGTTTTCGTCGATAAAAACACCACTGAATATTTTCACGGTTTTTGAAAAAAACCTAAGGTTAACCCCTTTGAATTTTTTTGACCCCAAAAAGTGAAAGTCTCAAATCGGATGCTTTTTCGATATTTTCTTGTATACTTTGAGCAGAAAATTCGATTGGCGCAGACAGATTCATCGTAAGTATGATATTTTAAATTTTATCTGGCTTGAAAGTAAGCAAATGCGATGCAAATCTGAGCCTCCTTTACTTCGCATTTTGAGACGGATTAAAGTGTTTGCGCCAGGATCCAGCGCGTTTTTCGAACTCTACGCATCGAAATTAGTCGATTTCGTCGATAAAAACACCACTGAATATTTTCACGGTTTTTGAAAAAAACCTAAGGTTAACCCCTTTGAATTTTTTTGACCCCAAAAAGTGAAAGTCTCAAATCGGATGCTTTTTCGATATTTTCTTGTATACTTTGAGCAGAAAATTCGATTGGCGCAGACAGATTCATCGTAAGTATGATATTTTAAATTTTATCTGGCTTGAAAGTAAGCAAATGCGATGCAAATCTGAGCCTCCTTTACTTCGCATTTTGAGACGGATTAAAGTGTTTGCGCCAGGATCCAGCGCGTTTTTCGAACTCTACGCATCGAAATTAGTCGATTTCGTCGATAAAAACACCACTGAAAATTTTCACGGTTTTTGAAAAAAACCTAAGGTTAACCTCTTTGAATTTTTTTGACCCCAAAAAGTGAAAGTCTCAAATCGGATGCTTTTACGATATTTTCTTGTATACTTTGAGCAGAAAATTCGATTGGCGCAGACAGATTCATCGTAAGTATGATATTTTAAATTTTATCTGGCTTGAAAGTAAGCAAGTGCGATGCAAATCTGAGCCTCCTTTACTTCGCATTTTGAGACGGATTAAAGTGTTTGCGCCAGGATCCAGCGCGTTTTTCGAACTCTACGCATCGAAATTAGTCGATTTCGTCGATAAAAACACCACTGAATATTTTCACGGTTTTTGAAAAAAACCTAAGGTTAACCCCTTTGAATTTTTTTGACCCCAAAAAGTGAAAGTCTCAAATCGGATGCTTTTTCGATATTTTCTTGTATACTTTGAGCAGAAAATTCGATTGGCGCAGACAGATTTATCGTAAGTATGATATTTTAAATTTTATCTGGCTTGAAAGTAAGCAAATGCGATGCAAATCTGAGCCTCCTTTACTTCGCATTTTGAGACGGATTAAAGTGTTTGCGCCAGGATCCAGCGCGTTTTTCGAACTCTACGCATCGAAATTAGTCGATTTCGTCGATAAAAACACCACTGAATATTTTCACGGTTTTTGAAAAAAACCTAAGGTTAACCCCTTTGAATTTTTTTGACCCCAAAAAGTGAAAGTCTCAAATCGGATGCTTTTTCGATATTTTCTTGTATACTTTGAGCAGAAAATTCGATTGGCGCAGACAGATTCATCGTAAGTATGATATTTTAAATTTTATCTGGCTTGAAAGTAAGCAAATGCGATGCAAATCTGAGCCTCCTTTACTTCGCATTTTGAGACGGATTAAAGTGTTTGCGCCAGGATCCAGCGCGTTTTTCGAACTCTACGCATCGAAATTAGTCGATTTCGTCGATAAAAACACCACTGAATATTTTCACGGTTTTTGAAAAAAACCTAAGGTTAACCCCTTTGAATTTTTTTGACCCCAAAAAGTGAAAGTCTCAAATCGGATACTTTTTCGATATTTTCTTGTATACTTTGAGCAGAAAATTCGATTGGCGCAGACAGATTCATCGTAAGTATGATATTTTAAATTTTATCTGGCTTGAAAATAAGCAAATGCGATGCAAATCTGAGCCTCCTTTACTTCGCATTTTGAGACGGATTAAAGTGTTTGCGCCAGGATCCAGCGCGTTTTTCGGACTCTACGCATCGAAATTAGTCGATTTCGTCGATAAAAACACCACTGAATATTTTCACGGTTTTTGAAAAAAACCTAAGGTTAACCCCTTTGAATTTTTTTGACCCCAAAAAGTGAAAGTCTCAAATCGGATGCTTTTTCGATATTTTCTTGTATACTTTGAGCAGAAAATTCGATTGGCGCAGACAGATTCATCGTAAGTATGATATTTTAAATATTATCTGGCTTGAAAGTAAGCAAATGCGATGCAAATCTGAGCCTCCTTTACTTCGCATTTTGAGACGGATTAAAGTGTTTGCGCCAGGATCCAGCGCGTTTTTCGAACTCTACGCATCGAAATTAGTCGATTTCGTCGATAAAAACACCACTGAATATTTTCACGGTTTTTGAAAAAAACCTAAGGTTAACCCCTTTGAATTTTTTTGACCCCAAAAAGTGAAAGTCTCAAATCGGATGCTTTTTCGATATTTTCTTGTATACTTTGAGCAGAAAATTCGATTGGCGCAGACAGATTCATCGTAAGTATGATATTTTAAATTTTATCTGGCTTGAAAGTAAGCAAATGCGATGCAAATCTGAGCCTCCTTTACTTCGCATTTTGAGACGGATTAAAGTGTTTGCGCCAGGATCCAGCGCGTTTTTCGAACTCTACGCATCGAAATTAGTCGATTTCGTCGATAAAAACATCACTGAATATTTTCACGGTTTTTGAAAAAAACCTAAGGTTAACCCCTTTGAATTTTTTTGACCCCAAAAAGTGAAAGTCTCAAATCGGATACTTTTTCGATATTTTCTTGTATACTTTGAGCAGAAAATTCGATTGGCGCAGACAGATTCATCGTAAGTATGATATTTTAAATTTTATCTGGCTTGAAAGTAAGCAAATGCGATGCAAATCTGGGCCTCCTTTACTTCGCATTTTGAGACGGATTAAAGTGTTTGCGCCAGGATCCAGCGCGTTTTTCGAACTCTACGCATCGAAATTAGTCGATTTCGTCGATAAAAACACCACTGAATATTTTCACGGTTTTTGAAAAAAACCTAAGGTTAACCCCTTTGAATTTTTTTGACCCCAAAAAGTGAAAGTCTCAAATCGGATGCTTTTTCGATATTTTCTTGTATACTTTGAGCAGAAAATTCGATTGGCGCAGACAGATTCATCGTAAGTATGATATTTTAAATTTTATCTGGCTTGAAAGTAAGCAAATGCGATGCAAATCTGAGCCTCCTTTACTTCGCATTTTGAGACGGATTAAAGTGTTTGCGCCAGAATCCAGCGCGTTTTTCGAACTCTACGCATCGAAATTAGTCGATTTCGTCGATAAAAACACCACTGAATATTTTCACGGTTTTTGAAAAAAACCTAAGGTTAACCCCTTTGAATTTTTTCGACCCCAAAAAGTGAAAGTCTCAAATCGGATGCTTTTTCGATATTTTCTTGTATACTTTGAGCAGAAAATTCGATTGGCGCAGACAGATTCATCGTAAGGATGATATTTTAAATTTTATCTGGCTTGAAAGTAAGCAAATGCGATGCAAATCTGAGCCTCCTTTACTTCGCATTTTGAGACGGATTAAAGTGTTTGCGCCAGGATCCAGCGCGTTTTTCGAACTCTACGCATCGAAATTAGTCGATTTCGTCGATAAAAACACCACTGAATATTTTCACGGTTTTTGAAAAAAACCTAAGGTTAACCCCTTTGAATTTTTTTGACCCCAAAAAGTGAAAGTCTCAAATCGGATGCTTTTTCGATATTTTCTTGTATACTTTGAGCAGAAAATTCGATTGGCGCAGACAGATTCATCGTAAGTATGATATTTTAAATTTTATCTGGCTTGAAAATAAGCAAATGCGATGCAAATCTGAGCTTCCTTTACATCGCTTTTTGAGACGGATTAAAGTGTTTTTGCGCCAGGATCCAGCGCGTTTTTCGAACTCTACGCATCGAAATTAGTCGATTTTGTCGATAAAAACACCACTGAATATTTTCACGGTTTTTGAAAAAAACCTAAGGTTAACCCCTTTGAATTTTTTTGACCCCAAAAAGTGAAAGTCTCAAATCGGATGCTTTTTCGATATTTTCTTGTATACTTTGAGCAGAAAATTCGATTGGCGCAGACAGATTCATCGTAAGTATGATATTTTAAATTTTATCTGGCTTGAAAGTAAGCAAATGCGATGCAAATCTGAGCCTCCTTTACTTCGCATTTTGAGACGGATTAAAGTGTTTGCGCCAGGATCCAGCGCGTTTTTCGAACTCTACGCATTAGTCGATTTCGTCGATAAAAACACCACTGAATATTTTCACGGTTTTTGAAAAAAACCTAAGGTTAACCCCTTTGAATTTTTTTGACCCCAAAAAGTGAAAGTCTCAAATCGGATGCTTTTTCGATATTTTCTTGTATACTTTGAGCAGAAAATTCGATTGGCGCAGACAGATTCATCGTAAGTATGATACAGGATCCAGCGCGTTTTTCGAACTCTACGCATCGAAATTAGTCGATTTCGTCGATAAAAACACCACTGAATATTTTCACGGTTTTTGAAAAAAACCTAAGGTTAACCCCTTTGAATTTTTTTGACTCCAAAAAGTGAAAGTCTCAAATCGGATGCTTTTTCGATATTTTCTTGTATACTTTGAGCAGAAAATTCGATTGGCGCAGACAGATTCATCGTAAGTATGATATTTTAAATTTTATCTGGCTTGAAAGTAAGCAAATGCGATGCAAATCTGAGCCTCCTTTACTTCGCATTTTGAGACGGATTAAAGTGTTTGCGCCAGGATCCAGCGCGTTTTTCGAACTCTACGCATCGAAATTAGTCGATTTCGTCGATAAAAACACCACTGAATATTTTCACGGTTTTTGAAAAAAACCTAAGGTTAACCCCTTTGAATTTTTTTGACCCCAAAAAGTGAAAGTCTCAAATCGGATGCTTTTTCGATATTTTCTTGTATACTTTGAACAGAAAATTCGATTGGCGCAGACAGATTCATCGTAAGTATGATATTTTAAATTTTATCTGGCTTGAAAGTAAGCAAATGCGATGCAAATCTGAGCCTCCTTTACTTCGCATTTTGAGACGGATTAAAGTGTTTGCGCCAGGATCCAGCGCGTTTTTCGAACTCTACGCATCGAAATTAGTCGATTTCGTCGATAAAAACACCACTGAATATTTTCACGGTTTTTGAAAAAAACCTAAGGTTAACCCCTTTGAATTTTTTTGACCCCAAAAAGTGAAAGTCTCAAATCGGATGCTTTTTCGATATTTTCTTGTATACTTTGAGCAGAAAATTCGATTGGCGCAGACAGATTCATCGTAAGTATGATATTTTAAATTTTATCTGGCTTGAAAGTAAGCAAATGCGATGCAAATCTGAGCCTCCTTTACTTCGCATTTTGAGACGGATTAAAGTGTTTGCGCCAGGATCCAGCGCGTTTTTCGAACTCTACGCATCGAAATTAGTCGATTTCGTCGATAAAAACACCACTGAATATTTTCACGGTTTTTGAAAAAAACCTAAGATTAACCCCTTTGAATTTTTTTGACCCCAAAAAGTGAAAGTCTCAAATCGGATGCTTTTTCGATATTTTCTTGTATACTTTGAGCAGAAAATTCGATTGGCGCAGACAGATTCATCGTAAGTATGATATTTTAAATTTTATCTGGCTTGAAAATAAGCAAATGCGATGCAAATCTGAGCCTCCTTTACTTCGCATTTTGAGACGGTTTAAAGTGTTTGCGCCAGGATCCAGCGCGTTTTTCGAACTCTACGCATCGAAATTAGTCGATTTCGTCGATAAAAACACCACTGAATATTTTCACGGTTTTTGAAAAAAACCTAAGGTTAACCCCTTTGAATTTTTTTGACCCCAAAAAGTGAAAGTCTCAAATCGGATGCTTTTTCGATATTTTCTTGTATACTTTGAGCAGCAAATTCGATTGGCGCAGACAGATTCATCGTAAGTATGATATTTTAAATTTTATCTGGCTTGAAAGTAAGCAAATGCGATGCAAATCTGAGCCTCCTTTACTTCGCATTTTGAGACGGATTAAAGTGTTTGCGCCAGGATCCAGCGCGTTTTTCGAACTCTACGCATCGAAATTAGTCGATTTCGTCGATAAAAACACCACTGAATATTTTCACGGTTTTTGAAAAAAACCTAAGGTTAACCCCTTTGAATTTTTTTGACCCCAAAAAGTGAAAGTCTCAAATCGGATGCTTTTTCGATATTTTCTTGTATACTTTGAGCAGAAAATTCGATTGGCGCAGACAGATTCATCGTAAGTATGATATTTTAAATTTTATCTGGCTTGAAAGTAAGCAAATGCGATGCAAATCTGGGCCTCCTTTACTTCGCATTTTGAGACGGATTAAAGTGTTTGCGCCAGGATCCAGCGCGTTTTTCGAACTCTACGCATCGAAATTAGTCGATTTCGTCGATAAAAACACCACTGAATATTTTCACGGTTTTTGAAAAAAACCTAAGATTAACCCCTTTGAATTTTTTTGACCCCAAAAAGTGAAAGTCTCAAATCGGATGCTTTTTCGATATTTTCTTGTATACTTTGAGCAGAAAATTCGATTGGCGCAGACAGTTTCATCGTAAGTATGATATTTTAAATTTTATCTGGCTTGAAAGTAAGCAAATGCGATGCAAATCTGAGCCTCCTTTACTTCGCATTTTGAGACGGATTAAAGTGTTTGCGCCAGGATCCAGCGCATTTTTCGAACTCTACACATCGAAATTAGTCGATTTCGTCGATAAAAACACCACTGAATATTTTCACGGTTTTTGAAAAAACCTAAGGTTAAACCCCTTTGAATTTTTTTGACCCCAAAAAGTGAATGTCTCAAATCGGATGCTTTTTCGATATTTTCTTGTATACTTTGAGCAGAAAATTCGATTGGCGCAGACAGATTCATCGTAAGTATGATATTTTAAAACTTTTCTGGCTTGAAATTAAGCAAATGCGATGCAAATCTGAGCCTCCTTTACTTCGCATTTTGAGACGGATTAAAGTGTTTGCGCCAGGATCCAGCGCGTTTTTCGAACTCTACGCATCGAAATTAGTCGATTTCGTCGATAAAAACACCACTGAATATTTTCACGGTTTTTGAAAAAAACCTAAGGTTAACCCCTTTGAATTTTTTTGACCCCAAAAAGTGAAAGTCGCAAATCGGATGCTTTTTCGATCTTTTCTTGTATACTTTGAGCAGAAAATTCGATTGGCGCAGACAGATTCATCGTAAGTATGATATTTTAAATTTTATCTGGCTTGAAAGTAAGCAAATGCGATGCAAATCTGAGCCTCCTTTACTTCGCATTTTGAGACGGATTAAAGTGTTTGCGCCAGGATCCAGCGCGTTTTTCGAACTCTACGCATCGAAATTAGTCGATTTCGTCGATAAAAACACCACTGAATATTTTCACGGTTTTTGAAAAAAACCTAAGGTTAACCCCTTTGAATTTTTTTGACCCCAAAAAGTGAAAGTCTCAAATCGGATGCTTTTTCGATATTTTCTTGTATACTTTGAGCAGAAAATTCGATTGGCGCAGACAGATTCATCGTAAGTATGATATTTTAAATTTTATCTGGCTTGAAAGTAAGCAAATGCGATGCAAATCTGAGCCTCCTTTACTTCGCATTTTGAGACGGATTAAAGTGTTTGCGCCAGGATCCAGCGCGTTTTTCGAACTCTACGCATCGAAATTAGTCGATTTCGTCGATAAAAACACCACTGAATATTTTCACGGTTTTTGAAAAAAACCTAAGGTTAACCCCTTTGAATTTTTTTGACCCCAAAAAGTGAAAGTCTCAAATCGGATGCTTTTTCGTTCTTTTCTTGTATACTTTGAGCAGAAAATTCGATTGGCGCAGACAGATTCATCGTAAGTATGATATTTTAAATTTTATCTGGCTTGAAAGTAAGCAAATGCGATGCAAATCTGGGCCTCCTTTACTTCGCATTTTGAGACGGATTAAAGTGTTTGCGCCAGGATCCAGCGCGTTTTTCGAACTCTACGCATCGAAATTAGTCGATTTCGTCGATAAAAACACCACTGAATATTTTCACGGTTTTTGAAAAAAACCTAAGATTAACCCCTTTGAATTTTTTTGACCCCAAAAAGTGAAAGTCTCAAATCGGATGCTTTTTCGATATTTTCTTGTATACTTTGAGCAGAAAATTCGATTGGCGCAGACAGATTCATCGTAAGTATGATATTTTAAATTTTATCTGGCTTGAAAGTAAGCAAATGCGATGCAAATCTGAGCCTCCTTTACTTCGCATTTTGAGACGGATTAAAGTGTTTGCGCCAGGATCCAGCGCGTTTTTCGAACTCTACGCATCGAAATTAGTCGATTTCGTCGATAAAAACACCACTGAATATTTTCACGGTTTTTGAAAAAAACCTAAGGTTAACCCCTTTGAATTTTTTTGACCCCAAAAAGTGAAAGTCTCAAATCGGATGCTTTTTCGATATTTTCTTGTATACTTTGAGCAGAAAATTCGATTGGCGCAGACAGATTCATCGTAAGTATGATATTTTAAATTTTATCTGGCTTGAAAGTAAGCAAATGCGATGCAAATCTGAGCCTCCTTTACTTCGCATTTTGAGACGGATTAAAGTGTTTGCGCCAGGATCCAGCGCGTTTTTCGAACTCTACGCATCGAAATTAGTCGATTTCGTCGATAAAAACACCACTGAATATTTTCACGGTTTTTGAAAAAAACCTAAGGTTAACCCCTTTGAATTTTTTTGACCCCAAAAAGTGAAAGTCTCAAATCGGATGCTTTTTCGTTCTTTTCTTGTATACTTTGAGCAGAAAATTCGATTGGCGCAGACAGATTCATCGTAAGTATGATATTTTAAATTTTATCTGGCTTGAAAGTAAGCAAATGCGATGCAAATCTGGGCCTCCTTTACTTCGCATTTTGAGACGGATTGAAGTGTTTGCGCCAGGATCCAGCGCGTTTTTCGAACTCTACGCATCGAAATTAGTCGATTTCGTCGATAAAAACACCACTGAATATTTTCACGGTTTTTGAAAAAAACCTAAGATTAACCCCTTTGAATTTTTTTGACCCCAAAAAGTGAAAGTCTCAAATCGGATGCTTTTTCGATATTTTCTTGTATACTTTGAGCAGAAAATTCGATTGGCGCAGACAGTTTCATCGTAAGTATGATATTTTAAATTTTATCTGGCTTGAAAGTAAGCAAATGCGATGCAAATCTGAGCCTCCTTTACTTCGCATTTTGAGACGGATTAAAGTGTTTGCGCCAGGATCCAGCGCGTTTTTCGAACTCTACGCATCGAAATTAGTCGATTTCGTCGATAAAAACACCACTGAATATTTTCACGGTTTTTGAAAAAAACCTAAGGTTAACCCCTTTGAATTTTTTTGACCCCAAAAAGTGAAAGTCTCAAATCGGATGCTTTTTCGATATTTTCTTGTATACTTTGAGCAGAAAATTCGATTGGCGCAGACAGATTCATCGTAAGTATGATATTTTAAATTTTATCTGGCTTGAAAGTAAGCAAATGCGATGCAAATCTGAGCCTCCTTTACTTCGCATTTTGAGACGGATTAAAGTGTTTGCGCCAGGATCCAGCGCATTTTTCGAACTCTACACATCGAAATTAGTCGATTTCGTCGATAAAAACACCACTGAATATTTTCACGGTTTTTGAAAAAACCTAAGGTTAAACCCCTTTGAATTTTTTTGACCCCAAAAAGTGAAAGTCTCAAATCGGATGCTTTTTCGATATTTTCTTGTATACTTTGAGCAGAAAATTCGATTGGCGCAGACAGATTCATCGTAAGTATGATATTTTAAAACTTTTCTGGCTTGAAATTAAGCAAATGCGATGCAAATCTGAGCCTCCTTTACTTCGCATTTTGAGACGGATTAAAGTGTTTGCGCCAGGATCCAGCGCGTTTTTCGAACTCTACGCATCGAAATTAGTCGATTTCGTCGATAAAAACACCACTGAATATTTTCACGGTTTTTGAAAAAAACCTAAGGTTAACCCCTTTGAATTTTTTTGACCCCAAAAAGTGAAAGTCGCAAATCGGATGCTTTTTCGATCTTTTCTTGTATACTTTGAGCAGAAAATTCGATTGGCGCAGACAGATTCATCGTAAGTATGATATTTTAAATTTTATCTGGCTTGAAAGTAAGCAAATGCGATGCAAATCTGAGCCTCCTTTACTTCGCATTTTGAGACGGATTAAAGTGTTTGCGCCAGGATCCAGCGCGTTTTTCGAACTCTACGCATCGAAATTAGTCGATTTCGTCGATAAAAACACCACTGAATATTTTCACGGTTTTTGAAAAAAACCTAAGGTTAACCCCTTTGAATTTTTTTGACCCCAAAAAGTGAAAGTCTCAAATCGGATGCTTTTTCGATATTTTCTTGTATACTTTGAGCAGAAAATTCGATTGGCGCAGACAGATTCATCGTAAGTATGATATTTTAAATTTTATCTGGCTTGAAAGTAAGCAAATGCGATGCAAATCTGAGCCTCCTTTACTTCGCATTTTGAGACGGATTAAAGTGTTTGCGCCAGGATCCAGCGCGTTTTTCGAACTCTACGCATCGAAATTAGTCGATTTCGTCGATAAAAACACCACTGAATATTTTCACGGTTTTTGAAAAAAACCTAAGGTTAACCCCTTTGAATTTTTTTGACCCCAAAAAGTGAAAGTCTCAAATCGGATGCTTTTTCGTTCTTTTCTTGTATACTTTGAGCAGAAAATTCGATTGGCGCAGACAGATTCATCGTAAGTATGATATTTTAAATTGTATCTGGCTTGAAAGTAAACAAATGCGATGCAAATCTGAGCCTCCTTTACTTCGCATTTTGAGACGGATTAAAGTGTTTGCGCCAGGATCCAGCGAGTTTTTCGAACTCTACGCATCGAAATTAATCGATTTCGTCGATAAAAACACCACTGAATATTTTCACGGTTTTTGAAAAAAACCTAAGGTTAACCCCTTTGAATTTTTTTGACCCCAAAAAGTGAAAGTCTCAAATCGGATGCTTTTTCGATATTTTCTTGTATACTTTGAGCAGAAAATTCGATTGGCGCAGACAGATTCATCGTAAGTATGATATTTTAAATTTTATCTGGCTTGAAAGTAAGCAAATGCGATGCAAATCTGAGCCTCCTTTACTTCGCATTTTGAGACGGATTAAAGTGTTTGCGCCAGGATCCAATGCGTTTTTCGAACTCTACGCATCGAAATTAGTCGATTTCATCGATAAAAACACCACTGAATATTTTCACGGTTTTTGAAAAAAACCTAAGGTTAACCCCTTTGAATTTTTTTGACCCCAAAAAGTGAAAGTCTCAAATCGGATGCTTTTTCGATATTTTCTTGTATACTTTGAGCAGAAAATTGGATTGGCGCAGACAGATTCATCGTAAGTATGATATTTTAAATTTTATCTGGCTTGAAAGTAAGCAAATGCGATGCAAATCTGAGCCTCCTTTACTTCGCATTTTGAGACGGATTAAAGTGTTTGCGCCAGGATCCAGCGCGTTTTTCGAACTCTACGCATCGAAATTAGTCGATTTCGTCGATAAAAACACCACTGAATATTTTCACGGTTTTTGAAAAAAACCTAAGGTTAACCCCTTTGAATTTTTTTGACCCCAAAAAGTGAAAGTCTCAAATCGGATGCTTTTTCGATATTTTCTTGTATACTTTGACCAGAAAATTCGATTGGCGCAGACAGATTCATCGTAAGTATGATATTTTAAATTTTATCTGGCTTGAAAGTAAGCAAATGCGATGCAAATCTGAGCCTCCTTTACTTCGCATTTTGAGACGGATTAAAGTGTTTGCGCCAGGATCCAGCGCGTTTTTCGAACTCTACGCATCGAAATTAGTCGATTTCGTCGATAAAAACACCACTGAATATTTTCACGGTTTTTGAAAAAAACCTAAGGTTAACCCCTTTGAATTTTTTTGACCCCAAAAGGTGAAAGTCTCAAATCGGATGCTTTTTCGATATTTTCTTGTATACTTTGAGCAGAAAATTCGATTGGCGCAGACAGATTCATCGTAAGTATGATATTTTAAATTTTATCTGGCTTGTAAGTAAGCAAATGCGAAGCAAATCTGAGCCTCCTTTACTTCGCATTTTGAGACGGATTAAATTGTTTGCGCCAGGATCCAGCGCGTTTTTCGAACTCTACGCATCGAAATTAGTCGATTTCGTCGATAAAAACACCACTGAATATTTTCACGGTTTTTGAAAAAAACCTAAGGTTAACCCCTTTGAATTTTTTTGACCCCAAAAACTGAAAGTCTCAAATCGGATGCTTTTTCGTTCTTTTCTTGTACACTTTGAGCAGAAAATTCGATTGGCGCAGACAGATTCATCGTAAGTATGATATTTTAAATTGTATCTGGCTTGAAAGTAAGCAAATGCGATGCAAATCTGAGCCTCCTTTACTTCGCATTTTGAGACGGATTAAAGTGTTTGCGCCAGGATCCAGCGCGTTTTTCGAACTCTACGCATCGAAATTAGTCGATTTCGTCGATAAAAACACCACTGAATATTTTCACGGTTTTTGAAAAAAACCTAAGGTTTAACCCCTTTGAATTTTTTTGACCCCAAAAAGTGAAAATCTCAAATCGGATGCTTTTTCGATATTTTCTTGTATACTTTGAGCAGAAAATTCGATTGGCGCAGACAGATTCATCGTAAGTATGATATTTTAAATTTTATCTGGCTTGAAAGTAAGCAAATGCGATGCAAATCTGAGCCTCCTTTACTTCGCATTTTGAGACGGATTAAAGTGTTTGCGCCAGGATCCAATGCGTTTTTCGAACTCTACGCATCGAAATTAGTCGATTTCGTCGATAAAAACACCACTGAATATTTTCACGGTTTTTGAAAAAAACCTAAGGTTAACCCCTTTGAATTTTTTTGACCCCAAAAAGTGAAAGTCTCAAATCGGATGCTTTTTCGATATTTTCTTGTATACTTTGAGCAGAAAATTTGATTGGCGCAGACAGATTCATCGTAAGTATGATATTTTAAATTTTATCTGGCTTGAAAGTAAGCAAATGCGATGCAAATCTGAGCCTCTTTTACTTCGCATTTTGAGACGGATTAAAGTGTTTGCGCCAGGATCCAGCGAGTTTTTCGAACTCTACGCATCGAAATTAGTCGATTTCGTCGATAAAAACACCACTGAATATTTTCACGGTTTTTGAAAAAAACCTAAGGTTAACCCCTTTGAATTTTTTTGACCCCAAAAAGTGAAAGTCTCAAATCGGATGCTTTTTCGATATTTTCTTGTATACTTTGAGCAGAAAATTCGATTGGCGCAGACAGATTCATCGTAAGTATGATATTTTAAATTTTATCTGGCTTGAAAGTAAGCAAATGCGATGCAAATCTGAGCCTCCTTTTACTTCGCATTTTGAGACGGATTAAAGTGTTTGCGCCAGGATCCAATGCGTTTTTCGAACTCTACGCATCGAAATTAGTCGATTTCGTCGATAAAAACACCACTGAATATTTTCACGGTTTTTGAAAAAAACCTAAGGTTAACCCCTTTGAATTTTTTTGACCCCAAAAAGTGAAAGTCTCAAATCGGATGCTTTTTCGATATTTTCTTGTATACTTTGAGCAGAAAATTCGATTGGCGCAGACAGATTCATCGTAAGTATGATATTTTAAATTTTATCTGGCTTGTAAGTAAGCAAATACGATGCAAATCTGAGCCTCCTTTACTTCGCATTTTGAGACGGATTTAAGTGTTTGCGCCAGGATCCAGCGCGTTTTTCGGACTCTACGCATCGAAATTAGTCGATTTCGTCGATAAAAACACCACTGAATATTTTCACGGTTTTTGAAAAAAACCTAAGGTTAACCCCTTTGAATTTTTTGACCCGAAAAAGTGAAAGTCTCAAATCGGATGCTTTTTCGATATTTTCTTGTATACTTTGAGCAGAAAATTCGATTGGCGCAGACAGATTCATCGTAAGTATGATATTTTAAATTTTATCTGGCTTGAAAGTAAGCAAATGCGATGCAAATCTGAGCCTCCTTTACTTCGCATTTTGAGGCGGATTAAATTGTTTGCGCCAGGATCCAGCGCGTTTTTCGAACTCTACGCATCGAAATTAGTCGATTTCGTCGATAAAAACACCACTGAATATTTTCACGGTTTTTGAAAAAAACCTAAGGTTAACCCCTTTGAATTTTTTTGACCCCAAAAAGTGAAAGTCTCAAATCGGATGCTTTTTCGATATTTTCTTGTATACTTTGAGCAGAAAATTCGATTGGCGCAGACAGATTCATCGTAAGTATGATATTTTAAATTTTATCTGGCTTGAAAGTAAGCAAATGCGATGCAAATCTGAGCCTCCTTTACTTCGCATTTTGAGACGGATTAAATTGTTTGCGCCAGGATCCAGCGCGTTTTTCGAACTCTACGCATCGAAAATAGTCGATTTCGTCGATAAAAACACCACTGAATATTTTCACGGTTTTTGAAAAAAACCTAAGGTTAACCCCTTTGAATTTTTTTGACCCCAAAAAGTGAAAGTCTCAAATCGGATGCTTTTTCGATATTTTCTTGTATACTTTGAGCAGAAAATTTGATTGGCGCAGACAGATTCATCGTAAGTATGATATTTTAAATTTTATCTGGCTTGAAAGTAAGCAAATGCGATGCAAATCTGAGCCTCCTTTACTTCGCATTTTGAGACGGATTAAAGTGTTTGCGCCAGGATCCAGCGCGTTTTTCGAACTCTACGCATCGAAATTAGTCGATTTCGTCGATAAAAACACCACTGAATATTTTCACGGTTTTTGAAAAAAACCTAAGGTTAACCCCTTTGAATTTTTTTGACCCCAAAAAGTGAAAGTCTCAAATCGGATGCTTTTTCGATATTTTCTTGTATACTTTGAGCAGAAAATTCGATTGGCGCAGACAGATTCATCGTAAGTATGATATTTTAAATTTTATCTGGCTTGAAAGTAAGCAAATGCGATGCAAATCTGAGCCTCTTTTACTTCGCATTTTGAGACGGATTAAAGTGTTTGCGCCAGGATCCAGCGAGTTTTTCGAACTCTACGCATCGAAATTAGTCGATTTCGTCGATAAAAACACCACTGAATATTTTCACGGTTTTTGAAAAAAACCTAAGGTTAACCCCTTTGAATTTTTTTGACCCCAAAAAGTGAAAGTCTCAAATCGGATGCTTTTTCGATATTTTCTTGTATACTTTGACCAGAAAATTCGATTGGCGCAGACAGATTCATCGTAAGTATGATATTTTAAATTTTATCTGGCTTGAAAGTAAGCAAATGCTATGCAAATCTGAGCCTCCTTTACTTCGCATTTTGAGACGGATTAAAGTGTTTGCGCCAGGATCCAGCGCGTTTTTCGAACTCTACGCATCGAAATTAGTCGATTTCGTCGATAAAAACACCACTGAATATTTTCACGGTTTTTGAAAAAAACCTAAGGTTAACCCCTTTGAATTTTTTTGACCCCAAAAGGTGAAAGTCTCAAATCGGATGCTTTTTCGATATTTTCTTGTATACTTTGAGCAGAAAATTCGATTGGCGCAGACAGATTCATCGTAAGTATGATATTTTAAATTTTATCTGGCTTGAAAGTAAGCAAATGCGAAGCAAATCTGAGCCTCCTTTACTTCGCATTTTGAGACGGATTAAATTGTTTGCGCCAGGATCCAGCGCTTTTTTCGAACTCTACGCATCGAAATTAGTCGATTTCGTCGATAAAAACACCACTGAATATTTTCACGGTTTTTGAAAAAAACCTAAGGTTAACCCCTTTGAATTTTTTGGACCCCAAAAAGTGAAAGTTTCAAATCGGATGCTTTTTCGATCTTTTCTTGTATACTTTGAGCAGAAAATTTGATTGGCGCAGACAGATTCATCGTAAGTATGATATTTTAAATTTTATCTGGCTTGAAAGTAAGCAAATGCGATGCAAATCTGGGCCTCCTTTACTTCGCATTTTGAGACGGATTAAAGTGTTTGCGCCAGGATCCAGCGCGTTTTTCGAACTCTACGCATCGAAATTAGTCGATTTCGTCGATAAAAACACCACTGAATATTTTCACGGTTTTTGAAAAAAACCTAAGGTTAACCCCTTTGAATTTTTTTGACCCCAAAAAGTGAAAGTCTCAAATCGGATGCTTTTTCGATATTTTCTTGTATACTTTGAGCAGAAAATTCGATTGGCGCAGACAGATTCATCGTAAGTATGATATTTTAAATTGTATCTGGCTTGAAAGTAAGCAAATGCGATGCAAATCTGAGCCTCCTTTACTTCGCATTTTGAGACGGATTAAAGTGTTTGCGCCAGGATCCAGCGCGTTTTTCGAACTCTACGCATCGAAATTAGTCGATTTCGTCGATAAAAACACCACTGAATATTTTCACGGTTTTTGAAAAAAACCTAAGGTTAACCCCTTTGAATTTTTTTGACCCCAAAAGGTGAAAGTCTCAAATCGGATGCTTTTTCGATATTTTCTTGTATACTTTGAGCAGAAAATTCGATTGGCGCAGACAGATTCATCGTAAGTATGATATTTTAAATTTTATCTGGCTTGAAAGTAAGCAAATGCGAAGCAAATCTGAGCCTCCTTTACTTCGCATTTTGAGACGGATTAAAGTGTTTGCGCCAGGATCCAGCGCGTTTTTCGAACTCTACGCATCGAAATTAGTCGATTTCGTCGATAAAAACACCACTGAATATTTTCACGGTTTTTGAAAAAAACCTAAGGTTAACCCCTTTGAATTTTTTTGACCCCAAAAGGTGAAAGTCTCAAATCGGATGCTTTTTCGATATTTTCTTGTATACTTTGAGCAGAAAATTCGATTGGCGCAGACAGATTCATCGTAAGTATGATATTTTAAATTGTATCTGGCTTGAAAGTAAGCAAATGCGATGCAAATCTGAGCCTCCTTTACTTCGCATTTTGAGACGGATTAAAGTGTTTGCGCCAGAATCCAGCGCGTTTTTCGAACTCTACGCATCGAAATTAGTCGATTTCGTCGATAAAAACACCACTGAATATTTTCACGGTTTTTGAAAAAAACCTAAGGTTTAACCCCTTTGAATTTTTTTGACCCCAAAAAGTGAAAGTCTCAAATCGGATGCTTTTTCGATATTTTCTTGTATACTTTGAGCAGAAAATTCGATTGGCGCAGACAGATTCATCGTAAGTATGATATTTTAAATTTTATCTGGCTTGAAAGTAAGCAAATGCGATGCAAATCTGAGCCTCCTTTACTTCGCATTTTGAGACGGATTAAAGTGTTTGCGCCAGGATCCAATGCGTTTTTCGAACTCTACGCATCGAAATTAGTCGATTTCGTCGATAAAAACACCACTGAATATTTTCACGGTTTTTGAAAAAAACCTAAGGTTAACCCCTTTGAATTTTTTTGACCCCAAAAAGTGAAAGTCTCAAATCGGATGCTTTTTCGATATTTTCTTGTATACTTTGAGCAGAAAATTTGATTGGCGCAGACAGATTCATCGTAAGTATGATATTTTAAATTTTATCTGGCTTGAAAGTAAGCAAATGCGATGCAAATCTGAGCCTCCTTTACTTCGCATTTTGAGACGGATTAAAGTGTTTGCGCCAGGATCCAGCGAGTTTTTCGAACTCTACGCATCGAAATTAGTCGATTTCGTCGATAAAAACACCACTGAATATTTTCACGGTTTTTGAAAAAAACCTAAGGTTAACCCCTTTGAATTTTTTTGACCCCAAAAAGTGAAAGTCTCAAATCGGATGCTTTTTCGATATTTTCTTGTATACTTTGACCAGAAAATTCGATTGGCGCAGACAGATTCATCGTAAGTATGATATTTTAAATTTTATCTGGCTTGAAAGTAAGCAAATGCGATGCAAATCTGAGCCTCCTTTACTTCGCATTTTGAGACGGATTAAAGTGTTTGCGCCAGGATCCAGCGCGTTTTTCGAACTCTACGCATCGAAATTAGTCGATTTCCTCGATAAAAACACCACTGAATATTTTCACGGTTTTTGAAAAAAACCTAAGGTTAACCCCTTTGAATTTTTTTGACCCCAAAAGGTGAAAGTCTTAAATCGGATGCTTTTTCGATATTTTCTTGTATACTTTGAGCAGAAAATTCGATTGGCGCAGACAGATTCATCGTAAGTATGATATTTTAAATTTTATCTGGCTTGAAAGTAAGCAAATGCGATGCAAAACTGAGCCTCCTTTACTTCGCATTTTGAGACGGATTAAAGTGTTTGCGCCAGGATCCAGCGCGTTTTTCGAACTCTACGCATCGAAATTAGTCGATTTCGTCGATAAAAACACCACTGAATATTTTCACGGTTTTTGAAAAAAACCTAAGGTTAACCCCTTTGAATTTTTTTGACCCCAAAAGGTGAAAGTCTTAAATCGGATGCTTTTTCGATATATTCTTGTATACTTTGAGCAGAAAATTCGATTGGCGCAGACAGATTCATCGTAAGTATGATATTTTAAATTTTATCTGGCTTGAAAGTAAGCAAATGCGATGCAAATCTGAGCCTCTTTTACTTCGCATTTTGAGACGGATTAAAGTGTTTGCGCCAGGATCCAGCGCGTTTTTCGAACTCTACGCATCGAAATTAGTCGATTTCGTCGTTAAAAACACCACTGAATATTTTCACGGTTTTTGAAAAAAACCTAAGGTTAACCCCTTTGAATTTTTTTGACCCCAAAAAGTGAAAGTCTCAAATCGGATGCTTTTTCGATATTTTCTTGTATACTTTGAGCAGGAAATTCGATTGGCGCAGACAGATTCATCGTAAGTATGATATTTTAAATTTTATCTGGCTTGAAAGTAAGCAAATGCGATGCAAATCTGAGCCTCCTTTACTTCGCATTTTGAGACGGATTAAATTGTTTGCGCCAGGATCCAGCGCGTTTTTCGAACTCTACGCATCGAAATTAGTCGATTTCGTCGATAAAAACACCACTGAATATTTTCACGGTTTTTGAAAAAAACCTAAGGTTAACCCCTTTGAATTTTTTTGACCCCAAAAAGTGAAAGTCTCAAATCGGATGCTTTTTCGATATTTTCTTGTATACTTTGAGCAGAAAATTCGATTGGCGCAGACAGATTCATCGTAAGTATGATATTTTAAATTTTATCTGGCTTGAAAGTAAGCAAATGCGATGCAAATCTGAGCCTCCTTTACTTCGCATTTTGAGACGGATTAAATTGTTTGCGCCAGGATCCAGCGCGTTTTTCGAACTCTACGCATCGAAATTAGTCGATTTCGTCGATAAAAACACCACTGAATATTTTCACGGTTTTTGAAAAAAACCTAAGGTTAACCCCTTTGAATTTTTTTGACCCCAAAAAGTGAAAGTCTCAAATCGGATGCTTTTTCGATATTTTCTTGTATACTTTGAGCAGAAAATTCGATTGGCGCAGACAGATTCATCGTAAGTATGATATTTTAAATTTTATCTGGCTTGAAAGTAAGCAAATGCGATGCAAATCTGAGCCTCCTTTACTTCGCATTTTGAGACGGACTAAAGTGTTTGCGCCAGGATCCAGCGCGTTTTTCGAACTCTACGCATCGAAATTAGTCGATTTCGTCGATAAAAACACCACTGAATATTTTCACGGTTTTTGAAAAAAACCTAAGGTTAACCCCTTTGAATTTTTTTGACCCCAAAAAGTGAAAGTCTCAAATCGGATGCTTTTTCGATATTTTCTTGTATACTTTGAGCAGAAAATTCGATTGGCGCAGACAGATTCATCGCAAGTATGATATTTTAAATTTTATCTGGCTTGAAAGTAAGCAAATGCGATGCAAATCTGAGCCTCCACTACTTCGCATTTTGAGACGGATTAAAGTGTTTGCGCCAGGATCCAGCGCGTTTTTCGAACTCTACGCATCGAAATTAGTCGATTTCGTCGATAAAAACACCACTGAATATTTTCACGGTTTTTGAAAAAAACCTAAGGTTAACCCCTTTGAATTTTTTTGACCCCAAAAAGTGAAAGTCTCAAATCGGATGCTTTTTCGATATTTTCTTGTATACTTTGAGCAGAAAATTCGATTGGCGCAGACAGATTCATCGTAAGTATGATATTTTAAATTTTATCTGGCTTGAAAGTAAGCAAATGCGATGCAAATCTGAGCCACCTTTACTTCGCATTTTGAGACGGATTAAAGTGTTTGCGCCAGGATCCAGCGCGTTTTTCGAACTCTACGCATCGAAATTAGTCGATTTCGACGATAAAAACACCACTGAATATTTTCACGGTTTTTGAAAAAAACCTAAGGTTAACCCCTTTGAATTTTTTTGACCCCAAAAGGTGAAAGTCTCAAATCGGATGCTTTTTCGATATTTTCTTGTATACTTTGAGCAGAAAATTCGATTGGCGCAGACAGATTCATCGTAAGTATGATATTTTAAATTTTATCTGGCTTGAAAGTAAGCAAATGCGATGCAAATCTGGGCCTTTTTTACTTCGTATTTTGAGACGGATTACAGTGTTTGCGCCAGGATCCAATGCGTTTTTCGAACTCTACGCATCGAAATTAGTCGATTTCGTCGATAAAAACACCACTGAATATTTTCACGGTTTTTGAAAAAAACCTAAGGTTAACCCCTTTGAATTTTTTTGACCCCAAAAAGTGAAAGTCTCAAATCGGATGCTTTTTCGATATTTTCTTGTATACTTTGAGCAGAAAATTCGATTGGCGCAGACAGATTCATCGTAAGTATGATATTTTAAATTTTATCTGGCTTGAAAGTAAGCAAATGCGATGCAAATCTGAGCCTCCTCTACTTCGCATTTTGAGAGGGATTAAAGTGTTTGCGCCAGGATCCAGCGCGTTTTTCGAACTCTACGCATCGAAATTAGTCGATTTCGTCGATAAAAACACCACTGAATATTTTCACGGTTTTTGAAAAAAACCTAAGGTTAACCCCTTTGAATTTTTTTGACCCCAAAAAGTGAAAGTCTCAAATCGGATGCTTTTTCGATATTTTCTTGTATACTTTGAGCAGAAAATTCGATTGGCGCAGACAGATTCATCGTAAGTATGATATTTTAAATTTTATATGGCTTGAAAGTAAGCAAATGCGATGCAAATCTGAGCCTCCTTTACTTCGCATTTTGAGACGGATTAAAGTGTTTGCGCCAGGATCCAGCGCGTTTTTCGAACTCTACGCATCGAAATTAGTCGATTTCGACGATAAAAACACCACTGAATATTTTCACGGTTTTTGAAAAAAACCTAAGGTTAACCCCTTTGAATTTTTTTTGAACCCAAAAGGTGAAAGTCTCAAATCGGATGATTTTTCGATATTTTCTTGTATACTTTGAGCAGAAAATTCGATTGGCGCAGACAGATTCATCGTAAGTATGATATTTTAAATTTTATCTGGCTTGAAAGTAAGCAAATGCGATGCAAATCTGGGCCTTTTTTACTTCGTATTTTGAGACGGATTAAAGTGTTTGCGCCAGGATCCAATGCGTTTTTCGAACTCTACGCATCGAAATTAGTCGATTTCGTCGATAAAAACACCACTGAATATTTTCACGGTTTTTGAAAAAAACCTAAGGTTAACCCCTTTGAATTTTTTGACCCCAAAAAGTGAAAGTCTCAAATCGGATGCTTTTTCGATATTTTCTTGTATATTTTGAGCAGAAAATTCGATTGGCGCAGACAGATTCATCGTAAGTATGATATTTTAAATTTTATCTGACTTGAAAGTAAGCAAATGCGATGCAAATCTGAGCCTCTTTTACTTCGCATTTTGAGACGGATTAAAGTGTTTGCGCCAGGATCCAGCGCGTTTTTCGAACTCTACGCATCGAAATTAGTCGATTTCCTCGATAAAAACACCACTGAATATTTTCACGGTTTTTGAAAAAAACCTAAGGTTAACCCCTTTGAATTTTTTTGACCCCAAAAGGTGAAAGTCTTAAATCGGATGCTTTTTCGATATTTTCTTGTATACTTTGAGCAGAAAATTCGATTGGCGCAGACAGATTCATCGTAAGTATGATATTTTAAATTTTATCTGGCTTGAAAGTAAGCAAATGCGATGCAAAACTGAGCCTCCTTTACTTCGCATTTTGAGACGGATTAAAGTGTTTGCGCCAGGATCCAGCGCGTTTTTCGAACTCTACGCATCGAAATTAGTCGATTTCGTCGATAAAAACACCACTGAATATTTTCACGGTTTTTGAAAAAAACCTAAGGTTAACCCCTTTGAATTTTTTTGACCCCAAAAGGTGAAAGTCTTAAATCGGATGCTTTTTCGATATATTCTTGTATACTTTGAGCAGAAAATTCGATTGGCGCAGACAGATTCATCGTAAGTATGATATTTTAAATTTTATCTGGCTTGAAAGTAAGCAAATGCGATGCAAATCTGAGCCTCTTTTACTTCGCATTTTGAGACGGATTAAAGTGTTTGCGCCAGGATCCAGCGCGTTTTTCGAACTCTACGCATCGAAATTAGTCGATTTCGTCGTTAAAAACACCACTGAATATTTTCACGGTTTTTGAAAAAAACCTAAGGTTAACCCCTTTGAATTTTTTTGACCCCAAAAAGTGAAAGTCTCAAATCGGATGCTTTTTCGATATTTTCTTGTATACTTTGAGCAGAAAATTCGATTGGCGCAGACAGATTCATCGTAAGTATGATATTTTAAATTTTATCTGGCTTGAAAGTAAGCAAATGCGATGCAAATCTGAGCCTCCTTTACTTCGCATTTTGAGACGGATTAAAATGTTTGCGCCAGGATCCAGCGCGTTTTTCGAACTCTACGCATCGAAATTAGTCGATTTCGTCGATAAAAACACCACTGAATATTTTCACGGTTTTTGAAAAAAACCTAAGGTTAACCCCTTTGAATTTTTTTGACCCCAAAAAGTGAAAGTCTCAAATCGGATGCTTTTTCGATATTTTCTTGTATACTTTGAGCAGAAAATTCGATTGGCGCAGACAGATTCATCGTAAGTATGATATTTTAAATTTTATCTGGCTTGAAAGTAAGCAAATGCGATGCAAATCTGAGCCTCCTTTACTTCGCATTTTGAGACGGACTAAAGTGTTTGCGCCAGGATCCAGCGCGTTTTTCGAACTCTACGCATCGAAATTAGTCGATTTCGTCGATAAAAACACCACTGAATATTTTCACGGTTTTTGAAAAAAACCTAAGGTTAACCCCTTTGAATTTTTTTGACCCCAAAAAGTGAAAGTCTCAAATCGGATGCTTTTTCGATATTTTCTTGTATACTTTGAGCAGAAAATTCGATTGGCGCAGACAGATTCATCGCAAGTATGATATTTTAAATTTTATCTGGCTTGAAAGTAAGCAAATGCGATGCAAATCTGAGCCTCCACTACTTCGCATTTTGAGACGGATTAAAGTGTTTGCGCCAGGATCCAGCGCGTTTTTCGAACTCTACGCATCGAAATTAGTCGATTTCGTCGATAAAAACACCACTGAATATTTTCACGGTTTTTGAAAAAAACCTAAGGTTAACCCCTTTGAATTTTTTTGACCCCAAAAAGTGAAAGTCTCAAATCGGATGCTTTTTCGATATTTTCTTGTATACTTTGAGCAGAAAATTCGATTGGCGCAGACAGATTCATCGTAAGTATGATATTTTAAATTTTATCTGGCTTGAAAGTAAGCAAATGCGATGCAAATCTGAGCCACCTTTACTTCGCATTTTGAGACGGATTAAAGTGTTTGCGCCAGGATCCAGCGCGTTTTTCGAACTCTACGCATCGAAATTAGTCGATTTCGACGATAAAAACACCACTGAATATTTTCACGGTTTTTGAAAAAAACCTAAGGTTAACCCCTTTGAATTTTTTTGACCCCAAAAGGTGAAAGTCTCAAATCGGATGCTTTTTCGATATTTTCTTGTATACTTTGAGCAGAAAATTCGATTGGCGCAGACAGATTCATCGTAAGTATGATATTTTAAATTTTATCTGGCTTGAAAGTAAGCAAATGCGATGCAAATCTGAGCCTCCTTTACTTCGCATTTTGAGACGGATTAAAGTGTTTGCGCCAGGATCCAGCGCGTTTTTCGAACTCTACGCATCGAAATTAGTCGATTTCGACGATAAAAACACCACTGAATATTTTCACGGTTTTTGAAAAAAACCTAAGGTTAACCCCTTTGAATTTTTTTTGAACCCAAAAGGTGAAAGTCTCAAATCGGATGATTTTTCGATATTTTCTTGTATACTTTGAGCAGAAAATTCGATTGGCGCAGACAGATTCATCGTAAGTATGATATTTTAAATTTTATCTGGCTTGAAAGTAAGCAAATGCGATGCAAATCTGGGCCTTTTTTACTTCGTATTTTGAGACGGATTAAAGTGTTTGCGCCAGGATCCAATGCGTTTTTTGAACTCTACGCATCGAAATTAGTCGATTTCGTCGATAAAAACACCACTGAATATTTTCACGGTTTTTGAAAAAAACCTAAGGTTAACCCCTTTGAATTTTTTGACCCCAAAAAGTGAAAGTCTCAAATCGGATGCTTTTTCGATATTTTCTTGTATATTTTGAGCAGAAAATTCGATTGGCGCAGACAGATTCATCGTAAGTATGATATTTTAAATTTTATCTGACTTGAAAGTAAGCAAATGCGATGCAAATCTGAGCCTCTTTTACTTCGCATTTTGAGACGGATTAAAGTGTTTGCGCCAGGATCCAGCGCGTTTTTCGAACTCTACGCATCGAAATTAGTCGATTTCGTCGATAAAAACACCACTGAATATTTTCACGGTTTTTGAAAAAAACCTAAGGTTAACCCCGTTGAATTTTTTTGACCCCAAAAAGTGAAAGTCTCAAATCGGATGCTTTTTCGATATTTTCTTGTATACTTTGAGCAGAAAATTCGATTGGCGCAGACAGATTCATCGTAAGTATGATATTTTAAATTTTATCTGGCTTGAAAGTAAGCAAATGCGATGTAAATCTGAGCCTCCTTTACTTCGCATTTTGAGACGGATTAAAGTGTTTGCGCCAGGATCCAGCGGGTTTTTCGAACTCTACGCATCGAAATTAGTCGATTTCGTCGATAAAAACACCACTGAATATTTTCACGGTTTTTGAAAAAAACCTAAGGTTAACCCCTTTGAATTTTTTTGACCCCAAAAAGTGAAAGTCTCAAATCGGATGCTTTTTCGATATTTTCTTGTATACTTTGAGCAGAAAATTTGATTGGCGCAGACAGATTCATCGTAAGTATGATATTTTAAATTTTATCTGGCTTGAAAGTAAGCAAATGCGATGCAAATCTGAGCCTCCTTTACTTCGCATTTTGAGACGGATTAAAGTGTTTGCGCCAGGATCCAGCGCGTTTTTCGAACTCTACGCATCGAAATTAGTCGATTTCGTCGATAAAAACACCACTGAATATTTTCACGGTTTTTGAAAAAAACCTAAGGTTAACCCCTTTGAATTTTTTTGACCCCAAAAAGTGAAAGTCTCAAATCGGATGCTTTTTCGATATTTTCTTGTATACTTTGAGCAGAAAATTCGATTGGCGCAGACAGATTCATCGTAAGTATGATATTTTAAATTTTATCTGGCCTGAAAGTAAGCAAATGCGATGCAAATCTGAGCCTCCTTTACTTCGCATTTTGAGACGGATTAAAGTGTTTGCGCCAGGATCCAGCGCGTTTTTCGAACTCTACGCATCGAAATTAGTCGATTTCGTCGATAAAAACACCACTGAATATTTTCACGGTTTTTGAAAAAAACCTAAGGTTAACCCCTTTGAATTTTTTTGACCCCAAAAAGTGAAAGTCTCAAATCGGATGCTTTTTCGATATTTTCTTGTATACTTTGAGCAGAAAATTCGATTGGCGCAGACAGATTCATCGTAAGTATGATATTCTAAATTTTATCTGGCTTGAAAGTAAGCAAATGCGATGCAAATCTGAGCTTCCTTTACTTCGCATTTTGAGACGGATTAAAGTGTTTGCGCCAGGATCCAGCGAGTTTTTCGAACTCTACGCATCGAAATTAGTCGATTTCGTCGATAAAAACACCACTGAATATTTTCACGGTTTTTGAAAAACCTAAGGTTAACCCCTTTGAATTTTTTTGACCCCAAAAAGTGAAAGTCTCAAATCGGATGCTTTTTCGATATTTTCTTGTATACTTTGACCAGAAAATTCGATTGGCGCAGACAGATTCATCGTAAGTATGATATTTTAAATTTTATCTGGCTTGAAAGTAAGCAAATGCGATGCAAATCTGAGCCTCCTTTACTTCGCATTTTGAGACGGATTAAAGTGTTTGCGCCAGGATCCAGCGAGTTTTTCGAACTCTACGCATCGAAATTAGTCGATTTCGTCGATAAAAACACCACTGAATATTTTCACGGTTTTTGAAAAAAACCTAAGGTTAACCCCTTTGAATTTTTTTGACCCCAAAAAGTGAAAGTCTCAAATCGGATGCTTTTTCGATATTTTCTTGTATACTTTGAGCAGAAAATTCGATTGACGCAGACAGATTCATCGTAAGTATGATATTTTAAATTTTATCTGGCTTGAAAGTAAGCAAATGCGATGCAAATCTGAGCCTCCTTTACTTCGCATTTTGAGACGAATTAAAGTGTTTGCGCCAGGATCCAGCGCGTTTTTCGAACTCTACGCATCGAAATTAGTCGATTTCCTCGATAAAAACACCACTGAATATTTTCACGGTTTTTGAAAAAAACCTAAGGTTAACCCCTTTGAATTTTTTTGACCCCAAAAGGTGAAAGTCTTAAATCGGATGCTTTTTCGATATTTTCTTGTATACTTTGAGCAGAAAATTCGATTGGCGCAGACAGATTCATCGTAAGTATGATATTTTAAATTTTATCTGGCTTGAAAGTAAGCAAATGCGATGCAAAACTGAGCCTCCTTTACTTCGCATTTTGAGACGGATTAAAGTGTTTGCGCCAGGATCCAGCGCGTTTTTCGAACTCTACGCATCGAAATTAGTCGATTTCGTCGATAAAAACACCACTGAATATTTTCACGGTTTTTGAAAAAAACCTAAGGTTAACCCCTTTGAATTTTTTTGACCCCAAAAGGTGAAAGTCTTAAATCGGATGCTTTTTCGATATTTTCTTGTATACTTTGAGCAGAAAATTCGATTGGCGCAGACAGATTCATCGTAAGTATGATATTTTAAATTTTATCTGGCTTGAAAGTAAGCAAATGCGATGCAAATCTGAGCCTCTTTTACTTCGCATTTTGAGACGGATTAAAGTGTTTGCGCCAGGATCCAGCGCGTTTTTCGAACTCTACGCATCGAAATTAGTCGATTTCGTCGTTAAAAACACCACTGAATATTTTCACGGTTTTTGAAAAAAACCTAAGGTTAACCCCTTTGAATTTTTTTGACCCCAAAAAGTGAAAGTCTCAAATCGGATGCTTTTTCGATATTTTCTTGTATACTTTGAGCAGAAAATTCGATTGGCGCAGACAGATTCATCGTAAGTATGATATTTTAAATTTTATCTGGCTTGAAAGTAAGCAAATGCGATGCAAATCTGAGCCTCCTTTACTTCGCATTTTGAGACGGATTAAATTGTTTGCGCCAGGATCCAGCGCGTTTTTCGAACTCTACGCATCGAAATTAGTCGATTTCGTCGATAAAAACACCACTGAATATTTTCACGGTTTTTGAAAAAAACCTAAGGTTAACCCCTTTGAATTTTTTTGACCCCAAAAAGTGAAAGTCTCAAATCGGATGCTTTTTCGATATTTTCTTGTATACTTTGAGCAGAAAATTCGATTGGCGCAGACAGATTCATCGTAAGTATGATATTTTAAATTTTATCTGGCTTGAAAGTAAGCAAATGCGATGCAAATCTGAGCCTCCTTTACTTCGCATTTTGAGACGGATTAAATTGTTTGCGCCAGGATCCAGCGCGTTTTTCGAACTCTACGCATCGAAATTAGTCGATTTCGTCGATAAAAACACCACTGAATATTTTCACGGTTTTTGAAAAAAACCTAAGGTTAACCCCTTTGAATTTTTTTGACCCCAAAAAGTGAAAGTCTCAAATCGGATGCTTTTTCGATATTTTCTTGTATACTTTGAGCAGAAAATTCGATTGGCGCAGACAGATTCATCGTAAGTATGATATTTTAAATTTTATCTGGCTTGAAAGTAAGCAAATGCGATGCAAATCTGAGCCTCCTTTACTTCGCATTTTGAGACGGACTAAAGTGTTTGCGCCAGGATCCAGCGCGTTTTTCGAACTCTACGCATCGAAATTAGTCGATTTCGTCGATAAAAACACCACTGAATATTTTCACGGTTTTTGAAAAAAACCTAAGGTTAACCCCTTTGAATTTTTTTGACCCCAAAAAGTGAAAGTCTCAAATCGGATGCTTTTTCGATATTTTCTTGTATACTTTGAGCAGAAAATTCGATTGGCGCAGACAGATTCATCGTAAGTATGATATTTTAAATTTTATCTGGCTTGAAAGTAAGCAAATGCGATGCAAATCTGAGCCTCCTTTACTTCGCATTTTGAGACGGACTAAAGTGTTTGCGCCAGGATCCAGCGCGTTTTTCGAACTCTACGCATCGAAATTAGTCGATTTCGTCGATAAAAACACCACTGAATATTTTCACGGTTTTTGAAAAAAACCTAAGGTTAACCCCTTTGAATTTTTTTGACCCCAAAAAGTGAAAGTCTCAAATCGGATGCTTTTTCGATATTTTCTTGTATACTTTGAGCAGAAAATTCGATTGGCGCAGACAGATTCATCGCAAGTATGATATTTTAAATTTTATCTGGCTTGAAAGTAAGCAAATGCGATGCAAATCTGAGCCTCCACTACTTCGCATTTTGAGACGGATTAAAGTGTTTGCGCCAGGATCCAGCGCGTTTTTCGAACTCTACGCATCGAAATTAGTCGATTTCGTCGATAAAAACACCACTGAATATTTTCACGGTTTTTGAAAAAAACCTAAGGTTAACCCCTTTGAATTTTTTTGACCCCAAAAAGTGAAAGTCTCAAATCGGATGCTTTTTCGATATTTTCTTGTATACTTTGAGCAGAAAATTCGATTGGCGCAGACAGATTCATCGTAAGTATGATATTTTAAATTTTATCTGGCTTGAAAGTAAGCAAATGCGATGCAAATCTGGGCCTTTTTTACTTCGTATTTTGAGACGGATTACAGTGTTTGCGCCAGGATCCAATGCGTTTTTCGAACTCTACGCATCGAAATTAGTCGATTTCGTCGATAAAAACACCACTGAATATTTTCACGGTTTTTGAAAAAAACCTAAGGTTAACCCCTTTGAATTTTTTTGACCCCAAAAAGTGAAAGTCTCAAATCGGATGCTTTTTCGATATTTTCTTGTATACTTTGAGCAGAAAATTCGATTGGCGCAGACAGATTCATCGTAAGTATGATATTTTAAATTTTATCTGGCTTGAAAGTAAGCAAATGCGATGCAAATCTGAGCCTCCTCTACTTCGCATTTTGAGAGGGATTAAAGTGTTTGCGCCAGGATCCAGCGCGTTTTTCGAACTCTACGCATCGAAATTAGTCGATTTCGTCGATAAAAACACCACTGAATATTTTCACGGTTTTTGAAAAAAACCTAAGGTTAACCCCTTTGAATTTTTTTGACCCCAAAAAGTGAAAGTCTCAAATCGGATGCTTTTTCGATATTTTCTTGTATACTTTGAGCAGAAAATTCGATTGGCGCAGACAGATTCATCGTAAGTATGATATTTTAAATTTTATCTGGCTTGAAAGTAAGCAAATGCGATGCAAATCTGAGCCTCCTTTACTTCGCATTTTGAGACGGATTAAAGTGTTTGCGCCAGGATCCAGCGCGTTTTTCGAACTCTACGCATCGAAATTAGTCGATTTCGACGATAAAAACACCACTGAATATTTTCACGGTTTTTGAAAAAAACCTAAGGTTAACCCCTTTGAATTTTTTTTGAACCCAAAAGGTGAAAGTCTCAAATCGGATGATTTTTCGATATTTTCTTGTATACTTTGAGCAGAAAATTCGATTGGCGCAGACAGATTCATCGTAAGTATGATATTTTAAATTTTATCTGGCTTGAAAGTAAGCAAATGCGATGCAAATCTGGGCCTTTTTTACTTCGTATTTTGAGACGGATTAAAGTGTTTGCGCCAGGATCCAATGCGTTTTTCGAACTCTACGCATCGAAATTAGTCGATTTCGTCGATAAAAACACCACTGAATATTTTCACGGTTTTTGAAAAAAACCTAAGGTTAACCCCTTTGAATTTTTTTGACCCCAAAAAGTGAAAGTCTCAAATCGGATGCTTTTTCGATATTTTCTTGTATATTTTGAGCAGAAAATTCGATTGGCGCAGACAGATTCATCGTAAGTATGATATTTTAAATTTTATCTGACTTGAAAGTAAGCAAATGCGATGCAAATCTGAGCCTCTTTTACTTCGCATTTTGAGACGGATTAAAGTGTTTGCGCCAGGATCCAGCGCGTTTTTCGAACTCTACGCATCGAAATTAGTCGATTTCGTCGATAAAAACACCACTGAATATTTTCACGGTTTTTGAAAAAAACCTAAGGTTAACCCCGTTGAATTTTTTTGACCCCAAAAAGTGAAAGTCTCAAATCGGATGCTTTTTCGATATTTTCTTGTATACTTTGAGCAGAAAATTCGATTGGCGCAGACAGATTCATCGTAAGTATGATATTTTAAATTTTATCTGGCTTGAAAGTAAGCAAATGCGATGTAAATCTGAGCCTCCTTTACTTCGCATTTTGAGACGGATTAAAGTGTTTGCGCCAGGATCCAGCGGGTTTTTCGAACTCTACGCATCGAAATTAGTCGATTTCGTCGATAAAAACACCACTGAATATTTTCACGGTTTTTGAAAAAAACCTAAGGTTAACCCCTTTGAATTTTTTTGACCCCAAAAAGTGAAAGTCTCAAATCGGATGCTTTTTCGATATTTTCTTGTATACTTTGAGCAGAAAATTCGATTGGCGCAGACAGATTCATCGTAAGTATGATATTTTAAATTTTATCTGGCCTGAAAGTAAGCAAATGCGATGCAAATCTGAGCCTCCTTTACTTCGCATTTTGAGACGGATTAAAGTGTTTGCGCCAGAATCCAGCGCGTTTTTCGAACTCTACGCATCGAAATTAGTCGATTTCGTCGATAAAAACACCACTGAATATTTTCACGGTTTTTGAAAAAAACCTAAGGTTAACCCCTTTGAATTTTTTTGACCCCAAAAAGTGAAAGTCTCAAATCGGATGCTTTTTCGATATTTTCTTGTATACTTTGAGCAGAAAATTCGATTGGCGCAGACAGATTCATCGTAAGTATGATATTCTAAATTTTATCTGGCTTGAAAGTAAGCAAATGCGATGCAAATCTGAGCTTCCTTTACTTCGCATTTTGAGACGGATTAAAGTGTTTGCGCCAGGATCCAGCGAGTTTTTCGAACTCTACGCATCGAAATTAGTCGATTTCGTCGATAAAAACACCACTGAATATTTTCACGGTTTTTGAAAAACCTAAGGTTAACCCCTTTGAATTTTTTTGACCCCAAAAAGTGAAAGTCTCAAATCGGATGCTTTTTCGATATTTTCTTGTATACTTTGAGCAGAAAATTCGATTGGCGCAGACAGATTCATCGTAAGTATGATATTTTAAATTTTATCTGGCTTGAAAGTAAGCAAATGCGATGCAAATCTGAGTTTCCTTTACTTCGCATTTTGAGACGGATTAAAGTGTTTGCGCCAGGATCCAGCGAGTTTTTCGAACTCTACGCATCGAAATTAGTCGATTTCGTCGATAAAAACACCACTGAATATTTTCACGGTTTTTGAAAAACCTAAGGTTAACCCCTTTGAATTTTTTTGACCCCAAAAAGTGAAAGTCTCAAATCGGATAGTTTTTCGATATTTTCTGGTATACTTTGAGCAGAAAATTCGATTGGCGCAGACAGATTCATCGTAAGTATGATATTTTAAATTTTATCTGGCTTGAAAGTAAGCAAATGCGATGCAAATCTGGGCCTCCTTTACATAGCATTTTGAGACGGATTAAAGTGTTTGCGCCAGGATCCAGCGGGTTTTTCGAACTCTACGCATCGAAATTAGTCGATTTCGTCGATAAAAACACCACTGAATATTTTCACGGTTTTTGAAAAAAACCTAAGGTTAACCCCTTTGGATTTTATTTGACCCCAAAAAGTGAAAGTCTCAAATCGGATGCTTTTTCGATATTTTCTTGTATACTTTGAGCAGAAAATTCGATTGGCGCAGACAGATTCATCGTAAGTATGATATTTTAAATTTTATCTGGCTTGAAAGTAAGCAAATTCGATGCAAATCTGAGCCTCCTTTACTTCGCATTTTGAGACGGATTAAAGTGTTTGCGCCAGGATCCAGCGCGTTTTTCGAACTCTACGCATCGAAATTAGTCGATTTCGTCGATAAAAACACCACTGAATATTTTCACGGTTTTTGAAAAAAACCTAAGGGAACCCCTTTGAATTTTTTTGACCCGAAAAAGTGAAAGTCTCAAATCGGATGCTTTTTCGATATTTTCTTGTATACTTTGAGCAGAAAATTCGATTGGCGCAGACAGATTCATCGTAATGATGATATTTTAAATTTTATCTGGCTTGAAAGCAAGCAAATGCGATGCAAATCTGAGCCTCCTTTACTTCGCATTTTGAGACGGATTACAGTGTTTGCGCCAGGATCCAGCGCGTTTTTCGAACTCTACGCATCGAAATTAGTCGATTTCGTCGATAAAAACACCACTGAATATTTTCACGGTCTTTGAAGAAAACCTAAGGTTAACCCCTTTGAATTTTTTTGACCCCAAAAAGTGAAAGTCTCAAATCGGATGCTTTTTCGATATTTTCTTGTATACTTTGTGCAGAAAATTCGATTGGCGCAGACAGATTCATCGTAAGTATGATATTTTAAATTTTATCTGGCTTGAAAGTAAGCAAATGCGATGCAAATCTGAGCCTCCTTTACTTCGCATTTTGAGACGGATTAAAGTGTTTGCGCCAGGATCCAGCGGGTTTTTCGAACTCTACGCATCGAAATTAGTCGATTTCGTCGATAAAATCACCACTGAATATTTTCACGGTTTTTGAAAAAAACCTAAGGTTAACCCTTTTGAATTTTTTTGACCCCAAAAAGTGAAAGTCTCAAATCGGATGCTTTTTCGATATTTTCTTGTATACTTTGAGCAGAAAATTCGATTGGCGCAGACAGATTCATCGTAAGTATGATATTTTAAATTTTATCTGGCTTGAAAGTAAGCAAATTCGATGCAAATCTGAGCCTCCTTTACTTCGCATTTTGAGACAGATTAAAGTGTTTGCGCTAGGATCCAGCGCGTTTTTCGAACTCTACGCATCGAAATTAGTCGATTTCGTCGATAAAAACACCACTGAATATTTTCACGGTTTTTGAAAAAAACCTAAGGTTAACCCCTTTGAATTTTTTTGACCCCAAAAAGTGAAAGTCTCAAATCGGATGCTTTTTCGATATTTTCTTGTATACTTTGAGCAGAAAATTCGATTGGCGGAGACAGATTCGTCGTAAGTATGATATTTTAAATTTTATCTGGCTTGAAAGTAAGCAAATGCGATGCAAATCTGGGCCTCCTTTACTTCGCATTTTGAGACGGATTAAAGTGTTTGCGCCAGGATCCAGCGCGTTTTTCGAACTCTACGCATCGAAATTAGTCGATTTCGTCGATAAAAACACCACTGAATATTTTCACGGTTTTTGAAAAAAACCTAAGGTTAACCCCTTTGAATTTTTTTGACCCCAAAAAGTGAAAGTCTCAAATCGGATGCTTTTTCGATATTTTCTTGTATACTTTGAGCAGAAAATTCGATTGGCGCAGACAGATTCATCGTAAGTATGATATTTTAAATTTTATCTGGCTTGAAAGTAAGCAAATGCGATGCAAATCTGAGCCTCCTTTACTTCGCATTTTGAGACGGATTAAAGTGTTTGCGCAAGGATCCAGCGCGTTTTTCGAACTCTACGCATCGAAATTAGTCGATTTCGTCGATAAAAACACCACTGAATATTATCACGGTTTTTGAAAAAAACCTAAGGTTAACCCCTTTGAATTTTTTTGACCCCAAAAAGTGAAAGTCTCAAATCGGATGCTTTTTCGATATTTTCCTGTATACTTTGAGCAGAAAATTCGATTGGCGCAGACAGATTCATCGTAAGTATGATATTTTAAATTTTATCTGGCTTCAAAGTAAGCAAATGCGATGCAAATCTGAGCCACCTTTACTTCGCATTTTGAGACGGATTAAAGTGTTTGCGCCAGGATCCAGCGCGTTTTTCGAACTCTACGCAACGAAATTAGTCGATTTCGTCGATAAAAACACCACTGAATATTTTCACGGTTTTTGAAAAAAACCTAAGGTTAACCCCTTTGAATTTTTTTGACCCCAAAAAGTGAAAGTCTCAAATCGGATGCTTTTTCGATATTTTCTTGTATACTTTGAGCAGAAAATTCGATTGGCGCAGACACATTCATCGTAAGTATGATATTTTAAATATTATCCGGCTTGAAAGTAAGCAAATGCGATGCAAATCTGAGCCTCCTTTACATCGCATTTTGAGACGGATTAAAGTGTTTGCGCCAAGATCCAGCGCGTTTTTCGAACTCTACGCATCGAAATTAGTCGATTTCGTCGATAAAAACACCACTGAGAATTTTCACGGTTTTTGAAAAAAACCTAAGATTAACCCCTTTGAATTTTTTTGACCCCAAAAAGTGTAAGTCTCAAATCGGATGCTTTTTCGATATTTTCTTGTATACTTTGAGCAGAAAATTCGATTGGCGCAGACAGATTCATCGTAAGTATGATATTTTAAATTTTATCTGGCTTGAAAGTAAGCAAATGCGATGCAAATCTGAGCCTCCTTTACATCGCATTTTGAAACGGATTAAAGTGTTTGCGCCAGAATCCAGCGCGTTTTTCGAACTCTACGCATCGAAATTAGTCGATTTCGTCGATAAAAACACCACTGAATATTTTCACGGTTTTTGAAAAAAACCTAAGGTTAACCCCTTTGAATTTTTTTGACCCCAAAAAGTGAAAGTCTCAAATCGGATGCTTTTTCGATATTTTCTTGTATACTTTGAGCAGAAAATTCGATTGGCGCAGACAGATTCATCGTAAGTATGATATTTTAAATTTTATCTGGCTTGAAAGCACGTAAATGCGATGCAAATCTGAGCCTCCTTTACTTCGCATTTTGAGACGGATTAAAGTGTTTGCGCCAGGATCCAGCGCGTTTTTCGAACTCTACGCATCGAAATTAGTCGATTTCGTCGATAAAAACACCACTGAATATTTTCACGGTTTTTGAAAAAAACCTAAGGTTAACCCCTTTGAATTTTTTTGACCCCAAAAATTGAAAGTCTCAAATCGGATGCTTTTTCGATATTTTCCTGTATACTTTGAGCAGAAAATTCGATTGGCGCAGACAGATTCATCGTAAGTATGATATTTTAAATTTTATCTGGCTTGAAAGTAAGCAAATGCGATGCAAATCTGGGCCTCCTTTACTTCGCATTTTGAGACGGATTAAAGTGTTTGCGCCAGGATCCAGCGCGTTTTTCGAACTCTACGCATCGAAATTAGTCGATTTCGTCGATAAAAACACCACTGAATATTTTCACGGTTTTTGAAAAAAACCTAAGGTTAACCCCTTTGAATTTTTTTGACCCCAAAAAGTGAAAATCTCAAATCGGATGCTTTTTCGATATTTTCTTGTATACTTTGAGCAGAAAATTCGATTGGCGCAGACAGATTCATCGTAAGTATGATATTTTAAATTTTATCTGGCTTGAAAGTAAGCAAATGCGATGCAAATCTGAGCCTCCTTTACTTCGCATTTTGAGACGGATTAAAGTGTTTGCGCAAGGATCCAGCGCGTTTTTCGAACTCTACGCATCGAAATTAGTCGATTTCGTCGATAAAAACACCACTGAATATTTTCACGGTTTTTGAAAAAAACCTAAGGTTAACCCCTTTGAATTTTTTTGACCCCAAAAAGTGAAAGTCTCAAATCGGATGCTTTTTCGATATTTTCCTGTATACTTTGAGCAGAAAATTCGATTGGCGCAGACAGATTCATCGTAAGTATGATATTTTAAATTTTATCTGGCTTCAAAGTAAGCAAATGCGATGCAAATCTGAGCCACCTTTACTTCGCATTTTGAGACGGATTAAAGTGTTTGCGCCAGGATCCAGCGCGTTTTTCGAACTCTACGCAACGAAATTAGTCGATTTCGTCGATAAAAACACCACTGAATATTTTCACGGTTTTTGAAAAAAACCTAAGGTTAACCCCTTTGAATTTTTTTGACCCCAAAAAGTGAAAGTCTCAAATCGGATGCTTTTTCGATATTTTCTTGTATACTTTGAGCAGAAAATTCGATTGGCGCAGACACATTCATCGTAAGTATGATATTTTAAATATTATCCGGCTTGAAAGTAAGCAAATGCGATGCAAATCTGAGCCTCCTTTACATCGCATTTTGAGACGGATTAAAGTGTTTGCGCCAAGATCCAGCGCGTTTTTCGAACTCTACGCATCGAAGATAGTCGATTTCGTCGATAAAAACACCACTGAGAATTTTCACGGTTTTTGAAAAAAACCTAAGGTTAACCCCTTTGAATTTTTTTGACCCCAAAAAGTGTAAGTCTCAAATCGGATGCTTTTTCGATATTTTCTTGTATACTTTGAGCAGAAAATTCGATTGGCGCAGACAGATTCATCGTAAGTATGATATTTTAAATTTTATCTGGCTTGAAAGTAAGCAAATGCGATGCAAATCTGAGCCTCCTTTACATCGCATTTTGAAACGGATTAAAGTGTTTGCGCCAGAATCCAGCGCGTTTTTCGAACTCTACGCATCGAAATTAGTCGATTTCGTCGATAAAAACACCACTGAATATTTTCACGGTTTTTGAAAAAAACCTAAGGTTAACCCCTTTGAATTTTTTTGACCCCAAAAAGTGAAAGTCTCAAATCGGATGCTTTTTCGATATTTTCTTGTATACTTTGAGCAGAAAATTCGATTGGCGCAGACAGATTCATCGTAAGTATGATATTTTAAATTTTATCTGGCTTGAAAGCACGTAAATGCGATGCAAATCTGAGCCTCCTTTACTTCGCATTTTGAGACGGATTAAAGTGTTTGCGCCAGGATCCAGCGCGTTTTTCGAACTCTACGCATCGAAATTAGTCGATTTCGTCGATAAAAACACCACTGAATATTTTCACGGTTTTTGAAAAAAACCTAAGGTTAACCCCTTTGAATTTTTTTGACCCCAAAAATTGAAAGTCTCAAATCGGATGCTTTTTCGATATTTTCCTGTATACTTTGAGCAGAAAATTCGATTGGCGCAGACAGATTCATCGTAAGTATGATATTTTAAATTTTATCTGGCTTGAAAGTAAGCAAATGCGATGCAAATCTGAGCCACCTTTACTTCGCATTTTGAGACGGATTAAAGTGTTTGCGCCAGGATCCAGCGCGTTTTTCGAACTCTACGCATCGAAATTAGTCGATTTCGTCGATAAAAACACCACTGAATATTTTCACGGTTTTTGAAAAAAACCTAAGGTTAACCCCTTTGAATTTTTTTGACCCCAAAAAGTGAAAGTCTCAAATCGGATGCTTTTTCGATATTTTCTTGTATACTTTGAGCAGAAAATTCGATTGGCGCAGACAGATTCATCGTAAGTATGATATTTTAAATTTTATCTGGCTTGAAAGTAAGCAAATGCGATGCAAATCTGGGCCTCCTTTACTTCGCATTTTGAGACGGATTAAAGTGTTTGCGCCAGGATCCAGCGCGTTTTTCGAACTCTACGCATCGAAATTAGTCGATTTCGTCGATAAAAACACCACTGAATATTTTCACGGTTTTTTGAAAAAAACCTAAGGTTAACCCCTTTGAATTTTTTTGACCCCAAAAAGTGAAAGTCTCAAATCGGATGCTTTTTCGATATTTTCTTGTATACTTTGAGCAGAAAATTCGATTGGCGCAGACAGATTCATCGTAAGTATGATATTTTAAATTTTATCTGGCTTGAAAGTAAGCAAATTCGATGCAAATCTGAGCGTCCTTTACTTCGCATTTTGAGACGGATTAAAGTGTTTGCGCCAGGATCCAGCGCGTTTTTCGAACTCTACGCATCGAAATTAGTCGATTTCGTCGATAAAAACACCACTGAATATTTTCACGGTTTTTGAAAAAAACCTAAGGTTAACCCCTTTGAATTTTTTTGACCCCAAAAAGTGAAAGTCTCAAATCGGATGCTTTTTCGATATTTTCTTGTATACTTTGAGCAGAAAATTCGATTGGCGCAGACAGATTCATCGTAAGTATGATATTTTAAATTTTATCTGGCTTGAAAGTAAGCAAATGCGATGCAAATCTGAGCCTCCTTTACTTCGCATTTTGAGACGGATTAAAGTGTTTGCGCCAGGATCCAGCGCGTTTTTCGAACTCTACGCATCGAAATTAGTCGATTTCGTCGATAAAAACACCACTGAATATTTTCACGGTTTTTGAAAAATACCTAAGGTTAACCCTTTTGATTTTTTTTGACCCCAAAAAGTGAAAGTCTCAAATCAAATGCTTTTTCGATATTTTCTTGTATACTTTGAGCAGAAAATTCGATTGGCGCAGACAGATTCATCGTAAGTATGATATTTTAAATTTTATCTGGCTTGAAAGTAAGCAAATGCGATGCAAATCTGAGCCTCCTTGACTTCGCATTTTAAGACGGATTAAAGTGTTTGCGCCAGGATCCAGCGCGTTTTTCGAACTCTACTCATCGAAATTAGTCGATTTCGTCGATAAAAACACCACTGAATATTTTCACGGTTTTTGAAAAAAACCTAAGGTTAACCCCTTTGAATTTTTTTGACCCCAAATGTGAAAGTCTCAAATCGGATGCTTTTTCGATATTTTCTTGTATACTTTGAGCAGAAAATTCGATTGGCACAGACAGATTCATCGCAAGTATGATATTTTAAATTTTATCTGGCTTGAAAGTAAGCAAATGCGATGCTAATCTGGGCCTCCATTACTTCGCATTTTGAGACGGATTAAAGTGTTTGCGCCAGGATCCAGCGCGTTTTTCGAACTCTACGCATCGAAATTAGTCGTTTTCGTCGATAAAAACACCACTGAATATTTTCACGGTTTTTGAAAAAAACCTAAGGTTAACCCCTTTGAATTTTTTTGACCCCAAAAAGTGAAAGTCTCAAATCGGATGCTTTTTCGATACTTTCTTGTATACTTTGAGCAGAAAATTCGATTGGCGCAGACAGATTCGTCGTAAGTATGATATTTTAAATTTTATCTGGCTTGAAAGTAAGCAAATGCGATGCAAATCTGAGCCTCCTTTACTTCGCATTTTGAGACGGATTAAAGTGTTTGCGCCAGGATCCAGCGCGTTTTTCGAACTCTACGCATCGAAATTAGTCGATTTCGTCGATAAAAACACCACTGAATATTTTCACGGTTTTTGAAAAAAACCTAAGGTTAACCCCTTTGAATTTTTTTGACCCCAAAAAGTGAAAGTCTCAAATCGGATGCTCTTTCGATCTTTTCTTGTATACTTTGAGCAGAAAATTCGATTGGCGCAGACAGATTCATCGTAAGTATGATATTTTAAATTTTATCTGGCTTGAAAGTAAGCAAATGCGATGCAAATCTGAGCCTCCTTTACTTCGCATTTTGAGACGGATTAAAGTGTTTGCGCCAGGATCCAGCGCGTTTTTCGAACTCTACGCATCGAAATTAGTCGATTTCGTCGATAAAAACACCACTGAATATTTTCACGGTTTTTGAAAAAAACCTAAGGTTAACCCCTTTGAATTTTTTTGACCCCAAAAAGTGAAAGTCTCAAATCGGATGCTTTTTCGATATTTTCTTGTATACTTTGAGCAGAAAATTCGATTGGCGCAGACAGATTCATCGTAAGTATGATATTTTAAATTTTATCTGGCTTGAAAGTAAGCAAATGCGATGCAAATCTGGGCCTCCTTTACTTCGCATTTTGAGACGGATTAAAGTGTTTGCGCCAGGATCCAGCGCGTTTTTCGAACTCTACGCATCGAAATTAGTCGATTTCGTCGATAAAAACACCACTGAATATTTTCACCGTTTTTGAAAAAAACCTGAGGTTAACCCCTTTGAATTTTTTTGACCCCACAAAGTGAAAGTCTCAAATCGGATGCTTTTTCGATATTTTCTTGTATCCTTTGAGCAGAAAATTCGATTAACGCAGACAGATTCATCGTAAGTATGATATTTTAAAATTTTTCTGGCTTGAAAGTAAGCAAATGCGATGCAAATCTGAGCCTCCTTTACTTCGCACTTTGAGACGGATTAAAGTGTTTGCGCCAGGATCCAGCGCGTTTTTCGAACTCTACGCATCGAAATTAGTCGATTTCGTCGATAAAAACACCACTGAATATTTTCACGGTTTTTGAAAAAAACCTAAGGTTAACCCCTTTGAATTTTTTTGACCCCAAAAAGTGAAAGTTTCAAATCGGATGCTTTTTCGATATTTTCTTGTATACTTTGAGCAAAAAATTCGATTGGCGCAGACAGATTCATCGTAAGTATGATATTTTAAATTTTATCTGGCTTGAAAGTAAGCAAATGCGATGCAAATCTGAGCCTCCTTTACTTCGCATTTTGAGACGGATTAAAGTGTTTGCGCCAGGATCCAGCGCGTTCTTCGAACTCTACGCATCGAAATTAGTCGATTTCGTCGATAAAAACACCACTGAATATTTTCACGGTTTTTGAAAAAAACCTAAGGTTAACCCCTTTGAATTTTTTTGACCCCAAAAAGTGAAAGTCTCAAATCGGATGCTCTTTCGATCTTTTCTTGTATACTTTGAGCAGAAAATTCGATTGGCGCAGACAGATTCATCGTAAGTATGATATTTTAAATTTTATCTGGCTTGAAAGTAAGCAAATGCGATGCAAATCTGAGCCTCCTTTACTTCGCATTTTGAGACGGATTAAAGTGTTTGCGCCAGGATCCAGCGCGTTTTTCGAACTCTACGCATCGAAATTAGTCGATTTCGTCGATAAAAACACCACTGAATATTTTCACGGTTTTTGAAAAAAACCTAAGGTTAACCCCTTTGAATTTTTTTGACCCCAAAAAGTGAAAGTCTCAAATCGGATGCTTTTTCGATATTTTCTTGTTTACTTTGAGCAGAAAATTCGATTGGCGCAGACAGATTCATCGTAAGTATGATATTTTAAATTTTATCTGGCTTGAAAGTAAGCAAATGCGATGCAAATCTGAGCCTCTTTACTTAGCATTTTGAGACGGATTAAAGTGTTTGCGCCAGGATCCAGCGCGTTTTTCGAACTCTACGCATCGAAATTAGTCGATTTCGTCGATAAAAACACCACTGAATATTTTCACGGTTTTTGAAAAAAACCTAAGGTTAACCCCTTTGAATTTTTTTGACCCCAAAAAGTGAAAGTCTCAAATCGGATGCTTTTTCGATCTTTTCTTGTATACTTTGAGCAGAAAATTCGATTGGCGCAGACAGATTCATCGTAAGTATGATATTTTAAATTTTATCTGGCTTGAAAGTAAGCAAATGCGATGCAAATCTGAGCCTCCTTTACTTCGCATTTTGAGACGGATTAAAGTGTTTGCGCCAGGATCCAGCGCGTTTTTCGAACTCTACGCAACGAAATTAGTCGATTTCGTCGATAAAAACACCACTGAATATTTTCACAGTTTTTGTAAAAAACCTAAGGTTAACCCCTTTGAATTTTTTTGACCCCAAAAAGTGAAAGTCTCAAATCGGATGCTTTTTCGATATTTTCTTGTATACTTTGAGCAGAAAATTCGATTGGCGCAGACAGATTCATCGTAAGTATGATATTTTAAATTGTATCTGGCTTGAAAGTAAGCAAATGCGATGCAAATCTGAGCCTCCTTTACTTCGCATTTTGAGACGGATTAAAGTGTTTGCGCCAGGATCCAGCGCGTTTTTCGAACTCTACGCATCGAAATTAGTCGATTTCGTCGATAAAAACACCACTGAATATTTTCACAGTTTTTGTAAAAAACCTAAGGTTAACCCCTTTGAATTTTTTTGACCCCAAAAAGTGAAAGTCTCAAATCGGATGCTTTTTCGATATTTTCTTGTATACTTTGAGCAGAAAATTCGATTGGCGCAGACAGATTCATCGTAAGTATGATATTTTAAATTTTATCTGGCTTGAAAGTAAGCAAATGCGATGCAAATCTGAGCCTCCTTTACTTCGCATTTTGAGACGGATTAAAGTGTTTGCGCCAGGATCCAGCGCGTTTTTCGAACTCTACGCAACGAAATTAGTCGATTTCGTCGATAAAAACACCACTGAATATTTTCACGGTTTTTGAAAAAAACCTAATGTTAACCCCTTTGAATTTTTTTGACCCCAAAAAGTGAAAGTCTCAAATCGGATGCTTTTTCGATATTTTCTTGTATACTTTGAGCAGAAAATTCGATTGGCGCAGACAGATTCATCGTAAGTATGATATTTTAAATTGTATCTGGCTTGAAAGTAAGCAAATGCGATGCAAATCTGAGCCTCCTTTACTTCGCATTTTGAGACGGATTAAAGTGTTTGCGCCAGGATCCAGCGCGTTTTTCGAACTCTACGCATCGAAATTAGTCAATTTCGTCGATAAAAACACCACTGAATATTTTCACGGTTTTTGAAAAAAACCTAAGGTTAACCCCTTTGAATTTTTTTGACCCCAAAAAGTGAAAGTCTCAAATCGGATGCTTTTTCGATCTTTTCTTGTATACTTTGAGCAGAAAATTCGATTGGCGCAGACAGATTCATCGTAAGTATGATATTTTAAATTGTATCTGGCTTGAAAGTAAGCAAATGCGATGCAAATCTGAGCCTCCTTTACTTCGCATTTTGAGACGGATTAAAGTGTTTGCGCCAGGATCCAGCGCGTTTTCGAACTCTACGCATCGAAATTAGTCGATTTCGTCGATAAAAACACCACTGAATATTTTCACGGTTTTTGAAAAAAACCTAAGGTTAACCCCTTTGAATTTTTTTGACCCCAAAAAGTGAAAGTCTCAAATCGGATGCTTTTTCGATATTTTCTTGTATACTTTGAGCAGAAAATTCGATTGGCGCAGACAGATTCATCGTAAGTATGATATTTTAAATTTTATCTGGCTTGAAAGTAAGCAAATGCGATGCAAATCTGAGCCTCCTTTACTTCGCATTTTGAGACGGATTAAAGTGTTTGCGCCAGGATCCAGCGCGTTTTTCGAACTCTACGCATCGAAATTAGTCGATTTCGTCGATAAAAACACCACTGAATATTTTCACGGTTTTTGAAAAAAACCTAAGGTTAACCCCTTTGAATGTTTTTGACCCCAAAAAGTGAAAGTCACAAATCGGATGCTTTTTCGATATTTTCTTGTATACTTTGAGCAGAAAATTCGATTGGCGCAGACAGATTCATCGTAAGTATGATATTTTAAAATTTTTCTGGCTTGAAAGTAAGCAAATGCGATGCAAATCTGAGCCTCCTTTACTTCGCATTTTGAGACGGATTAAAGTGTTTGCGCCAGGATCCAGCGCGTTTTTCGAACTCTACGCATCGAAATTAGTCGATTTCGTCGATAAAAACACCACTGAATATTTTCACGGTTTTTGTAAAATACCTAAGGTTAACCCCTTTGAATTTTTTTGACCCCAAAAAGTGAAAGTCTCAAATCGGATGCTTTTTCGATATTTTCTTGTATACTTTGAGCAGAAAATTCGATTGGCGCAGACAGATTCATCGTAAGTATGATATTTTAAATTTTATCTGGCTTGAAAGTAAGCAAATGCGATGCAAATCTGAGCTTCTTTTACTTCGCATTTTGAGACGGATTAAAGTGTTTGCGCCAGGATCCAGCGCGATTTTCGAACTCTACGCATCGAATTTAGTCGATTTCGTCGATAAAAACACCACTGAATATTTTCACGGTTTTTGAAAAAAACCTAAGGTTTAACCCCTTTGAATTTTTTTGACCCCAAAAAGTGAAAGTCTCAAATCGGATGCTTTTTCGATATGTTCTTGTATACTTTGAGCAGAAAATTCGATTGGCGCAGACAGATTCATCGTAAGTATGATATTTTAAATTTTATCTGGCTTGAAAGTAAGCAAATGCGATGCAAATCTGAGCCTCCTTTACTTAGCATTTTGAGACGGATTAAGGTGTTTGCGCCAGGATCCAGCGCGTTTTTCGAACTCTACGCATCGAAATTAGTCGATTTCGTCGATAAAAACACCACTGAATATTTTCACGGTTTTTGAAAAAAACCTAAGGTTAACGCCTTTGAATTTTGTTGACCCCAAAAAGTGAAAGGCTCAAATCGGATGCTTTTTCGATATTTTCTTGTATACTTTGAGCAGAAAATTCGATTGGCGCAGACAGATTCATCGTAAGTATGATATTTTAAATTTTATCTGGCTTGAAAGTAAGCAAATGCGATGCAAATCTGAGCCTCCTTTACTTCGCATTTTGAGACGGATTAAAGTGTTTGCGCCAGGATCCAGCGAGTTTTTCGAACTCTACGCATCGAAATTAGTCGATTTCGTCGATAAAAACACCACTGAATATTTTCACGGTTTTTGAAAAAAACCTAAGGTTAACCCCTTTGAATTTTTTTGACCCCAAAAAGTGAAAGTCTCAAATCGGATGCTTTTTCGATATTTTCTTGTATACTTTGAGCAGAAAATTCGATTGGCGCAGACAGATTCATCGTAAGTATGATATTTTAAAATTTATCTGGCTTGAAAGTAAGCAAATGCGATGCAAATCTGAGCCTCCTTTACTTCGCATTTTGAGACGGATTAAATTGTTTGCGCCAGGATCCAGCGCGTTTTTCGAACTCTACGCATCGAAATTAGTCGATTTCGTCGATAAAAACACCACTGAATATTTTCACGGTTTCTGAAAAAAACCTAAGGTTAACCCCTTTGAATTTTTTGACCCCAAAAAGTGAAAGTCTCAAATCGGATGCTTTTTCGATATTTTCTTGTATACTTTGAGCAGAAAATTCGATTGGCGCAGACAGATTCATCGTAAGTATGATATTTTAAATTTTATCTGGCTTGAAAGTAAGCAAATGCGATGCAAATCTGAGCCTCCTTTACTTCGCATTTTGAGACGGATTAAAGTGTTTGCGCCAGGATCCAGCAAGTTTTTCGAACTCTACGCATCGAAATTAGTCGATTTCGTCGATAAAAACACCACTGAATATTTTCACGGTTTTTGAAAAAAACCTAAGGTTAACCCCTTTGAATTTTTTTGACCCCAAAAAGTGAAAGTCTCAAATCGGATGCTTTTTCGATATTTTCTTGTATACTTTGAGCAGAAAATTAGATTGGCGCAGACAGATTCATCGTAAGTATGATATTTTAAATTTTATCTGGCTTGAAAGTAAGCAAATGCGATGCAAATCTGAGCCTCCTTTACTTCGCATTTTGAGACGGATTAAATTGTTTGCGCCAGGATCCAGCGCGTGTTTCGAACTCTACGCATCGAAATTAGTCGATTTCGTCGATAAAAACACCACTGAATATTTTCACGGTTTCTGAAAAAAACCTAAGGTTAACCCCTTTGAATTTTTTTGACCCCAAAAAGTGAAAGTCTCAAATCGGCTGCTTTTTCGATATTTTCTTGTATACTTTGAGCAGAAAATTCGATTGGCGCAGACAGATTCATCGTAAGTATGATATTTTAAATTTTATCTGGCTTGAAAGTAAGCAAATGCGATGCAAATCTGAGCCTCCTTTACTTCGCATTTTGAGACGGATTAAAGTGTTTGCGCCAGGATCCAGCGCGTTTTTCGAACTCTACGCATCGAAATTAGTCGATTTCGTCGATAAAAACACCACTGAATATTTTCACGGTTTTTGAAAAAAACCTAAGGTTAACCCCTTTGAATTTTTTTGACCCCAAAAAGTGAAAGTCTCAAATCGGATGCTTTTTCGATATTTTCTTGTATACTTTGAGCAGAAAATTCGATTGGCGCAGACAGATTCATCGTAAGTATGATATTTTAAATTATATCTGGCTTGAAAGTAAGCAAATGCGATGCAAATCTGAGCCTCCTTTACTTCGCATTTTGAGACGGATTAAAGTGTTTGCGCCAGGATCCAGCGCGTTTTTCGAACTCTACGCATCGAAATTAGTCGATTTCGTCGATAAAAACACCACTGAATATTTTCACAGTTTTTGTAAAAAACCTAAGGTTAACCCCTTTGAATTTTTTTGACCCCAAAAAGTGAAAGTCTCAAATCGGATGCTTTTTCGATATTTTCTTGTATACTTTGAGCAGAAAATTCGATTGGCGCAGACAGATTCATCGTAAGTATGATATTTTAAATTTTATCTGGCTTGAAAGTAAGCAAATGCGATGCAAATCTGAGCCTCCTTTACTTCGCATTTTGAGACGGATTAAAGTGTTTGCGCCAGGATCCAGCGCGTTTTTCGAACTCTACGCAACGAAATTAGTCGATTTCGTCGATAAAAACACCACTGAATATTTTCACGGTTTTTGAAAAAAACCTAATGTTAACCCCTTTGAATTTTTTTGACCCCAAAAAGTGAAAGTCTCAAATCGGATGCTTTTTCGATATTTTCTTGTATACTTTGAACAGAAAATTCGATTGGCGCAGACAGATTCATCGTAAGTATGATATTTTAAATTGTATCTGGCTTGAAAGTAAGCAAATGCGATGCAAATCTGAGCCTCCTTTACTTCGCATTTTGAGACGGATTAAAGTGTTTGCGCCAGGATCCAGCGCGTTTTTCGAACTCTACGCATCGAAATTAGTCAATTTCGTCGATAAAAACACCACTGAATATTTTCACGGTTTTTGAAAAAAACATAAGGTTAACCCCTTTGAATTTTTTTGACCCCAAAAAGTGAAAGTCTCAAATCGGATGCTTTTTCGATCTTTTCTTGTATACTTTGAGCAGAAAATTCGATTGGCGCAGACAGATTCATCGTAAGTATGATATTTTAAATTGTATCTGGCTTGAAAGTAAGCAAATGCGATGCAAATCTGAGCCTCCTTTACTTCGCATTTTGAGACGGATTAAAGTGTTTGCGCCAGGATCCAGCGCGTTTTCGAACTCTACGCATCGAAATTAGTCGATTTCGTCGATAAAAACACCACTGAATATTTTCACGGTTTTTGAAAAAAACCTAAGGTTAACCCCTTTGAATTTTTTTGACCCCAAAAAGTGAAAGTCTCAAATCGGATGCTTTTTCGATATTTTCTTGTTTACTTTGAGCAGAAAATTCGATTGGCGCAGACAGATTCATCGTAAGTATGATATTTTAAATTTTATCTGGCTTGAAAGTAAGCAAATGCGATGCAAATCTGAGCCTCCTTTACTTCGCATTTTGAGACGGATTAAAGTGTTTGCGCCAGGATCCAGCGCGTTTTTCGAACTCTACGCATCGAAATTAGTCGATTTCGTCGATAAAAACACCACTGAATATTTTCACGGTTTTTGAAAAAAACCTAAGGTTAACCCCTTTGAATGTTTTTGACCCCAAAAAGTGAAAGTCACAAATCGGATGCTTTTTCGATATTTTCTTGTATACTTTGAGCAGAAAATTCGATTGGCGCAGACAGATTCATCGTAAGTATGATATTTTAAAATTTTTCTGGCTTGAAAGTAAGCAAATGCGATGCAAATCTGAGCCTCCTTTACTTCGCATTTTGAGACGGATTAAAGTGTTTGCGCCAGGATCCAGCGCGTTTTTCGAACTCTACGCATCGAAATTAGTCGATTTCGTCGATAAAAACACCACTGAATATTTTCACGGTTTTTGTAAAATACCTAAGGTTAACCCCTTTGAATTTTTTTGACCCCAAAAAGTGAAAGTCTCAAATCGGATGCTTTTTCGATATTTTCTTGTATACTTTGAGCAGAAAATTCGATTGGCGCAGACAGATTCATCGTAAGTATGATATTTTAAATTTTATCTGGCTTGAAAGTAAGCAAATGCGATGCAAATCTGAGCTTCTTTTACTTCGCATTTTGAGACGGATTAAAGTGTTTGCGCCAGGATCCAGCGCGATTTTCGAACTCTACGCATCGAATTTAGTCGATTTCGTCGATAAAAACACCACTGAATATTTTCACGGTTTTTGAAAAAAACCTAAGGTTTAACCCCTTTGAATTTTTTTGACCCCAAAAAGTGAAAGTCTCAAATCGGATGCTTTTTCGATATGTTCTTGTATACTTTGAGCAGAAAATTCGATTGGCGCAGACAGATTCATCGTAAGTATGATATTTTAAATTTTATCTGGCTTGAAAGTAAGCAAATGCGATGCAAATCTGAGCCTCCTTTACTTAGCATTTTGAGACGGATTAAGGTGTTTGCGCCAGGATCCAGCGCGTTTTTCGAACTCTACGCATCGAAATTAGTCGATTTCGTCGATAAAAACACCACTGAATATTTTCACGGTTTTTGAAAAAAACCTAAGGTTAACGCCTTTGAATTTTGTTGACCCCAAAAAGTGAAAGGCTCAAATCGGATGCTTTTTCGATATTTTCTTGTATACTTTGAGCAGAAAATTCGATTGGCGCAGACAGATTCATCGTAAGTATGATATTTTAAATTTTATCTGGCTTGAAAGTAAGCAAATGCGATGCAAATCTGAGCCTCCTTTACTTCGCATTTTGAGACGGATTAAAGTGTTTGCGCCAGGATCCAGCGAGTTTTTCGAACTCTACGCATCGAAATTAGTCGATTTCGTCGATAAAAACACCACTGAATATTTTCACGGTTTTTGAAAAAAACCTAAGGTTAACCCCTTTGAATTTTTTTGACCCCAAAAAGTGAAAGTCTCAAATCGGATGCTTTTTCGATATTTTCTTGTATACTTTGAGCAGAAAATTCGATTGGCGCAGACAGATTCATCGTAAGTATGATATTTTAAAATTTATCTGGCTTGAAAGTAAGCAAATGCGATGCAAATCTGAGCCTCCTTTACTTCGCATTTTGAGACGGATTAAATTGTTTGCGCCAGGATCCAGCGCGTTTTTCGAACTCTACGCATCGAAATTAGTCGATTTCGTCGATAAAAACACCACTGAATATTTTCACGGTTTCTGAAAAAAACCTAAGGTTAACCCCTTTGAATTTTTTTGACCCCAAAAAGTGAAAGTCTCAAATCGGATGCTTTTTCGATATTTTCTTGTATACTTTGAGCAGAAAATTCGATTGGCGCAGACAGATTCATCGTAAGTATGATATTTTAAATTTTATCTGGCTTGAAAGTAAGCAAATGCGATGCAAATCTGAGCCTCCTTTACTTCGCATTTTGAGACGGATTAAAGTGTTTGCGCCAGGATCCAGCGCGTTTTTCGAACTCTACGCATCGAAATTAGTCGATTTCGTCGATAAAAACACCACTGAATATTTTCACGGTTTTTGAAAAAAACCTAAGGTTAACCCCTTTGAATTTTTTTGACCCCAAAAAGTGAAAGTCTCAAATCGGATGCTTTTTCGATATTTTCTTGTATACTTTGAGCAGAAAATTCGATTGGCGCAGACAGATTCATCGTAAGTATGATATTTTAAATTTTATCTGGCTTGAAAGTAAGCAAATGCGATGCAAATCTGAGCATCCTTTACTTCGCATTTTGAGACGGATTAAAGTGTTTGCGCCAGGATCCAGCGCGATTTTCGAACTCTACGCATCGAAATTAGTCGATTTCGTCGATAAAAACACCACTGAATATTTTCACGGTTTATGAAAAAAACCTAAGGTTAACCCCTTTGAATTTTTTTGACCCCAAAAAGTGAAAGTCTCAAATCGGATGCTTTTTCGATATTTTCTTGTATACTTTGAGCAGAAAATTCGATTGGCGCAGACAGATTCATCGTAAGTATGATATTTTAAATTTTATCTGGCTTGAAAGTAAGGTAATGCGATGCAAATCTGAGCCTCCTTTACTTCGCATTTTGAGACGGATTAAAGTGTTTGCGCCAAGATCCAGCGCGTTTTTCGAACTTTACGCATCGAAATTAGTGGATTTAGTCGATAAAAACACCACTGAATATTTTCACGGTTTTTGAAAAAAACCTAAGGTTAACCCCTTTGAATTTTTTTGACCCCAAAAAGTGAAAGTCTCAAATCGGATGCTTTTTCGATATTTTCTTGTATACTTTGAACAGAAAATTCGATTGGTGCAGACAGATTCATCGTAAGTATGATATTCTAAATTTTATCTGGCTTGAAAGTAAGCAAATGCGATGCAAATCTGAGCCTCCTTTATTTCGCATTTTGAGACGGATTAAAGTGTTTGCGCCAGGATCCAGCGAGTTTTTCGAACTCTACGCATCGAAATTAGTCGATTTCGTCGATAAAAACACCACTGAATATTTTCACGGTTTTTGAAAAAAACCTAAGGTTAACCCCTTTGAATTTTTTTGACCCCAAAAAGTGAAAGTCTCAAATCGGATGCTTTTTCGATATTTTCTTGTATACTTTGAGCAGAAAATTCGATTGGCGCAGACAGATTCATCGTAAGTATGATATTTTAAATTTTATCTGGCTTGAAAGTAAGCAAATGCGATGCAAATCTGAGCATCCTTTACTTCGCATTTTGAGACGGATTAAAGTGTTTGCGCCAGGATCCAGCGCGATTTTCGAACTCTACGCATCGAAATTAGTCGATTTCGTCGATAAAAACACCACTGAATATTTTCACGGTTTATGAAAAAAACCTAAGGTTAACCCCTTTGAATTTTTTTGACCCCAAAAAGTGAAAGTCTCAAATCGGATGCTTTTTCGATATTTTCTTGTATACTTTGAGCAGAAAATTCGATTGGCGCAGACAGATTCATCGTAAGTATGATATTTTAAATTTTATCTGGCTTGAAAGTAAGGTAATGCGATGCAAATCTGAGCCTCCTTTACTTCGCATTTTGAGACGGATTAAAGTGTTTGCGCCAAGATCCAGCGCGTTTTTCGAACTCTACGCATCGAAATTAGTGGATTTAGTCGATAAAAACACCACTGAATATTTTCACGGTTTTTGAAAAAAACCTAAGGTTAACCCCTTTGAATTTTTTTGACCCCAAAAAGTGAAAGTCTCAAATCGGATGCTTTTTCGATATTTTCTTGTATACTTTGAGCAGAAAATTCGATTGGCGCAGACAGATTCATCGTAAGTATGATATTTTAAATTTTATCTGGCTTGAAAGTAAGCAAATGCGATGCAAATCTGAGCCTCCTTTACTTCGCATTTTGAGACAGATTAAAGTGTTTGCGCCAGGAACCAGCGCGTTTTTCGAACTTTACGCATCGAAATTAGTCGATTTCGTCGATAAAAAAACCACTGAATATTTTCACGGTTTTTGAAAAAAACCTAAGGGTAACCCCTTTGAATGTTTTTGACCCCAAAAAGTGAAAGTCTCAAATCGGATGCTTTTTCGATATTTTCTTGTATACTTTGAGCAGAAAATTCGATTGGCGCAGACAGATTCATCGTAAGTATGATATTTTAAATTTTATCTGGCTTGAAAGTAAGCAAATGCGATGCAAATCTGAGCCTCCTTTACTTCGCATTTTGAGACGGATTAAAGTGTTTGCGCCAGGATCCAGCGCGTTTTTCGAACTCTACGCATCGAAATTAGTCGATTTCGTCGATAAAAACACCACTGAATATTTTCACGGTTTTTGAAAAAAACCTAAGGTTAACCCCTTTGAATTTTTTTGACCCCAAAAAGTGAAAGTCTCAAATCGGATGCTTCTTCGAAATTTTCTTGTATACTTTGAGCAGAAAATTCGATTGGCGCAGACAGATTCATCGTAAGTATGATATTTTAAATTTTATTTGGCTTGAAAGTAAGCAAATGCGATGCAAATCTGAGCCTCCTTTACATCGCATTTTGAAACGGATTAAAGTGTTTGCGCCAGGATCCAGCGCGTTTTTCGAACTCTACGCATCGAAATTAGTCGATTTCGTCGATAAAAACACCACTGAATATTTTCACGGTTTTTGAAAAAAACCTAAGGTGAACCCCTTTGAATTTTTTTGACCCCAAAAAGTGAAAGTCTCAAATCGGATGCTTTTTCGATATTTTCTTGTATACTTTGAGCAGAAAATTCGATTGACGCAGACAGATTCATCGTAAGTATGATATTTTAAATTTTATCTTACTTGAAAGTAAGCAAATGCGATGCAAATCTGGGCCTCCTTTACATCGCATTTTGAGACGGATTAAAGTGTTTGCGCCAGGATCCAGCGCGTTTTTCGAACTCTACGCATCGAAATTAGTCGATTTCGTCGATAAAAACACCACTAAATATTTTCACGGTTTTTGAAAAAAACCTATGGTTAACCCCTTTGAATTTTTTTGACCCCAAAAAGTGAAAGTCTCAAATCGGATGCTTTTTCGATATTTTCTTGTATACTTTGAGCAGAAAATTCGATTGGCGCAGACAGATTCATCGTAAGTATGATATTTTAAATTTTATCTGGCTTGAAAGTAAGCAAATGCGATGCAAATCTGGGCCTCCTTTACTTCGCATTTTGAGACGGATTAAAGTGTTTGCGCCAGGATCCAGCGCGTTTTTCGAACTCTACGCATCGAAATTAGTCGATTTCGTCGATAAAAACACCACTGAATATTTTCACGGTTTTTGAAAAAAACCTAAGGTTAACCCCTTTGAATTTTTTTGACCCCAAAAAGTGAAAGTCTCAAATCGGATGCTTTTTCGATATTTTCTTGTATACTTTGAGCAGAAAATTCGATTGGCGCAGACAGATTCATCGTAAGTATGATATTTTAAATTTTATCTGGCTTGAAAGTAAGCAAATGCGATGCAAATCTGAGCATCCTTTACTTCGCATTTTGAGACGGATTAAAGTGTTTGCGCCAGGATCCAGCGCGATTTTCGAACTCTACGCATCGAAATTAGTCGATTTCGTCGATAAAAACACCACTGAATATTTTCACGGTTTATGAAAAAAACCTAAGGTTAACCCCTTTGAATTTTTTTGACCCCAAAAAGTGAAAGTCTCAAATCGGATGCTTTTTCGATATTTTCTTGTATACTTTGAGCAGAAAATTCGATTGGCGCAGACAGATTCATCGTAAGTATGATATTTTAAATTTTATCTGGCTTGAAAGTAAGGTAATGCGATGCAAATCTGAGCCTCCTTTACTTCGCATTTTGAGACGGATTAAAGTGTTTGCGCCAAGATCCAGCGCGTTTTTCGAACTCTACGCATCGAAATTAGTGGATTTAGTCGATAAAAACACCACTGAATATTTTCACGGTTTTTGAAAAAAACCTAAGGTTAACCCCTTTGAATTTTTTTGACCCCAAAAAGTGAAAGTCTCAAATCGGATGCTTTTTCGATATTTTCTTGTATACTTTGAGCAGAAAATTCGATTGGCGCAGACAGATTCATCGTAAGTATGATATTTTAAATTTTATCTGGCTTGAAAGTAAGCAAATGCGATGCAAATCTGAGCCTCCTTTACTTCGCATTTTGAGACAGATTAAAGTGTTTGCGCCAGGAACCAGCGCGTTTTTCGAACTTTACGCATCGAAATTAGTCGATTTCGTCGATAAAAAAACCACTGAATATTTTCACGGTTTTTGAAAAAAACCTAAGGGTAACCCCTTTGAATGTTTTTGACCCCAAAAAGTGAAAGTCTCAAATCGGATGCTTTTTCGATATTTTCTTGTATACTTTGAGCAGAAAATTCGATTGGCGCAGACAGATTCATCGTAAGTATGATATTTTAAATTTTATCTGGCTTGAAAGTAAGCAAATGCGATGCAAATCTGAGCCTCCTTTACTTCGCATTTTGAGACGGATTAAAGTGTTTGCGCCAGGATCCAGCGCGTTTTTCGAACTCTACGCATCGAAATTAGTCGATTTCGTCGATAAAAACACCACTGAATATTTTCACGGTTTTTGAAAAAAACCTAAGGTTAACCCCTTTGAATTTTTTTGACCCCAAAAAGTGAAAGTCTCAAATCGGATGCTTCTTCGAAATTTTCTTGTATACTTTGAGCAGAAAATTCGATTGGCGCAGACAGATTCATCGTAAGTATGATATTTTAAATTTTATTTGGCTTGAAAGTAAGCAAATGCGATGCAAATCTGAGCCTCCTTTACATCGCATTTTGAAACGGATTAAAGTGTTTGCGCCAGGATCCAGCGCGTTTTTCGAACTCTACGCATCGAAATTAGTCGATTTCGTCGATAAAAACACCACTGAATATTTTCACGGTTTTTGAAAAAAACCTAAGGTGAACCCCTTTGAATTTTTTTGACCCCAAAAAGTGAAAGTCTCAAATCGGATGCTTTTTCGATATTTTCTTGTATACTTTGAGCAGAAAATTCGATTGACGCAGACAGATTCATCGTAAGTATGATATTTTAAATTTTATCTTACTTGAAAGTAAGCAAATGCGATGCAAATCGGGGCCTCCTTTACATCGCATTTTGAGACGGATTAAAGTGTTTGCGCCAGGATCCAGCGCGTTTTTCGAACTCTACGCATCGAAATTAGTCGATTTCGTCGATAAAAACACCACTAAATATTTTCACGGTTTTTGAAAAAAACCTATGGTTAACCCCTTTGAATTTTTTTGACCCCAAAAAGTGAAAGTCTCAAATCGGATGCTTTTTCGATATTTTCTTGTATACTTTGAGCAGAAAATTCGATTGGCGCAGACAGATTCATCGTAAGTATGATATTTTAAATTTTATCTGGCTTGAAAGTAAGCAAATGCGATGCAAATCTGGGCCTCCTTTACTTCGCATTTTGAGACGGATTAAAGTGTTTGCGCCAGGATCCAGCGCGTTTTTCGAACTCTACGCATCGAAATTAGTCGATTTCGTCGATAAAAACACCACTGAATATTTTCACGGTTTTTGAAAAAAACCTAAGGTTAGCCCCTTTGAATTTTTTTGACCCCAAAAAGTGAAAGTCTCAAATCGGATGCTTTTTTGATATTTTCTTGTATACTTTGAGCAGAAAATTCGATTGGCGCAGACAGATTCAGCGTAAGTATGATATTTTAAATTTTATCTGGCTTGAAAGTAAGCAAATGCGATGCAAATCTGAGCCTCCTTTACTTCGCATTTTGAGACGGATTAAAGTGTTTGCGCCTGGATCCAGCGCGTTTTTCGAACTCTACGCATCGAAATTAGTCGATTTCGTCGATAAAAACACCACTGAATATTTTCACGGTTTTAGAAAAAAACCTAAGGTTAACCCCTTTGATTTTTTTTGACCCCAAAAAGTGAAAGTCTCAAATCAAATGCTTTTTCGATATTTTCTTGTATAGTTTGAGCAGAAAATTCGATTGGCGCAGACAGATTCATCGTAAGTATGATATTTTAAATTTTATCTGGCTTGAAAGTAAGCAAATGCGATGCAAATCTGAGCCTCCTTTACTTCGCATTTTGAGACAGATTAAAGTGTTTGCGCCAGGATCCAGCGCGTTTTTCGAACTCTACGCATCGAAATTAGTCGATCTCGTCGATAAAAACACCACTGAATATTTTCACGGTTTTTGAAAAAAACCTAAGGTTAACCCCTTTGAATTTTTTTGACCCCAAAAAGTGAAAGTCTCAAATCGGATGCTTTTTCGATATTTTCTTGTATACTTTGAGCAGAAAATTCGATTGGCGCAGACAGATTCGTCGTAAGTATGATATTTTAAATTTTATCTGGCTTGAAAGTAAGCAAATGCGATGCAAATCTGAGCCTCCTTTACTTCGCATTTTGAGACGGATTAAAGTGTTTGCGCCAGGATCCAGCGCGTTTTTCCAACTCTACGCATCGAAATTAGTCGATCTCGTCGATAAAAACACCACTGAATATTTTCACGGTTTTTGAAAAAAACCTAAGGTTAACCCCTTTGAATTTTTTTGACCCCAAAAAGTGAAAGTCTCAAATCGGATGCTTTTTCGATATTTTCTTGTATACTTTGAGCAGAAAATTCGATTGGCGCAGACAGATTCGTCGTAAGTATGATATTTTAAATTTTATCTGTCTTGAAAGTAAGCAAATGCGATGCAAATCTGAGCCTCCTTTACTTCGCATTTTGAGACGGATTAAAGTGTTTGCGCCTGGATCCAGCGCGTTTTTCGAACTCTACGCATCGAAATTAGTCGATTTCGTCGATAAAAACACCACTGAGTATTTTCACGGTTTTAGAAAAAAACCTAAGGTTAACCCCTTTGATTTTTTTTGACCCCAAAAAGTGAAAGTCTCAAATCAAATGCTTTTTCGATATTTTCTTGTATAGTTTGAGCAGAAAATTCGATTGGCGCAGACAGATTCATCGTAAGTATGATATTTTAAATTTTATCTGGCTTGAAAGTAAGCAAATGCGATGCAAATCTGAGCCTCCTTTACTTCGCATTTTGAGACAGATTAAAGTGTTTGCGCCAGGAACCAGCGCGTTTTTCGAACTTTACGCATCGAAATTAGTCGATTTCGTCGATAAAAAAACCACTGAATATTTTCACGGTTTTTGAAAAAAACCTAAGGGTAACCCCTTTGAATGTTTTTGACCCCAAAAAGTGAAAGTCTCAAATCGGATGCTTTTTCGATATTTTCTTGTATACTTTGAGCAGAAAATTCGATTGGCGCAGACAGATTCATCGTAAGTATGATATTTTAAATTTTATCTGGCTTGAAAGTAAGCAAATGCGATGCAAATCTGGGCCTCCTTTACTTCGCATTTTGAGACGGATTAAAGTGTTTGCGCCAGGATCCAGCGCGTTTTTCGAACTCTACGCATCGAAATTAGTCGATCTCGTCGATAAAAACACCACTGAATATTTTCACGGTTTTTGAAAAAAACCTAAGGTTAACCCCTTTGAATTCTTTTGACCCCAAAAAGTGAAAGTCTCAAATCGGATGCTTTTTCGATATTTTCTTGTATACTTTGAGCAGAAAATTCGATTGGCGCAGACAGATTCATCGTAAGTATGATATTTTAAATTTTATCTGGCTTGAAAGTAAGCAAATGCGATGCAAATCTGGGCCTCCTTTACTTCGCATTTTGAGACGGATTAAAGTGTTTGCGCCAGGATCCAGCGCGTTTTTCGAACTCTACGCATCGAAATTAGTCGATTTCGTCGATAAAAACACCACTAAATATTTTCACGGTTTTTGAAAAAAACCTATGGTTAACCCCTTTGAATTTTTTTGACCCCAAAAAGTGAAAGTCTCAAATCGGATGCTTTTTCGATATTTTCTTGTATACTTTGAGCAGAAAATTCGATTGGCGCAGACAGATTCATCGTAAGTATGATATTTTAAATTTTATCTGGCTTGAAAGTAAGCAAATGCGATGCAAATCTGGGCCTCCTTTACTTCGCATTTTCAGACGGATTAAAGTGTTTGCGGCAGGATCCAGCGCGTTTTTCGAACTCTACGCATCTAAATTAGTCGATTTCGTCGATAAAAACACCACTGAATATTTTCACGGTTTTTGAAAAAAACCTAAGGTTAACCCCTTTGAATTTCTTTGACCCCAAAAAGTGAAAGTCTCAAATCGGATGCTTTTTCGATATTTTCTTGTATACTTTGAGCAGAAAATTCGATTGGCGCAGACAGATTCATCGTAAGTATGATATTTTAAATTTTATCTGGCTTGAAAGTAAGCAAATGCGATGCAAATCTGGGCCTCCTTTACTTCGCATTTTGAGACGGATTAAAGTGTTTGCGCAAGGATCCAGCGCGTTTTTCGAACTCTACGCATCGAAATTAGTCGATTTCGTCGATAAAAACACCACTGAATATTTTCACGGTTTTTGAAAAAAACCTAAGGTTAACCCCTTCGAATTTTTTTGACCCCAAAAAGTGAAAGTCTCAAATCGGATGCTTTTTCGATATATTCTTGTATTCTTTGAGCAGAAAATTCGATTGGCGCAGACAGATTCATCGTAAGTATGATATTTTAAATTTTATCTGGCTTGATAGTAAGCAAATTTGATGCAAATCTGAGCCTCCTTTACTTCGCATTTTGAGACGGGTTAAAGTGTTTGCGCCAGGATCCAGCGCGTTTTTCGAACTCTACGCATCGAAATTAGTCGATTTCGTCGATAAAAACACCACTGAATATTTTCACGGTTTTTGAAAAAAACCTAAGGTTAACCCCTTTGAATTTTTTTGACCCCAAAAAGTGAAAGTCTCAAATCGGATGCTTTTTTGATATTTTCTTGTATACTTTGAGCAGAAAATTCGATTGGCGCAGACAGATTCAGCGTAAGTATGATATTTTAAATTTTATCTGGCTTGAAAGTAAGCAAATGCGATGCAAATCTGAGCCTCCTTTACTTCGCATTTTGAGACGGATTAAAGTGTTTGCGCCAGGATCCAGCGCGTTTTTCGAACTCTACGCATCGAAATTAGTCGATTTCGTCGATAAAAACACCACTGAATATTTTCACGGCTTTTGAAAAAACCTAAGGTTAACCCCTTTGAATTTTTTTGACCCCAAAAAGTGAAAGTCTCAAATCGGATGCTTTTTAGATATTTTCTTGTATACTTTGAGCAGAAAATTCGATTGGCGCAGACAGATTCATCGTAAGTATGATATTTTAAATTTTATCTGGCTTGAAAGTAAGCAAATGCGATGCAAATCTGAGCCTCCTTTACTTCGCATTTTGAGACGGATTAAAGTGTTTGCGCCAGGATCCAGCGCGTTTTTCGAACTCTACGCATCGAAATTAGTCGATTTCGTCGATAAAAACACCACTGAATATTTTCACGGTTTTTGAAAAAAACCTAAGGTTAACCCCTTTGAATTTTTTTGACCCCAAAAAGTGAAAGTCTCAAATCGGATGCTTTTTCGATATTTTCTTGTATTCTTTGAGCAGAAAATTCGATTGGCGCAGACAGATTCATCGTAAGTATGATATTTTAAATTTTATCTGGCTTGAAAGTAAGCAAATGCGATGCAAATCTGAGCCTCCTTTACTTCGCATTTTGAGACGGATTAAAGTGTTTGCGCCAGGATCCAGCGCGTTTTTCGAACTCTACGCATCAAAATTAGTCGATTTCGTCGATAAAAACACCACTGAATATTTTCACGGTTTTAGAAAAATACCTAAGGTTAACCCCTTTGATTTGTTTTGAACCCAAAAAATGAAAGTCTCAAATCAAATGCTTTTTCGATATTTTCTTGTATACTTTGAGCAGAAAATTCGATTGGCGCAGACAGATTCATCGTAAGTATGATATTTTAAATTTTATCTGGCTTGAAAGTAAGCAAATGCGATGCAAATCTGAGCCTCCTTTACTTCGCATTTTGAGACGGATTAAAGTGTTTGCGTCAGGATCCAGCGCGTTTTTCGAACTCTACGCATCGAAATTAGTCGATTTCGTCGATAAAAACACCACTGAATATTTTCACGGTTTTTCAAAAAAAACCTAAGGTTAACCCCTTTGAATTTTTTTGACCCCAAAAAGTGAAAGTCTCAAATCGGATGCTTTTTCGATATTTTCTTGTATACTTTGAGCAGAAAATTCGATTGGCGCAGACAGATTCAGCGTAAGTATGATATTTTAAATTTTATCTGGCTTGAAAGTAAGCAAATGCGATGCAAATCTGAGCCTCCTTTACTTCGCATTTTGAGACGGATTAAAGTGTTTTCGCCAGGATCCAGCGCGTTTTTCGAACTCTACGCATCGAAATTAGTCGATTTCGTCGATAAAAACATCACTGATCATTTTCACGGTTTTTGAAAAAAACCTAAGGTTAACCTCTTTGAATTTTTTTGACCCCAAAAAGTGAAAGTCTCAAATCGGATGCTTTTTCGATATTTTCTTGTATACTTTGAGCAGAAAATTCGATTGGCGCAGACAGATTCATCGTAAGTATGATATTTTAAATTTTATCTGGCCTGAAAGTAAGCAAATGCGATGCAAATCTGAGCCTCCTTTACTTCGCATTTTGAGACGGATTAAAGTGTTTGCGCCAGGATCCAGCGCGTTTTTCGAACTCTACGCATCGAAATTAGTCGATTTCGTCGATAAAAACACCACTGAATATTTTCACGGTTTTTGAAAAAAACCTAAGGTTAACCCCTTTGAATTTTTTTGACCCCAAAAAGTGAAAGTCTCAAATCGGATGCTTTTTCGATATTTTCTTGTATACTTTGAGCAGAAAATTCGATTGGCGCAGACAGATTCATCGTAAGTATGATATTCTAAATTTTAACTGGCTTGAAAGTAAGCAAATGCGATGCAAATCTGAGCCTCCTTTACTTCGCATTTTGAGACGGATTAAAGTGTTTGCGCCAGGATCCAGCGGGTTTTTCGAACTCTACGCATCGTAATTAGTCGATTTCGTCGATAAAAACACCACTGAATATTTTCACGGTTTTTGAAAAAAACCTAAGGTTAACCCCTTTGAATTTTTTTGACCCCAAAAAGTGAAAGTCTCAAATCGGATGCTTTTTCGCTATTTTCTTGTATACTTTGAGCAGAAAATTCGATTGGCGCAGACAGATTCATCGTAAGTATGATATTTTAAATTTTATCTGGCTTGAAAGTAAGCAAATGCGATGCAAATCTGAGCCTCCTTTACTTCGCATTTTGAGACGGATTAAAGTGTTTGCGCCAGGATCCAGCGCGTTTTTCGAACTCTACGCATCGAAATTAGTCGATTTCGTCGATAAAAACACCACTGAATATTTTCACGGTTTTTGAAAAAAACCTAAGGTTAACCCCTTTGAATTTTTTTGACCCCAAAAAGTGAAAGTCTCAAATCGGATGCTTTTTCGATATTTTCTTGTATTCTTTGAGCAGAAAATTCGATTGGCGCAGACAGATTCATCGTAAGTATGATATTTTAAATTTTATCTGGCTTGAAAGTAAGCAAATGCGATGCAAATCTGAGCCTCCTTTACTTCGCATTTTGAGACGGATTAAAGTGTTTGCGCCAGGATCCATCGCGTTTTTCGAACTCTACGCATCAAAATTAGTCGATTTCGTCGATAAAAACACCACTGAATATTTTCACGGTTTTAGAAAAATACCTAAGGTTAACCCCTTTGATTTGTTTTGAACCCAAAAAATGAAAGTCTCAAATCAAATGCTTTTTCGATATTTTCTTGTATACTTTGAGCAGAAAATTCGATTGGCGCAGACAGATTCATCGTAAGTATGATATTTTAAATTTTATCTGGCTTGAAAGTAAGCAAATGCGATGCAAATCTGAGCCTCCTCTACTTCGCATTTTGAGACCGATTAAAGTGTTTGCGCCAGGATCCAGCGCGTTTTTCGAACTCTACGCATCTAAATTAGTCGATTTCGTCGATAAAAACACCACTGAATATTTTCACGGTTTTTGAAAAAAACCTAAGGTTAACCCCTTTGAATTTTTTTTACCCCAAAAAGTGAAAGTCTCAAATCGGATGCTTTTTCGATATTTTCTTGTATACTTTGAGCAGAAAATTCGATTGGCGCAGACAGATTCATCGTAAGTATGATATTTTAAATTTTATCTGGCTTGAAAGTAAGCAAATGTGATGCAAATGTGAGCCTCCTTTACATCGCATTTTGAGACGGATTAAAGTGTTTGCGCCAGGATCCAGCGCGTTTTTCGAACTCTACGCATCTAAATTAGTCGATTTCGTCGATAAAAACACCACTGAATATTTTCACGGTTTTTGAAAAAAACCTAAGGTTAACCCCTTTTTTTTTTTTGACCCCAAAAAGTGAAAGTCTCAAATCGGATGCTTTTTCGATATTTTCTTGTATACTTTGAGCAGAAAATTCGATTGGCGCAGACAGATTCATCGTAAGTATGATATTTTAAATTTTATCTGGCTTGAAAGTAAGCAAATGCGATGCAAATCTGAGCCTCCTTTACTTCGCATTTTGAGACGGATTAAAGTGTTTGCGTCAGGATCCAGCGCGTTTTTCGAACTCTACGCATCGAAATTAGTCGATTTCGTCGATAAAAACACCACTGAATATTTTCACGGTTTTTCAAAAAAAACCTAAGGTTAACCCCTTTGAATTTTTTTGACCCCAAAAAGTGAAAGTCTCAAATCGGATGCTTTTTCGATATTTTCTTGTATACTTTGAGCAGAAAATTCGATTGGCGCAGACAGATTCAGCGTAAGTATGATATTTTAAATTTTATCTGGCTTGAAAGTAAGCAAATGCGATGCAAATCTGAGCCTCCTTTACTTCGCATTTTGAGACGGATTAAAGTGTTTTCGCCAGGATCCAGCGCGTTTTTCGAACTCTACGCATCGAAATTAGTCGATTTCGTCGATAAAAACATCACTGATCATTTTCACGGTTTTTGAAAAAAACCTAAGGTTAACCTCTTTGAATTTTTTTGACCCCAAAAAGTGAAAGTCTCAAATCGGATGCTTTTTCGATATTTTCTTGTATACTTTGAGCAGAAAATTCGATTGGCGCAGACAGATTCATCGTAAGTATGATATTTTAAATTTTATCTGGCCTGAAAGTAAGCAAATGCGATGCAAATCTGAGCCTCCTTTACATCGCATTTTGAGACGGATTAAAGTGTTTGCGCCAGGATCCAGCGCGTTTTTCGAACTCTACGCATCGAAATTAGTCGATTTCGTCGATAAAAACACCACTGAATATTTTCACGGTTTTAGAAAATTACCTAAGGTTAACCCCTTTGATTTGTTTTGACCCCAAAAAGTGAAAGTCTCAAATCAAATGCTTTTTCGATATTTTCTTGTATACTTTGAGCAGAAAATTCGATTGGCGCAGACAGATTCATCGTAAGTATGATATTTTAAATTTTATCTGGCTTGAAAGTAAGCAAATGCGATGCAAATCTGGGCCTCCTTTACTTCGCATTTTGAGACGGATTAAAGTGTTTGCGCCAGGATCCAGCGCGTTTTTCGAACTCTACGCATCGAAATTAGTCGATCTCGTCGATAAAAACACCACTGAATATTTTCACGGTTTTTGAAAAAAACCTAAGGTTAACCCCTTTGAATTCTTTTGACCCCAAAAAGTGAAAGTCTCAAATCGGATGCTTTTTCGATATTTTCTTGTATACTTTGAGCAGAAAATTCGATTGGCGCAGACAGATTCATCGTAAGTATGATATTTTAAATTTTATCTGGCTTGAAAGTAAGCAAATGCGATGCAAATCTGGGCCTCCTTTACTTCGCATTTTGAGACGGATTAAAGTGTTTGCGCCAGGATCCAGCGCGTTTTTCGAACTCTACGCATCGAAATTAGTCGATTTCGTCGATAAAAACACCACTAAATATTTTCACGGTTTTTGAAAAAAACCTATGGTTAACCCCTTTGAATTTTTTTGACCCCAAAAAGTGAAAGTCTCAAATCGGATGCTTTTTCGATATTTTCTTGTATACTTTGAGCAGAAAATTCGATTGGCGCAGACAGATTCATCGTAAGTATGATATTTTAAATTTTATCTGGCTTGAAAGTAAGCAAATGCGATGCAAATCTAAGCCTCCTTTACTTCGCATTTTCAGACGGATTAAAGTGTTTGCGGCAGGATCCAGCGCGTTTTTCGAACTCTACGCATCTAAATTAGTCGATTTCGTCGATAAAAACACCACTGAATATTTTCACGGTTTTTGAAAAAAACCTAAGGTTAACCCCTTTGAATTTCTTTGACCCCAAAAAGTGAAAGTCTCAAATCGGATGCTTTTTCGATATTTTCTTGTATACTTTGAGCAGAAAATTCGATTGGCGCAGACAGATTCATCGTAAGTATGATATTTTAAATTTTATCTGGCTTGAAAGTAAGCAAATGCGATGCAAATCTGGGCCTCCTTTACTTCGCATTTTGAGACGGATTAAAGTGTTTGCGCAAGGATCCAGCGCGTTTTTCGAACTCTACGCATCGAAATTAGTCGATTTCGTCGATAAAAACACCACTGAATATTTTCACGGTTTTTGAAAAAAACCTAAGGTTAACCCCTTCGAATTTTTTTGACCCCAAAAAGTGAAAGTCTCAAATCGGATGCTTTTTCGATATATTCTTGTATTCTTTGAGCAGAAAATTCGATTGGCGCAGACAGATTCATCGTAAGTATGATATTTTAAATTTTATCTGGCTTGATAGTAAGCAAATTTGATGCAAATCTGAGCCTCCTTTACTTCGCATTTTGAGACGGGTTAAAGTGTTTGCGCCAGGATCCAGCGCGTTTTTCGAACTCTACGCATCGAAATTAGTCGATTTCGTCGATAAAAACACCACTGAATATTTTCACGGTTTTTGAAAAAAACCTAAGGTTAACCCCTTTGAATTTTTTTGACCCCAAAAAGTGAAAGTCTCAAATCGGATGCTTTTTCGATATTTTCTTGTATACTTTGAGCAGAAAATTCGATTGGCGCAGACAGATTCAGCGTAAGTATGATATTTTAAATTTTATCTGGCTTGAAAGTAAGCAAATGCGATGCAAATCTGAGCCTCCTTTACTTCGCATTTTGAGACGGATTAAAGTGTTTGCGCCAGGATCCAGCGCGTTTTTCGAACTCTACGCATCGAAATTAGTCGATTTCGTCGATAAAAACACCACTGAATATTTTCACGGCTTTTGAAAAAACCTAAGGTTAACCCCTTTGAATTTTTTTGACCCCAAAAAGTGAAAGTCTCAAATCGGATGCTTTTTAGATATTTTCTTGTATACTTTGAGCAGAAAATTCGATTGGCGCAGACAGATTCATCGTAAGTATGATATTTTAAATTTTATCTGGCTTGAAAGTAAGCAAATGCGATGCAAATCTGAGCCTCCTTTACTTCGCATTTTGAGACGGATTAAAGTGTTTGCGCCAGGATCCAGCGCGTTTTTCGAACTCTACGCATCGAAATTAGTCGATTTCGTCGATAAAAACACCACTGAATATTTTCACGGTTTTTGAAAAAAACCTAAGGTTAACCCCTTTGAATTTTTTTGACCCCAAAAAGTGAAAGTCTCAAATCGGATGCTTTTTCGATATTTTCTTGTATTCTTTGAGCAGAAAATTCGATTGGCGCAGACAGATTCATCGTAAGTATGATATTTTAAATTTTATCTGGCTTGAAAGTAAGCAAATGCGATGCAAATCTGAGCCTCCTTTACTTCGCATTTTGAGACGGATTAAAGTGTTTGCGCCAGGATCCAGCGCGTTTTTCGAACTCTACGCATCAAAATTAGTCGATTTCGTCGATAAAAACACCACTGAATATTTTCACGGTTTTAGAAAAATACCTAAGGTTAACCCCTTTGATTTGTTTTGAACCCAAAAAATGAAAGTCTCAAATCAAATGCTTTTTCGATATTTTCTTGTATACTTTGAGCAGAAAATTCGATTGGCGCAGACAGATTCATCGTAAGTATGATATTTTAAATTTTATCTGGCTTGAAAGTAAGCAAATGCGATGCAAATCTGAGCCTCCTGTACTTCGCATTTTGAGACCGATTAAAGTGTTTGCGCCAGGATCCAGCGCGTTTTTCGAACTCTACGCATCTAAATTAGTCGATTTCGTCGATAAAAACACCACTGAATATTTTCACGGTTTTTGAAAAAAACCTAAGGTTAACCCCTTTGAATTTTTTTGACCCCAAAAAGTGAAAGTCTCAAATCGGATGCTTTTTCGATATTTTCTTGTATACTTTGAGCAGAAAATTCGATTGGCGCAGACAGATTCATCGTAAGTATGATATTTTAAATTTTATCTGGCCTGAAAGTAAGCAAATGCGATGCAAATCTGAGCCTCCTTTACATCGCATTTTGAGACGGATTAAAGTGTTTGCGCCAGGATCCAGCGCGTTTTTCGAACTCTACGCATCGAAATTAGTCGATTTCGTCGATAAAAACACCACTGAATATTTTCACGGTTTTAGAAAATTACCTAAGGTTAACCCCTTTGATTTGTTTTGACCCCAAAAAGTGAAAGTCTCAAATCAAATGCTTTTTCGATATTTTCTTGTATACTTTGAGCAGAAAATTCGATTGGCGCAGACAGATTCATCGTAAGTATGATATTTTAAATTTTATCTGGCTTGAAAGTAAGCAAATGCGATGCAAATCTGGGCCTCCTTTACTTCGCATTTTGAGACGGATTAAAGTGTTTGCGCCAGGATCCAGCGCGTTTTTCGAACTCTACGCATCGAAATTAGTCGATCTCGTCGATAAAAACACCACTGAATATTTTCACGGTTTTTGAAAAAAACCTAAGGTTAACCCCTTTGAATTCTTTTGACCCCAAAAAGTGAAAGTCTCAAATCGGATGCTTTTTCGATATTTTCTTGTATACTTTGAGCAGAAAATTCGATTGGCGCAGACAGATTCATCGTAAGTATGATATTTTAAATTTTATCTGGCTTGAAAGTAAGCAAATGCGATGCAAATCTGGGCCTCCTTTACTTCGCATTTTGAGACGGATTAAAGTGTTTGCGCCAGGATCCAGCGCGTTTTTCGAACTCTACGCATCGAAATTAGTCGATTTCGTCGATAAAAACACCACTAAATATTTTCACGGTTTTTGAAAAAAACCTATGGTTAACCCCTTTGAATTTTTTTGACCCCAAAAAGTGAAAGTCTCAAATCGGATGCTTTTTCGATATTTTCTTGTATACTTTGAGCAGAAAATTCGATTGGCGCAGACAGATTCATCGTAAGTATGATATTTTAAATTTTATCTGGCTTGAAAGTAAGCAAATGCGATGCAAATCTAAGCCTCCTTTACTTCGCATTTTCAGAAGGATTAAAGTGTTTGCGCCAGGATCCAGCGCGTTTTTCGAACTCTACGCATCTAAATTAGTCGATTTCGTCGATAAAAACACCACTGAATATTTTCACGGTTTTTGAAAAAAACCTAAGGTTAACCCCTTTGAATTTCTTTGACCCCAAAAAGTGAAAGTCTCAAATCGGATGCTTTTTCGATATTTTCTTGTATACTTTGAGCAGAAAATTCGATTGGCGCAGACAGATTCATCGTAAGTATGATATTTTAAATTTTATCTGGCTTGAAAGTAAGCAAATGCGATGCAAATCTGGGCCTCCTTTACTTCGCATTTTGAGACGGATTAAAGGGTTTGCGGAAGGATCCAGCGCGTTTTTCGAACTCTACGCATCGTAATTAGTCGATTTCGTCGATAAAAACACCACTGAATATTTTCACGGTTTTTGAAAAAAACCTAAGGTTAACCCCTTCGAATTTTTTTGACCCCAAAAAGTGAAAGTCTCAAATCGGATGCTTTTTCGATATATTCTTGTATTCTTTGAGCAGAAAATTCGATTGGCGCAGACAGATTCATCGTAAGTATGATATTTTAAATTTTATCTGGCTTGATAGTAAGCAAATTTGATGCAAATCTGAGCCTCCTTTACTTCGCATTTTGAGACGGGTTAAAGTGTTTGCGCCAGGATCCAGCGCGTTTTTCGAACTCTACGCATCGAAATTAGTCGATTTCGTCGATAAAAACACCACTGAATATTTTCACGGTTTTTGAAAAAAACCTAAGGTTAACCCCTTTGAATTTTTTTGACCCCAAAAAGTGAAAGTCTCAAATCGGATGCTTTTTCGATATTTTCTTGTATACTTTGAGCAGAAAATTCGATTGGCGCAGACAGATTCAGCGTAAGTATGATATTTTAAATTTTATCTGGCTTGAAAGTAAGCAAATGCGATGCAAATCTGAGCCTCCTTTACTTCGCATTTTGAGACGGATTAAAGTGTTTGCGCCAGGATCCAGCGCGTTTTTCGAACTCTACGCATCGAAATTAGTCGATTTCGTCGATAAAAACACCACTGAATATTTTCACGGCTTTTGAAAAAACCTAAGGTTAACCCCTTTGAATTTTTTTGACCCCAAAAAGTGAAAGTCTCAAATCGGATGCTTTTTAGATATTTTCTTGTATACTTTGAGCAGAAAATTCGATTGGCGCAGACAGATTCATCGTAAGTATGATATTTTAAATTTTATCTGGCTTGAAAGTAAGCAAATGCGATGCAAATCTGAGCCTCCTTTACTTCGCATTTTGAGACGGATTAAAGTGTTTGCGCCAGGATCCAGCGCGTTTTTCGAACTCTACGCATCGAAATTAGTCGATTTCGTCGATAAAAACACCACTGAATATTTTCACGGTTTTTGAAAAAAACCTAAGGTTAACCCCTTTGAATTTTTTTGACCCCAAAAAGTGAAAGTCTCAAATCGGATGCTTTTTCGATATTTTCTTGTATTCTTTGAGCAGAAAATTCGATTGGCGCAGACAGATTCATCGTAAGTATGATATTTTAAATTTTATCTGGCTTGAAAGTAAGCAAATGCGATGCAAATCTGAGCCTCCTTTACTTCGCATTTTGAGACGGATTAAAGTGTTTGCGCCAGGATCCAGCGCGTTTTTCGAACTCTACGCATCAAAATTAGTCGATTTCGTCGATAAAAACACCACTGAATATTTTCACGGTTTTAGAAAAATACCTAAGGTTAACCCCTTTGATTTGTTTTGAACCCAAAAAATGAAAGTCTCAAATCAAATGCTTTTTCGATATTTTCTTGTATACTTTGAGCAGAAAATTCGATTGGCGCAGACAGATTCATCGTAAGTATGATATTTTAAATTTTATCTGGCTTGAAAGTAAGCAAATGCGATGCAAATCTGAGCCTCCTGTACTTCGCATTTTGAGACCGATTAAAGTGTTTGCGCCAGGATCCAGCGCGTTTTTCGAACTCTACGCATCTAAATTAGTCGATTTCGTCGATAAAAACACCACTGAATATTTTCACGGTTTTTGAAAAAAACCTAAGGTTAACCCCTTTGAATTTTTTTGACCCCAAAAAGTGAAAGTCTCAAATCGGATGCTTTTTCGATATTTTCTTGTATACTTTGAGCAGAAAATTCGATTGGCGCAGACAGATTCATCGTAAGTATGATATTTTAAATTTTATCTGGCTTGAAAGTAAGCAAATGTGATGCAAATGTGAGCCTCCTTTACATCGCATTTTGAGACGGATTAAAGTGTTTGCGCCAGGATCCAGCGCGTTTTTCGAACTCTACGCATCTAAATTAGTCGATTTCGTCGATAAAAACACCACTGAATATTTTCACGGTTTTTGAAAAAAACCTAAGGTTAACCCCTTTTTTTTTTTTGACCCCAAAAAGTGAAAGTCTCAAATCGGATGCTTTTTCGATATTTTTTTGTATACTTTGAGCAGAAAATTCGATTGGCGCAGACAGATTCATCGTAAGTATGATATTTTAAATTTTATCTGGCTTGAAAGTAAGCAAATGCGATGCAAATCTGAGCCTCCTTTACTTCGCATTTTGAGACGGATTAAAGTGTTTGCGTCAGGATCCAGCGCGTTTTTCGAACTCTACGCATCGAAATTAGTCGATTTCGTCGATAAAAACACCACTGAATATTTTCACGGTTTTTCAAAAAAAACCTAAGGTTAACCCCTTTGAATTTTTTTGACCCCAAAAAGTGAAAGTCTCAAATCGGATGCTTTTTCGATATTTTCTTGTATACTTTGAGCAGAAAATTCGATTGGCGCAGACAGATTCAGCGTAAGTATGATATTTTAAATTTTATCTGGCTTGAAAGTAAGCAAATGCGATGCAAATCTGAGCCTCCTTTACTTCGCATTTTGAGACGGATTAAAGTGTTTTCGCCAGGATCCAGCGCGTTTTTCGAACTCTACGCATCGAAATTAGTCGATTTCGTCGATAAAAACATCACTGATCATTTTCACGGTTTTTGAAAAAAACCTAAGGTTAACCTCTTTGAATTTTTTTGACCCCAAAAAGTGAAAGTCTCAAATCGGATGCTTTTTCGATATTTTCTTGTATACTTTGAGCAGAAAATTCGATTGGCGCAGACAGATTCATCGTAAGTATGATATTTTAAATTTTATCTGGCCTGAAAGTAAGCAAATGCGATGCAAATCTGAGCCTCCTTTACTTCGCATTTTGAGACGGATTAAAGTGTTTGCGCCAGGATCCAGCGCGTTTTTCGAACTCTACGCATCGAAATTAGTCGATTTCGTCGATAAAAACACCACTGAATATTTTCACGGTTTTTGAAAAAAACCTAAGGTTAACCCCTTTGAATTTTTTTGACCCCAAAAAGTGAAAGTCTCAAATCGGATGCTTTTTCGATATTTTCTTGTATACTTTGAGCAGAAAATTCGATTGGCGCAGACAGATTCATCGTAAGTATGATATTCTAAATTTTAACTGGCTTGAAAGTAAGCAAATGCGATGCAAATCTGAGCCTCCTTTACTTCGCATTTTGAGACGGATTAAAGTGTTTGCGCCAGGATCCAGCGGGTTTTTCGAACTCTACGCATCGTAATTAGTCGATTTCGTCGATAAAAACACCACTGAATATTTTCACGGTTTTTGAAAAAAACCTAAGGTTAACCCCTTTGAATTTTTTTGACCCCAAAAAGTGAAAGTCTCAAATCGGATGCTTTTTCGCTATTTTCTTGTATACTTTGAGCAGAAAATTCGATTGGCGCAGACAGATTCATCGTAAGTATGATATTTTAAATTTTATCTGGCTTGAAAGTAAGCAAATGCGATGCAAATCTGAGCCTCCTTTACTTCGCATTTTGAGACGGATTAAAGTGTTTGCGCCAGGATCCAGCGCGTTTTTCGAACTCTACGCATCGAAATTAGTCGATTTCGTCGATAAAAACACCACTGAATATTTTCACGGTTTTTGAAAAAAACCTAAGGTTAACCCCTTTGAATTTTTTTGACCCCAAAAAGTGAAAGTCTCAAATCGGATGCTTTTTCGATATTTTCTTGTATTCTTTGAGCAGAAAATTCGATTGGCGCAGACAGATTCATCGTAAGTATGATATTTTAAATTTTATCTGGCTTGAAAGTAAGCAAATGCGATGCAAATCTGAGCCTCCTTTACTTCGCATTTTGAGACGGATTAAAGTGTTTGCGCCAGGATCCAGCGCGTTTTTCGAACTCTACGCATCAAAATTAGTCGATTTCGTCGATAAAAACACCACTGAATATTTTCACGGTTTTAGAAAAATACCTAAGGTTAACCCCTTTGATTTGTTTTGAACCCAAAAAATGAAAGTCTCAAATCAAATGCTTTTTCGATATTTTCTTGTATACTTTGAGCAGAAAATTCGATTGGCGCAGACAGATTCATCGTAAGTATGATATTTTAAATTTTATCTGGCTTGAAAGTAAGCAAATGCGATGCAAATCTGAGCCTCCTCTACTTCGCATTTTGAGACCGATTAAAGTGTTTGCGCCAGGATCCAGCGCGTTTTTCGAACTCTACGCATCTAAATTAGTCGATTTCGTCGATAAAAACACCACTGAATATTTTCACGGTTTTTGAAAAAAACCTAAGGTTAACCCCTTTGAATTTTTTTGACCCCAAAAAGTGAAAGTCTCAAATCGGATGCTTTTTCGATATTTTCTTGTATACTTTGAGCAGAAAATTCGATTGGCGCAGACAGATTCATCGTAAGTATGATATTTTAAATTTTATCTGGCTTGAAAGTAAGCAAATGTGATGCAAATGTGAGCCTCCTTTACATCGCATTTTGAGACGGATTAAAGTGTTTGCGCCAGGATCCAGCGCGTTTTTCGAACTCTACGCATCTAAATTAGTCGATTTCGTCGATAAAAACACCACTGAATATTTTCACGGTTTTTGAAAAAAACCTAAGGTTAACCCCTTTTTTTTTTTTGACCCCAAAAAGTGAAAGTCTCAAATCGGATGCTTTTTCGATATTTTCTTGTATACTTTGAGCAGAAAATTCGATTGGCGCAGACAGATTCATCGTAAGTATGATATTTTAAATTTTATCTGGCTTGAAAGTAAGCAAATGCGATGCAAATCTGAGCCTCCTTTACTTCGCATTTTGAGACGGATTAAAGTGTTTGCGTCAGGATCCAGCGCGTTTTTCGAACTCTACGCATCGAAATTAGTCGATTTCGTCGATAAAAACACCACTGAATATTTTCACGGTTTTTCAAAAAAAACCTAAGGTTAACCCCTTTGAATTTTTTTGACCCCAAAAAGTGAAAGTCTCAAATCGGATGCTTTTTCGATATTTTCTTGTATACTTTGAGCAGAAAATTCGATTGGCGCAGACAGATTCAGCGTAAGTATGATATTTTAAATTTTATCTGGCTTGAAAGTAAGCAAATGCGATGCAAATCTGAGCCTCCTTTACTTCGCATTTTGAGACGGATTAAAGTGTTTTCGCCAGGATCCAGCGCGTTTTTCGAACTCTACGCATCGAAATTAGTCGATTTCGTCGATAAAAACATCACTGATCATTTTCACGGTTTTTGAAAAAAACCTAAGGTTAACCTCTTTGAATTTTTTTGACCCCAAAAAGTGAAAGTCTCAAATCGGATGCTTTTTCGATATTTTCTTGTATACTTTGAGCAGAAAATTCGATTGGCGCAGACAGATTCATCGTAAGTATGATATTTTAAATTTTATCTGGCCTGAAAGTAAGCAAATGCGATGCAAATCTGAGCCTCCTTTACTTCGCATTTTGAGACGGATTAAAGTGTTTGCGCCAGGATCCAGCGCGTTTTTCGAACTCTACGCATCGAAATTAGTCGATTTCGTCGATAAAAACACCACTGAATATTTTCACGGTTTTTGAAAAAAACCTAAGGTTAACCCCTTTGAATTTTTTTGACCCCAAAAAGTGAAAGTCTCAAATCGGATGCTTTTTCGATATTTTCTTGTATACTTTGAGCAGAAAATTCGATTGGCGCAGACAGATTCATCGTAAGTATGATATTCTAAATTTTAACTGGCTTGAAAGTAAGCAAATGCGATGCAAATCTGAGCCTCCTTTACTTCGCATTTTGAGACGGATTAAAGTGTTTGCGCCAGGATCCAGCGGGTTTTTCGAACTCTACGCATCGTAATTAGTCGATTTCGTCGATAAAAACACCACTGAATATTTTCACGGTTTTTGAAAAAAACCTAAGGTTAACCCCTTTGAATTTTTTTGACCCCAAAAAGTGAAAGTCTCAAATCGGATGCTTTTTCGCTATTTTCTTGTATACTTTGAGCAGAAAATTCGATTGGCGCAGACAGATTCATCGTAAGTATGATATTTTAAATTTTATCTGGCTTGAAAGTAAGCAAATTCGATGCAAATCTGAGCCTCATTTACTTCGCATTTTGAGACGGATTAAAGTGTTTGCGCCAGGATCCAGCGCGTTTTTCGAACTCTACGCATCGAAATTAGTCGTTTTCGTCGATAAAAACACCACTGAATATTTTCACGGTTTTTGAAAAAAACCTAAGGTTAACCCCTTTGAATTTTTTTGACCCCAAAAAGTGAAAGTCTCAAATCGGATGCCTTTTCGATATTTTCTTGTATACTTTGAGCAGAAAATTCGATTGGCGCAGACAGATTCATCGTAAGTATGATATTTTAAATTTTATCTGGCTTGAAAGTAAGCAAATGCGATGCAAATCTGAGCCTCCTTTACTTCGCATTTTGAGACGGATTAAAGTGTTTGCGCCAGGATCCAGCGCGTTTTTCGAACTCTACGCATCGAAATTAGTCGATTTCGTCGATAAAAACACCACTGAATATTTTCACGGTTTTTGAAAAAAACCTAAGGTTAACCCCTTTGAATTTTTTTGACCCTTAAAAGTGAAAGTCTCAAATCGGATGCTTTTTCGATATTTTCTTGTATACTTTGAGCAGAAAATTCGATTGGCGCAGACAGATTCATCGTAAGTATGATATTTTAAATTTTATCTGGCTTGAAAGTAAGCAAATTCGATGCAAATCTGAGCCTCATTTACTTCGCATTTTGAGACGGATTAAAGTGTTTGCGCCAGGATCCAGCGCGTTTTTCGAACTCTACGCATCGAAATTAGTCGATTTCGTCGATAAAAACACCACTGAATATTTTCACGGTTTTTGAAAAAAACCTAAGGTTAACCCCTTTGAATTTTTTTGACCCCAAAAAGTGAAAGTCTCAAATCGGATGCTTTTTCGATATTTTCTTGTATACTTTGAGCAGAAAATTCGATTGGCGCAGACAGATTCATCGTAAGTATGATATTTTAAATTTTATCTGGCTTGAAAGTAAGCAAATGCGATGCAAATCTGAGCCTCCTTTACTTCGCATTTTGAGACGGATTAAAGTGTTTGCGCCAGGATCCAGCGCGTTTTTCGAACTCTACGCATCGAAATTAGTCGATTTCGTCGATAAAAACACCACTGAATATTTTCACGGTTTTTCAAAAAAAACCTAAGGTTAACCCCTTTGAATTTTTTTGACCCCAAAAAGTGAAAGTCTCAAATCGGATGCTTTTTCGATATTTTCTTGTATACTTTGAGCAGAAAATTCGATTGGCGCAGACAGATTCAGCGTAAGTATGATATTTTAAATTTTATCTGGCTTGAAAGTAAGCAAATGCGATGCAAATCTGAGCCTCCTTTACTTCGCATTTTGAGACGGATTAAAGTGTTTGCGCCAGGATCCAGCGCGTTTTTCGAACTCTACGCATCGAAATTAGTCGATTTCGTCGATAAAAACACCACTGAATATTTTCACGGTTTTTCAAAAAAAACCTAAGGTTAACCCCTTTGAATTTTTTTGACCCCAAAAAGTGAAAGTCTCAAATCGGATGCTTTATCGATATTTTCTTGTATACTTTGAGCAGAAAATTCGATTGGCGCAGACAGATTCAGCGTAAGTATGATATTTTAAATTTTATCTGGCTTGAATGTAAGCAAATGCGATGCAAATCTGAGCCTCCTTTACTTCGCATTTTGAGACGGATTAAAGTGTTTGCGCCAGGATCCAGCGCGTTTTTCGAACTCTACGCATCGAAATTAGTCGATTTCGTCGATAAAAACACCACTGAATATTTTCACGGTTTTTGAAAAAAACCTAAGGATAACCCCTTTGAATTTTTTTGACCCCAAAAAGTGAAAGTCTCAAATCGGATGCTTTTTCGATATTTTCTTGTATACTTTGAACAGAAAATTCGATTGGTGCAGACAGATTCATCGTAAGTATGATATTCTAAATTTTATCTGGCTTGAAAGTAAGCAAATGCGATGCAAATCTGAGCCTCCTTTATTTCGCATTTTGAGACGGATTAAAGTGTTTGCGCCAGGATCCAGCGAGTTTTTCGAACTCTACGCATCGAAATTAGTCGATTTCGTCGATAAAAACACCACTGAATATTTTCACGGTTTTTGAAAAAAACCTAAGGTTAACCCCTTTGAATTTTTTTGACCCCAAAAAGTGAAAGTCTCAAATCGGATGCTTTTTCGATATTTTCTTGTATACTTTGAGCAGAAAATTCGATTGGCGCAGACAGATTCATCGTAAGTATGATATTTTAAATTTTATCTGGCTTGAAAGTAAGCAAATGCGATGCAAATCTGAGCATCCTTTACTTCGCATTTTGAGACGGATTAAAGTGTTTGCGCCAGGATCCAGCGCGATTTTCGAACTCTACGCATCGAAATTAGTCGATTTCGTCGATAAAAACACCACTGAATATTTTCACGGTTTATGAAAAAAACCTAAGGTTAACCCCTTTGAATTTTTTTGACCCCAAAAAGTGAAAGTCTCAAATCGGATGCTTTTTCGATATTTTCTTGTATACTTTGAGCAGAAAATTCGATTGGCGCAGACAGATTCATCGTAAGTATGATATTTTAAATTTTATCTTACTTGAAAGTAAGCAAATGCGATGCAAATCTGGGCCTCCTTTACATCGCATTTTGAGACGGATTAAAGTGTTTGCGCCAGGATCCAGCGCGTTTTTCGAATTCTACGCATCGAAATTAGTCGATTTCGTCGATAAAAACACCACTAAATATTTTCACGGTTTTTGAAAAAAACCTATGGTTAACCCCTTTGAATTTTTTTGACCCCAAAAAGTGAAAGTCTCAAATCGGATGCTTTTTCGATATTTTCTTGTATACTTTGAGCAGAAAATTCGATTGGCGCAGACAGATTCATCGTAAGTATGATATTTTAAATTTTATCTGGCTTGAAAGTAAGCAAATGCGATGCAAATCTGGGCCTCCTTTACTTCGCATTTTGAGACGGATTAAAGTGTTTGCGCCAGGATCCAGCGCGTTTTTCGAACTCTACGCATCGAAATTAGTCGATTTCGTCGATAAAAACACCACTGAATATTTTCACGGTTTTTGAAAAAAACCTAAGGTTAACCCCTTTGAATTTTTTTGACCCCAAAAAGTGAAAGTCTCAAATCGGATGCTTTTTCGATATTTTCTTGTATACTTTGAGCAGAAAATTCGATTGGCGCAGACAGATTCAGCGTAAGTATGATATTTTAAATTTTATCTGGCTTGAAAGTAAGCAAATGCGATGCAAATCTGAGCCTCCTTTACTTCGCATTTTGAGACGGATTAAAGTGTTTGCGCCTGGATCCAGCGCGTTTTTCGAACTCTACGCATCGAAATTAGTCGATTTCGTCGATAAAAACACCACTGAGTATTTTCACGGTTTTAGAAAAAAACCTAAGGTTAACCCCTTTGATTTTTTTTGACCCCAAAAAGTGAAAGTCTCAAATCAAATGCTTTTTCGATATTTTCTTGTATAGTTTGAGCAGAAAATTCGATTGGCGCAGACAGATTCATCGTAAGTATGATATTTTAAATTTTATCTGGCTTGAAAGTAAGCAAATGCGATGCAAATCTGAGCCTCCTTTACTTCGCATTTTGAGACAGATTAAAGTGTTTGCGCCAGGAACCAGCGCGTTTTTCGAACTTTACGCATCGAAATTAGTCGATTTCGTCGATAAAAAAACCACTGAATATTTTCACGGTTTTTGAAAAAAACCTAAGGGTAACCCCTTTGAATGTTTTTGACCCCAAAAAGTGAAAGTCTCAAATCGGATGCTTTTTCGATATTTTCTTGTATACTTTGAGCAGAAAATTCGATTGGCGCAGACAGATTCATCGTAAGTATGATATTTTAAATTTTATCTGGCTTGAAAGTAAGCAAATGCGATGCAAATCTGAGCCTCCTTTACTTCGCATTTTGAGACGGATTAAAGTGTTTGCGCCAGGATCCAGCGCGTTTTTCGAACTCTACGCATCGAAATTAGTCGATTTCGTCGATAAAAACACCACTGAATATTTTCACGGTTTTTGAAAAAAACCTAAGGTTAACCCCTTTGAATTTTTTTGACCCCAAAAAGTGAAAGTCTCAAATCGGATGCTTTTTCGATATTTTCTTGTATACTTTGAGCAGAAAATTCGATTGGCGCAGACAGATTCATCGTAAGTATGATATTTTAAATTTTATCTGGCTTGAAAGTAAGCAAATGCGATGCAAATCTGAGCCTCCTTTACTTCGCATTTTGAGACGGATTAAAGTGTTTGCGCGAGGATCCAGCGCGTTTTTCGAACTCTACGCATCGAAATTAGTCGATTTCGTCGATAAAAACACCACTGAATATTTTCACGGTTTTTGAAAAAAACCTAAGGTTAACCCCTTTGAATTTTTTTGACCCCAAAAAGTGAAAGTCTCAAATCGGATGCTTCTTCGAAATTTTCTTGTATACTTTGAGCAGAAAATTCGATTGGCGCAGACAGATTCATCGTAAGTATGATATTTTAAATTTTATTTGGCTTGAAAGTAAGCAAATGCGATGCAAATCTGAGCCTCCTTTTCATCGCATTTTGAAACGGATTAAAGTGTTTGCGCCAGGATCCAGCGCGTTTTTCGAACTCTACGCATCGAAATTAGTCGATTTCGTCGATAAAAACACCACTGAATATTTTCACGGTTTTTGAAAAAAACCTAAGGTGAACCCCTTTGAATTTTTTTGACCCCAAAAAGTGAAAGTCTCAAATCGGATGCTTTTTCGATATTTTCTTGTATACTTTGAGCAGAAAATTCGATTGACGCAGACAGATTCATCGTAAGTATGATATTTTAAATTTTATCTTACTTGAAAGTAAGCAAATGCGATGCAAATCTGGGCCTCCTTTACATCGCATTTTGAGACGGATTAAAGTGTTTGCGCCAGGATCCAGCGCGTTTTTCGAACTCTACGCATCGAAATTAGTCGATTTCGTCGATAAAAACACCACTGAATATTTTCACGGTTTTAGAAAATTACCTAAGGTTAACCCCTTTGATTTGTTTTGACCCCAAAAAGTGAAAGTCTCAAATCAAATGCTTTTTCGATATTTTCTTGTATACTTTGAGCAGAAAATTCGATTGGCGCAGACAGATTCATCGTAAGTATGATATTTTAAATTTTATCTGGCTTGAAAGTAAGCAAATGCGATGCAAATCTGGGCCTCCTTTACTTCGCATTTTGAGACGGATTAAAGTGTTTGCGCCAGGATCCAGCGCGTTTTTCGAACTCTACGCATCGAAATTAGTCGATCTCGTCGATAAAAACACCACTGAATATTTTCACGGTTTTTGAAAAAAACCTAAGGTTAACCCCTTTGAATTCTTTTGACCCCAAAAAGTGAAAGTCTCAAATCGGATGCTTTTTCGATATTTTCTTGTATACTTTGAGCAGAAAATTCGATTGGCGCAGACAGATTCATCGTAAGTATGATATTTTAAATTTTATCTGGCTTGAAAGTAAGCAAATGCGATGCAAATCTGGGCCTCCTTTACTTCGCATTTTGAGACGGATTAAAGTGTTTGCGCCAGGATCCAGCGCGTTTTTCGAACTCTACGCATCGAAATTAGTCGATTTCGTCGATAAAAACACCACTAAATATTTTCACGGTTTTTGAAAAAAACCTATGGTTAACCCCTTTGAATTTTTTTGACCCCAAAAAGTGAAAGTCTCAAATCGGATGCTTTTTCGATATTTTCTTGTATACTTTGAGCAGAAAATTCGATTGGCGCAGACAGATTCATCGTAAGTATGATATTTTAAATTTTATCTGGCTTGAAAGTAAGCAAATGCGATGCAAATCTAAGCCTCCTTTACTTCGCATTTTCAGACGGATTAAAGTGTTTGCGGCAGGATCCAGCGCGTTTTTCGAACTCTACGCATCTAAATTAGTCGATTTCGTCGATAAAAACACCACTGAATATTTTCACGGTTTTTGAAAAAAACCTAAGGTTAACCCCTTTGAATTTTTTTGACCCCAAAAAGTGAAAGTCTCAAATCGGATGCTTTTTCGATATTTTCTTGTATACTTTGAGCAGAAAATTCGATTGGCGCAGACAGATTCATCGTAAGTATGATATTTTAAATTTTATCTGGCTTGAAAGTAAGCAAATGCGATGCAAATCTGGGCCTCCTTTACTTCGCATTTTGAGACGGATTAAAGTGTTTGCGCCAGGATCCAGCGCGTTTTTCGAACTCTACGCATCGAAATTAGTCGATTTCGTCGATAAAAACACCACTGAATATTTTCACGGTTTTTGAAAAAAACCTAAGGTTAACCCCTTCGAATTTTTTTGACCCCAAAAAGTGAAAGTCTCAAATCGGATGCTTTTTCGATATATTCTTGTATTCTTTGAGCAGAAAATTCGATTGGCGCAGACAGATTCATCGTAAGTATGATATTTTAAATTTTATCTGGCTTGATAGTAAGCAAATTTGATGCAAATCTGAGCCTCCTTTACTTCGCATTTTGAGACGGGTTAAAGTGTTTGCGCCAGGATCCAGCGCGTTTTTCAAACTCTACTCATCGAAATTAGTCGATTTCGTCGATAAAAACACCACTGAATATTTTCACGGTTTTTGAAAAAAACCTAAGGTTAACCCCTTTGAATTTTTTTGACCCCAAAAAGTGAAAGTCTCAAATCGGATGCTTTTTCGATATTTTCTTGTATACTTTGAGCAGAAAATTCGATTGGCGCAGACAGATTCAGCGTAAGTATGATATTTTAAATTTTATCTGGCTTGAAAGTAAGCAAATGCGATGCAAATCTGAGCCTCCTTTACTTCGCATTTTGAGACGGATTAAAGTGTTTGCGCCAGGATCCAGCGCGTTTTTCGAACTCTACGCATCGAAATTAGTCGATTTCGTCGATAAAAACACCACTGAATATTTTCACGGCTTTTGAAAAAACCTAAGGTTAACCCCTTTGAATTTTTTTGACCCCAAAAAGTGAAAGTCTCAAATCGGATGCTTTTTCGATATTTTCTTGTATACTTTGAGCAGAAAATTCGATTGGCGCAGACAGATTCATCGTAAGTATGATATTTTAAATTTTATCTGGCTTGAAAGTAAGCAAATGCGATGCAAATCTGAGCCTCCTTTACTTCGCATTTTGAGACGGATTAAAGTGTTTGCGCCAGGATCCAGCGCGTTTTTCGAACTCTACGCATCGAAATTAGTCGATTTCGTCGATAAAAACACCACTGAATATTTTCACGGTTTTTGAAAAAAACCTAAGGTTAACCCCTTTGAATTTTTTTGACCCCAAAAAGTGAAAGTCTCAAATCGGATGCTTTTTCGATATTTTCTTGTATTCTTTGAGCAGAAAATTCGATTGGCGCAGACAGATTCATCGTAAGTATGATATTTTAAATTTTATCTGGCTTGAAAGTAAGCAAATGCGATGCAAATCTGAGCCTCCTTTACTTCGCATTTTGAGACGGATTAAAGTGTTTGCGCCAGGATCCAGCGCGTTTTTCGAACTCTACGCATCAAAATTAGTCGATTTCGTCGATAAAAACACCACTGAATATTTTCACGGTTTTAGAAAAATACCTAAGGTTAACCCCTTTGATTTGTTTTGAACCCAAAAAATGAAAGTCTCAAATCAAATGCTTTTTCGATATTTTCTTGTATACTTTGAGCAGAAAATTCGATTGGCGCAGACAGATTCATCGTAAGTATGATATTTTAAATTTTATCTGGCTTGAAAGTAAGCAAATGCGATGCAAATCTGAGCCTCCTCTACTTCGCATTTTGAGACCGATTAAAGTGTTTGCGCCAGGATCCAGCGCGTTTTTCGAACTCTACGCATCTAAATTAGTCGATTTCGTCGATAAAAACACCACTGAATATTTTCACGGTTTTTGAAAAAAACCTAAGGTTAACCCCTTTGAATTTTTTTGACCCCAAAAAGTGAAAGTCTCAAATCGGATGCTTTTTCGATATTTTCTTGTATACTTTGAGCAGAAAATTCGATTGGCGCAGACAGATTCATCGTAAGTATGATATTTTAAATTTTATCTGGCTTGAAAGTAAGCAAATGTGATGCAAATGTGAGCCTCCTTTACATCGCATTTTGAGACGGATTAAAGTGTTTGCGCCAGGATCCAGCGCGTTTTTCGAACTCTACGCATCTAAATTAGTCGATTTCGTCGATAAAAACACCACTGAATATTTTCACGGTTTTTGAAAAAAACCTAAGGTTAACCGCTTTTTTTTTTTTGACCCCAAAAAGTGAAAGTCTCAAATCGGATGCTTTTTCGATATTTTCTTGTATACTTTGAGCAGAAAATTCGATTGGCGCAGACAGATTCATCGTAAGTATGATATTTTAAATTTTATCTGGCTTGAAAGTAAGCAAATGCGATGCAAATCTGAGCCTCCTTTACTTCGCATTTTGAGACGGATTAAAGTGTTTGCGCCAGGATCCAGCGCGTTTTTCGAACTCTACGCATCGAAATTAGTCGATTTCGTCGATAAAAACACCACTGAATATTTTCACGGTTTTTGAAAAAAACCTAAGGTTAACCCCTTTGAATTTTTTTGACCCCAAAAAGTGAAAGTCTCAAATCGGATGCTTTTTCGATATTTTCTTGTATTCTTTGAGCAGAAAATTCGATTGGCGCAGACAGATTCATCGTAAGTATGATATTTTAAATTTTATCTGGCTTGAAAGTAAGCAAATGCGATGCAAATCTGAGCCTCCTTTACTTCGCATTTTGAGACGGATTAAAGTGTTTGCGCCAGGATCCAGCGCGTTTTTCGAACTCTACGCATCAAAATTAGTCGATTTCGTCGATAAAAACACCACTGAATATTTTCACGGTTTTAGAAAAATACCTAAGGTTAACCCCTTTGATTTGTTTTGAACCCAAAAAATGAAAGTCTCAAATCAAATGCTTTTTCGATATTTTCTTGTATACTTTGAGCAGAAAATTCGATTGGCGCAGACAGATTCATCGTAAGTATGATATTTTAAATTTTATCTGGCTTGAAAGTAAGCAAATGCGATGCAAATCTGAGCCTCCTCTACTTCGCATTTTGAGACCGATTAAAGTGTTTGCGCCAGGATCCAGCGCGTTTTTCGAACTCTACGCATCTAAATTAGTCGATTTCGTCGATAAAAACACCACTGAATATTTTCACGGTTTTTGAAAAAAACCTAAGGTTAACCCCTTTGAATTTTTTTGACCCCAAAAAGTGAAAGTCTCAAATCGGATGCTTTTTCGATATTTTCTTGTATACTTTGAGCAGAAAATTCGATTGGCGCAGACAGATTCATCGTAAGTATGATATTTTAAATTTTATCTGGCTTGAAAGTAAGCAAATGTGATGCAAATGTGAGCCTCCTTTACATCGCATTTTGAGACGGATTAAAGTGTTTGCGCCAGGATCCAGCGCGTTTTTCGAACTCTACGCATCTAAATTAGTCGATTTCGTCGATAAAAACACCATTGAATATTTTCACGGTTTTTGAAAAAAACCTAAGGTTAACCCCTTTTTTTTTTTTGACCCCAAAAAGTGAAAGTCTCAAATCGGATGCTTTTTCGATATTTTCTTGTATACTTTGAGCAGAAAATTCGATTGGCGCAGACAGATTCATCGTAAGTATGATATTTTAAATTTTATCTGGCTTGAAAGTAAGCAAATGCGATGCAAATCTGAGCCTCCTTTACTTCGCATTTTGAGACGGATTAAAGTGTTTGCGTCAGGATCCAGCGCGTTTTTCGAACTCTACGCATCGAAATTAGTCGATTTCGTCGATAAAAACACCACTGAATATTTTCACGGTTTTTCAAAAAAAACCTAAGGTTAACCCCTTTGAATTTTTTGACCCCAAAAAGTGAAAGTCTCAAATCGGATGCTTTTTCGATATTTTCTTGTATACTTTGAGCAGAAAATTCGATTGGCGCAGACAGATTCAGCGTAAGTATGATATTTTAAATTTTATCTGGCTTGAAAGTAAGCAAATGCGATGCAAATCTGAGCCTCCTTTACTTCGCATTTTGAGACGGATTAAAGTGTTTTCGCCAGGATCCAGCGCGTTTTTCGAACTCTACGCATCGAAATTAGTCGATTTCGTCGATAAAAACATCACTGATCATTTTCACGGTTTTTGAAAAAAACCTAAGGTTAACCTCTTTGAATTTTTTTGACCCCAAAAAGTGAAAGTCTCAAATCGGATGCTTTTTCGATATTTTCTTGTATACTTTGAGCAGAAAATTCGATTGGCGCAGACAGATTCATCGTAAGTATGATATTTTAAATTTTATCTGGCCTGAAAGTAAGCAAATGCGATGCAAATCTGAGCCTCCTTTACTTCGCATTTTGAGACGGATTAAAGTGTTTGCGCCAGGATCCAGCGCGTTTTTCGAACTCTACGCATCGAAATTAGTCGATTTCGTCGATAAAAACACCACTGAATATTTTCACGGTTTTTGAAAAAAACCTAAGGTTAACCCCTTTGAATTTTTTTGACCCCAAAAAGTGAAAGTCTCAAATCGGATGCTTTTTCGATATTTTCTTGTATACTTTGAGCAGAAAATTCGATTGGCGCAGACAGATTCATCGTAAGTATGATATTCTAAATTTTAACTGGCTTGAAAGTAAGCAAATGCGATGCAAATCTGAGCCTCCTTTACTTCGCATTTTGAGACGGATTAAAGTGTTTGCGCCAGGATCCAGCGCGTTTTTCGAACTCTACGCATCGAAATTAGTCGATTTCGTCGATAAAAACACCACTGAATATTTTCACGGTTTTTGAAAAAAACCTAAGGTTAACCCCTTTGAATTTTTTTGACCCTTAAAAGTGAAAGTCTCAAATCGGATGCTTTTTCGATATTTTCTTGTATACTTTGAGCAGAAAATTCGATTGGCGCAGACAGATTCATCGTAAGTATGATATTTTAAATTTTATCTGGCTTGAAAGTAAGCAAATTCGATGCAAATCTGAGCCTCATTTACTTCGCATTTTGAGACGGATTAAAGTGTTTGCGCCAGGATCCAGCGCGTTTTTCGAACTCTACGCATCGAAATTAGTCGATTTCGTCGATAAAAACACCACTGAATATTTTCACGGTTTTTGAAAAAAACCTAAGGTTAACCCCTTTGAATTTTTTTGACCCCAAAAAGTGAAAGTCTCAAATCGGATGCTTTTTCGATATTTTCTTGTATACTTTGAGCAGAAAATTCGATTGGCGCAGACAGATTCATCGTAAGTATGATATTTTAAATTTTATCTGGCTTGAAAGTAAGCAAATGCGATGCAAATCTGAGCCTCCTTTACTTCGCATTTTGAGACGGATTAAAGTGTTTGCGCCAGGATCCAGCGCGTTTTTCGAACTCTACGCATCGAAATTAGTCGATTTCGTCGATAAAAACACCACTGAATATTTTCACGGTTTTTCAAAAAAAACCTAAGGTTAACCCCTTTGAATTTTTTTGACCCCAAAAAGTGAAAGTCTCAAATCGGATGCTTTTTCGATATTTTCTTGTATACTTTGAGCAGAAAATTCGATTGGCGCAGACAGATTCAGCGTAAGTATGATATTTTAAATTTTATCTGGCTTGAAAGTAAGCAAATGCGATGCAAATCTGAGCCTCCTTTACTTCGCATTTTGAGACGGATTAAAGTGTTTGCGCCAGGATCCAGCGCGTTTTTCGAACTCTACGCATCGAAATTAGTCGATTTCGTCGATAAAAACACCACTGAATATTTTCACGGTTTTTCAAAAAAAACCTAAGGTTAACCCCTTTGAATTTTTTTGACCCCAAAAAGTGAAAGTCTCAAATCGGATGCTTTATCGATATTTTCTTGTATACTTTGAGCAGAAAATTCGATTGGCGCAGACAGATTCAGCGTAAGTATGATATTTTAAATTTTATCTGGCTTGAAAGTAAGCAAATGCGATGCAAATCTGAGCCTCCTTTACTTCGCATTTTGAGACGGATTAAAGTGTTTGCGCCAGGATCCAGCGCGTTTTTCGAACTCTACGCATCGAAATTAGTCGATTTCGTCGATAAAAACACCACTGAATATTTTCACGGTTTTTGAAAAAAACCTAAGGATAACCCCTTTGAATTTTTTTGACCCCAAAAAGTGAAAGTCTCAAATCGGATGCTTTTTCGATATTTTCTTGTATACTTTGAACAGAAAATTCGATTGGTGCAGACAGATTCATCGTAAGTATGATATTCTAAATTTTATCTGGCTTGAAAGTAAGCAAATGCGATGCAAATCTGAGCCTCCTTTATTTCGCATTTTGAGACGGATTAAAGTGTTTGCGCCAGGATCCAGCGAGTTTTTCGAACTCTACGCATCGAAATTAGTCGATTTCGTCGATAAAAACACCACTGAATATTTTCACGGTTTTTGAAAAAAACCTAAGGTTAACCCCTTTGAATTTTTTTGACCCCAAAAAGTGAAAGTCTCAAATCGGATGCTTTTTCGATATTTTCTTGTATACTTTGAGCAGAAAATTCGATTGGCGCAGACAGATTCATCGTAAGTATGATATTTTAAATTTTATCTGGCTTGAAAGTAAGCAAATGCGATGCAAATCTGAGCATCCTTTACTTCGCATTTTGAGACGGATTAAAGTGTTTGCGCCAGGATCCAGCGCGATTTTCGAACTCTACGCATCGAAATTAGTCGATTTCGTCGATAAAAACACCACTGAATATTTTCACGGTTTATGAAAAAAACCTAAGGTTAACCCCTTTGAATTTTTTTGACCCCAAAAAGTGAAAGTCTCAAATCGGATGCTTTTTCGATATTTTCTTGTATACTTTGAGCAGAAAATTCGATTGGCGCAGACAGATTCATCGTAAGTATGATATTTTAAATTTTATCTGGCTTGAAAGTAAGGTAATGCGATGCAAATCTGAGCCTCCTTTACTTCGCATTTTGAGACGGATTAAAGTGTTTGCGCCAAGATCCAGCGCGTTTTTCGAACTCTACGCATCGAAATTAGTGGATTTAGTCGATAAAAACACCACTGAATATTTTCACGGTTTTTGAAAAAAACCTAAGGTTAACCCCTTTGAATTTTTTTGACCCCAAAAAGTGAAAGTCTCAAATCGGATGCTTTTTCGATATTTTCTTGTATACTTTGAACAGAAAATTCGATTGGTGCAGACAGATTCAACGTAAGTATGATATTCTAAATTTTATCTGGCTTGAAAGTAAGCAAATGCGATGCAAATCTGAGCCTCCTTTATTTCGCATTTTGAGACGGATTAAAGTGTTTGCGCCAGGATCCAGCGAGTTTTTCGAACTCTACGCATCGAAATTAGTCGATTTCGTCGATAAAAACACCACTGAATATTTTCACGGTTTTTGAAAAAAACCAAAGGTTAACCCCTTTGAATTTTTTTGACCCCAAAAAGTGAAAGTCTCAAATCGGATGCTTTTTCGATATTTTCTTGTATACTTTGAGCAGAAAATTCGATTGGCGCAGACAGATTCATCGTAAGTATGATATTTTAAATTTTATCTGGCTTGAAAGTAAGCAAATGCGATGCAAATCTGAGCCTCCTTTACTTCGCATTTTGAGACGGATTAAAGTGTTTGCGCCAGGATCCAGCGCGTTTTTGGATTACTACGCATCGAAATTAGTCGATTTCGTCGATAAAAACACCACTGAATATTTTCACGGTTTTTGAAAAAAACCTAAGGTTAACCCCTTTGAATTTTTTTGACCCCAAAAAGTGAAAGTCTCAAATCGGATGCTTTTTCGATATTTTCTTGTATACTTTGAGCAGAAAATTCGATTGGCGCAGACAGATTCATCGTAAGTATGATATTTTAAATTTTATCTGGCTTGAAAGTAAGCAAATGCGATGCAAATCTGGGCCTCCTTTACTTCGCATTTTGAGACGGATTAAAGTGTTTGCGCCAGGATCCAGCGCGTTTTTCGAACTCTACGCATCGAAATTAGTCGATTTCGTCGATAAAAACACCACTGAATATTTTCACGGTTTTTGAAAAAAACCAAAGGTTAACCCCTTTGAATTTTTTTGACCCCAAAAAGTGAAAGTCTCAAATCGGATGCTTTTTCGATATTTTCTTGTATACTTTGAGCAGAAAATTCGATTGGCGCAGACAGATTCATCGTAAGTATGATATTTTAAATTTTATCTGGCTTGAAAGTAAGCAAATGCGATGCAAATCTGAGCCTCCTTTACTTCGCATTTTGAGACGGATTAAAGTGTTTGCGCCAGGATCCAGCGCGTTTTTCGAACTCTACGCATCGAAATTAGTCGATTTCGTCGATAAAAACACCACTGAATATTTTCACGGTTTTTCAAAAAAAACCTAAGGTTAACCCCTTTGAATTTTTTTGACCCCAAAAAGTGAAAGTCTCAAATCGGATGCTTTTTCGATATTTTCTTGTATACTTTGAGCAGAAAATTCGATTGGCGCAGACAGATTCAGCGTAAGTATGATATTTTAAATTTTATCTGGCTTGAAAGTAAGCAAATGCGATGCAAATCTGAGCATCCTTTACTTCGCATTTTGAGACGGATTAAAGTGTTTGCGCCAGGATCCAGCGCGATTTTTGAACTCTACGCATCGAAATTAGTCGATTTCGTCGATAAAAACACCACTGAATATTTTCACGGTTTATGAAAAAAACCTAAGGTTAACCCCTTTGAATTTTTTTGACCCCAAAAAGTGAAAGTCTCAAATCGGATGCTTTTTCGATATTTTCTTGTATACTTTGAGCAGAAAATTCGATTGGCGCAGACAGATTCATCGTAAGTATGATATTTTAAATTTTATCTGGCTTGAAAGTAAGGTAATGCGATGCAAATCTGAGCCTCCTTTACTTCGCATTTTGAGACGGATTAAAGTGTTTGCGCCAAGATCCAGCGCGTTTTTCGAACTCTACGCATCGAAATTAGTGGATTTAGTCGATAAAAACACCACTGAATATTTTCACGGTTTTTGAAAAAAACCTAAGGTTAACCCCTTTGAATTTTTTTGACCCCAAAAAGTGAAAGTCTCAAATCGGATGCTTTTTCGATATTTTCTTGTATACTTTGAGCAGCAAATTCGATTGGCGCAGACAGATTCATCGTAAGTATGATATTTTAAATTTTATCTGGCTTGAAAGTAAGCAAATTCGATGCAAATCTGAGCCTCCTTTACTTCGCATTTTGAGACGGATTAAAGTGTTTGCGCCAGGATCCAGCGCGTTTTTCGAACTCTACGCATCGAAATTAGTCGATTTCGTCGATAAAAACACCACTGAATATTTTCACGGTTTTTGAAAAAAACCTAAGGTTAACCCCTTTGAATTTTTTTGACCCCAAAAAGTGAAAGTCTCAAATCGGATGCTTTTTCGATATTTTCTTGTATACTTTGAGCAGAAAATTCGATTGGCGCAGACAGATTCATCGTAAGTATGATATTTTAAATTTTATCTGGCTTGAAAGTAAGCAAATGCGATGCAAATCTGAGCCTCCTTTACTTCGCATTTTGAGACGGATTAAAGTGTTTGCGCCAGGATCCAGCGCGTTTTTGGATTTCTACGCATCGAAATTAGTCGATTTCGTCGATAAAAACACCACTGAATATTTTCACGGTTTTTGAAAAAAACCTAAGGTTAACCCCTTTGAATTTTTTTGACCCCAAAAAGTGAAAGTCTCAAATCGGATGCTTTTTCGATATTTTCTTGTATACTTTGAGCAGAAAATTCGATTGGCGCAGACAGATTCATCGTAAGTATGATATTTTAAATTTTATCTGGCTTGAAAGTAAGCAAATGCGATGCAAATCTGGGCCTCCTTTACTTCGCATTTTGAGACGGATTAAAGTGTTTGCGCCAGGATCCAGCGCGTTTTTCGAACTCTACGCATCGAAATTAGTCGATTTTGTCGATAAAAACACCACTGAATATTTTCACGGTTTTTGAAAAAAACCAAAGGTTAACCCCTTTGAATTTTTTTGACCCCAAAAAGTGAAAGTCTCAAATCGGATGCTTTTTCGATATTTTCTTGTATACTTTGAGCAGAAAATTCGATTGGCGCAGACAGATTCATCGTAAGTATGATATTTTAAATTTTATCTGGCTTGAAAGTAAGCAAATGCGATGCAAATCTAAGCCTCCTTTACTTCGCATTTTCAGACGGATTAAAGTGTTTGCGCCAGGATCCAGCGCGTTTTTCGAACTCTACGCATCTAAATTAGTCGATTTCGTCGATAAAAACACCACTGAATATTTTCACGGTTTTTGAAAAAAACCTAAGGTTAACCCCTTTGAATTTTTTTGACCCCAAAAAGTGAAAGTCTCAAATCGGATGCTTTTTCGATATTTTCTTGTATACTTTGAGCAGAAAATTCGATTGGCGCAGACAGATTCATCGTAAGTATGATATTTTAAATTTTATCTGGCTTGATAGTAAGCAAATTTGATGCAAATCTGAGCCTCCTTTACTTCGCATTTTGAGACGGGTTAAAGTGTTTGCGCCAGGATCCAGCGCGTTTTTCGAACTCTACGCATCGAAATTAGTCGATTTCGTCGATAAAAACACCAGTGAATATTTTCACGGTTTTTGAAAAAAACCTAAGGTTAACCCCTTTGAATTTTTTTGACCCCAAAAAGTGAAAGTCTCAAATCGGATGCTTTTTCGATATTTTCTTGTATACTTTGAGCAGAAAATTCGATTGGCGCAGACAGATTCAGCGTAAGTATGATATTTTAAATTTTATCTGGCTTGAAAGTAAGCAAATGCGATGCAAATCTGAGCCTCCTTTACTTCGCATTTTGAGACGGATTAAAGTGTTTGCGCCAGGATCCAGCGCGTTTTTCGAACTCTACGCATCGAAATTAGTCGATTTCGTCGATAAAAACACCACTGAATATTTTCACGGCTTTTGAAAAAACCTAAGGTTAACCCCTTTGAATTTTTTTGACCCCAAAAAGTGAAAGTCTCAAATCGGATGCTTTTTCGATATTTTCTTGTATACTTTGAGCAGAAAATTCGATTGGCGCAGACAGATTCATCGTAAGTATGATATTTTAAATTTTATCTGGCTTGAAAGTAAGCAAATGCGATGCAAATCTGAGCCTCCTTTACTTCGCATTTTGAGACGGATTAAAGTGTTTGCGCCAGGATCCAGCGCGTTTTTCGAACTCTACGCATCGAAATTAGTCGATTTCGTCGATAAAAACACCACTGAATATTTTCACGGTTTTTGAAAAAAACCTAAGGTTAACCCCTTTGAATTTTTTTGACCCCAAAAAGTGAAAGTCTCAAATCGGATGCTTTTTCGATATTTTCTTGTATTCTTTGAGCAGAAAATTCGATTGGCGCAGACAGATTCATCGTAAGTATGATATTTTAAATTTTATCTGGCTTGAAAGTAAGCAAATGCGATGCAAATCTGAGCCTCCTTTACTTCGCATTTTGAGACGGATTAAAGTGTTTGCGCCAGGATCCAGCGCGTTTTTCGAACTCTACGCATCAAAATTAGTCGATTTCGTCGATAAAAACACCACTGAATATTTTCACGGTTTTAGAAAAATACCTAAGGTTAACCCCTTTGATATGTTTTGAACCCAAAAAATGAAAGTCTCAAATCAAATGCTTTTTCGATATTTTCTAGTATACTTTGAGCAGAAAATTCGATTGGCGCAGACAGATTCATCGTAAGTATGATATTTTAAATTTTATCTGGCTTGAAAGTAAGCAAATGCGATGCAAATCTGAGCCTCCTCTACTTCGCATTTTGAGACCGATTAAAGTGTTTGCGCCAGGATCCAGCGCGTTTTTCGAACTCTACGCATCTAAATTAGTCGATTTCGTCGATAAAAACACCACTGAATATTTTCACGGTTTTTGAAAAAAACCTAAGGTTAACCCCTTTGAATTTTTTTGACCCCAAAAAGTGAAAGTCTCAAATCGGATGCTTTTTCGATATTTTCTTGTATACTTTGAGCAGAAAATTCGATTGGCGCAGACAGATTCATCGTAAGTATGATATTTTAAATTTTATCTGGCTTGAAAGTAAGCAAATGTGATGCAAATGTGAGCCTCCTTTACATCGCATTTTGAGACGGATTAAAGTGTTTGCGCCAGGATCCAGCGCGTTTTTCGAACTCTACGCATCTAAATTAGTCGATTTCGTCGATAAAAACACCACTGAATATTTTCACGGTTTTTGAAAAAAACCTAAGGTTAACCCCTTTTTTTTTTTGACCCCAAAAAGTGAAATTCTCAAATCGGATGCTTTTTCGATATTTTCTTGTATACTTTGAGCAGAAAATTCGATTGGCGCAGACAGATTCATCGTAAGTATGATATTTTAAATTTTATCTGGCTTGAAAGTAAGCAAATGCGATGCAAATCTGAGCCTCCTTTACTTCGCATTTTGAGACGGATTAAAGTGTTTGCGTCAGGATCCAGCGCGTTTTTCGAACTCTACGCATCGAAATTAGTCGATTTCGTCGATAAAAACACCACTGAATATTTTCACGGTTTTTCAAAAAAAACCTAAGGTTAACCCCTTTGAATTTTTTTGACCCCAAAAAGTGAAAGTCTCAAATCGGATGCTTTTTCGATATTTTCTTGTATACTTTGAGCAGAAAATTCGATTGGCGCAGACAGATTCATCGTAAGTATGATATTTTAAATTTTATCTGGCTTGAAAGTAAGCAAATGCGATGCAAATCTGAGCTTCCTTTACTTCGCATTTTGAGACGGATTAAAGTGTTTGCGCCAGGATCCAGCGAGTTTTTCGAACTCTACGCATCGAAATTAGTCGATTTCGTCGATAAAAACACCACTGAATATTTTCACGGTTTTTGAAAAAAACCTAAGGTTAACCCCTTTGAATTTTTTTGACCCCAAAAAGTGAAAGTCTCAAATCGGATGCTTTTTCGATATTTTCTTGTATACTTTGAGCAGAAAATTCGATTGGCGCAGACAGATTCATCGTAAGTATGATATTTTAAATTTTATCTGGCTTGAAAGTAAGCAAATGCGATGCAAATCTGAGCCACCTTTACTTCGCATTTTGAGACGGATTAAAGTGTTTGCGCCAGGATCCAGCGCGTTTTTCGAACTCTACGCATCGAAATTAGTCGATTTCGTCGATAAAAACACCACTGAATATTTTCACGGTTTTTGAAAAAAACCTAAGGTTAACCCCTTTGAATTTTTTTGACCCCAAAAAGTGAAAGTCTCAAATCGGATGCTGATTCGATATTTTCTTGTATACTTTGAGCAGAAAATTCGATTGGCGCAGACAGATTCATCGTAAGTATGATATTTTAAATTTTATCTGGCTTGAAAGTAAGCAAATGCGATGCAAATCTGAGCCACCTTTACTTCGCATTTTGAGACGGATTAAAGTGTTTGCGCCAGGATCCAGCGCGTTTTTCGAACTCTACGCATCGAAATTAGTCGATTTCGTCGATAAAAACACCACTGAATATTTTCACGGTTTTTGAAAAAAACCTAAGGTTAACCCCTTTGAATTTTTTTGACCCCAAAAAGTGAAAGTCTCAAATCGGATGCTTTTCCGATATTTTCTTGTATACTTTGAGCAGAAAATTCGATTGGCGCAGACAGATTCATCGTAAGTATGATATTTTAAATTTTATCTGGCTTGAAAGTAAGCAAATGCGATGCAAATCTGAGCCTCCTTTACTTCGCATTTTGAGACGGATTAAAGTGTTTGCGCCAGGATCCAGCGCGTTTTTCGAACTCTACGCATCGAAATTAGTCGATTTCGTCGATAAAAACACCACTGAATATTTTCACGGTTTTTGAAAAAAACCTAAGGTTAACCCCTTTGAATTTTTTTGACCCCAAAAAGTTAAAGTCTCAAATCGGATGCTTTTTCGATATTTTCTTGTATACTTTGAGCAGAAAATTCGATTGGCGCAGACAGATTCATCGTAAGTATGATATTTTAAATTTTATCTGGCTTGAAAGTAAGCAAATGCGATGCAAATCTGAGCCTCCTTTACTTCGCATTTTGAGACGGATTAAAGTGTTTGCGCCAGGATCCAGCGCGTTTTTCGAACTCTACGCATCGAAATTAGTCGATTTCGTCGATAAAAACACCACTGAATATTTTCACGGTTTTTGAAAAAAACCTAAGGTTTGAATTTTTTTGACCCCAAAAAGTGAAAGTCTCAAATCGGATGCTTTTTCGATATTTTCTTGTATACTTTGAGCAGAAAATTCGATTGGCGCAGACAGATTCATCGTAAGTATGATATTTTAAATTTTATCTGGCTTGAAAGTATTCAAATGCGATGCAAATCTGAGCCTCCTTTAGTTTGCATTTTGAGACGAATTAAAGTGTTTGCGCCAGGATCCAGCGCGTTTTTCGAACTCTACGCATCGAAATTAGTCGATTTCGTCGATAAAAACACCACTGAATATTTTCACGGTTTTTGAAAAAACCTAAGGTTAACCCCTTTGAATTTTTTTGACCCCAAAAAGTGAAAGTCTCAAATCGGATGCTTTTTCGATATTTTCTTGTATACTTTGAGCAGAAAGTTCGATTGGCGCAGACAGATTCATCGTAAGTATGATATTTTAAATTTTATTTGGCTTGAAAGTAAGCAAATGCGATGCAAATCTGAGCCTCCTTTACATCGCATTTTGAGACGGATCAAAGTGTTTGCGCCAGTATCCAGCGCGTTTTTCGAACTCTACGCATCGAAATTAGTTGATTTCGACGATAGAAACACCACTGAATATTTTCACGGTTTTTGAAAAAACCTAAGGTTAACCCCTTTGAATTTTTTTGACCCCAAAAAGTGAAAGTCACAAATCGGATGCTTTTTCGATATTTTCTTGTATACTTTGAGCAGAAAATTCGATTGGCGCAGACAGATTCATCGTAAGTATGATATTTTAAATTTTATCTGGCTTGAAAGTAAGCAAATGCGATGCAAATCTGAGCCTCCTTTACATCGCATTTTGAAACGGATTAAAGTGTTTACGCCAGGATCCAGCGCGTTTTTCGAACTCTACGCATCGAAATTAGTCGATTTCGTCGATAAAAACACCACTGAATATTTTCACGGTTTTTGAAAAAACCTAAGGTTAACCCCTTTGAATTTTTTTGACCCCAAAAAGTGAAAGTCTCAAATCGGATGCTTTTTCGATATTTTCTTGTATACTTTGAGCAGAAAATTCGATTGGCGCAGACAGATTCATCGTAAGTATGATATTTTAAATTTTATCTGGCTTGAAAGTAAGCAAATGCGATGCAAATCTGAGCCTCCTTTACTTCGCATTTTGAGACGGATTAAAGTGTTTGCGCCAGTATCCAGCGCGTTTTTCGAACTCTACGCATCGAAATTAGTCGATTTCGTCGATAAAAACACCACTGAATATTTTCACGGTTTTTGAAAAAAACCTAAGGTTAACCCCTTTGAATTTTTTTGACCTCAAAAAGTGAAAGTCTCAAATCGGATGCTTTTTCGATATTTATTGTATATTTTGAGCAGAAAATTCGATTGGCGCAGACAGATTCATCGTAAGTATGATATTTTAAACTTTATCTGGCTTGAAAGTAAGCAAATGCGATGCAAATCTGAGCCTCCTTTACATCGTATTTTGAAACGGATTAAAATGTTTACGCCAGGATCCAGCGCGTTTTTCGAACTCTACGCATCGAAATTAGTCGATTTCGTCGATAAAAACACCACTGAATACTTTCACGGTTTTTGAAAAAACCTAAGGTTAACCCCTTTGAATTTTTTTGACCCCAAAAAGTGAAAGTCTCAAATCGGATGCTTTTTCGATATTTTCTTGTATACTTTGAGCAGAAAATTCGATTGGCGCAGACAGATTCATCGTAAGAATGATATTTTAAATTTTATCTGGCTTGAAAGTAAGCAAATGCGATGCAAATCTGAGCCTCCTTTACTTCGCATTTTGAGACGGATTAAAGTGTTTGCGCCAGGATCCAGCGCGTTTTTCGAACTCTACGCATCGAAATTAGTCGATTTCGTCGATAAAAACACCACTGAATATTTTCACGGTTTTTGAAAAAAACCTAAGGTTAACCCCTTTGAATTTTTTTGACCTCAAAAAGTGAAAGTCTCAAATCGGATGCTTTTTCGATATTTTCTTGTATACTTTGAGCAGAAAATTCGATTGGCGCAGACAGATTCATCGTAAGTATGATATTTTAAATTTTATCTGGCTTGAAAGTAAGCAAATGCGATGCAAATCTGAGCCTCCTTTACATCGCATTTTGAAACGGATTAAAGTGTTTACGCCAGGATCCAGCGCGTTTTTCGAACTCTACGCATCGAAATTAGTCGATTTCTTCGATAAAAACACCACTGAATATTTTCACGGTTTTTGAAAAAACCTAAGGTTAACCCCTTTGAATTTTTTTGACCCCAAAAAGTGAAAGTCTCAAATCGGATGCTTTTTCGATATTTTCTTGTATACTTTGAACAGAAAATTCGATTGGCGCAGACAGATTCATCGTAAGTATGATATTTTAAATTTTATCTGGCTTGAAAGTAAGCAAATGCGATGCAAATCTGAGCCTCCTTTACTTCGCATTTTGAGACGGATTAAAGTGTTTGCGCCAGGATCCAGCGCGTTTTTCGAACTCTACGCATCGAAATTAGTCGATTTCGTCGATAAAAACACCACTGAATATTTTCACGGTTTTTGAAAAAAACCTAAGGTTAACCCCTTTGAATTTTTTTGACCCCAAAAAGTGAAAGTCTCAAATCGGATGCTTTTTCGATATTTTCTTGTATACTTTGAGCAGTAAATTGGATTGGCGCAGACAGATTCATCGTAAGTATGATATTTTAAATTTTATCTGGCTTGAAAGTAAGCAAATGCGATGCAAATCTGAGCCTCCTTTACTTCGCATTTTGAGACGGATTAAAGTGTTTGCGCCAGGATCCAGCGCGTTTTTCGAACTCTACGCATCGAAATTAGTCGATTTCGTCGATAAAAACACCACTGAATGTTTTCACGGTTTTTGAAAAAAACCTAAGGTTAACCCCTTTGAATTTTTTTGACCCCAAAAAGTGAAAGTCTCAAATCGGATGCTTTTTCGATATTTTCTTGTATACTTTGAACAGAAAATTCGATTGGCGCAGACAGATTCATCGTAAGTATGATATTTTAAATTTTATCTGGCTTGAAAGTAAGCAAATGCGATGCAAATCTGAGCCTCCTTTACATCGCATTTTGAGACGGATTAAAGTATTTGCGCCAGGATCCAGCGCGTTTTTCGAACTCTACGCATCGAAATTAGTCGATTTCGTCGATAAAAACATCACTGAATATTTTCACGGTTTTTGAAAAAAACCTAAGGTTAACCCCTTTGAATTTTTTTGACCCCAAAAAATGAAAGTCTCAAATCGGATGCTTTTTCGATAATTTCTTGTATACTTTGAGCAGAAAACTCGATTGGCGCAAACAGATTCATCGTAAGTATGATATTTTAAATTTTATCTGGCTTGAAAGTAAGCAAATGCGATGCAAATCTGAGCCTCCTTTACTTCGCATTTTGAGACGGATTAAAGTGTTTGCGCCAGGATCCAGCGCGTTTTTCGAACTCTACGCATCGAAATTAGTCGATTTCGTCGATAAAAACACCACTGAATATTTTCACGGTTTTTGAAAAAAACCTAAGGTTAACCCCTTTGAATTTTTTTGACCCCAAAAAGTGAAAGTCTCAAATCGGATGCTTTTTCGAAATTTTCTTGTATACTTTGAGCAGAATATTCGATTGGCGCAGACAGATTCATCGTAAGTATGATATATTAAATTTTATTTGGCTTGAAAGTAAGCAAATGCGATGCAAATCTGAGCCTCCTTTACATCGCATTTTGAGACGGATTAAAGTGTTTGCGCCAGTATCCAGCGCGTTTTTCGAACTCTACGCATCGATATTAGTCGATTTCGTCGATAAAAACACCACTGAATATTTTCACGGTTTTTGAAAAAACCTAAGGTTAACCCTTTTGAATTTTTTTGACCCCAAAAAGTGAAAGTCTCAAATCGGATGCTTTTTCGATAATTTCTTGTATACTTTGAGCAGAAAACTCGATTGGCGCAAACAGATTCATCGTAAGTATGATATTTTAAATTTTATCTGGCTTGAAAGTAAGCAAATGCGATGCAAATCTGAGCCTCCTTTACTTCGCATTTTGAGATGGATTAAAGTGTTTGCGCCAGGATCCAGCGCGTTTTTCGAACTCTACGCATCGAAATTAGTCGATTTCGTCGATAAAAACACCACTGAATATTTTCACGGTTTTTGAAAAAACCTAAGGTTAACCCCTTTGAATTTTTTTGAGCCAAAAAGTGAAAGTCTCAAATCGGATGCTTTTTCGATATTTTCTTGTATACTTTGAGCAGAAAATTCGATTGGCGCAGACAGATTCATCGTAAGTATGATATTTTAAAATTTTATCTGGCTTGAAAGTAAGCAAATGCGATGCAAATCTGAGCCTCCTTTACTTCGCATTTTGAGACTTATTAAAGTGTTTGCGCCAGGATCCAGCGCGTTTTTCGAACTCTACGCATCGAAATTAGTCGATTTCGTCGATAAAAACACCACTGAATGTTTTCACGGTTTTTGAAAAAAACCTAAGGTTAACCCCTTTGAATTTTTTTGACCCCAAAAAGTGAAAGTCTCAAATCGGATGCTTTTTCGATATTTTCCTGTATACTTTGAGCAGAAAATTCGATTGGCGCAGACAGATTCATCGTAAGTATGATATTTTAAATTTTATCTGGCTTGAAAGTATTCAAATGCGATGCAAATCTGAGCCTCCTTTACTTTGCATTTTGAAACGGATTAAAGTGTTTGCGCCAGGATCCAGCGCGTTTTTCGAACTCTACGCATCGAAATTAGTCGATTTCGTCGATAAAAACACCACTGAATATTTTCACGGTTTTTGAAAAAACCTAAGGTTAACCCCTTTGAATTTTTTTGACCCCAAAAAGTGAAAGTCTCAAATCGGATGCTTTTTCGATATTTTCTTGTATACTTTGAACAGAAAATTCGATTGGCGCAGACAGATTCATCGTAAGTATGATATTTTAAATTTTATCTGGCTTGAAAGTAAGCAAATGCGATGCAAATCTGAGCCTCCTTTACATCGCATTTTGAGACGGATTAAAGTATTTGCGCCAGGATCCAGCGCGTTTTTCGAACTCTACGCATAGAAATTAGTCGATTTCGTCGATAAAAACATCACTGAATATTTTCACGGTTTTTGAAAAAAACCTAAGGTTAACCCCTTTGAATTTTTTTGACCCCAAAAAGTGAAAGTCTCAAATCGGATGCTTTTTCGATAATTTCTTGTATACTTTGAGCAGAAAACTCGATTGACGCAAACAGATTCATCGTAAGTATGATATTTTAAATTTTATCTGGCTTGAAAGTAAGCAAATGCGATGCAAATCTGAGCCTCCTTTACTTCGCATTTTGAGACGGATTAAAGTGTTTGCGCCAGGATCCAGCGCGTTTTTCGAACTCTACGCATCGAAATTAGTCGATTTCGTCGATAAAAACACCACTGAATATTTTCACGGTTTTTGAAAAAAACCTAAGGGTAACCCCTTTGAATTTTTTTGACCTCAAAAAGTGAAAGTCTCAATTCGGATGCTTTTTCGATATTTTCTTGTATACTTTGAGCAGAAAATTCGATTGGCGCAGACAGATTCATCGTAAGTATGATATTTTAAAATTGATCTGGCTTGCAAGTAGGCAAATGCGATGCAAATCTGAGCCTCCTTTACTTCGCATTTTGAGACGGATTAAAGTGTTTGCGCCAGGATGCAGCGCGTTTTTCGAACTCTACGCATCGAAATTAGTCGATTTCGTCGATAAAAACACCACTGAATATTTTCACGGTTTTTGAAAAAAACCTAAGGTTAACCCCTTTGAATTTTTTTGACCCCAAAAAGTGAAAGTCTCAAATCGGATGCTTTTTCGAAATTTTCTTGTATACTTTGAGCAGAAAATTCGATTGGCGCAGACAGATTCATCGTAAGTATGATATATTAAATTTTATTTGGCTTGAAAGTAAGCAAATGCGATGCAAATCTGAGCCTCCTTTACATCGCATTTTGAGACGGATTAAAGTGTTTGCGCCAGTATCCAGCGCGTTTTTCGAACTCTACGCATCGATATTAGTCGATTTCGTCGATAAAAACACCACTGAATATTTTCACGGTTTTTGAAAAAACCTAAGGTTAACCCCTTTGAATTTTTTTGACCCCAAAAAATGAAAGTCTCAAATCGGATGCTTTTTCGATAATTTCTTGTATACTTTGAGCAGAAAACTCGATTGGCGCAAACAGATTCATCGTAAGTATGATATTTTAAATTTTATCTGGCTTGAAAGTAAGCAAATGCGATGCAAATCTGAGCCTCCTTTACTTTGCATTTTGAGATGGATTAAAGTGTTTGCGCCAGGATCCAGCGCGTTTTTCGAACTCTACGCATCGAAATTAGTCGATTTCGTCGATAAAAACACCACTGAATAATTTCACGGTTTTTGAAAAAACCTAAGGTTAACCCCTTTGAATTTTTTTGACCCCAAAAAGTGAAAGTCTCAAATCGGATGCTTTTTCGATATTTTCTTGTATACTTTGAGCAGAAAATTCGATTGGCGCAGACAGATTCATCGTAAGTATGATATTTTAAATTTTATCTGGCTTGAAAGTAAGCAAATGCGATGCAAATCTGAGCCTCCTTTACTTCGCATTTTGAGACGGATTAAAGTGTTTGCGCCAGGATCCAGCGCGTTTTTCGAACTCTACGCATCGAAATTAGTCGATTTCGTCGATAAAAACACAACTGAATATTTTCACGGTTTTTGAAAAAAACCTAAGGTTAACCCCTTTGAATTTTTTTGACCCCAAAAAGTGAAAGTCTCAAATCGCATGCTTTTTCGATATTTTCTTGTATACTTTGAGCAGAAAATTCGATTGGCGCAGGTAAGTATGATATTTTAAATTTTATCTGGCTTGAAAGTAAGCAAATGCGATGCAAATCTGAGCCTCCTTTACATCGCATTTTGAGACGGATTAAAGTATTTGCGCCAGGATCCAGCGCGTTTTTCGAACTCTACGATTCGAAATTAGTCGATTTCGTCGATAAAAACATCACTGAATATTTTCACGGTTTTTGAAAAAAACCTAAGGTTAACCCCTTTGAATTTTTTTGACCTCAAAAAGTGAAAGTCTCAAATCGGATGCTTTTTCGATATTTTCTTGTATACTTTGAGCAGAAAATTTGATTGGCGCAGACAGATTCATCGTAAGTATGATATTTTAAATTTTATCTGGCTTGAAAGTAAGCAAATGCGATGCAAATCTGAGCCTCCTTTACTTCGCATTTTGAGACGGATTAAAGTGTTTGCGCCAGGATCCAGCGCGTTTTTCGAACTCTACGCATCGAAATTAGTCGATTTCGTCGATAAAAACACCACTGAATGTTTTCACGGTTTTTGAAAAAAACCTAAGGTTAACCCCTTTGAATTTTTTTGACCCCAAAAAGTGAAAGTCTCAAATCGGATGCTTTTTCGATATTTTCTTGTATACTTTGAGCAGAAAATTCGATTGGCGCAGACAGATTCATCGTAAGTATGATATTTTAAATTTTATCTGGCTTGAAAGTATTCAAATGCGATGCAAATCTGAGCCTCCTTTACTTTGCATTTTGAGACGGATTAAAGTGTTTGCGCCAGGATCCAGCGCGTTTTTCGAACTCTACGCATCGAAATTAGTCGATTTCGTCGATAAAAACACCACTGAATATTTTCACGGTTTTTGAAAAAAACCTAAGGTTAACCCCTCTGAATTTTTTTGACCCCAAAACGTTAAAGTCTCAAATCGGATGCTTTTTCGAAATTTTCTTGTATACTTTGAGCAGAAAATTCGATTGGCGCAGACAGATTCATCTTAAGTATGATATTTTAAATTTTATCTGGCTTGAAAGTAAGCAAATGCGATGCAAATCTGAGCCTCCTTTACTTCGCATTTTGAGACGGATTAAAGTATTTGCGCCAGGATCCAGCGCGTTTTTCGAACTCTACGCATCGAAATTAGTCGATTTCGTCGATAAAAACATCACTGAATATTTTCACGGTTTTTGAAAAAAACCTAAGGTTAACCCCTTTGAATTTTTTTGACCCCAAAAAGTGAAAGTCTCAAATCGGATGCTTTTTCGAAATTTTCTTGTATACTTTGAGCAGAAAATTCGATTGGCGCAGACAGATTCATCGTAAGTATGATATTTTAAATTTTATCTGGCTTGAAAGTAAGCAAATGCGATGCAAATCTGAGCCTCCTTTACTTCGCATTTTGAGACGGATTAAAGTATTTGCGCCAGGATCCAACGCGTTTTTCGAACTCTACGCATCGAAATTAGTCGATTTCGTCGATAAAAACATCACTGAATATTTTCACGGTTTTTGAAAAAAACCTAAGGTTAACCCCTTTGAATTTTTTTGACCCCAAAAAGTGAAAGTCTCAAATCGGATGCTTTTTCGATATTTTCTTGTATACTTTAAGCAGAAAATTCGATTGGCGCAGACAGATTCATCGTAACTATGATATTTTAAATTTTATCTGGCTTGAAAGTAAGCAAATGCGATGCAAATCTGAGCCTCCTTTACATCGCATTTTGAAACGGATTAAAGTGTTTACGCCAGGATCCAGCGCGTTTTTCGAACTCTACGCATCGAAATTAGTCGATTTCGTCGATAAAAACATCACTGAATATTTTCACGGTTTTTGAAAAAAACCTAAGGTTAACCCCTTTGAATTTTTTTGACCCCAAAAAGTGAAAGTCTCAAATCGGATGCTTTTTCGATATTTTCTTGTATACTTCGAGCAGAAAATTCGATTGGCGCAGACAGATTCATCGTAAGTATGATATTTTAAATTTTATCTGGCTTGAAAGTAAGCAAATGCGATGCAAATCTGAGCCTCCTTTACATCGCATTTTGAAACGGATTAAAGTGTTTACGCCAGGATCCAGCGCGTTTTTCGAACTCTACGCATCGAAATTAGTCGATTTCGTCGATAAAAACACCACTGAATATTTTCACGATTTTTGAAAAAACCTAAGGTTAACCCCTTTGAATTTTTTTGACCCCAAAAAGTGAAAGTCTCAAATCGGATGCTATTTCGATATATTCTTGTATACTTTGAGCAGAAAATTCGATTGGCGCAAACAGATTCATCGTAAGTATGATATTTTAAATTTTATCTGGCTTGAAAGTAAGCAAATGCGATGCAAATCTGAGCCTCCTTAATTCGCATTTTGAGACGGATTAAAGTGTTTGCGCCACGATCCAGCGCGTTTTTCGAACTCTACGCATTGAAATTAGTCGATTTCGTCGATAAAAACACCACTGAATATTTTCACGGTTTTTGAAAAAAACCTAAGGTTAACCCCTTTGAATTTTTTTGACCCCAAAAAGTGAAAGTCTCAAATCGGATGCTTTTTCGATATTTTCTTGTATACTTTGAGCAGAAAATTCGATTGGCGCAGGTAAGTATGATATTTTAAATTTTATCTGGCTTGAAAGTATTCAAATGCGATTCAAATCTGAGCCTCCTTTACTTTGCATTTTGAGACGGATTAAAGTGTTTGCGCCAGGATCCAGCGCGTTTTTCGAACTCTACGCATCGAAATTAGGCGATTTCGTCGATAAAAACACCACTGAATATTTTCACTGTTTTTGAAAAAAACCTAAGGTTAACCCCTTTGAATTTTTTTGACCCCAAAAAGTGAAAGTCTCAAATCGGATGCTTTTTCGATATTTTCTTGTATACTTCGAGCAGAAAATTCGATTGGCGCAGACAGATTCATCGTAAGTATGATATTTTAAATTTTATCTGGCTTGAAAGTAAGCAAATGCGATGCAAATCTGTGCCTCCTTTGCTTCGCATTTTGAGACGGATTAAAGTGTTTGCGCCAGGATCCAGCGCGTTTTTCCAACTCTACGCATCGAAATTAGTCGATTTCGTCGATAAAAACACAACTGAATATTTTCACGGTTTTTGAAAAAAACCTAAGGTTAACCCCTTTGAATTTTTTTGACCCCAAAAAGTGAAAGTCTCAAATCGGATGCTTTTTCGATATTTTCTTGTATACTTTGAGCAGAAAATTCGATTGGCGCTGACAGATTCATCGTAAGTATGATATTTTAAATTTTATCTGGCTTGAAAGTAAGCAAATGCGATGCAAATCTGAGCCTCCTTTACTTCGCATTTTGAGACGGATTAAAGTGTTTGCGCCAGGATCCAGCGCGTTTTTCGAACTCTACGCATCGAAATTAGTCGATTTCGTCGATAAAAACACCACTGAATGTTTTCACGGTTTTTGAAAAAAACCTAAGGTTAACCCCTTTGAATTTTTTTGACCCCAAAAAGTGAAAGTCTCAAATCGGATGCTTTTTCGATATTTTCTTGTATACTTTGAGCAGAAAATTCGATTGGCGCAGACAGATTCATCGTAAGTATGATATTTTAAATTTTATCTGGCTTGAAAGTAAGCAAATGCGATGCAAATCTGAGCCTCCTTTACTTCGCATTTTGAGACGGATTAAAGTATTTGCGCCAGGATCCAACGCGTTTTTTCGAACTCTACGCATCGAAATTAGTCGATTTCGTCGATAAAAACATCACTGAATATTTTCACGGTTTTTGAAAAAAACCTAAGGTTAACCCCTTTGAATTTTTTTGACCCCAAAAAGTGAAAGTCTCAAATCGGATGCTTTTTCGATATTTTCTTGTATACTTTAAGCAGAAAATTCGATTGGCGCAGACAGATTCATCGTAACTATGATATTTTAAATTTTATCTGGCTTGAAAGTAAGCAAATGCGATGCAAATCTGAGCCTCCTTTACATCGCATTTTGAAACGGATTAAAGTGTTTACGCCAGGATCCAGCGCGTTTTTCGAACTCTACGCATCGAAATTAGTCGATTTCGTCGATAAAAACATCACTGAATATTTTCACGGTTTTTGAAAAAAACCTAAGGTTAACCCCTTTGAATTTTTTTGACCCCAAAAAGTGAAAGTCTCAAATCGGATGCTTTTTCGATATTTTCTTGTATACTTCGAGCAGAAAATTCGATTGGCGCAGACAGATTCATCGTAAGTATGATATTTTAAATTTTATCTGGCTTGAAAGTAAGCAAATGCGATGCAAATCTGAGCCTCCTTAATTCGCATTTTGAGACGGATTAAAGTGTTTGCGCCACGATCCAGCGCGTTTTTCGAACTCTACGCATTGAAATTAGTCGATTTCGTCGATAAAAACACCACTGAATATTTTCACGGTTTTTGAAAAAAACCTAAGGTTAACCCCTTTGAATTTTTTTGACCCCAAAAAGTGAAAGTCTCAAATCGGATGCTTTTTCGATATTTTCTTGTATACTTTGAGCAGAAAATTCGATTGGCGCAGGTAAGTATGATATTTTAAATTTTATCTGGCTTGAAAGTATTCAAATGCGATTCAAATCTGAGCCTCCTTTACTTTGCATTTTGAGACGGATTAAAGTGTTTGCGCCAGGATCCAGCGCGTTTTTCGAAATCTACGCATCGAAATTAGGCGATTTCGTCGATAAAAACACCACTGAATATTTTCACGGTTTTTGAAAAAAACCTAAGGTTAACCCCTCTGAATTTTTTTGACCCCAAAACGTTAAAGTCTCAAATCGGATGCTTTTTCGATATTTTCTTGTATACTTTGAGCAGAAAATTCGATTGGCGCAGACAGATTCATCGTAAGTATGATATTTTAAATTTTATCTGGCTTGAAAGTAAGCAAATGCGATGCAAATCTGAGCCTCCTTTACTACGCATTTTGAGACGGATTAAAGTGTTTGCGCCAGGATCCAGCGCGTTTTTCGAACTCTACGCATCGAAATTAGTCGATTTCGTCGATAAAAACACCACTGAATATTTTCACTGTTTTTGAAAAAAACCTAAGGTTAACCCCTTTGAATTTTTTTGACCCCAAAAAGTGAAAGTCTCAAATCGGATGCTTTTTCGATATTTTCTTGTATACTTCGAGCAGAAAATTCGATTGGCGCAGACAGATTCATCGTAAGTATGATATTTTAAATTTTATCTGGCTTGAAAGTAAGCAAATGCGATGCAAATCTGTGCCTCCTTTGCTTCGCATTTTGAGACGGATTAAAGTGCTTGCGCCAGGATCCAGCGCGTTTTTCGAACTCTACGCATCGAAATTAGTCGATTTCGTCGATAAAAACACAACTGAATATTTTCACGGTTTTTGAAAAAAACCTAAGGTTAACCCCTTTGAATTTTTTTGACCCCAAAAAGTGAAAGTCTCAAATCGGATGCTTTTTCGATATTTTCTTGTATACTTTGAGCAGAAAATTCGATTGGCGCTGACAGATTCATCGTAAGTATGATATTTTAAATTTTATCTGGCTTGAAAGTAAGCAAATGCGATGCAAATCTGAGCCTCCTTTACTTCGCATTTTGAGACGGATTAAAGTGTTTGCGCCAGGATCCAGCGCGTTTTTCGAACTCTACGCATCGAAATTAGTCGATTTCGTCGATAAAAACACAACTGAATATTTTCACGGTTTTTGAAAAAAACCTAAGGTTAACCCCTTTGAATTTTTTTGACCCCAAAAAGTGAAAGTCTCAAATCGCATGCTTTTTCGATATTTTCTTGTATACTTTGAGCAGAAAATTCGATTGGCGTAGACAGATTCATCGTAAGTATGATATTTTAAATTTTATCTGGCTTGAAAGTAAGCAAATGCGATGCAAATCTGAGCCTCCTTTACTTCGCATTTTGAGACGGATTAAAGTGTTTGCGCCAGGATCCAGCGCGTTTTTCGAACTCTACGCATCGAAATTAGTCGATTTCGTCGATAAAAACACCACTGAATATTTTCACGGTTTTTAAAAAAAACCTAAGGTTAACCCCTTTGAATTTTTTTGACCCCAAAAAGTGAAAGTCTCAAATCGGATGCTTTTTCGATATTTTCTTGTATACTTTGAGCAGAAAATTCGATTGGCGCAGACAGATTCATCGTAAGTATGATATTTTAAATTTTATCTGGCTTGAAAGTAAGCAAATGCGATGCAAATCTGAGCCTCCTTTACTTCGCATTTTGAGACGGATTAAAGTGTTTGCGCCAGGATCCAGCGCGTTTTTCGAACTCTACGCATCGAAATTAGTCGATTTCGTCGATAAAAACACCACTGAATATTTTCACGGTTTTTGAAAAAAACCTAAGGTTAACCCCTTTGAATTTTTTTGACCCCAAAAAGTTAAAGTCTCAAATCGGATGCTTTTTCGATATTTTCTTGTATACTTTGAACAGAAAATTCGATTGCCGCAGACAGATTCATCGTAAGTATGATATTTTAAATTTTATCTGGCTTGAAAGTAAGCAAATGCGATGCAAATCTGAGCCTCCTTTACTTCGCATTTTGAGACGGATTAAAGTGTTTACGCCAGGATCCAGCGCGTTTTACGAACTCTACGCATCGAAATTAGTCGATTTCGTCGAAAAAACACCACTGAATATTTTCACGGTTTTTGAAAAAAACCTAAGGTTAACCCCTTTGAATTTTTTTGACCCCAAAAAGTGAAAGTCTCAAATCGGATGCTTTTTTGATATTTTCTTATATACTTTGAGCAGAAAATTCGATTGGCGGAGACAGATTCATCGTAAGTATGATATTTTAAATTTTATCTGGCTTGAAAGTAAGCAAATGCGATGCAAATCTGAGCCTCCTTTACTTCGCATTTTGAGACGGATTAAAGTGTTTGCGCCAGGATCCAGCGCGTTTTTCGAACTCTACGCATCGAAATTAGTCGATTTCGTCGATAAAAACACCACTGAATATTTTCACGGTTTTTGAAAAAAACCTAAGGTTAACCCCTTTGAATTTTGTTGACCCCAAAAAGTGAAAGTTTTAATTCGGATGCTTTTTCGATATTTTCTTGTATACTTTGATAGAAGTATTGATTTGCTTTTTTTACATGTTTGCGGCCCTTTTGAGATTTTGTGGCTTACAATGGTTTATATGTTTTTTATTTTACAATTGTTTATTACGTTTATCATCACGTGTGTTGTTTTGACTATGGTCACTAGCCTTCGGCAGCTCTACTTTGTCATACACATTTTTTGTTGATCCTGATGAAGAGAAAAAATATAGCCTCGAAACGTAGATCGATTAAAAAACCTGTGTTTTTTTTGACTGTCCAATTTCCCGCTATTCCGTTTTTATTAGTTAGTATGGACGCGACTTAAGAAGATAATAATTTAAAAATAAAGTTTTTTTTATGTTTTATTGTTATGGTCTTAAATTTTCTTATTTATTATTTATTAAATTAAAAAGATAAAAAGCTTATGATTTCAAACTTTCGATTTTTGGGGTGAAAAAAATTCAAAACCTAGCGTTTTTTTCAAAATTCGTAAAAAAATTAAGTGGTCTTTTTTTATCGCATATATCAACTAATTATAATGTGTAGAGCTCGGAAAACCCACTAGAGCGAGGCGGAAGCCTGTAAATCGCTGAAAAAATGCGAAAGCAGCAGAGAGCAAACGAAAATCGACTTTCTTACTTTAAACTCACATAAAATGTTAAATATAATACTTACGCTATATCTGCAAGCGCCATTCGAATTTTCGCGTAAAAATAAATAGGAAACCGTCGAAAATGCTTATGATATTGAACTTTCGATTTTTGGGGTGAAAAAATTCAAAAGAGTTAACCTTGCGTTATTTTCAAAATTCGTAGAAAAATTAAGTGGTCTTATTATTGCATATATCGACTAATTTTAATAAGTTGAGCTCGGAAAACACATCAGTGCCAGTCGGAAGCGTGTAAAACGGTTAAAAAATTCCATGGCAGAAGAGCGCATGCGAAAATCGGCTTTCTTACTTTAAACCCACATAAAATGTTAAATATCATACTTACGTGAAATCTGCAAGCGCCAACCGAATTTTCTCGTAAAAATAATTAAGAAACCGTCAAAAAAGCTTATGATTTTGAATTTTCGATTTTTGGGGTGAAAACAGCAATTTTGCTACTGCTATTACAAGAATTTTGAGAAAAACATAATACAGGGTGACCCAAAAAAAATGATAACAAAGTTTAATCGGTCCTAACACGAAAGTTTCTTGTTGTTGGTATTTTGTTTTAGCACACTGAGATTGCCAGTTAAAAATGCTATATGTATGATGAACTGTCAAATTTTGTTGTGTGTTTTATTACTTATTTTATAGATGTCTAATCAAAGAGAGAAAATTTTAGGGTTACATCAACAAGGAATGCGCAATTGTGACATCGCGCGAAGGCTCGGCATAGTGGCACCAAATGTAAGCCGAACAATCAAACAAATTGAGAACCGTGGCTATACCGGACGTCATCCAGGAAGCGGAAGAAAGCGAACAGTCAACACGCCGAGGGTCCGTCAAATCATCAAGAAACGACTCTTGCGAAATTCCAGAGTCTTAATGAGAAAAATTGCCCGTGAGATCGGTGTTTCACGTGAATCAGCTCGCCGAATAGCTAAGGAGCATCTTAAGGTCAAGCCTTATAAGCTTCAAAAAGTTCAACTGTTGACCGATGGTAACAAGCTCGTGCGACTTCAAAGATGTGGTCAGCTCCTTCGTCGCGCTGCTCCTTTATCGTGGAATCGGATTGTGTTCACAGATGAAAAGCTTTTCACCGTCGAGCAAGCACACAACCGTCAAAATGACCGGATTTGATCTATTAATGCTCCAGGTACTTCTACTGTCGTAGAGCACCGTCAATATCCACAGTCTGTGATGGTTTGGGCCGGAATTTGCTCAACTGGAAAAAACCCCTTGGTTTTTGTGGATCGGGGTGTGAAAATTAACCAAGAGGTTTACCGACGCGACATTCTCGAAGCCGTTGTTCTTCCATGGGCTCATCAACATTTTGGCGATGCGAATTGGACGTTTCAACAAGATTCTGCTCCAGCGCATAGGGCAAAAGCCACTCAAAATTGGTACAAAACTCATTTCCCGGATTTTATCACATCCACGGAATGGCCCCCCTACTCGCCAGTACTCAATCAGATGTATTACAGCGTGTGGTCAATTTTGGAGGCCAAAGCCTGTGGAACACCCCACAAAAGTTTGGAAGCGTTAAAGCAGTCGTTGTGCCGTGAGTGGGATCGGATATCTATAGAAGAGCTTCGGCGCGTAGCCTTAAATTTTCGGAAGCGTTTGACGTTGTGTATAGAAGTAGAAGGCGGCCATTTCGAAACCACATAATTATTTTTCTCAACAATAATGTTAGTTATTATTATTTGTAGTGAAAAAGTGTTTCCTCAGTTTAATAAAGTTTTCATGATAAAAAGTTTTGTTATCATTTTTTTTGGGTCACCCTGTATTTAATAAATTAATTTTTTAACTTGTGAAATATAATTAAATAATCTTAGAATGAACAAGTTAATTAAACGATTTTTAATGTTTTTATTATTAAGCTTTTAACGTTGGTCAACGTCTTCATCAGAATATTTTAATACAATGTTATATGCAAATGTAAAATATTGCACTCATCGTGCATTGAAGTTTTAAACTAAAAAACTAACACAATTAAGGTAAGAGCGGTAGATACATTGCCTGCTTTTTCGACCGTCTAGCCATCACACAATGTGTTTCTGACTCATTAGTCGTCATCAGTACCGCTTACTATGTAATCACTTAATTATGTGCACTAAACTAGCTACTGGTTTTCATTTAATGTGGACTGCTAAACGCGACGTCACTACACAAAAATTAAACCGTGCCAACGTACAATGTTATATGTTTATATGGAAACAGAATAATAACGTATTGTCTTTTGAACAATCTATGATCTAAAATATGTGATTGTGTGATAAGAAACAACCTGCAGTGAGTTTCCTTCAAGGTAGGAAAAACTTAACACCAATACGTGAGGGTAATTAGACGAGTAGATGGCTGTATATATTGCTCAAACCATCTATATCAGTTTTCCTGTTCATTGAATTCTTTTCTCTTTTGATGCTTATCATTTCGTGAAAAATTCTTTCTTTATAATTAGTAACAGATTTAATAATTTTAGCGTTTTTAAAATCTGCATCATGTCCATCGACTAATATGTGTTTTGCATGGAGACTACAGAAAGCAAACTTTAAAAATAGCTAACGAGACTGTTTAAAAATGGTTTCCCAGGACCCCTGGTAAAGAAAATTATTTAAGATCGTGTTAACAAACTTTATAATGATAATATAAAGAAAGAAACATCCAATTTTGCTGTTATGCCTTATGTCAAAGAACCAAGTGAAAAACTGAAGAGAATTTTAAGAAACCACAAAATTAATATGACATTTAAATCAACCAATAACATTAAACAGTTGTATACAAAATTAATAGATCCGGTTCCTACAGAGAAAAAATCAGATCTAATCTATAAAGTTGAATGTAAGAATTGTAACTTAGTATATATTGGACAAACGAACTAATGGCTGCACAAAAGAATGAGTAGTCATATCTCAACTGTTCGTTGTAATAAACCGAACTCTACTGCCATTGTCATTTATCGCAAACCTTTCTATTTTTTATCTGGCAAACGCTCTGTAAATCGTTATCACGAAACCTTTGCTATAAGCTCGAAACCAATCCAACAGTTGCCCAACCAACCCAAACAAGAATACAGCAAACTGAAGTTCACATCGGGATTCTATTTTAAGTATATTCAATCTATTGTAGAAGGGAGTGATGTCATCCCAACGTTCAATGTTGAAAGCATAGCGTAAACAAGAATTTTGTAGAACTTGCAATTTATTCTTTAAAGTGCAAGTAAGGAAACCATAGTATACGGTCGCGCAGTAGTCGATATGGCACATTACGAGACTTTGAACGAGGTTCCATTTGACGTGAGAAGGAAGAAATAGCTTGTACCTGTACAACGACTTGAGCTTGTAATAACCAGTACTACATACTTTGTTGACATGATCATTGAAGTTCAAGGCAGAGTCCCATATCACCCCAAGATTTTTCGCTTTTTCCTTGAGGTCAATGACCTTATTATCAAGCAGAACAATCGTATATCTTACACTGTCGGCGATAGCTCGGCAGCGAACATTGCCCATGCAGAGGCACACAGTTTTGCCTGGATTAAGTACCAAGCCGTTTGTAGTAGACCAACATAAAATAGCTTCGAGACTGGTATTGATTCTAGCGATAGTTTTATTGATAGCCGAAGGATTGCCTGAAGTATATACTTGAGTATCATCGACATACATGTGGGAATCACAATTATCAGGCAGAACTTTGGGAAGATCCGATGTAAAAATTACAAAGAGCAATGGGCCCAATAAGCTACCCTGAGAAACGCCTTGTATAATGCTAAGGTCTTCAGATACACTACCATGAAGTTTTACACATTGTGTTCTTCCATCCAAGAAATTAATGAGAAGCTTGAGAGCAGAGCTGTCACATCCATAGTAGCTCAACTTCGCCAAAAGAAGCTCGTGATCGATTACATCGAACGCTTTACTGTGAACAAGTAGCACCGCAACAGTTACTTTAGAGTTGTCCATATTACGAATGATATCATTCGATACCTTGGCCAATGCTGTAGATGTGCTAAAGCCAGCACGGAATCCAGATTGAATTTTGGGCAGAATGCCCACCCCTTCAATGTAATCCAGCAGCTGCCGATGCATAAACGATTCGAGAACCTTGGAAAGCGCAGGTAAGATGCTGATGGGTCTTAGGTCACTAAAACATTTTGCATTATTAACTTTAAAAACATTAACATTAAACATTAAAGACAAGTTTCAGCATTCTAGATGAGATACCATCTATACCAATAGCATCAGACTAACAAAACGAAACACAAATTTATCCGTAACACGAGGATGGCAATCATTCATTAAGTTTTTAATTATTTTGTGATCTATAGCAGTACTTGGTGCGGAGTCGACAAAAAACTTATTTAATGCATCCGGATCCGCATTTTCTAGGTTCATTACATTTTTGGATCTACCATGAATATTGGTGTGGTCAAAAAATTTCCACAACTTCTTTGGGTTATTACCACAAATATCAATTTCATACTTGAAGTAAGCTTTCTTTTCATTTGAAACAACTGGTGTTACAAGATTACGGATTTCTTTGTAAAATTTAAAGTCGGACAGCTTCTTTGTTTTACTATATTTCTTGAATGCCTTTTGACGAAGTTTTATCATGCACCGCAGATTGTATGTTAGCCAACGGGGAGCTCTATGTTTAATTTTAACTGTAGAGATGGGAGCATGCATGTCGAAGAGGTAGCTAACCGCAGCGTTGACATATTGAACCTTATCGTTGATATCTTCAAAATACGTTGCCCGTGTCCAGTCAATCCTTGAGGCATCAAAGCAAACTCTTCAGAATCAATATAATTCAGATTTCTCATCGTCACGAGTTGAGAACCAGAGCTTATACAAGGAAAATCCAAATTGCAAGCGACAAGGCAGTGATCCGACATGTCGGACATATCATAAATATTCACATTAGAAAATTTGATGTGTTTGCTCAAGCAGATGAGATCGATAAGAGAAAACGAGTGAAAAGTAATTCGTGTTGGCTGATCAATTATCTGCACCAAATTCAGTGATGAGAGCAAAGACTTCATAGCATTACAACAGTTCGATTTAGCAAGCATATCAACGTTAAGGTCACCCAACAATATGATACCATCGTATTCTATACTAAGCCTAGCTAAAGTATTCTCCAGTTCATCAATATACTAAGCAGCTGAGCATTGCGGAGAACGATAGATCGTACCCACAGCATATTTTCTTTTTTTAATGGTAATACAAACCCATAGCTGTTCCAGTATGTTAGTCGCACCAATGACATTGCTAATGATACTACTCCGAATGCCATTCTGAACATAACAGCAAACACCACCTCCTCTGCTCAGGCGGTCACATCTGTATAGCGAATACCCCGGAATGGAAACCAATGTAGACGGAAAATCGGGTGATAACCAGCTTTCAGAAATCGATATCACTTGAAATTGCATGTCAGTAACTACAACGAGAAAATCATCAAAGCATTTAACAAGCGATCTAATGTTAAGGTGACCTACGACTAGATTGTTGTTGTTGGTATGCTTGAGCTTTGCCAAAAATTGGTACCATCGCTTGTTGTTGAATCTTGTGATGTGTTTCTCTTACGAAAAACAAAGTCACGGACGAATACGCCTGTGGGCCAAAATTCTCTGTTCATCACATCGTTATAATTCGACTCGTAAATTGCTATTTTAAAGGAGCTAGTTCGAATTCCTGTAAATAATTTGTAACAAAGTACATCGATGTTTTCAATTTTACCTTTGATGTAGCTAGTTACATCTTCTGAACTGGTACGAGCCTCAAGTTTAGACACGAATAGCCATTTACGTCTTTCTTGAACTCCTTTAAGTAGAGAATCTTCATTTGAAGCATTACCCATAACACTGCGAATTATCCAACACAGAAGCAGGCGTACTTTTTTATTGCTAATAAAAACAAAACACTCTTGTAATTTATTTCAGTCAACTACTTTCGTACACATTTTCAGAGCTAAACTATTGTCAAAAATTAGATAATACGTTAGTCAGCCTTTTACTAGTAACTTCAACCAGCAATAGACCAAAACAAAACAATAAAATAATTAAAAGTCACTGATCGTTTTACAAAAAGAACTAAAGTATTCTTTAATGTTTCTGTGTAAAGTAAGTGCACACAAAATAAGTATTCACTTTAATTAAATTTTAACTAACCTTTGTGAAATTGGACTTCAATCTGCTCTAACATCGAAAATTTGTGACACAATCATGAACTTTCGAGGATTCTATCTTCTTCGTCCACATGGAGCTCTAACAACACATAAGGAATGTTGAAACAGTATAACTTTAGAACCATATATTATTACCTTCATAGTGTTTGTCCATTCTTTCATACTCGTCACAACATTTTCCTTTCACCGAGAAATTAAACTTAACGTTTGAATACATTGTCACTTGAAGAATTATCATCTTTTCCCAATATTTAGGATATGCTGCTTAAATGGAAAACTTTAAAATGTGCATTGATCAATTACTGTAAATAAACAACTACATTCAAACGTAGCTTGTAAAAAATTAAAAATTGAGTACCGTAATGGTTGAATCGAAGAATAAACTACAGACGAGAACCACACTGCACACTTAAATGTGATAAAACATTGATATGTCAACTTTTTCAAAAACGATGAAATACAAAACCTGACCTGCCCCAAAATATGAGAGCTTGAACGAAAAATTTTCAAGTTTGTGGCTATTAGTTCAAATAAACCGCAAAATTCGCCCACAAATCAAAAAAACAAAGCATTTCCTTTTTAGGTGGGGGTTAATGTCATATGTTTTAACCTTAATTTTTTCATACCAACTTTTTTTAATTGTTGTTAAATGTATTTGTTCCGCGAATTGAGAAAACCTTGAAATGGTTTCCTTTAGCCATTTGTAAATATTACAACGGAGATGATGGGTGTCATGACGTAGATGCATTGTAATAAATAATACAAATAATGATTGAACAAAGCATACTTTGATATTAACTGATTAGCAACAAAATTTTAATTTAATTGTTATAAAAATGACTGTGACTTATACTGCGGAAGTTGCGACATGTCGAGGTCTTGGTTGTTTTATTCAGCTACTGAAAAGGTACCGATTGTTTGCACTTCTCATTTTCGAGTGATAATTTAAATTTTACAGATGGAAAGGCAGCATTTATAAGCTGGTTTGGATGGATCTTTTATTATTTCTAACTTTATATTATGCCTTAAATTTCACATACAGGTTTTTATTGACTGACCACCAAAAAGTGTAAGTTTGTCGTCGACACATAAATTTTAATCATTCACCGTTATTATTTTTAGCATTTTCGAGAGTATAGTTCAGTATTGTAATGAATACAGCACATTAATTCCTTTATCGTTTGTTTTGGGTTTTTATGTAACCATCGTGATGACGAGATGGTGGAATCAGTACACCGCTATTCCATTCCCTGATCCAATTGCAGTGTTTGTTAGTGCTACAATACATGGACAGGTTTGTTACAAGTAATTATTTTTATTTAAATTTTGTTGTTGTGAAATTTATTATCACATGGTTATTTTTTGACAACCTTATTGTTAAGGCAGTTATTCTCGGAACCTTAAAAGTCCGGCTTTTTTCAAAAAAGCTAGTCTTCTTATTTTAGGCATCATTCTTTGAAAATATCAACAAACCTGACTTAATAAAATATTGATTCAAGCTGTAGAATTTACAAAAAATGAAAATGGATTTTGAAAATAAAAGTTGATTTTTGGTTAAAAACTACCTTTTTCTGAAGTTCTGAAGTTTCACATAGTTATACATTTCAATTGGCAATTTAGACAATTTTGTCCAGGGGTTACTTGCTCGAGATAGTTAAATACATTTTAATATTCAAATTTTTAATAAAATAAAAATACAATATAAAATAGCCAGAATATAAATATAGCAAAAAATAAATTTTTAAAACAATTAAATTGATTTAATATTATTAAAATTGATATTTTAATGTTAATTCAAAATTTAGTGACATTACGGTTCCGGAGCACTCTAGTTTTCTTTATTTCACCTGAGGCTTCTGCTGTTGCTCTCTTCTTTGTGTTTGGTGCACTGTTTTGTCTAATTTTAGCTGCTTGTTGAACGAATTTATTACGTTGGCTTTCTGGTAATTGATTCCACTTAATTGCTCCTTGTTTAATTGTTTCAACACCACCCAGCCCTTTATTAGTTATCCTAAACTCCCGAAGAAAGTTTAGAAACGAATTGCGATGTAATTTTTCTTGTGTGCTAACTTGTGGAGTATCAATATCTGAATTTTCCATCTCAATGGAATTTAAATCTTCTATGTTAGTGGAATTTAAATCTTCTATGTTAATGGAATTTAAATTTAAATCTTCCATGTTAATGGAATTTGAATTAAAATCTTCTATGCTAATGGAATTTAAATTTAAATCTGTGTCAATGGAATTTGAATTTAAACTTTCCATATCAATGTAATTTGGATTTCTATATAATATTTTTATCTGGCAGCACGCAAACCTATGGCAACGTAAAAATTTGAAAACGGCCCTCTTAATTACGATCTACGGAACTTTTAATTAAAATTTGACAAACTTGATATCTAATTAATTTATTATTGAACATATAAAAGGATCTTTATTATTAAAGCATAAAATAGATTTTTAGTACAGTAGCGATGTCTGATGCCTCGTAACATTTAACATAAGAGCAAAATTTTCCGGCATAAAAACTAAAAAATAAATTTAAGGATATTTCTATTTTAGGATGAAAGGGGTCGCGTAATGAGACGCACAATTATGAGATATGTTTGTATGTGTGTGACCATGGTGTTCAGCATGATTTCTCCTCGCGTTAAAAAACGTTTTCCAACTTTGAGCCATTTTGTGGAAGCTGGATTGTTACAACCGAGTGAAAAAGAAATCATGGACGACTTAAATGATAAATTCCCTAAATATTCCAAGCATTGGCTACCATTGGTTTGGGCTGCTGGCATTATAACACGAGCCAGAAAAGAGGGTCGGGTTCGAGATGATTTTGCGGTCAAAACCATGATCGATGAACTTAATAAGTTTCGAGGTCAATGTGGTCTCTTGTTGACGTACGATAACATCAGCGTTCCCTTAGTGTACACACAAGTAAGCTAGTTTTTCGTTTATAACTGCATCTAAAAATTATTTTTAGGTGGTTACTTTGGCCGTTTACACATACTTTTTAACAACTCTAATGGGCCATCAATGGGTTGACACGCATAAGTTCAAAGTTGATTTGTATTTTCCATTTTTTGTTGTCCTTCAACTATTCTTCTATGTCGGTTGGTTGAAAGTGGCCGAAACGCTTATAAACCCCTTCGGAGATGACGATGACGATTTCGAAGTAAATTGGATGATTGACAGGAACCTTCAAGTGTCTTACTTAATCGTTGACGATATGCACCACGAACATCCCGAACTTGTACGTGATCAGTACTGGGATGAAGTTTTTCCACCAGAATTACCCCACACTTTAGCATCAGAACCATTTCGTGGTACTCATCCCTTGCCTTCTACAGCTAACATTGCTGTGAAGGGAGATGGAAATGAGTTCTTTATTCCATCTTCGTTAAAAGTCGACGAATTAATGTACGATGACTTGCAAAGTGCCATTAATTTTACAGCAAAACCCGCGAGTCTGAGACGTTCCGGAAGTTCTCGTGCTTCTAATGTAGGCGGAACCTCTGTTCCAGGTTAACTTGCACTTAAGTTTCTTAAAAAACAAACTAATCTTAATCTTTTAGATTCCATGGGTAAAGTGAGTTCAGTTGCCGGGAAAATCAAACGATTATTTTCTAAGGAAGATGGAGCCAATGACGGATCCACTATGGAATTAGCTCAAAGTACTACAACATTAAATTCAAAACCTCAGCAAGGAAGTATGCGGATCACCGATCAAGTTATTGAGGAGGTTGATGAGCAAATGACTATAACTTCTCAGAAAAGTGCTAACGGAAATCGGCCCGATGTGAGGAATGTTTTTGGACCACCACCTCCTTCAACTCCAGTTCCTGTACCTATGGCTAAATCAGTGTAAGTGGTCAAAGTTTTCTGTGTATTGTTTTTAAAGTGATTTGTTTGCAGTCCTAACGAATTTTTTTCAAAACCACAAAGTGTGACAGCGTCGGCACCAGAACATAATTTTACCATTCCCAAAGATATGGATTTTTTCGATAGTATTAGTATTGGATCCACAGATGAAGTTGCGGATGATGAATTTACCAGATTGAAAAACATGAGGAATCAAGAACGACAAAGCAGGTAAAAATATTTAAAATTTTTCATTATGTCTAATATTCTTCATGTCATTTTTTTTGCTTATTACACAGTTTATTTTATGACGAAATATTTACAATTTTCAATTTTACTTTTCAATTATGGTTGATGGGTTTGGGCTTGTAATTAGTTAGAGCATGCAACATTTAATAGATTAATTAATTGAAGTTGTTTAATCAGTATTTAGTAAAACATATGCTAGATTAGTAGATCATTAAACTTTTAATAAATCTACAAAGTAAAAGCAGTGGTTCTCAAACTGGTGGTTATTTGGTCCCTAGTGTTTATGTGGGTGTAGTTGTACTCGTACTCAAGCAACCAGTTTATAAGTCTACAATTTATAAGCCAAATTGTGAATTTGATGAATTTAGATGGCTCACATAAAACTAATTATTTTATCTTGAAAATACTGCCAATGACTATAAATGGTTCCTCGTTCTCGATCGGATTTGAAATTTGAGTATGAGTAGAACTTCAATGGGGTTGTTCTCTTGTGGACTTTGTGAATGTAGTTATCAAATTTTTAAATTTAATTGATTAAAAATATTTCAGAATACTTACGCTCTTTAATTTGCAAGGATCATCCCAACCCTGTCTGAAGAATGATTGATTTTTTTTTCTCGTTTGTTAATTTTTACAACCCTTTTGACTTGAATAAAAATTGCACATAATAAATAGTGTTTTGTTCATCCTGCACCGCTATCGACAACCAAAATCACAGGTTAATTTGTTTTACTAACATCTCTATCATTTTCATGCCAATAGTTTTCTATATTTTACTTATATGTTTATAAAAATTTTCCAACTTTAGGGTGGCTTTAAATTTAGCAAGATCTCTCAGCACTAGAAGTGATGTGAATGAATTTGAATTGCTGATGATGGAGAGAAGACGTTCGAGTACACAATCGCCCACTTCGATAGAATAAGAAGTTATAGTTCAACTACCTCAAAATTTTGATTGCGATGAAGTAACAAAACTGTGTGATAATAAAAATGATCAAAAAGCGGTAAATTATTTTTCGTGTAGAAACTAAGTATTATTTTTATTAGTTAACAACAGATCATATTTTTTAAGTTTTGAAAAAATTCCACGCTTTTAATGTTAATTTTAAGGTGGTATGTTAACCAATGGCTTTATAATGTAAATTTTAGGTAGAAAATTTTTCGAGTGTCTTAAAGTTATGAAATGTGGCCTAGTGATAACTTTTAGTTGGTTAGTTGATATTTTAGTAAAATTTTATTAAGTACATTAAAAATAGTCAATTCTAAATGGTGGGGCTCTCTTTTGGTGGCTATAGCTGTTTGTTTTACCTCATAGATTACTGCCAGGTATTATTTACACTTTTTGATACCGTAACTTAGGAGGCTTCCCGATTTTAAAAGTTTAAACCAAAAAACAGACACAATAACTATTCAGGTTTTTAAATAAATTAGTTTTGTAAAAAATCCTGAAAATCGCCATATAATATATTTAAAACAGTATCTAAGAATCTAAACTGCTCAGAGTGGTCAAAAAGATGACCTACTCTGAATTATAATGTATTGAATTAAAGAATGTAGACATAATTTAATACCAATCCTATCAGGAAGACACTTGAATTCCTGAACAATTCCTTTTTAGTTTACCAGATTCCGTAGAGACCATCCTAGCATGTGAGAATCAAGAAAACGGATATAATCCTATGTGTGACACTAGTGAAAATCTCTAGTGTCAATGAGGTGTTTATAATAAGGGGGATTTCCTTTAATAAATTGCTCAGACCAAAATACTGCATTTGTACCAAAGAAAATTTCCTGTAGAAGTTGAAAACCCTAAAAGGTTCCTGTGGTCCAATTTATATACATACAAAAATAATGCATTGTTGGTAGTACAAAAAAATGTATTTACTAACTTGAATGGTCTGTAATAATTGTTTATAATGCTGTACTGGAAACAAACGTGGTTAAATAATATTTTCCTGGTCTAATCTTTTAACGCCCATGTTAAATAATGCTAACAGAGAGCCCTGCTATTGACAATAATTTTTTTTATTTAAGCTTTGAGATGCCAGACTTTTGGCAATACAATGGAGGAAAAACTCATAAAATAATTCTCAATAAGTTCACGCTTAATCTCCTTTGTCAAGTACCTGGCATCCTCAGTTACTTATGTATTATATTTGTACAAGGGTACGATATTGATCTAGATATAGGTAAAAATAAAAGTTCTGCCATTTTACAGTTTTGTGATATAAAATTATTATTCCATATTAATCACTCGTATTTTCCAAAAGGTATTTAAAAGATCTGTATGCATTTATCACTTATATTGATATTTTAATCGATAATATTTTTTATTAGGCTAATAATTTGTTAGTAGAACTTAAGCAATAAAGTGTTTGTTTATTTTTTTACCACATGAGTGTTTGAGTTGTTGAAATACAATTTTTAAAAAGCAATCGTTTTTATAAAATTCGCTAGAAGTTTTTCAAAAAATAGAAAAAAGGCAAAGAAAAGTTTCTAGAACTGTGACGCCATATATTTTTCTCCCATTTTAATTCAATTAATTTCTTTTACAGAATATCAAGATCAGGTGGTATCATTTAACCAACTTAAGTTCTTGCAAAATTTAATTAAGGCCGAATCGAGAGTATCTCTTGGGGAACGGATGGGTCGTGGGTAATTGTTATTTCCAATTCTGGATCAACAGAAATTACTAATATTAGAGACGACATCAAATTATTGTCAAGACGGAGGAATCGTGGCTGCACGGAACACCAAAAAGTTGAATTTCATGCAACGTTTTGTTTAAGTTTCTTCAGCTGGTTGCTGAAGACAAATCGTGTTGATCATCTGTGTGCAATTTCTCGACTTATAAAATTAGTTTAGCGAGCAATGTCATCTAATGTAAATTTATTAAGATACTTGATAATAAATTTTTAATTCAATATTATCGTTTCTTTACAATGTACAAAAAAATGGGAGTACTGCGTCCATTTTTTTAACTTTTTATTTACAAACCAGTTTAACGATTGATTTAAACATGAACGTTGTATATAGTTTTACGTTCCACAAAAATATGTCCCATCTTGTTCAGTTTCAAAATTTAATAGGTGGCACCGAAGCTTCAATCAATAAAAAATTAATGACTTAATAACATTTTTTGAAGTTATAATTAATTTAATGCTCCCATTAAGGTAAAAAAGTTTTTCAAGTAACTTTGTTACTAAAAAATAAAACATTACTAAACAGGAAAACTCGTCCAGATAATTTTAATTAAAAACTGTTCAACAGTAAAAATACATTTTGCTTGTGATAAAAATTTTGCAATAAAAAAGATAAGCACGGGAGTGTAAAAATAAACAATAAAATAGAATTAATAAGATGTAATGTATTCGGTGTCTTTACCAGTCTTCTTGATGACATTTAAAATCTCTTCAGCCGACAAGGAAGATGTAACTTTCACCTTCTGGTCGGGCAAACTAATTTCAATTTTGTCGACTCCGCTGCCTAAAATAAAACTATTACACTAAACTAAATTCAGGACATTTCGATCAGTTCTTACCTTGCAACTTGCCCAAAACTCGCTGCACTGCTCCAGAACAGCCGTCGCAGGTCATCGTGACCCGGTATTCGTGTATACTTGTCTAAAAGTACGGCATTTAAAAAAAAATTAAATAACAGATTGAACGGACTTACATCAGACATTTTTAGACGAAAATTTGAACTATAATAAATTTTATACTGATAATCTAATTTAAATCCTGTAGATTAGCTGCCACATCTATACGCCCCCAACTTGAAACGACTATTTGACATTTGTTTACACAACATAACCTATCATGTACGTCTATTAAATTTTAAACAAATTTGTCACAAAATTAGTCAACTAAAATTCATACGTTGTAATGAATTTAAATTGTTTTCCATTATTGGTTACCGGTACCAAAATATTTTGAAATAAGTTTTGAGTCAGCCGATGCTGCATATTAAAAGGCATTTCTTAACTGAAGTAGTTTTATAGGCTGTACGACTCTTTAACTTGGTCGAGAAACTTGAATTATATTTATTAGAATAACTTTAGCATAATTAAAAAATAAACGATAGACGGTTATTTCGTGGCAACATTTACCACTCGTAACATGAAGTTGTTGGTGCAAATTAAAGAGTAACTACTGCGAGAATTATTTCTAAGAGTTGGAGGAACTCCATATCAAACATTAATTATCCCCGTTAATTTTTTTAATTGTAACGTATCAGAAAAAACTTTTCATGACTTCGAAATTCAAAACATTTGTTTATATTTGAAATAAAACTAAATAATGTAGTAACTTGAGAAATTTATTTTTAGTACAAATGCTGATAAAATTGATACATTTGATTTGTTCTAAAATGCATTAATAAAATTACAGTTAAAATAAATAAAAGGCACCATCTATACAACTATTTAGTTATGTAATATGTATATAATATAATCTCTCTAAACATATCCTGCATTTCTTTACAAAAATACTTCATCTATTAATCGTATCGTTATCACATTCTGTTCATCACTTCTATACCCTTCATTAAATATTTATAAACCATGGAAAATGACGAATTCTTTAATACAGAAATTCATGCTTTTATAAATACTATGCAACTTGGTCAACAAACCTATTTTGTATAAAACAGCTAATATTTGTACTTTTATAACTTGTCAATTCATTTTCCTTGATTTTTCAGATAGAGCGCGATATTGATAATGTAAAATATAACTTTGCTACTAAACTACCAAGGCCTACTCTGATAAAACGTATTTGGTCAATTATTATCAAGTGGAATTAATTTATTTAATATCTGCCTGCACATAGCAAAAAGTCGACATTTTAACATGCAAATGCTACATTTGTTATAAAAGTGCAATTCAATATAAGTATTCAAAAAGCTTTAGACCTCTCCATTACAATATTGTTAAAATTATTACAGATCAACAAAATATATAAAATCTCTCGTTATTGCAATATTACATAAAATATATTAAATGTTTCAAAATTTAACATGCTATAACTATAAAATAATGCATACCCTAGAATTAACATTTGGTTTTCTTATTCTTAACAAAAAAAATTGAAAAAACTTAATAGTAAATACATAAAAAACAAACAACAATTAATTACGTAATTAAATATAACCATATACACGGTGAATCCACTTATGGCCAATCCTTTCCTGGCGCTCTTGTCGCTGAAGATACAATTACCATTTCTATAAAAATATTTGATATATATAATTTGGAATTTTTATACTTTTTCCCTGAATGCAGCATCCTCGAAATTGTTTTCGTCGTACAGTTTATGCATAAAAAAAGGTAATTTTCAAAAACAATTTTCGAGACTCCTCATTAAGAAGGCAATGGAAGGAGGAGACCATAAGTGGGCCATCATGAAGAACAATAGTATTTATAATAATATAAAAACTGAAAATAAAATTATATAAAATATGTTTAAAAATGTAACAAAACAAAACTTAATTCTACAAGTGATTCATGACTCAATACCATATTTAAGTTTCTCAAAAAATGATAAATAGGATTTCAAGGTAACGATAAAATTACTTGCACAGCACTCGATAAGATCCAAGATCAAATATTTTCATCAATTAAAAATTGCCTCTCAAATATTAAACTTGCTACTAACTTGTAAGTTGCATAAGAAACTTAACTATGGATTCATTTTCGACTCCAACTGGTGAGTATTTCAACTTACAACAAATTCGGCACAGGTAAACAAAAATAAATAACAAAATTCTTTCGATAAAAATTAATTGATCTTTTCCGTATTTGCGGCCACCTCTGCAAGAGTGGCCAATCCGAATAGGTCGTTATTAAAGTTACTCATATAATTAACATCTCTGGGCTTCTCTAATCTAGTAATGCTATTTTTATTTTTCCTTTTCTTAGAGCCCACTAAAAAATTGCTCTCGCACAACTTGGTTGCTTTAGCTTTGGAAATATGCGATTCTGACTTACTACGAATGGGTTTACGCTTTTTACTTTCTTTCTTACGTTGTAAAAACATCTCGTAGCTGAGGCAAGGAAGTTCGGCTATTCGCAAATCCAAGTTAAAGTTGGATTGCGATTTTATCAAACTATCTTCGGAATTTTCCGACTGCGTGCGCAGACGAGCTCCGTTTTGTAAACCACCTTCATCCTCTTCGGTAATATCTTCCAACTTTATGTTTGTTCGTTCGGCTAAACGCTTTATCATGTCTCCTAAGTCTAATTTTGGTGTTTGATTTTCGTTTTTATTGTGCATCATATTTTCGATTTTGCTATTCAGCACGTTATCAAATTTATTGTTAACATCCTCTTTGTACTGCGAAATCTTCTTTATTTGCTTGTTTCCCAACAACTTGCCTTCCACCATAAACTCTGCGTACCTTTTACCCTTGCAGGAGCGACCCGATTTTCTTGTTTCTTTCGATTTTTGTTTGCTCTTTTTCCATCCGTGTTTGTTAATAACCGATTGTAGGTCCATGTTATCAGGAAACATACTGTCGACGACTTTGTTCATCAACTCTTGTTGAGTTATATTTTCTTGTTTGCTTTTATCGACACCGTTTAACTTTTCGTCGTGGTTTTGTTCCAAATCTGACAGTTCCAAAGATATGTCATCCTCTTGTACACTAAAAACTACGTCCTTATTGTCATAATTTAAGTTCTCTTCAAACTTCCTTTTCTTGATTGGCTTAGGGGCTTCCGAATCGATCGCGACTGCGCGGATAGGCGATAATAGTTGTTTATGTTGGTCGCTTTCGTTTTCTACGTTATTGTTATTATTATTGACAAATGAATTTGACTTGGAATCTTTGGCATCGGAGTACCCAAACGAATTTACACCGCCGCCGTTACCACAACTCATGAGCGAGGTTAAATTTCCCAATTGCGTTTCGTCTGCTAATTTTCCCGGTGTAAACTCGGCGTTATTTGTTGGGACCAGTGTAGGACTGGCTAAAGGCGAACTAGGTTTTGGAACACCTACCGGACGTGTATTTAACGTTCTTAACGGAGGTGCTGGAAGTTTGTACCATTTGAAATCAGGATTTGCAGAAAAAAAGGCATCTTTGTACTGAAACAAAAAATTATATTAATTTTTCTTATTAGACTGCGCATATTAAGATGATTATCGGAGACGTTAATATATGCAAGTAAATCCAGAGTTGTTGGCATTTAAAAAAAAAATTTGGTTTCAAAGTTTTCTGCATAAAAAATATTACAAGATTCCATTGTTTATTGAGATTAAGGTGGCATAAGTTTTCGGGAGGCGTCTAATACGAGAAACATCGAGAGAGAGAAAGACCAAATGATTGCTATGATTATAGTAAAACTGGTGTTCCCGAGTAACTGAATTTGAAAACAATCAATAATGATTAATTTAAAAGACATGAGGCGTTCAGCTAAAAATTTGAGTGAACTATCTGTGACGAGTCGTCTATGATGTTAGGATGTAGCGAGTAAAATTTAAACAGCTTTAAAAATGACAAAAAAGAATTACGATCTAATTACCTCCTTAGCTAAACTGGTGTAAGAGACTTTTTCGGTGACATCGAGCAGTGCCCACCATTCTCCCAAAATTCTGGTAACTCCACGATTTTCTAAATGTGGAAATCTTTGACGCACGATCGGGCGATGTTTCTTGCAAAAAATTAAAAACGCATTCATGGGTCTTCTGGCGTGATGAGACGGCGAAGCGGCTTCCTTTTCCGGAGTTTCGCAAGTGGGGGAAGAACTTTCTTTGGCATTTGCTTTAAATTCCATTTCGTCGATTTCTTCATCGTCAACACCATCGTCGCACTCTTCCCCGTCTTCTTTCTTAATTGTCCAGGTGGTTTTTAAAGGTTTCAAATTTAAACTAAGATTGGCTTTTAAATAATTTTTTCTTTGAATTACTTCTTCGTGACTGTCGAACGTTTCTTTTGTCCAAACTTGTTTAATAATTTGGTCTTTATTGCACAAATTGTCATTAGTGGATACTTCGTTTTCGTTCTTCATTGTTAATGCGTGACTATCAACTGATAACATTGTAGAATTATTAATTATTGGAACTGGTTGATGAGTAAGAACGATGTTGTTGGATACAAAACTCATTTTAATTTGAAGTTACAAATAAATAATTGAAATTGTACGTTGCAGTTGAACGTGCTCACGTGATGTGCCATTTGTACACTGCAAAAAAAAAATAAAAATAAATATTCGGGGAAAAACCCAGAAAAAAAATATTTTTGTTATGAAACTCGTGTTCGCAGCCTTGGATATCTTAATATTAGTACCACGCACAAAAATTACATTGTAAAATAAATAACGGTTTAGTAAATAAACAAAATATTGATACGAATTTGGGTTTATTTATAAACATCTCCCCGTTATCGCTACAATTCAATAATATAATTTAAACATAATAGTTATATTTTTTATCAACGTAATAAATGCATTGTTTAAACTTTTATTTGAAACTGTAATAAAATAATTAGTGCAATAGTTAAAATTTAGGACGAATAATTTAATAATCTACTGATAATTTACATAAATATCAGGTACAACGATCGATAAAATATTCATTATTGTTTGTTTCAAGTTTTTAAGCTTGCAGTAACGATAAAATTCTTCCGCATTTAATCAACAAACAGCAGTGATAAACTACTTTTGGAATTGCTATTATTATAAACGAACGTGAACAAAATTTTTTATGCAGTTTCGTATACCAAATTATTTTAACAATAAATTACTTTAGTTAATTCTGCTTATCGGCCGATTAATAAAATCGTAATAAACATATAATTTAATAATTTATTTTTAAATAATTAATAGGCAAATATTTCAATAATTTACCAATAAAACATTCTAAATAAACTTTCGCAATTTCAAAATTATTAATAATTATATAAAATTAAATTAAAATGTTGTAATTTCGTAGTCAAGAACATTCAAGTTCAGTTTGCTCTTGCAACAAAAATAGGTGAACTAATATTCAACAAAATAATTTTTACTACAAGTTAGTATATTATATGAATGTTTAATCTACATATTATATCATCTTCGCATATCCTGTTGATATCGAAAGCTGGAAGCATATCTCGTTTATATAAATAAATAATTATTGTTGTGGGCCCCGTGGCAATGACCTAATCTGAAAAAATGATTTTCCAGAAAGGGTGATATTTTATAAACGAAGACATTAAACTTTACTAGTTTTAAGACAATTTTACTAGTTACGCCACTGGTAATTCTATAATATCGATTTCTAAGGCCGCTTCTATTGTGTACTTGCTCTGAGCGGATACAATGTGAGCATAACACGCAGATAATCTAGACCAGCACAGGCTATTGGTTTTTATGAACAGAGGAAAGGTCCAATTTTTGCAAATCAATAGTAATAAAAAAAAGCTACCTCAAAGTTTCTGTCTAAAAAATCCTATTACAAGAGTTATATTTATTCTAGGGGTTATATCGGCTGTTCTAATTAATTTGAAAACTTCAAATCTGAAATAAAAGTAAGAGCTCGAAGCTAATCGAATAAGTAGAAAGTTAAGAAAACATTTGAAAAGAACAATAATCTAGTGTTGAAAAGTTGAAAAGGAACAAAATAATTTAAATTTTACTGCATTTGATTAGCTTATTAATTTTTAAACTTACGTTATTTTTACAAACCTCTTACTTATATAGGGATTTTAAATTGATTACTCGATGAATGTGCCTCTAAATCAAAATATTTAATTCTGGTGGTTTCGGGTTGTATTTATATTTAATGAAGGTTATCTTTGGTTTCTTTACCAATTCTCCAACCCTTAATGAAAATTCATTCGATCACGATCACATGAAAATTCCTTCTTCTCTTTGTTTGTGCTTGGAACAAAGAGATATTAAACTTAATATTATCTGATTTTTGAATAAACTTAGAATATTATTATTCCAACCTAAGTCTTAAGCATACCAAGCTAAATATAAGATCCGTTATCTGTCTGATTAAATATTATTATTTAATACTCCTATTAAATACGTTGATGTATTTTTTTAATGAATTAAAAAATACAATACTATACAACTAATCTTTATGATGTGCATGCTACGTTAGTCAGAAGTAGTCGAAGCATGTTTTAACCGTGTGCAGTTCATTGCTTACCTCGTTGAGGAAACAAAGAAAAATATACTCAGGTCTTCTGGGTCTGACCAGAATTTTATGCAATATTTTTTAATTTCATTTTATCGTTGACCGATCCCACTGAAGTAATGAACTTTTTTACCCCTCGATACAGTCTTGCCTTTTCACTTCCTGTTTTACTACAATTTCTACCTTTTCCATAAATTCGGTCCTTCTTTGAGTAAAGAGGTTCATTATCATTCCTTGTAAGTTTTCTCATTTACAGTACCGTAGTTGTTAATTTGTTTGAATTGTCCTCCATTTACTTTTTTGCTTTAATTTAAACATTTGAACTTATTTTTTTCATTTTTTGTGGTTTTCCCTTTCCAACGTAATAGTCCTCCGATGACCACTTAAGTAAGAAAAACGGCTTATCGGCAACAACTTTCTCGGCTTTTGAGATACAGTAAAAATAGTTATATCAAACTTACAGCTAATAAAATTGCCTATAAAAAATGTAATATAAGTTTTTTCCTAGGGCCCATACTTTCATACCTGTAGCCGTTATAACTGATTACTTATGATAATATTTATTATTTTGCTGCAGCAATTCCCGACTATTGGCTTGTACCTGAACCTTGTAATGAACCTAGAAAATGCGGATCCGGATGCATTAAATAAGTTTTTTGTCGACTCCGCACCAAGTACTGCTATAGATCACAAAATCATTAAAAACTTAATGAATGATTGCCATCCTCGTGTTACGGGTAAATTTGTGTTTCGTTTTGTTAGCCCCGAGGATGTTGCTAGGTCCATTCTTGGACTGAAGTCTGATGCTAATGGTATAGATGGTATCTCATCTAGAATGCTGAAACTTGTCTTTCCTTCTTGCTTGGACATTTTCACTCATTTGATTAATTACTGTTTGGAGACATCGTCCCTGCCTGATTTATGGAAGAAGTCAATTATTATCCCTCTCCCTAAAGTTAATAATGCAAAATGTTTTAGTGACCTAAGACCCATCAGCATCTTACCTGCGCTTTCCAAGGTTCTCGAATCGTTTATGCATCGGCAGCTGCTGGATTACATTGAAGGAATGGGCATTCTGCCCAAAATTCAATCTGGATTCCGAGCTGGCTTTAGCACATCTACAGCATTGGCCAAGGTATCGAATGATATCATTCGTAATATGGACAACTCTAAAGTAACTGTTGCGGTGCTACTCGATTACAGTAAAGCGTTCGATGTAATCGATCACGAGCTTCTTTTGGCGAAGTTGAGCTACTATGGATGTGACAGCTCTGCTCTCAAGCTTCTCATTAATTTCTTGGATGGAAGAACACAATGTGTAAAACTTCATGGTAGTGTATCTGGAGACCTTAGCATTATACAAGGCGTTCCTCAGGGTAGCTTATTGGGCCCATTGCTCTTTGTAATTTTTACATCGGATCTTCCCAAAGTTCTGCCTGATAATTGTGATTCCCACATGTATGTCGATGATACTCAAGTATATACTTCAGGTAATCCTTCGGCTATCAATGAAACTATCGCTAGAATCAATACCAGTCTCGAAGCTATTTTATGTTGGTCTACTACAAACGGTTTGGTACTTAATCCAGGCAAAACTGTGTGCCTCTGCACGGGCAATGTTCGCTGCCGAGCTATCGCCGACAGTGTAAGATATACGGATGTTCTGCTTGATAATAAGGTCATTGACCTCAAGGAAAAAGCGAAAAATCTTGGGGTGATATGGGACTCTGCCTTGAACTTCAATGATCATGTCAACAAAGTATGTAGTACTGGTTATTACAAGCTCAAGTCGTTGTACAGGTACAAGCTATTTCTTCCTTCTCACGTCGAATGGAACCTCGTTCAAAGTCTCGTAATGTGCCATATCGACTACTGCGCGACTGTGTACTATGGTTTCCTTACTTGCACTTTAAAGAATAAATTGCAAGTTCTACAAAATTCTTGTTTACGCTATGCTTTCAACATTGAACGTTGGGATCACATCCCTCCCTTCTACAATAGATTGAATATACTTAAAATAGAATCCCGATGTGAACTTCAGTTTGCTGTATTCTTGTTTGGGGTCTTCAAATCAGGACGGCCAGACTAACTGCACTTTTTGAATAGTAGATCTGTCTGCCACAATCGCAACTTGAGAAATGGCAGCAATCTATCGGTTCCTGTGCACAAAACCTCTAAGTTTGAGGGATCTTTTGAGTACTGCGCCTTTAGGATCTTCAACAGATTTTCGGATCTCTTCCGGAATAGCGAAACCAAGCGCACGTTTAAAAAGGAAGTGATGAGTCGTTTGTTAACCGCTCAAATTGATGGTCTCTAAACTTGGGTACAGGTTTTAAATCAGCTTGCTGAACCAGTACCCTTTAAGCTATATGTTAAATTTTGTAAATAATTTGTACATATTGTTTAATAAATATTATTATTATTATTACGATCGATAGAAGGTGAAATCGTGAGTACTTACCTAAAAGTCTCCATCGATAGATACGGTACTACTCTCGTGGTAGTTTGTTTGTTTAACTGTTATTTAATAACAAATGATAGCCGAAAATGTAAAAATGCTTATACTAAAAAGGTCTTCACGAGAGTATCATGGCAGGTATCGGTGGATACTTTTAAATATGTATTCGCAATTTCAACTTCTATTACTGCTTTGCCTTTTTCGAAGCAATTCTCTAAATTTCAAGTGGCGACAGCTCTGAAAGTATGGGCCCTGGAAAAAAGTTTATAATATCTTTGTTGTAGTATATTTTAATAGCTTTAAGTTTGTATATGACTACTTATACCCTATCTCAAAAACAAAAAGTTATTGTCAAAAAACCGTTTTCTTGTACCTTTGATGTGCTATCCTAGGTAAAACGGTCATCGGAGAATTAGCAGTTATTAAACCGTAGACTAAAATCTTGTATACCAAAATTCCTCTGCGGTTTACCCATCGAGTTAGGAAGTATTTTTGAAAAAAATGAAAAAATCTGCTGACGGTTAAACATAAACCGATGGGTAATTTCTTTTATCTAATATGTAAAAAAAGCGTTGCGGTGGAGTGCACAAGTTAAATGTTTGTTAACTTTTACAACGACAACGTTTAATAAGTTATTAATGTTATGCGAAGGCTTCTATCTAATTTAATTTTTATATCTTTTTAACGTTTATGCTGCAATATAACAACGTATTATGCAATAATATAGCAAAATTCACGATTAGATTTTGGATTGGCGAAACTAAAGAGATTTCTGCGCCGCCTATGGAAATAATAATATTAAGCTAATTATAAAAGAAACTTGGACGATCATAATATTATATTTATGATATTTAAAAAAATGGGAGTAAGTATATTAAAATGCAATGGGCAGGAAGCGAACGAACCCTAAGGAATTAAAATTAAATTTGCACATACTACTTATATAAAAGTTCGTTACCTTCGTTCCAATTTTATAAAAATAAAAAGTAAAGTTAAATGATTGAATTAATAAAATATTGGTGAAATCTAATACGTGTTTTAATTACCATCGATGAATAGAAAAAGTCTATTTATAGAAATGGAGAAAAATTCTAAAAGGAAATTTTGAATCACTATGCATAAATTGGTAGCGGAATGCGACGGAAGGAAAAATTAAACGCGAAAATTACGATTATATATTATTGAAATTTTTGTAAGAAAACGCAAGAGTCGAAAAATGTACCATGGAAGTCGTAAGTTGTACGCGATTGCGAAATCGTCCCACTTGTCCACTTTCCGATTTTGACAGATGTTAAATAAAACAAAATAAATGGGAATTTTAAAATAATTCACGGGGGAGGTGAATTGAAAACGATTCGAGTACACTTTGTACAGTGCAAAACGTAAAAATTTAAACATAAGGTACATAACATTTCAAATTAATAGTCAAGGACGACATCCCCGCATTTACGCTTCTTTAAAACCTGATATTTTAAATGAAATTAGACGAATATCGAATTGAACGTTACGTAACTACCATCACAAACAATCCAACTATGCGAAACAAACATTTCTAGTCAAAATTAATCCGAAACATTTAAATAATAAGGCTTTTCTTACCTGCGATCAAAGTGTCCCACGAAAAACGCAATCACATGACGTCACTGCGATTAAAAACTCGCGATTAATTGATCGTCTCGAATAATGATTGCAGCACAAAAATAATGGCCCAAATAACTTGCAACCATATATAACACCAACTTATTACATTTCTGTCATGCTAAATGTTTAGCACAAAATTTTATGATAAAGCACTGCAAAATGCAAGATGTCCGCGCTCTGTTTAGTTTAGATTGTCAGCTGTTCCCCGCCCCTCCCCATGTATTATGTTGACATTGAATTTCATTGGCAGATTTTTTTATATTCTTGGATCAACTTCATATTTGGAACTTGCTCGCATTTTGTTTATTAACCATTTATGCCATTATTGCTGCTAACTTCTCTTGTGCTTTGCTCATCATCTTACGTTGTTATCCTTGCTTTGGGGGGCGTACATTGCACAACTTTGCGTATCAACAATGTCGTGCCGATTTTTACTTTTGCCCATTAATTAGTTTAGATTAATAATAATTATGTCCATGAATATGCTTACATTTAAAATTGTAACTTATTATGTAACGTTTGCTCTCGTGCTTAGCATCAAAACTCAATTAAATCGAGCATGGGCCCAGTTCCTCGTTACGATTTCATAAAATTGGTCCTGCGGGTAATTAATTTTTAACATTTTTTCAAATTTTATGTTCATTTGCAATGGCGTAACAATGAAATGGGTGCCCAGGCGGACTGGCCGCGAATAATTTTGAATTATATTATAATATGTATGTATTTCTTGTTTATTTTCATAATATACCATATTATAAAATAATATATACCTCTATCATCCAACTGCAAATGGAAAAAAAAATGTGTTTCATTCGGGGATTCCCCCTGGCTGAACCAGCAGAGCAGCCAGCGTTAGATACAAGTTATTCTTTGAGTAGATATGGCATTTCAAGAAGAAACGTTACCTCCACCGATACTGGCGTACGCCTCGGTAGTTTGAAAATCGTAAAGGGTAAGAAGCAAGATTACCGAGATTTAGTCACGGCTCGTAATTTGCTACGAATATACAATGATATTTGCAAATTCTGATTGTTTGGAATAGGAAAGAATTTCTCACAAAACAATAAATAGAAAATCATTTTTATTTTATAAAAGTAGAAAAATGTGTTTACATGCAACGATTAAATGTTCGTGTTGGTAAATTTTATTGTAATAATTTAAAATTAATAAATTATGTACAGCACAGCTACTCTAAAAATAAATAATACTTTGATAAGGTAGAGAGGGCAATGGTAACAAACAAAAAATAACACGATTAACCAGAAGCACTGGCAGCGGCTTGGCGCAATTTCTCAAACTTCCCCGTATAGAACGAATTAAAATCCAATCTGCAATTGTAACAAAAAACACAATAAGAATAATATCAGTACTAAGTTAACGCAGTTTTTAATTGTACCAATCAAAAACTTATAAAGCAGAACAAATTTAAAAGCCAAAAGGTACTTTGTTTGAGGAACGGAATTGAGTAACAACTTTTACAGAAGTTGAAAAGTTCATCACTCTGAGAATTTAATTACTTCTGGATTAATCCGGTGCGTTCCAGGTTTTTAAGAACTTAAAATATAAAAACCTCAAATGCACCGGATGCCGCACCCTTAAAATACTTCTCTAAACCTTACCTGTATAATAAATTGTAAAGTCGTTCGTAATCGCTTGTGTCTTTGTTAAGTCCATTAATTTGATCTAAAAGTTCTTTTAAAGCTTCAGAGAATTTTAAATCCAACAGATCCACGTTCGATTTAAAGCTTTTGACAACTTCGGGTGGTTGGGGTGTCTGTTCCATGCTGATGGTCACTTCAGCCTGTTTGTTTATAAAATTTAAGTTATAAATATGTTTACGGCATAAGAATATGATAAGAATACTGCACAAAGTTACTAGAAATAAAAATTGGATCCGTGTCTTTCTCATTTCAAGTTTACCATTACCATCCTACAGTGCTTACAATTATGCAAAGAAATTAATCGAAACAGAAAACAGAGTCATTTTAAATTTTTTAATTCATGTGCAAGGAAAATAAAGTATAAACGTGTGGAACATGCAACCCATCATGATAACCTTTCCGTTAATATGAATGAAAATTAGAAATTCAAGCAGTGCTCAATTTCAATTAAAGAGATTACCAAAGTTGTTTGTTCAGACTAAAGAATTTTTGGGAACTGTCACGTATGTGATCACACGATTTTAACTTTTTTCTATTGATTATTGGTAAAAGGACACTTTTCTAAGCATACTAGAACAAAAATTTTATTGGATTATAAATTAGTTCTCGAAAAAATCGAATTTAAAAAATTTAAATTTACATGTATTTTAGATACACCTTTTAACACGGCTGCATGATTAGCCAATTTTGTGTAAGACAAAACAATTTAAAAATATCCCTGAAGAATTACAGAACTCGAAGCCATAGAACTTGTCCGGGTGTCGACCGCGACTGACAACAACATTAAGAGTATATTAAAGCACACGTACCATCAACAAAATAAGACCGTCACCGACGTGACTGTACCTCAACGTGAGACCGACCGTCACACATCGGGTGTTTCATATTACATTTCCCAACTATTGCATAATCCAAGAAAATTTTTGTGTTAATATACTCAGAAAATTGTCCTCTTTCCAATGCTCAATAGGAAAAAGTTCAATTCTTGTGATCACATACGTGACATAACCGAATTTTTTATTGTAATATTAAAAGAAATACAAAATAGCGAAAAATCTCAACAAAAAAAATTAGATATAATTATGAAAAATTTGTTTCAATAAAAATGAAGAAAAAACAGAATTGTAACAAAAAAATACTTAATTATCGATGAACGAAAAATATTAAGTTTCAGTAAAAATGAATCCTTGCTGTTAGAATGCTACTTGATCTACTCTTGCGGTTAAAGTGTAACGTGTTCTATTATTTTCAGTCAAACAAACTGCTCTTTTACATCTGCTATAGAAAAGATTAGAAAATGGAAATTTTAAGAAAAATTAAATAAATTAAAATTTAGATTTCTTATTGCTTGATCAGTTTCGGTGTTATCCTAAGAGATTCATCGGCCTCAGATGCATACTAATTTGGGATAACCTACTAATACTTCAAGTATCTAAAGTAGCGGTTCCCAATTAGTTTTGACCGCGGAACCCTTGGATTATGTAAAAAATTTGGCGGAACCCCAAGCCGATTTGTTTACTATTAGCTAAAAAAAAGTCACTAAGTTCTACATTTAAAGGTTGCTTGTGTATGCATTCCCCCCTCCCCCAATCCCGGTGACTGGTGAGGGATACAAATTTGATAATATAATCCGATATTTAATTCGTCTTATTAAACAGATTATATAAGCATGCAGGGTACTCAAAAAAATAAAAAAAGTTAAAAAATATTTTATAAGCGACAAAATTTTTATTAAATTTATGTTATATTATATTTATATTAATTTAAATTTTTATTTTTACTCCATTTTGAAATTTTTTTGGAGGAACCCTTGAATTTTTTCGCGGAACCCCTTACTTGGGGTCTAAAGCACAGAGTGCTAATTGGAGTCTTATTTATCATGTGTGTAGGGTTATTCGTTCAAAATTTATAGACAGAAGATTGGGATTAGTCATAATATTAAAATTTGAAAAACTAAATAATTAATGCGTTGGCTTTCTTACTAAAGAAGCAAATCTCCGTAATTTAACAGGAAAGGACTGAAGATTCTTATATTTTTTTCCTAGAAATAATTTTTAGGAAAAATGCAATTAAAATTCAAACTCACGGGTTCACCAAGATTCACAATACAGACTGGTTTCACGAGATATACTGAATTCACGGGACAGGCTGGTTTCACTGGACAGACTAGTTTCATACGACAGATGGGACTTATGGGGCGGCGATTGTTCAAAGAAGTCGTCGGTAAAACCGGATGGATAAAATCAATCCCATTTCCTTCTCTTATTCTTAGTCGAGCTTTCTTCATTGCTTCTAAATCGTTCTAAAGATCAAAATAATGTAATATCAAGAAGATAAACTAAATATTAAAATAACATTTCCTATTATAGTGACAAGAAAAAAAGGGGACTAGGTTAAGTAAAGAACTTTCGATTTAAACTTTCTCGGCCTGCTCGAATCTTTCCATTCCCTCTGACAACTTTGAGCACCTTTCTGTGTTGAAAATGTTCTCAAAACAATTTACTTGAGTTCTATCTCGTTTGACTAGAACAGCACCCGTGGAATTTTACAAGCATTTATTACTACCACTTATCATAAAAGATCTTGTGTTTTTAAGATGTCAAAGATAATTGATCTTATTTTATAATTTTGTAGCTATGCTTTACAATACAACTTATCTCCCCTTTCTAATCAGTAAATAAGGTGAATATTTACTTCTATTTACCCTTAAAATATCCCAAGTAATTTTTAAAACACTAATTATCCTTTTCAACAATTTCAATTGCTATCTCTACTAAGAAAACATATACTATAATAAAAATTAACCAAACCTTAAATTTTATAAATCAAAACACGAAAGCTGTAAAAAAATTTCACACTCATTCGCAACACTAAAAATAAAATGCAATACCACTTCATTTTCAATCAAATCAAAAGACACCGATTCCAATTTCACTGTACAAGCCTCTATTTGGAATCAAGATGCAATCACATGTTACATGGTATTAAAAATCATGCTCCTGGAATAGGACAATTTTGGGGTCGTCTTACATATACCTGACAAAACGAGTCGACAAATGAACTTGGTAGAAATTCTAACTCGGCTTCCACAAAGTACCGTTGAGAACTCTGCCATATTATTTTTGTTTAAACAATAAGAACAACATAACACAAGGTTAATTATTTAAAACAAAAATTTAGAAGCAGATTTTTCTACTAACCTGCATAAATTTGCAAAACCTCACACAAATTGACAAAATATTGGTTATTGTAGTTAGAAGATTAGGAATTGTGAGCATACAGTCCTTCAAGCACGAATCCAAAAAGTCAGAGTGGCAGAGCAAAACTTCATCGATGTTATTCACCTAAAAACATTTAAACATTTTTATATATTATCTAAAACCTAACAAGGAATTGTACTTACTCGGGCAATTCTTTGCATGAAAAGACACCAGTGTGGTTCTATAACTTCCACCATCATGTGATACTCGAGATTTTGAATGCAGTGCAGCATGCGTTGTCTCAAAGCAAAGGCGCTCCTATATTGTTGAGCGGCACTAAACGGAAACGCTTTCGCAACTTTATTAGACCTCCAAACTTGGCACATCATTCGTTCCACGTGCTTACAATAAAATAAATGCCTGAAAATCATCTGGTAACAGGCTAACGATCGGCGATTTAAAATTAACGACAACGGCCAACGAACTTCGTAACTAAACGCAAACGACTCTATCACAGTGAGTTGCGAGTTCTTTTCTGATTTAACTAACATAAAATCTATCATCATTTAGCATAAAATAAAAAATAAAATAAAATCATTGCTACCTTTTTCTTCTGGCGACAACACAGTCAAAATTTTAAGCATTTGATATTGGAGCTCGTAAGGTAAGAGTTCAGTTCTTAAATCGTCCTTATAGGGATCATTATTTGAACTAGATAATCGCAGTGCTAGATCCAGCAACGATTCCAAACGACCTTGAATTACGTCGACAACGTCCTTGTTCAATTCTTTCTCGCACAAAGTTAAAAACGTTACGATAAAGTCGCCTTGATCTAATAAGAAGTAATGTTTCACCGACTTAAGCCGACCCAACAAATCTTGTTCCTTCAGCACCAAATCGAGTAAGGTTCTACTGGCAAATTTATAAGCCTTCTCTATTGCCTCTAAGTAGTCCTTCTGCTCTATTTTGTATTCAATTGGTTCTAAACGGTTGTTTATTGACTTTCCTAAAATATTGTATACAACACAATAGCTTAAGTTTAGTTTATCATTAAAAGATTTTAAAATAACTTACCGCATTGCCGAATGACATTGAGATACTTTCCAGCCCTCAGAATGATGTCAGAAACAGGTTCCAAAAATTTAGGAATTCGCTCCCTACGAATAGTGTACTTCTTTTCCCAATAATCTGCAGAATAATCCACCGGCATGTCTTCTTTTTGAACCACTTCATTGTCTTCCACTAAAAACTAGCAAAACAACAAAATTAAAGTGTCGAAAAATGTCACAGCAACTTACTTCATTAATTGGATCTGAAATAATTCCCATATAAATCCACATGCCTAACATTTTCATGTAGGGTACACAAGTGGCCTGCATCAAATATAAGCACAACTGTTGCGCTTTAGAATCTCCTATACCGGTTACGTGATCGTGAAGTAAACTCAACACTTTTCCACCTTTTGCATCTGACTGATAACATTTATTTAGAGTAAAACCAACAAATGACGTAGGTAGCATACTCACTTTACTTATACATGTAGCGATGTTACTCATGATCGACATGCTGTGTAAATTTTTCTGAATATAAAACCACATTTTATGCAAATTCAGATTTCCTGATCTGGCTTCAGTCTCCAGTTGCGTTATAAACAACTACAAGAAAAAATTCTTACGTAACAAAAACGCAGTTTGTTAACTCACCGTATAATCAACAGTTAAAGAAGACATGCATTCGGCCAAAGCATTGCAGACCTGACCAAACTCAAACCGCATTTTTTCTTCTATAAACCTCTGAATGACGGAATAATGAGAAGCCAACGGGAGAATCTGTTTCACCAACTCCTTTAAAGAAGGTTCGACTGTTTCACAAATAAAAAATTCTCTGGGTGCATACGGATCTCTCAACTTGAGAGGCTCGATACAACAGCCAGGCAAACCGATCAAAACATTTAGCAGATCTTCTATCAGCAAGTTTTCTTGCGAATCAATTGGAATATTCTCGATAGGCAACTTAATGCTGCTAGATAAATTTTGTGACGAAAAGTCCCAAGACATACTGGGACGCCTTTGCACCCACGATGTAACCGAAGTGGTGGACGCCAAGGAAGCCACTAAACTTCTATCAAAAATTTTACTTCGATCTACCAAATCCTTGTGTTGTGACTTTTTACTAACCGCTTTTTTGAGTCGCGTTTTAACCTGTTGCAAGTCATTGACCGTGACAGGAGTGTTACCGGCTAACGAAGTGTGTGACTCAAATGAATCTACCTTCTTGTTCGACTTTTCCAAAAAATCTTTTAAACCAGAATCTTGCGAAATGTAACTCAAAATTTGGATGTACTCTGCTAAACTGTCGACACTAAAAGTAAAAGATGAAAAGTAATACAAAAAAGCTATATTTTGTGAGCGAGCAAACTTTTTCATTTTTAGATCTTCGACTTTTGCTAAAAATTTGTCTGGTTCCGGAGATGCTTGGGCCAATTGCTGGACCAAACTTTGTATAATGACGGGAGAACTGACGGTCGCTTTGGCATCAGTTGTGATTTTTTTCTGTAAAAATTCGACGAAGTCTTTTGGGGCGTCATCCGTAAGTCTGAAACGGTTTTATGAGAAAAAGAAGTTCAAGTGAATGTAAATTTACCCAGCAGTCTCTAGAAGTTGTTGAACTAAGTGGTGTAACTTAAATTCTTCCATTATTTGACGTTTTTAACGTAATTTTAAATAATTAACCTAACTTCACTTTAGTGTTAATGTTTTAAATTTTTGGACGATGCGTGACGTCATTCGAGTTATATGATTCGAATGGTGGGAAAATAAATAATTTGGTAATTCAAAAAAGCGATTCTAATTTAGTTCGGTGCCAGATTGGCATCCTTTTGCTGTTCTTTGGGTGGTTGTCAAAGTTCATAACATTTTTGCAGTGGTGTACTGGCGCTAAATTTTTAAGGTGGCCTGCTATACTGTCGCAAATAAATTGAAGTACAAAATTATTACCTTTTTTTAGAATTATTATTTTTTCATTCTCGGCTAGCTCTCTTACCGTGCGTCGCTCTGTAAATCAGAGATCTGTGTTGTAAAAATAATAAATTGACCTTATAGTTTTTGAGCACCTAACGTTTTTTACTATTACTTCTTTTTAAATAATTTTTACTCCTAAAACAAAAATGTTAAAATGTTATAACGTAACAGAGCTGTAATAAATACTATGATAATTAAAAATCAGTCCCTGCATTTTATTTGTTTCATTTTGATGATCGTAATAAAAATTACAACTTTTCCTATTCTTTATTTTTTTAATTTGAAGAAAGTACCCGATAGAAAGTAGATAGAAATTAGAGAAAGTACCTGTAACCGATAATTAACGATTTTTCAATTACCTTGTACATGCAGTGACTTCGCGTGCAGATTAAGGTTGCCGCTGCAAGGTCAAATTATGAATTTACATTTTCTCAAATTATATCGATTTTATTCAAATAACATTAAATGGAAATCGTTAAAAATATTGCGGCTTTTCTATTGTTCCACGTTTTCCTTATAAAAGAGATTAAACTGGATCAATAGTGAATAGGTTTTTTAGGTTATCTGTTATCTTTTCTGTGTTTTGAAGCAATATGTAACGCAAAGAAAGTCAAGAAGCTCCAAGATAACTATCTCTTCTATTTCTCCACTTCTCAGTACACTTCTAACGTCGACATCGAACAACAATGATGCAAGTGAATTTTGTTCAAGTACTTTTCTCTTCCTTGACTTGGACGATGATTTTATTGGGTGGTTTAATCAACAGTTTCGAAGACAAATTACCAATTTTATTTAGACAAATTTTTCGGTATGGAAAATTTGCTTATAATGGGGAAGGTTCAATCTTGAAACCGCTGAAGGTACCCAAGTCGTTTTTCAAACACTTTTACGTTTACTCCTCCGTTCTATCGCTTTGTACGTCTATTCTACTGGTTTTTATTCTTTTGTTAAATTTCGATGTGCCTGATTTATTGCTGAAGTTTTTGGATTTATCCTGCGGCGGATCCAATCGAACCGGCAATGGTAAGTTTGAATTTTATTTGAAAAAATTAGCTTAAATTTAACTTTTTCTGTTAATAGTAAATCCAACTTCTTCATTCCTTGCCATACTTCTTCTAACTTTTCAATGTTGCCGGCGCTTTTATGAAACCCACTTTGTGTCTGTATTTGGAAAAAACAGCCAAATGGATTTATCTCAATATGTGATTGGTTTCGTTCATTATACCGGGGCAGTGATTGCAATATTAGCAGAAACTTCAGGATTTGTATCGAAAGGTAATTTGTTGAAATTCATTACGAATAATATTTAATGTAATAATTTTAGGCGACAAAGTTTTGTTTCGTGTGACCGATTTGACAAATGTCGACTTTTTTGCTACTTCACTCTTTTTATGGGCTACTTGGCACCAATACAAAACAGCTGTGATATTAGCAAATTTAAGGAAAAATAAGAAAGGTTTGCAGTTTTAGAAATCTCGTGAAAATTTGGATGTAATTGTTTTATCTTAGGTGTAGTGGTGACTCAGGCTCATAAAGTGCCTCACGGGGATTGGTTCAACTATGTGACGTCTCCACATCTTTTAGCTGAAATTATGATATATTTTTCTTTGACTATTATTCTGTGGAATAATATAACATGGCTTTATATTTTTGCTTGGGTTTTAACTAACCAGGTAGGATAATAATTTTCCTTCCGAGATAAAACATAATTTTTATTTACCTTTAGATTGAAGTCGCCTTACTTAATCATTGGTGGTACGAAGAGACTTTTGAAAATTATCCAAAAAACAGAAAAATTATAATTCCATTTCTGTACTGAATAATGCACGTACTATGCACTCTGCAAAAAATGTGATTATTTTATTGTTATAATATTATGTAGGTAAGAATAAATATTGTTAGTTATAATAAATTTGTTTTTATTTTATTGATCTAAACTTTTCAAATTTAAAATGGGACTAGAGCCCGTTTTCCCAAAATTTTTGGGAAAATCCCAATAAATGTTGAAATTATTTTCCCATATATATCACCACATCTCGCCCATATTTGTCAACGTCCCATTTAATTTGATAAGACGCTCGACGGGTTTGAAAAAGGTTAACAAATTTTAATAACTGACATAAAATTCTTTAATGACACGTAAAAAACATTAAGGGCAATTTTGTATCATAATATCTACAATTCACTAATTAGTTCTAGTAAATCACCCAATTTATCTAAATAAACGTCTGGAACCAATGCTTTAAGCTCGGGATCGTCAGATTTCTGCCATTCATCCACTTCGGCTAAAGTTGTAACACCTGAAAGGACTAGCATGGTTTGGAAACCACACCTTGTACCCAATAAAATATCTGTGTTGCACCTAAAACAGTACAAATGTTTTTTTTGAATTAAGCCTAGAATCCTGGAAATTTTTACCTATCTCCAATCATTAGTGTGCGTTTTGGGTTAACTTTGTGCTCTTTAATGATGGCATTAGCCATGTAAGCTTCCGGCTTGCCCACTATAAATGGCTTCCTCTCCGAGCAAGTTTCAACTGCTTTCACTATGGTGCCTGTCCCAGGAACTACAAAGCTTGCACTCATGGGAAATCTTTCATCCGTATTTGTGGCAATAAACAAACAATCTGGATTGCTCAAGTAACTTGCGGCTTTTAACAGTTTGGGAAAGGAAATGTGTTCATCGAATCCAACTATCACTGCCCCAATATCAGGTTCCAACTTGGTGTCTTCCACTAAAGAAAGTAACGTCGATTGCAACACATCGGGCTAAAAGAAATAAATAAGGAGTTTTTAGTGGGCTGAAACAACTGCCAGTTTATTTTAGGTTAAATTTTGAAAAAGCAACAAAAAAATGGAAAATGTAAAATACGAAGAAAACTTTTACAAAATTTTTGAAGTTCCATCTGACAGCACAATAACGGACATTAAGAGAGCTTACAAGAAGAAAGCATTGTTGTGGCATCCTGACAAAAATTTAAACAATCCCGACACCAACCAGCTGTTTCAGAAACTAATGGAAGGTTTAACAGTTCTAACGGACATAAATAAAAGGGAAAATTACGACAGAAGAAGGAAAAGAAACCAAACGGAAAATGATTTTGTTGAAGGAGATTGTATATTGATACAAAAACCAAACGTGATTTTTCTCAAGTATAAATCGCAAAATTTAGAAGTTGATTTCCAAATGCTAAAAGAAAATGGGATCAAGTTAATCGAACGAGTCGACAACGAACTAAACTGCATACAAAAGTTTTTGTAAAAAACGAGAAAAATATGTAGCAAAACAGCATAAATCTAAAACAAAATTAAAATTAAACTTACCCCAATTTCGGTGTGCTTAATTCCAACAAAATCCAACTCTTGTGTGACCCCTTTTGAACCGATTACGTAGGCCGTTTTGTCAAAATTCAAGTTTTTTAAGTAATTAGCAGTCAAATAAGCAGTAGAAACGATTTCGTTCTAAAAAGTTTTATTTGAAAATAAAGGATCGGAGCGAAGCTCCAACTTACATCGTTGCAAATGAAATTCATCGATCTGCACTTGTCGGCCAATTCTTTTCGGATTTTGGTTGAGTTATTCGTAACAAAGAATATGTTTTTACCTAATTCACGGAATCTGTTAATAACTTGCGGTGCTTTGTCGATTATCTTATTGTCTAACCATAAAACTCCATCACAATCGGTTAAAACTGTGTCGAAGGAATTAAAAAATTTTTTTAGTTCTTCTTTCGAAACTTTTCCTAAATGAGTTACGCTCCTTTGAAACATTTTATTTTTAATTTTATTAAAATGGGAAAGCTAAAACTGTAACCTCCACTAACCTTTGACAGGTTGTCAAGTTGACATTCATACGTTTTAAATTATTGGCATAAGTATAGAACACGTGTACCCAGTAGCGGCGCACAAAAAAATTTCTAACGAATTTATTATTTTTGTAACATTTTATTCGTCGTATAAAAATATCTACAGGTAACAAAAATAATTAATTATTAAATTAACAACTTAAAATAAACTTAAAACAAAAACTGGCTGAAAAAGTTCTATTATCTTCTCAAGTTTACGGACCAACAAATTTGGCACCCAAAGAATTTATATAAGAAGATGCTCTTCTCGTTACATTTTTCATTGCTTCTAATGGTAACTAAAACGTTAAATTACAATTAATTTGCTTCAGACTTTAATTTAAGTTAACATGACTAATTTATTGTTATAATAAAAATAAACGAAGTGAATAAGAAATGGTGATAAGAAAAATCTAAATTGCAAAACATAATTTAATGACATAGCAAAGTTGTATCAAAACATAGGTTACATAAGACTTTGAGTTTTATTAACCTACATTACGCTATAAAAGGAGCATTAAACCTATGACTTTGTAAAATCAATAACAGATATTTTCTAAATTGACTTGAACCAAAAAAGTGGATTGCACAACCCAAAATAATCCCCCCTGCCCTTATATACTTTATTATAGTTTTTTAAAACAAAATTGGTGTGAACGAAGTTCAGTTCCCAAATGTTTTTCAGACATTGAAAAACAAAATATGTAGTTTTAAACGGAACTATTCTAAAAAATGACAAAAGAACAATAGGATAACTGGAAGTTGGTCGTCATAATTAAGTAGTAGCGTCATTTCCGATCAAAAATAATTTTGATAGATATTGGAAGTCTGGTAAAAACTTACATCGACAGCTGAATTTAAGAAATTGGAAAAGTTTTCGTATTTCTCAATAATAACATTTCCGATAGATCTGAACTGATCTCCGGTGTTTCCATACTTTTCGTGTTCTGATATTGTATCCACTATTGGTTGTGGTCGCAAAATGTTAACCACAAATTTTTGAGCATTGTCGTAAATTGGATTTCTCTCGTTTCCGATCAATGCGATTTCCCGTCCTTTGGTTTTATCAACAAGAAACGTGGGAAAAAAGTTCTAAAATCATTAAATATAATTAGAGCAATATAATTTACATTGGATTAATTAAGCTTACCGTAATTTGAGGAAAGTAGTCAATTTTCTTGCTGGCTGTTTCATTTGTTGTTATATTGGCGAACGTTTCGGATGGGAAAGCGAAAACTGTCGTCAATACTGAAGATAAGATTGCCAATGTCCATTTCATGTTCAGCCTATTAAAATTTTAAACTTATTTTTTAATTTTAATTTAATATAAAAAAATACATGATTTTTTTCTTCATTATTGGGCCAAACACTTTTGGCGGATTGGTTTAATTACATACTGTTCACTCAAAAAAAGTCGTTTTGTCTGCAGACAATAATAATTGATTTTTAAATGGTACTTGTTACGTAATTTGTGGTAAGTACCACCATTAACTAATTATTTTAAAAATTACAATTCAAGGTAAGTAGGTAACAAGAATTATTACAATAAAAAATTTAAAATTGAATGTAATGTGTGTTACTTTTTCGTTCTATTTGTTGTATTTATTGAGCAAGTATTTTATTAAACGGAAAACTTTCTCTGATAAATGTCGCCCGAATTATTGTATTTACATATTAAGGTGAAAACACCACGCGGGCGTAAGTGCCGAGACAAATTAATAGGAAGTTCACTGAAATTTGCCAACAAAATATTTTACAAAATTAATTTTCATAATTAATTTTTACGCATTTACACTAAATTTTAAATTTTGATAAACGAAAGGATAAATTAAAAACTACACATAGGTACGAGTAATTAAAAATATTATTAGAAAATTACCTCATTAATATAATAATTATTAAAATTTTGCACAATTAATTATAAGGTATAACTTGATTAGACGCGTAAGTGACCGGTAAATTGGATACCACGTTGTGACTAAGGTTGCACCAAAATCTCATATTTTGTTATTGTGTAGGCACTTTCTCCCGAGGTAAAAACCCCACCTTTGACGATACGTGAATCAAATTCACTTAGAGCCAATTAAAAAAAATTTTAAAATTAAAACAAAAATAATGAAAAAATAAAAATTATTCAATTTTACTCTTGAAGATTAATTAGAAATTTGTTTATATTATAATAAACAGTAAGAACAATTTTTAAATATTATGTTTACAAATTTCCGTTTCCGGTAGAATTTTTATACATATTATATTCTAATATAAACAGAAAGAAATAATTGCAACAAAATTAAATTAAAATTAAAAATTTTTTTAAAAGTTAGTTTGAAGTTTTTCTTCTTATTTTTCTTATATTCTCTATTCTGAGGACAACGGCACGTGAAAAAATAGAGCGAAATCGAAGTTATCCAGTGAGGCCGTCTTTTCGGAATTTTTCATTTTATTTTTTTGTTTTTCATACGATGACGATTCTAAATTCTAAATTCAACCCTGTTCAATGTGAATTTTTGTTATTTTGGTTTCTTTAAATATTATGTTTCTTTGTAGTATGTAATTATTTACTTAACAGTTAAAATTTATTATTTTAACATTTTGTTAGGTTTTATTATTTTAACATCACATACTACTAAATACCACATAAATACTTAAAAAATTCTAAAAACTTTTTTAAGTTATTTTCTATTTGATTCTAAATGCGATCCTGCACGTTAGAAAGTTTAGAAAATAGAAGACATATTCCTCGACTATATTTTTATTATTTTTCTTTATTTTTAAGACTCTCTCTGTTTTTCCAGTCGTTATCTTTATAAAGATTTCCACTAGCTTTTTTTGCGGTTAAAATAACCATGTCACTTGCATAAATATACAATCACCTGGCCTTCTCTTTTTACTAATCTTTTGTTTATTTGCTATAATTTCCACCATTTTGTTAAATGCATATAATTCTTTTTACTTTATCATACGAAGTCTGAGAAAGTATTGTAATCGTGCAGAAAAAAAAATTGAGATTTTGATGAATTTAGACATTTTGGGATCCCAGAAGCGGAAAATCGTCATTTCCAAAAAATGTCTGTATGTATGTATGGATGTATGTATTGTTGTGAGGTTTTGTATGAATTACCTACCCGGCACAATCTTTTATTTACCCGGCCAGCTTTTCTCAGTGGAGAACAAAATAAGACGCTCAGTAGTCGGTTCCTGTAAATTTCTTTGTTTGGCCTTCTTTTTAAAATGATAAATAATAATTTTTCCAATAATAAATTCTTCAAAAACCAATAAATCGTAAATTTAATTTCAAATTTAATTTTAAGTCAAGTTTTAAATGGGCTCGTACTTTTAAACTTATGCGTATCCACAACGTCGACTTATCTATCATCTGGCCACGCGCTCGTACAAATGCAAATGTTAACTTTTAATTTTAAACCAATCTTTAATTTAAACAATTTTTGCTCCAATTTTAATTTATTTTCGATCGATCTCTTCCAAATTTATCAAATCAATCAATCTTTCCAAATTCATCAAATCAATCAAATCCACCACCGCTCGGCAGCAACGCATCAAAAATATCCAAATCAACTTCAAATCTCAAAGTTATCATCCAAAAAATTACGCAATAATGCAAACGCATACAATCACTTTATTTAATCAATCAAATTAAAATATTACTCACAATTTCAAATAACAAAATCTCATATCAAAACTCAAACTCAGCGGGCATACAAAATTTCAGCCGCTGTCCGCCATGGCTGGCACAAAAAGCCTCTCTTCTCTGTCTTTCTCCCCACTCTGCACTTTTTCAATTCAAACGTTTAAAACTGAAGTTAACAAATTTTTACTATTTAGCACAGGGTGGGTCGAAATATTTTGTTTCACGACAGTATGTATGTGGTTAAATTTTGTGTGCGCTCTACCTCAAAAAGTAATAGACATTTTTTAACAAAATTTTGAATTTAGTACATAAATATTGAGACTTAGAGCTGATTAGATTTTGGTTAAAATCGGTACATGGAAAAGCAAAATAAAACAATATTTTGTAAATTAAAAAAAAAAATTTTTTCTTATTTTTAAAATTTTATTTTTTAATCATATTCTCCTCTAAAATAATAATAAAAAAATCGGTATACGGAAACGCAAAAAAAATAAATAATATAAAAAAAAAATTTTACAAATAATTTTTTTCTTATTTTTAAAATTTTAACTTTTTAATATATTCTCCTCCAAAATAATATTTTTTTAAAATTCTTTTAAATTTATTATTATTTAAAAGTATGATAAAGTTATGGGCATGGCCACATCCGATTTTTTTTTCTTTATTTTATAATTTTTATTTTGTATACTTGATGAATTCTAAAAATATTTTTGTCTGTTAAAATTTTTATGGAATTTAGAAACTGCGTGAAAAATTGGTAGAATGAAAATTTCATTTTTTTATATATTTTTTAATAATATAATATTACTTAGACTTAATCTATGCTATAAGGAGCCCGAAAAAGATTTATTTAGGGCCCTGGATGAAAGAATAAAATAAATTTTGTTTGTTTGTTTTATTAATTTAATTTGAGTAAACCAGTGAAGTAATTTACGAGAAAGACAAAATGTAGTTTTTTAATATTGAAAGTATTATTAAAATTGCATTTTATGTGATTTATGAGTTATTGTACTTATTATATTATAGTAAGATGATGTTCGCACATAGATTAGTTGTATTGTATTAATTTTTACTTTTACTATTTTTTAGTGTAAAATTAGCTTTGTTACAACTTACGAGAGAATTAAACGTACCTACCTAATTACATTAATTTGTATTATTTATGTTCATCGTAACAATGCAGATTTTTGAAGGCTTTACAAGCTTTTAATTTAATAATTTCTTCTTTTTCTAACTAACTTTTATTGTTTTTTCACAATTTATGGCTATCTCTCTACTCTTCTTTCCTCTTTTAGGCGGTTATCCTTTCTTCTTTACTAGCATTGTTTCGTCCATCCACACCTGTGCAAAGCACTCGGTGAAAGTAATTCAATTTCCAAATACTTTTGAATATTTAAATTATTTTATCCAATGCCTTTTAATTGGATTATTTTTAAAATCTTTTAATATTTCCTAAGCCAAATTTTTTGTAAACCTTATTAGATTCCTAATAATTTTTATTTCTATTAAACCACTAATTAATTAGATTAAACCAACCGCGAATTTTATGTACAATTTAAATTGAACCAATTGAAATCATTCGATAGTAAAAAAAAATTATTTGGTATAATTAAAGTGGTTTGTGGTAACAATCGGTTACTAACTTCTTCTAAGATGTTCACTTCAAACCTTTAATAGTAGATTATATAATTAGAGCGTAAAATAGCTTTTATATTGTAATATTTGGTTCTTCAATTTGAATTACCGCCTTCTCAAATCAAAGTTACAAACCAAACCAAAGCTGTGATCGTCAAACAAACCTCGCACGTTGTGATCTCCCCTCGTAGTAACACTTACAAGTCCTTTTAAATTTGCGGATGGCTCTTTGAATGCTAACGTAGTCTTACCTTACTTACTAACTTCAAGCTTAAACACATATGTCCAGTGGCGTAACCACTGGTGGGACACCTGAAGGAATAATTAGTACACACAAATTAAATAAAACACAGGATTCGGTTTAACGATGAATATATTTTAACCGAGAAAAAAAAAGGTAGTCCGACAACCAATTTACCAGCAAAGTTAATCTCCTTGATATCATGTAATTCAGAATACTTTAGTTTGGAATTTGATTTAATAACTGTTCGATAGTTAATCCCTCTGATCGTAATGTTTTCTAATTGATTATTCATATTTATTTTACCAACCACAACCTATAGTAATTCGTAAGAAATTTCATGTATGTATACCGATGTTCGATTCAATTTGTTTTTATATTCCGTAAGACCTTAAATAATAACCCTTATATTCTAAATTATCCGCCCTTATAATTATTACCTTGTCATTTAAATCTAAGATGGTCGTCTTAAAATTAGTACGTCTCTTATTGCTAATTGGTCAGTTTCTTAAACTAGTACGTCTTTCTTATTGCTAATTGGTCATTTTCTTAAATCTAGATAGATCGCTTGTACTTAACTAAATAAATTCCCCATACTTAAACTAGTAAATAATCATAGCCGCAAATAATAATCATGAAGAACTTTGTTAACACAGTTCTTTAATATCGTTTTAATTGGTATTACCTTTTATTAGGTTAAATGGTGTAATTTTAATTGTATTCAATTTTAATTAAGTTAAATGTATTCAATTGTCACTATTTTTTTTAGTGGTTGCAAAAATCATAAGGAACATTGTTAAAATTATTAATAACTGTCCTGAAATATCATAATTTTGTAGTACATCATTTAGATATATGAAAAAAAAAAGGAACGACATCACAGCATTTGCTATGTCACTTCCGGTTCCATTACAGCTTGCCTTTTTAGTGACCAGCCATACTGAGACATATTTAACCGCCATCTTATGATTGTAAGCGTCCACAAAATCCGTTACACTTAATTATCTAAATTAAATTATCCCACGATAAATATATTTTCCACTTCAAACACTTCATTAAATTACCTTCAACGACTCCCCTTACAACCTAAACCAAACCAACTCTAATAATAGTACGCCACTGGCAAAACATTATATGAATAATCAATCCCTCACATCACATACCCCCATTTCTGTTTTAAATGATAATATAATAAATCACCATCTTGAACAGTAATCAAATCTTATAACTGAAGATAAATTAATAACAACTTAGATGCACCCGTGTATGTAAAACGAAATTATCTACCCGCGTGGTTACAACAGTTATTACTCGAACTTTTAACATAATCCTGCATTAAATTCTTTAACGAATAAATCAAATATTTTAACTTACGTATTTTACTTCTGTTGTTAACTAAATCTGATTTGAAATAATTTTAATTTCAATTACTTGATATTTTCAAACATTCCAAGTACCAAAATCACCCACATCCGACCATCTTGAAGTACCAAAATCTAAGACCCTTTGTTAGCATCTATAACGGTCAACTCTAGCGGAAAAAAACTCACACCACTTCCGTCTTACCACCGTTGTATTTAAAAGTAACCAAATTGAACTAAATTTAAAAATTTCGCGCCCAATATATTCAAATTCAAATTTACAATATTACAATATTAATCGCAATGAATAATAATCACAATATGCAATATTTACAATTATTAAAGTAATTTGATTTAATTAGAGCTTAGAGCTCCGCTCATTTTTGGGTAATTAACTGTGTCTATTGATTTGTAATAGAGATATTTGAGGTGTGAAAAGTGGCACTTTACTGGTTGATGGTTTCAGTGAAAAAACTTGAAAATCTATGCGACAGCTGTTGTAAAATTTAAAATAAGCAGTAAACAAAAAAATTTATTAAAAAAATCAAAAATTATAATAACAGTTAATAGCCTAATCTTGCAAGTACAACACACAATTTAAATAATACCCACATAAAATTTATATTATGTACCACGAAATACTTTCTAAATTAAGTAAATGTTCGAACAATTATGTACAAATGCGTAAATGCATGTTCATATTATTATGTACATACAGGTACCACGAAACGGTTGAATTTTAATTAATTAGCTAAAATTTTTAATAGGATGACACTTTCTCCGGTGTTTTATTCGATACGAAAGGACCTCTCAGTAACTTCGCGACGTTTTGCAAAACTCCAATTGGAATCTAAAAAGCGAAAAGATTGGCACACGCTGATTAATTTCGAAAAAGTCTTACTTGAAATATATCGTCGATTAATCGTGCAAAAGCGGTTCCTGGTTTTAAAACATGGGTGGTTGGTGTACCAAAACTAACGGACGTGTGGAAATCTTCATCGTTGGTGGAATTTTGGCTTGCACTCAAACTTTTAATTTGATTTTCGACGAGCGTTGAGTTTTCCGGATGTACGCTGTTAATATCGACATCTTTGTCTGTGGCCTAAAAAGTTTTGTAAAAATTTTGAGTGGTAAACATGGACGAAAAACAGACCTTATCTAGAGCTTCATTTGCCGGTTTCGCAAAGACCACCGTGAAAATTATTACCAAATTTATCAATATTCTCGATACTCTTGCCATTTTCTAAAACAAAGAAAAACTGAACGTTCGTGTCGGTAACAGCAAATAATGTTGTTTGCTCAAAATTTATTAAACAAACATTTAATGACCGTGTCGTGTTTGCATGCATAATAAATGGAGAAAAGTAGAAACATCTTAGAAATTAAAGTGGATGGTGCAGATAATTGGTTAATAATTATACCTAACTACTGCATAGAATTTCCAATTTAAAAAATTACCAATTTGATTATGTGGCATTGTGTACGATGAGGAATACAAATCCACTTTTATCTTCTCTGACAATAATTAATTATTTCGGTTTGGTCTCGTCGTTTCCAATGTGTAATCTTTTATTATGTCACGTATAAGAAATTTTAGAAAGTTAAATAAATGCATTTATGTAACACTCGTCTTTTATATTATGTGCTATGATTTACATACCGAAAATATTTACTCTAATTGTGATAATAAGTGAATATTTGATTTACAAATTAGAAAAGTTTGCACTTACCTGTTATTTAACGGGCGCAAAACACAAACACACGGTAAATGAGTTAAAAAGCGTTTGGTCGAGTTTCGATATTTTAGTAATAATTTACCACTTCTCAAATTTCACTGTTCTTGTTATTTATCTTATATCCCCATCCAAATTGCACTTATGCAATTCCGACATTTATTAAATTATTTCAAAAGATCGGAATACCACGCACGTGCTATGGATGGCGTCAAATTTGTTTGGAAACATCCAGTATAGTTATTTAAAAAATTTTTCTGAAGAGCTCAGCTAGATTTCTTCGAAAGAAACTTTGTTCTGGATTATTTCTAAAAAGAGCCAATTAAATATCGTTAATTTTATTAATTGTATAAATCAATCGGATTTCAGGAATTTAACTTTCTTTTGCGTAATTGTTACGTTTATTGAAAGTTGTTAAAATATTTCGGAGGTTTTAATTGATGCCATCGAAGGTAAAATAATTTCTTATCAGATAAAGCAAACATCAAACTCCGGAGAACTCTAAGAAGACGGAATCATCGCGGAGTAAAGGCTGCACTGCATTACACAATTAAAATTAATTTTGGGTAAAAACTTTGTTCATTATTTTCAGAATTTCTGTGAAAATGGTTGATTTCCCAAGAAAATTTATTTGACCAATGTTGTAGCCCGCTAAATTATCTATCCGGTTTGGGCTATTAGTTTTTTTCTAAAACGTTTCGTTTAAGAGATACGGAGTTTGCAAGAAAAGTAAAAAAAATAAAATCAAAGTTCTATTAACATTTTTTTCCTTAATTTAATTTATAACTCATAAACCGTTTATTCTAGACGATAAGAAGATATAAACTAATTTGTAGATAAGCGAATGATCTTTAAAAAAGGTTTAATCTATTAAGTCTAAAAAATTAATAATATCGGAGCTATGGCCATTTGAAATCAGAAATTCAAAATATTGCTTTAAAGAGAGGTAAACCCCCCAAGGGTTTGAAATTAGACAAAAATTTTATTTGAAAATTTGTCTTAGAAAAGTGTCCTTTAACACCACCTCAAAGGTTCTCCACGGTCACGGGGACACCCTGTATATAAAATATTATAATATACAAAAGGAAAATAGAAAATAATCTCACATTATAGATAAAATATTTAATTTTTTGAATTAAATTGAAACATCGAAAGCCGGTAGCTATGCTATTGAGTAAAATCCTGGGAGGGTGGGGGGGGGGGGGGTAGGAGTGTTATACCATGATGAAAATTGCAGTAAAGTTGCATTACAAGGTGTATTACTGATGTTTTCATCATCTTCAGATACAATTAACTCGGCCAAAACCATGCATCGACTGAAACTTCCGCATAAATATTGTCGTGTTTCGAAATGCATAAAACCACAAATTAATTTATTTTGTAAATAATTTAAAAAAATTCAATTTCATTATTTATTTATTTATCAAATTGTAAATGTTGTATAAAAATTGTTAGCTGTAAATAAGAGTGGGAAAAGCGTAGAGGGAGTAGGTCGATGCAAGTAGACTGAGGGCGACGGCCTTGAAGGCGAGTCAGGCGGATGAAAGGCCATTCCCGAAATATTTAAAAAGATTAAAATTGTTTTTGAAAATAAATAAGTTAATTTGAGTTTTTGTTTATTTTAATAATTGAAGTGAAGTGCCAAATTGGAAAATAGGAAGAATTTATGACAATTCGATGCAAAGGTACATAGCAACAAATTTGTTAGGCCAGCTGCTGAGTACACGTGCGCTACAATACCACACACAAAAGGTAAATTTAAGCAGCTTTTAAAACGAAAAGGAATCTGATTGTTCAAAAAAAATTGATAAAACCGAGCTAGAGTGTAATCTTGGAACAAAGCATAATTTTAGAAGATTTGTATAGCTCGGGTCATTACAATATATACCGCTATCAATTTAAAGCGGTATTGACCTGTGTGAATTTAGTCCTAAAAAATTTTTTGTTGTTGTTCCAGGTTATTCCAGTTTCGTAGCATATTGTTCTAAAAAATTATTTTTATACATCCGAAATTAAAGTCGTAGGAGGAAGAGCAACATTTAAGGCCAGCTGGTCACACATTTAAATCAATATAAATTTTTTTTATTGTTTCAGATTGTTCTAGATTGCTTCTATAGTATAAATACATATTTATAAATATTTCTGTAATTTAATAGAACACCAACAGATAGTTCCATCAAATTTGAATACTTTTGGAAATTATAATATGATTAGATGCAAAAAACTAAGTACAACTGGAGTTCAGTGAACTTTTTTAAAAAAAAAATTATTGTTATTATTGTTGATTTATCTTAAAATAAATTTTTGAACTTAGAATTTGTACATTTTTATTATATATTTTCTTTTTACTGACACATTATTGCATAATATAATTTTTTTACCTCTTTGGTACGGTAAACTCTACATGTTAGTGGAGTAAAAAATAAAAAATTTTTTTAGTACTTTTGCTAAAGTAATCCAGAATTGGCCAAGTGGTAAAAACTCTAAAACTTTTAAAATTTAAATTGCAGGAGGTACACAATCGTTGGTAAAATAATTAAAATGGTTTTAAGGGTGCAACATAAATAGTTTACTAAAAAAATTAGAGCTTCAGCTATATGTTCAATTTTAGTAAAGATTAATTGAAAAAATAGTTAGAAAATTTAATTTTACAAGGTGAATTTTAGGGTGAATTGTATTAAAAATTTAAAATTTTGAGAAAGAGCTTAATATGAGTTAACATAGTCTTATTTAAAAAAATTAAAATAGGAAATGATTTAAAAAATATATTGCTCTAAAAATTTAATAATTTGTAGATTCTCTTAATTTGAGTTTACATATTTTGAAAAAATAAATTTTTTTGATTGAATAAATAAATCAAAAAAAATTGGAATAAACTTAAAAACTTAGGATCTATTTTGGAAAAATAGTTTAAAAAATTAAATCTGGGGTTGGTGTTTTTGAGGCGAATTGAAAATAAATTGCTCTAAAAGCAATAAATTGCCTTAATTTTAGTTAACATAGTTAACATCCCTAAATTTTAAAACTTTTAGTTATGTTGACAGAAATTAAGCATATCCAAAATCATTAGATTTTAAGAATGATTAATTTTTAGTGAATCTCTAAATTGCGGTTCGGATGCTAGGTCTCCAGACGATTCAATATTTAAAATTATAAACAAAAATTATAAATTATAATCATAATTTAATTTATTAAAAAAATTAAAGTTGTTTTTATTAATACTAATTGATTGATTTACAACTCGATTTTGCCTATTTTTAAAAAAATTTGTTCTAAATAAAAATTGTAATAAAATTTTAGTTTGTTTCGTCAAATGGTCAAAATAAAGTGCTTCGGTGGTACGTCCGGGAGAGGGGGAAGGGAAGGGGATTTGGTAACACATCCCCCTCTCTTGTATTCGTTCCTGACTATAGTAAATCATAATTGTTATTGTGATTCAATATTGCAATGATCCTAGCTATTCAAATCTATAAAATTTCGTTCAATTCAAAATTATCCTCTCGCTTAGGGTTCATTCATTATTAAAAAAAGCATGTTGAGATTCTTGTTCAAATATTTTTAAATAATTGTAAATTTTCGTGTAGTAAATTTTATTTTTAATTTTCAAAGGTGTAATAGGTTTGCATAAAATTTAGTTACCTTATAGTATCGCAATTGCATGTGGTCTTGCAGCTGGCGGAAGCCCGTTGGCCAAACAAATTTGATGCGCTCTATTTTTATGAAATTTAATCCAAATATTCACATAAATCGTTAAATTTTTAATTATCAAATACTTCCACTTTAATAAAACAAAAACCATCAATTTAAATTTAATTCACTTATCAAAATTTAAACTTATCATTGCGGGAATAATGATCATCCGCTGGCCAAGTCTCTACCTAAGTGTCTATCTAATCCCCTCTCTTTCATGCCTTCAATACGGATACCAATTCAAATTTTTTAAACTTAAAATCTATGTACAATGCTTTTTTTACAAATTTACAATAACAAAAACAAACTTTAAAATAATTTTACAAAATAAATAAATTAATGTTTCTAGCGTTTCAAAACACGACAATATATTACATCATGGTTTAGTGGATCAGTACTCTGTCTCACTTCAATTTCTACTAAAATTACTCTCTTATTGGTTAAAATTATGAGCAGTTAATCGAGCGGCATATCAATCAATTACCATTAATAAAAACGGCTTTAATTTTTTTTTAAATAAAATTATAATTTTGAATATTGAATCGTCCGCGGATCAATCGTCCGGGGACCAATTGTTCTAGAATCCTAAATGCCACCCCATTGGAGATTTAATTTTTGTAACAATTTTTCAAATTGTCAAAGTCAAACTAAGCACATCTCCAAATTTTTAGTTCTTTATATTTAAAACTCACCGTCTTTTAAGAATAAAATTTTTCAATAAATATTTACTGAAATTAAACATTTCCAAAGTTCTAAATTTTTTATGAAGCTATTTATATTTCACCCTTAAAGCTCAACCCATACAAAAATATGAACTTTTTAATTAATATACCTCCGGCAAGTGATATTTTCAAATTTTCAGATATTTAACCGATTTTTGAGAATTCTGACTCGAGGTACAGTGACAGGGCCGTATTTAAGAGGGGGTTAGGCGTTACAACCCCCTCCCTCCCCCGAAATTATTTATCAATTAATAAAGTACTGAAAGTTCGACTGCAATCGTAAAAAAACAGATAAAATTAAAACAATTTTTAAAACTATAACAAAAACATTAAACTTGAAGTGTTTAAATAAAAATTAAAACTATAGAGATATTTTTAATAAATTAAATCCCAAATAAAAAAATCGGAAATTCGTATTATAATCCGGTGATTGGCGACACTGGATTAAAAATTTTTTGAAAATTAAATTAATTTTTGATTTTTTGAAAAATAATTATATTGAAATAAATGAAATAGGTATTTTATCTTAATTCTTACTATTATGGTAAAAATTTTAAATTGCTTGAATCAAAAATTTTAAAGGAAACATACATTTTATGACCATATGGGCAGCATAGCTTAAAATAACACTTCCGCAATAAATTAGAGTGGGTATTGTATACCCATAAATTGTTTTATATTTTTTAGTTCTTCGTTTTGACAACATTATTTTACTGTCGCCATCGGTAAAATTTTAAAATTAAAAATTTTTATTTAAAAACGGTTTTTTACATGAGAGTTTAAAATTAGAATATAAATAAGTTTAAAGTTATTAAAAATATCGTAGTAAACAAAACTTTTAAAATGGTATAAACAAAATTTTATCCCAGAAGTCAACCTGTAATCAAAATTTGTCGCTCCTTTGACAAATTATTTTTAACCATTAAATAGAGTTCATAAAAATCGAAATTTTCTCAAAAAAAAATAATTATTTTAATTAAATAAAAACAATTTTTTTACAAAATTTTAATTTTTTTGCGGTAACTTTCGACAAAATACTTTCAAACAAAATTTTCTAATAACAATACTCAAAAATAAAATCTTAATTGCAAAAATACTTGCACAAAATTATACTCAAAAAATCAGCAGAGCAAAATATAGGCCTCTGTCGTTTCCATCCTCTTGGCAAAAAAAATCTTCCTCTACTCACTTTTTTCCAAACATTACATTTCAAAAATTAATATAACAAAATTTAAATTTAGAAAAACTACTCTTGTATTTTAATAAAATAGCTATTTATTTTGTAATTTTTTCAAAACCCCCCCGGAAATTTAGTCTAAATACGGCTCTGTACAGTGATGGCAGGCACAAGATAAATTTTGCATTGTTAACCCTACCAAGCCTATACTAGTGTACTGAGAGGGTAAAAAAAAATTCTAATATGCAATAGGTAGTAACAAAGATTGTTCCTAAAAGAATACACAACATGGATCTACGAATTATGAGTGGCCCAAAAAACAGTTTCTTGCTATCTTTCCCGTTACTTTTTCAGTCCTAAAAAAATATTTTGAAACATAAAAATATCCTAGAACAATCTGGAATAAAAAAAAATAATTTTTTTAAAAATACAAAGCTGAATGGTGCTTTTTCTCTCACTTTTTTCTGGAATAAACTTAGAACAACCTGAAACAAGAAAACCACTGTAAATACAGATTTTTGACTTGGAACACAACTTGGAACAAAATTAAAAGATCAAAATCGCAGTTGAGCGTCAGCCTCTTTTGTATTTAAATTTTGTTTATAATTAAAGAAGTTTACGCTCACTGCTTCTAACACATTGTTAATGCTACATTAAGTCACACGGGACTTAATGTACCGCACATATGCATCTTTTTTGAACGTTCCTGGGATTTAATAGTATATCATCTATGCGGGAGATAAGGCCCGAGGGCTTTTGAATTTTTCGCCGGTAATGCATTGTTATCTCACAAGTTTGACAACTATTGCCGACGAAATCAAAAAAAAAATATGAAATACAGTATTTCATTTTATTTTATTCATGTTTATGTGCTTGTCGTGTAGTTATTGTAGTTAGTGCCGGTATTACATATATGTCAATATATAAACGTCAGATAATATTACCTTCCTTGGGAATTTTACAAATATTAATCAATGCAGCAAGTAACCGCCGTCGTATCCACGCCATTTGATGGAGATAAGTACGCATTTATTTACCGGAAGTAGATAAAATTGATTAGTAAAAACTTCATAAAATTAATGTATTAAATTGATTTATTTTATTAAAATAAAGATTTACAAGATTCATTTTGTATTTAAGATTCTATTGGTGCTTGATTTAAATATTCTCAATTTTTGGCGAAAAAATTCGACACCCAACGAACTAATTGATGCCAATAGAATCTTCTTGGTGCTTAAAATTAAGTACACAAACAATAACAAATTGTACGTACGTATAGGGGACGGGGATAACCCAAAAATAGGTTTTTGGGAAAAAAAGGGAGTTTTTGGCATCCGATTCGACAACAGTAATTAATACTTAGCAAGAGGTAAAAATCAAGTAAAGCCGGCAAAAGGGGAAATACATAAATGGAGGTATTTGTAATAAGGAAACAACAATCGTTAATATTGTGGATATTTAAGGACATTCATTGTTTGCTCGTCTAACTTAAATAGACAAACAGTGGCAAAGAAACATTGAGAAATTTTTTTACTTTGTTTGCTATTTTGTATCAAAACATGTTAACAATTGTATTTGCTATCTAATTATGTAATTAAAATATATTTAGTCTCCATGAGACTTGGTTTGCGATCCGAATATATAACATCGAACACGAATATGAACAACGATTTTCTTTATACAGACAGGGTCCGCGATAACCTGCCGAGTATTTACAACACAGGTACTAAACAAACAACGATCATTGTGATCTGATAGATTATAATATAATTATTATATGCAAGAGCCCGCAACAATATAAATGTCTCGGTAGAGTACGAGTAGACCAGTTGGAAAATTATTCACGTAAAAAGCTTTATTGCTGATTCAATAGTATTGCCCACCAATTATTCAACCAACCAAAAAACATCTTGGCCTCTCTTCGGCGTCAAGTTAAAATTTTGTACTACTAAACACGCAAGGTTTTCTTTGCTGAAACAATGTTTTTGGAGGAGAACACATCGAGGAGATATTGCTAAGCAAAAATCAGAAAACACATAGGGATCACATAAAATACCTGCGAACATTTGGAACTGATCTACGTTACTCCACTAAACAACAGTGATTATTTCGAGCCCATCGAGGTGCGATTTTCAAAATTGCGTTTACACCCCCATCGACTCGACACACTCAAGGTTAGTTAACAATTTTGGGCAGAATTTAGACAAACACACAACACTTAACTATCAACAGAAAATATACTTAGGTAACGTTTTTGGTAAGCAAAATAAATGCTCCATATTTTGTACAACTTTGTCTAAATTCAGCTTTACACACAAGGCAAACATTTAAGTATGATTTTAAGGATTGTCCTGCAATCACGCCGATTTAAATATTAAAACATGATTCACTTGTTCCCAGTTTTGGTATGTTTCCCACTTTTATTTCACATCAAATACATCATCACAATATTGATGTTGAAATTGCTGTCGTGATTGTCTTCAATTTCACCATCGTGTATTTACGCGCTAAAATCAAAGGATTCCCATTCAGAAAAACGTGATTCTTGTTTCTGAAGTTTTTGGGTTGCTTCTTTAAGGTAGGAATCCTGGATTCGGTACATACCCGAGTTTGCTTGGAACATTAACGTTTCTAATATGCGCTCGTTTTTTATAGCTTTAGATGGCAAAACGACCTGTGCGATTAAAAAAATATTACCAACGGCCGCAATCTCACAAACCGATCGCTCACCTTAATTAATTCTTGCGGAGATATTCTATAAAGTTTTAAATCTCTCGCCAAACGCTCCATAATGCACTTAAATTCCAATTTCGCATCTAATTTACTAGAGGTTTTTGTACGAATTTTGTGTCTGGCCCATCCTAGCATCGCCTCGAACTTTCTCACCTCGGGAACTTCCAAGTTCCTAAACACAAAACAATGCAAAACAGGAAATTTTGCGCAAACCCGATTTGCTCACCTGCACATAATCATCTGAACCATGGATTCACTAAGCGTTAAAAATTCCGAAGTTTGAAATAAAGCGTAAGCCCTCGTTTCCACGAACGCCAAAATCATGTTAACTAATTCGGAAGCCGAAGTGTACCTCCAATAATAATTTTCTAATGAACACAACATACAACACACCTGAAAATTGACATTTTAACAACACCCACAACCAAGTCCTCCAAAAATAACTTACAACATCGGTCCGAAGAAATTGTTTGGCATGGTGAAAACAAGCTTGCAACAATTCGGGTAAGTCGTAATGTTCAGCTGCACAAATCAGTCCTGGAATGGTGGCACACGTGAGAGGACAAGATCCTGTATGTAAATAATCCAACAAAATACGAAAAGTTTCCGGATCAAATTCTATAATTGAAAATTCAGTTTGTGCGAGCTTTGCCCTGTCTACTTTTTGTGCGTCAGCGCAGACACTTAGTCTCGGCACGGGTAGTTGAGACGCACTATGCTTATCTTTGCCATCCTTATCTTTTCCATCTTTATCTGCAAGTTAAGAAGACATCTGTTCTACATAAAAATATTAACAAATATAACAGTTGCGAATCTGTAAAAAGGTGAAGCGCTTTAGTTCATTTGAGATACTTACGAAATACTAAGTAAAAAAATTGCAACTTACTCGAACAGTCTTGACTACTAGACCACTTTTTCTTGTCGTCAACAGTTAGTTGCTGCGCATTGTGTCTTCGTATCGACTTTCCCCAACCAGCAGTGATCGTGCCTAATCTAGAAAACGCTCTTTTCACCATCGGAGAGCTAGGAACACTTTTGGGACGTGGCGACTCAATGTCCGGGACTTGTAAAAAATTGCTACTCTTTGGCCTCGACTGCTGAGGACTTAACAGTGTCGGAACGGGTCTAGCTAAAAGTTCCGCCACAGGAACTTGTGGAGAACCAAATCCAGTCTGAATCCCATAGAGCATTTCTTGAAAAACGCGACTTCTCACCCCCAAAATTGCCCGAACGCCGATAAATTTCACCTAAAAAATTTCAGTCAGACTCGAAAGTTTCGGCGAACTCATTTTACCTTTTGTTTGGATTGACCGACTAAGAAAACTACATCGAAGAGTTGTGCGTTCTGCAAAACATTTTGTTCCGCGTTCAAAAATACTCTCGTGAAGTCTTTGGCTAACTGATCGTAATCCTCAAATTGATCCCTCACGCTATCTAATAGCGGCGAGGAAGGCCTCATGTGTCCAATCGGTCTCCAAGAACCCCTTCGGTATGGTTTGGGAATTTGGCCGGTTTCGGCGTGGTTTTGAAGATTTGCGACGATATCTTCGAGCATTTGGGACCTTGTGCGTTCTTGCATTCGTGCAAATTTAGGAGCCGAGTAGCTGGCTCTCTCGCCGTTCACTATTTTGGTTAACAGCCACTCTCTAAACATCGGACCTTTATCAAAAACACTTTGTTCCCATAAATAAGGCTTATATGCACCCACTTCGTCTCTCGTCACAACCGAGACTTCGTAACGAGTGGGCTTTCTTTTTATTCGCGGAGATGTGCGAACTGAAAAATTTGGTTGTCAAAGATTTTTAAACATAATAGTATGACGCCGATTTTAAGGCCTATAAAATTTTATAGTATCTGATAGTACAGGTCGTAGAGGAGGTTTGGATAATTTACATTTTTATAACAATTTAGAACATTTGTGTTGTCTGATATACTGTAATTTAAATTTATTGATATACTAAGAGCGGTATTTAAAGTTTTATTTAAAGAAGTGGTGAGTGGAGAAATGGGAAGAGCTAGCAGTAAGTTTTCCTTTTTTCCTATCACATACATACAAGATTACACAGAGAGCCGTATTTAAGGAGGGGGGGGGGTTATAGAGGTTAAACCCCTCTCCCCCCTAATTATTTATCAATTAATAAAGTACTGGAAGTCTGACTGCAATCATAAAAAAATCAGAGAAAACAAACACAATCTTTAAAACTGTAACAAAAACATTAAACTTGAACAGTCTTACTAATAAAAATCCGTTATACACGCGTTGAACAATTGTTTAGTTATACACTGTATAAGGTATGTATAAGGGGTGTGTAACTTTCCTACTAATAAACGTTGTGTAGGCGTTGTATACGCGCTGTATAAGTTATAAGTGTGTTAAACATTCGAATTAAAATTTTTCGTATGTAAGTGTGACTTTTTGTACAACTGTCATAATCTAAAGTCATATTCATATTCTACTGTCATATTCTAAGAAGAAAAAAGAGGTTTGAAAACGAAAATTACCACTTTTCGAGGTACCTAAGTAAAACATCTAAAGAAAACATTTATTTATTTTTGTAACATTCAAGTGACGCTTGTTTTTAATTTTTATTTGTTATAGAACAATAAATATGATAAGCTATAATAAGTTATTTAAAGTTAGTTTATTTTTTAAAAGAAATCGTTAATACAAGCAACTCTAACGGCTTTTTCTTGTATACAATTGTCACTATTACGCATATAATCCTGTAGTAAGTCTTCTGATGTGGCAAGTTGTCTTCAGGTGGCATAGACAAATTCTTCTCATACACAACAAATTATTCTTCCATTTGTATTGCTCTATTGTGTAGGGCACTAGGTGATTTGGTTTCTGGTAATTTAGTCCCCGGTAATTTGACCCTCGAGGTAATTTAAACTCTGGTAATTTGGTTTTCGGGTATTTGATCCTCTGGTAATTTGACCTTCGGTAATTTTGCCCTCGGTAATTTCACATCCGATAATTTGATCCCCTGGTAAATTGGTTTTCGGTAACTGTACAGTTTTGCTAAATAAATACTTAACAAAAACTAACACTAACCTATTCACAGATCCATGTCTTCGCGTGGATTTACCTTTAATGTTTGAAAGGTTTACAGTTACCGGGGATAAAATTACCAGGGGATCACATTACCGGAGACCAAATTACTGGGGATCAAATTACTGTATACGATTGTGTAGCACAGCCAAAGCCACAATGGAAGTTTTGGTATATTCTAAATTTGTTAAAAAAACCGTGCAATAGGCACTTAAATCGTTGATTCCAAAGCATATTTTCCACAACATTTCTAGTTTGCTCGTGTGCTCTGTTGTACCTTTCTTCTTTCTTAGTTGACGGATTCAACAGAAGAGTAAATAAAAAAAAGTTCCAGCATAACCCGAATCTCCTAGCAGACATTCATTAAATTCGCTTCTTTCATATCTTTGCTTAATCAAGTTCTTTCTAAATATTCGGCTGTCATGCGTACTACCCTCCAAAAGATACCAAAAGATACGCAAAAACGGTAGACACGTACGTTTCTGAACGTTACACACTCGTTAAACAAGGGTTCTAGCTTGTATAAGCTTTGTGTAAGATTTGCTTGATAACCTTGGAAACGTCATACGCTATACACGGTTTATTAGTAACATTTCCTTATGCAAGATGTATACAAGCGTTATATACGGTTTATTAGTATACCTATAAATAGTTATCACAAGCTTATACAGAGTAGGCGTTATACACGGTTTATTAGTAATGTTTTCTTATACAACCTTGTATAAGCTCTGTTTAAAATTTACACAACGTTTATAAGTAAGGCTGGAAGTGTTTAAATAAATTAAAACTAAAGAGATATCTCTAATAAATTAAATCTAAAATTAAAAAATTGGAGTAGGCATGATAAACCCATAAATTGTTATATATTTCAGTCTAGGACGTTTTGGTTCAACCGTTTTGGCGCGACCGTTTTGGTGCAAGTCTGTTTTGGCGCGAAAATTATAAAATACTTTTTATAAGACGAAATCGTTATAGCAGTAGCTTAGTTTTATTAATTATTAATTAATCAATTAACTTAATTAATAAAATTTTTCTGAATTTAATTTTTTTGTATTACTACTTATATTTATATATAGAAGTAAAATGTATAGAATTGTAATTTAAAATGTTTGCTAAATTTGTATATTTTTTAATCTTGGTGTGATGGGAATATTGGGTTGTGGACAATAAAATAAAACAAATAAGTTGCACTAGCCAACGTTTCGGAACATTTATTGTTCCATCCTCAGGGCAAACGCAATTTATTGTTTACAACCCAATACTCCCATCACATCAAATATACTAATTTGGACAAAGAATTTTCGTTTGTTATTTTTTAATTTGTTAAAAAACTATAAAATATATATTGTCGTGTTTCAAAGGGATTCGCACCCAACCTGTGCATTTTATAGAAAATTTTGTTTTAGTAAATTTGAAGTTGTGGGATTGTAAATTTAAGAGGTGCGGACGATAGGTAACGCACTTAAGCATAGGACTGCTATAACGAAGTTATAGAAAAATTTATAAAGATTTATAATTGTATAATTGAATAATAATAAAAAAGAAAAGAAGATGGATGAAAACTTTTTGCCACGTGTCGCCGCAAGAGTAAGCGGTGCGACTTTTGGCTTGTTGATTTTTAGCTTTGTGAAATTTATTTTTGAAGTTGTGAGTAAATTTTTGAGTTTGATTAAATAAAGTAATTTTATGCGAATGCATTATTGCGCTTTTTTTGGAGATTTGGAATTGATTTGGATAAGTTTTTTTTTGATGAGTTGCTACCGAACGGTGATAAATTAATTTGGTTGATAAATTGGAAGAAGAGGAATTGAAGTTAGAAATTGAATTTGAATTATTTATAATTGAAAAATTGAAATTGCATTCGTAGGAATGAATGATGCTGTTGATAAGCGGGCGATTTGGAGAAGGTTAAAATCAAAACTTCGATCCTTTTGAAGAAAGTTAAAATTTTACATTTAATTAAATTTGGATAGTTAATTTTTGAAAAAGATTTATTTTGAAGAATTTTATTTTTATTTTTAAGAACGATAGAACCCAACCTGAGATACGACCGTCTCATCTCCCGCATTTAAAAGCAAGCTTGGAGCACTTATAGTGCATGTGAGAAACTACCTTTTTTTGAAAGGATCACTGCAATATACTAATTGCTGTTATACAAGTAACATACATAAAATAAGTAAGTAAATTTCAGGAAAAAATAAAAATTTTAGGTAATATTTAAGAGTAGGTAAAGAGGTAATTGCCCCCCCCCCCTTCATATATTTTTTTTTAGTATACAATAAATTATTAATAAAATTATAATATAATTGCTAATAAATAAATATAGAATAAACCAGTGCAGTATCAACGTAGCGGTTTCTAATGTGTACCTTACTAAAATTCAAGTTAATTTTTAAAAAATTAAATGTTTGTAATTATTTGCGCCAAACCGGCCTCGCACCAAACCGGTTCGCGCAAAACCGGTTGCACCAAACAGGCTGCGTCAAAGCGGCCGCGCCAAAACGGCCCATCCCGTTGTATTTTGGTGTGAATTTTATGTATAAAAAATGTACATTTGCTTAAGATTTGTGAAATTTTCTTTCAGTTTAATTTAGTTCTTTGTTTTGACAACATTATTTTACCATCCCCATCGGTAAAATAAGAATTTAGTTTTTAATTTTTTTCAAATTATAAAATTAAAAAATTTTATTTAAAGACGGTTTTTTAGAAGAAAGTTTAAAATTAAAATATGAATAAGTTTAAACTTATTAAAAATATCGTAGTAAACAAAACTTTTAAAATTTCACAAAAACCTGTAATTAAAATTTGTCGCTCCCTTGACAAATTATTTTCAACCATTAAATAAAGTTCACAATAATCGAAATTTTGTCTGAATATCGAACTCAAATTAGAGCTTAATTTAATTAAATAAAAACAATCTTCTCACAAAATTTCAACATTTTTGCGGTCACTTTCGACAAAAATACTTTGTCGTGTTTCAAAATGCTATAAACCATTAATTCATTTATTTTGTAAATTATTTTAAAGTTTAATTTTGTTTTATTATTTATTTATTTATAATATTGTATATAAAAATGTTAGTTAAATTATTTGCTGTATAAAATAAGGTGGGGAGAAAATAAAACTAGAAAAAAGAGGGGCTAAAAAGTAGAAGACTTGGGCAGAGACTTCGACGTTGAGTAGACGAGCGGACGAACATCATTCCCGCAATAATAATTTTAAATTGTTAATTATTTGAAAAATTAATAAAATAACTTAAGTTGAGTTGATTTTTTTGTTTAATTTAATTGTGGTGAAGTGCAAGTGTTAAGAAAACTGAAAAATTGGAAAAATTTGTGATAATATTTGATTATTCGATGAAATGTGTCGCAGCAAATTTATTAGACAGACTAGTTGAAACCACATGCGGAGCATACACATGCAAGTATAAGACCACATTGCAAGGTAAAAGTTGCACATTTGAAATTAAATATTTACGCCATAAAAATGTTCAATTTAATTAAAATTAATCAATTCAGTAAGAGCTCATAGCCAGGCCCGGGCTGGCCATAGGGCAGATCGGGCAAATGTCCGATGGGCCGCCTAACCAGTGGCTGATTATATCGCGAAAAAAGTTATGCTATTTTATATAGGTAACACAACAAAGTATCAAAATGGTTAATAAAACTTAATCTTTTAGCATAATAAATTTATAAATAACAAAAACCGTTCAAATACAACGTAATATATTAATGTCTACCAGCTATTTCTTATCACTTGTGCGCAGTGGCGTAGCCAGGGAGAGAGCTAGGGGGCTATAGCCTCCCTTCAGACACTTCCTTTTTTTTAATGACTATAGTCGCTTTTTACCGGTGCAATAAAAAATTAAAAAAAAATATGATTGTGTTCGACTGTTTGATATGATTGTAGTTAGGTACTGTTTTTAGTGTAGGTACTTGTTGCTTGTTGATAGCTAATCAGCCAAGCCAGTTAATTTAGGTCTGGCGTCCTCGGGCCCCCAGGGGCGGATTTACCAAATTGTCGCCTATGAGCACTACTTTGAGATGCCGCCCCTGTTATACTTAAGGGCTAACAGGGAGAGCGCAGGTAGGGGCGTGGTCAACGGATTTTTAGTGTTTACTGAAATTTCAAATATAAAATAACTTTACTATGGATAATAATTACCAATCAGTTTCAATTTTTAATTTTAATGACTGCTATTTATTGAAAATAAGGGAAGGTATACTATAATAAGAAGATTGGCAATAAAAATCAATGATAAATCTTTCGGAAATGCCGTTCTTTAATTCTCATTTCAATTTAAGGTAGGTAACAATGGTACAACAATAATTATACTCAAAAATAAGATGATCACGCCTCGTTTTTCGAAAAATTTGTTTTTTTGTGAGTGCATTTGTTTTTCATTTTGTTAGGTGTATTATAAAATGGCAAAGTCTAAAATAATACTAATAAAAAATGTCTTTCACTATTAGAACTAAAAAACTAAAAAACAAAAACCAAACAAAGTAACTATGCTTTTTTCATGAATTTTGGCCATTATACGTTTTATAAAAAATAAATATGTTAAGAGTACATGTAGCGTTTCTGTGGGAAGTAGGGGGCCGACAGTCTCTAAAATGCCCGGGCCGGTTTTAGGTCCCAGTCCGGGCCTGCTCATAGCTATAAAATAATCTGTGTTACCTCAGCAAATTTCACAAGAGAGTGAAAATGCATAAATTTGCAAAGTTGGGGGCATAGCAACTTATACTTGCACAAAATTATACTCAAAAAATCAGCGGAGCAAAATTTAAGCCTCCGTCGTTTCCGCCATCTTGGCAAGAAAAACCTCTCTCTACTCACTTTTCTGCAAACATTACATTTCAAAAATTACAATATAACCAAATTTAAATTTAAAAAAATTTCTTTTGTATTTTAATAAATTAACTATTTATTTTTGAATTTTTTTAACCCCCCCCCCCGAAAATCTAGTCTAAATACGGTCCTGATTACACAGGTCCTTAACGAAGAATTCAAACCACGGAAAACCAATAGATTACAGCTCGGTCAGGTGTTTACAGAAGTCGAAAGCTGGAGAATAATAATTTAGTGCTATCGAAACTTTGAGTTCAAAATCCCAGTGTTATGTCTTCAGCACGGCAACTTTCACAGCTAATTAACATTATTTTATTAAGTAATTCGTGTTTTATCTCATTTATTTCAAAACTTTTGGAATTTGGGACTATGAGAAAATAAATTAAAAAAAACGTTATAAAATAATGTTGTTCTGTAATAAGGCAGGACAGACACAACCAGAGTTATCGGGGGAGGGGGGGTAAGGTTGAATTAAATATTTATATTTAAAAAAATTTCTTTTGTATTTTAATAAATTAGCTATTAATTTTTGAATTTTTTTAACCCCCCTCTCCCCTCCCCCCGAAAATCTAGTCTAAATACGGCCCTGATTACACAGGTCCTTAACGAGGACCTCGAACCACGGTAAACTAATAGATTACAATTCGGTCAGATGTTTACAGAAGTCGCAAGCTGAAGAATAATAATTTAGTGCTATCGAAACTTTGAGTTGAAAATCTCAGTGTTATGTCTCCAGCACGGCAACTTGCACAGCTAATTAGCATTATTCTTATTTATTAAGTAAATCGTGTTTTATCTCATTTATTTCAAAACTGACTATGGGAATAGAAATTAAAATAAAAATTATAAAATAATGTTGTTCTGTAATAAGGTAGGACAGACACAACCAAAGCTATCGGGGGGGGGGGGGGGGGTTGAATTAAATATTTACTGTACAAAAGGTATATTTTTCAAATTTGCAGCAGTTTATTGCATTTAATCATGTTTATTGTGTTTTTGAAGGATCAGGAAGGAGATAGTTACACCTAGCACATCCCTTGTATCCGCCTTTGGTAATAAAGACGTAAAACTGATAAAAATGCTCTCCAAAAATCAACGTAGCCTTCCCAAAATAAAATATTAAATCATTTTTAATTTATTTTATTTGAATTTTGTTAAAACGAAAAATGGGCTAAAGCTCGGCTACGTCTTAATTCTTACGTCTGGCTTTCGTTCTTTTTTATCTCCTCTATAAACAGCACTATCTACTAAATTGAACTTTAAAATCGACGGCACTTGAACAAATGAGCGCGTATTTGGCGTTTTCTTGACTTACCTAGTATAAAAGTATGTAAGAAATGGCTTTTTATACAAGCCGGTGAAAATGATGTATTATCAGCTTCCAAAAAGACAACACAAACGATATCGTTTCCTATGTGTCGCTTTCGCTGTAGCTTTTGAGAGTCATGTTTTTCGTAAGGCAATAAAGTACTAACGTGAAACATAATTTCAATGTTTCTCCAATTTGTGTAAATGGAATAAAGTCCTGAAAGTTAAACTCGGTAAATTTTATTAAAAGTTCGATAATATGGTTACCTGTTAAGTCGTGAACGGTGTCTAAACCGCCCTTATATCTATCGAATCCTTTCAATCGAACCTTTTCTCCCAATATTTGAAGAAACTCTTCAAACAACATCGAGTTATCATTGTTATCTAAAATTTCTTCTTCGGCGTATTGACCTTCTTTAACGTAAATCACTCCCACTTTCAATTCGGATTTAATAAAAACCTGAAGAAAAACATTTTCTTAACTTAAAATTTGGGAATATGGCAGTAAATCTAAGGCCATGAATTATTTAAACGGCGGAAAAAATATTTTTCAATTTAATTTCTATTACGTGAGAATTCAATTTATAAATAAAAAATTACCTGATCTAATTTTAAAAGTTCTTCCGGCGTATCTGGAAGTTGTCCGAGTGTTAAAGGTGGATTTATGTTGACTTCTTTCCCTAGGGATCTCACAACTTCTTCACGGTTGTAACGGTCAGCGAAAACGCAACTAGCCGGGATCAGACCATGAACTGTGTAACTTATAGCTCGAACTAATATCCTGAAATTGGAGAAAAAAGTCTTTACTTGTTTTTCTATTTTCATAGCACTCTCTTGGTACTGGCAACTAACTGTTTGAGTGGAAAATTGTTCGGGAAGTTAAATAGAAAACATTTTATTTTACTCCGGAAAAGCGAAGCACTGGATTTTGTAAACAATTACCGACAAAATATAGTAGTTTATCCATTAACCCATTACACTTGCAAGATTTCTTCCTATTAAAGCAAGTTTGTGTAATAGATTTTAATTTTCTAGAGTTAACACGAAAGTAACAAAGTTAAAATCGGCCAGCAACAAAAGTTTGCATTAGTCACGTATAATTATTGATTTATGCTGATGAGTGATGTTAAAATCGAGATAGGTGAGTTATCAATCATTTTTACAGTATTTATTATAGTTTTCACAAAAGCTTCCCGATTACATGTTTAACAAAAATTATTTGAAGAGCTTTATCGTTATTGAGTGGGTGAGTGAGTAGCGTGCTGACATTGTAAGTACTCTTAAATGAAAGTTATTAATATCAATTTTTTGTTATAAAAAAATCACGACGAGCAAGAAAGAAATTTAGAAAGCAAAAATGATAATTTAAGAACTTATGGAAATATGGCACCAGAATCTTGAAAGATCTAAATTGCAACGAACAAAAACTTAAACGATAAAGAATGAAAGAAAACGTTCCCAGACAAAATTAGGCAAGTTTTCGACCGAACCGTGTAACAGACGAATTAACCAGCTTGCTGCATCTGTCCTGCATTTGAAATTTTAAATCTAAAGGAATTAATTCAGTTTTTAATACTTAATATTGTAATATTGTAAATTTGAATTTGAATATATTGGGCGCGAAATTTTAAATTTAGTTCATTTTAGTTACTTTAAAATACAACGGTTGTAAAACGGAAGTGGTGGGAGTTTTCCGTTGGATGTAACCGTTGGATGGTAACAAAGGGGTCTTACATTTTTGAACGTTGTGGGGGACAGTCGTTCTTAGTGCATCAGTTTTAGAATATCAAATAATTGAAATTAAAATTATTTTATATCATATTTAGTTACCAACAGAATTAAAATACGTAAGTTTAAAATATTTGATTTATTTTTCTAAAAGAATTTAATACAGGATTACGTTGAAATTTAGGTAATAATAATATCGTGACCACGCGGTTAAGTAATTTTTCATAAGAGGTTGCATCTAAGTTTTTATTAATTTATCCTCAGTTATAAGATTTAATTACTGTTCGAGATTGTGATTTAATAATATTATCATTTAAAACGGGAGTAGGATTATGTAATGGAAGAGATTGATTATTCATATAATGTTTTACCAATGGCGTACCATTACGAGGGGTAGTTTGGTTAAGACGTAAGAAGAGTTGTTGAAGGTAATTTAATGAAGGCGGGTGTTTGAAGTGGAAATATATTTATCGTGGGATAATTTAATTTAGATGATTAAATGTAACGGATTGAGTGGACGCTTACAATCATAAGATGGCGGTCAAAATATGTCGCAGTATGGCTGGTCACTGAAAAGGCGAACTGTAATGGAACCGGAAGTGACATAGCAAATGCTGTGATGTCGCTCCTTTCTTTTTTTCAATGTCTAAATGATGTACTACAAAATTATGATATTTCAGGACAGTTATTGATAATTTTAACAATGTTCCTTATGATTATTTGCGACCACTTATAAAATAGTAACAATTGAATACATTTAACTTAATAAAATTTGAATATAATTAAAATTACAACATTTAACCTAATAAAGGGTAATACCAATTAAAAACAATATTAAAGAACTGTGTTAACAAAGTTCTTCATGATTATTATTTGCGGCTATAATTATTTGCTAGTTTAAGTATGGGGAATTTATTTAGTTAAGTACAAACGATTTATTTACATTTAAGAAACTGACCAATTAGCAATAAGAGGGACGTACTAGTTGTAAGCTGACGATCTTAGTTTAAGTGACGAGGTATTAGTTATATAAGAACGGATAATTTAGAATATAGGGGTTATTATTTAAGGTCTTACGGAATATAAAACCAATTGAATTGAACATCGGAATGCATACATGAACTTCTTACAAATTACTATAGGTTGTGGTTGGTAATATAAATATGAATAATCAATTAGAAAACATTACGATCAGGGGATTAACTATCGAACAGTTATTAAATCAAATTTCAAACTAAAGTATTCTGAATTACATGATATCAAGGAGATTAACTTTGCTGGTAAATTGGTTGTCGGACTACCTTTTTTTTCTTTCTCGGCTAAAATATATTCATCGTTAAACCGAATCCTGTGTTTTATTTAATTTGTGTGTACTAATTCTTCTTTCAGGTGTCCTAGCAGTGGTTACGCCACTGGACAGATGTAAGTTTGAAGTTAGTAAGTAAGGTAAACTACGTTAGCATTCAAAGAGCCATCCGCAAATTTAAAAGGACTTGTAAGTGTTACTACGAGGGGAGATCACAACGTGCGAGGTTTTTTTTGACGATCACAGCTTTGGTTTGGTTTGTAACTTTGATTTGAGAAGGCGGTAATTCAAATTGAAGAACCAAATATTACAATATTATTTGAGAGACCGAAGGTCTATAATATTAATTAACCGTAAGCGCACTGGGATATATTCAATATGGCCAGGTTATGAAAAACTCAAAAGGAAATGAATTTAGATTCAGGAAATAATAGTCTAAGCCTAAGCAATGAAACGTTTTTTCAAGCGGTAATTTCCCATCTCCAATCGCGCTAATTAGATATTCTTTGTCGGCTATTCTTAGAAAAAACAATATTTTTAAATTTTCCCACAAGATCACCGAGATAATCTTATTTAGAACTGAGAAATTGTAATTTGCGGCCTTCAGGCCGCCTAGACTATGCATCCAGTGTTATGATAATTCTAAAAGCATTCAAAATATTGTAAAAAATAAAAATGAAGTGAAAAGTTTATGAAAGAGTTGGAGCGCTACTGAGTTTTATGATCGAATAATGATTTTCACTAGCGGAATTCTTTTTCCAACCTGCTGTTTCAATATTTATAAGCACGTATGGGTATATATAAAGTTATTTTATCGACGATATTAAAAGTATATGACCGTCGTAACAAAAATTATGTCACTATTTTGCTTTATAGAAATGCACCATTAATACGGAAAAACTAAATCCTGTTTTGGAAAAATATGAAAAATTCAGCCCGCCGCATCATCGAAGAGTTAAATTGTGTAGGCATATAAAAAAAGTTCAGTGCCGGGAAAACAGTAATAACAATTTAATATTTCATGAAAAACTGCTGCAAAAGCTTCGCAATAACAATAAACAAGCTCCCTTAATTTTCTCAAAATTTCCCGTAGTAGATTAGCTAAATCTCAAATTGATTAATTATAATTAGGGAGAATTTTATTGCAAATTAAATTTTGTTTAATTTTTAACTTGATTAATTACAATAATTGGAAAATTTATGGGCTAATAAGCGCTTTCAGCCAAATTACATTTATTAAAAGTATCTCTGACAAAAATAATTTACTTAAAAATCTTTTTGTCGATGTTTCACTTTACTGTTGACTCGGAAAAACTCTTATAAATCAGCTGCAGGTGGTTAATTTTAGTTGGAAAGTGTCCAGTTTTCTAGGCCTGTTTGTGTAAGCTCCGTCAGTTGTCTTGACGGTTTTTGTGGATCATTTAAGACAGTGAATGTGGTTTTCCTTTTGTGAGGTCACAACAATTTAAATGCTGAAAGGATTTTTGGTGATTTGATAAATCAATTGTCGAACAACAAAACTCCATTAAGAAATCACTCACCTAAACTGATCTCTCCCGTTTAGTGTTTCTTGTTTAATAGATAAAATAATGGGGCCGAGATCTTCATCGTTCGTGAAGTAATTCCAATGTTCGGTTCCATAAAAATATTTTTCGTACGTTTCTTGTTCGACGCTGGTCAGTTCGAAGCAACCGTTTTTTTCCCATTGCTCCTCGATGGTGGTTTTCTTGCGCGGCGAAGGCGACGTGGAGTCTTCGTCCTCGTCGTCTTCATACAGGTCGTTACAACCTAAACAATTAAAATAAAAAATGTCGGTAAAATAAAAATGGTATTACCGTGGCCGTGGTCGTGTGTTCTCGAATGGTGTCCGTTGTCGTGATCCGCTCCATTGTGATCTTCCTCGTCGCCTTCGTGGAGGTCTCGGTCGGATTCACTTTCGTCCCAAATTGTATCAGACGCTATTTTTTGGCGGGAACATTCTATCCAATATCCAGGGGTGGGAATGAAGTTATGAGGAAATTCTTCACAGAATTCATCTAAAATAATTAATTTGCTAATTAATTTCGTCATACCTAATCCAAATTCACCTATTTCTAATAATTAATGAATAAACATGTCACTTAACATACTCTCAAAGTATTCAAAGTTTGATGATTTTTGGATGAATATATTAAGGTATCCTGTTTTAATAGGGTTGTATCTGAAATTAAGGTTTAAGTATTTTGTTTAACTAAGACGAGGTTTGGTAATGCTAAACAAACAGTTTTGAGACTGTTCGATATTTCAGATTAGCGATACATCGAAATGCAAGATTGAGTAACTAAATCCTGCTCTTAGAAGATTACAAATTCGCTACCAAATTATAATACTTAATCAATAAAATATTTTTTTCAAACATACAAGCGTACAAAACGATAGGTTTTTGTTCCTAACCGCAGGCGGAGTTAATAACAAACTTGAAAACTTTCACTAACAATAACATTTTTTCTGACGGTTTACAAAATCTGTTAACAAATGTTTTATTACTTTGAGCAATTGTTTGTGTTACTCATATTTAAAATGTAAAAAATTACATATTATATTTTTTTTAACAATACATCAAAAAACGTTGACGCGACATTTGAATCGGGCGAAGCCGGGCACGATAGCTAGTAGTTTATAAATCTTAACATTTAATTGTACTAACAAGGGAATTATACGACCTCCGCATTTTTGTAATTTTTGCCACTTATTCTACTAAAAGTGTAGCTCTTCAATAAGAACTCCTCAAAGCAGTAGGGCCAGATGGCCAGAAATTTTCGAGAAAATTGACTTTGAAATATTGTCGAAGGAGTTTGAAGACAAGATGTGAAACAATTAGCAAATAGTTTCGTAGCACAGTGGCGAGCGAAGTAGGTTCACGGTTCTATTCCCATCTACGCTAGTTTTTTTTTTTTAATTCTTTTTTCTCTAGTGACTATTATTTTCCTTAAGTAAATGCTCGTAATACACAAGAGCATCTTTCATGCGTAATTTAGCGATTTCACTGCACAGACTATCTTCGACGGTGTCTTCAGCCCTCGTCGAGGGGCCAGGCAAATTAATGGATAAATATCAGACATGATAACTTTTCAGTAACTACGCTAGATAATAACTAAACTGTTGAAAATGTATTTTAGGATAAAAATATGTAGTTTTAAGATATGTTGGTTTATTAACTTTTTATTTCTTATTAAAATCTAGTCAGTTGCATGGCTTTATTAGACACATCATGTTTGCTATATCTACCAATCGTAAAATAAATAAATTAAATCAGATGATAAATTATAAATAAATATTAGGTAAATTATTTCCACCAGATGATATGTGCGCGATGACATATGAAACTAGTCCTGCTGAATAATAATAATAATTAAAACATTCGATTTTATATTTGTTAAAAAAAAATTGAATGTATCTTATAAATTAAATGTTGACACATTTTAGTCTACAAGCATAAATTTAATCAATTTTACAATAATTAAATGGCGTGAATAAGCACTAGAGAGAAAAAAAAACTAGCGAAGGTGGGAATAGAACCGCGGACCTACTGGTTCCTAGTCCAACTCGCTCGCCACCGTGCTACGAAACTATTTGCTAATTGTTTCACATCTTGTCTTCAAACTCCTTCGACAATATTTCAAAGTCAATTTTCTCGAAAATTTCTGGCCATCTGGCCCTACTGGCCAAGTGGCAAAAATTACAAAAATGCGGAGGTCGTATAATTTCCTTGTAAGTAGGTAACATAATTTTTGGAGTAATTTCAAAAAATTATCCGATCCTGTACGCTGCTACAGCTATAGGATGAATTATTAAAAATCTGAAAAGGTAGTACAATATTCTGCTTACAAACTTTTCGATTACATAAATTTTCACTTACAACTAAGAAAACATAAAACTTTGTTGAGAGTTCTTAAATATTAATAAAAAAGTAAAGTAGACGAAGCAACAAGTTTTATATAGCAACTTAAGTGTAATACAAGTTTGTCAATATTTACTAGTCTACTTTATTAATTTTTAAATTGATTTAGTCAGTTATGAAGCAGCAAGAAAAATGTCTCCCCAAGGCGTAGTGGTTTTCTGATGGAACTTGTGCGAAGCAGGTGAGTTGTGAAGATTTGGTGTACAGTCCGCTCACTGTAAGGTAGAACACCAAACGAGCTAAAATAGCTTGGTGTTCAAACTTAGAGTGAGCCGACCATACACAACATTTGCTTCCTGCGATGATATCCATTTTTTTTATTATTCATAAGGCGTTGCAAAAGCAATTTTCTAAATTGTTCAAGTAATCCTATTTTATATTCCTTTTGCGAACATTAAACTTAACATTATTTTCGTTTTTTCCCTGTTGATCTTTAATTTATTACAGGTGTGAACAATAATCAAGGGTGAAATAAAACAAAGTCGTGCAGCTTTGTAATTACAAAATATGATATACTGATGTAAATTAAAAAAAAAAAATGAGAATTTATCCATCAACACTCCATAGCATTTTTGCACTATTGCAATAGATTGATAAATAAATCCACATCAGGTACACAAATTAATACAGATTACACAAGTTTTATTCGAATATGTCAACTTAATTGACCAATTTTATTAAGCTTTTCAATTAGTGTTTATTTAGCAGACCTTTTCACTTCGTACAAATGCGGATAGAAAAGGCTCTTATTGCTTAGGCAATTTTGAAGCCTGTCACTTTATCATTGAAATAATAAATTATTTATTAGTAGCATTTTGACAAGTTCCCCAAATCCTTCAAATAATTTGATGCTTGATAAAATCATTACTGCGATATCGTTTGACAAGGTGGTCAATTTAATGGTAAGCAATTTTTTATTGCCTTCCAATAGCTCTTTTTCGATAGGTTTTTGTCGTACACATTATTACTCTATTTAAAAGTCATGCGTCTTGTCTGATATACTTACATACCCTAAATTTATTTTTAGGTTGTGGGATTTTGGGGAGAATAATTTAATTTCTGCGCTAAACTCATTCCCCGCCGGAGGGTATAATATGAATTAAAATTCTTTAGAAAGTTTTCATACATTATACATTCTATTAAATACCTTTTGTTTTATCTAATTTTAATTTTAATTTTTTGATTATAACTGATTGGCAATTTTATTTTCCCGTCTGACTTGGCAGTTTTTGGTCGGCATAAGAACACAGCTTTATTAAATTTTAGTATTATTATATAGGCAGAGCTATGCAATCACTTAGAATATAAAATTTCAATGATTTTACGAAACTTTTATTAAATTTTCATTATATAGAGTGACATTTTAGAGCGTGAAGTTACCGGATAACTATAAAAAATAACGTAATCTAGATTATTGGTGTCCAAGTACTTGGACCCACCCTGTACTCTTTTAGTAAAATTTTGTAAATTGTGATTTTGACTTGGTGGTTTTGGAAAGAGTGCAAGGTGGAGAAATAAAAGAGGAACAGAAAGGCTTTTTTGCCAAGATAGCCGCACGAGCCGGTTGTTAGTTTTGGCTCTGTGAATTATTTTTGAGATTTCTGATTCATTCTTTTGATTGTGAGTTATTATTTTGATATTAGTATAAATAAAGTGAATTGGATGCGAATGCATTATTGTGCTTTTTTAGAACTATTATTTTTGAGTTTGATTATTAAAGAATTATTCTTATGAGTTATTCTGGATTTTGGAAGCTATAAATTACTGTTGAAATTGATAAAACGACGATTTGGATAAGGCTGGAAATCAAACTTCGTTGCCTTTAAAAACAATTAAAATTTTATTGAACATTTATTTTAGTTTGGATTTGATTTAATCATTATTTTTAGAGAAAAATTTATTTTTTTGGATTGGAAATTTTTGTAATTTATTGGGAGATATAATCACGTGTGATTTGTTAATTATTTTTGGAAAGGCGATTTTTTTATTTGAAAAAGAGCGATTCAATTTAATTTGAGAACCCACACCCTGATGCTGACCGCCGAATCTCTCGCATTCAGGGGTTAGCTGAGGTACTTAAAAGCAAAACAAATTTATGAATTATCCCTGCAATATATATATTTTATTATTTAACTAAATTTCGCAAATTGTGCGGCCCAAAGGCCGCACTGAGCCATTATTATACATTCTGTATTTTTTTAGTTTGTTAACTTAAAAAACCATGTATTTATATAAATATAATATTTAATAATATAATTTGAATAAAAACAGACGAATTTTGGTTCATAAACATTTGTTTCAATTCTCGTATTGAATTTGATTATGGACGTTAGTTCATTTGGTCCATTAATTTATTATAAAATAGAAAATAATTTAAAAAAGGTTTTTGAATTTTTTAAGTATTTTTGTGATGTTAAAATAATAAAACCTAACAAAATGTTAAAATAATAATCCTTTCAAATTTAGTTTTCGAAGTGATAGATGGCATTGTATGTCTCTACTTCAACTCCTTTGTATAGGAGATTTAGGATTCATATTCATTTACTTAATCTAAAATTTCATTTAGACACATGACGTCGTTTAGTTTGGTTATTTGGTAAGCGCAACATTTAAAGTTTGGTTCATTTCTTGATTTTTTAGTTTTTAAATTTTTTTCAATTTTGTTTGGTATTGTCGTGTTTCGAAAACCATAACAACATTAATTTCATTTATTTTGTAAATAATTTTAAAGTTTGAATTTGTTTTATTATTTATTTATTTATTATATTGTGTATAAAATGTTAGTTAAATTATTTGCTGTATAAATAAGATGGGGAAAATAAAACTAGAAAAGAGAGGGGATTGAATAGAGACACTTGGGCTGACGCCTTCACGTCGAGTAGACTAGCGGACGAACATCGTTCCCGCAATAAAAATTTAAAATTAAAAATCCAACACAATTAAGGTAAGAGCGGTAGACACATTGCCTGCTTTCTCGACCGTCTAGCCATCAAACAATGTGTTTCTGCTGGTATAGTGCACATAATTAAGTGATAATATCAAGTAAGCGGTACTGATAACGACTAATAGTTTTTTTAACTTTTATGCACGATGGGTGCAATATTTTTATATTTCAAATTTAAAATTGTTAATTGTTTGAAAATTAATAAAATAACTTAAGTTGAGTTGATGTTTTTGTTTAAATTAATTGTGGTTAAGTGCAAATTGTTCAATAAACAAGGAAGAGTTGAAGAATTTGTGATAATTTGGTCTATGCGTAAAAATTAAGTCGCAGCAAAATTTGTTAGACCAGCTGCAATACTACATGTGGAGCGCGCACGTAAAAGTTACAAGTAAAATACCACATGAAAGGTAATAAATTTGAGCATTTTAATTTACGATTTAAAAAACAATTTAAAGAGTTCACAAGCTAAATAAAATAATCTGTGTTACCTTAGCAAATTTCACAAGAGGGTGAAAATAAAAAAATTTGTAAAGTTAGGGGCATAGCAGTATATTTGCTCTCACTTCTTGTTATTTTTACTGTTATACATGACTGATGATCTAAAATAATCGTGAAATAAGGGCCTTTATATATGTTACAGAGTTTTTTAATTTTAAGTAATTTTTATCATTTCTATAGCGTAATTTTTTCAGATTTCTATATTCTTGTTTATTCAAGTATTCTAAGTTCAACCCTGTTAAATGTGAATTATTGTTATTTTAGTTTCTTTAAATATTATGTTTTTTTGCAGTATGTATTATTTACTTAACAGTTAAAATTTATTATTTTAACATTTTGTTAGGTTTTATTACATTAATTTATTATTATAGAACCTAACCGAAGAACCTAAAAAATAATAGAGGTAAATTAGTATTTGATAAGGTAATTGAACTGAAAGATGAACAATAAAAGGAACAGTGCTAATTATTTGCATATCATCGAGACGAAATAGTGCGGCCTTCAGGCCGCACAACCGTTTCAATTTAATCTAGTTATATATTATAGGTTGGTTTAAAGTATTGCTTACAGTAGAACTACTTCGTTTTACCAACTGTAGCTTAAAAACGCAATTCGTCTTGCAGAAGTTCAGACGAAGGGCAAATATCCCAAAAAATTTGTATACACATGTTTAGAATTTTCAGGGATATTTATCCTGTGATTTCAGGTAACAGAAAGGCATACAGACTTTCAGTTTCAGTTTCAGTAAGGCATTAAATATATAAACTTTAAAGTTTTTTTACTGGATCTTTTGATCTTTTTGGCTAACTTCCAAAAGATCTAAATGATATAAATGGATATCTTTAGAGTGTTATTCGTATTTGATACATGTTTGTTCTTTAATAATAAAATAGAGTGAATTATAATATAAAAAATTACATCACACAGTTTGTTGTATATCTTGAATATTAAAAAGTTAAAGACTTAAACATACACTTACAAAGTAAAAAGTTTTCAAGTATTGGGAAGAATAATTTAAAACTCAATTTTCGAGTTGGGTGGATGAATATTACCAGCACGAGGGAAGTAATTTAAAATTTATGCGAGTTCATTTGAAGTTACTTTACATATTTTTTTAAATACCTATTTACGTAAAAATTAAATTTATGTTTAACGGAGAAGAAGAAACAATATAATATATTTAGGCAAAACGAAGTGAACTTAATTAATATTTTTGAAAAGATGTAATTGCCGGGACTAAGTTTATTTAATATATTTTGAAAATTATTCAAAAGTATTTTTAGAAAGTAATAATAGAAAACGCAGTTGATGATTTCTCATGAGAAAAGATAATTTTTATTGATAAGAATAGTGGTTTCGTGTGCGTGGGTAATAAAATTTGCAATTTAGTTTATAAATACCCGCGTAAAGGGGTATTAACAATTTTATTTATATTTGCATAATAAAAAATATATTGACCAAGTTTTAAAAAATAACGTTAAAGTTGATGGAAAGAGCTTCGTAAATCAGCATATTATTTCGACTGACGATGAGCTTTGAACTTTCTCCGTAGCTAATTTTAAGCTTCGCTGCGAAACGACCAAAGCATTCACAAGCAATAATAGGCACTAACTTGCAAACAAAAATTAATTACCTATTTGCTAATTAACAAAAATTTTAGCAAGCTTTGTGTAAATGGTTTGAAAGTAAAATTATTTTTATTGCCATTATTTACAAAACAAAAATTTTCGATTTTACTTTTTAAATATCGCTGTTACAAATTTGCCATTTCGTTTCGTGTCGTATCTGGTTTAAAATCAAATAAAGAAAAATGTACTTTCTTATTGCAAATTTATGCAAGGAAAATAAGGATAATAAGTTAAATAAAATTCTGAAAACTACGTTATATCATCTTTTAATGATGCAGCTAGATGACCCAATTTACTATTGAATAAGAATCTCAAACGAACCGAAACAAATAATAAATGAATGTAATATTTCCAGACAGCTATTGAAGAGCATTTGCTTGAATATTTTCAGGTTGTATAATATTATATTTACCCCTCTTATTAAAAATTCTCCAACAGCTTCCAAGTGTAAATTTTATTTAAAAAGTAAATTCTATGAGAGTAATTTTTTATTTTTTCCAAATTTTAAACTTTTGTTTATTCAAGTTGTACTTTGGTTGTGAACCACTCGGTATTTTCTCTTAAGAGTTAAAAATGGCGACTGTTAGAAAATAATTACAGCTTTGCAGTCGCTATCCGCTTCGTTTAAATTAAAATCAAATCAAAGATTAAATAAAAGACCTGAACTTTAACCTTTTATTTCAAGAGCTGATAAATAATAAAATCTTGCTTTACAGGTAATCAAATTACTGTAATTTATTTGTTAAGCTTAAAACTTCTTACAATATTATGGCTGGACAAGTAGACAAAAAAGTAAAATTAGAAAATTGACAATCTTTTTATATGGAAAGTACAAATATAGAATTGTTTTTGTATAAAAACTTGATTTTACCCAACAAATTGGAAATCTCTTAGATACGCCAAACCACAGTATCGAATTTTAAATTTTAAACGATTCTAACAGCAGAAACGTTGTACACATGGATAGTGAAATTGAATATGTAAATTAGTTATTGTATATAGTTAGGATCAAAATTTCTTGAACCTACACCCATTGTGCTCGTCATAAATAATTTAAAAAATAATTTTCCAGGATTCCACTTATATGGCGTCATTATTAGTAACCTGGGGATTTAAGCAAGTCAGACTTTGTAAGAAGCTACCAGCTATTGGATTTTGACTTTTAGAATTATAAATCTCATCAAAACAAGTTAAAATTACCTGTGGAGCTGTTCGTAGATAAATTTATTGTCAGTAATACTAGACTTTTTTAATCTTTCTCATTTTTCTTTCTACATAAGAAAAAATAAAATTGATAATGCAAAGAACTTAACGGAACCCTAATTTCCCTTCCTATTATTTACATCATTTTTTTGTAAACCATCGAGGGCGAGCTTACCCCTCGTTCCTTTTATAAAAATCTCGTTATTGAAGCTCACCAAAACAACAGACCGCTATAATAAGAGTTGCCAATTATTTTAGATGCAGTCTCTAGAGGAAGATTTAAAAATAATAGGAAAAATAGATGATGGCTTGACATAAAGTAGGGGGGGGGGAGTATCAGTACTTTTATTATTGTTTTTCAATATTTAAATTTTTTTGTTTTATCTATATTTTATATAACCTTGATAATGGGTCAATAAAATACACGAAACGTTCTGAAAATTAATTTTGTTGTCTTTATTGTCTAGTTTTTTCGACTAATTTATTGAACACTGTAATATATATTCGGAAGGTCAACTAATGGATAATTTTAATCATTCTTAAATAAAAGTCGATTGCAATATAATTTATAATATTAACAAACATTTTTTTTTGGAAATAAATATTTTCTTAGATTTTCGATAATATTGTATGTTAAAATGATCATTTTTTTCAGCAGTCGTTTCATGTAAACATTGGTTAAGTTAAAACGTGGAAACTCCTAGTTCCAATCGCGGACATCATGGAATTTTCATTATACCTCGAATAAATATATAAAATTTTCAAACATCGGATTCTGGTTTTTTAGTCTCTACATCTAATTTATACTATTCCTAGCCATCTTATCCTTGGTTAATAATAATTAATAAAAATCTTATGAGCACAGTTACTAAGATACTGGGGATATTCCGTACCTTCCGAACCTCTCGGTTTCAAACACCGATTGCTTGTGTGCCGCCGCTATTGACGCCTTATTTCAAATAAAACAAATATATTTTAACTTTAAACTACCATTGTCATGTCTTAATGAAATTATTAATAATAAATTAAAGATACCTAGAAAAACTGGACCGACGACGCGACGCCGTCAAATAATATTTTTAATAAACGTAAAAATATTAAATAATAGGGCGGATGCATTTCAACCCGTGTTTCAAAAATAATTTTATCTTTCACTGAATTATTTTCGATATCGACGATTATCGGCAATTCAATTGCTAAATTTCAAGTTTTACTTTTGTGCTGACGACGGGCGGCTCTAAAGTACCATTTTGAACTCTAAATGCACGGAGCTGAAATAATTGAAGTTAAAAGTCTTATTACATTACACAATATATGGTAAATTTCGTAATGCGGCTTTATTTGAGGTTTAGAATTAATTGAAGTACCTGAAATTAGCAGTTCCTACGACTAAAAGTATCAGACTAAAGTGAAAACGGATTAAGGTTTAGACATAGAAAGCTAGTTAGTAGAATAATCTTTTTTTTCGTTTTAAAATGCTATTCTTAATTATTTATTCATTTATTAAGTTGTTTTATTATTGTAAACGGTTAAGTGTTTTTTAAAAGGCGGTAGATTATTTATTAGACAAACCAATTCAGATACAAATGATTATGTAAAAAAAGAAACCTTAAATACTATATTAAAATAATCAAACTTAACAAAATGTTAAAATAATAAAATTTTTAACTATTAAGTAAATTATACATACTACGAAGAAAACATAATATATAACGAAACCAAAATGACAAAAATTCACATTTAACAGGGTTGAACTTAGAATATTTAAATAAACAAGAAAATAAAATTCTGAAAAAATTACGCTATAGAAGTGGTAAAAATTACTTAAAAATAGTTTTCATAATCATTTCTTAACCTAAAATTTCATTTAGACACGTGAACTCTTCTAGTTTGGTCATTTGGTAAGCACAATAATTATTTTAAAGTTTGGTTAGTTTCTTGATTTTTTAAATTTTAATATTTTCTCAATTTTGTTTGGTATATTTGCTCTTACTTGTTATTTTTACTGTTAAACATGACTGAGGATTCATAATAATCGTGAAATAGAGGCCTTTATATTATGTTACAGGTTTTTATGTTTTTATTTTTTATTGTTTACTTTTAAGTAATTTTTACCACTTCTATAGACTTGGAGCAGAATTACAGGTGGCGCCGCGGTGTCGAAAAATAAAATAACTTGTTGTATAGAATTGTAAATGTTTGTATACAGATATACAAGATTTATAATTATTTATGCTTTTAAGAACAACGAACAAGATATTTTTGTATTGGGGAGTTTAAATATTGACGTGAAATTCACCCAGGCTGTATTTATTACTTTATTTAATTAAATCAATTTTGTTTTTCAAATTCTTCCAATTAAATATTAGTTAAATTTTAATTTCAATAAAATTATAAAAATGACAACACAAATTTCATACGATACCCATATCGCAGTCCGGTTTATCAATTGCACACTCTTTCCTACGAATGTAGTTTTAATTTTCAATTTTTAAGTATCCAAATCGAATTTATTATTTGATTTTATTTTTCTTCCAAATCAGCGGAATCAATCAATCTGCTACCGCTCAGTAGCCACTCAATATCAAAAATATTCAAAACAACTCCAAAATATCAAAATAATCATCCAAAAAAAGCGCAATAATGCATTCGCATATAATCACTTTATTCAAATCAAATTAAAAATATTACTCACAAATTCAAACTAATATCAAAACTCAAAATAATCGCCTCGAGCCAAAATCGCACACCCGGCTCGTGCCGTCACTATCGGCGAAAGACCCCGAATTCCCCGTGATCGGCCCCCACCTAACAAATTCTTCAATCTTACCAATTTAATAATTAATACAATAATTTTACTACATTGTACAGGGTGGGTCCAAATCATTTTTGAAACATGACAATATATATACAGGATGTCCAATATCAACGCCAAACATAGGGAATTAACATTGATTTCAATTGCTTTGTGGATTCTTGTTCGCCAATTCAACCTCCGAAAATTTTTTTTGTATCTATGGAACGAGAAAATTATTGAGGATCTTATGATACCAGAATTAATTCTTTTTCATCGATATTATTTAATATAAAATTTTAATTTAAAAATTTAATGTTTTTAAAAACAAGTTACCATGTTTTCGAAAAAGTTGATTAAAGTTGACATTAAATTTTTAAATTAACATTCTTTAATAAATATTCATGAAAAATATTAATTTTAGTATTACAGGATGCACAATAATTTTCTCGTTCCATAGATACCAAAAAAATTGGCGGAGGTCGAATTAGCGAGCAGAAATCTACAAAACAATTAAAATTAATGTTAATTCCCTATGTTCGACGTTGATAGTAGACACAATGTATATGTAAAAAAATTGACTCATCAAATGAGTCAATAAACTTAGAAAATTGAGAAAAAAATAAAAAGAACTTAAAAAACTTTGAGTATGGTTTGACAGACAGCGATTGCCAAAAATAAAGACATTTTTGGTGTTAAGGTTTATCGCATTGGGCCTTTGTTCCTATATTCCAACCGTGGCTAGCAGCTTCTATTAGGGATAACAGCCTTGGGACGAGGCAAATTTCAGAAGCTTCATAAGGGAAATTTTGGAATATTAATTTCCCGAAGCCGTAGGCTGAGAGAGATTTGATAAATAATTTTTCCCGAACGGCAAAAGCTCCGTGAAAATTAGTTTGCGATTATGTTTTCAATGTTGTAAAATGCGACGTCAGGATTAATTATATTTTTCCGAATTGTAAATAAAAAAGCGGGTTGAAAATGTCTACAATAACTACAAATACTTTCTGAAGTATTTCGGTAAATGCAAAATTTTTAAATACTATTCATTATCAATATACAACACTTATTTTTTGATTTGCCCACTACGAGCGCTAGTAGTACATTTTTTCTGGACTCCGCCTCTCTGCTCCAAGTCTATAGCGTAATTTTTTCAGAATTCTATTTTCTTGTTTATTTAAATATTCTAAGTTCAACCCTGTTAAATGTGAATTTTTGTCATTTTGGTTTCGTAAAATATTATGTTTTCTTCGTAGTATGTATTATTTACTTAATAGTTAAAAATTTTATTATTTTAACATTTTGTTAAGTTTGATTATTTTAATATCATATGCTACTAAATACCACAAAAATACTTAAAAAATTCTAAACTTTTTTAAGTTATTTTCTATTTGTTAAATATATTATTAAAAATTTACTTTTTTCAATTTTAATCATTTTCTTTAATTTTCTTCTGTTTTAATAACTTCACCTGGTACTCGAAAAGAGCAGCAAGGGCTTTCAGCCTAACTAACTGATTAACTAGCCAGTGTTTTATTGACTAAAAATAAAAAACTCTACATTAGATAATAAAACAGTTTGATTTATTATTAACGCTTATTACATGCTAAGTGTGCAGAAAACATTAAAATTTCGTATACAGATATACAAAGTACCTACTAAAAATAATCAGTTCGATATAATTATTGCAGGGTTCGAAAATTTAAATTTAAATTATAAGTACACAAGAAGTGGAAATCAGATAAAACTGCTATATTTTATTAAAGTACTTTTTCAAAGCAAAAATTGTTAACTAGTTTAATATTTGTGTAAATTTACATTTTGAAACGAGAAAATTCCATTTTACGTCGAGTTTACATTATGGCAAACATTAAGACATTTCTATAATACAAATTATAATGTACCTAGTACGCGTTTTGGCAATTTGCGCTCGTTTGAAGAAATTAAAATTTTGTGTGTGATTTTTACAAAATAAACTCGAAACGTTTCGATGTATAATTAATAGCTACGCTCATCAATATCAAGTTTTCCAGTACAAATTGTAAAACCAATTAAAATTATTTTTAAAATTGCAGATTGTTGTATTTACCAGTTTATATAATAATTAAAATCCGATGACGCAAAACAGATTAATTAATTAGTCATTTAAATTTTAAACACGGCGATGGAAAATTGAACCATTTCCTACCGCAATACTCAAATAAGGATTACGCAAATTAATTGTTACGTAGTGCAGTGTCAATGTTTTCTCCTGTATACTTCGATAGGGATCGAAGGGCGGCTTTGTTTGGTTCGGTATGAAAAATAGTCTCAAACTCTTTAGCACCGATGTATTTTCTAATAATAAAACAAAATGAATTGTACTATTGAAGTACTATTGTTACAGGGTTGTGTCTAAATGGCTTGTTGAAAAATTTAGATTTTCGCTCCAGCGAACGGAGCAAATTCGTAGCTATCCTGACGAAAAAGTGCTGAACATAATATTGCGCCTTTATTAAATTTTATTCAAAAATGTTACACCGAGGAGTTACCGTTACTGAGTTTTGCTAAAAGCTAGAGCGTTTTTTTTCGTATAATGTGTTTTATATTCCAATTGTATGTTTCCACATCCTTTGTACAAGTTTCCTTCAAAAGCTTGAGCTTGTTCGCGCGGCCTCTGGAGAAAGCCTAAATTTGTATCGATAAATAGGGCGATTATTAAAAAACACCTCGGAGAATAAAATAAAGATCGGTATATCAGTACGATCATCGGTTTTTTCAAACATTACTTTGGAAAATTAAAACGTATTTTCTTTTATTCGTGTACGCAAACACCCTCTTCCCTAGCAAACACTTTGCACCTGTCAAAAGACTCTTAAACATAGTGAATCCCGAATGAAGATATATTACATTTAACCTTTCGTTGCATTGAGCTTCAGAGTAGATCATATCATAACCAGGAGAGTGATACAAAACTTCGCGACAAATATTATTAGTTCAGTGCAAACTATTGATTATAAATTTGAGAAAGATGCGCATAATTAATTCGGAAAAATATCTAGCGTTACCTAATAACCCCATTATTCTAGGCAATAAATTATGTTATGAAATTTCCTAAAAGGCCAAGTATCTCATTCAATATATAATCAATGATGCAGCGTAGAAGTAATATATAAAATTTTTACTAAAAAATCGATGCACAGTTTCGTATACGTGAAATCTACCATGTCTGTATTGTGGAAGGAAAAGAAATTTTCTTTTTGAATGTTCCTTTCTAAATTTTCAAATTATTTTATTAAAACTTTCTTTTTAGTTACAAAACGCCGATCTTGTTTAACTATCCCGGCTCCTTATTAAGGATAACAAGCTAACTTACGAGGATACTGGAGTGCAACATAATTAGGTTCTTTTCAATACTAGAAATTTTAATAATTTAGTCGTTTATATAATTTATCGATAAATATTCAACGTGGAAATAAATTTTAATTTCCTTTTTCTCGTGTTATCATTTTCCACTTGAAGCTCTCAAAGGCCTGAAATGTTACGACGATAAATAACGTGGAGACACGACGAATTTTTTTTCAATCACATTTTGTTTAGTTTTCGCTGAAAATTGTGCTATTTGTGTATATTAGGCGAGCCAATAAATTCGGCGATAGTTTTATGATAGTTTTACGATACAAAAATTGTTTCCCTTTTGTAAGCCTTCGGGATAAACGTATTTCTTAATAATAATAAACATTTTATAAGTTTTACGATCAACCCGATATAAAATGCTTCAAATTCCTCGACGATGCTTATATTGACGAAATTTCATTATATTTTAACGTAAGATGAAATTAAATTTTGTAATGTCATAACCACATACATAACCAGCAACATTGTCAGGTACCATATATGATAAACGTTTGAGTACCACTTAAATACCGATTCAACATGCGAAGTATTCGCATTGTAATTTAATTCAAAATATGGAATTTTTATTACACTTACACAAGAAATATTGAAATATTTTAGGAAAATAATTTTTTGGCGAATTTCAAAATTTAATATAAAATAAAAATTATATAATATAATACTTATACCTACGTATACAAAATATTTTATAAATTGTCAAAGCTATAATTTTTAATATAAAAAGATTAAAGAATTTCTTCTGTCAGGGAGAGGGGGGGGGGAGAGCTGATGCTGCGATATACTATGCAAAATTTATTTTCTAGTATATTCTAAAATAAATCCCTGCTGTACATTTCAATTGCAGATCGTAAAAGCAAAATTGACTTTGGAAGCTTAAAGGTATCGTTAGGTAAGTGACATGCAAGTAAACTACCCCAAGGCATTATCACAAATAAAAGTTAATGTACCTAGTCCTTGCTTCCCATTACGGTGCACTGTTAATCTATTAAAACAACTCGCCAAAGCTGAAATATCAACAATAAGAAACGAACAAACCAAAATAAAACAAAAACTTAAGCCTCGCAGTTGCTTGGAGATTACTACTACTACTTAATTAGAAACTCAATATTGTAAACTTATCGGTTAGCATCTTTTTGCTTGGTAAAAAAGTAATTTAGTAAATGTAGGTAGGTGCAATTTAATTTTGGGCAATTCAATTTATACAAGTACGTTCTATAATCAACTGAAAGCGTTTTGGTTAGAAAAGTTTATTTTTATGGTTCATAAGACAATTATTGAACTTTTATCGAAACAATGCAGGTTATACTTAAACTAATTGATAATTGTGAAGTAATTTATCAATTTATGATCAAACAGGAATTAGCTAAATTATACAGCTCGCAGTGTAATAATTTTCACATTTGATTTTTATGTTTTCCTTTTCTAGTTTGGCTTGGAAATATAAAATATAGGAATTGTACTCGTAATTTCAGTTAATTTGCAGCAGTAGATTACTATAAGTACAATAATATACTGTCGTGTTTCGAAATGCAAAGAAAACATTAATTTCATTATGTTGTAAAATAATTTTAGAGTTTTGATTTTGTTTATTTATTTGTAAACACATTGTATAAAGTTTGTAAAATTTGCTGTATAGAAAGAAAGGTGGGAGAAGTAAGACTAGAGGGAGTACGGCGAGTAGGTCGATGCAAGAGAGATAGGCTCTGGCCTTGATGCCAGGCGGATTAAACACCACTCCGCAATAGTCAAAATTGTAATTATTTAAAAAAATAAATTAAGTTAGTTTGAATTTTGTTTTATTTTAATTAATAAAGTGAAGTGACAAAATTAAAAAGTGAAAAAATTTGTGACAATTTGGTTGATGCAAAGGTGCATAGCAACAAATTTGAGACCAGCTGCGAGATCCCAAGTGCGCTCCAACACCACACGCAAACTAACAAAAGTGAGCTATTAAATTTACAATTTACAAATTTTTAAAACATTGAAGAACTCATTGCTAAAAATGAAAAATTTAACCTCTACGCTCTCGAAAACTGCGCTTGAATTAACGAAGTTAGCTGTCGTATATTAATAATTTTCGAATTATAATGTTTTTTCTGTGACGTTATTAATTAAATTTGAAACTTCAACGTTCTTTACTTGTGTCAAAATAAATTATCGTTTAAAATAACGAACTAACCACAAGGATTATTTTGTAATCAGTCCGGTGTATGGCATTAAATCAATAACAATTGCTTTATTTTCAAAGCACATTGAATAAAGTTTGTGTGATATTCACATGATCGAATGTTCATAAATTTAAAAAGCTTTGTGGAAACAGGAATTTTAATAAGGGATTAAAAAAATTGTGATTGTTATTTGTAGATAATATTAATAACACTTGGTGTCGGGAGCGACGTGGAACCTATTGTGAAGCTCTTGTGTTTCATTGAAAATGCCGAAAAGCGGTTGGCATAGATGTTGAGTCGATCAAAGATGCAGTTTTAGAAACCGCACTTTTATAGTTTTCATGTAAGAAGTTGAAATTTGAATCAAATCACCTGCGTAAAATTTATCTTTAATTGAATGTGAAAACCTCTTCCACCATGAGCATTGAGCTCACGCTATGTTTGGCGTTAAATTCAGATAAATTTTGTTGTTTTCGTTATATCTTTTGTTTTCATTGAAAAATATTTCAAAAGTTCATGCTATAGACGTCTAAACAATTACATGTTAACGTGCATTGCCAGGGCCACCTTAACCACAGGGTTCAATGGACTATAGCCTCGGGGCGCAAGCTTTTCGGGGGTGGCAATTTTTATTTTGACCTTTTTTAGCCCTAAAAAGAATAAAAAATTATTTACAATCTTCTTTGAGACAGAGCAAATTAAATATGAGTATTTTATATTGAGATGACCCGAGCTATACAAATCTATTAAATTTGCTTAATTCTAAAAATTACTCTTAGGCTGGGTTTCATCCATTATTTTGTAGCTATGAGCTCTTCAATGTTTTTTAATTGTAATTAAAAATGCTCCAACTTTGTTACCTTTGCATGTGGTATTGAAGCGCACATGGTCTTCCAGCTGGCTTCAGTACGCCTGGTTAAACAAACTTTCTGCGACGTATTTTCGCACATTGACTAAATTATCACAATTTTTGGCACTTCTCTTTATTAATTAAAAAAACAACAAATCAAATCAACATAATTAATTTTATTCTTTTAAACAATTAACAATTTTAACTATAGTTGCGGGAATGGTGTTCGTCCGCCAGTCTATTCCATTTTTACTAAAAAATTAATATTTTCCGAGTAATCGCCATGTGAAAGTGTAAATTTAAAAAGATGCTTTAAAGAGGCCTAACTGAATTTTATGTGACTTTTTCTGTTTTGTATTTGTGTGTTTTCTTTTGAAGAAGGGCGCATTAGTTTTAGTAGCCCACGGACGTCGTATATCTTAAGACGGCCCTGTGCATTGCTCTTAAAATGGTAATATCTTGTACTAATAGAATTTTAACTCCACTCCTTCCCTTACTAATATTAAAACTTAATTTTTTTGGACGACTAAATGTTCCTGTTAAAATTGTTAATTTTTATTGAGGCGCTTTAGTCTAATTATTGTGTTCCTTCTCGCGTGTTTAGTATTTAAACGTTAATTCGTGTTTCAGGAACACCGAATATTGATTATTTTGATTTATGTTTGGTAAGGTCAGGTTAAAACTTAGATCTTTAAATCTATTTGAATGTTTCGTGTTCGATTTGACCGAAACATTGTGGCCCCCTAAATTTTTTGATTATACTGTTCAAAAACAAAAAACAATTGTTTTGCAACGTTGCCTGCTTAACCACGCCCATTTCAACAAAAACGAGTTTATATTATTGTTTTTGCTATAGCAGAAAAGGCGGGTTTTTTAAATAATCGTTAAGATTCAATTAATTTAAAATACGAAGCGTGGTAGAAATTTAAGCAATTTGGTGTATCAAGAACAAACAAGAACGTGGTTAACAATGTTGACTTAAATTTGCGGGCATCAGTTTTTGACAAATAAGATACTTTAAAGGCTCCACTAGAAAGTGGTGTAAAATTTCAGTAAAACCAAGTTTATATGAGATAGATTTAAATGTAAATTTAATTTCCGTATACTTGGTCGTACTTACGACCCGGGCGTTATAGTACACCGCACTAAAAATTTTATCCTTTGTTACGCTATACGGTTGAAAATCTATTATATATTGTTGAAAGTAGAGCTTAAGTGAATTTTTATAAAGAGTTACATTTGCATGCTTAAAAAGTTTTAACCAAACTACCTATAGTGGTTTATCGTACGAAGCACCTTGTATAGGTCGAACATTCACAATTGGAATTTATTTGATACATTTTCAATGTTTCAAACTTAAAAACTTTTAATTATTATTTGTGTGCACCTTTACAAAATAAATTGTAAAAGTTTTGTAAATAACAGGACGATGGTGCGGAGTAAAATAGGCACAATAAGAAAAAGGATCTGTACAGCTTGGAGGATAAATTGTTGGCTGCGGGCACTAAAATTTTTTTAAATCAAAAAAGTTTTATCTATTTATTTTATCTAAAATGTACCTGCTGACTCAACAAAATATTGTTTTTTCATTTTGCTAATGCAACTCCGCTCTCTAATCTGACAATGACTGCTCACTTGAAAATTTAATGCATTTCCATGTCTAAGGAATCACAGATACGACCAAGTTTGTCAACTTGCGTTGGAAACAAAATTTCAATTTGTCATAACTAAAAATGTAATTTACCGAAAAGCTTTTGCGACTGTGTTGTTTTATATTTTTATTTATTTATTAAAATTGAAAAATTACGTTTTTTCTCTTTGAGATGTTAACATTTTTAACGTGAACTGGTGGTCAGCTTCGCCGGAGGCTATTTTGTAGAATTTTAATAGGAGTTGCCATTATTGTTATTGTTATAATTTCGTGTTTTCATTGGAGAGCATAGTTTCCAGAACATATTCCAATTTAATGATAGCAATAAAGGAAATAAATACCCTAATGTTGTAACGCTCGAAGAGTTTTAAAAAAAATTGTTTTCCTTTCATTATTGTTTGTTTTCCCTTTATAGCAAGAAATAATAGGAAAGCAAATCAAATTATAATAAATTATAAAATTCACATCGATTGTTTTGTAAAAAGCTATAATTTTACTTTTAATCGGAAATTTACGCGTGGAAAATTTGAGTTGTAGATTAGAAAACAAACTGTAGATAGAAAGTAAAAAAGAAGGCGCCACCGGTGTGCACACACTTCAGAATTAGGGGTCTGTCAGAATTCCTATCACACGATTTTAACTTTTTCCTATTGAATATTGGTAAAAGGACACTTTTCTAAGCATACTAGAACAAAAATTTTGTAGGATTATGCAACAGTTTTCGAAAAATGTGAAAAATTTACATGTATTTTAGATACACCTTTTAATACGGCTGCATGATTAGCCGTTGTTGAGTAGGCAAAAAAGTAAAACAAACCCTCCGGACGCCTTCGACGCTCTCCAGGCCTGTATTATTTTTTCACGTTACATATGACAATTTAAAAATATCCCTGAAAAATGACAGAACTCGCCAAAGGTTTCGGCTTGCGGATGCACCGTTGCCGGAGGCCACTTTTGAGCTCCTTCGTCTATAGGTAACTGTGGCTTTAAGGATTTCAGGGTCCGCTGGACCCGCTGATTGTTTGTCTTTGGGCTGCTTCTTGGCTTTATCCGCGGCTGATGTCACCGGGTGTTACCTACCTTCTTCTGTTACGATACTTGGTGTTCGTCAGTTACGGTGAGAGTTCTAACGTGTTGCGGGTTGACTTGACTTAAGCAGTCTGATTTCTCAGACTGCTTACTATGGCTGCTATTTTATCGGCGCCAATCTCGTGGATTGCCAGCTGTGCCGTTATAATCGCAATGATCTGTGTGGAGATCTCTGTTGGATTTGTTGCCTCTCTTGGATGACGGCGGGGAGGGGACCAATTTGTCCTAGTGTTGTGTGTTGCCCCGGTCGGATTCCTGTTTCCCATCCTAGGTTTAAGGAATTTTTGACATTCCCTGTAGCTGGCTGGATGGGGCCCACCGCAATTTGCGCAGGTAGCTGGGGTCTCCCTGGGTTTGGCGCAGGTGTTTGACAAATGTTCTTCTGCACATTTCATGCATCTTGGAGCTGAGCAACACTCTCTTTGCGAGTGCCCGAATGTCTGGCACTTGTGGCATTGACCTAACCTGAACTTCCTGTTCGGTGTTTCGATTTTGACGTCGATGTTTAGAATTTTCTTCACCTGGAAAATCCTTTTGCTTGGTTTGCCTCGCGGGAGGGTGACTAGTACTAAAGGGAGGGGTTTCCTGTCCCTCCTCCTATACATACGTGCGACGTTCTGAACTTCGAAGTTGTGTGCTTCTAGGTCCCGCTTGACGATGTCCGTCTCTATCTGGTGGTGGATACCCCTAATCACCACTTTTAGGTGTTTTTCCTGTGCCAGTTGGTGGGTGAAGTACCCAGTGCTGTCGGGTGGCAGAAAGAATTCCAGGATCCGATTGATTCCTTGGTAGTCCTTTACCTCGCTGGGAAAGATTGCCAATCCTTCAGGTACGCAATGTACCCTCTTGAATTGGAAATCTTTTTCCTTAATCTTTCTAGCGAGTGATGGCCATGCCAAATACGCGGTTTACTCACTGGAGTTGTATTGGGAGAACTCACTGGAGTTTTCCCAACTGGGAGCTACTCTGCTTCTATCACTGTCGGGTTTGCGGTTGGGGCTTTATCGGGTATTTGCATTCGTCAAGTGCAGATCCTCGGTGGACGAGTTTGTTGACCTTCTTGCCCTCTTCTTCCGCACCACCTGGAATTTCTTCTCTTCCATCTCGTTTCCGGTGTTCGTGGTAGAGAGGCTATCGCTCATCATGTTGCTGACCTCCGGCGATAGAAGGGTGGACCCGCCCGATAGGCTAGCAATTTCCTCGTCTAGCTTGTTGACTTTGGACATCATCTCCTCATTGTCTTGGTGAGTTGGGCTTGTTGACTCAGCAATATCTCCAGGTACGCGGAGTCATTGGTTAAATCGCGCTGGGTACTTGGGCCTGGTTGGGGATGGTTGGCTACCTGCTGCTCCTGAGTACGGTCCTGTGCACGTTGTTGTGGTGCTATTTCGCGTCGTTGGGGCTCTTCGTTAACCTTTGTCGGTTCGTCGAGTGCGGCCATGATTTGTTGAAGGGTCATTGGTCTACTGGAGACCTCTGCCGCCTGTCGCTTTGGTTTTCTCGGATTTCGTCTCGTCATAATGGCTAGTTGTAAGGCACGTGTTACTCGCACGGCTGCCGAACTGGAATGTGACTATCGACCGCGACTGACAACAACATTAAAAGTATAACAAAGCACACGCACCGTCAACAAAATAAAGAGCAGGGGTTCTTGAGAGAGACCAACCGTCACGCATTGGGGTGTATCATATTACATCTCCCTGCTTTTCGTAATTTTAAAATGCCGTTATTTCGACAACTATTGCATAATCCTAAAAAATTCTTGTGTTAATATACTCAGAAAATTGTCCTCTTTCCAATTCAATAGGAATTCTGACAGTAACGCAGAATTAATTAAGAAATTTTTACAGTTTCTAAAATAAACCAATTAGTATTATATGCAGAGCATTGTCATATAATTAAACATTAAACTATTTTTTTAGGTAGTCTATGGTATATTAATTGATCATAGCAAATAACAGTCTACTGTATCTTTTCACACCGATGACTAAAGTAACTACTTATGCCGACGGAAGCGTATAGATTATTAAATTCAAATATTTGGAATTTGTATTAAAATTATAAAGAAAAATTAGGCGGAGTTACATTGGTGCTCCTGTAGTTTTTCACTATTTATAAAGACAGTTTGATGGGTTCAAATTTAACTTATATTTATTTTGTTTTAGTATAAATAAATAAATTTATGCTTTTAAAAATCATAAATTATTCAAAGTACATTACAAAAACAGAAATATACTTTAAAAATTCAAGAATTAATTGACGAATAGTTGAAAACGTATCTTTGAAAATGTGTTTTAAATAAAAAAAATTTAATTATTTACAAGTTAGAAATATTGTTTTGTCTGGAATAATATAAAATATGAAACGGCGGGACTACCTTATCGATACTTCAGCGTGCATTTGATTCATGTACATGACCGGCGCTTTAGCAAGTCCAGGTAAGTGAGATTGCAAATAAAATTCCAGGACGCGCCTGTTGGAAATGTAAATTTTAATGTTCTTTTTACGTATAAGAAACTTATGACGTTAATTGAGAATGTAATGAACGTTATAACGCCGATAAAATAACAGCTGCTTTCATTAATCTTGCAGATTACACATAATTGTTTTAAATCTATATTATAATTTAGGTTAATGGCGTCCCTGGCGGGACATCTTTTGACTTATAATAATCCAAGCATAAATAGCAAATTTCTACTAGTTTTACTAAATAAAGCTAGCTATTATTATACGCATTTATTTGTGTAATTAATTTTAATTTTTATGTGGTCAATTTTGTTTTGTAGCTGATGTCGTCATTAAATATGTACGTGTGTAAGGAGCTTTAATGTCTTTTTATGTGTCTTTAGAGAACGACAAACGATTTTAAAAATTCAAACGAAGAAATGAATTTTAATAATACATCTTACAGTTTGGATGAAATGTTTTAAGTTATTTATACTTTATTGCGATGTCTAGGTAGCTAACTAGGGGTAGTTTACGTTATATTATGATGTTTTAATAATAACTGCTTCTTTGATGTTGATAATAAAAATGTAATCAGAAGGCTTTTAACAACGACTCGGTTCGTACATACTTTATGAACTAATAAAACGACAATATAATAATTTTGTAAGGTTTCCGCGTAGTTTATTTCGTTGTCTCGGAGTGGTGCGCGAGTCGCCTAAGTAAAATTAATTTTGAAATTTAATTAATTTTAGTTTAAGCGCAACATTAAAATGCTTTTAAAATTTAGCACAAAAAGTGCAGGTCAAATCTTTTTACGGCTTTAGGCTGTTTAGAAAAATAATATCCATTCCAGGAGATTAAAACTCGCAATGTTATTATTGCAACCCCTGTTGCGTATCAATTACTCCGCGGGGGTTATGTCGTGATATAACAATATTTAATATTATAAGTATAGAGATACTGTATACTAAGGCTAGATTAGGCTGCGATGTAAAAATTATTTTAAGTATTTTTATGTAAATCAACATTTGTTTAGAAAATTAAAAATTTTTCGGCGAGAGAAAGCTTTTAAGGTTCCCCCATTTTCTTATCAATCTTACATTTAGGTACCTCGAAATAACGGCGTGCTCATCAATTTTAATTTAGCCCAAGTACATAAGTAAGATGTTCAATATGACAAGCGATTAACCTTTTTCGATAAAGCAAGTTTCTAATGGATGAAAACTACACGAAGCATCAATCATATTATTATAAAACTTACCGGAACAAGCCTGTGGTGGCAAGGGAAATATTAATGTGGTTGATGATTTTCTCCTAGCTACAGCACATCCTAACGACTGTGGTTTGAAGGAACGCAGTTGTTGCATAAAATCTGAACACTCCATAAGGGCGACGTCAGCAAAATGCAGGTCGCATAAGATTTGGTTTTTGAAGCGTCTCGCTCGCTTCTGATTTGGACCCGTCAGGTTGAGTCCACATGAGTTGCAACGAAGACATTCTTCGTGGTAGTGGTTATTATCGTACAAAGGCGAAGGTTCTGAAACAATCACATTCTCGAGTAAAACATAAATTATTTTTCGAGTGCACCTCGGCATTTTCATTACGGTTTCGTCCGATTTTCAAACTCAAAGCAGGAAAACTCAAGTTTCTTTCAAGTTCATTTTAAAAATTACCCACGCACGGATTCACTTCTTTAGGAAACCGAGCCACACAACGAAGAAAACACAAAGTAAATAAATAATTTAGAGGGTCCAAGAATGTCTAGCAAAACTTTGTTTTGGGTTGGGGAAAAATGGACGACGGAATTTTACCTTTATTCTATATCGACCAAAGCGGTGCAAGTTTCAAAATACTCAAAATATTTAAGCTCGAATTAGGCTCGGAAAACTTAATCAAATCGTGAACTAAGTTAAAGTTGGGTTCGAAAAAGATTTTTCCTCCCTAATCATGCTTTCTTTCGTAATAAAATTTTGCACGTGATATTATTGCACGAAAGAGTTTATTACAAAAGCAAACTTTCCGAGGGTTACCTTGATTGAGCGTTAAGGCGTTCCATTAAATTTTTCAAATATCTCACCAAATTACTTCTAATCAACGAATTTGGTGCGTATTGATTATTATAATAACACCTAAGATTTAGCACGCAGAACGCAGACGGGGTGTCTATATTTCAAATTTCGACATCATAATAATTTAAATGGATGATCGAATATACTGTGAATTTACATAAAGCGAGCGTTAAACGGTTTACACGATAATAAAACGAAATACACAAATTAAAGACTTTCAAAATTTATTTCAAACGTTTTCTTCTCCAGTTTTCTCGTGTTTCTCCGAAAAACAAACCATTTGCTCAAAATCTACAAGATAAAATTTTAAAACTACCTCGGCTTGGTATGCATTTCGCCTCCGCCATATAAATTTCGGTGGCTTACAAAGAGAAACCCTCGAAAGGATATAAGTTACGCAACATTGTAATAATAATTATTAAGGACTATAATGCAAAGTTTAATAATAAATTCTTCGATACCAGAAAAATCAATAGTAACATGAAAATAGATTACACAACTCGGCGAGAATTCAATTTCAACCAATGAAAGTGACACTAACGAACTTGATGACATTTACATTTAGACAGTTGATTAAGTGAAGTAGGTAGAGTTTTTAATTATTCCTGTAGAATTTTTATTTCGAATGCTTTGCCACAACAACAAAATAAATTGCTTTGATCAAGTAGTGCGAACCCCCAGAGTGTAACCTGTCTCCCGGTTTATCTTTCGAAAAATTTCCAAAAATAAAAAGTTTCACCAAGTCTGTAACCTGTAAAACTTTATTAAAGTTAATTTGTTAGGTAACAGATTCTTTAATTACCTTTTGCCTGAAACAAAAAATTGCATTTGCAAGATCGAACTCCCGAAGGAAGGTTTTAGAGATTGATGGAGCTAACAATTATGTTATGCAACCAAATAAATTTAAAATGGAAAAGTTGCAACGCAAGCATCCACGTAAATATGAAATCTTCCGTTAGATTAGGGCACAATAATCCAACTTGTCATTTTGCAGTACATTATGTAAACTGATGTGTGCTCCACAGAGATAACAATGAATTTCGAGTGGCAAGTTTAAACATAACGCTCGGTTTTCCAATAATTTAAATATCAAACAGGCAAAAATTTCAATTTCTGTAACGGGTCAACCACACGACGACGGTTTGGTTATCATCGACCAACAGGATATGTATTGGTTGTTACTACGCAACCCCAACACGTTACGAGTTAATAAGGGTAGCTATAATTAAAAATGTTCTCTATTAAGCCATAAATTATTTGCAAATTATTGTAGGAAACCTAGCACCAAGTAATTTAGTAACCGAACATTGAAACTAATTGAAATTTGTGTTGCTTTCTGTATAACCTAATATTCCTAATATCTCTCAAATCCAAAGTTGCCTCCAAACTTTGCTACACCAGGTTTATGATTATGTTATTAGTAGCCACGAAAACATAAATGGAATTATATTTCAAATATGATATTATTATCAATTTTACTTAAAGGAATCACAACAATCTCAATCCATTTCATTCTAAGATAAATTGGTTTTCTAAAGTGAAAGATGACTACGCACAAAAAAAATTAAAAGGATAACAATAAAAGATACAGAAGAAAATATAGAATTAAAAGAAAATTTGATTATTCGATTGGCTGTTTCCATAACGTTAGCTCCGCCCATGACGCGTGTTTATAAAATTGTTATGTTATACACTTAAAAATAAATTTATTAAATGATATTGGCTGTATCACGGCTAGAAGTCAACTGCAGCCGGCTTTGCCCATTAAATATACTTTTGCATCTATTTACGTCGAACACACATACCGTCAACAGAATGAGCAAATCACCGACTTTTACGGAACAATTTACGCTGATTCACAAGTTAATCGCTTCATTTTTCTTTTAAACCATAATAATAGAGGGAAGAAAGCACTGCCAAGAATAAAAAATGGATTTGATCGCTAATATTTATCAAAACTAGATACTTCTTTCACAATACATAACTATCCAAAGCTTCATAGATCTACTATAGATTGAGTTACTGAGCTATGATTTCCTTGAATTTAGAATTTCATATTATAATAAAATTTTGCATTCTGATTTCAGAAGCCGGCTCCTGAAGAATAAAGTAATCTTTTTTGTAAAATTGCAGTTAGATTTTCTACCTAATATGATTATGTCGTCGCCTTTACATCAAAGCTTTTAGCCTCAAGGATAAAATTGGTCCTTCGATAACACTACATGAAGTTGTACAACTTCAAACAACTTAGGACCATAACCTGTTATTGTTTGCTCTTTTATTCGTAAAACAAATTAGTAAGGAGAAAAAGTGAACTTAATTCTGGTATAGCGACTTGCTCGGTTTCAGCAAAAAAGTTAGTTGGCGATTTATTTTTGAATAAACATGTTTCTTGATCTAGATCCAAATCGAAGCAAACTTATGCGGTTTCATGCTGCAGTAAACTTTTAAATTTTTGTTCAAAACTTCTGCACGTTCAATTGGTCCATTTAATAAGTTATTAACCAAAAGTTTTGTTGTCAGTGCGGCCTTCAGGCCGCACAACCTAGGCAGGCGAGTTTTGCACAATTTTAATAGTATTGTCAGCAGCCGTAACTTTCTGTTTATCAGGATATTAAAGTATCATTTAAAACAATGCTACAGATGATTTTGAAAAACAAACTTCTGTGGGAGTTCTCACTGTGATTTATACAGTTTAAGGGGACCTACAGCTTAACACGAATTCTGTATAATGGAAACAGACAATTTTTATATTATTAATTGCTAATTAAGAAACATAATTTTAAACAATTTAAATTTCCGACGTTTCGAGCCGTTTCATTGTAATATTAATTAATAGATTTGTCAATAATATTTGTTAAGATTTTAGGGAACTGTCACGTATGTGATCACACGATTTTAACTTTTTTCTATTGATTATTGGTAAAAAGACACTTTTCTAAGCATACTAAAACAAAAATTTTGTTGGATTATACATTAGTTCTCGAAAAAATCGAATTTGAAAAATTTAAATTTACATGTATTTTAGATACACCTTTTAACACGACTGCATGATTAGCCATTTTTGTGTAAGACAAAACAATTTAAAAATATCCCTGAAAAATGGCAGAACTCGTCAAAGGTGGAACTCGAAAACACAAATCTACGTTTACCTGGAATCCGAGATTTGCCATAAATAAGTTATTTTATAATAAGGCCGAAGGCACCCGGCGGCCTTATTTTTTTGATTAACACATAAAATTTACTATATATTAATGTATTCCGATACTTTAACCTAATAATTCGGAGCCCATCAAAAACACAAATAAAATTACGAATTTTAAAGCTTAAATCTTAACATTTCAATTTGCATGCTGAGCGGGTGGCCTATAGTACTGACTCTAGACCACGCGTAAGGCACGGCAGAACTGGGTATATCAAATTACACGCCCCTGCTAATTCGCATTTTTAAAATGCCGTAATTTCGACAACTATTGCATAATCCAAGAAAATGTTTGTGTTAATATACTCAGAAAATTGTCCTCTTTCCAATGCTCAATAGAAAAAAGTTCAATTCTTGTGATCACATACGTGACAGTAACAAGATTTTATATTAAATTTATGGTAAATTTTAAATTTACTTAATTTACAATATTATTGGGGTTAACAGATAAACATTTGGTATTTAATACAATACAGGTATGGGAGGCTAACACTCTAACCGCTCGGCCATTCACTCACTGGTATAATAATAATTGTAATTTAGATGCTAACAAAATTGTGAAAACCAGTAAGAATTGTCTAAATACTTTTTTAAATCATCTAAATGCAGCTTTATCAGCAGATATCATTCAAAAAAAAAAACTAGTAATATCTTATATTAATTATTGATCAAAAAATTATAGTTGTGTTCAAATCGATCTTACTTGAGATTGGTTAATTCTACATATAAAAAAATCTAACCAACTTTGTATAAATTAATAACAGTGCAAGATTTGTGTAATTAATGGAATTAAATTTTGAAAAAATATTTTAGTGCAGTGCAAAGAACCATTATTTTTTGTCCGAATTTTTTTCCTACATTGCAATACGCACTATCTGATATGAAAATAATATAATAAGACTAGGAAATAGTCGTAAGTCAGGAAATAACCGCTTCCGGGCCTGTTGTGAAAGCAAAATACGTTGAAGTAAAAACCAAATAGATTTTTAATAAAATTTTCAAAATCACGGAAACTAAAAAAATTTCAAAACATTTCGCTTTTGTGCTTGCGACCAAGTTGATGGGGTTTCTCCCCTATTTTCATTGGCATCATTGAGAAGATCAAATAATTAGTTAGTAGGTATAGTGCATTCCACGTTAAGCTGTAATTTCCTAGCAGATCAATACGTTTTGACTTGTAATTCGGCGAACACTGTATCTTGAAAATAAAAAAAATTTTTAGGTGAAAATACGAGTTGCACAAAAGTTAACAAAAAGATGTCAAATATTGCACTATTTTTGTTGGTCAAAGTACCTTCATTAATTCATAGTATATTTTGGCCTTTCCTTTGCTTGCATAGACGATTACGATGTTTCGGGTGTTTATCTTCTAAGAAAAGCCAGAGTAGGTTTTCTCCATCAAAGTGTTTATTTATTCGGTAGATGTGCTAACAAGTAAGTAAATTTTCAAATCAGTCAAGTCTCAAGGTATTTAATAGTCTATTGAGAGTAGACCAGGCTCGCATCACTAAATTCTACGCCTAAATAGAGGTTTTATCGGCGAAAACGACATTGCTCCAATCGCGATCAATATTTTCACGTTTCCAAACATTTTTTTAGTGTCCTTTCCTCATGAAGATTTGAGTGCACTATAAAATTTTCGTCCCAGTGGTACTTAAATTTATTATCATTTATGTCGAACATGCGGTTGTTGACTGCAGCAGTGAAACCTCAAAGTTTGCATTTTTCATCTTAAGCCGCCAGCATAGAACCGTAAAGAGCCGGACAAAAAAGTGTCATTGAAATTAGACAATATGCGATCCACATTTAAAACTACGTCTAGAGTACTAAAGAAAATTTGAATTTTCTTTAGAATTTCGTTTTAATATTGCAAGACTTGTACGAAGATAAACTCTAAAGCCACTTTCATGACTACTTCAAATATTAAATAAATTAATGAGCCAACCGATTTAAAACATTTTTTTTCGTTTTGATTTGAATCGTTTACAGCCAACCCCTAACTACTAAATCAATCACACAGCTATAACAGCGCCTGGAAATATATTATAGCAACAATTGGTTCAAACTCCTTGGTAGATGAAAATTTTTTTTGCTGACTTTAGTGAAAACTCGAGAATTATTAGGTTCATTATTAAGTTATTTTACACTTATAAACCCAAAATAACAATTTTTTTTTCAAAAGGTGAAAAAAATTCATTTTCGCCGCTTTAAAACGAAAAACGTTATATTTCAATTTTTATTAATTAAAAAAATATCCCCCAAAATAAAAATTATAATTTAAAACCGGAATTCATTACTTCATTACTTCTTGTTTTTTCATTACCATATAAATTGCTTCCTGTACTTTTCCAATTAATGTTAAATTTTTTTCTCAATAAAACGGAAGATTTAATTTAATATCAATAAAAGTTTTTCGATATTTTCTTCGTCAAAGTTAAAAAATCTATTAGAAGAGCAAACAAAAGTGCTTTTGAAGTATTTCCAATACAATTTAATGAAAGCCAGGTAAAAACATATCTAAATGTTAGTGGTTCAAAATTTTGGTGTTGCCCACATCGATTTTGAAAATTAATGGTAAATTTAATTTCGTTACTTGTTGCGACGTTGACGGAAAAAGTTTGACCAAAGTAAATATGCTCAATAGAATTTTCTTGAATGGAAGACGCCAGACCAGAATGTAATGAAATATTTAGAATGGACTTGTCAAGGAAGATTATTGAGAATTTAATTAAAGTTGCGTCGGGGAAGTTACTTGAATATTTATAATTTTGTAATCTAATGAAGCTAAAAATGTTGAATACTAAAATCTGATGTAAGCTAGCAAAAATTGCAGTTTTTAATAAATTTTTGCAACAACAAACTTTTTCTGCTAAAACTTAAGGAGCAGTGTTTACATCCGGGATGTAACGGTGTGTAACCTTGCTTAATCATTCTATAAATATAATATTTTTGATGTAATCATTCGGCGGTTTATCGGTATTTACAAGAAGCAAAATTCGAAGTTTCGAGTATTTTTCCTTAAAAAATTTGAAACAATAATAAAAATACCACAATGCGATTTACACAACAAATTAAATTATAGTACAACAATTACCTTTTGCAATAACATTTAAAATAATTAATTTAAAACCAATATAAATTTAAGTGATAAACACGCACGTATAAACAAACATGGATGAAGTAGCAACAGATGATTTAAGAAAAGCCACAAAGTCACAAAGCTACACCAGAAGCAATTGAAACACAGAAAAGCTCAAGAAATGTTTGTGTACTGCATATCCGCACATTAGAAGTCTATGAATGCTAACCCCAGAAATTCATCAGCCCAGATGCAGAAGTAGATCACAAGCGTGCACGTGCTACGAACGTCGCAGAGCCACTGAACTAGCGTCGCGGCGTCGGACCCACCCCCGATCGATTACCAACTGTGTTATCACAAATATTACTGAGATGCCGGCGCGCACGTTAAATTTCTGCATTGTTCGACTAATGAATTTATAGAATAAAATTAACGCTTTAACCTTGTTCAGGAAGTGGTATACGATTTTATCAGTCGGTGGTGGACGGGCGTGCCAACATAAATGAACTTGTAAGAAGCAAGTCAGGATGATTACATCACGCTATGCTGGTTGTGCACGTGAATAAGCCCATTTCATATAAACAATTTTCAAGCCAAGATGCTATCACTCACCTGTTTGTGTGCTCGAATCAAAAAAGGTGCTGGTAGTTTCAACAGTCATGGAACCAATCGTTCCATCTATAATTTGTGTGCAGGAATCTCGTCGGCCTCTATATCTGCTGGTGTCGTCGCTTTGAGAACTTTGCCGTCTAAAATTTCTGCAGCGTATCATTTCTTCGGTGGTGGACTGCCTTCGAAACCCTCTGGCGATCAAAATTTCTTCGGTGGTGGATTGACGACGTATTGCGGGACGATGCGTTTCCGAAGGAGGAGGTATCGGTCGGTTGGATGGGCTAGGATCGCGCGACGAACAGCTGGAGGAGTCGGGAGAGCGATGCATGCTTCTTCGTCTACCGGCAACGCTGGTCGATTGTCTTCTTAACCTGCCTCTTCGATGACATCGCACCGGACTTATATCGCGTTCTCCGGATCGGTCCGGACTTAGATGTGATCTTGAATCTCTTCGGCCTCTGGAAGCCGAGTCTGGACTTAAACTGTCGCGTCTGGCTTTGCGTCCGGTATCGTCGACGTCCGGACTGAGAGCTCCAGGTTGAGAGCCGCGTCGGTTGTTACCTCCCGGCAAGCAGCTTTCGTCGTAGGTGGTACTTTGACGCTGTAAACGCGACAGCTTGTTCGACGATCGCTCCGGGCTAGCGTGACTACGCGAATCGCGTCTACCGAGGCGTCCGCATTGAGTCGTAGAATCACGTCTTGTCGCTAATAAGGGATGCGTGGGTGTAGTTGCTTGCACCGTCGGAGAGGTCGCCGGCGGTGTTACGCTAGAGGTAATTATAGTAGGAGGTTGTATAGCTTGAATAACGTCCGTTCCAATGTTAACGGTATTTACAGAAATTGTGGTTGTTGTTGTTCCTGTATGCACAATCGACGGGTGATTGTTTGACGGCGTGCTCGCAGCTTGAATAGCAAAAACAGGAACTGAATCGGAAGCAGTTGAAGAGGTAGATGGTCTTTGTTCTTGACGATAATATGAGGGAGCATCGTTGATTGTCCTAGAATCTCTTCTTTTCTTATGCGTTGCGCCTATCACTTTCGGTGGAGGTGGTGTTGAAATCGTGGTCGAATCGCGACGGCCGCTTCGACCGCTCTCTCCTGAACCCCGACGAGAAGCTCCGTGAGATTGAGTCACGGAGTCTCTTCTTCCACTTCTGCTCGATTCGCCGGAGCCTCGTCGGGATCCAGAACTGGGTGTTATAACTGTGGTGGTGGCGGCATTGGATTCGCGTCGTTGCCATAACTTAGCAACTTCCGATCTAAAATCTGATATGGCAGTTTGATGCGAATCTCTACGAGATTTTGATCCTATACTTTTTATTCCGGAATCTGCGCTAGATTCTCGTCTTTTGCGGGTGTTTATTGTTCGTGTTGGACCACCTTCTGTTGCTTGTCGACCCCACGGTAGACTGCGAGCTAAGTCTGCCAGCGTTTCGCGCCGATTTAGAGGAGCTTTTTGTCTTGATTTGGTGGAACCACCTCCCCATTCTCTTAAAATGTCCGTTAGTTGAGCTAACGAGCTTCGACGACGACGAGCGGTACCCGTAGCTGGCGGAGACGTTTCTTGTGTCTCTGTAGGTGGAGAAATGCTGCATATTTGGGTGGCAGAATCTCTTCGTCCTCCCAGACGTTGACGAATTGTCGATTCTTCCAGTTGTTCTCGAACGAGGTCGTCCCATCCATTTCCTCCTTGCCATACCAAACCCACTTGATGAGACAATATTGGAAGATTGCAAACGAAGCAGATAGCGGTCATTGTTCTGAAATACAAATAGAAAATTAGAAGTTAGTCGAACAGGGAGTGATTAGTAAGTAATAAAATGAGATATGCTTAAAATTAGTGCTAAATCGGCTGTGGTGCATATCACTTGAGCATGCCGTAAAATATTATATGGATCTCTAGAGTGACACATCTGTGCAAATGAGTGTTAACTCGGTTTGCAGAAAAGTTTCACTTGAGGACTATAATTAATAGCTGTGAAATCTGTAAAAACGTGCGAGTGCATCGTGCGGTGCGGACCTGTAGTGGCGCAAGCGCGGCGAGGTTAGCTGCGCCATGGCTCATTCTGACGGCACGGATATTTCTTCGTCCACTTCCTCTACGGGTTGGTCTGCTCTGCTTAAGACAACATCACATCAAAGATTTAGGGTTTCTGGAGGATCGCTAGTTTACAACTACTAATTTGGAGCGTGTGGAGTGATGTTACAAAACTAAAACACCAATATCTTCATTTTTAGACAGAAAAACACAATTAACTACATCATTCTATATTTTTTTATCTTCTATCTTATCTAATTTAAAAGTTTCGTTTAGATTTTCTTTTAGCGAATTTAAAAGTTTTTAAGTTTCAAGTTTTATTGACACATTTTTAGGTTATTTTAAATATTTAAATAGAGTTTCAAAGGAATATTCAAAACATTTTTGAAACAAGGTTTGAAAGAGCCGAATAATGCTATTCAAAAGTTTTTATACCCAAACTTTCACTAAGTTTTCACTCATATTAGCATACATAAAGCAAATTAAAATTGATCAATTTAGTTACGCAAAACGGAAAACTTAAAAAGGGTTTATATTTAGTTTCCTAAACTTTCCTTATATTAAATTAGCCTGTTGATGGTGTAATTATGAAGTTTATTATGCTGCCGCTATTGATATGCACAGGCAGAAGACATTAAATTGATATCGTCAGATTAACGATTTTAAGGACGCCAAATTGAGGAACAATTAAAAAAAACTGTTAATCTTCAATTTTTTTCTTTTTCCAAAAAGTTTTAATGCCACTGATTTAAAGATTTGGAATTGCATTATGATACAAACTCCACATGACACCAATTATACAATTTGTAATTATATCTTTTTCTTTCCCGTAATTAATAAGCATAGATTTTCATGCAAATTCAAAATATTAATATTGAATATTATATGAACCTGCGGCTATAATATTAATTATTATTCCATAGGGATACCGAAACTTCATATTGCTAAATTCAGGATTCCATTACAATCAGCAATATTAGACACAGGAAATTGGTAATCAATTCTGATATAATAGCTATGTTTACCAAGAGAATTCAAAAATATTTCAACAAACGGCGCTCTGTTTCTTTTTTGCCAGAATTTTGGACTACTCTTGGTGTTTTGAAAACTTCCATTAGGTCCAAAATAATATAAATAATACAATTTAAAGGCCGGTCGCAGTTACCTCATTTAAAATGCATTTCGACGCCATCTAGTTTGTGAAAGTCTTAGTTTTTGTAGTTTTTGTAATTTCCGCTTCAAAAGTAGCTCCTGCGCTTTACGCTACCGATTATAATTCAGTACTGAGGTATTCCTACTCGTAGAATGAACTTTTTTTTTTGTTTGTGGTAAATTTTGGATAGTTTTCGCGCTATGAATAGTCTGGGGTTGACCATTTGGCCATTCTGCTGTTTTGCAAATTTGTTTTTATCCAAAATGCGTAAACCAACTCCCGGCACATGTGAGTGCATATCGTTTAACGAAATATTTATGGAAATGTTACCATCGCTTCCAAACAACCAAAATGGTCATTCCCTATTGCTGGTACTACTATTAACGTTCAAGTTTCTTCAAAATTTATCAAAAATCTGGAATCATCTGGCCGATAAGCGCCGATAAAATCTTCGCTTTTTTGTAATGCAAATTTCAAAAAAAAGATTTTGAAAAAAGTTTTGGAATTAAAAGCATCCGATATAATTTAATATTAACTCAACTGATTAGAGGCTCTGCTAAAATTTGTAAACTTTATCTAACGATGTCACTTTGCCATTACTGGAAATTAAAAGTTTCTCTTAACTATTTTTCGATAGATGGCAAGCAAACTTTCTATTGAATGTGATTTTATTGTCGATTATCAGTTTTATGGACTCACCACACAGTTGAACTAAGAGAGTTTATGATACCTGTGTTACTCAAAGTTAAAATTTTAGGTTCTGAATGTGGGTCTCCATTACTTTTATTCAACTATGCACAACATTGCTTATACGCCATCTATGTGGGCTAGATAGCGTGACATTCAATCGACTGTTAAAAATTTTAAATTTTAATTCTAATTTATCAAGCAATGTGATTGTCAAAAGTCGAATTGTTGCTTTTTTGTTTTTATTTTCCAGTGTACGCAGGTATGTTTATGCTTCGCTCAAGCTTGAAATACTGAACAGATTTTGACGAGACTTGAATTGATGTATAGCTGTTTTATCCGTAAGTAACATGGAGGTACAACATTATGGATACATAAATCTAATCTGCAATTTACATTCATTACACCATCATCTCACTTATGATGCTGTTGATTTAAAAAGCACCTGTTTTATTTGTGTTTACAAAAAAATTATTTTAAGTATTTTCGGATGTTGAAAAATGTTTTTTTGACAATGAAAAAGCAAGAATTTGCTTTGGGGAATTAAGACCGTCAAATTTAAGATCGTTGATTAGTTTATCAATATTTTTTTGCCACGGTCATCATTTGGTTGCAGTTACCAAGCGATATTTAAATTAGGGATGTCTTGATTTTTTGATAAAATAAATCGAACGAAGGCCCTAAATTTTTAAATTCTGGTTTGTTTTTAAATTTCGGACCTTGTCCGCAATCAATAAGTTGCACAGGCTGATGTCACCATAAAATGGTTTAATATTTTAGATACCAATAAAATTGTTTTTGTAACATTGGTTCTACCAGGATATGTTTAATCTTTGATTTTATTCATATAAAAAAAAATTAAGAATTATCCTGTAAACCCATAAAACGTTAATTTGTGTGAAATGTGGGTTTTATTGAAATTTTTGAGTTATGAAAATTATAAAGAAGTAAACGAAGCATAAAATAGCTTGAAAAAAAATTAATGGTATAATTTGGATCAACGATTAAAAGCTACATTGAAAATTGTAGTACTTATGTACATAAATGGCCTTAACAAATGTACTATAAAATCGTCATTTGGAGTAATGTTGAGTGCGCAGTTCATAGGCGCGCCTGTGCTGCCCATAACCTGCGCGCAACTCCGGTTACTTGTTGCTGACTTCTCCGATATTTCCTGTTCAGTTGCTGCAAAAGCTCGAGCTGTCGGGGTTCAGCTAGCTGTTAGCTATGTAGCAGCTAAACTGTAGGAAACATTTACGTAAATGATTTTAAACTTAAATCTGTCAAAATCACAATTATTTCGATATTAATCAAATTTAATTAACCCTGGCAGTTACGCCAATTATACTCAATTTATAATTTTTAAGAAAATTAGTGCTTTTTCGAAGGATGTTTTGGGGTCGAAAACTAATCAAATATTTGTTTAATTGATACCGAATTGGCACACTTTTCATTTCTTCATGAAAAATTTAATGAACTGAAAATTCTGCAGAACTTCAAGTTCTTTTCATCGGATACAGAGTTTTTAAAAGTTTTTTAAATATTATTTATGTACAAAACATTAGAAAACTTTCGTTTTATTTTTGGCAAGAAAAATGTAATTTTAAAAAATATGCAAATAAAAGAAAAATGTTTTTCACCAATTTACTACACATTTTTAAATACTAGAAAAATTTTGCTTTTTGCCGGTTTGCACTTAAATAAATTTATTTATTGTATAATTTTAAAATTTAAATATCTAATTTATGCCAAATTTATTAATTATTCAAATATTTCCTGAAATGGTTTATACTTCAGCAATTTTAAAAAAAATTAACGTTGAGTAATTTACTTTTTTGATAAAATGAACATTTATTCTCTTAATATTAAAATTAATTATATTTAATTTTGACTGTCTTACAAATTTTATAATTTTTTCTTTCAAAATTTTTAATTTTGCCGGTTTGCAAAAAATTAATATTGAGTTGAGCAAATGAGGTCAACATTTTGACATGTTATATAATTACAAAAAAATCTGGTACATTTGGCTATCCGACGAATTTTAAATTAAAAACAATTTTTAATTATTTTTTCTGCAAGTATGAATTTTTTACACTTTTAATTAGTTAATCAAAAAAATAATATTTTTACCTTCACCAAAAGTTTTTCCAACTTTTCAACTACTTTACTTTCATCAGAAGAGTAAACTAAAAATTAATACTTTGATTTGTTTTGAAAGAAAATTGAGTGAAAAGAAAACCACTACGAATTTTTCAAGAAAATCGAAAATTTACAGATATGCTTTTCGTCATTTTTGGACAAAATTTAATATCTGGAATTGTAAAACATAATTTTTTTGTGGGAAATAGTTTGGCGAGCGCTAAACCTGATCAATTAGCTAAAAACTTAGAACACAGTAACAGGTGGTTTATAATGAGTTTTTTGTAAACCTAATAAAAAATCGAGCTGACGGTGACTCTATCTTTATTTAGAAAACACAGAATCATGCAAACTCACTTATTCACTAACACCAGCTAGCGCATTTTACGGGTACCATACCGAGCTTTAAAAGCTCAGGTCTCGGTTAGCGCACCCTGTAACTCGGTAAACTGTAGCGCGGTCAGACTTAAACTGGGAACCGCCAGGCAGCGTCGGGAAAGCTCTCGAACCTGATCGTGCGTCGTTTGACGTCATCATCGATCCTAACGACGACAGGATACGGTGCCAGCGTCGCGCACGTGTACTACATTTTCCTGCTTGCTAATTATGCAGGTTGGTCTAAATAGGGAACGTTTGGGATGCTAGTAAAATTATTAAATTATCAATTTTGTTAGTAGTATGTATACTGAACTGTTTTTGTAAACTCAATATGCAAATTAAATTCTTAACAAAACTTTGAGCATCCTTTTAACATCGCACGCTCTTTGAATTTGTTACAAGTAGTTCCAACGCTACAATTGTAACTTGACACAGAAGAAGAATAATGAGGAATTGAAAGAGAAGTAAAGAATCTAAATCAATCTTGCCAAGAAAAAACCTATTAAATTATTAATTTCCACAATTTATTATTTAAAGCACGCGCTTTTAAAAATTGCTTTCTTAATTTGTTTCATCTTGAAAAATTTCCTAATAAACTGTTAAATATCAAGTTTACACTCAACAGTTGAATGCATGTAAATTTACATTATTTAAAGAAGTAAAAAATTATTACTTTAATATAAGAAAAAACCTTCGAACATTTAAAGATTTGATTCACGTTTTTTCGATCAAACAGATATATTATGTATATTAGATTAAACTTTCAAGACGATGTGCCGCTAACTCCGTGCTATGAACGCCAATCGTGGCGAAAAGTTTCGCTGCGGTGCTTTCTTTCATTCCTAATTAACTTCAGATTTTCTTTTCTCAGTTAAGGTTAAAAATGATATTAAATACGCGTTTAGGAAATTCTTTTATGTTTTTTTCAATTTAAATGTATTAATTAAGTGTCACTGATTTTTTTTTGAAGCATCTTGATTAAAATTTCAATTTGCGAACGGTATGTAATACAAAAAAATTAATAAAAACGTATAAATTAAAAAATAATAAGAACAAAGGGAAAGATAAAGTAAGATACGTTTTACACGTTTTTGTAATTCATGCTCGAGCTTATCTTGTCATAGGCAGAGCTCAAGTTTCAAAAAGAAATTTTTTCTTGTTTCAGTTAATTAATCGTTGAATTGTTTTATGAAAAGTTAAACTTAAAACAATTTTTTTTATTATTTGGTAAGTACATGAAATTTAAACTATAACAATGGCGCACCGTATAAATACAATGTTGGATAACATTCGAAGCCTTCAGCGCTATAGATTGTATTTAATTGTTTGGTAGGTAAATCCTCAAACTATAACATTTTCAACAAAGTTAGAATTCAAGCGAACTTTAGTTGAAAAATGAACATTCACTTGTTCGACGAGATAATATGTCATTTTTATTGTTAAATCAATCTTTAGTTTGATTTATTTTGAATTACATTACGAAACTTAATTTACGGTATTAATAGAACAAAAACATTTTCTAAGACTTTTTTTGTGATCACATTCGAGAACGGTAATCTTAAAAAAAAACAGCGAACAGAAATTCCTTTATTCCTCTAATCAGAAAAAACTTTTAAGGAAAACTCGATAACGTAAAAATATATTACGGGATATTACTGTTGTAAAGCTCATTTAATCAACAATTTACTCAATAAACTAAAATGTAAAAAATACAACTGTAACGTCGGTTCAACTATAAAATTGTGATAATTGTCTTAGTATAGGCACTGGCGGCTTTCTATGTGTGGTTTACGTCACAAAAGCTCATAATATTATGTAAAGCTAAAAAAATTATTTTTAAATTAAAAATAAAAAAGTACTTAAATAAATAATTTTCTATTTTTTCGAAGTAATATTCGTACAATTCAAACACACCTTAGAAATGTCTGGATGCAATCACGAAACCAAAACGGTTAGAATTAGGATTATACAATTATTTACAGAAGGTTTTGTCTTATATCTTTTTACCTAAGATAACAAAATCTTGATGATTTTTACCAAAATTTAAACTTTTCCTATAAACTTTAAATGCCAAACGCCAGCGGTTCTCTACTAAGATTAAATTTTTATTTTTGCACACCGCCAGCGTTGTAAGTCTTTTTGGCATTTTTGTATTTTTATGCACAAATATAAAACATTCAAAGCGCAGGAAATATTCAGAGAAAAAATGTAAGCAGATTAGAAATTTATAAAACTTCAGATAAATTTTCAATACGAAGAAAATAGTCCTGTGCGCCTGTGACGTAATCACGCATGAATTTAACTGTTCGGATGTGAAAATCGCCCCATTTTCCTTTAACCGATCAAAATGTTGAGTTAAAAATAGATTAGATTAAGGGATAATATATTATTTGTTAGCCTGGTAAATAGAACGTTACATTTGCTAACTGCATTTTGAAAAATGTTTTGAAAATAAAACTCTACAGGTATCCCGTGTAAAGAAGAGAAAGACAAAATATTTTAGTAGGTCAATAAATCCAGCGTTATTAATCTTTTGTCATATTTTCTTTCAAAATAGCTTTTCCCGGATTTTGTTCTATTCTTGTAACACAAAAAATAACGGATATTATAAAGAAAATATAGTTGCAAGAGGGAGATTAATTTTATTTGAAAATTAAGTGCAGACAATTTCCCGTTTCCAAGTGCAAGAAGTGCGTCACCCCTTAATCATAGAATCCGCAGGTAAGAATAATTAAATATCTTTAAAGTTAGATTTTTTGCGCCGATCGAGAAATAAAAAACCTTATAAAATTTTTAAAACCACCCTTAATTAAAACTTTTTAGTATTAATAAGGGTTCTAATATTTCAAATATGAAGCAAACTTAAACGTGCATATTTAAACCGACGTTTTTGGTTGGTGTTCATGAAAATAATTACAGGAATAAATTATGAAAATTTCAGACGTAATTTTTTACATCTGACAAAATTTCTAGATTTAATTTTAGGATTAATTGAGTAAAAAATTTAATCTTCTCACTTTTAATTTTCTCTACACCTGCGACGCCTCATATTTTCTTTCATGAAAGTTTATACGCTGAAAAATTTGGAGAACCTCTGGTTAATTTTTATGTAGTATTCCTGTTTTTTTTGTTCTTCAACTCGCACAGGAATAATGTCGATTTTACAAAATTAAACTTGATCATAAAAATTTAATTTTTTTTTTTAATTAGAAGTTGATTGTTGATCCAAAATGAATTATTATATTTCAAAAACCTATAGAAAATCTAAGCGAGTTCTTACGTGACTATAATTTTAGGAAAGTATATTAACAGAAACATTTGTCCGTGAAGCAGGAATCGTGATGAAATTGGAAAAGTAGACGGCTATTGTAATTTTTACATTTTTGAATTAAAGGAATACTGAATATTTTTTTAAATGTTAACTATTAAAATTTTAAATTAACGACGTCGATAACCAATGCAATCACAAAGGGCGAGTTTTAGAAATTCCGTGATTCGAACTAGAAATTTGTCCTACATAATTCAACCAAAAATTAAATCAATAATAATATTTATTTTACGACATAATAATATACAAGATAAATAAGGGTAACAATTCAGCTACTATTTATTTTGCATTTTGTTTGTTTGGAGTACAGTGCCGAATTCAACATTTTTCGGGTTTGAATCCAAATATACTGTGGGACAGAAGAAAAAACACTTAAATAGTTTTAACTGTAAAGGGAAGAATATTTTTTTAATTTGCCACTTTTGACAGAGCAGGAGTAAGAATATTCGTATAAGATAATATAAATAAAAAAGGGGGTAAAAAAATGAATTTTTTCAGGTCCCGATCTTGTCCAACCAGGAAGCTGTTTTTTTTGTATTTTCAAAATTTTAAAATAAATATAATAGGTACTCTAAAATTTAAGAAGTTTTAACAATAAACTAAGTATATCACGCATAAGTGACGTTTTTTCGTGACGTCTGAAGATATGGAAAAAATAAAATCAAGGAAGCTTAATATTTAACGATTTTGGTAGTTTTAATGTATATATTGTCGTGTTTCGAAAACCAAAACAACTTTAATTATATTTATTTTGTAAATTATTTGAAAGTTTAAATTTGTTTAGTATATATTTGTATGAAATTGTATAAAATAGTTAAAAATTTTGCTATGTAAAGAAAGTGGGGAGCGTAAAAAACGTAGGGCTCGAAGGTTGAAAAAGTGAAGTGGGGCTTGAATAGGAAGACTTAGGCTAACGCCTTGGCATCATTCTCGCAATGAAAATTAAATTGTTAATTGTTTAAAATTAATAAAATAACTTAGGTTGACTTGATGTTTTTATTTAAATTAATAAAGTGAAGTGAAAACAAAATAATAAAATTAAAGAATTAGTGAAAATATTCGATGCATTAAAATTACATCGCAACAAATTTGTTTGACAAGACGCCAGCTGGAATACCATATGCGAAGAGAGCGCACGTGAAGCAAAAGTCGAATACCACATGCAAGGTAAAAGATTGAGCATTTTAATTTACAAAATTTTAAACACTGAAGAGTCTCATGTTGAATAATGGATACCTAGCTAGAATAATTTTTGGAATGAGCAAATTTTACAAATTTGTATAGCTAGGGTCATCTCAATATGTTCCACGTATATTAACAGTATCGATATTTTACCTAAAATAATATCTTATTCTAGTTCTAAATCTTTTGTTTAATTTACAGTAAAGTGGACTGCACAAAAACTAGCAAAATAACATATTTATCATAAAATTTAATTCAATTGAATTTTTCAAGTTTTAAAGTATTCATTAAATCTTATCTTAAATTGCGGTGTCGTCTGCATATACATATGACTATGTTAGTTTTTCAAAAGCAGTTGTGTTGTTAGGTTAAACTAATCTGAAATTTAATTAAAAATCAAGATGTTATTAAATAATGTGTTATTAACTAGCTAGAAAAGGAAATTAAAAACATTAATTTTCAAATAATTTTATTTAGTTTCACCAATCGGATTACCCCATAAGAAACCCAAGAATTGAAGTAACCTATGAAAATCAGAAGTTGGTATGCAATTAGATATAAATATAATCAACGCTACCGGGCAGTCAAAAATTGATTTAGAATACAAAACTGAGGTGAAATAAATATTTCATCCGATTTCAAGTTAATATAATCAAATCAATTAAAGCTAATATGCTAAGGTTTAAAGAATATTGAAAATTATGGAAATTTAACTTGTTGCTATTGGAAGAAATTATAAAACAAAGTAAAAATAAATGAAAAGCCTAGATTGCCTTGTCAATTTAATATTTTTGCTGATGGTTTTACTAAATCATGGAAAACTCTCCTTACTGAGCTAAACAGATGATTTGCAATTTTTTCAGTTTCGATTTCCCAAGGGAATTAATAATTAACGAAGTATAATTGCATAGTTTTTGTTAGTTTTCTTTTAGTCCAAAATTATTTGCTTTGCTTTTTTGGCTGCCATTGTAAAATTGCAGTACATTAATTGGTTGAGTTTTTCTTATAGATTGATAGACAGATCGCTTGATTCAGGTTTGACGTTTAAGAAAGAATTTTTTACCCGTTCACCGACGAGGATGAGCCTAATATTTTTTTTCATTTTAAAATATACATCTTTATAGCGAAAAACATAAATTTGATTTCCTATAAATTTTCTTTTAACAAAGGCTTTAAATTTAATCACACAGCGAATTTTAGTAAATTATTCAAAAGGAATAAAATATATCTGACGTAAATTTGAATCTATAAAGAAATTTAGATTTAAACTTACACATTTTTAGGGTGGTTTCAATACAGGGCATAAATAATTTATGATACAATTTTTCTACACATTTTATCAATCTTGACAGGATTGCGTTATTACTTATGACGTGTTCGAAATTTAAAGAAATTTCTCACATAGAAACTGGGAATTTTTTGAGCCCAAAATAGAATAAATAAATACCATTTGCTTTATTTTCCACCCATTAACTAAACCAAGCTTACGTTGTACCTCATTTTAAGCCGCAGCGAGGTTATCGCTTAACTAATTTAAACTCAACTAAGGTTAGTTTGTGCTGTTAATCCAATAAAACGCTTGTACATACAAAATTTATAATAAATTATAAAATTTATGTTTCATAAAATTATTACTGCAGTTAAGCAATGCTTAAATATACGCAACCAGTAAATTAGGATGAAAAATTACATCGCAGATATTTAAATTAAAATTGTAATAAAGTGGCCGGTATTTAAATTTACAATTTAAAATTTGAATCCAAAAACTAAAAATTCAGTAGCACAAGGTTACCATAAAAGTTCAATTAATTAATTTTATGGTGCATAGACTATATCAATTAGTGGGGCTTTAATTAACAAGAAAATTTAACGTTACAGGTCATATTAATTTACCATCGATGCTGAGGCAATCAATTAGAGGTGAAAGGTTTTCGTATCATCATGAAGTTAGATCAACATACGTATGTGCTTTGTACTTTGGATCGCTGGAGGCAAATTTCATATACTTGAAATTTTTCAGCGAATAGCTTCATTTACTTGAACAAAAATTCAATTTCGAAAATAATAGCAAATTTACTTACGACGAATTCTTTCCGGACTTGGTTTCTATGTTAACCAAACTAAGCTTTCCGCAAGGACGACGCAAGGAGCCATCTTCGAGGTTCTGCGATGATCGAGAATACAAAAGCTCGTTAAATTGAAAAATGCTTTGCGTAATAATTTTCCAAGTCACATAAATTAAAATGCAAAAAAGCCCGACAAGCCTTGTGAGATTATAAAGACAATATTAACCATTTAATTGGAATTTTAATCCCGGCATTATTTTGTAAGTCAAATTTAGACTGCTTAAAAGTTGTACTTTTTCAGGAAAATTTAATATTTTCTCGTCTTATTATTAAGAAAATAATTAAAAGTTTGCGTACTGTAATATAATACGCACACTCTAGTGTATTGTAAAATTTTTGTGATATTTATTTGTATTATCCAATCAAAAAATTTCAGCTTATTGGAAAAATTGCTTCAAGTTGTTGGATAAGTTAACAAATACCGTAACGTATTGATTTCTTGTATTCGATATGGTTAGACGACGCAAGATTTCCTAGTATAAATTCCATTATTGCTTGATCACAAAAACGTTCTCCCCATACTGATGATTTCAGAAAACACAATAAACTATTTATTTATTGGTATCAACTTGTTAGCGAGAGACGTATGAGTTTCCACGATAATGGAAGACTGTTAGTTGTACGACGATCGCAGGCATTGTCTAACTCTTAAAATACAAATACAAATTCCATACCAAGAAATTCATATCCAATATCAGAATTTTGTATCACTTAATTAACTCGATTCTGAAGAGCTTTCGAGGTTTTTAATTTAATTTAATTTAAAAGCTAATTAATGAAAGAACAAACCTTAATTATTGTATTTAATTAAAAAAAGTATAATACTGGTATGGAAATTATAATATTATAAAAACCACAATCTAATTTTGCAGACGCGAAATTCACAAACAAGGGGGGGGGTGAAATTTTCCATACAAAGCCAAAAAGCAATCAGTTGGTATTTTAATTAAAGTTGCTTAAAGAGATCTTAACTTGGCATTTCAATTTTAAAAGTTCAAGATTTACATTTCATTTCCCGAAAAGTTCATCATTTTTTATCCTAATATAACAATACACTATTTTTTATAAACTCAAAAAAAAACTTGATTTGTTTCGCCAAGTTTAGTTAAACAAAGTACTTTGATTTTGTCTTTTATAAATGAACAAACAATGTTAATTAAAAATAGTTTATTATTATTTTTACCTTAGACGACAAAAATATTGTATTTCATTCGAAGCAAACATGACATCACTCGCTCCACTCGTCCGGAAAAAATCCGACTCTTACTTCTGAAAAATCTCATTGTAACAGACCTATCAATATTTTTTTGCAATAACAAAAAAAATGCGAAACAATAAAATATGTATATTAAAACAGACAAAGGAGTTCACCGTAAAAAGACATTTTTTATATATTTTCCAACTTTCCTACTGGTTTAAATTTTTAATAATTATTGTTAACATTTACGTGTAAAATTTAGGCAATTAAAAATTTTTTTACATGAGCGGCTTGCAATTTACCATATGCCACCACTGCACGTCGAGACAAAATTCAATTATTAGAAAAATAATTAAAAAATGCATATTTTTGAATAGGGTGAGTATAAAAATATAGCACACCGAAACATAAATATGATCATTTTCAGTAAAAATACATAACTCAAAATTAAAAGCATCTCTAAATTATTAAATTTTTAGAGCAATTATTTTCAATTTATCTTCTAAAACCCACTAGCTTTCAAGATTTAATTTTTTTAACTATATTTTCACTGGATGTTTATTGGAAACGAACGCATTCGCAAAATTTAAAATTTTTTAGAAAATTATTAATGTTTCACCTTTTAATCTCACCCCGCGCCCCGTTCAGAAATATGAGTTTTTTCATTATGTTACCATCGATTGTGTACTTCCTGCAAGTTACAATTTAAAAGTTTTAGACTTTTCACCACTCTATCCAAATTTGCATTCTTTACCACACCAAAGTCTATAGCGGACTGAAGAGATGCAAACAAATTTTATACCATGCAATCGTCAGTAAATTATTTTTAAGGAAATAAAATAATACATCTAATCGATATAACTGATGCTTGTAATATTATAAAAATTTACGCAACCGGCTGACTGTTAAAACGAGTAAATTTGTATATTGAAATTCAGCTTTAGTTTTAACTGTACTGTTGCACACCGGCGAGTCTGGGAGGTATGGAAAACTCCCAGCCTGATTCATTCAATGTTGCAGAATTATACTTTCAGTTCTAGTAATTCTAATTTGTAGAGAACATGTCTACATTCAATGTATTCAAGTTAAAAAGTCTTTTAAATGTTAAAATATTAAATACTAGCCTATCATAATAACATGTTTTAATGTTATTCACGATTTTTGCCAGTAATCTGAAAAGTAATATAACTTTTCATTTTTTGAGTTCACAAAAACTCAGTAATTATATTGAAGAAACCTCTTTCATTCTTCCTAACAGCACTTACTTTACTTTAAAATATCGACGTTATTATAAATTATTAATTAGTTAAAAATAAAGAATAAAAATGTAAAAAAAGCTGTAGCTTTCTCGTAGAGATTTTAGCTCAAAACTTGAGCTTAATCAAGTTTATATTAATAATATAAATTCTCCAGTGCGGCCTTCAGGCCGCACAATTTTAGTAATATAATTTTGTACAGTGTAAGCCAAAAAAATAAAAAGTATTGGTAAGTAAAAATAATAAAACCTAACAAAATGTTAAAATAATAAATTTTAACTGTTAAGTAAATAATTACATACTACAAAAAAACATAATATTTAAAGAAACTAAAATAACAAAATTTCACATTGAACAGGGTTGAACTTAGACAAATTTGAATAAACAAGAGATTAACAAGAGAAAACAAGAGAAAGTTTCATTTAGACACATCACGTGGTTCAGTTAGGTTATTTGGTAAGCACATTATTTAATTTAAAAATTTTTTTCAATTATGTTTGGTATATTTGCTCTTAGTTCTTTTTATTTTTACTGTTATACATAACTGATGATCGCAAATAATCGTGAAATAAAAGCTTTTATATTATGTTACAGGATTTTTTAATTTTTAGTCAATTTTAGTTCAACCCTGTTCAATGTGAATTTTTGTTATTTTGGTTTCTTTAAATATTATGTTTCTTTGTAGTATGTAATTATTTACTTAACAGTTAAAATTTATTATTTTAACATTTTGTTAGGTTTTATTATTTTAACATCACATACTACTAAATACCACATAAATACTTAAAAAATTTTAAAAACTTTTTTAAGTTATTTTCTATTTTATTGGTAAGTAACTCAAATGTTCTGTTACATAATTGTAATTAATTTATTAAAAATAAAAGCGAACTTTTTAATAAAAGTATAGTTTGAAAATCAGAATCATAATTAAAACAAAATCTGGAAATCAAAAGTTGGAAAACAATAATTTTATTAAAACTAAAACAAAAAGAAAGTTTTGGTAAAAGAGCGGTCGATGATAGCTGCTCAAGTTTGGTATTTCCTATTATGAGTTTAATTTATATAAATGTTACAATGATATTATTAATTCTGCAGTTAAATATGTTTACGTGAAGCGGACTTTATTTTTCTAATTGAAATTTTTTGAAGAGTTTTGAATTGTTTAGGTTATTCCCCACCAGATTAATTTTTGATAAGGGTTGACTTTGGAGTTTTGTAAAGGTTCGACAGTGATTCTAGATTCTGAACAAGTTTTTTGATTTGATTGGATTGAATTTTTAATTTATTATGTAAAATGGAATTAAAAATTAATTTATAATTTTATTTAACTTGATGAGTTTATTTACACCCAATCAAAAGTTGTCATATGTTCAATAGAAATTTCATTGAATCCATTTATTGTATTTATGAATTTGTTCACTGTATTTATGAATGAAAGTTTAGGTAATTTGAAACAAAATTTTAAATTGTTACAGGACAGTGACGGAACAGCATTATTAATTTCTAAAAATTTCAATAATAAATCACAATCTCGGCAATTTTATTGATTATAAAGTGAAATATGTCAAATTTATTTTAAAAATCTGTGATGAATATAATACTTAAACTCTTCTTCACTCCTGCAAAGTTGAATTGATAACTCCTGAAGCCGATTTTAATCGATTTTCTGTAAGTTTTAGTTGGTATAAATTTAGTTTGTGTGAAGATCAACAGGTTGCTAGATTTACTGCCTATAGCTTTTATTCAAAATAGGTTTGCTATAGAGCTTATGTATTAAGTATGTAACAACTATATGATTTATGGCAACAATATCACGCACATGCTCAACAGGTTATGAAATTTCGGAAGTGACTGAAAGTATCAGGCGAACAAAAATAAATTAAAATTTTTGGATTGCTTGCATTGTTTAAACTAAAATTCAATTTAAATCCAAGTGGTCGCTGTAGTTTCAACTAATGCTTATGAAATTGATCCTTCATACATCAACCCTGAAGTTTTGAAGCGCACTAGAATGGTAATTCATCAACGTGAGTAAATTTTACTGTTGATGTACCTATGGATGGTCAGATATTAAATTTCCACTTATTCGAACTCCTGGGGAAACTTCAAAAGGCACGAATAATGAAAATAAAACCGAATTAGGAAGGATAGTTAGCTCTATTATTTCTTGCATGTACCTATGGTAAAATCAGTTTTATTGGTTTCTTTTTTAATTTAAACAATCTCGATTTAGTTAGATTTTTAATTAAAACGATTGAGTTATGTGATAAGTGAAGCACTTCGATATGAAAGTGACATTCGCGTTGAAATACTTAAAATTTGTGTCAATTTTAATTAAAATACAAAATCTGTCTCACCTTAAAAGGTCCAATATTTTATATCGGATGACTTGCGACGACTACGCCGATGTTTTCATTCCAATAACCAAAATGTTACAGCCACTGAAACAAGAAGATAATTTGAAAAGTTGGTGTACCATTAAGAAAAATTAATTAAAAATTTATTTTTCGTGTCGTAATTATTTTCCCTGAAGTTAAAAAATATTACTGGTTCCAACGTGAAAAACACCTTCAGGATGTACCGTAAATCTCAAATGAAATAAACATATTTTATAAAAAAAAAAAAAAAATTCTAAGAAAATTAAAATATTAATTACGAGTTATTTTCTCTTTGAACTTTGAAAATAGAACTAGCCGAAAACTGTTTACCAGTAAACATTTTGTAATATTTTTATAAAATATCACATCCTTTTGTAGTCCTACAGAGTATAGAAATTCGAACCTAATTAATTTGTGTTTTCCTGGCAATTGTGTCACACAGACACAGGAAATATACCAAAGGGTAGTTTTCAGTTGCAGTATTTATTTGCACAATGCGAACTATGTGAAATTAATCTTTTTCCAATTTTGCCGACTCTCGATGTGCCTGTAACCCTGTTGAAAATCATCAATCCAGAGGGACCAACGGCTTTACGTGTACGCCAAAGCACGAAGACGGTTATAAAAATTTAATATCTTCCCAGATTTGAACCTAATCCCTTAATAACTATTAGGGCATAGCCATTTCCATTAAATGCATGGAAATAATTAATGTGGTGTTCTTCGATGGATATTCGTCTAGACGTCTCAACTCATATTATTTAATTGAATACATTAATTTTCTAATCCCGGCAACATTTCCATGTTTCGAATATATGTATTTACCGCTAAACTAAATTAAGCCGGAATTAACTTTTTAATTAGAAGATATTTTGTCATTAAACAATTTTTAGAGCAAATTTAAAAACCGATTTAAAACTAAAAATAATTTTAAAGTATTTGTTATCAAAATATCTTTTTTGGTTACAGAAAAAAGCTCTAAAATTTTTTTCTAGTTGAATTTATTTACTAATAAAGAAATAAGAATACTCAAAAAGTTAATGTTTTGTGTATTTCTAATTGTATTATAAATGCTTGACTGCTTTATTATAAAAAAAGATTAAATATAAATTTCGGATGCAAATCGAGAAAGCTCCCATTCGAATATAGACTTATCACAAACACACAAATTATAATTTCAAAAAATAAATAACTTGGATTATTAAGACCTCAATGTGTATATTGATTTTAATTAAGCGAGAGTATAAATTTAACTAAAGCGCACAGACTATGTAATACACAAACTTTTTGAGCTAACAGAGTCTCTGGAGATGATAAAGTATTTATTTTTTTCTGTGGGTTCTGAATCCGGCGTAGATTTATTTTTAAATAATTTTTATTCGCATTTTTTCCATTCCATATCAAATAAATTTTTTTCGAAAAATTTGTAGGCAATTTAAAATAATCCCAGCAAGAGTTCGGGAAGTCTACTGTTCAACAGCACGTTTAACTTTCGAGCGATAAATTCGAAAGACTAAAAATTCTGTGGTTTCTAAATAAAAGGAATTTTTTGTTTTTTGAAATTTCCATGAAAACTAAAGAATAATTCAATTTTCTTTCAGGAGATGCCGGATTTGCTGAAATACGACTGCTAAGAAAAGATAAATTGACACGAAACGCACAATAGATTACACGAGGTTACAGTAAATGTATAAAAAATAGGCAAACCCGGAACTTGCGTTTGGTTATTTAAATAAATAAGCATTTTCTAAGAGCATTATTTTGTTAAACCGCATCAGTATAAAATATTTAAGTCCTGGAAATGATATTTAACCATTCCGGAGTTCAATAAGTAATGCAGGTGGCCTGTAATATTAAACTAGGATTGTTCATGACTAAAAATTCAATCAATTTTTTTACGGAAATTAAATTTTTAACTTAATCCGGCGGCTTTTGAATTTTTAAAAAATTTAATTTTGAACGACGTGTTTATATTTTAAAAATTACTTTTCTGCTCTAGCAAAAATATCGGTCGAGATTAAATTAACAAAACTGAAATTAATAATTCCCCTTGTTTGCCTTCGATTTTTTTCCTTAAATATTTAATAAAAAGTTAAAAAAATTCGAAACGTTTAAATGTTACTTATTCATGAAGGAGGGAAAAATTAAGAAGTAATTAAAGGCAAATTAAGTTCTTAATTAAAAGAATGAAAATGCTGTTTGTTTTAGTCTTTTGGTAACTTTTTGTTATTCGGAAATTTTTTGAAATAATATAATATTGATAACGAAAATGTTTGTGTTATCTTTAAAATTCACCAGCAACGAACCAATCACTTACATTATTAAATTAATTGAATTGGACGATGTGTATTTTTCGGAGGAGCTTGGAAGGATTAATATTATCCAAAAGATGTTTTCGTTGCAGGCGTTAATAAATTGATAGGTAATAAATTTTGGATAAATAAATACATGAAACAAGAGTGAACGAAGAAGATAAATTAGGTAATTTCTGCTGAGAATTGGCTAAGTAAAGCTTAAAATTTGGTATTATGTAAGTATACCAGTTGCTAAACAAGCATTTAAACTTGTGTTTGAGGAAGGAACCCATGATTTAATTAAACTTGCTAAATATTACACAAATTTGATATCTTAAGAGAGCTTCAGAAACATTTACATACTGGCGAGAAGTTTTGGGATTTACACAACGTCGCGACGGCTATCCATTTATCGAAATATTAGTAAAAATTTGGCTGAAACTACCATGGAAACTAGTTTGTTTCGGAATATTAATTATACGTAAATTGTGCTTTTGGCCGATAAGAAGTTCGGCTTACCGTCTTTTAGCAGGAACCAGGTCAGTAATGAAGTTATCCTGTATCAATCTTAAGCTTTATAAACCTGTTCGTTCACACTCAGTCAGTTCGAACGCTCCTTTCAATTGAATCTAAAACGTCTTGATTAACTTACACGTGTAAACTTTTGCTGGTTTAATTGAATACTAATTAGGATGTTCTTTAAAATAACCAATTTTAAATTCGCCCGAATGTTATTTTTGTAGCAGATGATTAAAAGGTTCCTCTGTAAATTGAATAATCTTCTCTTGAAACACTTGGATACCAAATACGCTTTTAAGTTTCGACGTTGTTAAAAGCTTTGTTGAGTGGATGAACGTAATTTAATACCCAATTTATTTTTTAGCAAATATAAAATATTCACAATTACCTGCCTCTTTAAAACTCCACATTATAGTATCAAAATTATAATTGCGAGTATCAGATAGACCTGAATAATTCCAATTTAATTATGTGTTCTTACTGCATTAAATTGCTTCATTTTTAAAGTTGCCCTCCATTTTCATATTTTTGATTTTTTGTAACGTTATAAATACGAATTTCCAATGTTTTGTATTTATTTTTATCGTTATTTTAAGATTTTAAGGCTAACGAATTTTAATTAAAATGTCTTTAAATCTATGATTTTTATGTTGTGATGTGAAATTAAACTCCACATCTAAAGTATTTAAGACAGGGCCGTATTTAAGGACCCCCCCCCCCAAATTATTTATCAATTAATAAAGTACTGAAAGTTCGACTGCAATCGTAAAAAAAAGGAAAAAACTAAAACAATTTTTATAACTATAACGAAAACATTAAACTTGAAATGCTGAAATAAAAATTAAAACTAAAGAGATATTTCTAATAAATTAAATCCCAAATTAAAAAATCGGAAATTCGTATTACAATCCGGCGATTGGCGACACTGGATTAAATACACCTACTACTAAATTGCAAAAATATAGAAACTGAATATGAAGAATATAAAAATGCCCTAAATATTTACAGTACTGTGTAAAAGTCACTTAACACTTAATAAGTCACCACTTAATTAATTGTTAGTTATTACTCCTATTCATTAATTTTCGATTTTTTGAAAAATAATTATATTGAAATAAACGAAATAGGTATTTTATCTTAATTCTTACTATTATGTAAGAATAGAATTTTGTTTGAACCAAAAATTTTAAAAGGAACATAAATTTTATGACCATCATGGGCAGCATAGCTAAAAATAACACTTCCGCAATAAATTAGAGTGGGCATTGCAAACCCATAAATTGTTTTATATTTTGTACATTTGCTTAAGATTTGTGAAAATTTCTTTCACTCTAATTTAGTTCTTCGTTTTGACAACATTATTTTACTATCGCCATCGGTAAACTAAAAATTTAGTTTGGGATTTTTATTCAAATTATAAAATTAAAAATTTTTATTTCAAAACGGTTTAAAATTAAAATATGAATAAGTTTGAACTTATTAAAAATATCGTAGTAAACAAAACTTTTAAAATGGTATAAACAAAATTTTATCCCAGAAGTCAACCTGTAATCAAAATTTGTCGCTCCTTCAACAAATTATTTTCAACCATTATTATTATTAATTAGCGCTATATTCTTAAGAATACGGCTGTCCGTAGACTTTCAAAATCCTTTTATTGAGGTGGATTAATCCTCTTAGTTTACATGTTTATTTACATACATTTCATTATAGGTCTTTGTGAGTTCTTGTGTCGTTAACCACTATTCTCCATGCTGTACGGTCCATCACTAATTGTTTCCATCCTCTCACTCCCATCTTCTCCAAATCTCCCGTCACTCCGTCCCACCATCTTGCTCTTGGTCTGCCCCTAGTACGATCTTCATTTGGTTTCCACATCACTATCGCCTTTATCGTTTCCTCGCAGTCAGCTCTCATGACATGTCCCAGCCATCTTAATCTCTGGGCTTTAATGAACTTTACTATGTCTTCTCCGTCCATCATTTCTAGTAGTTCTGTGTTTGTTTTAGATCTGTATTCACCATTGTCCAATCTTGTGGGGCCTGCTATCACTCTAAGCACCTTTCTTTCAAAAATTTTCAATTCCTCTTCCACTCTTTTAGTCATGCAGATCACCTCAGCCGCATATGCCAGCACTGGTCTAATCAGCGATTTGTACAGTTTTATTTTAGTTTTCTTCTTTATTTGCTTATCTCTTAGTATATTTCTGTTTGCGTAGTACGCTCTGTTGCCCGCTTGAATCTTTTGTCTTATTTCTGATCTTCTCTCGTTCCTTCTATTTATCAAGACTCCCAGGTAGTTAAAATTTTCCACCTGTTCAAATATGCAGTTATCGATGGTTATTTCGCTATTATTATCATCTCTTCTCGAGCACTTCATATATTTTGTTTTGTTCTGATTAATATTCAGGCCCATCTTATTTGCTTCCTCTTTTATGACTCTCAATGTTTCTGTCATACTTTTTTTTGTTCTGGAAACTATGGCAACATCATCCGCGTACGCCAGTATCTGGTTCTCTCTGGTCACTATTGTTCCTGTACAATTGGTAGCCCGAATGATTCTCTCCAAGACAAGGTTGAACAATGTCGCCGACAAGGCATCGCCCTGTCTTACTCCATTGTTAATTTCAAAGCTGTTGGTCTCTACATAAGATTTCCTTATGTACTTTTTCTCCTCCGTTCTTTATCATTTCAGCCATTATCTCGTCGTTACCTGGGGCTTTTCCATTTTTCAATTGATGTATTGCTTGCATAATTTCTTCTTCTGTCGGCTCCGTCAATTCTTCCTCGTGAAGTATGTCTGTTTCTTGTTCTATTTCCTCTTCTTGGTTTGTGTACAATAGTTTGCGGAAGTATCTCTCCCAAATCGTTTTTATTTCTTCTGAGCCATCTTCTAATCTTCCTTCTTCATTTAAAAGCGAAGAACACAAAAAGCAGTATGAGGAAAGAGTAGAAACGGAAATTAAAAATAAAAAGAAAAGCAACGACCTAAACACCACATGGAACAATATAGCACAGAGTTTAAAAACGGGTGCAACCCAAACAATAGGATATAAAAAAAGAGAAGATGGAAAACATGGTTCGACAAAAAATGTGAACAGGTAAACAATAAAAAAAGTGAAACAAGAATTACATGGCTAGCAACAAATGAACCGAACGACCTGGAACAATATAGAAAGAAACGAAGAGAAATGAATAAACTGTGCAGACAGAAGAAGAACGAGTGGATGGAAGCAAGAATGAGAGAAATAGAAACGAACAGTAACAACAACAATACAAGAAAATTTTATAAACTAATCAACCATTAAATAGAGTTAATAAAAATCGAAATTTTCTCTGAATATCTTCTTCTTCTTCTTTTCCTTTTCTAAGATCTGACGATCTGTTTCAAACCATGTTTTGTTCTTCTTGGGAGATGGATTGCCAGCTGTCTCTCCATCTCTTTGGAGGTCGGCCAGGTTGGCGGTTACCTTCGGGTTTTCCTTCAAGGGCGATACGCGGTAGTCTTGTTGGATTCATTCTTTTGACGTGTTCGTTCCAGTAGCGTCTTCTCTGTTTCCCCCACCTAACTATGTCTTGCATTCCACACTCTTGCCTTATTATCGTGTTTCTTACTCTGTCTCTCAGTGTTTTACCCGCTATCGGTCTCAATGTCTTCATTTCAGCCGCTCTTAATGTGCTTTTTGTTTTAGCTGTGTCCGCTCAAGTTTCTATGCCATATGTTAGCAAAGGCCTTACGCAGGTTTTGTATATGCGGGTCTTATTTTCTATTGTCATATATTTATTGACCCACACTAACTCTCTCAGGTATCCAGACGCCACTGCCGCCTTATTAATTTGAACTTTTATTTCTCTCATTGGGTCGTGATAGCTTGCCACACTTACACCAAGATAATTAAAGTGCATAACCTGCTTGATGGCTCTGTTCTCTACCACCAGCTTACATCTGGTCGGGTCCTTGGATATAACCATGCTTTTTGTTTTGTCGATGGATATAGTCATATTCAGTTCTCGAGCAATTTTATAAAATTTGTGTAATTGCCTCTACAAGTCGTCCTATGTCTCGGCTATTAATGTAGCATCGTCGCTGATAGTCTTTTTGCTCATCCTATAACCCAAGTTCATAGCGGCCACTTCCTCTATAATTATGTCCATTAATACATTGAACAGGAAAGGGCTTAGGCTGTCTCCTTGCCTGATGCCGCTTGGCGTCTCTATATCTTTGCTTGTCTGGTTATCCACCCTGACCTTAGTTGTATTATTTGTGTTTAAATTCCGTATCACTCTGATAATACTCATTGGAGATCCCTTTCTTTTGAGCATATTTAGCACATCTTCCAGCCAAACTCTATCGAATGCTTTAGTTAGATCGATAAAGCATACAAATGCTTTTTTGTTGTACTCGATGGATTTCTCTTTTATTTGTCGGATCGTGAATAGCGCATCTGTGGTGGATCTTCCTCTTCTAAACCCCTGCTGTTCTTCTCTATTGCTTATATATTGTTCGAGTTTAGTTTTCACAATACCAGTAAATAGCTTCATGGCTGCGGATAGGAGAGTTATTCCTCTGTAGTTTTCGGAAGTAAGCAAAACAAGCAAAATAAAATTTTCGAAACGTTTGAATCCAATGCCCAGTTAACTTTTTAAGCAAGAATCGCTCGTAATACAATTTATTGTTGATGTGTAATCAATTTTGTATTTATAGCTCTTTATATCTCAGCAGTTCAAGAAGATACACAGGTATATAATCAAACTTTGTTGGATATTTCATACCTTCCTATCGATAATTTGAATGTTGAAATTTTTTACAAACAGTTAAACATTAAGCTAACAAGAAATTTTGTTATAAAGGTATATGAAAATTAAGTAGATTCGAAATTCTACGAAGTATAATCTAAAATATGTATAACTAGTAGGTTAAAGTTAGAAAATATGAATATGTAAATATTAAATATACATACGAAAATTTAATTTGTAATATGCCTGTGTACCTAATATCGTTTTAAATTAAAACTTGAAAACAGTTAATTTTTCCGAGAAAAAAAGAAAAAAGATTTGAATAATTATTAAAATTTTTTAACAACGTTTTTTTTCGAATTGTGTTTGGTAGCGTTACATTTTTGTTTCACATATGTACATTTTCTCGAAAACCGTCAAATAAAGTCGCTATTTGAAAAAAAGAACACATTTATTTAATAATGCCTACAGTAGAAGGGCTACGCCGGTTCTAATATATTAGCTTTGAGTAGAACTTTTTAGTTAAAATTTATTTTATTTTTAACCGACTTCAAAAAAGAGGAGGTTATCAATTCGGTTGTATTTTTAACCTACTTAAAAAAAGGAGTAGGTTATCAATTCCGTTGTATTTAAAAATTTTTTTTTTTTATGTTTGTTACCTCAGAACTCTGTCATTTATAAACCGATTTGCAAAATTTTTTCGGCGTTAAATCAAGTATAGTTCCAAGTTAGTCCCATTATAATTTTATTCGTATTGGACCTTAAACTTTGAAGATAAACCGGAAAAACCGTCAAAGTTCTTCTCCGCTCTCTTCAAAATCGGCTTAATAACGCATTAAGTACTGAGTACCTGTACCTGTTTTATATTACCTGTTCTTGCCTGGTGAGTCACAATACCCTACTTTTATTAATCTTTTAAGTAGTACGTTAAGTATAAGGTAAATAGTAAATACATTTATATCAAGTATGATCGGATTTTCAAAATTCTTTTTGCGTTTAGTAGGTCTACCCATATTCGCTATCGATAAATAGTTACGGAACGCAACATGCACTAAAAAGCATAAAATAAAAAATTAAAAAAAAAAAACCGACTTCAAAAAAATCTACTGTGAAAAAAATGCACTAAAAAGTAAAAAATAATTACGTTATTTAGTTACTTCAACTAGCTGGCATAGGCGGTCAATTATTGTAATCTTTGCAGTTGGTGCCGGCTAAGCTTTTAAAAAATTTAGTTTTAGTAATTTAGCCAGCTTGGCTGGCAATTTGTAATTTTAAATTTTTATTGCGGGAATGATGTTTGTCCGCTAGTCTACTCGACGTGAAGGCGTCAGCCCAAGTCGGTCTATTCAACCCCCACTCTCTTCACTTTATCTTTTTCGTTCTCTCTACCTTATTTACATAGCAAAAATTTTTAACCAACAATTTTATATACAATATGATACAAATAAACAAATAATAAAACAAATTTAAACTTTAAAATAATTTACAAAATAAATGAATTATGATTTTTATGGTTTCGAAACATGACATTTTATTTTAAAATTTAATATTAGTAGAAAAAAAATTTTTATTTCAAGTTAAGCATTTATGGTTTATAATCAATTTATTTATACAAATGTGCACTCAATTATTTTCAAATTTGTTTTTAATTTAATACAACTAAATTGTATTTACAATCTATTTTATTCGATAAGTTGCAAATTGAATACATAATTACGTTACTTTTAAATTAACTTTTATTTTTAGGAGCTGACTATTTTGGTATTCGCGTAAAATATTTAATTTTGGAAAATGTGGGTCTAAAAAAATTCAACAATCCGCTTTTTAATAGTTGAAATCTGAATTAATAATTAAAAAAAATTTTAATTTGAAAACTGAAATTTTGACTTAATTATTAAATTATTAAATACATTCTATTATTAAGAAGGAATTATTAAGACATTCTAAATTTCTTGCATTTGTTTATTACTAGAAATACATCAAGTTTTTGAAAGCCAGCCGTAAGAATTAAGTCGCTCGACTTAAATCTTACGACTGGTCTTAAAAAATTGTAGCGGGAGTATTTAAATTGATTAAATAAATAATTGATGCAAATCAACAAGTATGGAATGGTTATATAGCCGATTGTTTTTTAAATGTGAAGTGAAGTTGTTTTGAATTGCTTTCTCGTCCGTCGTAAGGGATTCAATTAATTGAGTTGTTTTACTGGTTCGAGAAGAAACGTATCGAGTTATTTAGGAAATTAATTGCTGAATAACAAAATAAGCCGAGTTTATTTATTTTAGACACTAAAGCGTCGCTACGTGAAACATTAGCTGAAGGTACAAAAGCTGAAAACTGTTGAACTTTGAAGTATTAATGCAAGTGATTTACTAATTTTACATAATAAAATTTTTCTTTTTGTTTAAAATTGTATAGAATTTATGAACAATTTTTATTGAATAGTTGACAATGGCTAAAATATTTAACGCGCTCAACATTGAGTTAATTCAAAATACAAAACATTTCAGGTGAACATTCAAACAAAAATTACATTTTAAATTTAAACCCGGTATTTTGCAATAGACTTTTTTACTTTTGTTCCATTTAAATGAATTACAACACATCAATAATTGCTTCAGAATCCCATTTGTGGACTTTGTCACATTTGCGAGAGTACTTCAGAATTGGAAAACTGCGCCCGGATTATTTAAACTTTAATTTAATTATTTTTTGTATTAATATTCACACGAGATCGTCGTAATAATCCAGCATAATTAAAAATTAATTGAGTTACTAATTATTTGGGGTTGATATTTTAGAATTAAAAATCGAGATTTCAATGTTATTGTTCGAATGGAATTTTTTGCACTGACGGCAGCAAATAAGAACATAGGTAAATTTAAATCAAATCCGTGTTTTATAACTTGAGTCTGAGAGTAATTTAAAATATCAAAGAACAACATTAGTTTCATTTTCTCATTTATTTTCCCACTTAAAGCTTGAAAATTTGGTTTCTAAAAATAAATGGCAATCAAGAATAATAATTCTTTATTACTTGAAAACAGTCAAGAAATTTTTGTTCTACCGAACAAATCTTATGTTTGATCTCTCATTTTGCAAATGGATTTTTGTAAGCACTTCAATTCTCGTGAAACTGTTTTCTAAGAGAGTTTTAGTGAGATTGCTCTTCTTGATGCATTCAACTGTCCATTCTATAGAATTAACGATGCCTGTCGAGATCTCTTGAAACTTGTTGAGTAGCTAGTTACATCTTTGACAATTTACCAGTGGTGCTATTTTAAATTTCCGTTTGTAAACCATAAAGGTTATAATTGGCTGATAGACCACTAAATAATTTTTTTGCTCTTCCAAAAAGAAACTTACTTTAAAAAAAAAATGTTTATAATTTAGGATGACAATGAGCAAAAAATCTAACATGGAAAAATGGAAGGAAATTTTAATTGGGTGAATGTTAAAATTATATTGTCACACATGTTGACGAATTTAAAATCTCACCACAAGAGAAATGTTCAAATTAATTGGATGAAAGCTGTTTGACAAAGGTGTTCATCTTTTCAAAAGATAATCTATAAAGATTTTTAGCTCAAAGCAAATTTTGTTCAAAAAAGTACAAAAAAAACTTTCCATCACAGAAAAGTTTTTGATTTGCTCCAATCGCAAACTAAAGAATAACTTTGCAAAGCATGAGAAAGTATTGTTATTTTACTTATCCGTTAGATAAGTACTTGAATAATCCGAGATGATTATTTTGAAGATGAAATATAAAACTACAACATGAAAGAAGCATATTCAAAACTTTTGTTAATTAATTTAAAATATTAATTTTATGCGAACTGCTCGAAGGTTTAGATCTTTCATCTCCAGCAGCTTCTTTTTTTCATTTATCTTCTAGCTAGACGCTCTGTGTGTGGGTGTAATTTCATATTTTCAACATTTTACTTTCAAGTTTACCTTAACTGAGAAAGAGAAACGGCGATTGAAAATATACAGAGTAATCAATAACTTTTCAAATTTTTAAATTTTGAAATTTTTTTATTTTCATGGGAGGTGGTAGGTAAAAAGTAAATTAAAAATTACAGTTTACAGCTGACCGAAATTTGAAAGTTGAAAATATTTTAGTTTAGAAAGAAAAACTCGAATAAAATTATTTTATTATAATGAAATAATATTAATTTTAGTTCTTGCAAAAATAAACGTCTATTAATTTCTTTGCCATATCAAAATAAGTTAAATGTGGTTGTTTGCTTTGTCGAAGTAATTTGTAGACAATCAGTGTTTAGAATTTGAAAAAATTATCGTTAATTCCCCATGTTCGAGCGTAAAATCTGTGATCTGGTTTGCATAATTATTTAAATTTAAATATTTTTTACAGTAAAATTGTTCACAATTTGCACAAAACTCACTGCGAAACTGAAACTACAATATAATAACATCAAAATTAACATCGTTATCAAGATCGTCATTACTGTAAGTTTTCAGTTACGCATAAAAATTTAAATAATCCGAAATTTTTTTCACCTACTTCAACTTCTCTAACCGTTATCAAAAAAAAATTTAATTCATGTTTTTTAGTGCAAACATTTTAAGTAGAGAAAGCTAAAAAACTGAAAAGCGCGATGGTACTTAATGTGACAGCATTGCGGTAACTTTCGGGAATGAAAAATGATAAAAATAAAAAATTTTTCCTTGAAAATTTTAGACATCAAAGCTCACGACTTTCATCACTTAATATTTATTTTTTAGTTCAGGCTTGCAAAGTCGTAGCTTGTAAGGTTTTAAATCTCTGTAATGCCAAATTAAGAGAACAATTCGTAAACTGAAAGGGAAAACTTAGGCAGCGACTCAATAAAATATCAAAGAACAATGAAGCATTGAATTAAATTTAATAAGCTTTATTATAAACGTTGGTTGGCTACAATTACGAGAAATAAATAACGAAGAAAATATTTTCAATTAAAATGCACTGGATGCAATTTCAACCCTTAAATAAATCTCAACTTTAAATTTTCCCAATTACCAAATCGCCAGGTCGAAATTATTGCTGTCCTACTAGTATATCCTTTGGATCATTAATTTTAATGAAGTCGATAATCGTGACTGCATCAAGAGAGTTTCAAATTAAATTTCATCGCATTTTTTTTGAATGAATGAAAATAATATAAATAATTAATTTAAATTTAAAGAAAGAAATATTAATCAAAATAAACTTTATTAAATACAAAAGGCTTATAAGATACCACATTATTTACTCACTGGAAGGTCTAAAAAGCAGTTTTATGTATTTAGAAATTATCTTCTTCTGTGTTGTTTTCCATCTTTGCTGGTGGAACGTGAATGCTTACTTTTGGAGGAGAATTTCTTGCTTTGAGAATGAGATCGAATTTTTTATTAAAATTGGTGTCAAACGTTTGAGCTTCGTTAAAGCCTCAATGAGCTTCCGTTCTCGTCGTTTGAGCTTCAACGGTCGCGGAGTTATTCGCAAAAACTTGGAGGGGGGGGGCTGTAGACATGATAGCCACCCCCCAAATTGGAATTTTTGGATAAAATTGGTGTCAAAAGTTAGAGCTTCGTTTGAGCTTCAATGAGCTTCCATTTTCGTCGTTTGAGCCTCAACCGTCGCAGAGTTATTCGCGAATATTTTAATATTTGTTTCCATCTAGGTGAACTTCACGAAGAATCTTCTGTAGTGGAATATCAAATTCTAAGAATGAAGAATCGCCTTTTACCATTGGCCCTCAAATTTCTAAAAATAAATGTTGACCAAAAATTGTTTTTTTCTCATGGCAGGTTTGGCATTGCACACAACTAGAAACATTAACTTCTTTAAACTGCAAATCTAATGCTTTTTGGGAGATATGAAATTTCATTTGTTGGAAAATTAATTGTTATGGTGGGGTACTTATTTTCTGAGTTTTTGTTGCATTTTTGTTGCTCTATCATTGAGGGCTGATTACCGAATAATTGTTGAAACATATAATAAGCTGTGGATGCAGCGTTGAGTTCCACATGATTATTTGGTAAATATTTCTTGTTCTGAATCTGAAGAATCTGATTTAAAATAGTAGCCCGTCGTTTACAAGCTTGAACGTTAAAGCCATCACGCATAACATTTGCAATCAATTCGTATAGTTTTGATGTAATATTTGTATTTACAAAATTTGCATAATTTCTACTTTCTGCATAACAACAGCACATAATATGTATTATACTATCAAATCCACAGGTGTTGATTGGTGTATAATAAATTTTCTCCAATAAAATAAGTTTTAAATTTAAGCAATTACCGTTTCTTAGTAATCCTATTATAAAAGCTCATTGAAGCTCAAACGAATCTCTATCGATTGGCACCAAAATTACTCAAAAATGTTGAAAAGTACAGAAAATAGAAAAACATGTACACGCCCCCCCCCCCCCCGCCCCAAAGATTTCGCGAATAACTCCGCTACGGTTGAAGCTCAAACGACGGGAACGGAAGGCTCAATTATGATTGAGGCTCTAACAAAGCTCAAACGTTCAAAAATTCAACTTAGGGGTGAGCAATGTGTCTAGAGCCCCCCCCCTCCTCAAATATTTGCAAATATCTTCGGCGAAGGTTGAGGCTCAAACGATGAAAATGAAAGCTCATTGAAGCTCAAATAAAGCTCTAACATTTGACATAAATTTTACCCAAAACTTCTAATTGGGGTGAAGGGGGGGGGGGCTATCATAAACATTATGGAAGTCGCTGAGTTATTCGCAAAAACTTATGATTATGTTTAAATAGAAATATAATACTGAAGATAAACGTTCGGTTGAAATAATGAAAGCGGAAGAAACCAGCATTGAAGAAAATATCAAAAAATTAACATGCGTAGGTGAACTACCTTCGAATCAAAAGGTTTCAGAAAATATATATTTACGTAGTGATATTCAAGAGATTCCAGAAACTATATCTTGCAACAATGCGTTCAAGAAAAAAATGTTCAACGAAGAAGACGAAATCGATGTCAAAAATAATTATGAAATTATTGATTTTATAATTTATAAATGATAATTTATTACCAAATGTTTTATTCCTTATAGCCTATAAAGTTTTATTAACAGTTTTATTATTTATTATATAATTAATTTATTATTTACTATTTGTAACTTTTATTAATAAAATATATTTTCCTCAAAACTTACTTTCGGAATTTAATTCGTTTCTTGACAAACTCAATAAAAAGTTATTTACGAAATTAAAATTAAAGGTTTTCACGCGCAAGTTGCTCGGAAGGTGCATAAAATTTAAAACACGAATAACTTTAAAGAAAATTACATTATAATGATGATTATAAAAGCTCATTAAAGCTCAAACGAATCTCTATCGATTGGCACTAAAATTACTCAAAAATGTTGAAAAGTGCAGAAAATAGAAAAACAGAAAAAAAAAGAAAAAATAGAAAAACAACTTCCATGAGCTTCAATGGAAGCTCATTGAAGCTCAAACGAAGCTCTAACGTTTGACGTCAATTTTACTCCAAAATTCAACTTGGGGGGGGGGGAGCAACGTGTCTACAGACCCCCCCCCCCACCCAAAATATTTGCAATTAACTCTGCGACAGTTGAGGCTCAAACGACGAAAATGTAAGCTCATTGAAGCTTAAACGTTTGACACCAATTTTAATAAAAAATTTGATTTGGGGGGGGGGCAGCGACATGTACCTAGATCTAGATTTTCGACGTGTTTCTAGTAATCTGGATCTCGATCATCAGCTAGAACTTCTCCGACTCTGTAATTTTGTCGTGCATGACTTTATGATCAGGTTTCACAATAGCTTGATTACTAAACTCAACCAACTTGTAGTTACTCAAATTTGATGTCCATTAAAATTGACACATATACTTTTCTGCAACTTCACTAAAAAAATTTAAATAATCTTTGTTGCAAATGTCAGGATCTACGTCTTCAATTTGAACTGTTCGTCTAACTTCTTTAATTTTTTGACCACCGTAACTTGGTAGTGGTGAAAATTTTCAGTTGATTCCTGGTGACTTGAAGAGCAATGTTTGCTACTTACACTACTTTTTTATCATCCAGATCCATTTTTCAGAAAAAAAAAACGAACCTTACAGTACTCGTATATGATGTGTAACATCTGACATCTCACCTTGCTATAGTAAGCAACATTATTATTTGAAATAATTAATAATTATAAATTATTTAAAATCGCGAAATAGGTGGAACGGCATTACGTTACCAGTAACCGTAACCCCAATCTGTAACAGATAATACGAATTAAAACAATATTATTAGATGAACCCTCACAGCGTTTTGCGTTATGTGCTTGCAACATAATTATATCATTCGGTGATTGCAAGTTCGAACCTCACGTCGGACAGTTTTTTTAACGGCATTTTATAATAGAAATTATAATGTCTATGTATTCCGATAAAATAATTTTGGCGCTCATTAGTCAAATCAAATAGCGCGCGCTTTTCTGGCTTCCTGTTACACATTTCCGTCCCATTTCACGAAATTACCCCCATAAGCAAGTGGTAAGATGTTACACATAAAAAAATTTTTTTTGTGTAAATTTGTAATCATTTGTAATTATATAGAGTTTATTTTTAATTTTGCAGTTAGTACAGCGATGTAATATAGGGATTATCTTTATCTGAAATTTAATACCGGTTACTGGTTAATGTTTTTGATAAGATAAAACAATTTTACAATATAAAGAGAGTGTAACTTACTTGTACGATAAGCACTAGAATGAAATATTACACAATAGAAAAAATATTTTAACATTGAAACATTGTTACATAATATGTAGTACCTATATATAAAAAATTATAAAATAAAATTATAATAATTAATAAAATTAGAATTAAGAAACATGTTTTTGAAAGTTAACATCTTCGCTTCGTCGTAAAGTTTCACAAAAAATTTTATTTAATCTGGCTTATATTAGAGGATAATATCGCCTAAGGGCAGCAGGTAGACATTTCATGATACAACATGTATGACGTTGTAATCATAAAAAGAAAAGAGGGAGGAATAAATTTTACGTATTTTATTAAATAATTTAAAATATTAAAGGGTATTATTATACTTACATAATATAATGTGTACCCGAATTGAAACTGCGATCGATTCGGCATCATCTGTTTCAGCGTGAGATCATCCGTTGCGAACTTTTTCAATTACAAATTATATATTAAATTTGGTCATTGTGCCTTTTGAAGTTATTTGTCAACCATTATTTCTCACGAACGTGTTATGTTTTTTAAAAAGCGATTATTTAATTTTTGCATTTTAGATATCAATTTGCAATATGCATAATTTGTATGGTTTTTCACTTATTTGAATTTTTAAAATGTAATGTAATACTAATTTTATACTCCAATAATTCAAATAATGGAACTATTTGAAATTTTTAATAATGCTCTTTCTGAATATTTGTTTTAATGAATAAATAAGTCAAAAGTCATGTAAAATTAATTTTAATTAAAATCTGAATGCAGAGAGGTAAATGCAAATAACGCTTTTATTCATATTTTTTAAAATAAGGCATTTGTAATTGCAACTCTAGTAAAATATTGAAATTTAATACGAAAAGAAGCGTTAAGAGGAAAGCAAATATAAAGGCCTTACATTCGTGTTATCACTTTTATTAACATCCTCGTCAGTTTTAATGAAAATATAATTTAAATTAAACCGACTGCATAAAATTTTCGTTTCGAAAATTTAACAAAAGTAGAGAAAAATTAGAAGCTGTTTTTTTTTTGGAAAATCAGGTGCGTGTTTATTGTAAGGGATGTTAAATTTAATTGTTTTTTATCTACAGAGCCCTTCTCAGTAAATCTGACAAGAGATTAATAACATAACATTGTTGGTGTTAACATGAAGTTTGAGCCTTTGTACTTTTATATTTTTGTGCAGAAATATATGTTAAATTTATTTTTATGAAAATCTGTCACGTATATAAATTTCATGTAACTTTTTTACTGACGGTTATATAACATCATGAATTATACATTAAATGTAATCCACCCGCAATGCTTCAAACTGTAAATTGGGTGTAAACAATATTCGGTGTAATTTTTCAGGTTGCATAAAATTTACTTCATTATTATGTTTGTTTCCCTCGAATAAATGCGTAAGTATCAAAATTTTAACTGAATCTCAATTTCATTTTGCATAAAGAGCTTCCTTATATTTTTAAGAAATTGGCTTGATACCACGTTAAAAGCGGTAAATGCTGATAAAGTTGAAAATAGGAGCCAAACTCGATAATGGACTTCTATAATGCAACTTCTAAACTAAACAGATGGTAAAACTTTATATTTATGAATACATTTTCCATAATGCGATTGTTTGATTATTTATTTATTTAACCAAAACTTATCGAAAACGAAAATATATCGCAATATTAAGAGTGCAACTTTTATGGAATGATTGATGAGAGTATTTATAACTTTTCACAGCTGTAGCTGTACAGAAGGACCAATGGCCCGAAAATTTTTACCCATTGTTGCGAATGAAAAATATGCAAATAAATAAAAAATTTTCTCTAAGAAAAAGGTTACATTATTTCGCCCGATCGCTTCGCTGAAATAGCATGTTTGCTACAACTAACTTTAATAAGCTAATTGTAAGTAGCTTAAAAGTAGTATGTACTTGGTGCTATAAGCTGATTTACGGTTACCTCACTGCCTAAGGGCTTTTTGAATCCAGATTAAAATTACGAAGTTTTTCTCTCTCTACACATTTCATTATTCTGATAAAACAAAATTTTATAATAATAATTTATTCCTACCCCCGTTGTGATTTGCACATTACCATTAGTCATTACAAATGCATTAACATAGGACTTTGGCAGGATTATCCGTTGAGATTTATCGTTGCTTAGTGGACACTCCAATAAATATTATCAAGTCGGATCTCTAGATAATATAGAAATCTAACCAGTTTTGAAATATTTAACAGAAGCAAAAGAACGGTTAGGACGCTTACAAAAAAAATCGAAAAACAGTGCACAAGGGAAATGGACGAAATCAAGGATGTGATGCGTGAAATGATGAGAGAAATTAAGAAAGTAAGAAAAAGCCAAACCACATATGAAGAAGAAATTAAACTGCGATTTAAAACAACGGATCACAACTCTGGAAAACAAGATACACAGTTTGGAATCGCATGGAAGGAAAAATAACATTATAATAAAAGGAGTGAACTTTGGTAAAGATAATTTATCCCAAGAGGTAGTAAGTTTCCTGAAGTCGGAGTTAGAGGTGAACGTAAAAATTAATAAGGCTGAATTAATAAATCCAAAAAACACATCTTTTTTTGTTGTAGCTACAATGGAATCATGGCAAGAAAAAATGGAGGTAATGAAGAGAAAGAATAAGCTGAGAGGTACCAATAAATATATCGATGACGACCTAACCAAGGAAGAAAGAGCAATACAGGCAGAGCTAAGATCCATAGCAAAATCTGAAAAAAGTAAAGGCAAAGAAACAAAAGTAGCGTACAAAAAAATTGCCGGACGGAAACAAACATAGATGACAACGGCGATGCACGGAACAAATGAGTTGGGTAAAGAAAGAAAACTGCGAAAAAGAGAAAAGTATAATACAAGAAATGATAGTTTTGTTGCAAATTGGAATGTTAGGGGAATTTATGAGGGAGGTATGATGAAGCAAATAGTAAAAATTATGAAAGAATACAAAATAGATATATTGGCAATGCAAGAAACCAAACACAAAGAGACAAGTATTTTTGATGAGGGGAATTGTACATTTTTTATGAGCAGTGGTAAACAAATAGAACAGAAAGAAAAATTCTATTAGTATGTAGAGATCCCAAGTTATGATATAAAGATGATAATTGGTGACTTCAATGCCAAAATAGGAAGAGAGGAAGCATACCAACCAACAATTGGGAAATTTAGTCTACATGAAGTATCAAATGAAAATGGAGGCTTTCTGATCGATTTTGCAGTGGAACATAACATGAAGATAAGGAATACACACTACCAGCATAAAGACATTCACAAAGGGACATGGATAACACCTGATGGAAGAACATTAAACCAAATCGACCATGTCTTGGTACAACGAAGAGACGAAGCAAGGATCAGAAACGTAAGAACGTATAGGGGTCCCGATATCGATACGGATCACTTCATGGTAGGGACAAAATTTAGACAAGCCATACCATCAAAGATGGACCAGAAGAAAATAAAAACTAACAGGTTGAAAAACATAAATTTTCAGGAAAAAACAACACGAGAGAGTTATGCAAAAGCAATCGAAGAGATGGCAAGTAAAATAAAAACATAAGAGAAAAGAATGGTACGACTCAGAGTGCAAACATGAAATAAAAAAACGAGAAAAATTCAGGAAAATTATGCTGCAGACAAATACAGAAGAAAGCAGACACAGACATAGACTACAAAGAAAAAAATGCAAAAGTATAATCAAAGAAAAGAAAAGAAGATAGACGATAGAAGATACGATAGACAGATTGGAAGAAATCGAAGAAAAATACAGAAGCAAAGATATGACAAATTTATACCAGGGGGTAAAAAGAGAAAAAAGAGGATTCCAGGCAAAATCAATAATGTTTAAAAATAAAGAAGGAAATTTGATTGGAGATAATGAAGAAGTGTTGGAGAGATGGGCGGATTATTTTGAGAAGCTACTCAACAAAAACACAAATCAAATAGTCGAAGAAGCACCAACGATTGAGGAAATAAAGGAAGATGCACAAGATGTACCAACACCTACATTAGAAGACATCGAAAAAATAATCAAAAGCTTGAAAAATAACCGAAGTGCTGGCGAAGATGAAATCCAAGCCGAGATGATCAAATATGGTGGAGACGAACTGATCCGAATAATATACGAGTTGATTTGTGAGATATGGGCCAAGAAAGAAATGCCAAATGCTTGGAGAAAAGCAATAATATGTCCGTTACTTAAGAAGGGCAACAAAGAAAATTGTGAAAACTATAGAGGCATAGCATTACTAAATGTAAGTTATAAAATACTCGCCATATGCATCAAAGACAAACTAAACAAATAGTACTCGGAAAAGTTATTAGAGGAGTACCAGAGTGGCTTCAGAAAAGGCAGGTCAGTGGTAGACCAAATATTTGTTCTAAATGAAATCCAGGCTGCAAGTCACGAACACAAGCTGAAAACACATTTGCTATTTATAGATTTCAAGCATGCTTATGACAGCATTAACAGAAGACCACTTTTTCAGGCACTACAAGATTTTGGAATCCCTACAAAATTGATACGACTGGTCAAAATGACGCTACAAAAAACAGAAAATAAAGTTAAAGTGAATGGGGTGCTATCGAGAGATTTTGAGGTAGAACAAGAATTAAAGCAGGGAGACCCACTCTCGGCAGTGTTGTTCAATTTAGCACTTGAGAAGGTATTACAAAATGGTGGAATTAATAGACAGGCCACTATATTACACAATAAACACCAATGTCTCGCCTTCGCTGATGACATTATAGTAGTAGCGAGAACAAACAAAGAATTACAAAATGTCATTGCGAAGATCATGTTAGCAGCACGGAAGCTAGGTTTGGTAGTGAATGAGCAAAAAACAAAATACATGGTGTGGAGTGATGAACCATTTAGAGGTGACTTACATGTCAAAGTAAGCCAAAACGAGAAGTACAAATTCGAACAAGTGGAGTCCTTCACATACCTAGGTACCGTAGTGGGTAGGAAACCAGATACCAGCAAGGAAATAACAGCGACAATTGCTGCAGGAAATAAAAGTGCTTTTGCATTGAAGTCAATTCTGACGGGAAAAATGTTTTCTAGAGCCACGAAATTGAGGGTATATAAAACAATGATAAGACCGGTGGTAACTTATGCCTGTGACGTTTGGACACTAAAAAGGCAGGATGTAATGAGATTGAATGTCTGGGAAAGAAAGATCCTCAGAAGAATATTTGGTGGTAAATACGTTAATGGAAGATGGCAAAGAAGAAATAATCACGAAGTATACGTACTATAAGACGGCGCTAACATCATCGGAGACCTGAAAGCACAACGAATAAGATGGCTGCTAGGACACGTAAGCAAAGAATACCAAACAAAGTATAGAACGCAGAAATGGGCGGAAGAAGAAGAAGAGGCAGACCACGCACGCAATGGAAACAAGAGGTGAAGGACGATCTGCACACTATGCATGTTGAGGGACGGATAGAGGTAGCAAGAGACAGAAAGAGGTGGGCAAAGATTGTCAATCAAGCCATGGGACTTCTAGGCCCGTAGAGCTTCATTTATATATAATCATTTTTTTGGATGATCTCCAGTTACGTGTCAGTGTTTTAGATCGTGCGATCTATCAAATGCAGATACTTCTTTCACAATACATTTCCAAATCATAGCATCGCAAATTCATTTTATAATTGAGAGAAATCCATAAGTCAGAATTACAAATCACTAGTATGAAATCCGCATAAATAATTTAGCAACAACTGGGAGTTGGACCCAATCGAAAGCCAATTCCCTATTTACCAAACTAACTAATTAATTATTAAATCTGAATGTTAAAGCAAAAAAAATTATTATAAGCTTGGATTGTAGATTATTTGTAGGATCTAATTTTATACTTAAAAAAAAATTTAGAGCCAAAAAAGAATTTGTCTTTACGCATTTGTATGTTAAATAATGAAAATGGGGGCCATTAAACTTGATTTTATGAGTTATTTTGGATAAAATCGTTAGCGGTGTTACTTCATCATCGTTATTGCTGAAACTAAAATTTATTTCCTTTTCAATTTATATTTAAATTACTGGTAATGTAAATAAGCATTTATTGTTCTATCACTGCAGTATTAACCCTAGAGTATAGCAAAAACATTGTTCGAATGCAATTTATGCAATCGTCTCGGGTTTTTGCATAAAAATTTAATTTACTCAAATAAATACGTCAGTTTAAAAAGTGTAATTACGCTGTACTTAAAAATAATTAAAATTCTGGAAACGTTTCAAGCTTTCGTGTAAAATATAAGTGGGTATTGCATTGTTCTTGTTTAAAATGGCATGATAATAAACCTTAAACATAGAGTTAACAGTGACTATTACTCCCAGGTGCGGAATTTCATGAATACTTGATAATGAACTAATTGGTAAATTATCCCAACCGTTGAGCGGGAATAATAAATTTTGTCGCAAATTTGCTACAACACCAATCTTCAATTTTCTCTCCTACAATGTTGGATAATTTTGGTATCGGTAACGGTGCCGCTCCACCCCGCGGTGCAAGAAAATTCGTCTAGGTGAAAATTCAGCTACTGAAATTTTTAATTATTTTAAAATGTTAACCTATACACCGCGAATTTATATAAATAATTGCTGGTGCAAAACAAATAATCAAACCGTACATACATGATTGGGTAAATAAACCAAACCTAATTAATCTGGAACAGCTGCAAAAAAATTAATAATATTTGATTATTGAAACTTATCTCGTTGATTGTACGTGTAATATAATTGATGAGGGGTTTAATTTCCGACTTGAAAGTGATACCGACATCCACAGTTTTCCAACAATAAATTTTGTATGTTTAATAATTTTTCCAATTGGAGAATGAAAGAAAACTCGGAAAATATTTGAGGAATACTTCAACTTTTATTTGTAATTGGAGTGTTGACAATTCATTCAGCAGAACAATATCCTTCACTGCCGCGCTCAATTAATGCTTTCTTAAATATTTACTCGTTTTTCCCTATTATTTCTGTTGTGTCATAAAATAGATGGTACTGAATTTTTTGAATGCCCCAGGGAAATGTTTATCGAAGAATTACGATATCCAATGCGGTGACACAAACAAGGTAATTCTCACAAACTTAAAGGATTAAAGTCACCTATTGAAATTGACACTGCCAGGATAAATGGCTTAAAGCGAACCGTTACGTATAATGCGAAAGAGAAAAAATGTCATAAAATAATCGTTAATTTAGTTTTAATTAAAACAATTTTTCCCAGCTTTCGTTAACACATTAATTTTTATTACATTGAAATCAAGATCGTATAATTAAATCTTGGTTCGGATTGCTCGGTGGCAGTATAGGAGTCACTAAATGTATCATAATTAAGTTAAATGTAGTTTAGTAAACAAACCGCTTTCCTCATCTTCCGTATTTGACTTATAACATCCACCTACGAATAACGTAATCAGAATGAAGTTTCCAAAATATATCATCCCGACAAGAGTTGTGTATTCTTTACCGAAACCGCGTGCTGTAGATTAATCTTCAGGAACAGATGTGGTTTTCTAAAGTCATTCAGATGCTTTCACAAAAAATTTCAACATAAAATATAGCGAAAGAAAATTTGCACTTAAAACATAAAATTTATTCGACTAAATGTAAATTTAATCTCCAAGTTTAATGCCTAACGTTCCACCCCCCCCCCCTATTCTGCCATATTTTATGTCCAAAATTGGTATTTCGCGTGATTAGTCAGGAAGGAAAACATTATTTATAAAAGCGACTAACGAGAAGTAAATTAATAATTCGAGTAAAAGGATTGATTACAAAGCTAAGCAAGGATTACGAATCACTGACCTATAAAAGTTAAGCAATAAGATTTTCCGAGCAAAAATAAACAATTGTTACAAGATAATATAGTACAAATAAAAGAAACTTTGGAAAGTTTCAGTTGTTAATATTTTTATATTAATTAAGGATATAATTGGAAATAAGGAAAATATTTCATTGTTTTTGAAAAACATTAATTAAGTGTTCCTTCGAGAAAGTAGCTTCCGCATGTTTTCCTTTTTTTCCTTCGTTACGATGACGTCAAATCAGCTTAAATTTGGACCACGTTTTAAGTCGAGTTTTCTTTTGGCGATTGGATTTTTCGTACGACGATTAATCCCATGTGCGCTATCGCAGAAATCACATTCCGCTTCTTAAGAAAATGTTGAATTTCGGTCACGATCACATTGCAGCTTGCAGACGTCTCGTAGACGGAAGATTAATTGCAATTTTTTCTTGACAGTTTTTCCCTATGCGATCCGATCTTATCACCTTTAACTCTGGGATTTTCAAAAAAGTATGTGAGTTTAATGGTTATTGGGTTAATTTCAATTTTCCTCTTTTAAAATTAACGTGAAAAATCGGATAACTTTTTAGGATAAACAAATTTGAAACGCAAATTATATTTCAGTGCCTTCCATTTTAGACCTTCAGCAGTATCCGTATAGCTCTGCCTATTGTGTACGAAAGAGAAAATCGAATATCATTTCATATTGGAAAGACATCGCCTTTCACGTGTATTGATATGCAAATATCAAATTAAAGCTGATAATAAATAAATAACTTTTACACTATTAGAGCTGTGAAATTTGATTATTCTCGTTAGAAAAACAAAAAAAGAGAAAATGGGAAAAAGTTCTGGTAAATCAATTTCATAATTTTCAATCCAACGGAAACAATAATTCTTCAAGTTGAACTCCTATGTCGATACCATACGGTTTTTCTATTAGAGGGTTACGACGATAATAATTATTATTAAAACTAATCTAAGTTTTCTTAATAGTCGATCTGAAGAATTTGTGAAAATTATATTATCGCAAGTTTTCACATGGTGCACAAAAAGTGTACGTATTTTAATTTTTTTTTATTACTCCAACGAAAAGGTTTACTTTCGCTATTTAAATCAAAGGGAAAATATTTAAAGTGACATAAATATGAAATATTTTTTGTAGAAAAATTTTTAGTAAGATGAAATTTTTTAGTAGACAATAACTCGGAGATGTCAACTCGACAGCACAAATTAAAAATTTTCTGCAAAGAAAATTTAATAAATTAAAAAGCTTGTATGTGTGTTTATGTTTTGTTATGTGGAAAGCAAAATTACAACAACATGCTGATGATGTACATTATGTAGTTTACAACAAATATGCCTCGGGGATTCTGTGCTTCATTAAAGTTAACAGAATAACCGTGTAAATTGGGCGTAGAAATCTTGAAAAATTTTCAGATAAAATATGATAAATTGTAAATTTGGTTTAAATCAGTGGCGGCTCGTGAAAAATATTCTTGGGTGTTCTGCATTATAAAAATGGCAAGATATCAGAAAATGGCAATCTCAAAAAATAAATTTACATATTGCACATTTCTAAATATTAAACGTACAACACTTATCTAGAATGTATTACTTTATATGATTTTACATTTTTACAATAAATTGCAATCCTAACTAATTTTCGAAAAAATTTTATTAAGTACAGCTTATGAGAGAAGTTGTGTTAAAAATATTAGTAATATTTCATTTTATTTTTTCTTCATTTAATATTCATAAGCATTTATTTTATGTACTAGTAGGTATAAAATACTATCTTCGATATTCATAATTTCAATTAAAGTTTATAACGCAAGATGTGTTTAAAATAAAATCGTATATGTTCGTAAAACCAGAGCTGAAATATGAGCAGAACGGTTGTACATTTGGTGGGTTGTTCCTATATCTTGTAATCTGCGAGTTTAATAATAAACATTATTATTGTAGAAAAAACCTACATAATTTTAATTTTATTGATATTAATAATTAAACGTAATTTCATTTTGAATTTCTAATATAGGATCTGCCAAAAAATAATTTTACTTCTATTTTGATAATAGTATTTATAAGAAACTTGGTAAAATTAAAATTTGTACTAAATTTTCAAATTACACTATATTACGAGTATTAAACTATTGCATTTTATTGTTTAACCATGTTGTTGAACAATTAATGAACAAAAATTAACTTACTAGTTGTTTTCATAAGTCAAATTTTAAATTATATTACAAAAATACGGCATGTAATTCTGCATAAGATGCAGCTCAATTTGTAGTGTATACCGTGGTGTTAGGATTGTCCTAACACCACGATGTATACTGGTATGGATACGATTCCACCCGATAGCTCGCGTCATTTCATATGTTCAGAATCATTTCCAGCACATCGAAGTTAAACAGTGATTTCGAAAGCGTAACGGACTTGTATTAATTATTACAGTACTTATTTGACTGACTGATAAAAGTACTTATAACTCAAGGGAATATAAGAAGCGCGCTTTGAAACCAAAATTGATTAGTCTTCAATTATTGAAATAATTTGAAATGTGGTGGTTATACTAATAAGTAATAATTAATTTGGTACACTTTATTCTGATATTTGGCGGTTCTGCAGCTCTGCAGTTCCTATGGTAGAACCGCCCCTGGTTTAAATATTCTAAATTATTAAAAATTGACGTTTGGAGAAATATTGGGTATACTAAATAGGTCTATTGCATTGCCGGCGTATATGATGGTTAATAAATAAGCTGCGTTGGGTTTCGGGAGTTGTAAATTAATGACTTCCTCTTCTTGTGAATGTTCCTACCGGCTGTAGTTTTGAAAGTTCCGGAACCGTTTATTCAAAATTGCATTCACCACAATCTAGACAAGGAAAAAATTCGATTTGTCTTCGACTGTTCCAACTGCGAATAATTTTAGAGCTTTCAGTTTCAAAGTAATTTTTGTTGTTCAAAACATCGGATGATTATTTAATGTACATCTATGATAAAATTGACAATTTTATTTGATCAATTAATTACAGTTTGTTTGCATAAATTCAGTACAGCAGCATTAAATTAGAGTGGAGTAAAATTATGTTGATTAAAATGTATTTTGAACACATCTCTAATATTATAAATTTTGCTAATGATTGAATTTCAAATCAAAAGTTAAAAGCTTTTTGTATTAATATGATTTATAATGGAAAACGTGGCAAATTACTTTAATAAAGAAAACAAGATCGGAAAATTATTGTTTAAAAAAAATGGAAAGCTCCTGATACTAATTTAAGCGATATTCGAGTAATCCTCAATCCACTGAGTTTCTAATTTAAATTATAGAGCAATAAATTCTCGAATCCAATGCCACAAATACGTCATACCTCCTCAGCCTAGTAATTTCTTTGAAATTTTAGTTACCGGAGTAACGGCAGTAATCGTAGATGCGCAATTTCCTCAAACGACTTTTTGCTTTGCAAAACCGAGTCTTTTCAAAAGCTACTAGAGTTTCTTACTTGAATATTTAAAATATAAAACCAGGAAGCTAATGTAGCAAAGTAGTTAACAACCCAAAAATACTTTGAATTCGATTGCAATAAAGTTTTAAATAAAAAATAATCTATTTATTTTATTTGGCACTATTTGGCATTAAGCTCATTTTTTATTTCGTTGTAGTAAAACTGTGAGTTAAATCTCAAAGTTAGCTGGCAAGTAGTGCTTTTGTGCTTTCTTTGTTTTTAGATTTACATTCTAAATTGATACCAATATGGCGAAGGATCATTTGAAATGACATCCATGAATAATTTAAAGTGATCGAGGTTCAAGCTGTCGTCGGGTTTAATTTAACGAACTGCGATAAATCACATCTCTTATTAGAAAGAAAAAATATTAGTCTAAATAAGACTAATTAAAATTTTCCGTTCGGTGTAATTTAACATTTAATGCGTTCGTTAGTAAAAAAAAAGTCTTTAGAGTGTTGGTCTGTAAAATCAAATCGGGTAACATTTTATTTGAGTATTTTTCCATTTTTGCATAACAATGATTGTTGAATGTTAACACTCGAGAGTTTCCATTTGCTAATCAGCTAAAATTAACCAAACGAAAATGAAATTTTCAACACATATCAGTCGCGGTGATTGATTAGGAAAATCTAATTTTACGGGAAAAGCTCGTTCGAAAGCAAACATCGAAAGTGAGTTAATTAACAAAGGTTAAAAATATAAAAAGAAGCTGCGAAGAGAAAGAAGTTTATTTAGTATGTCTTCAAAAAACCTCATTAGTGGTCAACTGAAAAAATTCTTTGATACCTTAATTTGAAGAATTAAAAATAATTAATTAAGCAGCTTTTCCGAGCGAAAAAATACTACTTAACAATAATTGACCTCGTTAAATAAAAAATGAGAAATAATTACAGGCCATCAAAACGTGAGGTTATATTTTTGTGTGCTTATTTTAATTTTTTAAATTGCTGGTAATTCTGCCGAGTAATTAATAAAAAATTCAATTTATTAATTCGTGCTGTATACACTTTAATTTTGTGTCTATCATTCGAGAAAAGGGAAAATTAAATATGAGCTGTTTGCATATCAGAATATTGCAAATAACGCAATTGCGAAATTCTTTAAATCCCGAAATGTACACAAAAACTTAATTAATAATTTTAATTTCTAAACCAATATGTACAAAATGTCGATCAGCATAAACAAACAAAATTGCTGGCAAAAACCTTTATCAAAATGAAGTATGCTAATGACAGTGCGCAACAGTTAACACTGAGGACGTGAAGAGTCTCCCAGCCTATTTTTAGTAGCTTCACCGTCTAAAATGCTTGACTACAACAGACGATATAATTATACAGGGTCCTTCTAAACGAGCTTATTCAGTTATTTTCTGTGCGCATGTGAACAGGTGTATTGATTCTATAGGGCAAAAGGTATTCGAGCTTAAAATATAATAAACGACGCACAATAATAATTTTATCTCTTTCTACTAAGCTCGGGACATTTATTTGCTTGGTATCATATTTAGGAAATTAAATTTAAATAATATATCTCCTTCATACCCCTTCATTGTGTTATTATTATTGTGCGACATTTCTAAATGTTGCTACCAAAATTGTGTCTTATATTTGCATTAACATCTTTTACGTTTTAAGCTAAATTAATATTCATAAATTATATTCCTAATTTAGCGTACGAAAATGCAATCACTTATTTTTGACACAATTCAAATCATTTACTTTCGCTGAAAAGTTTTCAACATTTTTTGATTCTTCCACATCCGAAAAATATTCCTTTCTTAATGATGTGAATATCAATTCAAATGATTTAGAGTGCACATGTGCTAAAAATAATTATCTCTCTCGATCTGGATGCAAACCCAGGTGCAAAACCGCACAACCTAGGTATTACCTTTACATTGCGCGAACTTCAATGTCCGTCATGAACAGAACGGAGCGCATTAAATTATTAGCATAGAAGCTGTGTAACGACTAAATGCACTTTAGCTACGTTTCGCACAAATCAATGGAACAGTTTTTACCTATCAGCAATGACATTTTCGTTTTCAAAAACATTTGATTGAACGAAATTCAAACTTATTCAATTTATTTTATACATACAAACGAAAATTCAGCCGGCTTATATAATATTTTAAATTTTTGCCAATTTGCTAACGAAAAACTTTTTTGTGAAGTCAGATGCTATATGGTTACATTTTCATAGGGCAGCACTCTACCGAACAATGATAACTTCCCACAATAGATTTTTTTTGATTAAAAAAAAAAATTATTTGATTTTTGTAAATTTCTTGTATTTTAAATAAAGTATTTTATATTATTTTTATTATTTAAATACACTTTTTCACATAATCTGCCTACCCCTGAATAAGCTTATCATAAGACTAATCATAAGATCAGTCTCAGTTCTATATTAGTTTGTTATTTTATTTTGTGATCGTGCTTTTAGCACAATTTCAAATTGAATCTTTTATTAGTAATAATTAAGACAGATAGACGATAGACAGTCGGCCGCTATGATCTTTAATATTTAAATAGTGTGCAACCGGATTGTCCAGGATGAAAGCCGCACTAATCCGCCACTCTCCCGAGACTTTAAAGTTGTAACTTAGTATAAAGAACCCAATTTATAAATGTTTGTATTAAATTGGAATATGTCGCACCCTGTATGTAAATATAGTTTATTAAATAGTACTTTTGCGCCAAAGAAAAAAATTTATTGTATAATTAATGAACATATTTATAAATTCAATGATTTTTTCATCAATACAATTAATTTTATTTATCGCGGTAAATTATATTAATTGTGATGTTGGCGTCGTTGCATACATGCATACATATGCATATGCATACATAACGTGACCATAAATCTCGCATTCAAGCTATGTGTCTCACTGTCTTCAAAATAATTATGAAAAAATGCCCCGCTTTGACGAATCAAACGCGTAGCAGTAAACAAGTAAATTTGTTCATCAATACAATTAATTTTATTTATCGCGGTAAATTATATTAATAATTGTGATGTTGGCGTCGTTATGCATACATGCATACATATGCATATGCATACATACGGTGACCATAAATCTCGCTTTCAAGCTATGTGTCTTACTGTCTTCAAAACAATTATGAAAAAATGCCCCGCTTTGACGAAACAAACGCGTAGCAGTAAACAAGTAAATTTGTTCATCAATACAATTAATTTTATTTATCGCGGTAAATTATATTAATTGTGATGTTGGCGTCGTTGCATACATGCATACATAACGTGACCATAAATCTCGCTTTCAAGCTATGTGTCTTACTGTCTTCAAAATAATTATGAAAAAATGCCCCGCTTTGACGAAACAAACGCGTAGCAGTAAACAGGTAATTTTACTCAATGAGTAAGAACAAAAGCTCACTAATTTTCAAAAAACAAAGCTTGATCTGAGAAAACATAAATGGTCACGTTAGCATACAGGATATCTGCAAATTTACAATCTATGTGGCGGTAAAAATTTAAGTTACGTTTATTTGAATCCATCTCTTACAAAATATATAACACATAAATTTGATTGTAACATTTTACCTTTTTGATGAAACACTTCACTGACGGAACATAAAGTTCACAAAACACAAAGTACATTAATAAAAAATTTCACTTTCTAAATAATAGTTTAGGTTAGGTTTAGGTTAGTAGTTAGGCTAGGTTTGGTAAGAGGTTAAGTTAAGTTTGAGTGATAGATTTTGTTTTAATTAAAATCGAAACAAAATAAATTATAAAAATTTAAAATTAAATAAAAAAAATCTTTTTATAAAGATCGTAAAAATTTAGCAATTATCTTTGTTTTTATACAGAATACGAGTATCTTCTAAAACTGCAACATTTGCAAATGTAAGTTAATCGCTTTCCAGATATAAGTAAAAAAAATCCGGGATCTTCTTGAATCCTTGAATCTCCCGCACCTCATTTATTCGGGAATCTCCTAATTAATCCGAATACAGCTCTGAAGTAAAAAATTGGAATCTCGACGTTTTCTTCTAGACTACTGTTTTTAACCTGAACTACATCTAACTTTTAAAAATATACTTTCATTTATAGAAAATCCCCAAATTAAGAAGAAAAAAATGTAAAACTTTTTATTTTAAAGCATTTTTAATCAGTAAAATTATTATTAAAAATGACTGCGAATTTTTGATTGAAAAAATATCCAGCATGAGGAAATTTATATCGGCTGTAAATATAATACAAAATAACAGTAAATAAAGCTGGTAAAAGGCTTTAAACAGATTTAGATTAGTGCACTCATTCTAAGAGCAACAATGAAAATATTTCGAATTTTATTGTTAAATTATTCCGGTAATTTTAAAATTATAATATCCTCTGGATGTTTATGTTAACATTAAAAAATTAAATACCAAGTTTTCGATGGCAAAACGGCGACGACAAAAATCACCATTGTATAACTAAACATGCAGGCTATAGACAGGACAGCAACAAAGAAAATCTATTTTTAATCTTCTTCAGAGATCAAACCCGAAATAAGAAAGCAATTTGTCTATAATTTTTATTATAATAAATATATCGACGTGTTTTTTTATTTTGAGTTATATATTTCATATCATATTAGTCATATATTTAGTAGCTGTTTTAGGTTCTGCAGGTGTTCTAAACCATAATTTACTTATTCCAGAGAACCAGGAGAGCTGATAGACCACCTGAACCTCTTGCAGTATTATTAAACATCTAGAATACACCTTCGTCCTACTAATCTGAAGGAAAACCAATTGGCGAAAATTAATTCATCTTAATTACAGTTTATCTTAATTTGAGTCTACATTAGCAAATTGATATATTTAGACGCGATAGAAAGATGTTCTACATTTTAAGGTGACCATAGAGATTTATGTAAAAATCAAAAAATTCCGCAATAAAATTGCAAGAACACGCAAGAATGAAAACTCATCGCTTACGTAACATTCCTACATTTTAATAAATTGTGCTACATTTTAAAGCTTCGGCCTTTTATTAAATTCCCGATTGCAAAATAATTCTAATCTTTCAATAAATTTTTTCTCGGTGCAATCCATCATTTTATCCCGTTTGATTTTAACACAAAATTTTAATCTAACAATTTACAACGACTCGTTTTGTTTGATGTAAAATATCGACATTCGAAATGGAAAATTAATGATATAAAAATTTATTTTTTCAACCGATTACACAATTTTAACGTAATTATCTCACAAGTGTCAGTGTTGACGTTAAAATGTTTGCTATTAGCGTATTTGATTAAACTTATTAAATTTGAGTATTTTTATTTTTAATTTTGGAATTGGCTCCAAAAATTGCCATCCTCCAGCTTAATTTTTATAAAACTTTCAAGTTGACTGTACGCTTTATTAATACTAAATTTTCATTTGTCAAAAATTAAACTTTCTTGAAAACGTCAGCACTTTAATACATTCAGGCCATAAATAATTCGAAACTTTGAAAAGTTGAAAAGTGTGATTTACGACAACCCTAATCGATTTGACTGCGTCTCTAAGCCCGAACCTGAAGCAACACATTTTCAAAAACAGTTACGAATCTATATTTTGCTCCAGTTTAACGACGGTAATTTTAATAACAATTTTTTAAAAAATTAAAACTTTGGGGGTGAAATTTGAAATGTAAAATATTTTTGTGGAAACAAGAAAGGCTTCGATTTATTAATAACGGGCACTTTAGACAACAAAAACGGTTTACATAATCACAATCTTGATTGGTATGCAAATTTACATCCATTAGTTACAATTACCAAAAACAATATTTTAATTAATGTGGCGCAAAATAAATTAAATCTCTGGTTTAATATATAAAACACTAGTAATCATGTCGACCGCTACGTCCTAATGGTGTTAGGGTGTGTTCGGCGTAAGGGAGAAATGGGGTAAAAATAGCAATCTGGGATACAAGGGTGAAGAACTAAAACTACCTGTAGAGCGCATTCGAGCTTTTCATTTTATCATTTTATTATGTTGTAGACAATTTCCGGTAGTATGTGTGTATGTTGAAAAGTCGACTAAAAGCAATTTCTTAAAAAACACACAATTTTCATTTTTATTTACAAAATGTAACAAGTGCAAGTGATTTAATAGTACCTACGGTATTAAGTTTTGAAAATATAAGAAAATTTTGAATTAATGCCAACCAAATGGCCGCATTAATTGTTTGTGGGAGCGCTTAATTATCCAAATGCGACCGCTCAGTACATAATCGCGAAGCGCTTTTTGACAAGCTACAATAAAACAGACAGTTATGTACAAACAAAATTTCTGTTTATTGCGTTTTAAATAATTTATTTAATGAAGCACAAGAGCATGAATTATTAAATATTTCCTTTTAAACTTGTAACGCAAAAAGGAAACCTTTCGAAGTAATATTTCATTATTATAATTCTAAATATAATCCGGGGATACTAAAGTGTGCCATTGTGCTGCGACCCGGGATGCTTATTAAAAATTTTAGGAAAGGTTGCACCTCTCGAAATATTTTTACTCAAAATTGTTTTATAAATTTATTATTTCAATAGGCAGGCGGGCGGACTTCAATAATTATTAATATTAAAGGGCAAGGTGTAAAATTTATTAGCCGGAAATTAAATATTGGTGTCTTAGTTAGCCATTACCCAAATCTACATAAAATATTAATTTATTGATTAGACAATGTCTATTTCTATTTACGTAAGGTAAATTATATTATTGATTGATCTCATTTTTTTATTGTATTTGCAGTCCATTAACTTTTTGTAAATTATGTCGGCTATATATTATAAATATTCTAGTGTAAAATTCAGGATTAACCCCAACTTTTTATGGAATAAAAAATTATAATCTTATTTTGAATTTTAAATAGTTTTCTAATTGAACACTAGAAAGTGTCCGCTAAACCGAAATTATCGGTTCGATCCCGGACGGAGTAAAAACTATTCTAACCGTCTTCCATCCTAAGCAATGGCAAACTACCGAAGTGCCTGCCAAGAAAATCCTTAAATCAAGAAGATGCGACTAGAGAAAGTTAATTTTAATATAAAAAAATCTTTAATGAATTTGGGTTGGTTTTATTTTTATCTCATTGATTTCGGGATAAAACTAAATTAAATTATTTGAAATAAGTTTGCTTATAATTTAATTAAATATGTAACACGTAATATCTATACATCTGTTTGTGTCTGACAGAACTTAACTAAAGGTGACGTATGGTGGTTCTTCAGACAAGAATTAATTAGACAAGAAACAAAATCCTACTGAAATCTAATATAACATAAAAGATTTTTTTTGAAAAGTTGTTTAAACTCAAATTTTGTTTAAAATTTAAGATTGTTTGTGCTGGGTTTATTTTCCGAGTTAAAGAGTTTTCTTTTGTAGTTAAACTAACATACTAACATTACATTTAGGATTTTGGGTGTAAGGATTGTTTATAGCACCCCCGGACGTTCTAAATATTACATGTAAACATGAGAACGTAAGTTGAGCATTACATAATACGCTATTTAATTACTTCATAGTTTCTATGAATAAACGATGAAGTTGTATGTTTTTATAAAATTTATTAAAAAGTTATAAATTTTTAATTTCTAGGAATAACTGTACATTTAAAAAAAATCCATACCTCCCAGACCCCCCGGGTTCAAAAAATTAAAGGTTTATGTCTATGTGCTGTAATTGCGGTTATTAGATAGGAATCTTTCATAACAAATAGATCTATGTATCGGGGGGGGGGTATCAAATTATTCCAGTAGCTCGGTAATTGTCTGAAATACTCCTATTGTAATAATCCATTTTTTTAATACAATTATGCAATACAATAATTAAATATGAAAAATGAAGTTCTTTGTCCAAAAAATAATGTGGAAATAGATGGAGTTCTTGGGATTGTGGACAAATAATCGACGAATACAGGATAATGTAAATATAAATAAATTAACCAACCATTACATCATTACATATATGAAGGACACAGAAAACACAGAAAACAGAAAACCCTAAGGATTTCATTTGGAGGCCAAAAATAAACTTTGTCGAGGTGCCCAGCAAAATTTTTAAGGATGTTTTCTGACTCCATGATATATGTAATAGCCACAACCCTTAGCTATCAGATGTTTTGTGGTTAAAATTGGTTATATATAACCGGAGTTATGATTTATTTACCGAGGTGACTCAAATTTCCGAAGTGGCCGCTAACCGGGATCTGGGTTACCTCGGTAAAAAAATCGTAACTCTGGTTATATTTAACCAATTCTCAAAAACCAAAAAACATCTGATAGCTAAGGGTTGTGGCTATTACATATATGAAGGACACAGAAAACATCACTAAGGATTTTATTTGAAGACCAAAAATAAACTTTGCCAAGGTGCCCAGCAAAATTTTTAAGGATGTTTTCTGACTCCATCATATATGTGATAGCCACAACCCTTAGCTATCAGATGTTTTTTGGTTTTTGAAAATTGGTTAAATATAACCGGAGTTATGATTTATTCACCGAGGTGACTCAAATTTCCGAAGTGGCCGCCAACTCCACCGATTGGTTGTTATTTGGAGCAAATTTAATTGATAACTCCGGTCCTAGTAAACCGATTTTCAAAAACAAAAAAGTTTTTAAATGGGCGTCAGTAGAGCTACAACATATCCGCGTAAGTCAGAAAACATAGCTAAAAAAAAAATTTCATATTGTTATCGCAGAATTCAATGCCAGCTTATACCTATACATTATCAAAGAGTATAAAAGTTAAAATTTTTTTTCAGAAGCATGCTTCCTGATTGTAAGATATATCTTGTTAAAATATTTTTAAAAATCCGTCCAATATAGGGCAAGATATTAGGTTATAACCCCCCCCCCTCATGACTCGACTGATCGGTTGTTATTTGGAGCAAACTTAACCTCGGTAAAAAAATCATAACTCCGGTTATATTTAACTAATTCGCAAAAAACAAAAAACATCTGATAGCTAAGGGTTGTGGCTATCACATATTTTTTGGTTTTTGAAAATTGGTGAAATATAACCGGAGTTGTGATTTTTTTACCAAGGTGACTCAAATTTCCGAAGTGACCGCAAACCGGGATTTGGGTTACCTCGGTAAAAAAATTATAACTCCGGTTATATTTAACCAATTCTCAAAAAACCATTTAACCATCAATGTTATAGTATTTTTAAATAAATGACTTGATACATTTGAAATGCCACAGCAATAGTTTAGGATGCAATAAAGATATAAAGATATAATTTTAAAATATAATGCTACTATTATTATTTTTATTTATTTATTTTTTCAATTTTTAATTTATTTAAAAAATACCTAAGTGGGTATTTGTGAAATTATAATTGAATTATAGCACACTAAGTTTATAAATTACGTAGTGCATAGAAGGGGGAGGGGGAGTTAGACTTGCGTGACAATAGAAAGAGAGGGAATTTTAAATTTATAATGTTTCCATCGTTGATTTTTCGAATTTTATTAATATTTAGAATTTAAAAATTAAATATTTTGAAATGACTTTTGAATGAATTTTGAATGAAATATTTTGAAAAAATGAAAGAATTTTGAATGAATTTCTGAAGTTATTATTTTGTAGTTGGTATTTTGTTTTATTTTTTGTTTTGTTTGAGTTTCACTTAATAGTAAAGATAAAAAATATACTTTTCCCAACATCGCTTGGTATATGTACAGATATTCTTATTTCTATTGAGAAAAGTACATTGTATGTACATTTACCATAGGCGCCGGCATAAGTGCACATTTACCGGAAAATGTGTACTTTTACCTGTATACGTACTTTTTCTGTAACATATCTACAAAATAAAAATATTTTTGTAAAATTTTCAGATTCATGAAAAACAGAAGTATGTAGTAGATACATAAAGTTTTATTAATTATTATCATCGCATACTGCGGTAATCAGATTTTAAAAATATAGGTAGAGATTCCAATAACTAAATTTATTTTTATAATTAGTAAATTTACTGTAGTAATTTTTAAAATTGAAAAATTCGAAATCGATCGAGATTTTTACTGTAAGCAGGTTAATACATAATTATATGTTAATAGATATTAATAAATTACATTAGTTAATATTTGCGTGTTTTTTTGTAAAAATTGGAAAAATTAATAGTTTAAAATTATCTATTTTCTTTTAATTTAAATATTAATTTTTATTGATGAAATAATTTGCTAGGTAAAAATTATTTTATTATTTTGCTATAAATTTTCAGCATTTCAGGAACCGTGGAAAAAGCACCAAGAAAATCTTAATAGACTTTTAAATTTTAAAAACAATTTTAATAATTTTTTTAATTTAATAAATAATACATAAATTATATACCTTTGCTTTTTACTTTCTGCTTGAAATATTTCAAAAACTTGAATCTTGAAATATTTAGCAACAATAAAGGCAAATCATGTTATGAAGTCGCTTTGAATAATATTGTAAATATAATACAGTAAAATTTTAATACTGATTAAATTAAAATGGTAGAAAATTGAAAATGGTAGTTTAATCTAATTAAAGCAAAAGGGTAAGATTTTATCTAAGTAATTAAACAAAATTCACTGCAAAAATCAAGAAAAGTCAATAATTACTAAAATTAACTAAAATTTATTGGGGTATCAATAAAAACACCTACCTGTGAAATTTTTGTTTGCTTGGTGAAAGTATAGGCGGCCAATTATTGTAATCTTTGGAGTCGGTGTCAGCTAAGCTGGCTAAATTACTAAAACTCCACGCTAAAACTAAATTTTTTAAAAGCTTGGCCGGCACCGACTGCAAAGATTACAATAATTGACCGCCTATGCCAGCTAGTTGAAGTAACTAAATTACGTAATTATTTTTTACTTTTTAGTGCATTTTTTTCACAGTTTTTTTTGTCGGTTTTATTTTTTATTTCATACTTTTTAATATATGTTGCGTTCCGTAACTATTTATCGAAAGCGAGTATGGGTAGACCTACTAAACGCAAAAAGAATTTTGAAAATCCGATCATAGTTGATAAAAATGTATTTACTATTTACCTTATACTTAACGTACTACTTAGAAGATTAATAAAACAGGTACAGGTACTCAGTACTTAATGCGTTATTAAGCCGATTTTGAAAAGAGTTGAGAAGAAGTGTGAGGGTTTTTCCGGTTTATCTTTGAAGTTCACGATCCAATACAAACAAAATTATAATAGGACCAACTTGGAACTATACTTGATTCAATGACGGAGTTCTGAGGTAACAAACATAAAAAAAAAAAATAAAAAAAAATACAACCGAATTGATAATCTCCTCCTTTTTTGAAGTCGGTTAATAAGAATAAATGAAATATGCAAATAAATTTTAAGTTTACATATTATATAAAAATAATGAAGTTGAAATAATTAAAAAGTGATATGATATCTATGTGGAAAATATCAATGCTATTAGTTTGGGAAATGAAATTTTGTTTCTGTTTCATAATTGGAAACTTGGAATTACCACCTGATCTTAGTTTACAACGAAGCACGTTCTCCGATACCACTTCTCGTATAACGGCTTGCAATTATCTACAACCAGCAATTTTAACTTAACGATAAACATTTTTCTCGAACGATAAAGTAATAAATATAAAAAAAAAAAATAAAAACTTACCTCTTCTGGTTTATGCAAAATTGAGTTCATTTTGTGTTTTCTGTAACAAAAAATTGTAATAAATACATATTTTTTACAATATTGTAATTAACGTAGTTTAATTTATTGTAATTTTAAAATCTTATTTGCAATTCAGATTTAAACTTAAATAAGTAATTTGATGATTTTGCTTCTAACATTGCTCGACATTCAAATGAATTTTAAAGTAACTTATTACGATGTAACTTTATCAATTTAATTTAACTTGTAGTTGTATAATTTTCTTACATTTACTTTTGGATTCAAGTTCTTGAGAGTTAAATTCCTTAAACAAACTGGGTGATGGATCTTCTCGTCCTAATTTTCAGTGAGACTAAAATGGAGATTAGACCGAAATAAAAATTGTTCACGTAAAACGAAACCCTAGAAATGTTTCCTACGAAGGAACGCAGTCATTTTATCTAAAATCCGTAGATTTATGCAACATGTGGATTCCAACAAACGACTCTACGATATACAATTTCGACCCTCGAGAAATATGAAAAGCAGGTTTTTAAAGTAATTGAAGATTTCAAGCTTTATTCTTCTACTACAGTAGAAGTAGTCAAACTATCGCACAAACTAAAACTTCCAGTCAGCAATAATTATTTTTGAAGTATTTGCAATTCGAAACTCATGAGCACCAAAAAACCTTGTTTAATGTGGATAATTTATACGATTTAATTGTTAATGTAAAACCATTAAAGAAAAACGATAGCACCAATTACCGTAATATATTAACAGCTCGGAAAATGTAAAAAAAAATAAATTTGATTTTTATCTCGATTTTGTCCGATCAATCACCGGCGGCGCGTTAAAATTATATCACTATAAAGATTCCATTTTAGGGATATAAAGTGAATTTAAGTCTTTTAATGAAGTAAATGTTGATTTTGAAAATGATAGAGTATAACTTTTCACCGCATTGTTTAGATAAGTTTTGCAGAAGACTTTTAACGAACCAACTAAGATAGAACTTAGCTCCATACAAATGTACCATATCCTTTGTAGTTTCAAATATTTGTTGTCTTAGCTTTTACTACTTTCGGTCTCGTTTTGTGAGTCGTTATTTTCCCATTCCACCCCTTGATAAAAACAAATTAATTTCAGTCGTTTATCAATCCGGGAATAAGCATCGCTAATGGGAGCATAATAATTTATCTCGTCAATTTTAACAGAAGAATATCGTGTTAATTAGAAATTTATAATTAGTCTGCAAGGCATTAAGGAGTTGGTTCAGGTGCTTGCATCTGAAAATTATTACATTTTTTAGGTCGCACTTAACTATTTAAGTGCACTTTTGAGTTAATTAGCAGTAGCTACTTTTATCGTACAACTTGGGTATTATTAAAAATTACCTTTGCGAAAGCGATTATTTTTGAGTAAACAAAAAGTTCAAAAAATTCCCTTTGTTAAATTTAAAAATATAATATACAAACAGCGGCTCGTATTATTGGTAGATTTGATGGACAATAGATTCGTACAAATAAAATTGAGAATTCAATTTTGAGCTTTGATAAATTGAAGTTAGCAGACAAATGCGATGTTGATGTTTAATTAACTTTTATGGACCCCTTTGTTATCTATTCACAAACACCGTAAGACTTCGTTTCGAATATTCTGAATCAATTTATGTTGTATAATAAATGATATAACATAAATTAATATTATTAAACTTTGCAATGATTGTGTGCGGTTTGATTATACTACATTGACATGTTATCGATATTATGCAAAATATTTATTAACATTTCGAGGAAACTGGAATAACGTGCGTCATATTAGATAGGAAACAAAGACAATTTAGATTAAAATTTTCTACTTTAACTTATTTTACCCAAGGGCCAATTTGAACCCCAGTTTTATTAATAGGCTTATTTAGTAAGCTGTGCGGTTAGTGGAACACAAGAAATATAATCCACCTTGGATAAACGGTTATCCCCCGGAAGTTCCTCGATGTTTTTGTAGGTTGTCACATTCATCGGTAAAAAATAAATCTCAGAAAGTTAAAAAACCGCCACTCGACTGACAAATCTGAATTTTACGGACTTAGCTCCTTTATTTTTCGGACCTAAACTTTTCAGCTCGAATGCCTTTACATAAATTACGAGCATTTGTAGTGCAAATAAATCAATTTAAGTTTACACCGTGTCAATATTCTAATTAAATATTCTAGTTAAACTACCAAAATATTCTCTTTGATGTCGAACCATATTAAGTTAAATCGGCATTATAAACTTAGTACCGGCGTTTGTGTAGTATATTAAGTTATTTAACCTTCAGGTGAGTAAATTTATTTTGCGTTTAAAACTCTGATATAACAAAACGTTTAGTTTTCCTATGTAGTATAACTTCGGTTCAAGGTAAAAAGAAAATAACTTAAAAAATAAATTTTTTAAGTAATTTGTGGTATTTAGTAGTATGTGACTATCAACAAATGTTAAAATAATAAATTTTAACTGTTAAATAAAGAATACATACTACACAGACACACAATATTTAAAAAACACTAAAATGACAATAATTCACATTTAACAGGGTTGAACTTAGAATATTTGAATAAACAAGAAATTGAATTTTGAAAAATTACGCTATAGAAATGATAAAAATTACTTTAAAAATAAAAACTCTGTAATACGATATAAAGGCCTTCATTTAACAATCATTTTTGCTCATCAGTCGTATATAACAAGAAGTGAGAAAAAATCTAGCAAACAAAATTGAAAAAATTTTTAAAATTAAGAATTTTAAAAATCAAGAAATTAACCAAACTTTAAAATAAATGTTATGCTTATCAAATAACCAAACTAAACGACGTTACGTTAAAATTTATTATTTTAACATTTGTTCGGTTTGATTATTGATCAAATTATTGATCCACTTGATCATCGAATTTTGATATTAGTATTTTTTCATGAAGTAGCCACTATCAACAATTAATCCCCAAAACAGTTTTTAAAAATTTTCACTTTAACAACAATTTTTTTGATAATGAAAATTTTTATGACTTTTAGTTAAAAAATCGATAATTAAAAAACTATTAGAGATATTTCAATGAAACTTTCAGAATTTATAGCTCAATACTTGTATTTTAATGAAATATGTAAGAGTTCAAATTATTTATATATTTTCATATTGTTAATTAACTTTCAAGTTAACAAATGAAAATTTAAATGACTTCTCCCTCAAAAAACAAAATTTTATTTTCTCGGTATTTTGCACTGAACATTTAAGTAACAAAATCCGCGAAAAAATTTGACTGCTTGTGATTAGATTAAGCAAAAAAAATTAATTATGATGAGCGCTGAGCGCTGTGGGTACAGCGCGTTATTGATTTACCTTTAGATCTACTCAGTAATTACAAATAAGAAACAATACTTTATTATCTTTTAAATGAAAATATATTTTTATTTAAAAAAAATATTAATAAATAAATTTTATTAACTTATTTAAAAATACTATTTTTATATATAATATTTATATTTAATACTTAATATTTTTAGGTAGGTAATGGTCTTGCATTGCCAACCCAAAATTTAATTTGTTGGTACCACCAAATTTAGCTATGCTAAATTGTCAGAGCAGGATCTTATGCATTTCTTTTTTTTTAAATTCTAGAAAGTATGCCCAAATATGCACGGTCAGTAGATTTCAGTCGAAATATGCAATATTAATAAGATATGCATTAAGATTAATTTTAATTTGAGCTTTACACAGCTGACCCTAACTTAACTTTTATCCTAACGTAATATTATATAAAATATGCGAATATGGTCAAACTTAATTGGTGGGCAATCCAATGCACCAAGTTGTGCGGCCTTAAGGCCGCACTGATATGGAACAACATTTCAATTTTTATAGGTTTTTAACTTTAAATGAATCAATCGAAGGTACGTTACGAACAGAAAGACAAAGTTTCCTATATATTTTACGATTTAAAAAAATAATTATAAAAAATTATGAATACTTTTAAATTTCGAGTAAACATCCAGTTGCAATTTTTTATTGACTCTTTCCATAAGATTAGCCTACCTATGCCGTGTTTTTTTGGGTTTAAATTGCACTAGATCAGCAGTTCCTAATTAGTTTTGGCCGCGGAACCCTTGAGCAAAGTAAAAAATTTAGCAAAACCCCAAGTCGATTTGTTTACTGCATACAAGGTTATTTATGCACACTAACCCCCCCCTCCCCGTAGTGCCCAAGTAAATACAAGTATAAAAATTATTTATTATAGAATTACAATTATTATAATTATTATTAGTGAGAAGTATGACATTTTGTTTTCTCTTGACAAATTCTTTTAATATTTGGTTTGATTTCTGAAAGCTGGATTGTTATATTAGGAACTGCGTCAAGTCAATTTGGATACTTTGGTTTTGGTTCCTGAATATAATGAGAATCTAGTCTCACACTTGCATGTGCTCGCAAATGGTAGCAAAATACGGTTTGCACGTTTGGACAACTCCGGATATTCCTCGCGCAGTTCATTCCAAAATACGCCAATCGGAACCTCTTTAAATTTACTTTCCAATTAGAAATCGCACCTAATTTCAATTGGATTTTCAAAATCTACAGCAGAAAATTTGACTGGACGTTGGCATTCCATGAATGGATTGCCATCGGATGGAATGAAAAAAGTTAAAAAATATATTTTAAGCGGTAAATTTATTTTTACGCCATTTTAAAATTCTTTTTGGCGGAACCCTTGGATTTTTTTGCAGAACCTCAAGGGTTCCGCGAACCCTATTTGGGAACCGCTTCGACTAGATAATGGCAGATCTAGAAAACGCAGACTTTTGAGATAATATTGCTATGCCCTCAACTTTACAAATTTATGCATTTTCACCCTCTTGTGAAAATTGTTGAGGTTACACAGATTTTTATTTAGCATGAGAATCTTAAGTAATTGTTTTTTAAATCGTAAATTAAAATGCTCAAAATTTGTTACCTTTCATGTGGTATTTTACTTGTAACTTTCACGTGCGCGCTCCACATGTAGTATTGCAGCTGATCTAACAAATTTTGCTGCGACGTATTTTAACAAATAACCAAATATTATCACAAATTCTTCCAATTTTTATGTTCTAAACACCCACTTCACTACAATTAAAACAAACAAAAACAATTTTCATTTTAAATCAACTTACTTTTGTTTTATTAACAATCAAAATTAAGAATTATTATTGCGGGTCGTCTATTCGACGCGAAGGCATCAGCCTAAAGTGTCTCTATTCAAGCTCCTCTCTTTTTTTTTCGTTCTCACCACCTTATTTACAGCTAACATTTAACTAACAATAATGATAAATAAATAAATATGAAAACAAAATTAAACTTTAAAATAATTTACAAAATAAATGAATTATGATTTTTATGGTTTCGAAACACGACAATATATTACTCAAGTGCAAGCTTTTTTCCAAAGATGTTACAATTATTATAAATAAAGTGTTTAAATAAAAATATATTTTCATGTAAAATATAAAGTATTGTTTTTTATTTGTAATTACCGAGTAGATCTAAAGGTAAGTCAATGACGTTCGGCAGCGCGCTGTACCGACAGCGCTCACCGCCCGTCATAAATAAATTTTTGATAAAATTAAAATTTTTAAAAACTGTTTTGGGGATTAATTGTTGATAGTGACTACTTCATGAAAAAGTACTAACATCAAAATTCGATGATCAAGTGGAAAATGGGGGGTCCACTTGACGTGATCTTGCTCTATTTTAAAATAATTACAGTTACAAAATCATACGAATCACTTCAAGATAAATTGCAACGAGCAAAGTTAACAATTTTAACAATTTAAAACAAATTTAAACAACTTTTGATAAACGTATTGGAGTTTGAAGTTAAGTTTTCCTTATTCAATGGAAACTCAAATTACGTTGTTCCTTAACTCGTGATCATCAAGACTTTATGTTAATCTGCAAACAACATCAAACTTTAAGATTCTAGATCAAGACTCAACATTAATATTATTCAAGATCGCTTATATTTCGATAGTTTGGAAATCTGTACCAGTGTACCGAAAAAGTATTGTAAAATATAGTAAAGATCGGGGGTCTGGGGGTTATTACATACCCCCGAGTTATTTATAAAATATACTGCTATGTAAAATTTCGCCTGTGATATTTATGATAAAAAAAATATCAAGATTCAAAATTGTTAAATTTCGCCGTGCATGGGACTCTTTAATTTAACTTATCAAATAATGCAGTACCTTATCTTTCAATGCACACGTCGCCTTTTAAAAGTAATTTTCCTTTTCGAATTTATTCTAATTAAACCAATACTAAAATATCAAAATAATCTTCACGGTTAAATCAGACCAAAGTATTTTCAAAACAATTCAATTAAGGGGGTATTCTAGTCTAGAAGCACACATTTTAGGTACTTTTTAGGTGCATTAAGGAGAAAACAGGCACTATTTTTATTATCCATTATTTTACAAGATATTTATTAACGTTTAAAGAATACATGATAATAAAAAAAAGGGAAAAAATTTAAATTTCAAAAAGTTACAGGTTGATAAAGTGAGAGGTCTCAAAAAAATGGCGCGTGAAGTTTGTCACTTAGTAATCTGAATTAAAAAAAGAAAAAGATTTATTAATCTACAGGAATACTGCTATCGTACTAACTAAAATAATTGAAAAAAAATGTTTTTTCGCAAAATTGCGGCTGTTTGAAAAGAAAAAAAGTTTTTTTACAATTTTTTTTACCTTTGCGAACTTTTTAAAAATAGTAAAAATTGAAATTTTGTTATAATCTTAGTTCATACGATAGAGAAATGTATAGAGAAGACTCACACCAAAATTCAAGTAAATCGGTTTGGTAGGACTTGAGAAATCATGACAAGAATTTCGAAAAATGTAGTTTCGAAAAAAACGAGATTAAAATTTCAGGTAAAGTTTAAGCCATACATTGATACTTTATGCTTACATTTTTTCAATCAGCGATTCCGGTTCCATATATCGGGCCTTCTTCTACCTCATATTGAATATTTAAATAAAAAAAATTTTAAAAACACAAAAAAAAGAAATAAAAAGTATTTTTTAATACTTTTCTTAGAATAGTTCTGTCTAAACCGGTCGAGTTGCCACGACACTAAAGTGGCTATAGCTTTTAAAATAATTCGAATTTCAAAAAATCCTTTTAAGACGAGATTTTTGAATATCTAAACTATCAAAATATAAAAACAAAAATTTTCGATTTTTTCAGTTTTCTAGACTAGAATACTGCCTTAATATTCAAATGTTATTAATTACACGTTCATAAAAGGCGCAATAATGCATTCGCTTAAAATCGCTTTATTCAAATAAAAAAATTACTCACAACTTCAAAAATCTCAAATAATCGCCTCGAGCCAAAATCGCACAACTGGCTCAAGCGGTTGCTATCGTCAAAAGACTTCGTATTTCCGTCGATTCGCCCCCACCTGCCTAATTTCACAATCTTACAATTTATTCAAATTTACAAAAATGAAATTTTCTACAAAATGTACAGTGCGGGTGCGAACCATTTTGAAACACCACAATACATCATATTACATACAATTAGTACATTTTACATGTAAATAATGTAGCTGTTTAAATAAATTTACAACAAACAAAAAATCCCATTTAAACTCATTAATCAATGGGTTTTATATGTTACCAGTGCAAAGTTTGCACTGCAGTCCATTTAAGTAGCCAGAAGTTTTCAAACTCAATTTTCTCAACATTAGCTGAATATTTCGCGGCACTCCTTTGCAAAATTAATGTTCTAGGACAATGTTAAACTAATATCCTTTACGGACCATAAGTACAAAGTAAAACACACTTGAGCGATTTTATTTGATTGCTTTATTAAATAACCTGATTACTCTTCTGAAAATATTTCAATATTAATTCATTTTTCGGAAGTAATAACCAAGTAAATGTCAAGTTTTTAATTTTTGAAAATAAATTAAATGTCAAATTAAAATTAAATTTAAGAGGTTCGTCCTACGACCTATTACTTTATTATACTGTAATATTTTACAGTACAAAAATTTAATAAAAAAAAAAAAAATTTATTGTTTTAAAATTAACCTACAACTCTGTGATTTATTTGTTGATGATGCTGAGCACCGGATAATAATAAAACCAAAAATCAAACTTTAGATGTAAAATATTGTAAGTAAATTATGAATGTCTTAAGAGTTGAGTTTGAAAAAAAAACAAAAAAGAATTTGGAAGTGCGCTACAAGTTTCAAGATTAATATTGTGAATAAATCACGACGAAGCTAGTGAAAACTTTACTTTAACTTTGCCATAAGTTAAACCTCGAATGCATTGTTTACACTGTTGTAAAAATTATAAAGCACTCACAATTTAAAAAGCAATGTAAACTGTTATAATGATTTACGCTTTTAACGCTCTCGTAATCTCGCTACTCACCTGTTGGGCTCACTACCGCACCATTTAAAATTTTTACAATTAGCAAACCCGAAACGGCTATAAGGGATAATAGAATAACTTTTTTGTTTAACGACATTTATTCATTAAAACCTTTTTTAATGGAGTACCACATCGTTATTGGCGAAAAATTAATTTTTCATTTTCGCTAGGGAAAAAATTACCATCAAATTTGATTTCATTCCGCATAGAAAAGCTTTAGCTTCGTTTTAAGCAAGCCAATAATAGAGCAATAAAGTTGCATACGATATATAAAAATAAAGTAAATAAACGTGTTATATAAATTTGGTTACAAATTTTATGTGAAAGCCATTTGAAATTCAATTTCCATCTTCAAAATTTTATTACAATTTTAAAGTGCAACAAGCGATATAATAAAGTTTGTTTAAAAATAAATCGTTTAGAAAGATCATTGCAATTTCCAAATCGTAAAATTTAAATTATTCGATTGTTAAAATGGTGTTTGCTCGAAGCGTAAAAATGATGTGGAAATTGGATTAGTTTTTACGCTGGAGAGGTACGCAGCCCTCACTTTTGCATAAAAAGCGAAAAGATTTCGATATTCAAATAGTGTTTTGAAATACTATGCTGAAATTAGCTTAAAAAAAAACTATTTATTTTAGTTCTAGCTAAATTAATGAAATTTAGGTTTTCAGTTTAATCGATCTAATCAATTCATATATTATATATTTTAATTATAAATTAAATAAAAAACATATATTAATAGAAGGATAAAAAAATAAAATTAATTAAAATTAAATTGTGCTAGCTAAACGAAATTTTAAGCTTTCTGTGTAGCCTTTTTTATACTAAAAGTTCTTGTAAAATACATGCAATCTTTGGAATTTTATGAATTTTATTATGTAACAAGAAAAAAAGTATAGGTGAATGTGTTCTAAAATGACATGATCGATAAAATGGCATAGGTATATCTTTTCGTAAAAAATTCTAAAATTGTAATTTAACAGAGGTAATAATTTGAATTAAAATGTGGTACAATATAAAATATGTTAAATTATAATATTAAGTAACCGAAATTATTATTAATAGGTAGTTATATACATTTGTGGTTCTAATAGCTCCATTTTCGGTTAATAACACGATTGGTTAATTTACTGTAGTATTAAAAGTTATTATGATAAACAATATTAATAACTGGGCTTTTAAGTTTCCCATTATTCTACCAGACCAATTAGTTAATTTAACATTAACAATATTATGCGGTAATCGGCTCTGGATATTAAGTAATATCTTTGTAAATAATAATATATTATAACAATATAACATATACATTGTATTAGTGGTGGTTTTCAAAATTTAATGCAAAATCCCTGCAAAAAAAATTCAAAAAAGGCTTTAATAGAATGTTGGAAGTGATATACAGGGTGTTCCCGTGACCGTGGAGAACCTTTGAGGTGGTGTAAAGGACACTTTTCTAAGACAAATTTTTAAATAAAATTTTTGTCCAAGTCCAAACCCTTGGGGGGTACCTCTCTTTAAAGCAATATTTTGAATTTCTGATTTCAAACGGCCATAGCCCCGATATTATTGATTTTTTAGACTTAACGGATTAAACCTTTTTTAAAGATCATTTACTTATCTACAAGTTAGTTTATATCCCCTTATCGTCTAGAATAAACGGTTTTCGAGTTATAAATTAAATTAAGGGAAAAAATGTTAAAAAAATTTTGGTTTTATGTTTTTACTTTTCTTACAAACTCCGTATCTCTTAAACGAAACGTCTTAGAAAAAAACTAACAGCTTAAACCGGATAGGGAATTTAACGGACTACAACTTTGGTGAAATAAATTTTTTTGAGAAACCAACCGTTTTCACAGAAATTCTGAAAATAATGAACAAGGTGTAGGTAAAAAAGAAATAAATTCACAAAATTTTTAAAAATCTCATGTGTTTTACAATTTGTTTTAATGTCAAAACGTATTGTAGCGTTTAACGTTTGAGCGACATTGTTATAAAGAGCATTAGTTTATCGTTAATTATTTTGTTTATTTATTACTGTTAATTAGTTCATTATTTATGTTGTTTTACCTACACTTTGTTCATTATTTTCCGAATTTCTGTGAAAACGGTTGATTTCCCAAGAAAAATTGTTTAACCAATGTTGTAGCCCGCGAAATTACCTATCCGGTTTGGGGCATTAGTTTTTTTCTAAGACGTCTCGTTTAAGAGATACCGGGTTCACAAAAAAAGTAAAAAAAATAAAATCAGATTTTTTTAACATTTTTTTCCCTAATTTAATTTATAACTCAAAAACCGTTTATTCTAGACGATAAATGAATATAAACTTATTTGTAGATAAGCGAATGATCTCTAAAAAAGGTTTAATCTATGAAGTCTAAAAATTAGTAATATCGGAGCTATGGCCGTTTGAAATCATAAATTCAAAATATTGCTTTAAACAGAGGTACCCCTCAAGGGTTTGGACTTGAACAAAAATTTTATTTGAAAATTTGTCTTAGAAAAGTGTCCTTTATCACCACCTCAAAGGTTCTCCACGGTCACGGGACACCCTGTATAATAACAGTTGGTAAAACACCATAGTGTTATTTTATAAAATTCCAATATTAAATAAATTATAGTTATTGTATTTTTAAAATTGTTAGTAATTTTCATGGTAAATTCTTTCCGTAGTAATTTGGTACTACACATTGTTCATTTTTTTATTGTATTATCTAAACCGCGAATCAATTTATTAAATTATATATTATATTTTATGGTTTTATAAAATATCAACGATTTTCACGACTTTTTGAAAAATAATTCAACATTGTCGTTAACTTTTCTACTTAAAATATATTTTGCATAGCAATTCTGATATTTAAAAAAAGCAAAAAGTTTTTTTTTTTTGAAAATTTATAAAAACTGTTACTTTTAATTTTCTTTCTGTAAAATTAAGAAGCTGAAAAAGTCGAACATAAAAAGATATTTATTTTCACATAAACTCAACTAGGATGATAGCAAAGCGGGTGTGTTTTTACGATTCTGTCGTAAGCTTAATAGCGCAAAGAGTAATAAATGCCAGTAAATGGGGTGCAATTGAATACAAAAATTGATTTCCACTTAACTTTTTATAATTTAAATTAAAGGGTTTCCAGTTTAGCGCAGCAGAAAATTCCTTTGGTGTGGTTTTCGTTACACTTTGTGCAACAATCATAATTATAATTTATATTGGTTGGAACAACAACGTAAATGTGAAAACATCTACTTACATAAATCTAATTTTAGTGCTCCATTAAGTCTCTCTTAAGTTAATTAAGAGATAATCATTACATGAAAATAAACTCTAAAATGTGTTAACCGAATTTATTATCGTAAACAGTTTCATACTAAAACACAGGACGTGCAAGGTAGAAAAATGTAGGACTAAAAAGTTTTTTAGTTTATAAGATCCTGGTAACATACTCTAGTTTATACCCTAGAAATCTACTTCAATATCAACAGGTAGCACGTAAATGTCAAATTAAACTATACAAAGATCATACCTGACGACTTAAGAAGTTTTCGTCTGCTTGCTTCTCATTGGGTAAACGCAGGCCCCAAATGTATTTCTATTATTTTGAATAATGAATTTTTTGCGTTTTCGGTTTCCTGGACTTTGAATCGAAAGACTTTTTCAATATCGTTCAGGTCAATGGTGTCGAATGAAATATTAATTAACTCATTTATATAGTAAATCGCCACTTAAAGCTTTTAAGCTTAGGACGATCGGGGTCGGTTGGGCTGAAACGCGGTCGAACTTAAACTGGGGTCTTGCAAACAGCGTCGGTACGCTGTCGGCGTCCTTCGTCGATAAATTCACCTCGGAAGCTGAAACTGAACCACTAGCTGCGTAAAACTAAACAGTGCATTATTATCTTATTTAATCTGGCAAACTTTTGTTATCAAAAAAATGTACGATACAATGATGATCCATCAGTCACGGTTCAACTTCCGCGCAGAGCAAAAAACAAAATTGATTTGCGAATTTTTTCAATTATTATTTTTACAATAGATAGTTTGCAGCTAAAAGTAAAAAGTTTTATTTTAAAGTAATTCGAGTATCTGTTGGCATAAAATACAATGTTTCAGGTTCTTATTATGCCAAATAAAATTGAAGGGAAAATGATGAACATAAAAAGTTGAATAAAAATGTTTACTTTGTATTTTATTATTAAAGTATCGATTACGTAATACATCAAGTTTGGAAATTATTTAAAATTATTTATAAACATATTTCTACAGAACAAAAATGTTTGTGATTCGGTTACAAAGTAGACTTCATCGAACAGTGAATTTTAACATTTTTTAAATTTTAAAATAAATTGAAATTTTAATTTAAATTTTGTTATTGCGGAGTTAACATTACCTAAGCTATAAAGTCCGATTTAATAACTCTTCGAGTAGGATTATTAATAATTTTATCAAATACTAAACGTACAAAACAAATACTATATTATCCCTGTTGTATAAATTCGTTTGCACAAACTGCATTATTAACATTTAAGCAATATTAAACTAATAACATGGTCAGCAAATAACAATGAATATTTTTAAAATCATTAGAACGAAAGCTCAATTTTAAAATTTAAACGCTGGAAGCTATAATTTAGTATTGTACGTTTTTATGCAATTTTGAAATTAAAAATATAGAAAATTAGCAATTGATTTTTATTAAAGGAAACACATTTTAAACTGTATTGAAATTCATTACAGATGTTTTTGATATTAATTACTAAATTGATTTGATTTTTAATACCAAATCATCAAATAATTAAGTAAGTCAAGGTGATGTGTAAAGACCCTTAATTAAAATCTTTTGTTCTGTGCTGATAATTTTGATTATCCTTTTTTGATTTTTGTTTTTCCTGAAAATATAAAATAAATGTTTTTATACTAAAAAAATGTAAATAAATATATTGAGATGTCCCAAGCTCCTCAGTTTTTGTAAAATTTGTTTTTGCAAATTAATTTAATCCAATAACTGGGCATCCATTTTTTTGTAGCATAGCAAGAGACTCTTCAAGTTTAAAAATTGTTAATTTGTAATGCTTAAATTTACCTTTGCAATGTTGCATTCAATGTGGTATTCCAAGCGCGCATGTTATACCAGCTGGCTTAAGTACGCCTGGTTAAATAAATTTGTTGCGACGTATTTTTGCACATTAACCAAAATTATCATCAATTCTTCATTTTTAATTCCTTTGCACATCACTTTATCAATTAAACAAAAAAACAAAAACTCAAATTAATTTATTTACAAAATTTATTAAGTATCGGGTAATGGCGTTACATCCGTTAGACACGACGACCTCCGCCTGTCTCTCTGCATCGACCTCCTCGCCGTCTTCCCACTTTTACTTCCCCTACCTTTATTTACATTTTAAACTCAACAACTCTATACAATGTGATTATAATGTTATAAATAATAATGAAATAAAACTCAAATTTTAAAATAATTTTACAAAATAATAAGATTAATGTTTTTTTTGCATTTCGAAACACGACATTTAACCCCCTTAATTTTTGTGAGTAAACCAAGGTGTTTACGATTAAAAATTATTAAGTTGTCGTAATAATAATTACATAAATAAATCAAATTTTCTTATAATACAATAGTTAATTAAAATCAAAAATAAAATTCCCGTCGTCGTTAATTAAATGTTTTCAAAATTAAATCTCCAAGTCAAATTTTCAAATTAAATCAAACAATCTTTCACAAATAAATACACCAAATCAAAATTTTCAATTAAATAAAATAATCATCAAATATTTTCAAATCAAATTCAAGTTAAGTAAATTTTCAAATAAATCGTTCAGGTACACAAATCATCATCATATCAAATCAAATATCAAATTTTCATGTTAAATAAATAAATTCAATAAAATTTTATAAATAATAAATCATTACAATTTTATACCAAATTTTCCGAGTTTTTGTTGTTTTTGTTTTCTTCTCCGGTATCAACATGTCCGGCTCTAACATCAACCACCCCCTACTTTTCCAAATCTTCACACTTCTCTCCGATCCATTAAATTTTGTCCTCCTTGGTCGTGTTGAAATTGTTTTCGTTTTCTTTTCTTCAATTGTCACTGGATTTTGTCCAAGTTCCAAATTTTTCTTCATTGTCCTCTCCAATGGTACAATTCCAAAATTTTCCTTTTGTTCAGTCTTCATTTTTCTTGTTGTAATCGTTAATTTTTCATTTTTTTCTATCCAAATTTTTCCTTATATTTTCTTGATTTTATTTCCGTTGTTAATGCAGAGTTTTAATTTTTTCCTCATTTTCAATAACTTTTGTGGAGCAAATATCCTAATAATTTCAATTTTTTCTTTTTTAACCCTTACTTTATTAATTATTTTATTAATTTTCACTTTATTAACCCTATTCTTCTTTTTCAAAACTTTTTTATTATTTTTGCTTTTTTCACCTTCCATAATTGAATCTAATTTTATAATTTTATTAACCACATTAATTTCCGGTTCTAATTTTTCATTACTAATACACAGGTTCCTGTTTAAATTTTCAAAATTTTGTCTGTTTTCCTGGTGTTGTGTGGCGACTTCCGCCCTAAATGCTTTTATTTCTGACTTTATGTCCGCTTTTATGTCTGCGCTTTTTTTGTCTAGCTTTTTTTTCATATCCGCGTTATTTTTGTCTAGTTTTTCATTGATTTGCCTGCTCATCTGTTGCAAAAATTGCATCAATCGGTTATCCGCCATTTTTATACGTTTTTGTTTTTAATTTTCTTTATAAATTAATTTTATTATTCATAATCTCAGGGTCAAATTGCGAGTTCATTCACTCGAGCTCCACGTTGTCAGCGCCATTAATGACATGCCCCGGACTATGCAATACTTATATAAAATTTGCTTTTGCTAATTAATTCAATCCAATAACTGCTGGGCATTCCTTTTTTGTAGCAAGGGACTCTTCAATGTTTAAATTTTTAAAATTTTAAATTTATTCTCACTTTTGTTCTTTTGTTGTATTGCATGTGGTATGTGGTGTTATGCAGCTGGCTTAATCACGCCTGCTAGCACAAATTTTGTAGCGTTGTAATGCACCTTTGCATCGACCAAATTGTCACAAATTCTTCCAATTTTTCCAATTTTGCACTGCACTTTAATTAAAATAAAAACAAACAAAACTTAAATTTACTTAATTTATTTACAAAATCAATTATTAATTATCGGGTAATGGCGTTACATCCGTCAGGCACACCGGCCTCCGCTTGATTCTCCTTGCATCGACCCGCTGTCGTACTCCCACTTACTTCTCCCTACCTTTATTTACATTTTAATTTTACAGACTTTGTACAGTGTGTTTAAATGTTATAAATAATAATGAAACAAACTCAAACTTTAAAATAATTTTACAAAATAATAAGATTAATGTTTTTTTTGCATTTCGAAACACGACAATATAGATAATATTCTGTGCTAAAAGCAATCTAGTATCTAAAGTTTCGATCCGCCAAAACTTCTTCGTTTATTATTTAACCGAATTCATATGTTTAGCGTCGTCAATCTACTAACTACATACTTCTAAATTATTCTTGATTATTCGGCGTACTACTCTGCACATGAACCCTTCGAAATGCTTTATTTATAGAATCAATAAAATTAACGTTGAAATCGTCGAAATTCGCTATGCATTTCTATAAAATTAACTCATAAACCGTACTAAACAGAATATTTTTAATCTGTATAATTTTAAATAAACCTCCCGACTTTCCTTTGTACATATTTCTTTAATTTTTTCAAATTTGTTGTATTTTGTGATTATAGAATAAATATTTAGTTGATTGATTTACCGCGAGTTTCACAAAGGTATTTTAAAATATAAGCTCCGTTTAAAATTATAACCATAGTTACACCAATAAAGCGCATTGTTTTTCTATTGTTTAATAATTAGAATTGTGAATTGAATTTTAAATCTCTTTTGTGAAACCCAATATAAATGGTAGAGATCAAGCGGATCAGTCCCTAGCAACTACTACTGTACGTAAAGCGATCGTTAAATATATAAAGTAAAAACGCAAAAAGTAAATTATTATAAAGAACATGGTATTTTCGTTATTTATAAAATAGTACATTTTTTATTCTTTCGGTCAGCTAATACTGCGTACAGACCTAGAATCAAAATTGTACGCTCTTTCTTAAGTAGTTTTGGTTTACCCCTAACTCAATTTGTTTCTTTTAGCGTCCTGTTTATCATTTTAAATTAAAAAAAGTAAATTAAATGTAAGCTTAAAAGCTGAAATTTTTTACGTAAAAACTCTTAATTTTGAATGCCCTCCGTTTATTACCCAATGAAATTTATTATTTGTAGACGTTAACCTTCTCAACACCTAACCCCAAGAATTTCCATAATTTTCACGGTAATCCACCTTACTACTTCAGATATACGGAAATACATTTGAAATTTAATAAGACTTATTTAATTCCCCTTTATTAGGTTTAAAACGGTAACCGCATGCTATATAGAATTAAATCTCTCGAAAATACTTATCGAATTTTATTTCGTATATGTTTTGTACGAATAATAATAATACATATTATATATCACCAGAAATACTTAATAACATATTTTTATTGCTTCTTCTTCTTCTTTATGTATTAAGTTTGATTATATAGTTGAGTATCAGATTTTAGCGAATATGATATTACTTATATAATAATTGTAATCAAACGTACTTATTGGATATTTTCAGTCGTAACTGCCTACAGCTTTCCATGCTTTCGGAAAATTCAAGTAATTTTTCTTGTGGCAACGCAAATAAAAATCACATAAATTAAATAATCGTAATAATACCTAGTGTTGCTCCGTTAAAACCATGCGGTACGGGTAGCTCGTCTTCCATGAATATTTTATATTATGAAACAATTTTCCAAAGCTTTACTGCTTAAAAAATTTAGTTTTCGTGCATAATTTAACTTAACGTTTGCCATTAACCGAAATCGTCATGAATAAAAAATGATAACTAGAAAACTGCAATTTTAAATAATTAATTTAATTTCGAAACGTTTTAATTAAAAGCGTAGAGTGCAATCAGTCGTATTAAAATTTATCGAAAAATTAAAGTATATTTAACAATAAGCGGAGCTTCATTGTTGACGTAACAAAAAGTAAAATAGTATAAAAGAAAACATTTTAAACTGAAAACGGGAATCCTTAAAATATTTTCTTTCAAATTGTTAATATACTTAAAAAATAATAAAGCGTATTAGAGAAAAATCTTGAGGAAAAATTCCGACCCGAATCATTCATTCCTTGCTCAAAATTCACCACCTTTTATTTTAATTAATAGAGTGGCATAATCTCTTGTTGGAACTGTACAGCCCTAAGGTAATATGAATAAATTATTTGTTTCATTATTTCAAGAGGGTAATTTCAATTTGCTGATGGTAATGTTTTCGTGTTTGCGATCGGGGTGTTAAAACTAAAAATTAATCAGAAATTTACAACACTGCTAATCAATAATCTGATAGCCCACTCAACAATAATACCAGCACACGAGGCGCACAATAAATTAGTAATGTTGCTGTTTGTGTTTGAAATTTATCGACCGCACCGCACCTGATAAAAAGAAAAATGTTTCGAAAATTTTTAAGCATTTAAAAAATTTACTTGTCCCGGGTATTTTAATAAAAAAATTTTCAGGTATTTTAATAATAATAGCAGGACGCTCGTTATTTTACTAATAAGTTATTTCCAGGTTGTATATCAAAGTTATTGCCTGCATTCCCTTCGTTGCAATCTGGGAAACTTAATTAAAATCTATTAAATAACTCTGTATTCATATTTTGCTGGAATTTAATCAATGTTTTATAAAAGTATGAAAAATCGTAATTTACTTTCTCAAAGCACCTAATACGTACATATTTTATTATAATATAGTTCATGAATGGCAAAACAGAAAGTTTTCCTTTTTCGGATTTTATAACCTGGAAACTTATCTTTGCATGAAATATTGCAGTTAAATGCAATCTGCTTTGGTTTTAACTTAAGCTCGTATTCAAAGCAAGTTATAAATAATGCATAAACAGGATAATGTTTGAAACCTTTCAATGATAACGCATCTGATCTCTTTTTGGTTTGAACGAACCTTGACCCTTTTAAATCTTTTAAAAAAATACATAAAACAAAGAATATTTTATTGATACGACCACTTCAGGGACGGTCGCCTCCCAATTTTTTATTCATTACCAAGTTAAAAATCTGTATAAACTTGCGTGGCAAACGACTTTTCCTAAAGTAAGCTTTTCTCCATAGAAAACCACATCAGGTATTTATTCTTTTACCCAATACAAAAAAAGTAAGTTTATTTCACAAACCACATTTTTTTAGAGCGCCACGGGCGATTTTAATTAAAAAAGTCACAAATCTACACCTTTTATTGCTTCAATTGATTAATTATCCACTAGAATTAAGTTTAATCAGGTATCGAATAAATTTTGCTAAATCTATCTCATTTTATAAGTAGCTTTCAAGTTTTTTAAATTATATTTTAAACGAGGTAGATTGATAGGAAATTATGTTGGAAATTGAGTTTACTTTTATTTAAATTATAAGAATTTTATTGTAATGTTTTTGTCTAATTGGCAAAAGACGAGAGAATTTAAATTGCAATTTTAATTTTCTATAATAAACTATTGCAATGACCCGAGCTATTCAAATTTCCAAAATTAATCTTATATCTGGGCATCCATTTTTTTAAGCAAGAGACTCTTCATTATTTAAAATTGTAAAATTCAAAATGCTCACTTTTGTTACCTTGTGTGTGGTCTTGCATGTCGTATTGGAGCGCACATGTATCCTGCAGCTGGCCTAACAAATTTGTTGCGTTGAAACTTTATGCATCGACCAAAATTTTACCAATTCTTTCACCTTTATTATTTTATTTGCACTTCACGTTATTAATTAAATTAAACAAAAACTCAAATTAACTTATTTATTTTCAAAAACAATTTTAATTTCAATTAGAATTGCGGGAATAGTGTTTCATTCGCTTGACGCCAACGCGTCCACCTCAGTCTACTTGCATCGACCTACTCCTTACGCCTTCTTTCGGTATTTTCTATTATTATTTCTATTTTGTTTGCTAATTTTTCATAGTTTTTGTTTATATCTTGTTTTAATTCAGTTATGTTTTTGTTTACTTCTTGGTTCTTTTGTTTCGTCTCACTCCTGTCTTTATCCATTTTTGACATTTTAGCTTCTTTCATTTTTATAGTTTTTGTTTTAAAATTTTTGTTAACAATATTATTTTTATTATTTATAATCTCAGGGTCATGTGCGTTCAATCTTCGTGATTTCAAGTCCCACGTTGTCGGCGTCAATAAATGCTATGACTCTTGCTTTGCAAATCTTATAAATTTGCTTAATTTCCAAAATTAATCCTTTACTTCGCTTTATTAATTATTAAATTAAAACAAACAAATCACATTAACTTAATTTATTTTATTGGTTTTATTAAAATAAAACAATTAACAATCGAATTATTGCGGGTATGGTGTTTCATCCGCCTGACGCCAACGCGTCCACCTCAGTCTTACCACCTAAGTGTACTTGCATCAACCTACTTCCACTCTCTTTTTACGCTCTTCCCACTCTTTTATCTTTACATAGCAAAACTTAACAAACTTTATACAACATATGTACAATGTTATAAATAAATAAAACAAAATCCAAATCTTCAAAATTACTTTACAAAATAAATGAAATTGTGGTATTATAGCATTTCGAAACACGACACTATATAATATAGAATAATTTAAGAAATAGTATAGATTTTTCACATAAAAGGAGGAAATTTGTTCATTCTGTTGACGGTAGGTCTGCTTTGTAACTGTTAATATTGTATCATAAATTGATTTTTAAATTCAGTTTTGTTAACTTTAGTCCAATTTAACTTAAAGACAGATTCTTTTCATTCTAGATCTGGCTAGATTTGGCGACTTTCAGAGATGTTTTTTACATTTTCCTGAAAATTCCTGTTTTTTTCATTTTTTTCTAAAAAAAAAGTACGTTATGGGTGGGGCTAACCTTGTGGAAACAGGAAATTGAATAATCGTATTAGGTTTATTAGTCTTTCATACATAAAATTTTGAATGATTGATAGAAGTTAGGGTTTATATTTGTAATTTACGCTCTCAATGACCATAATTTCATTAGAAAATTTTTAAAACCATAAGTTCGGTATTGTACTACTCTCACTCGCGTCATTCTAAATCCATAATTTTTGAGTTGAAGCTGTTAATATAGGGATGATTTTAATTAATTGCCTAGTACATTTAATTAAATAATCGTGTAGCGTTTTTCGACCCTTTATAATCAATATTTGATATTGATCCATAAATTTTAAATGTTTATATTTGCAATTTAAGTCTTAAACTAACATAATTTTATTAAAACATTTTTTAATTTTGGGACCGAAATATTGTATGATTCCCACATAAAATTACAAAAATACATCATACCGTGGGTCTGAGGGTCTAGAATACCTCTTGGTAACCCCCCGCCCCCCTTGTGACTATTAAAAAAACTGTAATATTGAACTCTTAAATTTTGAATTAGTAATCTAACTACATTTAACAGGTTTGGACTAAGAATATTTGAATAAAAAAGAAAAGAATTTTGAAAAAATTACGTTATGAAAATGATGGAAACTTAAAATATAAAATAAAAACTTTGTAATACGATGTAAAGGCCCCTATTTCACAATTATTATTGATCATCAGTCGTATTTAACATGAGAATCCAAGAAATTTAAAAATTACATAAAATGAATGTGACTTACCAAAAGTTTTTATTGTTTTTATATATTATTTTTCAATGGAAGTACCTACCGCTGGAAAGTTTGGAAGCAGACATTTTCTTCAATAAAACACTTATAATTTTATAAGATTTAATTATTTTAATGCTAATATTAAGAAAATAGGTAAATAACTATTGATTTTATATCATATAACAATTAAATTATTATTGAAAAAATTCATAAATTTGTCTTATCAAAATATCTACCTTTCGCACGTATGAATGCGTTACAAATTCGTGGCGTTGTTTTTATTAAATTAATTAAATAATCACATCTTGCATATATTTTCAAATCATATTTTCTTTTTGTGACGGGCGTTATTTAACTTTTCGGTACAATTCGTCCTACAAAAGCTAGATTGGAGAAAAATTGGGTGACTGGGACGGGCAAACCATTATTTGATGTATCCCAGTGGTTTCTTATTCTGCCAAATGGCTTTTACATAATCGGGAGGAATGTTTTGGAGCATTAACCAGCTAAAACACAAAATGTTTTTCAACGATTCGCCGTCCAAAAGGAACTAAATTCTTTTGCAAAATTTTTAAATATTGCTATTTTCATCGCTGGGTTTTTCGAATTTCAATTAGTTCGTCCAAAGTACTTTTTTCCATTGTTTTATTGACTAATTCAAATGTTGACAAACCCAAAAAAGTCTGTTTTCTGTGAACTAGTTTTAAAAATGTTTTTTTTACCGCTATACAACTCTTAAACCCCCTGAAACCTGCCGCCAATAACTGCCTTTTAACGGTTGTAACAGAAATTGGTTTATCCCGAATTTTATTCACTCTGTGGGTTATTTCGGGTGCAATAAGTCGTCGATTACGTTTAGATGTTGTAGCAATACAATTTTTATCGTCACTGGTTGTCGCACGAAGTTGTCCACTGCGTTTCCTATAACTTCGCTGTCCGGTTTCTCTTCTACTCGCTATGGTGTAATGCACCCCTTTGCAAGACTCATTTAATCTACTTGAAATTTTGTGTTCTATTAAATCTTTGTCATGTAATGTATAAATAGCAGCACATTTTTCAATTGATATTTGATTTTTTTTACCATTTTTCAAAAATTTAACAATATTTATAAAAATTAAGTGCAAGTAAATTTATTACCAAAAACGCTGAGTTCTAAACTAAACTAAACAAATATGAATTACTTTTCAGGACTTGTCGGTACCTAGTATTAATAAAAAAAACAATAAAACCACATCTGGCTAAAAATTCTTTGTTTTTTACCGAAACTTAAAATGCAGGCAAGTAATACCGTAAGGAAATAAAATTCGATTTTGTGAAATTTGTTTAAATAAAACTGTATTTTTAAGATAAAATACTACCAAAAATACTTAAATACTATGTATTTATAATGGCAATCAAAAATATTTAATTAAAAAAATTGTAAAAGATTATTAATCAAATATTTCAATTAATTAATGCTTGCTTCCAAACTTTCTCACGGTAGTGTATGTATTCTTTACTTAACAGTTAAAATTCATTATTTTCAAATTTTTTAGCATAAACCAAAAAATGCACAAACACTTTTTCGAAACTACACCGTATGTATATTATCGCAAACGTTTTCACCATACTATGGCATCATCAGGCGTTGAACTAGAAAGAGAAACGAGAAAATTTCGTATTTATCGACAAAATTGCAAGAGAAAATGAAGAGGGTAAGAGGGGGGTAATTTTAAAAATAGTATAATATTGTGTGAATTTACTAGAGGGTAGGGGTATATTTAATTCAAAAGAGAAATAATATAGGTGGATGTGAGGTAAGTTAGAAGGGGGAGGGGAGGTATTATTTATTGAAAATGTTTAGTAGGGGTGAGTTATTTAAATCAGATTGACTATTGATTATTTAATTTCCATAGCTTCTAAAAATTCCAGTTTTTTACTTTTTTGTGCAACGTGCAAAATTTCGTATCCCCCTTTTTTATGGTTTGTGCCTAGTAGGTGTTTCGCGAAAGTCGATTTTTCATCTGCAAGTCTGTGGAATCGAGTGTATGTTCATCAAATCGTGTTTTAAAAGATCTACCGGTATGACCAATGTATGACCAGAGCATTCACAAGTGAGCCCATAAACCCCAGATATAGTTAACATGTCTGATTTTGATTTCACGTTATTAATAAATTTTTTGAGTTTATTGTCCGTTTTAAAAGCGATGTTATAATTGTTATTTTTTAAATATTTCACAATTTTGTTTAATTTTTTTCCGAGAAAAGTAATGACATTGAAATTCGCGTTAGTTTTTTTAAAAATATTTGGATATATTGAGTTCGATAGAATTTTTTGTTTAATTTGGCCTAATAAGTTATCAATAAGAGTGACTTGGTATCCATTAGAGATCGCGATATATTTAATTCTGTCTAATTCTTTTTTAAAATTTACGTTAAGGGAAATTCTAATTAAGCGATTGAGAAAAGCGCTAAAAGACGCAAATTTATGTGTAAAAGGATGCGCAGAGCTATTAGGAATAATTATATTACTTTCCGTAGGTTGATGGAAAATGTCAAAAGAGCGTTTATTTGGTTTATGATAAAAAATTTGATATGATTGTTTATTTATATTTCTTTGACCCCAAACTATCTATATAACTCTACTACTATATTTCCTCACACTCAACCTAATTAAAAATAGAAATTACTGTATTATTTTTAATCAATAATAATACTTTTTGGATATTGAAAGGTGTTTTAAATCCCTTGAGTCCCCTGTGCGTGCTGTAAATGTATTTGTTTTGAAAGAATAAAAAATTCTTGTTTAACACAATTAATTACAGAACATGCACTCAAATCTTCGGTCTGTGAGACCAGAGGATCTAGTAGTGAAAGAATTGCAGGAATTAAAAAAAAATTAAATTTGTACAAGTTTTGATTTGCTGCTTTCGTCTTTAAAATTACTTACATATTTATTCACTTTTAACCCTGGGCAGTCGCACTGTAATTTCACTGCTTCCGCGGTCGCACTGGGACGAAAACTTCCACGTACAGTTTTCAACATGTTCAACTGCTTTAAAAAATCTAAAATAATTCATGAATACTCTTCAATCCTTCTAAAGTGTGAATCCATGATTATTTAAGTACAAAAGTTGAAAATTCATAATTTCAAGGAGAGGAAAATCAAGAATTTTTATGAAAAATAAATCGAAAATCATTTTGAATGCACAAATAATATTATTTTTATTCAAACAAAAAATTATAAATGAAAAAGATTATAAAAATTATAAAATATATTCAGAAAATTGTTCTCTTTCCTATAGTGCAAACGAAAAATTTGAAATCGTGGGGTGGATTAACTGACGGTAACCTAAAACGTTTCTTTATTTTCTAAAGGGCTAAAAATATGTTCAGATAATTAAAATATTTATTTGCAAACATTATTGCGTTATTAGAAGCCTCCTGAAAACACAAAACTTTTAAACTTCACTATAACTGACACGCCAGTCGCACTGGGACATTTTTGTCCGGTTGACAAATTTATATCACTGTAACTCAAGAACTAACTGGCCGAAGGAGGCTAGATAACACTTGCAAGAAACCACCTGTACTAAGTTTTTTTAGATAGAAAACCAGCGCCTTTATCCGTTTCGATTTACTTGGAATTCACAAGTGAAATTTCGCTTAGGACGAAATCGTCCCAGTACGACCGCGGAGGGTTAATTTAGGAAGAACTTCAGTCTGCCTTCTTGGTTATACCATTAATTTCCTAGTTTAACCTGATTGCAATACAAACGAAATGTGTTGTTTTCGACTTGACGAAATATATAGAAAATTTATTAAAAGTTATAAGATTCGAATGCAATTATACCAAAATATTGTAGCTAAATCCTGAAACTTTAAAGTTGCAGTTTATATTTGGTAAACTGGGAAATTATATAGTTTTGTTGAAAATGTAGACGTTTTCTTTTTAAATTCCAGGAATTTTATATTGACACAAAGACATTGTCACGCCACCTCCTGACGAAATTGCTCTTTTTTTAAGTAAGTCTTCCGCTTATCTGTAATAGATCAATAGAGACGCCTACTATTGCTATTACACAGTTAATTTTCAAGATAGTGAAATTTTATTTAAATTAAATTTCGAATTAAATTTTGCTCTCTAATTTTAAAGAAAGCAATGCAGGTTTACGGTAATTCCCCGATGCTGTGCTTCAGTTTACGGTGTGGTAACCATCAATGCAGTGAAATCGGGATGCTACGTTGTACTTGTTATTAGAACAATAAAATTAAATAATGATGGTAGTACGTTTATATTATCAGAAAGGGATAAAATGATATTCAATGTGGTTGCAAATCCCCTATCAAAACTACCGACTAAAAGCCAAACAATGCTTGCATTGTGTTTGAAGGATTTGTTTGGAATTAAAATTAATTGTATGCGTGGAGCTCATTCAAATTAAAACAGATTTATGGAACGCTTAAGAAGAGAAGTCTCCCATAAACTAATAATTTAATAGATATTTATGCGATCGATCGTTAGTATCTTTGGTGAGGATCTTGAGAGGCTGGAAATGAAAAAGACTCAACTGTTGACTTTCGTCAACGTCGCGGCGATAGCACGTCAACAATGAAGTTTTGAAATTTCGCAACAAACATGTTAGTGTTGCATTTTTTATGTTAACAGAAAAAGTGGCTATGCTATTCAAAGTTGTAATTTTAGTCTGGGTTAGACGTTCCAATGGGGTTATGACAACCACAACAAAGCCAACTCACAAAAGCCCTGCTAGCAACAGGAATGTGTTTATAACGTGACACCAACATGAAGTGATGTGGTGTAGTAACATTTTAATTGAAGTCTATAAATGTTCTTCATCATATCTTGTTAGTTTAACTAATAATGTAACTTGGTATTTGCTTTGTCGCCAGTGCCCTTGCAATAAACATGTAAATAAGAGCACTCGCGATCGAATCGATTTGTAATATCTTATTCTCCTCTCACAAAAGTGACAAGAATTATTTTTACTTCGTACCTTTTATTCATTTCAAATAATCTTGTAGTGCATCAATAAGTTCTTTTCACGACTGGCAATAGCAATCGGGGGAGACTTTCAATAAACAATTGTTTGCGCCCAATATTGCTTGCACGAAAGAAACTTTCATCAAAATCAACATTTCCGATATTAAAATTTACATATTATTGTGTAGCTTAAAAAATAATTAAAATCGATTTGAAGTTTTTCCGAAGGCTCTCTTATGCAAATCAAACTATTATTATAGTAAATTTACTAAATCACTCAGCCCTATAGCCAAAAATGCGGTATACGAGTGAGATTTGCATAGAGTTTTATGTTGCTTCTCGTGTGAATCATAGATTATTTAAAAATGTCGGAATACTAAAAGAAATATAGATTTCCTTATAAAGAAAATAAAAAATCCTGCCTTAAATTTCGCAGCACTGAGCTCCGCTGGACGTGATTTACACATGAAACCATGATGTATTATATAAAATTGGAAAATTAAAATTGCTTTTTATAAAATAAAAAAACTTTTTCTTTCTTTTATCCTGTTATTTCTAACTATTTACCCACAATAAACGTGAAAAGAAAACGTTGACCTATTTAATTAATTTTCGGGTGCAATTTTCGAATAAAAAAATCATTAATCATAAAACAAAAGACTGTGAATGAATATTTCACAACGTTGATTATAAGTATCTAGTATACTAATTAAAAATTATATAAACCAAAAAATACCAGAAAATGTCCGTATAGTGGAACACAAGTAGGTATAACTTGCACAAAAGGTTTTGAATTTGAAGCTGTAGAAGTTATTTATCTTAAAATAATTTTGACTGAGATAAAAATTTAAAGCTGAATCACATTACGATTAAACTACGCACCCATTAGTAATCCCCTTATTTTAATTAAACCAGCGTTAAATAAATTTGCGTTTCACATTAAAATGAGGAGCTGTAAATTTTAAAATTACCGGAATTTATTAAGTCAAAAGATTGTTAAAATTATGTTAGTCGTGTTCAGGTAAGCATCAAATACTCAATGAAAGCTTACAGCATTAATATTATAAGGAATACGGCTAGTTAACCTAACCTGGCTTCCATGGAGTTCAAAAACAGGAAAATTGAAGTTTGTCATAATATGAGAAATGTATCTACTTTTAATCTTCTAATGTGTTAGTCAATTAAACTAAAAGCATTTTAGATGAAACAATAAATACAGCGACCAATTGTCTAATTCGACGAAGCAATAGATTTTGTCCCAAATTTAAATACAAATCTAAATCTTCGAATTTTAATTTTTTTTTTTCCTATTTACTAATTACAATTTAAAAACTCCAACATTTATTTTTAATTTCGAATTAAATTTTTTTTTAAATTTATAAGCGTTTTAATTTTCTAATTTAAACTATTGTAGGTATTTGAACTTGATATATAATTATCTACCCTTTATGGTCGAGTGGATTAACGTTACTATTATCTTGGATTATATTACTGTGTAATCAAAGCCGTTATCTATTCAAGGAGAAAAGTGAGGCAGGATCAAATATCAGGTTCATTTTCAATTTTCAAGTAATTGTAGTTGTAAGTTCTTTCATTTAAAATTAATCACGATTAAAATGCAGTTATTAATTAGAAATTTAGAAATAATCAAAGAAATTTTAATAATAATTGTCGAAATTTATGGTTCATGATAATTTTCCACAAAGCAGGATCTGTGGGAATTTCTAATGTTATTTCTTCTTCGTATGACAAATTGAGATGTGCTTTCTAAGTTCTGTTGATTATGATCCTCGCAGGGCCGTATTTAGACTAAATTTGGGGGAGGGGGTTAAAAAAATTACAAAATAAATAGCTAATTTATTAAAATACAAGAGAAGTTTTTCTAAATTTAAATTTTGTTATATTAATATCTGAAATGTAATGCTAGGAGAAAAGTGAGTAGAGGGAGGTTTTCTATCTCTATTTAATGGTTGAAAATAATTTGTTGAAGAAGCGACAAATTTTGATTACTGGTTGACTTCTGGGATAAAATTTTGTTTATACCATTTTAAAAGTTTTGTTTGCTACGATATTTTTAATAAGTTTAAACTTATTCATATTTTAATTTTAAACTCTCATGTAAAAAACCGTTTTTAAATAAAATCTTTTAATTTTAAAATTTGAATAAAAATCACAAACAAAATTCTTATTTTACCGATGGCGATAGTAAAGTTGTCAAAACGAAGAACTAAATTAGATTAAAAGAAATTTTCACAAATCTTAAGCAAATGTACACTTATGTACAAATGTACAAAATATAAAACAATTTATGGGTTTACAATGCCCACTTTAATTTATTGCGGAAGTGTTATTTTAAGCTATGCTGCCCATGATGGTCATAAAATTTATGTGCCCTTTAAAATTTTTACCATAATAGTAAGAATTAAGATAAAATACCTATATCATTTATTTCAATATAATTATTTAATATATTAGAAATATCTCATTAGTTTTAATTTTTATTTAAACACTTCAAGTTAATGTTTTTGTTATAGTTGTAAAAATTGTTTTTGTTTTTCTGATTTTTTTACGATTGCAGTCGAACTTCCAGTACTTTATTAATTTAATTTTTTAATACTTTATTAATACTTTATTATTAAAAGCCAGAAACCAAAAATGATGATAAGCAGAAAGACGCTGTTAAATTTGCAACCTGCCTGTCGCCTACATACGGTTACACCCCGGAAATAAAACGTATAAAAAAAAGATTAGATGCCAAAAAGACAAGAAAAGAAAGAAAATAACTGTTGCGGGGCCGTGTAGTGCGGTAAATCTTAAAAATGCCGCATTTTAAAAGAGATATTTTTATTATAAGCGAATTTGTTTTATTAAATTGAATATTTTATTATATCTTCTTCTTCTTCTTCTTCTTTAATTAGGTCTGCGACCTGTTTTTACTTAACAGCAACCCCAGTGATGTTCCGAAGTTACTATTAGTTCTATGAACATATTTATTGTTTTACAACCAAGGTTTGTTGTTGATGAAGGCAAGTCATCAACCCAGAGGGACCGCCGGCTTTACGTGCCCTCCGAAGCACGGAGACGATCATAAGAAATTTTAGACTCTCCCCGGATTCGAACCGAGTACCTTAATGTTAGCAGTTATTCAGCTAACAAATTAGGCTAATGACCGTCTCTAATTCTCTCTATTATATCTCTAACTCTATTATATCTAAAAAGAAATATACAATTTTACTCTTCTTACTTTTTTTTTTGCAAACTCGTATATTAAGTTGGTATAATTTAAATTACATGCTAATTTAGACTCTATTGAAATTATAGACAATTTTTTTAATTTATCTTGACTTAAACATGATCTCATATAATTTTTTATCAATTTTAATTTTGAAAAACTGAAAAACATTTATCATTTGAATTATCAAAAACAAAAATTAACCCCGCCCACAACGTTGTTTTTGGTATAATTTAGAAATTTGTACATTACTATTGAAGCTATTACGGCCTAAACATTTTAAAATCACTCAAAGTCTGTCAAAACTCAAAAAACACAGATCCTTACGTCCGCGCACTAAATTGAAAACATCCTTGTAACTGTCAGAATTCAAAAAGTTTGAATCTAGAAAAACAGAATTTCTGTGGCTCCTGTAATCATGAAAATGAACGACAGGAATCTGTTTTTAAGTTAAATTCAGCTAAAATTAACCTAATATAATTTAAAAGAAGTTTATGGTATAATATTAACAGTTGCACAACTTGAAAACAACTGCGGCCGGTAAAAGTTTTTTATTTTCCTAGTGTTTTTGGATAGTCTTATAGCTAGTTTTTTGATAACTTATTGAAAACACCAAAATAAATTATTTAAAATTATCAATTCAACCTTTTTTACTTTTCCTCACATTGGCAACATTGACTGCCAGCTCCGTCGCCGTTTTTTTTTCCGTGCCGTTTTCCGAGAACAGATTTCGTTAATTCGAAACAACGAAAAAAATGATTTTTGGACAAACAAAAGAATAAAATTCGTTCGTCTAAAATCAATAAAAGAATATAAAAACAAAAAGTATTAAAATTTTAATAAATTTTGGCTCATAAAAAACCAAATATACTTATGCTAATATTTTAATTTTCAGGACTGATTACCATCCATATTATTCATTTTATAAAATAAAATTTAGTTGAAAAATTTATAAACATCAGAATAATTTTATTTCAAATAAATTTGCATATTATTCCACCTGTATTTTTTGAAAGCATAATAAAGTAAAATAAAAAGGTATAGGAAATATCTAAAAGCCCGCATTAATATTTCCTTTTATTGACTTCATTGTCCTACAAATAATGCGATGGTTGTATTGTCCATAACAGAATCTCAACAAGAGCTCAGCAGGGCAGCAAACAAAGCCAATTAGATTCTTTTGCTCTTAGAGATATAATAAAATAATTTTCTCATTTTTCAAACAACATTTTCCTTTTAAGCAGCAACGTTGATTTTTTCATTTCATTGTTTCTTGATAATTAAAAACTCATACTAATAAAGTGACTTCATATTTAATAATTTTTCAATTGGTTTTATTTTAACGAAGCCGACGAGTATTTTAGTGCAGAACTTAAATTCTAAAATTATTATTACGCTTACATAAAAATTTAATTAAAAGTTTGCGGATGCTGCTAAAGTTGTGGTAAAATGTTTACATATTCGCAAAAATTTTGTTAATTGCGACTAATTAAGTAGTTTCCAAATAATACGATCAGTTTGTGTATTTGTTCGAATAAAACTGCAAGAGATCAGCAACTTCTGCTGCTTTTGTTGAAACAATTTTTAATTTTTATTTTATACCAAATCCATAAAATTCAAAGGGCACTGCAAGAAGTTATAAAAATTTCATTACACAAAGCAGCTAATTAAACGTTTACCTACTCCCAGCTTTTAATTAGACTTAGTAACCGTATAATTAATTTGAATGCCGTTTAAACAGGTTAATTTAATTGAATCAATTTTGTTGATTTAAACAATTGAAATTTTTACCAAAAATATTGTTTGTATTTAACCCAAACATTTGTTTGTGTAGCGAAACCCCTCTTTTTTGTATTAAACGACCATAAGTTTGCTTGTCATTTCAATTTATTTCCGATGATAATTAATTGTTTAGCATTATTTGCGAAGAGAGAAAATATTAATTAGGATTTGTGGGTTTACGAGATGCGAAAACTTTGAAGTGGTTTTCCAACATTTTTTCGCTTACTTTAACTTCAACAATCGACTCTAGGGGTATTTCACTTAGCAGGTTTTTCAAAGATTTCCACAAAACCAACAAGAACATCGTTTAAAAATTTAACTCGTGTAAACTCGAAGAAACTTTCATTTTTACAAGTTTTAACATTTTTAATCCAATTATTTGGGGTTTATAAAAGACACCATGCTACATTTATTTATTGGGGTATGTAGATTTTAACGAAAGTGGTTAATGTGAATATAAATGTGACAGATTATGTTATAGATTATGCAAATCCGTCAACTTGGACAAATATAGTTCCTTGTTTTGAATAATTATTGCAGATTATTTTATGAGACAGTGTTAATTATTCAATGCAGTGCAAATTGATTCAGCCAGCACCGAATTGAAAATATTAAAGTGTCAAGTAGCCCGAATACTGCATGTATAATGTCAAAGTGGACCCCCCATTTTACACTTGATCATCGAATTTTGATATTAGTATTTTTTCATGAAATAGTTACTATCAACAATTAATCCCCAAAAAAATTCTCATTTTAACAACAATTTTTTTGTTAATGAAAATTTTTATTACTTTTAGTTAAAAAATCGATAATTAAAAAACTATTAGAGATATTTTAATGAAACTTTCAGAATATATAGTTCAATACCTATATTTTAATGAAATATGTAAGAGTTCAAATTATTTATATATTTTCATATTGTTAATTAACTTTTAAGTTAACAAATGAAAATTTAAATGACTTCTCCCTCGAAACACAACTTTTTTTTTTCTCAATATTTTGCATCGAACATTTAAGTAACGAAATCCGCAAAAAAATTTGACTGCTCGTGATTAGATTAAGCAAAAAAAATTATTTATGACGGGCGGTGGGCGCTGTTGATATTAATTTACCTTTAGATCCACTCAGTAATTACAAATAAGAAACAATATTTTATCTTTTAAATGAAAATATATTTTTATTTAAACACTTTATTTATAATAATAAATTATATAAAAAAAAATATTTTTGAAAATTAAAACAGTGCATATAAGATCACAACGCCAAAGGCTGAGTTAGATTAATTTTAATCTGAGCTTTACACAGCTGACCCTAACTTAACTTTTATCTTAACGTAATATTATATAAAATATGCGAATATGGTCAAACTTAATTGGGAGGCAATTGAATGCATCAAGTTGTGCGGCCTGAAGGCCGCACTGATTTGGAACAACCTTTCAATTTTTATAGTTTTTTAATTTAAAATGAATCAATCAAAGGTACGTTACAAACAGAAAGACAAAGTTTCTTATATATTTTACGATTTAAAAATATAATTATAAAAAATTTTGTACTAATATAAACATTAAATTTTATGGATACTTTTAAATTTCGGGTAAACATCCAGTTTCAATCTTTTGATTGACAGTTTTCATAAGATTAGCCCCAACTATAGCGTGCTTTTTGGGTTTAAATTGCACTCGATAATGGCAGATCTAGAAAAACGCAGACTTTTGAGACAATACATTACTCGAGTGCAAGTTTTTCCCCAGGATTTTACAATTATTATAAATAAAGTGTTTAAATAAAAATATATTTTCATTTAAAAGATAAAGGGATGTTTTAAGCGTAACGTAGCGGAATGGCAATGCGAAGCGTTTAGCGCCGTAGGTGCTTTAATCTCTTTATCTGGTGAGTGGGTAACGGGTGTTGGAGATCTTGGATCAAATATACGCTGACGTGGGTTTGGCCGCGTCGATCTGAGTGGAGTATTGTTTTTTATTTGTAATTACTGATTAGATCTAAAGGTAAGTCAATGATGCGCGGCAGCGCGTTGTACCGACAGCGCTCACCGCGCGTCATAAATAAATCTTTTTGCTTAATCTAATCACGAGCAGTCAAATTTTTTCGCGGATTTCGTTTCTTAAATGTTTAATGCAAAATACCGAGAAAAAAATTATTGTTTTTTGAGAAAGAAGTCATTTAAATTTTTATTTGTTAACTTAAAAGTTAATTAACAATATAAAAATACAAAACTGTCAGAATTTCCTCATCACGAATTTCAAAATTTTAACTGCGCTATAGGAAAGAGGACATTTTTCTAAGCATATTAGAACAAAAATTTTCAAGGATTATGCAAAAGTATTCGAAAAAAATCGATTTTAAAAATGTAAAATTTACATGTATTTTAGATACATCTTTTAACACGGCTGCATGATTAGCCAATTTTGTGTAAGGCAAAACAATTTAAAAATATCCCTGAAGAATGACAGAACTCGCCAAGGGTGGAACTTGAAACCATAGAACTCGTCCGGGTGTCGACCGCGACTGAAACAGAAACAGAAACGGTTATGGCTTGCACTTTTAAGCTCCTTCGTCTATAGGTAACTGTGGCTTTGAGGTTTTCAGGGTCCGCTGGACACGCTGATTGTTTGCCTATGGGCTGCGTCCTTCTTTCTTCTTTACGACACTGGTGTTCGTCAGTTACGGTGAGAGTATTGACATTTCTAACGTGTTGCGGTTTGTCTTGACTTAAGCAGTCTGATTTCTCAGACTGCTTACTATGGCTGCGATTTTTTCGGCGCCAATCTCATGGATTGCCAGCTGTGCCGTGATAATCGCGATGATCTGTGGGGAGATCTCGATTAGATTTGCAGCCTCCCTTGGATGACGGCGGGGAGGGGACCAATTTGTCCTTGTGTTGTGTGTTGCCCTGGTTTGATTCTTGTTTCCCATCCTAGGTTTAGGGAATTTATGACATCCCCTGTAACTGGCTGGATGGGGCCCACCGCAGTTTGCGCAGGTGGCTGGAGTCTCCCTGGGTTTGGTGCAGGTGCTTGACACATGTGCTCCTTCACATTTCACACATTTTTTGTTCAGCGACACTCCCTCTGCGAGTGCCCGAATGTCTGGCATTTGTGGCATTGACCTAACCTGAACTTCCTGTTCGGTGTTTCAATGTTGACGTCAATGTCTAGGATTTTCTCCACCTGGAAAATCCTCTTGCTTGCTTCGCCTCTCGAGAGGGTAACTAGTAGTAGAGGGAGGGGTTTCCTGTTCCTTCCTCTGTACATACGTGCGACGTTCGGGACCTCGAAGTTGCGTGCTTCTATAGGCCCCGCTTGATGTTGTCCGTCTCTATCTGGTGGTGGATACCCCATCTCACCACTTTTAGGGGTTTTTCCTGCGCCAGTTGGTGGGTGAAGTACCCAAAGCTGTCGGGTGGCAGAGAGGATTCCAGAATTCGATTGATTCCTCGGTAGTCTTTTACATTACTTGGTAAGATTACCAATCCTTCAGGTACGCATCGTACCCTCTCGAATTGGAAACCTTGTTCCTTGATTTTAGTAGTCAGTGATGGCCATGCCGCTGCATCTTTCAGCGTGATAGGCGGGATCTTGTCAGGTCGCTTTTGTTCGGGGTCTCTCGTTTTTGCTGGCTTCGGTTTACCCACCGTCATTGATTTGGGAGAGCGCACTGGAGTTTTCCCAACTGGGAGCTCCTCTGCGCCTGTCTCTGTCGGATTTGCGTTTGTGGCTTTTTCGGGCGTTTGCACAATAGGCTTGAACCTATTCGTCAGGTGCAGATCCTCGGTGGAAGAGTTAGTTCATCTCCTTGCCCTTTTCTTCCGTACCACCTGGAACTCCTCTTCTTCCATTTCGTTCCCGGTGTTCGTGCTGAAGAGGCTATCGCTCATCGTGTTGTTGACCTCCGGCGATAGAGGGGTGGATCCGCCCGATAGGCTAGCGATTTCCTCGTCTAGCTCACTGGCCTCGGACATCATCTCTTCCATTGTCTTGGTGAGTTGGGCTCGTTGACTCAGCAGCGACTCTAGGTATTCAGAGTCAACAAATGAATCGCGCCGGGTACTTAGGCCTGGTTGGGGATGGTTGGCTACCTGCTGCTCCTGAGTACGGTCCTGTGCTATTTGTTGTGAGGAGTATAAATTTTCTGTTTATATTTTGTTTTACATTTTATTGTTTCAAATACAATAAATTAGGACAAACCAATTAGTTGACAATAAGTAAGTGTAATTTATTTAAGACTTACCAACAAAGGTAATTAATCATTTTGTTGACTCGGACATATTTGTTACGAATTAAAATTGGGTTCTACCTAAAGTTAAGAAAACAGATTGTATTTTAATTAAAACTAACCTGTTCGTAAAAGTTAGTAATAACATTTTCTTCTTGTTTTAAGTAAACAGTAGTATTTATAAACCTAATTATTAAGCTTCAAGCTCTAGAGAATTTCGAAATTTAAATATGAACAATAACAACATCTTTATTTTTACAAACAAGAACATACATAATAAATATTTAATGTTATTGTTTAAATATGTGGTTCTGAAATTTCATCCTAATGTTTATTGAAAAGTGAAATTAATGTTTATGAAACCACCTGAACAAAAAAGAGATTTTTTTGACTTTTCTCGGGTTGCTTGTCTCGATTTTATATTGTAGAGCAAATAATTGATAAAAATATGGAGTTTTCAGTAATTATATCCTGTTATGAAAATGTTTTATAAACAATGAAACGTAAATAATGTTTGTAAGGGATTTATGAACCTGAATTGCATCAACTAAAGTCACAATATGTTTTCCAGAGTGTATGATGGTGCATAGTACCGGTAATATTGTTTTTGACAAGTTCGGATTGATAAAATATTAATTAATTGATCGAAATAATTAATTTCGAAAATTTTAGAATTTCAATCACGGTTAATGCTGTTATCGACTAATCCGTCGTATAGAACGAAATTGTTGCAAATAACAGCAATCACGTACCATCGGATATGTAATATAACTTGATTTGACTATTTTGAAGTTTTGGATATTTTAGGATATTACATGTATGTTCCCAATTCTGATGACGTTATTTCGATACTAGCAAAGGATCAATCGAACTTGAAAAAATGAAACGGGATATTTCATATATTCTTGTTCTCCCTTTACATTATTGTTCATTCAAAGCAGTCCAAATGTTGAAATTATTGATTGACGTTAATTGTTTTTATAAAGCGATTACAAAGTTTCATCCAAATTAGCATATAGATAAGCTTATTTGTTCATTTAAGTTTAAATGTAATGCTAAAATTATAGAACCGTAATAAATTAATTTATGACGCACCCCTTTATTAAATTAATTAGCGCAGTACTTGGTTTGACTTAAAATAATAAAAAGGTCCTTAAATCAGATTTAATAAGTGCAACAAGTTTCATTTAACAATTTAATCTTCCTTAATTAATTATTGTTCTCTTGTTGCACTTCATTTTAAGTTATCTAATGTAATAGGAATTGCTGTGGTTTTACCCTCGAACTGTTGCTTCCAAACGCAACAGTTTTTGGCCTCAACCAAACATTTTCCAAGGCAATCACAACTTCGTTCTATTTAATTATGCACGTAGGGTTCCTTTCATACAAGATAATCCAGCCTCGTGATCAGTTTTCCTTCCGCCAATCGAAAAACAAAAAAAAATTTACTCGTAAGGTAAATTAAAATTGGAAGTTTTAACAAAATAAAAAACTTTATCAATTTATTAAAATAGCAAAAGAAAGCTGCAAAATTTAATTAATAACTCACGATTTCCGGAGTTCTAAATTACCGAAAGGAAATTTAGTCCCGGATCGCTTTGACGTCATCTTTAAACTTAACTAAAGCAATTATAATTCAGCAATATTTATAATTGCTTAATTATTTTGGATTTGATGCAATTTTAATCGAAAAATATTTACCTAGGTACCACTAATTTATTGTAATTTTATTTAAACGCTTTCCGCGCTCAAATATTTTAAAACCCATGCTTGATTTTTAGATAATTTAATACCAGATCCGAACTGGAACGATCGGAAAGTTAAAATAAATTGATGAAATTCTAACGACGACAGTTTAATTCTTCCTCGCCAAATTATTTTTGAGAATTTCTTTTACCGAACTTTCCGAATTTTGATCTACTAGTTCGGTAATCTCTCTGATTTACCACTCATTGTATAAGATACTATTACAAATTTGATAAAACCAAAAAATGTTTTTTTGTAATATTATTAGCGTTATTAATAATTGCATAGTAAAAACAGCAAATTATTTTTCTGAGTGAACGCATTGAATTTGCTTTTATATAAAGAACGGGCGGACATTAATTAGTTAGCACAATGAAAAGCTCTTTTTGGATTTTCCCATTTCTAAAATTACAGTAGCTTCATACAAAAGTTCCTTCAGGGTTTGATGGTAGAAAAACTTAATAATGTAACTTGTGTAGCTTTTAAAAATATGGCAATTTTAACCTTATGAACTTTGTAATTTTATCAGCTTTTTTTAAATTAAAGGAAATTTAAATTAAAATTTAATGAATTTTTATAAGTTTTATAAATGGCACGACAAAAATATAAATGTACAAAAACCACCAATTAAAATTCTTAACGGTCTCACTTTATTTGCATTTTTTTTGAAAAATTGTTCTAATTACAGGAATATCTTCGCCATAAACCACAGTTAAAACGAAATTTAAAATGCGGAGTAACTAATTTTTATACAATTTTGTCTAATTTGCCTAATTATTATTGTATTATCGAGCGATTGTACCAAATTATTTGTGTTTCTATATGGAAAAACTAATATTTACTTTGTAATTTGTGGAATTTAAAATATTGGCGGCCAAAATCAATAGTGGATTGAATAATTTTTTGTACTCTGAGGATTTATTGAATTTGCGAGGCATTCTGATGCAAAATTGGTACCATGTTATTATTGTGATCCTGTAAAGGATTATTACACGAAATTAAACTATATTGCTAACAATATCAGGTAATCGTAATCAATTTCCAACAATGGGTACCGTAATTACACTACAGTTGTTATATTGTGATGACAATAGAGCTTCACATTCGATTAATATACACATTGAAAACCTTCCAAGTGATCGATTATAAAAAATTGTATCGGGCTTGGCGGAGATGTTAAACTTGCAGAGTAATTCGAGTCACGAGGAAAATGGAGGGCTACATCTTGAAAACATCTCAACAACAGCAAGGACTATACATGGTATCCTTTCACGACTTTAAAGTGCTCTTAGCGTAACAATAGACTCTGCTAAACTACATTTAACCCAATTACAAAATTTAACTTCCACACATGCTACCTACAAAACGCTTTAAATTTAATTATTACTTAAGCTTACGCATTATGTTTGGGGAACATCTTAAATATTAATATTCTCAATCGTTAACATTACAAAGGTACTGCGACTTACACAAGCAAATTAATTAATTATTGAAAAATCACTTTGTGGTTGTGTTATCTCGTTTAATTGAATACACAAAACTTGAAGAGCTTGTTTAAAGGAAGCTTAAACAAGATAGTAAAAAATAGCAATACAAAGTTCCTTTAACTCCATATTAGGGTTTGTAGAAGCTTTTACCACTAATTAGTTCGCTTTAATTAAAAATTTATCGAATAAACTTTTCGACACTCGCAGAAAGATACAAGGTCATCGTTTTTAACATTTTTGACGAACATTATTCGTCCCAGAATTACCGCGAGGTGCTCACCGGGTATAATACACCATTTTAACTAATTTCTCGTCAACCAAAAGTTTATTACAATAATTATCCTTAAAATTTAATTAAAAAGCAATATTTTAAGCTTTCTTTGTTTGAATGTTAACTCATACATTGGCATACTGGCATACATCTCAATCTCCTCAGTAGTTGTAAGTTTTCCTTTTCTGGAGAGTCCAATTAACATTTCGGACATCAGTGATGCAGACAGGTGATCTAGAAAGGTCAACCTGTCCACACTCCTTGGGTTTCTGTATTGTCTGGGTTCCACTGTTTTTGCCTTTACTTTGAAGGTTATCCATCTATGATCTGACATTGTCAGTTTATCAGACACTTGCCAGTCATATATTGCGATGTATCCAGCCTCTCCAAATTTAAAAATAATTATTTATTTAATCCAATGTATTTAATGTAAAATAAAATCTTCTAAAATAAAATTTTAATTTTATTTTTAAAAGGAACGAAGTTCGATTTCATGCCTTATCCAAATCAACGGCTTATCAATCTCAACACTCGTACGTGCATACAAATATTATAAACTTTAATTTTCCAATAACAAATGCAAATCCAAATTTACAATTTGAATTTCTTCTTTTCCAAATCGAATCAATTATAGTTCAGTAGCAATTCATCAAAATATATCCAAATTATCCAAATATCAAATAATCCAAAAATTACGCCATGATGCATTCGCATCAAAATTCCATTTATTCAATCAAAATAATTATTCACAATCTCAAAATTAAGACAATTCTCAAAATATAACTCACTTGAGTCCAAAAATTAACGAGCCAAAAATCGGCTCGCTGTCTATCGCCGCGACTCGTCGGCAAAAAGCCAATATCCTCGTCGATTCGCTCCCACCTGTCCAATTCTACAATCTTACAACTTAAAATTATTTAAATAAAATTTTCATCAAATATACAGGGTAGGTGCGAATCCCTTTTGAAACACCACAATATATAATTTGAAATGCTTAACGACGCTACGGTGATATCAATCACCGAGTTGCGGTGGGGTGACACATAAAAAGTAGGGACATCCTCGCGATTAAGTATTACTAAATTTGTATCAATAAGATATTCTAATAGAAACTTACCTCGGTTGTTGCAATCTCTGCTGCCCCATGCCTGATGGTGGGAGTTAGAGTCGCATCCAATTATGAGGTGTTTCCCCTGTTGCTCACAATAGTCCACCAGTTCCACCACCTTCCGAGAAGGCGGCTGTTCCGGCGAGTCAATTGTGAGGTAAATAGACGCCAAAATAACGTCCTTTAGGCCATATCCTAAATCGCAGGCTATCCGAACCGCTGTTAGATCGCAGTCGCTGTACTGCGGAAGAAGGTTGGCCTGAATGTTGCTAGGTATGTATATACATGTCCTGCTTTTGTTTGTGGAGCTACCTGTAAACATAGTTCCGTTTAGTTTTGTAAAGCCTTGTATGGAGGATTTTACTAACCATGGCTCTTGTATTAGAGCTATTGTGTTCCTGCAGTTGTCAATGTGGAGGCATAGGACTGCCACTGCCTCACGACAATGCTGCAGGTTGGCTTGCAAGAAGTTCCACCCTGGTAAGGAAGCCATTTGACCTTCTTTTGGGGGAGCTTAGTGCCCTGATTCTGTTACAGCCACCTTTCCCGGACTGGTGTCCGTTTCCATCAAGGTTGTGGTGGTGGCTGTCGCAGGCGCTTTAGGTGCTGTTGTTTTTTCGAACTTCTGCACTTTAACTTTGAGTGAGGTGAACTTGTAGTTCAACCTCTCTCCCTTGGTTTTGATAGCGGCACTGTCCGCCAACCTTACGCCCAAGACAACGAGTTTACCTTTCGGCTCCTCGGTCCCGTCTGCGCTGTGGAAGACGCACCACTCCTTCACTTTGACCCAGGTGTTTTGAGCAGCGAGGCGTCTCATCATAACCTCAGTGGGCTCCGGTTTCCCGGGGACCCAAAGGGTGACTTTAGCCAGCCTCGGCAGATCATCCACCTGGACCACATCCAATTTTGCTCCCTTCCATAGTGGCGGGAAGTTTGCTGTTGTGGTTCGCAGCCAGTCCAGCGAGTTTTCGTCACTGCAGGTGATCCTGAGGATCTCCCCCGAGTAAAAGAACCCGCCGAAAGTGGGTGCTGGTTTTTCCTCGTTTCCTGCTGCCGCTATAAAAGCATCTAGCGCAACAGTGAGGTTACTCTCAATAATACCCACCTGGGACTCGTCGAGTTTGCCCAGGGGATTTGAGCGGTTAATCAACGCTACTCGGAGGTGTTTTCCAGCAGCCTTTTTGTAGGTGACATTGCCCGCTTGATTTGAGTTTTTCGTCTCAGATCGTGGTAGAACGTGTGTTCTCGCCCTTTTCCCTTGATTGCTCAAGGGTGAGGGAAGAGAGTCATGAGACCTGAACCTTTTTTTAGCCACTACTTCGGCTTGTTTTTTCTTTTTAATATCGTCATCACGAGTAGGCGGCTTCAGGAGCCTAGCCTGCTCATGTGCGGTACTTCTCGGCTTCGAATTGCCCTCGCCTGCTTCCATAGCTGCTAGGCGGGCTTTCCTTCGCCTTTTTGCTTCCACGCCGCAGACTCTTCTTCTCCCGGCCGGGAGAAGTGAGTCCCCAGCGAGTGGAGTCGCTGCCGGCAGTGTGTCCTGAATGGACATATCTGCCTGATGAGACGGGGTATCTCTTGACGCAGCCGCCTGGGTGAGCGGGGTATCCACGAAGAACGCACCCGCTTGGTGGTTTTCTGATCTCTCAGTAGAATTTTTATTTTTGTTTTCTGCCATGTAGAGAATTTTAAGTTTCATCTCCCGAGATCTCCCCCTTATAGAGTCCACACATTTGGGGGCGTCGACAATCGACCGCCAGGGCTACCCGAGAGATATAGCTCCCAGAGAGGTAAGGTGTTTGCACACTCCATCCTCTCCCAAGAACTCGTCCTGCTGATCTTCTGACGGAAAAGCACAGCCGATTGATCAGGGTGGACTAGTCCTGACCTCCCGTTTGAGTGGAAATCCAGGCCAAAGTGGAGTGTTGCCAGACCCAAGGGAACTACTACCGCCCCCGAGTGGGCTCAGCCACCAGGACTCCTTCATCCCACCGTACGGGTTACCGCGCACGGCACAAACACGCAGGTACCTGTAATTAGTCTGGTTTCTCCACGCCGACCGTCATTCCGATTTATTGACCCAAAGTCAGAACACGGAGGGTTTTAGACCTCGGTCCGAACCCAACGAGCCAAAGCAGACCGGACACGAGGGAGTTTTATGTCCCTGGCCCGAATCCTAACAGGTACACGCCCGACGCATCCTTGAAACACGCAAGCCCCCTCACCACGACAAGGTTCAGGTACATTAGAGAGAGATATTTCCAGGATAATAAGAATTACCGCGAGGTGCTCACCGGGTATAATACACCATTTTAACTAATTTCTCGTCAACCAAAAGCTTATTACAATAATTATCCTTAAAATTTAATTAAAAAGCAATATTTTAAGCTTTCTTTGTTTGAATGTTAACTCGTCAAATTTGTAACTCGCTTGAATTTATTATCCCACGATACCCAATACATCCATAATTTATTCAAAATAAAATACGTCTTCAGGGAATCATTTATTCGATTATATTGTTTTAACGTTTCTGCTCAAGTATCCGATGATGCAATTTTTTTTCGAAAAAATTACTTTCCCACCTGATAATTATGTAGTTCATCGAAAATCGATAAAAATTTAAATGGAAAATATTCAATTTCCTAAAGACGCAGACGGTTAAAATTTTTATATCAAATTGTTGGAATAAAACACAGGAAGAAAATTTTACGAAACCAAATCCCTAGCGATTCAACTTGAAAAACTATGGTGACAATAAGTGCATCCTGAAAGCTTTTCTAATAAATTTTCAATTTCAAACAATCTATAAAACTCTCACATTTTCATTTCCGCAACACGAACGCCGAATCAAAATTTTAATATCGATATGTTGTAATATCAATATTTGGGTCAAAATATTTATTGAAGTATTGACTCCTTGAATTACGACGTCCTCGGCGTACTCGCTTCTATTATTCCAACCAAATTCACACGGTTGTTCCAAAAATTGTAAAAAACAAAATAAATATGTACATACGGGGTTTTTACCAAAATATTTCTACTTTTCTATTTATTCTAGTGATTGATTTAGCATCGGTTGAAAAAGCTTTTATATTACGTGACGTATGAATTTGGTAACTCAAGTCATGAAAGTTTGAATAGCTAGGGCTCTCCAAAGAGACATTTACGGAAGAGATGTCTAATAAAGCATCGGAAAGCAGATTAATGTAAACGTATATTCTCAATATTTTCCTACCTTTTATAGATTGCATTTTGATCAAATTATCATTAAAAATTCAATCTATTATTTTCGTGTTTATTATTCATTAAAAAAGCAGTAAAATGAAAGTTTAACTATCAATTAAGTGATAACTCGGAGCTTTTTGCGCCAACGTGGCGAAGACGCATAAAATTCATTCATAAAAATATTTCGCAAAATTACTTTTAAAGTTTGAGTGAGGGCGAGTAAATTTATTAAAGATTTTTTAATTAACCTGGCGTTAATTTATAAAATGTTTTATAGGTATCCTGGTAAAAATATTTTGAAAATGAAATATGTAACTAATCGAAAGTGAAGGTTAATTTTTCACGAAATACTAGCTCAATTATTGTAAGTGATAAATAATAAACATTTAGAGTAATGTATCACGCGAAGACGGGTAAAATTAATGGACATTAATTTTACCAATTATTAAACACATTTAGAAATTGTTTACAATTGTATAATTAATTATTTCTATTATTAGATTATCAATTTGCTCGAATTGTCATTTCGATATTGTGGATGTTGTGAACATTGACAATTTTTAAAAAACTAATTCATTTCAAGCATATTGGTAAATTGCGGATAAAAAGCGTATACTCGAGTACAAGTAAAACGCGAATGGGCGGAGCCACCATTATTTTTGTAGACAGCGCGCTAAATTTGAATGTGCGGTACACGTTTTTGGTGATTATTTTATAGACTATCGCTTGAAAGTGTAATTCGGTTTTGATTAACAAAAGTTTACATTAATTAACGTACAATTTTAAGTTTAAGCGATATAACAGCGTCGCAACACAATGGTATTGTTTACAAATGCTACACTGTAAAATTAGAATAATTAAATCGCGTTAATTAACATTTTAATTAATACGTAAAAGACAAAATGACTCAAAAAGGTATCAAACTTTCCCGACGTATTTATTTTCGTGTCAACTACAAATACATGAATATAAAACGACAACATAGTTAATCAAAGAAAATGTTTATAAAACATCCAGTTAAACCTTGCTCAGGTGGTAAACAAGAGCAATATTACACAAATGTTTTCTTAAAAGTAAATTTAAACTACGGATTATTTTGTCGTTCTTTTTCCTTTGTATCTTTTGAAGATTTTGTGTGACCGTAGGAAAACTCAATTTATAAAGCTGTGTTTTCAAATTTTACTTAAATAAAAAAAAATATTTATTTATTATTATTTAAGAAACTAGCACTTTGAAGGCGTAAAACTACTTAATCTCACATAAGAAAACATTAAATTTTAATTACGTGTTTCTATGTGAATTTTTAATTATCCGCTGAAAAGTTAATACTAATATTTTCTCGAGTTGGTTTTTAATTTGGGAGCTAAAAAAGACATTATAATAAGAAAAGAAAAACTTGTTCAAAGAGCTTCCAGTAAGTGAATGTTAGCTGGAAAATTCCTTGGAAAATTATTAAGTTACAAAATTTATATATTTTTAAATTATCAACTGCAAAAATAATACAAAATTAATTTTAACAACTCTGAGATGTGTAGTTAGTTAATGGAAGAAAAACTGCGGCAATTAAGTCTAAATGATTATCTCATGCTTTCCGTTTCCAATTTTACGGAAAAGTTGCACAACAAAATCACAGTGGATTAAGAATAGAATTGCTATAAATCGCTGGAGCGGAGAAAATAAAGAAAATGCAATAGAGTTTCTGGTAGCTCTATTGAAAGCCACCAGAATTAGAGAAATAATTATAATTATGACACTTGGAAGATGCTTTAGTTGGTTACTTCACAATACAATTGAAATTAAAAATATATAAGTGCTGGATGTATTTACTACTGCGACTACAATATTATAAAATTTTAATTTAATTTATAAATGTTATATTTCTAAAGAAAATATAAAAAGCATTTTTGAAGTCAAAGTTGTACTAAATTAATTCTTAATATTATATAAATTAGGTTTTTAATTTTTATGACAACTGGAAAATGAAAAAATTATTAAAAAATTTTTTACATTATTTAGTCTTAAAATTCATAAGTTTAATTTTTTATTGCTTTATTATATTGCCGTAATTTTTTTCGACCGCCTGCAATTCGGAGAATCCCCTTTTTCAGCCTAAGTGTCAGTCAGTTTTATGATAATTTGAAGTTTGTTGTATAATTTTTATAAATTTATAAATTTACAATGATCCTGTATTCCTGGCGGAAGCTCCTTGCTTATCGACCAATTTGCTTAACGACGTAGTCGTCGGTCGAAACGGAACTTGGTCGTAAAGTGAAGAGTACCTGTACTCTAATTTTAATTCATTTTTAACTTTAAAATGTTACTTGCAATATACCTACTAATATTGAAAAAATTTAAATTTTGTGGATCTTCTCAATTGTAATTTTATGGTGTTGGTATATTAACCCTCCGCGGTCGCACTGGGACGATTTCGTTCTAAGCGAAATTTTACTTGTGAATTCCAAGTAAATCAAAATGGATAAAGGCGCTGGTTTTCTATCTAAAAAAACTTAGTACAGGTGGTTTTTTGCAAGTGTTATCTAGCCTCCTTACTTTTTTAGGCAGAAACGATCAAAACCCGGTTTTTCTTGAACGTTAGGGTATCCATGACGACAATCCATGATAATTTGATTTTTACTATTGTATATTTTTTAATTGTTAAAATTTAGGTTAAAACACTTTTTTTAACGTTTGTGGTTAGATATCAATTTATAGTATAAAAAATAATAACCTTAGTACTTAAATAATCATGGATACACACTTTAGAAGGATTGAAGAGTATTCATGAATTATTTTAGATTTTTTAAAGCAGTTGAAAACTGTACGTGGACATTTTCGTCTCAGTGCGACCGCGAAAGCAGTGAAATTACAGTGCGACTGTCAAGGGTTAATAATCGAAAGTCTCTGTTGAATCATTACGATCCTGTATATTACATAGTATAATATTCTGCAATATGCTTGCTTTATTGTTTTATTCCTAAATATAAATGTATAATATAAATATTTTTGTATATTTACATAAAATTAAATAATGATCTACGGTTTTGCTTGCATTAATAACAATTTAATTAAATTTTAAATTAAGTTAATCTATTTTTTCAATCTAAAGGCTAGCAAAATTTTATCGATGAATTATGTGTAACAAACTGGCTAAAGTTTCTCATTCAAAATAGTTTGATTACCAAGTTGAAACAAAATTCAAAAAAAGTTTTCTATGTTAACTAATCCAACATTTTAGTAAATATTCACTTAATTAGACTAAAACTATAATTAGTGAATTGGCTTCCACTTTTAATGAAAATGTCTAAAAAGTTGTAACGTCAAACCACGATCATAAGTTGAAAGTTTTCCCAACCAAACTTTTCGCAGTTCAAACATGCAAAATAAATAAAATTCAAATTTATAACATGCGTTGTAAAAATTTCCCCTGATTAACATAAATTTTAAATTTGAACTTTGTCTGAACAAATAATATATTATAACATTTCGTAAACCGGAATAAATGTTACCAAAACAATGAAACAAAATATTTGACCGAGAGTATTTATTTTATTTTATAAAAAGTAAAATTAGTAGCTCTGTAAATAATCAAGTTTATTCCACAAAAGTTAAAATTATTTGGGTAAATTTTTTCTATTATGTAATATAATTTGATCGCGATAACCCAGCCTAGTCTCGTAATTAAAAAAATTTAAATTAATTCCGATAAAGCCTGAATGCAGACGTTATCTTGACAGACAACTTTTTTGACTGTGACAAGTAATAATTTAATTAATTACGAAGGATATCTCCAATTAACTTTCCTCGCTGTTCAAAATTGATACATTCTTGTTTGGATGCTTCTTATATCACAATAAAAACGGTTTGATTGGGCGAAATAGCTACTGTTTGCCAATTTAATGAAGAAATATTAAGCAATTTTAGTTTTTGAAGTTTCGACAAAATAAACAGTACGCTTTTTGTTACATTATTAATGTTTATTAAAGCCTAATAAAAACTGTTTATGTTTACCTTTACAACAAAGTAATTTTTCCACAAGAACAGGCTTAAAAAATCGATATTACGAAAAATATTGAATTCTACCTTATAATTTATTTAAGGTCTCATTTTAATGTGACAATTAAATATTTATTTCTAACTAAATTAAAATAAATATTTTATTTTGCACCATTTTTGTTATACGTACGTACACAATCAATTGATCTATGGAGCTTATTGTGTTCATTGTTACAGGTATACAGTAAATATAAAATAATATTTATTTTTGAGCCCAGCATGACAAAATTTAATATCGCAGAGAATACTAAAGCAAAATAAATTGCAACAATAGAGAACTCGTTATTTTATTTTTCTTTCTGCTAATTTGTGTTGCACGTTTACAATCTGTTCAATATTTTTCGTTTCGTTTTGTTAAAATGAAAATGTATCGGGAGATAAAGACATTTCGGACACTTGTAGCAGAAAAGTTACATTAATCTTACATTTGGTTCCGTAGACTGTCGATGGTAGAATGAAAGGCTTTTGAGCGCCAGCTCGAATAAAAATCACAAAAATGATTATGGAATGGAAATAACGACGACAGTGACAAATTTCTCTATTATTAAAAAATGATTTTGATTACCATTAAAAGAACTTCTATATTATATTCTTGATAATAGGTAAAAATTTTAACTTACGTGTACTACATAATTTAATATGGAATTCATTTTCGCAAATTAAAATCAAAAAGTTGTGTTGTATATTAGTCGTAATTTTAACTACATGCTTTATTAGTTCGGTAAACTCAATACGAATTGAAATCAAATAAAGCTTTATTCATTTTTTGTTCATCAAAGGGAACAAAATTAAAATTTCAGTATTTTAGAGCTTTTGACGTTTCAAATTAAGCAGAAATTCCATTCATGTTGCTGAAGGACATATAACTAAAATCTGCTTTAATAAATTACGATAGATAAAATTTAAATATTCAAATGCACCTTGCAATTGCACCGCGCATTTTGCTATAGTCGAATTAGTTCATCTTCACGATGAAAGGAAGTTTCAAAGCGACGGCTTAAGCTTTTAAGTTTGTTGAAAAGACGTACGGTTTGCATTCATGTGAAGTGATGTGCAGTTGCAACTTGGAAACTTTAAGTAAGCACTAACAGCTTATCAAGCAATATAGTAATTTTGCCTTCATAGTTTCCGTTTTTCCTCACCGTTTCAAAGACCCTTCGCCATTTATAATTCAAATACTTAAGTAATAAGATATTGCAGCCCCGACCCAAACGCCAAAAGCAAATAGCAGTGGTATCTATCGCCATCATCTATCTTCGGGCTAAGCAAAAGTTATTCGCAACTTTTGTAGAATTTCAAGTTTAACGTTCACGTCTTCAGTTTTATTTTGAATATAATTTTAAGTTGACATTTTCCAAGCGAATTCTTGACCTAACAAGTCTCATTTATCAATCGATTCATCAGATAAGTGGCAAATCTTACCCTAAGGAATCAATTAGACCGAAAGGAATGTTGAAACACTTTGTCGGAACAAGACGATATAAATTATTAAACTTAATCCAATTGCTTCTAAATTGTATATGGAAATTTAAATAGAGCGGTACAGTTAACGCTGAATTAACAAAAATCCTCGAACGTAATATACAGGCCCGGACTGGCCATAGGGCAGATCGGGCAAATGCCCGATGGACCGGTGCAGTCAAAGGGCCGTCTAACCAGCAGCGCTGGCTGATTACATCGCGAAAAAAATTATGCTATTTTATATAACATAACAAAGTATCAAAACGGATAATAAAACTTAAAATTTTAGCACAATAAATTTATAAATAACAAAAACCGTTGAAATACAAGATTTAATAATAGAAACTCGATAACGTGAACAGCGAAAATTAACAGTTGTTAATGTTGTGTATTAAAAATGTTGATGTCTACCAGCCTCTTCTTATCACTTCTACATGATTAAATATACAATAAAGGCGTCCGTGTTTAAAAGAAAGAAATGCATATCTACATAATGATAATAAAGTCGCCCAATTGTCGACAAAATACAAGGTGGTAATGACATTGATACGTCCCGATGCGTGACAGTAACTCGCACGTTGAGCCCCGCTCTTATTTCTGTTGACAGTATGTGTGCTTTGATATACTCTTAATGTTGTTGTCAGTTGCGGGCGACCCACCCAGATCGACGCGGTCTAAACCGCGTCGGCGTATATTTTGATCCAAGATTTCCAACTCACTCACCAGATGACAAAGATTGAAGCGCCTAATTGCCATTCCGCTACGCGTTGCGGGCGACACACCGACGAGTTCTATGGCTTCGAGTTCCACCATTGGCGAATTCTGTCATTCTACAGGGATATTTTTAAATTGTTATAAAATTCAGACGCCTTCGGCACCCTCCGGACTTGTTTTATTTTTTTGCCTAACTCAACGACGGCCTATCATAAATCCATGTTAAAACGTGTATCTAAAATACATGTAAATTTTACATTTTTAATTTCAATTTTTTTCGAAAACTTGCATTATCCTACAAAATGTTTGTTCTAGTATGCTTATAAAAGTGTCCTTTTACCAATATTCAATAGGAAAAAGTTCAGTTTTTGGGATAGGTTTCGTGACAAATCCCGTTTGATTAAGTTTTTTTATATTCAGTGTTTTTGAGCACGCATGCTTTCTCATGACGTTTATCATTTTAGCTAAAATCCACTTTTTTTTACGTAAAACTTCATAATTATTTTACATCTTGTGTTAATGATTTTATGTATCTATAAAACAAAATACTCAAAACACAACAGTCTATTATGACATTATTTTTTTAATTTTTTAAGTATTTTGGTTTATAAATGAAGTTATCTACTCAAGAAATACTACTCTACTACTTATCAATTGTAAATCAAAGTGCTCACTTTTGTTACTTTTAATATGGTCTTGAAGCGCACATGGTATCCTGCAGCTGGCCTAACAAATTTGTTGCTATGCAATTTTGCATCGACTAAAACTTCATATCTTTTTCACTTTCATTATTTTATTTTTACTTCACTTTATTTATTAAATTAAAAAGAAACAACAAATCAAATTAATTTAATTTATTTTCAATCAATTTTAATTTCAATTAGAATTGCGGGTATGGTGTTTTGTCCGCTTGACCATTCGACGTCAAGGCCGTAGCCTAACTGTCCTACAACCTAAAAGCCTTTCTTTTATACAGCAAAACTTAACAAACTTTATACAATGTGATTATAAATAAAAAAAACAAAACCCAAACTTTAAAATTATTTTACAAAATAAATAAATTATGGTTTCGAAACACGACAATACGTATGTATACGAGTTCATGTAGCGTTTTTGCGGGAAGTAGGGGGCCGACAGTCTCTAAAATGCCCGGGACAGTTTTATGTCCCAGTCCGGGCCTGGTAATATATTAAGATGCGTATTCACATGTGCACATACAAAGGTGAACTTTAAAGTTAAGTTCAGTACGTATGAAAAATGATATCAAAGTGAAAACAACATTTCAAGTATGTACAACGAAATTAAATTAATATATTTAAAAAATTGATACAAGAAAATTTAATATGTATTTAAATATTTCAACAGGTTGTAGAGGAACGAATAAAAAAATTTATATAATAAAATGTCATAAACAAAAAAGTTTTTAAGCTTTGAAGTACTTCATTTCTTTGTACAAGAACATCATTTAATTTAAATGTCAAACTTTTCTCTTAAGAGTCTGTTAATAAGTTTCTTCAAAAATACTGAAAGCCGACTCGCCGAAGCCCCTGGCATTACAGAAAACAAACTCATTTATTTTAATATAAGCTTGTAAAAGCAAGCTTATGTATTCATTAAAAATTAAAAAACTTTTTTGCCATTTTTCCATTAAATAAAATTAATTAGTTGTGATAAATTGTATTACTTCGGCATAATACTTGAAAGAGTCACGAGACGTTTTCAAGAGGTCTTTCCGTTTATAAGTATTGGTTTAAGCAAAAAAAAATCATTTGTACTATGCAATCCGATAATATACAAAGTTTTGTCGTTTAATGTCTACAGGGAAGAAAATCTCATCAAGAGATAACAGTTAATAGACAGAAAAATAAGTTTATTGCAGACTAAGATTGATACGTGCTAGGGGCTCGCCTGTAAACGACAAGTGTAATTTAAACAAACGTGAAGTTGGAAGAAAAGTTGCGCAAGCTTGGCGTCGAGTAAAAATAAGGTTTAATATGCTCGAGATAACGTCGAAGCTGTGTCTTGATTAGAGTTTAAATGTAATAACGATTAAAATTCATCTAGCAAATGAAACATTCAATAAAACCTTTACCCGAAGGACAATTTTAAAGATCGAGTAAACCCAAATTAGTGGCATGGTAAAAATACAAAAAGAATTTTACAAGTAAAATTGAGACTAAACTGAAGGCTTCGGAAATAATTAGAACCAACAGTATAGCGTAAAGCCCCCAAGTAACATTTTGTGCTGAATATCAACTGCGAGCACGCTGTGTCAGCTTAACATTCAGCTAGTGAGCTACGTCAGCTGCTGATTTTTAGTAACGTCAGAAGCTGAATTGCTAATTTGGCGGCAAAAAGTCAGCTGAAATTGCGCTGCGTCAGCTGTTGAAAATGCCGACTCAGCTGATATTCAGCGCTGAATCAGCTGACGCAGCGCAATTTCAGCTGGTTTTTTGCCGCCAAATTTGCAATTCAGCTTCTGACGTTACTAAAAATGAGCAGCTGATGCGGCTCAATAGCTGCGCTATTAAAAAATTATTTCAAATTGATAATTATATTTATCTAATTAAATGGTCGATCATAATTTATAGAACATTTTTATTATTTTCATTAACATCAAAAAATATATATTATATCTTTATTACATCATTTATTTATTTATCATTTTATATCAGTCGCAATATCTTATATCGTTAACGATATCCTAGAATAGAATCTGAAATATTACAGTAATTTTAAATTTATATATTATGTATAACTTTAAGTTAAGTTTAAACTTACATTTTTTTACGTCCGCCGCCTCGAGTGGGATTTGAACCTTAGGTATCCACCTTGGAACTTGAAAGCTTAACTGCCTAGGCTATGAAGCTATATGAAACTTTTTTAATTTTTTTAAAATATATTCAATCTATTTTTGTGTGGAGTATTTGACGATCAGTTATCGAAAAATAATAATTAAATACACACCACTATATTTCAAGCTGGTTTTTCAAAATTCTGAATTTTTAAATAAATACTTATGCAACAAAATTTTACTACAAATTCTAAATACCTTTTTCCTTATTTGTATAATCTCATTAGTTAGATTATGAAATTTGGGTTTCCCAAAATAATTTTGTTACAATTGATTTGCACATATTAGTACAAAATTGCGACAATTTTAATTTTATAAAAATTAATTTTTAAAAATACACTAAAAATACAAAGAAATAGTAGGCCTACACCTACCGTGTTAAATTCGATTACATTGAAATTTAAAAATAGCAAAAATTGTCTTCTTTTGGTTAATTATTAAGACAAAAATTCCTAATTTTGCATAAATCGATTATAATCAGTAACATATTTTTAAAAATTGTTTTACTATGAAAAAAAATGAAAATAAAATTAATATAAATATATCTGCACTGGGAATCGTAAATAAAATTCTGCTAAGTCCGTAAAAACGTGCACAAAATTTTATAAAATATTGAAAAATATAATTACCACGCGCAAGTATATGACTTACTAACGACAACAATTAAAAAATAAAGTTAAAAGATTGATGATATTTTTGCAAATTTCTTTTACCATGCGGTCGAATTTATGCGATTTTGCTTTTGTATGCGATTTATGTCTTAAAGCGAAAGCCCAATATTGCATTTGTAAATAAATTATAGATTTACATTGAAAATCATTTCGATTTTAATTAACACTATTTTTATTTATTGATGATGAAAATGATGAAAATTAATACAAATCCATTTTTTAAATTACTAATCAATTGACAATATAAAATACGAATAATATAATTTGTATTATAAATGTTCGCTAAACCACAAAATATTGAAACTTTAAAGAATGCTTTAGAATAGCTTATAGCTCTTTAATTATTTTTCTACACTGCTGTGTTCATAAAATAATGAATCGATTTATAGAAACACGTGTTCAACTGAATCGTAAATCTATCTTAATTGATTTTAATTAATTAATGGATTATACTTGTTGAATGTATACTTGCAATAAATATAATAATCTTCAATTTTGACGTATGACGTACGACGTATCGAAGCGTCAGATTAAAATTCAGCTTATTTGCCGAAGCTGAAAAAGACCTGAATTTAAAGCTGACGCTTCGAAACGTCAGTTTAAAATTCAGCTAATTTGCCGAAGCTGAAAAACAGCTGAATTTGAAGCTGACACTTCTAAACATCAGCTTAAAATTCAGCTAATGTGCTGATGCTGAAAATCAGCTGAATTTTAAGCTGACAGACCGCAACGGCAGCAAATAATTTACTGACCAGGTTATTCAGCACCAAATGTTACTTGGGTGAAGGCTTCGGAAATAATTAGAACCAGCAGTATAGCGTAAAGCCTGCACCGATCGATTGGGAAGTGGGGAGTGCGAAAAAAAACTTACCCAAAAAATTCTTTTTGGATATCTGGCGACGTCGTAGAGCATTACGAAACAGATTTTGAAATTAACTAACAATTTTACCAAGGACAATAACCAACTGAACAAATAATTTCTATTTGTTGTGACATTGCGAAGTAAAGCGCAAACGGTCTTCAGTGTCAATTTCGTTTCATAATAGCCGCTTGGATTGGTTTGCCACGTCAACACCAAGAAAGGTGAAAAAGAATAAAAGGACGATCTAATTTTACGGATGATTTGATGATTGGGTAAACAGTCGAGTAAGATGGTAAAAAAGTGATTTTTTAATCAATTAATAATTATAATTTCAAATCGACACTTGATTATAACTCATAAGTCATTAGCAAAAGTTTTTTTCGGTATATTAATATTTAACAAGGGAAAACCATGAAACGTAAAAGGAAATAAGCTACGCACTTTAATATTATTTTTCCTCAAATATTTTCTCTTAACAATGCAGTAAACCTACCAATTTCAAATTTAATGATTTCTTAATGGCGATACAGGATTTCAAACATCGATAAGTTACAAGGAACTGAGCGGATTATGTCATATAATATAATAAAAATTGTTATTATCGATTTTCCCGAATCCTTACCTACGCCGAACAACTTTTTTCCTTCAACTTCAAAATTAATATTAAGCTCTCGCAAGGTTACCCACGATAAAAATTTTAGAATAACAGAAATAGAGCGACGTCGTCGTCACATAATAAAACATTTTAAGTGGTGGAAAATCTTAGAAAAACTAAATTTAAACAGGTCGATAAAAGTATTCCCGAGGGCTTAGGAAACCTAATAAGTAATCCCTCACAAGAAAGTAAGTTGTATATATAACTGATTTGATGTTTCAAATAAAATTTTCAGTAAGCAAGGTTTATCGGAAATTAATAAATTTTCATTTAATTTTTTATAAAAACAAAGAGTCAAAAAATTTCAAACTTTGATGTGTATAAATTGGGAGCGATCTATTATTTTAAAAATTTACATCGTCTGAAATATTTTGCTACGAGGCAACAGCTTTTAAGTTAAAAATTGTGCACTTGATACGGCGGAAAGAAATTTTCTTTTACCTAAAGCTATATTTTTAGCTGAAAAACACCCAAGCACATTTAACAAAGTATATACAATTACTTTAAGAATAGGGAGAGCGTTTGGTAAATGGGGCGCACGACGCACTCGTCATCGCTCTGTTAATATCACTAAAGGGATGAAAATACGTCAGAAAGTTGTAAAAAAAATGTGGTCAAGTTAAACAATAAGTATTGCATTCGTTTAATCATAAAAATTGTTGACGATGGTGGATTTTCGGGAAAAACGTAAAATGTAAGTCCGGGGACTTACTGGAAAGTTTCTCAAGTTTTAACGTGCTTTCGAACAAATTATCGGTCTTATTTGCATAATTTTGTTCAAAGGAATATATTTATGCAAATTTAATTTTGCAAGAGGAGTCCAGACTAGTCTGGACCCAATGTGACGGAACACTTCCGTATCGCTGAACTTCCATCTGAAGAGAGAAAGGGTTCTACGCTTTAATATTAATCGTAACGATTTTTGAATTAAAACAAATTCAATAAAACTTTATAATACACCCGGCGTAGGTTATAAGTTTATAACCACTTACAGTCGAGTCGAAGCAAACTTTCCTCCTGCGACATAAGTAAAACTTAGCTTACATCTAAAAACAACACCACGTGGTTATTTATCAAATTTAATTTTGAAAACTTTTAATAAGTTTTAGAAATTAACAAGGAAACGTGTTTGGTGGCAGCATTTTCTCACGTTTCGAAATTGTCGCGTTATAATTCAAAATCGAGGTACGCAAATAAGGTTAAATAAAAACGAAAAGGATGTGTTTTTATTTCGCATTTTCGAGGGCATATTTAAACGCAAATTTCGATGTTACACGCGTCTAATATTTTTACAACATCTCAAAGGAGGACTTCAAAGTAGCACTTGTGTAAACATAGACGCAACAAGTCTTCAAAACAAGCTGGGTAGTTTCGGCGCTGGAAAAACATTTTCGTGGTTATAACACGTAAACTTAACAAAGGACAAAGCTTTCCTGCAGCTGATAATTTAATCTTACCTCGTGTGTGAGGTTGACCATCCTCGACCCTCGTCGTGTTTTTCGGCACGAAAATTATTTGCGGGGACTTCCCCACAACCATATCCTGGAAGCACTCACATCCATATCATATTCTGTAAATATGAAAGTAAACATTGTGTAGGTACATTTACCTAACAGACTATTATTAATTTAGAATTTGAAGGAGTTATGGAAATGCTTGAACATAGAACAGCAAAACCTTGTGTAAATAGAGAGTGTTGATATTTTATCTCTTATGTGTTTTGAGCTACCATATAGTGAAGCCTAAGCAAAGTTGTAATAGTTTTAGTTTTAAACAAGAGAGTAGATTATATGACGGATTATATGACGCTAACTAAATGTTAGCGGTTTGCGTTGCTAAAGTGATAAACTTTTGCTCATTAAAATCATATTTTAACCTAATTAATCTAAAACCAACACAAACTTTTTCAAAAAGCTGCATAAATCAAAGCATTTAATTAAGTCCTCCGGCAATCTAATCCAAAAAATTGAAAAACCAAAAGAACGTCTACCGTTAATCAAGAAACGTGATGCTGTGCAAAAGTAATTTTCCACAATCTACATTCAACGTTTAAGATGTTCCCTATCGGAGGGGGTTGTTCATGATAAGATAGATATGAACCGCTTTGAATTTTGATGTCGAATTAACATTCATATTATAAAGATTAAAGATCGACATTTTAATTTAAAGGATATTCTACACAATACTCCTGATGGTGTAAAGGGGTTATCAAAATGCACACGCACATGTATCAACGCACGCAAAGTTAATCTTCTTGATATCATTTAATTCAGAATACTTTAGTTTGAAATTTGATTTAATAACTGTTTGATTAATCTCTCTGATCGTAATGTTTTCTAATTGTTTATTCATATTTAATGACCAACCACAATCTTTATAATACTTTGTAAAGAAGCGCCTGTATGTATTTCGATTATCAACTCAATTGTTTTTATTTTATGTAAGATCTTTAAATAATAAACCCTTATATGCTAAATTATACGCTCATAACTATTACCTCGTCAACTTAAAACTAAGATCGTCACTTAATTAATATGTCGTCACCTTAATCTAAGTTCGTGCCCCTTATTGCTAATTGGTTATTTCCTTAACTCTAAATAAATCGTCTGTACTTAAAACTAGCATCATCATCTTAAATTGTTATGTAGCTGCAAATAATCATAAAGAACTTTGTTAACATTCGTTATTAACAGTTCTTAAATATCGTAATTGGTATTTTCTCATATGTGGTCGCAAATAATCATAAGGAGCTTTGTTAACATTTATTAATAACTGTCCTGAAATATCAGAATTTGTATTATCTCATTGAGAGATATTTGAAAAAATGAAAAATAAGCAACATGTTCACCGAATTTGCCCGATCACTTTGGCACGTCCTATTGCGGTTATCATTACCAGTGATTAGCCATTTCTGCGACATATTGCCACGGCATCTTATGATTTTAAGCATCCACCTCTCGTTTGTTTTGTAATTCATCTTAATTAAATTGTCATGATATATTATATTTTTCTACTTCAAACAACGGCCTTCATATTGTTTATCTTAAACAAATACTCCTACTTCTTATTGCCGTAATAACCCCTAATGTATTATAAAGATACCGCCTAGGTCAAATATGAATAATCAATTCCTTTCATTACATTTGCCATCCCGTTTAAATATAATAATGTATAAATCATAATCTCACACCAATAACTAAACCTTAAAACTGAACATGAAGTAATTTAAAAAAAATAGATCAAACTCGTGTTAAAATTATTTGATCACGTGGTCGAGAAGTTATTATATAAATTTCTAACACCTCATCCTATATCCTTATTTAAAAAGATTATAATTAATAAATTTATTTAACTTACGTATTTTAAATTTGTTGATAACTAAAATATATTTGAAATAATTTTAAATTCAATTATTGAATAACTTTTTCTTAAAACATTCGTCGCACAAAACAACCACAGCCGGCTCTCTCGATGTTCAAAAATGTAAGGGCTTCTTTTTACCCTCTTAGTCCTAACGGTAAAAATTTCTAACGGAAACTCGACTTCCTGTCTTTTAAAACCGCTGTTGCCAAATCGTTGTATTTTAAAGTAACCAAAATGAACTAAATTTAAAATTTCGCGCCGATTACATTTAAATTTAAATTTACAATATTACAGCCTTTAGAATAAAACTTTGAAAGCTTACTTTATAAATATTTTCAAAAAATTGTGTTCTTATTTTATAGTAATTTTATAGTACTTTAAAAATTCAATATTATGTTTAGACTATGTATTCAAACTCAGTTCTCTATAGATTCTTGTTACCTGTTGTAGCAAATGTATTTTATGTTGGTGTAGCATTTCAAAGTAAAATACACAACTAGTTAAATATAAAGCTAATCAGTAAATATTGATTATAAGTTTCCTGGTGGTATTCAAACATCTCTTGCGAAATTTACACACATAATCTATGGAAAAACATTTCACAAGGTTTAATTAAGACTTTATTTTCTCTGATGTAGAGTAACTTTTACATAATTTAAAAATAAATTCATACATTTGTAATATAATACAATAAAGAAATTTGCTTTGAGCAAATTTTACGAATGGAGTTATTCAAACAAATATGGAAATTTTGTTTCTGTTATTAAGTTTTCCTTCATGATTGATGTTTGAAAGATGTAAAAGTGTTTTGTATTTTTGTTATTAGTTAATTGAGAGTACAAAGGGTATTTTAAATAATCACTCTTAAAAAAAACAACCCGCAGAAAAATATTGGCAGAATTTTTAAGAATATTTAAGAACCCTGGTATTCATAAGATAATAATATTTTTTTAATAAAAAAATATTATCACTTGGTAATAACCTTAAAAATTTTGAGAATTATAATATGTAAATTTTATTATTTTAACATACAATTTGCTACAAACAGTTTAATCAGTAATATTACTATAGTAATTACAAAATAACAATTAACAACAAAATAAACATCATAAAGAATAATGGCGATGAAGTAATATAATATTGAATTCATTAAGGAATTTACAAAACACAAATTAACTGTAAAATAAAAATAAAATAAAATTATAGAAATATATAATCTGTGTTTTCCATGCTTCGGATTTTCACTTATTTTTCTTTTTTTGAAACATGTTTTTCGTTTACAAAACAAAAGAAAACAATTTATAATCAGGGCCGTCCTAAGATATGCGACGCCCCTGGGCTACTAAAATTAATGCGGCTCTCTTCAAAAGAAAACTCAAATACAAAATAGAAAATGTCAATTTATTACTATTCCCCTAAACGAAAACAAAATTTATACAAAAAAATATATACAGGGTCTTCCCGGATACACTTTACATAACTTATTAGGTGATATAGGACACTTTTCTAAGAAACATTTTTAATAATTTTTGTTTTCTAAATTCAAACCTTCGAGAGTTGCTCGAAAAATGCTCTTTAAATGCTCTTTAAAGCATTTTTTTTTAATTTCTACTTTCACGTGGCCATCGCCCGTAAAATATGAATTTTTTAGTAAAAAGAGATTCAAACTAGATTCCACAATTTTTTGTCTAAAATCAACGGCTTTCGAGTTATGAATAAAAGTAGGTAAAAAATGTTGAAAAATTGGAGCTTTTTTTATTTTGCTTTTTTTCAAAACCTTACATCTTTTAAACGAAAAATTTTACAAAAATTCTGACTGTCTATTCCGGATAGGAAATTTAAAAGACTACAACTTTTGTCTAGTAAAAATTTTTGAAAACAAAAAAAAACAAAAAATTAAATTCTCTAAATTTTTATTTTATTGAAAAATGATTTTATTAATTAAGGTTAAGCTATTACATTATTTAATTAAATCTTCAAAATAACTACCCTGCTTTTCAATGCAAAATTAATAAAATAATTTTTTAATAAAATTAATTAATTTAATTTTTTGTTTTGTAGCTGCCTTGTTTACCAATTTCCAATTTTCTGTAAAATGGATGAGTTTTTCAAAAAAATTTACTACACAGAAATTGTAGTTTGTTAAATTTTCTATCTGGAATGGGGCGTCAGAATTTTTGTAATATAAAATGTTTTGTTTAAAAGATACAGAGTTTTGAAAAAAAAACAAAATAAAAAAATCACGAATTTTTCAACATTTTTGTACTTTAAATTATAACTCGAAAGCCGTTAATTTTAGACAATAAAAGGTTTAAATGTAGTTTTTAGATTATTTCACGCTCTTTAAAAAAGAACTAATATATTTTTACCCAAAAATCAATATTTTCTGCGCTATGGCCACATGAAGATAAAAATTTAAAAAAAAAATTGTTTTAAAGAGTTCTAACTCTCGAAGCATTGAATTTAGAAAAAAAAAATTTTGTTAAAAATGTTTTATAGAAAAGTGTCTTTTATCAGCACTTAAGTTATATAAAGTGTATCCGGGATACCCTGTATAAACAGAAACAAACTTTAGAGTAAACAAAAAACAATAGTAATTATTTATATATTTATTTTCTTAGCTTTTTCTTTAACAAATTTATTAATATCTATAATATCACTCGTATTTAAGTTGTTAAATAAGTTATTCTCTGTATATCAAATAGAAAAGATCGTAAATAATTTTTATTCTTTTTAGGGCTAAAAAAGATCAAAGTAAAAATTCCCGCCCCCAAAATGCTCTTTTAGCCCTTTTAGCCATGTGGTTATGGTAGCCCTGTTTGTAATCGATTTGTACATTATAGAATGTTGAACAGTCACTCTTATCTATTAAAATAAATTAAAAAGCAAAAATGAAAATTACACAAAATTCAAGAAAAGCTGAATTATTTATTTTTGCTTTTTTTATTTTTAATTTATTTTGTAAGATTATAGTCTTAGGGTGTATAATTTAGTTGGATTCTATTACAGTTCTGTCATCAAAACGAAATGCTTAAATATTTCACACCTTTATTACTATGCCAGTCATGTGCAAATTTCAAATATAATTATTTATTTAATGACCGACAGTATAAGTCGGATAGATACTATAATTGCAAAAATCATTTTGAGCATTTTTTATCATATCCACTTTACAATTTACAGTAAAATTTAATTTAGTTTGAAGTAATGATCCGAATCAAACAAATTTAAAATTGTTTTAAATATAACGGGATTAGTTGCTTTTGTTTTATCATATATTTAAATATTAGAAATGAACTTAAAAATGAAAAGCAGAATAAACTTTTCTATATACTGGAGATTATCTTAAATTATTATTATCTAGATAATATTATTATTTTTAAATCCATTGCAAAAATAATGTTTGTAAATTTATATGCCTGCATTATCAGTATTATTTTACTAATTTCAAAATAAAAATGTAAAAAAATAAAGTAAATAATTGGCAAAGTTGTTTCATTATATACATATATTTTCAATATTTTTCAACACCAACCATAATATTATATTTTTAATAATATAGGTGTATATTACTTTTATTTTATTATTATAACTTTTTTCAAAATAATGTAATTTATATTAATTATTTTTCTTCATCCCGAACGGACGGTATGCTTCTATGTATGCATTATACTGTCCAATTTCTTCTTCATTTTTCATAAACACCAATTTTATTTTATATTCGCCATTCGGTATAAGTGGAGGTAGTCGGGACCCGTCAACGACGAAGTTATAAACGTGATACACTGTATCCTGATTAATTTCATTATTAATTAAATATTTATTTTATATTTTTGTTATTACCTTCAAAATATTGCAAGGATTAAAATTTCCTGTCCAGTTATACATTCCAACCACATTACTTTGATATGCACCACAGAAATTTAATAAGAATCGCATTGGAAAGTATCGATATTCGTTACTGACAAATCTGTAAGCTTGCACCAGCACCTTAAAAGAAGTATAGTTATTTTAGAAACAATATATTTGAGATATTGTTACTCCTGTAGTATTGTACAGATCTATTTTGCTCTGCATGGTTATGTTGAATGCCGTAGTAGATCGATTAAACTTATAAGACTTAATGTCGAAAATTTCCACATAGCTGTAATTTACCGAAACTGTTTCAATTCTAATATTCCTGACTTTGTAATCATTTTGATGAAACTATGAAAATAATTTGTTAGAGAATTGCGTAATAAATAAAACTACTATACTTTCATAAGAAGATCTTTTTGGGCAAGACCGTTTTGCTCTAAAAGAAAAATAGCGAAAGTCAATAAAATAGCTTTAATTATCATGGCGCACTTAATTTCGCGTATAGAACACCAGCACTAAATAGTTATTCTGAAATTATGATTACATTATGATGTGGCCACTAAAGTTTATTCCTTTTATATTTCCCATCATTGATTGCAATCTATCATGTATTCAAAATTTAATATAAATTGCTGTTTTTCAAATTTATTTAACCAAATAGATGGTTTGCAAAAGTAAGATTCAATCTATTAATTGAACTTTTTATTTTGTTTACTATTTTGTATTTTTATACAGATATCAAGTAAATCTCTTAATGACAAAAATATTCTTTGTAGTAAAATAATTTTTATTTATTCATGCGAAACTAATTGAATGTAAGTACCTACATTAATATTTTTAGAATTTTAGATGGCGAGATTAAACAACCATAGAAAGTTGAAACTTAAATTTATCAAAAAAAAAGTAATTTAATTTTGTTAACATTATGTTAAATTTTTTGCTACGTACAAAAAAGTTAGTCAAACCAAAGTTGTAGATTTTGTAAAATCCATTATTTAATAGTTATGAGGTTATCAAAATAATACAAAAATAATAAAATTTTAAATTTTATATTTTACTCTCTGAAAAACATTCAAACGTCTCCTTAAATAAATGTCTTCCATCATCATCCAAGGAGAGAGTGCGTTTCTAATTATTAAATTTAAGTATTGAATATAAACAAGTGAATTGAACACTAATAAAATTCAATATTATTTAATATATTATATAAAATTTATTTTCGTACACTAAACAAATAAATTTCTGACGAAAGCGATAACGTTCGCTGAAAGTTCAAATAGTACTGAATTTCATTAGTGTTTAATTAACTTATTTAATTAAAATTTTTTATTTTATTATATTTCACAAGTTAAAACTTTATATAATTATTTAAATAAACTTTTTTATAAAAATCATTTGAAGATAGTAAAATATCATTGCTGGAAGCTGACGTGAAAAAATCCTTTTTTACTGTTTAGCTAACTTGAAAAATTTTAAATTTCTAATTTAATTTATATATTTTGGATTATATTAAATTTAAAATGAAAAAAATTATTATATCTATAGCTTATAGCTTTTATAAAAAACACGTGGCACTCGCGGGTTGTCTGTAAAGTCGGTTTACGGACGATAATTTTACGTGATAACGTCATAAGAACACATTGATGAAAAATTGCATACTTTTAGAAGTTGAATTGAATTATGTTTTGTAACAGATAATACGAATAAAAACTATGTTATTACATTAACGCTCAATAGGTTAGTGCGTTATGTGCATGAAACATAATTGCATCATTTGGTGATCGCGAGTTCGAACCTCATGCCGGGCAACTTTTTTTTAATGGCATTTTATAATTCAAATTTTGTCTATGTAAGATGCAAAGCCGATCGTGCCTCTCTCTCGCTTGCGGAACGTGACAATTTTTCGTGCGTGCAGCCGGTATATCAATTTATAAGACGTTATCACGTTAAAAAAAAATTCCATGGACAAAAACTTCAACTTTAATTTTTAGTTTCATATTACCTTAATTTGTATTTTAAGGCTTTTACTGATTTAAATTCTATAAAAAATTTTAAGGGCTTTCAAAGTATTGTAGCGAATTCCAAATTGATAAAAATTTGAAATTTTATTACTACACAATTTTATAATAGTAAACGATAGCATTATATGAACATTGCACCAATTTATTTCTTATGCTTTGTTAGAGCTAGAGAAAGTGGTGGAATATAGAAAAATTAACGACCCCAATTGGCATCTCAACACAATAACTGGGAAAGTCAATTTATGTCACAACTGCAGAAGGAATTTTTAAAAACAAAAATCGTCGGTTTAAGATAAATTATTTGTAATTTTCATGTTGCAATACAATACAAACAATTTGAATCAATTATTTTTCTTCATTCCGTAGGGACGGTATACTTCTACATATGCATAAAATACCCCAACTTGGTCTTCATTTTTCATAAAAATTAATTGTAACCTATATTCCCCCTTCGGTATAAGTGGAGGCAATTGAGACTCATCGACGACGAAATAATACATATGATACGCTGTATCCTGTTAATTATAGTATTAATTGTTATGTATACTTATATTTTTGATGTTACCTTTTTAATATTGCATGGATTAAAATTTCCTGTCCAGTTATACATTCCAATCACATTATTTTGGTAGGCAGCACACCAATTCAGTTGGAAACGCATTGGAAAGTAACGATATTCGTTACTTGCAAATCTGTACCCTTGTACCAGAATCTTTAAAAAAATTTGTTTTAAAAAATAAAATTTTAAGACAGGTATTACCTCTGTAGTGTTGTCTAGATCTTTTTTGGTTTGCATGGTTAAGTTGAATGCTGTAGTAGTTCGATTATATTTGTAAGATTTAATTTCGAAAACCTTCGCATAGCTGTAATTTACTTCAACTGTTTCAATTCTTAGATTTCTAACCTTGTAATCGTTTTGATGAAACTATGAAAATAATTTGTTATGAAAATATGTAAACAACAGAGAAAACTGCTATATTTGTTACCTTCGAAAGCAGAGTTTTTTGAGCAGTAGCTTGATCATTAAAGATTAAAATTATAGTCAATAAAACTGTTGTAATGATCATGATGTTTCTTAATACATCACTTCTATATTACTAACACTAAATAAATGATGAGCGATAATTCCTTTTATATATTTATTTTGCTTGTCGATTGCAATCTTTCGTTATTATTAAGCTATTAATCATATATAATATAAATTGCTATTTTTGACTATTTTCCAAAATATATGGTTTGAAGCTATATATTCTCATGAAGTTCATATATTTATAGTAAATCAGACAATATCGTAATGACAAAAATATGTAGTGTAACAAAACAATAATTATTATTTATTGACGTGGAACTAATTTTATATACATTACCACATACTATATTATTAGGATGTTCATCTGATTAAATATTTTTGGTGATTAATATTCCGAAATTATTATTTTTTGCATTAAAATTTGATATAGCAATAAGCTCTACATATTCTTAAACGCTAAGACCCAGATTGACTTATAAAAACAAGGCTTAAAACAAAAATATATTGGATGCAACCATTACAACAAAATTTTTTGATAATTTTAAAAATTTTTAAATTAATCAAATTAAATATACAAGGTACAAAGTGTGTTTGCATCGTAAACGTCGTTCAGACCGCTACGATTGGAAATATAATAACTCAAATAAAATCTGCTAGTTTACATAATATTATGTACAGCTGAATAGCAGTAAAATAATACATTCCAAAGGAAAATTGATAACAATAAAAAAATAGTTTTTCGTTCTCTAACAATAACATAACTTTGATTTGTTGGTAGCTCTCCTTAATGAATCACAAATTGTAATTTTGCGTGACCAAATCTACACTTCAGAAAAATATCAGTTTATTAAATTAGAGTATATTGTAATTAAACGACTCGCCTAACTTTTGTCTATTTTTTTGAAACATAATAAATTCTTACAATATTTTTTAGTTTTATTTATTTGGTAATTTAGATAATTATGTATTTGCTGCTTTGCTTGCTTTTGATAGGATCGATACCCCGGTGAATGTTGATGATTAAAGTTCATAAACAGGTTATAATTATTATTACTGTATTATAAATTAGAGCATACTCATAAAATTAAAAATTTTCTAATGAAATTACGGACGTTTATGACGTAGATTACAAATATAAACATTAAAATTTATGTATCATTTGATTATAATAAAAATTGAAAGCGGCTACTGTATAACTGGTTTCCATAAGGTTTTTGGAGATAAATTGCATTTAAAAAGAAAAACACTCTGAGTAGATCAAAAAATTAAAAATTCCTGAAACGAACCGAACTCGAAAATTAAGAATCTAGAAAAACGTAGATTTTAGTGAACTGCGGCCGGCTCCGCCTACTTCTGCCTACGTCAACAGAATGCAAAACTTTTCTTCGCATAAAAATCGGTGAATAAACTTTAGGATTGATTATTTGCAACACAAAGATTTTATTTTTGTCTGTTCATTTTAATTTGCATAAATTTTACATAAAGTAATTTGTATTGTAATTACGCCTGGTTTTTTGGGTCAGATAATTTAAACTCACCCGACTATGCGGTGATGTAAAAAATACATGTAATGAATGTGCAATTATTACTACTACAGGTGATTAAAATAAATGTTATTTTATCTGCATTTTTTATGTTTGGGGTGATTTCCAGCATAGAATAGATAAAAAAAAATAAAACCTACTTCAAAAAAAAACTACTGTGAAAAAAATGCACTAAAAAGTAAAAAATAATTACGTTATTTAGTTACTTCAACTAGCTGGCATAGGCGATCAATTATTGTAATCTTTGCAGTCAGTGCCAGCCAAGCTGGCTAAATTACTAAAACTAAATTTTTTAAAAGCTTGGCCGGCACCGACTGCAAAGATTACAATAATTGACCGCCTATGCCAGCTAGTTGAAGTAATTAAATAACGTAATTATTTTTTACTTTTTAGTGCATTTTTTTCACAGTAGCTTTTTAGATCTAAAAAAGTTTAGACCTACTAAACGCAAAAAGAATTTTGAAAATCCGATCATAGTTGATATAAATGTATTTACTGTTTACCTTATACTTAACGTACTACTTAGAAGATTAATAAAAGTAGGGTACTTAAGAAAAGATTGTGACCCACCGGACAAGAACAGGTAATATAAAACAGGTACAGGAGAAGAAGTTTTTATTTACAAACCTTAATGCGCTATTAGAAGCCTCCTGGATAAAAAAAACACAAAACTTTTAAACTGCACTATAACTGACACGCCTGTCGCACTGGGATGTTTTTGTCCGGTTGACAAATTTATATCACTGTAACTCAAGAACTAACTGACCGAAGGAGGCTAAATAACACTTGCAAGAAACCAACTGTATTAAGTTTTTTTGGATAGAAAACCAGCGCCCTTATCCTTTTCGATTTACTTGGAATCCACAAGTGAAATTTCGCTTAGGACGAAATCGTCCCAGTGCGACCGCGGAAGCAGTGAAATTACAGTGCGACTGCCCAGGGTTAATAAAAGTAGGGTACTTAAGAAAAGATTGTGACCCACCGGGCAAGAACAGGTAATATAAAACAGGTACAGGTACTCAGTACTTAATGCGTTATTAAGCCGATTTTGAGGAGAGTTGAGGAGAAGTTTGACGTTTTTTTCGGTTTATCTTCGAAGTTTAAGGTCCAATACGAATGAAATTATAATGGGACCAACTTGGAACTATACTTGATTCAACGCCGAAAGAATTTTGAAAATCTGTTCATAAATGACGGAGTTCTGAGGTAACAAACATAAAAAAAAATACAATCGAATTGATAACCTCCTCATTTTTTGAAGTCGGTTAAAAAGCATCAATATTATTTAAATCTGTAACAGTTCAAAATCTATTGGACGATGATTCTAAATCCCAAACCAGCTGATGGCAGCTAGAATTGGCGCAATAGAGTTCCGAAATGTAGTAAAATATGTTTTTTTGTTTTGTTAAATTAAACTTTTTGCGTAGCCTTAAAAACGAAACTGTTATAAAATTTTGATCATTTTTATAACTTCATTGGGTAATTTTCAAATTAAGGTTAACTTGTAAAGGAATATAAAAGCAGTAATGCATTAATGAAATTACATTTCTTGCTTTTATAAACCTTAAGGGACTTTGTGTTTTCCTTCGTTGGATAACATTCGTTTGTGGTTATTTTGTAACTTCTCTTAGATGGTTACACAGTTTATAACAATCTAATTAAATCGGCCATCGGAAAAATGTTTTCCACGTTAACAATGTCGAAATATTTTTCTTTTGAAAGTTTCGACTCAGCAGAAGCCAACTGATCTAGTAGTAAAAACATTGTTTTCCTACAAGGAAAACAATAGTATAAATATCAAAAATTACCTGTTCGACTGGAAAATAGCGAGAGTAAGTTAACTTGAAAAACATTTTTCAATTTGACTTTACGAAATGGAATATTTTATGCGAATTCGAAAATAAATGGCTTGCAGTTTTTATAGCTCATCGCTCGTTTATTTTACGACAATGATATTTTTGCAAAGTTTTATAAAGTTTGGTTGTTGACAATTTTATTACAGGAAAGTTCGCCTGTAGCGCGAAGCGATTCCACTTGTAATGATCCATGGCATACACGAAGGATCAACAGGTTCTAACAAATTTCAGCCAGTGGCAAAAGTGCGAAATTGAAATAATAATTTTGATTAAACAATTTCGCTTATTTTTTCGTCGTTCCACTTGGCCAAAGTCGGAATCTGCTTAATTTGATTGTGTGTGATAAATTTAGCACCAAAACTAGAACGATACAAACAATGACATGTACATAAAGTGACACTAATAGAGTTAGGACTGTCGTTGTCTAGTGCAGTAAGAGACCGATTTCGTATCGCACTCAAATTTGTTGTGACAAATTGTAATACATAGAGTCGTGGATGAGTTACCCAAGTTGGTAAACCTATGGGGATGTGCAAATAGTGCTTCATCTATCAATGTCACCGCTGGGAACCGTCGTCGTATAGTATGATAGATTACATATTAGTTACTACTCCAATTTATCGCCGATACACCTAATAATATTAATAATTTTTAAATTCACTCTTGCATTTACATCACTAAATTATAATCGCGAAATTTGTCGTGTTTAACGTAATAAATTTTGACAAAGCACTTTCGATATTAAAGCACCAAGATGTACTTTTATCGAACAGAGCAATATTAAAATTTTCAAGTACCTCTTCAAAATATCACGAGCAATTCACTTCCATGGTGTGACAAAATAACCCGCCGGTTATTTATGTGCGGCTTTCACGTTTAAGTTTTTCCAGTAATCCGATACTCTAGAACTTTTCTAGGTCAAATAGTTTTCCCAGGAAGGCGGCAAAAAGTCTATTTTTACCATACTACGTTAAAAATTCATTATACAAATCTTCTAAAATGGAGTTTAATCCGCTTAGTGACATCGAAATGGCAATTAACAAATTGCAGATAATAGGTCCATGAGGTTCGAGCTTTAGCAACTACTAAGCTTTATTAGTTTTTCCGGTAAAAGCCATAATGTACCACACATTAACTGATCAAACTTGTTTTGCTTTGGGCTTTCCTAATAGGGGCGCAAAATTTTTAATTTAAAATATGAGATTAAATAGGGTAAATCAACAAACCACAAAATGTGAAATTGAAAAAGTGAAACATAACGCAAACATTTTTTTTACAATATGCGGACATGGAAATTTTACGAAGCAACAGTTATCCTTCAGAATGTGGTAGGCTTCGAATTTTCGGTTTAACGTAGAGCGGAAGCCTCACCGTCTGGCGAAACATATATACAGACGACGATGTAATTATACAGGGAAATTCCAAACAAAGTTATTGAATAAATTTTTGTGCGCATGTATACAGGTGTATTGATTCGTTACCCAAGAGATACATCACGTTAAATGTAATATCCACGCACAAGAATTACTTTATCTCTGTTTGATCGACTCTTTCATTGTGAGTAGTTGATAAACACATGCAAACGTAGACTTCAAACAACATTCGCTTTGATCTGTAATGTAAATCAACATTAACAAAAGGAGATTGTAAACACCGGTTCCTTCTTATTTATTCCTACCGTAAAATGTATTTTCACTTAATTTATTTATCTTCCAACATTTTCGAGTGCCCTCCAATCGATTTTTGACATACTAGTCGAAAAAAAAATTTTCAAAATCTCGACACGTTTTGTTTCTCAAATCTTAGTGATAAGATTCTCAATTTAGTTAACATTAATTTCGTAGGTCAATAAATAACTTTAGGAAAGCTTATCGAACCAAATAGAGAGCATCGCTTCGGCAACCAACCGATGGGGAATTAGGAGTTTCTGAATGTCTAAGGCAATTAAAGTACCAGATTATCTCTAATTCGTTTATACTTAATTAATGCAAATACTTGACGTACTATCTTAAAAGATTTTCAATGGTAATTACGAACCAGACCAAAAACACAGCTAACAATTTTATTGCAAATTAATTGCAGCTATTTCTAAATATTATAAGTTAGACTGTTAATGTTAATATATGTGGTCAATTTTAATTGATATGTAATCAATCGTGTGTTTGTAGCTTTAGTTTTTATAAATTAAAGAAAACTCATTTGCAGATGCAGATGAACTGTTTATCCAAATATGTAGTTAGCTGCTATTATTTTTATTTATATTGCGGTAGAATAAAATCAATCGAAAAGAAATTTAAAAGCGACTGCATGAAATAAATACTAAAATCGCATTGCATTATTTTTTGAGTTTGCAATTCCAATGCAATTTAAGAAACGCTGCACATCTAAGACAACCTAATAAACCCAATCTGATGTGAATATTAAAAAGCTCAATATCAATCTAAAAACTATACAGAAATGAAAATTCTTGTACAGCGAACTGAACTGAAAATTTATCATTGAAATTAAAATTTTTAGTATTTTTTAGCCTTCATGGCGAACTAAAGTCATCACTTAGACGGCAGGCTAATGTAAAAAATATTTTAGAAGTTTTTCCTATTTTTAATCAACATAAAAGTAGTTTTTTAAAGTTATTTTTGTAATTCAAACTAACAATACACTAAAAGAAGCTCAGTGGTACAAAAAGATTGAAGAAGGGAGACATAGAAATCGCTACGGCTGATGTAAAAGTAATTACATATATTTTTCTTTCTGTTTGAGAGTGAAGTATATATTATACACATATATGTAATGAAAAATATTCAAATCCACTTCTTTGACATATACAAGACGGTTTATTACATACAAAATTTGTATACTTTATTTAATATAATACCGTAATTTTTCTCTGTAGTTCTTTACGTGCACTTAATGTTCCTTGCAGAGAATTTTATTATTTATACAGGATAATGAATACGATTCGCATAGTTTATCCTCGTTTAAAAATTCATAAATATGTCTAGAAAATAAAAAAATTATTTAGATATTGAGCTGAAATATAATTAATCAATAGATAAGTGGTTTAGGTAGTGTAACTCGATATTAATCATATCAAATTTTTTAGCATAAACCAAAAAATGCACAAACACTTTTTCGAAACTAAAATGTTTAATTTATCACAATATGCTGTGATCTCTCTGTGGAAAATCTGCAACCTCTTGTTTACCTCGGGTTAACCCTGGATTGCGGAAGCAGTTGGGAATTTTTTAGGGGTCGAAGGGTTCTTGCGTTCTCCAAAATAAAATAAAATTCGTCTTGTCTCAAAAAATTAATAAGTGTTCCAAAAAATTATAACTAATCCAAAATCCAAATTAATATAAAGTAAATGTAAAATTCTACTTTTATTCGATGGGAATGAAGTTTGATTTGCCTTTATCCAAATCGACGGCTTATCAATTGCACCATTCGTTCGCACAAATATAATTTTAAATTTTCTAATTTTACACCAAATCGAAATTTATAATTTCAACTGCTCTTTCCAAATTTACCAAATTAATCAAATCTACTACCGTTCGGTAGCAACGTATCAAAAAGTATCCAAATTATCCAAATAATCATCCAAAAAAGCCCAATAATGCATTCGCATCAAATCACTTTATTTAAATCAAAATCAAAATTATTACTCACAAATTCAAACTTATATCAAAAACTCAGCGTATCAAAAATCAACTTCAGCGGGCATATAAAATCTCGCACTCGCTGTCGGCCATAGTTGGCCAAAGAAGCCACTATCTCTATCTTTTTTTCCCACTCTGTACTTTTCCAATTTCAACGTTTAAAAATCAAATTAACAAATGTTTGCACAGTTGCACAAGAAAGTAAAAAACTGGAATTTTTGGAAGCTATGGAAATTAATAAACTAAAATATTCATCTGCATTACTAAATAGTCAATCTAATTTAAATAACTCACCCCTACTAAACATTTTTAATAATTAATACTTTCCTCCCCCCTTCTAACTTACATCACATCCACCTACATTATTTCCCTTTTGTATTAAATATACCCCTACCCTCTAGTAAATTCACACAAAATTATACTATTTTTAAAATTACCCCCCTCTTACCCTCTCTCTCTTCTCTTGCAATTTTGTCAATAAATACGGAATTTTCTCTTTTCTCCTTCTAGTTTATCGCCTGATGATGCCATAGTATGATGAAAACGTTTGCGATAATATACGGTGTAATTATATTGTTGTGGGATTTTGTAAATTACCTATCCTTCACAATCTTTTATTTTCCCAGCTAGCTTTTTCAGTGGAGAACAAGAAAAACTCATACAGTAGTCGGTTCTCGTGTATTTCTTTGTTTGCCCTACTTTTTAAAATGATAAATAAAATAACCTCGTCTTCAAATCCAAACAAATAATTTCTCCAATAATAATTCTTCCTCAATAATAATTAATAAATCGTAAATCCAATGTAAAAATTTTACTTTTATTGTGAGGCTTTAAATGGGCTCGTACTTTCGATCTTATGCCTATCCAAAACGTCGGCTTATCTATCATGTGGCCACACGCTCGTACAAATGTAAATGTAACTTTTAATTCTTCCAATTTTATAATTTCAATTTTTACTTCCAAAAGCAATCAAAACCATCAAATCTATCTAATCAATCAAAACCATCAAATCCACTATCGTTCGGTAGCAACGTACAAAAATATCCAACTTATCAAAATATCAAAAACAATTACGCAATAATGCAAACGCATCCAATTCACTTTATTTAAATCAAGTCAGAATAAAATATTACTCACAATTCTCACAATAATATCAAAACTCAGCGTATCAAAAATCAAATTCAGCTGTCATGCAAAATCACGCACCTGCTGTCGGCCACGGCTGGCACAAAAAGCCATTATCTTTCGTGTCCTTGATCCTCACCTAGCAAATCTTACAATCCTACAACTTAATTACTAAAGCCAAAATTTCACCAAAATGCATAGGGTGAGTCGCAATCATTTTGAAACACCACATCAAATTGTGATAACTTAAACATTTTACAAAATAACTTAAATAGTTTTTAGAATTTTTTAAGTATTTATGTGGTATTTAGTAGTATGTGATGTTAAAATAATAAAACCTAACAAAATGTTAAAATAATAAATTTTAACTGTTAAGTAAATAATTACATATACTATAAAGAAACATAATATTTAAAGAAACCAAAATGACAATAATTCACATTGAACAGGGTTGAACTTAGAATATTTGAATAAACAAGAAATTAGAAATCTGAAAAAATTACGCTATAGAAATGATAAAAATTACTAAAAATTAGAAAAACCTGTAACATAATATAAAAGCTTTTATTTCACGATTATTTCCGATCATCAGTTATGTATAACAGTAAAAATGAAAAGAAGTAAGAGCAAATATATCAAACAAAATTGAAAAAAATTTAAAAATTAATAACATTTAAATGATGCGCTTACCAAATAACCAAACTGAACCACGCCATGTTGTGCAAGTGTTTGTGCATTTTTTGGTTTATGCTAAAAAATTTGATATAAAATATAATTGCCATTCTATATAAAGACTAAAACAAAACACGCACACAATACTATTTGCATTAGTGCTCTGCTGCTATGCAAATTGTTGTTATACATTTCGTGTACCGGAAGCTTTAAATGACAAGATCAATCAATCACATTTTGATACAATTAGTTTAATTGCAAGTAAATAAAGTCACAATTTGCCAAGCCATATGTATAGTATACATTACTTCATTACGTTACAAATTAATTTGTGTTTAACCTATTTCCTGATATACATACATAGTATTACTGAATTCATGTTGAAATAATTTATCTCATAGTAACATATTAAGAATTTGCTAACCTCGCTCTCCGCCCATCGCAGTAAATTGTCTGCATATTTTAATATTTTAACAATTAAGTATATTATCTAGGAAAACTTATTATCAAATTCATTACAACTACCCACCTACTTAAAACTAATTAAAATGCAAATGAAAATCCGAATTTGTTAAATTAATATAATGAAAAAGTTTTTATTTCGTTATAAAAGCATAAACCAACTAGACAATAAAAGCTGAACCATCTTATATTTTACGATTTAAGTTTATATAGGAAATTGCATTTTCGTATAAAGAGCAGCATACACCCATCTCTAGCGAAATTAGCTAAACTTCGGGTACATTAAAGCTAATAATAAATTACATCTAGAAGGAAAGTTTCAAATAGCAAAAAGAACAAATTTAAGTAATCAGCTTAATATTTTACTACTTACTTGTTTTTCCACAAAAAACAACGGTTTATAATTAATATTACAGGTACAGGCTGCTTTGCTCTTAACGAGCACGGGGATTCTATAAATTCTTGCTCAATTTTATTTTAAATTGATTATTAAAATTAAATTATTTCAGTAATGCAAATTTAAAAGTAAAAACTTTCTTTATTAATTTTTAAAAATATTTTGAAATTTCAGCTGGTAAAAATTCTTTTGCCATAACTCAAAGACTACATTATTCATTATCTCTATTAATTGGGCATAATATTAATTTGCAGCTTAAGAAGATCTAATTGATGTTATTACCGGCATTTTATAGGAATATTATAATTTTTTAAAAATACATTTAAAAAGTATCTATCGATTTTGCTTGAGCTCGACGTTTCATTAAATAGAAGAATTCAGTTATTTATTGAATTAAAAAGTACAAATTGGTTTGAGATTATGATTTATACATTATTATATTTAAACGGGATGGCTAATGTAATGAAAGGGATTGATTATGCATATGTGACCTGGAGGTATCTTTATAATACAACTATCGGTGAGAATTCGAAATAATTGCGGCAATACGAAGTAGGAGTAGTTGTTTAAGATAATTTATATGAAGGCGGTTGTTTTTAGCATTAGATAATTTAATTTCGATGAATTGCACAACAGGAGGGGTGGACGCTTCAAATCACAAGATAGCCCTGGCAATATGTCGCAGAAATGGCTGATCACTGGTAGTTGTAACCGCGATTAGGACCTACAAAGTGATCGGGCAAGTTCGGTGAACATGTTGCTTATTTTTCTTTTTTTCAAATATCTCTCAATAAGATAATATCAATTATGATATTTCAGGACAGTTATTAACCTTATGATAATTTGCGACCACATATGAGATAATACTAATTACGATATTTAAGAACTATTAATAACGAATATTAACAAAGTTCTTTATGATTTTTTGCGGTTACATAACAATTTAAGATGATGACGCTAGTTTTAAGTATGGGCGATTTATTTAATTTTAAGTATAGACGATTTATTTAGATTTAAGGAAATGACCAATTAGAAATTTAAGGGGAACAAACTTAGATTAAGCAATGACGACATATTAATTAAGTGATGACGATCTTAGTTTAAGTAGATGAGGTAATAGCTAAGAGCGGAAAATTTAGCATATAAGGGTTTATTATTTAAAGATCTTACATAATATAAAAACAATTGAGTTGATCATCGAAATACATATAGGCGCTTCTTTACAAAGTATTATAAAGATTGTGGTTGGTCATTAAATATGAATAAACAATTAGAAAAGATTACGATCAGGGGAATTAACTATCAAACAGTTATTAAATCAAATTTCAAACTAAAGTATTCTGAATTAAATGATATCAAGAAGATTAACTTGATTACAGCTTTCGTTTGGTTTGAAACTTTGATTTGGGGGGAAGGCGGTAATTCAAATTGAAGAACTAAATATTTCATACGGAAAGCTTAAATTTGCTGGTCTTGCAGTTATAACTACGTTTTTGTTAAAGTATCCCCTAGATTTGATCCTTGAACATCCTTGCAAGACTTCTTTAAGTTTCAAAATTTCATAAACTGATGCTCTAGTTTATTTAGATTTTGAGTATTTTGGTCATCTAGGACAAAACCGTCAAAATGTTAGTTATTGATAAAAATAATAATAATTACCAAGAATTATTCCATCAAAATATTGAGAACCAGCGATTGGTTTTTTAATACTTTTAGCACGAAAATTATTATTACAGTCGGTACAAATAACTTAAAAAAATATAATTTTATAATTTTAAAATCTGGAACTTCCCCCCCCCCCCCTCTTGTCCAATATGACTTACATGTTGTTGGATAAAACATCACCACTGTTTAATTCAGATCCGCTTATTACCTGCACTTTTATTGTAACATCTGGGTTTATTTTTGAGCGGTTTCGAACCTTAGAAGTCAAAATAATTTAAGAACAATTTAATTATGAAAGTTTCGTTTTATAAAAATGATTTTATTTTACGGAAATCTCCTTTCAAATATTAGGTCCATCCCATAAGAAATGCGGTTTTTTGTAAAAGTGTCCAAAGACCAAAATCTTACTTTGCGAAAAGTGCAGCCTTCGGTGGTTCAAAGAATTCCAGTTTAGAAGTTCTTCATCAGCTTTTGAGCCATTTGATGGCTGTTTCGAAGGCTGCAAAAGCTGTATTCTCCAGACTGTGTACAAACCGCAGTTATTATGGGAACACCAGACTCACATTTAATTCGACAATTTATTTTTCTGCTCCTTAAAGTAATGTATCCTGCAGTTATATCCTTTTATCAAGGTATCTCCTAGATCTGATCCCTGAACATTCTTGCAAAAATTTATTGCATCTGTCACTACTTCTTCGGGATTATCAAATTTCATGTTAACGAAGTTGTAAGCATTAACCAGATGATGCTTTAAATTATTTAAATCTAATGTATCGTCGTCTTTTAAGATTTGCTCCTTTTTATAGTAGCACACAATGACGTCGTTAATTGAAGAAACTCCTTCGTTCGCAGACCCATCTGATTTGATATTTTTTAACACGAGATCGGGATCTACGTTTAATTCTTCAATACAATCTTCGTAATTAATCGTCGTTGCGTCTTCATCACATTGTCCAAAAATTATCTAAAATTTAATTATTACAATTATTTCCGGTTTTGTACACACAGTAAAATTCAAATTATACTAACCTTCTAATATTAAATCAGTATTACTTAATATTCAGTAAACAATTATTAAAAAATGCATACTTTTTTTGAAAAAAAAAAATTTAATGTAAGTACCTGAACGGAGAGAGCCGTAAAAATTAAAACTAAGGTCTTCATCTCGGACAATAATTTATTAAGGAACAAATGGAAACTTATAGTGGTATGTTCTCTTGTGTGTTTATATTCTGAAAGTAATCGCCAAAGGTGAAGAGGTAATCAAACATGTCAACTAACCGACAAAAACAATAACCATCAGAAATTAATCGACAAAGATAACGAGAATAATATTTAGTTCGTTGATAATTTTATATCAAACACGTAATATTTTCGATTTATTGTTACGTCTTCAGTACGCAGTAAGATCTGAAGATTCTTTCATAAAACTGAATATTTTTCTAAAATATTATTTTACAATGCCCCTTTGTTGGCATTGCAATAATCTTTCAGTCGAATAGAGAATATTGTGGCGCCCTAAGCTTTTATTTTTTATTTCATTCGCGTATTACTAAATCCTCTCCTTCTGAAATAATTGTCATCTCCCCAAAGGAAATCCAAAATACGACATTATTGTTTTGGAACGTCCAATCCTGATAGATGTAAACTACGTTTACTTCATATCAAATTTTTTAGCATAAACCAAAAAATGCCCAAACACTTTTTCGAAACTAAAATGTTTAAGTTATCACAATATATAAATACACCGTATGTATATTATCGCAAACATTTTCACCATACTATGGCATCGTCAGGCGATGAACTAGTAGGAGAAACGATAAAATTCCGTATTTATCGATAAAATTGCAAGAGAAAAGGGAGAGGGTAAGAGGGGAGTAATTTTAAAAATAGTATAATTTTGTGTGAATTTACCAGAGGGTAGGGGTATATTTAATACAAAAGAGAAATAATGTAGGTGGATGTGAGGTAAGTTAGAAGGGGGGGAGGAAGTATTATTTATTAAAAATGTTTAGTAGAAGTGACTTATTTAAATCAGATTGACTATTTAGTAATGAAGATGAATATTTTAATTTATTAATTTCTATAGCTTCCAAAAATTCCAGTTTTTTACTTTTTTGTGCAACGTGCAAAATTTCGTAACCCCCTTGTTTATGGTTTGTGTCTAGTAGATGTTTCGTGAAAGTCGATTTTCCATCTGCAAGTCTGTGGGAGTGTGTTCATCAAATCGTGTTTTAAAAGATCTACCGGTATGACCAAGGTATTTTTGAGAGCATTCACAAGTGAGCTCATAAACCCCTGATTTAGTTAACATGTCTGATTTTGATTTCGCGTTATTAATAAATTTGTTGAGTTTATTTTCTGTTTTATAAGCGATGTTATAATTGTTATTTTTTAAATACATATTTCACAATTTTGTTTGATTTTTTTCCGAGAAAAGTAATGACATTGAAGTTCGCGTTAGTTTTTGTTTTTAATATTCGGATATATTGAGTTCTATAGAATTTTTTGTTTAATTTGGCGTAATAAGTTATCAATAAGAGTGACTTGGTATCCATTAGAGATCGCGATATATTTAATTCTGTTTAATTCTTTTTTAAAATTTACGTTACTTAGGGGAATTCTAATTAAACGATTGAGAAAAGCGCGAAAAAACGCAATTTTATGTGTGAAAGGATGCGCAGAGCTATTAGGGATGATTATATTACTTTCCGTAGGTTTATGGAAAATGTCAAAAGAATGTTTATAAATTGTCTTTAATTTTTGTGAGATCTAAGTAATTAATTTTATCGTTTACTTCTATTTCTTTAGTAAACTTAATATTATTATGTTGTTTGTTAATAAAGTTAAAAAGTTGATCTAATTGTCTGAGGGAACCATTGAAACAAATAATAATATCGTCAACATATCAATATCAATAAATTATATGCTTTTGAATTCTGAGCAAAGAATTTTGGTTTCGAGATGATCTATAAAAATATCTGCTAGTAAACAAGATAAAGGGTTTCCCATAGGTAAACCATCCTTTTGAAAGTGTTTGTGCATTTTTTGGTTTATGCTAAAAAATTTGATATGATTAATATCGAGTTACACTACCTAAACCATTTATCTATTGATTATGTTTACTTACCTGAGAGTCTACGACTCAGAGGCTGATCATTATTTTTTCTTGATTACTCAAATCCCAAGTGTAATAATAAATTATAGCAATGAGTTTTTCATTTTCTTCTTAGATTACAATAGAATACCTAATATTGAATTTAAATTATTTTGCTATATGGCATGACTGGTTTTTTTAGGGCAACTCATTTTTATGTTTCTCTGAGGGGAAGAAATAATCTTAAATAACATTAAATAAAAATTAATTTAATAAACCTTATGGTTGTAGTTACATGAAAAATTATATACTATAAAATGCATAATACAGTTGTAATTTTTAATTATTCTGTCACCTATGTCATATCCTTGGACGTATCTACAGTGTTCGATAGCACATTGAACAGTTTCGTTTGGATTATCGACATGTAAATTAATAGCTTTAAGATATGTATCAACGAAATAAATTTTTAGATTGTGTTCATTCTGAGTATTGTCCGCATTTAAGAAATGAGCTTTTTGATGTGTGCAAAAAGCGAATTTGTTAAGTATAGGAACATTTTCTGTGACCGTATAATCACTCTTAAAATATCTTGATAAATCATTTTGGGTTACACGTAGTTCACTAAAACATTTTTCCATTTCTCGAGTAAACGGGTCTTTTACAAACTGCCCAAAAGCCACCTAAAATTGAAGACTGTAAAATTATATGTGTAACTAAAATTTAATTTTGCAAACTTACCTCTAAGGATGCAAACCAGATAATTAAAATTATTGTCTTCATTTTGTCTACAGATGAAAATTACAAATTTCAAGATTTATTACTAAAAATACTTTAATCCGACTTTATATTGCTTACTTTTAATCAAAGGTTGTTCGTCGAAATGAGTTTTAATGATACTCAATTTATTCAACAAATGTAATTAACAATAATTGCTAATTTAACATAATAACTCAAAAGTATGTAGTACGAATTTGAATTGTGTAGTAATTTTAAAAATTTGTCACCTTGCATATCTTGCATTAGCTTATATTGCAAAATTGAGTTTACATATTTGCACTAATTACAACAATTTTGAAAAACAAAAAATTCCATGGTTAATTTTGAATTAAACATTCTGCCACTCCTCGTGCCCCCCCCCCTCGTTGTTTTGTGAGTCTGATTTTTCCAACTACTCTTTTTTACCAGAAGAATTATGTATGTATATATTTCATATTATAAATATAAATACAAGGATACAAACAAAAAAATTAAAATTATTGTCTTCATTTTTCTTACAGATTTAAACTATAAATCTTAAGATTTATTAAAAATACTTGAATCCAACTTTATATTGCTTACTTTGAATCAAAGGTTAAACTATTAATTTTGTTCCGGTTCATTTATTTTTTAAAATTTGCATTTTCTAATCAATTATATCCTGGTAATGCAAAACTATATAAAAAGTAATTTCCAAGTAATTACGTAGTGATTTTACTTCGTATTGCAAAATAATCAAGTATAATAAAAAAAATTTAACTAAAAGCTAAAATTTTGAATGGATAAAAGTACTCGAGGATTAAAATACAGGCTTTGCCGTTTAAAATTAAATCCTTTTCTATGAATGCTTTCATGACATTTAAAACTTTGCGGTGAATGGTTGGAAATTGTTTAATTCCAAAAGATTTTACTAAATATAAAACCTCCAGGCATATTTTTTTTTTTTTTAACTTTCTTCTTAATTCACTCTGGCCAAATTCTTTCCCCACTCAAGAACTAATAACATTTCTGTGATTTTGCTAACTAATGCCATAGTTTAATTACTTATTTATTATGTTTATGAAATTATTATTAAATGTTTCCGTTTATTTTCTAATAAACCAGTAAAATAATTTTCTGCGTTACCATTTGATTTATATTTTTATTTTAAACGTCAATAAAGCTCACAGAGACTTCAATCATGATATTTTACAAAATGCAGAACACAGTTGTAATATTTAAATAAAGTATCGCTTTTATCATTGCCTTCCAAATTTTTGCAATTTTCTATAGCATTTTGCACCGATTCTTCAGGATTATCGAACTTCAAATTAAATTTTTTTAAATAAACTTTCACTACAAATGTTTTAAATTTTTGAGCATCCAAAGTATCGTCCGCATGTAAGAGATCTAATTTTCTGAGAGAACATAAATTAAGGCTGTTAATTTCTGGAATATTTTCTGTAGCTGTCCAATCATCGTTAACATTATTTAACACAACGTCCATGGGCAAATTAAGTTCTTCCACACATTCTCTATCCAAGATATACAGCTGATCTTCCGTTATCTTGCCTAGAGTAACCTAAAATTAATAAAGAAAAATTTTCATGTTGGTTTAAATTGTTATATTCTAAACCTGCGGTAAACAAAAAACTCCAAGAACAACAACCAATATTCTCTTCATTTTGCTTGATACCAAAAACTGAAAACAGAAAATGAAATGCTGTAAAGGAAATCATTTTATATTATTAATCAAAGGTTAAAAGGTGTACTTGTTATCCTATATTGTTTTGTTTATTATTATGCTTAGTTTTACTTATTTCTTTTATTTCAATACTAAAGGTTAATGCTGACTCACTGTGCAGTAGAACATCCGATATTTGGCCAGTATCCAATAGCCTCTAACCAGAGTAGTTCGAAGTAAGTAATTTATTATAATTATAGTATATTTAATTAAGAGTTTATATAGGATAAAGCAGAACGTCTTTCAAAAAACAACTGACCACTAAAGGTTGAATATCAATTCAACTATTGGAATAAGCTACAGTGTACATTTGGACAAAAATTACTTTACTGTGTCTCTAAACATGATTATCCTGTAAAAAAAATTATTTATTTTGAAGTTGCTTATAATACAATAGTAATGGCTTACGATAGTGTTGCCATCCCTGAACATCTATTCCATTGGATGCAGCTTCAGAGGGATTATCAAAATTAAGTTTAGCTTCTACAAAGTATTTAGAAATTAAGAAGTTCAGGAAGGGATCCTTTCTGAAAGATTTGTTTCTCTCAGTTACAGTCCAAACCTTATTAAAATTATTTAGCAACGCATCTGCACTTATAAATGAACTCTTCTGTAAACACTCCAAATGCAACCTGAAAAATTATTTTTTTATATTTAACTATATTTAAAAAGTGTTATCTTACTTGCAGACAAACAACTGCTAATACCAAGAAACCTTCTGCATTTTGCTATTGATTTAAATCGGATCACCACTTAAAATTTTTTTTATCATATTTGTTTAAAGATAATAATTTTGATATAAAGCAAACATCCGAGGCCAAGAAGTCAAAAATATTTAATTCAAATCATTTTCTTATATTTTCTTATTTTGCAATTTCTTAAAAAATTTTATACACAAATTTTTAGATTTAGGATAACTAAAGTTGTTTTTATTAATGTAAACTACACTTCACCTGGCTTCTTTTAAATTGACTCTAATTAACAGTAATATCTGTTAGCGCGTGAATGAAATCCTAATCTGTTAGTATTTAAGTAAGCCAAGATAAACAATGTGTACAGACCTTCGGATAAGCCATGCCCTCCTCCGCTGATGGATTTGATTAACGCCAGTTTTAATTTAATAATTCAATGCAACTCACTTTTTAATTATTAAACAATTAAAAACATTTAATTTATTTCTTATAATATTTGCAGATGATTTGTATTTTATTGGTTAACACTTTCGAATGGATTGTTTAATAAAAAATAAAATCTACGCTATAAAACATCAATTTAATTTTACAGTTTTTGCAAGTAATTTAGAATACAATTGTAATTTTTGACTAAAGTATCTCCTGGATCGGTTCCTTGCACAGCGATGCAGGCGTCAATCGCATTTGTGGCAGCTGCTTCGGCATCGTCAACGTTTATATTAGCAGCCTTCATAAAATTATGGGCCAAAAAGTTGTGGAATTGAACATTATCCAAAGTGTCGTCTGCGTTCAAGAAGTTTCCTTTTTTATAGGTGCAAAAAATTACCTTATTAAAATCGGGAACGCCTTCGTTCACCGTAAAATCTTCATGATAATTATCCAACAATACTTCGGCAGGCAAGTTAAGTTCTTTTAGGCATTCTTTATGTGTAGGTGGTAAATCGCTCTCCGTATATTTTCCAAAGACGACCTAAAGTAAAGAGGATTTTCTCAAAATTATAAAAGTTTGCTCTACACTAACCTGAAGGCAAATAACTCCGAGAACTATCAATATGTTGTTCATTGCAGTTGGTGATACAGTGCACAATACTCAAAAAATGATGCAAGATGCTTATATTCAAAAAGGATAATCATTAAATGCTACAAGGTTATCTTAAACCTTAACTATGTCATATTTAATTAGCTTCAAAACAATTTATTACTGCCTGATTAAATAATAGAAAATTAAAAATTTTCGTTGGGCTTGAACAAAAATCTTTTTTTGGATTTTCGAATTATTATTATAGGATTATAAGAAAACTCCCTGAACGACATTAAAAATTATTGAAGAAGTTAATATTAGATTAGTTTGGACAGGAAGTGGGTCAATTGTTTGCTCTGTTTCACATCGTCAAAAAGTGTTAAAGATAGCCGATCCGTACCGTTCATCAACGATCACCAGAAAGCGCAGTGTCCCTTAAACCTTTAAGTTAGTCTTAATACCTTAAAGTTAGCTTTAATGTACCTATGTATCGTAATATTTGGTTCTTCAATTATTTATTATTTAGATAAACAATATTAGATATTGTTTATCTTAAACAACTCTCTTACTTCTTATTGCCGCAATGATCTCAAATGTATTATAAAGATACCGCCTAGGTCAAATATGAGTAATCAATCTCTTTCATTATTTTAGCCATCCCGTTTAAATATAATAATGTATAAATCATAATCTCAAACCAATAATTAAACCTTAAAACTGAAGATGAAGCCATCAAAAAAATAGATTCAAACTCGTGTTAAAATTATTCGACCACGTGGCTGAGGAATTATTACATAAATTTCTAACTTAATCCTAATAATTGTAATATGGGCAGCTTCCAGTACAGTGATTTTCATAGGCATGCCAGAAGTACTGGGACAAAAACTAAAGCAGAAATTCTTTGAAATTCACATTTAGTACAAACAAAGATCGGATTTGGAACGATTGGGTGTATTAAGATGTCTTCTTGATAATATGCTGAATTAATAAAAAATTTAAAAATTTAGATAACTTTTCGAATCAATTTGAATTAATCTCCTAGCATTGTTTTACATGGATAAAATTTAATAAATCGGATTTATATAATACATATTATGAAATAAATAGATTTCGTTGTTTTAAATTTGTGAAAAGAAACTTTATATAAATTTTTTCACCAGTGCATTAAGCTACAGTTTTAAAATGGTTCACAATGCAATTGGAATGTTTTATGATGGTGTCGCCAACGTCAGATCCTTGAACGGATTTGCAGGCATCTATTGCATTTGATGCAGCTTCACTGGGATTTTCAAAACTGCGTTTAGCCATTACGAAGTATTCATTAATTAGAAAATCTTTATACTTGTCGAGATCCAATGTATCGTCTTCTTTTAGATAATGTTCCTTTTTGAAAGCACACAACGCAATGCTGTTGAGATCGTTATTGCCTTCAGTTACAGTCCAATCTTCATTGAAATTTGTTAGCATCACATCTGCACCTAAATTGAGTTCTTTTAGACACTCCTTGTGGGATGGACGAAGATCATCTTCTGAATACACCCCAAAGGCGACCTAAAATTTAAATACTTTGAAAAAACTTTAACCAAAATTTAAATTGAGTTTACTTACTTGAAGACAAACAACTGCTAATACCAACAATATCTTTTGCATTGTAATGTAAATTAGGTTACCACTAGAGAAATGTTATTAAATTTTTTGATGATCTTTTATATCCAAATTGTTATCACCAAAAGTCAAGAATAATCAAATATTATGTAACATTATATAATAAATAAATAAAATAAATAAAAACTTTTTTTTTTTTATTTAACTAGATTACTTTTAATATATTACATAATTTTTAAATTAGTGCAATTTAGAAAGTATGATATCTGCGAGGAGTGAGAAAACAAAGATGTTTCAATAATTTGACAAAAAAAATCATGCATTTTACAAGTGATAACAAATTACTTTTATGAATTTACTGAATTTACTTTTTTTTTAATTTAGATTATATTTAATTATCTTAAAGCTAAATTATTATAAATTTATCAGCCTTAATCGATTGAATTTGGCTCCGATAATTTTTGAATGTGATTTTATGCAAAGTAAATTTTGTAATTGAGATTTTATTTTTGAGTATTAATTAGAATTTTGTATGAAAATATTTTTGATCGAATTTGACCGCAGCTGAGATTTTTGAATTTGTGATCTGAATTTTTTTTTATTTAATTAAAACTGACTTATTTGGACGGTCGTTTAATTTTATTGTTGGAAATTATTAAAATTGAATTTTGGCGAGAATTAAAAATTATAATTGGATATTTGAAAAGTTTCATTTGGAGATAATAATTCGAAATCGTACGTTCAAACCTCGAGCAAAGCGTAACAATTTTGGAAGTTTTAAATAATTTCGATTGCAAATAATTTAAAATTGAAAATTGAAGAGTTTTATTGCTTTCGCATGCAAGAGCTAGTCGAGGTAAATTATTTTTGAGTGTAGTAAAGAGTTTTATTAATAAAATACCACTACAATATTTTATTAAAATTCAATGGAAAGGTAATTTTTACTAATTTTAATCAAAGTAAATCTGAAAAGTATATAAATTAAAATATAGCAAAAAAAAATAGGGTCGGGCGAACCTTGGTACTAATTCTAGTAAACAATAAAATAAAATACGATTTCAAATTTTGTTAATTTGACAAATTTCTCAAGTACTTAATAATGCAATTGTAATTTTTAACTACGGTGTCTCCTAGATCAATTCCTTGTACATCCTTACAGGTGTCCATTGCATTTGTTGCAGCTTCTTCAGGATTGTCAAGGTTTATATTAGCTACCTTCATTAAATGATGGGCCAAAAAGTCGTGAAATTGAACGATATTCAAAGTGTCATCTGCATTTAAGAAGTTATCTTTTTTATAAATGCAAGCAATTACCTTATTGAAATCGACAACGCCTTCGTTCACAGTAAAATCTTCATGTAAGTTATCCAACATTATATTATCGGTTAAGTTAAGTTTTTTTATGCATTCTTTATGTGAAGGAGGTAATTCGGTCTCCGTACATTCTCCAAAGAAGACCTAAAGTAAAGAATATGTTCTCAAAATTATAAAAGATTGCTTTACACTAACCTGCAGACAAAGAACACGTAGAACTATCAATACGTTGTTCATTATAGTTGATGATGTGCACAATACCCAAAAAAGATTTTGTAGATGCTTATATCAAAATAGAGTAATTATTAGATGTTACAGGGTTATCTTAAAACGTAACTATGTCATAAGCAAATTAGCTCAAAACAATTTTTTTCTGGCTGATTATATCATAGAAAACCATCAATTTTTGTTTGGTTTAAACAAAAGTCTGTTTTGGATCTTTAAAAAAAATTATTGATGGGATATGGAAAGACTTTTCAAACAATTAGTTTAATTTGTGTAGGAAACAAAGCACAAGAAGGTTTCCTACCTGTAGTAATATCTTAGGTAATTTATTTTGTATTTTTTTAAATACATAGAAATTAACTTAGTCATTTGCTCTGTTTTAAATCGTCCTCTATTTTAAGCGTCAAAACTAGCCGATCCGTACCGTTCATCAACGATTACCCAAAAGTTATAAAATATCTAAAATTAGTACAATTGATCTGGAAAGCTAAGTGCGACGTACAAATATATTTTTGCATTTTTAGTAATTATTATTGAAGGAGAGAAGTGTAATTGCAAAATTTTAAAATATTGTTTTACACTAACTTGAAGGCAAATAGTCACGAAAATTATCAATAAGTTGTTCATTGCTGATGATAAAAATGGCAATACTCAAAAAATTATTGTGTATGTATTGTGATGGTTTTTTGTTACAAAACCTTTTTCACCTTTAAATTACCTCAGCTGGCTCAGTTTTTATCGGTAGCAATAAAACGCTCAGTAGTGAGTTCCTATGGGTCACCCCGTCTATCTTTCAAGCAAATAAAAACTCGTAATTTTGAATAACGAAAAATGTTTTTATTCAAAGGCTTTATCGTGTATTTTATGTTCAACCACTGAATTTGAAATTTTATTTACTGCATTTAAAATCTGGCTAAATTTCAATCTCATTTGTCGATGGGTGTTAATGTGTAGCAAATAATATTTTATAATGTTATTACAAATTTTGATTTTATAATAAAAATGTTTTGCACAATGAAACTAGTTATTTTTCAAATACCTTGTATGTATCTCGGGCGTGTCCGTGTAAGCGACTCGTTCAGTCCACTACCATTTGGCTTCTGTGCGTATCCAGTTGCACACGTGTCGTTAAGAACAAAATTCAGCAAACCATCTGTTGTAGTTTTAATTTTCCAGAACTCGATTTGATTGAAACTTTTCAATCTCAACAGCGTTGATCCAGGGTTCAATAATATCCAAATTAATTAACTTCACCTTCAACGTAGGTAAGTAAATTTTTATTCTCTTCCAAAATTTTACGATATCCAATATGGCGTGGCGTTCCAATTTAACCTTGGTAATCTTTTACTTAACGAATTTCTCAAATTTAAATATTTTCAGCAGTACTCTACTGAAATCGACTATTTGTCACAAATATCCACCTCTACGGCTCCCAACATTAATTTTTACTTAGTCAATAAGTAAAAATTACACAAATCGCAAACTAAAATCCACTAACGCAAATCTAAGCGTCTGGCGTCCTTCAACGCCGCTCAGGTAGACTCCTGCGTTCAACCTCTAGAAAATTCATACCCGGTAAGTTCTTCATTACGTACAGGATGCTGCACAAATTAATTTCTCTTCTTTTTCGTAGATGGTTATCGAAGCACAACACAAATATTCACCCCAACGTTTTATAAAATATTACCATTAAAAATGTGTCACAGAGGTGTTCAAAGTATTAAATTTAGTCTTTTTAATTTTCTTGTGAATAAATTGTAACCTATTTGCAGTGCTTAAAACAAATAATTGACCACGATCTGGACTGGCGGGTTGTCTGCACAAAAAATCACCACAGTATGTTAAAAAATTATCTAATTGCAAAACAATTTGATTTTCAATAATTTTCAAAAACTAAAACTGAAACTCTTTGAAATTAAATTTAGTACAAACAAAGAACGTTTTTTGAACGATTAAAATAAATAAATCGAAAGAATAAATAAACAAATCGTAAATACTAAAATTATCAAAATAAATTAAGGAAGTTTTAGAACAAAAATTTTTAGAAATTTTTATTAAACAGTTATTTAAACTAATTTTAAAATTAAAAAAGTATTTAAATTTTTTTTTAATTTTAAAAATTACGAGTATATTAAGCTACAGTTTTAAAGTGATTTACAATGCAATTGTAATGTTTTACAATAGTGTCGCCAAGGTCAGACCCTTGAACGGATTTGCAGGCTTCTAGTGCATTTGATGCAGCTTCACTGGGATTTTCAAAACTGCGTTTAGTCATTACGAAGTATTCATTAATTAGAAAATCTCTATACTTGTCGAGATCCAATGTGTCGTCCTGTTTTAAAAAATGTTCTTTTTTGTAAGCACACAACGAAAGGTTGTTGAGATCGTTATTGCCTTCAGTTGCAGTCCAATCTTCATTAAAATTCTTTAGCACCACATCTGCACCTAAATTGAGTTCTTTAAAACACACCTTTTGGGATGGACGAAGATCATCTTCTGAATAACCTCCAAAAGCGACCTAAAAAATTAAATACTTTAAAAAAACTTTGAGCAAAATTTAAATTGAGTTTACTTACTTGCAGACAAACAACTGCTAATACCAACAATATCTTTTGCATTGTAATATAAATTAGATGACCACTAGAGAAATGTTATTAAATTTTTTGATGATCCTTTATATCCAAATTGTTATCACCAAAGGTCAAGAATGATCAAATATGTAACATTATATAATAAACCTTTTTTTTATTTAACTAAAGTACTTTTAATATTTGTAATGAAATTTTATAAATTTACGAACCTTTTATTTTAATAGAATATTAACCTAAAGCATGAATTTTTTAAGTCGATAGTGTGGTATTAGTAGTATGTAATTTTAAATATTTTTAATATTTAATATTTTAAATATTTTTATTTTAAACCTCGGCTAACCTTGTCGATCAGGATATGATCTCTCGTCAGGGTAGTGAATTCTGTTTTTATTTTTTTATGTTGGTGAAATAATCAAAAATTCAAAATAAAAGTTAAATTTAATTTTTAAATTAAATGTTTCTAAAAAAGGTAATAATCAACAAACCACTTTGTTTAGCAGGCAAATTTCTGCCAGGTGTAGTTAATTTAAAAAAATATTTTTGATGTTTTTTTGAAAATTGTAATTTTACATCTGCGCAAAGTTCAATTTTTTAAATTTTTGTCGGGCTTACTCCTAGCTGTTTAAAGTGAAGATTTCCTTTCATCTGTCTTCAGATCCAAATTTCGGCTTTCTTTCTCGTATCTCCGGAAGAATTGTAGACCGCAATTCCTTCTCAAAAATTCCCACAAAAAGAAGTCGATAGCGTAAAATGCTTGACCACTCTCTACCATGGTCGTCGACACACCACTGCAAAATTTATCAATTATCTGCTTTTTTTGAACCAAATTTATACAATTTCCAGTTTTACTTTTAAGTCACATGGTTTTAAAACTCACGCAACTTTTAAAATTTTTAAATATTCAAATTCTTACCAATTATTTTTGTAATCAATAGATAAGTGGTTTAAGTAGTGTAACTCGATATTAATCATATCAAATTTTTTAGCATAAACCAAAAAATGCACAAACACTTTTTCGAAACTAAAATGTTTAAGATGGTTAAGGTTATTAACATGTGATAATATTTTTTTAATAAAATTATTTTTCAATTTCATGTAACATGTAAAAATTAATTTTATTAAAAAAATAAAATGTTTAAGTTATCACAATATATAAATACACCGTATGTATATTGTCGCAAACGTTTTCACCATACTATGGCATCATCAGGCGATGAACTAGAAGGAGAAATGAGAAAATTCCGTATTTATCGACGAATTGCAAGAGAAAAAAGAGAGGGAAGGAGGGGGGTAATTTTAAGTGGGTATGAGGTCGTGATTCTTGCATGATTGATTGAACGAAATATTTAACTCTAGGTTTCTTCTCTTCAAATTCAATTTAAAATACTACTTTTTTAATTCACTGGTGTCAGCTTTCTTAAAATAATCAATAGATAAGTAGTTTAGGTAGTGTAACTCGATATTAATCATATCAAATTGCGATAATATTGCAATAATATACTGTCGTGTTTCGAAATACAAAAAAAAACATTAATTTCATTATTTTGTGAAATGATTTAAAAGTTTGGATTTTGTTTATTTATTTATAATCACATTGTATAAAGTTGTTAAGTTTTGCTGTATAAATAAAGGTGGGAGAAGTAAGAGTAGGAGTGGGACTAGGAGGTCGATGTAAGAAGACTTGGGCTACGGCCTTACCGTCGAATGAACGACGCACAATAACAATTAAATTTTGAAAAATTAATAAAACAAATTTAATAAAAATAAATTAAGTTGATTTGAATTGTTGTTTTTTTTTTATTTTAATAATTAAAGTGAAATGCCAAATAGAAATAGGAAAAACAAATTTGTGAGGCCAGCTGCTAAATACATGTGCGCAACAATACCAGACACACAAAGGTAAATTTGAGCAGTTTTAATTTAGAATTTAGAAAACAAAGAGGAGTCTCATGTTCGATAAACTTTTTTTACGATTGCATGGGGTGTGGCTTGATTTTTATCGCACCTAAATTAAAAACAGCTACCCTTCATGACAATACATACGGTGTATTTATATTGTCGTGTTTCTAAAACCAAAACAACATTAATTTAATTTATTTTGTAAATTATTTTAAAGTTTAAATTTGTTTAGTATTTATTTGTATCATATTGTATAAAATAGTTAAAAATTTTGCTATGTAAAGAAAGTGGGGAGCGTAAAAAGGAAAGTAAGGCTCTAAGGTTGAAAAAGTGAAGAGAAAGGGGCTTGAATAGAAGACTTGGGCTGACGCTTTGCGTCGAGTGGACGAACGGATGTTCGTTATTCCCGAAACTATAAGTTTAATTTTGATTATTAATTATTAAAAATGATAAAATTTGAATTGGTGATTGTTTTATTTCATAATTAATTAATGCAAGTGAATAAAATTAAAAATTGGAAGAAATTGTGTTAATTTAGTCGATGCATTAAATTACATTGCAACAAATTTGTTTAACCAGACGTACTGGAGCCAGCTGGAATACCACATGCGAAGCGAGCGCGCACGTGAAGCAAAAGTTCAATACCACAGGCAAGGTAAAACAAAAAAATGAGCATTTTTTTATTAACAATTTTTTTAAACACTGAAGAGTCTCATGTTAAATAATGGATACCCAGCTAGAGTAATTTTAGAATTTAGCAAATTTTATAGATTTGTATAGCTTGGATCATCTCAATATATATTGTGATAACTTAAACATTTTAGTTTTGAAAAAGTGTTTGTGCATTTTTTGGTTTATGCTAAAAAATTTGATATAATTATTTTTGTGTTTGTGTTTCAGCTATTTTACAAATTTCACCTGTCTGTAAGTATTTAGCTGTTGTTATATCTAAATTTTGTTATAGTTGTTTAATTTAAAAAAATTTTTTTTTAGTTTATCCACCCCTAAAGATTTCTGAGGCTTTATGAAGGTTATATTGGTATCGTCTTTACTTTCCGACCTGCAGCAGTTGACTAGATGAGCCAAAGTAACCAAATTTCTAAAATTTTTAAATTCGTGAAATTAGGAAAATGTGGTTTCTTGCGAGCAGTTGAAGCTACTCTGAAAAACAGAGATATTTTAATAATTTGACAAAAAAATCATGCATTTTTTAAGAGATCACATAAATCACTTTTATAACAACTGCATTCGATATTTTTTAATAGCTTTTAAAGCTAAAATATTAAAAATATACCAGCTATAATAAATTATTATAAGTTTAATGTTATTTTAACTTATTTGGGCAATATATTTTATTAAAATTAAATGGAAAAGCAGTTTTTACTATTTTTAATCAAAGTAAATCTGAAAAGTATGTGAAATCAAATATACATGAAAAAAGAGTCGGGCAAACCTTGGTACTAATTCTAGTAAACAATAAAATAAAATACGATTTTAAATTTCTTTAATTTTACAAATTTTTCAAGTACTTAAAGCAACTGTAATTATTAACTAAGGTGTTTTCTTGATCAATTCCCTGTACATCATTCAGGTGTACCATGCATTTATTATATAATAATATACAATAAAATAAAATACAATTTCAAATTTCTTTAATTTGCTAAATTTTGCATGTACTTAACAATGCAATTGTAATTTTTAACCAAGGTGTCTCCTAGATCAATCCCCTGTACATCTTTACAGATGGCCATTCCATTTGTTGCAGCTTCGTCTGGATTGTCAAGGTTTATATTAGCCACCTTCGTTAAATGATGGGCCAAAAAGTCGTGGAATTGCACGTTATTCAAAGTGTCGTCTGCATTTAAAAAGTTTTCTTTTTTGTAGACGCAAACAATTACCTTATTTAAATCGGAAATGCCTTCGGTCACCGTAAAATCTTCATGATTATTAGTCAACAATACTTCTGCAGGCAAGTTAAGTTCCGTTAGGCATTCTTTATGTGTATTAGGTAAATCGCTCTCTGTAAGTTGTCCAAAGACTACCTAAAGTAAGGAGTATAATCTCAAAATTATAAAAGATTGCTTTAGACTAACCTGAAGGTAAATAACACCTAAAACTATCAATACGTGGTTCATTATAGTTGATGATCTGCACAATACCCAAAAAATGGTTTCGGATGCTTATATCGAAATACAGTAATCATTGAATGTTAGAAGGTTATCTTAAAACGTAACTTATCATAAGCAAATTAGTTCAAAACAATTTTTTTCTGGCTGATTAAATCATTGAAAGCTATCTTGGTGGAATAAGAAAGATAAAAGAAAACTGTTGGTGGGATATAGAAAGATATTAAAAATGTATTGATGACGTCAATTAATTTCGTTTGGGTAAGAAACAAAGCAGAAGAAGATTTTCTACCCCTATTAATATTTCGTGTCAATTTATTCTGTATTTTTCTAAATACATGGTAATTAATTTACTCATTTGCTCTATTCAAATCGTCACAAAGCTTCAAAACTAGCCGATCCGTACCGTTCATCAACGATTACCCAAAAGTGCCATATCTAAAATTAGTACAATTCTACAACTGATCTGGAAATCTAAGTACGACGTACGAAACATTTTAGCATTTTGAGTAATTACTGAAGAAGAGAAGTATAATAATCACAAAAATTATGAATAAGTTGTTTATTGCTGATGAGAAAGATCACAATACTCAAAAAATGATTGTGTATGCTTATAAATGTTAAAAAATTATTTAATTTCAAAGAAATTTCATTTTCAATAATTTACAAACACTAAAATAGAAATTCTTTGAATTTTATTTTTAGTACAAACAAAGATCGTCTTTTGAACGATTGGATAAGTTATCTATAATGATATTCTAAATTAATAAAGAACAAATAAATAAATCATTAATATTAAAATTATCAAAATTAATATAGAAAACTTTTCTAGGCATGTTAGTTAAACAGTTACCTATTTAAACTAATTTTATAGTTATTTATGTATCTAGGACATTATGTTAATGTTTATGTCGAGAGCAACCAATGTAAAAAAACGAGGGCCGCCAGGCCCGAGAGTTTTTAAGTTGCTCGAGAGCAGCTCAAGTTGTTTGTATTTCAGTTATTTTACAAACTTTACCTGTCTAGTAAGCATTTTGCTGTTGTTATCTCTAGATTTTGTTTTAATTTCTTTTATTTTAGTTGATCCACCTCTAAGGATTTCCGATGCTTTCTTAAGGTTATATTGGTATCATCTTTACTTTCAGACCAGTAGCAGTTAACTAGATGAGCCAAAGCAAACAAATTTGTGAAATTTTCAAGTTATTACACGACAATATATTCTATAATTTTTAAATGAGATTATTTATTTTAAGTGAAAATAGGAAAATGAAAAATAGAAAAATGAGCACTTGGAGTTGCTCTGAAAAACAGAAATATTTCAATAATTTTACAAAAAAATTATGCATTTTTCAAGTGATCACATAAATCACTTTTGTAACTGAATTCCCTATTTTTCAAAATAATTATTATAATATAAGTTTAATGTTATTATTATTTATTTGAGCAATATATTTTATTAAAATTCAATGGAAAAGCAGTTTTTACTAATTTTAATCAAAGTAAATCTGAAAAGTATGTGAAATAATATATTGTCATGAAGGGTAGCTGTTTTCTTATTTTGGTTGCGATAAAATATCAAACCACCCTCCATGCAATCGTAGAAAATTTTATTGGACATGAGACTCCTCTTCGTATTTTTTAAATTGTCAATTGAAATGCTCAAATTTACCTTTGTGTGTGGTATTGTAGCGCATATGGCATCCCGCAGCTGGCCTCACAAATTTGTTGCTATGCTGTTTTGCTTCGACTAAAATTTTCCACTTTCCTCAGTTTTATTTGCACTTCACTTTAATTAAATTAATTAAAATAAACAAAAACTCAAATTAACTTATTTATTTTTAAAAGCCAATTTTAATTATTTCGGGAATGGCGTTTCATCCGTCTGACCTTTCGACGCCAAGGCCGTGGCCTGTCTCAGTGTCCTATCCAAGTCACACTCTTTTCTTCCACCTTCGAGCTCTACTCTTATTTTACATAGCAAAACTTAACAACTTATACAATGATAAATAAATAAATAATAAAATTGAACTTCAAAATTATTTACAAAACAAATCAATTAATGGTTTTTAGTGTTTCGAAACACGACAATATTGAGATGATTCGAGCTATACAAATCTATTAAAAATTTGCTCAATCTAAAATTTTACTGCTTTGCTCGAATTCATCCATTTTTATATAGCCTGAGCTCTTGTAGTTAAAGTTAAAATTTAAATATTTTTGTATTTTAAATTTTGTTACCTTGCAATATTGTATTGTAATCGCACGTGCACGCTACGCATGTGGTATTGCAGCTGGCTTTAGTACGCCTGGTTAAACAATTTTGTTGCGATTTAATTTTAGCATCGACCAAAAATTATCACAAATTCTTCCAAATTTACAAATTCTTTAACAATTTGCACTTCGCCACAATTAAATTAAACAAAAACATCAATTCAACTTAATTTATTTTATTAATTTTGTCGGGCCAACCTTGGTACTAATTCTAGTAAACAATAAAATAAAATACAATTTTAAATTTCTTTAAGTTTACAAATTTTTCAAGTACTTAACAAAGCAATTTTAATGTTTAACCAATGTGTCTTCTTGAACAATTCCCTGTACATCCTTCAGGTGTCCATTGCATTTGGTATATAATATACAATAAAATAAAATACGATTTCAAATTTTGTTAATTAGCCAAATTTTTCAAGTACTTAAGAATGCAATTATAATATTTTACCAAGGTGTCTCCTAGATCAGTTTCCTGTACATCCTTACAGGTGTCAATTGCCTTTGTTGCAGCTTCTTCAGGATTTTCAAGGTTTATATTAGCCACCTTCATAAAATGATGGGTTAAAAAGTCGTGGAATTGAAGGTTATTTAAAGTGTCGTCTGCGTTTAAGAAGTTTTGTTTTCTGTAGATGCAAGTAATTATCTTATTTAAATCGGCAATGCCTTCGTTCACCGTAAAATCTTCTTGAATATTATCCAACATTATATTAGCGGTTAAGTTAAGTTCCTTTAGACATTCTTTATGTGAAGGAGGTAAGTCCTTTTTCGTACATTCTCCAAAGAAGACCTAAGGTAAAGAGTATGTTCTCAAAATTATAAAAGATTACTTTACACTAACCTGAAGGTAAATAATAACACCTAGAACTGTCAATACGTTGTTCATTATAGTTGATGATATGCACAATACCCAAAAATTGGTCGTAGATGCTTATATCAAAATAAAATAATCATTAAATGTTGCAAGGTTATCTTAAAACGTAACTCTGTCATAAGCAAATTAACTCCAAACAATTTTTTTCAAAACTATCAAAATTTGTTTGGTTTAAACAAAAGTCTTTTTCGGATCTTAGAAAAAGAGAACTATTGGTGGGATATGGTATTAAAAAAGTATAGAAAAAGTCAATTAGTTACGTTTGCGTAGGAAACAGGTTTCCTATCTTGGAACAATTATTATTTTATATTTTGCTAAATACATGGAAATTAATTTACTCATTTGCTCTATCCAAATCGTCACAAAGCGTCAAAACTAGCCGATTCGTACAGTTCATCAACGATTACCCAAAAGTACCAGAATATCTAAAATTAGTACCATTGATCTGGAAAGCTAAGTACGACGTACAAAACGATTGGAATAAATAAATCGAAAGAATAAATAAATAGTGTTATTTAAACTAATTTTAAAAATTTTTAAATTTATTTAAATTTAAGCCAATCGAGTACCTACATTAAATCACAGTTTTAAAGTGGTTCACAATGCAATTGTAATGTTTTACGATGGTGTCACCAACGTCAGATCCTTGAACGGATTTGCAGGCTTCTAGTGCATTTGATGCAGTTTTGCTGGGATTTTCAAAACTGCGTTTAGTTTCTACAAAGTATTCATTAATTAGGAAATCTTTATACTTGTCGAGATCCAATGTCTCGTCCTCTTTTAGAAAATGTTCTTTTCTGAATGTACACAACGAAACGCTGTTGACATCGTTGTTGCCTTCAGTTATCGTCCAGTCCTCATTAAAATTTTGTAGCACCACATCTGCACCTAAATTGAGTTCTTTCAAACACTCTTTATTAGAGGGACGAAGAACGTCTTCTGTAAACCCTCCAAAGACAACCTGAGAAATTAAATATTGCGAAAAAAATTTAATCAAAGTTTAAACTAAGCTCTCTTACTTGCAGGCACACAACTGCTAATACCAACAACATTTTTTGCATTGTGATGTAAATTAGATTACCACTAGAAAAATGTTATTAAATTATTTTTATGATGCTTTATATTCAAATTGGTATCTTCAAAGGTCAAGAATAATCAAGTACATTATTTAGTAAAATATTTTTTTTATTTAAATAGATATCTTGTGGGAGTAATATTTTAATCACGATCAGAAAAACAGAGCTGATTCAATATTTTGACAAAACACTCGCGGGTTGTCTATAAAGCCGGTTTACGGACGATAATTTTACGTGATAAAGTCATAAGAAAACATTGATGAAAAATTGCATACTTTTATGAATTGAATTGAATTATGTTTATGTAACAGATAATACGAATTAAAACTATGTTATTACATTAACCCTCAATAGGTTAGTGCGTTATGTGCATGAAACATAATTGCATCATTTGGTGATCGCGAGATCGAACCTCATGCCGGACAAGTTTTTTTTAATGGCATTTTATAATTCAAATGATGTCTATGTATGATGCAAAGCCGATCGTGCCTCTTTCTTGCTTCGCTTCCTCGTTCCGGGCTCTCGCTTGCGGAACGTGACAATTTTTCGTGCGTACAGTCGGTATATCAATTTATAAGACGTTATCACGTCAAAAAATCATGTAACTTCTCAAGTGATAACACAAATTACTTAACTCAATTTTTTTTTAATTCAGAATGGTTAATTAGTTATTCTAAGCCAAGCCGTCCCGACTAGTCGGGCGAGCAGGAGCAACTGGAAATTAGCAGATAATATAATTAACAAAACGAGAGTTGAATGGGCGATTAACACTTTCAAACCATTCAAATCTCAAGGCGATGATGGTATTTTCCCCGCATTATTACAACAGGGGATGGAAGTACTAGCCACCCCTCTATGTACATTGTTCAGAGCCAGCCTGGCTCTCAACTATGTACCCCAAAGCTGGCGGATGGCAAGAGTGGTATTTATACCCAAGCCAGGGGGTGCATCATATGCCCAGGCTAAGTCATTTCGTCCAATTAGCCTGACCTCTTTTTTATTAAAGACACTGGAAAAACTGATTGATAGGCACATTAAGGATAGCGTATTGGTGAATTCACCTCTACACAAACACCAGTATGCTTATCAATCGGGCAAATCGTGTGAGCTTAGTCTACACGAACTAACTCACAGGATAGCGGGGGCTCTTGGCAGCCAAGAAATTGCTCTGGGAACCTTTCTAGACATAGAGGGGTCGTTTGATGATGCCTCTTTTGACTCTATAGTGAGAGCTGTCGGAAGTCGTGGAGTCGACCCAGCCATTACGGGTTGGATTAGCTCCACCCTCAGAGACTAGAAAATCAAAGCTAGTCTGGGACAGACGACTGTGGAGGTGTCTGCCGCACGTGGGTGTCCGCAGAGGGAGGTGTTCTCTCCCCTTTGCTGTGGTGCCTGGTGGTGGATAGTCTTCTGCGGGAGAAAGAACAGGCAGGGGTACATGGACAGGAATTTGCTGATGATATCACAATTCTTGTTATTGGGAAATTCGGAGGAGTCGTGTCTTCGTTGATGCAAAATGCACTCAGAATCGTTGAAAGATGGTGCACAGGAGAGGGGCTATCGGTAAACCCGAGCAAAACCTCTGTTGTGGCGTTTACACAACGCACTAGACTTCAGGATGTGAGGACTCTGAGGTTGCGAGGGGAGGAGCTGCCTCTGCAGAAGGAGGTCAAATACCTGGGTCTAACTCTGGACAACAGGCTGACCTTCACGCCTCACATCCGTCACATTACAAACAAAGCGACTAGGGCTCTCTGGGCCTGTAGGAGCATGATCGGTAGAACGTGGGGACTAAAACCTAAACTGGTACTTTGGCTGTACACCAAGGTGGTGATACTCACGATCACATACTCAGCCCTGATCTGGTGGCACAAAGCCAGTAAAAGGGAAAGCATAAACCGGCTCAACAGGCTGCAAAGACTGGCGTGCTTGGGTATTACAGGGGCAATGGCATCAACGCCCACCGCTTCCATGGAGGCTCTTCTGGGACTTCGACCTGTACACCTAGTCGTGGGGTCCGAGGCTCTACTTGCAGCCTACAGGTTGAAAATTAATGGTCATGGTGAGATCAATCCTAGAAGGGGGCACCACACCATGATCTTAAACTCAATTAAGAGTAACGGCCTGCTTAGCATGCACCCTGATAGAACTAGCACCGTGAGGGACTTTAGAAAGCCCTATAAGGTCCTAGTACCGGATAGGGATAAAATTGAAACCTCACAAACGCTGGGGCTTAAGTATGATACCATCTGGTATACAGATGGATCAAAGACTGGGACGAGTACTGGAATAGGTGTGCAAGGCAGAAGACTGGGGGATGCTTATAGCATTAACCTGGGACCTCTCGCAACTATATTTCAGGCAGAAGTAACTGCTATATTGGTCTGTGCTGAAGAGCTGGTATGGAAGAACCTTGTAGAGAGAAGAATCTGTATCATGGCTGACAGCCAAGCAGCTCTAAGAGCCTTGGAAGGAGTTGAATTACACTCCAAGGTTGTCAAACAATGCAAAGATGCTCTGGTAAGACTTGCTCTCCGCAACAGCGTCACACTAATGTGGGTGCCGGGACACCGTGGCATCAAAGGCAAGGAAGAAGCGGATTCTCTAGCTAGGAAGGCCGCTTGCGCAAACCTAATGGGCTCGGAGCCTTCCTGCGGGATTGCTTACTCTACCTCAAAAGGAAGAATTAAGGATATACTAGCAGAACAACACCTTGCACATTGGGTGGACCTACCTGGACTGAGGCAATCGCGTACGTTCATAAGGGCACCGTCCAGTGAGGCGAAAAGGAACAAAATACTCATGTTGAGTAGGAAACAACTTAGAAGGTTAGTGGGTCTCTTTACAGGGCACTGCTGCCTCAAAAGGCACCTCAGCATTATGGGGCTGGCGGAGGATCCTAGTTGCAGGATGTGTGGCGAGGAGGATGAAACCCCACTTCACATACTATGCCAATGCCCGGCCTTGGCCAGGAGCAGGCTGCGTCATCTCGGTTTGCCCTACCCAACAACCGAGGACATAGAACAATCTCCTTTCAACTGTGTTCTCGACCTGGTCGAAGAGACGCAGTTGTTTGAGTAAACTCGGATGGGTGCACAATAAGCTTAAGCTTCAGTGCAGTGGGGACATGTACCACAGCCCGTTACTAATCATAATAATAATAATATTTTAAAATCAAAATATTAGAAATTTTCAAGTCGTAATTATTATATAATTAAAGTTTTAAAATTTAATGTTATTGTTTTTTATTCAGAGGAAGTCATTGACTTCCATATGATTCGTAACCATGAAACAATAGTTTCGGTACCGCTGATATAACAGCAAAGTCATCGGTTTTCTCTAATTGGACTCTAATTCTCTAATTTATAGAATTTGTTACTCTGCACACTGAAAAAGTCTAATGGTGGGAAGAGCAATATATTTTATTAAAATTCAATGGAAAAGCAGCATTTACAGAATTTTCAGTAAGTAATTCTGAAAAATATATTATGAAATAATAAACGATAAAATAAAACACGATTTTAAATTACTTTAATTTGACAAATTTCTCAAGTACTTAACAATGCAATTGTAATTTTTAACCAAGGTGTCTCCTTGATCAATTCCCTGTACATCCTTACAGGTGTCCATTGCATTTGTTGCAGCTTCTTCAGGATTGTCCACGTTTATATTAGCCATCTTCATAAATTCATTGGTAAGAAAGTTATGAAATTTGATATCTTCCAAAGTATCGTCTGTATTTAAGAAGTCATCTTTCTTGTAGGCACAAAATATTACCTTATTAAAATCGGAAACATCTTCGGTTACAGTAAAATCTTCGTGAAAATTATCCAACAGTATATCAGCGGGAAAGTTAAGTTCCTTTAGACATTCTTTGTGTGAAGGTGGTAGTTCATCTTCCTTAACTTTTCCGAAAACAACCTGAAAAATATGCATTATTTTATTGTGAAAATATTACTTTAAACTAACCTGAAGGGAAATAACCCCAAGGACTATCAATGCATTCTTCATTGCTATTGATGAAAATCACAAATTCGAAAGCGTACTAGCAACTGCTGAACTAGCTTATATCAGGAAAATTTAATTTTAAAATTCTAAAAGGTTATCTTAAGCGTTAATAATGTCATAAGTAACTTAATTTGAAAACAATTCTTGTTTTATAGATAACTACAGAATTAAACCATAAAAAATTCTATTATCCTTGTAAATTTAACTAATGTTGTTTTTAAATTTAAGATATTTATAAAAAATGTTCGCTGATAAAAGTTTGCGAAACACTGCTTTAGGTACTTCCAAGTGATGCTTTCACTTTAAATTTGAGCCAGCCACTTTGTTTTTCTAATTTTAAGGATCACCTCAGATTTCTAACAATAAATTCACTTGTCGGTCAAGTTTAAATTTTTGAACCACCTTTTGAATTGCACTCCATCCGCTCTTATTAAATTAAAAAAAAAACTTGATAGATTTTTGTTAAAATCAAATAGAAAAAAATTAATTGTTTGTTTTTATTACTAAATTACATTTTTGCAAAATAGATTTGAAAGCCTTGACCGTGTGAACTTCGCCTATAATCATGAACATAATTATTATAATCGCTAAAGATTAAAATTTAACCTAGTTTAATTTGAAATATTTTGTTTATGTAAATAAACGTAAAAATCAAATTGATAAAATTGTTTGTTTGGATGTTTTTTCTTATTCATGTTGATGTTGATTAGTTCTTTTATCGATAATAATTGGTCAAACTTATTATGTAAATATAATACCATCAATTTTTAATTGTTAAATTCGCGTGTTGATGTTGACCACAAACCGGATAAAATATTCCATGAAGCATGAAATCAGCTATATTCTGATATGTAACTTAGACATCAGTGATCACATCAAGGCACTGCACTGGTCTGTGGTTTTTAGGCTTCAGTAAAATCTCCTAATGCAAACAATCTAATATCTAGAAATTTAAATTTTCGCTTTATTGCATTTTTTTATTGCCCAAAATGAACAAAATTAGTTTGATGGCTTCAGACCAACAAGAAAAACTAAGGAAGATTCACTAATTTGTGCTTTTGTGAACTTTAATATAATACAAATAAGAGCAATAGTTCAAAATTTATCTATTATGTCATTAGCAACTCATTTATGTAATAGCATAAAGTAGTTATAAATATTTTTAATTAATTTATTACAAAATTGGCTAAACCTTCAAAGGTTTTATCAGTTAAAATGAAAAATTAGAACATTTAATGGATGTTTTTCTAGAAAGCAGTGCCGTCATAATAGCGGTCGTAATATTCTGTGAGGACAAAAAATTTTTATTAAGGCCGTATTAACGCCGATAACTTAATTTTTAAAGTTCTTAGGAAAGAACAACAAAATATATAAAGATTTATTTTTATTGCACAAAAAAAACAGTTGTCATTTTCTTTAAGTAGAAGGGGGGGGGGTGCGGATAACTTCGGAAAAAATACATACTGATTTTACATCGTATAATGAGAAAAGTTCAAATCAAAAAAAAAAAATAGTAAAAACCATTTAATTAAAAATTATTATAAACATTTCATACATTTTTTATTTGAAAATCTAGTGTAATTCACGTTCTCTCAAATACTTGATGATACAATTGAAAATTTTAACCGATGTTTCTGCAGCATCGCTTCCTTGAATGGCTTTACAAGACTCGATCGAATTTGTGGCAATTTCTTCGGGATTATCAAATCTCATATTGGCTTGTTTAAATAGTTCGTTAGTCAACATATCCTTAATCTTAACCATATTCAAGGATTTATCCTCATTTAAGCGATTAAATTTTCCAAAGATGCACAACATCACATTGTTAACATCAGAATGTCCTTCAGGAATTGTCCAGTCTTGATTAAAATTTTCTATCATGACCGATGCGGGCACATTTAGTTCCTTCAAACATTCTTTTTCTTCTTCAGGCATATCGGCTTCCGTAAAAACTCCAAAAACAACCTAAAATTTAACAATAATAATATATCAACATATTAAAAAAATGCCAAAAATTTCCATACCTGTTGGAGGCAAAGAACGCCCAAAATTAACAAAACTTGCTTCATTGCGGTGTGTAGTATGATCAAAAACCTAAAACAATTAGTTGCATTTAAATTTTTACGAGCTTATATATCCAAACAGAGAAGCTATAGTTCATATTTTATCTAATTAACTTGATTATGAAATTCCAACAACATAATTAATTACAAAAAGTAATTAAATTGTTGTAAATATATTTTTCAAATTACCACTATGCTACCTTTTTAATGGGAAATTTATGATAACTCCATGATCTTATCCAGAAAACAGTTGATTAGCAGTTGATCGTGCTAACTACTTGACCAATATTATACTTAAAATAATTTTATTAAAGGAAAAAAATGGTGGTGGAACGACCTGGTGTTACTACGAAAATTGTAGATATGTGAAAGCTTTACATTGCAATGTCCCGAGCTGTACAAATTGTATAATTTTTCTTAATCTTAAAAAATATTCTGCTTAGGTTTATTTATTATTTTGCAATGAGACTCTTGTAGTTTATTAATTTTAAATTTTAATTATAAATTTTTGTTACCTTTAAAGTGTAGCCTTGTAACTTGCACGTGCCCGTCCACATCTGCCGGCGTCGATCCAACAAATTTGTTTGTGCATTTATTTTAACAAAAATCCAAATATCACACAAAACTTTGATTTTTTGCACTTAACAAAACAAAAACATCAATTCAAATTAAATTACTTTTAATTTTTTTTAATATTCAAACAATTAAAAAATGAACTTTTTATTGCGGGAATAACGATCATCCTCTGGTCAAGTCGACGCAAAGGCCGTCTCTACCTAAGTCTCTATTTAAGCCACTCTCTTTTATGCCTTCAACACGTATACCAACTCAAAATTTCTAAATTTAAAATCCTTGTACAGAGAACATACAAATTTACACATTAATAATTTACAATTACAAAACCAAAACTTCAACATAATTTACAAAATAAATAATTAAAATATGATTCTTATGATTTCGAGACACAACAACAAATATCGCAATTTTTATTATATTTTCAGTCGTTATAATCGTTCTCCTAAGACCGCTATCAAAACTTTAGTGATTAAATTTGACTTCAGCTAACAATATTGCTGCTGTCAGTGAAAGTGTTGAGGAAAATCCAAATTTAGCGATCTCACGACGCTCTCAGCAATTGGACCTATCCAGGACTGCATGGCAAATTTTGCGAAAGATTTGGGTCTCAAAACAAAAAAAACACTTTTTTTAGGTAGAGGGGGGGTGCGGATAACTGCGGAAAAAATACATACTGATTTTACATCGTATAATGAGAAAAGCCCAAATCAAAAAAAAAATAGTAAAAACCATTTAATTAAAAATTATTATAAACATTTCATACAGTTTTTATTTGGAAATCTAGTGTAATTCACGTTCTCTCAAATACTTGATGATACAATTGAAAATTTTAACCGCTGTTTCTGCAGCATCGCTTCCTTGAATGGCTTTACAAGACTCTATCGAATTTGTGGCAACTTCTTCGGGATTATCAAATTTCATATTGGCTTGTTGAAATAGTTCGCTAGTCAACATATCCTTAATCTTAACCATATTCAAGGATTTGTCCTCATTTAAGCGGTTATATTTTCCGAAGATGCACAATATCACATTGTTAACATCAGAATGTCCTTCAGGAATTGTCCAGTCTTCATTAAAATTTTCTAACATCACCGATGCGGGCACATTTAGTTCCTTCAAACATTCCTTTTCTTCTTTAGGCATATCGGCTTCAGTATAAACTCCAAAAACAACCTAAAATTTAACAATAATAATATATCAACATATTAAAAAAATGACAAAAATTTCCATACCTGTTGGAGGCAAAGAACGCCTAAAATTAACAAAACTTGCTTCATTGCGGTGTGTAGTATGATCGAAAACCTAAAACAATTACTTGAATTTAAATTTTTACGAGCTTATATATCTCAACCGAGAAGCTATAGTTCATATTTTATCTAATTAACTTGATTATGAAATTCTAACAACATAATTAATTACAAAAAATAATTAAATGGTTGTAAATATATTTTTCAAATTACCAACTAGATAACAGTTGATCGTGCTAACTACTTGACCAATATTGTACTTAGAATAATTTCATTAAAGGAAAAAAATGGTGATTGAACGACCGGGTATTACACATAATGAAAACCCTCGACGAAAATTGTGGATATGTGGATATCGCAATTTTTATTATATTTTCAGTTGTTATAATCGTCCTTCTAAGACTGCTATCAAAAATTTGGTTATTAAATTCGACTTCAGCTAACAATATTGCTGCTGTAAGTGAAAGTGTTGCGAAAAATCCAAATTTAGCGATTTCACGACGTTCTCAGCATTTGGACCTAACCAGGTCTACATGGCAAATTTTGCGAAAGATTTGGGTCTACAACCTTATAAGATTCAGTTAATTTTGTCTGCAAAGTTCTACAATTTGTAAGTCATGCCATCGTAAGGTGACTTTATAGTAGAGCCTGATATTTATTAAGAGTATATAACAAGATTAGTTTTTCACCTATAATTTTTTTTCTCATTTTATAGTGATAAGTGTGAAGACAAAGTAGTAGCAGATATCTTATGACAACAGACGAAAATATTTCACAAATAAGTGGCAGATGCTTTTGCTATTGAAGTAGCACCAATCACAATCTTCATGTTATGTTGAATTTTTAATTCTATAAATTGTTAAAGATCATGGAGCTTTAAGAATCTAGAAAAGTCTGCCAACTAGAGTTACTACATCTTTTCGGCAATTTATATTTAAACATGGAGATGAACTGGCGAAATGAAAAGATCGGTGATATGTATTAGAAACTTTTAATTGAAAACTAAATTTAACATTTCTCAAATTTTTTTTTTTGTAATTTCAGAATTAAACCTGTTTTCTTACATATTTGATAACGCAATTGTAAAATTTAACTACTGTATCTGCAGCATCGATTCCTTCGGTGGCTTTACAAAATTCTATGGAACCTGTGGCAACTTCTTCGGGCTTGGTAAATTGCAAATTAGCTTCTTTAAAGAATACGTTCACTAACATTTCTTTAAATTCGTCGAAATTCATAGTATTATCGGCATTTACGTAGTTAAACTTTTTAAAGCAACATATCATCACATTGTTAATATCAGAATTTCCTTCAGTGACTGACCAATCATTATTAAAATTGTCTAACATCAGCGATGCGGGCAAATTTAGTTCTTTCAAACATTCTCTTTCTTCAGCAGGCAAAACGCCTTCTGTGTATTCTCCAAAAACAACCTAAAATTTAATAATAATAAATCAATAAATTTCAAAAAAAGCTAAAAATTTCCATACCTGATGGATGCAGAGAACGCCCAAAATTAAAAAAACTTGCTTCATTGCGGTATTTAGTACGATAGATAACAACCGCTCTAAAAATTAAAAGCAATTACTTGAATTGAAATTTTTGCAGAATTATATATCTAAACAGAGATGCTATAGTTCAAATTTTATCTAATTAACTTGATTATGTTATTAAAACAACATAAAAATAATTAAGTTGTAACTGTATTTTTTATATTAGAATAATTTAGAATAATACCTAGAATAATGTCATTACAGAAGGAAATTATATAACTTGAAAATGATTGTTGAAAGGAGAAAGAAAGAAGAAAATTAGAAAATTATATTAGAATTATCAAAGTTTACGCATAACAAGAATCCATTAAGTACATGGTGAATATGTGAAAACTAATATCACAATTTTTATTATATTTTCGGTCGTTATAATCGTCTTTCTAAGACCGCTATTAAAAACTTGGTGTTTAATTTTTGAGTTCAGCTAACAATATTGCTGCTGTAAGTAAAAGTGGAGAGGAAAATTCAAATTTATCAATTCCACGACGTTCTCAGCAATTGGACCTATCCACGATCACCACATGCCGAATTTTGCGTAAAATTTGGGTTTAAAGCCTTATAAGATTTAGTTAGAGCTAACCAACCATGCTTGTACGTCGACAATTAGATAATTTTATCACCGAACAAAGTGACAATTTTTCTGAAAAAATTATCTTTTTAGCTGAAGTTTATTTTCATGAAGCAGAGTGCACAGTGCTACACAAGAAGTAGAACTATTGAGGTAGCACCAATCATAAGCTTCAATTTTTTATTCTGTAAATTGTTAAAGATCCTGGAGCTTTAAGAATCTAGATTTTAATTACTAGATTTTTTCGGCGATTTATGTTTAAACATGGAGATGAACTTACGAAATGAAAAGACCAGTGATATGCATTAGAAGCTTTTAATTGAAAACTAAATTTAGCATTTGTCAATTTTTTTTTGGTAATTTTATAATTAAACCTGTTTTCTTACATATTTAATAACGCAATTGTAAAATTTAACTACTGTATCTGCGGCATCGACTCCTTCGGTGGCTTTACAAAATTCTATGGAACCTGTGGCAACTTCTTCGGGCTTGGTAAATTGCAAATTAGCTTCTTTAAATAATTCGTTCACTAACATTACTTTAAATTTGTCGAAATCCATAGTATTATCGGCATTTACGTAGTTAAACTTTTTAAAGGAACACATTACCACATTGTTAATATCAGAATTCCCTTCAGTAACTGACCAATCTTCATTAAAATTCTCTAACATCAGCGATGCGGGAAAATTTAGTTCTTTCAAACATTCTCTTTCTTCTGCAGGCAAATCGGCTTCTGTATAATCTCCAAAAACAACCTAAAATTTAACAATAATAAATCAATAAAGTAAAAAAAAAAACTAAAGATTTCCATACCTGATGGATGCAGAGAACGCCCAAAATTAACAAAACTTGCTTCATTATGGTATGTAGTACGATTGGAAGGACCCGATCGAAAAACTAAAAGCAATTACTCGAATTTAAATTTTTACAGGCTTATATATCTAAACAGACAAGCTATAGTTCAAATTTTATCTAATTAATTTGATTATGTTATTAAAACAGCATAAAATTAATTGTAAAAAATAATTAAGTTGTAACTAGTATATATTTCAAATTAGAATAATTTAGAATAATTAGAATAATACCTAAAATAATTTCATTACCGGAAGGAAATTATATAACTTGCAAATGATTGTTGAAAGGCCTGGCATTGACTATTATTTTAGAGATAATAAGATTAGAACATTATATTATAATTATCAAAATTTGGGCATAATAAAAGTCTACTACAAAAATGGTTGATATGTGAAAGCTATAGCGTAATTTTTTTTATATTTTCAGTCGTTATAATCGTCCTTCTAAGACCGCTATTAAATTTTGGTGATTAAATTCAATTCAGCTGACAATATTGCTGCTGTAAGTGCAAGTGTTGAGGAAAATCTAAATTTATCAAATCCGCGATTTTCTCAGCCATTCAGTTAGTGCAAGAATTATGGCTAACCGACCATGCTGTTCGTCGACAATTCGCTAATTTTATCACTAAACAAGGAGATAATTTTTCTGAAAAAATCATCTTTCAGCTGAAGCTTACTTTCGTTGAGCACAGTGCACACTGCAACACAAGAACTACAGCAAAATCTTAATTTTTGTCTGAAAAGTTCTAGAATTATATACCAAGGTTAGTTTTTGACCTACAATTTTTTATTCTCATTTTATAGCAATAGAGATAATGAACAGAGTTAACAGTATACAAATACCATAAGATAATCGAAACTAAATCTTGGGAGATAAATAACTGGCAGATGTATTTGCTATTGTAATAGCACCAATCATAAGGTTCTTATCTGCAATTTGTTAAAAATCATTGAGCTTTAGGTATCAAAAAAAAAATTAACAAACCGAAGTTTCTAGATTGAAACAATTTGTGATTAAATTATTGCTTTAGATATAAGACCAGTGATATCGATATTTATTAAAAACATTTAATTAAAAACTAGATATAAACATTTTCAATTTTTTTTAGGCAACTTGAAGGCAAAGAACTCCCAAAATGAATAAAACTTACTTGAAGTAATATTTAAACAAAGAAGTAATATTTCAAATTTTGAAAAAATAATTAAATTGTACTTCTATGTTAAGCTAACTCCATCTTTTTTTTCTTTCTTTCTTTTTTCTCTAACTCTTTCTCTTAGAGAATAATATATTCGTAATTCTGATTTATTGTTGACGTCGGCAAGCAGCAATCCAAAAGAACCTACGAGTTTATATACTTTCGGAAGCAATAAGAAAATTAGTCTCTTCTAGAAGTAACAGTTGATCGTGTTAACTACTGGACCAATTTTATACAGAATAATTTCATTACAGTAATAATTTTTTATTAAAAAACTTGCTTTTTTAAGATAATAAAATTAGAACTTAAAAGATTTGCTTACTTTTTATAAATATTATCAAAGTCTACGTATAATACATAATATTTGTCAAGGCTTTCGAAATTAAGAGATAAAAAGATACACAGTGATTTGCATAATTATCGGCATTTAAGTAGTACGACTTTCCATAGAATATCATAATTTACTTTCCCAGACTTTTTTTTCTGCTACAGGCATATCAGCTTCTGTGTCCAGAAACAACCTAAACAAACAACCCCCAAAATTAACAAAACTTACGTCATTGCTGCTGACGATTAAAAAGAATTAAATAAATCGAGGGCAAAAATTCAAATTTTATCTGTAGTAGAGATGTAATCTGCAAAAACTGAAAAATCATTATTTATCAAAAAAAGAAGAAAATTCTAGATGACCACGGAGAAAAAGCTTTTTTTGAAAATTAAAAACTTTTGGTTACTAATGCATATGGTTGAATTTAGCTTATCAGGTGCTAAATGATTCTTATTTCGATTGCAATTACTAAATTTAATGTTTTTGTTGTTAAATATTTTATTAGGGATCATAGAATTTTTAGAATTATAAACTGGTGAAACTATTAAATTTTGTAGATCACTGAACCATATATGATGATGATGATATGATGATGAAGTTTTTTCATGATAACTATTTGAAAAGATAATTTTCTTTAGACATATATGTATTTATCAATTTATCTTTTGATACTAGAAGATCATAGAGTACACAGTATTTTCAAGTGAAACAAGAAGAAATCTAGCTAATTTTACAAATATTGAAAATGAAATGTTATGGTTTCTACAGAGCAACAAAAATATATAATATTTAGCCCTAACCACAGGGCTAAATAGGCTATAGCCCCGGCAGGGCCGTATTTAGACGAGATTTTCGGGGGGGGGGGGAGGTTAAAAATATTAAAAATAAATAGCTAATTTATTAAAATACAAAGGAAACTAAAATTCAAAACAAAAAATAAAAGTATAAAGTACAACATTTAAAAAATAAAAAAAAACTACAATAAAAAACAAATATAAAATAAAAAATAGAAGAAACTTGATAAATAAATAAATATCTAAATAAAAAAAGTTAAGTTCCAACTTAAACCGTCAGTCTTGCTAAAATCGCCAAAATAAATGCAATTTTGGTAATTTTTTTAAATTTAAATTTTGTTATATTAATTTTTGAAATGTAATGTTTGTAGAAAAATGAGTAGAGGGAAGTTTTTTTGCCAAGATGGCGGAAACGATGGAGGCCTAGATTTTGCCCCGCTGATTTTTTGAGTATAATTTTGTGCAAGTATTTTTGCAATTAAGATTTTATTTTTGAGTTTTGTTATTGGAAAATTTTGTTTAAAAGTATTTTGGTAGAAAGTGACCGCAAAAAAGTTGAAATTTTGTGAAAAGGTTGTTTTTATTTAATTAAAGTAATTATTTTTTTGAGCGATTTTTCTTTATATTCAAAGAAAATTTTGATTTTTGTGAACTTTATTTAATAGTTGAAAATAATTTGTCGAGATAGCGACAAATTTTGATTACAGGTTGACTTCTGGGGGACATCGCGGATAAAATTTTGTTTGTGTCATTTTAAAAGTTTTGTTTACTACGATATTTTTAATAAGTTTAAATTTATTCATATTTTAATTTTAAACTCTTTTGTAAAAAAGCGTCTTTAAATAAAATTTTTTAATTTAATAAAAATCACAAACTAAATTCTTATTTTACGGATGGTAAATAATGTTGTCAAAACGAAGAACTAAATTTGTTGTCAAAACGAAGAACCAAAATATTATAAGACAATTATTTATGGGTTTGCAATGCCCACTCTAATTTATTGCGGAAGTGTTATTTTAAGCTATGTTGCCAATGATTTATTTTTCTTTTAAAATTTTTGATTCAAACAATTTTTAAGAATTTAAAATTTTTACCGTAATAGTAAGAATTAAGATAAAATATCTATTTCGTTTATTTCAATATAATTATTTTTCAAAAATTCGAAAATTAATTAATAGGAGTAATAACTAACAATATTAATTAAGAGGCCGCAGACTTTTACACGGTACTGTAAATATATAGGGCTTTTTTATATTCTTCATCGTCAGTTGTTATATTTTTGCAATTTAGTAGTAGGTGTATTTTCAATCCAGTGTCGCCAATCGCCGGATATTAATACGAATTTCCGATTTTTTAATTTGGGATTTAGTTTATTAGAAATATCTTCAGTTTTAATTTTTTTTAATACAAGTTTTTGTTATTATTTGTAAAGATTGTGTTTTCTGATTTTTTTCCGATTGCAGGCGACCTTCCAGTACTTGATAAATAATTGGGGGGGGGGGGGGCCTGAGCCCCGAGGCGCAAGCCTTTTGGGAGCGGCAATTTTTATTTCGATCTTAAAAAGAATAAAAGTTTATTTACGATCTTCTTTGAGACAGAGCAAATTAAATTATAAGAGTATTTTATACCGGGTGTCCCCGTGACCGTGAAGAACCTTTGAGGTGGTAAAAACGACATTTTTTATTTTTTTATAAAATTTTTTTTTTTGCCTACACCTTGTTACAACTATCTACAACTCGAAATCCGTTGATTCTAGACGATAAAAGATGAAAACCTAATTTGTAGATAAAAAACAATAATATCGAAGCTATAGCCGTTTGAAATCAGAAAATCAAAAATTGCTTTAAAGGGAGGTACCCCCCCAAGGGTTTGGACTTGAACAAACATTTTATTTGAAAATTTGTCTTAGAAAGATGTCCTTTATTACCACCTGAAAGATTCTTCACGGTCACGGGGACACCCTGTATATAGAGAATGACTTATTTAACAACTTTTGTTTTTTGTTTACTCTGAAGTTTGTTTGTGTTTATATAACTTTTTTTAATTTAGTATGAATTTAATGTTTTGTTTAGTGTAATAGTAATAAATTGACTTTTACCATTTTGTATTTGTGTGTTTTCTTATGAAAAGGAGCGCATTAATTTTAGCAGGCCATTGCAGGGGCCTGATCGAAACGTCAGATTAAAACAGCTGAATTTTAAGCCGACAGACCGGCTTTGCTGACAAAGTTTTTCAGCACAAAATGTTACTTGAGAAGTGCGTCGACTGTTCGGTTCCAGGCGAAGCAATAACTTTATTCTGACAGTCTTCCTTAGGAAGACAATGGTAACTCTCAGAATTAATTTATCAAGAAAGAATGTACTAGAATGTATAGAATGTACTGAATGTGAAATTCTGAAATAATAGAAGAATTTGATGAGTGACGGTTTAGTGCGGCCTTAGGGCCGCACAACTTAGGTAATCAAGTAACTCGCAACTAACAAAAATTAAGACAAGAAAACATTGAACGGTAAAAAAAATACAACTAAAAGACTAAACGTTAAGCTCTTCGGTTAACTGTTTTTTGAATTCGTTTGAATTACAGACTAAAGCGGTAGCTAAATCACTTGACACAGGCCCGTAGCCAAGATTTCATTTCGGAGGGGGCACTTGTAAAAAGTAAAATTTTCGAGAGTTTCCCTTCCGAAAATTTTTATTATTACAGATAAATTTTTTCAATGTGATATTTTTCTAAATTTATTAAAAATTTTAGCCTTTCTTCACCAGTAGAATTTCTTAAGGGGGAAAAAGTGTCCGAGATACAAAACAACAGCATATTTTTGTGACTTTTTTTCAGAGTATACCTTATTTATTAATATTTTTTAAATTATTTACATTATTAAGTATTATTCAAAGAACATTCTACTAAATTTTTATAAACAAATATTGAAAAATAAGCCAGTGGCAGTGATGAAAACCGAGTCACCTCAAAAAAAAAAGGTTTCTTGTGGTCAGAATAACTCATGATTGCTTCATCTGAAATTGAAAAACCAAAAGATTTCCTTAATAGATAAGTAGTTTTTCTAAGTTTTAAACGAAAGAATTAACAAATTTTTTTATTCATTTTTGTATTATTTTGTATTAATAATTTATAAAATTATTTATTTTTGAATATTTGGTAAAAGTGCAATCAAAATTTCTGTTGTGGTTAAATTAAAAAATAAGTTGTAATTGAAAAAAAAATCCTTCGTTAAAAACCAAGATAAACTTATGTACTAAAGAAATCTTTTTGGTTTTTGGTTTCTTAAATTCAGATGAAGCAATCATGAGTTATCCTAACTACCGCATGGCAACTTTTTTTTATGGTGACTCGGTTTTCACTACTACCACTGGCTTATTTTTCAGTATTTTTTATGAAAATGTAGCAGAATGTTCTTTGAATAATGCTTAATAATGTAAACAATTTAAAAAATTTTAATAAGTAAGGTATCCTCTAAAAAAAATCACAAAAATATGTTGTTTTTTTTGGTATCTCAGAACTTTTTCCTTGCTTAAATAAGTTTTTATTCGTTTTAAACCAGAGAAACTTCTCTCTGCAGTTGCTGTAGTCACTGGTAATATTGCAAATATTTTTAATAGGGTTCTGACATTGGAAAAAAATTCTTCAGAACATTTTGCCTATGTATATAATAAATTCTTTGACAAATCGTTCACATTTAACCATTTTTGTTACCAGAAATCGAATTCTTCTTTAAGAATTGCTGGGTATACCTCCTCTTTAAAATATACTTATTTTATTATCAAAATTCAAATTTTTTACTTTTAAAGAAATTTTTCTTTTGAACATTTCGGGGGGGGGGGGTCCCTAGGTGTCTCCCCTTGGATACGGGCCTGGCTTGACGTCACCGTTACTGTAGGAACTATGCTACAAACTCAAATTTCTAAGTATTATTGACAAATCTAAATAATATTTTTTTTAAACTCCCAAAGACATAAATTACTACTTTACTCTTTCAGTTTATAGAACAAACTTTGGCTTTGTGAAACCGGGAGATTTGAGGATTATATAATATCTCCCAGTAATTCAGAAATACGCAAATGAGACATTCAGTTATCAGAAATTTAGTATTTAATATTTTTATTTACATAATGAGCATCAAAAGTATTTTGTTTTTAAGAAGTAGAACACAAGATCTAAATTTTTTAAATAATATATTATTTTAATATATAATATTATATTATTTTAATTTTTAAACATTAGCGGATTAATTAAACTATAAAATTCGAATCATTTTTAATGTTGTACTCAGATTAAATTCATTTATAATATATAATAGAAAATTAAATTTACCTGCGCTATTTAAGTATTGTTGTTTTGTATTATATTTACTGCCAAACTAGAACTAACTAATCTAACTATAACTAATCGCAAAACTTTGAACAGTATTATTTAATAAAAGTCTGTTGATTTATAACTTTCAGATTATTAACTTTTAAGAAAATTATTTCATTTATAAAAAATTCCGAAATAAAATTACTAATTCTTTATTGGAAAAAATGGAATAAATGTTGATTTCGGTTAGAAATCTCTCTAAAAGAGATTTAAATTCTCGATTGTACAACAAAACTGAACTAATTCTGGATGCAACAATACAAAAAATTCAATAATTTTGGTATTTTAAATAATTCGTTAATTTTATTAAATTATAATATTAAAAACTGATATTAAAAAAAATAATCCTTCAAAAAAATGTTTTGATCATGGTAGATAATCTTCTACTTTACACCATGAATTGAAGAGTAAAAAGAAAGTAAAATTAATTTGAAATTAAATTATTCAATGGTATTTTTAAATTTTTTTAAAGAATATTTCTGATACTAGCTTATAAAATTAATATTTTTCGACTATATTTCAAAACGAAATATTCAATTGTAAAAGGGTTTTTTGAAAAAACCACAAATTAAATTAATTATTTTACTATATAAACATGGAAAGCTTTTAAATATTTTCTAATTTTATGAAATTTACATGTTTTGCACAAAATAACTTAAAATTCATCGCTTTCTCTCTTAACTCGCATTCTTGAATGCAAATTTCGCATATTTTAAGTTCGTCAACTAAATTAATTAGTTTACACACCATGTAACAAAATTAAATTTAAATTCGTTTCCATAATTTGGTTTCTAGAAGACAAAAATTTTGAATTATGTTTTACAATTAAGAAAAAAGAATTGAAAAATCATTTTTAAAATGAGCTTTATTTGAGGAGATCTACATTATTTAACAGAAGTCAAAACATTTAAGACAGTAAGTTCGTACATCCTTCTTAAATGCACCCAACAATAACAAAATTATTGTTTCATATTAATAAAGCTTAAGATAATTTAGAAAAAATATGGCAAGTATGTAATTATTAACTCTTAAAATTAAGACTAATATCACTTGTTCACATAATAAATATTATAAAATAGTAAATATTGCAAAAAAATCATCCGAATATGTGCACAAAAAATATTAGTTGGAATATTTTCTTCACATGCATACTTTTACAATATAATTTTACAATTAAGACTAGAATTTTAAGCAAAACATTATATACAACACCGTCGTAACATAATACAAAAAATAAGTTAAAAAATCAACAAAATGAGTCAAAAAACGAACAATTTCATATTTTTTTTTCGTAAGCTACACTAGACTGGTAAGCTTTCAAGTTTTATTTGTCATGTAAATATACTATAGTGTGCTTTTGCTAGTAGTTTATCTTCTAACATTTAATCCTTTATGTAGGACAAATCACTAAAAAAAAAAAATTAAAATAATTAGACCATGCTATCAAATTTTTCTCTACAAACCTTTTAAAATGTAATCGGTCAGTAGGGTTGGTACAGTCGGACTATCTTCATTGATGGCTTTCAAAACTAAAATTTAAAATACTTTTGTTATACAGAGGGCACTGAACGATTTTTTTCAAGTGTACGCCATAAAATTTAAGATAGTTTAAGGAGTGGTTCATAAAAATGGTAAACGGCGCAATTAAAATTTAAACGCTACGGCGGCGAATAAAAAAGTTAATCACTTACTTTTGATGAGAACCTGCAGGGTTTGATTATCTGGAGGGCCACTGTCTATGTGATATGGTATAACCGTGGTCAGGTACTAAAACCAAGACATTATTCTTACAGTCGCACTTAAATATTCGAGCACTTACTTTTGGATCTAATCCGTTATGTGGACGAAGAGAGCTGCCTTTGGAACTCCTCTTCTTTTCGACATGATATTGCCGCCTTTTATTTTGTACCGCCAACAGTAATGATATAAACGTATTTTTTAATTCCTTCTCGTATTCTAATTCGTCCCTTAACGCAAGCTCCGTTATCAAAGTTTCCGAAAATTCCCTAATTAAAACTTCTAATTCCATATAAAGTTCGTTAAGTTGGGACAGACTTAAATCGCGTAGTTCTGGAAAGAGAGGCTACAGTGGAACAGAATACTGGAAGATGCCAAGACTTACTGTCCTCGTATAAAGGTGAACTTAAAACTTCCTTAGCTTTCTCCAAAGTTTCGCTAGTATCTACAAAGGATTTTCTACAATCGGGAGAGGCATCCGAAGATGAATCGTCCTCTTGCATCATGTCGTCTATCTCTTGGATGACTTCATCTGCAGTCTTTAGAGGTTCCTGGTCCTGGTGCAACCCACCCAAAATTAACGCATGCATGTCCAAGTCGCTGGCGACTGCTTCATCCTCGGAACTTAATTCCAAGTCGTCGTCGGGTGTTAAAATGTTCTGTAATTTATAATAAGTTTAAATAATGACGTCAAGTCATTCAGAAGCAAATCACACTGTGACTCACGAATTAATTGCTAAACCAGATTAATTAAATTTACAGTGTTTGCTAATAATTTCTTTGTTGCTTCAAAACAATAGCGGATTGTACTGGAACAATGACAATTTTTTTAAATTTTGTTTCGCTATTGAAATGTATACGCATGGGACACCTAAAAATACCATCACGAAAATAGAAAACCACAAAAAAGAAAACATCTGATAAGCTATGAGAGAAACGCCGAAGTGAAACCAGATCGACTAGTCTCAACTCGGTTACATAATCGTTTGGCCATATTTTGTTACTTAAGTGGGGCATCCAAAATGTTGCTGTGCTTGGGGTGTAATTAACCTACCTCGTTTTGATTTAAATTTAATGAAGGCATGTGTAACTTTCGGGCACATGATTTCGACCAATCGATGGGCAGAATGTTTCCAAAATTTCCAGTAATGGTCCACCACATTCTGAAACAAAAAGGCATTGTGTTAAAAATCGGTTCGACTTTTTGAACAATGAATTGTAAGTTAAATATTTACATACGACCTTCACATTATATATAAATCGAGATGAAAAAAGAATGGTTACCCACATAACGGTTTTTGTCGTAAGCGTTAGCTAGATTATTGCGATTCAAGTCGCGTTTATACATATTTTGTAATAATGTAACACGAGCTTGCAATGGATAAATAATTGAGCTTTATGACTGCAGTGGTTTAACGGTTATTACGTTTCGGATTTGAACATTTTGAACGGGAATGGTCAATAACCCGTTTACCTTGTCCCTAAGTCGTCGATTTTACCTGCACTTGGATACAACGTCACGTAATACAGATATTGTTAAATCCGAAGCATCTCGTTAAATTTTGCAGAGACCTATACTTAAAAACTGGTTTCTCCAAACTCAAAACCAGGTTTTATGATGTCTAAGTCTATAATTTTAAAATTTAACTTTCTAAGCTCCGTTACCCCATAAGGTTTGCTAATCGCCGGCCCGTGTTCAGAAGAACAAATTATTGGGAAGCACTTCTTCCATATGCCCCGAATTGGTGTGCATTTATTGGAATAAATTAACTGGATATTAAGATTAATCGTGCGAAATGCGTAGATGTCAACTCGAAGGTTAGATAAATTGAAGCATAAAAGTGTGAGGCCATGAGTCGGATGTATTGTGTGGATGTTTGAAAAGAAAGTTAACAAAAGGTGGATTATAAAACACAAAACCTTTTGGATGGCCCAAAAACACATCACAACCTTCAACAAAGAGATAAATAATTACCACGTTGAATTAGACATTCTACTAATTGATTCCAACATCAGCATTTTTAATTGGAAGGAATTTTAATTTCACACATCTAATTGAAAAATTTAAGATGCTTTATTTTAAATAACAGGATAGAGATAATAAATATCATCCGAAGGCTGAACTTTTACGACAACAAAATTTAAATGTATTCGTGAGAAAGATAATAATTTCTGGTAAAGTTCCCTGAGGTCAAAAGCATTGTCTAATTGAATATAGGTCGTACTTCGAAGTGATATTACGTACATAAATCGATGGTGGTTAAAATAATAAATTATACAATTACAAATAAACATAATTTCTTTAGAAAACAAATTAATCAATGTGCCCTCCTAAACATCACCTGACCAATGACCTCTTAAAGAAGAACTTAGTCAATGATGTTCCAAAATTTATAAATGTAATGTATGCAGGATCCATAATACAAAGTGTGTGGCGCCGCTTTTTATTTGATTTTGAAGTGGAAATAGGTATTCACTCTTTTGTTCATTATTCCGATGCTATAAACGACTATGCTTTCTTCTAAAGCAGCATCAAATTCAATTCCTATCATACCATGTTATGACCTAAAAGAGCAATATCCCTCTTAAATAGAAAATAACTTAAAAAATGAATTTTTAAGTAATTTGTGGTATTTAGTAGTATGTGATGTTAAAATAATCAAACCTAACAAATGTTAAAATAATAAATTTTAACTGTTTAGAATTCAATTTCTTGTTTACTTCAAATCCTGTTAAATGTGAATTATTGTCATTTTTTAACTATTATTATGTTTCTGTTTAGTATGTATTCTTTACTTAACAGTTAAAATTTATTATTTTAACATTTGTTAGGTTTGTTTATCTTAATATCCTTCTTACCCTTTTTCTAGCGTTGTCCACACACCAAGAAAATTTATTATTAAACTGTTTTCTTATTATATCGTCAGTAGAACGCCAGTGCTGTAGCTTTAAATTATAATAAAATTTCAAAAAGGACAGAGAGAAATTTATATTTAATTTAATCATTAACTCGCAAACCGTTGATTTGAGACCATAAAGAGCTAGAATTTAGCATGTAGAAAATTCCCGATTCTTTAAAAGAGTACTGAGGCCTAACCGGGGGGTCTGGGGGGTATGGAATACCCTCCAGGCAAGACGATTAGCGGCGAATTTAGCTGAATTATTATTTTAATCATAATTATTATAATATTTTCGATTTATTTTTAAATTACACTTCTTTTTCAAATTTTAAAAAAGAAGTAAAAACAAGCGTGCAAGAAACAAACCTCCAATTATTGCCAAAAAACTTGTTCGAGTGGAAAGTTGGAGCAGATGTGAAACCTTAAAAGCTTCCATGCGGAGCGTTACTCATCGTTTTCTTCAGATTTCACGCTAAATTCTCTATAGAAATCTCTGAAGATGAGATTTAATTATGTAACATCACGATAAGCGATGCATAAGACAGCCGAAAAATATAAACGCCATTTACAGTTTGACCTCTTAGACCTCTTAACGATTAAAACGAATGTGATAATAGCAAATGGTAAGTGTGTCAAGTTTTTATATTTGATTAAGCACTTAGTTATTCCATGCCACATGTTCGTTACGTCGAAAGCGTGAAAATTTTTATCGTGTATTAAAATCCTTAAAATTTTGCATAATATTTTCATTCAAAAGTGATTACTGAGTGTTCGAGTACCGCTTTGTTTATTCGCTGGAGAGTTGAACTAAATTAGTTGGCGCTCCACAAATGCTGAATAAATCCATATTCTCAGATATTGAATCCAAATTGAATTTCAAATTCAATTCTGCCTCGAGCTATAATTAGCTAATTAAACAAAATTGAATGAAAGTAAAACGAAGTATCTGTTTACTATTCCAAGCACTTCTCATGTAGATACATCCTTGAGATAATAAATATATCGTTTCACTTTGTTCAACTATGTAAAATTTCTCATTGACATGCAAAAAACGAATTAAAGATGAGAAAACCGGAAAAGAGACACTGTTTCGGAACTTTAATCTATGGTAAAAAGAGACCAGGCCGCCCCTGGTAGCTCATTTTTGATTCTATATTAATTGATGAGAAGTAACACAAAAAGGAGAAAGAAAATTTTTTGATAGGATAATCTTGTTTACTTATCAATCTATTCAACCGAAAAAAAAGTGTTGATTAAAATTGTCACATTAGCTAAAAGGTACTTAAAACTTCAATTAAGCAGTATATCCGATGGAAAAGGATAACGAATATAGCTCTGCTGAAGTGCCGTCTCATCCTGAAACAAAATGAAAGAAATTCGATAAAAAAAAATTCAATTTCATACGATTTCCACTTGTTATCTTATATTAAGCCATCTTGTGTTGGGTAGGATAAAATTTACATGCAATCCAGAGCGGCAAAAATAGAATAGAAAAATCGTACAAATGAAATTGAAAATTCAATAAATATGTAAAAATGTAACCGAAGTATAATTTTGTAATTTGTACTATTCCAAGAAACTTTTTGCTTGATATGCATTGTGATAACCCGCATTCGGGTCATTGAATTAATAAAACCAAATGTGATTGTAAGTAATGCAATGCCAATATAAAATAACAGAATAAAATCGTCAAAATCCGTCTAGAGTTATCAAATCTCTTGAAATCCTTTGTTCAACAAATCCTCACCGAGTTTTAAATTATTCCACAGCAGTAATTTCCTCTTGCAAATTCGTTTGTCCAGCATTCTGCGTTGTCTTTCGAATTTCGCTTGCTTACGTTCCATTTTTTCCACTTGAAATCGAAAAAATTTAATTTTATAATTTGTGATAATGTACTTCTTGTATATTATCATCTGCAAAACTAAATGTATTGCAGTGATCCTTTCAAAAAAGGTTGATTTCACATGCACTATAAGTGCTCCAAGCTTGCTCTTAAATGCGGGAGATGAGACGGTCGTATCTCAGGTTGGGTTCTATCGTTCTCAAAAATAAAAATAAAATTATTCTTACGTTATGCGCCGTGCGACAAAAAGGATGATTTAATTTTTAAATAATAATTACCAGTGTTTCACAAATATAATCGTTTTCCAAAAAAAGTTAATATCCAATTCAAAAAAATTAAGAGTATTCCAAAAATTAATTAATAAATCTTATGTAATTCAAATAAATAATAAATTCTCCAAAATAATCTAATATAATATTCTTTGAAAATAATCCAAATTTAATTAAATGTAAAATTTTAACTTTCTTCAAAGGGATCGAAGTTTGATTTCCCTTATCCAAAACTCGCACGTTCTTTCCTTCAAATGTAATTTTTAAATTTTCCAATTTTAAATAATTCAAATTCAATTTTTAACTAATCAAACTGTTGTTTTTCCAAATAAATCAACCAATCAATCAACTACTACTCGGTAGCAACTTATCAAAAATTATTCAAACCAAATCCAAATTTCAAAATAATACGCAGTATTGCAATCGCATAAATATCACTTTATTTAACTCAAAAATTATAACTCGCAACTTCAGATCAATGAAAACAAAAAAATCTCAATAATTAAAGAGCTAAAAGTCGCACCGCTTACTCTTGCGGCGACCCGTGGCTAAAAGCCTAGTATCTCCGTCGATTCGCTCCCATCTCTCTAATTTTACAATCTTACAACTTAAAATTATTAAAATAAAATTTTCATCAAAATGTACAGGGTAGGTGCGAATCCCTTTGAAACACCACAGTATGTAGCCTCCTGGTTATTTTCCGGAAACAGCTGGTTATTTATATAAATGTCCATTATTTTGTTACAATTAAGCTTCTTAGACTTTGATAATACAATAAAATACCAAATATATGGCCGTGGAATCGCCTGGTTTCGTCTAAACAATTGTTTACGTTAGTGATGTTAAAATTTCACCTGAACCCTTTTTTGTTTTATTTGTCTAATTTTCCCTTCCGAAAAGTTCTAATATTAAACTCAAACCTTCAGATTGACACCCAATTTTACTTTCTTTAAATTTATACATGTTACCATTAGCTCCAAAGCTAAAACTACAGAGGTTATCTTTCCTTAACATTAAAAGATTATTTTTTCTTCATTAAATTTGAAAACACTTTTCTATAATATATAAAAATGAAGTCTGAAATCTTCACGGTAACTCATCAATTGAAAACGGCTGAACCGATTTGGCTGATTTTTTGATAAGTTGTCTATATCTGTGGCAAGGTTTATATGAAAAAAAAATTTTGAAAAGTTTCGCGAAAAATGGGAAAGCACTTACTGGCTGACGCGCAGGAATGGATGTGGTGGTTTGATTATTAAATTGGCTAATAAACTTATTTATCTATATATATAAAAATGGAGTGTGAAATCTTCACGGAGGTTGACAATCAATAAATCGCAAGGCCAATCGATGGAAGTCATTAGGATTAATCTCGAATTTCCATGTTTTTCGCACGGTCAGTTGTACGTTGCCTGTTCGCGTGTTGGCAAACCGTCTTCGTTGTTTGTTTTTGAGCCGGAAAACAAATCAAAAACATTGTTTATCATATCGCTCTCTACTGATTTCGATTCCATTCAAATAAATAAACAATAAACATTGAAATTTGAAATAACTGTGTTTTATTATCACTCTGGAGTTTATCTAAAGGCGTTAAATTGGGGCGAGCCAAAGTTTGCCGGGTCCGCTAATTTATAATTTATACAGGATGCTAGAAAAAACGCAACTTTTATAAATATTCATCAAAGCAAAAACCGAAGGTTACAATTACATTTCTAAATAAATGATTATTATTCAGAATCTGAGGCAGGACAACGTCTGTCGGGTCAGTTAGTTAATTATAATTCAGAAGAGCCAATAGCTGATGTACTACGATTGGATGTATTGATCTCAAGTCCAAGACCGATGACTTCGAAAAGGCAACACGACATCATTCTATTAAATATTTCTATGCCCTAGTGAGCCATTATAAATTAAACCAGGTTAATCTTCACTCTAGAATTAAAAATCACCAATTTCATTTATAGGCTTTCCACTTACTTTTGACTTTGTTTTATATATTGTCGTGTTTCGAAAACCATAACAACATTAATTTTATTATTTTGTAAATTATTTTAAAGTTTAATTTTGTTTTATTATTTATTTGTATCATATTGTGTATAAAAATGTTAGGTGGGGAGAACGAAAAAGTAGAAAAAGAGAGGGGCTTCGGGCCGAGATGGCCGACGCAATGGACGTGAATTTTGTTCGTTGTGATTGTAATTTTGTTTTTTTTTTTCAACAATTTAATGATTAAAGTGAATTTATTTTGATAGAAAGTTGTTTTTGTTTTATTACTAAAGTGAAGTGCTAATATATAATAAATTTGGAAGTTGAAGAATTTGTCACAAATTTAGTCGATGCGTAAAAATTAAATCGCAACAAATTTGTTTAACCAGGCGTGGCCAGATGCAAAAGACCATTAGCGCTTGCAAGGCCACAGATTACAAAGAAAAGTTGAGCATTTTTAATTTTTAATTTACGATTTAAAAAACAATTTGAAGAGCTCATAGCTAAATAAAATAATCTGTGTTACCTCAGCAAATTTCACAAGAGGGTGAAAATGCATAAATTTGAAAAGTTGAGGGCATAGTATCCATCGGCCAGTTGGCAATTTTATTTATCAATTTAAAAAATCGCAGGTCAGGACTCCTTTAGCAGACACGTCTTGATTAAACATGCATTTCCTGCTTCCTGTTGTGTTTGAGAAATATTTAAAATACAAATAAATAATACTCCTTACTGTGCTTTTGGAGATTTTCCTTATCCTAGCTTTAAACGTAGATTTTCACGTGATTAACGTAGATTAAACACAGTGGCTGCTGAATCCAACCCTGCAGAAATGGTCTAGATGAGAAACAATCTTAGTGATCATCAGATGCATCATTAAGTAAATTGAATGAATCACAGATAAAATTTCGTCTCAAAATTGTTTCTCAATAAAAAAAGTTCTGTAATGAGAAAATTCGAAACTTATTTAAGTTGGAGAAATTTCAACGATATTGCAGTTGAGAATTTTTCCGAAATAAAAAACGCAAATCCGCAGTCACTTTCCATTTTAGGTTCTATGAATCACAGCGCAAAAGTTGTCTTTACTTCTCTCGACGTTTTTAAATTACTTCATATATTGGATGAGAAACTATAAAAAGTATGTTTACGCTTTTTGGTTATTTTGAGGTTTCGAAATTTATCTTTCCATGCATCTGAGAGCGTAGGCATACCCTCAGCAGTTCAATTAATTTTTTGCAAGAAAAAAATAATAAACTTTTGTAAGTTATTGCACCTACAGAAGCAAAAAACATCATAGATCAGCATTAACTTTCCTTCTTGGTTCGATGACCCATCTGAGACTAAACATCGCAATAAAAACAAGTTGATTGGAAACAAACTATTATTGCTTTTAATTTAAAACTTAATAGTTTGAGGAACGTCGAAGAAGATATAAAATACCCCAACACGAAGAGTCTGGAGCCTCAGGGGTGCCATTTTCTCATTACATTATTTTCAGTTAAAAGCCATTCCATCTAATTCTCGTGGGGTTGTCCTCTTACTTTTATAGTAACAAAAATCAATATGTTGTTTGATATTATGTTATATTGTAAACAGGAATCGCCAGCATCCGTCGACATTTATTGTGCTCCTTAATGGCTTTGTCAATTTAGTTCCCATCTTTACGCCCTTTCTTGTCGAATTGAAAAGAACCAAGCACAAAAAAGTGTGACGTCTATTTAAATATAACTCAAACAACACATTCACATTTAAATCTTACGATAATGGAATATTTAATGTTGTGCTAATATTTTTTTCATGAAAAATATTCCTAAGAGGTCATTCCTTTGTAAAATTACGTCATAAAGAAAATAAAGACAAAAAGGAAGCTGATGTACTATGTGGTAGGTGTATGCACGTTTTCTCAGAAAATTTATCTTATATATTCGAGTCACCGGATATAATTTGAAAAAGAAACTTAGTGTGATTCACTGAATTCGTATATTTTGAATATTAAGTGGCAGGCTTTCGGCGAGCCATTAACTAAATCGATAAATAAATTACCCTGGTTTCAGAAAATTGCCCCTTTACACGTGTGGTTACGAGAACCTAATTAAATATTGAAATGGTAGCGTCGCGACGTCCGTGGCCGTCAGTCTAGGTTTTCCAGTCGCCAGGTTGTCTCCGTAGTAACAACTGGCATTTCAAATTATCACAACGCTGAGAAATTCAAGTTACCTTTAAATATCAAAACATTTAAGCCCCAAGAGGATTTTTTTTGAAAGCAAATCACTCATACCAGCCATTAATTATTGAAAGTTCAATTTAGCAAAAAAGCTCTACTACGTCAAAACCCGAAGCAGGTTAATCAATAAATACGCTAACAATGCCAGCATAAAACGCGCAATAAAATTATCTGTATTCCGGAAGTTACTATTAATCGGAGCTCTTGGCATTTCAAAAATTTAAATTTGGGCTATGATGCACCAGAGGAGGGTGAAAGATAAAATTAGATACAAAATCATCTAGGATTTTTACGTTACTCAACAAAACAAACGACAAAATGTTATGTAAATGCACGAAATAGTTTAGAAAAATACTAGAATCTAAAAATAAAAAAATGATATAATCTGAGATAAAATTTTGAATGTTAATATCGATTTTAATGCGGTACCTACTGCCGCGTCGGCCAAATATATTTATAATGTCACGATATTACAATAAATAAGAAAAACCTTTTTAATATAAAATGAAAAATATTTCTAAACTTTTTTTGGAGGAAATTGCTGATGTTGCAGTCCAAAATAAGCAATTTGCTAATGCAGCTTATTTTGCGTATTTTGCTCAAACCTTATTTGATCGTTTTGATTATACGGTTGTCACTCTTTATTTTTAATCGGATCAATAAGAGCTTTTATTGACCATATTAGAACCGCAGTATAGAGGTGATTAAAACCTTGAATTGCAAACGCTGCGAAAACCATAAGTAAATCAAAACACAAGATTACAACCCAATCAAGATAAAATCAAAAAATAGTGGATAATAGTGAGAATTTTAGACACTTTCAGGTTTCATAATCGGTTTACATAATAAGACTGCCACCTTTTATGTAAACATCATCTTCTATAAACGACTAAATTGACATGCATGTGGTAGACTTGACAGTCTAATCCAGCGACGATTTCACAATTTATTTATGATGGTAAATATGCCACTGTAGCATGTACATTTCGATCGTAAAACCACAAAACAAAACATTCACGAAGCATTGAATGCCGACTTCTGACCATAAAGAATACAATATCCAGTGGCGTACCGATAGACCGTGACCTCACGACAGAAACTTTCTAATTCAAGTTCTTAACACAAGAAAAACCAAGATTGAAAGTTGATCATTAAAATCTGTAATACGAGTAGCTGTACGTATTCAGTTGGTCAAACAATATTATATACCTGCAGCGATTATGTACAATTTTGTATTTCAAAACAAAACAGAGCTGTTTAAATGAAGAAATTACTGTAGAAGTTTCTTAAACCGTCAATGTAATTTTTGGACTTGATTTATCAATTTGATTCAATATACATAGTAGGGTTTTGAATTTTTTTAAATTACATATAACTCATCACGACAAGAAACAAGAATGTAACGGTACAAAGTTCACTTTGTGGCGTTGAATGGTTTTTTTTATTATCTAAGATCTAGTAAACTAGTAAAAGAATTGCCCTTCGACCCCAATGTGCAATTTAGTATTGAATCGACGACTATGTAAAAATAACGTAACACAAAGCTAAACGGGCTATAGCCCCGGGGCGCAAGCCTTTGGAGGCGACAATTTTTATTTTGATCTTCTTTAGTCCTAAAAAAGATAAAAAATTATTTACGATCTTCTTTGAGTCAGAGCAAATTAAATTACATGAGTATTTTATATACAGAGAATAACTTATTATTAATCAATTTGTTAAAGAAAAAGCTAGGAAAAGTGCTGATAGAAGACATTTTTCTAAAAAACATTTTTAACAAATTTTTACATTATCATACGAAGTCTGAGAAAGTATTGTAATCGTGCAGAAAAAAAAACTTGAGATTTTGATGAATTTAGACATTTTAGGGTCCCAGAAGCGGAAAATCGTCATTTCCAAAAAATGTCTGTATGTATGGATGTATGTAGTATGTATGTGGTTAAATTTTGTGTGTGCTCTACCTCAAAAAGTAATAGAAATTTTTCAACAAAATTTTGTATTTAGTACATAAATATTGAGACTTAGAGCTGATTAGATTTTGGTTAAAATCGGTATACGGAAACGCAAAAAAAATAAATAATATAAAAAAAATAATAAAAAAAAAAATTTGCAAATAATTTTTTTCTTATTTTTAAAATTTTAACTTTTTAATATATTCTCCTCCAAAATAATATATTTTTTTTAAATTCTTTTAAATTTATTATTATTTAAAAGTATGATAAAGTTATGGGCATGGCCACATCCGATTTTTTTTTCTAAATTCAAACCTTCCAGTGTTAAACCACTTTAATGGATTTTTTTTTAATTTTCACCTTCATGTGGCCATAGCCACATAATTTAATCTACAAACTAGATTTAAACCTTTTATTGTCTAAAATTAACGGCTTTGAGTTATAAATTAAAGTAAGTAAAAAAATGTTGAAAAATTCGAGATTTTTTTATTTTAGTTTTTTTCATAACTGTATCTTTTAAACGAAACATTTTAAATTACAAAAATTCTGACGCCCCATTTAACGGACTACAACTTCTGTCTAGTAAAATTTTTAAAAAAATCAATCTCTTTCACAGAAAATCAGAAAATAGTAAACAAGGCAGATACAAAACAAAAAATTAAATTAATTAATTTTGTTGAAAAATTATTAAATTAATTAATCCTTCTTATAAAAAAAATCACGACTGTGTATTGAAATTGAGGGTAGTTATTTTGAAGATTTACTTAAATAATGTAATAGATTAACTGTAATTAAATAATTTTTCAATAAAAATAAAAATTTTGTGAATTTAATTTTTTGTTTTGCAGCTGCTTTGTTTATTATTTTCTAATTTTCTATTAAATGAATTGGTTTTTCAACAATTTTTACTAGACAAAAGTTGTAGTCCGTTAATTTCCTATCCGGAATGAGGCATCAGAATTTCTGTAAAATGTTTCCTTAAAAAGATACAAAACTAAAATAAGAAAATCTCCAATTTTTCAACATTTGTTTACCTACTTTTATTAATAACTCGTAAGCCGTTGATTTTAGACAATAAATGGTTGAATATAGTTTGTAGATTACTTGTAGATTAAATAAATTAGTGCTGTTTTAAAGAGCGTTAAATAATCTACAAACTAGATTTAAATCTTTTATTGTCTAAAATTAACGGTTTTCAATATAAATTAAAGTAAAAAAATGTTGAAAAAATCGAGATTTTTTTATTTTGTTTTTTTTTCAAAACTTTATCTTTTCAACGAAATATTTTATATTACAAAAATTCTGTCGCCCCGTTCCAGATAGGAAATTTAACGAACTACAACTTCTGTTTGGTAAAATTTTTTGAAAAATCAATCTCTTACACAGAAAATCAGAAAATTTACAGAGGCAGATACAAAACAAAAAATTAAATTAATTAATTTTATTTAAAACTTATTTTATTAATAGGTATTAATAGGTTTTTGTACTTATGTACTTTTATTAGTACATCTGCGGAGACACTGTATATTTTGTATGAATTTGTGTTTTCGTTTAGAGTAATAGTAATAAATTGACTTTTTCTATTTTATATTTGTGTTTTCTTTTGAAGAGGGGCGAATTAGTTTTAGTAGCCCAGGAGCGTGATATATCTTAGGACGGCCCTGGTAACAGAATTTAAAAAACATTTTTCAACGATATTTAAATTGATTTAATCCACAACTCTAAAGAAAATAAAGGAGGTAGAATCTAATTTATAGATAATTTTAAGCTTTTAAAAAAGCACTGAGCCAATTTCACTAAAAGATCCACAGTTTCGATGCCGTGATCACTTAGAAGTTGGAAATTAGAAATATTGCTTCGTGGAGAGCTAATCCCCAAGGAGTTTTCTTTTTTAATGTTCTCTATCCCACTCCAGTAGTGTACCAGTATAATAATTACACAAAAAGTTAAAATTACTGTTTGTAATAAAATATTATTATTGATTCTTTTCGATTATTTCGCTTCGACAAAAAGTTGATGACAAAATTGATTGCAGAAATAATATTTGATTAACAATTTTCTGATAAGTTAAAAATACTTGACGACCCCCTAGGAAGGGGGTCATTATTACAATGGATGTAAAAATCAGCTACATCCTCAACTTATTTGGTTTCACAAAAAAATAAGAAACCCTGCAAAAATCTTAGGAAATTATTTACTAAATATTATCAATTTGTACTCGTATAATCATGTGTTCCCCTTTGAATACAAGATCCATGAAGGGGGCGACGAGAGACCACGCATACTTGCATAAAAATACTGATAAATATTACAATGCATGCAAATAGGTTATGGAAAAATTTTGAAATACAACTTCCAGAGTTAGCTTTTAATGAATATTTAAACGACCGTTTCCGGCGATCCTTCTTTTCAAAATTTTATGTAATTTTATTCCATATTATATACTCTCAGGTTTAACCTCTTCCGGAGAAAACAGCAAACTTCCTAGTTTATTTAAGCCAGGTCATTGCAGAAATAGCACTGTGAAAATTAGCCATTCCTCAGGAAACATAAACTAAAGCACCGTCAACACTTCTTCGTTTTTGTTTTATTTATTTTACTGGGAAAAATTTTTTATCAAGAGTTTTGTGCAGTTCTATAATTTGGAATCACTTACAGTCTTACTATGTTATTTTTTACATATTACTGATAGGGATTCCAAAAGGAAAAACTTCAATTGAATTTTGCGACCTTGACATGGCCTTAATCCAAATTGAAACGTTTGCCAAGTTTACACATAAATTAGTTATAGATAAATTGGCCATACAATAAAATAAGTTGCAAACAGCTTTCATCTTGTCAATTTTCTGGCAACTTCGTCACTGAGTTTTGTTTCACAACAAAAATACTCAATTTGATAGCTGAAAAACTTTCGCATTTTACAAAATTGCAGTCGAACACAAAGAAATTGATGAAGGTTTTATGAGATTTATGGAACAATTTTGGAAGATAAATTAAGAAACTAAAGTGAAGGATCCACTTGATAAATGAATACCGAAAATCCCTACAGGAAGGAATAATCTCCGTCCATAAATATCAGTTTGGCTGTAATTGCTTTCAAAAATTAGAAAATGTTAAAAATTGTAATCTTTCCGAACGAACAAATTTCATTCCATTTTGAAAGTTTTGGGCTCCGATACGGAAAGTTCGTTATGGTAATGCAGATGTATTAGAGATTCAAATTTACAAATGGGTTTGTGAATATTTAAATATTATGCGATAGTAATATTATGTAAATAAACAAATAACCGGAATGCATAGATAATTTCGCTCTTTTTAATGGCAGCAGGTCGATCGCCTTCGATTTTTTGCAAAAATATGTCATCTTCCTGCTTTGGTGGGTTGTGGGTATGTTAAGATCTATTGAAAATCTAACAAGTACCGACGAGGGTGGTCAGGTAACAACAATACACACCCTTAGTTCGGTATTGATTTTCAAACATCCCTCGGTAAGCTTAGTCACCCAAGCACATGCGCAAAATTTTTGCACATTATACATATTTATTTATTTATCTTTTAAACAAATACAACTGCAAAATTCCCACGAACCAAATGCCCCAAATCTTGGGAAAACGAGGCAAAATTGCCGCTTCGTTACGTTATCAATGACGCATTAGTCCAGAAAAACCGCAATAAGTGAAACATACTACAATTTTGTGTTGTTTATTAATTTTAAACGAAATCCACCCACGGAGCAATTTATTTAGCCATATGAAGACAGATAAACTGCAAAATTTCTATTGTTTCGTCCTTCGCACTCCAAATGGACATGATAATTAATGGACACAAAACCCAAACAAATGTCAAAACAGAAAACTTACTGGCATTCATTCATGATTTCCTCTTGTGTCCTAACTTGCACAGGAGCCAATTTTTCCACAGATTCCTCATAGTTTCCGAAGCACTTGGTTATTTTTTCATCGAATGTGTTAACTAAATCTTCGAGGGAGCCAGAAAACGTTTCGGTGAAATTATCAGTGACATTAGCGTCTCCGTTCAATATTAAATTTTTAGGAGGGATTATTTTGGGTTTTAAATTATCATTTAACAGGATGTCCTCATTGAAATCGTTTAGCATATCATTTATGTCTATGTCTTTCAATTTTTTCGAAATATTTATATTATTTAATTCGTTTTCATTTTTAAAAGTTTGTGATTGGAATTCATTCGTACCCCACTCGTCGGACTCTTCGAATTGTGCCAGAGGCGCTTCGAACTTTAATTCTGCCATTTTGCTATCCCGCATGGCTCCCTTACGAACACTCACTACACTCGTCCGTCTACCGACTGAAGCAAGTGCACGCAAAGCTTACAAAAAACGATGCTCTGATTAAAGATCACGCGCATGCTCAACCACGGCGACGAGGAGCACAGAGTGCGAAAGTTAAATATTTATATTATATAATTTTTTATTATTTTTTTTTTTTTGGTTTATTGGTGTGGTACTAAACAACAATATTTTTAACGGCAAATTTGTATCACTTGCCTTGACGAAAATACATTAAAATGTGTAATTTTAATCACCAACGTGAGATATGATATCTTTAAGCTTTCCAGTCCGTACTTCACCTCAATTTTAATCTTTTTTATTTTATTTAAAAAAATAAATATATTTATTAAGACAGATATGTACATAGGAAAATTACTGAAGATAATAAAAACAATACAATATAGATTACAAAACAATTTAAATAATATACGAAGTTTTCAAGTTTCGTTTTTGAGTAAATTTGATAAAAACATAAATTTTATATTTTGGATTCTCTTCCCCCGTACTTCTCCCAGCAACCCCTATTTTAAAATTTTGATTATTGCTCTCTACTTATGATAGAAAAGAACAACAAACTGTAATTTACACATACAATATTATATTAGTATATTTTTATACAATTTTTTACAATAGTATATTTTTTAAATAAAAAATCGATAAAAATTTAAGTCGCTTGTCCCGAAAACTACTCAAAAAAAATAAAATGTAATCTCTACGGTTTTCATAGTAGTCAACCGTTCTGCGCTAAAAGAAATTACAAAATACCTACCGCAATTGCTTTTTCAAAATTTTTTTTTAATTTAATTTTACCGAAAAACTATTATTTATTATTACAATTTATGCTAGTTAAATATGCAACACGCAATACACATCTGTATGATAATATTTATGTACTGTTTCGTATTTTAGCTAATTTGGAAACTGCAACACTTGAAGTTTGGCAACAACCCGTAAAACTCCAGTTTTAATTAAATCGCAATCGTAATTAATTAAACTCACGGCCCAGATAAATATTTACGACTTAGTGTCGTAAAATGAGGTCAACAAATTCATTTACAATGCTCCAATGGTAAGAGGGTTTGGAAAATTAAAACTGATAGCGCCTTTTCTCCGGATACGACATTATCAAATAAAATACCTTAGGACTACAATTTAAAAATCACAAATTAAAACGAAAGAAAAAAGAAAACCGACCAAAAAATCATGGAGCATTTTGGCAAAATCAGTAGGAAGCAACTGGGACTTTGCTTTCATTTGGACTGTGAATAAAAATGGAAAATTTTAGAGATTAAAAAAAATGTATTAATTTATGTTTTATAAAATCTATAATCTGTAAATTGAAGCATTTAATTCAGTATTTTAATAACTACTGAATAATACTCACTAAATGCAGTGGAATCAAATTTTCTTTACTCCTGCTAGTTAGACTACCCAAACTACGATAGGAAATTTAAATACAAACGAGACTGGTGTTTGAAATTTAAATTTGTAATATAAACCTTAAGCTAAATAGATTTCCTTTGAGGAAAATTCAAATGGTTTAGCAAGTGATTAACTTATAGAACTCGGAATTAATAAAATTTATTGTTTGTCTGAAAGGTTTAAATTAGCTTGCAATGAAAATACCAAATGGTGCCGAAAATTTTACCATTATTTATTTTCTTTAATTTGTAAAGTAAAATTAAACGTAAAAGCTTATAAAATTATTTTAATGCAAATCTTTAAATTTTTTGAAAGGGTAAAAAGAAAATTGTGTAAATATTATTTTCGGGGATTCCCCATACCCAAAATTTCTGTTTTCGTCATGTGCCTATGAGCCTAAGCCATAATCATAATCGCTTTTTTTACAGTGGACCAAACAAGTACTGCACACTTTTAATACATTTGTATTTTTTCACAAATTTAAATGTGTAAGTCGAATCTAAATCGACCTTTAAATGTACTATTTTAATTAATAATTCATAGTAATTTGACATTAGTAACGTTTAATAAGTCGGCAAATCATAAGTAATTCTCAAAGCTGAAAATTAAATAAATTTGTAACTTTGTAATATTTGGTTCTTCAATTTGAATTACCGCCTTCTCAAACCAAACCAAAGCTGTGATCGTCAAACAAACGTCGCACGTTGTGATCCCCCTCGTAGTAACACTCACAAGTCCTTTTAAATCTGCGGATGGCTCTTTGAATGTGTTACTTTGTTTCTAACCTTAAACCTAAACTTATATGAGCCAGTGGCATAACCACTGACAGGACACCTGAAGGAATAATTAGTACACACAAATTAAATAAAGCACAGGATTCGGTTTAACGATAAATATTTATTTAACCGAAAAGAAAAAAAGGTAGTCCAACAACCAATTTACCAGCAAAGTTAATCTCCTTGATATCATTTAATTCAGAATACTTTAGTTTGAAATTTGATTTAATAACTATTCAATAATTAATTCCCCTGACTGTAAAGTTTTAATTGTTTACTCATATGTAATAACCAACCACAATCTTTATAATACTTTGTAAAGACGCGCCTATATGTATTTCGATGATTAATTAAATTATTTTATATTATGTAAGATCTTTAAATAATAAACCCTTATACGCTAAATTGTCCGCTTTTAACTATTACCTCGTCAGCTTAAAACTAAGATCGTCACCTTAATTAATATGTTGTCAGTGCTTAATCTAAGTTCGTCCCCCTTACTTTTGTTAATTTTTGTTATTAACAGTTCTTAAATATCATAATTGGTATTATTTCATTGAGATATATTTGAAAAAAAGAGAAGAAAACAAACAACATGTTCACCGAACTTGCTGGTACTTAGCAGGTCCTTTTGCGGTTACAATTCCCAGTGATGAGCCATTTCTGCAACATGTTGCCATGGCCATCTTATGATTTTAAGCGGCCACCTCCCCTGTTGTGCAATCCATCTAAATTAAATCATCTAATGCTATTATATTGTCATGTTTCAAAAGTGATTCGGATCCACCCTATACATTTTGATGAAAATTTATTTTCTTATTTAAGTTGTGTTTAAATTGATTTTAAATTGTAAGATTGTAAAATTAGCTAGGTGGGGACGAATCACCGGAAATTCAATGCCTTTTGCCAAAAAATGGCCGACGCGATGGACGTTTGATTTGTTAGTCTGAAAAGTTTAATTGAATAAGTTTATGAATTGAAAATTATAAGAAGTTTGTGATGAAAAATGTTTTATTGATATTTATAATTGGAATAAATTAATTTTGAAGAAGGTTTGAAGAGACCTGTTGCCAAAAAATGGTCGACGTTGATGGACGTATAAATTTTATGTACGAGAAAATTTTGATGAATAATAATTTTTTTAAATATAAGTAAAAGTTTTAAAACGAGAAGTTTTTTTATTAAGATTTGTGGTTGGATTAATTAATTTTGAAGACAGTGTGAACGATTTTTGAAAAATAAAATTCAACGGAAGCTAGGAAGATAATTAGAGATAAAAAGAACTGGAAGAATTTGGATTTATTAATTAAAAAAATTGTTTTGGATGCAAGTAAAATTTTTTGAAATATATTTTTATATAAAATTAAAATTTGTTCAAGGAACAACAAATTGTGAGTGATAAGCCGGACTGCGATATGGGTATCGTATAAATTTAACTTTACCATTTTTAAAATTATATTTAAATACAAATTAAATTTAATGGAAAATTTTTGATTGGAAGCAATTTAAAATTAAATAATTTTACAAAATTAACACTACAATATATATTTCTACTTCAAACAACCGCCTTCATATTAATTATCTTAAACAAATACCCTTACTTCGTATTGCCGCAATAATCTCGAATTACCACCGATAGCTGTTTTATAAAGATACCTCCTATGTCACATATGAATAATCAATCCCTTTCATCACATTAGCCATCCCGTTTAAATATAATAATGTATAAATCATAATCTCAAACCAATAATTAAATCTTAAAACTGAAGATGAAAATTTCAACATAGTTTTAAACTCGTGTTAAAATCATCTCGACCACGTGGTCAAGAAATTATTACATAAATTTCTAACGTAATTCTGTATTAAATTCTTTTAGGAATATAAATCAAATATTTAAACTTACGCATTTTAATTATGTCGATGGCTACGATTTAAATTTAAACAAATTTACATTCAAATTACTGAATAAGTTTTTTACATTTGTTTTACTAAGACCAACCGTCTTGTTTACCATTGTCCAGGTGTTTTAACTAACTGGAAAAAAATATTGAGTCTTCAATCCAATTTAAAAAAATTATATTCATTTCGTTGCAGGAAGAGTTGGGAGTTTTTATTTTTAGCTCCAAATCAGGGAAATTAAATGTTCAGTGGGAGAAAAAATTAAATTTTTAAATTTGAAAATATAATTTTTAAACTTAAAATTTTATTTTTTAAAACTTGGTATTAAGCATTAAATATGCAATAGTGGTAACTTGTGACCACGTAACGTTACCATTTTATCTTCCAATTTATCAAAAAATCTGAGAAAATCTTTATTTTTGGTCAGGGAAAACCTGGAAATGTCAAGAAATTTGCTTTAGAAAATTCTTTGAAAACCCTGAATATTGAAACTCGACAAATATAATATAAATATCAAAGAAAAATTTGAAATTATTTTATTTATATCTTATAAGCCATGAAAACAGCCGCAAAAGTTGCAGTTTCCCTTTGCATTCAGAAATTACCCTTAGGACAGTCTTTTAGTATAATTTTCCTATTATGAAATTTTATGTATAGTAGATTGTAATGTTGGGTTCTTCAATTTGAATTACCGCCTTCTCAAATCAAAGTTCCAAACCCAACCAAAGCTGTGATTGACAGTAACAGCCACGACCAGAGGGAAAAATTGGAAAATATAACTTTCCCGACAAAAAATTTTTCAAAACTTCCCGATGGCGAAGCCAGATTAACAAAATTTAAAAAAAAATTTTGATTAATATATTGAGATGACCCGAACTATGCAAATTTTTAATATTTGCTTAATCCCAAAATTACTCTAACCGGGTATCCATTATTTGTAGCTATGAGCTCTTGTAGTTTTTTAAAATCTTAAATTAAAATGCTCTTTCTTTTACCTTGCATATGGTATTCGACTTTGGCTTCACGTGCGCGCTTGCTTTGCGTATGGTATTCCAGCTGGCGTCCAACCAAACAAATTTGTTGCAATGTAATTTTAATGCATCGAATAAATTATCACAATTTCTTCCAATTTTTATGTTCTCAAGACCCACTTCACCACAATTAAAACAAACAAAACAATTTTCACTTTTTATAAACTTACTTTTGTTTTATTAACAATCAAAATTAAATTATTATTGCGGGAATGATGTTCGTTCGCCCGTCTATTCGACGTGAAGGCATGAGACCAAGTCTTTCTATTCAAGCTCCACTTTCTTCACTTTATTTTTCGTTCTCCTTATTACATATATTACCTTATTTACATAGCAAAATTTTAACTATTTTATACAATATAATACAAATAAATACTAAACGAATTTAAACTTTTAAAATAATTTTCAAAATAAATGAAATTAATGTTGTTTTGGTTTTCGAAACACGACAATATAACCCGAAAAGAAAAAAGTAGTCCAACAACCAATTTACCAGCAAAGTTAATCTCCTTTATATCATTTAATTTAGAATACTTTAGTTTGAAATTTGATTTAATAACTGTTCGATAGTTAATTCCTCTGATCGTAATGTTTTCTAATTGTTTATTCATATGTAATGACCAACCACAATCTTTATAATACTTTGTAAAGAAGCGCCTATATGTTCAACTCAATTGTTTTGTATTATGTAAGATCTTTAAATAATAAACCCTTATATGCTAAGTTATACGCTCCTAACTATTACCTCGTCAACTTAAAACTATAATTGTCACTTAATTAATACGTCGTCACCTTAATCTAAGTTCGTCCCCCTTATTGCTAATTGGTCATTTCCTTAAATCTAAATAAATCGTCTGTACTTAAAACTAGCATCATCATCTTAAATTGTTATGTAGCCGCAAATAATCATAAAGAACTTTGTTAATATTCGTTATTAACAGTTCTTAAATATCGTAATATGTTATAATATATGTTTTATAATTGTTATATGTAATATGTTTTCTTAAAACTTTCGCCGCACAAAACCACAACCTTCTCCTCCGATGTTCAAAAATGTAAGGGCTTACCTGCGCTTCATAATTCTAACGGAAATCGACTTCCTGTGTTTTAAAACCCTTGTTACCAAATCGTATTTTAAAGTAACCAAAAATGAACTTAATTTAAAATTTCGCGCCCATTATATTTAAATTCAAATTTACAATATTACAAGATAAATAATTTAAAATTTATAAGAATTTATTATAATTTGAAGTTTTTTTCTAAATTTGTCAAATAAATGTGATACTTTTAAATAATTCTTGTTTAAAATTAGTAAATTAATTTCTATGAAGTGTACGGTTTTACATTAATTCGCTAGATGTCACTAATTGCAAAATTTCAAATGATTTTTTACAATTTTCAAAGTTTTCACTTAAATTTATTTTCATCGGCTGCCTTCAGCCGGATTATCACTTAGGCCTGAAAAACTATCCAACGGTAACTTACAGGTATCACCACCTTCGACAGGGCTGTAAATTTCAAAAGCTGAGCTCTTTTGCCTATTTAAAACAATAATAATTAGTAATTCAATATTTCAAGTTGGTGCATTTAAATAAATTTTACATAAATATTGAACGCACGAGTGATTATAATATATTATATCAATATTCTTTGATGAAATCGAAGTATAATAACTATTATTATTATTATTATAGTAGAACATTAAAATGAGATAATTGTAATTTACTGTAATTAATTATAATTTTTTTTTTCATTTATTTATTGCATATTGTGTTTAATTTGCTAAACATTATTAAAAATGCAATACAATACAATTTGTTAAATAATGGGGTCAAAAGTGGAACTTTTTTTGAGGCGAAGCGTAGCTTAGGAAAACTTTAAATTTTCGTATTTATTAAATAAAAAATTAAATATAATAGAAAGGAATTTTTGTTATTCTTATTAAAGGAATCTTTGTTATTTTAAACATTTATAAAGATTTTTCTGCGGTTGTATGAAGTTTTTGATTTCCTGATCAAAATTGTTATGATTGTTCATATTGAATTTTCCGTAAATTTGAAAGTTTAAAATAATAGTTTTAATTGTTTTAATGGTTTTATGACCATTTTGCTTTTAAATCGGTTAGCTATATATTCATCAAAACAAAAGCAATGGAAATGAACATTCTGAAAGTCGTCAAATAAGAAAATATAGGAAACCATTCGAAGCTTTGCATAGTATATTATTAAATATTTCTTAATACACCACTGAATTTTTGTCACTTTTTTAATTATATGTATTATTTTGTTTATATACAATAATTTATACAAACAAATACATAATTATCTTATCTTATTTTGTAAAATATATTCAGATGTCAACGGTCTACTAATTTGCTAATTAGCAATTAAATTTTCTTAATTTTTGCGTTTATAAAAAATGTTGGCTTTATTGATTTTACTTTGGGGAAAATAAATCTTTTGTTGGAAAATACCTAGAGGATATGTTTAGCATCCCACTTAACCTTATTGTTAGATAAAATAGATTTTCCTCGCTGGAACATTTAAAGTTATTGGTGTATTATAGTCGAATAAAAGCTTTACAACACTTAAATGTAATATAATACAAAGAGCGATAGTACACATGATAAGTAACAAATTATATTTATAGCACGTATCATTAGACAAGCTTTTAGGGAAGCTACTTCTCATTCAGTTTGAATTCTTCGAAGCTGTCATTAAAAGTTTAATTAGTCCGGAAGTATATTTGCTACAATTAGAAATTAGAATTATTACGTTGTTCATTAGTTGTGTTTAGTAAACATACAGTGAATTTTTTGCATTTTGGTGAGTACAATTGTTTTTGCGATGCAGCATTTTATAAATAAATCTTAAATGTAAGATTTTAAGCCATTGTTTTACTTTACTGCCGCCCACTAACTGTTACGTTAATTAAATTTAACAATTAGTTATTGTGGAATAAAATTTCTACCTTTGGTCCTTATAAGACGATATACTATTTTATGGTTATCGATAAATTAATAATCCAAAAAAAATATATTTTTTAAACAAAAAAACTATTGAAAGTACAGTATGAAAAAACTGAATAAAAAAGAAATTTGATCAATACTCTACATGTATAAAAACCACTTTTAGAAAATAAAATAAGAGCAATTCGCGAGAAAATGTTCTAGCATTTCGAGCGAAATGTCAAGAGTATTTTCACTAACGAGAAAACTTCGTTACGAGTTGAAACAAACAGGGTGGCATTTTATTTTTAAGTAACTTACTTATGTACGTACGTACCTTCACGTTGTCATGGATACAAGAAATTTAAAAAATATTGATTTTTATAGATTTTGCTATTAAATTATAATAATGGTAATAATCTTAGCATTTGAACTTTTTAATTAATTATAATGCAAATTATAGGAACAAAGTACAGTTATTGTTCGATGAATAATATTATTACACATTAATTTTTAAATAATAATTTGCATATTTCGCATAATATTATGTCGATACATAAAAACAGAAAATATTAGGAATTTAAAAATTAATTTATATTAATAATGAAAATTTCAATGCTTTAAACAATTAATTACAAATAGCAAAAAGTTTATTTGAATACCTGGTGTGGTCTTTTGTCTCTAGAATTTTTAAAAATTGTGTTGTAAAAGTGATTGTAGCAATTCCAATGTGGTGGAGGTTAATCATCCACTCCCTTTTATATATTTCATAATTACAATAATTATTTTTGGCTTTCTTTCATTTTTTTTTTAAACTTCAAATTTTACTGTTTTTCTTATCCAAAAGTCACCCTGAAATATGAATAATACGTAAATATACGAAATTTAATTTAAAAAAAAATTACTTAATAATAAACAGTCAAATTGAATTTAAATTATTAAATAATTTTATTGATTTAATTACTTTTAGATATACAAAAAAATTAAATTAAATCATTAAAAACTTTAATTTCGGTTAAATGAATGTGTTCGGCTTATGTGGGCCATCCTGTATATAGTATAATCGGAACAGATTTTTTTTGTAATAAATTACCATCAAGAAAAATAGCTAAATCATGATCGGTGATAGTTAAAATGCCATATTTTGTATCGGCAACAACAATTCTTAATTCAACTTGTAAGTTTAATCCTTTCACATCATTTATTTAAAATAGGTACAATCAGGAGCGACCTTCGATTCCGTAAAGTACTACTAACTGCCCATGTAGATAATATTTCAAATAAGTGTAATAATATATCAAATTGTATTGTGTGGCTATTGCAACCATTGAAATGTTACGCAAAGTGCAAGGTATGCATACATAAAAGTGAAAAATTAAGCTAACCCATGAGAAGGAAAACTACAAAATTCATCAGTACTTTTAATAATTGGTATTCTAAACGTAAACTCTCCGAATACATTAACGAGATTCCTAAATTTTCTTTATAAATCATAATTTACAATGGCGACCAGTATGTTAAGTAGAAAATGGCACTTTTCTGGTATAAAAAAATTTAAATCGAAAATCGAATAATTTAAAATTCGAAAAAAGACCTTTTTGACTTTCTAACTAGGTTACTGTTGCGTATCCCATCTCAAGAATTGAACTTTTTCCTATTGACTATTGGAAAGAAGACAATTTTCTGAGTATATTAACACAAAAATTTTTTAGGATTATGCAATAGTTGTCGAAATAACGGCATTTTAAAATAACGATAAGAAGGTAGATGTAATATGATACACCCCGATGCATAACGAACGGTCTCACGTTGAGGTACGGTCTAGTCGGTGACGGTCTCATTTTGTTGACGGTACGTTTGCTTTGATATACTCTTAATGTTGTTGTCAGTCGCGGTCGAACCAAGAACACGGCAGAAACTATTTCAATCCTGACCTGACCTAATTTAACAGACCGATAAAGTACCCTACACACCAACGTAATGTAATTTATTTTAAATTTAAAATCTTTATCGTTTTTTTTTTATTTATTTTTTATTTTTTTTTTATTTTTTTTACTGTGTCTGCCACTTTTCTTTTAACACCACCGATGAAACGACAACTTTTGATATTGGAATTGGAATTCCCCGACACGGAAAACTTCAGCAGCGACGTACTAAACTCGACTGACAATCGTGTTTCAAATCGCGCAACTGTTTTTTCCCGTTTTAGGGACATTCTTTCTCAACCCCCGTTTCTGGTCACTACTGCACGACCCGCGAGACATCTGAGACGGTACACCACGACATAGACGCGTACGCTTTTTGAGGTTCAAATAGCTGCTAGCCCACAAAATCCCATTTTGTTAGTTTTCGACACACTTTGGCAATCTTCGGTTAAACTTCTTCAAAGTTCAAAATTCAAAATTTTTAATTCCCCTTGTCTAAGCTAATTCACCACTCAGATCGACGCGGCTAAACCTGCGTCAGCGTATATTTTGATCCAAGATCTCCAACGCCCGTTACCCACTTACCAGATGAAGAAGATTAAAGCGCCTACGGCGCTAAACGCTTTGCATTGCAATTCCGCTACGCTACGCTAATCGCGGTCGACACTCGGACGAGTTCTATGGCTTCGAGTTCCACCCTTGGCGAGTTTTGTCATTCTTCAGGAATATTTTTAAATTGCCTTACACAAAATCGGCTAATCATGCAGCCGTGTTAAAAGGTGTATCTAAAATACATGTAAATTTTACATTTTTAAAATCGATTTTTTCGAAAACTTTTGCATTATCCTACAAAATTTTTGTTCTAGTATGCTTAGAAAAGTGTCCTTTTACGTATTTTCAAAAAAAAGTTAAAATTGTGAGATGGGATACGCAACAGTTCCCTCTAACTAAACTAACCTAAACCCAAATTGAATCAATTCTAACCTAAGTTTAATTTAACTGAATCTACTCATGTGTTAATAATCAAACCTAACAAATGTTAAAATAATAAATTTTAACTGTTAAGTAAAGAATACATACTACACAGAAACGTAATATTTAAAAAACACTAAAATGACAATAATTCACATTTAACAGGGTTGAACTTAGAATATTTGAATAAACGAGAAATTGAATTCTGAAAAAATTACGCTATAGAAATGATAAAAATTAGTTTAAAAGTAAAAACTCTGTAATACGATATAAAGGCCTTTATTTCACAATCATTTTTGCTCATCAGTCGTATATAACATTGAAAGTGAGAGAAAATATACCAAATAAAATTTAAAAAATTTAAAATTAAACATTTTTTAAAAATCAAGAAATTTACTAAACTTTAAAATAAATGGTGTGCTTACCCAATAACCAAACTAAACGACGTCACGTGTCTAAATGACACTTTAGTTGACACGTTAGTGTCATTTTAGTGTTTTTTAAATATTATGTTTCTGTGTAGTATGAATTCTTTACTTAACAGTCAAAATTTATTATTTTAACATTTGTTCGGTTTGATTATTTTAACATCACATATTACTAAATACTACAAATTACTTAAAAATTCATTTTTTAAGTTATTTTCTATTTACTCATGTTTTCTTTGCATAGTGGAAATATTCAGATTTTCTACCACACAACATTTTTTCTTCTAACTCTTTCTTTTCTCTTCCATCTTGGATGAAAACACAGATTTTGCCAGGTCCACCGTAACCACAGGAGCTATAGCCCCGAGGCGCAAGCCTTTTGGGAGCGGCAAATTCTATTTTAATTTTTTTTAGTCCTAAAAAAGATAAAAAATTATTTCCGATCTTTGAGACAGAGCAAATTAATTGATATCAGTATTTTATATTAATCAATTTGTTAAAGAAAAAGCTAGCAAAATAAATATATAAATTATATATTTAAATATATATATATATATATATATTTTTAATCCAAGTTGAGATCCTTATAAAACTAAGACAACCAGAGATCCCCATTAAAAATTACAAATTAGGCATATATATTCTCATTAATAATCTAGAAGCAATACTTTTGAATGTTGTCAACACAGAGGGGAAAGGATATCCCATTTTAATTTTTGATGTTAAAAATTATGACAAGTGAGATCCTTAAACTAATATGAACAAGTTGAGATCCTTTAATGTATAAATTGTTATCTAAAGGACAAGGCGAGATCATGCAATGTTGCCAAGTGTACAAGCGGTACAAGCATAAAAATATTTTGCAAAATTGCATAAAAATTATTTTTGCTTGCATTATTAAAGTGCAGTGCATATAACTTTGTTTCTTTTGTGTTCTATTGTTAAAAAAAAGAACTTTATATTAATAATTTTAAATTTTAAAAAAATTGCAAAATCAACATAAATCTTTGTTTCAAGATAAAAATAGGCTACAGATAAAAGTGTTTGTTTACAATATATTTAAAAAACAATAGCTATTGTAAAACCATTTGTATTGATTGATATTTTGTTTATTTAATTATTTTATTTTGTTTATTAATTATTTTCTTACGAATAAATTTTTAACTTTTACACTTCGGTTTTCTACTATCCTAAAAATATTCATAAGGCAGGGATAATAAACGACGAATAAATATTTATTTGTGAAGTTCTGGAATGAGTAACATCTGATTGATCAAATTTTGTATTGTACCTATTTAAATATAGACCAATTAATTAGAAGTTAATTATTCAAAAACCTCACAAGTAAAAAATGCTTTTTTTGTTGTTTATAATCCCTTCCTTATTGTAAAAGAATCAAATTCCATTCTATTAACTAAATTTCTAAACCATTTATCAAAAAAGGTACACCTTGGTTAGCATATCGGCAATCAAGACGCCAATGTTTTTTGATGATTCTAGAAATAAACCACGCTCACTAACATTGCACTGATAAAGAAATTTCTTGATAAAGTAAAGTTTATAAGATAATCCAGATTTTTAAATTTTTTATTAAACCAAAAATATCAGGTATAAGCGAAACAGAAAATTTCAATAAGTCATATAGGTTGTCGCATCGTCAAATTTTTTGAAGCGCCGTTTTAATGATCCTACATTTCAAAATTTAAAGAAATTTATGTAGTATACTCATTTCTAAGCTTCGTAAATCGGGTTACTCATTTAACTTAATTAATTTGAGAATCTTACTTTTGTTCGATAAGCTACACAATAATATATTGCTGTGCAATAATTTAGTACTATTTTTAACAGAATAAATATTCGTTTTTCCCACACGTAACTTGCTCGGAGGTCAACAACATTTCATACTACTTGTATGTAATTATAAAACATAAATTTAATTAAATATTAATTTAACCCAACTATACAAGCACAGTTAATTTTTAGTTTAACGATAATCTAAACTTTTATTAATTGACGAAGTGATAAATACTTAGAAGTAAACCACGGCCATTAACACTGCGCTGATAAAGCAAATTGACGATGAAGTAAAATATATATAACACAAATTCTTAAATCTTTGATTAAACCAAAAAACATGTGGTATAAACAAAACAGATATCTTCAGACCACGTCTAATTTTTTGAAGCGCAGTTTTGATCATTCTGCTATCAAGAATTTATATAATTTACTTCTTTTCAAACTTCGTAAATCGGGTTACTAATGGAACTTAATTAAATGAAGAATCTTAGTTTTGTTCAGTAAGCTACGTAAAAATATATTATGCTGTGCAATAAATTAATATTTTTCGCAGAATAAATGTTTACTTTTCACATACGTAACTTGCTCGGATGTCCAAAAATAAGAAATTTTCAATAATTCCTATACCTACTTAGGTTGCCGCAATGTCAAATTTTTGAAGCGCCGTTTTGGTGATTCTACATTTAAGAATTATTTTTCAATTTTCCAACTTGCTAATAGTATCGCATAAGTTTTTAGTAAAATTGTGCAACAAATTTAATAACTTAAATTTAATAGCCTAATTTAGTAATTTATAAGAAAAGATGCATTTAAAATAAATTTACAAAAATATTTAGTTATAATTTTCTTTACTATAAATAAACTTGAAAAAATATCTGCTAGCTAAAATTGCCGACTTGTTTTGAAATTTGAGCTTTGCTACGTTGCCAACTTGTCGGATCTCAGCGTGGCTAAAAACAATTGCAGATATACACATATACGCTTTGCCGATAGCAGCGCTCCACCAAACTACTCCTGAACTACTTTTGTATATAATTCGAAATATATCCAAAAAACGAGATCCAACCTAAAATTCAAAAGAGAGATCTAGTTTACCAACATTTAACGGAAAAATTCGATATACACGTTAAAAAAGACGAGATCCGAAAATGGATCTCGACTTTCCACAAGTGATCTCGTCTTGTTCATATTTATCACAAAAGGATCTCACTTTTCCTCTTTTTAAATCTAAATATATAACTTTTGTTTTTTGTTTACTCTAAAGACTCTATTTTACTCTAACTTGGTGATAGAGAATACTTTTCGCAGAAACACTTTTAACAATTTTTTTTTTAAATTGAAACCTTGATTGAAACCTGAAGAATTAGGCCTCTTTAAAACATTTTTTTTAAATTTGCACCTTCATGTGATCATAGCACAGAAAATATTGATTTTTATGTAAAAATGATTAGTGCTTTTTTAAAATGCGTGAAATAATCTACAAACTATATTTAAACTCTTTATTGTCTAAAATTAAGAGCTTTTAAAAAAAAGTAAAAAAATTTTGAAAAATTCGAGATTTTTTTATTTTTTATTTTCAAAACACTTCTATCTTTTAAAAGAACATTTTATATTACAAAAATTCTGACGTCCCATTCCGGATAGGAAATTTAACGGACTACAACTTCTGTCTAGTAAAATTTTTTGAAAAACCAATTCCTTTCACGAAAAATTAGAAAATACTAAACAAGGCAGCTACAAAACAAAAAATTAAATTTATTAATTTTATTAAAAAATTATTTTATTAAAACAATCACCAAGATTAAAAATTTGAAGATTTACTTAAATAATGTAATAGCTTAACCTTAATTAATAAAATAATTATTCAATAAAAATAATTCTGATTCTTCTGATTTTCGGTGAAATGAATTGGTTTTTCAAAAATTTTTACTAGACAAAAGTTGTAGTCCGTTAAATTTTCTATCCAGAATAGGTCGTCAGAATTTTTTTAAATGTTTCGTTTAAAAGATACAGAGTTTGAAACAAACCAAAATAAAAAAGAAGCTCCAGTTTTTCAACAATTTTTACCAACTTTTATTTAAAACTCGAAAGCCGTTGATTTTAGACAGAAAAGGTTTAATCTAGTTTGTAGATTATTTCACGCCCTTTAAAAGAGCACTAATCCATTTTTACTAAAAAATTAATATTTTCTGGGCGATGATGGCTACGTGAAACTGGAAATTAAAAAAAATGTTTTAAGGAGGCTAAGGGGCTAAGGGCCGATCTTTCCATCTCCTTGTAAGTTGCTTTTAAATTTATCTGCCTTTTAATTGAAATATCTGTCTTTCCAACTTATTTTTTATTAAAAGTGAAGCTTATAAGCCTATAAGTTATAAGCCAAATAACCAACTTTAGACCAGGGTCGATAGTTTTAAAAATGGTAAAAAGTGAAAAAAAATTATAGTAGAATGAAACCCATTGGAAAAGGTAGAGAATATAATAAAAATGAAAGGAAATATAAATTACGGGCGATCTGAGGTCGGGAAGGGGGAGGGGGTGAGTTTTTAAGGGTAAAAAACGGTTACAACTTTTGTATTGACGCTTTTTTTTACATAACCTCAAAATTTATGTGAAAAATTCGAATAACCGAGTTTTGGGTTTTTTATTTTTATCTTTTGCAAAAATATTTATTTTTTCACGAAATTTGGTGAAAACTTACCTTTGTATGTCCCAAACATACAGTAATATTTTTGATTTAAAATATTCCTTTTTTCACCTTATTTTGACTTAATATCGAAAAAGCACCCTAATTTTCAATCGAAAATTCCCACGCCAAAATATCTGTTTTTTTAAAAAAGTTGGTGTGTTTTTTATTCGTTGAAATCTCTACTTTCTGATAGTATAAAAAAAATATACACTACTGTGGTAAATGTTCTCAGAAAATGTAAATAATACAACATCTGAATTTGTCAAAAAAGGAAAGAAAAGTATCGTCAACTCTTTATTAGCCGATAAAAATGTGTCAAATTTGGCCAATATTTATTATAAAACAGATGCGAACTAAAAAGATATAAAAAAAATAGATTACAATTAATCAAATCTATTTATAAATGTAAAAATGATATAACACTGAACCAATTAATATTTTAAAAATATCAATTAGCTAGAATTAAATCTTCTTTTATATTGGCCAATCTCCCACTCACAGAAGGTGCAGCAGAACAACATTGTTACAGGGCATATTATCAGCTTCAGACTTGGCTGGGTAACAAACTGACAGCAACAAGTTGGGGCTGGAAGCAACATCAACGCGGAAAGACAAGGAATTAATTCCGGAAATATTGCTTAAAACGATTTGCTGCAGCTGTGAAACTGGATGTAACAGTTTAAAATGTGGCTGCCGAAAACATGGTTTGAAATGCACAAATTTATGCTCAAATTGTCATGGTTCTGAAACATGCTCCAATGTAGAAGAAAAAACCTACGAGGAAGTTGATCATTCAGATGAAATTGTGGATGAAGAACCAATGCAGATCGGAAATAATCTTGGAGACGAAGACGGTGATGGTCTTGAAGATTTCGAAGATCTACTAGAATCGGGAAGGTTTGTCGAATCTAACGATGAAGAAATGTCATCAAAGAGACAAAAACTAATGAAGAAGTAATTAGAATGCAAGATAAGTTATTTGCAATCTTGATGTTTTATGGATTTGTAATTTTTTTGTTTATCAATATAACATGAAATCTTACGTTTTTCGAGTAATTAAAGTGTAAATTTTAATAAATAGCTCAAAATTATACATAATGATTAAAAAAAAAATTTTTGGATTCGAGTTTTTTTCAATATTTGCATTTTCTGAGAACATTTACCATAGTAGTGTATATTTTTTTTATACCATCAGAAAGTAGAGATTTCAACAAACAAAAAACACACCAACTTTTTTAAAAAAACAGATATTTTGACGTAGGAATTTTTGATTTAAAATTAGGGTGCTTTTTCGATATTAAGTCAAAATAAGGTGAAAAAATGAATATTTTAAATCAAAAAAATTACTGTATGATTGGGACATACATAGGTAAGTTTTCACCAAATTTCGTAAAAAAAAATAAATTTTTTTGCAAAAGATAAAAATAAAAAACCCAAAACTCGGTTATTCAAATTTTTCACATAAATTTTGAGGTTATGTGAAAAATGCGTCGATACAAAAGTTGTAGATCTTTTTATTACCTACAACTTTGCCATTTAACTTTTTTTCATAGGACTTGCAGTTTTACCGGAAATCGAGATTAACCGTTTTTTATCCTTAAAAACTCACCCCCTCCCCCTTCCCGAACTCAGATCGCCCGTAATTTATTTTTCCTTTCATTTTTGTTATATTCTCTACCTTTTCCAATAAGTTTCATTCTACTATAATTTTTTTTGGTCTCAAAAATTATCGACCCTGGTCTACTTTACAAGCAACTTTTAATAAAAAATAAGTTGGAAAGATAGATATTTCAATTAAAAGGCAGATAAATTCAAAAGCAACTTACAAGGAGATGGAATGATCGGCCCTTAGGGTAGTAGTAATAAATTGACTTTTTCTATTTTGTATTTGTGTGTTTCTTTTTAAGAAAGAAACATCTTAGGACGGACCTGGATTTCGCTGTTCTTATACCTGCGCTTCTTTGCACTTTGACCTTCTTTATACCTTTGGTTTATATTGGAGCTTCGTTGGTCAATTAGCTACCTTCTGGTGACGCTGTTATTTTTTTATTATAATTATTATATTATAATCATAATTATTATAATATTATTTTATTATAATAATTATTATAGTAAAAACTGTTTACAGAAGCTTAATTATTTAAATTAATACTACTTCCTAGTGTAAAATCATTTGAGCGAGGAAAATATATTGAATTGCATCTCTTTGATCGTGGTAGCAAGCGTTAAGGCAGAACCGAACGACCCAGGATCACGCAAAGCTTAGTTTTCATTACTGCAATCAAACAAAGACTGGTTTGCATCCATACATGGTCACCTTCTTGTTTCTGGAACCGGACGATACATTTTATTAAGCAATAATGAAATTATTGAATAAATTGCACAAAATTTTTTAAATTTCTTTCAACAGTAAACAAACCAGCCAACCGAAACCTTTTTTTTTTACTCTAAAAACTGGTGTAACAAAGTATCACCATTTAAATTTAGAACAAATTTAGCTTTCTTCCTTTTCTCCTCAAATAAAAATAATCCTTTCTTCTGGCAGTACTGCAATCGAGAATTGACTGTATTGAGAAGAGAGGATTTTTGGTTGTTTTTATCATCACTATGAGGTATGGATCGCTTTGGAAGATAACAGTGTAGCCGGAGCGACTGGGAAGACCAAACAGAACCATAATTTCCCTCGCCGCAACCTGCCCATCTATGCTTTACGCCCACGCCACTGACATAATTAAGTTTTTTTTCATTGACCTTCTCACCAATCGACAAAAAATCATTATGAAGAGTTTTGTAGCTGACAAATAAAATATTTTTTTAAAAATTAGTTTAATATTAGATTAGGCTATAAATACTAATTTGTTTGGCATCATAACAAAATTTTTGGTTTGTCAACTTACGAGTGTATTTCACTGAGAAAACGTAAGTTTGGTTTTAAAATTTTAGCATAATATTATTGTGAAAATTATTTCTTGAGTTACTAATTCAGACGTTAGGCAAAAAAGGATAATGAAAGAAAGCGCAAATGGTACTTAAAATTTAATTAGAAGCACGTTTAACTAATTCGGGTGTTATATTACCAATAATACAAATTTTCAAGGGTTCATAATAAACAAATTGAAACAATATGCTTGAAATAGGATATATCAATTTAGGTCACGAGAACTTAAAGTTTACATCCTGCTCGGAGTACCACATGCTGATTTGTCTCTATTACATTCAAACCAATTATTATTTAGCAGGAATTATTATTTATAAATTTTTTTATTGATATTTAAAACCGCATAATATATTATATACATACATGCTGGACATAATATCCATAGTAACGTTGGGCTAAAGTCACAACTCCTTTTAATCTTCTTATACGATTTATACCTATAAGAAATGAGAGGAAATAAACATAAAAATCATGTTTTTTTACTCGCCAAGGTACTAACAATAAATTAAGTTCTCCTTTTTATTGCTAAATTGTCCATCTAAGTAAAGCATTCAGTGTCCTTTCGAATAACAAGAAAAAAATGATTTTTACTTCCTGTAGTGAACACTAATAATGAATTAGTCACTTTATAAAAACTTATCGAAATAATTGAGTTTTTAAATAAGTGAAAAAATGCAGTTATATAATAAATTTTAGCTTACCTTGACTTAGTGATTTTTTTTAAATTTTTTCGATAGCGATTATTATTCATCACCGTATCTATGTGACAGAACAAATGGAAATAATTAAATCAATGTTCCGCTATTTGCACATTCCATTCCATAAAACACAAACAAAAGTTATATTTCATCTGGATGAACAGATTTAAATGTTTTTAGCGCTTCCGATGGTAAAAACATTGCAAAATCAATATCGTCATCGCGTTTTTATCGATATCCAATCTCCATATCCGAAGAATATATTTGCATCTGTTTACTGTCTTTTCTTAACCAAATTACAAGTGAAACATGGCAATATATAATAAACTGCGAATTTTTCTGAAAAATTTTATTATGTAGGGCTGGCTGGCCTCAACAACTGTTTCTAAATCGTAAAATTGAATTATCTAATTTAATCTTGACGGGGTTAGTCTATTAATAATAAATTGAAACTATTATCTGATAACCTTGCGTGTTTTTAATTGTTACATTTTATTAACTAAATTAATTCTAATTTTGGTGTGTCGTAGGTTCGTGATTTAATAATTACTTAATTTTAAGCAACAAATTTGCTCCGTGCATTTTTAACAATGCGACTTACCTTACGCAATTATTGTAACGCGGAAGTAAACCGATAATTACATGTTTAAATTTTATTTTGGATTTGTTATCATTTTCTGCTATTTACGAACGATAATTATATAACTATTAAAAAACGTCGTTTGACCGCATTAAAAAAATAAAATTTATTCAATTATCTTTTTGTAATTATAAAATAATTAGTGCTCATGTAATTAATTGTAATTACATATGTAGAACAAGAAAACACCTAATGTGAAACTGTCAGATTTTATTTGAATATTTAAATGAAAACGATTTGCTCTATTTGTATCGTAATCGATTTTAAATACAATAAACTTCCATTAAAGCGATTAAATTAATATTTTTGCTTACTTAATAGCTTAATGCTTACTGCATTCAACTGTGAATTTCATGAGTGTATAAACCAAATCAGGTCGAAAAATCCAACTAAAAAACTTAATTTTATTCTAATTAAAAATTTGTTTTTCTTCCATGCATGTCAAATTTAAAGAAAGGTAGAAATTAAATGTACTGCACCTTTTAGCTGTCGTAAATGGCAATGCTATTTATATAATATTTCTACCCAGAAAAACAACAAACCCGTGGTCCCAAGAAGGCTTCCGTCTCTGAAGCCAGACAAAAGTTTCCAAAAACCTTCTTCAATTATTAAGCTTCGACAAAACCATCATTTGGTAAACAATAACAAGTTTAGGCGACATTGAACTAATAATGGTATATTGGCCCAAAATTATGAATACAAGGTAATTTGTTAACTGAAATTACAAGTATTTAAATTTAAAACCAAAATTTACGTACTTTTAGTTTATTTTGCAATGGAAATCCTCTTGTAGTCATTAGATTATTTTTTTTTACTAAACTTGTTTTGAATGATCTATAATTATTATAATTAATTAATTGGGATCCATTTAACCACAAACCGCAAGTGGTTATTGGCGATAAAATCTAATAATAAAAATTTTGTTTATTTTTAGAATTGGTCAGAAAAATTTTGTGATTATATTTTGACTGCCTTAGCTTATTTTTACTTTAAATGCCATGTAGTTAATTCCAAATCACCGAATAGAGGAAGAATTGCAAAACAATGAAGGTATTACTACAATTGTAATTTAAATTTGTAGCTAACAGCAATTTTTGTCCTTAAACTCAACCTTTCATTTGATTTCCTTAACATTCAACTATAAAAATATACGTCCTTGTGCTATAAACGGTTTTTGTGATCTTTTTTCTAAATCTTTTGCATATAACTTGAAGCAATTCACCTGTTTTTGTAAAATTTCAAAAAAATTATGTATACAATTCAGTACACGAACAATTGCATTAAAAAAGCAATATAACATTGGAATAACTATTCCACGGATAAAAATCGAGTTTTCTACAGTTGCATCTACAGTTTTTCTTCCTTTGCGAGTTATTCTAAAATTTGCGTAGAAATTTTAAATTAACAGCATCAAGCGTTACCGGAACCGGACCAGTAGTTCAACTTGAAAAAGTTTTCAGTTTTTTTAAGTGGTAAAACTCGAGATGGAAGAAGGTCTTCCTTTATGGGAAGCACAAGTGTGCAATTGCATATCTTGGAGCAACGACATGTAACAAAAGCTGTGAAACCTTGATTTGCTTAAGAAATAACTAAAATACATATTTGCTAAATTTTTCAATCCAGTTTCGTTGCAGAAACTTTTTAAATGGAAAACACCGACGACTTTACGAGCAATAAATCTTGTGCACGTAATTAGCATTTACGATTACGTTGTTGCTTTAAATGCATCACGGAATTATTTATACAGCGATTGTTCTTACAAATTTCTCAACAAGAATAATAAAATATTTAAGCATGTAGGTGTTATTGAATTTTAAAAAGTACTTAGATTGCAATATAATTATTGATGCATTTAAAAATATGTATAAGTTTATAAATATGCAAGTTTTTCTTCCAACAAATGAAAAGCAATAATTTTACAGGATATTTCTTATATATACATATTGTATACGAAGATTTTCTCATGGATAAACAGTAATCATTATTTAATTTTAGTAGTTAAACACAGACGATTCTAGACCACTTTGATCTTGAGGTTTTAATCTTTTCAGTTCATTTGTGCAGCTCGCAATTTTTCATAAATTTACTGATTTGTTAATATAAGTTCAATTTAGTACTTTTTAAATTTAAATGAAGCAGCAAGTTGTCAAAACAATAATAAGAACAATGTATCGTCGATATTATGACTCCAATAATCTTTTTACAACAAAAGTATAGGTACACTTACGTTTTTTTGAATACATTTAATTTACCTATTATTAAAATTTTTTTAATCTTTGTAAAAGTTATTTCTAGTTATCCTGAGTTATCCTCTCCGGGGGGGGGGGGGGGGGGGGGGAATTATGTTTTGAGAAAAAACGTCATTTAGTAGAAAACGGTTTAACTGGAAGAGTAAAGACAAAACAAATTATTGTTACATAATATTCTATTACTCAACTGCTGAGGTAAAAGTAAAAAAATTTATACCTAACAAAATCTTAGTTCCGGAACTAATATTTGAGGCGGAACTGTTTTTTGTTTGAACTGAAGGTGTCAGACCCATTTCGTAAAAATACAAACCAAGTTGGGAAATTTCAGGACCAAATTTCTTCTAGTTAAAATTAATTATCATCTAAGCGAACATTGATCACAGGTTTAAAATTATCTTTTTTGCAATAAAGATAACTCAGTGTTTGTCTGAATAATATTTATATTTCTAATTACTACATTTGCACCACAATTTAATTTATTGAAAATTTATACTTATACCGAAGATGAAATAATTTATAAACTTTTTCGGATATCTGTAGTTTATGAATAAATAAATTCAATCCGGTAGATTTTATTTTGAAACCTATACCACCGTGTTGCTGTACTTTCAAAAGCAAATTTTTATCTTCACCACACAAAAAAAGAAAAGTTCCAATGCACAGAAACTTTCCAAGGTTGGGACCATTGATCAAGTTTATTAGAAATTTTTTTAATTTTTTTTGTAAATGGTTTTCTACGAAACAGCTTCAAGAAAATAAAAATTCCAAATGTTTTGATCCAAATTTTTACATTAATAATCGTAATGATAACTTATCTGACCTAATTTGCCATTAAAAAAACTCAATCGTAATTTATATTTAGTTTTCATTTTCTTTCAATTAATCTAAAGTTGAATCATCGAAATATTCAATCGCAGTTCGGTGTTGCGTTATCGTTTTTGCGATAATTTTGAGGCCGTCTGAAAAATTTCTTGCTTGCAATTACACAGAAAAAAATTGTACAATTTCTTATTTTACTTCGCGTGTTGTAAAAGTGAATAGTAAATCAAATTTTTAATGTTATAACCACAGAGATTGCAATGAACAATTGTTGATGACCGTGAACTACACATATTGGAAATATAAACTTTTGTGACAGAGTATTATTATAATATACAAGATCAAAACTATCTTCCAATTAAGGGTTTAGGAAAGCATATAAAAGTAGGATATGAAAATCTAACTCAGTTGTAAATAAAGTGGGTTTCGCGCTTCACACTTCGTCCTTCCAACCTCCCGACTGAAAATGGATGTTCAAGTTCATTCCAATTTTTTACCTGAAAAGTTCGATAAGTTAAATCTTAGCAGCTATGGGGTAAGTTTCAAATTTTATTTGGAAAAAGAGGCAGTATTGAATTTTTTGCTTTTGTAAATTTTACAAAATTTCCGATTTAGATAAATTTTTATATTTTTTATTTGTGCATATTAAAAATTTTACGATTTTTTAATTTTTGTACTTAATTATTTACAACAATAGAACATCAGGGCCAAAAGGTAAAATACTTCCGTATGTAGATGACAGTCGGTATTATTATTAAAATTGCGCTAATTTGCGGTAAAATTAAATTTAAATCCTTACAATTTTTAATCCATATTCTTTGAATTATTTTTAAATAATTTTTCACCCCAGGAAGATATGTCTAAAACGTCATCGCCACACCTTTCTACATCTTCGTCGCCGAAAGAATCGTACTCGATCAGAAAAATTCGAAAGGATGAAACCGAAAAGGTTCTAAACTTTTTACGAAAATTTTTCTTCAAAGACGAACCGATCAACGATTGCGTGAAGCTGATAGAAACGGAAGATTCGCGTTGCCACGATCTTGAGTACTATTCGACCAAATACATAAAGGAAGGAGTTTCATTGATTGCTGTAACAGAGGCAGATGATATAATTGGAGTTTGTTTGAACAGCGTTGCCGAGGTTGAAGAATCGGACGAATTCGAGTGTTGTAATCCAAAATTCCAAAAAATTTTAAAATTGCTGGACTACGTCGACGTGGAAGGATCAAAAGAAATTGAGAAGCAGTTTTCGGCCGTCAACAAAATTATGTCGGTGAAAATCATATCGGTTGATAGCTCCTGGAGAGGAAAAGGAATTGCCAAAGAATTACTGGACAACACAAGGTAAGACCACGCAATAGAATCGTGAAACTTACTGATTCGATTTTTATTTTAGAAAAATTGGACTCTTGCAAAATACCGATTTGATGCGAGTCGATTGCACCAGTCACTATACCTCCAAAGCTATTGCAAGATTGGGATTCGATTGTATCTACCAACTCAAGTACGAGGATTTCAAAGAAAATGGAAAGCCGTTGTTTCTTCCAAAATATCCGCACCATTCCTGCGAAGTCTATGTCAAAAAGATTTTGTCAGATTCTTCTAAAGATATTTAGGAATTATATAATTTTATTTCCTATGTAAATAACCTGATTTCTTACATATCACATGGAACAACGAATTTTTACTTTGAAATTTTTGTGATTTTACCTTAAAATTGTGATAAAGTAGTTGTTAATAAAAACTTATTGCTTAAGAAAATGTTTAATCTTATCGTTTTTTGATCTGACTGTGATTTGACCCATTCTACCGTTGATATACGAAGCCGTATATTACCATAATCTGACAACAGCATTGTTTGATTTTAATTCTTTTATTTTTATATCAACTAATCTCAATTGCATAAAATCTATAAAAATTGACGACTGAGGTCGTTCTGCTGCGAATTTCTAGGTATTTTCATATTTAATTTGATAAAAAAAATAGAGAGAATAAAATCTTTCAAGTGGAACGATATTGATATATCATATTTTTAATATTATAATATAATAATTATTATTATAGAAAGTAAAAATATTAACCTTGAGGTTTATAAAGACTTCATAAAGCTTTATAAGAGGTTTATAAAAGCATTTTATTGGTTGAGATAGCAGTTCCACCCACTGCCGTATTTAAGGGGGAGGGGGGTAAGAGTTACAGCCTCCCCGAAATTATTTATCAATTAATAAAGTACTGGAAGTTTGATTGCAATCTTAAAAAAATCAGAAAAAACAAAAACAATTTTTACAACTATAACAAAAATATAAATTTTTTAAATAAAAATTAAAACTAAAGAGATATTTCTAATAAATTAAATCGCAAATTAAAAAATCGGAAATTTGTATGATAATCCGGCGATTAAATTGCAAAAATATGAAAACCGAAGATGAAGAATATAAAAATGCCCTAAATATTTACAGTACTGTGTATAAGTCTGCGATCACTTAATTAATTGTTAGTTATTACTCCTATTAATTAATTTTCGACTTATATTGAATTATATTATATTGAAATAAATGAAATAGGTATTTCATCTTAATTCTTACTAATGGTAAAAATTTTAAATTGCAATAGGGAACATAAATTTTATTACCATCATGGGCAGCATAGCTTAAAATAACACTTCCGCAATAAATTAGATGGGCGTTGTAAACCCATAAATTGTTTTATATTTTGTACATTTTTTTACATAAGTGTACATTTGCTTAAGATTTGTAAAAATTTTTTAAAATCTAATTTAGTTCTTCATTTTGACAACATTAATTTTACTATCGCCATCGGTAAAATCAAAATTTAGTTTGTGATTTTTATTCAAATTTTAAAATTAAAAGATTTTATTTAAAAACGGTTTTCTACAAGAGAGTTTAAAATTAAAATATGAATAAGTTGAAACTTATTAAAACTATCGTAGTAAACAAAAATTTTAAAATAGTACAAACAAAATTTTATTCGCGAAAACGCCCCCCCCCCCCCCCAGAAGTCAACCGGTAATCAAAATTTGTAGCTCCTTCGACAAATTATTTTTAATTTTTAAATTAAATAAAGTTCACAAAAATCGAAATTTTCTCTGAATATCAAACTCAAATAAAGAAAAATTGCTCAAAAAAATAACTATTTTAATTAAATAAAAACAATCTTTTTACAAAATTTCAAATTTTTTGCGGTAACTTTCGACAAAATACTTTCAAACAAAATTTTCCAGTAATCTTAATTGCAAAAATACTTGCACAAAATTATACTCAAAAAATCAACGAAGCAAAATCTAGGCTTTCGTCTTTTCCGCCATCTTGGCAAAAAAAAACCTCCCTCTACTCACTTTTCTCCAAACATTACATTTCAAAAATTAATATAACAAAATTTAAATTTAAAAAAATTTCGTTTGTATTTTAATAAATTAGATATTTATTTTGTAATTTTTTTAATCAACGCCCCCCCCCCCCCCGAAAATTTAGTCTAAATACGGCCCTGGTCCAATCGGGTGGTTGGAAAAGAGAACGATTTATTGAAAACTGCCATTATAGAGTAACTTTTAAAAATAAATAAACTCAATGCATACGAATTTGGCATTTTTATTTAAAAGCAATTAGGTGAGTGACTGCGCAATAACTGATTACGATTGCTGAAACGCAGTGATACCATAAGATGAATAAGGCTTTTTATGAGGTCTCGCAATTGTGATTTTCTATTATTTAAGTTTTTTATATTTACTAAACAGCCATATTGGTCTAATTTATTTATATTACAAAATTAATTAAATTACACTACATGGCACAAGTCGCTACGACTGAATTCTTAAGGTGATGTTACACTACAAACCAGTGGCGTAACTACCAGTGTTCGATCAAACAAGGGCCCGGTATTAAAAAGGCCCGTCTTTGCCACGTTCAGAATAATAAAATAATTTAATGATTTTTTCAAGTTTTTGTGATTTTTAGCACTAAACAGCGAAAGCATCGATAAAACCAGAAACTATACGGCACAATTTCAAAATAAGGTGTCTGCCACATTTCTCATAATATATATTGTGGTGTTTCAAAATGATTGCGACCTGCCCTGTACACATTTTGATGAAAATTTTGTTTTTAAATAGTTTTAAGTTGTAAGACTGTAAAAGTTAGACAGGTGGGGGCGAACCGACGAGGAGATTTGCCTTAAGCCGACAGCGCGCCGCCCGAGTAGGTTCAGCCATTGAGCTCAGCTCGAGGCGATTATTAAATTTTTTGATATAAGTTTTGAATTTGTGAATTATAGAAGCCTTTCGCCGACAGCGCCCGCTCGAGCATGTTGTTTCAGCTCGGAGCAGTTTTTGAGATTTGATAAGTTTAAATTGTGAATAAAATTTGTGAGTACTTTGATTTTGATTAAATAAATAATTTTGATACAAGTGCATTAGTTGCGTGATTTTTGGATGATTAATTTTGATATTTCGACGATTTGGATATTTTTGATGCGTTGTTACCAAGCGGTAATTGGTTTAATTGATTTGATAAATTTGGAGAGATTAGTTGATTCGATAAATTTGGAAAGAGCAATCGAAAATAAATTAAAATTGGAGCAAATTTGTTTAAAATTAAAATTAGTTTAAAGTTCGAAGAATTAAGGTTACATTTGTTCGAGTGTGGCCAGGTGATAGATAAGCCGACGTTTTGAACGCGCATAAGGTTGAAACGAGCGAGCCCATTTACAATTTCACAATAAATTGAATTTTAATTTATTTCGCATTGGAGAATATTTTTTTGTTGATTGTGAAAACGCAAGAATCTTTTGACTCTTGAAAATTACAATTGCTCCCGCAAAGAGTAACCCGAGGTAATAAAAAGTGTGTGGTATTTTACACGAAATATCATAGCAATATCTATTTAAAATATAAAGTATTGATACAGATAAAACGGACCGTAAAAGTAAAATTTTGCATCTGGTAGCAATACAGTAGGTAATAAAGATATAACTGCCATCCTTAGCACTTAGCAGATTCCGAAAAAATTCTTTGTAGAGGTGTAAAGCATATTTTGATTTTTATTTATTTTATTTTATTTTGATTTTTTAACACATTGCAGTTTGTTACAGTACATGATAAGAACCAGTTGTTTTGATTTTATAAATTATTTTAAGTTTTAAATAGTGAAACAATCGTTCTACGTTAATTTAATATCTATTTAACGGCCCGATTTGAGTCGGAAACACAGGCCCGTAGCTGCCTTGTTACGCCACTGCTACAAACTACATGATTACAGGCTACAGGTTTCCGAGAGCCTTTTCATTACACCATTTTACTTCACTAGTAGCTCTTTGTAAAATTAATTTAATTCCAGCAATACCAAACACACAGACAAATAATAAGAGCCTCCTAAACTAATCTCACGATAAGTAATCTTATTTATATACTATTTTAAAAACATCAGAATAATTTTTACAGTTTATTGTAAGTACCTGTGTGTGTAAATGATAAATATTACATTATGTATTTGTACATTATATTTAGTACAGAACAACAAAACACCATCACAATATTACGAGTATATAATGTCATAGAACACAGTTTCTATTCTTATTCAATTTTAATTCGAGGTAAGAAATTTGTATTTTATTACTTTCAAGAATTTATTTCATTAATTGAGTTCTTCAAATTTTTTTAAAAAAGCCAACCAACCCATGCCAGTCGATCGATCGATTGTTTCTCAAACAATCTATTGCAGATGTTTCTCGTATATGCATTTGTAAATCACGCTAGGGAGTTGTAACATTTCATAAATTATAAAAAATCATCGCGTGGATTTAAAAATAAAATCACTTAGGTTTGTAATTATTAGTTATTTTTCAAATTATTTTGTAGAAGAGAATAAATTTAAATTTAAAAATTACTATTACATATTTTAAATTACTGAAAATTGGTTCAATTAGCTTAAATTTTGTATTATTCTACCTTGCTTATTTCTCCATGTAATTCTAGCAACAATGAACATAAACAATTAAAAAACTCGACATAAAATAATGATGTTTATGTCGTTTTAAAAAACATGAGTAATCAAATCAATTTTTATCGGAGTGATTTTTGCATTTTATTGTGTGTGTGCAATACCGGATTTAATGGGAGAAGTTAAAATTGATAGATTTCATTGGTTTTTTGACGCTAAATCTGCCATTACATTTTAATGTGATATTAAAGTCGGCTCTAAGATTGTAATTGTACATTGTTAAACTATGTAACTGAAGTACAACAAATAGGTATGCGATTTCCATTTTATTAATTCAGGGTAAGAAATTTAATTAATAATTTTTTCGAAAATTTACAATAAAGCAATAAAATTATTGCTATTGCTTTTTAAGTAGTTTTACTTGTACTGCATAATTTTATATAATTCGTAAGTAAATTAATTAACGTGAAGTTATAAAAATATAAATTTGCTATTGCCCTGCTAGACTTTACTTTATGATCCTGTGGAACTCGGAAAATTTCAAAATTTTCCACGCTCTCAGTTGCATTCCAGCTGTGATTAATTATTATGAGTAAGTGTCCAGCTATCAGATCAGGATTTAAATCTTTTTTAATTGACAGCAAAACATAATAATAAATTACTGCGGTGATCACATATAATTTCATCTTTATTTTTATAATTAGTGAAATCGGCCGAGTTTAAATTAGATTTCCGCACAGTGAAGACACAAAGGTAAATATTTAATTTTTGAATGATTTCCAAAAATTTTTGTTAATTAAACTAATTATTGATATTCAAGGACATCAAAAATAATAAAGCAAGGGTTTACGCTTTGATTTAAATCAATATCAGTTGGTACGGCAATTAAACTGAATATGACGCTAATATCAAAGTTAATTTCCTAATTATTGAATTAAAATGGAGCAATAAATCTGCAACCACTCTCAAGTTTCAAAATTTCAAACGTAAATTATAATAAATTAATATAATTAATATTATAAGAAGTTGAAAAATTTGAAAATTAGTGTTTGTTTGTAATGTTACCTAGGTGAATTAATGTTGGCAGTTGTTGTGCTTAGCTTTATCGATCATGACATGCAACAAAATCAATGAAGAAGTCAAATCGTAAAATTATAATTTCTTTTAAATTTTTACCTAAACCTTGCACTTTGTTCAATGCATTTGTGAAATTGCAGATTTAATTTTTTGCGATTTCTAGAAGAATCGAGCACAACTTTGTCGAGTAATTCCTTTTACAAGTAATTGAACCAATTACTAAAGAAAAGCTTTGATAGTAGAAAGGTTTAGTTTTCTTTGACCGTGAACTACACACAAAAGAAGGAAATTCTGTGCGCAGGATAACGGCTGTTGCGTGATCAAAACTTCCTTTCTGAGAAGGATTTTGGGGAGTATATAAAAGTACGAGATGAAAATTAGAAGCAGTTGCAAAGTAACGCTTTTCGTGTACTTTGCGTGAAAAACAGCTCATTTTCCTCATACTAAAGCGGGATTTTATTAAACCATCAAATGGCAGTTCAAACTCAATCGTCCTTTATTTTACCAGACAAATTTGATTCTACCATTAAACCCAGTTATGAGGTAACTAAAATTCTATTTTATTGTTTCAAATAAAAATTTAAATTTTAACTCTTTGTAAATTGAAACTTTTCGTCTTTAAACCGCATGCATTAGAATATTATAGTAACATTTCACTTCCAACACATTTAAACCCAAGTGTGCCGAAATTGAGAAACACCAAAAAATCGATCTTCAAATTATTTATAATAAAGACACCAATTTTTTTTTGATATTCTCTTATTTCATATCAAAATTGGTAAGTAGAACACCAAATTTGGGTCATTAGATGACGTAAATGTTTTAATCTTGATTTAAATAAATTTGTATCTTAAAGTTCAACCCTACAGTCGTGCGAATAAAATCCATGAATTTTCACATTTTTACAAAATGCAATTGAAATGCAGACAATCTTGACACTGAAAACGAGAAATCTTAAAAAATTCAAGTTCAAGTTCAAAGAAAAATATTGTCAGTCACCTTAATAAATAAATTATTTTTCAGACTCAAAAAACGATGTCGCTTCCGTCGACGCCGTCGACACCAATATCGCCCATACCAGAACCATACGAAATTAAACCCGTCACGGAAGAAGACACCAATCGGATCTTAGAGCATCTCCGTCAGTTTTTCTTCAGAGACGAACCCCTTAACGTTGCCGTCGGTCTCATCGAATCGGAAGACGGAACTTGCATCGAACTAGAAAAATACTCAGTCGAATGCATCAAGGAACACATGTCGCTGATGGCCATTACGCAGTCGGGAAAGATAATTGGGGTTTGCATAAATGGAACGCTAGAACGAAAAGATCCAGAAATAAATAAGGAGTGTTCAAATCCAAAATTTGCTAAAATCTTGAGGCTGTTAAGGGAGCTCGACAAGGAAGGGGATGTTTTTGGAAGATATCCCACCGTCGATAAAATCCTGACTGTTAAAATTTTATCCGTGGATGTAGCGTGGAGAGGAAAAGGGATTGCAAAGGAATTAATGGACAAAACTAGGTAAAAATTAAATTTTTTCAAGGGCGCAGCTCTAAAGCAGTTGAAAGGTCACCGAATAAGCTGTCAGTTTCAGAAATTTATATTTATCGTTCACGTCAAACTAATTAATACGCAGCAAATTTCAAGTGTTTTTGTTAATACAATTTTTATTTTATATTTCCTTTTTTAAATTTACGAAAAGAATTTAACTGAAATGTTGAAGTGTATACCTCTAACCAGGGTTGACAGCGGGATCATTGCAAGTTAATTTGCTTTGGTGGTTCATTTTTAAAGGAAACTAGGAGAAATTAATAAAACATACACAATACTAAACAAAACATCACGGAATTTTTGTCTAAACTGATTTTGTAGCAAAATGGGTTATGCAATAACCCTCTGCCCTCCCAGACCCCCAGTCTTTCACTTAGGTTTTGAATTTTTAATGAGCAGTTTCAAATTACTTGAAGCTAAATTTAGCTGAACTGGGAGCTCAAATAATTTTAAAAGTTTTTAAATTAGGTGAGTTAAAAAAAACGATTTTGTATTATATTTTATTACCGATCACTTGTTTTGCGTTTCTTCGCCGTTCAATGCGATGATGACTTTTGTACTCTCTTTTTAATATTTAATTTTCCTTTGAGTGTTCAAATTTTTATTTACGAAAGCGTACGAAATAGCAACCTGTTCAAGAATTCATATTGAATAATTTATGTTGTAAAAAAATATTAACATTTTTATACGTATACGCTAAGTAAACGTAGCTTTTGCAATATGAATAATTTATTAAGTTTTTTATTTGAGTGAAAAGCATGTTCGTTCGGCATGGAGTGCTATCGAATCAGCTTTAATGGAATTGATTTTCAAAACCTTTACTGAAACGCTTGAAGGATGTCAATAGAACATAAATCACTAGAAGCGCTTCCATCGTTATTTAATTACACACAATGAGGCGATAGTTTGCATGAAATTCAATTTGTATTCGGTTCAATTTTTAAATCAATTTATTCAAAACCGAACAAACGTAGCAGCAGCGCAGTTTATTTTTTAAATTTATAACGTTGTACTTTATCTGTTCCAGAGACATAGCAAGAGAGACGAATCACGGTCTTATGAGGGTAGATTGTTCTAGTTATTTCAGTGCAAGAGCGATTGCCAGACTCGGATTTGATTGTATCTACACTTTGAAATATACAGACTATAAAGAGAATGGAGAAAATACAATCTGTCCAACTGATCCACACAAGGAAGCAAAAATATATGTACAAAGAATATTAAATTTACCAAATGACCATCAAATTTAATCATATATTATATAGTTTTTTATTTAAATAATTTAGCACGTAGTTCATTATTGTAAAATATTATATTATGTGTTAATAAATCACCCAAAGACACTCTTTAATTTTTGCTAGTAAAGATTATTTTTTAAATTATAAAAGGTATTTTTTATGATTCCTGCAGAGTTTTTAATGTGAGGTCGCGGTGAAGCATTTAGATGCGGTTTGATTTTTATGATATTTTCATAATATTTACTTATATAACTTCTGGACTTTGAAAGATTGAACAATTCACGTTTATAGCAATTAAATTAGCTTTGATAATCAATAATTATTATTTATATTGTACTCATAGCGATTACGAATACGATTTTTGTGTAAATTAACATTTTTTATTCAACAGCACGATGCCAATTATTTTGTTTGTCAATTTACTGCTTAGCGTACACTACAAAAACCAAAATGAATTTATAATGAAACTGCTAGACCAAATAATGCAATGTAGTAAAAATCCTTTGAAATATGCAGATTTTCGCCTTGTTGGATGTAAAATATGTGCACAAACCAGTAAAAAAATCATTCCAATTCAGTTTTTATCCAAAAAGTTTAAATTTTTTTACTATTATAATATTAGACATGTCAAAGAGCGGCCTGTGAGCCGCACGGGGTTCGCAAGTACTTATCTCTCTCTTTCTGTAGAATAAACCCTTGAATAAATCTTTCTCCGACTGTGGATAGTCGTCACAAGACACCACCGTTGTTGGTGGTAGTGTGGGGTTGAAATCCACCCGACTGGCGTTCCGACCCACTAAAACCCCACTCCATTTGGACTCATTTCTTCATCGCCTCCCAGGTTTAACGTATAAGATGGTATTGGTTAATTTAACCCTTGGCACTCTTGGGATTGTCTTTTCCGTTCTTCTTCCTCCTTACTTCGCATGATTTTCGTTATTAGTTCAGAGACGAGCCCCCAGTTTTCCTCAGACTCTAACATTGTGGGGACCAGGTTTTCAAGCGTAAGCCTTCTGCCAACCGCTCTGGCCTCTGGCCGCTTCATCTCTCATGGCTTCCCATTTGCTGCAGTGGAACAGCGTATGCTCAGCGTCATCCTCGTCCTCGCAATAGAAGCAAATCTCGCTGTCCCTCCTCCCGATCTTGCTGAGGTAGGAACAGAAACATCCGTACCCAGATAAGGCCTGCGTAAGATGGAACGTCATCTGCCCGTAGTTTCTTATACTCCATGGAAGTATATCCGGGATAAGACTTCGCGTCCACGAGCCCGTCTCCGCTTCGGCCCATCTGTTCTGCCAATCCGTCATCACTTGATTTCTGTTCTGTACTCTGCCCGTGGGTCCGGAGTTGTAGTTGGCGCATCTCTCCGCCACCATCAGGTCTATGGGGGGCAAGTCGGCCAACACCAGAACTGCGCTTTCCGACATCGTGCTGTAGGCACGGCAGACTCTTATAGCCGCTCTCCTTTGCACTCGAGCTATAGTGAGTCTATATTTCTCCGTTAGCATCGCTTTCGCCCATATCGGAGCTCCATACAAAATAATAGAACGTAACACCGATGCTATAATTTTCTTCTTTATCGATATTGGGCCGCTCACGTTAGGCATTAATCTCGAGAGTGCCGAGCAGCACCTATTAGCCTTAGCCGCCACCGCTGTGAGATGTGGCGAAAAACAGAGCCCGTGGTCGATAATGATTCTAAGGATCTTAACCTCTTTCTTGGTTTCAATGGTGTGCTCCCCCATACTGAATTCAATTTTCTTGATCTTGCGCCTTCCCGTCAATAGGGCTGCCTCTGTCTTGTGGGGTACCAGCTGTAGATCCATGTTCCTGGTCCACTCCAATATGTGAGATATGACTTTGTTAACGGCCGAAACCAAACCTTCCTCCGTTCTTGCCGCCGCCAGCATTGTGAGGTCGTCAGCGAATCCGATTAGCTCTACTCCGTCAGGCAGGGTAATTCGCAAAACTCCGTCGTACAGAATGTTCCACAACACGGGTCCGAGTACCGACCCCTGTGAAACGCCGGGTGTCATTTCTCTAGACCCGGCGTACATCTCCTCCTTCACCAGTAGCTCTCGATCGCTGAGGTAGCTCTTGATGATTGATGTCAAGGCTGGGTTCACTCTTCTCTTTTCTATTTCCTGGACTATGATTCTCCAGTTTGCCGAGTTGAACGCATTTTGGACGTCGAAAGTGATTACCGCCACTATCTTTCTGGTCCTCCATGTTCCACCTCTGGCTTTGGCTGCGCTCTCGACGATCCTCCTCACGGCATCTATCGTAGACCTTCGTTTGCGGAAGCCGTAATGTCTGTCGCTGAGGTCCCCCGTTCTTTGTATTTCTTCAACCAATCTTTGCAGTATGAGGCGCTTGTACAGCTTGCCCATATGTAACCCAGTAACCCACCTGGTACAACCGTTCTGCACCTACTATTAAACTATCACCCATCAAGCCATTTTCAAATTTAGCCCTAATTCTAGAGTTATTGAAAATAGTAGAATCATGACTAGAGCCTGGCCATCTACAAACTAGATTTCTAATTTTTAATTTTGCATCGCATATAGCTTGCACATTTATTCTCCCAAAAAGTCCATTTTAAAAATACAATATAATGCTTGTGAATATCTAGGTTATGTTTCAACTATAAACTGCTCTTAAACCATCAACTTCGATGGTTTAACTTAAACTTGGTTCAAACCTAGTTTAATCCTTAAACTATGACTGAACAAGGTGAAAAAATAGTTAAACCGGGTTTTAAGTTAAATTTGGTTTAAACGACTGTTAAACTAGTACTGTACAAGTGGCCCTTAGTAGTCTCTAAAGTAAGCTTTGTAGCTTACTGTGTATGAGGTTCATCTGGCACAAAAACCACCTCCCATTTCCAATGTCCTCTGTGTAATGCAATTTTTTGAAACCATATTTTTCGAATAACTTTGTGCTTCAGCAACAACAAATTTTATATTTCTTACTAAAAATAAATGTTTTATGTATTGACTCACTTTAAAAAAAATTTCGCTGAGGTCTTTTACAGCCTGTACTTAATTTTAGAACATGGCACGTTGTCATGGTGGAGTTGATTGGATTAAAACTAAATTGGGTTTTGAAAACTTAAATTGGCAATCTCATCACATGTAATAATGAATGTAGTTGCTGCACTATCGCTATCGTTGTGACAATTTTGGTACGTACGCACTTGGTTCTGATAAGCCTCCTTGTTCCTGTTCTCACACAGTTGCAAGGTTGAGTTTGTAAATTATTTAAATGCGGTTTAATCGACGTCGTCCATAGAAGCTAGAAAGCATTGTGCATTTGAAAAAAAAATATCTACAAATTTATCATTTTTAAATTTTTCGATGACGTCGTCTGATTTTAAATTTACCACTGAATAATAATACCATAACTTCCGATCGGTGCCGATCCAATGCAATTATTACGCAACGACAGCGATAGTAGAACAAGTAGCTTCATTATCAAATAATTAGTTTTAATAAAATCAACTCGATTATGACGACGTGTGATGTTCTAAAATTAAGTTTGGTTACTGTAGAAGACACAAAGATTGTGAAAAAATTCCTTAGGGAATTTTTTTTTGAAAATGAGCCTATTCATCGATATTTATTTAGCAAGGAGTGCAAAAATTTTCGCTATTTTGATAGATTAAGTGGTCTTGACAAATGTATCGGTAAAGGTTTGTCGTGGATGTATACCACCGAACTGGAGAAATAGCAGCCATTGGATTGGTTGGATATAAAGTCAGTAGCCCTTCGAATGAATATCCTACCCCCATCTATGTCAAACTACATCCATTTTTTGATATGATTGCAGAAGAAGGTAAAAAAGTTTCAAATTTAACTGAAACAGACAAGGAAGCATGTTTCCGAATGATAGGCGTTCATCCAGATTGGTTAGGAAATGGACTGGCAAAATTGTTAATGGAAAAAGTGATGTAAGATTATTTTTTTAAATTTTATCTCTAAGTCTATGATTTTGTTATTTTTAGAGCCACACTGAAATCTCTCGGATTTACCCACGTCAAGTCTTTTTGTACTAGCACTTACAGCACAAAGTTATTTGAAAAATACGGTTTTAAAAAATTATTTTCTGCCAAATATGCTGATTACACTGAAAATGGGGAAGTGGTTTTCGTGCCGGATAAACCTCACACGCATTTAAATTTTATGCATTTAAAATTATGATATTTAATATGTTTTTAAAATGTTTAAAAATTTCAGTATTATTTTTTTTGTGCAATTGCATCTACGAAAAGTGACACTTTAACATTGACTATGTAATGTACTATTAATTGAATAAAAGCTACTGTTTCGTATCCAACTTGCAGGTATTTAATCCTCTACATTTCATGATTCGAATCCGCAGAGAATAATATCAAATTACGAACATTTATAAAGCTCCTAAGAACGGCCCTGTACGAAATATCATCAACAACAACAGAAGTGTCACAAGTCGATAGCGATAATGGAATAAGTAGCTTCATCCTCAAGTATTAAGATTAGTAATTTATGTTTTTCTAGCTTAATTCAGTTTTAATATAAAATCAATTCGACCATGACGCCATGTGATGTTCTAAAATTAAAATTGATTACTCTGCAAGATCGAAAAGCTGTGAAAAACTACATTAGAGAAATATTTGATGAAAACGAGCCTCTGCATCAATATTTATTCAGAAAGGAATGTAAAGACTTTCGTTATTTTTATAGACTCGATATTGATGAACGGATCAATGAAGGTTTGTCGTACATGTATACCACCGAAACTGGAGAAATAGTAGCCATTGCGATGGTCGGATGTGAATTGAGTCGCCCTCCGAGCAAACAAGTTACCAACCCTATCCATTTGAAACTAATTCCATTTTTTGATATGGTGGAAGAAGAAGCGAAAAAAAGGACAAATTTAACCGAAACCGACAGGGAAGTAAGTTTTCGAGTTATATCCGTTCATCCGGATTGGATAGGAAATGGCCTGGCCAAATTGTTAACGGAAAAAGTGATGTGAGAACAAATTTTTTATTTTTATTTTTGGATCTGAGATTTCGTTATTTTTAGGGCTTCGGTGAAATCCCATGGATTTACCCATGTTAATTCTTATTGTACCAGCGCTTACAGCACCAAGTTATTTAAAAAATATGGTTTCAAAACATTGTTTTCTGTAAAGTATGCTGACTACACTCAAAATGGGGAGGTGGTTTTCCTTCCAGATAAACCTCATACGCATTTAAATTTTATGCATATAAAATTGTAATGCCGTCCATCCAATCCAAGAAAAGAAAGTTTATCATAGAAATATAATACACAAAGATTTTAAATTTATTGTATTACTGTAGGAAAATTTTATTAAAAATTTTCTTTACGAGCGATTTATTGTTATTATTATTGAAAGACCCCGAATTGTCCTTTCAATACTAAATTAAAGTTTACCCCCGAATATGAGTTTTAAACACATTTGGATAGTAGCTAATCTTTGGAAATCTCCAAACTCATTTTTCTTCGTTCTTGTCTGTTTTACTTATTTCTATGATTTTCTGACCTTACCACCTCCAGGTCCTTCCTAATTTGTTATTCCTAAACTGTGAATTGTCTGAATTTATTTTCACTGATTAAATTTTTCTCGCTTATCCTTTTAGGGTCATAAAGCTCAAAAATTATTTTGTTAAATATTTTCTTTATTGCTAATAAAAATAACAGCTTATGGAATGTTAATACAAAGATAGGGAATTATCATCTTCGTAGTTTTGAAAATAATTTTAGTTTGAACAAAACTAACTAGCCATGTGTGATTTTCCAGAATTAAATGCAAACATTTTAGTTATTTGGAACGAACAAGTAATAAACAAACAAATCTTCCTCTTACATCTAATATGCAATAATTGTAACTGATATTAGGTGTGAGGGTAGTAAATCAAACAAATTATTGACTGCTGGCCAAGCCCGGACTGGCCATAGGGCAGATCGGGCAAATGCCCGATGGGCCGGTGCGGTCAAAGGGCCGTCTAACCATTAGCACTGGCTGATTACATCGCGAAAAAAATTATGCTATTTTATGTATATAACATAACAAAGTATTTAAATGGTTAATAAAACTTAAAATTTTAGCACAATAAATTTATTTATAACAAAAACCGTTCAAATACAAGTTTTTAATAGTAGAAGCTGAACATTCGTGAACATTCGAATTTATGAACATCTCGGTTCTTTTTGAACACCCAATGTTTTCTATAGTCTATAGCTACTCGGTAACGTAAACGGTTACTGTCACTTAATCCACCCCCCGATTTCGAATTTTTCGTTTGCACTATAGGAAAAAGGACAATTTTCTGAGAATATTAAAATAAAAAAATCAAAGGGATATCCATAAGTTGTCGAAGAAATGGCATTTTAAAATTACGAAAAGCAGGGAGATGTAATACGATACATTCCGATGCTTTGAGTAGCGCCACGGTAACTCGCACGTTGAGCCCCCGCTCTTATTTCTGTTGACGGTACGTGTGCTTTGATATACTCTTAATGTTGTTGTCAGTTGCGGTCGACACCCGGATGAGTTCTATGACTTTGAGTTCCACCCTTGGCAAGTTCTGTCATTCTATAGGGATATTTTTAAATTTGTTATGTTAGGCAAAAAAATAAAACAAGTCTATTTTATTTTTTTGTCTAACTCAACCACGGTCTATCATGCACCCATGCTAAAACGTGTATCTAAAATACATGTAAATTGTTGATTTTTAAAATTCGATTTTTTCGACAATTTATGGATATTCCTTCGAAATTTTTCCTCTTTCCTATAGAACAGATGAAAAACTTGAAATCATGGGATGGATTGACTGATAGATCCCCCAACTTCGTTTTAACAAATATTTAAAATTCAAATATAAACCATATAAAAAAATCATTTCATACTCCAAAATACCAAATTTTAGGGAAATACAGGACAGTATATTGCAGTGATCCTTTCTCACATGCACTATAAGTGCTCCGGACTAACCTCCTTCTCGCGGGAGATGAAACAATCTTATCTCAGGTTGAGTTCTTTCGTTTTCAAAAATAAATAAAATTCTTCTAATACAAATAAATAATAAATTCTCCAAAAATTATAATTAATCCAAAATCTAATCGTATACAAATTAATATTAAAAAAATTTTAATTTCATAGGGAACGTAGTTTGCAAATTTAACTTATCTAAAATGTCGCCTTATCAAATAAACCATTCGTTCATTTGAATGCAATTTAATTTTTCCAATTCTAAATATAACTCTATTCTTTTTATTTCGCCAGCTCTTTCCAATTTAATTAACCAAATCTAATCTACTTCCAGTCAGTAGCGAAATATAAAAAATTTTCAAATCCAATTTCAAATATCAAAAATACTTCCAAAAAAGCGCAATAATGCATTCGCATCAAGTTCACTTTATTCAATTAAAAATAATAACTCAAAATTTAAAAAAAATAAATCACAAATCTCAAAATATCACACAAGGGCCAAAACTAGCAACCAGCTCGGTCGGCCATCTTGTCAAAAAGCCTCTTATTTCCGTCAATTCTCCCACCTGCTAATTTTACAATCTTACAAAATTACAACTATTTAAAACAAAATTTTCTTAAAAATGTACAGGGTGGGAGCGAATCCTTTTGAAACACCACAATATATACGTATGTTATACGAGTATATGTAGCGTTTTTGCGGGAAGTAAGGGGCCGACAGTCTCTAAATTGCCCGGGCCGGTTTTAGGCCAACGTTTCGAACTATTTATTAGTTTATCTTCAGGTCACCTTTAGACCACCGTTTAAAGATTGTAGAACTTCTGTTATATTTCAGTTCTGAAGATGAACTAATAAATAGTTCGAAACGTTGGCCAGCAGTCAATAATTTGTTTAATTTACTACCCTCACACCCAATATCAGTTACAATTGAACAAGTAATATTGGTGATTTAATCGATGAGGATTTGTCTTATATGTTTGTTACCAAAACTGGACAAATAGATTGGTTGGAATTACAGTTAATATCCCAAAACAAACTTTCCACCCCCGTTTAGCTTAAACTCAGTGGCGCAGCCAGGATTTTGTTATGAGGGGGCTAAAAACTGCGAGCGAAGCGAGCTGTGCCGAAGGCAAGCGCCGCAGGCAAAAATTTTTCGGAAAAAGAGGCGTGGTCATCGTATTTTCGAGTATAATTATTGTGTTACCACTGTTACCTACCTTAAATTAAAGTGAGAATTAAAGTGAGTACGGCATTTCCGAAATAACTCAGTGCGAAAGATTTATCCTTGATTTTTGATGCCAATCTTTTTATTTTAATATACTGTCGTGTTACCAAATATTTGGACCCACCCTGTACTCTTTTGGTAAAATTTTGTAAATTATGATTTTGATTTGGTAGTTTTGAAAGAGTGCAAGGTGGGGAAACACGAGAGGACGAGAGGGTCTTTTTTGCCAAGATGGCCGATCGAGCTGGTCGATGATTTTGGCTCTGTGATTTATTTTGAGATTTGTGATTTTTGAATTTGTAAGCAATAACTTAAATATTTAAATAAAGGGATTTTATGCGTATATGATATAAAATATTTTGATATTTGAATTTTGGAAATTTTTTTATGAGTGGCTACTGAACAATAGTTGATTTGATTGGTTTGATGGAATTGGAAAGAGAACAGTGAAAATAAAAACTGAGTTTGAATTATTAAAAATTGGAAAATTAAAAATTATTGCATTCGTAGGAACGAATAGTGCTATCGATAAGCAGGCGATTTAGCGAACTTCGTTCCCTTCGAAGATTATTGAATTTTTAGTTAACATTTGCTTTGCATTGGCTTTTGGATTGATAATTATTTATGGAGAAGCATTTGTTTTTATTGGAATTATTTTGTTGAAATACGGTTTATTGAGTTATTGAGTTTATTGAGTAAATACCTAACTACAATCATATCGAACAGTTGAACTCAATCATTTTTTTGTTATTTTTTTTTGCACCAGTAAAAAAGCGGCTATGGTCATTAAAAAAAGGAAAAGTGTCTGGGGGGGGGGGGGGCTACAGTCTCCTAGCCCCCCATTCGGTTTCAAAAAATTATTTAAATATACCGATTTAAATATGCCTATCCAATATTTTTAGAACTTAGCAGTAAACCAATTTTTAGTATTTTTACTGAAAATCTGTAGTAATATGAAATAAAAATATTTTGAAGTTTTTCTTCGAATAGATGAAGCTAGAAATTTTGAACAAGAACTTACCTCGATTAATTGTCACATACTTTAAACATCACCGATTCCGCCGATTTCAAAACTTATTTAAAAATATAAGCCAAAATAGTTTTTTTCTGCTGGAAAGATAGATCGGTCAAACAGATTGATTTGTCGGTAACTTCAAAGTTAAAGTTCTAATATTTAAAAATTACGATTGCAAACTTTTCGTCTCTATCCCTTTAAGGTCAAAAAGTTCGGCAATTGTTTTTTTTTTAATATTTCCTTCAATAATAATAATAAAAATAACATTTTTTAAAAAGTAGCACACACAGATAGTGAAACAAGTATTACATTCATTAAAATCGTTATCACTTCAGTAGGTTTTAAACTCATTGCAAATTGAACAAAACCAACTCACCATGACGACGTGCGAAGCTCCAGAATTAAAATTGGTTACTTCGAGCGACGTTAAGGCTGTGAAAAACTTCGTTAGAGAATTTTTTGCTGAAACTGAACCCATGAATCAGTATTTAATTAGAAAGGAATGCAAAAATTTTCGTTATTTTGAGAGGGCCAGCAGTATTGGCGATTTAATCAATGAAAATTTGTCTTATATGTTTGTTACCAAAACTGGACAAATAGTAGCTATAGGTTTGGTTGGAATGAAGTTTGACGGCGAACCTCCATGTGAAAATCCTACCCCATTTTTTCAAAAACTAATGCCATTTTTTAAAATGGTCGAAAACGAAGTGAAAAAAATTGTAAAGGTAACTGAAACAGAAAAGGAAGCTTGCTTTTGGATTATGTCGGTTCATCCAGATTGGAGACGTAAAGGTTTGGCAAAATCCTTACTGGCTAAAGTCAAGTAAGAATAATTATTTTTAATTTTATTCTCAAAACTAAATTTTGTTATTTTTAAGGTCTTCTCTGAAAACCCTTAGATTTACACATCTCAGTGCTTTTTGTACCAGCGCTTACAGCACAAAATTATTTGAAACATTTGGTTTCGAAAATTTGTATTCTTTGAAATATTCCGATTACACTCCAAATGGAGAAGTAGTTTTTTTACCAGATGAACCTCATACTCATTTGAATTTCATGAGGATAAAATTGTAACGCTGTTATCCAATTCTTTAGATATACCTAATCTTTTAGTATGGCGGATTAGATTTGAAATATTATTCATGTTATCTTTGTACACAATTGTAGTAAGTAGATATTTTTATAGGAAATCTGTAGCAATATGAAATAAAATTTCAAGATTTCTTTTATTTCAAAACATAAGAAAACATTTCTAACTAAAATTATTATTTGAATAATTTCTTTGCAACCCCTTTATCAATAAAAGGATATGTATAATGGAGAGATAACAATATTCTATAAATAATACAATAATGAAGATTTTGAAGAAGAATTTGCATTGGTGCTAAATCAATTTATTACGCCTTTTAATTTATCCGTGCCATCTGTTGACAATCTTTTAAACTATGCATAAGAAGCGATACTTTAAAAAGATAATCATATTCTTTATACCTGCTATTCAAAAAAAAGTATTACGGTCCTGTCACAAATTTAAAAATTATAATATTGATAAGACAACTGCTGACAATTGTGGTTGCCAAATTTCGCTAGTATGAAATCATTTAGACCCACAGAAACACCAAAATTTATTTATACATCAGGTAAACCAACTTTATTTTTAGAAAAATAAAATTTGATTAGGTACTTATCGTTAGTGAATGTTTCAACAAAATTTAATTTTATCATTATTGAAGTTCAAATAGTCAAACACAAATTTGATTAGTTTTCCTCGTTATCTTGAATTGCGCACATGCATATTATTTTCTGCTCGCTAATTTTCGTTGGTTTCAATTTAACAGAGTGCGTAGTTGTTGAGAAATTTGCCTTATAGAAAACAAATAAATTTATTGGTAAGTAAATATTTATTTCCGCCGCTGTGGTCCTTAATCGAGCGTTTTAAATTATTTAGAAAACTCAAAATGGAAGGCCCTAGTCAGCAAATTTTGTGCAAAGCGGGATGCGGATTTTTTGGAAATCCCAGCACCAACGAGCTATGTTCAGTTTGCTACAAAAAATCGGATTCCACCAACCAACAACTGCCCCTGCTGAAACCAACCACGCCAAAGCAGGTGTTCCGGCCTGTGCAAAAAGTGACTCCGAAACAACTGAAAAGTGTAGCAACTCAACATTTTGAAAGTGCAAGTCCGACTTTACAAGAAGAAAAAGTTTTGGACGAGAAGAAAACGAAGAAAAATCGTTGTGATGTTTGTCGTAAAAAGTTAGGTTTGGCCCCAATTGAGTGCAGATGTGGAGGAATGTTTTGTGGTGTGCACCGATACAGTGATAAGCATGACTGTCAATTCGATTATCATGAACTAGGCAGAAAAGAACTTGAAAAAGATAATCCACTCGTGGTAGCTGAAAAACTTAACAAAATCTAATAATTAATTCAAGATATTTATTTCTGTGATAATTTGCCTTTAATATAAATAAAATATAATTTTAAAAATAATATAAATTTTTGACTAAAAACTTTTTATTTTTGTTTCGATATTTCTAATAAATCGTTATAATAATTAAAAATTTGTTTAAATTGACTAGATTACATTTTTATTTGCATATTCTCTGCTCCAGTAATTGAAGTTGCAGTTCGTTTCCATTTCTTTCGGCATCCGATTGCAATTTGGTAAGATAAATTTCATTTTCCATCGATCGTGCAAGCAAAAAATCCCTTTTTAACGTCACCGAATGTCTATTTTAAAGAAAAACGCCAAATTATTGCGAAACGACAACGTCGTACTCACTGTGTAATTTGAAAAAATTAGTACCGCCGGTAAAATAAGGTAGATATCTGTTGAATCTTTTAGGTACCCAAATTAGATTACCAAGTAAACTTCGGACCGTGTAAAGAAAGAAACCTAACGTTATGATTTCTTTTTATCAAGATAATGCCCAGCTTTCTTTGTGCCTTGTATAAATTTCTCAAGAATGCTAGAGCAATCGCTTGATCTTCATTTTGAGTCATAAAATTTGATTTCCTTCAAACTGAAGGAAGGAATCTCGTTTCTTCTATAAAAATAAACAATCCAATTTTTTTTAAACCAATCAAATTTTGTTAATTTTATTTGTAGCCCAACCGTTAAGTCGGGCAATCAAAAAATCGGGGTGTACACTCATTCGAGTGTTCCCCTCCACGGAAATCTTTAGTAAAAGGCGAAAGATTTATTCGCTCTGAAGGGAAACCAGAGTGATTTTGGGGTTGCCGGTGAGGGTTTATTACTGCTAGTACTCTCAACATAGCCAACAAGTTTAAAATGACACGCCATCTGTTGTACACCGTCGTGGTTGCAGTTCTACTCATACTTAACGATATTACAGTTGACCAATTGTAGAAAGGCCCAAAATAAATATCTAATTTATTTTCAATTAGAAATTACAAAAAAAATGGATAAAAAGTAGTAACCACCGTTTGAAAACACTTTGGAATATTTTTTATATTTAATAGTATGTTAGATAACAAGTGGATAAAGTGTAGGTCATTAATTAAAGAAACGTTAATTTGGAGACCAATTATTATCCACATGCACTAAAGAGATAAATGTACACTTTTACTGACCATGAGAATAAAATGTATATTTATGCAAACAATAGCGTTCAAAATAATTTATTATGCCTCGATGATGATAATGTCCTCCTGTTTATCAAAGGTAATGTCAGCTAAGAGATGCAAATATTATATATTACATAAAAAATTTGTTATCTCCACCTATAAACAATTAGATAAAATACCTATTTTTAAATACAAATTGATTAATTACATAAAATAAAAAGATAAGCAGTTAATTTTTCTGAATGCTTTCATTACGCCTGCTTGCTTTGTAATCGATTTTTTCAATCACTTTCAGACGTATGTATTTATTTTCACTACATTACCACATACTTCATTTCAGTATCCGATACTACATAATTAAAGCCTTAACTATCCAGTGCTCTAGGTAAATAAAACACAGACCTGCCTCTTTCCCTAAGAATACATGATGTAACGTTATTATCCTATTGGTCACAAAAACCCTTTTTGGCTCTACTGATGACGATAGTAGATAGGCTAGCTCTTGGGTTTTTACCCACTGTCGAAGAAGCTGGGTAGCTTTACGGCTTCGTGAGTCCTTTAAAAAGATGGTGGCTACGAAAAAAAAGGAAAATGTTTTTGGGCGCCAGCTGAGGAATGAAACGACTTTACAAAATTCTTGTCGCTCCACTATCTCAACAAAACATAATAAATGATAAATAAAATAGAATTCGCACAAAACTAGATTTCCAAAATGTAAAATAATTATCATTCAAAAGAAAGATTTATCAGCCAGAAAAAGAATTGCCGTGAAACTGCTACAAGTCGGTTCACAAAAGAAAAATTCCAAGAAAAATCTTGATCTGCATACAAAGCAAGCGGATGACTTAAATTACCTTAGTATTTTCCTAAGGATAAACATAGAAAGGTAATCAAGCCAAATCCAAGTGACTCTGGTCACTTGCAAAAATAGTTTTAAAAGAAATCGAATTTTCTGTTATCAGAAAATACCACAAATATTCGTTCGACGTAACTTGTGAACTCACTTCATATCGAACAAAAATTGTCTGCCAGATGTGTAATAACAATCGAAATTTGCAAATTTCAATATTAACCAAAATCAAGTATTACTCATTTGAGAATTCAAAAATTAAATCAATGGTAGGATCAATAAAAATGTGACTCACCTAAACCTAATTCACAAATTATTCACTGAAAATCACTTGAAAAATATATGTGTTTTCAAATCGCCGATTACTGTTTTAGTGGTTTTTCTCGTGTGACTACTTAACGACCGTCATGGACGACTACCCACCAACCACGAAAAACCGTTGCATTTTTGAAATTAAAAAGTTACCTCGGCAACGCCATCTAATCTCTTTTAAATTAAAATAAAACAGTATTTATAGAAATCTAAATAATTACCAAACCAAAATTAAACAAATTCAAAAAAACCCAAAATGTAACAATTGATTGTTACAGAGGTCGTGATCTCCGAAGAAAATATTTGATAGACAAGGAGTTACCAACTAAATACTTACTTTGCAGTCTGCTTCTTCACCACCCCATATAAAGAAATGAAAACAGTTCAGTACAAGACACGACTACAAAAAGGTGGACTTTAACCAATCAAAGACTACAAAGGTTACGAGAGTATGTTAGAAAGCACCCACCACCCGAGTAAAAAGCTTTCAGATGAGGCAAAAGTTTGAATAATAATTTATATGAAAATAAATTAGATAAATTGCACGTCTCAATAATTTTCTTTATTTGAATTAGTCTAAACAGTGATCTGCGAATAATATGTTCTCTCGATGTTAATTCTAAATCTAAAATTTTTAATTTTCTTTATTACTATACCCTACAATAGACAGTGTTTTTTTAAATATAAGTAGAACTTCAACGAGATCTCTAAACTTGCTATTTACAATTGGTTGTCACTTTAAACCAAAGCCTAGGTTTCATTCTTAAAATTCAACAGATTTTTACCAGATTTGTAAAAAAAAGGAAAATTGAATACCTGATAACATAAAATTGTATGATAGCTCCTACAGCAGAAAACAAAAGACACATTAATGCTACCATCTTGTTCCGGGAAGCCTGGTTATAGTAATTTTGTTTTTCATAAAATGGATCTCGATATCTTTGCCTGGGGCTCCAATAAGCCGATGATTCATAGTTACTAAAATTTAAAAGAGTCAAATATTGATAGGCAATACCTAGTAACCCCAAATGGTACGTAAAATCCCCGAGATGCAAACAACTTTCAAAGTTTTGTTTATGTTTAAAACACACATGCATTGTATTTACCAATGCCAAATTAGGCAATTTAAATATAAAAAATTATATTGACGCAAGAATACCTAATCGGAGTACGTGAAATTAAATTCTACAGCTGAGTTAATATAATACGATTTCTATTTTAAAAGTGTAGACCTGTTTAATTTAAATTCTATTAACCTGAAACTTACTATCCTCTTGGTCTGGGCCTGTGCTTAATCGATCGCAGATCACCATAAAGAGCATAGTGATTTAATTCCATATCGTAAATTTTCCTACTTATAGGTTTACTTAATACGTTATAAGCTTCTGAAACCCTCAAAAATTGATGATGTGCTAAGCCATCGCTATTTACATCTGGATGACACTATGGTGAACATAAAATTTCATTAAACACAACTACTGCATAAATTGCACCTACGGTTTTAGACAATTTCACGAAAGCATCCTTTATGTCTTTGGTGCAACAATTCTTGGGTAAACCTAGCACTTGATAATGATTCTTGTGCACATTTCTAAAATGCGGGGGCACATCAATTGAAAAATTATTACTTTTCAAAAGAACTAACCTTATATTTTGAAGTTTGACGACATTGACCGAAGAGATTTTAATAAAGCTCGTGCAAACGTTGGACAACATGTTAAAATAATTTGGTCATAATTTTGATAAAAATTTAAAAATTACGCCGCAAATTTACCTATTAATTTCAAACTGACAATGCCAAACAAAAATATAAACAAGCTAAACGTCAAGAAAACCTGCAGTCCTCAACTTTTTTGATTATGTAATTGAAAAACAGCTGGAACAATAAATAACAGCAAAGGGAAATTACAATCTCCAATATATTCATAAATTACACATAATACAATAATTAATTCATTCATTATCAACAAATTTTGTGTACAGTAAATTCATCAAAAGTTAAACCTTTAAAAATAATACATTAAAGCTATCTACAAGATTAAATAAAAAAAAAAATAAATAACAAGAAATTAAGTCGACGAACGCCACTTAAAAACCTTTGAATTAAAATCGTGTGAAAAATTACACTCCAGCTGATTTTTGCAAAACTTGCCATATTTACAAGGTCTGGGATGATAAAACATGCAATGGGCATTGTTACAATTTGGATAAAATTTACACTTTTGCAAAGCCGGTGCTGAAACTAAAATGAAATTTTAGTAAATCATCAATTTTGAGACTAGAAAAACTTACCAGCTGCATATGTTCTTGTACTGTGTCCGTAGGGGCAATCTTTTCGTGTACAGGAAGTCTCAAATTTACACATGGGATGAATGTATAAACATTTTTCGCCGAATTTACACTGGGGAAACGTTTTGCAAGGCGTCGAAGGGTGAACAAATTCACATTTTTCGCCCTGCCGACAATTTGGCCAATATTTGCACTTTTCTTTAGTTTTAATTGCAGTTTGTGCAACAATCACAGGCAGTTTATCAGGAATACTTTTATTTTTAGTTACAATGGGCGATATATTGTCGAAAATAATAGGCGATTTGCGTTTCTTAGCCTGCTCCATGTTTTTTTCTTCTTTTTTCTGAGGAGATACATTAATTTTGTTCGGTTTTGTAATGCCATCTAGTGTGATGATAAAAGTTTGACTGGTATTTGTGGTGGCATCGATTTCATCTTCTTCCCCCTGATCCTTCAAACTGGGAATATATTCCAATTGATCCTTCAATTCGTTTTTTTGTTTTACAGGTTTTGGAACGTATTCCAAGTTATCGTCGTCGCTACTAAAATTTAACTCCTTCTTTTTATCTTCCTGAGTCAAAATACTTTTGATTTTGTTCTTTTCTTTAGCAGACAACTTTCTCGATGTCCGATCAGGTTTTTCGCGATACTTCTTTGTGTATAATGCGTCCGGCTAAATAAAGCCATTAGTTTAGAAAAAATAAGATTTTAAAAATTACAATTTTTACCTTAGCATTGTTGCCAACAACAGGAGTCTGTGCAATACTTCGTTGAGCTTCTGCCACTGCTTTAAGAAGAAGATTTTTATTGGCTTGCTTATTTGTAGGTGGCATAACTCTGGGTTTCACTTTAACGACACTAAGAACATCCTTAGTGATGACCTCTAATTCCGAATCGACAGGTTCCTTTTGAGGCACAGCAACTTTAGACATCACACCCAGTCGCTTCAAAGCGCTCTAAACATTAAGATTTTTTTATCAGCATACTACCTCTATCAAATTAAACTATCTACATACATACATCTTTTTCGAAATATATAAATTTTTTATTAAAATTAAATAACTCGGGTAGGTTAAGGTAAGACTTTAAATAAAGTTAAATCGGCTTACAAAATCTGAGATTTTCCATTTAAAAAACTAAACTCGGCTTTAAACTTTTTTTTAACCTTGCAATAAATAATACCCTGCACCACAAAAGTTAGCAATCAATTCAAGAATCTAGTAAGTTGAGTTACTAAAAATTTATTTTACGATTTAATTTTGATAAGCTTTTACCCAATATTATTTAAATTTCATTAAGAAATTCCTAAAAACAAGAAAGGTAGAAATTTTCAACCAACAGCAGGAAATAAGAAATAATAATAAGCACAAAAAATTTAAACCAACCTCTCTTACTCCGTTGTTATCCACACTTTTCTCTTTGAAACTTGCACCTAGCCTCTTGAGAGCGCTCTAAAATTTAAAATTATGTTAAATTAAACAATTAAACAAAAAATCGAGGTAAAACTGACCTCTCTCACAACGCTGCCGTCTACACTTTTCTCCTTAAGAGTCAGTCCCAGCCTCTTCAGGGCACTCTCTCTTGGAGAATTGTTATCAACATTCTTCTCCTTAGAAACTTCTTCATCTTTCTTATGCGTTCTATTCAAATTAATTTTGCTTTTTTTTTCTACTGGCTGCTGATCTTCAAGTTGATTCAAACTTAACCTCTTACCCAACCTCTCCAAAATTGACTGCTTTCTAACAGTGTTAGAAGCATCGCTCCCAAATATAATCCTAGGATGTTCGTTTCTTTGTTCCAAAGAAGTCTGATCATCTTCCTTCGAATTTGGCCTAACTAATTGAATTTTTCGACTTTTTTTACTTTTATCTTGACTAACAGCCCTCTCATTTGGAAATAAGTCTTCGGGTTCAGCTTTCAAACTAATAAAATCTTCATCTTCCGATTCACTCTGCACTTGCAGTCCTAACCTGCTTTTCACATTCCGAATTTTCTTTTCAATTTCATTCAACTCACTTTCATTCGACATAGCCACTTGGGATAAAGGTGGAATATCAAAGGCATCCTCGTTTACAAGATTAGACGCATTTTGATTATCTTTCATGATCACAATTTTTCTTACTTCCACTAATTTACTGGCTTCCACCGGGATGCCATCAGTCAACGATTTAACATGTGGAAAATCTTCAATCACTTGGTCTTTCTTCTTATTCTTTTTGAACCCTTTCTTCTCTTTCTTTTCCTTTTTAACCTTCACAGATGGTTTCGTTTCATCTTCTGCCTTCCGTTTCACAACCCTCTTGTAAATTTCTAAAATTTAAACCAACTTTAGTATATCCTCCCACATCAACCGTTCGAGCTTACCTGGATTAGTGACTGTGATTTCTTTTAATTTCTTTAAAACAACTTGTAACCAATCTACAAACGTCGACGTTTTCGCCGCCAAAAACAGCTGCAAATCTTCGTTCATTTGCGACTTGGTGCGTTTATTGGCAACCATCACCATAATGTAATCGGGCAACTCGTCGTCTAAAAATTTTATGTTTAATTGAAGGATAAACCAAAACAAAGCTTCACTTACCCACATAACAGCCCAATTCGGTCAATTTCGCCTTAATAGCAGACTAAAAATTGAAAAAGTTTAAAAACTTAACCTACAAACTGTCATCTTGACGTTTGTGTAAAATTAATAATTACCCTCATTTTTTGACCAACTTCGGCGCCTATACTATCCATTTCTTACGATTTAATTGTTACACAAATAATATTAACGAAATATGTAGCATGTACATTAAATTCTTCTAAATCGGCTTCATACGTTTGCCATTGACCACCATTTTAGGGTAACATAACTGAACATAACACAACGACGTTGTATAGGGTGGCTCAAAACTGACCATGTTTATGTGATTTAGTTCTGTCGTAGAAAAATGCTTCTTTTTTTGTGACATCATAACAACGAACATCTTGATTAAACGGACAGCAGAGCGGAGCCCTAACAGTGGCAGCAAATCTTCCTTGACAAAAGTTTTAATCAGCCAATTAGAGCTTATTTTGATTAGATTTTATTTCAAAGTTTTTGTTTTTGGACCAGCAGTGTGGTATAAGGCTTAAATCGACATGGTATGGAGCGGAAGAGACCGCAGTTAAACTCTCAAATCAAAATGAGAAAAAATGAGTTTTTGTTACTCCCCTCCCCCCTTTTTGACACTTATTTTATATTAAGGTGCTAGATAAATAGGAGTAGTTCATAAAATCTAGCAGATGTCACTAGTTGGTTTATGATATTTTATTTTATTCAAGATGCACACCTTTTAAACAGGTATATTATTGTAATATATTTTAAATTTGAAAAATAATTTTAAATAAATTTACCTACAGTAGTTCTATACTTCTATACCTGTTATGACCAGGGTATGACCTATCTGGCAGGTATACATAGCTAGAAAAGTACCTGTGATTACAAATTTTTATAAATAACGCTTTTACTAATACGAAATAAGTATCTTATCTACCTAAAGCAAAATAAACTGATACATTTTTGCCAGAGTAGGACTTTTGAAAGCCGGATTTTTTAGGTAATTTACAAGGTTATTTTTAATATATTATATTTCATATCTTTTTTATGAGTATAATAAATACATAATACCAATAAAAAAGCGCATGTTGCTCCCCTCACCTACTTATTAAAAGATATAATATAAACTAATCCCCCCCTCCCCTTTTGGTTAACAGCAACGGTATGTGTATGTGTAATTTATGATAATATTTATGATAAGATTAATTTGAATTTAAATTAAAATTTAATTCATTCGCTCACAGTTGACTTCTAGTTGGGATACTGCAAACATATTGTGGGGGGGTACCCCCCATTCTTACAATATATTATAAATTTATTTACTAGTTGATTAAAGTCCAGTTTAACTTAAAAACAAAGATTCGTAATTTTCAAATTGAAGCGGCTTTGGGAATGTTTTTAATTAATAATACTCAAAGATTCACTGTCTAAGCAGATTTGTCATTTTCAAACGCAATTTATGCTAAAAAAACCACTTCGTGGGCGGAGCAACCCTTTTGGAAACAGCCAATCAAATACGCGCATTTATATTTTTGTCTTTTTATGCGTATTTTTGAATGATACATAAAATTTAATGTTTATATTTGTAAATTAGGTTCTCAGTTATAATAACCTCATTAAAAAATTGTATGTTTTCTTTTCATTTCTTGAATATTTCCTGTCACGTTAACATTTTCTACATAGTATAATAATTGTACAAGTTAGCTCAGTTATGTGGAATTAATTCATTAATATATGTTATAATATTATATTAATTTGTATTTTCTGATGTAATCGTTGATCGCCTATAAAACGTGTAAGATGTTATAGAATTCGATGAATTTAAATTGATCGATTAGCAATAATTCGCAAGCACAAAAAATGGAGTTCTCATTAAAAATAAAAATCTGTACTTTACTAACTCGCCTACCTACTTCGACTTTATAATATTGTTACAAAATTGATCTAGTTTTCTATTCGACATTAATTATCAAGAATGATACATGCAGCGATGAAAGTAAATGGAGCTATCTTTGCGGCATCAAGGTGCACCTTGTTAAAAATATCTTTAATGGCTGCGTTTCTATTTAATAAAAAAATACAAGTGCAATTAGCATTGAACGCAGAAGTTACCACACTTCCGATGAGATATATGAAAATGATGCTAATATTGATTTAATTGCCACAGACGATTTTTTTTAATTTCGTGGTCAAGTGCGCTTTGTGACCTAAATTTTCATAACGTAAACTTGACAATGTGTTCTTCAGTTTTTAATGCTACAAAGATTTTCCAAAAGTGAAAATGTCAAACTGGGTCTTTTCAGACTTTAAGTCTTGCCTAATTTAATTCAGTTCTTCAAAAATGAAAATTTTAGTTTGAATTTATTTAAAGCAATAGGAAAACAAGCAATTATTGGGTTATATACAACAAATAATAAAAATGCATTTTAGTTTTTGTTATTTTAATCTTAAGTTAAATTTTTATTCACTTACGTCAAACCGAGCTTAAAAGTTGTATTATAATTTATTTATTCAAAACTTAAAAACAAAACACAAAAACATACAAATTCTACCAAAAAACAATTGTATATGGGCGGGACTTACCTTGCGGAAACAGCCAATCAAATAAGCGCATTAAGTTTTGAGTCTTAAAAATAAAATCATACTAAATTAAAATTATGAATTGTTGGTTCAAGTTCGGTGGTAAATATCCATTAATTAATCCGTCCGTCCGTTAATTTTTAAATTGTAATATATTATATTGTTTCGTATATTAAAAAATGTAGACTTTGCTCCTCAGCTCCTTTTCTTTCTAATATTCTAATATTATTCTATTAAAAATTCTAATAATGCTCATGTTAACATTAAAAAATGAAATATTATTATAATTTGTTACGTCGAAATGGGTCGACGGCGACGGTCATAATAACAATTAGTCAAAGTGTTTGATTTCGTTTGAATGTAATTTAGAGCTTCCCCGGGGAAAAAAATTCTACACATCGACTCCGGATTCTTTCCTTTCCGAAAAATATGTCTATGCCCTGAACACTGAATCACTAGTGTACCTAGGGGGGGGGGTGAGAGCCGGTAGGGGCGGTCCGCCCCGGGCGGCACATTGTTAGAGACGACATTTTGCTTCTTTTTTTAGAAACAATTTTATTTTTATATCAACTTTGTTACCTTTTATGTGGTATTAAACTTGCACGTGCACGCTCGCTCCGCATGTGGTATTGCAGCTGGTCACGCTGGTCTTGTAAATTTGTTTGTTCACTTATTTTACAAATAACCAAATGTTATCCGAAATTCTTCAATTTTTTAATTTTATTCACTTGCATTAATTAATTATGAAATAAAACAAACTTTTATTAAATTAAATTCACTTTAATTATCGTCAATTTCAGAAATAACGAACATCCGTTCGTCTATTCGACGCGGAGGCTTCAGCCCAAAAGTGTTCCTATTCAAGCCCCTCTCTTTTCTACTTTTATTTTTCCCACCTTATTTACATAGCAAATAATTTAACAAACATTTTTATACTTAATAAAATAAATAAATATAATAAATAATACAATTGAATTAAACTTTAAAATAATTTACAAAATAAATGAACTATGATTTTTTACCACTTATACTGTGACAATACATTGACTTAGTTTAACCAATCCCAATGTTCCCAATATAGAAACAAAAATTTTTTTAACAACAGCCATCAGTGTCGCTAGTTGTGAACGGAGCTTTTCCAAATTAAAATTAATTAAAAATTATCTTCGTACCACAATGAGTGATTTAAGATTGGGAAATCTAGCGATACTTTCAATAGAAAAAAAACTAATGAATGTTATAAATTTTGACGATATCATTCGAGATTTTGCAAATAAGAAGACAAGAAAAATAAATATATAAAGTTTTTTAATTATTATTAAATTTTAATTTTTAATTTTTTGTATGAAATAATTTTTTTTATATATTTATATTCAGAAATATTTTTATATGAGAGGAGAGGGAGCAAATTTTAAGACCGCCCCAGGCGGCAAAAGCTCCAGGTACGCCAGTGCACTGAAGAGTAATCCGCCTTCCAAAATTGCAGGCGTTAAAAATTTGTACAACCAGCACGCAGTCTCTCTGATTTATACAGGGTGTCCCCGTGACCATGAAGAACCTTTCAGGTGGTGATAAAAGATACTTTTCTAAGACAAATTTTCAAATAAAATTTTTGTCCAAGTCCAAACTTTTGGGGGTACCTCCTTTCAAAACAATTTTTTTAAATTTCTGATTTCAAACGGCCATAACTCCGATATTATTGATTTTTTATGCTTAATGGGCTAGAACGTTTTTAAAGATCATTCCCTTATCTACAGATTAGGTTATAACCCTTTATCGTCTAGAATCAACGGATTTCGAGTTATAAATTAAATTAAGAGAAGAAATGTTAAAAAAATTCAGGTTTTATTTTTTTTACTTTTCTTGCAAATCCTGTATCTCTTAAACGAAATGCTTGTTTTTAAAGAACTGATAGCTTAAACCGGATAGGGAATTTAACGGGCTACAACTTTGGTCAAATAAATTTCTTTGGACAACTCACCGCTTTCACAGAAATTCTGAAAATAATGAACAAAGTGTAGGCAAAAAAAATAAATTTACAAATTTGTGAAATAAAAAACAAATGAAATTTGTTTTAATGTCAAAACATTTTGTAGTGTTTGACGTTTGAGCGACATTGTCATAAAGAGCATTAGTTTATTGTTAATTACTTTGGTTATTTATTATTGTTAATATTGTTAATTAGTTTGTTATTTATTTTTTTTACCTACACTTTGTTCATTATTTTCAGAATTTCTGTGAAAACATTAGGTTTCCCAAAAAACTTTATTAAAACAATATTGTAGCCTGTTAAATTCCCTATCCGGTTTGAGCCATCAGATTTTTACTAAGACATTTCGTTTAAGAGATACAGGGTTCGCAAGAAAAGTAAAAAAAATAAAAGCTAAATTTTTTTAACATTTTTGCTCTTAATTTAATTTATAACTCGAAATTCGTTGATTCTAGACGTTAAAGGGTTATAACCTAATTTGTAAATAAGCGAATTATCTTTAAAAAAGTTCTAATCCGTTAAGCCTAAAAAATCAATAATATCAGAGCTAGGGCCGTTTGAAATCAGAAATTCAAAAAATTGCTTTATAGGGGGGGAGGGGGAGTTAAATAGCTTTAAACACCTCAAGGGTTTGGACTTGGACTAAAATTTTATTTGTAAATTTGTCTTAGAAAAAGGTCTTTTATGGTTCTTCACGGTCCCGGGTACACCCTGTATAATTGCTTACGATTGAGGTGGGTGTCCGGTCTTAAACAGGCTTAAAAATGTATATCCGTTATTTTTTTGTACTACTAGTGTATTATAATTATCGGAATTTTGGAATCTCGTTAATCTACTCGCGACTGGCGCTAATGTGCTTTAACTTTTCTGCTATCTGGCTATATAAATCAAATTTGATATTATGTTCACTAATTGAACTCCTGGTATTATTCAGCGACAACACAATAGATGACCTTTCTTGCATGGCGATATCTCTTCCAAAGATTCAAGAGTCGTGCAGAACGACTTCCTTTGGCAATTGCAGGTAAATCCTTTATTAATGACGAAATTTGTGTTATTATTTGATTTCCTCATCAAGAAAATGATCGTTTAAATTACCGCTTACACTTTTAATTTTTTTTGGTGTTTATACGATCATGAGTTTAAAATGCGTTCAAGAACTAAAAAATTGTTTATTAGAATTTAATTACGCGATTAAAAATTCTTCATGATCATTAAACACTTTCCGTTTTCAGATCTAGGACGAAGTTGCAAAATTGTTTGTACTTTATTGTTATTGCGTTGTTAATCATGCATCCAATAGAATGTGCACATAAGTCACAATGCCGCCAATTTTTATTTATAATTTTTTTTAACATTGAGAAGTCACCCCTACCAGAGTCGCAACATCCTTAGTTTTTCTATATATAAGAGATAAAATTAAACTTGTTGTAGTTCTCTAATCGATATCAAAATTAATATTCCAAAAATGATGCAATTAGTGGTAAGTGGTACCATTAAAATTGATTATTATTAAAAATTAATACTAATTGAGGTAGTATACGAAATATCTGATTGAATTCACCTCATTACCTTTGTTGATGTTTATTCGCTTATAGGTAAACTTTTTTTATGCTTCCATTTAATAATCAATAAATCTATAGAAATAAAAGGGTGGAATGCTCAAGTAATTTTTGTTTCAAATTTTAGATTTATTCGTTGCTGGTAACCGTGGCATGGGCATATCCGGGATATCCGGAATTCCATGGACCAATTCTTCATTCGGCTCCAACTTACATCAAAACATACTCTGCTCCCATTTACTCGTCGCCAATTATAAAAGCACCCATTTATGCACCAGCACCCATCTACAAATCCATTGCACCCATACCAGTGGTCAAGCACGTGGTTCCAGCCACCAGTTACTCGACAGTTACTCGATACATAGCGCATCCTGCACCGATTGTTAAGGTAAACATTTCAGTTTTGACCAAAGAGATACTGCAGATATTTCTGCTATAACTTTGGAATTTTTAGAAATCTAAAGTTATCACGACCTTGCGTTGCAATCGATATCCTTTTAAGTTTTCATAGAATCCTTGTACTTATTATCGCGTTTCTATTATTTACGTCTTCCTTAGACTTTTCATGAATAAATATTCAAAATCAAGAAATCGAAAGTAATCTTGAAATATAATTGCATATAAATCCGATCTCTAATATCAGTCGTAATTATAGGTACACGCATTTGCACTTAAATTGCGAATCTTAAATCGGCATCATTTATTTGCTAAATTAATTATTAATTTTTTTTTCTAACAATTACGTTAGCCTAATTTAATTCGCATTAAGAACACATTAATCGATTTATCCAATAAACACACCAGTCACGTTTAATTTATCGAAACGATAAACGATACGATCTAAAATTAAATAGTTATGACGGAATATAAAATCTGCAACACCCTATTTGACGTCGGGGTAGTCGTTTTGTCAAGTTATAGATTTTAAAAAACTTATTTTTGTTATTATTTCATATATTATTGGGTAATATTCAAATTTTTCAGTTGCGTGTGAAAGGGCATTGAACCGAAGGACAATAATATATTTTCAATAATCTTGGTATATTATGAAATTGAGCGTCATTACTCATTCATCAAATTTTTCGAAGCACACTGTACGAGGGTCATGAAACTTTATGTTTTAAATATCAATATTTTTATCAATCATGTTCAATTTACAGAACATTTTTAAAACGCGATGTTTTCCCAGGATAAAACTATTAAACACGCAATGTTCTATTAGCTTCACCGGACGACAATGTAATAGGAACAATTAATTAATTTTTTTAATTTTTTTTAGACCGTTGTAGCTTCACCGCCAATATTCAAAAGCTATGCTGTTGCTGCCCCTATTTCATTGCACGGATATTCTGGATATCACCACTGAAAAGCTCCCTGAAGTACAAAAAAATAACTGCCATTTATTAATTTTTGTTTGAATATTATAAAATATTATATTTATTGCAAGTTATAAGAGTTATAAATTTTTAGAACAATGTAATGATTTTATTTTTTCTACTTATACCGAAAGGGTAAATCGTTAGTAAAATAAGTAACAGGTTGTTAAGTATTCTGATTTCTTAGCCAATATCATTCAATAAATTTTATAAACATAAATATTTACACCAATGTAACAGAGACATTTATTGAGTTACCTTATTGCAAATTTATGATAGGTTAACTGAAGGGCAGTGTTGAAACATTGCAATATATTAGCTACTAGTACTAGAAGAATTAATAAATTTTAATGTGATTTAATCTGATTTTATTTGAAAACATTACATTATAGCTCAGTTTATAATTTATCGAATCAACATTGACCTCCAATCGCGTATCTTTCAACTTCGAAATTAAAATTGGCCATTAAATATTTACCATCAAAGTGTACAAGACGCTTCAAAGAAAATGAATGGATTTTCAATTATTGATCTTAAAAACAGAGCATTTTACCAACGTAACAAGAATCAACTCTTTAATCGGCTCAAATTTTCAGTAATTTTTTAGAACAAATTTAAATTTAAAATTCCAAAAATTTAAATTATTGTTCTGTTTAATTAAATTAATTACATTTATTTTAGATGCCAGTGAAAATTTAAATGTTGCAAACTGTACGGAGTTGACTTTCAATTTTAGAGTTTCCTTGAGTTTCCAGACTCTTGTCTAGTAAAATTGAAAATAAGACCCCCAGTATTCTGGGTTTTATACCAAACTACCACTAATTTACACTAATATAGACCGGAGGGTCTGGGGGGTATGGAATACCCCTCAGCAAGAAAGAGAAAAAAAGATTTAAATAATTCGAGTTTAAAGACTCCCTATTATAAGAATTATAGAAAAAATATTCCTTATTAATTAAGAAGAAAAAACAAAACAAGTTTTTCAAAATCTTTATTAGAAAATATCAAATATCATAACACAAAGGCATTTCTACCTTATTTATAACTGTTCTTAAAAATACATCAATAATAAATTTTAGATTCTACTAGATAAATATTATCGAACTCAAGTAACCCATACTTTTACCCCCCCCCCAAAGTCTGTAACAATATAAATTGTGTTTTTTTTATCTTCATTAAAATTCTTTTAATTAATCATATAAAATTTTTAGCATAAACCAAAAAATGCACAAAACACTTTTTCGAAACTAAAATGTTTAAGTTATCACAATATATAAATACACCGTATGTATTGTTGTGGGGTTTTGTAAATTTACCTACCCGGCACAATCTTTTATTTACCCAGCTAGCTTTTACAGTGGAGAACAAAATAAGACGCTCAGTAGTCGGTTCCTGTTGATTTCTGTGTTTGCCCTTCTTTTAAAATGATAAATAAAAAAAAACTCTTCTCCAAAAAATTAATATTCCAAAATTAATTATCCAAAATTAATTATCCAAATTTAAAATATTCAATGCAAAATAAAATAATTTCTCAATTTTATTCGAAAGGAACGAAGTTTGATTTCTCGCCTTATCCAAATTGCCGGCTTATCAATTGCACCATTCGCTCGCACAAATACAATTCCAAATTTTCCAACTTCAAACCAAATCGAAATTTACAATTTCAACTGCTTTTTTCAAATTAATCAAATTAATCAAATCTACTATTTCTCAGTAGCTACTAATCAAAAATTCCAAAATAATTCCAAACTTCAAAATAATACTTTCAAAAATGGCGCAATAATGCATTTGCATAAAATCACTTTATTTAAATCAAAATAATTACTCACAATTTCAAAATAATATCAAAAAACTCAACGTATCAAAATCAAATTCAGCGGGCCTGCAAAATCACGCACCGCTGTCGGCTATAGTTGGCCCACCAAGCCACTTATTTCGTGTCATCGATCCCCACCTAGCAAAAATCTTACAATCTTACAACTTAATTATTAAAGCTAAAATTTCACCAAAATGCATAGGGTGAGTCGCAATCATTTTGAAACACCACAGTATATTATCGCAAACGTTTTTACCATACTATGGCATCATCAGGCGATGAACTATGTTACTATGTTTATGCTAAAAATTTGATATGATTAATATCGAGTTACACTACTTAAACCACTTATCTATTGATTCTTTTAATTAAACTAATTAAAATTTTCAGTAATTTTTAGAACAAATTAAGTAGATACAAAATATTTAAAATTCCAAAAATTTAAATTATTGTTTTGTACTTTTGTATTAAGTAAAATTATAAATTAAATTAATTACATTTATTTTAGATGTCAGTGAAAATTTAAATGTTGCAAACTGTACGGAGTTGACTTTCAATTTTGGAGTTTCCTTGAGTTTCCAGACTCTAGTCTTGTAAAATTAAAAATGAGACCCCCAGTATTCTGGGTTTTATACCAAACTACCACTAATTTACACTAATTTAGTCCGGGGGGTCTGGGGGGTATGGAATACCCCTCAGTAAGAAAGAGAAAAAAGATTTAAATAATTTGTCTGTAATATTCGAGTTTAAAGACTCCCTATTATATGAATTATAGAAAGAATATTCCTTATTAATTAAGAAGAAAAACCAAAACAAGTTTTTCAAAATCTTTATTAGAAAATATCAAATATCATAACACTAGATAAATATTATTGAACTCAAGTAAACCATTACTTTTACCCCCCTCCCCCCAAAGTCTGTTTTTTATCTTCATTAAAACTCTTTTAATTAAGCTTTATAGAACAAAACTGTTGATACCCCCCCTTCCCCCCAGTTGAATTTCAGTTCAGTCGAGCCTGTTGATAAGATAAAAATGTAAGAAATTTTATTTATGGCCAGCACCATGTGGTTCAAAGTTAAGCGTAATCTGAACATAATTTTAATAATATACAGTAATTCTAGAATTATTAAACAATCGAGGTATGTTTAAAAATTAAAAACGTTACCATCAATTTCGGCTTAAGTAGCGAATATCGAGTTTTTTCCATACCGACGAAGGAAAAGAAAAAGGAGGAATAAACTTAGCATTAAGAATTTATTAAATTAAGAATTTATTATTCGGGACTAAGATCAACAGATATTAAATCTATGTGAAACAACAAATAAACGTTATTTTAACGTCGAAATAACGACGCTTCTTAAATTAACGTGTTTTTAACGTGTTACGATTGAATACCGTACGTATACCGAAAATAGCTATTATTACACGTTATATTTACGATTTACACGTTATTTCAACCATACACCGTTGAAAACACGTTAATTCGACCGATAGGTGATTATTGAGTAAGTAGGTACTTGCGAACAGACCGCAATTCGTAAATAGAAGTTACACTCAGATTTATGGAGCATACTTCCTTATAGCTTGAATAAATAATTTTTAATTGTTTTCGTCGATAATAAAACTGAGATTAAACAATAAATTTTAATTATTTGTTAATGGATTTTACGTGTACGTGTGTAATCGCGCAGTTACGAAGATATAATAAAAAACTTTCCGTATGCAGGTTTGAAAATTTTCTCGGAGCTACCCTGAAATTTCCATCAAATCCTGAAATCCAAAATGTTTTCTTCCTCTACATTTTATGCATGATTACCCGCATTGTATGTAATAATTGTCGTTGCTATTGTCAACGTTACTTCACAACTTTACCATGAGCATTGATGTTCAAATAGGGAATCGAATAGCAAAACGGACAGGTTAAAAAAAATAAGTTTAAACAATCAATATGCACAGAACATCGATTTGCTATTTGTACGAACGCTTATTGTCAGTTAGAGCATAGACAAGCGCGTTAACGTTACTTAATTTTGAGCGCTTTTAAAACTTTTAAAAAATGGAACACGGAAATCAAAACGAAAACGGAAATGTGTATACAATATCAAGTACGTTTTAAATTATTAATTAATATTATTTGACTTGAGAGTTTCTTCCAGACACCGTTTTACCAAATAAAGAGACCGAACATTTTGACAATCTGGTTACTATCAAGTCAAGATCGGCGGTGTAAGTCAAAAATTTAACATAATGTGGCAAACATCCTGTATATTTATAATTTTTTTTAGCTTAAAGAAACGGAATTTTTATAAAAAGTTGTCTATAATCTTAATTGTTATTCTTGTAATAATTCTAATTGCATTTATAGTGGCCTTATATAAGTGTAAGTAAAAAACAATGGAAAGTGCCCGGAGGAAAGTTGAACATCTGATTTCAGATATTAGAAAATACAACGAACTGAAAAATTTTAAAAGAAATTCGATTTGTACGTCGGAAGAATGCTTACGTTCGGCAGCAAATTTAAAATTGTCGATGGACCTAAGCGTAGATCCATGCGAAGATTTTTACAAGTTTACCTGTGGGCATTGGACCAAGGAGCATCTTAATCACGGATGGTACCCACACTATTCAAGTTTCGAAACTGCCGACGAAAGAATTGCGATTTCTGCTATCAATTTTTTCGAATCACCGAGTTCGCCAAACGAACCCTTACCAGCTCGACAAAGCCGAGATTTATATTTATCTTGCATGGATACCAGTAAGTGAACATTTTTTGACCATCAGCTTCTCCGATCACCAAACTTTTATTTTAGAAACGTTGGATAGTTTAGGTGTTACCGTTCTAGTAAAATATTTAAAAAAAGTAAATCTGCCTGTGATTCCGACATATTTTAGCGAAAATGCAGACGCTAGCTTTAAGTTCGATTGGATTAAGACTGAAGTAGAGTTAAAAAAAACTTTTGCTGCGGATACTTTTATTGGATTATTGGTAGACGCGGATATTTTCAATAGAAGCAATAATGTGATTTATATGGGCACTCCCGACAGCTACTCCCCATTACCGAGTCCACTGAAATCTCAAAAAAAGGTACTCAAAACCACAAAATCGTTACTAACCGAAGACGAGTATGAAGACGCCAAAGCAACGGCCTATAAAAATATGGTGAAGGATGTTGTAAAAATTATCTCCCAAAACCAAACCAGCAGCGTTCCAAGCGACATCCTATTGGAGGACGCAGCAACTTTGATCTGGAACATCAGTAGGGACGTTGCTTCGGTAAGTCAAAACTTTCGGGACGAAACAAAATTGTTTCTTTTAGCTTTCAGATGTGAACAGATCGAGTTCCTCCCTGGAATTTTACAAAGCGTCGGTGGAAGATTTGCAGAACGTAACAAACCAGTATATAATACAAAATAACGAATCTACCATGTTGATCTGGAGACCTTACCTGACCATGCTATTTGAAGGAGTTCCAAATGTTACGTTAGATTTAGACAAAAGAGATTTTCTATACATTCCAGAAGATGAGTTGCCTTACTTGCCCGAAATAAGTTTATATTTGGCAAAACTTACGGACGTTCAGATAGAACTGTATATGTGGTGGGTTGCTGTATACTCGATGATGGTAAGCACCACGTCCGAGATAAACGACATTATTTCTAGGGAATCGGAACCCTTCATTAAAGTTAACGTTTATAGACCCAGGTAAGTTTGCTTTTGGGAGTTTCTTCACTTTTAAATTTGCATATTTTCTCTTAGATCGTTAGATTGTGCCACACTAGTTATAAATTTTATGGGTTTGGCTGTTAGTTACGGGATTGCCGACCGAAGTTTTTTGAACAATACGAAACCTAAGGTAAATAAAAAATCCCAAAGAGAAATATCAGAAAATGCCATACTTTCTTTCAGGTGGAACAAATGCTGGAGAATATTAAAGAAGCTTTCGTCGAAAGGGTCACCAATTTAAACTGGATGGATGCCGAAACAAAGCGGTTAACTTTGGAAAAGAGTAGGGAAATGATCAGTTTCATTGGATTTCCAGACTGGTTGTTGAATAAAGCAGCTTTGGAAATGTACTACGGTGACGTAAGTTATTTGTTAGGGTAAGTTTCTGAGAGTTTATGATTTTAATTTTAGATAGTCGTCCACAATAACACCTTTTTGGATAACATGATGGCAATGATTCAGCAGGTGACTCCAGCTCAATTGGCAACCTTGCGAATCAAAAGTGACGTAAGTTGGAGAAGCGATCCTACCACGGTCAACGCTTACAATTATTTCTCGGACAACTCAATTAGTAAGTCGAAATCCTAACTGAATTTTGAGTAAATTTTTACGTTTTAGCTGTTCCGATGGCTATCTTGACCCATCCTTTCTACAATTTAGGCTTAGAGTGAGTGAATCCAGTGTGTTTTATTCAAAAAATAAATTAAATTTTTAGAGTCTTAAATTATGGAGCGATAGGATCCATTTTGGGGCACGAACTCACACATGGATTCGATAATATGGGTAGATCTGGAATATTTTCAATATTTTCTAATATCTTTTAATATTTTAGGACGAATGTTTGACAAGCATGGAAACTACAAGGAATGGTGGACCAATAAAACCAGAATGACATTCGAAAATAAAACCAATTGCTTTGTAAACCAATATAGCAATTATTCTCTCCCGAACATCGACGAAAATGTAATAAAAAAATTAGTTTTCTTCTTCATCTATTTATGTCTTTGTAGATCGACGGGAGCCAAACTCTTTCGGAAAATTTAGCCGATAATGGAGGTTTGAACCACGCGTTTTTGGCGTACCAGCACTATTTGAAAAAACATGGTTCCGAATTAAATTTACCTGGTTTTGAAAAATTTACAAACCTGCAAATGTTTTTCGTGGCATATGGAAGTGTAAGTAAATCTGCTATGGTAACTGCAATATATTAAAGGATGATTTTTTAGGTTTGGTGCGAAACTACAAACCTGGCTGCCTTAACCTATCAGATCGAAACGGACGAGCATTCTCCGAGTTCCATAAGAGTTTTGGGAACGTTACAAAATTTAAAAGAATTTTCTGATGCGTTTCAATGCCCCGAAGGAAGTAAAATGAATCCCAAGAGAAGTCGTTGTCGTATTTGGTGATTAATTAACACCAATTAAGATAATAAAACTGACGCTTATAGAAACTTGTCTATTAGTATTGCATTTTTTACATTTCCTGTTAGAAATAATTTTTATAAAAGTTATGTCAACGAGAAGAAGAAAAGTGATACTTTTACTTTTATTTTGCTACACTGTACCTCATATGTGTGATTCACAATTGTGCATTTTTATATTAAGTCCAATAAAGTTATTAAGCTCAAAATCCATTATCGGTTTTCTTTTATATTTTTATGAGTTGTGAGTGAAAAAAAATACTTGTATCATTGTTGTAATATTTAGTTCTTCAATTTGAATTACCGCCTTCTCAAATCAAAGTTACAAACCAAACCAAAGCTGCGATCGTCAAACAAACCTCGCACGTTGGACTTACAAGTCCGTTTAAATCTGCGGACGGCTCTTTGAATGCTAACGTCGTTACCTAGTTTACTAACCTCAAACTTAAACTTATCTGTTCAGTAGCGTAACCACTACTAGGACACCTGAAGAAATAATTAGTACGCACAAATTAAATAAAACACAGAATTCGGTTTAACGATGAATATATATTTAACCGAAAAGAAAAAGATAGTCCAACAACCAATTTACCAGCAGAGTTAATCTTGATATCATTTAATTCAGAATACTTTAGTTTGAAATTTGATTTAATAACTATTCGATAATTAATCCCTCTGACTGTAATGTTTTCTAATTGTCTATTCATATTTAATGACCAACCACAATCTTTATAATACTTTGTAAAGAAGCGCCTATATGTATTTCGATGTTCAACTCAATTGTTTTTATATTAGGTAAGATCTTTAAATAATAAATCCTTATATTATGCTAAATTATCCGTTCTTATAATTTTTATCTCGTTAACTTAAGAACTAAAATCGTCACTTAATTAATATTATGTCGTCAACTTAAAACTAAGATCGTCCCTTTATTGCTAATTGGTCATTTCCTTAAATCTAAATAAGTCGTCCGTACTTAACTAAATAATTTCCCCCATACTTAAACTAGCGCACCATCTTAAACTATTATGTAGCCGCAAATAATCATAGAGAACTTTGTTAAAAACAGTTCTTAAATATCGTAATTGGTATTATCTCATACGTGGTCGCAAATAATCATAAGGAACTTTGTTAATATTTATTAATAACTGTCCTGCAATATCAGCATTGGTACTATCTCATTGAGAGATATTTAAAAAAAAAAGAAAATAAGCAACATGTCCACCGAATCTGCCTGATCATCTTCCGGTCCTTTTGCGGTTATCCTTTCCAATGATCAGCCATTTCTGCGATATATTGCCACGGCCCTTATGATTTTAAGCGTCCATCCCCCCTTTGTTGTGTAATTCATCTAAATTAAATTATCTAATGCATTATATATTTTTCTACTTCAAACAACCGCCTTCATATTGTTTATCTTAAACAAATATTCCTACTTCGCACTTAGAACTAATCACAGCTCGTTTGTACTATAAAGATATCCTATAGGTCACATATATGGATAATCAATTTCTTCCATTAAATTTGCACATCCCGTTTTAAATATAATAATGTATTAAATCACAATCTCAAACCAATCATTAAACCTTAAAACTGAAGATGAAGTAATTTTGAATTAGTTTAAATGCATACACGTGGCCGATAACCTATTACAAAAATTTCTAACAACTCATCCTGTTTTATTTAATACATTATAATTAATAAATTTATTCAACTTACGTATTTAAAAATTGTCGATGGCTACGATTTTTATTTCAACAAATTTAATTTAAATTACTGAATAAAATTTACACCCTTGTTCACTAAGATCAACCGTTTTCTTCTGGCGTGTGGCGTGAAGAAATGGCGTGTTATCCGGTCTTTCAAACTAACTTTCCCTTGGTGTCATAAACTGGTAACGGTTTATTTTTAACCAACTAACTTCTAGTGTAAAGTTAAATAAACTAGTATTTAGAATTCGCACCGATTATATTTAAATTCAAATTTACAATATTACATTGTAGATAAATACGTTTACTTTACACCAAGAACTCAGTGGCACCTCGTGGGAAAAAATTTTGGCCAGTAATATTTTATAAATAGATAAAATCTGCGGAAGATGTGAATATTTTCTGAGTTATAATAATATGCTCTATTAAGTCATTTTATTTAAATGATAGAATTACTTACAGTTACTCGAAAAAGTATTCGGATGCTCTTATGTTAGAAATGTAAATTGTACTTTTTGAAAACTCTTTTTAGCATATAAAAATCGGTTTTACAAAAATACTTTTCAGACATTTTTTGTAGATAATTTCATTCCCTTCATGTTTGTTTTCAAACATTTTTTTATTCGTCGTCTCGTTTCCGACCAAGAGTGACCTAAAGCAGTCTCGGTAGAAATCCCATGGAAATCTCTCGAGAAAACCATTGTGTATTTTTAACTTTATTAAAAAGTTTTACCAAGCCTGCTTTAAGTCACACTCAAAAAATGTATAGGAACAAAAATGAAGACAATGAAATTTGCGACAAAAAATATCTAATAAGTATTGCTGCAAAAACAATTTTTATATAATAAAAACAGTGTCTAAATGGAGCAATTTACATTGCTAACACAGGAACGTCCGAATACTTTTTCGAGTAACTGTACATTATGTTATAGTATTTATAAACAATGATTGATTTTCTAATTTTTGCTCTTTGCAAATCACTCTATGACATTGTCGTAAAATGTGTCCGTTTTTAATCAAGAATGTCTTTTTGTATTGATAACAGTATAAGTAAAGATAGTAATAAAAATACACTACAAAGTGCAAAATACCGCTTAATTTCTTTTTTTTTTTTTATTTAATTAATTTGTTTAATTTGAGATAAATATTCTTTTTTGTCATCTAAAAAGCTTTAAAATGCCGCTTGCATGTGTCCGATAAAAAAAACTGTTTATGGCGAGGTATCATATAACTGCAAGTATCTGGTAGGCACAGGCCTAAGCGCTGGCTATTGAAGCTATAGTATTGCTGTATCTGGCGTCATGGTCCTACTGTTACATTGCGCTATATGTACCAAGCTAGGTCAGTGTCTACACTATAATACTTTGAAGCAAATACAAACAAAAATATTAAACACGCTAATTTTTGCAGCTGTTATTGAAATTTTAAGTGTAAATAATGAAAAATAACAAATATTAATTGCCCATAATAGTAAAATATTAATTAAATTGTACATAAAGAAAATGTTATTTAAGTATATTAAATTTTGGGTAGGCCGAACCTACCTTGCCTGTTCTTTAAAACCGCCACTGCAAGAACTGAAAGAGTAAAGGATATATTATCTTCCCCTTATACAATAAACACTTTTGATCGGTTCACTTTAAGTTATCAACCTAACAAAATTAGAAGGTTCAGTGCGGCCTTCAGGCCGCACAATTTATGCAATAGAGTTCTAACATACAACTATAAAATTATTTCTTAAAATTTAGTTTAAATAGCAAAATTAATATTATTAGTAGAAATGATTATTATGGCTAATTAGTTGTGATATTCAAATTTTTAAACTGCAAACCCAAAACTGTCATAATTTAAATTTCTTGCTCGTCAAAGAGCAAATGTATAAATAACAAAAACAATCAAAGTAAAATAATAGATTTGGGTAATCAATATGCCTAGAGCTTCGATTTGTCACTTATGTAAATGTATGCCAGTTGTAGCTCAAACAATAATGCCGACGTTACTCAATTTTAACCAACTAATTTATTTTTAGGATATTAAAAAAATTTGAAAAATGGAAAATCAAACTGAAAATATCTACACCATATCAAGTACGCTTTTAATTTTTGATTTTAATTTTGTGATTTTCTGTATTTTTTCAGACACATCTTCATCAAATAGAAGAATCAAATTTTTTAATAACTTAGCAACTGTTAAGTCAAGATCAGCAGTGTAAGCTCAAAAATCGCAAAAAATGTCTGCACTTTTTCACTGAAAATAATTTTTTGCTAGGTTCAATAATCGAAACTTTCTAAAAAAATTATTGATAGCTTCAAATATTATTATTGTAATATTATTAATTGCATTCGTCGTGGTTTTATACAATTGTAAGTTAAAATCACGTACACTGTAAAATCTTTAAATCAATAAAAATGTATTTTTAGATGTAAAAGAATCTAACGAATTAAAGAAGTTACGAAAAAATTCAATATGCACATCCGAAGAATGTTTACGATCGGCAGCAAGTTTAAAATTGTCGATGGATTTAACCGTAGATCCCTGCGAAGATTTTTATAAATTTACCTGCGGACGTTGGACGAAGGAACATCTTAATCATGGATGGTACCCACACTACTCAAGTTTTGAAATTGCCGACGAAAGAATTGCAGTTTCGGCTATAAACTTTTTCGAGTCGACCATTTCACTCAAAGAACCACTACCAGCTCGTCAGAGTAAAAATTTATATTTATCTTGCATGGACAGCAGTAAGCCCAAATTTTTGTCCAAACTGTCGAGGGTACAAATTTTTGTTTTAGAAACTCTGGATGATCTTGGTGTCTCCGTGCTTGTAAAATACTTAAAAAGGGCGAACCTGCCAGTGGTTCCAAATTATTTTAACGACAAGAACCCAAATTTTAAATTCGATTGGATTAAAACGGAAGTAGACCTAAAAAAAACATTTGCAATGGATACATTTATTGGATTATCCGTAAGTGCAGATCTGTACAACGAAAGTAATGATAATATGATTCATATTAGCACTCCTGACACCAAATCTCTTTTACCGAGTGCCTTAAAATCCCACACCTTAAAATTCTTAGAAGAAGAAAATGAAGATGACTTCGAAACGATCATGGCAAAGTCTTTAAAAAATATCGTAAAGGAACTGATCAAAATTATTGCTCAAAATCAAACGACTAATGTTCCCACCGATGCATTATTAGAAGATTCGGCAGCAGTATTTTGGAACATCGCCAGAGACGTTGCAATAGTAAGTCTTAGCTTACTATTTAAATTTATTTCATTTGTGCCTCTTGCACAGAGGTCTACCTATACCTGTTCCAAAAATATTTAAATGTTATAAAATACCTCCTGGCATTTTAAACTTTTGTTGTAGCTTTCAGCAATAAGCCGTAAAAGTCCTTCACTTGACTCTTTAAAAGTACCAGTTGATGATTTGCAAAACCTAACCGATCAGTATTTAATTCAGAACAATGAGCCGGCAAAAATAATCTGGCGACAATATTTAACCCTGCTATTCGAAGGAGTTCAAAACGTTACGCTAGATTTAGACCAGCAAGATCTGTTATACATCCGCGAAGATGACTTTCCTTATTTGCTTAATATAGCTTTGTATTTGTCAAAATTAACGGATCTACAGATGGAATTGTATATGTGGTGGACTGCGGTAAATGCCATGATTGGAAGTTCCACGACCGAAATAAAAAATATTGTTACAAGAGAGAAGAAACACTTTCTTTTAATGGACGTCCAGAAACCTAGGTAAACAATTTGGTACTTGCCGAAAACAGTCATGAGTTTTACTCAATATTTTCAGATCGATAGAATGCGCCACCATTGTTATTCAATTCATGGGTCTGGCTGTTAGTTACGGAATCGCTGACCGAAATTTTCTAAACGATACGGAGCCCAAGGCAAAACTCAATACAAAATAACTGCAAGGTTTTGAAAATATTTTTTAGGTGCGGCAAATGTTAAACAACATCAAAGAAGCATTTGTGGAAAGAGTGGTAACCTTGAATTGGATGGACGACGAAACCAAGCGATTAACTTTGGAGAAAAGTAGGGAAATGCTAAGTTTTATTGGGTTTCCAGAATGGTTGATGGATAAAGCATCTTTGGAAGCCTATTATAGTGGCGTAAGTTATACGTCGGAGCAAGTTTTGGAGAAGTTAGAGACTTAATTTCAGATACACGTTCGAAAAGATACATTTTTGGACAACATGATGACAATAATTCAGAAAGCGATTTCTAGGCAATTGGAGTCATTAAGAGAAAAGCCTGAAAGAGATTGGGTGACTGACCCTACAACTATCAACGCTTTCAATTATTTCTCAGATAACTCCATCAGTAAGAATCAGTGATTTGCTGGAAAATTAAAAAGTTACTTTGTATATTTCAGCCGTTCCGATGGCAATCTTAACTTTTCCATTTTATAATTTGGGCTTGGAGTGAGTGTCGAACGTTGCAATTTAATAAATTTTTAATTTTATTTTCAGAGTTTTAAACTATGGAGCGATAGGGTCCATTTTAGGTCACGAAGTAACTCACGGTTTTGATACAAAAGGTAACTTCCAGTGTATCTAAAAATCTCTCTAAAATATTTGATTTTTAGGGCGATTGTTTGACAAATATGGCAATTATAAAGAATGGTGGACCAATACTACCAGATTGGCTTTCGAAAATAAAGTCAACTGCTTTATAAACCAATATAACAATTTTTCTCTACCAGATGTGGATGAAAATGTAGCAAAAAATGTTATTGCTTCCTTTATATTATTAATATTTTTTAGGTCAACGGAAATCGAACGCTAGCAGAAAATTTAGCCGACAACGGAGGCTTGAACCACGCATTTTTGGCATACCAGCATTATCTGAGACTTCACGGTCCCGAATCGAAACTTCCCGGGTTTGAAAATTTTTCCAATTTGCAAATGTTTTTTGTGGCTTTCTCAAGCGTACGTAGTCATTTTGAGTTGAGGTACTATTCGGTTCCGGATCATCAACTCGTGGTTACTTTTTAACCGACTTCAAAAATCAATTCGGTTGTATTTTCTTTTTTTTTTTTTAATGTTTGTTACCTCAGAACTTCGTCATTTATGTAACCGATTTTTAAAATTCTTTTGGCATTGAATCAAGTATAGTTCCAAGTTGGTCCCATTATAATTTCATTCGTATTGGATCTTAAACTTCGAAGATAAACCGGAAAAACCGTCAAACTTCTCCTCCTGTACCTGTTTTATATTACCTGTTCTTGCCCGGTGGGTCACAATCTTTTCTTAAGTACCCTACTTTTGTTAATCTTTAAGTAGTACGTTAAGTATAAGGTAAATAGTAAATACATTTATATCAACTATGATCGGATTTTCAAAATTCTTTTTGCGTTTAGTAGGTCTACCCATACTTGCTTTCGATAAATAGTTACGAAACGCAACATGCACTAAAAAGAATGAAATAAAAAATTTAAAAAGAAAATAAAACCGACTTCAAGAAAAACTACTGTGAAAAAAGTGCACTAAAAAGTAAAAATTAATTACGATATTTAATTACTTCAACTAGCTACCATAGGCGGTCAATTATTGTAATAAAAAATTTAAAAAAATTTAGTTTTAGTAATTTAGCCAGCTTGGCTGGCACCGACTGCAAAGATTACAATAATTGACCGCCTATGCCAGCTAGTTGAAGTGACTAAATAACGTAATTATTTTTTACTTTTTAGTATTTTTTTTTCACAGTAGTTTTTTTTTTTTGAAGTCGGTTTTATTTTTTTTTTTAATTTTTATAGTTAGCATTGTGTATTTGGGGCACAGCATCAAGAACATAGGTTGTACATATCGGTGGTTTTATTATTATTTTCGTATGGGAGACTCAGAATTTCTAATTTGCTAATTTGCATGATCCTGTATCGAAAGTAATCTCATTTTAGTAATTTTTTTGAAACTAAGTATTTGAATAATTTTTTAGGTGTGGTGCGAAACTTCAAATATACCCATCTGGACTTATCAAATCGCAACTGACGAACATAGCCCAAATCCGATTAGAGTTTTGGGAACTTTACAAAATTCACAACACTTTTCAAATGTATTCCAATGTCCTCGAGGAAGTAAAATGAACCCAAACAGAAACGCTTGTCGAATTTGGTGATTAATTGTCATTGATGAAGATAATAAAACTTGGCTTTATATAAACTTGTTTTGCAACCGACTGCATTTTTGTCTATTTCCTGTTTGAGATGGATTTTGTCAAAAACGATGTCGAGATAGCCAAAAATGTAGGATAACTTTTACTTTTTATTTGTGTGATTCACAATATTAATGCATAGCGAAGAAATAAAATCACGTAAATTATACATTTTTACAATGCATCTGTTATTATTTTCACTTCTACCGGCTCCGGTTCAGTTGTACCTCTTCCGAGCGATTGGAAATATTCATGAGCGTAGTGTAATTCATCCGCTTTCCAAAAATTTTTACTGCTAAAATTTTATCGGAAGAAACTTTTTATTGAGAGTCATTGGTGTCCAAGCAGCTTTCTTTAACAATTTATGCATTTACTTTTTGTCACCTGAAACTGGTTTCGACTTAATTACTACAAATTGCACGACATTTCTATATTTCCGTTTAGGATTATCAAAAACGCATTTAAGCTTTTTGCATTAAAACTCATAAACTTGTTTACAATTTTTTATTTTTTTATTGCTACTAAGCCCCCCTAACTTCGTATTAGTTTTTGTTTTTATACAATAAAAAATAAATACAATTTTATGAAAAAATATATTTACAATGATTTAATTAATCAAGAATAATACAAACAAAACATCAATCAGGATATCACAATCAAATGATGGTATGAGAAATATTTATACGATGGAGTAAATGATTTTTTTGAGAATGTTATGAATTAATGTTTACCATATGAAATACTGGAATAACTTGAAGCTCCGCTTCCATGGCTACCTCCGTAACTTCCTCCGTAACTTCCGAGTGAAAGACCATGTCCACCACTGCTAATAGAGCCTATTGAACCATGACCGCCTTCGTATCCACCTCCAAGTGAGATTCCATGTCCACCACCGCCGATTGAGCCGATTGAACCGTGACCACCTTCGTAACCGCCGCCAAGTGAGATACTGCTAAGATCTAAGGATCCATGACCACCTCCAAGTGAGAGACCGTGTCCACCACCATATCCAATGCCTCCTCCGGATAGTCCTCCGTAGCCAAGACCACTTCCGCCACCTAAACCTCCGCCAAGTCCAACTCCACCTCCTAATCCTCCGCCGATTCCAGCTCCACCACCTCCTCCTCCACCTCCAACGAATACAGCTTGGGGAACATTAACGACGACTGGTTGTGGAATTCTGACTGGCACGGGTTGTGGAATGGTAACTGGGTATGGTTGTGGTACTGCTACACCGTAGGGTTGTGGTACTGGAACTGGTATCCTTTCTTCAACTCGTACTGGTACTGGGCGAGCAACTGGTACAGCCACTGGTCGTGGAACAACAACGGGTTGTGGTACGGGCACTGGAACTTGTACTGGACGAGGAACATTAACTGGGTAGGGTTGAGCAACGGGATATGCTACAGGACGATTTACGGTTACTGGATATGCTTGTGGTACAGGAATTGCTATGGCCTGATTGATTTGGGTTACTGTAGTACCACCATTCGTGGTACCACCTCCTCCAAGTCCTCCGCCTAATCCGCCTCCTAAACCACCGCCTAAACCACCTCCTAATCCACCTCCTAATCCAATTCCACCTCCGTATCCGCCTCCGTAACCACCACTGTATCCGCCTCCGTATCCGCCACTGTATCCGCCTCCGTATCCACTACTGTATCCTCCGCTAATTCCATGTCCACCGCCCAAACTTAGTCCTTCCAATCCGCCGTGACCGCCATCGAGTACGATTCCATGACCGCCACCGCCGCCGCCGCCATATCCGCTTCCAATGTGACCACTTAAGATTCCACGTTTATCATTTTTCTTATCGTTTGTGCTGCTACATCTACCTAAACTAGTGACTACTAGTAAAAGCGATGCAATCTAAAAAAATAACAAAATTGTTAATTTGCTGGTGTTGTTTTTCTTTTCGAAATTGTCTTACCAGAAAAGGTTTCATGTTTGTATGTACGAGGAACTAAAAGAAGTGATATCTTGACCCCTTGCAAGGTGGGTTTATATACTGATAGATGCTGGTGAGGGTTACATGACTTTCACTAGGCGGATGAATCCCATGCATTCACATAAAGCTCCAAATCATCGACCTAGCTGATTTAAATGTATCAAATCGCATGTACTAATTGAAGCAATTTGATACAAATTAAGATTGAGATTGGCAATATTCAGGTCAAATTTACGATTTTTTAAAAATTACATGCAAATTTTTTGCGACGATAAACCTAACTTATGTTAAATTTTAATTGAAAGTTGGAAAAAAGAAAGCAATTGACATAGTCTTTGTGACATAAGTAATATTTGCACCAACAAATGCAGTAGTAAACATGCATAGGTTTTACATAATTTTACTTCGTAATTTTTCACACGACCACAACAATGAGTCGAAAAATGATTCGTTTATGTAATTTTACCTAATTTAATTTTTAATGTATTCTCGAAAACCAACTCCCGTTGGAGGATCCGAAACGGAAGGATGGAAAGTGAGAATCTCTCGATGATAAGAAGCTATAATGCTTTTCGATTTCGTGATGTGTTTTTATAATCACTGGATGTGAAAAAACATAAACAACTTTAATTTCTTTCCTAACCTTAACAAAACAATTAAATTAGGATTTAAACTATAATTTCAGTGAAAAATTCGTTCACGGTAATTCTCATTAAAAATCCTACATTTACTGTTACAATTATTTTGTAACAACACAATCACCAAATTGAAAACACCTTTTTACCGTAGTGACATGCAATAATATTCGGGTAGATCTTTTTTAAGCTTTCTATTTTAAGAGAAACAATAAATTTATGATAGCACCCGGCTTATACGCTGCTTTGTGACAAAATTTATTTCGTGTTAAGTAACAGGAAAATTAAAGTTTCTGAATTTAAATTTTTTTTAAATTTCAAATTATGTAATTCCAAAAAATTTAAATTCTATTGTGTCTACCGTTTTGATGAGATCAAGTCGCATATAAATCGCAGTTAATGTAATTTTAAAATTGTGGTTCTCATTCACGTTTCCTGAATAATAAATATCATAATATTGCACATATGATTGTTTTCTTCGCAAAACTTTATGTTTCTTTTTAGTCCAAACATTATTTTGAAATCTATGAGATTTGTGTGGTCTTAAGTGCATTGCACATCTTTCTATTCTATAATCAAACATAATTTACACGATTTGCGTATATTATTATTATTCTGGGAAAAATAACTTTAATTAACACTTAATTTTCCAATTAAAAATTTATCAATTCTTCTCAGTCAATCACATGTCTGGGATTCCCCTTTCAAATGTAATTTCTTCAAAGTCTTAAAACATCCTTGAGAGGTCCTGTGATTTGACTAAAATAAATGAAAGAGAAAATTGATGAAGTTTTAAATCTAACAATTAAACTTTATGGTAAGAGTATGTCGAACCCCACTTTGCTTCTTTTACAATTAATATTCATGTCTTGCAACGTAAAAACAATATATACAAAATTAAGTTCAAAAATATACATGTTAAATTTCAAACTGATATCTAGACATCTGATATTTTATAAAATTTCAGAAACAAAATTTTAAATGTACAAAAATGTATAACAACTGTATATTGCTTAGGTTGTGCGGCCTGAAGGCCGCACTGATTTACAGTTTTCCCAATATCTCTAAATTTATTTAATATTTAATTTAAATTATTTTAGCAATGAATCAATGAGAAGTAGATTATAGACAGATTTACCGTTTTATATAATTATAAATGGTCAAAATTGTGCGGCCTGAAGGCCGCACTGTCTTGTCCCTTTACTCACAAGATGTGAATAACTTCAAACTTAATTCAATAGTTACAGATGCATAAATTTCTGCTCTAAAGTGCAAAATGCAAAAAGAAGCGCGTTAACAAATTATATATTGTAACGAAGCACCCTAATCAGATTGGGGTTGCTCTTTAAATTTTATAGAAATTTTAATATCGTGCTCACGAATTGTTTTTATTTCGTGCCATAAATTTCAATGCCACGGACATTTCAACCATGATTCTATTTTTAATTAATATTGAAATGTTTTAACTCGATTTTTGATTACTTTTCTTTAATTTATAGTAATTATAGTTTTTTTTTATTATTTTCTTACCTTTTCGTATTTTAAAGCTTCTATTTTAACAGTAGAAAATTAGGTGTTATAAGATAATAGCCGACTATAAGATAAAAAGAAAAATAACTTAAAAATTTAACGTTAAAGTTAAGTTAAGTTTAAGTTTAAGTTCAAATTTTAACATTTGTTTAGTTTAATTATATATAAGATAAAAGCAGAAAGTCTATGTTTCATTATTATTTTTTTTGACGTGATAACGTCTTATAAATTGATATACCGGCTGCACGCACGAAAAATTGTCACGTTCCGCAAGCGAGAGCGCGGAACAAGCGAGAGAGAAGCACGATCGGCTTTGCATCATACCTAGACATCATTTGAATTATAAAATGCCATTAAAAAAAACTTGTCCGACATGAGGTTCGATCTCGCGATCACCAAATGATGCAATTATGTTTCATGCACATAACGCACTAACCTATTGAGGGTTAATATAATAACTTAGTTTTAATTCGTATTATCTGTTACATAAACATATTCATAAAAGTATACGAATTAATTCTTCGTGATTATATTTAAACAAATTAATTAAATTAATTTTGAAAAAACTGTAAATAATATTTGAAAATTAATGTTTTTAACCAGAGTTTTAAAAATATTTATATTTTAATGAGAAGTTAACGCAGTGCAAAGGAATATATTATTACATCAAGCAGGTTTTGGCGGGCTTTTCAAAAGCATTAGTTTCATGAATTCGATTTATTTGTCTAATTTCATTCTTTTAAATTAACACTCGGTTAACGAGTGTTAATAAGAAAACATAATTCAATTCGATTGATAAAAGTATGCAATTTTTCATCAATGTCTTCTTATGACGTTCTCACGTAAAATTATCGTCCGTAAACCGACTTTACAGACAACCCGAGTGCCACGTATTTTTATCGAAATCCATAACGCCAATTTACAGCCACTTAAAATTCTTAAATATGAGGTTGCGCTCCGGAGTCGGAGAACTTCGGGCACTTTTTGTTTTTCAAGCTTTAGCTTCATTAGTTTAAAATATCTGCCATTTTGACAGATTTAGGAAAAAATTTGAAAAAATTTAAGGACAAATAAGGAAAATCAAGAAAATTTGGAAGAAAAAAGATTTTATTTAAATTAAATTAATTTGATAATTTCTTAACTTACAGGTTTTTTATAGATATCACCAAAAACCTTATGAAATTTTAAAGATGACATTGAAATAAAGCGGTTAAACAGAGGATCTACCTAAATTTTTCCTTTAAATTTCGAAACAATCGATTTTTTATATAAGAGTCGGTGAATTGCTTATTGTGTTAACTGTGCGTGTGTTCAACGTAAATAAATGCTGCGTTTGTTTTAGTGGGGGGGGGGGGTAACCAGTAGGTTACTGGTACTGATAATATCATGTTATAAATTTATTGAATTTTTTTTGAAATTTATTGAAAGATGATATTGAAATAAAGCGGTTAAACAGAGAATCTACCTAAATTTTTCTTTTAAATTTCGAAAAAAAGTCGGTGGATTGCTTATTCTGTTAACTGTGCGTATGTTCAACGTAAATAAATGCTGCGTTTGTTTTAGGTGGGGGGGGGGGGGGTTAGTAGGTTACTAGAACTGATAATATCATGTTATAAATTTATTTAAAATAAGAAGTTTTTACCTTCTGTACTCCAGGAATTTTTTAATGATTGAATTATGCTCAAAAAAACTTGCATAAAATAAAAACAAGTCATGGACGGTTAATCTTATGCATGTGGTTTTTTGACCATTCTTACTCTAAATTTTAATGGACCATAAAATTTAATGTTATTTATTTGTAATTTACGCTCTAAGCTACTATAATTGCATTAAAAATTTTTTTAAATTTATCTGCCCTGTTGTCGGACTACTCCCGATAAATAAATCCCTAAATTTGAGGAAATGAAAATTCAGGAAAATATGTGTATAGATTATGTGATTGCATAAATTATGATTTCACCGCTGAGGCTATTGATTCCTCCTGTAAATTGAAAGGTGACCCGCCCTGTAAAACTTATACCGCTCGAATAAAAATTTTAAATCTATGTTATTGCAGAAAGTTATAGTTCAAATTAAACAAAAACACATAATATGCAAGTAAATGTAACTTCTTATGCAATGCAAATTTTCCACCCATTGTCTAATGGCGAAGTATTCCAATTACTAACCGATATTAAATTTCCTATTTATATTGCAAATTTTATTACCGCTGGTTAAATGTGTATTATAAAAAATTGTACATGAAAGGAAAGTGTATGCAATTCGACATTGGAAACGATCGAAAATGTCGTATCAAAAAGGCAATTTTGCAGTTGCTCGTTAATCGCATCATTAATATTCTTTCAAATTGTAAAGTTTATGGGGTTGCACAAAAAATGAGTTCACCGGTTTAATTATGCAACTATGTACTCCAGATTAGATTCGTTAATTAATGGAGATAATAAATTAAAAATACCAGAACGTTTACCCTTTATCTAACATCTTTTATGTGCCTTATGTAGTGGTGTGTATAATTTTTAGCTTTAGGCTCCGATTGAATAATATTGTTTAAAAAAAAACTGTAGCGTGAGAAATTAAACAGTGATTTGCTTCAGAATTATCGTGTTTAATTAATGTGAAAATCACTGTATACATGTGAAATATACTGAATAAATGGCATGCGGGTATGTAACGCATGGCTGAGTTTCTTAATAAAACTAAAATTAGTGCCAATTGTGCCACACATTCTACGAGAGTAAAATTTTCTTTATTCCCAAATTAAAGATTTTGCAAAACCGGAGTATTAATTTCGGTTTTTTGTTTGCTCTAAAAAAAAGTGAACAGAAGTTTGATTAATTTAAACGGATATCTCCTTCCTGTTCGATGTAAAAGTAAAATCTGCAATGAATATATAAATAATATCGCGAATAGCTTACTTGCCAGTAACATACGGAAAAGCATCCGAATGCACCATATTACCATAAATAAAAAGTTAATTAGGAAGGTAATTAAAATGCTGTCGATAATTTTTCGAGCCAATCCCAATTTTTACGGGGGCGTAACAGCTATACCCCCTTAAGCTATTTTATCATAAACTTTGGCACGAAACAGAAAATATTATTTACATAATTATTACTTCTAAACTTTTCGCGTTGTTTTTTTAGATTAATTCTTAATAATTTAAAATATGAAGGACTTTGCGAAATGCCCCTAGACATGGCTAAAACTCTTATGTGCATAGATCAAACGCTATGCAATTACTGAAATACTGGGGATATTCTATGCCCCCAGACCCTCCGATGCGTGCTGCCACGACCTATAGATGCATTTATGCTGAAAAAGTGAAAGGTTCTTACTTAATAAAGTTGATTCCAGATCATGCATAGAAATTTCTGAATTTTGATACCGGAGGGTCTGTGTAATTCTGAAAGCATTTCAGTAATTCGTCGATTTATCTCTCCTTCGTCAGAGTATATATTAAGTAATATTTTTTGTTTCCGTCTATCTAGAATATCTTTTGAAAAAAATATTCAAATATTTAGAGCGGCTAACTTGGTCTATTTGCGACACAGCTCTGAGAGATTTGCCCATTCGTGAGTTTCGGTAAAACCGTAATAAATTTAGCTAAAATACAATTGAGAAAAATTTAATTTCTCGAGGTTTCTTTCTTTCGTTCCTTTTGCGTCAGAAGAGAAAAAAATCATGAACAACCCAATACGAATCCATGAAAATCTCTATTTTAGGAAGCTACGGGATTTACCATTTGGTATTTTCTCTATATTCTAAGAACATCTTCATGTTTCTGTCTTTTCGAATTTTTTATTGTGTTTTTGCCTTATCACAATTTTGTTTTCCTCCACAGTACAGGACCTCATTTTCTGCAACCTGTATCCCGGAGTCACAACAACACCTGGAGTTGTATTTCAGTTGTTTCTATTTCTGAGATCTCTGTTTTACTTGATCAAATTTCATAAAAACGAAAGTACAGTGTCAGTTCTTCGTTTCCATAAAGAATTATAATTTTCACTTAATAGATTATTACTAACTTTCGTAAGATTGTGAACTTGGGTACTACATTTAGAGTTTATAAAAAAATTGCTGTACTTCAAAAGCAATCAGACGTGTAATTATCACTTAGTACCTCATATAAATAACTTCCTGCTGGTTGACCATCTCGATATCGGCAGCAGCTGTTCAATAAAGCTCTAAAAATGACATCCTTGTAACAGAGTTGAATAAGGATATGCTCGCATAGCGAAAGTTAGGTGCAGCGCAATAATTGCAACTTGAATTATATTAACAGCTGAATTTAGTTTAATTAAGAGCATAAAAGTACGTATAATTACTTAAAATTTAAAAAATTTATCATCGGTGTACTCATTTTTTCCAGTTTTATATTCCTATCACTTTTTTTTTTCTAAATGTAGTTCAATGTGCTTCAATTTACCGTAATTTAATTATTGCAAATGGGTAAAATTGTGGGTAGTAGGAATTTTTATATGGGCATTAGATTTTATTTAAAAGAGAAAACTATAAAAGTGCAAGTCCAGAAACTTTCGATCTCTATCGGAGACTGCTTCTCACGAAATTTGCATCAAACATTTTAATTCGGCGGTGTATCCGTCTAACGAGGGTTGGCTATCAAACCTAATTAGAGCCAGGATAAACCAGGATAATAGGGTGATTTCCCTCGGTCGTAGCTCACAATTAAACTGTTTTGCTTCGTTGCTATTTACCCGTAGGCTCTCGAGACTAGAAGACGAAACGGATTAAAAAAATTGGTTTATGCACGACTGACTTTTATTGCGTTTATAGTCATTTTTAGTACAACGGCGAGTGAATAGATGACGCTACTACATTATTTTAAGTTTAAGAAGATTCAAAATAATGTTTAAGTATTTTATGAAAAAATTTTTTTCATAGACAAAAGCAGGAATAATTTTATTTTCACAAAAGTCAAAATAATTTTACTTTTAATTGAATTTAATTGTATAACTTTTCAATCGTTTAGATAATATTTCCAGCTTCGTCTGATGAGAATAAAAACTCAATAAAATAGTTTTTGTCCTTTATTTATAACAAATTTATGGTTATTTCAATAATTTTAATTTTAATTTCGGAAAAAATTCTTAAATTCCCGATTGCAGATTTTATTTCTGAACCAAAGTTTCAAAAATTGACCGCTTGGTGACACTACTTTATTTTCTACTAATTTTGGAAAGAAAATCTAATTTTTAATTTTAAATTAAATTAATCTATACGTATATCAAAAACAATAATTATTGCACTTTGTGTTGCCTATGTTTTCGTATTGAAAATATATAATTTATTTTTAATTTTTCCAAAATATATTTTGGAAATGGAGTATTTGCAAATTTCGTTTTCAACGAATCTTGTAACTTCCCACTTGAATTCAGCTTTCTCGCCTTGTAATTGATTTGTTTAACCAAATAAATTATAGTTTGTTATGGTTAATCATCAATCTTATTTAGCTATATTAATCATCATTTGAAGAAAGGCGAGTCTGTCGAATTGAATTTAAAAATTACAATCTATTATATAATTTAAATCAAAATGTAGTAAACGTATAAGATCAATAAATTAAAATGTATGGGAGAAACTTAAGTGGCTTATCTTTATAACCATCGCAGAGGTATTTTGGTACTTCCGAGTTGTTTATTGCAAGTTTTTTGCACTTTTTTGCATTCCAGCTTAAGGCAGTATTCTAGTCTAGAAAACTGAAAAAATCGAAAATTTTTGTTTTTATATTTTCATAGTTTAGATATTCAAAAATCTCGCCTTAAAAGGATTTTTTGAAATTTGAATTATTTTAAAACTCGACCGGCTTAGACGGTACTATTTTAGGAAAAGTATTAAAAAATATTTAATTTTTTTATTTAAATATTCAATTTGAGGTAGAAGGCCCGATATATGGAGCCGGAATCGCTGATTGAAAAAATGTAAGCATAAAGTATCAATGTATGGCTTAGATTTCGCTGAACTTTACCTGAAATTTTAATCTCGTTTTTCTCGAAACTACATTTTTCGAAATTCTTGTCATGATTTCTCAAGTTCTACTGAACCGATTTACTTGAATTTTGGTGTGAATCTTCTCTATACATTTCTCTATCGTATGAACTAAGTTTATAACAAAATTTCAATTTTTACTATTTTTAAAAAATTCGCAAAGGTAAAAAAAATGTAAAAAAACTTTTTTCTTTTCAAACAACCGCAATTTTGCGAAAAAACATTTTTTTTTAATTATTTTAGTTAGTACGATAGCAGTATTCCTCTAGATTAATAAATCTTTTTCTTTTTTTAATTCAGATTACTAGGAAGATTTTTTTGAGACCTCTCACTTTATCAACCTCTAACTTTTTGAAATTTTAGTTTTTTCACTTTTTTTTATTATCATGTATTCTTTAAACGTTAATAAATGTCTTGTAAAATAATGGATAATAAAAATAGTGCCTGTTTTTTCTTTAATGCACCTAAAAAAACACCTAAAATTCGTGCTTCTAGACTGGAATACCGCCTTAAGTTTCGAATTTTATTACCAAAGGTGAGCAAGTAAATTTTACTTGTCACTTTTTTCATGTTCTTATTTTTTGTTAATCCAATAAATTATTGCCTTTAAATATATAGAAAACTGTGAAACTGAGAAACAATATTATAACTTTTCTTCTGAAAGCTGAATTTATTATTAGGTCGAATAACTCTCCCCGGCGATGAGGCACGGCGTACCGCAAGGTTCTAGTATGAGTCCACTTCTCTCCAATATACTATATATAGACGATCTCCCTTCTTTTATAACAAGACACAGGTCGCTAAATTAATTTTATGACCATGAAATATTAAATTAGCATCGTAATTGATATCAAGAATAAATGATGCGCCGGCAACCATAGAAGCAGTAACAAATTTTAGGTCAAAGAATTAGAGTACTCATCGCGGAATTTTTAGCACTGACTACACTGCTGTGATCTAAAGTCACACAAAAATTATTTAGTACATTTTAAAGTTTAAAATTTGACAGTCTAAAAAATTGCAGGTAAGAAAGACTATGTCGAAATCCCTCACCCCCATCTCGTATTAGTTTTGTTGGAATATTTATTATACTTTTTTTGATAAATAGAACGACTAACTTAACAAATCAATGGTCAATGTCGAGTGACCGCAAAACTTTTTAAGCCATTCACATTAAATTAGAACTTAACTTCAGCACTTAGTGCGTCCCAATTCTCTTCCACAACAAAGCAACTACAGTTTCTGTTACCTAATACTTCGGATAAGTGTACATTCGTTCTTCTATCTTTTTTATTACAAAATTTTTGATTTATGTAACACTTGCAAGTGTGACTTGTCATTTCGAATAAAAACCGTTAAGTTCATAATTAATGTTGCCACTTAATCACACATAAGCATTCCAAACCTGCCCCTGACAATGGATTCCGACAAGTGGCAGCTTTATAGAGAACGTAATCAGAAAAAAATGTTTTGTATCAGAATCGATTGTTCGGTGAAAGGAATCAAGAGTACTTTCGCTTTTACTTCTTTTTGTCTTTTCATCAGGGTTAACGTACGTTATTTTTACTAAAAATTGCAATTACATTTCACGCAGATCGAATTATACCGGGTAATCCTAAACCAACCTGATAAGCTCAAAAATTATTAATAAAAAAAAGAATTAGTAGTATAATTTATGCATGCACTGTCGTGTAACAATTAAACGAATTAGTTTACTTGCACCAAAATCAGAAAGCAAATTTTTTCCTCTAATTGTTTTAATGTGAGTGGACGTTTAATGTGCAAAGAAAGTGAAATGATTCGAGAGGATTTTCCTGGGTCCACCCATTATTATCTATATAAACTCATTTTAGTACTTCATCCAGTAGTTACAATTTAATAACAGAAGACAAAACAATGAATTACACAGTAAGTTAATTTATACTCAAAATTCGATTTTCAAAATTTTATTTCAGATAATCGCGTTACTATTTGGATTTGCAATAATCAAAATTGTTAAGCCAAGTAGCTATGGCGTGAACGAACACGAAAACATGAACAAGCAACCGAATTACAGATTAATTGGCGTTCCCGATTTGGATGGATATAGTAGATTAAACTACCCTCACTACGACTTGCAAGATTTGGGAACCATATACAAAGGGGACGTCCCTTCGGATGTGGTTAAAGTGACCAACGTCTTGGCAGTCAAAATTCCTCAACCTTACCCGGTCAAGATTCCACATTCTGTGCACGTTCCAGTTCACATCAAAACACCTTATCCAGTGCCTGTGACTAAAATTGTGCAAGTTCCTCAACCTTACCCCGTGGAAATAATTAAGAACGTCCACATTCCAGTAGAAGTTCCAAAACCATACCCAGTTCCCGAAAATGAATTTAAACCTTCGCAAAATGCACAGGAATCCGCTCCCATCAACAGGGACCCTTATGGCAACGGTGGTGGATACAACGAAGGTTATGGTGGCGATCATAAACAAATAGCACAGGCATTGACAGCAGCTACATACGAAGAACCTAGCCATTCGGAAAATTCGTATAGCCAAGGAAATTATAATTCCTACGACGGCAATTCTCAAAATGGAGAAACTCAAAGTGAACAATCATATGCTTACCCATCCGATACTCAAGTTTCACATTCCTCGTAACCGATCTCTTTTATATATCCATTGTTAATTACTTTAATTTTTGTTGTTGTTTATTGTTGTTTTTTATTGTTGATGTTAATAAAATAATTATGTAGAAAAATATATCTTGTTTTATAGATTTTGAAATGTTGTGTGACTTTTTGCCAAAGTATCAAAATATGTGATTGGTTAAGAAAATTTACAACTTCATTTAGATTTTACTGTCCAAGTTATAGAAGCTGCAAAAATTTTTCGATAAAATTATATGCAAGTTTAAGGATTATAAGAATCCAGTTTGTTAATAGTTAAGAAAGCGGTCATTAAAACAATTTAGTTGTCCGACGTTTCGGGTTTTTTATTGACCCATTTTCAAGACTTTAAGGTTAACAAGCCATTATATTCCTGGTTTTTATTATTATATATTGAAATGATATTCACTTGTATTTCTTCGGTTTTGCCCTGGATTGCAGACACTTTGGATAATTTTAGAGTATAGGGTTTTAGCGTCTTCAAAAATAAAAATATAAAAAAAATTTTTTGTTCAAAAAATAATAAATGCTTCTCCAAAAATAATTACCAATTCAAAATCCAAATTAAATTCAATTTAAATCCAATTTAACAATTTCAATTTATTCCTTCTTCAAATCAACCAAACCAATCAATTTACCACCGTTCGGTAGCAACTTATCAATTAAATAGTGGATTGGTGGTATTATTGGGTAGTGGAATTATTGGGTTTTTGTAATCTTTGCCGTTTCAGTCCTGAGGATGGACAAATAGATTGTCCGAAATGTTGACAGGTCAACATATTTGTTTTGAGTCCACTACCCAATAATACCACCAATCCACTATATAATCATTGGACCAAGAAGTTTATCATCCATATTATCAATAAAATATCCAAAATAATTTCAAACTTCCAAAAAAATACACGGTAATGCAGATGCATCAAATTCACTTTATTTAAATCAAATTCAAAAATGTTACTCACTATTACCAATTATCAAAAAAAATCTCACAAAATTTCACAGAGCCAAAAATCATCGACCGGCTCGGGCGGAGATCTTGGCAAAAAGCTGTCGATTTGCTCCTACCTCTTAAATTTTTAACACGACAATATATTATATAATAAATTTATATTAACTTAATAGTGAATTTCAATTAGATTTTTGTAGTAACTAATATGTATTGTTAAATATAAAATTAAGCAAACTGAACAGATTTCCGAAAACTTACTAATAAATTTTACTAAACAAATTTATTATTTTAACTTTTCTGTTTAGTTTATGCTTGATTCTAAGTTTCTGATTTTTAGAAACAATGGAAAATCATCCAGTTGATGCCTAAATCTCACAGTTCAAAAAATAATAGCATAATCAATGTTCTATACTATTTGGCTGCCATATTACGACAAAATGGGGTTTTCACGGTTCCACTAACAAGGGAATTATATGACCTCGGCATTTTTGTAATTTTTGCCACTTATTGTGCTGAAAGTTCGGCCCTCCAATAACAACTCCTCAAAGCGGTAGGGTCAGATGGCCAGAAATTTTCAAGAAAATCGACTTTGAAATATTATTGAGGAAGTTTGAAGACAAGATGTAAAACAATTAACAAATAGTTTCGTAGCACAGGTAAGAAAGAGTTAGACTAGGAACCAGTGCGTCCACGGTTCTATTCCCACCTTCGCAAGTTTTTTATTTATTTAATTTAAGCATAAATTTAATCAATTTTACAATAATTAAATGGCGTCTGAATACGCACTGGAAAAAAAAATTTAAAAAAAACTAGCGAAAATGGGAATAGAACCACGGACCTACTGGTTCCTAGTCTAACTCTTTCCTACCTGTGCTACGAAACTATTTGTTAATTCTTTCACATCTTGTCTTCAAACTTTCTCAATAATATTTTAAAGTTGATTTTCTCGAAAATTTCTGGCCATCTTGCCCTACCGCTTTGAGGAGTTGTTATTGGAGGGCCAAACTTTCAGCACAATAAGTGGCAAAAATTACAAAAATGCGGAGGTCATATAATTCCCTTGTAAATCAAAAAATATCAAACAGTCATAACTAAGCCAATAAAAGCATTTGGTAATATTAATAAAAAAAATTATTTTGTTTATGAATATGTTTTTGGTCAAAACATTTTAAGCCATTAAGTCAATTGAAAATTTACAACTATTTTTATAGTTTAAGCAAACAATACCTCTGTGGGTGGTACGCTACTGGAATATAACCTGTTAATTTTGTCACTAATAAAACAGCATCTGTTTAAAATTATTTAAGTTGTTTATTTATTCGAAAATGAAAATAGTACAAACATAACAGAAACGTAAGAATAAATAGAAATAGGTAGAAGTTACAGTCGTTTTTTAATGATGAAAGTCAAAATGTCCTGAATCGTGACCACCGAATCCTCCGTCAAATCCGCCTCCAAAATCGTGTTCGTGGTGGTGATCTTTGATGAACACTGGTACTTTCTTTTCTACAATAACGGGAACCTTCACTGGGTATGGAACTGGTTTGTGAACTGGGTATGGTACTGGTTTATGAACTGGGTATGGTACGGGATGTGGTACTGGAACCTTGACTGCTACTTTAACTGGGTATGGTACGATCTTCTCTACTGGGTAGGGTACTGGTTTTTCGACAGGCACTGGGTATGGTTTTGGAACATGTACTGGATAAGGTTTGATTACGTGTACGGGAACTTTCACGTGAACGGGCACAGGTACGTTCTTCACCACTGGGTAGGGAACTGCGTGTGGTACAGGAACGGGTACAGTTTTGGTAATGGTCACTTGCTTGACATGTCCGTGATCTTCGAAACCACCATGTCCTCCAAAATCGTGTCCACCGAAGTCGTGTCCTCCTAATTCAAGTCCACCATGGCCCAAATCAAAACCACCATGACCGTAACCCAAATCGAACAATCCACGTTTTTCTTGTTTCTTCTCCACCGTCGATGATTCACTTTTTTGATCACCTTCTACGGCCTTCTTCTCTTCTGCAGGAGCAGACGATACGAGAACTAAAGCCGCAAAAAGCGAAGCAGTAAAAATCTAAAAATTAAAATAATTAGATTTTGTAATAATCGAATGCTAGTGTACTTACTTGGAACCTCATACTTTAGCGAAAAAGTAACGACTGTTGATTATTTTGTCGGTACGTACAGTTTTTATACCATTCTAGGCAGGGTACGAATTTCTTCCTCCCTTCCATCGGCTGTGCTAATAAAAAAAAATTATATAAATGTAACAATTTGCTCGTGTTAATAATTATAATTTCCTAGCTCAATTAAACAATAAAAAGTTATGCTTGGAAGTTTGCATTTACTTATTGCTAATGACGACTTATCAATCAATCTGAATGCCTTAAAGGTCATCAAGCAATAATAATTCAATTATCAAATCTGATCAACGGTCTTTTGAATTTTGCAATTTGTGGAGAAAGCAGCATTTGATATTGGATTTACAATAATTTATTATTGTTAAAAGCGTGTATGTGTAATACAAATTATAAGAGACGTGAATATCTCTTATTATTATGTAAAAGGAAATACTACGCTCTAATTTTTTTTACTTAAATTAAATGTGTATATTTTAATTCAATTTTTTTATAAAATGTGCAAGCTCTCCAGACCGGCGCGACGCTTATGCATATTGAATGCAAGAACGTATTAAAAATTTTAATTGACGATTTGAATAATGCATTTTTGCGATTTGGAATAATCTGGTAAAGACACCTAATTACTAATATTCGACGACATGGTCGATCGCACTTGCCCACTTCTGAATGATATTGAATTGGAGAAAACGCTCATACTTGTGGCATTCGATAAAAACGCATTGTAATTTATTACATCATTAAGTTATCGTTCTAATTATATTTGATTAACAAAATTTTCTACTTTTGCAAGTGTAGATTTTAATCGCCCGATGTTCATAGAAATCTTCCAATTAATTATTGCATTGTATATCCTTTATGAAAATACTAATTAGTTTATTATTCAATGATTAAATATGGTAAATGGTGTAACAAAATTTTAAGTATAGCTTTTGATACGATACCTCATACAGGGTGTTACAGGTTTATTTTGGTTTAAAACAGTATCCGCTGTTGCGCCATCTATTAAGTGCAATAAGTGGGACAATACCGAAAAGTGAACCTTAACTAAAATTTTTTTGATAAGCTCATTCTATACCTATACAACAAATATACACCCTGTATATATGATTGACATTGTAACATCCTTTTCTAATAGGTATTTGTATAATTTATTTAAATTGTTGTGACGGTATTACAAAGGCTTACCATCTCTTCCTCACGGTTACCATAGACTCGATTTATAATTTATGGATTGCGTTTATCCATTGGCAACTTAATTAATTAAATCAACATCATAGAATGATGTTGCTGTAATTGGATCGGTGTACACATGTGGAACACATTTTAGCAAGAACAAACGAAAATTTTGTACCACAACGAACGATAGGTATATGAACGCAGATATGTAAGTAGGATATAAACTTTCACGCCCATGTCAATCACATGTGCAATAAAGCGCGAAATCTTATGAAGATTTGTAAAAAAACATCTCGAATACGAGATTGTGACTGCCAAGTCTATAATTTGAGAATGGTTAAACTATCGGCCATTTCAACGCGGAACAAACTTATTGCAATGTCTGCAAGATTCTGTCTGGATAATTTAATCAAATTGTCCTTTGCTGGTTCTCAAGTCTCAAATTATAAAAATCAACATTGTCACATTCGCATTTGTATCAGTGAAAATACAACCACGTCATGGCCAAAAGCATTATCAATAAACTCTATCCAATGATCAACTGATGAAGTTATGTCACTATTAATCACAGTTCTTTATGTCCCCTAATACTGTTGTGCAGTCAGATGCCATATGGTTTTATTTTTTTTTAGTCAGATTGTTCTTAAAATTTTACAATGGATGATTAAAATGTTGCTTAAGTTGCATATTTTGACGTTTATATTAAATGCACATTGGGTGCATATGAATTCAAACAATTATTGAAGTATTGGGAGACACTACCAGATCCCGGCGTGTACTACCCCAACCTATAAATGTATTTTGGTTTGAAAGAAAAAAGTTCAAATACATGAACATCTTCCGTCTCCGAATCTTAGAGGTCTGAGGGTTATAAAGTACCCTCTAGTACGGCAAAACTATGAAGGCCAGTATTGACTTCTTCTTGGCTGAGTTATTTTAATTTTGTACTCTTAGAGTCAGATTTAGAAGTCCCAACTGCAAAGTATCCTGAACAAAGTCAAGATCATTAATATAGAAGTTTTAGCAAGAACTACATCAGTAAAATATGCAAAGAAATAGAAGACCATCATAACACACACGCCACTCGAAATCTGTTCTGCTGAGGGAGACGAAGATGTATTAGAGCGATGGAGACGCTAGTGCGAAAGCCTATATAGCGATAAAGACGATGCAGATGATCAGACAAAGTTCTGTTTCGGCCACGATGAGATAGAACCAGCTATTATGAAAGATGAGTTTGAGGATGGCATACGACGTCTAAAAAATGACAAAGCCTGTGGAAATGACGAGATATCTGCTGAGATGCTGAAGACGCTTAGAGATGATGGAGTTCAAATACTTCTAAACATCTGCAATAAAATCTGGAGAACAGGACAATGGCCAAATGACTGAACCAACTCAGTTTATATACCGCTTCACAAAAAAGGAAGTACAAGAAATTGTCAAAATTACAGAACAATTGCACTGGCATCTCATGCAAACAAAATACTGCTGCGAATAATCGACCAAAGGCTGAAAAAATATCTGGAATATCAAATACCACCTGAAGAAAGCAGGCTTCATAAAGGGAAGATATCAATACTCCCATACTCCTGTGTTTTATAGACTACATGAAGGCCTTTGACTGTATACGCTGGAACAAACTATGGCGTGTACTGAAAAAAATGGGTGTTCCGGATCATCTAATAGCAATAATAAAAAGTTTGTATAGGAATAATAAAGCGTTTATAAAACTGAACGACAAAATATCAAAAGCATTTAAGGCCCAAAAAAGAGTTCGACAAGGATGCATTCTCTCCTCGAGGCTTTTCAACGCATATGGCGAATACATTATGAGAAGGACTCTAGATGAATACAAAGGAGGTGTGTCAATCGGCGGAAGAAAAATTACGAATCTAAGGTATGCAGATGACACCACGGTGCTGGCTAATAATGAAGATAAACTCGCAGAAATGCTACAACTAATCATCAAAGAAATCAAAGCCTTGGGTTTAACAATGAACTTGGAAAAGACCAAACTAATGGTTATAGATAGAGGTGGCACCACCAGCGGGTAACCAACTGACTCAAATTGAAAAGATTAAAGAATTTGTATACCTTGGTTCGCTGGTGACCGACGAAGGTGGTACCGAAAAAGAAACCAAGAGACGCGCTGCAATGGCACGTGGAGCCATGACTAAATTAAAGAAGGTATGAACCGACAAACAAATCACCACGAATACCAAGATCCATCTAGTTAAGTCCCTAATTTTCTCAATTTTCCTGTATGGCGTCGAGTCATGGACCATCAAGATGGCGGATAGACGCCCCATCGATGCTTTCGAGATGTGGTTCTGGAGACGTATGCTTGGACGGCGAAAAGAACGAACGTGTCGATACTAAAGGAGCTGAAAATAAAAGACAGACTATCGACCATATGCCGACGACGCATCCTGAAATATTTTGGACACGTGATGCGCAGAGATGGGACAAACCCAGAAAAGCTGGTGGTTCAAGGAAAGATAGAAGGCAAGAGACCGAGGGGTAGATCGCCTAACAGATGGATTGATCAAGTAAAAAAAATAAGGAATCGAACCCTACAGACAACAATAAGAGATGCAGAGGACCGACAAGAATGGAAGACCATAGTGAGCAACTGAGAGTGAGCTCTTTAGATCACAATTCCTCAGTCATGAGGATACGACTAGAGAGAGAGAGGACAATATCATTCGATGTTAATGAATCCGGAGGTTTCTATTTCTTAATATGACCAACTAAAGAATGGGTAAAACAGCAACCAGTAGCTGTTACTGTTGCGGGAAAATAGTTTGGACGGAACTAGCATTATTTGAGTGTAGCAAATCTCTTAAGACGTAGATAGGGAAAAACGTGTTTTCCCGAAACCTGGTGGATATAAAGAAAATGTCACAGAGCAACTTTTTACGACTATTGTAGGACAAAAATAAATTTGCACCCCCCTCCACCCCCCGCTCCCAATCAATTTATTCGTAGTTGCATTTAATGTATTAAACAGAACAAATGATAACAACAATAAATTATTGTGTAAATTTATTTGACCTTGACATTGTGGTATAGTGAACTATTGCATACGAAACCGTAATCGTTATTCAGTTCGTTGCTCTTGTGCATCAACGGTTACAAAACTGTGACATTTAAAAATGAAATTTTGTAATCGCTTCTGTAGTTCTTGTAGTCTTCATTAAATTTTATTAATATTCTTCATTTTTTTTGCTCGCTTCTTATAATTATTTAAAATATTTTAAAGGATTAGCGTTCTTTTGTTGGTGGAACTCTCAAATTTTAAACTGTTTCTTTTAATTGGTAAAATTTGGATTAGAAATCTGTTTCGGTTTCGCTCAATCTTACCTTTCTTGTGGTTGTAATTTTTATTTTAAATTTTTTTCAATAAGACAAAAAAACAGATGAATTTTAGGAAAATTATAGTTTATTTGTGTACAAAATTACAATAATTCTAATAATATCACAAATAATAACAAGACTTGATTGGTAAATTAGTGCAATAAAGTTGTCACAGGAAATCTGAAAATTAAATAATTCCATACGTCAGACGATAATTTATATTGCATAAGTTATTTATTAAGAAATTGCAATAATAATTATTAGTTTCTTTTATATAAGTAATAAGTATATTGCTTTCTATAGAAATGGAACAAATTTTACCTACTTTTAGTATTTGTGTTCATCGAAATCGTGTCCGAAGGAACCGAAAGAACCGTGATGATCATCGTGGTGTTCGTGGATGTGAATTGGCACCTTCTTCTCGACGACGACGGTGTATGGTACTTTGACTGGATAAGGTTTGTTGACAATAACTGGGTATGGCTTTGGTACGGAAACTGGGTAAGGTGCAGAAACTGGTACCTTCACTGGTACTTTTACGGTGTAAGGGACGTGCTTTTCGACGGTCACTGGGTATGGTTTTTCAACGGTGACTGGGTATGGTTTTGGTACATGGACGGTGTAGGGTTTTGGAACTTCGACAGGTACTTTAACTGGAACTTTGACTGGGTATGGCTTGTTAACAGTGTATGGTACGTAGTGAGGTACCGAATAAGGAACTTTTTTGGTGATGGTAACGGTCTTGACGTGATCGTGATGACTGCCTAAATCCAAACCATGCCCATGACTACTTCCCAAGTCTAAAAGGCCGTGATCGTCACCTCCAAAACTGCCATGGTCGAAACCACCGTGGTCGAAACTTCCGTATCCTAAGTCCAAACCTCGTTTCTCGTTTTTCTTTACTTCCTCTGCTCTGGTTAAGCCAAGAAGAACAAAAACAATCTGAAAACGTAATGTTCGTGATTATTTTAAATAACAACGTATTAAGTGCACTCACCAGAAACTTCATATTAATTATTAGTTATGAACACAAACTTAAATGTAACATAGAGAAAAAAATTCTTCCTTTTATACTTTACGAGTTAGCAAACTTTCCCCATTTACCCCCAAATGCGCATAATTGTAAATATATGAAGAAATTATAATTGTTACACATAACGTTTTCGCTTCTTACTATACAGAGTTCCTGAAAATCAATAGACCAAATTATTAATTCAAAATTATGTAAGTTAGTTTAAGTGTATTACATTTAAAATATAATTACATATTAAAATTTAAAAAGCACACTGTCATAGTTTACATTAATCATAACCGATTCTGGGTTACTCAATTATTGTAGCAAATCAACTTTATCGCATAAAAAAATTAATGTGGTCGTTTAATGGACCCACATTAACGAAAACATTAAGTGATTGACGGAATAAAAAGTAATAATAATTTTAAGAAAGATGTAAGTATTAATATACGCAAAACGTCTGATGGGACCATTGACTTTCGGAATTTCGTAACTGACCAATCAACTATCAAATAAATTTAGCCACCTTTTTCCGGGATTCGGACATTTAAGTGTAGTCCACGGCACCGTTTAGGTGTGGTCGATTAGTTGCGGTCCAATTTCAGTTGATTAAAAAAACAGTGAACCATACCAGAAGAAAATGGTAGGTTTTATGGTACTGCAGTCAAGGGAATTGAGTGTTCGGTTTTTTGCACCATTGAGAAGAAGGAAAAATCCCTCGCTTGCTTCCAATAATTTATTTTTTTTTAAGTTAAACCGCTTAAGCTTGGTCTCTAGATTTACATCTGTTACAACAACAGATTAAATTTAGGTCAGGTTGGGTTATTTTCGGTTAGGTTTAGGTCAAGCAAGAGGACGGCTACGGTTTGATGCTCAGTGCCTTGAATATTAAGCCGAGATCCTTGGCTCCTTCTTCATCAGGGGGTTATGGCAAACCATCAAGGTAATTTGTCTTGAAAAATCTTTCATAAAATAAAGTGGTTAGCCAAAACTCACTGTGGGCTGTAAGGCTACTGTATATTTATCAGGCAGAGAAGTACAGGGGTTTTCATAACTTAGTTTAACAATTTAGACTATCAGGACTATCAGGGTGAGACGGTCATTAGCCTAGTTTGTTAGCTGAATAACTGCTGACATTAAGGTACTCGGTTCGAATCCGGGGAAAGTTTAAAATTTCTTATGATTGTCTCCGTGCTTCGGAGGGCACGTAAAGCCGGCGGTCCCTCTAGATTGATGACTTGCCTTCATCAACAACGAAAACCAGAGTTACTGGCACATCTGAGATAAGCCTAGCAAGCTACCTTGGATGTAAAACAATAAATATGCTCATAGCACTAATAGTAACTTCGGAACATCACCGAGGTTGCTGTTAAGTAAAAACAGGTCGCAGACCTAATTAAAGAAGAAGAACAAGAAGAAGAAGACTATCAGGTCTTCTATACTTCTACTCTAACTTAACCTTAGAACTTTCGTTCTGTTTTTTTACTATTAATGCATCAAATTCTTATACTTAACACTGATGATGGTTTTGTGAACACTTGCATAACATTCCGGTAGGGTGCTAACCTTGCCAGATAAGTCAAACTTGGACTTTCGATCAGGGCCGTCTTAAGATATACAACGCCCCTAGGCTACTAAAATTAATGCACACACAAATAGAAAATAAAAAAACTTAATTTATTACTGTTACTCTAAACGAAAACATAAAATTTATCCAAAAATAAAAAATATATTGTCGTGTTTCGAAAACCATAACAACATTAATTTTATTATTTTGTAAATTAATTTTGTTTTATTATTTATTTGTATCATATTGTATAAAATAGTTAAAAATTTGCTATGTAAATAAGATGAGAAGAACAAAAAATAAAAAACGAGAGTGGGGCTTAAAAGTGGTAGAGAATAGACGAACGGGTGTTCGTTATTCCCGAAATTGACGATAATTAAAGTGAATTTAATTTAATAAAAGTTGTTTTTTTATGTAATTAATCAAGTGCGAGTGAAGAAAAAATTGAAAATTGTGATAATATTTGGTTATTTGTTAAATTGTTTAACCTGGCGTACTGAAGCCAGCTGCAATACCACATGTGGAGCGTGCACGTGCGCTTGCAAGGCCACATATTACAAGAATTTGAAAAGCTCATAGCTATTAAATAATCTGTGTTACCTCAGCAAATTTCACAAGAGGGTGAAAATGCATAAATTTGTAAAGTTGAGAGCATAGCAATATACAGGGTTTCCCCCGATACACTTTACATATCTAGGTGGTGATAGAAGACACTTTTATAAGAAACATTTTTAACAGACCTAATTTTTATAATTTTTATAATTTTAATAGACACCTATTACAATTTTTTTTCTAAATTCAAGCCTTTGAGAGTTAGGCCTCTTTAAAGCCTTTTTTTAAATTTTCACCTTCATATAGTCATAGCGCAGAAAATATTGATTTTTGAGTAAAAATGCATTAGTGCTTTTTTAAAGAGCTTGAAATAATCTACAAACTAGATTTAAACCATTTATTGTCTAAAATTAACGGCTTCCGAGTTATAAATTAAATTAAAAAAATGTTGAAATGTTGAAAATGTTAAAAAATCTTTTAAACAAAATATTTTATATTACAAAAAAAATTGCCGACCCCAAAAAGCGAAAATAAAGATCTTCTATACAGAAGGTGAAAATAAAATTAAACACAAGATTAAATTTTAAATTGGAGTGATTTTGTTTAGAAAAATCATGCAAGCAGATTGAGCTGAAGTAAAAATAATAATTAAAATAAAAGAAGCAGCAGGAAGAATTCAAGCACAAATGATTTATGCTAGTCACGTATATTCGCTAATTAATTATGATGAAAATTATTACCATTACTGATTTTATTATTATTATTTAAATTTAATTCTAATTATTATAGTAACTGCGATTTGATACAACAATAATATAAAAAATAAATAATTATAATTGGCATATTATTATAATAATTTTATTATCTTTGCTGTAGTTTTAACGTTTTTTATGAATAATTTATTAATTTATTCTACTATTCAATTAATTATTTTTATCTTTGACTTTGATTGTCATTTAACCGGATGATTCGAACCCGAAATCTTCGTTCTGTAAAGATTCATTCACATAAACGAAGCCGCTGGCAATAATGCTGTTTTGTTAATTAAATTTTATGCCTATTACATCTGCATGAATAATTATCCAATCAAATTCTTCCGACTTTCAGACAACAGATGACAAATTGAACAGGAACAGAAGTTACATAAAAAGAAAATTTTTCCGATTAAAACTAAAAATTATATTATTTGTTATCGATTTTTATTTAGCTAATTTAAATGCAAAACTTTAAAAGTATTTTGAACTCAGGATTCAAAACTAGATTCTTGTCTAGCGGTTACGACGTTATTAAATTTCCAAATAATGTCACATAAGGAAATTTAAAATTCAATAATTACATCACAACAACAAAATTAAAACGCAAAGTGGAATAGATTATTCAGTGATTCAATAACTTTTGTTTTCAAGTTAAAAATTTTACTTCTACTTTTAAATAGAAAAATTTACTATACCGGTAGATTTTCTATTTGTTTTAGATTTGTATTCAGAACAATCAGGCATTGGACATTTTTTGAAATTTAATATTTATATTTAATAATAAAAATCAATATTTGAAAATTGTTTTCTATTCTTCGAGAATGAAATTGATATAATTCGTTAATTTAAAAGATTTTGAATTCATAAATTGATTCGTAAACGACTAAAAATTCTATAATATTGCAATTAAAATGATAATTTGAAAAATGCATCGACTGTAAACTAATGCATAATCTTTTTTGAATTAACCGCTTTCCTTATAAATATTGCAGATATTTAAATTTGATTTTTTTATAATCCATTTTCAAATTTTCCGTTTCATGATGTAATAATTTTTGCTAATATGTAATTATGTTAATTAATAAGCTTTTGATCAGATTTCAAACGACAAGTGTAAAAATAGTTTATAAAAAATAAATTTTTGTGAAAAATTAACAGTGGCGGCGTTGGTTTTTTAAAAGGTGGCAGACTGGCAGACAAGTACAAACATAATAGTTGGTGTTTTTGGTAATTTAATTAAATTAGCTGGAATAGTGGATTTCTTACAAGATGCTGCCAACATCTTTGAGATATTAAATACTACTCACTAATTACACATTTTTTATTTTTTTTTTTATTTGGAACAAAAAGCCGAAACGACTGCTGTTGGCACTTATTGATTCGGAAAACAGTAAAAATGTATTCTAATTATAATGCCACTATTAAATAATTTAAATATTAAATTTTTTTTTAAGCCAAATATTTTTAATTTTTGATTAAATCTTCAAAAGAATATAAACAATGGATGTAGAGATGCAACGAAGGTTAAATGCCATAGATATGGAAAGCAGAAATATCGAAACTACTGCATATTAGAAAGGTCACGGTTAATGACAGTGAATTAATAAGAATGAAAGAAGATCGATCGTCTGAACAATTTTCAAAATTTATCAAACTGAAATTACAGGAATTTTTGCATAGTCCGTCGAACTTTTCAGAAAGTCCGCTTCTGTGCGAAAAATTATTGGTCCGCGTATTTTTTTTTATTGTCAACATACTATCGTAGCAAACTCTGTTAACAGGTAAGTTACATTTCCAAAATCTTCCGGTTCGAATCCGCTGTAAATATTTATTTTTTGAATCTTACCACAAAATTAAATTTTTTGATTGTTTTCCGTCGTGGGATTTTTACACGAGATGGACTAGAGTATCAAATAAAAAATATTGTTTTCGGAAAAAAAGTTTCGGACAAACCACTGAACCAATCATTTGGTGCACTCTAATTTGTTACATTATTAATTAGAGTAACTTTTTGAAGACGATAGGGGAAATTATGAAAGTGTAATTACTTCTCATTTAAAATTGCGCTTATTGTTGGTATATAAATCCACGGTTCCCTAAATTCATTCACAGTTTGATTTCACATCTACACGAACAACATGAAGGTTTTGGTAAGCCAACCATAATAATATTTTAATTTAATCTAATCTAATACTTAATTATTTTGCAGATTTTTACTTTATTGTTTGCTGTGGCAGTCTTGGCAAAAGAGGCTGCAGAAACAAAAAGTAACTCAAAACGGGGACTGTACGATTTAGGTGATTTTGGTCATAGTTCTAGTGGTGATTTTGGACACGGTTCCGGTGGTGATTTTGGACACGGATCCGGTGGTGATTTCGGATCGCACGGAGGATTTGGCGGAGGTCACACAAACCAAATTACTATAACGAAGCAGGTTCCAGTTCCACATCCGGTTCCTGTTCCAGTACAAGTCGAAAAGAAGGTTCCTTACCCTGTTCACATTCCTGTGGCAGTGAAAGTCGACAAACCATACCCAGTCAGTGTACCAAAGCCTTATCCAGTGCATATCGATAAACCAGTACCATACAAAGTTATCAAAAATGTACCATACGAAGTCAGAGTACCAGTCAAGATTCCAATTCACGTACCAGTCAAAGTTGCAGTACCACAACCTTACCCCGTTCATGTCAACAAACCAGTCCCATACCCAGTCCATACACCCGTATACGTTAAAAAACCAGTACCATACATTGTCCACACAGGAGGCCATAGTCAAGGAATTGATCAAGGCAGTCTTGGAGGACACGACAGTTACGATCATGGATTTGGTGGACACGAATCATTCGGTCACTCTTCCGATAGTTTTGGACACGAAAGCTTCTCATCAGGACATCATCATTAAATAAAGTTTTTCATTTTTACAAGACTGTTAATAAATTTTGTATTGAATTAAAATAAAAATAATTTTACATCTATTATTTTAATTTATAATTTTTGTTACCATTAAGCCGAAAAATATCCAAACTCAAAAATACCCTTTTTTCTCTTAATTTAAGATTTCATCTGGTTATTAGCAGTAATGTAGTGCTTTTTGAGCCGTTAAATTACAGCAGAGCAGCCGGTTTAACCAGGTATTAAACCACGATTTTCTCAGTGCTTACTATTAGAACCACCCTGTAGCTGGCCTAATATATTTTCTAAATTTTCCCAACGTCTATAAATTGTTCATAAAATTTGTTTAGTGACTTAGTAGTATTACTTGTGTACTTAACAAATAATGTAAAGTATAAAAAATAACAAGAATAGTTATTTAAGCTACTAGAGATGTAGAGAAGCAATTATCTTCTCTTCTTCTTCTTAGCTTGTATTCTTTCACTCCTGAATTTAGACGCTTCTCTCATTTTTATTTGAACGATTAGTAAGTTTTAAAACGTTACGATTGTCAATGCATGTAGGGCAGTGTAGTCGACGCGACCAAGTATCGAACCGCGATCTCTCACTCCGTACGGAAACGGAAACGTAAACGGTTTTTGGCTTGCGTATGCACCGTGGCTGGAGGCCACTTTTGAGCTCCTTCGTCTATGGGTAGCTATGACGATGAGATTTTCAGGGTTCGCTGGACCCGCCGATTTTTTGCCTTTGGGCTGTGTCTTGTCTTTGTCCGCGGCTGATGTCGCCGAGTGTTATCTTCTTTTTTCTGTTACGACACTTGGTGTTCGTCAGTTATGGTAAGAGATTTTGACCTTTCTAACATGTTGCGGGCTGTCTTGACTTAAGCAGTCTGATTTCTCAGACTGCTGACTATGGTTGCGATTTTATCGGCGCTTACCTCGTAGATTGTCAGCTGTACCGTTATAATTGCGATGATCTGTGGGGAGATCTCCATTGAGTTTGTTGCCTCTCTTGGATGACGGCGGGGAGGGGACCAATTTGTTTTGGTGTTGCGTATTGTCCCGGTTGGGTTTCTGTTTCCCATCTTAAGTTTTGGGAATTTTAGACATCCTCTGTAGCTGACTGGAAGAGGCCCACCGCAGTTTGCGCAGGTGGCTGGAGTATCTCTGGGTTTGTCGCAGGTGTTTGACGCATGTGCTCCTGCACATTTCACGCATTTTGGAGCTGAGCGACACTCCTTTTGCGAGTGCCCGAATATCTGGCACTTGTGGCATTGTCCTAACCTGAACTTCCTGTTCGGTGTTTTTATGTTGACGTCTAAGTCTAGGATTTTCTCCACCTGGAAAATCCTTTTGCTTGGTTTGTCTCTCGGGAGGGTGACTAGTAGTAGAAGGAGGGGTTTCCTGTCCCTTCCCCTATACATACGTGCGACGTTCTAGGTCGGCTTCTAGGTGCCGCTTGATGATGCCCGTCTCTATCTGGTGGTGGATACCCCTAATCACCACTTTTAGGGGTTTTTCCTGTGCCAGTTGGTGGGTGAAGTACCCAGCGCTGTCGGGTGGCACTCACTCCGTAGCATGTTGATTTAAGCCTTATACCACACTGCTGATTACTTAATATTCTATATCGAGGTTTATATTACCATCCGAGAGCGTCAACAGCTTTTGAATACAATTTATTACAATTATTGAACAATTTATTATTTATTATTATCAATGTATTTCATTTTTCACTTTTATATTTTTTGTAATTTTTTTTAATTCTATATGTTTAATTTATATTTGTATTTATTTTTTATTACTTATATTTTTTATTATTTGTATCTATAATTTGTACATATTTTTGTAACTTTGATAATGGGTCAATAAAGGCTCGAAACGTCGGACAATTTTATTGTTTGTTACTGACCCCTGTCTCAACTAATATTTTACAAATTTATTATTTACAGTCAAAATTTTAATAAGAATTTTGTTTTTTTATTTTCACTTATTAGTAGCAATAAACAAATAATGTTATTTCGTCTTTATTTTGAATTCCTTACATTCGTATTCCTAAAAATGAGACATCATTAAGTTTTGTCGTCAAAATAATTCAATAAACAAATTTTATGAATAACTTGCAGACTTCATAACCAAGGAAGTACGGCATACTTAATAAATATAAACAACTTACTTGACTTTTATAAAAAAAATGCTTTATGTAAGTATATTAAGTTAATATTTTGAAATTATATTTTAACATGTTATTTTATGTGAAGCTATAATAAACAAAATACACAGAAAAAAATCAAGTTACAAATAAATAAATTCAATTATTAAAAGAAACAAGAAAATTGATTTGTAGTAAAAATCTTTGGACACTGATTTTTTTCAATTTTTCTCCAATCATAGATTTTTTTAATTCTTTTCATCCCATTAGAAAATCTTTAAAAAAATAGAAATCGATTACGAAACCGGAAATTTTATTATTATCAAAACCTAATGTTATGTAAGTACTCGAAATTCCTTTTAAAAATCAGATGTTATAAATTATTATTTTGCTAATCAAATGATCTCTTAAGCAAAGTTGTAGTTGTATTTTGACCGTGTCTCACAGGATGTTGACAACATCTTTGAGGTAGCTATTAAAAATAGATTCAAAATTTTTATTTTAATTTTTTTCTTACGTAAAAAATTACGTAAAATTATCGTCCGTAAACCAAGTGTTAATTTAAAAATTAAATTGAATTATGTTTATGTAACAGATAATACAAATTAAAACTATGTTATTACATTAACCCTCAATAGGCTAGTGCGTTATGTGCATGAAACATATTTGCATCATTTGGTGATCGCGAGATCGAATCTCATGCCGGACAAGTTTTTTTTAATGGCATTTTATAATTCAAATGATGTCTATGGATGATGCAAAGCCGATGCCTCGTGACAACTTTTCGTGCGTGCAGCCGGTACATCAATTTATAAGACGTTATCACGTCAAAAATAAAAGTTGGACAATATTTTCTCACTAAAGCAAAGCAAATAAATTACAAAATTTTTTAATGTTCGTTAACACAGATTTACAATTTTTTTGGTAAAAATAATTCAATACAAAAATTTATTAACAGTCTTGTGAAAATGAAGAGCTTAATTTAATGATGATGTCCTGATGAAAAGCTTTCGTGTCCAAAACTGCCAGAAGAGTGACCGAATGATTCGTGTCCACCACCAAATCCATGATCGTAACTGTTGTGTCCTCCAAAACTGCCTTGTTCAATTCCTTGACTGTGGCCACCGGTGTTGACAATGTATGGTACTGGTTTTTTAACGTATACGGGTGTGTGGACTGGGTAATGTACTGGTTTGTTGACATGGACGGGGTAAGGTTGTGGTACTGGAACTTGGACGGGTACGTGAATTGGGATCTTGACTGGTACTCTGACTTCGTATGGTACATTTTTGATAACTTTGTATGGTACTGGTTTATCGATATGTACTGGATAAGGTTTTGGTACACTGACTGGGTATGGCTTGTCGACTTTCACTGCCACGGGAATATTAACCGGGTAAGGAACCCTCTTTTCGACTTGTACTGGAACAGGAACCGGATGTGGAACTGCAACCTGTTGTGTTAAAGTAATTTGGTTTGTCTGACCTCCGCCAAATCCTCCGTGCGATCCAAAATCACCACCAGAACTATGCCCATAGTCGCCACCAGAACCATGGCTATAATCACCTAAATCATGGATTCCCCGTTTTGAATTACTTTTTGTGTCTGCAGCCTCTTTTGCCAAGACTGCCGCAGCAAGCAATAAAGTCAAAATCTGCAAAACAAATAAATTATTAGATTATATAAATACCATATGAATGGTTGGCTTACCAAAAACTTCATGTTGTTCGTGTAGATGTGAAATCAAACTGTGAATGAATTTAGGGAACCGTGGATTTATATACCAACAATAAGTGCATTCTTAAATGAGGAGTAATTACACTTTCATAATTTCCCCTATCGTCTTCAAAAAGTTATTCTAATTTCGCTAATGTAACAAAGTAGAGTGCACCAAATTACTAGTTAAGTGGTTTCTACAAATCGATAAGCATCAATGAATCTTATATTTAGAAACGATATTAGTTATTACTATAAAAAAAGTAATTTAGCAAAATTGGTTTCGGACATGCGGAATTAAAAATATTGCCCAATTTATTAAATTTTGAGTTGATTGGGATCATCTGATGCTGAATGACCAAATATCGTCGAACAAATCTTTAAATCTGAAATTTGTATACTGGTTCTTGGTGTCAAATAAAAATTATTGGTTGCAAACCGGGAAACTCCGGTTTAATTTTGGCAAATAAAAAAAATTTTAATTTGATAGAATTTTTTGTGAATTCATGTATGAAAAATATGCATGTCAAATTAAATGCTTATCACGGAGAAGAGCTTTGTGCACCAGACAAGAAAATAAATTTTAGGTACCAGTTTCTTGAGCGTGAAGCTTGAAAACCCTCTTGTTCCTCATAAACATCAAGGTCGACGACAAAATTCGAGGTTACATTTATTTCGCAATTCTTGCGATTCTTTTAGGCTACTTTTTATAATATTGCAAGAAGTCCACCAAGAAATTGAAATTTTCTTTGAAGACATGAGAAGCTTGAAAACAATAAAAGGTCACATAATTATTAAATTACTATCCTGTTATACTCTTACAATCCAGGATAAATCGTAAACTTCGGCTAGAATTTCAGGAAGCTAAACGTACAATTCAGCTAATAGCACATTCCTTATGAGAAAAATCCTTGTTTCTCCAGATAGAAAATTTACCAAAAAAATGTTTGCTGTGGTGCTTTCCTTAACTTATTTTTATTAAAGGGAATAATTCGTTGTAACTCTGTAAATAACAATTTTATTGGTATCCCATACAGAAAGTAGCTTCTAAATCCCTACATCCTCATCTTCGATACCTTCGATAGTAGAATTTTGAAAAATTTTAAAAAATTGAAAAATTCAGAGTTTGTCAAGATAATAAAATCATTCTAGTGCGCGTTCATGTGATGGATGTTGGGTAATAATGCCAGATGAGCCAGGGTTCGCGGAGTTTAGCAATCCTCTTTATTAAGAAATTCATCTATAGCAGGAGACGCAATTCTTTCTTTATATATTGTCGTGTTTCAAAGAGATGTAACAAAATTTTGAATTTTATTATTTTTCTTTTGGCTTCACATCGTATTTGAATTTTTAATAATACGAGAAGATTGCGAGCCAAGACGTTTGAGGCGCATGACGGGAGATAAGAAAAAAAAGGTGCGAGGTGATTAGAAAAAGGATGCCGGATTTTTTGGTCGACGAGAAAAGTTGGTTTGATTTGATTTTGGGGTAGTGATTGGTATTTTTTGTGTAGTGAAAAATTACTGGAATACCACCGCTCTTTCTTGCAGATTGACGCCAATTTCAAGGAAGTTGTGTTCTTTGGATTTATTTTCTTTGGTATTGGATTTCTTGAACACCTGAAGGATCAAACGATAGCGACCACTAGACAGCAGCAATAAGATAAGTTTTTACCTTATTACTTCTTTTCGTTTCTTTTATCTGCAAGCTGTACAACACCGATATTATTTTTTTAAATTGCCAGCTGCGTTCGTTGATATAGCCGACGCGACGTTTGCTTTGAATTTTTTTTTTTGATTTTTTAATCCAGTTTTGAGCTTAAGCACTCTTTTAAATATTCCAAATATTGGAAGTATTTCATTTAAGAATTGCTGGGTGAATGTTTAAAGCGTCGGTCATTGCGAACGTCCCTTCCGGGTTTGCTTCCCCATAGTAGGAACTTTTTTTTTGTTACGAGAGAGAGTGCAAACTTGTTGCGGCTACGCCGGATTCATCCCTGGCTTCCGCAAAGAAAAGAGCTAGTTTTTTTCCATCTTGGGTATCCTCACGAAATAAAAGGTTGAGAATTTCGATTTTCAACCGTGTGGGAAGAAAGCAATTGCTGGGCTTTCTCTAAAGAGTCCCAGCCATTCATTTTTTTATAGAGATTCGCACCCATCCTGTGCATTTTAAAGAAAATTTTGTTTAAGTAAATTTGAGTTGTAGCATTGTAAAATTGGAGAGGTGGGGGCGAATCGACGGAGATACGAGGCTTCTTGCCAAGATGGCCGACCAAGCTGGTCGCTAGTTTTAGGGTTTGTGATTTAGACTTGAGATTTGTCTTATATTTGAAGTTGTGAATAATTAGTATTAATTTAAATAAAGTGATTTTAATGCGAATGCATTATTGCGCTTTTTTGGAAGTATATTTTTTGATATTTGGAATTCATTTAAATAATTTTTTTTATGAGTGGCTACTGAACAATAGTTGATTTGATTGGTTTGATGGAATTAGAAAGAAAACAGTGAAAATAAAAATTGAGTTTGAATTATTAAAAATTGTAAAATTAAAAATTATTGCATTCGTAGGAACGAATGGTGCTATTGATAAGCAGGCGATTTAGATAACGCTAACAACGAAACTTCGTTCCCTTCTAAGATTATAGAAATTTTAGTTAACATTTATTTTGCATTGGCTTTTGGATTGATAATTATTTATGGAGAAGCATTTTTTTATTGGAAATATTTTGTTAAAATACGGTTTATTGATTTTTTTTTTGACAAGAAGAAATTTTTTTTATTTAATTATATTTGGTAAACAAATTCATTTAATTTGGACAAGAGCAATTGAAATCAAAGAAAGAACCCAACTTGAGATACGACCGTCTCTACTCCCGCTTTCAGGAGCAAGCTTGGAGCACTTTGGAATGCTTGGGAACATAGCTTTTTGCTAAAATACCATTGCAATATAGTACAAAACTCAAACCATAATAAAATTCATGATTGAATACACATCTACTACCTGGGAGTGCTTTACTAAAATTATATTTGGGAACCGGATAAGATAAATCATTATTTGCATTATTTTAAGTGCTCCCCGTTTAATCCCTTTTCTGATGTTGCTTCATTAAGGCAGCTATCTCGCCAAACCAGTCGCGGTAATAAGACGTTAATTCCGGGACAATTTTTCTAAAATTGCAAATATAAATATTTAATTTTATAGATCATTCAAAATTTCGGATAAAAATTACAGTTTCCATAAGGTTAGCTCCGCCCAAAACGTTTTTATCTTATATAAATATTTTTGGGTATAAATTGCACTTGAAAACGTTAGATCTACAAAGATGCAGATCTTTGAGTAATTCAAAAGATTAAAAATATCTCTGAAGTGTTTTTAAGTTATAATTAACAAAATTTAATTTAAAATAAATTTATTAATGTTATTAGCAGGGGTTAAGTTAACTGCCCCCCCCCCTTCTGGGTTTTATAGTTACTACCAAAATTATTGTGATCGAAATTTGAAATTTAAATAAAGCGGTTAAACAGATGATCTACACGTCAATTTTACTTCTACATTTCGAAATAATCGAATAAAATAATCGACGTAAATACACAGTTGACTGCTAGCCGTGCTACTGCTAACAACCTGGGATAGATTGAAGCGAACCTTTTCGGGGAGAAGCAGACAATTTACCAACTGTTGAAGTTTTTGGGTTGGACCTCCCTTCTTATTTTGGAAGACCCCCAAAAATCGGTATACAAATGAGCTTCTTGTTCTTTAGCTTTTCCACTTTTTTAAAGAAATGCTTTTGATTTCTAACAATGTAAAATTTAACTTTAAAAAAATCCCGTCATTTTAGATCTATAATTTTCGAGTTGTGAACGCTTAAAAAATGTTTTTAATGACTATTTTTGACTGAAATATGATTTTTCACACTTGCGGTTTCTTTTTAATGTTACGGTTATTTCAACCAGAGAATTTAATTTTAAGTCATTCGGAAGCGCTGTATGAGAGTTTAAGATTACGGTTAAGAATTTAATAGCAAAAAGTACAACGGTGCAAATGCAAATTTACTGCGCTTCATATTTTATTTATTATCAAACCGTTATTGGTGTGTTTGATTTTTAATTTCTAAAAATAAATTTTAAATAAACTAAAAAACGTCTCCAAGGTAATTGGCAGTTGAGTTACAGCTTGACGAGAAATTAAGATCAACTTTTGCTTTTGGTTACCTATTTTTTATTTCACCGTATGGAAAATCATTAATTTTTTAATTGGTCTTTAATTAGCAAAATTAACATTTTAAAAAGGTGTTAAATGTATAAGAATATTTAAATAAATTTTTGTGCAGGTGCGACGTTAAAAATTCTACAACTACAAATCAGGAAAACCACTTTTCTAATTGGTAAACGATTTCTTTTAGTTATAATCTCGAAGGCATCGATATAAAACTTTATAGAGATCACACAATGGTATGGATTAGTAGTATTGTATTGTGAGAGTTTACAAGATCCAATTAAATAGATACTTTAATTTGATTGATTTCTGAAAGCTTTTGCCACACAATTTTTATATGAATAATACCAGATAATAATTCACTCTTTCTATTGAAATAACAGCCGAAGTTAAGAAAACACAAAATTTGTTTAATTTTTTATTTAATCAAACAACTTAAATTTTAATGATTTTTTTAACATAAAACCAAGTTTACAAATTAATAAACTTTAATTTTATAAAATTTTATGTACAAACAATCACATTATCTAAGAAAACTAACTTTTCAATATAATACAATGAGAAAATGGAAATTGCTTTAAATTTAAATGAAGTGATGAAAGATGAGATAATCACAGTTTACCATCCATGGCCTCCATGGCCTCCCAAACTGCCGGAACTAAGTTCTAAGCCATGACCACCACCAAGACCGCCATGACCGTAACCTCCAGACAATTCAATACCATGGCCGCCGCCTAAACCACCAGATAATCCAATTCCATGACCGCTTAAACCACCCGATAATCCAAGACCGCCGTCGTATCCACCATGACCATGTACGAGCACAGGTACTGGTTTCTTGATGTAGACTGGTTCATGTACTGCAACTGGGTATGGTTTGTGTACTGGAACGGCAACTGGTTTTGGTACTGGAACGGCAACTGGGTGTGGTACTGGTACTTTAACTGGAACTCGAACTAAGTAAGGTACGGGCTTCTCAACTGGGTATGGCACTGGTTTATCGATGTGGACTGGGTATGGTTGTGGCACATGAACTGGATAAGGTTTGTCGACTGGTACTGCAACTGGATGTGGCACTGGTACTGGAATATCCTTATGAACAGTCACTGGGTAGGGTTGTGGAACTGGAATTCCAATTCTTCGTGTAATTGTAACGTGATTTGACACATGTTGGCCCAAATTGATTGCACCGCCGACGCCTCCACCGATGCCGCCGCCGCCGCCGCCACCTCCACCTCCGCCAAGACCATATCCACCGCCTAAGCCGTAGCCGCCGCCTAATCCACCGCTCAAACCGTGTCCACCGCCGAGCGATAATCCTTCTAATCCACCATGTCCACCAGAAAGGGCAATTCCTCCGCTTAAACCGTGACCACCTGACAAGCCCAAACCATGTCCTCCTAAGGCAAGGCCTTCACCAAAGACACCACGTTTCGTGGTCTTCTTCTCGGCCGTTTCCTTGGCAAGACATGCCGAAACTGTCAACAAAAGCACGCAAATCTAAAAAGGAAAAATAAAATTAAAAAATTTGTAAAATAACAAAATGTTAGATTGCTAACCGTTGTCTTCATCATGCTATACTTGAGATGCTCAGAAGACTGATTCCGAAGACAACTCCTGTTGCACTTTTATACGAGTTAAAATAATATAAAATGTTCACACGAGAGGGGCGGATGTTATTTGAATGCCACTTTACCTTTCTATACCAATATCCACCCAAAAGATGAATGGTCTACTTTCGGATTATGTAAACGCAACACATGCTCTCGGAAGAAAGGCGACACTTATTTATACATTATCACGTTTCGGTTTCTTCGGAACGAGAAATTCTCTTTTAAATTTCGTTTTCAAGTTTAATCCTTTGGTCAGCTACGTCAAGGATAATAAATAACGTGCGACCCGTATTTTTTGCGCTCGCAAATGTGATGCAAACCTCTGTGCTAATGAAGTAGAAAATGGCAAATTTTGTGCACATAAAAACATAATTATTGCTTCGTGTATTGAATAATTAAATTAAGTATGGGATACGAGCAAATTAAATTGTACGCCTGTCGAAATTGCAGAATTTAGACAATAACCTTGTTATGGAAACTACAAAATTTTATTTTACTATATTTTTGATAATATTACGTGAGTTTCAACATGAGAAATTAGTTACGGAATAACATGACAAGTTTACTAAAGTGGAATATTATTTCCTGCATAACTGCAGAACCTGCTTTAGGAAATACAAATGAACTGTAACATTAAAAATCCTATTCTTTGTTTGATAATAATCGACATAGGTTTAATTGTTTTATTGCATAATACAAAAGGAGGTAAACGAAAAACGTTTAACACTTTTACATTTTAATTGAGTGTTCAATTAAAATCCTAGATTGCACCGATAGCCTGCTGGGTTAAACTTGGGTGGTGCAAAATTTGGATTTTGATAGTTCTCCAACTTAGAAAGGAGCTCATAAATTATTTCCTAATGATCTTTTTAGCTTTTTCATCTGAGATAATCGATATCCTATCTTTTTTAATATTTTATTTTATTTTAATAAATTATTTTTTTTATATAAAAAAAAATTATTATTAATAATAAAAACATTATTAAACGTTTTATTAACTTGTTTATTCCAAGATTATTTAATTATTTTATTTTAGACACCAAAAATTAAAAAATCATTATTATTGATTTTATATTTGATAAAAAAAGAAAGAAATTAAAATATAATACAAGACATAAAACACACCAATTATTATGTTCAATTCATTGAGAAGAGGTTGTATCGCAAACTAATTGGACTAATAAATATAAATTTATATAGCTAAACTTGAAAAACTGGTTATCATTTTTATTATAAATTAAATAATGAAAGATTGATGTCCGCAGAGCAAATTATAGAAATGTTGGATCGCATAACCAGATATGATATACTGTGGTTTGTATTTTATTACTTGAATAAAATAAGAAAGTCAAGTTCCTAGCAAACAAATAAAACTATCAATCCTACGATAAACTGTTTCCAGCATTTTCTTTTACCTCCGGTTAGCATTTTTTTAAATTTTATTGCTCGCAACAATGTAAAGAAAAGTTATTCAGTGTAAACCTTTTTCAGTTTTTTTTTTTTAATTTTTGTTTTTTATAACTCAAAAACAATAAATTATTAATTTGAGAAAATTTTTAATTTTTGAGTTTTTTTTTTGTACCTATGTAATTTTTTTTTATTAAACAAAATGATTGTGAATGCCATCTCTAATTCTTATGTCGAATGATGAATTGGTATAACAGTACAAGAGCGAATACTAGCGGGATTTGAGTTAAGTGAATTAATTTAATTACTTTCACATTTAAACGAACTCTTGTTTGTTGTTAAATTATGTTATTACTCATGATAATATAAGATGGCGCAGCTAAATCGCAGCTAAAATTTTCCAAACCAAATTTTTAACTTTTTGAATTTGTTTTTACATTTTTCAATTCGGACAATTCAATAATCCGAAATTAAAAAATTGAAAGAAATCTTTTTACTAAGGAACAGTATGCTATAAGCTATAGAACTCTCTTACAAATCTCCATGAACTCTCCGGTCTTCTAAATCAGCAAGAAAGCTCTGTAATGAGACGCAGAACTCTAAAAGCGACCGGAATGGTCAGCAATTAATGTGCTTCAATTGGAGTACGTTAACTTTTGATAGTACGTGAACAGTTTTAGAACTTGTTTTAATGGGCGGAGCCGACGCAGTTACCTTCTAGGAGTGCAACAGTTCGAGCAGCGAAAGAGTCATCTCCACCCGAATCAGACAAGCCATCTTCGATAATAACATTCTGCAAGACGAGCAGTTCGGTTTCCGACCAGGACACAGCACGGTCCAACAAGTCCTCCGCCTAGTCGAACACCTCTCCCTCGGATTCAATAAGAAAAAGTTCCCCGCACTTGTTCTACTCGACGTGTCGAAGGCCTTCGACAAAGTGTGGCACCAAGGTCTTCTCTACAAAATGCTAAACGCTAATATCCAACCAGCACTCGTCAAACTAGTGGCGTCATACCTTGAAAATCGAAAATTCAAGGTCAATTTCAAAGGCACCCGATCATCCGAGCGCTTCATCACTGCCGGAGTACCACAAAAATCCATCCTCGCCCCGACCCTTTTCAACATCTTCATGAGCGACATGCCAGCTCCAACCGACCCGAGAACGAAGATCTCGCTTTATGCGGATGACACGGCCGTCTACACTTCCTCCAAGAATTAAGACCTCGCCACTGATCGCCTACAAAAAACCGTCAACAACTTCGAAAAATGGTTCGCAACGTGACGTATCGGAGTAAGCTCAACAAAAAGTACCGCGAGTTCAAGAAGAAGCGAAGACAGGTTCGGCGTCGAACAAACATCTTCATGTTCGAAAGACCAATCCTATGGACTAACTCTTCAAAGTACCCGGACTACAGACTACTGTGGAACGAGCACATCGAATCCGCCCCAAACCGGAAAAAAGCTGTCTTCTCAAAGCTCTACCCGCTCCTAACTTCAAACAGCAAGATGTCACCAGCAAACAAGCTGTGCATCTACAAGGCCATCATCAGGCCCACCATGACCTACGCCGCGCCCGTGTGGGAGACGGCAGCCCAAACACACATAAAAAAGATACAAATAGTACAAAATAAATGCATCCGTCATGCATTCTCCAGCCCGTACTACGTCACCAATCGAAGACTCTACGCCGATGCCAAGATGGACACCATCGACGTGCACATTAAAAGTCAGGCGGAAAAATTGTACAAGACCGCGAGTTTCTCGGACAACCCTCTCATCTCGCAGCTAGGACAGTATCAACCAGATCACAATCTAGGACACAGCCGGCCAAAGGACATCCTCGTCCGCCCGTCAGCCGGGGTGTAAGTAATCCTTATCTCTTTACATGTTTGTTTCAGGTTCCCACCAAGCACAGGATTCATCAAACACCCGGCTGCCAAGAAACCATGCAAAGACGCCCGGAATTACACCAAATCGCTCGACACCAAGGGACCAAGTTCATCGAGTACTAGGGACCCCAATCCACGGATTGCAAACGCACACCGCACCACCGCCCTTCTCGCCCCATAACCACGCCCCCAGGAAAGTTCTTCGAAACACCTAGGATCCCGCAAACCACGAAAAAATTATCTCCATGGACCAAAAAACCCAGCCCGATCAAGTTTAGCGCTTCAAATGAGAAATCACTTCAATAAATCCCAATGCCCGTCGCCCACAATCAGATGAAGGAGATATACGGTTCCGTCCTGGCACCTCCATATTGCCAAAAAGTTCATCGTTCATCGCAGTTCGAGCAGCAGGGCCACCCTAACCACAAAACTAAATGGGCTATAGCCGCGGGGCGCAAGCCTTTTGGAGGCGGCAATTTTTATTTTGATCTTTATCAGTCCTAAAAAAGATAAAAACTTATTTACGATCTTCTTTGAAACAGGGCAAATTAAATTATATGAGTATTTTATTCTGGGTGTCCCGGTAACCGTAGAGACCCTTTGAGGTGGTGATAAAGGACACTTGTTATTTTTTATTTTTTACAAAATTTAATTTTTTTTCTTGTTCATTATTTTCAGAATGTATGTGAAAACGGTTGGTATTCCAAAAAAATTTATTTGACCAAAGTTGTAGTCCGTTAAATTCTCTATCCGATTTGGGCTATGGGTTTTTTCCTAAGACGTTTCGTTTAAGAAATACGGGGTTCGCAAGAAAAGTAAATAAAAATAAAAGCTGAATTTCTTTAACATTTTTTTTCTTAATTTAATTTATAACTCGAAATCCGTTAATTCTAGACGATAAGGGGTTACAACCTAATTTGTAGATAAGCAAATGATCTATAAAAAAGTTCTAATCAATTAAGCCTAAAAAGTCAATAATATCGGAGCTATGGCCGTTTGAAATCGGAAATAAAAAAATTACTTTAAAAGAATTTTCGACAGGTGACAGGTGTTAGTGCGTTTCGTTATCCCTGTTTAAACTTTGCCAAAATTTTACCTGTATATACCTGGCACCCTGTATATACTGCCGTGTTTCGAAACCATAAAAATCATAATTCATTTATTTTGAAAAATTATTTTAAAGTTTAATTTTGTTTTATTATTTATTTATTTATCATATTGTGTAAAATGTTAGTTAAATATTTGCTATGTAAATAAGGTGGGAAGAACGAAAAAGTGAAAAGAGAGAGGCTTGAATAGAGACTTGGGCTGAGGCCTTCGCGTCGAGTGGATGAACGGATGTTCGTCATTCCCGAAATGATAAGTTTAATTTTGATTATTAATTATTAAAAGTGATTAAATTTAGATTGGTGATTGTTTTATTTCATAATTAATTAATACAAGTGAATAAATTTAAAAAGTGGACAAATTTGAGATAATATTTGGTTATTCGTTGAAATACGTCGTAGAAAAATTTGTTAGACTGCTACATGTGAAGCGCGCACGTAAAAGTTACAAGTAAAATACCACATGAAAGGTAACAAATTTGAGCATTTTAATTTACGATTAAAAAAAAATTTGAAGAGCTCATAGCTAAATAAAATAATCTGTGTTACCTCAGTAAATTTTCACAAGAGGGTGAAAATGCATAAGTTTGTAAAGTTGAGGGCATAGCAATACATATATAACAACTTTTGTTTTTTGTTTTCTCTAAAGTTTGCTTCTGTATTTTAAAATTTTTATCTTATACAAGAAGTATATTTTAGCATAAATTTTACTCAAAAATTGGAGATCTAGAACGACGCGCATCATGGTTTTCAGTAGGGAAACCTCTTAAAGTAATCTAATTTAAAATAAATTTATTTAATTATTTTAGCAGCTACTTAACTAATAGTTATCTGCGGTCAGTTTTGCCCACATTCTGCTATGATTTTATAAGAAAAATTTTTAAATTTGGATAAAAATTGTTGTATTCTTTTCCAATATGCCAAAAGCAAAATAAAATCAATATTTAGGCAATTTATGACGGCTTCTATTAAACCCAACGGCAACGTACGGAGGAAAAAAGAAAAATTTGGATTAATTTAACAAATCTTCCATCCACTCTTCTTTTATTTTCACATAGCACAATTGTCGAGACCGTCTTTGATGGATGGATGGGTTGATAAATGATAGATGGGATTTCACGGAACCCCATCGACCTTTCAAACCCATCGACAGTCATGATGCTACTAAAGTTGGTGGCTTCCACGGCGGATGGTAGTGCGCGAATTCCTCTACCCGATGCCTTCAGGTAGGCATCAGCCATTTCAAGAAAAAAGTATGGGCTAATGCCCCGGTATTCCACAAATTCAACTTAAGACCTAGACTTAGACAGCTCATAGAAAGCAGTCAATCGTCTGTTTCTGAGATCCCACATTGACCTGATTCAGGATCTCCAGCAGCTAGTCTAAACTGATTGGCATTCGAGCGGTGAGCAATAAGTTTACTTTTGCAAGTTTGTAAGAGGTGGCAGGTGATTCTCTAAAAATCTAAAGATTTGGCGAATCAGTATGACCCATAGCTGACCGACTAATACCGGGTTATAAGTAATCTATGTTGGTCAACTACACTTGGGTACTCCTCCTACATCCTTGAATGTACTGCGAGAGGCAAGTTACTTCAGAAAAGCTTTTCTCTATGTTCTCTGGATTTGCCTGCATAGAAAGTAAACTTGAGTAGTGGTTTGACTCTCATCAAGACTAATGCAAAGCTTGCACTTAATTCAATTTGGTAGGTGCTTCTTCGTCGTATTCAGCTCTACCTTGTGTATCTCGATCTATGGCCTTGAATCCGTGTTTGGGAAATCTCCACACACCATCTATAGTAGGTTAAATTAAACATTGTCTTATGTTAAAAGCCTGGGGGAGGGGGGGGAGAGTACTCACTATTACAGGAAACAATTTTACAATTGCGTTTTTCATATCTCTTTGTGTTATTTAGCTCTAACTCTTTGTTCTCTAGTTTTTCTGTCTCTTTCTTTCTGTCTTTATCTAGTTTCACCCCAATATGCTTTTATTGTTTGAATTTTTCCAACTCTTCTTTGTTTTTAAGTCTTATTATTACTAGTACTACCTTCCTCTCAAAAACCCTCAATCGCTTTTCGATAAGACCCCTTAAAATATTATAATAAGGCAAGCTGTCTAGGAACTGCGGCAACATTAACAGATAAGGGGTTTAGATTTTTTCTAAAATTTACTTCGACACTCATCTCATCAAAATCGTAACGGTGAAAAATAGTATAAGTAAACAAACTAAACCAAAAGTTAAAATAATGAATTTTAACTGTTAAGTAAAGAATACATACTTACATAGAAAAATAATATAATATAATGACAAATTAACATTTAACAGGTTTGGACTAAAAATATTTGAATAAACAAGAAATTAATTTTGAAAAAATTCTACTACTAACTACCACACTATAGACTTCAAAAATTTATTTTTTAGGTTAATTTTCTATTATAAGTAGACCAATTTTTCTAAAATAAAGGTAGGTAACATATTAATCTAATCTAATAAAATAATAACACAACTATAAAGTTTATTTGTAAGTTTAATTACAAGATTACAAAATTATAATAATTTGTTTAGTTTTACTTAAACATAATAAAGTTGAACAATAACAACGAAAGTGGTTAAAAAACTTGTTATTTAATTATTTTTTATTATTACGGTTTCAAAAAACACGTAGTAACAACAATATTTTGGTAACTTTCACCGTCACATAGCAAAACCTTAAAATTAAATTGATAACGAACAAAGAAGGTATAATTAATTACCTAAATTATTAACACAGTAAGTAGCATATTTTACCAATGGTAATTTTTATCAGTTTTGATTGTAATATGGCTGGTTTTGGTAGATGAAATCAGATTGGCTTGGAATAAAAAATGTAGCAAAGTCAGGCCTTTCCGTGTTCGTTGGGATATTATTTTTTGCTAATTGCGCTGCCGGCGTATACCCCAATGAGCCAGAGCCTATCGCTATCCTTCCGTTACTCAATTGAACGTAGCCTAACGATCCCGAACCCAAATGGCCTGCTCCTGATTGAGGATGACTGGCTGTTGCCGGAATTCTTTTTGGCGGTTGCACAGAAACATATTTTGAGTCGTCCTGCGGCGCTGGTCGATTATTCCTCGCGTAAAGCGATAACAACGGTAAAGGATTTTCCGTTACCGCAGGAACGGGTAGCTTAACCCTTGGAATGGTAACAACAGGCGTTTTTATTCTAACAGGAACGGGTGGTGAAAATATCGGTTTGAAATTGAGATAACTATCGTGAACGTAATCTTGGGCTAAATTTAAAAATTGCCACGGAGGATTCAAATGGTTTAAAATAAATCCTGAATCCTGCAACTCGTACTCCTTCAATACGTTCGGCAACGTATACAATTCCTTATTCGAAACTTGGAAATTATAATCTTTCAAGTAATCAGACCAACCTGGTATTGATTTCCAATTACCGGCATCCTCGTAACCATTAGGACCAAATCTTATCGAACTGTAGGAATAAGGAGCGTAAATGCCTCTCTTCTTGATTTCGCAAGCGGCAAGGATAAAAAGTTGAAAAACTAAATGAAAAATGAAGAACTTAAAGGATAATTAGCGATCGGTAATTATGCAATTTTAAATACATACCAATTTCATGTTTAATGATGCTTGATAAACTGTCGCACGTAAACAAATTAATTTTTTCGTTGTTTCATGCCAAAGCGAGTACACATTTAAACTGCGTTAACCAAACTTGCGAATGCGTCTTCTAGACGTTGATAATCTGAACGACTTTCTTTTTCGACTCCACCTTTGTCAGCTTATTTTTTTAAGTATTAAGTCACTTAACTGAGTCAAAGATTTCTTGATAATTTAGATTATTAATCAATGAATTAACTTCCTGTTCGCAGGTGCATTGTAATAATGGTAAGAGTGGGCAATTTTGTACAACTTGATTACTACCTGTCAATGCTCCAAATAATTTTAAGTTTTAATCTGGCTACTTTAAATTAGCGTTAATAATAAGAAATTATACAATTATTATTACAATTTTGTAATTACGTGGGATGTGTATTATTTCTATCACTTTGATGTTTCATTTTGGGCACGAGATCGTATAAGGTAATCAGAAAGTTGGTGCAATAACAATAAAAGTTATTACTTTCATTTGCATATTTTTGGTTTCCATTTTCAAAAGAAAGGGGAATTAAGGCAGTATTCTAGTCTAGAAAACTGAAAAAATCAAAAATTTTTGTTTTTATATTTTGATAGTTTAGATATTGAAAAATCTCGTCTTAAAAGGATTTTTTGAAATTCGAATTATTTTAAAAGCTATAGCCACTTTAGTGTCGTGGCAACTCCACCGGTTTAGACGGAACTATTCTAAAGTATTAAAAAATACTCTTTATTTCTTTTTTTTGTGTTTTTTAAATTTTTTTATTTAAGTATTCAATTTGAGGTAGAAGAAGGCCCGATATATAAAGCCGGAATCGCTGATTGAAAAAATGTAAGCATAAAGTATCAATGTATGGCTTAGACTTTGCGTAACTTTACCTGAAATTTTAATCTCGTGTTTCTCGAAACTACATTTTTCGAAATTCTTGTCATGATTTCTCAAGTTCTACTGAACCGATTTACTTGAATTTTGGTGTGAATCTTCTCTATAGATTTCTCTATCGTATGAACTAAGATTATAACAAAATTTCAATTTTTACTATTTTTAAAAAATTCGCAAAGGTAAAAAAAATTGTAAAAAATCTTTTTTTTTTCAAACAGCCGCAATTTTGCGAAAAAACATTTTTTTTCAATTATTTTAGTTAGTACAATAGCAGTATTCCTCTAGATTAATAAATCTTTTTTTTTTTAATTCAGATTACTAGGAGGGTTACAATCGTGACAAACTTCGCGCGTTTTGAGACCTCTCACTTTATCAACCTGTAACTTTTTGAAATTTTAATTTTTTCACTTTTTTTTTATTATCATGTATTCTTTAAACGTTAATAAATATCTTGTAAAATAATGGATAATAAAAATAGTGCCTGTTTTTTCTTTAATGCACCTAAAAAAACACCTAAAATTCGTGCTTCTAGACTAGAATGCCGCCTTAAGTACTCAAATATTTTCTTTCACCAATTTTAAATACGTAATATTTATAAAAGTCTTGGTGAAAAATTAATTTTGAAAAGTCCAAGGAAAAGAGTCTGAAGACCAATAAATGCCAAAAGTAGACACGTGGACTTATTGGATTTATGTGTTTTACTTCACTCAGTGTAGTTTTAAAATTGTAAAGAAAAATTGGAGAAAATCCGGGAAAATCCAGTGAAATTTTGTTCTAATTAATTTAAAATAAATTAGACGAATATTGGGTGTAAAGGGGAAGCAAATCAAACAAATTAACTGCTGGCCAACGTTTCGGATTATATATTAATCCATCCACCAACTGTTAGGTATGTTTGCGTCCCCCAGGACACTCTTATTTTTAAAACATTGTAGCACCTTTGTTTTTATATTTTATCCCTGAGGATGGATTAATATATAGTCCGAAACGTTGGCCAGCAGTTAATTTGTTTGATTTGCCTCCCCTTTACACCCAATATTTGTCTAATTTATTAAGAATAAGCAAGGGAAAAATTTTGTTTACATTCTAATTTAAAATAATTAGAAGTCGAAATCTTTCATTTACTTCTTCACTTCAAGCTGAAGAGGAAAATCTTAGAATATCAAAGAAAATTCAGGAAAATATTATAAACGAAAATGTGAAAAAACTAAAAAAATACATTTGGTTTTACGCAGATGTGTTTTGTTATTATTATAAGTTATAAGATTTAAAATGATAAAAATTTAAACGAAATACTTATAATTTATAGTATTAATTAAAAAATACTAATCTAACTAATCAAAACACTTGAAAAAGTGGTTTTAATTTTAACACTTGGTTTTTCTTACCAATCTAGAACATTTTATTTCTATCTGCCAGATATTTCTATCCTGTCTTTCCTTACGTAACTACCTTCCGATTGGTTCATTTTAAGTTATCAATCTGAAAATATTGAGAGGTTACTTAAGATAACAAGTTTGTGCGGCCTAAAGGCCGCACAATCTAAGCTAATAAAATTTTTATAGATTAAACAATTTTAAGAAATTATTAAAGTTTTTTTTGTTGGTTTTATTACTTTCTTTTTTGCTAAAACTTTTAGTACTTCCCACCAGGGACGTAGTAACAGGTGGTGCGAGTGGTGCTGCGCACCAGTGCCCGGACCTCAAAGGGACCCGGCCGTAAAATCAAATTCATTCAATCTATAGGGATATTCGCGAATAAAATTAAGAATGCGACGTCTGGTGGCAGAATTAAGAACACTTTAATGCGAGTACTAAACGTGGTTTATTGTACTTAAATAATGGTTTTAAAGCAATTTGTTTTGTCATTTCACTTTTTTCTTTGATAATTCGAACATTCAAAAGGATTTACAAGGTTGACTCGATCACTCTAAACACAACTATAACCTCAAATTACTCGCATATGACGGCCATTTTGACAATTTAGCAGCGCATTATTCGCAAATAATATTAAGATCGCAGCGCCACCTTGTAAAAATGAGAACTAACTTAAAATACATTCGTGTGACGGCAGTGCTTGTGATTTATTGTGTTTACACCTACACTGTTCATTATTTTCAGAATTTCTGTGAAAACGATTGGTTTCCCAAAAAAATGTATTTGACCACTGTTGTAGCCCGTTAAATTCCCTATCCGGTTTGGGCCGTTAGTTTTTTTCTAAGACGTTTCGTTTAAGAGATAGGAGTTTGCAAGAAAAGTAAAAAAAATAAAATCAGAATTTTTTTAACAGTTTTTCTCTTAATTTAATTTATAACTCAAAAACCGTTTATTCTAGACGATAATCGGATATAAACTAATTTGTAGATAAGTAAATAATCTTCAAAAAAGATCTAATTGATTAAGTTTAAAAAATCAATAATATCGGAACTATGGCCGTTTGAAATCAGAAATTCAAAATATTGCTTTAAAGAGAGGTACCTCCCAAGGGTTTGGACTTGGACAAAATTTTATTTAAAAATTTGTCTTAGAAAAGTGTCATTTATCACCACCTCAAAGGTTCACCACGGTCACGGGGACATCCTGTATATGATTTTATAGATAAAATATGTATCTAAGGTGTATCTTTATTTTAGCACTAGGAGGTTTGTAGATGAAATAAATAAACTTTGTCACAGTTTTTCCTGTTTTTAAATTTTTAATCCACATTTTTCTCACATCTACCAATGCCCGAATTCCCATTTTATTTACCACGCGTGTCTTATATTTTTCAGCTGTAGGGAATAAATGGAAACTTAACCCCGAATTTTTCTTTACCCCAGAAGAACATTGAGGCACTGAACAATACTGATTAGCACTCATTTGAATTATATATACTTTATATAACTTTTAAAATCACTACTACAGCATACGCAAAACTAACAATACTACTCATTTAACTTAGTTCGTCAAAATTTCCGCTATGTGCCGTGTTGCTTATCACTAGATCCCAATAGAGCAGAAGCTCAAAAAAAATAAATAAAAGAAGAGAACTGAAAACACAAACATCCCAAGTAACATTTTTCTTTGGTGAAATTTAAATTTATCTGTTATCTTACAGAGACCTAAATATCTGTGGTAGATCCCTACTAGACACTCTGTTGCAGGTATGTAATTTACAAAGCTTTAAAAAAAATCTGGGGTAGGACCTTTGTAGGCACTCTGTTGCAGGTAATTTGCAAAGTACTGTAAAAATCTGTGAAAGAGCCGTACTAGGTACTCTTTTGCAGATTATTTGTAAAGCTCTAAAAAATATCTATGGGGAGACCTTACTAGGTACTTTCTTGCAGATTCATGGTCTGCATAAAAATTAGCTTTTTTACCGTTTTGCAATATTATACTTATTTGTCACGGGAACTGTAAGTTAATTCATGCCACCATTTGAATTTTTTCCTATGCACTATTGGAAAGAGGACAATTTTCCGAGAATTAAAAATCTTGAACTCATTTTTATACAGACCTCGCCAAAGGTGGAACTTGAAGACACAGAACTCGTCCGGGTGTTAACCGCATTTAACAGCAAACAGAGTAGTAGCGTCAACAGAAAACAAAGCGGGGCGCTTAACGTGCGAGTTCCCGCGACATTGCTATGTCGCGTTTTACAAGTCGCTGCTTTTTCAAATTTTAAAATGCCATTTGTTCGAAAACTAATAGATATTTCTTCGAAATTTTTGTTTTAATAGGCTCAGAAAATTGTTCTCTTTCCAACAGTGCATAGGAAAAAGTTTAAATCGTGGGGTGGATTAACTGACAGTAACCATTGTAACCCTAGTAAATTTATAATTTAATAACAATATTTAAGTTGAAATAAAAATACATTTTATGTTTTTGGACTCGTTAAAATCTGATTTAATAGTTTAAAAGCTACTAATAAACTAACCTCCAGCAAAGAAGAACAGCTTGCGGTATGAAAAGATTAAAAGACGTAATTGTTTTCTGGTAATAAGCGGAAGTTACGGTACAACTTAATTATTACGGCTGGCTTCCGTTCAACGGCTAATGTACTCCTAATATGCTGCTATTTAGCTTAAAGCTACATAAATTTTAAGTTACTTCTATACGGTTAAATGTAGCCTCCAGGAAAGTGGCTTGTCGAATTTCAACAATCAGCAGTGTCCAAGATTTCGACCTTCTTTCAATTTCTTGAGCATGAAAGGTTTCTCAATTTTTCTGCGTAAAAATAAATTAGATTTTTGATGAAGTGTTGGTTATAATAAATTAAATCTCTTAATGAGTTTATTAAAAAGTTGGTTGCAATATTTTTGTAAGACAAGACGAGTTACGAAGCACGTGATGGTACCTACCTACCTTTCTCTGTAAAGGTGTGTCCAGTTAGAGCGATCGACTTTAATAAATTGTTTTTGCAAATTTAACTATCCGTTTACAAATGCAATTTACGTAAGTAAGAAGTTTTCTTTCTCGTTGCACAACCCAATAACAAGATTTTGTTCCAATTTGATCATTTACGAGCGATAAATCAGTTATCTGAATATGTTTTTGGAAGAAAAGAATTATTGGAAGCTGATGGTTTCCGGGAGGGAAGAGATAATCAAATAATCCAAAGAGTTTTCGAATTATTTTTTTAATTGCCGTAAACTTGTTTAATTTCCTCACGTTGCACAGAAAATTGGATCAGCTTATCTTTATGTAACGACCATGCACATATAACGATTCATAACTGGAAAATTACGCTTCATTACAGGCAAGGAAACAGAAACCGTGAAAGTGTAATATCGAGTAATCAGTTACATAAAGAACTCTGATTTACTTGTTTGAAAAATTAGGGTCATCGTTTTCGCAAATTAACTACACATTGACGTCGGTTCAAAGCCATACAACATTTTTAATACAAAACCCACTCCAAGGATCCAATCCTTCCGGTGGTATTTTTTTGGGATAATAAAATTGTCAAAATCTTAAATTAATAATTTAATAAATTAAATAAATAAATAAACTATCTTTTCTTTAAATCTCAGTTTCATTATCTGATTCTTTAGTTTCGTCCTTTTCTATTGGTATTTCTAATGTGCTGTTGACCGAACCTACAGTTACATTTCCTGCTACTGGGGTAACTGGTAGTTCGGTTGTAAAATCAAAAATTGTTTCGTTTAAAGTTGTCCACTTCGTCGTAGTGGTAGCCAACGTGGAAATTTCACAGTTTCTTCCTTTTGTGCCTTCTCGACACAAACATTTATAATTTCCTTCGGACTTAATCAGCGAGATACACTTTGCTCCATTTTGACACGTGTCTGGATTCTTTTCGCAGTAGTTTAATTCTAAAATTTTGCTAATTAGTTTCAATTTTAATTTTGGTTCAGTTTTTACCTTCATCGCATAGCATTCCACCCCATCCTTGCTTACAGTTACATTCCCATGGCCTGCGGCAGTTTCCATTCATACATCCTGGATAAGGATAACATTTATCGCAGGATTTTCCCCACCAGCCCACTTTGCATCTAAAAGTATTTTTAATTAGCAATATTTAAATTTTCCTTGCTTATTAACTCTCACCTGCACTCGCCGGGTTTTCTGCAGTATCCTCGAGATCTGTCACACGTCGATGCACATATTGCTAAAATAAAAAAAAATTATAGTAGATACCAAATGAATTTGGATAACACCTACGTGTTTGGCACAAAATTCCAGTAAAACCAGGGTAGCATTTGCACTCCAATGGCTTAGTACAATAGCCGTTTATACATCCTGGTAAAATTTGGCACTCTTTGCAAAGTTTTCCCGACCATCCAATCCTGCAATGACATTCTCCTGGATATTCGCAGTAACCACGTGTGGAATGACATTCTGACTTGCAGATCGCTAAAAATTTAACAATAAATTACAATGTTAATAGGCAATAAAAGTTCCGTACGATCTGAGCAGAATATTCCGTCCCATCCTTCGTGGCAAAGACATTCAAAGCTGGTGTTACAATAACCATGTTGGCATCCCGGCAGAGGAATGCATTTATTGCATCGTTCGCCATAAAAACCCAATCTACACAAACACTCTCCTGGTCGATTGCAATAGCCGTTCAAGGGATCGCAACCGGAACGACATTTTGGAACGTCGCACAAATCCCCGTTCCACCCGGGAATACACTTCACTTCTCCATCGTCATCGCAGGTATAATGGGAATGTTCGTTTTTCGACGCGGGTATTTCGCACGCCTTAATTCGTTAAAATAAATCGAAATTAATTATTAAAAGAATTATTGTTATAAATACCTGCTTCTTCCATTTTGGAACATACCTAGCCGATAGTACGTGCGACACAATTAACAAAACAAAAAATAATTCACTTAAAATTCTCTCCATTTTATGCAACATCCATCGAGCGATTAATTAATTATAAATAAAAACAAATTATTCAGCGTTAAACCCCGTTGTATATTGTCAGCTGAAGAAGTTGATAAAGTAACCATGAACTTGTATGCACTAGCTGTACTCTTCATGGTAAGTTGCTGACCTTCTTCAGTCCTACTTTTCTTAATTAACTGTATACCTTATCGAAAAGTAGGTATCGAAGAGAAACTCACCACTAATAATCAAGTTCAAATATTATACGGTAATTTTTATGATTTCAACGAAGACATCATTGGCTGTGTAGGTGTTTATTTTGAACGGGAAAACCCAAAAGAATTTTATTTATTGAGGATATAAAAAAAATTGTCGACAAAAATTAATTTAAAATATTATATAATAACTAAATCGAGCTTTCTAAATTAACTTTTCATATTATTTCTAACAAAGAAAATAGAAAATGGAAAATTGATAAGAGAATAATTTATAGCAACTAAAGTAGAGTACAATAGCATTCGCCAAAAGGTTAACAAACGGAAAACTCCGGCTCTGGTTAATTAAATTTTTTCTAGACTTGCCAAGATAAAGAATGAAACAATGAATAAGAACAATAAAAGAAATTAAGCCAACCTTACCTTGATTTGCATGGATCATATTGTGAAATTCCTATCTGCTACCCCCTCTCCTTTGATGAAGCTAAAATTTTATCTCTTCTTTGACTTCAAAACTAAATGCCTGTTCATCAAAAGACAGACTGGACAGTAATCGGTTCTTATTTTATCATTCTATACCCTTCAAAGCCCCCCCCCCTTTTGGGGACCAACATCTTGATTGGAATTATCTAGTTACAATTTAATGACGTGAAAAGAAAATATAAGGAACCTAAGCTAAAAGGTGAAGGCAACTGGAGGTTCCATAGTAATCTATTAATTCTAGTAATGTCACTCAGAAAGAATCACAATTATCTTTTTTAATTCTTTTTCCTAGCATTTTTGAGTTAACCAGTACAGCTCTGATGAGATAGCGGAATAGCGTCGAAACGCGTTATCAATTAAGATATTTGAATTTTAATCAATTTAATCAATTTGATTAATCATTCCTCTCGATTGCTTCTGAGAATTGCACCTATTTTTAACTAATAGAGCAGGAACCACGGCAACCACAAACCGCCGACACAGAGCCTGCCACAAAGCCCGGACCCCCGAGAAGAAGAATGCGGCATACCGGAATTATCGGGCCTCAAAGAAGGACCTGGGCAGGAAAATCAAGAAGGTTAAGCGAGCATGTTGGGAGGAATTACTGACTCTCCTGGACGAGAACCCATGGGGAAATGCCTACAAGATCGTAGCAGGCAAACTCAGGGGAAGAACAAAGATCCCAGGACTCACGCCAGCTAGAGTCAGGATGATCGCCGAAGTACTCTTCTCGGGGCATCTTACGGAAGTCTACCAAAAACTTCCTACCCCGGCCCCATGGGATCCCTTCACTACGGAAGAACTCCGGGCGGCGATATCTACCCTCCCAACAGATAAAGCACCTGGCCCGGACAAAGTACCAGCAGTGGCCCTAAAGATCTTGGCCACTGAAAGACCGGACACTTTTCTCTCCGCCTTCGACAAAGCCATCGAGGAAAGCACCTACTCCCTCGATTGGAAAAAGGCAGAACTGGTGCTGATAAGGAAGAGCCAAAAACCGCTGGAAAAGCAGAAAAGAGAGATGCGGGACATCGAGAACAAAGGAGGCCTCTCCGAGAACCAGTATGGCTTCAGAAAAGGCAGGTCCACAGTCGACGCCCTGACAAAGATAGTGGACACGGTGAGAATGGCGAAGGCGGGAACACAGCGCACCCGCAAGTACTGCCTGGTGGTGACCCTTGACGTGCGGAATGCCTTCAATAGCGCCGGATGGAGTCATATCCTACAAGCTCTTCGAGACATGAAGGTTGAACCGCACATCTACAACATCATGGTCAGCTACCTGAGCAGAAGGACAATAATCCTTGGAAGGAGGGGAGGGTACCTCAGGGATCAGTTCTTGGTCCATCCCTGTGGAATTTGATGTACGACGCCGTGCTTAAACTCCGCCTACTAGCGGGAGCAACACTGATAGGATTCGCCGACGACCTGACGATAGTAGTTAGCGATTGAGAGGTCCAGGCAATAGAAACTAAGGCAAAACAGGCCATTTCCAGCATCCTGCAGTGGACCAACGAAAAAGGGCTCTAGCTGATTTCCGAGAAATCCGAAGCCGTTATGGCCATCGGAAGGAGAAGGATGCCCAACATCTGCATCTATATGAACGGATCGCCCATCCAAATCAGAGATTCCGTTCTGGTGCTGGGAGTAAGACTGGACAAACATCTCAACTTCTCCCAGCACATCAGAGAAATGGCGGCAAAAGTAGAGGCGTCGGAATCTATCATTGCGCGCCTGATGCCCAACGTGGGAAGTCCAAAAACAGCCAAGCGGAGAGTGCTTGCAACGGTGGTGCACTCCATCATGCTGTACGCTGCACCCGTTTGGCACGTCGCCCTCTACATAAGAAGAAGCAAAGACCGTGTACTGAGAGTACAACCCAGAGCAGCTCTACGCGTGATAAGCTTATACAGGACCGTGTCGGGCGAGGCCGCGCTGGTGTTAGCCTCAATACCGCCGGCAGACCTACAGGTCGGAGAAAAGGCGAGAACCCACTGCGGACAAGTGAACACCAGTGACACGACGATGGACCTCTGACAAACCAGATAGGATGAAGCCGAGGTTGGACAAGGCGACTCATACCCGACATCAAAAGCTGGGTCGCCAGAAGTCACGGTGAGGAAAACTACCACATCACGCAAGCTCTCACCGGCCATAGATGCTTTAACGCATATCTCCACCGTTTCGCCATAAAAACGGCTCCTAAGTGCGACTACTGCGATGCGGAAGACACGGCCGAGCACACTTTCTTCGAGTGCGCAAGATGGGAGCTGACAAGAGTCACCGCAGAGTTGAACACAGACTTGCAACTAATGCCCGACAACGTAGTGGCCACCATGCTGAGAAGCCTGGAAGACTGGAGTGTCGTTGAAAATATGATCCACGCGGTCCTGTTCACAAAAGAAAAAGCGGAGCGAGAGCAACAAGCAAATCAAGCAGAAGCGTAAGAACATCAAACACACTGCGACAGAAGCAAAAGCAGCTGGAAGATTGACAACCCCCGCCCGATCAAAAGTAATGCCTAACGGCGGTTTCTTGGTCGAGATGGAGAGTAGGGGGAAGGTTTTCGTCAGTGCAAGTCTGACACTACCGTCATAGATGATGATGGTGTCTCGTACGAGATTTCCTTCTCCCTGCGCAAGCTAAAAAAAAATATACACTAATGAATTGTGTGTTGCATACTTAGCTGAAGAAAACATAATTTTTGAATCAAAATGACGATAAGCGTGGGGCTATATTATTGGCTACCAAACTTAATTTCATACATAATCAGCAAACCCACACTGCATGTCAAACTGATAATAAAATTTTCTTACTACAAACGAATGGGTAAAAATTAATAATAAATTCACTTTAAATTTATTTTATATAAAAATTTAGCTATTAACAGACATTAGCACACTAAAATCCTACAACACTTTTATTTAATTTAAGGCAAGATTTTTTATAGGAAATCGAATCACAGACAAAATTCTTAAATTATTGCACTAACAAATAAGTTTTTGTACAAAATTGACTTATACAGGCGTCGAAGTAGTTCTGCCATGACTTTTTGCTCTTCGTGGAATAAACGACGTCGTAGTTTTTACAGTCTGCAGTGAAGAAGGTTCCGTCGATTTTCTCCACAGCCGTGGAAGCGATTTTCGTAAGTGGTTGTTTAATCGTAACGAAGAGGTTTCTTCTGGATAGGCGTTAAATTTTGTGTTTTCGCTAAAAATAAAGTTTTATTACAAATTCCACCTTATCATTCTATTTTATTCCAAACCTTGTCCGATAGTCAATATTAGAATTGCAGTCCTGCGGAAGTAAGGGACCTACCGATACGGGACGAGGCTGAAATTACAAAAAATTAATTTTCCTGTTTACCAAACCCACCAAAAAATTAAAACCTTCTCGGTTTGTGTGGTTGCGGTCGTCGTACTGCAACTTTTTGCCCTGATCGTTCTTCGTCTGTTTTCTAATGTTAACGACGTAATTTTTTCCTCGAGTTTTTTTATGGTTTTATCTCGTTCTTCCAACTGGTTTTGCAAGAACAAAATTTGTTTGCCGAGTTCGATGTGATTGAAACCGTTATCGGTAAGATCGTCCAAATTTGTTTCTTCTATTTTGGATTTGGTTAAACCGTTTTTAACCAATTTTGAATCCTGGTTTGGTTCGTCCTAAAATAAAATAACAACATCTTGGATGAGCTACTTACGTGAAGGGCTACTTACAAATTTTTCGTCTTCCTGTTTGGAAAAACAAAATTAGTGATTTTTTATTTTTTGATTTGTTAAATAATTACCTTACTTAATATTCTCTTAAGTTTTATCAACATAATTTTCATTTGTACTATATCTTGAACTATGGTGCCCTGCGTCGAGGCATCCTTTCGGCTGTGGCGAACAAAATCGTATGGTATGGTGGGCTGAAGGGGTCTGATGGGACTCCGACTGAATGTGTTTCTAATTAACTGATTTTCTGGATCCGAATCTGGGTTTGCTTTATATCGAAGCAGACGCGAGGACCGAGCCATGCTGAAAAGTAAAAAATCGTTTATACTTTTGGAATGTAAACCAGTGGGTGAAGGAATGTGCGTTAAATAGGGCAAGCTAAAAATATAATAAAATATTCGATTTAAAATTACAATGGAAGAGAAAGTAACAGTTTCATTATTACACTAAAATTCAATTCATAATGTTTTGACGGTCTGCTGCTTTCGACACCGAAGTTTTGCTTTTTAATAAAATTGCTATATTACCAACTCTAACAACCTTAAAGTATAACAAAGGGATACAACTTAGAGAAATGCAATTCATCACTGCAAAATAGCTTAATTTTGGGTAACAAATTTAAAAATTATACAGTTTTCGAGTGTAAAAAATACACACCTAAACAATGCCGCTGGTATTTTGTACAGATAAGATAAATTAAACACCTGGTATATAATATGATAATTAAATAATTAATATTGTGCACTCGTATAATTAAATTTTAACTGTGAGAAAAAATTTCATTTAGAATATTTTCTGAGTGGTTTTTGTTTTCTCAGTGAATCACCTACTTATTTTTAAAATTTTGCGGAAAGGAAATGATAACATAAATATTTAAAGTTCAAGTAAATGTATAATTTTTATAACAATTTACCTTTTAAATTGGCGCACCGATTCGGTCGTATTCGGTTACTTATTGGATTTTTTTAAATTAAATTATTTATTAAATTCACTTTGTTTCCAAAATTAACATATAATTTGTTAATGTTAGCTTCTTATTTTATTAAATTGTTTGGAAAAACTAAGGTCATACAAAATTGTTTTAAAATTCAATTTCCTGAATATAATGAGATCTTAGAATGCGCTAATAAATGTAATAAGTTGCCCTAATTGGCCGAAAATATAATTAAAAATCGAGCACCGTGTAGTCGGACTGATGAATGTGTTTTAATTTTTTTTTTTTGTAAATTCAGCAAGCAGGAGATTTTACTTTCGAGAAAAAGTGATGCTAATGTAGATACTACATAATAAAATCGGCATGAAAATTAATCCAACGTTTACCTTGGGAGAACGTAATTTAATGCAATAAGTACGGAATTAATTTAAAAAAAGACGTGCATGATTTATATTAAATCGAAAGAAAACGAAAGCGCTAATAATAAAATTGATAATTAAAAAATTATATCGGTTAGAGAAATTTTTATAAAATTGCATTATTCATAACAGAAATTGAAATGCTTTGAATTACATTAATTTTTTATTTTTGTGTCAAAAAAACGTAATTAAAATGCGGGGGGTCTGGATAGTTACGAAAAAGTTATTCGGTTGTCAATTCTGAGTGGTATTTTAAAATTAATTCGGTCTGTCGAAGATCGAACAACCAGGTCAATCTCAAACTATAAGGTCAGGGAGTGCCAAAACCACCTGCGTGTGCCCATTTAATCTCTGCAGATTCTAACCCTTTATTGTCTAAACTCAACGGCTTTCGAGGTACGAATTAAATTAAGTAATAAAAATTTTTTTAGGTTTTTTGGACTAAACGGAGAACTGAATTGTTCTCTATCGTTCATGTCACCTTTTTTATTTATTTACAGTTCCGACTACAGTTGTACTTTTTAGGCAATTTTCATTGGTAGGTACTCACTTCCGTTTGATTTAATTTCATCTTAACAATTTTTTGTTTTAAACCTTTTGTTGATTATTTCTCGGTTTTTCTCATCAATTTTTCAAAAACATTTTCTATCCACAATCATTTCACTATTTTTTTATAAAAGTTCTACAATTATTTAGCCATTTATACTAAAAAATCAATAGTTTTAATATTAAATTGGTTGTCGATTCCAATTTTTACGTAAATTTTACTTTGTACACCACGATGTAAATCTTTCGTCTAAATGACGGGCTATATTGTAAAGTAATACTAAATCTGACCGGGGGGTCTGGGGGGTATGGAATACCCTCCAGGCAAGACGATTTGATAATATTAAACAATTAAACCTGCCATTCAGTTATTAATTTTTTTGCAAGTTGTATTTTTAATCAGTTACGTTTAGACTCTCACAAAGTCTAACTAACTCCAGAATTGCTTTCTGTTATCTCGTTTTAAATTATTTTGTAGAAATTAATTAAATTGGTCCAAGATTCACCCAACCTAGCTTGTAATTATACAAAAACAACTAAAAGTTTTCTATTTCTACAAGCTTTTCTTTATCATTCCTGGTGAAATCTTTCATCCTTTGTTCTACATTCTATAAATATAAAATTGTTTAGTCTTCTGATCGATTGCTATATTTTCATATTTTCTGTGGTACTGCTTCGTGCATTTTCCAACCACGGACGTAGGGTTTTGTTCCAATTATTTATTTAATTTATTTTTAAATTTCCATCTTTAATTTCTCATTTGAAAATAAAATTAAGATTTTTTTGCATGAATGAAACGGTGTGCCACTTAAATAAATTACTTTAATATCCCTTGCGTGTTTCAGCTCTTCTTTTATGAAACTTACTGTGCAATAATATTTATTGTTAAATGCCAATAAAGTACGAAGATTTCTCAGACCGTTAAAGTTGTTTAGCCTATAAAAGTTAGATATACTGGAAAAACTTGTCATGACAACCGCGAAACACATGCTTTCGTGATAAGCTGGAAGTAAAGTTGGTCGATCACTTCCAAGTCGTTAGAAATCAATAATGCCATAAAGCAGACATCTTACAGAAATTCCTCGACGCGTGAAGATCTTCAATTTGGATTATTCCATCAACTGCTCAACTTTCCGATGGGTAAAACGCTTTCTGATCATTTTAACTGTTTGGCCATGGTTTTCACAACGCTCAAGTTGCATATTCGTTACAAAATAGGAAATTCTGCCATATGTTTAAAAAATTGTTACATAATTAAAGAGTTAAAATTGTTACAACCTTCAAGTTCTACTTGACTTGTTCTTTTTACGCACTCGGAGCTTTTCCAACTGTTTCTCTTTTAATTCCTTCTCGAACCAAAAAATTGAATTTTGTACCTTAATTAATTTTTAATTGGATTACTTAATTAGAGGCTTGCATATTAAGCTTCAAATTAGTGTACGTTATACCAAATCAAATTAAGTTCTTTAAAAATTGAGGTCAGAACCTCGATGAAAATTTATTGATTTAATTACGATCAATGAACAGGTAATAGAATTATTTACTTGGACTTGGTGGATTAGAGTACATAATTGCAATAAACAAGATCTCGGAGAAGACGTCGGGTCGGTAATTTAATTAATACGGTTGTAATTAGTCATTCGATACAATCGAGAGACTAATTTTATTTTAAATGCGAAGTTTCATCATTAAACTTGAATGAATCGAAGAGAGCCAATGACCTTTCTACCTGTTCCATCTTAAGTTTTACCTTCCATATTGTAGTAAAATTAATTTTAAAAAATTACAGTTACATTGTTGTTGTTTTCATTTTTATTCAAGTTATTTATTTTTAATTTATTACAAATCGATTAAAATGAAGGAATAATTAGTGGGAGCGTAATAAAGCATGAAATGGAATTTTTCTTTGTGTGCGCTTTAAAATAAAAAGTAATATTATTAATTTAGATTAAAATAATTACACGTACCTCCTTATATTGTGACAATTTCCATTTAAATCCATTTTTTGACCACAAATTTGGTGAACTGAGGAGCGCGCACTTTGCACCTTGCCAACAATGCAAACAAAGAGTTGGAAAGTAAAATTAGAACGCGCGAGCGGTGAAAGAATTTCGTCTTTAGTAACAATTCATTGAATTTAAGTAATTTAAAAACTGTACATCATTTTAAGCACGTTTCCACTCAAAACTGTGTTTACTAGTGATAAAGTTTACCTGGCCGATAGCTCAACTAACTTACGCAACGTACCGTATCGTGACGAAGTCGACGAATCAGGGGCGTTCACTTTGCTCTTTTACCATTTAACATGTTTTCCCCGATATCGTGTTCGTATCGGAAAAATTTATGGAACACTGACCTAACAAAAATTTCATGCTCGATTTCGATCAAACTTTTATTTTGAAAATATCGATCCGTGCGCTCAATTTGCTACAACTACATTCGATAAGATTAAAACTATGATTAGATTTATAATTTCCCAATTTCGCTCATGTTATCTGGTTAGATAAGCTTCATCAAGATATTCTACATTGCAATCCGGCAACATTTCTAGAAAATTAATAATTTAACAGGAAACATAAAATGCTACGTTAATTGTTTTCTTACACTAAACTTATATAAGCCCAAATAATTATGGGTGAAGAATTTTTTAACAACTTACTTTAATATTATTATAATTGCGGTGACTGCTGTAATAGGGTATTATAAATATTTATACGTAACTTTCATTATACTGGGTGACCCAAAAATAAGCCCATAAATCTGCTGTTCTGCGCTTCATTGTAATAATAACTAAGTTGGGCACTTGTATATTTCAACCAAACAACGTTAAAAACACGTTTATTTAGATCTCTCTCCATCCCGCTGGGAACCTGGGGTTATGGGAATACTCTTTGGTATATCAGTAATAAAGGACAAAGAAAAACTCTCGTCATTTTAGATCAGAGTCTACTTTACACCATGAATTAAAAGAGTAAAGTAGTAATAAGTAAGTATATGACTCTTCTGCTCAGGATATAAAATTGCAACTAATTGAAAAAACAAACTGAGGGTTTTGTTGAGCGCCAGGTAAAACTAATAAAACAAACAGAAGAAAATTTTTTTTTGTATTTCTGTGGTATTTCTAATAATAAACGAAGAACAACAAATAGAAGAATAGGAGAATACCAATGTGGCTTTATGGAAGGTAAATCGACAGTGGACGCGATACATGTGATGAGACAGATTATGGAGAAGAGTCGGGAACATAATATAGATATTCACATCATCTTTATCGATTTTAGACAGGCGTTTGATAAAGTTAAAAGAGACAAGCTGATGGAAGCAATGCAAGAAATTGGAATACCTGGTAAACTAATAAAACTGACACACATGACATTAAAAATGACAGCAGCATGTGTTAGAACAGCAAGTGGAGAAACAGAAGACTTCTTGATAAATTGTGGAGTCAGGCAAGGAGATGCTATGTCTGCAACCCTATTTAATATACTGTTAGAAAAGATTATGAGAAAGATAAAGGTGAATGGCACAATAATCAACAAAGGAACACAGGTAGTGGCATATGCAGACGGTGTGGTTATTGTGTCAAGATCGAGAAAAAGCCTAATAGGTAAAATTCAAGAAATGCAAGAGACAGCAAAACAGATGGGCTTGGAGATAAACGAAGGGAAGACGAGGTATATGAGATGTCAACGAGAAGAATTACCAGACCGAGGCGAGCTGAAAGTCGAAGACCAAACATACGAAGAGGTGAATGACTTCATATACCTGGGAACACTGATAAACAATAGAAACAAAAGAGAACAAGAAATTAAAAAAAAACTGCAACAAGCAAACTGTTGAACGATGGGAAGCTATCAAGATCAGACCAGTAGCTACGTACGCAACGAAAGCAATGTGTTTTAGTAAAAGAGACGAAGAGCGTATGAGAGTATATAAGAGGAAGGTAATGCGTAGAATACTGGGACCAGTGAGAATTAGTGAGCAAGATAGCAGACCTATGATCTACCATGAAATACTGAAAGAAACTGAAAACGAAGATATTGTTAAAGTAATCAAGTCGCTGAGATTACGATGGTTTGGTCACATCATGAGGAAGAACAAAGATGATGTGGTAAGACGAATTACCGAATGGAAACCGATGTGGACCGCGGAAGAGGAAGACCTGATTTGAGATGGTAAGACCTAAAATGTATGGGAGTTGTGAACTGGAAAGAGAAAGTGAAGGACAGAAAGTTTTGGAAGTTTTGACAGACAGTTTTGGAAACTGTAGATATGAAATGTAATGTAGTGAGGATTAATCCACCTCGATAAAAGGATGTGTTAAGTCCAAAATGAACAGTCATACTCCTTCGGGAATGTAGGACTATATATTGTATTGTATTGTATTGGTGTATTCAAGAGCTAAGAGGCAAGAAAAGCAAACACGTAAATTTTTTTCTGGAAGACTTTCCTTTAAAAGCATCTGGAGAGTTGTTCTTGCCAATACATCTTTCGATAGAAGTGAGTGCTTCTTAACATTGCTAATTTTCTTTTTTTCTATAATCGAATACTTGAAATATATTTATGCTTAGTAAAACAATTGTATTGGCATTGGCCGAGTGCTTTGCCCTAACAAAACAGGAAATGTTTCCTATGTGAAGAGCAACAATTGAAATGTTAATTTATCTAATAAATATGCAGATAAATTACTGCAAATTGTTGAAAATGGCTAAATCCAGCAAGCAACCTTCTTGTTAACTCACATAATTATAGCTGGGGACAAATGTACAAACTATACGCTATACTGACCCTTCGGAGTTCATGGTTTTCTCCCAAACTAAATCATATTGAGATGACCCGAGCTTTTCAAATTTATAAAAACTTTTGCTCAATTCCAAAATTTACTCTTTGCTCGGATTCATTCATTATTTGTAGCTATGAGCTCTTGTAGTTTTTAAAATCGTCAATTAAAAATTAAAAATGCTCAACTTTTCTTTGTAATTTGTGGTCTTGCAAGCGCACATGGTCTTTTGCGATTCTGTTGCGATTCAATTTTTACGCATCGACTAAATTTTCACTAAATTCTTCCAAATTTCCAAATTCTTCCTTTTTTATGTTCTAAACACCCACTCCACCACAATTAAAACAAACAAAAACAACTTTCATTTATTTTATTAATAATTATTGCGAGTCGTCTATTCGACGCAAAGGCGTCAGCTCAAGTCTGTCTATTCAAGCCCCACTTTCTTCACTTTATTTTTTCCTCACCTTATTTACAGCTAAAACCTTATCTACATTGCATTTTTACAGAATAAACAATTTAAAAATTTATAATAACCAATTTAAAACTTCAAAATAATTTTACAAAATAAATGAATTAATGGTTTATAGCATTTCGAAACACGACAATATATAACATTTATACTTTCAAAAACTTGTAGAAGAAACTGTTAGCTATGTTTTTGTAGGTTCATAATTTAAATTGAACTTATAATTACATTATGAAATTAAAAACTGTAAAAAATAAAAACTAAATTTTTAAACAGAATTTTTCTCTACAATAACGCGCGGATATTTACAAAGTTTACATGTCAATAAATAAAATTGAAAAAAGTTAATTAATAACAACAAAAGGAATGAACTCGTGTACTCCATCAAGAAGATGGAGCCTTGAATTAACAGTTTTTACCAGGTAGTTATTATCATAGATAAGAGAGAATGAAATCGAGAATAAACGATTAAACTAATACATATAGTACCCCAAAAAGGGCAGTTTTTATTACAGATAACATGTTCTATCGATTTCGACAATTTGTAATATTCTAATTTTAAAATTAAGAATTTTGCAGTTATAAGAATTATGAATTAATGTTATTTTTTTTTAAATTTCAGATTGCAGATAGGTAAAAATAATTACAGCAATTTGTAATATTTTATTTTAATTCGTAAAATAAAGTTGAGTTAGGGGCAGGGCCGCATTTAGGCATGTGAGTAGCTTGGGCATATTATTTTTTGTCGCAAAAATTGAAATTACCATAAAGGTCCGTCCATTAATTACGTAAAGGTTTGGTGAGAGTGGAGAGAGGGGGGGGAGGTAGACATATCTCTTACGTAAATTTAACTTATGTAAAATATTCATTGAATTAAATTTTTTATTTTTACGTTGATAAAATCCCTTAATATACAGGTAACACATATTTAAAATTGTACCAATAAACAATAGTTAATTGTTATACAGTGGACGCCGCTTATTGGAATCACGGATTTAAATAAGTTGCCAAAAATTAGCCAGCGGAATGCAAAATGGGAAGAGGGTCAAAATTAATTTTAAAAAAACTACATCAATAATGCGAAAGGCGCTTATTTATTTACTTCGTTCTGAAAAAAAGCAAAGTCTTATAAAATCTACATAAAAGGATCTACCAGGATGTGAGATATCAGATAACTTATTTTTAATTAATTTAAAAAAATATATATTGTATGGGAACGTTCCAGGTGCTAATAATATGAAAATATGCAAATGTTTCCAATTGCTTCTTCCGGATGTTGTTGTATATTATATGTTTAGCATAGCTCTCAGTCAAGCATAGCTGTGATATCCTAATACTATAGGTACGTTTTTTATTATTATTCTTTGTTTTTTACAAAAATATCAACTTCAAAAATTATTGAAATAACTTTTCTTCTTTTTTAAAAATTCAACAACAGGATCATAGAGCAATGTCCTTATATCTCGATGGGTTATAAAATTAAAATGGGAAAATTTCTCATCCTTAACCTTATACGGTTCTCCAAACGGTTTGGCACTTTGTGGTAATTGCTGATAAATTATCTTCACAGCCTTAAAATAAAAATTAAAAAATATTAGTTTTTTAATCTGTAAACTCACTTCTTCCGTAGCCAAAAAATCTCCAGACGAGTAAATAATATAATTGGGCACCGTAATTTTAGATAAGTTGTAAGTTGGTGGAATTATCATTCCATAATATTTTAAATTTTCTTGACTTCCGTAATCGTATTGTCGAAATTGTTTATTACGAATTGATTGTTGGGTATGATAAAACGTTTTCAGTGAAGTTGGCTCCATATTTTGCCCTATGAATACTGGATACCTCTGCTATTTGAAAACGAAAATAAAAATGAAGAACTTGCAAAACAATTTAATTACCGGAGCTTCTTTGAAAGCATTACATCCTGCTACAATACATTTTGATAACTCACACAGACTCAGACCAAGGAGGTCGTCCAAGCAGAAATGTAATAAAATTTGGACGGACTGCAATGTTTTATGAAAAAAAACTCCTTCTGGGAATAGAGCATCTAAAACTTCCTAAGCGAGTTTTTTATTTTTTGTATACCTAAAGTCACAATTACCTTCATTAACCCATATGGAATATGCCTAACCAAATGCACAACCGGCGATTTATTGTAATACATAAAAGCTGTAGGCGCTAAAGATATGGAAACCCGGATTTTCTCAATTGCGTCCTTAGGGTGCAAGCTGTTGTAAACATAGTACGCTCTCGTGCCAAGAGAATAACCAATGTAAATTACTTTCTGTTTTGATTCACTAAACACCAGATCTACGAAAGCTTTAACATCGTAGAATCCAAACTCGTGAAATGAAAAATCCCAGTATTTTTTATCGTTTGGTTTCAAAAACACGTGTCTACTAGAGTACATCGTTCCTCTGAAATTACTCAACCAGACGTCGTATCCATTATTGGCCAAAATAAAGGCTGCAAGTTTTGTGATTTTTTCAGTCTTTAGGAGCTTTCGAATTGAACCGACCTACCTAATGATTGATTTCCCAGCAACGTAAACGATGTTGATGATAAATTACTTCCATGTTGAAGTAATATTGGAGTACCAACAAGAGTTTTTTCTTTTGCAAATATTCTGAACACCTTTAACACATACTGGTCTTCTGTTATAACTTCATAAACTTGAACATTGTAACCATAAGACCAAGCAATTTTTTCCTAAAGGTAACCATGAGAATTTTATATAACATAACTAATTTCACTCACGAATGAATTAAGAACATCCCCGCTATAATAGCAATCGGGACTTTTATCTCTGGTGGGCCAATAATCCAAATAAGAATTGCAAACGTAACTCAAATAGTTTTGGGCAACTAGGCCTTGGTTAAAATAAAAAAACACAATACACACTAAATATTTCATATCGATGAAATTAAAAATAAGAGTGCCAGGTTGCAAATTTTTTTATAACTTACATTACTTTAAACACAATTTTAAACTGCACGGGGTAATCTTTTACTTAGTTGTCTTTTATTACACCTATCACATATAATTATTAGTATTTTAATTACTCAGTAATTAGACCCGTTTTATTACAGTTAATATCTATGATAAATAATTTATTATCTTTTTCAAAGTAACTTCTTCATAAAATAAATAATATTTATTTTTTTAAGGTGATAAGCACTCAATGCTATGTATAGAAGAAATAAAATTAAATCCAAAAAAATCCCACTCAATGCTGGAATCCATGAATTTATAAAGACATCGGTGTTGAAGAAGCTACTCAAAAAGAAGGCTACTTAATCCAGACAAAATAAATAAGTCAGTAGCCAAAAACAAATAATCCATGAGGAATAGTCTTAGACAGGCGGCACTGGTGGATGAAGAGCTATTACAAGTGACTCAAAACACGATGCTAAAGATAAAGAATAGACCTATCGTTCAAAAATATATTGCATACTATTCAATGCGATAGATAGCTTATGTATTTTCTACTGTACTGAATTTTTGTACTGGGCCAGCTTGGTCCACAGTTAGGTATTGGTATTTGTCCCACTCTGTAATTATTGATTACAGCTTTGGTACAAATGTTAAGCCAAGCTTCAAAAAACTAAAACCGCTATGTATTATTATTATTATTATTATTATTAGTAACTGGCTGTGGTACATGTCCCCACTGCACTGAAGCTTAAGCTTATTGTGCACCCATCAGAGTTTTACTCAAACAACTGCGTCTCTTCGACCAGGTCGAGAACACAGTTGAAGGGAGATTGTTCTATCTCCTCGGTTGTTGGGTAGGGTAAACCGAGGTGACGCAGCCTGCTCCTGGCCAAGGCCGGGCATTGGCATAGTATGTGAAGTGGGGTTTCATCTTCCTCGCTACACATCCTGCAATTAGGATCCTCCGCCAGCCCCATAATGCTGAGGTGCCTTTTGAAGCAGCAGTGCCCTGTAAAGAGACCCACTAACCTTCTAAGTTGTTTCCTATGAGTATTTTGTTCCTTTTGGACTCACTGGACGGTGCCCTTATGAATATACACGATTGCCTCAGTCCAGGTAGGTCCACCCAGTGTGCAAGGTGTTGTTCTGCTAGTATATCCCTAATTCTTTCTTTTGCGGTAGAGTATGCAATCCCGCAGGAAGGCTCTGGGCCCATTAGGTTTACGCAAGCGGCCTTTCTAGCTAGAGAATCCGATTCTTCATTGCCTTTGATGCCCCGGTGTCCCGGCACCCACATCAGTGTGACGCTGTTGCGGAGAGCAAGTCTTACCAGAGCATCTTTGCATTGTTTGACAACCTTGGAGTGTAATTCAACTCCTTCCAAGGCTCTTAGAGCTGCTTGGCTGTCAGTCATAATACAGATTCTCCTCTCTACAAGGTTCCTCCATACCAGCTCTTCAGCACAGACCAATATAGCAGTTACTTCTGCCTAAAATATAGTTGCGAGAGGTCCCAGGTTAATGCTATAAGAATCCCCCGGTCTTCTGCCTCGCACACCTATTCCAGTACTCGTCTCAGTCTTTGATCCATCTGTATACGGATTTACCGATAGCCCCTCTCTTGTGCACCATCTTTCGACGATTCTGAGTGCGCTTTGCATTAACAAAGACACGACTCCTCCGAATTTCCCCATAACAAGAATTGTGATATCATCAGCAAATCCCTGTCCATGTACCCCTGCCTGTTCTAGCTCCCGCAGAAGACTATCCACCACCATGCACCACAGCAAGGAGGAGAGAACCCCGCCCCCCTGCGGACACCCACGTGCGGCAGACATCTCCACAGTCGTGTGTCTCAGACTAGCTTTGATTTTCCTGTCTCTGAGAGTGGAGATAATCCAACCCGTAATGGCTGGGTCGACTCCACGACTTCCGACAGCTCTCACTATAGAGTCAAAAGAGGCGTTATCAAACGCCCCCTCTATGTCTAGAAAGGCTCCCAGAGCAAGTTCTTGGCTGCCAAGAGCCTCCGCTATCCTGTGAGTTAGTTCGTGTAGACTAAGCTCACACGATTTGCCCGATTGGTAAGCATACTGGTGTCTGTGTAGAGGTGAGTTCACCAATACGATATCTCTAATGTGGCTATTAATCAGTTTTTCCAGTGTCTTTAATAAAAAAGACGTCAGGCTAATTGGACGAAATGACTTAGCCTGGGCATATAATGCACGCCCTGGCTTGGGTATAAATAACGCTCTTGCCATCCGCCAGCTTTGGGGTACATAGTTGAGCGCTAGGCTGGCTCTGAACAATGTACATAAAGGGGTGGCTAGTATTTCCATCCCCTGTTGTAATAATGCGGGGAAAATACCATCCTCGCTTTGAGATTTGAATGGTTTGAAAGTGTTAATCGCCCATTCAACTCTCGTTTTGTTAATTATACTATCTGCTAATTTCCAGTTGCTCCTGCTCGCCCGACTAGTCGGGACGGCTTGGTGCCTCTGGCCATTAGAGCCATCATCGGGTTTGGGAACACATCCCGGGAAGTGTGTCCAGAGCAGTAGCCCCAGAGTCTCCTCCCCCAATGATGTGAACCCTTCCTGTGGTTTTTCTATTGAGCCCACCTTTCCGTGGCCACTCTTGAGAAGAGCTCTTTGGAGTCTTACACATTCGGGAGTTTTTTCGATTTCCCCGCAGTACTCCCTCCATGAGTCTTCCTTTGCCTTACGTATGGCGTACGTGTATTTCAGACGGAAGCTTTTATAAGCTTCCCGGTCTCCTGTTCTTTTAGCTTTGTTAAAAGACTTTCGAGACTCTGCCCTGAGATATTCAAGTTCACGGTTCCACCAAATGGTCTCCCGCTTACTTTTCCTTTCTTTTGGAGGGCAGTTTTCTTCGAAAGCTGTGATGATGGCCGACGTTATCGCGTCGTTTATCACTTCTAGCTTCGCTGTGTTAGTAACCCTCGACGGATATTCCCCCCCCCCTGTTTCAGACTTTCATTAAAGAGAGCCCAATCACAGGTTCTGCGGTTCCTGTACGAGGCCTCCATCATTGGTGGGGTTTCTATGTCAAACCTGATGTATTTGTGATCAGAGAGTGACTCCTCCCGAGAGACGTGCCAATCTCTGATCACCTGACTAACGAGGAAAGTCCCTATCGTTATGTCAATTACCTCCTCCCTTGCCACAGTGACAAAGGTAGGCTCTTCTCCCTTGTTCGTTATCTCCAGCTTATTACTGAAGACAAATTCAAGTAAGAATACGCCTCTGCTGTTCGTATCCTTGTTCCCCCATATTATGTGGTGTGCATTGGAGTCACAGCCGATCACCAGTTGTGTTTTGCTGCTTTCGCGGTCCAGTACCAGATTTTCTAACTCCTTTGGAGAAGGTGGTCCCGGTTGGTCATATGGAAGGTATGCAGACGCTACCACGAGATTTATTAAGCTCCCTTCCATATATATTTTAAATTTAGCTGCTGTTAGGTCCCTTGTGCAGAGCCCCCATAGCGGCAAAAGGCAGAGCCTTTTTTTGCAATGATGCATACTCTAGGATGATTATCTCTCGGGCTAATCAGTTCCCGGTCTCCTAGAGAAGTGAGCCCCCTGATCCGGCCCCCCGTTACCCAGGGTTCCTGAATCAGGGCCACGTCAATGTCGTGTTTAATTATAAACCTTTGCAGGGCTGCTTCGGCAGCATGGTGAAGATTTACTTGTACTAACCGGATCATCGCACCTGTGATCCGGTTGGGAGAGTGGCTTCTCCCGCAGCCCCGTCCTCGTTGCGCTAGGCTTATTTTTTGCGCTAAGGCCACACGAAGGTAAAAATTAAAAAATAACTCTTTAGAAAAGCCTAACTTTCGAACGCTTGAATTTAGAAGAAAAATATTTGTTAAAAATGTTTCTTAGAAAAGTGTCCTTCATCAGCCTCTAAGTTATGTAAAGTGTATCCGGAGAGACCCTGTATATTGTAATGATATTTTTTATGAATGCGTGGCAAACTGCAAATAATCACCATCCTCTACGGCTTTACAAGTCGGAGAGCTAAGACTTCTCAGAGGCGGATTCAAGTTGACGATTATTGTCTTCTGTTTTCAAAATAAAATAAACACCCCTCCAATGCAAACACAAATCTAACCTCCAAAAATCAAAATCCAAATTAAATTCAACACAATGTAATATAAAATTTTACTGGGCTTGTACTTTTAATTTTAGCGCTTATCCAAATCGTTTTCTTATCACCATCGCACATTCGCTCCTACAAATGTAATTTCAAACTTTCCAATCATACACCAATTTTTGAATTTTATAATTTCAATTTTTACTTCCAAAGCAATCAAAACCATCAAAACTACTACCGTTCGGCAGCAACGTATCAAAAATTATACCAATTCCAAATATCAAAAATTATACTTCCAAAATTACGCAATAATGCATTCGCATCAAAATTATTTATTCAATCAAAATCAAAATTACTCACAATCTCAAAAATAAGACAAATCTCAAAAATAACTCACTCGAGTCAAAAATCAACGAGCCAAAAGTCGCACCGCTGTCTCTCGCGGCGACTCGTCGGCAAAAGCTAATATCCTCGTCGATTCGCCCCCACCTGTCTAATTCTACAATCTTACAACTTAAAATTATTAAAATAAAATCTTCATCAAATGTACAGGGTAGGTGCGAATCCTTTTTTTCATCACAATATATTTTTTATTTTTGTATGAATTATATATTTTCATTGCCCAATTAAATATTTATATTTATAATTCAGTCATAATCTGCATAGAAAAAAATATTCACAACAATAGATTTCGTGAAGGCATATCACCAAATTCCAATCAATCCAGAGGATCGACCCAAAACCGCAATTACAACTCCGTTTGGCCTGTTCGAATTCAAGAGGACACCATTCGGTCTACGAAACGCAGGTCAAACCTTTCAACGATTCATAGACGAAGTTTTAAGAGGTTTAGACTTTTAATTGCATCAACATCCGAAGAAGAACATCTGCAGCATATCGAAAAAATTTCGAAAAATTCAAAGATGACCGCGTTGATTGCGGATTTACATCGACTTTGACACATGACGTAATTGCTATTTTGGCAATTTTGTAAAGTAGTTTTTGATTTTTATCGATAAAAAAATCATAATAAAATATTTATATCCGAATAATTATTTATTTTTTACCTCGACTAGAACTTGAAATTAATATTTATGTAATAAGGTACTTCGTTCCTATCTGGTGTCCCACGACATCACATTTTATATATTTTTATTTTTGTATGAATTTTATGTTTTCGTTTAAAAACTAGTACTAATAAATTTACTTTTTTTATTTTGTATTTGTGTTTTCTTTTGAAAAAGGGTGCATTAATTTTAGTAGCCCAAGGGCGTCGTATATCTTAGGACGGCCCTGGTCATAATCTATCAATCTCATTTTAAAATTTTCTGCTATTGGAAGATAAAACCTTTCTGCTCGTTCAAACTAATACTGTCATAGACAACCCAAACAACATAAATTCAGTATTTTCCATAAGCTTTCAGCAAATGTTGTTTTTATCGATTGTTTTAATAAAAAACAAAAAAAATCTGTATGTATGTAGATGCAAATAAAAATATGAAATTAATAGTGTATTACATAACAAAAAAACCCTTCCATAAATTTTGATTACATGAACTTAAATAATAAATATTTTATTATATTTTTTAAATGTTAGATGTAAATGTGAAGAAGACAGACTAATTTGGTAATAACTTTCTTGTATTAATACATCATAAAGCTGTTTTTGTAATTTAGATAATTTCAGTTTCAGCATTATTAACAAACAATTAAATCATTTTCATACATTTTTTTTTTAATAATTTAAAAAATAATTATAGAGCTTATCTCTAACAAAAGAGTAATTAAAGCAAATATTTTCCAAATAAGTAATTTTTTTAATTATATAGTAATTGCGTTTATTTTGTTGCAATCGGCTATTACAGTTATTATTATAAAAAATAATTACTTATCGAAGTTGTTCTTTATAAACAATTTAAACATGATTTTCCAGATGATAACATTTATGTTACTTTGTTACCGCTTGGAAATTAAGCAATATGAACTAAACAATTTAAAAAAAAATTCTTTATATACAAAAACGAAAATAAACAACAATAAAACTTTTAAAATTTTCTTATTGGTCGAGTAAATTTATTTCAAAATAATTCGCTGCTGTACCTAATTATTAAAATAATTGTTTTTTTCTTTTAGGAATGCTACGATATGATCATACAGCAGAGCCTTTACATCTTTGGCATCAATAAAATTGGTATGAGAAAAATTTTCGTCCTCAACCTTAAACGGTTCTCCAAACGGTTTGACCACTTCAGGTAACTTCTGGTAAATTAACTTCACACCCTGAAAGCAAATATGAGATCACTTCGTTTTTGAAATCTTAAAAAAATCACTTTTTCTGTTGCCAAGAAATCCCCAGCTCCGTAAAAAATGTGATTGGGCACATTAACTTCTGAAAAATTGTATATTGGAGGAGAGATGGTTCCATATCGCTGGAGGTTTTCCATACTCCCATAATCAAACTGTCGGAATTGTTTGCTACGTATTTGCTGATCGGTATGATAAAAGAGTTTCAGCGAAGTTGCTTCCAGACTTTGTCCTAATACCACCGGAAATGTTTCCTATTTTAAAGAAAAAATTATATTGTTACAAAATTTTCAAATTACCGGGGCATCCTGAGGGTAGTTAAATCCAAAAGTTGTGCTTATTCCTAGCCTACAGGCCAACGCCTGGAAGGAACTATCCAAGCATAAATGCAATATCATTTGTGTCGACTGCGGTGTTTTACGACTTAAAACACCTCCTGGGAAGAGAGTATCCAATGTTTTCTAGAGAAAACAAGATAATCGGTTTACCTTCCTTATCTCAAGATTGAAATTACCTTCAGAATCCAATATGGAATAAGCTCAATTAATCTATAAGGCAGGGATTTATTAAATTGCAAAAAAGGCGTGGGCGCTAAAGAAATTGCAACCCTTAATTTTTTTATTGCATCCTGGGGATAAAGAGTGTTGTAAACATAATACGCTCTGGCACCAACAGAGTAACCAATATAGATGGCTTTCTGATTGGTTTGTCTCGTCACCAAATCCAAGACAGATTTAACGTCGTAGATTCCGTACTCGTGAAATGAAAAATTCCAGTACCTCTTATCGTCTGGTGTCAAATACTTGTGACCAATCGAGTACGTGGTTCCTCTAAAATTGGCAATCCATACGTCATATCCTTCGTTCGCCAAGATAAAGGCTACAATTTTTTGATTATTTTAGTTTTTTTGATGTTTTCAATTCTACCTAATGAATGATTTCCAACGAATGCAAATGCTGTTGATGACGTGGAAGTTCCGTGTTCGAGTAGTATTGGTTCACCAGCAGGAACTTTTCCTTTTGGAAAAATTCTAAATACCTTCAGTATGTAGTCGTCTTCTGTTGTAACTTCAAATGCTTGCGTGTCGTAACCATACGACAAAGCAATTTTTTCCTAAACAGGATCGTGAAATTTTAAATATCAAAAGAAAAATCACTTACAAAGGAATTAAGTACATCGCCGCTGAAATAACAGTCGGGATTTAAATCTCTGGTTACCCAATAATCGGTATAGGAATGGCACACATAGTTCAAATAATTTTGACCAACTGCGCCTTGGTTCAAAAAGAGGAATATGGAATACACCAAAAATTTCATTTTAACCCAAACTGTTACTGGTTACTACTAAGAATGAAATATAAATTAGATTCGGTGTTTTAACATTTCCTCGACCTACATACTTGACCAAATTTATTCAAACTTATATTGATAAAATGTAATTATTTAAAATAAAATGCACATAATTTACTAAGCATTGCTTTCGTATTTTTCGTTTACTTTCGTTTTAAATTAAAACAAACCATAATTTGTTTAAAGTTTTATTTATCACCTTCTAATTATTAAAGTAAGCTTGGTTATCTTTCAAAAAGTTAATAATGGGTTCGTTCAACAATGGCTTGATATCTTTAGCAGCTACCATATCGGTATGGCAAAACTTTTCATATTTAACTCTATATGGCTCTCTAAATGGTTTGGCCACTTCCGATAGCCGTTGGTAAATTAACTTGGCATTCTAAAATTCAAAAATTAAATTTTATTTACGAGATATTTACCAAGTTACTTCTTCTGATGACAAAAAGTCGTTGGGTCCGTATATAATATGAGTGGGCACATTTATTAAGGATAAATTGTAGATTGGAGGGTGTTGAGATCCATATCGTATTAAATTGGCTGCATAACCATAATCAAACTGTTGAAATTTCTTACTATTGATCAATTGATACGTATGGTAAAGTTGTTTTAAGCCAGTTGCTTCGGTACTTTGCGCCACTAATACCGGGAAAGTTTCCTGGTTGAAAAATCACAATTAATCAGGATAATTCTTATTTTGTTCAAATTTTACAATACCGGTGATTCCTGTCGAACGTCGAATCCAGTGACCAGACTCTTTCCAAATTCGCACAACAAAACTTGAGAAGGCTTGTCAAAACAAAAATGTACCGCCAATTTTACTAATAAAGATGTCTTCTGGTAAAATACACCTTGTGGGAAGAGAGTGTCCAAAGCTCCCTAATAAAAATTTATTTTACAGGTATTTGTAATTTTAGAAACTCAATTTGAATTACCTTAACTAGCCAGTACGGAATTATTTCGGCTATTTTTATAAATGGCGTTTTCCAAAGATACGGGTAAACTGTGGGTGCCAGAGAAATGGAAACTCGTACTTTTTGAATTGCTTCTTTCGGAAGCATAACGTTGTAAACGTATTGGGCTCTCGCACCGATGGACCAGCTGATGGTAATCACTTTTTGCTTTGTTGTGCTTGTGACGAAATTGATGATAGCTTTAAGATCGTAGATTCCATATTCGTGAAATGTGAAATCCCAAAATTTTTTATCATTGGAGTTCAAGAATACATGTTTATTGGAGTAACTGGTTCCTCTAAAATTAGCCAGCCAGACGTCGTATCCTTCATCGGCCAAGAGAAAGGCTGAAGTTTCAAAATTTTTTATTATTGAGTACAGTAATAAATCAAAAATATACCCAAAGAACGATTTCCGGCCACCGTATAAGACGTTGCCGAAGTAAAGCTTCCGTGTACAAGTAGAACTGGTGGACCAACTGAAGTGTTTTTCATTGAAGAAATTCTGAACAGCTTCAATATGTAAAAATCTTCTGTTTTGATCTCAAATGTTTCGGTATTGTAACCATGGCTTTGAACAATTTCTTCCTAACAAAAATAAAACTATAACTTTATTCCACTTGCCCAAAGTTTTACTTACGAATGAACCGAGCACATCGCCGCTATGGTAGCACTTAGGATCGTAAGCTCTGGTAATCTGATAGCTAAGAAAAGAGTTACAAACATAACTCAAATATTTTTGACTGACTGAACCTTTAATAAAGCACGCCAAAGCAAAATAAACGATTATAATGTTCATGTTACTTTGTTGGTAGGCAGTTTTTAGCGATAGATCGGCATTGCCGCTGCTTAAATATGGGTACAATTTCAATTAGCATAATATCATGTTTTTTCAACTTATTAATAGATAACGGTAATCACATACACCATTAACTTGATAAAATTTTAACCAGCATATATTTAATAACAATTTGCCTAATTAAAAGGGCCAGGGATTTTACAATCAAGGGCAACAAAAATGTATATCAATAAAGTGATTTTTTTTTTAATGTTAAATTTTAGAGTCAAAAAGTAGCAATTACCTTTTAATTTCCAAATTAAATAGAAAATATTAGATACAAATGGATTTTCTACTCGAAATACATTAAAATACATTAAAGAAATACATTAAATACTTGTCAACAAAAAGATTTGTTTTTAAGTTTATAAATTTTGAGGCCAAGAAGTAGTTATTTCCAAACCGAATCAGAAATATTAGCTTTAAGGGTTCATGAAATGTTAAATAGCATACTTACGTAACTTTTACGTAATTTTTTTTTACTTTTCTATTCAAAATACATTAAAATCTGCCAATAAATTAATTTATATTAAATCTATTAAACTTTGGAGACAGGATGTAGCAATTTCCAAATCGAATCAAGAATATTAACTTTAAGGATTTATAAAATATTAAATAGCATACCGACGTGCCTTCTACGTGAAATAATGAAGTTTTTTCTTCAAAGTAATTATTTTGTTTTAAATTTTAAAGCCAAGAAATAGCAATTACCAAATCGAATCAGAAATGTTAACTTTAAAGATACATAAAATATTAAATAGCAAACTTCCGTAAATTTTACATGTTGTTCTAATCAAAATACGTTATAATCAGTGAAAAATTTATTTATTTTCCTGTTTTTAAATTTTCTAAATATTTTTGTATATTAAATAAATATTGTTTTTAAAAATACGTAAGATAATATTATAATTTACCATATCAATATTTTAGAAGACCTATGGACGCATACTTTTCTAACTAAAATGTTTTTATCACAAATAAAATACATAGTCAGTATGTATAACTTCGCAAACGTTTTCACCATACTATCGCATGATAACTGAGTTCATTTTATTGGATGTTTTAAAACATTGGTATTGTAAATATCCAGTTAAAATACTTTAACGACGTATTAATTGTTTTCCAGGAATATCGGGTTCAAGGATTCATTAAATCTTAAATAGCATACTTATCTAAATTTCACGAAAGCCAATGCGTTTTTCTACTCAAAATACATTAATATCTGTCTAAAAAAAAAATTTGCAATTTCTAATTAGAGACAAAAATGTTACCTTTACAGATTTATGAAATGTTATAGCGTACTGACGTAAATTCTACGTAATATAACTTATTTTTCTACTCGAAATACATTAAAATCTGTCAACAAATTGATTTGTTTCCATGTTGTTAAATTTTGGGGCCAGGAAATATCGGGCATATTAGTTTTATAGATACTTAAATGTTAAATAGCATACTTGCGTGGATTTTACGAAAGTCAATGTACTGTTTTTCTCTTCAAAATACATTCGAATCTGTCAATTAAATAATTTTTCTTCAAGCTGTTAAAACGAAATAGCAGTATACTAGTTTCAAGAATTCACAAAATGTTAAATAGCATACTGACGTAAATTTTCTCTTTAAAATACATTAGAATCCGTTTATAATGCAATTTGTTTCAAAGCTGCTAAATTTTAGACTGAGGAAATATCAATTTCAAAATCGAATCCGCTATATTACTTTTAACAATTTATGAAATGTCAAATGCCGCGCTAACGTGAATTCTACGTAAGATAATTCATTTTTCTACTCAAAATACATTAAAATCTGCCAAAAATAAAATTTCTTTTTAAACTGTTAAATTTTAAAGTCCGGAACTAACAATTTTCAAATCCGAGCAGAAATATTAGCTTTAAATCTTCCTAAAATGTCGAAAATACTCACGTATCGATGTACTACGTTTCTACTCGAAATACATTAAAATCTGTCAAAAAATTAATTTGTTTTGATCTGTTAAATTTTGGAGTCAGTAAGCAGAAATTTCCAAAGCTGTTAAATTTTGGAAACAAAGTGTAATAAATTAGACGAATATTGGGTGTAAAGGGGAAGCAAATCAAACAAATTAACTGCTGGCCAACGTTTCGGACTATATATGTATTAATCCATCCTCAGGGCTAAATTTATTAAGAATAAGCAAGGGAAAAATTTTGTTTACATTCCAAAGTGTAATAATTTTCAAATAAAATCAGAGGTATTAGCTTTGAAGCTTCGAACCACAAAAAATGTTAAATAGCATACTTACGCGAATTTTATGTAAAGTAATGTATTTTTCTGTTCGAAATACATTAAGATGTATTAAGAAAGAGTAATGTATTTTCGAGATGTTAAATTTCCTTAAATTAAAATTGAAATCTATTCGTAAATATTATCTTTAAAGATAAGTAAGATATTATTTTCATATACATGAATTCTATGTAAGACAATACATTGCAATCTGGCAAAAAATTTATTTGTTTTTAAGCTGTTAAATCTTGTCGCCGAGAAGTACAAATTTCTATATCAAACCAGGAATATCAGGTTTAAAGATTAGCTAGCAGACTTACGTGAATTCGACGAAAGGCAATGTATTTTTCTATTCAAAATACATTACAATCTGTCAAAAATATAATTTGTTTATAAGCTGTTACATTTTTTAGGCCGAAAAGTGGCAATTTCTATATCCAATCAGGCATATCAGATTTAAAGATTCATTAAGTGTTAAATAGCACTCTGATCAATCATACGTAAAGCAATGTATTTTTCTGCTCAAAATACATGATAATCTGCCAAAAAAGTGATTGATCTGTTATGAACCGACCAAGGAGAGAAAAGTATAAATAAACAATTTTATTCCTAAATTTGTAAAAAGTAACAATTTTATATAACAATAATTTATTAAATCTACTTCGATATAAATAAATTATAATAATTTATTATAAGCTATTTATAAATTTAATTAAATCATTATACACCAGCGGAATAACATCTTTGGAAAAAACAAAATCGACATGATTGAAATTTAAATCACTAACAACGAACATCTCGTGTTGTTTAACAGCCTTTGGAAGAGAAGCGTAAAATTTATCGATACCCTAAAAAAATATCAGGAAGAAAATACTGCTGAGACTCAATAATTATTATGGACAAACCTCTTTAGGAGATGTCATATCATTATTTGCTCGAAGTACATGAACTGGAACCTTCATTTTCGAAATGTCATAGCTTGGTGGTTCAGGACTACCATAAATCCTTTGGTTTTCTTCGGGACTATAATCGAATTGACGAAACGTTCCCGTTAAAAACATTTGCGAAAAGTGGTTCACCACCTTCACCGAACTGGTTTCGGAAAAATATAACAGAGTAACCGGTAGGGTTTCCTGAAATTACAATATAAATTTGAGTAAGTTATTTGGATATTTAATAACTTACCGGATCGTTTTGTCCGTAATTGAACCCAGTACTCCACATGTCAAAAAATTGACATATTTCCATTTGAATCGGATACGGATAACAGACGCGCTTCCATATTTCGCTGTTTAGATGGCGAAAACCATCGGGGTAATACTGACCATTAGTTAAAAATTGCGTTACGGGCTAAAACGTTTTTCTGAGCTCTTTAAGTTTCTTTCATTGGAATTCTTACCGTTATAATAGGCCAGAGTGTTAATCCCAACTGCGTAAACAAGCTTATGTGTTTGGGGAAAACAAACGGTGCCATTAGAATTAAAATTTTTACTTTCTCCTCTGCTTCTTCCGCTTTCTCAATGGAATAAATCGTTCCAGCGGTTCCCCCCATCGAATATCCAAGATAAATAATTTTTTGTTTGGTAACTTCATTTACATAGGAAACTTGGGCAGGAACGTCATAGACTCCGTGTTCGTGAAAACTATAATTCCAAAATTGTTCGTCGTTTTTGGTTAAACTCGTGTGGAGTCGACCGTAATCGCTTCCTCTAAAATTTCCCAACCAAACGTCGTAACCCTGATCGGATAGAAGAAATCCTGAAAGGTTTTTGCTTAAATGTTTTGTTTATTTTATTTATTCAAACGGATTACCTAAGGATTTGGGTCCTCTCGTCACGAAACATTTGGAATTTGCTTTGTAACCATGTTGCAGATAAATAGGCACACCAGGTGTTTTATTGTTGTCGTTTTTGGAGTACGGAATTCGAAACATGGTCAAGATATATCCATCTTCCGTGGTGACGTTGTGTGCTTCCACTGGATAGCCCCATCTTTTGATTACTTCAGGCTAGAAAAGGTTGAACTAAATTTTTGTGAACTCCATGCACGATTACTTAATATTAGATTAAAAATTTAGTTCACTTTTCGGTTCACTTGAAAGAATTTAGAGATAATTAAAAAATAAAGGCTGCATAAATTTTTCGCAGACATAGCTTTATGAAATCGCGCTATCTCCTTTAGTATCGTCTGTTTTTTTTAACGATTATTGAATCATTACAAAATTTACTTTGTATACTTATTTGAATATTTCATTGAAACAATCTTGACCTTAGAAATTAAAATTAGACTTTATGCCCCCATTATATTACACAATACAAAACGTGTATACCTATTTCCGCTTAGGCCGAATTTGATCCAATCAAAAACGATTGCATTGTGTGAAATTTTACAAACTTAGAAAATGACTCATAAAACATCGTTCGATATTCGTCACAGTATAAAGTTGAGTGGCTTAACGAGGTTTGTAAAATAAAACACTGATGATGAAGCTCTCTCCAAGAGAAACTCCGGTAAATCGCTAAATTTTTCAACGTTCGGTTAACTGAATATTACCCGCACATTGAGAAAAAATTTTTTGGAAAAAGTTAGTAAAAAAAAAAAAAACTTACAACTGTTAAATCGGCGTCCGGATTGTAGTAGCAATTTTCGTTTTGGTCCACATTGGTGTAGTAATCTTCAAATGTTTTACACACATTATTGGTTGATCGCCTGACAAAAAATACAGCAAGTCCAATTACACTAATGGAGGAGAGAATTAGCCACTTCATTCTATAATAAAAATTTTCTGTTTGTGTTCTCACAACGAACTGATTCGAGTATAATAATAAAATATGTCAGTCTTGAATTACTTTATCAAAGGTCGCCTTTGCATAAATCTGGTTATACCTACAGTCATTGTTCCCTCCTTTATTAAATTTTGCATAACAAGTAATTCTTACTATTACCCAAAATTGTCAATCAAGGCATCGTTTTGGTCACATTAGAGAAATTGCGCACTCCACACAAAATTGACAATAAAAAATTTGACCACGCGTGAGAAGTAACTTAATTTTTTTAATTCTGATTCAAACATCGACCAATCCCAACAGTTGACTACCAAAATGTAATATTTTTTTCTGGAAAATGTTCATTAACCCATATTACAATCATAGTAGCATATAAATCAGACGCAAACGTACGTCTGAAGTTCAGCTAATAATAAAAATACAACAATGCAAAATTAAACAAAATTTAAGCGAACTTGAACCCACCCGGCCCCACCCTCCGGCGACACCGCTGTGGAAAATAATTGTATCGACAATAAATTGTTCGAATATAAAAAATTGTAGCATTGTTTTTACTTTCCCATCATTGAGCACGCTGGTAATTATTGTGGGATAATTAAAATTTTACTTTTTAATTAAAACTAAATTTTAAAAAAAATTATTTCTTCCAAAATTAGATAAAAAATTTAAGTTTACTTTTAGTGAGTTATCTATTCATTATCTGGTTCAGTGGTAATTTTGGCTGCGACCAGATTATCTTCATTAATCTTAAAGTACTTTGTACCTATCAGATGTTCAACAGTTTTTTAATTTTTTAAAAAAAATTTATTTTTCTGTAAAAAAATATTTTTGTGTTTTTTTTGAGTTCTATCAGATGAAAACGTATTGACCTTCAATTTTCCAATAATGCGTTAAAAAAATATTTACCTTATTAAAAATTTTTCAAGGTAAACGAAAACCTCGACTTCGGTCTGTCGAACAAATTTACACTTCAAATATTTATACGGGACAGTAAAATTCACCTCACTGTGTAAATCACGATTCATTTTTTTATATAACTCTACGTTATATTTATATTCTTAAAATGTTATTACAATAAACTTTTGATAATATGTGAATTAAACTACAACTGTTTTTATTATTAATAGACCTGATAATTTCATTTCAAGGTTCTTCCTCTTGGATCGCTTTCTATACGTTTTTTTCATAAAAATGTAGATAAATAGAAACCAAGTCTAAAATTTTTTCCAAAAAAAAACCGAAATAAAAGTCACGTTCACGAATTTTCAAGCTGACGAAAAATTTATTTTAATTTTCAATAAATAAAACTAAATAAAAGTAAACTGATTTAAAAACATACAAAACGCCAAAAACTATCAAATTTATGGCAAATAAACCTCCACTTTACACCACGAACTGAAAGAGTCAAGTAGTAACTTATGCGGTCAGAAGCGTATAAATAAATCCCGGACCAGCCGCCACTGAATTTGCATTTGCTTATCACAACCATAATTGTATTTAATTTATGTAAATTTTTTTCATGGTCTCATTAAAAGCTTTATCGCTTAAATATAATTTTTAAAATGTATTAGTGTTGGTCCATTAAGAAATAATGTCTACTTACTACGATGGCAGGTAGGGTGCCACTGTTAATTTGATCGCACGGTACAACTAAAAAGAAGTTAACAATCTCCAATATTCAACCGCCCTACGAGATAACAATACAAAAGCAATAATTTATTAATTGTCAATAAATAAAATAATAAGAAATGCTCATCTTAAATAATCATTCGGATAGGTGTCCCAACTCCCTCTTAGCCCCACTACTGGCGGCTAAACGCCCAATACATTGATTTTAAACTCATGGAAGACAAAATACCCTTGACTTTTGTAATTGAGAAAAATCAATTTAAAAAATATTTACCGTGAGAAATTAATTATCTTTCCATTAATAAATTACGAAACCTTTTCTTTTGATCCTAACACACCAAACCACGATTTTATTTAGCCACATACACTGCAAATGATACGATTAGATGGCACAATTTTGAATGGAGTACTAGTAAATAAATAATTGTAGGTCTGATAAAAAGTTTACCCACGTGTATTAATCATACAATCAATAACCGCAATTGATGTAAAAAAATGTCATAAAGCACAACTGAAATAGTTTGCGATTGATATTTTTTTCTAATCTAAAAATAGAAATCGATCGTTTTCGATTGTATAAATGTACAAAATTAAAATTTACAATAAAGGATAAAACATTTGATAAGCGAGTTAGGATAGCGTGTGCGCGGAAGTACAATTACGCGAGATATTTGAATGGGGATTGAACTATCCCCCCCCCTTCACGAACAAATACTCTCAAACATTTACATTTTATTACAAAAATTACACAAAATAAGGCACATAATTTAATCAATTTTAAAAATTTATCACATCACATATCACATCTTCATCACATATAAATTCCTTCGTCAAATTATTTTTTTTACCTTCTCTAAAATATCATCCAGAGCAATAAATTCTTTGACATACGCCATTTGCAAATCTAAAATATGTACTCTCATATGACCAAGAATCTCCGCACAAGTCTCTTTTAGTTTGGCTTTGTGTGCTTCCATTTGACTCGCCAACTCCTCCTTGATTACTTCTCTCACAACTTCTTTAAATTCTTCGAGTAAAACACTAATCATGTTTTCCTTTGATGATAATTTTGAAGTGCTCATTATAGTGTCGATCGAAGAAACTGTGGGAGGCGGAGTCGCGAGATCGCCAGTTATAAATTTGGGCGTTGAAGTCATTTTTTTGGTGTTGGTGCTGCTTGACGGCGGCGTATCGGTGATCAATAATTGTTCCAACAAATCCGACCTATGAACCACGGAGTGCGTAGATGTGTCCATCCACTTTCCCACTTCCGAGGTGATTCCTATCCCAGCAGTTGTCTCGCACTGCATTGATTCTAACTGAGAAACTCCTCCGGTGTAGTTCATACGTAATGCTGCTAAAAAAGAATCTTCGATGGTTTCTGACGAATCTTTAGGTTGAGGAGGCTCTTCTAAAACGGCAGATTGATCACAATTGACGAGCTGTAACGAATCCACGGTATCGTTGCTGTTTTCCGGTTCTTATTAAAGATTATCAACCATAATTGTGCTGTTATTTTCCTGATCACTTTTTGATCAATTTTCAACTAAAACTAAAATTGCGATCGTTTTAAAAGCTAGCCGTCTTGATTTATCGTTACTTTATGGCACCATATGAGATCTTGCGTAGTATAAGTTGATTTCTTGTAAATGACCTTGAAAACGAGTACCCACACGCGAGAGATGGCGCTGTTTTTATCCTTTCAAGGTCATTTGGAGCGGAAATTTTAAAATTTTTTTTATTTTATTTAGTATTGTAACTTTAATAATAATAATTATAAATTAGGTATTCATTCCTTTTGGAATATTCCTACTTCATAGAAGTCCTTACGATTCGCTTTATGAGGTGAATCACTCCTCTTTTTCTCTTCTTCGATATTCTAGATTTTTGTATGTGTTTTGGTTTCGTTCACTATCCTTCTCTAAACCACCCTGTTTTCGCATTTCTTCTTCCAATCCTTCACGTCCATAGTTTTTAGATCGTTTATTACTTCATCCAGCCATCTAGCTCTTGATCTTCCTCTGTTCCTTGTCTCACCCGGTCTCCAGTCCATGATTTGTCTTAAAACGCTTTCCGGCTCTTTTCTTGTCACATGACCCAACCATCTAATTCTTTGCGCCTTTATGAATTTTACAATGTCTTCGTTCTTCAGTATTTTGGTTATTTCTGCATTTGTTCTTATTCTATATTCGTTTTCACCAATCTTTTTTGGTCCTGCGATCGCTCTTAACACTTTACTTGAATTTTTCAACTTCTTCAAACGTGTAGCTTCCGATTTTTAGGTCACTCTGTCGTGTATCGTCGTTTCTCTTAAATTTCATGTACTTGGTTTTGCCTTCGTTAATCTTTAGCCCCATTTCCATCGCGTATTTCTCTATTTCTTTGAAAGTCTGTATCATTTTTTGTTTTGATCTAGATATAATCACGATGTCATCGGCATAAGCTATTACTTGCCATTCCTTTGTTAATATCGTTGCTCTAGTTCCCAATTTTCTCATAACGCTCTCGATCACCAAGTTGAACAGAACCGCCGATAATGCATCACCCTGTCTCACGCCGCTATTAATTGCAAATTCGTTTGTTTCATTTAGACCAACTTTCACCGTTGCACTCAAATCTCTCATCGTCATTTGTATCAGTTTTTTCATTTTATGGGTATATCCAGCTCAAGCATTACCTCGTACAGTTTTTCACGTTTAACGGAGTCAAAAGCCTGTTGGAAGTCGATAAACAGCAGATGCAGATCTATGTTATGCTCATATGCTTTTTCTGTCAGTTGTTTCATTATGTGTAACGCATCCACTGTCGACCGATCCTTCCTAAAACCATGCTGATATTCTCCAATCTTCTCATCAATTACTGTTTTTATTCTACTAAATATGAGTGTCGATAGAATTTTGTAGGTCACCTGTAACAAAGTTATTCTTCTGTAGTTGCGGCACTCTTCTATATCGCCTTTCTTGTGAATTGGTACTATTCTACCGATCTTCCATTCATTCGGCATTTCTTCTTTTCTCCAGATCTCAAGTATTAATCTGTATACTCTTTGGTGTATTTTTTTGCCTGCATTTTTCAACATTTCGCCGTATATTTCATCACTCCCAGGTGCTTTTCCATTTTTAACTTTTTTAATGTCGTTTCTACTTCGCTGAATGTTGGCTCCGTTATTGTTTCCTGTTCTGATCTTTCTTCCGTTTCTGCAATAACATCTTCTTGGTCATTCCAATTTAGCAGTTTTTGGAAGTGTCTTTTCCATATTTCTATCACTTCTTCCTCGCTGCTATCTTGTAATCCATTTTCATCTTTCATAGTTCTAGTCTTTACACTGCATTTTCTTTTCTGTTGCTTGATTCCAAGGTAGAATTTCTTCATGTTATTCTTATTGCAATCTTCTTCTATTTCGTTCATCACATCGTTTAGCTATTTATCTTTCTTCTCCTTTTATTCCTGTACGCTTCTCGTTTTCTTTCTTTGTAGATATTCTGGTCTTCTTTCCTATTAGTCTTCATCCATGTCAATCTTGCTTTTTTCTTGTTTTCTGATTTCTCTTCGCATTCTTCATCGAACCATTTCTTGTCTTTGGTTCGCTTTTTAAAACCAACCGTTTTTTTGGCCGTTGTCTGCACAGTTACTTTAATATTATTCCATTCGCTGTCCATGTTTTGATCTACTTGTTTGTTGTCTATATCTCTGTTTGTTTCTTCAGCATATTCTTCTTTAATCTTCGTGATTGCAAATTTCTCGAGTGATAATTTTTTATTCTTTTCTTTTCTTTTTCTGTGCATCTCCTTGTGTGCTACTCTTGCGATTACTAGATAATGATCTGAATCAACATTTGCTCCACGGTACGCTCTCGCGTCTTTTATTGATGTTTCTCTCTTTCTTGATACGCACAATCATAAAATTTTATTAATTCTTTAAGCAATGTATTAAATAGCACTAATAAAGTGTTTACATATACATTACTATAAGAATTAATGAAATTTTATGATAATAAAGTTAAATGTCCTTAATTTTGATGTAATTTTAAAAATAGACATTTAAATTTATTATAAAATTTTATTACTACCTAAATAAACCTAACATAACATAAAATAAATAATTAAATCATAAATTACACATAAATACAAAATATATCCTAAATAATCTACATTAAATTCAGGCCCGCACTGGGACCTAAAACCGGCCCGGGCATTTTAGAGACTGTCGGCCCCCTACTTCCCACAAAAACACTACATGTACTCAGACCCGGACTGACCATAGGGCAAATCGAGCAAATTCCCGATGGGCCGGTGCAGTCAAAGGACCGTCTAACCAGCAGCGCTAGCTGATTACATCGCGAAAAAAATTATGCTATTTTATATAACATAACAAAGTATCAAAAATGGTTAATAAAACTTAAAAATTTAGCACAATAAATTTATAAATAACAAAAACCGCTCAAATGCAAGTTTTTAATAGTAGAAACTCGATAACCTGAACATCCGAATTTATGAATATCTCGGTCCTGTGAACACTCAATTCAATATTCACCCAATATTCTTAATCTAGGACTACGTCCTGTTTTTTAACCAAATTTACATTTGGCATTCACGGTTCTTTGAGCATTTGCATATATTCTGGTAGGGTGCTAACCTTGCCAAATGCATAGCCCTTAGATCAAACTCGGGCTTTAGATCACAGCAGCGCAGTTAGCGCGACCAAGCACCGAACTGCGGTGTCCCGCTCCGTAGCACGTCGATTTAAGCCTTACATCACACTGCTGGTCTATCAGTACACATTGATGTATACGTAGTATAATTAAATGTCGTGTTTCGAAACACAAAGAAGCCATTAATTGATTTGTTTTGTAAATAATTTTTAAAATTCAATTTTGTTGATTTGTAAACACACTGTATAGAATGGTTTGTAAAATTTGCTGTGTAAATAAAAGGTGGGAGAAGACTGGAGGGAGAGCGGCGAGTAGGTCGATGAAGAGAGACGGGGTCTGGCCTTGGTGCCAGACAGTTAAAGCACCATCCCGCAATAATTGAAATTATAATTATTTTTAATAAATAAATTAAGTTGGTTTGAATTATTTTTGTTTTGATTATTTTAAATAAAGTGTAGTGCAGAAAAAGTTGGAAATTGGAAGAAAGTAAAATTTATGCAAAAGGTGCATAGCAGCAAATACTGAGGCCGGCTGGTATGACATACGCGCTTCAATACCACATGCAAGACAATATCAAAAGTAACAAAAGTGAGCTATTAAAATTTTTTGAAATAGTGAAAAGTCTCTTGCTACAAAAAATGGATGCCCAGTTATAAGATTGATTTATGAATTGAGCAAATTTTAATAAGATTTGTATAGCTCGGGTCATTGCAATACATTATAATTATGTGTATTGTGGTGTTTCAAAAGAATTCGCACCCACCCTATACATTTTTGGAAAATTTTGTTTTAGTTAATTTGAGTTGTAGGATTGTAAAATTTGAGAAGTTGGGGCGAATCAACGGAAATACGAGGCGTTTTAGCCAAATACGCCGACTGAGCTGGTCGTTAATTTTGGCTCTCTGAAATTTCGCAAGATTTTTTTTTTGATTTATAAAATTGTGAGTAATAATTTTTGATTTAAATAAAGTGAATTGAATGCGTTTGCATTATTGCGTAGTTATTTTTAATATTAGATTTTGGAAATTTTTTATGAGTGGCTACTGAGCGATAGTGGATTGATTGGTTTCGTTGATGTGGAAAGAGAATAGTTCGAATTAAGATTTTAACTTGAATTACTTTTAAAATTGGAAAATTAAAACTACATTCGTAGGAAAGAGATAAGCCGACGTTTTGGATAAGGCAAATCAAACTTCGTTCCCTTCGAATAAAATTGAGATTTTATTTTTGCGTTGAATATAATTTGAATTTGTTGCTGGTTAGACGGCCCTTTGACTGCACCGGCCCATTGGGCATTTGCCCAAACTTCCCTATGGCCAGTCCAGGCCTGATTAAATTTAATAATCTAAATATCGAACAAGTTAACTAAACAATATTTTATATATTAAATAATCTACAAGTCAATATTAATTTTTACTTTTTCATGTTTCAATCTCATTCACGATTCTACTCTTAAAACTGATATCGTCAGACCCGTACTGGTTTTATGAAAATACAACTGTACTCACCAATTTTTCAAAAAATCTCAAACCTTCTGATCATGACTGCGAAATTACTTTTGTGATAATGAAATGTAAGAAATTTGAAAGAGCACCAGTTGAAATTGATGAAATCTATGTTTCAAAATTGGAATTTAAAAATATATAATTCTTAAACTGTTTAGTTGACTCAACTAAAATAATGAAGATTCAAATGTGTCTTTTGCAAGATTCACAATCTTTTACTTTTGGTAAAACTATTTTTGAAACAAAACCACTTGTGTCTTGCAATACAGTTGCTTCCAAATCTTTTAGATTTTCGAAAATTTCAGGAATCTCGAAGTCTTCATTACTGTAGAGTAATGACTGAACTTCAACTTCTACGTTCTAAAATAATGAGTAAATTAATGTAGGATCCTTACATCACATGTAAGTAATTACCTGTTGCACAAATCTCTTCAATCACCTTCATCGTTTTCACAATTTTCCTTCTGAATAACCCTTGCTGTAGTTATTTATCAACAAACTCTTGTAAAATGAAGTAAATGCAGCTACCGTTGGATTTGTAAATCTTATTCCCCTCCGTCTTATTTGACCAAAAAAACTCTCCTAAGAATCTTAGTTCAACGTCAATGAAGATCCGAAAATTTCAAGATATTAAACATTAATCGTTTAAATTAGAAGGGTTGCCTATTAGAATTATTTTATAATTTACCTCTAGCGTAGTAATCCAATTTTTTATGGTTGGTGGTGTGAACTCCTTTTTGGGTAACGCACGCAGCTACAATGCTGTGCGTCCTCTTCAATCGCACGGGATACTTGGCTCGGACCTCTTTGTCGCAAAGTTTTCATTCGCATCAAAATTTTACTTTTTAAAACTCGACAACCCTCATTCAGACCAGATTTTTTGCAGACAACCCTATATCATCGTGTTCGCAATGAAACAGCGCTTATTTTGATATAAAATGTATTTATTTCACTAATGGGTGAAGTAACTGGAATCGACTTACCTGTTTATACCTGCCAACCCAGTAGACAACTTAACGTTTGCATATTCTATAGGCTTCATACTTTCGGTTCGTATTAAATTTATTCGTGTGACTCATGGGTGCACTGTTTAATACAGTCAATTTTCAATTAATACTAGTTTGGCCAGAAACTTTTCAGCCAACCCACTCGCGATATATTTTATATCATATTAAACTTGATATAAAATACTTTTCATCCCATCGGCAGATGGGTGAATGTCGTTTCAAGTTCGGATCTTAAACTATTAAGCAAAGGTTGATAATATATACTCGAATGTGCTGATTGTAAACTTTATGAAAGGATGATTAAATAAATAAAAAGCAAGTTTTTTGAAAACAAATTACATTTTAATCGGCTCCGAAAGTACGTAATTTACAGAATTATTTGGTGTAATTTGCGTTGATGTAATGGTACAGGAAAACTAGTAAAAATAATGCAACGCCCAAGCTGTTTGCTAATACGGCCAAGTGAACATCGGTTATCATTTCCTGAAAAAACGAAATAACTTTTAAAAATTTCGGAGCGGCGAAGTTTCAAATTTTCCCGAGTGATGACGCTAACGATAAATAACAATAAATCAAGACGGTTAGGTTTTTAAACGATCGCAATTTTAGTTTTAGTTCTTTAAAAAATAAACTTTTTTTGATTACATTTAATTAGAAGTACAAAGGGCTTATTAAGGTAAGAAATTTAAGATTTCCTTTATGTATTTCCCAGGCGGGTACTTTTGTTAGAAATTAAGGGTTCTAATTTTGACAGTTGGGGAATAATCGTTTCATTTTCGTTAGCGACATAATATTAATGTAATTAATTGAATACTCACCCCTTAATTTTTGGTAACTTTTCTACCGAGAAAGTGATTATTTATTAAAATAAATATTACACGTATCGTATAATAAACGCTGGAATGTGGGAGGCCTGCAATACCGGCAGTGCGTGACGTTAATGAACTTGATAGCAATTTTATGTATGGGGTGATTCAAAAGTGTTGCGGAATCTTCCGTTTGATTGAAAAACTAACATTTAGAGTGAAGCATGAGATTTGCGCTCGAGTTTGAAGGTTTTCTATTTTTTTGACCCCGTTTTGATTTAATTAATTTTTTTTACAGAATGTCAATAATAGCGTCCGCTGCTAACGATTTAAAATTTCATCAATGGCCCGCCGGTATCATTCAGCAAACTTACGTTCCTGCAAAATTTGACGAGGGCCCAATCAAAAGCATATCGTGGGGAAGAGATGGGTCCTGGGTGATTGTTGTTCCCAGTTCTGGACCAACAGAAATTATAAGTATTAGAGACAACATTAAATTGTTGCAAACTATCGACCAAGTTTGTCATCCAACTTGCGCAATTTTTCAAAACGGAACCAAAAAGAATATAGCCATTGGAACATTAGCTGGTCAAGTAATTCTCTACGATATAAAAGCACGAAATGTTCGGAAACGTTTTCCAAGAACTTCTTCTACCATATTTCAGTTGAAATATAACTCTAAGGATTCGCACTTGGCAGCCGCTTGTAATAACGGGGACATTTTGGTATACAACAGCACAACTTCCAATATCTCTTCGTCCTTTAGAGTTCCAAATTCCGATAGCGTTTCCACAATTAATTTTCATCGAACCAAACGAAACCTTTTGTGTGCCGGAAGTGAGGAGGGTATCGTAGCTGCGTGGGACACCAACACAAGTTCTGTTTTATGTAACTTACCAGCGCACCAAGCACCTGTTACGAGCTTATCATTTTCTCCCATTCGGTCGGATTTGTTGGTCACCGGAGGCCTCGACCGCCGGTTTACATTTTACGATCTTTTAGCTAAAAAATGCATTTTAGAGGTTGAAGTAAGCAATTCCATAACTGCGTTGGATTTTAGCAACTGCGGAACTTTTCTGGGTTTAGGTTCCCAGAATGGAACCATAGTTTTGTACGATACAAGAAATTTTGTCAAACCTGTTTCTACATTTATGGCGCACGAAGGCAAAAAAATTCGACACGTGCTATTCCAAAAGCTTTTACCCTTAAGTGATCAGAAAAACAACAGCACATATGATATTACGGTTCATAATCTTTCACGAAAACAACAAGAACCGGAAATCAGCAACGACACCATGGATTCCTTACAGCTCGTCAATTGTGATCAATCTGCCGTTTTAGAGGAGCCTCCTCAATCTAAAGTTTCGTCAGAAACCATCGAAGATTCTTTTTTAGCAGCATTAGGTATGGAAAACACCGGACGAGTTTCTCAGTTAGAATCAATGCAGTGCGAGACAACTGCTGGGATAGGAATCACCTCGGAAGTGAGAAAGTGGATGGACACATCTAAGCACTCCGTGGTTCATAAGTCGCATTTGTTGGAACAATTATTGATCACCGATACGCCGTCGTCAAGCAGCACCAACACCAAAAAAATTACGTCAACACCCAAATTTATAACTGGCGATCTCGCGACTCCGCCTCCCACAGTTTCTCCGATCGACACTATAATGAGCACTTCAAAATTGTCATCAAAGGTAAACATGATTAGTGTTTCACCCGAAGAACTGAAAAAAGTTGTGAGAGAAGTAATCAAGGACGAATTGGCGACTCATATGGAAGCACACAAAGCCGAACTAAAAGAGAGTTGTGCGGAGATTCTCGGTCATGTGAGAAGACAATTTTTAAATTTGCAAATGACGATTGTCAAAGAATTTGTTGCTCTGGAAGATATTGTAGAGAAGGTAAAAAAAAATAATTCCACCAAGGAATTTATATGTGATGATTTTTTGATAAACCAAAACCATAAGTTAATAAAGGAGCTGGATTCTCTAAAAGAACAGATGGTCGAACGTGATTCCTTTCGTAAATTTTAATGCCGATTAGCACACCGGATAAAGTAGTTCAATTACCGAAGATCTGATTTTCACACGAGGATAACTTTTAACAATCGCTTAAATTATATGTGCCTTATTTTGTGTAATTTTTATAATAAAATGTAAATGTTTGATGTAAATTTTTGTAATAAAATGTACATATTTGAGAGTATTTGTTCTTGAAGGGGGGGGATAGTTCAATTCACATTCAAATATCTCACGTAAGGATATGCTATCAAACTTTTATAGTTCAACGTGCGTATAAATATATCTTCGAAACGTAGATCATTAAAAATTAGTTTTATTTACACTTGCATATTGTACAATATTCCCCACAAATTTTCACAACTTAATGATGATTCCTTCGAAATTTTTGCACTACTATGCTCAAAAAATTGTCCGCTTCCTTATAGCGTATAGTAAAAAGTTCAAATCGTGTGGTGGATTGATTGACAGATCCTATCTTTATTTAACAGTTAAAATTTATTATTTTAACATTTTGTTTAATTTGTTTATTTAATTCTAGTATTGCTTACCATTTGCTTGTTATTTTGCAATTTCAGTGCGATCAAAATAATAGCAGTAGTAACTTATTCTTTGTATTTACAACAAGTTTTTTTTTATGTTGTGGGCTGGGGTTCACGGACCACTATTTGGGAAACACTGGTTTACAATTTTAGTTGTAATCAAAAATTTAAATATTTTTATTTGATAATTTTGGCACTGATAATATTTTTAACTTCCTTTTTATGAGTAGCGATTTATTTTATCCTTAATGTAAGCTTTAATTTTATTTTGGTATAAAATATTGATATCTTATTTATATTATAAATAAAAAATATTTTGTATTTTTGAGTTCAGTGGCTTAAAACATAACGTTTTTATTTGATATCCTATCAAATTGTTCTAAGGAATCTGTTTATGATTGCGTGCTTTTCAATGCGACCGACAGCAATATATTTTATTTCAAAAATTTATGATAATATATAGCCACAGTCGCTAAATCAACCGTTTACGAAAATAAATGGTTTATCAATCGTAAACATAATTTTATGAACTTGTTATAAAAATAACAGCCATAAATTAATAATTTTATCAATAAATTGTACGATGTCAAACTGTCAATTACATAGATTTTTACATCAAAGTAAGTTTCTTCCGCCTTTCATAAATACTCTTTTACTATCAAAACTGAATTTCAATAAATAATTTTTTAATATAAACACTAGAAAATGTATAAATTTTAGAGGTTGTAGGTGCAATAATTTTTTTTTTCGTATTTGAGGTAAATAACATTATCCCCTGGGGGGGGGGCAACAAAACGTGACTAATATAACATCCGTGTAAAAATTCGATTTTAAAAAAATCAAATAGATTGATTTTTAACACACTTTGTTGTGTTTCTGTTGTTTTTAGAAGGATTGTTCGTCCAGGTTTGGTATATTTAAACTCAGTATTTATTTATAAACAAGTTCAAGTTTTATTAAAAAGGTAAAAATCACAGATAAATAATTATTGAATAAATATCAAGATATAGTCGATTGCAGTTAAGTTTACCCGGAAATTATAGAGTTCTCCATCTTTACGAATGGAAAAATTTACATTGAACTTTAATAAATGACACCGATAAGCACAATTTAGTAATTTTATCAATTACAATATTAATCTAGGAATTTAATAATTTTATCTTTAAATTTTATGATAAAATCTTTCAAGTTGTCAATTCTCCAAATTATGACGACAATGCCAACTTTTGGAAAAATTTTAAATTTTTCGTCTGATTAACCAATCACGAGCGAAGGCAAATTTTAGTTCAAATTATTTTTGGGTAATTTTAACTGAAAGCAACTACGGGCTTGCAGATATTAAAAAAACATTTTTTCAGGTTTACAGTAATTTCAAATGTTTTCCTAGTTACGGTAGGCCCGACAATACCTCGAGGTAATTTATATCGATGTATCGATATTTTTTCAATATGGCGCAGTTGTAGTTACAAATAGGCCATAAACTGCAACAGATGATCGTAGAGCAACGGAACCACATCGCGTGCTAGCAGGAAATCAATGTGGTTAAAACTCTTGTGTTTCACCGTGTAGATTCCATAACTTTTGACATGTGTTGGTAGATGATTGTACAGAGTTTCGATATCCTAAAACCGCTGGTTTAGTTTCACAAAATTTATAAAACTTAACTTACTTCTTTTGTGGACATAAGATCGTTTTCCGACCTAACCAAATAAACTGGAACGTTTACCGCCGATAAATTGTAATTCGGGGGTTTCCAGGAGCCGTATATTTCTTTGTTCATTTCGACTCCGTAATCGTAATTTTTAAAATCTCCCGACACGATTTGCTGGCTGCAGTGCCAGAGAGTTTTTAAAGAAATTGAATCCGAATCTTTCAGAATTGTTATCGGCAGAGTTTCCTAAAGAAAATTAATTATTTTGTACGAAAAGGAAAAATACGGGTGGAAACTTACGGGATCATTTTGTTCGTAATCGAAACCCCAAAGCATCATGTCGATAAATTGGCACACGTTCATTTGGAAAGGCAGCGGAAAACATGCATATTTTTTGAAACTGTTGGGTAAATATTCTCTAGGAAAAACGCCTCCGTATGAGAAAAATTTCATGAAAGCCTAAAAAGATCGTTTTATTTTTTTCCTCCTTCCGGAAATAATAAATTTACCTCTCCATAACTCCAACGAGAAACAATAAATTTCGGTAGCGACTTCCAATGGTATAAATAAACAATGGGCGCAAGCTGAATCAATATTTTCACTTTTTCCTTAGACAACTCTGGATAAGTCAAACTATAAATGAAGGACGCCGTTGTTCCTATGGAATACCCAATAAAAATAACTTTTTGTTGGGTTTTTTCAAAAATGTAGTCGATTTTTGACCTAATGTCGTATACGCCCAATTCGCTGAAGGAGTAGTTCCAATATTTTGGATTCGTGTCGTCCAAGCTGACATGTTTTCTCGAATGGGTGGTTCCCCTGAAATTACCCATCCATACGTCGTATCCTGCATCGGACAATATGAAGCCTACAAGAATCAAAGGGCTGTAAGTTTTGGAAAAAAAAAATTTTGGAAAACCAACCTAGCGATTTTTTTCCTGTGTTGACGAAGCACTCACTACTTAACCCGATACCGTGCTGAAGCAAAACCGGTTGCCGTGGTGCGTTATCGTTGTAATTTTTTCCGTGTGGAATTCGATACATTGTTAAGATGTAGCCATCCTCTGTGGTGACATTGTGCACTTCCACCGGATAACCATTGCGTTTAATGATTTCTTCCTAAAATTTCACAATCAAACTTGACGATCACCAACAGTTAAAAAAAAGTACTTGCCATTGTTAATTTGTAATCAGGATTGTAATAGCAATTTTCGTTGTTGTCGCGATCGGAGTAGTAATCTTGAAAACTCTTACAGACATTGTTCGTTTGTCTAACAAAATAATAAATTAATGCCACCCCAAAAACCGTGGAATAACTGATCCACTTCATCGCTGAGGTTTGTGTGACCAAATTTCGAGTCTTGGGCAAAAGTGATAATTGATTTATTTTGAATTTGATTAATATACACGTGGATGATTACCCTTGACTTAATTGACTTTTATTGCGCTCTTCCGAATCTACTAGATAAGAGATTACAAATTTAAGTGTGGATTTTGAAGTTTAGCACATATCAGCCAATTTTTACGAATAAATGCAATTTTATAAACACACGATTCAAAGTACACCCACAATAGATCCGTTCGAGGAAATCTAAAATTAACGTACGTTTGGTGTTTGTCCTAAAACAAAGCTTGCAACTGCATTAATTTTAAAGATAAGACAATTAATCTATAGCAATAAAAAAAACCGCAGGAGATTTTCCAATCCTTCAGAGAGTACGCAAAATTCAAAATTTTGCAAAAAAAAAAGATTTTTAATTTTTTAACAAATAAAAAGACGCCGCAGGTGATTTTTTGAAATATTAAAATTCAGATAAGAGAGGAGAAACCCATAATAAACACAAAAATTGCTCGATCACAGGGTTAAAGTTCGATTTGTTTAAATTTAAATCCAAAAAAACTTCGTGGAAATCGCACGATTTTTAATCTCTTAGTCACTCTATAAATTTAATTATTATTGCGTTAGATAAAAATGTCTCCTGACCGTAGGGTCAGATTTTATTATTCAATTTTTTAAGTTATATTTAATTGTGTCTGTAATGTGTAGGTACGTAGGTTTATTTCCGCCTCAATAGTTTTCTAATTTTCTTTGCGTTAAAAGATGGTATGTTATATTTATTTATTATGTATAAATAAACAAATATAATAGACAAATTCACTTTTGCAATAACACGCCATATATTATAGTAATTGCATAATTGATTAATATTTTTATATTTTTAACACGTGATAAATATTTATAATAAAGAGTTCAATTTGTATATGTTAAATTAATTAAATGTAAGTTATAGAAATAAATTTATCAATATTTATTATTATAATTTACGAAAATTAAAAATGTAACTATGCTGGTTATTAGTCCCGTTAATCTAAAATAAGATTAGATAAACTTTTGCGCTTATCTTTCACCAATTTTTGACACATGCACCTATTTTGATAGTATATAATTTTATCTTCCTTTCAAATCGAAGCAGGGTCCTATTTAGACTAGATTTTCGGGGAGGGGGGGATTTAAAAATATTAAAAAATAAATAGCTAATTTATTAAAATACAAAGGAAACTAAAATTCAAAACAAAAAATGAAAGTATAAAGTACAACATAATATTTAAAAAATAAATAAAACTACAATAAAAAAAAATATAAAATAAAAAATAGAAGGAACTCGATAAATAAATAAATACCTAAATAAAAAAATTTAAGTCCCAACATAAACCGTCAGTCATGCTAAAATCGGCAAAATAAATACAATTTTGGTAATTTTTTTAAATTTAAATTTTGTTATATTAATTTTTGAAATGTAATGTTTGCAGAAAAATGAGTAAAGAAAGGTTTTTCTTGTCAAGATGGCGGAAACGATGGTGGTTTAGATTTTGCTCCTCTGATTTTTTGAGTATAATTTTGTGCAAGTATTTTTGCAATTAAGATTTTATTTTTGAGCAATGAAAAATTTTGTTTAAAAGTATTTTGGTCGAAAATGAAGATTGTTTTTATTTAATTAAAGTAATTATTACTTTATCATACGAAGTCTGAGAAAGTATTATAATCGTGCAGAAAAAAAACTTGAAATTTTGATGAATTTAGACATTTTGGGGTCCCAGAAGCGGAAAATCGTCATTTGCAAAGAATGTCTGTATGTATGTATGTGTGTATGGATGTATGTATGTATGTGGTTAAATATTGTGTGCGCTCTACCACAAAAAGTAACAGAAATTTTTTAACAAAATTTTGTATTTAGTACATAAATATTGAAACTTAGAGCTGATTAGATTTTTGTTAAAATCGGTACACGGAAAAGCAAAATAAAACAATATTTTGTAAATTAAAAAAAAAAAAATTTTTTTTATTTTTAAAATTTTGTTTTTTAATCATATTCTCCTCCAAAATAATAATAAAAAATCGGTATACGGAAACGCAAAAAAAATAAATAATATAAAAAAAAATAATAAAAAAAAATTTTGCAAATAATTTTTTTCTTATTTTTAAAATTTTAACTTTTTAATATATTCTCCTCCAAAATAATGTTTTTAAAATTCTTTTAAATTTATTATTATTTAAAAGTATGATAAAGTTATGGGCATGGCCACATCCGATTTTTTTTAAAGAGACAGTCGTCAGCTAGAGCGGTTAAGTGCGTTGCTGCTAATGCTGAATGCCTGGTTCGACTCCGAGCTCAGTAAAACTTTATTCTGACCGTCTCCCCCTCGGAAGGCAATGGCAAACCACCGAGGTGCATTCTGCCTGGTACATCCTCTCTGGAGATGAAGTGTTACACTTCCCGCGGTTCGAAGCCCGCGTTAAACAGTAGGTCCCCTGTGTGTGTGATAGTTTGTGTTGTGTTGTGTGTGTTGTGTTGTTGTGCGACCTCTCTCCTATGTCTATAGGAGAGAGGTCGCCAACGTCCGGTAAACCAGATATGGCACATGAAGAAGAATTATTTTTTTGAGCGATTTTTCTTTATTTAAGTTCGATATTCAAAGAAAATTTTGATTTTTGTAAACTTTATTTAATAGTTGAAAATAATTTGTCGAGGGAGCGACAAATTTTGATTACAGGTTGACTTTTGGGGGGCATCGCGGATAAAATTTTGTTTGTGCTATTTTAAAAGTTTTGTTTACGATATTTTTAATAAGTTTAAACTTATTCATATTTTAATTTTAAACTCTTTTGTAAAAACCATCTTTAAATAAAATTTTTTAATTTAATAAAAATCCCAAACTAAATTCTTATTTTTCGGATGGTAAATAAAGTTGTCAAAACGAAGAACTAAATTACACCAAAATCTAAGACGATTTATGGGTTTGCAATGCCCACTCTAATTTATTGCGGAAGTGTTATTTTAAGCTATGCTGCCGATGCTGGTCATAAAATTTATTTTTCTTTTACAATTTTTGGTTCAAACAATTTATAGCAATTTAAAATTTTTACCATAATAGTAAGAATTAAGATAAAATATCTATTTCATTTTTTTGTAACACTTCAAGTTTAATGTTTTTTTTATTAGTTGTAAAGATGGTTTTTGTTTTTTCTGATTTTTTTACGATTGCAGGCGGACTTCCAGTACTTGATAAATAATTTGGGGGGGGGGGGGTTCTAACCCCTAAAACCCTCCACGTAAATACGGCCTTGAATCGAAGAATTACATTTTTATTTCGCCTGCTATACAGGCCACCAACTTCAGATTTTAATAATACGTTTGTTTGGTTCAATAATAATATTAATACTATTATATGATTTTCAGGAAACGAAGCGGGAGATTTAAAAGTTAGTAGCCATATTACAATATTTCTATGATATCCAACTGAACTGATTAAAAAAAGGTATATTATTTTATTTGAAGTAAACTATTATCTACTACATAATTTTAGATAAAAATTTTAATATAACATCAAATACCAAGCGCTTGGCGTCTTTTCCATGAACAAATGAAGAGTGATTAAATTTTTTGTCTTTTATTATATAAATCGTAGTATTCTTTGTTGCTCTTTTAGGTAACACTCGATACAGCTTTTTGACATTCTAAAACAATTTAAAAAAATTGAATATTTTTAAAATACACTGAAAGAACTGAAAGAAAATTGGAGTACCTTAACTGTGCCTAGTTGATCGTTAAGTGCCAAAATTAGCTGAACTGGAATGTTGATATTAGATAAATTGTATTCCGGAGGATGTGACGAACCATACTTAATTTTATTTATCTTGAGACCGTAATCGAATTGTTCAAATTTTCCAGATAACATCATTTGATAATAATGTAACAGGACTTGTGGTGAAGTGGAGTCTCTTTGAGAAATAATCGGTATAATTTCCTAAAAGTAAAAAATGTGGAAAATAAAATATTCCAGATAGTTTTCACTCACAGGAATTAATTGTTCATAGTTAAAACCTTCCAAAAACATTTGGAATGCAAGGTTGAGTTCCACTTGGAAAGGATACAAGCAACACAGGTTTTGAAATAACCGGTCAAATACGGTAGGCATTTTGATTTTCTAGAAAAAATTTATATAATAAATAATTATTCAAAAATTCTATTCGGAATTGGTACTTTCACAAATTCAAATACAGGTTTGGCAATGAATTCAATCCAAAGATTTTTAACAAATACCACAGGCGCTAACGCGATATAATATTTTATATTTTCGGATGCAAACTGCGGCTGAAGTGAACCATAAATAAACGCAGCAGTTGTACCCATGGAATAGCCAATGTATATGATTTTTTGCTTTGTTACTTTTTTTACTAAGTCAAGTTGGGCTGATAAATCGTATAATCCGTGCTCGTGGATACTAAAGTCCCAAAACTCATCACTAGCATTGCTGAAAGTTTTATGCTCCAATGAATATCTACTTCCTCGAAAATTCCCTAGCCAAACGTCGTATCCAGCGTCCGAAAGATAAAAACCTGTGAAAACCAGTAGTCAGATTTTTTTATTTTGGTTTATCGTACTTGCCCAACGAATTTTGGCCTGCATTTATAAAAGCTTCGCTGTTGGATGTTATTCCGTGTTGCAAAAATACCGGTTGCCTTATCATTTTCGTGGAGCTAGTTTTTGAATATGGAATTCTAAAAATGCTCAATATGTAGCCATCATCTGTTGTTGTTTTATATGTTTCTGCAGTGTAGCCGTGTCTTTTAATGATATCGGGCTAAAATTTAAAAAATAATTCATGATGATGAATCTCTTAGGTACACCGAAACCGGTCATGCAATAAGATTAATATGATCCATGTTTTAAAAAACAAACTAATTTACTTACAGTTGTTAAGTCCCCATCGGGATTGTAATAACAGTTTTTATTTTGATCCATATTTGTGTAATAATCCGAAAATGACTTGCAAACATTATTGTGGAATGCGCAAGCCAATAAAATGTTTCCAAAAACTATAGCTAAAGTTAAATTATTCATGATTATTTCAGCTAAAAGAAAAATCCAAATGGAACTGGAATAATTTTCATTTTCTTATTATTTATTAAATATTTTCCATAGATAGCAATTATAATTATTGTAAACTAGATGAACAACTACGTCTGTAAGATAGGTAAGTAAATAATAAAAACTATTTTGTATTCAAATTTTATGCTAATAAAAGAATATATCATTTTTTGTAATAAATTAATTGTTAATTATATGCGGGTAACGAAATTATTTATTACTAACCACCAATCCTGAAATATCCTGCGTACTTTTCTATGCGACAGATGTACATGAAAAAATGATATTTAATAATGTAAGAAAAAAAATTGAAAATAATAACTTTTAGAGTAAGAATTGGAGAGAAAATCCCCCTGTAATATTTTTGATATATTTTATGAGTCAAATATCGATCAAAAGTTAAGATCGGTTCTGAAGGACCAAAGATCAAGTGTTACAAATAAAAACATATATAATTATAATTGCAAGTTTATAATAATTATCTTACCTACTGATTAAAATAATTATTGATTTATAAATTTTATATCAAGAATAATAAACTAGTCTACAAGGTAGTATTTTCTCGTTGGCTACTACAACTCCCTCTTTACCACTTGAACGAAACTCTTGGTTTACCTCTCTAGATAAGGACTTGATTATCATTACTCATCTCATAAATTCCCCCCAAACCCCCCGAATATTTTTTTAACATCCAGCTGCACTTCATAGAAGAAAAACCCGTGTACAGGCATAATGTCAGACTCGTCAGCGGTGAGAGCTGCTCTTTTACGTGGAGATCCAGCGGAGGAAGCTAGAAGGTCTCCGAGACCACAATAGATTCGAACGGGTTTTTTTGGTAGGTTAACCAAACTGCCATTAATTAAATTTTATTTTTAATTAAAAAAAATATTTTATTTTTATTGGTCTTTGCCGAATCCAACTTCCTAATTCGATTTGGGATGTAATCTCAGGAAAAAAAATTAAATTTAATATAGTAGTCACATAATTGTTGTTTTCTTGTCAACATTGTGACATTTTTAATTTTTTACAATTTTTACATTAGGTACTTATTTCTTGCGAACTTAAAAATTATAGGATCTGTAATGGCAGATTATGATCCTCCAGTGAAAGTGTCGCCCATAATTAGGCTAGCAAGATGGAGTTGTTTGGTTGTGGGAATTGTGTACGGGTTTCGTAAACACAAAAAATTTTCCGAACAAGAAGCTCTACTACGCGAGAATGAATTAAAACGACAACTAATTCGCATCGAAAGACTGTCACAAGAGCGAAATTATTTTCAACCATGAAACTTATACACATTTTACCTTTGGAATTATTGTAATGCCAAAACTTAATATTGTACAATACAAATCAATGTACCAAACAATTGGTACTACTTTTGACTTTTTTATTATATAGTAGCGGTCTAAACCATGCGTACATTACAAGCACCGTATATTGCAGCTGATCTGTTTGCTGATTTGTTTAAAAAAACAAAAAATTCTTCAAAAGTATTTCTGTAAAAACTTAACTATTACATCGTATACAAAATGTTTGGCATCCTTTCCATTCAAAATATCTACATGGTTAAAGCTTTTGTCCTGTATTATGTGATAGTCGTCCAGTTTTGTTTCATCTGGTAGATCTTGAGCAAGTCGTTTGAGGTTCTAAATTAAAATTAATTATTATTTGCTAATAATTTTCAAAATGCCACTTACATCGACCGTTGAAAGTAAATCGTTCGCTGCTCCAATCAGATAAACTGGAATGTTAATTTTGGACAAATTGTACATAGGAGGAAATGGTGATTGGTACCGTAAAATATTTTCGGTCATTCCACGATCGAAACGCTTAAATTCTCCCGAAAACGACATTTGTAAAAAATGTGACGAGACTTTTGTTGAACTTGAATCATAGCTATTTAGGAGTGTAGTTGGCAAAGTTTCCTACAATTTACGCAATTATTAAGGGTAAAATTTTATTTAAATCTAGCACTTGCTGGATTATTTTGGTCAAAATTGTAACCCTGCACGACCATATCGAAAAGTTGACATATCCTCATTTGGAATGGATAAGGTAAGCATAGCATTTCTAAAGTTTCCCGAGATGGCCTCACGAAAAATTCCCCATTTGCTAAGAATTGGAAAGCAGCCTAAAAGTATAAAATTATTTAAGTGGAAATATATGGAGTTTTCTTTTTTACCCTCATGGAAGGCCAAGTGTATTTTAACATGGAAGCCAAACGAACGTTGTCGCCATACATAACAGGAGCTAAACTGACGATAACGTTAATTTTTTCTAAAGTGACTTCTGGAAAAGCGGACCCAAACATAAAAACGGCAGTGGCGCCCAACGAATACCCTACGTAAATAACTTTTTGGTTTGTTATATTTGTGACCAAGTCAATTTGGGCTGAAAGATCATAAGCAGCCAATTCATCGATACTGTAATCCCAAAACTCCCGACTATCGCTACTAAATTTTAAATGGTTTAACGAATATTTCGTTCCTCTAAAGTTTCCCAACCAAACGTCGTAACCAGAATCGGATAAAACAAATCCTAGAGAATTTCGTCCGATGTTTACAAAGCTGTTGCTGTTTAACACCATGCCGTGTTGCAAAAATACTGGTTTTCTAAGTTCTTTTCTATGAGAATCATGTGGAGAATGTGGTATCCGAAAAACTGTTAAAATGTAACCGTCTTCTGTTGTCACATTGTAAGTTTGAGATGGATATCCTAATTTTGTTGCTATTTCTGGCTAAAACAAGAAAAACTTTTAATTACTTCCACCTTGCGATAATAAACTATTTTACGCCCTTGTCATATAATCTACTATTTCATATTGCTTGTAAATGATTTTTTTATTTTGTCGCCGCCACTGAACGGAAAAGTAATCACGATTTTTGTTTGACGCAATTATTTGTATTTATAGTGAACTTTAAACTTTTATTGTGTGAACTTGAAGTAAAATTATAAGTAATTAACTTATCTGAGCAAGTCAGCCTTCATTTTTTATTTCGATACCTGTGTACACTTCTGTCAACATAAGTAGCTAATTATGTCTTCGATACGCAAAGCTAAAGTAGGCATTTATCTGATACAGTGCAAAAATTTCATTTTCGTGCAAACAATGTTAGCACCTATGCTTATTCTTAAAGATTCATAAAAATTTTATTTTATTTATAAATAAATAATTTAAATTTAACAAATTTAATAATTCGATTTATATTTAAAATAATATTATATTCTCGGGAGTAAATTGATTATTAATTGCTCACACGAATAATGAGCTACATTACTCCCTTGTCATCTAATCTATTATAATTAGTTTGAAACTTCCTGTTAACAACAAACAATTGAATTTCAAAACAAGTGTTATCTTTAAAAAATCTTTTTCTTTTGTTCTTTTCAAATGCAAAGTTAAAATTAAAACATATTAAAATAAATATTTTCAAAAAACGAATAAATTTTACTGTAAGTAAAATAATTTGTAGTTAAAAAATATAGCGCTTGTCGAGACTTACTACTGTTAATTTATAATCTGGATTATAGTAACAATTTTCATTTTGGTCGCGATTTGTGTAATAATCATAAAATGTCTTGCAAACATTATTTCGATTTTTCCGCACAAATAATACAGCAAACAGAAAACTTAAGAAAAGTATGAAGTACACTGTTAGGTATTTCATTATAAACTAACCTTGTGTTTGTATCATCTTGAATATTCTCATGAGAAATTAATCAATTCGTTTGTTATTATGTATATACTATAAAAAAAAAAGTGGAAAATTAGGTACTACGTCAAAACCCCAACCACATATTTTATTAGTTAACAGTTTTGAATGGCGACAACTTAAGAAATATGTTGAATCTTGCAGTTATTAATTTTAAAAAATAGAATGTGAAGAAAAGATTTCGATGGAACCGGAGAAAAAGAGTAATTGCTGAATCTTGATTGATGAGTTATGGGATATAATTTATTTTAAAATCCTTCTTGTAAGATTAATTTTTAAAATCTTTATACTAATTTGCGCTGTTTTATTTTTAAATTTTTAATTTTAAATATTATTTAAAATATTCAAGTGCTCAAAGAACCATGAGTGGTAAACAGAACTAAGTGCGCACTCAACTTGCCAGTTGCAGCCAATACTTGAAATTTTGAATATTCGAATGTTAAAAATTGCGGGCTTAAAATTTACTACTTAAAATTATTGCGAATAATTAAAAGATTCAAATTATTTAAATATAATAGTATGTATATGTCAGCGGCGGTTCGTGAGAGCGGACAGAGAGGCTTAGTCTCCCTTAAAATTTTGAACTATTAAACTATAAAAATTTTCAAAAAAGAAAAATTGTATTTTCGCTTTGGATTTATCCAAAGAAAAATGCCCCTTTTACAATACACAGGCTACTGTAGAAGCAGCACTTTCAGCCTAGAGTAATATGGATCTCTGACGCACGGCTGCCTACGCTGGACTAGGAAATTATGTCCGATAAGTTATAACTAGAGTGTGGAATCATACGTAAAAGCATATTTTCGTTGCTTGTTCCTTGAGTCGTAAAAAATTGTATCTATGTGTTTCTAGAACTTTAAAGTTTATATCCAAAATTTGAGAGTGCATTATATAATATGTTTTTATTTTTACTGCATATTTTCATAATTTTAAGAAAATGAAATTTAAAAAAGATAAACTTTGCAAAAATATCTTTGAAAAGAAACAAATCTGTTTATTTATTGCTGCATCCGCAATAAACATCATACATCAATACGGCCGTTTGTTGTGCCGCCTTAATAGAAATGCTTCTTATGATTATTTTATGAGTCATAATTAGAGCACGGAATTTGATGCATTTGCATATTTCTTAAAATTGATGTCACTAAAAACCATATGGATAAAGCCGAATTTTACAAATCAGAATCTATTAAAATGCATATTTTTAAAACTAGGTGTATATTTTCGTAGGTTATGCTTATTGCTTATATTTTTTTCTCGATTTACTCTAATTTTTAGACAACTAAGGAGAATTGTTATTCGAGGGCTGACCTTCCAGCACAATATGTAGCAAAAATTACAAAAATGCGGCTGCCGTATAATCTCCTTGTTAATTGTAATTAAATTTCTCGATAAAATTAATTAAAAAAATTAAAGGTCTTTGTTTTTAGTACGTAATCTTTTTATTTTTAAAGCATATGCGTGCATATTTCAGCTATTTATTGCTGCATATATATATGCATATATTTGGTACTTTTTAGTACATATATTTCACACTCTAGTTATAACATTAGTGTTTCCAATCAAACATGGTACTCACCTCAGTGGTTGAACAAAAACTTCCAGAATTATCCAACCTCAACAATAAGAAACAATGTCGTATACGGTGGTGTAAAAATACAGCCATGGGCTTGTGTTCCAGAGTCTAACTGGACACTGAATGTACAAGTAAAATAATATAATAATATGTAAAAAAGGGAAACAGAAAATATCCTAGAGTCCCATTGATAGGAAATTCTTTTGTTCCTAGTCATTAAACCGAATCTTTATTCGATCGAACATATCAAATACCGGCATTTATACCATCGGTTACATAATTTGAAGAATGAACAGTGAGATTTAATCAAATTTTTTCAAAAATATTTTTTTAGAAACTTAACTAATACATCAAAAACAAAAGTTTTGGCATTCTTTCCGATCAGAATATCTATATGGTTAAAGTTCTTGTCTTGGATTATGTGGTGTTCATCCAGTTTTGTTTCAGCTGGTAGATCTTGAGCAAGTCGGTTGAGGTTCTAAATTAAAATTTATTATTTATTCGTATAATTTTTCAAAATTACATTTACCTCAACCGTTGAAAGCAAATCGTTTGCCGCTCCGATCAGATAAACTGGAATGTTAATTTTGGACAAATTGTACATGGGATTAAATTTTTCATTTTTGGTCACTCCACGATCATAACGCTTAAATTCTTTCAAAGTCGAAATTTGATATAGATGAGACATGGATTCTGTTGAAATTGAGTCATAGCTATTTTGGAGTGTAATTGGCAAAGTCTCCTAAAATTTACTGATTTACTACAATTAAAATTTTATTTAAATCTATAACACTTGCTGGATTATTTTGATCAAAATTGTAACCTTGCACGATCATATCGAACATTTGACACAACTTCATTTGGAATGGATAAGGTAAACATAGCGTTTCTATTATTTCTCGAGATGGCCTCAAGAAAAATTCTCCATTTTTTAAAAATTGAAAAACGGCCTAAAAATGTAAAATTATTATAATACTATAAATTAGAATTATTTTTTACCCTAATAAAGTACCAGGTGTATCTTAAGATATAAGCCAAACGAATGTCGTCAATATGTACAACAGGAGCTAAACCGATTATAACTTTTAGCTTCTCTAAGGTGGCCTTTGGATAGGTAGACCCGTACATGAATATTGTAGTAGTACCCAACGAATACCCTATATAAATAACTTTTTGGTTTGTTACATTTGTGGCCAAATTAATTTGGGCTGAAAGATCATAAGTCGCCAGTTCATCGACACTATAATCCCAAAACTCCCGACTATCACTACTAAAATTTAAATGGTTCAACGAATATTTAGTTCCTCTGAAGTTTCCCAACCAAACATCGTAACCAGAATCAGATAAAACAAATGCTAGAGAATTTCGTCCGACGTTTACAAAGCTGTTGCTGTTTAAATTCATTCCGTGTTGCAAAAATACTGGTTTTCTATATTTTTTTCTATGAGGATCATATGGAGAATGTGGTATTCGAAAAACTGTTAAAATGTAACCGTCTTCTGTTGTTACATTGTAAGTTTGAGATAGATATCCTAATTTTTTTGCTATTTCTGGCTGAAACAATAAAAATTTTGGATTATCGTTAGTACTGCTTGATCTTTGAGAACAACAACTGAGCAATTGGCTTGGTATGCGGTAAGCTAATAAATATAATAATTAAATGATCAATGCCTTTTCCGTAGCCTTCAGATTGATTTTCGGCTACAGCCGAATGCTCAGAAAAAATTTGACATTGTAATTATGCGCATGTTCAAACAATGAATAAATTAATTTTAATAGCGACTTAATTGTATAATTTGCATGAAATAAATATAATCAAGACTTACTGTTGATAATTTATAATCTGAATTGTAATAACAATTTTCATTTCGATCACGATCTGTGTAATAATCTTTAAATGTCTTGCAAACATTATTTCGGTTTCTCTTCACAAATAATAACGCAAACAAGAAACTAAGAAATAATATTAAGTACACTGTTACATATTTCATTATGAATAACTGGTATATTTTAGCATTTCCCGTCTCTTAAATTCGTCAATTAATTCAATAGTATATTTAACTCTATTTAAAAAATATTCTTTCGACAATAGAAAATAAAACTATCGGTGAATAAATGAATATAAATTCCTATCCTAAAAAGTTATATATTAAACTTTCGGCACGGAGGGGGAATACTCGAAAGTTCAGACACAAAAATTGGTTGACCTTGACTTTGTCTTCAAAGGTCAAAAAAGGCTTCCTTAAAGACTATAATCTAACTTGTAGATCAAGTTTTAAAAATATGTTGTACTTCTATAGATATCTTTTGTTATTGTTAGAAAGGTCAATGTTGTGTCTGATACTAATGCAAACGATATCGAGTAGGCCAATATCCAACATCAAGTAAGTACTTACAAGGCCATATAATGCATAAAAGTCATTATTTCATGCATCAGAAATATTATACTTTTTTTACTTATGTTTTTCGAGAATTTGACAAAAATAAAATACTTTTATATCAAACATTTGAAAAGCATCAATAAAATACGAAACTTTTACGTCATTGGCACTTTAGGCAAAATACTATGATATTTAGAAGTATTTTCATCCAGCACATTCGGATATTTATTTAGCTATCATCGCAATACAGCATCATCAAAAAAACTAAATTTATTTATTTATATTTTAACTTTGTGAATTTATAAAATTACAAAATTGAACTCTTATTGCCTACATTAGCAATTAACATAATCCATTAGAATATAATTCCAGTTTTAATCAGTAAATATTAAATTTCTTTATTTTGTAAGTTCACGGTATTTAGTTTCTTCGTGACAACCTGTCGATTAAATAAATAACCAAAAGCGATCAAGAATATAACTATTTTTCACTAAATATGTAATTTAGTGCTCTCCCGAGCAAACGCAAATCAACAAAAGTGATAATTCTCCCTGGCGTTATCGACTCGTTTTGAGATTACAAAATAAAATGATTTCTATTTAATTGCATTTATTTACAACTGTTAAAAATTAATATACAGTTACATGATAATAATTATAATCTTCAATTTTATATTCAAAACTTCAATTAGCATGGACAATTTTTTGTATTAAAGTTCAAATTTATCTTTAATTTCCAACAAAATAATAATAACAAATTAATAATTATTCACAAAACTCAACATGGTATAAAAAATAAAAATATAAAATACAGGCAAGTATAACAACTCTTTTCTAGCTAATTAATCAATTAATCAGTGTAAACTTAATTATCTCTACTACATAATAATTAATAACTTGAAACTTGGTAATACATAATTATTATAATTATTTAAACAATGGTCGTGGAAAAGTGCAACAAACAAATTCAATTTTTTCATACAATTTTATCACAAAATTAATCCTAAAAATTAATAACTTAACACATAAATTGACTTAATAATTAATAAGTCTCCTTACTGTTAGTAATATTACCCGATTATCTAACAATTTTTATAATACACAAAAATAAAATTAATTGTTCTCATTTATCCACCTGCTAGGAAAGAAATTCTTTTGGTAATTGCAAACCGTTGCTCTGTATGTACTCTCTTAAATTTATATTTTCTCTTTCTAAAGCCAAATTTTGTTGTTTTATTATTTCGAGATTGTGGCTCAGATTTTTGTTTTCTTTTGCATATACTTCGACCTTTTGATTACTCTCTTTCAATTCGTGTATGTACTCACATGCTTTCGCCAAAATTCCACCTTTCGATTGGCCCTCGTAGTGTCCATTACCTTTCATTTCTGCCGTGTTACTTTCCGGAATTATTTTTGATAGTTTTGTTATCCAATTATTTATTTTATCTCTTCTTCTTCTCTCCACCTCATTGTGAGTCGCTCTCCTCCTTTCGTCCCTCTGGAACAAACAAAATTTAGCTAAAACATAAATTTGAATGTATGGGTAGTCTAACGAGTGAAATTCTACTTTTGATGCTTTGCTGAATGTGAAAAGCAAATTTGTAAATTGAGGATATGCATTCAAGTTTTAAAATAAACAAATAAAATACCTTAGGTGGATACTGAAGTTTGATGGTAGAGCCGGCATTACACTGAAATAAAAAACAAAAATTGCTAGAATAAATTCACAACGATAATCTATCTAAGAAACATGCCGACACTGAAGAATTACAGGAAAATGTAAACAAAACAAACAAAGAAAATAAAAACTTTTAAGCCTATTAAATTAAGGCTGCGATTCTGCATGGTAATAATGGTACCATTGAAATTTGTCAATTTCTATATTTGTATTACCTACTAATAAGTGGCCTGCTTATTAAGGAATATACAGACACAAAGTTTTACTTGTCGTTTCAGTTGTGTATAAATGTGCGTTGTACTTCAATTTACACTCAATTAAAAATGTACAAACCAAACGCACAAACATTTTGTGTTCTTTAAGAGAATTATCAGTTAAGAAAGTTAGTGACCATGGAATATAATACATCTCTACGCTAGAGTCGCAACTGTGATTTTCAGATACACAGCATTATTAAAATTCTTTTTTGCATAAATTAAAAAATTTTGCAAAGACGACTCAAGATTTAATTTTCTTAACATCTTTTTCTACGTCAAATCTTTTCAATGAATACAACAACAGGCTAAGAAGTATAGAAGCCTAGAAACTGCAATCATCCCAGTTCTACCTTGTTTTGTTTAAATCTAAAATTAAATTATTATAACTAAAATATAAAATATTTTTTACAAAAAACAAATAGTAACTTTTATGACAAGACAATGATCAAAATTAAGAAATAGGATTAAACATGTTTAGTTACTTACCCAACGGTAAAAGAAGAAAGAGATTGCTGTCTCCCAACAGCAGGAAAAAAATTAAAAGCAAGCAACTCTTCCAACTTGTTTTTACATATCCGAGAGTAAACTACCAATTTTCCTCGCTCAACATAAAAACCCAAAAAAGAAGCAAAAGAAATACTAAATAGAAGAAAAGTAGCTAAAAATCTTAATTTGGATTTCGCAACCTTTGTTTACAGGATGTTAAAATTATAATATCTTTATAGCAATAAATAAATCGCAGAAAATGCTAAACATCGTCAGAAATAAATCTAGAAGAAAACTGTTTTTCACCAATATGGCTAATTTTATGTGACAAAATGAATGGTTGCAAGTATAGCAAAATTTATTTATGCTAACAAAATGATAACTATAAGAAAAAAATTACTTATCGTTAGATTTTGTAAATAAAAATATTATTAAATTCTGTACATGTTAAAATTTTGTATATAAACAACTCAAATAGTTTTAATAATAATTTCTACAAAAGTAAGCGAAAAGAGCCTAATTTCTATGATCCTAATCGAAAATAGAAAATCTCCAATGTAAAATACACAATTTCATCTTCTAGACCGTTTTCAAGTTAATGTTGAATTTTTAATTAGTTTTTAATTGATATATAAATTCTCCAAACAAAATAATAAAAATTAAGCCCCCAGGTTGAAATACTTGAGCAGCAAAGTAAGTAACTAGTACAAAAACTAATTGACTGTGTGGGTTTTTCGTTGAATTACAGTAAATGTAAATATTGATGTTAAAAGTGATAGAATGGATTTGTTGTTGTTAAAATTTGTTTAAATACCAATTCTTTTTTATGCAAGGTGATTCATTTCACCTATAAAGTTGTCACTATAACAATGATGGAATCGCAGCCGTCACTCAAAAAATAAAAGTAAAGAGTAGAATTTCACTTGCCAAACCACAACACAGCAAATAATAAATCTACAAACCTTTTTAATATTTGCCTGTACCGTCGTGGTGGTGTCTAACAGAGATGCTCTGGGTGCAATCGCCCGAGTAGCTGCTTGGTTGGTAAAAACTTCGCTTGGATTTCCTATCACGTACAACTGACCGTTTAAATTACTTGTGAGAACCTGCTGCACCCCGGTATTTCCAAAATTTGTACCGGTGGAAACAATCTGAGATCCATTTTCAATTGAATCGTCAACATGCAAGACTCGATACGTTATTGTGCCACCTGTAAACAAATGCACGTGAGACAAAGATCTAACGAGAACAGTAAACAAGAACAACTGACCTTCGTTTGCGCGTAATGCGTACTGGGTAAAGCCCGCGTCGTTCGGTGTTTCTAACAAAGTTTGTGGAGAAAGGTGCTCGACAACTCTCTCGTCATCACTTTCCATTCCCTGCTCATCGACAATCTGATCCAAAACTTTGGTTTCTATTTCTCCATCGTTACTAAAACACGATTAAAAAATTATTTCATTATTAGATAAATATTGATGCCTATTATCTATTTGAATCATCAACACCGCAAAATGACCTTGTCGTAATCACAGGAAGTTACATAACGCAACGGTCGTCTTCAACTCACTCAAACGTCAAAAGTAAATCAATTACCTCGTATCCAATGGATCTAGAATGTCCATCGTAGCAAATTTGCGCAAAATTTCGAGACAATATTTGAATTTTCCTTCAGTTTTGGTCACGGGAACAAATCAGGTCATGTGACGCGATAACAAAAATTTGAGAATCCCAATACGCATGCACCGTAAAAGGAAGAATGCAATAAAATTATTTTCCGAAGTTGCCGCTAGCTGCCGCTTCCGGAAAAACTGATGGTTTTCATTAAATTTTTCATATTATTTTATTTTTAATGTTTTTCGAACACTGCACTAGGAAAACTTGACGAAAACGTTCTGGAAACTTAGATTCATTTTATTTTTAAGTGTCAGACATTCACTTGGGTTGAGTTTAATACGAACGAGATAATTTGACAGGGACGGCTTACGCATTTCCAACTCCCTACGTCAAAAGGCAGCTTGTCTCCTTCTTCGGCCTAACTAATATTTTATAAACTTTTATAATAAATATTGAAATTAACAATAATTCAACAATCAAATAATGCGTTTTATATCATTTCCAAAATTTACAATCTACATAATATGGCAACCGAAGCCATGGTTTCTCCTCGAACTTGATATTTAATGATTGGATTTTATCTTTTGTTTTTACAAGATGTTTAGGCAGTAAAAGTTAACTTAGTAACTACAATCCAATAAAACCAGTCGGCTGAAATAAATTACTTCTGCAGAAAATTGTGACGCATCCTGAGCATGGACAGATTCTCATAAATTCTATATTTTTGAGAGTTTAAAATACACACAAGAAATGAACTTGCTTATATAGAAAAATACAAGATTTAGTGAAAATTATCGGAAGTAATGTAAGATTTGAAAACAACAGCTGACATGTTGGTTCCAAGCTTATACAAATTAAAAGTTTCCTGAACAAAAGCCAAATAACAAATAAAGAGATTGGTGACATTTCATTTATTGATGTGATTATTTGTAATTTTCATGAATTTCAAGTTTTCATCTTTTCTAGAAATTATTTTGTTTTGACATTTTGATAAACAAAGATCGGAGTTCCTAATATTTATTGCTAGATGTCGCCGCACGTCGTTTAGTTGAATTTAAATTTTTAAATGACGTATGAGCTGTCGATAAAACATTTAAATAGTTTATTTACTTAAATGTTCGCGTTTTTAAACTAAATTACGAACTTTTGAGAAATAATTAGTGATTTTAAATTTGTACTTTGTTATAGTATGAGTGAGTGAGTGAAAAGTGTGGAGAATTTTGAATTTGGATCAAGCAAGTTTTAAAATTCACCGAGATGGATAAATAATTTATTGGTATGTGATTATTTGTAATTTTCATGCATTTCAAGTTTTCAACTTTCTAGAAATTACTTTGTTTTGACATTTTGATAAACAAAGATCGGAATTTCGAATATTTATCGATAGATGTCGCTGTACGTCCTGTAGTTGAATTTAAATTTTTAAAGACGTATTGGGCTGTCAATAAAACATTTAAGCAGTGTATTTTCTTAAATGTTCGCGTTTTTAAAATAATTGTGAACTTTTGATAAATAATTAGTGATTTTAAATTATTTGTACTTTGTTGTAGTGTGTGTAAGTGAGAAGTGTGGAGAATTTGGATCAAGACGGTTTCAAAATTTACCGAGATGGATAAATAATTTTAGCGGTGCTGCATTCGAAAATGATAGGTATTTATTTATGCTTTGATTAACATTTGGCTGTTGTTCTGATTGGCAAAACTTACTAAATTCAAAATTATTAATTTGAAATGTTTTAAATGAAACGATAAATACTTCACAAATTGTAAAATTTGTTTTAAGCCGAGTGGTGTAAAAATTTAAAAACACTAAAATCTTGAATCGGTGACTTCTGCCAAAACAACTATTCATCTCTTTGCTTTCTTTTATTAGTTATTAGCTTTCGGTTAATTTAAGATATAGTTTTAAAGTATTTGAATAAACTAGAAATTTAGTTTGTTTTTTGTGAAATCATACTGGCTAGGTAATTTTTGGAACAATACTTGTTTACATTATTTAGTGTAGTCGATTAGGTATACTATTGTGACTTTTATTTTATCTACTTTGAATAGTAAAAACTACATCGACTACCTGTACTCGGCAGGCTGAGGACTTTTATGCGGATATTTTTTTAAAGAAATTCTTCAAAAAAGACACAAGGGAACTAACATTTGTTTCAAGTTAGCTTTCATCTTTTTTAACAATGAAATTGTTAATAGCTTAATTTTATTTTGTACCTATATTGTGTTAGGAATTAGTTTCGGAAACACTTGAAATTTCTACGATATTTTAGAATAAATATCATAAGAAACTGCAGTAGTTTAATATTGTTATTGTGAAATCAATTGCGTCATGTACAAACGAGTCATACACATGATTCACAGGAAACGTGTATTTTATTTTGTTTACTGTGCTAGAAATTGTGATAAACTAAAAAATAAAATTTCAAAATGTGCTTATTCAATTTTGTATAAAGTTTTAAATTTTATAAAAACTTAATCGTGCCACAGGAAATGCATAATGCTGAGAATGTAGGTAAACAATACACGAGATAGTATTGTAAAATGATTGTATATACATAAATGAATAGGACCTAAGTCAAAAAGTAAATCTTACGATAACATAAATTGAATTGATTCTGTATAAATTTGGGTTGCAATCTTGCAAGGCTATTGAGTTTTAACTTTTTGTTATCGAATTGATGTTTAAACATGTTTTAATCAACTATCGAGAAGAACACTGTAACCAACAATGCCAATTATCAACAGTATAATGCATCGGAACACTGTATTATTACAAAATTGAAATCGTGGTGGATTTAAATTCGTGCAGCCGCTTATCTCTGGGGCGGCTGGGCAAAAAGGAAAGGCTTGCCCCTAATGCTAGCTCACAACAGCAGGGCAGGAGACGCTTACAAAAATAACATACTGATCCGATACTTCCTATAGATGTAGAGGGGTTATACAGGGTGCGCTAAAAGATGAGCTCCAAAGAGTTTAAAATCACCCTGTAGACAAATGCAGCAAATACTAGCAAAACTACTAGCTATTCGGGTTACTAGCTTACTAGCTATTCGGGTCTGATGCTTCAGGATCAAAAATAGTGCTGATCAGTTCTAACTTCAGATTTAATCGTTGATAAACTAAAATATATACAGTTAAGCGCAATATTGGGACAATCTTTTAAATTCGAAATAATGAATAATTCAAACAATTATGAAATATTATAAGTTATTAGGGTCCGTAATGTAGCTACCGCGTATACGTATACTCAGTTTACAGATAACTACGCGCTTCTGTAACTGGGTCACAGAAATAAAAAAATATAAGAGTTAATAAATTTTGTTTATAAAAACGTAAATGCGTTCATAAAGAACGGCTCAACAAATGTAATCCGCGCAATAATGTTAGATAGCCAAAAATATAACAAATCAAATCTGACAAAATAAAGCAAAGATCTTATCTGTGAAGTTGATGGAGTCTTCGATGTTGAAGGGACGAGCAATGGTAGTCGGAGTGGAATGGAATAGCAAATCACAGAATGCTTTCCAAATGGCTTCGGAAGCAGGGTTTAAAACATTGGATTCCAAAACCCAAACAAATACTGATCAAAGGCGGTAAGGTCTTGATCTCAAAGATGTTATTGGAGGGTTTTAACGATTTCAGATGGTAACCAATTTCCTTCCAAATGTTAAAATTCGGACGAAATGAATCCTTCAAATGATTCTCCCAAATGCTTACAAAATTAAGCCGGTACAGAAAATTGTCCAAAAACCAAATAACCAAAATATATTCCAAATAATTGGATTGAATAAAAAAACTCGAAGTTCAATAAATAATTTAGTCACTGGAACGTCCAAAAAAAAACGATTTTTGTTCAAAAATTCGAACACAACACCCGTTTCGAAATCGGAAAATTAACCATTTGCATACTTATCACAATCGCCTGTGATAGTAAAATTTGCTCAAATTAAATTCAAACTTGCATTTCAATGCCGCATATGAGTTTCTCATTAAACTAATTGAAGAAATCTTCAATTTTTTGAAAAATATTTCTGTGTACAGTATTTTAGTTCCGAAACAATGCACTCATAGGTACGATGACCAATCATTGAAAATGGAAATAATGCACGCCGGATTTTTAGTTATTTTTTTCATTGTATATCGTGATCAACAAATAACAACTACTACTCTTACTATTTATGGAAAATACATACATAGAAGTCTGGACATCATCATCATTTTTGGGCGCATGAATAATCCAAACTTCTAGTTTTAGTTTTCTTTATAACCAAAGCATTCGGCATCCTGATCAATTTTAAAAAAAACGTATTTCTAAATTACTTTTAAATTGAAAAATAATAAATATTTGAAATTACTAACTCAATTTGTTTTAAATTAAAACTTCTTTGTGTTTGATAGTTTTTTTTCAATTTACTACACATGTTCATCCGCTTATTCAAAAGTTTCTCAGATTATCTTTTTATAAGAAGTAAATTCATTTCAAATTTGTACATATATTTTATTATCTACTTTAAAATTTCTTTTATGAACACTAGTTTAGTTATTGTTACTTAACTACTTAACATACCTACTAATAAATTTTTAGAAATAAAAATATTTCGATAAAAACAGTCGTTATCCCTAATTTTTTTAAAAACCATGAAAGTCGCTTTTCTGACCTAGTTCACTTTCATTTTTATCTGTAACTATAATATGTTATAGGGGGTTGCTTAGTAAATAAGCCCTACAATTGCAGGCTCATTAGTTTTGGAATTATTAATTTTTGTAATTTATTTATTAGTTTATTATTTTTTTCTCAAAATTTGCTTTATAGCAGTAGGAAAATCGCTGTCAATTGTGTAATTTCGTAGCGTTAGGGTTGATTAGTATTTCTCTAGGGCGGAACATAGTAACGGTTTTTCGAACTAAAAAAATCCAAAGATTTTCAAAAGATATGATCCGTATCGCAACTTTTTTGAAAAACATAAGAGTCGTCTTTCTGACGAAGTTCACTTTTATTTTTATCTGAAAATTTAATATGTGGTAGGGGGTTGCTTAGTCAATGAGCCCTACAAATGTCAATATAACTTTGTTATTAGTTTTGGAATTATTAATTTTTGAAATTTATTAGTACTAGTTTATTATATTTTTCTCAAAATTCGCTTTATAGCAGTAGGAAAATCGCTGTCATTTCGGTAATTTCGGAGCGTTTGCGTTGATTTGTTTTTGTCTAGGGCGGAACATTGTAACGGATTTTTCGAAATAAAAAAATCCAAAGATTTTCAAAAGATATGATCCGTATCGCAACTTTTTTGAAAAACATAAGAGTCGTCTTTCTGACGTAGTTCACTTTTATTTTGATCTGAAAATTTAATATGTGGTGGGGGGTTGCTTAGCCAATGAGCCCTACAAATGTCAATATAGTTTTATTATTAGTTTTGTAATTATTAATTTTTGAAATTTATTTATTAGTTTATTATTTTTTTCTAAAAATTAGCTTTAAAGCAGTAGGAAAATCGCTGTTAATTCTGTAATTTCGTATCGTTAGGGTTGATTAGTTTCTCTCTGGGGCGGAACATAGTAACGGATTTTTAGAAATAAAAAAATCCAACGATTTTCAAAAGATATGGTCCGTATCGCAACTTTTTTGAATAACATAAGAGTCGGCTTTCTGACGTAGTTCACTTTTATTTTTATCTGAAGATTTAATATGTGGTAGGGGGTTGCTTAGTCAATGAGCCCTACAAATGTCAATATAGTTTTATTATTAGTTTTGGAATTATTAATTTTTGAAATTTATTAGTAGTTTATTATATTTTTCTCAAAATTCGCTTTATAGCAGTAGGAAAATCGCTGTCTTTTCGGTAATTTCGTAGCGTTACGGTTGATTTGTTTTTCTCTAGGACGGAACACAGTAACGGATATTTCGAATTAAAAAAATCCAACGATTTTCAAAAGATATGGTCCGTATCGCAACTTTTTTGAATAACATAAGAGTCGGCTTTCTGACGTAGTTCACTTTTATTTTTATCTGAAAATTTAATATGTGGTGGGGGGTTGCTTAATCAATGTACCCCACAAATGTTAATATATTTTTGTTATTAGTTTTGGAATTATTAATATTTGAAATTTATTTAATAGTTTATTATATTTTTCTCAAAATTCGCTTTATAGCAGTAGGAAAATCGCTGTCGTTTCGGTAATTTCGGAGCGTTTGCGTTGATTTGTTTTTCTCTAGGGCGGAACATTAGTAACGGATTTTTTAAAATAAAAAATTCCAAAGATTTTCAAATGATATAGTCCGTATCGCAACTTTTTTGAAAAACATAAAAGTCGTCTTTCTGACGAAGTTCACTTTTATTTTTATTTGAAAATTTAATATGGGTTAGGGGGTTGCTTAGTCAATGAGCCCTACAAATGTTATTATAGGCTTGTTATTAGTTTTGGAATTATTAATTTTTGAAATTTATTTATTAGTTTATTATTTTTTCTCAAAATTCGCTTTATAGCAGTAGGAAAATCGCTGTCATTTCGGTAATTTTCTAGCGTTACGGTTGATTTGTTTTTCTCTAGGGCGGAACGTAGTAACGGATTTTTCGAAATAAAAAAATCCAAAGATTTTCAAAAGATATGGTCCGTATCGCAACTTTTTTGAAAAATATAAAAGTCGTCTTTCTGACGAAGTTCACTTTTATTTTTATCTGAAAATTTCATATGTGGTGGGGGGTTGCTTAGTCAATGAGCTCTACAAATGTCAATATAGTTTGGTTATTAGTTTTGGAATTATTAATTTTTGAAATTTATATATCAGTTTATTATTTTTTTCTCAAAATTCGCTTTATAGCAGTAGGAAAATCGCTGTCATTTCGCTAATTTCGGAGCGTTTGCGTTGATTTGTTTTTCTCTAGGGCGGAACATAGTAACGGATTTTTCGAAATAAAAAAATCCAAAGCTTTTCAAAAGATATGGTCCGTATCGCAACTTTTTTGAAAAACATAAGAGTCGTCTTTCTGACGTAGTTCACTTTTATTTTTATCTAAAAATGTACTATGTGGTGGGGGGCTGCTTAGTCAATGAGCTCTACAAATGTAAATATAGTTTGGTTATTAGTTTTGGAATTATTAATTTTTGAAATTTATATATCAGTTTATTATTTTTTTCTCAAAATTCGCTTTATAGCAGTAGGAAAATCGCTGTCATTTCGGTAATTTCGGAGCGTTTGCGTTGATTAGTTTTCCTCTAAGGTGGAGCATAGTAACGAATTTTTCGAAATAAAAAAATCCAAAGATTTTCAAAAGATATTGTCCGTATCGCAACTTTTTTGAAAAATATAAAAGTCGTCTCTCTGACGAAGTTCACTTTTATTTTTATCTGAAAATTTAATATGTGGTGGGGGGTTGCTTAGTCAATGAGCTTTACAAATGTCAATATAGTTTGGTTATTAGTTTAGGAATTATTAATTTTTGAAATTTATATATCAGTTTATTATTTTTTTCTCAAAATTCGCTTTATAGCAGTAGGAAAATCGCTGTCATTTCGGTAATTTCTTAGCGTTAGGGTTGATTAGTTTTTCTCCAAGGTGGAGCATAGTAACGAATTTTTCGAAATATAAAAATCCAAAGATTTTCAAAAGATATGGTCCGTATCGCAACTTTTTTGAAATATATAAAAGTCGTTTTTCTGGGGAAGTTCAATTTTATTTTTATCTGAAAATTTAATATGTAGTAGGGGGTTGCTTAATTAATGTACCCCACAAAAGTTAATATATTTTTGTTATTAGTTTTGGAATTATTAATATTTGAAATTTATTTATCAGTTTATTATTTTTTTCTCAAAATTCGCTTTATAGCAGTAGGATAATCGCTGTCATTTCGGTAATTTCGGAGCGTCTGCATTGATTTTTTTTCTCTAGGGCGGAACATTGTAACGGATTGTTCGAAATAAAAAAATCCAAAGATTTTCAAAAGATATGATCCGTATCGCAACTTTTTTGAAAAACATAAGAGTCGTCTTTCTGACGTAGTTCACTTTTATTTTGATCTGAAAATTTAATATGTGGTGGGGGGTTGCTTAGTCAATGAGCCCTACAAATGTCAATATAGTTTTATTATTAGTTTTGTAATTATTAATTTTTGAAATTTATTTATTAGTTTATTATTTTTTTCTAAAAATTAGCTTTAAAGCAGTAGGAAAATCGCTGTTAATTCTGTAATTTCGTATCGTTAGGGTTGATTAGTTTTTCTCTCGGGCGGAACATAGTAACGGATTTTTAGAAATAAAAAAATCCAACGATTTTCAAAAGATATGGTCCGTATCGCAACTTTTTTGAATAACATAAGAGTCGGCTTTCTGACGTAGTTCACTTTTATTTTTATCTGAAGATTTAATATGTGGTAGGGGGTTGCTTAGTCAATGAGCCCTACAAATGTCAATATAGTTTTATTATTAGTTTTGGAATTATTAATTTTTGAAATTTATTAGTAGTTTATTATATTTTTCTCAAAATTCGCTTTATAGCAGTAGGAAAATCGCTGTCTTTTCGGTAATTTCGTAGCGTTACGGTTGATTTGTTTTTCTCTAGGACGGAACACAGTAACGGATATTTCGAATTAAAAAAATCCAACGATTTTCAAAAGATATGGTCCGTATCGCAACTTTTTTGAATAACATAAGAGTCGGCTTTCTGACGTAGTTCACTTTTATTTTTATCTGAAAATTTAATATGTGGTGGGGGGTTGCTTAATCAATGTACCCCACAAATGTTAATATATTTTTGTTATTAGTTTTGGAATTATTAATATTTGAAATTTATTTAATAGTTTATTATATTTTTCTCAAAATTCGCTTTATAGCAGTAGGAAAATCGCTGTCGTTTCGGTAATTTCGGAGCGTTTGCGTTGATTTGTTTTTCTCTAGGGCGGAACATTAGTAACGGATTTTTTAAAATAAAAAATTCCAAAGATTTTCAAAAGATATGGTCTGTATTGCAAGTTTTTCGAAAAACATAAAAGTCGCGTTTCTGTCTAAGTTCACTTTTATTTTTATCTGAAAATTTAATATGTTGTGGGAGGGTGCTTAGTTAATAAGCCCTACAAATTTTAATATAAATTCTTAATTAGTTTTGGAGTTATTAATTTTTAAAATTTATTTATTATGTAACTTTGTTTTTTTAAAAATTCGGTATATCGTGGGCATACAGGTAAAAGTGACCAAGTCAAAAAATAGAATTTCGAGATAAATCAAATTGAATGTTTCGCATTTTGCGAAAAATCAGTTATTTAATATTTTTAATTATTGTTTTCGAATAATGAAACATGTACAATACGTTATTAGAACATAGACATTTTTTTCAGATCTGTGTTTTACATTTTTACGGTACTTAAGTCATTATAACTCATTTCTAAATTTTTTTGACTTAGTCACTTTTACCTGTATGCCCACGATATAGCAGTAGAAACATCGCTGCCTTTCGACGTTAATTGGTACATTTAAGTAGTTTTCAAATTACTAGGCATATTTTCGAGATTTTGGGCCCTAGGCTTTTGTGAACTTGGCGGAGCTGAATATACAGTTTGATTTTAGTTCTTTAAAGTTTAAGTTACTCAAATGCAAATTACATACTTACGTTCTATATTTTTTTTCAGGATTTGCCTTAAAAGTCCGTTGAAATTAGACATGGATTTGCGGGAGATGGCTTTGTTTAAGTAGAAAAGGACGAGATGTACTTAAAATTTACAATTGTGATGGCAGATAAATATTTCATCGATTCAGTTTGAAACCTTTATAACGGTTTAACAACTAATTGAAAATTAAAAGGTTTGCGATATTTATTTAATATTTATGTCTGTAAAGTAATGGTTAATTATTGTAATTTGTATAACATTTTCGAATTTTTAAATTTTAAGGACTAGTAATAAGCTAAAATTTTAGTTGTAGGTGCTGCCATCTAACGGCGATAATTGAAACCGGACGCTGGTATCTACTTATCCGAGACAAAGAAAACTATAAATAAGGTAAATTTCGTTGCTAAATTTTTTATTTTAGCTATTCAACGTTAGAGGGCGCTACATGTCATTTAAATTTTTGAAAATTTGACGTTTTGGGTTTGACAATGTAATTTGTTTACGTTTTGAAATATTTTAACTGAATTCATTATGAACTTTCAATAAATTCTAACTAAGCAAATGTTACATTTAATATATTGTGTGTAATAATTAAGAAATTAGAATGACATTTGTTATTATTAGCATTGATTATTTAGTGGTTGTGTGTAGGTGTAGATTACTGCATCTTGTAAATCTAGTTTAACCTGCATTATAGAATCATGGAGATTATCGGAGAATCTTCCAAGATTTTCTCTGTTTTAAATCACTACTAATCTTTTCCTCAAGATTTTTCAATAAACTCAATTAGAAAAATGTTTTGACATACAGGAAACATTACACAGCATCAACAATCGACAACATCGTGGACAAGAATTATTAGTTCTCAATAGTTTAATTGTACAGGATGTCGGGAAATAATTGTCTAAATTTTGTGAGATTGTAAGAAAGAAAGGAGACTTATTAATTTGTGAAGAAGTATTAACAATTTTCTTTTGACCTTCAAGGAAACGGAGCGGGCGTATGCATTTAGGGCAAAAAAATTCATTTGAGGATAATTTAATATTAAGACCATAATAATTGAGTAAATGAACTTACGACAGGAGGTAATGACTTTGATAAAACATAAATGCCATCTTTAAAGTTGTCACATTTTTAAGAATTCTGTAAACAAATTCAATTGCAAGATATTTTTTTATAATCTTTTATTTTTTAGGGTTTATTCGTGCGATGAATGGACTTACCTATGCAGAAAATCAAGAAAGGTAAAGCAAAGTTTCGATAACATAGATTGTTTTCGAACTTTGATAATGCTTACGGAGCAACTGCCGGATAGGAAATAATAAGGTTTGTAACAATTAATTTTTGGCGCCTACAGATTACATGTTATTTGTAATTGGCATGCATTTCAAGGTTTTCAAATATTCATAATTGTGCAACATTTGACATTAAAGCAATAAAATTTAGTTATATTATCGATATTTATTGCAAGGTGTCGCCATTATGTATTTTAAAACAATTGACATTGTATGTTTGCTTAAGGCCTTACATACGTCTAGCAGCGCTAAAATTGCACTAGAAGAAAACATATTTTTAGTAGGGATAACAATCGAAATGAATAATGATGAAAAGTATACATTGTTTATTGGTATTTAAACTTTATAGAAAAATTTATTCCACTTTATTTTTACAAAAATCACTATGTAAAAAATCACGTGATCCACAACACTAAGAAAAAAAAGTTGCTCCACGGTCGGCATGATATCTGCAGTAAATGTTGATCGATATGCAAAATTAAAGAAATTGCAGTTATAAACCGTCGAGCCGGAATTTTGAATTTCGAAATTTGAATTTTGAATTTAACACTTTAATTGTTTTTATAACATTTTTTAATCAAAATATCAAAAATCTGGTTTGACATACTATAGAGAAAACTATTTCAAATATTTAAGAAAGAATCACATACAAAAATATTGAAAATTGTATGAGTTATCATGCCGACCGTGGCGAAAAATTTAGTTTTGAGAAAAATGCCTTTAAACGATCAAAGACAACTAAGGTTCAATTTCAGAAACCTCAGGAGTCGACCCTAAATATATTCTCATTATGCCTTACAAACGTCCCCAGGTTTATTTTCGAATAACAAAAAACTGACAGACTGGAGCCGTGCCGAAAATAATGGTCAGGCGTCTCAAATAAGGACATCTACTTGCACGCACCAAGCTCGTCGGGCGGTCACATAACTTTGGATCTATCGGGAATTTTCACAAAGATAAGCCTAAAACTATAGAGAACAACAATCTATTAAAAAATAAAATCAATTTTTTGAAAATTCTGGACGTATGTAAGGTCTTAAATAAGTAATTTATTTGCTTTCGCGTGTTTTAATTAAATAAATTATGACATTTTTAGAACTTTTTACTAATTTTTAATTTATCCTGGTGTTCGTAACAAATAAAGTGAAACTGCCGGCGTAGTGAATTTGGATTACGACAATCAATTGGAAGTTGGAACGGAATGCTGAATTATTGGATTTGCTGTATTTGGAATAAATCTAAAGGTTAGTTATATTGATATAATATTATGTTGTTTAAACAGAAGTCACAAAGTTCAAAATTAATGCTTTATTTGTACGATTTTTAAAGTATAAAACGTAACAGTAGAAAATTATATTTAAATTTTGAATTTCTTTTAAATTTAGTCTTCCGCCATAATTTTGAATTAGGGATTTCCGCGAATGCCTTTTTTCCTTGTTAATTTCCAGCCAATTAAGACAAACATTTTTAAAGCTTTTGAATAAATGCGAAATTATTATTTAGGTGGTTTTTCGAGAAATTATACGGATTAGTTAATTTTTAAAACAACACTTAAATGTCTTAGGTGTTGCGAATAGCAATAAGTGAGGTTTATTTTATCGAGTAGGCTTTAAAGAGTCACAGGCGGAAGGCTTGATGCAATTATTTTTTTTAAGAAATTCTTCAAGGAAACAGGAGATTCTTGTTTCAAGTTAACAGTTTTTTAACAATGAATGAATGAAGGAATGTTCTTACTAGTTTTGTTTTACCTTGTACCTATTTACAAATTCGTCTAGTTTTAAGAATTTGCAATCGAATATTGATTTTAAGTTAACACATTTAACACATGATATAAAAACTAAAATTATATTAATCCTTTATTTGAAAATTCGACGTCATATCCTATTATTCATCTTTTAGTACCTGATAATTTTAAATAAATTAATCAATAAATTTGCTGGAAATAGATTTTAATTTTTATATTAGAATATTAGTTGCAAACTTGTAAATAATGTCTTCGACTCGTATTTTTCCAGAAGGCGAGTAAATCAATTACTTATCGTTAAAGAATAATTGAAGTTGTAAATAAATTTTTTAATTAAAAAAAAATATATCATTCATAACAAAATTTATAAAAATATTAGGGGATTTTAGTAAACGGGATAAGTAATTAGAAGTTATTCCTCCGCAGCCTTCTTATAAGTTACCTATAATTATGTATAGAACTTCCAAGGGAATTATAATAAAAATGAACTGGAAGAAATGGTTTCGAAAACATTTGAAATTTTCATATTTTAATGTCAAATAATTATATTGTGTATAATCTTTTCATTTCATTTTCAAACAAGTTTACAATATATGATTCACAAGAAACGTGATAAACTGCTGCGTTTTTTTGAATAATCGTTTCTTTTTATTTTGTTTGGTGTAATCTTTTATGAAATTTAAAAATGTGTGTTCAAATTTTTGAATTTAAAATTAATTATGTGAACAAAAGGACTTAAGCCAAAAAGCACATCTGTGCAAATTTGACGTAATATTCAATTATTTAGCTTTTAGTACACGATAATATCAAATAAATACTAGTCATCAATAAATGACAATGAATGCAGGCAATAAATTTTAATTCTTATGTTAAAATATGTTGTTCCTAAATGTGCTGACTTGTAAATAAGGTATTCGACTATTAATCTTTCAGAAAGCGAGTAAATCAACTCGTTTACTGAAGTAAATACGTAATTATTATTAAGACGGTTTTTCGAAAAATAATACCGATTAGTTAATTTTGGGAACAACACTTATTTGTCTCAGATATTGTCAAGTAACCACACGTGACGTTTATTTTATCGTACATCAAATAATCATAGTCGAGCAGACTTGAAAGGTTCACCCGCTGAAGGCTCGATGCAACTATTTTTTTAAGAAATTCTTCAAAGAAGAATAGAATAGGAGTAGATTCTTGTTTCGAGTTAGCTTTCGTCTCTTTTTCAACAATGAAATTGTCCTTACTAGTTTTGTTTTACTTTGTATCTATTCACAAATTCGTCTAGTTTTAGGAATTTGCAATAAATTGAATATTGATTTTAAGTTAACACATTATATAAAAGCTAAAATTATATTAATCCTTTGTTTGAAATTTCGACGTCATATCCTATTATTCATCTTTTAGTACCTGATAATTTCAAATAAATTAATCAATAAATTTTGCTGGCAACAGATTTTAATTTTTATATTAGAATATTATAGTTGCAAACTTGTTCGATTTAGTAAACGGGATAAGTTATTGGAAGTTATTCCTCAGCAGCCTTCTTATGAGTTACCTAGGAAAACACTTGAAATTTTCATTATACATATTTTAATGTCAATTGTTGCTTAAAACCATTTGCATTTCATGTGCAAACAAGTTTATAATATATGATTCACAGGAAATGCGATAAACCGCTGCGTTTTTTTGATTAATCCTTTCTTTTTATTTTGTTTGGTGTAATCTTTTATAAAATTTTAAAATATGTCTGTTGAAATATTTTAAATTTAAAATTAATTATGTGAACAACAAAGAGTTAAACCAAAAAGTACCATCTTACACAAACAGATGGAATATAATAAGATCTGCATTTGTAAAAAGAATATTTTCATCCGATGCCCAGTTGGCATTAATTCGAGCACACATTTTATTAAATTGTATGGTATTTTGTCGTATAATAACCCAAGCTTGTAGGTAGTTTTAGTTTTTCTAGTAACCAATGTTTAAGAAACGGCAAAAATGTTTGCATCCTGATCGAAATGAGAAAAGCAAATTTCTGAACTATTCCAAAATTTTAATAATAATTTTGAGTTAAATAATAAATTAACATTTGGAATTACTAAGTCAATTTTATTTTAATCGAAACTTCTTTGTGTTCAATAGTTTTTTTTTAATCCACTACACTTGAAAATTCATTTAATCAATAGTTTGTAAGGACGTTTTTTTTAAATGGCATAAATTAAATTAAAAACGCGTCCATTTTTATTTTGTTAAATTTAAGCTGATATATCGAAGAAATCAACTTATAAATTTATACAGATATTTTAATTTGTATTTTAAAATTTATTTTCTGAATTCTTCTTTGGTTTAGTTTTAATTGATTTTATAATTATTTCTTCTCGATGAGAATGTTTTTTCATCGAAACATGTTTTCCAATGACCTTTTCGTTGGCCTATCGTAACGGCACCCGGTATTTTCATTAGTTTATTAATATCGCTTAATTAAAATTAATTATTACCATGGTTTTGATAATCGGGATTTTAAACGGTTTTGCAACTTTTCAAAAATTTTCTAAATATGATTCATCGATGTTACAGAATTAATTATCAAACGAAATTTATCATAAATAGGCCACTTTGTCCTGCACCCCGAGTGAATGAATAAATTGCACGATTATTTTATAAAAAAGCTTCTTGGCCGCACCGACAAACTTTATTTGTTTATTGTGTTCATTCTTTAAATATGGGAATATGTTGTATACAATTCGAATTACAAACTTGGTCGATATATTCTTATAAGTTATTTTTATTTTCAGCGTTTTCAATAAAAACCATCCGAAAGCAGCCGTTGACATGAGGAAGATGGACTTGTTGAAGTAAAAAAGGACATTACCTATTGGTTCTATTTGAAGATTTAAAAATGGTTTAACGAACAACAGCCAGATAGGATATAAAAAGGTTAGCAACATTTAATATTTGTGTCACTTATTGTAATTTGTATCCATTTTAATTTGAAACTCAATTAGAAAAATATTTTGAAACACAAAAGTCATTACGATAAGTGGTTGCAATTTTAAGAATTTTAGAGGGGGTTCGATTTTGCTACAGCCACGAAAATTTGATTATTGTTGGTTCATTAGTAGTTTAATATTATACTGGGTATCGGGATTAACTTGGTCAAATTTTGGGATATTGTCGATGGTATGTTTTTGAATAAAAATGACTAACGGACATAAGACCAAGAACATTTCCTTGATCATACAAATGGATGCTTACTGAACCTCACTCTCCAATTTGCACCTGATGTATGGTTTATCGAGAAGATTTTCACAGAGTATGACATATCGCTGGCAGGCTTTCATCGGCAATGAGGGTCGAATTTCGAACAATTCTTGTAACACCAATGTTAGTTTCATAAGACTACTACAAAACTATGAATTAATAAACATCTATTTTCGTGATGAAGAAAACGTTTCCGATCATACATTTTACTCAAAAACATATTTTTTACGATTCCTAAAACTTTGGCGAGCTAGTTAAAATTTTTAATTACCCCTTTAATTCCATCGAGTTTCTGAAAATTTTTAACAAGGTTTAATAAAAATTAACTTTTCGTCGACATTTTGAACTTTTATTTCGTTTCTAGAAACAGAAAACTTTTCAAACGCAATATTTAATTACCTTAAGTTGAGTTGGTTATTTATGATAATATTTCTAATTATTAGTTTGAATGTTGATTTAATTAGGCGTAACAATCTATGATCATTTTAATAAATTATAAAAGTTTTGATTTTATAAAAATTGTTAGTTATGCATTTTATTGATTTAACATGTAACTAATAATTATAAAAACTTAGTACGTTATTATAGTCCAAGTAAATTGACTCAAATCAAGCGGTATCTTGATGAATTATTTGTTGCGAAACACAACAAAATCCTAGCTGTAAGGGTAGCATATATCGTCCACCCCATTTCTTTGTAAATTAGTGTTATAACTACGAATATAAGGAGTTATGCCTGTTTAGGAGGTCGAAAAAAAACGACCTTTCGTTATATTTGTTTTTGGAAAGTGTGTACTACACAATATTTTCGCATAACAATATTTATATTCGAGAGAGTTTTGTTTAAAAGATATTTAGTAATTTTTTTTGTAAACAAATATTAAAAATTAAATGAAGACTGGAACTTGGTTATTTTAAAGTATTTTTGTACAAAAAGTATTTTTCAAACAGAGCTCTTTGGAATAATTATGAAAAACTTGTTAAAATAAGTATACACTTTCCTGAAAAAAACTAATAACAGTCGTTTTTTGAAAACAGAAATGAGGTGGACGATATAACACACTTAACACTGAAGTTTTACTGATTTTCGCAAGAAACGCATCTTAATAATGGCTCGACGGATTGACTTGGAATTTTGAGAACGTAAGAAAATATAAGCACACAATAGCTGCTATTTTATAATTTAGATTTTAGGAATTTTTGTCTAAAAGTAGACGTTTTGACGTAAAATTTGTATTGTTTAAAATATTGTGCGTTAATGTGTCTAATATATTATATGGTGTTACGTAACAGGGATCCAATCCGCATTGCAAATATTTTAGAAAACGGAGCGTCAAGATCTAAACTGTGCCTATGTTAACACAATTTAAAGACATTAATTTTTGTTAACATGACCAGTTTACAAATAAAAATCTAAACTAACGTTTTCTCAAATTTTTGGAATGTAGATTGGATTCCAGTTACGTAACAACACCATTCATTTTGTGTTCTCAAAATTTTAAGTCAATCCGACGATCCGATTTAAGATGACTTATTTCTTGTGAAATACACCAAAACCACCCCAATCTCAAGAGTAGGATATATTGTTCACCCCATTTTGTAAATAAATGTTATACCTTCCAATTGAAATAATAATTTTAAAATACTATCGGGTGGTTTTTCAAATAAGTACAAAAATCGTACCGCTAAATTTCAAAAGGATATCTCGGGCGGTTTTCGAATTACTGGAAAAAATAAGAATTAATAGTTAATTTTTATTTTTCCAAGTCTTATAGGACACCCGGGAAGAAACACTTCAAAATTTGGTAGTAGTATCTTTAAAGTTATTTGCAAATGCATGTGCTATGTTTTGAAAGTTATTTTCAATTGCAAGGTATATTACTGATTTCCAAAAAAATGTAGTGGCGGAGGGATGCTCAGAACCTTCCCTCGTTAGATTGGAAAACGGCAAGTTCCAACAGCGGCGGAATGTGATTAGTTTTATCGAGCCAGAGACCAAAACTCAATACCGGTGACAAGAGTAACTTGTGGAAAAAGATTAAGTTGCGCCACGAAAAAATGTTTGGGTTGAAAAGGTGAAACTGTTAGGGGTAGCACCGGGCAACGTGGGTAATGCAAAGTAGGAGATAGTCTGGCCTAGCCAATTTTTATGCGCGGTTTTAAGTTTGGCGGAGAAGGTGGATTTGTGTAGAAATAAAATAGGATTCTAATTTGTATTTTTAATTCCAGACGAACGCATTCCCGGATGGCATAGTAGATCACATAATCCGGATCGTAGAGAGGGCAGTTGGAGACTTGGGCGAGAAGTTGAACGCCGAAGTGTGAAGTATTAAATTGTAACTCATATTGCAAATCACAAAACAATGACTTGTACTTACATGTTCAATAAATCGTTATCATAAAACGCAAATTTCGACTCATTGAATGACGCAGCAGACTTAGCGAGTAGGAAGTCACATGACCAAAATCCCACCAAAGTCTGACTGCCAAGGTGGGGATAAACAATATTTAAGTAAGTGTAGCTCCGAGGGCGGGTTTGAGGGACACGGCGAAGCCGTCAGTAAACACTCCAGTCCAGATACTAGCCGAGCGGAGCGAGGCCCGGACCGTAGAGGCGATGGACCGGTCCAAGTCGTACTGGGTATCGACGAAAGCTTAAGAAGAATCGACGGACGAATGCGGCGCGGAGCGCCGCATTCGTCGGCGGCATGGGCCGAAAAATTTGCTAAGTCCGAATGTCAAATTTAAATTTGACATTCGCACTTAGAAAATTTTTCAAATTTAAATTTGACAAACTTCGAAGGAGTAGTAGTGCCCCAGTGAAAGAAGACTTACCTACGAGAAGGGTATCGATGCCCCCTTGGTACTTACTTAATGTAATATGTGGGACCCCTTGGCATCATACCTCATGTGATACTTGGGCCCCCTTGCTATCTTACCTAAGTGATACGTGGGCTCCATTGGCATCATACCTCATGTGACTCATGGGCCCCCTTGGCACCTTACCTCATGTAAGGCGTGAGCCCCCTTGGCACCTTACTTCATGTAAGGTGTGGGCCCCCTCGACACCTTACCTAATGTAAGACGTGGGCCCCCTTGGCACCTCAACTCATGTAAGACGTAGGCCCCCTTGGCACCTTACTTCATGTAAGGCGTGGGCCCCCTTGACACCTTACCTAATGTAAGACGTGGGCCCCCTTGGCAGCATACCTCATGTGATATGACACCTCACCTAATGTAATAGGTGTATGTCTAGTGATGACACACATAGCTTACAACTTATGATGATGCATACAAATAAATAATATGACAGTGTATTGTGTTTTACTTTTATTCATGATACGAACGTATTACAAAGTCCTTAGTAACATAGCTTAACAAATAAGTGCAACACTTGATTCAACTGGATGATGTCAGAAGTTGGTAGGTATGTCCTTGTCCAATAAGTATGGCTGTTCTTGTGCGACTATGGCTCATAACTTGAATCTGCAAAGTAGAAAGCATGTTACAATATTTTACAAAGGAAGCATAATGTTCGAGCACCCTAAGTTTTTATTGGATACGCCTATGATACAAGTTTATATTTGAGTTGACTCGCTCGCTACAAACGGTGAGTTGTTGTACAAACAGTTGAACCAATGATTAAAATATATTATTTATCTACGACTGGTACATATTATCCATTACGTACGTAATTGAATTTAAAGCACCGAACTGACGTCATATCTATGTTTTAATATAATATTCGGAAACCACGAGTCATCGGTTTGCAAATTACTCTAGAAAAAAAGTCGCCTTCACCGGGGTTCGAACCGCGATGTGTGGATCTCTAGCGAGCAGTGCTATCTATTTAACCATAACGGTTATCGCTAAAAGTAATAATGCGATCTGCTATATAAGCTACACTTTGAGTATCGCGAATTAAGATCGCATTAAAATAATTCATGAAAATATTGTAATTTAATAAGTTTAAAAATTTTCACTCCAAAAAATAACCCCCCATCAACATACTAAATTTTCAGATTAAAATGAAAGTGAACTTCGTCAGAAAGGCGACTTTTATGTTTTTCAAAAAAAGTGCGATACGGACCATAGTTTTCGAAAATCTTTGGATTTTTTTATTTCGAAAAATCCATTACTAAGTTTCGCCCTAGAGAAAAAATAATCAACCCAAACCCTACTAATTTACCGAATCGGCAGCGATTTTGCTGCTACTGCAATAACACGAATTTCGAAAAAAAAACTAATAAAAATTCAAAAATTAATAATTCCAAAACTAATAACAAAACTATATTGACATTTACAGGGCTCACTAGCAAAAGCAACCCCCTACAACATACTAAATTTTCAGATTAAACTGAAAGCGAACTTCGTCAGAAATGCCAGTTTAATTTTTTTCAAAAAATTTGCGATACGGACCATAGTTTTCGAAAATCTTTGGATTTTTCTATTGCGAAAAATCCATTACTGTGTTCCGCCCTAGAAAAAAAATAATCAAACCAAACCCTGCTAATTTACCGAATCGGCAGCGATTTTGCTACTGCAATAACACGAATTTCGAAAAAAAAACTAATAAAAATTCAAAAATTAATAATTCCAAAACTAATAACAAAACTATATTGTCATTTACAGGGCTCACTAGCTAAGCAACCCCCTACAACATACTAAATTTTAAGATTAAAATGAAAGCGAACTTCGTCAGAAATGCCACTTTTATTTTTTTCAAAAAATTTGCAATACGGACCACAGTTTTCGAAAATCTTTGGATTTTTTTATTGCGAAAAATCCATTACTGTGTTCCGCCCTAGAGAAAAAATAATCAAACCAAACCCTGCTAATTTACCGAAGCGGCAGCGATTTTGCTACTGCAGTAACACGAATTTCGAAAAAAAAAGCTAATAAAAATTCAAAAATTAATAATTCCAAAACTAATAACAAAACTATATTGACATTTACAGGGCTCACTAGCAAAAGCAACCCCCTACAACATACTAAATTTTCAGATTAAACTGAAAGCGAACTTCGTCAGAAATGCCACTTTTATTTTTTTCAAAAAATTTGCGATACGGACCATAGTTTTCGAAAATCTTTGGATTTCTTTATTACGAAAATTGCATTACTTTGTTCCGCCCTAGAGAAAAAATAATTAACCCAAACGCTACTAATTTACAGTATTGGCAGCGATTTTGCTACTGCAATAACACGAATTTCGAAAAAAAAAATAATAAAAATTCAAAAATTAATAATTCCAAAACTAATAACAAAACTATATTGTCATTTACAGGGCTCACTAGCTAAGCAACCCCCTACAACATACTAAATTTTCAGATTAAAATGAAAGCGAACTTCGTCAGAAATGCCAGTTTAATTTTTTTCAAAAAATTTGCGATACGGACCATAGTTTTCGAAAATCTTTGGATTTTTCTATTGCTAAAAATCCATTACTGTGTTCCGCCATAGAAAAAAAATAATCAAACCAAACCCTGCTAATTTACCGAATCGGCAGCGATTTTGCTACTGCAATAACACGAATTTCGAAAAAAAAACTAATAAAAATTCAAAAATTAATAATTCCAAAACTAATAACAAAACTATATTGTCATTTACAGGGCTCACTAGCTAAGCAACCCCCTACAACATACTAAATTTTAAGATTAAAATGAAAGCGAACTTCGTCAGAAATGCCACTTTTATTTTTTTCAAAAAATTTGCAATACGGACCACAGTTTTCGAAAATCTTTGGATTTTTTTATTGCGAAAAATCCATTACTGTGTTCCGCCCTAGAGAAAAAATAATCAAACCAAACCCTGCTAATTTACCGAATCGGCAGCGATTTTGCTACTGCAATAACACGAATTTCGAAAAAAAAAAAAATAATAAAAATTCAAAAATTAATAATTCCAAAACTAATAACAAAACTATATTGACATTTACAGGGCTCACTAGCTAAGCAACCCCCTACAACATACTAAATTTTCAGATTAAAATGAAAGCGAACTTCGTCAGAAATGCCACTTTTATTTTTTTCAAAAAATTTGCAATACGGACCACAGTTTTCGAAAATCTTTGGATTTTTTTATTGCGAAAAATCCATTACTGTGTTCCGCCCTAGAGAAAAACTAATCAAACCAAACCCTGCTAATTTACCGAATCGGCAGCGATTTTAATTGCTACTGCAATAACACGAATTTCGAAAAAAAAAATAATAAAAATTCAAAAATTAATAATTCCAAAACTAATAACAAAACTATATTGACATTTACAGGGCTCACTAGCAAAAGCAACCCCCTACAACATACTAAATTTTCAGATTAAACTGAAAGCGAACTTCGTCAGAAATGCCAGTTTAATTTTTTTCAAAAAATTTGCGATACGGACCATAGTTTTCGAAAATCTTTGGATTTCTTTATTACGAAAATTCCATTACTTTGTTCCGCCCTAGAGAAAAAATAATCAACCCAAACGCTACTAATTTACAGTATTGGCAGCGATTTTGCTACTGCAATAACACGAATTTCGAAAAAAAAAATAATAAAAATTCAAAAATTAATAATTCCAAAACTAATAACAAAACTATATTGTCATTTACAGGGCTCACTAGCTAAGCAACCCCCTACAACATACTAAATTTTCAGATTAAAATGAAAGCGAACTTCGTCAGAAATGCCAGTTTAATTTTTTTCAAAAAATTTGCGATACGGACCATAGTTTTCGAAAATCTTTGGATTTTTCTATTGCGAAAAATCCATTACTGTGTTCCGCCCTAGAAAAAAAATAATCAAACCAAACCCTGCTAATTTACCGAATCGGCAGCGATTTTGCTACTGCAATAACACGAATTTCGAAAAAAAAACTAATAAAAATTCAAAAATTAATAATTCCAAAACTAATAACAAAACTATATTGTCATTTACAGGGCTCACTAGCTAAGCAACCCCCTACAACATACTAAATTTTAAGATTAAAATGAAAGCGAACTTCGTCAGAAATGCCACTTTTATTTTTTTCAAAAAATTTGCAATACGGACCACAGTTTTCGAAAATCTTTGGATTTTTTTATTGCGAAAATTCCATTACTTTATTCCGCCCTAGAGAAAAAATAATCAACCCAAACGCTACTAATTTACAGTATTGGCAGTGATTTTGCTACTGCTATAACACGAATTTTGAGAAAAAACTAATAAAAATTCAAAAATTTATAATTCCAAAACTAATAACAAAACTATATTGACATTTACAGGGCTCACTAGCAAAAGCAACCCCCTACAACATACTAAATTTTCAGATTAAACTGAAAGCGAACTTCGTCAGAAATGCCACTTTTATTTTTTTCAAAAAATTTGCAATACGGACCACAGTTTTCGAAAATCTTTGGATTTTTTTATTGCGAAAAATCCATTACTGTGTTCCGCCCTAGAGAAAAAATAATCAAACCAAACCCTGCTAATTTACCGAATCGGCAGCGATTTTGCTACTGCAATAACACGAATTTCGAAAAAAAAAAAATAATAAAAATTCAAAAATTAATAATTCCAAAACTAATAACAAAACTATATTGACATTTACAGGGCTCACTAGCTAAGCAACCCCCTACAACATACTAAATTTTCAGATTAAAATGAAAGCGAACTTCGTCAGAAATGCCACTTTTATTTTTTTCAAAAAATTTGCAATACGGACCACAGTTTTCGAAAATCTTTGGATTTTTTTATTGCGAAAAATCCATTACTGTGTTCCGCCCTAGAGAAAAACTAATCAAACCAAACCCTGCTAATTTACCGAATCGGCAGCGATTTTGCTACTGCAATAACACGAATTTCGAAAAAAAAAATAATAAAAATTCAAAAATTAATAATTCCAAAACTAATAACAAAACTATATTGACATTTACAGGGCTCACTAGCAAAAGCAACCCCCTACAACATACTAAATTTTCAGATTAAACTGAAAGCGAACTTCGTCAGAAATGCCAGTTTAATTTTTTTCAAAAAATTTGCGATACGGACCATAGTTTTCGAAAATCTTTGGATTTTTTTATTACGAAAAATCCATTACTGTGTTCCGCCCTAGAGAAAAAATAATCAACCCAAACGCTACTAATTTACCGAATCGGCAGCGATTTTGCTACTGCAATAACACGAATTTGGAAAAAAAAAAAATAATAAAAATTCAAAAATTAATAATTCCAAAACTAATAACAAAACTATATTGACATTTACAGGGCTCACTAGCAAAAGCAACCCCCTACAACATACTAAATTTTCAGATTAAACTGAAAGCGAACTTCGTCAGAAATGCCAGTTTAATTTTTTTCAAAAAATTTGCGATACGGACCATAGTTTTCGAAAATCTTTGGATTTTTCTATTGCGAAAAATCCATTACTGTGTTCCACCCGAGAAAAAAAAAAATCAAACCAAACCCTGCTAATTTACCGAATCGGCAGCGATTTTGCTACTGCAATAACACGAATTTCGAAAAAAAAAAAATAATAAAAATTCAAAAATTAATAATTCCAAAACTAATAACAAAACTATATTGACATTTACAGGGCTCACTAGCTAAGCAACCCCCTACCACATACTAAATTTTCAGATTAAAATGAAAGCGAACTTCGTCAGAAATGCCACTTTTATTTTTTTCAAAAAATTTGCAATACGGACCATAGTTTTCGAAATTCTTTGGATTTTTTTATTGCGAAAATTCCATTGCTTTGTTCCGCCCTAGAGAAAAAATAATCAACCCAAACGCTACTAATTTACAGTATTGGCAGTGATTTTGCTACTGCTATAACACGAATTTTGAGAAAAAACTAATAAAAATTCAAAAATTAATAATTCCAAAACTAATAACAAAACTATATTGTCATTTACAGGGCTCACTAGCTAAGCAACCCCCTACAACATACTAAATTTTAAGATTAAAATGAAAGCGAACTTCGTCAGAAATGCCACTTTTATTTTTTTCAAAAAATTTGCAATACGGACCACAGTTTTCGAAAATCTTTGGATTTTTTTATTGCGAAAATTCCATTACTTTGTTCCGCCCTAGAGAAAAAATAATCAACCCAAACGCTACTAATTTACAGTATTGGCAGCGATTTTGCTACTGCAATAACACGAATTTCGAAAAAAAAAATAATAAAAATTCAAAAATTAATAATTCCAAAACTAATAACAAAACTATATTGTCATTTACAGGGCTCACTAGCTAAGCAACCCCCTACAACATACTAAATTTTCAGATTAAAATGAAAGCGAACTTCGTCAGAAATGCCACTTTAATTTTTTTCAAAAAATTTGCGATACGGACCATAGTTTTCGAAAAGCTTTGGATTTTTTTATTGCGAAAAATCCATTACTGTGTTCCGCCCTAGAGAAAAAATAATCAAACCAAACCCTGCTAATTTACCGAAGCGGCAGCGATTTTGCTACTGCAATAACACGAATTTCGAAAAAAAAACTAATAAAAATTCAAAAATTAATAATTCCAAAACTAATAACAAAACTATATTGACATTTACAGGGCTCACTAGCTAAGCAACCCCCTACAACATACTAAATTTTCAGATTAAAATGAAAGCGACCTTCGTCAGAAATGCCAGTTTAATTTTTTTCAAAAAATTTGCGATACGGACCATAGTTTTCGAAAATCTTTGGATTTTTTTATTACGAAAAATCCATTACTTTGTTCCGCCCTAGAGAAAAAATAATCAACCCAAACGCTACTAATTTACCGTATTGGCAGCGATTTTGCTACTGCTATAACACGAATTTTGAAAAAAAACTAATAAAAATTCAAAAATTAATAATTCCAAAACTAATAACAAAACTATATTGACATTTACAGGGCTCACTAGCTAAGCAACCCCCTACAACATACTAAATTTTCAGATTAAAATGAAAGCGACCTTCGTCAGAAATGCCACTTTAATTTTTTTCAAAAAATTTGCGATACGGACCATAGTTTTCGAAAATCTTTGGATTTTTTTATTACGAAAAATCCATTACTTTGTTCCGCCCTAGAGAAAAAATAATCAACCCAAACGCTACTAATTTACCGTATTGGCAGCGATTTTGCTACTGCTATAACACGAATTTTGAAAAAAAACTAATAAAAATTCAAAAATTAATAATTCCAAAACTAATAACAAAACTATATTGACATTTACAGGGCTCACTAGCTAAGCAACCCCCTACAACATACTAAATTTTCAGATTAAAATGAAAGCGACCTTCGTCAGAAATGCCACTTTAATTTTTTTCAAAAAATTTGCGATACGGACCATAGTTTTCGAAAATCTTTGGATTTTTTTATTACGAAAAATCCATTACTTTGTTCCGCCCTAGAGAAAAAATAATCAACCCAAACGCTACTAATTTACCGTATTGGCAGCGATTTTGCTACTGCTATAACACGAATTTTGAAAAAAAACTAATAAAAATTCAAAAATTAATAATTCCAAAACTAATAACAAAACTATATTGACATTTACAGGGCTCACTAGCTAAGCAACCCCCTACAACATACTAAATTTTCAGATTAAAATGAAAGCGACCTTCGTCAGAAATGCCACTTTAATTTTTTTCAAAAAATTTGCGATACGGACCATAGTTTTCGAAAATCTTTGGATTTTTTTATTACGAAAAATCCATTACTTTGTTCCGCCCTAGAGAAAAAATAATCAACCCAAACGCTACTAATTTACCGTATTGGCAGCGATTTTGCTACTGCTATAACACGAATTTTGAAAAAAAACTAATAAAAATTCAAAAATTAATAATTCCAAAACTAATAACAAAACTATATTGACATTTACAGGGCTCACTAGCTAAGCAACCCCCTACAACATACTAAATTTTCAGATTAAAATGAAAGCGAACTTCGTCAGAAATGCCACTTTAATTTTTTTCAAAAAATTTGCGATACGGACCATAGTTTTCGAAAATCTTTGGATTTTTTTATTGCGAAAGATCCATTACTGTGTTCCGCCCTAGAGAAAAAATAATCAAACCAAACCCTGCTAATTTACCGAATCGGCAGCGATTTTGCTACTGCTATAACACGAATATAACGTACGAACCACCGGATGATTACAATCGATCTTTATCGTCTCGGGGTTCTTCACCTTTATTCTGTATTTCTTACCTTTATAAGTTTGAACTTTATAAATTTCGCATAATTATATTTTGAGTGTGACAATATGCCAATAAAGCTCTTAGCGTTATTTGTCTATAAAAATGAAGTATAAAATAATCGGCAATTAAACTGGTTTAATTAATTAGAAGGAACAAAAAGATACTCGATACCTACTTAATACTAATTGAACTAAATTTCAGGCGTGCAATTTTAAAATTCTACAAAAAGTACGTAGCTCCTTATTAACCCTACATAATAATAAATACAAAAGAAATTAAAAAAGGAAAATTAATTTAGATTACTCTTCTTTAACACGTCTTCTTTTTTATTTACGCAGTAAGAACAAGACACCAGTAAAATTGTATTATCTTTCTGACAATCCACTAATAAAAAGATACATTTTAATATCCCTATTTATCAACTAAACATACTTTGCAAGATATTTGAAGAATCGTTCAAATTCTTCAAATTTTTACTTCATTTTATGACCAACAAAATATAATATTATACCAAATAATTTGCAAAAGCGCCAATTTGAGATTGAGAAATTAAAAAAGGAAAATTAATTTAGATTACTCTTCTTTAACACGTCTTCTTTTTTATTTACGCAGTAAGAACAAGACACCAGTAAAATTGTATTATCTTTCTGACAATCCACTAATAAAAAGATACATTTTAATATCCCTATTTATCAACTAAACATACTTTGCAAGATATTTGAAGAATCGTTCAAATTCTTCAAATTTTTACTTCATTTTATGACCAACAAAATATAATATTATACCAAATAATTTGCAAAAGCGCCAATTTGAGATTGAGTTTTGCGTGGAAGCAGTGCTCACAAAAAACAATGGTTAAAGAATTTCACGTTCTACAATTATTATTATGTTCAAATTATTTTGCTTATTTACGGATACACATATCAAAATCTATTTTTATATTACACGTAGTGTTTTGGAAATTGTGAATAACTTTATTCGATTCCCCAATTAATTTCATACTTAAATTCGAAAATTTAATTTCATTGTTAAAAACCAGCAATCACAATAATGAAGGTTGACATCAATTTGAAAACGGATTCCAATAAAAATCAAATACAAGCAGCAGCTATGAGTGAGCACAGCCGATTATGTTTATTTTATTCATTAATTTTTTTTGTAATACAAAAATTTACATTTATTAAAAATGAATAAAATTAACTTTTGTTATCGGTAAAAAGGTTAATGCCAAGTCTGTTATAATAATAATAATAATCTTTATTTACAAAATAGCTCCTTTAAACAATGGACAATACAAAATAAAAAAAGTTACATATTTAAAGCAATCCTAATCGATGATTTAAAACTAGTCGAACAACTTGCGTGTAAGTCAACTCCAACCTTATTTGCAAGGTATTGCAACCTTGTAACTGGGGAATGCATCCCATAGCTGGTCCTATGGAAATCAACCAAGAAAAGATCTGGCTTCCGAACAGAGCACGGGTGAGCCCAAGAATTGATCTTTTTAAGCAACGATGGACAATCGATATTATTCTTCAAGAGTTTGAACATAAACAACAGGTCCAGGTAATCTCTTCTAGCATCCAATCTTGATAAACCTAGGTATCCTAGCAGCAAATTGTAATTGGTGTCGAAACAAATGCAGAACTTGAAGCAAATGAATTTGGCATATCTTCTTTGAAGTTCCTCTAATCGGGAGATGTGAGTCAAATTTGAAAAGTTGTATTAACTGCTGATAGTGCAGAACTGAGACCGTTAGGTTGCCAAGACAATCCCGGTAAGTTGTAATCTCCAATGATACATATTCTGTGACTCGGAAATAGTTGAGTAAAACTCGCAACTTACCTGTTACTAGTAGAATTGATTACAAGTAGACGGATATCTAACGTTAAATAAATATAATAAATAAACTAACATAAAAAAAGCAACAACAACATTGTGAATCGGCAATGGTATAAATGTAAACTGTGCTAGAATCGAAGCAGTTTCGACGACTTGATGGGTTCCGTGCTCAAATTAATGTCAATCTTGCTTAACATTGTACAAATAAAACTAACCTTTCAAATTTTAATACAGCAAATCCATCAATCCACCTTCACCAATTTTCCAGTGGTTCTTCCCCCTACCAACTTTCTGCACTGCACTATTCCATTTGTTACGAAATCTACAACAAATTAAAAATCTTAAATTGTTAAGAATTTTTAAAAAAATTGTCATAAATTTATTTTAAAAACATCAAAAATAAGCTGATTACTTCTGTCGTTTGACATAATAATTGCTACTTGTTAATTTGTATGCACTTTTTTAATTATTAGCAAACGAAGTTTCCGTTGTAAGTTTCACGATTGAAATGTCATTTCGAAATGTTTTTGAATATGTTGCTTTGAAGTTCAAAATTATCAAAGAATCAAACTGCCTTAAGTATTGATGCATGTGCTGCAAACAAACGAAAAGCAAAAATAAAAACATATTTTCATCCACATCACATTAGTAGAAATTCCGAATATTTAAAATACATAGAAATTAACAAATTGCCATTTGTTGGCACACTAAATTTAACATAACCTACCTTTCACTTCATATTGGTCCATCATCAACACAATCTTCTAACTGTCGTTGAATGCTGACCACTTTTGATAACTCGACTGAAATTTTCCTTACGCTCATTTCTTTTGTTGTAATTACTAGAAAAAATTAAAATTCCAAAATTAACCTATGAAAATGAAAATAATCAACTTGGTTCCCTTCTTGTCATTTGACATGTAAACAAAACAAGCGCCACCTAACGTCAAATAACTAAAGTTAATGCTTAGTCAATTACTTACCTAATTTGCAGATTCCTACGTTATGACAGTCGGTATTGCAGAAACCTATGTTGTGCTTTGATGTTTTTGAGGTTAGATAGCAGGACTAAGAAAAATTAATTTAAATTAATGACTTATGGTCGATTTATACTCAACATTTAACATTTATCATTTAACACTTAACATTTAACATTTATCATTTAAGAAGATAAACAATAGGAATTGTGTATAAGCATTTATACTCCTCATTTAACATTTAACATTTATCACTTATCATTTAAGAGATAACCAACTTTCATCTATCATTTAACATTTAAGAAATTTTGTTCACACTGCGCAAGTCTAACTGCGTGCGAAAATTTATCGTTTATTTTGCGAGTATTTTTTAATATTAATAGTAGTAATTCGTTACAACAGCAATATCTTTTACTTTTTTCATTACACAAAACAAACTGATATTCACACAAATAAAAATTTCACTAATATTTACTGAAATATTGAAAAACAAATATTGAATAACTGTCAACACGTGCTAAATGTTAAATGTTAAATGGGCTCAGTATGTATCGGGACCCTTAAATGTTAAATGAAAATGATAAATGTTAAATGTTAAGTGTTAAGTGATAAATGTTAAATGTTGAGTATAAATCGACCATTAATAATGAATTATTTAATTATCTGCAACTAATGCAACTTTAGAAAATTTGAAACACATGCATTGTAAAATATTATATTTGCCCACACCAAATATAAAATATAACAAACCTATTGTTCCGTGAACTCTAGTAAAGATCCACACATATCAAAATGCTATTATCAAATTTTTCAACACCATTGAAAATAAATCACAATCTTGATGTCTTTTTCTACACAGGCAAGTCCATCCTTCTTAGGTCTGTAGCTGTGCACCGACTGTTAGACTTCTGTAAAACAAAAATTTACATTTATTAAAAATGAATAAAAAATATACACTTCAAATTCTATTTTGTATATTACAAAACAATAAAGACCAGGGCCCTAAGCAGACTTGTATTAACTTAAATTTAAGCAATAAATGCTTTTATTAACATTTACACTATTGTGACAGGGTAATAAAAAGGGCTTTTTAAGAAGTTTTAAGCGAACACAATAATGTGGGTAAACATCTGTTTAATCACACATTCCAGTAAAATTGCAATACACGTTACTATAGTGTCAACCGCATATCTAGAAAGTTTCAACTGTACAAACAGCACGTTAAACTATGTTTATTTCATTGTTAATGACAATAATGACATGAGTCTTTTACGGTTACTAACAGAAGAAGGCAAAGATCTAATGTTACGTATGTACGTACCATCGTATCCAAATACGTTACATTGGACCTTTTAACAATATGCTACAGACACACTTAACTCACATAAAATAAAACAAATGCATTGTCAGGATGCGTTCTCAAATTATTTTTAAGTAAGATTAATTTTTTACGTGTTACATGTTTCAATTAAATAGTTCTTTAACTTATATGTAAGTTATAGATTAAATTTTAATTTCAATTCAATGTAACATGTAAACAATAAATCCTAATAAAAATATTATCACATAGGTATTAATAACTTCTTAAGTTAATTTATATCTAAAATTAATGTCTAAAAAGTATCTATAGATCAAAATCAAAGTGAACTTGGTCAAAAAAACGACTTTCATGATTTTCAAAAAATTTACAATACCGATATTTTACGAAAACCCTTGGATTCTTTACTTCGAAAATTCAATTACAATGTTCCGCCCTAAAACGAAATTAATCAATTCAAAAGCAACTAAATTACCGAATTGGCAGCGATTTTGCTACGGCTATGTAGCGAATTTTGAGAAAAACATCATAACATAATAAATAAATTTCAAAAATTAATAACGTCCTAACTAATAATAAAACTATATTAACATTTGTAGGACACATTAACTACGCAACCCCCTACAACATATTAAATTGTCAGATAAAAATGAAAGTAAACTTCGTCAGAAAGGCGACTTTTATGTTTTTCAAAAAAGTTGCAATACGAACCACATTTCTTGAAAATCTTTGTATTTTTTTATTTCGAAAAATCCATTACTATGTTCCGCCTTAGAGAAAAAATAATCATCTCAAACGCAACTAAATTACCGAATTGGCAGCGATTTTGCTACGGGTATGTAGCGAATTTGGGAAAAACATCATAACATAATAAACAAATTTCAAAAATTAATAACGTCCTAACTAATAATAAAACTATATTAACATTTGTAGGACACATTAACTACGCAACCCCCTACAACATATTAAATTTTCAGATAAAAATGAAAGTAAACTTCGTCAGAAAGGCGACTTTTATGTTTTTCAAAAAAGTTGCAATACGGACCACATTTCTTGAAAATCTTTGGATTTATTTTATTTCGAAAAATCCATTACTATGTTCCGCCTTAGAAAAAAAATAATCATCTCAAACGCAACTAAATTACCGAATTGGCAGCGATTTTGCTACGGCTATGTAGCGAATTTTGAGAAAAATAAAAAAACATAATAAATAAATTTTAAAAATTAATACTTCCAAAAGTAATAACAAAACTATATTAATATTTGTGGGACTCATTAACTAAGCAACCTATGAACAGTTTTTAGATAATGTTTTTATTTGAAATTATTTATTAAAAAATAAAATTTGAACCAAGATGGATTTTAACAAGTATTTGTGCCATAAAAAATTTACATACATTCATTTGAACTAAAACACCCAAGTTTAAATACTTTCAAATGTAAGCAAAATTCAACAAATTAAAAATATTCAAAAATAAACAAGTAAACATAAAAATCGAATTGGAAAGGGGGGTGGGCAATTATTAAGGTACCTAATCATATCAAATTTTTAGCATAAACCAAAAAATGCACAAAACACTTTTTCGAAAACTAAAATGTTTAAGTTATCACAATATATAAATACACTGTATGTATATTATCGCAAACGTTTTCACCATACTATGGCATCATCAGGCGATTTGATATGATTAATATCGAGTTACACTACTTAAACCACTTATCTATTGATTATTAAGATACCTATTATAAGAAAGGATGTGGTACCAGATGCTAAGAAATACTCGAGTTCAATAATTTAATTAACATATTTTAAATAAAATTAATGTTTATTACAAATTGAATATCCTAAATTAATACCACAGGCAACTTCTTAAAAGTAAAAAAAATTACGTAAAAATGCTGCTTAAACAAGTACATGAATTTTTTATAATATATTTGTTAATCATTCAAAAGAAGCAAAAATATTAACTTTTGTTCCAATACACATATCTTTTTGGGTTGGTTCTAAATTTTTGCTGCATTCGACAGGATGATAGATATGAATTAAACCCGTATCAACAGTACGTATTACTTTTATAGAAGATTTAATATTATTGTCATAAAATGCAACGTCTTCTAATCCCCATCCAGTGATCGATGTATTAAAACCTCCTAGATTAACAAATTCAACTTTGTATAAGCTTACAATATCAAATCCGAATTGCCTCCAAAATCCGTATTGATTATTTAAATTTATATCCATATTATGTGAGTATTCTATCGATTTGTTTTGAAATTTTAAGTTATATAAACTGAACACTATAGGAAAATATATATTTTGATTCTTTATCGTATTCTGTCTAATTCTTAATAAACTTCTATGATTAAAAACTACATCAACGTCTACAAAAACTAACAGTTGTCGTTGTTAAAAGTATCTGCACCTATCCTTCATTGGAATAATTAAATTAATACTATTTTGGAAATATTCTGCAGTCTCTTTAGTTTTATATAAAATAACTACCAATCTGGTAAGTTCTTGCTCGTTAATACAAATTTCTTCATATACTTTAAGAAATCTTTTAAACGTATTATACCGCCCGTTTAATGGCGGGTAAGCAATTTGTTGCTATTTTAAAAGTAACTTCATAATGCCTCTCTCATAGAAGCAAAAACTCGACTAAGCGATTTTCACAATCTTCTTTTGGTGCCGATTTCTTATTCCTAAGGAAGTTTTGTAATGATAAAAAAGATGCTAATCTCTTGCTGCCAGATTCGGACTATAAGGTGGATGCATCAAAACTTCCCAACCAAGCTCCCGGAGTTTCTGGTTAGACACTGTAGACGTCTGTGGCCTGCCATTTTCTGATGGAACACAACACTTCTTCTGTTTTGTTCTTGTACTTTCCAACTGTAATATGTGCCCCGCCGATCAAAGCGAGGATTCTTCAGGGCTCCACCATGGCCCCCAGACTTTACATCTTCTATGCACGCGATATTATGTTGTACGAGGACAACACCGCTAACTTCGTAAACTCTCTCAGGCCGACATTCATAATACCACGACTTCAAACTGCCCTCGACGATCTAGAAGAGGTATGGTGTCGTACTTGACGCGTACTGGTAAATCCTAATAAGAGTACGAGGAGATACTTCTCTGAGATTCCTCCAAAGATTCCATTAAAAGAAAGTTTAAGATGTTCGGCACCTAGGCAATCTCCTTGAGTAAAATCTCCAAATACTTGGGGGTAACGTTAGACAGGGGACTTCGGTGAGACCCCCATACTAAACAAGTTTCCAATAAAGCAAGAAGTCCTATCGATACTTTAGTCGCTTGCTTAATCAGAATAGCAAAATAAGCACAAAGAACGGCCTGTCGTTGGTGAAATCGTCAGACCAATTCTCTAGCATATTCAAAAGCTCCAGGTAGTGCAGAATATCAGTATGGGACGTGTCATGAAGGTTCAATGGCAAGTCTCAAACAAACAGCTGCAGGATAACTTCAATCTGGAGTCAATCGAGGAGTTTATACGAAGCACGGCGGTTCAACTCGATAAAGTTCGTGAGATTCTCCAAAAACCTGTAAGTCCGAGAGCTGGGTCTTACCAGCTCGACAATGACCTAAGGTACAAGAGGTCTAAATCAATCCTACAGCCAATACTTCCGAGATAATTGTTTTGCTATTTCTTTATACTTAGTCGACGATCACAAACTGCGACGGCAGCACAGATTACATACCGAAGATACGCAAGTGCTGAACCTGAAAGATAGATAAAAAACGGTCGACTAATGATGTTCCTGTTGCCCTACAACACTTTACCCTCCAGACCCAAACTCAATTTAACGTTAGGTTGTTTATTGTTAACCAACGAGTTACGGTACACGACTGGTTATTACTTCGTGACTTTCATTTAAATTTTTCGTTTCTACCCAAGGCCCCCCCCCCGCGGATAAATTCTACGACGATCTGACAAACTCCGAAATCCTGCTAATCAACGAATTTAGTAACTAACAATTTCGAAGACTATACAAGGTTCAAGAAACTCAAATAGATCTTGAAATCATCAGCGTAAGACAATGAATAACTATTGGCGAAACTATTATTCACTACATAGCAGGAGGATAAAGTTAAAAACATGCTTTGTATAATTCTGAGTTGTGGGACGTCTTAATGAGAAATAGTCTAAAATTATAAGTTCTAGAAATGGATGCTCTTAGACGTAGCTGTAGAACATCAAGGCTGCAACATATCTCGAATACTAATTAAGATAAGGGAGAAAATGAAGTTGGATAGCGACGTCATAGATCAAATTGAGAAAAAAAGCTGATATGGTATGGACATATGGACCACTCCACATACTATGCCAATGCCCGGCCTTGGCCAGGAGCAGGCTGCGTCATCTCGGTTTGCCCTACCCAACAACCGAGGAGATAGAACAATCTCCCTTCAGCAGCGTTCTCGACCTGGTCGAGGAGACGCAGTTGTTTGAGTAAAACTCGGATGGGTGCACAATAAGCTTAAGCTTCAGTGCAGTGGGGATATGTACCACAGCCCGTGACTAATAATAATAATAATAATGGACATCTAAATGGTATAGAGGAAGAGAGATGGTCGAGAATGGAGTGGAAATGAACTCCTGCAGGAAGACGAAAAAGCCACGTTTAGTGAACGTGAACGAAGGCAGACTAGAAAGTGAGCCAGAAAAAGTGAAGAAGATTTGGGCAGAACATTTTCAGAAGTTGCTGTGCACAAGCAGAACCTTCGGTTCTGCTTGTGTACGAGAACAAATCGATGAAGACAAAATCTACAAACCAGAGAAAGAAGAGATTATACAAACAATAAAAAGGCTTAAAAACGGAAAGGCACCAGGCAGCGACGAGATGATGGCGGAAATGATGAAATATGAAGGCGAAGCATTACATAATGAAATCAGTTCACTGGTGAAAAGAATCTGGAACAAAGAGAAGATGCCAAAAGCATGGAGCGATGGAGTCATCATAACATTGAGGAAGAAAGGAGATGCGGAAGTGTGCGACAATTACAGAGGCATAACACTCCTGAATGTGGCTTACAAAGTGTTATCCTCAATAATACAAAACAGATTAGTAAAATACACTGACATGATAATTGGTGAATATCAATTTGGTTTTAGAAGAGGAAAGTCGACGGTTGGTGCGATACACACGCTAAAACAGATAACCGAGAAAATCAGAGAATTTGGAATGGTGATGCACCTGCTCTTCGTGGATTTCAAATAAGCTTTCAATAGAGTAAACAGGAAGCAACTGCTGAAAGCCATGAAAGAACTGAAGGTACCAACAAAGTTAATTAGACATTAGAGAAAACGACAGTTAATATAAACAGTCCAGCAAGAGAAACAGAAGAGTTTGAAGTAAACTGCGGTGTTAGGCAAAGCGACGCCTTATCGGCCACATTGTTTAACATTGTACTCAAAAAAGTTATTAGAAAGGCGGGATGCTCTGGAACGATAATAAATAAAGACAACCAAATAATTGCATACGCGGATGATATGGTGATAATATCAAAAACAGAAAGAGCACTGAAAGACACTTTCAATGCAATAAAAGAACCGGCAGAAGAGATGGGCCTCGTAGTAAACATGTGCAAGACAAAATATATGAAGTGTCAGAGAACAAATACAAATGTCAATATGCGTGAACTAAGAATAAACGATTGCAGTTTCGACCAAGTAGCGAATTTTAATTATCTCGGAGTGTAAATAAATAGCAATAACTGTAGAACATCGGAGGTTAGAGCAAAGATTCAAGCCGGAAACAGATTGTATTTCGCAAGTAGACAGATATTGAGAGACAAACAAATACCAAGACAAACTAAGATACAAATATATAAGTCTATCATAAGACCGGTAGTGACATATTCATCAGAAACAATGTGCCTGACACAAAGAGAAGAAGAGAAGAAGAGGGAAGAGGAGGAGAAGAAGAGGAGAAAATGATTTTAGGACCAAAAAAAGTGGATGACGAATATAGAACGAAAATGAACTACGAGATCCAAAAGAAGATGAACGGCGAAAATATAGTAAGATTCATAAAAGCACAGAGAGTAAAATGGCTGGGCCACGTCATGAGAAGTAGCGACGAGGAGATGATAAATCGAGTGACGTTGTGGGAACCTGACGGAGTCCGACCCAGAGGAAGACTGAGACTGCGATAGTGGGACGGAGTGATGGAAGACCTGAGATTAATCGGCGTGACAGACTGGAGACAGACCTACAACAATCGCACGAGATGGAGATCAATATAGTCAAGGAAGTGAAGACACATCCCAGATTATGAAAAGTGACAAGACTTAAATTATTTGAATTGTAATTTGACGAGGACTAATCCTCCTCCCAAAAAGGATTTTGTAAGTCTCAATGGGACAGCTCAATTCGTAAAGAATGTAAAGCAATAAATTATTATGTATTAAAATGTAACTATTATTATACGAGAGTCTCAAGTGAATTACCTGTGAATGTTTGTTGAACATACGCATGACGGCGAACTGGAACGGTCATTTTATGGCCTCTATATTTTTTATATGTCATTGACATGTCTAAAATTAAATCAACTCCATGAATTTGGTCAAGTCGCCAATATCCGTATAGTATTTCATTAAAATCGATTATTCTTCCCCTTTGCTTCGAGTATGAATTTATAGATTCCATTACCTAAAAATATTATTGTCGTATATTATGTCGTATAACATCGTAAAGTGATATCACCAACCTCACGAATTACGTCAGTTAAACCTTCCTTAAAAGACGATCCCAGTCTTTTGATCGATTGATCAATCCCAGTCGATCTCCCAATCTAACACGTTTTCCAAACCTGACGTGTGTTTGTACCAGGGCACTCCGATACGTACAAAACTATTAACAATAATTTTGAAAACCATTATTTAATAATTCTAAGAATTTTTGTCTTTATTGGCTGGAAACTAACAGAACAAAAGAAAGCAACCATGCAAATTGTCGATTGTTCGACTGAAGTAACCAATTCAAATTTTTATCGTTTAAATTTAAATTTAGTGATTTCTGCTAGTTAGAACAACCAAATATATTAGAATGTACATACCTTTTGTTTTCGATTACGGCAGCTCTAATATTTCATCTAAATCTTGGAAGAATTTTCCAACTGCAGTTGGCCAAAGTTTCTAACACTGTTCACTCACACTATCACTTGATTTGTTAAGAAAACTATAAACAAATTGAAAATCAGTAAGAATTTCTCAAAAGTTCACAAAGAAACACAATATTAAAAATACCGTTTAACCGACTCACGAACGAACAAAACGTAATTTTTATACAAATTTAAATAAAATTGACACCTAACTATAAATATCGGAAATAAAGTGACATAATAGGAGCGTTCGATAATCTTAATTAGCTGCGTTCACTCGCGAACAAATATATTGATACTTTTCATTCCAAGTAAAAATACACAATCTTCTCACACTATCACATCTACAGCGCTCGCATCTACCTTGTAATATATTTGACGTCTCTGCTGCTCTGCTCTGCTATGTATTTGAAAACAAGCTCTGAAAACATCAACAAAATAATGATAATTTTGAGCTACCAATATTTTAAATTCTTTAAAATTGTTGATATTTTTAAATGCCAGTTTAATAATTTATTTGATTCTAAATTTAGTGTCAAGGATTTAAAACAAATCAGCGGTAAAGAAGAGAAGCGAAACTTTTGAGAATTTTTCTATAAATAGAAGCGACTTCATGGTTCGATTCGATTTTATACAGCGTTGTGAACTCCCCTTTAGATTTTAAATGGCGTTAACGAAATCGAATTTCTCGGCTGTTTAAATGTTTGTAAATTTACGCACGACGACGGAATTGTGTGCTGTTATAAATGGAAGAACTAAAGAAGCAAGGATGGTGAGTATATATTTTAATTGATAAAATTGAACTTATCACCCAATTTTAGGAACATAACCAACGAAGGCTTCAATTTACTTAGCGAAAATGGAACCGTGAAAGACTTGAAAAAACTGTCTTCCAACGCATTAAACGTAAGTCACTACAAAACTTTGGCTATTAAGAAGCACTAAATTTTTGTTTTTAGACCGACATTAAAGAGTTTGGCGATTCGGTACTGAGTTCTGAAATTAAGAAGGGAAGAAGTGGAAAGGTGGGCGTTTGAAGTGTTTCAAGTTGTTAGACACTAACTGGTTGCTTTTTAGATTATTTTACAGATACAAAAAATTAGAAACGTTTCCGCTCCGAAAGCTAAGGAAGATTCTCAGGCTGCTCCTCGTATGCTCAAGTTGATCCTAACCGATGGTCATACAAACTGTCAAGCGGTGGAGATTGGTAACATTTCCGCGTTGAGTCGGACCCACACACCACCGGGAACTAAAATTTTGATCAATAACTCTCAAATTTCGTCTGGGTGTTTTTTATTGGATTCTTCAAGTTGTTCGTTGCTGGGTGGAAAGGTTCCGGCTCTGTGTGAAAAATGGGAGTTGGTGAAGGATATGTCGAACCATGTGAGGACGTTAGGAGGAACCGACGGCGCTCCTCCTTGGGTGAATTTTGGCGAAAAGATAATTTGTTCAACTTCGGGTGACAACTTTAAGTCTTTGGCAAGTAAAGAAGTGAAGGAAGGTGTGGACGAGTTTGCCTTACAGAGACAAGGTGCAATCGCCGTAGCTTCAACAGGAGCAGTCAAAAAAGTGTTTGGAGGGGGTGGTGGTGCAACCAAACCTCCTCCTACAGAACAACAGAATAACTACTTCGGAAATAATAAAAAGTTTGTAAACTTTAGAGAAAAACGTGAAGAACAAGGGAGGAATTTTAAAGGCAGGAGGGAACCTAGAGAAAAAAATTTGGAGAAACCACAAAAACCGGTGGAAAAAGTATCTCTCTTTGATTTTCTCGAAGATAAATTGTTAGTTAACGAAGTTAAAAATGACAATAATTACAGACAAGAGACACAGAAAGTGAGAGAACCACCTAAACATTTTAATCCCCAACAAAACTTTAAGTTTCCCAGTGAAAACAGGCAAAATAGCCATGCTTACAGAAATGATGGTCAGAATAATGTGGATAGATTGGCCAACAATTTTAGACAGGTATCTCTTAACGGTCATCAGTACGCTAGGAAAACTCTGCAGCAGCACTTAAATTTGGACAACAAAAGCCAAGAACAAAAAAGTAATTCTGATGTTTGGCAGTGGAAGGTTGGCGATTTATGCATGGCCAAATATTGGGAAGACGGAAAGGTGAGGTTATTTTATGAGTTACTTCCATATCTCATCTTTTATTTTTGTTTTAGTATTACAATGCAACAATAGTCAACCTTACGGAACGAACCTGCGTGGTCCAATTTAACGGATACGGTAATGTAGAAGAAATTTTAAAGTTGGATTGCATTCCTGTCGAAGCAGATCCCGAATCAAAATCGAATACTCAACACAATAAAGGTAAAATACGACAATTTGGTAGAATTTTAAATTGACGAATTTTGATTTATAGGACCTTCGGGTTTTCGTAGTCACAAGAGACAATACACAAATAACTACCGTAGTTTTAATCGAGCCAGTTAGCAAATGAGAAACCTTCTCGTGTATTTCTTTTTGTAAATATTAATTGATTAATTTATAAAATTAAAGGATTTTTACTAGGTTATGCAGTTTTAAATTATTTAGTCCTTTTTATTCCATTTAAACTTAAGTTTTTGATTTTTAAAAAGCCGTCATAATTACTTGCACTGGGATCTTCTATACCCAAACCGCAACTGCTTCTGGTCTTTATTAATTTATGTGAAATCCGCGAATGTTGATTTTTGTCGTAAATATTTAATAATAGAAGATGATTGCGGTCTGGCACTTCAGTGCGTAAACCCGGTGGAGTAAACAAATTTTATTTTTACCGCCTTCCCTTGGCAGGCAAAGACAAACCACTCTAGAGCCCTTTACGTAGACAAAGGATCTTGAGATAGACTTAATAATAATTATTCAATTATGTGATTATTAAAACCACATCTCTGCTACTTAAAAAAAAAAGTTAATTTATTGAAAATCTAAAACCTTGCCGAGGCTGCTTCGCAAAGTGACTACGAGAGTTAATATTTTTATTCAAAAAATACTACTACCATTAAAGAAAAATCTTTGGTTTTCAAAAATTTGAAGAAAGGTAGCCAGTTAGGTGACTACGGTGCAGTTTTAAAAAAGTTCGATTTTTTCAGAAAATAAAAAACAAATTGACCTCTGGTTTTCCTGAAAACAAGGAAGCAATGATAGCACTGAAGAGGTCGCACAATCTTAGGGTAGGCCGGGATTAACCTGCCTGTTCTCGAAAACGCCACTGCTACGGTGTGTTACGACTTCTGACAGATAACAAAGTTTGACAGCTTTGACAGTGCCTTAGTGTTTTGATTATTTTTTGTGATTTCATAAATTTTCAAATAATGCAAGAAGAAAATTACGATAAGTTTTAATAAAAATTGTTCGCAAATTACCAATAAATTTCCTAAATTATTTATTGTTTTCTTTTTTTCTACTTGTAAAAATTTCAAAATAATGGAAGTGAACGAATTTACTCCCATAGATCCTAACACAAATTTGGAGAAGGTAAGTTAAAAATTTCGTTCGTTAATTGAATTTGTGATATGCAAATAGTGAGGTTTGTCAACAGATCTTGCCTATACAACAGAAGCGCATAGTAACTTTTATAAATCACTTTGTGTCCGATACAGTGTCCTTTTTAAATCATTTTGCTCAATCGTGCGAATCCCGTTTGATGGATTTTGAATATAAGATGCAAAAAGTCGAAGCATCTTTGTTAATATTAGAATCGCAAGTAAGTATGATAGTTTCGACAGGGCACTTCCGATATACCTAAGTTGCAATATTTTAGTTATCCTCTATACCAAATTTAGTAGATAATAAGGACGTTGTTTCTAATTTAGAAATTGTTCAAGAACAAAAGGTTGTCGTAGAGGAACATTTAGAATTGCCCGAAATTGCGACCGAAACGGAAAGCCATCACGTTAGTGTCGAGAGCGTCGTGCAGGACGGTCTCAAGGCTTGCGAGGATCCTAGATTTCAAAAATTCTTCAAAATGGTTCAATTTGGTGTTCCTCCAGCGGCGGTAAAACTAAAAATGGATGTCGAAGGTGTCGATCCCACCATTTTAGAGTGAGCTTTTTTCGCATTTTCTAGTTATGCTTTTCTAACATTTCCCACGTACAGTTTGCATTAATTATCATCGTCACGCTTGTTGATCGCACAAACTTAAAACAAAAGAATGTGAACGACCTTGAACTAAATAAAATGTTTTGCCAGGTGGAGCCTAGGGGTAGAGGCTAGATCGATTCTTATTTTCGTCTTCGCCTCTATTCGATCCCGTTAATAAGTTAAAACCAAATTTGTAATAATTACTTAATGCGTTTTTTTGATACGTTGCCGCCTGTGCGGTATTTTAAAAATAAAGTAAACAACGGGAAACATAATTATTATGCCGCCATTTTAAAAAAACATGGCCGTGCGTCAGGATAATTATTTTCGTGGCGGTGTCACTTTTTAGAAAATAATTTTACCACTTTTCATTTACTTCTTTTAATAGATCAAATTCCTCCTAACGAACGTACACATTTTTTGGCAGAGGTATTTTTCTTGTTTTCGTTCCCATGGTTACCTTTACACGTAGTTCTTCTTTATTGACTCTTTGTAACTATGTACGTACATACGTAAATCGCCCCTAATCTTGCGAACGTCATTTGTTTTGTACACAAGAAACATTATTGCTAATTAATTAGGAAATACGTTTTTCTTCTTCAGGACCGGCTTTGCGCTTATTAGTTTGTCGGACATTATTACAATATTATGTGTATTCCCATGTTTTCGTATCTTAGCAACAGTGGCTTTGAAAACTACGACTTCGTCGACACGTGTTGCACAACAAACGGCAGTCTGATGTAGTAAAGATAAATTTCGTTGGCTATTAAAACATGTAACCCCTTAAAAACTGTATTAAGTTGGTGGGGCAGTTACGGCCATAAAAAATTATAAGGTAAACTTATTATAATTATTACCAATCGAAAGAGATTTTTCCCACGTATGAAGATATTATATCGAATATTTGCTTTATTCGATACAAAAATAAAATAAGCTACTTTCGAAAACATTTGGAAAAATAACAGTCTATCTTTAAAATTTAATTTCTAATTTGTAGACGGATTTTCTCCAAGGCAACTAATTTTTTTAATAAGTTTATATTACTTTTGCACTTTAGCAAAAATTACCAAACAATTCGGTTTTCCGTTTTACTGTAATATATTTTTTAAAGAGCTCATTTGAACCCCCCTCCCCCCGAGTCCTGCTTAATTTTGCTGCCAGTCCGCCCAGGTTTTACTGGTATTGTATATTAAAATTTAATGTGGGTGTTTTCCACGTAAACATGATGGGGTGATTCAGAATCGATGTTTATTTTTTTGTCACGTCATCATAAATTTTTTAAAGGGAATTTATTTTTGGGTGGGATTACTTTTGTGCTTTTCAAAAAAAATTTGAAATGGCGCCGTGCCGTAACGGTAAAACAAAATTGTAATTACTTCAGGTAAACGTCGATGACGGCCTGTCAAAGAAATTTATTAGGCCTTGCTGAGCAACGGTTTTGACCTACCCTAGGGGGGTTAGGGTTTAACAGTTTTCTTTTATTTTTATTTAATTTAAATGTTTAAAAGGCAAAGGCAAAAATACTTTAAAATTTTACTATTAGGAAAATGTAAGCTATAAAATCTTGGTTTTTAAAAATAAACCCTCGCAAGGGGCGGATTGGCGCTCAAGTTTTAATGACCAAATACCTCGATTTTTTAACTTACGAAAAATAATAATTAATAATAACGACAAACGGATTCTCGTTAATTATGTGAGCGACTAGTAACTGGAATCTCGTTAATCCATGCATGGGCGTCAGTGGTAGACAGATAATCAATAAGATCCAATGCATTATTATTGTAATAAATAATCTTAATTAATATTCAATTATGAAAAAATGCCAGATTGGAGGTTTTTTGAAAACTCCAATAATAAATTATTGCTTACGTTTGAAGAAAACATAGTATGTTTTATTTGAAGCAAGAGTATTTTTGCAGTTCGAACTTCGTCCGTTAACCCTATAAAATTGTATTGCGAGTACACATTTTATTCCGATAAAATTTTTTGCTGCCGAGAGCAAAAACCGCACGAGAAATAAAGACACTGTAGTCCTGCGGTATATATGCTATATTTCGTACCCATGAAAGCTAAATTTTTAACACACATTTCAGGTTTAGAATTAAATTATTGCAATAACCGTAGCTTTGCTCCCGAAAGTCCAAATAATAATTAAATATTATATCAACGGAATTTTTTTCCAACTCGTAAAACCCTGATTGTCAAATTTTAAGATATTCATTTTGAAGTTGGTTTATCGAATATCAGGTTGTTATGATTGATGAAGCAGGACAATTACAGACAGCTCCTGTCCGTAACTAATCCGATGCCCTCAGGTAATTCTTGCGATCTTTAAAATATTTTTTTTCCAAAAAATAAAAGCACATGAGGGTTAAATATCGTCCGACAAATAATTTGAGTTTGATTAAAAATAACAAAAAAGTATTTTACAAATAATTTATGCAAACTGTACGTAGCTTTATAATAAAATCCAACAAGAAACTGATTCTCGTTGGAATAGCAGCATTAACGATTAATAAAAAATTGTCCAATTTACTTTTATTCTAGCACACCAAACGAAGTGATACCATGATACGAAACAGAAGGCTAAGAACTTTTACAAATTTGTTACCCTCAAAATGTAACGTTTTCATAAAAAATAAACAAAAATGAAATTTATTTTTTATAATTATTTATTACTCGTAAACTGTACAAAAAAACGAAACCTAGAACTGAATCATTTGTCCCTTACGTTTCTTGTCACCGCCGAGTTCGAAATGTTTGCATCGTTTCAAAGGAATCTGCTTCCTGTATTTGCAGTCGGTACATTCCATACGAAGTACAATTTTCTTGGTAGTTTTAGCCTAAAAATTGAAAAAGCCGTTAGAATAATTTTAATTTTCAAAATAGGTCGTTCGTACCTTTTTACGGAAAATAGGTTTCGTTTGACCACCAAAACCTTGCTGTTTACGATCGTAACGTCTTCTGCCTTGGGCAGCTTGACGTTCCTTCGATTTCTTGTATTGGGTGACTTTGTGCACCTTATGGACCTTGCATTTTTTGCAAAACGTGCGCCTTTGCTTTGGAACGTTAACCTAAAATAAACAAAGGTAAATTTAGTGCAAATCCGACATAACCTAGGAAGAAAATAACCACGAAATACCATAAACCGTAAATTTTCAAAATTAAAACAGCAATAACATTGCGTTAAATTTTATTAAAAAAGGCGATGATAGAAGATGAAAATTTGCTTACCATTTTGATGATAAAAACTACGACCTCTCTTTCCGTTTACTTCACATCAATGGAAGAAGAGGGCAACGTGACAACTAACAGCGCCACACCGTCATTACTAAATGGCGCAAAATTTGAATTTACATTTTCCTAATTTTTCCATCATTTTCAAAATTTTTCTGCAAGACTAATCAAACCAATCGCGAATGACGTCATTTTATTTCAAATAATTTAAAAAAATTAGCATCGTTTCCGAAAATTTCCTAAAAATTTTTCTCGATAAAATCAATACCAAATGAAGTCGTCGATTAGTTTTAGTATAAAATTGTAAATTTCAAAAGTCGACTTGTAGTTTTTGCTGGTTAACGTCGTTAAATTGAAGTTGATGCCCCAGTTTTGAAACGCGAAATTTTTCAAAAGTTTAAATACAGCGCCAATATTCTGGCGGTAGCATCACATAACTAAATTTAATCTCGACGGTATGTGAAATTCACAATTGTACTCTCGAACCCCTCATTTTTTATAAGAAAAAAATTTTTATTTAAAAATTGCACGTACAAATCCCGCGAACTTTGGTTTTAAAAATATTTAATGAAATTGTCGATTGCATACGGATAAAATACGTGATTAATTTGCTTATATTAAAAGAAGCCGGTATGTCGTGTAATAGCGGAAGTTTTCGGTTTTAGCGGCGCCATCTTCATTTTTGAACACAGCTTGGCGAGAGCCGGTCAGTAGTGTTGTGAGCGTTCGTACCAATAGGTTCTTCTCCTGCTACGTTAAGCGGCATTAACCAAAACATAATATTAAAATGAGTTCCAAAGAAGTAAGCGAAGTTGCAGTCGACAAGATCGAAAAGGATAAAAGTGCGGACGCTAAGTGCGAAATAAAAGGCACAAAAAGAGCAGCAGAGGTAAGTTTCGAATTTTTTGTCTTGTTGTGATCTTGTATCATATTTTGAAGAATCGACGCCAATTCGGTTACGGCCTAATAATGTATCGATGCTATTATTGGTGCTGTCGTGCGTGTGAGGTTAAATTTTGGCCGTTATTTCGACGTAAATTCGTTTGGCGGCTTGTTTGCTGTTGAAGATTTTGTGTTAGTAACGCCATGCGTTATCGGCTTCTTGCGGGCCGGAGTTTGTGTACAACAACGTCGCGTCGCCCAACGACATTCCTTTCATTTAATTCTTTCCCTGTAGGATTTTTACTTTATGTAATCTGCGTACGTTATTGCGCGTCCTCATTTTTTTACTATCTTGAGGAAATTTGTAAACATGGAGGATCGAGAGCATATCCCGCCATTGTAATAGCGGACCCCGGTAGAGGCTACGAAGCCTCTCTACAACATGGCGAAATCAATAGCCGCTTTTTATGACCCACGCGCGAGACTACATAACACTCAAAATTTTTAATTTCAAACAATTTTTTCTAAAATTTAATTTTTCGAACTTCGACCTTTAAAAAGTTAAAAATAGAACGTTGGGCTCTTTTTTTTTATAATAACCACGCGGAAGCTGCAATTTGTCAACAACACCTTTCGGTGGGAAGCAACTGGTAATTTTGCGAAAAAATTCAAATTGCTGCATGGTTCGTTTCCGTCGTGCATTTGACCTGCTTGTATAATATTCGTGCGATGCACCGGAAACTTTCTAACGTTTAAAAGCGCATCGTCGTGGTTGTTGCTAAGATGCCGCTCGTTCCATTAATTTTCTTGCATTATTCAATCGGGATTTTTTAAATCTTACGGTGAATAACGTAAATTGTACTTCCGTCTCGCTCTCGACTTGATTCACCGTTTACATCGCGCTTTGTTTGTACTTTCCAAGTTCTAATATTGCGTTTGGGGGGGAATTAAAAGCGATCGTGGAAGGGAACGAACTGGCCGGTGGAAGGGAGACGACGATAGTAACCACCGGTTTTTTTTTTTTAATTTTTTCGTAATATAACAAAATTTTGAACAAGAAATTTTTGTTTGGTTGGTCGTTGCACCTACTGGGCGGTTAAATTTAGAAGGTGAGAGGGGTAGCCCTTAAAGGTGCATCCTTGGCGTGTTATTTTTGTTTTGTTGCGTGCGCCGTTACTTGTCGTATTTTTACTCACGTGTTTGCTTGTGGTGTAGGAGAAGACGGACGATGTGAAAAAAGCGAGGAAGGAAGAGAACGGCGCGGGATCGGAAGGCGAAGAGATCGACGAAGAGGAAGAGGACGTTGCCGATGGCGAAGAAGAGGACGACGATGAAGATATTCCCGAAGGAGACGACGACGAATTGGAAGGAGAAGGTGGGTTTTTCGGTTGGTCGCTTTAGGTTTGGGGTTATAGCGAATTTTTTGTTGCAGATGAAGATGACGAAGACGTAGAGGGCGAAGAAGGCGTGGACGACGAAGAGGAGGACGCATAACCACGCTAATGTTCGTTCGTTGTGCAGTGTAATAGACTATTTTCATTCAGTGCATCAGTCCAGGGCTACTTTGTGGTCGTTTTTAATTTTAATTTAATTAAATTTAAATAAAGTGAGTTTTATATTAGAAAATAGCCAATTTCGCCCGTTTGCGGTGTAGTATGGTTTGGTGGCCACACACTACCTCTGGATTATTCGCAACTCGCAAGCAGAAATGCAGGGGAACGCATGAACTTTTGCTGCTTGTAGCGCAGTGTCCGTGCGTGAACTGTTACTGTTTGTTGGGACCTGTCGTAGTCAGCATCACGGCTGAGTCTTCTAACTTATTACTATTACCAACACTACTACGTACCCCTCGATTGTAAAAATGAAAGTCCACTTTATTATTGTGTAAAGATAGGTATAAATTTAGCTTAAGTTGGTGTTCAAATTCAATTGATTGTCTCACCTTTACGCCTCTTTTTACATATTAATTTTGTATTTTAATTTTTTGAGATGTACAAATTCAAATACCATTTCTATTCTTTTTTTAACTATAATTTTGCAGGACAAGTAAATATATATATAATGGTTATATGTTTTAATATATTAATAATTTAAAAACCTTTTCCTCAGCTTTACATTTTTATAAAAAATCAAACTTCTTGTGTTCTTAAAGCGTCGATACAAAAAACAACCCGGTATATAAGTGTGTGACGAACTCTGTAATTATTATATTATTAGTTTGTATTTTTTTTTACTAATATTAACACAGGTTAAATCATCGGTTAATGCGTTGGAACCAGGTGGAGGGCTGCGATAAAAGCGCCACTCACTCGTGAGCGCTCCCTTTCTCGCAGCCCTCCACCACCAAGCACAACTCATTCCAAACAAGTGTAAGTAGTCTCGGCTCTGACTCTCGGGGCCGGACCACTTTGTCTCCATATTTTTTCAGACTAAACAAAATGTTACATTATGAAAATACAAGAGAATATGTTGTTTGTCTACTTAAATAAATTGAATTGTAGATTTTAAATTTGTAAACAGTGCTGCTGTACGATTTGAGTGACTTATAAACAATGGATACAAATTGTTTTAATATTTATTTGTTTTAATAAAAAATCGATAGTCTTATTCCTATAAATTGACGCACTCAAAATCACATCACACTCCCGCGTGAAAATTCATTTTCCCGCCCTTTTCGCCGGCTGCGGTCGCGCGTCCTTGTTCGCAATAGTGGGAATCGCCAGCTGGATCTCTTCGGCGCGAACTTGTTGGATCGGTGTGTTCGGAGGCGTGAGCAACTTCTTGTTGCCCTTCCCACCGGTGTGCAATTCATAACATGCTTCGAATCGGGTTTGCGGTTTCGACACGTCTGCGCACTTTATCTTGTCCCTAAAGTGGTTCGTCCCGGCGGCCACGTTCAAACTCTCGAAATCGTCGGATCCGTTGTGCGACGAGCTCGCGATGCTGTACTCCTGCTCGCGCGGCTGGCTTAGCTTGACCTCCGAAGGCGGATTCGAAAGAATACCGGGAGAACTTCCGGCAGCTTTGGCAGATGTAACCCAATCGCATTCGTCACCGACTGGAAGCTAAAGAAGAGTTACAATTTTCGTAAATTTTCCTCTACCCTTACCATCATCTCCGATCTCCACAGGCGCATCATATCGAGAACGTTGTCGCAACCGCCGTCCTTTCCGGTCGTCCCCATCAACCACGGATGACTTACGATTTCGGCTGCCGTTATGCGAAGCGCCGGGTTTTTATCCAACATTTTAGACATCAAACTTCTCGCTTCCTTGCTGCCCTCGAAGGTGGAAAACGGCGGATCATCCTTGCGTATCATTTTCATCAAATCCCGCTCGTTTTTTGATTCGAACGGATATTGGCCCGCCAACAACGCATACATAATAACGCCGACTGCCCAAACATCGCATTGTTGACTGTACGACCGTTTGGTTACGACTTCCGGTGCTATAATTAAACAAGTTATCGAAAAAAAATTAGGGGTGACGATAAATTACCCATGTACATTAGGGTTCCGCAACAGTCGTGCAGCATATCTTCATGGCCGCTACCTTTCTTTACGATGCTTAATCCAAAATCGGTTATTTTTATGTACAGCTGATCTTTATCGTCGTATGGATTTTTCGCGATCAAAATATTTTCCAATTTTAGATCTCGATGCACAATGTCTAAAAATAAAAGAATTTTGACTCATTTGTTTTTGTGGTAAGTACGCACCGCGTTTGTATGCGATGCAGGAAATTGTTTCGGTCGCACACGATCTAAACAAAGGAATTCGAATAATGGATTTTAACTGTTAAGTAAAGAATAGATACTTACATAGAAAAATAACAATAAATACAACAAATTAACATTTAACAGGTTTGGACTAAGAATATTTGAATAAACAAGAAATGAATTTGTTATAAAAATGATGAAAGTTCAATTATTTTTAGTCCAAACCTGTTAAATGTTAATTTGTTGTTTTAAAATTACATACTACTAACTACCACACTATAGACTTAAAAAATTCATTTTTTAGGTTAATTTTCTATTATAAGGAATTTGGTCTAATAAATTTATTGGCCACGAAATCTGCTTTTGAAAATTTCGTCTAATAGGCCGCTTGACAAGTGATTCTAGTAGGGTGCTAACCTAGCTGGAGACCAACGTACAATTTGAAACTTACCGTTTTTGTGCAAATACGCAACTGCGCTAATCAGATCTCGCACAATTATTTTGGCATCTTTTTCGGAAAAGCGTTTAACTTCCTGGTAAATCCCCGAAAGCGTTCCATAACATCTCTCCAAAATCATGTAAATTTTTTTGACCGATTCGTAAACTTTATCCAAATAAATGATATGCGGATGGTCGACCATTTTTAAAATTTGTATTTCCCTATTTATAATTTCTATTTTGTTGCCTACCTGGGTATAATAATGAGCGAGCAAGTCAAGTTTAAATTAAAAGAGAAACTGCTTTTAATTACCGCTGCCTTACTGACAATTTTTATCGCCCAATTTGTATCGGTTCCTTTAGCCACAACAGCGATGACCTTTCCGAAACCACCTTGCCCGATTACATCTCCAAAATTGTAAGATTCTTTTATTTCTCCCGAATTTGATACTCTCACGTGCTTTACGTTCCGCTCTTTCAATTTGAACGAAATGTGTTTCTGAAAGTTTGGCAAAATAAAAAGAAATTAGAAAGAGGCTTCACTATTACCGGCCGATCTACCACCGGCTTTCCTATATCAAAAGAAAAGGACTCTGTGTTTACCCCAATACTTATTTTCTTTCTCTGATTTTGTGACATTCTTACGTCAAAAGGTTTCTAAAATTTTATTTCAATGAGTACGAAATAATTGAATTTTGTTCAAGCACCCAGTAGATACCACCGTGGTTTTTAGTAAATTTATTACGGTATGTTGGTGGTCACAGTTGGTAGTTCTGCTTCGTACCGATTCTTCGTTTATTTTGACAGTTGCTAAATACGAATGTGTTTGAGTTATGATTTTGACTGAAAATTAAGTTTCTAGTGTAAATTTTCAAATTAGATCTATCAAAAATGAATACTGCGATGGATCAAAAACCTGAAGTGGATTTAGTGTTTATGGCTGTGGCGTCCTTATACAATCATCCGGACACAAACGAAAAAGAAAGGGCATCGCTATGGCTAGGACAATTACAAAAATCTGTTCATGCATGGACGATTGCTGACGAATTATTACAACATAAAAGAAGTTTAGAATCATGTTACTTCGGTGCACAAACTATGAGAACGAAGATACAGCTATGTTTCTTCGAATTGCCAATCGAAGCTCACACTTCGCTGAGAGATTCTCTTATCGAACATATTAGTCAAATTAATGAAAATACAAACACTGTGATAGTCACGCAATTGTGTTTGGCTTTAGCCGATTTAATTTTACAAATGCCGAGTTGGCAGCAGCCCGTCATGGACCTGATAACAAAATTCTCACAAACCCACACATGGCCATTACTTGAAATACTTACAGTTTTACCGGAAGAATTGGAATGTCGATCGGTTAGATTGGGAGACAACCGTAGGTTAGAAATTTTGGAAAATTTGAAAGTTTCTGCACCTACAGTAAAAGAATTTCTAAGGCATTGCTGTAATAGTTTTGGAAATGAGTTTAACGTAAAAAATATTCAAGCTCACGTCAAAGTTATTAAGTGTTTTACATCGTGGGTGTTTATTAGTGAAGTTTTTCTACAGGACATTGCAACTAATGAAATCGTAGGAAAAGCATTTGAAGTGTTAAATCATAAATCTAACGAAGACAAATCAAATGTATTTCCCAAATCCAATATGGTATCCGGAACTTTACATGACACAGCGACCGATTGCATATGTGTGTTGGTTCAGTGTTTAGAAGACAACAACAATCATCAGGTGAGGTTTTCGTACTTTCACATGCAAAATGTGTCGAAATTATTGTAAACTTCTTTTCTTCGTATAAACTGGGTTACCACATAATTGTTTTAAAATTATGACCTTGCCTTCTTCTTTATTGCTAAAATTTACTGCGAACTTGTCAAATCATCAATCAATCACTAGACAGCATTGCCATAACTGCATCTTAGTCGGAAGAGGTCATAACTCCAATTTATAGCAGGGAAGGGGGGAAGATTTCTGGAACGTAACCAAAACAATGAAAAATATATAGGTGTTTAGTAATGATTGCTTTAATATGCTGGTACTTGTCGACTTTGCTCATATTACCAGATACATGTGACTGGTAAGTGACTTTTTGTTGGAGCAGTACAAATTACGAACCAAATCAGTCAGTCTCTTGGGATACATTATAACTACACTCCACGTCGAGAAACATTTATTTACCTAAAATTTGAAAAACTATTCAATGACAGCTACCGTGAATAAAAATTAGCTAATACTAATACCTAGAAATTCAAAGAAAATACCGTAAAAACTATTTTACTACTATTTTAAAAAGTCAGAAGTAGAAGTCAAACAACTTTTTTTTTGTATATATGGTTAAGTTTTAGTATTTTCTAATTTTGATTCACACGAACGAATGGGCTGAATTGACTTGGATCCAACTTTTATCAATTTTTTTATAAACTGATGTATTTGCAGGTGTTTTTCCACAATCCACTTTTGGATTTTGGCTTATTATGTTTCCATCCATTTGGTCTTCAAACAAACCAACCAATATCAAATTTCATCAAATAATTCACGGTTTATGACTTTTTGACTGCATTTGCAACTTTTCCAGCACTCCACCCGATCTGGACCTTTATTGCCCTCTGTGATGTTCTACTTTTTAAAGAAATCAACCAAGAATGAGAAATCTTCTCTTTTTAATGATTTCTCTTGCCTTCCCAAAGACGAGTTCCATTCTTATTGAGCCAGTTGGAATCAAATTAAGAATTGTCAAGCAATATTTCACTTTTTGCAATCTTATACTCATACTTCCTTCTTGACGAAATATTATTGTAACCTAGTTAAATATGTGGTGAGTACTTAACTTTCAATTTTTGTTTAGCAGGTGTTGGAATTATTTCTTTTTAATGCAATTATGCCACTGGAAATGCCATACCACCTCTCCGTTGCCAATGAAGATCACGAAAAATCTTTGAACTACTGTCGAATTTTTACCGAATTTGCGGAATCTTTATTAGAGAAAATAATATCACACACCGAAAACGTGCCACATTATGGTTTTGAAGTTGTAAATTCGGTGTTGACGTGCGTTGGCCATCACGATTATGAGGTGGCAGAAGTGACTTTTAATTTTTGGTATTTGCTTAGTGAGGAATTGTATCAGAAAGATTCAAAGCATTTGACTGATATGTTTAGACCTTACGTAGCACGACTGATTACTGCTTTATGCCGACATTGCCAAATTGAGCCCGATCACGAAGGTCTTTTAGAAGAAGGGGACGAGTTTAAGGACTTCAGATTGAAAGTGTCCGATTTGATCAAGGATGTTGTTTTCATAGTCGGAAGTACGTCTTGTTTCTGTGAAATGTTTAAGAATTTACAATCGCCAGGTGTTACCTGGGATTCAAATGAAGCATCGCTGTTTATCATGCAAGCTGTAGCCAAGAACATATTACCGTAAGTTTTCTTTTTACAGTAGACTGCATTTTTATGCTCTGAAGCTGTGAGCAAACGAGAAATTAGGCAGAGTCTACTGTAATACAGTTTTATTCATTATTTAATTGTGGTGTTTTAGGAGTGATAACGAAATAGTTCCTCAAGTCGTGGAAGCAATTTTAAATTTACCAGAAAATGCCCACATAGCTGTAAGGCATACATCGGTCTTACTTCTCGGTGAACTGTGCGAATGGGTGGAGAAACATACGGCATTGCTCGATCCTATTTTGAACTTTCTTGTGTTTTGTTTGTCTCAACCTGGTTTGGGTGCCGCAGCTGCAACATCACTGCAAAATATTTGTGCATCTTGTAATGATCATATGCCACGACATGTTCCTACCTTACTACAGCTTCTACAGCAGGTCGATAAATTTGCAATTGCTAATAATGCAATTATAGGGTTATTGAGAGGTGTAGCAGCTATAGTAAGTTGTATGCCACGGAATGAGGTAACAGGAGTGCTTCGTGAGTTGTGTTTGTTACAAACTAATCCTTTGTGCCGCTTAATGGAAAGTGAAATAGCTGTCGTTCGTGGCACAAAATCGGATCCAAATTTGTGGTTAGATCGTCTGTCATCCATTTTTCGAGCCATTGTTTTACGCCTCAAAGATGGCGAAACAAATCCTTGCAAGAGCGTGGCTTTAGAAGTATGGCCTGTGTTGAGTCACACGATGGATAAATATCAGAATGATTTACGAATAATGGAAAGATGCTGCAGGAGTATTAGATTTTTGTTACGCTGTGTTAGCCAAGATGTACCTGAACTTCTTCAGCCTTTAGTAACTCAATTGGTACGCTTGTACACCACACACCGACATTCTTGTTTCCTATATTTGGGAAGCATCTTAGTCGATGAGTATGCGACCAATAGGAATTGCATATCAGGTCTTTTGGAAATGTTAGAAGCTTTTATAAACCCGACTTTTACTTTACTCCAAGAAGAAAATGGTTTGAGAAATCATCCCGACACAGTTGACGATTTTTTCAGGTAAGTTATGTCTAGAAATGTTAAAAACTTGGAAAGTAAATTTTCTTTTTAGGTTGTGCTGCCGATTACTCCAACGAGCTTCTTTAAATTTTTTGCAATGTAGAGCACTTCCTCCAATTTTTCAGTGCGCTATGATGGCATGTTCCTTAGATCACAAAGAAGCAAATACGTCCGTCATGAAATTCTTTTGCGATCTAATCACTACGGGTCATTCTAATAAAACTCAGCCAGATTATGAAGAGCGAAAAATTTTAGTACAAAATATTTTTATGGAACATGGACAACAGTTGACAACTAATTTAATTCATGCCTGTGTATTCTTTTTACATTCGTACATGCTCACCGAGGTGGCAGACGTGTTTGTCGAGATGTTCCACTTTAACAAAGAGGCTGCAAGCAATTGGTTGAATAGTGCGTTAAAATCTTTACCAAATCAAAGTCAAAGTGGAATTGTGACTGCCACACCGCAACAACTCAATGATTTTTATTTATCCGTTGTTAGGTGAGTAGCTTTAATTATTATATAACCAATGATTCGATAAAGAAAGTAATCTACATATAATATATAAAATTTATTTTATAATAAAAACAAGCCCGCTATAATTGGAGATTAAATCTCAATTTTATTATTAACAGTAATATACCTCTAATTTGGTTTCAATTAAATAAGGATGATATATTCATCAAATTTCTAGGTCGAAACTAGATGCAAAATTTGCTTCTTATTTAAGATAAATTTTACAATATTTTTTAAGTGCAAGTTAAATATCTAGACGTAACTTGACTTTCAACATCGCATGGAGCTCTATCGTCACCTCGCAATCCTTATTTTAAGAATCACCGATTTATTATTAACAGGGTAATCCTTTCATTAAACTCAAGAAAAATTGTTAGCTTTATATACAGCCTACTATAACAAAAAACGCCCTGTTTTTTTTTGCTGGTTGTTAAAAATTACTTATTTTCTTAATTTAATTATGTTTATTTTTGTTTCAGATCAGACACATCGAACTCTGTAACGCATGCTTTAAAAGATTTAACCAGATTATATCGTTGATGTTTTAAAACTATAAAGAAAATTGTTTTGTTTTGTAGTGTAAGTGTGAAGTTGAAAATCGAAACAAACTCTTATACCTATCATGTAAAAATTAATTTTAAACATTGTCGTTTTAGTTTATTTTAAATTAAAAATTATTATCTATTGTGTATATTACTTAGAGAACTCTATAAGTTAACTTGTATTTTTATAATTTTAGGCTTTTTACTTGTTTACGTACGCCACTGTATGTATTCATAAATAAATATTTGCAAAATATTTTATTTTGTTTGGACAATTAAATGTACTTACTTATTAATTGTGAGCTGTATTTGTAAAAAAACTGAAATAAAAAATGAAATATCAAAGAGACATTTATTGATTTAAAATATACAAATTCAGGACCGGCTCGATGTAGGAAAATTTGTTTACCGAGGCGTCAATTGCATAGAGACGGTCCCGCTTCCTTCTATTTACGAAATACACTGTACTTCACTTATAAAATGTAAAATAATAACAGAAATAAAATTTACGTGATGACTTACATTTTCTAAAATCTAAAACATCGCTTTTCCTAACAACGTAAGTTATTGCCACACACTGATATACTAAGATATAAAACGGACGAATCCATTCATCTTCAAATCAAAGCATCGGTAGAGCATTTGCACTCTAAATTTTGAGATGAAATATATATCGAAGAATGATGATCATATTATGCCTTGGTAATTTAGAAAACGGTAATGGTGGGCGGAGTCAAGACGGAATGTGTGCAGTTAAGTAATTACACCAAGTTTTAGTTTTTATCACAAACACATTTTCTATTTAAAAAAATGAAGACACGTGGATAGTTTCATTTAAAAAAATAAATTACAATAAATAATACTTTTTGGTTTAAAAGAAGTAGTACGCAGTGCATAATAGCCTTTAAGTTGGTGCTTATCAATATCAATACAAAAATCTATCGAGTCGGTTACACATGATAATCCATGAGCGGTGTATCAAATTTTCTAGATACTGAGGTACATGGAAGTAGCCAAAACAATGGCTGTTGCCGACCACACACTTCACTTAAAAGCGCAAATTTTGACTTGTGGGCCCGATACGGTCCTTTGTGCTGAACCTGTTCTACTGCAGTTTCATCACCAAAAATTGCTTGTAACTGATCCACGAGGATTGCAGTTACGAACATTCCAAAAAGAGCACTTTCTATTAGTAAAATAAGGCAATGCATTCTGAAAAGATGGAAAGCATTGGGTATCCGGCCAAATATTAAAACAAAAGTAACTTACATTCTTGTTTGCTTAATAATTATAGTTGAATCACACTCATCACATTGTTGAATCCAAGAGATGGCAACCAGTCCCAGTGCGTACGCACTCAAAATGCCTAAACATAAAAATAATTAGACAATTTTATATTTGCTCGAAATGGAAGTCGACTTACCAACATAAAATAAAAACTGGATAAAATATTTTTGATTTCGTTCGCCCACGCAATTATTAATCCACGGACAATGATGGTCCATTCTTCGTATGCACCGTTTGCAGATTCGACAGTGATGTGCCCTAGGGGGCCTATACATTTCACAACGAGTGCAGACGGTCCAATCTACGTGTTCGCACCCTAAAAAATCCAAATTTAAGTGTGTCAGTATAAGCCACTCCCTTTAACTAACCCCCATCCGTCGAGTGTATATCAGAAAAATCTAATCTACTCTGAGGTAAAGGAACAACTCCTGGGTCGGAGAAAACGGCACGAAGGTGTGCCAGAGTAAGAAGAAAAATTATGATGTTAAATGCGACGGCGTTGAATGGGCCCCACAAACTGAAAAGAAACAGTTTGAATTTCAAAAAGCTCACTGTTAGAACGACAACGCGCGTTAAGTTGCGGGAAGACTAAAGAAGGGGCTGCGTTGTGGTTCTAGATTCTTTAAGTTTTACCTGTTGTACATAGTTTGGATTACTATCCAACGCACGACAACATAATCGGCGTATAAAACTGCAGCATATGTGATGATCACACAAATTATTCCACAGGGATCGTTGCACACCATTTTTGTAACATTAATATTCGTTATAAAACATTTTCCTTGCTCCTGGCCATCGTTTTCTTAAAATAGGGAAGTATTCGCGATAAAGAATAGATTGTAGGTTATGTAACTGTCAAATTGACAGTTGTTTGAGGTTACGTTCGTGATCACGTAAATATTCGAAAAAAGTGCAGATAATTCAAATGTTTTATTAGATTTTTCAAAATCGAGTTTAAAAGTTAGCGAAAATGGGTTTTCTACCGGAACCTCTTCTGTACATAATATTATTGGGAATTATGGCCGCTCTGCTCCTTTGCTGTATTTATTATGTATCCTTTTTTTTATAAAATTGAAATAGAAAATACGAAATTTTAAAATAGGTTTGTTTAATTGACCAAAATTAAATCGTAAGTGGGTTTTGCAATTTAAATAAGTTTAAAGTTAATTTTGGCTTTAAAATCCAGCGGCGTAACTACCGTTGGGGTTTAGTAGCGGCGCACTTCAAATATTTTCTTTAATGAAATTATATAGATTATTATATTGTCCGATTTAGAATGCGATTATTTGAACGCACAAGAATGTTGCAGCAAATTAAATTTTTATGTGACTCCACGGTTGGTCACATTTTCATTTATGGTTTTTATTTTACTCATACATGGATGTTGGAATTTGGTGGTACTGACGTCACCTATGCTGGCGTGGCTGGTGTACGAATTATCTAATGTGCCGAAAGGTAACATGGGCATATACGATCCCACAGAAATACACAACATGGGTCTGCTAAAGCGACACATACGTAATTGTATGATCAGCATCGGCTGCTATTTGCTTTACTTTTTTGTTGCTTTATATTGGTAAGTCATTTTTAGCTGTTCATAACTTTTACTATAAGTACTCTTTTTTCTTCAGTTTAATAGTTTCGCTTCTCAAAGGGGATCCAATTAACAGGAAGGACGAGGGCGAAATTATGGATAATTTTAATTTTTAAACTTGTAAGTTAATTTATTGTTAATAAAATACTCACACTTCTGCTCCAGTGAAGTAGAAATTATCAAGAGACTGTAAATCCTAGTTTAGTAAGTCTTTGGCTAAGCCTCATACACAAGGTGACTTTAAAGTAAAAAATATGTTCTCATTAAAAATTTGGAGGGCTGAAGAATTTTTTTCAGCTTTCAGGTTTCCTAAACGATAAACGTTTTTTAAATACGTAAAAACTTTTTTATCGCCCTGTTAATTTTTATAAACGATGTTTTATGATTATTTGTACCCCTATCCGTAATTTTAAGAAATTAAAAAAAAAATTGTCCAATGTAAGCTACAAACTTGAAATTACTTTCTTGTAGTTTGTTGTATACCTTGAATTGCTCAAATTGCTGAATCGAATAAACGAATTTCAAATTTTCGAATTTTTATTATTATCTACAAAATAATATTAATTTTAATAGGAGAGTTGTTTTTGTATTATGTGTAGACCTACCTTTGATTAGAACACTCGGGTTGTCTGTAAAATCGGTTTACGGATGATAATTTTACGTGATAATGTCATAAGAAAACATTGGTGAAAAATTGCATACTTTTATGAATTGAATTGAATTATGTTTTCTTATGACGTAAATTCACCTAAAATTATCGTCCGTAAACCGAGTATTAATTTAAAAATTGAATTGAATTATGTTTATGTAACAGATAATACGAATTAAAACTATGTTATTACATTAACCCTCAATAGGTTAGTGCGTTATGTGCATGAAACATAAGCTGTATTCTTTTTACCTATTTTATTTCCATCTCAGTTGCACAACTGAGATGAAGTGAGCCGAGACGAACTGAGATTAACTGAGTCAAAGTGAGAAAAAGATAAGGTAAAAAGAACAACGAAAATTTACTACTTAGTGATTTTTGAATTTAATTATTTTGAAGTTTGGTAGTACTAACCAAATGTCAACATAAACTTCAAAAAGACGAATTAAAAATTTAAGGTGCAGTAGATATTATTGAAATGATTGTAATAAGTGACAAGTTTAATTCAAATCAACCAATCCGGACTATTTCCCAATTTTTCTCAGTTGTAACACTTAAAAATAGCAAGATCAGTTTGGGTATGGAAGGGGATAATTTTGTCACGTAAAACTCAGTTCGGCACGGCACAGTACTTATGTCAAAACGGTAAACAAAACAACCTTTCAACTGAGTAACTGATTATCTCAGTACAATCTCACTTAAAATAGGTAAAAAGAATACAGCTATAATTGCATCATTTGGTGATCGTGAGATCGAACCTCATGCCGGACAAGTTTTTTTTAATGGCATTTTATAATTCAAATGATGTCTATGTATGATACAAAGCCGATCGTGCCTCGCTCTCGCTTGTTTCGCGCTCTCGCTTGCGGAACGTGACAATTTTTCGTGCGTGCAGCGGGTATATCAATTTATAAGACGTTATCACGTCAAAAAAAAGCAATATGAATCTTTTCTATAACCAGGGGTTGTCTTTTAAATTTCCTCATGAAAATCGGGGCCACCCTAACCACAGGGCTATGTGGCCTACAGCCTCGGGGCGTAAGCTTTTTGGGGGCGGCAATTTTTATTTTGATCTTTTTCAGTCTAAAAAGGATAAAAAAATATTTACGATCGATTTTATATACCGGGTGACTGTGGAAAACCTTTGAGGACACTTTTCTAAGACTAATTTTTAAATAAACTTCTTGTCTAAGTCCAAACCCTTGGGGGTCTTCCTTTAAAGCAATATTTTGAATTTCTGATTTCAAACGGTAATAACTCAGATATTATTGATTTTGGCTTAATGGATTAGAACTATTTTAAAGATCATTCGCTTATCTACAAATTAGGTTATAACCTCTTATCGTCTAGAATCAACGGATTTTGAGCTATAAATTAAATTAAGGGAAAAAATGTTTAAAAAATTCAGGTTTTATTTTTTTTTCTTGCGAATCCCGTATTTCTTCAACAAAAAAACTGATGGCTCAAACCGGATAGAGAATTTAACGGGCTACAACTTCGGTCAAATAAATTTTTTTGGGAAACCAACCGTTTTCACAGAAATTCTGAAAATAATGAACAAGGTGTAGGTAAAAAAAATAAATATAAATAAACAATATAAATTAATAAAGTAATTAACAATAATTTAATGCGTTTTATAACAATGTCACTCAAACGTCAAACGCTATAAGTAATATTAATTTTTGAAATTAAAATAAATTATAAATCAAATCGAGATTTTTAGCAATTTTATGAATTTATTTATTTTTACCTACACTTTGTTCATTATTTTCAGAATTTCTATGAAAACGGTTGGTTTTCCAAAAAAGTTTATTTAACTAAAGTTGTAGCCCGTTAAATTCCCTATCCGGTTTGAGCGTCAGTTTTTTTCTAAGACCTTTCGTTTAAGAGATACGGGGCTCGCAAGAAAAATAAATAAAATAAAAACTAAATTTGTTTAACATTTTTTTCTTAATTTAATTTATAACTTGAAATCCGTTGATTCTAGACGATAAGGAGTTATAACCTAATTTGTAGATAAGCGAATGATCTTTAAAAAAGTTCTAATCCATTAAGCCTAAAAAATCAATAATGTCGGAGCTATGGTCGTTTGAAATCAAAAATTTAAAAAATTGGGTTTGGACTTGGACAAAAATTTTATTTGAAAATTTGTTTTAGAAAAGCGTCCTTTATCACCATCTCAAAGGTTATCCACGGCCACGGGGACACCCTGTATGTAGACAAACTTTTGCAGATGATTATTTCTATAACCAGGGGTTGCCTCTCAAATTTTCTCATGAAAATACATTAAAATCATTAAAAAAAATATTATTATATATGCGTATTGGTGAATCTATCATTTTTGGGGTCCGCGCAGCTATAACATAAGCAGAAGGCTGAGTTGGGACTGAAAATAGGTGTACAAAAAAGTGGAATTATCATGGATTATTTGGTAGTACATGCACAAAATTTTTTTTATTTAATTACATTATTAAGATCCACCGAAATTGAGCTATCTGCAAAAATTTTCACTTATCTGTAGACTACTTTTGCATCAGATGGTCAGAAAAAAAATTCTACATCGAAAACTAAAAACTACGTTTTTTTGGGTAAAAACCAAGCCAAGCCAGGCTGGAACAATAATTTTTTTATATTTTTACGCAGAATTATATCTACTTTAATTTTGATTAGACCTATTTAAGGTATAAAATGTACAGGAAACAGCCAATTTAAGATTTCGTGATTTTTGGGACATTTCTTGACACATTTTTTTCCGTAACTTAGGTATTTGCCGCGAAATGAGCCGATTTATTGCTATGCGGAAAGCTTAAGTAAATATTCGTCAAATTCTCTTATTTTGTGAATAGTTTAGTTACCTCGAAAGCTTTAGCTAAGAAACTGCGATTGCAATGTAAATAAAAAAAAAACAATTTGTTGGTTTACAAAAAAAAAGTTTTGTTTAAATAATTTTAATATTTTTGTACAATAATATAACAACAATTAATCAACAGTGCATAAAAATAGCCGATAAAATTTTGATGTTTTTGGTCAAAATGTGTTGCCTGAAAATATGTCGAAAAATATTTTCTAGCAAAATAAATATGTAAAAATATATTATTTTATAATAAAAAAAAATATTTTGACAAAATATCGTCAAAATTTAATCAGGCTAGGGATCGCTGAAATTTACTATTTACTATCTACTCAATAATATTTTGTCAAACAGATTAATTAATAAATTTCTACTTTCCTCCCGGCAACTTTTGTGGCCGCCCGTCGCCGGCAGTATTTAATAATAATATATTTTATTATTTAGAAAAAAAAAAAAAATAGCTTGGCAACCTTTTTGGAATTGCTCATTATAAAACAATATACTATTTTAGGAGGTAATTATTGTCAGTTCTTGTTTATTATTGATAAATATAAAAATAAGTTTGTACCATAGTAAGTTAGAAATTAAATTAAAATCTAATAAAATATTTAAAAAATCAATGGATGTTAGTAAGTTTGTCGAAGAAAGATACCCACTAACCATCTTCATAAATAAAAATGTTAATCAATAAATTAAAATTATAACACGCCGAATTAAACACCATAAACCAACCCTTAGTATCTTATGACCTTAATTTTGAAAACAAAGCGCTAAAAATTAAATCGGTTTGCTCGCATGCACGATAAATAATTTGTATGGCACATTTATTCGGGCTTCGTTGTTGTTGTCGCTTTTCTCGATTAAATCTAGTTTTTTCACTTCGCTCAGATAATCGTCCAGATAATCTTCCCGCTGATTTTCTGGTATTTTACTGATGAATGGCGAAACTGCGGTGACCGATTCTAAAATAATTTTCGTTACATTTTTTGATTCGTCAAATTTTTAACTTACTTTTTAATACGGCAATGTTCGGATAAATGTAGAGCCGTTCTTCAATTTTGCAGAGATGAATTTTGAATCCAACTTTTGTCAAATGTTCTTCCAGTTCCTCCACCGGATTTTTGGACTCTTGGTAAGGCGAAACAAATTTTTTGAAATTACTCACGTAGGGTTTCCATCGCTTATTTTTTGAAAGCGATTCGTAGATGTCGAAAATTGGGTTACTTGCCAAAAACGTAATCAGCATATCACCTCCGGGCTTAATCATGGCTAAAATGTTTTGGAAAGCTTTCCTAAAAGAACTGGTTTTGAAATGGACAATAAAAGAAATATGTTACCTTTGATTTTGAATCCAATGTAAGCAGTAAAAAGAAAATACGTGGTCAAAATTTTCTTCGAAGTCGACAGGCATCTCTTCGGATAAGAGGTCTAACTGATGGTAAAAGATTTTGTTGTTTTTGCATTGGGACCTCGCAAAGTCCACCATTTCTTCGGATAAATCAACACCTACCAATTTTGCAAATTTTTTGGGCAAAACTGGCAGGAGAAGACCTTCGGTGATATCTCCAGATCCGCAACCGATGTCCAAAACCGCCTCTTCTCCATCGTTTTTCCATTTCAGCAAACCGAAATAATTGTCCAGCACAAATATGGCATCGTTTCTTTGCAAACCATTATATTTTGAATACAAAACGGCCTGATTCATTTAAAATAAATTTTGAAACTTGTAAAAATTTTTAATAGTTGGACTCTTTGAAACCCTTCGAAAGCAACTACTCATTTTGTTTTGGTACATTCAGCTTTTATAGGAAGGAGGGAACATCTTCATGAACGAAGACCAGAATATGATTTTCGGAGTCCAGCGCATCTCAAACATTTGATTTTTCAGTGGGGATTTTTTAATCGAAATCAACTTATTTTTTTATATCGTGCGGCTTCCACATTTTTTGGAAACTTTCTCCCAGAGAGCATTAGCGATGTAAATTTTTCAAAATCTTCATTAATTCTTTTTCTATTTTAAAGTCACCTTTAACCCCACGCCAACTTTGTTTACGCAACATTTTTCTAGTTGTGTTACATATCTTTGCAGCGATTGAAAGGATTTCGTTCTTATCATAGAGAATATCCTATTCATAAATGCGCTAACATTTTTAACTGTTTATTTTTAGAAAAAATTTCAATAACGCTTTTTAAAGTTGTAAAATAATTTTTTTCCGGATAAGTAAAATTCGATAAAATATGCTCGAACTGACCACTACAACATTTAAGAGTTTAGGAACCACGAATTTCAAGCTGGGACCGGTCATGGAACTCAAAACAACTAAAACAAAAATGTACAAAAAAATGTAATTGTGTCTGGTCAGGGCTGTTTTCAAATACGAGGGCTTTCGTTCGTCGATATCTTTTTTGAATTCCGCGTTAAAAATTATTAACCTGCTCGACGAGACTGCATCTGTGTAAAACTATTTTTATGACTTTCGCCGGGGTTGATAAATTTATATAATTTAAATAATGAGGGTAGGTCAGTTCCACGCACGATACTCCCCCATAGGTGTTTAGAAAAAATTGAATGAAAAGGGTTAACAGGTTTTTTGTTAGTCTGTGGTCTGCACCTTTCGTCTGGTTATTTTTATGTTTTTTGATGTTAACCCAAGACTTTCGCATATCATTTAAAAAATCGTCATTTAAGCGCCAATTTAAATTTTCACTAATCGAAAGAGCGCACGAAGTTCGAATTCGACGAAACTTTTTGTAATCGCTTACGTTTGACCAAATTTTGCAATAACCACAAGGAAAAGTTTACAAAATCACAACAAATTTTTAATTGCCGATAAAAAAAAGAACGATAACGCAAAGGAATTTTTGCGTACCAAAATATTGGCGGACAGGTCCGTCTCGTAAATTTTCAACGAGAAAAAAATCCAACTTAAATTCAAAATTTTTTTTTGATTTTATCTAATCGCCTACTTTTTGTTTAGCGAAATTATCATAAGCGAGGTCAGTTACCAATTGGTTGAATAACCCCAAAGGTCGAGGAACCTTATCGTTCAAGTCAACAATCAAAAATTAATTCTTTTCAGTAGTTTTTAGTTTATAAAGTTCGAAAGAAGGTCATTAAGCTTTAAAAAATATGCCGATGTTATACTGATTAGACTTCCGCCATTATATTGTACATATTGGAATAAATAAAGAATTTAACTTATCGATGGGCAAAACGTCAGAAAATGATCATTTTCTTAAGTAGATAAAGAATTTCGTTGACTTTTTTTGAAAACACGATGAACTGCTTTCGTCCTTCCTCAAAAAGTTTATTGATCTTCAATGAATGGTCAACTTTGTCTTCTGTTATTGAAAAAGTGCATTGAACTTACTTCCAAATAACTTTAATCTCTTCTTGCATTAGTTAAACAAAAATAATCAAAAAAGGGACGACAAAATTTCGTGAGGGAATTTTTGGCTTTTAAGCGAAAGTGAGAAAAATTTAAATTTTTGAAAAGTTGTGGCAGTATGCATGGAGAGGTCTGGGAGGTTTGGGAGGGGAAAATGGGTATATTTTTAAAAAATTCATAAACTCGAAAGTATAAAACCAAATACTTTTATTTTTTAACACAAGATAAGAAACAGCTTTAAGAATGCCCCAAATAAATTTTTTATTTAATAAATTTTACTTTAGGAAGTATTTAAAAATTTTATTTGTCGAAGCACGACAACTTAATAATTTTTGATCGTAAACACCTTGGTTTACTCACAAAAATTAAGGAGGTTAAATGTCGTGTTTCGAAATGCAAAAAAAACATTAATCTTATTATTTTGTAAAATTATTTTAAAGTTTGAGTTTGTTTCATTATTATTTATAACATTTAAACACACTGTACAAAGCTTGTAAAATTAAAATGTAAATAAAAGGTGGGAGAAGTAAGTGGGAGTACGATCAGCGGGTCGATGGAAAAACAATTAGGCAAAGGCCGTGGTGCCAGGCGGGTTAAAACACCATCCCGCCATAATTGAAATGATAATTGTTTGTAACAAATAAAAAAATAAGTTCATTTGAGTTTTTGTTTTATTTTATTTAAAGTGCAGTGCAAAGTTTGGAAGGGTGAAGAATTTGTGACAATTTGGCCGATGCAAAGGTGCATTACAACGCTACAAAATTTGTGCTAGCAGGCGTGATTAAGCCAGCTGCAAAACACCACATACCACATGCAATAAAACGAAAACTAACAAAAGTGAGCATTAAATTTATAAATTTTAAAATTTTAAACATTGAAGAGTCTCTTGCTACAAAAAATGAATGCTCAGCAGTTATTGGATTGAATTAATTAGCAAAAGCAAATTTTATATAAGTATTGTATAGTCCGGGGCATGACAATATATTGTAATGTTTTTTTATGTGCTTAAATAAGCTGGGTAAATCATTGTTAAAAATATTAAAACTTTGGCTTAAATTTCATAATTTAGATTTAAACTTATATGTTTTTAAAAGTTTAGTTTGTAAATAATCAAAAAAAACAGAAGCCGAATTAAAAGAAAAATAAATATAATTATAAACAATTTGATAAAAATTTCAGTTTTCAGTTTTCAATTGTTGCATTGTCGAATAAAATTAAAACAAATAGAAAGTTGAATTTATCCAACCTAAATTTGCTCGGATGAACTCTCAACTTCAAGATTTCGAGTACGTAAAGTACCTGATTGGGATTAAAAGTAAAACTTTGGCAAACAATTTAATAAAAGAATATAATTTAAAAATTATATCAGTGCCGGATAAAATTTAAAAACATTCTCCACGGAAAGAGAAAGCTCTATCACCAGATGAGATGAACTCCATTGGAAGCATTATAATTAAATACTAAAGAAATAAACAATTTTTTTAAAACAAGTTCCGAAGATTTCTTGTTTAACTATCGATGGAGTAATTATGATGGTGTCCTATTTTTTTTTATTACATCTAAAATTTAGATACACCCATATGGTTATTCTAAAAGTCAATGCACTACCAGAAGTGATGTCCATGGGCTATCACAGGACTTTCTCTTCAAATTTCTAACATTTTTTATTAATCATGACCAAATGAATTTTCTTCAGGTTGTAGGATTTGAAAAGCTCTTCTGTGTGTAGCTAGCGTTAAAATAATTCAAATGAAAGTATTTTAAAAATATTTTTGCATCGTAATTTCAAGGGCATTCGGTTTTATTTCTAAATTATGCAATTTACGTCACTGGTTACGCAGTTGAAAATCAACTTGACGAATATTTTTGGTATAAAATTTGATAGTCTAAATCTTGAGATTCGGAAGATTTTGTTCAATTTTTGGCACCCATATTTGGGTACTCGCAAAATATCTTTTTGAAGTTAACAACCGGATGTTTGTGTTAAAACTGAGGACGTTGTAACCTAGGGAATGTTGCAAAAATTCTACACCCACCAAAATTAATAATGCAAATTAGAAAAATTGACGGTTGGGTAAAAATCATTTTTTACTTTTACAACAATACAAAAATATTCGGTCACTTCTAGTCCATATGAAAAGCTGAAATTTGCACAGACAGGGAATATTCAAGCGCGAATGTAGATTTTGATTTTTGGAGTAGGGAAAAATTGATTGACAAAACAGATTCGCATTTTTTCTCAATTATTTTTAAATTTTATTTTAAAAGGGTTATTAAACTTAACAGCATTTTAAAACTTGTCAATTTTCCAGTTGCCCTTGTTTAAATTCAAGTTCAAATTTGATTCTTATGCTGACCTAAGACTTTTCCAAGGTTTGGTTTCCGTTATACTTGTAAATAAAGTAATAAACTAATACTGTTATATTGGCAAGAATTTAAATAAAAATTAACGATTGCTATTGGTGTAAAAAAACTTCAATCTTTTCTTTCTTATTTATTAATTATTATTTTAGTAACCAGTAGATAAATTTATACACATTTGAGATTAGGCAGCCAATTGTACAAAATCACCCCACAAATATTTCAAAATTTCAAACTCTCATCACCGGTAGGCAACCATTCTTATCTTTATGAGTCACAAATATTACAAAAATTTGAGAACTACTGTATAATTTAAATTAGGTCTTCAGAGTAATCCAACTGTTTTGTCAGAATTTTTATTCAGAAAAGTTCTAGCTTTGAATTATTATTTAACCGTCGGTCTAAAACCTTCAGGTTAGTGTCGATTTTCCTTGCCGTAATTTTTGTGTTTGTTCCTAACTTAAGAATTTAAAAGGAATTCAACCTTCTTTTTACTTTTCGAACTCCTTAGTAAAGAAAGCATTGTTATTTGAAAAATTTGATTTTTCAAAAAGCAAAAAAACAATTTTGACTATAAACAATAACATCTAAAAGAAACAACAAATTTAAGTTTTTGTTGCTATAACACCAGGCTTATTTGAAGATGAATAAAATCGCTGAATTCATCATAACATTGAAAATTTCCTACAATTTTTATTAAAATGTACAGAATTAGCAAACTTTTATGCTTGTATACAGGGTGTCTATAAAAAACCATCAAGGTAGATTAAACCCAAAAAACTGCACTGTTTAGGAGCTACCTTTAAAGTTGACGTTGTAAATCTTTAAATTTGGAATAAATATTGGGAAAAAGATATATACTGGAATACTGGAAATACACCAAATAAACTTTGTATTTTTATTTAAGCAAATGTAATAAAAATTTGCTTGAACTGACCACTACAATATTTAACAGTTTAGGAACCGCGAATTCAAGTTGACACAGGTCGAGGAACTCAAGCAACTAAAACAAACATGTTCACATACAAAAAAAATGTAATTGTGTCTGGTCAGGGCTGTTTTTCAACATGATGACTTTCGTTCGATCATATCTTTGGCGAATTCCACTTTAAAAATTAATAAAGTAACCATAAAAAACCTCCGTGTCTGCGGATCTATTTTATGTTTTTGTTAGGGTTGAAAAATTGTAAATAATGCATATTAATTCTACCTTCTACAAGGAGTGGACTAGCAATACAACTTGTATTTTAAAATATTAATTTTTTTACGATTTACCCAACCAAACTAAGTTTGGGTTGGTAGAGAACCCTGGTTCGATTCCACACTGTTTTTGTAAAAACGGTGACACAAACCGGCGTTTTTACAGCGGAATGGTAGTTTAGCTTTTATTATTTTGTAAATACAATCATCGCATGCAGCTGTTACAAAAATTACCGGCGGCTTTCAATGTATGGTAAGTGTGATTTTCCACACTTCTTGGATCTAAAATTGCCTTTTTTTTCTTCGTGAAAAGTGCAATTTTTAACCATAACTAAGATAGCAAATGATTAACCCAAAATATGATAAGCTTCGGATACCTTGACATAGTTTTAAATTTATCAATTTTTACACACTTGTTTAAAAGTCGCCAGTGGTTAACTCAAACAAGAGTTCAGATAGATAGATTAAAATTAAAGAAAACGTGGTTTCACGAACACAATTGCAGAATTTTCTACGTTTGCCATGCCGCTCCTGTTTTTTGATATTAAAAAAGGTTTTGATAACGCATACCAGGAAATGTTTTCATAATCAAAACAATTTTTAATCTCTTTAAGTACTTATATAAAAAAATGTTACGATAACGCGACTTAATAATTATGAATCATGAGTCAATAGCAGTTTGCGCACAAATAATATATTTAAAAAAAAGCGAACAAAATATTTTTTTGTTTATCTTGTTTTCATTTTAAAACAGTCTTGCTACTAAAAACATCAATCTATCAGTGCTCTTAAAAAGATTAGGTATTCAGATCCATCTTACACAATCATTGATCTCCAAATAAATCCAGACGTAATCGGTACAACATCAAACCACAATCCAATGTACCAATATAGACAAGTCGAAAAGAATGTTTACCTTGATTAACTTAAACCTTCATTGACTGAGACTAGAAAAAATCAGATTATTAAAATTTTTAAGGAAAATTAAATAAATTTCTTTACCATTATCTGCAAATCCACGTCAATTTAATAATTAAAAATTGGAAAAAAAACTAGGAATTTGTATTTAGAAACAAATAAAACAATAATTTAATACTTTTCTATTTAAAGTTTAAAAAAACCACTAGGAAATAACCTAATATACATTAAAAAACAGTGAGGTACAGTGGTACTAATAAAAAGGTCTTCTATAATACAGTAGATACATAACTACATTTAAAATGTAACAATAAAACAATCGTGATAGATTGGATTTATAATAATATTGTTGGGAGTACAATTTAAAAACTATTAAAATTTTAATACTTAAAGTTCTAATATTTATAGTGGTAGGAACATTTATAAATGCATCAAGAGTTACAATATTTTATCAAAATATCATTAACATTTTACTAGAAAAATAGACATCACATACAATAACACAATTTAAACATACACTAAAGCACACATTAATTTATGTGGATGTTGCTATTTAAAGCACGACTACTAGGATCTAATTCTGGTTCCGATTTGTACGACCAAATTCGTGCAGCTTCCCTGTTGGAATCGAAAGTTAAAATTAATTTTAAAAAAGCTCCTCATTACCTTGTGCATTTTTCTGGTAATATTAACGCTTGATGCCATAACACCAAAGCTAAAATTATAGACCAGGTTCTTAAAGGACCCAAGAAGAATGCTAAAGTACCATAAGCCAACCAGAAAAAGTAGGCCATTAATAATTGCACGCTTATAATTACTATAAAAGGAAGGTGTAGTGCTATTTGACTAATTATAGTTTTTCTTTTGGTCGATTTCATCACTTGATATTCAAATCTGTGGTCAACTCCGTTGGCCAAAATCAACGTAATTGGAATTTGGAAAGTAAAAAACTAAAAAAAATTCAGAGCGGAAACTTACGATACCGTCAGTTTTATTAAGTGCTTACCTGTAAAAATCCGTAGGCATAAGTAAAGGATCCTGGTAAAAAGGTTCCATTGACAAAGATGCCCCAAGCAAAAATAATACCCAAGTGGTCCTCCACAAGATATCCAATCGACCATGGTCCGACAAGTAGATAAAACGCATATAAAACCAAAGGCCAAAAAATTCGATCAATTGTAGATAAAATCCATAACTTTCTGATCCAACCCTTGCAGCATCCTCTCTTAAAACTTATTTTACGATCACCAGTACTTTTCATTCTTCCATGCAAAAAGCGCAAAACACACAGTGGTAAAATAGAAATCACGAAGAAGGCACCAAAGGTAATTTTAAACTGAAACATTTAAAAGTAGTAACATCTTTGGTCAAAATTTAATCTGTTTAGTTTACCAAAGTGCTAGCACTTGTCATCAATGCAAACTTAGGTAAAAGGTCGAATTGCAACCGACTACCATCAAGTGAGAACACATGGGAAGCGTATTTCTCTCGCCCATCCTTATCCTTGACATAAACCTACAAAAGACAATTGAAAATGCCGTTTTTTTCAATTTGGTCAAATTACTAAAATTTTATGCAATCCTTCCGAATAATCGTTCGGATTCCATTCCCTCACAAACAAAGGCCCGCTTTTATGTTGACACATGTTCCAATCTTCGTTGTTAATTTTTAATTCCACCACTGCTATGTCAGATAATGAAAAGGCAAGAATTCTTATGTGAGTTGAATTTTTAACAATGTTTAGGTCCTCCTTATGTGGTATCAAAAATAAAGAGTTCTTTGGGTTTGTTACCAACACAACGGGCCAGTCACCATGTTGTACGTCAATAAATGAAAGCAACCCGTGATCTATTGCAAGTAATCGATACCTGAAAGCAATTAATTTTAGGATAAAAACAAAAAACATTTAGTGGACTTACATTCGATTGTCCTTCCAGTCTCCAAGTTCTAATTCTAGAAATCCTGCATGTTGCATTGTGTACATTTTTGGAATCAAACCACCTAGCTGATGTAAATGTCCACAAAGGTATGCTAAACCATGTTTATCTTGACCTATAAGAGCTCTAACGCCACCCTGTTCTTCTGCCAAAATACAAGAAGTCGGAAAGTGTCCAAACCAAATATTATAAGAACTTCCGCTAGTTTCCACTATTTTTAACATTTGATGAATAAAATTCACTTCGGTTTGGTCAAGAATACCCACAAAATTGAATGGTCGACGTGGTCCAGGTTCGAGACACGCATCGATAGCAATAAAACTGTACAAATCACCGTCTTTGGACATTTGATAAAAATACGATTTTGGATTGTTTTTGCCTTGTATCGAATAATTGGAATAAAAATTTTCTTTTGATTGTAGATTTATAACGTTAAAATTATCTAAAAAGATTGCATTTTTGAATTTACTTTAGAAATAAGACAAAAAGTTGAACGTTTCCTAAACAATTATTGCTAAGTATAGGCATAGAATAAATTTGGCAATCGAGCAAAGTCGCTCTATCTTATTATGCCTATATGTGAAACAACTATGGCCCAAGTTGCTTGTTATTTATAAATAAAGGAAGTGTAAGTTACTAACAAAAATTCGTTTTAGATTAGTAAGTTATTTCTTGGTCTCCAATTAAAAATATAACATTCATAGATTGTTTATATAAAAACAAACAATGATAGCAAAGAATTGAAAGCAAAGTCGTGTTGTGACAAAAATATTTTAAAACCCTTTAAAATATTGTAAATTACAATGTTATAGTAATGTAATATGTAATTACTACCAGAAATCAATAAATTCGGTAGTTGCGGTCTTAGCCGTTATTCAACATTGGCTTTCGAGTATTTTTTTCTAGAATAAATCCTACAAATCCTGATCTATTTGATAATATAAAATGAATGAGAAGACCAGTTTCAAATGTCGATAACTCCACTTTAAAAAAACGAGATAAACATATCAAAGTATTCTATTCATAGTCCTCGAATGCAAAACTATAAAAACAACATTTTTTGAGTGCTTCAATACACAAAAAAAATAGTTATCTCCCGTATTTAAAATTAATATTATATAATTGCTTTTGATTTATTTTAGCACAGCATATCACCCGAAGCATGATTTTGAGAACACGAGAACAAAATTTGCTATTTAGAAGGAAAGAAAAGGTAAAATTGGTTGAATTATTAAATATAGGAGGAAAGGGCATTTTACATTACCATGTCTGTTAAAAGAAATTTAATGCACGAGAAAACCGTCATTTGATTTCGCAGTGCATAGAGAACTAAAATTGTACTTAAAGAGGTCAAGTTAGTTATTGTGGTGTTTTGTTGTTGCCAAAAGATTAATCAGGAATTCTGCAATGTCATTCTAATAGTTGTGGTTTAAATTTACATCACAACAAAAGATTAAATCTTTATCAGTGCTCCAGAGAACTTTGACTTTAGCAACAAAATAAATAAAGTTTTGATAGCAAAATATAATTGCAAATTTATTTACCATGATTTCCCCTAATATCAAGCCAAACCGTCTTGTCTGTAATACGAGTTTCTTTCAAAATTTTACTATACTGCTTCCATTCGTCTTCTATTTGCTCCGATCCGATATTATCTCTAGTTTTGGCATCGGTTAGATCACCAGAAGCAAGAACAACAGGTGGTTTGATACTATTAACAGTAACATCACAAAATTCTTTGAATTGCGTCGTCCTAGAGGGATCTCTGAATATGCTGATGTGTATGTCTGATATCTACTTAAACAAACGTTAGAGAGATAATTAAAATATAAAAACTGCAGGTACGAAACTAACCTGGAGAAACCATACTAAATGACTAGCACCGTTGGTCATCTTTGGAATACTATTATGGGCTTTGGAAGATGTATTTTTTGGTACATATTTGTAGTCTGTACTGAGTATATTGGCAACATTTGCCAATAACATGGACAGGACGATGATGAAAATAATAAAAACTATTGTTGATTTTGATAACCTCATCTTCTTTAAATTTGCACATCACCTAATTTCACATGACTAACTAAAATTTATATTACTTAACAGTTGGCATTTCGTTGCTAATACTTTATTTTTATCATCACATTTAAATTTTAAGAATTTTTATCGATACTAAGGATGTCAAATTAATGTTACTTGAAGTTTGAAGTTGTTTTCTTTTATTTTGAAAAGGGTAAGTTTGAAACGTACGAATAGATGTCGCGAGGCATCAACATATCTTGTTTATTGGGGTATTATTTATTATATACAGAGTGTAATCAATACGCTATCAGGAAATGATGGCAAAAAGTTGAAACTTTTTATAAATATCTGCATGTAGCATAATGATTACTTTTTATTGATCTATAAAATTCATCGGCAGATATAAATTTTGGTATGTGGCCCTCCCACGTATGATTTAAATAACTACCCGTATAATAAACGACATTAAGGATGCAATAAGAGAATAAGACATAAATATTTTATTTTGCCTACACAGTAAATAATACGCAGAACTTATATGAGTTTGTATGTATTGTAAGATACTTACAATATTGCAAATATCTAAAAATCAAAACAGGCATTAAATTATATTTTATAATAGGGGCTACCAATCCATTTCAATGTATTTATTTTTGTAATATGTTTATTATATTTTAAATTTGCAATTTTGTTGCTGCTCTTATATAATTTTAAAAATTTTATTTTTCGCCTTCTTTCTGAAAGAGAAACTTGTTTCGCTGAAACCGTTAGACTTTTTCAGATCTTCTTAGTTTTCCGCACTACAGACTTATATTGTGTAAATTTATAAGATTTTTATATATTTCCCTGGGATTGTCTTAAGATTTCTTTTCGGAAAAGCTGAAAAAGCAAAAAAAATACAATTCGGTGCTGTCGACTCGGCGCCGTTCACTCCAGCGCCAAGTTAATTTTTTCCTAAATTGGAATTTTTTTGACGTTTATTGAAAAACAAAAAAATAGTTTGAATTTTGTAATGGGTAGTATTTTCTGTACTAATAATATTAATACATTTTTAATATATTTATGAACAATTAGTGCCAGGCACTGATCCTTTCAATAAATTTTAAAAATCCCGAGATTGCGATGGTCGAATTTTAAAGCTGGTTACAGATTGTAAAAATCGAAATATTATTTTATTTTTACTCGGTATACCTCATAACCAGAGGGTGAATTATTATAATTTAATATTTTCGGCTTTTACCGCATATAAAATTATTAATAATTTTCTTTTAAAAAATTTTTATTTGCTAATAATACACTTATACTGTGGAAATCGTTGGATTTTTTTTTAAAGTGGGAAAGTGCACTTGATAAACTGTGGAGTAGTTTTCCCCAAAAAATGTCATGTTGACTAATTTATTATAATCGCATATAAATAAAATTATTTAGACTAACTTTAACCGCGTAAAAAAATTTATATTGATGGTTTTTTACTTCATATAAATTCGCCCTCATAATTATAAAATAAATAAATAAATAAAAATGAAGCTATGTATTGTAACTGATCACAAAAATTCAAAACCATACTGACTAAAAAAAAATTAAACTTATTAAAAAATATTTTAAAAATTTTAAAATCCTGAGTAAGCGGTAAGAGGCTTACAAATTTCAATCTTTACGTAAGAACTGGGGAAATTCTATAAAAACGTTACAAACCTTTACATGGGCGAGAAGGTAGAAGAAGGGGAGGGGGGGTAGATGAAAATTTAAAAAATTACCTTAGCGTAGCGGAATGGCAATGCGAAGCGTTTAGCTCCGTAGGCGCTTTAATCTTCTTCATCTGGTGAGTGAGTAACGGCCGTTGGAGATCTTGGATCAAAATATACGCTGACGCGGGTTGGGCCGCGTCGATCTGAGTAAAATTACCTTAGGAAATAAAATATATAAGATACCCCGAAAAGTCTTTATCTTAAATAAAAAAAAATTAAGAAGGGAGGATGAAAAAGAGGTCTAAAATATAAACTATTACTATTACTCTAAAAAAAAGAGTAAAACGAGAAAAAGAAAAACAAGATACAAACTGGGTTAAAGTAAAGCAAAAGTTTTAAAATTATTTTTAAAAATCAAAAAAATTTGATAAAAAATTATTAAAAATAAAATATTTATTTAGTTATAAACGCATATTTAGAAAATTTCATTTTTGATTAAAAATTTTGTAAGTTCTATTAGATTTCATAAGATTTTCTAAGATTTCCAGAATTTCTTTAGATTTTCTTTCACTTGTACACCGGATCTCTCCAGCGATTTTCCTTCGTTAAAATTGAATATAACTAAAGGGTAAATATTATTAAATCATAATTCAAAGCATTATCTTATGCCAACAAATATTGATGAAATCTATAAGTAATTTTTTATTTTTATTATCTGTTATTTTAATAAATTATTATTTTTTAATTATGTAATTAGAAAAGTACCAGAACAACATTGGCATAAACGGGTGTCTTCGTGACCGTGGAAAACCTTTGAGGTGGTGATAAAGGACACTTTTTCAAGACAAATTTGCAAATAAAATTTTTGTCCAATTCCAAACCCTTGAGAGGTACCTTTTTTTAAAGCAATTTTTTAAATTTCTGATTTCTAACGGCCATACCTCCGATATTATTGATTTTTTAAGCTTCTTGAATTAAAACTTTTTTAAAGACCATTCGCTTATCTACAAATTAGGTTATAACCCTTTATCGTCTAGAATCAACGGATTTAGAGTTATAAATTAAATTAAGAGAAAAAATGTTAAAAAAACTCAGGTTTTATTTTTTTTACTTTTCTTGCAAACCCCGTATCTCTTAAACGAAACGTCTTAGAAAAAAACTAACGGTCCAAACCAGATAGGAAATTTAACGGGCTATAACTTCAGTTAAATAATTTTTTTCGGGAAACCAACCGTTTTCACAGAAATTTTGAAAATAATAAACAAGGTGTATGTAGCAGAAAAATAAATAAACTAATTAACAATGTTAGCAATAATAAAAAAACAATATAAATTAATAAAGTAATTAACGATAAACTAATATGCTTTATAACAATGTGGCTCAAACGTCAAACGCTACGATAGGTTTTGACATTAAAACAAATTATAAATCATCGATAGATAAGTGGTTTAAGTAGTGTAACTCGATATTAATCATATCAAATTTTTAGCATAAACCAAAAAATGCACAAAACACTTTTTCGAAACTAAAATGTTTAAGTTATCATAATATATAAATATACCGTATGTATATTATCGCAAACGTTTTCACCATACTATGGCATCTTCAGGCGATGAACTAGAAAGAGAAACGAGAAAATTCCGTATTTATCGACAAATTGCAAGAGAAATGGAGGGGGTAAGAAGGGGGGGGGTAATTTTAAAACTAGAGTAATTATGTGTGAATTTACTAGAGGGTAGGGGTAAATTTAATACAAAAGAGAAAAAAGAAAAAAAGTAAGTAGATGTGAGGTAAGTTAGAAGGGGAGGGGGGGGAAGTATTATTTATTAAAAATATCCATTAATAATTTCTCATCCATAAACTAAAATTATCATAAATTATCGGGAATTTGGACCAATGGTTAATAAAACAAATTTTAACTTTCTGTCGACGTTTCGAGTTATATTTCACTCTTCATCAGGACTTCGGTAAAAAAATTTTTTGTTTGCAACCTGGTTTATATCACAACAAACCAACAATTCATCACTCATCATCTGCACGTCCTCAAAGTGCTTACAAAATAAAAAAAAAATAAAAAAAAATTGATTTTATATTTTTGACTGTTGAAATTTATTTTATAGTAATAGTTTTAATTAGAGAAGAGGGAGGAATGAGAATAGAGAAAAAGAATTTTTTTATTTTGTAAGTACTTTGAGGACGTGCAGATGATGAGTGATGAATTGTTGGTTTGCTGTGATATAAACCAGGTTGCAAACAAAAAAAATTTTTACTGAAGTCTTGATGATAACTCGAAACGTCGACAGAAAGTTGAAATTTGTTTTATTAGCCATTGGTTCAAATTCCCGATAATTTATGATAATTTATTAAAAATGTTTAGTAGGGGTGAGTTATTTAAATCAGATTGACTATTTAGTAATGAAGATAAATATTTTAATTTATTAATTTCCATAGCTTCTAAAAATTCCAGTTTTTTACTTTTTTGTGCAACGTGTAAAATTTCGTATCCCCCTTGTTTATGGTTTGTGTCTTTTAGGTGTTTCGCGAAAGTCGATTTTCCATCTGCAAGTCTATGGGATCGAGTGTGTTCATCAAATCGTGTTTTAAAAGATCTACCGGTATGACCAATGTATTTTTGAGAGCATTTACAAGTGAGCCCATAAACCCCTGATTTAGTTAACATGTCTGATTTTGATTTTGCGTTATTAATAAATTTGTTGAGTTTATTATCTGTTTTAAACGCAATGTTATAATTGTTATTTTTTAAATATTTCACAATTTTGTTTGATTTGTTACCGAGAAAAGTATGACGTTGAAATTCGCGTTAGTTTTTTTAAAAAATTTTCGAACTCAATATATTCGAATATTTTTAAAAAAACTGACGCAAACTTCAACGCATTACTTTTCTTGGTAACAAATCAAACAAAATTGTGAAATATTTAAAAAATAAAAATTATAAATCAATTGAGATTTTTAACAATTTTGTGAATTTATTTTTTTTTACCTACACCTTGTTCTTTATTTTCAGAATTTCTGTGAAAACGGTTGGTTTCCCAAAAAAATTTATTGGACCGAAGTTGTAGCCCATTAAATTATCTATCCGGTGCAGGCTATCAGTTGTTTGCTAAGACGTTTTGTTTAAAAGATACAGAGTTTGCAAGAAAAAATAATAAAACCTGGATTTTTTAACATTTTTTCCCTTAATTTAAACTATAACTCTAAATCCGTCGATTCTAGACAATAAGGGGTTATAACCTAATTTGTAGATAAGCGAATGATCTTTAAAAAAGCTCTAATCTATTAAGCCTAAAAAATCAATAATATTGGAGCTATGGCCGTTTGAAATCAGAAATTCAAAATATTGCTTTAAAGGGTGGTACCCCCCAAGGGTTTGGACTTAGACAAGAATTTTATTCAAACATTTGTCTTACAAAAGTGTCTTTTATCACCCCTTCATAGGTTTTCCACGGCCACGGAGACACCCGGTATATAAAATCAATCGTAAATATTTTTTTATCCTTTTTAGGCTGAAAAAGATCAAAATAAAAATTGCCGTCCCTAAAAGTCTTGCATCCCGGGTCTGTAGCCCACATAGTGCTGTAGTTAGGATGGCCCCGATTTTCATGAGAAAATTTGAAAGACAACCCGTGGTCATAAAAATTAACAGGACGATAAAAAAGTTTTTACGTATTTAAAAAACGTTTATCGTTTAGGAAACCTGAAAGCTGAAGAAAATTCTTCGACCCTCCAAATTTTTAATGAGAACATATTTTTTACTTTAAAGTCACCTTGTGTATGAGGCTTAGCCAAAGACTTACTAAACTAGGATTTACAGTCTCTTAATAATTTCTACTTCACTGGAGCAGAAGTGTGAGTATTTTATTAAGAATAAATTAACTTACAAGTTTAAAAGTTAAAATTATCCATAATTTCGCCCTCGTCCTTCCTGTTAATTGGATCCCCTTTGAGAAGCGAAACTATTAAACTGAAGAAAAAAGAGTACTTATAGTAAAAGTTATGAACAGCTAAAAATGACTTACCAATATAAAGCAACAAAAAAGTAAAGCAAATAGCAGCCGATGCTGATCATACAGTTACGTATGTGTCGTTTTAGCAGACCCATGTTGTGTATTTCTGTGGGATCGTATATGCCCATGTTACCTTTCGGCACATTAGATAATTCGTACACCAGCCACGCCAGCATAGGTGACGTCAGTACCACCAAATTCCAACATCCATGTATGAGTAAAATAAAAACCATAAAAGAAAATGTGACCAACCGTGGAGTCACATAAAAATTTAATTTGCTGCAACATTCTTGTGCGTTCAAATAATCGCATTCTAAATCGGACAATATAATAATCTATATAATTTCATTAAAGAAAATATTTGAAGTGCGCCGCTACTAAACCCCAACGGTAGTTACGCCGCTGGATTTTAAAGCCAAAATTAACTTTAAACTTATTTAAATTATTGCAAAACCCATTTACGATTTAATTTTGGTCAATTAAACAAACCTATTTTAAAATTTCGTATTTTCTATTTCTCTTTTATAAAAAAAAGGATACATAATAAATACAGCAAAGGAGCAGAGCGGCCATAATTCCCAATAATATTATTATTTGACCAAAATTGTACCCTGTTAAATTCTCTATTTGGTTTAGGTCATTAGTTAAGCCAGAAAAGTAAAAAAAATAAAATCTGAATTTTTTTAACATTTTTTTCCTTAATTTAATTTATAACTTGAGATTCGTTGATTCTAGACGATAAGGGGTTATAACCTAATTTGTAGATAAGTAAATGATCTTTAAAAAGGTTCTGATGCATTAAACCTAAAAAATTAATAATATCGGAGCTATGGCCATTTGAAAACAGAAATTAAAAAAATTACTTTGGAAGAAGGCACCCCTCAAGGGTTTGGACTTAGACGCAAATTTTATTTGAAAATTTGTCTTAAAAAAGTGTCCTTTATTACCACCCCAAAGGCTCTCCACGTTCATGGAGACAAGATGGCCACTTAAAGTTGCGCTTAGGAATGATTAAAGGAACTAATTAGGATCGTGGGAAGATGAACTGTTCAATAAAACATTGAATTTTGATAAAAACGTATTTTTAATTCCCCCCTACGCTTTATAATAACTCTCTTGGTTCTATATTTCTTTTTCCAATATTTTGAAAACGAGGATATTTCTGTTGTTCAAAATTGTAAGGATATTCCAAAAGGCTTGGTTTTAAATAAAATTTGTCGTGACTGGTTTGTTGTTGTACTCCACTAGACGTACCGGCTCCATAGATATTTATGGAATACCTTTCCATGAGAGCTTGTATACCAGAGCGGAGTCAGTGCTCTTGGCTTCTTTGAAAGGAGGTTTAGTGGGCGACGTATGTATTTTCGAGTGTCAGGGTCGGTTAATCCATCTTGTGGTATTGGAAGATGGAAGTGGAAGTTCTTCTTTGCCGTGGGGAGGAAGAGAAAATAGAGGAAGATGAAAGAAAAGAGAGAAAAAAAAAGTTTTGCGCAGAGGAAATGATATTTGATATTGTGTGATCTTCAATGAAAATAAAATTATGCAACAATTTAAAAGTTTCGTAGAAGAAAACAATATGCGCATTATTTATTATAGAATTATAAGTAAATATATATAAATAAACAAGAGGTTTGGCCTTCTTTTATTTAGATGGCAATGAAAAGTTATATTGGCAAAAAACACACATCTATCTATCGACATTCCAGGAAATCATCATCTTATTTACCAATTCCTATCTATTATCATAATAATAATGAAATATACGAATTTAGATTTAATTTAGCATTTAAAATTTAAATAATTTTTCGAAAATGAGTTTTATATGTTGAGTCGATTAACATACCTTTGATTTTTATGTAAATACGTACCTACCTCTACGAGAATCATCTCATCGTCAGATTGTAACTTTTAAATAAATGAAATATTAATAATATTATAATCTAGTAGAATAATTAAAATAAATAACTTGACGTCAATTATGGTTTTAATTACATGGATATTGCATTTCTGATTTATTTATTGACTAGCAATTATAAAACTATTGAAACTTTAACTTCCATAACTTGTCAGGTGGCCAGGTGGGAATGCCGCTGTCGGTTATTATTTATTTAATAAATTCAATTTATTCCATTTTATTTGCTTGCGTTTCGCAAAGGCCCGTTGAAAACAAAACAAATCGATTACGATGCAGGCAAATACAATCACACTCCACTTTTTATTACCCTTCTTGAATTAAATTTTATACTTCACAATTGCAAACTAAAACAAGTTACAAGAACAAGAAATTACATATTAAACACGCATACTTTTACAGCTGCATGCCTTTATATTAACAAAACAACGCCTTTTTTACTTTTTTCTCATTTCAATTTGGAACCAGCAAAAAAAAACAATAATAAAATTTAACATTAAAATATACAAGGACCACACAAATTGTTTACTACTTTTTTTCCCCAATACCTCTTCCAACCAAGTATCTTTATGATCCTGCTCAATTTTTTACAACTAATTTTAGTATTGCAAATAAAGACCGATGGCCTTTTCTCCACCGACAACCTCGACAACGCATCGCTAAAATATTTTTATTTATATAAACGTCACAACCTCCCGACTTTTCCACCTAACCACGCCACTGCTTCTCATTTACATCTTACTACGATGCAAACTAAACCAACCCCGTTTTTGTTAGTTTGTCCGTCAAGCTAAAAATAAAATCTGCAGATAAAAGTAATGACAACAAAATGTAGTCGGAATATAAATTAAATTTAAATTTAAACAAATGAAAAAGTAAAATGCTTCTGGTTGCTGTTGGATGCCGCTGCAAACTATAACGCACTGACTTGACTTCTTAAATTTGGCTTTTCCAAATTTAAACCTGGAAGTAAAATTTAAAATTTACACTTATAATGGCTTAACTAAATTGTATACAAATGTTTCTTTTTTGGAAGCATGATGCGGCTTTCCATGATCATTTTCACATAGTTTTTCTATTAACTCGCCTGTGTGTCTCTAGAAACTTCGAAGTAACCCTAGAAATAAAAAGAGTACTTTTTATTTTGTATCTATCTAATAAATCTAGAGCGCTCAAAAGGGCCAATCCAGATCTGTTTATCAAATTTATTGGCCCTTATTAGGACCGTATTTACGAGGGGGGGGGGGGTTAGGGGATTTACAACTCCCCCAAAACATTACACTTGAGTGTTTAAATAAAAATTAAAACTAAATAGATATTTCTAATAAATTAAATCCCAAACTAAAAAAATCGGAAATTGGTATTAATATCCGAAGATTGGCGACACTGGCTTGAATACACCTACTACTAAATTGCAAAAATATAAAACTGACGATGAAAAATATAAAAAAGCCCTATTATATTTACAGCACCGTGTAAAAGTCTGTGGCCACTTAATTAATTGTTAGTTATTACTCCTATTAATTAATTTTTGATTTTTTTAAAAATAATTATATTGAAATAAATGAAATAGGTATTTTATCTTAATTCTTACTATTATGGTACTAATTACTAGCATAGCTTAAAATAATACTTCCGCAATAAATTCGAGTGGGCATTGTAAACTCATAAATTGTTTTATATTTTGGTGTGAATTTTATGTATAAATGTACATTTGCTTAAGATTATGAAATTTAATTCTTCGTTTTGACAACATTATTTTACCATCGCCATCGGTAAAATAAGAATTTACTTTGTGATTTTTATTCAAATTTTAAAATTAAAAATTTTATTTAATGACGGTTTTTTACAAGAGAGTTTAAAATTAAAATATAAATTAACACTTTAATGGAATGAAAACAATCTTCTCACAAAATTTCAACTTTTTTGCGGTAACTTTCGGCCAAAATACTTTCAAACAAATACTCAAAAATTAAATCTTAATTGCAAAAATACTTGCACAAAATTATACTCAAAAAATCAGCGGAGCAAAATCTAGGCTTCCGTCGTTTTTGCCATCTTGGCAAAAGAAACCTCTCTCTACTCACTTTTCTGCAAGCATTACATTTCAAAAATTAATTTAACAAAATTTAAATTTAAAAAAATTTTCTTTGTATTTTAATAAATTAGCTATTTATTTTTGAATTGTTTTAAAACCCTTCCCGAAAATCTAATCTAAATACGGCCCTGGCCCTTATATTGAACATTTATATAATGGGGCGTTCAAGTATTACGCAAGCAAACTTTCAATGATTCTAGACTCCATCCGTCCTGTATAAGCGAAAATAAAAAAATTGTGATTCCCCCCCCCCTCCAAATGATAACATGTAAGAATTTTCAAAATTTTTATAAAATATCAAAATTAATATTTTAAATTGTTATTTTATTCTCAATGCAAAATCAATCGGAAAGATAAAGCTGTAATAATTATTTTTCTTTCTAATTAATTTCTTCAAGTTAATTCAAAATTTTGTTAGATTCTTTTGGCTACACCTCGTATTTGAATTTTTAGTGATACGAAAATATTTTCGAGGCAAGACGATTTAGGCGCATGACGGGATAAGAAAAGAAAAGGTGCGGGGTGATTAGGAAAAGGAGAGCGAGATTTTCTGAACGAAAAGGTTAGTTTTTACCTTTGATTTTGGGTAGCAATCGGTGATTTTTTGTGTGGTGAGAATTACATAAGTTACCACCCCTCCTTCTTGCGGATTTTCGCCAATTTCAAGGAAATTCGCCATTGGATTTCTTAAACACCTGAAAGATCGAGCGATAGCGACCACTCAACAGCAGCAATAAGATAAGTTTTTACCTTATTACTTTCTTTCGTTTCTTTCATCTGCAAAGTTGTACAACGCCGATATTTTATTTTTTGATAATCGTCAGCTGCGTTCGTTGATATAGCCGACGCTCGCTTCAAATATTTTTTGATTTTTTTGATCTAATTTTGAGCTCAAGCACCGTTTTAAAAATTCCAATTATTGGAAGTCTTCATTAAGAGTTGCGGTCGTTGCAAACGTCCTTTCCGAGTTCTTACGCCATAATAGGTACTTTTTTTTTGTTACGAGAGAGCGTGCAAACTTGTTGCAGTTACGCCGGATTCATCCCTAGCTTCCGCAAAGAAAAGAGTTAGTTTTTTTCTACCTTGGGTATCCTCACCAAATAAAAAGTTGGGAAGGAAGAAATTGCTGGGCCTTCTCCAAAGAGTCCCAGCCATCCATTTTTTTCATAAAGTTCTTCACTAGATTTAGCTTCATTTTTATAATTTTGTCACAAGACATTTAGTTTTTTTTGTACATTTACACTCGATACACCAGGCTGAGATCTTTTTAAAGCATCAAAGAGTTTTTGGCATAAAACTAACGCCAATTAATATTACTTTGCGACATTATTTCCGGTATAACCATAATAAAAATAGTATTAGTAATTTAAATTAAAAATATTATTTTTAAAACATTTTCATTATTTTGTAATTTTTTTATCCTACGTAAAAATTTATAACCCCTCTCCCACTTCCCTTGTCAGAAAAAGTAAGCAAAAATTTAGCTTCCCGTTCCCTAAGTTTGCTTATGAATGCTCCTTTTGAAGTCTTTTTTTTATAAATGAATAAATTATTTGTAAAAACTGATAGTTTTTCCAACTTTTAGATGGATTTGCCAACTTTTGCTAACTGCCAAAGATATTGTCGTGTTTCGAAATGCTATAAAACCACAATTCAATTTATTTTGTAAACAATTTTTAAAATTCAATTTTATTATTTATTTATTTAAAACATTGTATAAAGTTTGTAAAATTTGCTGCATAAAAGGAAGGGAAAAGCCTAAAAAGAGAGTGGAAGTAGGTTGATGTATGTTGGAGGCAGTTGGGCTCAGGCCTTGGCATCAAGCGGATGAAACGCCATTCCCGAAATAATTAATATTGTTTAGAATTAATAAATAAAGTTAAATCAAGTTTTTGTTTATTTTAATTAATTATTAAAATGAAAGTGTTAAGAAAGCCAACATTTGTGAAAAGTTTAGTCAATGTGCAAAGGTGCATAGCAACAAATTTGTTATCCCAGCTGTAAGACACCATGTGCGCTCCAATACGACATCAAGGTAACAAAGTTTGAGCATTTTAATTTACAAAATTTTAAATAATTTGAAGAGCTCATGCTAATTAATGAATGCCCAGCTAAAAGTGTAATCTTGGAAAAAGCAAATTTATAAGATTTGTATAGCTAGGGTTATCTCAATATATACGGAAGAAGGTCCCCCTCCCTCAATCATGGATTCGTCCCTGATACAGATAAAAAATTTGGAAGAAGAGACAATCGATAATAAACGAGAACCAAAAGGGAAATCGTTGAGGAAATTTGATGTACAAGTGAAGGAAAATATGGCCGAATAGGAAATCTAAAAAAATGTAGAAAATCCTAGGAAATTATAGGAATCCTACAGATGAGCTATTTTTATACTTATTCAAAAAAAAAAATCTTAAAAGAGAAACTCGAGGAAATCTCTCAAGAATGTCACAACAGAAAATCTATTATATAACAATTTACCTTATATAATGATTAACTTCGACGGGAACTGGGAAAAACTCAGGTTCTTTGAATTTTGAAAACAAATTTTAGAAAATCTAACAATAAATCAAATACACTGAGAAACTGAGCCTTATAGACACAAAAGCGCACCGCCTATTCTTTATTCACACGCCAAAACTGAGAATGCTGGAAGAGGGGAGTCATGGAATACCCCCCCCCCCCAAACCTTTCGACCTCTACAATTATTGAAGATTCTAACAAGATATTAAGTTAAAAAACTTTGAAACGTAGAGAAAAATTTGTAAATCAATTGTTGCAGAAAGGCGGACAACCACCTCAATCATCAAAGGCTGACTACGGTTAGGTGATCTTCTAGCATTCATATAAAGCAGAAATCTTATACAATTTTTTTTCCTTAAAAATACAAAAAATTTTTATTATTGTATTATCAATTTAAATGAATATTAAATTTTATGTTTTTTAAATAATTTAATATATTAAACTGAAACACCGTGGAAGTGGGAAAGACATAATAAGCAATATGGTATAACATGTAAGGGCTATTAAAAGTCTGGTAAGGTAATAAAAATTTGGGCGTACGCCTCGGTTTACATAAACCTTTCTAAAATGTTAATAACTTCCCTACGTTGCTGGTAGCTTAAATAATTATTTAATAAATCCTATAATAAATGCACGAGATCTGATCTAAAAATATAAACGTTAATTTAACGTTAAAATGTCGTCCAATTAACGTCGCCTCCCTGTTGGAGGTTATTAATATACATAAATAATAATTGTTTTGTAAATAAACTGATTCGTAAATTCAATGACGTATAGCTTAACGTGGAATCGAACCACGGTACAAATAATTTGGCAACCCATGACGTTCGAAATTGAAAATTATAACTCTCTACTGATGATATTATGTACATTCTAGTAAACTATCATTACTGTATCAAATTAATAATTGAATTTATATATTTTATAACCTGTTCTTATATTAGTGATGGGTTTATGGTCAATAATTATAATTACAATTAACAATTTATATGCGGCGAAGCGGGCTAATAACTAAATTATGCTTGCTTTACGCCAGCTTTGTAATGGAATAATAAGGTTTTTTGTAATTACAGAATTATAGTTGAGGAATAGGTAATTTTTTCCCATGTTTTCTCCAAAAAATTTGAATTCTTATAATTAATTATAAAAAAAAAACAAATGTTGTCATTTGGGCACCAGGTGTAATAAATAAAACAATTAAAAATGAAGAGGATACATAATACCAAGATGATGGGTTAAAATGGGAATGCATGTATTTTAAATTCCAGCATATGAGACAAACTATGCTACAAATAACGTAAAAACAAAGTTAAATTGGTGACTAGAACTGAAGGCTCTATCAGTGTAATTAAGACCTGTGGTTGCCGAGTTGGAGCTTTACACAAAATTTTAAATCGATGATTTAATTGGTTCATTAAATGTCTTCTTATACATCCGGCCCTGTTGGTGTGGTCTATCGGAGTAACTGAGCATCTCTTCTTAGTATTTGTTTATAAATCATCTAGTAATTTGATATAGCTTGATTGATTGATGCGGTGTATTTGATGTGGTATAATGGTTGGGAATTTACCAGATTTACCTTGTAGCAGCTCTTTATGTCAAGTTCCCAAATAAAATGTTATACCTATATTTAAATTGATTTATAAAAAATTTATTGTCTTAAATTGAAATAATTCTAATGCTTCTTTCCTGTAGAGCAAAAATAGAATTTTTATTTTCGGTTCCAATCTACACAACATAACAAAAGTGTGATTCAAAGGTTAAATTTTATTTTTATTTTATCGTTGGAAAATTCGTTAAACTATCGTAATTTATTGGCCATAACGGACACCCATAACAAAATATTTGGATAATTAAACCGATAAGTACTTTTTTATACTTCAAAGAAATAATAATATGAGTGTATTTTTACTTCTCGGAAATAAATTTATTTTAATAGATTTTGAAAAACAAATTTTCAAAATAATCGTCTTCAGAATTTCCCGCGGTAGTCGCTTTTGCAGCGCACAAGTTTAAAAAATTGTTTTCAATATTTCACGCATTTTAAGAAAGCGGAATAAATAAATCAAATGTAATTAAAACGTCGTTACAAAAAAAATTAATTACGGCGGGGTTAAGTTAATTGAATATGCGGTGACTTGAAGAAATTATTAAACTAATTCAACACTTGATTATGTTCATTGACGTTTTTAATCAACTGCCATATTTCAAATTTTCAATTATTATAAAAGTTTCACAGTGGCTTTACGGTTAAATTATAATAAATTTAACGTAAGCGTATTTTTTGTAATATATTTTTTAAGTTAGCAAACAATAGAAAATTAAAGAATATAAAGTTTCAAGTAACAGAGACTGTGGGGTTCCTCAAGAGAAAATTCCGGGTCTTGTATTAACCATATACAAAAAAAAAATTTTCGATTTGGCCAACAGTTGAAAAGCTTATTTTTCCTTAAGTTTGGAAAGCTTCGGATGATACATGCGATTTTTGATATTGTGTCAATATTGTGTATTTGCCAAGCTCTGCCAATATTGACCGCCAAACATAAGCCAATATTGGTAAAATTAAAATAATGTGTGAATATTTGTACACAACTTTAATTACTAATATTAGCTGCAAAGTTCTACTCAATATTGATTATCAATTTAAATAGGGTGAATATTGCTACAATTTAACGCCAATATCAATTATCAATTTTGGTTGCCAACAGTGGTAGTAATTTTACCTATGTATTGCAGTGATCCTTCTTAAAAAGGTAGTTTCTTTTTCACATGCACTATAAGTGCTCCTGACCAGCTTTTTAACTGCGGGAGTAGAGACGGTCGTATCTAGACGGTCAGGTTGGGTTCTATCGTTCTAAAAACAAAAGTAAAATTTCCAATCAAAAAAATAAATAAATCATCTTCCAAAATTCCAAAAAATGTCTTTCAAAATAAAATAAAATTTCTTCTAATCCAAAAAAATTAATAAATTCTCCAAAAATAATTATTAAATCCAATCCAAATTAAAGTAAATGTAAAATAAAGTTTTAATTTTTTTCAGAGGGAACGAAATTTCGTTGTTAGCGTTATCCAAATCGCCTGCTTATCAATAGCACCATTCGTTCCCACGAATGCAATAATTTTTAATTTTCCAATTTTTAAATATAAGTCGATTCCAATTTTTAATTTCGATTGCTCTTTTAATTCATCAACTAAATTAATTTATCACCGTTCGGTAGCAATTCATCAAAAACTCCAAAATAATTCAAATTTCAAAAAATAGCCTCCAGAAAAGCACAATAATGCATTCGCATAAAAATCACTTTCTTTAATCAAACAAAAATAACCACTTAAATTACCAATTATCAAAAATCTCACAAATTTTCAAAGAGTCAAAAATCAATCGACCAGCTCGGCCGCCGTCTTTGGCTAAAAAGCCTGGTATCTCTGTCGATTCACCCCCACCTCTCAAATTTACAATGCTACTCAAATTTACTAAAACAAAATTTTCTTTAAAATGCACAGGGTGGGTGCGAATCCCTTTGAAACACGACAATATATTAAATTTTTGGTATACCATAAATAAAAGATTTACACATTAATTGTATTAAATTGGATACGGAGGGGGGAGGGAGAAAGAAGTTACGCCGTACTTCTCAGTGTAATTATTAGAAATATAGTTGAGTTAGGGGTCAGTAGTAAAACAATAAAATTGTCCGACGTTTCGAGTTTTTATTGACCCATTATCAAGGCTACAAATAAATACAATTAAAAATTTTACATAAATTACAAAATTGAGAATAATAAAAATAAAAATATAAAAGTAGCAAAATATTGAAATATAAGGGTTAGTATTTCATCTAAAGTATTTTCAAATTGTTTTCATTTTTCACTTTTATATTTTTATTAAACTAAAATTTGTAGTTTTTAATTCTATATTTCAATATTTTACTACTTTTATATTTTTATTATTTTCAATTTTGAAATTTATGTAAAATTTGTAATTATTTGTATTTATTTGTAGCTTTGATAATAGGTCAATAAAGACTCGAAACGTTGGACAATTTTATTGTTTTAATACTGACCCCTAACTCAACTATATTTCTACGATATAAATACACTATTAATTCTCAGTGTAAACTCATGAAAAACTGATAGACTTTTATTTAGTGAAATTAATTATTAAACGAAACTTGGATTTTCCAAACCGGGGGGTCTGGGGGGTGTGGAACACCCTCCAGCACATCTAAAAGAACTTGGTCTGGAATTTTACTTTCTATAGATGTACATTCTTCCAAACTGAAAAAAGTTTCTCCCAAATGTTTTTTTACATATTTCTTTTTGTTCATTTTGTTACCACGAACGAAAGATTTGTGTGCATGTTTTGTGATTAATTATATTAAATAGCAACCTTTCACTCAGTAGTTGTGGCAGTAGTTTTATACAATATATTGTCGTGTTTCAAAGGAATCCTGAGCATTTTAAAGAAAATTTTGTTTTAGTAAATTTAAGTTGTAGCATTGTAAATTTGAAAGGCGGGGGCGAATCGACGGAGATACAAGGCTTTTTGCCACGGGTCGCCGCAAGAGTAAGCGGTGCGACTTTTGGTTCGTCAATTTTGGCTCTCAAAAATTTCTTTTTGAGATTTTGTTATTTTGAAGTTGTGGGTTATAATTTTTGATTTAATAAAGTGAATTTTGTGCGTTTGCATGATTGCGTATTATTTGAAATTTTGATGTTTGGATTTTGGATCTTTTTTTTATAAGTGGCTATTAAGCGGTAGCAAATTAGTTCGGTTGATAAATTGAAAGAAAAGCAATAGAAATTAAAAATTGAATCTGAATTATTTGAAATTGGAAAGTTTAAATTACATTCGTAGGAACGAATGGTGCTATTGATAAGCGGACGATTTGGATAACAAAAATCGAAACTTCGTTCCCATTTAAGAAGTAATAAAATTTTACATTTATTTTACATTTACTTTAATTTGGATTAGATTTAATAATTATTTTTGGAGAATTTATTATTTTTTTGGATTAGAAGAAATTTTGTTTTATTTTAAAAGACAATTTTTGGATTTTTAGAAAACGTTATATTATCATAACATCTTTTAATTGGCACCCAGAACTTTATTTAGAATTTTATTTTGAGAACCCACCCCGAGATACGACAATCTCATCTCCCGCATTTAGGAGCAAGCTTGGAGCACTTATAGCATTTAAGCATATAGCTTAGAGCATGTGAAGAAACTACTATCACTGCAATATAAATGTATTTATTGTGGTGTTTCAAAGGGATTCGCACCCACCCTATACATTTTAATGAAAATTTGTTTTAGTAATTTTAAGTTGTAAGATTGTAAAATTGGACAGGTGGGGGCGAAAAGAAGGAGATACGAGGCTTTTTGACCAACGATAGCCGACAGCGGGTGTGAGAATTTGTATGCCCGCTGAAATTTGATTTTTTATGCGTATTATAATTGTGAGTAATATTTTGATTCTAATTTTGAATAAAGTGATTTTTGTGCGTATGCATTATTGCGTTATTTTGAATATTTGATTTGAGTTGGAATAATATTTGGATAATTTTTGATAAGTTGCTGCCGAGCGGTAGTAAGACGATTTAGTTTGATTGATTTGGAAAGAGAATAGTTCGAATTTAAGTTTCGATTTGGATTGTATTCGAAATTAGAAAACTTAAAATTACATTTGTAGGAACGAATGTGCAAGATTGATAAGCCGACGAATTGATAGTAGTAAATTGAAACTTCGATCCCTTTTAAGAAGTAATAAAATTTTACATTTATTTTACATTGGATTATAGACGATTTAAATAGGATTAGTTTGGAAAAAAATCTTTTTTTTTGAAGTACTTTTAATTATTATTTATCATTACAACTTTAATTGTCGCCGTAACTGCCATAGGAACCGACTCTTGAGTAGAGCTCAATGCTGCCGACCATTGATAAGCTAGCCGAGGTAAACTAAAAAAGGATAGTAAAAGCTTCTTTCAATAATTTTTTGGATAATACCACTGCATTATATTGAAAAACTGACAGACTCTTATTTAATAAAATCAATTACAAAACATACACATAAAGCTTTGGTTTCTCAAACCGGGGGGTCTGGGGGGTATGGAATACCCTCCAGCTACTAGAAGCAACCTTCGAAAAAAATGAAAAAAGTGACGGGGTTGAGTTGGAATCCACGATAAGCAATGAGAAGAATGATGTTCTCAATACTTTAAATTGATTTTTTTATTTATTTATTCATTTATTTTTTTTGAAAAAAATCGGAGAACTGCAGGAAATAAAATTGGAAACTCCAACCAGAGAATTAAATTGCTTAAAGAAAAAATTGAGAGATTGGGAGATTTTTAGAAAATGTTATAAGTACGGATCTGCCGACATACCAAATTCTGTTATAAAATTCTTATCGCATTCAATAAATAGCTGGATTTAAATCATGGGCATTCTTTCATTAGTAAATGTGAACCATAAATCTGATAGAGAGTATTTAAAGGAAAAATTAAAATAGCATAATCAATCTGGTTGTGGTAAAGTTAAAAAGATAGGATAGATTTATGTAGGTATAATAATAAGAAAAATTAAATTTTCAAATAACGAGGCGAGTATATAAAAATGCTTCAAGTCTGATATCATCTCGATTTGAATATGAAATCGATAATGGTAAATCAGTGCCAAAGAAGTCGTTGTAATGAACCTGTCAGAGCGCGTCTGCAAAGCGTCTGACCGCGGTTTCCATAATGGGCGCGTCTGCCAGGTGTGCATAAAGCCCAGCTTCCTTTTCTGTAAACCCTTTACACCTGGTTTGGTTATGTTAACTTTATGGCCACTATTTTTATCGATCACGTAATCTAAGAACAAGATAATAATCCAACTTGTTGTTTGTGATTAATATCTTCATGCTAATTTCTTCCCCATACACACACACCCACCTCAAATCCGAGGCTTTCCATCTTGACGCAGCGTTCAAGTCTCCGTATAATTCGAACGCCTTTGAAAAGTTCAACCAACAGGATTGTGGTAGCGATTTTTTTAATTAAATAAATTATATCCGATTTCGAATGGAAAAGTGAAGAATTTAAAAGCCAAAATTTTTTATCTTAATATTTAGAAATTTTTGATAAGGCTTTAAATTTATCGTGAGACAATTTGGAAAAAATTTTGACCGCGTATGCAAATAGTTTTTATTACTTACTATTATATTTAAAAGTGCTTATCTTATAAATTTATTTTTTTCTCTAAGATTTTGATAAGTTTTAATGTGTTGGTTGGTATTAAGACAAGAGCGAAGGCGATACAAGGATCAATAAACTATTAAAAATTTTAAAACATCTATAAAAGAGATCAGATAGGTTGGGAAGAGAATGACAACAAAATCCACTGCCGTGTAGATAAAGCAAATTAGATTCAAATATCAGCGGCCGAAAGGAGCGAGAGATTATTTATTAGGAGAAAAAAAAATAACGACGATAAAGAAGAAGAAGAAATTCGACGTTCGATCAGATTTGAATTATTTTATGTAAACTCGAACACCGACGGGGTTAGGTTTAATGGATTTATGATTAAGGCTTAATAGAATTTTAATCCTTTTAACTAACCGTTACGAATGGGTCGTTTTGTCCATTTGGGTTTTAGGTTGGATTTTTTTGTAGAAAACTACACGAGTGTTTTGTACAATTAACGACCGTAACATTAGATTAAATTGGTTGCATTATATTATGTGCGAGTGTGAATGAAGATCGAAGGCAGTGCGGTTAGACGAAGAAGAGATTTTCAGCAGCGCGATGGCTGTGGGAAAGATCGCCGTTTGCTGCAGTGGGACATCAGTGCACTGCTCTGGCAGACCGGCCGGGCTGCAATTAACATTCCTGAAGACTTGCCATCAGCGACGTCTTAGAACAAAGATATCTGTGGATATTGTGTCTTCGCTCGCAATCGTCCGTTCCCAGGGGCTATCGTTTATTTCACGACCCTCAACCCACCTCCGAGAATGAAATGCTATAAATCGCTCTCATGGGACCGAAACGAAAAATGATCGGAAGCTGCTTTTATGAGATGTTGGAATTTTGTTTACTTATTATAATCGGGTAACGATAAGATCACGATTGACAAAGTAAGTTTTAACATTGCTCAAGTTGTGTAACTTGCTCACGATGCAACCCAAGAGTAGTATAATTGATTTTATAGGAATGGCGGAGGGACGCGCGACGAAGATTGCGAAGATGAGCAAACAGCGCGTGTTTTGTACGGAATGCGAGCCTTCGGGCTATGCACCTGGTGGCCACCCGCCCCGTCCCTGCCCCTCATTGCGATAATCTTCCAATCTCTTCTCATGCAATCAACTTACCTATAAAATCTTTACTATTTAATTCTAATATCGACCAACCTAAATAAACCACCATTTCAAAACACACATTCAAACAAATTGGAACCGTGACATAAATTAAAAATTTTTAACGCTTAACGGTAACTTTCTGCTACAATTCAAATTTATTATAACAAATTAAACTTTTAATGATTCAATAACGCATTGTCGTAAATTTATTTTGCACTCCCTTGTACGCGTAATACCAGCACCTCACTTACTCATTCGGTCACGTGAACGCCTCCACACGACATGCACTTTTCATAAAACAGATTAAAATCGTAAGAATTTTTTAACGTAAAGGTTAAACGAGCAAAAAAATTTCGAAAATATTTCAAAAAAAAATTTAAATATTTTTTATTTCTTACTTTACAGCGTATGGATTTTTCGACATCTTCCCACGATTAAAATATTTCAGAAACCTTTCGATAATTGCACGTGAAAGAGGACGCCCATAATTATGGAATTTTTCAAAAAGTGGTCCATTTGACAAACATCCTTGTTAGGGTTCTGTGTAATCATCGTGTTTGTGTTCTCATAACTTTCCCAATATCATTCCATGTATCTAATAGCGATTAAACACATTATGTATCCGATTAAACCCCCACGGACCTCCACGGGCAACTTAAGGGGACATTTGTCAAATCTTTGATCAGCCCCATGTTGTCTTCGGAGGAATGCTGACTAATCGCTAATCAAAAGCGTTAATCTACCCAATTAGTCTACATTTTATGTTTCGAAGTTCTGCGTGTGTTTTTTAACGTAGGCGTCAACTCTTGGCTTTCCATATGTGGTAGATGTGACAATTGCACGTCCGTTGAAAAAGTCAAGTTGCATACTAAACAGAACTTGAACCACCAGGTAAGCTGCTAATCGCAAGTGCTTAAATTTTGTGAACAATAATTGCAGTTTTTTCGAAAATGAAACTATGTATGTTACGGCGACATGGCACTTGAAGTTTGTGACCTTATAAAAATAGACCAAATTTCTTTTCAGGTTCCTGTAAATGTATAAGCATAACTTTTTAATATATTATTATATTGTTTTGCCTGGAGGGTATTCCATACCCCCCAGACCCCCCGGTCAAGGATTCCATAATTTAGTATTATCTGTACTAAGCTTATGATAATTTCTGCTACATTCCCATGCAGAATTTATACCGTGGTTCAGATCCCAGGTGTTGATTTAATTCCAGATGGTTTAAGAAGTAAAATTTTTAAAAAATTTAAACCATGAAGATAGCCTAAGGACTAGGGGGGATTCGCTGGTGAGATTGCTCTATAAGTGAGGAGAAACCTGAAAAAATATTTAAAAACTTCCGGAAATCTGAGGAACTCGTGGAAATTTAAGGAAATCCGATTGGTTTTATTACCAAAAGAATCCAAATTACAGAAAGCATAATTATAATGGTGATGGTTGCGCTAAAGTCAAAACAAGTAAATGAGAGTAGAATGCCGTATCTTTATTTTTGGAAATAAATTTTTCTTCGATTGATGGACAATCAACATTTTTACTACCTATACTGTAAAATAAAAACAATATTTGACCTAATAGTTGGCGCAATCAACTACCAACTCTAAGGTATCCAGTTTGAATTGAAAGAGAAATTAATTTTTTTGACCGCTTTTATGCTTGGGGACAGGGCCGGATTTACCTCTTTGGGAGTCTTACACACAGTTTTCCTCTTAACCGGCTAACAATGTTTTTTTTAACAGGGCTGACTTTTTGTCGATTTTAAGTTATTTTTGAAAAAAGTCATAATACTCTTATTGGGAAAATACCAGCGGTACCAAAACAATCAAATAAAACAGAATGAATTATTCAAGCATTTGTTTTTTAATTTATTTTAAATTAATTTTGTCGTATGATGAAAATTTTTAGAATTACACCAAGACCTGCACACTTGTGGGCTAAAGTAATTAGTTATATTTAAAAATGAAAGTTTATGAGACTTTTAAAGTTTAAGAAAATAATGTAACAACTGATAGCCCAGCAGTTAGAAACAATTTTTTTTTAACCGCCTCTATGCTTGGGAGACAGGGCCGGATTTACCTCTTTAGGAGTCTTACACACAGTTTTCCTCTTAACCGGCTAACGATGTTTTTTTTAACAGGGCTGACTTTTTGTCGATTTTAAGTTATTTTTGAAAAAAGTCATAAAGCTGTTGTTCGGAAAATACCAGCGGTACCAAAACTTTGATGAATTATTCAAGCTTTTGTTTTTTAATTTATTTTAAATTAATTTTGTCGTATGCTGAAAATATTTAGAATTACACCAAGACCTGCACACTTGTGGGCTAAAGTAATTAGTTATATTTAAAAATGAAAGTTTATGGGACTTTTAAAGTTTAAGAAAATAATGTAACAACTGATAGCCCAGCAGTTAGCGCTTTGGACATTCTAAGGTACCCAGTTTGAATTGAAAGAGAAACTAATTTTTTTTTAACCGCCTCTATGCTTGGGAGACAGGGCCGGATTTACCTCTTTAGAAGTCTTACACACAGTTTTCCTCTTAACCGGCTAACGATGTTTTTTTTCTTAACGGGGCTGATTTTTTGTCGATTTTAAGTTATTTTTGAAAAAAGTCATAAAGCTGTTGTTGGGAAAATACCAGCGGTACCAAAACTTTGATGAATTATTCAAGTTTTTGTTTTTTAATTTATTTTAAATTAATTTTGTCGTGTACTGAAAATATTTAGAATTACACCAAGATCTGCACACTTTGTAGGCTAAAGTAATTAGTTATATTTAAAAATGAAAGTTTATAGGACTCTTAAAGTTTAAGAAAAGAATGTAATAACTGATAGCCCAGCGGTTAGCGCTTTGGACTGATGTCAGTGCATCTTATCCGCCTTTGTATTTGAAACTCGTGATTTTTTCTCTCTCGGTTGCTTTTGCACTCCAATTTATATAATTCAACAGTTGAAGCTTGAAAAATATTTAATGTCGAGATTACAACTAAAAAATTGTACGTCTTTTAATGCTTCGCACTTTTTTTTTAAGGTAAATTAGGGTTGAGTCTTGAGTGGTAGAGCAAGCGGGTTCCTATGGTGGTCATTCTGAACTCCGCCCTTTTCGTATGGAGGTATTTTTGTGTCATTAATGGGTAATTATGTAATTTATTATTGTAAACTTTGTATATCCGTCGACTCCATAGGATATAAAAACATTATTATTATTATTATTATAGTAATTAACTAACTCTAACTCTCTGTAAAATTTTTATTTTTATTAGTAAGTATAATATAATAATACTGATATTTTACATAAACAATTTGTTAGAAAGCTCTTTCGTCGGGTGTTAAATATCAGATTTTTTATTAAACATAATAATTACAATGTATTATGTTAATTATTAGTAGTATAACATATAAAATTCATGTTTTTTTCTTTTCTTTTTTTTATCATGTTAAGATACCAACCTGAAAACTTTTGAAGCTATGTTGGATCAGTGCGGCCTTCAGGCCGCACAAATTTGCAATACGCACACCAATTTAGTTATACTATTCAAATAGTAACAAGTTTGTTCTACATATAAACTGGAGAAGGGAATTATGAAGTACTGCAGCCATCCTATCTGATATCTGAACAAAGGAACAAAAGAGAGGTGCGTGAATATTGTAGTGAAAGCCAGATTGAAAAAAATGTCAAACTATCACCAACATTAAAATGAATTTCAAAATTCAAAATTTTTTCGCAGACCACGACAGTGCTTTGCTAACCAGTAAATCCTGTGTAAAAGTGAAGGAAATTAAACGAATTCTCTAAAAATTTAAAGAAATTTAAAAAAAATTAGGAGAAATTCAGAAAAATCTTAATAAAAATCTGTGCCATTTGTATTGCACATTTTTGTAAATCTATAAACTAAATTTCAAATATTTATTGACTGAAGTGCGATTATATTTATTAATTTTAACTTTTATTTTATTTTTAATCTTTAAGCCGTTAATTTTAGACAATATTTGGTTAGAATATAATTAGTTGATTTCACGATTTTTAAAAAGTACTTTGCCAATTTTGGTAAAAAATTGTTCTGTGGATCTTGTGATTTTCAAAATTAATTTCTCTGATATTTTTACATTTCTCAACATGGAATATTTCTACAAATTTGTAAGTAATAACCGTAAACAAAAATTGTTATGGTAATTTTTGGATCTGTTTTACCCCACGTTTTCTGTCAATTAATTTTGACTTTTTATTGTTTTTTGCAATTATATGCTTGAAAAAGAGAAAAATAAAGTTTTACCTTCACTAATTACATCCACTTACAACATTACATCAGTTTGAAAGGATAAAGCACGATATATTGTTACGATAAGGTGGAACGTTTTCATTCCTCATAATGGCAAAAGTGAATTTATAAAAATATGTTCCTTGTAGATATATCTATGTACATAAATTGGAGGAAAAAGAATGTGAATATAGTAATTTTGAAGATGACATGGCGAGATGAGTAATTTTTGAAAATTGAGATAATAAAGTGAGTTATTAATTGGTTTTAATTAACAAAGTTCTAAAAGTTAGAGAAAAGCATAATAAAAATTATGCTTATTTATTAAAATGAAAAAGCGGTTGACATTAAAGCTTTAAAAAATAATTTAAATAAAAATCGCTCAAAAACAATTAAATTAGTTTTACAACTGAGGATGAGAATAAATTTTATGCGATAATAAAATGTAATGAAACTCATTTGCGTCATAAAAATAAACAACTTGTTCTGGGTGGTAAAAATGGTCACTATGGTAAACGACACTGCATACTGCGTGTTAATGGACCAACCGACCTATGTCATTCAAACTAAATAAGTTTTATCTGTGACTCAAGTTATGAGCAGTAGTTGAAACAATTCCCATGATGGCCCGCGTGCTATAACACGATTCTTGTATTATTGGGGACCCAAAAAATGGCATTCCTTCGACTTATCGTCAATCCCATCTCGAGTATTCGGACCTTCTTTACCAGTCCAAACCGATAAACATATCGTATGCGCCACCGAACCAAAGACAACCGGGACAAATTAGGCAGAACAACAACCTACCTTCCATAATTTAAGCTAACCTTATCGATGACGACTTAAAATTAGGACACCATCGTGATAAATCTTAACGCACTAATTAGTAATCACACATTTATTTAACACATCTTAAGTTATTAGATCCCTCTTTCTCCGGCCAATTACCGTCGTAAAATTATAACGACTTATTTTATTTCATTATTTTATCAATAAATTATACGGCCGTAAAGTAAAAATTTAAAGTGTACATAAACAATAAAGAATCTAGGGTTAGTGCACCGTGGGACACCAATTATGCGCGTCCCGTGTCTTAATAAAAATATCAGGCATTTGAAATAAGTTTTTCTTTTTATTGGATTGGATTTCTGCCGTGCCCGCCGCGCAATTGCCGCGCTATTGTAGAAAGTGTGAACGCATTCTAATGTGTAATTAGGAAATCGTTTAACACATTTTGTGGGCTATCTTTGTTGGATTTGTTCAAACAGTTATTAATTTGTTTGGTGGTAAGCAGCAATAGACGTAACCGCTACAGTGGCTACGGAATTGTGTACTTTGTTAAGTGGTACATCATAAGAACCGCTGTTTAACAAATACCTGTTATCTCAAACATCAAATAGCATCGTCTTTTTTTCCCACCGGGATGTGCTCCCTCCCTTTTTATCGAAACCAATTTAATCCTTTGGTCTAAATTTTTTAAGTGATTTCTAAAATTTCTAACGACAAACCGAAACTGCTGTTATCCGTAGGGCCGCCCGCGCGACTATTCCAAAAATGCTTATTATTACCTTTGTGTTGATACTTTATAATTGTAAATTCATGTTCTGTCTTGGTAGATAAATTGGGCTTAGAAGCCGCATTGTCAAAAATGATGTGGGTATGATCCATACCACCTAGGGTTAGTTCGGTCTTTGTTTTAGCCGCGTTTGTACGTTTCAGCTTTGCTGGAGGTCCAAATAACTTTTAACTTCCACCTACTTCCTCATTTTTATAACGAGGATCGAGTTCGAAAATTTACATTATTGCCCTCGAAGAAGCGGCTCAAATTCCTAAATCAAATTTTGGACGAGGTGCCGGTTTTGGTATGCGGAGAAGTAGTGCGCAAGCATTGTATTACCTGCAATAAAGTTAAGTGCAAAATCATGCTCGGCTCGGAGGAGAAATGACTTTACTGCGGTGCTTCCGGTCGGTGTCCATTTATAGAGCTGTCCACGGAGAGATTTTCCAGAGATAAGATTTACCCAATTATCATCGCTGACAATTCTAATACGCCTAATACATTTCTATGTAAAAATGTGTAAAAATTCTTGCTCGACTCGAAAGGAATTCGATGCTTTTGTTGAAAATAGTTTTTGGCTCTGAGGAATGTGTTTAATTGCGACTCGAATCCCAAATTCGAACTACCGTGAAATTTTTGCCCGGGGAAAAATCGATAAGACGACATTCCTCATTTTTTGGGGTGTCATTGGACAAATTTATTAAAGTCGAAAATGTTTAGCATTTTTGCGTTTATCTAAGGAATTTCAAAATGGAAGGACGCGCGAGTTTTCGAAATAAAAAATTATATTAAACAACTCTGTATATTATATTATGTTGGTAAACCGCACCTAGATTTTATAATTAAGTTTGTTAACTCGACTGAAACAAGAAAAGTTGCTTTGTCACTAAAACTAAAAGACAAAGTAAATTTTAGACATCAATTTTTGATAGAAAGCTTGCGGAGTTATCTCCTCTCGTGATCCATTAGATTTGTGAATGTGGGAAATTTTCGAGTTCTGGAAAGGAATGCAAAAAACGATATTTTTTGTTACAATTAACGCAAAGATATGTATGATTAAACCGGCAGAATTTTTGTTTAACATAAATTAAATAATAGGTTTGCAAGAATTGCCGAAATTGAAGTTGATAGTAGACACCGGGTCTGAGAAGTCTGCATTCCATTGTTAAGCATCATATTTAAATCCTAGTGTTTTATTTGTTATATTAGGAACCGTCGAGGAGAGCGGGAGAGGAACCAAAGCCACCCAGGTGTGCCATGACTCGAGTTTGTTTTTCCTCTGTTTGTTAATGATGCTGTGATGAGTGTGTTGGGCCGGCTCTTTGTTCTGGGATGATAAGTGAGGGGAGCGCACATTCCTCTCTGGTTATCGTACTTCGGGGTGGCCGCGGTCGCTTTGCCACTCCGCCGTGGGCGGCCCGCTCTAATAGGCCCTCTACAAATCAATCAGAGTTAAAACAATCAACTAGACTTGATTTCATAACTTCGCATTATACACTTCAGGTACCAAAAGTGGCTATTCGTCACTTTCTTCAGGTAACTTTTTACTTTCCAACTTTTTTCCGCGGCGTTTACAATTCGGATGGCGCGTAACCGATTTAAACCAATAAAAGTCACATTAAAGTCATCAAAAAGGAGGCGTATAATCCGAAATGTTCTGCTTGTCGACACACACCGATACCGGTGGGTATCATATTTTTATATGCAAAAAGGGTACTCGCGCTCCTTTGGACCGACCGTCTTTGGGCCGCACTAATTTTAATTATTTTTTAAGCGCTCCCAGTGCATTATTATTAAAGATGTGAAATGGAATGACCCGGTCGTAATCTGCGGGTGGCAAATAGCCGTGACGGAGGTGATTTCGCTTTGGGAGGCAGCATCCGGTGCGGCATTGGGCTATGTCATTACTTCCAACTCGTTATAAAGAACACTCTCCTTCCTAATTGGACGGCAGACCTTGTCAGACAGTTAAGGATAAAGAGATTTGTTTTAGTCGGCGAAATGCCCAGAAAAAAAAAACCGCAAGATGGGTTCCCAAACGCACTCAATCAAGTCATTATGTGCTCAAATTCGAAGCCAAAACGGATTATACTTTTGACCGTGTTTAGTAGAAAAAATTATACTCGTCCGATACCACTAATGAACGGTAATTGGAAAAATCTTCCTTCGACGAAAGTAGCGGCAACTCCGTTGCTCGTGGCGCTCGATCCGCCAATCGACGGGATGGAAAATTAAAGACGAATTAATTATTAGAATAATATATTTTAGTTATATACAGTCTGTACAAAATCTTAACAAAAAAAAACGATTTTCCTAATTATTTATACAATTAACTTAGTCTGTACAATATACACAATTTTATAACATTAATAATAAATACTCCTTAGCCAGGTACTAATATATTACACTTGACTCAATTCAAAATCAATTTAAATAAAGGTATTGCAAAATTGACTGTCAAAATTTTTTACTTAAATAACATATGGTAAGCAATATTGTAATACCTATAGTTTGCATTAAAATTAACAATCACAGATGAGAATAACAACACTTGGCATTAAAATACCAGAAGCACACGGTAAAACGGGTATTGGGTACCGGTTTCACTGCAATGTTTATTTAATATTTGCACTTACGGTGCCCGTCGACCGTTCAGTTTTTTAGTTCGTGTGTTTTTTGTCACTAAATCTATGGTAGCCTCCATGTGTTGGGATCACAGAAACAGTAGCGTTACGACAAAAATTATTACTACAAAAAGCACTACCGGCATCCACACCCTACGATCGCCATTTCTTTATAGTTTTTCAAAACCACCTTATTCTCTTCGTCGAGATAAAGCATCGAAATGGAAGTTAGCTGGGTGGGCACGCAGCACGCTTTCGGAACCTGTTGGGCATTAACCGAATTTGCCAACGTCTGAACTATTGCGTGATTCGTGGTGTTCATATGTTCGGCCAACGGAAAATTGCACTCCCCGTGACAGTAATACGCGTCGTATCCGGGAGGCGCGACGATCCAATCGCTCCAGCCGACGTCGGTGAAGTCGACATACATCGGATGCCGTCTGCAAGGATCCCGTATCTCCTTTCGTCTGTGCTTTTTCTGCATCGCCCTCCGCGACCGTTTTTGGGCCAACGCCTCGCCCGTCAATTGTTTATTTTTACCGTCGTCCGTATAGGTGAACAACAACGGTTGCCTCGTCGACCAATTCACTTCGTCCTCCCCGACGTCCCTTCGTATCCTCACGTGGCGGGCGGGTGTGGTTTTATTTTTGCCCAACGAAGCCACGTACACCACCAACCCGTGATTGGACGAAGGCGCCTCCATCCATCGCACGACCGCCGGGAAAACGTCCAAACTGACCAGGCTGCCCTTTCTGATGTCGATCGTTTTCGAATCGATCAATCGCATAATCGGATCCCGCTTTCCCTTGATTCCCGGCTTGACGATATCGTTGACCAAAATTTGTTGCAGGTAATCTTGATCTTCGGCGTCGTCCGAAATCCAGTCGATCACGTCCCTGTTGATGGTCAACTCGGCCGCTTTGACGTGCTCTCCGAACGGAATGCTCGTGATGTCGAACTTCAATCGAAATTTATGGTGGCCCGGGAATTTGGTGTCTATCGGACTTTCTGAAAGCAAAAAAAACACGAATTAAAGAAACGAGATAAACTAAATTTAAATAATTGTGTCGAAATGTAGGTGTATCAAGTGTTTGTTGGGTCAAGCTTTCGTTTACGAATCCGCCCTACATATGATGCAGTTAAGAAGTTGCGTTACCGAGTTAACGTTGACAGTATGGTAGCGAAAGTGGGACGGTCGAAACGTTATACAACTCAAACTTAATTAAATAATATTTTATGATTTATCGGATCTAATAGCCAAAAAAAAAGTTCGGCAAAAATTTCGCTCGAAAATATTCAAGATGGAACCGTTAATTGCTTTCCAGTATAGGAAGCGGTGGCGAATTGATTGCTCAATTTTGTTTGGGTTACAGTTTTCCGTGGCAATGGACAGGTATTAAAATTGAAACATAAAAGAAGATGAAGTGGTACTACCGAAACACTTATATAAAGAAAAGATATTTTGAATAGGTACTTGAGTGCTGTTAAATTGGCATTTGGAACGGACTCTTGACTATAAAGAAGAAAAGTTGCTTTGAAATACTAAACATGTTTGGATTTCTTTGTTAAATCCGGCGTGTATTGGTGACGTATATTAAAAGATTTAGAAAAACAGGATTATCCATTCAGAGCTAAAAATATTCCATCACAATGTTTGGACAAGGTGGAGGAGGAGGAGAATTATATTAATTAATTTGACGACGGCCGAGGTTGCCCGAAACTAATGCCACATTTTTGGAATTCCCAAAATCTATTAGAAAAGCACAATTAATTTAACGAGGGAAAGTGGGCAAACAATTAGGCTTTAATTGCCTAATTTTCTAACGCTTAAAAATAAATTTATCGATTTATAGTTTTGGAAATTTGATTGTTTTCTTCATTCCGACACTCGAAAGTGTCGATGTGTATAAAAAAAGATTAAAGATTTAAATCACGCGGCCGACAATGTAATTACGAAAGTTCGAGAGGTTAAAGTAATTAAAATAATTTTAATTACATATTAATAAACGAGTGAGATATTGGAGTTTGAAGTTTTGCAAGTTATTCGGGCGAGCATAAATCTGCAATAATTTACATTGATTAGTAAGACAATAAGTGATAATGTAATTAATTTCCAGAATTATCTTAACCTCTGATAATTATAATTTTAAAAGTTAATAACTTGTTGCTAAGGTCATTAATAAGTTATCGAATTTATTTATAACTTACCAACATGAGTAAAGCTTCTTACGGTGTTGGCGCTCTTTGTATGCAAACCAGGTCTAGGTATAGACGCCGAGTCTATGTATTGGTGGCCAGTTTGTCTACGATACAAATCCAACATGACCTGGGGAATTACCACTTTAGATTTATCTATTCGTGGCCTTTTACGAAATCCAAATAACGACAATAAATTTGCTTCTACTTCGCCTAACGCTTCTTTTGGAACGGATGAGGAGCAAGCCCACCAAATGCTGTCCAATAGGACCATACCCAAAAGCCACCATGACAAACAGAACAGTCGCATGATGAGGAAAAAATTACCCCTGCAACAAAAATAACATTTAGACACAATGCAAATAGGCAGTAAGTACAAATTTTCACTTCCTCCAACCTTGTTTGGCCGTTTGCCATTTAAAAAATAGTAATAATGTTAGTATTACAAAGCTAACGTTTTTTAATTGTCTAATTTAAATATTCAAATAAATCGCCATTCTTAAGAAATGTTAGAACCAGTGCGTACTGGACTTATTTACAAGTTTTCGTTGCATAACTCGATGACGTTGTCTTCCATGTCACTTAATTGCGTCTGAGAATATTAAAATTATGTTCGAAAAATTAAAAACAATTCAATCTAATGATAATTGTGGGAGGAAGAGGGGACACATGTCATGTAGGAGCTTAAATTTATGGATAATGTGACTGTCTAGGGGTCTAAGGTTTCTTAATTTTTAACACTTAACTCTAAGGTCAAGATACATACACAAATTGAGCAAATTAACCTATAATGAGTGAGTATGGCATTTGTCTTAGCTAGCACGGCATGGCAGTGGAGAGGTCAAGCAAACTGAGGACCGGTTCACCTTTACCGGCCAGTGGAGAAAGCTGACACGCGGTCTCTGCAAGCTCAAAATACTCGGCTCTACGTAAAATACCTAATCGAGCGCATCATATCAAATTAAATTACATCTTTTCAATATTCAAAACTAGGAGACACAAATTTTGCCCTCCCAATTGTTATTTGAGCTAAATTATTCTTCCAAGCAGGTTCGAACAAGATCTTTCCTGAAGATCGCTCCAAACACCATTGCAATTTCTGATTCGCTAGTTTAAAGCGGCTAATAAGTCACGGAACGGTCGAAAACCGCAAACCAAAGCCACGCGGCTTATTAACTCAGTCACTCGCAGCTAATGAATCGTGTTAATTAATTGTAGTTGTAATTTATCGTAAATCTAACATAAGAAACTTTTAAACCTTTTCCTCATAGAACGCAGAAAGCTTAATTTTTATTTTGGTATTTTGGCATTGTCACCTTATGGTGGTATAAAAACCACCGACAGATGATGCCGCTGGCACAACGTCGAGAGCCTGGCTATTTAGAGTTATCTAAGTTAGAATCTCACTTGTTCAACTAACAAGTTAATCAGCAAGTGATCGAGCTGCCCAGATCTTGAAGGAGTGCTATTGCTTAGAATAAATAAATCTTATATAGATACCAGAGTTTAAAGCAGCCCCGTATGTAATCGGGGCTTAAGTGGGTCACCGTACCCTTTTACAACAATAGAACATAATATAGCAAATCATAGCAATCTTTTTACAATGTTTTTTGGTCTATAGTCTGCCGACGGTTCGTAGTTTACTATTTTTCTCCCGGGCGTACTGCCCTATATTTTTTCTAAAAGAGTGAAAAATTGCAATTTAATAAAATCAATCTCAAAAAATGCCTTACAAATCTTCAGGCTTTCAAACCGGGGGTTTGAGGGGTACAAAATACCCCTTAAAATGATTTAGAATCAGTAGTAAAGCTGGTCCAGCAATTCCCTCAAAGAAAACCAGAATACCACCATAAAATACCCTACTAGCGTACAATCGAAAAACCTAGTAACTCAAACTATTAAAAATTTAGTTGACTAATGATTCTCGAAATATATTAGTAGTTTCATCAATCGAATTTTTTGCCATTTGGCTTACTCATTTTTTAAATTTTATGTTAAATAAAATCAGTTTAAAATATTTCAGCGTTAAACCTTTAAAAATGTTCCAAAAATTTTCCAATAAGATTGTTATCTCAATCTCAAAATCTATACGGTTTAAAAAATGTATTAAAATTCGTATAGTACAAACAAAAAATTTATTTTGAAACATTGTAGCACCTCTGTTTTTATATTTTAGCGCTGAGGATGGATTAATATATAGTCCGAAACGTTGACCAGCAGTTAATTTGTTTGATTTGCTTCCCCTTTACACCCAATATTCGTCTAATTTATTAAAAAATTTGTGTTAAAATCAGAAAATTCGAAATTATTTTTCAATTAATTCAAGAAATTTTAACATTGTGCTCATCTGCTATGGGCGACAACTGAAGATGTGACAATAATAATAAATGGCACTGATTATAAAATATATTAATTTGAAAATTGGTGTCTAATTTCCTCCCTTACTGCCGGACACTGAACAATCACACAAACTTTCTGTGTTTATAACCGGGGGGTCTGGGGGGTGTGGAACACCCTCCAGTACACCTAAAACAGACTGCGTTCGGAATCTCACTTTGCATAGGTGTTAATTTTTCCAAACTGAGAAAAGTACTCCGCAGTTTACAGAAATTTTATCATATATTACTATTATTTTGTAAATATCTTTTCCTGGCGCTAAAGTAATTCTTTAGTGTTGCCCGTCACCGGCAGTAAAAGTACGTTAATGCAACAATATACAATTTTTCTATATATCCGCGAATTAATGCATTTCCTGCAGAATTATAAAAACTTTCTGTCAAATCACAAAATTACTATTTATACAGGGCTTAACAGTAATCAGCTCATCAACTTATTGACAGAGATTTATTATAAATTAATAGAACTTAAGAATATTTAATTTAAAATGACAGTTTTATTTTTCATCCTACAATAATATGTCAGGCAGAAAATGTTCGTATATTTACGATAAATACTTTTGATCTTTTTAATATTTTTTAAAATGGTTAAGGTCAGGCCCGGACTGGCCATGCAAAGGGTCAAAGGGCCGCCTAACCAGTAGCGCTGACTGATTATATCGCGAAAAAAAATTATGCTATTTTGTATAATATAACAAAGTATCAGAATGGTTAATAAAACTAAAAATTTTAGCACAATAAATTTTATAAATAACAAAATACAAGGTGGTGATGACATTGTAATATTTTTTTCATGTTAGTATAAATATGTAATTCTTTTCATTTTGCATGCAATTCAGTTCAGAATTTTTGTGAGTGCATTTGTTTTTCATTTTGTTAGATGTATTGTAAAATGGCAAAGTCAAAAAATAATACTAATAAAAAATGTTTTTTTCAAAAGCCAACTAAAAAAACTGTTTTTTTCATTAATTTTGGAACATTACACGTTTTATAAGAAATAAATATGTTAAGAGTACATGTAGCGTTTTTGGGGGAAGTAGAGGACCGACGGTCTCTAAAATGCCCGGGCCAGTTTTAGGTCCCAGTCCGGGCCTGGTTAAAGTTATTAACATGTGATAATATTTTTTGATAAAATTAATTTTTACATGTTACATGAAATTGAAGAATAATTTAATTCATAACTTACATAAAATTGTTCAAAAACTATTTAAATGAATGATTTATACCCAGTTTCATAAAACTGTTAACAAAGCATTAAGTAGATAATCTACCATTAAGTCCAAATTTGAGTTTCATAAAAGTCAGTTAACACTAATCTCTTGTTAAAATTTAATTGGCAAAATTTCAAGTTCTTAATAAGAGATTATTTCTAACCTAAAACTTTATTGTTGTTTATAATTATATAAGTTTGGTAAGTAACTAATGATAGTTACTAGAAAGTCCTAATGCTGTTAGGAATCACATAGTAAATACAATATTTCAATAAATACTTTAATAAAAATTATTTTAATAAATTAAATATTATTTAACATTTTTTCAATTTTTAATTAAAGCAAAGTGATTTTAAGAACACTTTTTGCTTTGGCTGCTTCAATATTGAAGTTAAGCAAAGACATCTCCAAAGCGTCCTTTTGTTTGACTGCTTCAAATTTATATTTATAATATTTTTGAAGTTAGGAAACATAATGTAAAATTGTCAAAAATCAAATATTACTGTTATGTTACTAAATCTCTTAATGAAAGATCTAGAGACATTTCATTAGTTAATTTAACAAGATATATGCTTTATGAAACCCACCAAAATTTAATGGCTTCCTAAAGTTAACAAACCATTAGTTAATTGGAGATTAAGGTATTCTTTATGAAACCGGGCAATAGTTTGCTACATAACTGTTAACTTTTATGTTTCGATTTTCGGAATCTCATCAGACAAACCTGGAAAAATTATTTAAATGATTGAGAAATTATGCTATTAAATTCAAAATTCAAACTCGATTAAAAGTAAAATTTATTTGACTGTTGTAAAAACACTTGAAGCCAAAATGAATAAATAAACTTATTTTGAAAAAATAAATAAACCTAAATAACCAAATGTAAAAATTTTTATTTTATAAAAATTAATATCTTTTATATATTAAATCGTTTTTGAGTTATTTAAGAAAAACTGCGTATTTTAAGCCAGAGTTATTAGAGAAAAAGTATTTTCAAGTTAGCATTTTTCAAGACTCACAGAAAATTCATTTAATCAAGAAAAGTTACTGAAAATCGATTTAATTAACCTGAAAAACGTACAACTGACTAACGTAGATGCAATTGAATGGTTTTTTATGTTGGTCAAAGAAAAAATACTATAAAAGTTTACTTTCTACGAAAAAGAAACTGAGAGGTGTGATAGTGAACTGAACTAATTTCACCAAAGCGTAGAACCAAATTTAGAATATGAACACAAATCCGTATTTCTCAGGTATTATATTGTTGTTGGCAAATTGCTACCCGAAAAAGACATTTTTACTGTCTGCGATAGCTTATCAAAGGTAACGGTTTCCAAAATTACATTCTGAACGAAAAATATCTAAACTTATGTTTTGAAAATACCTTCAATTTGTTAATGGTATCGGTATCTCCAATTTTTCTACCGTAACAGATAAAACGAACATTATTCGAAGTAATCCATTTAAAAATTCCATGGATAAGGATGATTACCTGAATGAAGTTTAAGCCGTTTGGGTTACATTCTCTCTGGTTTTACTACCATTTTCGCAAAGTTTTCTAAGAAAATGTACTTGAATTTGAATTGGAGGGAAAAGTGTAATTAATTTTATTTTAAAAGCACGTGCAGTATAATCGGAGTCCAAATAAAAATTTATTTAAAATAATGGCTTAAGTATTAGTAAATTACTTGCTATGTTAATTAAATACGCCACTTACGACTAAGTTTGAATTTATTTATTTGTAATTGGCCATTGATAGAAATTCCATTGGAAATTAGATCGGTATTTGATTTCAAAACCGTTACAACTTACGGATCTAAATACGCTTTAAATTATTTAATTTAATTTTATAGATTTAAATTTCAAATTAAGAGCACACGCTCAATTTTTGCTAATTTATTGATCTCATTTAAATCGGAATGCATAATTCATTGCTTAGGATGGCCCATTCTGAAGTAATCATTATTTGTGGGTATTTTGACTTTTAAAGAGGAAAAATTTAATAGTGAAACGGCGACTAACGGTTTCCTTATATTTATTGGAAATTACGGTGGTATTATCGGAACGCATTGTTTGGGTGTCATGCAAAGTGCGTTTACCTATGCGATAACTGTAACCGTGCACAGGAGTACTCAAACTTTCAATTTCATTTCAATATTTTTTCCGTCGTTCGCGGTTAATCGAAAAGTTTTTGCGCGGAGAAAAGTAAATAATAGAAAACAAGAAATAATAAATTTTCTTTCCATTTGTGAGATAAAATAATTCCGTTTATTTAAGGAAACTTGATATCCAATTAAGTAAACCGCGCCGCGCTGTCTGTAAAGTTCGATTGCATACTCGGCTTTTCATTACATTCAATTTTCATATTAGGAATTATCCGCGTCTTTATGGGAAGACTTGTTTTTTCGGATTCGTGGATAAGGAAAGTTGACGTTTAAAATTCGAACAATGAAGGAAGATTTCAAAACTCGAAAGTAAAATTCAGTAAAACAGGTCTAAATTTACCGTCTTCAAGGTAAAACCTGGGTAAAATAAAGAGTCGAGTCGAGTGGAATATTAAAAAAAAAAAAATTTAAATTCTAAACTTACACACTTGGAAAAAATTAAAAAATCACAATAAATTGTCCGATTTGCAAAAAATTGTCTCGGGCGATTTAAAAAACTTGTACACTAATCCAATGCAAATGAAATACAAAAAAACACATTTTGTTGAGCACTAATAAATACATAACACTTAAACTTCCTGGTAGAATCAAGTCGTACGAAAGACTGAAGTCTAAGGATGGCCACCCTCTACCTGTATATTATCTTACCTTGCTGCGGGTCTCTGTTGGCCAATGGCATTTCAGAATGGGACAGGACACGTGCGATATTCGGTGGTAACATCTAACAACCAGAACCAACAATGATTCTTTTGTGTATTGAAAACGCTATTGTAGTTTCCAAGTGGTTTTTGAAGAGTTGGATACAATTGGGCTCCGTGGGGAAGCTTGATGACTTGTTAATAGCAGATTAAAGCACATAAGAAGAATTAATTTGACATACACTTTGACTTTTATGTATACAAACAAGTTCACACAATTCATCACTCACGAATAGGAGAATGTCAACCGCAATCCGAAAATTGGATAACTTTTTGTCGGGCAAGGTGGGTACCCTGATGTCACGTTGAAGTCTCCACTCAAATTTCGGTTCGGAAATTAATGAGATGCGTCACTAATGAAAAATGTTTTATTGTCTTAACACGAAAAGAGTTTCACACAATCAGTTAATTTTTAACGTAAAAAGAACCTCAATTTTAGATTAGGAAGTTATTTATGACGGTCAGTGTTTGCTCGCTTGCCAAAAGTGTACCACTCTCATCAATTTGGAATTCTCCTCGAAGGTCAAGCTTTTATATTAGTTGCATTCTCTAATGGACACTTTTTTTTCCTTTATTAAATATTAATTTAAATTATATTTTAATATGCGCGTAAGATACAGTTAGCGAGCGTGTCGAAACACCAGATAATTTATCGCTTTAATTATCTAAAGATGGAGATTAATAAATAAAAATGTGTCAGATAAAAATAAATAAAATTTAGCCCTTTGGCATTGGAAACCAGAGATAGTTGGGATTCTACCAAGAGATTGTCCAAACGACGAGAAGACACACCTGTTGCGGGTTACAGACGTAAGGGCACCACGAATATTTTTGTTCGAAAATTACCTATACGCGACCGCTCCATCTTTTATTGTGAGCAACAAAATTGGATGTAAGAAAAAGACGACGAAAAGGCCAGAGGAAAACGAGCCAAGAATAATATCTCCCATGGCACCCAATCTCGAGACGATAAATCAAGACCTGTTATTTTAAAATTAATTGAAATATCAGGTTACCCAAGCTTATCGAATTGTTACTCTATTGTTTTATTCAGATCTAATCTCATTTCCAAGCATACCCACATGCATAAGAAGTAGAGGCGGTGATCAATCAAGTAAAATATAAAATATTACACTACTTATTGTTTTGCAAAATAAAAAATGCCTTTAACTTACAATTAAAGCACTAATTAAAATTGAAAAACCAACACGACGCAAACGTACTTAATTCATTTTGCCTCAATTGCGTCCTTTTTGCGGCAAATAACAACTCATTAAGTCGGAATGCGCAGGGAAAAAATCGATCGTCAAATAATTGTACACTTAAATTAAGATCAAATAATGACTTTCAATTTCGTACTACTAAAAACGTCACCACCATTGGTTAGTAGTATGGCAAAAAAACTTGCGCATCAACTGTCCGAAAATACCAACGGTTATCGAAGCCAGCACTAGATAAATTCAAATAATAAATACCAACTGGCTATCTCGAAGCATGTCGTAAGAAGCAATTAAACCCGAATAGTAAAAAAAACGTATGTATCAAACCATTAATTAGTGGAAACAAAAACAAACACAACGAGCGTAAAGAATGGACAACCAAGAGGCAAATAAAAACAAGTTGAGCAAACAAGACATCGAAAGATGGTATCTGAAAGTTAATACTCCGCCACTGGCCTATTGTGGACTTCTGGTCGCAGGTGAACCGATGTACAGGTATGCTGGGTCACGTGTGGCCCCCAAGTCTGAGCCGTGAGACTTTGCGGCGCAGACCCACGTCAAGGGTTCTCTAAAATTATAACAACTTGATGGATGCTCCCAAACACCACTTCTTTTGACGTATTCCAAATTACTTTTTTCAAAAAAGCAAAAATCCCTTTTTTCAAGACAAACCATATTGTTTCGAACGCACTTATTCTATTTAAAAATATACCAAACTGTCCGTCGGGTGTTGTTTCTCAATTTTTAGTTAACCTCAAAATTATTCTCTCTAACCGCGCAAAAAATGAACTTATTGGCTTTTTCCCGATACAAACTCTTATCGATACCGCAGTTTTTCAATCAACGATATACCGAAACAAAATTGCTTTCCACTCAACTAGATTAGTTTTTTTTAACACAAATTATACCATTAAAGTTTTTATTTGAGCTAATATATTTTGTCTTACCAATCTTTAAATACACAAATAACATGCAATACGGAGATTAAAACTACGATCACTACATTTACATTAAAATTTTTTAATTTGAAAAATTAAGTCAAAACTATAATATTTTGTAAAACATCAAATAATATGAAGTCGATAACGTATCGCACATATTCATATTTTCACGGTCGTTCACACCAAGCTGAGTTGCATAAAATATGTTTTTCCAGATTTCCAACATCCAAAATTATTTTTTAATTTTTTCCCATCGAGCACTTTTCCAAGTGGCGAAGGAAAGAAAACTTATCAAACATTCTTCAATCACAGCAAAAAAGTAAAAATAGTTAAACGGAGAGGACTAAAAGAGAAGAAATGAAGACAAAAATTCTGGAGATATTCCATACCTCCCAGAACCCCCGGTGTGTACTGCTACCATATAGTACGTATATGGTAGATGTATTTGTTTTGAAGAACTAAAGAGAGAAAAAATTCATATTTTGTTTAGGAAGCCTTAAAAAAAATACAGGTGATGGAAATTGGCACAATTTTAAAAAATTGAAACTTTTAAATGGAATTATGTGGTCTAGAAGTGAGTAAACTTTTTTTTATATTTTGGAAATTTGCCTATTGATTCAAAATAAATCAAATGAACCCACAATAAGTTAAAATTTTTATCAAATTTGGTTTGTTTTTACTATTTTGATTGTTCTTCTTGATACTCTGCTAAGATTTTATAAAAAAACTTAACTTATTTAAAATAATAAAAATCATTTACTATTTTATTTTTTTTGCCGAAAAAACTATCTGGTAATTTAAAATAATTTTTTCGCTTTATATCAAACTACTGAATTGGCTAAATTTATAACATAAGTACTTTGAGTCTTGATTGTCAGAAAACGGTTATATTTAAGTGAGTCATCAATTTATTCTTTTTTGTAGGAAATTTAGTGACAAATTTTTCTGTATACATAAAAATTCTTGTAAAAGCCACGGATTTCAAGATAATAATGAAAAACTAATGTTCGGGATGATTTTTTTCTTCACAAAGATAAAAAACCCAATACCGCCCTATTTTTTTAACATTCTTCTGAGGTAGAAATTATCGACTTAAGAATTTAATATTAATATGTTACAAAAACAAAGGATCCTTTAAAGGATTAAAAATTCAGGACGCGTGGTGTATCCTTTTAACATTTATCAGATTTATTGTTTCCTATCTCCCCAGACGCATTAAAGCCATTTAAAAGTTTTTAATAATTCATTCTATTCCCAAGGGATGGAAATCTTATTATCATATATTATTATTTGTTTTCTTGGGAACTGAACCAAGATTTAAGAAAAATTAATTATTATCAAATATCGGGAATTTGGACCAATGGTTAATAAAACAACTTTAAACTTTCTGTCAACGTTTCAAGTTATATTTCACTCTTCATCAGGACTTCAGTAAAAGTTTGCAACCTGGCTTATATCACAACAAACCAACAATTTATCACTCATTATCTGCATGTCCTCAAAGTGCTTATAAAATAAAAAGTTTTTTTTCTCCTTCCTCCTTCTTTTCTAATTAAAACTATTACTTAAATTAATAAATTACTAAAATTTGTTTTATTCAAACAATGGATGAGAAATTATTAATGGATAATTTAAGAAAAAATTATTTCTAATTGTCTATTCTTCAGGACATTCATTGAAATTCAAATTAAAATTACAAAAAATCATCCCTAAATTTCGGTTCTCTTTTAAGCATAAAATCTCTGGGGGTAAAAGTAAGGGTCTGGGGGTACTCCGGAAAATATTCCCCAGACCAATACAATCAAAAAATTAAAATAAATTTTAAATTTCTAGACCACTAAGGAGCAAATATTCGTATGTAATATTCTGTATTAATTGCAAATAATAAATTTCATACTCCGCAGAGCAGGGCCGTATTTAAGGGCCGCGCCCCCCCCCCCCCCCCGAAATTATTTATCAATTAATAAAGTACTGGTAGTTCGACTGCAATCGTCAAAAATTAGAACAAACAAAAACAATCTTTAAAACTATAACAAAAACATTAAACTTGAAGTGTTTAAATAAAAATTAAAACTAAATTAAATTAAATTTTTAATAAATTAAATCCGATATTAAAAAATCGGAAATTCGTATTAATATCCGGCGATTGCCGACACTGGATTGAATACACCTAGTACTAAATTGTAAAAATATAAAAACTAACGATGAATACTATTCCTAGTAATTAATTTTCGATTTTTTGAAAAATAATTATATTGAAATAAATGAAATAGGTATTTTATCTTAATTCTTACTATTATGATAAAAATATTAAATTGCTATAAATTGTTTGAACCAAATTTTAAAGAGAAAATAAATTTTATGACCATCATGGGCAGCATAGCTTAAAATAACACTTCCGCAATAAATTAGAGTGAGCATTGTAAACCCATAAATTGTTTTATATTTTGGTGTGAATTTTATGTATAAATGTATATTTGCTTAAAATTTATGAAATTTTCTTTCAGTTTAATTTAGTTCTTCGTTTTGGCAACATTATTTTACCATCGCCATCGGTAAAATAAGAATTTACTTTGTGATTTTTATTCAAATTTTCTGACATCATCTGACATCTTGACAAAAAACCTCTCTACTCACTTTTCTGCAAACATTAGATTTCAAAAATTAATATAACAAAATTTAAATTTAAAAAAATTTCCTTTATATTTTAATAAATTAGCTATTTATTTTTGAATTATTTTACCCCCCCCCCTCCCCTGAAAATCTAGTCTAAATACGGCCCTGCCCCAGACCTCCTGGTTTGTAACAGTTTAACCTGCGTGATTTCTCTACCTTTTTCGTTCTTTTGAACTCCTTCACAAACTATGCCCAACAAATGACATGTTCCAGCGTTATTCAAGATATTGACAAAACCGAATCTTGACTTTTCATTCGAAATTTTTAAGTTTCATGAAGATTTTGTCATCTATCAGGCTACCAGAAACGCCTAAAACCGGATTTTATATGGTACTATCATCCATAAAACCATAAATATTAGTTATTAAAAGTATTGAAAAGTTCATTGTTCTTGTAAATTTAATATATTAGCATAAATATGTAAGTCATTTTGCCATAAACGTACGGTAATATATTGTGGTGTTTCAAAGGGATTCGCACCTACCCTATACATTTTGATGAAAATTTTATTTTAATAATTTTAAGTTGTAAGATTGTAAAATTAGAGAGGTGGGGGCGAATGACACCAAGTTGAAGGCTTTTTGCCACGAGTCGCCGCAAGAGTAGGCGGTGTGACTTTTGGCTCGTCAATTTTGGGCTTTCTGAAATTTATTTTTGAAGTTGTAAGTAATAACTTTGAATATTTGAATAAAGTGATTTTATGCGTGTGCATTACGGCGTAGTTTTTTTGATATTTTGATATTTGGATTTTGGATATTTTTTTTATGAGTGGCTACTGAACGATGGTGTATTGATTTGAATGATTGATTACTTCTTCTTCTTTAATTAGGTCTGCGACCTGTTTTTACTTAACAGCAACCTCGGTGATGTTCCGAAGTTGCCGAAGAGACCGAAGAGACCGCCGGCTTTACGTGCCCTCCGAAGCACGGAGACGATCATAAGAAATTTTATACTCTCCCCGGATTCGAACCGAGTACCTTAATGTCAGCAGTTATTCAGCTAACAAACTAGGCTAATGACCGTCTCTTCTGATTGATTACGAAAACGAATATTTCGAATAATAATTACGAATTGCATTTAAAATTAGAAAAATTAGAACTTACATTTGTAGGGACAAATGGTGCGATAGATAAGCCGACGTTTTGGATAAGGCTAAGAATCGAAACTTCGATCCTTTTTAAGTAGTAATAAAATTTTACAATTATTTTACATTAAATTTAGTTTGGATTTGGAATATTAATTATAATATTTTTGATTATCATATGCAAGTGAATATTTTTGAAGAATTTATTTATTTTTGACAAGAAATTTTTTTGGTTTAAATTTTAAGAAGCATTGAAATTTTAATTAACGGTAAATGAAATGAAATTTCAAATATCCTTATTGTCGACCGTAAAAAACTAAGAATAAGAAATAAATAGTTGAGATAGAGGTCGTTATAATCTACAAAGTAGATGAATTTCAAAATACAAATTTGTAGCAGGACATCGGTAGTCAGGACCGTATTAGTCCTGATGTTAAGGCGTTTTGAATTTAATAATTTTTTTCTTTCTATTTTTTTCATTCGTTATTGATTCCTAATACGGTCCTGACTACCGATGTCCTGCTACAAATTTGTATTTTGAAATTCATCTACTTTGTAGATTATAACGACCTCTATCTCAACTATTTATTTCTTATTCATTGAAATTTTAATTTGGATTTGATATTAGTTTAATTTTGGACAAGCGATTTAACAATTGTATTTTTTAATTAGCACCCAGAACGTTTATTTTTTTGGATTAAAATTTTATTTTGAGAACGCACCCTGAGATACGACAATCTCATCTCCCGCACTTAAGAACAAGCTTAGAGCACTTAAGAATGCTTGGGAACATAGTTTTTTGCTTATAATCCAATATGTTTTTTATAATTATTATTATTTATCCTAATTTCCTAATCCTACACAGTCTGAATAAAAATTTGTGCCAGTTAGCTATTACCTATTTTTTTTTTAATTCTCCAATAATTTTGCGAATAAAATACTACAAATTTATTATAAAAAGTATAAAAGTCGATACAAATGCTTCGGCTGAAGGAAGAGGAATAAATATGTCATGCAAGTTCAAAAATTTGCATTTTTTACTCATATTAATACTTGGCATCTGTCGAATTTTTTCTGTGCAATTCACACACCCTCATTTACATGTTAATAAATAATTAAAGACGTCAGGGAGGAGCCGGTAAAAATATCTGTAATCTACTTTTTTTTAAATTTAATTTAAAGCTGACTACCGGTTGGTATCGGTTTAGTTAATCACGTAGCTCCCCGACTAATCAATAAAGAGAGAAAAATTGAAAAACAAACATTATTCTAATTTTGTTAATTTAAATGACGAAATTAATTAAATGGACATTTAAAAATAGCAAAACTTTGTTTTGATGCGGGTTTTAATAATTACAACAATTAAAAGGTTCGTTAATTTTTAGACGCGTTCGAAATAATTGTTGTACCTAATTTTCCGATTGTTTACAGATAATTCAATGTTAATGAATTTAACCTAATTAAACTGTGTGGATTATTTTAAATAATTAGGTAAATATCAGAGAGTTCAAATTAGGGGGTGAATTAATTTAAATTCGTACCTTTGGATTTTTTAGTGTTTCCTGTACTGGATTAAAAATTGTGGAAATCACAATTAAGTCCTCGGATAATTTAGAAAATTTAGCATAATTATGAATCATCCCTCAGCAGTGACTAACTCATTTATAATCGAGAAATGTTGATCACACGAATTCAATTATAAAAAATTAACCGTAACGTGAACTCGTTATTAACAACATTTTTGTGCTCTTCGACATTCCTAGTATTATTAATTCAACTTTAAAAATTTATCTTATAGTAAAATATGGAACAACAAATTTTAAATTGACAATTTTATTCTAACGATAAGTGATTCACAAAATGTAGCAATTAACGAAAATTCTATGAACGGGTTTGGGTTGGATTTGTCATTAGGGAAGTTACGAAATTTTGAGTAAAAGTAATTTTTAATTTTTCCGCTTAATTACCTTCATAATGCAACGTCAGCGTCATGCTGTCTAGTAAAAGAGTTCTAATGGGTGTCATTTTCACTCATTATGTAATTCACCAAAATATGTTCGTTTTAGTGCCAGTAATTTGGGGTCATTGCTTAAATAACGACAACTTTTAAGTTTGAGGTCGTTAAGGAGCGGGCTACGAGGGTGGTTCAAACGAAAAGGAGCAACAACGCCGGCGTTCGACGCCAGGGACGGGCGTAAAATGAGAATTTTGAAATTTTCTCGAATTTTTTGCCAAGAAGTATTTTTATGCAGCCTGTAACCTGTACGACATGGAACAAAAACGTCAGAGATTAATGTTACAGCATTTTTATGGTTGATTTAATACACTCCTAGTTCTTAAATAGACTGTTAGATTGACAGTAAACGCATCACAATGTCAAACGCAATGCCTCAAACAGGTTTTTAATTAATTCTAATAATTTTATTTAAGTAAACGTATTCAAATTTGTTGATTAAGTACAGGTGCACCATCTTGTTGTAAATGTAAATAGATAAAATCTCATAGTATTTCCAAACAGCAATCTTTCATCCTCTTATTTAAAAAAAAAGCTCTAAGAAATTATTTATGGTGAAATTTAAGCTCAAAAAACTTCTAGGGGGGTCAATATAATTTTACACGAACCTCCGAAAATTTTTGCATATGTAATCAAAGTAATCTGTAATTTACATACTTTTACATAATTTAAATTTTTAGAAAATATATGATTTGACGAGAAAATAATTATAGTATTAGCGTAAACGTTTTCGCAAAACTTCATAACTTGAAAACTGTCGGATTTACGGACGGAAGACCGAAAATAAAAAATACGTAGTTGTTCGTTGTGTACATTTTTTCAGCGAGAAATTTTTTGTAACTGTCGCACTTGAGGAGTTATGGACGGGAACAGCTTGGAAGCAAGAAGATGAATTTTTCAGGGCAATTTTTTTTAACGACATTATTGTTTTATCACATACCCGAGAATATGTGCAATTATTTCTTTATGTTTTAATGATTACACGCAACATTCTGTATATTTTAACTTATTACTGTACATGCCAATTATGTTACTCACATAGTAAGAAAATTACAGGAGAAAAATGCGTTTTTTCTTCCTTAGAAATTCTTTAATAAATTGAATCTGGTTCTTCAATGCCTGGTGTTTTTTTCTCGAGCGACTTACGATAGGCAATAAACATGAAAATAATATACGTGTGCTGTGTGTATGCATATTCAAGGCGGTTGTGTTGGTAGCTACGTCGTTAGCATAGAAAGTTAATAAAGGACGAAACTTGTAAGCTACAACAAGGTGATAGTTCCAGCAAAAATGAGCGAAAAAACTATGTCAGTCGTATTTGTAAAAGTAAAATGTAATGAAATAAGCTCTAGTATCAAAAAATAATGTACCACGAGCAGAAGAAGAAGAAGAAGAAGAGGTAGCAGTCAGAGTATGGCATCCAGGCCCTCCAGCTATTGGCAACCAGTTTGGTAGGATTGTGGACATCTGTCCTCCTCATATTAATGTCACTGCCGTATATACGAGCTGTTCGCGCGGAAAGTTTTCCAATAAAATGTTTATCAACTTGCATATGCATGAGTATTTGAGGTGCTTAATACCTACGTTGCTACGAGGAAGCAGTTTAAAACATTTTTATTCGACAACTCTTAATATTACTAGTTTTATACTTTCAAGTACCTACTCGTCCAATTCCACTACATTCCGAAAGTTAGCTTACGCACGATACGTAGTTTCGCAACCGAAACCAAATATTTGCATAGTAACTTGTAAACAAACAAACGTTACTCTTACCAACCAGTCTTGCCAATCCTGTTTAAAGAAGCAAGTGTTGACTGAATAACCATTAAAAATCCAACCAAGAGAATTGATAAACACACATTTGGTACAATGATAAACATCGCTCACTAAAAAACTTGTTGAAAATACAGATAAGTATCGCACCGTGACTTTGCAACGCCAAAACAAATGAAGATGTAAGAATTTTATTCTCAATCGCTAGCTTTTTTTCCCGATTATATAAATGCGTACGAAAAAAAATTAAAAAGATGCAAGAAATTAAAATATCATTTATAATCCAAAAACCACTTTCGAATTCTTTGTTACTTTCCAGATTAGTTTCTACATAACTTGGTTAATTATTCATATTACTACTTTCATGATCAATTTTACACAGTAGGTACAAAGTGCGTTCAGCGAAGGAATATTTTATTTTATTACGTTTACATCGCTTCGACCTGTATTTACAATTAAAAACGTCGGGGAATCACACGAAATTTTTATTTTAGATCCACCTTCACAAGCAACTGCATATGTATAAATAACACAGAATGCTGGAATTCTAATTCCAAAGATGTTTCCCCAACTGAATCCTCTTATTGATCTAGCAAGGATAGCACCCAGCACAATTAATCCTTAATTTAAACAAATCTTAAGTTTTTGTTTCAAAGGCTTTCATAACGTCAATAATATTTAAGTGAGGTAAGATCTTAATTACTGGAGAATTGATTGCATTTTAAATAAAATTGGTGTTTCATTCAGCGACAATAAAACTAGAAAATACAGCTTCCCTTGCGAATATAAAAATAAATTAAATATACGACCGTTTAAACTTTTTTAAACTTTAAAATATTAAAATTTACAACAGGGTAAATTGGAAAAGTATTCGGACGCTTCTATGTTAGCAATGTAAATTGTACTTTTTGAAAACTCTTTTTAGCATATAAAAATCGCGTTTACAAAAATACTTTTCAGACATTTTTTGTAGATAATTTCATTCTCTTTATTTTTGTTTTCATACATTTTTTTATTCGTCGCCTCGTTTTTGATCCAGAGTTGCTTAAAGCAGTCTCGGTAAAAATCTCTTGGGAATCCCCCGAGAATTCCATAAGATTTCCATTGTGCATTTTTAATTGTATTAAAAAGTTTTACCGAGTCTGCTTTAAGTCACTAAAGGTCGAAAATGAGGCGACAAAATAGAAAAATGTATATGAACAAAAATAAAGACAATGAAATTTGCGACAAAAAATGTCTAATAAGTATTGCTGTAAAAACGATTTTTATAAGATAAAAAAAGTGCACAAAAGAAACAATTTAGATTGCTAACATAGGAGCGTCCGAATATTTTTTCGAGTGATGAAATTCGACAACTTTGGCTAATGGGATTTAAATAATTTTTATAAATAAATCAAAAGACATTCATTCAGAAGACTCAATTTCAGTGAAAGATATATAAGTGAAAGATAGATAAGAATTAGTTACACAATCAACAGGTGAGCAAAAATCGCAAAAATATATAAAGGATAACAAAAAAGTTTATTTTCAGAAAAAAACGGCGAAAGAAACTGCTGACATTTAACCCCTTTGTTATGTAATATACTATTTGATTTAACAAAAAATATTTTGGCAGGAATTGTAGTTTACAGTAGTCTCAAGAAATTTCCCCAGTAAAAAAATATCCCCTTACTGTTATAATCCGTGAGAACTGAAAAAGTCATCTGAGTTTCTTTAAAAATATCGACATATTATGTAATTTTTCAAAGAATATACCTATATATAATTGGAACCGAATAGCTAGTTAGCATCACATATTTTTAAATTAACGAACAGTATTTTGGCCGGTCATCTGAGGACCTGGTGAAAAAAATTCTCAGTTCGCCCCCTGAAAGTATTAAAAACATTTTTAAGCCCCTTACTAAAAAATGACTTTTCAAATTCTCCTTTTAGTTTAGAATTAAATTAACATTTTTGCTGATTGCCGAAAAAAAGCTAACACTGCCTGACAGTAAGAGAGCAAGTTTTTTTGACCTGAAAAAAATTTAAAACAATTAAAATCTGGCGAAATTTCCCTAGAAGGGATACTTCACTAAATCAGGATTTTCATGTATATTTCAAAATAAATTTCCTGACTTTAATTGTCAATTTTAAAAATTTACCTAAATAAAACAGGTAATTTTTATAATTAATTTAGTTTCCCAAGTTTCAAAAAATTTTTCTGAACTCGAAGTTTTAATTTCCCCGACTTTCACTTAAAAATTAAAAATTTCTCAACTTCTTGTATTAAAAGTTTTCTAGACAAGTGGGAACTCAGACTATCTAAGATAAAAATAATAATTAATAAGATAAAACAACAGTAAATTTCCATTTGGATTTTCTGTAAAAATAGTATGCGTGTCTTGAGCGAAAAGTCACTTTTACGTTCAAATGAATATTACTTTTTGTTTTATAAAATGGATAGATCAAAGCAAAGAAAAAGTTTGCACCAAAATATTGAGGTAAAACGAAAACGGCACATTAATTTGCTTAAAAAGATATATTATTTGCTTTCTTTAAAACATTGATTATGCAACCTTATGGCAAATTGTGTGCTATAATGTATTCCAAAAGATGTAAGTACTGAAATAAAGAAGCTGCTTAAGCCGACCGTCCAGTGGATCGGTAGCGGATTTGTTCATTATAAACAACTGAAGGTGAGATTAGGACTTTTCACTTTTATTGTATTCAGTTTAAGAAGTAACTCTGTTGTAGTCCTGAAGATGAGTTAAATAAAACTCGAAACGTCGACCGAAAGTAAAGAGTTTTGTTTTATTCCAACCAAATTAGTCCAAAATCCCTAATAAGAAATAATATTTATATTTGATGGACGATAAATTAACAATGAACAATTATAAACAACTAATCGCGGTACCCAGTGCAATTTATGAAAAAAAATTTCCCGATTCTGAAACTGGACCCCTTATAAAATGGACCTATACTGTGCATCCCGAAGAAGTAAAGTAAAAATTAAAAAATATAAAGAACTAAAATGTTTGGATAACAAACAAAGAAGCACACAGACTTCTGCTTTATTAGCACAATTAGATTACTAGAAAATCAATCGGCCTCCGGTCACCCTATAACCTTATAGTCGGTAATTAGGGTGGTTGTCTCCACTTTTCTAAGTTTGCGTTCTTCGAGTTACTTTAGCAAATTCTAGCAACCGGGAGGAAGTGTTTAGATTAGGAAACTGAATAATTGATCAAATTTCGCATGTAAACAAACACTAAAGAATGTACTGGAGGGCATTCCATGCCCCCCAGACCCCCCGGATTATTACCTACATTTAATTTCTTTAACGGTCAACTTGATATTACTACACAATTTTAACAAATTCTTACAAGCAATTTCAAAAATTTTCGCATTCTTTTCTTCCTTTATTTTTTAACCTTTGACTGATCTGGGTTCATAACCTGTTACCTCTTATGTCCGAGAAAAACTTCCTGCTTTGATATATTAACGTTGATTATAGTAGATGAATTCTCATTTTTGTTTGAATGAAAAACAGCAAAAAAAAGTTATGCCTTTCTGTCTATTATTATTTTTGCAATGCACCTTTGAAATTACCAACCTAATAATATTGAATAAGTTTAGATACAGTAGACGACGATTAATTTTAATGCAACAGGATGATTCAATTTAATTGCTCAATTAAATAACATCTTTCCAAAATTTATAATGAATTATTATAATTCTGAAGTATTTTCTTGTTCTTCTTCTTGTTTTAGAACTAAGTCTAGTTATGCTTTGAGCAGTAACGATTCGTTTCAGTAGGGTGCTAACCTGGCTAGAAAATCCAAATTAAGTAGAATTTTGAATTTGATGATCCAGGTTGTTATTTGATAATAATACAATTAACTTGTAATTGAAAGGCCCAGATCAGACTTTTTAATGAAAACAACTGAAATATCCTGTATTCAGTTCCACAAACGTAGCATTAAAATGAACAGAACATTTTTATGAACATGGATCCAGTTTAAAACTATTAAAAGAAAGCTGATTAAATAACAGAATTTATAGAATAAATTATTGAGGATTTGAATTATACGGACGGATAGAAAGACGGGTACGGAGTCAGATCATAAGGCTTTTCGCTATACTGCGTATGGAAGTTTGAAGAAATAAATGGCAACATTTGATTTTTTGATGTTAGTTTCAATAAACACTTGAATACGAAAAATAAATATTTGTAATTATTTAAATTGTTTTGAATTGTAAATTTGTTATGCATACAATTTACGTTGTATACATTCGTACAATTTCAAGTCCACTTTATAAGAGAAAGTCAAAGGGTACTCGAGGATTCACACTTCTGATGAGATAACTTCCATAATGTCGAAAAATTACTTTTTTAGGCAAAAAATGGAAGTTCATAAATAGAAGAGAGGGGAGAGAGAGAGAGAGAGAGGGGTGTAGTAGGTTTAATTGGATTGGTGAACATTTCGAGCCGATTGAGATTCGAAATGGGTTGATGAGATCGATAACTGTGTTGGGGAAACGTCGATGGTGGTTTTGGAATCCAATTAGGTAAATAACTGCTTCAATTGTTTATTAATTTATGATAATCATTATTTTGAGAACCTTTAAAGTTGGAATAATTAAAGAAAATATTATTCCCACTATCACCAATCCAATACACAATTAGAAATATTTTAACGAGTAAGAACTTTATTGTTGATTCATCGGGTTGCACAATAGACCATAATGATTGTATAATGTAATAAAGTAGGTTGTTGAATTTAGACAGACATTTATATTTAGATGGAAGTGTTTAGCTGGACGCTATGGTGCAAATTATTTACCATTTGATATATTGGTTGTTAAACCTTCAAAATGCTTTAATTTGTCAATTTGATAAACGTAAACAGTTTGGCGCGCGGTCGTTCGATTTTGGGTTTTTCACATATCGAGAGAAAATTAATAAAAATAAATACATTTCTTAGCTCATTACGTAAGTCGATGACGCAATTTTATTGGTTAAAATCATTATTAATTTAAATTAATATAAAACCTGATATTTAAATATTGGAAGCCGATCGATCGCACGATAAAATTCTCTCTGCCAAACTCGCGGTTTCGTTTTTCATACTTTGGGCTGAGGCCCAAAAGCGAGAAAGGACGAGAGCGAGTTTTCGGCTTGGAAGGCAAGACCGTGCCCGATAATGGGGCTTAAAATGTTTTGCAAAATAATTTAAAAATGAGGCAATTAACGTTAACTTCAGTTAGTGCTAGTATTTTTAAACAGGTTTTCATTTCTTACTCGTATGTGCTGGTAATTTGTGTTAATGGTTCAAAAGGTGGGTGCTTCACCACATTCGAAAAATGTCTATAATAATTTTTGATTACTTAAATGTTGTTGTTTTCGAAAAAAATAATGTTAAGGGTCGATGAACCGGATGAATGTAACAGCATATTTTGAAATATGTGTACTATGTGAAGATTTTGGATCGAACTGGTAGAGTCTGGACTCCATGATACTTTCGACGCTCGATTTGGCTTGGGTCGCCTGCCCATGGGGAAAAACGAATTTCTATGTTGCATAATGAATTTGAAAGCAACGCGCGTTATTGATATTAAAAATGCGAGTTGTCATTGATTAATTTACCTGCGACCATGAATTTGTGAGTACATTTGAGAGAAAAAGGTCACGAAGGCGCGTATAAGATATCTGCGTGAAGTGATTGCGGTTTCTTCTGCCTTAGTGATTCTATCTCGATCGATTTACTTTATTAATAGCGAATTTTTTCTCATCTCCCATTTCTTATGCCGACCACGTGACCCAAACGTGTTTTGCTAATTAGATACATAAATAGTGCGGACATATTTTAAGTTTCGCTAGTTCTATAAATGTTAATAAAAAAAAAACAGTAGCTTGATTGTGTTAATTTGCAATTTTAGAAATGTAAATAGCCAAGGTTATAAAACGAATTTTACCTTCAACTGAGGAAAGTAGGAAAAGCAACGTCGATCGACTGGCGTTCTTCAAGTGTACCGTACGTCTCGCAGGAACGAAGCAAGAGCGCTACATGATCCAAAAAGGAAGAATCCTTTTGGAACAAAGCATAGTAATTGCACAAAATGAAAAACAAACAACACTCACAAGCACAAACTCCTGTCATAGCACGGCACTCAAAAATCCTAGACCAGCGGGTTTTGACGAGTTTAAAGAAGAGTTGGCTAACGTAAATGAGGAAACTCCACCTACGCAATGGTCACTTTTATTATTAAAGTCGCACTTTGCACAGCTTACTGTTAATTATTATCAGACAGATTACTGCGTGTGTTGGTGTCGAAGCCGTAAAAGAGACTGGTCGTCGTATTCGTCGTCGGAGTAGACTTGCTGTCGGCCTGGACAGACGGCAGGGCTTCACTCTCGTACTTGATGATCTGAAGGTTATTTGATATTTTACGTTCGGTCACGCTAATCGCACAATTTAACTCAATTTATTAAATTCCACGCAATTTTCAACAATTTCGTTTCGAACGCTCCGCATCTTCGGGATTCTTCTCCAACTGCCTTCGGAACCTTCTGGGACAACATGGCGATAAATGGTACACTCCGCTACTTTTAACATCAATCACAACTCGCACTACACATTTTCATTTGCATACGTAATTTGTTGTCTGATAAATCAAGATCCCATTGGCAAGACTATCTTTATAAAGCCTGATTGGTCGTTTTCGAACACTGCGTCCAACACGAAATGGCACCTTCCGACGCCATTTTACAACGGCCTTACATTTTCGAATCGATAATCAAAACGCCCTCGCCGTTACGTTTCTTACCACCAGCCGACCCACACACCAATTTTTCAAAAACCAAATTCGTTTCCACAATTCTCAAAAAAAAAATTTTTTTTTCTTCGCCTTCACCGACCACGGAAATTTTTATCTCCCCCAGGTGTTTAGAAGAAAATAGCAATTAACTCGAACGTTTTTTCCGGGTACACTTTTACTTGTTTTTTCTTTTTATGCGTCTAGTACAGGAAATTCATTAGAACGTTCCTGTTCAATTAGCGATCGTTAACAATCTCATTATAATGGGCGTTTGTTGTTTTATAAAGTTATAAAACGATTGAAGTGATTTCACGTCGTATATGTTAAAACCTGAGCATTTTAACCGAATTTTCCAAAAACGATCGAACTGTTTGAAGTCTTTCGCTTCTTAACTGGACCAAGATTAAAGTTCACTTTTTGAGCTGTTGATCTCTTAAAAAACTGTGTCTAAAACTGATAAGACGACATTGTTTACAACAAATATATTAGATAATATAAGTGAACGGTTACAGTTTTCTGTTATCTCTGTAAGTTAATAACAAAATCAGTTTTATTTCCTAATCCATAACAATTCTGCAAATTTAGGTCCCAATCACCCATTTGATTTAAAGCCATCCGGTATGAATGAATTTTACTACCAATGCAACATTACATCCTGCTTAAGTAAAATTTGTACCTTTAGAAATCGTAAAGCTTAAATTTTTATGATGTGCAATAAAGGCTTATCCTTATTTTAACTAAAAACTTGTGAACGGTGAATGGCAATTCACAGGTAAGTGCCGTTAATAAAGCAAAATGAAATAAATCGTTATGAACTACATTTTCAAATACACCGCCCAAACGGTTGTAAAATTATAAAATACGACATTTATATAAATCTCCAATTTCCGGTAGCTATAAAATTTACCTGTCTTATCTGGTAAGCCTAATTATTACTAAGTGTAATTTACAAATCCTTAAACTCAACTTACAATTTTTCCAAAAGATAATTTCTGGAAGCTATAAAAAACAGGTAAACTTACTTGAATCTTGCGTTTGAGACGTAGACTTGCCAACAGTTGTATGTAAAACTCGAGATAATAACTTTTTGAGTAAGATTAAGAAGTTCAAACCGTAATTGAATTTTAAAAATAAGAAAGATTATTTTATCGCACAACATGAAAAACTTGAATCAAGACTGAAAAGAATTGAATTTAAACTTGCAGATAGGAAGTACGAATAAAACGAAGGAAAGGAAATAACTAATTTTAAGATTGCAGAACTTCTTTATTCCGTTTCATTGTTAAATGTTTCTTTCCATTAAAAAACCTAAACTAAAAAATTGTTTAAAAAATTTCGACCAACGATAAAAAAATTAAATCTTCTGCGTTATCATAATTATGCGGCATTCAAACCAGAAATATTGGAATATCAGCTTCGACAAGTAATTATCATAATAAAACTTGAAAAAACTTCGATTTTGAAATAATATATTGAAAAATCTGATCCGAAAGAACAAGATTTTCTTTTTTAATTAAATTCAAATATAATACTTTGAAACCGGGGGGTCTGAAAAAATAAATCATCAAAATAGAAATTTGTTCATAAATTTTTTTTAGATGTTAGGATTTCCCTCGGAGAGCCTGCAGCTTATTGTCCTCAGCCTATGCCCATGAGGGAATTATTGGTAAAATTTGGTGTACAACTGAAGGGAAATAAGAAAAATACAAAATAAAAAATCGCGGAAATCCAAATAAATCCTAGATAATTCAAAGAAATGTTAGGAAATTATACCCATAGATGAGCTATTTTTTGACTTTTTCGAAAGGAAATCTTAAGGTAATCCCGGAGGAAATCCGTAGAAATTTTGCAAGAATCTCCTAAAAGGAAAGCTAGTGTACAAAACTTTGCCTTGTGATGATTTACAATTGTGCAGAATTTTAAGATCTACAATTTTTCTTCCGGAAATATTAAGGTGGTTTTATCCAAAATTGATTTAAATATATTTGAAAAATTAAATACGAGTAATTTGCCCTGTAAAAAGCGTCAACTTGGTGAGGTCACAACTCATGACCTATTGGGTCTAGGAAAATAATTTTATTTTAGTATTACTAGAATTTATGTCTACTTTGATTCATCTGTAAAAATATTTTTCGTAAACTTAACAGATTACAAGCTACAGGGAAGGGCTGTCATCATTAATGTATACAATTCCTGATAAATAACAAGAATATTAAAATATATAAAAATATTTAGTTAAAAATGCTCCTGTGCCTCCCCCCCCCCAATTTAAATCGGTAGTTCAAAAAAAAATGGAGAGCTAGAACTTGGAATATTTCGAAGGGTAAGTTTATTTTATTCTAGGATATTTTAGTATAAGAGGCAATGGAAAATAATTTTAAATTTTAAAATAATAAGCTCAACGCAACAAAGCATTTTATTCAAAAATTGTGGATATATTTTTCGTGAGGTAGACGCAGTCGAAGACTACGATTTTCGATCTGTCTATGGGCGAACACAATCTGAGGACGCTGCGAGGAATTCGTCCTTGCGAGTAAGCCTTCGGAGCGTCGGAAACAACTGGATTGTGCGTTCTCTAGACATCATTTACCTGATAATCCTAAATTTTCTGACTACCACTTATCCATTGATTATAAACTGTAATAGAATAAATCTTCCCTATGCTGAATAGACGTGCAGGAATCCATAGTTATTAAAATAATGCAGAAACCTGCTAAAGCAGGACACAGCTGACCATTTTACTCTAAAGAAAGATAAAAATACTTATTATTTATGGGGTATCGGAGGTATTCGTCATATTGGAGATAATAAAAAATTATCTTGTCGGCTAATAATAATCCCGATAACTTAAGATTTAATAATAATTTAAGGAGAGAAAAGTAAACTTGACTTCAATTTATCTAAAGTGCAATAAATAATCCCATTTAGTGTTATTTTATACGGTTCGCATCAGAAGACCATGATTATTCCCTATTTTCGATATTTATTACTTTGATAGTAAATTCTTGGAATTCTTTTGTCTTAAATTAAGGAAAAAACATAAGAAAAAATTTACATATTGTTTTATTATAATTTCTGGTACATACAAGTATTTACAACCCATTTACCTTTTTATAAAAATATTAAGTACAAATAAAATTAAAATGGTATCTATAAAGGCACAGGAGGTTAAATGGAAGTAAAAAATTTTTATTTTGTTAATTGCTTATAAAATAATTGAAGAAAATTTAGCTACCTTCTACATAAATGCACATTTTTAATAACTTAGTATAAATTTTGCATTCCCTATGGCGGGAGAAGGCAACAAAACATCATTGATGCCTCCTCCCCACACCTACACGTAACATTTTCAAAAAAATAAATTTTAACATAAAACGACATCAAAGAAGTTTTGCTCAGTTGGAGCTTCCAATAAAACTGTGAGGCATCTCATCTTTTCCTCCTTAATTAAAATAATACAAGATATGCTTGGCAATTAGAATCAACAATTAAATATTTCATAATAAAATATAAAAAATTTCTTAAAATAACATCTACGGCTATGGAAGTTTTGGTACGTGGTACCTACACTTAACATAAAAAATCATTCGAATATGTATAAAATATGGGAATATAAAAGTCGCAGAATTTGACCATTTTTTATTTTAAAAACTTGAAGTTGAATTTTCAAAATTTAAGTAAACAGAGCTACGAGTGTTTTGGAAGTAATGTACACCCTTAAGTATTTACGGCAGCATAGATACATATTTTTCAGTCTCTAAATGATTATCTATATTCATAAGAATTGTCTAACAAGGTTCGTGTCACTTCTCACCATTTTGGATGAACTTCCTTAAAACGCCATTGCTGATATGTATTGTTGACGTCGCAGGGCATCAGGGATAAGTGGGACGTCTGGGGATGTAAAGCCATACATTTTTTATGAACGCGATGTAAGAGGGTGTAGGTGTTCTCGTCGTAAATCCACGGTCCATCCACCGTGCCCAAACGGCAAAATGCGAGTTTGATGCCCTGCGAATCGGCTTCAATGCAGCGTTCACCTACACCTAATTGTCCTTTTGCGTTGAGCCTGATTAGCTGATTGTTTCCGAATCCGTGGCAATGCTGTATCGCGATTAGAGACGGGGGTGCATGTCCCAACGTATCGATGCACTTACTCACCGCTTCCGATCGTAACTCTCCCCAATGCAGATTGGGAGGTAGCTCTGGAAATTTATCCACAACATCGTACGCGACATTTTTCATGTACCAATCAAAATTATGACAACTTAAACGCTTTTTCAGCTTTAATTGGTCGCTAATATCGCCCATATCCAAAAACCGAGCCAAGGGCTCGCGCGTGTAAAAGTATTCCTTGTATTTCTCATCGAACCACGTCTCGATTACGCGTTTGTAGTTGATGGTAATCAAAGGACCCTTCTTCTTTTGCGCCAATTTACCGAAGTTGTAGGGCATGAAACCGCGGTAGACGTGACCCACACGAGAACATGGAACCCATTCCACGCTACCTCCACATTGCCAAATTTTAAAGCTTAGTTCGAAATTTTCGCCTCCCCAAACCAGCAGCCCCGAATCGTACGCCCCCAGTTCTAAAAAGTACAGCCTGTTCATTGCGAACAAACCGCCCGCGTGCGTCGGACTTTTATACGGTTCGCTGTTGTGCTCCCTGGTCGACAACTCGCGCGAAGGAACCTCATTTTCCTTGTACAACATTCCCCATTCGAAAATGCCCCGATAGTGGCGATGCTCCCCATAAACCGGCCGATATTCGAAAGTTTTATGATCGATGCCGTCAATTATGGGCACCGTAAGTACGGTGCGATTTCTATAAATTGGCGCCAACAACGGCGGCAACCAATTGACGTTTACTTCACAATGAGCATCCAAAAATACAATAACTTCACCGGTAGCTTCTTTAGCGCCACGCGATCTCGTGCGTATCAAGCCTTCCCGTTGCGTGTTGCGTATCAACCGCACCATTCCGTCAAAGCGCGAAATGTAATTGTCTAAATCACTTTTTAAATTTTCCTTATCACTAAAATCGTCGACCAACAAAATTTCCTTCAGCACACCCTTCGGCGACCTATTTAACACCGAGTGTACGGTTCTTAACAACACAGACCAACCTTCGTTGTGAAAAACAACGATCACGGAGGTCGGGGGTAAATTTTCAGGGTAATCCCAGTGTCTACATTCTGGTAAGCGCGTGTCGGGAATGGATCGATCAAGGGATATTTCATCTGAGCATGCAATATTCATGCCATATTCCGATTCCGACTGATCCGCATCGTTTTGTCTGTCTTGATGTAGTACGTGGGGCTCACCATTTTCGCCGGGCCCACTGCGAGGCTTCAGGTCCCTCGGTTCTAGATTACCCAACCCGGACACTAATTTAGGTCTCAATTTTGACAACGTTAACGAGCTAAAGTCATAGGTCGGATTTTGCGACCACGTTGCTAACAAATATAAAACGGGAACTAATATTAAACAAACCGCACAAATTCTTGCAACTCTTCCTTTTCGTGCAAAAACAAACCGGGCCATTCTTTGTCAATCTATAATTTTCACTCAAAATACGAATTGTTACGTGTCAAATTGGCCAGGTGGCAAGAATACTTGCAAAGTTTATTGTTCACACAAAAATATATATTAAAACTCTTACATTTTAGTCACGCACATATTTAACTTTCATCGTGAATACAAATGGCACAAATATTAAGAAACACTTTTCCGGTATTATCGTTTTCCCTGACAATCGAAATGTCAAAATGGTGTTATTGGTTTTCCAGGAATAACCAACTAGATTATCGACCATGTACTAAATTGGTTTGCAGCCGGATAGCATTGTGGCTATTGTGAATGAGATGGCGGTAGCGGTTATGGCACCAAATTTCATGCAATCCAAGGATTTTTAAATTTTTTTAATATCGATTTCATGTATTCAATTTAATTCAAACGTTGAATCAAATATTTTATGCAGTTTTATTTTTGGCCTTTTTCGAATCTCAAACCGTGCGGTTTTTAGACTTTCAGCTCTCTAGAGAGCAGGGCTATTGTGTGGATATATGAAGAAAAGAACCGCATAAAAATATCAATTTTTTACAACATTTTCAATTTGTCTGTCTCATGTTTCTCAAACTACTACTTAGCGCCATTTTGTTTTTTTTCCTTCGCGAAATTACAGTAATTTTGCAAATTACGTTAAACTGTATTATTATAATTTAAAAGCCTTTGAAACGTAATGCTAATCTGATGTACTTTTACGACACTTTAAACATATTTACGTTTGTAAGATTGAACGTCGAGGTGATTCCCCCAATTTCTAGATTACAAAAAGGGATGATGATAATCAACTTATATTAATTTAGTAAGGATAATTAGGGCACATTTCATACGAGTGCTTGAAATTCACCCCACAAAGCATCACTTGCTAAAATTTTATTAAAAATTAAATTTCGACTCATTATGCGAGGTAACGAAACGTAACTCGGAATATAAAATCGGAATAAAAAATTTAATAATAAAGCTGAATTTTTTATCATCGCAATAAAAAAATAAATCATTACAGCTAATGGCTGGGCTTCAGTTAGTTTAAGCGAATAGACCGCCGAATTTTACGCAGAAGTAAGATATAGGGTGCGTCGAAGTTAGTACGTAACTCGTATACGTTTCTACCATTTGTTTAATGTTGCATTTATATAAAGTACTACTTTGTATGTTCGAATAGAAAACTAAGCTACTATTCTTGACGTTTCTGAAATTCACTTCATTTCTTTTCGATATAGTTGACGAGATAAGTCGAATTTAAGTTGCAGATGAAAAGTTAGATATTTTACGATTTAACTCAACTTTGTAAGAAGCATCAACATGTAATTTGTTGTTCAATGTATTTCTTTCATTTCTTTTGGTTTTAATTTTTTTGGGGTAAGTACGTTTATATTTTTTATACATACCTACCGATTCCAAATCATTGGTTTTGCTTTGCATTTTAATTAGTATTTTAAACTTTTAATTGTTATTTGTTTTCACAATATCCAATTAAACGTCCAATTTCTTAATACAGAGTGTTTCAGTGATCAACACAAATCTTTCAGGTAATTTGACAATCTTATAAGATATATTTGTCTAAATTCTAATTTCTAAACACAAATCTTATTTCAGGCACTCCCACGTCTCATCAATATAGTCTGTTCTCGTATATAACACCCCTAGGGATGTAATGTTGGAAGGTTCGAGGGTAATTAGATTGTAATACTCTTTTATAGACAAGCTTTAGAATATTTATTACATCACAAAGCTGTTTATCTGATTATACTCAGTTCGATTGTTTCTGATAACCCAAAAATACTGTCTTGCCGTTCTTCCTTTTGAACAGAGCAAAATCCCGTTATCTGATTGGCCTATGTAATTATTAGAAGTTACCAGTTATATTGATTATCAATAAAAGGCACTGGGGGGTATTCCATATCCCCCAGACCCCCCGGTTTCAATAACTAAAGGTTCGAAAGTGTCTATTTCGTGATTGGCTATTAAATAGGAAACTTTCAGCCTTTCAGAACAGATAACAGCCGGTTATCTGATTGGCCTATGCAATTATTAGAAGTTACCAGTTATATTGATTATCAATAAAAGGCACTGGGGGGTATTCCATACCCCCCAGACCCCCCGGTTTCAATAACTAAAGGTTCGAAAGTGTCTATTTCGTGATTGGCTATTAAATAGGAAACTTTCAGCCTTTCAGAACAGATAATAGCCGGTTATCTGATTGGCCTATACAATTATTAGAAGTTACCAGTTATATTTATTATCAATAAAAGGCACTGGGGGGTATTCCATACCCCCCAGACCCCCCGGTTTCAATAACTAAAGGTTTGAAAGTGTCTATTTCGTGATTGGCTATTAAATAGGAGACTTTCACCCTTTCAGAACAAATGCATCTATAAACCTGATTTACGTGAATTTAGATTAGTAAACGGATAATCACTAGTACTAATAAAATTGTCTGTTTCTAAAACATTAAAGGTGAAAGTTTAACGGAAAAACTTCTGTCAGTACATCTTATTTTGCTCGTATTTAACGATTTACCTACGACCTTAAATGATTAAGTTGTGCGGCTTGAAGGCCGCACTGATCTACAGTACATTTTGAATATTTTATGTTGGTAACTTAAAGTGAACCGGAAGTGCGTTGTATATATTGTGGCGTTTCAAAATGGTTCGCACCCACCCTATACATTTTGTTAGAAATTATATTTTAATAATTTGAAGTTGTAGGATTGTAAAATTGGTGAGGTGGGGGCGAATCGAAAAAGATACCAGGCTTTTTGCCACGAGTCGCCGCAAGAGTAGGCGGTGCGACTTTTGGCTCTTTAATTTTTGGCTTTGTGAAATTTATTTTTGAAGTTGTAAGTAATAACTTTGAATATTTGAATAAAGTGATTTTATAAGTGTGCATTACGGCGTAGTTTTTTGATATTTTGATATTTGGATTTTGAATATTTTTTTATGAGTGGCTACTGAACGATGGTGTATTGATTTGGATGATTGATTACGAAAACGAATATTTCGAATAATAAATACGAATTGCATTTAAAATTGGAAAAATTAGAAATTACATTTGTAGGAACAAATGGTGCGATAGATAAGCCGACGTTTTGGATAAGGCTAAGAATCGAAACTATTTTACATTGAATTTAATTTGGATCTGGAATATTAATTATATTATTTTTGATTATTATATTGGATTATATTTGGAGAAGCATTTATTTATTTAGATTGAAAATTCCTCTATTTTATTTTGAAAGAATTTTACATTGGATTTGAATTACATTTGGTTTAGTAATTAATTTTGGAAAACAATAATTGTTTATATAACTACATCTTTTAATTGACACCCAGAACGTTATTTTTTTTAGATTAGAATTTTATTTTAAAAACCCACCCTGAGATAGCAAATAGAAGAGCAAGCTTGGAGCACTTAGGAATGCTTGGGAACATAACTTTTTGCTAAAAAACCATTGCAATATAGTAGTTCTTAACCTAAAGATCAGATTTAATTTAATAACTTAAAATTTTTAATTTTAAACTAAGATCTTAAATTTCTATAAAAAGATTAATATTTCACTCACTTGCAAGAATACAAGTGGAGAGTTGCATTTCTCCGGGTGACATCACACTTGAATTATTTTCATCGTTAGAATTATTTTAAGAACTTGAAGTTTCCAACTTCAGATCTTCAATCCTAATAGGAAATTTTGAAATTACTAACTTCAAACTACAACTTCAGATCTTCAAGTTTTTTACTTGAAAACAGAATTAATTTAATAACTTCAAGTTCTAACTTTAAACTAACAACTTCAACTCTTAAAGATTTTTACTTTAATATAAGCATAGTTTTAATAATTTTTCAAAATTTGTACTTTTATTTTCATTGAAAAACAGTTTTCATTTCTATGATTTCGTTTTTCTGCCAAAGTGGTGGTATATTTATTTCTATAATTTTATTAAGAAAAATTACAAAAGTTAAAGAAAAGTTTTATTTCATGATAAAATTATAAAACAGGAACTTCACTTTTAGCAAAATAGCAGTTCAATTGTAATTTTTCTCTGCTCCTTTTTGGCTGTATATTTTTTTGTAAACGGATAACGTATAACGTACAACAAGCAACAAGTTTGTTAACAAAAGATTGTATTTCTAAATGCACTTAAAAGCACAAAATAAAAAATTAAGAAAAATAAGTTATAGGTTTACGTTTTTGAGGAATAAACACAAATTATTTTATTTTGTTCAAAGATAGACACCCCAATTTAAAAATTGTTGTTTGATTCATTGTCATCATCTGCGTATTGAGATATTTTGGTATATAAATTTGTTTGCATGGGAATATCACTCGAATTACTCCAAAGCAGTACAAAAACATTTATTATAATTTTTTGTACTAAATAATAGTAAACGCAAACTTTGCAATAAAAAAAATGTTTTCTAAAATATACGAGCAAAATCGGGATTTTATTAATTTTAAATAATTTTTGCAACAAAATTTTGGATTAAAAGAATTTAGAGAGTTTGGACATTTTTAATGAGAAGAGTTATATTTTTGGCAAGTTAAGTAAAATTCAACTAAATTAACAAGACGTAACATTTGAAAAAAAGTTTATATAAGCTTTAAAATTCGTTGAACTTTGTATCACTTAATTGCTGATAACTTTTACAAAAGTTAATTAAAGTTAATTTTCCAAGATTTTTAGAAAAGCGAATGATTCATGCTAAAAATTTGTTTAAATTCGTTTTTCTATGGAACGAACACTTTTCAAGAAATCGTTTGTCAAATTCAAACAAGTTCGCAAAAATTTAGTTTTCATTAAAATTTTATACAATAGTAGTTTATGATATCAGCGTAAAAAGCAGATGATTTGTAACGATAATCAATTTAATTTATTTGAGTGACTGTTCCGTCACTGTTAATTTGACCCTATTAATTTATAAATAGACAGTTCGGGAACAAACATACAGCTTTAAATAAATTTTTTTCAAGTTTCAAAGCTCGAAAAATTATCTTTTTGCAGAGGTGGAAAAAAGAAAATCTGTTAATATTTTTCCATACTTTATTTACAACCCGGAAAATTTTAGCTTCTCAATGTTTAAGTATTAAAGTAGATGCTTGAAAATATGTTTTTTTCAATTTCCGTCAAGGAAATTAGAAATTACTTAAATTTCCATTATAAAAAAGATTCTCATCAATTACTATGCGTGCAATAATTTCATTTTAATTATATTTTTACCCTCCGCCGTTACGAGGAGGTTGCTTCTGCCTGAAGTTGTTACATAATTAATTTTTACGAAACGTGACTTCCTAAACACATTTTTATTTAATTATCACGTAAATAATACAACAATTTGTATTTCGTAAAGTTTTCCCTGAAAATAAATTTCGGTGCGGTTTGGAAAAATTTAATATAAGCGAAAGTGGATATAAATTAGAGCATTACTTTCTTGTTTCATCGCAACTCATTTTGAGGGAATTAATTTTCCATTATTATTCTTCTTTGTAGTTAGGTACACAATTTTGTGATATATAGCTAATCGATATTTAAAGTAAGTGAAAATAATATTATTAGGAAACAATAAATTAAGAGCACTGATTTGTACTTGGGGCTTAAGGTAACTAATTAAATAATCTAATCGATTTTCGCTAAAGCACCTTTGAAAATTAAAGATAACAAATTAAATCGGTAATTAATTAGCGGATAATTAAATTATTACTAAATTCGATTTATTACAAATTTAAATACCTGCTACCCTGTCGACCTCAATTTTTGGAAACAACGTTTAATTAATTTAGAGGGCTCAGAGGAAAGTTCAAAATTGGGGACCGTAACTTTCACGATTACAAGTTCGATTGATTAAATGCAGGGGCGGACTGGTTGTAATACTGGTGTAATAATTTGCAGGAGCAAATTTATTTTTTAGTTATGTTTTTATTTGAGATAAATATTCACTAATCCGATGTTTTATGATGACACTTGACTGTCGATCGTCGTGGACCAAATTTCGATATTATTTAATGAAGGATTGATTTATTTTATCAGTTTTTTTCAAGGTAAAATTATTTGTTTTACTCTTTAGTTTCGTTCTAAATTTCTATAATATAATTGACCTACATTTAATGAACGTTGATCATCACACAAATGATTCTAGTGCTTTTCCATTAGAAGAATAATTTTAATATGACGATTTTAAGTACTTAATCGAACAATAAATTATTTATTTAATGTAATTAGCATTAAAAATGCATAACTGTTTTATTTTGAATTTGAAATTTACTAAATAGCTGACGTGGTTTCCGCGTTTTGAGGGCAATGTCGAAGCACCCTGTAGGATAAAAAGAATGTAAATAAAATTGGTAGAATTAATTTCCGTAATACCTTAGCGAAAATAAAGAGATTTCGTTTCTAATAGCGGTAGCTCTTTATCATAAAATCTTGGGAAAAAATATCTTTATAGGCAATAAATTAGATATCGATAAAAGCTGACACAAATAATAGCAAAAGAATGTCGTAGAAGCTTTCATGGAAGACTCAAACTACTTTGGTCTATCGGTCAGTGACAAATAGTTGGTTAAATGGCGTTCTTTCCATACACGTCAAACATTAGTCGTTTGCAAAGGGAAGGTTAATCTCTTATCAACCAACAGCCTGATTTATTAAAGCATTTTATCCTTGAAAAAAGACCGAAAATTGGAAATTACGTTAAATCGACAAAAAACAACACAAATTTAAGTTTGGTTTAATGAAATGTGTGCTGAACTCTTGAACTCAATTTATTTAATTGTGTTTTATCGTAAAGTCTATCTGCGAATTTTCTCAAGCCAACCCTCAAACTCGAACGCATCCCTAAATTAGTTTTGGCAACTCGCTACAAATCCTTTGAACTGCTTTCTCTCTGACGATGTAACCAAGTTACATTACAAAGTTATATAATGCTATAAGAATTTTTTTGTTTTTAGGTTTGATAACGTAAAAGTAAAAATGTTGAGTATACACAAAAAGGTTCGTAGTCAAATTTATAAAAAGCACAATAAAAATAAGCATTAAGCAGAAAAAGATGTACCGAAAAGTTTCCAATGGAACATTTCAATTTCAGTCGAAATGTAAAAAAGTTTGTGAAGAAAAAGCTCCAATGAAGGTAATTGGCTTACGTTACGTCGAAATATAGCATGGAATTTTTGTATCTTAATTTTACTAACTAAAAATCGACTCAACTTTTGGAAATAAAGAAAATTTTTATTCCTTTTCCTGTAGTATGCGAACAATGTCGTCAGGATTTCTTCTCGAATATTGATGAACTGCTTTATACAGCGCTATATTTACGTCATTTATAAACAGCTGTTTTCGACTGGCATTTAAATAACAAATTTAACTTAAAGCATTGCTCCAAGAATGACATATTAGTTTGGGAGTTTAGACCATTTTTCAAGCGTCAAGTATTTATTATTACTTGTTAATTTATAAGATGAATTTTTCATCACCACTTTTTAAACTCCATTCCAAATTCACGAATGGTTCCATTTAATAATGAGTCCTAATTAATTATTAAACTAAATGAAAGTGCTCTAAATTTTACAATCATCAATGTAAATTTGCGAATTAAAATTTCTACGCATCAAATTAAATCTATTTTTAAAATTTCTTTATGCGAAAGCTACTGCTACAATAAAGTATTTTAGTGCCGTCAAAAAAAATTCAAAGAAAAGTTATAATTAATCTGTATTTTCAAATTTCTTGATCTTCCAAATTTTCAATGAGCTTTGGCGTTCGTCTATAATAATCCTAAATAATTTAACTGAAATTTTCATTGCTTATTATATTTTATGATTTTATCAAAAAATATATCAATACCAGAAGCAATCTTTTTCTTCAACCAAATCGATTTCAAATTATCCTTGAAAGATTTCCAATCGAAATGTTATTCTATTTTATCAATTCTTTTATAATTCCAGACGTTCCAATTTTTTAATTCGAATTTTCGTCTTTATCAAAATAAACAAAAAAGTCAATTACGAAGAATGTTGATAAATATTCAAAATTGTTTATAAATTTTGAAAATACAAAATGAAAATTAATTTGAATAAAAGTTTTGATCTTGAAGAATAGAAGAGATAATCTTCTATTTTGACTGGAAGTACTGGCTGGCAAGCAGGGCTCTATTTTTTAAGTCAATCTTCGATGATGATATGTTTTACTAGCATGACTACCTTGACACGTGATACAACCTGACGTAAATAGTTGTAGTAGCGTTTTTTAAAGGGCTGAGCCGGTCGCAGCTGTCGTCAAGAAGTGCAACTGTTCACATCACACTATCAATTTATTGTAATTGGCTAATAGGATTAATTTTGTAAAAAGTTTTCAAATACTGTAAAATTATTACCAATTTTGTTATCCAATTTTTAAAATTGTATATTGAATACCAATAAGACACTTACCTTTGAGGTTCTTATAAGCAAGGCCACCCTAACCACAGGACTAAATGCGCCCCGGGGCGCAAGCCTTTTGGGAGTGGTAATTTTCATTTTGATCTTAATCAGACCTAAAAAGGATAAAAATTTATTTACGATCTTCTTTGGGACAGAACAAATTAAATTATAATAGTATTTCATACCGGGTGTCCCCGTGACCGTGGAAAACCTTTGAGGTGGCGATAAAGGATACTTTTTATTTTTTTATAAAATTTTCTTTTTTTACCTACACTTTGTTCATTATTTTCAGAATTTCTGGAAAAACAGTTGGTTTCCCAAAAAAATTTATTTAACAAAAGTTGTAGCCTGTTAAATTCTTCATCCGGATACATGATTTGCAAGAAAAGTAAATTTTTTTAACATTTTTTTCCTTAATTTAATTTATAACTCGAAATCCGTTGATTCTAGACGATAAGGAGTTATAACCTAATTTGTAGATAAGAGAATGATCTTTAAAAATATTTTAATCTATTAAGTTTAAATAATCAATAATATCGGAGCTATGGCCGTTTGAAATCAGAAATTCAAAAAATTGATTTAAAGCGAGGTACCCCCCAAGGGTTTGGATTTGGGCAAAAATTTTATTTAAAAATTTGTCTTAGAAAAGTGTATTTTCTTACCACGTCAAAGGTTCTCCACGGATACTGAGACACTCTGTATTGAGATGACCCAAGCTGTACAAATTTATAAAAATTTTGCTCAATCCAAAAATACTACTTTGCTCGGATTCATCCATTATATTAATTAACAAGAGACTCTTCAAATTGTAATTTTTATTTGTGTTGTTTAATTTGGTTAAGTTTAAATTTGTTCGAGAAGAAGAACTGCGGGAGGCAGTGTCTAGCCTCCCAGCGGAAAAAGCCTCTGGCCCAGATGGAGTTCCGGGTCTCGTACTGAAAACCCTGGCGATGGAAGAAGGACATCGGTTTCTAGCTACCCTCAATGGTTGCATCGAGAAGGGCGAATTTCCACAAATTTGGACCTAGTCCTCATAAGAAAGGGCAACAAGCCCCTAGAAGAGCTCTCCTCCTACCGACCTATATGCCTCCTGGATCATGTCGGAAAGCTGCTCGAGAAGATGATTCTGAAGCGTTTACTTACGGACATCTAGAGCAGCGGCGGCCTATCTGACTATCAATATAGCTTCAGGAAAGGCAGATCCACGGTAGGTGCATTGCAAAAGGACGTAGGACTAGAGAATTCTGCCTCGTAGTAACGTTAGATGTGCAGAACGCTTTTAACAGCGCCGGATGGGCACACATCTTACAGGCCATCCGGAACAGAAACATCAATCCGTACATCTATAACATCATCGTCAGCTACTTGGAAGATTGCGCGATTAGACTGAGACGAGAGAGGACACAAACCGATATGAAAGCGACAAGTGGTGTACCATAGGGGTCGGTCCTTGGCCCCGTATTGTGGAACACTATGTACGACGGGATCCTCCGGCTACAGCTTCCTACGGGAGCCACCCTTGTAGGATTCGCAGACGACTTGACCCTAATCGTCTGCGATCGAGACGCAAAAGCGGTGGAAGCCAAGACAAACTCGGCTATAGCCACCATCGTCCACTGGACAGGCCAGAAAGGGTTGACGCTGGTTCCGGAAAAATTGGATGCGGTCATGGTCATGGTCTCTGGCCAAAGGAAGGTGCCAAATATTGGCATCTCCATGGAAGGATCTCCAATCCATCTAGGAGATTCGGTGCTAGTACTAGAGTGAGGCTAGATAAACATCTTAACTTCGCCGAGCACATCCGGAACACGGCGGCCAAGGCGGAAGTATTGGCGTCAACCATCTCCCGCTTGATGCCTAACGTAGGAAAACCCAAGGTCACAAAGAGAAGAGTGCTCTCCATGGTCATGCATTCGATCTTATTGTATGCTGTTCCTGTGTGGTCTTCGGCGATGAAAGTGCAACGTAACGCGAAGAGGCTATTGGCAGTGCAAAGACGCGCTGCGTTAAGGGTGATTAAGTCCACCGGCGGACTTACAGGCCGTGGAGAGAAAGAACATCTACTCTGAGCAACAGAATGCCATAGCCAGCACCGCACAAGAACTCATACCCAACATCGATACATCGAACATCGATACATGAGTCGCCAAAAGTCATGGAGAGATGAATTTCCATCTTACGCAAGCATTCTCTGGCCACGGATGTTTTAAAGCATACCTCCATCGGTTCGGTAAACGAGCATCCCCAGCATGCGATCACTGCGCGGCGGACGACACGGCCGAACATACTCTATTTATCTGTGTTAGATAGGCTAAGGCTAGGAATACCGCCGAGCTGGGAATGAACTCTAAACTCACACCTGACAACGTGGTGCCTGTTATGCTGCGCTGCCCCAAAAATTGGAAATGGGTGGAGACCATGATCCATACCATAATTAGTTCCAAGGAGGCAGCAGAAACAGAAGAGGAGGCTGCTGCACGCATACATAATAACCAGACGCAATAAAACGACGTAACAAATCAGATCAACTTCGAAGAATCCGCCAGGTTGCGAAAGTAATGCCTCACGGCGGTTCTCGCGACCAAACAGGCGGGAAGGCTAGACACCACCATGGCAAGTGATTCTCTGGCACAACCACCTCTATAGATCTAAGAGGTGGTGCCTATGCAAGGTTTTTTACCTCCTTCCAACGCACAAAAAAAAAGTTTAAATTTGTTACTTTATGTGGTATGGTCGTTGCCTTCACATGCGGTATTGCAGCTGGCGTCAGCCCGTCTAACAAATTCGTTGCGAATTTATTTCAACAAATAACCAAATATTCAAATTTTCAATTTATTAAAACATAACTTCAAAATAAATTTTACAAATAAATAAATGAATGTTTTTGGCATTTCAAAACACGACAGTATATAGAGAATGACTTATTTAACAACTTTTGTTTTTTGTTTACTCTCAAGTTTGTTGTGTTTTTATAACTTTTTTTAATTTTGTATGAATTTAATGTTTTGTTTAGTGTAATAATAATAAATTGAGTTTTAGTATTTTGTATTTGTGTTTTCTTATGAAAAGGAGCGCATTAATTTTAGCAGTCCAGAGGCGTCGTATCTTAGGACGGCCCTGCTTATAAGGTATACAAAATACTTACCAAACTTTTACTTATTTTGCTTATGATAAACTTTGTTGTTATCCTGTTCAAGTTGACTGAAGTTGTATTTTGTAAGCCAATTTCGTTTAAAATCACAAATCAAGAAAATTTAAATTTCTAAAATGTATGAAGGAAAATTATTACAGACTAAAACTTTATAATTATTAAAGTACCATTTTTTTAAATTATTTTTCACTTCATACATCGCATATTTTTTTACAGATTTTCCTGAAAATTATGAGCAAAATGTGCACACTTCATCATAATTATAAAATATTTATGTGAGTTTAGATTTCCTGTAAGTACCGGGATCGAATGTGGGGTTTTAAAGTATTAAGAGCACAGTAAAATTCCTATAAATTTTACAATGTAGCGAATTATTACTTTAGTCTAGATTTGTTCAATAGTTAACAAACATTCAAGTACGTAGAGTAATTTACATAACGGAAACGACTTCTGAAATCATAAAGTTCTTATGGCACGGATATGGTTCCTTGGAGAAGTTGAGAATATTTGAAATATAGCTACTATGTTGATATAATATTAATGAACATGTCGAATAAAAATTTTCCAAAGTTGCCTGGAAGTTTTAGTTATCGAATATTCGAGAGAAAATCGACGAGCGAACCGATAATTGCTTCGTGCTTTAAAGCACTTCTTTAAAATTTTAATATTACATACCTGTGTTGTTTCGAAAAGTAAATTTATTTTTTTCAATAAATACAGAGAATGTCATTTTTAAAAATGTAGAAAAGTATTTTTTTGAAAGACGCGTTAAGCAGCAACAAGTGATAGGTAATTTTGATTTAAAATTTGAGCGTACGGGGTAGTGCAATACAAAAGTAGCACTCGAAAGAGCGATAGGATTGTTAACAAATTTAAAACGACATTTACACATTTTGCGTGTTGTAATTTTATGTTAAGAGGCAAATTCAGTGTTTACGATCCAATTTAGCCGATATAGCCATTTCCTTTCTATTTAACATTTTACAAGCAGATGCTTTCCACGCAAAGTACAGTTTATGTGGAGTTGTTATTTATTTTTCGATTTTCGACTGTAATATTGTAAATTTGAATTTAAATATAATAGGATTACGTTAGAAATTTATGTAATAATTTCTCTACCACGTGGTCAAATGTAAAACTATTTTAAAATTTGAGAGGTTTGAGATTATGATTTATACATTATTGTATTTAAACGGAATGGGCTAATGTAATGAAAGTTTAAAGCTAGTTTTAAGTATGGGCGATCTATTTAGATTTAAAAAAATGACCAATTAGAAAAGTAAGAGGGACGAACTTAGATTAAGCACTGACGACATATTAATTAAGGTGACGATCTTAGCTTTAAGTTGACGAGGTAGTAGTTAAGAGCGGACAATTTAGCATATAAGAGTTTATTATTTAAAGATCTTACATAATATAAAATAATTTAATTGATCATCGAAATACATATAGACGCTTCTTTACAAAATATTATAAAGATTGTGGTTGGTCATTACATATGATCACAGCTTTGGTTTGGTTTGGAACTTTGATTTGAGAAGGCGGTAATTCAAATTGAAGAAACAAATATTACACGACCCATATCCATATGTCATTGCATATTGGTGCACTTTATAACTACCTATAACTTCACTTATCATTGGATTAGATCAGTTTGGAACGGATTGTTATTGCAAACAGCTATTTAACTTGTCACAGTTTGCCCATAAATAATGTTACCATGCTGGGAATTAAATTTTTGTAAAATCTTTGCCGACGTAGGGGAGGAAGAATAAACAAGCTTGTATCAATGTTGGTATTAATTTGTAAATTTGAACAAACTGCTAAATTAACAATAATTACAAATAAAAATACATCGTTTACCTCTTGGGTACGAGCAATTATAAGTTTTGAAACTTATTAATTTCATGCCAATACACACACCAAACTGGAAAATTTTCTCTTGGATATTAAGTCGAGTTACTTTTAGTTTGGCGTGGAATAATTTATTATTAATTTGTCTGCTCGTAAATAGGGATCGTATTACGGTATTACTAAGGTTTGCATGAAACTTTTCCAAAATCAATAATTGATATAGCAAGGTAGTTGAGCTTATGTTTCCCCTGGGGTTATTTACTCGTATCTTAATGCTGAGACGAGAAAATGGAAGGAGTCTACTAGTAAACATAAGCCAATCTGACAAAGCAATTAACTAAATTGGAAAGAAAATTCTTTTCGGGATAGTGGTGGGAAAATAATATTTTGGCCAACATTTTAAATATTTTGTAAGTTTATATCCTGCGTGCGTGTTTCTCGAATAGTGGAAAGCCCATTTTCTGCATTTTATGTCCCTCATTTCTACGTTTCCATTACATGTTATTTCTCAGCAGTCGTTTACTGCTACGAGAGTTCATTCGTCGGAACGCTGAACAAGAACGAACAAGTTTATTGGTTATCTTACCTTGTAACCTCATAACTCCAACAATGTTCTAATTGCGACCCACATAGGTTGGCAAAATATAAAATTTCATAATGAATAGAACGCGGGATGACATTTTTTAGTAACCCTCCGGCATAAGCCGCAATTGATTAGCGAAGTTGAAATGCGAAAAGCAAACAAAAAACTTTAGCCGTAAGCATTAATTTTCTATTTTAACGGAGGAACGTCGCATCGTTGGCGGCGATGAAAATGGAACAAAGAAATAAAACGACAGATCCGACCCCTGGCTAGTGTACACCGACCACATCCAGCGGCTGGTGATTCTCATGCGCTTATATCATCGCATCTACCAATCTGTACTAAAATGTAGATCCGAATTTCTTGCAATCCAATCAAAAGATTAAACTGCACTTCAACAAACATGTCGCCAAATCCATTAAAACTTGTTTCATTTAATTAACAACTTTTTATTTTGATGGATTTAAAATCAGCAAGTAAAATTTGGATCATAAATTTTTAAATTGTTTAGAAAATAACGGGCTGCCTTTTCGAACCCCTTCATTTTTTATTAAAGCTTTTCAAGTTTTGCTTTCATAAATTGCCGAAGTTCCGATAAACTCCAATAGTTTAAATAGCTTTTCGCTTTTAATATCTTTTGTCATAGTTTTTTTGGCTTGTCCATAAATTTTAGCTTTCCGAAACAGAAAATGCGCTGTTTTCGCCACTGTTGGCTGTGTAATTTAGCGCATTTATTGATGGCTACTTGATTAAATAAAACGTGAAATGCTGGTTAAACAAATCATCCTCCGAGGAGTACTTATCTAGCCATGCGAGCATATTCCAATTTGCTTCCAGTAAGTAAATTTGCCAGATTAAGAACGTGAAACACACCAGAGAGCTTCTGCAATTTTATTATATGAATTTTAGCTATCAGAAATAATAAAATAAAATGTCGTGGTCCGGTTATCGTGCGAGGTGATTTCTGGGTTTAATTCGAGTCTAATAAAAAGGAAAGAGCAAAATTGATGGCGACTGAAATTACTTTTCAACTTCCTTCTTGTAAAAAATGTCCAAAAATCCCCAATATTGAAAAAGATATTACCAATAAAACAAGGTTTCTTTTTTTTATAGAAAGTTATTTATTATACCAAACAACAATTATTGTATGAAAATAGAGAGGTTAATATCGTCGGCTGCCAAGAAATTCAAAAATTTAATGAGCGTCGTAATTAATGGAAAAAATTAAACGTGGCAGCCGACAATACTAGAAGATAGAAAGACGTTTTTTTAATTATTTTATATACATGAGATCGTACAAAAGCTACCATTTAATTTTGCGTCACGAAAAGCGCAAACACAAGCACTTATTTTTTTTTTTACATTAAAATCTATCAACAATTTTTACATATAGGTACAAATGGAAATTAACGGATTCGTCATAATTGAAGTTAGGTACGGTTCCACGTCCTGCATCCCCCGACGTGCACGACCGCCTTAAAACGAAATAACTTCAATTGTGATAATCTAACAATTTTTAGATCATACAGATTAAAGATGGAAAGCCCACCCTCAATTTATCAAAAATTTGTTATCAAAACACGCTATCATCCATCATCAGCCATCAGACATGTTCAAATAAATTATTAGAATCATCTTTTTACCGTCATCATAAGATAACTAATATTTAAATATTGTCTCATTATATTTTTAAACTTTTCCATTAATCACTGAAAGAAATGGAAAACTCTCACAAATGAAAAGCCATTAACAAAACTGCAAGTTAAGATAAGAAATTTTTGTTTGACAAACGTTTGCACTTAGATGTGAGCGATGATAAAAGGGTTACTTTTTTTGCAGTTCAAAGTCAATTTTTCTTTCACCAATGTCGCGTTTTATTTAACATTTCTCTGGCTGCTCTAAAATCCGCACGTAGGTACATTATTCCTATTGCATAATCGGTTTGCGAATAAATCCAGATATTGGATGAACGATGGCACTTCTATTTCAACGACTTAAAAAGGAAATGAATGGATAAAAGGACAAGGTGAGAATTTGCAGATAAAAAAATTGGAAAAAATAGAATTATTGATAAATGGTTTTTCCTAAATCTTGAAAACAAAAAGTTTGATTGACTTGCAAAAAAATTTTAAATTTTGATTTCCGATTCCATAGGAAATTTTAAATGGGTTTTGCTACAAATACAGCAAATATATTTTTTTCACTTGAAAAAAATACGTGCGAGAAAAATTGAAATAATAAATTACATAATGTGGAAATGCTGAGTAAGGAACAGAAATTTCTAAATCCGGTAGAATATACACCTAAAAAATGCCTTCTATTCATGAAAGAGAAACATTTCTCCGTCAATTTCATCATATTTTCAAAAGAGCACACTTTTAGTGTTCTCTTTCTTGCGAAATACAAAACATCGTTAAATCGAAAAAATGCGGAAATTATGGAATTCAAATTTGTAGTCTAAAAATCAAGCAACAATAATTGGTCATACATTTTGTGAGGTTGTAATCACAACATATCGGTGACACCAGTGGCGTATTATCGCACAGGCGCATCAAGCGCGCGCTTGGGGCCTCCAAATTTTGAGGGGCCTTTTAAATAAAAAGTGTGTATTTTAAATAAATAGTCAGTATTTTAAATAATATTGTGAGTATTTTAAACGGGTATGTATAAATTGGGGGGGGGGGGGGGTAATTTCCACCGATGGTCAGTTTTTAACTTAATCCTAGTCATAAATTCCACCGATCCTTGGGTGGGTCAGAACATTTTCTTAAGTACCCCCTACTTTTATTAATCTTATAAGTAGGGCTAGGAATTAAGTACATGCATAAAAAATTTGAAAATATGCGCATATTTATGTTCGAATTTTCATAAAAATATGCAAATTAAAATACAAAATATGCCGTGAAAAATTCAGAATTCAAGTTCAAAATATGCAATAAAAAGCTAATATATTTTCCATTTTTTTGATGCAAACGATTCTCTTAAAATGATTTGAAATTTAGATAATGATTTAAATTTTTTGCAGTTTATAGCGAAGACCAATTAGACCAAGCCAGCTAATTATTTAAATAATAATTATATAAATTATATTTAAATAGATAATATAAATTATCTGAAGTTTCTGAAGTTGGATCTGTCAGTTAGCTCTGGTTATTTGTTTAGGGAAACTGTACTTAAAAGGTAGATCCACGAGAAGACATGAATCTGTCAGTAGGTTAGCGTTAGTTTATGTTTTTTGTTTAGCGTAACCAGGCCCGTATTTTCGGGGATTCCCCTTTCGGGAATTTTTATTATTACAAACAAATTTTTTCAATATTTTAATGATTGCAATATTTTAGATACACCCTATACTTTCTTAGTTTATCTTTTCTTAATACTCAAACCTTTTCCAGTAAATCCAGTACTTAACCAGCGGTGGAAATTATATATGACCGCGCGGTCACTTAAAAAAAAAGGATTAAAAACCAAACCATTCGTGGAAATTATATGTCCCCAATTGGGCACTGACGAACGGATTATAAGATAAGTGGATTATTAAAATTCGGCGTTAAGGAGGGAATTACGCTATTAAGAGATTATTCTAGATTTTTTTTTTGTTATTTTATTATTGTTTTGTTTTTGTTTTTTGGAACGAAGTTCCTTATGGGAGGATGCGAAGGAGTATTTCCGTCTAATCGGAAAAAAACGTCTGTAACGAAAATGCGTAAGAGATTTATATCGTTCGATAATTACACCATCTGGTGGTCAAAAGTGGAACATCTGATCAGTATCAGTATTAGTACATTATTAGTCATAGGTTTGCAAATTTCTCTAGAAAAAAAGTCGCCTTCACCGGGATTCGATCCCTCGGCTAAAATATGTAGGCGGAGCCCTTTGCTCAACGCCACAATGGGTATCGTTAAAATTAATTGTGATATGCTATATAAGCTACTCTTTACGTATTGCGAATTAAGAACGCGTTAAAATTGTTAAACCGACGAATAATTTAAAAAAAGATAATTTAATGATTTTAAAATTTTCAGCCTAAAATAAAACACCCAAAATTAAAAAAAAAATCGATTTTGAAAAATGTCACCCAGATGCAAAAAATTATCTAAAGCCGAATGTGCAAAAAAATTTCGAAAACTTCAAAGATGACCGCGATGATTGCGGATTTACATCGACTTTGACACATGCCGAAATCGGTATTTTGGCAATTTTGTAAAGTAGTTTTTGATTTTTATCGACAAAAAAATCATAATAAAATATTTATATCCGAATAATTATTTATTTTTTACCTCGACTAGAGCTTGAAATTAATATTTATGTAATAAGGTACTTCGTTCTTATCTATTCTTATCTGTTCTTATTCGTTGTTGCGTTTCTCAAAACCGACCCTCCGCACTTTCTGTTCTGGCCCGTTTTGACAAACGCTGTACTCATCAAAAATATCCCTCTAGACCGGTCTTACTCGGCAAAGTATGCTACTAGATCTTCATCAATGTGCACTCGACTCTGTGATACTTGTGATTTTATAATTAATTATACGCTATAATTGTTAAACAATTATTAACTTAATTTTAAATAAATTACATAATCCTAAAGGATTATTAACTTAGAGTACGTACACAGATACTACTAGTGCTGAATTTCGGGCAGTCCACTGTATCTTTATTAATTATACTTACCAAAATATTATTATAATATAATGACTTTTTAAAAAATACCGATCATTTAATGATAAAAATACTAATCAAAAAATTATTTGCCTTAATTTGGTATTAAGTTTTTTTGTTGTACCTACTATAATTTCAAGTTATGGAAATATTTTAATGCATTAATATAATGACGGCATTATGATTTAAACGTTTATTTAATTTTAAAAAAATAAAAAAAAAAAAGTTTAGGGGGGCCTCAATGGGGCTTGCGCTTGTAGGTCACCGATAGCTTAATCCGCCACTGGTGACACAAATGTAATGAGCTGTTAATTCGCAACAATATCAAAAAATTATATTGTGGCGACAATATAAAATTACATCGCAGTGATATCACAAATAAAAATTCTTTCAGATTTGCTGTTCACAGTATCATAAAATTCTATCGCCCCATTCCGGGGCGAAGACGTTTCGGCGCGATTAAACATAATTTAAGTGTTTAATTTTAAAAATCGTATACTAGTTTACTTACTTATTATTTTTATAAAATTATTTTCAACCTCCCTCCCCCCCACCATCAAATCTTTGCGACATCTACGGAACGTTACATACTCAGATATTAAGTAAATATGTAATATACCAAAAGGCAACGTAAAACAACTCAATATGTTTGTCTAGCGTCGAAACGTCTTCGTGCCGAATCAGCTTGCACTTCTTCCTGCAATTGTTACTTTAACAGAACTTCCACCCTTAATTTCTAAAATGCGGCGGCCCATTGAAAAAATACGTGTTTGCTTACTTTTAGTGTCTTTACCTCCCGAATTATGTAAAAAACTGCTCCTATATTAGAGTTTCCATACAAAAGCTTCCTTTTGTTTTAGAAAATTCTTTGATTTTCCACATCGCGCTGGAAAACAAAAAACAAATGAAGAATGAAATATTCATAAAATCGACAAACCGAATTTTTTTTCTGTTAAATATTTAACTCCCAACTACTACAGCAAACTGGTTGATTTTTCGATGCGATTTCCATCCCCCCAACCCTTATCTTGTTAAATATTCTTAATGAATTTAGCGCTACAATAGCTATCAATGCATTGAACCGCTTAAGATTCATCACGTGTCGTTTTACAACATTAACTTGGCGGTCTGGATCATCTTAGGTTAGAAAATATTCTAACTTCAATTTAATGTCTCCTTCTTGTTCATTAAATTAGAATGGAATTGGCCACCTGGTGATTTTATGAAAATTTGATCAAAAGTAAGTGCTCAGTTAAATATTTTGTAACAACGTTGTTAATTGGCGATAAATTTTTTTAAACATCTGGTGCATATATACTTCTCTAGGTGATCTAGGTTTCTTTTTATTTAGAAGTCACAAATTTATTATGGAATTACCCGTTTGGCGTTACACGGTTATACATTTATATCTTGTTTATGTAATCGCCGCCGTTGAACGAAATTTCATCAATTTTTAGGTATATCCAGATTAATTTATCATTTTATGATAAATTTTTGTCGATCACAATTTTATGTTATCTTTGTTTGTTACGGGTAGTTTACCATAAATTACAAGTTTGTTATATGTATAACAAAGCTGAATGTATGTCGTCTAGACAGAATTTGATCTTTTCACCCATTAAACTGCAATCATTGTCCTTCCATCAGAGAAAAATCGAGGTAAATCAAAACGCTGGAAAACTAAAACATTTTGCTAATAAAAGCAAAGCTTCACACAAAAACGCTAATAAATCTTTCTCCCAGATTTTTATCGGCACGTGGTAATTGATTTCGATTCGCGCCATCGACTTAGAAAGTTTAAAGTGACGATTTAAATAACCATTAGCAACAATGCTTGTAGTTCAAATATTTAACAAGAAAAAATGTATAGTTAATAACAGGAAACGCTTCCAGGCCTTATTTGAACAAGTTACAAGAGTAGATATATATAATGAATTTTAGTCGAAGCTAGTTAAAAATTTATAATCGTAAATTATTATTATTTCAGTAGTGAACATTTTTCAGGCGTTGTTCTCGTATTCTAATGTTTAAATCATTTAAGTCATTAAATATTAATAAAATAAATAAAACATTAAATTCGTTGATTCAGTTTTACCTAAATTTTGATTTAGGTAACAGCTCGGTTGCACTGCGTCGGATCCGATCGGTGGAACTGATCGGAAAAAATAAATATGAGAACATTCGGAAGCTGCGAAATTTATTATAAAAATAAATATTTTATTTATTCCGATTGTTCCGTTCCGATCCGAAGTAATGGATTTCTAGTAGTTCCATCCTGGAATTTCTTGCAAGACTGTGTGTCAAATGTTCTTCGGTACGCTTTTACTGTAAAAAAGCACTGTTTCGTTCAGTGGCGTAACTAAACCTGCGGAACGCCGGTAGTTACGCTACTGGGATCGTTATATAATTTAAATTGTGATTCACAAGTCCTTTGAGAAATCTATATTAAAGTCATTTCGGTTAAATTCAATCAAAATTAATAAAGCAGCGTTTTTGTTAAAACGGAAACCAATTTGACAAAAATATAAATGAACATAATCTTAAAATTTTTATTAGGTATTCCCTATCCAAATAACGAAATACGTATATAAAATGACAATTTAAAAGTCTATAAAATTCAAATAAAAATCGGAATGCAAGTACCCATGTCTTCCGCAATATTTACTTTGCAATAAAATAAGTTGCGCTGTAAAAAGTCTCTGTAATAGCACTTCCGTTTAACGAGCAAATTTTAATTTTTACAGTCCGGCCATTAAATCTAAATCAAAACAAAGTGGATTGAAGTCATATAAAATTTAATTATTATTAAAAAAATAAGAAACACATTTATTTACTGAAGCAGAAAAACTTCTAAGGCATGTTGGTCCATTATAACATGAAATCGGTAAAAGCGCCAAGGCAATTACGTTAAAATAATAAATATTATCATGTTTGTCATTCGTCCCACAAACACAATTGTTTTTGGGAAACATAATACGAAAATAAATGGCACTTGCGACAAGTTTTAATACCGCATCTGTACATCATCGCCGAATTCTTTTCGTCGCCTTTACCCTTGCAGTATTTTAAACCGCAAGGGTACCAACCTATACACACTTCTAAATGGCACTGACACGGAGTCCACACTTGTTTAACGTCTGCACAGTTCTGGTGACTTCTTTCGGGTTCCGCACCGTTCACTGTGTTGCTTACTACGTCCACTCCACTTGGAAACCGTTTTATTGCCGATAAGTACGTTGATTCAGGAAGACCTGCAAATAAAAAAAAAATTAGAACATTTTCCGGTTCCTTTTACAGCTTGAAGACTTTTGCTTCGGGTAAACGCACCGTCAACAGAATGGGCATCGTAGCATTAATATTCAATCAAGATTAAATTCCCACAAACCGACCCGCGTATTTTAGCATAACCGACACGTACCAGCCATCTACGGTCAACTGTTGGTACGAGGCAAGTAAATTACTTTAGTGTGGATTTAAATTTATCCACCGTTGTTTTTAACGATTTATTAGCATAATAAAGTTGGCCCCTGGTTAGAAGTTGTCACAGTTGACTGTATAATCAAAAAATAATATTATACGTGAAAACTTGACAAGCTAAGCTCGCGAGGTGTTTGGGTTTTATCAAGACGGTTATCGTTATTAAGTGTCTTTAATTTCCCACATTTCCGCGGTTTCTAAATTATCTCGTACTTCCGTTTGTACCTCGTAGTTTTTCTATTACTGCATCTATCTAGTAAATCTCTTATGTCGGTACACCACATTTCAACAGCAAGATTTGACTTGAGCCTGGAAAGCGTTAAAACAAGGACTACCATAAATCAAAAAAAAAAAAAAACTGAAAGCGTGGTGCGTTGAAAAGTATCGTGAAGAATATTTTTAGCGTAGAGAAATGTCGGCTATCAAGTAGTCAAAATATACGACGAAGTTCATTTCGGTTGACAGTTGGCAATGCCTGGTTGCGGTTTCAATTTCATGATTAATGCCGGCAAAGCATATGGATTTTCAGGACCGGCTTCGATTTATTTAGAATCTGTAATTTATGGACGGACACGTTCTCTCTCCATTTCTGCGTCATTAAATTTTCAAAGTTCTTGGCCGATAAGGAGAGGCGCATTTAAAAATGTAAGCAATGAAAATAGAGAAACAAACGTAAAGCGGTCTAGGGTGTAAAATAGTGGATTCGTTGTCATTCGCAGCACACGTCATTTGTACAAAACTGCCTTAATTTATACGTTATTTTTCTTTTAAAGCAACTTGTACGTACAATCGTGCCTAAGGCATTTGAATAAGAGAACCATTTTCATAAAAAAGTTATCTCAAAAGTAGAATGTCTTTTTCGTTCGTATTGACGCTTTTGTGAATATTTGAATAGAATAGCAACACTCGAGTGCTTCGACATGTCGAATAAAAACGACCAGATAAAAGGTAAAGGGTACTGACACGTAAAGTTGACTGATGTGTAAGTAGAGTTTCATAAATTTTAAAGTTTGGGGATGCTAAAATCGAGTTAAATTAGAAACATTTTCTGCCATATAAAAAAAAGTGACGTGAAAATATTAAAGAGTGCTGAAAACACGCTTTTCAAGTGTAATTTGAAAAATAGTATTCGGTGGCGGAATAGATAACTATTTCGGAGTACACGTAATCTTATTTTAAAATTGAATTTCTAAAGTTCTATTTACTGCAAAGAAATACCATCAATTCGGAAGGGACGCGCGCGCTCAATCTCCCTTAACCAGGCGTCGATTTTTGCGAGATTTCAATTTTCAAATTAACCAAACAACAATTACCTCATTAAGCGCTAAATTCTGTCCACTAAATTATCACCGTAAACAACATTGCTGCAGAGTAACCCGCAGGATATACAGGTCACACTTCCGGATGGTGGACGCCCTAATTCCGGTCGGACGCGCTAATGTGTATATTGTACACGGGAAACTACTCCCTTAAATAACCCAAATCCACCACCTCAACAACTAACAATGTTTTTATTTACACTTTAAATAAACTTAATAAAAATTCACTCGCTTCGTGCGATTTACGTACATCAAAACACGCAAACGAAACTAGGGAAAATAAAGTAACGTAAATTTTATTTGTGTATATTGCATAAAAGAGTTTCGACAAGGAAAACGAAGAAAAATTGCCTTTCATCGAATGACAAAACGAGGTGCTCGTTAAATAACGACTATTGATCACAAAATAATACACAGTTCAATTTCTTTGAATTATCGCCAATAAAATTTTTATGGGGTGATTTGTTAAATAAGGACTAGCTAACGTAATTTACTACATAAAATATAACCACGGTCCGCAATTTTTTTGAGGTTAAGGGTCAACGTGGCCCGGCAATAATTATGCACGAAAAAGACGGCCAACTGGAAACTTTTTGCTCCAGCAGATGGGCAAGTGAGATTGAATGCGACCAAGCAAGAGCAGCGGTACGTGCGACTTCGGGCGAGCATGCAAAATAGAGTTATCCCGACTCAGACTACGAACAATTGCACGGATCCTGACGGGACATTGTAAATTAAACAGGCATCTACACACGTTAGGGAATGTAGACAATCCCATATGTTCTGAATGTAATGGGCCAAACAAAGTAGCATAACACTTTGGTGCACTGGCAGGCACTTCGCTCGTTATGTTCTGCCCAATCCGTGATAAGCAGCTTGCATGACCAGAATCAATTTTTCTGCTCTAATCATTGCAAAAAATAAGGCTAATGCTAAATATTCTACTTCGCTTTATACCATATTCTTAAATATGAAGTCAAGTTAGAAAATTAGTTTATATTACTATATTTTGCATTATTTTGCAGCTTTGAATATTGAAATAGAAAATCGTAGTGTTGCAAATTTACATAAACATCAAGATATGATTAATTACATACACAAATAAATAAATAAACCCGAATATACGACAAATCATTTGGAAAAATTTGTGAATTAGCACAAAATGCTAATTTCACAACGCAAATGTTTACAATCACTAGAGTATTTATTTTTAATTGACACAGTGATTTTTATAAACCGCATTCTTCATAATTTTTGTTCATGTTTATTTATATTTCCAATGTTCCCACCTTCCTCTTTTTTAATATCTCTCTTGGATTGTGCTTACACATTAGTCATTTGGTGATGCACTACCCTGTCGCTGGTTTAGCCGGCAACCATCCCATGGTTTCTACATTTAATTTTATATACTGCTATGCCCCCAACTTGACAAATTTATGCATTTTCACCCTCTTGTGAAATTTGCTGAAGTAACACAGATTATTTTATTTAGCTATGAGCTCTTCAAATTCTTGTAATGTGTGGCCTTGCAAGCGCACATGGTCTTTTGCAGCTGGCAAGGCCTGGTTAAACAAATTTGTTGCAATTTAATTTTACGCATTCACAAATTCTTCAACTCATCCTTGTTTATTCAACAATTTGCACTTAACCACAATTAATTTAAACAAAAACATCAACTCAACTTAAGTTATTTTATTAATTTTCAAAAAAAAAAAAAACAATTAACAATTTAAATTTTTGTTACGGGAATGATGTTCGTCCGCTAGTCTACTCGACGTGAAGGCGTCAGCCCAAGTCTGTCTATTCAAGCCCAAGTGTTTCTATTCAAGCCCCTCTCTTTTTTTTATCCTTTTCGTTCTCCCCACTTTATTTACATAGCAAAAAATTTAACAAACATTTTTATATACAATATTATAAATAAATAAATACTAAACAAATTTAAACTTTTAAATAATTTTACAAAACAAATGAATTAATAGTTTATAGCAGCGGTTCCCAATTAGTTTTGGCCGCGGAACCCTTGGGCGATGTAAAAAATTTGGCTGAACCCCAAGCCGATTTGTTTACTGCATACAAGGTTGTGTACGCACACTAACCCCCCCCCCCCCCGTGACCAAGTAAATACAAATATAAAAATTATTTATTATAGAATTATAATTAGTGAGAAGTATGATATTTTGTTTTCTCCTAATAAATTCTTGTAATATTTGGTTTGATTTCTGAAAGCTGGATTTTCACATCAGGAACTGCGTCAAGCCGCTTTCGATACTTTGCTTTTGTTCCTGAATATAATAAGAATCCAGTCTCACACTTGTATGTGCTCGCAAAATACGGTTTGCACTTTTGGACAACTCCGGATATTTCTCGTGCAGTTCATTCCAAAACACGTTAAGCAGAACCTCTTTAAATTTACTTTCCTATTGAAAATCGCACCTAATTTCAATTGGATTTTCGAAATCTAAAGCAGAAAATTCGACTGGACGTTAGCATTCCATGAATGGATTGCCATCGGATGGATTAGAAAAAAGTTAAAAATATATTTTAAGCGGCAGAATTTATTTTTAAATTCTTTTTGGCGGAACCCTTGGATTTTTTTGTGGAACCCTTTTTGGGAACCGCTGGTTTATAGCATTTCAAAACACGACGTTTTACCCCCTTAATTTTTTCTTGTACACGCAAAGTGTTTGCAATTAAAAATTACTAAGTCGTCGTGCTTCGACAAATAAAATTTTTAAATACCTCCTAAAATAAATAATTACATAAATAAAATCAAAATTTCTTCATACAATAGTTAATCAATAAATCAAAAATAAAATCTCTCCCGTCGTTAATTAATGTTTTCTAATTAAATTTCAAATAAACTTTTCCAATTAAATCAAAATAATGTTCAAATAATCTCTTACAATCAAAATTAAATTCATCAACACAAAATTTTCCATTAATTAAATAAATTCAATAAATTTGCACAAATAACTAAATCATTATAATTTTATACCAAATTTTCCGAGTTTTCATTCTGTTTTTATTTTCTTCTACGGTACTTCCACAAACTTATCTTCTTTTTGGGAGTCCACATTTCAACCACCCCCTACTTTCCAAATCTTCAGACTCCTCTCCGATCTAGTTCTGTTTGTCCTCTTTGATTGTGTTGAATTTTTCTTTGTTTTCTTTTCTTCAATTTTTGTAACTTCGTTTTGTTCAATTTCAACATTTTTATTTTTTTCTTTTTGTTTAATTGCAAAATTTTCATTTTTCTCGCCAAGTTTTGTTTTTCCTATTGTAACCGTTAATTTTCCAACTTTTAATTTTCAAATTTTTTCTTTCATTTTCTTAATATCATTTCCATACTTAATGCAGTGTTTTAAAATTTTCCTCATCTTCATTAACTTTTGTGGAGCAAATCACCTAATAATTTAAAATTTTTCTTCTTTAACCATTACGTTATTCATCGTTTTATTAATTTTCATTTTATTAACCCTATTCTTCTTTTTCAAAACTTTTTTATCAATTGTGCATTCTCCATTTTCCATTATTGACTCTGATTTTATTATTTTTTCACTAACCACATTAAGTTCCGGTTCTACTTCGACTCATTATCTCGTTATTTTCTGTGTCTATTTTGTTTGCTAATCTTTCAAAGTTTTTGTTTATATTTTCTTCTAATTGTTTGTAACTATCCATTAGTTGTTTAAATATTTCTTGTATGCTAGTTGTATCAGTTTCATCCCTCTGTTCCGTTCCCATTTTTACGTTTTTGTTTTTAAATTTTTGTTAACAATATTATTATTTTCCAATCTCAGGGTCTAATTGTGGGTTCAAATTCGAGCTTCACGTTGTCAGCGTCATTAAATGCAATTAACTTCAAAATTTTCAAGCACCACGTCTGGGTTTTATTTTTAATATAATTCACAAACTCTAATTTTTCAAGCCCCACGTTAGGCGCCATTTAATGAGATGACCCGAGCTATACAAATTTATAAAAAAATTTACTCTTCCTTCTAAAATTACTTCTTCTTTGCTCGGTGTACATCCATTATTTATAGCTATGAGTTCTTGTAGTTGTTTTTAAATTCGTAAATTAAAAATTAAACATGCTCAACTTTTCTTTCTTTGTAATCTGTAGCCTTGCAAGCACACATGGTCTTTTGCATCTGGCCACGCCTGGTTAAACAAATTTGTTGCGATTTAATTTTTACGCATCGACCAAATTATCACAAATTCTTCAACTCTTCCTTGTTTATTTAACAATTTGCACTTAACCACAATTAATTTAAACAAAAACATCAACTCAACTTAAGTTATTTTATTAATTTTCAAACAATTAACAATTTTAAATTTTTATTGCGGGAATGTTGTTCGTCCGCTAGTCTACTCGACGTGAAGGTGTCAGCCCAAGTCTGTCTATTCAAGCCCAAGTGTTTATATTCAAGCCCCTTTCTCTTCTTTATCTTTTTCGTTCTCCCCACCTTATTTACATAGCAAAAAATTTAACTATTGTATACAATATTATAAATAAATAAATACTAAAACAAATTTAAACTTTAAAATAATTTACAAAATAAATGAATTATGATTTTTATGGTTTCGAAATTCGCGCGCTATTTGATTTGACTAATGAGCGCCAACATTATTTTATCGGAATACATAGACATCATTTGTATTATAAAATGCCATTAAAAAAACTTTGTCCGACCTGAGGTTTGAACTCGCGAACACTGAATGATGTAATTATGTTTCATGCACATAACGCACTACGCTGTGAGGGTTCATCTAATAAAATTGTTTTAATTCGTATTTTCCGATATAGATTAAAGTTGCTGGTAACGTAATGCCGTTCCACCTACTTTGCAATTTTTAAATAATTTATAATTATTAATTATTTCAAATAATAATGTTGCTTACTACCTATGTGAGATGTCAGATGTTACCCATCATATACGAGTACTGTAAGGCTCGCTCACTCGTTTTTATTTTTGTTTTTATTGTACTCCAAGTTCTTGTGTCTTCTAGATGCGTAATTTTCGAGTTCGGTCGAGCTTTAGGAAACTTTTTGTTGTACTCCGAATTCTGTAGCTTCTAGATCTGTAATTTTTGAGTTCCGAGTATTGCTGGGAATTTTTATGTTTGGAAAGATTAAAAAATTCACTGTTTAATTAGATTTACCATTTCTGAGTGCAATTTATGTCCAAAAATACTTCTATAAGATACAAATACGCCAAATGCGGAAACAGCCAATACAATAGTTGCTTTCTATTTTTTACATTTTTTGGATTGTTTCGCCCAAATTTTTAAATGATACATAAATTTTAATGTTTATATTTGTAATTTACTATAAGTTCAATAGAAAATCTTGAATTTTGTGGTGTCATTTTGGTATCTATTCCCAATTTACAATACCTACACGAGTCGGCCTTTGGCCTCCTACTTGCAGGAATCAGTCTCTTATCTACATGAGTCTACTTTTAGCCTCTGCCATTTCAAAATATAATATACAATGCTTTTATTACGTTAAATAACAGTGGTTTCCATTTGAGTATACAGGGTGTTTCTAAAAACAGGAACCAACCTATATAATCGTACCGGAAAATTATAAGCAACAAAAGTAATTTATCTTAAAATTTCTTGTTATTTTCTAAATTTTCTAATATTTCTAAATATGTTGAGAAGTATCTAGAAATAATTTTGCAAGCGAAGGTAAACGTTTGCAACGGTGAAAGAAATAATAAAAGTGAAGGTTGGATAGCAAAGAATTTATAAACATGCCGGTAAAGATCTAAGCAACTTGAATGTATGACAATTGTGACAACAAAGCTAAAAAATAATGAGAATAAAACAGGACAGAAACAATTAAGCCACAAGAAAGGGAAAACAAAAATAAATTTAAAAACAGTTCGTTGTGGTATGTAAAAACTCTTTTAATTAAAAGAGTAGTTAACCATTGTAAGCTTGTTGAAGTCTTCCAGGATCAAACCGCGCGGATATGTGATAAAAAAGAATAAGATTAAATTATTTTTAAGTTATATTAAAAATTAAAATTAAAAATAAAATCATAACTTTTATTTTAATTTTTACTTTAACATGAGAATAATTTAATTTTATCATTAGAGTGTGGAATAATATATGTAAATGCATATTTTTGTTGTTTGTTCCTAGAGTCGTAAAAAATTGTATCTATGTGTTTCTACCACTTTAGAGTTTACAACCAAAATTTGATAGTGCATATTTCATGTTTTTATTTTTAAGGCATATAAGTGCATATTTTCATAATTTTAAGAAAATAAAATTTAAAAAAGATAAACTTTTATTTGCAGTTTATTGTGCCGTCATAATGGAAAAGCAGCTTATGATTATTTTATGAGTCATAATAATTAGAGCACGGTATTTAATGCATTTAAATATTTCTTAAAATTGATGTCACCAAAATCCATATGGATAAAGCCGAATTAGGCAAATCAGAATTCAATAAAATACTTTTTAAACTGCATATTTTGCATATTTTCGTAGGTTGTGCATATTGGTGCATTTTTGTACTTTTTTTAAGTAGGTACCTTATATTTTTTTCTCGATTTACTCTAATTTTTGAAGTAACAGCGAAAAATTTTCAACGGTTTCACTTTCAATATTTCAAAGTCGATTTTCTCAAAAATTTCTTGCCATCTGACCAAGCTGTGAGGAATTGTTATTAGAGGGCTGACCTTTCAGCACAATAAGTAACAAAAATTACAAAAATGCGACTGGCGTATAATCGCATTGTTAATTGTAATTAAATCTCTCGATAAAATTTATTAAAAAAATTAAAGATCTTTCTTTTTTAGTACATTATCTTTTATTTTTAAAGCATATACTTGCATATTTCGGGCATTTATTGCTGCATATTGTGGTGGTATTTTATTAAAAAACCTTTTCCATCCTAAAATTACCTCGACTAGCTTAGTGTATTCGATAGAGCATGAAACACCCAGTAGCGAATTCCTGTAGGTCACCCCGTCTGTCTTGCGAGCAAATAAAAACTCTTATTTTTGAATAACGAAAAAATGTTGATTTATTCAATGGAAAATTTTAATAGCGACAAATCTCGCTTTTAGGCTTTTTAGTGTAATATGTTCGACCACTGACTTTGAAATTTTATTTACTGTACTCAAAATCTTACTAAATTTCCAGCTCATTTGTCGATATGTGTTAAATGTGTAGCTAATAATAAAATTTTATAATGTAATACAAGTTTTAGGTTTTTATAAATAAAATGTTTTTCACTATGGAACTATTTAATTTTCAAATACCTTGTATAACTCTCGTGCGGGTTCGTGAGAGCGACTCGTCCTGTAGACCACCATTAGCTTCTGTACGTAGCGAGTATCACATGTGCAGTAGTTAACAAATTTCTGCAGACCATCTGTTGTAGTATTGGTATTCAAACTTAATTTGATTGCAATTTATCAATCTCAAAACCGTTGATCCAGTTTTCAATAATATCCAACGTAACCAATTTTAAATTCAACGTAGGTAAGTAAATTTGCATTCGCATTAAAACTTTCTATGCTTTTCAAAATGGCATCCGCTTCCAAATTTGACCTTCGTAATATTGCACTTATGATTTCTTCAAATTTTTCAGCAATTTTCTACTGAGACTGACGATTCTTCACAAATATTCTGTTTTACGTATCCAAAACTAATTTTTACTTAGTTTATAAGTAAAAAGTATATTCTTCGCAAATTAAAATCCACTACGCAAATTTAAGCGTCCACTTCGCCTTCAAGCGCTATCGAAGACCCCTGTTCAACCTCAAGAAAATTTATACCCCGTAAGTTCTTCAACTACGTACAGGATGTTGCACAAATTAATATTCTTTTCTTTTTTCGTAGATCGTTTTCGAAGCACAGCACAAATATCACTCACTCCAACGTTTATAAAAATTACAATTAAAAAATGTGATGCGGATGTGTTCAAGTATAAAATTTAGCCTTTTTGATTTTCCTCTGAATAAATTGGAACTTATTTGCAGTACATAAAACAAATAAAATGACCACGATCTGGACTTGCGGGTTGACTGTACAAAAAAAATCACCACAATATATTTGGTACTTTTTAGTGCATAAATTCCACACTCTACTTATCATAATCATCTTATCACATGCTAATAACATTAATTATTTTGGAAAAAAGATAAATAACATACGATGATAAGGCCGATAATCCCGTGAAGTCTAATAGTAAGAAAGATGAGCCGATAAGACCGGGTTTTGAGAGGAAAGACTTGAAAGTAGTAGAATACAGAGAGAAAGTAGAAAATAGACAGGAATGGAAAAGAATGGTAATATCTAATAATTTCTTCTTCTTCTTAGCCTGTATCCATCCACTCCTGAATGTTAGGCCTCTCTCATTTTTATTTGAGAGGTTAGTAGGCTTTAAAACGCCACGCTTGCCAATGTGTGTTGGCAAGTATAACCCCAAGATGTAAGTTAGACTTTTTAGATCACAGCAGTGCAGTCGGCGCGACCAAGCATCGAACTGCGGTCTCCCACTCCGTAGCATGTCGATTTAAACCTTACACCACACTGCTGGTGTTAATAATATAAGATTATTACTAAAAAAAACTTTTCAATTGTTTTCTGAAACCGCAGTTCGATTCTTAGTTCTGTCGAATAGAACGGAGTACTATCCCATTAAACTTACTTCCTTAGTAAGTCAACTTGGCTTTGGCGGAGTTGATAACCGACGTTCGCTGTATCGAAAATATGAGTAAACTGAGCACTATCGTTATAATTTATTATTACAAAAAAAAATCTAAAAAATAAGATAAATAATCTTAAAGTGATTGAAATAATAAATAAATAAAAAACGGATAACAGCTTTTGTAGCGAATGATACCACTTAATATTAAAGAAAAAGTTTACCCTCGTCGAAACTACAATATCAGAGGGGTGGTTTCTGAGATTGTGAAGTATGTCATGTCGTTCAGATACTTGAGTATGTAAACCGTAGTGCACCAGTTATTGCCTTCAAAGCAACAATGCACCTCGAGTGCGCTCTAGAACCCGCATCAGAAACTGACGTAGTAGGTCTCAAAACGTTTAGGTCCACCGCAAAAAATAATATTACGTTAATTTTCTTAACGAGTATTTGTGCTTTCTCTGTATTTTAGACTATATCTCTATTCAATCGAATGATGAGTTCTTTTGAGAGCATCCAAATTCAAACTATATTTGAATAAAAGCATTTTGCACTAAAACTGAAGGAATACGAAACTTGTCTAAAATAAATAAATATGTAATACGACATAAATTTTTATTTACTTTAGACCCATGTTTGTAAGTTTTAAATAATACAGAAACCATCAAGTTGCACCAAAATGTATCGAGTAATATAAAAAATTCAGATGAAATTTTTTCTACAAAAAATTGACCACAATTCTTAAGGGAATCGCGTAATAAAATAAAAAGGTAAAGTTGAAATTTTGGAATATCAGAATGTCGGGTACAGTTTTTTGTAGGTCCGGCGGGATAGTTGGGAAGGAATAGTGGAGTTAAAAAGTAAAATGATACATTAAGTTTTAAGGAGCATCTGTGCTGCAAAGCTATTTCGGTCGACCTGCAGGTGTCACCACAAAGTGCATGATTAATAATACAGTCCGCTGAAGCTGCACAGAAAAAAAAAGGTTAGCAATTGCGGAACCACTCTGGCGGTTATTTGGACAAATAGACAAATTGGTAATGCTTAGGTCCAGAAATATGTGATTAAATTGTATTTCTTATTGGTCTCGAAATGAATTTTAAAAATGTAGGTCTCGTATCATACGCTATATAAAATTGAGGTGGGTTTGTGTGAGTGACGGGATTACTCTTATAAATATATCACGTTTTAGTTTTGCTATTACATTGCATTATACTCCACTCCAGAACCACGCCGCATTTGGCCGTGACAAAATTACTGAACCTGCTTAATTATATTATTTCGAAAACGTATTTTTATTGTGATGGATGTGCATTAAGGTGACTAAGTGAAATTGCTACTTAATGGACTCGGTAATGCATAATTCATGAAGAAATTTTCTTTTTCCCTTAACCTACTCGTAGGTGTAGTCGGACAAGGGCACTGACTGATGACATATTCCCATTTGTTATTCTCTGTGCGATCACAGCTTTACTCTGCATACACGCCGATACAGATCTCGCCTACCTTGATTTATTACACTTCCACCCTATGTTTGATTACCTGTATTAATATTAATGCCGAGTTTGTCACGTATTATACAAGTTTCGATATTCTATAATCCACATCAAATTGGCTTAGCTCAAAATCAGCCGAATTAAAATTTCCATCTGCATCTCACCTCGAGTTACAATCCCCCAAGAAATGGTTTACACTCGGGAACAATAAGCTTTAGCCACCTCCTATAAAATAAACAAACGAGGTCTTAAGCCCCTTTAAAATGTAGTAGTGGGTTGTTATCGTCTTCAAAATACAGAGAGAATAATATGGCGATGCTTTACATAAGAATGTCAAACTATGTACATAAGTAAATTTAGACGGATATTTTCTAACATCCGACGCGTTATCTTACTTTAAAAGTTTCTCTTTACTTCGTTTTAACTTGGCAACTAGGGCGATTAATACTAATTTTAGTATACAACTTTTCAGGTTATTACTACGGTCTTAGGGACGGTTTATCGCGTACGCATTTGTTTCCGAGACAAACAGGTAGTTTAAATTTAATTATTTAATAACACGTAAATGAGTCGCGCCCGCAAAAAGCGGCTCATGCCACACGGCACTTAGGGCAAATGGACACAGGTTCGACTGGGAACGAAAATTTAATGGCAATAAAGTGTCAATTAAGAAATATAAAATTTGTTGAAAGGATTTTTATTCCGCGATCGTGTCGTCGCCTTCATTAACCACCAGCCGCAATAGAAAAAGGATCTGCCACAGTTTGTTTAATGGATCGTGAAATATTGCAAAGGGGTTGCGCGTGTATAGATGTGCGAACTTTTATCAAATTGTGCGTTATGTTACTAAAATGTGCCGAAGCAAGCTGTCGAATCATGACGAAAGCTTTTTGAGGTCATATTGAGTTGTGTAAATGGGACAACCACATGTTCATCTCCATCAGCGAAACTCTGCAAATAGAAAATTTGAAAAAGATACCTACTGGATGGATGTGTATTATATTTGTAATTTCCAGATTGGAAAGGGTTTATAATGCAAAATGTTGCATACATCAATCACGTGCGAGTGTTAACAGCAACGCAAAGACTCATACATGCAAATGCAGCTCCATATTACACACAAACCCATCTATCAAGCTGTGTGTCGTGCGTATATCCACTCGTTCCGCCTCTATTTACATTAAATTCTCGAGAGTATGCAGGATATTGTATACCTATATATCGTGTATATAAATAAATATATGCATATTGTAGCCCAAAAGTAATAAATTGTACTATTTTGCTATTTTTCATTTCCTTCCCCCGAAAAATATTAGAAACTAAATTTTTATTCAACGCTCCAATGAATACTGAATTTATGTTAAATTTTAAATTTAAATCCTTCCATGTTTTGGGGAGGTTATTAAAAAACTGTCAAACTTTAAAAAAATTAATAACAAAATTTTAAGTTTCACGAATAATCGCCAATAAGGGGGGCTAGCACGTTATAACCTATTAACCTATTGCTTTGAAATTTTTTACATTATTACTTTTGTCGGTACTCCTGACAATTTGATTCGGTATTTCTGGAGAATTATTGTCAACAGTAGGCCACATTGACAATCGTATTTTTCGACATACTGTTGTGTCCGCACTAAGTGATTAAAATGGATTGCGAACTTAGCAATAAGGTAACTGTATTTGCAACTAGAGGAACAAAACAAAGCAAAACTGTATTTTAACATTTTTATTACCAGTGTGTGTTTTATTTTCGGTATTTTTTATTTTGATTTCAGTATGTTTAATATTTTATGTTTGTATTATGACTCACCAAATGCCGACGACAGCCGAAATTTAAATAATGAAAAATATCTAGATTTGGAAATAAAAGAACATTAAAGTACAACCAATGAAAAGAAGACACGTTGCAAAGAATATCCAAGGGGATAGAATAATCAATAAAGAAAAGAGGAGAGTCAGAATAATTTGAGCAGAGCGGTCGGTTGATGAAAGTTTAAGAAGAATTTTATGAATTGAATTGAGAGAGGAGTCGTGTTAATGCCTAAGAGGCATACAAAAGAATTCAATAGAGGTTTATTCGTGTGAAGAATAATTGTTTAAAGTGGAAGAAGAGTTGGTGATAAAAATAATGTTTTTTTTTTGGATTTGATGATATCCAGAGAGCAGTGGAAGGAAGGGAAAATAATCGAGCAGACAAAGCGGGTCAAAGAAGTTGAAGATAAGAAGGTCGCGTGTTGTTTGTGCGCGATATTATTTCGAAGAAAGATAATTTTGGTTTTTTCAACAGAAAAGCTGGAGTCGGCTATTTGCGTGAGTTTTGCTTTTGTTTATAATTGTTCCTATTTTATAAAACTTTTGAGTTGCAAATAAAAATATCCAACAGTTATTTTATTGTCTTACTTGTAACAATTTTCGCATTCGAGAACCCATAGACGAGATAGAAGTTTTGTATGTAGAGGCGCGCATAAGGTCGCAGCAATACATACAACGTACATACAACTCAACTCAACAATTAGGCACAAAGCATAAAAATACTTTTGTTCTGCCAAAGAGAATTCATTTACCAAGCAAAATTTTTGTCTAATAAAAATCCTTTTGAAATAATTGACCAATACTTGGAATCGACTCTTACGATTTAAATAAATTTTGCTCAATAGTTTTCTTTTATTGTAAAACAAAGATATGCCAAAAAAAAAATTATTCAAAATTCAAAATTTTACAATTTTTGAAACTTTTCAACTTTATTTTTTAAATATCTCGAAAACTATTATAGATACAGAAACAGTCTTTTGTTTGTATCAAAGAGAACAAAAAATATTGAAAAATGAAAATTTTTCAGAATTTTGAATTTTTAAAAATCGTGAAAATCATACGGCGACACGAAATTTTAGGCTCAAATTTTTTACTACAATACCTCTTAGAGATCTTAAGAGATCCTGAAAATTTTAGAGAGGTGTTTTTTTTTGTTTCAAAATCGTGAATTTTTGAACTTTGGCAAAAAAATTTTTTTTCAATCCTAAGTCCAGCATAGCTAAAAAACGTCATTTTGAGTAAGAAAAAGTTAATTTTATTATATAATAATAATAATAACATAGCATTACATTCCTAATAGGAATCTAGCTGTCCTTTTGAACTTACAAAATCCGTTTCTGGAGGTGGATTAATCCTCGTTTTTACCCTTAATTAATTTCTCCTGGTCCTGGTGTGTTTCGGCGTTCCTTACATTCTCTCTCCGGGTCTCACGATTCATGACCTTCTGTCACTATCCTCTCTCTCCCATCTCTTCCAGGTCTTCCGTCACCTCATCGCTCCATCTCAAATTGGGTTTTTCTCTGCATCGTTCGTTACCCAGTTTCCATGTCATTATAGTTCTTGTTGCTTCCTCATTGCCAGTACTCATCACTTGTCCCCACCATCTCAACCTCTGCGCCTTGATATTGCAGTGATCCTTTCAAAACAGGTTGATTTTTCACATGCACTATAAGTGCTCCAAGCTTGCTCTTAAAGGCGGGAGTAGATAAAATCGTATCTCAGGTTGGGTTCTATCGTTCTCAAAACAAAAGTAAAATTTCCAATCAAAAAAATAAATAGTAAATGCTTCTCCAAAAACAAATAATAACTTAAATCCAAATTAAAATAAATGTTAAACAAACTTTCAACTTTCATAAATGGGAACGAAGTTTAGATTTCTACCTTATCCAAATCGACCGCTTATCTTTTGAACCATTTGTTCCTTTAAATGCAATTTTAAATACAAATCGAATTTATAATTTTAACTGCTCTTTCCAAATCAAGCAAACCAATCAAATGACTACTGCTCGGTAGCAACTGATCAAAAACTCCAAAAATAATTACGCAATAATGCAAACGCATCAAATTCACTTTATTTAAATTAAAAATTACTCACAATTTCAAAAATAAATTTCACAGAGCCAAAAATGAACGAGCCAAAAGTCGCACCGCCTACTCTTGCAGCGACTCGTGGCAAAAAGTCTCGTATCTCCGTCGATTCGCCCCCACCTCTCCAATTTCACAATCTTCCAAAACTACAACTTGTTAAAAAAAATTTCTTAGAAATGTACAGGGTGGGTGCGAATCCTTTTGAAACACCATAATATGTTGAATACCTCTAGTATTCTTGACACAATAATCACACGTCGTCCGCATAGGCCATCACTTGGTTTTCTTTATTGATTATTGTGCCTGTACACCCAATATTTCTTATTGCCTTCTCTAGTGCGATGATAAATAGCGTTGCTGACAGAGCGTCTCCTTGCCTCACTCCTCCATTCACTTCAATGCTGTTTTTTTCCCTATCCGACGTTCTCACTGTGGCTCTCGAATTCTCCATAGTCATCGAGATCTTCCTTATTCTTATTAGTTTAGGTGGTATTTTGAATTCCATCATAATCTTTATTAGTTGGTATCTGTTTACTGAGTCGAAAGCTTGTCTAAAGTCTACAAATAGCATGTGAATGTCTATTTCATGTTCATACTTTTCTCTTGTATCTGCTTTATTACTTGTAATGCATCCTCTGTTGACTTTCCCCTTCTAAACTCAAGCTGGTATTTTCTGACTATTTCATAGGCATATTCTGTAAGTCGGTTGTGTATAATTGTAGAGAGGATCTTGTAAGCTGTATTTAGGAGTGTTATACCGCTTGGAGTATGGAGTTTGGAGTCGCTAGTAGAGTTTCTTCTAGATTAGATGGTACGAAAAGCTCAGATGTATTATAACCTAAATTTTCAGAAACATTTATTGTTCTCAGATGATTCCAATTTACTTTTTTGGGTTTTTTCAGTTCATCATAGACTTTTCTCAAACATGAAATGAACAATTTATTCCCTGGTATAATGGAAGGCACACTAATCTTAGACTGATCATAAAACTCAAAAGTGACTACTTTTAATGATTTACCTACTCCAATATTATGAAGTTTATACGAATCAACACAAACTTTTTGGTTCCCAGTATAAGCAATATGATATTCGTCGTCATGTTTTCATACATCTTAATTATTGAGATTTTTGAACTATTAATAGTTCATTTGTATAGTAATTGCGAAAAACAAATGCGAATTCAACTTTTATTATATTTTTGTACGTTTTTATGCAATAAAATAAACTTTTTCTTACCCAAAATGACATGTTTTCTTAGCTATGCTGGAAAAAAATTTTTTTTTTGCTAAAATTCAGTTTTGAAACAAAAAAAACACCTTTCTGAAATTTTCAGAATCTCTTAAGATTATTCAGAGGTATTGTAATATTTAAATTTTAAATAACTTTCGTAAAAAATTTTCTAAATTTTTTTCCTCTAGCAAATCTTGGTTTTATAATAAAAGAAAACTTTTGACCAAAATTCATCCAAATCGAAAAGGGTCGATTCCAACTATTGGTCGATTTGACATGGAATGACCCCAGTTTATAATGATAATGTTTCAGTACTTTTTTAAAGAACCTGAAATTATCTAAAAATTACATTATATCCTTTATTAAGGCTTCAGCCTTAAAGTCTTCAGAGTTATGAATCAAATTATACAAAATGTTAAAATTTGTTCGATTCCAGAGGCTGTAGGACTTAAACACGGGTAGTTTTTCTCCGTAACCTTATATTATAAGGAATATTTCGTTTTTATCGTGAGATATTGAGTTGTTGTGCATAAACCCACCTTAAGTAACTCAAATGTATGTATAGTCATTTTACATACAGCCAACTGCAATCTCAGATTTCCCAAAGCCATTAAATAGTTAAAACATCGTCATCTTTCACAATTAATTTAAATTTAATGCAACAACCATTAATAGGTGCATCAACACGTACATAATTTTATACGATGAAGCAGTTAAGCATATAAAATCGTCATCGTGGGGAATTTCACCTGCATGATCAGCTGTTTTTTTTCCATCGTGATCAATAATGCTACCCCTATAGTCCAAATTGGTTTACTCTTTAAGAAAAAATATCTTCCGAATTATATTTAGTATGTACCTTAAAAAATTAATAAATCGAAAGTAATGCGGTGGCAGGACCACAAAAAACTCATTTTCAAACAGAACAAACAAACGAAAATGGTCATGTTTAATTTACTTGTCAAACATGCGGGTCCCTAAGCAGACGTACTTCAAATTACATTTTATATTTCTCATTCGGCAGAAAATAATATTTTTAAAACTTCTCCTGAAGGACTTTTCATCAAAGCAGACCACACCGCTAAAATTCTGACGTATTTTTTATTTAAAAAGCTTCAACGGAATTTCGCACCCGAATTAAATTATCAAAGACCTGCTAGTAACGAAATTCGTTACTTTAAACTTAATAAGGTGTTAAAATGTATCCCAACTCCGAGTATTTAAATTACAAAGTCCTGTAAGGTAATCCCAAGTGTAACCTTAAACAATACCCCACAACAAAATGAATAATAATGCAGCAGAGTCGGAAAAAATTTAAGATTATATTTACATAATAAATTAAGCTTCATTAATAAAGAGACGCTTTCGTTAATTAAATGATGACCTCCTGTGCCAAGGTCGACAACCACAAATTTTACAAAAAGATTTCGGTATTTCGACTCCCACGGCTGCTTACTGTCGGTTGGGGAATTTTGTTTCCAAGTTCAGAAAGCGAGCATCCCACTTCCGGGCTCTAAATTAATTAATTAATCAAACGAACAGTATTAAATTTTTTAATAAATATTCGAAAGAAGCGATCGGCACATTTATAATTAAAATGATCAAAATTTACTCGTACGAAAAAGTGGTTAAAAAATTGCTGAATATGAAAAAATATAATTAAAGTTCTAAATTAATATTTGAGCAAAATTAAAATTTTTTACCATAATTGTGTCAACACAAGTTCTATTCGTTTCATTAAAACATTCTGTCGAGAAGAAATCGAAAAATAACGACAGGATTTCGTACAAGAATTTCCTAAAATATTTCATAAAAATGAATTATTTTTGAAACATCCGCAATAACTTGTATTTACTGCGCTAAAGAATAAAAGTAAGATGGTCGCCGAACAACAAAATCCTTCCCGGGAATTAATATCGGGCGAAATTCTCGAGTTGTATTTCCTATCCGAAATAACTTATATCACAAAATACAGGACATTTTGAAAGAAAATTTTTGAAAAATATTCATGTAAAAGTCGTGCGCGCCTGCTTCGCACTCGAGCGAATAACTTATCAACTAAAAACTAAATCAATCATGTTTTTTGTGTACTAAATTCGATTAAAAAAGGTTGGGTAAAATGGAATGTAATCGTAAACCTTATAAAATTCGGGCATTGTGAATTCGTCGCTTGAATGTGATAAATTTAAAACCATAATTTTGGCTTTTAACTCTGAAAGGTAAATTCAATGCTATTGTGTTACTTATTCCAATGACAAAAGAAAATGAGAAAACAGTAATTTTCAAGATACACTTTAATTATTTTTTATTTTCACTTCCAATTAATTTATTTTGAAGGCCGCACATTTTATTAAATTAACAAATTATCCAGCTTTATAATAGCGAGCTTGAACTTTGTTTACTAAACGAATAAACGTAATTAGGAATACATTCACTTTGTTATTAAATATTTAAAACTTTCCAGGATAATATATTATTTCGGCGAAACAAAAAAAAACTGGATCGTATATTAAAACTATCACGGTGCGATGGCCAGGAGTTAAATTACGGTTTTCCAATATAACAGCAGTAAAATGAGTTTCTAAATGTAATGAAAAACTAAATGCAAGTTTTTCATCTAAAGCTGATGAATTTTTAAAATATTTTATTAACTTTAATTATTTCAAAATGGGTTTAATTTTCGCTAGTGCACTTCCGTTTAGTTTGACACGCGTAAATGGCGGTTAAGTTTTGATTTACTTCTTTAAAGGCTACAAATCCACCTCAGTTAATTATTTATAATTTATTTCTGGAACTTGTAACGTCAGATGCCATATGGTCATATTTTCAGCATCGATCAGCGATCGGCAAATTAATTCTTTTAGCTCAATAAACTTTTGTAATTCGGAAAAGTTGATTGTAACTTTACAAGACGAAGTTTGAACTTTACATTTCAAAATTTTGATGTCCCGCATACCGCAATTAAAAGCCCGCTTGATTACCGTCGACGTGAACATTTCAAATTATTACACTTCCGCTTATTTTTGTTATGTCAACTTTTTATTTTTTAAAATTCTCTTAAATGTTTTTCTAGAGGTTTAGACGTAAACTTGATGACATATCTTTAAATTTGAAACGAGCAGATTTAGCTTTTCATATTTAAATACAAATTTTCGTTGTTATTTTAGTAATAAATTAAAAAATTATATTTACGTTCGGTTTCATTAAAGAAATTGGTTTTCAGGAGTTTCTGTTTTCTTTTACCTCAGAAAACTCATTCCATAACCTGTCATTTACTATCGGGGTGTGATAATAACCACACAAACTTCACTTTTCTCGATAATGAAATAAAATACAGCTTCGGTTTCCTTATTTTCCGTTATCCTGCATTCTATTTCGTATCTTTCAATTTTTATGAAGTTAAAACTAATTGAAAAGAAACCGGGTCCTATCAGGTGCAAATTGGATTTGCAGAAATGTGAAAATGGAACAGCACCGGCAGAGTCGTAAACCGTCATCGGTCAAGAAAATTCCGGCAGGTCCTTAAGGATACAAAATGTTACCGATTGCAAACCGACCAAATTTAACGTTTTTCTTACGCTTTCTTTAGGCAATTTGTGTAATTCTCGGATTTCGTTTAAAATCCTTTACACTTGCTATTTACAGAAAACGCTTTCATTAAAGTAGTAGTATTTTAGTACGGAACATAAAATTCCTAATTGTGCGTTCCAAATTTCCGTAATTTTGAAATAACTCTTAATATAAAATAACCGTTAAACTCTGCAGCCTAATGAACACTAAATTATTGTGAACGAATACGAATTTTAACAAATCGGATAATACAGCATAGTTTGTAAAATTTATTATTACAAGGGACAGTGCAATATATCGGATCTGCTTTTTTTACGATTTTAATAATACACAGTAGAAAATCGATTCGAGCACATAAATCGAACAATAAACTTTTGAATTGTAAAAATATAACGTGTGTGGTAATTTATACCGGTAATTTCCAGATAATAACTGAAAAAGCGATATAAAACATGAAAAATGTCCCGATCCCTTACTAAATTTCAACGCAACACAAAGGATAGTAGTGAGGGTGGTATTGTCATTTGTAAGTTACTTATGTTACATGGAAAATGTATATTCCTCCCTATTTGCTCACACGCACATCTGAGAAAATAGGACAGACTAACACCTCAGAACCTATATTAATAAAATGCTTCGGTAAAATACTACAATAAGCATGCATAAAAGAAAAATAAACCGCGTTTATTACTCTAAAAAGGAAGAGAGTATAAAAACCACCCTTAAGTTTCTTTTAACTAACTGTGAACTCTTAAAAGTTATGATACGTATAAAAAAATAACAAAAACATAGCTATAAAAGTTCGCACTTTTATAATTTGAATGGAAAAACAGAAACGCAAACGAAGCAATTTTCAGTTAAGTAGTACTGTAATTTCCTATTTTCACGGTTTCGTTTGTGTTACACCTGAACTTATAACCTACGTACTTGGTCTGAGGCACCGGCAAGACCGTATTTACGGAGGGGGGGAGTAAGAACCCCCCAATTTTCACCAATTCTCACTAATATTTCCCGCTAAACTTAAACTTTTAGGTTGTTTTACGTCGGCCATAATGAGTGTATGCGATTTTAAACTTAATTGCACACCTCGCCTCGTGCTAAAATTTTATAAATTTTTCAATTTCACTTAAAATTTTAATTTTGTTCACATCCTACCGACTGCGCCATGTTATACCTTTATACTTAGATACATTATTAATTAATAACACATTAATATTTATAATATTTATTAACTTAGTTGTTACATTCAAAGTGTCCATGTCGCCATGTTAACACAACCCTGTGATCTGCCACTAGATGGCGATAGCCACAACCCCCCCCCCCAAATCTAGTCTAAATACGGCCCTGGGCACCGGTTTGTACGTTACAATAACGTATTTAAAACAAATCTACATATATTATTGTAGGTGCAAGTCAGCTAAGGTATCGGGTTGTAAAGACCGTTGGCTAATAATTATTACTTCAGCAACAAAACTCGGAATACTTTTATACACAGTAATTCAAAAGCTTTGTGAAATTAAAAGTTACAATTATTTTTAGAAAGGTGAACGTAATACTGCTCAATTTAAAAAGCAGCAAATTAAATAATTCGTGCAATCTCCATGCAAAATCTAAATCAAGGATCTTTGTGTAATTACGAGGTCACAGTTCTTTATAATTGCGCGTTATTCAGCCGAGCAGTTAATTTTTTCATAAAATAATTTCAAAACATGCGAAACTATAATGCAAGTTCATCTAAAATAAAGTTGGTATTCATGTCACAGATATATAAATAACCCAAAGCGATAAAATATACACTCGAATTATTTTATAAAGTTTTAATAGGTATTCGGTTTTTGTAACATAACATACCGACTATATTTGCTTTATGTAAATATAAGCCACTTATGACATTACGAATCCTGCAATACATTATGCAAGAATAAATTTTATCAATATAATCCAACCACATTACTCTGAACAGTTCAATACTTCCTATGAGTTTTATCAATTACTTACATTTTAATAAAAATATTAAAAATATAAAATTTAAAAGTAAGTAAAAAGTTACAATCGCAGCTAAAAGCTCGTATACTAATTCGAATTTAAATTATTTTATCGATCTTATTTTGTTTAATTTTTAAAGTTTTAATTTCGACTAATTCAACTACAAAAACTATCGGCTTCGTGAGCTATTCCATTATTTATCGACGAAGATGTTTCGTCGTGCCATCCATGTCGGTGGACTAAAACAAAATCGAGGCTAAGGATAAATTACTTTACGATCGCAAATAACAGTAATTAATTATTGAATTGTAAACTTGATAGTAGTAAATATTTATGTATACAATAGAAAACAAAGCTTTTTAACTTTAATATTACAATATTACTTACATTTCGTTGCTTACGTAACTTTTCTTTTCAATTTTGTTCAAAAGAAAATTGTTAACTTGTTTTTTTATTACTAATGAAACTTTTGTTTTTATTTCCAAACTTATTGTAATAAATTTCAATATTTAATTTTAACTTGGATTAGGTAATTTTATTCTTCTATGTAATCAATACAAATTAGGTTCTTATAACTTTTGAGAAAGTTTAACACTCCAACGTTCTGAACGATGGTTTGGTTCTTTAATACTTGTTAATCATGGTAAAGGTTAACGATCGGTCAAAACGGTAAATTTTGCATCCACTGTTTTCTTTTAATTTAAAGCCGTAAATCGAAGAGAAAAAATAGAATTGGCAAGAAAAACGAAAACTGATGAAATAGGAAACAGAAAAAGAAAAATCAGCAAATGGAAACGGTGTAGACAGGTTTAATTAAGTGGTTCTCACGGAAATCCCGAGTCAAGTGTCATGCAAACGTCAAATCGATTTTTTCCGTGTTTGTCGGAAATGTTTTCGAAATGGAAACATTAAATATTTACTAAACCACCTAGAAGTTTAAGTGTCAATTAAGCAGGCAGAAACTTGACGATTGTCGAATTATGATTAAACGTGAAGTATTCATATTGAATTACTCCCATCATAGCTACGAGAATTGAACGTTTAAGTGCTTAGTAGTTGAACTAAGAATAACTTTTGATTAGTTCTGTAACAACCTTATTAGAAAATGGAGATGTGCAGTAACTAGTTAAATGTTACAGTAAAACTGGGTTAACATTACCATGCTCCGATGCCAGAATCGGAACTGTTTCCACTCGAATAAAGCTTATCTAAGCTTCGAGAACACTTGTCTCGGTTATTCCTAATCTTAATAATGCAATTGCAGCACGAATCAGCACAATAATACCTACACAGCAAAGTGATTAATAGCGTGCGCCAAGTGTTTCTGTAATATTTGTGTCGTATGCCATAAAATATTAAACTTTGGCATTGTTTTAACACCACCTTTTAAGACATACTGTTCAGAAATATTGTGGAAAATAAACGAAATGTGCTCCAAAAACTTGCAGCACCTAAATCAAGCCCAACTTATTACATGCAAATAAATGTATATTAGATTCTTCTTTATTTATGTGCAAAATTCCGTCGACATTTCCATTGTAAATGTATGCGGTGAGTTATTGAGGTGGAGAGAGATGGATAAACTTACCAATCTCGCAACTTAAAATATCTACGTTTACACCGTAAATTGATTTGGACTGACCTCACCTATAGCCCTAATTGTATCCATTAATCATTCAGATGCGGTTAGATTTGAGAAAATGTAAATTTTATATTTTAATACCCTCGTTGCCAAACAAATAACACACTTCAATCGGTCGTCGGACACGCCAACGTCTGTGTTACAGGCAAAACGACATAAGCGCATCTATAATAAATACGACTGTTAAATTTATGCTGCAGAATACATTCTGATGTCAGACTATTACGATTAAGTTAAAAACTCTGTTGACACTGATGTTTAATGCAAAGGAGGTATTGAAAATCAATATTCAAACAGACGTAACTGAACAATTAATATTGTTCGGGTGTAGTCTGTGTCCTAGACACAAGATTCGGTAGATTTAAACATGGCTGTCTAATTCTGCAAGTAAAATAATTAATTAGTTTTCGTTTCACGTTGTATTCCGACGTTATTGTCGCCCTCTCCAATTATATAAAACAATCAAGTTTAAGACTTTCATCTCAGCAGTCGAGAGCTTGGCCACTGGACTAACCGCAACATAACAAGATTAAAATTGCGGAATATTCTGGTTTAACGAACCAAACGTTAGCATATTTGTGTGTATTGAAAAATAAAAGCCCGCGTTATATCAAATTTGTCCTAGAAATTATTCATAACGTTCAACCGCATTGTCGGAATTAGGTAGAACAATGCAGATGAATAACAATGAATGAAGACTATCATAATTATCCAACAATCTATTAACGATAATATATGCGATGGGATGTTGTGATTGCAGAGAATGGAGGTGTTGTAATACATCAATTCGTTATCAAATGCAAGTCACGTGTAATCGTGATAGCACGTGAGAACTCGATCCCTACGACTGCCACACGTGTGATAAGCTACAAATGTCGTGGTGTGAGGGTCTTGTGTAAGGTCGAAAAGGGTTATTTGCATACAAATTGCATTCTTGCTATTTCGACACCAAGTCAGTGCCGAGTCATAAGCATTTATCTGTATAATTTAATCTGAATCGTGAAAAAGCACACCGTAACGTTTAATTTTAACTTCGGAACGAAGCAGAAGGATGTAGGTAATGTAACAAAATTAAAACGTTTATTTATTTCTAAAGGGCTAATACAAATTTATACAGATACGGTTAATAACAATAAAACAATTACAACACTAACACTAATTTACACTACGATTTATTTAACACTAAGTCTATACTCAGTATATTGTTTATCACTTCACTATTTATTTACACTTTATTTATGTTCATACTTGTACGTTCAAACTAGAATTAATTCGTCACTAGAAATCGCTCTAGAAATTCCATACAATTTCTATACACTTTTGTACGTTTCTAGATTAAAATCGAAACAATATTTGAATGTCTAATGATGTTATCATGTATGACTCATCATACGTGACGTCATACATTAGTTATCAAATATAATTAGACGTTCTTTCGTAACAGTAATAACAATTTTGTTTTGATTACTCCAACAAAACTTGCATAAATTTACGTCACCTTGTGTATTACGGTGGGGAAACTTAATAAACAATCCGAAAGTTAGACACGAAGGAAATTAATAAAAATAAGGGTGACAGCTAAAGCGAAGTATTAATTACTAAAATATGTTAGGTTTAATTACTTCTAAGTTGGCAGATCTGCTAGAAATAATTGGAAATACGTCAACCATTTGCCATCTACGTCAGCCGATCTTGACATACCCAAACTAATCTACGCGGTTACAGTTAGCAGTGCAGGGAGAACGTGAAACTACCAATATATTCTCGAAAATGTGTGAAATTTGATATACGAGGTAATGGATTAGGTTGGGCTCTTAGCCTGAAATGAAGAACATGAAGGGCAGGAAATTTAAGAGTAACCAAAGATATTCCAGAAAATCATCGTTCCTGTCAAATAAACGGCTTTAAAGTAAAAAATAGCCTTCGCCCAAAATAAATAAATCAAATTTAAATTTAAATAATTATTAATCACCCAAATAATTAATTCTATTAAAAAAAAAGAAAATTCAAATTACTACGGTAACATTTACACTTGATAAATTTTTCCAATTAGTGAAAACATAAATATCGTTCGTTTTTTTATCGGAATTTTCAAAAATAAATCAAACGCTTGTAACGCTAATCCGAATTCATTTTATTTTATGGGAAAACACGTATAATTTAGCAAGTTCGATTTGACATTATTTTTTAATAATTAATTCTTCGGATCGTTGTAATTGAGGCAAATAATTAATCAAGGTGGTTGCCATATGAGAAAAACTTTTAATGAAAATATTAATTTAGCGCAATGATTTATGATTAGCTCAAACTTCAAATTAATCGTCAACGTTAAATCGAATTTTCGCCTTTTAATTAATACTCCACTCGTTGGTTCGTTTAAGATCTGTGCGATGTGCTGGATCGGCCAAACCGAAAAAAAGCTTTAAAACTTTTTCATAGTCGGGTGAAAGCAAAGATTACATCCAGGACCTTCATTCGGTAAACGATATTTTTAGCCAAATTTGAAAAATTCTTATTTTTCATATATTTCTGAGGTACCGGAGAGTATTTTATACCCCCCCCCCTCTCAAGACTAAAAGTCCTTATATAGCATTTCGAATATGGTATATATATGACACCTACGCTACGCATTGGCTTGATGATTGATGGTAAAACACTGAACGGATTTACAACCTGAAAATTCATCTTCGACATAAAAATACAAAACTTCGATCGGGTAACAGCCATATCGTGGAAAATTTATCGTGGTTAGTATGCATGAAAGATATGTGCATTTTAATGAAAGTTAAAAAGTAAAATTGAATAGAATTTTTTACATAATTCATGCAGAATGTGAACATAAAAATTTGGGATAACAAAACAAAGAACTTAAGGGGGTCGGAAAAACAAACAAATCATAATAATGAAACCAAAAATATTTCAAGAATAAATTATGTCGGCATTATAGAAAAACGTAACAAGGATCTTTACAGGATTTCGAAATAAAATGCCATTGTGAAAATCTGTTCGGTAGTATCAGCTTGTTTTCAAATTTTCCGTACGTCACAGACGGTTTTTTGTGGCGTCGTTTAGTTTATGAAAAAACTATTAGCTCTTCAATGGTCTCCACGTCTGCAAAAATTCGCCATTCATCCTGAATAGGCGACCTTGAACAAAAATATATCACACGAGCTTTAAATTGAAATTTGCATAGGAAATATTTAAAACCAGGATTTTCCTGTTTCAAAACAAAGTGGTCTTGTAACATTTTTCATTTCCATTGAAACAAAAATGTGACTCATTTACGTCAGTCCCTAATGACTACAAATAAAAGACATGTAAAGCTGCAGCGAAACTAAATTTTTATGATCAAAGTTTCATTCACTGCGGACAAAAAATTTAAATGATGAAAAATAAAGCAAAACCACAACAACTTATTATGTCTGAAACTCAACTCAACTAAGATCCTTTATTAAAACCATTATTATAGAGAATTTTCATTATGTTTAATGGTATCCTGTTAATGAAAACGAGCTTAATCCTTTCCATGTTTTAGAACAAGCCGCGTTTCGTCCTTAAAATAATTATACGTGTTTCAAAAACTGTGGGCGGGTCTAATTATTACACGCTTTCAAAAATGTTCAAGAAGTGCTCATTAATTTTAAAAAACATGAAATTCAAAAGTTTTTTTAATGCAGACGCATTACTTAAATTTATTTTATCTCCAGTTATATTTTAAACAAAATGCTTCTAGATTTGTAGATTTCATAAAATACTTTATTTATTGATTAAAAAAACATTACAATATAATTATTTTCAACCGGTATCTACGTCATCGAATTTTCATAAACATGAGTTTATGGGTAATGAATTTGATTTAATAAAAAGACAGGGCATTTGAATAACTTTTCATCAGTTATTTTTAACTAACTTTAACTATGCAATTTATGAAGTTTTAAAGTTGAATCCTTTCGCGATTTTTCGTGTTACTAACAATAATTATTGAATTTAAATAAAAATCGATTAATCTCTATGAAAAACAGCACTTTTGACTTTTTATGAAATAATTAATGATGTATCGAGTGTCGCTTCACTTATCCTGCATTGTTTAATCTCAATTTTACAAAGAAAAATCTGAATCGAGCCTCGTTAAAAATTTTCCCCGGTCCCTGTGGGAAAATCTCTTTTTTCATTTGTTCCTGCCATTAAAACAAAACACAAACCGGATTAATTGTGAATATACCTTCAAATTTAGTTTTAAACACGAGAAGGCCCGGAAGCACTTTTGGTTTAACCAATGAAAAATTTATCCAATATCCGGCGTGTGTGTAAATTACATTTATGCGGTATGTTAATTTGGAATAATGCGAAGGTAGCTCCTTCAGGATAAAATTAGGATAAGAAATACGAATGTGTAACTGAAACAATTGTACAATAATGACGAGAAATCTCTCATATCGCAGTAATACAACTTCAATTAGTTTGGAAGTTGAGAAGATGTATTCTCAAGATAGCAAACATTTTAGTCTCAAACCAAGTTTCTGTCTTACTTAACCCATCAATTAAGAAATGCGCTCATATAAACCACCAAATTACCCATATTCCGTAACTTTATTCAAATATCAACTTCAAATATAGTTATGTTGGGCCCAACGAATATAAATGAAAAAAGTTTTGTCTGCATAAAACAAAACCACTCGAGAAAGCGAAAGTTATCACTTGAAGAGTCGAAAATATAAATTTCGCCAAAAGTAACAACAAAGATGGTTCTAAAAATTAACGTCGTTGCGAAAAGAACGAAGATCAATTACTCGCTTTAAACTTTACGAACTCCTTTAATTAATAAAAAAGAAGTTATGAAAACATGTCAAAAACATAATCAATCATTTTTTAAAAAACATAATACAAAACTGGAACGAACTAGAGGAATACATTTTTATGATGATCCTTAAGGAAAAACAGGTTTTTCACAATGAAAGAGGAAACTCTTAACAAAAGAAGAAAAATTAGGCGCCGTTCCATAAAATTGTAACCGATAACCCAATCATCTGTTCTAATTATTCAAAAATTTTAATTAAAAAGAAAAGTCGAAATAAAGAAATAAAATATTGTTCGGTAATCATAATTTATGATAATAACTTAGTAAACGACGAATGGATTTTCGAAACCATTAACTTTTAATGAAGCTCATCACATTAATGGTCGAAGTAGAGTTTTTATGCAAATACATTTTCTAATGTATTTAGACAATTTACAACATTATAACGACAATTCCGATAAACGGGAAAAATTTAGTTTGTCATAAAGACATCATCAAACCGTAAAGATAATCAAACGTAAAAACTGAACATTGGTAAGCGAGTAATGAGCGAGCAGGTAAGAATCGATAAAAAATTATTAAGCAAATGTAGGAAAACATAAATTTTCATAAAAACCACATTTTTTTCAACACTTTTATTGCACCTAAATTGAATGTTTCTAGAGGAAAATGAAGGTGCGTTAAAATAAATTTATGATGAAGTTTCAAGTTAAAATTAGGGATTTTATATCAAAACCTTGTTGCTCGTTCATATAATACGTAATCCTAATTTGTCTTGAAAAATCTCAAAAAACTTTTAATAATTGAAAAGTTTCATAATGGATTGCGGCATTAAAAATTATAAAATGAACATATTCCAAAAGTCTCAACTTCGCCCTAAATAAAAAATGCAGTTTTTAAAAGGAAATAATTTTTTTTATTATAAAATGCAAAAGAAATATAATATAATATTAAGTATATGATTGTTGCAAAACAGAAATACTGTACAGCTCACCGCATCGAATCGCGGCTAGATTAAGCCTAAAATCACCCAAAAAATCTTCTTCAAAGATTTTTAACTGGAATAAAATGTTTTGTTCATTAAGGCTGTTCTCTGAGCCTATCCATCCCAACGTAAAAAAGGAAATTCCGTGTTGTGCAAAGACAGCAAACTTGACGTGTAGAAACTTTGTAATGCTTTTAAAGTGTAAACGTGTGTAGAAAAATTAATACGAATCAAGGATCGCCTACCCACGCACGTAAACAGATATTCTTACTATAAGCTGATGTTGCAGTTTTACCGAAGTGCAATACAATTTTATAATTGTGTGCTCTAATTATAAAATAATATTCGTAATGTTTTTAAAATTATATTTTTCAACAATTTCATTAAATCTTACGATGACTTGACCATCGTTCCTACCTAATGCAAACACGTACACATCGCTACCTCGAAAGAATAACGACACAACTCAAAATTTGGCAAAATTGAGTTAAGTATTAAAATCGACAGAATTTGGCTATATCTTATCATGTATAACGTCACAATGCAAAATTTTAATAACCTGCTGTTATTATAGCGGCAGTGCCATTATGCATGTAATGCAAAGTTACTACTTATCAGTAGTTTAAAAACGCTCTATTGAAAAAAGTGCTTTTTTTAGTTTTGTCGTTATTCTTGCCAGGCAGCGACATGTACCTTATATTTGGTAAAATTTGTTGATAAAATATAACATTTACTGGACGCTTACTCAAAAAGATAAATTATTATTTATAATTGTTTTTGTATTTCATTATGATTAGTGTTCCAAGATTCTTGGGAATTATAGACAAAATAGGGCGCAACAATAAAGCAATATAAATAACAACTTTTTATTTATTATAATAAAAATGCAAATATATTTATAAAATTTTGAGATAATATTAAAACAATAAATTAGTGTAAAGTTTAAATAAATCAATTTGTTTAAAATAATTATATTAATAAATTAACTACAAATTATACAAATTGAGATAAAAACATAGCGCCAATAAAACACTGAAAAAAGAAATCCACATGATGAATTTCTTCCAAAAGTTATTTCTAGAAAGAAAAAAAATTTGTGTTCATAGATACAGTATAAAGTGCGTACCTATTTGTGATTAGCTTATGTAATATAAAATCCTAAAAGAAAATTAACATAATTTTTTTATGTAGTATGTAACATTATACTATGCTTTATAATCGCAAGACTGACTTACTATCTTTGATAAGAATTGTAAAAGATGCAAGACATTCTTTCTCAATTTATATACTTTTCCTACACGTCAATTATAATTACGTGAAGCAATTTGAACTTTAGGCCCTAAAAACTTTTAAACCAATTAAGATATCAAAATTCTGTCTGAGCCAAAAGTTTCTAAAAATCGAGATTTACAAAATATCGGAAGAACTCAAATTTAATGGTTTTTTGGCTTTTTTGGAAAAACCAAAAAACTTATTCAAAAAAGGATATTTGTAAAGGTTTGTAATAATCTACTATACATTCTGTCAAAATTTCAAGTCAATTGGTCCAGCCGTTTAGAACTTATAAAAAGGCACTAAAAGAACAGCCTTAATGGTTGTCTTCAATTTAGCATTAGCTTCACTTAATCGTTATGTAATGTTTTATGTCATTTTCTTGACTAACAAATACAATAAATAAATGAACGATAGACATTCTCAGGGCCACCCTAACCACAGGGCTAAATGAGTATAGCCCCAAGGCGCAAGCCTTTTAGGAGCGTCAATTTTTATTTTGATCTTTATTAGTCCTAAAAAGGATAAAAACTTATTTATGATCTTCTTTGGGACAGAGCAAATTAAATTATATGAGTATTTTATACCGGGTGTCCCCGTGACCGTCGAGAACCTTTGAGGTGGTGATAAAGAAAACTTTTTATTTTTTTATATTTTTTTACAAAATTTATTTTTTTTTTACTTACACCTTGTTCATTATTTTCAGAAATTATATGAAAACAGTTGGTTTCCCAAAAAATTTATTTGACTAAAGTTGTAGTCCATTAAATTCCCTATCCGATTTGGGCTCTGAGCTTTTTCCAAGACGTTTCGTTTAAGAGATACGGGGTTCGCAAAAAAAGTAAAAAATTAAAAAGTGAATTTTTTTTACATTTTTTCCCTTAATTTAATTTATAACTAGAAATCCGTCGATTCTAGACGATAAGGGGTTATTACCTAATTTGTAGATAAGCAAATGATATTTAAAAAAGTCTAATCAATTAAATCTAAAAACCTAAAAAATATTAAATAATAAAACCTAACAAAATGTTAAAATAATAAATTTTAACTGTTAAGTAAATAATTACATACTACAAAGAAACATAATATTTAAAGAAACCAAAATGACAATAATTCACATTGAACAGGGTTAAACTTAGAAATATTTGAATAAACAAGAAATTAGAAATCTGAAAAACATTATGCTATAGAAATGAAAGAAATACTAAAAATTAGAAAAACCTGTAACATAATATAAAAGCTTTTATTTCACGATCATTTCCTTTCATCAGTTATGTATAACAGTAAAAATAAAAAGGAAGTAAGAGCAAATATACCAAACAAAATTGAAAAAATTTAAAAATTAATAAATTTAAATGATGCGCTTACCAAATAACCAAACTGTACCACGCCATGTGACTAAATGAAAATTTAGATTAATATTGATTTAAAAGGAGGTTTTGACTTTGACAAATAGGTTACTGTCAGAATTTCCTCATCACGAATTTCAAAATTTCAACTGCACTATAGGAAAGAGGAGAATTTTGTGAGCGTTTTAAAAAAGAAAAATTCCTGGACCGTTCATTACATTTCGAGAAAACGGCATTTTAAAATTACGAAAAGCACGGAGATGTAATATGATATACCCCGATGCGTGACGATCGGTCTCACGTTAATTTCCTTGCTTTTCATTTTGTTGACGGTACGTGTGCATTGATATACTCTTAATGTTGTTGTCAGTCGCGGTCAACACCCGGACGAGTTCTATGGCTTCGAGTTTCAGCCTTGGCGAGTTCTGTAATTTTTCAGGGATATTTTTTTGCCTTACACAAAATCGGCTAATCATGCAGCCGTGTTAAAAGGTGTATCTAAAATACATGTAAATTTTACATTTTTAAAATCGATATTTTTCGAAAAGTTTTGCATAATCCTTGAAAATTTGTGTTCTAATAACCTTAGAAAAGTGTCCTCTTTCCTATAGCGCAGTTAAAATTTTGAAATTCGTGATGAGGAAATTCTGACAGTTCCCGACAAATATTTTATTTGAAAATTTATCTTAGAAAAGTGTTCTTTATCACCACCTCAAAGGTTCTCCATGTTCAGAGAGGCACCCCGTATAAAATGTCGTGTTCTAAAACGCCAAAAACATTAATTTACTTTGAAGTTTTGATTTTATTTATTGAAATTTATTTATAAACATACTGTAAATAAGAATTTTAATTGTAAAGAAGGTGTGGAGCGTAAAAGCAGAGTAGGGTTTGAATGCTGTCCAAGACACTTGGGTAGAGGTCCGAGAGACGCGGTGGCGTCAATAAGACCAGCGGATAAACATTTTCCCGCAATGATAATTTAAATTTTGATTATTAAAATAAAAGTGATTAAATTTGAATTTATGGTTGATTTTATTTCATTTTAATTAGTGCAAGTGTAAAATTAAAAGTTGAAAAACTGAAGATTATGTGAATATTTGCATAAAAATACAGCGCAGCAAATTTGTTTGGCCAATGGACTGATGCCAGCTGCAAGACTACATGCGATTGCAAGGCTAATAAGGTAATAAAATTCAATATTACCATTTATTCAACGCATTGGAAATTAAATATTGAATACAAATTTACAACACATTTATAGAATTTAAAACAACAAGAGTCTCATGTTAAATAATTTAATAATGAATGAATCCGAGCAAAGAAGTATTTTTGGAATAAGCAAATTTTTATAAATTTGTATAGCTAGGGTCATTGCAATACAGATTGACTTATTTAACAACTTTTGTTTTTTGTTTACTCTAAAGTTTGTTTCTGACTCATTAATTTTCCTCAGTATCTCACAAAATATACTGTCGTGTTTCGAAAACCATAACAACATTAGTTCATTTATTTTGTAAATAATTTTAAAGTTTGAATTTGTTTTATTATTTATTTATTTATAATATTGTATATAAAATTGTTAGTTAAATTATTTGCTGTATAAATAAAGGTGGGAGAAAGATAAAGAAAAGAGAGTGAGACTTGAAAGTTAGTAATAGAAGAGTTGGGCTGACGCCTTCGCGTCGAATAGACGACCGGCAAAAATAATTCTTAATTTTGATTGTTAATGAAATAAAAGTAAGTTGATTTGAAGTGAGGGTGTTTTTTTAATTTTATTTTAACAAGTGCAATTGATCATTGATAGAAGAAGTTTTAAGAAGTGCGAAAAGTGAAGAATTTGTAGTAAATTTTGGTCGATGTGCAAAAATACGTCGCAACAAAATTGTTTAACCAGGCGTCGCAAGATGCAAAAAACCATGTGCGCTTGCAATGCCACACATTACAAAGTAAATGTTGTACATTTTGAAATTAAATATTTACTCGACAGAAATTTTCAATTTAAATTAATCAATTGAACAAGAGCTCATAGCTATAAAATAATCTGTGTAGCCTCAACTATTTTCATAAGAGGGTGAAAATACATAAATTTGCAAAGTTGGGGGCATAGCACTACAGAACTCTTAATTATACAATATAGAACCTGTGTATGCTCGAAGGACTGTAAGTTCGGTCTCAAAGCTAGCTAACTGATGTTTGCGGTTAACTGTTTAACTACTCTGTTAGATTAGGTGGGGGTTCAGGAATAAGATTAAAGGTTACTGTCAGAATTCCTATCACACGATTTTCTGAGTATATTAACACAAACATTTTTTAGGATTATGCAATAATTGTCGAAATAACGGCACTTTAAAATTACGAAAAGCAGGGAGATGTAATTTGATACACCCCGATGCGTGACGGTCGGTCTCTCTCAAGAGCCCCTGCTCTTCATTTTGTTGACGGTACATGTGATTTGATATACTCTTAATGTTGTTGTCAGTCCCAATCGACACCCGGATGAGTTCTATGGCTTCGAGTTCCACCGTTGGCGAGTTCTGTCCTTTTTCAGGGATATTTTTAAATTGTAAGTGTAAGGTGAAAAAATAAAACAGGCCCAGAGAGCGCCAGTGGAGTTTGAGTTCGCGGATGCGTAATAGTTTGCGGCGACGTCCAGCAGCAACAAGAAGCCACGATTTTTAAAATTTTACAAATTTATATTATTTTTAATTTCCCAAAATAACAATCGACTGCTTTCCTACTTAGTAAGTATTACAAGGTAAACACAAAAGGTCATTGCAATGAATTTATTGTATTTCCTACTGAAGTTAAACTGTCAAACATTTGACGGATGTTTTCAGATAGACATAAAAATATCTAATCCACCCTTGTTATAACTAAACCTGTGGAGTGATTGTGCTTTTAAATAAATGTAATAATCCCACAAAGAACGAATTACGAGAGAATAGGTAAACTTGCGCCCCAACCCCTAGTAATCGGGAATGGAATAGCCGACTATGTAGCATCAAATGAATGGATTTGATCCCAATTAAAGTTTAACGTAGGTTGTTTTTTTACCAATTTTATTCACTTTATAAAGCAATTAACTGAAAATGTGATCGAAAGCTTGTCAACTATTGGAATGCAACGTCTGTTGCAATTTTAATAACAATAGTACCTACTAGTCCAGTCCATTTGGGATTAATTAAATTGCATCAACAATAGCAAATTTAATAACGAATAATCCTCTCATCAATGTCGATTAGTTTTAACTGATGTGAATACAACATTAAAATTAGACGACAGCGAATGCCCATTAATTTAGAAAATTCCGAAATCAATTTTGATGAACAAATTAACGTACATAATAATTAATAGCAACAAATTTGTACCAAAATACACTTGTCGTTAGGAATACAAACAGTTCATTATAATGCTGAATTAGTGGAGAGCCAATGCAATTGAAGCACGTATGTGTATTGCTCCCCGTGGTTGCGTTTAGCATTATAGCGTCCTGTTATCGCTGCATTATCCTTAATGCTAAATGTTTTAGATACCTGACTATCTCTAACTGCCGCAAAACTATCCCCAAAATGTACCATTTCAGCATAACGGTTTACAAAATTAGCTGCTATCTATAAGCTAACTAGCGTTTTTCACTAAATAATTCCAGATTAAATGCAGCTTAAGCCTTAATTAAATAACCCACGTAATTATAAGTTTTCCTCCAACCTCCAACCTATACCTTAAATCCTCACGATTTAAAACTAGCTTCCGTATCGGGCGAGCTTTTTTTCTTCAAAAGAATTAATATTCCGGCAAAAAGTAGACAACTAAATAAAATGAAATTCAAAATTTTATCTGGGCTTATAAATCATTTTCAAACAGAGTTCAATTAGAAAATTTAGCGCGGTATCGTTGTCCGACCGTGTTAATTAGATACAACTAAAGCCCGGACAAAAATGATCTTCCAAAATAAACTAATCCTCGAAATAAAATTTTACGTGTTATAACGTAATTAATTTTAAGTCGCTTAATGTTATACTTTTTGTGTCACTGTTTTTTTAACGCTGGGGCGAAATAATAGCTCGGCTAACCAATTATGGGGTAAATAAAAATGAACGTTATTATTTTCAAAATGTTGTGTAACTTCCAATTTGAAGAAAAACAAACATATATACGCAGCTTTAATTGAATAACTTGTTTAATGTCTAATAAAAAAGTTTATTTTATAGCCCATTATTGGCAATGCATTTTCCGAGATAAAAAAGTAATTTTGTAATTGATGAGTCTTGGAAATAATGAAGTTTAGCGCTAATAGCTGGCTTTGTTCTTTCATATAATTGACACAGAGATGGGATTTGCATACGCAAATAAAGCTTCACAACTTCAAATACAATTCAAATTAAGGTTTCCATACACGTTTTCCTATTACAGGGAAACAAAAATATGCTGATTTTGTTTTGCATTTCTAATTCTTCAAAGGCAAATTAATTTGCGTCACAGGAAGCGGATTGGAGAACTTCTTAATCGAAACAATTGCTTTATTGCTTCGGTAAGCACTTCAAAATATCACCAAATGCTTGATTTTCTGATTTAGGGAGTATGACCCCCCCCCCAAATCAGCATTAGCGACCGAATAATGTAAAGAGTACCTTGGGGGGTATTCCATACCCCCCAAACCCCCCGGATTTACACTTTCGTTTTATAATTTTTAAGGGTAATTTCAGCTTCATATAATTCAGCTCAACGAATTCTAATCACGAATAACTTACGAATTTTTACACCGAGGATGAACTAGAATGTATGTTCTAATTCATCTTATCTGTTACGATTTTTAACTTACTTACTTAGGTAAGTACAGCTACGTGGAAAGTCCTACAGCGCTGATTGGCTCAAAACTGAATAATACTTTAACAGCATAAACTATTAACTTATTCTTTCAGTTCATAGTTTCAAGTGATTGACAATCCAGTATAATGAATATTTTTCTTTTGAACACAATTACTAGAAGAATCAAACCTAACAAATGTTAAAATAATAAAATTTTAACTATTAAGTAAAGAATACATACTACACAGAAAACATAATATTTAAAGAACACTAAAATGACAATAATTCACATTTAATAGAGTTGAACTTAGAATATTTGAATAAACAAGAAATAGAATTCTGAAAAAATTACGCTATAGAAATGATAAAAATTACTTTAAAATAAAAAATAAAAAACTCTGTAACATAATATAAAGGCCTTTATTTCACGATTATTTTCGTTCATCAGTCATGTATAACAAATATACCAAGAGCAAATATACCAAACAAAATTGAAAACATTTAAAATAAATGTTTTGATTTTTTCAGAATTCTATTTTTTGTTTATCCAAATATTCTAAGTTCAACCCTGTTAAATGTGAATTATTGTCATTTTAGTTTCTTTAAATATTATGTTTTCTGTGTAGTATGTATTCTTTACTTAACAGTTAAAATTTTATTATTTTAACATTTGTTAGGTTTGATTATTTTAACATCACATACTACTAGTATATACCACAAAAATAATTAAAAAATTCTAAACCTTTTTTAAGTTATTTTCTACAATTACTAGAGTACTAAAAATTTCAGAAACCGAAACCTTTCACATCTGCAGCAGACTGTGTGGTCGGGACGGAACAGAATACCTCTCGCTATCCTGGTAATTATGTTTACAAGAATAAAAATCCTTGTAGATAGTAGGCTACTTTACACAATGAACTAGTAACTTATGCCGTCAGGAAAGTATACTACATGCTGGGGTATTCCCCTAAACATAGCTTTAAACAAGCCAAAAAACTGCATATGTAATGCGAATACTGTATTGTTGGTTGTTTGCATAATGGTTAACCCTACCCACAAAAGATTTATAAAGAATAAAAGTGTGTATAAGTTCTCAGTTTATTATTTTAATTAAAAATATTTATAAAAAATAACAAAAATGATGGTAAAAAGTGGATAAATCAGCCCACTTGTTAAAAATTCCTATTATACGATAACGGTTGAAAGTCACGGGTTTGTAAGCAAAAATTTCTGATTTTAAGTAAAACTCGGAAACTAAGCCAACTTGAGACAGGTGTTTCAAAGACATAGGACTAGAAGGGCAACAGTCTCTGTTTTTAAGTAAAATTCGGTTATAATTGACGAAATCTGATTTACAATAGAATAATTTATTATAGTGCGATGTTAATTGTTCAAATCGCAATATCAAAGTGCTGGTATAGCTTATGATGGATCAGTGCGGACTTCAGGCCGCACAACCTGTGCAATCTAATTGCAGAGCTAACACTTTAAATTTATACCTACATTTTTTTCGAATACATTTTTTAATTAATTACTCATCACTGGATATCGGCATCCTCTTTGCTACATACAGGGTGTCCCGTGACCGTGGAGAACCTTTGAGGTGGTGATAAAGGACACTTTTCTAAAACAAATTTTCAAATAACATTTTTGACCAAGTTTAAACCCTTGGGGGGTACCTCCCGTTAAAGCAATTTTTTGAATTTCTGATTTCAAACGGCCATAGCTCCGATATTATTGATTTTTTAGGCTTAATGAATTAAAACTTTTTTAAAGATCATTCGCTTATTTACAAATTAAGTTATAACCCCGTATCGTCTAGAATCAACGGATTTCGATTTATAAATTAAATTAAGAGAAAAAAGGTTAAAAAAACTTAAGTTTTATTTTTTTACTTTTCTTGCGAACCCCGTATCTTTTAAACGAAAGGTCTTAGAAAAAAACTAACGGCCCAAACCAGATAGGGAATTTAACGGGCTACAACTTTAGTCAAATAATTTTTTTTGGGAAACTAATCGTTTTCACAGAAATTTTGAAAATAATGAACAAGGTGTAGGTAAAAAAATAAATAACGAACTAATTAACAATATTAACAATAATAAATGAACAATATAAATTAATAAAGTAATTAACGATAATTTAATGCGCTTTATAACAATGTTACTCACGTCAAACGCTTACAATATGTTTTGAAATTTAAAAAAATTATAAATCAAATCGAGATTTTTAGCAATTTTGTAAATTTATTTTTTTTACCTACACCTTGTTCATTATTTTAAGAATTTCTATGAAAACGGTTGGTTTCCCAAAAAATGTATTGGACTAAAGTTGTAGCCCGTTAAATTCACTATCCGGTTTGATTCGTCAGTGTTTTTTCTAAGACCTTTGGTTTAAGAAATACAGAGTTTGCAAGAAAAGTAAGAAAAAATAAAACCTAAATTTTTTTAACATCTTTGCCCTTAATTTAATTTATAACTCGAAATCCGTTGATTCTAGGCAATAAGGGGTTGTAACCTAATTTGTAGATAAGCGAATGATCTTTAAAAAAGTTTTAATTCATTAAGCCTAAAAACTCAATAATGTCGGAACTATGGCTGTTTGAAATCAGAAATTCAAAAAATTGCTTTAAAAAAAGGTACCTCCCAAGGGTTTGGGATTGGACAAAAATTTTATTTGAAAATTTGTTTTAGAAAAGCGTCCTTTATCACCACCTCCAAGGTTCTCCACGGTCAACGGGGACATCCTGTATATTTTTGCTGCTCTGAATTTAAGTACGAATTTAATAACTAAATTTTATGATTTAGTTTTTACTAACATGTAAAAATTAGCGAAATTTTTTGCGAACAGTCCGAAACTCTATGCATAGTGCGGAGTCCTTTGTGTTAAATTAATTTAATGCAAATAACTTAAAATGAAATAATATTAAAAATTGAAATTATAATTAAAAATACGAGGGTTTAAGGTTGGTAGTCAGTTTCCTACATAAATAGTAAGAAGATTCTATTATATTATGTTTAATTCGCAAGTATATTTAAGAAACGAATTATAAAGATATCTAAACAAAACGAAATTATAATCGCCAATTAGGACAAAAATGTGTATTTACTAAAGCTGAGGTCGGTACAGAGGACATACGAGGGTTATTATTTTAAAAACTATCAGAAACAAAATAAAAATTATTCTATTTGAAAAAGTTTTTGGGAGTACATTGTTTCAGTTTACCATTCAAGTTTCCTTGAAGAAATATCTAATCAGTTGTTCGTTCAACTAATTTTCCGCATTAAAGTCTACCAACTTCAGAATATTAGAATAATAAAACAGATGGAATTAAGTATGCAGACCTAACTAAAGAAATTTTGATTACATTTTCGTGAGTAACACAATAAATTTCAGAATATCACAATGTTTAATAGGATTTTATATAATAAACTGGTACAAAAGGGTTTCATATCCATAGACGATTACTTCTGGGAGCTTTAAAAGTGCAGCTCATAAATTTTCGATATATGATGAAAAAGTTGAGTGGTTTATAAAAACCTATTTACTATCTTCGACTACGAAAAATACATTTAAATTTATAATTTATTTATATTCCAAACCCTTTAAAATAGATTTTCAAGAAAAAAAAACTTGTGTCGCAATTACCCTATTTATCGACCTTACACCATCAATATTTTGAAAAATTACAAATGGTGTAATGTAACTCTCGCACCGAAACTGACAGACAACAAGCAACTAGCAACATAGTGAAAGTAATTCTTGTAACCAGAAACTTAACGAAAGAAAACCGTTTTTTACCTAATTAGATTGGAATATTAAGCAAAATTACTTGGTCTCCAAGGATTTTCCGACGTAACTAAGTTTCTTTTTACAATCCATCACACGGTAGGTACAATCCCGTGGTATAAATATTTACGATTATAATATATTTTAAACGGAATAGAATATTCCCAAGGGACTTCATCGAAGGAAAACAAACTTTTTCGTACAAATATTCACCCTAAATTCCAACAAACGGTTTACTGATGCAGAATAAATTATGATGTTAAATAATTAATAATAAATCAGTAAAATTTAGTACAGTCCGTGCCATGTACGTTTAACCTAGACTTAAGCTATGGCTAGTTCAATTGTATCTTTTATTGTTAACGAACTGATGGGTAAAACCAAAAATTGGCCTTTGATTTTTACCATCATAAGCGATCTTCCAGAGGCAAGTTTAATTTTGACATTTAAACCTCACAAAAGGCGGGCAGTTAACTCCACGACTTTAGCGCCAATCATGGCGGATGTTTATGAAGCTTCTCTTTAGAAATAATAAAGTACTAATAAAAACTCCATCTAATGAAACAGGAAAAAGGAAAAGGAAACTCGTAATTTAAAGGTATTACATTTCACGTGAAACTCGAAGCTTAAAATTAATAATTAATTAATATAATCTGTTAATTATTATTTACATTAACAAAGGTGGAAATAGTAAGTAAACTAAACGTCTGCAACCGTGAAATTAATTAAAGTGATTACTTGATTTGAAGTTTAACATAGAAAATATTCTTGTGCGGGTGTTTTCATTATAATTAAATTATAAAACATTAATTAGGAGGCATACAAAGCAGCTTATAAATAACAGTAATTATATAACTTCAAACACAATGAAGATAGGTTCGGTTTTATTGTGATATGTGAAAATGTGAGAATCAATAATATTATTCGGAGTTTAAAATTTCAGAGACCTGTTGAGAATTTTTAAAATTAATTCAAGTGAACGTTTATTATAGTGCTAAATAAAATCGCAGGGTACGAAGTCAGGTTGAACGCCCGTGGCGTGTACTTTTACCATAAAACATTAATTTTAGTTCATCAAACGCTAAAATATTCATTTATAACTAAAAATTTAAAACGCAATGAAAGTAAGCATCGCGTAAAAAAATCCATAAATGTAAAGTTATTTTTATTTTCCTCCCAAATGGCTTTTTTAGTGTAAACGATAAACTTCTCGTTAAATTTTGTAGTTGGTCGGTATTTTCCCTAATAAAGTTACCGTTGCCTTCTTACTTTTCCTACCTTTGCAACTTTACTTTAATAATAAAAAATTGCTTGTAATTAGGGTAACCAAGACGACGACCACGGAAAAGTGTAAAAGGAACTAACCGTCAAAGTTGCGTTATGCGTCTTCGTCGAAGTAATAAGACAAGTTTTGAAATTAGTTTTTGGCAACATTCATAATTCAAAATGTTCGAGCGTGATGGATTCCAAACAATATTCTTTCTTTAAGTTTTCAACTTTCTTGTACCACTTTCGAGTTACTTATCTTACCTTTCCTGTTGAGTTTCCATCTAATACGCTTCACTTGCTATCTGTTCTTTGTCGTGCGCTTCCAAAATAATGATTTATGATTACTTGCATAGAAAATTTGCTCTCTCAAATTTCCTTTCTTTGTAACATAAATAAGCTTTATTGCTCTTGCTAATAAAAGCTTAATAACGACAATCCTGCCGACAAATTCGCGCCTCGTTTATTCCATATTATCTCGAACAAGGTAAACGATTAAGTGGAGAACCTTCAATCAAACTTACACGTTTCAAACTTTCTACAAAGCCACACAAATCCTAAATGCAGAGTAAATTTTATATAATGAAGCGAAACTCACCCCGGGGACAACATTAAGCCAAGCAATTTTTTTTTATTTATACTAAAAATATCGATCACTAGCATATAAATTGTGTTAATAAATAGGTAAAGCACGCCAACTATTTAGATTAACCGATTACCTAATAAAATGATACCAAGCTGTGGTCGACGTGATTACGTAGGTATAAGTTTGTCTTTCCAGTGCTTTAAAAAGCACTGTTTTACAAAGAAATCATTGCATGTACAGATATCTTTAAAAGAAATTATTCCATCTACTCAAACCACCCTAACTTAAAGAGTGATTTCCCGATAAATACGTTCGAAGTTGAGGAAACCTTCAGGTTTATGCACATTTATTTTAAAAAAAGGAATTATTAAATTTATTTCCTTTATAAATTTTAAATTGAAATTAAAATGTAGTTACGAGCAAACAGAAAATATTTTATTATGCTTAAAATTAAATAATAAATTACATTTTTACATTAATGTCTATAATTTTATAAAGCACAAAATACATCTACATAATATAAATATAAATATTATGTAACAAAAGGTTGAAATTTTATTTTATATTCGAATAAAAATTATTGCCTGGCGCCACAGGCGCCATCGAGCCACAAAAAAAGATTAAGTCAAACCAAACTTCAATGACTTGCTACCCCGGATGCTTAATATACTATTAAATGTTTATTTTTGCTTAAAAGCTATTTTACTTTGAACTTTCTGTTGGAATTAAAAAAAATATAAAAAATGATGATTTAATTATTCGAAGGTAAACTTTATTCTTGTAAGAACAGTAACAAGGCCGGTAGTAAAAGAGAATAGAAGTGGGTGTTGAGAAAATGGAGTTGATCCTCCGAGACATATCGACTAAACAGCTACCATCGTTAGATGATTACACCACGAAAACTCCCTTTCCACTTGTACAGGTTAATATTAAGTTTCCAAAAACGAATTTAAAAAAACGTCCTTCACAATTTTAAAATAAACGAAATGGAAGAAATTTTTGAGGGAAACAAACCCTCTGTAGATGACAGTTTTTTAATAAAAATATAATCCGACAAGCTTGTCGTATAAAATTTTTTTCAATTTCATTTATTCCACTTTGTTGTAATAATTTATATTGCCAAGTTAGTAACACAATGATAACGCCTACCCACAAAGCCCATGTAATATAAATTAAATCGTAATTGTTTTACAAAAAAAAATTTAAATACAAAAGTTTGGTTTTATATCAATTTTTCACTTTTAATCTTCAGGTGAAGCGTTTTTGATGAGAAAACCGTTGATTCCAGCCAATAAGTAATTATAATCATTATAAAACTGCTTTAAGGCAGTATTCTAGTCTAGAAAGTTGAAAAAATCGAAAATTTTTGTTTTCATATTTCGATAGTTTAGATATTCAAGAATATCTTCTTAAAAGGATTTTTTGAAATTCGAATTACTTTAAAAATTATTGTCATTTTAGTGTCGTGGCAACTCGACCGGTTTAGATGGAACGAATCTAAGAAAAGTATTAAAAAATACTCTTTATTGTTTTTCTGTGTTTTTTAAAATTTACTTATTTAAATATTCAATTTGAGGTAGAAGAAGGCCCGATATGTGGAGCCGGAATCGTTGATTGAAGAAATGTAAGTAATATGTATTGTTCTATCAGTTAGACTGCCTGAAACTTAACTTAAATTTTTAATCGTGTTTTTTTCGAAACTACATTTTTCAAAACGGTTGGCATAAAATCTCAAGTTCTAATTGACCGATTTTCTTGAAATTTTGTATGAATTTTCTTTATATATCTCCCTATGGTTGGAACCAATAAAAAATCATAATTTTCAATTTTTACTATTTTTTAAAAATTCGGAAAGTTAAAAAATAACTGAGAAAATCAACTTTTTTATCTAAGTAGCCGCTATTTCGCGAGAAAAATCTTTTTTTTCATTTTTCCTGCTTCCTACCATAATGACATTTGTACCGATAAAGAATCTTTTTTTTTTGTTTTTTTCAGATGACCAGAAGGGTTGGAATCGTGTCAACCAGACCACGCTCTATTTTTTTTCGTCTTTACTTCAATAACGTATAACTTTGTGAAATTTATTTATTTCCTTTTGAAATTTTTTTTGTGAATTCCTTTTTTGCCAAATCAATGGCAAAAAAATGTATAGTTAAAATATTAATTGCTTTTCTTTTATCGACCGTCAAAAAATGTCCGAAATTCAGGCTTCTAGACTAGAATACTGCCTTAAGGAGGGAAATATTTATTCAAAAAAGCAATGTGCTTCGTCCCGAAATAAACAACTTTCCTTTATAAATAAATAATTACCTCGCAAGATAGAAGATTAATTTAAAATTTCTGTTTGTCCCTTAATTTTTTCATAAGAGCTTTAGAGAAATTTTCGTAAAAATTTTGCGAAAAATATGTTGTAAAGATAATCAAGTTGAAGTAAATCCAAAAAAGCATAAAATCTCAAACGAACCGTAAATGTAATTTTAATCATCAATATGATAAACATCAAAGGTTTTTCGATAAATACAGCGATATTAACTTTTTGAAAAGTTTGTTAGTTACCATGGTAACTGAAATGCCCATGCTCGTCAGCCCCAGTGTGTCGTGAGAGATACCCTAATTGAGTTTTATAACTCCTGGAGATTGTGAAACGCACTGCCCCAGACTTAAGTATTATAATGTAGTGTTACGGTTGTGTCTCGCAGGATTGGCCTTAAGGAATGATTTATTATTCTTTGGGGATAACAATTTCATGTTTTGTAATACGAGCACAAGTTAAATTATTTTATGTCCATTTATAATTGTATTTTCCGAAAGCATTAGCCAAATTAATTAACTGCGTATTAACATTCTTCAAGAAAATGTTAAAGGAAATACAGCCCATTATTTTCCTGCTTGTCCTCACACCACATACTAACACGCCTCCTAATTGCGTGCCAAAAATATAAATGAAGCTGTAACGTTAGGGGTTGATTAAAACCACGAGAGCTAAATGAAAATTGCTTATAAAGAGAAAACGATGTTATTTCCGAAATTTCTGAACGCCACCAAAAATATTACAACTTTTTCCTGCACACATCACAATTTTAAAACGTCAAAATAATGATACTATTATTATTTTCAATCAGATAAAAACCTAACAAAAAGAATACTTTTCATTGTTCGACGAAATAAAATATTCGGTTGTGTGTCAAAGCAGTTAAAAAAATTCTAAACGAAATATTGATCGCGAGCTTAAATTCAATCGTCCACACTCAAAGTGGAGGATTGATGATTTTCTTAGCGAAATTTTAGCGAACCGAGGGAAAAACTTACCTTGAGTTTGAGCCCACATTTGAATATCTTCGTTTCTCGTGTAAGAAGCTTCGGATGCTTCAGAACACAAATCGTTGATGTGTGGTGAAAAAATATTGGAACGACTAAGATCGACTGTATAATCCATCGTATAATTGTCACGAGGCTTCTCTTCTTCCGGTGTTCTAATTGTACCCGGATTTTTCTGTCGTAATTTTGACATCGCATCCGATGATATAAAATCGTCTTTTGTAAAATGAACTATGTAGCACATCACTTGGTACTGACTTTGGCCTCTTTCTTCTTCGCCTAACACTAAAGCTTTTAATATTTGCACTTCCTGAAACAAAGAAAAAATTTAATTAAACTACGTCCATCCAATTTCAATACAACATAGAAATCACTATAAATTTTTAAACTCAAATAACTAATCACATTATACAAATGCGGTGGGGTATCGATTTATTGATATATTAAAAAATATTTTTAAAAATTAGGAAACAAAGTAAATTAACAAATTATATTAACCCGAATTTCAATTTAAATATTTTGATCGCAATATAAAAGCTATCCAATTAAAATTAATACAAACTCTAAATTACTAATAAAATCAATTATTAACTGCCCGTCATATTTGTGTTTAAAATTTAATTTTGAAACATACGAAATAAATCGCATACAATTTTTTCAAAAATAATCCGATTTAAAATAAACGTATTTTGTATCAAAATGACGTTTCGTTGTTATTTAAACAGGAAAAGTAACAAAAAGCGGGTCCATGCTAATCCAAGATAAAACGTTTGGTAAGGTGAGCTTCTATTTTAAAATTGATCAAAATTCAAATGCGATAGCGATAAGTTTATTTACAAACGCACAAAACTGTGTTTACACTGAACGAACTTGTTTACAATTTACGTTTATTTTGTACCACTTTGTATGTTTAAATTCGAAATCACAGTTAGTCTATTTATTTTTGTTTATAAAAATATTTTATTTTGTGTAAATGTGTTTCTACTTTCAGTGGAAAACTGATGATGGTGTAAGGTGGTTTTACGTTGCTTTATGAGACTTCACTGTTTCAGAGTTAACATTTTTTAATTTTTATATTTCATTAATTTCAGTTGACAACTCGCAGCACCACTATCATCATTTTTCCTCATAGTCAGAGGCGGATTTATACTTTTGCCGCCCATAGGCACTGAGGATTTTGCCGCCCCTATTTAAAAGAAAAAAAAGTTACTGCTATAAAGTATCAAGTAAACAACTTTCGCAAAAATATTTATTGTGCATATTTTTATATAATTATTTTATATACAGTTACTCACAAAAGTATTCGGACGCTCCTATGTTAGCAATGTAAACTGTACTTTTGAAAACTCTTTTTGGCATATAAAAATCGCTTTTACAATAATATTTTTCAGACATTTTTTATAGATAATTTCTTTCCTTTCATTTTTGTTTCCCTACACATTTTTATTCATCGCCTCGTTTTCGACCGAGAGTGACTTTAAAGCAGTCTCGGTAAAAAACCCATGGGAATCCCCCGAGAAAACCATAAGAACCCCATTTTTAATTTTATTAAAAAGTTTTACCGAATCTGCTTTAAGTCACTCTTGATCGAAAACGAGGCGCCAAAATTTTGCCATTCACTTTTTAAGATTGTTCCACCCCTACAAACTGGATTGGGTTAGAATTTTTAAAATTTCCTGTCTCAATAACATGCAGTAGCATTTTAAAAGGTGCTTTAGTAAATAGAGATGCGATTTTTACTGAGTGTGTATTACCGTAAACACTTTTATTTACGACTATACTTTAAAATTTTCAAAATTGTTATGCCAACTGCATTACATATGTATTAAAAACATGTATTTAAACTATTTTTGTTATTTATAAATTTATTGTGCTAAAGTTTTAAGTTTTATTTGCCATTTCATTAATTGTTAATAAGTGTCCATACTTCCATGAGCGGCAGTGTACGTACTACATATCGTACAATTTCTTTTCGATTTTAAGTATAATTAAAAAAAAAATTCCGCTTCAAAATTTTGCCGCCCCCTAAATTCTGCCGCTCTAGGCACGTGCCTACTGTGCCTTATGAGAAATCCACCACTGCTCATAGTTAACCGTATTACAAACACTTGATGGTGAAGTAATTTATATACGCAGACGATACAGCAGTGGCTGCACTGCAATCGCAAATGAATTAATTAAATTGTGAACCAACTTAAATATTTTATTTAATTTCTGAAGTAACTGATTTTAAAATGTAAATTTTTCACATAAAAGTAGTTGAATTACTCATTCTGATGGCAGTACGTGTGCTCGACGTAAATAGTTACAATAATGTGTTTTAGTGGACGAAGCCGGCTGCAGTTGACTTTAGTTAGGAGTTAAAGCGACCTCAGGGTTTTGCGTCATTTTAGATTTGTAATTTTCGAGTTTGAGGGGCTTCGGTATATTATAATGAGTAGAGTGGCGCAAGAGGCTCACTGGCTAGCTACATCTGCCATTTTCGAGTGAATTTATGTCCAAAAATACTTGTAGAACATAAAAACGTGGGGTAACCATATGAAAACAACCAATCGAATAAAGAAGCGCCCCTTAATTACGTAAGGACTATTTTTGTAATTTTTAACCCCCCCGCACGTAAGGGTACGTAAGATTGTGGCAACTCCATCCCCCTTACCTTCCGTAAGGATTTTTTTAAAATTAATTTTGACCCCCCTACCCATTTGTCCGCTGGCTAATTTTTGACAATTTATCTAAAACCGTGATTCCAATAAGCGGCGTCCACTGGATTACAATTAATTATTGTTTATTGGTACAATTTTGAATATTTATTACTTGTATATTAAGGGATTGCCAACTTAAAAATAGAAAAATTTAATTTAAATAATATTTTAAGTTAAACTTACGTAAGAAATATGTCGACCCCCCCCCGTAGAAGTCCTTAACATTTCCGATACCCCTCCCCCAACCCCTAAGTAATTAATGAACAAACCCTTACCTAAACATCCCTAGACCTTTAAAGAATTTTTTCGCAGAACTAAAGTAGGTGAACTTTTTAATAACTTCTATGAAAAAAACGTAAATAAACAAATTCTTCGCATTGCCTAAACCTTTAAAGAATTTTTTCGCAGAACTAAAGTAGGTGAACTTTTTAATAGCTTCTATGAAAAAAACGTAAATAAACAAATTCTTTGCATTGCCTAAACATTTAAAGAATTTTTTCGCAGAACTAAAGCAGATGAACATTTTAATAGTTTCTATGAAAAAAATGTAAATAAACAAATTCTTCGCATTAAAGAATTTACCTTTAAAGAATTTTTTCGCAGAACTAAAGCAGGTGAACATTTTAATAACTTCTATGAAAAAAACGTAAATAAACAAATTCTTCGCATTTCTTAAACCTATAAAAAAAATTTTCGTAGAACTAAAGCAGGTGAAAATTTTAATAGCTTCTATGAAAAAAACGTAAATAAAGAAATTCTTCGTATTATATCTAAACCTTTAAAGAATTTTTTCGCAGAACTAAAGCAGGTGAACATTTTAACTGCTTCTATGAAAAAAACGTAAATAAACAAATTCTTCGTATTATACCTAAACCTTTAAAGAATTTTTTCGCAGAACTAAAGTAGGTGAACATTTTAATAGCTTCTATGAAAAAAACGTAAATAAACAAATTCTTTGCATTGCCTAAACATTTAAAGAATTTTTTCGCAGAACCAAAGTAGGTGAACATTTTAACTGCTTCTATGAAAAAAATGTAAATAAACAAATTCTTCGCATTACAGAATTTACGGTTCAAGAATTTTTTCGCAGAACTAACGTAAGTTAACATTTTAATAGCTTCTATGAAAAAATAGTAAATAAACAAATTCTTTGCATTGACTAAACCTTTAAAGAATTTTTTCGCAGAACCAAAGTAGGTAAACATTTGAACTGCTTCTATTAAAATAACGTAAATAAACAAATTCTTCGCATTAGGGAGCCTCCATTAATTACGTAAGGACGATTTTTGTAATTTTTGACTCCCCCCCTCACCTTAGGTAAAGATTTTTAAAAATTAATTTTGACTCCCACTCTTCATATTGCATTCCGCTGGCTAATTTTTGGCAACTTATCTAAGACCGTGATTTAAATAAATCGGCGTCTACTGTAAAAATTTTAAATAAAATTTTATTTAAAAATTATCTTAAGTTAAACTTACGTAAGAAATATGCCCGCCCCGTAAAATTTCCAATACCCCCCTCCCCCAAGCCCCCACGTAATTAATGGACGGCCCCTAATCGCGTATGGTTATTTTTGCTAATTTTTAACCAAAATTTTGAACGATCCATAAAATTTAATGTTTATATTAATTTGTAATTTACACCATAATCTACCATATTTTCATCAGAATCATTTTTAATTTGTGGTGTCGAAAAAAAAGTTTACAGTCAAAATACCTAATTTTTAAAGAAAAATTGCCTACAGTGGCGTATTTAAAAATTTTTTTATGAATAACGGATTATATTAATTTAATAAAGACCTAACCAGTAATTATATAAATTTACTGTTTTTGGGCACAAACAACAAAAAATACGGATCTCAATGTATTTCGATTAGAAAAAAAACATGGTATGCACAGAATTCACGTAAGTTTGCTATTAAACATTTTATTGAACAGTGCCAGATCAAAAATAGACTTTAATTATTTCGACGTCACTGGTTAGCAGTCGAAATGAGTTTATTTTTGTCAAAAGACAGAAAAAAGAATTAATAAACTGGAGAAAACAGATTACAAATACTCAGGCACTGCTTGCAGCTTGGATTTTTTCATAATTGGATAACCACAGTACACTAACATTAGTAAAAATTACTTTGTGTTTTTCCGTTTAATTAAAAATTTAATAATTTCTTGCTCAATTCTTAGCGCTTGAAAAAATACTCTGTAAGACATTCAACAGGTGACTTCGCTTCTTACATTGTGTACTGCAACTTGAATTGATAAAGCTGAAGAGTTTTTCAGAAACCCCCAGAAACATGAATATCAAATTAAGTTCAACAATGAAACAATTAACAATAAAATACTAGGAGCGTAAACAGAAAAACAGTAAAAAATTTGAAACATAAAGCTAACATTGCATTATCCTACATTAGCGTAAGTGTGGAAACAAATGTTTGAAACTTTATAAACCGTACAATTATCTGGCGCAATGTCATTAAAATTGTTTTGTGGAAACTTTTAAAATTCGAATGTAAACAAAAGAAAAGCGTGATATAATGAATACATTACCGTAATGGATTTGCCGTTTACGTGGGAGGTTCAAAAATTATTCTAATTTCATTGCTACCAAGATCACACTCCCTCTTAATAAATTTGGCATAAAATTTATGGCAAAATTAATTAAAACAACAATAAATACTCATAATCCAATGTCTCACGTACACTATAATAACCTTAATATGGGCAATAAATCCTGCAAGACTAAAATTTATAACAAGAAGCTATATTTTAGCAAAAGTTTATCAACAGGAAGCCAAATTATTCGCTACTCTGAATTGATATTCGATACTACAAACTGGGAAGAGAAATAAGGAAAAATTTTAGATCATCAAAGAAAAGTTATTTTTGGTGGAACGAAATGTTCAAAATTGACAATCGTATCACATTCAGCATCAAGCATATTTTAATTTTTAATTAATATAAAATTAAACAAAGTAGCCGACCCGACCGGTATTAATTTGTCTAAAGGGTTGGCCACAAAATTATTATAAAAATTATTTCATATAATAATATATACATTTGTTTCCTTAGCTGCACTATTTTTGAACAAAACGGAGTAATTCAAAGTTTACGTTTGAAAATAGCAAAAAAAAGTTAAATATGCATGAAATATGAAATAAATTATGGTCTGGTAACTTTTCATATTAAAACTATTACATATTACATGGTAGAGCAGACAAATTTTACTTGAATAATAGTGAAATTAATATAATCGTATTATTTCAGATGTAAAGTGGTATACTGTAACCATAAAAGTGATTTAACTGTACTTAGCCATAATATATGGTTGTTACAAAATGTGAAATATAAAGAATAATTGCAGTTTCCTTGCTGTAGTTAAAATCGAACTCAATTTTAAATTTTTTTTAAGTGAACGCAATTTGTACCCTAATCGTTTGTTGTTTTATTATTTATAATCTACGAATAATCACCTCAACTTATCGAACCGAATTTATCGCTCTATAATATGCGTAATTCAATGGCGCCCACCATTGGGTGGATGGGTGGCTGAAAAAAACTTGTACTGTAAACAAAAATAACAAGTTCTCGAAGTTTAAGAACACGGAGTTAAAGTATTTGAGAGATTATATTGAGTAGTGGATTTATTGTGAATTTCCACCAACTTCAAAGCCTCAAGAAACACAAAAATGCAACAAAAGTAGTTCAAAAGCGTAGATAAACTTTTAGATACCGAGCTTTATAAAGCTTTAAAATGCAATTTTGTTATAAAATTTTTAGTCGAATTGGATAAACAATGTCATTAAAACACAATTAAAGTTTCGCCGACCTAAAAAGTAACTTTCTGGCGGGGCGGGCCCCGAAGTAATTATAATTTAAAATTAATCGCCCATTAGGTTTTGTTGCCGAAAAGCTTTTGTGTACAAATAACCTTTAATTTTAAAAATTATCGTGTTATTCCAATATAAACCAGAGTGTATACACAAAAGTTTTGCAATTACGCTTTTGTCGTACGCCTTTGATGTTCAGTTAACTCAAAAATATTTGCATCGATAAATTCTGTCAAACCCAAAAAGAGGGTTATTATTATTTCCTACACTTTGTGGAAGTGTAATTTTTTTGTAATAGTCAATTGACATGACAGTTAAATATTATTGCAGTTATAATTTCCCCTATTTTCTGGGAGTTAACGGAAAATTTTCCCACTCACAGCCTATAAAATTTTAAATTATGATAGAAATAAACGAACAAAAAATAAAAATGAGGTGTAATTTATGCCCCCCGAATGTATGATCTCCTGGCGAAGAGACCTCAAAAGATCCTTTGCCTTTATTGAGTTCATAATTTATGCCTTCCTGTTTGGTTATTGACTGCAGCGGTCAAAAAAATAAAATCCCGCTAATGATAAAATTTAGATTTGTTCGTCAAAGTTTGCTTTGTTGGATTTGCTAAATTTACAAAATTAATACCCAAAACATAAACCCGGTTTAATTATTTACCGCAAGAATTTACAACGAGTAAACATTCATTCAGCTATTCTCTACTTTGAATTCAAATAAACAAACCTAAACCTTAGATCTACTGCATACAGAGGAATTTGAATAATTAAGACAAAATGAGCAGAATACATAGTTGATTCGACAACCACTAATGCTTTAAGCAACAAGTTAAATTAGTAATTTGGTAAAAACCACATTTTCCGATGCCTTCCAGGTGTAAGAAAATTTATTCATTAAAAATACAGGTTGTAGTCTGTGGGTGGGTTATACTCTGTGGGTTAAACAGAGTTAGAGCAAAAACTTCTTTAGTTCTAAAAAAATTTTATTATTAATTACCATTACGATTGGTTTATAAGTTGCTCGAGTTATACCCGAAAGTAAATTATATGGGAATAATGTAATCCGAAAAGCGTTTCGTAATTCTGTAACTTTGTTTTAGCCGCTGTAAATTTGGTTGGATTTACCTCTTCAGAGTAAATTAAAATAATCAAAAATGTCAAAATAATCTCCAAGTTTAAATCTGTATTTGTTTATGGCGTTATAATGAATGATTACTCCTTGCATTACCGATATCCTTTGCAAGATAGCTGTGTAACAGAGCCGTAACTAGGGGGTGGCGAGTGAGGCCCCCGCCAAGAGCGCAACTGCAAAGAGGGTGCAAAATGTATCATTTTATTAATAGGAAATTTTGTTAAGAAGATCAATTCCACGTAATTAACACAAAAACGTAAGAAGATCCAAAATAACGCCACAAAACAATTTTTTATGTAGTTTTATTTTTATAGGTTTGGTTAACAAAACAACAATTTTTAACACAAATTTTAGCATTCGACGTTGAAATTAGATTTTGTAACTGTTAAAAATCTGTTATTTATTTGTTTATCTATCAGCTGTCGGCCATAAACAGTAAACAGTAGAGGAACAAAGTAATAAAAACTACCCTTCAATCGGCTTATTCTTATAGTACTTTGTCGGTGTACTACGTAAAAATATGTCTTGATTTTCGACAAAGCAGTTTTTCTGGAAAAAATTAGGCAAATCACATCTGGACATTTTATTATATAATTTGAATTTATTTTAAGCATATTTTGAGGTATATTATTCGTGAGAAAATTTAGGAAAGTGAATTAGTATAGACTATTGGTGAAATAATGAATTATTTATTTTGCACAATCAACGGTGGCACCAATTTAAAAACTATAATCAGGTAATTATAACATATTTAATTTTATTTTGATTTCGATTTAAATAATTTTTTGTTTTAATAAAGAATTTTAACATAAATAATTATTCGTCGCGATATAAAAAATTCGTTTTTGCAATTATCGTTTTTCTAATTTACAAAATCATTTGCACCCAAAGAGTGACAAACAATTTTTTAACGATTTTGATTAGTTATCAATTTGCGTTAATTATATTTTAGAGTAAATAAATTACTTGTAAATTATGATAAAAGAGATAATTGAAAGCAAGCCATTGATGGCATCAGTTTTTATTTTTAAGATGCATTTTAAATTTTAAATCCCTTTTAACTTTATTATGAAATTGGCTCTTAGTTTTTGTTTAATACAATTAAAAAAATTTTATTTTTCTATTTTAAGAAATAAATATTTATTATAGTTTCTTTTTTTTTTATGAAAAATACAATTTTATTATGGGCTAATAAGTTTTTCCTGCGGGAGAGGCCAAATTTTGAAATTTACTGTAGAACCCTCATTATTCCACATTCTCATAATAGAATAGAATAGATAGAATAAATAAAATTATCGCATATCATTTTTTTTTAGGTTTTAATACATGATTTTACGCACTTCATGGTTTCAGAAATGAATCCAAAAAAACCTTCTGGAAGTGCATTTAAAAAAATTAAAAAACGAAAGGAAAAAAATTAGCATCGGTGCTTGGAAGTTGGCTGCGAAATGACGAAAAAGAAGTATATGATGGTGATAGCCCCTCGAGGGGCCTAATAACAAAACAAAATTATTTTTCCAATTTGTAAAAAATACATAATACGTATATTGCTATGCCCCAACTTTGCAAATTTATGTATTTTCGCCCTTTTGTGAGAATAGTTGAGGTAACACAGATTTTTACTCAGCAAGAGACTCCCGCGTGTTTAAAATTTGCAAATTACAACTGAAAATGCTCAACTTTTGTTTTACCTTGCAATCCGTGGCCTTGAATGTGGTATTGCAAGCGCACATGGTATTCCAGCTGGCGTCTGGCCAAACAAATTTGTTGCAATGTACTTTTGCACATCGACTAAAATTTTCATTAATTCTTCAATTTTTCCAATTTTCTTAACATCCACTTCATCACAATTAAAAACAAAACATCAACACAATTTTGACTTATTTTATTGGTTTTAAACAAAAAACAATTAACAATTTAAATTTTCATTGCGGAAATGATTTTCGTCCGCTGACGCAAAGGCATGAGCCCAAGTCTTCTACAACCTTCAAGCCCACTCTTTCTAGTTTTCCTTCTATTTTCTCCCCACTTTTATTTACATAGCAAAATTTTAACAAACATTTTTTATGTACAATGTGATAAATAAATACTGACACAAATTCAAACTTTAAAATAATTTACAAAATAAATGAAATTGTGATTTTTTAGCATTTCGAAACACGACAATATGTTTACTGAAGAAATTAAATGTGTTATTAATTGCGTAATGATCAATAATTGTTTTATTGATTGTTGAGGGACATTTTTTCAGAATAGAATATTCGAAATATTACAACAGATAAAATTTTTTTTTAACACAATTATTCCATACCTCCCAAGCCCTCCGGTTTGAAAAATCAAATATTTGTGTTCGTGTTATATGAATAATTCCCCCCCCCCCCCCATTTCGTTTACTGTGATTCCATATTTTTTCGGATAGGAAAACCCACACCGACGTTATTATAATTTTTTTAAATAAGATGCTTAACAAATTTCTTAGAAACCTTCACTACAGAACTGAATTCTGTTTATATTTTTCTTTAGGTAAAAGGAAAATTAAAATTTTTCTAATTTAATTATCTAAATTTAAAAAAACTTTGCAACGTAAATAAGTAATCAGCTTTTTAATAAAATATAAGTTGGGCATACAAAATTTTTCTTAAAACTTTGTGCGACTTGGTAGCTTTGGTAACAAAGCCAAATTGAATGAATTTTTATTTTTAAAATCTTGATAAATAAAAACAGAAAAATAAAACTGATTATTTTTTAGTAATAAATGCTGAAGTCTAGAGCAAACTGCATATGTGTTGGTGAGAGAATAATGGTTTATTACCGCCATAAAACCAAGTATCGCATTTTAAAAATAGTATATTACAATTTTAAAATTTATCAAGCTAGGCAAACAATAAAAATCAAATTATCTCAAAATATGTTTTCAGCATTCGGTTATTGCTTTCTTCAAATGTTTAATCTGAAAAGAATTGCTGAAGGTTCTGTTTGCTTAGTTTAATAATTTTCAAAACGTTAATAAAATACATATTGTTATTTTATTTAAATTTGGGACGACGTTCAAGTTATGCCAGGGGGATAAGTTGTAATGACTTAAAAGTTCCAAAATAAAAAATTATTAATCACAATATTTTAAGTCTTTGGCGATCGAAACATATATGCAGCCCTTCGTTTCCCAGTTGATTATAAGTCGGCTTATACGGCCTGCTGCATGTCACAGTTAAGCCGTCGACTTAGGAACTTTTGGAACTAATCAGAACTGCCCTTTAAAAATCATGAATTTAATAGGTGGGTTTAAAACTTTTTGTTATGGAAAACGAATGAAAACATCAAATGAGAAGTATTGAGCAGCCGGCAAAGCTTAACTTGGGCAGAATTCGTAAAACCAAATATTACAAAACTCGGATTAGTAAGAAAAAAGGTCGAAGGTTATTAAACGATCTCGAAAAAATTGCGAATTCCATTCACGTTCTTGACGACGTCTAGATTAGGAGAAAATACTTTTTTTGATGTAGAAAATATATAAAAAATCTGTAGGGTGGTATTCAGGGGATGTCCCATGCGGCTATACCGCACGTAAGAGAACCCATCTGAAAGAAAATTTACAAATGCAGCGACTCAATAAAAAGGATCAGTGGCGAATAAAAAAACTAATAATACATAAAAGTAAAACGTAGGTTCGGAAAATTTAAAGTGTGATCACATATTTTAAATTTGAATAAACAGCGTAATTGAACCTTCACAAATCTTAATCCGCCAAATTAATCGATCAGAACCGACCGCTTTAAAATCCCCATCACGGAGGCCCTCATCAAATTTAATCGAGTTCTAAAAAGCAATAAAAGAAAATGGTTGAGATTAATAAAGCAAAGAAATCAAATTAGTAACCATAAAGAAGTATTTTACATAAAACTGTTCAGGTGGAATTTAGTGAATTGCGGAAATTTGCGTCTTATTCAAATGTTCGAGTTTCCATAATAATTGCGATATATTCACAAGTTAACAATAGCAACAATAAGTTCGCTTTTCAATGAGGGTATTGACGAAAAGGGGATGCTAATGTGTATCCGGTATACGCGTATGTGACTACGCTTCGGTGTAAAATATTTTCCATTTTCCCAATTTATTAAGAGACTGAAACTGGAAAGTTGCAACTTTCGCTAACACGAAATTAATTTTATGCTCCAGATCAATCAAAAAAGTGTAAATTAAACAATTAAAGTCGGAAAGTTTCGACAACTTCCAACCGAGCAACCAACGTCTGACAGCTTGTAGATTATTCAGCAATATATGATTTAATCAGTATCAATTATTGCCGAAAATCCACTCGACAGAATCGATATCCTACATTAGCAAACTAGTTAGATCCATTACCGGAAGAGAATAACCATTATTGATCAACAAAGAGTCACGGCTTGTTGAACTTTCAGTCATACGTAATGAATTTTAGGGTTAACTTATATCCAACGACTTAATTCGATAAATATGAAAATTAACTAAGAGCACCCACATCGGCATCCACCCGTAAGAATTAAGTCGAAGCGAAAACATTCCGTGCTACGCTCCGACTTAACCAAATAAACTCGGTATGCTTAAGGCATAAACTAAAAAATGTGTTAATATTAAAGCTTAAAATGAAAAACATTAAGCACACTGGAGGTACTTGCACAAAAAACAACCTTCCGTACGACAGGAAACCTTTTTGAATAAAACAGAAAATAAAAAACCCATTCACGCTAGCATAACATATTTAATTTAATGTAACATTCCTTAACAGTTGTGGATAATTTAAAATGCAAACTAATAATAAGTTTTCTGAATCGATAACTAATTTACATGAGCTTCTAACATATTTCATTAATTAAATACTTTTGCACACAATAAAACCGTTCATTATAATCTAGCAAAAACAGCGAAAAAGTTCACTTCGTCTAAGCAAAATCAATGTGATACTTAATAATCGAGTTTCTTAGGGCGCCTACACACGCGCGTACTCAGTGGAAGACTTAAAAGTGTTCCCTGCTTTGTATAAATTAAAAGAAAATTGTTTCTTTATTAAACTTTAATGTTTCGTTTTAATTTTCATTAAAAATTGGTATTACTTTCTATTAAAAGAAATTTAAATTAAGAAGACGTTTCAAAACGAAGCTTTCATAAAAAATTTCATCTCGTGCCGTAGTATATATTTGAGAACATCAAATAATAAACCATATTAAATATTAAGTTATGAAACGGTTCGCAAAATTGGATCAAGTTTCGCAATAGTGAAATTCAATCAAATTGAATAAAGCTCAAAGCTTAACTCTATTATTGCTATATAAGAAAAAGAAGTAAATTTGATTATCGATACAACTTGCTAAATTATTTGAACCAAAATTCTACGCAAAAAAAGTTATTACGGACGGGTTTTGGCCGAAATACACCTTATACAATTGATTGATTTTTAAACGGTCACCCGGTATATAACTATTAGGTCAGATTGCAGACTTCCCTAACAGGACTTAATTCAAATGTTTTATTGTTTTGCCAATTCCAACAATAATTGACTTTGATCGCATGTTTACGTTGACTTCCTACAGCCGACGTGTCTACGCTTTCACAAAATGAATTCATCTATCAGAAACACAATGGGAAATTCACCTCTTTAGAGCGAAAAAGTTCAACAGATAGGCGAAAAGCGTTTGTTCATTCATCGTATCAATAAGTACAATTCATGCGTTACTCCATTCATTTGTAGTCTGTGACAGTTGGATCCTTTGTAAGTTAAATGTCATTTATTCACATATCTTAAGAGGCAAGCGATTCGTCTAGATAAAAAAAATAAATCCGTTCGGATTAACCTTTTCAATAAATTTAAAAAGCAAAAACCCCACAGAAAATGTAACACTAGGGTTTTGTATTTTTCGTAGCCGAGATTTTCGTAATTAATTTTTCATCCTTTCCGTCGTGGCGATAAAAGCAAAAGTATCGTATTAATGTGAGGTTATGTTCGTTGTCTTTGTAGCAAGCTCCGCCTTCTTCCTGGTCCACGATTGGTGGCTTCGAAAACCGTACGTAACGTTAAAACAACGGCGTTAATGTGGTTTGCAAGTCCTCGTGCGCATTAAACTATTCGAATATAAAAGGAATTTAATCGCGGTAATAAAAATAAAATTTTTAAATTGCAATTCGTGGCATGTCACATTAGAATTTCTAATTATCATATTAGTGGCATAATTCCGTTGTATTATGAAGAAGGTAAAATTACAATCTAAATTCCATCAAAACAATAAACTCCACGTCATTCGGTGAAACTAGACGAGGAGCGTTAAACGAAATCGACATAGAGTGGTTGGAGAAGACGGGTAGATAAAAGGTCCGCGATTGCATCTGCCTTCTCATACGAAGCATTTAATTACATAAGAATTCGGATGATTCCTTTTGAATAATAATGCTTCGTTTGATAATGCGATGGGGCCCTTGATATGCTTGTTTTAAAGACAATTTTGAAGTAGCTTTAACGTTTGGAGCGATTTAAAACAGTAACACGATGAAGGCAGAAATTGTTAAACAAAAGAGCCATTCCACAATAAATTTGCAATTCCACCACCAATAAATTTTAACGAGGGTCGATATAAATATCAGGCGAATTGAAATACACCTCAACATCTTTTACTACGTGAATTTAGAAATTAACCGCTTTTATTTATGAACCAATTCAAAAGGGCAACTAATACCGCAATATTATTTAAAAAAAATCGATTTTGAAGTTTATGATTAAGTAGCGTGCATTCGATAGATAAAATAAATCCTAGGGGATTAAATATTGGCTTAAATTACCACTAGACTTTTCAATAAATTTGTTTGCGTGATACGTTTTCACGTTTAAAACCTATAGAATACCAACATAAAACGAAAATTCGAGGCTGCTTTCAAATGAAATTGATTTCATGCACTTCAATTTTGTAATTCACTTATTCCACTTATTCTTCATGTCAAGTCGAATATTTTCGGCTGTTGCTTGGTAATCCGCCGAGCAAGCGACGCTGGTGCAAAAAAAGTGAGATTAAAAAACACACAAGTCCATAAAATTAAAATTTCATTTCTTCCTCACGACCGAACGTGGTGAAAGGAATAGGCAAAAACCGAACTATACAACACAGAAGGCGTAACGACATTTTCGATAAATTAAGCCGAAACCTTTTTTTACATAACTTTTAATTAAGGGTTGCGCGTAAATCAATGTTTAACCCTTAATTAAATTCTGTAAAAGAAATTTAAGCATCACATTTAAAATGCAGATGTACATTTAAAACTGTAACGTTTCATTCGACATGGGAATTATCATAAACACTTTTTTAAACGCCCTTATTGTTCCCGATATCAAAAAGTCTTCAAGTCTCAAAAGCTCAGTAACTTTAAATAAGAAAATTTAATCAAACTCTTTACGTAACACGAGACAATTTAATTTACTGTCGTCTTTAAACTTACATATTCAAAGACGAGGAAAAAATTTGCGGTTTTTTTTAGTGGAATCAAATTAAGCCAACGAAAGTTTAAAGTTGCAGTTTGTTTAACTAAATCGTCCAATTAAAATTAGCATAATTAGCTACAACATAAAACCGTTGCTTAAAATTGTAGAAATTCTAATGCAAGTCTTAACTGAAATCTCCATTTAAAATTTTAAATCTAAATTTAATGTTAATTAACTTCAAGTGCGTATAAATTCTAATTTGCAATCAATTTCAATTTTCCGACTGTCAAGTTAAATACAGACGACTCGGTAATTGAGCCAAATGGAGAAAATTACTAATTTACTCATTAAGAATTAAGAAAATTTTAATTCGCTATAACGGATCGATTCCGATTCAGTTAACACCTCCGCTAAATTTTAATGCTTTATCAACACGTCAAATCTCATTTACGCTAAGAACCTAGTTAACTCGCCTAGTTAATATGAATTCTTTACGTACTAACTGGAATAAATTATGAACTACCTTGTGTATTTTATATTTCAGAGCTAAAATGCTATTTATATAGGGCAAATACAGAGACGTAGTACAATGAAAATAGGTGACCCCTTCGAGAACTCCTCGCCTCCTTTAAAGCAGCAAAGAGAGATTTACTCTAACCCTCCAAGGTGAATTCTATGTTCTAAATAAACCACAATTTAAACATTAGTTTAAAATAGTACTGTAAACTAGAAATTTAGGATGAAGCTGGAGAGCAACCACTCGACAAAGAGGGAGATCGATGCGAAGACTCTACAGTAACTGAGCTACAGCTCAACTGTAATTTGTAAAAACGAAAATAAAAATGCTCCAAATATCTTGAGGTGACCCTAGACAAAAACCTTCGTAACATGCAAAGCAAGGAGTGCTATGGCCACACATTAAGCCCCTTGCTAAATAGACGAAGTTCTCTAATATAAAAAATGGCCTGATACTGTTCAAAATAGCAAAAATTTTAGGGCTATGCGACTGAAGGCAAACGTCCAAGTGAAGTAGAACATAGCAATGTGATAATCAACGAAGGCTTTCAAAGCTTTCAAAAAGCTACGTAACTACCAGAGTAATGATTATTTGCGATATAAGAGGTCGAAAACAATCCCCCCCCCCCCCCACATGATCAGAATACAATTTTTTTTTCTGTTTTAGACCGGAGAATATAGGCAATGCATTCAACCACTGATGATCTGGATGTTATCACAAAACTTTTATTCTATGAATATTATCAAAATTTGCAACAATCGGTAATCTTTAAAAACATCAAGAGCACAAAACAGAATTGTTTACGTCCTGACGAATTCGACTACTTCTCTTCCCAGTTTCTCAGTCTTTCATTACCAAACAAGACTGATTAGCTAACAACATTTTCATTGAAGGCATCGATTGCCGTCGAAAACTGCATCATTCGATTTGAGAAATTTGTTCGTGGAAGCTCCCGAATAATACAAAACTCCTTGCAATCAATTACAGATCCATTCTTCAAAAGCTTTATTTGGATTAAGTAACCAGCAGCTAAATACCCAATTCAGCGTACTAAATTGATTTATCGGCGAAGTTGATTTTCTTGTGATCAAATCATTTTCCCCCAAAAATATTGCAGTTTACGTGACATTTGAATTCCGTATTTCTTTTTGACGTAGCATGAAAAGTTCAACCGGCTGTAGTCAGCGCCGTAACTACCAGTGTTCCATGTGTTTGGTGGAACACGGGCCCCCGGCAAAAGGGGGCCCTCCAAGGACCCACATCAAAAAGCATAAATTTGATAAAATATTAAATAAAACACATTTTTTAGAAATAATATTTTTCGTAGAAACGTAAAAGATTATAACGGTAGCTTTTCAATACAAGAATACAATATAACAGAATTGTTTAATAGATTATCAAATTTGTTGAAGAACGCAACAATGTAAGTGCGCTGTATCCGGTATAATTATCTAACTTAGGTACCGCTAAAATTCTTTTGTGCATATATTTTAGGGTTTTTCCATAGTTTACTTAGATGTAATAAAAATGTTAACTGGTTTATTATTAACATCGTTGAAATCAGTAAAGCAAAATTATTAAAAAACTACTTAGAAACCTTTGAAACCATATTTTTAATTGTACTAAAATCAAAATTTTTTTTCAATTAAAGCAATAGCTTTTGATTTGGCAAAAAAACAGATTTTTCGGAAAGAAGAATGGGAAGATCAAAACGATTTTTTGATGAGAAAAAAATCATTTTCAAATTGAAAGTAACGAACAAAAGTTTAAAGTGAACGCTTTTTTTGAAAACTTTAGATATTATAGTAATAATTGCTCAGATGAATAGAAAAAGTCGTAATTTGATTAAAATTAATGCCAATTTTCGAATATTAAGCTCTAAAGTTTTAAGTATCCTTAATTTTATTTAATGATTCAAAATCTTTTGTATTCATACTGAGATTGTTAAAAACAAGAAATATGTAGAGATTACTTCAGTAGAACTGAAAAATGATGAAAAATTGTTGATTAGTCTTAAAATTTATAATATCATCCTTGTACCACTGCTTGCAGGACAATAATTGCGCAGAAATTGCTAAACGTCAGAAGAATACTTTAAATCAGTGTTTCCCAAATGTCTCGAAATTAAGGACCGCCAAAATTAGGCACTAGGGGACCCCCAGAAACTGTTTCGTTACCAAAATAAAAAATAAAGCAAATACTATTTAATTTTTTATATAAAGTGTGTCCACAGAGAACCTTTGAGGTGGCGATAAAGAACACTTTTCTAAGACAAATTTTTTAATAAAATTTTCGTCCAAGTTAAGGGAAAGATGTTAAAAAATTCAGGTTATTTTTTTTTACTTTTCTTGCGAACTCCGTATTTCGTAAACGAAACGTCTTAGAAAAAATCTGATGACCCAAACCGGATAAGGAATTTAACGGGCTAGAACTTTGGTCAAATAAATTTTTTTGGGAAACCAACCGTTTTCACAGAAATTCTGAAAATAAAGAACAAGGTGTAGGTAAAAAAAATACACCTTATCTCCGGACCTGTTTTATTTTTTCACCTTACTCAACAACGGCTAACCATACAGCCGTGTTAAAAGATGTATCTAAAATACATGTAAATTTTACATTTTTAAAATCGATTTTGTTCGAAAACTTTTGGATTAATAATTATCAAACCAGTAAAACTGAGATTAAATGCTCACCATTGTTATTTATTAATTTAATAAGCATTTCTTTTAATAGTCGGTAGTGGAATTTTCTAAAAAGTAGAAAAAACAGTATTGTTATTGTTGTGGGTACATATTTTGCAGATTGAATAATTGAATTTCATAAAATTAGATTTTGTTGAAATATGTTTTCTGTGCCTTTGTAAATTTGATTTGGGTAAACATAAACATTTGACTTTAATTTATAAAGTTCAACTAACGGTTATTCCTTGTGTAAATACAATTTCTCTATATATTATCATAATAATTCAATACATACAAAATATCAATAGGATAGAGTTAGGTCGGTTGTTTGATCAGTCCAACCCCTGGCCGAGATTCCGGAGCTACTCTGTTTGTCTATGTTTATCTATACGAATTTTTTAGAAGTCGGAATATTCCGCTCTCGGTTCTGTTTGTAAAAGCTAGCCGATAAAAAATAAGTTCATTCTAAATCTAAACATCTAACAGGTAGGTGCATTCTTAGTTTTGAGCTGCAAGGAAATTAGATCGTTCGGCTAGCAATTGAGATCAATATAAGACATAAACGAAGGGAATGCGAATGTAAATTTAATTTTTAACCTGAAGTGCTAACTGAAGCGGAATCAATCTGATATTCAAACAATCGTCGATAGAAATTGCGAATTCAAAGGTCAATAATAAAGTAATAATTTTGATATTGGGAAAAACAAAACGTAAAATTTTGAAAAATACATCTGTAGGTTTCCATCAGATCAGATGGTATAAAGAAAGATATTACAAGATTGATTTTTCAAAGTGGAGTTCCGGGAGCTCTTTTGTGCTGAGCGAAAACGATTACAAAACAAGCCGTAACCGTATAAAATGCTATCTCTGATTTTGTCGCATCAAAGTGGGTTTGTATATTGTCATATTGTGTTGGTTACCCTGTAACGAACCCGGCGACATTTACAATATGAAGCCGGTTATTTATCATATCTATTTTAAATTCATAGTGTTATGAATATTTAACAGCAATAAGCGTTAGGTACACAAATTTAGATCTTAAATTTCAAATTTAAAATTCATCGAGTTAAAATTTGTTCAAGTTAAAAAAAGTTTAGCAAAGCTAACAAAATATGATTAAAAATAAAAGTGTCGGACTTTCTTTTTCGAACAAGAGCGTTTTCGTAATGCAACTTTAGTTGGGAAACTGCGTTTCCTGCAGGCAAATACAGCTAAATTTAGTTACGAGTTTGAGCTGATTTGATAAGCAGCAATGCCGGAAGCCTACACAGAAATGTGTTGGCAACTCTACCCGTAATGCGGTATCTAACTGTTGTCTGGCTAATGAAATTTTCGTTGAGGAATTTGTTAATTATGCAACAAGTACAAGAATCTTGTATACCACAAAATCTACAGACAAAGCGCCAAAGTCGACATATTAATGAAGCTTCGGAATAATGTATGAAGGCACGTTTCTTTTATACGACCGCCCTGCCCTGTCCCTTCATCCACCACACAACTTCTATTATAAAATTTGTATTTTGTAGATTTCATTTTTACCCATGACACATTCAGAAATAAATTATTCAGGAAATTTCAAAATGGAAAGCTTTATCGCAGCACTTCGCACGTCTGTCAAATTAAACATGTCATAAATCTATGAATGATAATATTGCATGTCTAGAAATACATTGTTTGCGCCTCCATTAAATTATATCGAGCAAATCTTTTAAACACATCATCTACGATAACATCCCATATTTTAGCTTAATCCATTCGGATTAATATCGTTACTACGTAAACTCGATGGCATTAATCAATCAATTTGTCTCTCTCCATGTTCGTATCCATAATGGCTTCATTACCTCTTACACCACCTGAGTCCGTATGTTGTAGGATGTTCTTGGATATGTATTGTGGAAGACGTATCTATAAGAATTTCAGAGGAAACTAAGTCTCCCTTGCCCACTCTGACGAGCCGCCACTGGATATTATACTTTATGACTGTAGTTGTAAAGGCTTCAGGCAGTCTGTTTCTCGATCTTTCAACTAATTATAAGTCAATATTTATCTTGATCTTCCTTTACCTTCGTAGTAATTTTCAGCCATTTCTTGCAGAGTAAATATTATAATCTTAAAAACAATGGCCAATTCTAAATCTACGTTGTTCATCATTTAATTATGTTTCCACAACATTCTTTAGAATACCCTTAAAATCCTTTACAGCCAAGCACATCAAAGAGATTTCTATAGAATTCGAATTCTTGTGTATCCTCTAAATCAGCTTGAATCTGTTTATAATTATATAAGGTTTCACTTCCGACGTACTATCAGTTAGCTCATCTCGATCTTCTAATGTTCAGTTTTTTTTTATTAAACTGCATTCGGCGCCTTACAACTACAGCCCTATTACTGCAGTTTTTAGATGTTAAAGTACATAAACAGTGGGTTAACTTAGGTATTTAAGCTCATGTAAACTTAAAAAAAACTTTATCTTCAACAAAAAAAATTAAAACATGCGGTCTATTAGTCAGCTCATCGAATTTCTGCATACGAAGAAAATATTTTAAATAAACAAACTAAACAAAATGTTAAAATAATGAATTTTAACTGTTAAGTAAAGAATACATACTTACATAGAAAAATAATATTTCAAAAACAATAAAAACAACAAATTAACATTTAACAGGTTTGGACTAAGAATATTTGAATAAACAAGAAATGAATTTTGAAAAAATTACGTTATAAAATTCATGAAAATATAAAATATAAAATAAAAACTTTGTAATACGATATAAAGGCCTCTATTTCACAATTATTATTGATCATCAGTCGTATTTAACATGAGAAACCAAAGAAATAAATTATTTTATTTATTTTACGTTAAAATTTCATCGAGACACGTGACATTGTTTGGTCTAGTTTGGTTTGGTTTTGATTTAAATTAAAGTTGTGGTTTAAATGGTAGTGATCTTTCTTGTTTAGTTTGTTTATTTAAAATTACATACTACTAATTACCACACTACAGACTTAAAAATTCATTTTTAGGTTAATTTTCTAAAATATTTTAAGTTTAAAAATTTAATTGAACAAAAATAGAACGTTAAATAATTCAGTGGCGGTAGCGCGGGCGCTTTCGTCACCAAGAATTTTAAATACATAGTAATAATTATTATTGCCAATTTTATAACCTCCTAAGGGCAGAAGTTGCTAACATGCAGCTAACTTAAAATTTCAGCAGACAATTAGCTAAAATTAGCTAAAGAAAATCTTAAGTTTTAACTAAATTCTCCCATTAAATTTTAAATTAAAAAGTTATTAAATTGAAAGCGAATGTTATTGCTTTAATCAGAATTTATTTATACCTTCTCTGAAAGCTTAATAAAAATATTAAATATTGTTATTGTTTAATTAATATTTCAGAAGTTAATAATTTAATTATTAAAGATTAAATTTTAATGCTATCTTAAATTTCCTTATTAAATCGTCCCTTATTCTCATACTAATTTTATTACCTCATAATTGATAATCAGATTTTATTTGTAGAATAATTTATTAATAATTTTAATAAAAATTTACCAAAAATGATGACGTCACAAATCAAATGGCTGACGTTATTGATGTGGCCAATATAGGTTTACTTATACCTGTATAAATATAACAAATTTAAAAAAACATCACGGTTGTCCTTGGCTCTATGTAGCTGATCTCTTTGATTATTAGATGACCCACTACCGATTTCGGAGTCTTCCTATTTTTTTTTTTAATTATAAATTATGTTACCAAATACGTAATCTTGCTTTAAAGCATATGGCCAAACCCAGTGATCTACCCATACATTTTCACTAGGTGACCAAATCACCTGCAAATTTTCCTTTCCAACAATACCAGTTTCTCCTTACAATAATTCAAAATGCCTTTGGCTTATATACAATTACCAAAGCTTATTACTCTGTGTTTATAAACTTCAAACTTCACCCTCGTCATTCTTACTGAAATAAATTTCCACCCCGCACTTCCCCACATCGATGCCCGAACTACCCCCATAAATCCACTAATAAAATAAAATAAAAATACAAAGTTAGAAATATTCAATTAAAGCCGGATATTAAAATTTAATCAAAAAATATAAAACTAAAAAAATTAAAAAGCTGTTGAAAAGTTAATTTTGAAGTTTGCACGCTTCAACTAATGATAGCTTAATATAAAAAGAATTAAAAAAATTTCATTATAATTAAGTGTTCGTAATATATAAATAATTACATTTGTTGGAAAAATAGAAAAAAAAAGTTGTGTACTGCTGACTGCGTGCTGCCCGAGTGGCTGTCACTCTTAAGGTTCATCGATTCGAATTTTCTTATCAGGACAATTAGCATTAAATGATAAATTAACATTTAATTAAATTTATTTGAGTGAAAACTCAAAATTACATTCGACTTGAAATTATCTTAATCCTCATCGTATAATTCGGTTACATAACTCAAAATTAGATCGACACTTAAAGACGGTTAATTTGATTTCTAAATGCATTTGACCCACGAGAAAGTCGAGATAAAAAGGAATTGAAGAAGGATAGTTGAGAAATTACACGTATATTAGTAGGATTTTAAAAGTAATGCGTTTCGTCTGCAAATAAGTTTCCGAGTGCGGAAATAGACAAAATTGAGAAAGATTAACCCGGAATATTGACACAGCAACTCTCATAATTCAAATTAAATTAGACAAACCAAGTTTGAGTCGTAAAAGGGGTAGTCCTGGAAGGGTAGATGAAATTTGCAAACAAGACAATGCAATCTACAGAGTAACACCTCAAGCAGATCTTAGTTATAACTTTCGAGTTTCCGAACAACTTATCTTAACATGTCTGTTGACTTGTCGTATCATACACTTGCCAAACAGACACAAAATAACGAAACTTTAATATAAATTCCAGAAACGAATTTAATATTCAATAATGGAAATTTTGCAAAAGCATTTATTATCGAAAACACCAAACTTAATTTAAATAAAACCTTCGTTGCTTGATTTTGCTTTATTACACATTTTTCATACAAGTAAAAAGCTAAACCGCTTATAAAATTTAATTTAAACTGCAAAACTGCTCAATTTTATGTTATTATAAAATTACATATTTTTGCTACTACTATGTAAAAATTAAATTATAATACCAACATTGTAAAAGGCGGAGGGTTGAGGGGATGGGAAAGACGCAACTCCCCTTTATCTTTTAAATTTTAGCAATGGAAAATGAATTTCTCTAGATAACTCTTGGTAACACTGTAATCTCTTCTCTTTTCTGATGTCAAAAACACACAGCATAGTTTACTAACTCAAGACAAGAATCTGTTAAAATTAACATTACCAGCTTCGTAGAGGTCTGAGAGGCACACAAAACATCGCAATGCGTAATTACAATGCTTTTTAAATTAATTTTTAGTCACGAAACCGCTTTGGCCTCATTTACATTTATGGGATGAAAACGATAATTTTCCTAGACAAGCAGAAGATAGTAGGTACCACAGCTACAACATTCAATTAAATTTAACTGGGCGCTCAAACAACTAAGTCAAAGATATGTGGAAACTAAACATGAAAAGTAAAGTAACATCCCCTTTATTTCGTGCTTATGAATACAATTTCAAGAAACCCTCAAAACTGTAATGAATATTAAAAATTTAAATATGTTTCAACTTTACATTGCGTGCTTACACAAGTCTTTTTTTGCAAGCCATTAATAAAAATAATGCAAGTGAACAAATATATTTTTTATAACTACAGCTATAAAATAATTTTTCAAAATAAAAAACATCCGATGTAACAACACATGAATATTCTATTTCATCTTCTAAAATTAAATTTACAAACGCTCTTTAGACGGCGCCCAACGTGGGGCGTGGTTGCAGAAAAACAAGTAGACGACAATGATAACTTTTAACGCGATGATTTCTGTTGCCAAGTTAGAAAAATTTTGTCTTTCAATCAAAGTTATTGGTATCTCGTAATTTAATATAATCTATAGACTAGAGAAGTATTTACATGGTTTAGCACATCTGGCGCAGATCCAACTCGGCGTGGTGCCATCTGGGTAAGAGTTTAATTTTGATGATTTTCATTTAAAGTTCAATCTATCATCATCTAAATAGATCACGTAAGTCCTGGATTATAGAATGCGGTAGGGCAGGATTTACGAAGTGTTGCGATCCTACGCCGCGAGTAGATTCTACTCCACTGCACTGTATAAATGAGTCTTCTTGACGTCCAGAAGAATTTGATTTGAAGTAGGCAAATAAATTTCAACTTGATTAATTCATGGTTCAGGTAACGAAACTTGATAGTAAACATATTTTTTAAATGAAATGTAATTTAAAGTTTGAAGCAGTTCAAACTTTAACATATCATATTTGTATTTTAAATGCGAATGTGCATATTCATAGATTATGCATGCTAAGCTGATATTTTGTAACTTTTAATTAAATTTTTTTGTCGATATTTTGAATAGCAAAATAGCTATCGAAGAAGTCCGCACTATTGATTTCCTTTGTATACATAATATGCTATTTTGTACACCTACTCTAAAAAATTAACAAAAATCGAACTTCGATAAAAAGTTAAAATTATTGAACTCTAAGCCGACCATAGTAAGCTATTATTTAGTGTTGTGTCTGGCACGCGAAGACTAAAGGTTTATTTGCAAATTATTTATGCATACTATCAAAATCTTCCACTATCGCCACGTAAACAACTTATGTTTGGTTTGTGTCTGCTTTTAGTGGTAATTTGAGATTTTACTTATAATTTTTTTATCAATCGGTCGATTAATTAATTATGCTACTTTGAAACTGGCGGAACCGCTTATGTTTAATACATGTGACAATGCTTGGCAAGATTATATTAAAATTCAAACTACCTTAGTGAAACCGTCTCGAAGCATCTGAGAGCAAAATCATTAAGTTAGTGTAAATATCACTGTGATTGATGGCTCTTCCGGATGACAAATGGAGAACATCCTACTAATACTGAAACAACCCGTGCAAATAACTAAGACAAACTCCATAAAGCATGCTAATGCGATGGAATAACTGACGATTTTTTGTTTTTATGCAAATAAATTGTTTTCATTCAGATCGGACTGAACCGAAGGTCCAAGATCTAATTCGCACCGTATTGGACGTGCGCCCAATTGGCGCCGTTAGGTTGCGCAATTTATACTGTTTACTGGCCTTGTAACGTTATTTTCCTATTGGTTACAAATACCCTTTTTGACTCTACCGATTGAAATGGTAGATAGGCTAGCAGTAGCTAGCAGCTTTGCAACTTCGTGAGTTCTTTAAAAAGATGTTGGCTACGTAAAAAAAGACGGAGAATGTTTTTGGGCGCCAGTTGAGGAATAAAACGACTTTATAAAATTCTCCACTATCTCAACAAAAACATAATAAATGATAAATAAAATAGAATTCTCACAAAACTAGACCTCCAAAATGCAAAATATTTATCATTCAAAAGAACGACTTATCAACAAGAAAAAGGATTGCAGTGATACCGCTACAGGCCGGTTCACAAAAGAAAGAATTTAGATGACCTAAATTACTTTAGTATTTTCATAAGGATGAACATTATTATTATTAGTAACACGCTGTGGTACATGTCCCCACTGCACTGAAGCTTAAGCTTATTGTGCACCCATCCGAGTTTTACTCAAACAACTGCGTCTCTTCGACCAAGTCGAGAACACAGTTGAAGGGAGATTGTTCTATCTCCTCGGTTGTTGGGTAGGGTAAATCGAGGTGACGCAGCCTGCTCCTGACCAAGGCCGGGCATTGGCATAGTATGTGGAGTGGGTTTTCAGCCTCCTCACCACACATCCTGCAATTAGGATCCTCCGCCAGCCCCATAATGCTGAGGTCCCTTTTGAGGCAGCAGTGCCCTGTAAAAAAAACCCACTAACCTTCTAAGTTGTTTCCTACTCAACATGAGTATTTTGTTCCTTTTGGACTCACTGGGCGGTGCCCTTATGAACAAACGCGATTGCTTCAGTCCAGGTAGGTCCACCCAGTGTGCAAGGTGTTGTTCTGCTAGTATGTCCCTAATTCTTCCCTTTGCGGTAGAGTATGCGATCCTGCAGGAAGGTTCCGGGCCCATTAGGTTTGCGCAAGCGGCCTTCCTAGCTAGAGAATCCGCTTCTTCATTGCCCTTGATTCCCGGCACCCACATCAGTGTGACGTTGTTGCGGAGAGCAAGTCTTGCCAGAGCATCTTTGCATTGTTTCGACAACCTGGGAGTGTAATTCAACTCCTTCCAAGGCTCTTAGAGCTGCTTGGCTGTCAGTCATGATACAGATTCTCCTCTCTGCGAGGTTCCTCCATACCAGCTCTTCAGCACAGACCAATATAGCAGTTACTTCTGCCTGAAATATAGTTGCGAGAGGTCCCAGGTTAATACTATAAGCATCCCCCGGTCTTCTGCCTCGCACGCCTATTCCAGTACTTGTCTCAGTCTTTGATCCATCTGTATACCAGATGGTATCATACTTAAGCCCCAACGTTTGTGAGGTTTCAATTTTATCCCTATCCGGTACTAGGACCTTATAGGGCTTTCTAAAGTCCCTCACGGTGCTAGTTTTATCAGGGTGCATGCTAAGCAAGCCGTTACTCTTAATTGAGTTTAAGATCATGGTGTGGTGCCCCCTTCTGAGATTGATCTCACCATGATCGTTAATTTTCAACCTGTAGGCTGCAAGTAGAGCCTCGGACCGCACAACTAGGTGTAGAGGCCGAAGACCCAGGAGAGCCTCCATGGAAGCGGTGGGCGTTGATGCCATTGCCCCCGTAATACCCAGGCACGCCAGTCTTTGCAGCCTGTTGAGCCGGTTTATGCTTTCCCTTTTACTGGCTTTGTGCCACCAGATCAGGACTGAGTGTGTGATCGTGGGTATCACCACCTTGGTGTACAATCAAAGTACCAGTTTAGGTTTTAGTCCTCATGTTTTACCGATCATGCTCCTACAGGCCCAGAGAGCCCTAGTCGCTTTGTTCGTAATGTGACGGATGTGAGGTGTGAAGGTCAGCCTGTTGTCCAGAATTAGACCCAGGTATTTGACCTCCTTCTGCAGAGGCAGCTCCTCCTCCCGCAACCTCAGAGTCCTCACATCCCGAAGTTTAGTGCGTTGTGTAAACGCCACAACAGAGGTTTTGCTCGGATTTACCGATAGCCCCTCTCTTGTGCACCATTTTTCGACGATTCTGAGTGCGTTTTGCATCAACGAAGACACGACTCCTCCGAATTTCCTAATAACAAGAATTGTGATATCATCAGCAAATTCCTGTCCATGTAACCCTGCCTGTTCTAGCTCCCGCAGAAGACTATCCACCACCAGGCACCACAGCAAAAGCGAGAGAACCCCCCCCTGCGGACACCCACGTGCGGCAGAAACCTCCACAGTCGTCTGTCCCAGACTAGCTCTGATTTTCCTGTCTCTGAGGGTGGAGCTAATCCAACCCGTAATGGCTGGGTCGACTCCACGACTTCCGACAGCTCTCACTATAGAGTCAAAAGAGGCGTTATCAAACGCCCCCTCTATGTCTAGAAAGACTCCCAGAGCAATTTCTTGGCTGCCAAGAGCCCCCGCTATCCTGTGAGTTAGTTCGTGTAGACTAAGCTCACACGATTTGCCCGATTGATAAACATACTGGTGTCTGTGTAAAGGTGAGTTCACCAATACGCTATCCCTAATGTGCCTATCGATCAGTTTTTCCACTGTCTTCAATAAAAAAGACATCAGGCTAATTGGACGAAATGATTTTGTCTGGGCATATGATGCACGCCCTGGCTTGGGTATAAATACCACTCTTGCCATCCGACAGCTTTGGGGTACATAGTTGAGCGCCAGGCTGGTTCTGAACAATGTACATAGAGGGGTGGCTAGTATTTCCATCCCCAACATAGATAAGTAATCAAGCCAAATCCAAGTGACTCTGGTCAATTGTAAAAACAGTTTAAAAAAAATCGAATTTTCTGTTATCAGAAAATACCAAAAATATTCGTTCGCAACTTGTAAACTCAATTCATATAGAATAAAACTTTTCTGTCAGATATTTTATCTACAATCAACATTTGCAAATTTCAATATTAGCCAAAATAAAATATTACTAATTTGAGAATCCAAAAATCAAATCAATGACTCATCTAGCCAAATCGGGAGTTCACAAACTATTCACTAAAAATAACTTGAAAAAAATTACGTTTTCAAGATCGCCGATTTTTCTCTGTTTCCGTGGTTCCCTCAACGGAACCGTTGCATTTTTTAAAATTAAAAAATCTCCTCGGCAACGCCATCTAACTTCTCTTAAATTAAAATTATGTAATATTTACAAGAACCTAAATTAAACAATTTGAAATCTCAGAATGTAACAATTAACTGTTACAACCTATGAAAAAGAATACTTAAATTTGAAATTATAATTAAAAGATAGATTTTTGAAAAAGAATTAAAAAATTTCAGCTATGCATAAGAAATGATATTTCATTATTACTTTTAAATTTCCGGTTGACAATAGACGGAGTATACCCAATTTCCTCCATTTAAATTTTGCGTATATATTAAAAAACCTGATTTCCTTTAAAACTGTATACATAAATATCAAAATAGGAAATTTAAATAAATCAATGTAAAAGTAAAGTTTATATGGTTTCCATAAAATAATAAAAAGAGCATGAGTGGGGTCTGCTGGCGTTTGGAAGTGGTTAATCTAATAAAACTGAAGCTAATGTAAAAACGTATCCCTAGGTGAATTACATCTAAAAACTTTATTTTGTATTGTGTTACTAAAATTCAATTTTAAGTTAAATTCCATTTTACCATTTAGGAGAAACTCGGAATTTCAAATTTTCCAACCACTTCGTCCTTCATGAGATTATCTCTGTTTGAATTTCGATACGCAAATTTAAAAACGCAACAAGCATCTCATTACACAAAAATTCTTTTCTCGAAACTTGAAATATGTAGGTGGGAAAATGGAAACCCCGAGACCTTTCAAATAACAACACAAATATTTCAAGGATAAACCCATTTTACGCAGTACACTTGCTCGGATTACGGCGTGTACAATGAAAATTTAAATTTTCCTCCCGGTTGGAAGATAAAACTGAGGTTTATTTGTTTTTAAAATTTGTAATGGTTGCTTTCGCCACTAACTAAAAAAAATATTACCCAAAACACGCAATTACTTATGGCAGAATGCTCGACCGGAAAAAAAAGAAAATACATTATCAATCTGTCACGTGGTAATTTATTGTGAAAAGTTTTTATAAAAAAAACAAATCCCTTCAATATAGTATACTACATGTTCAGACAGACATAAGCATCTAATTTTCCGTTTGACTAAATATGTCACAGAAGTATAACGAGGAAATATAAAACTAGAAAAAAATTAATTTTATCTCGTATTGTTTTAAAATAAAGAGAAAACTTTGCGATCGGTAGGTACAATACTTAATTAGAGATACAAAGCAGGAAAATTTAATTAAAACACAACATGAGCGTAATTGATGCAAAACAAAGCTCACATATAAAAGCTAAATTGGAACCTTACGTTCTGTACATAATTAAAACAATAACAAAATGTCAAATTAAATTATTATTTTTCAATTTTCAAAATTAAAGTTGTTCGGAAATTTGATTACACATTTTGAGTCACTCACAACAGCAAAATTAAATTTTAAATTATTGTTTACGTAAAAATTGATTTCTGGCTAAAATATTTAATAAAGCAAGGCGATGGAGAATTTTCCATTAACCTATAGAATGTAGGGTATCACGAGAGAATGCTATTTAGTTGATAAATAAATGGTCGAGAGTATTCACTTTCCAGAATTTAATAATTTATAAAAAAAAAGTAATGCTTTCATTTGAGTAAAGCCAAAAAGATAAATTTGTCTACTTCATTAAAGCTTTTAATATTTTGCCAAGCGCACAGAGTTAATAGATTTGTAAATAAAAAACCTGCTTTTCAATAATTCAGCCTAGCACAGTATATTTTCAATTTAATTTAAAAACGCTTATGAAAAATAAGCTCGGGGTTTAGGTAACAAAAGTTAATTTTGTCCTTCATTGTGCGATTCGATTGTGAAAAATCCAATCCAAGTTTTTGGCGAAAAATTTGTTTTTCATCTACGGGAAAACCTAATTACGTGATTATTAAGATTATTAAGCGAAATCTGATCCTGTAAATAGAAACACCCCAGAACCCCCAAACCAAATGCATTAGCTGGAAATTTTCAATAAAAATGTATATCAATAAATTTTCCGATGAGCTTAATTCTCCGCCAATACATACACGAGTACTTACACTTAACGGTTAATACAACAACAGTAATACAACGCTGTTATTGGTATTTATCGTTAATAAAAGACGAAACACAAAATTAAGAGGATTACAAAACCAATAGCACTCCTTATAGACCAAAATTATTGCATAATATCGATAAATCTGTATAAATCCTTAAATGTAACCGCACGACGCTTTTCGTAAACCATTTCGAAACTCGAGAAAATTAAGATTTAATTCCTAAAAGACAAGCTCATTTGTAACTCTTGAGTTTATATGCTCGTATTTTACTTTTTTTATTTATAAAACCAAAATCAAATACACTCATGATTAAATTTTTGAAAAGAGTTCTTATTGATCCTTCACAGGACTAATTGCCCATTCGCCATTAAAAAGAATTAAAGAAGTAAAAATGACAAAATTGCAAATATCACAATTTTCAACTTCTTGGCCGATTTTCCTTAGTAAGAATTAAAATTCGGACTAGAAAAGTTTTGTTCAAAAGTGCGCTAGGATCCGCACTGTTTATCTACTAATGTATTGCTATGCCCCCAACTTTACAAATTTATAAATTTTCAACCTCCTGTGAAATTTGTTGGGTTACACAGATTAGTTTTTATTAGGATGAGACTCTTAAGTAATTTTAATTAATTTCAATAAAATTCAATGATATTTATTCAATATTAAGTACTTAAAAACACAATCACTGAATGACATTATAAAAATTTTAAAATTCTAACTTTACGGTGTTCGTTGTTAAAGTTTTAATGACGTACGTACACTATAGCTTTCTCACCATATGTTGTTAATTGTTGGTTATGGTTTACTGGTTATTAGCATCTGGTCTTCCTGCTGTTCATCTTTGCTACTGTTCGAAATTGATCTGAAGCATCTTTTGACTCGCTGTCCATTCCATATAAATCATATTCACTTTTATTGATTGCGGCGTTTTATTTAATTCATAATTTTAATTTTTGTTATCACAATGTCCGAATTTTATCAGAGCTACAACGACTTTCTCGTTTGCTCAATCGTACCGCAATGTTTTAACAAATTCTCCTTTACGCCGTATTGCTGCAAATTTTCCAAATTTGTCCCCTCCTAGAGACGATTTCGCAGCGCGAAGTTCAAATGGTTAACCAATCTAATGTAGTTCGCCGCACTTTCTGTTTTATTATGATTTTCAAACACTTTAAAATTTTTCAACCTCTTAATCTCTAATTGATTTATCATTTTCAGCCTTTGCTAGTCATTAACTTTATTGTCCTCTCATTTGAGGATTCTATAGTCTAAAAATATCTTTCTTTTTTTTTAATCAAACGTAGTTAGTTCAACGAATTTCCAGGCAAGTAAAACTTTTATTTTGAAATAAATTTTGTAATTAAAATATGTTTTGTTTTAGAATTAATCAACATATCATTCAATTATTAACTAAAATTTTTGGTTCTCATCCCCGTAGAAATAAATCTTTCACTCTGAAGACTTTTTGTATTAAAATAAAATAATTCTGTGAATTGTTAAATAAATATTCATGACAGTATATTAAAATACAATTGAAACCCTTGAAAAAGCACATCCTTAGGTCCTTTTCAAATTTACCACAAGCACATTTCGACTTGCAACAACCGCCCCCAGTAAGAAATTCGGTTTTTAGTTACATAAACAAACTTTCCAAACTAAGCTAAGATAATATTACATAATAATTTAAATTTTTGTCATTAAAATAAAACAAGAGAATATACATCACGACTCACGAGTATGTGCGCTTTTGAAAGATCTCTATGTTGTCAGATTCCTCACTTTAAGGCTATTAAAACACCTGATATGTTGGCTTCAAATGGTCCATTAAAGCTTCTGAACAATGAAGGTGAAATACGAGAATATTCTTATCGATTGAGCAACCTGCACCATTAAAGAAACTTAAGATCGCCAATATTTCACATCTTTTAGGATAAAATAATTCATTATAATTCAATGCTTTTAAATGAGCGAGAACAAAACACAAATACAGCGGGGTTTAGCTTTACACATTATTTTGATACTTCTATTTTCAAGTTATTTCTTATGTGATTTTTATCGACAGGATTTAAGGACTGGCATTACTGGATTAATGGTCAATAGAAGTTTTTGAAAGACATTTGAAAGAAACTTTTCTCGGTTTGAAAAAATTAACACCTATGGAAAGTGAGATTCTAAACCCAGCCGGTTTTAGGTATCCTGGAGGGTGTTCCACACCCCCCAGACCCCCCGGTTCTAGAAACCAAAAGCTTGTGTAAATGTTATTAAATAAGAATCGTTGACTTCTTCAGAATAAATATATAATAATGGTATTTTCGTAGAAAACTTCCACACACTTATACTTGCTCGGGTAACCCTAGTGTGCGGAAGCAATTGGGAATTTTCTTACGTTTTCAAAAAAAATAAAAATGAAATAAAAAATTTCTTCTTGTTTTAAAAAATTAAATAGTAATCCAAAAGATATGTTTCCAAAAATAAATGTAATTCCAATTCAAAAGTAGTATTCTTTAAAGCAAGGGATCTTGGTTTTGATTCCGACCTTATCCAAATCGCCCGCTTATCAAAAGCACCATTCGTTCCTACGAATGCAAATTTTAAACTTTACAATTTTAAATAATTCAGATTCAATTTTTTTGCTCTTTTTCTAATTTATCAACCAAATCCAATCTACCGCTCAGTAGCCACTCAATATAAAAATTATCCAAAAATACAAATATCAAAATTTCAAAAATAACGCAATAATGCGAACGCATAGAATTCACTTTATTCAATCAAAAATCAAAATACTAACAATTAAAAAAATAAAAAAATTTCGCACCCGCTGTCGGTCATAGTTGGCCAAAAAAGCCCTTTTCTCCATCATTTCTCCCCACTCTGCACTTTTACCAATTCAAACGTTTAAAAATGAAATTAACAAATTTTTACAATTTAGCACAGGGTTTCACGACAATATCTATGTCATATATGCACCGGAGGGTACGGAATACCTTCCAGTATATCAATGATAATTATTGTAAATTATTTTTCAGATGACCCGAAGAGTTTTGAAATCCAAAAAGTCTGAATTTTGCGCCTCCTAAACCGCAGAATTATTTAAACGTAGCTTTAACCAATAAGTAATTAGTAATTACGTAGCTATTGGTTTATCATCTTTTAATTTTTAGTAATTTATTATCTATGGTGGTGTATGCAAACCAATTACACGTAGTTATTATTTTAAACTTATTCAGTCACATGAAAGCTGCATACAGGTCAACATGAATATGTTACAGTTAGTATTCAGTCTCATGCAAGCTACCACAGTTTGGCGTGAACGTGTTGCAGTTATTATTTTAATCTTCCTGTCTCGTCAGAAGGATAAAGAAGGATCATTTGCTTTTATTTGCATTGGAGACTAATTTACTCTCCTCTATAAAATAAATAAATTAAAAAAATTATTAATAGATGAGAATTTTTAAATAAGTAACTTTTGTTTTTAAACGTCGCATATTTTATGATAACCATGATGGTGAAGTTTAAGGTTATGAATTAATGTTTATAAAACCTTTTTTTATGTGGAGCGTGGTTTAGTTTTATTTAAACGTATCTGGAGGATACCACAAATTTCTACGAGCAGTGAAATTATTTGCGGTGGTAAAAAACATTGCATAAATGTGGTAGCACATGCGTGTAATTTTATATTCCGGTTGTAAAAAAAAATAAATAAATGTGTGAAAGTTAGAATTTCACAGAAAGCCCATGTTGGCTCGTTAGCGACCTCATTAGTTGAAAAGTGTTACTAAAAAAGTAGAACCATTTCCATCCCCATTAACAGTTTTATCAATTTTCCTTTACTCGAAAAAAGGATTTATATATTCGCTGCAGTCGGGCGTTCGTAACTCGTCGAGGATCACTCTTAGGTAAAAAATAACCAAAAGGAATTTTGTTGAGAATTTAATCCTCTTTAATTTTGATTAGAGGTAAGTTTTTCGAGAAAGCAGCGGTTTCTGCGGAAAACGTAAATAATAAAAATTCGTTCACGCGGTTAGCTCTGGGTTACTCGAAGAGCCACCGAGCGATTTGCTTCTGTAAAAGTTTTTAGTTGGTAAACAAACATTAACTCTTTAATCTGAGAATGTTAAGCAAATGTTCACATGCATCCGATTAAAGTGTTAGGAAGTTGCCGTGATAAATGATGCAGGGTAAAAAAATAACCCAGAAAAGGAAAATTAAGCAACTGATAGTCGGATTAAAGCATTAGTCTACAATAATCAGGTTTACTATAATTTGTCCTTTAATCGTGATCCTGGCAAAGCATTACAAAACCTCCAAATTGTATAATTTATAGCTGGAGAAGATGACCTGACCTGCTTATAAAGCTTTTCGTGGGAAGCAAAATTAAAATTTTTTCCAACGAAAGGGTTTTCGTTTTTGGTTTTTATAATTAATGTGGATTTAAAGAGATCGACTTAAACGTATGCTAAAGCCGAAGGTAGTATTAATGGGGGTATAAAAGCTAACATGAAATGTTCTTATTACCCTTCACTTCAAATCCTAATTTAATCACAGGCTCGAAAATCAATTATTTAAAGGCATTAAACACGCAAATACTCTCGTGCTGATAGGTTGACCACTCGACTTCAATGGGAAAATTCCGTTTGTAAAAGTTCCGGTTTATATTCGGAACATGTACCCGGATTACGTCCCGCCAATTGCCAACGCGATTTAGCCGGTTCGGCTTAATAGGGCAACCGTATCTTTTTGTCTTTGCCATAGCTTCCCTTAAAACTCCCTAACTGCGATTTACTTCTCTCTTTTATTGCGCACGATTCGGTTTTTCTTTGTTTAACATAGAAATTTATTATCATTACGGCCATTTTACTCCTACTTTGCGAACCTTTAAAAGTTAACAAAAAATCATTTGCAATATTTTCTTTAATCTCCACCCTTTATTGGCCATGCTCAAATCTTACCTGTGTTATCGTTTCAGACATGTCGCACCTTCCAATAATTTAATGTAAATGAAAAATAAACATTGTACTGGATACCTAAACCATCGGAGAGGAAATCGATTTTCGTTCGAAAGTTGGCATTAATTAAAAATGTTCACTTTTACTTTCAATTTTGCTGCTTAAAAAAACAAAACGTAATTATTTCCCTTTTTAATAGGAAAACTGGGTAAAAATTTTTAATTGCATTATTTATAAAGTTAAATGCACATTAAAAATTTATAAAGAGAAAAGTGCTCACAAACAGGGTGTAAAAATTTTAATTCGAAAAGCCCGAAGAGTACTTAAAGGTCCTCTTGATTTTTCTGCTCGTTTTTGACTAATTACGACAATCTCGAATAAAAATGTGCACGCAACATAAAAGTGTGGCTTAAAAATTGCGTTGTTTTCATTAACTCCACTTCGTGCAATAATTTTTCACGGGCCTAATTATAACTAATGGCACGGTGTTCAAATTTCATTTCCTCGTTTTGACACCACGTTATCTTTGGCGTAATAAAGTTAACAGGAATTTTTCTCGAAAATGAAAAGTCCGTTTTAGATTTAGCCGTCGGCAAGAAGAAGACACTTTGAAGTGAGACTATGACATCTATTACCAGGGGCCAGCAAATCCCTCTATGCGGAAGGACATAAGCCTCCTTGTCGGTGAGTCCTCGGAGACTTGTCAGCGCCTGACATCTTTACTGATCCCATAGAATATTAAACCTTTTGTTCATGCAATCTTTATAAAATTTTCGCATCTCGAAATCGATATTTAAATTTAGTATTCGAAAAAATTGTGTAATTAGAGCGCGAGCCCCCGGGAGAACTTGCGAAACGAAATAATAGAAGAGTAAACATATAGCCGTTAATAAATTCGTAAAAGACGTGCAAAATAAATAAAAGGAGCGAGATTAAAAAGCAAAATTTTAATTAAATTTTATAATTTTTCTCGAGTTTACTTAAATTTAATAATAATCTTGAGTGATCCTGTCGCGAGCTTCGTATTCAAACGTTCAATAAAATAAAAGCAAAAACACGGCTTTTTAGTTGGAAAAAGTTGAAAATAAAGAAAAACTCCCAAGGTTTCCATCAAATACAATAACAAACGAAAAAGCTTTTCTTAGTTTTTACAACTATTCGAATGAACGGTCAGACGGACTTTAATGAAACATAACAATGTACAAGAATTTTCTTCCGTTTTTGTGTTTGTCCATTTACCAAATTAAATTAGCCTTGTTAACAAGAGCAAAGCTGTGCTTTCCGTGTTGTAATTGCATAGAAATTGAACTATTAATTGACTAGCACAGCCGAACGTGAAAGCGTGTTCCGGATGCTGTTCCATTTCTAATCTTACCTAGTCAATTACCATCGCAATCAGATTCAAATATTTTCGCATGACCTATTAAGAAACAAATTGCCAATTTTGCAGTCTTAACGAATGCGTCAGGTCTTATTTAAAAATTTCCTTCGTAAAACTCGGCTTTTCTCCGCACAAAATATTAAGCAGCACTCTTTGTTGTTCCGATAGGCAGCGACCACTTGTTGAACGACACAATTTCCATCTCCATGAATTTATTTTATTAATGTTCAAGTGACTAGGGCTGTCAATGATAAATCGAATTGATATTATCGTGTCTATTATCCATTTATAATAGTCCAATCCTTAACTAGGTTGAAAATTCGAAATTAGAAAACTAGTCGCCGGAAACTCGCAAGCTTTAATTAAAACCAAGTTAAATTTTAACGAGTTCTTCGATTACCATTGCACGTTTGTACTGGAACGCTTAAAATCCAAACCAAAACTATGATTGAAGCATTTTTATTTAAAACCCCAATGAAAAATTGGAAAATTTTTCTTGTTCATCACATAACTTTTCATTAACTTTAATGCAGCATCGTCAATCTTATATTCAGTTCACAAATTTACACAATGGAAATCATTTCTTAAATGTGAAAATGAGCTGATATCGTGTTAAGCTTTCCCTTAAATCTTTCCTTTACTTACGCAACATTTACTATTATATACGTTCAATTTCTTCCCAAGAAATACTACGTGATTGCAATAATTTTTTATTTATAAATTTCCAGCAAATATTTTTTAACGAAAACATATAAACAACCGCATCTTTTATCGAAATTTTTTTTACAAACCAATGCTCGATGAATTTTTTATAACGATTTTCGGTTTATCCTGAATCCCATTGTTTTCAGTGGAATTCAGCTTTTGTTCGGGCGTCACTTCTAATAAAGGAAAGAATACAAAAGGATGTAACTTAATAAAATTCGTGATTTGAGCATTTAGTTGATTACCCCCCCCCCCCACACACTCTGTAGAGCACCCAATTCTTAGATATAACTGCAAAAACTGGGTTAAAGTGTGAATAGAGAAAAAGTTGGGCACCAAAAAAAATGTTTCCACCAAAGAACTTATTAATTTATTAATAATGGCAGCTACTTCACTCCTTCAGTTTATAGTGTAAAGTGAACCGTTATCTACTATAGTAAGTTTGTAACAAAATTTTGAATGTTGTTATATTCTTTTGGCTACATCTCCTATTTATATTTTAATGATAGGATATTTATTTTGTGGCAAGGCGATTTTGGGCGCATGACGGGAGATAGAAAGAGAGGTGCGGAGATGATTAGAAAAGAGAGCCAGATTTTGTGGACGAAAAAGTTGATTTTTGCCCTTGATTTTGGGTAGTTATTGGTGATTTTTTGTGTAGTGAGAATTACTGAAGTTACCACCGCTCCTTCCTGCGAATTTGCGCTAATTTCAAGGAAATTGTGTTCTTTTGATTTGATTTCTTGAACACCTGAAAGATCGAGCGACCACTCAACAGCAACAATAAGATAAGTTTTTTTACTTTACTACCTTCTTTTCGTTTCTTTCATCTGCAATGTTGTACAACACCAATAATTTTGACGTGATAACGTCTTATAAATTAATATACCGGCTGCACGCACGAAAAATTGTCACGTTCCGCAAGCGAGAGAGGCACGATCGGCTTTGCATCATACATAGACATGATTTGAATTATAAAATGCCATTAAAAAAACTTGTCCGTCATGAGGTTCGATCTCGCGATCACCAAATGATGCAATTATGTTTTATGCACATAACGCACTAACCTACTGAGGGTTAATGTGATAAAATAGTTTTAATTCGTATTATCTGTTATATAAACATAATTCATTTCAATTTTTAAATTAACAGTCGGTTTACGGACGATAATTTTACGTCATAAGAAAACATAATTCAATTCAATTCATAAAAGTATGCAATTTTTCATCAATGCTTTCTTATGACGTTATCACGTAAAATTATCGTCCGTAAACCGACTTTACAGACAACCCGAGTGCCACGTGTTTTTTTCTTTTTTGATAATCGTCAGCTGCGTTCGTCGAAATATTCCAAATATTGGAAGTAAATATTGGAGTTGTTAGGCGAGTGCTTAGAGTTTCGATCGTTGCGAACGTCCCTTCCGAGTTCGTACCCTATAGTAGATACGTTTTTTTTTGTTACGAAAGAGATTGCAAACTTGTTGCAGTTACGCCGGATTCACCCCTGGCTTCCGCAAAGAAAAAAGCTAGTTTTTTCCACCTTGGGTATCCTCAATTTTCAACCGTGTGGGAAGAAAGAAATTGCTGGGTCTTCTCTAAAGAGTCACAGCCATCCATTTTTTTTCATAAGTTATTTTCGTTTAAACACGATTACTGCCCAAGTAACATTTTGTGATGAATATAAACTGCGAGCACGCTGTGTCAGCTTAAATTTCAGCTATTGAGCTGCGTCAGCTGCTGATTTTTAGTAACGTCAGAAGCTGAATTGCTAATTTGGCGGCAAAAAAACAGCTGAAATTAAGCTGCGACAGCTGTTCAAAATGCTGAATCAGCTGATATTCGCTGCTGAATTAGCACTATTAAGCTGCGTCAGCTGCTGATTTTTTGCTGCTTAAAATTCAGCTAATTTGCTGAACCTGACAAACAGCTGAATTTTAAGCTGACAGACTGCAGTGGCAGCTGACCAAGTTATTCAGAACGAAAAGTTATTTGGGTAAAGTACTGGGGGGTATTCCATACCCCCCAGACCCCCCGGTCTCTAGAAATCACAGATTTATATGTTCTTTGAATTACTTAAGGAAATAGGAACCTTTACCTTTAGATACTGAATAATCGACAACGAAAATGATACCAATAATCTATTCCTTATTTTCTTCCTTATCTTCTATAATTTTCTGTGTATTTTCTTTTCTTTCACAATCCTTCTCTATATCTTTCTATCAAAATTTATCTGTATTTCCAGTATTTAATTTCTATTGCTTCTAAGTCTGCAATAGAGTGCAATTTTTAACTTTCAGCCCTAGTCGAAAACCCTGTTAAGTTTTGTAATTGAATTCTAAAGCATTTATTTCAGAGACCACAAGGAGAATAGCACGCAAACTTAAAATTTTTCTTAAATAATTGCAATAACAAAAGTTTACGATGTAAATTACAAATATAAACATTAAAATTTGTGGATTATCCAAAAATTCGGATAAAAAAACTCAAAAACGTTATGCGATTTTTCCATTGGCTGTTTCCATTAGGTTAACCCCACCTATGGCGTGTTTTTTTTGTTATACAAGTGTTTTTGTACAAACTGTTACGGTCAAAAACATATTAAAATTTCATTTTTTTAAATTTATAGTAAAGACATTCGTTTTAAACAATAGATTTAACAAAATAACAAAAGTTGAGGTAAATTTGAGATTTATAAGCCCACATTTTTGAAAAAAAAATCCTTGAAGTCGCCTGAATTAAAAAAATCAAAAAAAATCTGCTTTCAAGTTAAATTTAACTATAATAGTTAACCTAATCCAGTTTGAAATTGCAAACAGTTGCAAGGTTAGAAGATAACTGCGGCCGGCTCCGCCCACTTTTAGTCAAATCTGTTATCTTATCTATAAATACTACGACTCGGCCGTATACTCTTTTGTTTTTTCCCGAATTTATTTGTTATGGATACATCCTTCTATGTCTTCACTTCAAAATGGGCAAAACACTGACTTTTATGTAAAATATCAAAACTTTAAATCGATCATTTCCTAAATTAATTGTTATTTGAAGTTAATACTCCTTTATTTCAATTTATTTCATTGTCGTCTATCAAATTCTACAACATTTTCTCTTATATAATGAAGAGCTGTGGGAGCATTTTGGGTGCTGTACCCCACGGAAGAATGCAGGGATCTATGTACTATTAATTTTATGAAGTTATGACAGTACACACCGGGGGTCCCGGTAAAATTGAAATTTTAGGCTTCCATAATATGAAAATATTCAAAGTATAGCAAGAACTAGGCTCTGTAATTTATTTCAAATTTTGATTTTTTGCCGTTCTAAAGAATCCATCACAGGGTGGTTCGTTGGCTGTACTTCTCTGATTTTGACTGAACCCGGAAAAATCTTGAATTTTACTTACAATTATGTCGAGAGAAAATTGGCGTACATCCTCCCTATGTATTAGCTTCTAAGAGAACTGAGAGCTTTATGAAAAAAAAGAACTTTTAGTATATTAATCGACTACGCTGATCGTATTCAATTTTCTATCAAATGATGAAAAGCCGAAAATCTACTGAACTAAAAATTGCATTTATAAAATAATGTTATAATGAAACTTTTGTGTTATATCGATCGGTGGTGTCTTTTCTTATAAGCTAAACGTCGCAACAAACTTAACGCATAGCTGATTTTCATCTGTTGTTTCAGACACACTCGAAGAGAAGTGTCTTAAAAATGTTGGAAAAGTTCGTCCACATTATTGATTTATGGAATGAGACATTAATGTTTTGATGCTGTTCTTAGAACTAAAGGAACTAAGGTGAAATTAAACCGAAGAAGAAATGTGTTTCCATAGTCTATAAGTTTTTGGAGAGCTGGGTTTTCGTTATTTATTTGTTTAAATATCCAGAACGAAATTATACTAATCGCTCGGGAGTCTACGATTTAGCTACGTGACTAGTTGACCAGATGGCTGTTCTGGAATGCATTATCGATATAACTACACTATATTTATAGAAGTTTGTCCTTCAGTATTTGCTTTTTTATTTTATACTTTAATCCAAATAAGCTCATTTTCTATAGATAAGAAAGTGAAAGAAGATGTGCAGTAATCGAAACTAAAAAGATTATCATGACGATATCCTGTATTATGTAATTAGAGAAATTGCAAATCAATTAGCGAGTAAATGGGATTGGATTTTCGTTGTCATTAAGACTAAGCCATCCTTTAGATGTGATAGGCATCAAATTATTGTTGAAAAGCAATTGATATGTTCAGATATCTCTTGTTTATGTAATTATGTAAATTGCTTAATTCATATTCCACTTTCTTTTTATCTAAAGCGCTGCCATAAAAATAGTTCGAAACTCCGTAATTATGAAGAGAGAAAGAAAATTGCTCTATTCGAAAGTCAAATAAGAGTTGAACGACAACATTAAAAATTTACAAGGATTTTTGTGTCAGTTGTCTGATATTTGTCCAAAAATTTAAGGCTCATTACAATGTCCAACTTAAATAACTGCGATGTTTATCGCGAGTTATTATAAGGTAATTTTTCTTTGTTAAAATAAAGAAAAATTAAGGTGGTGAATATAAAGTAATACTAGTAGTTAATAATTCAAATACGGAATGATGGATCGCCGCGAATTTTACAATATTACACTTCCGAAACGATAATATAAAATGAAAATCGATTAAACTGACCTACAAAATAAAAGTCGTTGATAAAATTGCTGCCATAGTTCGATAAATGATTCGATTAAATTATTAACGGTATAATACAATACTGGATATAAGGGAAAATATAAATTTAAATTAAGAGGAGCAACGGATCCCCGATGCTGCTGGGGGTAATCCGAGGTTAGGAAATTTAAAACGAAAATATTGTTTTCACCGCAATTCATTTAATTGAAAATCAGCATAATACAAATCGAAGAAAATAACAAGCGAAAGGAAACTGTAAAACGGAGGAAAATAATGAAAACACAATTTGTGAGTGATGTTCCTCAAGATCTGATTGATGCTTATAATAATTTTGTTATAGCGAAACGGAAAACAGACGAATTCAAATAAATGTAGGCAATCTCTGTACAAATTACGACTTGGAATACATATAGACGGAAGAATAAGAGGATATAGAGAGGTTCATAAAGTTTTAGATCTAAGAATGATCCTTCAGGATACGAACGACGCGCGAAACAAACGCCCTACTATTTATATTTATTAAACATATCGTCCGCAAGTTTCACTCTTTAAATGAAACTCATAACAACGCAAACTTTTATATTATTTTTTTTGTTATGCTCTACCAAATAAATAATAAATGCCTTAATATGCTATTCCGTCTATCTACCGTATATTGTAGTAAATCATGTAATCCCCTCAATATTTCAAAGCAAAGCTTCCAAACTACGTTAGGTACAAAGCTCAAATAAGATAAAGATCAAGTTGTAAACAAGTTAGACGAAACAGAGCTAAGGATTATTGCGTTATTTCTCGAAATATTCCATAAAGTATGGAAGTGTTCAGTTTTCCGATCACGTTCTCCATGGAATCTTGTTCGCCGTACAGTTTCGGCTGTTGAAAACAGCTGTCAGCGGCCATACTGTGACAGTTATGTTCGTCCAATCGCAAAACGGACGAAAGTTTCGTCTGCATATGACACAACAAATATAAAACCAATTGTTAAATTTTTTACTTGGGAAATATATATCTACTATATATTTTTAAAAAATGCGAATATCGAGAGAGATTGAAAAAAGTGCTTTCGCATATTTTCTTAAATCTTTTCGAAATTTCCATGCCCCGGAGGAGAAAATCTGTTCGTAACGTTTTAAAGTTGAACGCAACCTCGCGATACTTAATTAAACTTTAAGAAAATTGCAACTTTTTTAAATTCCAATTTTCCTAACCAATTTTCTTAATTGGTTGTTAAAAGCAAATAAATCCAATGTAACGAAGGAAGCTTGAATAACTAACTAATAATATTCAAGTAGTTTTCATGGTATACGGAGGAGTTTGATCAACTGTGGCAGTTAATTCAAACTTTTCCAGGCTTTTATAGTTCGAACAAACTTTAGAAGAAAAAGTACATTTCTTTAAACTTGAAGATATCAAACCCAATAAGAAAATTCGATAAAATATTTTCACTTAATTCACAATAAAAAAATTATACCGTTATGAAGTTAACACAATACAAAGTTGGAAAAACTTATATTTTATTATCAGTAAGAGAAAATTATTTTAAAAGAAATCCCCATCCTATCCTCCCACCTAATTCTGTTTCTTAGTTTTCTTCGGTTACTTCTTATTTGCTTCATTTATTTTTCATAATAAAATGCAAATTTTCTTAGCGAGAGGGGGATTTTTCAATAATAAAAATCTGTTATAAATATATTATCGCGATAAATAAAATAGTACGTGAACTCACTTGTTTATTAGACAAATCGAAAAATCCATACTGATAAGCAAGCACCAACAAAGAAAAATAATATTATAACTTCAAATTCCATTCACGAAAATAGTAATTGATTATCGTATTAATTCATCAAATATTTACGTAAATAATTTTAGTAATGCTACTTTGCCCAATTTGGTAATTGAGCTGTAAAAATTAGTAAATATTTACAAGCCCATTCAAGTTACATAAATTGGAAAAGCTTTGCTAACAAAGATTTTAATTTAATGTTAATTTCACAAACAATTAATTTAAAAACGAGGCAACAGGCAAACATTTTTACATTGACCAATATAAATTTATATAATATACAAAGTAGATAAACTAAGCTGATCCTGGGTCAGGAAACTCTTTTCCCAACACAAAAGTCCGAATTTTATTAATAGAAAATACATAAATTATTTGTTCAAAATGCAAAATCCGCAGATAAAACCCCGAATAAAATTTTCAATTATGCAAAAATTTATTATTAATCTTGTTTCAAAAATTAGTAGGTAGACAACCAAATTTTAAAATAAAGATAATTATGGTAATAAAAGATATGATTTTAAAAAATCAAAACGGTAAAATGTGAACAATTTTAATTTTCTGGGTTATATACGAAGAAAATTCTATCTGTTTTATAGAATGAACAACTTTTATGTTATCGATTAGGTTTAAGCATCTTTATAAACCTATAAAGTTTTATACGTTCAATTATTTATGTTTCTCGTAGTCAGTAAGCGAAGTTTTAATTAAAGTTAATTTTATTACAAATAAATTAAAAACAATTTAACTGCGGCACTGCTACACTATTTCGGAATTATTGCAGTTACTGATAGAATTATAAATACTCACGAAGAAAGAGAAACTGAAAGCACGTGCCCCCCCCCCCCTTCCCCATAAAATAAAATGCTTTTAAATACAGGTATATAATATTAGTTTACCTACACGGGAATTAAACTCGTCAAACTGGTGGTGTCATACCTAGAAAATCGGAAATTCACGGTCAAATTCGAAGGCACCCGATCAACCGAGCGCTTCATCACCGCCGGAGTACCTCAAGAATCCATCCTCGCCCCGACCCTCTTCAACATTTTCATGAGCGACGTGCCAGCTCCAGCCGACCTGAAGACGAAGATCTCGCTTTACGCGGATGATACGGCCGTCTACACCTCCTCCAAAAGTCAAGACCTCGCCACAGATCGCCTACAAAAAACCGTCAACGAGATCGAAGACTGGTTCGAAACGTAGCGCATCGGGGTAAACTCCTCAAAAAGTACTGCGACAATGTTCAAGAAGAAACGAAGAACAGTTCGGCCTCGAATAAACATCTTCATGTTCAAAATACCAATCCGATGGACTAACTCTTCAAAGTACCTGGGAGTCACATTAGATTACCGACTATTGTGCTGGAAAAATCACATCGAATCCGCCGCAAACCGGAGAAGAGCCGTCTTCTCAAAGCCCTACCCGCCCCTAGCCTCAAACAGCAAGATATCTCCCGCAAACAAGTTGCGCATCTTCAAGACCATTTTCAGACCGACCATGACTTACGCCGCGCCCGTCTGGGGGACGGCAGCCCAAACCCATATAAAGAAGATCCAAGTAGTCCAAAATAAATGCATTAGCCACGCATCTCCAGCCCATACTACGTCACAAATCAAAGACTCCACGCCGATGCCAAAATGGACACCATCGACGTCCACATCAAGAATCAGGCAGAAAAATTATACAAGACCGCGAGCTTCTCGGACAACCCTCTCATCTTGCAGCTAGGACAATATCAACCCGGCCACAACCTCGGACACAGCTGGCCAAAGGACATCCTCATCCGCCCGTCAGCCAGGGTGTAAGTAATCCTAATCTCTTTGCATGTTTGTTTTAGGTTCCCACCAAGCACCAGATTCTTCAAACACCCGGCTGCCAAGAAACCACGCAAAGACGTCCGGAATTACACCAAATCGCTCGCCCCGCCCCATCGATAGCAAGGAACCAAGTTCGTCAAATACTCGGCACCCCAAACCACAGATCGCAGATGCACATCGCACCACCGCTCTTCTGGTTATATAACCACGCCCCCAGGAAAGTTCTTCGAAACACCTAGGATCCCGCAAAATCACGGAAAATTACCCCCATGAACCAAAAACCCAGCCCGATCAAGCTTAGCGTTATTTATATATTTTAGGGCATTTAGTTAAATTAGGTTTTGGTTTTGATACCCTGTTATAATTAGAGCCCGGAAAAATAAGCTTTAACAACGTGTAAATCAAGCATTATTAGTAATTCTGTGCAGCAGGTAGTGGGAGATAGTAGAAGTTTGTAAAGGCTAATAATAGAATAGAATACAATAACAAGACAACTTAAAATTTGAGAATGCATCATCTGTAACTATAACTATAAAATAACGTCACAAAAATAGCAGAATTTGCGATAACTCATAAACTGTATTCCCGTTATTGTAAAATACCGTATCTTGTCATGTGACTTTTAGCAACTTTTAGCGTTAGCGGAGAGTTTACCGTGGTGTGGCGATAACTCCCTATTAAGTAGATGCTAGTAATTGACCCTCACGAGTGGATTAACGAGGCGAAGAAGAAACAAGCTCTAAGGATTAACAAATCTTAGAAATGAGTGCAAAGTGCGTTTCTGCCAAATCTACATAATGTAAATGCTGAACTACCGACTTAGTAGATTACATTGGAAGACACAGTACAAGCAAACAAAAACAACAAAAAAATAAATCGGGTAAAAAATAGTAAAAATAGTAATAAATATCAGATATTGGTAAAAGAAAGTAAAAGATCCTTAAAAATTAGGAAGTTACGGAAATGTGAAAGGTTAATTAGGTGAACTAACCTTGGGTTATTAAAAAATTAAAAGAAAAGAATGTTTTAAATTTTATTTAATTTAATTCATTTACTTTTGAAAAGTAAACAAAGTTCCGAATGAATGAAGTGAAAAAAATTAAGTGTTTTGCACCTCCTTGAACGAAGACTTCTAAGGGTACTAAATGGTTATTATTTTTTAAATACGATGCATAATTAATTATAACCTTGACTTTTTTATAGTCAACTTTATTATAGAAAACTACGAGAAAAAACTTCTTCAAAAGAAAAATTAATTATACCTACTCGTATTTATAATATAATATTTATTTGGGTCAACGAAAAAAGTCAATCAACAAAATCAAAATACAAAAGTATTGTCATTGTTCATCGTAATATCTAAAAGCACGAAAGTAATAAAAAGTAAATTTCAGTGTAACAGTTAATCAGATAATATAAAATTTGGAGATTTAATATATTTATTTAGTAAATTATGATAACCACCCCAATTTTACGAAAAAAAAACCATAGAAATACATATTGAGATGACCCGAGCTATACTAATTTATAAAATTTGCTCATTCCAAAAATTATTCTAGCTGGGTATCCATTATTTAACATGAGACTCTTCAGTGTTTAATTCAATTGTAAATTTTTGTGGCGTAAATATTTAATTTCAAATGTGCAAATTTTACCTTGCAATGTGGTCTTGTAATCGCACATGGTCTTTTGCATCTGGCCACGCCTGGTTAAACAATTTAAAATAATCACAATTTCTTCCAATTTTTATGTTCTCAACACCCACTTCACCACAATTAAAACAAACAAAACAATTTTCATTTTTATAAACTTACTTTTGTTTTATTAACAATCAAAATTAAATTATTATTGCGGGAATGATGTTCGTCCGCCCGTCTATTCGACGTGAAGGCCTGAGCCCAAGTCTTCTCAACAACCTTCAAGCCCCACTCTCTTCTAGTTTTATTTTCTCCCCACCTTATTTACAGCTAAAACCTTATCTACATTGCAGTTTTAGAATAAATAATTTAATAATTTATAATAACAAAATTAAAACTTCAAAATAATTTTACAAAATAAATGAATCAATGGTTCTATGATTTCGAAACACGACATTTTACCCCCTTAATTTTTTCTTGTAAACGCAAAGTGTTTACAATTAAAAATTACTAAGTTGTCGTGCTTCGACAAATAAAATCAAAATCTCTTATAATACACTAGTTAATCAAAATCAAAATAATCTCTTACGTCGTTAAATAAATGTTTTTCAAAATTAAATCAAATCAAAGTTTTACAATTAAATCAAAATAATGTTCAAGTTTTTTACAAATCAAATTCATGTTGAATAAAAAATTTTAAATTAAATTGTTCAGGTACTCAAATCACCATATCAAATAAAAATCATAATTAATTATCAAATCAAATTTTCGCATAAATATAATTCACTTCAATAAAAATTTTTATAAATAAAAAATCATTATAATTTTATACCAAATGTTCCGAGTTTTTATTGTTCTTTCCTTTCTTCGACGGTACTTCCACAAATAAATCCTTTCTCTTTGGAATCCACATTTCCGGCTCTAACTTCAACCACCCCCTACATTTCCAAATCTTCACATTCATCTTCGATCCATTAAATTTTGTCCTCGTTGATCCTCCTTGAAATTTTCTTTGTTTTCTTTTTTTCAAGTTTTGTAACTTTGATTTGTCCAATTTCAACATTTTTAATTTTTTCTTGTTTAATTTCAAAATTTTTATTTTTCCAGCCAAGTTCTGTTTTCCTTGTTGTCATCGTTAAATTTTTCCTTTTATTTTCTTTATCTGATTTCCGTTATTAATTTTCCTCATCTTCAATCATTTTTGTAGAGCAAACATTCTAATAATTTTAAATTTTTCTTCTTTAACCATTACTTTATTCATCATTTTATTAATTTTCATTTTATTAACCCTATTCTTCTCTTTTAACTTTTTTATCATTTGCGTCGTCTCCACTTTCCATTACTGAATTTAATTTTATTTTTTTGCTACCCGCATTAATTTCTCATTCTACATTCTCACCTATTTCACTCATTTTTTTGTTATTTTATATTATTGTGTCTGTTCATTTGTCAATGTTTTCTTCTATCCTATTTAGGCTCTCCACTAAACATTCATGAGGTTTGTTCATATCCTCCAATATTTCTTTTTTAAATTTTCTTCTATCTTCTCTTGATTCGTCATGATCTTTGTCCATTTCACTCAACATTTGCATCATTTTATTTGTGCTTGATATTTCCGTTTCTGGTTCAATTTTTACGGTTTTGTTAAAATTTTCTTTACAAATTAATTTTATTATTTATAATCTCAGGGTCTAATTGCGGGTTCAAATTTCGTGATTTTCAAGCCCCACGTCTGGGTGACATTTAATGAGATGACCTTAGCTATGCAAATCTATAAAATTTGCTTAATCCCAAAATTACTCTTAGCTGGGTGTACATCCATTATTTAACATGAGCTCTTGTAGTTCAAGTTTAAAAAATTGTAAATTAAAATGCTCTTGTTTGTTACCTTTCATATGGTATTGGCCTTTGACTTCACGCTCTGCATATGGTATTCCAGCTGGCGTCTGGTCAAACAAATTTGTTGCGATGTAATTTTAATGCATCGACTAAAATATCACTAAATTCTTCATCTTTTCCAATTTATTTAACAATTTGCACTTTACCACAATTAAAACAAAACATCAAATCATCTTAACTTATTTATTAATTAAAAAAAAACGCATTAACAATTTTAATTTTCAATGCGGGAATGATGTTCGTCCGCTCGTCTACTCGACGTGAAGGCCTGAGCCCAAGTCTTCTCAACAACTGTCAAGCCCCACTCTCTTCTAGTTTTATTTTCTCCCCACCTTATTTACAGCTAAAACCTTATCTACATTGCAGTTTTAGAATAAATAATTTAATAATTTATAATAACAAAATTAAAACTTCAAAATAATTTTACAAAATAAATGAATTAATGGTTCTATGGTTTAGAAACACGACAATATATTACAGTGATAATATCAATCATCAAAGCAGTTTAATTGATATTTCATAGCTTTAATGATTAGCTGCCAGAACATCTAAATGACGTAAGAGGTAAAATATATTTTTTAATTAAAATTAAATTTAAAAAATAATATTAAGCAAATTATTGGCATATCGTTAGTAAAGCATCTGCAAAACCTGACGTAAATCTCAAAATCTCACATTTATCTCGATTTCCAGACAGATTTTCTTATAAATAAACAGTTTTCAAAGACAAAAGCCGCAATTTTTCAATTTCAAACAGAGAAAATGTTGTAAATTAGAGTGAAAAACAAAAACTGCACGATTGGCTAAAAATAGGTCGAGGTCGGCAAACAAAGGAAGCAATCGCGATTTATTTGTTATATCGTGGGCATACAGGTAAAAGTGACCAAGTCAAAAAATAGAATTTCGAGATAAATCAAATTGAATGTTTTGCATTTTGCGAAAAATCAGCTTTATAATATTTTTAATTATTGTTTCCGAATAATGAAACATGTACAATACGTTATTAGAACATTGACGTTTTTTTCAGACCTCTGTATTACATTTTTACGGTACTTAGTCATTATAACTCATTTCCAAAATTTTTTGACTTAGTCACTTTTACCTGTATGCCCACGATATTATGGAAAAAATTATACAAAAAAATTCATAAAAATATCTGTCTTCCATCGAACAAAACTGAATTACCTCATTGTTTGGTAAATACTGTTTCCCAGCTGGGAATATTGGAAACGTCTAGTATATTATTATAAAAGATACCCACTTATGTACTAGGGAACGGAATATTATGGTTCTATTTTGAGAATAAATGAAGTCAATATGGTCTTGATGTGTATCCGAGCGCCATGATACGACCTTAAATGACGCTGTTATCGCCAAGAGTATTGAGAGCAATTTCCGGTAAAATAAAAGGCTTTACTTTAATCTGCTATCGAAATGGAGTTTCGGAAAAACTATTTCCTGCATAACCCCTTTTGAACTTTGCCTCGACGGCTGCTGGTGCTGCGTATCTCGTCACAAAATGAAATGCCTTTCTTTACTTGCTTAAATGTTCGACAGCAAAACCACCACTCGCGACAGGAAATCGATTTCAAACTTCGAATTCAACCCAAAAATGTTATACAAATTATTCCAACACAAAATTTGTTCCAGTAATCGAAACTAAGTAAAACTTAGTCGTCCTTCTTACAGCACGAAAATTATAATTTAAATTGAAAAAAGTTTAACTATATTCCGGAAATGAATCTATTGTGCTAGCAGTGATTACGTCTGTTCTGATAATCACAGTAGAGGTCCATTTGGCAAAGCAACGAATCGAAATACAAGTAAATCCCAATAATAACCATTTGTTAGGGATATACAGTCCCGTGTAATTGAAAACAGACGCCCATTATTGTTCATTGCAGGAGTATTATTTTGTAATTGGTTCTATTACGCTTCTAAATTCCTAAACCCATAAGTCTACCTACATAACACAAAATCGTATTCATAATTTAATGCCCTGTATATAATTTATGAGCGTCTTAAATCCATTTAAATAGTAACAGAAGCGACACATTTATTCTCATACAGGATGTCCCCGATATCCTGTCAGGTAATTTTTAAGAAAATCTAAGCTAACAGAATAACTTAAGCTACAGCTAATAGTTATTTCTTTGAGTTGTGAGATTGATAAAAAAATAAAAAAAATAAACGAAAATAAAAAAGTTCTGGTCCTAGAAATCAGTTCCATGCAGAGAAAAAGTTTCAGGCGGCACACCCTGGGCAATCGAGCACCACATTATTCAAACACTATAAGGTCATGGCGGCCGACAAATTTTTTAAATAAGCCTCTTCGGGGCTGTTTATATTAAATTAACCAATATAAATTTTTATTTGAATTTATAATTTGATTCTGGGGGCTGTTCCGTCACTGTCCATTAATTATTTTATTTTGTGATTTTACGCAAAAATAAGTTGTTAGAATAATCACTGGATTTAAACTTTGTTCTGTGTAAATTAATTCAACCCCAAGCTATAAAACTATTTAAGATTCAGAAAATATGCTTGATGATTAGCTATTTTAAATTCAGAAATAAAGCTTGCCGGGGTAGTTAAAACTAAGCAAAAAACTAAGTAAACTGAAACGCGCAGAAAGGTTACACAACCGCACAATTAAGTTTATAATAAATTAACTTAAGGAAATTAATACTGCACAATTTGTAACCAATTGTTGTTTTCAAAGTAGCTTAAATTTTAATCAAAGGATTGCGTTTCTCCTGTTATTTAGAACCGCACCATTTCGACTTTGAAATTGGTCGAAATGGCTAACTACTACAAATTGTGCTTGACTAATTTTATTGCGTTCATTTAAAATGTTTATTATGTAAAGTATATTGCACCGTAATGTGCAGCAGACAGGGTCCAGGAATTGGCCAATCAAAAACAGAACAAGTTATTGCAGAGCCTTAAGAGTGCATAAACCGAGCTTTAGGTAGTGTGGTAACAAACAGAGCTAATAAATTTAAGTGATCTCCGTGTTCTTTAAAATTAGTTTATTAAATTTAAAAAAAGTAGCTTTTTACTAACTACTTTTTTTACCAACACAATTAAGCTACATAGCTACTGTACAACAGCAAATGAGATTTTAGTATTTCTTAAGATTATAAAAATTTTATTAATCTAATAAAATTAAGACTTTTTTGTAAAAACATTTCCGTTGTATAAAATCTGACTTCATCACCCCCAAGCATGTACCGAATAGTAAAAGCGTACGTGTACTTTTATGGGAATTTCCGTTGTAATCGGTAATCGATATTGAAAATATTTCACGGTGCAGTAACCTCGTTGTAATGGTTAAAATTTTCAATTTAACGAAATTTTCATGCTCGTTTTGAACTAATAACAATAACTTAAATTTTCCGACTACTCTTTGCTAACAAAAAAGTTCCGAATTACTTTCAGTAAAGCAAATAGAATAACAATCAATTTACCTTTTACGATATTCAATTGCCTATGTTCGATTCAAAAAATATTAATTCATTTTGTACAAAACGTAAAAGTTATGTCCCCTTTTCGATAGGTATATTAGGATTGTGATGAAAATATGAACAACGGCAAGATTGAATTATGTAGCTTCAATAATTTTCGACATGAATGCTTGAAATTCTACTGCTACCTTTGATAGAGAGAATTCCATTTGCGGTAATAAAATTTAAGCTTCTTCCGATTACAAAAGCTCAGGAATGTTTCAAAATATCAATTAAAATCGATGTTAAAATTAGTATGGCGTTGAGTAAGCAATCTCAACAAAATAAAAAATTAATGCAAAAATAGGCTGTAGTCAGAGCCGCACGTGTGTAGGGGACTTATAGTTCTAATTGCAAGGTATATATTTTTTTGCCAAATTCCGGTAGCTGTGATAATTTAAGATTTACTTAATTTTAACTTCAAAGCATTTACATTTTCGAAGCCAAAAATAAGCGAACAGGCTTATACATAAACAGTTATGATTTTCTTGAAGGTGTGCAGTAGCTTTCGCTTCCGTTCTTCTCGCAAAGAAATTTAAATTTAAAAATTTTTTCGTATAGCAAGAAAAAAAGCAACCCGGAAAAATTTTAATTAAAAATATCAAACAAAAAATAGAGTACAAATATTATACCACCCGAGGTAATGATTCCAAAAGTTTTTAACAGTGGATGCACGTGTTCGTCATCAAAGGTGAAAATTAAAAATGTAAAAAATGAAGACCCATTTTTTCGCTATAAAAAATTGCTTTGTCAAATTTGCTTATGCATGAAAAAGATAAAACGTAAAAATTTCTTTCTGTAGTCGCAATAAAATATATTTTCCAGTAGAAACTTAAGAAACTTTAGGGTGGAGTTGAATTTTCAATAAAAAAGTGCAATTGGTGTGTAATCCTAAATTATAAAAGTTAGCAGACAGTAAAATTAATTTGAAATGACTGCAACATTTCAAATTATACCGCGTGAAATGTAGGAAGTGTTCCCTGAGGAAATGTCAAGTTCGCAACACAGATTAAATAATGTGTGACGGATTGACCAATATGGACACACGGTTAGCAGTTTCCATGTCCAGCAGTTCGCTGAAATTTTAAAGTAGACATAAATATATATTAAGATGACCCTTGCTATACAAATTTATAAATTTTTCTTAATGTGGTATGGTCATTGGCTTCACGTGCGCGCTCCGCATATGATATTGCAGCTGGCCACGCCGGTCTTGTAAATTTATTTGTTCAGTTATTTTACAAATAACCAAAATTATCACAATTTTCAATTTATTCTTCTTTTGCACTTCAATTTTATTAATTACATAAAAAAACAACTTTTATTAAATTAAATTCACTTTAATTATCGTCAATATCGGGAATAACAAACATTCGTTCGTGTATTCGACGCGAAGGGCAAAGCCCAAGTATCTTTATTTAAGCCCCTCTCTTTTTACTTTTTCGTTCTCCCCACCTTATTTACATAGCAAATAATTTAACAAACATTTTTATACACAATATGATAAATAAATAAATAATAACACAAAATTAAACTTTAAAATTATTTTACAAAACAATAAAATTAATGTTGTTATGGTTTTCGAAACACGACATTTTACCCCCTTAATTTTTATGAGTAAACCAAGGTGTTGACGATTAAAAATTAACAAGTTGTCGTGCTTTGAAAAATAAAATTTTTAAATACTTAAAATAAATAATTACATAAATAAAATCAAAATTTTCTTCATATTACAATCATTAATCAAAATCAAAATAAAATTCCTTTAGTCATTAAATAAATGTTTTAAAAATTAAATCAAATCAAACTTTCCAATTAAATCAAAATAATGTTCAAATAAAGTTCATCAAATTAAAATTTTCAATTAAATAACTAATCATCAAATGTTTTTCAAATCAAAATCAAGTTAAAATAAAAATTTTGAAATAAATTGTTCAGTTATTCAAATCATCATATCAAATAAAAATAAAATCATGATTAATCATCAAATCAAATTTCCATGTTAAATAAATTCAATTCAATAACAATTTTTATAAATAACAAATCATTATAATTTTATACCAAATTTTCCGATTTTTTTTCCTTTTGCTTCCTTCTCCAGTATTTCCAAAGCATGATTTTTTTTTGGAATCCACATTTCCGGCTGTAACTTCAACCACCCCCTACTTTTCCATATGTTCATACTCTTCTCCGATCTATTTTTAATTTTCCTCCTTGTTCTTGTTAAATTTTTCTTTTTGTTTGATTCTTCAATTTTTCTATTTTCTTTTATTTTAACAGTTTCATTTGTTTCTTGTTTATTTCTAAAATTTTCATTTTTCCAGCCAAGTTTTATTTTTCTTGTTGTAACCGTTAATTTTTCTTTTAATATCCAAATTTTTCCTTTTATTTTCAATGCAACGTTTCAAATTTTTCATCATCTTTAATAATTTTTGTGGAGCAAACAACCTAATCTTCTTTAACCATTTCTTCCACTTCATTTTATTCACTTCATTTTATTAATTTTTTTTTAATCATCTTATTCTTCCTTTTCAAAACTTTTTTATTATTTGCGTCTTCTCCACTTTCCATTATTGACTCTGATTTTATTTTTTTGCTACCCGCATTAATCTCTTCTTCTACTTTTTCATCTACTCCATTCCTTCTTTTGTATTTTCTATTATTATGGTTTCTATTTTGTTTGCTAATTTTTCATAGTTTTTGTTTATATCTTGTTTTAATTCATTTATGTTCTTGTTTATATCTGGTTTTATTTCATTTATGTTTTTGTTCATATTTTCATCTCTTTCTTTCATGTTTTTGTTCATTTTTTCATCTCTTTCTTTCATGTTTTTGTTCATTTTTTCATCCCTTTCTTTCATGTTTTCCATAAATTGTTGCAGTATTTTATCCGTGTTTGACATTTTAATTTATCCTGCCATTTTTATTGTTTTTGTTTTTATTTTCTTTTGCGAATTTTATTTTAATATCTCAGGGTCTAATTTGAGGGTTCAAATTTCGAACTCTACATTGTCAGCGTCATTAATGCAATGAAATTCGAAATTTTTCAAGCCCCACGTCTGGGTGACATTTAATGAGATGACCCGAGCTATACAAATTTATAAAATTTCGCTCAATCTAAAAATTACTCTTTGCTCGGATTCATCCATTATTTGTAGCTATGAGCTCTTGTAGTTTTTAAAATCGTCAATTAAAAATTAAAAATGCTCAATTTTTCTTTGTAATCTGTGGCCTTGCAAGCGCACATGGGTTTTCAACTTTTTCTTGTTTATTTAACAATTTGCACTTTATTACAATTAATTTAAACAAAAACATCAACTCAACTTAAGTTATTTTATTAATTTTCAAACAATTAACAATTTTAAATTTTTATTGCGGGAATGATGTTCGTCCGCTAGTCTACTCGACGTGAAGGCGTCTGTCCAAGTCTTTTACTACTAACTTTCCAGTCCCACTCTCTTCACTTTATATTTTTCGTTCTCCCCACCTTATTTATATAGCAAATATTTTTAACCAACATTTTTATATACAATATTATAAATAAATAAATAATAAAACAAAACTAAACTTTAAAATAATTTACAAAATAAATGAATTAATGGTTTATAGCATTTCGAAACACGACAATATATATGAAAAGTACCTTACCTTAAAGAGCTGTGAACTAAGTAGGTTAAAACAAAAATGCAAATCATATCGAAGCGAGGGTATCAAATGTTTATTAAAACTAAATATAAAAATTATAATTTATAAATTTATTTGGGATCTGCAAAAACAACAAAAGCTGCGTAGGCGTTAAATTTACTTAACGAAAGCCTCTGGTAGTTTAAAATTCCCAATTCGCAGAATAATTAAATCAAATCATTTAAGTAAACTAATAATTCAAACACTATACGCAAAGCACTTAACTTTGTAGAAAGTAAACATTTTCGTTTGACCTACTTAAACTTGAGAACTTTTTTTTTTAATAAACCAAACTTTCAAAATTTGTCTTCTTAACGATAATTAATTTTGAATTTGGAACGAGCCCATGTAGGCGAGCCCATATAACTATGATTTAAACGCACTTAAACGCACCTGCAAGTTGCTTCGAATTATTTATGTGAGTTTGAAAATTAAAAAAAAGACAATAACATAAGTAAACACACCCGCATAACACCAAAAAAACCATAATAAATCACAAACTTGGCAAATCAGTTTTCAAACTTCTTATCGAATATTTGAATAAGGTATTTTGTAAAGTTTGAATGCTCACACCGAACTCGAGAATGAAACTTTATCGATTTTGCATGAAAGCGTTCTCTCATCAAAATTCACTTAAAATGTGAAAATGCATTCCAGAATTTTATTTAGGGAGGTTTCGTTCAATTATGCTGAGTGCACGTTTTTAAAATGTCACTGCGACCTTATAAACATTTTGGATTATAAAATTGCCCACATGCGCAAGTTTAAATTTCAAATTTTCCCCCCAACCAAACCGCGTGTGTCCTATTAATATTTTTAAATTTAATTACAGCAAAATAAACAAATAATTCAATTAGATGGAATTTTAAAGCTACGGGTTCGTTCATTATAGCAAGGTCAATATTTAATTAGAATTCACAAAGCTACCCCAATTTGCACCTTTGGCCCGTTCGACTCGAAACTCAGCATTTCCACATTATTTAGTATTTTCCTCTATTCCCGTGGGGTACGGAACCATAAATTAGACTTACTGCTGTTACCGGTTGGACCAACAATTCATATTTAACCCTTCTCCTATGCACGAAAACAAAATTATAAGCTCGTTCGCAAAAGTGCATAAATAAGTTTTGATTTTATTAACAAAAAAAGTTGCTTGTAGTCGCGAGTTTCCCGGGAAAATTACACGACATCAGGACGAGACTAATTAATTATACCGTAATTTATCAGTTGAGGTTTTTCTATGATTAAAAGACATTACAAAATGTATATATACAAGCTTTCATTAGGCTAATGTACTTCGGCATTATCAGTCCTGAAACAGGACGAATCTTGTTTGGAACTTAATCGCTTCTCTAACTTAAATTGATATCATTTTTCATTTCTTTGAGCGAAGCTGAATTCAAAACATCCGGAAAGTCGAAAATTGTATTTAGCATGCAAATATTTTCAAAGTCGCAGTTTTTAAAAATAAACCGATGCAATCGTAGACACGAATATCTAAAATTACCTCTTCAGATGCCATCTAATAATAGGAAGTCGGGTTCATCCACGCTACGGATGGATAACCCAGAGAAGGAGAATAATGCGGTAGTTTCTCGTTTCTTTTAGAAGAATATTTTCCTCGCCATTTAAAATTATTGCACGCTGATACCGAGAAAATTTCGTTTGTGATGCCTTCGGGATGTACAAATGGAAAAATATTCCTCTAACGAGAACTTAAAATTAAGCAGTAATTTCGAGCTTATGAAAAAGTGTCGGACGATACAATTAAAAATGTAGAACAAAGCAGAAAATGCTTTTCTTTCGAGCATGTCCTTCACATATACAATCGTTAAAGAAAATCCTCTTTTCAGTGCCAGTTTAGCAATAAAATCCGCAAGTGCTGTTCTCGATGCATTTTTCGCACACGGAATGCAAAAAAGAAAATTATAACCTTTCCAGGCAAATTTATCATTTATTTCTAAATATGTAATTAAATTTTGAAGCGTTCGAAACGTTAACAATGAAAAATTTAATAACATTTTTTACTTTCGATAATTGGACCGTTCTATTAATTAAATGGAAATTTAAAACCAGGGAAATGAATTATGCATAACATTCGTGTGATTATTATATAATTTTCTAGGCAACCTTCTGGCAAAGCGGCTATAATTATTTAATAATTTGCAAATTAATACCATTTTATATTATAATCGCATTAGTCAAACGCCCCAATTATTTTATTTTATTAAATACAAGTTTGGCAAAAAAAATTTTCATTACGCGAACCATTTAAATATTAAATCCTGTGTTATGGTACACTAACAGGATTTGCATAAATATACATAATATACGATGGTGGTTCGTGATGGAAGCGAACAAAGAACAAAATGATTTGGTAAAAAAATTTGCATATTCAAATTTGTATTTTGGTAAGGAAGAGGGTGTAACTATGTGGCCGACTACGTTTAAAACAAATTAAAAGATTTATAAACTTACAAAAGTTAAGAATTTTTACCATGCAGATTGATTATTAATTTATGAAAGATGCCGAACCAACTGTAAAATTATTCATTTGTTTTTGCTGGTATTCGAAGACAAAAATACGAAGTTGGCAATTTGGTAAAGTGCACATCTTTTCTAAATTTATAATCAATGGTTTTCGAAGAAAATTCAAAAAGACCGGTCTGTAATTGGAAATTTGTGTGAAAGCACTTATGATATTTAAACTAAACCGTTGAACAAACCATAAACCTTCCAAGTTATAGTGTGCGTAAAAATGTTAAAAGTGTAAACCCATAGTTCTCAATTACCTTAATACACTTTCCTCCAGGCAAAGGCATGAAATATTAGCATAGAATCTCTTGTGCATAATAAATGCCCACTTTATCTTAAGCACAAAATTGTATAGCAGTATTAAAAATTTCTAAAAACCCGAATAGAATATAAAAGAATGGATATAGAGAAAAATGAAGTAATTGAAGCAGCAAGGCGAAAATAAAATATAAATGTGACCTGCACGCATATGAACACAAAAATCCTTTCACGCTTTTATGACATCCTGTAATTACATGAAAGAAACGCAGGTGCAAAAAACCTTGAACCATTTAGAATCGATATAGGTGGAAGTTGAAATTAGCGTATCATTTTACGCCTTACTTCCTTCATTTTCCTTCAACCAAAAGGAAGCTTATAGCTCGAATTGCAAAAAAAAACGGACCCGCAAAAAGAAGTTTAAACGTTCAATTATCGCAAAAAAAAATAAAAGTTTCAAGTAAAACAATTCGCAAGTGCAAAAGTTAATGGTCGATTTAAAATAGGAAGTGAAAAATTTAACGTCAAATAAATAACCTTAAGTAATGTGACGGAAAAGTTGGAGAATTGATCTTTAAAATCAGAATTTCTAAGTGGAAAATAATGTTGATCTTATTTTAAGTAGAAAGCAGTCAGTTTAGTTTGACACTTAAAGTTTTGAATGCAAAATTGTATAATTAATTTTAATTGTTTGGCAAAAACAAGTCAAACAAACCTCACCGACGACGGTTCTCAAACCCCTAACCGAACGCAGATTTTCACTTAACTAAGCTGATCATTATAAACTTTCATGTACATTAATACACTGTAATGTAGAAAGGTTTATTTCTAAAATTATTTACCATCATCATTTAATCTCGAAGCTCTTATTGAGCTCCATTAACGTGAGACAAAAAGGAAGCGAAAAAAATAAAATAAAATCTATTTGAAAAGTTAAAAAGAAAAAATTTCTAAATCAGTTCGAAGTTTAGCGAAATTCCCTCGAGATACTTCTCCATCATGATATTCAGATCCAACTTGCACCAGATAATTGAATGATATCCAAGAAATGCATATCCCGTACTTTCGAAGTTTTCCAAAAATTATAATCAATAATTCGCAAATAAGTAAAGAAAAAGTAAATTAAACATTTCTTTGGGAGCTTTCGAGATCTCGGCTTATTCTGGTAGCAATAAGTTACCCCGCTGGGATTTAAACTTTTTTTTACCGATTTTGTTCGGAGTAAATAGAAAGCACTAATACGATGAAAAAATACAACCAGAGCATGCACATATTATAATCCACTTGGGAACAAAGTCAATTGACCAATCGTTCTATTTAAATTTATCGATAAAATAGAATAAGTTAATCCAAAAGCCTGATTTGTACATTATTTCTGTCTAGCAACTTCAACGAATAAAACAAAAACATGTCCTTCGAAGTTTAATTCATAATTGGCAAATCCTTGATTTTAGACAGTAAAGGCTACGTTCTTTTAACTCATGCCTGAACTTTGAAGAACTTTCCGCGTAGATGTCCTGAGCTTTTGATTTGCTCCCTGTGTATCTTATTTGGCGTGCATGCATCCCGAGGGGCTCACGACTCTCGCTTACCGTCATAAATTCTGAATATTAGAACTTATTCGTGTATTTTTAGTGGCAAACCAGTAACCCGATTAAGTTTATCGCTATATCTTACAACAAACTATAGTGTGGCATTTACGATTATGTTGATAATAATCTTTCCTTTTCAAATGCTAATCTTCCTGATAATAATTTTGGACAGATTGAAAGTGCAGCTATAAATATGAACTATTTATCTTGTCTAAAAGGGAATTTAACGTATTTATACTATTAAGTATATTACCATGGGATTTGTGTTTGATTATTTCAAATCCTAAATTCTCGGCCATTGTTTACTTAATCCGAGATTTACTTGATTTAAGCACAAAACAATAAAGCAATTCACATAGTTTTAAGATTACTTGACGATCGATGACATGACGAGGCGAAATAGTTTTTGGTCACAAATAATAATCATATACATTCGCCCATAACCGGTAAAAACGTGACTTACAACACTTAAAGGATAAGGGCAATAATGTGGAGCCCCTATTATTAGCAAATGACAAGAAATGGCGAAAACAGAAAGTCGCAAGCTGTTGAAACATTTGGCCTGATCGAGATAATTGGGTTTTCTTACCGGAATTGTATTTTCCTCGCATCTCGTACAAATTTCCTAGCGTAACCTGTGCCACTCGAAAACGTTTATTAATTTACATTTTTATATTTTATTCGCAATTTAAACTAATTTAATCATAGAGTGAACATTTTACTATCTCTTGTTCGTCGTGTAAAAGTAGCATTAGCAGCATTTAAACACGCGATTTACTTTATATTGGAACAATAAAGGAGAAATTATAAAGTTGAGAACCGAACCTTAAGATCGCTAATCATAAATTAGAGAAGTTGGCTGGAAACTCTTAATCTTTTAAACATTCCAAAAAAAGTAAAATAAACTTAGATAAACTTTTGAATGTAAACTTCTAGTGCTTTCTTTTCCTTTTTCTATTTCACAGAAGTATACCTCACTTTACTACTTCAACAAATGGATTCCATCAAAAGAAATCCTTTGCTGGACAAGTGATTTCCATCAAAACAGCACGCACTACAATTCCATTCTCGCAGCTAGTGAAATATTCAGAGGCAAAGAATGCGAAAAATGGGATTAAGTACAATCAATGTTCGGTTGGAAATAAAGGAAAGAAAATTAAAAATTGTGTGTTGCGTTTAGAGAATAAACTTACATTACGGAAGTCGATAAGTTGGGTAACGAGGGTTCCATCTGAACGTTGAAACTCTAGGCTGACAGTGTCATCAGTCACATTTGCCGAAATGGTCTCCTGGACGACGTCTCCTCCCTGTAAATGGAGAAATAACACAGTTTAGTCATTTCTACTCGAGATAAACCTAACAAAAGTAAACACTTGATTCATTTAGGGATAAACGCTAAAACAAAAAAACTTGAAAGCCAAGAGTCACTTATCTCACTAAAACTTTTTGGGAAAAATCTAAAAATCGCAGAAATTTTAAGGTAAACATTGATTAAAGTAATAAAAGCTTATTTGCTCGCTGCTTTTATGATTAATTGTGGATGCCTGGTAGTTAAACTAGAATTAGAATTTCTGCAATAATTCATCTTCAGTTTAAAGCATTTCTTAATCCACAAAGACTAAGTAGGTATGTATACTACCTTGCAACCATTAACAATAAATCTCTGAGTAATTAACAAATGCCTTAAAGGAAAACGAGAAAATCAAAACGTTAAGTAATTAAATTTACGATAAGGAAAAATAAGCAAACAAAAAATGGATTTGTTTGAAAATTATTTTCAAAAATCTAAATTGCGTAATAAATATTTACACAGATAAAGAGACAACTGGAAGCATCGGATCAAACACAAAATTGTTCGAATGCAAAAGCGCAAAAAGCCCACATATTTACATATCACCCAGCTCCTCTATCAATAAATGAATTTTAAATGAGCACCTACTATAAATGCATTTAAAAGTCAACAAAATATTTTCAAATGATGTTAAACGGCCATAAAATATTTAAACGATGTACTTCAAAAGTCCTTAATAAAATTTGAGAGCTGCAAAAATCGATATCCCAATATTACCTAGATTAAGCATTTAAGTAGAAAATACAAAAAATTATTATTTAAATATTTTAATTGAAAATCGATTTGTAATTAAGGAGGCTCTATGTTTATTTAATTAACCGAATAAATTAATAATGAATATAACTGTTTGCTTGTTTACGTTTTGGCGAGTAAGTAGAAATAGATAATTATAACAAAACGCCAATAATTCGAATTAAAAAAACAAAAACGTTTTGTTCCCGAAAATCACTGAAAATGTCTGACCTAAAAGCCCCGACGATAATTTCTTATTAATTATCCTGAGGTCAACTACGATACAATATAAATTTTAATAATTAATTTTCTCTCCCAATATGTAATCAATTTTCTTATTTGCGATATTGGGCGATCGAACGCACAGGACTAATATTATAAATAATTCCGACGAATTTTAATTAACAACTGTTCGATTACCGTTCAAACTTTAGCCCAAACAATTTATGATGTATCCTAGCCATAAAGTTTAGTTCATTACTGAACTACTAAGTCATATAGTTATCGTAATTTACACGAAGCCTCTAAACTTAAGTGCTTAAATTTCCCGTAAAATTATACTCTTGACCCAAAGAGATTATGTAGCTTCCTAATATAACAAACTTTCGCACTTTATAAAGTGCCTGGCATTAGTTGCAGTTACTTTTCGACTTTTAGAAGCAAAATGTATTTGTTTTGCTAACAAAATCAAAATTATGACAAATTGGTAAAACAAACCGGGCAATCTTTTAAATTGACCGCTCGCCGCAGCTAAAGTTTTTCTGATGCAATTTGTTTTGCAAAAACTAAATTCCATTGTTCGAAACACTAACTGAAACATGTTTCGAGTGTAATATACTCGAACAATACAGTAAATTGTAAATGGAGCAGAAAAGACATAATGCTTTTTAGTTTTTCAGATAAAGTGAATTTTAAGAAAATTGGATGAAAGAGTGCTAGACAGAGCTTTCTCGAAAAATTTCAAAAACATATTATATAATGGTGAATGTATGAAATTATACCGACTATTACGCTATAAATACGTAAAAACATAAAAAATATCAGTAGCTTCGGTATCGGTCACAGAGTACTCCTCTCGAGAAGTAAAGGTAATTATCTAATCCAACTGATTAAATTTAAATACAACTCATACAATAGAGTTCTCCCTGGTAACAAATACCATTGGTGATTTAGTAGCATTCAGATTAGCCATCCTGGGTTCGATCCCTATTGCATGCCAACGTTTTTTAGTACAAAATATTCAATACAAAACTAAAACATAAGAAAAGATAAACTAAACTTTACACATTCAGTAGGTATTAATCACTAGATTACCTAGTTTGTGCGGCCTAAAGGCCGCACTGACCCGTAATCCTTTCAATTTTTAGGTTGGTGCGTTACATACAGAAGACCTTGACTTTTTATACATTGCTGTACGAGTAATATGTATTGCAATGCATTATTATACAAAATTAAATGAATTAGACGGATATTGAGTGTAAAAAGGAAGCAAATCAAACAAATTAACTGCTGGCCAACGTTTCGGACTATATATATTTCAGCCCTGAGGATGGATTAATATATAGTCCGAAACGTTGGCCAGCAGTTAATTTGTTTGATTTGCTTCCCCTTTACACCCAATATCCGTCTAATTTATTAAGAAGAAGCAAGGGAAAAAATTTTGTTTACATTTCAAAATTAAATGTTTCCTTACTTTTTGTTTTGTTCCGTAGGTTTTGTTTTGTAGGTTCAAAAATTGTTTTTGCTTTTACACCTGTCTACGGTCAATAATGAGAATCAAGATGTGGCTTAAAATAATTCGCTCCAATAAATTCTTACAAATTTAAAAATTTTATATTAGCTCAAGGATTGAACCTACAATTTGAAATCCTTGGCATCTTCCAATTCACACACAATTCATCCACCAATATTCAGTTACAATTTAATTTATAAATTCAAATGTATTCGCAAATTATCGCAACAACCAAACTCTTTCAAAAAAAAATGGCAATGGCGATACCTTACTACAGATATCAGCCTCCTTTCTGCTATGTCGCCCCAATCTATATATTGTCGTGTTTCGAAAACCATAACAACATTAATTCATTTATTTTGTAAATTATTTTAAAGTTTAAATTTGTTTAGTATATATTTATATCATATTGTATAAAATAGTTAAAAATTGACTATGTAAATAAGGTGGGGAGAACGAAAAATAAAGTAAAAAGAGTGGGACTTGAATAGACAGACTTGGGCTGATGCCTTCACGTCGAGTAGACGAGCAGACAAACATCATTCCCGCAATGAAAATTGAAATTGTTAATTGTTTAAAATCAATAAAATAACTTAGGTTGATTTGATGCTTTTATTTAAATTGATAAAGTGCAGTGCAAATTGTTAAATAAATTGGAATAATTGAAAGAATTTGTGATAATATTCAATGCATTAAAATTACATCGCAACAAATTTGTTTAACCAGGCGTTGGCCAGCTGCAAAAGACCATGTGCGCTTGCAAGACCACAGATGACAAAGAAAATTTGAGCATTTTAATTTTTAATTGATGATTAAAAAAAAACAATTTGAAGCGCTCATAGCTAAAATAATGAATGTACACCCAGCGAAGAGTAATTTTGGGATTGAGCAAATTTTTATAAATTTGTATAGCTGGGGTCATCTCAATATATAAAAATGAAATGACGCATGTATGTTGGTTCATCACTTGAGAACGGCCCGACCGATTTGGCTGATTTTTGTTTTGTTGTGTTTTAATTTTTAGGACAAGGTTTGTATGAAATAAAATTTATGGAAATTCTATCCGAAAGAGATTTTAGTTGCAGGTGGTGACGCGCATAAATGGATTAACGAGATTCTAATAAACCCATATTGTGTTCGACCGATCTGTTGTCTTCGACCGATTTGAACCAAATTTGGAACACTTGCTCATTATAACCCGGGTTAGGAACTAACTTTTCCGAAATTTACGGATGGTAGATCCTTGGTAAGAGTTGTGACTGAAAATTTTTCAATTTATCTTCTTCATTACAGTCGAACGTCAAAAAACGACAGCTTAAGCGTGCGATTTGTAAAAAATCAATTTTTTGAAGTCAAATTTTTAATCGAAGGAGGAGTAAATTTATAAAAAAATTTTGCTCGAAAATACCTAAAAGTTGCGGGGGCATGCGATTCCGAAATAAAATTTGCTATATTGCACAATTTTTTTTGAAAAAAAATCCATTTCACTACAAATTTAAAAAAAAAATTGTTTTGCATTTTGCGGCTATGCGGTTGAAGAAGGGAAAAAAGTTTATAAAATCGATTTTGTGGAGAATCGCGATACGCTTACAAAGCCGGTTTGAAATTAAGAATCGGTTGGTAAATAAGGCCGCTACGGCCAATAGAAAAATAATTGAAATTTTGACTTTGTTTACGCTCTAGTGCGTAAACTATGCAAAAATTTAAAAATATTTTGCGTCCACAGGATGGTGCCTTACAATGTGCGTATTTTTGTGTATAACGCTTTTTATCGGAAACAACTTATTAATGAAATCTCGAAAGACGAAAATCTTCAATTCAATGAAAAAAGCATTACAATAAAAGTTCTATGATTTTGAAATATTTTTTCCAGTTCCAAGACAGGACAACGTCTGTCGGGTCAGCTAGTTATTTATAAAAACCTTTACTAATTCCAAATTCTCGATCAAATAAAAAAAATACCATTCATCCAAAACAAATCACTTTTAATTAAAAAAAAATTGTTTCACTTACAAAATTTCAAGCTTTGCTTGTCAACAAAATACTCAACAATCTTCAAATTAAATCGCAATCTCAAAAAATATTCGTACAAAGTAATCAAAATTTTACGGAGTTTAATCAACTGCTCCGGCGGCCTCACTTCAGCGCTCCTTACCGCCAACCTCTACATCCCAAAATTACAACTTTCAAAAATAAAATCAGCGATTTTTTCAAAATCTCCCCCCCTCCACAGAGAAAATTTTAATTAAAGAGCCACCTTTGTCGCTAAAGGTCTGTGAAAAAGAATTGGTCAAATTTGGCGGTTTATTAAAATTTGAAGGATAACCCCAGGATAACCATGAATAACCGTCAATGCGAAGTGAAGTCTTCAATATAAAATTTCACATTCGACAGAACAAAATCTTTACTTAAAAATGTCAAGCTAAATTTAAATATTATTTTCACTTCTCATAGGAATCAGTGCTATTTGGTGTTAGTATCTGCTATTTAGCTAGATTAAACCGCAATTGGTTGGTTTATAGTTAGCCCAGTGGTAGAACGATCGATTGCTAAGATGAAAGTATCAGGTTTGGGTCCTGCTCAACTTCGTAGCAGAAAACCGCACACAGTCGCCCAATACGGTTTAAGCAGCTATGGGGTATAGTGATATTATAACTTTTCTCCAAAAAGGTTGATTATTCAGGTGTGGACTACATTTAATAAAATTTGAGCAATCTACAACTGGTTAAATTTTTTGGTAACTCGAAAAGAAATAATAATTAGGTTGTAGAAATAATAATTTGATTTCCCCAAATGAGAAGGTTGAAGTCCTGCTATTGAGTAGCGCTGGGAGTGCGGTTAAGGGTTGTACTACGTTGTCTAAGGCAATTTCTAAGGAGAAGGGCCAGGTTAAAACATTCCGATGGTACAGGTTCTTATGATTGGGAACTAATTTAGCTTTTCTTTCTTAAATAAACACAATAATTTATCGAAAATTAATTAAATTTATCTTGATTTAAAAATCTATTTTGGAGCGAAGCTACCAAGTTGCACTCGATAACCTGTGGACTGACTTGACAATTTCAGGAATGACATAAAATACTTTAAAATATTAAACAGAAGTCCTTACTCTAAAATTCTTCCAGTTAAAATTGAAGATTTTAAACTAAAAATCAATAGCAGTTGATACGCTGTGACAGCGTATTGGCAGCTCCCACACAAAATATTACGGTCAATGCAATCAATGGTAAATCAGTTAAATCGGTATCTCAATATTAGTTTAAACCCAAGATTTAAACTAATGCGAAAAATTACATTTTACTTAGCTGGTCTCGACATCAAATAGCAAATGAGTTTTCACTAGTATAAATGTGTGGAAAATCGTCTCGCTAGGCAAAATCTTACCATTACTGGATTAAGTAAGCAGCAATATTTTTCAGAATAGCAAATTTTTTCTGTAAGAACCTCGTAGAGTACGTGAGATTTAGTAATGAAGATTCGCGAAGTGATAAGTAAATTTCTGTTTGTTACAAAAACAATATTTCATCAAAGCTTTCCATTTTAATCAGAGTTGGATACTAATTTTGTCGTTTCGGTATTACATCTGTTCTTGTGTTAAAATAAGCATTTAGATACGGCAAGCGCGTCAAGAACAAAGTACACAAAAGAAAACCAGGAACCTCAAACTTATTTAAATGTATAAATGCAGATTGAACTGAGTGGAAAGTTCTTCACATCCTCACTCTCATCACAGGTTTCCATTTATTTGAATTGCAAGCAAACATTTAAAAGGCAAAATTTGTTGTAATGTTAATGAAAAAATAAAAAGTAATTAAAGCGAGAATAAATTGTTGGCTTTAGCAATTCTGCGTGACAGTGCCGAGTGGCCTCTGGATAAGTTAATGATCGACAAATTGTGACTGCGATTTTTCATAAAAGATAGGAATGCGAAAGCGAAAATCTGGTAACAATTAACAATTTAACGACAGGATAGAGGGAATGGCGCAAACCAATATAGCGTCGATGGTAGAGTGAATTGGTCGCACAAGAAATCAATAATGGGAAAATTTAAAGCAATTAGCGTCAACGCGTACAATGTTCGTGATGGCAAACAACTCCAAATGATAGAATTTGTTTGGCACGAAAATTCGATGCGAACGTAAATTTAAATCAAACAACGCATTCGCAAACCTCCTTTGCCTGCTACGTTCTAATCCCTAACCATGAATTACGGTTTACTTTAAGACTATTTCAACCTCCACCGGTGGCGAATCCGTACAATGCTCCAGTTGTAAATGTGTAACACGTCGTATCAGTGTAATGAAATTACGACGATATTTACAAAACAAAACGGCATAATTTAGCTTAATTTAGATTTAATTAATAGATTTACATTCGGGAATCTTTAATCTTCCCAGCTCTTTTCACCAACAACAATGGCTGCGACTTCGTCTCTTGCACAACTAATTAAATAAAAAGCAACCAACTCCAATAAATAATGTCAATCAATGGCCGAATTAGTTTCAGTTCATCGTTCTCTCTGAGGTAATCCCATTTCCTACGAGCAAATTTCGTTCGCACGTAAAACTTACATGCACCTAAAACTTCGTCGACAACAAAATATCAAAAATTCCGCTCGAAATTTTATCCATTTCTTTCTCTTCCGAAATAAATCGAGGATTTACTTACTCGGACTCGAAAGTTACGCTAATTATTTAATCATTTGAATATGACCGATAGCACAATGCTTAATTAGCTGTGAACTACACTGTTATGTTATTTTGCACAAATAAATAGCTTAAACGGTAATTAAATTCGACACAGCTTGCAGTCATACAGAGTCCTGTGATCGAATTAGAAAGACGACAAATCTAATTGATTTACTTCCCTCGTCCAAATAATCTAACTTTCAAAGCATAAAAATCAAAATTTGATTGTTTCATAAGTAATTTCAGAAACGCTATCAGACGCTAATATGAGGTACCGGGGTTTGAAGGGAACAGAGATTTTGATAAAAACGAACTTCAAAGGAAGCTAACTGTTCGAGTAAGCACTTACTGCTGCATAAAAAACGAAAATTTAAATTATATGCCTGACACACGAAAAAATAAAACAATTAAATCATTAATTCCTCTTTTTCTTTATTTATCCACTTAAAATATTTTTGAGATAATTTGTAGGTAAGAAATAATCAGCTTTTCTGAATGGTTACTGCATTTTTTTTATTTACCTTGTGTTTACCGAAATCCTTAAATTTGTCGAAAATTTCCTGACAACTGAATTGGTTTACTCTGCTTTCAATGATCCTTGTCACAGTGATGCAAATTTCCCGCAGACCTCATAAAAATTTCTCGAATTTCACTTGAATTAAATTTTTCCAAAATGTCTTCTTCTTCTACATATTTAACTGTATATTTTAACACTAAGTTCTTCTCTCTGACATTGTTTTTCACCGAGAAAATGCGCAAATTGCCCCGAGTTTTTCACTAGAAGTTCACTTTCTACGTCTAGCAGGTCTGCTTTTCATTAATTTCGTATTTTTCCTTTAATTCGGGTTGACTTGTTTACCTTAAATTTTGTGAATTCATTTTACTATTTATTAACATTATTTATTCAACTTGACTTAATAACAATTTTTATAATGAAAGGCTAACCAAGGCGATCATTTGAATAGGAGAACTTTATTTTTTGTGTGTACTATGTGAGGTGGTAATAACAAATACATTTTTCTAGCCTCTGTAAGTTCGCATTTAATATTTTAACTTGATTGCATTAACACATCAACTATTAAAAACAGGGTTACAAGTATTTAATCCGGTTTAAGCAGCCGTGGGGTCTACATGCTGAAACCTTCCTCAAAAGAGAAAGAAGCCGATAGTCCAGGATGAACTCAAGGGTTTATGATGATGATCATGATTCAAAATAAAGTACTATCTGTAAATTAGAAAGCTACATGATTACCATAGCTGTGCGGCCTGAAGGCCGCACTGAGACCTATAAAAAGTGAAAATATTTAAATTTTAATTTAATCCTATATTTAAATAATAGTATTCAATCCGGTTTAAGCAGCCGTGGGGTCTACACGCTAAAACCTTCCTCAAAAGAGAAAGAGGCCGATAGTCCAGGATGAACTGAAGAGTTTATGATGATGATCATGATTCAAAATAAAGTACTATCTGTAAATTAGAAAGCTACATGATTACCCAAGCTGTGCGGCCTGAAAGCCGCACTGAGACCTATAAAAAGTGAAAATATTTAAATTTAGCGCGACGTTTTTAAAGTAAATATTTTGTTCTGTTGAATATGAAATTTTATATTGCAGACTTCGCTTTGCATTGACGCTTATTCGTGGCAAACTTATAAGGAGACCTGTAACAAAATTTTAAATTTTGTTATATCTCTTTTGATTACACCTCGTATTTGTACTTCTGATGATACGAGAATATATTGCGAGCCAATACGTTGAGGCGCATGACGAAAGATAGGAAGAAAGAGGTGCGGGGAGATTTAAAAGAAGAGAGCCAGATCGGGTGGGCGAAAAGGTTGGTTTTTACCTTTGAATTTCGGGTAGTTATTGGTGATTTTTTGTGTAGTGAGAATTACTGGAATTACCACCGCTCCTTCTTGCGGATTTACGCAAATTTCAAGGAAATTTTGTTTTTTGGATTTTTTTCATCATTGGATTTCTTGAACACCCGAAAGATCGAGCGATAGCGACCACTCTACAGCAGCAATAAAGGTTACTGTCACGTATGTGATCACAAGAATTGAACTTTTTCCTATTGAGCATTGGAAAGAGGACAATTTTCTGAGTATATTAACACAAAAATTAAAAATGCGAATTAGCAGGGGCGTGTAACTTGATATACCCAGTTCTGTCGTGCTTTACTCGTGGTCTAGAGTCAGTACTGTAGGCCACCCGCTCAGCATGCAAATTGAAATGTTAAGATTTAAGCTTTAAAATTCGTAATTTTAATAGCGTTTTCGATGGGTTTCGAATTATTAGGATAATTAAAATATCGGAATACATTACAGGCCGCCGGTGTCTTCGGCCTTATTATAAAATAACTTATTTATGGCAAATCTCGGATTCCAGGTAAACGCAGATCTGTGTTTTCGAGTTCCACCTTTAGCGAGTTGTGCCATTCTTCGGGGATATTTTTAAATTGTTTCGCGTAAGGTTAAAAAATAAAACAGGCCCGGAGGGCGCCGAAGGCGTCCGGTGGGTCTGTTTTATTTTTTTGCCATACACAAAAATGGCTAATCATGCAGCTGTGTTAAAATGTGTATCTAAAATACATGTAAATTTAAATTTTTCAAATTCCATTTTTTCGAAAACTAATTTATAATCCAACAAAATTTTTGTTCTTGTATGCTTAGAAAAGTGTCCTTTTACCAATAATCAATAGAAAAAAGTTAAAATCGTGTGATCACATACGTGACAGTTCGCGTTCGTCGATGTAGCCGACGCTCGCTTCGAATATTTTTTGAATTGTTGATCTAATTTTGAGCACAAGCACCGTTTGAAAGATTCCAATTATTAGAAGTCTTCATTAAGAATTTCTGGGTGAATGTTTAGAGCGTCGGTCGTTGCAAACATCCCTTCCGGGTTCGCTTCCCATACTTGAGAAAGAGAGAGTGCAAACTTGTTGCAGTTATGCCGGATTCATCCCTGGCTTCCGCAAAGAAAAAAGCTGGTTTTTGGTTTTGGTTCTTGGGTATCCTCACCAAATAAAAGGTTGGAAATTTCGATTTAAAACCGTGTGGGAAGAAAGAAATTGCTGGGCCTTCTCTAAAGAGCCATCCATTTTTTTTCATAAGCCCTTTAATCAAAATTTTCTCTGGTGAGAAGCTGTCTACGCAATCACAACTTTCCAAAAAATTAAATTACATAAATACTAAAAAGTCGACCTACTAAATAATACAGCAATGTAAAAAAAGTCATGGTTTTCAGTATGTATTGCACAAGTCTAAAAATTAAAAGGGTAAGAAAGTCATGGGTCAGTGCGGCCTTCAGGCCGCACAAATTAGGGAATCTTGTAAATAAAAGTTAACGAAGTACGGAATCACCTTTATGTGATGTTAAAAAAATATTTAATTCAGCTCAGGAAGTAGATGTTGATTCGCTTGTAGATAATTATTGTTCTTTTACAAGTATTGCTGCTTACGTGACGTTTTTCAAAGAAACTCCCTGTCCCAGAAGATCGCAACTCCTCCATTGTATCACTCACCGAACTTTTCACGCTCATTAAATTGCATTTGATTAGCCAAACAGCTCCTTTAGCAGTCGATGAACTGGATTGCAGAGAAGCGAAACCTTGCACAACAGAAAGTAATTAGCAACCCTTCGACAATTCAGTCTACCCCTGACTTCGCTTCCAGAGCTATCCAATAGCTAAACTTCAACTTCCCATCAGGGAGGCCAAATTATTTAATGAAGATGTCGGAAAATTAATCTTAGCATAATAAACCTTCAATTTTATGTGAACAGAGTTTTCGTGTAAGCTATAAAAAAATATTAGCCTGATGGTGAATTAGCAGAAGTCTAGGCAGTAACCAGTTGGTTCGTTATAACATTTTAAGTGTAATGAATTTTACGCAAATCGTTAAAAAATTCAATCAATCCGTTAGAACGCCTACCCGAATTCAATAATGGAGATATTTAACATTCTCTGGTGCAGATCAGAAACAACAGGGCAGAAAATTGCTTCACAGATGAGCCAAAATACATCTGCGTAATGAAAATCTATTAATGTGAGCTTAACAAATTACGACACGGCCACGTCTCATTTAAAATCAACACAAAATTATAATTTTCAATCGATTACTGACCGACTATCATCGATGTTATGGCTATAAATTCTGTGTGCGGAAAACCATATTTTTCATGTGTTGCAGCATATGCATTAAATTAGTATGTGCGGTTATATTGAACGGAAATCAGAAACAAGAATTTTACTACAATTTTTATGTAATTTATTATGTAAATTATAATTTCACGATATAATTAACTTTCTCACAGTTTAATTATAACTTCGCGTTTTTAAGGCCTGCACCCTCTTAAATTTCAGTTCGTTATTTGTTATGTAAATTTTATCCTAATGCTCTGTACTTCAGTTTCTAAATTTTTTGTCAACTTCGCGGACTTTTCTTTCAATATTTGCGAAAATTTAACCTCATTTTCGATAAACTTAATTAGGGAAGGCCACTCCCCAAGAAGTTTAGGGTGTTTACATTGTAACGATGTAGTCGCAGGCATAATAGAAGATTAATAATTTCCAACGAACTTAACTCCATGTTGAAATATTTTAATTTTTACTCTCAGTTTCCTACAATAGAAATTTTAATCAAGAACGACGAGAAATTTTGAAAAAAACCCAATGTGGCAAGTCAACTTTTTTACGATCTGATGATCGAATTTTATGATTAAAAAATACTCGAATACTAAATCTTTCGAGAGATTACACACCAACAGATAGATTTCATTGTGGAAATTCGATAGACGAAATTAGTATTAAGTAAAAATTAAAATAATTTTTATATACTATATCGCGATTACGCGAAATAGAATCACTTTAGGAACGAAGTATTTTTCGTGTTTGTACGCACGTAATTTATTGTTATAAACACTTTCAAGCAAAATTAAGCAAACATTAGTTCCCAAACACCAAATTGAGTTTCAGCTTGTAACACATTTAACGTAAATTTTCGCTTGATCCCACTTGGGTTTTCTATTAAAAAGTTATGCAAACTTAATGGTCCCCGACCATCTTTAGATGAAATCGAATAAAACGAATAAATTTGGAAACAAATTTCTGCTCATTCGTGATACGCCGTCCGTTGCAGATTTAATCCATTTAGTTTACCTTGAATGTTGAATCCCTCAAATATTTCAAAAGTTTAATAATTCACAGAAAGTTCCTCGAGAATTAAATGGTAGCCCGAAGAGTTACAAGCATACTGTTTAGAAAAAATAAAATTACATTTACTTGGAAGAAAAGAGAAAAAATTGAAAATTATATTAAACGACAAATTTATAAGCAGCAAAAATAGAATTTAAATATTTTAAATCAAAAAGGATAAACGAAACCACTTTAGGATTCAAACTAGCAACATTAATTTTAAAAATGTACATAAGTTACTTGTCTTTTTATGCTTTTTTCAAGGGAATATTTAACCTGATGTGCGTAAGGCGTCGACCGGTTCATAAATTTTAAAAAAGTATGCAAGAAAAATTCAAGTTTCAAGTTTTCGGTCCTTAAGAAACTAAAAAATATGAACCTGGAAAGCAGCAGCAGACGAGACGGAATTTTTTTGTTGCAATAGAATTCGCAAATGAAAAACTGAACTTAACATGTTTTCCGGACTGCCGTGGTGAAGAGTATGTTTTAATTAAAGAAAATAACTCTTTCAAATGAGATCTGCAAATACTGAATTTCTTTTATGTGCAACTTATTCATTAAAATTACAAAAAGAATAACAAACATTTTTAATTTAAAAGATAAAATGTAAAGAAAAATATCAACATCTGATGAATGAAAAAAAGTTACAATTTCAATGTCGGTCTTTGATAATATTCATTGCCCTAAAGCAGGTACAGTTCATGTGCCTTTGCAAGATATTATATGGAACGTAGATTTCAAAATGTCATATCTCAGAGATGTAAAATGGATACAGCTTTATTAAGTTACCTGGCGAAAAATAAAAATAAAGTACTAATTTGAAATTCCACCCCTTCCTATCGAAGCTTACAATACAAATCGTCAAAAAAATTAAAAATACTAAAAGTGTCATAAATGTGTATTTTTCATCTCGGGAAGTAAAATTCACAACTTATTACTATGATGTTTTATGTTTTTCATTTCTACTAAAGAATAGAAGGAATTTTCTTTTCAGCCAAAAATGCAAGCACAACGAATACGAAAATTCTACAAATGTTTCTCTTTAATTACGAGTATAACCTATACAAAACTATTAAAATTTTTAGCTGCGCAATAAAAGCGTAGTTAAATATTTTTATACCGCAATGCAAGAAAAATTAAAAATTCTACAATAAAATTACAACGTTTCAAAATCAAAATTCTACCAATTTAAACTGCCAATTAAATAAAAATTTTAGTATAAGTAAAAATTGTAAAGTAAATGTTTTTATAACAATGTGTACTTTATTACGTATGTACGTCAACTATTGAAAAGATAGTCAGCCCTTTGGCAGTTATCCCCAGATAAACAAAAGACAAAGCTACGCTGGAGGGTATTCCATACCCCCCAGTTTTAGAATAGCAACTTAAGCTAAGTTTAGCTGAATAGCAGCTGAACGAACAACAAAATAAGAATATTAAGGCAAAAGACTCCGCATTAAATTATTTGGTTTGATCTGAAATTTTGAGAAAAAAGTTTTCGTATCTTTCCGATTGTTTTTGTCATCTGGAATAGGATGTAGTAATCTTTTGTAAAAAAAAAAGAATTTCACCCACTTCAAAAAAGTACTTCGGCTGCCCATCAATCTGGGAGATTCGACAGTCTCAGGGTGGGTTCATAAAAAAAATAAGTCAATTTCAATACCAAAAATTTCTTCTTTAAAAACTGTAAAAATTTCAATCGCAATTATTTTAAATTCAAAAATTAAAATTATTCCTACTTCCAGGATAAAACGCACAATTTCTAATTCCACTCAACGTGATATCTTCTAAAGCACACGTTGGTCTTTCAAATTTTAATTTTAACTTTCAAATATATCACAATTAATTGTGATATATATGATAACACCCGGCTCGTGCGGCCACTGTTGGAAAAAAGCCCTTCTCTTCTCATTTTACTTCCCACCTTGCACTATTTCCAAAATTACCAAATTAAAATACAATTTACAAAATTGTACCAAAAGAGTACAGGGTGGGTCAAAATCGTTTATAATACGACAATACAAACGGCTCTTATAACCATCTGTAAAATTTACTTTAATTATGTTCAATGCTATACCAGGGAGAAATGGCAAAAACATTTTTGTATACAGATTACCCTATATAAGAATTTCTTAGATTTCCCAAGATTAGCTCAAATTTCCGGTGTTTTCTTCACTTTTACAGCAGATTTATGTAAAAAAAAATAAAATGGCTAACAATGGATCAATTCTTCTTAAATTTCTTGTATTACCCTAGGTTTCTTACGTATTCCTCAAATTTCCGAATAGATTTCCTTCACTTATAAAGAAAAGAAATTCTTTGTATTTCTCAGATTTCTCTAAAAAAAGTTTTTCTCAAATTTCAGTTGTGTACTGTATTTTCTTAGCGAATAGCTTTCTCTACAAAGCAATTTACCACGAGCTAGATATTTCAAAAAAATTTGGCACACAAAACATTCCAAAGATTTCCTACCCCCGGGGGTCCGCGAAACCACGACATAAAAGAAAAAAAACTTGTTGCAAATACAAAGAACAGCTATTATTTTGATTGCTCTGAAAATGCAAAATAACATCGAAGTGGTAAGCAAATACCAAGTCCAAACCGGATAGGGAATTTAACGGGCTACAATTTTGGTTAAACAAATTTTTTTGGAAAACCAACCGATTTTTATTTTCAGAATTTCTGTGAAAACGGTTGTTCCCAAAAAATTTATTTGACCGAATTTGTAGCCCGTTAAATTCCCTAACCGGTTTGGGTCATAAGTTTTTTTCTTATGAAAAGACTTTTCGTTTAAGAGATACGGGGTTCGCAAGAAAAGTAAAAAAAACCTATATTTTTTTAAATTTTTTTCTCTTAATTTAATTTATAACTCGAAATCCGTTGATTCTAGATGATAAAGGGTTATAACCAATTTGTAGATAAGCAAATGATCTTTAAAAAAATTCGAATCCAAAGCCTAAAAAATCAATGATATCGGAGCTATGGCCGTTTGAAATCAGAAATTCAAAAAATTGCTTTAATAGGTGGTACCCCCCCAAGAGTTTAAACTTGCACGAAAATTTTATTTAAAAATTTGTCTTAGAAAAGTGTCCTTCATCACCACCTCAAAGGTTCTGCACGGTCATAAAAAATAAAATAGTTGTTTTACTTTTTATTTTTGTAACAAAACTGTTTCTTGGGGGTCCCCATGATGCTAGTGTTTAATTTTGGGGGTCCTCAAATTCGAGACATTTGTAAAACACTGCTCTAAAGTATACAATTTTTGTTAGTGACTTCTCGCAAAAAGCAATTTATCGCAATGAAAAGTATGCAAACTATCCTTTAACCAGATTTCACCGGAATTAACTAATATTGGTTACTGTCAGAAAATCGGACCCGCGATTTCAAAAATTTCATCTACACTATGGGAAAGAGGATAATTTTCTGAGTATATTAACACAAAAATTTTTTAGGATTATGCAATAGTTGTCGTAATAACGGCATTTTAAAATTACGAAAAGCAGGGAGATGTAATATGATACCCCGATGTGTGACGGTAATGGTCGATATCTTAGATATCTTCCACTCAGATCGACGCGGCCAAACCCGCGTCAGCGTATATTTTGATCCAAGATCTCCAACGCCCGTTACTCATTCACCAAATGAAGAAGATTAAAGCGCCTACGACGCTAAACGCTTCGCAAAGCCATTCCGCTACACTAGTCGCGGTCCGACACCCGGAGGAGTTCTATGGCTTCGAGTTCCACCCTTAGCGAGTTCTGTCATTCTTCGGGGATATTTTTAAATTAGATTTAGTTAGAAATTTGGTTAATTTCTTGATTTTTTAAATAATTTTTTTAATTTTGTTTGGTACATTTGCTCTCCCTTGTTATTTTTACTGTTAAACATAACCGAAGATCGATAATAATCGTGAAATACTGGCCCTTTATATTATGTTACAGAGTTTTTTTTTTTAATTTTATAGCGTAATTTTTTCAGAATTCTATTTTCTTGTTTATTCTAAGTTCAACTCTATTAAATGTGAATTATTGTCATTTTAGCGTTTTTTAAATATTATGTTCTCTTTGCAGTATGTATTATGTTCTTAACAGTTAAAAATTTTATTTTTTTAACAATTTTTTAAGTTTAATTATTATTTTTAAATTGTTATGAGTAAGGTGAAAAAATAATAATATAATAAAAATGAAAAAAATAATTTTACATTTTTAAAATCGATTTTTTTCGAAAACTTTTTCATTATCCTACAAAATTTTTGTTCTAGTATGCTTAGAAAAGTATCCTCTTTCTTGATGTGTAGATGAAATTTTGAAAATCGTGGGTCCGATTTTCTGACAGTTCCCCTAATATTCTATGATTTAGGTGAAAAACACAATCAATAATCAGCGGGAACTTCAGAAAAATTAAAATATCCATTCCATTTTCGAAACGTAAGTGTGAATTCGGGAAGTCGAGGTGGGGGGGGGGTGAGATGCTAGTATACCCTTTACTTTTATTCAGAAATCCAAACTGAAAAGTCATTAAATTGGCTCACTGGTCGCTAGAAGTCAAGAAAAAAAATTTTAAAAAAAGTAAATCATCTATCTATTAAAAGAGATTTCTCATCATCAGACATAAATTCACCTGTAGTTATTAGTGCACAAATTAAAACATTGTATGCCTTCAAAATTATCGAAACTGGCAGAAAAGATTTCTAGGTGGGCGGTGGCGAGACTAACCCACGAAGGCTTTTTAAACAGCCCACACGTTTATTTTTATAAACTTTTTTTTATAACATAAAAGAGAAAACAGATAAACAAAAATAATAAAAAATTGTAGACTCTCCGAATTTTTCTTTTGTGAGCAGTTCTAGTTACGTTATTTGTTTATTTTATCAAACGCAAATGCTCTAATGATCTAAAATAAATACGTTTCGTTAAAGAAAGAAGTTGAATGTATTATTATTTTGTGTGAAGTCCCTGCAAACTCGCATAGTCGTTGATTTGCTTTGAAAATAATTGGATATTGTATGTAGCTTCTACACTATATAAAATGAAATTTAGAAGTAAAGTAAATTATTTTTTAAAGTGTGTTTATATTCGTAATTTGTTGCTTTTTATTTATTTTATTTTCAAATATTGGTTAGTGTTTGACAAATCTCATATTGCACAGGTGCAGCACGAGTTAGAAGTGTACTTCTTTCTTCCGCACTTTTATATATAACGTCGTGTTTCGAAACCATAAAAAATCATAATTTCATTTATTTTGTAAATAATTTTAAAGTTTGAATTTGTTTTATTATTTATTTATTTATTTATCATTGTACATAAAAATGTTAGTTCAGGCTATCGCGTCGAGTAGACGAGAAAATTAAAATTGTTAATTGTTTCTTTTTTAATTAATAAATAAGTTAAGTTGAGTTGATGTTTTGTTTTTAATTAATAAAGTGAAGTGCCAATAAATTGGAAAATTAGAAGAAAGTGTGATAATTTGTTCGATGCACTAAAATTACACCGCAGCAAATTTGTTTGACCAGACGCCAGCTAGAATACCATGTGCGCTTGCAAGGTCACAGATTGCAAAGTAAAACAAAAAGTTGAGCATTTAAATTTTAATTTACAATTTTTTAAACACTGAAGAGTCTCGTGTTAAATAATGGATACCCAGCTAGAGTAATTTTTGGAATAAGCAAATTTTAAAAGATTTGCATAGCTAGGGTAATCTCAATAAATATCTTTTCAAACTCGGTATTCAAAAGCATTGCATGTAAAAAAAAGTATATTTTTCACCCCATACTATGTTGTATTTACGATTCTAATCAGGAATCAATACCATTATGAATTCTTATTATCTCTTAGCAGGATCTCATTTGATACGTGTCCGTCCCGTTACAATACCTCTAGTAAAGTTACGGTATTATTTGCTACCTCAAATAATTTTTAATGTCAAAAACATATAATACATAGCTTGAACAGGTAACTTTGAACATCGCCCAACCGTAATTGACCTCCACAACTGGAAACTAAAAACCGTTCAAAACTTTTGCACATACTAACCCGTTTATTAGTAGGCACACAAAAACACACCAAAAGGAAAATTCTTTCACTGTGTGCAATTCAAACATTCGCAAATTTAACTCAATATTGACTTGTGTACTTCCAGCGTCTGCGTTTTTATATTTCATGTTATTTCAAGTAGTAAACATCACTAAAGCGCGGCTAAATGCTTTATTTGGCATTTTCGTACGAAATTAGAGCTTTCAAAAATTTATTTTTTGGCAGGCTAATATTTAATAACTACCTACGCATTTTCAAAATACACCCAATAAGCAGTCCTGTGTGTGTACCCAATTTTGTGCTTAACATTTCGGTTAAGAAATGAAAGGAAACTTTTTACGTCGTGCGCGTATTTGCGTCCTTGCACCCTAAACAAGTGAGAAAGTAATCAACAAAAAGAAAGCACCATGGTTCGGTAAACTAAGTGAAAAGTTGAAGTTCATTAAATAATTAAGGAAATAATACGTTTAAGCATTAAAAGAATGTAACAAAAGAAAGTGGAAAGCGTGAGATTTGAATTTTCGCAAAGAAAACTACTAGCTACAGAAATAAACGGTTTTGTTTCGTAATTCCATTCGGTTTTACAATGTAATGTCTCCTGTAACGTAATATTGAATTTATAAGCAAGATTAAATTTTCCTATTTTAAAAGTGCACGAGGCTGACGCTTCGGAGTTGACGATCGGTGTGCTCCACGGACCGTCAGGCGTAATTAACGGGTGGTTTTCACGTTAACGTAAAGCAAAGCCATTAAAAATTTTATGCCGGCTCAGATTCGGAATGTGCTTTTTACGCAGTACCTTCTGAATATTATCCTAACTCAATTTTGGAAAATATCTGTCGTAAAGTAAAATATAAAATTTTATATTAGGGAATGTAAAAAATAATATTTTATTTTGAATGGAACAATTTTAAGTAAGGGCGTCTAGTATAAAAATTCCAGAAATTTTAGGAAGATATTAATTCTTTAATATAGGCGGCTTGAAGCTCCAATATGACTCTTGCTTCGCCACAATGGTTTTTAATCTCAATATTTCCGTTCTATCTAAATATTCTGCGCAGTCTTTGCTTTCCATTTTAATCCTACGTTTCAGTTAAAAAACGAATCAAACAGATAAAGCGTAAAACTAATATTTCTCTCTTTAGTAAAATTGCGTAGAAAAAGGAAATTTAAGTATCGGCGTCTTGGTTGAATAAGAAAATCGTAAAATGTGCGTTCGTGCATTTGAAGTCGACATGCAAGGTTTGTTCGGGAAGTTTGTATTTAATAAGAAATGCAAACTCTTGAAATACAATACGTGTCATATCGCTATCTTGGCGTTTCTGTTTGTAAAAGTTATAAACGTTCGGGGTGGCTTTTAAATGCTCAGGATTAGTTAGTTCAAAATCCTTATAAATCTATCAATTGTTTGTCCAGCCAATAAAAGAAAACCGCAATCCGGATAACTCGATCAAATCTTCTTTGTCCTACTAGACGACCGAATAAAATTTCCTCCCTCAATTATTCCTCAATTAATCAAATTACGACTAAACGTAATTCTTTTGTAAATCGCTAAAATAAAACAAAGCCCGATCGGAAGATCTAACGTATGTTGTCCTTAAATAAATTAAATTGGAGGAATTCAGCTGTTTATTTTCAATTTAGGGACGAACGACAAAACCGTTTGGAATAAACGAATTTGATCAATGCGATACTAAAAAGTGTTTCAAAGAGGAACCCCCGAAAGTTTGTCTTTCAATTAATATAATTAAAACCGTCAACTTGATCTAATTTAATTATTTACTCCTTAAATTGTTTATTTAATTAACTACACGTCACACCCATGCAAGCTTAAAATTAGTTGGAGCGATGTTTGTAGATTCTGTTCTTTCTCGACATCTGGACAATGACGACGAAAATCCCCCGAGTCAACTAACACTTAACAAAATGAAATACGTCAAACATCCAAATGTTAATATTTATTTTAGAAACAAAATCCCAGAATATTTGTTTTACTTTTTTGCCATTTTCTCCCTTTCGAATTTTTACGATTGCTTCGACGAGCGGTCGGGCGTAATTATTTACATATTATTATCTGCAACCCTCGGCCGCATATATTTCTTTTGGTGTACCATTTCATTATTAATCTTGAAAGCTTCTAGGGTCATCGAAATTCGGAAGTACGCGTTTTAAAAATGTATTTCGACAGCCCAATGGGTTGAGGACGATTAAGCTGCTGACCAAGACCTGAAATCCAATTCGAAAACCAATACTAAATAATTCTAAACACCAGGCCCAATACAAATTAACTTGCATCGATCGCCATTATATGAAAATTAGTCGCCGAATTGATAACTATTTGTATGGTGATTTTATTAATTTTGTGGTTTCGCTAACGAATTTTAATTAAAAACTCGAAACGATAATCAAATGGAGTACAACTCAACTTTCATATGCGAGCAAAAAATTTCGGCTCGAGAAAAAACATAAAATATGGACGGTTAATGAAGAGATGTGCATAAAGAGATTTTCTCCTAGATTTTGAATTGAATGGGGCCAAACGGGAATGGCGATGCCGGAATAGTATTAACTACTAGCTTTGAGCTTATTTGTTTAGTCATTGCATCTTGCTAGATTTTATCATCGAGATCATAATTTAACAGCGCATCTACCCTCATTCATGCAGATTTCAAGCTTAATGCCCCTTTGGCCTAGTTTGATGCATTACACGATTAAATTCGACTTCAAAATATGATATGTTGATTAAAATTCATGATTTCGTTTGGTAGATCATAATGAAAATTTACATAGCAACAAAATTTTAATTCTTGTGCATACATCTTGCTAATGCCGGGGAAAACTTCTCCTTTTTAAATGCGAGGCTCTTAGTTTTAATTATCTTTAATTAATGTCGCTTATATTTTATTTTGCAGTCCGCATTCGATTTCTTGACTTTATTTTTCATTACTTTAATCCTCCAGGCTTTTATAAAAATTTTGATGAAAAAGAAATTTCCACTTTAAAATATTTCATATACCGCAGACTTGGCCTCAGTTTTCAATGTAATATTTCAACCACCTGTTCCCGAACAAGTACATACAAAAATATAAAAATAAGGATGTTTTTTCAAAACTACAAGCCATTTAAATCTCTTTTTATATTTGGCGAGTACGAGGGTAGATCAAGCGAAAATTGTACAATTATGGACGTGTCCGCTATAAATTTCAACCTATTCTTTTCAGGCGTGACCATGGATTTTGTTGTCAGCTTGGAAAAATTGTGACCAAAATAACTTTCTCGCTAAGCCTGGTAAAATGTGGTTATAATGTGCAACAATTCATTTTCATCTCGGCATTATATTCAAAAAGCCGAATTTTGAGTTTAAACTCAGAATTAACTTAAAATTTTTCCTTTAATAATCATTAATTTGGCTCATTATGTTCAGGGTACGTGTGATCGAGGTAACTAGGTTTTAGTGGGCGGAGCCGGCGACAGTCGACTTCTATCCGTGCAACTGCTAACAACATTTATTTTAAATTAAATTTCGTTGAAAACAAACCGAATGCTTTAGTTAGATCAGCTTAACAGCTTAAATTCAGTAAATTATATTTAAAATAAATAATAATTGCTAATAGTATGCTTTCTGATAGGATCCTCGTGACCGAAAGGTTTTCTTGAAAAATTATGTATGTAACTAAAACCCAATTAAATATATATATAAATTAGCTCGACAGGCCATGAAGGCCCAAAGCTTGTTGCACCACTCTTCTCCATTGTTGTCTGCTTTGTGCCTTCTCTTTCCATCCATTAACACCCATCAGTCGCAAGTCCGATTCCACCGCATCCTGCCATCTGTTCTTTGGTCGTCCTCTCTTTCTTGTGTCCAAAAGTCTTCCTTCCATTGCCTTTCTTGTGCTTCTAGTTTCTTGAAGTCGGAGTACGTGTCCTAACCATCGAATTCTTTGGGATCGGGCAACATCTTAGAACCTTTCGTTCCCATATCTCCAAGTTTTCTCTATCTCTTCCACTCATTGTCCATATATCTCACTAGCATAAGTTACCACCGGTCGGATAACTGTTTTATATATCCTCACTTTACTTTTTCGTGATACGCTTTTGTTTCTTATTACGGACATCAGAGAACCTAAGCTTCTGTTTCCAGCTACTATCCTAGTGTTAATCTCTTTACTGAAATCATTATTTCGTGTCACAACCGTCCCCAGGAAACAAAACTTGTCCACTTCTTCAAAACTATATTGCTCCCCATTCTCTGTTTCCATTCTGAAACAAGTTCCCAGCTCGACTTCATCTTTTTCTCCCATTCTCATGTACTTGGTCTTATTTTTGTTGATTTTCAAGCCCAGTATTTTAGCCATTGCTTCTAAATGTAACATAACATCCCGGCTCGTCTTATTATCCACTCCACTGCAACTATGAAAAGCATTGCTGATAAGGGATCCCCCTGTCGCAGCCCTTTACTCACTTTGAATTTCTTTGATAATTTAGCATTTACCGCAACCTTATTCTCTGTATCTGCAAGAGTCATTTTGATCAATCTTATCAACTTTCTAGGTATTCTCAATTCTTCCATCACTCCATACATTTTTTCTCTATCAATGGAGTCGTAAGCCTGCTTGAAATCGACAAATGCCGCATGTATCACTATGTTATGTTCACAACACTTCTCCTGCACCTGCCTAAGAGTGAATATCTGGTCAATCACCGATCGATTAGGTCTGAAACCACATTGGTACTCTCCTACAATTTCCTCTATGTACTTTTGCATTAACAGGGCTATGCCTCGGTAGTTCTCACATCTTGTTCTATCCCCCTTTTTAAAAATTGGGCAGATCATCGATTGCGACCATTCTTTTGGCATCTTTTCATCATTCCATATTTTACTAATCAATCTATATATATCTCCTTTTTAATCTATTCACCTCCATATTTAATCATTTCCGCCTGGATACCCTCCTCACCTGGGCTTTTGTTATTCTTCATCTTTTTTATTATGTTTTCTATTTCTTCCTCTGTTGGCGGTATTATTTTCTCCGTTTCTTCATCGTTCATTGCAGAAGTGACCTCCAATTCTAGTCCGTAGTTGGCTTCTTCCCGCTCGTTCAGTATGTCCTCAAAATATTCTGCCCATCTCTCAAGACTTCTATATTCATCCATGCACAAGTTCCCATCTTTACTTCTACAAAACACCTCTTTTAATTGTTGACCTTGTTTTTTCGTCCTTATTTGTTGGTAAAACCTTCTTATTTCCTTTGCTCTGTAGCTCTCCTCCAACTTCTTCATTTCCTCTTCTTCTGCCCTTCTCTTCGCTATTCTGCATACGCGTTTAGCCCTACTTCTTTTATTTCTAAGTTCTGCCTTTCCTTCTTCTGTTCCTTTATTTATCATTTCTATTCTTGCTCGCTTTCTTTCTGCTACTGCTATCTTGCATTCATCGTTGTACCAATATTTTCCTTTGCCTCTCTTATACTTTCCCAAAATTTGATCTGATGATTTCTTTATAGCATTCTTCATTATCCTGTCTGTAGATGTCTTTCTATCTCTATTGTTTTCATTCTTCAGTTTCTCGATATCATATCTTTCCATTCTTTCTTGGGTTTCTTGATATGGTTCTGGTATTAGCTGTCTAACCATTACTTTCACCAGGTAGTGATCTGAGTTGGCATCTGCTCCTCTACAAGTTCTGACGTTAGTTATCATTTTCCTATGTTTCTCTTCTATTAACACATGATCAATTTGATTCGCCGTTTTACCATCGGGTGATGTCCACGTTCCCTTATATATATATATATCTTTTCGTTGGTAGTCGGTACTCACAATTTTCAAACTTCTCTCGGTTGCAAAGCCAATTAACAGTTGTCCATTCTCATTACTTTCGACATGCTTGCTACATTTTCCTATTGTCGATCCATATTCTTCCTCTCTTCCTACTTTTGCGTTGCAGTCTCCAATGATAATTTTTAGATCATATCTCGGGATTTTTTGGTAAACCTCTCTTACTCTGTCATAATATGCTTCTTTTTCTTCAATTGCCTTCTCCTCCAATGGTGCATCATGTATGTTTATTATAGTTATCTTTTGGAATCGTCCTCGAAGTCTTATACTGCACAATCTATTACCGAATGCCTCCATTTCTTGTTTACCATGAATCCCGGAGTATAGGAAATACTCCCCCACCTTCATAACTTCGTTGTCCTTTTGTTTGGTCTCTTGTAACGCTATAATATCCAGATTGTATCTTTTTACTTCCTCTTCCAAACTTTATTACCGAATGCCTCCATTTCTTGTTTACCATGAATCCCGGAGTATAGCAAATACTCCCCCACCTTCATAACTTCGTTGTCCTTTTGTTTGGTCTCTTGTAATGCTATAATATCCAGATTGTATCTTTTTACTTCCTCTTCCAAACTTCTTAGCGCTCCCTCCTCGTATATACCTCTAACATTCCAGGTTGCTATCATCAGTCTTTCCTTTATTTAAATATCAACTTTAAAAAAAATTCCTGTAATAGTTATAGCAAACAAAGGGATTTATAAAGTCGTTCACTTAAAATCGATCTTAAGTTTTTCTATTCTTAATAAATAACGTTAAAAACTTCATGTAGAAAATTGCATACTTTGTATAGAAGTTATAAATATTTGCATAATTGTATTTTCCAAAGACACGAAGAATATTATCATTGGCAACGAGTTATTACGGTTCATGTATCTTTATTACAAACTGTCTGGGAAACTATAATGGGTTATAATTTTCTATAATAAATTGCATTGTATTGGTTATAAATGTATATTAAACTATTAATTATTTTATCGATACTAAATAAAGGAAAATAGTTTCCTTTATTACAAAAAAAATTTATAAAAATCCGTTTTGTCTTATATCACTACGCCATTGAAATAATAGTTGTTATTTTTTGTAATTTATATGATGGATTGAGGTGATCGAAATATCGATCTAATCGCATACTTCACAATGCGATTACACGTGAAAAGCTCATTTCTAATTATAGACATACGTTAAATTTCCTAATTACCTGAAAATTGGAAAAGCGGGGGTAATGTACTCCACATTTCGATATGTTTACAAAGTAGTATTCTTATATCTACACGATTATTGGCTGTTAAATTTTCCACGAGTGGGATATTTTTAAATTCTGTCGAAATAGCTCTATAACACTTTTGAATTAACTGTTCCAATCCTTATAAAACTTGAAGAGATAAAACAAGACTTTTATTGACAGTTTACTTTTGAAATATACCGCATAATAGTAAAAACAGCATCATTCTAAAAAAAATTTTATTGCTTTGCTGGTGTAGAATTTTGCCATATTTTTGTTGAAAAATAAAGATGTAATCAAAAATTGTATGTCACCGTAAAAAAATTTAATTTAAAATTGAGTCTAGATAAAAGAAAATTTTCAATATAAAGTTAGTTGATTTTATACATTTTTTTGGGAGAAATTTGCCAAACATGCGATAAACAAGTGAAATAGGAGTTAAAAAAGAAAATATATAGGTGACAAAATTTGAATCTGTCATTCAAAGATCGATTTTTATAGGGTAATATAAACCGGGCGAAACCGGGTACGAAAACTAGTTTATAAACAATAATTACATCAGAAAATGTTAATAATTAGGAATTTAATACACTTACAGTCACGTCGGAAATTAAATTTGGTTTTCGTACTGCTATATTTTTGTAAGGCAGTTAAATAATTATACATTTTCTACAACAAAATTAATTAACTCTTAATTTAAGTCAACTATTATTTATTTCAAGTTGACCAAAAACTGAACAGAAATGTCAAAACAAATTAATGTTAGCTCCAAGCTGATGGCTTTTGAAGAAGAGTTGAAGAAGAAATTTTAATTAAGTACAATAAATTATAAATTTTAATTTTTACCCAAATTTCAAAGCAATGGCTTGGTGCGATCACTCATAGAGTTACAGATCAGAAAATTTAGAGAAATTTTGTAGCTTTACTTTTTATTGAATTATGTATGAATTTACGTAATAACATTTTGTAAGCGTATAAACTATTTTCAACATTTGTTGAGGTGAATAATAATTATTCAAATTACCTGATTTAAATCAGAATATGTAGAACAATACAAAGTAATCTATTTAAAAATTAAAATTACATTCTGCTATTCAAAACAGCGTACTTGTTACATGGCAAATTACATCTAGGTTACGTTTATTAATTTTTCTTACCATTTTAAGTACTTATTTGATGTTTAGATATATTTATTGTAATTATGCACATCAAAAATTATTTTTTGGTCAGCGCAGTCCTGTTTTGTATTATTTTAAGTAAAACAAATTTGATTGATATAAATTACGCCCCACGTTGGGCGCCAGTATAATGTTTTTGGTAATTGGTAAAATTATTTTCTTGACACCTTTTGTGCTACATTGCCAAGAGAAGGCAATGTAGCTTCAATTTACCTGTAGCTTCAGGCAATCTCGTTATTACGATTCTGTTCAGATTTACTTTGTTCTTGGATTTTCTTCAGTGTGAAAATAATTATAATTCAGTATGGAATGGGCGAAACGATGTTTCTACGATTCAAAACTGTTAGATATTTCGTGAATAAAACTTCTCATAATCTACAGTTAGTATTGATTTTGAAATTTATTTGAAATATTGATTTTAATGATTTAGAATTGTAAATTAATTCTGAGTGTTTTTGCCTTTGTTCAATCAAAACAATTCAAAATAAATTAAACAATTTTCTCTCTGGTAGGTTTTAATGTCTACGAGGCTATAGGAAATAAATTTAATTTGATTACGTTTGTTCTGTTTTGATTTTAGTGAGAGGATGTGTCGGGATAAGTTTACTATTTTCTTAAAAATTGAACGCTCGTTGAGGCTTCAAATTGCACATGGCAAATAAAATCTTCTAAATGTAAAAAGATTCAAGCCCAAAAGCTTAGGAGAAGACGCTCGGCATTAGAGTTTCTGTACTTTCCACAGTTAGAGAGGAATTAAGTTTTTCATTTTGTTTGGAAGTTTAGTGCGCTAGTAAAAATGAGAAACCGCGAAAAGTGTTTAAAATTTTAGAAGTTTGGTTAATTAAAATTCCCTTACTCTTCTACCTAACAAAGAACTATTAAACAAAAATTGCTACAACAAAATTTAAGTGTAAAGCAGTCTTTAAGTTTAACAGGACTTAGCTAAACAAGCCACTACAGAAATAATTTGTGTACGCTGGTGTTAAATTAAACCAAGAACCATCAAGATCGAATCTCAGACACAAAGATGTTAAGAACCCTCTCATAAACTTGGCAAGTTTAATAGGGTAGCTTAGTATTATATAGAAAATTTAATGAAACATAACTTGAGACTTAAGAAAAGTTGAATATAAAAATTTAATTACGAGTCCGAAAATCTGGGTGGTGGTAAAATAAATTGGAAATTCATCGCGTAAATAAGTAAAATGTGTAATAATGTAAGCCACGGCGCAATTGACTCAAATTGTATACATGCTAGCTAATAAATCACTTAACCTTAATAGAACTCGTGCACAAATAGACCCTAACGAAGTTAATACGTAACATTAGTTTAAGATTTCCACTTGCGACTCAAATTGAAAAATTGACTAAGAAAGTGGTTAGAGAACATCGAAAATGTGTCAAAACATAACTTACGTCAGGGTTTAAATAAATTTTATTCTTTTGATAGAACATTTATTATACTAAAAGGTCATTCCATTGATGCCCTCCCTTATCGATAAAAAGTTTTAGGCCAAATTTTCATGCTTTCATCGCTTCGTGTAACAAAACCAACAAAAAGGCTGCCACATTAGCACGATGTCACCAAGAACTAGCTGGTCTTGTTAGGGCAATAAGTCACCTAGGGGTGCTTTGTAGCTCACAGTGTGCATTGATCTACACAATGGCCGCCAATCCCGATCAGCCCACCGACAAATATATCACCAACAGACTTACTCTCGGGAAGAAATACTTCCGCCCCACTTTATACTTAATTATTAATTGGATCCATAATTTTAAAAAAAGTGCAATTGAAATTATGACGAATTGGAGGCAAAAACTTTCGGAAGTTTAGTTCGGGGCTCATGAAATAATGAGCAGGTCGCTGATTTAATGTTACACATGTCTCCAAAACTCCTGGTGTCTTATCTCAAGTGTTTTTACGATGGCGAGTCATAAAACAAAATCCCTAGGTTACCGTGTAACAGGAAAATAGTCGTTGTGTCCGACACCGTACCATATAGAAATTCCAGAGAGTTTGCATGCTCAGAAATTAATCACTCCCTAAGTGTTCATACTTAGAATAATTGGTCTGGAATTGTTGAATACAAAGCACCTAATTGGAATTGTACGAATAGAAATGCGAGGCAAAAACACTTTTATAAGCTTTTCGAAGAGAGAAGGCGCATTTACACAATGTTACTCCATTGTTACAGTCGTTATGCATTATGCACTTAGCTTATTGTTACCGCCATGATGTAACTCCACTAATATTATGAAAAGCTCCGAATCGAAGCTCAAAAACTTAACATAAAAATAAATTTAAATTGCACGCCGAAGAATAAGCTTTCCTTATTAGGAAAACTCTCGTTTTGAAAGCTTTGTCCCGATTTACTTTCGAATAATAAAACGCAAATTTTAACAAAAATAAAACACGCACACAAAAAACAAATCCCGAAAAAACAAGCTTTCACACTCCAGCATCAAAAACATGAAATCCATCAAAATAAATATCCCAATAAATTCGAGATAAAAATCACTAAATAGACTTTCCTACTACCAGCAGAAATTCGCAATAACCAGGAGAAAGAAAATTATAATCCCGAATTGATATATTTGAAAAAACTGATATTTTGGATTTGCGAGGGCCTCGCTTAATTTCTTCTCGTCCTATTCGTGTAAACAAAGCGTTTTTCAAATTTAAACGACGTGACCTTAATTACTTTTTTTTATATCGTCTTCTTTAAATTTATTATAAGTTTTTAAAATATTCAAAGATGCGGCCGACGATAATTATAGCCCGTTAAAAAGAAAAGTAAAATCGATACATACACACACAAATCGAATTCTTTCGGGGATTAATACCTGCAGATCAATTTCGGAAAAAACAGGGGAGCGAGGTGTGCTACTTATCTATAAGAAGAAATATTGACTTAACTAGAGAACAAACACGTACGACTACATGGATGGGATAAACGTTAAAACTGAGTCGTGCAAACTTGTCTATTTCGATAGCATCGGAGTTGAAGTTGTGAGAAAGTAAATAAGAGGATCCCACGCGGATAGTTTTATTTTCATGGCGCGCAGCGACGCCTTCGTGCATTCACTGACGCCAGGACGCCTTCAGTCGGATTTGGACGATAAGAGACTTACTTTCCTTTAGCAAACTAACTTTGATCCCTAAAATTTGGCCTCACTTACTTTGATGTCTTCAATCAAGTTTCCAATATATACATACTACAAATTCGAGAAAATAAGTTTCGTAAAGCTCAAATCGGCATTAACGAGAGAGCTTATTTTAACGGCATAATCGCGCTCTAACCGATTCGCATATTAAATTTTAAATTCATATTTTATACAGACGACGCCCTCTAACTGAGACCTAAAGACTTTTTGGCCGTGGAAATATTAAATCGATTACACTTGACCTTCAAAATGTTTTCCTTTTTAAAACTGCGAATTAAACTAAGCTTTCGAGCTTCTCTCCTCGGAGAAATCAGACTTCAACCTCATAAACTTTCCTTTCGCTAATGAATAATACAATTCCTAATTATTAATTCAAAAATACTTCACTCCAAAACAAAAACCTGAAAGCAACTTCGCACATATCAACCTTCATGCGGGAAGGAAAATTGCCGGAGAGATCTTTTCGATCCCACAGAACGACACGAGAATTGTACAAAAAAAAACCTTTTGCGGAGTTTTAAAATACGCAATATGACGTAATCGTGACAATTGAAGCAAACAAAGACAACGAAAAATTAAATCTTAAATCGAATAATAATGTAATGTATTAATAAAACACCAGCCGGCCGTAAAAATTAAGTCGTAGCCGTAACTTCCCAATTACTAAAATCCTGCAATCAAGTTTTTATTTTCCAGCCCCACGTTGGGTGCCAGAGTTATTAATGTTGTTTATTTGCCTATACTTCTCGGCGAGTGGAGTTTTGAATAAAATTAAGTTGATAAATCAAATAATGTGTTATTTAAATGACGCAGTAGTTGCAGACATCGTCGGACAGACACATTATTGATTAAACAAACCGAAAGCTTTTGAAATTAATTGGAACTAATTTTCTCTAGAAACTTTAGATGTAGCACCTTTCGAGTGCAGAACATTTGAACGAATAAATCAATCACGCTTTTAACCAGACCGAAGCTGTATAAATCACGGCTTATAGAATTGACAGGATTGCGGCGAACGACGGTCGGCATCGCGGTGCCCGTCGCGGCGCCAGCTGAACCAGTCAGACTTACCAACAGGCGCGCCCGTTGAGACGTCTTTTTGTATGAAACTTCCCGTCTCCTTTGACTACTGCAGCGGATGATTCTGCTTTTAAAATAAATCAAAAAAAGAAATTTTAATCAGAAAATGCAGAAGCGAAATGATTAGAAAATTTAATAATGCAGTATCAAAGCAATATTCAGTTGTATATAAAATTGTAGATCGGACCAAGCACGGAGTATAATAAGATAACAAAAGTGTCCAACTAACAACTAATAGGATTCAGACTTTTTCCCATTTAACTTCTCAACTTAAAAGATACTCGGTACGAATCTAATGTCAGCAATATCAATAAAAGAAATCGAATTTAGCCGTGAGATTGGTGGAAAGATGTTAAAAATTAATAAAATGCACACGTAGTCCAACTACTTCGATAAATTACCCAAGCTTCGACATACAGGGTAGCCTAAAAATGAAGTTCTAAAATTTGAAATTATAAACTCCCGCGGGATGAATCTGTTTCTCGACGAAACTAAGCTACCCCTACAGCATGAAATATTCACCTTATACAGTTTGATTATGAATGAAAAAGAAAAAGCAGCGCGAAATAAATCTTGATCTCCACATCGACGTTGCTCTCATTTAAATATTTTTGAGGGAAAATTCCAGATTTCGGATGAAGCTGGATGCAGCATTCACCATCGTGGTTTAATTATTTACGAAACCGAAAAGGAACGAAAAAAACCAAATAAATCTTGATCATCGCATCGATATTTTCCTTATTAAAATTTTCTATACTACACACTTTCTTATTTTCTACATTTCGATACAATATTACATTTCAGCAGCTTTCCTTTTGTAAATGGAATATCGATTTCTGTTATTCAGTCAGGTATTTAAAACACCCCCAAGGTTTCCAAATCCTATTAATTTTTTTGATAAAATCAGATTAAAAAATAAATTTTATGCATTGTTAATGGCGTCAATTAATAAAACACCGAACACTTCCTATTTCATTTAAATTAAACAAAACACTCATCTCTTTTAATAACCTGTTCGCGTAAAATTGGAAATTATACCTATTTGTATAGTTTTTGTTGCGACGCGATGCATATCAATAAATTGCAAAATAGCTATTTCCATCCATTACACGTTTTATTAGTCCATAATAAATGCTACCAAACTTTTAATCTTTCAATTATACTAAATTTTGAAAACCCACGAGTTGTTTAATATAATGCCGGATGTTGAACGACGATTGGCATTTTGCCATTACGGTGCGGTTGATTTCAGCATGTATTATAAATTTTGTGTAGCGGTCTGAAGGACAATACCGTGCGATCATCATGAATATTGCATTTTTATTCATACCATAGCCACGTGTTGACACATTGATGGAAAATAAACAGCTGTAATACATTGTAATTGCGGCTAATTGTTATGAATGTTATAATATATTTCGGTCCTTCGAAATATTTTTTCTTTCTTTACAACCGCCCTACCGATTGTATTACCTTATATAAATATGTCATTGGTTTTGATATATTTATTTTAAATTCAGTGTAAATTATTCTCTTTCACTTACCTATTTTATTATTAAACGATTTCAACTTTGTCGACCGTATTGTTTGTCTAACTGAATTTTCTAGGAGTGGAATAAAATATCCACTATTATTCGTTAAGTTGAATTTGAATCTTTACAATCTAAGAGCTGTTCTATAATTAGTAGTATACTGGAGGGTATTCCATACCCCCCAGACCCCCCGGTGCATTCTGCCGCCATCTATAAATGCATTTGTTTTGAAAAAGTAAAAAAATAGTGAACACAAAGCTTGGGTTTTAAAATTGGGGGAAAAGAGAGGGGGGGCAAAGCAGGAGTTACTGTATGAAATAATCCCCGGTACCCCGTAATCGCGTTTAAAAGTAAAACTATTAAAAGCAAGCAAATGTGAATGTAATTAAATCTCGCGTGATATACCTGCCATTTATAAAAAATAATAAAAAGTATTTGAAATTCTTCCAGGTTTAAAACTATCAACTATCACAAATACCGAGTTTAATTTTAGTCGAGAAAAGTCTTCGGGAAGTTTTTTAATGCTGCAGTGTGAGATAACGTAGATTGATTGACACTATTTTCAGTCTGTATGAACAGCTAAAAATTTATTTATTTTTCAGGAGAGAACATCCCCCACCCACCCCCGGACAGATTTTGCAAAGCAAAGGATTTAAATAACGTAGGATATATTAGCACATGGATTGACACTAATTTCAGCCTATATCAAACTCAAATGTAATAGTTACAAATGTTTTTAATCTTCGTAGGAAATAATGTACCCCCCTGTAATTGTTTGCCACAATTTCAGCCTATTTAGAACTCTCGTCCCAGACAAAATTTCCTTTGGTCCTGTCATTCTTCAAGCCCTCACAATTGAAAAGAAAATTTAAATCGTATTGAGGAGGGGGAATTCCTTATAATAAATATTAGTTAATTCGTAAATAACTTGGTTGCGATGTCGTGCAGATAATATGATATGCCATATTCTGGAATTTAAAGATCCCTGAGCAATTTTATCATAAAGGACAAAGAAACATAGGTGAGTTCAAGTGAATGCGGGGTGAACATTTGAAGTAAATAATTGAAATTGCTCAAGTTTTATGCGAATACGATTTAATTTGTAAACGATTTATCATAGAATTACATGCATTAGTAAGTTTACTGTATCCAACACAGATTAATAGTAAAATTTAAACATCGGTGTGTAATACACGCAATTATTTTCATTTCATTTAATTATTAAATGAAAGCATTGATTATTATTCAACTATGCACGGCGAGAGACTAATTTATTAAAATTAATCATAAATTTATAACAAGCAAAATGAACAACGAATGATGGGCGATCATTATGGATAACAAAATAGAACAAAAATTGTAGATTTAACAGCTTGAGACGAGCAAAATTGATATTTAAGTTATACACACACCAACTTTGACAAGCTAATCAATACGTGAACTTCAATTTAGGAAGATTGTGTCAAAGAGAGGAACTACTTTATAGAAAATAGAAAATCTATTGCTTCCACAAAATTGCAATCTAACAAACACAATGGCAACGAACGATTTTACAACGCAAAAAATTTTTAGACAAATTTCCTTCGCACTAAATTACCAACCCAACTCACAAAATTAAACGAAACACAGCGAAAGGAAAAATGGTTCTATTAATATTTTAAAATTAAAGTTCTTAACAAAATCGTGCATATATTTCAGTTTAATTAACACGCAAGATTCGATATAAAACGCGGTAGGATATTTTAATTACAAACTTAAAAGTTTCGAGCAAATTTACACCCTTGTTCGTAAAAAGCTGTGAGATCAACAAGGGAACATTGTAACTCCCACTGCTAAACAAATTTAAAAATTTTAATTTTCGCTCACTAAATTAAAAAATTTTACCATGAAAAATACTTCAGTTTTATACAATACAGACTGCAGATTGAAGCTGGTAAATGTGAAATTTGTTGACCCCGATGCTAGTACATATACTTATTTTTTATTTCCAGTCGCCGGAAAACTATCTGAGTCGACGTGGAAATGTTTTAATTAAACAATTCAATTTCGCCTGTTTGCAGTAAATAAGAGTTAAGAGTAAGGTTAATGGTTAACTGCGCCCTTGATATCGAACCGCATTCCCCGTACCCTTTTGTAACGTATAAACATCTTCAAGACAACTTCATTTGTTTTAGCGTTTTTCCTGATTAAAATAAGCGATCTTGAGACTAGTTTACTTAAACCGCATCTTAACGAGATGGCTTTTGACAGTTAGATTGTAAACCTCCGTCAAATACTATCAAAAACTCATATAGTAATGATCATTCCATTTCAATAAGGAACTCAGAAAAGAGGTCTTGAGACTTGCATTAATTATAATTAATGTAAAAATGGAAAACCCTCGACAAAAACAAATAATGCAAACTTCATGCATGGATGTCAATGAGGTTGCATATCTGATAGTTCAGTTTCGTTACAGCTCAGAGGGATTGGAAAATTAGATCTAATCTATAATTACTCTAAAATTCTACTTAGAGCGGAGAGCTATCCCACGTATTTATGAAGACAAAATCAACCCGTCAAATATATTTAATCTTTTATGATCTCTGCTTTGCTTATCAGCAAGTTTTCCACTCGAAGAAATTTTTATATTTTCATTTGATTTGATCGTTCGCAAATATGAGAATTTGTTAAAAAGTTATGTCGACACTTGACATTTTTATTATAATTTTAGATGGCTGAGAGTTCGATTATCCTGAATCACCGTAAAAAGTTTAACGGGAAAACGTTTCGAGGTCCTTATAATTTAATTAATTTTAATTTGCAAGTTGCAATACAACCAAAGTGTCCTTTGCTGATATTATGCAGAAAACCAAAAGGATAGAAGTACCTAGGCAACGGTTGTATTGCTGTTCCCAATTAGGTTGATACGAATCCTTTTTGTATTAATTGGGAATTTTGTAAAAATAAAACTAAAGAAGACGAATTGTAACAATACAAATTTATATAACATTGAAACCTGAAAGCTATTATCATCTGATGTTTCATTAGCCAAGAAATGAATGTAACCTTTTGAAATAGAAATTTCAATTAACGAAACAGCGGAGGAAGAATATTCTAGCGAAGGAAAGCAATAAAAATATTTCTTAAACACGAAAATACTACAACATAATTGGCAAATTACATCAAAAATGAAACACATGATACGAGATATTTATTTTTAATTTGATTCATGAAAAATGGGGTTGATAATTTTGCGGATAATATTAAACAGAAAATTTGTGTTTATTCTAAAATAATGAGTCCAAATGTAAATATTCCCACGTTAAATTACGTACGATTTAACTAAATTAGTTAAATTATACAATTTACTGTATAAAGCTCACGCAAAATAATCAATTCGCTTTTCAAATCGAGTTAATAACATCTAAAGACTGGCAAACTCATCATTTCTTAATTAAAGGCTAAGACTTTGACGTTGCCTGTTAATTATAAAGATAAAAGGAATTTATCATTTATAAATGACTCCAAGACAATCTGCCGATTACAATGTGTAATTAAAACTTCTAATAAAAGCGGAAACGATTGACGCCAACTACGAATATTTTCCTAGTGCACTTTAAATCAAATAAACGACCAGTTTGACGCAAAACACAACTATTTCTAATTTAAATAGTTTTTAAAGTTCTCTATAGTTTCCGGCTTTAAGAGCATCTAAATTGAAATTGCGTTACTAAAACAACTACCTACTTCCAAACAAAAACGAAACATTTCCTTCAGACATTTCTATTATTTTTCCGGAAATTACAGGTTACAATTGAATAAACATAAAAAGTGTTGTATTAAAACATCAAACATAAAAGTTTCTAGAATAATATTTTTCAGAAATTGGATTCTTAAATCGAAACTTGACACATTAATTACTATAATTTTAACGTTTCGTCCTCGCGAAGTCACCAAAAAGGATAATAACCTTGATGGTACCAAATAAAAATTGTTCCATCGATTGCTAGACCGACTATTTGTATCGGGACTGAAAATCTACGGTAAAACTTCTAAAAACCAAAACAAAGAGCGCCATTCACTTTTTCCCCACGATCGGCTGAAAATGGAACCTGAAAAAAATACATTTACTCTTTATAAAATTAATAATCAATGATACTACTCAATTTAATCATTACGCTTGTCTCACGTTGGAAATTCCTTGTGATTTATTGTAATGTAAGCTTCAGCTACTTTAATACTACAAAATACTCGTACAGTTATAAATACCGAAAATTATTCGAAATATTAGCAAGAAACGTATAACAAACAACCCAGAGCAAAGAACGAAAAAGGATTGTTTTATAATTGGTATTTTAAAGTTCAAAAAGGATCTAATTCTCATTAAGATTTTGATTAATTATCCCAATTAAGTGAAACAAATTTCAGACTCCTATTTCCTCTAGAATAAACTCCATTAAATTATCATTTATGCTTTTCCTATTGTTTCATATTTATAAACGATAAAAAATGTATATCAAAACAGAATCGTTTTGGAAAATTGGACGGAACGAGGCTTTTCACTAAATAATAATAATTTCATTTACTGTCGGTTGATTTTTGTATTTCAATATTTTGGACAAATCTGATCTCGAGAGTGGCAACATCGACACTTCCGCTGGAAGTAATATGGTGCAGCTTGGATATGTCAATAATCAGATTATCTCAGAATTTCCTTTTGACACCTTAGCTTTACAACGTGAAGGGATAACATTTTATGCCTGCTATTGGAAAATTTTATTTATTACTTTGCATAATCAACGTAATCCGAAAAGAAGGATCACTTGAAGTAACTCGACGTACTCGATTTACCTGGCAAAAAACTGTGCTGGAGTTGGAAAAACTTGGAGAATGTAAGTCATTAAATTTCCCACTTTAACTTGACAATCAATTAGTGTAGTATCCCATCTCCTCCAATAAGAGATCAAAGTAAACGTGTCTTTTAAACAGCAAACTTTGTTATCCTTAAGTTACTGTTTTGTACAAAATTTATCTTGTTGATCACGAAAATTTGATATTACACGGTAAAAGCATGCGTGATAACGGCAGCGATATGAAAACAAATTTAAATTGAAAATTGCATACCAAACGTCCGTTAGTTGGAAGAAAAACTTAATAAATTACAATAATGCTAGTAGTACTTTTCAAAAGTAAATGTCTGAAGCGCATAAATCATAGTTTAAAATATTGCCGAGTTAAAAGTCGCGAAATAAATTAAAAAGAAAAACATTGTTTTGAAATAAAATGGAAAAATATTTAAAACACGACCGGGCGCCGGAGGTCGAAAACTCGTGAGTAAATTAACGGACCGGGAAAAACGACCGACTCTCAAAATCCAGGCTCCATTTGTTTAGGTTTATGTAGTTCAGTATCATAGGATAAGATCAACGATTTCGCTACGATCCGAAAAAAGGAATCTCAAGTGCCGTTAGAAAAACTATAATGGCCGTAATTGATGACACGAGCGTTTAGTTTTAGAAAAATTAAGCTGTTACGTCACAAGTTTCCCTAATATAAATTTTTCTCAATATTAGCCAACAGCATTTTATTCTCGTAATCAATATTTTTATTTTCCATCCGAGAAAATACATTATCGACACGAATAATATCTTGTATGTTGGAGAATTTCAAAACGGACCTCAAATATGGTAAACACTTCAAATAACTATAAAACTATTTGCAGGGCTCATATCGCTTAGAGCTCTATTAATTCAAATTTCAAAACTTACAAACTTGCACAGCCCACAAGTGGCGGTTGAGGAGCTGGGTCATTGAAGTTAGTTTCCTGTTTCGTGGGATTTACGTCGTTTGTCGAGGTCCAAGTTGCTGCTCGAAAATTTGACTTTGAATTTCTAAGGCGAGAAGCACGAAACTTCCTTGAGAATCGAAACGCCCATTTATATTCTGTATGTACATAAATGGTAATAAGAGAATTAAATTCCATTACTCTGATTGTAAAATAAAAATGAAACTTTAAAAGCGTCATTATCGCCGTATCCAATCATCGTTAAAATTACAATTCTTTCATTCCTCTTAAAAACTTGCCGTCTTAGTGCTTTACAACCTGCCTGTCTACTTACTTAGATGAGAAAAATTAAATATTTCCATTTTCAATTCGCAAACTCGACGTCGCATTATTTAAATCTTGCAATTATTATTTTAAATTGGCAAGTGTATTTAAATGTTACAAGAATTTTAAAATTGGAAATCAATTTCTTTTCCCTGTTGAAACAATTCGGTGTTTTGTTTTACTTCGTTCGTACAAATTTAAAATTAAAATGAATCAACATGCGCTAATGAGTCGTAAAAAGTAGAAACACGCAGTCAAGCTGCGCCTGAAGGATTAAACTTATTTAATATACCCTTTGCGTATATTAGATATACAGCAAGTGCCAGGCGCACTGGCACACACCACAAACCGCGCCTGTTTATTCCCTAGATTAAAAAAGATCTCACTAGTGTTACAAGAATATATAGTAATCTACAATGTTCCACTCTGCCCCACTCATAGAATGGCCGTGAACATTCGATTTAATTGCTCTCCTGAAAATATTACTAATCAGACCTCTTATTATCTCCAGAGAAAGACACTAACAAAACTTATGATCTAAGCATTCTTAAAATTCTAGGAGTGGGATAACTCTTCCAATGCACACAAAATCCTTTTTTTTTTTATTAAATTCTCTTAAAAGATCCAAATTCCAAATATATGCTGTGCGGTTAGACCGCTGAGAAGAAAGTAGGCAACTGTAGAATGATCTATTAGCAAAGCCTTTTTCTCATGGCAGAAAAACAGGCCTACGTAATGCCTTCTCCTGTGTATCCTCGTTGCTTTTCCCATAGCCCACCGATCAATTTTAGACTTGAAGTAGTAACAGTGTAACGACTTATATTTCAGTTTCTTCGGCGATTCTTTTTTGTGTCGCAACTTAATTCTTTCGGCTAGCTTGCCTATGTACTAATACAATTTCATTTTTCAATTTAGAATTTCGGTTTAAATTGAACTAAGTGAGTAGATAATATAGTTTTTTTTATTAATGCAAATACACAATTGCGATCCAACCCCCGTTCAGCGGCTTCCAAAATGATTTTCAACTGTAACAGAAATGTTAGTATTTATGTTAACGTTTATAAAAGAAAAACTTCGGGTAATCTCATATCCGCAACTATATTACAATCGTTTCTTCTAAATCTTTAAAGTTTCAGGACTGTAAAATCAACCGTGAAAGCCCGAAGCTTCAGCTTCGATCGCTTCGATGTAAAAATATTACATTTAAAAGTTAAAAATTTATAATCGCCCTAAATTATAAAGGCAGAACATTGCAATATACATCATGTAACCAAGAATGTTTGCAATTTAAAGGAAAACGCAAAAAAGACATCACAAGGCTTCAGTCGGTCTCCATTTCTCTCTCCGCCTCCACTTGAGCAATACAATACGATTTGCACAGCCCTATATGTATTGTGGTGTTTCAAAGTGATTAGGACCCACCTTATGCATTTTGGTGAAATTTTGGCATTAATAATTAAGTTGTAACTTTGTAGGATTTGCTAGGTGGGGACCAATCACACGAAATTCGAGGCTTTTTTGCCAAAGATGGCCGCATGAGCGGTTGTGCGATTTTTGCTCTGACTTTTGAGTGTAGTTTTTTTGAAGTTAATTGCAAATAGTTTTGTAATTAATTATTTTGAATTGTTATTGAAGAGATTAATTTGAGAATAAAATTTGATCAAAAATTAAATTTTGGGTTACTGTCAGACAACGATCATCACGAATTTTACAATTTCAACTGCACTATAAGAAAGAGCACAATTTTCTGAGTATAATGCAACAAAAATTTTTGCAGTTCATGCATTCGTTTTTGAAAAAACGGCATTTTAAAGTTATATAAAAGCAGATAGTTGTAACCCGATACACCCTATTGCAACGAGTCGCGTCGCGATAAACTAGCAGGTCGACTCCCTGCTCTTCATTTTGTTGACGGTACGAGTGCTTTGATATACTCTTAATGTTTGTAGTCAGTCGATGTGATTCTATGGCTTCGAGTTCCACCCTTGGCAAATTCTGTCATTTTTCAGGGATATTTTTAAATTTTTTTTGTTCTAAATATGCTTAGAAAAGTGTCCTCTTTCCTATAGTGCAGTTGAAATTGTGAAATTCGTGATGATCGTTGTCTGACAGTTCCCAAATTTTGTTTAGTAAATTGGATATTTTGATTATTAAAGAAGAGTTTTTTTTTTTTTGGTAAGCTGTGTTTTTTTTATAAATTATTTTTTAATTTTGGAAGCTATTAATTTAATTATATGGAAAGTGAATGAAAATTAAAATTTAAAAGACCGGCAAGTGCATTAGAAGATAGGAACGTTTGCTTTATGAAAGGAAATCGCAAGTTCGATCCTTTCAAGAATTATTAAATTTTTACATTTCATTTTTGAATTCAAATTACATGCGATTGGAAATATTAATTTGAATAATTATTTTTGGAAGACAATTTATTTAATTTTGAGATTAACAATTTAATTTTTTTTGAGACAAGAAGTTTTTTTCATAATTATTTTACGAACGCTCGATCCCTCGACCCTAGAAATATTCCAACTGCTCCCGCACACCAGGGTTACCCAAGCAAAACAAGTTTGTAGTATTTTTTTAGATAAAATATCATAGCAGTATATAAAAATCAGCCAGTTCAAATTAAAATTAATCTGTATGTGTGAAAAAGACTCTAACGTCTGTTAAAGTCCCCCCCCCCCATATCAACATAATAGTAAAATCTTAACGACGCCACTGCTTTATTAATAAATCCTTTTGCAGAAATATTCATGTTTCTTATAAGAACTGTAATAACAACAAAAAATCGGTTCAAGGATATTACAGAAGTGTGAAATAGAAAACTCTTAAAAAATAGAGAACAATAAGAAAAACATATTACATTTTGAAAGCACATATTTCTGTAACTAGCTTCTTTAAGTAGCAATCGAGAAAACGATTTGCTGGAAATAATCTATTAAATTGTGAAAAATGTAACATCCAAGTACTTACGTTATATGCTGGTTAATTAAAATCATATAATATTGCAATAATTGGAAATTTAACGTCCACTACTAAAATTAATTAAAATTTTAAAAAATCAGTAATGTATCGATTTCATATTTGCAATTCGGTAGCTATAAAATGAGGAAAAGTTAAAAAGTATGAAATTGAATATTTTTGCTGGTAAACATCCGATAATATAAAGGTGACCACATATGATCCGCTTCTCCTCCAGTCTATCCGTCTTAACAGACACGTAGTAATTACGTCATATGTCTACCAAGCTGGTTGATAGGATCTGTCTATCAAATGTCATAAAATCTAAAGCCATGTATACATTAAATATTAATAAAGTGATTTCCTTCTAGATCCTATATTAATTTGAAATAAAACCAAATGTTCAATGTATGCAGACGACACTGAATTTATGCTTACATACCATTTTGAGAAAAATAAATCAGTAATAATCTGTCAAATAGACAACCAATACATTATGCCATTCAAAAGATACAAACAATGCCCTAAAACTGGTTGCAGTTTAATTCAGTCCCTTTGTATAGAGAAATATGCTATCGGTAACGCAGCATAACGGTAAAATTTTGAAATATGCTTTCAACTAAACGATGGAATTATTGATACATTATCTACTATGTCATTTTAAATTATAATACGAATGCTCGTATAATGTAAATATTATATAATATTGAACATTATTTATCGATACACATTAGCGATTTAATTGTTATTTTGTAATTATATTTACGTAATATCCTATAAAATTTTGCATAATTATAATATCGGGGATTTTCACATTGCTAAAGTAAAATCCTAAAATCCTAGAATTGCGATTTTGGTCCGGAATTGTAATCCGCACCTTTAGTATGTAAGTAGATTCTGTTTAACGGTGCATCTCTAATTGATATATTTCGAAAGTATTTATTCATAAATAGTAATAATATGGTGGTAGTAAGCCTCAAATGTTCAAGATATTATCCAATAGTTAATCCGCTAAGAACTTAGCGACTTAGGCTAGCAGTTAGAGTGTTAAATTGCTGTACTGCAATGCTAATTTGATCCCCGGCCAAATACAGAGAATTTTTCAGACCGTGTCTTCTTTAAAAAATGCTGGCAAAATCTTAAAATTCCTTTAACTTAATAGGTTCCCGGTGTCTACAGATACTTCAACAGGCTCACTACAGACAATGGAAAGAAAGGTAGTGCTGCTGTGCCTTCGTACAACCCAAGTTCGGTATAAGTCGATGCTCTAACCGTACGTTTAAGTTTCTGGATATCTGGAATACATATAAATAATCCCACCAGACCAATTAGAAGTTAGTAGTCCTTGCCAGCGGCGGGGCGGCTCTAGATTGTTTGACGTCAGAAGCTAAACTTATTGTGAGGCCCCTAGACATACATAATAGTTTTATCACAGATAGAAGCTGAAATAGCAGGTTATAAGCCGGGTAAAAATCCAAATCAATAAAGCGGCGTCGCTGGAAAAATAATATGATAAAGATTGTTCTTTTGTAAACTCTTTAGAGGAGTTTGTTTGAGAATGACGTGTCAGTGCGGCCTTCAGGCCGCACAACCTGAGCAATCCAGCGATTAGATTTTCGATTTTGTCCTCAAGAAAGATCTTGAAAAAAAAACGATTGACAATACATACAAACTCGAAGTAACTAAAGTTAAAGACACCATTTATGTAACCAAATGTAAATGCGGGAGGTCTGGGGGTATGGTATACCCCCCAGCGCACCATTTCTTCTTTTTCTTAGTGTCAAAATTGAAGAGTTATGCTGGGTAAGTTTCAAAAAATTAAAAATAAAATTTCAAGGCGGCCTACGGTCGCAAGACCTTCTAGTAATCACATAAAGCTGAAGGTTTGTGTGTTCCTTTGAGTGTTATATAAGTCTACACCGTAATTTACAGTCACCTGAAATTGTGTAAGGCGGATTACTTTTTCAGCGTGCAGAGTATATTTTTCACACGGAAAATTGTACGTACTTGGTACTCTGGGGAAAATGGGAAAATTCATAATCTGTTTAGTGTTATTCGGAATAAACCACCCTGTAAAATAAACATATAGACAAGCACACATTCCTGAAACTACATGCGTTTTCGTGCGAGGACGAATTCCCGATTTCAATAAATTCCCGTGATCACGAATAATTAAATATTAAAATTACTGAAGTTGATAGATATTTTAAATTCCCTCCGAGTCGTTCTAAGTGTATGAATAAATAATGTAGTTTGCAAACGTGCGTGTGTGCCTAGGTATATCGAAGTAGAAAATAATGTAAGCAAGTGACGATTGTTGTAAGATTGTAACCGCGTCAAGTTACTATTTTTTTAAATTTATCGCTCCCCGGCTTGTAATTAAATTGTATAAAAATTATCCTGCAAAATTTTCATGCAGTGTAGTTGTCCTGCAATATGGAAAAATAAATTGACGTAAAAGAACGTAAACAAACAGTATTAGTCGAGTAAATAAATGCCTATTCGGAGAAACATTTGAATTTTGCAGATTATCAAGGACTAAGGTCCTGTTTAAGGAATACAAAAAAAATCCACATGCAATATTCAGCTTATAACCTCTTACCTGATTTTTAACGTTAATTATCAACTGAGAACTGCAAAAAGTAACAAAAGTCAACAACGTAATTAACACAATGTAGGTGAACACCGAAATTACGAATTTACTAATCATTTTTTGATTTGTTTACACGAATTTACAAGATTGATGACTAACAGCGTACATGTCATCAGCTGATCGGCACTGCAACTACCACCACGCTCAGCATTCGCCGTGCAATAATACAGGCAACACGCGTGGCTCAAAACTTCACGATTACAATATTCGAATAGCTTCGGTATTACTCGTTTCAATATTGGGATTTTCAAATTTAACAAGCGGGAAGATAAAAATGTTTGTAAGACCACTGGTGTTGCACGTTACAAAAAAAAAACGCTGAAATATTCGATTTTTGACTCTAAGCTGCTTATTTTTGTTAATATAATTTTGTTTCTTTGTTGCAGAAATTTCAGTTATTTTTTTCATCATCATCATCATCCGCACGTTATAGACATGTAGTCCGTTATTTTTTTAATAATACAAAATTTTAAAAGATAAATTTTAAAATTAACATTTTTTTACTAGTACTTCGGCGCCGTTCATTACCAGCTGTAAAGTAAAATGTAGGATTTTGCAATCTTCGAAGGCTCTGTACGTAAATATAAAATGCGGATCTTCTGATCTATCAAGGATAATTCTCTAACAATATAGAGATTCCTCATCATCTGCATGTATGTTCCATGCTGAAGACGTTGCTTTTACGTTAATTTTGCGTTACTTTTTAGATAATATTGTGATAATTCTTAAAAATCAATTTAAGTAGCTTTACAATGTAAATTTGCATAAAAAATCTTTGTAAATTTATAAATTACCTGAAGTAATACATAATTTCATACATAAATACATAATTGGTAATACATACCAATTTTGTATGATCTTTCGACTTTACTTCATATAAAAATTTTTAATAATTTACAATTTGCATTTCAATACTTTTTCTTATTTTATTAAAAAATTACGTTGTCGTCGAAACGCAAGCTCAAACTTTATATGAAAATTATTTACCAACTTTTTTTTTCTAAATTCAAACCCTCGTGAGTTGGGCCTATTTAAAGCACTTTTTTTAATTTCCACCCTAACATGGCCGTAGCGCCTAAAATATTGATTTTTCGGTAAAAGTGGTTTAGTGCTTTTTTAAAGAGCGTGAAATAATCTACAAACTATATTTAAACCTTTTATTGTCTAAAATCAACGGTTTTTGAATTATAAATTAAAGTAAAAAATTTTGAAAATTTCTAATTTTTGTGGGGTCTTTAAACGAAATATTTTGCAGAAAATCTTATGCTCCATGCCGGATAGGAAATTTAACAGATTATAAATTTTGTGTAGTAAAAATTTTTGAAAATCAATCTATTTCACAGAAAATCAAAAACTAACCTAATTGTCCTCTAAGTTACGTAAAGTGTATATCCGGAGACACCCTGTATATTAAAAAATAAAGAGTTTGCTTTTCGACTACTACGTAATTTTTATTACTTTAAACTTTTTTTATTGCCTTACTTTTATTTATTAATTTAAAAATGTGATATGAAATAAAAAATTGTACACCTGAAATTAATATATTAAATTTTATAATACAAGTTACAGTTGTTCTCCCTGGCTTTCAGTTAATAACATTAACAACATAACAAATTACATTTTTTTACTCAAGTCAAAACATAATCAAAAATAAATTTTCATTAAAAATATTATGTACAAAATTTTAATTTCCTAATTTTTAACAAAGAAATAAATTTTGTTTTTTCTCACTGCTAAATATTAATTTAATAACAGTGGTCAAATTTGTTGCTATTCATCAAATTTATTTTTTAATTAACTGTTAATTTAAAAATTATGTAGTAACAAACTGGAATTTCGAATCCTTCAATTTTAAAGATTACTAGTAAAATATAATAACAATCAAAATAAATCTCTACCTGTTTTTTGCAATCTGGCTATCGTAGTCTTTTATTTTGGCATTGTTTATTTTGGTTTATTATAAATAATATATAAATTTTACGAAAATATTTTCATTTAGAAAATACTAAAATTTAAATAGGATGAAACTTTGATCAATTTTTCAGCATACATAGATAAAAACAGTAAATTTTTTATTAGCAAAAATTTAATTTAAACTAAATTAATATTTATCTTTTGATTTAAAAAATGTTCAATGCAAGAAATAAATATTAACTCTTGTTTGACGGTAAAAATAACACTAAACAACATTTAAATACAGCAGGTAAAAAACTTTAATTTGAATGTATTAATTGAATTATTTCTTTAATTTTTAAGTTTCAGACTCCGGATGCTACAGAAAATTTGGCTAATTGAGTTCAGCGAGCATCACAAATTGAAATCAGACAAAGCCCAAATTGTTGCGAAGGCAACAATAAGAAAATTAAAAATTTTAAAAACCCCTGACTGTAAAAAAATTCTAAAAATAAAAATTAATAATAAAAGCACCTTATTTTAAAAACTACTGTTCCCTTTAAAAAGAAAAAAATAATTTTTTCATCTTCATTCAACAACAAATTCTTAGACCCCCTCCCCCGTTACAAAATTTAAACATTAATTTTGAAGTCAGGGAAAACGAAGATTTGTTCCACTTACGAAACCTGTTTATACATTCCATATTAAACATTCTTTGTTTCCCCTGACTTCAAAATTAATGTTTAAATTTTGTAGCGGAGGGGGGAGGGATTTCTGAGAATTTGTTGTTGAATGAAGAAGAAAAAATTATTTTTTTCTTTTTAAAGGGAACAGTAGTTTTTAAAGTAAGGTGCTTTTATTATTAATTTTTATTTTTAGAATTTTTTTACAGTGAGGGGTTTTTAAAATTTTTAAATTTAATTTTAGTTCACTGTTATATTAGTATATTTTGTCAAAATGTATAGAGAAAGTAATATGTTTTAAACCGCTTCATGATCTAGTCAGCCGATATGGTAGCGCGAATAGTTAGCGAATGAAATGAATTTAACAGCCATAATGGTGGTATATTTATATTAATATTAGTTATTAGTTATTTAATACAGAGGATTATGCAGGGGCAAGTGCATAAATTTTTTGGGGTTCGGGGGGGGGGGTAGAGATAGTTTTCCGAGATAGAATTTCTTCTCATGGGTGAAAATTGTATTTGACTAGCCAGGAACCCTCTCCTAGTCTTTACAAACATGCTGTCAAAAATGTGCGTCGCTACCTGTAACCGTTCGGGAGATATGGTGACACAAACATACATATATATAAATAAACACAGATTGTACATAGTAACTTCATATACCCTGTGTTTTTGAAAAAACAGTCAGGGATAAAAATGAAATAAACAGGGACGAAACTACCGGGGTGCGGTGGGTGCCACACACGCGAGCCCCCGGCTAAAATATCTTTAAAAAATGAAAATGAGGTATTTACCTCATTTAAATACTTTACCTCTATTACTTTACCTTTTTTATTTTACCTAATTTTTCGCGCTTTTCTGGCTTTCTGTTACACATTTCCGTCCCATTTCACGAAATTACCCCCATAAGCAAGCGGAAAGATGTTACACATAAAAAATTTAATATTATTTAAAATATAATGTTGTAGCAAGATAAAAAGATTTTTATTAATAATTTATTTAAAATGTTGATAATTTCTGTATTTTTTATTCTATTATAATTTTTTTGTTTTTTTTTCAAATTATAGTGTAATATTATACGTTTTTTATTTTTGTTTGCTTTTATCTTGTTACAAAAACAGGACCTCGGCAGAGGCGGCCCGTCAGGGGAGTCTTTGAGACTGCGTCTCCCCAAGAAAAGTCAGCCAGTAACAAGAAAAAATTTTTTTATTAAAAATCATAATTTACAAGACACTATTCGTATTGAATAGATTTTTGCTATACTTATATATACTTTTATAATACTTTTTATAATACTTTATAATACTTTTGCAGATTTTTGCTTCACCGATCTGGAGTTTTTATTGTGCGAAGAGTTTTTACAATTGAATTTTTTTATACGAATATTGTTAATTCGAATTTTGTTATGAGTATTTTTGGTCAAAAGTGGCTGCAGATAAAATTTTGATTTTGTAAGTTTTTTGAATTTTTTTTTCATTATTAAAATAGATTTTTATTGGATGAGATATTTTTTTTATTGCTTGAACAATTATTTATTGGAAATCATTAATTTGGAGTTATATCAAATAATGTTTTATATATTGTATGAAAATTTATTAAAGGAACGACAACGCAGTTCGATAAGCCGGATTGTGGACCGGTATCATAAAATTTAATGTTACCATTTTAAATTAAATTGAAACGGATATTTTTAAAATTGAATCTTGGTAATAATTTGCCGAGAAGAAGTAATTAAAGTAATTAAAATTATCGAAGAAACAAACTTTTTGAATCGGCGACCCTAAGTAAGCCTGACTGCTTCCGCACACCAGAGCTCACCGATCAAGCAAGTGTGTTTGATATTCGGAAATTTTACACCAATATCACTCAATACATATTATGTATAAAACAATAAAAAGTAACTGGTTATATTTTCTATTAAGGGAGGCGCACCATACATGTGTGCCTAAGGGCGCAGAGGTACCTTAATCCACCCTTGGTTAGTATAGCAAATTTTTGTGGCTTACTGGTTGCGATAAGCGAAATAAAATGTTTTGTTTTACTTGCGTAATTTTTGGCGAAGAAAAAGAATCGAGTGTTGATGAATTGTTGACAATAAAAAATGTTATAAGAAAGGCAGAAAAGTACTCTATTTCAAAACAGCACTTGAGAAATCAAGAAAAATTTCATGTTTTAAGTCGAGTTAGAATTAAGCATGTTCTATCAGAAAGTCGACGACTTGGACATCCAAAAAATAACAAATTTTTAAATAAAGAGAATTATCTTTTATTTCCAGAACTACTTGCACAAGAAGAGAAGTTACTTAAAGAACATTTTTTGTTATCAATAATATTTAAAGGAACATCTAAGACGATACAAAATTATTTAACAAAGTGTAACTTGAATTTTAAACTCAAGAATTATTATGTACATTATTTAGATACATAGTTAATAAGTAACTACTGTTATTAGTACTTTTTAATACTTCAGACTTCCAGTCTCCCCAAATTACTTACTCACGGACCGTCACTGGACCTCGGCCCCCAACTTCGCACACGGACCCCCTTAACTGCTTGTTACGTCACTGGAAATAAATATTATAAATTTCTTTTGGTAATTTTTCACTGTTTCAAGAAAATATTTTCAGGCCTGTTTCTGTCATATCTTAAAAATAGTTTTGTAAATTTTGCAAAACGGACTCAAATTGCCACTAATTTAGTTAGAAATTGCTTTTTAAGTATATTTTTGCATTGCATGTTATTATTACTATAAAAATTCAAATTTAGAAAAAAACAAAATTAAATTTAACATGGCATACAAATTGTTTAGAATAGTTAGCAAATAATACGTAACAGAAGATAGAAATGTCTCTGTTTCATTCAAGCATTGATTTGAATGATTTGTATGCATGTGCATGGAACTCTTCGACAAGCAGAATGTCATTACCAGTATGTGTGCCGTGAATGAGCTTGGGCTAGGATTATTTGCAAATGTCATGTACACCTTTGGATATAGGAATTACTGATAGATTGTTCTGTTGGAACATGTTTAACATTAGGAATGAAAGCTATTTTGATACAATGCCGAAGTGATGATCGTTTCAAACATCAAAACACTGGCATGTTTCGAATTTCACGAAGGTTTTCCTCCGAATAAACCGCCGTGTTTATTAGATAAATCGCTCAATAAAACGTTTGCCTACGCAGATCTCGAAATTTTGAACTTTCAGGAACAAAGGTTATACAATATTTGATTACAGAGACGATCGCTATATAACGAAACAGGATTTTATTCAAATTCAAAAAATTAAATATGTAAATTTTTATAAATTATTTCACTTTCTGTTTAAAACGCATGAAGTTGCTAAAAAAAAGTCCAAAAACACACCTGCATTGCGTGCTGCATACTTAATTTCGACACCGAATTAGACTAAAATTACTTTAGTAAAGAAACTGAAAATCTTTTTATCTTGGTTCGCTTAAAATATCTGATCCTACTGAGAAAATTCTAATTTTCTAAAGAACCAAATTAGAATTTTCAAAATATGCAACTCAAAAAAAAAATAAAAATAATTATTATTTCTTTTTAGAGCATTGCATTAAATTATGGCGGATCTCCGAGCAAGTTATCGAGCAATGTTGTTTTAACATTGAAATAACAACATTGGTGTTATTTCTCGTTTCCAACTTTCAGTCTTAAAATTTCTACTTGTGATGATAATCACAAAGGAAGGAATATTTACAGAATAGTACCCTTCCTCGAGCTTGAAACACAGAACATATGTAGGTGGATTTATAAGGCTTTTGAGAAACCAAAAAAATTTTTAACTTAAAATTGTTCATCTGCAAATTAAAATTATCTTTCATACATAATTGAAATGTATTATGCTTAAAGTAAGTGCATTTTAATTGCGCTTCTTTTAAAGTAGGTAAACAATTTATTTTGCAATATTGTAATTACCTTCGTTTTTATTTTGTCAAGTTAATTACATTAAATTTATTCTAAGTGCTGTGTTTAGTCAGATAACAGAATTTTAAGGTTTACTCATAAAGTCGTAATTTAGTAAGCGCAAAAGCAGGCGGCCTTACGGCCGCCTTGACCTTCTAGTATGAGATTTGGTTAAATTTCTTTGGTTGCCATCTTTTTTTAGGTTGGTAAAAAAAGTTGAGTAATTGATATTTTGTTTTAAACTTTAAAAATAATTGTAACAAAATTTTGAATTTTGTTAGATTCTTTTGGCTACACCTCGTATTTGTATTTTTAATGATACAAGAATATTTTCGAGGCAAGACGATTTAGGCGCATTTAGGAGCCAGATTTTGTGGACGAAAAAGTTGGTTTTGGCTTTTGATTTTGTGTAGTGAGAATTACTGAAGTTACTACCGCTCTTTCTTGCGGATTTACGCCAATTTCAAGAAAATTGTGTTTTTAGAATTTTTTTGCCATTGGATTTCTTGAACACCTGAAGGATCGAGCGATAGCGACCACTCAACAGCAGCAATAAAATAAGTTTTTTTTCTTATTACTTCTTTTCGTTCTCTCATCTGCAAAGTTATACAACACCGGTATATAGTTTTGATAATTGTCAGCTGCGTTCGTTGATATAGCCGACGTTCACTTCGAATATTTTTTTATTTTTGATCTAATTTTGAGCTCAAGCACCGTTTTAAAGATTCCAATTATTAGAAGTCTTCATTAAGGGTTGTTGAATGATTGTTTAGAGCGTCGGTCGTTCGTTTGTACCCGATAGTGGGTACGGTTTTTTTTGTTACGAGAGTGAAAACTTGTTGCAGTTACGCCGGATTCATCCCTGGCTTCCGCAAAGAAAAGAGTTAGTTTTTTCCACCTTGGGTATCCTCACCAAATAAAAGGTTGGAAATTTCGATTTTCAACCGTGTGGGAGGGAAGAAATATTTAGGCCTTTTCTAAAGAGTCCCAGCCATCCATTTTTCTTCATAGAATGTCTACTTTGTAGTAAACAAGAAAATATGGGCTGACTGCAGTCAAGTATATTCAGTCATTTTTATAAAAAATTATTAATAAAATGCTTTTGAGATTTATTATTTAAAAAAAACTTTTTTATTACACCTCGTACGGTACACAGGTCTTGTAAGGTAACAGTAACAGGTTTAAAATTTAATAAATAGGGAGATAGCAGAAATAATATTAAAAATTTTAATATGTTGTTATTAAAATAGAAGAGATTTGGAAGGAAAGAATTGATTTTTTTATTTATTTTTTTATATACAAATATTAAATACAAGAATACGCGATGAAAATTCCAACTATCTAGATCTAGAGCTTATTTAGATGTTGATTATATTCAAGCGATGAAAGGATGGAAAGAGAGAAGAAGGAAACAAAAAGTTTTAGGAGCTCTTAGTTCTGAGCCATCTTAAGAAATTGTAATTTTAAACTTCATATCTTCCAGAATACTTTGAGATAATTCATACCCCCAGACCTCTCAATGCGACAACCTATTATAGATGCATATCAACCAACGATTTTTGAAAGCGGGGGTCTGGGGGTATGGAGTACCATTTAGTATCCAATAATTGTGTTTTAAAAATTCAATTTCTGTGGAATTATTAATTAATTTAAAATAAGTAATTAACCCGAATATTCAGAAATCTAGCGTCTTGACGCTGATTTTATCCGCCTTTGTAGGTTAGCTCCGCCCATAGTTAATTTATTTATTTTCTTTTAAATAAAAAATAAGCAAGATCATCGAAAAGATTCAAGAACAAATTAAAATTCAAAAAAAAAGAAATGCTGAAGGAAAAATGAAGGAAAATTAAAATGTTATTAATTAATAAAATATCAATCACAAACCTCTCGGTCTTGAAACCGGTGAGTTTGGGGGCTTGGAGGAACTGGTGATGAAAAACATAAATTTACCAGTTATTTAAGAAATAATTGATTTTATGGTTTTAATTTTGCCTGTAAAAACATCCAGTTGTTCTAAGCAACCACTATATTCTGTTGACGGTATGTGTAATAGTTGTAGCCGTGTTTTTAAAGGTTGGAACTGGTCGCAGTTGTCGTCAAGTTGTGCAACAAAAGATTTTTTAAATTAGTTTTAGTTAATTATTACAGTATTTTAGTTATTTTAATTATTCTAGATTCGTGATTTTTAAGTTCGGAGAGTGGGCCAAGTGTGTAAACTTGGATATTCCTGCATTTTAGTTTGGACGACTTTCAGGAGGGTCAACTTTTATTATATTAAATAATTAAATAATAAATAAAAACACCCTTTTGCAAAATTAGATATTTAATTATAGCCGACCGGTTTCGTGCACCTAACTGGCAATCAAAAGTATCTGCAGTTATTTTATTATTGATCTTGAATATTTCATTTAGAGCGCACGTTTTAATTAAAAATAAAAATTTTAATTTTACTATTTTTGGCAGTGACAGCTTTAGTCGTAAGTATCAACTGCCAAATTATGCCAAAATACACTTGTATAACACAAAGACATGCCATGGGCGGAGCTAACCTTATGAAAATAGTTAATCGAAGCATTACGTTTTTGACTCTTTTTTGTCCTAATTTTTTAATGATTCTCAAAATTTTATGTTACGCCATCAACTACCATAATTTCATGAAATAAAATTTTTTAATTAAGAAAGTTAAGTAAACAATAATAAAATTAGTAAAAGCATTCTTTGCAGAAAGCTCAAATAATGTTGAACTTTATTGGTGTTTAATTAACTTATGCAATTAAATTATTTTGTTTAATTATTATATTTCACAAGTTAAAAATGTGTTATTTAAATGCCATAATTTTGCCAGTAAATTTTTAAATTTATAGGCCTGGTTATCGTGCTGCCATGACACTGCAAATTGCACAATTTAAGGTATTTCATGTGTATATGATACGGATGACGATCAATAAGTCAGAAGTACGTGTCTACCATACATCCATAAAGGTTAGTGGGAGAATTTCATTACAGGAATCGAAAAGAAGATTAGAATAGAACAGAAGAGCAAAGAAAAATAAAAAACAGGAATTTTATTATGAACTACAAAAAACAGGAGCGAAGCAGTGGCGTAACTATACCATCTAGGGCCTGTGACAAATTCATTGGATCCCCCCCCCCCCCAGTAAAAATTGTCACGTTATAATTGAATTTTAATAAATCACTTAAGAAGTTACCCAACAGTATGCTGTATGCTTAAATTTAAAAATATTTTATTTGTAAATATTTCTTGGCAAAAATGTTTTTCCCTGACATTGGCGCTAAAAATTTTAAATTCCCTGACTTTTACAGGTTTTCCATACAAGTGGGAACCCTGTTATATAAAATTATAATTTTTACTAAATTTTGTTAAAAATATTAGGTTACATTTGAGTTTGTAGCCTTTCGGGCGGAGGCCCCAGGCTCTCGAGGGGCCCGTGGCATTTTGCCAGCCTTACCACCCTATAGTTACGCCACTGGAGCAAAAATAATGAAATAAGAAAACACAAACAGCTATAGATGAATTTTGAACATGTATTTGTTCATTGTATTTATGAAACATTCAAAAATAAGTTAATCAGTTTTTCAGTGAATATATTTTAACTTCTTTGTGTTGTTGGTCAGTAGTCATCATCAACAAGGGTTATCAAACCCTTCAAAAGAAGGGTAGCCAGCATGGCAAAAGCAAAAGAATAAATTGACCAAGTCATACATAATTTGTATTGCAATAATAATATTCTTCATTTTCTTTAATATTATTATGTTTTAATAATTTCACCTGGCGCTCATCAACAATAGCTGATAACAGCTTAAACTAATTCAGAAAAATTAGAAAGAAGTCTATAGTAAACATTAATGTATGCAATTTAATGTATGTTTTTGGGTCGTCAGTGCTAGGCATTTCGGCGCAAAACCTATTTGGTACACAGGTAATTTTCAGTGGTATCAGGACTTTTGATAAGCTTTAAATTCAATAATGTTTTTTTGTGGAACAGCTGGAAAATAATACATAAAATGAAAATTTATTACAACTTTTTATGAACTTTCGAATAACTAAAATAACAAAAATATTTGTGAATCCTGTTGTAGTTAACCACATTTTTCATCGACCACATCCACCACGCACTCCTGTTGAACCATTATATACTTCATTAGACAACTTTGCCATTAACTTGTTTTAGCATCATAATAATTACCCCTATATTTTAAAATGACATTGAATAATTTAAGAGTATTACTATTATTTAGAGTAACAAAAATTAAAATTAGTTTTTAGCGGCTGAAAATAATATTACTAAATAAATTTTGAAAAGCTATTGTAATAACTTTGTTTCGGAGTGAATATTTCTTCAGAGAAAATTCGCCAGCAAGTTTTAGTGTCCCGGCCGGCACGGCGTCCGTCAAGCTTGCATAATTTTATCAATTTCCTTTTAATTTATTCATGAGGAAAATTTATAATGAAATCTTACTTTTCAGAGATTGTTATAGAGTTGTCAGTTTGGTATTTTACAAAATAACGCACTTTCCGAGACGGGAGTAATTTTGAAAAAATAAGTGTATGTTGGGTTGCATAAGGTGAAACCAGTAAGGGTGACGTTTACTGCTTACTTTACTGACTCTTAATATATATTATTTGTTTAGTTTAAAAAAATATATATAGTTTTTGTTTTTTCATACTTGAGTTTGAGTTTATAGCAATATATTACAGCCTATCGATTTATACATTGTTTGTTTTAAATTTTTTTGTATCAAAATTTAGATTGCATTCGCCCTTGAATATCTGCTGTCTGATAAATAATAGTTAAGGGTGGGCAATGCAACAGAATTAACATTTCCAATGAAAGAAAATGAAAACACGAAGAGATTTTAAGGTTTTCGTAATTTATTTAAGTATTCCCGCTACAAAATACTTATCAAAATACAAATTATTCTCATCATGTGTAAAATTGCTTTATAATCTTATCTAACAACGCCTTGTATATAATTGACGTTACATCCTGACAAAGTTACATTGAAGTTGGACACGATTTTAATTGAGGTCAGTTTAGATGGGGCTTTATAATTAATACGTGTATGTCCATCACGTTAGTTCCCGTATGTCCAGTCCGAATGAAATTTTGTCCAAAATTGAAAGCGGAATAGAAGCTGTAAGAGTCATAATTAAGCAGAAATGATGTTGGGTCCATATTCTGCTCAATAGCATTATTAACTAAATTAGAACTTCCAAATGCGCCAGCTACATCTGTTGGTCCGTCGATTCCATCTGTTCCGCAACTAAGAAATGAAATATGTACCCCTTTCAAATTTAGCTTATTAACTTGAACAGAAAAATCTAATGCTAATTGTTGGTTTCTTCCTCCTTTCCCGTTTCCCTTAACAACTACGGTCGGTTCTCCTCCCAGAATAAAACAAACCCCCTCGTGAAAATTAAAATTCATAACTCTCTCGATGGTTTCGTCCGATATGTTCAGGTCGGCTTTAAGAGTTTGTAAGAAAATGCTGAAATTTTCTCTAGCACAGGAATCATTAGAATTAATCAACGAAGTCACATGCTTCGCTATTTCGGCATAAATTTTACTGATGCGCTCAACTTTGCCGCTGATTCTTGTAGATAAAACACAACTTTGATAGCCCAAAATTGTTGCTTGTTCCAAAGCTGCTTGCGTAGCAATTTTGTTATTTCCAATAATGAAATTATTCACATGACCAAACTGGTCGTCTAGAAATTTTTCTTTTGATTGTTTTTCAAGAATATTTCTTATTGAGTCAGAGATGTTGTCGTAAAGGGAATACTTTTTTATTATTTTTATGGCTTCGTCCGCAGCATCATAATTTGCTGTTGTCGGTCCACTAGCAATACAATCAAGTGGATCTTCGATGACGTCCGACAAAATCAAGGCAATTACATTAGCGGGATAGGCCATTCTTGCTAGTCCACCACCTTTTATCTCGGAAAGTTGTTTCCGCACCGAATTCAATTCTCGAATATCCGCTCCTCGCAACGACAGATTTTTCACCAATTCCAGTTTTTCCTTCAAAGTTACCGGATGTTTGGGTAAAGGCAACAAGGCCGAACCTCCGCCAGAAATTAGCACGATTAGTAAATCGTCTTTGTGAAGTTTTTCCACAAGGTTTCTTATTCGTTTCGCACCATTTTCTGCGTCTTCGTCGGGCAAGTTGTTTCTGGCGCCCTCTATGAACGAAATTCTAGAGCGTAAGGGGCACCGCGACGGATCGTTAAGCATTCCGACGGGCACTGTAACAACTCCTTGCTTGATATTGCTATCCAAAATAGATTCCAATGTTATTGCCATATCAAAAACTGCTTTTCCGAATCCGACCACGTAACACGGCTTTACCATATTGTAATTTACACCGCCGATCACTAGGTTGCTGTCTTTGACCGCTACATTTTTTTTTATTAAATTCTGCGGTTTTACCGATTGCACCGATTTTAAAAATATTTGTTTTAAATGTTGTTTTATTGTTTGATCACTAATTGCGCGTAAATTTGACATTTTTTAAAATGATGTAATTTCACAATGCAAAAACAATCGTTATCAATGTTTACATTATGTACTACATTACTGATTAAAGAATCGATCACACTTACTGTGATCAGTGGCGGCGCGCAGCGTAGGTAGGGTACTTTTTATTTAAAAAAAAATTTGAAAAATCAAAAATATTTATAACATATTCAGAGTATAGTAAATTATTGAATTTATAATTTGCTTTTATATAATAAAATTAAAAATATGTACATAATAAAATATTTTTTTGCTACAAGAAAGGCGAAATTAAATTTCAGCTGATATTTTTAAGTGTTCATAGTAAATAGCAGCTATTAAATTTTCTTTATTCAATGAAAAGCTTTCCTCGTCCACCAAAGGTTTCATTTCCTGTCGTTTACACGGTTTATAATTTTGAATTATTGGTTCCATTAGCAGCTTGAAGGTAACAGTACCATCGACCTTTTGGGCTGTATTAAAAAATGATGAAATATCTTTATCCTTAAATAGAGTGATAATATTTTCAAGTTTCAACTCAAAAGCATAGTCGCAAGGAGTTTTGCCATAAATATCTGTTTTTTCCCAACTAGCACCGCTGGATAAAAGTAATTCGACAGCTTCTTCTTTGTTATTTATAGAAGCATAATGCATAGCAGTGCGTTTAAAATTATTCGTCATGTTCAAATCCACCCCTTTCGATACGATTTTTGCTAATATTGAAGTTTCAGAAGATAAAGCTGCGTAGTGAAGGCAAGTGTTGCCAAATTCATCAGGAACGTCCAGATTACCACTCAAATCGATCAATTCCTTAGCAATTTCTGCGCGGTTATGCAAAATTGATAACTGCAAAAGAGTACTGGCGAAAGACGCAAAATTAATTGTAGCTAACAATTTTTTCACGCAATCAGTCCAGCCCCTTCTAACAGCGCAGTACAAAAAATTGTTGCCAAAATTATCAGCACTCAAACAGTTAGCCCTATTAATAATTAATAATTCGGTCGTTTTGGCATTTCCACTTATTCCGGCCAACAGTAACGGTGTTTCGCCATTTTCATTTTTCATGTCAATTTCATCACTTCTGGATATTAACTCCACCAAAATATCATTTTGCCCCTTTTTGGACGCTACATGTAAAGCTGTATTTCCATCGATATCTTTACTGTTCACACAAGTACCATCTTGCAGCAATAATTTTGCATATTCCACGTGACCATTTTCCAAAGCTATCAGTAAAGGCGTTTGATGATTTTTATTTTTTTTGTTGACCAACTCCGGATATGAAAGTATACATCTCGTCATCAGTTCAATCCAATTATTTTCAGCCGAATAATGCAATAGCGTATTTCCATAAGCATCATTTTTAGACAATACAGAATTCATCTGCGCCAAAAGGTTCATAAGAAGCAAATGCTTGTATTTCACTGCTAAAAAAATTGGAGTTTGATTCAAATCATTATTTATTTCAATATTTGCATGGTGCTTTAAAACAGCAACCGCTAAATCGAAATACCCCAATTTTGCTGCCAAATGGAGAGCTGTGTTTCCGCCTTCACAACTTTGGTTTACGTTAGCGCCCATCGATAACAATAAATCCACCATTTCAACCCGATTGAATTTGGCGGCGTAGTAAAGCGGCGAATTATTAAATTCATCAATTTCGTTTAAATCTGCATTATCGGCCAAAAGGTGCTTGACGTTCTCAATATTTCCAAAACTAACTGCAAGTCGTAAATCAAAAAAGTCCTGATCCTCACCGGAACGTTTAAATAAATCAAGAAGAGTTTGACCCTTAAATTTTTCTAAAAAACTATTGAAATTTTGTGAAAAATCGCAAAATGTTTCTACAGTAATGGTTGGCGATAAGCCTTCCAACAGCAGCGCCTTAGATGCAGTACATCGTAAGATTTTGGTAAACAAATTTTGCAATCCAAAAGAAGCACAACAGGCAAAATAAAATTGTTCCCAACTTTTAGTTATCGCAATACCAAGAGAAAAATTAAAATGTTGGCATAAGTAATCTGCCAAAATTAATTTACAATTTTTTAGAGCGTAGTCTAAAGGGCTAAAATTAAATTTGTCTTTATCAATTTTTTGGGACCACTTAACACTGTCCAATACGCTGCTTTCAAGAGAAGTTAATGTGCCGCAAAAAGAAAACTCGGTGGGACACAACGAAATCAAATGTAAAACACTTCTTCCGCCCAAATCTAAATCTTCAACATCTTCACCGGCTTCTTCCATTTTACCTGCTAAAATATTGGTATGATATTTATAATCTTTGGATAGTAAACCATCGAAGATCCTAAACACGTTTGGATTGAAATTAGTAAATCTGGTTTGGTATAAATTTTGAGCAACTCTTCGATTCACTTCATCCTCACTGGCGAAATTTTCAAACAGCCACTGCGCAGCAAACAGATCTGCAAATATCGGATGAACAAAACCAATTTTGTATTTCTCATTGGCGTCAAAACTACACTGATTTAAAGTTACAATTCCCTCACTTTGCAAGATTCCACATTCTTCTTGTTTGTGTTCAAAATAATCGGCCAAAGTTTCGTCTATGTGTAAACTTTTCAAGTACTTATCGGGAAAAATCAACTTTAAGGCGCTTAATTTTTGGTACTTTCTTAGCATGGTTTCAACGCGAGAATAGTCTTCTCCAAATTTTTGCCGAAGTATATCGGTCATCCTGTCTTTAAATTTTTCCAACACAAAATAATTGAATTGAAAATCACAGTTACCATTCCGAAGACAATGTTTAAAACTATCGACTGAAGCATCTGCAACAAATTTTAAAAATAACGGATTTTCGGTAAATTTTGGAAAACGATTGTAGCTCAGCAGTAGTTCTTTGGCAAACGTGCAACTTAACTCATTATTTTTGGAATTATCAATTGCGGTAAAGTGACGAATTAGATAATTTTCTTGATCTTTTTGACCTAATGGTTGCAAAGTCCTACTAAACGTTCTAAAAGTTTTTTCCAAGTGAGTTTTCATTATTGGACGCGTTGTTATCCAAATTGGATACCCTTCGTCGTGAAAACATTTAGCCAAATTAGTTACTTCGTTTTTGAAGTAGATGGAAATTTCATCAAAACCATCCAAAAGTATTATGATTTTCTTTTTGTTTAAAAACTTTTGGAAAATTAATTGAGAGAGGTTTTTATTTGTGCAATGGTTTGATTCTAGAATGGATTTATTAAAATAATGAATGTGGTTTATGGCACTCTCGCCATCTGATTCGGCGTAATATTCCTCATGGTCTTTTAGGTTTATTTTGATAACCCAAGTGTTTGTATTAGTTTGAGTTGCAATAAAATTTAGAAATTCTGACTTCCCAACTCCGGCATTTGCGCTGACGATGTTAATAGGTTTGGATAAATCGTAATGGTTCCATGCATTATCATGCAGTTGTTCTAGTTTGTACTTGTAAATTTTATCTATTCCTCCAATAGAGTTTTCCCACTCAAAAGTGAACTTATCAAATAATTTCAAGTAATGAGAAAGTCTTGTTCCTTCCTTTGGAGACGATCGTGTTTCTTTGTGGTCCAAATTTTTTATAACAAACTCTTCGTCATTAATTTCATTTAGAACAGAATAAGTTAAAAGGATTTTAGATAAACCTTGTTTCACGTAGTTGTCTGGAATCTTATATTGATATCCAATGTTGAAGCAATCACACAAAATGTAAATAATATCTCGACTTTTGATGAGTTTGAGTTCGGCTTTGCTAATTACCTCTTTTAATACTATTGGTCGTCCTTGTAATTTTACAGTTTGGTCTAAAATTATATTTGGACTGAGATCTGAGAAAGAATAGAAAGCTTTTCCAATTTTTGTCATATTCAGAATTTCTGGCTTAAGTATAATAACTTTGAGATCACAGGTCAGTTCGAGTAATTTTAGGATTGTTTGGTAATCGGCACTGGTTTTAATTTGAAGAAGAAGAGGAACATCGCCGGTAAACCAAAGGCAATTGTAGAGATCAAAAAGTCTAGTATCCTCTTCGGTAGTCAGCATGTGAGTGTCAAAGTTTTTGTCCAAGATGGCTAAATCGTTCCAAGTTTCTTGGCCGTGAACGTATTTTCGGACTAACGTTCCAATGTAACTCTTCAAAAATGCAGCAGTAAAGTCGTCGGAATCGACCAAGGTTATCATTTTATCTTGGACAACTTCATTCCAAATTCCTTTTTTGGGACAATCGTAAAAACAATAGTCTTCGTCGAAAAAATCCACCATGAAGGACCGAAGAGCTATGGCAACAAGTTTGTTGATCACATCAGATTTATTCAATGTACACAATTTTTTCACCTCTTCTTTGGGTACATGTTCTATTTTATTTCGGACAAACGATATAAATTCTTGTCCAATTGCTTTAACGTTTAATTTGGAAAATGGCGGAAAGTTTTTGAGTTCACTTTCTATTAAGCTGCATGTGTCTTTTAAATGGATTTGGTTTGCTAGTAAAATTATATGTTCCAAATAATTTGCTTCGTAATTTAGTAGCGCTTGGTTGAATTTGAAAATGTTTTGCTTAGCTGCAGTATCGAGGAAGCTTACGGAATGATCGTTGATTTGGTCTAAAAGATTGCAATTGCTTGCGTTTTTGTTTGTAAAAAGAACCAAATAAAAGTTTTCGCATTTTCTCAAAAAATTGATGATATCTGATGATTCCTCATTTGATTCAATGTCTTTCTTTATGGCCACGTAACTGTTATAGTATTTAAGTAGGGAAAAATCTTTGTTGTACTTTTTCCTTTTCTTTTCATTTCTAGCTGCTGCGCACAGGAAGTCTTGTTTCGTCAGATTTTCAGGATTTTCTTGATGTTTAAGCTGCAGAAGGTAAGCGATGTATTTTCCATCCGATGTTATTCTGCACAAGACGACATCATCGAAATCACCCACGTGACCCACGTTGCCTCCTATCCACATATTTTTGGTAGTTTTGAGTATGGCACATTTTATGGCTAAAAGAGCAGTAATTTTGATTTCGTATTCCTTTCCAACACTGTCACAGCCAGTGCGACGCAAAAACTAAAAAAGTTTTGTTAAAAATTAAAAAAACATTGAGGAAGTTATACTTACCCTGATTTCATCATCGGGATCTTCAATATCTTCTTCTTCTTCTGGGTTCTCTTCCTAAAATGAATCAAGCTTTTAGTTGAAGTTTAAAAATTAACCGAAACTGTTAATTTCAGACTGCCGACTGAATCTTAAAGGCAATAAATAAATAGAAGAAATGACCTGCAACGATAGTTTTGGGAAAATATCTGTGAGTAATTTTATAATTACATTTTTCAAATAACAAAAAATTAAAATTAAAGCAAAGTTATATTTATTGATACAATGCAATAGTAACATAATAAGTACAATTTTATGTAATGTATATTTCTTAATAATATAAAAAAGCACAGCAATATATGAGTACCTAATTAGTTCATTGGCCACTGCTTTAGAAAATAAAGAAACTTTTTTTTAGTTTTTAGTTAAAGTTTAAAAATTAACTGAAGCTGTAAATTTCAGACTGCCGACTGAATCTTAAAGACAATAAATAAATGGGTGAAATGACCAGCAACGATGGTTTTGAGAAAAGATCTGTGTGAGTAATTTTATAATCACATTTTTCGAATTGTTGAAATTATAACAAAAAATTACAATTAAAGCAAGGTTATATTTATTGATACAATGCAATAGTAACATAATAAGTACAATTTTATGTAATGTATTGTCGTGTTTCGAAACCATAAAAATCATAATTCATTTATTTTGTAAAATTATTTTAAAGTTTAAATTTGTTTTAGTATTTATTTATTTATAATATTGTATATAAAAATGTTAGTTAATTATTTGCTATGTAAATAAGGTGGGAAGAACGCAAAAGTAGAAAAGAGAAGGGCTTGAATAGACAGACTTGGGCTGACGCCTTCGCGTCGAATAGACGACCCGCAATAATAATTCTTAATTTTGATTGTTAATAAAACAAAAGTAAGTTGATTTAAATTGAAAATTGTTTTTGTTTGTTTTAATTGTGGTGAAGTGGATGTTTAGAACATAAAATTTGGAAGAATTTGAGAATATTTGTTGTTAGACCAGCTGCAATATTATATGTGGAGCGCGCACGTGAAAGTTACAAGTAAAATACCACATGATAGGTAACAAATTTGAGCATTTTAATTTACGATTTAAAAAAACAATTTGAAGAATTCATGCAAAATAAAATAATGTGTGTTACCTCAGCAAATTTCACAAGAGGGTGAAAATGCATAAATTTGTAAAGTTGGGGGCATAGCAGTATATTTCTTAATAATATAAAAAAGCATATGAGTATCTAATTAGTTCATTGGCCATTGCTGCAGAAAATAAAGAAACTTGAAAGTATAAAATAAAAATTATTGATTATTGTATGTACGGAAGAATACAGAGCTTTTCAACCAAATCTTGACCACCAAAACCTTTTTAAAAGATGGAGCTCATATTTTCTTAGACCACCGGAGCTGGAGCACCGTTTAAAAAAAGTTATATAATAGCAATTCAATTTTGCTGAAAAATTTTGCCATAGTCATCGATAATTTTGAACAAACCAGTAAAATCAGCTTCTTTAGCTAAATCCAGTGCAGTCTTTTTCTCCATATTTCTGAGATCAGTAATTACATTATTTTCAAGTAGTAAAATAGCAACTGGATTATAAAAATGTTCCATTATGTACTCCAGGGTGTCTTTTGGTAGTGGAAATGGTTTGTTTTTCGGAAAGCACACGTAATGCAATGCAGAATTGCCATAATTATCCTGAAGATTCACATCTGCGCCGTTTTCGATAAGCAACGTTATGACGGATATATAATCCTTGTACAAATTGCTGCTGTGAAAAATTTTATCTTCGATACAAAGATGTAAGGATGTTTTTCCGTTCTTATTTTGCAAGTTAACGTCGGCTGAATGATTTATCAGTTCTCGAGCTGCACGAAGCTTTCCGTTCTGACAAGCGAAATGAAGAGCAGTTTCGCCGCTATTGTTTGAATGATTAACGGAAATGCCTTGCTCAATAAAATATTCTACAAAGTGGATCAAATCACGTTCACTGGCTACCATCAGCAATGTGTTGCCCATTACATCAATAGTGTTCCAATTTGCACTTGCGCCCAAAAGCAAATTTGCTGTTTCAGATTTATAATATTGAAGAGCCAATTGCAGAGGAGTAAATTTGAATTTATTGATGCAATTTATATCGACTTCTCTTTCAAGCAGCATACCGACGATATAATTTTGACCCATTTGAGCTGCATAGTGAAGAGGGGTGTTACCAAAAGCGTCTTTGTGGTGCAATTCTGCTCCAAAATCGATTAATATTTTGCAGAAGACTGCATTATTATTATATTCGGCAGCTACGTGCAACGGTGTTGCCCCATGACGGCCGCACTTGTTTATATCCGCCCCAAACAATATCATTTTCGTCGCCAACTCAACCCAGTTTTCTCGGATTGCAGCATGAAACGGAACATACCCATCGACGTCCGCCACGTTGCAATCTGCGCCATTCTCAAGTAATAAATCTGCCAACTTATTTTGATTGCATAGTATGGCCACGAGTAGAGGGTTTTGCTTTTTTTTATTTTGTTTGTTCACATCACAATTATGGGATATCAGTTCCTGCGTTATTTGGTAAAAGCCTTCCTGGCATGCGTAGTGCAGGGGTGTATCACCAGCTACGTTTTCCTTATTGCAAACTGCTCCATTTGAAAGCAATAAACTGACACATTCGCTGTTGCGATTCTTCGTGGCCAATAATAACGGAGTATCTCCATTTTTATTTTGTTTATTTATTGAAATTGGATATTTTACTAAATAATTTATTAGAAAATCCACGAAACCTACGCTGGCTGCCAGGTGAAGAAGATTATTACCTTCCCTATCTTCCAAATTCAATATTGCTCCTTCTTCTTCCAGCTTGCTTACGATTGCATAATGTCTAAAATGCACTGCAAAAAATATCGGTGTTCTTTTTAGATCGTTCAAGCTATTAACATTTGCATTATGTCGTAGTAACTCCATGACAATTTCTAGGCTTCCTTTCTTGGCTGCCATGTGAAGCGCGGTGTCTCCATCTTTGCAAGTTTTATTTACTTCCACATTTTTGGATAAAAGCAGTTTAACGTGATTCAGCCGTTGGAACCTAGCAGCATAATACAGTGGGGTATTGTTATCCACATCCACGTCATTTAAATCGTTTTGACTTAGTAAAAGATTATTTACATTCTCAGTTTCTCCAAAACTTATAGCAAATCGAAAATCCTGATAATGATCGTGATAAGGTGACTCCTGATCTGTAATTTTGAATAAATCCCCTATGGTTCTTTTTTCCCCGTATTCCTTCAAATAGTCTTCATAATTTTGATGTTCAATACGCACCTTGCAAAATGACCTCAATGGTGTAGTAGTAGCCCATTCTTCCAGTAGGATTGAACGTGACGCTAAATAATTCAATAACTTGTGGAATAAATGTCGGTAATTTAGCATTACGCAGTAACTGAAGTGATCAAAAACATCGTAGGGAGTAATGTTAACCGATGTGGTTAGTCCAAACTTTTCGCATAATTTATTGGCGACAGCCAAAGACCTACACCGCAATGAGTAATCTAAAGCATTATAACATAAGATTTTGTCCCGCACTTCCACATTTTGGTTTATTTCATCAATAAAAGATATCAAATTATCAGCAATATGTTCTGTTACTTTCACTGGATGGGGAACCCCATACAATGCAATTAAATGCAGAAGCGATCTTCCTCCTCGATCTAAATTGTTGGCATGCTTTGGTTCAATCTTATCCAATCGATTATTTATTATGGCTAAATGAAGAGGACAATTTTTTGCAAGAATTCGATCAAACATTTTAAACAAAAACTTGTTAGAAGCAACCACATAAAATCTCCACTCCATCATCTTTCTAAAATTACTTCCTATGGTTTCATCTGTACTGTTTATATTTTCGGACAACCACTGCGCTGCCAAAAATTCTGCAAACGTCAAGTGAACAAATTTTACGTTAAATTTGTACTTGGAGTCTGCGGAATATTGGTCTAAGACCAAAACTCCCTCTCTTTGTAAAAACTGAATTTCTTCCGTTTTATTAGCAGAGTAATCATTTAGGATGGTTTCTAATTTCAAGTTTTTGGTAAAGAATTCGGGGAACACTAAGTGAACGGCGTACAGCTGATGATATTTCTTAAATAAAATTCGAGATCGCTTGGCGTTGTTATCATATTTTTGACACAAAATATCGATCTTCCCTTTCGAAAACTCTTCGTACAAATAAAGCAAATCAAACGTTTGATTAAAGTTGATTAAACCGCTGGTTAGGGAAGCTGCATATTCCTTTGCAAAAACTTCGCCTATAAATTTGGTTTGTAGGGGAATACCGGTAAATTTGTAATCTTCGTCGTTAAAATTTCTATGAGCCGCTCTAAGCAATTCTTGCACGAATTCGATCAAAAAGTCGAATTTTTCTTCAGGATCTACAACGGCAGAAAAGTATTGAATTAGGTATAACTCTTGCTCTTTAGAAGTAAACGGTTTAATGGTAACAGAAAATGTGTTGAAAGTGTCCTCCAGGTGTGTTTTCATAACTGGACGCGTCGTTATCCATATCAAGAATCCAGCGTCGTAAATACTTTTGGCCATGTCAGTTATTTCGTTTTTGAATAGAAATGCAATTTCATCAAAACCATCCAATAATATCACCACTTGCTTCTTCATTAAAAAATGTTCAAAAATTTTTTGGGTAAGTTCTGGATTAACGCAGTCGCCCCTTTGCAGAAGCTTTTGATTTATAAATGCAAGTTGATCTTCGACACCCAATTTGAATAAGTCTAAGAAGTTATGTTCAAATTCGATTAAATTTAATTTGAGAACCCAAAAATCAGTGGTGGTTTGAGATGCTATAAAATTCATCAACACTGATTTTCCCATACCAGGATCGGCACTAACAATGTGGGCCTGATTGTAAATATTTTTAAACTTATTGTCGTAGGTTTCCCAAGGACTTTTAGGAAAAAGTTGCGCTATTGAGTATTCCTCAAACATGAAAGCGGTTACGTATTCGTCTCGATATTTACGTATATTTTTGATGTTTCCAAAAGTGTTTTTCCAAACGAAATAAAAATCGTTGTAGTATTCAAGACGATGAGTATCCTTGTTACTCAGCTGAAAAGACTTTAGATCCTCTCCTTCGTTAAAGCTTAAGGCGTTAGGATGTTCGTGAGCCAGAAAATTTGTATGGTTTTGTATCAGAAATAAATCATCTGCCAAATTATCTATCACATCGTGTTTTAAACAAACCAGTGATAACTGTCGCTCAATGAAGTGATCGGGTAGGGTCTCAAAACAGCGTCCAGTGTTATAAGCTTGCGATAAGATGTAAACCACATCCCTCAATTTTAAAAATTCCTGCAGAGGTTCACTAATTAATAATTTTAGACATATCGGAGCTCTTCCTTGCAGTTCAATATTTTGGCATAAAATTTGCTCCCTGATATCTGATGATAGATCAGCAAGTGAACAGACGACATCGCTTTCATTTAATTTAATATTTGTATCCTTAAGGATAATCAAACTGAGATTACAATTCGATATCTTAAATATCGTTTCAATGTTTTCGTAATCTTTACTGTCACTAATAGAAAAAATTAAAGGAACTTTTTTAGAGAGCCAAAGATTTTGATAAACGTCAAAAATCTTTAATTTTTCCCCTATCTCTAGAGTTTTTGTGTTCGAGTTTAAATATTTACCAAGAAACAGCCTTTGCTGTTCGTTGGTCAATTGATCGGACCATTTTCGCTTGTTATCAACGTTAACATGTTTTTTGATTTCAGTTGCTAGGTATGATTTTAAAAAATTATAGACGAAGTCGTCAAAATCAAAAATCAGTTTGGTTCCCGATTCAATTATGCTGTTAAAAATTTGGATTCGCTCACAGTCGGAAGGAGCAAAGTCATCTTTGGGAAAAACCATGGCATAGCGTTCAAGAGCAAACGAAACCAGTTTATTAATTATGTCGTTTTTGGTTAATGTGTAATAGACGGTGCAATTTTTACCTTTTGACCATGTGGTGATGAATTTTAAAAACTGCTGAGCAATCGTTTTAGAATTCGAGCCATTTCCTATTAAAGTTTTGACTGCATCTTCTATTAATGTGTCCACGTCGTTTACGTGAGCCTGATTAGTGAAAAGGACTAAATGATCTAAAAAATCGGAATCGAAATTAAATTTACTAGAACTGAAAGTGAAGAAGCTGGAATCTGATGAGTTGGTTTTCAAGAAATGTAAGTTATCCTTAAGTTTTGGTTCTAAGTATTCGGTTGTTGGCGCAAATTTGTTGGTAAATAAAATTGGAACAATTTCGTCGCACTTTTTCAGATAGTTTATTATTTCGGAAGAGTCATCGGCAGATTGGATTTTATCTCGAATACCGAGATAACTTGTATGGTATTTTGATAAGCTAAAATTGTCCTTTTTTGAAAAGAATTCTTTTTCCGCTATTGGCTTTGGATCTTGTTGGTGTTTAAGTTGGATTAAGTAGGCGTAGTATTTTCCGTTGGTTGTTTTTCTGCATATTGCAATATCATCAAAATCTCCTAAGTGATCCAAATTGCTGCCAATCCACATGTTTTCTGTGTCCGGAAGTGCAGCACATCTTAATGCCAAAAGAGCTGTAATTTTGTATTCGTAATCTCTGCCTAAATCGTCAGAACCAACCCGTCTGGAATATGTCTGAAACCACAACACCCATCAATTAATCTCATGGAACGAACGGTGATTGGTGACGAAAAATATTTTCCTGTTTTGGTGATCAAAATTTTCAATGTTTTTTTCCGATGTTCTTAATTAATTTGTTAATAATTTAAAATAAATACTCACTTTAAATTCCATGATAAACGATTAAAAACTTCACGTTAGTTGATCTGCTACATCAGAGAACGGAAATCTGTGAATACAAATAAAAATTGTAAAATACTGATTGTGACTGGTTATGTACAGGGACGTATTCAGAACCAGAAATGGCCCTTAATATTAAAATATTTGAAAATACTTTACAAGTTATTTTCAAATAACTTCAAAAATACTGCTACCAAATTTCAAGGTGATATTTCAGATATTTCTTATTTCATTTAAAATTTTCACACTTACGGGAATTTAGGTTTTCTGAATGTCTGAATCTTCATTATATTTAATTTTTTTGTTGTTCTCTGATTTAAAAAAAAAAAAAGCGATTGTATTTTTTGTAATTATCCTGTGGTTGATTGTTAATTTGTTATGCATGTCGGTATTTAATATTGCGGTTGTCGCTTTGATGAAAGCTGATGTTTCTGTGTTCTACTCCAACAATTCCATCAGACAAACAGTTTCACTTATACATACCTACACCTTCTGGTACATAATTTTAACTTTAGAAAAATCGTAATCTATACAAAAAAAACAATTTATGTTATTCGCATAAAATGTTGAATTTTTGGGAGTTTTTATGTTTTTTTAAAGACGACATAAAATTTTTTTTTGGGCTACCGAAAAAGTCTACAATATTAGACAATCTAGGATTTTCCTTTTCCACCAAGTATTGAAAAAATATAAATTTTATTTATAAATTATGAACGAAACTGACGTTTCGATTTTTAAATAAAAAAATTTTGATTTTGGTTTTATCGCCGCCACTGGTCCCCAAAATTTCAAGTTTATATTCGTTTAGTAACTGATAAAAACGCGGCTGTGAATCACACACTTTTAGATAAAAATATCCAAACAAGATTAAATATAAAATAAAAATAAAAATTGCGAACTGCTTTGTTAATTTCAAAATTTTCATCCGGCTTATTTCATAAAGTAAACACTATAATTTTCTATGTCCCAATGAACTATTTTCCTTAATTCATTTTTAAGAAAGTTTACTGACCTTAGTGTTTGTTCAATAGGTCGCGCAACAAACAACATTTTGTCACAATGCATTATCACATTTTTTCAGTTCGATAAGACGGTAGATTTTATCGCGAACAGTTTAGCGTCTGCAAGTTGATTGGATAATAAATTTTTAAAAAGATAATTATTGTGGTTAGTTGTAAAAATTCCCCAAACTTTTCTTGTTTTGCGACCGTGAGTTCAAGGTTGGCGAAAATAACAAACATCTTTGTTGTTACTAATAATCGTTAAAAAATTAATACAAATTAAAAAGTTTATTATTTTTTTGGGGCACTGAAAAAACCTTAAATTATTTATTTTAGAAAGAATCAATGTAAAATTGAATTCTAGGCACAAAGGAAAAAAATTTTCAAAAATTTTCAAAATGGGGTTAAAAAAATGTGACAACCCCTTGTACTAACTACAACCCTTGTACTTTCTGAGGTTAAAAAAATATAAAAATTAAATAATTTCAAAAAATTTATTAAGTTTTTGAATAATATAAAAAATTGCGAACACTTTACTGCTAACCTGGTTGCATACAAAGTGTTGAAAAATTACTTGTAAAAAATAAATATAAAATTTTTATGCCTTGAACAAAAGTTAATCTTGTCAAATTTTTTACAATTTTTTGTTTTAAAACTGTAATCAATTATTAAGCGCAAAGCAAACATAATTTAATATAAAATCAATAAAGCTGTTATAAAATAAGATCAAAAATAATATCAGGTCAATATTATTATTTAAAATAGCTGCTTAGCAAAAGAAAAAAATTTAAAGAAATTTAGAAAGTTCGGGTCATTGTATGAACCTATTAAGTATATATTTTTATGCTCACTCCAAATTAGGGCTGATAGTTAAAAGCTCTAAAATATTAATAAATATGCAGCTACGATTGGAAAAATTTATATCAGCACATTTTATAGATTATATGATACAACCTAACAAAAATTTTTTGGCTCATTTGTAACTGATATAACGGGTGTTCAGAACCCGCAAGTTAGCACTCAAAAAAGCTTAAATAGTATTTTAAGAGCGAATTAAAGATGTTTTAGTGTACGGAATCCGGAATACAAAAAGCTTCCATTCACTGGTTTTAGCATATCAATTCTACAATCAGGTGTAATGCAGATAAGTGTTTATTTTTGGCATTTTCAAGTTAAAAATGTTGATTTTTAATATCCCCCTCCCCTTCCCATTGCTTGAAAAGTAAATATAAACTTTTATCAAGTTTACGGCTTCAAAAATAAGAAATTTTCACAATAATTTCGATTCCTGTAAGTTGCAAATTATTGCTTTTATTATCATCAAGGCTGTTGAAGAGAAAGTCAGGTCTTAATCAATAATTTTAAGCAAACTTGTAAAATTGGCGTCTTTGGCCAAATCCAATGCTGTTTTTTTTTCTAAATTTCTTAAATCAGTATTTATATTACTTTCAAGTAGTAAAATAGCTATAGGTTTATAAAAATGTTCCATTATAAATTCTACTGTGTCTTTTGATATTGGAAATGGTTTGTCTTTTGAACAGCACACGTAATGCAAAGCAGAATTTCCATAATTATCCTGAAGATTTACACCTCCTCCGTTTTCGATTAACAACTTGACGATTGATATATAATCTTCGTATAGCTCGCTCTTATGAAAAATTTTATTTTTGATGCAGAGATGCAAAGGTGTCTTTCCGTTCTCATTTTGCAAATTGACTTCCGCAGAATGATAGAGTAGTTCTTGAGTTGCACCAAGCTTTCCATTTAGGCAAGCTAAATGAAGAGCAGTTTGGCCGCTGTTATTTACACTATTCACAGAAGCACCTTGGGAAATGAAATGACGTACAAAGTGGGTTAAACCATTTTCACTAGCTATCATTAGAGATGTGTTACCGCATATATCGGTAGTATTCCAATCTGCGTCTGCTCTAATAAGCAAATTTGCGGTTTCTGTTTTACGGAATCGAAGAGCTGATTGTAGAGGAGTGACTTTAAATTTATTAATGGAATTTATATCGGCGTCTCTTCTATATAACTCACTGACGATATAATTTTGACCTGCTTGAGCCGCATAGTGAAAAGGGGTGAAACCAAGATCATCTTTTGGGTGAACATCTGCGCCAAAATCAATTAATATTTTGGAAATGACCGGACGATTAAATGCAGTAGCTACGTGCAGTGGCGTTGCATTCTTGCGATCGCACTTGTCTAAGTCTGCGTCAAACAACATCATTTTGATCGAGAGTTCTTCCCAGCCTTTTTCAATTGCAGCATGGAGCGGAACATAACCATCGAGGTCTTCCATATTGCAATCCGCGCCACTTTCAAGTAGCAAATCGGCTAATTTCTCTTGATCAGATTTTACGGCAACAAATAGAGGGCTTTCTTGCTTGTTATTCCGTTTGTTCACATCGCAGTTGTAAGATAGCAGTTCCTGTGTTAATTGATAAAAACCCTCCTGGCTTGCGTAGTGCAGAGGTGTATCACCTGCAATATTTTCTTTATTACAAACAGCTCCATTTGAAAGCAATAAACTGACACATTCACTGTTACGATTCTTAGTTGCCAAAAGTAAAGGCGTATCTCCATTTTTATTTTGTTTGTTGATTGAAACTGGATATTTTATTAAAAAGTTTATCAAAAAATCTACGGAACCTGCAATAGCTGCCAAGTGAAGAAGATTATTACCTTCTGTATCTTCCAAATTTAGACTTGCTCCTTCTTCTTCTAACCTATTCATTATTTCGTAATGTCGATAACTCAAGGCAAGAAATATCGGTGTTCTTTCTAGATTGTTCAAGCTATTGACATCTGCGTTATTGCGTAATAGTTCATCAACAATTTCAAGGCATCCTTTCCTGGCTGCCACGTGGAGTGCTGTGTTTCCATCTCTACAGTTCTTATTTACATCTACTTCTTTGGCTAAGAGCAGTTCTACGTGACTAAGCTTTTGGAACCAAACCGAATAATATAGTAGCGTATTATCTTCCACGTCAACTTCATTTAAATCGCTTTGATGTGGTAAAAGATGGTTTACATTTTCAATCTCTCCAAAACTTACAGCAAATCTAATATCGTAATAATGACCTTGGTGAGGTGAATCTTGGTCAGTAATTTTAAATAAATCTTCTATTGTTTTCTTTTCGCCGTATTCACTCAAGTACTTCTCGTAATTTGGATGAGCAAACTTCACATGGCAAAATGACCGCAACTGTTGATTTCTATCACATTCTTCTAATAGGATGGAGCGTGACGCCGAATAATTCAATAACTTGTGAAATAAATGACGATAATTTAATGTTACAGAATAACTGTAGTACTGATAGGCATCATACGAGGAAATCTTAACCGATGTAGTTAATTGAAACTTTTCGCATAATTTATTGGCGACAGCCAAAGACCTACACCGCAACGCATAATCCAAAGCATTATAGGATAAAACTTTGTCCCGCGCTTCCACATTTTGGTGTATTTCGTCAACGAGAGGTAACAATTTATCTATAATTGGTTGAATCGAATCACCAATTTCTTCGTGAGTAACACCATATAAAGCAATTAAATGTAGAGGCGATCTTCCACCTCTATCGAGATTATCGGCATACTTTAGATCAACCTTATCTAACCGATTATTTATTATGGCTGAATGCAGAGGACATTTTTTTGCAAGAATTCGATCATATATTTTAAACAGAAACATGTTGTTGTTCCAAAGGACTCGATCAAATCTCCATTCCATCAACACTTTTAAGGTATTCCTTATAGACTCTACGTTGCTGTTTATGTTTTCTGACAACCACTGTGCTGCTAAAAATTCTGCAAACGTCAAATGAACGAATTTTACGTTAAATTTATAATACTTGAAGTTGGAGGAATATTGATCCAAAACTAAAACTCCTTCCCGCTGTAAAAACTGCAATTCTTCAGTTTGATTAACAGAATAATCATCCAAAATGTTTTCTAAATTCAGATCTTTGGTAAGCAATTTTGGGAACACGAAGTGTATGGCGTACAGTTGTTGATACTTCTTAAACAAAATTCGAGACCTTTTCGCGTTGTTATCGTATTTTTGACACAAAATATCGATCTTCCCTTTTGAAAACTCTTCGTACAAATAAAGCAAATCAAACGTTTGATTAAAGTGGATTAAACCACTGGTTAAGGAAGTGATGTATTCCTTACAGAAAACCTCGCCTATAAATCTAGTTTGTAGGGGAACACCGGTAAACTTGTAATCGCCATCGTTAAAATTGCTTTGAGCCGTTCTAAGCAGCCTCTGCACGAATTCGGTCAACAAGTTGGACTTCTCTCCAGGATCTAAAATAGAAGAAAAATATTGGATCAGATAGAATTCTTGGTCTTTAGAAGTAAACGGTTTAATGGTAACTGAAAATGTGTTGAAAGTGTCTTCCAGGTGTGTTTTCATAACTGGACGTGTGGTTATCCACATAGAGAATCCAGCGTTGTAAATATTTTTGGCCATTTTAGTTATTTCGTTTTTGAATGAAAATACAATTTCATCAAAACCGTCCAATAATACCAGAACTTTCTTTCTAAATAAAAAAGTGTCAAAAATTTTTTGGGTAAGTTCTAGATTGACGCAGTCAGTTTCTTCCAAGAGCTTCTGGTTTATGAAGCTGAGTTGATCTTCGACACCCAATTTAAATAACTCTAGGAAGTGATGTTCAAATTCTATTAGGTTTAATTTGAGAACCCAAAGATCAGTGGTGGTTTGAGATGCTATGAAATTCATTAGCACTGATTTTCCCATCCCAGGATCGGCACTAACAATGTGAACGGGATTGTAAATATTTTTAAATTTCATGTCGTAGTTTTCCCATGCATTTTTAGGAAAGAGTAATTGTAATGAGTATTGTTCGAACAAGAAGGAAGTGACGACTTCATTTCTATACTCCCGTATATTTTTGATATTTCCAAAAGTGTTCTTCCAAATGAAGTAAAAATCGTTAAAATATTCAAGACGATGAGCGTCTTTGTTGCTTAGCTGAAAGGCTTTCAGGTCGGCTTCTTGGTCTAAGATCATGGCGTTAGGATGTTCGTCAACCAAAAAATCGGTATGATTTTCTATCAAGAATACATCATTTCTTAAATTTGAAATCACTTCGTGCTTCAAACAGACCATTGATAGTTTTTGTTCAATGAAGTGATCGGGAAGGCTGTTGAAACAGCTCCCAGTTTTATAAGCTTCTGATAATATGTAAATTATGTCTCTCAGTTTTAAAAATTCTTGCAAGGACTCATCGATTAAAAATTTTAAGCAGATCGGAGCTCTTTCTTGCAGTTCAATATTTTGGCATAGAATTTGCTCCCTGATATCTGGTGTTAGATCAGCAAGTGAACCGATGACATCGCTTTCATTTAATTTAATATTTTTATCCTTGAGGATAATCAAACTGAGGTTACAATTTGATACCTTAAATATCGTTTTAATGTTTTCGTAATCTTCACTGTCACTGATAGACAAAATTAAAGGAACTTTTTTAGAGAGCCAAAGATTTTGATAAACTTCAAATATTCCCAATTTTTCGCTAAAATCAGAAACTTTTATGTTCGGGTTTAAATATTTACCCAAGAACTGTCGTTGCTGTTCGTTGGATAAGTGATCTGACCATCTTCGCTTGTTATCAAGGTTGACGTGTTTTTTGACCTCAGTTGCCAGATATGATTTTAAAAATTTATAGACGAATTCGTCAAAATCAAAAAGCAGCTGTGTTCCCGAATCAATTATGCTCCTAAAAATTTGTATTCGCTCACAGTCGGAAAATACAAAATCATCTTTGGGAAAAACTAAGACATAGCTTTCAAGAGCAAACGAAACCAGCTTATTGATGATATCGTTTTTGGTTAGTGTGTAGTAAACATTGGAAATATTTTTATATTTTGACCAAGTGGTGATGAATTTCAGAAACTCCTGAGCTATAATTTTAGAATTCGAGTCACTTCCTGTTAAAGTTTTGACTGAATCTTCTATTAGTTTGTCCGCATCATTTACGTGGGTTTGATTAGTGAAAAGCATTAAATGATCTAAAAATTTGGAATCGAAATTAAATTTACTTGAATTAAATGTGAAGACGTGGTCATCTGTTGTATTGGTTTTTAGAAAATTTAAGTTGTCGTCAACTTTGGATTCTAAAAAGTCGTTCGGAGGAGAAAATTTATTTGTGAATAAAATTGGAACAATTTCGTCGCACTTCTTCAGGTAGTTGACTATTTCGGAAGAGTCATCGGCAGACTGAATTTTATTTTGAATATCGAGAAAACTTATATGGTATTTGGATAAGCTAAAGTTGTCCTTTTTTTTATTAACACTGCTGGTAAATAATTCTTTTACTTCTATTGCTTTTGGAACTTGTTGGTGTTTAAGTTGAATTAGGTAAGCATAGTGTTTCCCGTTGGTTGTTTTTCTGCATATTGCAATATCGTCAAAATCGCCGAGATGGCCTAAATTACTGCCGTTCCACATGTTTTCTGTGTCCGAAAGTGCAGCACATCTTAACGCCAAGAGAGCTGTGATTTTGTATTCGTAATCTCTGCCTACATCATCAGAACCCACTCGTCTGGAATATGTCTAAAACCAGAACACCTATTAGTGGACACCCAAAATATTAATTTAATTATTGGGTTTTGGCCTTTTTAATTATCTTCTGAATAATTTTTGAGTAGGTCTTAAATACGGATTTCCGACAATGGATATAACCTACTTATCCAAATGTAATCAAAAGTCTCAATGCCTTTTTATAATTTAACATAAATACTCACTTTAAACTCCATTGTGAAAAATTTCAAATGCCGAATTAATTGAATTGCTACTGGATAAAACGAAAATCTGTGAAAACAAAAAAAGCTTAATTAATGACGTAAGCCATTATGAAATGTTAATCCTTCCTTCACGTGCAAAAGAATTATTTAATCACCTTACCTTACAGTTTGAGTGAATGAGTCCACACACATTAAAAACATCCCTGGAGTCGTCCGAACTCGAAAATAAAGGGAATATGTTTTTAAGTTAAATTTTATTATAATTAACATAATTTAATTTAAAATAAATTTATGAATTGATGATACCAGTTGGGGTGTAGTGCGTTAACTACCCCCACTGGTTTTTACAGTTACCACCGAAATTGTTATTGTAGAATTTAATAAATGATACTACAAGAAACGAGTAAACTATTAATTTTATATTAATTTTTCTTTAAAGTTTGAAATAAACAAATTTGAAGTATATATTTTAAACAAAAGAGTCGGTAGTTTATTTTGTTGGCGGTGCGTGTACTCGATGTAAATAGTTGCAGCTGCTAACAACATATTATTATTAATTTATTTCTAAAACAAAAATCTCAACTTTCTAGATACGTAATTTTCAAGTTAGCTGCGCTTCAGGGTTGTTTTTAATGATTATATCGACTCAAAGATTTAGTGTCTAATTAGACTTACCTTTAGTGTTTATTCGATAGATCATACAACAATATTTTGTCACAAATCATTTTATATCACTTTTATGCACAATATAAAAAAAAATTAAATTAGATAAATATAAATTTTTATCGGGAGTAGTTTAGCTTCTTGAAATTCATTGAATAATGATAACATACACACATTGGGAAAGATAATTTTGTTTAAATACGAAAATTTTTTAAATTTTCCTCTTGATACAAATAACAACTAAAATATCAGTTTAATCATTATAATTTTAAGAAACCTGAACCACAATTTACATAATTTTGAAAACCAGTAATTAAAATAATATGATTTTACATTATAATTCTTTATACAGAGAACCTTTGAATTTAAAATTAATTAATAATATTAAAACTTTGAAAATAATTACGATAAGAGATCTTATAGAGGTTGGGTTATTAACGAATCGAGACATATTGGAAATCTTTGCAGTTTAATATTTTCACATAAAATTTTTCTATACTAAAAATTAATTCAATTAAATATTGCTATATTTTTGTAAGATAAGAAAACTGCATAGGGAATTTATAATAATATTTACATAAAAAATAGATAGCAAATTATTGTAAGATTGCCGTGTAAAATTTAAATTTTAGTAGATGTCAATTTCATCAAAATTTAATTGTCACCAGCAAATTTGAATTGTCACAAATTATTTTTTCAAAATTAACAGTTTGCATAATAAAGGCAAAAGTATTTTAATTCTGGAAATCCAATACAGCGACCGGATTGGCTTACATTTTTGTATATTATAGTGGATTATGCGTTAAAGAACCGTAGAAAAAAATTTTTATTATGGCAATGCTAAGAATTCTTACCTCAACATTTAAGAACCGCTTTACACCTTATGGTTTTATAAAAACTTGTAGAAATAAAAGACAAGATGTAAGTCAAAACTAAAACGCACCAAGTCGACCACTAAATTTATTAATTTTTTAGATCATTTTATTTAATGTGCGCTACATTGAAACTTTAAGTGTAACCAAGAACCTAGTGCTTTACTCCAAAGACGTCAAAGAGATAAACCAACCAACCTTAAAATTAACAGAGTTATTTACCAGGCCCATGGTTATATTGCTACCTTGGCTTAAAGCGAAACCAGAACACTTATTAAGGTTTATCCAATTTTATATGGATTATGGATTCGATGTGTTAACAGCCACGATTAGCACGTGGCAATTTCTTTGGCCTCAAATGGGAGCTCAAGTTTGTATGTTTCATTATTTCATCTAATTTTTTAACCTTCAGTTTACAGCTAGTGGCCGACGATATCATAAAATTTTTATACGTAAATGAGAGATATTATCCACTATTTCTGCACGGATTTTCCGCTGGTACTTACCTATGGGGCGAAGTGTTGCAGAAGATAGCCGACGAAGAGGATCGATACAACGTAATTTTAAAACGTATCGCTGGGCAAGTTTGGGACTGCTGCGTTCCCATGCAGAAAGCCTGTTGTGGTGTTGCTGCTTCAGTTTTTCCCAAGAGCACTATACTGCAGAGATCTCTAAAACCTTTCATACAGTAAATTTCTTTTTCGATTGCACCTCTTAAGTTATCAGTGTGATTTCAGCATGCACATGAAAGTCTTTGAAGATAGCGCGACTTGTCACTATTTGAAATCAAGCGACATGTTTCATACAAGAGTAATTGGAGCTCCTGCTCAATTATTTGTAAGTAAAAGTGACAGTATTGGACTGGAAGCTTCAAATAAGAAGCTTGGAGAATATTGGGCTAAAAAAGGAGTCAAGGTTTATTGGAAGTGCTGGGACGACTCTCCGCATATGCAAAACTTTCGCTATCATCCTACAGAATACCTCGAGGAATTAACCAAATTTTTAGTTAAAATTAACTTAGTGACTCCTACAAAATAGTCAACTATGTGACTTAGTCACTATATAAGCCTTTAATTTAATTTTTTTTGTTTTATGTAATGTATATTATCTTTTGATCATAATAATTTTTCGGTTAAATTGAAAAAAAATTTATTTGTTATAATTTGTAATTTATGTTTATCATAATCACGAAATGAAAGAAGAAATTCTAGATAAACTGCATAAATGTAAGGCGCCATCTAAAACAAAACAATGTATAAAAAAATGGATGGCTGGGACTCTTTAGAGAAAGCCCAGCAATTTCTTCCTTTCCACACAGTTGAAAATCGAAATTTCCAACCTTTTATTTGGTGAGGATACCCAAGATGGAAAAAACTAGCTCTTTTCTTTGCGGAAGCTAGGGATGAATTCGGTGTAACTGCAACTTTTGTACCGGAAAAAAAAAGTACGAACTCGGAAGGGACGTTCGCAAAGACCAACGCTCTAAGCACCTACCCAACAACTCTTAAATGAAAACTTACAATATTTGCAATATTTAAAGCGGTGCTTGAGCTCAAAACTAAATCAAAAAATCAAAAAATATTCGAAGCGAGCGTCGGCTATATCGACGAACGCAGCAGACGATTATCAAAAAATATTATCGGTTTTGTACAACTTTGCAGATGAAAAAAAAAACGAAAACAAAGTAATAAAGTAAAAAACTTATCTTATTGCTGCTGTTAAAAATGGCTGAGCGATCGTTATCGCTCGATCTTTCAGGTGTTCAAGAAATCCAATGGTGAAAAAATCAAAAAAACACAATTCTCTTGAAATTTGCGCAAATCCGTGGTAACTCTAGTAATTCTCACTACACAAAAAATCACCGATAACTACCCAAAATTAAAAGTAAAAACACACTTTTTCTATTCACAAAATCTGGCTCTTCCCTCTAATCACCCCGCACTCCTTTTTTTTTCACGTCATGCGCCCAAATCGTCTTGCCTCGAGATATTCTCGTATCATTAAAATACAAATACGACGTGTAGCCAAAAGAATATAACAAATTTTGTTACAAATGTAAAATTCAAAATTTAACTGAAGTTAAAATTGAAAAGTTCAACTAATATGTAATTGTCAGTATACATTGCACTACGCAATTCATTGAACTTCAGGTCAGCTATTACAAAATTGGCCTTTAAAGACTCAAAAGCATTATGTGAATCCGGAGGGTTTAGAGGGGGGGGGGAAATACTCTTAGTGCATTCATTGTAGATGACTTTTGATTCTTTTTCTTAAAATTAGAAAACCGATTCTTTAAATGTCCCCGACGACCAGACAACCACCTAAATTGTTAACTGTAAACTCAAGGCGGCCTGACGCCGTCCGACTTTTTCGTAAAGCAAAATTTTTAATGTGTAAACATCTTTCCACTTGCTTATGGGGGTAATTTCGTGAAATGGGACGGAAATGCGTAACAGCAAGCCAGAGAATAGCGCGCGCTATTTGATTTGTTTAATGAGCTTCAAAATTATTTTATCAAACAATATTTGTATTATAAATACCATTAAAAAAAACTGCCCGACGTGAGGTTCAAACTCGCGATCATCGAATGATATAATTATGTTGCAAGAACATAACGCAAAACGCTGTTAGGGTTCATTTAATAATATTATTCTAATTCGTATTATCTGTTACAGATTAAGGTTACGGTTACTGGTAACGTAATGCCGTTCCACCTATTTCGCGATTTTAAATAATTCATAATTATTATTAATTATGTGAAATAATAATGTTGCTCACTACCAAGGTAAAATATGAGATGTTACACATCATATACGAGTACTGTAAGGCTCGCTCGCTTGTTTTTTTTAATATTTTTTTGGTTACTGTCACGTATGTGATCACAAGAATTGAACTTTTTCCTATTGAGCATTGGAAAGAGGACAATTTTCTGAGTATATTAACACAAAAATTTTCTTGGATTATGCAATAGTTGTCGAAATTACGGCATTTTAAAAATGCGAATTAGCAGGGGCGTTTAACTTGATATACCCAGTTCTACCGTGCCTTACTCGTGGTCTAGAGTGGTCTAGAGTCAGTACTGTAGGCCACCCGCTCAGCATGAAAATTGAAATGTTAAGATTTAAGCTTTAAAATTCGTAATTTTAATAGCGTTTTCGATGGGTTTCGAATTATTAGGTTAATTAAAATATCGGAATACATTAATATATAGTAAGTTTTATGTGTTAGTCAAAAAAAACAAGGCCGCCGGGCGCCTTCGGCTTTATTATAAAATAACTTATTTATGGCAAATCTCGGATTAGTAGTCTCGGAACGTAGATCTGTGCTTTCGAATTCCACCTTTGGCGAGTTCTGCCATTCTTCGGGGATATTTTTAAATTGTTTTGCGTCCGGAGGGTCTGTTTTATTTTTTTGCCTTACACAAAAATGACTAATCGTGCAGCCGTGTTAAAAGGTGTATCTAAAATACATGTAAATTTAAAATGTTTTATAATTCAACAAAATTTTTGTTCTAGTATGCTTAGAAAAGTGTCCTTTTACCAATAATCAATAGAAAAAAGTTAAAATCGTGTGATCACATACGTGACAGTTTTTTTTTTGCTACACAAATATAAAGGATCCTGTTAAATAGATTGCTGCGCCGTGGTTTATAAGTGACCCGTGTAGGCCCACTGTTTAGGGGGTCACTCCACTAATTATTTTTAATAATGAACCCCCAGGTACTTTAGAGACCTGAAGCGATATCTTTAATATTCAAAAATAAATAAGATAATTAAAAATGAATTTTAAAACATTTAAATTTGTAGTTAAATTTTCTCTTATTCCAATTACATTGTTATTGTGACTGCATAATGTTTATTATATTGCACATAAAAATCGAAATTTACAACAAAAACTCAATTTTACGGTTATTATTTAACAATAAGTTATAAAAACTACCTGTTCAAATATTTTTATTTATCAGATCCGACTAATGATGATGGACAACGTATGGTAAATAATACATCAAGGTTTTGGTGTGTTTTATACATAAGTTTTATTTACGTGTACATTTCAACATAAATATTTAAATTTTATTGATAATGTTACCAGAAATAATTCTGCTATTACGTACGTTTTTAGTTTTTGCAATTGTGTGTGTTATATTAAGAAATCGAAATAGTTTCAGCGAAACTTCAATTTGTCTCATCGGATTTTTTGGATTCGATCTATCCAAATTTATCGGGATGTTTTACGGTTCCTAAAGTTTGTCCAAACAAAAACATTACATTTTGGTTATATACAAGGTAAGGCGATAAATTAACGGCTTAAGAATATCACTTAACGTTTTAGAGAAACGCAAAACAAACCGTATCAGCTTGATCTAACCAAACCGGAAACGATCGCCAACGCTCCATTTGCTCCTGACGCTGATTTTAAATTTTTGATACACGGATACACCGGATATCGAGATTACAGTCCTAGTACTGAAATAAGACCTGGTAGGTAAGAAGGAATTTGGGTTCTTCCAAACTAAAAGTGCCGTTTCAGCTCTGTTTGAACACGGACAATACAACGTAATTTCATTGGACTATGGTCCGATCGTTAAGGAACCATGCTACTTAAACGCAGTCAAAAATATAAAAGTTGTTGCCAATTGCACTGCAAACTTGATCGACTATTTGGTTAAAAATTCCAGTATACCTCTCAGCAAATTCCACATTATTGGCTTCAGTTTAGGAGCTCATGTAACTGGACTAATTGCCGAGTTTTTAAAAAGTGGAACTTTGGATAGGATGACCGGTAGGATAACTTAGGGATAGGTTTAAAATATTTAAAGTGATCTTTGTTAACTTTTAGGTTTGGATCCCGCGATGCCACTCTTTTGGGGAAACGATCCTCACGAAAAGTTAGATAAAGGAGACGCCAAATTTGTTGACGTTATTCATACCAACGTCCTGGTAAAAGGAAAATTAGAAGCGAGCGGTCATGTTGACTTTTATTGTAATAAGGGAAAGGATCAACCTGGATGCGATGCTCCTGATGTTCCAAGTATGAATTTTAATTATTATTTTCTCTTTGGTTCATGTTTTTTCTAGATGCTGATAGTTGCAACCATGCGCGAGCTCCAGCTTATTATGCAGAATCCATTAATACAAAAATTGGTTTTTGGGCAAGCTCGTGTGGACCTTTGAACAGCATGCTAGGATATTCAAAAAATTGCACCATGCAAATTATGGGTTTCTATGTGCCAACGAGGTAATAATATATTTTTGTATTTGGCCGTGCACTTTGCAAATATACGGAGTGTTGCACCTTGAAAAGTTAAAAATTGCGAGAAAGTTATAAATTTAAATTTCTTAATAAAAAAAATTGCTAGTAATTCAACAATTTGTCGGTAAATTATTTCATTACCACTTCGTAATTACTTTAAACGATTGCACGGTTGGATTAATAAAAATTTGAATATTTAAATGAATTTTAGCTAATATCAATTTTATTTTTGCGACATTTCCAGTGCCAGTGGCAGGTATTATCTTAATACCAACGCTGCCTCACCGTTTGCGCTAGGAAATGTAACAGGATCAGAAAACGGAACTATCAATTAAAAGTTTAAAATAATATGTAAGATTAAAAAATTAAAAAATGGGAAATCCATGTGTGGTTGGTTACTTTCACCATATACATTATAATAATTATCATAAAATTTGTAATTTTTAACTTCCAGGATTACTTGGTTGTTGTAATATCTGACAAATTAATTATTTGAGTGAATTTAATTATAATTTCAATTAGCTTAATTGGGTGGAAATGCATGGAAGTCGCCGAACGTTAAATTTATTTTTCTTTTGTATATTATTTTGCAAATATTGGAATACCATAATAAAGTTTTTTAGAGCGAAAATTTTTGTACCAAGTGATAATTAATAGAAAATGAAACGGTAATTAAACGACACTTTACCGCAGTTAATGTACCGAAGAAAAAGTGGTCAAAGATGTTCGAATTTTATATTATGTAGGATACAGGAAAGTGAGAGTACCTCGCACGCTATGCGGTAGGTAGGTGAGATCTTGAGAGTGAAGGTAAAGAATAAACCAACATATAGCAAGTTATAAGTCAGTCAACAACAAATCATCAACTTTCACTGATGCCGGCATTTATTTTTAAACTTAAATGGTGAATCCATAGAAAATGAGCTTCTCGGAGAAAAGAAACAAAATAGGATTTAGTGAAACCAGTGCAGTTTTTGTGTTGTTTTGCTATATCGGATTAATTTTTTTTGCTGGCAGTGGTAAGTTTCTTAGCTTCTAATTACTGAATAAAAGGGCCCGACATCTGATTGATTCCAATTTTTTTTTTATTATGATAGAGTGATCCAGTGACCCACTCTATGTTATAGTGGTCTCCACGTGTTGGGCCTACAGCATCCAAATTAATTATGTATTAGGAAAAAAAGGATTATGCAATGATAGTTTATTCCCAATCTAGTAGTGCTTTTTTATTCCTAGCTGTAGGAAAAACATTTTTGATGAAGAAGGACAAAAATCACCGAAAATCCTTATCGGTTTTGCTAGTCTTTAGAATACATAATGTACATTTTAGGTTAGAAAAGTAGGAATTTTAAATTATTATTGATATTTTGTTTCATATAAAATCTGTAAAATTTTGAAAAATTTAATCTGAATATACATTGAACATGACTTTGGAGCAAAACCGGTTGTGGTCGCCAGGAATTTATATGTTGTATTTGTAGTTCTGATGATGACTTATGAGTCAGAAACACACGTATGACTTTCATTTATAAACGAGAGTTATTTTAAGTGTATTGTACTTATTTGAATGTTTATGTTGATCATTAAATGAAGGTTTAATTGACGTAATATTTTTCAGTCGCCTATGCTCAGAAGATCGAAAGTAAGAAGAAAGCTGAAAGTATAAATGATGCTTTTAATACAAGTTCTTGTATTCCGAAGCCATATCGGTGTCCACACCCTCAAATACAATTTTATTTGTACACCAGGTAATTAAAATTATAAATAACCTATCGAATAGTATCGACCTCTTTAATTGTGGACCTTGATTGAACATTGCAAAATTATGCAATTCAGGAACTGGGTCATTGTTCTGTTTATGCATTCGTATTATCTATTGGAAGGGGAGAGTCATAAAAATTTAAATTTTTGAAAGAACTTAGTTACTAAGAATTAATTTTAGGAAAATTCCGATCACGCATATAATGCAGAAATTACGAAATTATAACAGGAGAAAGTCAACTGAATTTAAATGTATATCTTTACGGGTTATTGGTTAATAAAGTAATATCATTTTGGTTGTTATAGCATTAGATTAGCAATTCAAATAAAAAAAACAATTTCACATTTTTACTTCATGCAAAGTCGAATTGTATTGCATTGTGTAGCAAAAGCCTGCAAGAACCAATGAAATTAAAGTTCAAGCGTATACTTGAATTTGATTGGTTCTTACTAGCGTTACAACCAATCTCTATGTGAATGCACCATAACTTTCATTCCGTTAACCACAAATCTATCAAAGACGACATTTTAAGCCTACCAGAACGAAAAATTCTGCTTTTTGCTGAATAAAAACTGCACTAGCAAGTTCATCATGCAAATTAGAAATTTAATCAGTCGCGACTTTCCAATAGGATTCCCAATAATTATAACTTAATTATTATCAATAACATTAGAAGATAACAATAAAATTGTAAACATATAATTTTAATTTTGAAATTTTTTATTAGTTAATAATTTCCAAATACATGTAATTTGAATTAGAAGTTTTCTAGTTACATAATCACAAAATTAGACCATATCATGTCTTTTCAAATATGGGTATACTTCCTATTTTTTAAACTTGATCGTGAAAAAAATATTTGCATCATAGAGAGGACATCAGAGGTTAAACTTTCGTTTTTATTTCTCATTAATCAAATTGTGTAATCCCCTTCCATTTAAATAATTTCTAATGCATTATAGGTTCTGTACGCACAGATAAATAAATACTTTTTGCTTTCTTTAATTTGAACTCAATTGAAGCACAATTTGTACCGTCTGGAAATTGTCGTTAAATTTGTTCCGGTCTAAATAAAACATTTAAATTATAGTAATGATACTTATGGTTTGCTAACTTGTAGTTGGTAGAACCAAATTCCTATACCAAAATTTTCGCTATTACAACGAAACAATAATAATGATTGTGTTCAGTAATTAAACCTATAATTTACCAAATATTACAATAAAGTAAATTTTGAGTTACCTCACCGATGTAAAATTAAGTAAAAAATTTATGAAAATACTCAGTAGGTAGTTTAAATTTGTTTGAGAACTACTGCAACAAATAAAAACTTAATGGCTCAATTTTATATTATAAATCCATTTGATCCCAATTTTTCTTCCATTTAATGGCACTTTTTACTTGCTTACATAACATCTTCAGCTTTTTTAACTTTTCATGTTGCTTAACAATGTTGTTTTTTGAGTTGATGGAATGCAGCAACTTTAAAATTTAAAGTGTAATTTTGCAGACGAACCCAAAACAATCCCGAGTTGCTGGACACTCTAAGCAACAATTCGCTCTACAATTCACATTACAACCGTAAATTTCCCACAAAAATTATTATTCATGGATTTGGAGGCGGTCGAAACTTATCACCAAGCACAGACATGCGAGAAGCATACTTTTACAACGGAGAGTACAACATCATCATTGTTGATTACCATTCGTTAGCAAAAGAGCCATGTTTGAATCAAATCAGTTGGGCACCACGGTTTTGTGCCAAATGCATTTCGCAACTGGTGAGATATCTTAGTTTACATCCGAGAGGCGTTAAAGCTGATGATGTCCACATGGTTGGATACAGCGTTGGAGCACACATCGCTGGAGTTGTGGCCAACTACTTGGATTCCAACATCGATGGAAAAATTGGGCGAATAACAGGTTTGTTCATATTTCTCTAATTTCCATTTTAAATTACCGTTTTTCGTGCAGGACTGGATCCTTCCATATTTTTTTATCAACGGGGGAATACCTCGTACGATGTGGATCCATCAGACGCTCATTTCGTTGACATTTTGCATACAGGAGCGGGAATTTTGGGACAGTGGGGTCCTAATGGACACGCTGATTTTTACATAAATGGAGGTTCTAGTCAGCCCGGTTGTGCAAGTGATACACTGTTCAGTAAGTCAGTTTTTTTCTCATTGATTTAAAACTTAATGCCGTTTTATTTTAGAAACAGTTTCGTGTGATCATACAAGAGTTACTCCGTTTTTTATCGAATCAATTATAACCAAACGGGGGTTTTACGCATATCCCTGTCCAAACTTGGTGAGCTATTTAGTCGGATGGTGTAGCCCAAAAAATAGTGAATACGTTCTAATGGGAGAGCACGTGTCTCATAAGTAAGTAAACTAGTCAATTTCGCAATTTCGAACCTTGAAAAATTAGAACAAGGTTAGGAAGGAAGTAATTATTAGATTTAAATCAAAACTATAAATTACCGCTAATTTTCAAAGATAAAAATCACCAAGATTACTCCTTTCTTAATCACCTACCTGCTTACCGCATAAGAACTCTTATGCGGTAAGCGGGAGCCTTGGGTCAGCACTAAAAGTTACACAATTAAAAGCAAATGATACATTAATCTCATCAATGCGCTACTTTATAAAAATATATAGCGTAATAATTAATTTTCTGAAAGAGTGATAGCAATCTGGAATAAACACTCAAACTTTTGGTTTTTTAAACCGAGGAGTCTCAGAGACGCTTAGTGCCTGAACAATTGTGTTGAGCCTGAACCGAAAGGAGCGGCCTCAGGAGTGCATAAAACTGGAACATATTAAACTAGGCTACTCCTAATGTGTAAACCGGTATAACTGAAAATAACAAACACTTTCAGAGTGGAATGTACATAATTTATGTAATATACCAATTTATTTTATTAATTTTTATGAGAATACAAAACATAAAAATTCGTTTTATTGTTCATTTAACCTGTATATTTTTGTAAAAAAAATTGAAAAGCGTCGTTCGCTGAGTTAATTGATGAAATAGTTAAACTTAATTGGTCATTGAGAGTGTGAGAAATTGGTAATTTTCTCATTTGTTGTCGTACTTAAATTAATTAATTGTTCAACTTTCAGAAGTTAATTAGTAATAAATTAATGCATTTTTAGAGCGAGAGGGACTTATTACGTAAAAACCAATCCGGAGCCGCCGTTTTCTCAAGGGGATCCCAGGAAGAAAAGGTCCAGTACATTTCTGGCAGGACTAGGACTGAATACGTAAAATGTTTAATTTATTAAGCTAATAGTACCAAACATTAGTGATAAATTTTTATAATGTAGATAATGTAAAAAGTATGTTAAGTGTAAATAGAAGGTATAATTTAATTTAAGCTAGGAGTCGTACACCCGGAGAAATAGTTTTGTTTGTTGTTTACGCTATGCAGACTAATTTTCAGTTTATCGATTTTATTTAATATACGTGAATTTACATAGAGACAACAAAAATTTCACAGCAATAAAAATATGTATGTAATAAATATGGTAGATCTAATATATCTTTAAGATACAACACAGATTAAGGTGAGCTCGAGGCCATATTTAATTTTTGTTTCTTTAAATTGGAAATAATTTAATTACATATATTATATACTTTTTAATTAATTATTAAAAACATTCACGAAATATATTTGCATTTTTATTGCCGCTACAATACTACTTGTTCAAATTCTGGCATTCGAAAGTGAAAACAATTTTCGCAAAATTATTTTCCTTGAGGAAGAATTATCAATTTATCAACAATATTTACAAAAGTTTTGCTATAATTCTGCTAATCTAACTATGTATGTACAGTAAGTTTTAATAACAAAATGTAAACTGTTCTTGCAAAAACATATTTCAACGATACCAGATATGTTAAGCCTAACATTACAACAAAAATTACACATCTTCAAAAAGCCAAATATTGCTTAATATAATTATAAACAACAAACTACATTAGTATTTATTGACCAATATAGAGAGAGAAAGATACAAGAATAAGACCAAGTAGATGATATTAAATGAGAAATGTAAAATGGCCGATATGATGCTCAGACAATTATTAAGAACGATCTACAGTAATGTACAATTTTTACAATTACTTACTTAAAAGTATACAATTGACTTCATACCTTAGATTTCTAAAAAAACTCAGCCATTCATAAATTGTATAGGTTGCAATTAAAAAAAGGAAAATTTAAATTTGCCATAAAAGAACATAAGTTTGCGCCCGTCATTCTGTGTAATATTTCTCCACTCTTTCTTTTAAACCGACAGCCACATGCATCCTTAACTATCCTAATTATTATCTTTGATTATTATCAACGATTTTTGGCATGGCACTTAAGTGCCCGCCGCTATTTATTGTCAGCACAGCCTTGAGAGTGGCAACCACCTCAATATTACATAATTAATCTAATTATTGTTTACAAATACAATACTTTGCAGGCAAGATAAAGAATAACAACAAATAAATTTTATTCTTTACAGATTACATGAAAAGCAACTAGAACTGTGAACAGAATAAATACCCCCTCCCGGGCTGATATTTTACATTGGCGTCTTAAGTCGTAAAGGAACTTGAACCAATCCTAACCTAATGTGGTATGGATGAGACGCAGCCGGCTTTACGTATTGGTTTCCGGCTACGGTTTGCCCATACCAACCTAATCAGGTCGTAAAAATGAAACTTGACTCGGAATTAAAATAAAAAAAAAATTTGCAAACTAATACGATATGTTTAAAAATTATCAGACATTATTACGATAGAATAACACGATATTTTTTGAAAACACCCCCTATAATATATTATATCCTATGTACATTTCAACATCGACATCGAAGAACTATAATATACCTAAAGCGTATAAATTATTTACAAACTTACAACAAAATTGACATATTTGTCTTAATATATAAATATACATCTGCTAGTGCAATGATTAACAATTGCAATTATTGTCATGTACATCTCTCAAAATCGTAATAAAAAAATTATATTTTAGTAATAATCAGACAAATCTAAGGCCCCCCCTGTAGGCGACTAATTAATTTATCAATTATTACAAGTAGGCCTTCCCTAAAATTTATTTATAGTAATAATAATGCACATTATTCAAGTCCCTAAATATACTAAATATAAATAACTAAAAAACGTACCAATAAAGTGTAAATTTTCTCCAAAACTTATTCCAACAATTTTTAATACGTACGGTCGTCGGGCGTACCGTGCATGTAACTATCGTGTGCTACCGGCTGTACCGGCTCTTGCCTGAAAGGATTGGTGTTACCGGTGAAAGGATTGCCCGCAGATACCACCGGTGCCGGTTCGGAAGGAAGGTCCACCGATCCGTAATTCGCATTTTTTCCACTTAACTGCCGCTGAAGAAGACCATTATTACCCTGAAACTGTTTTCGAGTTAAAGCGGAAAAACAGAAAAGATTAAGCAACTTACGCTAGCAGATTTATTGATTTCGCCTTGAAACGCGGCATCGTACGGGTTCCAAGGTTTATCGTCCAACGATTTCGATTCGGACCAGGGTTGCAGTTCTCCAGACGCGAAGATACCATAAAATACCACTCCAATGTAATGCACCACTGCCGCCATTATAAAGACATACTTCCACTCTTCTTTCGTCTAAAAAATAATTTTTAATTTAAAAAACGATAAAATTGAGTGGAAATGAAAAATAAATCATAATTGCGCGACCAAATTTAAATTCATCCCCTGTACACTATACATCATCAGAGTTCTCCCCAGTTCCACACGACTGAGTCTGATCGCGTCCGGCGGAATGAACTTTCTGTATGCACATCATTCCGCCGTCATATTTCGAATATGATATCATTGTTCTCCGTTCCCGTACGCGTTCGTGCGTACAAAAATAGTGTTGCCGTTAAATTACAATCGGGAAATTTCAAACAAAAGTTTATACTTTATCGTGCAATCTTACCCTCTCCATTAAAATCATATCTACGATGTAAGGACAAATACAGCCGGCAATACTCCCGATTCCATTCGATAAGCCCATTAATATTGAAGCGTAACGTGGCGCAATATCTAAATGGTTAACGTTGAATCCAGAAATTGCGAATCCGCTAAATGCCACTCCAAAGCTTAACGCTATCACCGCAGTGGTGGCGGATTGCGCGTACGCTACCACAAGAAAAAATGTTGCTTCCATTCCGAAGCCGCCACAATTAAACAATTTTCTAACTTGAGTCGTTGTGAGAATTTGTTGTTTTCTTAAATAGTCAGCTAAAATTCCGCCGCTAGGAACGATAATTGTCATCAGTAAATGCGGAAGCGCTCCGAGAAAAGCGTTCTGTAAAATAAAATCATCAGTCCGGACGGTGGTAGCTTAAATAACAGCCAGTTTACCTTTTCAATTTCCATGCCCCATCTGGAGGTGAAATACAACGCTTGAAAAAGTACCAACAGGTAAAAATTAAACGACCTACAAAAATTGGCGACAAAAATCGCGTACACCGGCATCGAAGTAAAAAATTCCTTCCACGGTGTGTTGGAAAGGCTGGGTGGAACTTGAGTTTGGGTGGATTTTCCTAAAGACGACTCTATGTACAGCAGCTCTCTGGCGTCTATCGTAGGATGTTTGCTAGGTTTTTCAAAAACTAACCACAGCCATGAAAAGAACCAAACGATTCCGGCACTTCCGTAAAAATAAAATGGCGCGTGCCAACCGATACGTTTTATTAATTCGCCCGTAATTGGCATAGAGAACATCACCCCGGCGTAACAGCCGCAGAAGGCTAACGTTGCTAAACGAGAGCGTTCCAACGGCGGTGCCCAATATCGCCAGATGCCGTGACAAGCTGGATAGGTCACCCCCTGAAAGATTCCGGTTATTTTATGTTTATTTAAATATGTTTTGTAAGCTGACCTCCACTAGGCCTTGCAAGACTCGAACGCAAATTGCAAGCGATGCACTTTTTAGTTCCATGGCGCTGGGAACAAAGAAGTGGAGGACAGAAGAGCATCCGATGGCAAGACCGAACAGCCTATTCGGTGGGTACTTGGCTGCCAGAAATCCTCCTGGAATTTGCGTTATGAAGTATCCCCAAAATATTGCCGAATCGACAACAGAGCTGGTAGCGATCGTCCATTTCAGTTTAATAGTCTACAACAAAATAAAATATTTTTAGATAAACCAGGGTTTCATGCGGCGACCCTTTTAAAAATAAAGTACATCCGCTTCCGGAGAAAAGAGAACAATAGCTTTTTAGGGGCGCAATCCGTCAAACTAATGCCAATCGGCATCAGTCAATACGAAGTAAATTTAATCGATTTTTTCAATTTTTAGTGAGTGCTTTCGTACTAACCCCTTCTTCTATCCTAACTTTTGCCATCCCCATGTTACAACGCATGCCGAACATGATGATGAAGCCTATACATGTAAGAACGGCCACCGTGACACGCTTACTTAGGCACGGGCACTCTGGTCGAATGTATTTATCGATATGTCGCAGTGGCGGTCTTTCGGGTTCGGGCAAACTATCCGGTGAGCTAGGATAGTCGCCGTCGTCCACGCTGCTCTTCTGTTTTTGCAAACCGAATTCTTCATAGCGCGTATTCCTGCAACAAAATTGAACACATTATATTTGCATGTTGGGCCAAATAAAATTTCGTAACCACAATTCGGGTTCATCATTACGAACCTAATTGTGTGTTATTAGTCTATAATCGTGTTTATCAAAATTACAAATGTGCATTAAAACTAATGCACGAGTACAAAACGTTTCTATATTATACAAGCAAAATAGATTATATTGTAGGCGACTAAAACGTTTTTATGATAAATGTCCCCTAAAAGACTTGTATAATGTATTTTAACGCTGGCTTTCATGGCATGTAATGACTAGGTCGACATTGTGTAGGGTTGCATGTTAATGTATTTCTCCATCATCAGCAAAAAGGACAAGAGCGAATAAATTAGACAAAGAGGAAGCGATCAAAACGGCCACCCATTAATAATTGTGTCGTGACAATTTGACGAATGTCACTAGAAACACCCCTGCCGAACAGGAAACCCCTATGCGACGACGTTAACGTTACTGACTAATAAATAAAATCAGATTACACATAAATCCAAGCTTTTCCATTAGACTAATGCATGTTTCGTTCTTTTTTTGCTACTTCGAATCACAAATCGAAGCGCAGCAAAGACAAACAGTTAATATTCCGAAATAGAAATATATAAGTGGCAAATACAAAGTACGTGACCCGACAACGACGAGGCTCCTTAAATTTAATCCTCGTTCAATTCTACCAAGGATCAGAACTCAATACCATTGCCAGAAATTTTTGTTGCTTTCAACACTTCTGCCATGTGAAAATTGGAGACGTTAAATATTTCAAGTGACAAGATCTCTTAGGAAAGTTGATGTCATCAGCAGAAATTATCACGTCTTCTTCAAACTTAATAACGCAGAACAAAAGAGCTCATTGAAGCTGGCACTAGGAAAATGTAGATCGGGAAGCAACGCTCCTTAATTGCGCCCATGTTTAATTAAAACAAAATTTGAACGTGTAAAAATAGTTTTGAACGAAATTATTTTAAAATAACCCGAATAAACGCTCGAAACCGAGCCGCCGCCTTTGCGTAAAGTCAGAGTGGTATCCTAGGGGAGGAAGAATCTCAAGTCGAAGTAATATCGGAGTCCACTCAACGTCACTTCCCGGCTGTTCCCGTATTCATGAGCTAAGTGGTACACAATCAGAATCAAATATCTCCGTCCTTATCTCAAAATTTTCGTAATCGATATGTACAACACATAGAATAAATTAATTTTGGCGATGGAAGAGAAAAAAAGAAAATTCAATTTCGTAAATTGATTTAATAAAAATGTTGCCTGGAAATTTACATTTCAATAACATAACATTAACATTTAAAAGGAATCTTTTATTGCTTTTGCAATAAATATTTTGTAAATATTTGCCAAATTTTACAAAGTAGCATTTTAGAAGGGTTTTGCAGTCCAAAGATCTGTTACGGGTCACACAGGCTGTATATCAGAAATGCATAGATTTTCTACCTCAGGTAGAAGTTAATTGTTGGACTTAAATCAATTTGCTTTCTAACCCTGTGCCGTAATGGATTTTTTTAAGATTTGAACATACAAAAAAACATCGCAATAATATATTTTCTCGGTCTGGGCTCATAACCTGTTACTTGAAAAATATGTAACAACTTTTACACAAAGTGTAAGTCTGATTAAATTAATTTTATTTCTGATTTCAAAAAAGTGTAAATTATGAAAACGATTATAGGTTTTGAACAGACCTATAGTTTAAATCAACATTTTAAAACACCATTTAATAGAAAAATTCATTGATATAATTTAAGGTAATGATAATGATCTGTCAAATCCAGAAATTTACGTACCAGCCTTTTGAATACCAATTATAAATCTCCGTTTAATTTAAATGTTTGTTAAATCCTTCATAAAGTCGGTACAATCGATCTTTGAAATATTATTATATATTTAATGCAAAATATAATTTATTAATATTATAAATAATTTTCATCGAATCTATAAATTCAACTTTACAAAGTAACAAACTAAAATGAGTGACTTTCAGAAATACTACAAATTTTAATTTTAAAAATTTGCCATTAAAAACGTTTTTATAGTTGAATTAGCTTTCGAATTGAAGGTACTCGCCTAACAGCTCGTGCTCAAATGTATCTAACCCCTCCTAACTCTCACAGTAAATTAAATTAAAATTATTAAAAGATGTGGCAAATATTTAAATATTAACAGTATTATTAACTTACTGCTAAAGCGACCTTTATTTTGGTAATTAATATTTTTGAAGGTTTGATTGCGCAGGCAGTTCTTCCCAGTAAAAGTCTTTCTTTGGAGTTTATACAAATTTAAATAAATTTGAATAAATAATAATGTAATAATTTAATTGCTGATTATTAAAAAATAATAGGTTTTCTAAGTGCATTTACATTAAATAAATCTATGCTAATAAAGAGGCCAGAGCAAATGCAAAGGAGATAAATCTTCAAAAACCAAAAAAAACAAAAAAAAATAAGAAAATATATTATTTATCGTCAAATACTTAATTACTCCCCCCCCCCATAAACTTTGGTTGGATCGACCTTAGTAATGTGTCAAATTGATACGATGATTACCAGTGGAAACTTTTTCATCATTTTTTTTTCACATTTTCAAAACTCACAAATATTCATGAACCATTTATTTAGCAAAATTAAATAAAACAAATTAAATCTTAGTGGGAGTTAAATTTTGAATTCAAAAAGGAAAATTTTTCGTGAAACTGTAATTTTATAAAACTCAATAAACAGAAATCTAATATTTTTTGAGAATTGTTCATAACGCTTTCTAATTTGCAATTTTATTAAATACATTTTTTGAAAACCATTAGTTTTATTTTTGCTAAAGCAAAGTGCTTTATTACCGTTCGTCACCGGCAGTAAAGTAAAAAATCATGTATTATTCGGAGTTAATTTATTTTTGATCACCTCCATAAAAAGTAGCTTGTAATAAAACAATATACAATTTTTGATTAATGGAATTTGCCATTTTTTGCCATTCACGTATGTAATTCCAATTATTATTAAACTAGGAAGTCAGGCACCTTTTTACCGCACTGAGTTGGTGTGGAGTACGATTACTAAGATTGTGCGGCCTAAAGGCCGCACTGAGGCTTTAGTTTTCCGTACTTTCTCAATTTTTTCAGCTTAGTAACTTAATAACCAAGTGAACCAATTGTTGATCTAAAAGTCACACTAATCTATCATTTTTTCATAATCTTCCAAAACTGCCGAAGTGAGTATGTATAACTAAATACAGTGAGAGCCGATTTTTGCGATAAAATTTTCCAAATATTTCGATGTTTCCAGAACGTAGAAGAAACGACGTGAAAAGTTCTAAATAGTGGCGTTGATATTAGAATTTTAAGCAGAATCCTGAATTAAACATTTTACTTCATTAAAGTTTTTTGTTCAGGAGATTCTGATGAGACAAACATAATAAGTTCAAACTTTGTATTTTATATAATTATTAAAAACATATTATTGCACATATTGCTTAAATTTTATTCAATGTAGCCTAAAAATAGCATTGGATCGGCCGATAACTGAACATTCCGGTCGAAAACGGGCTATAATACATAATATGTTTTCAAATTTTTTTCGATATAACGTTAGAATAGTAGCATACTTTTAAAAAACTATTAAGTTAAAGTGCATTGGTAGATATTGCAGTGATCTTTTCAAAAAAGGTTGACTTTCACATGCACTATAAGTGCTCTTAAATGCGGGAGATGAGACGGTCGTATCTCAGGTTGGGTTCCATCGTTCTCAAAAATAAAAATAAAATTCTTCTAATGCAAATAAAAAAATAAATTCTCCAAAATAAATCTTCTTTAAAAATTAACTATCCAAATTTAATTAAATCTAAAATTTTAACTTTCTTCGAAAGGATCGAAGTTTTGATTTTAACCTTATCCAAATCGCCCGCATATCAACAGCACCATTCGTTCCTACGAATTCAATTTAAATTTTTAATTTTTCCAATTTTCAACACAATCCAAATCTAATTTATAACTTGCAATTATTCTTTTTTTAAATCAATCAACCAAATCAATAACACTACCGCTCGGTAGCAACTTATCAAAACATATCCAAAATAATTTTAAATTTTAAAAATAATTGCGCTTTAATGCAATCGCATAAATATCACTTTATTTAATCAAAAAATAAAAACTCACAACTTCAAAATAACAAAATCTCAAAAATTAATTTTTGAGAGCCAAAATTGACGAGCCAAAGGTCGCACCGCTTACTCTTGCAGCGACCCGTGGCTAAAAGCTATCAACTTCGTTAATTTTTATACCTTGTCGAGGTTCGAACCTTCGAGTTCATTATAGCAGTCCTATGCTTTAGTGCGTTACCTATCGTCCGCACCTCTCAAATTTACAATCTTACAACTCAAATTTATTAAAACAAAATTTTCTTTAAAATGCACAGGGTGGGTGCGAATCCCTTTGAAACACGACAATATATAATGTGGTGTTTCAAAATGGTTCGCACCCACCCTATACATTTTGTTAGAAAATTATATTTTAATAATTTGAAGTTGTAGGATTGTAAAATTGAAGAGGTGGGGGCGAATCAAAAGAGATATCAGGCTTTTTGCCACGAGTCGCCGCAAGAGTAGGCGATATTTTAGATATTTTTTGATGATTTGCTACCGAGCGGTAGTGTTATTGATTTGGTTGATTGATTTAGAAAAAGAATAATTCCAAGTTATAAATTAGATTTGGATTGTGTTGAAAATTAAAAAAAATTAAAATTTATTACATTCGTAGGAACGAATGTTGATAAAGATAAGCAGGCGATTTGGATAAACATAAAGGCAAGAGTACAAGCCTGGTAAAATTTTATTTTACATTGAATTTTTTGAAATACGATTTATTTATTTTTACAAGAAGAAATTTTTTATTTAATTATTTATATGAAGACGCTTAGAATCCTTCCATTGAAAGTTATCCAAGGTGTCCGCAATCCAGGGCTAACCCGAGGCAATACAAGAGGTTGTAGATTTTCTACGGAGATTTTACAGGAATAAATTTATAAAATACAAAGTAAAAAACTTAATATTTTATTACATATCAAACATAAAATTATCAGATGGTAAATGTAAAATTATTCGTTTAAGTAAATTTATGTAATTAAATTTAAGATTTAAGTAAATAACTTAAAGATCATAAGTATTACAGTTATTTTGAAGGTTTGCACTTCAAGTTATTAAATTGTATCTAAATTGCAGGCAAGTCTCGACTAAAGTAAGATAAATATAATATGAAGATAAATGAGGTAGGTGATATCATGCTGCACTCAAGAGATTTAAATCCTTTTAGGATTCGTTCCTTTTAGGTTGGTATATCCGAAGAACCAATCAGAAGCATTAATTAGCGTGACAGGCTATAGAGTTAGCTTAATAACTTATAATTAATATATTTAAAGTTCATAAAAATAAAAATTTTAAAATAATTGCTCTTACTTTAGAGCCGGTGACGGGCGGCACTAAAATACTTTTAAAGTTAATATCAAAAACAACATACAATAAAATACAAAACTTAACTGAACTTAAGCAAATCTCACATAATATAACTGAAACCTTCTTATTGTTATTTAGTTAAACTTTGTTAAGGTATTTTATATTTGTTTCTCACTTTTATTGAATTCATTCCATCAGAGTAAGGTTAATTTATAATACAAAAAATCTCGGTTTTTCACCTCTTAACAATAACCAAGTTCTAATTTTATCGACCTGATCAATACTTGAAATTTTTGTAAAATTACGCCTTTAACACAAAAATATGTTAATGAATATTGTGATATGTGCGTCATCATTTTAACTCAATTAAATAACCACATAATTAATTTTTAATTGCGTATCACTCGTGGAGAATTTAAAAAAATTTTATATATCATTTGAAAATATGAAACCGAAGTCCAATTATTATTTCTTGTAACTTTCTTGCAAGGCGCGATAATAATATTGAACCGGTTCGCATTTTCTCCAAACAAGACCATTTATTTTTATGCTCCAACATTTACAAATTCGGTGAAAATTTGTCTCACCAGTTGATCGTAATTTATTATACAAAGACGAAAAAATTAAGTTAGTCCGAACTAAATTGACATTTTCACTCTGGCGTAGATAATATCGAACAATGTAAATATATTATCCTAATTTCAAATTTAAATTTCTCACATTCAATTTTGCCAATAAAATATAAACCAATTACCTTTTAAAACTGACAATTGCGTTGTAAAATTCGCAAGTCTAATTGTGACTTAGTATTGAAGCCTAATATAAAATTCAAAACGCGAACAGAGTAGTATATCTTATCACCCTATTTTTATAGTGAGAAAATTTACCACATCTCCTCGGAAATCGATCCCGAATAATTGAGAGAAATGAAGAAAAAAATACAAGAATTTTAGTTGAATTAGACGATTTTGCCATTTTCGAAATTGGAGTGAAAAATTTATTCGTGATTTAACTATCAATTTTGGGATTACGAATTCATTCGACAAATAAATTAAGTTTCCAACCTGAGCTTGCGAATAAACAAATTACACAATTTAGGGTTCCGTTTTAAGAAAGTTTATCTCAATTTCTGGATTACTTGGTTCTTAATTACAATTTTAACTTCCCTTTTTTTGTCACCTTATATCTCACTTGTACACAAAATCACCCTCAATTCAACAGGTTGAACTAGACTCGTATTTATTATTTAGTTCCCTGCCTAATACAAAATTCACCTGTTACTCAACCCCGTCATTTATCGTATTTATTCAACAATCAGGCGATTACGGGGTAAAAAATTAAATATCATACTCACATCAAAATTCCGACCATGTGAAAATTCACACCCAACAGGTTGAAACTTTTTTTTTTATAAAATCAACGACCGTAATGAAGTAAAGCGTTTGAAGCAAACCGGAACGATAGACTGAATCCGGAAGCTCTGGATTCGCGAGTATGACACGCAATCACGCGCCCTTAGGAGCATTGCAGCATCTTTATTTAGCGAAATAAATTTACTAGAAAAATTGCTTGCAAAAATTGTTTCTGAAACTCAATTTAGTTTAAATCGGACACCCCCGGAGCGTATCATGTTTGATATCAAATATTAGTAGGGGTAGCTCGATCCTCCCCAAATTGTTGCAAACGTTTTATTACTGTTATTACTAAATCATCACGAACTCGACTGAATTAGAAAATTACAGCATGCAAACGAAGCTTGATAGGAAAAAAATTATTAAATTAGATCGTCCATCCGTGGCACAGACGGACGACATATGAGTTGATTGCATTTAGGAATGTAAAAATCGAATAATCCTGCAACCCCCACAAACCATGTTATGCAGGACAATCTAATAACTGCCATATCATTCCGATCATCCTGGCAGTAAATTTCTGTTTAGATCGATTTACATCAAAGCAAATGTTTTGACTTGCCCATCTTAGATTTTATGGATGTGATAGTGAAATGTTATCGCGATTTAGAAAAGAGTCAAAATTTTGATTTGACTGTACGTTGTGAATTTGCATTGAATTGAAATTGAACGCCAAGTATTGTTAGTGAACAAGGAAAGAGCGTGGCTTTCAGACTACAATCATTTTAAAGCACTCTGCTTTACCAAACGTTTCTTTTACTGTTGCCACCCTTTCAGCGTATCAAATAAATGTGATACAATTTTGATGCAAAAGGAAACCCTAGATTTTCACTCCAAGCAAATTTCCTGAAAACACTTCTGACGTTTCGTTTCATATTCACGAAATATGTGACATTTTGTGTTTACATAAATGTAGAAATATTTTTTTGCTTTTTATTCGGTTCAAATGGGGAGTCAAAAATTACTTTCACGAGATAATTCTAAATTGACAGACAGCGTTGAACAGTTACGATTATTTAGTTCCGTTAGGAAGCTGAAATCTTTTAGATAAGACACCCTATTTTCTGAATCCATTACTGTTCATCGCCTTTAACAACTACGGTTTCAATTATCGCTTTTCTTTATTTCTAGAAGATAATTAAAAATGGAAATTCACTTAATCTCTCATTAACTTTTATTTTTAAAATCAATATTTCGATAAAATACGAAAACAGAAAGTAAAGCACAAGAAAATTATTACATTATTTGCCGTATTAAAATTTTTAATAATTGTTTAAAGTTGTACTTGGATTTTTATGTTGCAACACTCAGTATGCTCAGTACTGTGTTTAACACAATATATCGGTTCCACGTAGGTGGATAGGTCGACCTAACTTTCGAACTTATATTGAATTCTAGCCAGGATTACCTTCTCAAAGTTCTTAAAGGAGTGATCCGGAAGACAAATTGACTTGAATTTTGTTTAACTCCTTCGCCAAAGCTTCTGGAAATTTTTTTGAAGAATTTCTAGTACCCCGGAGACTTTGTGGTATACGCCATTTTCGTCCGACAAAACAAAGCTTTTAGCTGTCTGGATTACTTCTTCAATAATTTAGTTAATAATAAGTGGGATCTGTCACGTATCCTATCCCACAATTTTAACTTTTTCCTATTGAAAATAGGTAAAAGGACACTTTTCTAAGAACAGAAATTTTGTAGGATAATGCAAAAGTTTTCGAAAAAAATCGATTTTAAAAATGTAAAATTTACATGTATTTCAGATACACCTTTTAACACGGCTGTATGATTAGCTGTTGTTGAGTAAGGCAAAAAAATAAAACAAATAACAATTTAAAAATATCTCTGAAGAATGATAGAAATCGCCAAGAGTGGAACTCGAAGACAAAGAACTCGTCTGAGTGTCGACCACTACTAGCGTAGCGTAGCGGAGTGGCAATGCAAAGCGTTTAGCGCCGTAGGCGCCTTAATCTTCTTCATCTCGTGAGTGAGTAACGGGCGTTGGAGATCTTAGATCAAAATATACATTGAGTTAGACCGCGTGAATCTGAGTGGTGATCGATCGCGACTGACAACAACATTAAGAGTATATCAAAGCACACGTACCGTCAACAAAATGAAGAGTAGGGACTCAACGTGCTAGTTACCGTCACTCATCGGAGTGTATCATATTACGTCTCCCTGCTTTTCGTAATTTTAAAATGCCGTTATTTCGACAACTATTGCATAATTCTAAAAAAAAATTATGTTAATATACTCAGAAAATTGTCTTCTTTCCAAAGGTCAAAAAGACAAAGTACAATTCTTGAGATAGAATACGTGACTCTAACCTAATAAGTTTAAACAAAAGTCAGTTGGTGCGAATGTTGCAAACTATCAAAGAAATCTCAATCATTTTAAAACCAACCCAATAATAAAACTCTTCACCAGAACATAAGCAAGTACAACTCAACCCCAGTTCTGTAAAACGTTTCAGCCTTTATTGAATAATCTCATCAAGGAATAAAATGAAAGTAGCCTGAAGCATAAGTGCAGCGACTGTAAAACTAGGAGTAAAAAATTTATTCTGACTCTTCTTCTGGAATCAATGGCAAACCACTGATATAATTTGCCAAAAATGCCGTTTAAGCATCTTGATAAAAATATTCAGTGGCGGCTAGCACGGGGAAGGCTATGGGGCGACGATCTGTCAAAGCAAAATTTTAATGAATTTTACTCCCACTTATGGTCGTTAAATTAATGTATCTCCTTAGTTGTTTAATAAATCCGCGTTTCTACGCTTATGTGCATTTTTTTTTATTTCATTGAAATGATATAATTTATTGCGGAAATGAGTACGTGTATGTTAAATAGCACCCCGTTCAAAAAGTTCGCGTTTGATAATTTTGAAATAATCAGTAAATATACAAAAATTAATCAAACAAATAATGACCACACAAGTCTTTGATGTCAGATTATCTTGATTAAACCTTCCCATAAATAAAGGCGAGGGGACCGAAGCGAAAGCGTGCGATTTTTAATACGAATGTATCGTATTGAGTTTCGCCGGATAATTATAAAACGACCGCAGGCAATTTTGATTCAAACTATTGAAATAGCCACAAAGAATGCGAAACTTGAGCCGGAATCACCAATCGAATGGTAAAAAATAGCGAGAAAAGAAAAATGAACCTTGAAATGCACTTTTTATGTCGTCGAGACTTTCACCCTTACGGGGTAGTTTGGAAAGAAAACAAATGCATTTTCACTTGGTCACCCAACGTTGACTTTGAGTCATCAATCGTGAAGTGGTTTTCAGGTTTGCGAAAAATAACATTTTACTTTTTTAAATTACTTGGCTTATATTCAAATAAGGATCACAATGGAACATCTGTAAATAGTGCTAATGACATTTTCATACAGGAAAAATATTCATATCCGTTACGGCGAAATCGTTTCCAGCTTTTTCATTTTCAACACAAAAGAAAATCGATCATATAATAAATTTTTTATACAATTCTAAAACCTTAAAATACAAAAAAATCCTCATATGAAATTCAAACCAAAAATAGATCTCTATCTAATGAATTGCAATTGACGATCAAGCTCTCCATTGTAAGTTGTTTCGTTGTGTCCATGCAGGAAATGAGAAGAATCAAATAATGCATTTCAATGCGGACGGTTTTCAAGGGTGCATTAAATGACCGACAAAGATTCTATAGAAAAACCGTATTAGAAAATGCTACTAAATGTGGCTCCGCTGACCCTTTATCTCGCAAACCAAAAAGATGATCTCTTAAAGACGCAGGATAGCTTCAAAAATGAGCAGAAAATTTTAAACGAAATTACGATACGAGATTTAATTTTCAAGTGAAATTTGTAGTTTTTCTAAATTCACCGCGTTGTGTAATCAACTACTGGTTCGGAAATGTGTTTTTCTTTTGTTATGGGGTTGTTTTCTACCATTAACATGATTAAACTGGTACGAAGTGATCCTTTGTAGATTCTTTTCCACACCACAATACTCGTTTTTCCTTTTGTTTAAACCTCATTTCCTTGGAATCCATATCACTTAACTCTAAATTAAAATTGTCTCGCATATTTCAACCTTGCATTATAAAATTGTAAATTATATAATCAATTTCAATATTAAAATTGAATAAATATCATTTCTTATTGGGGATTTGGACTAATATGGTTGGAATAAAACAGAACTATTTACTTTCGGTCGACGTTTCTAGTTTTATTTAACTCATCTTCAAAGTTACATTTTAAATTGTTTTATTCCAACCAAATTAGTCTAAAATCCACAATAAGAAATAATATTTATATTTATGAACGATAAATTCACAATGAACAATTAAAATTACATTTTTTTTAATTATTAGAAAAACCAATTGGAAAAATTTTGATTTTAGGTGTTTTAGAATTCTCGTTCTCATCAGCAACATTACACCAGTGTGGTACAAATTTTTGAGTGAGCATCTACTACCGTTACAAAAAAATTGTAAAGATTATTTTGATTTAAAGCTGTGCCACACTGACAGAATTACATAATTCAAAATTATTTACATATTAAGTTAAAATTAATTTTAGAAAAAATTTTAGCATTTGATTTTGAAAATATTTTTATGGCACTGATTGTTTAGTTTAAGACAAAAATATGTTATTTATTACACTAACTGTCTAGCAACAGTTAAGTTTATAGCTTACTTTGTCGGTTTGCAAAAATATACAGACAAAATATATGGACATCTTATATTACAATTTAAATTTATTTTATAGATGTATACATTTTGAGATATGATATAAAATAAATATTTTGTTTTACGTAAAAGTTCCGCTTATAAAAAAATTTGTTTGAAGGTTGATTTTTTTGATGCATCGAAAATTAATAAAAATATAATCAGATTGTACTAATTTTTTTGTATAAAAACTTTTCCACTTTTCCATTTTTGTTGTTTTAATATTGTCAGTTTCCGGGAGCTTCATTCTAAATTAAAGGCAAGAATTGTAAGTGCGTTTATTATTATTTTGTACATACTATTTGTTATTGTTTATAACTTATTTAAAGTTATAATCAGTTAATACTGATTTATTCTGATTAGAATAAACTAATAACAACTTAGAAAATATCATATACAATTCAATCGAAAAAGGAACGTCTGACTCAAATTTAGTTTCCATCAATTACTAGATTACCACATCAATACTTATATCAAAAGCTGGAAAAGAAAGAAAAGGTACAGGAAGTAGTAAAGAATATTGTAAAAATATTTAATTATTTTTTGAAACTCAACACTGGAAATGGATGATCTGATAGCAAAACTAACGCGGAAATCCAAAAATGTGAACAAACAAAAGACTTGCCTTCAAACGAATTACACCCAACTATAACACCTCCTAATGAGATAGAAATTGTAAAAAACATTGAAATTCAAATGCCAGTCAATGAACAGCGTTCATCTTGTTGAACATCAACAGGATGATTTTCATGATTCCAACACTGAGCGTAGGCTTAACTTTGCTGAACTGGGCGGCAATGAAGTTTTTTCTAATACAATACCTCGGCCAAGCTCAACTACTATAGAATACTCTGAAATGTATGACGATAAACATTCTACACTTGATGGCAACGCTATGGTTTATAACCCTACTTTGTGGCCTATCAATGATAACACTCGAGAGCGTGTCCTAAAAAATAGAATAAATCAAAACATTTCCAAATTAGATTTTAGCCGCTCTAAAAGATCCATTAGAGGACAACATCACTATCTAACTCGCGAAATTATATGACCTCCACATTTTTGTAATTTTTGCTACTATTGTGCTGAAAGTTCAGCCCTCCAATAAGAGCTCCCTAAAGCCGTAGGGCCAGATTGCCAGAAATTTTTGAGAAAATCGACTTTGAAATATTGTGAAGAGAGTTTGAAGACAAAATGTGAAATAATTAGAAATAAGTTTCGTAGCGTAGCTAAAAGCGAGCTAGGCTCTAGGAACCATTGAGTCCACGGTTCTATTCCCACTTTTTCTCTAGTTTTTTTTTTCTTTAATTTATTTTATTTTTCTCCAGTGCGTATTCATACGTCATTTAATTATTGTAAAATTGATTAAATTTATGCAGGTAGATTAACAATATTTATGATGAATTAAATTTTTTAATTTAAAAAAAAAATTTTAAAAAGCGTGGGCGACAAGTTACCAGTAGCCCCTAGGCGGCAAAAGTATAAATCCGCCACTGCAGCCTCGGAGGGCGCCGAACAACAATAATAACAAATAACAATTTAAAAATATCTCTGAAGAATGACAGAACTCGCCAAGGATGGAACTCGTCCGAGTGTCGACTGCGACGTAGCGTAGCGGAATGGCAATGCAAAGCGTTTAGCGCCGTAGGCGCTTTAATCTTCTTCATCTGATGAGTGGGTAACAAGCGTTAGAGATCTTGGATCAAAATATACGCTGACGCGGGTTTGGCCGCGTCGATCTGAGTGGTGAATAAAATTAGACAAGGGGAATTAAAAATTTTGAATTTTGAACTTTGAAGAAGTTTAACCGAAGTTTGCCAAAGTGTGTCGAAAACTAACAAAATGGGATTTTGTGGGCGATCAGCTATTTGAACCTCAAAAAGCGTACGCGTCTTGTCGTGGTGTATCGTCTCGGATGTCTCGCGGGTCGTGCAGTGGTGACCAGAAAAAGGGGTTGAGAAAGGATGTCCCTAAAACGGGAAAAAACAGTTGCGCGATTTGAAACACGATTGTCAGTCAAGTTTAGTACGTCGCTGCTGAAGTTTTCCGTGTCGGGGAATTCCAATTCCAATATCAAAAATTGTCGTTTCATCGGTGGCGTTAAATGAAAAGTGGCAGACGCAGTAAAAAAAAAATTTTAAAAATAGAAACAATAAAGAATTTATATTTAAAATAAATTACATTACGCTGGTGTGTAGGGTACTTTATCGGTCTGTTAAATTAGGTCAGGAATGAAATAGTATCTGCCGTGTTCTTGGTTCGACCGCGACTGACAACAACATTAAGAGTATATCAAAGCACACGTACCGTCAACAAAATGAAGAGCAGGAGCTATTGAGAGAGACCGATCGTCACGCATCGGGGTGTATCATATTACATCTCACTGCTTTTCGTAATTTTAAAATGCTGTTATTTCGACAACTATTGCATAATCCTGAAAACATCTTGCCTTAATATACTCAGAAAATTGTCTTCTTTCCAATGGTCAATAGGAAAAAGTTAAAATCGTGTGGTAGGAATTCTGACAGTAACCTAAAATATTGTTCAAAAACTATAATAAAGTCAAAATAATTTGACTTTTAATCAAGTTTGAATTTAATCGCATAACTTCTCAATTATTTTTCTAGGTTTGCATGATGAGAATACGCAATTCGAAACATAAAGTTATAACATATTATGTAGCAAGGTATATAATTCATTTAAATACTTTTTGAGCAATATTATGTAAGTTATGAATTAAATTTTATTTCAATTTTATGTAAGATGTAAAAATTAATTTTATAAAAAAATATTATTTTTAAAGCATCAGAATCGAAAATTAATAAATTAAACAACAATAATAAAAAAAGTCTAAGGGCTGACTTCATGAAAAAATTTAAGGTAGCATTACAATTTTATTAGAAGAATTATAGCGTCTAATAAACCTTCCATTTAAATTTATTCTTCGTTTAAATTTTAATTTCCGATTAATTTTTATTATGAAGTTATACGTAAATCTTTTCCTAACGCATTTCCACTGTTAATTTTTGATTTTTTAATTAAAACGTTTTCTTTCTTTAAAAGTTTAATATAATTAAAAATATTTATTAAACTGCTTTAAAAATACTATCAATTGAAATTAATGCATCCGCATATAAATAAAATAAATTAATCTTTGAAGCAAAGTAAATTATTAAATAAGAAAATTATAAAAAACTGAAAGTGAAATGAAAGTAAAAGAATGCAAGTAGATAAAAAAAATAAGAAAGTGAAAAATAAAAAGTTTTTTTTACAATTTTCATTTAATGAAATTATTAAATTTTATCCATAAATTCCTGACGAGAAAGTTATTGGGTTTTATTTCGGTTTTCCAAAATGAAAACCGTAAATTGAAAATAGGTTAAAAATTAAAATTTGTTGCCTGGTACACACCAACTTATGTTGCAGTTAAAGATTATTACGCTTCATTGGAAACGTCCATCGTTAACGGTGGATTTAAAAAATATTAAAAACGTTAATCATGTCCGTCAATCTGGATGAAATGAGTCTGTAGTAAAAGTGTAATCCATCAGGAAACGATGTGAACAGGTCTTTCCGTAACCATTCAAGTGTGACCGCGATAGGGCATTGAAGGCAACCCCCTGGGAAATCAGACTAAACCTCAGCGTCGCTGATAGCTCTTTAGATACATTTCGCATTTTTTCGAATTTAAAGCACAATTCTAGGTAATATTAATATGCGTTTAATAAAAAAAAATTTGGGAAATATATTTTCGGGACAAAGCGCACACGAAATTAAGCCACGATGAAGCTACTTCATTCGAACACTTAGAACAAAGTTCAAATTTCGAGTTGCAAGTGGTAACTGTAGCAGGAACTTTTGTCCTGAGGCTGTGATATTGGCGCTCTACATCGGGCAAATATTTGAGTAGTCAACACGAGTATAGACGCATCCATCTCTAAAGTCAACAGCGCTCTTCATATCGGTGTTTAATATCTTTTCTAGCTTCCCTCTGGTAAATCGTTCGTCTCTTCCATGGACCGTCGCATATTAAAGCTCATAAAATGTTTTTTCCTAAATACAATTCCAGACATACTTTTAATATAAGCGCGTGCAGCAGCTTTTTCGTTATGAAAGTTTGCTAATGTAAAGCGAAACCCCACAAAGATTCAAATTAATGTCGAGAGTTGGTTGCAAATTGAGTTACATTCTCACAATGTAGTGTTTACATCAAGGGTTTTTAGACGGGGTATAAATTTAGTCAGTAGCAAACTGAATAATTGATTTTGTTACCCACCCTAAAATTATTCATTTTTCCAGATTTCTTCATTAAATTGATTAATACCTCCCCGCTCTCCGCATTTTTATATTCTTCAATTTTTATGTTCCTTACTTAAATTTATGTCGCCCCTTAAAAATAATTTTTGTTCTCGGCTCGTAAAATTAGCGGCACTTCATTATAAGAGCACTTAGTTTTGCGATAGACCACAAAACAACCCTAACTGCACAATGTTATGTGCATCAACGAGCGTCGCGATGCTGCAGACGCTGGGCGCCTAGAAAGGCGCCGTTGATCGTTCCCGGTAGTAGTAAATGGCTCATCTTGGCCCTGGCGCCTAAAAGTTTCGACAAAAACTACTTTATTGTCTGTCTGTCTAAAGTCTACAACTTTGCGGTGGAAAAACTCGAGCACGACATATTGATTTCTTGTGTTTATATGCGACTACGAGAGGGATTACCAACTCGCCAATATAAGATAAGCCGAAAACCATTCGATAAAAATATCGAAAACAAATATTAAATTATTATTTTTCCGAAATCAATAATCGGCGATTTCGCCTTTGCTAAAAGAAATTAAGCAAGATTTTTAAAATTAATTTTATTGTTAAAATAAATTATAACAATAAATGCGATTATCCGATTTTCGTTTGGAAAATTTATCTGGAGCGCTTTTTATTAATTTGTAGCGCAAAAGTAATGAAGACTAACGACAATTTTCTCAAGTTGTCACAATGGAGTAAAGTTAAGTGATTGATTGACGACGAGTTTAACTTTAATAATTATGTTTTTAAGTTGAACATATTTAAGATGTGAGAGGGGTTGATAATAATTTTGAGAGTATTAATATCCGGCATCAAATTTTCAGATAAAAGCACCTGATGCTACTAAGCTAGGCCGGTTTGCTCGCTTGTTATTTATAATTACGTTTATGAACGTTCACTAATTATAATTACTTTAGATAACGTCACGTTGGATTTCGATTTGACGGATTGACAAGAAGACAAAATTCACAAATGACGCGAAAATTGTGCAATAATCCGCATTTACGATGACAGACGTAAATCTGTTGCCTGGGGGTTAACGAGAAGAAAACAATAGAGCTAGCGATTGTCTTGGCTTTTATTTATTCTAAATCGTCAAGTTAAAATTTATTAAGAAAATGTAGAAAGGCTTGCAACCTAAAAGCATTTGCAAATTGATTAAAGCTGGATAAAGGTGTTTTATCCGCTTAAAAGTGTAATAAAGGCTCAGTTTACTGCAATGCATTGAGTAGACAACTCATCGCTAAGCAACCCCGTGTATCGCAACTGGGCTTTACGGGATTTGCTTGGATCTGAAGCGCAATAAAGAAGATTTTCTTGTTGAGAGAGGTTTCGAGTACCCTTGTGACTCATATCATCGTTGTTCGCGGATTTATAACTGACTCAGTTTTTCATACACTAAGCCGCTCCATAATATACTGCATACGTGCTTTGATGGTCTACCAAAATGAGGTCTCTTTAACTTCATTACAAAATCTGGTCTATTCAGACGATAGCTTCTATTTTCCAAATTAAAACCCTTAACATGGGGATATGCACAATAATTTTCAATTAACTTAGTACCTAAGGATTCGTTTATTAAAACAAATAGGGATTAGGAAGACTTCCTTCAATTCTAAGAGAAAATTTGTATAAAATAAATATTTTACATGGAAAAACAGCTTCATAGATTTTGAACAGACTAAAAGTATTTAATTCTTAATCGGCTGAATTTGTAGTTTTCAATAATTAAAATGCCTTGGCTGTAAAAGTAATCAAACCTGCAATATCAGCAAGAAATATTATTTATAGTTGACGTTAATAATAACGCATTTAAAATTTTATTTTGGAGAGACGAAGCTTTATTTCTGGATGTGCATGGTGCATTCTGGTTTTGGCTTTAAATTCTTAAGTCTTAATCGCAAAATGCTCCGCACCAAAAGTGTTTAGATGAATTTTTATCGATTATAAAATATTGTCGTGTTCTGAAACGCCAAAAACATTAATTTGTTTATTTGTAAAATTTATCTTAAAGTTTTAATTTTATTTAATAAAATTAATTTATAAACATACTGTAAATAAGAATTTTAATTGTAAAGAAGGTGGGAAGCGTGAAAGTAGAGTAGGGCTTGAAGGTTGTCCAAAACACTTCGGTAGAGACGGTCTTGGCGTCGACTTGACCAGCGGATGATCATTAAAAAATTAAAATTAAAAAAGATTAAATTTAAATTCATGGTTGTTTTATTTTATTTTAATTAATGCAAATGATATAGTAATAAAAATTTGGATATTTTTGGTTATTTTGTTGAAGTGCCACAACGAATTGGCAGAAGGTAACAAAATTGTATGCTAGCGAGTGTGAAAAATTTAATATTTGAAATAAAATTTACATTGCAGTCTAGAACAAAATTCCGCGGTCACAATCCCGCCGCCAAAATCCCGCCGGACCATAATCCCGCAGAGCCAAAATCCCGCCGGACCGCAATCCCGCCGAACCAAAATCCCGCCGAACCAAAATCCCGTCGAACCAAAATCCAGCCGGACTGATAGATTGTTATATGATAGATTTTTTGTGCGAATAACATTCGGACTGTACGTACCTTAGCGACAGAAATTTAATAGAAGAAAAAATTGAAACAGAAGCGATTGACCCCAAAATAACAGAAACAAAGATAGTGGTGAGACGTATGGGTGAAAGGCCCATTATACAAGGTTGAACTTAAAAATTAAATCCTGAGGTATTTTTAAACCAATGAAGAGGAGCCCTAATCATTTTAAATTTTATTGTATTAATCTTGTAAAACTGACCAATTAATCAGTTAATATTAGTTTTTCCTGTAATTTTATTACATAAATAAAATACTATTAAAGAAAATAAAATAGTAATAAGTACAACGAAGTGGTAAGAATTATAAAAGTAAGTAAATAATAACGAAGTATTGAAATGGAGTGCAAACTTTTTTTAAGTCAGAAGGAAAAAAAAACTTGCCTTAGACGGCTATACGTATGATTTTAAAAAATTCAGTGCGTGCAATTTAAAAAAAATTGTAAAAGAAAATTGTAACCGCGGAATTTTAATGCGGCGGGATTTTTGTTCGGCGGGATTTTCGTTCGGTGGAATATTGGTTCGGCGGGATTGGGGTCCGGCGGGATTGTGGCCGCGGGATTTTGTCCCATCCCGTTTACATTACAATTTTATTTAAAAAAATTTAAAATTATCACAATAGTCATCATGCTTAAATAAATAATGAATGAACCCTGGCGAAGAATGATTTAAGATTAAGAAATTTTGTATACAGTTTGTATAGCCGGGGGCATTGCAATGTACCTATTTATTATATATTTATTAAATGTAAATATGATATACCTTCCCCCCCCCCTCCCGTGCTTTGGAGAGTACGTAAAGTCGGATTTAGAGTGGACCGAAAAGCTGATGAAGAAATAAATGTCTTAACAGTAAATTTGATTTGTAATACTAACAGACTTTCAGAATAGTTGGGTTTTCCCAATGCTTCAGGCAAAAGGCATTGTAAATAATGATACAATCTTAATCCTAGCAGCTTTGGAATTTTTCAGCTTTAGATTTCAACAGGTTTACAATTGTCTCATCTGCCACACATCGCCGTTGAAATGTTCTTGTTGAGTCTGAAAAATTAACGAGCGATCAGGAGGGAAACATCATTTACATTTCGAAAATTTGCCAATTGATTGGATAATCAATACGTTTTTGTGCAGATATTCTATTGTTTATTTGTGTAGATTATGAATTTTTGCAAGATGCAAATAACAATCACTACTCTGGTTTAATGTTTGTGCTACTTTTTTTGACTGTTTAATGTATATTATAATTATACTACAAACGGTATATTTAAAAAAGAGAATTTAGAAAGTGAAAAATGTATATATAGTAAAATTAAAATAAAATTAATTCATTTATCTGTAAATGTTAATAAAACTTTTTCAGTTCCCAGTTAGACAAATATATTTTAATTTTCATTATATTATTATATGCTTATTAAAGTGAAAATGTTCTACTTTTATGAATCTCATCGTTAACTTGTTCAAAGTTTACTTTGTAATTATGTAGCTTTTCGATGCATCTTTTATTTGTGTTGGTTCACATCCGTTTGGTTTGACAAGAGCTTTATATTAACTTTATTCAGATTTTTCTGAATTTCTAGCTAGAAGAGAATACCAAAAATTTTGGTAGGTGCAAAGTCAACCGTAGAGTTGTTTCTCACAAACTCATCAGCCCTTATATTATCCTCGTTTCCTTGGTATCCTTGGCCCAACAGACCGCAGATAATATTACGGCCTGTGATCCTGAGTTCGACAAACATTGGCTTTAAAAGAGTGGAAAAAATAAGATTTAATTTTTTCTGCATAAAACTGAATTAATTTAAATCCTGTTTATGTAAGGAAGACGTAACTCTTTCAATTAAGTATAATAGGCATTTCGAAGCTTTTCTTTTTGTTTTAGGAAAATTCAAAATTGTTAAAAAAATGTAAGATTAACGTTCACGTGTTATAATTTTAAACGAAGCATTAGAAGTTTTAAAATAAGAAATTAACTTGTGAATCACGTTTTTATTAGCTCATTTTCTCTCCCTAAGTTTTGAAGTTGAAAGTCCTTGCGAAGAAAGTATAGTATTGCTCCACTTTGTTTCAAAATATCTGTAAATTTGAAAATTGTAATTAATATGGAATTTTTAAAATTTAATATTAAAATGTATCGAGCAGGAAAACGCTTTGAAATGAGATATTGCGAATACTTTCAATATTAATTAAGGGAGGTAGGAGTTTCAATGCACAGCTCTAATATCACATTCGCTGTAGAGCAGCATTCATTGATGTAGGTAATGAAGTCTCTAAGGTTTGTTAATTAAAACAAAAATGCCATATAATAACCATAACTAAGAGTAATGAATCAAAGGAATAAAATAGTTACCCTCTGATCGATATAATCTTGTATAAGGGATCTTCGCTAACAAAAGCCAACTTCTTTTGTCTTTTAAATACAAAAAGGCTACTCTGCTTGTTTTAATCACGCTAAACACTTTATTGTTCCGAATAATTTAATCTGCTTTATCGACGAAAATAATTTTTCAAAAAAAATATAGCAATCACATTTTTTGCGAATTTGTCGTCGAACAACCTCAAAATGATAAAACTTCTTGAGGACAAGTTTATACCCACTTTGGGACATAATAATAACATTGTTAGGGTGTAAGTGGTGTTGCCAGAAGGGGAAAAGAATGCACCGCGTGACTAAATTACGCAATGAAGTTCGTATTAGTATTTGAAAGAAGAAACGTGGGGCGAATCGAACTTCGATCTCGATATTAAACCAAAATACTCACTTGTTCTTTTAAACGTTTCATCACAATCAAAATATCAAAAATAAAGTGGAAAATACGAAAACTTGATAAATAATTCATAAAATATGAGTTTATACTGACCACCACTAATTTAAGTGCTAGGGTGGTGTTATACGGAATAATTTCGCTTTTAAATTATTGCTAAGTGTACAAAAGCGATAGTACGCGGTTTTGAATTTTAATTTTTAACAAAGTGGTGTGAAAATTTAAAATACATTTTTTTTATTTATTTTTTGATAAAATCTATTAAGACCGAAACATTGTATTAAACTGTGGTCCTTTTGTCATTCAAATTTTCTTCTCTCGTTTCAGGTTTTGAAAAAAATTTACTAATGTTTCCTTTGTATGGAAGACCGCGGTTGCTACTGAATTTCAAGGATTGTTATAAGGATAAGCTGAAATCGAATAGTAAGATCAAATAAACCATCAGTTTTAGAGAAAACTTTAACTTTAACTTTAGTTTTATGTTAAATGTTATGCCTGCATTTTGATTTTCCATACTTTATTTCTATACGTCGCATGCCTCTCAATACTCGGCTCTCGGAACTGTTTAAAAATTAGCCGCACTTGAGATCACAACTCTAAAATAAATAATTAACACAGACTTCTAATAGTAGAATTATTGAACACAATAACTAGGGTACTAACGGTTATTCTATCTTTACAACAAAGGGGGGGGGAGGTTATTCCATATCCCAGACCCCTGATTTTAAGCAGATGATTAGATTAAATAGAATTTTTAAATTTTTCCTGAAATTTACAAGAAGATCTGGAAGAGATGGAATATCTTCAGTATCTCTACAATTGCATTTAAATTGGAAAGATTAAAATTAATACTCAATGTTAAAGTTTAGAAAATTTCAAAACAAAAGATTAAATAACAATAACATAGGAAAAATCATTCTTTGAGTCAGATATCTGCCTATACAAAATCCACAGATGTGCACTCGTAATATAGGAAAATTTCTCTTTGGCGAAATCATAATATCGCATACCATTTTACCATTGACTGGAAAATATTTACTAACGCTTTCCTATAACTTCCTAATTTTTGTTCCAAAAATAATATTCTTGGAAAACTTAACCCAAAAAGTAGTAGGGCTAGAAAGTGCTACTTTACGTCCGCTCAGACAGAAATAAGTTACATATTCATTTTGAGTTTGAAAACACGTGACACTCAAAAAGTATGTAAATTATAGTGCTCTCCATGTAAAGATATTTTGAAAAATATAATCTCAGCATCAAGATTTTTTTTAACTTAGATTTTGTTATATTAAACCACTTCGCTTTATAAAATTACACAAATTTCATCTCATCTTGACAATCATTGGCAAGATAAACTATGGATTTTCATTAAAGATGAAAGTTAGACATAATGTGTCTGTCTCATTAGTCGTCATCAGTACCGTATACACATAGAAAATTCTAAATTTTTGGCACGGGGAGGGCGATGTAGCATCGTCATCTCAAAATGATATTAAAGCAGTGACAAGTTAATCCCATTGCTGTTGAACATAATTAATGATGTACTGGGGGGTATTCCATACCCCCCAGACCCCCCGGATTTACAATCGAACCAATTTTATGCATTCTCTTTAATTGGCAATATTAAATAAGAATAGTACGCACTAGGAAATTGGGATTATAAAGTTTATGGTTGAAATCGGTGTTTCTAAACCTTTCGGTGACCGTGAACACTTAGACAAAAATTTTAATTCATTAGAGATCTTTTACAAATCAAAATGTATAAACATAAAAAATACAATAATTTTTTATGGTAATTAAATTAACAACATTTTACATAATATTTTACTAAAATCTGCAGTTGGTACTAAATTTATTCTATGGTTAATTATAAGATTTGTGATTTCTTTATTGGGTCTTTGCAAACCCCGGGTTGAGAAATTCTGGTTTAAAGTAAACGATTATCTGCCATGAAAAAGGCAAAGTACGATAACCCGGACCCGGATTTAAAAAAATGCGGCTGCATATGATACAAATAAAATTTTAGACTTCGTTGCTTAAAGGGGCGGGGGGGGGGGGTAAATATTTAGACTTATTATTGTCAAACTTTATACAATAATTCTATTCTAAATTAAAATTTATTAATTAAAACCAAAATTTAATTATAAACAGATACCTGTCTTTCTGGATCCGTAATTTACGAGTACAGGTGCCCTTCAGGAATGTTTTTAGCAAGTGCGTGTCATTCTAGACTTGTGATTTTTGAGATCGGATGTCTTTAGAGGATGTGATTAACAAGTACGTGGACTCAAAGATCCATGCATTTTTAGATGCGTGATTTTTGAATTTACCAAGTGCGGGGCCCATAAACCCATTCATCCCAACTTTAGTAATTTTTTATATGTATTTGTTGTTGAGCGAGAATGATTTTACTTAAAATAATGAAAGTAGTAGATACTTTAAATATAAATTTAAACGTAACACCAAGCGTTTATGCCAGAAAACACACAAATAACATAAAATAACTCAATGGGCGGGGCTTATCTATTGAAAACAGCCAATACAAAGTACAAATTAAAGTTTTACGTTTTTTTTACAATTATTTTTAAATAGTAGTACTATCTAAAATTTAATGTTTAAATTTGTAATTTTCAAAAAATACTTTCAAATTAACTTATCGATATTAATGTAATTATATTGATACTGATACTGATAATGACTAATGAGTCAGAAACACGTGTCTACCGTTCCTCCTTAATAATAATTATTGTGCACACTTTTTGAATTTATATTTTTATGACAGTAAAAAATGCGCTAACTGATTTAATACGTATTTAATCATTTTCGTATTTATTATTTATATTTTATATAAGTAAAATACGATTACAGTAATACGACTAAAACAATAAAAGCGTTTGTTTTACGCCCCCCCCCCCCCTCCTTAATTTATTCTGATTATTTTAATTTTTAATTTTTTTAATTTTTTATATTAAATAAAATTAACAATATTAATTACTAGATATTTTGATATAATGAGAAATTATTAAAAATTGGCTGTAAGATTCGACATTAATTTAATTAAAAATAATTACAATTAAAATTAATTTGCTTTGAGTTTAATTTTTAAATACATATACAAAGAAATAAATTGAAATCTCTTAGGGTAGTGTTTATCAAGAGCTTGGATTACACTAAAGGAAAACAATCAAGTTTCAACCCTTGCAAAAAAATGTCATTACACAGTATCAAGATTGAACGCGTTTATAGCTCGTTCACTTGTTTAAATAACTGCGAATTTAAATTATCGGCCACTGTGTATCACCATCAACCGAAATTGTATTCGCATGTAGATATCGTAATGAAGCACCCCGGTAAATAAAGGGAGAAATGAATACATTATCATCTGTTAACACTCAGTGTAATTGTTCCGCTGTTCGTTTCAACCCCAGACGTTTCAATTAACTAAATGTTCCGCGATTTACCTTACTATATATGTGGCAATTTGTCTTAGCCACGGTGATTTTAATCTAAATGGAAATTAAATCGTCGGGTTATTTTTTAAAAATTTTAAAAAGGATGTTTCGCCGGAGCATAAAAATGTTGACAAAATATAACCCCGTACATGAAAGACAAAGGGGAAACGTCCATTAGTTCGTCGCTCAATCTCTTAATCAGGCCATTAGCGAAGATTCGCTTTTGCAGCTAGCAAAGCCCATTATGGTATTAGCATCCCCTGTTATCATTATACATAACCACTTGAAGATGATGGATATATTATGTCTGCTGTATCTTGAATACCAAAATCTACCGTTTGCTAAGCTTATATTAACTTCCAAATTATACCACCAAGTATACAGAGTTCTTTCGCAATTTCGAATCGAAATATTTGTATGTACAAAATTAACCAAATAAATCACATTTCGGTTGACATTGGTCCGAGTTATGTGTGCTAGTTATGCTCGTTGTAGTCGTTTTTCTCTAAGCTCATCCTCTTTACTGTTCACTGGCTTTGCCCGATAGCGACTTTAATCTGGGATTTATGTTATTTCTCGATTTCTTTCCCCACCAAACTTTCATCTTGATTGTGCTGAAAGAGATTTCACTTTGTACAATTTTTTACATTACTATAAAACCGGATTTTATTTGAGTCTTAAACCGAAAATTGTGTTATAAAATAATCCGTCAAATTTGCCTACGTTGCTACATTTTAATTGATACGCTCATGTTTCATCATAAAAAAGTATTATACGATACTTCTTATTACAAAATATAATGTGACAGGATGAATAGTCCTTTTTGTGGGATGAACAGAGAGCCAAGAAACCAACTGTCGAAATTTGTTTGAAACTTAAGTTAAATATCTTGTTAAATTTAACCATTTCGTGAAATTAATGGTTATCTTTTTAAACGTCGTATAAAAAGTAATTTTATACTTTATTGTCAGTAATTTTCATTTTTTATTATCTGCCCCTTAATGCTTAAACCATTGCTTAATTCGCAATCAATGAAACTTTTTTTAACTATTTAGTTTATGCAACAGGATACTTTACTGTTTTATATTAATAATTTTGCTAATAATGTTTTTATTATTTTATAAATTTTTACGTTAGCGAATATCGCAAACTCCCAGGGACGAACTTTCAAGTAAATTGTAAGAGTTTAAATACAAATATTTTGAGAATACAAAATTGTTGTATATTTGTAGTTTAGTAAACATAATTTTTTAATTTTTTTTTGTACTAACCGCTGCTGCAGTTTTAAACTAGATTTTGATTTTTAAACTAATTATGGGTTTTCAAACATTTTTTTGGTAGAGAAAAAAACCTTCGATTTTCACATTTCTTTCTAATGGGAAATTCAAATTTTAATTAATATTATTTAAATTAGTTTATCAGCGCTGAATTTAATTATTTAAGTTTTTTTAAAGATTGAGAGTTCAATAAAAACTATAGTTAGCTATTGTTTTAATTTTTTTTACAGGCTGAGGAATTACAATGTGCATAGTAAAAAATCTGCCCTAAACTGCATATTAAAACCATCAAACCTTCAACCGCCGCCGGCTTATAATATTTTAAAATGCATTTGAAAAGTTTGTTAAACCTAGGTTTATCAATAAAAAATATTGTAAATCTGCAAATTAGCTCAATTGTCTATGCTGCATTGTTGAACAACGTATTCAAATTTCTATAATCTCAACTGCTGGCTTATCAAGCATAAAGGAGTCAATTGCATGGATATGCGCAGGTATCTATTTTTTTATTATCTTTTTGAACTAGAAGATTTTTTTTCGAATTCATAAGTACGAAGAAAATTTTTGGATTTGTAATTTTTTACCTCGAAGCAAAGGCGCAGCACAAGAAAGTTAAATGGGTTAATGCCACCCTTCTCTGAGATGTCTGTCTGCTAACTATTATACCTGTTTAATTGAATAAAAATGTTTATAATAACGTAAGTACTGGAGGCTAAATCCTTCCAAAGAAACGTTGCTAGACTTAAAAAAAAGCCGAAATTAATTGCAAGAAATTACGTAATGGCAGTCTCATCAATTCAATATTATTTGTCAGGACTTTCCTTGAAATGTTAAAACTTATAATTGAGTTTGTCTAAAATTCGCGATATTAACCCATTAAGTACCAAGCATATTTTTTTAGATTTCAAAGGTTCATTCATTTTGTAAATTATTTTAAAGTTTAAATTTGTTTAGTATTTATTTGTATCATATTGTATAAAATAGTTAAAAATTTTGCTATGTAAATAAAGGTGGAAAGAACAAAAAATAGAAAAGAGTGGGGCTTGAATAGGAAGACTTGGGCTCACGCCTTCACGTCGAATAGACGAGCGGACGAACATCATTCCCGCAATAATAATTTAATTTTGATTGTTAATAAAGCAAAAGTAAGTTTATTAAAAATAAAAAAATTGTTTTGTTTGTTTTAATTGTGGTAAAGTGAAGTGCTAATTAATTTGGAAGATGAAGAATTTAGTGAAAATTTTGGTCGATGCATTAAAGTTGCTTTGCACAAATTTGTTTAACCAGGTGTGGCCAGATGCAAAAGGCCATGTGCGCTTGCAAAGCCACACATAACAAGGTAAATGCTGCACATTTTGAAATTAAATATTTACGCGGCAAAAATTTACAATTTAATTAAAATTAATCAATTGAAGAAGAGCTCATAGCTATTAAATAATCTGTGTTATCTCAACTATTTTCATAAGAGGGCGAAAATACATGAATTTGCAAAGTTGGGGGCATAGCAATATTTTCAATTTACCACCATATTCTCCCAATGTTCTCTTTCGAGGACAACTTAATTTAAACCCAAATTATACGTAAATTATTCTTTATTTACAATCAAAAATATTTTTAACGCAATTTTTAAACATTTTAGATGTTTCTCACATTTTTTTTGTTTTATTACAATGACCTTGTTGAATGATAAAAAAACAATAGTCTAGCCTACAAACTTCGTCTAAGTTACACTCTCATAAAAATATTTATCGAGGTACTTGAAATTTGATATTTTTAGAAAAAAAATTATAAATACGACGAGTGATGTTTACCGATGTGGACAAAAATTTTTGTTATAAAAATGAATCATTTTTTAGGCCTTAAAAAAATCATCAAATGAGGATATTGCTACTTAATGGGTTAAACCTGGTAACAGATTAAAGAACATGACAGTGTACAATAAAAGAAAATCGAAAACCGAGAAATAAAGGCGTCAAATTAGTGTATTACAATAAAACATTCAGATACAAATCAATTTTATCGTAACCTAATTTCAAAACCACGGTCATACAGTAGCTTCTTTAAATTTATCACTTTTTTTCTTGCTACTCTTTATCTGACGATGACTCAAAAGATGGCCTGCATTTTAGATATTTTTTAAGACCTAATCCTTAACTTTAACTTTACACCCTTATTATTATTAGTTTAAGATGCACTAAATTGTAAAAGTTTTCGAATTTTCAGAAATTCATCATTTCGACGATTTTTTATTAGTTTGATATCTGAGATATTTTATTTTTACAAATTTTTTTACTGCTTCGTAAACATTCACTAGTCGTGTGTGAATTTCTATGGGTAATTTATCTTTGGCACATAAGAAACCGATCGCTTCGAAACCATCGGACAACCGTCGCACACGAGAAATCTCATTATGAACTTAAATCGGTTTAATACTATTTGAGTAATTTATTACGCAGTTAAATTAATTTGCTATGGTAAGAACAGCGAAGCTCCGGATCCTTGTGAACGAAAGAATTTACTATAACTATATTTATTTATATGGGTTAAAGATAATCAGAGATGAACTTTGCCGAAGAAAAGTACATATCTTGAACTGGATTACTGCAATTTAGGAATAAAAGGACCTAGTTTTCTCTCTGTTAGCTTTGCAAGCAAAATATTTTGCTTGTAAAGTTGAGAATAAATATTCCCAATTATCGCATTAAAAAAGCAAGTTAAGCAATAATTGAGAGCAAAATAAAGTAAAAATAAAATTTAAAGCAACTAATATATCTTAAGCATCATTTTGTCATACTCCGATTTTATTTCACGGTGCTTTATCTTTCTTATATGTCCTCGTTTACAGTTAACTGCTACAAACTCCCCCAATCTTTCCCCATATAAAGCGAGCTAACTTGGTAGCAACCAAACTGAAAATAACGACACCCTGAGTTTTTATGGTAGCAATATTTTACATTTCTTAGACAACTTTGTTTGGTAAATTGATTGTGACGTATAAAAATTACTGTTGTTGCTTTTTAGGGGACTGTCGAGGAAAAGCCCTAACAACCTTGTCCACTTCTCTTTTCCTGACGTACGATTGCATTCTTGTTTGTTTCCTTTAGAGAGCTTTCTGATTTAATTCCAATCCCAACGGAGCAATTTGTGCGGCTCGGAGAGATCGTAAACCAACTTCCGAACTTAACCAAAAAAGAATTTAACAGTTAAATTTTCCTGTAATTTTACAAATTATCCCTGCGACTGTTTTTCTATTAAAAAAAAAAACTAGTTTTTTCGAATGTCTTAAAGTCAACAGGACCCACGCTTAGGTTAAAAGTTTTACTGAAAAATTTAAGCAAAATGGTTTATTTTTAAATCACACCAGCGATTGCTGCTATTTTCTCATCATTTTTCTAATTATACCTTTCAATATCACACATCTGAACAGCAGCATCGATAAAACCAAAAAATTAAATAATTTATTTTCAAAATATTTTACAAAAAACTGCAAACCTTAACAAAATATAATTTTTTTGCGCGAGTTGAATCTAATTTTCAAATTATTCGGTCACTCGAAATTTATCAAATCAAAACGAAAAAGTTTAATTTTTCAAGAAACTAAAATACAAAAAACTCGCGTTATATAATGAAAAATCCAGCAAAATTTAAAGTTTCACCCAATAGAATTAATTTTCAGTGAAATTTCGAAAAAACTCAAATTTGGCGTTCGGCTCAGTTTTGTAAATTTTAAAATTTGCGTTTTACACAGGAAGGAAACGTGAAAATTCAAAAAGCAATAAAATTAGAAAACAATTAAAATTATAACTTACCATCCTGCAGGGGGTGGTGTTTCGCCGGATTCGGCATTACCCGGGGTACGCTTTATGGCCCCCTTCAGAGCACCAAGTACTCCGAAGTCCGGCATGGCTATTTAATTATATTAACACTAAACACAACCCTTAAACATCCCCATTGTGCCACCTGCAAGAATTGGAAATTTTTAGTAACAGAACCACAATCGGAAATTTCTTGTAAAAGACTTACCGTTAGAAGTAGCAGCAACGGGCGAGCAGCAGCGATTCCGGTATGCTTCTGGCCCCCAGAGTATTTTGAAGGTCGCATCCGGGGCGCCGGCTCCGGGTCACCCCCGCCATTGGCGCCCTGCCACTGTAACAGCTCTGACGTCTGCTGGCAACTGTATTTGTAATATTGCCGCCGCCAACCGGAGCGCGGGGGCGGCTCCTTTCACCCGATTACACATTGTTTCAATCCGGACTAAAAAACGTTAAAGTTTGGAATATGTCGGCCATTTTGAAAATCACCGTCGATTGTTTTGGAGATCCTATTAAATGATTTCGCTGACAAGTATGCTTATAGCATCGTTAGCAAATTTCCCAGCTAGTTATAGAATTTTTATAACAAAATGTTTTACTTTCAGGATTCACTTAAATATTACTTTTCAGGACTTATCAAACTCGAAAAGGTAAATCATGTATTCCATATTCATCTCACGTACAAGCATAATTGTTAAGGTTGATACAAATTGAATTGAAAAATTACTTGAAATAATACATTTGAAAATCTAAAGTGAAAAAGACAAATTAAAAAAAAGCTGCCTGAAAGTGATAAACCTAAGGATTATAAGCTTACAGGCTTCAATTTTTACAACTACAAATCCTTACAATATAAATCTTGTTTTGAAAATTTTTTATTTTTTCTATAACTATCGCAATATCTTCGATGAGTTGAGATGAAAGATTATTAACTCATATACATTTTTATCTGCAATTTAAAGAAAAGCACAAAAATTGGGCCCAAGTTTTCCATGTAAAATTCATTCTAATTTCACCCATAAATTGTTTAAACCGATTATGGGTTATTTAATTCCAAACACTAGGTATAACAAAATTTATTCAGTAATCTAAACAGAATAAATTTTAATGTATTTTTGATGTACTTTTCAGCTTGTATGCACAATAAAGCTGGTTCACTGCTAGACAGTAGACAAAATTAAAAAAAATATAATTGTTTACAATTCTAGAACCAAAATTTAAGTTGAAACTTCTCATTAAGGATGTAGGTATGCTCTGACGTTCACAAAGTCAATCCAAATAAGTTTTCAGGATATCAGGGAAAACTCTGTAACAACTTCCACTAAAAGACTTCCAACTTATTACATTTATATTTAATGAAATGCTCCGGTTGGAGGTTTTCCAAATGCAATAAAATGATCTAAAATAAATCTTATTGAAAAAAAAGAAACTACCTGCAGAGAAAACTTTCTATTGGCCTGCTAGTCTTTTGCCAGTCATTTGCAAAGTTTCTAAGGAACTTCTTCTGAGGAAGTTGCAATATCCATCCAATCACCCAAATTATAAGCTATAAGCTATTCACTTCTTATTTTCAAATTTTAAAGTAAAAAAAATGATAATAAATCCTAAAAAAATCCTAATAAAGTTTCAGAAAATTAGTGAAGAGGGAAAAAGTAACTTTTTTAAATAGTAATCCCTTCATGTTATGATATTTAAAACATTATAATTTTTATTGGTAATAATTTCTATGTTTAAATATTTCATTTTGTATAGGTAGTAGTAGCGGAAGTTCCTGGCTATTTGTTCCGATGCGATTCGACGTTACCTTGTTTTCATATTGAGGTTTTAAAAAGTCGAATGGCTAATATAATTTTGTATTATTGTTTCTAATTCAAGAAATAAAAAAAAAGTGATAAACAACAAATTCGAAATTAAAATATTCGAATTAATCAAGTTTTTACTTTAAAAATCTGCGCTTTAGCTCAAGGATAAACTTTACGATTACATCGTAACTAAGACCAGTACGGATCTGAAAAACAGGCAAAACAAAACATTAAATTATTATTACAAAATTTCATATAATTATAACATTTACATGTCACTTTGCCACAAGCTGGCATGTCAACTTTTGGTGACTTTTAAATTTTCAAATTTGGATATAATATATTGCAATGTTATTTATTCAAATTATTTTAAAATTTTTTTTTGAATAATATCTTCTAATTAATAATATTTTTCTTCAAAATAATTCGTAAAACTTTAATTTTGTTTTAATATAAAATATTTAAAAATGGGAATGCAAAATGCTACGATAGCCGTATCGCATCAGCCCGCTTATCAAACAAATTTTATAGTTCCTTCAATAAATTTTTAATATAACAATGTAAAATTTTTATTTACCAAACTTTTAATTATATTTTCAATTGTAATTGTAATTGCCATCCAATTCCACCTTTTTCAATCTTTTCTATCTTTAATTTCTTCTGTTTAAATTTTATTTCCAAAACTTCTCCAAAATCCTTCTTCAAAATCAATCCAATCCAATAATAAATATCAAATAAAACACCTATCAAAAAAAACTTCTTATATTTTCAAACTATAAACTTATTTAATTAATTTTTCGGACTAATCCTTTATACGTCCATCAACGTCGACCATTTTTTTGGCAAAAGGCCTTGAATTTCCGGTGATTTGTCCCCACCTTGCTAATTTTACAATCTTACAACTTAAAATCAATTTAAACACAACTTAAATAAGAAAATGAATTTTTACCAAAATGTATAGGGTGGGTCCGAATCACTTTTGAAACATGACAATATGTAGAACATTTTTTTTTCTTACCAAAATTATTCTGAAAACTTAATAAGTAAAATCAACATATCATCAGCATTTTGAAAAAAGACAAAAATTTTTAATGCTCTCTTCTTTCTGAAGACGTAAGTTACTAATTTACTATTTCAGTTCATGGTGTAAAGTGAGCGGCTATTACCTATAACAACAGTTTTGCTTTTAATTAAAATTTCATTAATGCCTGGGGGTATTCCATACCTCCCAAGCTACAAAGTTTTCAAATAACCAGAATTTGTGTGCGCTATTTGTAATTAAATTTTATTACACAGGAAACTTTCTCCCTTTAAAAAAATCAACCTATATGTCCCAGGAGTACGCACCTGGGGTTTTAAGGTTATTCCCAGTACCCCAACTACCCTAATGATTGCATGGAATTATCTATTAAGGTGCAAAATTTAAATTGCAATTTAATTGCTTCAATATTATAAATAATATATTGCAGTGGTATTCTCTAAAAAAATGTATTGGAAGAAGCCTTTACTGTCTTAATTTTATTTTTTGTTTACCTCGGCTAGCTTATCAATGGTCGGTAGCATTGAGCTCTACTCAAGAGTCGGTTCCTATGGCAGTTACGGCAGTTATACAAATTAATATTTCCAATCGCATATAATTTAAAATTCATTGTAATGTAAATGTGAAATAAATCATTAATTTTATTTAAAGGGAACGAAGTATCGATATTTATCCTTAACCAATTCGACGAGTTATCAATATCTCGCACATTCGCTCGTACAAATATAATTTAATTTTCCACTTTTACAATGCAAATCGAATTTCTTACTCGAAATATTCTTCTTCCAAATTAATCAACCAAATAACCAACTACCGCTCGGCAGCAACTCATCAAAAAAAATATCCAAACCAATTCCAAATAATACACAATCATGCAAACGCACAAATTCACTTTATTAAATTAAAATTTACTCACTATTTCAAAATAACAAAATCTCGTATAAAAAATCAACTTCAGCGGGCATACAAAATCTCGCATCTGCTGTCGGCCATAGTTGACCAAAAAGCCTCGTATCTCTTTCTTTTCGCCCCCATCTGTTCAAATTTACAATCTTACAACTTAAAATTACTAAACAAAATTTTCATCAAAATGTATAGGGTGGGTGCGAATCCCTTTGAAACACTACAATATTAATAAATAACTAAGTTTTCGGAGAATTCATTATCCAAAGGAACCTAAAAAACAATGGCAATCAACATCATTCTCATCCAAATAAATAGAACTCCGTCTTACATTTCATGTAAAATACTACATGGAAGGCAATGACGTGCTTCCAAAATTTTATGAGCTGCAGCTGCGGCTTCCATAATTAATAAAATTAAAACATAACAGCTTTTAATTTTCTGTTGACCATTACAGATGTGATGAAATTAATTTCACTAGTAATATCTTGCATGATGTAGAAACAGATCACTCGTTAAAGTTTAAAATCATACTTGAGATGGAAACTGTATTATTTTGAATGTAAACCTTAATTTTTCCCGGCATTCCGATTGTCAACACTTATGTAAAAAAGTCCACTTGACAATACTACTAAATCTTAAAAAAAAATTATATCTAAAATTTCCAAAATTTTAGCAGCATTTTTAATCAAAATTGAATAAATTTTGATCCATAAATTTAGATTTTTATAAAAATAATTTGCTTATAAAATTTTACATATTAAAATGTATTACAGTGGTATTTTGTTAATTTAGATATTAACAAAACTCTTTGCTACACTTTAAAATAATTTACCTCGACTATAGTTCTTGCATGCGGGAGCAAAAACTCTTATCGGGAGTAGATTCTGTGTTCGTTAAAACTTTACTGTTAATGTCAGAATTCGATTTTAAAATTTGCTTGCAATCGCATTTATTTTAAACTACAAAAATTTTATGCTTTGTTCAAGAATCGAACATGCGATTTCGATTTATCAACTCGACGTGATATCAGCCACGCCATACGTTCGACTCTGTTAGATGTAATTTTATTTTCCAATATTAAATTTTCTAATTAACCATCAAAAATCCAAAATTACAATTCCATCAAACAAAAATAGTAAAAAAATATATATAAATCTAATAATCAAAATCTCCAACTTACAAAAAAAATCAAAAATCCTAGCTGCAGTGAAATCAGACCAACAACCTCTTCAAATTAAATTTAAACCAATAAATATTCAAAAATAATCTACTTTAAAACCACTCGCACAAAAATTTCAAAATCTACGGAGGAGTGCCGTAACAAGGCAGCTACAGGCCTATGTTTCCGACTGTCGAGCTCTAAAATTGGGCCCCTAAATGGATATTAAATTAACGTGGAATTTTTTTTAAATAATCTTAAAGCCTGCTTACATTATAAAATTTTGCTTAAAATTTTTATAAGACAAAAATTTTACTGTTTACACCTTAAAATTTTCGTTAAAACAACTTTTAAGAGAAATTTTAACGAATTTTAAGGAATAGATCAGCACCTACTTCCTTAAAATTTTACCTAAAATATAGTAAGTTTTAAGGTGTGTTTGGTGATGAAGGTGTAAACATAAATCTGCAAAATCTATAAATTTTAAGGAATTTTATAGAAATTTTAACAACAATTTTAAACAAAATTTTATAATGTAAACAGGCTTTTATAAGCGGAACAATTGTTTTAAATTAATTTTTATGAAAAAAAAAATATAATAAATATTATTAATTGGTTTTATTTAAATCACCCTAGAGATTAGCTACCAGTTAAAAAGCAGTTAACAAAAAATCAACAATTTTATTCAAAACGTACTTGACGGTTTTAATAAATTATACCCCTAAATAAACAATTGAAATTAAACTTCACTATTTAAAACTTAAAATAATTTATAAAAACAAAACAATTGGTTTTTATCATAAATACTGTGACAAACTGCGATGTGATGTAAATAAAAATCAAAATATGCCTTAACTGTTAAAGAATTTTTTCGGAATCTGCTAAAGGCTAAGGACGAGAGTTTATTTTTTTATTACCTATTGTGTTGCTACCAGATGTGAAATCCGTTTTATCTTTATCGATGCCGGCTTCAAGTTCAATTTAACGAAAGCCGAAACAGACAGTAAAAATACTTTATAATTATTTTAAATAGGTATATACATGTCAAATGTGGCAAACACCTTATTTTGAAAATGTGCTGTATATTTTCTGATTTTAGCGATGTTTTCACTGTTTAGTGCTAACAATCACAAAAATTTAAATTCTGAGCCGGGTTCTTTTAATGCCGGGCCCTTGTTCGATCGAACACATCGAACACTGGTAGTTACGCCACATCTACGGAGCCAAAACTTAATCAACCTCTCCGACGACTATCTTTAGTAAAAAAGCCCACACTCTACTAAAACTTCTGACAACCTTAGATTTTCAAAACTTTTCTTCTAAATTCAAATTCTATAGGTGTTACTAACTCATTTTGTAACACGACAATATATTATCAGGAGCTTACGCGGAGCTTCATGCGTTAATGGCTAATGCTCTAGTGCTCTTCTAGCATTAGATAAATAGTGGCAGCAATTAATGTTGTGCTCTTATTAGAAATTTAAAAACGTTTTTTAGAGGGCAAACTGATGACTTTTGTTGAGTGAAATTGGAAGATTTTAAAGCTTTCTCGATACATGAGATACTATAGCAACTTCCGTATACAAATTCTGCTTCCTAACTCCAATAGTTTGACTGGTTCTAGGACAATTCACTACGGGATACTTCGCACTCGGAGGTTCTGCTAGCACTTTTGGTTTGTTACTAACAAAAATTTTAAAACCAATAGCTAAAAAAAAGAAAGTACTAATTGCAAGAAAAAAATGATATAAATTTATTAAAAATTTGAGAGTGGTAGCGAAATGTCCGGAAGCGAATTGTTCGAGAGCGAAATGTTTGGTCACCAATTTGGTTATTCACTTTGGTCTCAAAATGACTCAAAAATTATAGATTATAGAAAAAACTTAGATTGTGCGGCCTGAAGGCCGCACTGACATCTAAAACTTTGCCTTAAAATAAACCAATCAAAGGTAAATACACGAAAGAAAGCAAGATAGTCCAGCCGTCGCCCACATCTTACTTGTATCCACATTTCATTGGCTTACGAAAATCTTCTGACATCGTTGGTAATTTATTGGTAATCATTTGGAACCCACTGTGCATTTTTATCAGTTCTTCTCTATTCCTGTGGTGGTAGATTACTTAAATGCAAAAACGATGCTTGACTCTAAAAATGTCTTGCCTGGCAGGTAGTGTGCTCTGGAGAAGCTGCCAAAGTAGAAAGGATATTATCCAATGGCTTACTTTTTTACCATATACGCGAAAAGAACTTGGTGAATTTCTATTTTCATTTTCTTTTCATCAACTTTTAACCTGGGTTTTTGACCTTGAATTTTCCAACATACAAGAAGAATGAATAATGTAATAATCCCTGAACTAGTGAAATATTTGGAGTGCTGTAGACTTCTCATCGGTATAAGCGTTTGCATTGCTATAAGTAGCAATATATTCTCAGCACCTCTCTGAACCAAAATCAATTTAAAGTGCCAAAAAAACTTATCTTTTAGACTTACAAAAAATGAGGGTCTTCTTCTAAAATTTTCAGTTTCAGTCTAAAGTAAAAGCCGGCAAAACCGCTTCTGATAAAATGTTCCAATTATCTTTTGTAATTCTTAGTTTTATGATTAAATGTAACTGACGATTGGTAATACTACAAAATATTTTATTGAAGAAATTTCATAGTTTTCGTGAGCATTTTCTTTTGATTTTGATTTGAAAGTGGTAAATAAAATCTTATTTTTGACTAAATTTTCATTTGCATACAGTGAAAACTTTTTCATTTTTGTGTTATAATTAAAACGTTATTATTAAATTTATTTCAACTGAAATTGTTAAAGCTCTAATAATTCAAATTTTAATTACATTAACATCACAGAAAATGCAAACGAATTGACGATATATTGATTGATTGGGAAATTAAGATGTTAATTTAAAGTTGCTTCGCTACAATTGCAAATGGTTTTTGTAAATTACATTTCCATTGTTGAAAACAGAAAATAAGATAAAGTTTAAACTTTTTTTAAATTACGCACCCCTTATAATCGACTCATTTATTTGAAAATCACTGAAAACTGATGAGTCTGCTTAGCGGTCCCCATCGCCGCCGCCGTTCAGGGTACTTTAGCGTTCAGATTAACTTCTGAAAAATACACCCCTTCATCTCCGCATTCAGATTACACCGCACTCTTATTTTGACTTTCAAATGTTTCTTTCAACTACTTTCCACTAAATCAACTTCAGTGGTTGTGTACAACTTTGGTTCTACCAAAACCCAGTTCTGTTAGATTGTTTCGGCGGAAGTGCTCCGTGACGGTGAAAAAATTCAAAAAATTTATATTGTCTTTCAGGAAAATCGAACATTTCGACATTTATTAGCTGGTTGTGTATGAAGTCGTCTCATGACTTATCGGTAGCGATGATTTCCGCACCGTTACACGTAAACCTAAGCGGCGTTTAGTGAGGGTGTCGCCCCAAACAACCAACCGTTCACACTGACGTCCTGCAGGGATAATAATGTGGCAAACGTACTAATCTTAAAATTCTTACTAAACTTTACACATATAATCTTGCACCCTCTAGAGAAAAGCGAGATTTTCCAATCACTTAGAAAAGTTTTTTTTTGGTAACCACTAACTTTTCGGAATGATATTTGATCTGATATCTGCAATTTCAGAGGTTTATTTCGGGAAAATTGTACGGTTTACGAGTCGCCTCTGCACTTCTGCATTTACATTACCTGGGGCGGGTAACCAGGGTGCCGATTTCAATTCCCCATACACCAACCCACTTAGCTTTCCGAACTAAACGGCCCGATTGATGCTGTTATATTGAAATTTAAATTGATTTAATAAAGTTGTTGACCCGTGTGATGCAATATTCCTTTTACTATTTCATTACTTTAAAATTCACTACCAACTTACCTATCTCTTATTTCATATCATGTCCATTTATTTTAACTCGATTTATATTTTACAATGCTGATGCTGCAAGAATACTAAAACTTTTATTGTGTATCTCGATTGCTTTTTTTTACAAAATTTATGGTTTTGCACCGATGCGATCTGAAGTTAATCGAATAATAACGTCGATCGCTATAAAAAATAACTACAAAAAAAATTATATCAAAATTTGAAAACATAAATTTTATTTTTACGAATTAAATTGAATCAAAAGTTAAAAATTTAATTTAGTCAAAAGAGATGCGTTTAGGCAAACTGGGAAAACAGGCTCCCTGGGGATCAATACGATCGTTTCGAGTAACCTCGACCTATATACATATAGCTACTGAATTTGAAACCATGCAAAGATTTGTCAAATTTGACACAAATTTTGAATTGAATTGTTTTTGGAAACGTCTTTAAAATAAAAAATAATTGCTTTTTCGATAACAATATGAAATTTGTGCAAATTCCACATCAAACTACATTTTGATTAAATATTCGGAAAACATAGTCAAAAAGACAAATAAGGTTGACTATGGTTCAACCCAGTTTTTCTCCAATAACTCAAAATTTATGCAAGATATAAAAAACTTTTAAAACAGAACATTTCTGTTTATGTTGAACAGTTTTCACCTTTTCAATATTTTTGATAATTTTCACCGCTCGTGAGTTTTTAAGGAATAATATATTTTTTGGAGCCGCAAAAAAAATGTTACAATTTACCCTAAAATGTAGGCTTATAATCCCAATTTTTTGTTTAAAAAGGAGAAAAAATAATAAAGGAGTAAAAAACCCACTAATTTTTCTATTTCACGTGGTAGAGTGTTATATTTTACAATAAAAATAAAAAAAATTTATGATTAACTGTTTCCTTTTTGAAAATATTCCATTTATTGTAGAACTCGAAATTTTCTTTCAAAAATTCTACAAATGACACTTTAAGATTTTTTTCTGGCTTCAAATAAACACTTGATAGCTCTGTTTATTTTTTAAATTATTCCTGACTATTACTGTATACGTAAAAAAAATTTCATCTAGATTGGTTGGTAACTAAGAAAGTTATAATTTATTTTTCATCGGAAGATAAACACAGTTTTCTATGACCCAACGACAAAAATCGCAATAATCCAAAAACTGTAAGAGGCTGTGAAATCTAAACCGTAAGAGATAGAGCAAAAGAATTTTGTGTGGTTGCTTACATCAATAAACAAGAACAATGTTGCCAAGTTTCATCAAAATCTGAGATGGTGAGTTTCAAAGCCATTGGGACTACAGTATGCCCCAACTGCCGATGTTGACTGCACCCAACTCCAAATTCTGAAAATGCAAAAAAATTAAGAAATTTTTTTATATTTCAAAACTTTCTTTTTTCATTTTTGAGCCGTTAACATCCATAATATTCCATTAAATAAGTAACCACATTAAGCCAAGAAGTCTAAATTAAGAAAACCCGTTGGGAATTCTCATTCTAGAAAGCTAAAGACTTACCTTCCAAACGTAATTGTATAAGCAAGATATCAGGTTTAGCAAATAAACCCCCTATTTATTGGTTGACAAAAAACATCCCTACAAAAAGTGTGTGGTGCTTCTTTTTTGGTTTTATAGATTGTTTCAGGCATTCACTCTTAGTTCAATTACCCATTCTAAATTGCTCACTCTGAATCGTACCGAATGTGATATAAAAAATCCAAGAAAAATTAGACAATAAAGAAGAGCAAGTAAAAAATATTTTTCTTCGGAAAAACTAAAAAAAAAAAAACTACGATAGATAAATTAAAATTTAATAAACTAACAAACTTACCAAAACCACATTAAAATTTATAATTTAAAAAATTTAAATAATTTCCACACAAAATTGAGCGGTTAACACTGCATATTTTTGGGGCCCAACGTGGGGACTCGTTAATGTAACGCTACATACGCAATTTCTAATACATCTTAAGATAATGATTCTAAATTATGTAAAAATAAACTATAAATCATTCATTAATAGCTTAACATGCTGTTCGTCACGCCTACTTGAACGTGACTCTCGAATTAATATTGGCATATTGTCACGTTTGCATTTATGTCATCCCGTTTGCGTCCTCATACTTTATTGCATTATATTATAGTTTGAATTGTTTTTCCACGTTTGCAGTCACGTTGTTATTTACGTTCAAGCTAATAATTGGAGCCAACATGAGAATTTCACTTATTTTTTCACTAAAAAAATATTTCAGTCGGGGAGCTGCTTACCCGAAAAAAATTATTTATTTTTTAATTTTGTATTTAATTTTTTCTTTAGTATTGGACAATAATGATGTATTCTCAAAATAATTTGCAAGTCTTTTATAAGTAAAATTCAAAATTTCTATTAAAAACAAAGACAAAATATAATAGAGCAGCGAAATGTTGAAATCGAGTAAAACGTCAACTCTTTCTTAACGTTAATATTTCTTAAAGCATTAACGCTGTAATCCCAGACTTGGCCAGCTTTATTTATTAGCCATTCCGGCAACTGCCGTCATTAGAGCTTTAGCGCAACAAGAAATTAGTTGTAATTACTCTATTTAATACTCCTACCATTATAAGTTTGTTTATTACAAATTAATTATAGTTAAGCTTTTCAATTTTACAAATAATATTTATTGGGCTAATACCGTAATAAATAAGCTAAAATAAAACCTTTTAACCTTTTTATCGTCGGTACATTGTATTCTAAAATTTTTGTAATCTTTACCCCCCCCCTCTTCCCTCCAAATAAAAAAATGAAAACCAATGTCATAACAAATTTTGATGTAACGGCCTGTAGGCCTGCAATCTTGGTGGTTATGAATAATTACTTGTGGTGTTTTGCAGGTAAAAGTAAAATATTTGATATTTTTTTTTTAATGTTAACACTAGATTTTTATTGTTTTTTAGTACTTTTGCATTTACTATTGTAAAGTGCACGTAAAAGGTAAATATTTTTATTATATACGCGAGATTACAAGTGTGTAATGCAGTCATGGGTAATGAATTTAATTTAATCATGAAACTTGGAGAAGGACAGAATATTTTAATTATTGTGGAATTTCCTCTAAATCAAGTAATGAAATTTGATCAAAAGAGTTATGATTAGAGTACGGATTTCTAGCAAATTTGCTATACATAAATATTGATAGCAGAAGTGTAATTGTTATAAATGTCCACGAATTTTTTTGTGCTTATATGCTTATTTTAATACTTTAATGCTTAGATTTATTTTTAAGCTTTTTTAGTGCTTATTTTAGAATAGTTTCAATAAATTAAAAAAAATTGCAATAGATATGTACATAAACACCCATATTTATTTATATTTTGGTTTTTTGAATTTAATATTTTGTCGACTTTGGTAAGCACAACATTTATTTTAAAGTTTAGTTAATTTCTTAATTTTTAAAATTTTTTATTTTATAAAATTTTTCATTTTTGTTTGATAGATTTTCCCTCACTGTTATATACGACTGATGAGCATAAATGAGTGTGAAATATTGGCCTTTATATCCTATTACAGAGTTTTTATTTATTTTTATCATTTCCATAGCGTAATTTTTCAGAATTCAATTTCTTGTTTATTCAAATATTCTAAGTTCAACCCCGTTAAATGTGAATTATTGTCATTTTAGTGTTTTTAAATATTATGTTTCTGTGTAGTATGTATTCTTTACTTAACAGTTAAAATTTATTATTTTAACATTTGTTAGGTTTGATTACTTTAACTTTCTTTTTGTTCACAAAAATTCTGGACATTTTTATTTTATTGTGTTATACTTTACAAATAGATTTTATTTAAATTTTTTTTTAATGCTTATTAATTATTATATTTAAGTTTAATGCATATTTTTATGCATATAATGGCAATTGTTTGTGCTATTTTCTCGATTTTTTATACTTAAAAGTCCGTACTTTAGTTATGATATTTGAAGAAATCCTGGCATTCCGTTTTCAATCAGGACTATCGTCTTTCTACTATCGTAAAAAAATAGAGTAATAAAATATTGATTTATGTTTTGTTTATGTTCAATGGCATTCCGAAAAAACTCACGACTCTCGCATACCACACGAGCATAGCAAGTGAGCCAAATCAGATGATAAATCTGTTTCAATAATTTCTTTATACTTTGTTTATGTTTTCTTATTTTTTTCTACTTAAACCTAGCGTACGTGATGGTTGCTATTCTACCGAGAGCTAAATTGCTAAAAACTGAAAAATTTGCGGTATTATTTCACCAGCAAAAGTAACTTAAAGAGTTTTGTTCAAAATCAAAACAATTCGGCGACAGCGGCAAACTTTAAATAATTAATCGAAATGCTTTAATATTTCTCCGTAGATTTTCAGACTTCTTTAAAAATGGGTCTAAAAAAGTAATACGCTTTACAGAATTATGACTTACAGTATAGATTTGTATAAAAATAAACAAAAAATACTGCTTTACATTTTTACTAGAAGGTTAGGTAGCTCCTGGGCGTCTTGACAAGCTTTAGAGAATTGATTTCTACATTTTTTTTAGTTCTGTTGCGTCTTTTATTATTGGAAGTTTTTTTCTTACATGAATAAAACACTAAGGTGCACTGGAGGGTATTCCATACCCCCCAGACCCCCCGGATTAACACGTAAGTTCGAAGAATATTTACAATTAATTTTAAAAATCTATATCTTAATTTTTCTTTTAAGTTTGAATTTATTATTGATGGTTTAATCTTTATTTCAGCAACCCTTATTATAGATCTATCTGCCAAAAATATTTGCGTACTATATAATGCGATAGATAATTTTGTACTCTTCCTGATAGGCAGAGTTATCTCTGGGTATCAATTTGATATAAGTATAACTTTAACTTTATGCTCCCCCGAAAAGGTAGAATATATCTCACAACAGTTTTAGCTTGAAGCTTCAAAAAATCAACTTTCGCCACTGTGCAGTAAGTAAAATCACCCCAGAAACTGAAGGTTTAAATGAAGGTATAACCTACCCTACAGGTCATACAAAGAACTGGTTTGATTCTCAATGATGATGTTAGGTTGACCAAACTTATCCAGTTAATGAAGAACATCTACAGCTTTGAGAAAATACTTAATATGTTAATCCGGGCACCTTGGGATGCCAGTTCGATTACTGTTTACCTTGAGGGCATACATAAAAATATAAAAATTCAAATCAAAGCCATTACAGAAATTTAAATTTTTCGTGTTGCAAAAAATAATTTATTCATTCTAATTTATAAAAAATGACTCCATTACGGAAACTCGAGACTTAATAAGGTAACAAACGTTCAATGTTTTAAACTTTTATTTTAAAACTAAATATAATTTTGTTTCTTGTTTGCATAGGGCGTAAGTACTTTAGAAAGCGTGGGGCGGCTACTGCCCACGCCACTACCCCGATTATTGCCGCCTCCCTTACCTCGAACATTTATACCCGGGCTGAACTAAATACGGACCTAATTACATAAATCATCAGATATGTAAAAGTTGCACCAACTAATTATTATGATTGGTAAATTAATTGGGAATTAAAGAGAGATTAGACACTCGAAACTTTTTTGGCCGGATCCATGTCGGACGGAATAGTTTGGGGAACAACATCGGTGATAGTGGTATATTGATAAATCAATGTCGTTTGGCTTGCTCTACATTCTTAACATATCTGTTTTAAAAGTTTCTACAAGAATTTCCCAACTTATCTTTAATACGCTCGTAAATTTAAAAAACTTTTTTATTTATTGATAAGTTGTGATTTTATTTAAACGAACAGGAAATCACATTTAGCAAACTCAGTTTTGTATGGAAATATTAATACAGTAATTCTGAATATTTATTTAAATTAATTCATCATCGGAAGAGCATCGTAAGCACTTTTGGAAGAAGTGGTATTCGATGTCAAGGGATAATTAAATCGATCCTGTTTCATTTAATCTGCATTAATCGCATCTTGAGAATTATCCAATCCGATAGCGTCCCCCTTTTGCATAATAATATAATTTTTAATTCAAAAAAAAGTTGGAATAATCAGGTCTACTGGAGACAACTAGCAAAATTGAGAAAAGCTTTCTACATTTCAGTTTGGTGATAATTTCGATCGTTTGTGCAGAACCGGTAGGTACATTTTTTTATTTAAGTAGTGCGAATTTAAACATTTTCAATTAATCGGCGAGAGTGCAGCCATCTGTAGAAATAATCGAGCACCACGGCAAAGACATCTAAGTGAATTTCCAGGAAACTAACCTGCAAAGAAGTCAAAATTGATTAATCAATATGTCATGTAGGTGTCAAAAATTCAAACTAGAATTTAAAAAATTCTATTTGGCAGTTTTAGTATAATATGCTGATGATTTTCGTGGGTCCGGTGTTGGTTTTGCTTTCGTTTCAAGTTAATTGTAACAAACTTAGTTTTTTTTGAAATTTCAAATAAATAAAATCATTTTAAGGCGTAACAAGTCCCGCTCTTCCAAAATTTGTACGAGGAGTTAATGACTTTTGGTCTACAGTTAAAGACAGCGTAAATGATGTATTCGATTGTATCACATTTAGTCGTCCTCCCACAGTTGCCGATGTTAAATTTTATTTATATACACCGTACGTATAAATTATCCTACAAAATTATGAGTAAAACGTTATTTTCCATTTTAGAAAAACAAAAACGATTCCGGAAGAAATAAAAGATTTGCAAATTAATAAATCGCAAAACTTCAACTGGGAATTTTTTACGAAAGTTCTCATTCACGGTTATACCCAATCTTACAAAAACGAACACTTTATCAAAATGAAAGATGGTAAAGCTGGTTTTTTTATTAGTTCGTTGGCCAAATAGCAGTTTGTTGTCTATTTGGCTAGTAGTTACAATTTTGCTGATTTTATACTTTTCGTGTTGATTTATTTGATTTGACTTTTTTAAACTCCATTAATCATCGAAAAGATGTTGAGTTTATAAATCATAATTTATCATTTTCCTTTCAAACTATAAATTTTTTAAATGAATTATAAACCGTATACAACTTTCAAAGTTGAAAAATTGTTTCTACATCTCCAAAATATAACTCAGTTGTTTGTTTCGCGTCCAGTCATTGTGGCGCGAAAAAGCGTGAAAATAACTCAGAAACGCAATTATTTTATCGCTACAAGGTTGTTCCATGCGGGAATTAATTCTATTTTTATTCATCTTCCGAAATTTTGAACGTCAGATCAATGGTAAAGAAAGTCTAGGCCAAATCCTGAAAACTACGTGTTTTTTACGTTTATTATTTTTGAGTTATTTTCACGTAAAACTGCCTAAAAAATTGCCATTTTGTAGTTTACGTAACGAGAAATTTTAACGTTATAATGGTCAACTGGCAAAATTTGGCGTTTTCACCTTGCTATCCAATCGCTGCGGATTACACAGCCTTCGTTGGACAACTGACTGGATACTTATTGGAAAAATTAAATTCGGAGATGGTTCATATTATAGGATTTAGCTTGGGGGCCCACGTAGCCGGAATCGGGGCCCAAATGTTGACCAAAAAAGTTTTACGAATAACGGGATTGGATCCTGCAGGTCCTATGTTTTTGAACAATCCGTTGGGAAACAGGCTAGACGCTGGAGATGCCCAAAACGTCGACGTAATCCACACCTCTCACGCTGGCGTCGGAACCGCTACAGGTCACGCCGATTTTTACGTAAACGGAGGAAAGCTCCAACCTGGATGTTCAGCCACCGATGGTATAAAAACTAACGATGCTACCTTAACTTTACTTTACACTTCTTCATTAGTGTCTTGCAGCCATAGGAGAAGTTTGGAGTTATATTTAGAATCGATAACCTCCACCGTTCGCTTTAAAGCAATCAAATGCAAATCGCTAAATGAATTCGAAAGCAATCAATGTTCCAATAATACATACACGTCGATGGGAGAGCCCTGGTTAATTAAGTAAGTAATGGGTTGCGATTAAAGTCGAAATAAATTTTTACTTTCAGCGGGGCTGCGAGAGGAAAATATTTTGTTAAAACCAACACGACGTTTCCTTACGCGCTGCGCGAGGACCGAAATACCACCAATACGACTTCCCATTAACACGTAAAAAATTCCCAAGCGATCAATTTAAATTTTTTAATGACTCAGATTTTAACCTTGATTTATTTTCCGAGATAATTATAAATATAATATTGAAATGTAAAGGTGATCGTTTGATTGATGGCTAAAGTAACCGAAATCGGAGCAGCTAATGGGCGAATCTTGTATTTTGCTATAATTTAATTATTTTAAATATTTTAATTGTAATGTTTCTATATACATAAATGTCAAATTAAATTTGAAATAAATTTTGACGTTGCATTTAAATAGAAATTTGGTAAGAAGCATTTAGCAAAATACGTTTCCACTATTTTTGGCTTAAGCGAGCTTAAGCGACTTTTTTGTAATTATATTTTTTTCAAACGGAAAAAATTGTCGCAACAAAAAATACTTATGAATGAATATTCCGCGATCTTCTGTGTGGGATTGCTAATGTAATAACAAACAGAAGTCAGGGTCGGCTTACAAAAAACTATATATTGCAAAAATAAACCGTTCAGTTTTTTCGTTCCTACCTATATATTTTTATCAATTATTTCAGAAATTTTAAAATTATTTAAAATCTAATGGCTTTTCGAAATGTCTTCGACCACAAAATTCAACCGATTTGATGAAGATTCCAGATTTATCGGTAGAAGTGATGATTCTAAGCATTTCATGAGAAAATCAAAGAAATTTAACTCCGTAAAATCACGTGGCTGTGCATGCCAATGCAGACAACATGAAGATTGGAGTGCTAGTGAAGAAGAAGACTCCAAACCATGTTGCGAATTTTCTGACCACACAAAATGTAAAACTTTTCTTCTACAACCAAGTCACGATAGTTATCAAAGCAGAAACGAAGAAAAATATCAATCCAAATACAGTAAACGTGACCAGCAAGAATTTTGGACAAAAAGTGAAGAAACTGCATTCAAAAAGAAGTGTAAGTGCCATAAAAATACCGACGATGATGTTCAGTCTAGGAAAAACAAAGTGGACAAACGACTTATAAGCATTTACACCAAACTAAGACCAGATGGCTCACCAACCCCAAATAAAAGTCGCCCAAAAAATACCAAATGCAAGAAAAGTTCCAAAGACCAAGAGAACTCCATCGACCTGATCAAAATTTGTCGTAACAGCAACAAGGGCGATAACGGACACGATTCCACGGAGGAGGTTAACGTTTTCGATTCAGGTATCCCATATCAATAATTTTTTGCTAATTTTAACTTTTTTAAATTTAAGAATCTTCGTTTTATGCTAGCAGAGCAGATAATTATCGACGTATTTTGGGACCAACGATAGACGAAACTGTTTTGGTTTGCCTGGATTTATTAACAAACATAGCTATGAAAGTCAACATGTTCCATTGCTTTTCGGGCAAATGTTGCAAACCAAAAACAAACTCTGGTCGCAAATGTATGAGAACCATGAAAAAAGAATTAGAACAAATTCAGTCATCTTCAGAATCATCAGATTCTTAAATCTTCATTCGTGTAATTTTTGTTTCTTTCAAAGCGTCAATAAAATTTTTTGTCCTCTTCTTTTTTTCTATTCTTCTTACCAAATCAGGTATTTGGGAAAACATTATTTTGCCTTAAAATATCTTACTGAAGATTCTGAAATCTTCAACGAAACAATCGTATAATTTTTGTTTTAAAACCGTCAATAAAATTGTTTGTCAAAATTGAAGTTTGAAATTTTGAGTGCAAATGTATTTGTTAAAAAATGCTATGACATTATGGTCCATTGCAGCAAATCTCTTGAAGTGTTGTATAAGAGATACAATCCACTTGTAAGGTCAGTTTCGGGCATTGGCCGGCAAAATCAAAGGAAGAAAGCTTCTAAAATACCAACTTATAATCGATTTCGTAATTATTTCATTAATTTGTAACATCATTTTAGTTTTATTTTGTTAAGTTTGCAGGATCTCGAAAACCACTCAAAAATCCGCGAGACCTTATCAGTTCTGAGCCGAAATCCAAAGAGGTGAGGTTTCGTTAAAAAATAAGAACAGAATTCTTTAGTAGTGAAAGTTTTCAGGTTCCTCCTGAAAGTTACAATTTAGATTGCAAAAAGTTCAAAAACAAACAGGAGGTTCCCAAAAGAAAGAAAAACCTTATCACCACTTTTCCAATATTTGTAACAAAATCTCAATTTGCATTACAAAGAAGAGGATCGGGTAAAAGGTAAACCAAAAAAGTGTTTCCAACCAAACTTTTAGCCAACCCTTGCAGTTTGGTAGCAAATCCATCCAAAGTTAAAATCACTCGTGAGATTAAACGGCGCAGAGTTAAGAGGAAAAAACACCGTGCAGATAAACACACATTTTCAATTGGATCAAAATATAAAATGATAACAGGCAACAAAAAATCACCTCGGTATAAAATGTCAAAGTCGAGTATGGAACAAATTAAAAGCATAGCAAAACGTGAAGACTGTAAAAGTGATGATGGATATCAAGGCCAAAAAAGTCAGGACGTAAACGAATGGGAAGTCTGTAGAAACAATGGTAATTTTGACTAGATTATTAAGTTTATTATCTAAAAATCTTTTTTCAAGGATCTAAAAATCCGAACACTCACAAGAAGAATAGAGATATTTATGGAAACATATTAGGACCCACACCAGATGAAGCCATTCTTGCTGGTCTTCAAACGGTGATTGAAATGTGTTCCATGGTGGACCGAAAACCAGTAAAAAAAGGTTCAATCCAGGAAGTAAACAAGCAAACAATAATGGATTGGGTTAAAAGCGAATACCTTTTATTGAATCAAGAAATCCAAACGAGTACTTCCGACCTTTCGATCGAAAATCTTACTGAACGTAAAGAAACTTTGCAAGAAATTGAGATACTCGTGAAGAAAAAATATGAACTGGAACATAAAGGATCCGAATTGAAAACTGTAAGAAACATCGTTACTAAAATTTTAGATATTTTAACGGTGTTTTAATAGGAAACTGAAAATCTGTGCAAGTCAAATTCACGACAATTATCTGTTTATTATGCAACTCAACCTAGCACCATCTCAGATCTGGATTTAGAAAGTTTGGAGAACAGCAACGAAATGTTAAATGCCGTCCGAGTCTCCCACTCGATCCGACAGAATAACTTAGAAGTTTCCAAGTCGTCAAAAAAATTTGAAATTAATCCAAAACCTATATTGAAGAAAAACCAATTTGTTCAGACAGTCTGTGTTTGCGATAAAACCACGCAGGTAATGGAAGTACTAGAAAAAATAGAACCATTCTTATCCGAATCAATAAAATCGACCTCTATGGAATCTAGTCAAACATCCGAACATTCGATCCAATCGAGCGAAACATCGTTAATATCCTTGGTGGAAATAAAGTCGTCGGTGCAAAACGTGCAGGAGTGTTTTTGTGATAAGCCTCACCATTGTTGTCATGTAAGCAAATCAACCCAATTTACTTCAGATCAGCCCTCGATATGCACTAAATCGACTCAATTTTCAAAAACCAACTGCAAATGTCAAAAATGTGAACCGTCTTCTAAATCATCATCGTCCAGTTGCTCTTCTCAACGGTCACTTGATCCAATTCCTAACATGCGTTCACAAATTGTGAACTTTTTCAAAGTCTATACTGATAAGAACTCACTCACGACAACGTCTTCCACTGCATCCGTAAAATCGTCAAGCCATCCATCATTCAATGTAAAATCCACGTCTAACTTAACCACAGCAACTATGAAAAAACCTAAAAAGTTAATTGAAAAGTTATCTAAATCGATTTTGGTTAAATGTACCCCAATTCAATTGAACATAACTTCATCCATACCTCATGTACCTCTCAAGTCTGCATTTACTTCCACCAATGACTTAAAAGCAAGTACCATAGAACAACCTAATAATTTAATTGAAAAATTATCTAAATCAGTTATGGTTAAATATACTCCAATTCAATTGAGCACAGCTTCGTCCACACCTCAGGTACCTCTAAAGTCTGCATTTACTTCCACCACCGACTTAAAAGCAAGTACCATAGAACAACCTAATAAGTTAATCGAAAAATTATCTAAATCGGTAATGGTTAAATATACTCCAATTCAATTGAACATAACTTCATCCACACCTCACATACCGCTAATGTCTGCATCTACTTCCACCACGGAATTGAAACCAAATATGATATCAAAAAACGTTAGCTTCGTTCCTGAACAGTCAACAAAATTTGGCCAAACAATTGAACACAAGCCCTGCCTGCACGTGGAACATTTTACACCAACCATGATTAGACCCATAATGCCAGAAATTGATTCCTCACAAAAATCCATTCAAACTTCTACGTACGACGATACTTCGGCTAAATCATCACAAACAATTCCACCTTCAACGGTTTGTACTCAATCCGTCCAAATGCCATCAAAAACGCAATCATCGATTGATTTAATGAGTAAGCACGCGCAAACGCCTATGCTAGGCTGTCCTTGCATGCGATCAACCCAAACGTTTGTCGAATCGGTGAACACTTCCATGGAAGCACATTCTTCAACGCTCATGGTTCAAAAAGCAGTGCAAACTAAAGTAACATTTGATCAACCATATAAAAGCTCTTCCGATACAACAACTTGTGTTACAACTACTGAAGAAACTGAAGAAACTGAACAAACTACTTCTGGCACCAGTTTGGAAGAAGAATCTTCAAGTTGTGACGTTTCTTCCAAACCAACTGTGGATACAAGCACTTTTAGTTGCGGTAAGGTTGTTACAAACGTTACCACTCAATGCGATTCGATTCCTCAAAGTAAGTTTTCTAAACAAAAGTTTTTCAAGTTTTTCTAAACAAAACTTTCAGGTAATGCAGCAACCGATCCGTGGTCAGTCAAGATTGCTTCTTGTCAAACAAGTTCATCTCATTGTAAGTGCGTTATACGCGATTATACTTCCATTGCAAACCCCGCATGTTGCACTCAAAACTTTCCTGCCTACCAAAAACGTGTAATTCAAATGTGCAACGCTAATACTTGTCCAATGCTTCAAGAAGCAATGGTTAATATTAGTGGAGAACCAAGTAACAATAGAAGTTTGGCTCAAACTGATAAGCGCTCTTATAGTTCATCCCGTATTCAAGTTTGCAATCCCAGTACTTGCCCAATGTTAAAAAGTGCATCCGTAAATATTTGTGGAGATGCAAACTATCCGCAGTATAAATTTAAAGAAGAAACTGAAGTGGTTAAAACGAAAAAAAAGCGAAAAATCCAAATGTGCAGTTCCAGAAATTGTAGAATGTTGAAAGAAGCGATCATTAATATTACGAATTTGGATGTGGAACAACAGGATGGTGACAGTTGCGACCTCAAAACTTGCAAATTAAAAAGTGTAAAGGGTAAACAAGGCAATGTTAAAAAATGTAGTGCAAAAACTCGTCCAATACTTCGGCAAGCGATAGTGAATATTTGTAGTATTGAAAACAAAACTCCGGAACCTAAGTGTTCCTGTTATAGAGAAAAACTGGATGACACATATATAACATGTAAAGATGTTCCTGTCAAAGCGTGTGCGACAAGAGACGATTGCTTGTGCAATTATGTAGAAGAAGAGGAAAAAGAAGAAGTTAAGAAAAGAAGAGAAACTGAAAATGAACACGAAGAAGTGTTAGAAGAAAAAATATTGGTTGCGGAAAAAAATAAAGTAGACAAAATCGAAATAGTTGAAGTTACCGAAAAAGAAGACGTTATTAGCATAGAAGAATTAGCAGTTCCAAAAATCGAGATTAGAGAAATAAATGAACCCGAAAGAATTGAACTTAGACAAAAAGAAAGAGTTTCCCAGGAAGGCAGCAGTAACAGGGCCGTCGCAGTAAATAAGGATAAGGGTAACATATTTTATTTTATTATTACTTTAATAATAAGTTGCTTTCTTGAGAAAAAATCTTGAAATTTTTGGGATTTAAAATTTCAAGCGTTTCAAAATTATTTTATTTCCCTATTTCTTTTTTTTTATTTTGAAGAGGCCTAACAACTCAAAGTTTTTTAATTTGCTTCTTCTTTTGACATTTAATTAGAAAGTAGAATAAACGAAAAAAATTTAGGTTAAATAAATCAAATCCGTAATGTTATACTCAAAACAATTTTATTTAAATGACATTAAAATTCTACATTTTTTGCTTTTGATGGTCGCTTATATCGCTGCCCCCCCCCCCCTTCCCCCGGTTTTCTTTCTCAACGTTTTTTAATATTACATTTTTATTATTTGAGCATTAACTGTTGCGAAATTTTTGAAAAAAGGGTTCACTTTTTTTTTAAACAAGAATTTTACAACACGTAAAAATTGTAGGAAACGAGAGAAAATATACCAAACAAATTTGAAAAAATTAAAAAATCAAGAAATTTATTTTACTTTAAAATGAATGTGCGTGCTTACCAAATAATTTTTACGTTTTTCTTATGTTAAATACGACTGATGATTAATAATAATTGTGAAATAAGGGCGTTTATATCGTATTACAAACGTTTTATTTTAAATTTTTATTATTTCTATAGTAACGTAATTTTTCAGAATTCTATTTCTTGTTTATGTATATTTATGTATATTATGTTTCTATGTAAGTATGTATTCTTTACTGAACAGTTAAAATTATTCTATTATTTTAACATTTGTTTAGTTTGATTATTTATGCATTGCATACTACTAAATATACCACAATAAATACTTAAAAATTTCATTTTTTAAGTTATTTTTTTATTTACTTAGCATTTGTTAATTTTTTTTTTATTTAAACCCTTAAAGGCTTGCACTATTGAACCTTAGAAAAAGGATTTTCAAATGACCACATCACCAAAAATATTAAGTTTCTATAGTAAATGCTTTAGTACTTTTTTCAAAAGCAAGGGACTGCTCTTCCAACACCTTATTGTCTAAAATGAACGGCTTTTTAGTCAAAGATTAAATTAAGTAAACAAATATTAATTTTAGATATGAGAAATTCATGGCAACTACATACATATTTAATAATTTTACAAAATACATAAAATAGTTATTGACTTATCAAGAGTAAAATTAATCAAATCACAGCCAATTGCCTTATAAAAGTCAATGATAGCTTAGCTATGCTAAGATTGCTAGAGCAGTTTAGTGCGGCGCATAGAGGCTCGGCATGGGCTTCCAGATCTGCTTTTATTTACTTCTATCCAAAGTTTTCTCAAACTTCGCGTTAGCGACTGGCCGCCAGCCAAATAGTCAATGGCGGATATCATGAGAAGGGAGGGCGATGAGGCACCACTGTTAAATTATTATTAAATTCTATGATAAAAGTTTTTGAAATAGAAAATAACGTAAGTATTTTCGTGGTATTTAGTAGTATGTGATGTTAAAATAATCAAATCTAACAAAATGTTAAAAAAATAAAATTTTTAACTGTTAAGTAACTAATACATACTAAAAAAAACATAAAGTTTAAAGAAACTAAAATGACAATAATTCCATAACAGGGTTGAACTTAGAATATTTGAATAAACAAGAAACTAGAATTCTGAAAACATTACGCTATAGAAATGATAAAAATTACTTAAAAATAAAAATAAAAATAAAAAACTCTGTAACATAATATAAAGGCCCTTATTTCACGATTATTTTCGATCATCAGTCATGTATAACAGCAAAAATAACAAGAAGTGAGAGCAAATATACCAAAAAATTTTAAAAAATTTTAAAAATTAAAAAATCAAGAAATTAACCAAACTTTAAATGTTCGCTTACCAAATAACCAAACTAAACGACGTCATGTGTCAAGTAAATGAATGAATGAATGCAATTAAAAGTATTTTAAGATAAGATGAGCATGGGAACGCAGTATGATAGTCTGGAGAGTATTCCATACCGTACCGACCCCCCGAATTTAGACAACAAAAGTTTGTGTGTAGTTTCATTTCATTACACAAGAATGTTTCAATCTTTTAAAACAGACTATTTTAATACACATTCCAGTATGGTATCTTTAGTTTCCATTCTAAAGCAGTTGGGAGGTTACTGGAGATTGGTTGGTCATTGCGGCCTTCAGGCCGCAACCACCCAGGAATTCGATTTGTAGACCAAGGAATATATTACACAATTACATAGTGTCCTTTCACGCTTTCACAACAAAATATGTTAAAGTATAGAAAGGAATAAATATAATGACCACATAACCAAAAAGCGTATAATATAAACGTCAATTCAACGTCAAAATGTCGTCGAATAAACATCTGTCATGTCGTAAGGTGTGAATTTGATTTCTACTAATTTTCAACAATTTTCAACCACCCAATAAGAAATCCGCTAAAATATCATAACCCGTAAAATTATTATTAAATTTATTATGAAACCAAATTGGTAAATTGAGCAATAAAAAAAAATATAAAAGGGCTAAACCCTAGATCAAAACCTTGTACTCCAATTTTTTTTTTTATTTCGTTAACATCTTGATAATTTCTCATATTATTATAATCAAAAATTCGGTTTATGTTATCGATTATTTTTCTTAAGATTGTTTTCTCCCACTGAAAATGGAGTTAGTTTGCAGTTTTCAAGCAGTTTTTAAAATTTTGTTCACAAACCGGGGAACCACCCTGACGTATTCATTACCTAGACCTGACTCAGGTGTAATATATAGCAGAAAGTTGCTAGTATGCTGATCAAGTGTACGATTTAATTCAGTTCTATTTTAAAATTCCACAATAAGCGACATACAAAATTTTTATAACATTTTTAGATAAGTTGCCAAAAATTAGCATCCCTGAGAATCACATTAAGTGGCGTCCACTGTATTTAATTTTTCAATGTCAAAATGAGAATCCACAGTATTCTCTGTAAAAAGTGGGAGAAAGTTATAAATTTTTTAAAGTACAGCACAATATAATATACTAAAATTTAAAAATGAACATTTTTCAAAAATGTATTAGAATTTTACAAAAAAAAATTTTTTATTGACGAATCTAATTAACTTTTTTTAATAATGTTAAAATATGATTAATTGCTTATTGATTTGATTTTAATACCAAATTCAAAACATTCTTGAATAACTTCGTTACAGTTGAAGCTATCACGATGAAAATGGAAGATTATTGAATTCCTGAACATTACGCAACACAATACATTAATACTATATTAACATTTTTGTTATTTGAATGCGATGTCCTTTCTTTTTAATTATTGTACCGTTGGTTAGGCCTTTCTTATTAAATCAATAACTGGATTGCAGGAAATTCTAAATCTTCAACGCAGAGGATACGTCAAGTTGGTCAGACGTTAAAACGAGCTACTAGGATATCATCACCTTCTGGTGCTGCATGGATAAGAAAGAAGTGAAATCGTGAAGATCGCGTTAAAACGATTGGTCGATCGAATTCAAAAACAATTTTCTCAAAGTACTCGAATTTTTGAAAAAACAGAATTTTAAATTATTTTTCAAAAAGTCGCAGGTGGGGGCAGTGAGATTTCTTAAGCGTTTTTAAATAAAAATTAAAAATTTTGTCTGTTTTGATTGTTTACGTTAATTTACTTTTTAGTGTTTTTGAGGTATTTGAAAAATGTAATCTGTTGTAACGACTTTTTATATTACGTCTAATTTCTAGGTGCTGATAATACCAACACTTATCTTCCCTTGGGCGAGGTGCGCTACGCAATGGTGAAAATAACAAAATTTTTGGAATTTTCGACTTTTGAAGTGTTAAAATCGATCGGATGTCTTCCGAAAACAATTCCGCCTCACATCGAAAGCATTTTTGTGATAAAGCATCGTCGTTCGTAGATTTTTGAAATTTAATAAATTTTTCTTGTGTGGTAATTTTCTCTTGGTGAATCCAGCCTGCGCGGTGTTGTAGGTGTTTTGTGGGGGTGGTCAAGGCGCTAAGATTCAAAGCGCGAGCGCCTCTTAAACTTTAATCATTTTACCGGCATAGTCTAACTCACCGTCGTCGTAGTAGAATCACGTTTTGGTTCTTTGTACCCTCGTAATTTTTTGAATTAAATGTAACCACCACAATTCTGTTCTGTTTTGTTTTCGTGGTGAATTTAAAAGAGTAGCGGCGCTTTTTCAAATTCAACTTCGGGATTTTCGTTTTTCAAGGTAAGTTCACTTTGATTTTGAATTTTTTTATGTGCGCGCAAGTTTCATTAAAAAAGTGCAAATTGAAAGAGATCATGGTTACAATAATATAATTGTTACGTGGTAAAATCATTTGTCTTGCTATGATTGAATCTGATTACATGACATCAGCATCCTGGTATGGAAAGCGATGATTTCAATTGTAATTAATTGAAAAAAAAAGTATTGTAAGATTTTTTGTAACTTTTGTTTCATGATAATCGAAAAAAAGTTGGATAATTTGAACGAGGGAGTACGTTGGTATAATTAAGCTTCAACATGGGTTCTCGGCCTTAAATGGATGGATGTGGGTAGTTAATTCTGGATTGGATTTTATTAAAATTCATAGTACCACTCGCATTTTGCCGTGTTTTTATAATATTACGTTTATTATTAAACGAAAATTTTTAAACTCGTCAAGTTCTCGAGATAAAATTAGCAAATACTTGCAAGTAATTTAAATTAGTTTGTTACGGAAGAACGATACCAACACTTCAAATTAAGTAATTTATAAATTTTTTGAACGTTATTTTGAATATTAAACAGTAATCAAGGTTGCTTTCGGAAAAATCTGTGGAATTGCGCTCGTTATTCAATAGGAAATGTTAATTGTTCCATTTCGTGTTAATAATTACAATAATCAGGCCACCTGTTACTAATTACCTGGTAAAATCGTCGGCGTTTGGAAAATTCGGTCGAATTTTTAAAGAAAAACCTCCAAAATTGGTTTTACCGCGATTCTAATTACAGATTGACCGGCCGACAGATTTGTGTTAATGTAACTCGCAGAATTTTATTAATCAGGGGGCGACTGCAATAAATGTCAATTAATTAATACTTTTAACATGTTTATTAATATTCCATAATTTATTGCCAGCTTTATTACAATAACAAATTATAAAACGGAAAATTTTATTCAAACTTGATGAAACTTTTTACCATATAAAATTTACATCGACGTTAGGTGTAGCGACTTTTAAAAATTATTATGATGAATAAACATGTAATTTACAAATTTGTAATTTTTATCAATGAAACACCGAACGGGTCTCTAGAAGGAATTGCACACCTGCTGTAACCAAACAAGATTAATAAGTTTGTTTAACTGAAGTCAAAATTAATAATTGCTCACATTAATTCAATTAAATCTTCAAGTTTTCTAATTTGACTACCCACTTGCACTATTAGTACTAGTTTGCTAATCAGAGGTGAATTTATGTCATGAATAATTTGATGGTATGTCGCAAAATTGCACCTGAAGTAGTCAAGCACAGGTCAGGACCCACTGAAATTACATGGTCATGAACCTCTCAAATCTAAAGCTTGCGGAGAGATTTTGCTCAATTTTCTATCAGTCATAAATAGATATAAATATAAATTACAAATAAAGCTATAAACATCATATCATATCAAATATAAATAAAATAATGCGATATTTATTATAAACTATAAAATAAATTAATATAACGAGAAACATCAGGACAGAATCCGAATTCCAATGTTACTGCGCATTAGGTATATTTTTATTTTATTTATTTTTTTTACAAAATTTGTACTGGTTTTTTTGAAAAAGTCTTCTTCCAAAAACCAGGAAATAAAAATGCACTCGGGCGCTAAGTGCTCACTTGCACTTTCCAAAGCAATGCTCACGTTAGTTTTTAATCAAAATTACCAGAAAAACCATTATTCTGTCTTAAAAGTCGAAATTTATAAAATTTTACAAAATAGACAAATAAACCACGAGAAGAATTTTCAAACCTTTTAATTTTAATTATATTCATTCAATTTTGATACCTCGCCTTCTTGCCAACCAAAGTATTTCGTCCTTGCTGAATTTTTAATTTTTAAATCGATTAAAAATCTTCTGATTTATCCAAAATTCACGTAAAACATTATTACCACATCTAACACCTGCTAGCAACATAAAAACTACTTTCCAATCATTTTCCAATTTTAAATCGAATAAAATAATTCTTCCTCTAATAATTAGCATTAAATAAATTTTTAATTTATTAATTCAATTATCACTTTATATCTTTAATTTTCTCACAATATAATCAAAACTTCCCACTTCATTAAATTTTCGGTTTTAATTATCAATTTTTAAAATTCTATTAAACTAATAGGATTAATATTCGAAAAGTATTAATTCTTACAGCTAAACTAAAACATGTCAATATATAATTGCGAATATCCTTAAGACTTCAAAAAATTAAGCTTCTTGCCGTAATGTTAATACCACTTTCTTTCTTGTCTGTTTTGAAAAGTCAGTGTCTTTCAGAGAATACGGGCTCATCCAGGGCCGTAGCCAGACTGAAAGATTAGGGCAGGCTCAAGGTAGGCTGAAATTGTTTGAAAAAATTTTATTTAATTTTAAATCGGAACAGAAAAAAAGTTGGCTCTTGCCTCTGGCCAGTGCAGGCTCAGCCTGTCCCGGAGTACCCATGGCTACGGGCCTGGGCTCATCTCTGCCTGTGTAGAACCTAAGTGATTTGAATATGGATAAATTTACTTGTAGTTTCGTTGCAATTATTGTTAAAATTCTAATTTTATATTCTTTTCTAATATTACATCTACATGTAAACACAAACACTCAATTGTCCGTGAGTGACAGATCAATGCGGCCTTCAGGCCGCACAACTTAGGTAATCTTGTACCTATATATTATATTTTATAAAAATACAATATTTGAAATAATTAATCTTATTAATAGAATAAAAACTACATTAAAGTTTAAAAAAGATGTGATAAAATTTGTAGTGAACTAAGAAACCATATTTTTAAACTCTTAATGTTATTATCAAATTGGTGATCCAATCAAGTTCGATCACCAATCGAGTTCTAACCTTTTTTAAAAAATAGTAACGATTAATTAAAATTAAATTGTATTATGTATGATAATATTAAAAAATTAATTAATTCGTAATAGAACAGAAATGTTGATTTAATAAAGAATAAATTTGGAAACGGAAGCTAAAATATAAAGAAATAAGGTAACTAAGTATTATCACGAAATTTTCTTGATATAAAATTAAAAGCTGAAATTTGCATTACATTGGAAACTTAGATCCAATGATTTTAGGAAGTTCTTAATTTTAATATAAAAAAAAGCTTATCCTCAATTTTTAAAGAAGAATCATTGCAATATAAATTATTTTAAGGCCGAAAAATCCTTCCAATGCTCTAAATTACTGAATTGGTTGATAAAAAAAACATAAATTTTTCCAAGTCCTGAAATTTTAATTTGAATTTAATTAATTTTAATTTGGTTGAAGAAGAAATCTTGTCCCGTCAGCCCGTCATTGTACTAAATAAATTAATTTAATCTTTACAGTCGATAAATTAGCAAATTATTCACGTTTTAATAAATATTTTTACAGCTTCCATTTTTCTCTACTTTTAATTTTCCAAAATTTTCTTTTTTTATTTCAAATTACTAATTGAAAATTCTAATTCTAACAAATTTGTACAAACAAGAAAACATGACAATATATAAATATTTATCATTTCCACCAAATTCTGAACAGGAGAACAACCATCGGTTAAATTATAAGAATCAAAATTAAAAAAAAGTTAAGCTTTTACTTTCGATGAAAGTATAGGTTGTTAGATTGTGATCGAACAAAAAGTTTTTACAAAACATGTTTTATATGTCGTTTATCAAGTTTACTGTATTCTATTTGGGATTAACGGCCAGTTTAACAGCATATTTCAATAATTTTATTGCACATTTTATCATTTTCACCCTAAAAATAAGAATAATTTCCGATTTCTTACAGCGAAACCCGATTAGAGAAAATATTATCATTTTTATTGCTCTTCAGAATATATTGTAGTATAAAAATATCCAAAAGCTTGCGAAGGGCAAGGTAGAGCTTAATTTAGTGGAAGCCGGCCGTAAGAATTAAGTTGTAACCCAATTAAAAAAACTTAAAATAAAGTTTTTTAATTTGAACTACGTTTGAATTGTAAATACTTTTGTAAATGTTCTTTGCATTCTAATCTAAAAGATAATAATATCAAATCGGTCTGCTGGTCTGCTGGAATTATATTATGGACAGCCGAACAAGTTTGAAGCAGTTAAAATAGGCTTCCGTTTGCGAAGGTGAAAGAGAGAAGAAAAAGTCCGAGTTGGTTTAGCATTAGTGATTTTTTCGAATTAACATTTTTTAATCAGGTCCTGCATGTTTTGATATCGGTATCGACTGCATTGGAATGAAAAAGTTGGATTAGATAAGCACTTAGAAAGTAAAGATCGTAGGTGTGAGATGACTTCCATTGAACTTGAATCTTACTACTTATATGAATTCAATTTACATTCAACCGTTAAAACTACACCTTTCAATTAATTTTTTAATTAGAAATCTTACGAAGATAATAAGTCGAAAATATCTCACCTAGTAATTATTCTATATAAATCAAAACGAGTTCCTTAAAAGTTAAACTTAACGTGTAATTATTTATTTGGAGCATTGTCTACATCGCCATCATAAATTATGTCCAAACTTTTGTAATGCACCGGGAGGTTTCTAATATATGCGAAAAATAAGATAATTCGACATACTACACAGCAATAGCACGCTTATTATAATACAATGCCAAAATACGGTAAAGTATGAAATGTGACCCACGCCACAGACGTTAAAAACACCAACACGTTATTTCGTATAGAAATATATAGCAAACTCTAAAACTTTTGACCTGCTTTGCCCTTTCGAAGCATTAACTTTTCAAATCACTTGCTTAACCACGTCCGTCACGCCGAAAATTTTCTCTCATGATTTAGCCATCGCCATCGCTTCGTGGAGCTGCACTCTAAAAAAAAAATTATTCATCTTTTTATATACAAAACATTAATCAAAAGCGTTCCCCAAAATCCCTAAATATCTTTTAACTCAAATTACACTTTTGGTTTTTTTGGTAATTAAATTGAGCGCTTGCCAAAATACTCGACGCTAAAAAGTCGGTTATTTTTGCCGAATCGTGTTATGACAAGAAGCCGATGCAGTTGTAATAGCTTTTCCAGAAAATATTGATGTTCCACGAGTTTTTCTTGAAAAATTTGTAATTAAAATTAATCTAATGCGATTCGGAAGTGAAAAGCTTTTTCAAAACTTTGTTTATTTGCTTACTTGATAAATGTCGATTTCGTGCATTATTTTCCAGGGTTAAAAGAAAGCAAGAAAACATGTTTTTCTCGAAAGCATTATTATATTTATTATCGTTTTATGGAGGCTTTCATTGATGTAATTTTTCATCTACCGGAGTGGATCGCCAAGTGAAGAGCTTTTTAAAATTTTTCATTCTACTGCCTTTTTATTTTATTTCGCTTTTTATTTACTTGTTTAAAAAAATTATTATTTAAAACTTACGTTAATTTGTAGATTTTTCAGGCTTACAGAAGCTTAAATAATAACAGGTTATGGGCCCAGGTCAGTCATACGTTAAAAATTGTATTGTTGTGCTATTTATTAGCTGTTATTAATTTCTACGTACAGATAACTCCGTGCAACAGTGAATTTCAAGTCTTCTATCACTTGAAACAGTACGCAAATATTTTTAACGTTTAGATTTTATAATCTTGCGGTACATTCCAAACCTTTTGTATTTTTTTTTTTGGCACCGTAATTTTTTTTACAGTTTTTTTTTACACAAACGTAAGAAAATTCTTTTCTATTATAATGCTGAAGGCTGGATAATCATCATAGGCATACCATTGGCAAACCACCGAAGTGTAATCTGTTTCAGAAAACCTTCTGAATGCCGAAACGCTTGTACCAAATAATCCTATCTTTCATTTCATTTTTACTGCACAATAAAATTAAGAATCCCAAATATTTGGAAGCAATAAATTAGCTTACTAGCGAAAGTTCCAAAAATGCCAAAAAACTAACGAAATGAACAGCTATTATGAATCCCAAATTTTTATTTAAAAATATTCAAAAAGTGGTAAAGTTTGTTTTTGTCACCGGGTTTGAAGCATTCGCTAGACTTCAAATTAAATTGACATTTGGGGGGACCTCTTTGGGATCCGATGATTCTGATTCTGACCTCCGCATTTTTGTAATTTTTGCCACTTATTGTGCTGAAAGTTCGGCTCTCCAATAACAACTCCTCAAAGCGGTAGGGCCAGATGGCCAGAAATTTTCGAGAAAATCAACTTTGAACTATTATTGAGAAAGTTTGAAGAAAAGATGTGAAAGAATTAAGAAATAGTTTCGTAGCACAGGTAGTAAAGAGTTAGACTAGGAACCAGTGGGTGCGCGGTTTTATTCCCTCTTTCGCTAGTTTTTTAAATTTTTTTTTCTCTAGTGCGTATTCAGACGTCATTTAATTGTTGTAAAATTGAAATCCTCGTCGATTTTCTTGAAAATTTCTGGCTATCTGGCCCAACCGCTTTGAGGAGTTGTTATTGGAGGGCCGAACTTTCAGCACAATAAGTGGCAAAAATTACAAAAATGCGGAGGTCATATAATTCCCTTGTAAGAGCCCGTATTTTCTGAATACTTTCGTTACGTTGCGCTTTTCATCAGCTTCATGCATGATACATTTCTAGAGAATTTAATTATCTTTTCCTCGGCTTTTGATCGCACTTAAGTTGTTCATTGATTGAAAAATTAAATCTACTCAATAAATTCAATTAGATTCCGTCACTTGTGACTGCTCTTTCGTTCGTAGCTTCGAGAATTAAAATGTAGATAAAAAGTCATTCAGCCCTGTAATATTTCGATAAACAATTAATTGCTCTGCTGCTTCGAACGTAATTTTCTTTTCAACGGTATTGTAGATCTGGGATCTGTATGACCGGAATATATCGGTAATTAATATTAATTAGAATTATTATTTATAAAGTATCCCTGCCGACCAATGCAATAACTGTAACTCTTTATTATTTAAAATGAACGGTTTTTGGGTATAAATTTAAAATTAAAATAGAATTAAAATTAAAGAAACACTTCAGGTTCGAACAGATCAAAAAAAAAATTTACAAACTTGGAAACTGCTGCAGACCGGGGGGTCTGGGGGGTATGGAATACCCCCCAGCCCAAAATAAACGATGTAGTAGAATTATATTCTTTCGTCAAAATTTCTAGATCATTTAAAGTCAACTTATCTGTAGTTTTGATTAAAAATGAATTTGTTCAAATCCAATCCATAATTTACCATGTATGTAGCCAGACTGCGCTCTCAGTTTCCTGTTCCAGGACAAAATTATGAAAAATTAAAAAATGTATATTAGGCTGTAAATTAAATGTATGATTTTGTTCCTGAAAACGTTCTGGAGGATGTAAGTCTGTTTTTTTGCTTTTAGACGAGATAAAAAGCTTTAAGTAGTTAAAAACTGATTGAGATCGTTAAAATTCAAAGTTACGTCTCCTTCCAATCCAAAAGTGTTAATCTGATGTGAAACCTTAAACGTCTTAAATTATATTAACAATAAAATTATTTACATCTAATGAAATCATTCGACGGCGCTCAATACAAAGCTTTTTTTATGTCATAATATTAGGTCAGCATTACGCCATCCAAATAATTACTTATTCAGTTGTAGTTTACTATAGTTGAACTCACACCTTCTTTATTAAAAAGTATATGAATTATAAATCTATTTAAATTAAGAAATTATGCAAACAAACACGAGAGACTTGCATACCAGGGATAAAATTTTTGCACAATAATATCCAATTTTTATGAATACCTAATATTATTAAATATCAATAAATTACGATCAACTGTGTTGAATTAATAATTGTGACACGGATATAACGTATAATTTAAAATTCAAGTAAATTTAATGTCCATTCAAGCCCACTCTCAACATAACAGGTAGCCAGCATTCGGTTAAAAAACACAAATCTAATAAACATTTTTGTATTTTTATTTTCGACGATTACGGTCGCCTCATTTTAGTATTTTAATGCAAGATGAATCGTCCGAAATTTGCATTTTCATTCAATCACGCTTTTAAATAAAGTAACACGAACAGGTTGAATGAAATTTTTTGTCCTGCACACGAGATGAGTAAAAGAGAGGAAGTCGTTTGAAAAAACCACAATATTTACAAAGACGCCAAATTAATAATAGAGACCGAGAACAAATGGCAGATGAATCGAGTATTTGCTATAAATATTAAGCCAAAAGGCAACAATTAACCCCCATGGTGTAATGACACCTAATTACGAATTGGAAGAGACATGTCTGCCAAGTATCCGGTGTTAATGCCGATATCGTCCGCGTGTGCCACATGAATGGATCGTAGGCGCCTACCTATACGGAGACACGTGGGAGATGCGTAGGGACCAGTAGATGCACTAACCTGTTGCTCGATTGATGTCGTATCAGGATTGGATTAGCAAAATTTCTGCACAAACTGCAGCCAAATTTGGCACTGGCTACCCACCTCCCAAATATTTCTTTATTTTTATCCCAATAATGTGAGATTAGAAAAAGCCGCAGATTTTGAATTATCCAAAAAAAAACAGTAGTACCAATTTTTTTGGTTGCAGTGAGGTTTTCAATAAGTAAAGAATTGAGAATTTGAATCAAGAAATCTTCGCTCAACCCAAAAACTTGGCCGATCTTTGCAATTATATTTAAATTTTTTCGGAAAATTAAACAACGGGAAGTTAATTAATGGGGAAAAAATATAATTAAATAATTATTCCGGGAGTCCGGAAGCGAAAAATCCGTTCACCAAATTTTTTGATTTCTCTCTTTTAAATTCACAATTCACAATAATTTTTGCAATATTCGAACCACTAATTTGAGTGAAAGAAAATATTGGTTTTTCTTCTTTTCTTTAATTTTCCACTTACAAATGCAATAATTGTTATTCTGAAAAGCTGTTAAAATTTTTTGTATTCCTGGAAATTAGAAAACTTATAACAATTATTTGATCGCAAAGCGATAATCGTAAAATTATATTTAATTATAGCTCAATTATAATTTTATGATTAATTATTTTATTTAAAAACTTTAATTATTCTTTATTTCCAATCCTTAATTTACATTTACCTTTTCCATTTTATTTTTTATAGCTTTTATAATTTTATTATTTATATTTAAATTTAATTTTTTTATTGCTACTTTAAATCTGTTTTTCCTCTTGAAAAAACTTCCTTAATCTTTCTTCTACTTTAGCTTATTATTAATTACACATTTTATTATTACATATTTCCATTACCATTTTCAACAAATCAACTAATCCTGATTAATTTTTGAGTAAAATTGTCAGTCGGTAAGGACGATCCGCTTTGTATGTATAAATTATATTGCCATAAACACCAATAAAATGAGATATCCTGTCTGAATATTTCTTTCAAAAATATAATATGCAAATTTTCAAGTTGAAACTAATTAAATTTTGAAAAATAAAAGTAATAGTTCAGCTTTCCTCGTTTAATTTTCGTCATTTATTTAAATGAGTCATTTAAACGACATCGGGTTTTAAATATTAATTTTTAATTTTGATTTATTTTAAAGTTAACATAATCAAATCAAAAAATAATCTCAAGTTTGAAATGTAGTATTTAATTTTTTAAATATAATCAAAAAAATTTTATATTAAAATTTAAAAACAAAATTAAAAATTTATTGTTTTTACGTATCTATGTTAAAAAAGTTGATAAAAGTTTAAAGATTTGCTTAAATTTTAAGCTATTCTTTTAAAGGGTGGCAAAGGCAAAGTGGCGATGGCCAAATGAGGACGACAAAAATGTTCTAAAACTAAAAATATTAAAGCAAATCATAACTTTTTGAAATTATCTTGAAAACGGATTTTCTTCGTATACTAGATTCAACGACTATTCTGTAGAGACTTTATAACAAATTACCTACGTGGTTTGCCATTACCTTTCAAATGCATCAGATATCTCGACTTAACGGTCGCTATATTTACCCTCCAAGCTATAACTGTTTACACAGAATTACTAGGTCAGAACGAAATCATCCAATTCAATTTGAATTTATTGATGTATTTTTTTCTTTAATTGTCTTTATTGAGGGTTTGGTTGGATATTCACATTCACTTGGTTAGCATTTCTGGATGAGGGAAGGAATTTTATACCCCTCAGAAGAACCCACCCTCCAGACATTTAGGTGATAGATACATTTGTTCTGATAAAGTCTAAAAGTTTCCATTTAATAAATATGCATACAAATTTATAGGTTTGTAACCAGGAAGTCTGAAGATTATGTACTACTGTGCTCTCTGTTTGTTTTACATTAATAATTAATCATGTTAGATAATCTTCCACTTCAGAGTTGGCAACAATAACAATAATTATATTGTCGTGTTTCGAAACCATAAAAATCATAATTCATTTATTTTGTAAATTATTTTAAAGTTTAATTTTGTTTTATTATTTATTTATTTATCATATTGTGTATAAAAATGTTTGTTAAATTATTTGCTCTGTAAATAAGGTGGGGAAAATAAAACTAGAAAAGTGAGGGGCTTGAATAGAAACACTTGGCTGACGCCTTTACGTCGAATAGACGGGCGGACGAACATCATTCCCGCAATAATAACTTAATTTTGATTGTAAGTTGATTTGAAGTGAGGGTGTTTTTTTTTGTTTTATTTTAACAAATGCAATTGATCATTGATAGAAGAATTTTTAAGAAGTGCGAAAAGTGAAGAATTTGTAATAATTTTTGGTCGATGCGTAAAAATTAAATTGCAACAAAATTGTTTAACCAGGCGTGGTCAGATGCAAAAGACCATGTGCGCTTGCAAGGCCACACATTACAAGTCTAATGTTACACATTTGAAATTAAATATTTACGCTACAGAAATTTTCAATTTAATTAAAATTGATCAATCGAAGAAGAGCTCATAGCTAAATAAAATAATCTGTGTTACCTCAGCAAATTTCGCAAGAGGGTGAAAATGCATGAATTTGTAAAGCTGGGGGCATAGCAATATATTTAAAATTTAGATTAATTATTTAATATTTTATATTGGGCGGGAGGCGTTTTAGTACCCTCCAACGATCATCACGAATTTCACTATTTCAACTGCACTATAGGAAAGAGGACACTTTTCTAAGCATATTAGGACAAAAATTTCGGAGGTCTATGCATTAGTTCTCGAAAAAATCGAATTTGAAAAATTTAAATTTACATGTATTTTAGATACACCTTTTAACACGGCTGCACGATTAGCCGATTTTGTGTAAGGCAAAAAAATATCCCTGAAAAATGACAGAACTCGCCAAGGGTGGAACTCGAAGCCATAGAACTCGTCCGGGTGTCGACCGCGACTGACAACAACATTAAGAGTGTATCAAAGCACTCGTACCGTCAACAAAATGAAGAGCAGGGACTCGACGTTCTAGTTTACCGCGACGCGACTCGTTGCAACAGGGTGTATCGGGTTACAACTACCTGCTTTTATATAACTTTAAAATACCGTTTTTTCGAAAACGAATTCATGGACCTCCGAAATTTTTGTTGCGTTATACTCAGAAAATTGTCCTCTTTCTTATAGTACAGTTGAAATTTTGATATTCGAGATGATCGTTGTCTGACAGTAACCCCTCCACGTACCAGTCGCCACTGAATGGTTACGTAAAGTTGTTCGTACTCGACAGATCTTTAAATGTCTGCCCTTACTGTTTTTTAAGAGTTATTTTGTAAGAAAGAAGAGAAATACGATGGGAAACTTGGATGGCACAGTAGAATAGAATTTGCGCTGTAATAAATTTAATACTTACCAGGCAACAATTTATTTATTTCGAGTATTTGTGCGTTTGTAAGGATACGATTTTTTGCTGATCCTGATTTTTTAACATAAAGTCAAGACCTCTCCGATTTTAGCAAGTGAAGGTTAGGGAGTTGGTTAGTATTCAAACCGGGGGGTCTGGGGGGTATGGAATACCCCCCAGTGTATTAGTATTAATTAATTATATGAAACTTTCAACAGTTTTCTTGATGTTTTTTGACATGAATACAGTCAGGCAGTGACAATTACAAAAGGGGCTGCTGGACATCCCGAACTTCGGATTCCAAATAGGCTAAATCCGCCACTGAACACAGCAGTTTCGTCATGACGTCAAGGTTTGCTACAATAAATCGAGGCCAATCTCGCATTCTTTAGCTTAATGACATGCAATTGATCAATTAACTGCCAATGTTCGCTAAGTACAACATTTAGCAGTTTTCTTCCTTTCTGATATTTAATTTCCAAATTTTCAGATAAAACTGAAAATGTGGACCTTAGTGCCCTGCTACTTATACATTTTGGCTATGAACATTAATTTAAATTTCTTTTGGCACTAATGTGGTATAAGCAGTCCGACTCTGATACTTCTAACTAAAAGGACAAATATTGAATGATGCAGCATTTTTCGCAATTACGCAGACATGACTTCATATTAAATTGTAATTTTGATTCGCAGTGGAAATGTTATTACAATTCTTTGACCTCGCTAAAAAATCTCATTAAAAATTTTATTGAACCTTGACGGAATCCATCGAAATCCTACCACTTTAATCAATCCAAAAAATAAAATTTGTTTATTTTTATACAAGAAACTTTCAAGTCTCTGTCATAAAAACTTTATTATCGAGATCGAGTGAAACTATGACGGAAAAATCTTGATGAAGCATAAACAACAAAATTTATTTTGGAAGAATCGAAAGTGGTGCACTAATCCAATGAATAATTCAGTACAACATATTTAAGCAAGCAGCGATTTTAAAGAATAAATCTAAAATATGAACTTTTATTGTCTCGGAGTAAAAAGAAAAACAAAATTGAGAAATCATAAAATGTGTTAGTAAACCACACTCGATAAACTTCACTGTTAAAACTTTTGAATTGTCTTTTAAAAGTTTTCCTCTCATATTTTAGACGTACAATGGCTTTTTGATACCAATGGACGATGATCGCAATATTCATCATAAAACTTTTGTTAACTCGACTTAATGTCTAATAAGAGTTTGTTTATCGAAATTTTATTGCACTGCTAAATAACTAGAAACAATTTTATGCCTTGTTGGCTCGTAGGTGTATTTTCTTGACGCTTTTCGCCATTTTCACGTTAAAAATTCATTTGATATGGATAATTAATTGTTGACGACATAAATGCATCATAAAAAGTGCTACCTTAGAAGTTTCTTTCTATGCAGGATTGATTTATCGATAGGTGCAGTCGTGATTGGCATTTATTAGGTTTCATAATATCGCAATAATTATTTTTTAGTTTTGGCACCTACCACATTCTAACCGGCTGGCTTTTTTTGGAAATAACTGAAAAATGCCCGGAAGCTGCGGGAAAAATCTAGAAAAAAAACCCGTTGCTTTTTGGATTTTTAAAAAGTAAACAAAATAAATAAGTCATCGATTATTTTAATGATGATTATTGAAGACCAAAAGGAATGCTAATCTGTGATTATGTATGGTTTTTTCTGGTATGTTGACTAATATAATATAATAGAAAACTATAAATTAAAAGCCATAAATGTTGATTATATAAATTTCGATAATATTTAAAAAGACAATTTTATTAATTTATGCAATGTGAAAGCATTAAAAATAAACAAAGGCGTGGTGAACATTTTTATTTATTAACAACATTAAAAATTTTATTGTCACCATAAAAAGTATACAAGAATTACAATAAGGAAATGCCTTTATTTGTTTATTCCCTATTAACACTGTTCGTCGTAAATCAGAGCCTCTTAAATATTGGGTTTCGGGCTTAATAATTTATGGTTCCAAAACCGTTTCGAAGAGAATAAAATTACTAATACACCTCTGTGGAAAATAATAAGCGAGTTATGTTTGTTATTGAGAAATGCAGTTGTGGGAGATCATGAATGAACTCGTACTTGCTACAAAAGGAAACGCCTGATCACCAATTGATGCTTTGGATGATCGTCTTTAAAACCGTGCACTTAAAAAACGACACGTACTTCTTTTTGTAGTACCTGCTGGTTTCTACATATTTTTATTTACAATGGGTGATTATGGTCAAATGTCACGAAATTCTTTTGTTCCTTTGCATGCATTAAAAATGTGATATTGCTAAAATTTATTGTTGTTTCAGATGTCGACGTGCAGTTTACAAGTTGTTTTTTTCCTGCAATTTGTTTTCCTCGCCATGGCCATGAAGCACCCAGACACAGACTCAATTCTCGACATAATAAATACGAAAGAAGTCGAGAGATTAATAGCCCAACGAAAGGAAAATATTTCCAAGGAAGAACGTCGTTATCTAATGCAAAACGAATTGGACGACTCGTACGTGCCACCGGACCAAGAGCTGGAGTATCAGCGACTGCAGCTTCTCGATGGCGAGGCGGAAGTCATGGGACGCACCGAAAATCCCAGAATCGACATCGACGTCTTGTTGAGACGCAACAACGTCTCCGATCCTTTCAAAAGTACCGAACTGCTCTCGGACTTGAGAGGATACCACGGAAGGAAGGTGCTCAAATCGAGCAAGAACGCTCTGCTGGTGACCAAAAAGGAATACTTGAGGAAGGATTGGTGCAAAACCGAACCGTTGCTTCAAAAAATTAAAGAAGAAGGCTGTTTGACCCGGACCGTCATCAATAGGTTTTGCTACGGCCAGTGCAACTCCTTCTACATACCAAAAAATCCAAAGAGGAAAAACAGGCGTAAGCAGCAGCCGGAAAACGACTACGAGGATCAGAACGGTGCCGCCTTTAAATCCTGTTCCTTTTGTAAGCCCAAAAAGTTTACATGGGTAACGGTCACCTTAAAATGTCCAAACATGGTGCCCCAATTTAGGAAAAAACGCATCCAGCGAATTAAACAGTGCAAATGTATAGCAACGAATTTAAATTGAAAGAAAATCTTTGACGTCACGCACTTGAGCCTCATGAGTAACGTTTAAGAAGTTAAGATAAAAATTAAAAGCAATTTAAAATGAATGAACTTTTTTTTAATAATAAAACTATTTTTTTGTGAAGTACGGACGTGTAGATAGCGAAGTGATGTGGTTTCTTTTTAAAATAGTTTGGTCCATTAGAACCAGGAAGCAAATTAAAGACTGGTTGTGTGCCGGTAAAATTTGAAAAGTTATGAATGAAGAAAGGTGTGGGTTGAAGATGGTAGATGTGTGACCCTTAACGAGGTAGGCGACGAGTGCTAATAAACGTTTGCAAGAACATTAATAAGTGTACAAATATTAAATGGCGCCGCAAACCTACATTATTGAGTGGGTACAGATCATTAAGTTGTGTTGATTTCTATTTATAATTTTATTATTAAGCAACCTACATGTGCCCGAAAACAAATCAGCAAATCTTAACGCTGGACTGTGTGGTTTAAAAATTTCGCAAATTTTTAAGTGTCCAAAATACTCGAAGCTACGTAGGCTTAAACAAAAAATGCAAATTAGTCAAATAATGAGAGTGCCGATGAGAAACCAAAAAAGACGTCTTCGTGCATATTATTCCTAATTCTCGCTTTTTAGTGCTAGCAGTTACAAAGTGCTAATTAGTTGTGTCTAAATATAAAACCAAACATATTTCATACGTTGTTGATTTTCAAAAATTTCTCAAAATTCATTAACATTCAACCCAATTTCCGGGCGTTACGTGCTCGCAAAATTTTCTATCCACATCCACATACACCGCATTAGACGAGGCCTACGCACCAAAAAAGAAAACGTTAAATTATGTTTGTTAATTTTCTAAACGACTTAAAAATTTTGTAACTAAACTCAGAGATTGTATCTCGTAATTTTATGATCGAGATGGTATCTCCGATTCTCCATAAAGTAAAAATAAATCGCATAAAAATTTTAAACGTTTCATTCGAAATTTGATACCAAAAACATTAATTAAAATTTCCTGTAGGTTGGCAAAAAATTACTTTGTATCACAGAAGTTTTAATTTTTAATTGGACTTTTCGTTGTCTGGGGGAAATCCACCAATAATTACGAATAATTAAGACATTCAAAAAATTGGATATTCCGTAATAGTACATCATGGTTAAAATTAAGGATAAACCTGATTTGGAACAATCCGAAAGGATTAGCTAAAGGAATAAATTATTTTAAATCTTTTGGAATTTTATTGCATAAAGTGTTAGAAATAATTTAATAAATTAATGCATCTTAATTTTATTAAATTCTCTAAAAAATTTTGTATTCAAACCTACGATTTATTTTCAGTAGTCGCCACTCTACTGCGCTATTATTAAGAATTCGATTAGAACATATTTTAATTAGTTTTCATTTCAAAGTAAGAACTTCTAATTGAATATTAAAGGAAGCCAAATTGAAGTTCAGAGGTAATAATTTTTTTATTATTATTATCCAAATTAAATATTTAACATTCAATATTTTTATTGAGCTTTCAGTTAAGGTTATCGCTTTCATCAGAATTTATTTAAGCGATAACCTTCGCTGAAAGCTCAATATTGATTATTAATGGTTAATTAACTTATTCAGTTTAAAATTTTTTAATATTTCAATATATAAAAAAGTACAGTAATTTTAGCAGTTTTCAGTTTTCAAATAACACAAAATTAAATTACATCCTAGTCCAGGTCTGTTATTTTTCGGAAAATAGAAACTTGAAAATTTGGAGAGTGCGGAAAAAATATTACGTTATTCATCAACACAAAAAGTGTAGCAGAAATTACCAGCGAATAAAATAAAAGTCACTTTATTAATTGAAAATTTTAAAAATTAACAGGTTGAATATACTGTCGTGAAACAAAATATTTCGACCCACCCTGTGCTAAATTGTAAAAATTTGTTAATTTGATTTTTAAACGTTTAAATTGGAAAAGTACAGAGTGGGGAGAAAAAGATTGAGATAGAGGGGCTTCTTGTGCCAACCATGGCCGACAGCGGGTGCGTGATTTTGCATGCCCGCTGAAATTTAATTTTTGATGCGTATTGTAATTGTGAGTAATTAATTTTGATTTGAATAAAGTGATTTTTATGCGAATGCATTATTGCGCCTTTTTTGGATGATTAATTTGATATTTTGGATAATTTTGATATTTTTTGATTGGTGGCTACTGAGAAATAGTGGATTTCATTAATTTGGTAAAATTTGGAAAGAGCGGTTGAAATTACAATTTTCGATTTGAATTTAAAGTTGGAAAGTTTGAATTATAGTTGAGCAAACGAGTGTTGTGTCTGATAACTCGACGATTTGGATAAGGCAACAAATCAAACTTTGTTCCTTTCGAATAAAATTAAAATTTTATTTTACATTGAAATTAAAAATTTTACATTGGATTAGAAATTTATTGGTTATTTTTGAAGAATTTATTATCTACTTGCATTGGATTGAATTTTGATTTTTGGAGAGTTGATAGTGAAAACGCAAGAATCCTTCGACCCCTACAAAATTACCAATTGCTCCCGCACTCCAGGGTTAACCCGAGGCAATCAAGAGATTTGTTATTTTCTACGAAAATTGTTATTTTCTGGTTTACCTGTATGATAAATCTATTGCTGTATAAACTAAAGGATATTCCATACCCTCACACAGTCCCGGTTTATAGAGCAATATCTATTCCCGATCCTGTTATTTCCTACAGTAAAGGACCTATATAAGGCCGGTATGCTGCCTTATCAATCTGCATAAGACGAAAACTAAAGCTTCATCATTATTATCAGCCCTTCAGTCTACTTCTGCCTCACTAGTCTGTTCTTCTTCGGAGTAAGGTTTCAGATGTTTGGGGAATGCCTGTAACTTTCTCTACGGCTTCACGTGCCCCCCGAAGCACGGAAACAGTCATATAAAAGTTTTAGACTCATCCCAGATTCGATCCAGGTACCTCAGAATAAGCTGTTGTTCTGCTAATTTATAATAATTAGTAACCGCGTTATTCTCATTTTCAGCTAAATTTTAAACTTCTGTTAAGTTCAGATAGATCCTCCGTTATATAAATTTTAGTTCATATGAAATAAGACTGCTTTACATTGAAAACGCTTTTCAAAATAAGAAAAAAATTGATTCCATAAAAATAGAAACTTACAAATCTGCTGTTTTCAAAATTAATTGTATTATAAAGTTCATACAAAAAACACATTCAAATTTCAATGTCCTTTGTATCTAAACTACTTAAACATGCAGTCGCGGACTTTTTTTATAGGAAGAAAACAGCTCACTCAATGCTTAAACAAGGTACAAATTGAATTTACTGATGGGAGTCCGAGGTGATTATTTTTCTGTAAAACTTGAAAAGATATTAACAGTTCCAAAAACTTTCACCCTCAATTTTTCGGGAACGACAGCGCATCTACCAACAATATTTCATTGAGAAATAATATTAATATTATTTTATAATTGATTGGATTTTCGAACAATCGAACTCAGAAATGCTGCAATTAATTTTTAATCGCCAAGTGAAAAAATGTAATTGCCACTATTAATTCTGCGGTGTATACACTATTTTTTCCACTTTCCAAACCGAATTTTTGGCCCTCTCCATAGAGATTTTAAAATAATAAAATTTTATTGTTAAAATTGTCTCACCCTTTTTGGGGAATTTTAATTAATAATTTTGGTATTTGTTTGAATCTTGATAATTAATTTTGGTATTTTTTATTATAATTACAAAATATTATTGGTAAAATTAATAAATAAAAAATATATTCCTGGACTCGAAAAAAAGTTAACAAAAAATTAAAAATAAAACTATTAGATTTCAAGTTGAAATTTTTCGAAAATCATAATGAAATCTTCGTTTTCTATTTCCCATTAAAATTTTTAATGAATATTTGATTCATGATTTAAATCTGATCGACTGCTGATTTAAAGCCTGTTTACGTTATAAAATTTTCGTTAAAATTTCCTTAAAATTTGTAGATTTGCAGATTTGTGTTTACAATAAAAATACAGTGCAAAGAGGCAAATCTACAAATTTTAAGGAAATTTTAACGAAAATTTTATAATGTAAACAGGCTTTTAGTTTATTTAAAATTCTAAATAAAATTTAATTGGCATACTATTCCTGAATTTTTGTTCCTGCTCCTTGGTTATTTTCATTTCGAGATAAAACAGAAAATTTAACAAGAAAAGTATTTTTTTTTCTTCTCTGGCCTTAAAGTTAATTTGTCGTATCTTCTTTTTTATCTTTTTATGCTTCTTCACAGAAGTGTCGTTTTTTAAGGACTTTCTTGGCAAATTACCTCGGTGATTTGCCATTGCCTTCCTCCTCCTTTGTTTTATTGGACTTCATTGGGTTTTCTATGCTTCATTGCAAAAAAGGATTTGTTTTCCTAGCAAAGTTTTAGTGGGTGTAACAAAGATTTTTTGCTGCTACAACAAATTTTATGCTGCTAGCCAAGTATTTCCTGTTCAGGAAAAGAAAATTTGTTAAATCAACTAAAAACTTTGTTACGGTAGCATAAAATTTGTTGTAACAGCAAAAAGCTCTATTTAGGCTATAAACGACGAATCTTTTTTCACAGTTTTTTTCAAGAACTACTTTTAACTTTTTTACGCCCGAATACGCTGTTTATGGACATTCTTGCATTTTTAAGTTGTTCTTGGCAAAAATTTATGTTTACGTCTTCATACCTTCGACATTTTCGCGGTCAGCGAAGTAGAACATATTTGTAATAATTTAGGTTGCCAACGTCGAAATAAGATGAAAGAGTCTTTTTTAATCCAACCTTGATGTCTTATGCTAGGCGTGGGACCGCTGTAGCAAGAACAACTAAACAACACTTTAACTTCAATGAAACGCATATTTAATTTAAATATTGCATTATCAAAATTTAACTTGAGCTGTGTTTTTCAGAACCTATAAGTTTAAACTCTTGCTTTTGAAATCTAGACGACCGGTCAGGAGGTATTTAACTTCTCTCGACCGTCTCGAGCGATGTACAATCCAAAATTAAATTTGGAAAAATTTGGGAAACTCAATTACTAGAATCGTTTTAGATTCCGAACACTTTATAATTTTAAGGCATTTTATAAATTTTCCCAAAAATTATTAATTTATTTTTAAATTAAAATTTTGAACTGCCACAATTTTGATTATCAACAACTGTCAAAACTATACCTGCGAGACACGCGCGTTTTATTAGAAAAAACCGAATTTTAAATACAGGGTGATAGATGTATGGGTTACGAATTATCTTTCATCTGATCTGTTCCGGATGGAAGCGAATTTTATTCCTGTCTATCAGAGCTATCATCACATTTAGTCAATATTTAACTGTAGGTGCAACTTATAATACAGTAGAAAATTCAACACAATAAATTAAAGAAAAAGTTCCTATTAATTTTACCTTCTCTTTGTTATTTGTTATTATTAAATAAATTAGGATAACTTAATTAACAATAGATAATAATAATAAGTTTTAAGTAATTTATATAATGTAAGTTTTTATTTTCTCTTTTTACACTTTGGGTAAGTAGGATTAAAATGCAATAAAAATAATTATATTAATTATAAAATTATTAATAATATAGGATTTTGTTATAAATGCCCACCTGTTTGACTTCAAAAGGCTATGATCTTTTTATAAACTTTGTTAATTAATTATTATAATGTAAAATGATGTAGTTTAAATTACCTTTGATCATATAAGGTGTTGATGCGTATTTATTATTTATATTTAAATGTTATATATAATAAGTTACGTACAAGTTATATTCAATAAATTGTATGGTAATTAACTGGTTTTAATTAAATTTTAAAAAGTATGCCGTTTTATTTCAGCAATGTTTACTCATTTATTTTGTTTTGACAAGTAATATTACTTCTACATATTATATCACAGAACGAAAAGTTCTGGTTTGATTATATTCTGGAATATTTTTAGTACCCCATAAGGAAGAAATTCGGTGCAGTCGTGAATGGATTAACGAGATTTCCATAGCAAACTTATATTTGGAATGTTTTGTAAACTTTCTAATAAACTAATAAAAAATCCAATATTCTGATTTTTGTTACAATAATCAGCAATTTAGTGAACAGGATTTAGCCGCAATCCTGTCCACTGCAAAGAGGTTCGACTTAAGAAAAACTTCCCAAAAGTAAAATTAAATTAGCATTCACTACTGTTGACTCCACTTGGATAATTATCTAAAGTGTCGTTCTATGGTGAATTACGAAAGTTGAGAAAAAGTTTAGTAAAAAAGTGATAAGAAATATGGCTTAGAGAAGGTTGCCTCACAGGGCCGTATTTAGAATAGATTTTCAGGGGGGGTTTTAAAAATATTAAAAAATAAATAGCTAATTTACTAATATACAAAGGAAAAATGAATAGAGGGAGATTTTTTTGCCAAGACGACGGAGGCCTAGATTTTGCTCCGATGATTTTTGAGTATAATTTTATGCAAGTATTTTTGCAATAAGATTTTATTTTTAAGTATTATTATTGGAAAATTTTGTTTGAAAGTATTTTGGTCGAAAGTGACCGCAAAAAAGTTGAAATTTTGTAAGATTGTTTTTATTTAAAGTGATTTTTTTTTTGGGCAATTTTTCTTTATTTGACTTTGATATTCAGAGAAAATTTTGATTTTTCTGAAGTTTATTTAATGGTTGAAAATAATTTGTTGAAGGAACGACAAATTTTGACTACAGGTTGACTACTTGAATTAACGCCCTCGCGTTATCACGGATAAAATTTTGTTGGTGCCATTTTAAAAGTTTTGTTTACTACGATATTTTAAACTTACTTTTAAACTTATTCATATTTTAATTTTAAACTTTTTTGTAAAAAACAGTTCTTAAAAACAACCTTTTAATTTTAAAATTTTAATAAAAATCACAAACTAAATTCTTATTTTACCGATGGCGATGGTAAAATAATGTTGTCAAAACGAAGAACTAAATTAAACTAAAAGAAAATTTCACAAATCTTAAGCAAATGTACATATTTTCAATTTATTTACAAACAATTTACGAGTTTACAATGCTCACTCTAATTTATTACGGAAGTATTATTTTAAGCTATGCTGCTGATGATGGTCATAAAATTTATTTTCCTTTTAAAGAAAAAAAATTTTTTAAAATTCTTTTACACAGTACTGTAAATATTCTTTTATATTCTTCATCGTCAGTTTTTATATTTTTGTAATTTAGTAGTAGGTGTATTCAATCCAGTGTCGCCAATCGCCGAATATTAATACGAATTTCCGATTTTTTAATTTGGGATTTAATTTATTAGAAATATCTCGTTAGTTTTAATTTTTATTTCAACACTTCAAGTTTAATGTTTTTGTTATTAGTTGTAAAGATTGTTTTTGTTTTTTCTGATTTTTTTTTATGATTGCAGTCAGACTGATAAATAATTTCGGGAGGGGTTGTAACCCCTAACCCCCCCCCCACCCGTAAATACGGCCCTGTTGCCTCGCCTCAGGAGCAACCGAAAATCATGATTATGTCTCTATTACCTTTAGATTTCCATATTTTCAGTTACAGCAGTAAAAGCATAGAGTCAATTTTTAGCATTTTAAAGTTGAGTAGAGTATTCAGTCCAGATACAATTGGTTTATTCTAAGTCTAATCATTGTACTGCGTTTAAAAGCTATAAAGCAAGGTAAGTAATGAAATGATTCTGCTGTACAGTGCTTCACATACCCAAAGCCATTAAGTGTGTAAAAGAGTCAAAAAAATTAAAAGTCTAATTAAATGAAAACCTGACCAACATCGAAAAAGATAGAGTAAAGCCATCGCAGACTGAAAGATAATGGAAATAACAAAGTGAGAATTGCGAAAATAATCGTAAAAGAAAATAACTTAAAAAAGTTTTAAGTATTTTTGGGGTATTTAGTAGTATGTGATGTTAAATAATCAAACCTAACAAAATGTTAAAATAATAAAATTTTTAACTGTTAAGTAAAGAATATATACTACAAAGAAAACATAATATTTATAAAACACTAAAATAAGCTAGTTAGTTATATAAGTTAATAAGTTAATAAAATAAGTTGAACTTAGAATATTAGAATAAACAAGAAAATAGAATTCTGAAAAAATTACGCTAAAGAAATGATAAAAATTACTTAAAAATAAAAAACTTTGTAACATAATATAAAGGCTCTTATTTCACGATTATTTTCGATCATCAGTCATGTATAACAGTAAAAATAACAAGAAGTGAGAGCAAATAAACCAAACAAAATTTTAAAAAGTTAAAAAATCAAGAAATTAACCAAACTAAACGAATTCACGTGTCTAAATGAAATTTATTTATGAAATTTATGAAATATTATAATTTATGAAATTTCATTTAGACACGAATTCGTTTAGTTTCGTTATTTGGAAAGCACAACATTTATTTTAAAGTTGGTTAATTTCTTGATATTTGCTCTCACTTCTTGTTATTTTTACTGTTATACATAACTGATGATCGAAAATAATCGTGAAATAAGAGCCTTTATATTATGTTACAGAGTTTTTTATTTTTAAGTAATTTTTATCATTTCTATAGGGTAATTTTTTCAGAATTCTATTTTCTTGTTTATTCTAATATTCTAAGTTCAACCCTGTCAAATGTGAATTATTGTCATTTTAGTGTTTTTTAAATATTGTGTTTTCTTTGTAGTATGTATTCTTTACTTAACAGTTAAAAAATTTTATTATTTTAACATTTTGTTAGGTTTGATTATTTTAATCGTAAAAGAGACGAGAAAAACACAGAAAACTTTTTTCTTTTTCCTCGCCCTTTTAGCCATCGCCACACTGTGTGTCAAAAAATTGGAATTATTGTATAAGGCCAATAATTGATAAAAGGTCAAAGTCTATAAAAAATAACCTCTTCTTCGGTTTCAAATTATTAAATAGGATAATTTTAATATTTTGTTAAAATTTAAATATTTTTAATTTTAACATTATGTTTTCATTAATTTTTTATGTTACCAACCTAAAAATCTGACGGAGTAATGCGGTTTTTAGGCCCACAATCTAGATATTCTAGTTTTTACTATAAAACAATACTTTGATGCTTGTTATCTAGGGAAGCATCAAAGTTACAAACAAATATCCCGAATAAGATTTGTTGGAAATTTAATTGTGTATAAATTACATTTTATTAATTTTATACAAAAATCAACCGTTTGCGAGATATTAGCAAATCAAGCATAGACGGTTATCACCAAGCAAATTCGGCTGGATTATCCTGTTTCTGTAAGGAAATGCAAGGTAACCACAAATTCATGACAAACAAGCTATGTATCTGGTATTATTAAGATTACTAGAGAGCGATGGTATTCAATAAATCAATAATTTGAGTAAATTTTAGAAAAATTACGTAAGGTGATATTGCAAATTTGATATTTCGTCATTAGGTATTTTTGTATTTGGCTTTAAAGTGAAAACGATATATCTAATAAGCATTAAGGTTATTGGAACAGTTAAACAAATATTTGTCGAGACTATCCTAGCAAAATTGGCTCCCAATCAAGCAGACGAAGAACAAAATATGAAAATTCAATGCGAAGGATCAGCGATTTGTTTTTCTTGTAAATATTGAAATCAAATCGAAATCATGCAGAAAACTGAGCCAAGGACCTTTAAGTAGCCGGTTTAGACAAAGTTTAAATAGTTTTTGGCAGTAGACAAACATATCAGACATGGTGCCCGACAGGCTGCCCGAATAGAACTCTGAATCTGAATTATCGAGTGACAAAACAACAAACCTCAGATGTGGCAAGGTTCCACAAAATATACCCTCACCTTATTTTCTTATCCTACTCTCATAGCTAAATTTCCATGAATATTACATTTTTCCAATAAAATTTTAAATTTTTCCAATGTGCTGTAGTGTAAAGTTGTTTAATTTACATATCCACTACATTTTCACAGGGTATTATTTTGCTACTTCCAACTTATGAATAAATTAGAATACATTTCCAATTTTAACTTTAACTTGAAAACTTTTTCGCGCAGAAAAATTAAAAATAGGAAGTTCGACGCTAAAATTATTATCCAAGAAACCAAATCATTTTTGCTCTTCTACTATCTTTTATATTACAAAGAATAAATACCTACATTATTTTATAATAATCTTCAAAAAAAAAAAATATTTCATAATATTTAAAATTCGAACCCGCATGTTCCGCTCAGTTTCTCAAACAGCGGTCACTACAAGCTGTAGTTACAAAAGTTTACCTTGTTTGTGAAAAGCAAAACAATTCAAAAAATTTATTTTTTGCAACGATTAAAAATAAATAAACTGAAGTGTTTTAATTTTGGTAAACTAAAAATAAAAAATATTTTTAAAAATTGCATTATTACATCATACTGCTCATCGTAAAATATTTTGTAATTCTTCTCAAGTGATTTGATGAATCAGATTTTCAATAAAAATCCTGACAGTTAATAATAAGCATCCGAAACAAATTTTAACCGCTGAAGTAATCATTAGTCAATAAAATTGCTTCATTTTTTTATTCAAAGGAGAAATTAATAAAAAGACAAAAAAATCTTCTGAATACGAAAACGTCGATTTTTTATGGAACGGAATAACTTAGCCATATCGAGGATTATTTTGAGTTAGCTGCTTTTATATTACGAAATATAAATTTAATAATTTTATTGGCTTCATCAATAACATTTCATTTTTTTAATGTTAAATAAATCTGACGTTAAGTGGCGCCGTTGTATAATAAAAAAAATTTATGCTTTATTACTTCTGAATATTTTGTATTTTGCACAAATCTCCTGAGGTGCAATAAATGCTTACATTGTAAAATATACATTATCGTATATTACATTAAATTATTTAAATTTTATTTCGCTGCTGAAGTTTTACTATTTCGAGATGACACCGAACTTGAATAATTAATGAATTTTAATGGTGCTAACCGTAAAGTTCACGTAGTCAATAAATTTGTAGCACAATCTATAAGATAATTCAAAAGAATATTATGGTTGAGAGTTAAGAGAGCGTATTTTCGGTAAACTATTGCGTACTAACGTAAGATGGCGCCAAAGTTTAAGTAATCTAACTAGGGGGAAGTTAAGCGTACGAAATTGAAAATTGAGTTTAAAACACTGAAAAGTGATTAAACATGCAGGTGCGGGTAGTTTCTGGAATTTTCAGGTTCATTTTATGTTTATTGTTAAACATAAATTAATCTACTCGTTCCGTAGTCTGTTCCATTTATCAGTTATTGAGTAATCTTCTATTAAAAATATAAACGAAAAATTGCATTATTGCATTACGAAAACTTTGAAGTAGTTTTGTACATTACATTTTCATTTATTTGATTTATGTAAGAAGAAAAAGAAAAGCTAATCGATTTCCTGAAATTTCTTCAAACTTTCTAGGATTTCTTCAAATTTTCTTGTTTTGTACACTGGATTTCTGCACTGATTTTCTCTAGATAACAAAAAGCTTTATGTACTTGATTAAAAAAAAGACGACAGCATAAAGAATGTCTTTTACTTAGCTCAGTGGGTTAATAATTAGCATGAGATAGATAAATGTAATTCAGAAATTTAAATATTTAGTCACAATTCAAAAAACTTCTATTCTTATTCTGTCATCCACATTATTGCAAATAAGTAAAATCCAACTTTGAAAACCTTAAATCCGACCTACAAACCACACTTTCTTTTTAAACTGCTTTAAGCGTATAATTAAGGTTAATAAAATTCTAACAATTTAATTTTAAACAACAAATTTAAACTTAAATAATTATTTTCTAGTTAAAAATCCATACCTTTCACTCTTTCAAAATATTGTCGTGTTTCGAAATGCTATAAAAACATTGATTTTATTGTTTTGTAAATTATTTTAAAGTTTAATTTTGTTTTATTATTTATTTATTTATAATCATGTTGTATAAAATAGTTTGTTAAGTATTGCTATGTAAATAAAAAGGTAGGGAGAACGAGAACTGGAAGGTTGATGAAGTACACTTAGGCTGCGGCCTTGACGTCGAGTAGAGCGGACGAACATTTCCCGCAATAAAAAATTTTAATTAAAATTGTTTTGTTTTAAAATTAATAAATAAATAAGTTAAGTTGATGATTTTTCGTTTAATTGTGATAAAGTGAAGTGCTAATAAAATAGGAAGAATTTATGATAAATTTAGTCGATGTGTAAAAGTGCATCGCACCAAATTTGGTAGACCAGCTGCAAAATACACGTGCCCTTGCAATAATACATTAAATACCACACGAGAAGGTAAATTTGAGCAATTTTAATTGACAATTTAAAAACAATTAGAGGAGTCTCATAGCTAAAAATAATCGATGCCCAGCTAAAGATTAATTTTTGGAATTAAGCAAACTTAAAAATTTGTATAGCTAGGGTCATTGCAATATATATAATGTAGCATGAGTTTAGTAAGTGCCGACTGGGAAGTCTGGGGTACTCCCCAAACAACAAAACGTAAAATAAGCTTTCATATTTTAAAAAATAATTTAGAAAACAATTTAAATATCGAAAGAGTAAATATCTCAAAAATTTTGTGTACACTTGTTTGAAATTTTTTTAAAAATCATTGAAATTTCCTAGAATTCCTTGGCAATCTCTGATTACCAATCGTAGATTTAACAAAAAAAAGAATATACGGTTATTACTAACTAGAGCCTGGATTCTAAGCTTTTTGCTTATTGCTCTAAATCAGTGGCGCAGCCAAAGGGGGGGGGGCTAGGGGGCTATAGCCCCCTTCCCCCAGACACTCTTTCTTTTTTTAATGATCATAGTCACTCTTTTACCGGTGCAATGAAAAATTTTTCAAAACAAAAAGATTATTGTGTTCGACTATTCGATATGATTGTAGTTAGGTACTGTTTTTAGTGTAGGTACTTGTTGCTTTTGGTAGCTAATCAGCCAAACCAGTTAATTTAAGTCTGGGATCCTCGGGCCCCCAGGCGGATTTACCAAATTATCGCCTATGAAAACTACTTGGAGATGCCGCCCCTGTTATACTTAAGGTCTAACAGGGAAGGTCCGGTGGGCAACGACTTTGCGCAATTGGGCGATACAATTTCCCCAGCGGTGCAAAGCCAAGCCAAAACCAAGCGTGTCCCAGGACACCCTCGCATTCGGCTAATTTGGTACCGTGACCAGGTTTCCACCACGACGAAGGAAGGGAGGCCGGAGTGCCGGCTACGGCTCTAATCGGACCCGTCGCACCAACTCCCTCCCAAGTCCAGGTAACGCGAAGGTAACTTGCTCTAGAGACTGATCCTCCTGCGACCAAGGCCAAGACCTCGCCTCACCGACGACACGCCTCTCTGCCTCTGTCTCGACATGAACGAAGTCAACAAGGCAACTCTTCTGCCAAAGGTGGACCAACTATTACAGGCCCACCCCGCTTGCCACACCTCGCCATCAGCGATCTTCTAGATGGGATGCCACGGAAACCCCATCGACTTTTCTAACCCGCCGACAGTCTTGATGCGGCTCTAATCGCATCTAAAGTCGGCGGCTCCTACGGCGGACGGTAGTGTGCGAATTCCTCTGCCTTCAGGTGCAAGACACCAGTCATTCTGAAGGAAGTATGGGCACTCGCCCCGGTATTCCACAAAAGCTATTCATGACTTAGACTTGACTTAGAGGAGGTCTAGCCCAAGGGGGGGCGCAGGTAGGGACGTGGTCAACGGATTTTTAGTGTTTACTGAAATTTCAAATACAAAATAACTTCACTATGGATAATTAGCAATTAGTTTCAATTCTTAATCTTAATATGACTGCTATTTATTGAAAATAAGGGAAGGTGTATTATAATAATAAGATTGGCAACAAAAATCAATGATAAATCTTTCGATCTGAGTTATTTTGAAAATGCCGTTCTTTGATTCTTACTTTAATTTAAGGTAGGTAACAGTGGTAACACAATAATTATACTCGAAAACAAGATGACCACGCCCCTTTTTCCAAAAAAATTTCGCCTGCGGCGCTTGCCTTTGGCACAGCTGGTTCTCTCGCATCCTTTAGCCCTCCCCCCATAACAAAATTCTGGCTGTGCCCTGCTCTAAATTATAAGCAGAAGATATTCCTTTTGGATCTTGACGTTTCTTAAAAATTGCAGTGATTTGACCTAATGTTGATAGTGCTTCTTTTGATTTTTTCTCACGATTTTTCTTAAAACGCATGTTAGTGCTTATTAGAGCTTTTATTAATGACCGACGAAGTACATGATTAAAGCTGGAACAGAACTCAAAGTATTTTATGAAAACTTAATTTACTGTACATGTCTGGCACATGGGCTATCCCGTGTTGCCGAAACAATTTGTTTTAATTTTTTTTTTGGTTAATAATTTCATTTCGAATGCTAAAAGAATTTTTGTAAAGGTGCCTTTGAGAGTGTAAGCTTTTAAAAAAAATTTTCCCGATTACACCTCTACTTCCTAAATCAGTGCTTACAAGGTAAGGAACGTGGTTCGATGCTGTCATATATTATGGGACAAATTTTGAAAATGTTCTAAGATTTTGTTTCTGAATTGTCAGAGCTATCATCGGCATAAATAAAAGAATGTCAAGAAATTTTTAAGAATACATTAATTCGAAAACAATTAAGTTATACCATTAAAGCTAACTTTTCATACGTTCCATCATCCATCGAAAATTTGAAAAAAGGTATTTGCCTTTAGTAGAATCGGTAAAAATTATAAATAATCTCAAAAAGAAAACTTTGAAAGTGTAAGGGAGTATGGGACATCAAAGCTATGTCAAGTTTTACACGCCCCCTGAATTGCAAATTTTAAAATGCCGATTTTTCGAAAACTAATGCCAAATCCTACAAAATTTTTGTTGCAATATGCTTAAAAAAGTGACGTTGATTGATGTTAAACAAAGTTTTTTGATTTATAAGCAGGTGTTAAACGACAGATGACAATTTTTCATAATGAAAAATTTGAAAAAATATATGATAATTAATTTTTATATAATTATTAAGCGAATTACTAATTCTTATTTAATAAAAATTACATTTTGTTATTTAATTTTTAGTGCTTTTTTCAATTTTATATGACTTTTCTTTATTCTTTGAAACTTTGAAATTAACAATTATTAATGACCAAATCTGAACGAAGAAGATAAGCAGGGTAATAAGCAAGGATTCAATTGGTACTGCGTTTTTATCTTTATCTTGGTAAAAACATCAAGTCAAAATAATATTCTTACAAACAAAAAATGGAAAACTTTTTGTTGGCGGGTTTTTTTTCAGTTTTAAGTTTTTCTTTCCAATAGCACTAAATTTTCTTGGACGCTTTCGTGTCCTTTGGGTTATACCAAGCAGATGTTGAAACCAGAACATCTGGAGTGTATCGAAAACCATCTATAATAAAGAACAAACGTTACATGAAAAAGTATTTCATAATCCCCCCCCCCTCAGACCTCCCGGACTTACACCTGTATTTATCGACCGATAAAAGTCATTTTTATAATAGCAGCTTTAGTCTTTATACTAATCTAGGTTTCTAGATAAATTGTTAAAACTTCGAACAAGTTGAATCTAAGGTTAACTGAAGATTGGGCTTTCATTCTACAACCAATTTGTAAGTTTTCATATTTTTTGTTTATTTTCCATTGACTTTCTTTCAACATGTTTCTTAGGAGATGTATTGAAAAGTGCAGAAATTCTTGTATAAAAAAATACCAAATGATTGTCGATGATTTGGAAGAGAAATATTCCGAAGAAATAATTTTCTTATCTGATAGCTAACATTTCCTATTTGTTTTAAATTAATTTTAATAAACAGTTTGAAGCGGAAGCTCGATAAGACTTTCGGATGTGGTAATAGATATTTTCGATACAAGTTAGGAAAACTAACATTTTTCCATTCAAGGCGGAGGTTGACGATCGAGGCCGAAGGCCGAGATTGTAAACCGAAGCCGAGAATGGAAAAAATAGTTTTCCACGAGTATCGAACAATATTTTTTCTAATTATGTTTCAAAAAGAACCAATAACATTTCTCATTTCTCAAGAAAAAGATAGGCGTTTATACTATAAAATTTTTGTATTTTGCGGTTGGTAGCCCATTATAGACAGTAGGTAGGTCATAGATAGTAGCCATTACAACGTGAACAGGTAAGTGACCACTTTTTTTTTATGGTTATACAATTTTTCTAATTATGTTTCATAAAGTGTCACTTTTTGACACTCAAAAGTGTGCGGAAAAGTAGTACTTTTCCGCCCTAGTGCGGAAAAGTAATACTTTTCTGCACACTTGTGAAAGTGTACGGGAAAGAAAGAAAAAGTTCTAATCTACTTTATTTATAATATACTGCGGTGGTATTTGATTGTTTTCTGCAATCAAATCCTTTACCTAACTTAAAATTATACCTCGACTAGCTCTTTCTTTGCGGTGGAGCAATTCGACCTCAGAAGTGAATTCCTGTGACGATTCTAAAATAATTCTTCTTCTAAAACAAACCATCCAAATCACCAAATCGGAAATTTACTTTCAAATCAAATTTAATTTGAAATTTTAAAATGGGCTCGCACTTTTAATTTTATCCTTATCCAAAACGTCTGCTTATCAATATCGACATTCGTTCGCACAAATATAATTTCAAACTTTCCAGTTTTAAATAATTCAGATCAAATCTTATAATTTCAATCGCTCATTTTCCAATTTATCAACCACATCCAATCTACCGCTCAGTAGCCACTTATAAATAATTATTCCAATTCCAAATATCAAAAATTATACTTCCAAAATTAGGCGCAAAAATGCACTCGCATCAAATCACTTTATTCAAATCAAAAATTACTTACAAATTCAAACTTATCTCAAAAAAATTTCAATAATTGCCTCGAGCCAACATGGCACAACATGCTCGGGCAGTCGCTATCGGCGAAAAGCAAAAATCCTCGTCGATTCGCCCCCACCTGTCCAACTTTTCAGTGTTACAACTTAAATCATTTAAAAACAAAATTTTTATAAAAATGTGTACAGGGTAGGTCGCAACCATTTTGAAACACGACAATACATTAACGGTTACATTAGAACAATTATTAAAAGTGTTAACTGCGCCGCCTCCGACATATCTGACATATTTACTAGTATTCTAAAAACACAAATTGTATAATCATAAAAAAAACGTGGTCACTTACCTGTTCACGTTGTAATGGCTACTATCTATGACCTACCTACTGTCTATAATGGGCTACCAACCGCAAAATACAAAAATTTTATAGTATAAACGCCTATCTTTTTCTTGAGAAATGAGAAATGTTATTGGCTCTTTTTGAAACATAATTAGAAAAAATATTATTCGATACTCGTTGAAAACTATTTTTTCCATTCTCGGCTTCGGTTTACAATCTCGGCCTTCGGCCTCGATCGTCAACCTCCGCCTTGAATAGAAAAATGTTAGTTTTCCTAACTTGTATCGAAAATATCTATTTTGTGTTTGTAGAATACTAGTAAATATGTCAGATATGTCGGAGGCGGCGCAGTTAACACTTTTAATAATTGTTCTAATGTAACCGTTAATGTATATTATAAATAAAGTAGATTAGAACTTTTTCTTTCTTTCCCGCACACTTTCACAAGTGTGCAGAAAAGTATTACTTTTCCGCACTAGGGCGGAAAAGTAGTACTTTTCCGCACACTTTTGAGTGTCAAAAAGTGACACTTTTTGAAACATAATTAGAAAAAAATATAATCATCGGCTGTTGTTACACGGGATTGGTTTAAAAAAACAAGAAAGACTTGCATGCATTAAGAGAATACATTTTATTTTCAGCAAAACTTACATTTGATTAGAGAACAGAAACATTAAGATTTGACATAACATTAAATGCCATCTGTTCTTATAATATTATCTTAAGATATATTATGTGATTATAAACGACAAATTGAAATGGTTAACCATGTCACACGCTCTGCTTATATTAAATATACATAATTATTATTAATATTATAAATATTAAAACACCATAAACATTATTTGAATGAATAACGTCACGGAAGTGAAATAACATTTAAAAATAATAACAATTGCTACAATAGCCATCATCAGTAATCGTTCCGATTATTTTTTAGTCGGCCATTTTGTATCAATGGCTGCCGTAAAAAATCAAGTAAGTATAATGATAATATTAATATTCGTAGCAACTTTCAAACGTGAGTTTGATTACCACGCAAGTGAATTGACAAAGTAGATCTTTCCAAATCGCGGTATGATTTTGCTCAGTGTAGTTCGTAACTGTGAGAACGTACGATAAAAAACCCAAATTTTCGTCATACTTTCGATAACCTACGAACTACATTTCGAAAATCAATAGGGCCTAACTACGCGAATTGAAAACATCCTTTTCTTAGTCTTTTTTCAAGTTTGTCCTAATCTGGTTGATATGTTTATTAACCAGCGCGCTTAAGAGATAAAAAATATTAAAATCATAAAGTCGTGCAATCTATTTTTTTATCTCTCAAACTTTTTTATATTATAATTAATTAATTATTCACAATTTTGTGATGATATTTTCTTATTTAGCTGATGTTACACCTTGAATTTTTAAGAGAAATGTTGAGTTCTCGTTCGTTTGTCCTTCTTTAACAGTATGGGGTCTACTTTTTTTTCGAAATTGAAGAAAGAACATTCACAAAACACTTAAAGCTGAGCTAATGAATCTAAAAAGCAAAACTGCACATGGTGCACCACCAAGTAGCACTAGGGGTGTATACTATGCAGGTTCGTGCAAATCTTCTACCGTTGTCATTGCCGTGTCGTTTCCAAAGGATCCATCGGGATCTCACCATCCGACAACAATTTTTCATTTTGCAAAATCGTTGCTAAATGGTAGATACTTAATTATGTTAGTTATAATTTAATAATAAACTTTGGTTCCCTTCTTTGCTGCTACTGGAAGACGTTCTCCAGCAAGAAATGGATTATCGTTAAAACTCTGAAATAATTCAATTTGTTAGTTATACATTTAAATAAACCTACAGCTATAAGTTTAAAATAGAATTTTCCTTATAATAAAAAATCCCAAAAACAGGAGATTTTAATTTTAAATTAAATAATTGTCGACAACAAATTTTATGTATTTTTCTATTTAGAATTTTTTCGGCTTTAGATATTAACAGGTGTGCCAACAATGGTGTAGCGGTCTAAATTACAATCTATTGTACGTATTCTGTATATCATATTATATTGTCGTGTTTCGAAAACCATACCAACATTAATTTCATTTATTTTGTAAATTATTTTAAAGTTTAATTCAGTTGTATTATTTATTTATTTATAATATTGTATATAAAAATGTTAGTTAAATATTTGCTATGTAAATAAGGTGGGAAGAACAAAAAATAAAGTTAAGAGAGAGGGGCTTGAATAGAGACACTTGGGCTGACGCCTTCGCGTCAAATAGACGACCCGCAATAATAATTCTTAATTTTGATTGTTAATAAAACATAAGTAAGTTGATTAAAAATAAAAATTGTTTTGTTTTCTTTAATTGTGGTGAAGTGGGTGTTTAGAACATAAAAATTGGAAGAATTTGCGATAATATTTGGTTATTTGTTAAAATACGTCGCAGCAAAATTTGTTACACCAGCTGCAATACTACATGTGGAGAGCGCACGTAAAAGTTACAAGTAAAATACCACATGAAAGGTAACAAATTTGAGCATTTTAATTTACGATTAAAAAACAATTTGAAGAGCTCATAGCTAAATAAAATAAACTGTGTTACTTCAGCAAATTTCACAAGAGGGTGAAAATGCATAAATTTGTAAAGTTAGGGACATAACAATATATTATGTAGGCTCAGGTCTTGTATGAGGTTTGAATTGACTTTCATCCCTAAAATTTTTGATTGCAAATTATTTTTGACATTGAATTCCCGACGCTGCTAAGATTTTGGTAACTTTCTCTGAGATATAAGCACTAGAACAATGAGGAAAAGGCCGCCTTCAGTATAGATTCCAAAGAAAATCTAAAAAAAGCTATGCTCTGTTGCGTAGCGTAGCGTAGCGGAATGGCAATGCGTTATTATTTAATAATTCAGTATTAATTTAGCGCCGTAGGCGCTTTAATCTTTTTCATCTGGTGAGTGGGTAACGGGCGTTGGAGATTTTGGATCAAAATATACGCTGACGCGGATTTGGCCGCGTCGATCTCAGTGGTGATATGCTCTGTTGTCTTTTCCGCTCCGTTTATAGGTATACCTAACAGATAAGATCGTCTCTCTTTGGTGTGTTGAAGTATACAGTCGGCTTGCGGTGTAGTCTGCTCATCTGTGGTCATGTTAACAAAGAGATTCCGCCGCAGCTTAGAGAGCTTCCTTCCAAGCGATAAAAAAATGTTGATTTTTACTGTTGATGAGATCTTTTAATTTTTTACTGTAATTAATTGTGGCTGACTTTTCCCAATTAAAGAAAAAACGCTTTTTATTATTTTTTGATTCTACAATCATTTAGTTTATTTCTTCAGGGGCTTTTATATTACTAGGGTGTGTTTGTACCACATGTCAAAATATCAAAGTTGTAAGCAGGGCCGGCGCTAGGATATTTGACATCCTAGGCAAAACTCTATTGGTGCCCATCCCCAATTTATATAGCAGTATTGAGCGGGGAAAGGGGAAGAATCCGCGATATTAAAATAATACTTACATTTAAATATTTTTGTAAAAAAATGAAAATTCGTGTAACCGTCACACGCGATTTTTTGGTATTATGCTAGATGACGATTAGCTGAATTTATAGTTTGACTAGATTGATAGTATAGTTTATATCTAGCTTAAGGCTGGGGACGAATGTACAAAATATACGCTATATTGACCCTTCGGAGTTCATGGTTTTCTCCCAAACTAAATCATATATAACATTTATACTTTTAACAACTTGTAGAAGAAACTGTTAGCTATGTTTTTGTAGGTTCATAATTTATATTAAACTTTTAATTACATTATGAAATTAAAAACTGTAGAAAAGAAAAAAAAATTTTTATACCGAATTTTTCTCTACAATAACACGCGGATATATGCGAAGTTTACATATCAATAAATGAAATTGAAAAAAGTTAATTAATAACAACAAAATGAATGAACTCGTGTACTTATCATTTTATGCAGGTTTTGAACTTTCGAGTTCGAAAATAGTTCAAGCTTTTTGAAGAAGATGGAGCTTTGAATGAACGCCTTTTGCCAGGTGATGAGAGATGAGAGAATGAAATCGAGGATAAGAGATTAAAATTAAAGGGATTATAGTACCCCAAAAAGGTTAGTTTTTATTACAGATAAAATGGTCTATCGATTTCGACAATTTGTAATAATTTTAATTTTAAAATTTAAAATTTTGCAGTTTAGCAAAAATGAACTTTTTGTGATGCACCTAATTACCTAATTTAAATACTACCTGCGATATAATATTATTGTGAAATAAATAAGTTTCATATACCTGGAGTTTTGTCAAGGATTACCTGAAGGGAAATTGCAGGAAATTCTACATTCTATCAGTTTTGCATTATGTAGTAACAGATGAGGTGACATCTATTGGATTTTAGCACAATCACGTGAAATGTGTAACTTTGCTAAATTTTAAATATTTATATATATTTTTGCGCCAGTAGCGACGCATGCGGATATTTATAAAAGTTTGTCAATCCCCGACCTTAAGTTAAAAATAAAAACATAAAAACAAAAAATTTACATGATTGTCAATATAATAATCATCATAGAGCTCTTTTATTCAATAGAAAATCTAAGAAACCAAAGTATGAACTCGAATGAAATCTGAATAGTATAACCTTAAATTATAAACAAACTTGACAGACTGTCACAAATTCACAATAGAAACTACTTTCATTATAATTATTATGCACGCTAAGAGCTAATATAACTATCTTTTTTTAACGTATACATTGGGTATCATTATTATTTTCAACGGGCGTATTTTTAAATTCACACCCTTATAACAAATTTATTTCAGTGCCTATGTTACTAATAATTAATTTAAAAATACTGCCATAATGCCGTAAAACATTTCCGTTGCATTGTCGTTCAATTACCCCTTAGGCGCGCCTAAAGAAGTTTTACTTCAAAAAATTCCTTTCGAACAAATATAAAACTAAAAAAAAATCAAATTTTAACTTTAGGATTCTTCCTGTTCTATAGAGATATGTTCTATATTTCTTTCTATGTAATTATATCTATGCATTTTCCAGTACTCGCGCGTCTGTTAGACGCGGAGCACCACGTCATCAAATACTTCCACACACAGACACATACTTCTCCTTCCATGTGTACTAAAACAATAAAATCGCTTACAATGCCGAGAGTTATTTTTTCGCGAGAAAAAAATTTTATAACCACATGTTCGAAGCAAAAATTTTTTTTTTTACTATTAGTATTAATATTTCATTTTACATTGAACACTGCAATTAATTTTTGGACCTCGATTTAATTTGCGCCCCTTTACCGTTTGCGCTCTAGGCAGTCGCCTGGTGTGTCTAGTGCCTAACGCCGGCCCTGGTTGTAAGAATAATTGAACTTTTTGGTTATAAGTAGATTAGTTTTCTACCAATGTTTTAGGCACCCTATGATCAGCAAAGTCTATCTAGGGTAAGTGCTGAAGCAGTTTTGATCACGTGACCATACAAAGAGGAGTCGGGCTCCTTATTGAGAGGACATCTTTGGATATTTTTGCATACATAAAAAACGAAAAACTTTCAAAAACATTTTTTTAACTTATGATTGTCTCTCGCGCCTTTAGTTCCCCACATTTATGTTTACGCACAAATATTTCTAAAACACACCGGGCATGGGAACATTTAAACCTAATCCTCATGGCCCGGAATGCGGCATTACGAATGTGAAATTCCGCAAAACTTTAATACACATACATAGAAATTCCACATTTGCAAAATATATAGCTTGACTGCGGTTTACATTTAGCTGCATTCTAGTAAAATTCCCAGATTTGCCCAGATTATCTTTAGCCGAAGGTCCTTAGAAAACTTGGTCTTTCATGATTTTCAATGATAACTCTCAAGAAAGGTACTCAATTCAATCTCCGTAGATTCTGACTTTTATCAAAATTTTACAAGAACCAGATTGTTGAATTTTGTATTTCAAATCCGGTGCTTTATAAGTTTTGCCTTTCAGAAATTTATTTTAAGAAATATAATATAAAAAAAATCTCTGCAAGTGTTGAAATGAGCCTGAAAATCCTCAAACGTACCAAGTTTTCTTTTTCTTAGATTATTTACGCTCGTAAAATATTTACCGCTTGCAATTTTGTTGCTCAACAAACCTTTTTTATATTAAACTTCTTAGCAACCAAATTTTTATGCTGCAGACTGGGATCGACCTAAAATAAAAAAGAATACAAAATAAAACCGCAATAAAGATAGAATTACGGACGCTAACCTGCATTGTGCGTTGGAGAAACCTGTTAAATTCCAAGTCGTTTAAAGCATCCAATGTGTCTTCTTCTGGTGTGGATTCTCCCAAATTTGGGCAATCAAACATGTGCTCGCTGTCACACATGCAATCTTGCGCGGCTTGGTATCTTCTGCTAAAGGAAGCTGTGTTTTCGAAATTTTCCAAACATCCTTGTTCGGCTAAAAGAATTTTTGATAATATAATAAATTCTGATTTTTAATTAAACTGCATTTTAAAATCCAATGTAAAATTTTGGTATTAACTTGATTAAGCTGATAATTATAAATTAATAATGTAGTACAGAAATTGCATTGCCCAATTAACAAAGCCAATACAAAGCTGCATGCTCGGATAAACTAATATAATCCGGCAGAATGTTACAGAATTTTGTGATCAATAAGCGCCCGTCAAAATGTTCAAGCTCATTAAAAATACGTCTTCATTTCGCTTTCTAATTGGCGATTTTTAATAATTGCAACGTCATTTCATTACATTCGTCCTGTGCAAAAATGAACTTCAAATTGATTTTATATTTGTAACAATTTCACCCCTTTATTATTTAAATCTTTTATTATCACTAAATTTCGTATTTCTACTTCAATAATACACATTATTAAATACCCATTCATTCACTTCTATAGTTTTTCGCTTAATTTATTAAATTAATTTTAAAGTTCATTCTATAGAAAGTTTTAAATCTATTGCTTTCCCTTATTGTGCGGTATGGCCGGCTGCCAATTTTGCTTTTGAAAATTTTTAGGGTCAAATTAACCTACACTTAATTATCCTTCGAATCTCCTTTTTTCTCGCGTTCGTAAACTATAAACTAAAAATTAAAATCTTTAAAAAATTCTAAACAAACAAGGGTTGAAATTGAAAATAACAATTAATTTTTACTTCTCTCCCAATTTAGCAGTTTAAATTTTTTAATTTATCAAATCGTTTCAAATTTTTTAAAACGAGAACTTTTAGCTCCCACCGATAATTCCCTCTCTTTCAAGACAAAAAACCCTGTTTTTCTAGAATCCCGAAATCTCAGTTGAAAAGCCCTTTTATTGTTTAAATTCGACGGCTTTTAAGTTACTGATTAAATTAAGTCAAAAATTTTGAAAATTTCAAAGTTTTATTATTTTTTTGAAAACCTTGTATATTTTAAACAAAGCGTTTTATTTAAAACTTATGTCTTTTTCCGGATAGAAAATTGAGTATTCTTTTTGAAAAACTTATTTATTTCACAGGAAATTCGACAATAATAAAGAACTCGCTTTTTTAAGTGCTCCCCTAGAAACTTCCGTATTTCTCTATAGTTATTTTTTATTAAATATTAACTTTTATTTTCTTATGACCGTCTCTCTGCTTCGGAAGGCAAGTAAAGCCGTCAATTCGCCTAAGTTAATAATTTTTATCTTATTTTTAAACTATTGAATATAAAAATGTTCAAATTGGTTCATTTTAAGTTACCAACTTACAAATTTATGACGATCAGTGCGGCCTTTAGGCCGCACAATATTGGAATAGATTTATGAGTTTTCCTTAATTATAAAAACAGTAACGCTTTCGGTAACACCGTTAACGGGTTTTATTTATCAATAGATTAATTTTTGGAATAATTAAAAATTACGCTTGTTGGGGGTTTCTGATGACTAGAGACCGGATTATATACATTTGCATATTTGCATATGCATTTTCATATTTGTATATGCATTTGCATATTTTTGTTATTTTTTCAAGGTATTGCATATTTCAACTGAAATCTATTGATCGTGCATATTTAGACATATTTTCTAAAATTTGTCATCACAATTTAACATTTGAATTTGGAAGTACCAACAAATTAAATGTTGCGTTGGCAATGCGACCATTACCTACCTAAATATATTATAAAATAAAAATTATATTATAAAATAAAATAAAAAAATAAAAATATTGTATATACTACTACTAGTATATAAGTAAATCTATATAAAAATAGTATTTTTAATTTTTAAAAGGATAAATTTCTTTTTAATTTAAAATATTTTTTTTTAATAAAATTAATAAATAAATTACTATTTATTTAAATTTGATGTTGCATATTTTGAGACATTTTGGCGAATTTGTTGCATATTTCAAGCATTTATGATGCTGATAATGCATGCATATTTAGACCATTTTTAGTTGCATATAATCCGGTCTCTACTGATGACCGATCAGGTTTATTCGATAGTTTTAAGAGTGTTTAAAAAAGTTATTTTTTGAATTTTTTAAAACGAGAACTTTTAGCTCCCACTGATAATTCCCTCTCTTTCAAGACAAATCGAAATTAGCCTAACCTCGTTTTTCTGGAATCTTGAAATCTCAGTTGAAAAACCTCTTTATTGTCTAAAATCAACGGATTCCGAGTTACTGATTAAATTAAGTCAAAAATATTTTGTTTTTACTTTTTTCAATTTTTTTCAATCTTATTGAAAAACCTATTTATTTCACAGGAAATTCGACAATAATAAAGAACTCGCTACCTTCAGGGCTTCCTCTTTTCTATATAATTAAAGAGAAAAACGGGAGTACAACCTATAACGGAAGTAAAATTAAATGTTTTACCTCTACTTATTCCAGCTGTTGGATAACCAACCAAAAATAGTTAAATATTAACTTTTACTTTTTTATGACAGTCTCTCTGCTTCGGAGGGCAAGTAAAACCGTCGGGGCTTAGGCGAATAATGATTTTTATCTTATTTTTATACTATTGAATATAAAATGTTCGAATTGGTTTATTTTAAGTTATCAACTTAAAAATTTATGACGATCAGTGCGGCCTTCAGGCCGCACAACATTGGAATAGATTTATAAGCTTTTTTTAATTATAAGAACAGTAACGCTTTCGGTAACTCCGTTAACGGGTTTTACTTATCAATTAGAATAATTTTTGGAATAACTTAGAAATTTCTTTTGCCAATTTACTTTCTATGCTTGCTGGGGGTTCCTAATGACCGATTAGGTTTATTAGAAAACTTGTTTCTTAATGAATTTATTATATTATTAAATACAATTATACAATAAATTAAAATATTAAAATAATCAAACTTAACAAAATGTTAAAATAATAAAATAAATTTTTAACTATTAAGTAAATAATACATACTACGAAGAAACATAATATTTAACGAAACCGAAATGACAATAATTCGCATTTAACAGGGTTGAACTTAGAATATTTGAATAAACAAGAAAATAGAATTCTGAAAAAATTACGCTATAGAAATGGTAAAAATTACTTAAAAATAAAAAAAAAACTGTAACATAATATAAAGACCTCTATTTCACGATTATTATCGTCCTCAGTCATGTATAACAGTAAAAATAACAAATAAGAGCAAATATACCAAACAAAATTTAAAAAATTAAAAGATCAAGAAATTCACCAAACTTTAAATGTTGCGCTTACCAAATAACCAAACTAAACAATGCCATGTGTCTGAATGAAATTTTAGGTTAAGTAAAAGAAATATGAATTCTAAATCCAAATACAATAGGGTTGAAGTAGAGACATACAATGCCATCTATCACTTCGAAAATAAATTTGAAAAGAAATTTCAAATTTTTTTTACCACTACAATAGTTAAAAATTTTATTATTTTAACATTTTGTTAAGTTTTATTATTTTAACATCACATGCTACTCAAAAATACTTAAAAAATTCTAACTTTTTTAAGTTATTTTCTAATTAAAATATTTATTTTAAATTTTTTTAATTACTTCAATTTTCAATCGGTTTAATTTAAATTAATTAAATGGAAGTTGAAAGTAAATAATGTAATTGATTTATTATGTTTGCATTAAGGCTTCGATAAAATTTTACGATTCAGTGTTAATTTTGCTATACAGATACTTATTAATTTTTTTATTTTTTCTTGTGGTAGTAATTAGAATTAGTTTTAGTTTTTAGTTATAATTTATATTCGAACGTATTTGTAAACACTTCTGTTTGTTGACTGATAATTCAACGAAGACGTCAATTTTGTGAAAGATAATTTAAAATCAACAGTAAGACAGTAACAAATTTTGTTTAAAAAAATTAAAAAAAGAGCTCCCATCCAAAAGTTTTGAAGCAAACGTAAATTTAATTTGAACTTGTTTTTAAAATACCAGGATGTTTGAAGCACAAGGATCAGCTTTCAACAAAATTAATGACTCGTTTGGGTAATTACAATTAATTGTGTAATTTTTCAGTTTTCTATTTGAAACTTTCTTACATGTGTTTTATTACTTTAAGAGTCTACGATACCCCTTTATAGGTGCAGCAAAACATGACCTACGTCAAACCTATTTTCTCCGTTATGAAGTTACTTTTCACTGATTTGAAAAAAAAATCATAACAAGGGATGATTGTCAAAAGATTATTGCTATTAGTTATTAAAATTAGTTTGTTATTTACTTAACATTTTATAATTTAAAACTCGGTAATTTAGGTTATTTTAAACATTTTTTTCTCATCTTATAATGGTAAATATTACAAAGTTTTTGACCAATGAGCATAGATTAGAGGATTCTCTTATCACCTATAATTTTTAATAATATTATAGATGAATGTTGTTTCCAAAAAACGGTATTTAAAAAATCATATTTTAATTTAAATATTACTAAACAGATGGCCCCACCGTCAGTTTTAATAAATTTTACAAAAGTCCTTCGATGGACTGAAACAAGTCTAGTCCTTAGATCAGAATAATTTCCCGTACCCCGCATACCTGTGCGTTACCAAGTCTACCTAATCGTAGACTCTTAAGCCTTTAAGTTTATAAATCCCCCGAGTTTCTTTTGCAAGCTGCACCAGTAAAATTGCAATTACGGCTAAGTTAACAAAAACATTATTCAACATCAAAACGTCGAAATTTCCTTCAAGGATTCTATAGAACAGAGATTGGATTAGAAATAGCTGATGCATATTAGCTAGGAAAATCCATCCACCCAGGTGGTTGAATTAATCAAGTCGAAAGATTGTCAGAATTTTTAAGCCCGTGATCGGGCACGTTATATTCCTGCAGGAATTTATCCGGAAATAAAAGAAGCAAATCAGAAACATTAAGTTGTTTTACGTTTAAATGATGAAGTTGTTCAAACCAGACTTTTTTTAAAACTCATTTTCCGAGTCGGATTATTAATAAATAAACGATTATCGAATAAAGTTTGAAAGTTAAGAATTGGATTTTAAAGATCACAAGCAGAAATTTTACGAAGCCAAAATCCAATATTTACGTCTTAAAAAATTTTAGATTCCTTGATATTGACAAAAAATGTGCCTGTCAAAAACACAATACCGCTGTGAAAATACTGCTGCAAAAGCGACGGCGACGTCGGCGTCGGTTTAAAATTACGGTGTAAATAAAAGTTTCAAATAGCGTGACAAATTCACGAACATCTCGATTCTTAAAAGTTCTGCTAATTTTTTCGCGGTCATGAAAATGACTGCAGATAGGAATGTTCATAAATTTGGAAAGTTTGTCGTGAAGGATTTGGCGGGGTTATTTAGCCCGAGTGTATTTTTGGGTTGGAAATAAATTTTACATTATTAAATATAAATCTAAGGGAGAGCTAAATTTTGGGCAACTGAAAGTGTAATCAATTGTTTGCATTATTAAGGGTTACGGGTTCAAACTGGAACATCCGCAAAGAACTTTTTATGGTGGAAATTGATAATAAATTTGAAGTAAAGTCAATAAGAGACTTGGTAATTACTACAAAGTTAAACACTAACTAGTTTAAAGCGTTTTGATAATTTATTAGATTATATCCAAGTGCGGTTTTGTGAGAAGATGCATGAAACTTTCCGACTGTATGGAACAGATAATCAGCAAACGGGTTGACATAAAGAGACGTTGAAATGCGTTTTTAATCAGGAGAGCTTTAATAACGTGAAAGGAAAGCGGTTTCAATGAACGTGATACAAATATTTATCGGGCGCTTTTCCGAGCCAATTCTTTTTACTCTTCAGTAACTTTCTTATCAGCTTACCTCTGATCTAACTTAACCTTTTGCGTTTTCATTAGAACCTTAAATTGCAAAATAAATTATCAATAATACGAATTTTCTCTCCAAAATGAAGAAATAACTCATTCGACAAAAAATTGAGCAATAACTTCGGTAGCCAGGGTGAACTTGACAAACATAAAATATTTGAAATTTCGCCTTATTAATCTTGTCTGGACTGTTTTTTATTGAAGGTGAAAGTCTGGTGTTGAGGTTATTAAATTCCTTCCAAAGCCAATTTAAGCTGCAAATAAATATTTTTTAATTTTGTTTACTTTACCAGTTTTGGAAAAATCCGCGCGCTCAAAGAAAGCCTCGCGCATATATTATTTTGCATTTAATATTAAATTTCCACCGCAATTTTCTTAACATCCCAACAACGTTACAATATAAGCAAACAATATTTGTCCTGGAATTTTCCAATTAACCTTTTCATTGTATCTTAATTTAGCGTCAATCACACAAATGAGGAAAAAGGAAAGTTCGATCAACAAACCTGTATATCCCAAAGGGCAAGGGTTCGGCGGATTACAATATGCGGGTAAAGTAGCATCCGTTTTAATTTCCTGTTTATTTTTCAACGATCCTTCCGGTTTCAATCGTTGAATTCCTTCTCCGGCGCCTCCCGACATGAACTGGTTGCCCCAAAGACTGCTTTGTTGCAAATATTCAGAATCGCGTAAACTTGGATGATAATTCGCTTCGTTTAATAAAGCATCGTAGTCCACGGGGAAGATTTGTTGTTCCTCTTCTAATTCCTTACCAATTGATCTCGCTCCCATGTTTATCGTGCTATCCGGAAAGTCCAAATATCCGTTTTCGGGAAAATCCTTTCCCATGCGGTTCATCACTTCGCGGAGAAAAATATCGGAGAGAAGGATGTCCTGAAATTTAAAATTACTAAAAATATTTATATCCACAAGTTGCAAGTATTAGTAAATTATTATTTCTGCGCAGCTTGGTAAAAAATTAATTTTAACTTGTAATTGGCAAATTATTTCTCTAATAGCCATCGTGAAACAGGTAAGAGGATCAGAGAAAATCCTGAACTTTTATTGTTGCAAAAAGCCCACTTGGTTATTTAAATTAATTTAGCAGGAATGTACTACCCAGGTCGGCGCTTAATCCTATTTTCCAAAAAGTAAATCGATGTTGCGCTTGAAAATTATACTCCTTAGAATGTTAAGATTAAAATTCTTAAGACTTTCTTGTAATAATGAAAGTATTTTAATAATAATCTAAACGGCAGTTATCTAACTTTTTCTCTCGTCCTTAAATTTTTAAAAATGAAAATTAAGCTTATTATATTTGCTTATAACATAATACTTATAGTAAGCTACTTATATCGATTTAAAATTAAATTTTTGTTTTTTAATGCCGAGGACTAGAGCGCATTTTTTATCACAGCCTAAAAGTTTGTGATCAAAAAGGTAAAAAGGTTACTTTGGAAATTGTTTTAACTTTTTGTTTTATTACAGCCTATAGTAATCCCAAATTAAAATTTAAAATTTTTGTTAAAATTTTTTAATTATAAGATAAAACATTTTAAAATAGATAAATGCATTTTTCTGTATGAGTTTTGAATATCTGTTGATGTTGAACATGACGTTAACATTAATTTTTTAGTTTTATTTATTGTCAGCTAATCACGGTTGGTACGGAAGGAATAGTGAGGTGTAGCCTTCCAAAATAGTTTGCAAACAATTTAAAACGGATGTTTAAACTTCGTTCTGTTAATCTCAGATTTAAATTTCTAGTGTACTGGAGGGTATTCCATACCCCCCAGACCCCCCGGTTTGAGAAACGGAAAAAATTTGTGTATATTGTGGTGTTTCAAAATGATTGCGACTCACCCTATGCATTTTGGTGAAATTTTAGCTTTAATAATGAAGTTGTAAGATTGTAAGGTTTGCTAAGCGGGGATCAAGACACGAAATTCGTGGCTTCTCGTGCCAGCCGTGGCCGACAGCGGGTGCGAGATTTTTTGTATGCCCGCTGAGTTTTGATATTATTTTGAGAATTTGTAAGTGATATTTTAATTTGCTTGATTAAATAAAGTGAATTGGATGCGTTTACATTATTGCGTAATTGTTTTTGATATTTCGATAAGTTGGATATTTTTTTATGCGTTGCTACCGAGCGGTAGTGGTTTTGATGGTTTTGATTGATTAGATTGATTTGGAAAGAATAATTGAAATTATAAAATTTGAAATTGGACGTGAATTATTTTAAAATTGGAAGAATTGAAAGTAACATTTGCATTTGTATGAGCGAGTGGCAGATGGTGATAACAAGACGTTTTGAATACGCATAAAATATTTGAATTTTATTATTGGAGAAATTATTTTATTTGTCATTTTAAAAAGAAGAAAGCAGATAAATACACAGGAACCGACTACTGAGCGTCTTTTTCTTGTTCTCCACTGAGAAAAGCTAGCTGGGAAAATAAAAGATTGTGCACGGTAGGTAATTTTACAAAATCCCATAACAATATATTCTGTGATTCGTTATTTAGATAACAAACTTCTACTCCTTCAAAACAAAACACGTTTATAGGTAATGGCAGTACATCTAGGGGTCTGGGGGTTTCTATAGAAATAATGTAAAAAATTATAGCAATTTACAATGCTTTATGATGTTTCGTAAGCCGGCACTGCAGATGCTACCTCATAACTTTAATGAAAAAAAATTGGTATATGTATACTCTGCTCCTTAAAACATTAATTTGCATTATAAGATTTCAGATATCTGTGACGTGCACAAACAAAAAACGTACAAATTTTTTTCTTTGCATATCTACTAGGAATCAGAGAGACTCCGGACGCTCTTGTTCGGTGTATGAGCTTCGTCAGCTCTTAGGCAAGTTTTTAATTTATGTTTTTATATTCTGTTCGCAAGTCTTCGCGGCATTCGGCAATTGTAAATGAGTGTTGTAACCGGGAGGTCTGGGGGATATGAAATACTTCCCAAAATTAACAATTAAAAATAACTCTTTAATTTTGGCTAGGAAGTTGAGAGAAATTCTTCCAGACACACCGAAACGATTTTTATTGTAGAATTATCTGTTACAAATATTTTTCGTACTGTTCAATGCGATAGTGAATAGATTTTTTTACTCAATTTACAATAGCATAATATTAACTTAGTGATATCTATATTTTCTAGAAACTGTAAAAATGTCGTATAGCATTATTTATTACTTTAACTTAACAACAGCTAAAAGTTTGAGATACTGGGGTATGCTACATACCCCCCCCCCCCCCCGGGGTGTACTACCGGAATACATAAATATATTTATTCTAAAAAGTGAAAAACTTTTACTCTATGTAATTACGAAACGTACACACAAACCGGGGGGTCTGGGGGGTATGGAAATACCCTCCAGTACACCAGTAATGGTTACCTGCCAGTAACCCCGAATTTATGTTTAAAAGAAAACTCATATCATTGTGAATAACCATTCTCTTTTAACTATACTGTCGATCTTCTCGGTTTTGTTTAGATTTTATTTAAAAAAGTTAGAAAGACTTGGCCCCAAATTAAAAAATTAGCATTTCTTCTGCTCCCTAAAACAATAATTTGTATTGTAAGATTTCAGATCTCTCTGAGGTGATCAAATGAGGAAACGTACAAATTTTCTTATTTACATGGCTACTAGAAGGTCAGATGGACTCCAGACGCTCCTGTCATTACAAGCTCCAGTTTTTAACTCATATTTTTAGTTTTTGCATCCTTTGCAATAATTGTAATTAAGTGTTGAAACCGGGAGGTCTGGGAGTATGAAATACTTCTCAATAAAATTGGCAATTAAAAATAACTCCTCAATTTTGGCTTAAATTGAAAGCCAAAAAAATTAAAAAATTGAAATTAAAAGAAATCCTTCCAGATACACCGAAACGGTTTTTATTATAGACTTATCTGTCACAAATATTTTGCATACTGTTCAATACGATAGATGAATAGATTTTTCAACTCCCCTTCTTGCAAGGGGTTATCTCTGCAATTTACAATAGCATAATATTAACTTGGTAACATCGATATTTTCTCAAAACATTTAAAATTTTGAAAATTATTATTTTAATATATGGCTCATAACCTGTCATTATTTGAGCATTTAATCCCAACAGTTAAATCGGAAAGATGTTTTTGATATATTTTATAAGGTGCTGTCAATCAATTAGTCGGTCAGGTATTGTAGCTCTATAATATTATAATATTACAATCTAGTGTTACAAAACTGGATTACTTGAGTTGTGCGGCCTAAAGGCCGCACTGGTCTAATTTATTTTAGCTTCTATTGTGAAGCTATTTTAAAATTTTCAGTAGCTTGTAAATTGCAAATTTACTTTTTTTAGAGAACTCTTCAAAATATATCGAATTTTTTCGAATTAAGTTGCAAGGAGTGGAAAAGGTAAGAAGATTTTATAATATTGTTTTATAAATTCTAAGTGAATTTAGATTAGCTTAGATTTTTACCTTACCTAACTTGAGGTCAAACTAAGCTAAACTGAAAATAGAATCCAGCAAAAAATACATAACTCAATACTGAAATTTTTCTATTTAAATTTTTAATCAAGTGAGAAACGTTTACCTTTCCAGAAAGAATTTTTGTTTAATTTAAATTGGTTTTCGTTTCAGAAAAAATTTAAAAAATTTATTTACAAGTTTTAAATTACTTACCTTCCCCGGAGACATGTAAGCAAAAGCTTCCAGTGCGAATCCCAGTAAAAATATTGCCACCTTCATCGTGATTTGCGACCTAAAATAATAAAAAAAGATTATTTTAGCATTTGATGAGTAAACATTAATTTTTGATTGTAAATATAAAACCTCAATTGTTACGATCGTTTAATTGCAGAATTTTATATTGCATTATTTGCAATACATTGAAAGAAAAGCAGCAAGGTGAAGGAAACCCTTATATTGTTTTGCTACAATATGGGTTTACAATAAACGCCCACTTTAAAATTCAATTTCCCACAAGAAATTGTTTTTAAAATTGCTTACACAAATCAAAAATATGCTGCCGAGCTTTCTCTATATTTACACATAAATTGTAAATGGGAACGGTGAGTGTGTTAAATTTAATAAATTAATTAACTGTGGAAAAGGCACTGTAAAACAGGATAAACAGGGAAGAATTAAGGTGTCGGAATGCTAACGCAAGATTAAGTTTTTTTAAACATTTAACGTAATTTAATTGTTAATGTTAATGCAGTGCTAATCCTTTAGGACAAACTCGCAGAGAAGTCTTAAATAACTCCCGAGTTTGTTTAATTTTACACCGTGTATACTTGATTAAAAAAAAAACTTCAAAAAGCTTTTCATTTTAAAATTTCCCTCTAAATTAAAAATGTGGAAGCTGTTAGAGAACACAAAATTAATTTAAATCTTCAAGTAAGTAATGAAGGCAATTCTATAGTAACTGTTTTTTCGATATTTACTTTAAAAAAGTACGCAGAAACTGAAATGTTTTAATTAATTTTAGTCGTAAAACCTCAACGCGAGATTTAAACCCGCATTTTCGAGTTAATGGAGTACAAAGGTGTAATTAAATTCGAACTGATCTGATACAATACCTTTGTGTTTATCAAACTGTTATAAATGTCACAAATTTCACCTTCAATAGAGATAAATTACCTAACACATTTAATACAAAAAATTTAGCGAGGCCCCACGTTGGGTGCCAACAAATGCTTTAATTGCGAATACTGCTCTTGCTGTCGATCGTAGACGAACCGTTTATTGATTTTGACTGACTAAATTGTGCTATAAATACGTAAATTTCTAACAATACGATAAAAAGGTAAATTTCGCTTACGACTTCTCTGGTAATGTAATAATAGCTATTGTTTTATTATGAATAATTTATATACAGAATTGAAAACAAATTGGTACAGAATTATTAATGCGTGAAAAGATAGAAATCAGCAAAAGTGCTGCTTTTCATTTTAAGTCTGGAAAATATGCTATCTTAGATTATTCGTGAAAATCTCTAATTCTATACAAAGCTTTTTGATCTTTTGAAATTTTGTCTCCATATCTTGCAGCAGTTTATTGAATCATATTACTTCGAAATTTATATTTTCTGAACAATTCTTTGCAGGTAATAAACTGAAACGTTCGATAATACCTCGCGTGGTATTATCACAACGCCCCCTGTGTGATTATTTGTAATCTCGTGGTTTTAAAAACTATTTTATTAAAATATGATTATTTTATTTTTATTTTAGCAGTAATCCATATTATGTTGTTTAATTGGTCTATTTTAATTCAACCCGTCGCGTATATTTGTGACCAAGAATTATCAAATATTATTCATGAAGCTGCGCTCAGAGCAGTTTATAATCTTTTGTCACGTTTAGTGAATAATTATGTAGCCATTCGGTTGATATTTATAATATGTCTGTTGGCAAATATTGTAATTTTAAATTGCTTAATTAAATTCCACATATTTATTATTTTGAGTTACTCAACTTTAATTTTTGATTTACTTGGCCTGGAGCAATAAACTGGGCAAGTCGCTGGTTTATGAAGTAGCTCTGATGTTTAATAAAACTTATTGCAGTTTTTATAAATAAAACTTTTAGAAATTTTAAAATTTGATTTCAATTTCCATCCGTATTGTTTCAAAAGTAAATATGTTTTAGACAAATACAATTATACTTTACGAAAACATAATATAGAGATGTATATATCCGTATATTGAAAAGTTTAATTTTGATAATAATCAAGATGAAACATTTTTAACTGGGATTCTTACTATTTCAATTTTCTACATTAGTGAATACAATAACAGAACGAAATAACGGATAATGAAATTCTGTAAACAATTACATTGTAGAAACAATATTGCGGTGCGTGGGTTTTTGCCAAAAAACGGGGTTGATGTAAAACATTTAAGAATAAAATAGAAAAAATTTAAAATGTATTTGGGAACGAACGGGATACATCCAGCCTCGAGTTTATGAGTTTATTAGAGCTTTTTCAGAAAAGTGCGGCTCAAATGCTGCTGTTTCGCCGTTCTCAAGTTGATTTTACTTGTAGGATTAAATAGCACTGCTCGTCAAAAAAATTTTAACGCAAAATAAAAAAAGAAATGTTTGTACATAATATGTAGTTCCTAGATTACGTGCCTCCATCTTACAATTTATAATCCATAAAAAGGTAGTCCGGTGGTTAAATAATTTAAACACGTACGCCATAAACAATGCTTTTAGTTCATAAAAACCTACACAATACAAAATTTAATATAAAATAAAGTGCAATAAAATGCAATATTACAACTTTTGCAAAATACGCAGAATTCGCCAACGCCTTTAATCTCTTTAACAGTTTAAAACAAATAAAAAACACTTTGAGCAAAAGTTTCTTATTTGTTCTAAGTACTTGAACAAAATGAATTATCTCTCTCCGCAAAAGCAAACTCGAAACAGATTATGTAAGAAATTCAAAATCTCTATTTTTTTTTCGGTGTATAATTATGTCGTATGGAAACTAAAACAGACTCCTAAGTCTTAGTAATAGGCTTATAAAAGCAAAACAACCTGCCAATCGGCAGCTAAATTCTACACCTGTAATCATAAGATTATTAAGCTTATTAATGGATAAATTAAGCCAGTTAATTAAACATCTGAACTATAGTGACAACGGTACATGCTCCCTAGAGGGCTACCCTTCCATGTACAAAACATACTGCACACTGAAATTTGCAGCGTTCTAATGGAAACCACTAAAATACTATTAACATCTAGCAATATACTACCAATATTTCTAATTATTGTAATACCAAAAGTTAGTAATTTTTAACTAAAGCAGTTGGCAAATTAAGGATTGCTCTTCCTTGAAAACTATTGATTTTATCGTAAAACAATTCGAGTTTAAACTGGCACTGAAATCCTGCATTTAAAATTTTGTCTTTTTGAATACAATAAATTACTTGTGTACTGGGGGGTATTCCATACCCCCCAGACCCCCCGGTCTTGCAGATCAGGGTTTTATATTGTGGTGAAAAAGAGGATTCGCACCTACCCTGTACATTTTAATGAAAATTTTGTTTTAAATAATTTTAAGTTGTAAGAGTGGAGAATTAGACAGGTGGGGACGAACCGACGAGGATATTAGCTTTTGCCAACGGGTCGCCGCGCGAGAGACAGCGGTCCGACTTTTGGCTCGTTAATTTTTGCTTTTTTTCGCCGAAAGCGGCCACCTCGAGCATGTTGTGTCATGTCAGCTCGAGGCGATTATTTGATTTTTTGATATAAGTTTAAATTGTGAATTAAATTTGTGAGTACTGAATTTTTGATTTGAATAAATGATTTTGATGTGAATGCATTATTGCGTGATTTTTGGATGATTTTTTATGGTTGGAATTGGATATTTTTTGATAAGTTGCTACCGAGCGGTAGTTGATTTGATGGTTTTGATTGAATTGGTAGTTTGGATTGATTTGATTGATTTGGTAAAATTTGGAAAGAGCAATTTAAATTAAATTAAAAATTGGTTTAAAATTCAAAGAATTGAAATTACATTTGTACGAGCGTGTGGCCAGCTGATGGATAAGCCGATGTTTTGGATAGGCATAAGGTTGAAAGTACGAGCCCATTTAAAATTTCACATTAAATTAAATTTGAATTTATTTACGAGTTATTAATTATTTTGAAAAAGATTTATTTTGGAGAAATTATTTGTTTAGATTTTGAAGAATTTATTTTGAAAGACATTTTTTTTGCGCCCAGACAGTGGGGCAGATTTTAATCATTACATCTAAATTGTCGTCCATACGTGGAGCTCGATTTGAGCATTACATTTAAATTGGATTACTAATTGGTAATTATCTTTTGGAATTTTGAACCCACCCTGAGAAGTCTTAGCGAACCGACTTGGAGGCCGTAGAGATTGATGATGTTATTTTGCAGTTTGCCACGCATATGCAAAAAAATATCATTACAATATACTCGTTTTGTAAATACTTCTATTAAATAAGAATCTTTTACTCTTAAAATAAATAATACATCTGGATGTTGTGATAGTACATACCCGGAAGTTTTGAGAAAGTGCGGATTCAGCAAAATCTGTAGAGAACAAAATATACAAAAGTATATTGCTGCGATTTACCGCTTGTTTTGTTCTATGTTTGTTTTCCTTTTGTATATCTGATGTATATTGCAGTGATCCTTTCAAAAAAAGGTACTTTCTCACATGCACTATAAGTGCTCCAAGCTTGCTCTTAAATGCGGGAGATGAGACGGTCGTATCTCAGGTTGGGTTCTATCGTTCTCAAAAATAAAAATAAAATTCTAATCCAAAAAAATAAATACTCCAAAAAAAATTATTAAATCCAATCCAATTTAAATTCAATGTTAAAATAAAACTTCACTTCATAGGGAAAGAAGTCTTGATTCTAACCTTATGCAAATCGCCCGCTTATCAACAGCACCATTCGTTCCTACGAATGCAATTTAAATTTTCCAATTTTAAATAATTCAAATTTCAAAGTTTATTAATCGAACTATTGTTTTTCCAAATCAATCAATCAAATCAATTATAGTTCAGTAGCCACTCATAAAAAAAATATCCAAAATAATTCCAAATCTCAAAAATATACCTCCAAAAAACCGCAATAATGCATTCGCATAAAATTACTTTATTTAATCAAACTCAAAAATTTACTCACAACTTCAAAAATAAATTTCACAAAGTAAAAATTAACGAGCTAAAAGTCGCACCGCTTACTCTTGCGGCGACCCGTGGCAAAAAGCCTGGTATCTCCTTCGATTCGCCCCCACCTGTCTAATTTTTCAATCTTACAACTTAAAATTATTAAAATAAAATTTTCAGCAAAATGTATAGGGTGGGTGCGAATCCCTTTGAAACACGACAATATATTTGTTCTGAGAAAGTGAACGGTTTCTATTTAAAAAATTAATCAGACTGGGAAGTTTCAAATATCTCCCAGTAGGGTAGGGGTGCATAAGAGTGCGCAGCGTACAAGAGTGCGCAATGGCATTAACCGATCAGAGGACAGACATTCGCGTCCATCTTTAATTATATGTGGCTACCAAAACATTTAAGTTTTTATTGAATTTTGAAAGATTTATTCAACAAAATCTGTTTTTTCTTACTTGGATGTATTTTCTGAAGATTTTCAACCGTCGATTGCGAAAAAATTTATTAAGATTGATAATCACAGAAAACTAATTAGTCCGATGCGTGCAAAAGTGCTCAGTATCAATGCGGACAAGAATACGCGCGCACTCTTGCACAGTGTTTTATCTGAAGAATACATAGAGCCTTTAGTACAAGACTGGATCCAGTGCATTTTATGTAAAAATTGGTGGCATGAAAATTGCACATTCTATGAACACTTTAGGGCCAGTTCTACAATGGAAGTATAGGGATAGTATAAGCTATATTGCGAATATTTTACACAGTTTGCGTTCTACAATAGTCGTATAACAATATTCTAGGTATAAATTGAGAGATAAGTTATCCATCTAAAATTGAGTAAATATACCTGGAAGAAGTTTATTCTTTTTTCTGTTATACTTGGAATAAATCATGGAATAAGTTATACGTAGTATACTTTTTCGGGACTTTATACTTCTATTGTAGAACTGGCTCTAAATGTGATCATTGTAAGTGACGCTTACTGCGCATTCTTGCACGCCTGCATGCGCATTCTTGTCCACTACATAATACAAGAGTGCGCAAACGAATGCCTTGCAATTTTTTTTATTTATTTCTCCAACGTCTATTGTTCGTTAATTTTTTAATAGTTTTTCTATAGCCAGATACCTAAGAAGTTAATCTATGATAATAATTTTAACTTTGATGTGTTTTACTTTATTTCTATAACATCAAATCGTGAAACTGCGCACTCTTACACACTCCTACCCTATTCCAATAAATCAAAGAGTACTTAATAAGAACTTAATAAGTAAAGTAGTTATTACCAACTCTGAATAGGTTTTTTAGTCGTCACCACTATACATAAGTGTTAAAATTTTCTAACCGCCACACCGCGAAGTTTCAGTTAAATCAACTGAAAACCATAAGCAAATTAAAGAAGTAGGAAAGTCCAAGGTAGCCAATAAAAGCAAAAAAAAATTATATTAGTTCGCTAATTTTCTTCACCGATGATTAAAAATAAATCAATTTCAAAACAAAATATAAGTTACTTTGCTTAACGAACAAGTATTTCTAATTTTCTTAAAACTTTACAAAGCATGAAATTTATTAGTTTGGAAATTAATTTAAAATTATTAAAAACAAAGCGACAGCTAAAAATTTGATGTACTGAGGTATATTACATAACCTCCCCCCCCCCCACAGTGCGTGCTACCGCAATGTATAAATATATTTATTATGAAAAGTGAAAATTTTTTATTCAATTACAAAACATACTCACAAACCTTTGATCTTTGAAACCGGGAGTCTGGGCGTTATGGAATACTCTCTAGTACACCAGTAATGGTTATCAACTCTTATACATTTTGGTAAAAATTTGATTTTTAATAAGTTGACTGGCGAGGTTGTAAATTTATTAGGTAGGGACGAATCACGAGAAATTCAAGGCTTTTTGCCAGGAGTCGCCGCACGAGTCGATGGTGCGATTGGTGGCTTGTGAGATTTATTTTTTAGATTTTATTGATTGGAAATTGTGAGTTACATTTTAATTTTATTCAAAAAGTTATTTTTATGCGTATGCATTATTGCGTTATTTCTGAAATTTGGAATTATTGTAAGAATTGTTTTATAATTTGCTACCACGCGATAGTGAGATATGATTATTGGATTGATTTGAAGGAACAGTTGGAATAATACAATTTAATTTGGAATATTTAAAATTGGAAAGTTAAAATTATATTTGTAAGTACGAACGTGCGAGATTGATAACAAGGCGATTTGGATAAAGCTAAAATCGAAACTTCGATCCCTTTTAAGAATAATATTAAAATTTTATATTGGATTTAATTTGTATGCGATTAATTAATTATTTTTGGAAAACTATTTATTTTTTTTTTGGACTAAAAATTTTTACTATTATTTTAGAAACGCTCAAACCCTCGCCTTAAAATAATCCCAACTACCCGCAATCCAGGGCTATCCGAAGCAAATAAGTAATTGAAAAATCTCTACAAGATTTATCATATCAATATATTTAAAATTTAATTGAGGGGGGGGTAGCATCACCGCTGCTGCGAGTAATTAAAAATAAATATAATGTGATAAAATGTAAGGCTATTGTATCCACTTAATATTATAATATTTGCGCGGTGATTTAATGAAGCATTGCACTTGAACGGACACAAATAATAGTTTGCAAGCATTTTATTTAAATCAGTCAAACGGAAACAACTAATAGTAATTTTTAATTAATTGCTTGAAAGAGCAATTATTATTACATTTAAACTTAACAAAGTAAGTTACCACAATTACGCTTTAAATTACTTACATCGCCTTTTAGATATGTATTGTGGGAGGAGTATCTACTATGTTTTGATAGATCATGCAACCGAAAATCCACATTTTTATTTTTTTCATTATTTATCAAACAAAAACTTAAAAATTGTCTTTTTACGTTTTCTACACTTAATTTGCTCTTTTTCACGGTTCTTATTATGTCACTTAAACTAAATTATTGTTATGTGATGTCATAGTAATTAGCGGACTTATTTCAGCTACACCTGACTTGTTTTTCGTTTAGAATAAATCAAAATATGCAAATTTTCTATCAAACAAAATATTGAATTAAATTTAAATTTCTAGAATGTTGAGTTAAAGGTCAAGTTAAATAAAAGCTTTTTCTCTAACTGAGTGGAAAATAAGTTTTATCCTACGCTAATTTAATTTATCGAACTAATTCTGTAAAAGTATGACGTCTTATAGCTTATATTTTTATAATACTAAGTCTATGTACGTGCTTGGGTTGAAAACAGAATCACCCACGTCATATCTGCAAATAATCTTTCTTATCTTTAATATCGTACGTACATATCTTGCTTAATAACTCATTTTGCTGGCTAAATTCATAACATACCATTACCAATTCCAAACGAGTAATTTTCTAAAAAAATTTTAAAGAGGTATTTTTAATAGTAGTTTGTGTGATCAGTGCAGAAAGTAAGTCATTAATCACATGCATGCGATAACAATAACCTACCTTTCTGGATCATACAAAATTTTATCTTCTACCTCGTTTTTTAAAAATTTTTACTTTCATTTGAATTCAACGCCGGTTTTGAAAATAATCCTTTTCCGCACTAGTGCATAAAAGTAGCTCATTATGTATTTTCAATCAGTTGAGCTGAAATTTCTAATATTTTCTTGTTTTGATAAATTATAATTTACCATTTTGACTTAATTTTAAAATATCATAAATCGAAACAGTAAACATTAGAGCGGTCGGCAAGTAAATTAAGTTACGCTTTCAAGCCGGGTTTCAAATATTCATATTTTGCATTCTAAACCACAGCCAGGCTAACATAAAGACGGCGATTTATTAAGCTTTCTACGCGCGTTTCAGGTCCATCATTTCGAATTAATGTTGGAGTGCATCACCACAACATTGTAAACTATCTGACATAAATAATTACGGCTATTTATTATATTTTGGAAGAAAATTATTATAAAATCCGAAATTATTTTCAAACCAACAAATTTTCTTCTGAATTTTATTATCAATAATTATTTTCAAAACAATATTTTTTTATTATCAATAATTTCAATAAATTTTTCTAATATTTTTATTTTGAATCGTTTTCTATCGTAGGTTTAATAACAAAATTTTCAATAAACTTCACCTTCTAACAGATTGATTTCTTATAGAAATACCGACTTTTTAACAAGCTTTTTCTAATGTAACAGGTTTACATTTGAAAGTTTTACAGCAGTTCGAATTATCTGTTACCGAAGCAAAAAGTATATTTTTGCATAAGTATTTTTTTAAATTTAAAACTCATTAAAAATAATGAGTATTCGATAAATAAAATATTAATTAGTTAGGAAAACACATAGTTTGGGTAGGTGGAATACCGATAAATGATAATTAAAAATAATTAAATAAATATTTAAAAAAAGTTTATTTTTATCGATATTAACAACCAAACGGAATCGTTTAATAATAACCTTGTTGTTGACTTCCTAATTGGAAGCTTTTTTTTCAAAGAAAATTTGAAAAATTTATTTGAATTTTGACTATTCTTATAAATTTGATAAATTAAAAGTTGAAGATTTTGTTTAACAGAACATGAGAGGACTAACTAGCTTTAAGCGTATAAAAGCTCACTTTGCTACCCTAACACCTCGCAACCGGATAACCGGTGCCGGATATCCGGCTAATAAAATGAACAAATCATATGTAGACAGAAATTACTCTGAAACCTAAGTTTCCACTAATAAAGTATTTCTAATATCCAAAAAAGAGAAAATTCTTAAAAATTATAAAACCAAAATGTAGAAGTGTAACTTTTAGAATATTAAAAAAAAATAAAACTTAGAATTGCTGGATTTTTTCTTCGTAAGTAAGAAAATAATTTTTGATTTTTATTGTTTATTTTAAATATTTTTAGTTTAACTTTTTATTTATTGTCATTCTAATATTTCTTTATTCCATTTTAATTTTTTATTATATTTTTATTTCATTTTTACGTTTATATTAAATTTTCTTTGGCTATTTGTTTATTTTAATTTCTCAAAATTTATTTAAATTTTTAATTACATTTTATTTAATTATTTAATTAATTTAATCTGATGATCCTACCGTAATTCATAATTAAAAATTCTCTTTACATTCATCCGATTATAATTTTTGTAATTTTTCAACTTACCACAGCAAAGGCCACTAACCAAAGTTTTTCCACGTCAAACAGATTTTTAATTTTAACAAAAAATATTTTTTTTTAAATTACCTTCTAGGGTCGGCTTGCAAAATCAAATTATTTGTGAGTTTTATTTGAGCGAATTTTTCACAAAAATTTATTTAAAAAATGTAATATTTCTTGAATAAACAAAAAACACACATTATTTATTTATTGCTTAGTTAAATTTGCCGTTTTCTGTATATCCTACAGCAAAAATAGGTAGTATCAAATTTAAAGTACATAAAATTTTGCTTACATCCATAAAAAAAATTATTATTTTAGTTGATTTATTATATTATACAGGGTGTCCCCGTGACCGTGAAGAACCTTTGAGATGATGATAAAAGACACTTTTCTAAGACAAATTTTTAAATAAAATTTTGGTCCAAGTCCAAACCCTTGAGGGGTACTTTCTTTTAAAACAATTTCTTGAATTTCTGATTTCAAACGGTCATAACTCCGATATTTTTGATTTTTTAGGCATAATAGAATCTTACTTTTTTAAAGATTATTTGCTTATCTACAAATTAGATTATAACTCTTTATTGTCTACAATTAATACATTTCGAGTTATAAATTAAATTAAGAGAAAAAATGTTAAAAAATTCAGATTTTATTTTTTTGACTTTTCTTGCAAACTCCCTATCTCTTAAACGAAACGTCTTAGAAAAAAAACTGATGACTCAAATCGGATAGGGAATTTACCGGGCTATAACTTTGGTTAAGTAATTTTTTTTTGAAAACCAACCGTTTTCACAGAAATTCTGAAAATAATGAACAAGGTGTAAGTAAAAAAAAAAAAATTCACAATCTCAATTTGATTTATAGCATTTGTTTTAATGTCAAACCGTATTATAGCGTTTGACCTTTCAGCGACATTGTTATAAAGCGCATTAGTTAATAACTTTGTTAATTGTTTAATTATTGTTAATTAGTTTGTTATTTATTCTTTTTATCTACACCTTGTTTATTATTTTCAGAATTTTTGTGAAAACAGTTGGTTTTCCAAAAAAATTTTTTTGACCAAACTTGTAGCCCGTTAAATTCCCTATCCGATTTGGGTCATCAGTTTTTTTCTAAGACGTTTCGTTTAAGAGATGCGAGATTCGCAAGAAAAGTCAAAAAAATAAAACCTGTATTTTTTAACATTTTTTCTCTTAATTTAATGATAACTCGAAATCCGTTCATTCTAGATGATAAGGGGTTATAACTTAATTTGTAGATAAGCAAATAATTTTTAAAAAAGTTCTAATCCGTTAAATATTAAAAATCAATAATATCGGAGTTATAACCATTTGAAATCAGAAATTCAATAAATTGCTTTAAAGAGAGATTTAGGTTTAAACTTAGACAAAAATTTTATTTGAAAATTTTTCTTAGAAAAGCGTGCTTTATCCGATCACGGGGACACCCTGTATATAAAATAAAAATGAAGAATTTTTATAGAACCTCGATTTTTACCCAAGAAAATTAGTTTTTGGTTTTCAATATATTATTTTTCTGTTAATCTGGCACAAAAGTGATCTACAGATAATTGAAATTCACTTCAACCGAAAACAGAGGTAAATTTATCAGAAAAAATCCCAAAATCCTAAATTAGCGTTTTTTGTACATTCTAATTCTACCCAAAAAAACCTCGATTTTTTGTAAAAAAAATATAGTTTTCAGTGTTTTAAGTAGGATTTTTCTTCTGTTCATTTGATGCAAAAATGGTAAAAGGATAACTGGACTTGATTCCAGTTGAGCAACTTTCTAGCCACAGCTATAAACTTTTTCGCTAGAACTTTTTTGATTTTTTTGGCTATTTATTAAATTTTCCCTAATAACTCAGTTTCAGTGCAATGTTAACACCTAAAGTGTAGAAAGAGAAAATCAATAAATAAATTTTTCGGCTTTTATAAAAAAATTAGGGTACTTTGGAAAGGGATGAAATTTGAAAGCTTCGAAATCTATTATAGCTACAAAGTTATTTTATACCTACATACATAGAATTAGAGATAATTGAATCTATTTTCACTTATCTGTACACCAATTTTGTGTCAAATGATCAAAAAAGAAATCTACATCGAAAACTAAAAACTACGGTTTTGAGCAAAAATCACAGTGCTCTAAGGGCTATATCTCAAAAACTAAATAGACTAGAACAATAATTTTTTTATACTTTTACACAGAATTTTATCTACTTTAATTTCGATAAGACCTATTTTAGGTATATGATATCCGGCAAACGGATAATTTAAGATTTTCGGTTTGAATCTGTTGTAAAATAACAGAAAATCTTTAAATAAATATTTCAGATGTTATAAAAAAATTAGGGTACTTTGGAAAGGAATAAAGTTTGAAAGCTTACAGCTAGGGACCTATTATAGCTACAAATTTTTTTTGTACTTTTCTTTTTCACTTATATGCAAACCACTTTTGTGTCAGATGATAAAAAAAGAACTCTACATAGAAAACTAAAAACTACAGTTTTGGGCAAAAATCGGAGTGCTCTGAGGGCTATATCTCAAAAACTAAATAGACTAGGACAATAATTTTTTTATACTTTTACAGAGAATTTTATCTACTTTAATTTTGATAAGACCTATTTTAAGTATAAGATATCAAGCAAACGGATAATTTAAGATTTTGTAATTTTTGCAACAAATTTGTTGTTTGTGTAGGCAATTGGTGTAATGCATAAACCTCGATTCGATTCCGAGCTGCTACTAAATTATTTATGCCATGGTTTTGATTCCACGTTTACGTATAATTAATAAGCAACCACTATCGGCTTGATTTCGAACGTAATATAATTACATCAAAAACTCAAAATTACGTAATGTTAGCTTAACGATTAATATTCAGGGAAAAAAGCATGATAGGCTAATCCGATTAAGTCAAATTTCCCTACCAAGAAGAAAATTTATAGATCGGAAAATTTAGAATTTTTCAATTAAGTTGTAATTGATTATACCCTAGCCTCGCGTATCTCCTAATAAGATTTTGTTTCCCTTTGAAAATCCATATAGAGCCCATTTAAGTTTACAACTCGAGTATCTTCAATTTTCATGATATTGATCAAATTTCAATACGTTATTCTTGTTTAAAGTTTTTTTTTTAAATTTAAGTTGCGTGAAATTGTCTCATAGAAATGCGGAAAATCCATTTTCGTTCTTTCGCACGCTACTTTTTTATTCAAATATCTTCTGCGTTTTAAGTTTATATTTACAAATGGAATATTAACTTGAAGTAAATAATATTAAAGCATAAGAAAGTCAAATATTGTTTATCAATCAACAAGGAATTGAATAAATAAAAACTGCATTATATTTTCAACATAATTAAAATTTATTCTGCATTGTTCGATTTGTTCTAATAATAATCCCTCGAGACCGGTTACACTGCAGACTTCCTGCGCGTTCGACCAAATTATCGATTTTGGAATTTAAAAAATAAACTTTTTAGATTTGAATAAACAAAGAAAACAATTTCCGCAATATCAAATATATTATAGCAGACGTTAATAAAATAGATAATAAAAGATAAGATATAATGGTGAAAATTTACGGCCTTTTCAGTCGTGGATCTAACAAAAAGTATATTAAACTATTCTTCAATTTTCAAAAGCTTAGCTTGAAGCAATTTAAGCTTTTCACAACTTTACAATTTCAGATTAAAATTTATTTAACTCACGCGTAAGCTTTTGGAAATCTCGGAAAATCTCAAATCTCACTCAAGAAAAACAAAATTTATTTTGTTTAAAAAAATTATCATTATTTTCAGAAAATTGCCATTCAGAAAATAATATAGCAAGTAGGCCAACGGAAAGATTCAATCCACCCACAAAAAAATTGTAAGGGTATTATACCCACTCACAAAAAAACCTTGCTCTGGTTGCAGCTCAGGTGCTTCATTCTGCAGTCTAAATAATATCAAAATTTTGATTGTATTTTGTAACATAAATTTTTTTATTACACCGCTCAATTTTCAAATTAATTCGTCAAGGAAGAATGATTAATTTTTGCAATTATAATTATTAATAAAATATGTAATAATTCAAAATTGAAAATTTTCCCTTTTCGTGATAAAGCTTAATTTTGTAATTAATTTTTTAAAAGTCGAGTTAATTATTTTAATTTGAGCTAGCGAATGAATGTATGCCAAACCAGGATTCTGAATGAACCACCTGTTACGGAAATCAATGACTACACGAAAAAGTTCCTTTCATTTAAAAACCACGCGAATTTTCATATTGCAAATTCGGGAAAAATTTTTACGTCCATAACCGAAATCGGGGATCAAAAATTTTGGATATAATCAAATCGAAACACAAAAATAACATTATGTTTTGATAATCTAACCATCCACGTTGCAACTTTCTCAAGTTAACATAAGTGGAAGCTTTTCACGAAAAAAAATGGTGCAATAAGTGAAAATTTAGGATTGGACGAATCATGCATTGGTGTTTCGGACAAAAATAATGTGCACGATAATAAAAAGGTTTTGTTTATGTACTTACCCAAAGGGTCGAATCACGGAAATGCTAAGGGAAAAATATAAACTCTTTTAATCAATGACGCTTTTGCGCAAACTACGTCACAATCGTCGCGACGCTCTACGAGTTTCCATCGGCGATTTTCGGGTTTTCAATCAATACATAAAAATTAACCGCTTTTAATACACACGCCTTTTAAAATAATAAATTCCAGCACCAAAAATTCGTTAAAATAATAAAATTAACATACAGAGTTCGTCCTAATAAAGGAAAATAGTTTTTAATTTTATTATTTCTTGTCCGCATCAAACTTTTTTTTAAAGTGAATCTATTAATACCGGTGGGAAAAGTTTAAAAAATTTGGTGGCTTGTGATTGGTACATACAGAACGTCAGGCTGACGTAAGAATTAAGACGCAACAATTATTTAAAATATTGATATTGTAGTTTTTTTGGAAATTAATGTTTTTTTTATTAGTTTGCAAAAACTAAAATGTTTAAAAATTTAAAAAAAATAAATCTAAATCTCCATCCATCTCCGACCATCTAAATCGAAATCTGATCTCATTTTCTCTTGCGTGAGAAGCCCATTTTTCAATAGACTACCTAATTTGTAAATTTTAATGTCTAAAAAAGGAGAAAAAAAGCTTACATAGAAGATTCTATTATAGATTTTTTTTTACTGACAAAAAAAACTTCTGATTGGAAAGGAAGAGACTTTTGTACCTTCCTTACTTCTTAATGAAATTTAGAAGATGTGAGTAATAATTTAAGCTAAATTTCCAAATAAGTATTTCAAGCAAATTTAAAAAAATAAAAAATGTACATACATTATTTTAATTGGACTTTCTAAATGCTTGGTTTGGGTTTGGGTTTTAGGAGCTTCAACTTTCCCCTATTTTGTAATCAAAGTAATTTTAAGTGGTTTCAATGTTACATTCGTTAAACTATATTAGAAAACCGTGATTAAAAAAATATTTTATTATGTCGTCAATCTCTGAAAATTTGACTGAGGTATTTCCGGCCGGAGTATATTTCATGTAAACCTGTTTTTCTTCTATATTTCTTCCGTAACGCACCGATTGGTTTATTTTAAATTGCCAATTTAAATAATTTAGAAGTTTTGATAAATCAGTGCGGCCTTTAGGCCGCACAGCCCGGGAAAATCTACACCTTTTTACCAATTATTGAGAAAATGTCAACTATAATTCAGATTTATTACCTGACATTCAGAAAGCATCAAATGAAATTCAGAAATCACCAAATAAAATTTAAAAAGCGTCAAATAAAATTCAAAAAGCATCAAATAAAATTCATAACTTGTCAAATAAAATTTAAAAAACGTCAAATAAAATTCAGAAAGCTTCAAATGAAATTCAATTTAAATTCAAAAAATCCTTTGATGATGCTGGTGAAATGCGAAATGTTAAATGCTCGTAAGATGGCCTAATAACTGCTTTGGCGGATGAGATCCTGGTGCGAACGTTGATTTGCAGTTTAAAAATGACTAGATTTAATCGAAAAATATAAAATGTGGTGTCGTGGGACACCATTATAGGAACGAAGTACCATATTACATAAATATTAATTTCAAGTTCTAGTCGAGGTAAAAAATAAATAATTATTCAGATATAAATATTTTATTATGATTTTTTTATCGATAAAAATCAAAAACTACTTTAAAAATTGCCAAAATAGCGATTTCGGCATGTGTCAAAGTCGATGTAAATCCGCAATCATCGCGGTCATCTTTGAATTCTTTTTGCACATTCGGCATTGGTACCTGTGTAAGTTCCTTATGGGAGAATGCGAAGAGGTACCCTAATCGGAAAAAAACGTCTGTAACAAAAATGCGTAAGATTTTTATATCGTTAGATAATTACACCATCTGGTGGTCAAAAGTGGAACATCTGATCAGTAACAGTATTAGTACATTAGATCTAAGCGTGTCTTGTATTTTAATTATTGATGTGTAACATCTTTCCACTCGCTTATGGGGGTAATTTCGTGAAATGGGACGGAAATGCGTAACAGGAAGCCAGAAAATCGCGCGCTATTTAATTTGACTAATGAGCGGCAAAATTATTTTATCGGACATTTGTATTATAAAATGCCATTAAAAAAAACTGCCAGACGTGAAGATCGAACTCGCGATCACCGAATGATATAATTATGTTGCAAGCACATAACGCAAAACGCTGTGAGGGTTCATGTAATAATATTGTTCTAATTCGTATTATCTGTTACAGATTTAGGGTTACGGTTACTGGTAACGTAGTGCCGTTCCACCTATTTCGCGATTTTAAATAATTTATAATTATTATTAATTATGCGAAATAATAATGTTGCTCACTAGCAAGGTGAAATATCAGATGTTACACATCATATACGAGTACTGTAAGGCTCGCTTGCTCGTTTTTTTATAGCTATTAAGGCAACTAGTGTTTTATAGACCGTTTAAAAATCAAAGTCGTAGTTTAAATCCGAGCGACCGTAGGGAGTGACGATTTAATAAAGAGAGATTTTGACGCGATAACGTCTTATAAATTGATATACCGGCTGCACGCACAAAAAATTGTTAGAGCGCGGAACAAGCAAGAGAGAGGCACGATCGGCTTTGCATCATACACAGACATCATTTGAATTATAAAATGCCATTAAAAAAAACTTGTCCGGCATGAGGTTCGATCTCGCGATCACCAAATGATGCAATTATGTTTCATGCACATAACACACTAACCTATTGAGGGTTAATGTAGTAACATAGTTTTAATTCGTATTATCTGTTACATAAACATAATTCAATTCAATTTTTAAATTAACACTCGGTTTACGGACGATAATTTTACGTGATTTTACGTCATAAGAAAACATAATTCTATTCAATTCAGAAAGTATGCAATTTTTCATCAGTTTTCTTATGACGTTATCACGTGAAATTATCGTCCGTAAACCGACTTTGCGGACAACCCGAGTGCCACGTGTTTTTTTTAAAGATTGAGTAGTCACAGAACTGAGAGCCCTTTTAGCCGGGGGCCCGCGTGCGTGGAACCCACGGCACCGCAGGAGAATACAAATAACCATTGGTTATACATTTAGGAAAGATGCGCAATCTTGTTTTAGGGTGTTCTGATGTGATAAAAAATAGCTATTATTACAACTAGGGTAAATATATTCATACATATTTCCCGTGTTATAATCAATAGTTTTCTTCTGATTGAAAAATATATTATTTAAATATAACAATATTTCATCAATAATTAAATTTGAGATTTTGAATTTGCAATAACTCGAAAACTGCTTTAGATATCGAAAAACTGAGCAAAAAATTTACCCCTCTGCTCGTTCTCAACCACCGGCGTAGCCGAGTCACATTTTTTCGAGACTTGTTAATTTCCGATGTAATTCAACGTGTTATTCACGACCATGGTCAAAACCACAAGAAAAAATTTTGGTTTTGAGAAATGAAATGAAAATGAAACAAGGGGTAAAGAAAAAAAACTAAACCTTGATACTGAATTAGTGAAAAACTTTTTGCCTCAAAACTTTTTGACCTCTGCATTTTATTTTGAAAATCCTACAAATGACATTAAATTTTTTTTCTGGCCCCAAATAAACACTTGGTACTTTTGTTTATTTTTTTTGAATTATTTCTGACATATTCATGTATACTTAAATATATTTCATTTACATTAGTTGGTAACTAAGAAAGTTATAATTTATTGATGTGTAACATATTTCCGCTTATGGGGGTAATTTCGTGAAATCGGACGGAAATGTGTAACAGGAAGCCAGAAAGCGCGCGCTATTTGATTTGACTAATGAGCACGAAAATATTTTATCGGAATACATAGACATTTTGGATTATAAAATGTCATTAAAAAAACTTTGTCTGGCGTGAGGTTTGAACTCTCGATCACCGAATAATGTAATTATGTTTCAAGCACATAATGCACTACGCTATAGAAGGTTAATATAATAATATTATTTTAATTCGTATTATCTGTTACAGATTGAGGTTGCTGGTAACGTAATGGCGTTACACATACTTTGCGATTTTTAAATGATTTATAATTATTAATTATTTCAAATAATAATGTTGCTTACTACTAATAAGGTGAGATTTCAGATGTTACACATCATATACGAGTACTGTAAGACTCGCTCGCTCGTTTTTAATGTGTAACATCTTTCCGCTCGCTTATGGGGGTAATTTCGTGAAATCGGACGGAAATGTGTAACAGAAGCCAGAAAAGCGGGCGCTATTTGATTTGACTAATGAGCGCTAAAATTATTTTATCGGAATACATAGACATCAGCATTTGTATTATAAAATTAAAAATAAACTTTGTCTGACGCGAGTCGAACCTCACGATCACCCAATGATGTAATTATGTTTCACGCACATAACGCACTACGCTGTAAAGGTTCATCTAATAAGATTGTTTTAATTCGTATTATCTGTTACCGATTGGGGTTACGGTTACTGGTAACGTAATGCCGTTCCATCTACTTTGCGATTTTTAAATCATTTATCTTTATCAGCCTCTTCAGTCCACTGCTGGACTATCAGCCTTTTTCTCTATCGAGAAAGGTTACAGCATTTAGACCCCACGGTTGCTTAGGTCGGATTGGGGAATGCCTGTAACCCTGCTTTTTAAGTGTTGATTGGGGCAATCATCAACTCAGGGGGACCGCCGGCTTTACGTGCCCTCCAAAGCACGGAGACGATCATAAGAAAGTTTAGACACTTCCCGGATTTGAACCGGGTACCTTAATGTCAGCAGTTCTTCAGCTAACAAACTAGCCTAATGACCGTCTTATTATAAAATCATTTATAATAATTATTAATTATTTCAAATAATAATATTGCTTACTACCAAGGTGAGATGTCAGATGTTACACATCATATCCGAGTGCTGTAAGGCTCGTTTGATCAGTTTTTTTTAAATCGGAAGGCAAAAATAGTTTTCTGCTGGCGAATGGTAAAAGTTGCAATAATCCGAAAACTTGAAGAGGCTGAAAATCTAAATTGTCTTTAACAAAAGACAAAATTTCAAGAAAGGCTAAGCTTCCCTTGCCTTCTCTGGCGAACCGCCGCCGTTACTCAGAGTTCATGGTGTTAAATTAAGAATTATCTACCACTATATAGAATAGTATACTGGGGGGTATTCCATACCCCCCCAGACCCCCCGGTCTCATAGAACATAAGCTTTTGTGCATTATAGAAATTTTTCATATTTCAGAACAAAAAAATTTATATTGTCTAGTATTATATCATGAAAATACGCACCGGAGTGGCAGGGAGGGGGGGGGTTAACTTTTACTTTATGAACACTACAATAATTTATTATAATTTATTTCGATTCTACTAAGCAATGCCATCTAACGTCAATCAATGCTTGCAGTCGTTGAAGGTAAAAATAAATCTACAAATTAAAAATTGTGTAATTAATTTGAATTTGTAATATTAACTCGGAATACGGATAAATTATTAAATAACAAAAATTCCAAGTGAAATTACGTGGAATAAATTGATCAAGTACGGTTCTGATCACTTCTGATTTAAATCGCAACGGATAAAATTTGGCGCGTAAATTAGCCATATTGATTTAATTTGTTTTTCAACCGCAACTGTCAACACTGCAAAATTTTCGGTTACTGATTTGTACGTTTTTATTCTTAAACATGTCCGAAGAAATTAATGAAACTGTCGAGGGCGAAGTTAGTGAAAGTGTCGAAATAGAGGACCAAGAGACTGTGTCTTTGAGTGAAGTTATTCAAAATGAACAGAAGTTAATGGAAGATGCAGCCGCCGTATTGGGAGCTTCTGACGACAAGAATTGTACTTATTCCGAGGTAATTTAACATTTTTTGGTGTTACTTTATAATATGATTTATTGGTTTTTGTTCTTTTAGGGTTACCTGAAGAGGCAGGCATTGTATTCATGTTTGACTTGCATTCCGGAGGCCAGAACCGATGTTACTAAAAGTGGAGGTGTATGTTTAGCTTGTTGTTATTGTTGCCACGAAGGACACGAACTTATCGAGTTGTACACTAAACGAAATTTTCGTTGTGATTGTGGAAATTCTAAATTTAACGGTGGTGTTTGCAATTTGGAAAGCAACAAAGCAGAATGTAACGAATCAAATCATTACAACCACAACTTTTCGGGTTTGTATTGCATCTGTTGTCGCCCATTTCCAGATCCCGAAGACACAATTGCCGACGAAATGATTCAATGTATTATTTGTGAAGATTGGTACCACGTTCGCCATTTGGGTGTAGAACTTGCAACCTCTTATTCCGAAATGACTTGCGAATCTTGCATAAAAAAGCATGAGTTTTTGTTACATTATGATACTTTAACCGTTGGTACAAGTTTAGATGAAAGTAAAGATGTGGATATTGAAGACACAACTGAGCAAGGCCCTTCAACTGTTAATGAATGTAAGAAACCCAAAAATAAATCTTCTAATATCTGCACGAAATTCTGGGTCGATGTAGATTGGCGTAAAAGTTTATGTGAGTGTGTCGATTGTTTGAAACTCTACGATGAAGAAGATGTGAAATTCTTATTAGATCCACAAGACACGGTGCAGACTTACGAGGAGAAAGGAAAGGCCAAAGTGGAAGAGAGCGGAATTAGACAACAAGAAAATGAAATGAAGTTTTTAAATTCATTGAATCGAGTTCCTTTATTGGAAGCCATTGCAGGGTATAACGACTTTAAGTCAAACTTGGTTGAGTTTCTCAAAAAGTTTGCCGAAAATAAGAAGGTTGTTCGAGAAGAAGATGTACGCGAATTTTTTAGCGGTTTAGATGCTAACAAGAGACAGAAATGTGACATTCCATATAATTGTCGTTAAGTTTTCTATTTTTAAAATTTTTTTTAACTCATTTTAATATTCTCGTAGGAAACATTTGAATATCATTTTGATTTTGTAGTTTTTTTTTGGTGTTTGATGTAAGGAATTACCAAAATAATATATTGTTTCGTGCATCTTATATTTGAAATAATAAATTTTGCTTTGAACGAAAACGTAGATGATCTGTTTTAGGAACCAACACTTTTTTATATAGGAATGATAAGCACGTCCGCTTTATGGCTGCTACAAGGCTCACAAAAATCTAGACAAAGCAACAGTTCAGGAAGGAAAAAACTGAACTATTGCTTTGATCATGAGTTTTTGTTTATATCACATCTCGTAAGAGATTCAATATTTTATGAATGCATCTCGAGACCACAATAGGAATTTTATTGATATTTGTAGATTCAGTCGATTACGCTGAAATTAAATTTTAAAAACAATGAAAATATATGATATGATGATTTGATAAAAAAATCAAATTACATTTTGCAAGCATTCTGTTATTTATAATTTGACAGAAGTGACTTTTTAATAAAAATGAATTTGGATTCAATTTTAAATAATTTACAAACTTTGGGTCATTATGGAAACATAATTAGCACGGAAGAAAGTATCGTTTTGTACAATTCTTTGTTACTGCTAAAAAACGAGAATCATTTTCGTAAGATTTACTTTTGGGGACGCATATTTGGAAGCGACAAGGATTATTTCGTTGCGTTTGGATACGTAAAAGATGCGCTAACGGGAAGAATTTTTTACTACAGTACAAATTGTATCAACTGGGGTCGTTTACCGCTGCCCACAGAAAGGGCCAAAACTTTGGTTCCGCTCTGCATAACAAAATTTCAAGGAGATCCGTCCATCGTAATCGATATCCTGATAGATAAGGAAGAGACCAGCTTGGGGAAAGTTTTATGTGCACCCATAGTACGAAAACTAAAAGAAGAGGATCGCTTGTCTGCAACAATCTTTTTTATTAATGAAGAAGCTTGTGTTTTGCCTCGGGGAGTTTTGTTTAAACGCCCCGATGGAGTTGTAGTTGAGAATTTAAATTTTGAAGGGTTATCGCATCTGGATGCACAGGAAATTAAGTGCTTTTTGCATTACAGGCTGCCACGTCAGAAGTGGAATACGAATTTGTTAACACGAATTGATTATAATTACGCATTGGATTGCTTAGATCCTCTCGATATAGATATTCCCGAAGGATGTTGGTCAATTCAAATTTGTGCCGGAGACAGTTTGACCTTACTGAAATCTCTCTATTGGCCGGGGATGCTCATATACCACTACATTAATAAACCAAAGTACGGTTTTGTTTATTTTGGACACGGAAAGAAAATTTTAGACTTACCGTTCATGTTAAATCCTTTGTAATGTTATATTAAAAGTTTTGTTTTTATAAATTTGGCTAAATTTAATTTATATCTCAAAAACCAATGATTCTTGACAATAAAAAAATATTTTTATGATCTACTTGAGTTCATACCCGGCTTGGCCTGGTTTCTCTCATTTAAAATGCTGTTTTAAATTAAATTTTATTATTTGAATCTTAATTGGGTTGAAGTAAAAACAGTTTTTGCAATGACGACTGTGAGCAGGCATAGCTCTAATTTTTGAAAAATATGCCTCCGCACTTTTCGTGTAACTGCCTTGAAGTCAATATTTTCATGAAATTTTTTACTTTAATATTAGAAAGACAGTTCCAAGTTTTTTGCAACAAATTCATATCGGAACAGAAGTCCCAAAAATTACGAAATCTTGAATTGGTTGTTTCCTGTCCATTTTATACCCAAAACAAATCTTATCAAAATGAAAATAGATAAAACTCTGCGTAAAAGTATAAAAATATTATTGTTATAGTATATTTAGTTTTCGAGATATACAGTTACTCACAAAAGTATTTGGACGCTCCTATGTTAGCAATGTAAATTATTCCTTTTGAACACTGTTTTTATCATACAAAAATCGTTTTTACAGCAATACTTGTTTGACATTTTTTGTCGCAAATTTGATTGTCTTCATTTTTGTTCATACACATTTTTTTATTTTTTGACCTCGTTTTCGGCTGAGAGTGACTTAAAGCAGACTCGGTAAAATTTTTTAATAAAATTAAAAATGCACAATGTAATTTTTATGGTTTTCTCAGGGGATTCCCATGGGATTTTTACCGAAACTGCTTTAAGTCACTCTCGGTCGAAAACGAGGCGACGAATAAAAAAATGAAGGGAAAGAAATTATCTACAAAAAATGTCTGAAAAATATTTTTGTAAAAGCGATTTTTATATGCCAAAAAGAGCTTTTAAAAAGTACAATTTACATTGATAATATAGGAGCGTCCGAATACTTTTGTGAGTAGCTGTAGCTACTTTGTTTTTAGCAACCCTATTTTTGTCTAAAAAAACGTAGTTCTCAGTTTTCGATGTGGAGTTTTTTTTTGATTATCTGACACAAAAGTGGTCTACAGATAAGTGAAACTAGACTCAATTATCTCTAATTCTATGTATAAAATAATTTTGTAGCTATAGTAGAGTCAGGGCTAAATAAGCTATAGGGCGCAAGCATTTTGGGGGCGGGAATTTTTATTATGAACTTTTTTTAGCCCTAAAAAGAATAAAAAATTATTTACGATCTTTTCTATTTTATATACAGAGAATAACTTATTTAACAACTTAAATACGAGTGATATTATATTAATCAATTTGTTAAAGAAAAAGCTAGGAAAAAATATATATAAATTACTTTTATTTTTTATTTACTCTATAAAGTTTGTTTCTGTTTATACAGGGTATACCCGGATACACTTTACATAACTTAAGTGCTGATAGAGGACACTTTTCTAAGAAATATTTTTAACAATTTTTTTTTCCAAAATTCAAGCCTTGGAGAGTTGGACCTCTATAAAACATTTTTTTTAATTTTCACCTTCGTGTGGTCATAGCCCAAGAAATATTGATTTTTGGGTAAAAATATATTGGTTCTTTTTTAAAGAGCGTGAAATAATCTACAAAATACATTTAAACCTTTTATTGTCTAAAATTAACGGCTTTCGAGTTATAATTTAAAATAAGTACAAAAATGTTGAAAAATTCGGGTTTTTTTTATTTTGGTTCTTTTTCAAAACTCTGTATCTTTTAAACGAAACATTTAATATTACAAAAATTCTGACGCCTCATTCCAGATAGGAAATTTAATGGACTACAATTTCTGTGTAGTAAAATTTTTTGAAAAACCCACCTCTTTCACAGAAAATCAGAAAATAGTAAACAAGGCAGATAGAAAATAAAAAATTAAATTAATTAATTTTATTGAAAAATTATTTTATTAATTAATACATCTTTTAAAACAATCTCGACTTTGCATTGAAAATCAGGGTAGTTATTTTAAAAATTTAATTAAATAATTTCTAATCTTAACCTTAATTAATAAAATAATTTTTCAATAAAAATTTAGAGAATTTAATTTTTTGAAATAATAAAACCTAACAAAATGTTAAAATAATAAATTTTAACTGTTAAGTAAATAATTACATACTACAAAGAAACGTAATATTTAAAGAAACCAAAATGACAATAATTCACATTTAAGGGGGTTGAACTTAGCATATTTGAATAAACAAAAAAATAGAAATCTGAAAAAATTACGCTATAAAAATTACTAAAAATTAGAAAACTCTAACATAATATAAAGGCCTTTATTTCACGATTATTTCCGATCATCAGTTATGTATAACAGTAAAAATAACAAGAAGTAAGAGCAAAATATACCAAACAAAATTGAAAAAAAAAAATTTTAATTTATTTATTTATTTTTTAACTTCTTGTTATTTTTACTGTTATACATAACTCTGTAACATAATATAAAGGCCTTTATTTCACGATTATTTCCGATCATCAGTTATGTATAACAGTAAAAATAACAAGAAGTAAGAGCAAATATACCAAACAAAATTTAAGAAAAAAATTTTTTAATTTATTTATTTATTTTTTAATCATATTCTTCTCCAAAATAATAATAAAAAAGTATTAATCAATAATCGTGTAAATATTCTATTTTTGTTTATATAGTTTTTACAAATTAAAATAAAATTTATTTTTTTAATTTAAGTATTAATTTAAATTTAAAAGTTAAAAATTGAAAATTAATGTTATCAATTTAATACCAATTTAACAAAGAAAATAAAAAAAATTTGCAAATAATTTTTTTCTTATTTTTAAAATTTTAACTTTTTAATATATTCTCCTCCAAAATAATATTTTTTTAAAATTCTTTTAAATTTATTATTATTTAAAAGTATGATAAAGTTATGGGCATGGCCACATCCGATTTTTTAACTTCTTGTTATTTTTACTGTTATACATAACTGATCGGAAATAATCGTGAAATAAAGGCTTTTATATTATGTTACAGAGTTTTCTAATTTTTAGTAATTTTTATAGCGTAATTTTTTCAGATTTCTATTTTCTTGTTTATTCAAATATGCTAAGTTTCAACCCTGTTAAATGTGAATTATTGTCATTTTAGTTTCTTTAAATATTATGTTTCTTTGTAGTATATAATTATTTACTTAACAGTTAAAATTTATTATTTTAACATCACATACTACTAAATACTACAAAAATACTTAAAAAATTCTAAAAACTTTTTTAAGTTATTTCCTATTTTATTTAATTTTTTGTTTTGTAGCTGCCTTGTTTATTATTTTCTGATTTTCTAAGAAATGGATTGGGATTTCAAAAATTTTTACTAGACAAAAGTTGTAGTCCGTTAAATTTCCTATCCGGAATCGGGAGTCAGAATTTTTGTAAAATGTCTCGTTTAAACGATGCAGGGTTTTGAAAAAAAAAACAAAATAAAAAGCTCCAATTCTTCAAAAAAAATTTACCTACTTTTATTCATAACTCGAAAGCCGTTGAATCTAGTTTGTAGATTTCTTAATATTCTTTAAAAAGGCACTAATTTATTTTTAATAAAAAATTAATATTTTCCTGGCGATGGCCACGTGAAAGTGAAAATTAAAAAAATGCTTTTAAAGAGCGTTTTTCGAGCAACTCTCAAATGAATTTAGAAAAAAAATGTTTCTTAAAAAAGTGTTCTCTTATCACCACCTTAAGTTATGTAAAGTATATCCGGGGGACCCTGTGTATATTTATTATTTTTGTGTGAATTTTATTTTCTTTTAGGGGAACAGTAATGAATTGACTTTTTCTATTTTGTATTTGTGTTTTCTTTTGAAGAGGGGCGCATTAATTTTAGTAGCCCAGGGGCGTCGTATATCTTAGGACGGTCCTGAGTAGATCCCCAGCTGTAAGCTTTCAAAATTGTTTTATTTCCAAAATACCCTAATTTTTTATAAAAGTTGAAAAATGAAGCCCAAGTATTTAATAAAAACTCGAAAATTGTGGTTGCGGGAATCTCGTTAATCTATTCATGCGCGTCAGTGATAAAGAGATTACAGACAAAATCCCTTCTTCTGCAGGAGAAAAAACTTCAACGTTCTTACACTGCAAAGCTTTTATTATTCTATAAGTCTTGCATTTATAACGTTGCTGTTCAAGTTTACCTTACTCTCTCATTTCTTCTTCTTCCAGGGACTTCAACTGACCATAATCGACCTCCGAGTATTGAGAATTTGTATACCAAAATATATCATTATCAAATGATATTTTAGACCCCACGGCTACTTAAACCTACTTAAATGACTTTTACGTGCCCCCCGAAGCACGGAATTTTAAACTCCCCAAATTCGAACCGAGAACCTTAGAGGCAGCAGTTCGGCTGACCTACTAAGCTTATGACTAAAAAATTTAAATTCGATATGAATTATTTCTCGTGCACTACAAATGTACTCGATTTGTTGCCTACCCGGTACGAAAACCTAAGTTTTTTATTTTTTCTGTTCTTATTATCAAAATTGAATACCTAGATGGTTAATTTTAAAAATTGTACAAGTTGGTTAAGGATCAGCGCAGTTTGTTTTGAAAATGCTTGAAAGGAGTGTTGTTTGAATTTACCGCGAATGGTGACGGTTGAAGATTTGCGTTCACAGAGAGCGTTGGTTGGAAAATCGGTAACCTGAATCGTCAGTTGACAGATAACAGAGGAGAAAGGTGCAACGTAGTTAAATGTGAATTTTTGAGTTTTGTGTTTTAGTTTTTGATCAAACTTGTAAATAATTTAATTAGTTTTATAATTATCGTTACAAAATGAACATGTAAATGTAAATAGCAAAGGTAAGTTAGGTGATGGAGGAAGTTGGTCGCGATCCAAGTAGTGCATAATCATCGTGTATGTTTTAGTTGGATCTACTGCTTTGTGATTGTTACTATTTACAAACATCTTTTGTGTTGCAAAATTACAGGTGATGCGTTCCAATATAAAATAAATTGTGTCGTCGAAATTTTTTACATCATCGTGTTTATTACGTCTATTTTTCACTTGATCGTAATTATTGTTGTATTGATTGGATCGTGCACTAATTGTTAAATTTACAGTTTGTTGCAAAAATTTGAAAGTTAAACTAAAATTGTGCAATTCTAGGAAATTAGAAGAGCGAGTCCTGTGAAAATTTCTTGTTGCGATTTCACAACTCGACGAGGAAGGTAAGACATTCATTTTCTTATGTGTAAAGTGCAAAAGCAACGGTTTTTATTTGATATTATTTCGAGTTCTACTTTTGCGTTTGTTTAACGTGAACTCGTTTTAACGTTGTTTCTTTTTATTATACCAACGAAATTACAGTTACTTATTTTTTGTTCGATTGTTTGTTGTCAATTGACGTCTAGAGTTTAAAATTAATAAAAATTCCTTGTTCAAAATTGACAACATCAAACGTCATTTTTTCGTGTGTCTTGTTTTATCTGGAAAAAAGAAAAAATGTTTTCTAATTTTGGCTATGTGCAGTGATCGACAAAAGTAAGTCGATACGTTTTTATTATTCCACCCGTCCGCGAATATAAATTTTCCAAGTTATTTGTCCAATGACCTTTGGGGATGTCATCACTTCCTATTTAGTTCTATCATTTTTTTTTTTCGCTTTTGTTACACATCAGCTTTTTAATCCGTGACTATTTGTTTTATTGTTCTTATTCTAGAGCCTTCCATTACAGAGAACTTCGTAACCAATTCCAAGTGCATGTACCTATCGCCGATGATAAAATTAGAAACTCGAGACTATTTTTAATAAGAACCCTCAGCGGGCATCGTCTGTTTGGTTAGTTCACTTTAATCGTGATTCATTGTCCTATCCCCGTTTATACGGCTAACTAGAGAATCCTTCGAGGAAATGTGAACGATATCTCAACTCTCAAGGACGCACTTTACTAGGCTCCTTACCTATTAGCGATCAGGAAAAAATTACCTGATCGATAAATTTATTCCTAAGGTTAGTCGGGTCTAGGAAAATTGTTTTGTAAATATAAAAAATGTACAAAACAAATTATCGGACTTGGTTCCAAGGCTATATTTCCTTGTTCCTCGTACATTCAACTAATGCAATATTGTGAAAGAAGCTAATTTTGATACGGTATGATTCACCAACACGGATTTACGTCACGATCACGAGCCTACGAAGATTTTCTCCCAAGTTGCCGACTCTTCAAGTAATCTGAGGTTTTTGTATATCTAAAACCAACACCTAATTTTGTTATTACCTAATTAACAAATGTTATCATACTGATAAGCACGATCAATTTGTCTATCAAAATGCAATTATAAGAAAAAATGCTCTCAGACTTTCTTTCCACACGCTTAAATTTTTAAAGAAAGGCTTCATTTTACAAAATTAGAAATTTTTAGGCTTTAACCAAGGTCTGAAAACATGAATAATATAATTAAATAAACTAAAACACCGCTTGATAATGCAATATGGTGCTATTTCAACATTTATTTCCAATCATCAGTTGCATTACAGCAAAATTAAGAAATTTTATAGAAAAAAAAAATAAAAAATAAAAAGTCCTTGATGGTTCCAAGATCAGCCCCGCAAAAAAACAAATTTTTTTTATTTTAATCCGGAATGTATTTTCACTTTACATGTCGCAGCCTTTAAAATATTAAACTTGTAATGCTGGCTTTAGATTGGCGATTCTTCGTTATTTTGGCACTGCTCACATCGCCAAACGTTTGTCAAGTGACAATGCAGTATCCACACAATAACAAATACATTTGTATTTTGAATGAAAATACAAAAAAGCCCATTTTAATGAAAAGCATTATTTGAATTTTGGGGAACTCTCACGTATGTGATCACACGATTTTAACTTTTGCGTATTGATTATTGGTAAAAGGACACTTTTCTAAGCATACTAGAACAAAAATTTTGTTGGATTATAAATTAGTTCTCGAAAAAATCGAATTTGAAAAATTTAAATTTACATGTATTTTTGATACACCTTTTAACACGGCTGCATGATTAGCCGTTTTTGTGTAAGGCAAAACAATTTAAAAATATCCCTGAAGAATGACGGAACTCGCCAAGGATGGAACTCGAAGCCATAAGAATAGAAGCCATAGACGATGAACGATGAACTTTTTTTGCAATATGAAGGTGCCACGGGGAAACCGTATATCTCGTTCAACTGATGTGGGCAGCGGGCGTTGGAATTTATTGAGGTGTGCTTGATCGGGCTGGGTTGTGGTCCATGGGAATAATTTCCGTGATTTGCAGGATTCTAGGTATTTCGAAGAATTTTCCTGGGGGCGTGGTTTTGTGTCCAGATGGGCGGTGGAGCAATGTGCGTCCGTGGTTTGAAGTCCTTGGTATCGATGGGGCGGGGCGAGTGTGCAATCCGTGCATTGGGGTCCCTAGCATTTGATGAACTTGATCCCTTGGTGTCGATGGGGCGGGGCAAGCGATTTGGTGTAATTCCGGCGTTTTTGCATGGTTTCTTGGCAGCTGGGCGTTCGATGAACCCGGTGCTTGGTGAGAACCTAAAACAAACATGTAAAGATTAGGATTACTTACACCCCGGCTGACGGGCGGATGAGGATGTCCTTTCGCCGGCTGTGTTCTAGATTGTGGCCTGGTTGGTACTGTCCTAGCTGCGAGATGAGTGGATTGTCCGAGAAGCTCGCGGTCTTAAGCCATAGACTGACAACAACATTAAGAGTATATTAAAACACACGTACCATCAACAAAATGAGACCGTCACACATCGGGTGTATCATATTACATTTCCCTGCTTTTCGTAATTTTAAAATGCCGTTATTTCGACAACTATTGCATAATCCAAGAAAATTTTTGTGTTAATATACTCAGAAAATTGTCCTCTTTCCAATTCTCAATAGGAAAAAGTTCAATTCTTGTGATCACATACGTGACGGTAACCGAATTTTTATTTTCAAAAATTACTAAATGTAGAAATTTATTTATTGATGCAGAAGATTGGGCTTTTCTGGGAGTTCGGATTTAAGGTTTTTGCCCTACCATAAATTGTGATCTATAGTTTAAGAATGAACAATGAAGAGGTGACTTGTGGTAAATGTTGTAAAACCATGTAACAAGATTATACATATTTGTTGTAAATACCATCAATTAACTCATGAGATTTAAAAACTATAATATCTTAACTTTTCCAACTCCTTAAAGAAAGTGTTACAGAGCACAATTTAAGGTTTTGAAGCAATTTTCACTATTTTTCGGAAAATGTTTGCATCTGAACGTAACAACAAAATCAATCCAAATTTTGCATTTAAATTTTTGTATGCTATGGCACGAAACCTACTGAAAATAATTGAAATCGCATGCAAGGAAAGTGTAGTTTACATGAAGCGATAAACTATAATTTGATGGAGTCGATATTATTTCAGTTTGTGAAATCAATGCTCAATGTTTGTGTTTTTTTTTTTAATTTAAATCATGGTGGTTTTGACTTATTTAAACTGGTATTTTTCCCGAGGGGTAAATCTCCCAATAAAGTTGAACATGAAGATCATTGGAAGTTCTTTAAAAATATGAAGGTGAGAGGAAAAAGCTGCTGCAGCACCGTGAAAAACTTGAAAAAATAAAGTCACACTTTCGGTTAGTGAAATCAAATTTTCACTCATATTTTCCCCCTCGATTTTTAGCAGGTCAGGCGGCCTAGTGCGTGAGTGCTTTAGAATCTTCATTATTTCTTGGGCTTATAACCTGTTCTCTTTTTTTTTTAATTGTGTTCGTTTTGTAATTATATAATGTATTCTTCTTATTACAAACACAGTTTTATCTTTCGAACATTACCAATTTCAAAAACCAAAAGTTGATGTGCATGATAATATGTGAGTAAACACTCAAGTATTTCGTTAATTGTATGAAATACCATGTGGGGGGGGGGGAGAATAAGGTTTATAAATATTTATTACATTTAAGGATACTGCATCTAATTGTAATTCTTTACCTATAATGTAGTTTATTGAAAACAAAAAGATTAGGTGCAAACTCAAAAGCTTGTAAAATTAGTAAATCTAAACAGTATTTTGGAAAGGAACTTAAAGATGGAAAGGCGCCGGGAACTGATGAAATCACGGGGGAGGTTCTGAAAGCTATCGAAACAGCGGGAGTAGACATAATACATTTGCTATGTACAAGGGTATGGAATTCGGGCATGTGGCCAGATGACTGGAAGGAATCTATATTCACACCAATATTAAAAAAGGGCTCTGCAACAGAATGCACCAATTATAGAACATTGTTCTTGATTTCACGTGCAAGCAAGGTGCTACTGAGTATAATAAACAGAAGACTGAAACCATTTCTAATGCCACAGATAGCCGAGGAACAGGCGGGCTTTGTCCCCGGGAAAGGAACGAGAGAGCAAATTTTAAACGTGAGACAGCTGATCGAGAAGGCTAAAAAGTTTAACCTCCCTATGATCCTCTGCTTTGTGGACTACTCCAAAGCTTTTGACAAGGTGAGATGGAACCAACTTTGGGAAATTCTCCAAGAAATGGGTGTACCTAAGCATCTTGTGGCACTGATAGAAGCATTATACGAAGGCAATACTGCAAGGGTTAAGAATGGCAACACATACTCGGGCACTTTCTAAACTCAGGCCGGAGTTCGACAAGGATGCAATCTGTCCCCAATACTATTTAATATATACAGCGAACACATCATGCGCAAGGTCCTCGACGAATGGAAGGGGAGAATATCTAAAATCAGTATGGAGATAGCGAAGCTGAGATAAGACATAGACTGATCTTGGCTAGATCAGTCACAGTCAGGCTCATTAATATATGGAGAGATCACTCAATTACCAGAGCCACGAAATTGAGATTGGTTGATGCTCTTGTTTTCCCAGTGGCTACATATGCTGCTGAGACCTGGACATTAAAGAAAGCAGACAATGAAAGAATTGAGGCATTCGAAATGTGGGTATATCGAAGAGTTCTCAGAATATCTTGGACGGAACACCGCACTAACGACTCCGTTCTGGAGCAACTCGGCGTCAAGCGACATCTGCTTCGGGAAGTTAATCGAATGTATCTGCGGTATCTCGGACATATATCAAGGAGAGATGGAACGATGGTGAAATTGATAGTCCAGGGAAAAATTGAAGGCGGAAGGCCTAGAGGAAGATCGCCAAAGAGATGGGTCGACCAGACAAAAGAACTCATAAACTGCGGACTACGGGAGGCAACTCGGCTGGCTTTGGACCGAGACGTATGGAGAGAAACCCTGAATAACATCAGCACATGACTGAATCTTGCGTCACCTAACCCTCATTAGGGTAAAAGGACCGAGGAGGAGGATTTTGGAAAATAAATTTTCTACCAAAAGTTATTACAGTTTAAGCGTGAAAGACATTCAAAAGAGCACATTTTGAATTTTTATTTATTATATCCGATTCTTTTTTAAAAAGTTATGTCGATGACCAAATCAGATATTTTAGTCAGTTTAAAAATTCAAGATTTTTATGAATTCTGGAAGGGTAGGGCAATTGTGACTAAATTGAACGTTGTAAATTTAAAGTCTATTAGGGGACCACTATAAATAGTTACAACTACAATTTTATTTGGATTATTAATGGATTAACGAGATTCTCGAGTAAATAAAAAAATTGATAAATTTAATGGAAATTAAATGTGTGTAGGTACTATTTTATTCGCTTAATTATTTGATGAAATTATTATTAGCAATTTTCTGTAATTTGTAAGTTTAACTACAAATTACACAATTAGGTATAATGCGATTTCTTTTTATTTGCGGGTATCAATTTCACGACTAATATTCGTGTCAATAAGATTATTCCTTCACAGATACAAATTTTTAATAAATAAATTATTAGGAATTAATTTTTATAGGTACCTACATATTACAATGAAAAAATAACCTCGAATGATTACAATGAACGGGAAAAAAATTATAAATCGTCCTTAAAACAATTATTTCTCACGTAATTGTTCAAACATTTTACAATAAATAAGTTGTAGTAAATTGAATTCATTCAACATTTCAGTTAGCTAAAATTACTACTACCTTTTTTGGGGTGGTTCTTGGCAAAATTGTATCTTGCAAACAAAAGAGATTAAAACAATATTTTGTTTTAGTTTTAAGCAAAATTTTAATTTTGTCAATTTTGATCATTGGATTAGAAGTTGACCATGCTAACGCTAAGGGTACTCTTATAAACTGTGTTATGACCGTCCCTGTGCTTCGGGGGGCACGTACTCGAATTCTTGTTCGACATGAGTAATTTTGAAACAATGAATTGGTACATTTGGAATCCACAGTTTAACTCTTGGAGTTATACCGTGCTCTCTATATTTTATCTGTTTGTCGAGAATTATATTCTTTTGTTATGCAAGATCCGTTAATACCCTCGCAGTAATTCAGGTGACTCAACACCAATGATTCTATTAAAAAAAGTTTTACATTTACTGGTTGGTAGTGGATCCTTGAGTGAGTTCAATTGCCTTAATGCTAGGTATGTGTTAAAATTTAGGGTTTCGTCCACCGACACTTCTGTTCTCGATAAATATTACCAAGGATATAACCTGACAGCATCCTCAAGTTAAACCCTCGATTAACTCCTCTTTTATCATTTTTAATTCTATGTATTGTCATGGATTTTTTGATTTTGAAATTGTTTTGTTAGGAAGCATCCAACGTTGAAGCTATCAAAGTCATCGGGCATATCTAACCATATTATCATTATAGCCTGTTGGTTTCTGTCCATTGCATTGCATCAATTATGTCGTTGTAATGTTTGTAGGTTAGTGTGGTGCTGTAATTCTTCCTGTTTTATGATTGCACCATCGTTAACTTGTTATTAATTCAGTATTCGTTCCATTATCTTAAGGAAAATCGATGAAATTGATAACAGTTTCAGATTTTGACATAACTTTTCCTTTTAGAATAATATATTATAGGTGATTAAGAAGCCATACTTGCTGGTTTGTAGATCTTGGCTAGATATTATAACACAACATTGATATTTTTACCGTCTTAGGGGTTTAATGAGAAATGCACTCAAAAATAAGTAATGCGAGAAGCCGCACTTGGCAAGTATGTACACCGAGGGCTGTCGCTCCATTATTACCAACTAATGTAAGTTCTTACACTATTATGTAGCTTATAGTTCATGCATATTCCCTTAGGGCTGCTCAACACTCTCCATCATTGTTCGTTGTATAAAATGCTTTCTTAGTTATTCAAGCGCATTGTACATACATGTCGTGCGTGTATTTCCACTCGAGAGATAATTATTCTCATTATAATATAAGAGACAGGTTCGGATAATTCCTGAATTACTTGAATAAATCGCATCGACAATTACTTTGTGTCCTTGAAAGAATTCCCGTTCAAATCGCTTGACTTCTTCCGATTTTGGAAGACGTCTGGTGGAACAAGATAAGTGTCTGAAAAAGTGGTTTTGGCGAATACTGTTTGATCAAAATAATTCGATAATGGTTTATATTAATTTGTATACATTTTTTGGTCTTTCCGAAGCTTAGTATGATAGAAAAACATTAACCTCGACTTTCTATTTTAAGCATTCATCATTTCGTGTTGTCCAAGCGCTGGAAAACTCTGTAGATTAAGAATAAACCAGCTGGAGTTTGGAACGAATCGAATACGTCATTGCAACGTAATTTTTCATCCAGTACTCATTCGGATGGTGAAACTGTCTCGAACTTCATTTTGCAATAGAATCGGAATTTTGGGTTAATAAACCCAACCGATTATATTTGGAATGCTGTTACCCTCTTTTCACATTCACGAACTAGCATTGTATTTTGAATTATGACCGGTATACACTTCTACCCACACCACCGTGTCAACTCTGTAACCTCTCAAGTGTCATTCAATTATGTGTTTTCAAGTAAATGTTGCATATAACACCACAATAATTATTTTTATCATTCCACCTTGATAAATTTATAGATTTTATTTTGCTTCCGAGTTCCTGGGTTATTCTATTTGTATTGAAGGTGTGACCTAACTCCTAAATTAGAGCAACACAATTTGACATTTACAAAGTTTGATTGTACTTTTTTATGTTATGATATGTTGAATGGACCTTTGTGAGATAAAATGTCTGGTGTCATTGAAAATAAAATTAAAATAATTTTTCAATCAATTTGTGCACATATTTGGGATGCTAATGCTTCGCGTTGCACCATTCGCTTACCAGACAAAGCTTATGGTTCATTGAAAATCCGAGATAACTTACAAGTGAGAGGCCTTTTCAATGTGACCAACCTTTACCACTGTTATGATTAAAACTAGATAATTTAGATATCAGTATCGCACGGAAAAGTTTCGCGTAGAACAAACAGATCGACAATATTTTTTTTCGATCGGGTTAACGTTTGGAGAATTTTTTGGTTGGGTTGTTCTTTAAAATTTTTCTAGACGTTCGACACAAACCAATTCGTTATGGTTAGCTGTACACGCTTGCATGAGTGAGCAGAGGCCAAGGAGAGCTGTGTGCAAAATAAGCGTTCCTTGTATCAATGTTTGACAAGGAATTTATTCTGTGCTAATAATGTATTGTTAACTTTTTAATTAACACTTTTTGCAAAACCTTACAAATTCATTTATGGAGTTATGAGTACTCGCAACTGTAAGTTCTTTTGACTTAATTTTACTCCTACTTAGTTTTTTTAGCTGAGGAGAAATCCATATAGACATAGAAGTTCTGCTAATTAACTTTTTACAGACTTGAAGGTTAATCAATCCTTGTTGAGATTAAAGCTTTCATAGTTTTATGTTAATAATAATTGAGAGCGACTTGAATATTATGACGACCTTTGTGGAGGTAACCTTGATTTTGAAATTTGGTTAATATGATTTGATTTATCACGCAGTTAACTTTATTATAATATATATGTCTATATGACGCATCAGGTTTTCTTTCGCTTCTGTCACGCGGAAGTCTATGCAATCTCTATTTTTCAAGATTGAGTTAAATATTTTATGAGCCTTACGAACTTCCCGCACGACTGTCACAGTATTGTTTAAGAATTGATTAATTTTATTTTTAGTTATTGTGTTATCACCGTGAGGATGTTTACGTGTATAATCCAAGTTTCAAAAAGTACATTGGAAACTTGCTGCATTAAATGCCCAACCTGTTGTTTTCAAAGTTTTTATATTATCTTTATGATAACTTCCTTGTTTTGAAGATGAAGCAGGGTTACCGACATAATATTTTTGATTGATCCTTCAATAACAGTATTTCTAGGTTTACGATTGTTGTTTTGGTTGGAAAAAATAACTTTGTGGCGAATAACAGTCGGCAATGTCAGATTTTCTTGTACAAACTTCGGAGGCTAAATTAATTCTTAATTACTGCTCATTAACATTCTATTTTTACCCAAAAAGTATTCAATGTTTATGTTGGCCAAGCTATATTTTGATTAGTGCTATCGCAACCAAAAATAATATACCCAATTAACAATAATATTGGTTAACCTCACTCAATTTATGATTATTGGTGTTGTTTACCGGATGTCGATCGATATTGTCTGAAAAATATTTTGAATTGAACCGGTTGCCTTGACAAAATATCGGTGCAGCCTCCCTTCCATTATACTGCACTTGAGCTAATAATCAAGTTAAACCTTAAATCCCTCATAATTATAAAATAATAGCGAAATTGCCACTTTCGGCACTTGCTAGGTAACCTACTATTAATTTATAATATTTTAAAGTACTGTGCTGTACGATATAACAGGCCCCGAAAATAACAAGAACTGCCACTGCTCCTATCTAATTTGTTTTCAAGTTGCCAATTATTGACAATTACCAACTTTTTCGTAGACAATTTTTTTGTGCACAACGGAAACGCCCAAACAATACGAAATAATTATGAAAACATTAACCCAAAGGAAATTTACGCTAGAATTAAGGTCATCATGTGATTTTTAAATTAAATTTATGATTACTTTTCGCCATTGTTTAATTTGTTTATTTGTTGAGCCTATAATTTTCGAGTTGATATGAAAAATTACAACGTCTATATTTACAATGTCGAAGAATGCAAATAAGTCATAGGCATTTTGTTGTTTTCTGTTTGTGCTCCTAATAAACGTAAATGTTTATAAATGACTTCTAATTTAATCGCTTGTAATCAGAACGTAAATTACAAATATATCGACGATTAAATTGTTCATACATTAAATCACAAGGCATAATTCAACATTGTGCATCCCTGTTTATTATTTGCAGTCTATAAATTTTGCGATAGGATCATTTTTGATATCCTATTTGAGGTAATGACAAAATTAATTTAAAATGAGAAACTTATTATTCAAATTAAATGACTGTCCAACACTTTCACTAAATTTATTTCTATTGCTTTAGTTTTTCTTTCGTTTTTATCTTTTTTTTTGCTTTCACTTAACAATAAGTAGAAATTAATTGCAATAAATCTCACTTTTTAATATTATTATTATAGTTAATTATTGAAATTTAATTTTTTTTACCTTATTTTTGTTGTTGGAAAAGAGAAAATTAAATAAGTACTTTTACTAAATTTCGTATAAAATTCAATATAGTATAGGAAATTAAGTTTTGTTATCTTAATGGTTCCTTCCTTTTTCAGATGGCGGATCCAGATCCTGAAACACTGCTGGAATGGCTCAGCAGTGGACTGGGTGATGAGAGGGATATGCAACTAATTGCCTTGGAACAGCTTTGTATGCTTTTGCTTATGTCTGATAATGTCGATCGTTGTTTTGAAAGGTAAGAAAAAATCGCAAGTTTTGAAAATTCATACAGGTAGAAAATTTGTTCAATAATAATTATTATCCATTTGTTCTGACCATCAACGTGGGAGGCTAATTAGGCATGCCAGTCTTTGTGATTCTTGATGACAAAATTTTGCTCTTCCTTTCATAGTTTAGCTAATCGGGTAGAAATTTGGTTGGGCATAAAATTGTCGCGATTCGACCGTGATGTTCATTTAAATTTATTTTATTCGCCCCAACCATCTGGAAATATTTGCATACGAAGCAACTGACATTTTGCATTTCCAAATTTTTGAATATTACAAGTTTTCGAAATATATATTTAAATAATTCATTAATTCATCATTAAATAAACATATTTCTTAATGTAAGTGTTCGCTACACAATATTTGTGGACATTCAACTTTCACTTGTTAAACTTTTAATGCAGGAAAAAAACTACCGAGACAATACCTATTTGTATCGATCATTAAGCAAACGCTCATCACGTAATTGTTAATTGCTTACATTCTCTAATTATTAAAATTGCTCATTTTCTAAAGAGCTCTTTGCTGTTTTGTTTTAAAACACAGAATTTCGTTTAATGTTAAAACCACAAAGAATGGTTTGAGATACAGGGTGGTCGAATAATGCAAATCGCACCTGAAAAAGACTGCCATCTCCCCATTTATAAAATTTCAGAACCTAATAAAATATTTTAATTTTTCAAGCTGTCCACCACGAACATTCCTTCCCGCTTTATGCCGAATATTCTTAGACGAACTTGCCCCGGAAAATGTATTAGAAGTTACGGCTAGAGCGATCACATATTACTTGGATGTCTCTGCCGAATGTACTCGTCGTATCGTGGCCATGGATGGTGCCATCCGTGCCATATGCAACAGATTGGTAATTGCCGAACTCACATCGCACAGTACAAGCAAAGATTTAGCCGAACAATGCGTCAAAGTATTGGAACACATCTGCACACGGGAAGCAGGGGCCGTTTTTGAAGCTGGAGGTCTTAGTTGTATTTTGCCTTTCATCAGAGATAATGGAAGTGTCGTTCACAAAGACACGCTTCATTCTGCAATGGCAGTGGTTTCACGTTTATGCACTAAAATGGAACCTGCAGATTTACAATTACCAACTTGCGTGCAAGCTTTAAGCACTCTATTAAGACACGAAGATCAACATGTTGCTGATGGCGCTTTACGTTGTTTTGCCTCAGTTGCAGATAGATTTACTAGGCGTGGTGTAGATCCGGCTCCGCTTGCACAACATGGTAGTAACAAAAATTCAAACGATTTCCAAAATTCCTAATCATTCTTTAATATTTTAGGTCTTGTAAATGAACTTCTAACTCGTTTATCCAACGCTGCTGGTCCATCTGTCGCAAGTGGTACTCAAAGCACTCCAGGTAAGGGTACCACAGCGTCGACTGCTGCCGTCCCAGATCCAAAAGCAACGGCTGCATCCATTTCAACGATCATTAGTCTTTTATCAACTCTATGTCGAGGTTCGCCTTCTATCACTTATGTAAGTGTTAACCTCCAACTAAGTGTATTGTTAGTTAATATTTTATTATAACAGGAACTATTACGATCTGACCTTCCCGACGCTATTGAGAAGGCCTTAAAAGGCGACGAACGTTGTGTTTTGGATTCAATGCGACTAGTAGATTTATTATTGGTTCTGCTTTTTGAAGGCAGAAGAGCGCTTGGCAAAATTGGAGGAGCAAGTGCGTCGGGTACTTTTGTACCTAGAATACGACGAATGGACTCTGCTGCAGAGAAATCTCATAGACAACTGATTGATTGTATTCGTTCGAAAGATACAGATGCTTTAATTGAAGCTATCGAAACGGGCGGGGTGGAAGTAATTATTTTTTGCATTGCTGTTAATTTTTTTATTTACTATATTTTAATTTAGGTCAATTTCATGGACGATGTTGGTCAAACATTGTTGAATTGGGCCTCTGCGTTCGGAACCCAAGAAATGGTTGAATATTTATGCGAAAAGGGTGCTGATGTTAACAAAGGTCAACGTAGCTCTTCTTTACATTACGCTGCATGTTTTGGAAGACCTGCCATTGCTAAGGTGCTATTACGACATGGCGCTAATCCCGATCTTCGAGATGAAGACGGAAAGACGCCTTTGGATAAAGCACGGGAACGGATCGATGAAGGTCATAGGGAAGTGGCAGCTATACTTCAGTCTCCTGGCGAATGGATGATACCTCTCGATAAAGAAAGACAAAGGAAGTCCGAATCTGACAGTGAAGATCAAATTGAACCTAAGGGCGACCCAGAAATGGCGCCAGTTTATCTTCGACGCTTGCTACCCGTATTTTGCACCACTTTTCAATCAACCATGTTAGGTTCCGTTCGCAAAGCAAGCTTGGGATTAATTAAGAAAATGATTCACTACATTCATCCTAGTCTTTTGGAAGAACTTTGCACGTCCGAAATTAGTGCCAACAATTTTGGAACTCAGCTGGTGGAAGTCATAGCAACCGTTTTAGATAATGAGGTAAAATTTAATTTCTTTTTATTATCACAGTATTGTTTTTGGTTTGGTGCACTGGTCAAAAACTATTTTTGGATACACTCCGATTTGGTCAGAAATTTTTAGTCATTACGAAGGTAATCGAGTGTATCCACAGATGCTTTTTGTCTTTTTAGGGGATTGCTGCTGATGTAGAGTATTCATTATTATCACAAATACTCAAATTTAGTGTACGGTAAAAATTTAATTTTTCAATTGCATTGTGAATTGCATGATTTATAATTGGGGCTAAATTAAAGAATTGACTTGGGGTATTTAGTTACAAAAAAATAATGTCGAAAAGTTAAAATTTCACTTTTGATGTAACATTTTTTTTTTTATTTTCGATATTTTGGCTGACTTACTGAAAGATTTTGTCAATATTAAATTTATTCACATAATCCCATGCACACGGTTCTTATTTGACTGGCACGATAGTGTATTAGATTGTAGGTCGCTCTTTTTTAGAGGAGCGAATCAGCAGAAGTCAGCCTAAAAAAACTTGGTGAATTTATTTCAAAAAATTACAAAGTCTACAGTGTTGTAAAATTTTTAATGACTTGCTTACTACCTTGATTGAGAAAGCAAACAAGAAATGTTTGTGTGGCAAAAATCCATAAAGTGGATATGTATTAAAATTTTAAACACGTGTGGCTTTGCCTCTCGAACCTCATAATGCTACTTTTGCAGATCGGTTATTGCTGGCCAAGTACACGCAGCTACACCATAGTGACCCCGCTCGCTGTATTCTTGCGCAATACTTTGCATGGCAGGCACATAATTCAATGTCCTCCACCTATGGTTAGTTTATTTTGTCCCCCCGTATGTTTTATTGTATTTACCTTGTGTGTGTTTATTTAAAGTTGTATTTTTTATTGCTAATACTTACACGCTTTTATTTTTTGGCTTTTTTCATTAGTTTTTTATTTTTGTAGTTATGTGCCTGCTTGCAAATGATACAATGAGCTTGTTTTTTGATTATTTAGTGTGATTACTTGATCTTTTTTAGAACTTACTGTAGAGAATGTTTTATCTAACAAGTGTGCGATTATTTAAGAGCAATAATGGCATAAGCCACAAATTACATAGTCTGAAAAGACAGATTTAATATTAATAATTTATTAATGTAATATTTTTATTGCTCTTATCGCCTCGTTTGATTAATTGTGAATTTTAAATCTAAAAAATAATTTGATTAGGAGGATGAAGACGGTCATTTGGTGGTGTTGGCCATTATTCAAGATTTAATGCTGAAGGCCCAAGAAATATTTCTGGATCACTTTGCACGTTTAGGAATATTTTCTAAAGTTCAAAATTTAGCTGGGCCATTTAACGTGACCGAAGCTAATGAAGAATGCGAACTAAATGTGACCGAACAACAAGGTAAGTTACAAATGCGGGGTTTTAGTTGCTTGAATTATTTTAAAGTGATTTCAGCTGAAACGGCCGAGGCTTTAGAAGATGCTAAGGAGATTTTACCCGGAAAGGCTTATCATTGGCGTGACTGGTGCATCTGTCGTGGTCGTGATTGCCTCTACATATGGTCGGATGCAGCTGCATTGGAATTATCTAATGGTTCCAATGGTTGGTTCCGCTTCATTTTAGATGGAAAACTGGCTACTATGTACTCCAGCGGCTCTCCTGAAGGTGGAGCAGACAGTTCCGGTGAGTTGTCTTTTTTTTTTACCAACTTTTGCTAATTTGACTGTTACATTACTGAAGAAATATTTGTGTACTTTCTTGTGACATTTTAAGTGATTGTTTTATTGTATTGCTAGGCAAAAGTCGGACATCAGACACCTTAACCACTGAAGGTAATTTTTTTAATTTGGCCTTTATTTCCTGCGTTGGGTCTTTTGCTTTTGTACTTCTTGCTTAACAATTTCTATAAAAAAATAATTTTGCATATTAAATAAATACAAATAACTTCTACTAAAGGTAATCGATTTAAATTTTTTTGAGCTTTCTGGATAAGTAATTATTTGATTACGTTTTTTTTAAATATTTACAATAACTCTGAAACTATGCTTTGTAGAAAAGAGTTTATCTGCACTTTTTCTAGTAAATAAGCGTCAAGTCGAAATTTGTTCAAAAAACTGTCAAATTGAGGTTGATACACAGATACTTGTTGGCTAACGGGCTTTTGCAGTTATCAATATTTTAGCGGTAACTGTATATATTATTTAGTATTATTAAAATTATTAATTAGAAATTTTACTTAGCTCCAGGCTAAGTGACTCCACTCTCTTCATCATCAATGATTAGTGGTTGTAAAAACTGTATAATGTATTGTAAATGTTCAAGATTATACGATAAACAGCAAAATTACTGTAAAGTATTAGCTTGAACTTTAGGTGGCTAGGTGGCAATTAATTAACGATACACACATTTTGACAAGCACTGGAATATATTTTAAATTTTTAATAATTATTGTGCATGCATTTTAAAACCAAATTGCTAACTTATTTTCTCAAAAATCAATAGAGAATAGAGGCGAATTTTTGGAGAAACTTCAGCGTGCGCGTGCTGTTGTAAAGAACACCTCTACATCACAACCAATCCTATCAAAACCTGGCCCAACTCGTTTGGTGGTTGGAAACTGGTCAATAACTTCGCGCAAAGATGCAGAACTACACATCCACAATTCCGATGGTCAACAGCAAGCAACAATATTACGGGAAGATTTACCAGGATTTATATTTGAATCGAATCGTGGTACAAAGCATTCGTTCACAGCTGAAACTTGTCTGGGTAAGTATTTATGCTTTTTAGCTTTTAATCCAGTAAATTCGGTTGAGCTACAAAGTTTTTTTTTAAATTTCTTAGGTCCCGAATTTGCGGCTGGCTGGTCGAACAAGAAATGCAAACGTTTATGGTCGAAAGCAGAAGCTACGAAACAAAAAGTGAAAAATTTAGCGAATTCGATACACGAGCAATATTTCAAGGCTGCTCAAGCTCAACCTCGTGGTGTCGTAGCTAAATTAGGAAATATTGTCGCTCAAATCGAACGTGCTTGTCAAAAGCAATGCTGCTCAAATAATCGCGACAGCAGCAATTCGTGGAGAGAAATTTTACGAAACGCTTTAGACGAATTAACACAAATTTTGCAAGAAGATGGAGTGGTTAGTGCATATGAGTTACACAGTTCCGGTTTAGTTCAATCTCTGTTGTCCCTATTAGCTACCAGCTATTGGGATCAAGGATTAAAATCAAACAAAATGAGCAAATTACAAAAACAACGTGTGCAACTGTTTAAACAGTGCTTTAAAGATAGATCTGATAATGAGAGCAATTCGTTTACAATCTTAGTGCATAAATTAATTGCCGTGTTGGAAAGTATAGAAAAATTACCTGTTTATTTGTATGATTCTCCCGGATCAGGGTACGGCTTGCAAATTTTAACGCGACGTTTACGTTTTCGCTTGGAAAAGGCGTCCGGCGAAAGTGCTTTGATTGATCGCACCGGTAGGGGTTTGAAAATGGAACCTTTGAGCACAGTGAGACAATTGGAAAGGTATTTATTGAAAATGGTAGCTAAGCAATGGTATGATTACGATCGCTCTACGTTTAAATTTTTGAAGAAATTAACGGATCCTAAATATCAAACTTTCAAATACAATCAAGATTTTGATGAAAACGGTGTAATTTATTTTATTGGAACGAACGGTAAAACGAGTGCAGAGTGGGTAAACCCTGGTCAGTATGGTTTGGTCAATGTGACGAGTTCTGATGGTAGAAATTTACCCTATGGACGTGTAGAAGATATTTTATCCCGAGACAATTCAGCATTGAATTGCCACACCAACGACGATAAGCGTGCGCATTTTAGCATCGATTTGGGCTTGTACATAATTCCCAGCTGTTACACTTTACGTCATGCACGCGGTTACGGTAGATCTGCGCTTAGAAATTGGTTGTTCCAAATGTCAAAGGATGGCGTTACTTGGTCAACTCTATTGACGCACAACGACGACACTTCATTAAACGATCCAGGCTCAACCAGCTCTTGGACGATAGAAATTCCACCAGAAGAATATCAAGGCTGGAGACATGTTAGAATTCAGCAAGCAGGGAAGAACGCGTCTGGCCAAACTCATTATTTAAGTTTATCTGGTTTTGAAATTTACGGTCAAGTAATCAGTGTTTGTGAGGATCTTGGTAAAGCCGCAAAAGAAGCCGAAGCATACCTAAAGAAACAAAGAAGATTGTTGAGGGCTCAAATGTTGAAGCATGTCACAGTTGGCGCACGTGTCGTGAGAGGAATCGATTGGAAGTGGCGAGATCAGGACGGAATTCCTCCAGGTGAAGGTATATGATATGTTATTGTATGCTTGATGGCTATGCATTTCATATTTTGATTGGTGTTGGAATTAAGTGAATTTTATTTTTGCTCATCTCATTTTTTATTTATTCTTCCACGCGTTCTATCATGGCACCTACTTTGGGGTGGACTGACTACAGTGGCGGTTTTAAAGAACGGGCAAGGTAGGCCCGGCCTACCCAAAATTTAATGTACATAAATAACATTTTCTTTATGTACAATATAATTAATATTTTAATATTTGGACAATTAATATTTGTTATTTTTTATTATTTACACTTAAAATTGCAATAACAGTTGCAAAAATTAGCGTGTTTTATATTTTTATTTGTATCTGCTTCAAATTATTATAGTGTAGGCACTGGCCTAGCTTGGTCCATTACTATACTGTAGCTTTAATGGCCAGCGCTTAGGCCCGTGCCTACCAGATACTTGCAGTTATATGATACCTCGCCATAAACAGTTTTTCTTATCGGACACATGCGAGCGACATTTTAAAGCTATTTAGATGGCAAAAAAGAATATTTATCTCAAATTAAATAACAAAAAAAGAAATTAAGCGGTATTTTGCACTTTGTAGTGTATTTTTATTATTGCAAAATAGTTTAAGCGGTAGGTATTGCTATTGCGAGTTCGCCTATCTTCACTTGCACTGTTATCAATACAAAAAGACATTCTTGATGAATTATTAAAAACGGACACATTTCACGACAATGTCATAGACAGATTTGCGAAGAACAAAAATAAGAGAATCAATCATTGTTTATAAATATTATACAGTTACAGTACAGTTACTTACTCGAAAAAGTATTTGGACGTTCCTGTGTTAGAAATGTAAATTGCTCCTTTTAGACACTGTTTTTATTATATAAAAATTATTTTTACAGCAATACTTATTAGACATTTTTGGTCGCAAATTTCATTGTCTTCATTTTTGTTCCTATACATTTTTTTATTTTGTCGCCTCGTTTTCGACCAAGAGTGACTTAAAGCAGACTCGGTAAAACTTTTTAATAAAATTAAAAATGCACAATGGTTTTCTCGAGGGATTCCCATGGGATTTTTACCGAGACTGCTTGTTGAGCACAAAAATGTTTGAAAACAAAAATGAAGGGAATGAAATTATCTACAAAAAATGTCTGAAAAGTATTTTTGTAAAAGCGATTTTTATATGCTAAAAAGTTTTCCAAAAGTATAATTTGCATTGCTAACATAGGAGCGTCCGAATACTTTTTCGAGTAACTGTAAGTAATTCTATTATTTAAATAAAATGACTTAATAGAGCATATTATTATAACTCAAGAAAATATTCACATCTTTCGCAGATTTTATCTATTTATAAAATATTGCTGGCCTATCCAAAATTTTTTCCCACGAGCCGCCACTGACTGACCATAATATAATATTTAAACATGATAGCTGCTTTCTTAGGTAAAAATACGGGAAATTGACAACCTTCGATTTTCACCAAAAATTTTTGTTTCAGTCTGCCCCTGTACTTTTCTCAACAAATCTGTTTAACAAAAGCTTGTGGGCGTCTTATTTTCTTAGAAGATACTCACAATACATGTAAGCGTAAGAATATAAATAAAAGGCAATTTGTCTATTAAATAATGCTCAAATTATTCTGATATATACAAAAACCATTCTATATCGTGTAGCTTAAAACTCTATTAAACTTATTTGTATTCTTACGTTTTCTTCTACTTTTTCTTCCTAAATTGAATTCACGCTTTTGTGGACAGACAAAAAAATTTTTAAATAATTTTTGACACAATTTTTTTCAGGTACAGTAACTGGAGAAAGAGGCGGATGGATAGACGTGACATGGGATCACGGTGGTTCAAACTCTTACCGTATGGGTGCCGAAGGAAAATACGATCTCAAATTGAGTCCAGCTTACGATGCAGAAAATGCAGCTTTAAAAACTCACGTTTCTAATAAACCAAAAGAAGTAAAAGAAAAACAAAGTGTATTAACTAGTCGAAAAAGCAGTTCAACGCCAAGTTTACCCGAGGCGACGACCGAACCCAAACCTTCAGTCGCATCTACGGAACAAGCTGCGTCTGCTGATAATTTAGCCGCGAAACAGGCAGCTGAGACTATCGCGGAAAGCGTTCTGTCTGTAGCACGCGCCGAAGCAATTGTGGCTGTGACTTCTGAATCTCAGGCGGCAATCAACGACTCTGACTTGTCTGTCGTTGTTCATCCTTTGAGGGATGCGCATTTAGATCTGTCTTCTATTAACAATTCGGTACCCGGTGATTTGGCAACCATCGTCGAAAGTCTTGCACTCACCGACACCAAACCAAGTAACGTCATTTCTCACAGTCAACTGAGAAGACAACAAAGTTGCGATTCGACTGAAGCTCACAGAAGCAATATTACGTCGAGTAATTCAAACTCAAACTTGAACAAGGATTTATTCCGACGTTCTAGTAAAATAAACGCCACTCGTATTACCAGTGCTGCTGCGACTCACAGTATCGATAACGTGGAAGTTTTGGATAGAATACGCGAAGGCAACGATATGTTTATAAATAACACTAACAGTATTTTATCCAGCGATTTGTCAAGTATTTTACTGTCTCAACAGACACCTTGTGCTATAACTTCAGGTGCAGGCGTGCGAATTTCCGTATCGGACGACGATAAACCACTTAAAATTAAAAAAGGAACAGATCAATTGGAAATCAAAGATAACTGCAGCAAAGAAGAAGCTGTGAATATTACAAATAATATAAGAAACAATAGCAGCAATAATTGCCAAGTCGTAGTTACAAACCCGATGAGTGTGAGTGTACCTAATCTAACTTCAACTGATCCAGCTAACCACATTGAACCAACCTCTGCGGCTGGTTTATTAGAGACTTTCGCCGCTTTAGCAAGGCGACGTACTCTGGGATCTGTTTCGAGCACAAACAGCGCCAACATTAATTCCAATAACACTGCCGGTAATATAATAAATTCAAATGCACAGAACAATCATCAAAACAGCGGTGGAAGTTCACTGTTCCCACGGGCACCTAATTCGATGTCAAGTTTGGTAAAGTTGGCTTTATCTAGCAATTTTCCCGGTGGTTTATTAAATACTGCCCAAAGTTATCCAAGTTTGTCTTCGAGTAATATCACAGCTAGCAATGTCAATAGCGTTCCCGTGACTGCTGCTACACAGGGTCTCAGTCAAGCACTCACTATGAGTCTCACATCAACAAGTAGCGACAGCGAACAAGTAGGTTTATGTTTTTCTCTTTTGAACAAGTTTGTATGTATTTTTTTTTTTTAGGTGTCTTTGGAAGACTTTTTAGAATCCTGCAGAGCGCCCACACTGTTAGCAGAATTGGATGACGATGAGGAATTAGGTGAAGACGAAGAGAATGACGAAGACGAAAATGAGGACGACGCTGACTACGAAGATGTTATGGTTTCCAGGAACTTGTTGTCCTTTATGGAAGAAGAAAGCAGTTATGAAAGCAAGCCCGGAAAAAGGCGATCATGGGACGACGAATACGTTTTGAAACGCCAATTCTCCGCGCTGATTCCCGCATTTGATCCACGTCCAGGCCGAACCAACGTAAATCAGACTACCGATTTGGAAGTGCCCACGCCGGGTCAAGAAGAAAACGCTTGCAGTTCTGAACACGAATTGTTACCTCAACCCAAACTTCAGTTAGTACTCAGAGGTCCAAATTTGCCCGGAATTCCCGACGTTGAAATCGAATTGTGTGATCCCAACTGGACAATATTTAAAGCAGTCCAAGAATTAATTCAGTTAACAGAGTTGGGAACACGACAAGAAAAATTACGTCGTATCTGGGAGCCCACATACGTGTAAGTATGAACAGGAATTTGGTTGGACGTGGTTTGATTTTCTTTTTAATTGCAGAGTTGTGTATCGTGAAGTGAAGGATGACGGTTCTTCGGAATTTGAAGAAGGTCGATGTACGCCAATTGTAACACTTTTCTCTCGTAGCGGCAGTAGTTCTATTGCTGGTACCACGCTCTCACCTAGCACGCCCATTCCTGGAACTCCATCTGTATCCAATTGTACAGTGGAGGATGTTTTGCAACTTTTAAGGCACTTGTTTGTTATCACCGCTTCAAAAGAACAAACTTACCAAGACACCACTTCCATTATGGATTTAGAACCTGATCAATTTTCTAGTAAAAAAATCACCAACAAACTTTTGCAACAAATTCAAGACCCGTTGGTTTTGTCAAGTTCCAGCATGCCCGCTTGGTGTGAAGAGTTAAATCACTCCTGCCCCTTTTTGTTCCCCTTTGAAACACGTCAACTTTACTTTAATTGTACAGCTTTTGGTGCTTCTCGTAGTATAGTGTGGTTGCAAACCCAACGCGATGTTACCATTGAGAGACAACGAACTCCCGGTTTGTCGCCGCGTCGCGACGATCCTCACGAATTTAGGGTTGGACGATTAAAACATGAACGAGTTAAAGTTCCAAGAGGGGACACTTTGTTGGATTGGGCCATGCAGGTTATGAAAATACACTGTGATCGTAAATCAATTTTGGAAGTGGAGTTTACGGGCGAAGAAGGTACCGGATTGGGTCCAACTTTAGAATTTTATGCTTTAGTGGCGGCGGAACTTCAACGTCGTGACTTAGCTATGTGGATCTGTGATGATGAGGCTCTTAATATGCAAGAGGCTGTAGACTTGGGCGAAGGTATGAAGGCACCTGGTTATTATGTCAGGAGAACGTCTGGATTGTTTCCCGCACCTTTGCCTCAAGATTCTGAAATTTGTGATAAGGCTGTGAAATATTTTTGGTTCCTTGGTGTTTTCCTAGCAAAGGTAAGAATTTTTTATTATTTAACTTAAACAACGTTGTTTACGAACTGGTTGAATATGATTAATATTTTTCAGGTGCTTCAAGATAGCAGATTAGTCGATTTACCTTTGTCTAAAAGTTTCCTAAAACTGATGTGCCATGGTGAAATTCAAAATACCGTCAACGAACGCATAGGATTTGCAGGTTTGAAACGCAACGATGAGGACATTATGACATCAAGTTTGATTTCGGAGGAGAGCGAAAAGGAAATCGAACTGGATCCTCCTAAAATATCATTTGATGATAAGAAACCGTGGTATTACTGTATTCTGGGATCGGACGATTTATATGACATCGATCCCATTAGGGCCAAATTTTTGAAACAAATTCAAGAGTTGGTAAAACGAAAAGTTAAGATCATGCAGGACAATAATTTGTCTGGCGAGGCTAAAGCACATCAAATTCAAAATTTGAGCTTAAATCATTCGTCGGGTCCGATTTTGTTAGAAGATCTGGCTTTGACCTTCACTTATGCACCTAGTTCCAGTATTTTTGGCATCTCTGCCATCGAGTTGGTTCCCAACGGCGCCGATATCGAAGTAAACATTGAGAACATTGAAGAGTACTCAGATTTGACAATTGCGTTTGCTTTGGAGAGGGGAATCGCTCGACAGTTGGAGGCGTTTTATAAAGGTTTTTCATTAGTTTTTCCCATGGAAAAGTTGGCAGCTTTCAGTCCCGACGAAATGAGAATAATGCTGTGCGGTGACCAAAACCCGCAGTGGACTAAAGACGATCTCGTGAATTACACCGAACCTAAACTTGGTTACACTAAAGACAGGTTAGTTTTTCTGATTTTTTTTTTGTTACAATTTTTAAAATAAACCCACAGGTTAAATAAATTTATATTTGTTTTTAGTCCTGGATTTTTGAGGTTTGTAAATGTTTTGATGGACATGTCGCCGGAGGAAAGGAAAGCTTTCTTACAATTCACGACAGGTTGCAGTTCGCTTCCACCTGGAGGTTTAGCAAATTTGTATCCTCGGTTGACGGTGGTGAGGAAAGTAGATGCCGGGGAGGGTTCTTACCCGTCTGTAAATACGTGCGTCCATTACCTAAAGTTGCCCGATTACCCAACGGAAGAGATATTGAGACAAAGACTTTTAGCAGCGACGAAAGAAAAAGGATTTCATTTAAATTAAAATTTGAAGATGGATTTAATTATCTTGACTTTTCTCTCTCTTTCTCTCTATCTCTTATAAAGTAAGATGTAAAATTACTACTGAATTGTTTTGTTTTTTTATTAAAAAAAAATATTGGGTGTATGTTTGGTTAGATAATTTTGAGCAACTAAAAAAAGTGTGTCTTTGTGATGATGATAGGACATTAAGGAAAGGTCTCGAGTACCATGTGCAACGTGGAGATTAATATTTACTAGTGAATTTTTAGTGATGATAGAAAAGTTACGACCAAATTAAATTTAACATTATGATTAGGTTATTTATGTGATTTTTTGCAATATACAAATATTAATAAAAGAATATAATATTGAATTGCATTGTGCTGCTTTTTTGCACTGGGTTATTTATGGTTTTTCTTACTGCTTTAGTTTTTGCAGCATATTGTAGAAAACAGTGATGTATGTATTGATGTTAAAAAAATACTATATCTCAATAAATATAACAAATATTGTTTTTCTTTTAAATCATTACTAGCGTTTGACTTGGACGCCAACTCTTTGATTAGCTCTTATTTCAGCCGGTTATTGTGAAAGATAGCAATACAAAAATTATTTTCATAGAATCGAAAGGGATAGTATAAAAAAACTCAACGATGTGTAATTTTTAAAAATTACTTAAAAAATTAACTGCTTGAGAATAGTGGAAAAAGTTATTTCTGTGGGAAGAGGCCCATTTCTCTGATGGCATCTGATTTTTATTCTGTAAGAAACCTCGAACGGGTAACTTGACACTCAAGTAGTTGACCCGTACTACTACACTTTTGATAAAGTAATTACGTAAGCTTAAATTAATGCTATAAGATCGAGTTGATTATCGATCAATTTTTAAATATAGTACACTTTAAAAAATACTTTTCCTGTTGTAAAGATTTTTGCTTGTTTTTGGCCAGGTATTTTGGGGTAACTGGAACATTATCGAAAAAGATTTTGAGATTACAGAAATAAAGTGTGAAGTTTAAACAACTAATTAATTATTTATCGAATTATTATGATAGGGGGGGGGGGGGGTAATTAAATCTTAATCCCAGTTTCCCAATGCAATAAGTTTCAGTTCCATGGGGTAACTGAGACCCACCATTCTAAAATTATGACGTTATGTATTGTTAATTTTTAGATATTTTATTTTGAGATCTAGGTTTTTGTGATGATGGGGGACGGAGTAAAAAAATGTTAAATAATTTCAAGAGCATGAAAACGGCGGCAATTGCAATTTTGCTCCCAATTGAAGGTTTGATCTAATTCATCCGAAAGAAAAAATAATACCTATGGCTCAGTTACTCCGATGTTCCAGTTCAACGAATTCAAACTTGTTGGATTCCCCTTTATTTTTAATAAATTAATAATTTACCTTGGAATTTCAAAAATTGCGGGTGCATTTTCAAATAATTGAAAAATTTAGCAGTAGTATTTTTGAAAATATTTTGAACTGTACCTGCTATTTTGTAGAAATATTTTTTAAATTGCTTGAGATTATTATAAATTTACCAAAAATATAGGAGATACCTTCGAAGGTCCGGAAAAAAATTTCTAGAGCCCCAAAACAGGGTATTGTATTTGGAAAGTGATGTTACAAATACTGGGAAAACATTTTTTTTTTAATCTCTTCCTCTCAAAACAATTGGCCCAAAATCATCGTTTCAGCTGAATTATGTTTATCTGATGCCCGAATGAGGACGCCAATCAAGGGGCCCTCACTCCCCAAATAACTCAAAAAACATCCATTAAATTTTCTTAAAATCCGATAAATATACTTAAATTATTATTAGAATACAGGGTGACCCAGACCACCCGTATCAGTACTTTTTTTCAAAAACGGTAAGTCGTAGAGAGTTGGGCTAAAAAAATTTATTACAAAAGCCCTAATGACGAATCTAATGGTGATATTATTATTTCCGGGAAAAGTCGGCATCCAGAGTAGTTTGCTCCAGAAATCCAGAATTTTAAATGGCACCATATGTCGAAAGCGATATCGTTGGAAAGCTCTTTAAAAAATAAGCAAGTTTTGTAGGAAAAATTTTTTTATTACTCACACCCCTTTTAAGTTATATCCGACTTAAGTTATTAAATTTCAATTTTTTATAACGAACTTAACTTGAAATCCAGCTACCGCGTTAGACCAATGTCCCAAGTGTTCAAAATGTCTTCCATTTACTTCTAAACACTGTTGAGCTCTTCTGGTTATACTATCAGTGGCTCTAAGTACTTCTTCAGTGTTTAATGATCGACAGGCATTGCAAATTCTGAGCTTCATATCATCTTTCGTTGTCGGTTTTTCTGTACAAATAATAATAATAATTTTAAATATAATTAATTATAATTATTAATTAATTTTTAAAATAAAGTCAAAATAATAACTTAATAACCTAAGTCGAATATAACTTAAAAGGGGTGGGAGTAATAAAAAAAATTTTCCTACAAAACTTGCTTATTTTTTAAAGAGCTTTCCAACGATACTAATTTCGACATATGGTGCCATTTAAAATTCTGGATTTCTGGACTTTCTGGAGCAAACTACTCTGGATGCCGACTTTTCCCGGAAATAATAATAATATCACCATTAGATTCGTCATTAGGGCTTTTGTAATAAATTTTTTTAGCCCAACTAAATTATTTTGAAGTTTTGTTTTTATTATTGTAAATTATTAATTTGTAAATACACTGTACAGAGGATTAAAAGTGAAAAATGAAGGTTGGCAACGTGAAGAGTGGGAGTGGCTAGAAGACGTGTGCGTTTGCGGGCGAATGAATGTTATTCCCGCCACGGTAAATTTATAATTTTAATTTTTATAAGTTAATGATTAAAAGTGATATTAATTTTAAGTTATTAAGCGTTGTTTTAATTAATTTGGTGAAGTTTTTATAAAATTAAAAATTGAAGAAAATAAAAACTATTGAAGAAGATTTAATTATTTATTGAAATTATTTCATTACAACGAATTTGTTAACGAGCCTCGGACAACAGCTGCGAGACGCATATGCGACTGCAAGACCACATGAGGTAGAATTTAACGTTATATTTTATGCAAACCCATGACACCTTTGAAAATAAAAACGGCACGAAAATTTACAACTTAAAATTTAAAATCAATTACAAACTAATTTTAGACAGATGACCACTGAGAAGTAGGAAAAGTCGCAACACGTTTTTGCCCCCCCCCCTAAAGACTTGTATTGACAGGTTTCTTTGTAATAATTAGAGAGCATATACGCAATATTATTAACTACTTACACTGTTTAAACAACAATTTTTCAAAATCTTAATTTAAAATTTATTTTTAATTATTTGTCTAGGGCCCCAAAACAGATGGATCTGGCCCTGCATGGGATTGTATTTGGAAAATGATGTTATAAACACTGGGAAAATGTTTTTTTTAATCCCCTTCCTGCTTCCTCTTAAAACAATTGGCCCAAAATCATCGTTTTATTCGAATTGTGTTCGTCTGATGCCTGAATGAGGACGCCAATCAAGGGGCCCCCACTCCCCAAATAATCCATAAAAAACAATTCATTAAATTTTCTTTTAAATATACCTAAATTATTATTAGAATATATCTAAAAAAATAATTTTAGACAGATGATCACTGAGAAGTAGGAAAACCCGCGACAAGTTTTTGCCCCCCCCCCTTTATGGGCTTTATTGGCTTAATACCTACTTGGACTAATTAAAATCAATTTTTCAAAATTTTAATTTAAAATTTATTTTTAAATATTTCTTAAAGATCCCTATTGGGGACACCCATGCTCATTTATTATTAAACTGAAAGGGGATCATAAAATTAAATTTTTTTTATGTTAAATATAAAATTTAATTTGAATACCTATTATTAAAAATAATCAAAAAATCAGCTAATTTTTGAATTCATAAAATTGTAAGTGTAATTTTTGGAGCATCCTGTACGAAGTAATATTTTAGAAAAATAGTTATGTGTATTAAATTATAATTTTTCAAAATTGTTGCCTTTATTTTAAAAAATCCCGCCGTGCATTTTCGCCCCCTACAAATGTAATTAATTTTGTTTCTTTCTTTAGATGGATACACAGACACAAGGACACAACCACCCCAAAGTGTAACAGTAGATCTCCAGTAGTGAAAGTTGTAGTTGCATGTAGTCAAATATTATAGAAAAGATTATATCTTATTTATATTATTTGATGTAGTATCACGAAGAAAACCTAAGGGTAAGCAAATTCTATGATTAATATTTAGTTTTGATAATAAATATCAAATATAAATCGTAAAATTTACACTGACCGTCAAAAAAAAAATGTCTCCCGTCGTTTGAATAAAAGTCACTTTTTAATATATTTCACGTTGGGTTGTTAATTTAGTAAAGTTTAGTAAATCAATCGAATTAAATTGATTACTTTCGAAAATATTAAAAAAAACCATATCACCCTTTGTATTTTAGTTATTTAAAGAAATAGTTTTAGGGGAAGGAATATCGGAGGGGAAGCGGAGGGTGGTGCTAAATGTAATCTTTCGAGGGGTGAGCGAGCTAGACACAAAGTTATGTAGTGGTTAAATATTTTGTGTCCTCGAAGTAATTCTATTTCTAAAAATGCACCTAACAAAACAATTGACGTTCATTTAATTGTTTAATATTATTTGCAGGCACTTTTAAAAAAAATTAAGGTACAAACTTGACTAAGTTTGAGAAGAAGGAATTAGGATGCTATAAATACGAACATCCTAAATTTTTGTAGAAAACTTAAAATCACTATCAATATTATTATTATCCGACAAAATGGCGGTAAGTCAAATCCGGAATTCTGGCTTTCTTCTTTTTCAATCGGTTTTAATTTTCAGGTAGACGCAAAAGCGCTTTTAGAATGGCTTGATGGGAGCGGATTAAAAGACATGCAAGAAATGGCTCTGGAGCAATTTTGTGGTATTTTGTTGATGTCCAACAATCCATCAAAATGCTTAGAATTGCTTCCGCCAAAAGATTTTACGCCAGTTCTATGCAGAATATTTTTGGACCAAACCGCATCGGATAATGTGCTAGAACTTGCGGCGCGTGCAATTACGTATTATTTGGATTGCGACATCGATCGTGTAGGGTCTCAAATGATGAACGAAAAAGAATCCATTCGTGCCATGTGTGGCAAATTAGAAATTTCGGCCGACGGTGCCAATAGGCCTATGGTGGAACAGTGCATCAAGGTATTAGAATACATTTGCGTTAATATCCCTGCAATGGTTTTCGAAGTTGGAGGACTTAACCAGATTTTGGTATTCATTAAAAATCACGGAGCGATAGTTCATAAAGATATACTCCATTCGGCAACATCGGCAATTTGCTCTGCATGTCAAATGATTAATTCAAGAAACTTAGAAAATATCTGCATAAAAGACCTAACTGAGTTACTCGAACACCAGGACCAACGCGTTGCGCATCTAACCCTGAACAGTTTTTTCAAAGTATCGAATACATTTAACGATCAACGCGCAGATACCACTCCGATTGCAAAATTTGGTAAGTACTTTTTTGACCGATAAGTTCCAACGACATTCCTTATTTTTAATTTTTCAGGTCTCGTAACAGCTTTAATGAATCGTTTAAACACCACGGCTGACTCATATATCGCCAGTCCGCAAGGCGCTGTCTCAAACACTGCTGACCGAAATTCGAAGACCATTACCACCATTTTTAAAATTTTAACGGTATTGTGTCGCGGTTCCACGTCCATCACGCAGGAATTGCTGCAATCTGATTTTCTAAACATTATAGAAAAGGTTTTGAAACTCAGCGAAAGCAGCGTTTTGAATGCCATCAAGTTCGTGGACACCTTAATGGCGATATTGAGTAAAAAGAATAAAGAAAAGCAAGACAGATGCCTTTCAGAAAAATTATTTCCCGAAATAATCGAATCTGTTCACATGGACGATTTTGATCATTTTTCCAACCTCTTAGAAACCAAAGGTTTCGAACTCGACTACACGGACAGCTGTGGTCAAACTTTGCTGAATTGGGTTGCTGCTATTGGTTCTCACGAGATGGTCTACGATTTATGTTGCAAAGGCGCAGACGTTGATAAAGGTGAGCACGGTACGCCTTTACATTACGCCGCTTCTGCCGGAAAAGTTAATACGGTGAAAGTATTATTAAAATTTGGCGCTGATCCAAATATATACGATGAAAATCGTACGACTGCTCTGGGTATAGCACTAGACGGAGATACCGATGATCATAAAGAAGTTGCAGCCGCACTCGAATTTCCTGTTTGTTTTAATGCAAAAAGATCAAAATTTAAATCAGAACAGAAAATAATTGATAGCAGTCCAATAGACAATACCAAAATGGTCGCCGTTTACTTTCAGCGTTTGTTGCCCGTTTTTTGCACGGCATTCCAATCGACCACGATCGAGTCCGTGCGTAAAGCAACCTTGGCGTCCATTAAATTCATGGTGAAACACATAAAAGCCGATACATTAAAAGAATTTTGCGCTTCCGATGTCGGTGGTCCAAATTTTGCATATCAAATCGCAGAGACTATCGTAACAATTTTATATGACGACAAAGAAACTGATAAAAATAAGTTCGTCGCTTTGAAAGTTATTGAGCGTTTGATTAAAAAACATGAAGAAATGTTTTTAGATATATTTTCACGTTTGGGCGTATTTTTTCATGTTCAATATTTAGCCAAGCCAAAATGTCGAGCAATGGAAAGAGCTCCTTCCGTGTCGGCAAATAAAACTCTGGAAGATGCGACAGAAATTTTACCCGAAACAGCTTACCATTGGTATCACTGGTGTGTTTGTCTTGGTAAAAATGGATTTTATGTTTGGAGCGAGTCTGTCGTATTGGAGTTTTGTAATAATTCCAATGGTTGGATTCGGTGTTTTATTAATGGAAAGCTTCACACGATGTACTCTTGTGGTCGCATCGAAGATGGGGACTCACACAATGCTCTCGATTATTTGATCAAGTTTGATGCCGCACGCAGGGCCGTAAGAAATCCATCTGTCTCGATACCAATTTTGTCAAGTCCGGGTACTACTACTTTGACTATCAACAACTGGTCGATAATTTCTCCAATTCAATCGGAATTGCACGTTCTGAATTTAGAAAACCCGCAGCAAAAAACGACCTTACCTGGAAACATGCACGACTTTGTGCACGAATCCGACAACGGCTCCAAAGATACGTTTGTGTCCAAAAGGTATATAGTTCCTAAAGTTGCGGGTGGTTGGTTGAAGAAGCTCGAGAGCCCGGAATTACCTACCGATAGGGAACAAATCATGAAACGGACAGCATATTTGGCTAATTCGATTTATGAAAAATATTTCAAAAATTCCCATATCCAAACGCGTCCCGCCATGGTTAAATTGGAAAACACCGTGGCACAGATTAAAAATCATTGCGAAAATCAAAGTTCTGACATGGCTTTGAAAGAAGTATTGGACGGATTGACTCAGGTTTTAGTGGACAAAGAAGCAATTACCGTATACGAATTACAGAATTCGGGTTTGGTTCCGGCTTTATTACTGCTCTTCGAGCAAAAGAGAAACATCGAATTATTCAGGCAATGCTTCGAAGAGAAGTCCGTAAATGGAAATAACATGTTCGAAATTTTGGTTCAGAAATTAATTTTCATGTTAGAAAATGTTGAGAAATTGCCTGTTTGTTCATATAATGCCTACCATACTGCTGGTATTAATGCTTTAAAGAAAACATTTTATATAAGGCTGGCGAGAGGTATTGGTGAAGATCATTTAATCGATCGCACAAATGAATCATTTGAAGCAGAACCTTTAAGTACGGTCAACGAATTAGAAGAATTTATTGCAAAAATGGTAAGGCTATGATTATTATATGGAGTATTTGCTTTTACTTCATTTTTTACAATTATTTAATTATATTTTATCTTTCTAGGTAATAAAAGGAAAATCTTCAAATGATGCTAGTGCATCCGATACAGTACCAGAACCGGCATCCAATACAGTACCAGAACCAACATCCGATACAGTACCGGAACCGGCGTCCGACGTAGTGCCAGAACCAACATCCGATACAGTACCTGAACCAGCGTCTGACGTAGTGCCAGAACCGACATCCGATACAGTACAAGAACTAGCGTCTGACGTAATACCAGAACCGGCGTCTGACGTAGTACTAGAATCAGCAGTCATATCGCCGTCTGACTTTGTACCAGAATCGGTATCTAACCAGGAACGCGAATTGATAGTTTATCGAGATTTAATAAATATTGATAACTCTACGTTGGAGCGTCGGAGCCCACCAAGTCAATATTTAGATATGCTTAGTCTATTGAGAGGAGAATCAGACGCATCGGTATCGAGAGAATTAGAAGAACGACAAACAATACTGGAGAGAATATTAAGTACTAACAGATCAAATATTACTTCGGAAGTACCTACTCCACTTGGACAAAGAATTGATTTCAGCGTAGATAGTGACTCTTCCAATGAAGAACAATTAAGTAGTACCGATTGGAACAGCAGATTTGTTTTGAAGGGTCGGTTTCCTGCTCTCATACGCGGCTTCGATCCACGTCCTGAACGTTATATCAATCCAACATCAGATTTAGACATACTTCCACCGGGCGTGGAAGAATTTACAATTAATTCGAAAGACGATTCAGAATATCAACATAAATTAAAGTTAATATTGAAAACGGACGATACACGCTATTTTCCTGTCCCACTCGAACTGGAGTTAATCGATGGCAATTATACAATATTTAGAGCTATGCGAGAATTAATTCTATTATCTGGATGCGTACAGCAAGTACAACTCCAGCAAATATGGCAAACCCAGTATAAAATTGTGTATAGTGAAGTGAAAGATGATGAAGTACCACCAAAACCTTCTCCCTCAAGTAACCCAGAAATAGATGACGTTTTACAGCTGTTAAAACGCTTATTTGTCATAACGACTTCCAAAAAGATTAGTTCCACCTTGGGTTTGACCTCGGATCAATTTACCAGTAAGAAAATCAACAGTAAGCTTTTGCAACAAATGAAAGAAATACTGATCGTATCGTCTTCGAGTACTCCAGCTTGGTGCGAAGAGTTCGTTCACTCGTACTCATTTTTGTTCCCATTTGAAACGCGACAACTCTACTTTCAGATTACAGCTTTCGGCACTACTCGTACTATAATGTGGTTTCAAGCACAAGACAGTGGAACAAGCAACAATACGCGGAGTGGATACAGGAACAATTCTGAATTTGGTCAATTAAAAACAGAACGTATACAAGTTTCACGAGGACCCACGTTTTTCGACTGGGCTATGCAAGTTCTGAAGATGCATTGCGACCGTAAGGCAAAATTAGAAATTCAATTTATTGACGAAGAAGGTACCGGTTTAGGACCCACTTTAGAGTTTTACAGTTTGATCGCTTCCAAGTTTCAGCAGCGTGACTTGGCAATGTGGATCTGCGATGACTTTCATCTCCTTGATGCGGAAGAAGATATGAACCCAAGTGAAGATTCAGAAGCGCCAGGTTATTATGTTAGAAATCTTTCGGGATTATTTCCTGCACCTTTGCCACAAGATTCAAAATTATGTGACCAAGTTGTGAAATACTTTTGGGTCTTTGGTGTTCTCTTAGCAAAAGTACTTCAAGATAACAAATTAATCGATTTACCGTTGTCAAAAAGTTTTCTCAAACTGATGTGTCACAACAATACAGGACCAACATGGTACCAGGGTATTTTGGGATTGCACGATTTGTACGACATCGATCCGGTTAGAGCCGAGTTTTTAAAGGAAGTACAAAATTTAGTTAAACAAAAAGCCGCCATCATGAACGATGCTGCCTTATGTAGCGATTCCAAAGCGTCTCAGATACAAAATTTAAAAATGAAGCATATGTCGGGTCCGATTTCTTTGCAGGATTTAGCTTTAAATTTTACTTATGCACCAAGTTCCAAAGTTTTTGGTTTTTCTGCTATAGAGTTGGTTCCTAACGGAACCGATACCGAAGTAACTATCGAAAATATTGAGGAATATTGCAATTTAACCCTTTCATTTGCTCTGGAAGAGGGAATTTCTCGACAACTGAAAGCCTTTCGTCAAGGATTTTCTGAAGTTTTTCCCATGGAGAAGTTGGCGGCTTTTAGTCGAGACGAACTGAGAATAATGATATGTGGTGACCAGAATCGTCAATGGACCAAAGAAGATCTCATTAATTACACTGAACCAAAACTTGGCTACACCAAGGAAAGGTGAGTTCTTTATTTCTTTTACTGTTATTCTCAATTAACTTGTTTTTTTTGTAGTCCTGGATTTTTGAGGTTTGTAAATGTTTTGCTGGACATGTCGCCGGAGGAAAGGAAAGCTTTCTTACAATTCACGACAGGCTGCAGTTCGCTTCCCCCTGGAGGTTTGGCGAATTTAAATCCTCGGTTAACGATTGTAAAAAAAGTTGACGCTGGTGAAGGTTCCTATCCATCTGTAAATACGTGTGTACATTATTTAAAATTACCCGAGTATTCAACAGAAGAAATATTAAAGGAAAGATTGCTTGTAGCTATAAAGCAAACTGGATTTCATTTCAATTAAATTTTAACTGTTTGCCCATTTCGCTATCTTTGTATTTACAAAATAGCGCCGAGATGAGTGATTTTGTGATAGTAGTTTGCCTAGGAAAATATACGTTAGCTTTAATTATTGAACTGATCGTGAGAGAATAGACTGTAAACAGCCTACAAGGCAATGCAAATTATGTATTTATTGTAAAGTTAAGAAAATAAAATTTATAGTTATATATTTTAACAAAAACTAAATGTGTTTAAATCATCGGTAATCCATTTATGCCGCAGTTGACCTAAAAAATATTCACATAACAAAAATAATTAAATAACGCAGTTTCAAAGGAAAACGATGTAGTAGAGAAGAGAAAGGGTGGAGTTAATTATAAAAAAAGGAATTAATAAAAGCACATTATAAATCATTTAATAATAATAATAAAGCAAATACAAGCTCATTATAAAAGTATGCAACAATTTTAATAAAATAACATTAATTGCACAGAAAAGACGTTTGTAACATTCTATACTAAGAAACAAAAACGTTGACGTAGGTAATAGGTATCAAGTGAAATAATTTTGGCAAAATTACTGTAGTAGTCTATAGCGTAAAAGTGCTTCTTTATTTTATTTACCAAATGAGAATTTTTAATATAGGTTCATTTTTAGAGAAAATTGAGTCACACTTAACACTGAATTAATTTAGATCGCCTAAGTTGTTTATATAAGACGGAAGTACTTTTGCAAACTAATAACTTTAATAATATAGAAACTAGCCCAAAATATGAATTTTCTCCTTTGTTGTTTTACGTACCAAAGGGAAAAATTAGCACAATATAATATATATTACATCTAACAGTAAAATATATTTTACTTTCAAACTTTTTTTAAATATTTTATATCTAACATGATCGAGTTACAATGGAATGCTTAAAAATACAAAAATCTTGTGTCAACTCGCACATTTAAAAATCTTACAGCATTCCTTAAAAACGACAAAATTTTCGTTCTTTAATTTCAAGCCATGCAAAATTTAGTAATACACAAATAAAAAAAAACGTAAATCATGTACTTTATATTTATCAAATTAAATATAAATAAAAATTTCATTAAAATAGACAATCATACAAAACTTTAGGTATTTAAATTTTATGAAATAATGGAAAAATTGATGATAAAAATATTGTAAACACAAAAATGTGAGTAAAATAATTTGTTAATATATACATAATTTATTCAAAATGTTACAGGATGTGGTGCAAATTTTGTAATTTTTCTGATTCGATGGAATTCAGATTTAACTAATCATCTTATCTCTAAAAAAGTATGCACGATGACAAACGTGACGTTATCGCTTATTGCTCTTTCTTTTCTTCAGCTTTCTTTCCAATCGGAATTGCTGCTTTAACTCTGCAAAAAAAGTTCACCATTAATTTAATTATTCTTATTATTTTACGTCCTACATGACCGCTCACTCTTTTATAATCTGGTTCTTAATAGTGAAATTACGAAATCCAACTTGGTAAATTTTCTTTAATTGTAATTATGCGGAATTAATTTTGAACGACACCAGAAACGATTTCGTTGTTTTCACTATTAAGGACACTACGAAATTATTCGACATAAGCCATCTGGCCAATTCAAATCCAACTCACTTGGAGGTTATTTCTTCCACTCTGGACCTTACGAGATCTAGATTTGCGTCAATTTGCGTCTTGTTGGTTTCGTAGACCTTGGGAAGTGTGAACAAAGCCACCCATGCTATAAAAAAAAATAATCAGTTTCCGTTCATGGAAAAACTGCATAATTAAATGAAAAAAATTCTTTTGCGCACTTACCAATAATAATGAGCGTCATTCCATTGAAGCATGCTCCAAGGTAAGTTAACAGCCATAACAAACCGCCGAACTTGATGGAGTCTACCAAATCTTCAACAAGGAACAACCTGCGAAGTTCGTTAATTGCGGCATTTGCGTGAGCAACTGCAATTTGTACGATGTCCTGTACTTTATCTTGTGGCAGCGCTACGTCCTTTTCCAAAAATTCTCTAAAGATAAAAATTAAATTAGTTGGGTCAGTGGGACCAGAAACAGAACTTACTTGAAAGGATGACCATCTCCAGTTTTTTGTACGGCTTGAACTATATTTTTGTATATACGGAAAGATATTGTTGCCGTTAAACCCAAAAGAGATACATACGCAACAACGCTAATGAGTGATAAATAAGTTAAGGATAAAAGAACTACCAAAACTCCACCAAACACTGGTCCAGACTTCTTTGGATCTCTCCAATAGATTAGGCTCTCCACTGAAACAAAAACGCAAGGTTAATAAATTTTCTGAAGAAAATGAGCATGGTGACACGAATCGGCTGTTACAAACCAAAAAAAGGTTTTAGTTTCAAAAGAAAAGATTGTTTTTCAAGAACACTATTTTAGGCCAAAACAATTATTGAACCTCGGCTTTGCCTCGACCCTAAAGAATTACAATAACGTAAAAAACAAATTTGGATTAAAATTTGTTCAGATTACATCATTGAATTAATTATTTGAAAAACAGGATGATTCACCTGCAATGCATAAATAAATTAAACGTTTCAAGGTTTTGTCAACGTTGTTTATCCTATTGGTGGGGACGAATAATAATTACCGGTAATTTTTATTCGTCTCACAAAGTTTAAAAATATTTAACTGCATCGAAAAAATTAGACCAATATAATTTATAAATAGAATTCGTTTCGGTTATTTTAGGAATTACCAATTGAGCTCTTCCTTTGTAAAAATCAATTTCGACCGAAACACAAAATTAATTTTGGCCAGGAAATGCAACTTGCAAATTAAATTTTTTTCTACAGAAAAAACACGAAATATCGCAGACGAAGTTGTATTATTTGCCCCAATGCGTTTATTTACAAATAAAATCCAAAAATACTTTTTAAATTACGTCAGGAGATCAAACGTTGTTTTTGAAAAGTTTGAACGCAATCCCGATTTTTGCATAATCCGGGTCAGCGAACTCTTCCCATTTCATTTTTATTGGTACAAAAACAGGATCGATTTGTGTAGTTGTAATTTTGGAACGTGGGACTTACGTCTGAAACATTTTTCGTCGATTTAAGGTTGCCATTTCGCCGACGAAGAAAGCCATAATATTGTAATGCAATAGAAGGAAACACCGAAGTATGTTACAATTTCAGGACGCCAACAAAAAGTAGTATTATAAATTCAGGAATAATCAATAAAAGATAAGTTTAAATATTTCACATAAAATTTATAAATTTGGTTAATGGTACAGCAAAAATTCGTTTTTTTTGGGCAAAACTTTTAATTTGGGTTTTTGTAGAAACCTAAATAAATTATTGTGAAAATTAAAAATGTTTTTTAATTTCAATCTTTTTGTAGTTTTGAAAAAAAAAGGTTAAGCTGATTGTAACTTATTTTTTGACTCGGGCTAAACAAAACCAACCACTTTACACTCTTGGTAGCTAAATAGCTATTTTGATTATTTATTCATTTATTTTCAAATAAAAGACACATTTTATATAAAAATGTGTTGTTTGTGCTCGATTTTTCAATTTTTGAAATATTTTCATTTTCTACCTGCACAATAACAGTATAAAAATTTCTAACCAGAGGCTGATGGGGTTTTTCCCATATAATATAAACAAATCGGCGGTGCAGTCGGTTTAGCGCGCGTATGTTAACAAATCCAGCTTCAGGATATTATTTCTCGCAATTTCAGGAGTCGAGTGCTATTTTTCATCCAACTACTTAATTCCATTAATTTAATTTTAGTCACAGTAAAAAATTGTTCATGGTATCAATGAAAAAATTCATAAATTTAATGATTTTTGTTCATCGGCGAAAAATGATAATTTTTTTAACGATTTAAATATTACTTATTTACAAAGTGAAAAAATACTAAAAAAAAAATTTCACGTACACCGCGGGAAGGTATATACCAAAATTTAAAGTGACTGTGATTTTTGCAGGCCTACAGCACGGGGGGGGGGGTAAGTATTCCTTAAAACATTCCGAAAATATTATTTTTATTTAAATTTTGTGTTCTTTTCATATTTGAGTTTCCATAAAAAAAATTTGAGTTTCTTCGCTATCGAGATAAAAATGGCATTTCAGTTCCTGGGCATATAATATACCATCTTAGCGCACCCTACCCTTAAATTGGTGACCTAAATAAAATAACAAGCATGTGAAAAAATCACGTTTTCACCGGTACCACAGCCTGCCGATTTCCAAACAAAGTTTGCAGGTGGGGGGGGGGGGTAAATTTAAAACAATTACTAAAAAATCACGCAATTCTATTGCTCTTAGAAAATATTCACGTTAAGAGGTTTCACGATCGAGATGAAAACAATAAATTGATTGAAAAGAAAATTAAATTATTCGATTAATTAAATTTGAAAAATCTCTATCCAAGTGAAATAAGAGTTTCTAGTGATGTTAATCATATTCAAACTATATGAATAATTCCTTGAAAATTATCTCGATGGTGATACCTGTATCGGAAAATTTAGAGCAGAACGTGCACACAAAAATCGACTTTATCTGATCTTCCATCGAGGACATTTCCTACTGGCACGCGTCCAATCGAATATTAATTCAAAAATTAAACATGCAACGCATTATAAACTCTTAAGTTCCTCATAAATATTATCATTAAAAAAATTTTAATATTGTAACGGTAAAAGCCCAACTAACGATTTCCTCGCTTCAAGACTTGAATTTATTCGTTCCATTTATGCTATTTGCCCACCTCCGAGTAACAACCGAACATGGTACCGGTATAATGTTCAACTGGTGTTGTCATAAACTATTATATCGATTGGAGGTGAACGACCCCCCCACGATGCGTTAAAATAATCATTAAAATTAATATAGAATTTCTCCTTCGCCAGCTCGACCAGACGTTTCGAACCAATAATTGCATACTCAGCCTAGCACGCAAACGCTTGCAGACAGAAACCTTTTAATTGGGTTATTGAAATGTGGCCAATAATGTAATTAATAGAAAACTACGTTAAAATTAAATTTAGTTAGCAGACGATAGCGTTTTGGCAGATTCATCATTTTGAATAAGGAAAATACTTGGCAAAGACTTTGCGTTTGTTCCTTTTATTATAAGTACATTATTGTGACATAAACTACAGCTGTTCGTATTTCTAAACGTTTGCAAAGACTCCATTCATATCCAAATTTTTATTTTTCAAAACCAGCTGGAACGTGCAACGCGCGTGATCCCGTTACATAAAAATTATAGGTAGAAACCAAAAAATTAGTGCGGCCACGCCACTGTCGGCAACAGTAATCGAAATAAATACAATTAATTAATTTATTATAATCTCGTCAAAATGGTTAATTTCGTGGTCCACGTGCAAAAGAAAAAAAGTTTAAATGTGGTCCCCATATGTAAGGCAAAAACGGAAGATTTTGAATTGCTTACCGGGTCCTCTCTCTGGAAGAGGTTCGTTCTTTTGATATTGGCCTTTGTATTGTTGTTTACGCACCATTGTGTTGGAGTATTAGAAAATTGAAAATGTAATAAAAAGCACCACTTTACAACCACGTTGCTGGTTAAACGTAACTGTTAAAAGAGATAGTTGAATAAAAAAAGAAAGAAGTTGAACCGCATAAAGTTATCGTCGTGGCTATCAGAAAACGTTAACCCCTGCCATCTTTTAATGTTATTGTAAAATACGCGAGCTAAATAGAGAGGAAAGTTTGATTCGGTAAGAAAAATCCGAAACCAGTATGTGATTGCAATAAAAGTTGTCTTGGAAGTCAGGGTCGGCTTCGCAGGTAGTTGGTCTTTGTAGCAACGAATAAAGAGAAGCTCACCAAACAACGAACTCAATCGATACACTTCTACCCTTAAATAATAAAAATGTACGTACTTATGATGCGGATAACGTGGATCAATTCACTTTACGTAATTTTAATTGATACCCGCACCGTCGTAACGGCGTTCCAAAATTAACTAACCGATGAGCCATCACCTGAATCCACCTACACTTTATTTTAGCAAGTTACACGCAACTTACACTGTTCACGTCGAACTTTGAAGATATCCATGTCGAACACCAGGCAATGAATCGTAGGTTATAATGGTGGAAATGGAATGGCGACGACGTTGTCCAGGGCAAACTCTCTGGCAAGGTGCCCGTAAAAGCAGCTAAATTTGACACAAACGAAACTTTTCTAATAATTCCACACGATATTAAAATATCTTCTGCACTTTTTCAAGATTTTCACCCTTAGACAATCGAACACTGGTTGCGACACACATAAATTAAATACACCCGAAAGGACCTACTTCTGTATTTGACTCTACGCAGACGCGCACCCCTCTTCCAGCTAAAATCAAATCAATATCAACCCTTGTTTCTTCTTCACGTTTTCACAGAAATAACTCAAAAAAGGATCCTTTTTACCTGCCTCTTTATGAATTTATAAAATTTACAAGGGCTAACTGTACATCAGATGCCCGAAAAGATGCAAAACCACCCAAACAACAAAAAGTCAAATTCCAACGTTACGATGGACAAAAGAAAATTTTAATTCTTGGAGAATTTGCCAACAGTCAAGTCCAAGATTTAATTTCGTTCGACTCGAGTATTTTTCGGAGGCTATTTACCTACGTCGTCTAGACATAGGCAAAAATAAGCAGGTCTCACAAAGAAGTACTTTAACTAATGCCAAGGGAAAATCGAGACAAAGCGTAAATTTACAATTCCGAGATAGGTTTCCAATTACCAAAATTTGGTACGTCGCGTCTACCATAAAATAATTCGTTTTATATTCTTTCAATCTAATTGGAGCACATAGATGAAATTTAAGTGAAAGCATGCAAAATTTTGGGAAGGGAATAAGTTAATGAACCACAAAGTTTGTTTCACTTGTCTATGCTCTTAAAAGAATAAATAAGAAAAATATTGAAAAATGTAACTCGGGGTTTGCAGTTAAAAGGGTGACCGTTCCGACAACTGCGATTTTATCGGACTACGAAAACCGAATATTAAAAATCAAAAAAGACCCCCCCCCCTCCCGGATATGACACAGTTTTTCCTAAGCTGATGTTCATAATTTAAAAATAAGAACTTTGGATTTCAAAGTTATCTATTTCAAAACCAGGATTAACTTGACAACTTCAATTAATAGCTTCAAAGTAACAACTTACGATCTTGAAGTCATCTATTTATTTAAAAATTATCAGAGTAAATGCATCGATTTTCGTGCATTAATACCTAATGTTAAATTTATTGTCATTTAATTAAATCAAAGTCATCAATTTTAAATACATTCTGCCATTAATTTTTAATACCAATTAAATTTTTATTTTAATTAGCTTATTAAATTTTCAATTTTAAAACTTAATTTAATAATAAAAACGCGGTTTTAATGGATTTGTAGAAAAACCGATTTCGAAAACAGAAAATTTCTCTATCGTACGTTTTATTAATCTAATATTTTTATCAAATTGGGGGGGGGGTTGTACACCCTAGATAATATGTAGCTGCTCCAGAATTTTCTGATAGAGGATTTCGGGTTTATAAAAAAATTCTCTTTAAAAACTAATCTTTTAACAATCAAATACTTGCACAAAAATTTGTTTGATCTTAGAATGTCCTTGCAATTTGACATCTTTTATTATGTCTTACGTAACTCATTATTAAATAATTAATTAAGAGATAATGAGATTATACCTACCTATTGTTTAAGTTTGGTGCATACAAATACCTAGCTAATTTATTAAGATACCGAAGATAATAAATAAGTTTTACATAATTTCTGATTCTTGAAAAACAAGAAGTTAAGAAAATAAATTGATCTATTAAGGGGTTCCCCTACTGTGATCAATAATTTTAAAACAGTGCGAACTTTGATTATTAATTTCGGAAAAATTACATAATATGCGATTTTATTTATTTACGGGTATTCATTAATTTGAGACTTCATAAATATAATTAAAAAGTTTCATTAAATAAAAGTACCCAACATTGCTCAACTACATATTAAAAACGGTGGACACGATTACTCAGGTTGCAATCGACGAATTCACTTGAAATTGGAAACACATATTTAGAAAACTAGTAGGTTTCTTGTGACTGAAGATTTTTTTGAAATAATGTCTTGTTAATTTTTTATTTAAGAAATGCGATAAAAAAAATTATAAAATTTTAGTGCAATAAAATTCAAATTTTTTTTTCACCAGTCTTTTAATTTTTTCAAAAACTACTAGTTTTTTGAACATATGTTTCGAATTTCAGGTCAATTCCTCGATTGCAGGTCGAGAAATCACGTACACCGTTTAAAAAATGTAGTTGAACTACGCTGTACGAGAAGTTTCGCAGCTGCTATAAAAATAATTATTTTTGAATAAAATGTTATATTTTTATTAATGAAGACCTTTTATTAATAAATACACGAAAATAAATATAGTTTTTCCGAAATTAATTATCAAAGTTCGCTGTTTTAATTTTAAGGATACCCCTTAATTTGAAAGCCTAGAAAATATGCAAGCATTTAAGACATAATTTTTATAAATAATCAAATTAAACATTTTTTGATTTTATTTTAAAAACACAATAATTGATGACAGAAGCCGTTTGTTTGCAACAAATTTTAATGCATCTACATGAAAAGCTGTGACGTTACCAAATCGTGTTTGTTAAAATAATTTCTCCATAATGAGTCGCGAAAAATATAAAAAAAGCTGCCAAACGGCAAAGGACATCCCATGGTTTGTGCAAGTGTCCTATTTAATTATAAATTGTTGGAAAAAATTAACCAAACTAGAAGCAAGCATGCGTGTACCATTTAATGCAATCAGTGGCGGTTGGTATGCAAAGGACAATGGAGAAAACCGCCCTTCCGAAAAAACTCCCAGTCTTCAAAAACTGAAGATTTGTACGGCGTTCTATGATTTATTTAATTAAATAAGAAGCTTCCACTCTTTCAGAACATGTACATATGATACAGGGTGTCCCCGGAAATTTAACAATTTTTTTTCTTCTAAATTCAAGCCTTCGAGTTAACCCTCTTTATTTTTTTTTTAAATTTCCACTTTCGCGTGGCCATCGCCCGAAAAATATTGATTTTTTAGTAAAAATGCATTAGTGCTTTTTTAAAGAGCGTGAAGTAATCTACAAACTAGATTCAAACATTTTTAGTCTAAAATCAACGGCTCCGAGTTATGAATAAAAGTAGGTAAAACAAATGTTGAAAAATTGGAGCTATCTTTTATTTTGTTTTTTTTTCAGAACCCTGTATCTGTTAAACAAAACATTTTACAAAAATTTTGACTCTCCATTCCGGATAGCAAATTTAACGAACTACAATTTTTGTCTAGTAAATTTTTTTGAAAAACTAATATATTTAACAGAAAATCAGAAAATATTAACAAGGCAGCTACAAAACAAAAAATTAATTTCACAAAATTTTTATTTTTATTGAAAAATTATTTTATTAATTAAAGTTAAACTATTACATTATTTAAGTAATTGTTCAAAATGACTACCCTCATTTTCAATACACAGTCGCGATTGTTTTAAAAGATGTATTAATTAATAAAATAATTTTTCAATAAATTAATTAATTTAATTTTTTCTTTTGTAGCTGCATTGATTGATATTTTCTGATTTTCTGTGAAAGGGGTTGGTTTTTCAAAAATTTTTACTAAACAGAAGTTGTAGTCCGTTAAATTTCCTATCCGGAATTTTCGTAAAATGTTTCGTTTAAAAGGTACAAGGTTTTGAAAAAAACCAAAATAAAAAAATCTCGAATTTTTCAACATTTTTTTACTTTAATGTAACTCGAACGCCGTTAATTTTAGACAATAAAAGGTTTAAATCTAGTTTGTCGATTATTTCACGTTCTTTAAAAAATCACTAATCAATTTTTACCCAAAAATCAATATTTTCTGAGCTATGACCACGTGAAGATAGAAATTTAAAAAAAGTCCTTTAAAGAGGCCTAACTATCGAAGGTTTGAATTTAGAAAAAAAAATTTTGTTAAAAATGTAAAACCATATACCTTTTGCGTAATTCCTCAAAAATATCATTCAATTGAATATTCGTTTTGAAAATAAATTTACTTTTCAAGCTTCCAGTTCACATTTACTAATACGAATAACACTTTAATTTCATTAAAGGCGCCTACTGACCATCCTTTATGTAAAGGATCAACTTGGTGCATTTTGACGTTAATAACGGATCCTTCCGAGTTACAGAATGAGCAAATCCTATACCTAAAGGCATCCTTCCCACTCCGCCTCGATCTTAAAGGACGGCCTCTTACTAAAGGATCTTTAATTATTACAGAATACGTTTAGCCTTTACGTAAAGATCCTTCCAGAGTTAGTGAATACGACCCTTAGAGAAGTGTCCTCTATCAGCACCTAAGTTACGTAAAGTGTATCCAGGGACATCCGGATATGTTTTGAGTTTTGAGTTTTAAAACCGGGAGGATGTTTGCCTTTCTCAATTCATCTATGCTAAACATCTTAATCAACATTAATAAACCCCTTGGTATATCAACACTTACACCCCTCCTCCTTTTTCGTAACAAACATCTAAAATTTCAAAATCTAGAGCTCAGATATATCTGAATATTTTTTTCTTCCAGTTTCAAATAAATCTCTGAATCCATATGCATTATATCATTAGGATAGGTCACATTGGCACATTGCCTTTCGGAGAGAGACAGAAACATTTTTGTTCTAAATCCTGATCCAAAAAATGTATGAAGTTATAGCAATACACTCGAATGATATTCGGTTAGCAATAAGAAAACTTAAGTTTTATCGAATTACTATAAGTAAATCAAACCGTAGAATTTTTTTAATTTGTGTTACTAGTCAATCTAGAAATTACAGATAAAAAAATAATAATAGATAAGATCCCGTTTTCAATAAATGATACCTTATCGCGGTAATTGCATATAGTTGAACTTCGATCCTAAAATTGTTACTAGAATAAATAACGCACCCAGCAGAATTTTTTTTTTAAATTCCAATCCTACCTCATCTGATATTCGGCAATTATCGTTGCATTGTAAAATCCTCAAGTTCTGGCAAGAAATTTTTGGCTTAAATTTAAAATGCATGATTTGATGAGTCACAGTTGAAATCCAAAAATTCATTACCTACACAAAACTTCAAATTGAAGTGCTGATGTGTCCCAAAATAATGCTCGAGAGAGACTCGAGTTATTTCAAAAAAATAAACCAAATTGAAATTAATCTGTCTCATGGTGACAATATATTTCCATGTTTTATATTAAATACCGAGTCGCTCCCACATTACATTGCAGCTTTTAGTCGATACGATGAAATTTTAATCCAGATCGTAAAAACGTTTTAAATAATTTTGAAAACAGCGGTATCAAAACAAACGTACGTTAAGATCGAGTTTCCGTTGTTCTTAAATCAGTCACCCATCCAAGGGTGAGCTGTGGAACCTTAAAAAAAGTTTGGCGAGCCCTGTTTGTAATTAAATAATGTTTCATTTTTTGAAACCATTTATCAAAATCAAATACTTGGCAGAAAAACTTTGGCGCGTAGTCAAAAAAAAATATTGAAGACAAGAGGAACCAAATCCCAAGTTTCAAACGTAACCAAAATACAAGTGGAAAATTAATCATTTGGCCTTATCTGTTCAAGTCACTTTTAGAAGTCAAAACTGCGTATTAATCGTTGTACAACAATTTATTTTAATCGTAAATTATGTTTAATAATAATCGACGAACCCAAAAGCGATAAGAAATCACGTCTGGAGCTATGGCTGCATTCGTTATCTTAAGTGTTATGGTAGATCAAGAATTGAAAAAGCGGAAAAAAGTGTTCAGAAAACCCTTATTTACATTATTTACAATTTGGACACAAACTTACCTTTTGGGTCCAGCCTTTCGGGATGAAACCATGCGTCTGAAAAGAACATTAGTTAGTTAGTTATTAGCAGTTAGTAAGAACAGCGTGAAATGATTTTTATGAAACGATACATTGCTTGTACACCACGAGAAACTTGGTCATTTTTTTTTACATGATGTGGGATACCTAAAATTAGCTCTCAAGCTACGACCTCGTGAACTTGACGATTACATAGTATCAATAAAAAAATAGTTTTTAAGTTTTAGTGCCAGGAAGTTTATGTACATTTAAAATATTTTGTTAGGCAATTTTTAATAACGCGCCTATATCGGTGATTATGGGCACATAAACCGATAACTTGCATTTAGCAACGAAATTTTTTATTAGAAATAAAAAATGTAATATGTCTATGCTCGATATCAGTTATAAATAGAATAATCAAAGCGATAAGAACTTGGTTTATCTTTCTGACTTAGTTATTAGACAACTAATTTAGTTTCAAAATGTACAGACATTCTAGTCGCCTTTAAGGTAAAAATAGCAGGACCGGATTAAGCAAAGAGAAGGTAGTGCTGTTTCTACAAAGAAAACTAGAAGCAAAGATTAGTAAGTTGTAGTGTCAATCAAATTCAAGTATCCACACTCTTTGTTGTTGGTTATGCAAACTCATTTCGCCATCAGTAATTGGTGGTTGTAAAAACAGGCAAAATTAATACAATGCCCTATTAAAATAAAACCAAGCTTGGGGGGGGGGAGATAATTAACTTTAAAATATTTTACGGAAACTTTTCGACTACGCCTCGTAAACTATTTCATAACGTACGCAATTAAAAATTATTTTAAAACAACTTAAGGCGGCAACTTAAATTTCGTTCTCAAGGTCAAGGTTGTTTCAATACTTTTATGATTAAAATTAGTTACTATCATTAGATTGAGGGCGACTGAAAAAATAGAGCAACAGGTGCTTTGTTAACGACAATTTAAATTTCGTTATTAACGAAAAACCGTAACTTCAAAAAAAAAATAGAAAAGAAAGCGCGCGAGTTTATAATTTAATGAGAAACTTTATGTATTTGGTGTAGCAATGATATCTTCACGAGCAAATAAATTAAATTTTTATATCACATGCAGCGATCACGTGTAAAATAATAATTGATACAATTATAAAAAAAATACGTACAAGGATCAAAAAGGACACATAAAAGCGAACGTTGTTGTTGTATTTTGTTGGATTGCTGGCCATTCTTCTTGTCCTTAAGGTAACTATTAACTCCGCTAATTACATCGTCGACGACTTCGTTAGCTACACTTTTGATTTGGTCTTCCATAATCACGACACTTATGTTATTGTCCGTAATAGGTATGATTTTTACACGATGGTGTTGCCCGAAGTGGTTTGTACACACAAATGCGCCGAACTTTGGGAACTGAGCAAGCGTTCAGCTATCGACCGTAATCAACTCCGCTTACGAAAAGGACCAAAGGGCCATCCTCTGTACTCAAGACTAAAAGTCATTCAGATAATGTAACAAAGGAAGTTACGTGTCAATCTTGACTACTAATGATCAATGCTAATTATTTCGACGTGTGTTAGGTTACAAGGAATTGAATGTGATTAATAATTGGTACCGATAAAGTCTAATTTATTTGTAATGACTGACAGTAACACCTCGTCATTCATTAGTTCCACTACAATGGAAACTTTCCATTGTGACAAAAAATTTTCGAAACCGCAAAAAAGCGGGAACAATGGTCGAGCTTATCAGAATAAAAGTAAACAACGAATTTATCAATTTTATGGCTATAAATCACCGCAAGATAATTTAAACAATTTTTGTAGCTGTGGGACACCTTTCGGATTTAATTTAAACAAATTGCAGATACGATACAACTTGCGACCTCTGTGAAGCACAGTTACGACTTCAATATTTAAAAAAAGTCAAAATAGGTGATAAAAGAGAAGAGACCGAAATACAAACGGGGGCTAATCAAAAAGTTTTTAATTTTGATTCGTTTTTCTTACGAGAAAAAAAAATGGATCAGGTTCAATCCAATTTAAATCAGTCTACGTCACAATGCAGGCACTACAATCTATGACCATCAGAATTTAAAGTATAAATCTGAGGTCAGTCAACCAACAGAAAAACTGTGGGCTGCTGCAAGCCAACACGTAAAAGAAACACAAAGTTCGTAGTGATCGATCATTCCGTCGCGATATCACTCGGATAAATCATCCCTTAGACACTTTTAGAAACTTGAAAGTTTACCAAGTTATTAAAAAAACTGAAATAAAATTGAAACAGCGATCTGTTATTTAATCCAGAACCCAGGGAAGTAGCGGAAGCTGGTTGTAAGTTCTTATCGCAAGATTTAATTAGCACAGTCAGGAAAAACCACTTTCCCAATTTGCATGTTTTAAAAAACACATAACTTGGAATGATCGATTTTCTCCGATTCGTTACAATCGAAAAACCTAGCAAGTTGAGTTACAATAAAAATTGAGTTGACGGATGATTACGGTTACACAGTCAAATATAGCAGCTCTGCATGATCGTAAGACCGTCTTAGAGAGGCAAATTACACCGAGATTTATGATAGTTCAGGGCCGTATTTAGAATAGATTTTCAGGGGGGGTTTTAAAAATATTAAAAAATAAATAGCTAATTTATTAAAAAACAAAGGAAAACTGAGTGGAGGGATGATTATTTGAGTATAATTTTATGCAAGTAATTTTGCAATAAGAGTTTATTTTTGAGTATGGTTATTGAAAAATTTTGTTTGAAAATATTTTGGTCGAAAGTGACCGCAAAAAAGTTGAAATTTTGTGAGATTGCTTTTATTTAATTATAGTGATTATGTTTTGGACGATTTTTCTTTATTTGAATTCGATATTCAAAGAAAATTTTAATTTTTCTGAATTTTATTTAATGGCTGAAAATAATTTGTTGAAGGAACGACAAATTTTGACTACAGGTTGACTTCTTGAATTAACGTCCCCGCGTTATTACCGATAAAATTTTGTTGGTGCCATTTTAAAAGTTTTGTTTACTACGATATTTTAAACTTACGTTTAAACTTATTCATATTTTAATTTTAAACTTTCTTATAAAAAACAGTCTTTAAATACAATTTTTTAATTTTAAAATTTGAATAAAAATCACAAACTAAATTGTTTGTGTCAAAACGAAGAACTGTACATATTTTCAATTTATTTACAAACAATTTATGGGTTTACAATGCTCACTCTAATTTATTGAGGAAGTATTATTTTAAGCTATGCTGCCGATGATGGTCATAAAATTTATTTTTCTTTTAAAGGAAAAAAATTTTCAAAAAATTTTTTACACAGTACTGTAAATATTTAGGGCTTTTTTATATTCTTCATCGTCAGTTTTTATATTTTTGCAATTTAGTAGTAGGTTTATTCAATCCAGTGTTGCCAATCGCCGAATATTAATACGAATTTCCGATTTTTTAATTTGGGATTTAATTTATTAGAAATATCTCTTTAGTTTTAATTTTTATTTCAACACTTCAAGTGTTTTTTGTTATTAGTTGTAAAGATTTTTTTTGTTTTTTCTGATTTTTTTACGATTACAGTCGGACTGATAAATAATTTCGGGAGGGGTTGTAACCCCTAAAACCCCCCCCGTAAATACGGCCCTGTGATAGTTTGTTTCTCTTTAATTATCTGCTTAAATTTGAATGCTACCTAAAATTTCTTTAAGAAATTAGACCGTATTGCAGCACTATAGTTCACTATAGCAATGTGGGGTCAAAGTATCTATTTGTAATAAATTATATTTAACATTTATTATTCTTTAGGGATAATCCATACCCCCCGGTGTGTACTGCCACGACATATAGATGTATTTGTCCTAAAAAAGTGGAAGGTTCCTATTGCATAAAATAAAACACAAATCATGCACACAAATGTTTGTTCTCTAAGACCGGGGGGCTTGGGGGGTATGGAATACCCCCCAACAGCCGAAAGCGTTCAATTTGTTTTAATAATCCGCCACTATCCTCTTTGTCATATTATTGGTACTGATCGAAATTATACTTAATATTTATTATTATTATTGATACTTGGCAGTTATCAATTATTCAGCATTGTAAACACCATGGTGTATACAGTGTTCTTAAAAAAAATCCAAGTCCAGTATAGATTGGCTAAATTCATAAACCCCCCCCCACTCCTGAAAGGTTAATAAGTCATTACAAAAATGATTATTGTGTTTTTTCAAAAGCAAAGAGGTAAATTACACTGAAATTTAGGGCAGATGCTGCCTAAAATTTCTCTACGAAATTAGATCGTGTTGTAGCAGCGGGGGTTTGTAGTTCACCATAGAAATGTGGGTCAAAGTTAAATTGTATTACATAATATTTAAAATTTATTATTCTTTGGGAATAATTCCATACCCCCCGGTGTGTACTGCCACGACATATAGATGTATTTGTCCTAAAAAAGTGGAAGGTTCCTATTGCATAAAATAAAACACAAATCATGCACATAAATGTTTGTTCTCTAAAACCGGGGGCTGGAAGCGTTCAATTTGTTCAGAGTTGACTATATTAATAATTATATGTTCAACATTTAATAATCCATCGTCCTCTTTGTCATATTATTGGTACTGATCGATATTATACAATATTAAAACTTGGCAGTTATCAATTATTCAGTATGCTAAACACCATGGTGTATACAGTGTTCTTAAAAAAAAACCGAGTCCAGTACAGCTTGGCTAAATCCAGAATAAGCCCCCTCTCCCCGAAGGTTAATAAGTCATTACAAAAATGATTATTATTGATGTTTTTTCAAAAGCAAAGAGGGGTTACTGTCAGACAACGATCATCACGAATTTCACAATTTCAACTGCACTATAAGAAAGATCACAATTTTCTGAGTATAATGCAACAAAAATTCTTGCGGACCATGCTTTTGTTTTCGAAAAAACGGCATTTTAAAGTTATATAAAAGCAGGTAGTTGTAACCGATACACCCTGTTGCAACGAGTCGCGTCGCGGTAAACTAGCACGTCGAGTCTCTGCTCTTCATTTTGTTGACGGTACGAGTGCTTTGATATACTCTTAATGTTGTAGTCATTCGATGTCGACCCCCGGACTAGTTCTATGGCTTCGAGTTCCAACCTTTGGCGAGTTCTGTCATTTTTCAGGGATATTTTTAATTTTTTTTGCGTAATTTTTCCGGACGCCTTCGGCGCCGTCCGGGCCTGTTTTATTTTTTCACCTTACACAAAATCGGCTAATCATGCAGCCGTGTTAAAAGGTGTATCTAAAATACATGTAAATTTAAATTTTTCAAATTCGATTTTTTCGAGAACTAATGCATGTTCCGCAAAAATTATGAAATTCGTGATGATCGTTGTCTGACAGTTCCCCAAAGAGGTAAATTAGACTGATGAGATTTAGCGGGAGGTTTGTAGTTCACCATAGAAATGTGGGTCAAAGTTAAATTCTATTACATACCTAATATTTAAAATTTATTATTCTTTGGGAATAATTCCATACCCCCCCGGTTTGTACCGCCACGACATAGATGTATTTGTTCTGAAGTGGAAGGTTCCTATTGTATAAAATAAAACACAAATCATGTACACAAATGTTTCTTCTCTAAAACCGGGGGGCTTGGGGGGTATGGAATACCCCCCAACAGTCGGAAGTGTTCAATTTGTTCAGAGTTGACCATACTAATAATTATGTATTCAACATTTAATAATCCGCCACCGTCCTCTTTGTCATATTATTGGTACTGATCGATATTATATTTAATAATATTAGAACTTGGCAGTTATTAATTATTCAGAATGCTAAACACCATGGTGTATACAGTGTTCTTAAAAAAATTCGAGTCCAGTACAACTTGGGTGAATTAAGAATCTCCCCCCCCCCCTTCCTCGAAGGTTAATAGTCATTACAAAAATGATAATTGATGTTTTTCAAAAGCAAAGAGGTAAATCACACTGAGATTTAAGGCAGATTTTATTAAAAATATTTAAACTTTTTAATTTAAAGATTTTAGTTAAGTAAATTTTACTTTACTAAATTCTCTGCTTTAATTTGAATACTACCTAAAATTTCTCTATGAGATTAGATGTATTTGTTCTGAAAAAGTGGAAGGTTCCTATTGCATAAAATAAAACACAAATCTTTGTTCTATAAGACCGGGGAGCTTGGGGGTATGGAATACCCCCCAACAGCCGGGAGCGTTCAATTTGTTCAGAGTTGACTATACTAATAACCAGGGCTCGGAACTTTATGCGCTAAAAAACAATGAAATTAAATAACGCATACGTATGCGTTAAAAAATAGAAAAATATGCGGTATAATATGCAGTAAAAATTAGGATAATATTATATCCTAAATTTAAAAAACCTAAAAATTTATAAAAAATTTTGCTTAATCTTAAAATGACAAATAAAGAAAGTTGTAACTGCTAACATTTATTGAAGAAACAAAAACAATATTAAAAATAAAGAATAAACTTTGGAAAATCGAAATAGTACATTATGCAACAGGAGAATAAAGTGACCAATTTTTGACCAGGGGGGTCAAGGTTTCTTTGCACGAGGCTTTAGCCGATGGCAGCAATTACCCTCAGGTTAAAAGTCACTTTATCCCCGAGGAGCATATACTATTTTTTGCAATTGCGAGAAGTAAAATAGAAACTCCATCAATTACGAAACTTAAAGCAAAAGTTTTAATTTTTTAAATCAAATTTTTTCTAGTAGTCATGTTACGAGTTTAGTAAAACTTGATTTAATTTATAAACGACGTTTAAAAATGTAGGTGTTTTTAAATTATTTTAATACCAACATACAAATTACTGCTAAACTAGTAAAATTATACAGTAATTTGTATGGTTGGTATTAAAATAATTTAAAAACACCTACGTTTTTAAACGTTGTTTATAAATTAAACCAAGTTTTACTAAATTCGAAATTAAACTCACACTGTACAAGTGGCCCGAAATCAACAAAATATGCAAATTATATGTTCTTAAACCTAAAATATGCAAGTTTGTCTAAAAATTAACAAAATATGCAAAATTATGCGACAAAAACTTTTATATTTGACATGTAGGTAATATGAAACGAATTTTTGGCAAACCAGAATTACAATATGCACTTTCCAAACAAATATGCAAAAGCCTAAAGTTCCGAGCCCTGCTAATAACTATGTGTTCAATATTTAATAATCCGCACCCTATTGTCGCCCTCCTTGTACCAGCCGCCACTGTCCTCTTATCATATTATTAGTACTGATCGATATTATACAATATTAAAACTTGGCAGTTATCAATTATTTAGCATGCTAAACACCATTGTGTATTCAGTATTCTTAAAAAAAATCCGAGTCGAGTACTGCTTGGGTGAATACAATCCCGCCCCCGCTCCCAAAGGTTAATAGTCATTAAAAAAATTATTATTGATATTTTTTTCAAAATTGCCTATATTAATTTTTCAAAAACTCCATATAAATTATTACCTTTAAAAAACTGTAAGTGCTTCCACCACCAAAAAAAATGAAGCTACCGCCCTGGTAATTTCTATTTATTTTGTAGAACTTTCTACAAAATATGCCAAAAACCTTTAAAATAAGTTGTTTCTCTGTGCATTTGATTATTTTAAAAACTTGGCCATTGAACAGTACACTGATAAAAATAAATAAAATAATAAAAGTAAGAAAACTTTTGTAATTTAATATTTCGATGCCTCCTAAGTAAACTATGTAAAATCTTAATTTTACAGGAGGGTACTATCGTAGTTTCGAACTTTGGTTTTCGGTACCATTACTATTAGATAGACTACAACCAACTTCTAAAAAAAAAAAAAAATCAGTATTTTGTGGGTTACGATAGCTAATACGGGAGGCGTCTATTTAAGATTAGCTTTAAAAAAATCTCGTACTTATAAACTTCATCCCTCATCAGGCCTTGATTGCTCATAAAATGTTATCTACTGAAAACCACCACAAAGGATTGAAGTGGAATTCTTAATCTTAGTTTATGAAACAATACATATTTTTTGTGACGAAAATAAAAGCACATACATATTACAAAGCAGAATAAACTTATCCTGTAAACAAGGCAATTGTAACGTTTGATGTAAAAAACCACAGAAATGTTGCCAAATATTATTTAATGTCACTCCTTTGCCAAAACTAAGTCTTAGTTTTGCATTCAAAAAATCGAAATTTTTTAATAATAAATTTAATCAATTGGAATGCAATTGGATTTACTTTACTGCCGGCGACGGCCGGTGCTAAAGTACATATTTAACGTATAGGTATAGGCGCGACAAAAATTCATAACGAATAAAAAAATATAATGTAACCTGCCAGGCTGTTTACATTGTGTTTATTTCCCTTTTTGGAAATTATAAACAGAAAAGTAAAATAATGTAAAAATTGGAGGGTCGCTTGTGTACATTTACCTAATTGGATTTTTAATTAAATAACGCTAAATCGTTTAAACAACGTAGGTACACCTGCACGTAGGTATAATTTGTCATTTTGTGTAACATCCATAATATTCGGCCATCTTAATCAATCACTTGCTCCGGAGTTGCTACTTTTTGTAAGGAGTAGAAGATATTAATTACAAAATTCTGCAAAAAAAAATTAGAAACGAGTGTTTACTCCAAAAATTTTCCCGGGATACATAACTTGTGTAATCGATATATTTTGACTGGAACGATGGAATGGTAGTGCGCAGAAATTGTCTATACTGACGCTCAAAATAGAGAGAATATTATTAATTATTCATAACGATACTTAATAAAGGTATTAATTTGGCGATATTTTCGTCACGATACCGATGAAGGTCGCCTCATCAATAAATGATCAAATATTGTTACTAAAAATTACCCAAACCAGAAAAGCACCAAGTTAACTTTTAATATAATGGATATATTCCAATTCTATCGATTCAACAACAAAATATTCACCAGAAACACAGAGTTGGGCAACAGCTTAACCTAATTTACATTAATATGTTTTCTCGTAGAAACCCTCATCTTCGTCTTACGTCTCAACGGGGCCCGTTAATTAAATTTGGGGGTATATGTACTAAAACTTTTAAAAAATATTGGCAATGGATGCACGACCGCCTTTTGCGACGAAAATTTGCAAGACTGCGAAAATTTTTTTCAAAATATTTGGTCGATTGATGGCTTCAACGTCTTTGATCTTGGCTGCACGATCCACCCAAAAATAAATTTCGGTCACGAGTACATTGATCTGGTTGATACGAAAATGTGTTTCAATAGTAAAATAGTAAATTGGAGAATTAATTTCAATGATATAATTTAATAGTTGAAATGCTGGTACGCATGTACTGATGAGTCGAGTTAAATGTAGGTTTTTAATATGCCATTGCCAAAGTATTCAACAGTATTCAATATCATTTATCAACGCGAGCTTGTCGATAGCTGATAACGTTCTTCTCTTTACAGCCGAGCGAATTTACACGGCGTGGTGTTTTGGTGCCGGACAGAAAAATGGAGCTATAATGTGAATTAACACAACCGATGGTGAGTTGATATTGATTGATGGTCATTTAAGTTACAATTAAATTTCGATTTGTGGCAAATTAAAAATTCGATGGTCATCCATCCATATTTAATACCACTTTGATTGACAATGCTTTCCTGTCACACGACTAATTTTCCACATCAGCATATACCGCCTAATTGAAATCTTACACATAGGAATGCTATTTACGCGACACTTGAACGTAATTTGTAATTTAACCTAAAACCAATTAGAGTGAGCGTCATAATTTATTGTAGGATTATTAGCACATTAGCTTTTGGCCAAATTTAGAATTGAAGAAAAATATCGAGAAGGCCAAAAGTTTTTGGACTATCCCTCTTGAGCAACAGGGGAGGTGGCGAAAAATGGAGCCGATACTATACAATCATTATTTATTGAACAAATATTTCACGAGGTTGATACTACCTAACCTATATCTTGTTTCAATAAAAACATTCCTGACCAAAAACAACACTAGATAGTAAAAGTATTTTGAGATCTCGCATTAATTTTCAGCGGAATGCAAACAATCCTAAATCTGTAAACTTATATATGCCTACACTCCCTTGTATGTCGCCATCAACCTATCGAAATTAGGATTGTATGTTTACTTAAACCTATTAGATAAGACAAAAGTACTAATTTGTAATATGAGATTGTTTACATTATACATTGTGATATTAAATTGTATAAAATCGGAAGTGAAAAACTGATAAGATAACATTCCACTCAACAAATCCACGTAATTGATCGCTTCCAAATAATCGATTTTTCGTCGCAAATGATTGGCCTCGATAGTATTTTCCAAAATTTTTGTTACCATGCCATAACATCGATAACCTCTGATCCATCAGACGAAAGCGATTTTTTCAAAAATTCCATTACATATCGAAACAGGGTGTGGTTTCAGATTGTCTAAGATAGTTTGGATGCTGATGCAGCCTCAAGTTCTGCCAACCGGGCATCTTCCCCAATCCGCAAAGGCAAAAGCAGGAAAATAAAGAGAGCGGAAATTCCAATATTTGTATACCACATTATTGGAAGATAATATATACTTGACCATATCACCTTAATGAAGCGAGTCATAACCACGTAACATTTTGATAAGTAAAGGTCAAGGCGGATGTGTAAACACCGTGGCCACATATCAATTCAAGTCGTGAATATGCAGTGTTAGCGTGGTGACTTGTGCCAAAATTAAACCTAAAATAAAATGCACATTTCGGGAAAATTTTTTTTTTCGATAGTGTGATTTGGGTTCTCCAACCTCAGAGATAAACAACCGGCATAATAACATATTTCTATCTATGATTGTGTGAGTAACATTTTTGTACCGTTTTTTAAGCAAAGTACCTGTTCCAATTTTCCCATGATAATAAAAAAACAATGAACTAAAATAGAGAAGCACGGTCCTTACGTGTCAGTCACCTATAAATTTTGTTTTTTTTTATATTAAATTATAGGTATATTAAAAATTAATTTACTACATCAAACGGAAACAAATAACCATTCTGCAGAGAGTACAGACAGTCACGCAGGAAATGCCCAATCTCATTTTTTCACAACGAAGCAGATAATAATTTTTTCAATAAATGCCCACTCAAGAAATTGTGATCTATTAACAGTTGGGATGCATTTCAAAATAATCGGGATTAAGTAAATAATTAAATTTAGAACAAAATTGCTCAGGAAATCGGTTAGAGAAACTGCACGCACAACGCGCGTTAGTGTTTTACAAACAATGGGTATTAAATGTTTTTATATTACGAAAAAGCCCCGCGGGGTTCGTTACCGTTATGTGCTAATTCATACAATGCAGCGGGGATTGCTCGCCACGCAGATCACAACACATTGTTAAATCTACTCCTACATATTTAAGATCTATTATAACAATCAATATGAAGGTTGACACAGATTATTTGAGATCAGACGACCCACGTACGTAATTATAAACCAAGAGTGTAATATGAGAATTAAATGTAATATTTCTGAAAGAACAAATTAAAAACCCTTTTTTTTTTGTCGCAAAATTAGTATTTTCCACTTGGATTTTAGGTCACCAGAATATCATATTAGAGGTTTATGTGCAACCCGATTTAATTAAGAAATATGATGCAGTGACGTCATAGCTTTTCGTGTAATATATGAAAAAAAAAGTTGGTCCAAGTTTGGTGCATACAAACAGCTTCCACCATCAATTGCGCTTGTCAAATAAAATTTAAATTGAATTTTGAGAGTTTATAAGTATGTTATTATTATTATATTTTTGCTTCTGGTCGTTAGATTTATTTAATCCTGTTTATATTATTTTTATATCCCAATAATTAATAACAGAAATATTTCCTTTGTTTTTTTTTGTTTTCCATTTTTCATTTATTTTTATATGTAATTTAAATAGAATCCTTTACGATATTTAACCAACTTTGCTGAAATATTTTACAAATTAAAAAAGTTCCTAATAACAATGTCCTACAGAATTTTTTATAATTATTGCGATTATTTTTAACTATGTACATATTTAAGTAATTATTCAATGCTTATTATTCATTGCTTACTCAAATTTCCAATATTTTGTGTTAAAATAAATTAAATGCGACTTCTTAGCGACCCCACATGCAATTATTGATGACGAATTAGTGGAGGGGGCAAATCAAATTGCATTTTCCCCCTGTCAGAATTTTGAATTACTCACTCTACAATCAAACTTTTTAGCAGGAAAAATTCAATACTAAAGTAATAAAGTAATATAAATTTTAGATATTAATACAAGTATGTACTTAAAAGTCTATAATTGAATTTTGCTTAATTAAATGAACTTTAAAGCTTAAATTAAAATTTGCACATTTGTTTATGGCATGGGCGTGACGATTAGCTGCTAATATCTAAATCCAATTATCTTCAGATTAACAACCAATCTGGCGTAATAAAGTTGTTTGCTTTTGCTAGATAAGAATAATTATTCACTTAATTTATAATAATTTACTAAAATATTTTAATCTTATACTTTTAAATTTAAAAAAACGTAATTATTTTTTTATAGTAAATTTAATATTCATTTATTACGAATTTATTTATTTTTATAAATATGGGCAATGATTTTTGTATTTTAATTTAATACAACATTTCATATCGTTTTACTTTTTAATTGATAATTATTTAACATAATATTATATTTTAACATTGAATAAATTTACAAGTTAATCAATAATTATTTTTTATACGCTTCCGTATTATTCTTTAATATAAAATGCAATTACTTCGTCAGTTTACACGTTTATGATACAACTTCTCGTTTATATTATATTATGTTGATATCCATCTATTAACAAGTAAGCACTTGTTATATTTTGACCTGCTTTATTCCCTCAAATGTAACATCCTTGTTTTAAGGATTTGCTATTTGTTGGTTCGGTTTTCCATTTATTCTTTATTGCACCGTTGTATTTTATTTTGCTTATTTAATTATGTATTAAGAATCAATATTTTTATTAGTTCAAATTTTGTTGCCGATTGTTAATATAGCTCGCAAATGAAGCGCCTTTCAGAACACTTTTGGTTTGTAATATATCAAGATTGATGCAAAATCAATCGATCAAACAGCTTGAATCAACCAGGACATATTTGGTTGACAAGGACAGTGGTTGAATAGCATTAGCTGTTTCCTTCCTTTCTGAACAATTATACTACTTACTGCTCGTCATCAAATTACAAAATAATCAATAGATAAGTGGTTTAAACTTAAACATTTTAGTTCTAAAAAGTGTTTGTGCATTTTTTGGTTTATTCTAAAAAATTTGATAAGAAATTACAAAATTTTTAACTCCTTGGTTCTTTAATCTTAGTTAAACGGGCATTTTTTTTAGATTTTTCTTAACGGTATGGCGACCTTAAATTAATGCAGGCCCGTAGCCAGGATTTCATTTCGGAGGGGGCACTTATAAAAAGTAAAATTTTAGGGGGTTCCCCTTCCGGGAATTTTTATTACAAACAATTTTTTTCAATATTTTATTTTTCTAAATTTATTAAATTTATTTTTATTTAAAAGAAACATTACATAAAAAGTTAAGTTATTCGCAAAATTATTTATTATAATAACGAAATCAAAATTTATATTCCTATAAATATTCATGAGCGCTAGACCCTTCCCAAGCAGCACAAATCCGTCAAAAATGTATATATACGGTAACGATATTTACATAACGGTACGGCATCGATTTGCCCAATTTATCGTTACTGTTTTAAGGTGTCATTTTTATACAGATACGGTACAGATATTTTCGTAACGGTATGGCATTGATTTACCACCGCTTTTGCCGTTACTGTTTTGATGTATCATTTATGTACTTTAATGTACACGAATTTTCGTAAGGGTACGATATTGATTTGCCCAATTTTCCGTTACTGAATTGGTGAATCATTTATGTACCTATTATGTGTTGATTTTTTATGAACGGAATATTTAGATATTTACAGTGTCGTTTGGGTACATACAATTTACGTGCCTAATCGGCACTGATTTTTAATTAAAAAAATAATTAAAAAATATTCAATAATTGAAAAAATTAATTTTTGGGGGACTGTCAGATAACTATCATCACGAATTTCAAAATTTCAACTACACTATAAGAAAGAGGACAATTTTTTAAGCAGTTTAGAACAAAAAAATCCTTGGATTATCCATAAGTTTTCGAAAAATTCGAATTTAAATATGTAAAATTTACATGTATTTTAGATACACCTTTTAACACGGCTGCATGATTAGCTATTTTTGTGTAAGGCAATTTAAAAATATCCCTGAAAAATGACAGAACTCGCCAAGGGTGGAACTGGAAACCATAGACCTCGTCTGGGTATCGACCGCGACTGACAACAACATTAAGAGTATATCAAAGCACACGTACCGTCAACAAAATGAAGAGTAGGGAAATCAACGTGAGTCCGACCGTCACACATCGGGTGTATCATGTTACTTTCTCCTGCTTTTCGTAATTTTAAAATGCCGTTTTCTCGAAAACTAATGTACGGTCCAAGGATTTTTTTAAATGTTCAGAAAATTGTCCTCTTTCCTATAGTGCAGTTGAAATTTTGAAATTCGGGGTGATAGTTATCTGACAGTAACCAATTTTTGTAATTATTTTTTTTTTCGCCAGTAGAATTTCTTAAATAAGTTTTAGTTCGTTTTAAACTAGAAAAACTTCTCTCGGCAGCTGCTGTAGTTACTGGTAATATTGCAAATATTTTTAATAGGATTCTGACATTGGAAAAAATTTTTTCAGAACATTTTGCCAATGTATGTAATGAATTCTTTGAGAAATCGTTCACATTTACCCATTTTTGTTTCCAAAAGTCGAATTCTTCTTCATGAATTGCTAATGTATTTTATTTTCGAAATTAAATTTTTTACCTTAAAAGAATTTTTTCTTTTAAACATTTCGGGAGGGGGGGCATAATATTATGTGCTTATTGCCATGTATTTGTTCTGAAAGAGTAAAAACTTCCTATTTAATAAAATCAATCATATTATAAGAAACAAACTTAAATTTTTCAAACCGGGGGGTCTGGGGGGTATGGAATACCCTCCAGTACCTCAATAATCGTGTTCAAGAAAAAGAATGTTTTTAATTTAACTTATAATATTTTAATCTTTTCTTGTCCCGAATGTCAGCAATTTAAATAATATTGGCAATTAAAAATTATCTAGTGTGCATTTTAATTATTTGTAGGGATGGCGTGCGCCCTGGCGCCTTCAAATACAAACCGCACCTGCTTATTATAGTAGAAATAGATTTGCGTGCTAAATAAGGTACTGGTTGAATGAAAACGTAACGGTGCTTTACAATGAATCATCGAGGAATTATGCAATTATTGTATGTACTTAGTTTGACCCCACATTTTTATCGATAAAACAAAGAGGTTATCAATAATTCGGTGCCTAAATTGCTGCAATTTGTAATGCAAAGCGCAAAGTATTATGAGAAGTTTAAATTTAGACCAAGGTTAATAAAATTCATTACTATGAATAATTTGAATGTACGTGTACGAAAATAATTTGAACAAAATCAAAATTCAGTGAAACATTGTCAGAATATAAATATACGATGACTCAGTAAATCTTTGTACTCAAGAGGGTTCATCTTCAAACTTCTGACGCACTAATTGAGAACTGCTGATCGTTCTTACTGAAAGTACTTACATTCTTTTGTTTGACTTTCTTGGGAAAAATCTGAATTTTCCTCTATTGGATAAGAGAACCCTTTCGGTTTCTGTTCCGAAACGAATTTTAAATTGGAACTAATCTCGTGCAGTTGCGGAATAAAATTTAATTAAGAATCAATTAACACTTCCTCTTGAAACCGTAATAATTAATTTATGCAACTCGTGAGTTACTGCACGGAATAATTGCAATTAATTTTTTCCTCGTCACGCTTTTAACCTTAAACGAGCGGTCGGGTTTTTGACTTGACAGTACGGAAACCGCATTAAAATTTAAAAAAATAATAAATTTACTTCGCCTTCCCCTAAAAAGATAGGGGTTGAATCAGTGGTTCTCAATTTCAGGCAACTTCGCTGGGGTGTCGAATGGAGGCCACCCACCACCCGGTCCGTCTGACCTTGGTTAATTGGATCCCAGGACCCTCGCAGAAAAGTGACGCCACTGTTTTGTATCCACCTATCTTTTTAGGCCCTTTCTAAATAAAAATGTGTCACGTGGGCACATATTGATTATCTCTCTAATTTCTTGCGAGTCGAAATTTGTTATGTACAGAAAATTAAAGAGTTCATTTTTTATTACACCGGCATTTTCCACGACTCAATATTATGTATGAAAAATACCTATTTTTACACCGTGACCACATTCCAGATTAAAAAATGTATGAATAATAAAAATATCTCACCTAATCCCATTTTCTTAAAAATAGCTTCTGCATCGGTGATTGCTGGTTTAAATGCAACTTTCTCGAAGATGGGCTTCTCTTCCGGTTTTATTTCAATTTTTGGTGTCGGAACGGGAATCTCTTTAACTGGAGCAGGTGCCTCTTTGACTGGAGCGGGTGCCTCCTTAACTGGCGCCGGGGCCGGTTTGGGGATTAAAATTTCTGGTTCAATTGCAGGTTTTAATATTTCACGAACAGGGGATGGATCTTTTTTCACGACCGGCTCGGGCTTGACGACGTCATCGAAAATTCCGAAATCGTCTTTGGCATTTTTGAAATCACCATCGAATTTGGTTTCAGGAAAATCGCGTTTTTCGGAAAAGTCGGCCTCCTTCTTGGTTTCCTGCAGTTTCGGTTCGTTGTACAAGTAACGATCCACATCGTCGTTATTGGAGCTTGTCTTGGAAGGCGCAGTTAGAACATCTTCGCGTTCAGAATCCATGAAGTTTTTGGTTGCCGTTTTTATGCCGTCCAATTTCAACTTAATTTCTTCGTCGAGAGGCGAAACTTCGTGCGAAGGAACGGCGGGTGCGTAGGTCAGTTCACTGAGGAATTTGTCCAATTTGTCGTCGGACTCTTTGTTCTTGATGATAGTGTCGCCCATTTCTAGTAAATTCGAGTCCATTTCGTGGCTGGTTGGCAAATGACTATCGATTAAACTGGCTTGGTTGCTAAAAGGATCATCAAAAACGTCGTCTACTATTTTGCCGACTGCTGTTCCAGCAGACTCGAACCCTTTATCGATTTGCCCGTGCAAGTCACGTGCTGCCGAACTCACCTCTGTTGCTCCCTCTTTAATAACTTCTTGTAGAGGAGAACTGTCAAGCCCTAGGTGTTCGAAATCGTCTAGGGAGTCCTTCTCGCGCCGTATGGGAAGATTCGTAGGGGAAGGACTTTTCTTTTCCACCTCGACGTCAGTCGTATGAAGATCCATGATCACAGAAATTTTTACTTGTATATTTTAATAAAAATAATTTTTTAATTCACAAAAAATTTACACACAACACAACCGCACCGGTGCTAACCACAACTGTCAAACGTCAAACTTAAAGTGCATCATCAAATAAAGTTTAGTTGGGGATGTTTTAAGGGGAACGTCCTGTAATAGCATCGCTATTGGTTACGTACCCCTCTAATCTCCCTTCCATCTTCTCAGACAATCGTATTGCGTTTTATGCACCAAATGCGCGGCGCGCAAGTGCGTACATCTGCACTCGCCGGACCACGAATTTTAGTTGGTTTAATTTTCGATAAAAATGCGCCGATTAACGACAGCCAAAATTAGAAAAATTAAAAAAGTAAAAATTAATCTTTCCGATTTCTAGAACCAACGATCCACGAGGACAATTCCTTTAAATAATACAATCGGTGAAATTCAAACGGAGTCGGCCAACACAACAAAATTCAATTTAGTCGGGCAGGCGCATTGCCAGTTTTAGGTTAGAATGTCTGCTAAAGGCGTTCAGGGTGCGGATTCCTCGATAACTGAAGTTATTTTAAATGGAACGAATTTCAAAAATAATAAACCAAACACCAATGGATACTCAAAAATATTTCCCAACAAATACACCAGCGTAAGTTGTGCCAAATGGCGCTCCGCTTTTGTTTTCAACTAATTTTTGTTGCAGACCTACACCAATGGTACGAACGGAATAATATCTCACGAACAAAATGGTAAAAATCACATCAACGGTTACACTTTGGTGAGGTGTAATTCATTTTTAATAACATCATTTTATTTGTGTTAAATTTAGGTCTCTTCTACTGACGAGGATCATTTGGGCTTAAACGATAGTTGCCTGCATTCCAAAGAAGTAAGTAATTTTAATTAGGTCACTTGATTAAATTTCTAATTTTAACAATCTCTTGAAATTAATGTAGTTAATCACATGCTTAAAACTTGCAATCTGAAGTTCAAGGTTCTTTAATTTTTTTAGTACAATTTTTATTACGAAAGGTTTTTAATCAATTGACAATAAAACAGCTGTCAACTTTAAAACTATCTACAACATAAAACTATGGTTAAATAGTTAAGTTATTCGGGGTGCTCTCATTAAGCTGATCAATCTTACAAAATTAAAGTGGGCGTGGCTGTTTTCGGACTTGAAGAAATGTTTTACCAAGTATAAAATACAAAAAACCTATAAAACTGCTCTTTATATCATGTAATTGACGTATTAGTTCAAAAGCAGCACTTTAATGCCGCTCAATTCGGTTCATCATCAGCTAAAACTTCAGACCACAGTAGTAACAGCTAACAGTATTTTGCTCAGACGTGATTCGACTTTTTCTCGTGAAAAAATAAACAATTTTTAGCTTGAGCAATTGAATAACTAGCAAAGACCCCCAGACCCCCCGGACTTGCACAGTTTTCTAATAGCAGCTTAAGCTAAATTATGCTGAACGACAGCATTTTTATTTTTAATTTTTTACGAATGGCTGATGACTCCTGGGCTCATAACCTGTTGATAAATGACCTATATTTATCAATAAAGAAATATATTTTCACAAATCGTTAAAAAAATCATAACTTTACCATTTAATTGTCAGTTTGTCGTCGTTTTTATTAATTTTAATCTGTTAAATCTTAAATGATACTACTTGGATAATTTTTAGATTAGATTAGGCTTTTCTTTTGTCAAAAGCAGCGATAAGAAGCAGACTATTCGTCAGTAAGCAATCTTGATAACATTTAAATTTGTGCGATGCTTTATTTTCATTCTGTCTGATTTACAATAAATTGACGCTTTTTGAAATACAATTGACGCTTTCTGATTTAAAATTGACAAAGGTGTAGATTGCGGCACGGCCGTAATTTTTTTTCCATGTGGTAATTGGTAACAATTTTTAGCCCCTCCTCCCAAGAATGTCTGGTGACCCAAGAAAATCCGGCTTAACATTAATCTAAAATCGGGATTTTATACAAACGTCACATTTGAGTTGGCTCACCCCCCCTCCATGCTCTTATATAGCTTTTCTTTTTTTTCAGATTTTTTTTTAATTGTAAACAAATTTGTAAACATTTATCCTCGTGATTTTATATTACTTTTTGATTTTTATTATGTATGTATTATATTAAATGTTGAATATTTCACATTATATTATATAATTATTATAGTATATAATTATATATAATATTACTACATAATTTTATATTTTTCTTTAATAATTATGTACTATGTACAACAATAATAGATATTAGATATTCTTATCTTGGGAACAGTAATAATTTTAAATACATTTAATTATTTAGGTAATTAAATAGGTAATCATAAAAATCAATAATAATATATTTTTTTTTAAATTATAGCCTATTAGGTATTCAATGCTAAATTCAAGTTTTTTGATAAACAATATGTAAAAAATTGTAAATTACGAATATAAACATCAAATTTTTAGGATCGTTCAAAAATACGCTCAAAAGAGGCAAAAAAACAAAATGCGTGTATTTGATTGGCTTCCATACGTGTTGCCCCGCCCATGGCATATTTTTACTTTACACGGGTATTTTAGGCAGATCTAGTTCGCTCCAATTATTAAAAGAAATTCCTAAAGCGGCCCCAACTTGAAAATTACAGATCTATAGTCGATCCAAAATATGAATAATATAGGTGGCGCGTCGTTTGCAAAGTCTGATTTACACCGGGAAACTTTAGATAATTTAAATAGTACTTAATCTTGTAGTAATATTAAATATTCACCACAAAAAGCAAAATGTTATAACCAGATAACTACGTCTATTCGATATTACATTTAACTCTGTTCACATCTATCTTATTTATGACTTTACCGGTTCAGTTTAGGCAACATACATAGCATTTCAATTGCAAAAATTTCGTTATTGTACTACCGTCTAACTTCAAAGCAATTTCATTGGTTTACATTTCGAGGTCGTCGCTTTAGTACAAATTCCAATATTTTTCTTTAAAAAAACGGACTATAGAAAGACAATTCTTTGTTTTTAACCTAAATTCAGCTATAATTAACGAATTCCTATTGATAGGCAGATAGATTGATAAACAAACGCAGCTTCTGTTTACGTCGTACACACGATTAAGGCATTTTCAAATTCTATAAGAATTTTGGCGGTAGCTATAAAAAGCAAATCGGCCACGGCGCTGATCTGTTCAATCAAAATTATATGGTTCAGAACTTTTAATAAAACTTAACATAATTGGTGGCAATGTCTTATCACAATTTATTCCCAATTATTTCATTTTTAATGGCTGAGTTAACAATAATTAGTAGATAGATGAATAGTAATTTATAATATTTTACATTGTATTAGAGAAGTACTTTGTTGGGTAATTTTTTAATTTAAATACATAAAACCTGCGGAATTCACTACTAGAATAGCAGTGTTGGTTGAAAAGTGCCTGGGAAAAAAGTTTACAAGATGTCTTCAGAAAAAGTATGTAGATTTCTATTTCCTATAATTTTTCTCACACATCCTTTAGTTTATTGGTTTTTAACTTTCTGCAGCCTTGGAAGAAAAGCCCAAAAAATCAAATGTTTTGCTATAGAATTTTTTCAATATATTAGCATAGAAAATCCTGTTTTTTCTTTTCTCTAACCCAAAATTTCTTTTTTCTTTCCTCTTTTCTGTTTTTTATTCCTCTATCTTTTTTGTTTTTAATCATACATTTTTTCACAGTCTTTTGCTTAGATGTTGATTAAATAAAACAGTTATTTTTGAATTATTAATTGTAATTTTTTTTTAATGTTATTTTCGCAAATTGTTTATTAAAAAAGTTTCAGTTTAACACCCAATGATATAATATACTATTTTTAGTTTTACGTCAACTTTGTCAAATATACAATTTTTGATTAGTATAATATAAGCTAATACCCACCGAAGAAATATTTAGTTGAATAATTGCAATAATAAAAGAATTCCTACTGAAATTTTAATAAAGCATACAAAAAAATTGTTCAAATTGACCCTGCTTAGTCATAAGTTTATCCCATTTTAATGAACAATCCTGGAAAATTTTAGTTGTCATGTGGTCTTTTTAATTCATATTAAAAACAACATTATAGTTTTTATTATTAATTTTTGTGATATCCAAAGTTAAAATGCGCAAATTTGAATTTTTGATCTTTGATTTACCTTAGAACCATTGAGTTTAAATTTATAAAAGATACGTAAACTGGTTAAATTGGTTAATCTGAATTACAATTGACGCTTTCTGAATTATATATTGTTGTGTTCTATAAAATTAACTTTCATACTTATGTCAAAAGTTAACTTCATTACTCATCGAGTGACTTTTAACTTATCACCGAGAGGATTACGCATCTATTCCTAATGTTCGATCGATGATTAAGGAGAATTCAAAATATTCTGATATTTTTGAATTATAAAATTAAACATTAAGAAAATTAAGGAAGTTTTATAAACATTATCTATGTACTAGGGGCAAAAAAAGGTTACGTTTTAATTAAAAATGTTTTAACTCACTCCGTAATTAACAAAACTACATTGTAGAAGTTTATCATAATTTTGATATCAGAAAAAATTGAACTCTTTATTTTTGTTCTGATCTCGAGTGGTTGCATAATTTGTTACATTTGCACTTACATTAAACTTAAACATTTAAAAATTACCTTCTCATTTTGAAAATCTGATGAAGGACCTCAACATCCGCAAATTAAACCATAAAACATGGAAAATCATTAATTTGATTGCAGTTATGCTACTGATGAATTACACGACAATTTGATTACAATTTGAACTTTGAACAAAATATTTCCTTGATGTAATTTTATTTTTATTATATACAAAGTGTTGCATAATTTTTGTTTTTTCAGGTATTTTGGGAAGATGGACAAGAATTCACAGCAGTAAAAGAATCTTTCGAACTCCCGTCACTTTTAACTCACTTTTTAACTCATTTAGGTTTTCATATTTTAATGTTCCTTGGTTATATAAGTCAAACATTATTTCCACCTAAAGTTGCCAAAGAAGAAAACCGCGATGGTTATCCGCCCCTGTACGATCGATTTGCTAGCTTTTACTCGCGTTACGTGTACAGAAGAATACGTGACTGTTGGAATTATCCAATTTGTAGCGTTCCTGGTGCCGAAGTAGTTCTCAAGGAAAGGGTTACCGAAGATAATGGGTGGACCTTCAGGTAAACACTTGCTCTTACACTCTTGTTCTACAATTATCCCTTTTTCTATTTTAGATTTACCGGAAACAAACGCAAGTGCCTTAATCTTGGATCTTATAACTATCTTGGGTTTGCCGAAGGGACAGGTCCGTGCGTCGAATTTGCAGTTGAATCGCTGTACAAGTATGGGATATCAACTGGAGGAACTCGTCAACAATTCGGAACCTGTGAACTTCATGATGAATTGGAAAAGTTGACCGCAGAATTTTTGGGTGTGGAAGATGCCATAACGTGTGGCATGGGTTTCGCAACTAATGCCTTAAACATTCCCACTTTATTATCGCCCGGATGCTTAGTTTTAAGTGACGAAAAGAACCACGCATCTATAATTTTGGGACTTCGATTATCTGGTGCCACCGTAAAAGTGTTCCACCATAACAGTAGGGATTCTAAAGTTTTGGTTGAAGTTTGAACATACTAATTGATTTTTGTTAGATGCCCAACACTTGGAAAAATTACTGAAAGAATCTATTGCTCAAGGCCAACCAAACAAATGTGATAGCGAGTGGAAACCGTGGAAGAAAATTTTGATTGTAGTGGAAGGCGTTTATAGTATGGAAGGTAGTATCGTAAGGTTGCCTGAAGTAATTGCTCTCAAAAATAAATATAAGGCTTATTTGTATCTGGATGAAGCTCACAGTATTGGTGCAATGGGAAAATCTGGTAGGGGTGTGGTTGACTATTTTGGATGCAATCCCAAAGATATTGATATTTTAATGGGTACTTACACCAAGAGTTTTGGATCTGCCGGTGGTTATATTGCAGGGTCTAAGGTAGGACTTTAGAGTGTTAATCTCCTAGAGGTAACCATTCTTGTTTTTAGGCTCTAATCAGTTATTTGAGACAAAACAGTTATGCCGAGAAGTATGCACTGGCTATGTCTCCTTCTGTTTGTGCCCAAATAATAGCAGTATTAAAGATTCTCATGGGAAAAGATGGAACTGATTTGGGGAAGACTAGAATCGAAACTTTGGCTAGAAATACGCGCTACTTTAGGCGTCGGATGGCCCAAATTGGAGTTATCACGTATGGCAATGAAGATTCGCCCGTTGTTCCTATGCTTGTCTATTTTTACTCAAAAATAGCGTAAGTTGCTAAATAAACTATCGCAATTCTAATATTCTACTATAGTAAATTTCTTTAGGATTGTCGTGAGAACTTTAATTGAACATAACATAGCAACAGTAGGGGTAGGTTATCCTGCTACTCCGATAAGAGAAGGCCGCATCCGTTTTTGCTTATCAGCCGCCCATACCAAAGAACAATTGGATTATGCTTTGGAGATCATAGAAAAATTTGCCAGCAAATTTGGAATAGATTATTCAAAGTTGCCCAGGGAATTGAATCCTATAGAATACGATGAAGTTTAGTAGACCAATGAATTTTAATAAATTTAGATTTTTAATTTTAAGAATTTTTTATGTGTACCAAATTTTATTAATTTAGCTCATCCAAGTGCACTGGACTAAGAGGGACCAAACTCCCTTACTACTTTGTTCTTTTGTAAAATTAAAAAACTTATTTTACCTTTTTTATTTTGTGCATGTTTTATTTGTTTTTTAGTATTAGCCAAAAATAATTTTCTTTGGGCTCTTTTACTTGACTTAGCAGCTCTTGGAGCAATTTTAATTCACCGAAAGTTAACGCTGAAGTTTTTTTAACACCTTCACGCTTTAATGTGGTTGCACAATCACAAAGGAGCTTACCGACTACAATTTTAGGATAGAAAAAACGCACGTGCTGTGCAATTAAATTCTTAATCACGTTTTTGTTAAAATTCAAGTGAAAGAATCTCAAATTATAGAACTAACTTTATCTGGACATATCATCATCCTTGAGTACCTAATTTAATAATTCCATTGATAAGTATTATTTTGTATTATTTTTAAGCATTTATAAGAAAAATTGCTACAAGGATCAGGACGAGTCAGATTTGGTACATTTTCGCCTTGCTATTGTATAGCAACTACTACTTACACCAAAATGCGCCAAATCTGCCTTCCACTTGAGTTTCTTGGTTTTACATTTCGAAAATTATATAGTTACTAAATTTTGATAGAGATGTTGAAAAATGTTAACCGATTACATTGCCATTAAGAAAGTTTTATTTATCGAGTTTACTGTTGTAAATAAAAGAGTTTGTTACCCATTTGAAGTATTGAAATAAAATTTAAAGCTTAAACATATTGTAATATTTTTTCTAGAAAATTTTATTTTAAAAATAATGGAGCACTGAGATTAAATTTTATATGGAATAAACAATTGCGAGTATTGCAAATAAAAAGCCGTAAAATATGAAAGCTATTCTGTCGATGGCAGTAGCAAGTAATAGCCAATCCTGCTGTAGAGGAATCGCGTTAGTTCCAATAAAATGACTGTCATCGTTGGTTTGGTGTTCCTCAAATTCGGTTATCTGATGATCCCGCATTTCTTCCGCAGTCACACTTTGGCATCTTATGGATGTCTAGAAAATGTAAAATTAAATTAAGCTCTCAGATTTGTTAGGGATTTTGTACTTCTGTTATGTATTGATTTAGTCCTAAAATCTTTCCAAGCCATCCTATTAAGGGTCGCTTTATAACCCATGGTAATGGGCGATTATGCTGAACTCGTGAAATTGTAATAACCGCCACCGATATCATCATGGAACAGCAAACAATGTAAAGACTGCTGCTATAAAATAATACTAAAAAATAAAATTAATATTAGGTACGTAAAAGATTATAGAAAAAAAATTAGGAGTATTATTTATAGTAATTCATTAATGGAGCCAATATGCCATGGTACTAATAAAAATGCAGTTTCACGAATTTGAAGACCATTCCAGAATTTGGACTATATATTTGAATTTATTTCTTAGTTTTTATTCAACTGCTTATCTGTAATTAATTATTACCACCCAAACTAAATTTGTTTATCTCTTGTGGCTTTCCATGTGTGGTCGGCGTATCAAAAGTGATGCTGTGGTTCAGATAATATTGCAGGTTCTACCTGAACAGGTAAAAACCTGTTCCTGACCTGAAATATCTGAACACAGCTTCCACTAATTTTAATGCAATAATTATTTTTAATTTGTTAAAAACTAAATAAGAACAGATACACAAAAATTAAATACTAAAAATAATTTTTGGAAGTGGGGGACGTGGTGTTCTGACTCCACTGTCTTACTGGTAATAAAAAGAGTATAGAATTATTTTACAATTAAAAAAATTATAAAAGTTTAACCCCTTTGGATTTTTTGACTCCAAAAATCGAAAACTCAAAATCTTAATCCTTTTTAGTGTTTTTTTTTTACTGATTTACTGACGAAAAAATTATAATGGAGCTTGCAGATTTCAAGTAATTATGATATTTTACATTTTATGTGGATTTAAACTGAAAAAATTCGAATTTTGCATGCTTTCTGCTTGTTTCGCATTTAGATGCCGTTTTACTCGATTCCATCAATCCCACGAGTGTTCTGAGCTCTACGCATTAAAAGGCGTTAATATATGTAATAAAAAAACCATAAAATTTTTTTATAGTTACAAAAAACCAAAAGTTTTTTTGATTCCACAAATTGAAAATTCAAAATCTTGATCTTTTTTTAATGTTTTTTTTACTGATTTTAACGAGAAAATTCGGATGGAGCTTGCAGATTTCAAGTAATTATCATATTTTACATTTTATATCAGTTTAAAGTAAGGAAATTCGATTTTCGTTTGCTCTCTGCTGGTTTAACATTTTGACGCTGTCTTACTTGATTTCGCCAATCCCTCGGGTGTTTTCCGAACTCTACGCACTAAAACGCGTCGATATATGTAATAAAAGAAACCATAGAATTTTTTTATAGTTAAAAAAAACGAAAAGTTACCCCTTTGGATTTTTTTGACCCCACAAATCGAAAATTCGATATTTTAATCTTTTTCCACTGTTTCTTACTGATTTTGATGAGAAAATTTGAATGGGGCTTGCAGATCTAAAGTAATTATGATATTTTACATTTTATGTGAGTTTAAAGTAAGGAAATTCAATTTTCGTTTGCTCTCTGCTGGTTTCGAATTTTTACACCGTCGTACTCGATTCCACCAATCCCACGAGTGTTTTCTGAGCTCTACGCATTAAAAAGCGTTGATATACAGGGTGTTCTCGTGATCGTGGAGAACTTTTGAGATGGTGATAAAAAACTCTTTTCTAAAGTAAATCTGCAAATAAAATTTTTGTCCAAGTCCAAACCTTTGGGGGTTACCTTCTTTAAAGCAATTTTTTTAATATCTGATTTTAAACGGCCATAGCTCCGATATTATTGATTTTTTAAGCTTAATAGATTAAACTTTTTTTAAAGATCACTCGCTTATCTACAAATTAGGTTATAACCCCTTATCGTCTAGAATCAACGGATTTCGACTTATAAATTAAATTAGGGAAAAAAATGTTACAAAAATTTAGTTTTTATTTTATTTATTTTTCTTGCGAACCCCGTATCTTTTAAACAGAAAGTTTTAGAAAAAAACTGATGACCCAAACCGAATAGGAAATTTAACGGGCTACAATTTTGGTCAAATAAATTCTTTTGGGAAACCAACCGTTTTTACAGAAATTTTGAAAATAATGAACAGGGTGTAGGTAAAAGAAAGTTCACAAAATTGCTAAAAATCTCAAATTGATTTATAGCATTTGTTTTTATATCAAAACGTATTGTAGCGTCGAATCGTTTATCGTTAATTATTTTGTTAATTTATTATTGTTACTAATATTGTTAATTAGTTTATTTATTTTTTTTACCTACACCTTGTTCATTATTTTCAGAATTTCTGTGAAAACGGGTGGTTTCCCAAAAAAATGTATTTGACCAAAGTTGTAGTCTATTAAATTCTCTATCCGGTTTCAGCCGTCAGTTTGTTTTTAAGACGTTTCGTTTAAGAGATACAGAGCTCGCAAAGAAAGTAAAAAAAATAAAACCTGAATTTTTTAACATTTTTTCTATTAATTTAATTTTTAACTCAAAAACCGTTGATTTTAGACCAAAAGGGGTTATAATCTAATTTGTAGATGAGCGAATAGTATTTAAAAAAGTTCTAATCCATTAAGCCTAAAAAATTAATAATATCGGAGCTATCGCCGTTTGAAATCAGAAATTCCAGAATTGGCTTTAAACTCCCAAGGGTTTAGACTTAGACAAAAATTTTATTTGAAAATTTGTCTTAAAAAAGTGTCCTTGATCACCACTTTAAAGGTTTTCCACGGTCACGGGGACACCCTGTATGTAATAAAAAAACCAGAGCATTTTTTTAGTGTTTTTTTTTTTAAATGTAGGATTAACCCCTTTGGATTTTTGTGATCCCAAAAATCGAAAATTCAAAATCGTAATCTTTTTTCAGTGTTTTTTAACTGATTTCGACGAGAAAGTTTTAATAATGGAGAGAAGAGATAACAAAACTAGACTTACCAATCAAAGGAGGATGTGAACCCATAGCTGGAATCTTTTGAGTGAAATACACCATGAATATACTAATGATGATTGCTGTGCAACCGTTTAACATAATTTTTTCTCCAGCCTGAGTTGGTAACCAAAATCCAACCAAAGTTAGCATAATAATAACTGAAACCCAAAATTTTGCAATGTAACCAGAGCGAAAGTATGGGCATAGCTTACCAAATGCCGGTGCAACGATGATGGCCTTATAAGCAGGCGATCTTCTGCTTACACTCATGTTAAAAACCACGTCTGTGTATGGTTCGTCGCAACATTGATAATATGTGACACTCTTTGATGAATTTAGGTGGGTTATCTCCCATTCACTATTTTTAATAATAAGGGATAACTACAACACCCGATAATTAAAAAAGAACACATTGGAGAACATTTAACAATCATACATCCCAATCTGGATCCATGATATTTACATCGATCTCGTTACCATCGTACGTCCAAGACCCAAACTTGAGAAAACAGTTTTGAGTGTCAAAAGGCCAAAACCTTAAATTTAGCTCGCAAAGTGCGACTAACTGCGTTGGAGGTACCCAAATTATTTCCCCAGTTTCTTTTACCACACAGTGTGTTCCACCCAAGTGACTTACAGAACTTCCTGTGGCACTAGAAAATTGTGTTGTTAATTTTTTTTTTATTGGAAAAGCTTTTGGTTTACCTGTTATAAAGCATTATATCCGGTTGCCAAATTTCGTGATCGGCAAAGTTGACATCGGAAAGACCTCCATAGTTGGTCGAGTTCCATTTTAGCTTTTCGTCTGTCCAAGCCTGAAGAAAATTTATTGAATCAACATAATGGGGGTGGAATAGCTGCAGTTAAATTTTTTTCTTACCAGTCGGACCCAAGCGTTTACGCTGATGGTTGACTTAAATTCGTCGATGTCTAAATGCAAAATGGACAAACCAATGGATACTGTGGTGGTATTGTAATGTTGGGTCGGTCTTGCAAATTTATCATAATTTAATAATAAATCTTGCTTCAGTTTATCGGTATGGGTAGCATTCCACAATGGCTTTGGCCGTATCTCTGTATTGATAAATTGCTTCCTTTAATAAATTAATTTATTTTTATTGTTGATAACCAAACTTGGTTCAGAGTTTGTTTATCACATGGCTATTTTATAATTAGCCAAATTGTTATCTTGCTATACAATGCAAAAATAGAACAAGGATTTTCCAAATTTGAGTTAACACTTGCAGGTGGTAGGTAGATGGAAGCAAATGGATGGTCAATGCAATGGTAAAAAATTGATAATTAATTTTGTTTTTTGACTTACGGTTAGAAGCATTTCCAGTGCTGGTTTGGTAAACGCAAAGTTGAAAACACAAAACCAAAATTATTGTCAAATTTGGACACCACCACTTGGAATACATTTCACTGGAACCCAAACACTCAATCCTGCAGTGATCAATTCTTTAACTGATTTGATAAACGCTTCCTGTGGACGGACGTTTTTTATCGTTTACCACCCACCATTTAAAGAGCACTTAAATTGTTGTTGAACACTTAGAGTAAATTTAAATTAAAATTAATAATATCATAGATTTATTCTCTTTTATAAAGAAATTATCATTTTCTTCTTGGCCTAATTCCATTACAATGGTCAACAATGATCTAGGATCATCTCATCTGCTTTCACAACTTAAATATTTATTCATTTTGAAAAAAAAAGAGGAAAACTCGAACGGTACGGAAAGCGAAACTGATGCAATTCTTTGAAAGGACCCTGTATGGTAAGTCTAATTTACATTTTAAATTATATTATGCTTCTCAGAGATGCAACGCCGGATATAACTCAATTAATTTCAATAAACCAAACTTGCGCTTTTATTTATTGATGCCCAAAAATGCCAATTATTGTATTAAAATAGAATTATCAATTTGCTAATCACAAAGTAACAGGACCGAAGGTCCCCAAAAATATTACTATTTATGTAAATTCCAATTTTCGCCATCCATCGAACTTTTAGAATATCAAACAGTAAAACAACTAAATTTTTTCTATTTTATTAACAAAAACATTAGTAGATACATAATTAAATTTACATATTACACAAATTTCACGCATATCTCGAACATATTTTCTGCTAAATTAAAAATTTGTATTTTAAATTACAGATTACGATGGAACTATTTTTATGGAATGTCAAAATGAATGCGTTTTTCTACTTACAATTAGATCGACTTTTTACAAAACGGTTACTGGCCTTCGTCCCTGCTAAACACAATTCAAGTATTTAAAATTTGACTTAGGGTCTTACAACTAATTTGGCTTTCTAATTGAATGGGGGACCCCGGGGATCAAACGTGCTAGGAGAATACGGCCAATAAGAGGGTGGTGGAAAGAGTCCAGTTTGATGTGTGTGTTGAGTTCCAGTTGATGGCAAAATACTGGGCAGTTTTGGTGTTCCCGAAGGTCCCGTGGGGTATAACGCAGCACCTAAATCACTCTGATGTGGCTGATATTTATGATAACTTGGAACCATTTCTCCTTGTCCTTGTGCCTGGGCTTGACAAGCCGCCATTAATCCGTGGAAGTCAAATTTGTAAGCGTATCTCTTCCCATGGACTTTTGACATTATGTTCTTGTCGTAGTAGTATCTAAATAAAAACAAAAATATTTTTTTATTAGCATACCCCGGCTAAATAAAAGCTGTAAAGTTGTATACGATTTTGTTAATTTGAATTTTTAATATCATTTAAATTAATCCGTAGTTTATGGAAGACAGAGTTATTGATAATCAAATTTTAGTACATTTAGGTCGTTATTATAATCATAAATAAATTAAAATAATCAAACTTAACAAAATGTTAAAATAATAAAATTTTAACTATTAAGTAAATAATATATACTACGAAGAAAACATAATATTTACCGAAACCAAAATGACAAAAATTCACATTTAACAGGGTTAATATGTATATGTTATATGAATATGTTTTCTTCGTAGTATGTATTATTTATTTAATAGTTAAAATTTTGTTATTTTAACATCACATGCTACTAAATACCACAAAAATACTTAAAAAATTCTAAACTTTTTTAAGTTATTTTATATTCATAAATAAATTATTATTTAAAAACATCCTCAGTCGTTCAGTGGGGGACTGAACTGGGGTGGTGAAAACAGCCAGGATTAAAAAAATAATTTAAAACTCCAGTTTTTTAGATCTATTGAAATGATTTGATGAATGATGATTATGATTGTAGCGAAAATAATTGTCTAGAAAGTGAAATTTTGAATTTGTGCTTTTGTTATAAAAATTTTCCCGATTATCTGCGTATCAGTCGCAGTTTAGGAGGTGGCCCTAGTTAAAATAAGTTTTAATTTCTGAAATGGTTCAGCCTCTTATAAAAGACTAAAGAGAAAATTAAATTGTAAACCTTTACTGTCTAAAATCAACGGTATTCCAGTTAATTAAGAAAGAAATCGTTTGGTTAGAACAGAAATTAATTTCAAATTTACCAAAAATGTTCAGTTTTCTTAACGAAAAATTAAAATTACGCATGCTACCTATAAATCACTCTAGGTGATTAAAAAAAAATTCGAACGGTGTTTTATTGTTGCTATGGTTAGAAATTAAAAAAAATAATAATAAAAATTAGGCAATAACCTAAATCAGGTTTATTAAAATCATTTTCTCTTTTTAACCGACTTCAAAAAAAGAGAAGGTTATCAATTCGGTTTTTTATTTTTTTTTATGTTTGTTACCTCAGAACTCCGTCATTTATAAACCGATTTTCAAAATTCTTTTGGCGTTGAATCAAGTATAGTTTCAAGTTGGTCCCGTTTTATTCGAAGTTCATTCGTATTGGACCTTAAACTTCAAAGATAAACCGGAAAAACCCTCAAACTTCTCAACCCTCAACTTCTTAAAAATCGGCTTAATAACGCATTAAGGACTGCGTACCTGTACCTGTATTATTTATTACCTGTACCTGCCCGGTGGGTCAGAATATTTTTAAAATACCCTACTTTTATTATCTTTTAAGTAGTACGTTAAGTATAAGCAGGGCCGTATTTCGACTAAATTTTCGGGGGGGGGGGGGGGGGGGGAGTTTAAAAAAATTGCAAAATAAATAGCTAATTTATTAAAATACAAAAGAAGTTTTTCTACATTTAAATTTTGTTATATTAATTTTTGAAATGTAATGTTTGGAAAAAATTGACTAGAGGGAGGTTGTTTTGCCAAGATGGCGGAAACGACAGAGGCCTATATTTTGCTCCGCTGATTTTTTGAGTATAATTTCGTGCAAGAATTTTTGCAATTAAGATTTTATTTTTGAGTATTGTTATTAGAAAATTTTGTTTGAAAGTATTTTGTCGAAAGTTACCGCAAAAAAAATTGAAATTTTATGAAAAAATTGTTTTTATTTAATTAAAATAATTATGTTTTTGAGCGATTTTTCTTTGAGTTCGATATTCAGAGAAAATTTCAATTTTTATAAACTTTATTTAATGGTTGAAAATAATTTGTCGAAGGAGCGACAAATTTTGATTACATGTTGACTTCTGGGGCGGGGGGGGGGGGCGTTATCGCGGATCAAATTTTGTTTATATAATTTTAAAAGTTTAGTTTACTACGATATTTTTAATAAGTTTAAACTTATTCATATTTTAATTTTAAACTCTCATGTAAAAAACCGTTTTTAAATAAAATTTTTTAATTTCAATATTTGAATAAAAATCACAAACTAAATTCTTATTTTACCGATGGCGATAGTAAAATAATGTTGTCAAAACGAAGAACTAAATTAGATTGAAAGAAAATTTGACAAATCTTAAACAAATATACACTTATGTACAAAAATGTACAAAATATAAAACAATTTATGGGTTTACAATGCCCATTCTAATTTATTGCGGAAGTGTTATTTTAAGCTATTATGCTGCCCATGATGGTCATAAAATTTATGTTCCCTTTAAAATTTTTGGTTCAAACAATTTATTGCAATTTAAAATTTTTACTATAATAGTAAGAATTAAGATCAAATACCTATTTCGTTCATTTCAATATAATTATTTTTCAAAAAATCGAAAATTAATGAATAGGAGTAATAACTAACAATTAATTAAGTGGTCGCAGACTTTTACACAGTACTGTAAATATTTAGGGCAATTTTTATATTCTTTATCTTCGGTTTTTATATTTTTGCAATTTAGTAGTAGGTGTATTCAATCCAGTGTCGCCAATCGCCGGATTATAATACGAATTTCCGATTTTTAATTTGGGATTTAATTTATTAGAAATATTTCTTTAGTTTTAATTTTTATTTAAACACTTCAAGTTTATTGTTTTTGTTTTTTCTGATTTTTTTACGATTGCAGTCGAACTTCCAGTACTTTATTAATTGATAAATAATTTCGGGGGGAGTTGTAACCCCTAAAACCACCCCCTTAAATACGGCCCTGGGTATAAGGTAAATAGTAAATACATTTATATCAACTATAATCGGATTTTTAAAATTCTTTTTGCGTTGAATCAAGTATAGTTCCAAGTTGGTCCCATTATCTTAAGTACCTTACTTTTATTAATCTTCTAAGTAGTACGTTAAGTATAAGGTAAATAGTAAATACATTTATATCAACTATGATCGGATTTTCAAAATTCTTTTTGCGTTTATTAGGTCTACCCATACTCGCTTTCGATAAATAGTTACGGAAAGCAACATACACTAAAAAGCATAAAATAAAAAATTAAAAAAAAAAAAATAAAAGCGACTTCAAAAAAAACTACTGTAACAAAATGCACTAAAAAGCAAAAAATAATTACGTTATTTAGTTACTTCAACTAGCTGGAATAGGCGGTCGATTATTGTAATTTTTGCAGTCGGTGCCGGTCAAGTTTTTAAGAAATTTAGTTTTAGGTTTTAGTAATTTAGCCAACTTGGCTGGCATCGACTGCAAAGATTACAAGAATTTACCTCCTACGCCAGCTAGTTGAAGTAACTAAATAACGTAATTATTTTTTACTCTTTAGTGAATTTTTTACAGTAGTTTATTTTGAAGTCGGTTTTATTTTTTTTTTAATTTTTTATTTTCTTTGCTATAAATGCAAAAAATATGTATGTATCAGTTTTTTGATATTTTTCACGATAAAATAATGATTTTTTCAATTTGCACTAAAATTTTTAAATCGATCCGTCCAATAATATTTTATAGGTATTGGATATTAGTCCGAAAAATGATATTTTGAGAATATAAAGTTTAAAGTTTTACAGGCAGAGTAGGAATTTTTCTACTAATTTGTTTTAAGAGTACTCAATTCTACAAATTTAAATTTGAAAATTATTACAAATACCCACTATGTATTTTTACTTTGCACTAATTTCTCCTTAACATCAGAGCCGTCCTAAGATATACGACGTCTCTGGGCTACTAAAATTAATGCGCCCCTCTTCAAAATAAAACACACAAATACAAAATAAAAAATGTCAATTTATTACTATTACCCTAAACGAAAACATAAAATTCATACAAAAATAAAAAATATATACAGGGTCTCCTCGGATATACTTCACATAACTTAGGTAGCGATACAGGACACTTTTCTTCTTCTTCTCCATGTGCCACGTGCCCCGGACGTTGGCACCTCTCTCCTATGTTTGTGTTGTGCGTTTGAAGTATTATCACACACATAGGGGACCTACTGCTTAACGCGGGCTCCGAACCGCCGGAAGTGTATACATTTCATCTCCAGAGAGGATATACAAGGCAAATTACATCTCGGTGGTTTGCCATTGCCTTCCAAGCGAAAACGGTCAGAATAAAGTTTCACTGAGTCCGGAGTCAAACCAGGCATTCAGCATTAGCAGCAACGTACTTAACCACTATATAGCTGACCACCGTCTCACACTTTTCTAAGAAACATTTTTAACAAAATTTTATTCTAAGTTTTTCTAAGCATTTTTTTTTAATTTACACTTTCACGTGGCCATCACCCGGAAAATATTATTTTTTAGTAAAAATTGATTAGTGCTTTTTTAAAGGGCGGGAAGTAATCTACAAACTAGATTAAATCATTTTTTGTCTAAAATCAACGGCTTTCGAGTTATGAATAAAAGTAGGTAAAAAAATGTTGAAAAATTGAAGCTTTTTGTATTTTGTATTTTTTCAAAACCATGTATCTTTTAAATGAAACATTTTACAAAAATTCTGACGACCCACTCCAGATAGAAAATTTAACGGACCACAACTTTTGTCTAGTAAAGATTTTTGAAAAACCAATCCATTTCACAGAAAATTAGAAAATAATAAAGGCAGCTACAAAAAAAAATTAAAATTCACAATATTTTTAATTTTATTGAAAAATTATTTTATTAATTAAGGTTAAGCTATTACATTTTTAAAGTAAATCTTCAAAATAACTACCCTCATTTTCAATACACTGTCGTCATTGGAATTATTCTTCAATAAAATAAATTAGTTTAATTTTGTAGCAGCCTTGCTTACTCTTTTCTGATTTTTCAAAAAATTTTATTAGACAGAAGTTGTACTCCGTTAAATTTCTTATCCGGAATGGGGCGTCAGAATTATTGTAATATAAAATGTTTCATTTAAAAGATAAACAGAGAAAATTAAAAAATCTCGAATTTTTCAACATTTTTTTTACATACTTTAATTTATAACTCGAAAGCCGTTCATTTTATACATTAAAATGTTTAAATCTAGTTTGTAGATTATTTCACGCTCTTTAAAAAAGCACTAATCCATTTTTACCCAAAAATTTATATTTTCTGGTCTATGGCTACATGACGGTGAAAATTAAAAAAAAATGCTTGAAAGAAGCCTAACTGTCGAAGTCTTGAAAATTTGTTAAATAAGTTATTTTCTGTATATAAAATAGTCATATCATTTAATTTGCTCTGTCTCAAAGAAGATCGTAAATAATTTTTTATCATTTTTAGCGCTAAAAAAGATCAAAATAATAATTGCCGCCCCCATAAGACATGCGCCCCGAGGTTATCGTCCATTTAGCCCTGTGGTTAGGGTGGCCCCGCTTAAAATCATGATTTTAGAATTTTAAGCAACTTAGTTAATTAACAATAAATTTTTATTTAGGCTAATTAAATAAATAAGTGAACGCGCACTTCAATAATTTAATTGAGAGGAATCTACATAATTTATATGTGTCAATAAGTCTATTATTTTCTATGCATGTAAAAACAATAAAAAAAAATTAGAATTTTGATGGAATAATTATCTAGTAATTTTAAAGAATTTAATTTATTGTATAGGCTTAATTTAAACAAAAACCTAACCATTTGGGTTTGTTTCAAGTTAAAATATTTTTTAAGGGGTCTGGCCACCCCAAAATTTGTTTCTTCTTTTATAATAAACCTTGAAATGTTACGAACAATTTAAGCCATGGTTGGTATAGAAATTCGCAAAATTATCGAAGTTACAGGTGTTTTACCTGTCGGCCGCGCGACCAAAAGAAGCTCAGGATGCTCAAACTGCTTTAGAAGGCAACATTATGTAAACCAGGAATCTCTGATGGAAGGTGAACTTACAAAACCCGCACTATCAGCCGAATAATCGCACAATAACTTTCTTTCCGATTATGTAAAGTCATAAGTCATGTCTAGTAAATCTCATAAGCTATCGGTCCAATTACTACGAAATTTGTACATTATCTAAAAGGTGACATAGGATTTTCGCAATTACTTAATTGGTTTTCCATTGACGTTTTTTCTAGTAAAATTTCGGGGTGAAAAATATACACATTTTCTTTTTCGGCTCACCATAATTTCCCTAATGGTCGAAAAAAATATCGCTACGCTACATTGTAGCGACATTATCCCCGAATAAGCAAAATTTTTTTTCCGATACAATATGACGGTAATACACCTGCAGCAATATACGCGCGTCGCGAAAATTTCTGCAGAGCCGCCATTTTTTAATATTTTGAACTAAAGCTGTTTCTTACCTTATTGTCTTAAAATATAAAAATATTTCGTTTTATACTTTCGAGTTTATGAATTTTTTAAAAATATACTATCCATTTTTCGAGCGGACAGGGTGGCCAGATCCCTTAATAAAATAATTACAGCCTTACCGACGGCTTTCCATACGTGGTAGGTGTGAAAATTATTATTATATAAGAAAGTACAAAAACTTTAAATAAAAATAATTGCAATATAAAATCAATGTTCGCACAATTACATAAACCTGTGAGATGTTTAAATAATCACATAATCAAATTCGATTTTGTGAAAGTAATTGTATCTATTATTTTAGAGGCGATGAGCGACATTAAAGTACTTTAACTCCGTCGGCACTTAAGTATAACTTGAGTGTCGCTCCTTAGTATTGATATAATTTTAAAAATAAAATTATTATTTTTTATAGCTGCAATTGTAAACATTTTCGGTAAGAAAAGTAAAAAATTGCTTCTTTTTCTTAAAAACAGGTATATTTATTTGGGTATAAATTACTTTTAATAAAAATAAATATAATATTGCAGAAATTTTTTGTCCGAATTCAATTTATAATGCGTAATTTTTACCGTTGAGGAATGAAGAAAAATCAAAATCACTGAGAATAAAATTACTTTTCACGTTTATATTTCAATTTAAGATTTCTTTTCTTTTTTAATTTATAATTTACAATTTTTTTTACTGGGTTTTAGCAAAGATTCTTGCGAAAATCAAATTTTTCGTGTCGACAGGTTTCGGTTATTTATTAATCATCATAGAGCAAAATTTTTCTGTGTTTCCAAACAGATTTTGTCTCTCGATGATTCTGGTCTCCTGATGATGGATAATAAATAACCGAAACCTGTCGATACAAAGACAGCTTATTATCAAATTTATAACATTACATTGCTGAATATTTAGATAAATTTGGTAACAGAGAAGATTAGAAAAAGATAATAATACTCAGTTTTAAATCACACAAAAAATTCAAAAGTTATAATTTTTCATAAAATAATATATGTACATCTACATTAGAGTTTAAGCGTCTTACCTAAGAGCTCTGCTAAGTTTATCATAATTCATGTTAGGTTTTGATTTTCTTTCACCCCATCTTCTGGCAACCTCGTCAGGATCAGTCAATTTGAATTCTCCATTGGTTCCTTCCCATGTTATGTAAGCGGAATTCGCCGAATCGCCGAGTAGTTCTAACAGAAACTGCCACAATTGGATCTGGCCGGACCCCTGAGCAACCAATCGACTTGACGCAGCATTTAGTAGTTGGTAGGGATCTACAAGAAACGGCCATCTTTTTTACTTTCAAATTTGACAATGTTAAATTTAAAGAATGTTATGTTTTGTAAAACCCATCTCCAATTGGTCAAGCGACCTTTACAATCTATCACTTTGTGGTTAACATTTAAAATGCGGTCAGTACATAAATTCTTTATTAGAAGGTCTTCCATATATCTTTAATTTTTAAGAAAAATATTTATTAACAATTTCAATTTAAGTGCCTACATTTAAAACGTCAGGCATTTTAATCTTTCAAATTTATTCGTACAGAAGAATTATTTCTAATATTTAAACTAAAAATATTTAAATACATTTTTGGAAAGCTATGAATTAATTATGATTTTTTTTTAAATTTCATATTAGATAATAATAAAAGTAAAATTATAAAATAATATAATATGTAGGTAGGTATTTTATAATTTTTAAAAACTAAAAAATAATTACCTATATTGCTGGATTAAATTATATTTTTACTGTGTAATGGTGTAAACATCGCCATATTATGATGATTTTAAACTAAGTTTTTTAAATTTTGAAAAAATCGGCTAGGTATAATTTACTTGAAGCTTGCAAACACCCTCTGATTTCAGCTTGATTTAAAAAAATCACCTATGGCGCTATTACAAAATTAATAATACTATCGTGCACCCCCCGTTGCGATAATGGAAATGTTTCGTGGGATAGAGAATAATATTATCCTTAATTAGACAGATATATAGGTGGGTACATATTATGAGAAAAAGCTATAAAATTATTTACCATAAAATTTCTCAGGAATCGAATAAATGCAAGTTGATAAACAATTGGCTATAAAGTAGATGAAAAAATGAAAAAAACAAAAAATCTGGTGACAAAATATTTTACCGTTGTATATCATAGCCCCGGGGTGATGATGAAGCTTTGTCGATGGTATTGCACTAGGATAAGTTCGAACTGCAATCCTTCGCGCTAACAGTAAGTCTTCCGGTGTACAAGTGGGCAGCCTCCACATGGCGGCTGCCCAAATTACGAATAATCACTGAACACAATCATATCAAAAATTTCAAACTTTCCAAAATAATTTCCAAAAGTTTTAATTCAATTTGCTCACACCGGACGGTCAACAAGCTCAAAGCACACTTGAACGAGTTCTGGCGTCGCGGCGCTTTGTTTTCGATGCACATTCACCCCACCACCACAAACACAACCCTTCGAAAAGAAAGAAGCGTACTCGAGTGATTTGATTTAATTTTTTAGAAAAGTAAACATTTCTTGCAGTAATTTTAAAAATAAACTAATTTTTCGTTTTTGGGGGATGAGATTGGGTGAATGAAATTCACTGCAACCTGTGGGAAATGTTGAGCTTTCACATCCTTCCTTCCTTCCTTGTTCTTAACACTGCATCCTATTTTAGGATTGTGAAATGACAAAAGCGCCCTTAAAACTCGTTAATTATAAATACCGAACAAGTTGGATTTGATTGCCACAATTAAATTTATTTTTTAGTTTTAAATCCTTTTTTAAAATAATAAATTTTACTTTTAAATATTTAATCACAAAGAAAAATAAAATAATTGTGTGTCAAATCAAAAAGTTGGGTGACCATTTATTCCATTTGTGATGTCACTAAGCAGCCCCCAAGCCTTCAAACATCAAAATTAGTTGCAAAAACAAAATATTAAGTTTCCAAAAATTATCAATTTTTTAGACGAAAATTCAACCCCTAAGAACAGAAAGAGATTTTGGTTTTTTACTATACCGGCACAAAAAGAGCATTTTCATGTAAAAAATTCAAAATAGTAGATTGATGGAATTCTTGGGTAGTGGACTTAAATAAAACTAAATTGTTGACCCGTCAACGTTTCGGACAATTTATTTGTCCATCTTCAGGACTGTAAACGGTAAAGATTTCAAATATTATAAGTACGGTGGAGGCCACTGAAAGAAAAAGCCATTGAGAATGGAAAAATAAATTGGAAAAATTGGAAGAATGGAAAATTCAAAATTCAAAATGCTCGCAAAATTAGAAAACAAAAAGAATAATTTTTTAAGAAATACTTTAAATTTCTTCTGCAGTTCGGAAGAACAACTAGCACTTTTCTGAATATATCATCCCTGTAGCTTAGGGGAGGCCGAGTGCCTTTGTCAATCAGTGAAATAAACTGTTTTTGAAATAAACCTAAAGAATATAGGATATTTTTATCTTCTTCGAGTATACAAAAAAAGATCGTAAATCGTAAGCCCCAAAGCTCCCCCCCAACACCCAAAAACTTAGCTACAGCAGCAAAAGAGCAAAACAAAAATTTTGATAAGTGATTTGAAAAAGTTTTAAATATTTTTTTTTTAATTTAATTTTTAAAAGCCGATTGAAATTCTATTGTTTTTCTAATTTTATAATTAATTTATTTATTTAATTTAAAAATTAGACAGACTATTCAGATTTGTAATGCAATTGAAAAATTTAATTCTAGTTATTATACCTTTTTATTTAATTTTAAATTATTTTCAAGTTATTTTTTCATATTAGTATGAAGACGGTTACCAGAAATCTTTGGTTCGAGCCCGATTCGACCATCAGGAATTTTATTTTAATTGTCCTTCTTCGCAATCAATGGCAAACCACCGAGGTAATGTGCCTTGAAAACCATTCATAAAATGAAATGGTCAGCCTAAACCCACTGTGTAAAAATTAAAAAATTCAAAATCCTAATTTTATCAAAAATATTGACAAAATATTGTTAAAAAAAAAGAAAATCAAATACATAATTTTTGAATAATTTGCTGTAAATATTGCAAATTTAGTAAAAAAACAGGTATTATATCAAAAAAAAAAAAAATTTTAATTCTTATTAACAAAATTGCAGTACCTAAAATACGTCTCGTACAGTTTTGTTTTAAAATATATATCTCGTGTAGCCGAAAGTAATTCTGTTTTTAGTGTACATAACGTCAAAATGTCGTCAAATTAACGTCGAACTCTGTTTTAGTATTCCACAAGTCGCCACTGCAAATAAAATATGATGAAATATAATATAATGAAATAAACTGTTTTTGAAATAAACCTAATGAATATAGTATATTTTTATCTTCTTCGAGTATACAAAAAAAGATCGTAAAACGTAAGCCCCCCCCCCCCCCCAATACTCAAAAACTTAGATACAGCAGCAAAAGAGCAAAACAAAAATTTTGATAAGTGATTTGAAAAAGTTTTAAATATTTTTTTTTTAATTTAATTTTTAAAAGCCGATTGAAATTCTATTGTTTTTCTAATTTTATAATTAATTTATTTATTTAATTTAAAAATTAGACAGACTATTCAGATTTGTAATGCAATTGAAAAATTTAATTCTAGTTATTATACCTTTTTATTTAATTTTAAATTATTTTCAAGTTATTTTTTCATATTAGTATGAAGACGGTTACCAGAAATCTTTGGTTCGAGCCCGATTCGACCATCAGGAATTTTATTTTAATTGTCCTTCTTCGCAATCAATGGCAAACCACCGAGGTAATGTGCCTTGAAAACCATTCATAAAATGAAATGGTCAGCCTAAACCCACTGTGTAAAAATTAAAAAATTCAAAATCCTAATTTTATCAAAAATATTGACAAAATATTGTTAAAAAAAAAGAAAATCAAATACATAATTTTTGAATAATTTGCTGTAAATATTGCAAATTTAGTAAAAAAACAGGTATTATATCAAAAAAAAAAAAAATTTTAATTCTTATTAACAAAATTGCAGTACCTAAAATACGTCTCGTACAGTTTTGTTTTAAAATATATATCTCGTGTAGCCGAAAGTAATTCTGTTTTTAGTGTACATAACGTCAAAATGTCGTCAAATTAACGTCGAACTCTGTTTTAGTATTCCACAAGTCGCCACTGCAAATAAAATATGATGAAATATAATATAATGAAATAAACTGTTTTTGAAATAAACCTAATGAATATAGTATATTTTTATCTTCTTCGAGTATACAAAAAAAGATCGTAAAACGTAAGCCCCCCCCCCCCAATACTCAAAAACTTAGATACAGCAGCAAAAGAGCAAAACAAAAATTTTGATAAGTAATTTGAAAAAGTTTTTGAAAAATATTTTTTTTTTAATTTAATTTTTAAAAGCCGATTGAAATTCTTTTGTTTTTCTAATTTTATAATTAATTTATTTATTTAATTTAAAAATTAGACAGACTATTCAGATTTGTGATGCAATTGAAAAATTTAATTCTAGTTATTATACCTTTTTAATTAATTTTAAATTATTTTCAAGTTATTTTTTCATATTAGTACGAAGACGGTTACCAGAAATCTTTGGTTCGAGCCCGATTCGACCATCAGGAATTTTATTCTAATTGCCCTTCTTCGCAGGCAATGGCAAACCACCGAGGTAATGTGCCTTGAAAACCATTCATTAAATGAATTGATCAGCCTAAACCCACTGTGTAAAAATTAAAAAAATCAAAATCCTAATTTTATCAAAAATGTTGACAAAATATTGTTAAAAAAAAGAAAATCAAATACATAATTTTTGAATAATTCGCTGTAAATATTGCAAATTTAGTAAAAAAACAGGTATTATATCGAAAAAAAAATTTAGATTAAATTTAGAAATAAAAATAAATAGAATCTCCGTTTTCCAAAAACCGTTTTAAAAACCCAAAACCTAAAATTTAAAATGTTATATGGCAAATTAAAATCTGACACGATGATAGAAATAATTAAGTGACTTATTTAAAAAAAAAAAAATTTACATTTTAGTATACTTTCTTTAAATGATTTTAAATACCTTTTTAATCTCTACACTGAAAAAATGTTATATTGAAGTAAAAACGAGTTTCTTGATTAAAACTTTTTAAAAAAATATAACAAATAAAGTAGACAGTAGGGTTTGAGATTATTGTGCCGTGGTTTGAATTTCAAGTTTAACTGTTAAGTTGATGGAATGAATCTAATGGTTTGAATGGAGAATTATTTTTAATAAATAATTAATTTTTGGCTTAAAACGGCGTAGTAAAAAGTAAATGAAAATTTAAAATTTTATTAACCACTTAAATGATTTAATTATAAAAGCTATAAATTACAGAGAAAGTTAATACATAGTTGTTATGCTGGTGGAATTCACGATCGAGATAATCTCACCCCATTCCGTTCGGGGTTATCCCCATAATCCCGGCCCTGTCTCATTATACCGCGCAGCAGGTATCGCGATATTGTTTTCTTGATTACCTGTGCCACCCCCTAATGAAATTTTACAAGAGACACCCTCAATTTCGTCCTAATTATGGTGGAAGTGTCAATTAAGGATCGATCGTGGCCGATCTTTATTTATCGACGGAAAATAGAAACTAATGAATTTGTGATAAATTCAAGTGAGGTCATGAATCAGATTGTCATATATCAGTGGAGCTTTAGCGGCGTCGAGTAAGCGAGAGTGCGCGCCCCCGAGGATTACTACACCGCAGGGGCACATCTGAAAGTCAAATGCTGTCACTCGACCTACGGACTTTAGTCAGCTTTTCGACACTTGCCCTCGTTTTGACGAGGCTTACATCCTGCATTCTAAGAGAATCTATTAAATAATGCTGCCGAAAAGTCGACCGTCCGTCCGGGCGAATGTTTTTCAAACTGGAAACTTATTTAAGAGCCTGTTGCGGAAATAATACTTAACGATTATTATACGATTATTCGGGTGGCCAAATCTTTAAATCTATTAAGCAATTCGACGATAAGATCCCTCCGGAACGCGTAAATCGGTTTTGCCGGAAAACGACGGGAATTGGAAATGATTGCGATTACGTGGCGGAAAAAAGAAGTAAATTGAAAGATTCGGAAAGAACCATTACCACTTCTACTATTATAGTCCATTTTCAGATAAGAGATAAGGCTAGAATAATAGGTGTAAATAAATACGTTTTGTAAGGCGGCGCGGAATTAAACTTCGATCCAAAGAAAAAAAATAAATATTTATTAACCGCTCGCCGCCCTCGGCGCTTTCCTCCTTTGATCGATGAATATTATTAACAGACAAAAGTTTAACCCTTATTTTGAAAGGATAAATTTTGTAAACGTAAATATCCTACTTGAAATTCACCAAGAGTTTCAATATAGTGGCAATATATAAACTTCTTCCTTTTCTAACCTCTCATTCCTTCCTTCCTCTGACGTTCAAAGTTCCTTCCTTAACAAAGTCATGTTTCCGAAAGTTTTACGCCTGCCTTCTCTGTAATTCCACAATATTAATGACAATATGACGCCCTGAATAAAATTACCAACACTTGATAAATAGATCCGATTTCAAATGTTAATTTATACTCTTTTGTGTTCATTAGATGGGGGGTTACACCCCTGTTTATTTAGTGGTTAGTAGGTAATTTATTAAAAACAGCTGAAAAAATAATTAAAAACTTTTGATTAGCTTTAATTCGTTTCGTTTAAATTAATCAACTCCTACTGCACTAACTCCAAAACTGTGCGCTGAAAATCAATTTCCTCTCATCAGTTCTCTCTTTCCGGCTTCTACTTTTTATTTTTTTTTAATTTGTAATTTCTTCAAATTGTAAGATGCACAGTTATTTAATTTTATATTCAGGGCCGTATTTAAGGCTGGGGTTTTAGGGGTTACAACCCCCCCCCCCCGAAATTATTTATCAATTAATAAAGTACTGAAAGTTCGACTGAAATCGTAAAAAAAAACAGAAAAAACTAAAACAATTTTTACAACTATAGCAAAAACATTAAACTTTGTTTAAATGAAAATTAAAACTAAAGAGATATTTCTAATAAATTAAATCCCAAATTAAAAAATCGGAAATTCGTATTATAATCCGGCGATTGGCGACATTGGATTAAATACACGTACTACTAAATTGCAAAAATATAAAAACCGAAGATGAAGAATATAAAAATGCCCTAAATATTTACAGTACTGTGTAAGAGTCTGCGACCACTTAATTAATTGTTAGTTATTACTCCTATTCATTAATTTTCGATTTTTTGAAAAATAATTATATTGAAATGAATGAAATAGGTATTTGATCTTAATTCTTACTATTATGGTAAAAATTTTAAATTGCAATAAATTGTTTGAACCAAAAATTTTAAAAAGAACATAAATTTTATGACCATCATAGGCACCATAATAGCTTAAAATAACACTTCCGCAATAAATTAGAATGGGCAATGTAAACTCATAAATTGTTTTATATTTTGTACATTTGTATACATAAGTGTACATTTGCTTAGATTTGTGAAATTTCCTTTCAATCTAGTTTAGTTCTTCGTTTTGACAACATTATTTTACTATCGCCATCGGTAAAATAAGAATTTAGTTTGTGATATTTATTCAAATTTTAAAATTAAAAAATTTTATTTAAAAACGGCTTTTTACATGAAAGTTTAAAATTAAAATATGAATAAGTTTAAACTTATTAAAAATATCGTAGTAAACAAAACTTTTAAAATGGTATGAACAAAATTTTAATAAATTAGCTATTTATTTTGCAATTTTTTTAAACCCCCCCTCCCGAAAATTTTGTCTAAATACGGCCCTGTTTATATTATATTATTTAAAACAAAAGCAATAAAATAAATCCTGATTTTTAAATATTTCAAATTAGTATTATTTATTAAATTTTAATTTTAGATTAATTAGATGAAAAATAGCGCAGATGCACAGGAAGAAATTGTTTTGTTTGATGACCGAAAAAAGACCGAGGTCAAAAATCCAAATGCATCGGGCGGCAAAGTGTCACTTTCCACCCTGATAACATAATAGTATATTACGTATACCAACAAAAATGCTTCGTTACAGTCGAGTGCTTCGTACCTCGTAAGATTGTAATAAAGCTTCCCACCGAGGTATGTATACTATTTTATTCACAATTTATTCCGACTGGTGTGGTAGGTCGGAAAGTAAAACAAAAAAACTCCCGAGCAGTTGGAAAATGAAAGTAAATAATAAACTATTTCTCAACTTAAAAAAATTTAACAATGGATCGCGATTACCTACTCACTGTAAATTAAATATTATTTTTCCAAACGCTAACAAAAATTAAGTTTTTATCATTCAAATAACAAGGTTACAGTTTCTCTTCTTTATCTTGGCTTTGAAAAGTTAATTTAGCAGTTGTTTCACTTTTCCTGCCGGCGACGGTAGCAGAAAAAGTACATCACCAAAAAAAAGTGTTATTAACTGAAAACACACTGTGAAAAAAGATTTGATGTGATAACAAAGCTTTTAGTAGCTAAATCTTCAACAGAGTTTTTTTGTTGCTACTACAAATTTTTTTCTGAACATTTGTTTGAAAATTAATACGAAAGCTTTGTTATGACAGCATAAAATTTGTTGTGTGAGCAAACAAACTGTGTTGAGAAAAATTTGTTCAGAAAAAAACTTTGTTATGACCAGGGCTCGGAACTTTATGCGCTAAAAAACAATGAAATATTTGCATACGTATGCTCTAAAAAATAGTAAAATATGCAGCAAGAATTAGGATATTATGCAAAATTTATAAAAAATTTTGCTTTATCTTAAAATGACAAATAAAGAAAGTTGTAATTGTTAATATTTATTGAAGAAACAAAAACAATATTAAAAATAAAGAATAAACTTTGGAAGTTTAGTAAAACTTGGTTTAATTTATAAACGATGTTTAAAAACGTAGGTGTTTTTAAATTATTTTAATACGCAGTGGCGTAACTATACCATCTGAGGTCCGTAGCAAATTTATTGGATGAGCGCCCCCCCCTCCCCACAGTAAAAATCGTTACGTTGTAATTGAATTTTAATAAATCACTTAAGAAGTTAGTCGACCTTCCAATTTAAAAATATTTTATTTGAAAATATTTCCTTGACAAAAATGTTTTTCCATGACATATTAGCGCTAAAAATTTTAAATTCCATGACTTTTCCAGGTTTTCTATACAAGTGGGAACCCTGTTATATAAAATTTATAATTTTTATTAAATTTTGTTAAAAATGTTAGGCTACTTCTGAGTTTGTGGCTTCTCGGGCGGCGCCCCCGGCTCTCGCGGGTCCCGTGGCATTTTGCCAGCCCTGCCACTCTATAGTTACGCCACTGTTAATATCAACATACAAATTACTGCTAAACTAGTAAAATTAAACAGTAATTTGTATAGTTGGTATTAAAATAATTTAAAAAATTTTAAACGTTGTTTATAAATTAAGCCAAGTTTTACTAAACTCGAAATTAAACTCACGCTGTACAAGTGGCCCGAAATCAACAAAATATGCAATTATATGTTCTTAAACCTAAAATATGCGAGTTTGTCTGAAAAGTAACGAAATATGCAAAATTATGCAACAAAAACTTTTATATTTGACATGTAGGTAATATGAAACGAATTTTTGACTAACCACAATTACAATATGCACTTTTTAACAAATATGCAAAAGCCTTAAGTTCCGAGCCCTGGTTATGACAGAATAAAATAGCAGCAAAATAATGTGAAAAAGGAAAGTTTGTCAGGACGAAAAATTCTTCATCACAGGGCATATAATTAAATGTTGAATCATCTTTCGTTTTAAGTAAAATAAATAAAAATACATAGTACAATTTTTGACTTTTATACATGATTTATCTAATTTTCGAAATTTGAAAAAAAATATCGTGCTTTTTGTGGTTGGTTCATTTTTTCTAATAAAACAATAATATTATTTTCTAAAACCAGAAAAATAACTAATACAAATTCAATATTCTTTCTTTGCGAAAGCAATTGTTTTTCTTTACTGCCGGTGACGGGTGACGCTAAAGCCACCCTTTTGCTGTCTCTTTAGTTCCACTAACAAAAAATCAGATGTTTTATTCGGACCAAAAGTGATTTTTGTGGTCTAACTCCTATAAACAACTCCAATTATATAATAAAATATAAAATAATACTATTTCGCCATACGTCGATCGCCAAAATCAATATTTTGTTTATATAATGTACATTTTACGATTTACATCACCGGCGGTTCGCAGTTTACTATAAAAAAGTGGTGACAATTATTATTATAATTATGATATCACAATGTAATTCTAATTGTATCGTAAAAAATTTGCAATATTATATTCATAGATATTTCATAAAATTATAGCGATACTGAAAGGTATTCCATACCCCCCAGACCCCCCGGTGTATATTGTCGCGACATACAGTTTTAAAAGAGTGAAATGTTCTTATTTATTAGATATTATTATTTATTATTTATTAGATTTTATTAGAATCAATCACACACTATATGCATCTGAAACCGGGGGGTCTGGGGGGTATGGAATACCCCTCAGTACATCAGCAACTGTTAAACATTTTTTAAATTTCAAATTAAATTTGTTTTAATTCTTTATTATATCTGTAGAAATATTGAAGCCAGCCTGTTATAAATGAAATTTTTAAAATAAATAAAAGCGGAGCTTGAGATCAAAACCGCAGTCATTCGGCAAAGTTTTTTGAATTTTTATTCAATTATTATTTAGTATTTAAAATTTAACTTAATGTTTTATTTGAAAATGTTTCTCTAAATTTCTCTAAATTGTGGGATAAAAACACTTTTTCAGGTTCGAACTGATAATAATTTAATTATTAAATAAAATACCAAATCTCGATGAAAAATAAAAGTAGAAATAAAATAGATAAAAAGTAGTAAAATCAGCAGACGTTTAAAAAGTTTAAATTTTCGCTTGCACTTTATATAATTAAATTGTTTTATAAGTAGTATTATAAAAAATCAATTATTATATTAGAGTATGCTCTTCTTCTTTTGTAAAAAGTCTAATAGATCTCCACTTGAAATTAAAACTCTGTTAACCGCTAATATTTTATAGTAACTACAAATAATATAGCTTTCAATAGCGAAGCTCCTTTTCTCGTTTCCTGCCCGAAAAAAAAAAAAACATAAAACAAAATAAAATAAAACGCGGTTCTCAAAACAAATTTGTTGAAGTCGAATCAATAAGTTTTGTGTGATAGGAACCTTACACAGCCAATAAATATTTACAAAACTATATATAGGTTACTTCAATACCTAAAAAAAAAGAATAATATTATTGATGGTGTAAGGTCGATAAATATACAAGTTTTTTTCTTGTAAATTCAATTAAAATAAGCTTTTAAACCATAAGCCATAATATTGACAATAATATTGTAAGATGGTTGATAATAAGTATTATTGATGGTGTAAGGTGTATAATATTAAAAATCAAAGCATACCGGTTCTTATTTTTTCTTTAAAACTTTTCTATTTCGTTTTTTGGACAACAACAGTGTAAATTAATATAGAAATGTTTTATTAACCTAATCAAATTGCTGAAAATACACAAAGTTGCTTAATGTTTAGAATTAAATTTAAGGGAAGCGAACTAAAACAAAAAAAAAACGGCACTGGAGGATGGCAACTGAAAAATAATTAACCACTACTCCTAGTTTCGTTATATCAATGAGGATAAACTAATTGACATAAAATGACCGTTCGTTATACCCATATTAGTAAATTTTTTGCGGGCCGCCATTATCCAAAACCACAATAGTTATTAACAATTGCGCAATAATAATAAATTAAATAGTCGTGGTAATTTAAGTCAAAAACGTTCATTAAAGCACACAAACAGTTTTCTTGGAAAGTGAAAGGTGGTCTAGCCGAGTTAAAATAAATAAAAGAGTATAGGTTTCCCTAACGAAGCCCCACGAATTTAGAATACCAATCATTAAATGAAGGCTTTGTTTTTATTTTTTCATCTGTTATTATTATTTATAGTCTCAATAACTTTATATTCTATAATTACTGTTGCGATGATTAATTTTTTTAATATCGATATTTTTGCCCATTTACCCATTTTAAAATTATAGGTTATGTTTCTCGCCCTATTGTTCTAAATTGTCTCTAAACTAAAAAAAGGTGAAAAGCAAAACATTGCAATTAACAAAGCTGTGAAAAACGTGGAGATTTTAATTATTTCACAATTAAAGAATAAAAAAAATAACAATTAAAAATAAGGGCTTTTGTTATGTTTATGTAAGGTTAGGTTAGATTAGATTGTGAAAACTCCTGGTTTAACTCAGATGGCGCTACTAAATTGAAAGGCTTAATAAATTTAATTTTCAAATCAAAACAAATAATGTTGTTTAATTAATTATGAAAAATTTTGCGCAAAGTGCAGAGTGAAGAGGAAGCTAAGTAAGTTTTAAGAAGAAAATTATAGAAAGCTTGTTGAGATTTGTTCTGCTCATTATGAAGTTGAAAATTATTGAAATTTTATTCAAGTTCATTTTCTGCATAAACCAACCTTTACTTTGTTGAAGTTGCTGAGTTCGAATTTTACTCGATTTTTCAAGAACTAACAATCACATTTATTGGATTATCCAAACATAAAACTGCTCAAAAGTAAATGAGTAAATTGAAAATAATTTATTTTTTCGTGTAAAAAAATTTTATTGGAAAACTATAGGTACTGTAAAAATACAGGAAACTTTTCCGGGTGTAAGTAAGTATTTTCTTTAAGTTCAATTAACAAGATTACCTCCCGCGATGACTTAATGTACGATAAACTGCCTTGGGAATTAAAATTTGTCAACCGTTTCTAGTTTCGCACCCGTAATTTTTTGATTTTACGTAAATCTCTAACGTAAAACTAGGCTGCATCTTATTTATCGACCAAACTTGCGATGATTTTATTTTAATTAATTTTTAAGCGCCAATCCTGCGATTTGTATTATGAGGAAACTTTTCGGATTTGTTTTTATTAATTTCTTTAAATGTACAAAGTGTAAACAAAAATTTTGTCGAATGGATTCGACAGTCAGTAACCTTTAGTCAATTTTGGAGATTTAAATATGTTTGGATGAATATAATAATATTTAGCATTTATTAAAAATCTTACCTTTATCTTCGTCATCTGAAATTTTGGCATCAATATTTAACGGACTGCTAGCTCTTCCGGTCACACTGTGTCTTAAATGCGCAATATGTTTTGCCAATAAGTCACCAGTCCTAGAATTTCCAGTTCTGACTTCAAATTCGTTTCTTGTTAATTCGCACAATTCGGATCCCGTTTCGGGAAATTTTTCTGCATCCGGTTCCGGATTTAAACCGAACTTTTTGGTCGCCCAAACTAGCCACGAGGAAATGTGCGATTTTGTCCATTCCAGCGGATCTAAAAAATTTGAATTGATTGTAACAAAAATAAATTGCCGTGTATATTTTTTCTTCGCGTTAAGCAACGCTCAAAGTAATTTTTGAATGATGAGTAATAAAACGTTTAAAAAATTTGATGATTATCTTACGCGTGCCAAATTTTTGGAAAGTTGTATGAGCTGTAATCTATAATTTGAGTAGACGCTATTGTATCCGATATCGCCGAGATTTACTAATCGTAATTTTTAATTTTTTCCAAAACTTCCCGTCGCAAATATTTTTTGTCTAGATTCTAGACGAATGAGATTCAAGTAGGATATTAATTAATTTAATTATTTTTGATTTTGACGAAAATTTTCTTTGGTTTTTATGAAATCATATTTTACTATAAAAATCCTAATTTTTCTCAAAATTAATGAAAATACAGGGATTTTTTGGATATTTTATTTTTCTAAATTTTAAATTTACTGAATACGGAATAAGCAGGAGAAATGAAAATGTATTTACCAGAAGGAACAAGAACCATGGCGTTATCAACTTCACTATCACTGCAACTATTTTCTTCGGAAGCATTTTCCGATAAATTTTCCTTAACACTTTCACTGTCGCTGCTGCTGTTTTTTACGTCGCTGTTGATTTCCGTCGGATATGAACACGTGGGTGAATAGGAACTACTGGTGTTTGGTGAGGGTGTGTGAAAAATATGGGTGTAGGTGCCCGAAGTTCCCGGAAAAACTTCGGCCGATTCACCCTCGAGGGAGTATTGACTAGAGGAGGGTGATTGAATGTTAAGTGTTCGTTGTGCTTCCGCAAGGATAAAGTCCATGGTTTCATTTTCGAGGAGTTCATTGGGTAAAATAGGGAGTAAGTCTTCATTTTGTACCGGGGGTTGAGGGTTATAGGGAGGTTGTACTTCACTGTTTGGCAGGTGGCAGCTGGTGGATGGAGATAATTCGTTAACACTAAACTCACTGATTTCACTATCACATTTTTCGTACATAATCTCATTGTTATCACTAGTGATTGATCTGGCTAAATTGAAGTTATTAACTCGAGATTTACTTTTATATGAACGTCGAGTAACTTGAGTCACCGTTTGTGCGTGGTCCTCTTGCAAAAAATTTCGATTCTTCTGACTCACTGAAGATTCACATTTGCTTCTGGAACCACGTGCTGATTCACCACCCTTTTTATTTCGTGTGCTTTTTTTCTTAATTTCATCTTGGCGCTCTAATTTTCTAGTGCTTCCGCTAAGTAAGTGCTTTAAGAGTTCCGTAGATTTCAAAGTGGATAACAGGGCGTCGTCGTTACATTTCTCTACGTCTTCGACAAGTTTTTGTGCTGATTCTTGTGAAGATGTGCGACTACTACTGTTCGATTCAGAATTTGGGGTGATCATTACAGCTGATTCATAAAACCAAATTGCTCAACTTGTTTTCCACGAACGCATAGACGACTTAGTATGAGTAACGCATTAAATACAATGCATTCGTTTCACTTTTTGGGTGCAAACGAGCGGGTAAAACCCAGATTACATCTCTGTCCCACCTTTTACATTCTCCTTCCGTTTTCAATCTAGTTTTACGAATTTAAATTCGAAAACCGTTAAACGTTCCCGGAAGTTGATGTATCGAATGTGACTCATTAACGATTACGAGTAAGATTTGCACTCACTACATCGATAAACTAAAAATAATGGCAAAGAAGATGCGGTACGGTGGCTCGTCACATACTAATGAAATCCGCGTGTTAGCTTCAAACTATGAATGAAAATTTGACCAAACATCATAATTGGTTTAAACAGGATACAAAAAACGGTTACTCCTTTAAGCAAAAAAAAATAAAAGGTCTTACAGCATCATTGGATAAAATATATAAAAAGGCGTTAATCTTGTCGAATTTATTGATGCCAATTTTTTCCCTACTAATCTCCAAGTCGAAGGTTACCCAAAATAATATTAACACAAGAAGCGTGGGTTTATGGTTTGTTATTATATTGTTGGATAACCTTGCCAACAAAAACTAGTTTTAGTTTCGGTAAATTTTTTTTTGCAAACAATTGAGTGATTTTGCGTGTGGAGCCAGCAGTGGCGACTCCGAGTCGACGTTCCACAGGGTGCAGAATTGAATCTGGGTCATTCGGCAATAAATTTGTTACAAACCAAGCTGTTCTGAGTTTCCATGTAGTGGTGAAAGCCTTTGGTCAAGTGGTAAAACTTTTTTCTGCATTTCATGCCACCAATTGAATATTTTTAAACTCGATTGAAATTCCATGAAATATCAAGTCTTTGGACTCGAAAGGAAGATGAGAAACTCTGCAGTGCTGGTGGGATTGCTTCCAAGAATTCCGATAACCATCAAGACGAGCCAGTTTATTATTTAACTGTGCATTTTAAATGGTGAAGTTTAGATAAACATTCCGATATTGTGTGCCGAATTTACTATTTAATTATCGGAATCTTAAGCGAAAAACTGGAAATTTATATGATTTGTATTAATAATTAGCCATGCAATTCATAGTAATCTGACAACTCAACGTTATTTTTATATTTTTAATTAAATTTTGGGTAATTTGAATTAATTAATCAAATAAGTAATTGTTATCGGGATCATTGATCGTTTACATACTATCAATTACATTCTCTTTCAAAAATAGATAAATGCTCTAACTAAATTTATTGAGATAACCGCAAGTTATTTTATTTATAAATAAGTTTGTTGTGTGTTCTTTTTAGATTTATTTAATAGAACCACGTAAGGAAAGAGTAATTACCGAATCACAAGAATACTGAAAAGTTATCCAGTTACAACTTAGCTACCCTAGTTTCAACACTTTCAGGTAAATAAAAAGCATCAGAGTTTAAAAGTTTAAAAGTTATGATGATCTGGGTGATTTTTAAATCCAATCATCTATGGATTGGTTAAGGGAACTTTATTTCTTATTAACTCTCCAGGCGCACATGTATAATATATCTACTATCGAAATTCATCATGTAGTGTTTAGTGATTTTTTGCTTATTTTTAAAATTTAAGACACCAAGGACGAACTAGTACGTACAGTCTGAAAACTGTATGTATGAAAACTGTCTGTATCTCAGAAACGATGACACGAAAGAAAAAAATTTATATAAACAAAAATAAAGAAAATGAAATTTACAACAAAAATTATCTATGTATTTTTTTATTTCGTCGTACCGTTCCTGAGATATAGATGGCGATATTTATATTGTACCGAACAGAAACTATTTCAAGTCGCCGTATCTCAGAGAGGGTGCGATGAAATAGAAAAATGTATATGAAAAAAATAAAGACAATGAAATTTTCAACAAAAAATGTCTAATAAGTATTGCTGTAAAAGTGATTTTTATATGACAAAAAGTTTTTAAAAGAATCATTGTTAATACAAGAAATATTCTTCCAAATATTTTTGTGATTAACTGTATAATATACTAATTTTTTTTTTGTTGCGTTCTTTAACTTCAGGTAAGGTCCGCTACACATCGTTAGCACAATGCAAACCGGTAAAGAGTACTTATCATTAAGTTCTCCTCAGAGGCGGATTAACAGCGGGCGCATCGGGCACGCGCCGAGTGTAACAAAATTTTTAATTTCGTTAGTTTCTTTTGGCTACACTTCGTATTTGTATTTTTAATAATACGAGAATATTGCGAGCCAAGACGTTTTAGGCGCATGACGGGAAGATAGGGAGAAAAGGTGCGGGGTGATTAAAAAAGAAAGCCAGATTTTGTGGGCGAAAAAGGTTGGTTTTTACCTTTGATTTTGGGTAGTGATCGGTGATTTTATGTGTAGGGAGAATTACCGGAGTCACCACCGCTCTTTCTTGCGAATTTACATCAATTTCAGGGAAATTGTGTTTTTTGGAATTTTTTCGCCATTGGGTTTCTTAAACACCTGAAAGATCAAGCGATAGCGACCACTCAACAGCAGCAATAAGATAAGTTTTTACCTTATTACTTTCTTTTCGTTTTTTCATCTGTTAAGTTGTACAATACCGATATATATTTTTGATAATTGTCAGCTGCGTTCGTCGATATAGCCGACGCGATGCTCGCTTCAAATATTTTTTGATTTTTTGATCTAGTTTTGAGCTCAAGCATCCTTTTAAATATTTCAAATATTGGAAGTATTTTATTTAAGAATTGCTGGGTGAATGTTTAAAGCATCGGTCGTTGTGAACGTCTTTTCCGGGTTCGCTCCCCATAGTAAAAATTTTTTTTTTGTTACGAGAGAGAGTGCATACTTGTTGCAGATACCCCGGATTCATCCCTGCTTCCGCAAAGAAAATAGCTAGTTTTTTTCCATCTTGGGTATCCTCACCAAATAAAAAGTTGGAAATTTCAATTTTCAACCGTGTGGGAAGGAAGAAATTGCTGGGCTTTCTCTAAAGAGTCCTAACCATCCATTTTTTTTTCATACGGGGGCCCACACAAAATTCCAATTTTACACTTTTTTCAATGATACCAAGTTTGATTTCATATGGGAAATTACTCTCTTTTTTTAAAAGAACCCAATATTTTCTTCTGGGTCCGATACAGTTCTAACCTTGTTTTTGTAAAATAAACTCTATTTATTAAGGGAAATCTGAGAAAATCCTAGGAAATCCAAGTATATCTTAGAAAATTAGAAAATTTTAAAGATGAACTTTTTTGTTTTTCTGTCTTTTTGAACAGAAATCCAAAAGGAAATCCGGAGAAATTTTCTAACAGAAAATCCAGTGTACACAAGTCTTCCTTGTAAATCAGTGCGGCCTTCAGGCCGCACAACCTGTACAATTAAATCGAACTACAATCAAGTTTCACTCTATCTACTGATTATTATATCATCTTTCCAAAAAGTTATTGGCTTAGTTGCAAATATATTTCAGTTAAAATCCAGAGGAAGGATAACTTACTTGTGACCCACCCCTTGTAAAGCTATCGGCACTCTTTGGTTGATAGTTGTCAAACGGGGTGGCAGGCACAAAGGAAATTACAAAAAATATATTACGATAGTTTGTAGACTTCTAGCAAGCCTTCGATACTGTAAGAAAAAGATAGCTGATGAAAATAATGAAAGAACTCGAAATCAGGGAAAAACTAATAAAATTGGCAAGCATGACACTGGAAAACTTAAAAAGTACAGTTTGATTTAAAGAGATGCCTTGTCGACAACCTTGTTCGGCCTGATGATGGAAGATATGATCAGAAAAACGAATTGCACAAGTACAATAACCAACAAAGAGGTACAGGTGATGGCTAATGCAGATTATGTGGTGTTGTTGTTTAGAACAGAGAAGAAATTGAGAAAAAAATAAGAGAATGAACCAACAAGCCACAGAAATAGGGCTGAAAATACATAACGGAAGAGGAAATAACAAGAAAACATTAAACCTGAGGATAAGTTATTATAAATTTGAAGAAGTGGACATCTTCAAATACCTTGGAGTGGAGTCAACAATTGGGTTGTAAAAAAGAAGAAATAAGAGAAAAGATTCAGGCAGGAAACAGCGTCTTTTATGCAAATAAGAAGACTTTATAAAACAGAAACATAAGCAAAAAGATGAAAATGAAAATTTATAAGAGTCTATAAGACCAACGATAATATATGCAGCTGTAGTATTATCACCCAGGAAGGAAAAACGGTTGAAGGTGTTTGAGAGGAAGATAGTGCGTTCGATTATGAGCCCAAAAAGAACTGAAGACAACAAAATAAAAGCAAGAAAAAATGATGAGATAAAGGAAGAACTGAAAAATGAAGATATTGAGAGATTTATCAAGGCGCAGAGAATAATCAGAGAAGAATAGAACCCAACAAGAGTGGTAATAAACTAGAGTCGGGATAAAGAGGAAGGCCAAAAATGACATGGTGGGACGCAGTTAAGAGGGATCTGACTGATATGGACGTCAAAAACTGAAGAACGAAATGTACAGATGGAGAAAAATGGAGAGCGATATATCATCAAGCAAAAACGAACAAAAACTTATAGCAGGAGCAGCAACAACGGAGGAGTAATCCACCTCGAGAAATGGATTGTGGAAACCCCCGGAAGAGAGTGGCTATATTCCGTCAGGAATGGAAGCCTTTATTAATATTATTGTAAGAGCAGTACTGTAAGAAGGATGGGGTGATTGCCTTGTGCGCAAAACCGAGAGGATTCTATATTTTCATTATAAGTAAACATAGAAGTCAAAAGCAGTCATTTTAGATCCAGAACAATTAATTTTTACAGAATATAATGTCAATTCAAACTAAGTGACCAACGGGAAAAAGAAGATTAAGCCAAAAAAATGCCAAAAGCTTTGTGGAATTGAACAAAACCCGATTTAAACCCAAAGGTACAAGAGAAAGACAATAAAAAACAGACGATTCTATTCTCCAGTATAAAATGCCATAATTTTTGGAACTAGAAAATAAAACTGTCTTTCTTGACCGAAATAATTTCAAGTTATGGTTTCAAATGAATTATTTATTTTTGCTCTATTTAAATTTTGCTCTGCCCGAAGAAGAAACCTTTTGAAGTGAATGTACTTTATAGGAAAAAAAAATGATATCACCCTGTAATTTCTTTCTATGTTGTGAAACTTGATTGGCGTGCAACTGGATTACTTAGTTTGTGCGGCCTAAAGGCCGCACTGATCAATTACTTTTCTGTAACGTCGTATGTTTTTAGATTGGTAAAGGAAAGACGGACAGAAATGCATTTTAATATTATATTATGATCAACATAATATAGTCCAAAACACAGTGCTAACCACATTACCTTCACAATATAACCTAACGGCTCGATGAGAGCTTCTATAGCTCTCTGAACTAATGCAGCTCTATAGGCCTAAGTTCATATTATTTAATTTTTTGATAAGAAAATTTTCTGCTACATACTTTTTATGATTAGAAGGATTTACTGTTTAATATCGATTGGTAGAAAATTGTGGCGTCCCCTAAAAATCGTAATTTTATAGATATAATATACCTGATACCGGTTTATTTGTTACGAAATATCTCGTTAACATTTAATTAATAATTTTTCCAATTTTAATGCAAGTAACTTTTACATAATATTTAAATATAATTTTTTTTTCGCGTTGCTATTTTAATATTTTTGCGGTTTTGTGCAATTATGTATTCAACGATGACACAATTTGTTTACATAATTCTTTACTAACTAAACAATTTTTGGTCTATAATTTCTGTTTTTGGATACGCTTACTCTCGTATATTATGTTGGAGTGATAATTGCTTCACCTCAAGACTGGCGCCAAAAATAGCGCAACATTTCGTGACGGATAAAACCGCAAACTTCCTGTGTGTTTTGCATGTGTTAAGTTGGTACTTGGGCGAAGAAGCCGCCTTTGAGGCTCCTGCTCAGCGTCAACTGACGCGCCGCTTGATCTTTGTTTTTCTCGGAATTACTTTCAAAAATGGCAATGCTTTCTGATGGAAACCTAATTACATGCTTTATAATATGTCAGAGTTTGATAAATAATGTATTACGATGGCTGTTTATTGTCTAGCCGCGTTTTGCTTCAACTCTTCGCCGCTTCACGGAAACCCAATCCAGTTCTTAAGCCCATCAATAAATATTAAACTGGGCTTGTTTTCAACTAACACAACATTTTAAAAGCTTTTTTCGTATTTATTGCTACCAATTTGGCGTAGATTACACTTATGCCACCCACATTTTCAAAATCCGCGCTATAGATCCTGCTGTCTTTAATGATGATTAAATTTTCACATAAAAACGCATCGACAAGATGTCATTCACTTGAATATTTAACCACAGGTATGCCAAGAATGCTATGCTGCCTAAAATTACATAACATTTTTCATTTTTATTTGGATTGCAATCAGCTCAATAGTCAAAATTGAGTACCCTTCAAAAACAGCTGACGGTTTTGCGCGTTCCGATTTGTGGAAGCAGCTCTAATTAATTGCTGAATTAATTTTACATTAAACTACCAATAGTGTTTGATCCGGTCCGGTGTGGGCATCCAAATTGAGTTACTTTTCTAGGAATCCATTATTTTTAATTTGCATGCTATTATTAGACTTCCTGTACAAAAAGATGACATCAGGAAGTTGTCATCTTATAATAAACAAACAAGTTTTGGAAACATAGTAATTTAAATCAATTAAAGTTGAATTGGTGACAAAAGCAGTGCTAAAGGTTTCGAGCCAAAAACATTAACCTCCAAATTAACTATCTATCTTCTTCTTTTTCTCATCAATGATGCGGTTACATAATAATTTTCTGAAGAAAAGACAATTTGGAAATTTTCGGCAAACAGAAAGGAGCAAACTTCAAAATTAGGGAAAAATATTTGAAACTTTCTTAATTTCTTTTTATATCTCGGATGATTCAAATTGGAACGTTGCAAAATAAGTTTTACAATAATTATGAAATTCCACAACAAACAAGAATTAAATTATTTTTAGATCTTTTCAAATATTTATCACATAACGTGCCAAGTTCATCGATTGCAATGAATTAGTCATATAATAAGAATTCCAATTATTATGAAACAGTTAAAAACAAGTCCTATATTTAAGATAGGTACATATTAGTTTTCATCGAGAGCAAATTGGTGATTTTAAAGATTTACATCGTGGAGGGTGAGATATGAATGTGATTAATATTGCCAGCGGCGTAACGCATTACATGGTAGTGGGTGCCCCTGTATGCCTGAGAACATTCCAAAGAAGCTACTCATGAGGACCATGTTATACAATTAGCATACCGGCCGCATTCCAAAACATAAAACGGGATCTTGTGAATATTTCCCGCCCTTAGTTACTAAAATTTATACGTCATTAATGAATCGAGATTCTTTATACCATATACAGCTTCCAATAGTTCAATCTCTGGACCGGCATGACATTCGCGGTTGAATCACTCACTTCAATTACAAAACGAACATTTTGTGTGTTCCAGCATACAATAAACCAAAAAACCACAAGGACGTATGCTTTTAAGTTTTGGACGTCCAAAGACCATTCCGCGAAAAAATAATTCATCGCAAGTCAAAACGCAAACAACAATTAAATTCCTAACATAATTAAACGATTAACGATTGAAAATTTTATCAAAATATTTGGGATGCGCCACTGGTTCCAGCACCTTGATTGTGTGTGCCAATTAATAACTAGGTGCATACCTCTTGGTTCTATAAGCAGGTGGTTGTCATTGGCCAGTTCACTTATCAAATTAATTAACAGACGTCAATTTTTTCTTTGCAATAAACGAAGTGTGCGGCGAATAAACATTTAAATTATGACAGAATAGATTTGCTTATAAATGAGTCTAATTAATTAAGAAAACCCATTTAGTTGCCGAAAAACGGCAGTTGAGAATTGGCTTCTGCCAATGATGGATAAAGTCGCTGATAAAAAACAAAGAAATCGTGGATCCTATAGGATCCATGGGTGGTCTTTGACCACCAAAATCTTGAAAATGGATTCACGTTTTAAAATTATGGCAATTGCATGTATTAGAGAAAACAAAACAGTAAAATTTCTGTGGATGCTTTAAAGCTGTGATGGAAAGGAAAAGCTTTCAAAACATTAACAGAAAATTGAAATTTTGATGTAAGAAAGCTTATAAAGCTATTTTAACTTTAAAGCCGCATTTTTCCCACATTTATTTTGATATTAAAAAATATTTTTTTTCGCAAAACGCAATTTTTTAATTATTATTGATTGGTTAAATTTTTTTAAATTAACAATAAATATTACAGTTTAGATCTATCTCAAAATTTAATATAATAAAATGTTTCGAGTTGTAAATCGATGTGCAAAATTTCAGCACGATTTCATTATGGAAAGTGGATTAAAAAAAGGAGAAAAATATAAAACGTGGTGTCGTGGGGACACCAGATAGGAACGAAGTTCCTTATTACATAAATATTAATTTCAAGTTCTAGTCGAGGTAAAAAATAAATAATTATTCGGATCAAAATATTTTATTTTGATTTTTTTATCGATAGAAATCAAAAACTACTTTACAAAATTGCCAAAATAGCGATTTCGGTATGTGTCAAAGTCGATGTAAATCCGCAATCATCGCGGTCATCTTTGATATTTATGAAATCTTTTTTGCACATTCGGCTTTAGATAATTTTTTGCATCTGAGTGGCATTTTTTAAAATCGATTTTTTTTTAATTTTGGGGGTTTTATTTTCGGCTGAAAATTTTTAAAATTATTAAATAATATTTTTTTAAATTATTCATCGGTTTAACAATTTTGACGCGTTCTTAATTCGCTATACGCAAAGGAGTAGCTTATATAGCGTATCCCTATTAATTATAAAGACACCCATTGTGGCGTAGAGCAAAGAGCTCCGCCTACACATTTTAGCGAATTTAAATTTTGCTCTGCCCGAAGAAGAAGCCTTTTGAAGTGGATGTACTTTATAGGAAAAAAAATGATATCACCATGTAATTTCTTGTTGTTATGTTGGGGGGGGGGGGGAGACGTAAAATATCTAACCGTGTTTAAGTTGTGTAAAACTTGATTGGCGTACAACTAGATTACTTAGTTTTAGCGAATCATAGCGATCGAATCCCGGTGAAAGCAATTTTTTTTTTGAGAAATTTGCAAACGAATATGTACTAATGCTGAGCAGATGTTCCACTTTTGACCACCAGATGGTGTAATTATGTAATAATTAATTATTTTAGATATAAAAATCTTACGCATTTTCGTTACGGACGTTTTTTTCCGATTAGGGTACCTTTCCATATCCTCCCATAAAGGAACTTCGTTCCAAAAGAGAGAAAAATGGTTACAAAAGAGCTTGCAGGAGCCCTAAATTTTATGAATTTAGTAACGTTACTGGTTTTACCATTTGGTTGGATCATTGTAACTTTTCAGTCTTTTGCAAAAATACTGCGTCTGGTGCATAATACCTAATACCAAAACGAGATTTCAATAAATGCTATAAAATTAATTCCAAAAAAGTACAAATCCGATTTTCTTAATATTTAACACAAAATATTAAATATCATACTTACGTGAAATCTGCAAGCGCCATTCAAATTTTCTCGTAAAAATAAATAAGAAACCCTTAAGAAACCCTATGATTTACAACGTTAGATTTTTGGGGTGAAAAAAATTTAAAGGGGTTAACCTTGCTTTATTTTTCAAATCTCGTAAAAAAATTATGTGGTATTTTTATAGCATATATCGACTAATTTTAATGGGTAGAGCTCGGAAAACACACCAGCGCCTGGCGGTAACGTGTATAACGGCAAAAAAATGCGGAAGCAGCAGACAGGAAGCGAAAATCGACTTTCTTACTTTAAACCCACATAAAATGTTAAATATCATACTTACGTGAAATCTGCGACCGCCATTCGAATTTTCTCGTAAAAATAAATAAGAAACCGTCGAAAAAGCTTATGGTTTCCAACGATCGATTTTTGGGGTGAAAAAAATTCAAAGGGGTTAACCTTGCTTTTTTTTCAAAATTAGTAAAAAAATTATGTGGTGTTTTTATTGCATATATCGACTAATTTTAATGAGTAGAGCTCGGAAAACACACCACGGCTTGGCGGAAGCGTGTATAACGGCAAGAAAATGCGGAAGCAGCACACAGCAAGCGAAAATCGACTCTCTTACTTTAAACCCTCATAAAATGTTAAATATCATACTTACGTGAAATCTGCAAGCGCCATTCGAATTTTCTCGTCAAAATAAATAAGAAACCGTCGAAAAAGCTTATGGTTTCCAACGATCGATTTTTGGGGTAAAAAAAATTCAAAGCGGTTAATCTTGCTTTTTTTTCAAAATTCAAAAAAAAATTATGTGGTGTTTTTATTGCATATATCGACTAATTTTAATGAGTAGAGCTCGGAAAACACACCACGGCTTGGCGGAAGCGTGTATAACGGCAAGAAAATGCGGAAGCAGCACACAGCAAGCGAAAATCGACTCTCTTACTTTAAACCCTCATAAAATGTTAAATATAATACTTACGTGAAATCTGCAAGCGCCATTCGAATTTTCTCGTCAAAATAAATAAGAAACCGTCGAAAAAGCTTATGGTTTCCAACGATCGATTTTTGGGGTGAAAAAAATTCAAAGGGGTTAACCTTGCTTTTTTTTCAAAATTCGTAAAAAAATTATGTGGTGTTTTTATTGCATATATCGACTAATTTTAATGAGTAGAGCTCGGAAAACACACCACGGCTTGGCGGAAGCGTGTATAACGGCAAGAAAATGCGGAAGCAGCACACAGCAAGCGAAAATCGACTCTCTTACTTTAAACCCTCATAAAATGTTAAATATCATACTTACGTGAAATCTGCAAGCGCCATTCGAATTTTCTCGTCAAAATAAATAAGAAACCGTCAAAAAAGCTTATGGTTTCCAACGAACGATTTTTGGGGTGAAAACAATTCAAAGGGGTTAACCTTGCTTTTTTTTCAAAATTCGTAAAAAAATTATGTGGTGTTTTTATTGCATATATCGACTAATTTTAATGAGTAGAGCTCGGAAAACACACCACGGCTTGGCGGAAGCGTGTATAACGGCAAGAAAATGCGGAAGCAGCACACAGCAAGCGAAAATCGACTCTCTTACTTTAAACCCTCATAAAATGTTAAATATCATACTTACGTGAAATCTGCAAGCGCCATTCGAATTTTCTCGTCAAAATAAATAAGAAACCGTCGAAAAAGCTTATGGTTTCCAACGATCGATTTTTGGGGTAAAAAAAATTCAAAGCGGTTAATCTTGCTTTTTTTTCAAAATTCAAAAAAAAATTATGTGGTGTTTTTATTGCATATATCGACTAATTTTAATGAGTAGAGCTCGGAAAACACACCACGGCTTGGCGGAAGCGTGCATAACGGCAAGAAAATGCGAAAGCAGCACACAGCAAGCGAAAATCGACTCTCTTACTTTAAACCCTCATAAAATGTTAAATATCATACTTACGTGAAATCTGCAAGCGCCATTCGAATTTTCTCGTAAAAATAAATAAGAAACCGTCGAAAAAGCTTATGGTTTCCTACGATCGATTTTTGGGGTGAAAAAAATTCAAAGGGGTTAACCTTGCCTTTTTTTCAAAATTCGTAAAAAAATTATGTGGTGTTTTTATTGCATATATCGACTAATTTTAATGAGTAGAGCTCGGAAAACACACCACGGCTTGGCGGAAGCGTGTATAACGGCAAGAAAATGCGGAAGCAGCACACAGCAAGCGAAAATCGACTCTCTTACTTTAAACCCTCATAAAATGTTAAATATCATACTTACGTGAAATCTGCAAGCGCCATTCGAATTTTCTCGTCAAAATAAATAAGAAACCGTCGAAAAAGCTTATGGTTTCCAACGATCGATTTTTGGGGTGAAAAAAATTCAAAGGGGTTAACCTTGCTTTTTTTTCAAAATTCGTAAAAAATTTATGTGGTGTTTTTATTGCATATATCGACTAATTTTAATGAGTAGAGCTCGGAAAACACACCACGGCTTGGCGGAAGCGTGTATAACGGCAAGAAAATGCGGAAGCAGCACACAGCAAGCGAAAATCGACTCTCTTACTTTAAACCCTCATAAAATGTTAAATATCATACTTACGTGAAATCTGCAAGCGCCATTCGAATTTTCTCGTCAAAATAAATAAGAAACCGTCAAAAAAGCTTATGGTTTCCAACGAACGATTTTTGGGGTAAAAAAAATTCAAAGGGGTTAACCTTGCCTTTTTTTCAAAATTTGTAAAAAAATTATGTGGTGTTTTTATTGCATATATCGACTATTTTAATGAGTAGAGCTCGGAAAACACACCACGGCTTGGCGGAAGCGTGTATAACGGCAAGAAAATGCGGAAGCAGCACACAGCAAGCGAAAATCGACTCTCTTACTTTAAACCCTCATAAAATGTTAAATATCATACTTACGTGAAATCTGCAAGCGCCATTCGAATTTTCTCGTCAAAATAAATAAGAAACCGTCAAAAAAGCTTATGGTTTCCAACGAACGATTTTTGGGGTGAAAAAAATTCAAAGGGGTTAACCTTGCCTTTTTTTCAAAATTCGTAAAAAAATTATGTGGTGTTTTTATTGCATATATCGACTAATTTTAATGAGTAGAGCTCGGAAAACACACCACGGCTTGGCGGAAGCGTGCATAACGGCAAGAAAATGCGAAAGCAGCACACAGCAAGCGAAAATCGACTCTCTTACTTTAAACCCTCATAAAATGTTAAATATCATACTTACGTGAAATCTGCAAGCGCCATTCGAATTTTCTCGTAAAAATAAATAAGAAACCGTCGAAAAAGCTTATGGTTTCCTACGATCGATTTTTGGGGTGAAAAAAATTCAAAGGGGTTAACCTTGCCTTTTTTTCAAAATTCGTAAAAAAATTATGTGGTGTTTTTATTGCATATATCGACTAATTTTAATGAGTAGAGCTCGGAAAACACACCACGGCTTGGCGGAAGCGTGTGTAACGGCAAGAAAATGCGGAAGCAGCACACAGCAAGCGAAAATCGACTCTCTTACTTTAAACCCTCATAAAATGTTAAATATCATACTTACGTGAAATCTGCAAGCGCCATTCGAATTTTCTCGTCAAAATAAATAAGAAACCGTCGAAAAACCTTATGGTTTCCAACGATCGATTTTTGGGGTGAAAAAAATTCAAAGGGGTTAACCTTGCGTTTTTTTCAAAATTCGTAAAAAAATTATGTGGTGTTTTTATTGCATATATCGACTAATTTTAATGAGTAGAGCTCGGAAAACACACCACGGCTTGGCGGAAGCGTGTATAACGGCAAGAAAATGCGGAAGCAGCACACAGCAAGCGAAAATCGACTCTCTTACTTTAAACCCTCATAAAATGTTAAATATCATACTTACGTGAAATCTGCAAGCGCCATTCGAAGTTTCTCGTCAAAATAAATAAGAAACCGTCATAAAAGCTTATGGTTTCCAACGAACGATTTTTGGGGTGAAAAAAATTCAAAGGGGTTAACCTTGCCTTTTTTTCAAAATTCGTAAAAAAATTATGTGGTGTTTTTATTGCATATATCGACTAATTTTAATGAGTAGAGCTCGGAAAACACACCACGGCTTGGCGGAAGCGTGTATAACGGCAAGATAATGCGGAAGCAGCACACAGCAAGCGAAAATCGACTCTCTTACTTTAAACCCTCATAAAATGTTAAATATCATACTTGCGTGAAATCTGCAAGCGCCATTCGAATTTTTTCGTAAAAATAAATAAGAAACCGTCGAAAAAGCTTATGGTTTCCAACGATCGATTTTTGGGGTGAAAAAAATTCAAAGGGGTTAACCTTGCTTTTTTTTCAAAATTCGTAAAAAAATTATGTGGTGTTTTTATTGAATATATCGACTAATTTTAATGGATAGAGCTCGGAAAACACACCACGGCTTGGCGGAAGCGTGTATAACGGCAAGAAAATGCGGAAGCAGCACACAGCAAGCGAAAATCGACTCTCTTACTTTAAACCCTCATAAAATGTTAAATATCATACTTACGTGAAATCTGCAAGCGCCATTCGAAGTTTCTCGTCAAAATAAATAAGAAACCGTCATAAAAGCTTATGGTTTCCAACGAACGATTTTTGGGGTGAAAAAAATTCAAAGGGGTTAACCTTGCCTTTTTTTCAAAATTCGTAAAAAAATTATGTGGTGTTTTTATTGCATATATCGACTAATTTTAATGAGTAGAGCTCGGAAAACACACCACGGCTTGGCGGATGCGTGTATAACGGCAAGAAAATGCGGAAGCAGCACACAGCAAGCGAAAATGGACTCTCTTACTTTAAACCCTCAGAAAATGTTAAATATCATTCTTACGTGAAATCTGCAAGCGCCATTCGAATTTTCTCGTAAAAATAAATAAGAAACCGTCGAAAAAGCTTATGGTTTCCAACGATCGATATTTGGGGTAAAAAAAATTCAAAGTGGTTAACCTTGCTTTTTTTTCAAAATTCAAAAAAAAATTATGTGGTGTTTTTATTGCATATATCGACTAATTTTAATGAGTAGAGCTCGGAAAACACACCACGGCTTGGCGGATGCGTGTATAACGGCAAGAAAATGCGGAAGCAGCACACAGCAAGCGAAAATGGACTCTCTTACTTTAAACCCTCAGAAAATGTTAAATATCATTCTTACGTGAAATCTGCAAGCGCCATTCGAATTTTCTCGTAAAAATAAATAAGAAACCGTCGAAAAAGCTTATGGTTTCCAACGATCGATATTTGGGGTAAAAAAAATTCAAAGGGGTTAACCTTGCTTTTTTTTCAAAATTCAAAAAAAAATTATGTGGTGTTTTTATTGCATATATCGACTAATTTTAATGAGTAGAGCTCGGAAAACACACCACGGCTTGGCGGAAGCGTGTATAACGGCAAGAAAATGCGGAAGCAGCACACAGCAAGCGAAAATCGACTCTCTTACTTTAAACACTCATAAAATGTTAAATATCATAGTTACGTGAAATCTGCAAGCGCCATTCGAATTTTCTCGTAAAAATAAATAAGAAACCGTCGAAAAAGCTTATGGTTTCTTACGATCGATTTTTGGGGTGAAAAAAATTCAAAGGGGTTAACCTTGCCTTTTTTTCAAAATTCGTAAAAAAATTATGTGGTGTTTTTATTGCATATATCGACTAATTTTAATGAGTAGAGCTCGGAACACACACCACGGCTTGGCGGAAGCGTGTATAACGGCAAGAAAATGCGGAAGCAGCACACAGCAAGCGAAAATCGACTCTCTTACTTTAAACCCTCATAAAATGTTAATTATCATACTTACGTGAAATCTGCAAGCGCTATTCGAATTTTCTCGTAAAAATAAATAAGAAACCGTCGAAAAAGCTTATGGTTTCTAACGATCGATTTTTGGGGTGAAAAAAATTCAAAGGGGTTAACCTTGCTTTTTTTTCAAAATTCGTAAAAAAATTATGTGGTGTTTTTATTGCATATATCGACTAATTTTAATGAGTAGAGCTCGGAAAACACACCACGGCTTGGCGGAAGCGTGTATAACGGCAAGAAAATTTGGAAACAGCGCACAGCAAGCGAAAATCGACTCTCTTACCTTAAACCCTCATAAAATGTTAAATATCATACTTACTTGAAATCTGCAAGCGCCATTCGGATTTTCTCGTCAAAATAAATAAGAAACCGTCGAAAAAGCTTATGGTTTCCAACGAACGATTTTTGGGGTGAAAAAAATTCAAAGGGGTTAACCTTGCCTTTTTTTCAAAATTCGTAAAAAAATTATGTGGTGTTTTTATTGCATATATCGACTAATTTTAATGAGTAAAGCTCGGAAAACACACCACGGCTTGGCGGAAGCGTGTATAACGGCAAGAAAATGCGGAAGCAGCACACAGCAAGCGAAAATCGACTCTCTTACTTTAAACCCTCATAAAATGTTAAATATCATACTTACGTGAAATCTGCAAGCGCCATTCGAATTTTCTCGTCAAAATAAATAAGAAACCGTCGAAAAAGCTTATGGTTTCCAACGATCGATTTTTGGGTTGAAATAATTCAAAGTGGTTAATCTTTCATTTTCTTCAAAGTTTGTAAAAAATTTATGGGATGTTTTTATTGCATATATCGACTTGTTTAATGAGTAGAGCTCGGAAATCATACCAAGGTCTGGCGGAAGCAAGAATCGACTTTTTTACTTAAGCCTAGTACTTTGGTGCTTACTGTTGCCGGCGTAACTGGGAAGATTTAATATTAATTAAATAAATATTAGGCTTAATTTGTACCCCTCCCCTCTCCCCCCCGGTAAAATTTCATTAGTGAATATTTATCGACTCTAACCACGGGGCTAAAAGAGCGCAAGCTTTTTGGAGGCGGCAATATTTATTTTGATCTTTTTTAGCCTTAAGAAGAATAAAAACTTATTTACAATCTCTGTTCAAAAAAAAGCTAGGAAAATAAATAATATATTAAATTAGTTTCGTTTTTCGTTTACTGTAAAGTTTATTTCTCTTTATCCGGGGTGTCCTCAGATACACTTTACATAACTCTTATCTAAGACACATTTTTAACAAAATTTATTTTTTCAAATTCAACCTTCGAGAGTTAGGTTGTGTGGTCATAGCAAAGAAAATATTGATTTTTGGGTAAAAATGGATTGGTGCTTTTTTAAAGAGAGTGAAATAATCTACAATTTAAATTTAAATCTTTTATTGTCTAAAATTAACAGCTTTCGAGATTTTTTTATTTTTTTTTTTTTTTTTTTCAAAACTCTTGGATCTTTTAAACGAAACTTTTTAAAATAATCAAACATAACAAATGTTAAAATAATAAATTTTAACGGTTAAGTAAAGAATATTTTTTATATTACAAAAATTCTGGCGCTCCATTCCGGATAGGAAATTTAACGGACTACAATCTCTGTCTAGTAAAAGTTTTTGAAAAATCAGAAGAGTAAGCAAGGCTGCTACAAAATTAAACTAATTAAATTTATTGAGGAAATTCTAATGACGACAGTGTATTGAAAATGAGGGTAGTTATTTTGAAGATTTACTTAAAAAATGTAATAGCCTTAGCCTTAATAAATAAAATAATTTTTCAATAAAAATAAAAATTTTGTGAATTTAATTTTTTGTCTTGTAGTTGCCTTGTTTATTATTTTCTGATTTTCTGTGAAATGGGTTGGTTTTTCAAAAATCTTTACTAGACAAAAGTTGTAGTCCGACAAATTTTCTATCCGGAATGGGTCATCAAAATTTGTGTAAAATGTTTCATTTAAAAGATACACGGTTTTGAAAAAATCAAAATAGAAAAAGCTCCAATTTTTCAAAAATTTTTTACCTTCTTTTATTCATAACTCGAAAGCCGTTGATTTTAGATAAGAAATGATTTAATTTAGATTGTAGATTACTTCCCGCTCTTTAAAAATCACTATTCCATTTTTACTAAAAAAATAATATTTTCCGGGCGATGGCCACGTGAAAGGGGAGACCCTGTATATATTGTGGTGTTTCAAAATGATTGGGACTCACCCTATGCATTTTGGTGAAATTTTGGCTTTAATAATTAAGTTGTAACTTTGTAGGATTTGCTAGGTGGGGATCAATCCCACGAAATTCGTGGCTTTTTTGGCCAACTATGGCCGACAGCGGGTGCGAAATTTTGTATGCCCGCTGAATTTGATTTGTGATATGGGATTTTGTTATTTAGAGATTGTGAGTAACTTTTTGATTTAGTTAAATAAAATGATTTTATGCGAATGCAATATTGCGTTATTTTGGAAGCATATTTTTAGATTTTATTTGAATATTTTTTTGGTAAGTTGCTACCGAGTGGTAGTAGATTTGATTGATTTGGCTAATTTGAAAAGAGCAGTTAAAATTATTAATTTCGATTTGAATTTAAAATTATATTTGTGCGAACGAATGGTGCAATTGATAAGCCGACGTTTTGGATAAAGTAGAATTGCAAGTGCTATCCCTTTGAAGAACATTAATACTTTGCATTGGCTTTTAAATTTAGATAATTAATTTTTGGAGGAGCATTTTTCTTCCATCGTTAATGAAGACTTACATGTGAACTCACCCCTGACGATATTTGCTCGACGACTGAGAAAGCTAGCCGTGGTAATTTTTCTGGTTTGTGGTGAAATTAATATTTTGAAAATTTCATCTCAATATATTTTTATTTTTGTATGAATTTTATGTGTTCGTTTAGGGTAATAGTGATAAATTGACTTTTTCTATTGTGTATTTGTGTGTTTTCTTTTGAAGAGGGGCGCATTAATTTTAGTAGCCCAGAGACGTCGTATATCTTAGGACGGCCCTGCGACAGCTACGATAATTTCCAGAAAATAAAAATTTAATTTTTTTAAATTAGTTTTATTACATTTATACAAGCTTTAATTGCATCGGTGGCTTTCCATGTGTGGTAGATATGATAATTAAAGCCATCTGCACTTGTATTGTAAACAGGGAGAAGATCCTGACATTGTTTGATGTCAAAATGATTAGATATAATTGAAAAAACGTACCTATCATTTAGATAGGTCATTCGACCGATGCTACATAACTTAATGTTATGTAGCATTATGTAGCATAACTTAATGTTATCTACATGCTTAAGTCGAATTGAGTTAGTTTTCGCCGGAGAATATTGTACTATGTTAACAGTTGATCGCTCAACTACTAGGCCAATTACCGTTTCTTGTCCGAATTTCCCCTATAGCTAGACAAAATCTCATTGTTTGCTATTGTCCTTGTATTGCTTGTTTCATAATATCCCCCAGATAATTTTATCTTTGCCCTAAGGTCTGCCCTAGTCAAATGCTGTTCTACTCACATTAATTATTAATTTATAGAAAAAAAAGTGCAATTTAATATTGTATTTGAAAGCGATGTATTTTAAGATTTATATTCATTGTTAAAAATTATACAGTAGATCGCGTTTAGAGCCTCGGGCGCCGAAGGTGTAACTATTACCTATAATGAAATTTAAAAATAGAATTTGCGGAAATGGCCTGTGCACAAGAGGAAAAAGCTGTTTTTAATTAACACATCTTATTCTGGGAAATAAATTTTTTGTTCGGCCTAGAGAGCATACTCACTATAATTAAGAAATGATAATTGCAATTTGGATTTCGAGTTACAAAATTAAGTACGAGCGTTTTATAAAACAGGCACGTGTAGCTTATAATGAAACGTATTATTTGGTTTACCACATCCGACCCAAACATTAGTTTTTAATGTAAAGCCCTTGTTTTTTGTCAATCTGAAAGCAGTCAACATCTTGAAGATTTTTTTTAAAAGAAACATAACCGTATAACCAAAGCGACTGGCAACTTAACCAGAAAGAGAATTTTTTGCACCTGTTTCTATATCAAATTTCCGGTGCTTAGTCGAATGACCCCGCGCCCCGGCTTCCCTACTTAATTTTTTTTTGAGAAATCCAATTATGGACGAAAATTTACATGATATTGTAATAATGGAATGATTGAATTGTGGTGGCAAACGATCTCGCCGCAATGGAAACACCTCGTCCTTTTTTTGGATTTCGAAAATTGTACTTAAAATCCCAATTAGTCATTTAAAATTGATTGAAAATCGTTAGCAAACTGGAACCAATTAAATCTAATTTCGTGATTGAAACAAACTATTGAAAGATTTCACAATATAGAAAATAATTTCGTGTTCATTAATATTCAAAATAATTTTCTAGGAATTGCACATTCACCCATTTACAGTTATTAAACATTAAAGATAAATAATTAAAATTATATGAATCATTTTTTAGTGTACAGTGATTTATCTCGATGATTTGGTTATATTTTTTAAATTAAAAATGACACACAAATGCGTGCCATGAACGCAAATCAAATTTCGTGGAAATGCTTGGCGTCACATGAAAATTTAGACTACATAATTTTCGTATGGGAAGAAAAGTTGCATAACCAACAAAAAATTAAACAGTAATTCATGGAACACTTGTTTTAGATTCCAGTGCTACTAGTTTTTTTCAAAAACACCAGTTGTAAAAATTTCTTTTCGATTCGATATTAAACTGATTGGGGAGAGTTTTCCCTGTCTAAACATAATCTAAAATTTAAAATAAAAAAAACAAAGGAATTTTGAAAAAAAAAAAAAAATGAAAGTACTTTTTTAGTTTCGTACAAATTTAACCAACCAAAACTAGAGATATTAAGGCGGTGTTTTAGTCTAGAAATTTAAAAAGATCCAAAACTATATTTTTTAAAACGGGTAACATAATATCTCAACTTCTATTCAACCGATTACTTTCAAATTTGGTGTATACCTTCAGTTCATGTTTTTTTATAGGCTGTATAACAAAAATTGCTAAATTATTATTATGTATTTCGACGACTGTCTGAAAAAAATTAAATTTTTGTATTTTTTTATTTTTAAAAAATGGTAGTAACAATAATTTAGAAATTTCCAAGATACAGGCCAAATTTGAAGGTAATCGGTCAAATAGAACTCAAAATATTTTGTAACCAATTTTGAAAAATGTATAGCAAAGAATCAATCAATAAATAAATTTAATTCAATTCAAACAAACTGGTAATATTTTAGTGACCGAGCAACTCTTTCGAGGAGCCCTAGATATCAAAGAAAACATAAGAAAAACTAACTTTTATCCACGTGCTTCACAAAAGCTCATAAAACTAATTCCAAAAATATTCCGTCAATCCCACGTTAGTTCCAGTGATTCGGAGGGGTAAAGGTGGCGGCACCAAACTGCAAGCGTTAGATCTGGTAGATAAAAGTGCAATAAAACAAGTAAAAGGTTTGCCAATTTTAACAAAAGAATGTATATAAAAAATAATTTACATAGAATAAAATGTGTAATAATATAAAATATATACAATAATAATTAAGCTACTAAAAACATAAAAATATAATCAAGACTTCTTGATCGGTTTTGATTTTAGCGGTTGAAAAGTAGAAACTAAAATCTTGAAAACCTCTGTAAGTATGCCTGCACTAGTCGAAAAAATAGATAGTGGAAAGCTGAAACTTAATTATGAGCTTTCCGTTGATCAAAACCAAATTTATACTTACACATTTGCTTTTATGGGCGTTGCGATGGTTCCACTTATCAAAAAGAATGGAAATGCAAATGAAAAGATGGTAACACTAAAATGTATATGTTAAAAATGTAATGTAAATGTAAAAATTCTTAAATCGCTTACTTGGCTAAATAAGAATCACAAATGTTGGTTAGAATTACGAGGGGCAAACCAAATCCAAAATAATAAATCCAATTTTGTTCGATGATGGACAACCTAACGTGAAAGGGTAAATTCATATTGCACCATTTGTATTCAAAAATATACAAAGAATATAAGAGCGACATGATCAGAAAGTGCAAGCCTTTGGCAATAAATATAATGGGGATGTAAGTCACAGCTATAGCTTGCATATAAAACACGAATTCGAAGATGGTGCTAAATAAGGCATCCGACACAATTTCACTCAGTTCTCTGCTAATCACACTTCTCCCATTTATATATCTAAAAACTGCGTCACCTATGTCCTGTAAAGCATTTAAAATTTTAAAATCGTCTCCGTGTTTTGTTATCGCAAAAGCTTACCATAAAAATCACAAAATTGATAATCTTACAACAAAATATTACAATTGCTGAAATTGTATAAGTAGCACAAAATACAATAAATTGTATGATAAAAAAGTTATTGGTTAAGTCACTAAACCAAGTTAATAGAGGTAAAAACCCATATAGGCCTGTCAAACAAACTGTTAAATGAACAGCCGAAGAAATAAGCATGCACCTCAAAACTTTATACTTCCTAAAATAAATCGAAAGAATATTGGTGGCAACGAAAATAGGCGGCACCGCTTTCTCACCTTTTGTTCTCTTGTTGAAAATTACTTTTATCGGGTTTAAAAATCCGATTCCTAGGCGGCGTATTTCTTTCTCGGGATTCCAATTCTCTATCCAAAACAAACGCCTTTGGAGCACCTTTACAGCTATTGAAAAAGCTTTGACAGAAGACATAACAATTATCCTAAAATTAATAATACAAAAAATTTAACCTAAAAATTGAAAATTCCAAAACTTACTCTGAAGTTCATTTTTGATCGATCACAACGTAATTTTGATTTAGAACGCGATGATTATACAAAAATCAGTTCATTTTGTGCAAAGTCCAATGATTGTTATTCAAATAATGTGGCGCAACCTTAGCTCTTTGTCCAAAAAATGCGATGTTTTCTCAGCATGCCAAGTGCCTATTTTTCAAAAATAGTTCAGTTTTAATTTTCCAATTTGGCAGTCTATAATTTTGAAAAATATCGACGACTCGAATTTAGTATCTTGCGTTCACAAATAAAAAAAGCGTATTTTTAAAATTCAAGATAAACAACTCAAAAATCAGATTTGCATAGACTAAATTAAAAACAAAGCTAAAATTCACAAAAAATACCTACATTACAGTTCCTTTTATCGTCCAGTTTCTTGCTGTCGTCCATTCTGTCATTTTGTATAACTTCGTCATTTAGATGTCGATAGTCGACAGCCGCGAAATTTGAAATTCAACCAGTGATACTGGTTAATCAATCAAAGTTGGGTATCACTGATTTAAGTGGTCAACTCTGTCATTTGTTGTCTTTACGAAATGTTTGGTTAAGAAATTAAAAAAGCTAATTTTTGTGGAAAAACTAAAAACAGTGAAGTTTATAATCGTGAGAGTCTCTAAAACCAGCTCAACGTCACAAGATGGTAATACACGGAATTTATATAGTTTCAAAATCTGGAGGCCTAATATTCAATTACGATCACAACACTCCTAAAATTGAATCGGAGAAAACCTTTTCTTATCCACTAGACATAAAATTAGGTTGGGAAAACAAAAAAGTTGTAGTTGAATTTGGTCAGAGAGATGGAATACATAGTAGGTATGACGCCCCTTGTTATCACATCGTACTAACCTATTTTTGTTTTAATTCAAGTTGGCCACGTCCTTTACGCTGTCAACGGAGTAATAGTGACCGGTCGTCAATTGGACGACGGTAGGGATGTCTTTGAGGTGCTAGAAAATAAAGACAATTTTCCTATAAATTTGAAGTTTGGTAGACCAAAAATGACAACAAACGAGAAGATATTTCTAGCAAGTATGTTTTATCCGTTATTTGCCATTGCTAGTCAGTTAAGTCCGGAGCCTAAATCGTCAGGTATAGAAGTGTTGGAAGCCGATACTTTCAAACTGAACTGTTTTCAAACTTTGACGGGCATTAAAATTATGGTGGTGTCTGAACGAACTCAGGCTGGAATTGATATTTTGTTGAGGCGTATTTATGAAATTTATTCGGATTATGCTCTTAAAAATCCGTTTTATTCGCTTGAAATGCCCATACGGTGCGAATTATTTGATACAAATTTGAAAGCGGTATTGGAGCAAGTTGAAAAAACCGGATTTTTAGTTGTGTAATCGTTGATTTTATATTTAAAAAAATTAGTTAACTTTAAACTTAATTGTTAATTTTTGTATTTATATTAAATTTTTAATTTCTATTAAAACAATTAAATTGTATGTGGTAAATCGCCAGTAAATTGTTTGACTTTGCTCTGAACGGAGCTGTATTACTCATTCTGCAAAAACTTGGGAATCGGAGGCACCTGGTCTAGCAATAAGATATATTTTAAGGTATTGATCTATGCAGCTATTGGTTTATCATCGTAAATAAGATCACGTTGCAATTTGGTCTCATTTGCCACTCTTGTAAATAATCACTTATCTACCGATGTGGGAGGTAAACAAGAAAACTTAAAAATAGTTGGAATAAAATATCGATAGCAAAATACCAGTGAAATAAATTTAATAAACACAAATTCACAGTACAATTTATTTTCCAATTAATGAATATCTTAAATTATTATTTCAAAAATGTAATACAAAAGTACAATTTGAAAATAATGTATAATAAATTTATTACAATAATACAAATTATAAAAGACAAGAGTGTATATTATTTTTAGTTGGCTGTTTTTGGGTCGAGTTAAAATTTTGAAAGCAAATATTTTAAGGATATTTTCTTACAGATCTAACATCACGTCTACTGTCCATTAAAATTATATAAAACCAGTCACACACGAAACGACGATTAATAATATAATGTACAATTCCACTAAGATGATAATAATCGGCACTTGAATCAAATCATATTTATGTCTCAGCGCCATTTATAATATTAAAGAGCAACAAATAAGCTAAGGACAAAGTTACTGTTTTAAAATACTTTTAAATTATAAATGTTGTCGACATCAAAAAAACAAAATTGCATATTTAGGACGACACGGGTCCTATTTTCTTTTTTTTTCTTTTTTAAAAAAATTATCCTAACAATTTTCCTAAACGAACATTTATCACGATGCGTTGCGTAGCAGATTTAATCATCTCCTTCCTCTTCTTCCGATTCTGCTTCTTGTAACCACATCAACCACTGGTTTACCTGAAATTTAACATTATCACAACCATGCTCAAAAATTACCAATTGTTCCTTACCTGGAACAATGCTTGTCTTTTGCCAGGATAAGCATCGGTGATATCTTCTTTCCACGTGAGAAAAGCATCTTCCTCGATGATTTCCAAATCGTAAAGTGCATTAAACCATCTCAACAACTGCCCTCGTGGAAATCCAAGTTCGTAAAAGTGTACTTGTAACGAATAAATAGCCACCAATTGAAGAGAAGGCTGTTCTCGTAGAAACGCTTGTAAGATTGGCATATACCTTTCCAACATGCTACGCTCCTTCTCGCCCACCAACTTATCGTCATCAACAGGAGCGGCTTCTTGTGTAATATATTTAAGCAAAACCGTCATTAGTGCGTTTATAAAACCAGAGTCGGTGTAATTTGCTGAATCGAGATTTTCGCGGATCCACTTGTAAAATTGTTGCGGATTAGGATCGGCTTGCAATTGTTTAGTCAATTCGGCTTGTATACGAAGAGAAGGATACAAAAATGTGAGATCACGTTCTTCCAAAATTTCTGCCAATCTCATTTTTGTCTTGTCACTATCAGGCATTTGGGATAATAAATTGATTTTACTGGTGTTGAACAGCTCGGTTAGCTCGTTCTTTCCCTGCGCTTTGTGCAAATGCTGTAAGATTACCAAAAACAGCGGATAGTAATTCCCGCTGTCCGTTAAAGATGCAACATCGCCTAAAGTGATTAAATGTTCGATAACTGCAAGACTCAACAAAGTTGCTGCAGCTTTTGTCAATTGAGTAATTTCATTTTCGCGTTCTTCTAATGAATTGCACATGGTTTTGAAAGAGTCTTGTATTGTGCTTGTGTTTAACAAATTGTCTTTGCGCAAATTTGATAGAAACTTAATAATTTTTTCCTGTTCTTCTTCAGTTTTATCCAAAGATAAGGTTAAACTGATGACGAGAACATCCCTTGAAAACTTGTCAGGCACCTTATGTTCTTTATAACAATCAATTGCTTGCGTTAATCCTATTTCGTCTTTGAAGTATTCTTCTAGTAGGGCTCCGAATTTCTTTAGCACTTCTTCTTTGTTTGGGCCCTAAACAAATACATTTTTTTTAGAATTGAAACAAAAAAAAAATAAAATAAAGAAGTTTACCTTGTCCTTTTTGCCTTGCTTTGGTTTATCAGCAGAGGCTTGCTTTATGGGCAGAGGCTCTTTTAATAAAGGCGGGGGCGCCTGTTTGATGGTAGGCGGTTGTGGCAATTGCGATTCCATTGGTCTACTGTTCATTATGTTGCTGGCTTTTATGGTGGACTTATTGAAAAGCGAATTAGCAGACGGTCTCAATTGCAAGTCACCAAGATCTTGCTCATGAGGAACTATGAGATTCTTCTTGAAGCGTGGTGCTAAATCTTTGTTAGATTCTAAAAGAAGAAAAACAAAAATTTAATTCGGTATTAAATTGGAAGGGATTAATGAAATTTCCAATTAGTGTTGAATGGATTAATTCAATTCCCGCAGCAAATATACAACATTTAGAATTGAAAATAACATTGGTGTAATTGGCCTCAAAAACTTTAATTTTAAAAATAATGAAAAGAAAAAAATGGAAAACCCTTTAAAGATAACAATGTTTTGATAAATCATAAAACATAATGTCGGATAAAAAAATTATCAGGAATAATTAATTTGATATGAAGTATTCCTTCATAAATTTTATTGAGTCAACATAATTTATAGCAATAACTAATTAATTTTTTATCAAACACATGTTTACGATTGCAAATCATTTTCTTTTTGAGACAAAAAAATTCATAAATTAATTAAATAGTAGGAATTACCAATTTTAATTGCAGCAATTCAAAGTACAATTATTACTGCACTTTGATCAGAATTTACGAGCAGTTCTTATTCCCCATTCTGCATTCAAGTGAAATAATTTAAAAACAATTGTGAAAACTTACGATTATTAAATTGATTGTTGCTGTTAGTTTGGTTGTGCTTGTATTGGCCCCTTTGATTGTTGTAGCCACCAAACCCTGACCGTTGATTGTTATGATTTCTAAAGCCTCCTTCTCGTTGACCACCAAATCCGTTTGGACCAAATGGATGGGTTGGTATAAGATTAGTAGTAGATGAGCTCAGGTTAAAGCCCATCAGCATATCTTCGATGCCACCTCTTGTTTTCATTGGATGGCGGAATAATTCTGACATATTTGATCGTTCTTGATCACGCTCTTGATTGCGATCTCTATAAAAAGAAGAAAAGTTAATAAAACAGAATTAGAACACGGAGAAAAAAGTCGACTTACCTACGATATCCGGGACGTTCTTCATCGTTTGATCGAATTTGATGCATGGGTACGGGACCCTCAATAACTGCAACCTTTCGTGGTCTCCAGACATCTCTTCGCAATTCTATAACATCTTTTAACATAAATCGTATTCTCGGTTGTAAATCTATATTTTCGGCCAGCTTTGTCATGCGTTCGAAATATTGATCCATCAGCTTTTTGCCCTTGTCGGAGTCCAAGATGCGGCCGCATGTACGCATAATTTGACTAAGGCATTCCAAATCTTCGGATGGATCGTCGCCTCGACGACAGGACAGTAATTCCTGAATGCATCGATGTAAAATGCTTTCCGATAAAATTTCCAACTTGCCCAACTCCCCAATAAATTTGATGTTGCCCAACATTTTACGTTTGGCCAATTGACGACGTTCATCTTCGTCCAAGGTGGGATCGACGACGGTTTTCTCCAAAAGTTCTGATCGACTTTCGAATTCGATTTTACACTTATTGAGCAACAAAAGGCGGAATGTACAAGGAGAATTGGAAGGTTCAAAGTTTGGGGCCTCATCTGACAGTCGTTTGCACAGCTGTGCATACATAGACGAGTATTTGGGTTCATCGAGAGCTTTTTCAAAAATCAACCAAATAACGCCTTTAAGTATATGGTGAGAAGTTAATTCAATTTGTAACAGATCATCGCTCAGCTTCTTGAATTTTTCTGGTGTAAGTTTGTTGAGAATTCCACGAACCTTACGAAATACCAGGTCGTTACGAGATTCGGGACTAAGGGCATCTTGTTGTTGTTGGTGGCGCAAAGTAGAAGGAGGGACCCAGCGTCGTTTGGCGGGGGGAGCACTGTCCTTCCCCGAAACACGAGCTTGTGGCCCCGTTTGCCTGGGGCTCTCCGTTGTGGTGGGTTAACCAAATTCTACTAAAAAATCACTCTCGGATCCGGTCAGTGCACACTGGATTTCAGGCCTTCTTTTGTTAGCTAAATACAAAAATAAGAACTATTTCGAAAAACAATATTGATGTTTTATTTTAAAAAAACTGCGTTTCGGCAGCAGTCGGAAACGTTTTTGAAACTTTCAAGCCCACGTGCAGGATAAAATAGTTTCCAACTGCTGCAGAAATCATTATCGTACATACAGAATATTTCAATAAAGCATGGTTATTATAACTTTTGTATTTTTACATATTCGAATTATATTTATCGAGCTAAAAACTTTCACCCATCAAAACATTAATGACTAACGCAAGCATTTCTTGACCAATAAACAAATACTGTGTTTAGCCAACTCAGTCAGAATTGGCTTTACTATTGTCTCATCTTTCCACTAGGCGTAAACCTAACTTAACGTTTTATCGCATGGTCTGGGGGGTGGGTTTAACAGCAAACAACCTCAAAAATAGCCAATAGTATTTGCTCTTAAGTGAAAGGGTAGCAACGAGGTAAGCTTTACTTTTTGACAGTTGTGCATCCGAAGATGGTAAATTCCTACTGGTAAACATTAATTATTCTCAAAAATGGACCAAGTCTTTTTCCTACTTTGGGGAAGGGTACAGATTCGTCTTCATCAGCATATTATTACAAACCGAGCTAATAATTCTCAGTAACATTAACCGTAAACTTCTGAAGTTAAAGCCGATATATTCTGTGGCGAAGCATAAGACAGAATCTGTCCTTTTCGGTCAAAAACGTAGTAACGATTGACCAATCAACGATCTTTAATTGCATATGTCTTAACGAAGACAAATAATAATAGAAAAATTTTATAATAAAAATAAAATCTATATTAACGAAGAGCAACCAAATTTGGCTAGTTACTCGAATATGTAAAATATAATAAAAGCAACCAGCGCTCAACCTAGTCTTGATATCTTTCACGGCTTTCAAGTTACGTGCAGAAAAACTAGGTTTAGCACTTTTAACACCGAAACATTCTGTACAAAAAAAACATTTTAGATTCTTAAAAAATTCTTTATTATAAAATTGGTTTAAAATACGGCTACATTGTAGCCAACGTCGCGATTTTGATTGGTCAACGCAAAACAACGCCGTTTAGCTAAAGGAAAACGTGGCACTGGACCAAGTTACGGCGTAAGCATGAACCCAGTTTACAAAACCGTAACGGTTTGATATTTCCGCATTAAATTTCCTGCAGAAACAGAATTTCAATTGATATCAAGGAAAAAAACTAATTTCGCGACGAGATTTAAAAGATAACGTGACAACAATAAAAATGATAGGATTATCAGATAATACATCTTCTTCAGATTTTGTGTGGCTGGGGAAATTTACAGCGCTCATCAATCCATTATAGTAGAAAAATCCAAATATAAAAGGTTTAATTGAAAGTCAGCTACAAGCGGCAATATCTTATTGAACCAACGAACGGTTCAATATTGTATGTATTTAAAAGTAATTGCAACTTGAAAGTGGAATAATGGATAACCCAATTACATAGGCATATTGGGAGTGTATGACGTCTTGAACGAAACTCAAGTGTTTCTCCATTCGCGTAGAAAGAGCAACGAACTTTATTTTACAGAATTCAACAACCCAAGTAGGTATGGAGCAGTAATCTCTTGGGAAAATCTACGTTTCATTAATAAATGCAAAAAATATTCGCCGGTTAGGTCGGCCAAGTTGCAACATTTTCACTGCAGCGATGATGATCCACATTCATCAACCTTCTCGTTTGAGCGGATGGGAGTCACCCTCAACCCTCTCCTGATTTACAGTAAAAAAATTCGTCTAGACGGTCGGAAAAAAACAAAACTCGAGAATGCATTTTTCGAAAGGACGCGAAATTTGACCGAACCGACACCTGAAGTAATAATTTTTCAATGAGACAACGACAAAATATGAATCGGACGTTAAGATGAGGAGGTCAGTGACCCCGCACACGGGCGGGCGAATGAATTTTCAAGGTCCTTGGCACATTCCAAGGATGTTTACGACTTCTAAAAACCAGGTGTCGAGACAATGAAAGATGCAGGATAAACGACGAATTATTCAACGTCATAGATCGTCAGACAAAAATAGTTTTGAAAAAAAAAAAAAGTTTCGCATCAAAACTGAATTGGCGTTCGAAGCGGAACGTGCACATCATGCAATTGCAAAACTAGTCAATTGGATATTATAAAAATGATTTTATGGTAATAAAAAATTGATGTCGGTGTGCGTGTATGAAGTACACGACCATGAGAGACAACAATAAGTGGGCGATTCCTGCTTTATACAGGGACACTAAACTTTGAAAACACAAAGAATGAAATTAATCAAGGTCGACCGTTAACACGGGATCGGATCAAAAATCTATCGGATTTTTTATTAAAACAATTGAAGGTAAAAAAAACTAAAACGCTCCGTTCCAAGAATTTGACGATGACGACAAAAGTTGAACTGCATTGCGCGAAGTGATTAACGAAAAATTTCCACTTGAAATTTCACCGTAAAATAGTGAGTTGCAATTTAAAACGAACACGGATGCATTATCGAAGGCTTAATTAAAGCGAAAAGTGTGAAGTTTCCTTCGACATGTTGCAAAAAGTACATACAAAGCCAATACCGTAATGGAATAAAGGTGAACAATTTCACATGCTCGTTATCCAAAATTCTTTATCGAACGTGTAGATATAAATACGAAATCACATAAAGTACACACACACTAAATGCACAATTAACACAAAATATTTTATAATGCAAAAATTAATTTATAAAAGTAAAATAATCGACTTACAGGGCCTTGGTTTGTTGTTTGCAGTAAAACTACTGGCGGTGAGCAAAGAACACAACGTCGTCGGCGAACTTCGGTTCTTCCGAGTTGATAAATTGAAGTACTTAAAAACGACAATTTCGCACGTAACACAACAAATAATTGGACAAATTTGTCCTAAAATGTAGAATAAAAATTTTGTTAACGAAATAAAACTTGAAAAGATAAACAAAAAGAGTTTTTTAGTGTCAAACAAAAATAAGACTTGTATTGACGTTTGAATGTTTATTGCCAACGTAAATATATTACCAATTCGATCCATCAATTGTCACCATTTTTTAATATTATTTCCTATACAGGGTACTGCGATAATAACATACCATATTTTTTCAAACTTTATTCATTTCAAACTACATTTTTAAATCACCTTAGTGCTTTTTCTAATCTTTTTTTTATATTATAAAATATATTTTTTTATACAAATTATTATAGATTTTAAATGTTCCGGTGGTCTTAAGTCCAATTTTTAATCGTAAGTTACCCCAAATTTAATGACTCCTGACCTAAGTCTTAGCCTTTGGACTTTAATGTAACTCACAATAATTAAAATCCAGGGTCGTAGTCATTATAATATTACCGTGCAGGTACATTGTTAAAATATTTTAGGTAATGCGATTGTTATCAGTTCTGGGTGTAAAATTACAGGAAATTACCAAAACATTTTTTAATTTAATCCCTTAATAGTAAGCACTGTATTGTTTGTCGAGATTACACTTTTGCACAAACTTGCAAAGGTTGGCACGGCGGCGGTAGTTACCAAGCAAGTGACGCTAGTGTAGTAATGGCGGCAAATTCAAAAGTAAGAAATTTTTTACTTTATAGAACCTCTATTTAATTACTCACTTATATTAAAAATTTTAAATGTTGATTTTTGTAATTATTGTAGCTTAATGCTTAGCTTGAAACTATTTCAAACCTAGCTTGGAATCTAAGATTCAAGCGACCTAGCTGTTTCCGTTTTTATTAGCTGAAAGCTTATCTTAAAGGAAAATTTAAAAAGAAAATAAAATAAAACCGACTTCAAAGAAAACTACCGTGACTAAAAAGTAAAAAATAATTACGTTATTTAGTTATTTCAACTAGCTGGCACAGGCGGCCAATTATTGTTATCTTTGGAGTCGGTGCCAGTCAATCTGGCTAAATTACTAAATTTCTTAAAAGCTTGGCCGGCACCGACTGCAAAGATTACAATAATTGACCGCCTATGCCAGCTAGTTGAAGTAACTAAATAACGTAATTATTTTTTACTTTTTAATCCATTTTTTTTATAGTAGTTTTCTTTGAAGTCAGTTTTATTTATTTTTTTAAATTTTTTATATTATCCTTATTAGTGCATGTTGCGCTCCGCAACTATTTGTCAAAAGCGAGTATGGGTAGACCTACTAAACGCAAAAAGAATTTTGAAAATCCGATCATAGTTGATATAAATGTATTTACTATTTACCTTATACTTAACGTACTACTTAGAAGATTAATAAAAGTAGGGTACTTAAGAAAAAATTCTGACAAACCGGGCAGGACCAGGTAATAAAACAGATACAGGTACTCAATACTTAATGCGTTATTAAGCCGATTTTGAGGAGAGTTGTGGAGAAGTTTGACGGTTTTTCCGGTTTATCTTCGAAGTTCACGATTCAATACGAATAAAATTATAATGGGACCAACTCGGAACTATACTTGATTTAACGCCTAAAGAATTTTGAAAATCGGTTCATAAATGACGGAGTTCTGAGGTAACAAACATAAGAAAAAATTTAAAAAAAAATACAACCGAATTGATAACATTCTCCTTTTTTGAAGTCAGTTAATGCGGCTTAGCTTGTGGTTTAGCGTGAGATATAGCTTAACTTAAGCTTAGCTTAAGCTAAAATAATAAACTTCTCAATCAATAATTTTATATTAGCAAATCTTTACGAATTTATGCGATCCTGATCCTATAATTTAATTCAAGAGTCAGCGTCAATTAGAAAAACCAACAATTTAGAATTTATAAGAAATTTTGAGAATAAAAGGTTCAAAAGATTATTTAATTTTATATCAGCCTATCTACTCGAATTTATGCGAATCTAACTTTATAATTACTAGCTCAAAATTACTAATTTTTTGAAATGCAAAACTGTAGTCAAATTTGATATTAATCCATCTTCAAATAAATTCAAAACGTTGAATTTTTCATTCTATAGGATCAGGAACACATAAGCTCGAAAAGACATGTTAACATAAAAATTGTCTTTTCCTAGTAAAGTGGGGGAATTATATTAAAATATTTTTAAAAGTTTCTTTTCTAACAGCTTTAGTTTGGTGCTTATAGTTTGAAGCCAACCAGAAACTTTGCTGAGAAATCCAGAACCTTACTTAGAAGTTAGTTTTAAAACTGCTTAGCTGCTGAGCTTGAGGCTTAGCTTAGCTTGCGACTTAGCGTAAAAAATTGCTTTAGATTTATCTCGAAGGTTAGCTTTAGGTTTAGTGCGAAAATTATCTCGAGATGTATCTTTAGACTTAGCTTAGAGCTTAGCTTGAAACCTAGTTTAGATCTTAGCTTGAATAATTACATAACATGCATGCATCTTTAAAGCGGAGAGTTAAGTCCAAACCTCCCCCCTCCCCCAGAAGAATAACTTATTAGAAAATTAAAAATTTGTTTAGAAAAATAGAACACCATTATTAGAAAAGTTATGTTAGGGAATGTTTGACTTGGCGAATGATCTGTTCCATACAATAAATTTCAGGGGAGTAGTATGTTAATCGCGCTCTCAAATTTAAAACTATCCATCCAAAAATTTTGATACAAAGACATATTTTTAAGCATAAACTGCACTTAAAATTTACGAATTTAAGGTGTTACTTATTAAAAACATCCCATAAGCGGGTCCAACTCGTAAATTATTGTTCGGTAAAGACGGAAGCTTTGATTTTAAGTAAAATTCGGCAATAAATAACGCATATTATTAATAGAATCAATAATCCTATATTAAACAAATTTATAATAATACGTTGTTAGCAGTACTACGGCTAGAAGTTAACTGTGGGCGGCTCGGCCCACTAAACAAATGCTGCATCTATGTATATGTCGAGCATACGCACCGTTAACAGAATGAGCAACTTACTTTCTTTTATATGAAAATCTAAACTTTAAAATTATTTCCGAAATTAAAGGAAAATTCATAGTTGATGTTAATTTATATCTGTTTCTGTTGTCATTTCATTTTTGTATGAAATTCAATTGTTTTTGGATTGAAACTAATACAATTATTATAGTTAGTATTGCTAAGGTATTTGTAAAATAAAGTGAAATACCGTAAGATTTGATAAAAAAAAATAAAATTAAAGTAAAAGTAGGATAGATGGTATTTAGAAATTATAAACGAAAGGTAAATTAGAGACATGGTAATTTGTCGTATTTTATTTTGTATAACCTTGCTCTACATAATGCAGAACGAACGAAAATAAATAGAAATAGAGCAAAGTATTGATAATGACACTGATCAATGCTCGGTGTTTGCCGATGACCTAACAGTATTGACAGTGGCGTAGCTATGCTAGGGCAGTTCGGTGCGACGCACAAAAGAATAAAACAGTTTGACTATGTTTTAAAAATGTTGATAAAATTTAAAAAAATTAGCGATGTGAAATGAAAAGAATAATCGAAAAATAAATGAAAAAAAAGTAAGATAGTTAAAAGTTAAAATAACATCGCTAAGTTGTAGAGTGAAAACCACGGTTTTATGCTTGCTCGTCCGTAGGCTGTCGACTCTACTTGAAAAAAGGTAGTAACTAAAAATTAAATATTTTTTATACGACCACCCTTACTGTTCTTTGTGATACCGGAGGTATTGATTAAATTGATTTTTAGAGGGAGGGGCCATCACAATAATTAAAGTATAAATTTTATTTATAAAAACCGGTCAATAAAATAATAAATATTATGACTAATACCTGGTTAGAGGGAGGATGGTATGGCCTGCCCTTAGAAAGGGTTACCCTTATCCTACCCTAAAAAGATAAATTTTATTGATTATCACTTTTAATCATTTTAAGTTTAGTTTTTCTCAGTTGAATCTGCTTGTAGTTGATCGCACTCAGATTCTAACACCTTATTACCTGGTTAATAAATAATAATAATAATAAAAAATATTTTATAACGTTTTTATTAGTAGTAATAAAATATTTCAGCTACAATAATCATGATCCCAAATAATATATAAATTTAATAAAAATACAAAAGAAATAAACCATCACCATTATATAAGAAAATAATAAATCCCAATATAATATAAAATAATACGAAGGTAATAAAAAAAATTATTAACAAATGCAAATATTTTTGCATTTGCAATTCTTGCAGATGCATTTGTTTCCAGATTGTGAGTCTTGATTTTTGGAGCAGCATACGCATTTGCAGCCATCTTCACATTTACTGGATTGGCTGGATTTTACTTCACCCTTTTTGTCAGAATCAGAAAGGCAGCACTTTTTGTTTTTGTCGGTGCAACAATTTTCGTTTTCACCAATGCAAATACAGACACATTTGCAATCATTTTTTCCTTTAGCAGAAGCACAGCATTTGCAATCTTTAGCACAATCTCCTTGTTTGCCGGAACAGCATTTTTTGTTCTCTCCAATGCAAATGCAGACACATTTGCAATCTTCTTCGCCTTTACCAGAAGCACAGCATTTGCAATCTTTAGCACAGTCTCCTTGTTTGCCGGAACAACATTTTTTGTTCTCCCCAATGCAAATGCAGACACATTTGCATTTTTCTTCTCCTTTACCAGAAACACAGCATTTGCAATCTTTGGCACAGTCTCCTTGTTTGCCGGAACAGCATTTTTTGTTCTCTCCAATGCAAATGCAGACACATTTACATTCTTCTTTGTCTTTACCAGAAGCACAGCATTTGCAATCTTTGGCACAGTCTCCTTGTTTGCCGGAACAGCATTTTTTGTTCTCCCCAATGCAAATGCAGACACATTTGCAATTTTTTTCTCCTTTACCAGAAACACAGCATGTGCAATCTTTAGCACAGTCTTCTTGTTTGCCGGCTTCGCCTTTACCAGAAGAACAGCATTTGCAATCTTTAGCACAGTCTCCTGGTTTGCCAGAACAGCATTTTTTGTTCTCCTCAATGCAAATGCAGACACATTTGCAATTTTCTTCTCCTTTACCAGAAGCACAGCATGTGCAATCTTTAGCACAGTCTTGTTGTTTGCCGGCTTCGCCTTTATCAGAAGCACAGCATTTGCAATCTTTAGCACAGTCTCCTGATTTGCCGGAACAGCATTTTTTGTTCTCTCCAATACAAATGCAGACGCATTTGCAATCTTTTTCTCCTTTACCAGAAGCACAGCATTTGCAATCCTTGGCACAGTCTCCTTGTTTGCCGGAACAGCATTTTTTGTTCTTTCCAATACAAATGCAGACGCATTTGCATTCTTCTTCTCCTTTACCAGAAGCACAGCATTTGCAGTCCTTGGCACAGTCTCCTTGTTTGCCGGAACAGCATTTTTTGTTCTTTCCAATACAAATGCAGACGCATTTGCATTCTTCTTCTCCTTTACCAGAAGCACAGCATTTGCAGTCCTTGGCACAGTCTCCTTGTTTGCCGGAACAGCATTTTTTGTTCTCCCCAATGCAAATGCAGACACATTTGCAATTTTTTTCTCCTTTACCAGAAGCACAGCATTTGCAATCTTTAGCACAGTTTTCTTGTTTGCCGGCTTCGCCTTTACCAGAAGCACAGCATTTGCAATTCTTGGCACAGTCTCCTTGTTTGCCGGAACAGCATTTTTTGTTCTCCCCAATGCAAATGCAGACACATTTGCAATTTTTTTCTCCTTTACCAGAAGCACAGCATTTGCAATCTTTAGCACAGTCTTGTTGTTTGCCGGCTTCGCCTTTACCAGAAGCACAGCATTTGCAATCTTTGGCACAGTCTCCTTGTTTGTTCTCTCCAATGCAAATGCAGATACATTTGCAATCTTCTTTGCCTTTACCAGAAGCACAGCATTTACAATCCTTGGCACAGTCTCCTTGTTTGCCGGAACAGCATTTTTTGTTCTTTCCAATACAAATGCAGACGCATTTGCATTCTTCTTTTCCTTTACCAGAAGCACAGCATTTGCAATCCTTGGCACAGTCTTCTTGTTTGTTCTCCCCAATACAAATGCAGATACATTTGCATTTTTCTTCTCCTTTACCAGAAGCACAGCATTTGCAATCCTTGGCACAGTCTCCTTGTTTGCCGGAACAGAATTTTTTGTTCTCTCTAATGCAAATGCAGGCACATTTACATTCACTTTGTCCTTTACCAGAAGAACAACATTTGCAATCTTCAGCACATTCTCCTTCTTTGCCAGAGCAGGATTTGTTGTTCTCACCATCAATACAAATGCATACACATTTACATCCATTTTCTCCTTGACTGGAAAAACAACATTTGCAATTTTTAATACATTGGGTGGACTTGGTTTCATCCTTTGGTTTGGAGTCGCAGCATTTCTGGTTGTCAGCGCCTTTCGATTCTACTTTCTTATTAGAATCGGAGGAACAGCATGATTTATTTTCACAAATGCAAACGTTTTGGCATTTACATCCACTTGCGCATTTTTTTGAAGACGAACAATTGGAGGTAGCACAAATGCATACCATAACACATTTGCATCCTTCCTTGCATTGATTGGATTTTTCTTGTTGAGCCATTGTTACTAAAAAAAAAAAAAAAATAAATTTAATTTAATATTAAATTAAAATAAAATTATTTTTGAATTTATTTAATTCAAAAAAATAAATGAAATTAAAATTTACTGATTTGAAAATTAAAAAAAAAAAAAAATTAAAAATAAAATTTTTGCGGTGTATCGAAGCAAATTAATAAATAAAACATTTTATTCTAATTTATAATTTTAAATAAATATTTAGAAACAAGCTTTGAAAATTGAACTTACCTCTAGAGCACTTTGGAGTATCTGCCATTGTATAAATTATTCACTAGATGTAGCTAGACACTGTAACTCGGATACTTTTAAATTTACGATCGTAGTAAAGTTGATAACTGATGAATTCGGCTCACGATCGTATTTTATATCAATAAATGTATAATTTCGTGTGCAAAATAGCACACGGATTCGGTTGCAAGCAGTACTTTGTGCACGGTACCATTGTTGACGTATTTCCTTATCAACTTACTAGAAGTTTCTGTAACGACATTCTATAAATTACATAACAAATAAATTAGTCATTCTCATAATGATTCGACAATATCCAATAACATTTTATCAAATTTGTTTTATATTATCGTTCTTAACAAATATTTGAAAGGAAATCAGCCTACACCAGTTGTTTATTAATTTTTCAATGCCAACAGTAGTAATATTTCTAATTTAAACATTCCCGCTGTTTTGTTTTTACTTAAAAATATACTATTTTTTTTTATTTCAAAAATTATTCGAGAACAAAAAAATCAGTTCTAGGTGCAAATTTGCTTAATTTTTGTTAGTGCAATTAAAAATAAACAAATATATTACGAAACAATTGGGAAAAGTGGCATTTCTAGTTTATTTTTATCTTGGTTTTGTTTGCAACGTAGACCATGCTTTTATTTTTAAAGGTTCAAAATGCGTTTCATCAGGCTTTGACGCTGCCAGAAATTTAACTTTGAATCACGGCATAATATTATTTAATTACAAGGTACTCATTGTTTTCTATACGTAAGGCGCTTTACCGGAAAATTAGAAAATCTACCCTTATTCTTTATTTATACTGATAATTTCCTACGGGAGTTATAAATCTAGGTCGTCCGATGCTTAGCAAGTTCATGAATTTTGAACATTTTTAATTATGTAAAATAACATATTAATTAAATTGAAATTTATCATCATTTATCAGTAATTAAGCTTTCCAGGTGATCTAGAAGCAACTGAAAAGTTTTTTGTCAATTTGCTGTATTATTACGCCATCTACCTTTTTAACATGTAAAATCCAACAAAAATTAAAAATTATTGGAAATCAAAAAGTTTTTGAATTTATGAATCTGTTTTTCTTAAAGCTTTACTGACTTCATGCAGGTGAATTTTTTTAAACCGAAAAAAGTCCTGACGCCCACATTTCAAGATTTTGAATAAATAATATTATTCCTAAAAATTCATAAAAAAATTGCTCGCAATTCGCGAATTTTATAGCTTTGGGTTGATTTTTTTCTTGAAAAAATCCAAAATATTTCCAAAAACCACATTTTTGTGATAATAAACCTATTTGCCTTCTAAATTTCAACATTTCGTAGATTTTTGAAATATTATAATTATGTAGCTGACTGAATCCATATCAAATCATAAAGGCTGGATTGAGAGAACCCTATTATTTTTCAACTTTCAATCAAACAATCAAAAAAAATTTAGGATTTCGAAAGAAATAATGTTATTATCAAAAATTCGTTGTATAAGCATTACAAAAATCGCTGCTAATTTAGTAATATTATGTAGCTTTTAGATTAATTTTTTCTTGTATTACGTGAAATATTACACTTAATTTTTTAAAATTTATAACTTCAAAAATTTTTTTATAATCACCAAAAATATTGCAATTTTTGTGAAAAAATCAAGACGTTTTTCTAAAAAAAAAACACTTTTTTGAGATAATAATTCTATCTGCCTTCTAAATTTCAACATTTTGTAGATTTTTGAAATTTTATAATTATGTAACTGACGAATCCATATCAAATCATAAAGACAGGATTGAGAAAACCCTTTTTTTTTCATTTTAAAAAGAGTTTTCATGCTCGATTAAGATTTAAATTTTCGAATTTTCAAAAAGATTTAGGATTTCGAAAGAAATAATGTTATTTTTAAAAATTCTGTGAATAGCATAAGAAAAATAGCTGCTAATTTGGTAATATTATAGCTTTTAGATTGATTTTTTCCGGTATTACGTAGAAAATTACACTTAATTTTTTAAAATATTAAATTTCGAAATTTTTTTCAATAATGACCAAAAATATTGCAATTTTTCTGAAAAAATCAAGACATTTTTCTCAAAAAAACACATTTTTGTAATAATAACCCTCTATCTGTCTTTCAAATTTCAACATTTCGTAGATTTTTGAAATTTTATAATTATCTATCATATCTATCCTATAATTTTATTTTTTCATCTTTAAAAGACTTTTGACGCCCGATTAAGATTTTAATTTTCGAATTTTCAAAAATATTTAAGATTTCGAAAGAAATAATGTTATTCTCAAAAATTCGTTGTATAAGCATTACAAAAATCGCTGCTAATTTGATAATATTGTAGCTTTTAGATTGATTTTTTCTGGTATTACGTGGAATATTACACTTAATTTTTAAAATATAAAATTTCAAAATTTTTTTCATAATGACTAAAAATATTGCAATTTTTCTGAAAAAATCAAGACATTTTTCTCAAAAACACACATTTTTGTAATAATAACCCCCTATCTGTCTTTCAAATTTTAACATTTCGTAGATTTTTGAAATTTCATAATTATCTATCATATCTATTCCATAATTTTATTTTTTCATCTTTAAAAGACTTTCGCCGACCGATTCAGATTTTAATTTTCGAATTTTCAAAAGATTTAAGATTTCGAAAGAAATAATGTTATTCTCAAAAATTCGTTGTATAAGCATTACAAAAATCGCTGCTAATTTGGTAATATTGTAGCTTTTAGATTGATTTTTTCTGGTGTTACGTGGAATATTACACTTAATTTTTAAAATATAAAATTTCAAATTTTTTCTTAATAATTACTAAAAATATTGCAATTTTTCTGAAAAAATCAAGACGTTTTTCTCAAAAAACCACATTTTTGTGATAATAACCCCCTATCTGTCTTTCAAATTTTAACATTTCGTAGATTTTTGAAATTTCATAATTATCCATACTATCTATCCTATAATTCTATTTTTTCATCTTTAAAAGACTTTTGACGCCCGATTGAAATTTAAATTTTCGAATTTTCAAAAGATTTAAGATTTAAAATAAATTCAATGTATAACATAAGAAAAATTGCTGTTAATTGTAATATTGGAGCTTTTAGATTGATTTTTTCTAGTATTACGTGGAATATTTCACTTAATTTTTTAAAATATTAAATTTAAAAAACTTTTGAAAATCACCAAAACTATTGCAATTTTTCTGAAAACATTGATTTATTTATTACTTTTGGAGAAATTTTATAATTATTTTCTAGAATTAGTTTCTGAAATATTTTGTTTATTTATACATCATAAGGAAAACCGCTTTTTTCACCTTAAAAATTTTTGAGATCCAATAGCGGCAGTTTAAAATTTGGAAAGAAATGAAGTTATTCTCAAAAATTTAGTGGATAACGTAATTTTGCTACCAAAATATTACAGTTTTTCTGATAGCATAGAACATCGTTTTTGTTAAAAAGAACACCTTTTTAAAATTTAATGTTTTTAGAAGGGGGGGGGGCGATCAATCTTCTCAAAATATTAAAATTTTAGAACAAGCGATAGGAATTTTTGAAAAATAACAAGTTTATTTTTTATTATTTTGGTTTTAGAAATATTTTAAATTTTTATATTTTTAAAAATTAAGTACAAATTTCCACACGAGAGAAAAAATTTTTCAACCAACAGGCTTGATTTGTTATGAATTCAACCAGCTAAATAATTAATATATTATAATATTAAAAAAATTAATATCTTTCAAACTAAAAATAGAAGCTCATTTTGAGCCTTTTGAGAATAAACTATTGAATTATGGAATTATTATAATTTCAACATTTTAACAAATTTAACATTTCAACAAATCTTGATCATGTCTAGAATTGAATTTAAGATGAGGTTTGAGGTGAGTTTTCAATATTTTTTTAATATTCAATCATGTGATTTTGATTTTCACAAGCATTAAGTATTTGTCATCAATTAAGAATTTCTTGCGTCAATTGTAATGTGATATTAGCACATAGTACATACTAACATTTATAACTTTGTAATTGTTTTTATTTACAATTGATTAGAGAGCTACAATGTCAACATAGAAATTGTAAATATTTTGCCTTTAAACAACTACTGAAGTCCTGTAAGTCATTGAACTGGAACATTCATTTCGCCAATGCGTTTAATAAAATGCGACGGAGCCTGATGGATTGTCCAATCCGGCACCCATAAATTAACGTTAGGGTAAATTACAGAAAAAATTAGATTGTAGGGGTGATAATTGTTTCCTTAAATTCATGACCGGAAACTGATGCACATGCAACCACGCAGGAAAATTTTCCGTTCCAAAGAATGCACTTGTGTCGAAGAACGTTAATGTTGCCAAATTTTTTCACTCTGCAATTTATGAAATTGAGAGATAATAAAGTTTTTTTAAATTTTACCACGTTTTTTATTTTAAATATACGCAAATGAAAATATAATTAAATATAGCATGCCCGAATGGCGGGGTTAAAAAATTACAATGCATCCTTAAGTACTTTTTAATAACTTAGCACCTAAGAAAATTTCTTTTATGATTTATGACAATGTAATTAAGGAAACATCAGTAGCATTCGTCCTGTTCGTGCGTTTAAATACGGGTATTTATAATAATTGACTTTTTGAATTTTTCTGCAAGGCAGACATTTTTCTGGAATCCTCTTTAAGCAACTGGAAGTATCAAGGGCGCCGTGGCTTAGTTGGTTAAAGCGCCTGTCTAGTAAACAGGAGATCGAGGGTTCGAATCCCTCCGGGGCCTGGGGTTGTACAAGAAACGACTTCAACTTTTTTGATTTTTGAAAATCAACACGCGACGTCGAATAGCAAAATTATTTAATTACGCTAAGTTTTATCTACAAGTTAAGATAATATTCATTTTGCTTATCGATTAAATTCTCCTCGTGACTTCCAAATATGAGATTAACAAAAGTTGAAATTAAAAATTATAACAAAATTTTGAAATATAAAAATTACTATTTAATTTTTAAAATATGCGTATCTACCTTAAATTCAAAATTAAATTTGCAATGTTGACTTTGAAAACGCAGATAAGATAAAAATAATTCCAATATTTAATTATCATATTTTTTTTCAATTAAAAGTAACTACTTTAATTATTTACTATTAGTATCTGTTTTTGTTAGATTTTAGTCGGTTATGTAATATTTTGAAAGGGCTTCATTAGGTAGGGTAATTTTATGGTTGGTTATTATCATTATAAGGGTGTGCTGCGATATTTTATCAACGAGCTCGCAGTTTGTTTTATTTTGGAATTTTACATAAATTTAATAAATGCAGTCTGCATTAATCTATTGGAAATATTCACAGAATGTCGATATTCGCTAGCAGGGGTGGATTGAGAGTTTTCGGAAACCGAGTCATCGGACGACCAGGTTCATTATTACTGGTCAGGAACTTCTCCTCACCAAACTAAAAAAAAATTCTGTTATTCTGCTATTTAACTCAATTATTAATATAATGTAATGCAGAAGCGTCGAAAGTGGATTTCTGAATTATCGCGGTTAATATCTTACAGTCAGGGCCGTATTTACGAGGGGTTAGGACCCTCTCCGAAATTATTTATCAAGTACTGGAGAGTGCAATCGTAAAAAAATCAGAAAAAATAAAAACAATCTTGACAACCAATAACAAAAACATTAAACTTGAAGTATTAAAAAAAAATTAAAACTAAAGATATTTCTAATAAACTAAATCCCAAATTTAAAAATCGGAAATTCGTATTAATACCTGGCGATTGGCGATACTGGATTGAATACACCTACTACTAAATTGCAAAAATATAAAAACTGACGATGAAGAATATAAAAAAGCCCTATATATTTACAGTACTGTGTAAAAGTCTGCGGCCCCTTAATTAATATTGTTAGTTATTACTCCTATTAATTAATTTTCGATTTTTTGAAAAATAATTATATTGAAATAAATGAAATAGATATTTTATCTTAATTCTTACTATTATGGTAAAAATTTTAAATTGCTATAAATTGTTTGAACCAAAAATTTTAAAAGAGAAATAAATTTTATGACAATCATCGGCAACATAGCTTAAAATAACACTTCCGCAATAAATTAGAGTGGGCATTGCAAACCCATAAATTGTCTTATATTTTGGTGTAATTTAGTTCTTCGTTTTGACAACATTATTTACCATCCGTAAAATAAGAATTTAGTTTGTGATTTTTATTAAATTAAAAAATTTTATTTAAAGACGGTTTTTTACAAAAGAGTTTAAAATTAAAATATGAATAAATTTAAACTTATTAAAAATATCGTAGTAAACAAAACTTTTAAAATGGCACAAACAAAATTTTATCCGCGATGCCCCCCAGAAGTCAACCTGTAATCAAAATTTGTCGCTCCCTCAACAAATTATTTTCAACCATTAAATAAAGTTCGCAAAAATCAAAATTTTCTTTGAATATCGAACTTAAATAAAGAAAAATCGCTCAAAAAAAATAATTACTTTAATTAAATAAAAACAATCTTCTCACAAAATTTCAACTTTTTTGCGGTCACTTTCGACCAAAATACTTTTAAACGAAATTTTCCAATAACAATACTCAAAAATAAAATCTTAATTGCAAAAATACTTGCACAAAATTATACTCAAAAAATCAGCGGAGCAAAGTCTAGGCCTCCATCGTTTCCGCTATCTTGGCAAAAAAAACCTTCTATTCATTTTTCTGCAAACATTACATTTCAAAAATTAATATATAAAAATTTAAATTTAAAAACATTACCAAAATTGCATTTCTTTTGCCGATTTTAGCATGACTGACGGTTTAAGTTGAAACTTAAATTTTTTATTTAGGTATTTATTTATTTATCGAATTTCTTCTATTTTTTATTTTATATTTGTTTTTTATTGTAGCTTTTTTTTATTTTTTAAATATGTTGTACTTTATACTTTTATTTCTTGTTTTGAATTTTAGTTTCCTTTGTATTTTAATAAATTAGCTATTTATTTCTTAATATTTTTAAACTCTTCCCCCCCGAAAATCTAGTCTAAATACGACCCTGCTTACAGTGGCGGACTACACCAATTGCGATTTCGTTCAGCACCAGTTAAATTTTTAATCAACTTAAAAATAGGGTTTTTTATTGATTTTACAAAAAATCTCAAAGAAAATCGTCATAATTTTAATTTGAATGATGAATACTGAAAACAAGTCGATAGCCAATCATTCCTTAAGGGGAAGTGGTACTGTAAAAAGAAGACACTTTTCTTTTTCACTTCAAGCATTACTTAATTTACTAATCTAATTATAGTTTGTTTTATTCCATCAACGTCGACGGGGGTTATCCACCAATGAAAACAAAAGGTTTAAAAAAAAATTAAAAACAAAAACGTAATTCTATTTACAAAATAGGTGGTACAAGAAGATCACATGAAAAAGTCATGCGAAAAAATTAAGTTTTACTTAAGTTATGTTAGGTACATAATATTTGGTATATCATTGAATATTTTAACTCAAACTAAGGTATCTAAGACTTCTTTGGTATTATGTGGTTTGTAGCAGCCGTAATACTCGTACTGTTTTTGAGACTTAATTTTCGTACTGTAAAGTAACGCCTGTAACATTTCACATTCCTGATCTTCATTCACTAAATCTTTATGTAAACTTTCCAAATGAGAACGTCTGCTTGTAATTTTCTCCATGGTTTCTTCTAGGACAATTTCGTTATGTTGCATTTCGCACGCACTTTTCGCCATTTCCGCTCTCAAATTTGATAAAATTTTTCCTATGTCGTCCGTATTTGTTTTAGTTTGCTTTTCGTACTTTTTAATATTCGCATGCAGTCGAACTAAATGTTCCTCTTCTTTCAGCAGTTTTTTGTTTATTTTTGAGATCATTTCAAATATTTCCGCTTGTTCTTTCGCAGTAGCTTCGCTGGTGGTCGAATTGGTATCGTCGTCCTTTATATCCTTTTGGATTTCGTCTGACGATGGGGAAAAGCGCTCATTCTAAAATAAAATAAAATTTACATTCTGCGCTGCAGGACTTAATATAAAAGAAGAAGAAGAAGATAAGAGCGTATCATATTTCCTGATAGTAAGAGCTAATTTACGATTAAAATATTTATTACTAACCTCAGGCGAAGATGATTGTTTATTATGATTTGATTGTTCGCTATCGCCTTCGGTAACAACTCCACTATCGCTATTTCTATCACCATTAGGGTTTTCTTCATAACTCGGTTCGATAGCTTCCGAGAGACCTTTCAAATAGGTCTCCAACAAGTAGTTGCTGCCGTGCTTACGAACTCGGGCTTTGTGAGTTTTTTCTTCTAAAAAACCAATTTGGTGTTCGCTATGTCTAAACAATAAAAAGTACCGCAAATTAGGCATTGTTTACAATAAATTTCACAGCACAAAGAAAAAATTGAAAGCATTTAACGATGTTTTCTTAATGCGTTTTTGAGTAACTCTACCTTAATTTTCTTAATTGTCGTCTAATTACTTCTCCTTGTGCCAGCACTAATTTTATCAGTTGTTCTGTATTTGAAGGCTGCTTTTCACTTTGTAGAGCGTGCAATCTTCGGGGATGAACCGTTTTGTAGGCACTTCCGTCTGAACGCGTACTCGACTCGGATCTGCATCGCTTTTTTCGATGGTGGAAACGATCGTCTCTTATTCTTCGCAGCGATATTTTCACCTGAAAAAAAAAATTATTATCTATAATTTCTATTGATTTAAAATTCAGAAAAGATACGCAATCAGCGTTATCGGATAGTAATTTTTACCGTAAAACACACAATCTAATTTACCCCCTCCCCCAGAGAAACACTGCGACCAAGAGAATGGTGTGTGGAAAATCCGTTTCCGGATGATCGGAAACTTGATGAACAATGACAACAAGATGTGTGCGACAGTTGACTTCCAACTAAGTAATAGACAAATCACTTAACTGCTCCGGAACTGAAGAAGGCGTAATTCATTCTATTTACCGAGGTAAACTGTTTTGTGTTGACAAAAAACGCCCATTCCATCCGTCCATCGCCATGGACTTCCTTGGGTTCTCTTTTAACTGAGTTTCTCAATTTTAATTTTCTAGAGAATTTTATTTTTTTCAAAAAGTTCTAGACAACATACACATATACAGCGCATACAAAATTTTCTGAAGCAAAGGTTTCTGAATAGCTTCAGACTTTTTTTTAAAGAGTTTTAAAAGACATTGGTTAGCGTGAAGACGTTATAGCAATTAAAGGACAACAATTAACACAAAAAATATTGCAATAATCCTTTCAAAAAAAGGTAGTTTCTCACATGCACTATGAGTGCTCTAAGCTTGCTCTTAAATGCGGGAGATGAGACGGTCGTATCTCAGGTTGGGTTCTATCGTTCTCAAAAATAAAAATAAAATTCTTCTTACGTTACGGCGACAAATAATAGAATGCAATGTAAAATTTCGCTTTAATGTCCCTGCGCCGTGCGACAAAATCGTTTTCCAAAAAAATTAATATCCAATTCAGAAAAATTAATAGTATTCCAAAAATTAATTAATAAATCTTATGTAATTAAAATAAATAATAAATTCTCCAAAATAATCCAATATAATATTTTTTGAAAATACATGTATCCAAATTTAAATAATGTAAAATTTTAACTTTCTTTAAAGAGATCGAAGTTTGATTTCTATTATCCAAAACGTCGGCTTATCTACCTCGCACGTTTTTTCCTTCAAATGCAATTTAAATTTTCTAATTGTAAATAATTCAAATTCAATTTTTAACTAATCGAACAGTTGTTTTTCCAAATCAATCAACCAATCAATCAACTACTGCTCGGTAGCAACATATCAAAAAAAATCCAAATATTCCAAAAGATACCTCTAAAAAAGCACAATAATGCATTCGCATAAAATTACTTCATTTAATCAAACTCAAAAATTCACTCACAACTTCAAAAATAAATTTCACGAAGTCAAAATTAACGAGCCAAAAGTCGCACCTTACTCTTGCGGCGACTCGTGGCAAAAAGCCTGGTATCTCCTTCGATTCGCCCCTACCTGTCTCATTTACAATGTTACAATTTAAACTTTATAAAATCAAAATTTTCTTTAAAATGCACAGGGTGGGTGCGAATCCTTTTGAAACACCACAATATTATATTTTTAGGTTGGTAATGATCTCATATTGCCAACCCAAAATTTAATTTGATACTATCAAATTTACATGTTAAATTGTCAAAGCAGGACCGTCCAATACATTTTTTTTAAATTGTAGAAAATAGTATGCCCAAATATGCACACTCAGTAGATTTCAGCCGAAATATGCAATATCCTGAAAAAATAACCAAAATATACAATCCGGTCTCTAGTCATCACATTCCTGGAAAGTGGAAATACAAAGGGAGAAATTAATTTTAAACCTACAAAGACACAAAAAGATCCCCAAATTTTTATAAAAAAAAAAATCGTAAAAAAAATAAAGAATTACAATTATAGACGTAAAGTTTTAAAAATTTTCTCTTCAGAAATTTGCACTTTTCCTCATTATTACGTCAACTAATTTACGTTTCTAATTCAGTTACAAAACAATAAATTTTAGTCAAGTATGAAGTAAATTGTAAAAATATATACGGAAATTTTCGAGTTTTTATTAAAGTTTTGGAATTCTTGCGGAATTTTTGAAATAATTAAATGAATGAATTTAGTCTATTCAAAAATAAGGGGAGTTTATCTTGCAAATAATGAATTAGTTAAATTTGAAGTAGAATCGTTGAGAAAATCTGTGATATACAAGTGAAGAGTAATCTGAAGACATTCGAAAAAATCTAGGAAATCTGAGAAAATAATAGGAAATTTTTTTTTTCTAATTATGTTTCAAAAGTGTCACTTTTTGACACTAAAAGTGTTCGGAAAAGTACTACTTTTTCGCCCTAGTGCGAAAACTAGTGGAATACTCGTGGAAAACTATCTTTTTCATTCTCGGCTTCGGTTTACAATCTCGGCCTTCGGCCTCAATCGTCAACCTCCGCCTTGAATGGAAAAATGTTAGTTTTCCTAACTTGTATCGAAAATATCTATTCTGCTTTTCTTACTTTTTCAATAGGAAATCAATCCAGCAGGAAATTTGGAGATATGTCTCAGAATCTTGTAAAAATTAATCTAAAGTATAGCCCTTCGGTTAAATTATTATCAATAATAATCTGGAATTTGATGTAAAATAGTTATTTATTCAATTTGAGGTAAAATAGAATATTTTTATAACTAACGAGAAAAATTCCCAAAGTGTATAAGTTTTGTAGTAGTTTGGCAATTACATATCAGCCACAAAAATACATTTGCTCCGAATAAAGTATCTATTATCACATATTTTTCTAAATTAAATATTGTTTTATTTTAAATTGTCAAGGTTGTGCTAAAAAATTTACTTTATGTCGGTTTTAAATTCAAAATTTTTTAAGTTATAATACCTGAAGAAAGAGTTTTAGAATGTAAAATTTAACTTGATTACCATGGTTATGCGGCCTGAAGGCCGCACTGCCCGTCATTGTACTGAAAAAATAAATTAATGTCGATAACTTTCAATGTATACAAAATTTAGTACCGAGTAAAGCAGTCTTTTTCTATCAAAAATAGAAAGATTAACAATCCTAACTGACGTTAATAGTAATTTTCTCAGACTGACATTGGTTTATGGCTGTTACTAACAGAACTAACTTATACATTTCCATTAGTTTGCTATTAAACCAATCAGATGTATTCTTTTCCAAAAAGGTAATATTATGTCAAATTAAAATCGGAATAATTTGTAGTATTTAAAGTTTTATAAAAATATCGACGTTTTTGTGACAAATTTGTAGAAGTCTAACAATTACATGCGAGCTACAAAAAGTACATTTTCTCCGAATAAAGTACTTTATTTTAAGTTGGTTTTTAGAAGTTTGAAGACAAATCCTTCGTGTTGGTCAAAATGTGGGAGGTGTGCTTAGTATTTTATTCAGTCAAAATGTGAGGAAACTATTTTTACAAATTTATAATCAATAGGTATATAAATAGGTAGGTTAGGAAGAAAATTTAAGGTCAGTTGAAAGGTTAGTGGATATATGAACTTTCCAATAAGAAAACGCAATGGTATAATTATAAGACTTCAAAGTGGTTATTAAAAATGCAAACATCGCTTTCTGAATCGGATATGTTGCAAGTTTGTCATTAATACTAAAATTAGTGTGCAAGGTTACGAATAATCATGCAACAGAAAGTCTTGTTAAGTGCATTGCATTGCAATTGATATTTATACACGAATGCCCATCAGATTACCATTTTCAGACAACAATTTGTTGCGTGTTAATAAACACGCATGTGATTTAATCTTTAATTTACCTCTGGTTGTGCAGTACCCCATGCGTTCCAAATGTCCAAAATCGCGGCTTGGGGATCCAGGGGTTGCTCGACTCCTCTCCACTTTTCTGTAATATGGTAACATTCTGGTTGGTTAACGCATTTTCCCTAAAATAAAAGCAGATTAAATAAAATAATCGTGTTAGCGTTCTCTATTTACCCTGGCTTCTTCATCCTGCAACAAAACGGAAACAATATCAGCACATGTAGTTTCAGCAATGACGCCTGAAATCCATCGTTGCTCACCTTTCACCCAAATTGGTAATTCTTCACCGCTACTATCGCTGTCAGCATCTGATTCTTCGTTCATTACATTTCTCGATTGCTCTTCCATCCACATCCTTGTACCTGCAAAAAAACATAAATTAAGTTATACCTGTTAAATCAAGCGCAACCGTTCAAGGTTGCGTGAGCAATTAACTTTTTTGCAATTTTTATTACGAGGAAAGTACTTTTGCCCATGGGAATCTTTAAGAATCGTGTTGTACACGTAACGTCTCACCGGAAACGCACGTACATAATCCACCGCGTACCTTTAACTCTTCAGAAGTGATTGATTCATAAATGTTTTCCAAATGCCCGGTTGACCTTCCAAGTTATTTCGAGACACACAAACAAAGAAAATTTAGCTTCAATGTCTACATAATTGTAATTGTTAAACTGACAAATATATCATTATCGAAGATCACCAAACCACGAGCAAACGATAATTCAACAATGGAATGAATGTGGGTTAAATTTTAAATTTAAATGAGTTACCTACATCTCATTTGAATATTTTTTTTGGGCGCAAATTTAATTTTAAAAATACTCCCAACCAAATGGCTTTATAATGTAGCACCTCAAAGATTCAAACCAACAACGGCATCAACGTCATCAAAACCGAATCAGATTTTTTCTTGATGATCCAAAATTATTATATTCACCGCCTCGTAATCAAAATGTCATTTTATGTACTTGCTGCACTGATTAGCGCAAAAATTACGGTTAAATTTGCTTAAAAGTGTAAGAAAAAATTAAAAGCACATCTCGAAGACACGCCTAAAGAAATGGCCAAAAAAAAAGATTTTTTGACCAAGTTCTCTTCGCTCGAAATATCCTTCCAGGTTAACGAACCCAAGTTCAATACCAATTAAACGTGCGGCTAATTGTTGCAATTAAAAAACTTCTAGGACGCATTTACATTAATTTCCTATTTCGAACAGCATCGGCAATGTTCCAAAATTTACGAATTTTAATAATCAAATGTAAATAAATACAATTAAAACCATTACACTCCAGTTTTTTTTTCTAAATTGCCTTATAATTAAATCCGGGTTACTGGATCATTGCAAAGTTAATTAAAGGTCTAACTGTACTCAAAAATTAAGCAGATTTTCAAAAATCCGTGATATATTCGTTATTATATTTTCCCGCCTCGGGCGAAAAAAATTGTCAATGCTTCATTAATCATTGAAATGAAATAAATATCGTAATTACCACCTGGGTAAATTATATAAAATAATTAAAGTAGCCTAACCGCTTATTAAGTTAATTCGTCGATATAGTAATTACACTCAATTGCTGATTAAATTTATGACTTCTTATTTAAATGGAGAAAATTTAAATAAAAAGTTTACTTAAAGTGAAACCTCATAAATCGATCAAATTGATAATACAAAGTTGGTAAAATTCAAAAAGTTATTCCAAATTGTTTCTAGACAGAGGAATAAAATTACAGTAATCATTAAAAATTATCCCTTCATCTACTCAAACTTGAATAAAACCGTATAATCAAAAGCGAAGATAAATTCTTACATCAAAAAAAGCCGAAATGGCTTTTAATTTGTTGTTTCTTAAAATTATATAGTCAACGTCTGCCTATGTTACGGTTCCATTTTTATTTTTGAAAAATGTTCTTGTAAATCAATGTAAGTAACAAAGTAGGTAAACTCAAGTGTAATAAGTGTAATAAACACTTAACCCTCAAGATATTAAAGTGTTCCACATTTATGTACATTATTTTCCTCACGTGCACACGCGAACACCGTAAATTTTGGCTACCGCTGTTCGCTTAACGATTTGTTGTTAAAATTTATTGCTTAATTTGTTTTAAATTAACGTAGGACGAAACTGCTAATAATTTAAAATAATTATAAGCAAATTACTTAAATAATAATTGCAATTTACCGTCACTTTCTACAATTAAATGCATAAATCACGCAAGTACTCAAACATTTCGAGACCAATTGGCTTTTCATAATTGGGTCGAAATTTGCATTAAATAGAAAATTAACATTTGCTTCAATTTTTGACACAACTAAAATTAAATTAAAATGCAAATTTAATAATAACTTTGCCAATCTGTTATTTTTAAAAATCGAATTTGTTCATTTTTTTCCTTGAACAATGCTCGAAAAATGCTTTCACTTAATTAAAGAAATGTGATCGGTTCGTCTAAATCAAACCCATTTCTATAATTTTGCACCCAAACAGGAAAATATGAATTTTCCCAAAGAAAATCTAAATAAACTGATCCGGATTGATTTAATTTTAAAAACAAACAATATTTGAAAGGCATAGAAATATTGCTAGGCTTTCACCCTTCAATAAATTAGAGTTGAGATTAATTTATTTTACAAAATTATTTCATTATTTAATTATTTCTGTTTTAAATCGAAATATATTGGTAACTACTTAATGGTTGGAATATGGAGAGACTGGGTTGCCAATTATAATAAATAAATAATTATTATAATTACTGCCATCACGGAATAATATTTTATATAAGTTATAGTTGTTGCTCTTGTAAGTAATTTTTCTTTTGAATACAATTACAATTAGCGGTGTACCAAGAGTTGGAACTAAGCTCTCAAAACTGTGTCCTAAGTAGGCAAAGTTAGCTGATACATAAACAAACTTTTGTGTTAAAACGACAAAATCTTTAACTTGAAATTGTAAAAATAGGATTTGTCGAGCTTGGTGAAAGCCGGCCGTAAGAATTAAGTTGCAGCCTAAAGGTTCGCCAATTAAACAAATTGATCGTTCCAAAGTATTTATTAGAGAAAAATTAGATTGTAATGGCTTTGAAATGGAAAGTACTAAGTAAAAGTAATAATCCAAACGTTTCATAAAGCTAAGTTACTAATTTTTTTAATCGTCCTTATAGGCAATTCTAAGGATTCTACAAAATGAACACTATATTCAACAACTACTAATAATATAAAATGTCCTTATTGATAAAATATACAAAAATACAGAGTGTTTAATTTTTAGTAGCCTACAAGTTTTCTTGGTAATCTAACAGGAGGCATTTTTGAAATAGTGTCATGCAATCCTTACGAGGTGATAGTAGGCATAATAAATAGTTCCGCATTTTTTCAGTTGACAAAGCAATAAAATTAATTGGTTTTATCGAAGCGTATATTATTAAAACAATAAAATCAATCGTCGACCCAAAAAACCAATTTACAAACACGAAAAATTAGCAAAGGAAAATAAATTTTATCGAAACGGTGCCGTTGTCTGACAATAAGTGGGTAGATTTCTATGCAATATTTTTGCTACGATATTCATCAAGGTAGATCATTTCTTTAGTATCTGTAAATTACCGTTTAGCAAACCCGTTTTAAACCTTCAAGGTATACGTAAGTTTTGCCGTTTTTTTTGTAGTAAAAATTAAAACGTAACGAGGGAAAATTAAAAGCAATTGGCTCGTAGTTGCGTTCGTCCCTTTCCTCCGCTCAACTTTCGAGCTTTTGAAAGGTGACGAAAAATTGTCGAGTCTACTTTTACAAAATTAGAGGTTATAAAGTCTTTTATTGCCCGTAATTGCGAGAATTATAAAAATATTTTAGTAAAGGTAATTCTAGGCTTTAAAAAGTGCATTTACTACATGAAGAACACACACGTAACTGTTGTTGTGTCGAATGCCTTCACGTCTATATAGGTCAATAGGGACACGTTTTTATTCTACGTTATATTTCGTGAAGGTTAGAAACGTTTGGTTTTATTTTAACAATTATTTCTTAAGGTTTTGGGGCATTCATTACCATAACAACTGAAGGCACGCTTTACAAATTAAACCCACTTATTTTAATCGTCTACTTAATTTTGATTGGATGGCTAGAAATTTAAAATTTTATATAGGCACATATTTAGACGAATTTATGTAACGGCTCTAAGTGACATATTGGGTCATAATTAAGTTGAAAGTAATATCGTTATTTGTGTTTCATTGACACTAATTATGCTATATTTATTATATAAATCCGACATAGTTTACTATTATTGTCAAGTGCTATATCTTGATTTTATAAATTTTTACCTAACAACTTCCCATTAAAATATACTGTACAGTTAAGTTATGGTTCTTATTGTTATAGCAATTAACCTGAAAAGTAAAAAAACAACACAGTTCTACTTTCGCGGACGTGATTTGCTCGAGACTCGCAAAACTTTCGAAAAACCCCTCGTACAGCTCAAAGCTTTTCGTCTATTGTTGAGATTATTACAGTAATTTTCAGACCAACTTTTACGATTTTACTATAATTTACATTATTTAAAAGTACAATTTATTTAACCTTCGGAATGTTTACAAGGCGTATCAAAAAGTATTGAATCTAATAATATTAATTATCGATACTTATACAAATATTGTTTAATATTATACAATTTCACAGGTTTGATTATGCATAACTTGTTGAAATTATTTATAATATTCAATGTTTTAATATGAACTTTGAACTTAAATAAATGATCCAGCGGTAGCCCGTCGAAAGAATTAAGTAGTAGCGCCAAAAAGCAACAATTATTGTACCTTTTTCCACTCAGAGACTTCATTTCATCAGGTAACTTCTGGTATATTTTTTTATTTATTAATATCCAATAGGTAAAAATATTATAAAGGGAATATTTCAATATCGGGGCTGTGTTAAACTTTATTAAATAGGAACCATTAGAATAAATGTATCTATAAATTACAGTAATATGCAATAAACGGGGGGGGGGGGCTTAATGCGCTCTTCAAAAGAAAATACACAAATACAAAATAGAAAAAGTCAAATTTATTACTATTACCCTAAACGAAACATAAAATTCATACAAAAATATAAAATATGTACAGGGTCTGCCCGGATACACTTTACATACTTAGGGCCACTTGTACAGTGCTAGTTTCACAGTTGTTTAAACCAAATTTAACTTAAAACCAGGTTTAACTATTTTTTCACCTTGTTCAGTCATAGTTTAAGGATTAAACTAGGTTTGAACCAAGTTTAAGTTAAACCATCGAAGTTGATGGTTTAAGAGCAGTTTATGATTGAAATATAACCTAGATATTCACAAGCATTATATTGTATTTTTAAAATGGACTTTTTGGGAGAATAAATGTGCAAGCTATATGCGATGCAAAATTAAAAATTAGAAATCTAGTTTGTAGATGGCCAGATACTAGTCATGATTCTGCTATTATCAATAACTCTAGAATTAGAGCTAAATTTCAAAATGGTTTGATGGGTGATAGTTTAATAGTAGGTGCAGAACGGTTGTACCATGGTGGGTTACTATATCTTGTAATCTGCGAGTTTAATAATAAGTATTGATTATTGTGGAAAAAAACTACATAATTTTAATTTTACCTATATTAATAATTAAACTTAATTTGATTTCGAGTTTCTAATATAAGATCTGCCAAAAAATAATTTTACTTCGATTTTGATAATAGTATTTATAAGAAACTTGGTAAAATTTAAATTTGTACTAAATTTTCAAATTACACTATATTACGACAGACGCTTCGTACAATTTTCAAATGTCAAAATATTCTCGTAAATATTTTGTAAATAATACCAAATACCAAATACCAAATTAGTTAAATATAAAACAAAATTCCTAGCAATTTTAATACCAACCATACAAATTACTACTAAACAGTAGATTATTTAAACCCTTCTTAAACTTCATTTATACAACACCTACGTTTTTAAACGTCGTTTATAAATTAAACCAAGTTTAACAAATATTGAAATTAAACTCACACTGTACAAGTGGCCCTTAGTTGGTGATAGAGAACACTTTTCTAAACATTTTTAACAATTTTTTTTTTCTAAATTCAAGCCTTTGAGAGCTAGGCTTCGTTAAAGCATTATTTTAATTTCCACATTCACGTAGCCATCCTATCGCCCAGAAAATATTAATTTTTTAGTAAAAATGGATTAGTGTTTTTTTAAAGAGCGTGAAGACTAGATTCAACCCTTTTTTTGTCTAAAATCAACGGCTTTCAAGTTATGAATAAAAGTAGATATAAAAATTTTGAAAAATTTGAGCTTTTTTTCATTTTAGTTTTTTTCAAATCCTTATATCTGCTAAACGAAACATTTTAGAAAAATTCTGACGCCCCATTTCGGAGAGGATATTTAATGAACTACAACTTTTGTCTAGTAAAAATTTTTGCAAAACTAAAAATATAATTTTTTAACATTTTTTTACTTACTTTAATTTATAACTCGGACAATAAAAGGCTTAATCTAGTTTGTAGATTATTTTACGCTCTTGAGAAAAGCACTAATCCAGTTATCCAATAGTAATCCAATATTTTCTGGGCTATGGCCACATGAAGGTAGAAATTTAAAAAAAATGCTTTAATTAAATAATCCTAACTCTCGAAGGCTTGAATTTAGAAAAAAAATTGTGTTAAAAATGTTTCTTAGAAAAGTGTCTTCTACCAGCACTTAAATTATGTAAAGTATATCCGAGAACACCCTGTATAAACAGAAACAAACTTTAGAATAAACAAAAATCAAAAGTAATTTATAATATATTTATTTTCCTAGCTTTTTCTTTAACAAATTGATTAATATAATACCACTCGTATTTAAGTTGTTAAAAAAGTTATTCTTTATAGGTATATAAAATACTCATATAATTTAATTTGCTCTGTCCTAAAGAAGATCGTAAATATTTTTTATCTTTTTTAGAGCTAAAATATATAAAAATAAAAATTGCCGCCCTCAAAACGCTTGCGCTCCGGGGCTATAGCCCATTTAGTCCTGTGGTTAAAGTAGCCCTGGGGGGGAGGGAAGTAGATTCTTTAGGATTCAATAATATTGCAATTTTTAAGTGCGGCCTTCCCAAAGCAGAATATTAAATTTAAAAATGCTTCCCAACTAACACAATTACTGGGTTACTGGAAATATTTTATACTCCCAGATCCCCCAGTCTGGCTTATGTGCATGATCAGAGTTCTTCGAAGGAAATCTAATTAGTATGCCGCTTTCTCAACACAAAATATTACATTTTAAATTATATTATTTTCTTTTCGTCGCTGCTTCGCCTTCTTATTATAACTAATTACGAATCGCCACCACTGTAGGAATTGAAAACAATTTAATTTGATTTAATCCAGTGTTTGTTTTATCACTGTGCTATCAGCTTATTAGAATTTAATTTAATATGCACTACTTTAACCTGATTAGTTGAATAAAAAATAAATTGACATTTTAAGTTAAATTTAAAATTTTATTTATTTGAGTGGCCGTTCGCCAAAGCCTAAAATTTGTAGCTTTAATTTTAATATTTTATTTTGTGAATCTTGAAAAAAGCCTTGCATATTTTGGAACTATTAAAATACTAGAATAATCAAACTTAACAAAATGTTAAAATAATAAAATTTTAACTATTAAGTAAATAATACATACTACGAAGATAACATAATATTTAACGAAACCAAAATGACAATAATTCACATGTAACAGGGTTGAACTTAGAATATTAAAATAAACAAGAAAATAGAATTCTGAAAAAATTACGCTATAGATGTGGTAAAAATTACAATAAGAAACAAAAATACAAAAAAACTTGTAACATAATATAATTATTTTAACATTTTGTTAAGTTAGATTATTCTAACATCACATGCTACTAAATACCACAAAAATACTTAGAAAAACCTAAACTTTTTTAAGTTATTTTCTATTAACAGAAAACGTGCTTTAGGTACAAAACGTGGTAAAATTTGAAAACTCGTTTCAAATTTACTTTCCAAGCAATAGATAGCATTGTATGTCTCTGCTTTAACCCATTGTATGGGATTTAGATTTCATAATCTTTTCTTAACCTAAAATTTCATTTAGACACGTGAACTCTTCTAGTTTGGTCATTTCGTAAGAACAATATTTATTTTAAAGTTTGGTTAGTTTCTTGATTTTTAAATTAAAAAAAAAATTTTCAATGTTTGGTATATTTGCTCTCACTCGTTATTTTTCTGTTAAACATGACTGATGATCCATAATAATCGTGAAATAGGGGCCTTTATATTATGGTACAGGTTTTTTGTATTTTTGTGTTTTATTGTAATTTTTACCACTTCTATAGCGTAATTTTTTCAGAATTCTATTTTCTTGTTTATTTTAATATTATAAGTTCAACCCTGTTAAATGTGAATTTTTGTTATTTTGGTTTCGTTAAATATTTTGTTTTCTTCGTAGTATGTATTATTTACTTAATAGTTAAAATTTTATTATTTTAACATCTTCTTAAGTTTGATTATTCTAACATTACATGCTACTAAATACCACAAAAATACTTAAAAAATTCTAAACTTTTTTAAGTTATTTTCTATTTATTAAAATACTATTTTGTTATTTAGCTAATATTTTATAAATTTTCTAATTCAGAAAGGTTTCCAGACCTCCCGGTTACGGAAACCATAGATTTATGTGCACTTTTCATTAAACAGGCCTCTTTTAGACTTTTAGAAAAATTAAAAAAATTTACAATTCTTACATTTCTACAACACAAACCGCAATTGTCGGGTTTATAATTGCAGATTTTACTTTTTATAAACTTTTTTTTTTAATGTCACATTTAAATAAAAGTAATTTCATATTTTGAAAATATGGAAAATCATCTAAAAAATAAGCAGGATTACAAAAATGTTTACACCAACAACACAAACTTACTTAATGATGCAATTTTCAATAAGGTTTTACAATTAATTAATTATCATCAGACTGTAAAATTCAAAATGTTGTAAAACGTACATTTTGTTGAGAAAAAGTAACTGGAAATTTTGAAATTAAACAAAAAAATTTTAGGTGACCTAAACCGTTAATGATATTTACTACATCACTCGATAAAAATTAACCGGTCATTTTATTTCGAAAAAAAAAATGGTATATCTACAGACAAGATTTATAGTTGATCGAGGGATTATTAGGATTATTATTAGTGTTATGTAATTATGTGTTCTTGATTTTTAAATTTAAAATACATTACTTTAACGATAAAAAAGCAAGTTTCTTCCTAATTACTGTTTTAATAATTTTATCTGGCGCTTAGCAATAACATCGGCAATTGTTTCATTGCCATTGGCAACGGAAATAAAGATTTCAAAGAAACTTACCAGCGATATATTATTTTAAAATCTTGCACATAAATTTGCCGAGTGTGGGTTTTGTTCTAAATTTTTATTGGCCGTTTTTTCAGACGGAAGGTTTTGAAATAAGAAGAAAAACTTGGCGTCTCATCACACTTAATTGTAAGAATAGTTAGGTGCAAAACTTCAATTTAAAAATTACAAAACAAACCCATTATTAACAGTTACTCTTGCTTTCAGTGTTGTTTTCAGTCGCCGCACGAAACACCGATTAATACCTGCATGTTCTACGACGATAGAACCAATTTGGAAAATTTTTTATTTCTCAAATTAAATGCTACAACTTTATAGCGAAACCGAAACGATAAATCTGAAACAAATTTGAAAACCGATCTGGAGCAGTGCTTCCAAAACTTTTTTTTTGTTTGAAGTGAAACGTGAAATTATAGACGCGAGTAATTAATTTCAAGTTTCTTCTTTTAATCGAGCAGAAAAAAATAAGTGGGCCTGAAAAAAGTTGATCGTGTTTCACGGTGGTCTTTTTACAGAAGCAAAACATAAATTAGTGTCGAAAGGATCAGCGTAAGAGAAAGAGCAGCATGTAATCATGGCTTAAAAAATCAAAACAAATATTATAAAACAAATCGTTACACGGGAGTTGAACCATTTCTGAACGATTGAGACATAAAAAAATTTTATGAAGATATTATGACGATGGCGTGACAAATTTTTATTGTTTTTATTGCAGATCAGATTATATTGATGGATATTTAATTTTATGTAATTACCACCTGTTTTTCATGTGAACCGTCAGGACTAATTCGTTTTGATATACAGTAGGAATAAAGCTGGTGGGTACGTGATTTTATGTGATGAAACGTGTTTTACGCAGTTCTTCACATTACAATACTTATTATTCATAGTTATGGTTAGTAAACACGTTGGACTATAATAAAATGAAGAAATCATTCAAATTTTACAGTTACAAGATATAATAACGAATCATTATAAAATACAGTAGCGAAAAGAATTTTGATAAATTACTATTTTGCTATTTCGAATTGCCCGACGAGCTAGCGTTTGTAACACTTTTTACAGAAAAAAGCGAAGAGAAGATCGCGGAAATGATTAATCGGCCGGCCAAACAGGTCAGGCCTGAGGTTTGGCGCTTTTTCCGAAAAGCTCCAATCGAGCGAGCCGAAAGCGGAAAAAAGGTGAAACACAGAAGTAATGATGATGAATGGCGAAAAAGATACTTTTCTTGTGGGAATTTGCATTTACTTAGACGATAATTAAAGTGGAATTGAGCGTACACAATGCAGTCATTAACTTATAAATTTGTGTAATTTTTCAAATCGTTCGTATTTCTTGTATCACCGCAGCATTTCTTTGGTCTATTAATTTTGCAATTCACTGCACTTGGAACATTCGGTGTCTTTTCAATTGTCCGTTGTTTGCCAAGGAGCGATAAAAATCTGAAAATACCTTATTGTTTTTTGTACTTTAAGTTGATTATATCAGAGAAAGTTAATGAGTATAAACAAAGTGTGTTATGCTTTGTGTCTTAGAACGTTACGGGCACGTGGATATCTCGCTTGGTCGCTTGGTCTGAACTATCTAAACGACCTCCCGGGGGCATCACGCTTAAGATCAAATCTGAAACGTTATCTTCGAGATTTCAACTAATTTACTTCCGGAAAACTGCTTTGTGTCCAAAGCTTGAAATTAATCAAAACCCAAAACAGATAAGCGCACTTTGGCGCGTATCGGGCTAAATATATCCATTTCGACGATGTACCCATTTCGGGTCACTCAACCTCTCAACTGTGAACTTAAGATTCGTGATTCAACAACCTCCAATTTACAAAATCTCCATTTGATTGATCGATTATTACAAACAACGAAATGAGTTTTCGTCAAAATTGCACAATAGAGTTGCCGACATATTTTTTCCGGACGCACTTTCATTTCCTCTCATTCTTTCCAATCAATCAACCTGACAGGAGCTGCAATGTTATTGCATAAAAATAATTTCATAATTGCACATATTTTGTTTCCAAAAAATTCGGGTCACCACACCAAGCGATCTTTGCTTTCAAATTCTTCCCGAAAGATTTTGCAAAACGAACGAAATTGGATAAGGTCGGATCGCGCTTTGGAAACGAGCTGAGAAATCTTTAACCAGGTTAATTGGCAAGCGAATTTATTTACTCAAGGCAAAATTTCTGTTAATCGTATTTATTCCGCGTGCCAAAAGAATATAAATTGATTTTTTTTCTGGAAATAATTTTTTCCTCGATATGCGATTTTATTATGCCACACAAGTGCCAACAAATCTTTTCAATATTCAATGAACATAAAAGGTATAAGTAAGTAGTAATTAGTTGAGAATAGTAATAAAAAAGCAGAATTCTAGGTAATTGGTTGAATTATGGAAAAGTAAAGCTCCGTCTTCATTGGTGCATGGGCATAAAAAACTTGCATTTTTAATAAGTGACCGCTTAGTTATTAGAATGCTATAATTGCACACTTACCTGTTTGCAACACATTGATAAATAAGAAAAATCTTACTTTTTCTTTAAATCATCTCAAGGTAAACAGTGGCTCGTTAGTCACGCGACTTTGGAAAAAAACGCTAAAATAACTTAAACTGTTTGCAATAATTGACATATGGTAAGAACAAATTGATGTCTCGGATTTTGATTTATGTAATTTCCAATATTAAAATCATTTTTACTCTACAATAATTGCAACAATAATTATCCACACACAATTATAGTGATCAATACAAGCGGAACTAATTTTAATAAGTTTTATAATTGCCGGGTACAAAGTACCCGCTTTCAATACCTACACTTCTGTATAATAAGTAAAAACGTAAACCACTTGTTCGTGAATGACTAGAAAATTGCAGAAAAAGAAAATTGATTCAAAATCTCACGCAAACCAAGAAGGTCAATGCAGTGAAACTTGCTTTTCTGGTCAACAAGTTTTTTCACACGAAAACTGGTTTTGGGTTGGACGAAATCTGGAAGAAGAAACAAAAGCGGAGAAAGCGCCAAATCCACCAATTAATTCTGATAATATAACAAGGCATAAATTCGGTGCTTTCCAATTATTGGGCAGTTAAACAGATTAAATTAGGACTTGACCAAGAGCTAATAAAAATCCAAGTCAAGCATGGTTACCAGCTTGCCGCATCCATGCCCTACTGTCAAGCGTCACTGCTCTACCGTTGCAGGTTTTGTTGGCAGTTCAGCTGAGGATCATGAGACTTTAAAAATTGTAAAATTAAATTAGTACCAGGAAGATGTATTTGTTTTTCCTACTTCTACAACAAAGTACTTCTTGGAACCCACTTGAATGACTGTGATGCAGATGCAGTTTACTATCCTTCATCTGATCCGACAATAACAATTTAAAAGTTGTATTTACGGTTTATCTTCTATGTTATACAGGAATTTCATACACTCTTGGGTATAATGGCTAATAAGGTTTTATGTAGTTAAATTCCTATCTCTCGTAACAGTGCCGTTCTTGTCATAAAACAGCTAAGGCGAGCTTAGAGACACCGTAGAAATAGTTTGATTGGAGATAAAAATACTCAAAACTGCGTAGATGCCACTATTGTCTTTAGCGAATTTTATAATTTGGTAAAAGTCTGAGAGGTATGGAATACTCTTCCGTATTTCATTTTGTTCAAAAGCAGCTGCCGAGCATTTTAAATACCTTCAATTATTTTAGTATTAAGAATAATAATTATGTATTTCAAATGTAATTATGTATCAGTCACCATTAGCAAACCCCGGTATTTATTGCCATGATTATATTGTGAGGAATAGAAAAAATGTGGAAAATTAATTGTATGTACGTAAACCGTGTTTACGGTTGCCGCTACTGTTGCTTTCTTGTACGCAGCGTTCCTCCAAATAAACTAATCGATCTAATTTTAAACAACTCTAGGTGAGTTACAATAATCATTTAGTTCTTCATTAAATTAATATGTCATCAATTACATATTTTCATAAATCACACCTTTGTAAAATCAATCATTTTATTCAACTTTAAAAATTTAAAATCTAAAAAGAGTCTATCCAAAGCCAGATTTAACCCAGAAGTATCTTTAAAAAGAAAAAATGTGTAGTGTTATCTCACACGCATTTTCATCAACTTTTAAATATATGCAAAATCAAATTTGAATATAGAAATCTTCAGGTAAGTCTCAAGATTGCACTTTATAACCTGACCACCAAACAAAAAATATAATGATTCAAAATTCATTCACATTGGAATCTCTATCAGAACATTTGCCAATTTAACAAAATCTCAGGTAAGTAAATGCTTTAATATCCAGCATAAACTAAATTATTCTTTTAAGAATAAACAAATTAATTAATTTAAATCAAGAACATCACAATGGCGAAAAACCATTCACCAACATCAATTTCAATTTATTTACAACAATGAAAATTTATTTGTTGGGAAAATTTATGACAATATATTGTAATGTATCAGGGTCATCTATTTTCTTAAATTTTTTCTTCCCTAATAAATTGCAACCACCCTTTACTTACAATAGCGCATGAGACTCTTTCTATCCTATCTTTGCTATATTACCATAAAATCTTGCAAATCAAAATCACTTTTCGATTAAACCACTGAACTCAAAAAAATTAAATTTATTTTACACTTAAAAAAAACAACTTAACAAAATATTGCTTAAACTAACTAAATCTAAAATCAATCATCTACTCTACTCGCCATCTTCGCTCTTACTGCCAACCTTTTTGAAACAAAATCTTTTCATTTCCTTTCAATTTAAATTTCAAACAAAAATTATCGAATAAAATGTTATTACATAATAAATATTAAATTATGGGAAAATATAGGACAATATATGCATTTGTTCTGAAAATGTGAAAAACTTTGAGTTTTCCAAACCGAGGGGTCTTGGGAGGTACGGAATAGCTAAAGTATTGTTTAAAAAAATATATTGTAACTAAACATTAATTAAAAAGATTGTCGGTTATCATTACTTTCTATTGTTTAAATGGTGTGGAGCTCAATTAACTAGCTTGTGCGGCCTGAAGGCCGCACTGATCAGTCATAACTTTTCATATTTTTTAAATATTACCATATTATTTAAGTTCCAATATTTGAAATCAAAACATTAGAGTTATATACAAAACTTTATTTTTCTTTTATCTTTCCTTCTGTCTCTCTTTATGTAACCATGCTCTGATTGGTTCACGTTTGTTAGCCAAACAATCGCACTATTTGAGCTGTCAATCAATTGAATTTTAATGTATTCACTTATTTATTATGAGATCACGATCACGAGAACTTCTCAATTATATTGCTATACTGCAAAATTTGATAAACTTCCCAAAACCTATCAGCTACTAAAAATTACTTTCTTTTTTCAATAAAACCAATGAATTACTTGGAAAGTAAACAAATTTTCCTCTTACTTCTAATAGGCAATTAAAGCGGATATAGGGTATGAAGGGAAGTAAATCAAACAATATTATGTGCTAGCCAACGTTTTGGACTATTTATTAGTCCATTCTCAGGGTTGACAGTTTGAGATGGTATTTTGTATTAGAGTAAAATATTTTATTGACTACTATTGTGATTTTAGATTGAGTCTGGATGTTTTTTACAATAATATTAATATTTTATGTTTTGACTACGATCGTTGACGCAATTATTTTTTGTATATCCATGTCAATTCCCGACACCATATATGCAATTTCAAACGTTTACCATCTTAGCCCTGGACCTCACCTCTGTCAGCCCTGAGGATGGACTAATAAATAGTTCCTTCATACCCAATATCCGTTTTAATTGCCAATGAATTACTTATTAATTATCAATCCAAGTAAGAAGAAAATTTTCAATATCACAAAACAACGTTCAACTTCCGCTAAATTTCGAGGCGAACTCACTTATCAAAGATTTTTCTAGTTAGAAACTGCGTGCGCAACAAAAACACTTTATATTTCATTACAAACATAAAGACCGCTGTACATAACACAAGAAATATATAAAAGCTATTATGATTTTCCATACGTTTCGTTTTTATTCACAAAGAGTAACAAGTCAGTGCGGCCTTCAGGCCGCACAAGCTTGAAAATCTAATATTTGTAATATTTATATTGTAATGGTATTTCGTAGAAAATCACCACACACTTATCTTTGCTCAGGTAACCCTGGTGTGCGGAAGCAGTTGGGAATTTTTAAGAGTCGAGAGTTCTTAGTTTCAAAATCGATTGTAAAAAAAATTTACAATCCAAAAAAATAAATAGTATTCCAAAAATTAATTAACAAATCCAAATTATATTCAACGTAAAAATTAATGTAAAATCTCAGTTTTATTCGAAGGAAACGAAGTTTGGTTTGATTCAAAAACGTCGAGTTATCAATTGAACCATTTGTTCCTTCAAATGCAATTTCAAATAATTTCAACTTCTAACACAAATCGTCGTTTTATGATTCTAACGGCTTTAAATCAAATCAATCCAATCAAATTCAATCGCTCGGTAGCCACTCACAAAAATAATTATCTAAATATTCAAAATAATTCCAAATTTAAAAAAATACGCAATAATGCGTTCGTATAAATTCACTTTATTTAATATCAAAATATTACTCACAAATTCAAACTTATTTAAAAAAAATCTCAATAATTGCCTCGAGCCAAAATCGCACAACAGACTCGTGCGGCTACTATCGGCAAAAAGCCTTATATTTCCTGTGATTCGCCCCCACCTCTCAATTTTACAAAGCTACAACTCAAATTTTTTAAAATAAAATTTTCCAAAATGCACAGGGTGGGTGCGAATCGCTTTGAAACACAACAATATATTGCAGTGGAATCTCCGTAGAAAATCTACAACCTCTCACATTGTCTCGGGTTAGCCCTGGATTGCGGACACTATGGATGATTTTAGGGCGAGGGTTCTAGCGTTTTAAAAATTAAGAAAAATAAAAATTTCTTATCCAAAAAAAATTAATTAATTGTCCAAAAATTATTAATAAATTGCATGTAATTCGAATTGCAATGTAAAAGTTTTAATATTGCCTCAAGGAATCGTAGTTTTGATTCTCGCTTATCCAAATCGACGAGTTATCTATCTCGCACGTTCTTTCCTTACGAATATAAATTTTGCTTTCCAATTTCAAATATAACTCGTATTTCTTACTCAAAATATTCTTCTTCCAAATTAATCAACCCAATCAATAACACTACAGCTCGGTAGCAACTCATTAAAAAATATCCAAAATAATTTCAAATTTTAAAAATAATTGCGCCTTAATGCAATCGCATAAAAATCACTTTATTTAATCAAAAACTACTCACAATTTTAAAAATAAATTTTACAAAGTCAAAATTTACAATCCTACAACTCAAATTTACTAAAACAAAATTTTCTTTAAAATGCACAGGGTGGGTGCGAATCGCTTTGAAACACGACAATATATATAATTAATAACTAAATTTATTTAGATGCTCTTCTCTAGCTTTGGTTTAAATAATTTTTATTTCATATATGTTCATACATTTTATTTTTAAAATGGTAAAAGTTATTAACTTATAAAAGTCATTTTATTTTTATGTAAAATATATAATTTATAGAAAGCTGTTTAATTGTTTTCAGCATTGCTTCGCTTTTTTCGGGCGTTAGGGTAAAATTAGAGGAACAGAAAAATTAACCAGGAACCAAAATAAAAAAAATTATGATTCTTTTTTCTTAGGTTGATAAAAATTCATTCTTATTAAGTTTTCTGAGATTTATGGAAAATATTGATTAATAGCCAATATTGGCAAAAACAATCTGATTTTGCAACACCAATTTATTGTTTTAATGAGTGCAACTTAAATAATTAAGTTGGAAATGGTCGAGCAGTAAATTACCTGCGGGATCAATTTAAAAATTACCTACTCGACGAAATTGACATTTAATCACCGATATTTGAGCAATTTCTTAAAAGGTTGCCAATTTCCGATAACTTTTAGATTATTATTATTACCTATATAATATTTTAATTTTTACAACTTCTTATGTAACCAGAAAAATAATTAGCTGCAATAATAACTTGAAAAAATCAGAATAAGATCGAGAAAATTTTAATGAATTCAGTATTTTGCCAATCCTTGATATTAATTGTTGTTGCTAATTATTTAAAATGATTTATACTTATCGCAAGTTTTACTTTTGTTCAAACCAAACTGTGATATGCTCTTGGAATAAAAAAACGTAGGTAGGCAAAAATAATTAGCAAATGCTAATAATAACAATAATAATATTATGTAACCTTTAACACCTTTCATCTCAAAATTATTTACAAATCAATAGATAGATATGTTGACACAATTCATGCTGCACGCCTATGATTATTTATTGCAATGTTATTTTGAACATGTAAATAATTTTCTATTATTACTAATGCAAGGAAAACTAATATTACCGAAGAAAAATATTCGAGTAAAGAGAGAGGAAACATTTTAATTTGTAAAAGGCTTGCCTGCTCGACCCATCACGAATTTTCTTATTTTTTTAAATAAATGTGCATGAATAATTAATTACTTCGGAAATTTATACGTTACGGGGACAGAAGTGACAGAAACACAAATTTTTGTGTATAAAATTTAAAAAATTTCTAGTTTGTTTTTTTAAGCTTGTGGAAGTTGTAAATAATTTTTAATTTCTTCATTGAAATAAAATTTATTAAATAGAAAGTTTTGATTGAAAAATTATCGAAAAGAAAACAAAGAAAATTTGAAAAAACCAATTTTATTTTAATTTATTAATTTTTAAAATCAATTTTACTGCAGTATTAATTTTATGTTCGTAAAAAATGTTGTAAAAATTTTAAAATTTCTCTGCGAAATATGCAAAGCATATACAATATAAATAATCAATTACTTGAACAGCTTAAAAATATTTGTTGTGTGTCAATAATTCATGTCAACAAGTCGGTTTTATTGGTTTTTCATTTTATGAGCATTAACACCTACAATTTTTATATACGCTGAAAATATAGAGGGAATTATGAAGAAACTTGCATAAAATTATAATCGGAAAGAAATTAGAATTAATGTGACAAATGCAAAATTTGCAGTGACAAATTGTGTTTTACACAATTTTCTATAAAATTGCAATAAAAATGTTTTAGTAACATTCCTGCGACCTGCGACAGATTTAATTGTTGCATAAGTTAACATTGTTGTTAGAGTTTAAATTTTTTATGTCGAAACAACTAAGTTATGGTTAGTGAAAGGCAATTTTATGACTTCTTTTTTACTAATTTGACATTAATAATTTCCCATTTACGATATAAAAGCTTTATTATTTGCTTAATACGGCAAAATTGTTGTTTTTGCAATAAAACGGCAATAAAGTGAGATAAATGGAAATTCAATCCTTACCTTTTAAAAATTCCGATTTTGGCGCAGAAATCTCACACCCTGAAAAAAGAAATATTATTAAATTGATGCCAAAAAGGAAGTTTGTTCAATGCAGTTATGAGAAAATAACTGCAAAGGTTTACATAAATATTTTGAAAACAATCACAAAGGCGTCAAAATTCTAAGAAACCAAATTTTAACAAAATATTTGTTATTATTATGCATTGTGAGTGTAATTTTGTTTGGTATTCAGTTATTGTTCGAATATCCGTCAAACCAATGCTTACGTAACTGTATTCTCAGCCTACACAATGCAGAATAACTAACTTTGTAAGATATTCAAATACAAATATGAACAAAAGTAAAAATTTACCAACTATTGTAATATTTACTACCACTTTAAGTGTGCAACATTGCAGAAGAGGTGTGAAAAATGTTAACGAGCAAGAATTTTTATTCAACGTAGAGCTGTTGTACCTACGAGAAATATTTTATTCTGCCAGACACTCTAACTTTTAAAATTATCATGTCGGACTCCTCGATCTCATTCTGTATACTAAAATAATAAATCTACCTATAATTTTATTCACACTCCGGCAAGACAACTGTACAAGAACTGCAATGCAATTAATTTCTTTTAAACATTGTGGCGCCCTAATATTTTCGTAAACTTTCATTCGAAAACTGTTAAAGTCCACACTTAATAATTACCACCAAACATTATTTTATTATCCTACTAACGTTGGTATGACTCAAAAATAAATATAATATTAATTACTTCGAAGGATAATAGACAACAAAAGCTGCTAAAGAATCACCTATCAGCGGAAGTGACCGCGCGGTTGTGGATATCGCAGTGGATAGGAGTTATTTAACAATTGCTTTTAAATTATTTCTTTAAATTTACAAATTTATTGATTGCTTAGAAATTTTTAAACTTTTATAGAAAGTGTTTACCCTATACTTCCTCTCATCCCGGTTACGCTACTGGAGGAATCATCATCATATTGACTACACACCATATTATTATCACAAAACTGATATTTTTAAAACTAACTGCACAATGTTATTATTATTACCTCCCATTGGTCCATTTTAGGCTACCAACCTAAAAAAAATAAAGAGATACGGTTGTTTAGTGCGGTTTAAGGCCGCACAACCTGAACAATCAAGCTGCACATTCATTGAGTAGTTTATTTATATTTAATTATACCAAATGTATACAACTGATTTTACCCAATTAATGAAGCAATAAATAATAAACCAATAGTAGTTAAGAAAAGGAAGCTGTACATCTAAACAAAACTATTAAATTAAACCTGTACATATGTAAATAATGAAGTCTACGCTTACGCTACATCTTAATTACGGATATTACGGATAGATTATGCTAACTCAATAAGAATGGACGAGATAAACACGTACAGAAAAAGTTACGATGATATATTGATGATCTATTAATTAATATTATTGAAATAAAAATGTTCAGAATTAATTTATTTTGGACAATTTATTTTCAATTTTTTCGTCATCTCCCCTATTTTAAGTATATGGTGTTAATTTTTTTTTACATGATTTAGTATGAGTATAGAATAATTTCCAGCATGGGAAACTAAATAAACAGCAAAAAGTGTTTTAGAGGGCATGTCATACCTCCCAGACCCCCAGGATTTACACCGTTAAATGTCACCGACTACAATGTGAATTCTTACATTGTTTTCAGCTCGTGAGTTTTTAATTATGTAATAACAATATTCAAAGAAAAAGACTTAGTATTGTATTATTTCATTTATCTACTCCAAAATTAAAATTTTTCTTTCAACTTTTGCCGCTTTTTCTTTAACGGCTGATATAGGAAATTACCATTAAATTTAAATTATTATTGCTAACTCTTTACTCCTCAATCATTGGTCAAGGGAGGAATTGCAACATACATTTTTGTACCCCAGATTTCCGTTTATATCCCGGATTTCTTTGAATGTTTGCAAATGTCAGGGAATTAGTGCACTTTTCCACTGCTTTTTCTCAGTTTTCTGCATTTCTTTTATTTTTAAAAAGGAAGGATTGGGGCATTTAATTATTATGCGTTATGCTTGAGATAGATAGGCTTTCTGCAAGAGCCACATTTAAAAAAAAAAATTACAAAATTACATTAAAGCTGTTATTTTTTCCTGTACAGAAATATTGTGAAACTCTTATATTATAATTTGAATAATTTAGACACAAACATAAAATTTTATTTTTTGACTTTGTACCTACATGTAATTCATCGTGTGAAAGTGTGAACAACGTCAAAAATTCATTTAAATAAGTAAAAACGTAACAATGGTATAATTTAACAATAATATAGAAAAACTCTGTAAGCTCTCACTTTCCCTTTCATAATTTTCTTAAATAAAATAAATTCAAAAATTATCAATTCATTTTTTATAATTGAATTTATTCATTACTATAATGCTTACACTAAATGTGTGAATAATATTTAAATAAAAAGCCGGCTGGTTAAGACACAACATAAAATTCTTATATAAATAAATTATTACATAAGACAGTGGGTAATAAAAAAATACACAGTATGCGTGTGAAGAACGCATAATTCTATCAAATAGAAAAAATGCACTCGTGAAAAATAATTGTCTAAGGTGAATTGAATGGCCATCATAAAAAAGAAAACCGCGAAGAATTTATTGGCCACATACTTAACCCACCGGAAATTACACCTAATAAGCAAGCCAAATATTTTAAGTGCAAAATTTTTTAGTCGCTAGTTTTTTGCATCTTGTTTATTCATCATAGAAAGTCAAGAAAATAATAATTTGTAATTGCAAATTCACCACCAACATAAATATCGAAAGTAACTTTCCGAGCAGCCCACGTAATTTAAGCGTCTCAAAAAATGACAACTGTAAATACTAAATAGTAACTACAATCTAAGAGATGAATAAAATATATATGTATGTAATTTACATTTTTGTGTATCAGTATATCGTACATAATATCATTTACTTTAAATAAAATATCAATATCAGTTGAAATAAATTACTTTGATTAAGCTATTAAAATTATTCAATATTTTTAATTAAATGATTAGCATAATAAGTAATATTAATTATCGGTGCAGTAAGATTTTGATTTACTCGACATCGGGTAATATTTTTTATTTTTTCCAAGTGGACCCTGACCACTTCTGGATCAGCGATTCTAATTTACGTGGCAATTAAAAAAGTGTAAAATCATTGCAAAAATTTCATTTAATAGAAAGTATGATCTACATAAAAATAATAAATACAATTAACCGTTACTTATTAACTTCAAATAAATTAATAGTGGCAAAAACTTGCAATTTCAAAAGAACTTCTGTGTATATGCTTATTACTGTAACAGCTGTAATAATATCTAATATAACTTAACTATTAAAATTAATAATTAGTATTTCTCATGAACAAATGTTTGATTGATTTATTTTAAAATTTTCTGTGTTAAAATTTAGCAATTTAAATTAACTAAACTATCAATTAATTTATTTGCATTGATTTCCTTGTTACATGATTCGGTCGAAAGTGAAGATTAGCTGTCATAATTTTTTATGATTTTATTATTGAAATGTTACTATTAAAGAGGAAATCGGTTGAGAAAAGTTTCTCGTCGCCGATTCCATGCTGGCAAATTTCGAAATTGTTTTTTTTATTTTTATTTATTTTTTTATTAAATAAAAATTTAAAGGTTGCTTAATCTGATGTGCGATTGAACCCCCTTTCACGTCCCTGTTAAAATAATGCTTTTGTTCGAAATACCCTGTATACTAATTTATAATTTTAATTAGTAAGATAACAGAATTAAAAAGTGGCGGTGGGATATGTTGTGTCTATTTGCGTTTAAATGACTCACGCCAGCACCTATTTTATTATAATTTAAAGCACTCTTGCGGTTATTCATGCTAAATGGAAGATATCGGATGGCTATTTTATGTGCCATTTACATACACATTTAGTTAAATCCAGTTATCGTGTGATAAAGTGAACTAAATTTTCAGTTATGCGACTTGAGCTGTTAAATGTAAGTTTTCCATTCATGGAATTGTTTAATTGAGAAGAGAAGGAAGTGTGGGTATAGTTCACCAAGAGATATATGACTAAAGATTAAATTTATTTGTAGGAGACTTACACTCATAAAAATATCATTCGAATCTCAAAACACCTTTAAATTATCGAAGATCAGAGAAAAAAAATTTCTTGAATTAACGAATTCACTCTATTAGGTGGTGAGAACTATAATTAAATCCCCCCCCCCCTCTTAGCTAAAAACCGAAGTTTAAGAATTACATGTTAAGTTGTCGCAATGTCGTATCAGCATAATGGCAGATTTACAATGAACCAATCAATAATCTGTAATTCTCTACGACAGATTTGTATGTTGAATTGAAAGATTGTAGAGAATCACTACAGAAATAACATATTGGGATAAGAAATTATTATTACTCAGAAGTGATCAAAGTCCCCCCCCCCCCCTGATCGTGTTCGTTTTTCTAATCACGTTCGACCACAAAATACTTCCAAACAATTCAAATCGAAAAATTCAAAAATAAAAATTACAATTTCAAAACAAATATTCAAAAATTTCAAGAGCCAAAGATTTACATGTTTGCTCCGGCGGTCATGTTGGCAAAAAGCCTCGAACCTCCTCTGATTGGTCTCCACCTAGCAAATTTTACAGCAAATTTTATCTCGCAATACAAAACTTTTACTGTACAGGCTAGGTCCAAATCGCTTTGATACACGACATCTTTTACCCCCGTTGCTAATTGCAGTGATGAGAGCAGCTCAAAACAAAATTCGCAAAAACCCTTTTGGCGTGTTTCAGAAAAAAAAATGAAAAAAATATTATCCACGACATTATAATTTATAGTAAAAATAAATTAAATTTAAAAATCGAATAAAAAGGGCTTATTTCTTCAAAAAAATTTCTATTCATCATAATCCACTTCTATCTTTTTCTGTTTTGTTTACTTCTCTTTTCAGACCTTCCACTAATTTATTTTTGTCTGAGGCGTTCATTTTGCTGGGGTATTCTTTCTTCTCCACTCCCCGATTCATCTAAAACTTTCAATTCTTCTTTTTTTCTTCTTCTTTTGTAACTTTTTGTTTTGCGTTATCTAATATTATAATTTCCAATTTTCTAGTTTTGATCCTTTAATATATCACTCCCAAAAAACTAAATTATTACTTTGTTTTACTTCTCATACCAGTCGCCACTGATAATGCCCCCCCCCTTTAAAACAACATTCATCAATACAATTGAACCCAAACTGTTATGGGTTATACTGTCTTGAACTAACTGTTACTGACGTAAACCTTGTGAACAAAAATAAGTGCTTTGAATTTTAATGAAAATTTAAGAAATCATGTAAGCCTACCATAATTTACACATATTTTATCTTACAGATATCATAAACTGCAACCAGTGGAGAAGTCCAGAATCACATTCTCTTCAATTTTATCTTGTTTTTTTCTCACAAAACTATCATTTTCTACTTTCATTACTTTTACAAAACAATCACTTCGCTTTTTTAAACAAAATTATGACTTTGTTTTAACCCTCTGAGTCTCACTTCAAATAAAACTTTAAGGAAACGTGGTAAGGGGCTCAGCAAATTTTTATTCTTGCGAGGCTAAAAAGGCAGCCATTTCTTACAACTGAGACTGTGAACAATAAATGGTTCAGAAACACGGGCTTCAAACAAGTCAGAGTTTGGAAACGAACAATTTTTCAGATTTACTCTATTTAGAAGAAATAGGACAATCGCCACTTTTTTTAAATCATGAAACCTTTAATAAAGTAATAAATAACTACTTTACTTCCTACTAATATAATATACTATTTTATTTACATATCTTCCCGAGGAATCCATTAATTAAAATATCGTAGGTAACATTTTTTCACGTTTTTTTTTAAACAGATTTACTGAGGTACTTGAGAGTATTCCATACCTCCCATACCCACAGTTTCAGAAACAAAATGTTTTCATGCGTTTTATTATATTATGGCTTATGTTATATTGCAATACAGACCGGCGGTATAAGTATACCTCCGAGTACACTAGTAATTGTATGGAACACCCTTTAGATGTGAGTTTGGATCAAGTTATAAAAATTTAAAAAATAAATAAGACGAGAAAATAATTATTAAAATAAAATATTAATAATAATCTACTAAAAGGTAATCAATGGATAAGTAATACTAAAGAGTATTTTATAACCCCCTCCCCCCACTGCCTTAGTAACTATGAGTTTATTCTATTAAATAGAAATCTATCACTTTTTGATAAGGACTACACCGGAGAGTCTGGGGGGGGATATGTATACTTCTAATTGTATAAAATAAAATTGTTATATAAACTTACATAAAACGTAGAATTAAATTAAAATATTGTAGGTTGCATTAAAAAATTCATTAGTCATGATTGCATGACCGCTTTTCTTTGAACAAAATTACTGAAATGCCTACTGGGGAGAGGGTATTCTATACCACCCAGACCCTCCGGTCTCAGAAACTGAAAGTTTGTATGCACTGAATTTATTTTATTAAATAGAAACCTATCACATTTTGACGAGAATTACAATCTTATATTGCAGCAATACACACCATAGGGGGTTCGGATTTTTGAAATACTCTCCAGTATATTATTATTAATTGTATCCTTTCGGGTGTGGGTATGGATCAAATTATAAAAATCTCAAAAATAAATTAAAACTGGAAAAGAATAAAATTACAAAAATTTGTAAGTTATGGTTACATAAAAGCTGTTACTATGGTACTGGGGAGTATTCCATATCACTCAAACCTCCCAATCTCAAGAATTAAAGATTTGCACATCTGTTATGTGAGTTTATTTTATTAGATAAGAATCTATTATTTTTTAAAGAAGTTTACATGATTTTGTTATGGTAACTCAGACCGGAGGGTCTGGGGGGTATGGAATACCCTCCAGTACATTACAAATGGTATAGAATACTCTTTCGGATGTATGTATGAATATTTTGGGAAGTCCAAATCATTCACTGTTGCCTATGTAAAATTATATATTTTATAATAAATTAGAATTAAAAAAAGTATATTAAGTAATGAGAAATCGCCCGTGGCTTCAAAGGCCTATAAACATTTTTTAAATTAAAATTTTAGTGCCAGTCAGGAGAGCAATCCTTACAGAAGAAACAAGCTGACAGGTTGACATGAAAATTCTCGTTTTCTATGCTTTAGGCCAAGTCATCCAATTAAATAAAAAAGGCACGTGCCGTATGACAAGCGAAAAGTATCAAAATAGAAAAGGAGGTAGCTACCAAAATTATTTGAAATTTTTGAGGTTGAATTTTAGTTTTTTAGAAAGTGACTGGGTAACTTTCAATAATAAAAGTATAATATGTAATCTAATTTTTTACGTTAATATTTGTCATTCTTTCTAATTACAATTTTTTGCGATGTGTAGAAGAAAGAATTTATATTGAAATTTATGTAAATTTCTTTACGGTATTTTTAATTTGTATTTTATTGTAAACAAGTTTGGATTTGTATAAATTATCGGTTGTAAAATCAAATATACCGATAATAACATTTAAATTTCAATTTTATGAAAATTGTAGATATCTGCACAAGCATAGGCTGTTCAATATTTAAAGTGCAGAAATAGCAGACAAATGAGTGCATTATACGATTATTAGATGTTTTGTAAATAATAAGGAAGTCTATTTATGTTAACTTAGCGGTTTATTGCTTATGACTATAAATTATCCGCCGATGAACAAAAAATCGTTAAATCCTAATTACCTCATGAGGCAAACCCCGAACCTCTTATTTAAACAATAAAATAACGAGCAGACGAAATTACAAGGCACGTATTGTTATAATTTAATTTCTAAATTTAAAAATTGGATAATTGCTTAAATGCTATAAAATAACAAAAGTTTAGTCAATTAAATTTTACAAAAAAATTCATAACGGTGTCTATTGCAATACTTGGTCCATTTACTAAGGGCACCCAGGCGTAATAATCTTCGAGATCTCGACTTTTACTTCCACGGTTTGTTACTGTTTTTTTTTTCGCGATGTAACTCAAATTAGTTGTTGTTAGTCCGCTAAATTTATTTTCCTAACGCGAGTTTGCGATAGTTTAATAACCCGATAATCGGGGATTTTTAAAAGCTCCCTGCGGTACTCCACTCTTACCGACAGATCCCTCAATTTTGCGTGCAAATTTTTTATTGACCGCTTTTTGTGTTTTACAGAAGTTAATATCCTTGTGTCCAATTATACGGAGCTTTAAGCACTGTAATTAGCCGATCACGTTGCAATTTCTTGTTCCAATTACAGGCTTACTTATTTAAAAAGGTGTTTAAATATTTATTAATAAATATAATCTGATACTGTGTCAGTAGCTATATTAAACATTTTTTGTTGTCATTATTTAAACAAACTGGCAATAAATCAAGGATGTTAAAAATTATGAGTAAGTGTTTAAGACTGACAAGAACAAGTTTGCTATATGACTTGTAGTTTTTTAGTGAGTCACATAATAAACCTTTTTTGTAATTTTATTTTTGTTAAAATGATACCATAAACATTACGTATACCTCTAGAAATGTCTAAAGCTGAATAAATTATCTGCCTGCACGAGGTAACCATAATTATTACAAAAAAAAAAATTCGAGAAATGTGAGAGAACTTTTAATTAATTTAAAGTGCTCCGAGCAAGTTCTAATGGAAAATACTGAAAGTACCTCGTACAAGTTTCCCAATCCTTCAGTTTTTATCGACGCCACTGTTTCGAGATGTAATAATTAAACCTCGATAAATTTTCTTGGCCTGGTCTATTGTTTTAAAAAGCGAAATTATGCAACGTGCCACTTACGACACTGCAACAAAGCGAGGATACGTGCTAATTTATTGTTACGTATTGCAAACGTGGTTTACACGGTTTATATAACCAATTAAGATAAAAAGATAACAGAAATTCTCCAAGAAAATTGAGATTCCATTAAACTTTACGATCAACCTGATTGCTAAAGTGTTTTAAACGCCGATTTGATCGACATATGTGACATGGTCGGTCTAGTTTTCAAATGATTAACTTAATCGAAGCAGTAAGTCACGGAACGTGATTAAATTTAATTTTAAACGACGGCGACGGTCTAATAAATACATTTTAGGCCGAATTAAATAAATTGACAAAAATAATATAGGTTGCCATTTAAATAATTCGGAAAATATTTGTGGTCGTTTAGCAATTATATTAATCGCAATAGGAAATCGTCTCGATTTTTTACAACCGCAAAAACATTTTGGATATCTAAGAACTTGAAAATGGATGCCATTAGGCATTTGCCTATCAATCAACGTAACCTCAACTTTAGATTAATTTGCACGCTAATGCGGTTTCAAATAAATAGTTCCACTTCGTGAAGGACTTGACCAAATTATGCTCCAACGTTAAGTGTTTGCAATTTTTCTTCCGCGTGGAATGTTGTAAAAAAAACAACAGAAATTATGGTCTTACAGTTCAATCGCGCGGTTTTGGATAAAATTTATTGGCTTTTTCAAGTTTGGATAGGCAAAAATTGAGTAATTCGCAAGAATCATTCGCAATTTGCTTTGAAAGTTTGTATTGTAAATATGCCCATGTGGGTAGAATTTTTGTTATTTTTCAAAACAATAAGGCGTTTAGAGATAATCGCTCATTTACATAAACACAAATAGCTTTTGTGCAAGTTTACTATTGTAACCGAGACAGGCCTCAAATTTCTAGCTAGATAACCTCTTCAAGGGTTACGTTACAATAAATCTCAAGAGAAGATCTCACCAAAACCCTCATGTGCTGCAACTAAAATGTTTTACGTGAAAAAATGTTCAGAATATTAAAAATAATATTTTTGACTACAAATTTTAATAAGGTTTTTTTGCAATTGCAAGGTTGTTTACTTTGTAACTTGCAGGCTGGTACCTTTAAATGAACCAAATTGAAGTGCGTTATAGAAGGACAGAAAATGATAGTACTTGATTGTACAAGTTGTGCGGCCTGAAGGCCGCACTGACATACGTTAAAAATAAAAACAACAGTTTACGACTTTTCAATGTTTCAACTTCTATCAGGAGAAGTATAAAAGATATAGAGCTATGGCATTAAACAGTAAATTGAACAGAAAATGATAGTACTTGATTGTCCAAGTTGTGCGGCCTGAAGGCCACACTGACATACGTTAAAAATAAAAACAACAGTTTGCGAATTTTCAATGTTTCAACTTCTATCAGGGGAAGTATAAAAGCTATAGATCTATCGCATTGAACAGTAAATTGAACAGAAAATGATAGTACTTCATTGTCCAAGTTGTGCGGCCTGAAGGCCGCACTGACATACGTTAAAAATAAAAAAACAGTTTGCGATTTTTCAATGTTTCAACTTTTATCAGGGGAAGTATAAAAGCTATAGATCTATCGGATTGAACAGTAAATTGAACAGAAAATGATAGTACTTGATTGTCCAAGTTGTGCGGCCAGAAGGCCGCACTGACATACGTTAAAAATAAAAACAACAGTTTTCGACTTTTCAATGTTTTAACTTCTGTCAGGGGAAGTATAAAAGCTATAGAGCTATTGCAATAAACAGCAAATTTAACAGCAAATGATAGTACTTCATTGTCCAAGTTGTGCGGCTTGAAGGCCGCACTGACATACGTTAAAAATAAAAACAACAGTTTGAGACTTTTTAATGTTTCAACTTCTATCACGGGAAATATAAAAACTGTAGATCTATCGCATTGAACAGTAAATTGAACAGAAAATGATAGTACTTGATTGTCCAAGTTGTGCGGCCTGAAGGCCGCACTGACATACGTTAAAAATAAAAACAACAGTTTGCGACTTTTCAATGTTTCAACTTCTATCAAGGGAAGTATAAAAGCTATAGATCTATTGCATTGAACAGTACGTAAGATATTTATAACCGAAAATTTGACAAAACTTAACAGCATTTTTGTGATTTTATAATAAAAACTTAAACTGAGCTTAACTGGAACTTCTAAAATTGGTTAATTGGAGCTTCAGTTGAGCTAAACTTAACTTAAATTGCTCTCTCACTAAAGCAATAAGCAACTGAAAGATCCGGATTGGGCGGAAAAGCTTCCAAGTCAATTTTTTTGTGAACATGAACACTCAGAAAAATGATTTGTTTGTGAAGCAAATATTTTACTATAACATTATGTGCTTTTATGTGTTAATGGGCAATGCAATGCTGCCCAAGAGGAAGGGAAGATAGAGAACGTCTGAAGAAACGATGGGCTGATTGAGACGACATTAAATATGTCATTGTTTAAAATTGATTTAACAATTTTTTTTGCTGCTATAACAAAATATGTTGGTATTGGAAACAGAAATATTAGTTGAAGGAACTAATTTTGTCGTTCGGCCAGCAAAATAGCTTTTGCTGAGTGGAAAAATAAAAATATAATTATATTACTGAAACAGTTTTTCGTTGTCCCATAGTCCACGGATGAATGTTTTTAGCCCCTCTGATTAGTTAAACAGCAAAGTAACCCCTGGCTGATATTTAGCATATTTAAGAGCTTTTCAAATGCTTGAGAGAGTATTTAACCTCCTGCTATTTAAAAAAGTACTCCACATAGCTTAGTTTCTGTTACAGAAAGCTTTTCATGGGCCGATACAAAACCAAACCTGAGTCGAAAACATTAAAAAAAAGCTTAGGGGTACTTACACTTATTATGCTGCTGGTTGCTTATTATTTATTAATTTCGGTGTCAGAGTTTATCTATAGACACACAATCTAAGTGTAAATCCGGGGGTCTGGGAGTATGGAATATCTCCCAACGCTTCAAAGTTGAAGAATTAAGGGGTTATGCTCACCTAGAAATTTCAAAAAATCGATTTTTCAAAAATCACATTTTCTTGAAGTGTATAATGTCAGAAATATCTCCCAAAAGTTTTTTATACAGAAGCTATAAGGCTTTAAATACAGGTAAGTGTAGCTTTATTACCACGAAAAATTCAATGTGGCACAAGAAAATACTGTAGAATATAGAATTTTGCTTTTTTTAACGTTTTTTCGGCAATTTTCGGATTTAAAATTGTATTGTTATGTGATAAGTGCGAACCTCAGTACATTCCTTCGTGCCCTTTCATTATATCTGCAGTTTTATTACAGATCCTATAAGGTATGTGAGTAAACTGTGACATCAATGCCGACCAATATCTCGAAAGAGAAGACGCTGAACGCATACAGCTAGCAGAAAAAGGCGTACAAGAGATTATGCGTCGTCGGCAAACTAAAATCGATGTTTCCAAAGCGACAACTTCAAAAGAAGACACAGTATATGGGACTGGAATAGATCACTATGTATAAGTTATAAAATAATTCTTTTGCTTTAAACTTAAAACGCGTTTATCTCAAAACTACATTTTTAAATCGGTGAGCAAGATATTTCAAAAACCTGTGTACCAATCGATCTCAAATTTTTTGTGCTTTTTTTAAACACTCAAAATTAATTTTTAATCGAAGCTTTTGGTTTTACTATGCGTAGTTTCTATTTTATGAACCAAAAGTTGTTTTTTTTTAACAAAAATTGTTAATTTTGCCATATTGTCAAATTTAAGTTTTTTAAAAAATCCTTCGATTAAAGACTGCATCAACTAATAGATGATCAAAGTTTTTTTGAATTTTTGATTTTTGATAACCTGGGTTCGAATAACACTGCTCACCGCAAAGCATGATTTTAAAACATGCTTGTCAAACGTTCACTGTAACTTTGTTATTTATCAATATTTTGTAACCAAAAAATTACCAACCGCTCACTAAATAAAGGTCTTTTAAATACTTAAGCTGTTGTACAAAGATATGCATTAAATTCTCCATAAAAAAATTGCAAAAGTTACCCATTTTTTTGGCGGTCTAGGTGAGCCTAACCCCTTAATCTGTTACTGTTTGGGGGTATTTTGTGCTTTCCAAATCTCCCTGTTTCGATAACTAGCAAAGAAAAAATGAAGAGAGAACTGAAAATTGTAGACGTAGAGTAATATTTAGAAATCAATTATATAAATGCTGCTGGAGGCTGGCCAAACCACTTTAAGAGGTTATATTGTAACTCCTGAGTGGCTGTCGAGGCAAAAATACATAATATCGCAAAAAACCAGGACCTGAGCTCGTGCAGACATCATTTCAAAAATGGGTCAAGGTGAGAATTGTTAGAATCAGGCAGTCTGGCGAAGATTTCAAAAACTATTCAACTGCCGAACGGTCTGAACGTTTTTAGTTTAAATTCAGGTTAGGGTAAGGTAAAATTTAATTTAGTGCTTTATTATTCTTCTGGTCGATGCTTATCATCTTGGAGCGAGCGTTTATGTTCTATGATAAAGTACAATGCGACATTTACTGCCTCGTATCGTTTGTTAGGTGCTTTCGTGGCTACTTTGTTGCAACTTCGAGTTCTTTATTTACTTTTTCACTTAAAAAGTGAGATAATTATGTTAATTTTATGAAATTAACCTCAATTAAACTTTCCTTTACTTCTGTCGTAATTATACATAAACTTCAACGTCCAACGGATGCTTTTCGCAAATTTTTACAAGACGTTGCTGCTAAAAGTAGACAATAAATAAAAATGAAATGATTTCCGTTACGGCGGATGTAACAGTTGCGACCTGAGTCAGAACGACAGGTGGATTAATAATCAAAAACATTTGCTGCGCTTAGAAAATTTAAAACCATGGCTCGAAAGGTGGTTTGCATGGATGAACAACGTTGGTTCGCTAACAAAAGCTTAAAATCAACGGACCACGAAAAATCGTTAAAGAATCACAAAGTTCAAGATTTTTTAAGGTGTCTTACTATGTGGAACGGTAATTTCCTTCTGATTACGTTTATGTAACTGGACAAGGCTAAAGACAACAAAAATAAAGCAAAAATCAATCGCAGAACCGTAAGAAAGTAAAATTAGAAATCGAAAAGTGAAGACCAATGAGCAAGTTTTTATGGTATAGTTATGATTTAGTTCTAATTAGTTTCCTTATTACGTAATTAATTTTCAATTTTCTCAACGAGATGGTTTAGTTTTTTCCCTGTTTCATTGCGCCGATGCGGTTTATTAGACCGTTTACCTCGACAAATACAGATTTTTTTAATTTTCAATTTTTTTCAGCTGCAAAATAGGCGCCGTTATATCTACGCAATAAAACTTTTTGATATAATATAAACCTCTATTTATTATTTCTTTAGCAAGATATTAATTTGCAAAACATTTATTTAATCGAGGATAACACTAAGAAATATATTTTATGTACCTACACGTTTTACACATAAATGTTTAACTTTATTGCTTTTTCTTTAAATTAACACTAATACCCACAACATTAAAAAATATAATGACTCATAAATTTTGAACAATCGATAAGTTTACTCTAATTAATTGGGTTTAGAAAGTGCGATTAAATTAAACGACACTCGCTTGTCGCTTTCAATTTATTAATCGATCCGGCAGAGTACTTTACGACAATCATAAGTATCTAAAAACTATTTTGAACAATGGCGAACCCTTTAATTCAAAGGAGATTTTGAAAAAACACGGCGACTACCTGTTTTGCATTCGATTAAAAGCGTAACCTGAGCCGGAGACTTCAACGGGCGTACAAGCGAGTAACCTAGCAATTTGTAGACGTTCGTTCAGGATATCGCAGGATACGTAATGAATTGAAGATGATCCGTACTAAAAAGAAAGCATGGGAACTGTAACGTTTTAAGGACGGTTGAGGCGGCCCTTTAACGTACATTTAATCAACTTCCTGTTTCCGGTAGGCACCTGAGTCCGATATTCAAATGCAATGCTAATTAACATGTTAACCAAGTGCTTGCTATCAGGTGGATAATTAGCGATCGAGTACAAACAGGTAATCTAAATTGATGGCGCTTAGTGCTCCAGCGCAAATCGTTTCAATTAATCACAATTTTTTTTTGAAAAATAATCACCAACAATTCGTTAACGAGCCAAAAAAACGTTTACTAAAAAACTACTGTTGGCATTGTTGATGCCAAAGCGGTCTAATAAAAGAACCATTTGGCGAAATCATTCCTGATTAATACAACAGATAAAGCAGACACCAATAAAAGCTAAAATTTATTTTCAAAAACCCACACTGCACAATTACATTAGAAAATGTTGAAAAAATTTGATAGATCATTAATTAAAAAACCATACGAAAAATGTAAAAATATCAAAAAAATTATGTAAATAAAGCCATTGGCGAATACGTCAAAATATTCCAAAATTATAACCCATACACGTCCGCTCTTCTCCTTAATGATAATTTATTAAAATTTTGCAAAAATACCGTAGGACACCCACACTTTTTTTTGTTAATTTGAATAATAATCAAATAAAACTTACGTTAAATAAGAAAATTGTTTAATGTTTACGTTAATTGTTGTTAAAAAAACACGCAGTAATAAACACACGACACTCAAAAATAATGGAATCGTAAAACTCGCGCACTTGAGAGCACCGGTCACTGACTGAGGACTGACAGTTCTTCAGTACTGAAGAAGAATAGAAATTCAATGAAAGCTCTCCCACCATCAGTCTGCATGAAAATTATAATGACAGTTACGAGTGTTGTATTATTAATTTCACCTTTAATAAGTAAACAAAAAATAAATTAAACATCTTTCGCGTATTTTTTACACCTGCCGCAATTGAAAATGCATCAGGTGTAATTGATGCGGAAGCGTGGAAATTTGAATCTAATTATTGCCGTATTCATATTTTTACGATTTTCAAGTTTTAAAATTCGTGTTAAATTTTTTAATTAACATATTCGCATCTGAAATCATAAACAAAACTTAATGTGATTAGTAATTTTATTGGGTATTGGAAATTTTTTACTTTTTATTTATTTAAATGCTTTCGTTGAATTGTTTATGAACGTCGACGTAAGGAATTTTTATCGCTAGCGCTGGAAGTTTCTTAGAAAATTCTAAATTAATACATCTAGTAATTTGAATAGTAATTGGAAACCATCTCTCACGTACCAATTATGTTTTTGTTCAATTTTAAACTAGAACAGCTAAGGGCTAGGTCGCATACACCATGTCAATGTCAGGTCAATTCGATATGGAAATTAAAGAATGCAACCTTACTTTCGCTCATCTTTGTTAAAAAATGTGAACTGTCATTGTGGGTGTGACAGATCCGAAGTATCAAATTTGTGTCAACTTTCCGAAGAACAAGCGAAAAATGCGCTTAAGAAACTTTTTCTGATGCTTTTGAAAGCTCTCCAATTTTTTACCTCTGGTGGCTTCAGGGATGTTTTTAATGTGTATGTGAGCACGCAGATTCCGTAATTTTAGCTGGGTAATTTTCGACTTCTGGGAGCTTCCGGGCTGTTTTCAATGAGTACGTCAGCACATAGATCTGTGTATTTCGAGTTCTCACGTCAAAAAGTCTTCTCGTCGAAATGTTTCATTTCAAAATTTATGTACTTCAAACCAATGCACGAACGAGAATTAAAAAAATTGCTGTATTTTCGCTAGCGGGAATTTTGTCCTTGTTGTATCTTATCTTTGCGGTATTTTCGTCTGCGGAATTTTGACTTGCCTTTTGGTTGCGAGTAATTGTCCTAGACATCCTTAAAAAGCAGATTAGAACAAAAACATTAATTTATCTTTAAATTAACTTTGTTTAATTTTTTCAAGACAGAAGTCCGCCGTATTCAAGGATTTGAATAAATCTCTTAAATTTTTGTTGTATTACAAAAATAGGACGATCAAACATTTTAAGACGGTCCTGATCCAGTCTACGCCTAGATGTGACTCAGATTTAACTTGAGTTGGTCCGTTGCAGAAGCACACCGGCGTGAAAGTTACAATATAGAAAATTTTAATTAGGTCCTCTGTAACTACAACCCCCAATCAAACATAGTACATATAACTTATAAAACTAAAATAATATTAATTTTAGTAATTAATATAGGTAAGTAAGTAAACTTGATTTTTTAATGTAAATAAAGCAGATAAAAAACAATTGAAAAGATAAATTTAATCTCCACTGTTCTGTCATTTTGTCAGATTTTAATTTGACATGCACTGCTTTTTTAGGTTACAATATATCTTAAATACTGAAAAAAAGCCTTTACTACACTTTATCAAAATTTTTCTATCTTGACTAGCTCTTGCATTCGGAAGCAACAAAACTCTTCTCAGGTGTGGATTCCTGTGGTAGCAGTGGCGGCCCGTCAGGAGAGTCTTTGAGACTGCGTCTCAAAAATCAGTCACTAAAAATAAAAAAAAGGTTTTATTAAATATCATAATTTGTAATAAAATTTCCACAGACACTATTCGCAGTGAAAAAAATACGTGGTGTTTTTATTTCTTAATTATATATTTACATAATATTATTATCTAAAGAAAAACTTTTGAAATCAACACCTGCGGTTAAAATTTAATAGTGATGCTGAATTGCTGATATAAGATAACGACGGCTGCCAGTTGCAAGAGACGTTCTTACGAAAGACTAATACTTAAAATACACCTATGCTAAATGCTATCAATACATAACGTATACGAGCGTAAAGAAGTGGGGAAATTGCATACAGCTAATATTCCAACGTTGAGTCTAGCCTCTTCGAAGTTTATGCAATATAATTTATCGTTTTTGCTATTACAAGTTTTACGTTTCTGTGCATTTATTGCTTTATTATTTACAAAATTCACTTTATAAAAAATATTATCACGTGTTAATAACCTTAACCTTATTGCTTTATTTATACTTTTTCAATTATTTTCATCAATGGAAATAAACAATAAGTTAAAAACTAATACACCAACATCTTTTCTTTCAGCCTTTCATTGAAATATAAAGAATGTAAATTTAATAGAAAATTTCAGTGCAGGTGGTATACTAAATTTTTGTGACTTACTAGTTGCGATAAGCGAAATAAAATGTTTTGTATACATAATGTACATAGTTAATGTATTGTCGTGATATTTTCGTAAAAAATTTTCAAACACTTAGTTACCTCGGGTTACTCTGAATGGCGGGAGCAATTGGGAATTTTCAAGGGTCAAAGGATTCCTGCGTTTTCAAAATTAACAAAAATATTTTCTCCAATGCAAAAATAAATTCAAATTCAATTTAATTTGTAATTTCAAATGGGCTCGTACTTTCGATCTTGTGCCTATCCAAAACGTCGGCTTATCTATCATGTGGCCACACGCTCGTACAAATGCAAATTTTATTCTTCGAATTTTAAACCAATTTTAATTTTTAATAATTTCAAATTTTATAATCTTAATCGCTTTTATTAAATTAATCAAATCATCAAATCTTTCCAAACCACTCAATCAACTACCGCTCGGTAGCAACGTATCAAAAACATCCAATTTCAATTATCAAAATCAATCCAAAAATTACGCAATTAATGCATTCGCACCAAATTCATTTATGCAAATCAAAAATTCAGTACTCACAAATTTTATTCACAATTTAAACTTATATCAAAAATTTCAATAATCGCCTCGAGCTGAAGCAACATGCTCGAGCGGGCGCTGTCGGCGAAAAAGCTTATATAATTCACAAATTCAAACTTATATCAAAAATTTAATAATCGCCTCGAGCTGAACCTACTCAGGCGGCGCGCTATCGGCAAAAAGGCCAATATCCTCGTCGGTTCGCCCCCACCTGTCTAACTTCCACAGTCTTACAACTTAAAACTATTCAAAAACAAAATTTTCATTAAAATGTACAGGGTAGGTGCGAATCATTTTGAAACACCACAGTATATACTGTTATTAATACTTTTTAATACTTCAGACTTCTAGTTTCCCCAAATAACTTACTCACGGACCACCATTGTGTGGTAGTCCTCAATTACCGCTGAGAGGATAATCTCTTTTAAAAAAATATTATTATTATTTACCCAAAAATTATTAATTGCCAAACTAAAATTCTACTTTGCAAATTTAAAATTAAATTATTTCTTTCAAGGTTCAAACTTGTGATTTTAATTTATCCAAATCGTAGGCTTATCAATCACGCCGCGCGTTTGCTCTTACAAATTTTAATTTTACTTTCCAAATTACAATGATCCAAATCCAAATTAATAATATTAAGTGTTCTTTCTTCAAATTTATCAAATAATCAACCTCTTTCTATTAGGCATTAAAATATCAAAAATAATTCCAAATAAATCAAAATTTCAAAAAATACTCAATAATGCACACGCATCAAAATCAATCAAAATAAATTACTCAAAATTTCAAAACCTCATATCAAATATCAAACTTACCGGGAATACACATTTTCACGCCCGCTGTTGGCCAAATAGCAATTATCTCTCCCTCTTTACTCTCCACCTTGCAATTTTCCAATCAAACTTTCAAAATTGTAACTTACAAAAATAAACAACTTAGCTCAGAGTCGGTCAAAATCGCTTTGTTTCACGACAATATATTGTCGTGTTTTAAAACGTTAGAACCATATTTTGTTCATTTTGTAAATTATTTTGAAGTCTGTTTTGTTTGTAATGTTAATTATTTATTTGTAAACATGCTGTACATAAGTTATTTGTAAATACGATATTGGTAATGAAAGAAGTGGAAGAGTGGCTTTGATGAGGTTAAAAACGTAAGACCCCGCGGAGCCTCTAAGACGGGATGAGTGTACATTCCTTCTGAATTTAATAATTAAAAGAAAAAGGTTGAGTTGTTTTAATTAGTAAAGTGATAAAGATTGGAACTTTAGAAATTTAGGAAAACAAAATTAGTTTGGCGAGCCGCGACCAGCTGCAGGACGCACGTGCAGTTGCTAAACCATACAAGGTAAAAGTTTAAGATTACTATTTTATTGCACTTTTTGAATACAATTTTGAATACAAAATTAAATAAAATATAAAATTAAGAGTCCCATGATCAAGAAAAAAGATGGATGCCCTTCAGCGAGGATAGTTTTGAATAAAATAAAATTTTACAACTTTTAATACAGGGAGGCATTGCAATATATTGCTATGCCCCCAACTTTATAAATTTATAATTTTTCACCCTCCTGTGAAATTTGTTGGGTTACACAGATTATTTTTTATTGGGATGAGACTCTTAAGTAATTTTAATTCATTTCAATAAAATTCAATGATATTTATTCAATATTTAATACTTAAAAACACAATCATAAATTTTCAATATAAAGTTTTACCACAATTCAATATTTTTGAATTCAAATGTAGTCGATATTTTTAGACTTTTTCTTGCATAAGATTAGTTAATGGTTTACAAATGTGCCGTTAGTTTTAATTTTCTAATATTTACTTCGTAATTAATTCAACGTGCTCTAGAAAATTATTAGTGAATGACATTATAAAAATTTTAAAATTTTAACTTTACGGTGTTCGTTGTTAAAGTTTTAATGACGTACGTACACTATAGTTTTCTCACCATATGTTGTTAATTGTTGGTTGTGGTCAGGGCCGTATTTACGGGGGGGGGTTTTAGGGGTTACAACCCCTCCCGAAATTATTTATCAATAAATAAAGTACTAGAAGTCCGACTGAAATCGTAACAAAATCAGAAAAAAAAATCTTTAAAACTCTAAAAAAAACATTAAACTTGAAGTGTTTAAATAAAAATTAAAACTAAAGAGATATTTCTAATAAATTAAATCAGGTATTTTATCTTAATTCTTACTATTATGGTAAAAATTTTAAATTGCTATAAATTGTTTGAACCAAAAATTTTAAAGCAAACAAATTTTATAACAATCATGGGCAGCATAGCTTAAAATAAGACTTCCGCAATAAATTAGAGTGGTTATTGTAACCCATAAATTATTTTATATTTTGGGGTTCGTTTTTTACAACGGTTTTTTACAAGAGAGTTTAAAATAAAAATATGAATAAGGTTAAAGTTATTAAAAATATCGTGGTAAACAAAACTTTTAAAATGGCACAAACAAAATTTTATCCGCGATAACGCTCAAAAGTCAATCTGTAATCAAAATTTGTCGCTCCCTCGACAAATTATTTTAACCCTTTAAATAAAGTTCACAAAAATCAAAATTTTCTCTGAATATCGAACTCAAATAAAAAAAAATTGCTCAAAAAATATAATCACTTTAATTAAATAATCTTCTCACAAAATTTAAACTTTCTTGCGGTCACTTTCGACCAAAAGTTTGAAAGCATTCAAACAAAATTTTTCAATAACCATACTCAAAAATAAAATCTTAATTTCAAAAATACTACTTGCACAAAATTATACTCAAAAAATCGGTGGAGCAAAATCTAGGCTTTTGTCGTTTCCGTCATCTTGGCAAAAAAATCTCTTTCTACTCACCTTTCTGCAAATATTACATTTCAAAAATTAATATAACAAAATTTAAATTTAAAAAAATCACCAAGGTTCGGTTGTTTAGTTGCAGGCTAAACCAAAAAATTTAGATTAACTAATAATATTTTTTAAAAAACAGCTTTTCAACGTAATATTTCATTGATTAATCCAAATCTGTTGGTTTAACTTACAACTGAACAACTGAGCCCAAAGGTTTCAAATCAATTCAAAAATTACAACTGAGGGACTGAGGCGTTCAAATCCTCCTTTCGTAACACGGCAATATATAAGCTTCTACAAATACTGTGTACCCTGCTAGTGACAACAGCCACCCCGGGAAGAAGTTTCTTTTCACTCAAAAAAGGGAAAAGCTATTTAAGAAATTCTACTGGATAAGAAAGGCTAACAAGACTAGCTCTTATTCTTATGTTCAGTCATAAAACTATGCCAATCCCCAGTGACCTGGTTTTAGGATAAATTTTCATAGTGCAAGATGATTTTAGTTGGTATACTTTAAGTTTTTTTAAATTGCATTTATTTTGCCGATTTTAGCATGACTGACGGTTTAAGTTGAGACTTAAACTTTTTTATTTAGGTATTTACGTATTTATTGAGTTCCTTCTATTTTTAATTTTATATTTTATGTTTGTTTTTTATTTTAGTTTTTTTTTATTTTTTAAATATTTTTTATTTTTTGTTTTGAATATTTTTTATCCTTTGTATTTTAATAAATTAGCTATTTATTTTTTAATTTTTTTAAAACCCCCCCCGAAAATCTAGTCTAAATACGGCCCTGGTTGTGGTTTACTGGTTATTAGCATTTGATCTTCATTGCGGATCATCTCTGCTACTGTTCGTAATTGATCTGGAGCATCTTTTGACTCACTGTCCATTCCATGTAAATCATATTCACTTTTATTGATTGCGGCCTGTTTTATTTAATATTTCAAAATTTAAATTTTTGTTATCACAATGTCCGAATTTTATCGGAGCTACAAATTATCAAACGACTTTCTCGTTTGCCGAATCGTATCGCAATGTTTTAACAAATTCTCTTTTACGCCGTATTGCTGCAAATTATCCAAGTTTGTCCCCTCCTAGAGACGATTTTGCAGCGCGAAGTTCAAATGTTAAACCAATCTAATGTAGTTTGCCGCACTTTCTGTTTTATTATGGTTTTCAAACACTTTAAAATTTTTCAACCTTTTAATCCCTAATTGATTTATCATTTTCAGGCTTTGCTAGTCATTAACTTTTATTGTCCTTTCATTTGAGGAATCTTTAGTGTAAAATTATCTTTCTTTTTAATCAAACGTTGTTAGTTCAACGAATTTTCCGGCAAGTAAAACTTTTATTTTGAAATAAATTTTATAACTAAAATCTGTTTTGTTTTAGAATTAATCAACATATCATTCAATTGTTAACTAAATTTTTTGGTTCTCATCCCTGTAGAAGTAAATCTTTCACTCTGAAGACTTTTTGTATTAAAATAAAATAATTCTGTGAATTGTTAAATAAAAATTCATGACAATATTTATTTGCGGAATGTTTTACATCTGTCGCCGTTTATCCTCTCCCAGTCTCCATGCAGCTCGATTTTGGTCAGCGTCTTCTTCCAGATTTCTGGCTTTTATTGCTTCGTCGATTTCATCTCTCCAGCTTCGTCTTGGTCGACTTTTTTTTCTTGATATTAATTTTAAAATCTTTTTGGGCCATCTTTCCTCCGCCATTCGGTTCACGTGACTAACATATTTGACCAATGAAAAGTGCGTAATTTACTAATGTGCAAAGTAAACGAATTAAAGTTTTATTTTATAGGCAAGTGCTTGTGGGAAGGGAGGGGGGGATGAGTACACAGGCAAGTAACTCGACTACAAAATTTAATAATTTTGATTTTAATGATAAATACATCATTAAAAAATTTTATTATTAAAAGTACACAATGTTTTATACCTATTAAAACACATAAATTACAAAAAAATCGCAAATTTCGCACTAAAAAGTTTGCGCTTGATAAGATTAACAAGAGCCTCTTTTAAAAAAAAATTCATTTAGAGATAATTTTAAATTTACCCCGGTCTTAATGTCAATACCATTTTAAAATAGCTTATATTTGTATCAAATAAATGTTGAAAGTGCACTTTTCCGAACGTTTTGAAATTTTTTTAAAGAATTTTTGAATATATTTTTAAGACGGTCGAGTACTGTTTTTTCTTACAACTTACAACACAAATGTTTTAACAAACAAGAAAAAGTTATTTTAGAGCCTACTTAGGGCCTAAGTTCGTGTGAGTTTTCTTGTCCCTCCGCCTTTATTCCAGAATCCAGAATCCAGAAGAGTTAGTTTTAATTGTCTCTGTTGATTATTATCCAAATAAAAAAAACTTGAACTGATCTATTCAATAAATATCACAGTCAGCAACCAGCATTAATAATATTCAGTTTTTAGCGGTGATTTTATTTTGAAGAATATTTTTCGTGTCGGAATTTATACCAACAATGTTAATGGAATTTACAACACGTATAAAAATGTAAGTATTCTAAGTATTTAGTAATTAATTTCAGGATTAAATTAATATCTAGTTAAATTTACCCCGAAAAAAAATATTGTAAATTTTTTTATAATTATTGTATCAAGTTTTACTACAAATTATAGTAAACTTTGATATAATTGTAAAAAATTCGCGATCGTTTTCTTTCAGTGTATAGAACGGTAGAAAATTTTGTGTCAAGTTCGTGTAGTGCAACTCAGTTAAAGTGCATCGCAGTTTAAACATCTGCTTAGTCTACAAAAAAAGTAGATTTTTCACTTTTAATCATTTTATTACCATAGTATAACTTTTGAATTATTAGTATGCCCTTCAGAAATTTTCTGAAATTTGCAGTTTAGCTGGCAAAGATTTTTATGCAAAAAGTTACTTCTCTGCTAGAAAATATTCCGTTACGCCAAAAGTCGAGTAATGAAAAGAGTTTTTATAGTTGGATTATAAATACTTCTTTTGGTTAGTACAGTAAAGTAATAAAATGTTATTATAATTACAAAATAAAGTTCGCTAATAAACATATACGTAGGTTTCAGCCGATGTCCGTTTGTACCTACACAAACTATCAATGTTGAAATGAATCGAAAATTTTTCTATAATGAGGCAGTAACAAGTGGCACTTGCCAACAACTCAAATAAAAGTGTAAGATAATCAAGCCAAATTATACTTTTTACGATAACGGTCTAGCCAGATTATCGTAGTTACTCTATAAATCTTATTTAATTGGTAGATGACAATTATTTTACTACTTACACAAAATACGTATGCGCCTCTTTGTCATTTCTGATTCAAAACCGGTAGCAGTCAGCGAAAGAACCCACTAATAAATTGGTGGCCCCGATAGAAAATCCAGTTTCATCTAATCTAATCTACATCGGAGATTTTTCTCTTTCTCTCTCTGTAAGCCTACGGGTTTACCTCACAGCTCTCTGACGGTTGTAGTTAAATCTCCATATATTCCGCATCCACCCAACCTATACTTAATAAGGATGATCCATTGCCGACCTCACCAACACGTATTGTGCAGTAAATGTCAATATTTTGATGAAAATTTACGTCAGCTTGCAATTTGCGAAATTTAAAAATAATTTTCATACATTGTAGCGGACACTTTATTACTCTATTTGAATACGTAAACAACCGGTTTCATTATTCGTTGTATGATTTCTTCCATAAACTTCCAAGCGAGGAAGTTGTGGTTCAAATTGATTTGGGAGTAGAGAAAGGAGATTTACTTTGTTTTGTAAAAAGATTGTTATGGTCCTTACAAGGATTGCTGAAGTGGCGCTTGCATTGTAGGCATACAATTTAATAAATTAACAATAAATTATTGTCAAAGAAACTACAATAAAAATAGTTTGTTAATCTTATATGGTCCTGTTAATAATTAATTATAACATTTTCTCATTGCGCATGCAGTAGAATTTCTAATTAAATTTAATCGATTAATTTAACAATTTAAATTACGTGTGGGTAAGTGGTAATTAATTACAAAGCAAAGAACTTGTAGTAATTTTGTAACATACAAAGAAGTAAGGACCGGCGTCTTAAAAAATTCGAAAATTTTTGATAGCGTAAATTTTATAGTCAAATTAAATGTCATTAAAATGTTACAGCTTCTATCAAGATGAGTTTGATAAAAACCAGTAGCTTATTATAAATTCTAAACGCAAAAAAAGAAATCAAATGAACGTTTTGTTAAATAATATGGTGATATTTAATTATGGTCGTAACGTCGCAACTTGATTTTTAATAATTTTTTTAATGCACTTTTAAATAGAAGATATTTAATTATATATTTTATTACGTTTAGCGTTTTTATAGTTGCGGAAAATTTATTAAAATATATTACAACTTTAAAAGTGCTTTTATGTCAATAACATTAAATATCTGGTTTAATGCTGCAGGGTCATTCCGTATACTCCGTGTGCGTAAAATAGGAAAATATTGTATAAAAATGTTATTTATTAAACACATAAACATTGCGGTATACACAAATTACAAATAAAGCAATAAATTTATTTAATTGGTTTGAAAGCTTTAAAATATTATCCGTGGTAAAATGAACTCCCCACTTTCGGCCTTCCACTTGAAAAAGAAGTGTGCCCCAAAATAATCCCCTGCGGAACGCCGCCGCGAAATGATAACTATTGCGTAGTATATCTTATTGAAATCATAACAGTAATAAAATATAGCTTCTGGTAACAATCAATTATCTAGAATTTTAAGTAAACACAACGGTATTTTGGATTTTACACAATTATATTGCCATTTACAAATCAAAAAATAATATACAGTACTGCATACATATCTGCAGGCGTGGGTGTGAAGAAATTGTAATGCAACGCGATCTTGAGTAACTGGCACGCAAATATTCGATAAATAACAACGTAAGTACACCTACAGGGAATTTGGCTTAAGCCCACGCCAGAGAAGCCTCAACAGCCAACCGGGCTCCAATCAGATGCAAATTTACATTTTTATGATTCAAGTAATTTATAAGTTATGCCGTCTTCTCTAGTATATTCATCTGAAATTTTAAGTTTGTCATTATGTGGGTCGTGCCTTATTGTACACGGTGATTCACGACAAAAATATACTTCTCTTAACTCAATCCGAGAATATAAAGATGTAGTTTAATTTACCAAAACCGCAACTTTTTATTCAAAGGGATCAAATGATGTCATAAACCACTCCAAAATTAGTTCATTCATGGAACCAAATGCAAATCGGTCACGTCTGAATTTTGGACTACAAAGTCATTTTTTTCGTACACCCATCCAGGTTGTTTTCTCTTTTTTGGACTTCCTCAATATATGCAACCAATTCGACAGTGAGCTGTAACTACCAGCATACACTTAAAAAATCTACAGTTTTCTGTATTTATTTTTATAATTTTAATATTAATGCTTTTGGATAATATAATCATGGGAACTAAAAGTCTAACATTTTTTGAACTGCTTTCGCAAAATATAGATTAACATTATTTTATCTTTACTGTGCATTTTATTACCAAAAGTAGGTGTTTTGAATTTAACTGCTAACAATAAAAATAATTTATTAGCATGTGCGATGGTGTGACCTGCTGGCAAGAGTTAAAATTGGATTGTTTGCATCCAATCCAACGAAGATATCATAAAGATTTATTTCAAATCGAAAAATTTTACTTGTAATCGTTACATTAGCCAATAATTTATTTTTCACAATTTCAGGAGTAAAGTGGTCACTTTAGTCTTCTTTTTGCGGGAGTAAAGTATCACTTTTTCTCTCGCAAATAAAAGGCGGGAGTAAAGTAAATATAAAAGAATCGTTACCATTCAATCGTTTTTATTGGAAACAAAATTAACATTAACGTTTACATTAGCACAACTTACAATATTAAATAGACGATCCATCGATCTGGTGGAAGAAGAGGTTAAATTTAAAGTTTTATCTATCTGATTTGCATCACCGACAGACCGATCAGTTCTACAAATTTCACCTCCAAAAATTTTAGTCGCAATCTCTTCTTTATTTTTGATCGAATTTTCCACGTACCCCTCAGCTACAGTCGAAGACTTCCATCCACCATGGCGCTTCAACACATCTATATGTACTCCCGTATCAGCGAGCAAAGACGCAGATGTACGTCGAAAACAGTGGCCTGTATACGATGATGGTTCAGGAAGCTTTAAATATGCAGCTATTTTTTGTGGCAGCTGCCCAAACGCGTTCTTTCCTACAGGTTGCGAAGTACATTTGTTACTTCTGAATTGCACAAAAAAACGCGAATGATTCGTATCCTCCTTCCGTAAATTCATATATTTTTTAAGTAATTTTAAAAAATCCACCGACTGGTCTTCAGAATTGTTGATCACAAATTTTCTATCGCTACCATTTTTTGTATTGCGGATGGTACACAACATTGTCAAAGAATCTATTTCTTTGAGATCGCCAACATGCAAGTGAACCAATTCATCTCCTCTGCATGCCCCTGCTACGCCCAAGATAAGTGCAGCCTAAAATATAAAGTTGTATTAGTATTATAATAAAATGTTTATACAAGAATTACTTACTTTAGCCATCAAAAATGTTTCGTCTGGCGCTTCGCTCAAAAATTGTTCCACTTGCTTTGTAGTTAAAATGTTTGATTTTTTGGCCTTGTAACCCACATTCTTCCTCTTAAGGAATGCGGTTAACTTATAAAATTTTCCAATATCTATATCTTTTTCAAAATTCAACATACACTTCAGCATGGAATACTGCGACCAAAGAGTAGAAGCTTTTAGCTCTTTCGCCTTTTCAAAGAAGTAAGCCAGCATAAGATCTTCGGTGTAATGCTTAACATTATTTTGCGTACACCAGGTTATGAATTTATCATACTGTTTTTTATAAATTGTTTTTGATTTCGCAGGCAGCAATTCAACTTTTGCCATCGTCGCTGCCGCTTCAACATCCGAATTTTTCTCACTTTGTCTCATTTTCACGTAGGAACAAATTATAAACGATCACTTACATTAATTTGATTAAGTATTTTATATAGCAAACTTATTTATGAAATATAGGCACCAATAAAGAATAATTATGTTAAACACAGCGCACGGTGTAATAATATGTCAAAAGGTAAATTGAAACAACGAAACATAAGAAACGATTCATAGGTATCGCTTCAAAAAAAAAACAACAATTCCAAAAAGCAACCTCATATTTTACTAAATAATTTTGCGCGCAATACTGCGTGCGATTGGTCTGAAATTTTGCATATAAATTTTTACAAAAAATCGTTGCAGGGGGTTAGTATAACTAAGGGGGGGGATAATTTTTTGGTCAGTTTTTCGATATCTAGCGCCGTTTTCGAGTTATTGCAAATTCAAAATTTCAAATTTAGTAGATTGACTTATGCAATTTATCATTTGCAGACAAATTGTGAAAAATAGTATATATACCTTGGGACTAAGGTGGCTTTTCATCCCGAGTGCGATTTTTGCACTCGGCTAAAGCCTTGTGCAAAAACCTTCACACGCGGGATGAAAAGCGGCACCTTAGTCCCATGATGTATAATATACTATTTTAATTATCCAACATACATCAACATTCAAATCAAAAAGTTGAACTTAAATTCCAGTATATGAGACAAACTTTACATAAATCAACAAAATTCTGCAATTTTGAATTTCATGTAAAAAACATTTTATTATCCAGAACAAAAATAACATCTATTTTTGAGTTTACAGCTCTTTAAGATGTAATAAAAATACATTATTATTACTACCAGTGCAAACTCGATATAATATTTTTTATGTGCTACTGATGGCATCGGTATAAATTGCTACTTTACTGTTTCAGATCATCTTATAAAATGAACGGTTGATTTGTTTGTACTCAATTTATTACAGAGAAATTTGAGCGGGAATATGAAATTTTAAATACATTATTTTATTATTATTGCTTACTCGTATCATCATATCGATTTGGGGTTAAATCGCTGCATTATTTAAGACTTTTTGCGTAACAAAGGGTAAATATTTGTATGTAGCAGCCCTAGGGATATAAATAATATTTTGTAATTGCTTAATTGCTTGGAAATTTTATATACAGTTGAAGTCAAAAATTTCAAAAATTTTTTAGAATCCTATAAAAAATCATTGAAATTCCTTAAAAATTACTGCTATTTACTAGAAATCATTAGAATTAATTTAAATTAATTAAAAATTAGTGGAAGTTTTTGGAAATTGTTGGAAGTCCTTATAAACCTTAAATTTTCTAGACAATCTTTCAAATTTCTTGAAAAGTCTTTCAAGAATTTCTTTGGAAAGCCTTTGTAATTTCTTGGCAAGCACTGGGATTTTTTAAAAGTTATTAGAATTCCTTAGAAATAATTCGAGTTACTTCGAATTTGTTTCGAATCGACAGGACTACCAAGAGGTAAATATTTCGAAAATTTTGTTTACACTTGAATGAACAATAATATTTCTAATGTTTTCATTAATTACTAAAAATTTATTAAAAAATCTCTGTAATTACTTAAATATGACTGTAATTTACTAGAATTCATTGCAATTTTTTGAAATTACTAAGAATTCAGTGCAAGTCTTCGAAAATCATTAGAATTCTTTCGATAATATTGAAAAGTCTTTAAAATATCATGAAAAGTCTGTAATTTCTTGGAAGACATTGGAATATTTTAGAATTCCTTGCAAATATCTGGAATTACTTGAAAATTACTAGAAATCGTTAAATTTTGGTTGCGAATCAACAGGACTTCCAAGGATGTTTCAAGAAACGAAAAATGAAATATTTAACATTTTCTTGAATTTCCCAATAAAAAATTATTAAAATTCATTAAAAATTACTGCTTTTTACTAGTAATCATTGGATTTTATTGAAATTACTTAGAAATCAGTGGAAGACTTTGCAAAATCTTATAAACCTCTGATTTTCTTGGAAAGTCTTTGAGATTTTTTGGAAAGTTCTTGCAATTTTTTGGAAAACGCTGGATTTTTCTTTAGATTTTATAGAATTCCTTGGAAATATCTATAACTACTCGGAAACCACTGAAAATCACAGTATCTCAAAAATTAAAGTTTTTATAAATTAACTAAAGAATCTTTGAAATTACTGATATTTACTAGAATTCATTGTAATTAATTGAAATTACTTAGAAATCAGTAGAAGACTTTGGAAATCTTCAGAATTTCTTATCAACCTTTGATTTTCTTGAAAAGTCTTTATAATTTCTTGGAAAATACTGAAGTTTTTTAAAAATGATTAAAATACTTTGGAAATATCTGGATTTACTCGAAAATTACTGGAAATTATTAAAATTTTTGGCTGGAATCAACAGGACTACCAAAGGATAAATACATATTGCAATGGTATTTTAGCAAAAAGCTATGTTCCCAAGCATTCCAAAGTGCTCCAAGCTTGCTCTTGAAAGCGGGAGTAAAGACTTTCTTAAATTTTTTAAAAAATCATTAAAATTCCTAGGAAATATATGGAATTCCTCGGCAATCACTGTAAATTGTAGATATTTTTTGAGAATCTCTACAATACCTTAGAAATCTTTAAAATTCTGTGTGCAAAAGTTTTTTGAACCATTGATGGAACTAAGAATATTGAAAGACAATAATTATACCTGAGTAGTTAAAGATGGTTATCAATATATTTTATTAAACGTCTAATATTTTACAAGGACATAGCTAACTTTATTGTTATATATCAGCTCCTGTAGGTTTTGTAATTATTTATTTCGATGAAGGTGATTTTTTATACAAAAATTATTTACACCGAAAGGTTTAAGGAGAAAAATTTTCAACAGTAAATTAATTTTTTATTATGCAAGATCCAAAATTGCAAATTTAACTTAAAAAATATTTAAATATGTTAAAAATAAAACAAAAACTTGGTATAACTAAATTAACAACATATATTTTAACATTTATAAAATATTTTAAATATTTATTGTATCAGTTCAATTCATTGTTTATCAGAATTTGTAAATGCGTTTTAAGAAGAACACTTAAACTATCGTCATCTACATTATACAAACATACAAATTCAAGTATATAAAAAACCATCGCTACATTTTCTTGCATTGGTGTTATGTGTTAATAATAATATAAAACTTGAAAATCCGTATAAAGTCATCAAATTATTGGCATCCTCGTTTGGTCCTGATCAAATGATAAAATCAGAGTATTCGGAACAAATCAAATGTACGGAACCTTTCTTCGTCATCATTCCAAATATAATCTACTGTCTCCTGCCGGACGCAATAACCCGTTCTCTACTATCCTCTCGATTAACAGAATTTCTCCTAGGTGGCGAATTGCCAGTCGAACCATTTCGATTTTTCCGAGATCTTTTAAATTTGGCCATGTCTTCGCCAAATACATCTCCAGTCCGTAAGGCCGAAATGAGATCGTCAAATTCCCCTTTGGCGCCGCCGTTTTCACCATTTTTTAAATTAATATTTTTGTTAATAGTTGATAAAATCCCTTCACGCGTGTGCTTTCTTTCAAGAGTCAGCTTCTTCAAATCTGCTTCCTGTTTTGCTCGCTTTTCCTCTTCCTCCTGCCGTTTACGCATGTTTTCGTTATCTTGCCTTGCTTCGGAGAATGACACCAAAAACGAATCGAAAATACCGAAAAATTCGTCCGGTTGCATGATGGTGGGGTCTTCTCCAAACAGACGTACAGCGCGATCGAAACGTGTCTAAAAGTAGAAAGTAAAAAAAGCACTAAAATAAAAGAAAAGCTTACCTTCATATCCTGAAATTGGTCTTCAATTTCGGCAAGTCGACACGTGGCAGTTGCCTGGAACTCTCTCATCACAGGCACAAACTTATCGTTTGCCAAAGGACTTTGACTTCTATGGAATTCAATTTCGCGAGATACATCCTTCAATCCGGCTCTTAACTGTGCCATATCTTTCGTCAACTCTCCCAATGATACTTTAGCGGCTTTATGAATATGAGGCACATCTTCGTCCAAACGTAAAATATCTTTAAACTGAAAATGGAACATTCGAAATAATTTATTTCGTTGAAAAGTAATCTCCTACCTTTTTCTCTAAAATTTGAACTAAATAATGTAGTAGTGTCGTTCCTTTGGCAGCACTCGATTTGGTATCGGCAAGTCTATTTAACGATGTTAGTCTAAATCCAGTGGCGTTTCCTCTAGCACCACGATTCATATAATTTCCTAAAGCTAAAACAATCTCCAAAAGTCTTCTGAGGCGACGCGATCGCGCTACCTCTCGAGACGCTTCCATCACATTTGCTATTCTTGGTAAAATTTCGTTCACAGTAACTTGAAAACGCTTCTTATAATGCAAACTTCTCAAACGCTGTTCGTAATGTGGAACTCTAAAACAAATTAACTTTAGAATCAAGAGACGAAAAAATTTTAAAAAATTACTTTGAAATTTCGTACATGAACCTATCGGCTCTGGCTAAGGAATCTATATCGTTGCTGTGTTCTTCTAAAAGCGTTTGCTCTTCGGGACTAGGAGTAAACTTCAGCAATTGCTCGACCATGTCGATAGGTAATTGCTCCTTACTGTCCATACTTAAAATTGCCTTTGAAATATCTTCGTCCGACATTTTTAGTTTGGATAGCAAAATTGTGCAGTTCTGTGCACGCCTTCCGTCGATAACGGAGAGAACCTTATTTTTATTTTTTCCCAACTGCCTGAGATCTTCCACCGAGCCGTCGTTCTACAAATACCAATTAGTGCGATTCTAAAACTGAATACTTTACTTACAGTGACTCCATTTTTTTGATATGCACAGAAAAGTTTGTCGATACAATCCAACTCCATCGTACTGTATAATTTGGTATCGTCTAATTCGCTCCAAATAGTTCCGGTAACTTTAGCTTCTGGTAACTTCGACCAATTGAACGATTTTAAAGGATTTGATGGTTGCGGAATGTTTTTCTTTACTATTTCGATTTTTAGGGGTGCAGTAGGAGGTGCCATCGGTGCACAAGGTGGTGGTGGTGGACCCGGCGCCGGTGGTGGAGGAGGAGCCATGGGTGGCGGAACTGGAGGTGGATTGCAATCGAATCCATTTTGATAATCCAAATTACCTATTTCCACCCCGGATTGCAATCCGATAACTTTGGCGTCGTCGGGAATACTTCCAGAAGTGACTAAGCGTTCCAATCGAAACCGTTCGCCTCGTTCACAAGAAACCTGTCTATCTAAATCGGCTGCCCGATATTCCAACTCTCCCAAACGTTGTCGCGTTTCGATGTGAGCTGCCGTTTCTTTTTCCAACCTTTCCTTAATCCGAATTAATCCCGATTCAAAATCTTCCTTTTCTTGCGTTCGTTGATCCAATTCTTGTTCCTTTTTGGCCAAACGGTTTGATAGATCTACATTTTCGTGTTCGAGTTCTTCGGCTTTTTTACGAGCTTCGACCAACTCCTCCTCTTTTGCCAGCAAGTGAACGATTTCTTTCACGTCGATGTTGATGGGCGATACATCGGGATCTTTTAATTTCGTTGTGTTGTTGTAGTTGTTTTGTTGTAAAACTATTTGTTGTACGATTCGGTCGAAAAGCAACCAATGTTGAGGATGGGAACCATAATCTAGAGGGAGGAGTAAACAATGCTCTAGTAGTGAGAGTAAATGAGGATATGCTGCTGTATGACTAAGTTTCTTTCTTATTAGATCAAACATTGCGGATGCACTTTTGGTGTCCACGTGTTCCAGTTCGAATTTTCTCGCCAACTCTTTTTCGTCTTCGTTTCGTACCATTTCGAAAAAATCTAAATGTCTGTTTAAGGTTTCGTTTTCGTGTCTACGTAGTTTATCTATGATCGGTTGTACTCCTAACATCAGGAACTCGTACCTTAAGTGTAAACGGAATTCTAAATTTTCTTGTCCTAAGCCATAATTAAGCATTGCGTTTATAAAGGACATTATGGCGGTTTTGAGGTTAACTTCGTCTCGGTATTTTCCAACGTCGCGGTCTAAATCGTTTATTATGCCTTGGAATCTGACACGTTCGAAGGCGTATTTTTGGTAATGTAACATGGCGTCAAGGACTTTTTTGTGACCACCCGAGACGAGACAAACGGCACCGAGGATTTCTAAGGCTGCAATTTTGCTTTTGATGTTTTCGGTACTCAAAGATTGCGCTATGGTATTGATACTTGTTGGGTGAGCTAAAACGTGTGCCCTGCCGGTCTAAAATTAAAAATAAATAAAAATAAAGTTTAGGGCAGGAATTAATACTTACAGAATTATTCATTAGAGCTTTAACGCATCCAATTATGCTGGTATGGATTGAGCTTTCGTTGGTAAAATAATCCATCTTTTCTAAAAATTCTAAAAGTGCCGGTAATCCATCGAGTTCTATAAATTTAATAACAAAGCTGTGAGTCGAAGTCCTTAGTGCCGTTTTCAGTCCGTCAATTTGTTTCGTGCGACTGCGAACATCTTCTTCGTAATTAGTTTCGGGAAATTGTAGCTGAAAGACATTAAGTGTAAGTAAGTTACAAAGTTTCGGTAAGTGGAAAAGCGTACTGTTGAGAGGGTGCGTAACCTTTCGACGTAATGTTCTGGAGCGTGGGCTTGATCGACGGTGTCTTCGCCTCCTTTTCTGGAACAATAAATTTGCCACTTTTTTTGCGGTGCCAAATTCATCATAGCCGCTTTATTTGGAGCAGTCAGATCCAATTCTTCCTATAATTTAATAGCAATAAATTAAAATTTATTGATGAGTAAACGTAAAAAATATTAATAATTCAGTATTGCAAAAGAATTGCTAACCAATTACCTCAAAATGCCAAAATGGAGAAAATTGTAATTATTGTAATTATTGACGGTAGCAATACAATAGGTAATAAAGAGATTAACTCTCATTCTTAGCCTTTAGGAGATTCCGAAAAAAACCTTTTAACAGTTAGGGCATATTTTGATTTTTATTTACATCACATTGCAGTTTATTACACTTATAAAAGCCTGCTTACATTTTAAATTTTGCTTAAAATTTTCGTTAAAATTTCCATAATATTTCTTAAAATTTGTAGATTTTACAGATTTGTATTTACACCTTTATCACTTCTATATTTTACGTAAAATTTTAAGGAAATAGGTGCTGATCTATTCCTTAAAATTCGTTAAAATTTCTCTTAAAAGTTATTTTAACGAAAATTGTAAGGTGTAAACAGGCTTTAAGATTATTAAAAAAAAATTCCACGTTAATTTAATATCCATTTAGGGTCCCGATTTTAGTCGTAGTTGCCTTGTTACGCCACTGAGGGAAATAATTTAAAAAACACAAAATACCGGGCAAAGCCAGGTTCCATAGACGCCCCCCCCCCAAGTATTCCACTAACTATAATATGAAATATGCTTAGGCTGTGAAGATTAAAATTAATTTTTTTTAAATTTATTGCAATACTCGGCAGAATTACTCTGTGGTTTCACATGCTTAGTCGTCGCTTCCTGTTAAAATATACTACAGGACGTCACTGGATAATGTACTTCATACGTTTCCAACAGATCGAGAACTAGGATTATAATTAATATTCGGAATAAACTTTTAAAAATAATTGCTAGACTTTTAACATTTTTGATTTGGTAAATCAAATAAGAACGGAAAGCAGGGCCGTATTTACACCGGGATTACAACCGTAAAATCGTGAAAAATCAGAAAAAACAAAAAAATCTTTAAAACTGTAACAAAAACACAAAAACAAGTGTTTAAATAAATTAAAACTAAAGAGATATTTCTAATAAATTAAATCCGAAATTACTTACTACTAAATTGTAAAAATATAAAAAAGTCCTATATATTTACTATGTACTATGTAAAAGTCTGCGGCCACTTAATTAATTGTTAGTTATTACTTGTATTAATTAATTTTTGATTTTTTGAAAAATAATAATATTGAAATAGCTGAAATAGGTATTTTATCTTAATTCTTACTATTATGGTAAAAATTTTAAATTGCTATAAATTGTTTGAACCAAATTTTAAAGATAACATAAATTTTATGACTATTATGGGCAACATAACTTAAAATAACACTTCCACAATAAATTAGAGTGGGCATTGTAAACTCATAAATTGTTTTAAATTTTGGTGTAAATTTTATGTATAAAAAATGTACATTTGCTTAAGATTTGTGAAATTTTCATTCAGTTTAATTTAGTTCTTCGTTTTGACAACATTATTTTACCATTGCTATCGTTAAATAAGAATTTAGTTTGTGATTTTCATTTAAATTTTAAAATTAAAAAATTTTATTTCAAGACCGTGTTTTAGAAGAGAGTTTAAAATTAAAATATGAATATAAGTTTACTTATTAAAAATATCGTCGGCGACAGCGCTCCCCAGAAGTCAACCTATAATCAAAATTTGTCGCTTCTTCGACAAATTATTTCCAACCATTAAATAAAATTCACAAAAATCGAAATTTTCTCTGAATATCGAACTCAAATAAAAAAAATCGCTCCAAAAATAATCACTTTAATTAAATAAAAACAATCTTCTCACAAAATTTCAACTTTTTTGCGGTCACTTTCGACCAAAATACTTTCAAACAAAATTTTCAGCTCCGTCCATGCTGTGTTTTAATTTCATACAAGTATTTTTTTTGTCTTAAATTGCCCTGAAAGATGACAGATCTACAAAAACATAGAACTTTGAGTAATTCAAAAAATTAAAAAAATCCGTGTAGCGCCTCCAACTCGAAAATTACAGATCTATAAAGGCATAAAGATTTTTGAAATGATTTTAACAACCTTAGAGCCAAGATTCAACTGCGACCGGCCTTGCTCATTAAAACATATTAAAACACTAATTTATGTTGAGTACACGTACCGTCAACAGAACGAGTTATCTAAACGATTTCAACAAAAAGTTGTCTACTTCAAAAAAAACCGCTCGTTGAGATTTCCAAATTATTTAAAATGAAATTACTGTAACCCTCTTTTTTTCCCTATTCTTCCCTTTTACAGTACAGTCTCGCTAATCCGAACTAGTAGAAATCTGGCCTCATTTGGATTACAGAGAAGTTCGGATTACTTGATAAAGCTAAAAACGAAAATTTCCTCTTCTCTTAATTGCCGGAACAATAAAAGTTTATGAGGTGGGACATCATTTTCACATACTCATTTTAAATAAATGTTAAAACTATCGACGGATTTATTATTCTTTACGTGATTTCTCATTTTCGTCATTTTCGTCACTTTCTTCATCATCTTTTACGTTCAGATCTTCAATAAATTTAAATAAACAAACTAAACAAAATATTAAAATAATGAATTTTAACTGTTAAGTAAAGAATATATATACTTACATAAAAAAATAATATTTAAAAAAACAATAAAAACAACAAATTAACATTTAACAGGTTTGAACTAAGAATATTTGAATAAACAAGAAATGAATTTTGAAAAAATTCCGTTATAAAAATAATGAAAATTTAAAATAAAAACTTTGTAATACGATATAAAGGCCTTTATTTCACAATTATTATTGATCGATCAACTTAAAAATTCAGTTTTTAGGTTAATTTTCTATTCAATAAATTTGCTTAATAATTTCTGAATCAGTTAAATTATTTTTTTCCTGATTTCCTCCATTTACCCACTCTTCTACTTCAGCTTGTAAACACTATTTTTTCTTTCTACTCACTTTTCTGCAAATATTACATTTCAAAAATTAATATAACCAAATTTAAATTTAAAAAAATCTATTTTGTATTTTAACAAATTAGCTATTTATTTTTGAATTTTTTTAACCCCCTCCCCTCCCGAAAATCTAGTCTAAATACGGCCCTGACCGAAAGAGAGGCAATCAAAAGTCAGAACAGTGGCGAAACAGCATCAATAATTTTTAGAGATCATCAAAAAAAATCTAAATGCGGCTTTCAGTTTCAAATATTTATCTAAACCTATATAATATGTCATTCAAGGACAAAATAATTACAATTTCTACTGTTTTCCATTTTAACTAGCAGTTCGGAATTACCCCAATCGTAAATCTTCTATACTCAGCCTTGGCGCTGAAAAGCGGACATGGAAGAGAATGTCCAGAAATGGGAAAAATTAAGAGCGGTCAATTTTTTCGACGTCTTTGCTTCCAGCATCAATGCATCATGATTTATTCAGAGTAATTTCAAGATCGTTTGAATTAAAAGCAGTTTACGGTAATAAGTAATCTATTGCTTAAGAATGTAAAATCCATGTAAAGTGCAACAGCCATCACACTTTGCAAAAAATTATGGAATGCATTAACATTAAAGAAACTTCACTCAACTGCAAAATGGGATATCTTTAAAATGCAAATTAATTAAAACGTAAATAAATAAAGCCACTCTGATTGTAACTGCGAGTACAATGTTTTTGCGGAGTTTAGAACCAATTAATTATTTTTATTGTATTACTAAAAGCTTAGAAAGTAAAATTATTTTGTAGGTTTCGCTTTCAGTGAAGATGTGACACAAAAATCGTAGTTTCGTCATTATCAAGACATTTTCAGCTATTATTTCTGGGGGTCCCATTATATTTCGGAATGGCCGTTTCTCATGTGCCCAGAAGAAAAATTTTACTGCCAAACGAAAGAGAGCGGAAAATCTACCTGTCATTTAAGCATTTTATGATGCATTTATAACTGCTACCTGTTTGTGTTAATACGAAATGACTTTCACGTAAAGTATTTAAGACATTTTAAGTTCAAGTGGCAACATGCGCTTATTGGTGTTCGATGGAAATAAATTGATTTCACCGGAACCGCATAATAAAGAAAACAAATTATTGATGCGTTTCGAATACAAATCGATCGGATTACTAAATTATGACATTTACCACAAGTTCTGCAAACTTCGCATCCAGTTCGTCCTGTGCTGGCATGGGCTGGGTGGGCGTAAGAGCCTGAAGTGATAGGGTTCCTGTGTTTTCCACCACGCAATAGGTAATTTCCGGAGGTTCGTCATCCTGAAAAAATAGATTTATTAAAAATGTGTCCCAGTGACCTAGCAAGAACTGCACGATTAATTCAGTCCAAAATAATAAAACTTTATATTTTCGCATAGCGCGAAAACAAAGCCATGGCAATAAAATTGCAATTCAGGATTTTTATATGCGATAATTGTTATATAATGGAATTAAAATTGCTTTCCACTTTTCTGCACATACACAATAATTTATAGCACTTGCAACACTAAAGTAATAAATTGTGTTCAAATTAATTTTTATCCAATTGGTGAAGATTTAAAAATTGAGTAAGTTCCATTAAATTTTATTATTTGTTCGTTAAGAAACTAAAATTTGAAAGCGATTACATAGTTTTAATAATTTTTCCTTTAATGAGCTAAACAAATTAGATAATTTGCAATCCTGAGGGGAGAAACGTTTCGATTTTGCAATAAGATTGCACGAAAACATGAAGATGTTTGTTTACATTTTTGGGTGCTTGTTATGGTTTCGTTTGGACTTTCATTAACCTTGTTCTTATAAAATTTTCACCTACCGGCCTACGCACTGTTAAAATTGTGTAAATTTAAAAATATACTTTTACTCAAAATTCTATTCCACTTTTCCTTAAAAATCGAATTAATTTTTTTTATCGCGTATCTTCCTATAACAATGCTTGGTTTTTGCATTACTTTCACTTTCAGCTCCTTGGCCTTAATATAAAGCAACTCCTTTATTGTTTTCTTTGGATTGCACTCTTCAGTTATTTTCGGTATCGAACACATTTAACTTAGATTTTTATAATAAGCAGCAGAAAAAATCCCAATTTTTTTTATTGATAAGGTAATTTTTTGATTGAAGCTGTGTAATCATTAACAAATTAGAAATTATCGTAAGTTTAAATGAATATAAATTTAAAGACCCTAAGGCTTTTAGGCGCCTTGGTTATCTTTTGTTATTACTTTCTCCGCTTTTACTTTAAATAATTGAACACATGTACTACATATTACCTCTGTCAATTTATTGTGTGACTTGCAAATAATAAATAAACAGAACTATTAATAACCATTTAAAAATCAATTAGAAATTAGAACGAAATCCGATGAAATAATTTACAAAAAGAAAAACTTCCTTCTTTTTTCAGTCGACTCCTTCTGAAAAGCCCACACACGTATCCTTCCCTTCCCACGAAGTGACTCACACTCGATCAGGTTTTTCTGTTATACATAGATGACGTGGTTTAAATTTCACGTTAAGCAGAAATTTTAAATTTTCGCAAGGTCGAATTTGAATTAATAAGTAAAGAATTTGAAGCGATTGCTGACATAAATCGTGAATGACTTCGTAAAAATTGAAGTTTAAATAAATGTTAATCGATGACTATCAACTTATAATTCGTTTGTTGAAAAACTGTAAGGTCCATTATATTTTTTATAAGTGTCTATTGATGTCGATAATGTAAAACTTGATAATTTATTGGGTCAGTATTGTCTAACGGTTTCTACAACAATTTTTAGGCTGTTCATCGTCTAAAGCGTTTTATGTTTATTTGTACAGCCCTGGTAGTTTTACTATTTGCACTCAAGTGATGACATAAAAAATTGTTCGTGTACGTTTAGGAGGTTAATTGATCAATATTGACAGTGAAGATTCTAACGAGCAAGTGCAGTTTTGCATTTCGTAACGGTTTTATACAAATTGGGAACACGAAAGACAGTAATTTGGTTCAAATATACTGAATGTGAACTCATAATTTACAATTCCAAATAGACCGGTACCGGAGCTTTATTGAGCTCCTGTTAGCATTGAAGCAAAGATTTCAAATTTTTAATTAATTAACTTTTGTATACATCAATGATTAAAAAAACTAAATTTTCAGTGATGATGGCTTGTCAGATAGTACTATACTATAGATTATACTACAGTATAATTTAAAACTCTCTAGGATGTGCGTCAATGTGTTTTAGTGGGCAGAGCCGGCCGCGGTTGTTTACTAATCGTGCAATTATTAACATCTTCTCGTATATTTATTTCCTAATTTTCAAGTTAGAGCGGTTTCAGGAAAGTTTTTAACTTAAACAATTTTTGCTCAAAAATAATTGTATAATATAAAACTTTTCCAGGAGGAGGGCTAATCTTAAGAAAACAGCCAATCAAATAAGAGATTTTTTAAACTGAAATTTTAAATAATCCACAAAATTTAATGTTTATATCTGTAATTTACGTTATTAACTATCTTATTATCAAGAGGAAAGTTTTAATTATCTACAACTTGCTTGGAAGATTTTCTTGTAACTCTTGAAAAGTATAAAATTATGAAGAGTCAACGCACTGCCTAGGTGATCGAGTTCCACATTATTTAAACACCAGGAGGTCATGGCGGCCGACTGACTTGTAATATTATATTATTATAATTTTTATTAAGCCAAACCTGAGCTGTATTTCAATTTTAATCATCCGCTTCGCATGGAATAGGAGAGTCGCGAAGTTGAGCGTTTAAGCCACTCAAATAAATCGAATATAAAACTATTCAAGTAAAGAAATAAAAGGTAATTTTTAGTAGAAGCTGTTTGTGGATGAAAGAAAATAAGATAAGATTATACAAAGAAAGCAGTAATATGTACAAATAAAAAGCAAAAAATAATTTAAAATGTAAGCTAACAAAATTTTAATTATAAATAAATATAAAATTAAAATGAAATCAAGTCAAGTATTAAATATTAAAATTATGCGGCTTTGTAAGAGTGACGGATTAATGCGGTCTTTAGACCGCACACACTGAAAAATTTAAAATTATTATCTAGTGATAAGAATCAAAGCCGTCCTAAGATAAACGACGCTCCCGGGCTACTAAAACTAATGCGCCCCTCTTCATAAGAGGAGCTGAAACTGACGTCATATCAACGACGTATGCATAAAATTATCTAAAGCCGAATGTGCAAAAACATTTTCGGAAAATTCAAAGATGACCCGGATGATTCCGTATTTACATCAACTTTGACACATGCCGAAATCGGCTGTCAAAATTCCATTTTTATTGTAAATTAAAAAATAAATTTTTTGTAAAAAATATAAAATTCTTTATTTTGAGTCGTAGATAAAACGTCGTATTAGATTCACACATAATGGCTATAATTCAGTCGGATGATTATACACTCGTCTATGGCTCGCGTATAAACTTCATCTTCATGAATTATAGCCTACATTATATATGCTCGTTAAATAATATACTATTATTTACCTACACCTTGTTCATTATTTTCAGAATTTCTGTGAAAACTGTTGGTTTCCCAAAAAATTTCTTTGACCAAAGTTGTAGCCCGTTAAATTCCCGGTTTGAATTGTCAGTTTTTTATTAAAACGTTTCGTTTAAGAGATGCCGGATTCGCAAGAAAAAAAAATTAAACCTGAATTTTTTTAACATTTTTTCCCTTAATATAATTTATAACTCAAAATCTGTTGATTTTAGACGATAAAGAGTTATAAGCTAATTTGTAGATAAGCGAATTACAGAAATTCAAAAAATTGCTCTAAAGGGAGGTATCCTTAAAGGGTTTAGACTTGGACAAAAATTTTATTTGAAAATTTGGCTTAGAAAAGTGTCCACGGTCACAGAGACACCCGGTATATAAAATATTCATATCATTTAATTTGCTCTCTTCCAAAGAAGATCGTAAATATTTTTTTATCCTTTTTAGGGCTGAAAAAAATCAAAATAAAAGTTGCCGCCCTCAAAAAACTTGTGCCCCGGGGTTGTAGCCCATTTAGTTATGTGATTTTGATGACAGAAACAAACTTTAATAAAAAGTTACGAAACCAAATTTTGAAAATTCGTCAAAAATTTATTTTGAAGCAGTAAAACTTTTTATTCGGAATTTTTGGATATACATTATATCATGCAAACTTAAAGAATGAAATTCCCGAGTAAAAAAATATTTTATTGAGTTAAAAAAATTATTGAATTTTAATTTATTTAATGACTTATTCTTTAAATTAAGGACAGCAGGGGTGTAGCAGTCCCTGTAGTTTTATTTTTTTGCATTATTCCAGAAAGCGGTTTATTCGCATTATGACGGTAAAATTATGCTATAAAAAAAATTGTAAATTTAATTAAAAATTAAAGAATTGTAAATCGTAATTGTAATATTATTAAGGTACTAGGAAAATTAGTAAATTCAATTTAATTTAATTAATTTAAACTAGCAAAGCTTCATTCAACACCAAGAAATATTACGGTATATTAAAAAACGATTAGTCGGGACAATAATAAAATAAAAGATAAATTAATTATAAATAAAAACGGTAATAAAAATAAAGAATTTTTTAGAGAAGATAAAAACCTGAACAATTGTTTTGGACATATTTTTCAAATTTTTTGAAAAGAAATTTCAGATTTTCAGTTTTCAAAATCAAAGAAAAATTTTAAAATTAAAATTGAAAACTGGGAAAAGATAATAAACCAAATAAGAGATTCTACTAAAGATAATAAATTTTAAAAAATTGGAAATGTTAATATTTACGACGAAGACGAAAGAAAAAATAAAGTGCAAATTAAAAATATTATTTTCAGATTAATGATTAAAAGTTGATTTAGGTTCGCTGAAGTTTGGAAAAGCAATGAAATAAGGAGAATAATCCAGTCGGTCATCTTACAAAAAATTATTGACTCCCATGAAGATATCTTTTATCCGGATAAATGTAAGATGTAGGGAAAAAAATACTTGAATAAAAATTTCCCGCGGCTGCCACTTCCCAATCATTTTCCACTTTGCCCATTAATTTGGACTTTCAATTTTGGACAGGGGAAGACTGAGAAGATTGTCACCTGGTGTTTGTGATTTTTTACAGCAAATACAAATCTGCGATTCGTGGATATTCTGATTATCTTTTTGAATGTTGTAACTCAACTTACTTGGTTCTTCAATTGTGCGTCATATAAACTTTCTCTCTGAAGCTGACACGAACGAGTGACGGTTATACTTGATGGTTGGGGTTAAAATGTTCAAATATAACTTCTAGATTTCAAATTTATTGATTGTTGCTCCAAGTCAGCGAAATCAATTGATCAATAGATAAGTGGTTTAGGTAGTGTAACTCGATATTAATCATATCAAATTTTTTAGCATGAACCAAAAAATACACAAACACTTTTTCGAAACTAAAATGTTTAAGTTTGATGATCGCCTGTTCATCGCCTGATGATGCCATAGTATGGTGAAAACATTTGCGATAATATACATACGGTGTATTTATATATTGTGATAACTTAAACATTTTAGTTTCAAAAAAGTGTTTGTGTATTTTTTGGTTTATGCTAAAAAATTTGATATGAAATCAATTGGTTTCACTTTTTGCAATGTACATTCCCTTAGGTGCAAATCGTGTGTAATACAACAAAAATAAATTTACAATTCAATAAAATATCCCTGACCTATGTCACACTTAAGATGCATCGTGATCCTCTCAAAATGTCAGATTATAAGGATAATGTCTTTCTCCTCATATTTTTTTGCTGCTTTTACATTTATCATGACAAGGCAAAAATGCGATCGATTCTTTAATAACTGCAATTATTACACAATTTATTTTTTGAACAAATTTTTAAGATTTTATCATCCGCATGTAGGCTATGCACGAATAAAATAGAACCTAGCGTAGATAATCTCAACAACTGGTTATTGTACGATACGATGAATCTAGTTGGTGGTCAAATTATTATAACGAAAGCTATAATTTATATAAAATGTTAGCGGGAAAACATTCGTAGATACCATTATGAATAAATGAACCGGATAATCGCAAGAATTTCATCTCGACGTGAAATTTATGGCTATTTAAATCATCGACGTTTAGAAATTTAAACAATGTACTTGTTCGGAAGCTCCTTTTCTCATGCCAGCTGGAACTTTTAGTATGTTGACAAGAATTTTTGAGTAGATTTGCCAAATAAAATTAATAATTTAAAAAAATTACCTGTAAGCAGCCGCACCAGCCGCGGCGCGAGCGCACGGCCGGCATGGCGGGGCAATGGAATCGAGGCAGCGCGCTGGTTATGTTATCCCAGGGCGGCAATTTAACTGCTGGAATTTTTAAGGAACACTTGGGCAATCCCTGAAAATAAAAAAGGTCATTAGCTGTAGTTATAACAAGAATTATATTAGAAATTGGAAATGTCACAATTAGTAACCTGGATATCTGGATTGGGATTACATAAAACACAAAATCTAACTTCCCGTTTTTAATTATTTAAATATGCAAAAATATTTTTTGCTGTGAGCATATTTGTTCATCGCTAAGGTAGGGCAGCACGATATCTTGCAATTAGATAAAACCACGCAATTTGATGAGGGCCCCGCAGAATAACATAATTTTCAGTTATGTACACAAACTCTCGTTTTAAATCCAAAAAAACATACATACGCGAGATAATTTACATATTATAGTGGAAAAAAACGCAAAAATTACTTTCTCTCTTACAAAATCATCAAATTTTGACCTAGAGAATTTCCGTAAATATTTAAATTTATTCAAAATTAATAAACAAATTTTTTATCCATTTAAATCTAGGCTGACCGATGCAGGTTCTTTGCCTGAAGATACGAAGCATACAAACCTACTAATAGAACAAGTTTAGGAAAAAGGAACAACACCATCCGTTTTTTATTATTTCGAAATTATATAAGCTGATTCAGGCGCTTCTTTGATCCACATGAGTAATTTTATGTTTATCTAAGACAAGAAATTGCACTTTTATAATTGGAATAAAAGTGTCTTGACATGAAATGGAGACGGTATTGAGTGGTAATTACCATGTAACAGAAATGCAAATTGGATGTAAGGTCTAAGGAAAGTAGCGAGTCAATTGCAACTTTTCAAAGTAAATTGAAGTTTATGTTAATGTAATCCCAATACAGCATTAAAATTTTCACTTGCACAATTTTCTACACAACAGAAAGGAGAATTTATTTATTTATTGTTGTAGTCTCCGAAGTAGGCGTTCCCGCGAAAGCAATTTTTTTTTTGAAAACTGACGAACCACATAATTTTATTTTGGAATGTCTACCTCATTAAAATGTATAAAACCAGCTGTTAGTTTAAAATTGCAACAAAAACTCGTGTTAAATTGCTAATTTTATGCTACCGAATTATCTAATTTTGCGACTATGAATAAGTGAATATAAATTTTGTAACACTTTGGGTCAAGTTCATTAAGCCACTTAATAAGAAATAATTTCCGCTAATTATCTTAAATTACAATTTAAATTTTTAGATTACAGATATAATAATTTCAATATTCAATAGGATAAATTTCCTATTCTGGACTCTTCGCCATTTTCAGACTGTCACGGTCGGAAAAAATAAATTTTATTAATAATACTAGTGTTTGAATGGTGTGACAGCCCATTTGTTAGTTTGTAAAAATCCTTCGTGTTGCCCAAACGAAAGGACGAGACGAACCCATATCATCTTGACCCACGCAACCGCGACCGTGTGAAACGCTAGCACTCCTAGCAACGGAAGCTTTAGAGGTAAGCCGTGGATCATCTTTGCGAAAAGTAAAAGTATGACTATATGCCCTTAATTCTTACTATTATGGTAAAAATTTTAAATTGCTATAAATTGTTTAAACCAAAAATTTTAAAAGAAAAATAAATTTTATGACCATCATCGGCAACATAGCTTAAAATAACACTTCCGCAATAAATTAGAGTGGGCATTGCAAACCCATAAATTGTCTTATATTTTGGTGTAATTTAGTTCTTCGTTTTGACAACATTATTTATCATCCGTAAAATAAGAATTTAGTTTGTGATTTTTATTAAATTAAAAAATTTTATTTAAAGACGGTTTTTTACAAAAGAGTTTAAAATTAAAATATGAATAAGTTTAAACTTATCAAAAATATCGTAGTAAACAAAACTTTTAAAATGGCACAAACAAAATTTTATTCGCGATGCCCCCCAGAAGTCAACCTGTAATCAAAATTTGTCGCTCCTTCGACAAATTATTTTCAACCATTAAATAAAGTTCGCAAAAATCAAAATTTTCTTTGAATATCGAACTTAAATAAAGAAAAATCGCTCAAAAAAATAATTACTTTAATTAAATAAAAACAATCTTCTCACAAAATTTCAACTTTTTTGCGGTCACTTTCGACCAAAATACTTTTAAACAAAATTTTCCAATAACAATACTAAAAAATAAAATCTTAATTGCAAAAATATTTGCACAAAATTATACTCAAAAAATCAGCGGAGCAAAATCTAGGCCTCCATCGTTTCCGCCATCTTGGCAAAAAAACCTCCCTCTACTCATTTTTCTGCAAACATTACATTTTAAAAAGTGAATATATTGACCTACCCGGCACAATCTTTTATTTACCCGGCCAGCTTTTCTTAGTGGAGAACAAAATAAGACGCTCAGTAGTCGGTTCCTGTTGATTTCTGTGTTTGCCTTTCTTTTAAATGATAAATAATAATTTTTCCAATAATAAATTCTTCAAAAACCAATAAATCGTAAATTTAATTTCAAATTTAATTCAATGTGAAATTTAAAATGGGCTGGCACTTTTAACCTCATGCGCGTTCAAAACGTCTTGTTATCGCCAGCTGTACACTCGTACAAATGCAAATTTTACTTCGAATTTTAAACCAATTTTAAACTTTTAACTTCAATCGCTCTTTTCAAATTCATCAAATCAATCGAATTTATCAAATCAATTAAATCCACTACCGCTCGGTAGCAACGCATCAAAAAATCCAATTCCAATTCTCAAAATTATATCCAAAAAAGGCGCAATAATGCAAACGCATCAAATCACTTTATTTAATCAATCAAAATCAAAATATTACTCACAATTTCAAATAACAAAATCTCATTTCAAAACTCAGCGGGCATACAAAAATTTCACACGCTGTTCGCCATGGCTGGCACAAAAAGCCTCTCTTCTCTGTCTTTCTCCCCACTCTGCACTTTTTCAATTCAAACGTTTAAAACTGAAGTTAACAAATTTTTACTATTTAGCACAGAGTGGGTCGAAATATTTTGTTTCACGACAATATAAAAATTTAAATTTAAAAAAATTACCAAAATTGCATTTATTTTGCCGATTTTAGCATGACTGACGGTTTAAATTGGAACTTAAATTTTTTTATTTAGGTATTTATTTATTTATCGAATTCCTTCTATTTTTTATTTAATATTTGTTTTTTATTGTAGTTTTTTTTTATTTTTTAAATATGTTGTTTATATATTTTTTGTTTTGAATTTTAGTTTCCTTTGTATTTTAATAAATCAGCTATTTATTTTTTGATATTTTTAACCCCCCCCCCCCCCCCACCCCAAATCTAGTCTAAATACGGCACTGGACTATATGGTGTGCTCAATACCTAATTGAAAAATAAAAAATGGGGTAATGGAATATGAAAGTTACGGGATGAAGACCGATAGCTTCCTCCTCATGTTTTTAATATTAAACACATAAATTAAATTTAAAATTTCACTAATCGCACGACGGACGCGTTGGGTGTGGTGACAACCACATAAAAAAATGAGAAAATATCAAAAGCTAATTTTGTCCATCAATAATTACAGTAATTATGCATTCGTTCATTATTAATTAACTCTCTAAAGTTATCACCCTACAACACACAATTACCTATAGATTCGTGAAATATCAATTCAATTTTGACTCTCACTTTTGCAATTAATAATCACTTTTTTCTGCTTCCATGTTCCATAATTGCGATGCTTACTTGCACGTGACTGGCAAACACCAGGCTAATTAGAAATGCAGTTATGCTGAATGTCTAATAACCCGATAATTTCAAGATCAACGTTAATTGTTCACCTTGTCACCTTTCTTAGTTTGCGTGATTCCATAAATTGCAAAACCCTCCCAATAAATTAGCAACTTCTGAATGAAAGTGGAAACAATAAAGTCGCATCGTTTCAGGTTATTTAGAGCGAAATCGATATTACTGTGTTTAACAGCTGACACTTGAGACGGAAGCTCAGAAGTTTCTATCGCTGTAATCAAATTATAATAAATTATGATAACATAAAATTCTAAAATTTCACTTTTAGTAAAGATATGTTTTTGTGTTAATCCGGTGAAAACATCAAAACCGAGGGTATTTCAACAATTTGACCTGTAATTAAGTTAATACCTTCGGATAATTGCATAAAAAAAAAAAAAGTTTGATGAATTAGTTCCGCAGGGGATTTTTGAACCTTTGAAATTTTTACAAATTATTTGTAATAATTAACGATGGTGTTCCGCAGGGGCCTTTTCGAACCTTTCGCTTTCCAAGATTTTTGCACCATTGCAAAAAGGTATGATCTCATTCTACCTACTAGCGATTTATGCAGACTTATTGGAATATTAATCTGCAATTATACACGTGATGATAATATCAATAAAAAACAATATGCATGAAAATATACACGATTGAATGAAAAAAAAAATGAAACCAACAAACCTTGTGATACATTAATTGTAGCGACCTTAAAAATCTCCCACATTAAATGCATTCCATGTTTACTAACTTATATGGATTTCAACATTGAACAAGTTATTTTTTATCCCATTAAAAGTAGTACGCAAGGTGTGAAAATTTATTTTCGTGTTATTATATGCAGTTGTGTGTGGGAGATGCACAAAAATTGAGAAAAACAGGTTATTGGATTTCATTCCAATTTCGGAAGAATGAACGAAGAAAGTGGTTTTCATTTTTATGTGAAAACGATGTTTTTATGACTGCGAAAAATTTAAATTTTAGAGTTAACTTCAAAACTTCATGCAAGAAGCAGAAAGCAACGTTTTTATATTTTTTCGAGGGTTAGGAAACAAAATTTTTCGTTAATCTATTCATGAGCATCACTAATTTATTACCGCGGTATTTAAATTTGTTACACTTGACTATTGTCTTTTTAATTTTACCGTATTTCGTAATTGAGCATTGCAAGAATAGTACTTAAAATTTTCAGTTTGCAGAAATTACATAAAAGCAATTTTTTCTGCTTGTTATAAACCGGAACGGAACGCCCGTATACATGATCCGGAAAGCTCATCCATTCTCCAGATTTAAATTATAGCTGTTGAAGAAATTTAGAGAAATATCTAGTAGAAAACCGGAAAAAAAATTTGGGATGTTGTTTTTTAGTAACTTTTATTTAAGCCATTTAATTAAGTTTATTTTTATGTTTTTAAATTTAATTTTAAATAAATAAACAATTTATAACATAAATTGACGATTTTTAATCTTTATTTAATATCAATCTACATAATTAAATCCAGCAAATACAAATTAAATTAAGATTTTATAGTGAAGGTTTCAATAAAATTTGTCTGTTTGATGCAAAAATTAAGCGTAAAAAATCAAGAAAGTTTTTGTTAATTAATTATTTAAAATACAATATTCGTGATTTCAAAAATAATATTTTTCAAATGTACAATTTGCTCTAATCTTTAGAACCGATTGAAAGTGTTTTAAAAAATCAATAACAATTAAAAATTTTTGCATTAAAAGAAATTAAAGAAATAAGAAAAACAAAATTTTTATTCTGAACCTGCCAAAGACTACAAATAAATTTTAGTTGTAACGCTTTGAACAATTCAAAGTTTCAAAAATAGTATATTGTACACCAAAACACTAAAAAGATTACTTTGCTCTATGGTGCGGTCTTCAGGCCGCACAATATGAGCAATCTAGTTATGTAATACGTAAAAAGTTTTACGTAAAATTAGATATGATTCATTATGACAGTGCTAATTTGATTACAACGATAGAAAACAAACAAATTATTGCGACTGTCATTGACAGTCGATAAATTTTAATTTATTATTCACAAAGACAACTCAAGGTTGAAAACTATAGTTTTCAAACTTAGAATTTGATTTTTAATTTTATAAGTTATTTATTATTTTTAAGGTCAGCTACAAGAGCCTTCTTCACTTTTAATATTCTCGAGAATAAAATTTTTATTTATATTCTACAGCTGTTGGTAATAGAATCAAAATTTTTATTTGCTATCATTTTATATTACGTGTAACTTTCAACCAGCTAAAACTGGAATTCGGTAAATTAATTAATTAAAAACTAAATCACTTCAGCGAAAAATTAGATCTAAATCTAAATCTTTTTTTTAGAGAAAGATTTTAGCATTATTTAGAAGAATGTGCCTGTGACCCTGTTTTATTGTTGATGGTTATAATCATCAGTCCTGTATAGCCGAATGCTTGACGTATTAAATGATGTCATTAACTATGAAACTTTTACTTATTGAAAACAAATAATACACAACTGAGGGGGGGGGGGTTAGTCACCTACTAATTGTATGAAATGTCTTTGGAAAACTCGTTAGAAGTCTTCGGTTTTACAAACCGAAGATTTATCTATATGTTTTGTGATTATTTTGATTGACTACAGCCTTTTCACTTTTTCATAATAAATATATTGTCGTGTTTCGAAAAGCTAAAAAAACATTAATTTCATTTATTTTGTAAAGTAATTTTAAAAATTTGGATTTTGTTTTATTTATTTATAACATTGTACATATTGTATAAAATAGTTTGTTAAATTTGCTGTATAAAAGAAAGTATAAAGCTGTATAACAGAAAGACTGAGGTGGACGCTTTCGCGTCAAGCGGATGAAACACCATTCCCACAATAATTAAAATTGTTAATTGTTTAAAAGCAATAAAATAAAATAAGTTGAGTTGATTTCTTTGTTTGTTTTAATTGTGCTAAAATACAAGTGAATAAAGTTTGGAATTTTTGAAGAAAGTGGAAAATTTTAATCAATGCGCAAAAGGTGCATCGCAAAAAATTTGTTAGGCCAGCTGCAAGATACCATGTGCGCTACAACACCATATTACAAGGTAACAAAAATTGAGCAATTTGAATTTACAATTTTAAAAACGAAGAGGAGTCTCATTGCTACAAAAAATGTTTGGAAATTAAGCAATTGTTATAATTTTGCATAGCTCGGGTTATTGCAATATGTATAGGTATATGTCGCGGAAGTACGCACTGCGGGATCTGGGGGACATAAAATTCCACTCAGTATTTCTGTATAATTGTATTAAAAAAAAACTCTTACCGCAGTGCACTTTACTTTGTAGGTTTCCTGGTATGGAAATTTGAAAAGTTATAAAATAAACACCATTACTAAGATACGGGGGGCGGGCGGGGGAAGACTTATATTTCTCAGATCCCCGGCGCATACTATCCTGACATATAGATGTATTTGTTGGGAATAGGTTTTCGATATCATAAAATTAATCATACAACAATCACATAAGCCTATTCTTCGTGAATCCGAAAAAAGCACCTTAAAAATATTCCATACAATTAATGGTGTACTGAAGGGTATTCTATCCCCCCCCCCTCCCGGTACATCCTGCAACCACATGTAGATATATGTATTTGTACTAAAATAGTGAAAGATTCATATTTAATAGAATCAATCACAAATAATGCATAAAAATCTTCGGTTTTCAAAACCTGGGGGTCTGGGGGGTATGGAATATCCCCCAGGATACTACTATCTATGGAGAATATTCCATATCGCCCGGTACATATTGCAACGACATGTAGATATATTGAAATGATCTTTCTCGTAGAGATTTTTCAATCACTTGTTTTGCCTCTGGTTAGTCCTGGATTGCGGATAGTTGATATAATTTTAGAGCGAAGAGTTCTAGCGTTTTCAAAATAAAATAAAAAAAATAAGTTTGTTTTCCAAAAATAAACTAATAATTCAATACTTCTTAAAAGAGATCAAAGTTTTGATTTTCGTTATCCAAATTGTCGCTTTATCAATTTCACCACACGTTCGCTCTTATTAATATAATTTTAATTTTTCAATTTTAAATAATACTCAAATCGAATTTATAATTTTAACTGTTCCTTTTCTTAATCAATTAAACCAATCAATTTACTACCGCTCGGTAGCAAATCACCAGAAATATCTAAATATCAAAAATAATACGCAGTAATGCGACCGCATCCAATTCACATTATTTAAATATCCAAATAAAAATAATCACTCACGATTTCAAATCAAAAAATGACAAATCTCAATATATCTCACAGAGCCAAAAATCCGCACAACCGCTCATGTGGTCATCTTTGGCAAAAAGCCTTAAATTTTCTCTGATTCGTCTCCACATCTTAAAATTTACAATGTCACAACTTCAAGTTATTAAAATAAAATTTTCATTAAAATGCACAGGGTAGGTGCGAATAACATTGAAACACTACAATATGTATGTCTAAAAGAGTAAAAGATTCATATTTAATAGAATCAATCACAGATATTGTATACAATTTTTTGGTTTACGAAACCGGGGGGTCTGGGGGGTATGGAATACCCCCCAGGACACTTCTATCTATTTCCTAGTCCCTGATCTTCCTTTTCCGTCTTCAATTAGAAGGGAGAAAAATTTATCATCATCATCATCATCCGCACGTTATAGACATGTAGTCCGTTACGCCACTCAATTATTTTGGTCCAAATTGGAAAAATTTATAACGTTGAATATTCACTCCATGATAAATAATAATTAATGTTTGTGTCGTCTCACATACTGGAATTTAAATAATCACGCTAAAGTTTAATTTTCGGTAGGGGTGTAAAGGTTAATATATTTTTAGTTATTTTCATATTTATTTCAGCCATTTCATTTAAAACAGTCAAATTGTTTCAATCATTTCTGCTCAGACCGATTAAAATAATTCAACTTTTTTTCAGTAACTTCTGGCTTCATTCAAATTCAATGTTACCCTTATTCTAATGAGGTAACATTTGCTGCTAGGTAATTGTAAGCTATTAGAAAATTTTGAATTTATATGCAGCTGCCCTTCCGCACCGTTCAGCTGCATCAGGTGCATCGAAATAATAGATTTCGATTAGATGATAACCCTGACGATCAATGAGCAAAGTCGGAATTTTCTAATAAAAGAGAAGAGTAAAACGATCCAGTTATTTTTCAACGTAGCTTCTGGAAATTTATGGCATTGGCTCAAGCACATTAAAAGCAGTTCAATATTTATTTATGCCTCATAAAGAGCGTAAAATTGCACGTGATTGCAGGATATAAAGTGTCCTATCGCTAAAGCATAAATACGACGGTTTACCTTGAATTACGAGATACATCCATACCGTTACTCTATTAGCTACCAACGCAATTACTATTTTTTTTTTATTGCATACTTCCTTATCACAATACCATAGTCTACGTAAAAAATAATGATGTTGTAATCAACTCAAATTTTTCAATTATTTGTGACCCATTTTGAATAATTCGCTGACCTTTGCAAGCTAATCCTCTAAAAATCCATTTCATTTTTAGTACCCAACTAATGAGACTTCTGAGCAGTTACTGTGAGAGAATAAATGCAGAATACATCGATTAATTTAATGACCAAGTATTACTCAAAATTACCTACTAGAAAATATAAATTACAATTAAATATTGTAAAGTGCAATATATTTAAATTAATTATTCAAATAATTCAAAAGTTTGTTCAACTGTGAACCATTTATTTCTCGGATGAAAAGCCTTAATGATTTCCGTAGTTCACTACGAGCAACAACGGTCAAACAAATCAAAATCATTGTTTAGTTGTTTTCCTTCGACTTATTAATTAATAACTTATCGAAGAAACGCGAACCAAAACGGCTTTATATTCCTTACGCAGCTTAATCAGGCCAAATAGCTTTTATCATTTTATCATTGTTTACTATTTCAAGAACCTGTCAAATATGTTTGAATGCATTTGCGAGGAGGAAATTGGCTTTACGTAATAAAATGTAAACTTTTCTATTTATTTAAAATATTGCATTGGCGCAACAATATAATGCAATAATTTTGCTTTGTGTACAAACTAATTTACGGCATAGAAATTTAGGGAAAATTAAGGATTGTACATACCATGTGGATTTTATCCATAATTTCGGCTAATTGTTCCTTACTGCACATTTTGAAATTTTTTTTGTCAACACTCACTAAAATTTAAAAAATTGGTTACATTTTCGAAAACCAATTTTGACGATTTTTTTTAAAAATCGATATGGCACCTTGCTTAATTAATTGCAAAAAATTGGACACTACCGCATTGTCACACTTAAAAGATCGTGAACGATATGTAGTCGATGCCTTAGTAAAGCATGGACACGAGCTATCTACCTGTAACTCGACAGGTGAACAGTCTTACAGAAGACGAAGAATAAACGCTAAACCTACCGCGACCCACTTGCGATTACCGCTTTATTCTCGTGAAAGTTCGACAAAAATTTTGTTTATTGATATTTACAATACTGGAGCACAATTTTGGCTCCAAACCATTTTTTCAATAAACTACACATTGAGAAATAAATCGGTTCCAGTTGACATTTTTCAAAATTACCTGAAAAGCCTTTCAAGTACAATTCAATTAAATTAGTCAACCGTAACAAATAAATGGCAACAATTAATTAAATAATTATAATTATTGACAATTAGTCTTTGAAATGTTAATTGTGAAAGTACTGAACCTGGTAATTTTAATATTACGAACTTGGGGACAACCACAGATATAATTATCCTCCTGGTCTCAGGTTTTTCACCAACCGAATTTGAAAGTTAAGAAAGGAAACTGCTCAAGTTCAGGACATCGTAAGATTTTCTATTTTCAAATTTTTATCTGCTAATGAGCCTTGACCATTAATCCAGCCGCATTGAAGTCATTAAGACATTCTCGTTAGGCATTTTTACTACTTAATCTATAATAGCCTGCAACATAATTTCACGTTTTGTCGGAAACAAATCAAGTTACAATTTTATGTTCTGGAAATATTGAAACTGTGTAGGAAACAAATCCAATTGAAAAGTAATTGCTGAGCTCATCGACCATTCTCCCCTTACATAGTTGCTTAATAACAACGAATTGCTCCAGGATGTTGAAGTCTTTATGATGCACACAGGAGTAGCAAATCAATTAATCTAATTATCCTCCAGTTCTTTAAATTCTCGAGACAACTGTAAAATTGTATTTGCTTTTATTTAAATATTATGCTGCATAACTTGAGGTGCCCAGGTTATTTCCGCCTGTACACATAGACTCCCGATTTAAGCCGCTAACTCCGTGTTTTTAACGCCAACCTGGCGGACGCACTTTGCTTAAGTTATGAAGTTAAATATCTTCCGAATTTTTTTTTTAATTTAATTATAAATAAATTTATAATCTCCCATGTATTTTCGCCGATGTTCGGATTCAAATAACACTTTTTACAGATTGCGGTTACGAATTTCTAACAAACACATGTAGGTAAATATTTGAAAATTAACCATGACCACAACAGGCATTTTAGCAGCATGATACACTTCCGAACCACATAAAATACAATCAAAAATAAAAAAACGTGCAATTTACCGGAAAAGATTAAAGACCGATCGTGTTAATCAAAGTGACCGTAAAATCATTAAATTTCCGAGGCGCCGAAAAAAAACTTAATGGGATTTTAGCCAAAAATGGATAAAATGGAATTCAAAAAAATGTTAACACAAAGCAAAGCTGTTTGAACACTTCGTGAGGTAATTCATGTTGTATAGGTCAAACAGAACGGTTGATTTATTTTACGTAGCAATGTTCCAGTATACCGGGTGAGGAAAATTTTCGGAAATTGGTTTACTACGATTAAATCAGGTGATGAGCATTTTCTGTTTTGACACGAGTAATCTACTTATTATTTATTGTACAAACCAAAACAGTTATCTAAATAAAATCTTCAATCGTTAATCAACCAAGTTGAACTATATTTATTCATGCATAATTGGATTCATACTTGAGTAATGTTAGATAATTTTTTATTTGAGGAATTTTACAGAAAGAACATTTAACTGTTCTATAACTGGGTGTTTTGGCATTGTGTGGGAAAATTTGGTGTGTGAACGAATGCATTTTAATTAAAATACCAAAAAATTGCAATTAAAAATCTCGTTTACCAAGGTTTAAACAAGAATAAATCAAAAACCAGTTAAACCCAGAAATCTCAAAATTTCAAATTGGTCCCCCGCGCGAGTGCGGGAAAAGGTGATAGCTTGGTGTAGGATAGCGATAAAAAATTAATAAAAGAAAGTTATGTAACGAATCTCAATCCTAATGATTAAAAAGTGTAACCACAAATTTGCAAACATTGCGGCACGTTACATTTACACTCCTCTTAAGACGTGACGCCTGAGTAACAATTATTTTTTATACTTTATATTAATCACATTGCGGTACTTGGTTAAAATTTGAGAACGAGAATAGCCAAAAAGAGCTGATGTTAGACCAACGCCGTTAAAAATATTCGTGACTTAAACAATTTATGCGGATTCCATAAAACAGAAAATTCAATGGAAGAAATTGTTTCCGCTGCACACAATCGGAAAGATCGTTTAATAAAAATGGAAGTTGTTGGCATTTTAAATTGCGAATGCAATTGTTGTACTTGCTTAACATTTATTTCTTAAATGCACCTACACGCGAGTAATATTCATCCACGTTCATTGTTCATAAAATTGCGATAATCTTATCTAATCCGATTTTACGATTCCAAATGAAACCGTAAAAAAGAAGTACATATACTAAAATAACCGTTAAAGTCGAATTCGTGACCTTCCTTTACATGGTTTCAGTTAGGATAATATGGGATTAAGCAACTCGAGTTGCTAATTTTCAAGCACAAAGGTTTAGAAAGTCAAAATATTTACTAGAAGTGAAGGTACTGTGTAATGTCGGGTTCGAAGCTTTGCATATAGTGTAAAGAAGAGTGTATTTTCGTGTGTAGATGGCGACGTCGTCATGATACAGGCAAAAAGCCCACCCTTTGGCTCAGCTTAAATTATTAAAATTAATCTTGTAATAGTTATTTAAATATAGAAAATATAAAAGCATGTGAATTAATTTCAATCGAAAAATTCAGTGGAATCCAAACCACGGTATCAGAAATATAAAAATGTATCAATTACGAAAATACGAAGTCTACAGCTCAGCTTGTTAATATTTTTATTAAACTTGTATTTGCTTTGAATCGGAGAAAACCTATAAAAGTCTATCAACAGTATCACTGTCGCCGCCAAGCGTCGTTAAACTCATTTTAATTCAATAATCAGATTATTGTTTAGTACTTGTATGAACACCTACTAATCAATTATACAGGATGTTAACATGAAAATCAACATTCTATATGTTAAACAAATCATATAAAAATATGTTGTGTTTGAGGTTTAAACCCAAGATGCTCAGATATAAAACACATACAAAACATTATAGTTTATCTCCCTAAAAAGGAAAATATCTGAATAGTCAATTTTTCTGTCGCTAACCGAAAAATGCGCTCAAACTTGCCAAACATGCCAAACTTGCGCTCACAGCTGACCGTCTTATCACAAAAAATAATTTACAATTTACCACAAACATCCAATTTCTTCAAAAATTTCTTGAATTATCACAATTAATTATTCAATCAAATTAAATTACTTTTTATTTAATATCATCCAAATAATTAAGTTAAATTTTGCAACTGGCTGTATCGGCCATTTTTGGCATAAAACTCCTTTCTCTTACCTACACGGTTACCAACATAATATTTACAAATAAATAAATTTCTATGTACAGTATGTTACAAAATTTAAAATAAAATAAACTTCAAAATAATTTACAAAACAAACAAAATCAGAATTTAACGTTTCAAAACACGACAATATATTTGGTGACTGATCGAGTTGCATACTAATCGAGTTTTACTGTATCCACACATTAGGTGGCTGTAATCACGGCCTCAGATTTATCAACTTCTTTTTATTAACCTAAAGAAAACTCTGATTGGTCGTTTTTTTTGAACTATTTAATAAAATTTGATAGTTAATCAAGTTGCACACCAAACGAGTTGCACATTAATCGAATAGCACCAGAAGTCATTGCAATCATAGGTCAAATACCGCAATTACCTATACTTAACTGCCTAGATCGTGTGGTTCAAAAGCCGCAGTGATCCGTCACTCTCCTAAAATCACCAGGAATTATAGAGTATTCAATTGGCTGTTTCAATAAGATTAGCCCCGCTCAAATCGTGTCTTTATCTTATAAAACTGTTTTTGGGCAACATTTGGCAATGTTTACGTTAAAATAATCAAACCTAACAAATGTTAAAATAATAAATTTCAACTGTTAAGTAAAGAATACATACTACACAGAAACATATAATATTTAAAGAACACTAAAATGACAATAATTCACATTTAACAGGATTGAACTTAGAATATTTGAATAAACAAGAAATAGAATTCTGAAAATATTACGTTATAGAAATGATAAAAATTACTTGAAAAATAAAAAACTGTGTAACACGATATAAAAGCTCCTATTTCACGATTATTTTCGCTCATCAGTCATGTATAACAGTAAAAATAACAAGAAATGAGAGCAAATATACCAAACAAAATTGAAAACATTTAAAATTAAAAAATTTTAAAAATCAACAAATTGAAATAAATGATGTGCTTACCAAACTAAACGACGTCACGTGTCTAAATAAAATTTTAGGTTATATAAATAAAATGAATCCTTTTTCCAATACCATTGGAGAGGAATCAGAGACATACTTTGTTAGGTTTGATTATTTTAACATCACATACTACTAAATACCACAAAAATACTTAAAAAATTCTAAAACTTTTTTAAGTTATTTTTTATTTAATGTTTACGTTAGTTACTACCAAAGCGGTAAATTTAACCTGAACGCAGATTTAAGCAAATACGAGTAACAAAAGTCGATGTGAGTTTAGTCTCTATGTTGACTATTTTAGTAAAAACATTTATGAATTACACTAGAACTCGAAAATAAAAGATCTAGAAAAACCGTAGTTTTGTTTAAAAGTTAAATTCAGTTATACTTCATCTTTTTAAGGTCCTTTTAAGAGACCTTTTTTTGTAAAGTAGCTCTCTTAATAAATACCTATTATTATTATTATTATTATTAAAATCTAATTTAAAATTAATTTAAGAAAAGCTGTTAGCAACTGCGCTGCTAGAAGTCAACTGCAACAGCCTCCGCCAACTAAAACTCAATGCTGCATCTATTTACATCGGCCTATGAGCAAATCACAGTCTTCTATGTGTTAAATTAAAACATTAAATTTGATTATTTTGAGAAATTAAAGGAAAAATGTATGTCAATCCTCTAATTAATAGCTTTATAAATTCTACAAACAACATTTCTACATTTCGCAACATAACAGTTATGGGATGGGAACAAACCAGTGCGGCCTTTAGGCCGCACCATATGAGCAATCATACTCAAAAAAGACGTACACATATACAAACAAATAAAAAAAACAAGCCACAATTGGTAGAGTGTTTTAAAGTTTTAGAAAAATCTAAAACAGTTCAATGGGGTTTCAAATAACATTTGATAGGTCAAATTTTTTTACTAACCTAAAAATATATGATACATTTAATTGAGTTTCAAACTATCAGAGATTTACTGCATCCACTTAATAAAAGTTCATGACAGCCAGTACGACGCTTGCTCTTCTTATTATAAATTACTAGTCAAGATACTCGGTTTTGCTTAAGTGTGATTTAACTTTTATTCAAAACAAAAAATCGTGGGTGTCCAAACTTTTACAAAATGTCAAAGCTTTAAATCGAATTAACGAATTAATTAGCTGTCTTAGGTGAGATAGATGTCCGGCTTTTGGCCGGAAAAAATTTTTCCTTACAGATCCAATGCTTTCTTTGTGATTTTAAGTTTTCAGGCAAAATCGCATGCAGTTTTGGTGGTATGGAATATCGTCAGCATTGACAACTGAATAACTTCTCAGTTTTGAAAGAATGAAGAGAAATGAGTGAATAGGGAATTCCAGACCCTCCGAATATTCACCTGCATTTTGTATTTTTAGAGCTGAGTAATGCAACTGAACTGAAGCTTCACCCATTATTCACAACTAATTTTAAAAAATTTGTTTATTTAATTGACTTGGATAGATAATTTGCTATTATTTGAAATTTATCAGTGAAAAACTGTTTCTGCTTCTGTTTTTAAATTTTCCGACAAAAAGCTATTTTTTCATATACTTAGTAAAATAAATTAAATTTGCAATTATTGGTTCTTGAAAAAGTACTAAACATTTTTCAATGAAAACCGATTTGAACTAATAATCTTATTTTCTTTGCGATATCCCGATATCGTAAACTAATTTCCGGTTTCCTTTCCAAAAAAGTTGGAAACGAGATACTTTTATCTTGTTATGTGTGAAAACTAATTACGACCGAACATTTCAAGTCCAATTTGGAGGATATTCTGTGACGTCAAATCAATAAATAGTATACTAGCAACCAATAGAAAATTTAGTTTTTTAAACAAATAAACGAAATAAACCTGAAATTCAATTAGTTGGAACCTTTTATAACAGTAACTTCTTCAGCAGAGCCATAACTAGGTGTAAATAAATAAATTAAATATTAATTAAAAAACGTTAGCATACCAACTCTTTAAATTAAACTGTGAGATATCTACAATATGAGCAAGAAAACTTTTCAAGAGTTGCAAACTATCAATTGTTAACATTGCTACCACAATGTTGTTCTGTAATTTGTAAAATTTGACTTGACAAATTTATTAAGTTTAGTCAAACTTAAACCGCCTTACAGTTTAGTAAAATTTGGCAAGGATTTTAAAAAAATGTATAGGTGCACAAAATTAGCAATATTGTTAACTAACAAGACAATCGTAAAAAGCATTGCTTATTAAATTATTTTAAAGCAACTTTTTTACAAATTTTAATTATAATTAAAAATAAACATGAAGTGTTGGGTATCTTCCTCAACATTATATGTACACGATTTTCGATAGCAGTTGACCTGGTTTCGAATCTGGAACGAGCAATATTAAATTTGAAAATGGAGTTTTCAGAAAATTTCTTACGTTAATAGCGGAGTAGTAATTTGTCCACATTACTAAAAGAAATTATTTTACAGTTTTATTTAAGGGACAAAGAAAACGTGAGTTCCAATTAAATTTATTCGAAGTTTGAATGGAGGTTACGTGCGCCCTAAAACACGAACGCCGATACAATCGGAAAATTTTATAGGCAGCTAAATGCTATGCATATAAAGATAAGGATTATTTTTTCGTAAACACAGCTTAAACAAATGCGATAACAAAGTAGAATTTATTTAATTGCCAGTCTAACACAAATCTATAAAAAAATTTAATTAAACAATTATATTGGGTTGCGATTGGAATGAGGAAAAGCTGCAAGAAAATTGACAAGGACGGTAGTCGGAAAGAATTTTTATCGGGAATATGTTGCGATTTTGAGGTCGTTACTCTCATTTTGGTTTCAATTTTTACGATTTTGAGCTAAAATAAAATTTATAAACAAATCTTGTTCGCACATAGTCGACCTTTACGTTGCATTTAAATGACAATGGTTTTAACCCAACATGCCTTGATTATTAAGAACGAACACACCTACTTACATAGGTAAAATTACGGTTATTTTATTATATTTAGCGTTCATTGCCAAAATGTAGTAACAACAATTTAAAAATCAATCAAATCTAATGTGCGGTATTAAAGAGTGCCGCATACTCCACGCAGGGCAAGGCGTGCAACTGCCTGCTTCGTTTTGATATTTTAATAATTTACAAATTTTTTCTTGTCCTTTTATACACGAGCGGGTTTTTGCGAAATTCACATTGTTCTTGAGGTGTTATTGTTTTCATTTTGCTCTACACAATGACTGCATTCAAATCGTAAGCTGATGCAAGCTAATTGTTCGAAACATTAAGAAAATTTTGAAAATTTCACTCAAATTTTTTGTTCGCGTCATCCATCAATTTCTACTTTCTCACTTTTTCTTTGGTTTTGCACGAATTCTTGAATCACTTTTCTATTATTAAATCATTCTTTAATCGCATCCATGTGTCAAAAAGAAGAAAAGCCCCAACAAGGTTTTCTATTAATAATCCCATAAATTTTGTTAATTTGTAAACGTCGCCCTCGAGTAACTTTTGGGTATAATTAAGCCAAATTATATAAGTACATAAAAATTATGCTAATTTTGAAAATCAGAAAGATAGGTGAAACTATAAATCAATAAGCAAAATTAATCGATAAAACTTTCACCGAATTCTGATAGCAAACTCATAAGTTATTCAAAAGTATTTACTTTTTATATAATTATAATTAGGCATAAAAAAATTACTTATACGTAAGTCATGTAATAACGTTCAAATAATAAAAATTAGAAATGCATTGAAGAAATAGGAGTATAAGATAAAGGAGAAAGTTTAATTTTGATTAATAACAATAATTTTTAAGCACACAAAAGTGGGTGCAATCAAATAGTTGATAATTTTTCTCATAAATTATCGATATCTACATGCGCAATTGAAAGAAATTGATAAATGTAGATTGCAGATATAAAAAAAAAACACTTTGTTGCTTACCGAAATATTTAATACAATAATTTTTCCCCCAAAGCGAAAATATGTTAGTCATACATTTTAAATTGGCCCGTAAAAAATAAATTAGCTCTTGGGCAATCCTTGCTGCATATTTAGAAAAACCACAAAAGCCTTCAGAGTAAAATTAGATTTAAAACGTGACATATGCAACATACCAAAATAAACTCAAAAAAGTGATCTCAAAGAGAAATGCAGAAATAATAATAATAAATTTCATTTCTTTATTTACGGTGTACAAAGAATTATAAAATAAAAAAATAATAAGATTTAAAATTTATTTATCGTCGTTTAACGTAGTGTAAAATTTGATCCAAATTTTGAAGTTAACGAAAGTGTTTTGCATGCAAGGAAAACTACAATCGCAGTTTTTGATTATTTCAATTTGGATAATAATTACAAATTTTAATTGTGTTTAGTATGGAGACAAAAAAGGAAACAATTTAATAGCGAAATTATCGCTCTCTTCAATCGAACAATTAATGTATCAAATTACTTGAGCAATTATACCAGCAATTTAGTTCCTTAATTAAATTCAAATTTAAAGTATCAATTGTTTCAAAGTGCGTTGTCGCCTTTAGCAAATTAACACATTGCAAAAACAATAATTAAAAATTTTTTGCCAAGCGAAATGAAAATTTTAGTGAAAAAGAAAACTAGTAAATGTTGAAAACGATCCACAAGTGGTGGTCAGTTTTTCAATCGTAAATTTAAATTCATGCCAAATAGTGACCGAACCCGTCGGGTTTTTCATTGCAAATCAATAATTTTGGCCTGCTGCCAATTACTGCCGGGTTCAACATCCTGCAGGTATCCGCGTTATTTTACGTAATTTTCTCGGCGTAGGCTCATCAAACGAAAAACACATTACGTCATTTTACAAAAGAAAAGTGTCAACATAGACGCGTCTAAAGGCCCGCTAACACTAATTTATTGTATAACAAACGAGAATTGTTACGCGCAACTTTTACATAATAATTTTTTTAACGCACGTACGATTTTAATAGACCAAATTTGTACTTGACATTTAAAAAATAATAAATTGAAAATAAAATGTTTCGGTGGAAATTTTTTGAATTTCTTCTTGCACAACTCGAGAACGACAAATTGTTATTGCGCTAACGGGGTCAAGTGCAATGCTCTTGAAAAGTTACATTGTTTACAATTTTATTAATAACACGCTTTGCATTCTTAAAGATTAACTGTTAAATTAAGTAACCACTCAGTGGCCTGGTGTGGTCGTCGGTCGAGTTACAGAGCAGAAATTCTGGATTCGAATCAGAATTTCCGAGTCATATTTTTTGTACTAATTGACAAAAGATAGAAAATTGTTAGATCATAAAACTCCAAAAAAAATTTTGGGTAACCAGTGCAAGTTCCAATGAAGAAAGTGTCTAGAATTAATTCCTAATCAAATTAATTAACGTGTTAGATAATTTCTAAAATATACATTTTTATTCAGAAATTCTTTGATTGCTAGGAAGTGGAACTATGAAATGCATAGAACTTTTAAAAGCCGGTTCTGCTACACTAGATAAATTATTGTAAAATTAGGCAAGCGGAAAATTATTCAATTATAGGATTTAAAAAAAAATTACACATTTAAAGACATTTTTTCTGATTTGGAATTTGTCTAATTTATAAATTTACTGCTTTCCTACAGAAGTGATACAATTTTTGAGATATTTTCGGATTCTTCAAATGCTGATCCTGGCACACCAATATAATTATGTTCTTCGGTTTTCTCTTTTTTTGATGCTGATTCTGCTTCGATATGAAAACAAAAATTTAATTTAATTTACAGAAGAACAAATCGTATTAAGAAAATTTAATGTAAACTTAATAGTATTTATTTCCTACCCCCAAGAAATTTCATTTAAAAAAAGAAAATCAGGAAAAATATTAAAAATGTAATTATAAATAATTTAGCATTTTCTAACATTGACAAAAGCAAAGTCATCGAAAATTACAAAATTGCTAATTAATTTAAACACGTTTTAACACTTAAGCCTACCTTTCATATGAACATTTAATTACTTCGTGTCGAAGAGACGGTACTTGGGCAATTAAAAATAGAAGAAAGTACTATTAAATAATTACGGAAATTCCGCATAGATTATTATTACATACCATTATATATTCGCATATGGTTTATGATAAATATGCTTATCATTTGAACAATTATGATTCCTACATAATTTATGCTCACTGGCATTACAATTATAATAAGACAATTGCATAAACTATTTAGTATTCAAATTTAGAATAAATTGTTGCTTAATAATTATAATAATGAATAATTACAATGAAAAGTAGCCCAGCAGAAAAGAAAACGATATCCTAACGGTAAGAATGGAAAAATTTAGCAAGAAGCTACAGGTACGAGAAAATCGTCGTCCTGATGAAAAAGCCAATTTAAAAATCTTACCGAAAGAAGAAGCCGGTTAACTAGAAAATTTGTTCCAATTATTCGATAAAAGAAATGCATCACCCACTTGGCCACCACAATTGAATTTCAAGGATTCGAAAATTAAATCCGTCAAGTATTGTTTACTCAAATAAGTCAATATTAAAAAAAAAATCAGGAAGTACATAACTCGTAGGTGATTTGTTCAAGTGCAAAAAATTTCAAGAAATCACCTGAATCATTTTTGAGTCAGGTTTTGATGTAATAAATCAAATAACGAGAACAGGCGTTGTTCAATAAAGTCGAATATTTCTATCAATAATAATTGAATGTTAAAATAATATTAGGAATTGTTAACTGGACAATTATTACTACAAGGATAACCTTGTTTTTAATTCTCAATTGTACTGGTACACCATAATAAGCACAAATTGCATACCATAGGATTGTCAATCGATTTTATTAAAATTTATGGCGAAATTAAACAAATTTGTCCCCGAGATATTTGGATGGTTTTGTTTTTAAGAATTATAAATAAATTATAACGCTAATGGGATGTAATAAATTATTATAGTAAAAATTTATGCAAATCCTGATAAATTGTGTTCTTAAAACCTAATTTTTCTAATTATCATTATTGTTGCTTATGTAATTCCTACTTTCTACGATTAAGATTTGATTACAGTGACAAAAATTATTGTATGTCGTTACATAAGGCTTCCATTGAGAACTATTCTGTAGTATATACAAAATTTACTAAACGCCCTGTAATATTAATCAATTTTAGATAAGTAATTAATCGGTTGTAATTTTTTATTGCGAAGTAGATTGACGAAGCACAAATTCGGACTTCCTATAACTAAAATGCTGTCGACCCAATTTTACAGTACAGATACGAAATTTTATCCTTAAATTAACTTCCGAAAACTAAATTAAATTAAAAGTTAGCAATCAGTGACCGCAATAATATATAATGTACAAAAATAAATTCGTCATTTTCAAATTATTGTCGAATTACTTTAATTTTTAAAATTAATAACATGAAATTTTTGTTTGAATTTTTTTAATAACCAGAATACTGATTTTTTATTCTTACGGTTATTTAGTGTTAATTTTTTCGTTCTGTAGCCTCATTCTGAGGTTTTACAAATTCCATTTAAAGAAAATATATTTTCAAAAAATCCCCTGCGGACTTTTGTTATTCAAAAAATAGTTATTTGTGTTCTCTGTAAAATTTCAAATATTATATTAAATTAAATAAGAAATGCGTTTTAAATCTTTTGGCTCGAAAACCTTCAAGATTATATTTTTTAAATAGCCCAAACTAATGGCATACTTTAAATCTAAGATTTTGAGCAAATATTAAATATTTTCAAAGAAAATTTTGGAAATATTAAAATCTGACTTAGAAACAAACTTTGAAATTGTGAGGAAATTGCAGAAATTAGAAGCAAAAAGTTTTAAATAAATGTCTTGTTTGTTGTTGATTGCCATTGGTCGCCCAATATACAGAGGAAACTATTGTTTTTTATTACAAATTTATACACCAAATTCAATTTCCTCGATCGACTTCTAAGAAATCAAATCAAAAAAACAAATATTTATTAAAAAAATTTAAATTAACACTGAATAAATATTATTCCAATAAAGCTTTTTTATTGGTGTCATTAAATTTTTGATTAATACAGTAAAATTCTGTTAATACTTATAGGTCGTAATTTCGCCGATTTAATAAGCATTTTTATTGTATATATTGCTGTGTTTTCTTCCGGGCTTATCTACCCTTCATAAACAAAGTATAAATGTTCTTATTCATTATTGTAAATTATTTAAATGTAAAATTTTGAAATTTTATTTTAAAGCGGATGAGTTTTGTTGTCGGCCTTGTGATTTTTAATGCACAAAGCCAGATCATTAAATTATGCAAGTGGCGTAATAGCCAAATTTATAAAATTATAAAATAAAGTGATTTATATCAGTCAAAACTGTTTAAATTAGTATGATTAGATACAGATTGTACAGCGATAGCTTGTAGTTTCCTATAACAGAGAGACGACGACTAGAAATGTGGGGTCAACTTGTTCTTCTTCTTCCGTTCAACAGTTTTCACCATTTAGACTCCATGGCTTTTTAACCGAGTTAGGGAATGCACTCCGCACCAAAAGTGTTACTACGAATTTTATCAACTAATTGATTGTAGTAATCGTCAGCCCAAGACCGATAGCTTTACATGCCTTCCGAAGCATATAGGCGGTTATAAAAAAATTAGTCTCTCGACCATAGTAACCATAAGTAACCATAAGAACCGACTTAAGTAACCATAAGAAAAACAGACAAATCTTCTGCAATTGAAACCGGGGGATCTGCAAGAAATCAGTAATTGTGTTTAAAAGAAGAATTTTTATCGCGATAAAAAATTTTTTAATTCCACCATGATTTAAAAAATAAAATAGTAATTTAATCTATCAGTATAAATATTATTTTTAAGCTTTGGTGGGTCGAAAGGTCAGATTTTTTTGATAGCGATGATTAAAGGAAAGATGGGAAATTTTGAAAAAACTTAAAAAGAAATCCAGGAAATCCAACGATATCTTAAGAATAATAAATCTGAGTAAGTGCAGAAATTCTTAGAAAATTTGAAAAAATCTTAAGAAATTCGAAATCTAAAGAATGTAGAAAATTCTAAAAAAATTTTTAAAAATCCAAGGAAATCATAGAAAATCTAACAAAATCTTAGGAAATCTTAAAAAATAAGAAATTGAAGAAAGTGGACAAAATCCTAGAAAATTTGAAGAAATCTTAAGAAATTATTAAATTAGTAAATATTAAGAAGTTCAAGGAAACTTAGAAAATCTTAAAAAATAAAAAATCTGAGGAAGTGTAGAAAACCCTATGATCCAAAGAAATATAAGAAAATCTTAGAAAATCGTAGAAAATCTTAAGAAAATTAAAATTAAAAAAGAAATTGAGAAAAATCTCAGGAAATCTTGCAAACCTAAAAATGATTTTTTTTGCTTTTTCAACTGTTTCGAAAGAAAAAATCTCGTAAAAGGAAATTTGCTGTTATAGGAATTATTTATTACACTTTCCAATTTAATACCGTCATTTGTTATAATTTCTCGAATTACATCGGGGTGTCTGAAACTCCCATCAGGTTAACGTATCTTATACTATATAATAAAGGCTCAATAGTGAGAGATGAGTTTAAATGGCCTTGAGAAAAATTTTAAACAAAAATTTAATTTTTCTTAATTTAAAAGAATTGCAGGATCGATGCAGCATTAGCGCAAATGTTTTTGTTGTAATATGCGCCTTTCGATTAATTTACAGCGTAACTTTTTCAAGTTTGTGTAAATCATTCGATGTATCTTGAAGTAAAATTGCATTCTAAAAGCTCTAAGAAAATAATTAGCGGATACCACGTTAAGCACTTTCATATTCCACGATTAAGAGTAAAAGTTACACAGCAATGCCTACAATAAATTTGCACTTGCGATAATCAATCCATTAATTCCTCATAAAAATTTCAGAATTATGGAGAAAAGTTTATCTTAAATTAATGACCGATGACTATGGGGTCCGGATGTTTAAGCACTAAAATTGCCAAAAATAGGAAGTTAAAAATAATGAACACAAATATTATTGTAAATGAGATGAAAAAATTGTTTTGGTGTTCGTGACCTAATTCGACCGTCAGGTGAGTACGTGGTGTAACCGCATGGCTAAGTAAGTGCAATTCAAATTTTGGAGTTCCTACAGTTTCTGTTCGGCTAAAGGAGTGCCAAACTATTAAAAAAGATAAAATCTTTTCAAATTTGTTATAAAAATTCAACGACCTTCCCACATAAATTTTTAAAGAAAGGAAAATCGTTTGATTAAAACATCCGGGTTAAATATTACAATTAAAAATTTTAATATGTTTAATTTGACGATTGTTATTCAAAAAACGTAACAAATGAACAGTGAGTTACTTATTGTAACTTAAAATTCAAAGGTAATACAGGATGACCCGTTGAACAACTTTAGTTCCGTCGTTTCCATTGCGTAGCACAACACATCCTTAAAGGAAATAATGCATGTCACAATGGGACATTTGACGTTTATCTAAATAATAATTGGAAATGGAGCATACCCCTATTACAATAAGCGTTAAGTGAATGCAAAATTAAACGGAGGCGAGGAGGAAGTTCCCAGTTCAATGCTTCAATGATTTCTATCGCGCAAGCAGCACAAAGGAGCTGAAGGGGATTTACATATTGAAAGCATCCAATTAGCACTCGATTCCTCTAAATAACAAATCTCGATAGGATTGATCCTTCTTCCTACCATTAAGGTGTTTGGCTCAAAACAAAGAAAATATCTTCTGTGATTTGTAATTTAATGGGTAATTTTCAAGATTACCATAAATAACGACGCACCCAGTTTACTCTCATTGTACTGTCCAAAAGTGTTAATACATCGCATTATTCAGACGAGTGATTGATCTAGATTACTTTAGTGAAGGCAAACAGCAAACAAGTGTCCTGACTATCAAACAGTAGTTTAGTTTATTATGTTAATAAAGCATCCGTCCACATTCGTTTAATTGTGTCACTCATAGGAGGAGAATTTCTACAAATGCTTTGTTTTCAAAATCCACTTGTGTAAAACAAGATTTTTACATTAGGTAACAAAATTATTTTAGAAAGCATTCGAGGTAAATGAATAAATTACAATATTTTGAGCCAAATCCTCATCTAGAAATGTGCGTGACGATAATAAATCACTCTTACAAATTATATTTCCTTTAATATAAGCAATTGTTTATATTCGAATGTATCTAATGAGAAAATCTATAGGTCAGCCAATTTGTATTCGATTTTTAAAAGTAAATAAAAAAACTAAAATCAAAAGCACGATTTCTGATTTGGGAAGTTCAAAGTTGACTTTAATTATTAATTTCGCACTAATTTATTTTTTATGTTTATCAGATAATTATGTAAAATTAAGTGTGATGTTTACACATAAAGCGTGAAAGTAAAAGTTTTATCACCTAATAAAGAAGATGTGATCAAACTTTTTATTAAATTTTGAGTTGTTCGCTTGATGAAGTTTCCTTACGGAATTCCCTGTCAAAACTTGCAGATCCGTATTTACGGGGAGAGAAATTATTTATAAAGTATCGGAAGTCCGCCTGCAATCGTAAAAAAATCAGAAAAAAACAAAAACAATCTTTACAACAAATAACAAAAACATTAAACTTGAAGCATTAAAAAAAATTAAAACTAATGATATTTCTAATAAACTAAATCCCAAATTAAAAAATTGGAAATTCGTATTAATATCCGGCGATTGGCAACACTGGATTGAATACACCTACTACTAAATTACAAATATATAAAAGCTGACGATGGAGAATATAAAAAAGCCCTATATATTTACAGTACTGTGTAAAAGTCTGCGGCCCCTTAATTAATATTGTTAGTTATTACTCCTATTAATTAATTTTCGATTTTTTGAAAAATAATTATATTGAAATAAATGAAATAGATATTTTATCTTAATTCTTACTATTATGGTAAAAATTTTAAATTGCTATAAATTATTTGAACCAAAAATTTTAAAAGAAAAATAAATTTTATGACCATCATCGGCAACATAGCTTAAAATAACACTTCCGCAATAAATTAGAGTGGACATTGCAAACTCATAAATTGTCTTATATTTTGGTGTAATTTAGTTCTTCGTTTTGACAACATTATTTACCATTCGTAAAATAAGAATTTAGTTTGTGATTTTTATTAAATTAAAAAATTTTATTTAAAGACGGTTTTTTACAAAAGAGTTTAAAATTAAAATATGAATAAGTTTAAACTTATTAAAAATATCGTAGTAAACTAAACTTTTAAAATGGCACAAACAAAATTTTATCCGCGATGCCCCTCAGAAGTCAACCTGTAATCAAAATTTGTCGTTTCCTCGACAAATTATTTTCAACCATTAAATAAAGTTTACAAAAATCAAAATTTTCTTTGAATATCGAACTTAAATAAAAAAAAATCGCTCAAAAAAATAATTACTTTAATTAAATAAAAACAATCTTCTCACAAAATTTCAACTTTTTTGCGGTCACTTTCGACCAAAATACTTTTAAACAAAATTTTCCAATAACAATACTAAAAAATAAAATCTTAATTGAAAAAATACTTGCACAAAATTATACTAAAAAAATTAGCGGAGCAAAATCTAGACCTCCATCGTTTCCGCCATCTTGGCAAAAAAACCTCCCTCGACTCATTTTTCTGCAAACATTACATTTCAAAAATTAATATAACAAAATTTAAATTTAAAAAAATTACCAAAATTGCATTTATTTTGCCGATTTTAGCATGACTGACGGTTTAAGTTAAAACTTAAATTTTTTTATTTAGGTATTTAATTTTAGTTTCCTTTGTATTTTAATAAATTAGCTATTTATTTTTTAATATTTTTAACGCCCCCCCCCCCCAGAAAATCTAGTCTAAATACGGCACTGAAAACTTGTGAAAGTTACAAGTTCAACTTGGGGAATTCCGCATTTGTATCTGTACATTGCAGATAACAAGTGATCTCTTGTTACCAGGTTTTAAAATAATTACCTGATTGTGTTTTGTAAGGCATTGTTTCGAAATAATAAATCATTTAATTTGTCTAGACTGATATATCACAATAGCAGGGCCACGCGTTACAGTAACATACAAAATCCTGCAAAAATAAATAATGACATTTTTTAGCGCATTACAAGAGTAAAAATTAAGAAACAAGAGGTTATTATGAGGATTGTGTAAAAATGTAATCTTTTAAGATGACAAGTTGTCAGGCGCGCCAAGTCATTGTTTTAGAAATACGTGAACAAGGGGGAACATGTCATGCTATTGTGTTTTAGGAAGCTATAAAGTATAATTACCTTATTCTATTATTATTTTTTCAAAAATTCCATAGAAAGAAAAATCAGCTTTTTTAGTAAGAAATTTAAATCTAATCAATAGATAATCAATAGATAAGTGGTTTAAGTAGTGTAACTCGATATTAATCATATCAAATTTTTAGCATAAACCAAAAAATGCACAAAACACTTTTTCGAAACTAAAAAGTTTAAGTATATTAATTTTTAACTTGTGATAATTATATCAAGTAAATTTAAAAGTAAACAAGTTAATTAAACGTTAAATATAATTTTATTTATATATATTTTATAAGCTTTCGATGAGTTGTGTCATCTTCGTCAGAATAATAACAAGCAAAAACATGGAAACCGCAAAATAACGTATTGTCATCTGAACGATCTGTGATCTAAAAATCTAGAAGCCAAGGAGTATATGATCGTGGGTTAAGGAACAACCTAAATTGAGTTTCCGTCGAAGTAGGAAAAACTTAACCCCAATACGTGAACGAAATTAGACAAGTAGATGGCTGTAGATATTGCTCAAGCCATCTATATCGGTTTTCCTATTCATGGAGTTCTTTTCTTTCTTGATGCATATCATTTCGTGCAGAAGTCTATCTTGATAGTTGCTAACTGATTTTAAAATTTTTGCATTTTTGAAGTCTGCATTATGTCCGTCGACGAGTATATGCTTAGCTATAGCAGTTGATTCGGGTTTGTTACAACGGATACTAGAGATATGTCCACTCATTCTCTTCTGAAGCCATTGGTTGGTTTGCCCAATATATACCAATTTACAAGTTGTGCATTCGACTTTATATATTAGGTCTGACTTTTTTTCTGTAGGGACGGGATCTTTTAATTTAGTGTAAAGTTGTCCGATGTTATTAGTGGATCTAAAGGTCATATTAATATTATGTGGTTTTAATATTCGTTGTAGTTTCTCGCTTAGTCCTCTGACGTAAGGCATGACTGTGAAGTTAGATGTTTCTTTCTTTAGACTGCTACCATTGTAGAGTTTGTTCACACGGTCTTTAACGATTTTCAGCACAAGTTTTTTAGGAAGTCCATTTTTAAATAGTGTCTCTTTAGCTATATTTAGTGTTTCTTTCCGGTATTCGCCGTGTGTTAATTTTAGAGATCTATCGACAAGGCCTATGGCGGTGCTAATTAATTGGCTTTTGTGATGGTAGGAGTTAAAGTTAAGGTATCTTCCTGACCAAGTTTTCTTTTGGGTCCATTTATACTTTAGACGGTTTTTTTCGTGAATTAATTGTATGTCCAAGAAAGTTATTTTATTGTCTTCTTCTTGCTCTATTGTGAATTGTAGACGGGGGTGAAATCCATTGAAATGCTCGAGTATGAAATCTTCGTTGTCTTGAGGGATAGCGGTAATTATGTCGTCCACATAACGTTTATAAAATGGAAGTTTATAAGGAAGGGTTGATATGCGGTCTTCTTCTAGAATCTCCATGACAAGATTGGCAATCGTCGCGGATATAGGGCTTCCCATGGCAGTACCGAATATTTGTTTGTATATTGTGCCATTGTATTGAAAATACGTTGTTTCTAAGCAGAACTTGAGAGCATCCAAAAATTTCGTTTTAGGAATACTTGTATAGTTTTTTATTTCGTCCCATTTTTCTCTAACTGCATTAGTGGCCAAATCAATAGGAATGTTGGTGAATAGAGATTTAACATTGGTATCACTGGACGTTAAATCTCTATTCACCAACATTCCTATTGATTTGGCCACTAATGCAGTTAGAGAAAAATGGGACGAAATAAAAAACTATACAAGTATTCCTAAAACGAAATTTTTGGATGCTCTCAAGTTCTGCTTAGAAACAACGTATTTTCAATACAATGGCACAATATACAAACAAATATTCGGTACTGCCATGGGAAGCCCTATATCCGCGACGATTGCCAATCTTGTCATGGAGATTCTAGAAGAAGACCGCATATCAACCCTTCCTTATAAACTTCCATTTTATAAACGTTATGTGGACGACATAATTACCGCTATCCCTCAAGACAACGAAGATTTCATACTCGAGCATTTCAATGGATTTCACCCCCGTCTACAATTCACAATAGAGCAAGAAGAAGACAATAAAATAACTTTCTTGGACATACAATTAATTCACGAAAAAAACCGTCTAAAGTATAAATGGACCCAAAAGAAAACTTGGTCAGGAAGATACCTTAACTTTAACTCCTACCATCACAAAAGCCAATTAATTAGCACCGCCATAGGCCTTGTCGATAGATCTCTAAAATTAACACACGGCGAATACCGGAAAGAAACACTAAATATAGCTAAAGAGACACTATTTAAAAATGGATTTCCTAAAAAACTTGTGCTGAAAATCGTTAAAGACCGTGTGAACAAACTCTACAATGGTAGCAGTCTAAAGAAAGAAACATCTAACTTCACAGTCATGCCTTACGTCAGAGGACTAAGCGAGAAACTACAACGAATATTAAAACCACATAATATTAATATGACCTTTAGATCCACTAATAACATCGGACAACTTTACACTAAATTAAAAGATCCCGTCCCTACAGAAAAAAAGTCAGACCTAATATATAAAGTCGAATGCACAACTTGTAAATTGGTATATATTGGGCAAACCAACCAATGGCTTCAGAAGAGAATGAGTGGACATATCTCTAGTATCCGTTGTAACAAACCCGAATCAACTGCTATAGCTAAGCATATACTCGTCGACGGACATAATGCAGACTTCAAAAATGCAAAAATTTTAAAATCAGTTAGCAACTATCAAGATAGACTTCTGCACGAAATGATATGCATCAAGAAAGAAAAGAACTCCATGAATAGGAAAACCGATATAGATGGCTTGAGCAATATCTACAGCCATCTACTTGTCTAATTTCGTTCACGTATTGGGGTTAAGTTTTTCCTACTTCGACGGAAACTCAATTTAGGTTGTTCCTTAACCCACGATCATATACTCCTTGGCTTCTAGATTTTTAGATCACAGATCGTTCAGATGACAATACGTTATTTTGCGGTTTCCATGTTTTTGCTTGTTATTATTCTGACGAAGATGACACAACTCATCGAAAGCTTATAAAATATATATAAATAAAATTATATTTAACGTTTAATTAACTTGTTTACTTTTAAATTTACTTGATATAAAAAGTTTAAGTTATCACAATATATAGATATACTGTATGTATATTATCGCAAACGTTTTCACCATACTATGGCATCATCAGGAGATGAAAAGTGTTTTGTGCATTTTTTGGTTTATGCTACAAATTTGATATGATGAATTTAAATCTGCTTAAAATTGTAGTAATTTTAGATTTAATTTTAAATCTAATAATTTTAAATTTCATCTCGATGAAATTTTTATTTAGGCTTTCGTTTTAGAAATAAAACTATGTACAAATAAATTTCTTTTTAGAGTTAAAACCGTGAAAAATCCATTTAAAGCTTTGATTTTCAAAAGTTTATAGCAAATTTGAAGATTCGAGATCAAATAACGGCACAATGGCATTATTCAGTCAAAAATCAAATTATTTGTAAAAGATAGCTAAGCAAGCATGCATAATGTAATAATTTAAAATTGTTACGGATGGTTTAACTTAACCAGTATTAAATAAAGCGTTGCAAAAAACAAATCACTGCTAATGAGATAAACGAGCTTTCCCAATAGAAAAACTCATACAGTACAACCTCGATGATTCGTACTGCTCACGGAACTTTATTTCAAATTGCCTTACCTACCCTGTTGGCAATCCAAATTAGCAGGATAATAAAAGAAACATTTATCTTATTTTATTTCTGTAGAACGAACGAATGACTTCACAATATTGTTCCATTTCATTCCATTATTTCCTTCCTGTAAGTATCCGACATTTGACAACTTTGAAATTCATTATAGTGGATGAATCAGCAAAGTCCATAAAAGCTTTTATTCATTTCACATAAAAAGCACATATTTTACTTTCAGGATTAGAATCAAAAATGAATTCCTTATAAGTAGATTTTATTTCCTAAATAATTCCGGAATGTAAAAAATTGGATATTTCATCTATCAGCTAAAATATGCAAATTGCACTACGGAATAATTGACAATAAATAACAAAAAAAGTCCAATTAGAATTATCTGGAAATTTTAGTTATTTATAAAATGTAGATTATAAATATAGTAATTGCTCTACATTAGTTGTTATCGATATGTTATACATGGAATTGTTTAATTGAAAAATAAAACAACTTTTCTTTATGTTTTTACTAAAAACACGTTTACAACTTTTATATGTAACAAAAATAGCTTTATGTTTAATTTTAACTTTTAGTACCAAAGATATACATTTTATTGGTCGTGAACTAAATTTCCGTCACCTTATATGCAAAATCCAATTAGTCAACTTACAAAATTTTGCAATTTATTGTCTGATCTGAGATTGAGAAAATAAAATTATTTTCGAATTTCTCACGCAGAAAATAAATTAGAAAAATTATGAAGTAGTACTACTAAAAAATAAAAAAATGATTTCTTAAATTTATGTGCTTCCCGCGAAAGTATATTTACTGAACTTGAAATTTGTATGTTAGTCTAATTATAATCGCGGTAAACATAAATTTGAAAATCGTGCTCGTAAATCTGCATGTGCATTTAATTAGTTAAAATGTGCTGTATTTTCAGCTGCGATATCAGCAATCTAGATCAAAATTAGCTCTTCCTATTTAAAAATACAGTAGATTTCATTTTGTACGACCTTTAGGGTTGAGTATTGAGTAATTGACGAAAATTGATAATTTTTCTTGTCGAATGAATGAATCATGAGTAAAATACATGAAAGCTTAGGAACGAAATTTAGGTAAAACAGGGTACGACAGCTAGTAATTAATTATTAATATACAGGGTGTCCCCGTGACCGTGGAGAACTTTTGAGGTGGTGATAAAGAACACTTTTCCAAGACAAATTTTCAAATCAAATTTTTGTCCAAGTCCAAGCCCTTGGGGGATACCTCTCCTTAAAGCAATATTTTGAATTTCTGATTTCAAACGACCATAGCTCCGATATTATTAATTTTTTAGACTTAATAGATTAGACCTTTTTTAAAGATCATTCGCTTATCTACAAATTAGTTTATATCCCCTTATCGTCTAGAATAAACGGTTTTTGAGTTATAAATTAAATTAAGAAAAAAAATGTTAAAAAACTCTGATTTTATTTTTTTACTTTTCTTGTAAACCCTGTATTTCGAGACATCTTAGAAAGAAACTAAGGGCCCAAACCGGATAAGGAATTTAACAGGCTACAACTTTGGTAAAATAATTTTTTTTGAAAAACTAACCGTTTTCACAGAAATTCTGAAAATAATAAACAAGGTGTAGGTAAAAAAGAAATAAATTTACAAAATTATTAAAAATTTCATTTGTTTTACAATTTGTTTTAATGTAAATTTCAATATATTTAATGTAATTTGTTATAAAGCGCATTAGTTTATCGTTAATTACTTTGTTTATTTATTAGTGTTAATTCGTTCGTTATTTGTTTTTACCTACACTTTATACTTTATTTTCAGAATTTCTGTGAAAACGGTTGATTTCCCAAGAAAATTTATTTGACCAATGTTGTAGCCCGCTAAATTACCTATCCGGTTTGGACCATTAGTTTTTTTTAAGACGTTTCTTTTAAGAGATACGGAGCTTACAAGAAAAGTAAAAAAAATAAAATTAAAATTTTTTTAACATTTTTGCCCTTAATTTGATTTATAACTCAATAACCGTTTATTCTAGACAATAAGAGAATATAAACTAATTTGTAGATAAGCGAATAATCTTTAAAAAAGGTCTAATCTATTAAGTCTAAAAAATTAATAATATCGGAGCTATGGCAGTTTGAAATTAGAAATTCAAAATATTGCTTTGAAAAGAGCACCCAAGGGTTTGGAATTGGACAAAAATTTTATTCAAAGGTTCTCCACGGTCATGGGGACACCCTGTATATGTTTAATTTTATTTGGCCTATAACGTAAAAATGGAAAAATTAAAAAGCAGATCTTTAAATAAAATAAGACGCTTTTTGTTACGATAATAAGGTACACCTAATCTAGAATGTAATTTGAACTCGTGACCATTAGATTCACAGTTCAACTTAATAGCAACTACACCAAATTATGTGTACATGTTTAAATTCAATACTTATCGAATTTAAGCTTATTGAATAAACTAGGGCAGAAATTAATAAGATGCAGTGTGATAAAAAAATAATAAGTTAATTAAAATTACAAATTTTTGTTCGCTTAAATTATTTTCAATTTAAAATTTCAGTTCTATTAATGTTAGTTAACTACTTTAGGTTAGCATTATGTTCCCACCCGGCACTAAAATCATTGATAGCCATTTGATTTTAACCAGGCAATTTAATTATCCATTAATTGTCATTTTCATGCTGCTTTAATCCAATTAAAATAATAAATTATTGCAAATTTTATTTAATTTACTAGGGGCGATGCGGTGCTGCCCACTAAAAACAAAATATTGAATTTTATATACCTACTTAATTGTTATGTTATTATAGAAAATTAACCTAAAACATGAAATATAGTATGGTATACAGTAGTATGTAATGTTAAAATAAACAAACTAAAACATATTATTAAAATAACGAATTTTAACTATTTAGTAAAGAATACATACTTACATAGAAGAATAATATTTAAAAAACAATAAAACCACAATAATTCACATTTAACAGGTGAGGACTTAGAATATTTGAATAAACAAGAAATTCTATTTATTTAATCTTAAAAATTTCATTTAAACACGTGACGTTGTTCAGTTTAGTTATTTGGTAAATCACATTAAATTTATAGTAATTTTTCTAAATTTTCTGTTTTTCAATTTTGTTTGGTATAATGTTTTTCTTGCTTCATTTTATTTTATTCTTACGTTTTTCTCATGTTAAATACGACTGATAATCAATAATAATTGTGAAATAGAAGCCTTTATATCGTATTACAAAGTTTTTATTTTAAATTTTTACTAGTTTTGATAACGTAATTAATTCCTGTAACAGTCCTGGCCTGTTAAATATAACTTATTGTCGTTTTTAATGTTTTTTAAATAATATTTTTCTATGTAAGTATGTATTCTTTACTAAATAGTTAAAATTCATTATTTTAATAATATGATTTAGTTTGTTTATTTTATTATATTATTGTCAACTCTACGGGGGGAGGGGGGGGGGGGGGTATTTTGTACTACTTTTGTTTGTTTGTTTTATTAATAATAAAATAAATATTAATTAAAAATTAATATTTTTTACGTGGATTCTATATTTTTATTTATCAAATTTAACAAGAATGTTATAAAAACTACTGCCTTCTTTGCTTTTAAACGTCCTCCCTGTTTACGTTCTAATTGCTATATTTTTGCTTCCCCACCGAAGGTAATCTACCCCTGCACGAACTTATCGATATAATTTTCATAATTTGGAAGTTTTGAATGTTTCTACTCTCTTATTGCTGTTTGTATTCTTATCAAATAAACTCAATTTAACTGACGAATAGGCAATCTAAATTATGGGGCGATAAAATAATACTTAAATTTTAAGTATTCTGAATGCTTATTAATTTTTAACAATTAAATCAAATAGCAATCAAATTAATTTTTTTTTGCATTATTTTAATGAATACACTGCAGCTTGCAGTTGGCACACGAACTAACAAAACAGCAGGAAGCACACACATTTCAATTATTGATCCAGAGTTCCAGACATTCTCCGATCGGGGTTTACACCCTCAATCTAGTTTTACTGCAGACTAGACAAACCATGACCCTCCAAATCGACTTTTCTCAATTTTTACCTCGTAAAACGTAATACACAGCTTTATAATAAGGATCAAATAATAAAAATAAATTTCCATCAATCAATCATGTCGATGTTTACTGGAATTTCTGGCATTTGAAAAATATGCCAATTGCGTGGGCCAACTTAATGGATCCTGACAGGATCTGTCACTCAAATATTAAACTAGCCTAATTTTTTTGTTTTTTAAGATCTCCAAGTTGGACAGTCCAAGCACTTTAAAAATCAAACTTTGTTTGTGAGTTCTTCCCCCAATTATAAAAAAAAACTTTACCCTTCGACAATGAAAGGTTTTATTGCACTCGAGATGTTTGGAAGATTGAGGACGACCCCATATCCCGCAAATGTGCAATTTGGGAATAACATTTGAAAAAATTTCAAAGCTATGTTCACCTTCAAAGTAAATATCAGTGAACACCAAGAAATAGGTTTTAACTTGGAAGTTTTTAGTATGAGTTTAAAAATTGAAAACCATTTTTTGCAATTTATTTTTAGAGCGCTAAACATAACTTCCGTAGTTTGTGCAGCTACTCGACAACCACAACTTATACATGAAATTTAATCTACAATGAACGCGAGCTACTTGCAAGAAATCGCCTTGTTTATTTATAGTACATGACATTTTATTAAACACTGGAATTGTGCACTTTGGTACAGAAAGAGAAAATCGCGCCTCCAAATGATAAGGTTCAAATAGCACAACCGGAAGGTCACGGAAGTTCAAGACTGTTTGCAAAAACGGAACAGGAAGAGAAACGATAAGATAATCGCTCCAAAAATTGGACGACTGAAATGTTACAAAAAGATAAAAACTCACCCTTGGTTTTCCAAATTTTGGAACTTCAGGTGTTAATCCTTCGAGAAGAGTGAAAGCACAACTAATCAAATCACATTATTATGGCACACAGCTCACCATCGTCCTCATCTTTCAACAATTTAATTAATTATATCAACACAGCGTCGGCGTTGTTATCTCAAAAAAAGTTCAAAATGTCAGAACATTAAGATTTTGTTTATCTCGACTTTGAAAAAAAGTTGACATTTATATCCATTCTGTCACTTCTCATTTAAACATGCTCCGATTTTATTTCGATATCAAACGATCGTGGTTTTGTTACACCGTTTTCATGATGCTGTACGTCTACAAATGATACCATGCGGTTCTCGAGCTTTGAAGTCCCCTCGTTTCTAAAAGCTCTCCTCGTCCCTGTCTAAATCCAACACAAACCAACTAATTCAAATCCCATGAATAACTGCAATCCCGTTTCGTAATTCGATAAATTAACGTAAGATCGAAAACCACCCTTTCGTCCCAATTTTTTTTTCTGCTGTTTATTTAACTAGATTACGCTCCGTGTGGACTAAACAATCGACTGTTCGCAATTTTGCCCCCACAAAATTCTAAACGCATTTCTAAACAAGGGTTGCCAAAATTAGTTTCGTTCCTCGAAGTTCGTATTCATAATTTACCCTTATTAGAAACTAATCAAATAACCGCGCGTTGGTCAAAAGTTGTAACTCAAAAATTAATTTTTATTTATGTCGTCAAAAAACTTTGTTAGTTTGTTTTGGAAATGGCAACAATGGGTTGAAATATAAATTTATGTACATCCCTGGACGAGCGCGTGCCACAACAGCTGCTCATGGGTTACCCCAACACAAAACGCAGGGTGCACACTTCGTCCTTCTTTTTACGACCGCCTTGCTTGTTTTATTCGTAATTATTACGAGTTATTTTAATGCCGTAATGAAACAGATTGAGTTGATTCGAAACGTCGCGGTAGGGAGAAAATAATTTAAATTCAAATTAAACTTTTAATTTGAATTCGAAAAAAATAAGGTGTGGAAGCTTGAATAGCATTATCGTCACCCCCAATCTCCAACTTGGGAGGAAAAGGCGTGTGACCGTTGAATTCTATAGAAAATTGTAATTGTAATTCACAGGGTGGTTTTTTGAATTTGCAACCGAAGAAAAGTATCGGCTTTAAGATCGTTGACACAAAATTATATTTCCAGCTATAATTAAACACTAAAAATATTTTAAGCAACGTTACACCTCCAGAAAAATATTCATTTCATCGGGAGGCCATTAAACTGGAAGTTTTACAAATGCCTATTAAGAAATTCTCGTCGGCTATTGTTAAAAATATAAAAGCAAATCAATAGTATGTTGGATATCAAGGGAATATAATAGTTTTGTTATGTTTAACTCTGATAACTGATGAGATATTATTAATATTTAACACTCTAGTTTATTTAGTACCTTTCCAGATGTGGGTCTTAGATTAAAAACAATAGTTTATCATAACTATAAAAAATCAAAAAAACAATTAGTGCTTTTTCATTGATACTATATTAAATTTTTCGTAAATTAATAATTTAACGAAAAAATACGTTTTTTCAGTGTATTTTTGATTATCTCGCCTCAGGGCCGTATTTACGGGGGGGGGGGTAGACCCCCCCCCCCCCCCCCCGAAACTATTATTCAACTACTGGAAGTCCAATCTGCAATCGTAAAAAAATCAGAGAAAACAAAAACAATCTTTACAGCTAATAACAAAAACATTAAACTTGAAGTATTAAAAAAATTAAAACTAAAGATATTTCTAATAAACTAAATCCCAAATTAAAAAATCGGAAATTGGCGACACTGGATTGAATACACGTACTACTAAATTGCAAAAATATAAAAACTGACGATGAAGAATATAAAAAAGCCCTATATATTGTGGTGAAAAAAGGGATTCGCACATACCCTGTACATTTTGATGAAAATTTTGTTTAAATAATTTTAAGTTGTAAGATTGAAATTAGACAGGTGGGGGCGAACCGACGAGGATTTTTGCCTTTCGCCGATAGCGACCGCCCGAGCATGTTGTGTCATGTTAGCTCGAGGCGATTATTGAGATTTTTGATATAAGTTTGAATTTGTGAGTTATATTTTTGTGAGTAATAATTTTAATTTTGATTTGAATAAATGATTTTGATGCGAATGCATTATTGCGTATATTTTGGATAATAATTTTTGATATTTGGCATTGGAATAAGTTTTGATACGTTGCTGCCGAACGGTAGTTGATTTGATGGTTTTGATTGATTTGGTAAAATTAGAAAATGAGCAATTGAAATTAAAAGTTGGATCTGAATTATTTAAAAATTGGAAGGTTTGAAATTTGTATTCGTGGGAGCGAATGGTGCTATTGATAAGCGGGCGATTAGGATAAGGCAAGAAATAAAACTGTGTTCCTTTCGAATAAAAGTAAAATTTTATTTTACATTAAAATTAAAATTCTTACATTGGATTTGCGATTTATTAATTTTATTTATGGAAAAGCATTTTTTTATTGAACAATTTTTTTGAAGCAATTATTTTTGGAAAAACTACATCTAAATTTTGCGCCCAGACAGTGGGGCAGAATTTGATTACAGCTAAGTTGGCGCAGCAACGTGTGGGGCTTGAACCATCTCGATTTTACCAATTTGATTATTACAGCTAAATTGGCACCCAGAATAATTTATTTCGTCAATTTGAATCCGCCTCTGAGAAGTCTTAGCTCTCCGACTTGGAAGCCGTAGAGATTGATGGTGGTTGTTTGCAGTTTGCCACGCATTGCAAAAAAATATCATTACAATATTTACAGTACTGTGTAAAAGTCTGCGGTCCCTTAATTAATAGTATTAGTTATTACTCCTATTAATTAATTTTCGATTTTTTGAAAAATAATTATATTGAAATAAATGAATTAGATATTTTATCTTAATTCTTACTATTATGGTAAAATTTTAAATTGCTATAAATTGTTTGAACCAAAAATTTTAAAAGAAAAATAAATTTTATGACCAACATAATTTAAAATAACACTTCCGCAATAAATTAGAGTGGGCATTGCAAACCCATAAATTGTCTTATATTTTGGTTAAACATTATTTACCATCCGTAAAATAAGAATTTAGTTTGTGATTTTTATTAAATTAAAAAATTTATTCAAAGACGGTTTTTTACAAAAGAGTTTAAAATTAAAATATAAATAAGTTTAAACTTATTAAAAATATCGTAGTAAACTAAACTTTTAAAATGGCACAAACAAAATTTTTCCGCGATGCCCCCCAGAAGTCAACCTGTAATTAAAATTTGTCGCTTCGTCGACAAATTATTTTCAACTATTAAATAAAGTTTACAAAAATCAAAATTTTCTTTGAATATCGAACTTAAATAAAGAAAAATCGCTCAAAAAAATAATTACTTTAATTAAATAAAAACAATCTTCTCACAAAATTTCAACATTTTTGTGGTCACTTTTGATCAAATTACTTTTAAACAAAATTTTCCAATAACAATAGTAAAAAATAAAATCTTAATTGCAAAAATACTTGCACAAAATTATACTCAAAAAATCAGCGGAGCAAAATCTAGACCTACATCGTTTCCGCCATCTTGGCAAAGAAACCTCTCTCTACTCATTTTTCTGCAAAACATTACATTTCAAAAATTAATATAACAAAATTTAAATTTAAAAAGATTACCAAAATTGCATTTATTTTGCCGATTTTAGCACGACTGCCGGTTTAAGTTGGAACTTAAATATTTTTATTTAGGTATTTATTGATTTATCGAGTTCCTTCTATTTTTTATTTTATATCTGTTTTTTATTGTAGTTTTTTTGTATTTTTTAAATATGTTGTAGTTTATACTTTTATTTTTTGTGTTGAATTTTAGTTTCCTTTGTATTTTAATAAATTAGCTATTTAATTTTTAAAATAATAAAACCTAACAAAATGTTAAAATAATAAATTTTAACTGTTAAATAAATAATAACATACTACAAAGAAACATAATATTTAAAGAAACCAAAATGACAATAATTCACATTGAACAGGGTTGAACGTAGAAATATTTGAATAAACAAGAAATTAGAAATCTGAAAAAATTATGCTATAGAAATGATAAAAATTACTAAAAATTAGAAAAACCTGTAACATAATAATAAATATTTTTACTGTTATACATAATTGATGTTCGGAAATAATCGTGAAATAAAAGCTTTTCTATTATGTTACAGGTTTTTCTAATTTTTAGTAATTTTTATCATTTCTATAGCATAATTTTTTCAGATTTCTAATTTCTTGTCGGTCGTTAGCTAAAACGGTTAAGTGCGTTGCTGCTAATGCCGAATGCCTGGTTCGACTCCGGGCTCAGTAAAAACTTTATTCTGACCGTCTCCTCTCGGAAGGCAATGGCAAACCACCGAGATGTAATATGCCTGGTACATCCTCTTTGGAGATGAAGTGTATACACTGCCCGCGGTTCGGAGCCCGCGTTAAGCAGTAGGTCCCCTATGTGTGTGATAATACTTCAAACGCACAACACACACATAGGAGAGAGATCGCCAAAGTCCGGGGAACCGGATATGGCACACGAAGAAAAAGAATTTCTTGTTTATTTAAATACTTCTAAGTTCAACCCTGTTCAATGTGAATTATTGTCGTTTTGATTTCTTTAAATATTATGTTTCTTTGTAGTATGTAATTATTTACTTAACTTTTGTTAAAATTTATTATTTTAACATTTTGTTAGGTTTTATTATTTTAACATCACATACTACTAAATACCACATAAATACTTAAAAAATTTTAAAAACTTTTTTAAGTTATTTTCTATTTAATTTTTAATATTTCTCTCCCCCCTTCCCACGAAAATCTAGTCTAAATACGGCCCTGCCTCGCCTTCTCGGTGGAGGGGGGGTAGAAAATAAAAATTTTCATAGAATTGTCTTCCAAAATCCACGCTGACGGATATCTAGCGAACTTTCGTGTTTTCGTTCTTGTGCTTTCGTCCACACTCAAACGGTAAGAAAATTGCTTAGATTTCTTCCTTTGGGATGATAATAACTATCATTAAACATGAAACAGGTCAGCAGGACTATTTCAAGTATCCAAGTGCTGAAAGACTAATGATGACTTTTTAGGTAATTATTAGAAAATCAATATTTTGTGAAATAATTAGGATTCTACTAATTTTCAGCTGTCCCGGATATAAAAATAGCGTCCATAAATTGGACCATATTATGCGGTCATGTTTTAAATAAAGTTGACAATGGAAACGCAAAATATCGGTCAAGATCGCAAAAATTAGCTCAATAAATTTAATAAAATTTCCAATCAATTTATACTTAATCTCATCAGTCTTTTATTGTCGAACATGCATAAAATATAAATTACCAGCAATTAATATAAATCTTAAATTTTTAACGACGTTATTGAAAGTGATCATATTGCAAATTTTTAGCGTTACGGCTCATAAAAATTTATTTTTATTTATGCCGCGATAATTAAAACAAAAATGCATCTTTTAATGAACTGCTTAATTTTATTTTGTAATAAAACTCAATTGATATATTGCTGGTGTCGGTGACAATCGCCCGAATAAATTTAGCAACACAAAAAGAGATATTAAATTTTTGTGATTATTAATAGCCGTAACTGGATGACGTTAATCAAAAGGAAAATTTTTTATGAAAGTTTAGGTATTCAAGCAAGAGGAGTTATGTGCCACACCCTAGACAAAATTGTAATTTGTCTTAACGGAAATTAACAAACTAATGCGTATAGCTTCTCTGATCAGAATTTTTAACTGGGGGGGGGGGCAAAATATTAGAAAATTTAGAAATAAAAATAAAAACAGGACAGGACTTCTAGTAGTCTTAGTGCTCATAATTTTAATTATCTTACAGTAACAATTTTGTCTAAGCTCTCGGGACTGTTTATTTAATAGCATTTAAATTGCTATCTAATTTTGCACTTATTCGCTTATGATTAACCCAAAAATTGTCATTATTCTAGATTGCACATATTTTTATATCTATGTAATTAACTTAATCAACGTGGTGTATCGAACTGATAAGTTGATTTATGATAAAGTCATTGTACATAATACAAATCATCGTTTAAATCTTCATTAATTCCTTTATTGCCTATTAAAACATTTACTTTAAAATTAAAATTATGATGTATTAACTACTGCAAGTTATATTTAACTTATCTTCTCGCCTGCTCTCTCGACAACTTGGTTGAACTTTTTTTTATCTGATTGTTGATTCAATCGACTTTTTGAAAGCTCAGAGTGTAAAAAATATATTCGTCTTGAAAATATCATGGTTAATGTATGCTAAAACCGTCGACGTCCTTCTTTTATCCTTAAACAGCAGTATTAATATTGAACCCACAAGCAAGAAAAATGTAAGGACGAAAAGCACTCCAAGGATTCGGAGAGCACAATAAAAACTCAAAGTATAAAAATTACATTTTACGCCTCGTAAGAATGCATTCTTAAGTTATAAATTTAACAATTTAATTAAGTGATAACAAAACAATTTGATTAAAATATTTTACTCGAACTAATTGATTTCAATAAACAATTATGTATTGTTCTGTAGTATTTAATATAGCGAGAGATTGCAAATCGAGATAGTTTACATTCAATTCACTGTACTTTCTATTATATTAGAACAAATTAATGTCATTCTTTAATTATTTGTATACAATATGTTAATAAAAGTCCACTTACCCTTAAGTTAAATTTTTATGTGACGATTAAAGGTTTGGATTATAAAAGTACAAATGGTAAAAAATCCGTTCACTAATTATTAATTCATAAAAAAGTTGTTATTATTATTATTATTATTTGTAAGCTGGGTCATTGTACTAAAGATTCGTGCCGGCATGTCAGTTCATTTAATTTTCATTATTTACCCCGAGCACCTACCCTTAAAAGATAAAAACCAAAATATTATCCTTTAAGTAGACAACACAAAAACTCACTAAATGGTTATTATTTAACAAAAATTGTGGCTTTAATTTAGGACACTTTAAGGAGTGAAAAACCCTGGGTGAAATTGCTCGCCGTTAGGATTTTCCAGCGCAGACTCTCGCTTTGATGTACAGGTACGCGCAAGTCATAATCGATTTTCCGAGATGAATGAAAATGTTATTATACAAACGCAGATTTACAGGGCTGTTGAATATATCAGAAAGAATTTTTAGGCAGTAATTACGCTATTAGTGCTTGGAATACATTAAATCAAAGTGGCTGTTGAAAAATCAATGATAGTTCACAGTAAGTCAGCTCGCCAGGTATTAAAAATAAGAAAAGCAAGGTGCGGAAAGCTAATAATTTAGTTTATTTATTTGTTCGCCTCCCTAAGCGTCTAAAACTTTTCAACCCAAACAGAATTATACATTTGAAAAACAAAGAGGATTATTATAGGAAATGCGAGCAAAAAAACAGTTCATGACATTATTTATCTACCGTGCGATATTGCATGGAGATGGTAGAAAAAGTAAAAAATTAAACAGTCAATAAAATTTTTTTATTAAGAGAATTATAATAATATTAGGGTGTCACACCTTATAAGTGATAATAGAAAGCATTTTTGTGAAGAAAAAATTATAAATAAAAGTTTTCTCGAAGTTCAAAAAGAAAATTGCCGTCTTTCGAGGATTTTTTAAATTTTGTATCTATAAATGGCCATAACACCGAAACTATTGCGTTTTTAATATAATTTGTTTAATGCGTTTTTATAGAGCGGAAAATTATCTAAAAATAAAATTTTTACCATTTATTGTCTAAAATCAACGGCTTTCGAGTTATGAATCAAACTAATTAAAAACATGTTTACAAATTTAAAGTTTTTTTTGTTTTCAAAAACTTTAAAATCAAAAAAATAATAATCAAAAAAACAATTAGATAAATTTTTAAATTTTCGAAAAAAAAAGAAAACAAAAAAAAATAATTTTGCCAATTTATTGCGCTCGTAAATATTTTCCCTAAGAAACATTTTCTGTGATACCACCTTTGAGATTGTGACGAATTTCTATAGTGTCATAAAGTGTCTAGATAAGATTATAGCGTATAAATCAAAGTTCCCACTTGAATCAACCTTGACCAAATTTTTAATTCATTGTAATAAGGAAGTTTTTATAAAATCAAACATTCCATGTAGTACATTAAAAATTTACTACTTAATATATTAAAATACTGGAATAATTTTGTCGAGTTTGTCCTTCGGTTGAGATGGCTTGATAAGTGAAATACGAGAAGCTAATCCGATTATACCAAATATAAACTACTAGGTAGGTGGCTTTTTGAACAGGTAAAAAAAGTAATTATAAAATTCGTATTAGTAGTTTCTTATTTTATGCTATGAAATAATTGAAATTACTGAAATTTATGTGCCCCTGAAATTGGGTGTCATAAACAATGCTATCATAACTCGGAATTTGATTGGTTTATCTCACAAATTTGATTTGTCGAGAGTTTTTTTGCTGACTGCCTCTTAATTTAAGTTTTGAAAAACATATTTAGCTTTCTTCAATGAAAGTCCTTAAGTTAAATTGTAAAAAACTTAAGCTAGATGCAATCAAGACATAAAAATAAATTAAAATTATAAAAATGTCGTCTTTTCCTTACTCAACCACAACGCAAAGTGTTCTACCGATTAAATTATGATTAAGATATTTTTCCGGATTAAACAATTTGAAAAAGAAGAAACAATAATCTTAAAAAAAATAAAAATAAATAATATAATATATGAAAATTTATTATTTATTTTTCATGATTTTCATGAATTTCTCACCGTTTCTAAGTTTATCGAAAGAAAACAAACAAGATTTTATTGTTTTTAATTCTCAGTTGTTAGATAATATTATTATTTGCTTACTTACCCAAGATATTGTTGCCCCAATTGTGATGATCAGTTATAATCCCATAAAATTGAAATTATTGGTATAAAAAATAAAAATATTAACTCACACACTCGCGAAATTATTAAACGCACACTTTTTGCGCCCTAGTTAATTGTCGATCACACCGCAAAATCACAAAAAAATTAATAATGTAGATAATTAATTACTAAACAAGTAGATTTGTTCGCGAATGTTACTAATTGATACAAAAAAAAATTAAACAAGTTAAACGTAGATAACAATATTTTTATAAAGTGCACATATTTTGCAGATAAAACTATTACCTCAACATTGCGAAAGAGTAAATATTTTAACAATATGCTATTGTGTTTGTTTTTGTGGAAATCTTCCATAATTTAAATTTTTAATGAAATTTTTACAACATATTTGTTGCAGTTCAGTTGTAGGGGAGAGTGGTACCAACCGAGACGGGGTACTCAGTAAAATAGCTTGTCAAAATTTTGTTTCCGTTATTTGCCTGTATTTTAAGTGTTGTCCCAGTTTGTACCATGGTTGGTTAAGTGTCTGAACTTATATATTTTTTGTCTCACTTAGCACCACCTTTCCCTACCTATTCGTTAAATTGCATAGACAAATTATTTAATTAAACTTAAATTAACTCATCAGTAGAGTTAAAAAAAAATAGAGAAAATTGCATCAAACAGGAATTAAATTGTATCTTAATCATTAATTAATTAAATGATCAAACTGAATCTATTTACCCGCATACTTATTGGTTCAGATAAATGGGTACATAATTTATCGATAGAAATTTTGATAACGCTTTTCATACTTACACTTTTCAAAAATAATTTATTAAAACTGGTTAATGAGAAATTAATCAAATTAACTAAAACATTTCTCAATCGAAAGTGTAATATTCGGATTAGAAAAATAGAAATAGGACAAAATTTAAATATTAATTAGAAAACTATAGTATTTACCTCGAACGATTAGTTTTCAATAGTAAATTAATTGAGTGACAAATCAGCAATGTCCTAGTTTACAAATTTTCGCGCTTTCAATTAAATAAAACCAATGCCCCTCTTTCATACTTCAGCATCCTCTGCAATTTTTTTATTGAATTTTTCCCATTACATTTTTTTATAGTGTAAAGAATTTATTACAAGTAGTGGGTTATGCATCCCTTTTAACATGCGTTTATGGAGGTTGCCTTATTTTAATCAGAAACTTTGCTTCGATGGAAAAATTTCGTTTATAATTGACCAGCTAATTTTGCCTTGCAAGAAAAATATAATATCCGTGGACATCCAGTAGTTTCAGGCCATTGACAATTCATAGTTACCGTAACCAAATTCCAAATGAAAAACGATACATCATTAGAGAACTAAAACACGCCGATCTGACAAACGTCAGCATGGTTAAAAATTCAATCAAAATTTTTGCTCGATTAAAACGAGAAAATTCAGCTAAATCCGACACAATTTACGTAAGTTTTTTGATAAAAAATAAATTTCTGAAATAATTCCAATTTATGCCATCCAGTACCAACTAACTAAATTAGATAAAAGCGAAACCATCACATTCCGTGCAAATAACATTAATGGAACCGACATTGTGAACAACAAACCAAGCACTCTCAAATATAGGAAAGTATTCCAACGCAATCAGTTTCTTAATCTTACTTTATGGTATCATTTTTAGATTCCGCAAAATTTTCGATCAAGAGGCGTCCCAGGAAGATATTTTCGTTCGTCTTGCCAAGCCAGTTGTGACTAGGTAACTTTATCTCCTTAAGCATTTCCAAAATCCTCAATATTAATTTTAGTGTTATCAATGGATTCAACGGAACAATATTTGCATATGGACAGGTTAGTATCTAAAAATTTGAAGCAAAATTTTGATTATTTTGTCCTAAGTAGACTGGAAGTGGGAAAACCTACGCAATCACTGGTTCGTCCAAAAATTATCGTGGAAGGGGTATCATACCAAGAAGCATAGAAGAAGTTTTTACATTAGTGAACACAGTAAAGTGGATTTAAAGTAATAAAAAAAAAAAAAAATTGTTTATTCATGTTTCTAGAATTCGGAAAATTTTACAATTTCTATTTCGTATTTGGAAATTTATAACGAAATTGGTTATGATTTATTAAATCCCAAACAACAAGTTTCCAGTTTGGAAGAACTCCCGTAAGAAACCATCGTGAGAGTGTGCAAAAATTCTAATGCTAAATATTTACAGGAAAATAATGCTCTTAGAAGATGGTAAAGGCGAATCGCATTTGCGTAATTTGAGCGTGCAGAGGGTGGCCACTGAAGAAGAAGCCATGAGATTATTATACCTAGGGGATACAAACAGGTTTGGCAAAAATATTAAAGCGTTAGACACTTTAGTGTCTTCCTGTTTTTAATTAAAATCGGGGATTACTAACTGAGACGACACCCTAACATCATTTCAGAACTATGGCCGAAACCCCGATGAATGTTTATTCGTCTAGATCTCATTGCATATTCACAATTAACATCACTTGGAAAAACGATGTTTCGGGAAAAATTAGAAGATCAAAGTTGAATCTGGTCGACTTAGCTGGGTTAGACGCTAAAATAATGATTTTGTTAAAATTTAACTCCACATTTTTGACGCAGATCCGAAAGGATCAAAAAGACGAACATAACTGGAACAACTCTCACCGAAGCTAAATACATCAATTTGTCTTTGCATTATTTAGAGCAAGTGGTAACAGCTTTGTCCCAGAAAAAAAATCATATTCCGTTTCGAAACAGTATGCTAACTTATATGCTCCGAGATTCCTTGTCTGGAAACTGTCTCACCGTCCTCCTTGCCACGCTCGCAACAAACAAAAAAAATTTTGAGGTAAGACTAAACCGAATTAGATATGCAAAGTGTGTGAAGTAAAACTGTTCTTCAGACCGTTAATAATATTTTACGATATAGGAAACTGTTGCCACATGCAAGTTTGCTCAACGGGTTGCCGATCTTAGCATGGAAGCTGTGGTAAATCGAGAGACAGAACCAAAGCAGGAGATCGAATTTTTGAGAAGCGAAATCGAACAGCTGCAAAAACAAATTGTTAAACAAACTAAATACATGGTAAATGTACGTTAATACCTCGCTTATAGAATAATCACATGCTAAAATATCTTTTGCTAGCAGCTGTCTAAAAATTTAAGCAAGGACGAGAAGGAGCACTGGACTAAGTTAGTGACTTCTTACTTAAGCGACAACAAAGACGATTTGCACTTAACCAACTGCGACTTCCGTCATATCCAATATTGTTTCAAGCGATTGAAGCAAACCGTGCAAGAACAAGAGAAACAGAAGCAGAAATTGGAATCGGCCGTCAATTGCAATAACCAACTGATCGACCAGTGCAAAAATGTTATCATGCAAAAAGAGAAAGAAATTCGTATCCTTTCCTGAACACGTAAAATTTTGTTCCTTTGGTTTTGTTAGTCCTTAACTAGAAATAGATGCGTTGAAATCTTTGCTTTTCGGCGAAACACCCACTTCCAAACAAATTAGTACTCTAAAACTGGCAAAACAACCCAATTCGCTTCCAGAAATCAATAAGGAAAATATTCCTCCGTTAGACGATGGCTTCGTTTTCACGCCGTCCCAAAAACTAGCGTTCCAAACTTTTATGAAAAATCCCAAAAACACGGCCGAACTTGATTTCTACAAACAGTCGATAGAAGATATGTATAAAATTGCAGGAAATTTAAATTTGGTGGTCGAACAATGTCAGAAAAATATTGTAAGCATGAAATCTAAATTATTCACGATCGATAACCCGGAAACGATCACAGAAATTAGTAGGGAATTAATGAACCAACAGACGATTTATCGAAATTCGCTATCAAAACTCCAAAATTTAAAGACCGAATCCCAACATTTTAAAAGTAGATGGGAGCAGGCCAGGAGCAACGTCGTTCAAAATTTTGTAAATTGGTGTAACAATTTGAACAATAATGAAATTGAACACATGAGAAAAGACATTCTTAAAACCCAATGCTCATCCAATATATCTGGAAACTCGAAAAAATCGGCGATGGATAAAGACAGCAACGAAAAAATGCGCACCAAGCCTGATTACCTAGAGTTGTTCCAAGCCCCAAAAACCCCACAAGAATATTTAACTAAAGAACAACACGAAAACTTCATAAAATCAAATAAATATATATCGTCGCCCGACGTAAACAAAAATAAAGAAATTATTTATACCAACAAACATTTTGCTTCTTACCCAGATACCAAGATTAACTGCAATGTTCAGCAGTTAAAATCTGAGCGACCGTATAGCAACGAATCGAATAAGCGGGAATACAACTACAAAGACCTAATGCAGGATAGCAAACCTGAAGGTCTAGTAAGTAAACGTTGTAAGAGTCAGATTAAATCGAAAACCAGAAATTTTTCCGAACTGGAATCGATTATGGAATTGAATTCAAGATCGTCTGAAAGTAATGTTTGCGAAAGCGATACATCCAATTGCACTAAATATCAATCAAAAGAAGACCTGCAAACTTTTTTCCTGGAAGAAGAAGAAGACGAAGAAGAGGAAATAACAGACACCGAGAAGTGTTTGCGTATCCTCAGTTCAACTAGAGCGAATTTTATTCCAAGATCAGATAACACTCTTTGTTTTATAAATTATATAAATAAAATTAACGGCGAAGATACCAGTAACCAAAATCCATACATTTCTCCTATGTGTACTTTAACGAAAGAAGAGAAACTTCGATTGAGCGTGATAAGGGAAAACTATTTGGAAGATTTTGATAAGAAGGAGTATGAGAAGCTGATAAACATGTCGAGATATCCCAGCCGGACCAAGAGCGTTCTGATAGACCACACGAAAGATTATGGCGATGAAAACTATCGGTGTGATCTTTTCAAAAGCCATCCCTTAAAAAGTACGTCGTTTCCTGGAACTAACTCAAATGGATACGAATATCCTACTGGCGAGATTGTAGAAGACCTGACGGTTTCTAATGTAAAACTAAACGAATCTTACGAAAACGAAATGTTCCAAAATATCAATTTGAGTGATATGGAAAGCTTAAGGCTAAGTGAAGATGATGATAGATTTTCGGACATATCCGGCAGTTACAAAACAGCAACTGAAACTAAAACTTGCAGTTATAAATCTGAAGTCACGCCAAGCAATTCTGTCGAAAGCTCCAATTCCGTCGAATTTTCGCAGAACAGCTCCGTTAGTACAGAAATTATGCCGACTGTCGAAAGCATCAATCCAGCCCTTCTTAATTTACTGTTACCAAGTGATTCTCAAGGATTCAAAAACTTTATCAAAAATATACCACTCACTGGAGACACGGAAGTCGATGAAGAAATAATCAAGTTTTATCGAGCCAAGTTTGTCTACATTATAGACTAATAAATAATATTGTGTAATTTAATTTTTTGGTTTTGTCATTTTCGGTAAAAATAAAAAATAAATAATAGTTTTTATCGATTTACTGTTTTTTAGAGTCGGGGAGCTGCTCTTGAATAATTTTATTTTTGCCAGATACTTTCAAAAAAGAGTAATATTTATCTTCTCACAGCAAATTTGTGCATATATTGCAATGACCTCTCTAATGATTGAGCCTACCGAAAAAAATTTATTTTATTTTATTAGAATTTAAGGATAAAAATTAAATTTTCATAATTTAATTGTTCAAAACGGTTTTGCTTTTTGCAAAATTTCACATTGTATTTAAAATTGAATAAAATGAACACAACACTAATGAGAAGACTTGCACAGGTTCTGGTCGATGGTAAATTGGTTTCCAGCCATCACTGCTTTCAACAGTTTTATTTTCTTCTCGCCAATCAACCCTATTATTTTACTCTCGTTAATTCCATCAAATGGTAGTGACATTTGGATTAACTTTTTGGCTTTTACGCTAATTCGTGTGCGTGGTCGAAAACCTGCTAGACCTGCAAATTCCAATGAATAAATCAGTGATTTTGGTTTAAAAATTTTCTAAATACCTTTATATTCGTAAACTTGAAGGAATTCGTTGTTTTCCAAAAAGAGAAACAAAGTTTCCCCATTGTTGCCAAATTCCAGACTTAATAACGATGATGGTTTGTAGGTTGGAATTACTTGAAACAGATCGGATTTGGAAATGTCTTCGTATATCTGCAATAAAATCAATTTACCAAAAATTTGAGTGGGCTATTGGAAAATACCTTTATAAAATAAAATTTTCCTTTAACCGTTGTATCCTCCTCATAAGTAACAGCAGCCAAGCTTTTTCTATTTCCTCCTTTGCCAACATTTAGCACAATCATGCTATTTTCGACAGGCTTAAACACGAAAGGATTTTGTTCTTCAATAACTTTTCCCCAGGTAAAGGCATCGACGTTATAACTATAAACTTCTTTAGCTTTGGTGTTATCTTGAACCAATTTAAACAAGGATGAACCGTTACTGAGTGCTAATCCAGTTCCTAGTCCTTTGGGAACAAATTCAATGATTTCTGAAATGTAATTAGATCCTTTTAACTTCCACTTCCTGTTAGCTTTCACTGGAATTTCATTTGTTTGGCTGATTAAATAGCGGGTGACCATTCCATGGTTTAACGTATAAAACATTCCGGGTATTAAAGAATCTTGCAGTACTTGAGAATCCTCCAGTTTCTGTAATAACTGCAAAAAAAAACCTTGAGGTTGCATAACATTAAAAACCATGGAGTACCTTAAACTGGTTATTTTCAAATTTCCACGCGTTGGTGCCTTTGGGAAAACAATTTGGATTAAATTTATCACTTTGGGTTATAAAAAATAAACTATCATCGTCGTAAACGGGTATGATATCTAACAAGCTTCCAAGTGTCACCAAACCTATAAACCGGAACTCATGGTTTTTCCACTCATAAAGTTTGGACTGACAATCTTCCCTAACAATCAAGAGATATTTTGCGTTGTTGCCCTACAAAACTCGGTTTTTATATAAAATGCAAATCAAACGGTTAGCTTTGAATTACTTCAAAATACTGCACGTTTTTGATGTTAAAATCAAAATCCATAATAGAATTTGGGAAATCATCAAAATATTTGAACAGGTAAATTTGGTGCTTAAGCTTTTCGGCCGTTTCCTTCATGTCTTTGCACACATTGACGTAATCATCCTGAAACGTCTCCTCCTCATTACAAGAAAAAACGTTGATAAAACGCTTACCATTGCTTTAGTGTTCATCAAACTTATTTGCAAGCTTCTGTTCGTAACTTCATTATTCAATTTCTTGATATCAATTTCTCCAATTAATGCACCAGTTTGTACGTCTTCCATAAACGTGATATTCCCATCGGAAGACCAATTAGCAGTTATAATTTGGGGATGTTTTGAAACGGTTTTGGTGCCTTTAGTATCCCAGTCGCTTATATTGATGCCGTTTACCAATCCATCAACGTATAGATTGGAACGGAACGTTATGTCTTGGTCAAAAACGTACTGACCCGTTAAGTTTTGATCGGAATTCGTGGTAACAATTTGGTTTATAGTATTATTGTTTATTTTCCAAATCGTTAGGTTATCTCTTACCAAGACGTTTTCTTCAAACACCACATTGGAAATCACTTCTTGATAGTCAGAAGTCTGAAATGAAGCCAATTTAACGTAAAAATCAACCAGAGCTTATAAAATTACCGTTAAAATGGAATTTTCAATTTCGCTCGATAAATTAAGGTTATTAACTGAATGCTTAACGGAAATGTTATGGAACGGCGTAATTTCAGTGAAAAACATGCTTTCGTTAATGTACTGCTTGGTTTTTAACGGAATTAACGACTGCAAATCCAATCCGTTAATGTAATTTAAATTCACGTCCGTGTGAATGGTAACGGAATCGAAAATTATTTTTCCTGAAAGAAATCAAACTTAAGAAATGTCCAAGCTTCCGCTTCAAACAGGCAACCTGAAATTTTTCCTTTATTTACGTAAACCGCATCATTAATCCATTTTTCCAGGTCTATTCCACATAAACGTGGAGTTTCCAAATTGGCGAAAACCCGGATATCTTCTTTGACCAAGACCGGTTGTGTAAAAACCAATTCGCTTTCTATTTGAGCATCTTCCGTTATTAAAATCATGTCGTCCACAAACTCTGAAAAGTCGACGCCGTTGATGGTTCCTTCTACATTGAGGTTTTGTTTTACATGGACCTGAAATGGAATTCCTTAGGAAAAAAAAATCATCTTGTGCTTTGCTTACTTTATTTGCAAAAGTCGTTGTTCCATTTATTTTCTGGTCTGCAATCTTATAAACAAGGTTGTCGAGAATTTTCGCTATGCTTTGATTGTTTACGTTTTCTTGGACTACCAAGTGATTGATGTGCTGCAGTTGTTCCATAACAATGTCATCTAAAATAATTTTTTTTAAATGACCACAGTTGGAGTTAAGAAGATCTTCTGCACAAACCCTTAACAATGCACGTTGCAGCATTATCTTCAAAAGAGTATGTTTCCATCAGGTATTGCATAGAAACTCCATTCAAATTTTTCAGGACATCAAAATCCGAAGTGATGAGAACGTTGCCTTCAATAGTCAAAGGACCTATTAAAACTTGATGCCCAGTTTTCCTAAAAACGTGATCGACGTGAACTCCGCTAATATGCTCGGAATTCAACATTTTTGAAACTTGAAAACCATTTTCAAAAATCTTAGAACCGTCCAAAATGACGTCACTCTCATTTTTAAATATCACATTTTTGGATACTTCCGCCGTATTAAATCCATTCAAATTTTGGACGTCAATCGCTTTCAGATGGACATCTCCCTGCAAAATAGAAGATTAAACGGAGTTTTAATCTTTTGGTCAAAATTACTTCAAAAACAGCAGTTTTAAAATAATTGTTCTTAGTTTTCCAATTATTAGTCTGAAATTGGGTTATGTTTTCATTGTTAATAAGATCTACAACAATGGATCCATTCACATGAAGATCTGAAAAAATGATTCAATATAAAATTTCACAGCTTGCAACATTGCTTACTTTCAATCTTAAGTTTTCCTTCGTATAAATTCATGGAGATCTCATCAGCTAATGTGTGGTAATCCCTGTAGTTCTTAAAAGAAGGAGATACTAAGCCAGTACACGTCAAATTTTTGACTTTGTATTTAGCCATAACCAATTGATTGCCATCAAGACTCAACCTGTTTTGATCAAAATCTTCCAACGAAAAATTGTCAAGTGAAGCTGTAATGTTTCCATCGACTCTCAAGGTATCAGCTTTAACAACGCCAAAATTTATATCTGCCGAAAAAGTTCTCGTTTTTTCTGTGGTGAAAAAGTAATCTGCCACAGTTAAATTGTTTAGCGTTTCCACTATTGAAAAATTTGTTGTGGTCAAATCTAAGTCGTCGTTGTTGTTCTGAAAAATTAAAGTTGAAGATACAGTTTGATCTGCTTCCAATTTAACCGTGTTTTCTTCCAATTCGGTAATGTTAACATCCCCGAACAAACCTTCCAAACGCAAATTTTCAAAGTAGACTGAACCGTTTAATGTTTCCAAAAGCAACTGTTGCTCTGTAGTTTTTGTTACGAAAGAGTCTAAAGGAATATCGTTAACTTTTTTGGATTCAACTTGGATTCCATTGAAGACATTCAATCCAGAATTCATTACCTTCATGGAATCTATCGTAACGTTTTCTTCATCCTAAACATAAGATGCTAATACGTGGAACTGCCAAAATAGAAAAATGTTAACCTTGTAAACAACGTCGCTTAGTTCGTTTTCAAAATTACGTCCATTGTAATTGCCCGAAAGTGTCACATTCCCAGTTACATCCAGATTTATAAAATGGGCTGAAACATTTATTTCGTTAGATTCCTCCAAAGTTGGGCTAGGTTTAAAGCTTTTGATGAACGGATGATCAAGAGTACCTTGCAGCTAAAAACTGAAAATGTACATTATTTCAAAAATTATCCCAAAATTACCTACGTCTAAATTGAGAACTTCTAAATTCTGAAAAGTAAGATCGGGCATCATTTGATCGCTATTGAAATTTATCACACTCTTAATATTGATTCCATTTATGGTTTGCTCTACCAGAACTTCTGTAGCGGTTACTACACCATTAAAAGTTTTATGACCACTGATTACTGCATATTCCATTCCTGTTGTAGCGTAGTCTTGGGGAAAACGTAGATTATTGAGAAACCGAGGGGTTAGACTACCATCAACATTTAACTCCTGGGATCGAGAAACTTAACAGAAATTTTGCTCTCCCAAAAACTACTTACCCCATCAATAATTGTTTCCCCGGGAATGTGCGTTTCGATGTTGGTTAGGCAGAGTGAACTCAAAAAGCTTTCAAAATCTTCGTCGTTAACACGTTCCACAGTAATGTTCCCAAAAATAGTTAGAGTTTCCAAACCATCATCGTTTATATTATCCCTCGAATCACCTCTTTTGTTTTCCAAACTTACCATCTCTACGCCATTAATTTCTTTGGCTTCCAATGCTTCATAAATTTTAATATCTTCAAACTTGAATGGCTCTAAAAGAACAAACTCAAAATTTAATCATTTGAAAAGTTTCTATTTACCTTCGTAAGATTTTCCCATAATCACAACATCGTTCGGAAAATGATGATCGTTAACATTTCCCGATTCCACCGTAACGTTGTTTTTAATTGTAACCGGATGGTAAAATTCAATGTTTTTGTTTAACTGAATCAAGCTTCCATTTTGAGAAAGACCCCTAGAGTCCTTTAAATCTTCAAACGATAAGCTTTGGACTTCTAAATTCAAAAAGGTTTTGTTGCTTTGGATTGAACTCAGATTATTAGACCTAAAATTTTATTGGGAAAAAGATGAAAGAAATTCTGGTGTGAACCAATAATAAATATGGAAATTTTACCTTACAATATCGCTGAAAACTTCATCCACGTCTTGGCTGTTTAGTGCTTCACAAAATACATTTTCAAAAGAAACTTTTCCACCAACCTGAACGTTGCCGTTTATGGTTAAGTTCTGCAGAAGCGTCTGTGAATTATTAACCGGTACAGCATTGGATAACTTTTTTTTTGCATACTCAATATCAATCTTAATTTTCATCACTTCGCGTTTCAGCTTTTGCAGTTCTGGCTTGTCTAGTGGCATTTTTGTTTCTTCATAGAATTTCCAAGGCTTTCCAAGAACATTTTCATCCAATATTTGCGAATCTGATGATATACTTTGTTGCTTAACTTGATCAAAAAATGCAACCGTTGAAGGTTTTCGCAAGCGTTCAGTAAATTTTTGCGAATCCGGAACCTGATCGTAAAGTTCGGATTCGTTTTTCAGTGGATGTTCTCGAAAATAATCATTATATAAGTGCTTTAAAGTATCCTGCATAGAAAGTTTTGCCTAAAAACTGAAAATAGTATACGGGAAAACTCGTAGGAAAAAACATACTTCCGTCATTTCTTTAAATTCTTGTAAATTTCTAATTTGCACATCGATTAACCCTTTTAATTCCTTCATTTGAGTTTTAAATAAAAACAAAACCGACTGTTCTCTTCCAGGTACTACCAATCCCAAAACTTTTCCCAATGATAGAACTGCGGACCCCATCAAACCGGAACGAATCTCCACATCGATTATACAAGAAATTCCATACTCGATTTCTCCGTGAAGGTTACAATGAATTTCATCGTGAATAACAAATCTATTTTCCGTATAAATCACAGCTTCCAAAAAGTATGAAGTATGGCTGGAGTGTTCGACTTCACGTTGGAATAACAAAATCACGTCATCGCGATATGTTTGGGTGGAAAGTGGAAACCAAGTAAAAATATTTTGCAGCGCAAATTTAACTTCTTCCTTTACGATTCCTTTCTTGGTAAACTGATATATTCCGGCATTTTGCCCTCCAACCGTCAGGAACGACTTAAATCCAATTTTGAAACTGGAGAGATGGTTTACGTTTGCACTGCTTATATTTTGGTACGATACAAATTCACATTCTGTATATTTGTAAACTAAAATATGACTGGAATGTTCTTGAGCCAGAGAAAGAAACGTCGATGAACCAAAATGAGTTATTGCAGTTGCTATGCCCAAATCATCAAACGGAAACGATTGAATCAACCTGGAAAAAAATCCATTAAGCAAAATTTTCTTGTTTTTGCTAGAAAATTACCCAAGATTGTAATGGTTTGTTTTCAAATTAATTTTATATATATCAACGCTGCGAGAATTTTCAGCTTTGCTGACGATTAACAAATTTTGTTGGTTTAGCAATTTAAAATGCTGCAGTTCTACAACTTTCCTGTTAACGCTCCACGTCCAAAAAAGTTTCTGAAATGATATTGTTAGAACAGCTGATTTGCAAACTAGGAGTTGGTACCAGCTTTGTTTCCAAAATTTTGTACCATCGCAATTCTCTTTCCGATACTGTTACCAAAATAATTTCCGTTTGTTTCAATTCTTGGTTCCAATGGTTAAATAATTCCACATCCGTAATGGTGCCATTTAATCCTGATGAGAATTGAAAATCTTCTGGTCACCAAGCGATTTTTTCTCAATTAAAATTACTTACCAGTTACTTCACCAACGGTGGAAAATTTCTCTCTATCCAACGTAAGCCCTATATTTAAAATTGTAACTCCGGTTTCCATCAAACCTACAGCGTAGATTTTCCTTCCCGAGGTGATACTTTTCCAAGAAGTAACATTTTTTCCAAAATGAAAACTGGGATCCGATGTAACGCTCTCCACGTGCAACTCTAAGCAAAAAACTTGAATAAAAGGAAAAAAACCAAAACAGGCATACCTTCACGATTTGCGCCTCCACTTCCAAATTGATAAGAATACCATGTTGGGTTATTTTTTTGACAAGAAACATTTACGACAAAAATTGAACAAACAAAATAAAATATTGCAACCCGCACCATTTTGAACTTACACTACTAAAACTTCGAACATTTGCAAAATGTGCCCAGGTGATAATTACTGATAACACAAAAATTCAATAAATCGCCACAAGTTTGATAAAACTTTTATTCATCAAAATACAACAAATTAATAATTACATAAATTATAAAATAGTTATTTACACTTCTTACTCTATTTACAAAACGTATCACCCTTTTTAGTTTTCCAAACTATGAACTCCTACGGTACACTTACAGATAAAAACTTTTTAGGATCCCCAACTTTGGGCTGAAGTCTCAAGTTTACCCTTTTTCCTTTTTGGTCATCAATATCTAAGAACGTATTCCAATCCACTAAGTAGTAAAATCCGGTATTTGGGGTTGAAGATATCGGCGGAGGAACAGTAACCGTTTGCTCCCCTTCGTCCGACCCCCCAAAAGATTCTTCCAAACCTTTAATATTAGGTAATTCCGTAATCGCGGTAACTTGCAGCGTAGCTTCACTAGAAGAATTTTGTTGTCTTTTCACTTCATTTTTAGTCAAACCTAAATCGTATTCACTTAACGGATTGGGTGCCCAATTTTGCTCATTAAGCGGTGTAAGCTGACTGTTAAAATTACCCACCAACTTGGCCAAACTTTTAACGTCCTCTTCGGTCTGCTCGTTTGTTCCGATCGTACGATTTAGCCGATCCAACTGCTTAATTATACTCAGCAAATTTTGCAACTTATCCAATTCATCTTTAGATGGAGCAGCTGGCTTGAAAGTTTGCTTGCTGACTTTCTTAGCATCTTCTTCTTTTTTCCCCAACACTGTTTTAATATTTTCTTCCGTAATTTGTTTGTTTTCGTCTATCAGTCCTAAATTTTTGATGGTATCTTTTAGAGAATCTGGAAGTCCGCTCAAGTCGACCGCTGGTATTTTGGTTAATTGTGAATACTTAGAGTCAAAAAGTGATTTTTGATCTCTATTATTTTGCAACGCTTTTCCAAGACCAAACCGCCCCAAAAATTCCTCCATGTCGTTAACTACAGTTCCACCTTTTGGTAGAGGTTTGAAACTGAAATACGAGTCTGGATTGGTTTCTGCTACATCTGAACCTGGAATCATTTGTTCTACTGTCACAGGTGGTTCCACTGGATTTGCGTCGGGAAGTAATCCGAAACTCATCAGCAACTCTTTCATGTCTGGTCCTAGATTGTTAGCAACGTGGGAGAGGTCGGGTAAAGCTGTCGGCGTTGTCGTAGTCGTAGTTGGTGAATATATCATGTAGGAATCGATAATATTTTTAAAATCATCTGGCATAGGCGGAAGTGTTTGAAATTCTGGTGATGGTGTTTCGTCGTCATTTTTATTGGGAATTTTACTTAAAGTGTCATCCATGTTCAACAATTTCAATGTGTGTTTTAAGTTTTCTGGTAGATTAATATTCGACAAGAGGGAAGCTGGTGTTACTTGATAGAGTTCAAAAGGTCTTGCAGAAGAAACGGCGGGCGAAAATGGTTTCTCTTTGAATGTCTCTATTGTCGTTTGCAGCTGATAAGGTTCGGTATATAAGTTAGGTGGCATTACAATTTTGAGTCCATCGTTGGCGTTGTTGCTGATGAAATCTTCGTCCGGGTACTTATGATTTTTATGCGTGGTTGTGGAGATGGGAGCAGACGTCGGAGAGAGTGTTGGGCGCCTTCTTCTTTTTACAATGTTGGTTTGTGTTTCACTTTTCGTGATTACAGAAATTTCGGTCGATGGATTCCGTTGATAGATCGGTCGTCGACGAATTGGTTTTGGTGTCGAGAATTCTTCCACAAAAGACTTAAACGTAATTATTTCTGGTTTTGATGTTGTCGATACTTCCACTCTTACTGGTTTCACAAAAAACACCTTTTCTGGCACCGTAGCTTTTCTATCGGACAATTTGTTAATGCTTTGCAATAAATCATCAAATTTAGGATCAACCATTTTGCCTTTGATTGGAGCTTTCATTATTACTGAACTTTCTTCACTCTTCTCAACAGTTTCGGTTTCATTTTTCTTGTGTCCATTGGCATGTGTATTATCTTCAACATGTTTATCATCAACTTGGAAGGATTCGGTTTTATTTTGTTCGTTAAAATGCTCTGATTCGGTTTGAGAAAATGGAGCAGGCGTTGATCGAGTAGGAGGAACTTTAAACCGCTGACGTATTCGTGATGAATACTTTAATTTTACTTCAGCATTCTTTTCGGTGGTGGTGGTGGTAGTACTAGTCGTGGTGGCTGATGTAGTAGCAGCAGTGATGGTAGTCGACGAAGTGGTGGTTGTCGTAGTTGTAGAGACCGGAGCAGGCGAAACCGTAGAAGACAAATTCACTGTTATATTTTTCTCTTCAACTGCGGTTTCTTCCATAACTTTTTCTTCTTGAGGATTTCTTTTTATTATTGGTTTTTCTGATTTTAAGTGGTCTTGAACTGGTCGGTCGTTGCGTTCGGAAACGTTTTCCGCTGCAGCCTTTACATTAGGGTTTCGATTTTTTTCGTAATGCGACAAGGTTTTAAGGGTTTGTCGTGTTTTTGGCGAGAGCACTGAATCAAAATCGTGTTCTTTTACAGGAATTTCTACCCGTTTTTTCATATCTTCAGGGTTGCGTTCTTCTTCGGGATCTTCCATTATTTGTTTTGAAGGTTTATCTTGGGAAAATTGTTCGACCTTCATCGATGGGGAAAATTCGAGATCATTTCCATTGTAAAAGTTTTGATTGCTTACTGGGTAGTAAGGATGGGTTGCATAGTTTTGGTAAGATTGCAACTCGGATTTTTTAGCTGGAACTTTTATACGTTTAACCACATAGTTCGGTTGCCCGTCTGCAGGATTTAAACTGTCCGTATGAGTTGGTACTCGACGATTTCCTGAAACTTTTACGCGTCGCACTGTAACATAATTTGGATTCCCTTCCGAAATTTCTTGGTTTGATTCAACAAAGGGAACCCCTTGACGATTTAAACTGGAATATTCAAGATTTGGAAGACCTCCTTCTATTGGAACCCTTCGCACTCCAGATTTCACACGTTTAACGGTTACGTAATTGGGATTTGGTCCCAAACTTTGTCTTGTTGGATCAACCAGAGTTTCTGAACCAGGGTAGCCTGATTTTACACGCTGAACGGTTACGTAATTGGGACTTACAGGAAAGGTTTGTCTGGTAGGTTCGGGAACTACACGTGGGACGGGAACTTTTACCCGCCTAACGGTAGGATAGTGAGGACTGGGTTCGACGTTTTGTTCCAAAAAATTTGGATAATAAGATGGCAGGGTGGCTTCGTCTTGTCTAACAGGGACTCGTTTCGCATAATTTTGTTCCACCGGATTGAATTGGTATCCAGTACCATCGAAACCGAAATCTACCTCTGGTCCCTTAACCACTGGACGTCTTCTTCGCTTGTAATGAGAATCGACGTCGGAATTGGAAAACTTTGTGTTATCGTTCACGATTTTCGTAATTGGAGGTTTGGTGAACAATTCTTCAATTTGTTTAGGCCCCACGTTGTTAGCTGTGTACGGCATCACCAACATTACAGATTTTTGGTCCCGTTCTTTCATCAGCGTGTTCAATTCATTCCGTGAGATCTCTTCTATTAATTCAATAATTTCGCCTCGCGTTAATCTGGGAAAAGATGAATTCGATTTGATGAGGTTTTGAACTTCTTTAACCATCTCGTCGATATTGAGTACTGATTCCGGAATAGGATACGGGTTTCCACTTCTTAGGTTTACTTTGCCGGCTTCTCGTGGGTATACCCTGCGTTGGTTTATGGGTTTGGTCGTTGGATAACTTAAGGCCAGGTGTATAACCACACTTATTATCAATGTTTTGGATATCTGTAACAAAAAAACATTCAATTTAGACTTTATGATCAGATAAAAGCGAAAGAAGTTTACAAATAAAAAATAGAATTTGCACAATTCTAATTTTTTTCGGTTTTAAGTAAAAGTTAGACATTGACCACTAAAATTTCATTTTTAATGTCGTGTAATTAAATATCGCGCTCTATAAACACTTTTTAAAGAAATTTAATTTTAGTGGGCTATTACCAAAAATTATGATGAATTGTTTGAAATTATACCCAATTCATGTGAACATGCACATTATCGGTGTATATTACTTTCTCCTTTAAACTATTTATCCGTGTATTGTCAACATATACTTTCTCTTTCTTGGGCCATATTCGTACGGCATCAAAAATTTTTTTGCATACCTAAAAATTATTTATATCCACTAATTTCTCTTTCGTAAAATTTTTTGTTATAAATATATGAATTATTAAAATGTTTAAGTAATTAGATTTTACAATGTAAATTAATTTTAAATTACACTTTTAATTACTTCAACCAACATACTTGCTAATTTCCGTGGTATAATACGCTTCAAAAAATTGTGTCGACTGCCTAATTTCAGTTTTGGTAATCATAAATTTTTCGACTGCTTAGAAGCTAAAACAAACCAATGACACACTTTGGTATTGACAAATCGTAGGATTTACCTATTGACCCGCCATCAGTTCATTGACTCAGTATATCATAGCGGATTACGTGTTACAAAAAATTAAAACGAACTACATTAGATTTAAGTCTCCAATTAAAGGGAAATTTAATTACTCAGATTGGAAAACATTAAATTGGTTAATGACTTCCGTCAAATAAGTCCAACTTCACCTGAGGTCAAGTTTTATAAAAGGGTTGGTGACAGCTGTCGAGCCAAAATTTAACACTCTGTATTATTCTTTTAGCAAGCAATTCCAAATATCTCCAATCTAATACGTTGTAAATTACTGGATTTTTCTGTTTTTGCTCTCTTTGGCTATTCCGTTATCGGAAGAGATTGTTGTCTGATGAGAATCCCAGACAAATGGTAATAGAAACCAGTTTGTTCTGTTTAAACTAGCTTGCATGTAATTTGTTAACGTCATGCCGGTTTCTTTGAAAATCAATCATCCAGCTGACCTACCACTTTTGCTTTTCAACAGTAAAATTTCTTAAATTTAAAGCTTAGTCATACGATTAAAGAGATTCCTCTTTGATATATTAGGTGCAAATTTCATTTTTAAAGTCTTGCAGATTCAAATATTCTTAGGATGGAATTGGTACATGGAGGAATCAGAAATGCATCGATTGAATAAGAATAACCTCTTCTACAGGCAAACCTAAGTCCAAATGACTGAAGAACTAATGAATTTCCAAAAATCCCATCGTAGAACCTCGACCATTCACAGGGATTGAAAATGTAAAACCAAGATAGTTAAACCTCTGTTGACTTCTAAACCATGATACTAGCGGCTTAGTAACCCAATCCTCTGGTGCTCTTCTGGTATGTTATCCCATCTTTGTATTTTCCAGCTGCTGATCATCACTGAAAGCAGCTGAGAAATACCACAAAAATCAGTTAAACCTGATATACTGCCCAGTCACATGGAATCGGCTATAAGAAAATTATCCCGGCCTTCACTGAGGGTATGAAATGTACTGCAGATGATAATAATTAATAGAAAGGAATACAACCAATAAAAGAAAGTTTTATCAAGTACAGCCTCGGATATATCAGTCTATAAAAAACAGTGAGAGAGCAAAAGAAAGGTAGTTCAATTTTGAGATCATAAAAGACAAGAAATACAAAGCAAGATATTTACTAGACAACAAAATGACTTGAGGTAAGTATTGATTTAAATGGAATATTTACAGAAAGAAATTTCTGCTCTCCAAATTTGAACATGCCATCATCCTTTTTAATATATTTCTTTCTGTTTTCGTTTTATTAATTTTATCTGGCGCCCAGCAAAAACATAATTTTATTTTTCTAAATGGTTGTGGAGCAACCACATGAGTATTTTTTTTCAATTTCGCTTTCTGGAAATGGTAAAGATGAACTTAAATCACGTGCGCTAATTTAAATATATCGGAACAATTATAATTCGAAGTGCGCCGTTGAAAAACAGCCAAAAGGAATGGGATAAAAAAATATATTAATAAATTCTTAAATGGTTTGAAAACATAATTAGACCAACTCCTCTCCCCTTACACAGCCCAAGTCATGGGCGAGTAACAGATTATTGCGGCCTTTAGGCCGCACAACATGAACATCCTTACCTGAGCTATTCTTTCGTCTAAAAAATAAATTTTAAGAAATTGGAATTTAAACAGAAACTGTGAACCAATAAGATATCAGAAAATAAAAAATATTACTAACTAAATAGTAAAAACTTCAAATTTATGAATGAATAATTTAAATAAGTAGCGAGAGTATCATTGGAGGGTGACGAAAAAATTGATGATACTAAAAAATTAAAAATTACATTTTAAATTACTTCTTCTAGTAATTTTTTCAATTTCGAGCACCAAAACGGGTGGGTGACCTTCGAAAGGCAGAGAAGTTTATAAGATTACTTGATCATGTTAATTAGTAGGCCAACGACCGTCTCCGTCTCAAACCCAATTCTCTAAAACCTTTATTTTTTACTCTACTCGAATTTCTTTCCAGTTTCACAAATTATTTCTGTTCTGTTCGTTTTTTTCTTTTTTTCCAAATTTTTAAATTTTGTTCTTCAACTTTTATGCATTTTTTTAATTTTCTTTCTTTCTTTTTATTTCACAATAATCTCATTATTTTTTATGATGTTATCCACAATGTCACCCTCAAACATTTCATTCTCTATCGCTATTTTAATTACTAATTAATTTATTTTTCCTTTCTAATTGGCCCCACGAACTCGGTGTTAAAATATGTATTATTTTTTTAATTAATCAATTATGCCATATAATTCTCGAAATATATTTTTAAATCAATTCCACAAAATTTTTCTTAATCAAAAATTGCTAAATTAACATAGGCGACCTCAATGCCTAGCGCAATCATGAAACCATACTTATTATTCTAATTTTATTTTTACAATTTGAATTTCAATCAAATCACTTTACACATCATCAATTTTGTGGTAGTCCGGCATTATCATCCGGTCCAAGCCGCATATAAATGTAAACATTAATGTAAAAATTTAAATTTCAAAATAAGGAAATTTCCTGAAAACAAGCACTGGCGCTGATTGGTTCGAATATAATAAAAAACCTTAATTTTGATAACCATCTAAATATTTTACATTGTTTTCTTCATAACAATATACCGAATGATTACGTGAAATTGTACAACAAACAAATTAAAATTAATTAATTCAAAAATGATGCATTTAATTGCGCAAAAATCATTGTTATCCTGAAAAACTTGACAGTTAATTTTTAATTAATCCACGTAATTGGTTAATTGCAATTATAATAATAAATTATGAAACGAGAAATTGGTTGTCACAGTAATTCACAACTAGTAATTTATTTATTATGTAAGGCTGCAAAAATTAGGTTAATAGTTTAAGTTATCTCAAATGTTATATACATAGCGTTTAGCATAACATAACAGTTAACACTACCACATTGTGAAGAAACTTTCGTTAAATTGAAGGTTAATTCGTTTTCAGGTTTAATTTACCGAAGTAGCTTACTGAAAATTGGCCCATAAAAAAATTTAAAAAATTTACTTACCATTTTGTTAGATAATTTTCAATATTTCAAAATTTCTTCTGGGATTCCCAACTACGTTTGTCACAAAAAACACATAATCCACGTTTTCGATCGCTGGTGATTTTGTAATTGTAAATGTAAATGTACCTATCACTCCGTCAACTTTCTTGTAATTGAACAAGAAGAAGAACGACGTCTGGTTAGGAACCCCACCAGAGGTTGTAATACGTCTGAGGTTCCATTTATTGCTACACACAGCTACACCATTACCATCAACTACAAGACGTTCTACTTTTACATGTCATGTTTATTTTGGAGAACTTACCAGTTCAATTAAATTTGTCTGCAAAAAATTAGTACGGATCAATTTTCCAAATCTTAATTCATGCAAGCATGGTATTGCGTTGAAAATATGGAATTACTGACCTACATCTTTCGGGCAGACAGAGTTCAATGGTTCTTTCAAATGGGTTCGATAATCTATTGTTGCGTAACATATAAATTTAAGATGCAAATGTTGAATCCAGAAATTACAATAAACAACGCAAAAAATTCGAAAACAGGTTACCGTGATTGTTAATCCAATCATATTATTAACTTGCCAATCTAGTGTATTAAAAAAAATACCGTTATACAAATTTGCAAATACATAGTATATCAACTGTGACTTAGAAATGTCGATTGAGCAAATTCATCACTTGAATTAGTTTTGCTTTCTGTAAGACTGCAATTTACTGCAAAAAATAGTTTTTTTACATAAAATAAAGATTAACTTTTCCAAAAAGTGTTTTTCGTAACTACCCAGGCGGGGATTCTTCTGTGCGTTTCTAATATTTCAAAACCATCGCGACCGGGGGGTCTGGGAGGTAAATAACGTCCTTCAGTGCATTAATTGCTATTTATGCACGCGCTAAAATTAAGAAGTTAATCGGTAGATCCTCCCATTAGCGAAGTAGGGAATAATTTAAAATATGTGCTACCAAAACTCAGAAAACCACCGCAGGCGCCGACTACAAAGTCAGAGTGACCAAAAGCTGTCTGAAAGTTATTTCAAAAATTTAATTTTTGGAGTATGATTGACGAGATTCCAATTAATGTGGCATAGATAAGTGAAATCTTCATAGTAAAATTATTATTACTTTTTAGACAATAAAAATCATTAAAGGAACGGTTTTAACCTCTAGCGAAACATTAAATCTAAAAGTGCACTAAGCTTTCATTTAAAATACTAACCTATCGTTGACAATTAAAAATTGTTTGCCTGACCTAAAACCCAGATATAATTATTTTTAATTTATCAAAAGACCAACTCTAAGTTTATAATAGCAGACATAATAATTAAATCATAAATTTTAACATAAAAACATTGTAAAGAAAATGTATCTAAAATTATATTCAAAATAATAAATATTAGGTTTCGAACCCGGTTTCTCCCGATTCAAAAATTGATATTGTTAACAATTTATTTTTTTCAAGTTATAAAATAAAAGTAAATTTTTTGAAGCAACATTGTAGATGCAAAATCATCGTTTTTTCTCGATGATTTTGACTTTCAAAATTAAAATGTCTAATTTTCTTTCTTCCTATCCTACCAGTTACGCTATAAGGTTATAGGATCAATGCTCGATCGTGTATAAAAAAAGCATAATAATTACGCATTTTTATTGTATAATTTTTATTATATATACTTTTTATAATTAAAAATTTATTTATTATTAATACATATTGTAATACATTTTAATACAATGAATGATTTTCTCATAAATTAAAAAAAATATATTACGGTACTTTTGAATATTTATGTTATTTGTAATAAAAAACAGAAACGGTATATTACTATTATAAACATACAGGGCCGACCAGAGGGCTAATACAGCAGATGCCAAGTTTATATATTGTAATGATATTTTTTTTCACTGCGTGGCAAACTGCAAACTACCACTATCAATCTCTAAGGCTTTCAAGTCGGAGAGCTAAGACTGCTCAGGAGCGGGTTCAAAATTCCAAAATAAATTATTCTGGGTGTCAATTTAGCTGTAATTATCTCACAACTTCTTCTAAACTAAATGAAATAAAAATTCTTTTCCAAAAATTAAATCTTCCAAAATAAATTATTGTTTCGTAAATAAATCGTAAATTCAATTCCATGTAAGTATTCTTCAAAAACCAATTTTTTGTATCGTCAATAAATTCAAATACAATTCAAAGTGAAACTTTAAATGGGCTCGTACTTCTAATTTTATGCCTATCCAAATCGCCTTGTTATCACCATCTGGCCTTCGCTCGTACAAATGCAACTTTAATTCTTCCAATTTTAAACCAATTTCAATTTTAAATAATTTCAAATTTTATAATCTCAACCGCTCTTGTCAAATTAACCAAATCATCAAACCTTTCCAAATTACTAATTCAACTACCGCTCGGTAGCAACTTATCAAAAAATATCCAATTCCAATTATCAAAAATTATCCAAAAATTACGCAATAATGCATTCGCATCAAAATCACTTTATTCAATCAAAATAAATTCAGTACTCACAAATATAATTGACAATTTTAAACTTATATCAAAAATTTTCAATAATCGCCTCGAGCCAACATGACACAACATACTCTGGCGGGCGCTATCGGCGCAAAAGCTAATCTCAATAATCAGACATATCTCAAAAATAACTCACTCGAGTCAAGAATTAACGAGCCAAAAGTCGGACCGCTGTCTCTCGCGGCGACTCACCGGCAAAAAGCCAATATCCTCGTCGGTTCGCCCCCACCTGTCTAATTCTCCAGTCTTACAACTTAAAATTATTTAAAACAAAATTTTCATTAAAATGTACAGGGTAGGTGCGAATCCCCTTTTTCGCCACAATATATATGGTTTATATTCTATATATTGAGAATTTCGAGAATTGCCCATTAATTGGAATAAATTTTATTTCAAAATCCAAATTTATTTCGTTAAAATAAAATTTATGTTGCAATAAAAATGCATTCGATACATTTTTGTCAATCAATTCATAACTTGCACTTTTACCTTGTTTGGGGAGAAAATTAATATAAATATCGTGTAATGCAAAAGTGAAGACGGTCACGGTCTGGCGCTTATGCTCATCGAGTGCAGGGGCGGTTCTACCATAGGAACTGCAGAGCTGCAGAACCGCCAAATATCAGAATGAAGTGTACCAAATTAATTATTACTTATTAGTATAACCACCACATTTCAAATTATTTCAATAATTGAAGACTAATCAATTTTGGTTTCAAAGCGCGCTTCTTATGTTGCCTTGAGTTATCAGTCAGTCAAATAAGTACTGTAATAATTAATACAAGTCCGTTACGCTTTCGAAATCACTGTTTAACTTTGATGTGCTGGAAATGATTCTGAACATGAAATGACGCGAGCTATCGGGTGGAATCGTATCCATACCAGTATACATCGTGGTGTTAGGACAATCCTAACACCACGGTATACACTACAAATTGAGCTGCATCTTATGCAGAATTACATGCCGTATTTTTGTAATATAATTTAAAATTTGACTTATGAAAACAACTAGTAAGTTAATTTTTGTTCATAGATTGTTCAACAACATGGTTAAACAATAAAATGCAATAGTTTAATACTCGTAATATAGTGTAATTTGAAAATTTAGTACAAATTTTAATTTTACCAAGTTTCTTATAAATACTATTATCAAAATAGAAGTAAAATTATTTTTTGGCAGATCCTATATTAGAAACTCAAAATGAAATTACGTTTAATTATTAATATCAATAAAATTAAAATTATGTAGGTTTTTTCTACAATAATAATGTTTATTATTAAACTCGCAGATTACAAGACATAGGAACAACCCACCAAACGTACAACCGTTCTGCTCATATTTCAGCTCTGGTTTTACGAACATATTATACGATTTTATTTTAAACACATCTTGCGTTATGAACTTTAATTGAAATTATGAATATCGAAGATAGTATCTTATACCTACTAGTACATAAAATAAATGCTTATGAATATTAAATAAAGAAAAAATAAAATGAAATATTACTAATATTTTTAACACAACTTCTCTCATAAGCGGTACTTAATAAAATTTTTTCGAAAATTAGTTAGGATTGCAATTTATTGTAAAAATGTAAAATCATATAAAGTAATACATTCTAGATAAGTGTTGTACGTTTAATATTTAAAAATGTGCAATAAGTAAATTTATTTTTTGAGATTGCCATTTTCTGATATCTTGCTATTTTTATAATGCAGAACACCCAAGAATATTTTTCACGAGCCGCCACTGATCGAGTGCTAAGCCGAAATCCCTGGTTCGAATCCGGGCAGAGTAAAAACTTCATTTTGGTTAACAACCGAGATATCTACAAGAGAACCCTACTACCCCCGTAGGACGAAGAACTCTAAGAGAGAGAATAGAAAACAGTTTTACAAACTTGAAGTCAAGTATACCTACATATTATTTTCAAAAGAATAATATTATTGTTTCACATGGATTGATGACCATATATAATTTTTTATGTCCGATACTCATTATATTTTCATGCAAAATAAAAATTTCTCGAGTGGTTACAGTAAACTTTCTATAGTTTCCTATAACAAATTTTTTAATGGTCCTTGGTTTTTCTAGGAACTGGACAAGAAAGTATCGCTTAAATACTCTTTGAGTTCAAAACTTATTTATTCAATCTTATTAACTTAAAAATTTTACATAAATCTTTTTTAAATAATTTAATAATTAAAAAGTGAGGTTATTATTCATATAAAACAAGCAAATTAATAACACAATTTATATGATAAATATCATGTAATTAAAGCACTTAATTAATTTACAAAAAAGGTATATAAAAATAGAAGCTATTAAAATTATAGAATATGAAAAAAGTGTGAAAGTTTCATACGAAGCGTAGGACATTTCTATCGTTAATGCAGTTTATTCAAAACAAAATCAATTATGAACTCATACATTAAAAGTAATTGCGCAATTCAATAGGTGAGAAAATGGTACTTAATATCTCATTATGTAAACAACTTTCTCTATTATATTTTTACCACAAAATTCAATAAACAATTCTCAGCGTATAAAGTCTTACTTTCTGTTGTGAGTTTGAGATAACATTTTCAAATATTATCGACGAGTGTTTACTGCGCCATCTGCCGGAACAACAATCGACTATTAATTTTAATTATCCCCCTTGAAAAATATAAATTATAAAAAGTTATTGTTGTAAAAATGTATTTCGTTAAGGGGGAGGCTAAGATTATCAAAAAAAAGTTCAAAAGGTGTAGGTCTAACTCTATTGATAAGGCTGTCACAAAGTCACCACTCCTAGATGCGATCCCACTACTGCTCGACACGGGGACTTTTAGCTGCTGGGTTTCCCCCCTGGCCCGTTTCATCCCTCTTTAACCAACCTGGTTATTCCAGACTCCTCCGGAATAACCATATTGATGCCAAGCTTAGTGTGGACACCTAGTCAACGTGGTAAACATTGCAACAGGACTCCTAATCTCAAGCCATCCGCTATACCCGACCCCCAAGTAGCTAGGTTACAGGAGTACGCCACACTCCCAGTCGAAAGATATCACACTTCTTTGTCATATCTGTTGCACTTTCGATATTGAAAATATTAATTGAATTTATAATTTTATATTTATAAATTAATTAATATTTAGTAAAGTCAAAATCACAGAAGTCCTTCCAAAATCAGAGATTAGAATAGCCCACCAATGTCCAGAGGCTGGACTTAATTGTCGTAAGGTTTTTTTCCCTGTATTGTAGAATAATTAATTTTTCACAATTTCAGGAGTAAAGTGGTCACTTTAGTCCTCTTTTTGCGGGAGTAAAGTATCACTTTTTCTCCCGCAAATGAAAGGCGGGAGTAAAGTAAATATAAAAGAATCGTTACCATTCAATCGTTTTTATTGGAAACAAAATTAACATTAACGTTTACATTAGCACAACTTACAATATTAAATAGACGATCCATCGATCTGGTGGAAGAAGAGGTTAAATTTAAAGTTTTATCTATCTGATTTGCATCACCGACAGTCCGATCAGTTCTACAAATTTCACCTCCAAAAATTTTAGTCGCAATCTCTTCTTTATTTTTGATCGAATTTTCCACGTATCCTTCAGCTGAAAATTCTGCTCTGAAATTTTGCATATAAATTTCTACAAAAAATCTCTGCAGGAGGTTAGTATAACTGAGGGGGGGGGAATAATTTTTTAGTCAGTTTTTCGATATATAGCGCCGTTTTCGAGTTATTGCAAATTCAAAATTTCAAATTTAGTAGTTATTGACATATGCAATTTATCATTTGCAGACAAATTGTGAAAAATAGTATATATACCTTGGGACTAAGGTGGCTTTTCATCCCGTGTGCGATTTTTGCACTCGGCTAAAGCCTCGTGCAAAAACCTTCACACGCGGGATGAAAAGCGGCACCTTAGTCCCATGATGTATAATATACTATTTCGGACACCAAAAATTTTAATACTCTGCACAAATTTTGATATTGTTGACACAGCCTCACAAATATTTTCAAATTTGTGAAAGTTTTTTTTCGTGAGATTTTTTTAAAAGTCCAGGAGTCTGGGAGATAGGGAAGCCCGATATAATAGATGTAATAGAATTACTCGGATTAAATAAATTCATAAGATTTATATGATTTACTCGTAGGGACGTAGGTACAAATAAGTGGAAGGTTTTTTGTTTTATGATTATATGATTTTTTAAGTTGAATATTATACTCGAATTATTCAAATATCCATCACAAATTATTCGCAACTATTCGCATTTTACACTACCGATAGGTGGCGCTGTACTAAAACAGTATGTCCGACTTATGCAGTATTGGAAATCGTGTTTTTTAAATCAATTTGGTTTACATTGGTTAATTTTATAATTTAAATGATATATGGTAAATAAAAAAATATTGAAATACACATAATTCATAATTTATTCAATGTAGGTAACTAACTGTTAAATTTTCTTTTAGAGAAAATGGCTACTGAAAATGGATCATTATTGCTTTCATTAGCAAAAATGTTTTATTATTAAGATGCTCTGCCGTCTTCTAGATATATCAATGAGGGAGAAGCAGTTTTAAATGCCAAATACCTCATTACATGTGGAATTAAACACCAAGATGCAGATGCTGTCGAAATATTTGCTTTGTGCTTGCAGACCACTGCTTTAATAAGAAAAACCTCAGGTAATTGAAATCAAAAGTGCATTATACACTTGCAAAGCTGGAAATTCTGGTCGCTGCAAGCACATTTCTGCAGTATTACTAACATCATACTTACTATTTTTGGGACTTTTTTTTACCAAAATAGCAAAAATGGTGAAAGCCTAGATTTTTGCTTCACCGATCTCGAGTTTTTATTGTGCGAATAGTTTTTACAATAGAATTTTTTATACGGATATTGTTAATTCGAATTTTGTTATGAGAGTATTTTTGGTCAAAAGTGGCCGCAGCTAAGATTTTGATTTTGTAAGTTTTTTGAATTTTTTTTGATTATTAAAATAGATTTTTATTGGATGAGCTATTTTTTTTATTGGTTGAACAATTATTTATTAGAAATCATTAATTTGGAGTTATATTAAATAACGTTTTATAATATTGTATAAAAATTTATTAAAGGAACGACAACGCAGTTTGATAAGCCGGACTGCGAACCGGTATCATAAAATTTAAGGTTACCATTTTAAATTGAATTGGAACGGATATTTTTAAAATTGAATCTTGGTAATAATTAGCCAAGAAGTAGTAATTAAAGTAATTAAAATTATCGAAGAAACAAACATTTTAAATCCGCGACCCTGAGTAAGCCTGACTGCTTCCGCACACCAGAGCTCACCGATCATGCAAGTGTGTTTGATATTCGGAAATTTTACATCAATATCACTCAATACATATTATGTATAAAATAATAAAAAATAACTGGTTATATTTTCTATTAAGGGGGGCGCACCATACATGTGTGCCTAAGGGCGCAGAGGTACCTTAATTCGCTCTTTGTTAGTATAGCAAATTTTTGTGGTTTACTGGTTGCGATAAGCGAAATAAAATGTTTTGTTTTACTTGCGTAATTTTTGGCGAAGAAAAAGAATGGAGTGTTGATGGATTGTTGACAATAAAAAATTTTATAAGAAAGGCAGAAAAACACTTATTTCAAAGAATCACTTGATAAATCAAGAAAAAGTTGTAGTAGACTTGGGTTGACGCTTTTGCGTCGAGCTGATGACAAATCATTCCCGCAATAAAAATTTTAAATTGTTAATTGTTTGAAAATTTTTAAATAAGTTAAAGTTAAATTAAAAAGTTGATGATGTTTTGTTTTTAATTGTGGTAAATTGAAGTGCAAGTGTTGAGAAAACTGTGAATTTTGGAAGAGCTAATGAAAATTTTGGTCGATGCGTAAAAATTACGTCGCAACAAAATTTGTGTAACCAGGCGTTCTGAAGCCAGCTGGAAGACGATGTACGCTTTAATACCACATGCAAAGAGGGACTGTCAGATAACTATCATCACGAATTTCATAATTTCAACTACACTATAGGAAAGAGGACAATTTTATAAGCAGTTTAGAACAAAAAAATCCTTGGATCATCCATAAGTTTTCGAAAAATTTGAATTTAAAGATGTAAAATTTACATGTATTTTAGATACACCTTTTAACACGGCTGCATGATTAGCCATTTTTGTGTAAGGCAAAACAATTTAAAAATATCCCTGAAAAATGACAGAACTCGCCAAGGGTGGAACTCGAAGCCATAGACCTCGTCCGGGTATCGACCGCGACGATGACGATAAACTTCTTGGCAATATGGAGGTGCCACGGGGAAACCGCTTATCTCCTTCAACTCATGTGGGCAACGGGCGTTGGAATTTATTCGGGCTAGGTTATTGGTCCATGGGGATAGCTTTTCTTGATTTGCGGGGTTCTAGGTGTTGCGAAGTACTTTCCTGGAGGCGTGGTTATGTGGTCAGAAAGGAGGCGGAGTAGAGTGCGTCTGCGATCCGTGGATTTGAGTCCCTAGCATTTGATGAACTTGGTCCCTTGGTGTCGATGGGGCGGGGCAAGCGATTTGGTGTAATTCCGGGCATCTTTGCATGGTTTCTTGGCAGCTGGGTGTTTGATGAACCCGGTGCTTGGTGAGAACCTAAAACAAAACATGTAAAGATTAGGATTACTTACACCCCGGCTGACGGGCGGATGAACATGTCCTTTGGCTGGCTGTGTCCTAGATTGTGGCCTGGTTGGTACTGTCCTAGCTGCGAGATGAAAGGATTGTCCAAGAAGCTCGCGGTCTTGTACAGTTTTTCCGCCTGGCTTTTAATGTGCACGTCGATGGTTTCCATCTTGGCATCGGCGTGGAGTCTTCTGTTGGTGACGTAGTACGGGCTGGAGAATGCGTGACGGATACATTTATTTTGTACTACTTGTATCTTCTTTATGTGTGTTCGGGCAGCCGTCCCCCACACGGGCGCGGCGTAGGTCATGGTGCTGTTTAAAGCTAGAAGCTGGTGGAGCTTTAAGAAGACAGCTCTTCCCCGGTTTGCGGCGGATTCGAGGTGTTCCTTCCACAGCAGTCTGTAGTCCAACGTGACTCCCAGGTACTTAGAGGTGTTAGCCCATGGGATTGGGCTAACACACATTAAAAGTATATCAAAGTACACGTACCGTCAACAAAATGAAGAGTAGGGAAATCTGCGTGAGACCGACCGTCACACATCGGGTGTATCATGTTACATTCTCCTGCTTTTCGTAATTTTAAAATGCCGTTTTCTCGAAAACTAATGGACGGTCCAAGGATTTTTTTTTAATGCTCAGAAAATTGTCCTCTTTCCTATAGTGCAGTTAAAATTTTGAAATTCGGGGTGATAGTTATCTGACAGTAACCTGCAAAGGTAACAAAGTTGGAGCATTTTAATTAACAATTTAAAAACATTGAAGAGTCTCATAGCTACAAATAATGGATGAACCCAACAAAAGATTAATTTTGGGATTAAGCAAATATCATAAATTTGCATAGCTAGGGTCATTTCAATATATATTCGGAAACATCAATATTGAACTGATTAAGAGCTTCCATTGTATATTTTGGAAGCTCTCCTTCATGGTTTTTTCATTTTTGATGCGAAATCAGCCATTTGCCTTCAAATATAGTATCATTAGTGCTTTGAAAATCATTTATATAGAAATCTATACATGGTTTGAAGTCATTGTAAAATTACGAATTAATAATTTCGGGAGGGGGGGGGCACAATTACCACGTTTACCAAACATACTTTTATTATTTTATTATTTTTACATAATATTTTATTATTCTTCTATTACAATTTATTATTATTATTATTTTTAGCATCACATTCTACATTAGAATATAGCTGTCCTTTACGGACTTACAAAATCCCTTTGGCGAGGTGGATTAATCCTCATATTTACATAACATTATAGGTCCTGATGTGTTTTGGCTTCACGTATAATTTCAGCCCATTCCAAATGATTCTTCACCTTTTGTGTCCATTCTCTTACACCCATCTTTTTCAGGTCGCTCATCACTCCATCATACCATCTCAACCTTGGCCTACCCCTGGCTCGCTCTCCTTCAGGCTTCCATGACATTATGGACTTTTCAATTTCTTCGTTGCCTGCTCTCATTATATGCCCCAGCCATCTCAGTCTTTGAGCCTTGATAAATTTAACTATGTCCTCACCATACATTTCTTCAAGCAGTTCTGCATTTGCTTTGCTTCGGTATTGTCCGTCTATTTTCTTGTAACCCACTTTCTTCTATTACAATAAATTTTAATTAAAATAAATAATTTTTTTCAAACTATTCGTTATAATTTGGCTTATTACTTTGGCTGTTCTATAAAAAAGTCGGTATGATCTGACGTTTCCGTCAATAATAAGTTTTGTTCGGTACACAAATCTAATAGTGCAACAAAAGCCAGAGGAGAACTTAGCTCCTGCTTCATTTTATCCGAAATGTTATGCGGTAGCTGTTTGTACACCTCCGAAAATTTAGCCTTATTCACTTCCATTTTAAACATATCCTTCTCGGTAATCTAAAAAGAAATCTCTTTAATTTTACAATAATAAAATAGAAGAAAAAATCTTACAATTTGGTTTGGTTTATCTACCAAAGTTTTCCAAACTGCTGTTTTCAATTTTTTCATGTCCATCTTTTTCGCCTGCCGAGCATAAGGAACGTAGGTATTTTGAGCTAATTGTGGCATGTCGATAAGATTGTCGCTAAAGACATTTAGTGTGGGTAGTAAATCCTCATCATTTTGTAGGTCAGGATCTGGATCGTCCATGTGGATACCATTGTCATCATCTGCCTGCAACTCAATTGCAATTAAACTATAGATCAATCAAAATGAACTCAAAAACTCACTACATGTCGTGAGCAATCTTCATGATCTTCTTCAATGGGAGTGGGCTTTTTAATTTTTGAAGCCAAAATAAAATCGTTTAAGGTAAGAGCTTGTTGAATGGTTCCATTATCATCGGCAAAGGGCTCGGGAAAAGTGCACCTACAATAAACAAGCAGACTATTTTTAAATGCAGAGCAACAAATTTAAAGTTTACTGTCGTCGAGATAGGCTAATCCGGGGGGGACGTCTAACTTTATATAGTTTAGTTTTATCTACGGTACTCTTGTCATTAACATAATCTATCATAGCAGGTTGTGCTGTGACTTTCTTTACGGATTTAGCAGGCTGCCTATCGGTTTGTGCAGAACATCTACCAACTGTTAAAAAAATATATAAAACAGATTCCTTTATTAAATTTTGAAACTTACTAGCAGGACGCACATGTTTAAGTTTCCAGTGACTTGGTCCGGCCGATATTTGAGTAATAAGGCTATTGTTATTTGTTTGAATTGAGCTCGTAAATGCGTATTCGTTGGCTTCCACATCTGTAACTTCGGGCCTGAAATTGACTATATGAGAAACAACTTTGGATTGCATTACTGAATGCACAACTCCTTCTTCATCTACAAATATTGATAATAATTTTAATTCATTTAATATTAAGGCTGTTCTCTGAGACCGGCCATCCCAATGCATGAAAAGAAATTCCGTGTTGTGCAAAGACAGCAGACTTGACGTGTAGAAACTTTGTAATGCTTTTAAAGTGTAAACGTGTGTAGAAAAATTAATAGGAATCAAGAAGAGATGGTAACCTGATATCCCTACTATCTTACTATAGTTTTTAACGAAGGTATTTAAATTTATATTTATTTTATAATTATGCTCTAATTATAAATGAAATAATTTTCGTAATGTTTTTAAAATTATTTTTTTCGACAATTTTATGAAAGCTTACGATGATTTGACTATATAACAGTGACTGTCGGCTATAATCGTGTAAAGTATAAATAAACCAATTTGTAATTTAAAAATAATCCCTTGTGTTTTGAATTTACACATACGGCACCGAAAAATGAGTGTCGCCCGAAGTCCGTGTTTTCTGTTACTTTCGAAATCAATTACATTTCCTATGCAGTAAAATTCAAAATTATGTTGAAATTATTGAATTTCTTTCCAAAAACATGCTAAACATAAATCATAAAACTGATTTTCTATTTTTGATATCGGTGTTCTTTTGTTTTGATGATATTGAATCGTTTGATCTCAAGTGCAAATACAGGATTTCGTTTAGGAGGAGATTTTATTTGTGTGATTTTAGCTATCTTTCTAAATAAAAAATTTGATAAAATCTTAAATGTTACTCATGTAATACTTACATCTAAATAATTCTGTTTGCCTTAAAAAAATTTGATATTGGTTAAATAAAGCACTTAGGTAGCCATAGCATTCGTATAATGTTACACCGTGGTTACATCATAACATAACATTTATCTTTCTACTAAAAGTTGACAATTTTTAATTTTACCTACCTACCTACATACCTACATTTTTATATAGTAAAAGTAGTAACGGTGTACATAATTTATTTATGCAGTATGTACTGGCTTACTATTTTCGATAAGAATAATTGTAGAGATGCAAAACATTCCTTCTCAATTTATATACTTTTTCTACACGTCAATTGTAATTACGTGAAGCAATTTGAACTTTAGGTCCTAAAAACGTTTAAATTAATTAAGATATCAAAATTCTGTCTGAGCCAAAAGTTTCTAAAAATCGAGATTTACAAAATAGCGAAAGATCTCAAATTCAATGGTTTTTTGGTTTTTTGGGAAAAACCAAAAAACTTATTCCAAAAAGGATATTCTTAAAGGTTTGTAATAATCTAATACACATTCTGCCAAAATTTCAAGTCAATTGGTCCAGCCGTTTAGAACTTATAAAAAGGTACTAAAAGAACAGCCTTCAACTAACAATAAACATCAACGTTAAACCGTTAAAAAAATTTGTAAATTAAAATGACTTTTTACCGTGATTTACAAATATATCGTGAACTGAACCGTCCAATTGTGGTATTGGAATACCCTCGTTGTCAAAAACAACTTCTTCGTGCAAATTTGATTTTTGGGAGATCATTCTCAAAAAAAAAAAATTCGACAGTAATGCTTAAATTCAATAAAATTCAAGCAAAACAAACTTACAATTGATCTTCTTCTTCTGGATCCCATTCGTCAATGGCAAAATCAGCAAATGGTATACAACTTTGAAAATTTTTTAATTCCATAACTTTAAATGGAAACGTTTTATCAAATTTCACATTGCAATCAGTACTTTGGTAAGTGGGCCATGCCTTTTCCTTATTGCTACAAAAAATTAAATTATTTATGAAAATTAATAATAAAATATATTTACAAAAGCATGAATTTGTAGCAACTGTGGTTGGTCGGAAGTTTGTTAGTAAACATATTTTTTATAAAATTTGATTCCATATTAAAATTTTTTTGAAAAAAAGCCAGTTGCAGTTTTGGAATGTCCGAGACCAAAGAATTTGGATCTTCGGCCACAGTTATTTTTTGACCAGAAAACATTTTTCGCTTCTTTTGCGAAGTGCCTTTATCCTCTGTTTTAGATTGATCATCGCTTCCATCAACTTCAACATTCTCTGAAATTGAATTGTTATGCTTCGTCAGTTAATTTGATTTTATTACTGACTTCTTTTCTTTTGGGCACCTAATCTAGCCAAGCCGTTAGCTAGTTTGAGTCCGTCTTTATGAACCTCATCGACTCTAATTGCATAAATTTTAGCACCGGCATCGAGGGAAGTACTGGCTACTTGTAAGGAATCATTAGTTACACCCTGAGATTCAAGAACTTTCTGCATACAATCTATAATTTTTAGGTTCCAAGCATTTTTCGCGCAAATTTTCTAAGGATTGCAAAAATAAGTTAGATATCAATTATAATGTCAACTATAAATATTTACATTTTCGGCAAACATTTTGAGACAAATTTGAAAGTGTTCACGAATTGCCTTCTCATTTCCACTTGGTGAAGAGTGTGTTGAACTGATGTTAGATAGTCGTCGCCGAATGTCAGCTTCGGTACGCCTAATGGACCTCTGGAGTTCATCGTCCAGTTCATCCTAAAATTAAAGATACGTTACTGTAAAATATATTAAATTAACGACAAATCTGTGGTATAATGTGGTATAAAATATAATAAATAGTTTCAATAATTTTCATAATGCGATAAATCGAGCATATAGAATTTTATCGATATAAAGCTGTTGCGATAAAATAATCAAACTTAACAAAATGTTAAAATAATAAAATTTAAAATAATAATAAAAAGCAGATATGTCTAACTTATTCGGGTATGCCGCCGTTCAATTGCAAACAAATGAGCCTATCGGGATATTTGTTTTGTAAATATCTTTTCAAGAAATATCACAAACCATATGGGGTTTTGCCATAAGTTTTTTGACTAAATTTTCTACATATTGGCATTAAAAAAATTTTTCTGATATTTTTTGACATATCGTGGGTATTTTGCGAAAATGCATTAACTCAATAATCATAGTTTTGACATAATTGAAAGTTTGTTTTCCCTGAACACCTTTATGTATTTTTAATTCATAGCAGAAATTATCTTGGTTAGTTGTATAAATATGACTTTAGTGCGTTTTTGCAGTCTATACAACGTTCACCAAGCAAAAACAGAGCATGATTAACTGAACAAAAACCAACAAAATAATTTGGACTTAATGCATTTTCACAGAATACCCACGATATGGAGTTTTGCCTTAGTACCACAGAAATTATACACGTTAGAAAAATTTTGACCACGAAACATTATAATTATAAAAAAAAATAAAAGAATACCTGTGCACTAGAACTTGTGTTGGTGAACAATTGCATTGATTTCTTTTGGTTGCTTCTTTTCATTTTGTTAAACAAACTAACAATATTTTAGCGTTAATAACCGTTTGGTTCACAGGTTTGGATACTTTTTCTGTAATTTAAATGTGTTTAAATGCCATTGGTCGAGGCACAGGTTATAGAGATTACTATTCGCTACGTCAGTCGGAAAAGAAGGGATAGAAATATGCCCATGGTGACAGCTTTATTTATGACGAGACAGCTGTCACAAAAAAATCTATCAATTAATATATTTTTATAATTTGAAATGATCGTAAAGATGAAATATTTTTCTCACAAAATCGACAGTATAAAATATTTCCGTCGTAGTTAAATGATTGTATTAATCTAGTATTTTGGCCAGACAAGGATATAGTCCAAGGATGTGTGCCAGAATGTTTTTATCCTGACCATAAAAATACAAAAGGCATAATTAATTGTACGGAATTCAGAATAGAAGTTCCTGTCAGTGTAGATAATCGAGTGTATTCAGTACCGTCGGAAAGTTTGGAAGCAAGCATTAATTAATTGAAATATTTAATTATTAATTTTTTATAATTTTTTGACGTAATTACGTCTTATAAATTGATATACCGGCTGCACGCACAAAAAAATGTCACGTTCCGCAAGCGAGAGCGCGAAACAAGCGAGAGAGAGGCACGATCGGCTTTGCATCATACATATAGACATCATTTGAATTATAAAATTCCATTAAAAAAAACTTGTCCGGCATGAGGTTCGATCTCGCGATCACCAATGATACAATATTATGTTTCATGCACATAACGCACTAACCTATTGAGGGTTAATGTAATAACATAGTTTTAATTCGTATTATCTGTTACATAAACATAATTCAATTCAATTCATAAAAGTATGCAATTTTTCATCAATGTTTTCTTATGACGTTAGCACGTAAAATTATCGTCCGTAAACCGACTTTACAGACAACCCGCGAGTGCCACGTGTTTTTAATTAAATATTTTTGATTGCCATTATAAATACATAGTGTTTCAGTATTTTTGGTAGTATTTTAACTTAAAAATAATGTTTTATTTAAACACATTTCACAAAATTGAATTTTATTACTTTACGGTATTACTTACCTGCATTTTAAGTTTCGGTAAAATACAAATAAATTTTAGCCAGATGTGGTTTTATTGTTTTTTTTTATTACTACTAGGTACCGACAACTCCTGAAAAGTGATTTGTTTGTATAGTTTAGTTTAGAACTTACTTTTTGGGGTAATGAATTTACTTGCACTTAATTTTTATATAATATCGTTAAATTTTTGAAAAATTATGAAAAGAAATCAAATATCAATTGAAAAATGTGCTGCTATTTGTGCATTACACATAATAAAAGTTTAACAGAAGATAAAATTTCAAGTAGATTAAATGTATCTTGCAAAGGGGTGCATTACGCCACATCGCGTAGAAGAGAAACCGGACAGCAAAGTGTTAGAAAACGCAGTGGACGGCTCCGTGTGACAACCAGTGTCGAAAAAAATTGTATTGCTACAACATGTAAACATAAAATTTTGTATCATTTTGTATATTTAAAATTTTAAATTGTTTCCTTGCCACTGTTATCAAGTCTTGTACGTATATCTGGAAATCCTGTAAGCTAAAATTCATCATATTCAGGGCCGTATTTACGGGGAGGAGGTGTATTTTAATAAATTAGCTATTTATTTTTTAATATTTTTAACCCCCCCTCCCTCTCCCAAAAATCTAGTCTAAATACGGCCCTGAAATAACTGGTAAAATAGTTTGCGAAGTCGATTATGGCCTGGCGCTTAAGTGATGCGACTACAAACCAAAGATAGCGGTCGGATTCCAAGCGGAACGGAGTAAAAACTAGATTTTAAATTATAAAGAACTAAAATAAAAATAAATTCTAAAAGTTAAAAAACTTAATTCGACTTGTTCGAGAATATGGCCCTCGGGCTAGTTTTAAGCCGACTAGTATGCCATAATGACGGCCAGAGGCCGTCTTAAAGAATTTTGTTGTTTTCTACGTAAAACACTGTGGCGATGTCAAAATCGCGGCTATCCATTAAGGCTTAGTTTTTTTTAAATTATTTAAATTAACTTTTTATCGCTAATTTTTCATTCAACCATCAACAAAACTTCAAAATCATGTAATACACAGCATTGATACATCCGGGAAAATTTTAGGAATACTGAACAAATAATCCCAGAACAAATTTTTATTATACTTCACTGGAGGATGATGGCGGCCTATGTTTTTTCTTCTTTTCTCTGGGAAAAATGTTTTAACATTTAGACCTCACTGAATTAAGAAATGTGCCTGTAGCCCTGTTTTAATAGTTGATGATGGATCAAAACTGATATAGCTTAATTTTCATAAATTATGGTAAGCGGTTGTTCTTCTAACTACAAACTAAAAAGCCATATCTTTTTCTTTCACTATCAATTGGATTACTTTTAATTTACCAATCTAAAAGAATTGGAAAGTTACGAGATAGTGCAAGCCAGTGCGGCCTTTAGGCCGCACAACCTGGGCAATCTGGTATTATATATTTTAAAATAATTTACAACCAATGGCAATGATGGGATATGAATGAAACAATAATTTAACTTAAAAATAAAATTTTTATTAATTTACATTAAATAATAAAAGATCAGAAAAAAAAATAGGAGAACAATGGGATCTTAAAGTCGGATCTTACACTTATGTTATTATTTTGGCTTACCTGGTCTTGTTTAGGTGATTAGGTTTTAATTAATTAAAAATTAATTATCGTGTAATTAGAAAATATAATAAACATATTAAATACATAATAATATTTTTACAATAAATAATAATTGGATTGTGGAATTGGAATGAATGCTTGTAACTTGATTATACCGGGTAGCCCCGATACACTTTACATAACTTATAGATGGTGATAGAGGATACTTTTCTAAGAAACATTTAAAAAAAAAATTTTTTTCTAAATTTTTTTAGAGCTTTTTTTTAATTTCCACTTTCACGTGGTCGTCGCGCAGAAAAAATTGATTTTTTAGTAAAAATTGTAGTGCATTTTTAAAGGGCGTGAAGTAATCTACAAACTAGATTCAAACGTTTTTTGTCTAAAATCAACGGCTTTCGAGTTATGAATAAAAGTAGATAAAAAAATTTGAGCTTTTTTTTAATTTGGTTTTTTACAAAACCCTGTATTTTTTAAACGAAACATTTTACAAAAATTCTGACGACCCATTCTGGATAGGAAAATTAACGAACTACAACTTTTGTCTAGTAAAAATTTTTGAAAAACCAATGTCTTTCAGAGAAAATCAAAAAATAATAAACAAAGCAGCTGCAAAACAAAAAATTTGAATTTTGAAAAAACCAAAATAAAAAAATCTCGAATTTTTCAGCATTTCTTTACTTACTTTAATTTATAACTCAAAAGCCGTTAATTTTAGACAATAAAAGGTTAAAATCTAATTTGTAGATTATTTCACGCTCTTTAAAAAAGCACTAATTCATTTTTACCCAAAAATCAATATTTTCTGGGCTATGGCCACGCGAAGGTGGAAATTAAAAAAAATGCTTTAAAGAGGCCTAACTCTCGAAGGCTTGAATTTAGAAAAAAAATTTGGTTAAAAATGTTTCTTAGAAAAGTGTCCTCTATCACCCACCTAAGTTATGTAAAGTGTATCCGGAGACGCCCTGTATATTGTAAATTAAATAAAATTAAAACATAAAATTTCTGTGGCCAAGTCTGAAAAATTTTTGTGTAAAAAACTAAATTTTCGATTTTGTTGAAACTATAATAATACCATAGTGCCATTTTACCAAGCAAAGTTATTACAGCAATATTCCCTTTTTTCTAATTTTTTAAAATAAAAAAATAATTGTAAAATATCTGTTTTAAAAACTATTTAACTAAAATTGAATTTTTTTAAATTAAAAAAAATTGTTGAATACAACGAATATTCCTTTTCAAGATCAGGAACATGGTTTTGTTCAGCATAATACTTAATTGATGTAAAAACCGCAAAAGACTGTGATTGGTGCAATCTTCTTAATTGTTCATCCTGGATCTTATATTTCTGTATTTCGAAACCTTTTTTTTTGGATAAAAGAAATTCGTAAGGCATAAATTTCTTACTATTTTATTGCCAAAAATTCTATAGGTAAAAAAATGATACATAATTTGTGAATTTTCAATTAAAAATTAATGAATTAGTAAATATTTGTAAGGCAAGCTAAGGCAATTGATAACAACATGGCAAAGCCATAGTTAAAATAAGATTTTTGATAACAATTACAATAAAAATATTTACATCTAATCAATATATACAAATTTAATACAAAAATACTGAGTTTGTAATTGAACACAACCTGCAATAAATACACTTACTAAAATTTTATTTCGTCCAATCCAGTGATCCCAAAAAAGTTTGGGAACCACCGCGCTGCACTCAACGAGGATATTACAAAACTATGGCAAAACAATGAATAAATAATTGAACTGTCTTCCTAATTAATAATTTTTTGACTCCTGAAAGAATAAAACTGTTTTTTGCAAGCGTTTTAAAGGTTGCCTCCTAACGAAGCCTAAAAATAAAAATTTGATCACATTATTATTGCCATTCATTTTTTTTTTCTAAAATTATATACAACGCTAGACGAAGGTGCCAGCATATTTCAACATTTTTACTTGCTTTCTTTTATTAACAATAAAAAAATTAGTAAAGAACTCAAAAATTGTAAAATTTGTTGTTTCAATAAATTATTTCTAGATAATGATAAAACTGCCATAATGAAGCTAAAACGATTTAGGGCCGATTTTACAATAGCGGGATAAACCGAGTATAACATTATATGAGTTATTCGGTGTATTGCGCTGGCCCCACAGGGGCGGATTCAGCACTAGCGCCCGACTGGAAATATCTCGATCCGCTCCCGTATACTGGGTTTATCCGACCATTGTAAAATCGGACCCTAATTAATAAATAAAAAATAATGGTCTAATAAATTACAGTGATGTTTCTTTATATACAAAATTTGTTTTTAAATCACAATATAAGTTAACTATTTACAACGTTCTAAGTCTGCACGGCAAAAACTTACCGGCAAATTTTAAAATTAATAACTTCTTTGTCTTTCACAAAAGTTAAAAATCGCGAGGATGGGGGAGAGGGAAGAATTTATTATACGTAATTTTCGCCGCATGTTGTATCCACGTTGTTTTGTTTATTTCTTTTTAAATTTTCCTTATTCTTTATTTTATTTCTTTTATTAATAGAATTAGTAGGAAGTGCTTCTTGGGTGCTGGCCGACGGTTGGGAGCAGTTGTTATTTTGTGATGACAAACACGACATTTCAATCATGTTTTGATTCTGGAAAAAATCCGAGCTAGAAATTTCTGTAAATAAGACGAAATTAACCTAGTTTTAGTTGTGAGTAAATAAAAAAAGTACAACAAATAAGCACAACATCACAGCGGATTAGTAATTAGTTCAAGCAACAATAAACAAATTTTTGCTTCACGCCAAAGCTTCAATACAATAAAAATGCAAATACATAGAAAAACAGATCAACTCACTAAAAAGAGGGGCCCAACAGTTTTAATTTTTTTATATTTTTCACAATAATTTAAATTATTTTTGTTACTTCGTGTTAGTATTTTTCAAAAAAAAGTTAAAAAAGTAAAACACTCTGTATACCGGTAATTACATGTTTATGATCCTTGGTAAGGCAGCATTGTTGAAATTACTACGATACCATTACCAATTTTTCTTAAACATCCTATACAATAAACATTTTTAAAATATATCAGAGCTTGTCAAAATGTAGTGGAACGATTATTTTAAAGCAAGGTTGGATCAAAAAGAGTAGGCGCCACTATATTTTGAAAAATAAACCGACAAACAATATGCAATAAAAATTAATAACTGTTTTACCATTTATATTTTACTAGTAGAAAAAATAAGAAAGATTTGTTTACAAACAACAATTTTCGATTACAACTAAACGATGGGGTCACAACGAGCATAAAATTCAGTTTTTTTTATTAATAACTCGAAAATGGTACAAGAAAAAAAAATTGTGTTCTGTGAGATGACGTCATGATCCCCATTGTAAAGTTATAAACCAATATTTCCTAAGTCCTAGATATACAGATTCCAATAATTTACGAGATATCCGTGTCTTAATTAATAAAAAAAAGAAGGAAGATGCAATATCTACCTCACCTTGTTGTCAGCGTCTGCTAAAGGGTTGGGGGTAATCGTAATGCGATTTGTCGTCGACGCGCATCCGTTTACACGTGATAAGGTTTTGGGGCTAACAACGTAATCGTTGGCGTCCACCTGAATGTGATGACCGCCATCCTCTTTAGGTCCATCTGAAATGCCATAAAATTTTGACGTCTCTTAAAATGGTTATCAACTACTTTAGTTACCTCCTGGCTGCTTTTTATGTACCTTCCTCCTCCATAAAATTAGAAAAACTATAACACTTAACAACAAAGCCACACCTCCAACACCAGCACCAATAATTATGTACATTTCAGTTTGGCCTGATGATTTTGTGGAAGGAGACGTCGTCGCCGATACAGGTAAATCCGTCACCACAAAGAAATCTTCTTTCGATTTTGGCATAAACTTTTTGACGGTTGCTACAAATTTCCAAAAAAATTAAAGTCCTGTTGAAGACACCCAAACTTTTGAAAGTTTACCTAAAGTTGTTTCCTTCATAATTGGACTAAACTCGCTGGCGGATTTGATGGTAAAGCTTTGGAGTTTGATATCATAAATTGTTCCTGGTTGTAGATGATTGATAACGTACGATCTCACATTTTCGCCTTCCACCGTCGCTTTCATATAATCACTTGCACTGTCAATTGGTAAATAATGGACAAAAACTCCATCGATTGAGACGTTTTCCGTTAAGGGATACTAAAAACATTCAAACTAAAATATTGACTCCAATACATTCTGAAAGATCTTACCTCCCAATAAATTTTAATCGACGTTTCGTTAACTGTTTCGGTATGAACCAACCTGGGTACTGGAAGAGGATTTCTTGCGAAAAAGTCTGCCCTGTTTAATAAAAATTTAGCCGAATTTGGTCCTAATTTGTTATCATTGTTGCTGTAAACGGCAGCAATTCGAAACCGGTAAGCGTGGTCGGGTTTCAAATTGTTCACTTCGAAACTTCTGATGTGGCTGTCAATATCGGCGTTTGTGGTTCTCCACTTGGAACCCTTGTGTGTACCGTTATGGTTTATAGGTCCCAACTCCCTATACTGAACCTTGAAAAACGATATTGGAAGACCTTGATTTTCGGGAACGGTCCATCGCACCATAACAGATTCGTCGCTCAACCTGGTGACCGTTGGTCTAGAAGGCGGAATCATTTCGTTGGTGTATTTGTGTCTCGAAAACTTTGACTTGTGTTTTTTTCGTATGTGATTGGACGGTGTTGGATGTGGAATCAAATAATCGTCAAGAACGTCCGTACTTGATAATTGTTTCGGAATGACTTTTAAGTTTGCACTGCTGTACGTGGTTCCGGCAACATTACTGGCAAAACACTGAAGAGTACCGGCGTGTCGTTTTTCAATGGGTCGAAAATAGATTCTGTTTCCTATGGCTTCGACCAAGCTGTCGTTGGCAACGCTTCTTCCGTTGAGAAACCAACTTATTTGGGGTTCGGGTGTTCCTTTTATCAAACACTCTAAGTCTAAATTTTCCCCCTCCTTGATATCGGTATTTTTCGGTCCGTCGTATATTGAGGGAGGTTCGTTGTACATTAAAGTTACGTGATGAGAAATGGTTCCGGCGGAGTTGCTGTGATTGCAAATGTAGACGCCATCATCGGTGGATCGCAGATTTTTCAAAATTAAACCACCGGGAACTAATTCGGTTCTGTTAGATGGTAATTCGCCGTTTTGCTTTAGCCAGTAGACTTTTGGAACTGGGGTTCCCACAACGGAACATTCCAGGAAGACCGTTTCTCCTGCGTTCCCTACGTATACCTTATTTGGAGGAATAATAAAGTGAGGTGCTTGTATCGGGCCGGTTTTCACAACTTTCAGATTTAAATTATAATTTGATTGTTGCGTACTCTGTTCTATTATATTGCTTGCTTTACAGTTGTATACTCCACTGGCGGAAAGATCAACATTGGGAAGAATCAATGACCTGGTTTGTACTTGGGTAATTTTTGGGTTCACGTAATTGTTGTTTTTGTAGTAGTCGATTAAAGCCGGTGGATTGGATTGGGGCGGATCGCAGCGCCATAATACTGTGTTCCCTATAGTTACCGTGACGTCGGTATTGCTGTGGGGTAAAAATTTTTCCAACGTGGTTACTGTAATTCTTCCAGGAATTGACGCTACTACCGATGCTCCATAGTGAGCCAAACATTGGTAATCCCCCGCCACGGTTTTATTCGTAATCTGCAAAAAAGGTTTTATATTTTCCAAATTTTTAAATTGGATGTGTTACCTTAATTCTTAAAGTGGATGTTTTTTTCTCGGTGGTAAACATGTTATAGGGCAGATTAACGGAATGGGCCGTTCCCAGCGGTTCCAAATATTTTGGATTGGAAGCATCGTGGACGTGCAAAGGATAGTGCCTCCATTCAAACCTGTCTGGTTTAAGGTTCATCTCGCATGTTAAGATCGTTTCGTCATTAATGGGCATCGCCATCGATTCGGGGCTGGTTACCATATACACTCGTCCTTGATCTACATGGAACAGTTTGAAAAACAATTGGAAAAAATATTATTTCGACTTACCGGCATTAATTTGTTTAACTTCTAGCAGCACCAAACAAGTGGTGATAACCCCGAAAATAATGCTCTCCATGTTGATGCATCCCTGGAAGAAAACAAACTGAGTTATAATTACATCCACCCAGATTAATATAGCAGACCACCCTCAAAGTAAGTAGGTCCTCGAAGGGTAACAAAGTAACTTCAATTAGTTAAGTAGTCCACTTGTAATTACCACACATGTAGGTACAGGAAGTAAAAATGAAACAATTTGGTGATTTGAACGCTAGATAATCCAACATTTCACCCCAGTTCCTTTTGGGTTAGAGTAAAAATTAAAAAAGCGTTCCTTTTCCGGTACATATCAAATTACCAAGCGAAGGGGGTTAATTACCTCAAGGTTAAATTTTTACTTGTAGGATTTCCTTTTTAATTTACAACTTGGATTGACATTCAGTTACGTGGGTTTTACTGCTTAATTTGAAGCCTTTATCATGTGAATTGGAAACTTTTTAATATTCTAATTTGTTCGCCCACCGATATTTTAGCACAATTTTTAAGTTCAATTTGATTAAGGTGTTGCAGAAAACGAAAGTGTTTGGATTGATTTATAATTTTATATATGAAGTTCCATTTACATTTTAAGCGCTTCAAATTTGGATTATTGGGTTGGCGAACCCAAATTCCTGAAGAGAGTCTTATGGGGACAACTTGTTCCAACGAAAATATTTCGATGATAAGTAAACACGGCTTGTTCCAGAATATTTGTTATAATAAAAATTAATCTCGCACATACCACAATGAGTCAGCCGGGTGTACGTTACAACGTGGCGTGGGCGAAAATATTTGCAAAAATATCTTCAGAATAATTAGACAATCCGAGTGGCAAGGCAAACCACAACATTAAACTATTCTGATGGTTGTTTTCTCAATAAACCACATTTGTTTATTTATCAAGTAATTGAAGACCATCGTTATCACTCCATCGTCTCCAATTAATCAGATGAGCAGCTCTTGGCCATAAAATTTTACGTTTATGGACAGATGGAAGAAACTGATTTGCATGATTGCTTTCAGAAGTGTGTTACAAATTAAAAGAATAAATACTTGAAATATTTATTCTTACTACACCTACGATGATAAAAGTTGGTCGTTAGTAGTTGCATAATTTATATTCAATCGACTTAGGTGGGTTAAGTACAATCATTTGATATATTCCATCTGCATCTGGAACGCATTGGTTAGTACTTCCATGCGATAAGAAGAAAATTTTGCACGACGTGGAATGTTAGAAAGTGACCAATGAAACGAGCAGCTTTTCTAAGCAATGGAAGAACAAAAGCTTATTAAAATATAAATAATTAAAAGAATGTCAGATTACATTATGAGAAAGCAATCGTATGATTTCATAAAATCTTCCAAGTAACATAAACGATGCAATTTGATGTTCTTCGCAAGAACGACATTCCGTGGGAACGCAACTTCGCAATTTTGGTTGAAGTTGTCCAAATGGGAAAATTCAAATCAATTCGGCAAGTTTTCCGTAAACGGAAAAATTCAAAGACTACTAGAGCAACAGGTAACGTAGATGGAAGGCATAAAGTAGAAGCAACAGAATTAGAATGGTTCAGAACGATTAAATGTCTATTTAGTTGCTTCGATAGCATTATATTAAATTAACTCCCGGAGGGAGTTAATCTATCCACGCAGTACATTTTACACTTTCAATTTAAAATTTCAACAGAAAATGCTCTTAGACTAATACTCCACTCACGAGTAAACGAGTCGTTAATGGCGAGTGAGAATGTGTTACTAACGCATCCAGAGACGGATTACCATTTAGGCTAGCTAAGCTCGTGCCTAGGGGCGCACGAAAAAAAAGGCGTAATGTACCAAGTAAAATACATCACATTCTCAAAAAATACAATGATTACTTATAGTTTTTTTGACGTGATAACGTCTTATAAATTGATATACCGGCTGCAAGCACGAAAAAACATGACTCATTGTCACGTTCCGCAAGCGAAAGAGAGGCGCGATCGGCTTTGCATCATACATAGACATCATTTGAATTATAAAATGCCATTAAAAAAAACTTATCCGGCATGAGATTCGATCTCGCGATCACCAAATGATGCAATTATGTTTCATGCACATAACGCACTAGCCTATTGAGGGTTAATGTAATAACATAGTTTTAATTCGTATTATCTGCTACATGAACATAATTCAATTCAATTCATAAAAGTATGCAATTTTTCATCAATGTTTTTTTTACATAGTTTTTATTTACTGATTACAAAAATACTTTTCAATTATTAGCACATTTTTAAAACTTACACCGTCGGAAATCTATAAGCGCATCGCTAAATTACGACGATTTAATCGCCCCTGATGCTTTGTTAATATTTTCTAAATTCTAAATCTGAATTAGATGGTACAATTTTAAAATGTAGAAGGTTGGCAAAAAGTTGCGTTAGGGTAGGGCTTTTTTGCCACGATGGCGAAAACGGCGAAGGCCTAGATTTTTGCTCCGCCGATCTTGAGTTCTTATTGAACAAATAGTTTTTACAATTGATTTTTTTATACGAATATTGTTAATTAGAATTTTGTTATGAGAGTATTTTTGATCACAAGTGGCCGCAGTTAAGGTTTTGATTTTGTGAGTTTTTCGAATTTTTTTTGATTATTAAAGGAGATTTTTATTGGATGAGCTATTTTTTTATTGGATGAACGATTATTTATTTGAAGTTAATGTTTTAAATATTGGATGAAAATTTATTAAAGGAGCGAAACGCAGTTTGATAGGCCGGGCTGCGGACCGGTGTCATAAAATTTAACGATACAATTTTAAATTGAATTAGAACGAATATTTTTAAAATCGAAATTTGCTAATAATTTTCTGAGAAGAAGTAATTAAAATTATTGAAGAAATAAATTTTTTGAATCGGCTACCTTGAGTAAGCCTGACTGCTCCCGCAGACGAGAGTTCACCGAGCAAAAAAGTGTTTAATTTTCGGAAATTTTACACCAATATTACTAAATACGCAACCAATCTCTTACCGCTTGGAGTGGAGTGGACACAGCAATATGTATAAAATAATAAAAAATAGCTGTTTATATTTTCTATTAAAGGGGGGCGCACCATACATGTGTGCCTAAGAGTGCAGAGGTACCTTAATCCGCCCCTGAACGCATCTCTGATTGGTTAATTTTAAAATTATTTGATGCTTGCAGTTCTTCCGTGCTGAGAAAAAAAAGAAATGTAACTTTGTATTTTTCTTAACAAAAGAATTTATGCGCGACGAAGTACAGGCATCTATAATTTAAAAAATACTAAGTCAGTGCGGCCTTTAGGCCGCACAAACTAGGTAATCGAATTCCAAACCAATTAAGTTCTATAGCATTCAAACACCAAGAAATCATGTAATCAATAAAATAATACTGTTGATAATAATTAAGTAGGTAGGTATCAAATTTAATACAGCATTTTAGTTTTGAAGTTTTCAAGTTTTTTCACTTAAAAATACAAAAATACATAAAAACGATTAACTAAGCGACACACTGCTTGAGAACTGCGGTTTTAGTGTTATCCTGTTTATTTTTATGCAAAATGCAAAAATATTTAACTCTAAAAATAATTTTTTAAACTAATTTCACTGGCTCGAAGTCAACTACTTAACTCAATGGTTACCCTAAACCCTAAAGGCAGTGGCGGATTAAGCTATTGGCGAAGTACAAGCGGAAGCCTCTTGAGGCCCCCTTAATTTTTTTTTGTTTCAAAAAATTTATTTATAATCCCATAATATAACAAAAAATAAAATAAGTAATAATTTTTCTTTAAATCAAATAAACGTTTAAATAATAATGCATTAAAATATTTCCACAAACTTAAAATTATCGTAGAATACAAAAAATCTAATATCAAATACATAAAAAATAAATTCACATACATTTTAGCATTAAAATTACATAACATTTGTAGTTAAATTAGTTATGAGAACTAAGGTTTTAGTATTTTTGTATTTGCACCCTCTTTCTGGTAGCACAATTTGCGAGTAGGGCCGGTCTAGGGGCACATTTTTAGTGAGTACACGGCAAATTTAGCGCCGAATTTTAATGATTTTATAATCCGCTCGTTGATGCTCAATTTATGCATGCCCGTTTAAAATACCATATTATTTAAACTACTGACCATTTATTTAAAATAATGACTCTTTAATTAAAATACTGACCAAATAAATACAAACCCTGTAATAATTTACTGGTACTATTTATTCGATCTTAGTGATTATTTAGCAATTATAAAAAAGATTGAACTAATGCCAATTTATAAATGTTTTATATTTAATAGGTATAATTTTTAGAAAATTTTAAATTTAAAGTTCTAGTGCACAAAATATGATTTTTTTTTAAATAAACGAATTTTGAGGCCTTCCAAAATTTGGAAGCCCCAAGCGCGCGCTTCATGCGCCTGTGCGATAATCCGCCACTGCCTAAAGGATACAAAAAAAACGTTACGATGTTTTTCCACTTCACTTGAAATCTTTAGAATCAAATGCACTTCTGGCAGCTTGTAGAATGAAAATTAATGATGGTAAGTTATTTTTACTCTAGGAAATCATTTCTTACTAATGGGTCTCCACTACTTACATTTAACTGTGCATATAGCTTTCAAAGCGTCATATTGATTTTTCTAAACACATTGACTCTAGGTGATTCCGAAATGTTTGTTCTTAATTCGTAATTACTTTTGTTACGAATTGTCTTGCAGGTAAATATGTAATTTTACTTTCCTTCAATTTTTTTTATTATTGGAATGTGTGGAGATCATTTTGAGATTGTCATTGTACTGGGCGTTTAAGTGGAGTTTGGTTGTCCTTAGACCTCAAAGATATCGAGATAACAAATTTGATTTAATTTCACGCTTTCCATTCTACATTTTTAGTGATAACCGCCCCCCCCCCCTCATGTTGACTGTGTTGAGATCCTAATTTATTTGAACGTCCAGCTTTGGAGTTTAAAAATTTTTGTCGATTTGGCCCGCAGGAGAGAATAATCACGTTGTGCAGGATCAGTTGCTCCTGGTTTTGTACTGAAGATAAAAACACTTAAAATGTTGGATTTGCATTATTCTGAAGCGACGGAATTCATTAAATATGATTATTCAAATTTATCTACCTACAATAATTTGGGTATTCGATATAAAGGAGCAAGAGGTCAACTTCTCAAATTTAAAGATGATGAATACGAAATGATTACCACGTTAAAGCAACAGTTGCTATTACCAAAGCACCATTATCCTAAACAAGAAGTTAAATATCGTTAAGTCATTATTCATCACTTCATACGGATCTCACTTTTATTATTTTTTTATAGCATCCAAATAGACAAAAACACTTTAAAAGGGCCCAACTGGAATGTCGAGAGTTGTCTCGATTTTAGAATCGAATAAACTGGTTTTGGGATTAGAAGATTATTGCGTTAGCTTTTCAACTCGGAATTATTAACAGGTGTTCCTTAATACCCAATAATTAAATATTTAAATAATAGGACCTCAAAAAGTGTTTGCCTAAAAAATAAATTAAAACTATGATTAATTATTTCCAACTTCTCTTTTCAGAAAAAAAGGACCCGAAAAAACGGAGAGGTAGCCTTGCGATGAATCATAAGAAATTAAAAAAATGTTTGGATTATTTTTAATTTTTTATGCGGTTCCACCCACCTGCAAGAAAAGCAAATAATGGAAATCCAGAAAATTTTAATAAAAATGTTAATGGTATTGTCCAGATCCTGTATCGGGAGATTTTTTTTGATGTAATTGAATCGAAGGCGATGTACTGAATTTTAAAAGCACGTGGAAAGTACAATAAATTCAAGTACAGGTGTATTATTTTTATTTTGTCCGGTAAATCAACTCTTAAATGGACTTTCCGGTTCAATTGAATCTGTCCACTTTTTCAGTTTCCTGTCCTTAAAATTCAGGATCCTGCGACAACGACTATCGGAATTTAATTAAAAATTATAACTTTTCTTTAATTTCGTGCTAACGGTAAACCTAAAATAAATGAGTAAATAAATATTCGGGCCTGTCAATTTTTAAATAACTTTATCAACCACATTCACGTATCAATATCATCAATGCTTGTCATATTTAACCAACAGGTAGAAGAAAAATTGATTCTCGTACGGTAGGCAAACATCATCTGTCTTGTGGTAGCAATAAATTTCCTTTTCCATGGGCACCCACCAATTTAATCAAAAAACCAATATTCTAATACAATCAAACATCTCAACTGTTGATTTATTTAATCTTTCACAACCGCACGCCTTCACCATAAGTTAAGTTCGTTCCACTTTGCAGAAAACTTGTAAGTACTGCGATATCGAGAAGGGTGTGTGCACTTTTGTCGACTTCGTGCTGAAGAGATTCTTAACTTTTTCCCATTTTTCTCATTTTAATGTGCGAGTGGGTGCGGTATTTGCGTGTAGGGTTTCCAATTATAAATTCTCCTTTAATCCAAAAGTAGCTTTCCTTCCAATTTCAGCATCTACAAGTAGTTTACCGCTTTTATTTTGTACCACTCTACACTCTGGTATTTAAATAATTTCGCTTCGAAACCGTTTGCTTAAATTAAAACAACATTTAGCTATGAACGATCATGGTGTAGCGGTTAGAAAGACAGCTACATTTCAAGCACATTGCATACTCGGTATTCCGTAATTAAAAAAAAATTTTAATTATAGGGCATTTGTAAATTTGTACACACACAACTACTGGGCATTTCATGATTAGAGTGGTTTTTAGGTTTTCAGGGTGTTTTGAAAAAATTACTAGTTAATTTATAATTTCTATTCGGCAATCTGGGTTCGATAAAATCAATTTCTCGTGTAAAATCGTGAGTGAGCAAGTCTGTTTTTGAATTGCTAGTTTTTGATTAGATGATGATTTTTATTTATCAATTGTAACTCAAGTTACTAGGTTCTTCGATTGTACGCCAGAGACCGCATACTTTTACATCTCATCTCGGAATGATCTATCCTCGATTATCCTCGTCTGGATAAGTCAAATAAAACGAAAAAAAAAATTCAAAAAAGTTTCTTTGAGTAAATTTTTAAAGATAAAAAAATCGGGACGATTGGGATATCGGATATCTTTATAAATAAATAGGTAATCCGATGCTTCCTCGCGTCACGAAGAACCTTCCATTAAATTTAATTTAAATCTGCTCGCAATGCAAGGAAAAAATAAACATTAATCAGGCTCATTAAGATTTTTAAAATTAATTCAGAAAATTCCTCCGAAACTAATTAAAATTCTTTATTCCGAAGTGGAAAATTTTTATACGTCAGTCAAACTTGGCATCATTAAAATTCTAAGGGCGACCAAAAAAGGCTGACAAGACAAACAATACCCCGCAGGTTTACCCTTCACACAAATTTAGAAACAATTCATTGGGAACTAAGAAGGATTTTGGCTTGTCCTCCTACGGTAGTTTTTTATCCGAGGGTTGTTTGATAAATCAAAGATAAAATTCATGCTGTATCACATTATCAACGCCGTTTATTGTTCTCTTCCATGTGTAATTTTCTGTTAGTGGGAAATTATAGGTATCGGGTGGATCGTTTGGCAGGTACTGTAATTTCATGGTGAAACGTCCAAACGGTGCCCGAAGACTTGTGGTCTTCGTGTATTCTCTTTGGGTATTTGTTCCATGCTGATTTGGTGGAAGATTTTTAATGATTTCTGCAATTACTCCTTGAGGCGTAATCCAAACAAAATAATCTTAATTACGTTTACTGTGATGGTAAATTACCACGGCAGGATGAATTGTCAGCAAGAACGAAGTAATTCGCGATCAATTTAATTTTGCTTCATTGGAAGATGGTCATTATATTGCAGGTAATATACCTCACAGTTACTAATTACTGGATAATATGTTCTGCAGAAGTAATTACACGCTGTTGAGATACTGACAAAAATAAAATGCGATTCCTCGAGAACGCGCACACACAAAAGCAATCTTAAAGGAACGCATGTTAACCTTTCTAAAAAGCTCTCTCAATACTGTAATTATATTGTCTGAGAATGCGAAAGTAAACCGCTTCGGCTAAAATATGCATTGATCACTTCGTGATCCGCTTTTGCTATTTAAGCTCAAGGAACACGACATTCAATTGTTTTTCTCCCATTTGCGCCTTGCACGATGACCGGATGACCCCGCGTTTGGGTATAATTTGGACATCCGAAACGGTAGTGCAAAATTGACAAATTTGCCCGTTTCCTTTTCTCGTTAGATGGAAGCGTTCGTTCGGACGAATAAAAAAAAACTGTGCAGAGCCGTATTTACCCCCCCCCCCCCGAAATTATTTATCAAGTACTGGAAGTCCGCCTGCAATCGTCAAAAAATCAGAAAAAACAAAAACAATCTTTACAACTAATAACAAAAACATTAAACTTGAAATATTAAAAAAAAAATTGAAACTAAAGATATTTCTAATAAACTAAATCCCAAATTAAAAAATCGGAAATTCGTATTAATATCCGGCGATTGGCGACACTGGATTGAATACACCTACTACTAAATTGCAAAAATTTAAAAACTGACGATGAAGAATATAGAAAAACCCTATATATTTACAGTACTGTGTAAAAGTCTGCGGCCCCTGAATTAATATTGTTAGTTATTACTCCTATTAATTAATTTTCGATTTTTTGAAAAATAATTATATTGAAATAAATGAAATAGATATTTTATCTTAATTCTTACTATTATGGTAAAAATTTTAAATTGCTATAAATTGTTTGAACCAAAAATTTTAAAAGAAAAATAAATTTTATGACCATCATCGGCAACATAGCTTAAAATAACACTTCCGCAATAAATTAGAGTGGGCATTGCAAACCCATAAATTGTCTTATATTTTGGTGTAATGTAGTTCTTCGTTTTGACAACATTATTTACCATCCGTAAAATAAGAATTTAGTTTGTGATTTTTATTAAATTAAAAAATTTTATTTAAAGACGGTTTTTTACAAAAGAGTTTAAAATTAAAATATGAATAAGTTTAAACTTGTTAAAAATATCGTAGTAAACAAAACTTTTAAAATGGCACAAACAAAATTTTATCCGCGATGCCCCCCAGAAGTCAACCTGTAATCAAAATTTGTCGCTCCATCGACAAATTATTTTCAACCATTAAATAAAGTTCACAAAAATCAAAATTTTCTTTGAATATCGAACTTAAATAAAGAAAAATCGCTCAAAAAAACAATTACTTTAATTAAATAAAAACAATCTTCTCACAAAATTTCAACTTTTTTGCGGTCACTTTCGACCAAAATACTTTTAAACAAAATTTTCCAATAACAATACTCAAAAATAAAATCTTAATTCCAAAAATACTTGCACAAAATTATACTCAAAAAATCAGCGGAGCAAAATCTAGGCCTCCATCGTTTCCGCCATCTTGGCAAAAAAAAACCTCCCCCTACTCATTTTTCTGCAAACATTACATTTTCAAAAATTAATATAACATAATTTAAATTTAAAAAAATTACCAAAATTGCATTTATTTTGCCGATTTTAGCATGACTTACGGTTTAAGTTAGAACTTAAATATTTTTATTTAGGTGTTTATTTATTTATCGAGTTCCTTCTATTTTTTATTTTATATTTGTTTTTTATTGTAGTTTTTTTTTATTTTTTAAATATGTTGTACTTTATACTTTTATTTTTTATTTTGAATATTAGTTTCCTTTGTATTTTAATAATTTAGCTATTTATTTTTTAATATTTTTACCCCCCCCCCCCCGAAAATCTAGTGTAAATACGGCCCTGAAACTGTGGTATATATTTCAAAAAGTAATTTATTCGTCGAGTACAAAAGAACAATTTCGATTCGAAGAGCTACAGGATACTTTTTATTTAATAAAGTGCAACTGCAATATGCGATTTATTGCCGTGACAGTTTTTGAATTCTTTGTGCATGAAATTCATATTGATACTCCGGTCTGGAGCATATAATAGAAAAATCCGGTTCTCGAATCGACCCAAACTCTATTGTCTACCAAGTTAAGAGTGTTCAGCAGCATGTTCGGCGTGTCCGTCTCTGAAGATGGCCGTGCTGCTTTTCTTTTTGCAATTGACAATTTAATTCAGTCTACTCGTTTTTGGTTTCTTTCTCAGAAAGATTTCAATATATCCCTTTTGTTTCGCCGCAGCAATACGTTATTTTTTTTCCTTTTGTGATGTGACATTTTTAACTCAATTAAACAAGCTTTCGACCGGTTCTAAAAGACGCGCACAACAGATTAAATTATTCTTGGCCTTTACCACTTTGCTTATCATCAACTTTTATTTAAAATTTACATTAGTGGTTTTCAAATTCCTTAAAAAGTTCTCACTCGTCGATCAAAATTTCATCACATCCAAAATTATATGGTGCACGCGGCTACCCATATTCGAGAATTTCATGATTAACGACCCCAGCATTCCAATCCTATGCAAATCAAAAGTAATGACAACATAAATACCCGCATGCGACATTGGAAATGCGGTAACCTCTTCAAGATCCAAAGGATAAAACAACAAAAAGATCGCTAATCAGGCCAAGTTTATTTCTAAAATGCAATCAGCAAAAGCACTAAACTGGTTTGGCAATTTTATCAGCAATCCTTCGGCACCAAAAACAGGTGTCATATTGTAACGTGCGAATCCGTTGATGAGATCACAGAATCACTCGCCATTTTTTATTTTCATTCCTTAATTAATTTAATAATTTAATTATACTTAACGAGTTGAGCTCATAGGTGTTTGCTATGGGAAATCATTAATCAGTGACAATAGAAACACACATCAAATAAAATAACAATCAAGTTTTCAATTATCTCAAAGAAATGCGAGAATGGAATCCAATTACCCCAAAAAGGTCGTCCTTTTACTTTGTTGCCATTAACTTTGATGATGACAAATGACCCAAAGACGTTTATGATGAACAAAACAACATCTTATTGACATTTCCAAAATAAAAGAAACCGAGATAATTATAGGCCGCATGGTACATTTTTTAAAATGCCCATTTTTAGAAATCAGCCGAAATTTAAAATCATTACCCAGATTCATATGTATAAATCCTTCCCGAGCACTTGGTACTAAATTTTCGCGATCGGAGAGTCTCAGAATGCCCTGAGCAACCTCACGGTTTTTAAGCTTAATAAAGCGGGATGGGACGTTTTGGTGCAGCAGTTTTGCCGCAGCCGGTTTGGCGCGAGACCGTTTTGGAGCAAAGACAATTTGGCGCGAGGCCGTTTTGGCGCGAGAATTATAAAATACTTTTTATAAGACGAAATCGTTTTATTGATTTTTAGTAAAAATAGCTTAGTGCTTTTTTAAAGAGCGTGAAATAATCTACAAACTAGATTTAAATCTTTTCTGCTCTAAAATCAACGATTTTCGAATTATGAATTAAAGTAAGTAAAAAAATGTTGAAAAATTCAAACTTTTCTTTTTTTTTCGTTTTATTCAAAACCCTGGGAACTGTCAGTCAACCCTTTTCACGAATTTCAAAATTTCAACTGCACTATAGGAAAGAGGACACTTTTCTAAGCATATTAGAACAAAAATTTCGGAGGATTATGCATTAGTTTTCGAAAAAATCGATTTTAAAAATGTAAAATATGCATGTATTTTAGATACACCTATTAACACGGTTGTATGATTAGCCGTTGTTGAGTAAGGCAAAAAAAATATCCTTGAAAAATGACAGAACTCGCCAAAGGTTGGAACTCGAAGCCATAGAACTCATCCGGGTATCGACAGCGACTAGCGTAGCGTAGCGGAATGGCTTTGCAAAGCGTTTAGCGCTGTGGGCGCTTTAATCTTCTTCATCTGGTGAGTGAGTAGCAGGCGTTGGAGATCTTGGATCAAAATATACGCTGACGCGGGTTAGACCGCATCGATCTGAGTGGTGAGTAATTTAAAGGGGGAATTTCGACTGACAGCAACATTAAGAGTATATCAAAGCACACGTAACGTCAACAAAATGAAGAGCAGGGGTTCGACGTGGTAGTTTACCGTGGCGCGACTCGTTGCAATGGGGTGTATCGGGTTACAACTACCTGCTTGTAATAACTTTAAAATGCCGTTTTTCCGAAAACTAATGTATAATCCTCCGACATTTTTGTGTTAATATACTCAGAAAATTGTCCTCTTTCTTATAGTGCAGTTGTCTGACAGTAACCATTAGTTAATCGTACTTAATAAAATAATTAATAAAACTAAGCTACTTCTCTAACGAGTTCGTCTTATAAAAAGTATTTTACATTTCCCGCGCCAAAACGGTCTCGCGCCAAACCGTCTTTGCTCCAAAACGGCTGCGCCAAAACGCCCTAGACCGTAAATAAAAAGATAACGCGCTGGAGGGTATTCCATACCCCCCAGACCCCCCGGATTGACACCCATGTTCGTTCGTTCTTTTGCTATGATGGTGATCAGATCAAAATCCTTTCGGGATATCTTTAAAATCCCCAGATAATCTGCATTCCAGTACTCTATGACCAAAGTCATTCTTTCAACATGATACCTGACTCTCGGGATTTCAACCTAACAAAAGCTCACTGTCTCTTTTTTCTTCCTTTTTTTTTCCTATATCAGTTTTATCATCTTTTATCTGCCTCTATAACCATATTCACAGCTTCCCAAACATAATGTGGATTATCCAATGAAATACATTGAAAAGCTGTTTTTTAAGTAATATTATTGGCTAATCTTAATTTTTTAGTTTAACCTGTAACTGAACAACTGGACCTAAATAAAATCCTCTATTGTTGACCCCCATTTACATCTCATGGACCCCCAATATTTTTTTTTCGCTGACACAGACCTTTTGCAGGTTGTCATCGAACCCTGGGGGTCGATATAGACCACTTTGGGAACCACTGATTTAAGAGATGCGGAGTTCACAAGAAAAAAAATAAAATCTGGATTTTTTTAACATTTTTTTCTTTAATTTAATTTATAACTCGAAATCTGTTGATTTTAGACGATAAAGGGTTATAAGCTAATTTGTAGATAAACAAATGATCTTTAAAAAAGTTCTAATCAATTAAGCCTAAAAAATCAATAATATCGGAGCTATCGCCGTTTGAAATCAGAAATTAAAAAAAATGCTTTAAAGGGAGTTACTCTTCAAAGGTTTGGACTTAGACAAAAAATGTATTTGAAAATTTGTCTTAGAAAAGTGTCCACGATTATGGGGACACCCGGTATATAAAATATTCATATCATTTAATTTGCTCTCTTCCAAAGAAGATCGTAAATATTTTTTTATCCTTTTTAGGCCTGGAAAAGATCAAAATAAAAGTTGCCGCCCCCAAAAAAACTTGCGCCCCGGAGCTGTAGCCCATCTAGTCCTGTGGTTAGGGTGGCCCTGAAAATGACAGAGGCCATTTTGAAAATTTATTAAAATAAATTTGGGAATATATTTTTTTTTACCTATACCTTGTTCATTATTTTCAGAATTTCTGTAAAACCGGTTGGTTCCTCAAAAAAATTTATTTGACCAAAGTTGTAGCCCGTTAAATTCTCTATCCGGTTTGAGTCTTCAGTTTTTTTCTAAGACGTTTCGTTTAAGAGATACGGGGTTCGCAAAAAAAGAAATAAAACCTGAATTTTTTTAACAATTTTTCTATTAACTTAATTTATAACTCAAAATCCGTTGATTTTAGACGATAAGAGATTATAACTTAATTTGTAGATGAGCGAATAATATTTAAAAAAGTTCGAATTCATTAGGTAATAAATAATATCGGAGTTATGGCCATTGAAATCAAAAATTCAAAAAATTGCTTTAAAGGAGGATTTAAAGGAGGACCCCCCCCCCCAGGATTTGGAGCCGGTATATAAAATACTCATATCATTTAATTTGCTCTGTTCCAAAGAAGATCGTAAATATTTTTTATCCTGAAAAAAATTAAAATAAAAATTGCCGCCCCCAAAAGACTTGCGCCCCGAAGCTATAGCCCATTTAGCCCTGTGGTTAGGGTGGCCTTGAGAGTCACACTTCAGGCCTACGATCAAGATATTCCAAAACCTTTCCCAACACTGAGAAGACTGCTTACGTTTATGTTTCCAAACAATTTGACGTCGCCAAAAATAATATTGAGTCTGGATCTTTAATTTCTTTTATGGGAACAAGCCTCTGCCGTTACGGTTAACAAACGCGTCGTTAAAATGTTTAATAATCCGTTCCAAGCATTAGAATCATTAACAAGCCTGTTTACAACCAATTACGATAAAGAACGTAAGACCAAACAAGCAGAACTACTAATTTCGCTTGGAATTTTTGCACTTTAGATTTTGTGAGGATAAGTGCCATTATTTGTAATGAAGAAATGTTATGGTGTGTCAAAATATTTAAATTTTTAGTTGCCTGCATTATTACGTACAGGTAACACGCATGCATACCATTTTCCCATGACCCTGAATATGGCTATCCATTAGGAAAGCACGGAAAGAGTTCTTTGTAATGGTAGTTCATGACATAGGTTTAAACTGAATAATTTTCAACGAACTTCTTTTGTTTTCTTCGCTCGTTAAACGGATAAGTAGGTAATGAAATTTCGCTAGCAAAACCGAGCGGGTAGTGAGAAAATTTTTGCCCGTGGCACGGAAACGACAAATAGACGGAAACGACAATCAAAACCCATGCACAATTAATCTTTTATCTGGTTTCTGAAAGTAAGCTGTCAGGTATAGTGTTACAATAGTGAATCCATTTTTCATAATACACATCATCGGTTCAATAATGACCGATGGGTTATTCAACTCAACAAAAATTTTCGAACCATGTGATTATAGTCATCATTACTAACAACAACATTATCACCTTAACCATCGCTGGCGAGATCTAAACCCGATTATAAATGGAGTCGAAGCAATCAAAAATGTAATCAACTGAAATGTTTGATCATTATCTCGAATCACATAAAGCATCCTCATGTGTAATAATCAAAATTAATGTAATTTGATTCCAAATATAATTCCATCTTCCCAACAGCAAAGACGTGAATATTTTTTACACCTGTAGGTGCATGGTGGAACGAAACTTCGTACTTATAATGTTCGTATTACAATTTATAACTTTAAAAATTTACAATAAAACCAAGATAATCATCTCGTAGCGCCGGCTTGTAAAGTAAAAAGCAGACCAGTTAAATTATACAATCCATTTCGCCAATGTTAATTCTGGAAAAAGTTGGTTCTCTTCAACAGACCAACTGATTTCAACAATGTTGCACTTGCATCCACCTCTCGCGGCAATCTATATACAAGAGAGCACACATTTTTTAAGACCTGGGACGTAAATCTCGAAAGCATGATTTATTCTCTTCGTAATTAGTTTTAAAGATCGCAAGAAAGAAATACCGTGAAATTTTTGCAACATTTTATGGAACTGGAGAAAATTGAGCAACTAAGAACAAAAACTATTTCTATATTCGGTTTTCGCTAATCTAAGATAAAATTTTATAACCGGAACGACGGTAATTTTGAAAATAAATGTTACCTACAGATAATTAAATTTTATAGTAAACAAATTCATTTGACGTTCTAAAAATATTCCCGCGCTACAGAAATACGAGATTACCGTCAGGAAACCACATCAAAAGGATTAAACTCACAAGCTGGCCAAATGGAAATCTAAATCAAAAGTTTACCTTTTTTGTTCAAGGCAGGCTGTGCTTCAGTTTCTCATTACGACTGGAAGGAACCTGAAAATAAAAAAAAATCAATATATTTTTGAGAATTAATAAAAGTTGGTAATATTTTCTCTCAACGCCGAAGGTAGGGCTGATCGACCTTTAATCGGCAAATGCTAAGGACCCGTGATTTCAGCGGCCTATTTTACGAGCATTTACTTATAATGTGAGTTATTTATAATTTATACCGCAAAGCAGAGAATAACGCAAACCACAAAGCAAACTCAAGTAGTTGCACCCGAGGCATGGGAATTCTGCATTATAGGACTCAATCAAAGCATTGATTATACATTTCGGAAAGATGCGCCACCTTATACCATCACACGCTCAAAAAAAATTATTAAAACTATAAAGATGAGTTTACACATTATTTATGGAGAGCTTGGGGGTCAGATCAAAAACCTGAATTTCAGCTCAAGATACATGCAGAGAGATTACCCAAAACGATTTACCAGTGCAGAAGACTATTTCGACTTATTCGGAAGGCACAAGATCCTAAACGATGTTTGATCAAAGAAATTCATAAACCACCTAGTGGATGAGCACAATGAGTAACTTAAAATAATATGATGGTAAATTTTTTATTAGAAAAAAGTTTTTGTTGTCCGTACAATTACTAGTATACTGGAGGGTATTCCATACCCCCCAGACCCCCCGGTGCGTACTGCTACAATCCATACATGTACTGAAAGAGTCAAAAGTTCTTATTTAATAAAACCAATCACAGAAAATTCACGCAAAACTCCCGTTTTTAACATTTTACGCTTATATAATTTAAAAAAAATGCACTTTAACTTTTTATACCCTAAAGTTTCTGTAAACGAGGAGCCTGGGAGGTTTGCCCCCCCCCCCCATTACATTATTTTAAAAATCATGTTTAAAAAGGTAGAACTCTTAGGGCCACTTGTACAGTGTAAGTTTAATTTCAAGTTTTGTAAAACTTGGTTTAATTTATAAACGACGTTTAAAAACGTAGGTGTTGTATAAATGAAGTTTAAGAAGGGTTTAAATAATCTACTGTTCAGCAGTAATTTGTAGGGTTGGTATTAAAATTTCTAAGGATTTTGTTTTATTTTTAACTAATTTGGTGTTATTTACTAACGAGAATATTTTGACATTTGTAAATTGTACGAAGCGTCTGTTTTATTTTGATTTGTTAGCTAACAAAGGCATCGGTATAACTGTGTGGAGGAAAAGTAAAATTTTTAAGACGCCCGCCAGAGAAAACAGAAATTGTCCTTACGATCGATTTAATTATTTTAATCGAATAATAAATGATTTCCAAGAAATTACAAAAAGATGTTTAAAATTATTTCAAGAGGTAAACTGCAGACCAAAACCTTGTACACCAATAATTATTCTTTTTCTTGCAGTTTATTCCTTGCAATTCCTAGATCTTCTATACTAAAATTCTTCTACAATTTTTCTCCTCGAGGAATTCCAATGGCTAGCAGACAGAAAAAGTTAATTTTCCTATGTTTTTGCTCTCCTATCTGTTTTTTAAAGAAGCTTGTTTAAAGAGATTTCCAACGACTTCTACGTGATTTCATTGAAATTTCTGCAATTTCGAAAAAATTCCAACTATACTGCTATGCCCCAACTTTGTAAATTCACGCAATTTCACCCTCTTGTGAAATTAGTCGAGGTTACACAAATTTTTATTCCAGCAAGAGACTCTTGATTAAAACTTGTGAATTTAATTTTTATGCTCACTTTTGTTTTTTTGAATGTGATTGGAGCGCACATGGCATCCCAGCTGGCCTCAAACAAATATTTCTGCGTTGCACCTTTTGCACATTGACCAAAATTTCACCAATTCTTTCACCTTTATTAATTATGAAATTAAAAACATCAAATCAAATTAACTTATTTATTTTTCAACAATTACAATTTTAATTATTGCGGAATGGTGTTTTATCCGCTTGACGCCAAGGCCTGAGCCCAACTAACTTACAACCTACGAGCTCCACTCCTTCCAGTTCTATTTTCTCCCCACTTTTATCTACATAGCAAAACTTAACAAACAATTTTATACAATGTACAATGTTATAAATAATAAAATCCAAAGTTTAAAATAATTTTACAAAACAAATGAAATTATGGTTTTTATAGCATTTCGAAACACGACAATACATACACCGAAAAAGAACTTATTTGAACCAATGCAAAATTTATTTGGCTGCTCAAATATCAATATCATCCAATTAATTAATTATGCTATGTTTCTTTCAATCTTACGGTAGATTAACTTCAAATCTATATTTTTTGAGCCAAATAAATCCTCATAAGTCTAAATAAATCAGTCAAATGAATCGTGTACACAACTTTCTATGTGTAATTTTTTCCGTAATGCACATCCGATTGGTTCATTCTAAGTTGCCAACCTAAAAAAATGGGAAGCTGTGAAAAAGCAGCTAGTCAGTGCGGCCTTCAGGCCGCACAACCAGTGCAATCGAGTTCCACTCGATTCATTATCCATAATTTCCTATGTTTTTTGCTCTCCCATTTGCTTTTTAAGAAATTTCAGACGTTTAAAAAGATTCCAACGACTTCTACGTGATTTCATTGAAATTCCTGCAATTTCGAAGAAATTTCAACTATACATACACTGAAAAATAATTTATTTGAACCAATGCTAAATTTATTTGGCCGAAATATCAATATCATCCAATTAATTAATTATGCTATGTTTCATTCAATCTTACGGTAGATTAACTTCAAACCTAGTATATTTTTTTAGACAAAAAAACTTCATAGGTCTAAATGACTTGTCAGAAGTGTACACAACTTTCTATGTGTCATTTTTTACGTAATGCACCTCCGATTGGTTCATTCTAAGTTGCCAACCTAAAAAAATGGGAAGCTGTGAAAAAGCAGCTAGTCAGTGCGGCCTTCAGGCCGCACAACCAGTGCAATTGAGTTCCACTCGATCCATTATCCATTTAAACTAGGTTAGAAGAGATCCTAGATTTTTTGTTAATCCCTTATTTATCATTTCGCCGTTTTTTTCCCATAACGTCTTCCTCCCCCAATAAGGTTGAACTGTCAATATATCCAAAGAGAGATACATATTTATCCTGAAGTAGAGTTTCGGTTTAGGATACCATTTTCATCCAGAAATGACAACCTTATCAAGGAGTTCAAGATTTTTCTTGCTAAATTCTGCTAAGCTGCTAGTCAATTAGCCAAAGAGTAGCTAATCAGCCTTTGAATATTGACAAAACATAAATTTTTTGTGTTTTTGTACAAAAAAATTTATGTTCTTTATTATGTCTAACAAGTTACATCCTCTTGTATGATTTGTTTCTTCATTATTATTAGTGGAATTTGACAAGCGAGTAACTAATTTTTACGGTTTTGCCTTTATAGTAATTTTAATTAAATCAATGGTCGATCGCTTTAGTTAAAATTTATTTCTATTGTAATTTACATTATGCGGTTAATATCAAAGGAAATTTAATTGAAGAGGCTTGGCTATTTTCATGTTATCTACTTGGTAAGTAATTTATGGTAGAAACATTGCCATCGTCCTTTTCGATTTAATTTATTGTTTCTAGTATTCCTTAAATTTTATCGTTTTTTAATTGATTATAAAATTTTGTTATTAATAAATTGAAATTTACGATTTTATCGAAACCAGTTATTTGGCCGAAAAATGGTAAGACTCTTCGTATTGGTGTGGAGGAAGCAATTTGATGTAGTAATTTGTACGTTGGTCTCTCACGAAGCTTTGTCGTGTTGATCTCTGCATAATAACCAAGCACGTGGAATACAATTTGCTTTCCACTTCAGCCGAATGACAAACAACCCAATCTTTAAAGAGAGAAGGAAGTTTTTCCTCCTACATATCCTGCTTGGAGCGGTGCCAATTGATACTTTATTTTTGTCATCAATTATAAAATTTGAGTCTTTATGCATATTTATATCCCACATGGAACTTTTTGGTGTTCCTTATGGAATGTTCCTCCAAGACTGTACATTTCGAAAAAAACAAGTGTTGGAATTGGATTCTCGACATTCCGCGATCTTTTATCCCAATTAATTTAGGACGATGTCTTCATTTCGTTTGCATTTTTAAAATCGAAATCATGGCTGCCCAAGCTGCAGCCATATAAATATTTCAAAGTTTTTTATATAAACAGAAGTACTAAATTGTACCATAAAAGTACACTCACGAAGGTAGGCGCCTTGGTTGACGATGACTGTATTCTGCATTCTTCGGGGCCGGTACTTCTTATACTCTGTACTATAAACTTTGCAGGCATTGCTCGCTATCGTGATCCAGTGGCGCCGGAGGAATTCTCACTTTTATAATAAATGCAACAGGTGAACAAATATATTTTATAAAATATAATCCACAGCAGATATCTCAAACACGAGTCTCGTGATAAACTACACTTAACTTTTCAAGAAGAAATTAATTTTTTTTCTTGTGCAGCCCAGACAGAAGTCGACACATTACAAAAACTTAAACCATCATTAAAGATACATAATTAGAAAAAATTGGATTTTTTCAATTTGAAGATTTGTTCCTCCAATTAATAAACGAAATAAAATAAGTGGTTAAAAGGTTTATCTATTTTTAATGATTATTCTTCTGCTTTAATCGGCTTAAATACAAACTCGTTTCGAACACCTCTAATTTATAGGAAAATTTATGTAAAATATGTATCATGTTAGCCATTTAATTCATCGATTCGTATAATTTTTCAAGGCAAATACACCTAACACTTAGTTTTAGTTTTTGTGTAATTATTAAATTGATATCGAAATAAAAAACGTCATAAATTAAACTGTTTCCCCAGTCGGATTATAACGATCCAAACATTAAGAATGCATTAGACACGATGGTTTTTAATCAAAAATAATTAACTGCCATTGCATAATGAAGACCAAAGTTTAATCTTACTTTTGAACTAAACATGGAAAGTTGCATATGCCAGTAAAAACCAGAGCTTTAATATTATTCAATAATAACTCGAAAACCGTGTAAAATTCAAAAATGCGTTAAAACATAAACTGTTCGTCTTTTCCTGCTGAATATTTTTTGCCTCTTCGGTATTTTTGATACCTTTCGCCGTTTTCGACTTATGAAAGAAATTGTCCGGATAGATGTATACCAATTCGTTTTGAGAACGAAGTAATTTTGAGTCTCGGCGTTTACACAGAAAAAAGAAAAAGATCTATCCTGATTTTATTGTTATCGAATTTAGCAGTGTAAAACGTAGTTTGTATGTAACCTCCACGATTTAATAAATCCGCATTTTTGAAAAGCCTTCCCCTCTTACCACTAATTTTTAAATTTGGAAAATACTTGAAATACTTCCGCTTTTAAAACAAGAGCTAATGTTTGAAGATGTGTAGGAAGATAATTCAAATTTTGTTCTACTTGGCACGAATTTGAGTGCAGCTAATTTAACTAAATTCTTTTGGCAGTATACAGATCCACTTGCACAAGAAAATTTCATTGTGTGATCGAACCATGGCCAGGGTGCGGAAGTCGAAAAAAAATTAAACTTATTGATCTGAATCATCAAATTACTCACGAAATTAATCACATAATTATTATATTATTACAGTCATTAAAATGTAAATGCACCGCTTCTTTGCATGTTTATATCATTTTCAAGTTGACCAGCAGTAAAAAAACTACAAAAATGTAACATTGAACTTCTTTGTAAGTCAAATTATACACAAAAATTTTGCTTTTGTAAAACCGCCCTGACCTTCTCGATTAAAAATAATAAATACCAAGAATTCAATTAAATTTTATTCAAAGTCATTGCTGATTACGATCTTTTGGCCGGTTTTGTTCAAATTGATTCATCGGCGGGGTTGCTCGCTTGGTGACGCATTCAAATTTCTATTTCTTTCCAAAATCCTTTTAAGGACGAAAATATTAATGAGACTTGAAAGATCGCAAAATAATGGGCGCAATAATTAAAAAAAAAGTTCAACTGTCGACATCACAAACTGATAAATATTTTGGGCAGTCGCCAAAAAATCTAACGAGCAACAAACACTTCAAATAAAAATAATAAACACTTAAAAATTTTTAATGCATTGAAACAATTCCACCGCAACGTGAAATTTTTTATGAAATATCAAATTTAAAATTTTGAGTATGTTTATTTTCTAAATTTAATTGCGGCAACCGGCAAGTGTGCCATGGGATTAGATTGACAAATTGGGTTTGATGTGCATTGGAGAGCCTCAAGAATTTTTTGTTAATCACGTGTCTGTGACTACCCGCACCATCCGTTCTCATGACAGCTGTCACCTGTTAATGTCTACACGGATATACCTGAGCTTGTTTACTGCTGCTGGTGCTATTTATAAGGATTCTGGTAACATTATACATCCATTTGGATTGCTTTCGTCAAACAAAAATTAAAATATATCGTTTTCGGGAGTTCTAATAAAATACTCTTTCACGGATCGCGGAGTCTACCGTTTAACCACGCGATCATCCTACCGAAGAAAAGTAATCTGGTGTTCTGATCCAAATTCCTGTGTGTGGCATTTATTTGGAACGGTTTAAAAATGGAGCAACAAATCAAAAATTAACAATCGCTTTCTGTGTGTTTGGGACCTTAACATAATTTTTCATTCTGCTCAAATGTCCTAAAAATAGCGAAAGTGGAAAAACTACTGGTGGCACAAAATATGTCAGTTATTTTTGATCAGCTTTCATGTAAAACGAACTCAACCAAGACGGCTTAATCTAAATATTCTAGCAGAACTGAAATTTTCTAAAAAAAAAAAAATAATAATGACGTCACATTGCTGATTATACGTAAAATAAGACCTACAGCTTAACGTGGAATCCAAACTACCGTACTAATAATTTGGCAATTTTAGATGCAATATCAGACAAAATATATCCTGCGAAAATTTTCTGCTCGGGTAAATTTACTTCAGACTAAAGCAAAATCCTAGTTAATTTGTTTTTCCTAATAAAATGATTTAAAAACAAGATTTTTGTGATTCCACGTCCAGTTTGACTATATAAAACTGAAATCGCCGGAGGAGTCCGGTGTATAATATCTGACGAAATCCAAAGAATTACTATAGTTATTTTCGAGAAGAGATGCTCTATCTTTTACTGTTACTGGAGGGTATTCCATACCCCCCAGACCCCCCGGTTTCAAAAAGCAAATTTATGTATGTAGCCCTCCCTCAATATCCTATGCATGGCCGTTTAGTTTACTTTCCAGGTTTGATCAACATTACTGAACAGATACAAATTATCTGTGTCATAAAACCAATCGTAGAATATATGCAATTTTTCAAACCGGGGGGTCTGGGGGGTATGGAATACCCCCCAGTACACCAGGAATTGCCGTGGTAGCTTATTAAGTGTGTACCAAAGACGTTCAAAAGGATATTCCAAACAATTATCAGTCTTATACAGATATTCCATACCTCTTAGACTCCTCAGTGCATAATAACAGTAAGGAAAATCAAATTTAATAAAATTAACACGGATCATGCACACAAACCTGCTAAACTGCTATGTTGTTTACGTAATTTGTTTATAATATATTTTTGTTTTCGTTAAGCATAGGCAAACTACAATATGCAAATTGTTAAAAGAAGAATAGAATAAATTAATTTCATACAAAATCAGCCCCACGCTTCTTGTCAACAGATGTTTTCAAAATGCTATTATAAGTTTTTTCTTATGTTATATATTATTTGTTATTTCTAAGGAAATTTGCAGTCCGAAATGTAGAATATAAAATTTCTAAAACGAATTAATAATACTAACTCTCCAGAAATTGACTTTGTTGAAGCCTGAAGTTCCATTTTCTACAAATATGATGAAATTTGTCCTTTTGATTTGTAAATGTTATCAAGTGGGTCGCAAAAAAATTTTAGTGGGCAGTAAACTTGACTATTTGTACCCATTCTACAGTACAATAAATTTCTTTGGCGTAAAAAATCACAACATTTCAAAATGCAATTTTTCTTTTCTCCAAGAATTGAAAGCCCATGAAAAATTTAAATCTATCTACCGATTTTGTAGATCAATTAATTGCTATATATTTACTTAATTAACGTGGCTGGTAATTCTGCAATGAAAATCGTGAACGAAAGTAATTAATCTAAGGTAATTAATGGTTGTTTGAGTAAAAATGTAAAGCAAGCAATAAATCGTTTTGTAATTTGTGTTGCATCCCATAGTAAAATTGCAGGAAAAATCTTCCATCTTCTAAAAATTCAAAAAGTTGTTCTCGAGAGAAAGCAAACAAATCGTGGGGGGGGGGGGATTATACAATTTCTGTAATTTCTGATCCAATAAATAATTGCTCGATCAATCAAATCGAAGCACGGTAAAAAATTAAAGTTATTTAAATATTTTTCCGATTACAAATTAATTAATTCGTGTTTTGTTTGAATTTAATTACGATCGACTCGTCGTTTTGCATATTTCTTCTGGAACACATTGTTTTCCAAACGAATAAATAAATTTTAATGAAACTTACAAAATGTTTATTAACTCTCTCAAGTTTCAAATATTCCAATACATTAAAATAAAAAGTTCTATTTTAAATGTCAAATTCTTTTCTTTGTTTCCAACTCTTTTAATTCGAACGCTCGAAAGTTTTTTGGATTAACCCCAAAATGACCCTGGTTGCTACTACCAAATTATTTTGCCATTAAGTAACAATTTAAATCGACTTTATTTATATCATTAAAAAGATGGTTTAGATTTCAAAATTTTCTGAGAAAATTTAATTAATGTAAATAAAAACAATAATTTTGTATCCTTTAATACTCAAAACATTGAGTAATCTTCCGGTCCCGCTTCCACGGCGCCGATTCGTCACGCCGGAAAAAAAATCGAGAAATTGACCTCTCCAGAAATTCCTTTGTACCGGTAGCGTGGCTTGATCAAGAAAAAAACGTTTAATTATTTCACCTGCATATTATTGTTTCGACTCGAGCAAGTGGACGTGGGCAGAAATTCCATTCAAGAAAACAAGAGCAACTTTCATACATCAGCATATTTTATTCGTTACCTCACCATAAGAACGAAGCGAGCAACAAAATTTCTATATTTCTTGACCAGGTGTTGAAAAAATCGGAAATATTCCTTCAGGTTACTTTAACTTTCATACGATCCCACGTAAATGCCGTCGATAATGTTAACAAAATTTGCCAAGACAAAAAATTAATTTTGAATTTCATCGTGGAAAGAGCCGCGTTTGATTCGCTTCCAAGTTCGTGATTGGTTGATGTAATTATATAAATGCTGGCATTCTTTGCTATATCATACGCAAATTACATTTAGAAAATCGCAGTAAATACCGGAAATGAAACATGCGAAGAGTATTCTCGAGTCGTTTACTAATTGAAATTTTAAATCATGCGGAAATTTAAGCTCTCAATCATTAAAAATAATTGTCCAAATTACTCGCACGCATCGATTTATTCCATCTTGAAATAATGTATAATTCACCTTAGGAAGCCATTTGTGTGATTCTTGAACAGCAATAAAAAAAATTTGCTGCTCAAGTAAGCTGTAAGCTGAAATAACGCACCTGCTAAACAATAAATAAAAAACTTCGAAAACTTCGATTGAAAGAGGAGGAATAAATTAATAAAGTAAAGAAAATTTAACATTCTTTGCAGTTTGCTTTAATAGGGGGCGACGTTCATTATACGGCATTATGACGTTGAATTAACGTTTATATTACGTGTTTATTGGTGTGTATTGCAAACTTTCAAATTTAATACCATGACTGCAAGCCGTGAAGTCTGGGGGGGGGGAGGAAGGCATCGGTAATTATATTAATTTCAGTTCAATTTAAACCTTAGAATAATAAAACTAAGTTTAAATCTAGGATATGACGTAGGATACTATCAATCCAGTATTCAATCCAGTGTCGTCCAAAATTTCCGATTTTTTAATTTGGCTTTTAGTTTATTACAAATATCTTTAGTTTTAATTTTTTTTAATACTTCAAGTTTAATGTTTTTGTTATTAGTTGTAAAGATTGTTTTTGTTTTTTCTGATTTTTTTACGGTTGCAGGCGGACTTCAAGTACTTGATAAATAATTTCGGGGGGGGGGGGTCTAACCCCTCCCCCCCTCCCCGTAAATACGGCCCTGACTGCTTCAAATTGATAATAGCCAGACGAGAATTTTTTTCACAAAAATAGAAAATCAAGCAATGTAACAAAATTTATAAAATAAAATTTTTTAATGAAAAACAATAATTTATTGTAAATTTTTAGATTGGCGATGTATTTATCAACCTTTTGAAAAATTAATAGCAACACAAGTGGATAATATTGAACAAAAAATGATATATAAAAAATGTGAGAGAAAAACAGGAAATGGAATGATCAACGAAGTCGATGTTGTCGGATGGATCTGCATTTTGCAAAATCATGAAGTTGCTTTTTGGAAAGGTCTAAAATTTAAAACTTCAGGTCGGGAAATTTGTATAAAGAATCAATTTTACACGCGTGCTGACTCACAATATAAAACCTGTAGCGCCAATAAATTTATATTGAACGCCAATATGGGCAGAAGCCGAAGCCCAAAAACGGTTCCGATCTCATTGTGTAAATCAGTGAAACTATAATGTTTCTTTTATCGCACAGAATGCATCTTTGTCGAAGTTGAATACATACGTGAGTTGACCTGTAGAACAGGTAGGCAATAAATTTTTGGGTGCCGAAACTTGGCGCCGTCTTTGTAATATATTACACCCACCGAAAAACATTATGGGATATATTCATAATTTACATCGCTTTTGCAAATTGCAATTATTTCGGTAACAGAAGATCCTCAATCGTTTGAGAACTTCTGAACAAAATTTTTAATTTTTGAAATCATAAGTGAATGACTTCTATTTTTTTAAACTTATTTCTCGTATGGATCGAATAACAAAAAATTTGTGAATGAAAAAGAGAAAAAATACGATTATTTAAAAAACATAAAATCAATTGCGTTACAATTCTACACGTTGTAATCGTACTCGTATAGACGATTAACAATAAACAAGTGATTAATAATACTTGCATAAATCAGTGCATAATTATCTATTAAAATATATCAATACGCATTGAACTGTGTCATTCTCATTCGATTTGAATATTCATTATTCATACAATTTCGTTATTATAAAATAATGTATTTTATTTTGCGATGCAAGTTAACGCAACTTGCTCGGAGCAACCGACCGGTGGTTCTCAAACCAATTCCAGATTCTCCATATATTCGGTTGGTCATGTCAAAATTTTAACACCCAAGTGTGAAACAAAAAATGTGTTTCACACACATACAACATAATTACAAAAGTTATAATACTTTTAGATATTATGCTTTTAGAGCACAGGCCATAAAAATAAAACAGATACGGTGTCAAAAATAGCGACAATAATAATTATTGTGACTGAAACATAGCAAAGTAATTTTTAAGACTTCTCAATATGATGTCATACAAGATAAAAATATTTTTAGCAAAAGACCAACAATAAAAAACTGATTAAATTTAAAAGCTTTCTAAAGCCGGGCTCTCTGGACGCGGTATGGCGAACCAATCAAATTAACGTAGAATCTCGATAGGACTTCGGGGCGAAAACCAAAAAATTGCACTGCTGACCGGTGTTGTTAACCTACAGCAAAATGTTTCACCGTTTTTATCTTGTTTTATTTTTGGTAAGTTTGCTTAAGTTGTTAGCACGTCTAAATTTTTTTACTTATTATCACATCATAAATTAAAACAAGATCAAACTTTGATAAAAAAACATATAAATTCCATTTTTGAGGACACGTGAGTAGAAAATCGTGTTATACAGTGTTCCACAAGTTTCCGCCAAAGGACCGTTTTGTTGTAAGCACATAAAAGTTAAATATTCGCTTAATTGAAACTGGATCAAGTTTTTTATAACGGCTTCGAAATGATGGATTTGATTTGAATGAATCGTTATCACTTAAATATCGTTCCCATTATGCGCTTCGCTTTGGAACTCATCTGAACAATAATAATTGTCAAGTCAAATTGACAAAGAAATCATTTTACAGCTCATTGGAAGCGTGTAATCCGCTTCAAATTTGCAACACACAAGAGAAGCGGCTCGCATTTAAAAAAATTTCTATTACATTTTCAAAGAACATTCCACACGATAATTACTGGTTTTCTAGAAATCCTTCAAGATATTACAAATAATATATTATGGGTACTTAAAATTGGAGTTGACGAAACAGGTGAGATCTGCTGAAAAGCATAATCCCCCAAAGTCGTAGACAACAACAAACAGGTAAAAACATTCGGGGGTGCACCAGAAAATTTTCAATTCATTATTTTGCAATTTATGAGCCTTAATATTTTGAAGCAGAATATGCGGTTACTTTGAAGAAATTTAAGTTATTTCGGATTAATTAGCATCAGGTATTTGCAAAAATACGAAAGGAATGTTTCAATTTGTAAATTGGAAAAATATTGAAGAAAAAAGTAGCGCATTTATAATTAACTCGATTTAAAAACAAGTTAAGACGTTGATAATGCAAATATAACCCTTGAAAAATAAAAATTACATTCCAAAAGATTAAAACTTGTTCGGCCACTATATAAATTAATAAAATCTTAAATGATGATTTCTTGCATATACCTAAGTAACATTAATTAATGTTTTAATTTCTTCCGTCAAACGAATTTAGAATATCCATTATTTCTTTCGTCGTTATTTTATTTTTTGAATTTAAGTTGGAAATTTTATTTTGCCAATAATTCCGCTTATAAAATACTTTTTCTTATCAAACCGCTTTGCAACACAACAGTAATTTTTGTAACGTTGAAAATGCAAAAAAATTACATTTTCTTAATTTTTTTCATATTATCAAATCGTCGAGACCCCTTGGTCGAGGTTCTATGATTTAGTATTATCGGTCTGTCCTTGCTGATTAATCTAATGGAAACTTACAACAAAAATTTAGATATCCGATTTTTCCAAAATTTTAGAGTAAATAAATAACTGGTTAAAATCTCTATCACAAAACTGTAGGAGAGGTCGGGGGGTTACAAGAAAAAACATTAGCTAAAATAAAAAATTAAAATCAAACCTTCTCAATCGCAGAATATTCCTTTCCTGTTAGTAATCCCCCCCCCCCCCCCGAAATTATTTATCAAGTACTGGAAGTCCGCCTGCAATCGTAAAAAAATCAGAAAAAACAAAAACAATCTTTACAACTTATAACAAAAACATTAAACTTGAAGTATTAAAAAAAAATTAAAACTAAAGATATTTCTAATAAACTAAATCCCAAATTAAAAAATCGGAAATTCGTATTAATATCCGGCGATTGGCGACACTGGATTGAATACACCTACTACTAAATTGCAAAAATATAAAAACTGACGATGAAGAATATAAAAAAGCCCTATATATTTACAGTACTGTGTAAAAGTCTGCGGCCCCTTAATTAATATTGTTAGTTATTACTCATATTAATTAATTTTAGATTTTTTGAAAAATAATTATATTGAAATAAATGAAATAGATATTTTATCTTAATTCTTACTGTTATGGTAAAAATTTTAAATTGCTATAAATTGTTTGAACCAAAAATTTTAAAAGAAAAATAAATTTTATGACCATCATCGGCAACATAGCTTAAAATAACACTTCCGTAATATATTAGAGTGGGCATTGCAAACCCATAAATTGTCTTATATTTTGGTGTAATTTAATTCTTCGTTTTGACAACATTATTTACCATCCGTAAAATAAGAATTTAGTTTGTGATTTTTATTAAATTAAAAAATTTTATGTAAAGACGGTTTTTTGCAAAAGAGTTTAGAATTAAAATATGAATAAGTTTAAACTTATTAAAAATATCGTAGTAAACAAAACTTTTAAAATGGCACAAACAAAATTTTATCCGCGATGCCCCCCAGAAGTCAACCTGTAATCAAAATTTGTCGCTCCCTCGACAAATTATTTTCAACCATTAAATAAAGTTCACAAAAATCAAAATTTTCTTTGAATATCGAACTTAAATAAAAAAAACCGCTCAAAAAAATAATTACTTTAATTAAATAAAAACAATCTTCTCACAAAATTTCAACTTTTTTGCGGTCACTTTCGACCAAAATTACTTTTAAACAAAATATTCCAATAACAATACTCAAAAATAAAATCTTAATTGCACAAATACTTGCACAAAATTATACTCAAAAAATGAGCGGTGCAAAATCTAGGCCTCCATCGTTTCCGCCATCTTGGCAAAAAAAACCTCCCTCTACTCATTTTTCTACAAACATTACATTTCAAAAATTAATATAACAAAATTTCAATTTAAAAAATTACCAAAATTGCATTTATTTTGCCGATTTTAGCATGACTGGCGGTTTAAGTTAGAACTTAATTTTTTTTATTTAGGTATTTATTTATTTATCGAGTTCCTTCTATTTTTTATTTGATATTTGTTTTTTATTGTAGTTTTTTTTTATTTTTTAAATATGGTGTACTTTATACTTTTATTTTTTTGTTTTGAATTTTAGTTTCCTTTGTATTTTAATAAATTAGCTATTTATTTTTTAATATTTTTAGTCGCCCCCCCCCCCCCCGAAAATCTAATCTAAATACGGCCCTGTGTATGAGGTTGACACAGCTACCGGCTATTAATAAAAATGCCAAATATAATTATTGGTCGGATAACTACCATAATTACTGCGACTCTTATTTCTTCACTTTCCTCCTAGATTAATACAGATCCGAGGAGATAAACTTGGAAAAATGTCGACTTGGGTACCTCAAAATTCATAATCACAGATTTCTTGAAGCTTGAGGCCACTTAAAAGAATTTCGCGGTATCTAAATTATTAATTACTATACCGGGCCTAATAGCTGATAGTTTAAAACGTTCTGTTCACGACCAGATCTGGTCAGATGTCCCTGATTCGTCATGTATCCTCTGTAGGATAGAAAGTTTAGAAAATCTTGATCTACCATTTTCTTTCTACCTTTTCGGCATTTAATACAAATAAATGATATTTAAAAAAAAATCTTTTTATTTTACAATGCATGTATTTAGAAAATTTGTTAAAAAATATTGTAAATTAAATATACTTCACTATAAAATGTCGTGTTTCGAAAACCATATACAACACCATTTTATTATTTTGTAAATTATTTTAAAGTTTGAATATGTGTTAGTATTTATTTATTTATCACATTGTACATAAGAAATGTTTGTTAAAAAATTTTGCTATGTAAATAAAGGTAGGGAGAACGAAAGAAAAACTAGAAAGAGTGGGGCTTAAAGGCAGACTTACGCCTTAACGTCGAATAGATTAGCGGACAAACATCATTCCCGCAATAATAAATTAAATTGTTAATTGTTTAAAAATTAATGAAATAAATTAAGTTAAATTGATTTGATGTTTTTATTTAAATTGATGAAGTGCAAGTGTTAAATAAAATTGGAAAAGTGAAGAATTTGTGATAAATTTGGTCGATGCAAAAGTACATTGCAACAAATTTGTTTGACCAGACGCCAGCTGGAATACCATGTGCGCTTGCAATACAACATTCAATGCCACAAATTGCAAGGCAAAAGAAAAGATTGAGCATTTTTAATTTACAAAAAATTAAAAAAAACACTGAAGAGCTCATAGCTAAAATAATGGATGTACACCCAGCTAGAATAAGTTTTGGAATAAGCAAATTTTAAAGATTTGCATAGCTCGGGTCATCTCAATACACTGTATATTGCAATGGTTATTTAGCAAAAAGCTATGTTCCCAAGCATTCCAAAGTGCTCCAAGCTTGTTCTTAAATGCGGGAGTAGAGACGGTCGTATCTCAGGTTGGGTTCTTTCGTTTATTTGAATTGCTCTTTTCCAAATTTAATGAATTTGTTTACCAAATATAATTTAAAAAAAATTTTCTTCTTGTAAAAAAAAATCAATAAACCGTATTTCAACAAAATATTTCCAATAAAAAAAAATGCTTCTCCATAAATAATTATCAATCCAAAAGCCAATGCAAAATAAATGTTGAGTTCTGTCACGTTTTCTATCCCACGATTTTAACTTTTTCCTATTGAAAATACGTGAAAAGGACACTTTTCTAAGCATACTAGAACAAAAATTTTGTAGGATAATGCAAAAGTTTTCGAAAAAAATCGATTTTAAAAATGTAAAATTTACATGTATTTTAGATACACCCTTTAACACGGCTGCATGATTAGCCGATTTTGTGTAAGGCCAAAAAATAAAAGCCATAGAACTCGTCCGGGTGTCGACCGCGACTGACAACAACATTAAGAGTATATCAAAGCACACGTACCGCCAACAAAATGAAGAGCAGGGAGACAGACCGTCACGCATCGGGGTGTATCATATTACATTTCCCTACTTTTCGTAATTTTAAAATGCCATTATTTCGACAACTATTGCAAAATGCTAAAAAATTTATATGTTAATATACTCAGAAAACTGTCAAGAAAAAAGTTCAATTCTTGGGATAGAACACATGACTCTATCCTAAATGTTAACTAAAATTTCAATAACTTAGAAAGGAACGAAGTTTCGTTGTTAGCGTTATCTAAATCGCCTGCTTATCAATAGCACCATTCGTTCCTACGAATACAATAATTTTTAATAATTCAAACTCAATTTTTATTTTCACTGTTCTCTTTCCAATTCCATCAAACCAATCAAATCAACTATTGTTCAGTAGCCACTCATAAAAAAATTTATCCAAATCAATTCCAAATATCAAAAAATATACTTTCAAAAAAGCGCAATAATGCATTCGCATATAAACTCACTTTATTCAATCAAACAAAAATAATCACTCAAATTACCAATTATCAAAAATCTCACAAATTTTCAAAGAGCCACAAATCAATCGACCAGCTCGGCCGCCGTCTTTGGCTAAAAAGTCTCGTTTCTCCGTCGATTCGCCCCCACCTCTCCAATTTACAATGTTACCATTTAAACTTCATAAAATCAAATTTTCTATCAAAATGTACCGGGTGGGCGCGAATCACTTTGAAACACAACAATATATACAAATATATACACACATCTTGAATAAACAAACTAAACAAAATGTTAAAATAATGAATGTTAACTGTTAAGTAAAGAATACATACTTACATAGAAAAATAATATTTAAAAAAAATAGTAAAAACAACAAATTAACATTTAACAGGTTTTGACTAAGAATATTTGAATAAACAAGAAATGGATTTTGAAAAAAGTACGTTATAAAAGTGATGAAAATTTAAAATATGAAATAAAAACTTTGTAATACGATATAAAGGCCCCTATTTCACAATTATTATTGATCATCAGTCGTATTTAACATAAGAAACCAAGAATTGTAATCATTTTGTTCCATATTGTATTATATTGTTTTAAAACATTTTAACCATACGTGTACGATGCGCGGTTTTGCGTAAATTATAATATTGTATATAAATAACTAAATAATGGTGCCAGTCCGTACTTTTGCCAATAATCTTATTTTCGAACAGCAATTACACCCAACCTATGCATTTCGTTACAAAATTTTATAAATAAAAGTTATGTAAAATTTTATGATGTATTACATTATTTTTATACATTGTATTCGTACAATGCACGGTTTTGGAGTAAATTGGAAAAACAGTTAACAATTGATAATATTGATAAAATTGTAATTATACAACAAATTTCACTTCCGAGTTATATAATATACTAATTTTGTACTATTCTGCACCTTTCATCTCGAAGGAGAAAATGTGGCACTTTGCCCACCGAAAAAAAAAGAAAAGCAGGTGCTTTCTCCTGGTAATGCAAAATTTTCACTATTTTCCAATAATCCAACATATAAATTGGAATAAGTTTGTCAACCCGTCATTTTATACTCTATTGTGTTGTTATTAAGTTCTTGATAATTTTAAAACAACCGTGGGACGCACGGGTATCACGTAATCGTAAAAAGTAATTAAAAATTTATGAAGGCTGACCATTTTCCAGATGTACCTATTATTTTTTAATAACATTAATAATTTAATAATTACACCAAAAACTTGATAAATGTTGGAATATAATCAATACAATGCAATTTTTATATGATTATTTCACCCATAGGAAAAATTTTTCACTATAATTAAAACATACATTTCTCAAAAAAATGTTAGATTAAAGTTTAATAAAATTCCCTTACTTTTAAGTTATAAAAATTAAAATGTGTAATTAATTTTGTATTTTTAGCTAATCCAAAAATGAAAGAAAATTACCTGGTGATGAATTAAAGTTTTTCACTCTCTGTGAAGCAATCAGACAAATTTCTTTCCTTCGTTTTATTAATTTCACCAAGATAAGCACCTAAGTGCAAGAATTCACGAGATTCCATTTGCGAAGCTAACCAATAAAATGTTTCTTCTTTTTCTTAATGTTGCGCATTCCTCCATTAAATTTCAATAAATATTTTTTATACTTCGAATTAAACTCTCTTAAAAAATAAAATTTTATTTCGTTTGAGGCATTTAAATAATGGAAATTAATACAAACACCCGTGAATGTTTGTTCAACACTTAAAAAGTAAACTATGTGTGAATGTGTTGTAAAAACGCCATTCAAGATTTTTTGAATGGTTCTTCTAAATATAACTTCAATGTCCTGGTGAGAAAATATCGTCGGAATGAAAGTGACCAATAATGTTGTTTTTTATAATAAATTGCTAAACAACAGGATATTTAAATTTTATTTTCATAATTTAGTGCCCAAACAACAATCCGAAAATATTAAAACTGCCGATTTTAGAAATCAAAGGAGGTGGATTATTTCCTTAAAATTAATGATGATTTATGGTTTTCTAATTTATTGCTCTAACCGATCATTTCAAATGTGCTTAGAACAGAATCTTTGCCAAAATTTTAAAATTATGGATTTATTGAACCTTTCGGCGGTTCAACAGCAATATCCTAAATTTTGACTTATCTGCTGTAGTTCTAAAATTTCTCCTCGAGAAATAATATGCGATTATTTTTAATATTAAAACACGAATCACTGAGACAGTTCGAAAATTAACATTAAGTGATCACGTTCTCTACATACCTAGAAAGTTACCAAGGAATAACCCGTTTTGAACCAACTGAAACGGGTACAAAATAATTTATGATTAATTCTACCCATTAGTTAATAGATTTCCCGCCGAGAATTAAAAAAAAAAAAGTTTTATTTTATTGAAAAATTATTTTCACATTTTTCTGTAACAACGCCCGTTTTCTGGCGTCTCATACAAGACCCGTTAAACACCTCGTGTTATGAACAAAGTATTTACGAATTATTTATTGATATTTTTATTTTGATGTTTACATGTAAACATTTTTAAAAAAATAACTTGTAATTTGCAATTTGATCACTGTTTAACATATTCTCGAATGCTAAACATTGATATGGTCGTTATAGTACAGCAAACTTGTAGTACTACGTTAAGATAACAAATAAAAAACCAAAGTCATTTATTCTCTTGTCTTACACCTATTTTACTGGCGTAATTTTTAAACAAATTTGTAAGCTGTTTAATTACAAATCTAATTGGCGCTTATTCGAGTCGTTGAATTTAAATGTAATCAATTAAAATTTTTACTAATTAAACGGTGAGCTTTCATCAAAACATTTTAATTAAAATTTATTATATTACAAATTCATCTAATTAGAAAATTATTACCTATGTATATTGCAAAAACTAATTAGTCATTTTTTTATTACTTCTCTCTCTTCGCACCGCATTAAGTGAACGTATCAAAAAAGAAGCCAAAAAAACTACATGCTAAAATGTCAAAATGTACATGATGACACAAAAACGTTAAAGATGACAGGTGTGTGCGGTATCAACATAACTTCATTTAAATAAATTAAATTATTACCAAAAAATACACAAAGTTATGCGGATATCTTTCAAATCTAAGGCATTAAAATAATTTATTTAATTTAAAATATTTTTACATAATATTTTAATGGCTCGCGAAGACATATCTACTTTTATTATTAAAATTTATTTTAATTAATTATTTTTAATTAAATTAAAGCATTAAAAATTGGCGCCGTTAAAAAGAAATAATGGCAACGGTAATTTGGAAAGGTCCGTACGCCGCTGGGCAACTCAAATAAATTTGATTTATCTGAAAATAAACAAAAATTGAATTTGAAAATTTGATAAAATTGATATTTGTCAATAATATTGTTTCAACATCCTGTAATCATTTTAATCGTCTGAGAAAGGTAAATATTTATCAGTGCGTTATTTACACTGCCGTATTGTAAAAAATCAAAAGTAATCATCCAAGTAGTAAAATTTTATAACAAATTTTTGTTATATAAAAAGTCGGTGTTTCCGTTTTATCCGATTAAATTTATAATAAATAAGTTAGTTTATTTTGTAAATGCTGTTGTCTGTCATGCATTGCCATACATGGATGTGTAGATTTATACAAAGCACTTCATAAAAAGTGCGTAGTAATAAATTTGGGTTGGATGTAGGAGTTGCAAAAGTAAAAGCTCTCATTTGCAAGAGATAATTTTTTTCAATAACAAAAATAGGTCGTACGCCCTTTCAGTCAAAGGAAAGTTGGGTAGGAAGAAATCTCTAATCCTCAAGTAGGTTTCCACCTACCACCGTATTTCGTCATTCCTTTGGTCCAAATATTGCTAATTGTGTTGCAACTTTTAAAAAATGTATTCTTTATATTGTTTAAAAAAAACAGATTATGTAAATATCAAAACTTACCCTAGACCAACACTGCGATCAACTCAATGAAAATTTGCCCATTGCAGAAAATATAAATAGTGAGTTATCAAAAACAAACAATTTCGATTAAAATAACTTACATATTCGATTACAAAGGAGTATTTGCTTTAAATATGTATCCAAAAGATTTACAAAATCAACATTTATGCAGGAAAATTATACATGGTGTACCTTAAATTTCTTGTAAACTATTACACACCTCAAATTAAAAATAGTTAAAACAATGCTATTTTTTTACGCAAAGAATGTTAAAAAATAATATTTAAAAAATGTACACCATGTATAGCTTTAAAATGTAACTTTATATACGGAAAATAATATGTTTGCTTTAAAATAAAAAATGTACACACCTTTTATTCTAAATCAATATTCTGTATCAGATACCAAAAGAGAGGTAAAATTTACTTTTCTCCATAACATAACCTACTTCTCATTTTAATAACAAATTATAGCCAATTAGTTGATGATGATCCAAAATTTTCAGATACAAAAATTATTATGGTATTTTTTTAAAGTTTTTCAAACACCATCCGAAACTATATAAATTAGGCTTTAGGGTATAATCCGTCCGAACGACAAAATACCCCCGTTTAGTATCCCGTCGTTCCCCAATCCGGTTCTGGCAACTGTAGGTTTTAAATTCTAAAACTGGTGTTAAAAATAAAATTGTTGAATTTAATCGAAACGAGAGATGTGTAAAACATATTATTTAGGGTTGACAATAATAATAATCTATTTAAAATCTAATAATTAACTAAAAATTGCAGTTCATTGTTGCCCTCTCCGTATCAGACGCCACCGGTATCTACAATTTATATTATTGAGTTTGTATTTAAGAACTGAAATTTTAATCTTCACATCCTAAAGGATATTCCATAGCACTAGAGACGGCACCTACAGACAGATTCCTACACCCAGAAAAAAATTTGTGGTAGTAACTAATTTTTTTATTAAAAATACCACCAATAAACTTTATTGCCCCTGCAACCAAGGTTTTTGTACTACAAAAAAAGTTTTGTTTAATTAACTAATTCAGTTGCCAGATCAGCATTGAGATCTTTTTTTTAGAAATATTTAATAAAATCAATCGTAGAGCATACGCACACATACGCTGATTTTCAAAACGGGGGAGAGGTCCCCCCTTTAGCCAGTATTTATGGTTTACTTTACACCACGAAATAAAATAAGTTTCATTTTCATTGGCTGAAAATGTTGTTTCGATAAATCCTATTCTACTAGATCCCCGCTTTAAATTCCACGGCTAACTATAGGTTATCTCAATATAGCACTTTAATTATTTCAAAATTTTTAAATTAGTCGTCGATCTGGGATTCTAAAAAGTGCCTGAAAAAACAGTAACTCTTTTTCTTAAAGTCTAAAGTCTATTTATTTAAATTTTGCAACGTTTAGAAATGTATATACTAGAAGGGGGGGGGGAGAATCAATACTATTTTCTTAATATTTTCTTGGTCCAATTATTTTTCGGGGTGTTCCAAATATAAAAATAAATTTTCACAATATATTCTAAAAATGGATTACGTAAATAAATTTTAATTGTATCATAATATCATAATTTTCAAATGTGAATTTTACAAATTCTACCATAATTAAACTATACTCAAAATTTTTAAATTTGCTTCCAATATTCAATAAAATCAAAGAATCAACCATTTAGTGTTTATTTAATTTTATTTAAATAAAAGAATATTTTCCTTTCAAACCAAAAATCACGTCCAGCCCTTCGCAAACCCCAGGATGACTCATTCCAAAATGAAAAAATATTAGAAAACTGCCCGTGTATTCCAAACTTGACAATAGTCAAGTTTGATCAATCAATAGATCAATAGATTCTGTACTTCTTTACGTAACGCAGTAACGAGCAGTGCGGCCTTCAGGCCGCACAACGCTATGCAATCGAGTTTCTATATAATCTGAAGTAAATATCATAACATATTTATTAAAAATTTAATATTAAAATATTTCGTGTCCCTTAAGCGGTTGCACGGCCTCCCACTTTGAGAAACGCTGGATTATAACATCATCTACGTCGTAAAAGTTAAACCAAAACATTCGAATTACGAATTGAAAAATGAGGTATTTGAATAAATTATTATTTATTATTTGTAAGTTTGTTTATATTGCGTTTTATAGTGTAAATATATAGTTAACTTGGAAAAATTATTTGATAGCTTTTTTATGTTTATATTCGGATATTACATTGTTTAAATGATATACCGACAAGTTATGAATTCACAACAAAATTCAAAATATTAAAAATATTATTTTTTAAATAGCGTTTCTTTTTTTTGATTAATTTGAATGTGGTAAAATAAAATAATCATATTATTTAAAAGTTCAGGAAAAAAAACAAGTAACGCATTTGCTGATTGTGCTACGATCTTTTCAAATATATTCCAATGGGAAGGGTAACCCCCTGGTACACCTGTGTTTTACAAAATCTCAAAACGTCTCGGATAGTCAATCAAATCTAAGATCAAATAGCTGACCACCCGGAAACTGGGCAATCCACGTGGATTGAAAATTACCGTCATCTCCCATCAAAAATTATTGCGTGAGGAAGAAATTGGGTGCTCATAATTTTGAAAAGCACGGAAGGATGAAACCGATTGGAACCACCAAAGAAACACCTGTCACATCCGCACAAAAATGAAAATAGTTTAAATATAGACCTTTAATTTTACCAAATTTGGGATTAATTGAATTAGCAATATAATTAGGTCTTCGTTACATAAACCTGAATTTAATTACTTCAAAAAAAGATGACCCACATTTGTTAAATATAAACGCACGCACAAATATAAACGGCGCTACCTTAACAATTTGACCCAAACGATCCTTCATAAATTTTTTTCCCGATAACAATGCAAGTAAGATGACGAATCAAGAATCAAAAAGAAGTAAAAAAAAAAGACAAGCCCTTAAAAATATCACAAAGAGCAAACGAAAAGTAAATTATCAAACATTCACTCCGGCCGGCATTACATGATAAGTTGAACAACCGATCAGGTAAAAATTTGGCCTTGGCTCAAGAAATTTTTATTTATTAAAAACGCACCAAATTCTAAAACAAAACAGCTTCGAGATTTCACGATAAGAAAAAAAAGTCAAAATAGGTAGCCCGTGATTTAAAATTTAAAAAACAAACAAGGCGACTTACCTTTTTAATAAAAACTCACTTTCGGTGCGGAATTTGGAAAACAAATAAATTAAATAGGAAATATAAACACAAGCACTTGTTGTTTTATTACATAATTTTGTGGAAAATTGTTTAATTGTTGTAGAATTACGAATTTGTTGTCAACGAACACTTAAATTTAATCGGTACATAACTTCACCGTTCAAGAGTAAACAACGTTCTGATTCATAGTAGCGGCAAGTTGAAAACTTTGCCTTGTGTCTACGATGTGGGTTCAGTTTCTTTGGTCCATTTGAAGAAGCAGCCCACGAAAGAGACCGAACTATACCAAAGCCAATAACAACAAAATGAGATGAACGTCGAAGAATTTGCTGCTTAATAAGTTGCCTAATGGAAGCTACACACTTATTCCCCCATAAGCTTAATATATCAATTGTACTTATCCTACCTACCAGCAAAAGGGTCTCAATAGGACCTCCGTTCCCTTTTATGGCGACATAAATGTCTTTTTAGTTGAAGTCGCTAACCTTTTCAGAAAGTCAACCCCCATAAATAATTTGTCAACAAATTAATTTTTTGAAGAAATAATGGGTGAGCTACTCTTTTATTACTGATGATTAAATTTTTTAAATTAATAACTTCTAAAATTTCACATTTATCATTTGCCATTATTCCGCAATCATGGAACGCTACACGTAGTAACTACAAAAAGATTATGTTGCCCGATCTGACTAGTGGAACCACAACTTTGAACGTAGACAGAATAAATATTTAAGAACCAAGAATATTATCTTTTCCCTTCCCCAACCGAGAGAGGTTGAAAAATCAGAACTCGATTGGCTAGTGGCCTAAAACAGACCAGAAAAGCCCCGGAATGCCTCAAAAAAATCTACGGAGTTGTCTTGTTACGGAATTGTGGCAAAAAAGAGTAGGTACTGAAAACATAATTGGGAATACAGGCAGGGTAAAGATTTATCATACTCCTTTGGGTTTGTGAAAATTAAAAAAAAAATAATTAACATCAGAAAATCTGAATGTAAAATTTCATATTACTCGCCAAGGCAGCCTGGCTTTGTCGAACGCAAATCCATCAGCCAATCCTTCAGAAATTCATAGAGTAAGTGAACCTCCCCGAACTGAAAAGCCAAAGGGATCTTTTATGAGGGTTTTTTCGAGATCTCGGAAGCGTTCGATAACCTGTGATAGTCAGCATATATGTTGCTACTCATTGTGAAAAGCCCTCCGAAGAGGTAAATTTACCGGAGCTTTGGGCGTTCGAGAAATATTGATCATCAAACTTCCCTCAGCCTTTGGCTTCGAGAAATTCATATTCCAATATTTCCCTCACAAAGCTCCTGAAATCTGCCTCATCCGTCAAGGCTATTATGCCCAACTATGCTTAAAGAAGAGTATCCACAGGAGTCGATCCTAGGGCCCTCCAGTAGAACTTTCTTCAAGAGGAAAGAGTCAAAGTCGACGCATATGCCTTGAGAGTCCTAAACAAAAAAATGATAAAAATCGTTGAAGAGATCAAATACCTAGGTATGTGAGTCAATCAATCGAAAAAATAATTCCCATCAAGATTTGGGTATCCAACCATTTAATATCGAACTACAAAGATGTGCAGCATAGGAGAACTAAAGAAAGCGCAATCGGCGCAATTCCTGGACCCTATACCGGTGTAAGGTTCATATTAAAACTGTCATCGACGAAAAAATTAAAACCACCTGGCAGCAAAGATACCGGAACCTATGGAATTTTTTAACTGTTCGTGTGAATTATTCCATTATTCAACTACCCATCACAAAATACTATTGGTGAGGTATAATTAATTCCAATAAATTGATTATATCAAACTGAATGGTATTGCAGGTCGTATTCCAAAACCATGGAGTCGGTAACAGTTCAAACCATGTAAAAATTTAACATTTTAATTGATGATTATCGCAAGTTTCCATAACAGTATAACTTGAGAGCTTTACTTTAGTTTTAATTTTTCTTCAAAATCATTTGAATAATTTTTTTGGCTTTTTTATTTCAGTTCAAAATTTAATTCAGAATTAATTTTTATTAGATTGTAATAAAATTCTTCATACGTTTATTGTCGTTCACTGTAAATTAAATATTTTATATTATTAAAGAAGTCCACATTTCAGATACGAAAGTACTTTTTTCAGAAACAATTTTCAATGTGAAAAAAAATAAATGTAGAATTTTACATTTTAAATAAATTTTACCATTTCATGTTTTTCTTAATTTCTATTTTAAAAAATTATAGTTTTATTTGCAATGCAATTTTTAGGAGCATTTAAATCAGCATCTTTAAAGTCATCGAAATCTGGGTACTGATAATTTTTTATAACATTTAATACAGATCGTTAAAAACGTTATAACGATGGTTAGCATACATTACCCTATTATTATTATTATTAACGGGTTGTGGTTCATGACCCCCACTGAATTTTATAAAATTTTCTTTTTTTAATTATTAAGGCCTTACATACGTCTGCAGCGCTAAAATAAAATTTTTTTTAGTAGGGATAATAGAAATTAATAATGATGAAAAGTATATATTGTTTATTGGTATTTAAACTTTATAGAAAAATTTATTCCACTTTATTATTACAAAAATTACTATGTAAAAAATCACGTGATCCAGAACACTAAGAAAAAAAAGTTGCTCCACGGTCGGCATGATATCTGCAGTAAATGTTGATCGATATGCAAAATTAAAACAAATTCTTGTAATAAAAAATAGTAGTTATAATCTGTCGAGCCGGAATTTTGAATTTCGAAAAATTTAGGAATTTACGATAGTTTAAAGAAAAAGTATTAGTTTTACGTCATAAGTTTAACACTTTAATTATTTTTATAACATTTTTTAATTAAAATATCAAAAATCTGGCTCGACATACTATAGAGAAAACTATTTCAAATATTTTTAAAAAAATCGCATAAAATAATATTGAAAATTGTATGAGTTATCATATCGACCATGGCGAAAAATGTAGTTTTGAGAAAAACGCCTTTAAACGATCGAAGACAACTAAGGTTCAATTTCAGAAATCTTAGCAGTCGACCCTAAATATATTCTCATTATGCTAACAAAAAACTGACAGGCTGAAGTCGCGCCGAAAATAATGATCAGCCGTCTCAAACAAGAATAGCTACTTGCAATCACCACGCTCATCGGCGGTCAAATTTTCTACCATAACTTTTGATCTATAGGGAATTTTTTAAATCGATTTTACAGAAATAAGCCTAAAACTATAGAGAACAATCTGTTAAAAAATAAAATCAATTGTTTGAAAATTCTGGACGTATGTATGGCCTTAATTTATTATAACGCCAAAATTAAATGATCCGCGGTACTAAAAATTTGTACTTAAGATCTGCAATAGCGGAAGGTAGACTGTCTTAATCGGAAGTAACATAAAAAATGTAAATACTTAAAATATTAGTTTTTTAAAATTCTCACCCAAAGTTCTGCAGAAAAATTCTTTTCTTCATAATCCATATAAAAATATTAACCAAGTTAAACCCACCGCTGCAACATGTAGATACTAGAAAACAGAGTTTAGCCTAAATGTTACAACCTTAAAATTATAACTTTTGGCTGTTATCCTTTTGGATCCCAAGTCGATTAATAAATAAATAAAAATAAATGCAAAAAATATTATTTAAATTTATTTAAATCAACAAACTTATTTCATAGACGATGTTATACAAGAAATATTATAATTATTGCTATCATTTATAATAAATAAAATATAAATTGATTACATTAAATCAAAAGTTGAATCGAAACAAAACTGCCATTTTTGAATAAAGAAATACAAGCAGATATTTTGTATAAAATGGAAGACAGGCGCCAAGTAAAAAATATAGAAGTATATCTGCAACACACACAACCGTGTAATACAAATAATTTGGCACATTAAAGATAATTCCTTCTTATCAAACTTACAGTACATGTATGTGTGTATTATGCATTATGTTTGAATGTACTAAGAAATTGGCAAAAGCAGAGTATTATTACAAACATCAGGCAAAACTGGTATTGCTATAAGATTTTCAACATTCTTGTAAGGATATTTAGAATCGTCACACTTTAAAAGCTAATTAGTTCTAGAAAAACTCAAAACAAGACAAAAGAAACAAAAGATTCTTTTTTTATTGCCCAATTTTAAGTAAAAAACGAGAAGACTTACAAAAAATGTTAAGCTCAACCCTTAAAATTGGACAATAAATCAAACTTTATCTAAAATAGTAATTTTTTACAAAAACTTCTAACACAATAATATGAAACATTCATGATTGTTCCTTTAAATCTTATTTACAATAGGAAGAGCAAAATTTATCACAAGTGATAGAAAAAATATATGTATTCAGTTTTATCTACTCTAGGATTTTACACCTCTGTGATATTTGCAAACAAATATTCCTATAAAATATGGAAAACAACAGAACACTTTCTTAATAATATAAATAGTACAATTAACAAAATATAATAAATTATAAGAGCCTTATCGACATTCATAAAATAAAAGCTGCTCCATTTTAAGTGGCCCAAACGGAGATTCCCTTTGTTTTTAAGAAATACTTTTTTGATATTTCGAATCTGCTTTTCGAATTTTATGTTAAAAAATACATACTTTTATTATTGTATAATTAACCCATACCCGAATTCAATTTAGCGAATAAATTATACTAAAACAACAAAATTTTATTGAAAAAATTAATGTCTTTAAGTATAACATCAAAATAATGTCAATAAATTATACATCGTCAAAACAAAATTTACTGTACTTTTTAACATAAATTCAAGGTAGAATCCCATTTAAAAAATTTGAACTTGATGATTCTTTACCCAGTTTAACCCCGTATTGGGCCACTTAAAATAGAGCACCTTGAGCATGATAATTTTTTTGCAATATCGCAAATCATAGAGTAAAAGTCCTATTTACAGAGCATAATTTTGGTGTTCAGATATGACGTCACAAATAATAAAACACACGGAAATTTCACTTTTGAGTGCTAATATTCATAAGTGAAAATTATACAAGGCAAACAAACGAGGTAAAATTGACTTTCAACAGGAAAAACTTAAAAAAATGTTGAACAAAATTTAGAATCGGCATGAAAGAACTTCCAGTTGAAAGTTGTAGAAACCTCGCATAAAAATGTACAAAATATACAAACCTTAAAGTAATCTTTTTAAAGATTTTGATAGAATTAACTTACAAAAAAATAAATAAATAAGGATAAAAATATATAAAACCATCCAATATACAAATAATAAATTTAAATTACATTTATAATGAAACCATGATAATTTATCGTGCAATTAGGGTCATCGGCAGCGTTTGGGTGTTTGTCAGATTTTTGGTCGTTTTTCTATTGCTTGTGTATTTCTACTCCTAACCCTAGGTAAACTCTTTTGACACAACCCGTACAACCTCAAGATAACAAAACTTGCTTAAAAATTGATGTGTTTTGTTTCTGGGATCACAGTGCACGCAATGCAGTGTTTCCGTCAACATAACTAAAAAATTTAAGAAAAACCCACACCTACGCGGTTGATTTAATTATTGAAGTTACTAAATTAGTTCGAAAACATTAGCCGAGCTCGCCTTCTAATTGAATTACCAAAGAAACACACATCAAACAGGAATCTTTCTAAAAATTTTTCCAAAGTATTTAATTAAAAGGTAAGCAAATAGAGAAGTCTAAATATTATGTAAAACAGGTATAAATTTCTTAGTTATTACGTTAAAATTTCTTGTATATATTAAACAATCCATTTCATATAACTCTGGTATATAATATATATTATAGATATATAAATATAAACATAAAATATATAAGATATTATAAATAACAATATGAAAATTCTTAACTAATTTGATTGGCTAATAAATAATAAAATACCATACTGGATTACCTTTTCTTTTTTTCTTCCATTTCCCTCCTATGTCGAGCCCAATCATCTTGAATAGAACTAAACTTATTGTTATTATTGTTGTTATTAATTTTGTCTTTTCTTTTTGCTCTCAAAAGTCTCGGCCTAAAGAGTGTGGGTTTTTCCGTTGCATTTGCAGGCACAACAAAATGATTAAGTTTTTTCCTTTTGCTGTTTGTAAAGTCGATGCTGTGCGTGCTGAAGCGTTTTTTTGTAGTGATTCCCGCTAAGTTTAACAAAGTTTCAGCCCCCTCTTGTATTTTTCTCTCTTCTTCGTCTTCAAAATCTATTTTTCGGCAAATAAAGCTTTTCGATGTCGAATATCTAATAAAAGAAAGAAATTATTTAATCGGCAAGTTTAACGTTTAAATATAGTTTTCTTAAATAAGAACGTAAAAGCTAAGTGTGGTAATAAATAATACATTCGGTTAATTTCGTAAAAAGAAAATGCCACCACTTCCGAGTTAGTAAATCCATTTAGCAAACAAGCCACCACCAAAGGTTTCGCGTGGTACGATAAAACATATTTTGATTTTCCTCATTATTCTCCGCCACATATTTATGAACTTACTGCAAACTGTTGCCCCCCTATCAATCCGCATTTTACAAACTAACGTAGTAAACGGTAATAAACTAGATAAGAAAAATTAGGATTCCTTCAAGATTCCAAAAAAGAAATTTTTTATATTTATTCTTTTCAAAATTAAAACAAAAAATCTTCCGTTTTAATTTTGTTCATCCTGTATGTTAAGTTGATTTCGCGAAAATTTGAATACAATATTATTCAAATATTTTATTACTAAGCAGGTAATTTACCAGGAATAATTTAAAACATTAAATGTTTACATTTTGAGGTGAAAATTTTATACCTGCACAAATTTACAAAATCAGCAAAAAAACATTCATTTGATAAAGATATGATTCAATTCTAGTACAAAATTGCGCCGTTTGACTTTTAAATTACATTTTGGTTATTTATCGCGTTTGTCAATTGTTTTTGTTAGCGTCGTCGGCTTCTTTGCGGGTGGAACTATCGCGCGCGGTGTTTTTCGGTATTTCAATTAAATAAGAAGTGAAAATTGTTGCAAACATGAGTTAAATCAAAGTAATTTAAGAAAGTATCGACGTTTGATCATAAAATGTAATTTTTATGGTTAAATACGTTACCAAATTTGATTTAACTCAAGTTTTAAATCGCGATTGTCAATTGTTTCTTTTGCGCGTTGGCCGTTTTATATTTAAAAAAAGTGACGTCAGTGCGAAAACTGCTACAAACTTAAACTGTAAAACTAAATCAAATTTTCTTTTATTATTTTGTTGGATTAACGCGCGCGGTATCCAACGAAACGTTAAAAAGTTAGTGTGGTGCTGTGAAAATGGGAAGGCAAATTTATGGTTTTGATCAAGTAAGTCATCAACACAAACTTCTGTTTTACTTTTGAAACTAAAATCTTTCTAATTCAACAGGTGGTTCCGGTAATATGGTCAAAGACGATATGGGCCCTTCGCTTTCTATGAAGTTTACAAGGTAGGATTTTACATTTCATTTAGTAACGTAGCCAGCAAGTGATCAATTAAGAGGGCACCACTTGGTGCATTCAAATTTTAAAAATTTATACAGTATGGCTAGCTACGTTACTATTTTAGTTTAGGAATGAATTAAAAACGAAAACTTACTTTTCCTCGTCGCTTTCGAATGCTATATCCGGCGAAACTACTACATTCTCGATGGCACTATACGTGTGATCTTCGCTCGGCGAATTTGTAATAATTTGAAAACTTGTTTTCGATTTTCGATGTTGATGTCTTGGTCCATTTCTTAAACTTAACATAACAGTGGCGGCGTCGACTGCGTCCAAAGAATCGTCAGACGTCACTTCCATTTTTGCTTCTTGTTTTATTTCGTTTTCGGCTAAGCTTCTCGACAAATACGGAAATAATTCCGGATTTGGTAAACGATAATATATGCCCTTATCGAAAGTTGTGGGTTTATTGTAAATTGCGGGATCCAAAGTAGAGCACGGATGAAAAGGTGACCGTGTCAATTGTTGCACCAAACTCGGTCGGCTCGGTGAATGCACCGTCCATAATGATCCCTTTCCAAGATTCTAAAATTTTGAAGAATTTCCAGATTAAAATTAAAAACACTAAAACAGACGAAAGAATTAGTCAACCTATTATTTTTAAAATGTTAATTAAACTGCAATCAATTTTATCTTGTCAGATTATTCATACTCGAGCTTAATACCCAAATGCAACCAAACAAAAAAAATAAAATTGATAAGTGCAATCATACGTTGTATGATTGTCTAGGATTTCTTATTGGTTAAATGTTTAAATATATTAAGCGCCAAATTTGAAATTTCGCAGTACAATTTTTGGTTTACAGTTTCTTAAATTTTACCAAATGATACTGCTATGATTAAGCTTAGCCTGAACTTGTTTGATCATGGGGAAAATTCAAAAACATCGGCGGATTTTGTCATTTCCGGTTTACATGACCTTCTCAATTCTTTGATTAAAATTATGCTTGAAGCGGCTTTTAGTAAAAAATAACGTCAAGTACAGATAAAGTTTGTATAAAAAAAATAGAATATAATATTGAGCGTCAAATGGAAAACTTCGCGATAAAATTTAAAACGTGTTTGTTTGTCTTGCACTTTCCAAAGTTCGTACTAAAAACGATTGTTTATTAAATTTGAGCAAATTAAACCATTTTTTGTTTGGAAAGTTTGTGTGTATATAGCAATCATAAATTTTCTACACTTTCTTGAGAGGTCTCTTGCATTTCGGCAATATTTACAATCTATTCTACCGGATTGTAGTCTCCAGCCAAAACATTTGGGCTGAAACATTTGTAGTTATATTATTACGCGGTTAAACCTCGCTCAAAATCAGTAATCTTGACTCATCCAAAGTTGGGAAAAAAATACAAAAAATCATTTTTTAGAAATATTCCATGTTAGTCAGAATTAGATTAAGTTGTGCTGGGTTTTAGATTCGGACTACTACTGGGGTTGATTAGTCCAAAGGTCTTCAAAGCTATCAACAAAATTAAGGGAAGGTAGAAGAATCGGGTATCTTCGAGGAATCTGAGCCTTTTGTAGCTCAAAGCTTGACATTTGTCTGATGAATTTAAAGATGGTTTTTGTTAAATTTGCTTGCATTTGACATTGAACAGTATTCCAGTGGGAATATTTAAGTGTTCTCTTGTAATCTTTACCACCAATAAATCGACTCTCCCAAGGAAGAAAGCCATAACTCATTTTTACCTTTTTTCGAGAGAGCGATTTGAAAACTTAAGATATTCCCAAAAGATTAAATTAACTACAAAAAACTTGTTTTAAATTTTAAACAACTATTTTTTAGTTAAGTTAAATCTTCCGGGATTCAAATCGCTCTCCCAAAAAAAGATAAAAATGAGTTACAGCTTTCTTCCTTGCCAACGGCAAGGAAATGCCGTTAGCACAGCATAGCCAAGCAAATCAAAAAATAAATAAAACATTGTACCAATACAAATTTAATAATTATGTAAAGGTGGCCACAGACCGGCGTACATGTGTGTCATACATGCATGTCGTACATACTTGTACGTTGATGTTTGCTAGTGTGTTGGCAGAAAGTGACATACATGTGTGTCGCACAAGTTTTATGTTTTACTTTGAATTCATGTATGCGCATTCATCGACGTTCATACATGTATGCCGGTCTGTGGACAAATTTTATTATTTTCAGCATACATTTTTAATTCAGTGTCTTGCGCCTATCTCAATATTTTTATTACAGTTGTAATTTTTCTTGAAAAGTTTCACAAAAGATTCAGGTTATAATTCACCGATCATCAGGTTGTAAGCGTAATTCTTTCAGAAAATGTATATGTGTAAAATCTTGTTGTTTTAAAAGCTATTCCTTTACCCATTTGGTTCTTGTCCGAAGCTGTTTTTTATTTTTATTTCTCTTTTTTTTATCATGCATGCATACGCCATTGATAAAAATATAAACTCGTCTTCACCACTCATCGTCCACAATCAAACTACATGTTTGACACTCAACCATGCTTGTCTAGGGGCAACAGTGCATTGGGCATACATGTATGTATATGTCATACAAGTATGACACACATGTACGTCGGTCTGTGACCACCTTAATAGGAGTGAAATTTCCAGAGTGAATTCTCCGGTAGCCAGATTGCCATTGTCTAATAACCGGAAAAGTTATGACCAAGAGTTTGAGAAGTACTCAAGTTAAGATCATCGAAGTAACTCTTACTCTACCTCTTCAGTAGGTCATCACATCAGAGATGATTATATCTTGTACTGCTGTCATCTTCAACAAATCATTTCTTGATCATGGACTGTGTCCATTTGATATAGTTGAGAGCCCTTTTCTATTACTCTTTTCCCTGATGAAAGTTCTTTCACTGGCATTTAACAGTCGAATACTGAGTGTCAGTTGGAGATTTACTTTTCTCGCAAAATTGTTTAGGATAAAGCGGTTTAAGTAGGCTGAATATGAATACAGCTCTGATTATGTTTAACTTGAACTTTTCTTTGACAGCATAAATTAAATTAATTATGGGGTAAAATTATTGTATTATCGCCAATTTTTTTGTTCTTTGATAAGGAAGTTTTATAATTTCTTTAAATTGTTTGTAAAGTAACTGTTAACCAAAAATAGTAAAAAAACTACAGAATAAACTAGCTAATAAAATAAAAGAAAGGCAATTAAAAGAAAAATAAGATGGAAGGTAATATTTAGTACTTACCGGCGCTTTTTCCACCTTCTGGAAAGATTTGTTGAGAGATAAATTATGTCGAACGCTATTTTTCCAACCATTGGGTGCGTTTTTAAAATATGGAAAATGATCGACGATCCATGCATATATCTCTTTAACTGGTAATGCCTTTTGCTCCGAATCTTCTATAGCCATAAATATTAGGCTAGAAAAAGAATATGGAGGTTTACTTGTTGTATGAATCATTGGATCGTACGGTACGTTATGGGGATGTCTAACTTTTCCAGCTCCGCCGTTTATGTTATTATTATTATTGTTGTTGTTGTGATATGGCGTAGGACTATGTAGAGAACCATTGGAAGAATCTGGCGTGGATTCTAAAGATTCGTCTACATAATCGCTTGTAGGCGAATTTGCAGACGGGGATAAAGTAGATGCTTTCACGGGAGTTGTATGAACACTACTTGATGGCGATGGATTGACAAGATTTATTCCTTAAAACAAAATGATCACGTTAAAACACATCAATCTGCAATGAAGTCAAATTTACCTTTTAGTACATCTCTTTCGTGTAACCACGACAAACTTGTCAAATCGTCGTCGTTAGCACGACTATTTTGACATTGCGCTACCGCAAGTAAAAGAGATATTGGGGATTCTGCATCTCTTGGTGGTGTTCCAGCTACTGGACTGGCCGGAACAGACATTTTTGGTGTAGACGCTTGCTCTTGAGGTGACCCAGAACGCTCAGGAGACATATTCCTCATATACCTGCATTCAAAAATTCAACATGATTCATTGATGATATTCTAATCAAAAACGTACGCAAAAATAGTAGAAACTAAGCTACTTAAAAAGTAACTCGATTATTTTAACATAAAACATCAAAATTTGTTTCAAAGTCAACACGTGGCATCTCTCTAAGTGATTGTGCCTTTTAACCTTACACACAACATAAAAAATTCATAAAAAAACTTCTAAGAGATACTTTTGTCGTTCTGTATTAGCGATATAAAAAGAATGGTCAAATCCACATCAAAATAAATTGAACTTAAATGGAAATTGCGCTCTTTGTATCAACAAAGGTTTTGTCAGTAAGTGTTTTGTTTTAAACGAATTTTATTAACGAGGTGACCGCGAGTCAGTCTATTCAGGCTTCAAATTGTATAACGCACCATGGACGGTGAAATAGGAACTAACAGAGAGTTTTAAATAATTTTACGTAGTCGCCTTTTCGCGAGTACTAATCGATTGCGTGTTATGATGTACTTTAAAAAAACATTCAAAGCTCGGTTTTTAAATGCAACTAGAAAATTTTGAAAACAGTTTTCTAGCAGATATTATAAAGTTACAAAACTTGGGGTATTTGAAGTGAATCGCTAACAAACCTTCATAAAAATTGTTGAAACCTGAGTGTAAAATTGAAATTTTTACCATGAAAATTCAATCAAAAATTTAAACTAATAGTAAAATTTAAATCTTGCAAGAATAACGCCGATATAAAAGTACCTCATTTACATGAAAAAGAGATCATTGAAATTTTATAAATTGCCTAGGAAGTGCAAGATATTCGAAATTTGTATCCAACCTTGAAACCGTATTTTATACAAAACGACCCAAAATTAAATAGATACGGCTAAGTGTAGGCGTAGGCTTCGTTATTTTTGGCTCATGCAAATAATGACAATTACGTTTTTTTGTTAGGAAAAAGTGTGCCCAAATGGTGCATTTGACAATGGCGATGATACGAAAATAAAGCATGAGCACGCTTTTTGTGGTAGATTCAGGGTCGATGCAATTTCAAAATAAACTAAGTTTGCGTATCAAAATAATTACACTAACCTTAATTTGCCACACGAAATGTAAGAAAAAAAGAAAACCAATTAAACTGCAATTTCACAATGGTGGTTATAGACTTCAAAATCGAGACAATGAAAAAGTTTAGACGAATAAACGACGATTTTATTATCTAATGACGATAACAGACTTTCTATTAACTAAACCGAAATGCACTTTTACGATTAGTGTTTAAGATTATACAGGGTGATTAAATATTTTAGGAAAACTTTTGCTGCTCTTCCTTATTCTGTAGTATGACCAGCACCAGTACATGCACCGAGATTTCTTCGCGTATACTTCCTCCAATCGCCTTCTTCTCCTTTTTGGATGACACTATCCAGACCAGGAAATCCCACGTGCCGGTTTTGACTCGGTGGAATCGGTTAAATATTTCATCATAACCAGTTGACTTCTCCGTTTTCGACAATCTTCGAGATCAGAAATATTTAAGTGGCGCTCTCAACTTTGTTGTTCAACAGGAAAATTTTCCAATTCGATTACTTTACCTATGTCAAGTTAAAAATTCAACTTTCTGCTTATTGGAAAATCGATTTTATTTAAATGCGAAATCATTTTTAACAAACAATTGAACCGTCTTAGGAATGTGAGGAAGAACTTTAATTAAAAAATTTTAATTCTCTTCTAAAAGCTGGAATTTTGTAAAATCAATCAAGTTTAACCGTTTACTTATTTCACACACAAAACGACAATTTATTAGAAATTTCGAAACCACTACAATTCTTTTCGTTTTCAATTGAAATAGACGAATAGATCTCTTTTTCACATCCAGTTGTAGTTTCTCTTTTTTTTCTCTTCAATGGTACGTACGCCTGCCTTAATAAAAGAACAGCGAAAAACGCTGACGAATTTTCTTCTTGATTAATAACAGAAACTCGGTTTCAAAATATACTTTGCTAACAAAAATAATGAAAATATACCATAATAATATAAACAATTCGCATTTTAATCTAGAGATAAAAATGTAACTAAGCTTATCAAATTAGTATTTTCAATGTAAATACAAAAATTCTACTCACATTATAATAGCTTCGTAATTAAGTTTATTTTATCGAATTCACGCGGAATTAACTCGGCGAGAAAAAAATTTAATGTTACATAATTATTATCATCACAAAATAGAATTTTTGTGTTTAAAATTTATACGACGTGTCGCCGTGTTCGCAGATAAATTGAGATCGACGTAATACTTTATGGAACTAGAACCAACTTATGTGACACTTGAAGATCTTCAGCTTATTTCGCTCTTGTCTTTTTCTCGGGGCACTACAGTTAGAACGTCTGGACGCTTACAAGGCGTCACGTGCGGTGTTTGTAACCTAGCAACAGGCGCAACGAGCGTCGCTTTAAAGCGTCACTACATTCACAAACGCCTGAACTGAGATTTGCAAATATAATTTGTCACCATGGCTATGTGTTCTATGTACACACACACCTAATTTTAAAAAATAATAAGCGAGAATGCTGGCTATTCGTAAATATAACGTAAACGGGGGCAGAAGCGACTCGAAAACTAGATAATTATTCATGAGTGGTTTTATTTCACGACGATAGCAATTTAAAAAAATTATTTATCAACAAAATTCAAATCCTCCGATAAGAAAATAGTTTTACAAATTACCGTAAAAAACTTCACACGTAATCCAAATTCTTCTTGTTTCTCCGCACATAGTGTAAGTGGAGTTAAGTAACTTACGTAATTTAAAATTCCGAAATGAATAATTATTATGGTCAACTTCAAGATTTGCCACTTTGTTCAAAATTCAGCGATCAAGAGGTTACTGAGCCGCATTAAACAATAGGAAATGAAGACCTGCTTAATCATGAGATTGTGGAGTTTCCTCTCCTACGTAACGATAACAGAAAATTTGGATACTGAATATGTGAAAAAAACACAATGATTCTAAGAGAACCAAGTAATTGCTAGTTGCTTATCAATTTCTTTTCTGTCTCATATACCAGACTTACAGAAAGACAGCATCAGAATTTTTATCACTTCACGTTACATAAATATAGTGAATTACAGTTAATCCATTCGTACGCATAGGTCTGACCTTTTCATTTTTCCAATATTAAAAAACTTTATAAACTATTATAATTAATATTTGAAGTGTAAACTGGATTAAGATAAGGTAATCCCTTGCCAACGCTTTTGTTACTTTCATCGCTTTAAAACTAACATAAATAAAAAGTCATATCAAATTTTTAGCATAAACCAAAAAATGCACAAAACACTTTTTCGAAAACTAAAATGTTTAAGTTATCACAATATATAAATACACTGTATTGCGATGAACTAGGAACATCATCATCGCCTGATGATGCCATAGTATGGTGAAAACGTTTGCGATAATACAGTGTATTTATATATTGTGATAACTTAAACATTTTAGTTTTCGAAAAAGTGTTTTGTGCATTTTTTGGTTTATGCTAAAAATTTGATATGATTAATATCGAGTTACACTACTTAAACCACTTATCTATTGATTATAAATAAAAAGGACTAGGACAAAGAAAAAGTCGGAAAGTCCACCAGAAAATTGATAGTGGTTTGCTGATCGGCCAACAAAACAAATACCAAATACAGTCAACGCTCTCAAAATCAAACTCGAATTTGAACTCTCTTTAAATCGAAACGCCTCTCTGTAACTCGAATTTTATTTTAATGAATGTAGTTTTGTGTCTCTTGAAGTGTAAACGTTTCTCTGCAGGATTCCTACAAATAAATTTCCTTGAATTCAGAAATTGTAAATTTTGATAATCTCTTAATTTCACTGAATTTAGCTTTAAAATCAAAAATATCCTGAAAAAATTTAAACGATTTTTAATTCTGCGACTTTTCTATGTATTCCAGGTGAAAACTCTGTTCTGACAAACTCGCCGCATCAGTCTGGCAAGTCATAACTCTGCCGTGCGATTCCCTGAACTTTATGTTATTGCGAGTTTGTTACTTTATGCAAGGAATAGTAATTTCGATTTTCAGCTTATATTTTTTACGTTATGTAGAAAGAGGATGAATTTTTTTTATATTATACGTATCTTTTATAGTTTATACACATATTTATTTTCTCCCATTGTTTTTTCGTACTCTCTCTCTAACGGCCCTGTCAGAATAATGTTAATGTTAACAAATTCTCCATTCTAAAGTCACTTTCTGACGATTTACCAATTAAAATCTCGTTTTCATTAACGTTATTCTGACAAGGCAGTAACTCAAACTCTCCCTAATTCAAATAAATATTAACGAATTATGAGACAAGACAATTCTTAAATCTTAAATGGGTGAGAAGACAAGAAAATTAAATTTGAGTAAATATTTGGTGGTAAATGTACGCCAACGGAAAATAAGCAATAAAAAAAAGTATATGAACTGTATAAAGAAGCGAATGTATTTGCTGTTGTTGCAAAGAATACTCACTCACGCGTAGCCGTAATGGATGTAAAAGTCCTGACAGAATCATAAAAATATTATCATCTACATTATCAATATAAAAATCGCAAATTGAGAAAAGAATGTTAAAAACCAGTAAAGTGGCGTAAAGCATATACCAGCAGGCCACTGAGTGGTTGCTGTGATCTTAAGTCAACTTAAGCATCATTCAAATCCAAGTAACGTACGTAGCGGACATACAAGAGGAAAGTTGAAATGTATGGTTTCAAACGCTACCAGTGACATTCGTACAAAACATAGCCGACATGAAGTAACGTAACAAAGAGTTCGGTCAACTTCAACTTCTCCGTTATGTTTTCTATGTTTGACCAATGAGATGCGTTCATTTTACAAGGCAACACCTCCGTTTTAAAATTTTAAATTGTAAAGTGAGGTTTACACTTTCCACATTTAAACTTTTAGGTTAAATTACAGCGTGTCGTGTGTTTCTTGCGAGTGTGTTTTTTATTGATATTTGTTTAATTATGGTTGACGGAAAATTTTTAGATCTGATACACTCGTATCCGTTCCTCTACGATCGTAGAGAAACCGATACCGTAATTAACCATACCATACGGTACCGTAATCACCGATCGGGTGAAAATACGCGTGCGCGTTCTTCACGTTTCTATGTTTTCTATGTTGATGTGAATGACAAGTCATTTGCTATGTTTTGTACGTTATGTCTTGTATGTCCGCTACGTACGTTACTTGGATGTGAATGACGCTTTAAAGTCGACATTCGCTGAGCAGATACGACAATCTGAAAAGATTATTGACTAAGATTCCTCAACCTTCAAAAGCTAGGATTGTTTTAGATATATCAGCTAAGAGCCGGGCAACTGATTCACTCATTAAGAAATCGGAATTGGTCGAAAATTAACCAATCAACCAGCTTCAATAATATTTAAAATATTACCAATAAAAATTCGATTTACAAGCAGTTCCTTCATCCCACACCAAAGAGTTCCAAATAATTCACGCACTAGGTATTTAAAGCAAGTTTAAAATGAGACTCCGTTTACGTCTTTATGCATGACAGTTGGCAAACCTCGGTTTTAGACAGGGAATACGGTCAATCCGTAAAGGCTAGTAAGCAAATGAAAACATCCTCAAAGATAGCCAATTAAAATTAAACCCCCATTCCGAATTTCTAGTACACAATGCCCTCAATTTTATTTTACTAAAAGTATCATTGCATTCAATCTAACAAAAGGGGAACTTTCAAAATCAGAATAAATAATAAAGCTTTGCGGTGCGTGTTACTTATGCATACAGCAGATGATGGAAATTAATAATAATCCGAATCATTCGTTACTTTGTTCTCTAGATCTAATTTTAATGGATACCTACGTATTTTTTGGAAACCGAACTTGATTCCATCTATTCAACAGGTTAGCTTTCATAAACACGAATTCTGAGGAATTCAAATTTTTTACTATTAAATCAGCTGGAGTAAAGAAGTTGATCTTCCTTTCTATATTGGTGATTATGATCCAAATAACTGGTCTAAGACGATATATTTTTGAAAATATAAAAAAAAAAACAAATCTGTTTAAGAAGCTTTAATACAAAAAATTTAATTCACAAACTGTTAAAAAAGAAATAATTTCATTGAAAGCAACGTTTTCTCTGCACTCGAACCTGAAATTCAGTATACCATAAAAACTACCCTTTTCGGTAAACAATTGTTCTTTCTATAGCTATATTTCCACTGCAGTTCAAACCGTTTTGAAAGTCAGGCGCACGCGCAGGATAACATTCTATCAGTCATCTGATAGTTTCAAAACGGTGCCAAGCGCTGCAGAAACAAAGCTTATAAATGGAAGAGAAGGCGTTGCTTGGAAGTATAAAATAACAACATTGCAAGAGGCGAAAGAATCCTGCATCAAAAGTAGCTTTAATTTACTCGGAATACGAACATACTAGAACGTAATATGGCACATCTGCGCTATATTTACTAACATATTTAGTAAGGCGAGTAGTATCTTTGTACACAATATTTAAACAATTATCTGATGCCTCAATGGTAATCAGTGCATCTTGAACAGCTTGGTCGATCGCAATGTACATAATTTGGCCTCCAATAATCATAGGATCTTCGGAACATCCAAAAAATAAAATTAGGTCCAACTCGTTCGAAGGCGAAGGATCGCTAATCAGCTCGTAACAGCCATGAGTCCAGCGTTGTAGTTCGTATCGAACGGTAACTAATCTTAAATCGGTTAATTTGTACAAAAAATTAAACATATGAGTAGAGCGGAATAAACGCAAAAAGTTGCGAACTATACTGGGCACATTTCCTTGTGAAATAACCTCATACTTGCGCCTGCTTATTGGCCCAGCTTTGATCCATTGAATCTCGTTATTCTCCAAACTGTCTTCAATTTGACAGAAGATCTCGGTATTTAAAAAACTTTCGAGCGATATTTCCGAAAAATTTTCAATGTGATCCTGAATTTGTTTAGCGACGTCTTCAATATAATATGTGGGATTAATCCAGTTATCATAGTCCATATTGAAATTTCTGGGTCTCCTCGTCTTAGGTACAAGAGCTACGTCCTCTATTTTTTTTAACACGTTGGGTTTCTTATTATGAAACCATCCGTTTATACTCAATCTACAGTCATTTTTACAAGTTACTTCTGCTACTTGGTGATAAGATTTGTCTGTAACTTTAAAAAATACGAATTGGTTATTACGAGGAAGTATATCTTTCACGCATTCGTTTTCCTCTATGTTAATCACTTGTAAACTACCACCATATTCGGGTTTCCATTCTCTTGGTCCGGTTAAATAAAAGACGAAAGCAATTACCCTATCCTCTTGCAGATCGTCGTGAACCAGGAGGTAATCTGTGTCCCCGTATAAACTGCAAGTGGCAGAAACAATGTGCAATTCTTCTCCGGTAATGTTTTGTATCCAATTTTTGACGTCAGTTTTTAAAAATTCATAAAAAATATTAATGTGTTTGTGTTTCAAGTGTTTCAAATCTTCCGATTGAAAAAATTCGTATAAATCCATGGTTCTCTTATTAAATTTAACTTCGTTAAATTCGTCGTACATGTTCTTAATGAATTGTTCGTCCTGTAAAAAATTTTGTACTATCGATAACTGATAAGGATTTGCTATTAATTCTACGTCATTTTCTTTTGTTTCTTGCTTGTTTTTCCAAAAATCGTTACATCTCTCGACGAATGTAGTCGATGTTAACGAATTGCGAAGTTCAAGTGACAATTTCATTTGTTTTTTTGGCGGCTCCAAGGAAGTTTCGTTTTCACATGTCGGCATTAAGTGAAAACCATAAAGTTGAGTTTCGGGATCCGGCTGGACATTTCGTATAACGCAATCTTCGTCCCAAGTATCGCAGACGACATCGGTTTCGTTTTCATTTGAATTTGACGACTCTTCTTTAGACATTTCTGTAAGTTATGAACAACGGCTATTGACACGAATTTAAAATTTCACAAAATATTTTAATTGTTCATTGAAGCAATCTAAAAATATCGTAATTATGTAACCTCCACTCGCAACTATCCTGAATTTTCTCATCGCAAATATTTTGTTTGCAACGATTCGTGAAATTCGAAATCAATTTCATCAATTAATGTTCAAAATATTTTAACATTCCTTGATGAAATTTACCACGGAATGTAGTAGGAAACAACATGATGTGAAGCGCAAAATTATCAAAATATGATGTTAAGGAAGCACGTGGGAAATTTGGTTTATGCACTAAAGAGAAAATCTTGTAATGGGGGGTAGTTAGTTGGGTGTTGCTTTTCATTAGCAGACTTGAAAGAGTTTACCCAAGTGAATTAAATGCACTTCTGGAGATATACCTACGCTAAGGTTAATTCCAACTTAGCACTTGTCACCAATTAGTGCATTAACGCGTAAAAGAAAATTTAGTTTAGTTGAAAAGGAAAGCAGATTTAAAATGAATGTAAATATTTTGTTAATGCTAATCGCGTTTTCGAGTGCGTCAATAAACAATTTTTAAAGCTTTGAAATATAATGAAAAGCCTTACGAATTAAAATTGCACACTTTCGCTAAATTAATAAAATAAAAATATGAAAAATGAATTTTAACTTGGTTTACACGATTAATGAGGCGAGCGAGGTCGATCCAAAAACAATTGACTAATCACAGCGCGCTTGTAGCGAAAAGAAGAGCCACGATTGGTCAATTATTTTTGAACTTCTTTAAAATGAAGGATCGTGAAGCTCCTTTTGAACTTCGAGCTAACGAATGTTCGACGATGAAAAACAGTTTGATTGTGTAATCATGCGATGGCCGCCGAAAAATTGAGCAGTCAAAATTCAAGTTTTCAGTTTTCGGGTGGAGATAATTCAATTTTCAATTTAACTTTCGAAATGCCAATTCGAGCGCACACCTCCGAGAACAATTAACTTTCCCAATCGGATTATTTTGAAATGCCAACGCACGAAAGTTCCTTAACGAAGGTTAATTTCCGATTTAAGAAGGAATCAAAAATGAGAGAATCTGAAAAAATTCTCTGAAAACAGAATGGCTATTTCAAATTAAATGACCTCAAGTGATGCTATCGCACGTCGAAATGTATGAATATAAATGCAATATTTTGATTAATATTAAAAGGCAGCCCGAGACAAACGCAAAATGAAAAGATAAATTTTTTTATGAAAGAACAAAAAACAACGTCATTCGACTTGAGAAACATGGTAGACAATGGTGTAGGTGTTTCTGGAATGTATTGGCCATAATAATTTGGTGTGGGGTGTAAACATCATTATCATATTTATTAATCGTTGAATACAAAGTGCGCTAAGCGTTTGCGAGACTTTTTTTGTATTGTCAGAGGCATTTGACGGTTTCGGCTTCCTCTGGGAGGTATGGCAAAAACGTGTACGTACTTCTTGACGGTTTTTCTCTACTTTTCGCAATGTCTTAATTAACCTCCAGGTGTTCTAGAGTGGAAGCTTTTAAGAGTATTTCTTCCATTATTCCTCTTGTTATATCTGTCTCGTCAATTCGATCTGGTCTCAGATCCTTCCGAGGTTTTGGCCTTTTACGGAGAGAAAGTGTTTTTTAAGTTTTAGGAGCCGTAAGAAATAATTTTGCAGCAAATTTTTGCGTTCGGACCGAAACCAATTACGTAACAATCGATCGTTTAATTATATTATCAAAATAACCAGTTTGAAATGATAAATTCAAGGTTAACAATATCATTGTTAATTTCTCAATATGTACAAAAATGATCCATCTCAAATTGTAACGCGAGCGAACGAACGGTGACGTATGTCGTTGCTCAACTGATTACAACTTAAACCGTCACCGTTACCATGACAACTCAAAGACGCTGACGTAACATAGATGCATCTCTCAAAATAAGCTACGGGCATACGTTTGATTAAAATTTCCGGCAATTAAATTCAAAACAAAATGATCTTATCGTTCCATCTGTTTTTGTTATTTTGTGAAAAATAAACAAGAATTTGCCAGGCATCGCGACAAACAAAATTTACACTAATCAGATTTTGTGGTAATTTCAAATTCCGGATTTAATGTTTTTCGTAGATAAGACATTCGGTTATTATTTTCCCAACAAAGTGTGTACTTAGAATTTAATAAGCAAAAATGTTTCGATTATTTTTCAATGTCGTAACAAGTTGGTATATTGCAAATGTACAGTTAAATTCTTATTGAATTACTGTTTATTAATTCCTATTTTGTATATTAAGTCGAGTTGTTATGTTAAAATTCCATCGCAACTCGAAAAACTACGATTTTGAAAAGATACAAAAATACGACACGTGCTCTAATTTCGGTTGAATAATTACGATACGTGGATGATTGAAAAAGACATTAAAACAAGCAATAGGTAAACAACACACAAAGACATGTTAACCAAGATTTGAACCAAACCCTCCCGTACGTGTTACCAAACTTCAAGTTTTCGTTTGGTTTTGTGAAGAATAAACAAGATTTTTTAAAAATATAGGTCAAATTTCGGCCATTACAAACATTCCAAAAGGAGCATGGTGATCAAGCAAATTGTTATAAAGTATAATCAAGGAGGTAATAATTTGCGAATTTGATTTTTACGATTGTGCCGTAAGTGTGCGAATTAAATATTAAAATTATAGTCAAATTATACGTTACCTTTTTAAGAAAATTTGTTAAGAAATCAACACTACTTATAAATTTGTTAGATATACACCATTTTATGCCACCAAACATATGATGCACTAAACAGTTTTGAAGCAGGGATTCTTGTTGATAAAGTAAAAATCCCCATGGCTCCCGCTACATTTGAAAATCGAACGCCACTTTCACAATACAAACACACAACTTATTGGTTTATACTTATTCGATTTTTAGGCTGAACCACGATTACGAAAGTATCATTCAAATCATAATTAATAAACTTTCGGTATTATTAGATAAATCTGCATCATTTTTGCTCAGCGTACCATAACAGCGCCGGCTCAAGCAAATTTAGCGCTTGAGCGATAGATAAATAAATTGCAACACCAACACACAGGGACGTACCCAATAAAGGTTTTCAAGGGGAGAGCAATCTTCAATTTGCCAACTGTGTCGACGTTCTTCTTTTCTGCTCTTCGCCTCTTCTTTAAGATCCTCCCTCAAGTCGCTTTTTACTTTTCCATATAAGGGATTTTTAAAAACTGATGATTTTGCCAACTTTTCGATGGATTTTCCAACTGCCAATAATGTAAGGGGGGGGGGTGCCGGAATTACTGTATATCAATTTTATATTATGTTTTGAGAAGATGGCGCATTATTGTTCTCCACGTTCCAGCCACCACCGTGCGTATACATTATTGTCATTATGAGATATTGTTCGATGGAGTTCGTCGTAGTCCTGGAGTTTTAGGTGGTAATTACCCAGAACTATCGATGCATAATAATGTATTTATTCTGAAAGATTGAAGGCCACAGAGTTGATTCGCACTTGGATGCATCAGCAGATGGCTGATATTAAGGTATGCAATAAATAGAAATCTTCTATTCAGGTCTTTATAAGATAAATAACATTCTCAAATTTCAAAATGTTTAAAATGTGTATATCTTATTGTGCCCTAATGTATTCCGCATTTACCCTCTAAATTTTAAATTAATCTGTTAAGCCGTTTTTAAGATAAACTTTCTCTAGTGAAACATTTATTTGCAAAATTCTAGCCTTAATAAAACCAATCACAGAACATGCACATAAACCATCCTTGGGGGGGGGGGGGGGTACAATCAAAGAACCTAGCGATAGGTTTTTTCATAGTAAAATCGACGGCGATGCTCACTCACTCACGAAATTTACAGAATACAATCTTCTTGCAGCTTACCGCACAGTTTATTGACGTCAATATTTTATAATGAAAATTAGGAATAGCCTAGATTATTTGAAACCACGACGGATGGTCTGTTTCTGTTTTGGGCTTCTCAAATTACGGGCTTTGGCTATGCTGAACCTTGGCCCTGACCATATCCCGTCCTTATGGTTTTGTTATCGATATAATAAAATTTATTTATAGGTATTTCAAATATTCACAAAACAATTAGATACTTTTGTGAACAATAGCAAGGTCAAAGTTGTCTATCACGGGTATCATTTTCGTTGAGTTTTTAATCAACTTTAAAAAAGGAGGTTTTACTCCTTTTTTTATGTAATCTAAGTCAGTGGCGTAGCGAAATTATTAATTCGTAATTTTACAATGACTTCAAACCATGTATAGATTTCTATATAAATGATTTTCAAAACACTAATGATACTATATTTGAAGGCAAATGGCTGATTTTGCATCAGAAATGATAAAATCATAAAGGAGAGCTTCCAAAATATACAACGAAAGTTCTTAATCAGTTCAATATTGTGTTTCCGAATATATATATTATTTTAGGAACATTAGCGGTTACTACAGTCTCTGTAGAAAGAACATTTTCCATCTTAAAACGAATAAAGCCAAATTTGAGAAATAGTACGGGCGAGAACGAAACCCTTTTTTCGGAGAATTCACTTTTTATTGTAATTTTTGACTTTCTATTGAGCGCATGACCTTGAAAATTTGAAAAAAATTTGCCTGCGGCGCTATTAAAAACGGCTCGCTGCGCTTGCAGCCCCCCCCCCCCCGAACCAAATTCCTAGCTCCGCCACTGATCTAAGTAGTATATATTTTAAGAGTAGATGCTTATACTTTTTGTTGACTTTTGAAAATTTAAAATTATGATCGGACTACAAGTTGCAATAAAAATGAAAACAGCGGCATTTTCCATAATCCATAGCTTATTCGGCACTGAGTTTTCAAATACCAATTTTTGAACGTACTTTTTTTAATGGCCGATAATATTTAATAGAGAAATCTTTTTCTTTCTAAGCCTTAGTTTCAATTTCTTATTTGTTAAGCAAATAATAATTTTTCGATAGTAGGATAGAATCGTAAGAACTGCGGTCATCCCAGTTCCACCTTGTTTTTTCATTTAATAATAAATAGGGTCCTTAAATTTAAGCGGAAAATTACGTTAAAATGGAAAGTTTTCAATAGCTGTTTTGAAGCTAATTCTTTCTTTAAATTTTAAAGCAACTTTAAATTTTATTATAAAATCAGCTTCTAAACGACTATTTAAGGGAAGGGTGCCTACTGTAATCCTCAGTAGCGAATTAATCAATGAAGGACGAAAGATCGATCTTCCTAGAACATGGAAATCATTAAATTTATCAAATTAATGACCGCTTGAGATATTATTATTATCATTAACTTCATATTGATGCTAGATTCGTTCGTTATTTTATCGAAAGTATGTGGTTTTCTGCCTAGATACTTTCGAGGTAAATGACTAACCGCTATCACAACAAAATTTGTTTATATTCCTAACATATAAGAAAACTGTTGTTATTTTTAATTAATTAATGTCCAATACTGTAGGTACAGTTTAAAAATTACCATAAATTCTCAATAGTATATTATATAACAAGAGTATAAATATGAAACTCTACTATGGTTTTATGAATAATATTATCCATCTTGCGATTAAAAACTAGCATTACTGCTATTTGCTATCGAACGATTTATGCTAGTTATTTATGATGATTAGATCAAATAATTTTTTTAATTAAAAGATTATCTTAGAAAACAGCTTTCTAGTCAACTTTGATTATTATTTGCTGCTCTGTAGATTAGTTTTAATTAGCTATAAAATAGCTGATTTTTCAAAAATTAGTTGCTACTGTGTAGATTTGTTTTAAACTTTCCTCTTAAACAATTATGCATCATCGAAGTGTTCAGTTTTTTTAGTTCACCTGGTGGTAATCGTAAACATTTATTAATTAACCACGATTATCCTCTTGAACCCCATGTATTATTTTTCTTTATAAGACAAACTAAAATAATTTAAGACCTTCATCTGTCGCATATGTGTAGGTAATATTTACTACACAATTAAAAATTTTTCTGTTTTAACTTTTTATCTGAGCAAACCATATTTTTCAGACCCACGTGTATCCTCTTAGGAACAATCCTTGCTGATTATTGCTAAATAGAATTTTTTTACACATTGCAATCCTTGAAGAAAGTGGGTCCCTGTAAATATTTACTTTTTTAACTATTTTACCAATATAATAATGTATAAACTCAAATTAAGTGCATTCCCAAATTTTTAGATATTTACCACAATTTATCGTCAATGAACCCCCTGAATTTCCTCTCTTTAAAGATTGAATTTTTTTAAATATTTTTCCAGTGGTTGTTTACTAAAGTTGAAAATGTTCCCAAAGTTTTAGAATTTTTAATAAATTAATTATGTTGTACCCCTAAACCTAAACGCTCATCCTATTCAAAAATTTTACCATTTTATCAACCTTCTTAAGTCACATTTTAAAAGTCTAAGATTTTTGTGTGTGCAGGTTAAATGAAATAAGTTTTGCAATTTCATGAAAAAAAATTCATACTATGCAATGATTTGTACAGAGATTATTTGTGATGGCAATACACATTGGTCCAATAAAAAGCTAGATTCAGAATGTATCTAATTGTATTTACACAATTTATTGATACGACTAATGCAGTGAACTGTTGATAAACAAATTACATTTTACATATCGTCGCCGAGCTGCGAATACCTCCAATGTGACAAAACAAAAATTTTACAGTAGAGGCAAAAAAATAGATTCTTAGGGAAATAGTAAGAGTAGGTAAATACCACCTATGTACATTGTCAGCACCCGATAAAATGTTATTCAGGAAAAATATGAAATTTGTAATAACTTCAATGTAAACTCTCGGTCACATTGGACATATTACTGTCCCAGTTTTAACAAAAGTGTCACATTGGAGGTATATATTTTTTAACATTTAGCCATGTTCCTATGGTTTAGCATTATTGAATGTATTACCAATCTATCGAGAATTGATCGTAGAATAATTATGATATAAAAACCTGATTTTCAAATTGCATATTGGAGGTATTCGCAGCTCGGCGACGATATTGTAATTTCTAAAAATTATTCCCAATTTTTAGTTTTTAGAATTTTTTTATGTTACATACAAAGATTTCAAAATTGATGATCTTGAAATAAATCAGGTACATAAAACATGATTTACTCAATATGCAACTCGATACCTCAATGCAAGAGGGTAACAAGTCAAAAAATGCAAAAATTGAGTTAGACATATCATCTTATAGCCCTTGTTAAGATCTACGTATGTATTTCAATACAGAAACAATTCTAAATAATCACAATGCACTAGAAATGGTGCAAGTTTCTTTTTGTAAATTGTGTAATTATAAAAGGTATTGAAAAAATATATATAAAGGCTTAAAATAAGCGTTATAAATAAATTTTAAGATGTTAGTCAATATTTATCAGTCAATCAACCACTAAAATTACATTTCAATTGAATAACAACATAATGAGTTAATTTAATTTGTATTTTATAAATATTTTTAAACGTCAATATCTCGTAACTATGAATTTTTAGTTGTTACCTTATTGAATTGAGGTATCGAACTGTACATGGCTTTTAAAATTTGTTACTTGGAAGAATTTACGATTTTAATAATTGCATTAATCTCTCAACACATCAATTAATTGTCTTTTTGGATTTAAATGTTTAAAAATAAATAGCATAAACTTCCTTATTGTCAAATCTGCTACAAACTTGAGCGATCTTTAGGCTTAAAGAAAAAAATAAAACAAACAATTAATTTTTACTTTTAATCTTTTTGCAAATACATCAAACCAATACTTTCAGTAAGAAATTTAAACAAATATCAACAGCATTTTGCAATAACACAGTGTCGTCTTTTAATTAAAAGTAACTTAGAATAAAAAATAGTTCAATAATAAAAAATTGCATTAGTTTATTTAAAACTAAAATACTAACATTTCAGTAAGATAGTAACAACATAAAAAAGAATTTATCGATTACAATCCAAAATTCTCCGATGTCAACTTACAAAACGTTTATTTAAAAAATTTATAAAATTACAAAGATATCAGTGTTTGAAACAATTTAACTACAAAATTGTAAAACATTCAAAAAAATTGGCTAAAGTTCGTAAAGAGTTCATTTAATTAGCAAAGACTTTAATCAAAAAAATTAATAAACTATAAATATCACATAAGTTATAAATATTCTTAAGATTAATTTTTTCAACACTTTCATTACTAAACTAATAAATCATCAGTTTGCTTACACAAAATACAAAAAAGCATAAATGCCTTTCACAAATTCATCAAGGAATGTCCAAATAAGTTTGACAATTACAATAAAATCCAGCAGTCATTACAAAGAGTCGTTTAATTAATATTTTATGTGATTTTACTTAAATACAGTATTTTAAGGAGTAACTGTTTGTGTTTTCTAACTTAACTTTATTACTTGTACCAAATTGCACGATGCTTATTCTATCATTTTTTTAAATCTCAATTTTTTATGATGTACAGTTAAGAAAATAAGAAATAATTTAGCCTTTTGCGAATTTTATTTCAAAATAGGGTCGTCCAATATTAATTATCTTTTAAGCAATTATCACAAACCCTAACCGGCATCTCCCATCCTCTATTGGGCACTGGTCTTCTTGTATTTGAGCAATCGTCACAAACACCATTTCCACATTCACGACAATGATGCAATTGGAAAAATGTACCAAATGGATTCCCACAACTAACGCAATTATCACATTCACTGTCGGGTATCCAATAACTAGGACGTGCTGTATCTTTAATTAATCCTTTGGGTATTTCCAAAACCGAACTTATAACCGAAAGTGTGCTAGCAACAGCTTCGCCATATTTCCTAAATTTTATTTCGGAATCGTCACTACCCTCAGATTGATTGGGAGGTTCTTCTTGATAACAAAAGTCACAAACCCTTACGTCTTCATTCCAACCGCGACTAGGAACAGGCTGCTTTTTAGTAGAGCAAGCTTCGCAAAAACCTTCACCACATGATCTACAATGATGCTTTCTGGCTTTCGAAGCAAACGACTTATTGCATTTGTGGCAATGCTAAACAAAACATTTTAGTTTTATGATTTTATAAGTTAACAGTTCTTACCGTAATTTCGCTATTTGGTTTCCAATAACTTGGCGCAATTTTATCAGCCATCCATGAAGACACCACCTTCGTTGGTTCGGACCCAACATTGATTACAGCTGTAGAAATAGAATTGACGCCGTCTAATACTCGCTGTGCCGAATTTTGCGAAGGAATATAACTGTCGTCCTGAAAAAAAATCATTTTATTATTTACAACCATGTATTTAAAATTGAATACTCACTCCAGGCCATATATGAACAATTTCTTCAAGAACAGCACTGTGATCGGGGTCTTTGTTACCAAACCAATGCTGCCGGCTACGATATATTTCACCGCAATTTTTACATTCAATTACGTATCCAGACCAGACATAATTAAAGATATTGGACCATGAATTTTGATTAACTAACTGATAACTTGGTTTCACTACCACACGTTGTCCGTTGATGTGACATTTCTAAAATTTTATAATCAAATTTTTCTTTGTGGAAATATTTAAAAAAATTACCTTGCACAGATATATACAGTTCTGGAACTGATGCTGGTATTTACACCTGTTGGGATTGTGATGCATCTCTTCATCTTTCTTGTGACCTAATGATAACGTGCATCTCATTTCGCAAGATTGACACTTTTCTTGGCAAGTGAAATACTGTTCCAAGTGAAGCAGTTCTGGCTGCTTGTTTATCAGATGGCTATTAAATTTATCGTTCAATCCCTGTAGAATGAAAACAAAATTTAGCAGAACACTAAAACGCACTAGGCACTACTTGTGAAATTGATTAATCATTGCACTTAAATAGCGAAAGCTCTCATTTAGCAGATATGTATTTTGGCAAAAACATTTTCTGACGCTTTTATATACAAAAAATAATTCGATCTTCCTTCTTTCTTTATTAGTCTGAAGTTTTATTTTTATGAAAATTCTGTACAATAATACTTAAATTTGATCACCCTGTGTAAAATGGAACGATCACAATTACGCATTTACTACAAAATATATTGTAAAAACATACTGATAATTTACCAAAAACTTACGTATTATGATAAGAAATTTTTATTTATTGACAAAATTTTGTAACATCTAAAAATAAACATGTTTTCCTTTCATCAAAGTTCTTGTAGTATTTTTTGTTTTGGTTGTTTAATTAGTTTTTCCAACTTCGTTGTTCAAAATAAATTTATTGGCAGGTACTCAACATTTTTTATAGAAAGTTCCAAGGAGGTATAACCCTAGTATTTTCGCTTTGTTTTAATGGTGAATAATTAAGTAGAATTCTTAACTGTTAAATTTTGCTGTATGATACCTGGTTATTTGAGATTTAGATTCAAAGTTGAAACCATGAGTTAACTCGAAAACCGTGCAGCGTACAAAAAAGGAATTCGCATTGCTTATATTAAAATAGCTATAGAAACGGAATTTCAAATAAAAATTAAAGTTAATACTGCAAAGGAAAAGTTGAATTAAATGTAATGTGTAAAATTTCACGAATTTTTTGGACTTTGACCAATAAAATTTCTTTGTAAGAAAAATAAACATAAAAATGAATTTTTAATGTAAGAATTACTTTTGTGAAAAGTTCAATGCATTTAAACAGTTTGTTAACTTGAATATATTATTAACACAAATGATGTGGCGAATTTACAAAAAATGCTGATTGTAGTAAATTATGTTGTTATGTCCACAAAATATTATAATACATTTTATCTTACGTTATCATTACACAATTTGAAGGAGCCCCACTTTATATGACAATTTTAATTAAAAAATAAAGAATGCAAGTTGCTTTAGAATATGCAAAAAAGTGCTGAACACGAAGATGCATTTGCCTTAATTTTCAAAATTCAAGTAAACTGAAGTCCCAAAAACATATTGTTCCTGGTTCCATTATTGAGATTTTATTTGCTCGTGAATGCCCCCTCCCCTAACCTAATGCATCACAAATTTCTAGATATTTTAATTAAAATCAAATTATAAAAAAAGTTATAATTGTGACGTTTTGTCTTTGTTTTAGTATTACTCTAAACGGAAATTCGCTATCTTTCGTTATCATTATTTAGGGTAACAATGAAACTGCATTAATGCAATAAGGCAGTAGCCTTCAATCAACCTTGGATATGTATTGTGAAAGAAGTAACTATCTTTGATAGATCACACAAACGAAACCGTATTAGTTTTTGATTATTATCAATAAATTCATTTGATTTTTTAATATGAGCAAAGAATTGTTATATAATATTTTTTCTAACTACTATTTTTATATTGTCATCAACCTTGTTACCAAAAAAAAATTTGAACCCCCTTTAAAAACAAAATTTATCCTCCTACAGTATTCCGAGAGGATTAATTTATAATATTAGATGTATCAAGATTTCAAAAGTGGATTAATTGAAAAAAGTTACCATGGCAACTCTATTGATAACCAGAGTAGTATGCCACTGAATGATCAACTAAAATGAAAATTAATTTCAGGAAATTAGTTAAAATTTGGCTTATAAACCTTGATCTTTTAAATTTGCATGCAAGAAAAGAAAAATTATAATACTTCATTGAAATTTTCAATGTAAAATTTCAAGGAATAAATTAGCATTCAATTAACGTTCATGTCATAAAAAAGCTGCAGAAATATAATATAGCAAATTACCTTTAGAGTATTATATATTATGACTGGGCTTCGAGCAGACCGAACCTTAGTATCTTCCAACTCCAACTGCACTGCATTTTTGAATTCCTTAAACGAAGTACGAAAGTTTTTAGTTTGTACTCCTACATATTTCAATGAACTAAAAGCATCGATGGAAAGGTTAAGATTGTTAAATAAGGTTCTTAAAATATCTTCTGGCGATTCAGAAACACTTGCACTTGAATTTAAAGTATTAGTGTGGCTCGTCTCATGGAAGATGATCACACTTGGACCTAAAGCAGTAGGGAGAGTTGCCGCTTCAGCTTTTAACAAAACTTGCTTCAAAGCAGGATGGAAGTGTTCCTTGTAGGCCGTCGATGCAGCGCCCAAAAACGCGTACATGTCGCTGTGCAATCTCTCTGCTTTGGCACGATAAACGACAATATCTGATACCGCAAGAACTTTCAATAAAAGGCGATTCCGTTGATCATTTTTTTGAGTGATACCCAACAAACCTTCGGTGTCTAAGCAAATCACATTCAAAATTGGATCAAAGGCTGCCCACACACCCAAAGTGCAAGAATCTTGTTCGGCTGAAGTACGAAATACGTCGTTTCCATTGAAAAACGTTTTATTCAGAGTGTAAGACTTTCCGTCACCAGTTTTTCCAAATATAGAAATAACTTTAACTTTCTTAACATTTTGTGGTATTTTTAGTTTGGTTATAAACTGTTCAGGACTGGACACTCGAAGTTTTTCGTCTTCGTCCAACAACTTAAAACTAGGAAAATCGTAGTTATCGATTGATTCGTCAGGATTGATATTCAAAGATTGTAAAGTCTCATCCAAAGTTACCGTGTTAGTTTTGTTGGTCATCAAATTGTCACCAGCTGCAATGTCAATCGAAGTAGGTGCAATCGACTCCATGATACACGAATTTGTACTTCTAATAGATTTATGCTTATTATCCATCATATCTCTAAACTCAAAGGGCCTTATTACTGCAGTTTACTGTAAATTAAAAACAAAAATTAAGTCATGTTTTCGTGAGACAAAAGAAAGGTGCAAGAACAAGGGTGATTCATGACGATCGAAATCTCATAGTAATTATCTGGTTTGTCAAATTAAGTGGTTTGCAAAACCATATGTAAACCTTGACGTTTAATAGGAACACAATTACAACGCATTTTTTTAAATTTCATTCTAGAAAGGGAATTTCGATTTTTCGTAAAATGTCGTCTTACCTTAAGCCACACGATTCCTGCCATAAAGAATAAAATATCAAAGTGATATGCACATTTTTCCTAATTTTCTAAGTACACACATGACACTCGGAATTTGACAATATTATTAATCCAAACAAAAGATAGAGACGACGAATGTTTTGCTAAATTTGTGACCGATTCACAATATACTCATTAATTCAAGGTTAATACACTACGATGAGATTTAAATTTAAAACGTGGGAGAAGAGAAATAAAAATAACATACACTTAAAACATAGTAGGTAGGCACAACAAAAAATTTTTAGCTAAAAATTTATTTAGCTATAAATACTAATAAAAAATAAGTTTTCATAGAAGTTTGTGCTTACCGGATAGATAAGATTATAGAATCGAGTAGAAAAGAGATGCAAATCGTCATTACTTTTCGAGAAAGTTTACTGCTATTTTCTTAATCCTGAACTTGCTTTTAAAGTACCTTAAAGTACCTGAATATTCAGCATTAGCAAACAGGTAGTTCAAAATTCCACATCAAATTTCAAAACAAAGTTAACTGAAAATATTCTGTTTGCATCCGAAACAATTAGAAATTGCTGAATTACAGTTTCAGCCAATGGGAAACCAGGGTCGTATTTACGGGGGGTTATTAGGGGTTACAACCCCCCCCCCCCCGAAATTATTTATCAATTAATAAAGTACTAGAAGTCCGACTGCAATCGTAAAAAAAATCAAAAAAAAACAAAAACAATCTTTACAACTATAACAAAAATATTAAACTTGAAGTGTTTAAATAAAAATAAAAACTAAAGAGATATTTCTAATAAATTAAATCCCAAATTAAAAAATCGGAAATTCGTATTAATATCCGTCGATTGGCGACACTGGATTGAATACACCTATAACTAAGTTGCAAAAATATAAAAACTGACGATGAAGAATATAAAAAAGCCTTATATATTTACAGTACTATGTAAAAGTCTGCGGACACTTAATCAATTTTTAGTTATTACTCCTATTAATTAATTTTCAATATTTTGAAAAATAATTATGTATATCGAAATAAATGAAATAGGTATTTTATCTTCATTCTTACTATTATGGTAAAAAATTTTAAATTGCTATAAATTGTTTGAACCAAAAATTTTAAAAGGAAAACAAATTTTATGGCCATCATCGGCAGCACAGCTTAAAATAACACTTCTGCAATAAATTAGAATGGGCATAGTAAACCCATAAATTGTCTTATATTTTGGTGTGAATTTTATTTGAAAATATGTACATTTGCTTAAGATTTGTAAAATTATCTTTCAGTTTAATGTTGTTCTTGTTTTGACAAAGAATTTAGTTTGTGATTTGATTGAAAAATCGCTCAAAAAAATAATCACTTTAATTAAATAAAAACAATCTCACAAAATTTTAACATTTTTGCGGTCACTTTCGACCAAAATACTTTCAAACAAAATTTTCCAATAACAATACTCAAAAATTAAATCTTATTGCAAAAATATTTGCACAAAATTATACTGAAAAAATCAGCGGAGCAAAATCTAGGTCTCCGTCGTCTTGGCAAAAAAATCTCCCTCTACTAATTTTTCTGCAAACATTACATTTTAAGAATTAATATAACAAAATTTAAATTTAAAAAAATTACCAAGGTTCATTTGTTCAGTTGCAGGTTAAACCAAAAAATTTAGATTAACCAATAATATTTCTTAAAAAACAGCTTTTCAACGTATTTTATTGGTTAATCCAAATTTTCTGCTTTAACTTACAACTGTACAAGTTGTCCTAAATTGCATTTATTTTGCCGATTTTAGCATTAAGTTGGGACTTAAATTTTTTTATTTAGGTATTTATTTGTTTATCGAGCTCCTATTTTTAATTTTATATTTGTTTTTTATTGTAGTTTTTTTTTTATTTTTTAAATATATTGTACTTTATACTTTTATTTTTTGCTTTGAATTTTAGTTTCCTTTGTATTTTAATAAATTATCTATTTATTTTTTAATATTTTTAAAACCTCCCCTGAAAATCTAGTCTAAATACGGCTCTGCGGGAAACGATAATAATTACTACTCAAATCAGGGCAAACAAAATCAAAAATCAATGTGATGTAAAATTCAAATTTTTACATCAAAAATGTAAAAATGATTTATGAATTATTTTGTCACAATTTTGAAACAACAATTTCAATTTTTCATAAAAACGCACATTTTTTTAAAATAAATAGCCATAATATGGCCAAGTTTTATCATATTTTAATTATTTTTTTTTATTCAAATATATAGTATTATTTTTTAATTAAATTTTTAACTTGGCGAACGAATTAAAATTTAACTTGTGCAAAGGGGTAAAAAAGAATTTTTAAAAAAATTCTTTAAAACTTTAAAAAAATCATATAATACTATTGATTAATATTTGACCGAATTGGACCAAGTTTGCTATTTTAATTTATAATATTTTGGAGTAGTTTTAGCGAACTTTACGCCCCATATTACTAGCAGAAATTAATAAAGTCTGCGATTAAAGTCTTGAAGGGTGGATGCATGGGGGGAGGTAATGAGGGACTGGGGGTAACTAACTATGACTTTTCAAAAAACACCGGTAAAATGCTTAATTGCTTAGAATTTTAAAAATATATACCTACTTTGTTTTTAATCGTAAAATATTTAATTACATTATTTTAAAAAATTAAATCTTTTTACTTATATTTAATAAATATAATAAAAACCCATAAACTTGGACTGAATCCGCCCTTGTGTTCGACAAACCTTCAGGGGTATTTAAACCAATTGTTTAAATTTAATTAAATAAAATTCAAACAAATAAGATGTGTTTGAAGAGGTTTCTACATCTCCTTTTTCTAAACATCTCTCTAGAAATCGTTTTTTTTTTTAGAGAAATCTTATCAAATATTGGCACATTTTCCCATTTATCTTATACATTTTTAAAGGTCGGCAAAACTACAAGAAGAAAAATAGACAAACATCGATTCGATTTTCTTTATTGATCTAGAAAGTGAATGAAATATTATAATAAATTATTTTGTAGTGTGAAGTTGCTATAACATCATAAGTGACAATTTTAGACTAGAATAATAAATTTATTCCTAAATTGATAAGTAGTAGTCTTATATAAATTATAAAGTGTTAACTGTAAACTTAAATTTCAAAATGGCACCAACAAAACAGAAAGATAATATAAATAAAGTCAAACAATCTTATAGCACCAATATTACAGATCTACCCAACGAATTGCTTTCATTAGTATTTTCGAAACTACCAAAACAAGATTTAAGTGCAAATGTACGCAAAGTGAACAGTACTTGGAAAGATCTTTCTATGGATCCATTACTGTGGAAGAACATTGAAATAGATAGCAATACCCCTTTAATATCTTTGAGGAATTGGTTGACTTCCAATAAATCCATCAGAACTGTGAAAATAAATGAAAGACGCGATGTAGATGTAATATTAAATAAATTGGCACACTCTTCTTGTTGCGATACATTAGAAAATTTTACTATTTGCAACTCAAGTGGAACTACAAGAACTAAAACCATACACAGCGGACCTTTGTGCAATTTTATGAAGAAATGTAAAAAATTGAAGAAAATTTATTTTAGCCAAATAAAATTTGGATCTGTAAAATTTTTCCAACTTATGCTTGAAAACACAGTTTGTGAATTCATACCATTCCAAATATGCATCAGCATACAGCAATCCAATGCGTTGAAAAATTATTACAGAAAGAAAGAAATGACATAATTAATAGTGATCGTCATTATTAGTAGAATAGTAAGTGTGTATCGTAAATTAAAAATAAAATCGGTGAAATGTAGAGCACAAATACACAATTTTGGATAAGTTCAATATTATGCCTTAATTGCTTTAATCGGATCAGTAATTTAGAATAGTACCAAGTTTTCACAAATAAAATATACTGTTGGTATAAATTAAGCTAACATTTTCAGCATACCATAGTATCATTAAACAACGAATTAAAACTGAAAATACAGAAAAGATTCGTTTAATATCATGCAATAAGAAGGGGGAGGAAGTTGATAGTTAGAAATTTTCGATGAGCAAAAAGAATCTGTTTTTCTATTGGTTAAAAGGGGAGGGCATATTTTTTTGATTAATAAGGAGTCTATAACTTTTATTAAAGATAATGGTAAATTATTTAGGTCTGATCGACTGCTTAGTGAAGAAAATAAATATTTTAATTTGTCAATTTTCATTAATTCGGCTCTGAAAATAAAATCTCGTAACCTATCAGTAGTTGAAACATTCTGCCTGTGTGTTCAATGTATTTTTGGGAGCTTTCACAACAACAGTAAACTTATTGTTCTCTCAAAATGAATTAAATGTATCCCACTTCCGTGGATATAGATATCAGAAACCATGTAATTGCGAACAGGAAGAAAGGTTTAAGTTGAACTATGGAAATTTGTCTGGAAAAGCTTGACAAGTGATGAAATGGAGGTATAACAGCACTAGGAGTTTGATGATGTAGTAAATCCGAGAGTATGCTGCACTAGTGTACACTACTGCAGCATACCAAAAACAATTTTTTCATTAATGGATCCAATCACTACCTAAGTTTCTCCATGTAATTTTTATAAGGCATTCGTGCTTACTGAACAAACGATGATTTTTCAATGATCTAACGAATAGTCGCCGCTACTGCAGTTATTTCGTGTGACTGCCCGCTTTATCTACCATTGTTATTTTTTTCAAATAAAACTTTTTCGTGATAGACTGTAAAAAGTGCGTTTTATAATCGACTTCAATGCTAGCACAACAGGGAAACTGAGCACAACTAGAACATTTTGCATGTTCATTGTGCTACCAAAGGGATCCAAGATTGATACTTTAGCCCTTTGCGATTTTCTTGTAAGAGGAACAAACTGAACAAAATGTTTTCTTTTTGTATATTTTACAGCATAAAGTAGTATCTACAGAAAATAGCGAGTTTCATGATACCAATTTCCTCACCGATTTTTCAAGCATCAAAAGATGTTAATAAAAGCGTACTTACCAACTGTTGATCAGAAACTAAACAGATCCACGCTAAAAAGTTGATTACTAGCAACGGGGTTTGATCAATAAAAAAACCACGACACTGCCAAGATGAAATAAAAACTTAATTTATTGAAAATTATTTATTAATAGTAATAATAACTCCCAGATATATACAGTTACAGAAAGGTAAACTAAAAGTACAAAATAGTTTTAAAATTTCACACATTCTAAAAACAAGTATTACCTTACAAAATATTAACTTAATCATTCAGTTCTGAACATATTCAGCCTTTTTCAACTTCAAACCGACATCCTCATCATCATTTTCATATTATGAACACAATCATTTTATAAAATAACGATTAGGTAAATATAAATTATGTTAAAATATACCATCACTATTTTTTACTGTACTGTTATCGCGATTAGTGTTTATTATTTATAATCATAAATTAAAATCGATGAAATGGTGTGAAACAAATAAATAAAGATCAAGAAAAACGATGAAAAACCTACTACTAACTAAATGAACATGTTTTATAATATAATAACAATAAAATATATTTATATTTTAAATTACAATTTTAACCCATTTTTCTATCTAACAGAACATCAGGACGAATTGCCAATATTAGTATGTACTAGTGTAAATATCGAAATAGTAGCACCACTTGTATAAAATACAAAAAAAAAAACTAATAAACTAGTAATAAAAAATGATGTACTTGTGATCAACTGATGTATGTCACAGCTAAATATTTCTATCAAGTGTGTGTAGATGTTCGCGAGATACAATGCAATAGTTTTGTTGCGATTATTTACGAAAGAAGCGAAGATAAATAAATTAATAAGTACAGATTTGAAGAAAATACTGAATAGTTTTAAAAACGGATTTGTTACTAACAGAATTACAACACAATTTTGCGTTATTTCGTAAACGAACATATTGATTAAATCGCGGAAAGTACATCGTAAAAATAGTTAATATAGCAGCAGCAGCATTGCAAACTAAGGATAATGTGGAGTCGGAAGCTTTCACCAAACGTATCACTTTTATAAAATATCTCTTTTCCTTCGTCCACCATATCCTAGTTATAATTTAAATAAAACGTATTGTTGGTAACCAATTATTGGTAACAGCTGTCTTGGATGACATACCCAACAACAAATATTTTATTCGAGAGACAATATTTAAACTGCAACTGTAATTCCAATAATAACAAATTATTTTAAAAGGTTTCGTTATTGCTAAATGAATTTTAAAAAGATTTCTAAAAAATATGTTTTAAAAATGAACTTATTGGCATTTTGATAATGTACAGAAGTTGCCCAATTGTATTTAAAATGTACAAAAAGTGTGAAGATTACTAATATTTTATTTAATACATATGTACAAAATTGTCCTAACAATTAAAAAAATATTATTATATTCTAAATGTGTTTAAATAACAATTAAATGTAACAAGTTTAAATTTTTTTTTATAATTTTATATAATTTGCAAAATACATATCTCCTTTGCATAATAATTTTAACAACAAACAAAAAATATTAAAAATCTCATTTTGTATAATATAAAAATTATGAGATGATTTAATAAATTTAAATAACTAGGCACTTAAACCACATTGTCAAAAATAATCATGACTTATTCGTCAAGGACTTTGGTTTGGGGAGAATCATTAAATTAGGACTAGGCGGGCGGGTTGGTTTATGCGCGACCGTCTGCGGTATAACTGTTAAAGATTTTGGTATTTTAGGTAAATTCATCAATGATGTCGTCGATTCTTTAAATTTAGATTCTAAATTTTCTACAGTTCTGTCTAGTTTTTCCAAACTACTTTCCGTATCCATCGATTCCGAATACGAATTATCACTTGCTGAACTCGTAATCGTGGCAGTTTTTGTTGATATTGTTAAACCTTTGCGGGGTCCTAGGGTTTTTAAAATCGCGCTCGTTGGTCCGGCGTTCGATCCCGCTAAAGCGGCATCCATCATTCTTTTGCGTTTCAAATCGTAACTTTTCTTAATCGCGCACATGCGATTGTAATCGTCGAGGGTTATGTGATATGGTTTCTCGTTCGATACAACTCGAACGTAACCAGGACGTTTGTCATCTTTTTTCGATGGATCTATAGGAATTAGGTTAGGCTTCCAATTTTTAGTTATAGGAAATTTAATTTTTTGTGATTGCTGCGGAGTGGCTCGAGCAGATGTGTTGGGACGCGAGGGACCGGGATGTATAGAAATTAAACCGGGAGGAACGCCGGGATTTCTCGTTTTACTATTCGAAGCAAGGTGATTAATTTGGGATATCGTGATTGGAGTATTTTTGGGTATATTAGCGGCATTAATCGTAGGAACATTAGGTTGCGCGTCTTTAGTGGTTATGATTCCACTGTTACTCTTCTTAACAGTCAGAGTAATCGGTTGCGGATTTGTCGGGATATTATCGTAAGCGCGTAAACGATTATGAACAGATTCGCTATAGTTTATGGAATGGTGACTCGCGTGTGGAGATAACACCAAATCGCCGTTACGAAAATATTTTTCTAATAAAATTAAATGTCTTAAAAAGCTACTTTGATTACCGTACGGTTTTTGTAATTCGTTCCACAAATGTTTGGTGTCGGCGTCGTACTGAATCGTGCTGGTGCATTTTTCCCAACCTTCCGGCGTTTTCTCCTTCACGTTACCATATTCGATGCTGGCTTGCAATCCCAATTCTTCTTCTCCAGGAAACAATTGACGAACGGAGAGGCAAGGATTCGTACCTAAACGTTGCACAGTTTTATTAAAACCACCGACTTTACTATTTTTCGCACTTTTCGAATGTTCCGAGCTTTCTTTAATGACCGATTCCGATTTCGCGCGTTTCATTGTAGTCGGTTTAACAGTTTCGCGTTTATTCGCTTCCGCATCACTACCACATTCCATAGCAATGCTCGGCGTGAGCATGTTGTAATCGACCATATAATCGGAAGGCGATTCCGATCGCGACTTACTAGTAGAATTTGATTCAGAAGGCACTCTGGCTTGATCATTTTTTTCCGATAAATCACTTTGCGGTTCGGCACCCGATAAACTATCATTATTTTCGATAAACTTTTGGTTAAACTTCTTTCTCTTCTTAATAATCTGTTCTTTCTCGAACTTTTCTTTTGCTTCTTTATTCGGCACAGAAATTGGTTCTTCGGCTTCGGCCTCATTCATTAACTCAATTTTGTGAAAATGTAACAGCCTGAAACAAACGTTAAATACAAAATTAAACACAATTAAATTTTCGATACGTTTTGCCTACGTATGGAATATACTATTTTTCCTACTACGACAAAAATGCGACTTTGATTAATTAATTATTAATTACAACATAATCTCAGTTAGATTAAGACACTTGAGTATTTCTAAACCTCTCCAGTTGAGACTATTCCGGTTTTGATCCTTTATAAGAGTTTTAGACTACAAGTTCATCGTGTAGCTAATTACCGCGAAGAGAAAATAAACCAAAGAAGTTTGTTTTTTGATTAACGTTTTATGCCGTTTTGAAATTTATGTTGTATACTATTTCAAACCATCACCAAGTGAGACGAAACCAAGTTATGCATCTGACATTATGAGATTTTCCTCATGGTACTACAAATCGTTGCGTTTATTCCACAATTATCATTAAAAACAATAACTGAAATTTGCAGCTAGTTCAATAAAGATTAAATTTATGTTAGAATCCTACGCGATGCCCGTTAAGGAAACTCATCATTGTATACTACGATCAAAATAAAATTCGGATTAGAGCTTTCGCCGGATTCTGTGTGACGGTGGAAATAATAATTATTATTATAAATGACACCGCAAAACTGTTTTACGTTTTTTATGCACTTTTGCAAGTACATTTTGAATGTAATTTACGTTACTTGTCGAGAAGTTTCCCTTCTCCGTACCAGCTGTCACTGCTTTAGAGAATAAGTAGCTGCTAAACTATCAAACTTAATAACACAAACCAAACGGATTAAAATTCACAAAAACTGGAAAATAAGGGTAGAATGAAGTTATATGAACAGATAAATCCAAATATTCGATTTCAATAGTTTGGGTTAGAAGAACCCACGTTAAAAGACGGAGGTGCCAGATAATGATATTGGCCTCAACTTTGTTTTTCAGAAGAATAATAACCCTAAGCACTCTAAAAATTTTTTAAAATTAAAAGAAAAAGATGTTATAAAAATCGTCGAGTGACCGATGGGGAATTAAATTCCATTAATAATGGAAATTTTTTATTTTTAAACATCCAAAATTTCAGAAACCACCCTGTGAAGTTACACCTTCCTAACGAGAGTCATAATAGTCAGAATGATCGCCAAAATCCGTAACATGACGAAGGATGAAGATATCCCACTATACCAGATTTAGATAATGTATTAAGAGATGATTTTTCCGTAAACAAAACCATCTAGACCGGTAATTTTAAATGGCCTGCAGAATTCTTTCTATTAATTCGCTGTGTCAGACAAATACTACTTTGTTTTTAAGTTTGTGATTTGTAAAACGTGTTTTTTTATTAAACGTGTTTGTGTTGATTACCCAGTATTTATATTAATAAAAATCTGTCATTTGCATGCACACAAACAATTTTACTTGAAAAAGGGGTTCAAAACTATAGTACTGTTTTCTATACTAAGTAATTCATGTTTTATAGAATTTTCTCGCAGAATGCTACATTAATTTAAATAATCGCTAGTATTATTCCACAATCTTATATCTCTTTATGTAATCACAAATAAATAATATGATTTAATCATTTGAATATCGCATAAAATGTAAATTAGATTTAAATCTTATTAATATTTTATTTTGATATTCAAATCAATAAATCAATTTTTTCTGCAAACTAAACGAAAGTGAGTTTTATGCACGAAAGTCAAAAGTCTTCCATACCAAAAAACACGTGGCGTAAAGTAATATTCAAATATGATTTTATGGCAGAAGGTAATAAAAAATAACCTATGAGATTATGACATTATTTTGATCAATTTGACAAATTTTGATATCTACTTTTCTAAAATAAAATTTTAAGTTTGTCTACCACTTCAAATATGTATTTTGTAATTTGTAATTACAAATTAATATGTTGTGTATTTAACGTTGAGATTTACATAACCTGCAATCCTCAAATATGGTCGATTTACCATTGGCTGGAAAATAATGATCGTTTAGCGAGACAATCAATTTGAATGCTAGCGATTATTTAAATTTTTATAGCATTCCGGAAATAAATGACATAAAACACAAATAACTCAATTACCAGTGAACATTGTTCATAAAGCAACATCCGAGTAGGAAGTAGTAATTTATATTAATACAGTTAATGTATCCAAAAACGCTCTAGAAATTACAAAAAAAAAAAGAATCTAAGAAGTAAACGCAAAAATAGATTCACCACACAATTTACACAAAAACTTATATAAAAAAACCTACCTTCGTTTGTATTGGTCAAAAAAGCAGCCATCGTTCCTGCTTCTTTCTTCGGGCAATCTCAAAGCTAAAGTTGCAAACAATTTACAGCACTTGCAAACGGCTAAACTGTCATTTAAAGAAACTGGAATGTTCATATCATTCAAAACTTTATTAAGTTCAGTAGTCTCAGGTCCCATGTAGTGTATGTGATTTGCTGCTAGCCGCCTCTTGCACATGGAACAAACCATTAGAATTTCCACCAACGAATAGTGATCATCGCATAAAGGAATTGAATGTAATCCTGGATTATCTAAGTCAATGTTGACCTATTTAAAAAAAATTAATAAGTTGCAAAGCAAACGCAATCATTTGTATAACTTACAGTATGGCAGATGCTCTTCCTCATTTTAATGATCAGTTTGCGGCGTAAAATATTCGAAGCCTGATTGGAACAGCCCAAAACGTGACAGTAATTTTGTCGTGGCGTTATCAAGTTATTCCTTTTACTACCTTTGCTTGAATACGAGGGAGTATTTGCTTTACGGTCCACGTGTCGATAACAAGCGTCGCACAAACAAGAATCCCTTGTTAACTTTAATTCGTCTGGAAGAAAATATTGTAAATTGTTGTCCAAAATGTAACCAAGTAAAATATTACTTTGCAAGATGTTGTTTTGCCTATCAACGCCTTTAAGTTGAGCAATATGTTGAGGTGTATCGAAAATGCCAAATTTAGTGTTGCAATTAGAGCATTCATCTTTACATACTCTTCCTGGATGTATACTGAAGGAACTCGCCTTTTCTGGTATGACGAGGCTTTTTCCCGTATCTTCACCTTCCACTGCAACGGCGTCACCATCTTCGCTACTTCCATCTGTGACAATGTTTGGCGTGAGAAACGTTTTTTTTTAAACATAATCTAAATACAGAACTAGGTACTACTCGCAAAATTTTCTAAATACCTAACCATTTGATGGAAATTGAAAACATCAAATTAACGCTAAAAGAGATTTGTAAAGTGCCAAAACTGTAATTTCACTATTTCAAAGTTGCAACAAAAATTTGCTTAACGCATTCTATAATAAACACCAACACCAAGATGAGAAAAGTTGGTGTAGCAAGTTTGGTAAACGTGCAAGAATATAAACCAAAAACAGCCAAATAACCTTTTGCTTTGTTAAAGTTAAGAAGATTTGTGAACCAAGGAAAAGATTATACTTCCAAATGTTGCATAATTTTGGTTTATATTGTGTAATAGAAAAAGAAATTGTTAAAGGAAACCCAAAACCAAATATTACCCATAATGTTAGATCTGTTAGAATAGTGAGACTTGCGAAGCGCACCAGCCGTATCTGATGATTGCACCTGGGCGTGTGTTCTCCAACTTGTGGCAAGTACCTGAAAAATAACAAAAAAACGTCAGTTATAGCTCTCCAATTATCGGAAGCAACTCACCTCCTTAGCATATTTTGAAGTATGGTCATCTTGTGTACCCCCACAATCTACATCATTATTTTCTTTAGTAGATTTAGGTTTAGTTTTAGTAAGAGTTAATTTTAAAGAATTTCGGCCTTTACGTTTATCACCTCGATTTAATTTAATCACAGTCTTAAGAGTACCAGTGTAATCACTTTTGAAAACTTTATCTTTTTTACCTTCATCGGAAGTCGAAGCTTTATCTTTTCTCTCTTCCTTTCTCATCTTAGCTTCTTGGGCGGCTAAAATTTGATTCTTTTTTGCTTCTTCTGCAGCCTCCAAAGTCAATAAACCCAATGCTTGCATAATATCCTTCTTAATGGCAAAATCCTCTGGCGTTTCTTCCACTTCCATTTTGATTGGGCTCTTCGAATTACCTTCACTGCCATTAACACATGCTTCGCTTTCTTCTTCGTGATTATCATTTGAAGTTTGCACCTCGTCAATGTTAGCACCATTTTCAGTTTCATCGAGTGAACTTTCTAAACTTTTCGATATCTCTTCATTTTCACCAAATTCGTAAATTCCATAAAACTTAGAAGTAGATACGGTTGAAGATTTGCTTGCAGATTCTTCTTGGTTTGGTTTTTTAAAAGTAGCTGACGAACGTGTTGCTCTTTTTTCTTGCTCTTCTAAGTTCGAATCATTAAAAGTTTGCTTCATTATATCTAAAATAATTGACTTTTCAGGCACTTTTGAACTAGGATTTCCTACAACTACATTGGAAAAATCGTCGGTTTCTATTTTTATTGGACTGAAGTTTTCAGAATTGTCGTATAAATTCGAATTGTTATCCGTATAATTTTGTTCAGATTTTACATCTTCATCGAGGTTATTAGACAAAGAGTCCAAAGATGGAACGCGCTTTTTAATATTTACAGCTTTACTATTACTACAACTTTTGATATTTACAATATCCTGAGTATCAGTTTGGTTCTGTGATTCTATAATTTCGGTTTTGATCATGTCAGTTTTAATTGGTCCATCTTTTTGGTCTAAACTATCAGGTCCACAAGAAGATACTTGGTCTGAAAAACTGCAATCGGATTCGTATCCTAATTTTGAGATCGATTTCTCAGATCCGCTAAAATCTGAGCATAAAGTTTTGCGTTTTCTCGATACGTTGTCGAGTCCTTCGAATAACGCTTCTTTAGCTTTCCTATGCTTTCCATTTCGTAACGCTTGGCTATCCGATCTTGTACTGTACGGATTAATTCTTTTACCGAATGATACATCTAAACTTTGTCTAGGTCTCCCTACGCGTTTTGCTCTAGGAGTTCTAGGTAAACTACTGAAAACTGATACGGGAAATTTCTCTATCGAGTGTCGTCTGTTACACATGGGAGATGAGAGTTGACTAATCTTTTGAACGCTCAAATCCAAGACGTCAATTAAATGCTGAGCCGAAGCATCAATTGTTATATTATCTTCTAAATTATTTTCTATCAATTCCTTCTTAATTGTTTTTCTTTTCAATAATTCAGATTTAGGTTTCCTCGTGTAACCTCTACGTTTTATGGTATCAGTCTTTTCGGCTTCCGATAAACTTGGCTCCTGTTTAATTTCATGGCCTTCGATTAAATTGCTCAAATCTTTGATTACATCTTCGATGGTTTCGGCCACTTCTTGCTTACTCTTTCTCCCGCGCTTTCTAACTGGTTTCGTTTCTTCTTCCAGTGTATTTTGAAATATCACCGAATTTATAGTTTCGTCGATTAACATCATGCTATTTTCGGTTTTAATGTTTTTGACTGCCTCGTCGATGAGAACCGCCTTCTTCATTCGCTTCTTGACACCTTTCTTTTCGACAATTTCCTCGAGCGGAAGGATGGGTTCCAAAACTGGTGGTGTGTCGTCCAGTTCCTTGAGCAAACGTTCCTCTTGCATTTGAGCTTTTGTTTTGCGAATCCGCTTTGGTTTAACACCGTTTTTTAATAACGCCGATTTCTTAAGATCAAAATTGTTTTTACCGGTGGTTAATAACGCTTTAGCGTATTGCTTCTTCATTTTCAGCGTTTTTTTGTTCTTCGCTTTGAGATTGACCGTTAAAGACTTCTTCATGGCCTTTTTGGCAACATTCTTTGTTATTTTCTTTGCTAGGGCGGTTGCAGCTTTCGCCGCGGCAGTTTTTACTTTAAGGGTAGTGGGTTTCATAGGTAAAAGTTTAGGTGCAGCTTCATCGTCGTTTGTGGGTGGTACATCGGATGTTGGTGTACCCTGTTTATTAGTGGAGACCTCGGAAATCGCTACAGTTTCTTTTGGTGGCACAGGGGATAGAGAAGCCTGCTTTCTGCCAGTGAAAATTTTCTTTTCTCGGCAGGCCATGACATTGGAGCTGTTTGTTCAATATCTGGAAAAAAAATTTTAGAAATATTAACTCAGTCAGAGGGTGGGTTTTCAGATAAATTAGTGTCGTGTACCCAATATCAAATCGTTCGACCCCTACCTCAACAAGTAGTACACACTCGGCATGTATTCGATACATGCGTTGTAATCGAAACCTTTTATCAATTAAATTGTAATTTGTTATACGATAAAAAATAATTGTTGCGTAATTGCAGAACAGTTAAAAAGTGGTATAAGAAATCTTAGGTAAAAAGTAAACGATAGTAATGCCGGCCACGATAATTTAACAAAATTATTGTAGACAACACACACCACGTTATCTATCTTTATATAAATTATGATAATCTAAAATGTAGTACGTATTGTGATAACAACATCGAACGAATAATAAATAATAAAAATTTAAAATAATGCTTTAACTACATACGTACCACAAATAACTTTCAACACAATTGAAAGAAGTGCAGAAAGGCGTCATTTTGATAAGACTGAAATATGCGCATGCACCCTTGCGTTTTCTAAAAAGTGGAGGGCAAAATTAACAACAAATAATTTTGGTGACAAAATGGTCGCCAACGTGAAATACAACTGCAAATATGAAAGTGAAAACTGGCTTGAAAGAAAATTTTAAATTATAATTCGCTTAATAGCAAGCTGGAATATTTAAAGAATAAGTTGTAACGATAACTCGATAGTTGTAAATTGTTGAGTAGTATATCGAGCCCCTGAAAAACAATTATGCATCGTCTAACAATGTATATATGTAAATGTATCATTAGAAACTGATAATACGTTCTATTTATAACACGACAATTGTTTTAACTTATAATTTTCCAATATCGAACACAATATTACATTATAATAATTGTGTTTAATTTATTTCTTATAAAATGTTTTAAATGGTTTATTATTAATAAACGTCTAATTTTATATAGAACACGTTTAGCATCATGCAAACGAGGGCAAACGATCTGTCAAGGTTTTTCAAATAAATCAATGTTGTTTCTAATGCAATTGGCCAATTCGAGAAAACTTATTAAAAATTATGATCCTGAAGGATTCCCAAATTTCAGCAGGCGATTTTCTCAATCGACGTATTTCCCACTTACATGACGAATGGGGAAAGCGAATGCATGGCGCGGCGTCTTTAATGTAACAAAAGAAAAGAAATTCTGCTAATCAAAATAACGCGTTGTTGAAACAACAACAAAATTTATCTGCCAATTAATTTCGTAATATATCTTTTAAGTATCCATTGTTTTTAAAATACGTCGATAAAAAGCTTGAATTGCACAAGTAACAACTTATTGCTATCGATTTATTTTAACATTTAATAATTAATTAAGAATCCTAGACAGTGGTTACTGAATTAATAAGGGCAAATTAATAATTAACAATCCAACAATTTACATAAACGAAACCAAGTGAAGCCAACGAAACAATCAAACTTGAATTTTCCTTTATAAAATTCTTATAAATTTTTCATTAAAATGCTTGCTTCGTCTAGTTTTTAAAGTCTCTTTCATAACTTAAATAAAATATGTCTGTTGTATACAAAAATTAAATTTCTCACTAGACTAAAAAAACCAATACCATTTTTAAAATATCAACTGCTTTGTCACCAGTTGCCATTTCTTTTAAAAACCAACAAAATCCAGATTGTGCATGTAGCTTGAACTTGTCCAAGACAATCTCATCAGATTTGTTTTTTCTAATCAAAATTCCCCCCTCCCCCCAATTTCGTAATTCTATTGAAATGCTCTGATTTATTTTAAAAAATCAATAGTCCCAGAACTTACAGAATTTCTAGATTTGAAAAATGAAGCTAACCAGGTTCATTTTCTGTAATTCAACAAAGCATTTAAAAAAATGACACCAAGCCTTTCAGACCTACATCAGTATTGCACTTGGTTCACAAGACTAATACGGAATTGTTAGAAAAATAGTGATGAGGGAGAAAGAAAAGCGTTTATTTTTCCAACGTCAGAAAATGACGCTGTACACTAAAACCCACTACTCTAAGGAAAGTTGGAAACACGCCAAGTTTTTTAAAAACTCTATTTGCACATCAGGTATTGTTAAAGTATAAAAACAATTCGGGAGAAGTTCGAGAAAAAAACGAATTATAGAGACAAAATTATTATTACTAATAAAAATCCCAGCGACTTTTATGATAAATCTCAAAATTAAGCTCGTTCTTCGAATGGTTTCCAATTATTAATTGTCGTAAACTTACTGTGGGAATCTCGTTAAGCTATTCACTTTCCCATAGGGTAATTAAAATTTTACACTTCTGAAGACTGCAATGCCTCAACAAAAACATATAAAGTAAAATTAGTAAACAAACTAGTTTGTGACCAAGCTCCTCTTCACTCGAAGAAATAGCAGAAAAATGTAATAAACAATTTTATATTCTGAAATCATCTTAGTTTCAAAAACAATCAAGGTGCTTGCTGTATCCTAGAAAACAGAATGAATTGCGCGTTGATGGAAAAATTTTGGTTCCCTAGGCTAATGCTGCATTTACACATGCATTTTTTTACTGGCGTCACTAAATCATTGCATGTGTAAATGCAGCATTAATGCAAACAAAAAGCTGGTGTGAAAAAATTTCAACCAACAGAAGCCACGAAAATTTAAAAATTTATCTTAATTCTCGTTGATTAAAAATTTTGTATGCCCACAGACCAATGATGCCGTCAAACAACAGCTTTTTCTGGTTGGACTTTAGTCCTTAAAATTTTGAGATAGAGGTTTAGATGATCTGAATATTGCTATTAAGGACAAACGAAAAGAAAACGGTTACTTGCTTTTAAGCCTGAACTTTCGCAATGTTTCACTAGAAAATATTCATCCTAAAACTGACTCGATGAATTAAACTAAAATTTTGAAAGTATAATATATAAAACGCATTAGAGAACTGTTTCATTCGTTGTGTTTCAAAAAAACTGAAATGTTACAATTTTATGAATTTAAGAAAGAGTATTGTAAATTCAATTACAAATCGAGCAAACATAAAATAATTAAATGGTTAAATCCTTCGCGTAAAAATGATTTTGTGGAATTAAACTAATTTAAATAGGTAAAATTGTAAACATCAGTCCTGGAACAGAAAATTACCGAGATACTGGAGAGTATTTAGAGTAGGGTGTTATTTTTATGCGTTTCTAATAGCGTAAGTTACTACTTTCTACTTTTTCTGTTCATGGGGTAAGTTTGAAGGTTAATTTCCCTAGTTTTTAGAGAACAGTGCCTAGAAACTAGATATTTCGGCATAACACTGCAAAATCCCACCCTTATTTCGTTCGGTATTCGATAGCAAGCGGCAACATTCAATGAGCTGGCTAGTGCAACGAATTTGGTATTAAATGCCATTTTAAAATCTGCATTGAAGCTTAATACCTGTTAAAATTATTATTAAGGTGGTCCTTCATTTAATTCATTTTAAAATTCAAACTTTTCCAAGATAACTGAAACTTAAAATACAACTTCTAAATTTTTTTATTTTGTTATAAATTATGCTTTGAAAAGCTGCATAAGACGATCGACATTGTCGATTGGCTATCAAGAAACTTATAAACATGTTTGTTTCATTTTTGTTCGAAAATCGTCGATGTAAAACTCCTGATTAAGCAATTTGTATTTAAATTAAAACAGCTAATTAAGAGAATCGCAGTGTAAAACTTGTTTTGGTGAATAAATTGCAGTTTCTTACGTCACATTTGACGTTTCTGAAAAACAGATTTGTTCAAAAAATTTCATAAAACCCTGGATTATTCTCATATTTTAAAATTTTTCGAGCCGTTTTTGTTTGTAGTCAATATTTACTTAAGCTTTCTGCATAGCAGTATATTTTGTCGGTTTAACAGAAAAAAATCTAGCCGGATTTTTTAAACTGTCCCAAGAGACTCTCATTACTGCTGTGCAAAAGTAGTTATTAAATATTCCGAGAATTCCAAAGCTCTTATAATGTATTACTAATGATAACAATAGTTAGTTATGCACCTAGGGCGGAGAAATAGTTCGGGGCCCGCACCAGAACACATTTAACCCTGAAGTGCATGTTCGAGTGGAAAATTTTATAAAATAAACATCGATTTATCGATGCAGACAAATTATTTGATGGAACTAAGAATATTATATAATATATTTTTTTAAACGCGGCCCGCATGATAGTTAAAGAACGTCGTTGTTGCTATGACTATCTTAACTCAATTTTTATATTGATTTTTCGCTCTAGGCCATAAAAGTCTACTTTATCTCTCTACAGTAAAAAAAGCGCCCATTAATTAGTGCAAACTACAATTTTTAAAAAATTATCTAACTAAATAGACATTAAAATCAAAAATTTCTCATAATATGTATTGGTTGAAAATTAATACAAAATGATTAATGATCGGAAGTTAAGAAACACCAAATTTAAATTTTTGAAAAATTTAATTTCAATTTGTTTATTCAGAGTTGTTTAAATGTCGATCAAACGGTAGATGTCAATTTTCCTGTTCATTGCATTTGTATATTCTCTCGCTCTAATCCATAATATCGTTTTGTGAAGAAATCTGTGCTTGCCATTTATAACTAATTAAATTATTTTTGCATTTTTAAGATCAGTGTCGCATCGCAAAAGGAAGTGATAAGGAAGTGGAAATTTTAATTAATTTTAAAAATTGTAATTAGTATCTTATAATATTGCCGAGATTCGCGTAGGAAATTTAATTATACAAACAATTAATTTTCAAACTTCAAACATAATATACAGTAGCCATTGTTTAGTTTGGCCAATGTTACAATAATTATTATTACATTGTACTGATTCCTTCTCTCGAGGTATATTCCATTTAGTGTAGAGCTGTCTAATGTTATTGGAGGTCATACATATTATTCTTATATGGATTTAAAATTCTTTTGAGTTTTTCATTTAATCCTTTAACATCTGTTATAACAGTGAAATTTATAGATGATTCTTTGTTACGTGTTTCTATTGTCCAGCTTATTTAAACAATTTTTCTATAATGTTTTTTATCCATGCTTCCAGGCAACCATTCTTATTTAAAGTTTTTTTAGTTTTAAATGTTTCTGTATTCACCACTGGTTAATTTTCAAAATCCATCAATCAGTCTTATGACTATGTCTATTATTTGAATTTTGTGATAAGAATTGGCCCAAGTTGAGTTTCGATTCAATTTTATTGCGAAGTTATTCTATTTTGTTCGTTTTTCTAAATAGAAAATTGAAAAGCGAACACAAATATCATTGCAACAGCATTGCTCCAAAGTAGATCGGTTTAATTTTCTCCAAGATATTGAAAATACAAATTGTTACCTAATCCCGAAAGCTTATGAAAAATTTTGATTTTTATTATAAATATAATAAGGGTAGATAAATTTGTACTTACTTAGCTTTTTAATTTAATATTAACGCAAATATTTAATTTAAAGTATTAAAAACATAAATATTAATAATTAAACTAAGACTTGTTTTTATGACTACGTTAAACGTCTACCGTTTAATCACACCAATTTCATGATTTCATACAAACAAAATCGTTGCATCAATATTTAGATTACTAATTTATTTTGAAAAAACTAACTTAATATTAGTCAATGGAGTTAAAGGAATGAAAATTTTTCATACGTAAATTGATTTTTAATTTATTAAAAAATAAATTTAAAAAGTTTTCGGATCCTGGGCACCTAAAAGTCACCATATAGTTTTCAATTTGTATTTTAATTTGTTTGCTAACACGAAATGTAGTATAGTGGTTTTGTTAATTATTATATTATTAAACTAACCTTCACAAACTTAATGGAACCAGAGATAATTATACCAAAAAATTTGTTATTAAACAGCAACCGTTGCAAATTCAGAGTTTATTTAGTGGAAACTGAAGTATTTCACCACCTAATAATTTAAATTTTTTAAGGAACATCACTTCTTAATGTGGGTCAGACACTCAGGAAGTCTATAGTGCAACCGCCCGAGTAGCATAAACAAGCTATTGTAATGAGAAAAAGTTTATAACTGCTTTTAAGAAAGTTTATAATTAGATTAGTGTGTTTTTTATACAATAAACAACGTTTTTACCTTTCATAAATTATTAAGAATTACCAAAAATTAATATTTTCGAAAATTTCTTATTTGTGGCAGAAAACACAAGAATAGCGGTATCGGCAAAATTCTGCAAATTTAATTTAAAAGTTGTTTAATAATTATACTACATTTGTTTATTAATTTTTGCATTAATGCGATGCGAAAAAAATTACGTCAATTTATGCAATTAATAATTTGAAATGATATTTTCTAATTAGATATTCGAAAGAAATCTAATTTACGACCAGATCAAAATTTAAAAACTAGAAAACCTTGCCCCATTCTTACTAAGTATTGAAAATTAACTTTTTAAAACGCGGGAAATACTAATAAAAAATGGACCAAAATTTTCCACTACAGTTAAAATCTACGTTATCTGCAAGAGAAGGTTCTCATAAAAGAACAAGCAATAAAATTTGACGTTATAATAGTAATTAAAATTAGCAATGAATTGAATCGAACGGTAAATTTTCTCGTAGAGTAAACAATTCAAAATTTAATAAAAGCTGTTCTTTTATAAAAATAATAAAATTAAACTTTTTTTTCTTTACAGATTGTAGTTGTCTGCTACCTTCGATTGGGATCCAGAAATTTTCAATATCTCAAAATTGGTATGTATGTATATTTTTTATAAATCGCAGAATATCATTTCGTTTTAGTTTTTGAAAATTTAAAATCTGTTATATTGAATAATCCTACAGTGTTATCCTGGCACAATACTGGAATGATTTTAAATTCCGTTTAGAGTTTTCCAAGTAAATTATCTATCAAATCGTCACATATAATACCATCATAGAATAAATCAAAAGAACATCCGTGCTGTCAGCTTGAACAGAAGTTGAATTATGCAAATTCTGATTATGTTCTGCTTACTAAATCAAAATCTACATTCTCAAAAGCCTAATATGAATATTTAGGTTTTCTAGCTTTCATCGGGAAAACTATTTTTTAGTATAAAGCAAAATTTTCGGGAATATGCTGTTATTCATTGCACATTCGTTGCGAATCAATTGCTATTTACAATATTCAAAATTGAATTACTCGTGGCTTATACTGAAGCCCTAAAGGAGTTCTTCTAAGCCAAACATATCGAAATTTTAGCCAACGTATAAAAAAAATTTTTTTTCACATAATTTTTAATATAACTCATAAAATAATTCTCGAGAATATTCAGTTTACCTATAACTTTTTCATCTTTCTATCTTTTAAAATTTCGATCCTTTGACTTTTATGGTAGAGTCAACAATTTTTTAGTACAAAAATCATCAAATCGGACACCCGGTTACAATCCGTACAATCTATGCTGCGAATGATCCGTTATAATCGATGCTCAGCAGTTTATTTTTAAATTTAGTTTTACCGAAGAAACATTATTTTTGACAACATAATATTAATTTGAAAATTTAAACTTCAATACGAGCGTGTTTGATACATCAAGAATTAAATTAAAAAGATGAATTTTCGGTCGCGTGATCCATCATTGAAGATAGGTACTCCTTCCACAATATAGTACATCTAAAACGTGACATGAAGCTACTGCAGAAGCAGTTCTTTCCGCTCTGAAACATTCAAGGACTACGGGACTTTACTGTGCTACCAGTTTTGAGATTACTCCAAAGAGATTTCCCATCATCAGGCACACATTAACTCCGACTAAAACCACATTCTTATGCAACGAAAATTTTCGGAAATACTTCACTATTGGTATGCATGTGAAACGTTAGTGTGTGAGAAGTATTTCCGTAATTTTCAGTTCATATTTTGTGTGGAGGTTTTAGTCGGGAGTTTTATTAACTGCGTGTTAATGTGTGCCTGATGATGGGAAATTTCTTTGAAGTAATCTCGAAACCAGTAGGACAGTAAAATCTCGTAGTCCATGTGATTGGCTTTCCATCTGATTGTATCACACGACCGAAAACACACTTTTTAACTTTTGATTGCTTAGTTTCTTCCTAGTTCCCGAGATAAATGCAGTTGAAGTAGTTTTAGTGGATATAATGATAGAAAAGTACATAAAGGTTAATATTGTCCCATAAGTAGTTTTTAAATTTTGTTAACGAAAAAAAAACAAAAATTCACGTTTTCAAAAATAAAATGAGTATTTTAAAGCTTAAAAGAATTACTTCGGATAGTCAGTATAAGTAAGCACAAGCCATGAATTTTTAACTTTCGAATTCAATGCTGTCATATTCGATTATATTATTAAATAAGCAGCAAATGCAATGAAAAATAGTTCATTTTCGAATCACGTCTCATGTATCAAGATCAAGATTATGCTATCTGTAACTTTTTTGTAAGAAATTTTAAACTAGATAAAATTGTCTATTTGCAGTTTTGCTCTATTTTAAATAGTTTTTTTTAGAGAGGGTTTGAAAGATACGAAAGATTTCTCGCTTTAAATTGTTTATTCCACAATTGAAATTACATATCAGAAAGGGGTTACAAAAGTAACCCCTTTTGAAGCAACAGGGTCAGCTTCATCCCCGATATCTTTGATATTGCAATTTTGTTTTTCTCCAAATAGAATAAAAATGAGGATTTCAATGAGGATTAGGACAGTTCTACTTTGGAGGGCAACTTAATTATTAAATTTATGGATTGTTAATTATATTTGCTAACCCTGAATAATACTTTTTATACATCTGCACAAGTTTCTACTATTTTCGTGTAGTTCAGATAAAAAAGTTTTTCTTTCCAACATAATTACTGTTAGTGGTGTACTGGATGATATTCCATACCCCCCAGTTTCAAAAACCAAAGGATTGTGCGTATGTTCTTTGATTTATGTTATTAAATAGGAACCTAAGGGGTAAAGAACGAGGTAAAAATGTGTATACCACATCTCTTCTTTTTTTAAACATTTCTCTAGATATCTTCCGACTTGCTGGGGAAATTCCAATAGATTCTAGTGTATTTCCTCATATATTCCATAAATTTCACTATATCTCATCCAGATTTGCCTATTGTATACCACATCTCCCCAGTGATTTATCATTTATTCTTTCAGACAAATATACCTCTATGTCGCGGCAGTATGTATGTCTGGAATAATCCAGTAATTATATAGAACCCTAGATCTGTATAATTATCGGACCCCTACTACAACAAATTTATAAGATTGCTCGTCATGAAAAGTTTATGTTTTAAACCTAATCAAATAATATACTATTCCGTAACTAATCTCACTATCAGCTATTTGTTTTAAATTTTGTTTCATTATAATGTAATAGGAGTATTATATTATTTATGCATGAATTCATTGATTTATTATAAACATAGGTATCTATCTACATTTTTCACATTTACCATGATGATAACCCTCTATTATCGGCATTATAATAAATATATCAGCGGAAGTGAGAAGAAATACTTTAAATTCATATTTCTATAATCTTTGAAATGATAAATTTTGGAATTTCTAAAATTTTGTACTAACTCGGTTGAAAAATATTACAGCAAAAACATACCAAAAGAAAGCATGATTATTTTAATTATCAATTATTCAGAACTTTGGATAACTGAAAAATGAAAAACCAACTTTGTCTTCGCCGAATCATTCATAATAAAAAAAAGTCATAATTTGTGAAAATAATAAATGTTCATCTCATGCAAGAAGTTTTGTGTCGTAAATTTCAGCCAAGATAATTTTGTCGAAATATTTATTAGTTATTTTACTTCTATGATGTTTGTGATTTACCAATCGAAATATTAAAACCGGATTATTCTATTTAAAACCTAGAATTTGAAAAATAGAAATCTCGTTATTATCAGCTAAACCAAAAGAGTAGCTGTAGTAAATAAAATTGAATTAGGAATATTATATTTCAAGAAAATCTTTACAGTGAATTGTCATAAAAGAGCTCCATAAAGATTTTTTTTTAAATGGAAAGCTAGCTGCACAAGTAATTTCGCGTAATAATTAGCCTAGTCACTATGTACATTTATAATTACATAAATTCGATTCCAAAATTTTCTTTTTCCCAAAAACTAGTTGAGGGGAAGACATTGGTAGCTAAATCCAGATTTTCGAGAAGTTATCCTGTCTGAATTTAAGAGGGAACAGAAAAGCATAACGTTGACGGAAATATTATGTAAAATTAAGCTAAACTAAACATATATTATGTAAACGTTAAAATAATAGAATTTTAATCGTCAAGTAAAGAATACATACGTAGAAAATAATTTGAAAAAATTCTATTACAAATATTATTTAGTTATCGAGAATTTATTCCCTATAAGTTTGTTGATCATTTATGTGCTCAAGTTTAAAATAAACGAGTCGAAAAATATTGATCGTAGATAAAAAAACGGTAATGATCTAAACGATTTCCTACAGGTTTGGTTATGATCATTTTTACTTAGTAAAAAATTGAATTTATGTAATTTCAGCAATTCGTTTTGTACGTAGCGACTGGGCTAAATAAAATTGTAACACCATAGTAATTCAGTGTAAAAATTTAATGTAATCCTGAATGTACGAATTCTTCAAACTTTTCAGGCACATATTTTAGAAATCAAACATTTTTTCAAGATTTTTCAGTATGCAGAGAATAGATAAATGCAAGAAATAATTTATGATTTGAAAGAATGAAGATTTTCTATACTTTTTGAACACAAACAATATAGGACGACTATTAGTTAAGCTATTAGTTTGTAGCGGAATATTTTTGATTGTTAGTTGGATATGAAATTTTTAATAGAAAAATTATGTTTCCATTTAAATTTTAGGCGATTGCTTATATGACTACTCTACCAAAAGGAAAGAATTAAAATAAGTTAAAATTTTGCCGACTCGCAAATATTCTGTAAGTGCTATCCTTCAAGAAAGAAATAAAAAATAAATTTGCCATCAGCAAAGGCAAGCAGTTAATAATTTATTATAAATTACCATATTCCGATTAATAATGAATCAGTTCGTCATTATGTCATACCGCATCATGTAAATATATAACTAGAAGAAAAATATAATCCACATTTCTTACTGTAGTCGTCATTTGCTGCGCCATAGTAAGAATTAAGATGATTAATTTTACAAATTTTTCTTTAAACAAGAAGTCACTGTTTCACTCGAAAAATATCCCCATTTATAAGAGGGTTTAAAATAAACAGCCAAAAATAGTCTGCTTGTTTCTTATGGATTTTTAGAGAAAATTGAGCCATCGTAGTGTCGAAAATAGAACAACACAATAATGATACCGATATTTTTTCATTTTACGACAATTACTACCCCATTAACAACCTTATTTTATCATTAAAAGCGTATTTATCTATGTATTAAAGTCGCATTAATATTTGTAGAAGAGGTAAAGTAGATAACAAAAATTAATTTCTGATTATAAGGGGTTCTTTTCAAAATTTTTAAATTATCTAAAAATCGCGAACAATTCAACCGCTATAACTTTCCCCCTTGTCACGAAAAGTTACATGCAATCAACACATGGTAATCGTTGCATGTAATTCATCCAATAACTATAAAAAAGCTTCGAGGGTCAATTACATTCCCGCATGTTCGGAACCATTCCCAATTTAGTCCTTTAAAATAAAATTACTTTCTTAAAATTTAAATTTTCGTAGATATAAATTACAATCTACATTTCAATTTTAGATTTTTTAACATTAGTTTTTTAATAAAGAAAATTAACTAAACACTAAAATATTTTAATTTTAACTGTAAGTTTGCTGTTGCCGGCGTAGAAACTCTTTTGAAAACTGGGTCGATGTTAGCACAACTTATCGTTGTTGTTCGTTCGAAGAACTGGTGAATCTCATTTGCAGGACAGACCAAAATTTGGTCATCAGAGAAAAATTTAGGATGGAAATTTCATCATTAAGAACCTTACAAACTAGAAATAGTCAACGAAGTACTACTCATAAGAAATTTCTAGCTATACAAATTTGGTGTCGATATAAAATTTATATCTAAGGTACCACAGTGCTTCAGAAACTTTGAAACCACTGAAGAAGCAATACAATCATCCTTGCTTGAGTTCAGATCTTGCTCATGTAGATTGTGTCGAAAACTTAATGAGTATCTGCGAAGCAGACGTTTGTAATAGGAAGTTCCAACATTGACACTAACAAAATAGATAACAAAAAAGTTATAAATCACTTCAAGAGCGACGGACATTATACAAGATGACACAACTGAGATGCAACTAAATAGAAAGAGTACGAGAAGACCAAGAGATAAAGGATAGGCACTTCAGTGGACTGGGCCTGGACCAGTGCTTCAGAAACTTCAAAACCACTAAAGAAGCAATATTATCCTGAAAAGGATATTCGAAGTGGAAAACAATCTACTATATTGCCTTGTTTATATTGAGACGTTAATACGGTTTGGCAACCCAATTGCAGGAATTAACATTGAGCACTAATATTAAAAATTAATGTTTCACTTGATAGAATCTCCATTTCTTTGAAATCAATTACAATTTTGATGCTGTTTTGTAGATTAGTATGGAATAGGCAATAAATCATTAACTATTCCTTTACCATAATTTTAAAGTTGGTAATATCAGTAATAATTATTGTCAATTAGTTAATCGAGTAGTTAATAAGATATCAACTGCATTATTACTTTCATAATTTAATAAAACATCGCGAAGAAGTACAATTTGCAAAATTGAATGTCATACTTCACTTAGATCGTTATATTATTTTGATTAGTATATTCTATAGGGCTAATTAAAAATTTACGCAACGGCTTGAAAGGGTAGGGGGTTAATTAACATAATAGCTATAACCATTGAGTGAAGAGTTTATCAAGCGCCATAAACGAAATTTTAGGATGTGATTTTAAGATTTATATTACTCTAGGAGTCCTGAGTCCTTAATTCAACCGTAAATCTGTAATACACCGTTTATGTATAGATCTCAGTAAACTGTCGAATGGGTCTGCAAGGATCTATCTGGATATATTTTAACAAAATATTATATTATTTAAATTGATTATGTTTTTGTTTCCAACAAGTCGTCTGTGGCGAGATGATATAGCAGCGAGTTGGCAAAAATGTGTGGATGAAGTTTTAATTATAAACAAATTAATTATTTCGGTAAATCACCTTAATTTATTCAGAGGCGTTTATTCTCACCACAGCCTCGTAAAGCAAACTTACAGTAAATTTTTCAATTGTTTAGTGTTTTGAAATGTTTAATGCTAAAATATTTATTTAAAACTAAGTAATTTTAATTTTTCAAGCCCGAATAGCTTTCCTTTCCAATCTACAACCCTTTTTATCAAATCTTGTGATCCTGCTTTATAGATATAAGCCGACAGATCTTTGGAAAATTCAAAGCTTCAAAGTACAATTACTTTTCATGACCAGAATAGATTTAGTGCTATTTTAAACGCTAATATCTCAAGTTGTATCCGCTTTTCTCTCTCGTGTATAGATTTTTCGAAAAAAAAAGTACTACAGGAGTAAAAAAAACAGGTTTTAAAGAAAAGTGTTAAAAATTTAATGCAACATGATGTAACATTTTTTCTTGTACATTTTTAACGTAATAAGGAAGGTTTAGAGTGGTTTGAAGAAAAAAAAACAGTTAAATAATGACGAACGTTTACAATTTTTCTGACAGGTTGGTAATAAAACGTGAACGATCTATTTTATCATAAAATGCTTTTATGTCAAGATTATTTAAAATATTATATTCTACAATAAATTTTCTTTATATATTTTTTCATTAGTGAATTGCAAAACATCTTTCAAGTTTGTCATTTGTTTTAAACTATGGATTTGATCGAAAAGTCGTCGAAACAAAAGTTACCTAAAATTTAATTCCTGATCAAGTTGTTTCCAAACATTTATAAACTGTTGGAATAGTAAAATTTTGTGTGCTGTATGCAAATTGAAAAATTTGAAAAACAACGCTACATTAGAATATAATAAAAAATAATAAAGAATACGTGAAAAATAACGTTTTTATCAGGTGGACAAAGGTTACATTTAGAGGATAATAGAAAACCTTCAAAATTTGACAAATAAAATAAATGTAATTTCAATTTACTGTAAAATTGGACGTTTTGTTTAAATTTGCGTGTTTTGAAAATGAAAGAACTTCTAAAATCGATGTGTAAGTGGAGAAACAGTGTCAAAGTAGTTTGAAGGAGTATTATTATAATAATAAACCTTTGTGCAGCTTTTCATTGTAATGTAATTCATGGACTCGAAAGCTAAACTTCTTAAATTTTAATGTCCCGATTTTCACGAATAGTTCGGGAACAGAAAGATTTTCGGTTGTAAACACAAAGCATCCTGAAGAATTTTTTTCGGTTTACAATGTGGAAACCAGAAACTGGTTTGTACAGCAGTACAATTTAGTACACTAAAATCCACAAGTGGGTATAATAATTATATTACATGGGTACTTAGGAAATACCTACAGTTTTTATATAATACGAAATGAAAAACATGTTTACGTTTGATATAAAAATTGAAAAATCGTATGACGTAGTAGAAGCCGTCATGGTTCGACGTAGTTTTCCGTGACAAGGATTCAAAATTTTGAAAAGATCAAACATATTTTTATATCTGGCACCGTTTTCGAATTATACGGGAAAAAATTGATTTCTCGTTGTTATGGGTATTGATTGAATTTTGAAAAGGTGGAAAAATGTTGTTTGATTATAGAAAGATGTGAAAAATATGTCTAGAACACAAGCAACGTATGCAATATCGAGCCTGGTGTTTACATTACTTTAAAAATTTTTACAACGGAAATTTTCGATTTACAAATTTATTTCTACACAGCATTTTCATTTTATGATAATTTTTTTGCAAATTCCATGAAACATTTAGTTTTCTTGTCCCTTTTTCAGGGCGGGGTGGCATTATTTCGATAAAAAGTTATTTCTAAAATTAAATATCGCGAATTTACAAAAATTTGAAGGAAAACACGTGAAAAACATTAAAATAATGGAAACGAATGACTTTTCATCACTATTTACGTTGTATCTACCCCTAGTGGCTGACGATAACAACTTTCAGTATCATAAAAAAATGTTTAACCCCTGAATTGTAAATTGAAAAATATTGTTTTTAATTTTGTAAATTAAACGTTAAAAGAGGTTAAAGCAGAAGATTAAACGTAAAACATGCATTTCGAAAGGAAATTTCAACGATGGGTTTTGATTCACCCCCGCGGATGAAACGTTAAGATTGAAAGGAAAAAATTCACCGAAGAATTATCAGTTCACGTTAAAAATTTATAATTGCTAATTAGTCGGAGATAACTTTCTAAATTTACCACGTCAGCGTAAACGAATGATTTCAATTTTGTAGAAATAAAAATTAAAGAATTAAAAATACATTAACGCAAAGTTAATTTATTCATGAAGTTTGGTCTCAAGGTTTAAACGAACCTTAGACGGGGACGCCTGAAAAGTTGTCGGCGAGATGAATTCATCCCCTGAAAATGAATGTCGGATTGCGAGTGGTAAGTGACGTTGCGATCGGTGGTATTTAAAAGAAAATAAAAAAAAAAGGTTGAGTGGCTCTATAATTATAACAAAGTTGAAAAGCTACGCCATGTTTAACTTGTTGCAAGCCGTCAGCGTAGCGTAACAGATAAACGTAGAACGAAATGTAATAAATAAGTTGAAAATTTGATAGCGTATGCCCCGCGTAGCAAACGAGGCCCCACTCCAAGTCCGGGGGCTGCGTTAGTGCTGCCGGAGCGAAGCGTTGGCTCTTAGCCCGGTACGACCTCACAACGCCGACCTAACCAACATGACAGCTCATAGGAAAACCGTACACAATTTTAGGTTACAAATTACACTTTTAACATAGAAAACGAACAAAATTTGTACTAAAATGCAACTACGATACACAAACTACCCTTAAAATAATGAATAAATACGCGATAGCTACGAACCAAATGAAAAACCATGGTATAAACAAAGCAAACAAATGACCTGTTAGTTGACAATTTCCTCATTTGTTCGCTTATTAAAAGTTAGGATTTTTAACAAAATTTTCAGCAAAGCGAGCGAATTTTTTTCTCGATTTCGAAACACGAACGTTTAACGATACAAAATTGAGAATAAAATTTGTTCGAAGAGGTTAAAATTGAGCGTATTAATTAGAAAAACAATATCGAGGGTTTCTTACCTTCCCTATTACGGATTTCACAACGCCACCTATGATGTTATGTGCGTCGTCTATTAATCCAAAAGCACGTATTCACGACAGCTTCGGTGACCGACACCGCACGATTACAAAACGAGGCGTTGTTTGCAATAGGAGGTAATAAAATTATCAGAATGAAATATCAGAAAAATTTGGAAAATTTAGTATAATTCCTTTAATGCGACCGAATTTTTTTTCGGAAAACGTTAACGTTCCACGCGTACTACACGTTGCAATTAAAAATAACCGTTTAACTATACTATTTATTGCGCTATTATGAAAAATATTAACGAAACTAAATAAATTATTTAACTCGTCATGCTGTGTGCTGTTAGGACGTGTGTTCTTCTTGCTCAAGGAATGTAGAAAACTTAGTTAGGCGTGTTGCCGCTAGTTGGCAAAACGGCGTGATCTTTTTGTATTATTCATTTTCCAGGTTAATTTATTATACGGTGGGGTTCAAGGCTTTTTCGTTTTCTTCGTTTATTATACACAAACACACTCAACACTAAATCGCTCTCTTCAATACCGAACCAAACCAATGGAACTTCAATTTTAAATTATCCACCAACTAATTACTTACGCCACACAAACCATTTTTATATTTTACTAGTAATTAAACTATCCGTGTCACTTTTCAATACCAGAATGTACACCATAAAATTACCTGAACTCCTTGCAGGGTCGCATCATCTTTTACCCTGACGTAGGTACCCCTCCTATTACCATTCGCGACCCTTAACTTATTTGCAGCTTCCGTTATAAAATTAACACATAATATTCACGTCTCGCCTTCATAATTTGTTTCCAATTTCTTGCCCAACCACTTTAATTAATTTTAATTAATACAAAGAAGCTTTGAAAAATTCAAGTTATTCCAAAAAACAAAAAAATAAACCAAGCGAATTAAATTTTTAATGAGTAATTTTTAAATATCACCTTAAACATTAAACAACTGCGTTTATTTCAAATTCACGATAACAAGCCGAATATTAAATTTATCACATTAATTTCTATTCAATTTCCAATTTAATGTGTAAATTAATTTATTACAATAATTTTAATTATAATTTACTCAAAATTACTAACATTACATAATTTTACAGTAATAAACGCGAATTTATAAACGCTAAAATGTTATCTCGAGAGTTTACAATTTTATCAATTTTCATTCCAAATTAAATTTTTTTAGATTTTCTCCATATTGAATTCAGTTTGCAAGGAAGTAAGCAATTTTAAGTTATTTTAAACTTATTATTGTATTTACCCAGAAATTACGTTTATTCCACGTGTAGTTTTTAGAATCCTGCAGTTCAACTTTTTTTTTGTATTTTAAACGTTAATTTAACGTCAAATGATTTAGGGATTACTTTTCCACGTGTTGATCTTCTTCGGGATTATTTTATTATAATATAATAATCATGAAATTGATATAAAAAGATGTTGATCTTATAGAAATTCCTTCGATAATAAAATTTGAGAAAATTTTGAATTTTAAGCGTTAAACCTTAAAAGGTACTATTATATCAGATCTGTTCATCAAATTTGCATTACTCTTAATTATTACATCATTGTTTATTTTTGAAATATTGCGATTTTCTCTACATCACTCTTATATTTTAAAATATTCTCAGAAAATCCAACACATCAGAAATGAAAAAGTGTAAAAGCATGGCAACTTCAATAATAAATCAATAAATTAATTGTGCAGACAATTCGCTAATTATTTCACAAGCTGAAAAGCTAAGTTTCATAAAAATATAAAAAAGCAGGATTAAAAACAACTATTTAAACAAACAGATCATCTAGCAACAGCGAAGAAAGAAGTGAGATTGATGATAATGAAGTAACATACAATAAATTGTATAGGGTAATTGTTTAAGGAGAAGACCAAGAAAATTCTGAAGTGATGAGATGATGCTGAAAAAATGAGAAAACTAGAACAATGAAACCCTGACTAGTTTCAGCTGTTTCTTTATTAGATTCAAGTTCTTAACAGAATCCTAATTATTGATTTTTTCTTCTGGAAGAAATAACAGTTATCAGGGACTAAATTTAGACTCATAGTTTAAAACAGTAAATAGGGGTGCCTTATCTTGGTAGACACAACACCTTCATGCAGAGATTGGAGTAATAATTATTCTCTCTCATAGTAGGTCCCAATTAGAACATGCGATATTTCGGAGATAATAGAGTTTCTATTCTAAACTTTGATTTTTACTTGCTAAACCACTATAATATATGGGCGACTCATCCATAGTGACAAATTTATTATGAAATTTTTTTTGCATTTGCTCTAAGTGTATGATTTTCTCATTTTCAAATGCCACGGTTTTTAATCGCTTCTGCACAGGAATCAGGATTATTAAATCCAACAAGAACTTTAAAGAATGTTAAAATATTTTAATTTTAACTGTAATGAAAAGGAAGACTAAAAAAGTAAAATGTTTCTCTGAAAACTTTTTCTTAAATTATTTTTTCATACCATATTTGGTAAACCATGCCTCAAATCATCGTCTAAAAGTTGTAGAATTAACTGTTTTCAAAAGTTGTTACTACTTTTGAATGAAAATGGTACAACAAACAATAAAAACAGTAAACAATAAAAAAACGTTAATTTTTAACGCATTTTTAAAATTTTTGTAAAAAAAAGAACAGAGAAGACTGCGTAATCTGCGTTACGCTCAGGTTTACTCTCTCACCCTCATCTGCTGCACCATTAAAAATTTAAATGACACTATGATAAACTTTAAAATTCTAAAGAATAAAATAGTTTCTTTTATTGCTGAAAATTAAAATCTGCTGATTTTAAGGCGGTATTCTAGTCTAGAAGCACGAATTTTAGGTGTTTTTTGAGGTGCATTAAAGAAAAAACAGGCACTATTTTTATTATCCATTATTTTACAAGATATTTGTTAACGTTTAAAGAATACATGATAATAAAAAAAAGTGAAAAAATTAAAATTTTAAAAAGTTACAGTTTGGTAAAGTGAGAGGTCTTAAAAAAATGGCGCGCGAAGTTTGTCACGATTGTAACCCTCCTAGTAATCTGAATTAAAAAAAGAAAAAGATTTCTTACTCTAGAGGAATACTGCTATCGTACTAACTAAAATAATTGAAAAAAAATGTTTTTTCGCAAAATTGCGGCTGTTTGAAAAGAAAAAAAAGTTTTTTTACAATTTTTTTTACCTTTGCAAATTTTTTTAAAATAGTAAAAATTGAAATTTTGTTATAATCTTAGTTCATACGATAGAGAAATGTATAGAGAAGACTCACCAAAATTCAAGTAAATCGGTTCAGTAGAACTTGAGAAATCATGACAAGAATTTCGAAAAATGTAGTTTCGAGAAAAACGAGATTAAAATTTCAGGTAAAGTTACGCGAAGTCTAAGCCATACATTGATACTTTATGCTTACATTTTTTCAATCCGCGATTCCGGCTCCATATATCGGGCCTTCTTCTACCTCAAATTGAATATTTAAATAAAAAAAATTTAAAAAACACAAAAAAAAGAAATAAAGAGTATTTTTTAATACTTTTCTTAGAATAGTTCCGTCTAAACCGGTCGAGTTGCCACGACACTAAAGTGGCTATAGCTTTTAAAATAATTCGAATTTCAAAAAATCCTTTTAAGACGAGATTTTTGAATATCTAAACTATCAAAATGTAAAAACAAAAATTTTCGATTTTTTTAGTTTTCTAGACTAGAATACTGCCTTAAGAGGTATCATTTAAGTTTTTCATGGTGGGTTACGTAAAAACGGGGAGTAAGTCCGAGTGTGGTGAAAATTATTCAGTTTAATTTCCCTTTTTTTTAAAAAGTAAATTTTAGATTTTTCGTATATTTTTGATATTTTGGCAATCTGTATAGAAATTTTAAGCAAAATCTTGCAAAAGCAAAGCTTGGAAACCTCAAGATTTTCCAGGATTAAAGCAGGATCTAGTAGTATTTCCTAAATGGGGCAGTATGCATTTGTGATTTTAATATTAAATGCACTTTTTTGCACAAAAATGTCAAATTTGAATTATATAATATTATACTAGATTTTTTACTTTTCCACCCCCATATCAGCAAAAATTTGATTTCAACGTTATTTTAAATTTTATGAGAGTAAAAGAGTTTTCAACCTTTTATTGAAAAATACGATTTATAAAGTAGATATCTTAAATTTTAAATAGGTGGTAAATGAATAATGTTAACCAAATATATAACTGTGTTCAGGACGGCAAAGTAGTTTTCAAAACGAAAATTGCAAGTTTCATAATTAAAAGGCAACAATACTGAGGAACAAATTCTAAAGAGGTGGTAAATGGAGCTAAAATTTGTTTTGAGATTTTTTTTGCCTTTTGTTTTTTGCTTCTTTTACTGGGATAAATTTTTTCATTTTTGATGTATGTACATACATACATCCGCTCTTGCAAAAGGAATTATTTATTATATTCTCTTGAAAGCATCAGGACTTGTGTGCAAACAAATTAAGGATTTAAGTGTGTATTTTTAATTTTATTATACATTAAATCTTATATCGCAGGTTTAAGGAAGAAGGCTTAAATCAGAAATTTTCATTTGTTTATTGTTATTTCATTTGTTTCATTTTCATCGCCCAAGATAACATGATTCTGAACAGGAACGGCCCCAATATGCAAGCAAGTGACAAAATCTGCAAGTAGTTGGCAAAATTTGTCAATACTTGACACAACACTGTAGAGAAAATGGTTGGTATTTTTTTTTAAAAAGCGGAATGAAAACGGTCATTCACTAGGTAAACTACGGATTACTCTCCCCGAAACATTTTGACTAGGGCCATCTCTGATTCTGATATCTAAATATCAATTGAAAGGGGTAGCTAACTAAAGCCTCATATGCGGTTTTACAAGAGTTAGTTAAAATTTAATCCGAATCAAGTTAACTTTCTTATGACTATACAAACAATACAAAAATTTGGTTTCCTTGACATTTTGCTATTAGAAAATTTCCCAACTAGGACATTTTGATATCTGATTTTCCTACCACTCTTGATTTATAACAAAATTTAATTGGCCAATCTTGCCTTCTATTTTTCAGCCGTATAACTAAAAGCGGTTGTACACCATTATATTTATACATGTAAAAATATATGATAAAATACATGTAAATTTACATGTACGCTGTACTGTAGTACACTGTCATATTTACATCTTAAAAATGATATAGTTTTTAAAATAGTAATGTTGGCTATAGTTGGAAAAATAAAATATCACTAAAAGAACTGTCACCAATTTCTTATTTCAGTTGCGTTTCCATTTTATTTTAAGTGCAACAAGTGAAACGCCAACTCCTAAGTGTAAAATCCCCAATAGTCACCAGAAATACACGTGTATGACCTTCAAAAATAGGACCTGTTCTATTCCGTCAATTTTTGCATGTAGAAATACATGTATAAATACAAGTGCAATTTTAGTGTAGTATACGCTACATTCAACATCTACATGTACATTTACATGTAAAATATGATGGTGTACTACGACCATATGATTATGCGTACCGAAATTATTTTTCACTAATATTTTTTTTACTGTTTCCTTAAAAACTATGAAAAATTGAATTGACATAAATAAAGAATTTAATTTAGAAGCGGAAGGAAGAATTAATTGCTATGATTAAAAAACTTAAAAAATAATAAATTTCTAACGACAATTGTAAAATTAATTGAAAAATACAAATTGTAAAAAGTAAAATAATGAAAAAATGATTATATTTTATTATAATAACTATAAATTATTAGTGAAATTTCTGGTTACCGTCAATTATTACAAATTGCAATGAACGAATCTCCCCCACACATCATCATACTATTTACAATAATTAACTATCCAAATTAACTCAATTTAAATCATAAACTTCGCATATAAAATTATTAAGGAAATTTAAACTTTTTTCTACCGAATTAAATATAATTCAAAATTTTCATTCATCATCAGCATTCATTGACCAGCGAATTTCTTAATCAATAATATTAATTTTCATTAATTTAAAATATTTGTAAATTTTCATCTAATTATTTAAATCAAAATAACTTTTATCAAAATAAAATTTAGATTACTTTAGAAAATCTATGAAATTTATAACAAAAATATATGGAATTTTAAATTATATTTCACTAAACTCAAATTATACGAAATAATCAAACCTAACAAAATGTTAAAATAATAAAAATTTTAACTGTTAAGTAAATAATACGTACTACAAAGAAACATCATATTTAAAGAAACTAAAATGACAATTATTCACATTTAACAACTTAGAATATTTGAATAAACAAGAAAATAGAAATCTAAAATATTTTTCTTTAGATATTATGTTTCTTTGTAGTATGTATTATTTACTTAACAGTTAAAAATTTTATTATTTTAACATTTTGTTACGTTTGATTATTTTAACATCACATACTACTAAATACCACAAAAATACTTAAAAAATTCTAAAACCTTTTTTAAGTTATTTTTTATTTCAAATTATACAATTTATAGAAGAACTACTAATTCAAATCATAATTCACAAAGAAATCATTTACCATAGCTGCTGTTCATTTTAATTACTATGATTTAAAATCCCGAATTTTATCTATCTTTTATCTATAATTCTACTGACTTCGTCACATCACAAAATTTTTTACTTTTAGCATATCTTTCAGCTTATCTAAATCTTTCCTTTCTTTTCGGAAGGAAATTAAAATTGAATTGAAATTGGAAATTTCAAATTATAAATGACAATTTCCAAATTTTCTAATTTCATATTTAACATTTTCATGTTTTTCGATTTTTTAAAATGTCTACGTTTAATTTTTTTTCAGTGGAAAGTAAAAATTAGGTATTCGCCATATCAGTTATTAATTTTTACTTTCTTCATGAATCAAAGTAGAAATGATTCTACCTGAACCTATATTTTTCATTACACTAATCGTTAAAATATTTGTTTTTCTTCAGATTGAGAACTATTTTCTCAATTTTTGTGATCATCTGTTTTTTGTGTTGTAGTAACCAATTTAATTATTCAGGTTTTTCATCAATTTTGTCGCCGAACTCTTTCAGTTTTTGTTTTATGATTTGATTTCACAAATTTACCTAATTTCTGGTTCTTTCGAAGTATAATAGGAAAATTGCATACTATGTAGGAATTAATTTTGTTAGTGCTATCTAATGGATAAATAATAAAAATTTTTTGATACAGGCCAAAAATACAGTAAAATTTTTTTTAATTTTTCTTATTTGCTGTCTTTTATTACCGGAGATATTATAACGTCGCAGACACACTCTGTAGGTATATGAATAAGCAAAGGATTAATTAATTAATAAAAACCTATATAAACATATAATTTTGAAATACAAAAATTACAAGTAATAAGATAGTTATAAATAAATAAATATTTCATTATTTTATATTAACGTAGTTCTTGTTGCTCATTAGGGCAATTAAGGCGTTTCCATTCTTTCGAATAAACACTCCAATCGGGGAATTCAATGGGTGTTTAAAACAAAATCCAGAGGTTTCATTATCTTGATTATTTTTATATATGAATATGTCTTTGAACAAACTTTTTTAGATTTAAATTTGGGTTCAAGTTTTTTGGTTTAATAAATTAATTTTTTAACTTGTAAAATATAATTAAATAATCTTGGAATAAACAAGTTAATTAAACGTTTTATAATAATGTTTTTATTGAGCTTTCGACGTTGGTAAACGTTTTTGGTTTATTCTATTCATTTCCGATGTTTTGTCAAAGGTTAGGATAGAGTTTTTATTATTTGGAAATTTTGACAATTTTTGTTTGTAGTTTATGTTTAAGCTGGAATGTGGTTTAATCTAGTCTAATAGCTTCCAAAAATGAATTTACCGAATTAAATTATAAAGTTTTAAAAATTGTTATGTAATAAGTACTACTGTAGATTCGAATATCTGTAAAGTTTACCCTTTCTATCGAAAGGCTTTTGAAAAAAATTCAAAATTTAAATTTGAAAAATATTTCTTACGTTAAACATGAAAAAATAAAATTGATTAGAACTAAAATTAAATATTTATTGTGCCTTTTTAAAAGCATAAAGTTTAACAATTGAAAAAAGCAGGATTTACAGAAAATATTTTCCAATGTGGAAAATATATTGCTTCCTTGGAATATTCCAGTGTGATCTGATCATTGGTAGATACAATTTCATAATGTATTGAAAAGTTGTTAATTTTATAACATTAATTGGTCACAATCCTTCATTCATTTCGTGTTATCGCCTGTAAACTTATCAATATTTTTGTTTTAGATTAACATTCGAGAACCACGAGACACGCGGGGTAAGTAAATTTTAAAATAAAATAATTTTTTTAGAAGTAAATTTTAGTTATTGGATATTTTAATAACTGATATTAAATTTTATTCCTTTTATGAAGGATGTAAATAAAAATTATGATAAACGCTTAACACAACTTTTAAATAAAAATTGCAAGATAAGAGCTATCGGGTTTATTTATCATTCAATGATAAAGAGAATTGAGAATGCTTATGATGTAAAATATAATAATTTTCTGTATAAAATTTTAATAATAAAAATTTTTATTCGATTCAGTTGATACAGGGCACATGAGAAATAGGATTTTCGGAAAACTATTATTTAATTTTTATTTTGAAATTTGCTGCTTTGAGTAGAATTTGTGAAATTGCTGCTAGGAAGAGAAAGTCACCACAATATTCATAGGTAGAATGAAAACCGTTAAGGTATTTGTAACTGTACAAAAGCAATCTCTTCTATTCTTAAAAATTCCTTTCAACATGAAATAAAACTTGTAGTTTTCATCTTTTGTAAAGCAAAAATAATTTTAAGTCTCACTTATCATTTTTTTAAATTAAAGTTTGTGCTGAAATTTCAACATTGAAATGCAAACTGCAAAATTACTTGGATCTTAATTATTTTTAGTAACGGTTCGGTTAGTTAACCTTGCTAACACGGTTTAATATGTAAAAGTAATGTTATTTTATATTGCGAGTGGTTAATACATAAAATTGAAACATTAAAATCGCAATAGGAATTACTTAAACACAGTTGTTTATTTCCATTTAGCAAATTGCTTTTATAAGTTTACTCAAAAAAATTAATTGGCTGTTTGAAATAATTGTTAACATTTAAGAATTCCTCTTCCACGCGTGCATATTTAAAACCATAAAGGGTAGGCCAAGTTTCTTATTCTTAAATAATGAAAGCCACAGGACAACGAATCAAAAAAGAAATAAGAATAAAGAGAAAGCAATTTAATTTACTTATATTATTAAAAAATTTGTGTATAAATTACACATTAAATACAAAATAAATCATATATTATCGTAATTTGATAATATATTATTAAGGGTAATTTCATAAAATAAATATAAATTGGCTCTTGGCATAGTTTTCCGAACTCTTCTGCCCACAACAACTGGCAAAACATTCAACTACCCTTAAATTTGATAAATATTTATACAGACACATTTAATAATAATAATTTTGAACTAAAAGTTTCGTTAAAATTCAAATCCTTGGGATTAGCCTTTTTTTCCAACAGTTTTTTAATTTTTACTTTCAAATGGTCATAGCACTTAAACGATTGAGTTTTTATATGTAAATGTGAGTTAAAAATTACTTTCATTTATTATTATTAACCCTGTATCTTGAAAATCAAACGCTTTAGGAACAATTATACGTTTTTTGGATAGAAAATTTAACTGGCCATAATTTTACTCTAGTAATTTTTTGAAACAACAAACTATTTCACAGAAAAATAATAATAATTAATAAAATAATAAAACAATGTAAAAATGAACAAAATTTAAGAAAAATTAACAATACCAAAAGTTATTTAAAGTTTGATTTTAATAAAAAATAAAAGTGAATTTGGTAATGTGAATTTATTGCTTTGCACCTACCTGCTTCATTATTTACGTTTTTAAATTTTGTTACGTTTTTAAATTCAAAATAATTTATTGTTCTAAAGTTTCAATTCAATTGATCCCAGAGTATTTAAAAAATTCGGGTAAATTCAGAGGAATGCTATTGATTTATCTTTGGAACTGTAGTTCGCTGTAGCAAAGAGAAGTCCTAAGGAAGAAATTCCGCCAAATGATTTTTTTTTGATCATGTAGTTTTTTTCGAGACGAAGGTTAGCTATACAAGTAAATAGAAATCTAGGGAAACAGAAAATTTCTTAAATCTGCAATGTTGTTATATTTTAAAATACTATTTTATATAAAGAATATTATTAAATTACAAAGAGGCGAACTTCTAATGGACGAAATACAGGGATCAGTGAAAATATTTGCATATTACAGCAAGTCAGGTTGCTTATCGGAGGTCCTTGCACAGGAATAAAGAGAATGCTTTGATTTAAAGAATACAAAAAAATATACATTTTTATTACAAAAGTAATATAAATCCCATTTGTACAAAAAGAATTGCTTTTACCTCTTCTATTATGAGGAAAAATTAAGAAAATTACTTTTCTCTCTACAGAGAAAAACAAATCGCATCAATTTTGAAGTGCATATTACAGCAATTGAAAGACAACAACAAAATTTAGTGAATTTTGATGATGCCTAAAATGAATTCTGCGGCTTCAAAAGCATAAATAGACATAATTTTCTTCAATTTGGAAAAATGAAATAGTAATGCTCGTACTTTAAAAAAGGTAAAAAATGGGAGATAGCTCAAATCAGTGTCCGAAATCAACGAAACAACTGAATTACTCGTAAGAAAATTATTTTCTTACTTTAAAAAAAATTTAATTTTTCAAAAATTTTCTTATTTTTGGTGAATTTTCTATAAGTGTTTATTCTATACAGGGCTACCCTAACCACAGGGCTAAATGGGCTATAGCTCCGGCGCGCAAGCCTTTTGGGAGTGGCAATTTTTATTTTAATTTTTTTCAGCCCTGAAAGGGACAAAAAATATTTACGATCTTCTTTTGAACAGAGCAAATTAAATGATATGAGTATTTTATATACCGGGTACAAATCTTGGGGGGGGGGGTACATCCTTTAAAGCAATTTTTTGAATTTCTGAGTTCAAACAGCCATAGCTGCGACATTATTGATTAATGGATTAGAACTTTTTTAAATATCATTCGCTCTTCTACAAATTAGGTTATGATCCCTTATCGTCTAGAATCAACGGATTTCGAGTTATAAATTAAATTAAGGGAAAAACTGTTAAAAAAATTCAGGTTTTATTTCTTTTCTTTTACAAACCTCGTATCTCTTAAACAAAATGTCTTAGAAAAAACTGAAGGCTCAAACTGGATAGGGAATTTAACGGGCTACAACTTTGGTTAAATAAATTTTTTTGGGAAATCAACCGTTTTTACAGAAATTCTGAAAATAATGATCAAGGTGTAGGTAAAAAAAAATATATTCACAAATTTATTTTAATAAACTTTCAAAATGGTTTCTCTTATTTTCAGCACATAGGCGTGCTTTTTATACAGGTATTGCACGGTATTATTTTTTATAATGGCCTTTCTTTAAGCTATTTTTTTAAACTATAGCTTTAAGGGCATCTCATAAAATTTAATTGAGAGGTGTTACATCGGGTGATCGCAGGGCCGTATTTAGACTAAATTTTCCGGGAGGGTTTAAAAAAATTACAAAATAAATAGCTAATTTATTAAAATACACAAGAAATTTTTTTAAATTTAAATTTTGTTATATAAATTTTTGAAATGTAATGCTTGGAGAAAAGTGAGTAGAGGGAGGTTGTTTTTGCCAAGATGGCGGAAACGACGGAGGCCTAGATTTTGCTCCGCTGATTTTTTGAGTATAATTTTGTGTAAGTATTTTTGCAATTAAGATTTTATTTTTGAGTATTGTTATTGGAAAATTTTGTTGAGAAGTATTTTGTCAAAAGTTATCGCAAAAAAAATGAAATTTTGTGAAAAGATTGTTTTTATTTAATTAAAATTATAATTTTTTTGAGCGATTTTTTTTTTATTTGAGTTCGATATTCAGAGAAAATTTCGATTTAATGGTTGAAAATAATTTGTCGAAGATGAGACAAATTTTGATTACAGGTTGACTTCTGGGGGAGAGGGGGGGGGGGTTATCGCGGATAAAATTTTGCTTGTACCATTTAAAAGTTTTGTTTACTGCGATATTTTTAATAAGTTTAAACTTATTCATATTTTAATTTTAAACTCTTTTGTAAAAAACCGTTTTTAAATAAAATTTTTTAATTTTAAAATTTGAATAAAAATAATAAACTAAATTCTTATTTTACCATGGCGATAGTAAAATAGTGTTGTCAAAACGAAGAACTAAATTAAATTGAAAGAAAATTTTACAAATCTTAATCAAATGTACACTTATGTACAAAATATAAAACAATTTTATTTACAATGCCCACTCTAATTTATTGCGGAAGTGTTATTTTAAGCTATGCTGCCCATGATGGTCATAAAATTTATGTTATCTTTAAAATTTTTCATTCAAACAATTTATTGCAATTTAAAATTTTTACCATAATAGTAAAAATTACGATGAAATACCTATTTCATTTATTTCAATATAAAAATCGAAAATTAATTAATAGGAGTAATAGCTAACAATTAATTAAGTGGTAGACTTTTACACAGTACTGTAAATATTTAGGGCATTTTTATATTCTTCATCTTCGGTTTTTTTTATTTTTGCAATTAAGGGCCACTTGTACAGTGTGAGTTTAATTTCGAGTTTAGTAAAACTTGGTTTAATTTATAAACAACGTTTAAAAATGTAGGTGTTTTTAAATTATTTTAATACCAACCATACAAATTACTGTTTAATTTTACTAGTTTAGCAGTAATTTGTATCATTGGTATTAAAATAATTTAAAAACACCTACGTTTTTAAACGTCTTTTATAAATTAAACCAAGTTTTACTAAACTCGAAATTAAACTCACACTGTACAAGCGGCATTTAGTAGTAGGTGTATTCAATTCAGTGTCGCCAATCGCCGAATTATAATACGAATTTCCGATTTTTTAATTTAGGATTTAATTTATTAGAATTATCTCTTTAGTTTTAATTTTTATTTAAACACTTCAAGTTTAATGTTTTTGTTATAGTTGTAAAAACTGTTTTTGTTTTTTCTGATGTTTTTACAATTGCCCTGGGTGATCGTGCAGGTCAATTGATAAATCTTCCTCTTTCTATCCATTTTACTGGATACGCAGAATTTAAAAATTTTTTTAAATTTTGTATGAATTTTATGTTTTTGCTTAGTGTAATAGTAATAAATTGACTTTTTCAATTGTTATTGTGTCTTCGCATTAATTTTTTAGAAGCCCAGGGGCGTCATTATATCTTAGGACGACGGCCCTGATTCTATAATATACATCAGCCAATTCTAGAATTCAAATATTTTTGTAGTGATTAAGATTACACGTTAAGCTTGAACGTCAATTTTTACTTTTAATCCTTTTTCGGGGATTAAGTGAGCAACTGAATTTGGAGAGTTCAGTCTCCCGGATTTGTCTTGAATATAAAATTATCATTTATTACTAAACTGAATTGGCCTAATATCTTCCAATATGACAAACAACCAATTTTTCACCAATCCAAAATTTCAATTATCAGATTCCAACTTTTTAAAATTAAAAACGGTAGTGAATTCTTTATTTTTATGGCTCCCATTTTTTTTATTTGATCTTTTTTAAAAATTTTTAGTCCTATCCAGTCCAAATGATAAACTTATATTTTTCTGAAATCAAAAATCAGCAATAAAACAAACTAAAATAATCGAAAATAATATAAATTCGTCAAAATAAGCACATAATTATTGTCAACTGAAAATAATTTCAAATTTTGAAATACAAAGGAAAATTTCATTTAGGGTAAAAAATTTTAATAAAATAAAAGTGACCAACTAACTGTTATCACAAACATTTTTGTGATAACGATAACTACATTTATTGATGTACTAATTAAAAATTTTATATTATTTATTTTCGAATATTCAAGTCTGAAAAGATTTCTAAAAACCCGAAAATTGAAGTAACACAAAATTTAAATAACCGTATTAAATCAAAATTAATTATTTTAGATAGCCTTATAAATAAAATTAAAATTTATAATCAGCACTAAACCAGTTTGGTATTTCCGTAAAAATGACTGTAGGTATAAGGGGTTGAACTTTTTGTTGGATATACCAAACTTCCTTCCTTTAAAAATGTTTTGTTTTTGTACTTAATTCAAAATAAATTAGAATTAAACCAAACCAGAAAAATCGTTTACATAGAAAATTACTGAATATATACATAGTGCGTTGTTGTAAACATAAATACTTATAAACTGTGGTGACATTGAGAAAACCTTCCTATACGATTTTATATTTTCATGTGCGCTGTGGTAATATATATCTGAAATATTAGTTTGTTTATCTCTTATTTAAATCAAATTTTAAAATTGGCAATTAGCTCGAACTTGTTGGAAATTTAAATATCAAACTTTTTTAGACACAACAAACAGCATCATACGTGTTCACTGTGCAATGCTTAATTTAAACATTGGTTATGTAATCTTTATTTTAAAATAACTTTCTAATTATCTTCAAATTTTGTTCATCATATTTTGCGGTTGGAAAAACATTTTTCAATATTTTAATCAAGAAAATTTACATGGTAAATTAAAGAAAGTCATAAAATAAAGAATCAAAATTAAGTGGTTTAAGGACTGGATTTTCTAAAAATAAATTAAAACTAATTTGTTCCCAGTTTAATGTGAATTACGATTTTTTCTTGTATAATAATTATGGAAAAGCCACTTCAGCATTCATAATATTTTTTTCACAACAAAGTAAAGCAGAACAAGTTTTAAGTCGTTCATGTCCTAAGGTAGAATATTTGATACTTATAATGTAAATAGGAACTCAATTTCTGGTACACTTACAAGTTTTAAAATAAGTGCTGCAGAATTATTAATTTTAATAAAGGAGTGAAATATACCTACACACAATGATAAAGTTTATCTAGAAAATTATCTGAAATACCTACTAATTATTGTGATACGATAAGTATTTAAGTCCTTACAGACTGTGTCAACGCTCAATATTTGTGCTCTCAATATTAAAAATTATAAAAGAATAATTAACAAAATTAAAGCATTCGAGGAGGTTGGTTTTAGGAGGTGAAACGAAAATAAATTGCTCTAATAAGCAGGAAATTTGAAGATGCGTTGAATTTGGGTTAACATATTATAATAGCTCTAAAAATTTAAAACTTTAGTTTTAATTGTTTTTCACTTTTTTGAGAATTTAATAATTGGAATTAACAGCCAGTGGAAAAGTAGAGAAAAAAGAGAGTGAGCTTCAAAGAGTTAAATCCACTTGGCATTCGATCAATGTTAAGGTACAACTTATGAACTTATTGATGGGACTCATAGATACAAAGAATAAATTTATAGATACAATGAACAATTTATAATAAATACATTGAATTTTTGTTTATTGATTGAGACATTGATTTAATGAAAGTTTCATTAAATTTTTATTGTACATAATTATTATATATAATAATGTACATAATATAACAGTTTTTGCTTAGGAATGTTATATGTCAAAAACTAGAAAACCCCGTATGGTTTTGGCGAAAAGCATTCTGTATTTATAAATAAATTATTCTATATTGAATTTTTTTTAAAGAATTTTTTGGATAATCTATTCTATTATTAAATTTAATAAATAAAATAAATGTAAACAATAAAATGCAAGCTTTGCTAGACTAGTAAGCTATTTTTTATGAAAAGCTCATAAAAGCTCCTCCTATGAGTACTTTACGAAAGTTCTAGCGATCACAACAAAAGATGTTTTCGCCACTTTAAACAATCAATGCTCTGGAGGAAAACATTTACATTTATTTCAAAATTTAAAATTTAAATTAATATCTTGAATTTAAGTAAATGACTTACACGTTGATGGTGGCATTGGTCTCGAACCAACCTAAAATAAAAGAAAATAGTTAAAAAAAGCTCAAACAAAATAATAAGAAATATTTTTTACTTTATAAATAATAATTTATATAAATTAAATGAATTTTTAACATTTGATTCAACAATTTTGCGTTTCTAAAAACAGTTCACAATGTATTACACTATAATTTTAAACAGGAAGTACTCGATCTAAATGACGTATTTATCGTTAAAAAATTAGTTTTAACGGAAGTTGCTGCGTATTTTGAAAAAGAAAATAATTCTATAGATTAGTTAGGATTCCGATGCGCTGCAAATAAAAGGAATAGCAGTTAACAGTTTTCGATAATTTAAAAAATTCTGCAAATAAATTGTAAAAAAAATATTTATAGTCAATTTTATACAATAAGTAATTTATTACAATCAAAAGAAGAAACAACGCATGGCTGCTCGAACGCCACTCTATCAGGGTTACTCAATTTAGTTTAATTCCGATCGGCTATTAAAAAATTGTTAAAAATCAAGAACAAAATTAAAAAGTTCCCTAAAAAGTAAAAAATAACTTTTTAGTAACTTCGCGGTAATTCATGATAAAATGAGTAGCATCGGCTATTTTTTCAACTTGAGGTTTTCAAGGAAATTTCAGTTTTTCACCTCTTTTAATATAATTTTTTAAATGGCAATAATATAATGTACATAATTATGCTGTGTGGCATATCAACTAATAGTTCTTAAAATTTTTATTACTAATGGAGTGGTTTCCCGTTGACTTTATAGCCCACAGATTGGGCTTTAGTACACAACAGTGTAGTTGGAGTGACCAAGCATCGAACCGTGGTCTCCTGCATTTTATCATGTCGATTTAAGCGTTACACCACACTGCTGGTTGATGTAATTTATTATAATATGTTTTATTTACTAATAATATATATTTTTAAAATTAATTTATAATTGCACATTCTTGTCAGATGTAGTTATTAGTGAGATATTAGATGAATGATAGCCATAAAAACCCAATCTTACCTTCGTACTTCTAGTTTACTCTTATTTAAAAAAATAAAAATTACTCTTGGATATCAAAAAATGCCGTAGAAAGTTATTATATTATTTAGATTGGAGAGAAGAAAGATTTTCTGGATTTTTTAATTAATTGTTGAACTGAGTGAATCTCAACCAGGGTCAATTATCCTTTAGGATCTCCCAACTTTGCTCTTAATGAAAATAACGCTACAATTTTAAATAAAAAGAAATATTTTGAATTAAAGTTTTTAAATTCCACATATTATATTCCAAATTTCATTTTAGTGCTTTGTTCAGTTTATACATTAACAATAAGGTGTTATTTATTGGATTTTAATCTGGATTTGTCTATATGTCAGGAGTATAAATATGGATGATGAAGATATCAGAAAACAGTTAGTCTCAAAGTCAAGGCTCGAAATGGAAGAAAATACATCAGAACATAATTTCAATGGAATAACTGCTAGAATGTTAAAAAGTGGTGGAAGGGAAAAAATAGAACACAAGTACCAAAAAGCCTACGGATGAGGAAGACATCCTATGAATTAGATAAATGCTTTTGTAATATTGATATAATGTGAGAGGCAATACAGAGAAATTGGAAAACTATAGAACTTTCTGCTTTCTATTCCTTCTTTTCTATTATATCGAGAATATATATGTATATCCGATAGACATCATAATATTATTTTATCAACGAGGGAAAATTAAAACCCGATTTATTATTTATTATTAAAGCGATGATCAAAAAAATAAACAAGAGAATGGAATCAAAATCAAAGATAACATGGAGTCTAAACAATAACTAGACATGGAAGGCCACGAAAAAAAAAGACCCGAACGGATTGGAAGAAAAAACAGGACAAAACATTATCATCAATAGATAACTGGGGATAGGGAGAGGAATGGTAACATGTCTTCTAGAGTCGGGATCCCAGAAGAAGCTAAACTTTGGCGGTCATGAAGATAGCAATAACTAGAAATATATTGGAAGGTTACATCAAAAAGATGGGAAACAGCTGAAAAAAATTTTACAAGAAACCATGCCATGGAAAATGTTTTAAAATTTTAACAACACTTAGTATACATTGCATAGTTGACTCTAGGTATAATCTGAAACTGCATCTCATTGTTTTTCTCAAAGAGAACAAGATCGGTATTTTGTTCTTGACGAACATTACTAACATAACATGTAATTATGGTGAGATATGATGCCGCGGTTTGGATTTCACGTTAAGTGTTGCCTGCATTATCAAAAACGTGATGTCGTGGTGGCAGCAAAATGGCAGACTGGGATTTTTTAAATTAGGCTTTTGACCGACCGGCCTCATTACTAGTTAGTCAATTTTAAATTAATTTTAATTAATTACTCAAAAAGAAGGAAAAGTTATAATTATTGCATATCAGCATCCAACCTCTTTCGTTTCACAGCACTGAGTGAGACTGAAAATATGGGAGACCTACTATTTAACGCCAGGTACTCTCCTCTCTTTTTGCCTTTTAGGACAGTACATACAAAATTTTTTTTCCTCAATTTTCCTGAAAACTAGAACTAAGTCACTTGACTCTCGAAAAGGAGAAAAATATCTACGCACCAAAATCTGCTATTTTAGATAAATGTAGTGCGTACCACAGAAATCTCTATCGTCTTGAAAAATCAATAATATTATGTAAAGCAATATTTAAAGGAAATTTGTTCAAATCAATAATCTAGCAGAATTACAACGCTTAATGTGGTATTTATAAATATTTCTCTTCATTATTGTTTTGTATTTACAGTGGACGCCGCTTAATATGATCACATTGGGACTCAGGGGTTTTGATAACAATAACCGATTGATAACAATACCCAAAAATATTTTTTTAAATTTTACACAAAAGTGGTTGCGAAATGCTCAATTGTAGTGCTGTATTCCACTGGCTAACTTTTGGTAATTTATCTAAAAATATTATAAAAAAATTTTTATGTCGCTTATTATGAAATTTTAAAATAGAACTGAATTAAATTGTACATTATCAGCCAATACACTCGGGTCAGATCTGGGTAATGAATATATCAGGGTGGTTCCCCGGTTGGTGTACAAAATTTAAAAAAAATGCTTGTAACTGCAAACTAATTTCATTTTCAGTGGGAGAAAACAATCTTAAAAAATATAATGATTCTAATAAGCGGCGTCCACTGTATATTGATTTTTCATGACGTTGGAATCTATTCTAGACCCCCGCTAAGTGCGATATATATCTGAACTTGCAGATTTCTGTACGTACAGTTATTCAAACGATTCGGACGCTCCTATGTTAGCAATGTAAATTGTACTTTTTGAAAACTCTTTTTAGCTTATAAAACTCGCTTTTACGAAAATACTTTTCCTACATTTTTTGTAGATAATTTCATTCCCTTCATTTTTGTTTCCGTATATTTTTATATTCGTCGGCTCGTTTTCAACCGAAAGTGACTTAAAGCAGTTTTGGTAAAAATCCCATGGGAATCTCCTGAGAAAACCATAAGAATTCCATTATGCATTTTTAATTTTGTTAGAAAGTTTTGCCGAAACTGGTTTAAGTCACTCTCGGTCGAAAACCAAGCGACAAAATAAAAAATTGTATATGAACACAAATGAAGACAATGAAATTTGCGACAAAAAATTCTTAATAAGTATTGCTGTAAAACCGATTTTTATATGATAAAAACAGTGTGCAAAAGGAACAATTTACATTGCTAACATAGGAGGGTCCGAGTACTTTTTCGAGTAACTGTAGATATTTTTTTGCACTTTCGGGAGTCAAGTGAGAATTCCAGTATTTTATTTTTAGGGACTAAAGTGCAATGGCTTACGGACCCAATAATTCTGACCGTGCTACCGGGCCTCACTTGCCACCCCCTTTTAACATTTCTATGGATTCTTGCTGCCATATTCACCTACGGAAAATATTTTAATAACAATAGAACTAGAAAATAGTTACTGCACAATCTAAAACATTTTTTTATCTATTTTTATTGAAAAATATTAATCGATAATTTTAATGTTTTTCAAAATGATTTGATATTTCAAAGCACAATTAAATATTAGAAATATTCAAATATCAGCAGATGACGAAAGTAATTGCAGGAACTTTGGACGATTGCAAGTGAAATTGCATTTGCAATTGAGAGTTGTATATGGGTTTAACTATAAAAAGTTATTTAAACGATCTACGATCGATTTTGACTAAGATCCTCATATTTATCATATTGATCTTCATATTGATTTGCAAAAGTTTTCTAATTGGATGAAGGATCAAAGTTTTTGTATTGAAATACGCTGTATTTTAATGTTTTTAAACAATTCAAATTAACCTTAACCGAATTCTATGCAAAATGTATTTAATAACATAATAGAGACAACCTTATTGAATATTTTCAGTTAAATCGCCTACGGTACTTTTATATTTTAGCGGTAATGTTAGAATTTCTAAATTTGTATTGTATGATACTGTCATAAAAATACATAATAAAATGAAGAAGAGCGAAATTTGAAATTGTTTATTTATAGACATTGTGAACAATACACATATATGTTTTTATGCTTACAATTAATAATGAAAACATTGCATTTTTTTAAATTATACATTTTCTTTATAAGAAAGAACGGCTTTTATCTACAAATTTCTAATACTAAATATTAGGTACATGGAATTTATACATTTGCACTTGATTAATTAATTAAATAATTTAACTTTTAAAATCGTAGCACTTTTTAAAAATGTCCTTCAAAAAACACATTTAAAAAATTAAATTCGATATTTTCACTCTTTTCAATTTTCGTTTCAACAATTTTTTAAATAATTTAGGTCTTACATACTTTTGTAAAAAAAGGATAATAATCACACTTTTGAGTCGTTCGTATAGGCCTAAACAATATAATTTTTAAAATTTCATTTTTTTAATTATAAGGTTTAAATTTTTACAAAATTTTACATGTTTCTTTTCATGAAAAACATTTTTACTTGCTAATTTTTACACCGTATTCACATATTCGTTTTTCAAAATTTAATCAGTTACACATATTTAAGTACAGTGCTACCACATTACCTATATAAAAATGTACACTCAATAAAAGTTGTAAATATTATAATACATAATTAAGTTGCTATTGAGGCGACTCGGGCACCAAAAGAGGTTCACACAAACCTGAGCCGTTTTTGGTGCGCGAATTTCCCGTACTGTATAGCGAAGTGATGGTAGAAACATTTTCTTTCAATTTCGTTGTAATATTTTTTTGCTTTTTGACTTTTAGTTTATAAAAATTAAGTAAGTACCTACATACATAATTTTTGTACTAAAAACGATGTTCAATGTATGGCCTTCGTTGTTGCTATTTTAGTTAGCGTTGTGTGTTTAGCAGTAAACTCGATAAAATAAGTTATTTTGAGTTTAACATCAAAAAATCTCGTTGTTTTCCGTATGATCTCCAATTAAATGTTTCTACCTGGCAGTAACACTATGGTAATTACAAAATAATTGATATAAAAAACTGTCACAAAAAGGCCAATTTAGATCATTGTTAGGTCGTCGACTCTCCGAACATTCAACTTATTTTGCTAAATTTTCCCTTTCGTAACGAAATATTGCACTAAAAAGAATTAATTTTTATACAACAGGAGGGGTGGGCTTTGAAAAATTTTAAATAAATAATATTGCATATAAACAAAATTTTCCCAATTTTAATCACCGCAAACTTTTATCATTTTTGCACGGGAAATTTCGCTTCCGTTAGTAGCTTGTTTGTTTTATTAAAAAAATTGAGTGGTAACCAGGGCTTGATGGAGATATAACAGCCGGTGACAGCTCACTGCATCACGTAACCGTGGATCGTGACCGTACAACGACAGAGCAGTACAATTTCTATCTTTCCGTCCTTTATTTATCGGCGTGGTCGATATTTTTAAGAGGGGAACCGGAATCCGGTTTCACTGCTACTGCGCGGTCGGTAATATGACACGCAGCAGTGCAGTGTTCAGTACTTTCTATAAAGAGTGAGTCGTTCGTTTTAAAACATTTTTTCAATGATGGACGATGAAAAACTCATCGAGTGTGTTAAAGCACACACGGTGTTGTACAATCTGGACCACGAGCAATACCAAGATATAAATTTGAAAAACAACATTTGGAAGAAAATCGGAACGCAACTCAATCAACCAAGTAAGAACTCGACCATTTTAATAGCAATATACAGAGCGTGTCAAAAGCACATAAACAGTTCATCTAATTTTGCCGCATTCTGTAGAATCATAATTGTTTCTTAAATATAAATGGACGGGAGAGGGATCATCGTAACACTGCCCCTCTTAATTTCTAATAATATCACACTGTATAAATCGTTATTTTAGGTGCTTTGTGCAAAAGTAGATGGAATAACATCAGAGATAATTTGCGCAAGTCCATAAAGAAAAGAAGAATATACAAGAAGAATGGAAAGCAAGTGAGGAAATATAAATACGAAGATTATTTAGGCTTTTTAATCTCGATAAAGCATTCGAAGCAACCTCTAAATCAACTTGCCAAAACTAAAACGGACAGTGATCAAGTCGAAGAAAAATACGAAAGTCAAAACGAAATTGAAGATGATGACAACAGCGAAGAAAGTGAAACTTACATCGACGAAAATGAGACGATTGTAGTTATCGAAGATAGGACTGACGTTGCGACCAACAAAACGGACCGAGTGGAAGTGTTAGGCGATCTAAATACCAAAAAGTCGTACGCCGTCACATCGACGACAAAAACCGCCTGCGTGCCCGAAGTGCCCGTACAAATTCTTACCAATTACGTGCCTGACCGAAGTAAAATAAACAGGACTGACGAAGTGCACCCAGTGGACGCATTTTTGGCCGGTTTGGCTCCAACGCTCAAGTCTTTAACCCCCTACTATTTAAATTTGGCCAAAAGTAAAATGTTTTCGATTGTGCAAGAATTTGAACTAGAGATGCTTACCGAGCAAGGACAAGCAAACGATACTTATTTTTACAAACCCGAGTATCCCTCAGACAATATGGAATAGGTATAGAGTAGGGTGCATTTAAGCTAGAAACTGGTCTAGAATGTAAATTTGTTCGCACTTTAAAATGTACCGACTATCTAGAATAATTAATCGATAATCGTGCTATAAGAGTGTTACAAAGTAGGGTTAGGACCAGATTTTAAAAGTTATTTACTACCAACTTTCTGCGTACAAGAATTATTGTACAACGGACAGATTTGTAACCCTTAAGGCTGTATTACATTGTATAATTTGTGCAGAAGTGTCTGCGCCTTGCGCAGCCGTTATCCTGCGCAAAAGGAAATTGTTTAATGTAATACAGCTTTTATGGTATGACTAATCATCCTAGCTAGTCAGAACACAATTAAAATTAAAAGTGCGAACATAATGAACAATTAACATAGACTAATAAGGTAGTATAGATGGCACCACGTATTATCCAATCAAAGAGCGTAGTGTTTGTTTGTAATAAAATAAATATCATTGATTGGTCACCGCCCGTGTTGTCATCTATAGCGTTATTAGTCTATGCAGTTCTTTGGATGCCAAAATTTCTCGTGCATAAAGTTACTTAGTTTTAGGAAAATTGTTTATATAGGAACTAAACATTTTTTGTAGAAGTTTTATACGCTAAAATAAATTTTTAGTATAAAACAAAACTTTAGTTATTCGTATTTGCGTGTCAAAAAATGCTGGTAGTACTTGTGTCCGAATTCACAACTTCTTGATGATGTAAGTTATTTGCATTTGCATCACAATTTGGCTGTCCACTAGCTAAGCTAGAAATCGACCTTACTTGTAACATTGCACCATGACTGTTCATAATTTTAGCGCTATGCTCTTGGGCTTTTGCTCTTAAGCAAGCGATCGAATTGTTTCGAAAAACTTCCGGATCGTCTGCGTAGGGCTGACTGTGGTGTGAATCTTGTTCGGTTTTTGGATTACTCGACGAATTCGTTTGTTGTTGGCCCGAAGAAACGCTGACGTCGCTAGCGTCAGTTCTCATGGAGGTGGTTTCTTCATGATCACTGTTGCTGCTGCAGTTCTCTTGATCTTTCAGATGTTGAGCAGCCTCTATCGACTTTCTGTGCATACCTAAAAAAATAAATAGGTTTTAGTTTAAACTTCCATCACGAGATGAATAAACCTGGTTTTTCTTTTTAATGTTATTAAGACGCGTGTTTTATGCTTTGTTAATAATTGTTATGCTGATGTGTATCATAATCATAATAATGGCTGGATTATTCCGCTTATGAAACTTTTGAATTACATTTCGCGTGCATTAAAGCAAAAAATTTGGATTGAGATAATGCATTTTTATATTTACCGTTATCGAGTGATTCTGATTCTCTTCTAAAGTTATTAAGAAGGTCATCTGGCTGGGGTGAATGCAGGAAAGTAGCGGGTATTGACTCAGATTGTTTTTTCACAGCTGGAAATGTAATTGCATAAGTTAAATGGAATAATCCGCCTACACCGTATTTCCACTGATAATTTTATAACAGTAATGAGGTTATTCAAAAAAAAATTATTTTACAACCGTACAACCTAAAACTACTACCTGCCACTGAAATTTTTATACCAGTGGTAATACAGCTGAAAAAAAGATCAAGCATTACTATCTACAATACTATTATCTAACCTAGCAAAACGGTATAGATCTTCACGGAAATTTCAAACGTTATAAAATATTTAAATTTTTAGAAGAAATTCTACATTTCCCGAAGAAATTGTCAAAAAGAGTAGCGTAGGATGGATAATCTGGAGTTGGGACTACCGGGAATATTGTATATTGATAATAACGAATGCAGATGCTATTCCGAAGGTTTCCCATGCTATGAATCCATAAGTAAAACTTAAATCATTTCGTTAATGTTTTTATGTTAACTAATCTGGTTAAGAAAATCTTAAAAAACTAAAATGCTAAATAAATAAAATTACCAATAGATAAACGGAAAAAAGACCAAAAATATTTGTAGCGTAGTTAGATGGTTCGAGGACTATTGTTTTTTAAAATAAAAAAAATAAAATAATTAATACAGTTCAAATATTTATAATTTTCTTATTACCTGTGTGTAAATTCCTCACATGTATACCGAACTACCGAAACTAACCGGTCATTCGCAACAGTTTTGAACACCTTTTTACTCATTAAACGGTTTTTTGCGCTTTTCATAAGACTTTTCATAAGAAAATAGTCAAAATCAAATATATGACAAATTTAAACTGATACCAAGCTAAATTAACAGATAATCTATAAAGTCAAATTAAACAAAAAAAAAACATGATTAGAATGCGATTTTCACCGATAATTTAAAAAATACGACACGAATTTTTTCACTATTACTTAGGTACTTCATAAATTCTTCATAAATTTATTAACAAATTGATAAAAAAAAATCGGTATTTTAGAAAATTTACGTTTTAGGTGGTTTTAGTATAATAAAAAAGAGGGAATTTTTAGAAACTGTGAAAATTAACAGATTGAAATAATGCTCTTTCCGATAAAAGCAATAAATTTATTTACAAAATCTATATAATGCACTCGTAATGCACAAAAAAATGTCTTCCCTACTAGTCAGCAGGAAAACAGCCTTTATTCTATCACATAAAAAGTCGATTCAACATCAAAATTTCAAATGACCACCACTTCTTTTTTTTGATTAAATATTTGTACAGGAAAAAAAAGTAATAAAAATATGAAGAATAATAAAAATAAAATTAGTTTTTGAACAAAGGATAGTTTTATTTTTGTGTTAGTTTTGATTATCCAACAGAAGTTAATTTTTGAAATTAAACTTTCAAGTGAAATAACACAATTTAATTTTTTGTTTTTAGAAAGTAAGTAATTCAATGATTCTAACAAAGAATTACATTTTGCTTTCCAAAATTGCAAGATTACTGTAAATATTCAGTTGTAATATAAAATTAGCAATAATAACATTTCTTGTTTAATAAAGTAAAAAAGGAAAACAAAATAAATTGCTTTTCAAATGCAGGGTCGAAATAGCATCGTTACATATTACATCTTCTCTTTTTTTTCAGTGTAATTTAAATTTATATTACGATGTACTATTTTATTTGTAAAAACATACTGTGCAGTTTACACCGAACACAGTTATTATCTTGAACTTAAAAAATTATTTGCTTGATCTAAGAAAGTATTTTCTTTGTACAAAAAATATATTTTACTTAAAATATTGGTTTGATAGCTGAAATAATATATTTTTACACCAAGAGAAAATTTTTTTGTTTTTTTTTTCATTCAAACCAAACTTAATATAGTAGTACATATTTAGAATAGTGCATTTTATTTTCATTCTGAGAGAATGGTGGAACGTCGCTGCTCTCCCAATACGAAATATTAAATAATAAAACAATTAAAGTTGAAATTAATTTAATTATTATTATTTTTATTGCTAACAGCGAATAATATTTTTATACGTAAAGTCGATGGTTATCTAACATAACCGGCTCCAGACACTGAAGATTGTAGATGAGTTCTACGATAAATTTTATTTACCAGAAATTTTCCACTTTTTCAAAATAATACATCTACCTATATGTCACAACAGCATTCATCGGGATTCCTTACATCAAACTTTTGGTTTTTGAAATCGGGAGGTCTGGGGGTATGAAATACCCTTCAGTGACTCGGTAATTGCGTTTACAAGAAAATCTCTTAGCATGATAGAAAACCACACACTTTACAGCATGAACTGAAAAAGTAAAGTAGTTATAGGCAATTCTGAATAATATTTTAATATGTAGGCAGAATTCAAGGTTCATCTTAGCATTTTTTGACCTTTTTGAAGTTGATAATAAGTTGATAATTTTACAACTATTATTGAACTTTTGTAAATATTCACCACATTCACCACAATTCACCACAAATTAATGTAAATATACTTCTAACTTGCAATTGTATTATAAAACAAAAAAAAATATTTTTTTATTTTTCTATTAAACTGTACAATCCGTTTTGGGTGGCTACCACCTGTTGCAAAGCCGCAGGCCGAGCCAAATATAAAGACAATAGGCTACCAGCTTCGCAAAACTATTCTGTAACCGAACTGATTAGTTTTCGCTGAGCCGCTCATCAATTCTGTTTTAAATATGTCACAAAGCATGAAACTTTCAGTTTTCATATTTTAATGAAAAATAAGTGCATTAAGGGTATTTGCAGTTAGAAATTATTTTATGAGTTCTGAAGCAATATTTAGCGTAGTTAAAAATCGGTAATTTGGCATTATCAAGTTTTGTAATAACATGAAGTGGTTTTATTGTCTTAAATGAATTTTCATGACAAATAAAATATACTAATTCATATATTGCAATGTACCATAGTTTAAAAAATTACTATCGAATAAATTGCATCAGATAGTTTCAAGTCTGTTCTCAAGCAAAACTGTTTATTATTTTCACAAAAAGTGAAAATGCTTGCTTCCCATTATAACAGATAAGTATGATGTATGAAGATGATCTGAAATCTGAATCCAAAGAAATTTTCTTACAAGTAGAATAAATTTTTTGTTTATAATTTGCAGCAAAAATTAACTTAGGACTTTAACTAATAATTAATTACTTTTTCGTTCAGCATTTTCAAAAATCATTAAATGTAAAATTTTCAGATCTTTTTTTCTTTAATTGAGTATTTAGAAACAGAACAGAAAAATTCTACAGCAATAAAAAAATTTGTTTAAAGTTCTCCCATTTTATTACTTAAATATTTTTAAATACAGTTACGATGACGCATTTTCTATTATTTAAATAAATTGAGAAAGTATAAAACTGCTGTTAATAGCAACCTTTGCACGAACCAACTCCAATAGATAACCACAATCATCTCGGCTGTTTGATAAGACAAGTGACCATATAAAATTTACAAATTACACGCAAAACTTGGCTTGAATATTTCTTGTAATAGCAAACAAAATAATTTTCAAAAATTATTATGTGTACATATTTGCTTGATGTTTCTGCTTTACGAAGCATTTGCTTAACAATTGACGCATTTGAAGTCAAGGTTATAAAACAGAGGAATATTTAATTACGTAGATTAAAAAGTATTTAGAAATTGTTGTTATATTGTTTATTGATACATGATAACAATATAATAATTTAAATTAACATTACGAGCTTGCTTGCATTAAGTAACTATTAAGTATTACGCTTGTCAAGGTTTCATTGAAATGAAATATTATTTCAATAATATTAGCTCACAATTTGAGCTATTGGATCTTTTGCTTAATTTCCAAAATAACTAGAAAATTCTCCGAGAAAACACAGTAAAAAAGACATTTCAGTGTTTTGATTCAAAAGATCGGCATGAAAATAAACTTATAATAAATTCAATGAAAAAAAATTTGTCGTGAAAAATTCAAACCAAACTGTGTACCTACTATGATTTTTGCTCAAGCATTGTTGACTGGAAATCACTTTGTATGGACATGTCATTCATTGATTGTATACCGGAACTGTGTGTTTAATTTTCAAAACATGTAGGTACTGGAATAAATCTAGGTATTTCAAAAGCTGCAGTAGCGGTAATGGAAATCGCAGGGGATGTATTTTTTAAAATTGGGTCCAACGAGCAAATTAAAAATATTCTTGGACATATTTTGTACTTGAAATGAACTAGAAGATTTTTATTATTCAATTTCTAATGTTTTACAATTTTCCAATCAAATTGGTCAACCAATCACGTCGTACATCAATTGAGTTCGTTCAAACATTGTTTGGACTTATGAGTAACCGAAACCAGTGGGTTTCAATTATTGTAGTTTAATACCAAAGAAAATCCTATTCACTATTCAGTAAACAGCGGTCCCAAATCATAAAACGGTCAAACGGTCAGTGCGGTTGCGGTCTTCAGACCGCACAACTGTGGCAATCTAGACTTGTTTATAATTTAAGCTTTTTATTTTATGTTTAAGTTTCTTTTTTTATCTTGAATTCTTTCAAACTAAACATACTAGGTAGTGTGCAAAGATGTCATTGACTGCCAATCTTATTGACAGGCAGTGGCGGAACAGCATTAATTAATTTTGTATAGTGACAAGAAAAAGTCAATTTAACATTTAAAACGATGATGTAGAATTATATTAATTCATTTTTCCAGTGGTGGGATAACCTCGGAAATGTATTATTCAATAAGAATTGATTGTACGATAATATTGTGATATGATAACTATTTTTACAACGAGGCAATAAAGCAGGTTTACCTATTAACTTATCTTCTGTTTTATGGTAGGGCATTTAACATGAAATAGCTATAAAATTTCTCAACATTTTTATAAATTTTCACTTTATTAGTAGTTCCATTATTTAATCGACATTTTCTCTCAATTGGATTCTCTTCAATGTTATAGGTTGTTTGGTTTTATATTGAATTAGTAAAATAGGGGACTGTCAGATAACTATAATCACGAATTTCAAAATTTCAACTATACTATAGGAAAGAGGACAATTTTCTAAGCAGTTTAGAACAAAAAAATCCTTGGATCATCCATAAGTTTTCGAAAAATTCAAATTTAAAGATGTAAAATTTACATGTATTTTAAACACACCTTTTAACACGGCTGCATGATTAGCCATTTTTGTGTAAGGCAAAAAAATAAAACAGACCCTCCGGACGCCTTCCGGGCCTATTTTATTTTTTCACCTTACGCAAAACAATTTAAAAATATCCCTGAAAAATGACAGAACTCGCCAAGGGTGGAACTCGAAGCCATAGACCTCGTCCAGGTATCTACCGCGACTGACAACAACATTAAGAGTATATCAAAGCACACGTACCGTCAACAAAATGAAGAGTAGGGAAATCAACGTGAGACCGACCGTCACACATCGGGTGTATCATGTTACATTCTCCTGCTTTTCGTAATTTTAAAATGCCGTTTTCTCGAAAACTAATGGACGGTCCAAGAATTTTTTTTTTTAAATGCTTAGAAAATTGTCCTCTTTCCTATAGAGCAATTGAAATTTTGAAATTCGGGGTGATAGTTATCTGACAGTAACCGTAAAATACTACTCCCGGTACACGTGAATGTGTTCAAAACAAAATTCACTTTACTTCATGAATTGCAAGAGTAAAGTAGTAATTTGTGCATTCAGAAGCGTATAAAAAATATTATTCAGAGATAAGAGACCAATTCAGAGAGTAGTATATACTAATTTATCCGCTTCTGTTTAAACAAATTTGAATAAAAAATATAACAGAAAAAATTAAATAAGGAGTTATGAATTACATTAAATTATTATGCAGAGTAAATAGTCACTTTTGCTCACTTTAAGTGTGAATAAAATAGGTTATTATGCAGGCAGTAGCAGAAAAAATTTAATAATGGTTTAATATTCCGTTTTAGAAGGGCGGCGGTCCCATCGCCCATCGGTAAAAAAGCTAACCATATAACATTATAATAATATTAGCAGAGCAGAGCAAAATTATTGGTAATCAATTTAAAAAATTCGATTTTGGCTATTTTTGCATTATCGATCAAGTTCGCACGAGAAGATGAAAATTTAAAATATTTTCTGTATGCAAATAAATCAATCATAGTTCTTTGCAGGTTCTCTTAATTACTTCATAGTGAAAATACATGATTAACAGGTTTTCAGTAATTAAAGTTAATTAACATAAAAAAATTTAATTTAAAATTCTGATTGATAAATTGATTTAAATAATTTTATTATTGAATGACGACGGAAAATTTTGTTTCGCCTATTAAAGAGTTAGCTGATAGTTAACTGATTTGGGCTAATTATTCTCGTCTGAACTAATTCTCAACATTGACTCGCTTAAATTAACACAACTGGTGCTAATAATTGTTTTCCACGTTAAATTTAACGTTGCTAAAAGATCATCATCAGTTTATATATTTTAGCGTCGATCCAATATTCCGCAACTTTTGTCGTATGATAAAAAAATCTAACAATGAGAAAATGTACAAGAAAAGGTTCCTTGATATTGATGGATAAGAAAATAGAATAGGAGATGGGGATACATATATTTCTTGATGTAGCCATAGTAAAAAGTCCAATTTTTATAATGGATCTTCAAGTTAAAAGTGGTCCTTTATTAGGAGAAACTGCATGGTTTGGTCATAATAAAGACAAAATGAATAATTTTCAGTGGTATTTTCGTGTTCATCAGCAACGGCAAACATGTTTTTGAAAATAATTAAATTATTTTAAAAAGTGAATTATAAAACAATTAACATTTACCTAGAAGCCAAGGTGCTACAGACTCGTTTTCCTTGGCGCTTTTAAGTATCGTTTCCGGCAGAGGTAGCGAGTGTCTCACCATTGCACCGTAAAGTCCATATTCTGCCATTATGGTACTTCTTCCCCAACATTTTTCAGTTTTTCTCCATTTCGCTCTTCTATTTTGAAACCAAACCTGAAAACCAAACTTTTTAGTTGCTATTCGCCAATTATAATAATTACATCCTAAAATTTTTCGGTTTTTGGTGACTCATTTTATAACTAAATACGGGTTATTTAATATAATGAGGCTTTGTATAAATTTAAACTCGACGATTTTAATATTCTGTAGCTGTTTTGTTGAAATAATTTCCAACTCGAGTTTATAAGTGGTAAACTTTTGTTCACTTTCCGTGGATAGGCAACACTCAACGTTGAATGTGCTTGTGGGTTGCATATGCTACATAGTAAATCCCCTATTTTTCTCTGAAAAAAGACTTTTCAAATTTTGTCGAGGTTTCCGTTAATTAGTCGAACAATTATTAATTTAAACGTTGCTATTTACGAAGAACAAATAATAAAATAACAAATGTTTTCGAGTTTCCAATTTATCCGTAATCGATTTAATTTTGAAGTCAAGCATTTTATTATAATTCGTTTATAAAATTAATCTCCATTAATTGATATGAATAATTGATAATGGAATAATAGGTAAGCACATAAAATTACATACTTGGGACGGTATGTGTACAACAAATACATGTTAATGAAATAAATGTCAATAACAGGGTTGAGAAGGGTGGATACACTAAATCTATACAAGTATAGAGGCGACGTGATAAAAGCGAGACGCTTTGAAATGTGTAATTCCGGGCACAATGGAACCGATTAGCTCCTGCAGAGCCCCGTTACAGAATTAATTAACAAATTAAATTAGAAATTAACTTGTTCAATAGAAAGCGGCGGCGACATGATTTGTATAGACAATTATCGATGAAAATTTCCCGTAACCGTTCCTTCAGAACTACCTAACTCACGGTTTTGATTTTTAGGCGTCTGGATGTGATTTACTATTTATGAAAAAAATATTTAAAATCAAAATAAATTTTTCTATATAATCAGGAAATTAGAAGTCGAATTTAATGGAATAACCACATCGCAACTTCAGTTGACTGCCATTTTTAATAACTACCCTTTGACGTGATTATTGTCTTTTGTATTTCTCACAACATGATTTATTTGTGAATTGAAACCTGGCACCATAATTTATAACAATAATTAGCCAAATCTTTTTACAATTATCGCGACATGGTTGCTAAATTAAAAATTTTTGGGGTCCAAATCATGAGATCTGCAAGATGTTAGGTGAGAACTGAATCCAATTGCAAAAAAGTTACAAAATACTGTGTAACGGATTAGTGGTGCAGATAATCCGCCTAATCCATTTATCAGATTTTATCATGAATTAAATATTCTTATGTAACAATGCTTTGTTTTTGGTAAACAATGTCTGATGGATTAACATCGGAAGTTAATCCTCAAGTAAGGAACCTACCACTCATTTCACCTACACTTCATTTTGAAAAGGTTTATTAATACTAGGCAAAAATACACAAAGATGATTTGCCACTTTCGTTCTGGTAGAAACATAAATAATAAAGATTTTCGAATCGGATTAGATCTTCGATAAAATTAATATGATAACAGAAGCTCACCGAAGAGAATTCAAAAAAGGAACCATCGGTTGCAAATAAAATTAAAAAAGAGATGATAAAAAGCGTAATTATCCCCCCTTCTATGATTTCTCGAAAAACTTCAAAACAATTGAGACAAATAATGAAACGAAAAGCCATTGAAGCTCAAACGACGCTGAAATCGACATTTTATGAAAATAAAAAGTAAAAATTGATTTTGTCAAAATCTTACTGATGCTGGCTTAATATTTTTTTTTATTTTGCAAATATTTCTTTGTAATCTTTGGATTTGGATTCTGCGTTAATACTGTAAGCCCACTTGTTTGTCTGTTTTTGCATTGTCGTCAAACTGTGCAAGAGCTGTACAGTTTGACTTTTATGTCCAGATCCAGATCCGCGTAACATAATTTCATGAATTTTTTGGACTATCTAGATTAAGCAATATCAACTATTTTTTCACAATCATTACATTTCAACCATTTTACAACAATAGAGCGACTTTGCGAGTTCAGCTCTTGCCACAAACAAGATGTGGACTCACAGTAAACCCACAGCAGGCCCGGACTGGGACCTAAAACCGGCCCGGACATTTTAGGGACTGTCGGCCCCCTACTTCCTGCAAAAACTATATATACTGTCGTGTATTTCACTAGAATTTGGTATTTTGAAGTGTGAAATGATTTTTTTTTTTTGGTTTATGTTAGAATTTTGAATATTTGTTAAAACGAGATTGGCAATATAGATGGTTTTTAGAAAATTCGTAATTTGAATATTAAAAGTGATTTTTTTTTATAAAAAGTTGTTTTGTTTGAAATTAAAAATGAATTAGAAGATGAGGTGTAGAGTGAATTTGATGATTTTAATGGTTGTTTTGGAACGGCAACACAGCACTAATTAATATTTTGGAAGATTTGGAAGATTCAAATTTACATGTGTAGCTAAACTTGACTTTCACGTAACATTCCTATTTCTTGAGTAGATAACTTCATTTATAAACCAAAATACTTAAAAAATAATGTCATAATAGACTGTTGTGTTTTGAGTATTTTATTTTATAGATACATAAAATCATTAACACAAGATGTAAAATAATTATGAAGTTTTACGTGAAAAAAGAGGATTTTAGCTAAAATGATAAACGTCATGAGAAAGCATAAGTGCTCAAAAACATTGAATGTTAAAAAACTTAATCAAACGGGATTTGTCACGAAACCTATTCCAAAAACTTTCTTATTGAATATTGGTAAAAGGACATTTTGTCCGATGTAATCGGCTGCTGGTTAAGCGGCCCTTTGACTGCACCGGCCCATCGGGCATTTGCCCGATCTGCCCTATGGCCAGTCCGGGCCTGACCCACAGTAATGATAAAGCATAGGTTTGAGATACTGGAATGTTGGCGTACACATTTTCCATTAGTAATTAAGAAAGCGACAATTGTAATTCAGATGAAACTATTGTATAGCCTTCCTACTGGAGCGATCCACGCCATTCCATCTAACAGCGAAAATTCAGCTAGATTAAGTAATCAAGTCTAACGAAAGAGCAAAGCTTCAGTACTCCGTACAGCCATGATCACAGGGCAAAGCAACAGTTTGAGGGTCCCGGGTACGAGCAAATATTTTTTGCGAGAAGAACAAACCCCTTTATCTAGTAAGTTAAATTATTGAGTATCACTGTAGTTATCAGTTACTATCTCGGAATGTGACGACTAAATTCGGACCATAAGGAATACAATTTTAAAATAACATTAAATTTTTCCAAATTTAAAAGGACTCTTCTACTGTAGCCTGACCGGAGATCTCCAATTAGAGCAAAAATTAAATTATTCGTTTCAACTTTGACGCTAATGTTAATCTAATATAAAATAATTAAAATTTTTAATTGCAATAAATATAAATTTTCAGGAATAGTAGAAAATAAAATAAATACAAAATTATTTAAGTGCGTGATTGAGTGAGAATTGAGTGATTCTAGAAAAATACTATAGCGAATGAAATCAGTTTATTGTAAAATGAAATGAAAAATGTTACGAAAAAAATTAACAATAATAAATTAAAAATTATTTGAAAATAATTAATGCAAAACCTAATTAAATTTAAATAAAAACGTTGGCATTGAAAGATTGAAAGGAATTTAACGATGTAATAAACTAATTTATGTCAAATTAAAATCTGATCAGATGACAAAGTAGTGGCATTACAGCTACTCAAATAAATTAAGTTTTATCAATCAGAAATCAAAAATAAAGTGTTAATTCAAATAAAATTAGAAAACTTTCTCTTAATTTTAATTCATTTAATTCAACAGCAATTTGCAAACGATAATAACCAATTTGCAATGAAAACAGAAATTTCTGATTGAATCTTGTGAAAATGCATTGAATTTTAAATTTATACGAAGATAATTTAGTGGAGTGCCTGTTACCGGAAAACCAACCGGTAAACGGTGATGAAATCCGAATGTCCTGCAATCGAACCGACTAATCATCTAGAGTGCATTGGTATTCAAATTGATTCCGTTTAAAGGTCAAGCAAACAAAATAAAAAGATTAAAATCTAATAATACGATTAAATCTTACCACAGTTGTAAGTACTATTGAAAAATGACTTTCGCTATATTACTCGTGAAAATTTCACGCGGAAAAAAATGTGGTCCTGGATAGAAAGAAAGAGAAAAAATGGTTTTTCGTACACGTCAATCATTGATTAGTCATATTTAGTTATCAAAATATAGAGCCACAATTACTCGACAAGATGACATTTAAGGACAACCATTCAAAATTAACTCATTGTTTACTTTACTCTCGTTTTCTTTAGCATTTTTTAATATTTTGACAACATTCAAGAATTACAATTGATAATATTCTGTTCCTTGGACGTCAACTGTGTGTTAATGACTTGATAATCATATAAGTTGGTAATACCTTTGTGGGAACAAGGCATTTTGAAAACAGGATGGCTCGGAATAGAATGAATGGTCGCTCGAAATTGTATCTCAATAAGTGGACCTTTTTTTCCAATTAACATGTCATGTTTTGTTATTTCAAAACGAAATAATAATATAATGGGTATATAATTTTATTTGCTATTTTCAATTAGTCAGCCGGAAATATATTGGACACCTGTCCTTTTTTAAAGAACTTGCTTGTTATCAAAACTAATAATTCTTATTATAAAACCTGAAAAATTATTGCTTAATCATTGCCCAAAAGAATAGTTAACACTTTTGCATAATTTAATTTTTAATTTGTGTATTTTGAGGTGTATTCAAATTCGTTATATTTCCTGTTATTAAACTAATTTGCTGGCTTACTTAATTTTGGTAATCATCGCATGGAAGCTACAGCTTTGGTTGCATAACTTCAGGCGAAATTCAGGCAGCATTTTTTTGAAAATTTTCAGGCAGATCGAAAAAATTTGCCACGCTTAATTATCACGACCGAAAGCTCGGCGTGGGTTTCCTTATAAATATTTTAAGACTTTCCGACTCGAAAAAGTTTCGGAATAAATGTTTACAAATTTGATAATTCATCTAACTGCTACTTTGAAAATAACATTAATAAATGAAAATTCAGACACATATAAATGTATTTTTGCACAAGCACCATATTTCAGCCAGTTATAAAGTTGCCGTATGAAATTGTGCGGAAAAGAAACACCATAAACATTGTATAAGTGAACGATGATTGAGGGTAATGGTTTAGACTGGAGCCGACTGAAACTGAACCTTGATGCTTTTCTATTTTCAACAAACACAAAAGTAATCCAATTTATATTTTTTGCGGTCAACATAATTCATTTGATATTCAAACTTTTCCATTTCTTTTTGCTAACTTATTTATTTACTGCTGCTCTTTTTGCGGTGGCGGAATTTTTCATTTGGGCAGATGAAACGTTTGAGATAATATCCGACTACTCGATAGACGTCTAAAAGAGCGCGGCTATAAAATATCGAAACAAAGCTTTACAATGGGAAAGTGCACTTGTGCACACAAGTAGCTGTTACTAATTGACACTTAGCCACGAAGGTTGTTGGCAAATATTATGTTACAGAAGAAAGCTAACAATATGTAAACTTATCCTTAACACACATAAACACATTTAAGGAGTCCTACAAAATAAGGTCACCGATAAACTACACGTTTCCAACAAATTTAAGTTTTACTTGTTCTACATCATATCTACTATTTTTAATCGGATAGATTGCTGGATGAATATAAAATTTGATCTATTGGTCAGTTAGTGCACCCCTAAGCGCACAGACATTTTAGTAACAAAATGAAAAACAAAAAATATTTGTTTTCACTATTTGACGTGCAATTCGATCCACGACACACATTATTTGATACCAACTGGGAATCAAACCTATGACCTTACATTAATTGCCACAATGCTATCATTTTAATTGAGTTTCAAAATTAGGATAAAGAAAGATTTAAACTTATAGAAAGTCTTAACCGGTAGGTTGTTCTGAAGTCTAAATGTGAAAATCAGGTTGGCAATAACACCAGTTCATTGATTCAAAATTGAAAAACCTAAAATAGCCCTTAACCGGACTGTATGATTAATTTTTATGGGTGGTATTCTTCCGAAGCTTTTAATAAACATTTATTATTTCTATCCTTTTGCCTAAAGTGTATATTTTGAGAGTTGCGTTTTAAGCACCTTGTATATCGTGCAAAACTTGAGTGTCGAAAAATCAAGTTTTTAAGATTCTGGTTTCGTATTGCAAATACAAATGATTCAAAAGAGAATTTTTTTCAGCTTTAAAACTACCGATTTCCTGACATTTGCTTTTTTGCCAAAATTTCTTTTGATAGACAAAACACTTTTCAACTCAGGTTCAACTCTTTTCGTTAAAATTATTCAAATTAGGGATTTTTATATATAAGAACATTAGGAGCCCCAACAAGGTGAAATGGATGATGAATCAAAGAAAATGATTGGCGAGCTGACACTCACAGTTAACGCAGGGTTTACAGACAACGTAAAAGAAATCTGAGAAATGAAAGATAAGATCGAAGGAGTGGAGAATCGGCGAAAGAAGGAAGGACAACTACCGAGGAATGAATTGATGGACTAGCAGATGAAAAAGTTATAACTCAAGAAAAAGCGATAATTAAATTGGATGAATAAATAAAAATGCATGAAAAACTAAAGAAAAGTAACAACATATTTTATCAAGAGAGCGTCCCCAAGTGAAATAGCATCAAAAGAAAAAGTCGAAGAATTTATACACAGGAAATTTACAATTCAGGTAGACGCAGTGGAAGCTTTCAAATGGTATAAGTATTCGGATGAGAGTTTATAATTGCGAAATTGGGAAAACTTGGTCAAAATTTGTTTGTAATGGGAAATGAAAATAGGCGTAAAAGAACGAAAATATACATAACATGATCTTACTCTCAATGAAACAGACTACAAGATAAAATCTTACAAAAAGCGGAAGAAGAAACCACGAAATGAAGCAACCGGGATATTTCAAATATATGCTCAAAATATTGAAAGTGAGACTTATCTCACGATAAGTCGAATTAAGTACATCAATGCACTATTGGGGGGGACTATCAGATATCTATCATCACGAATTTCAAAATTTCAACTACACCATAGGAAAGAGGACAATTTTCTAAGGAGTTTAGAACAAAAAAATCCTTGGATAATCCATAAGTTTTCGAAAAATTCGAATTTAAAGATGTAAAATTTACATGTATTTTAGATACACCTTTTTAACACGGCTGTATGATTAGCCGTTGTTGTGTAAGGCAAAACAGTTTAAAAATATCCCTGAAGAATAATAGAACTTGCCAAGGGTGACAACAACATTAAGAGTATATTAAAACACACGTACCGTCAACAAAATAAAGAGTAGGGAAATCAACGTGCAACTTACCGTCACACATCGGGTGTATAATGTTACATCTCCTTGCTTTTTGTAATTTTAAAATGCCGTTTTCTCGAAAACTAATGGACAGTCCAAGGTTCTTTTTTCTTAAAAATGCTCAGAAAATTGTCCTCTTTCCTATAGTACAGTTGAAATTTTGAAATTCGGGGTGATAGTTATCTGACAGTAACCCACTGTTGTTGAGTTAATTTACGTCAAAAGTTGGAATAAATAATCGCACGAAAATGTTCAAGATTTAATTACATTTTTTTGCCAAGATGATTTTTTAATTTACTGTAAACAATACAAATAACGGTCGTACGTCAAAACTTTCTAAAATCATCTACCGTCAAAAATGTCAACCTTTACAATAAAAACATCAGTTGACAGGTGGGAACACCAGGATTGTCCAATCCCGAAGTATAAAAAGGAGTTCGTAGTAGAAGTGATAAGAAAAGCAACGGAACTTTTTAGATTTACTTGAAAAACAGGGTATGTAATGAAGTTATCTGAGAGAGATATAATAAGAAACATTAAATGCAAAATGACTTCGGTGCGGTGGGGAGAAAGCGTGGCATAAAATAATAATGAAATAGGCACCAACGTAAAGAAAAAGGTAGAAGATCCAATTAAAATGAATTGGAAAGTACATAATGGAATTAGTCTCGAAGATATAATAGTTATTTATGTATCAAGGGCATTATGAAGATGTTTATGTCGAGGGCAACCAGTCTAAAAGAACGAGGGCCGCCAGGTCCGAGAGTTTTTAAGTTGCTCGAGAGCATAAACAGCAAGTAATTCTCATGATGCATACAACGTTTGATATTTCGCTGCATTTGAATTTGTGAACATTTAAAATTTTCATAAGTTTTGAATTTGATTTTGCTAAATTTTCCAGTTTGCGGTGGCTTGTATATATGACGATTTGTTTGTTAAGGGCATAATAAGCGGGCATTATGATTTATACGCTCTAGGAGGGCATTCTTCTTCTTCTTCTTCTTATTCGTCAGCCGTTATTCGTCCACTCCTGAACATAGGCCTCTTCTTTTCTCCCTTCAATTAAGAGTTTTTAAAGGAGGTTTTGGCAGTTGAAACGCTGCGCTTGCCGAGCGTGTGGCGAGTTTATAGCCCATAGATCGAACTTGGACTTTAGATCACAACAGTGCAGTCGGCGCGATCAAGCAGCGAACCGCGGTCTTTCGCTCCGTAGCATGTCGACTTAAGCCTTATACCACACTGTTAGTCATGGACATTATAGGTTACTTAATATATCTCGTTGTCAATGTATAAAAAACAAATAATGATTCACTGCAATATAAAGAACTTTTCATAAATTAATTTTTTAACTTGTGAAATATAATTAAATAATGTTTGAATAAACAAGTTAATTAAACGTTTTGATAATAATGTTTTTATTGAGCTTTCGACGTTGGTGAACGTCTTCGTCAGAATATTTTAATATAATGTTTACAAGTTTATATGGAAACCGAATGATAACGTATTGTCATTTGAACAATCTATGATCAAAAATATATGAGATTATGTGATAAGAAACAACCTGCAGTGAGTTTCCTTCAAGATAGGAAAAACTTAACACCAATACGTGATGGTAATTAGACGAGTAGATGGCTGTAAATATTATGTATGTAAACGTCTTCTGACGAAGACGTTTGAAAGCTCAATAAAAACATTATTATCCAAACGTATAATTAACTTGTTTATTCAAAGATTATTTAATTAAAGAACTTTTCTTACATTTTATACTATTTTGTTTAATTTTGTTGTATTATAGATTAGTAGGTACTATTTAAAATGACTTTTAAAATGATGGTGAAATTTACCTTAAAATAAACAAACTAAAACATATTATTAAAATAATGGATTTTAACTATTTAGTAAAGAATACATACTTATATAGAAAATATTAAAATATTTAAATTAATATTTAAACATTTGACAGGTCAGGACTTAGAATATTTGAATAAACAAGAAATGAATTATAAAATTATTACGTTATAAAAACTAATAAAAATTTAAAATAAAAACTTTGTAATACGATATAAAGGCCTTTATTTCACAATTATTATTAATCATCAGTCGTATTTAACATCAGAAAAACGTAAAAATAAAATAAAATCAAGCAAGAATATACATACCAAACAAAATTGAAAAATAGAAAATTTAGAAAAATTACTATAAATTTAATGTGATTTACCAAATAACTAAACTGAACAACGTCACGTGTTTAAATGAAACACGTGACACACTATAGACTTAAAAAATTTCATTCTTTAGGTTAATTTTCTAAATTTACTTTCTTCTGCATTTTATTCTTCAAATTTTTTTTTAACTCGTATTATCTTTATTATCAATAAATGTTTTGTAAATCGATGTAAACCAATCTTTCTGTTCGGTAAGCGTGGAAAATTTACCCAAACTAAAATACTTTAGCGCCGCTCGTCGGCGTCTTGAAAAACCATACAGCATATTTTATTGGAAGCCTAAATAATAAGGTATTATTTTATTGCATATTTAATTAGAAGTAAGCCAGGTACAAATTTGTCGTGAAAAATTTTCCTTTTGATCTTTATGTAAGAATATACTATTTCTGCTCTCATTTTGTAGCATGAGTTTTTCATTTGAGATCAAATGTTGGGTTGTTTGCGAACAAACTGTGCAAACGATGTAATTTTCGTCTCGCAAATTTACCATCATTATAATCACGTGTAATAAGCGTAAATGTTAGAAAATTTTTATTATTGTTTTGGTTTCGCAAGAGCGAATTGTCGCTCAGTAATAAATGCTAATGTTGAAGACAAGCTCCAATTTCTCGCCCCATTTTCATGTAAAATATATACATTGCCAAGACGCCAAATAAGACGTCGTTTTATGTCGCTTAGCTACAAACTGTATATAAATGGTACATTAACTTTAATTCATTTTTATTGGCGAATGCAGACGGTTCGGTTTCGGTATGGAAAAAGTAAATAACGATAAAAGTTGCAGAAATTTATTTTCCGACCAAAACTCTGCACGTTAAGTTAATTAACGTGCAAGTTTTCTTTCCGGCCGCCATAAATCATGTATAGACGATAAAATACAATCGGAGTAGATATTTGTAATCGTTAATGCATTTGCATAATTACATTACATCGTTGATTGATAAATAGTAAAGATACGCAATGCAATAAGAAATTGTGACTTTTCCCCCCACCAGATATTTCAACACCCCACTACCTCTTAGCCAACAAACTCAATGCTAAGAAAGTGTCGCCACCAATAGTATTATAATTGTACCATAATTATCTCGTTGATACGTGATATCTGATACAATATTATCATAGTTTATAATAATGCAGGTAGTAGTATTTTTTCGCCGAACTCTTAGGTACAGTATTTCAATGCGCAAACTTTTCCTATAGAATTTTTTGTAGTAATTAATAATGAGAAAGTTAAAAATCAGTAAATACAAAAGATTTTTATTTAAATCAAAAAAAAATAATTATAGCATTTTCAAAATATACAGTGGTTCTAAAAAATATTCGTACACTCCTACCTTAGCAATGTTAATTGTACATTTTGAAACGGTTTTTTATAATGTAAAAATGGAATTTACAGCAAATCTTTTTAAGACATTTTTTGTTGTAAATTTCACTGTTTTCAATTTTGTTTATATACATTTTTTTATATTTTTGCGCCGTTTCTGACTGACAGCGGCTTAAACAAGACTCGGTAAAATACGAGAAATATTGTCATCTATATCTCGGAAACGGTAAGAAAAAATAAAAAAATTAACAGACATTTCTTCTTGTAAATTTTATTTTCTAGATTTTTGTTCATATAAATTTTTCTATTTGGTTGCACCGTTTCCGAGATATAGATGATAACATTTTTCTTATTTTACCAAGTCTTGTTTAAGCCGCTGTCAGTCAGAAAGGGCGCCACAAAATAGAAAAATGTATATAAACAAAATTGAAGGCAATGAAATTTGTACTAAAAAGCGTCTAGTTTTGCTGTAAAATGGATTTTGATATTCAAAGAAAACGGCTTCAAAATGTACAATTAACATTGTTAACATAGTGTACGATCACTTTCTGGAGCCACTGTAACTGATGTAAAAACAATCCAATTAATTAGTTAATATTCTAACTTTTCTATTTTCTTTTCTTACTTTGCTAGCATTTAATCGTATGGATTCCAGTTCTTCAGAAACAGTTTTTAAGTTTCTATACAATTTAAGCATAATTAAAAAATAAATGGCATATTTTGTGTGTTCATCGCAAAACTTTTTGAAGTCTATTTCAGTTTGTGATATTAAATCTTTTGTAATATTATTAACGACAAATGTACATTTATTTTTTGAAAATGATGAATTAAATAATGTTATTAATTTATACACGAACTGCACAAAACAATCTGTTGGCCTTTTCAAATGTGTAATTTCTTCGGCTCCATAGTCTTTACATAACAGGTAATATTCATTTTCAGAAAATATTTCTTCTTTAAGCTTAACTAAATTTTCCATACATGTTTTGCAATTGTATTTTTTTAATAATTTGAATGCAATATAACCAGCAAGATAAACCGTGCTGCAAGATTCTAAATTTACACAATCACTTAACACCGGTGGATTTGTCGAATCAGCATTATTCTTTTGTTGTACTAATTCCGATGTAGATTCTTGTAAGATATTGATTTCACTCATTTCATTTTCGATAAATTGCTCATCTGTTTCTGACTCATCCACTAATAGTAACTGTTCGTTTACATCTAATGTTTCGGCTTCATCGTCTTGACAATTTGCAGAATCAACGCCCGATTGAAGTCTTATAAACATATTGTGCTGCATTGAAATCCGAAATTGTCGAATAGAAGGCATTGGGTTGTATCCACCCCGGTTTCGTATCACGGAAAAGAAATTTTCTAATGAATCCTGATTGATAAATCCGGTTAACAGATATTTGACGCCATCCTTTTTTAAATCATCCCATAATAATAATATTGATCGAATAGTCCATATGAAACCGCCGATACAGTAAATATTATTACGCTTTTTCTTCTTCTTTTCATCCCCCTTCTTCTTCTTCTTTTTGTCATCACCACTTTCATTACTGTAGACTTCGATATCTTTAAAGTACTCTAATCCATCGTTTAGAGTTTTTAAAGACGTATTTGCAAAGACGGACAATGGTCTTCTGTGCGGGTTGGGATCTTTCAAAATTCTGCTATTTAAGGAATCAAAAATGTTGTTTATTGTTTCAACAAAGTCTGCAGTATTATTCGCTGAAGAACTTTTTACCTCCTTTGATTTAAAAACAGTTCGTACTGCAGAAGCTACCGAATGGCTGAAAATTTGTGCAGCAAGTTTAACACGCATTTTTTGGAATGTATTGGGATTTATGTGAATCGGCGTAATTTTTGTTAAAGCCCGAGATGTTTCACTCTTTCTATCTACAGCGTAGGTTTCCACAATGTCATTCCAAGAAACAGGCTTTCCACGAATCAAGAAGTTTAATTTTGGATTCATAAAATTATTTCTAAGACTCTTTAAAAGATGAGGAGGGTCAAAGCATGTGAAAATTTTTGTATTGTTTATGACTATAGTGGGACTTTCTTGTGTAGCGCCTAATTCTGTAAATACACCCCTATTGTTAGATCCTTGGTCACAAACCAAAATCATGGGGTTTAAAGATATACTAATTATTTCATTTATAACTTCGACAATTAGCTCTTTTAAAACACAACTCTTAATTGGACCCGAAGATACATAATAACAAAATGGAATTTTCCAATTATGCAGTAGTCCACGTAAGTAAAATATCATTGCAGTATTAGCAATTTTCCCATTTCGACCCAGGTGCCCTAAATCTTCGTAACCTTCAATTATATCCTGACTTTTGTTATATTCTAACTTTTTTTTTAAAGTAATTTCATCAAACATGACCACACACCTTTTTTCACTGTCACTCATGGTTCTAACTTTAATTGCTAACTTTTTAGTCAAATTTGTTTTTACACCTGTTACCAAATTAGAAATTTTCAACCATGACTGCACGGTTCGTTGAGCTGGTAAAACTAAACCTAATTTATTTCTCATGTATTTGTAAGATCCTGGAGATTTATAATACAGGGATAACGCCAATTGTTTTTCATTGTATGCCCAAGATGTATTCTTTCTATGAAACAATTGCATATTTGTTAAGGTTTTTACTGCGCGAGATTTATTTTTAACTTGATTTTGCAGGATGGTTTGTGTAGAAAACTTCTGCAATCGCTTCAACTTCAATTTGAATTTATTTTTCTGCGCTATGTTCGCTTTTAATTTTAGCCGCGACATTTTCAATTTTGATTCCCGCTTCATACACTTTGGAGTAAGCACTTTTTCTTCTACGGGAGAAGGCATATCTAATATTCTTCTACTTACGGTGGATGTACATGAACTACCGGAATCGATAGAAAATTTTCTTTTTTTCGCTACATAAGTTTTTAAAACATTAATTCCACTAGTGCTAGGTAAACAAGGAATTGTTTCGTTCGTAATTTTTATTGGTTCTATTGAAACCAAGTACTTTATTGGGATTGCACTTTTAATCAAATATTTCCTGACAGGATTACACTTTATATCGCTAGCTAAAAAATGTTCCTCGCAAATTAATTTATGAGATAAATCTTTATTATCTGCTACTGCTATACGAATATTACCGCAATTTTTTTTCCATTCCTCACATCTATTTAAATCTTTAATAGGAAATTTAAAATACGTTAAATCGCGCCTATTCTTCAACGTATTTTTACAGTTTATGTAGACGCATGTGTGATTCGCTATTGACATTGTAGCTGCACAAGTGTACACTAAGACAATCGGAATGCAACTGAAAATTCTCGACCCACACCTACAATAACGCCAACTACATGTCGACCCATTTTCTCAGCACGTTTTTATCCATAAGGTTGCATATCTTTACTATTTATCAATCAACGATTACATGTAATGCGGTGTTATCGCGTCGCGTGTTAACAGTACACAAAGCGCGTTGCGCAATTATTAACCAAGCAACAGGGATTAATGGTCGTCATAAAGACTCGTTTATGTGGAAACAACTTTTAATTTAATAATTGTCATGCAACATAGGGGCTAAATTTGATGGATAACTGTGATTTTCCAAACTCGATTACAAAGTTAATTACATTAGGTAAAAAAGTTGTTCGAATTCGAATGTTTAGTTTAATAATAATAACGACTTAATATCGTGAAAAGAAAAAATGCCCAACCCTTGAATTTAAACATAAGTATCATTATACTTTGGACAAGAGCAGACAATAAAATGTAAGGTGTTAATCTTTCTAAGATGCTCTAGTGGCAAACTGACGGACACTTGAATGAGGTATATGATGAGAGCACAAGAAGTTGTTGAAACATATGGAACAGTTAACAATGGTGGAACGAACATCTCGAGATTGCACAGACAGCATGATTTGACGGTTTAGGCCCGTCAATGCGCCACCGAACTATGTTGCTTATTACAGGCAAAACCCAAACGATAACTACAGTTATTTAGGCAGATTTCATACCTATTTAGGGTAATTTGCTTCCTCCACGTTTCACATCTACAAAAAAACAAATTACACCTTCTTAAATTAAGATTGTTTCGTAAATATGCTCGATTAGTAGATTCGGTTGAGAAAATTATATACATTACTTACTTTTTCGACCAATTAATTAAATTATACGCATACATATTATTTATTTATTTATTATTAGCACCCACGGGTTTTTTACATTTTTTCATCGATTTCGATTTAAACGCGTCATTGCTTATTAATAACCATAATTGAATCCCGAAAGAAGTAATTTTCGATTGCCTGAATATAATAATCTTTTTAAATTCAAATCTTTCATCGTCCTGTAATTTTTGGAACGCTGCTGGTTGACGAAGCTACACTCAATCTAGCATTCTTTCAAACTGACATAGTCAAACATTTTGCCGCAAGGTACTCCAGTATACACTTAACATTAAGAATATACGAGCATGTTCTTGTTTTTACCCCAAGAGGGGCTTTGAGGTTTTTTCCGAAATTTGCAAAAAAATTTAACAAAAACTTCACAAATTCTGAGTTGTCCATCAATCAGGTCAACAACAGTATAAAGGATAATTTGATACCCCTTGAGCTAGGTGGATGAAACTGAAAACGATAAAGCACAAGAAAGCCAATTGATGGAAGACGAAAAACCCTTGGTAGAAGTGCCATCAAGACAAAGCTGTTTAAAAAAACAAGCGTTAGTTTGTCCGGAGCTAAAATGAAATAATATTCAAAGGATTACTATGACGGAACTGTTGAATGGGTTTTGTTTAGTAAACAGGAGTTGGAATCGTTGTGAGATCCTGAATTGAAATTAACGAAATTTATATGTTTATGTATGTACAATATATATTTTATTTTTGAGTTAATTGTACAAAAAGTCTACTGTGATGTTGACGGTTTTAGCGGTTAGTTAAGTTTTTAATAAAAATTGTAATCTCCAATTAGAAGAAACGAGGACGATTATATTCTTTAAATTAATGAATTTCTACGGGTTATTTCCAGCAAATTTCCAAATTCAAATATTTTAGCTCTCGGTTAAGTTTTTGCTTATGAACTTTCGATTCAAATCTAATTCGACCGATTAAGGAGTAGGTTTCTGAAATAACACAGGCCCCCATTAATCAACTAAAGTGCCCGGTTTCGCTCAGGTGTGACTTAACGTCCCCCAGTGGAAAAAAATTGTAGACACTCGACCTCGCATTTGCCGACTTCAGAACCCAAACACACGAACATCCTGCTTTATTCATGATTATTAGAAAATCAAACGGCATCCGGTCATCCTGTCTTTGGCAGCTTTTAGACAATTAATTTTCAAATTTGCTTCTGCTTTAAATTTTTTTTTCGCAACTTGCGAGAAAAAATGTTTCCCTCTGATGGCAAAGAAAACACAACTTCAAAACTTTGCATTTCCAGACGAAGGCACCTAGAGCAGCCTGTAGTCTGCAGTGATAAAAAAAGAAGAGACCAACGGGCCGCATATAAGAATTGAAAATGGCAAAAACAGTTCTTAAAAAAGAGGCCCTATCATACACTGCTCTCGGCGTCTCAGCCCAATGCAGGCCCGGACTGCGCATAGGGCAGATCGGGCAAATGCCCGATGGGCCGGTGCAGTCAAAGGGCCGTCTAACCAGCAGCGCTGGCTGATTACATCGCGAAAAAAATTATGCTATTTTATATAACATAACAAAGTATTAAAAATGGTTAATAAAACTTAAAAATTTAGCACAATAAATTTATAAATACGAACCGTTGAAATATAAGTTTTCAATTATAGTAGAAGTTCGATAACGTGAACATTCGAATTTATGAACATCTCGGTCCTGTGAACACCCAATCCAATATTCACCCAATATTCTTAATTTAGGACTACGTACTATTTTTTAACCAAATTTACATTTGGCATTCGCGGTTCTTTGAGCATTTGCATATATTCTGGTAGGGTGCTAACCTTGCCAGATGCATAGCTCTTAGATCAAACTCGGGCTTTAGATCACAGCAGCGCAGTTGGCGCGACCAAGCATCGAACTGCGGTGTCCTGCTCCGTAGCACGTCGATTTAAGCCTTACATCACACTGCTGGTCTATCAGTCCACATTGATATATACGTAGTATAATATACTGTCGTGTTACCAAATATTTGGACCCACCCTGTACTCTTTTAGTAAAATTTTGTAAATTGTGATTTTTAATTTGGTGGTTTTGAAGGAGTGCAAGGTGAGATGTCAAGAGGGGGAGATAAGAGCTTTTTTCGCCAAGATGGCCGACCAAGCTGGTCGATGATTTTGGCTCTGTGATTTATTTTTGAGATTTGTGATTTTTTTTAAAATTGTGAGTTAATAATTTTTGATTGATTGAATAAAGTGAATTGGATGCGTTCGCATTGTTGCGTTATTTTTGAAAGTATTATTTTGAAGTTTGGAATTATTTTGGATAATTTGGATATTTTTTATATTGAGTGGCTACTAAATGGTAGTGGATTTGATTGATTTGGTTTAATTGGAAAAGAAGCAGTTAAAATTATAAATTAGACGTGAAACATTTAAAATTGGAAAATTTAAAATTGTATTTGTTCGAACGAATGGTGCAATTGATAAGCCGACGATTTGGATAAGGCTGGAAATCAAACTTCGTTCCTTTTAAAGACAAAGTAAAATTTTATTCTGCATTTATTTCAATTTGAATTTGGATTGTTTGGAATTTTTGGAAAACGAATTTGTTTTAATTATAAGACGAATAATATTTCGTTTATATTTTTTGAGAACGTTAGAACCCTTCGACCCCTTCAAAATTACCACTTGCTCCCGCACTCCAGGGTTAATCCGAGCCAATCAAGAGACTGTAGATTTCCACGGAAAGTACACAGCAATACATTATAATTATGTGTATATTATGTATAATACTACTACTACCTCAATAATTGCGATGTAATAAAACTAATTATTTTAAATCATTAATTTTCTTTTTATCTAATTTTTCCAATCTTCCAAAATATTAATTAGTGCTGCCGTTCCAAAACAACCATCAAAATCATCACCTTCACTCTACACCTCATCTTCTCATTCACTTTTAATTCCAAACAAAATAATTTCTTATAAAAAAAATCACTTTTCATATTCAAATTACAAATTTTCTAAAAAAAACAGACTTTTTTGACAAAAATATCATCTATATTGCTAATCTCGTTTTAACAAATATTCAAAATTCAAGCATCAACCATATGTGTATGTATACGAGTACATGTAGCGTTTTTGTGGGAAGTAGGGGGCCGACAGTCTCTAAAATGTCCGAGCCGGTTTTAGGTCCCAGTCCGGGCCTGGCCCAATGCCAGGCAGTGCGCGAACAGACCCGGAAGTCATACAAAATGTTCAGATGGTTAAAAAAATACTACCAATATCTGGTTTCCTGTGTCCTGACTATTTTATTATTTTTATCTAAAAAGATTGGATTTCGGATTAGGCAAGAATCGAACTCATGATCATTGAAGGCATAGTTCAACCCACTAACTTCTATACTAAACCTGAAGTTAAATATAAAATTTTTTTTTTTTATATTAAGAAAACTTTAAAATAACTCGATGTGTGCGTGGGAAATTGAAAATACATTTTCGGACAAATTTATCATCGCGTTATCGTGAAATCCGAACCATGACACAAGAAAATCCATCAATTCGGATCGAAATATTTTGTGACTATACGAGCTGTGTAATATTTATTTATTGCAATTTATCTAGTGATATTAATTATGGATGGCTATATCGCCCCCAAAAGAATTGTAACGCTGAGAACAGCTCTAATTTATTTTTGTAGCGCGTGCAATATACATCACCCGCTGCGACGCAACAATGAATAAAAATACGGAACCCTTAATTATCCGCGATTATGTTGCATATTTGCACTTAACAATAGAAGAAATATTAAAATAATATAATGTTACAGTAACTAGTAAAGAATAAAGATGAGAAAAGTCAAAAGTGGCCGTGAGACCCAAAACTCAACGCGAAAGCTAGAAGAACCCTCCACCTTTCTCAAGTGATGATTTTTAATTTTTTGGTATAGAATTTTCGGGTTTAAAAGGATAATTGGCTTGTTTTGTGTTATTTACTCTTCAATTTTGTTTTCTGAGAATAATTTTTTAATTGTAATGCAAACAGAGGCTGGGAAAAATAATTGCGAAATTAACAGGTGGAATGCATAAAATCTGATAAGGTGGATGACGTTTCGAAATGAATTTCGGAAATGGGATTTGAAAAAGAAAAAAATTAATTTATTAAATTTCATTGAACAAATGTGAACAAATTAATAACCACTTATCGTTTTGAAGCTCATGATCAGCGAAGCTTGAAAAATGTTCAAGCTACAGTAGCGTCAAAAATGGATTATTTTGGAAAGAAGAGGAATACACAAGCGCATTTTAGGATTTATTGTTTAATGAGACCACAAAATAATTGGACGTTGTTTGAACACGCGGCTCAATGGTTCGTTAGTTTAACAGATCCGCGAATCGTAAACGTGTTTTAGGTCCATTTTACACTGTTTAACTTGCAATAACGCGCGTTAAAAACGTGCCGGTCACGTGTGCCATTGTATAACTTGTGAATATAGCGTTATAATAACACATCGCTCTTCTCGAGTGCCGATAATGAACTGATTATGAAATATGTGTTTAAATATTCATTAGGGGTTATTATTTGATTAGTTGGTTATAATGTGCATGTATCTTTCGCACACACCAAAGCCCGACGTAATGTTGTAGTAAAATTAATGAAGTGGATGATGATTCACTATTTGATCGATAGCAAAAACTTTTTATTATTAAAGCTCAAACTTTTATTATCTAAGAATATTAACTCTGCTTTCAATAAATTGTGTGTGAAGTTATTTAGATGAAGATTATATACGAGGCACGATAAACTAATAAAGTCTGGTATTTGTACTACTGAATTGATCCAAGCCTAACCAATAATTTTGACGCCATGGGTGGAGGCGATACGAAATCTGCGTTACATATCATTTCGAAATTCGTGTTTTGAGTCTTCTTTTTTATTCCAAAATTTATGTAAATCAAGCTTCCTGAATTGGTCACGACTTCTGGATTTCGTCAAGAAAGTTTTTTTTCAATTCAAAATTTTCCTGCTGATGAAGGTTTAAAATTGTGAAGCTTATAATCAATTTAATTTAAAATGGAATTTAAAGTATTTACCCGATAAATAGTGAAGTACGAGTCGTCCCTGTTTATAAGTCATCCCGCAAGCACGTCTGGATTGCAAGAAGGGACCAGAGGCAGTTTAATTGACTAATTCCTCACATAATGGGTAATTGCTATTCCGGTGATGTATTACTGAATTAAGTTCGGTATTATATTCATAGAGTAAACCGATGATTTTATATTCGATATTAATTTTTGTTCATCAAAGCAAGATTTATTAATTTATTGCTATATAATCCGTTAATTAATTTTTTGGCGGTCATAAAACTAGAAAAGGATTTAATATTGTCACGGAGGAATTTCGCCGTGGAAGTGGTCATACTTAGGAAATTTTGATTTTTAATCTAGAAGCGGATCGGGGAGGACTGGCACAAAATATTGCAATGAAAATAATAATTAGCGTTTAAGTAAAAAATTTGAGTTTTCTAAAATCTGGCAATTTTTTGAGCAAGGATTGATTTTTATTTTAGATGCAAAATTTGTTTTATCAAAAAACAAGCTTCTATTGAGATAAAATTTAACATACGACGACATAGCATGCATTCAATAAATTTTTGACGAGGATTGGTAATTATATTGTCTATGATTTAGATTAGAATAACAAAACAAGATATTAAATAATGATTATTAACTTTTAAATACGTAATTATTATTGTTGTTATCATATTGTTATTGCAAAAATGTGAATTGTGAATCATGGTGTAGCTTTGGTTTGAAGGGTAGAATGACTCAACAATAATAGGCTCCAAAAACTAATAAGTTAGGTCAAATTTGTTTTCAGATTACTGGTGGCAAATTTAATTCGCATCTCTTAAGATAATCGAGATCTTCATGTTTAAGGTTGAAAAAACAGCACCAAATATAATATAAAATAAAGATGCAATTTTTTCTGCAGACGTAAAAAATAGTTGCAAAAAAATCAATCTTGATATTTATTTATTAATATAAAATAACATAAAAATTAAATTTTTAAGTAAATTGTGGTATTTAGTAGTATGTGATGTTAAAATAATAAATTTTAACTGTTAAGTAAAGAATGCATGTATTCTTTGAATAATAAACAAGAAATTGAATACTTACTGTATTCAAATTAAATACTTACTGTAGAATTGAAAAATTACTTTTAAAGTAATTTTTATCATTTCTATAGACTAGGAGCAGCATTACAGGTGGCGCCGCGGTGTCGAAAAGTAAAATAAATTGTTGTATAGTATTGTGAGTGTTTGTATACAGATATACAAGATTTATATTTATTTATGCTTTTGAAAACAACGAACGAGATATTTTTGTATTGGTGAGTTTAAATATATATACAGGGTGTTCAATATCAACGCCAAACATAGGGAATTAACATTGATTTCAATTGTTTTGTAGATTCCTGCTCGCCAATTCAACCTTCTAAAATTTTTTTCGGAAAAGAAAATTTTAATTTAAAAATTTAATGTTTTTAAAAACAAGTTATCATGTTTTCAAAAAAGTTGATTAAAGTTGACATTAAATTTTTAAATTAATATTTTTTTATATAATATCAATGAAAAAAATTAATTTTAGTATCACAGGATGCACAGGTTGAATTGGCGAGCAGAAATCTACAAAACAATTAAAATTAATGTTAATTCCTTATGTTCGACGTTGATAACAGCCCTGAGACGAGGCAAATTTCAGGAGCTTCATGAGAGAAATTTTGGAATATTAATTTCCCGAAGCCGTAGGCTGAGAGAGATTTGATGAACAATATTTCCCGAACACCAAAAGCTCCGTAAAAATTTGTTTGCGATTATGTTTTCAATGTTGTAAAATGCGACGTCGGGATTAATTATATTTTTTCAAATTGTAAATAAAAAAGCGGATTGAAAATGTCTACAATAACTACAAAATTTGTAGTAAATTTAAATAAAAAATTTCGGTAAATGCAAAATTTTTAAATATTATTCATTATTAATATACAACAATTATTTTTTTATTTGCCCACTACGAGCGCTAGTAGTATATTTTTTCTCGACTCCGTCTCTCTGCTCCAAGTCTATAGCGTAATTTTTTCAGTATTCAATTTCTTGTTTATTCAAATATTCTAAGTTCAACCCTGTTAAATGCGAATTATTGTCATTTTAGTGTTTTTTAAATATTATGTTTTTGTGTAGCATGTATTCTTTACTTAACAGTTAAAATTTATTATTTTAACATTTGTTAGGTTTGATTATTTTTTTATTTATTAAATAATATAAAAGCAATAAGTTTTGTTGTAAAAGTTTTTCGTAGGTTAGTAGTGACTAACCTAAGCAGCTGTTGTTAACCTTCTTGGTCTAACCTAACTTAATACAATAAAATCTTTTTGTTTAGAAAGTAAAAACCTCTTTTGATTGGTTAATTTTTATTACTACTTTATTACTTCAGACCGCACAACCAGTACAATTGTGTTATAATGCTATTAAATTAGAATTTTACCTTTGCTTAGTTCAATAATAAACCAAAATAGATTTTCAATTTAATTTATAATTTAATTTGATTCTTTTAAGTATTTCTTCCGTCACTGATTGGGAATCTCACCAAATTTTATTTTGAGATATGTTGTAGGTTTAGGTCAGAACAAAGAAGAGTGTATGGCTACTATAAATTATTGTATCAGTAAATTACTTTTAATACCAGTACATCCTTTTTGTGGTGATAAAGCAGCTTATTTTGTAACGCAAAACAATGTTTGAAGTTCATTTTTCCGAACGGTAGTAGAAAATACATTTGTGTAATATTCAACTAAATTTGCTTTGGTAACAGCACTAAAAATAAATTTTTTAATATACATATTACGCAAATTTTTCACATAATATGTTTTAGATACCTACTTAAGATCTAAATTTGGTAACTTCATATCTACGTGGAAACTGAATCACAATGCCCAAAAAAAGCGTTAAAAATTTGGTTTTTATTTCAAAATTTAAAAAAGTAGCATTTAATAGCTCGACAATCATGTTAGTTTTTTATCAAGGGAAATTTTGCTCACGATCTATGACTTGTGGAAATAAAAAGTGAAATTTGACTTCCTTGTATAATATACTACATTTTCTAAAATTTTCAAAAAACGATGTTTTATTTAATTTTAAAATAGAAATTTTTAAGCTAATTTATAAACAGCCTAAAAGATCAGTTTGAAATTATTTAGAAGTGATATTTTTAAAACCAGTTTTAAATTATAAGGTTTATAATATTTACGACCCGCTCCCGAAATAAAAAAATTATATTCTCGGGGTGTCAGTTCTATTATAATGAAAATGATTCATAAGTTTTTTGATGCTCTTGAATTTTTAATTTTTCTGTCAATATTAATCATGATTATTTGGCCGTCGCCGATTTAAACTGTATTTGTAATTTTTGACTTTTTACGAATTAAATTCGACGCAATCTACACTTGCAGCTAAAACGTTGAGAGTATTTCTGCACACTTCAACCCCAAAAATATTTAATATATCTTGGTATAGCAGGGGTAGCGACAAACACGTCAAATAATTGACTAATACCCTAATCTCTTACTTCAACCCTCGATTAACTGGTCCTTTAACAATCCAGCGAAAAGAAATATTGCAGTATCTCTGCGACTCTATTATTATCTCACGAAACTTATTTGCTCAATTTTGTTGAGCCGAAATACGCTGAAATCAAGGAATTCCCAATTCTTAGATAAAGGGTTACAAAATCCCCGGTCCGATAAGCCGATCAATGTGTCAATTGACTCAAGTACTAATCTGTTACAAATTTGTAAGCTTTCTGGACTAATCAATTTTATGATTGGTACAAAAGTGGATTAATTTGTAGTAGCTTTAATTATTTCGACTAATTCAAAATTTTAACAAATTTGTATAATACAAAGCTTTTAATTAATAATATTTGCAGCAATTTTCAAATTAAATGTTAACAATGTAGCGTAACAGGGCTCTCCCGTGGGATTTTGTATGCAAGTAATCAATAATACCATCACAGTACTTCCCTTGTTTAAGTTACACGCTTTTAAGTCACCCCATATATTTAACAAATTGATAATGTAGTACAAGCAAACTAAATCATTTTTAAATGTATTGGATGAAATTTATTCGACTAAAAGATTTGGTGGAAATCTTGCCAAATTTTGAAATTATCGTGCCGGTGATTCCCCAGATTAATAGTAATAATAATGCGTTGTTTCCGTGCTATGGTTATAATTTAAATTGCTTAATGTAAATAGTTAATCTTGTTCTAAATTAATTTTAAGGCAATGCTCTAACGACCAGTTGAATCCCTTAAGGGTACAAACCCCAAAACATATATTCCAACATGTTTCTAATACACAGTACAATTTCGACCCTCTAATGTTCACAACACCCTAAAACTGTTAACTGCTGTATATTATTAACCCTTACTCCGGCATTTAGCAAAAACTCACATTTCCTAATAATTTTCTCCCAATTTTTTAAATTAATTGCGTTCCAATTTCTTAGTTTTTGCGAAATTCACAATTACTGCGCCTCTTTGTTGAAATACAAAATGTTAGTTTCTTTAATAATTTGAGATGACATTGTGTTTGTGGAGTGAGACATCATGCAGAGATTCAATATGAGAATAAATTGCTACTGGCAGTTCAATTCGGGATGCTTTATTCGTTACAAAAAAGATTTCAAATTGTCCTGCTTATGCCAGCACATAATAGAGGCGAATTTTAGTCACCTACGTTAATATAACGTGAATGTTTTCGACAGGCAACCCAAAATAATTTAAATACTGTAAGTATTTTTAGTAGGTGCCTATTAGATTTTGCTTGCAACAACATCAAAATACGCTCAATCTCTATAAAGTAATTCGTTTTTATTTATTTACCAAAACATAAAATGACTTTTTAATCGATCCTGATCGATTTGTCCTTTCAAAATTTATAATTTTGAATAACGTTGTAAAATATTTAATGGTCGGTTGCACTAAAGCGATTTAAAATTTAAATCAAAATTATAGTTTATTGAAAACAAGATATATATATTTATTAATAATAATTGTAGTAATTGAAGAAAAGAAAGCGAAAACCTGCAAATTATGTAACGTATTGCTGTACTTATAAACTTGTTTTAATACAAAAACTAAAACTAATTAGTTTTAAATAAATTTATTGCATACAGAAATGAAAACTATTTTAAAACCTATAGGTTTTAAAATAGTTGAAAAAAATTTAGAAAATAATAATCTGCATGCTTTTTGTTATAAAAGATTTTTTTTTAATTTAACTGTTTACAATTTGAAGCACAATGAAAGTTTAGACATGTCATTTTTATTATTTCATTATTTTTTTAATATTTTTGCTTATAACTCTTAAACCGTGCCATGTAAAAGAAAAGGTTAACAACAAAAAATTTTGGGAATAATAATCTACACACTTTTTGTTACAATACTTTTTTGTAATACTTAGCAGTTTGGAAGTTATGAGCTGTTGAAGTACGATGATTGTTGAGACACGAGTCATTTTCTAATTGAGTTCAATATTTGGTTAACATTCCGGTGAATAAGCACCTTTGTATGCTAACAGGAAGAAAACCTTTATAAGTATGTAGTTTTGTGTGCGAAGAAACTAAAACGAGATTTTTTTATATTAAATTCCGTTCAATCTGATAAACTGGTAGGAATTTTTTTTAATTTTGAGTATCGCCTGTAATTGTCTGTTTTTGGATATAACTCTTAAACCACGATAGGTAGAACAAAATGTTGAACACAAAAAATAAAGAAAATTAAAATATCTACACGTTCACTCTTGAGGGTTTTTCTTTAATATCTCAGCCTTTTTGTTGCAAATTTTTATTTTCGTGAAAAAATAAAGTTTTTTGGAGATACAGGATCTACAAATGAATAATTTAATATTATTTTTATTGTCCACAAAAAAAATTAATTTTATTGTAATGTTATAGGTATAGAAAAAAGGTAGTAAACAACAGATAGAAAATAATAAAATAATTTGAGGTTATAGGCCGGTCTGATACCAAGACAAATACAAATAAGACAGATCATTTTTCAATTGAGTCCAATGTTTGGTTAGGATTCTCGTGATAAATATTTAATAAACAGCTTTTGTATACCTTTTGTGTAACTATCATAATGATGATGTTTTTTTTATATGAAATGACATTAACTATCATCAGCAATTATTTGTTTATTATTAAAATAGTATTTTTGAAAACTTAACTGTTTCGGAATCACAATTTTTGAGACAGCCCATTTTCCAATTGATTTTAATGATGAATATTTAAAAAAATCACTTGCAGTATGCTAAACTGAAGAAATACTTTTATTATTTAGATACTTTTTTTATAGAGCCGACCTTCATCAACAATGATTTTAACTGTCAAAAATGTGATTCATAAAATCAAAACTGTTGATTTAAATCCAGTTTTTGAGCCAAACTGGTAAATTCGACTTGATGATTCTCCAAGTGATTAAATGAGAAGTTTAGCTATTAATTTAGAAATAATTTAAGATTAACAATGTTGATCTAACCTAACATTTGAGTAATGGATCGTTTAGCCAGTAGAAAAGCCTGTAAATACATCTGTCAAGTGTAACAATAGCGGATTCATTCATTCGTTTTCTATCAAGCAATATGATTGACAGTGGTGTTCTATTATGACACAATTCCATATTTAAAAAAGTTATTCATTCATGTGTTGAACCAGCGTCAGCCATTAAGAGTAGGCGTTGCGGTGCGAGCCAATGAGGGTCGTCAACACCAGAGAACTCGTGCACAATACCCAACACTAAAAAGTCGAGAATTGAAAGTCGAGCTGAAATTCTTTGTTTTATCAATCGGTAGGTACTAACCACAGTTGTCACTTAATTAGTGGAACGTCTTTGCATTCGTAAACCTAATTGGTTTCGTTTCTCTCAAAATGTAAATTAGGCTTTAACGTATCGATGGATTACCTACTCTCGGAGAAAAGCCAAGAAGTCTCTCTCCAAGAGATGGCTTGTCAAGCTCCAGAGCGTGACAAAAAATATGAAATTTGCATATGCAACTAATTTAAAATGCTTAGGTGCTAGCACTCTTAAGACATGGAAGGAGTATGAATATATATGGGTATGTGAAATTTTAAGAGCTGTCGAGAAGTCACTCAAGATAATAACAAAGGCATAAAATTAACGATTCTCGTATTATTGGGAGTAAAGAACATTCGTCAACAATTTGTCCGTCGTCTTAATTAAATTAAACTCGTAAAGATAGCTGGCTCTTCGTTTTCGTCTGGAAAACGCAGTTGGCAAGAATTTTACTAACGAAGTAATTATCTAGAAGCCAATAGAGGGTTATGAAGCTGGAAAGTTTTGTATTAACGTACTACAGTTGTTTGGTGCGACTAATGACGTAACCTGAGCAGAAACGACTGCGTTAATGAAGCCACGTTTTGTTCGCTTCTCCGAAATATGGGTGCTTTGTAAATGTTGATTAATTGAATATTACCCTAATAATTTATCTATTAAGTTATTATTAAAATTAATTAAAATATTTCAAAATTATTACCTGTATTCTGTCTTCCGGTAAATCCGTTTTCAGACTCAGCATTTCTCTGGCGTAAACGTCCGGATAGTGAGCGTCCTTGAAAGCCTTCTCTAATTCCTCCAACTGATAGCTGGTGAAGATCGTCCTACCACACACCCACCAAGGGTAGATTTATTTGGAACACCACTAATATATCTTACATCTTTTACTTTTTGAATTTATACATCATGCTCGTCGCCAAATTCAAATCGTAATCCGAATGTTATAAACTACTCACCTGTGACGTCGTTTCTTCTTTTTCTTTTTACTAAAATTTCCCAACCCGTCAACGGTGAAGTCTTTTGAACCGTCAAGTTGACCTGAAAAAAAATTTTCAACTACTTAAATGAAATCGAATGTGTGCTGGCACATATTATGTAGAATTACTAACTAAATTTAATGGCGTTAGGTGTTCAAAAGAGGGTTTTTGAAAGCCCCCCAGAGAGTAGGGCGTGAGTTCTTCTGGAACAGTCTGTACTTCACTTGAGCATAATCGAATTTTCAAACCGGTAGCTTATTGGGCAGGAGATTGCTTCAGGATCTCTCTGCTGATTAGGTATTTTATTTCATTTGCAGGATTACAACGTATAGGCAATTTTAAACTCGAATAAACTTTCAATTTATTTCTTGAATTGTACAAAAAGCCAAATTAACAAATTGTATTATACTTATCGTAAAAGTATCCATTGTGAAATTTGATTAAATAATTAATTTTTAAAGAAATTCCCGTTTAATTAGTTTTATTTCTGAATAACTCAAAATAATTGGTGTTTAATTACCAATTTTTCTAATTACTAAACAAAATATGGCTAATTAAGTATTAATTATATTTTTATTTTTCAAATCACCTCACGTGAGGATTAACGAATAATTCGTCGATAGGCATTTCAATTAATTTTGTTGAATAATAAATTTAGTTATCAAACCAATTTGATGAAAAAATGAAATAAAAAGTCGGTTTCATTTTTATAAAATCGAAATTCCCGTCTGGTCGCACTTCTAATGAGAAGCTTTTGTTACGGCAATGTCAGATAATGCGGAAAATTTAATTTTTATCTCAGGAATACGCAAATCGTGTACAATTACGCGTCATCCAAATTGCATTAAAAATGTTTCAGCAAGCTAATGGCTAGGTTCATTCATCGCTGAAGCACCAAACTGCTCAACTTCTCTTGAATGAAAACATTTAAAATTATGAAGCATAGATTTATAAATGCACGACAGCTTTAAGATGATACAATGAGAATCAAAAAATAAATGAACGGAATGTTGAATCGATCTGTTTTGAATTATTCGTGTAAACTCTGGTTCGCCTAAGATTGATCTTCAAACATTATTTGGTTTATATAAAATGTAGATTTGAAAATTTACAAATAAATGTAAGTTTACGACTATTTAATTTTCTTTTTGTGCAGCTTCAGTTTTCAATGTAAAAATCATTTATTTGTGAATAAATATGCAAAATAATTAATATTTTCGAGGTTTTTTATTTTAATACTATAAATAAATATTTTATTATTTAATTTCTTTTACTTGAAATTATGCAATAATAAAAAATACCAGAGAACGAAAAAGTTTATATTCGGTTGTTAGACTGCCTTCAAATAAAATAGCTAGTACATTTAATCAAAATTTTGGGTAATTAAATTTTTTTTTTCATAAAATTGTAAAATGCCGGTTACTTGCGAGTTTTATCTGAACATCTTTTGCTATTAAGAAAAAGTTGTAGTTTTTAACAGATTTTATATCAGAATTAATTGTTTGATGATTTTTTTTACAAAAAATATACTACAACTTCTGATTTTCGAACTATCGCTGAACGAATTTATACAAAACTGTGCGCATCACTCAACAAATAAATTAAACAAAATACAAAATTAAACATTTAAAAAAACAGACTGCTCCAACATATTTATATTATTTTAGATTATTTGCTTTAACAAGAAACTAATTTATTGTTTCAGTAAATATATAAGTATTTTAGCAGTAAATTTTTGTTTGCAGCAAAAAAAACTTTGTTATTTCGGCCAAATTTTTGTTATACTAACAAATTATGATTTTGATGTTTAAATCATTAACTACCGGCTGATTTTTAACTCGGCAAGTTAAAAAAGAAAAACTTTCTGAAAGTTTTCCCTTTGCGATTAAACTGTGTGAATATCTTTTTCTTTCTTTTTGCCTCTTTTCTCTTTTTTGTCAACTATCATAGCGCACAAAGTCTCTTCTATATCTTTATACTTTTTTCTCTTCTCTACAAGTTACTACCATTAAATCCTATTTTCAGCCTTTTAGTATCTAAGTGTTAAATGTTGTGTTATTTTGTTACGCAAAATCGGTTAAACCCGATATTATTAAAAAATTGTAGTTCCAATAAAACTCTCTTATTATTGATTGAAATTCTATCCAATATTAAATTTTAGTTGAATTTAGAATTGTCTGATTTCCGAGGACATGAGTAGACTTCTGGTGTTTTATGGATACAAATTTTAAGTTGAGCATCAGTTTTGGTTTTTATATATTCTATAGTTATATTGTCTTCGTTTTAAATAATTGTTTTATAGTCATGGAACACTGCTCAAAGAAAAATCACGTACTGTTTCAAAAGTTAAATGAGAAATGCAGTTATTTATGTTGACTGAATTTTCTTAATTCCAAAAAATGATAGGTCAAAGTATTCTTGAGAAATATGGAATAGAGAGGGGGGGGAACCCTCAACTTGATATAATTGACGTAATAAAATTACATCGGATTTTAACAAGAATTTTAATGGATTTTTAAGGACAACTACAAATGAGGTAGGGGTTCCTATGTTTTATGATTAAGGGATTTTGTAACTCTAATATTACTCGAAAATTATTTGACTCTATTATAAATTATTTGCAATTAAGGTTGAAGATCTTCGTGGGCTATGTAGAAACATACTAGTGGTATAATTCTACTATAATCATTAATTATATTGAACTGAGAATATTCCATAGCCCACAGACCTTTGGTCTACAGCGGTATAACATACATTTTAATTTTTTTTCATAATTATTTGAAAAACATTATAACTCTAAAAGTTATAGCGGTATTATAGTTGGTAAGCTGAATTTTGCGTACGCACGTAGTGCACAAAAGTTTACATTCGACCAATAGGAATTAGTAAAATTCAGACTTAACAGCTAATAACGATATTATTAAAAACATTTTAACATAGTACTTAATTGCTGCCAGTCACCGGCAGTAAAGTAAAAGAGTTGCTTTACAAAAAAAGGGAATGTTTGAGCTTGACATTTATCTTACTTTGAATTTTGTGCTTCACTAATTACCAGTTCGACTCTGCGTAAAAACTTTTTTGTCAATTTATTTATACTATATAATATTGCTTTAGTTAATTTCTTTCTCATAAAATTACTAAAGCTAAATAATCGTTAACTTAACAAGAATATTACTTAACAAAATTATGGGTAAATTTTTGTAAACTATCAGTTTTTTATGTAAGTTTGACAAAATTCAACTTTAACAAGTAGAAATTATTTTACTAACTGGTTAATATTAATTTTTTTGTATATTTTGCGATGTCCATTTTATTACCTATCATAAGTAATTAAAAAATAATTAGTTAAAAAGTAACTTTTCTTTAAATAACTTTTTTTAAATTTCTGCGTTTAAGAGAAAAAACTATCTCGTTTTTCGAAAGTATTTGTTTAAAAGTGTTAAATTATCTACCAATTTCTGTCTAAAATCAATATCTTTGAAGTTATAGATTAAACTAAGCAAAAAAATGTTGAAAAATTCTAAATCAATTTTTATTGGAAATTCCGAATTCTGAAACAAACCATTTTACTTTCCCATGCGGATAGAAAATTTAATGGTTAACATTTTTTCAGAAAACAATCCATTTTATAAATAAATATTTCCAGTAAAATAAACTGATGAAAATATTAAAATTTATTTTTGCTGAATAAAATTAAATGTTTTAATATATATTTTCCAAAATTACTAGTTTTAGTTTTGTACTTATCCCTAATGGATATAGTAATTTAAATTATTAAAATTTAAACTTAAACTTAAACTTTGACACTTATTTTTAGATATAATGCAATCGAAATATTCAACGCTAAATCGTATAAGCTTAAAAAATAAGTAGGATTCAACAGGATAGTCTAGCGGTCAGCCTCCTAGAGTCTAAATTTGTTAGCACTCTACAACCGGGTTTTACTTCAACTTTTTATATCTTTTCAATGAAAACTTAAAACTATAAAAAATTTTAAGTGAAAACGAATGGTAGATAAAATGATGACAAATTTGAACTCCAGAATGCTGTTGCGTAGTATTCATCGTCTCCAAAAATAAGTTTTCATTAAATCATTTATTATCTTATTTTGGCTCGACTCTCATTAAAAAAACGAATTATTCCTATGTATTTTTTGAAATTTTAAAAAATCTTCGAAAAAAGGAAAATTGTTTCAAATCAAAATCGATACCTTGTAAACACATACTTTGTGAAAATTCATGTTGTGACTAAAGGGTAAGCGGAAAATAGGGCTTTGGCAATCAACGGTACTGTCGTCCATAAATCGTACTAATGGCCTTCTGGTATTTCATAAGTCAGCTAGCTACTCTAGCCCCGACCATCACGACAACCCTTAACCCTTATCCTACAGTTGCGGTTAAATTACTGCTTAAAAGTTACTTTACTGTTTGGAACAGCAATTATAACGTTTATTTGCAAACAAAAAAATTGTTTGTAATAATTTTGAGAGAACGGTTCCGTGGTTGCGCAGTCACTGAACGAAACGTGATTTCTAATTATCTCGCCAAGAATTTTATTTTTTACAATCGTAACCGGCCAAGAATTATTTCATTGTTGTAATTAGTAGCGTCTGGTAATTACGCCATTTGCATAACCATCAAATTTTGCTGCTTAATTATGTAATAACACAAATTAAGGTTGAAACTTTCAAGGATTATAGTATTTAGGTTTTAAAAGCTCCGCTTATAGAGCAACGTGAATTGAACTAAAACATTGAAGGTATATTGCGTACAAAACGAGTATGTTAAATGAATTAAGATGGCTCGCTAAAGCTATTTAGGGCATTTAGGGCGAGGGATTTTATACACTCACTCTGCTTTTCAAAATTAACTGACTAGCTCCGGAATTTCCAATAAAGAATACCGCAAACAGCTTCCATATATTGAAAATTTGCGACTATCGAATTTTTTAAAACGAATCATGATGATGAATTAACATGTGCACGAGTACCAATTACGGCAGTTTAGAAAATTGTTAGCACGAAGATAGTTTTGTCGGGGGACGTAAACCCTTGGTCCTCTGGGACAACTTGACGCTCGATTAAGGCCGCTTAGGGAATGTAATGCACTCGCTAACATGTGGTCATTCAATTATCTTTCTACACTTAATGAATTATATTATGGACAAAACAAATAAAAAGCTGTTACTTTTATCGATATCCGATTATTGGCAATCGGTTTAAAACGATTGTGATAATGAAGTGAAGGCAAGAATAAAAATCGGCAGCCGGAAGTTAAATTTCATTTGGAAGAAAACTTGCAAGATTTGTATAGTTTATGATTTGTTTGAATTGAATCAATTGCGGGATAATTTTTGATTAAAATGAAAAATTGCGATGGAAATAGTTTGGGGAGAGCAACGATCCATAACTTTGCGTACATTTTGGTCATGTAATGTTGGTAATGCGGCCATAACATCCAATCAGATGAGATTTATGAGAGGACAAGCTTATAAATTCAACGGCGGGTGGTCCACAAATTCAATTGTGCCAACATAGTAGATTAAGTCGATTGATATTTGGGGCCATTTCACAAACATATAAGAATTTATTGGAATACGCGATATCACAAATCTTCGAACGTTGACAATAAACACACGAATTTAATTATGGGGTACACAGGACTCTTCGTAATCGAACCCCGCATTAAGGTTCGCAGTGAAAAGAAAAAATTGACATGTTCCCATTGTGAACGTAATGTACAAGTTAATAACTTCCTACATCCTAATCAATAAATAAAAATAAAAAGAGTGAAATTTAAGACGACTGCGGTTTCTAACATGGCAAGCCTCAAATGAAAGAAAATAAATGGATCTTTTCGAGTTCTTAGGGAGGGTTGTTTACATCGGGATTGAAATGCTGAGGGAAACAACGTTAGAAATTTAGATGCGGCTTTGTAAAATAAAAATGTCTTCATTATTTTCGCATACCTCCTGAAAGACGAGCTTTAAAGGAAACAAAAAAAATCGAACCCTCTCTTGCCAAAAGCTTTTTTGTTATTTACTTATTTATTATCCCCGGTTACGGCGTTGTATTGATTGGCCCGGCCCGTTAGGTTATTGTTTAAGGCATTTGGTTTAATTTCGTGAATAACTTAATGTTGAATTACATAAACTTTCTGTGTCTAGACTGTTAGACATTTCCTACTATTAAATTTAGTAGTTTGAATTAGTAATATCTTGTAGTTTATATTGCTAGTGCACTACCACGGAGTATATTTAGTTTCTTAGTTTTACTGTTTACTGCAATGCGGTCTCTTTTATACTGACACTTACCGCTTTACATCTTTTGCATCATCCAACACTGAGTCGGGTCATAAATATTCAATTAATATTAAATAGTTGGATTCTCTGACGAGAACAATCGGTTTGGAAATACGTTGCCAACTGTTGGGTCAATTGAATGCACCGTTTCCCATGGAACGGTTTTTTTTTTTTTCTAAAATTCAAGTCATACATTTTTATTACATAACAACAAATTTGAATACCTTGCACAAACGGGCATAATTAAAATTGAAACCATCGCACCATAACGCTGTAATTATATGGAGTGACAGTGAAAGCACCCATCATGAAACGAACTACACTTTTCACACCTTGCTTAACTCTTCGGAGCCGTTAGGGCTTTACAATTGATGTGAAAGGGTGGACCCTTGCACTGTTCACACCTCGCACTTTCAAACACCATTCATATATTCACACCTCGTTCGAATGTTAGCATGCTACGTTTTGTATACGAATTATAACCACACGAATTGTTTGGTCTGGATTGTTTTATAGCAAGAAATACGATCTTCTAAATTTTTTAACAGTACAGGTAGTTAAAGTACGATATATATGCAGTTGATTGACCCACAATGTTTTACCCAGATTATTGCACCAAAAAGAACGTCTATTTTGAAAAGTCGGAAATAGGTTCAAGGATCGTAAAATTTGAAATGTCAGCTTTCAAACTTGACCTTTAACTTTTGGACAACCAAACGTGTAAAAGCTCTATCAAGGTTAATTAGAACAATTTTATAAATTCTAATTCATCTAATATCGAAGTTGGTTAATAGCTCCGAGCAAGTTTCGTTGTAAAAAGGTGCGACGGAGAAAATTCTTCAAAAATTATATCTCAACTTAAATTAAAATTTTGGGTACATAAATATTAAATACAATAAAATTAAACCATTGAGCTTCTTTCGATTCTAAAGATTTGGATATCAGATTTGGAAATCATGTTCAAACTGACTTATTGTATATGCAGTTTTGACTCAGCAATGACTTTTATGAAACTCTAGAATAAAGATAAGACGATTTTAAATGTTGTAATAACGATTTTTATAAAAAAAAAAATTACGTCACTCGCTTGGCAGCTCGTGATTAAAATCTGTCTACTCATTTAAAAAACTGCTTTTTGTCAAACGGTTGGTGTAAAATACTATTATTTAAAATTAAATTAATTAAATACAAAATTAAGTAAAAAACAAAAAGCAATCAAGAAATCGCGGCAAATCGTACTTACCAGATAAGTAATTTAAAAGAATGACGATTAGCTATTATTACAGAAAAACCCGAAAATAGTAGTTTATGAGGTCTGTTCTGAAAGTAAATCATTATCGAACGTTTGAAAATTATATGCATTTCAGAACAAGTATAAAATTTGATATTTTACCAAACGAAGAATTTTATTTGAATTTGCTTTTAATTTTTAATAAATTTGATTTTTATTTATTTTCGTAATTCATAATTTGAATAAATTATCAAATAAAAGCAAAGGATAATTTAATTCTTGAAGTGGTTTTTTTACGTTTACGTTAACAAACTTGATTTTATGTCATTCAATTGTGAAACTTAAAGGTTCACTTTTTGTAACAGTAATTGTTTTACTTTAGCTCCGGCAGCCCTAAAGTACTCCTGCACTTTCCGCCCATCGTCGACAGTAAGAGAAATTTAAATTAAAATTGATAATTACAGTTTATTGGTCGTCAAAGAAGTGTATGAGAATTTAAACTGAAAGTGATGTACTGGTGTTGAAAGCAAAGCGGAATTAAGCTTAAAATTATTGCTGGAAAATTTCTGTTTTTAAACAAAGAAAAATTAGAGAATCTCTTTAATTCTTTTTGCGATTTACTAAAGTTCTGAATTAAGTTTTTTGAAGCCGTATACAATTATTTTTGGGTTAACCTGTGAAAAAAATCGTCGAGGATAGCATTAGTGAAAACTTCGGTTGCAAACCCAACGTAAGAAGAAGAAAATGCAAAAATAAACATATCATATTGAAGTGATTTGCGTCTTGAAACATTGGGATTTTTTTAAATAGCTTTTATAAATTCTTAATTATTCAAATTTAATTGAAATTTAAATTTATTTTAAATTTACTCAATAAATAAGAACAGCGAAATTACAATATTAACTTTTGTAATACTTATTTAAATATAAAATATTATTTTTCCAATAAATTAATAGTCACTTAATTAACGATTAAATATTTTGTTTATACACAGTCTTAAAAACTTTGAAAATGCCTTCAGAATACTTTCTCAATTTTTCAAAATTATTAAGACACAATTTTTATTGAATTTATTATTTATTATTTATTATCTTGTTCTATATTAATCGGGGGCGGCTTGTAACTTGCTAAAAAAAGAGCGATATGTGGGGTCACATTGCAATAAATTCTATTTATATTGCAAATACAAAAAATTGCAATTTTTATCTTTGCATCGTAGGGAGTATTCCGTAGTATTACTGGAATAATAACATTGTATAACATCCACACGAACTTTTTCTCTATAAAATCGGGGGTCTAGAGGTATTGAATATTCTCCAGTATACACTAATTATTAGATTATTATTACCAAGTAGCTTTGTAATCGTATTAAACAGAAAAACTTTTATCTTGGTACATAACCGTTCACTTTACACAATAAACTGAAAGAGTAAAATAGTAACTTATGCCGTCAGGAGCGTATTAAAATTAAATAAACATGAAACATTAATATTTAATCTTAAACATCTGTAATTTTGCTCATTTTTGCTATGATAAATATTATAAATTTATGATTATTTATGATTTTAATTTCCAATAAAATTTAAAATAAAATTTTGGGTTTGATATACTTGATGGTGCTTACCCCCCGCTTCCCACACAAGATTTCATGGTTGTCATCATCTTTTAGTGTTTGAATGATCTAAAACTTAATTACTCAGGTTGTTGGCAGCATATAGGCCGCACTGATCAGTCACTCTCACGTAACCTCTCAATTCTTGTTAGATTAATAAGTTAAAATGAACAAATCAGAGGTGATTTATGAAAGAAATGACAGGCAGAAAGGCATCAGAGGAGCATCTTAATCTAAAAAAGCAATATAAAAATTTAATTAATTAACGTAGAACATTCTTAAATCAAAGGCATAATCTGTTTGCGAGAAAGAACTTTAAAACGCTGTAGTTTTAATTGTTACATGAAATAATCTAGTCGTTACGGGTAGATCGCGAAACTGCATTTGTTCAGCTTTTATTCGGAGCAAATGTTCTTTTTGTACCTCCTCTATAATTTTTGAACTGGCATTTCAAACTAAAAGTTTACCGTGAGACATTATGATTTTAAATAAATGAAAAAGACTATAATTGCCTAAAGAAAAAATATATTATTTCAATATCAGGGTTGATAAAAATCTCTATCCGGCTCGAAGGACCAAAAACTGATAATTTAAAAAATAGTGCTTTGTTGATATATTAATTAAAGAAGTAAATCTTTTTATGTAAATTTAATATAGAAGAAATAATTTTTTTATACAATAAATAATCGATAATCGTAACAAACATATCACAGAAAGAACTAAAATTGTATGGGTGTGTATAGTAATGTACGCTCTAATAGTTAATATAAAAAGAAAATACATTAATAAAATTTAGTCTATGTATGTACATGTTATATGTTGACTAAACATCTGTCAACAGACCTCCCTTTTTTGGAGTAACCTATCATTACCTTTTATCATGATAATGATGAGTCTGATTACAACACATAAGGTACTGTGTATCTTTTATCGTTTTTTATACTTACACTGTATTTACGGGGGCCGTTCTTTGCCAAAGGGTTACCAATGTTTGAACATACAAGAATTCGATTCTTTGTTCGGATTATAATTTTTGAACAGACATTTTTCCATTCTATTATTCGACCAATCACATTTAATTCCGTAATTATAACTTACTAAACAGAATTAAATTATAGGAATTTACTAAATGTAATGGGTTTTAATTGGTTGTTATACCATAACAAATACCAAAATAATGAGCCAAATACCATTTAAGTGAATTAATTTGTAATATACAAAGTCACTGAACTTTTGCGTTTTTCGGTTACGACTACTAATTTGAGTTTTGCAATTGCACATCATTATTCCTATATTTTTGTTTCAAAATTGAATATTTTTCTTTTCTTTCAGATGCAAATGCAGTCGCTGCACGGAAAGAGGAGGGGAGAGGGTAAGTCATTTTTACAATAATGAATTTTTGATAAAAAAATATGAAAATGAAATTGGGTTCTATAATTTTTGGTGTTTGCAAATGGAAAGCTCGCGTATGATGGGTTGCCTAGCCGAAATCATCCCTTCTGGAAAGGAGAAAAATAAAAGCAATTTTGTTAGCTGTCGAGCATTTTATTATTTATAAGGTATCTTATCTACCTCATATACGGTACAATTTGCTAGTTTAAAAGTAAAATCTTACTTGAGGGAAAACGTAGAAAATTTGCGTCTCTCATAAATAATTCAAACGCTTGTGAACGAGCCCTTATAAGAATTGGGTGGCAATTTACATATTGTTGTTTCAGTTTAAAACACCTTGTGGTGGAGTTTGTGCGCAAGCCGGATCAATATCAAGTTGGCTTTTAAATTATTACAACCTTTAGCTTATGCATTGAAAAATCCACCAATAATCAATCAATTTGCGCATTATACTACTCATAAAATTTTTCGAAACGTCGGGGGTGAAATTTGATCCAGTCGGAATGTTCAAGTAACACTTTAAATGTTGTCAATGTGATGCGCCACTTTTAAACAGCCTCATAGTTGTCACACTTGTTATTTTAAATATTGACTGGCTACATCTTAGCGTTTAAAATAACACGAGACACCTTGTGTCGTGTCATATTTTAACAGACAATTTGTTCCCTTCCTAAAAGTGATTATTAATTTTTAAGACGCTTAAACATCTAATTGATGCCATAAGTCACTTGGCTTAATTGGCACTCATGTAACCAATTAGTTTTGCCACACTTTCTCCAAGTCAAAATTTTGAAATAGCTTATTGCACAACTACGGCTAAAGAGGCAAAATATGGATAAACATAAAGCTTGATTGCCCTCAGCATGAAAAGCCCAAAGGAAACTGTATATCCAATTAGAGAGTGAAAGAAAAGCTGCTCTCGAGTAAATATCTTGGAAGAAGGAGAATTAAATATTTTTGCCGCGCCAGTTTAACTCGGGCACACAAGCTACGTAAAGAAAAAGTTGGATAACTGAGAACAAATAAGTAGTCGATAATTGAATTGAAGTTCATAAAATTTGTGTGAAAACCACACTAGGGAAAATAAATTTAATTAGGCACAAAAGCATTTATATCAATGGCGAGCAATGTTTTGAAGAAAATTTCTATTTTATTTCGCTCAAGTAATACCTATTCGTTTTCATTTAATCTCGCACTTCTTTGCTATATAGCAAGCAGTCATCGTCGAGCATACATACACAAACCCAAGTTCTTTAAATTCTATTCAATTTAATTCCAGTGCACCCCCGTCATTCGTTCATTTTAGCTTAACAAGTTAATTCCAATCCGCTATGCAGTAGCGCTGTTCGGTTTTCCCTTTTAAATCAATTCCGTCGTTTCAAAAATTTAAATTGGTTGACTGGTTTGCGCCCAACTAAAACGTGCAGCGCAAAAAATTCTTTTATAATCTGATAGTTTACCTAAATTAATTTTCCTACTTAGAGGTAGCTATAGGTATAAATCAGCGCGATTTCCAAAAGACGAATAAGAAAATTTTAATTGATTGTCTCGTATTTTTAAAGAGCAAATTTTTTGGTAATGCGCAAACACTCTAACATCCAATTATTTTTCTTTTCGAGTTGCTTCAAGAAAGTCTCGGTGTTTGTTAAAAGTGCCAAACGAGATGGAATATATTGGTATTATAAAAAAGCGCCTTTTATAATGTGATTCGTATGTACGCTATTGGCGCTTATTATATATTTTATTTTTTCTCAAGGAAAAATAAGGCACCTAGTTAAATTTTTTGTTGCCAATGCACAAATTTAATAGGCGATATATTTGGGAGGAAAAATAAACGACGCCGAAACTGAAATACGAGGTGGATAAAGTTTTGACAAGCGGCACAACGGTTCTGGCGCCTAATATTGAATTACTTCTGTCGTGAGAGCTTCCGTCGTTTGTTGTTTTTACAAAATATGTTGTGATACTGTTAGTTCTCTTGTCAAACTTGAATTGTTCTTAACTCTTACATATTCAAAGCCGACTAATTTTCTTTTAAAATATCATTTCAAAATTGAGGTTATGTTTTGCACCTTTAAATTAAATTATTGTTAATGTGATTCTTATAAAAGCACTTCAAATCACTCTTCCGGTTCTTTGAAACATTCTAAAACATTAGGCAGTATTCCCATAAAAAAACTCTCGTTAATCTATTCATGCGCGCCGGAAACAAGATCTACGAAACAATTTGTCAAGATATTTGAATTTGATATTAAAAAAAAATCCACCAATTAAATACAATAAGAAGGTCAATGTATGAATTCTGAATCATGCGTTAATAAACTTTTGCAGGTCGGAATATTTAAACGCGTCTAATCGTCGTGTGAACGCAGCTTTACCACTTTATATCTTTCTTGAATAAAGCAGAACTCATTTATTTGTTTAAAACTTAAACAGTCAGAAGTTCATTATAATCTAAAAAAATTAAAATCGACTACGATGACAGACAGGACAGTGGCGTAATAATATAATGTTATAATAAAACATGAATATTTTGCAAATAATAAAAGAGCATTTTTACCATATTTTTAATTTTAGTTAGGTAGTTCTGCATTTTTATTTTAACTGATTTTTCATTTTCAATACTTAATTTTTCAATAAATTTTTAAGTTTTTTGTTCTGTATTCAAAACTGTATTGAAACAAAATAAAAAATCAATTGTTTAGTGTTATATTTGAATATTGCGGTGGTATTTGATTGTTTTTTTTTTTTTGAACAATCAAATCCTTTACCAAACTTGAAAAATACCTCGACTAGCTCTTTTTTGCGGTGGAGCAATTCGACCTCAGGAGTGAATTCCTGTGACGATATTAATCTTCTTCAAAAATAATTTATCCAAATTTGTAAATCGTAAATTCAACTTCAAATTCAATTTAATGTGAAATCTTTAAATGGGCTCGTACTTTCAAACTTATGCGTATCCACAACGTCGGCTTATCTAGCATGTGGCCACACGCCCGTACAAATGTAAATTTTATTCCTCGAATTTTAAACCAATTTTAACTTTTTAATAATTTCGCAATGCAAATTCAAATTTTATAATTTGATCTCTTCCTTTTCCAATTAACCAAATCAATCAAATTTACTACCGTTCGGTAGCAACGCATCAAAAATATCCAAAATCAACTTCAAATCTCAAAATTTATAATCCAAAAAAGGCGCAATTAATGCATTCGCATCAAATTCATTTATTCAAATCAAAAATTCAGTACTCACAAATTTTATTCACAATTTAAACTTATATCAAAAATTTCAATAATCGCCTCGAGCTGAAACGAAAAGCCAATATCCTCGTCGGTTCGCCCCCTCCTGTCTAACTTCCACAGTCTTACAACTTAAAACTATTCAAAAACAAAATTTTCATTAAAATGTACAGGGTAGGTGCGAATCATTTTGAAACACCACAATATATTGCATCAAATTCGCTAACATTCGCGAGTATTTTAATTAAGAAGTAAGAACAGATGGCGCTACTAAATTGAAGGATATTATTAAGAAAATAGTTATTAATAAATAAATTTCTCCTCATAAAGGTAATATTTTACAAGCGTCTACAAAATTTTTATTTAATTTATTAGTGTATTCACGACTGACGGATGCGTTAGACACTGATGGAAAATTCCACCTATTAATTCGGTTTTTAATATTTAGAATGCTATAAAATTTTAAATAATAGCTAGCATTACAGTATCTTATCATCTTTTTATAAGTTACACGAAAAACTAATAGATGTACTCTGTTTGTTATCACCTAAATTAATACGTGAAGTAGATTTTTTGTATTGTAATTTGCAATATATTTTAGAAAAACTAAATTTCTGAAGAGCACCAGGGTTCCTCTTCGATTTCGAGCGGAGTAGTATTTAGTATTTCTTCAGAAATCGCGTCAAAAAGAGAGAATATTTGTATAAAAAAATATTAATAAGATCTAGCTAGAAATCTAGTTCTGAGAGAACGAAACCCCAACCCCCTACTATATCAGCCGCTACTGACTTACATTGCCGTCCTTAGTTGAAACATCCGATCTGTAAATTTTTCGATTTTTAATTTTTTTATATCTACACATTGCCCTAAGTTAAATTAATTTTAACTTTTCAAACTTGAGTGTTACGTCACAAATTTTAACCAATGAGCGATGCTTTAACATTACGTAATTTTTCTCTAAGGAACTTATTTATTATTTTCGAATTTGTAACTGGTATAAGAACGATGGAACACAGTCTTGCTAAATATTTCATTTATTTTAATTGTGATTAAAGTTATTGTATTTATAAATCTTATAAATAATGCCGCTGGCGATTTTCCGAATTCTTAAAGAAATTTTTGTGTGAAGTATAGCTTGTGGTTGTTAGTTAAAATTTAAAAGTATTCAAAACCCAATCAAAATCATCGAATTTTTTTCTCAAAATGTTTTGAATTTATTAAAAATTAACATTAAACACAACGAGGAAAAGTCGCGTGAAAGGTTAATAACTCAAGCAGTTATTTTCTATCGCATTTTGGATATTTTTGCATAGCTTAAAAAATTAGCAACTAACTTAAATTTCGATTCGTCCTACTTCTTCGTTACCAAGCAACAACCGCAATGTTTGCTATGATTGCGATTTTAGTTTTCTGAGTGCGTAACTTTCTTTTGCAATTTTAAGAAAACAGCAATCCCATTCAAACAATACCTGCAAAGATTGCTCAACGAATGAAACAGAAGTTCCAGCATCTAATTTTAGGAAAAAGTTAAAATCTTCATTTTTAATTGGCAGTCTCGAATCAAATTCCGATTTGTTTAATTATTTTTAATTCAATACAAACGCAGCTTTTCTTCGGTTTTTTTCTGTACGCTTTTCAAGTGTTTTAGTGTAAAACAATTGAACTGGAATTTAGCTAAAATAAGGGAAATTTTGTCGTCAATTTCCTTTTAACCATAATTTGAATAGCCTGCAGAATAAGTTTAATTATTAACTTAAGAAAAGCGAATTTTTCTAAAACGTGAATAATTTTTAAAAGTTATTCTGTGAAAAGTTTTTCTCGTCTTTTCTAGCAGGAGCGCTGTTGGAAACAAATGAGGCAAATTGTCTTTTAAATAAGTTAAACGGCGTTAACAAAAGAGCCTGTCACTTCGGGCAAATCTCTAATTATGAAATTATCAAGTTATTAATAAGAAAAGTAATTGTCACTTTAGTTTCCAATTAACTAACTGGTAATTGCTTTAGAAGTTCTTGTTCTAAAATTTATTATATAACCAAAAGAGTACCTTACAGTGAAAGCAGTTTAATTAATATCGTTTCGTAATGACTGGCATATTTTAATGTGTCTGTTCGATAATATAAAATAATACGCGCTCTATTTTTCTGACAGGTAATTTTATTTGTGAGATTAGTCGGTGTGTTTACCTATCGTAAATGAATATTGATCGAGAGGTTAAGATGGTGCCCAGCTTTTGGGCGGAAAATATTTTTAAATGGTAATTATAATAAATATGAGATAAAAAGGTATAAATCTAAGTCAATATGGCTGCCAAGTGAATGCTTAAGGGCCTGGAGTTTCCAGATGACTCCGGTTAGTAAGGGGATGTTGATAATGAGCTTCTGACGAGCTCTCCCACCCTCGCTACGCAGTTATAACTCCAAAATATGGGGATCGGAAGAATTATTATACAGCTTTTCCGCTTAGGAGCGTGCGGGGTGTTTTTGGGGTCTAACTCTGTTTGCAGCGGGGACTTTAACTGCTAATGGAAAGCACAGATTTTTGTTATAATTCAATTTTTTCCTAAACCAATTTTTCTCTTTATTATTTACAAAATAATGCGACCTAAAAATATCTCTTGATACCTCGTCTCTTCGATTCCTGCTTTGCCAAAAACATTTTCATCATAAAATTTACGCTGGCCGACTGTAAAGTAAGTAAACATTCAAACAAGCTGAACATTATTCACCGTTCTTTTGTCTTCAACATAACACCACGCCATTTTGTAACATGGCGGAAGCTTGCAGTCCTCTTCTAACTACTGCTCACATCGTATATATTACGTGACTTTCATTGTTTCGTTTCCTCCCAATTTTACGTTCGCTCAATTTAATATTCAACGTGGCCAACTAATTAACTTCAAAAGTAGAAAAACCACGTTTTCTCTAAACATTTTCCCTTTGGCACTTCTCTCTCTACAACGTCAACAAACACCGTTCCGATTTATTATTACGGAAAACTCGACGCAATTAAATATTTCCTTTAATCGTCGGAAAACAATCCTACATTTTTTTAATTCAAATATAATAATAATATCGTGTTCGGTTTAAGGACGAACAGTTCAGTTTCGAATCTTACTCGAGTAGATAGCTTTTTTTTAAATTTTAATTGAAAACAGAACAATAATTCTAAAATTTTAATTAAATTTTATCTTTTGGCCTAATCGATTTATCCTAAAAATAAAATTGAATTAAGTCGTTTTAACTTAATATTGGCATTATTTACGGTGAAGCGGACAAAGACGAAACTGCTCGTTTGTATTGTATGCATTATGCGGGCACAAGTGAAAATTAATATGATAAATGATAATTCTAATATAAATAATTGTCAATTTATTGTAGCAAACATGCGCTTAGTGGATGTAATGGTGCATAAAATATGTGCTGCTAGTAGAACGTTTGATAAATGACTGGGTATGTAGTAATTAGATTAGGCTAATGTGGAAGCGCATCGCATTGAACTTCTCTCTGAGGGTTAAAATAAATTTGCATATTTTATTGAATTTTCTGATTTTTATTTCAAACCCAAAAATATTTTCACACCTGGGCCAGGGGTGTGTTGCAAGCATATTATGCGAGATTTTCGAAACCAAGGTCTGACCCACTGATGTTTATCAAAACTTTTTTTGTAAAGGCTTTGAAATAATAGAAATATAAGTACCGGGTACTATAGCAATAAGAATAACCTGCTTTGAGAATAAGAAATGTGTTGCACTGATAGACGTTTGAATAGTCCTACCCACACATTCATTAAGTCTTTACACCCCAAATATGCAGAGTTGTTAACGTCAACCTTCATAAATAAATTTTTACATCCAGTTATAGCATACGTGCAATTCGTAACTCAAAAGTAACTCAAAATATTATATTTAATTCTTTGTAATGACTAATCAAAAAATTTCGACTCCTAATTATGAAGACGGGCTCTCCTTAAGGAGACAATAGTTCTGATGATGACCAAGCTATTAAACAAAGCGGACACTGGATTAAAGCAATTTCTGAACTTAGCAACTTGTTTTCTTTTCTCATTTCAGTTATTACTAAACTTATATTTTTGTTTTATAAAATGTTTCCATTCGAGTTAATAATAAAGGAAAAAGAAAATGCAAAGTAAACCTGTATAAATGTGAATAAGAGAATAAACACAAACCGGTGCGATAATTTCAGATATAAACGTTCACATAGGGTGGCGGAAGGGATGGAAATTGCCTGTCCCACCTGAAATTCGATTTTAAAATTTTCTTTAAGAAATTAAAATTTTAAAATAAAACAAACTTCTGCAACATAATTAGTGCATGCAGATTAAGCATCAAAATAGTTTGGGGACCACTGTTGTAGTATGATATCTAAGTATCTTTCATTCTCAAGTATCGAGAATTAAAGTTTTACTTTAACTGATGCAATTAAAATTTCTATTTGCAAAAATGCATTCCGTCACACCTACGTTCCCTTCCTTATAATTATTATAATCAAAAAGAAATTTATAATTATTATAAAAAACAAATGCCATTGTTTTTTTAAGAAACTTACAAAATTCTAATTGACCTACCATATTATTTAACAATTCTAATGTGATAAATGATACTCTGGTACTTTTTATTATTTGCCCGAATCAACATTGAAACTAGTAAAATAAAACTTTTAGGTCCTGATGTAACAGAGATCCCATTGTTTTAAACAATTGCCCGGTTTTGTTCGTCTTGCCGCATTTACAAACATTCGACCTCAACTTTGTTGACCCTGAAAAATTAATTTACATAAAGTGCGCATACTTTTTGCTTTATATGATCAATCGACGATTGAGGTGGTTGTCCGGTCTTTGACAGTACTTCTACAATTGTCATAAACTATGCAGTACGTAGGCGATCAACTGGCCGAAGTCAATATGACGTGCTAAGAAAATTAATTACTGGGGTGGTTTCCCGTTGCCTTCCCCATAGCTCCCAGATCTATTTTAGGTTTTAGATCACAATAACCTATTCTTTATTTTTTTTCTGTTTCGTTACGTTCCCTTTTATCTACGTTTATCTTATTTTTCTAATGTTCAAGGGGGGGGGGGTTATATCCTTCAGCATTATAAACTGAATAACTCTATAGTTTGGTATAGAAGGTGTCCCATATCCCTTAGACTTAGACCATTTTAATTTTTATGCTAATGTCTGTAATTTGTCTGAAAAGAATAGCTATCTTTGAAAGTTATTTTCTTAATATCTCTCAACTGGACCAAAATATCATTAATTTTTAAAATAATTATGATTACCGAAAATTGACGAGTCAGTGCGGCATCCAGGCCGCAGAACTTTGGTAATTGTCTTGCATACTCTACCTAGTCACCTGACGAAGCAATTTATAATAGCTATTACAATTTTCATTAATTTAGTAGGGTTAATCATGTATATTTTCACAAGAACATAGAAAAGCATTTTCACAAACTATTTGTTCCTGAATTGTGATAATTTCAAGTTCTGCTTATGAAAATATTTTTCTGGCTTGTTTTGTTTCTTGAAAATGAAGCTACACTTTGCGCCGTAAAAAGTTATATTCATAATATGTAAAATTTGTACTACAGAAAGGTCAGAGTAATATTTAAGGTTTATCTATGGGGGTCATACAGTACGTTTATCAAAAGCTAGATACGCCACTGAAAAAATGTCAAAACTTTCAGATTAGTTTTATAGCGCACAAAAAATTTAAGCGTAAATATTTATATTATTTACCAATTATTAAGTACTTTTATAGTGTAAATAAAACCTAAAATTATAATTACAATTATAATAAATGTATTACAAAATCAGACGTTTACCTCTCAATAGAAAATTTGACGGGCTACAACTTTCGTCTTATAAGTTTTTTGAAAATCTACTTCCAACTTATAATTCTTTCATATATTTTTACTTAATTTAATTTTTAGACAATTAAGAGTTAGAATTTAGTTGTTAGATAATTCACAATGTTTTGTACTGAACCGTTAACATTAAAAAATTAATAGTTTTAGTACTATGGCCATGTTGAAAATCAAAATTTATTGGAAATTCTCATTAGTTAGAAAAAATAATTCTTAAGTAACCGGTGTCAGCTCAGCTTTAGGGATTGACAAAAAAGTGCTCCTTTTCGATTGAATATTTAATAAGTAATTTTGAAGAAAAGATAATAGGAAAAATTTGATATTTACCAGACATGCAGGACGCAGGACCCGATGAACCAAACGAAGCTTTGAGTTGAGAAAAACCTGCAAAAAGAAAAACATTGTTAAAATAGAAACCTAACAACTTAAACGCAGTATAATTTGCTGCGTTCGATTTGTGTGGTTGTATAAAATTAAAATTTAGGTAAATGGGAAAAAATATAAAATTGTTAAGTACCCCATATCAGAGGATATTAAACCTGACACCAGGAGAGCTTTTAAAATTCACAATTTGTGTGAATGTGGTATAAAATTACACACTATTCCAACATAATAGCGTGAATATGGCCCATTATTCGTAAATCTAAACTCGTAGAATTATTGACAAAGGAACATTTCGTGCGGTCAAAATACATTTAAAACGATACTACAAATTTAGCAGAGAATTTTGTTTCTTGTAACAGATATTCTGTAAGGTCCAAGTCCCGTGCCAAGAAGCTGCTCTCCATTATGTTTGAATAGTGGCTTGTAAAGGTTGTAAGAAGGATTACTAGACTGAGATTATCTTCCTTTATATTCTACGAGCAGATTGTTATGTGACGGCCACTTAACATGGGATAAACACATAATAAAAATGCGGAAGCGTTTTAAAATGATTTGTTCCGTGCGATATACGATATCTTTGCATACCTGCGTAGAAAAAATTCATTTTTTTTACTTCTAATTACGACCATATTTACTTTGCTTTCCAATAGGAAATACGTATAGATAATTATTGACATTTCAATTTGTATTGACAACCTTTCACATCTGGAAAAGGACATCCATCCATTGTTATAATTTTAGTCATAAAGGAAAAGTACAACTGTCGTTAGAGAGAAGTGAACAATATAATAATGGTACAAGGGTTGGAACTGTTAAAATTACACTATTTATAGTAAAAACACCTTTATTGTAAAATAAAAATCCAATAGAACCAACAGGTCAGGTGTCGTATGTCACGAACCCAATAGGACGAAAAGAGTTTCCTAAAGTGCCTGCTTATTGTCGTCCAATTGAATGTTATCTGTATCCTTTAGCACTCAAATATTCTATTGTCTGTAAAAATTTAAAGTGGTTTACATTCAATTGATTTTTTTCTAAATAAATAAATATTGACGTGACCTACATTTGCTAGATAAGCAAGAAATTGTTAATTTTTCCATTAGGAACGGATTGTCAAGGATAGAATGATCGCCTTTGATTCGATTTATCCTTGCAGATGATTGGTAAATAAATTCCAAAACTTTTCGAGCTTACAAAAATATACAAAACGAGATAAACACGTTTTTTGTGATACTAATTGGATTTTTCGAGGTTTCCTATTTTAATATATTCGCGACATATTATTGTAATACTTTAAATATTATTGAAATAAATCGGAATTATTCTTTTCATAATATTTAGATACAATCAATTGTAGAATTATAAAATATTGATTTGTTGCCACTTTAAACCAAAAACCCTCCTGTACCATCCTGCATAAAATTTACACTTTGAATAACTTTTAATAAATTTTTTTTGATATTTAAACGGTATGGGAAATAGCAAACAAGTTCACATTATTGATATACACTGTATAGAAATAATTGCAAATTTTACTTATAGTCCACCTGAGTTTTTTTGTAATTTTGCATAGACTCTCCGCAAGTATTTGAAAATCTTTAAACAAATTGATCAAATTATTCTATGAAATAAAATTCAGCAGGAATATTTGCAAAAAAAATATCCGAGATCACGAAATTATTGCTATTTTATTTTGGATTCTCAAACGAGAATCGAAACTAAGTTTGCCTGTCAGTAAATCTGCGGTCTAACCTCGCAACTAACTGACAGACTATAAATAAGCTCACATAATAAACATATAGTCCACCTGAGTTTTTTTGTAATTTTGAACCAGCTTCTCTGCAAGTATTTGAAAATCCATAAACAAATTGATCAAATTATTCTATGAAAATAAAATTGATCAGGAATATTTTGCAAGAAAGTAATTCTTTTTTAAAAATTCAAAAAAAAGGATTCAGAAAACACACGGAATTATTGCTATTTTATTTTGGATTCTCAAACGAGAATCGAAACTAAGTTTGCCTTTCAGTAAATCTGCGATCTAACCTCGCAACTAACTGACAGGCTATAAATAAGCACACCTCTGACTTTAATCGCGAACGATTTAGTTTTGAAATTTTTTTTTATGATTTTTGTGTATTTTAATAATACGAAAATAGTATACATCGTGTATATATGGCGAAAAGTCTCTTTTTGTATTCCGGAAGTAACGTGGAAACATTATTTTCAATTTTTTTAAGTAAAGTACCATGTTTCCTTAGGTATCATAAAAAAATAACGGATTACTCAACAGCAGGGAGTCATTTTCTTATCCACGGTATTTAAATTTAATCTCAAATTAATTATTTCGTTTACACCCTGATGGTTTAAATGGTAGAAAAAGCATATACCAACTTTGTTCAATGGCAGCTCAATATTCTCATATTTGTAGGCAAAAAAAAATTTTAATACAAAATTATATAGAACAAAGGAGAAAAATTCCCATTTTTTTCGCGATGAGACAGTTTTTCTCGTATAATATACTATTCTTTTGCAGACGCATGGAACTTTGGGGTCGAGGCAACACGTAAAGTAAAATATTACTTCTCGACCGCTAGAAAAATTAATATTAATAATAACTAATTTTTTAACTTATTTAAATTTATAATTAATATATCATAATACTAACCCGTTGGTAAAATTTTACATAAAGAATTGCATTTTTAAATCTGGACCTTAGATCTCTTAGTTATGCTACTGCATGCATTATTATTTAAAAAATAATATAATATATCAAATAAATTACTGATAGTATGACAGGACAGCGACGGAATAGTCACTGAAATAATTCAAATTAAATTAACATTTAATTCAAATAATTCAATCAAATGTTTCTCATTTGGTTTATCTAAATTTAAAAATACGAATTTTGGATGAAATAATACTAATTGGATTTTTTGAAGTTTCCTGTTTTAATATATTCGCGACATATTATTTTAATACTTTAAATATTATTGAAATAAATCGTCGGAATTATTTTTTTCATAATATTTAGATACAATCAATTGTGGAATTATAAAACATTGATTTGTTGCCACTTTAAACCAAATACCCTCCTGTACCATCCTGCATAAAATTTACACTTTGAATAACTTTTAATAAATTTTTTTTTTATATTTAAAAGGTATGGGAAATAGCAAACAAGTTGAAATTTTACTTATAGTCCACCTGAGTTTTTTGTAATTTTGCACCAGCCTCTCCGCATGTATTTGAAAATTCTTAAACAAATTGATGAAATTATCCTATGAAATAAAATTAAGCAGGAATATTTTGCAAAAAAATAAATACAATACAAAAAACATAAAATTTTGTGTAATCACGGAAATATTGCTATTTTATTTTGGATTCTCATACGAGAATCGAAACTAAGTTTGCCTGTCAGTAAATCTGCGGTCTAACCTCGTAACTAACTGACAGGTTATAAATAAGCACACCTCTGACTTTAATCGCGAACGATTTAGTTTTGAAATTTTTTTTTATGGTTTTTGTGTATTTTAATAATACGAAAATAGTATACATCGTGTATATATGGCGAAAAGTCTCTTTTTGTATTCCGGAAGTAACGTGGAAACATTATTTTCAATTTTTTTAAGTAAAGTACCATGTTTCCTTCGATAACATAAAAAAATAACGGATTACTCAACAGCAGAGAGTCATTTTCTTATCCACGGTATTTAAATTTAACATATTTAAATTTAATCTCAAATTAATTATTTCGTTTACACCCTGATGGTTTAAATGGTAGAAAAGGCATATACTAACTTTGTACAATGGCAGCTCAATATTCACATTTGTGAGCAAAAAAAAATTTTTTATACAAAATTAAATAGAACAAAAAAAAATTCCACTTTTTTTCGCGATAAGAAAGTTTTTCTCGAATAATATACTATTCTGCTGTAGACGCATGGAACTTTTGGGTCGATGCAAAACGTAAAGTAAAATATTACTTCACAACCGGTTGAAAAGTTAATATTAATGTTAACTAATTTTTCAACTTATTTAAATTTATAATTAATCGATCATATTATTAACGCGTTTGTAAAATTTTGCACAAAAAAAGAATTTTTAAATCTAGAACCTAGACCTCTTAACTGCATTAACTTCTTAACTTAACAAATTGATCAGATTATTCTATGAAAATAAAATTGAGCAGGAATATTTCCAAAAAAAGAATTCAGAAAGCATACAGTATAAAAAAAACTCTAAAGAAAGTATACATTATTTTTGATTCTCGAACGAGAATCGAAACTAAGTTTGCCTTTCAGTAAATCTGCGGTCTAACCTCGCAACTAACTGACAGGCTATAAATAAGCTCACCTCTGAACTTTAATCGTGAACTATTTAGTTTTGAAATTTTTTTTATGGTTTTTGTATATTATTTTAATAATTCGAAAATTATTAAAAAATAATACGACAATAGTATACATCGTGTACATAGGGTGAAAAGTACCTTTTTGTATTTCGAAAATAAGGTGGAAGCATTATTTTCAATTTTTTTAATTTAAAATACATAAAAAAATAACGGGTACTCAACAACAGGGAAAAATGTAGGTGAACTCCTACTGGTTTTTTCATCCACGGTAATTAAATTTAATACTAAATTAATTATTTTGTTTATACCCTGATGTTTCAAATCAGTGGTTCCCGAACTTTTTTGTTTCGTAGACCTCTTGGTATGTTTTTCGGTTTTGGGCAGACCCCCGTACTTACATGGTATTGAAAATTAAATCATACCAAATTAAAATTTATTATCTGTTATCTGTTAGCAAAAAATTAATGTATTTACTGGGAGATATGAACCTGGTACTTTGTTCTGATAATACTTTGTACTGATAATAGAAGATTGGCAACCGCGCTGAAACCACTTTCCACTAGGCATGAGGAAAGGAGATTAATTTAAATTTAACCCAGGAGCGTATCAGGTACTATAATAGTTTCTGCAATAGTGCCTAACTTTCAATTATGTAACTACTACTATGAGATCCACTATTGTTGACCTCCATTTACATGTCATGGACCCCCAATATTTTTTTCGCTGGTATGGACCCCTTGCAGTCCGTCGCCTAGATATAGACCACTTTGGGAACCACTGGTTTAAATGATAGAAAATGCATATACCAACCATCATCAATGGCCGATCACCATTCACATTTGTATTCAAAAAACTTTTTTATACAAAATTATATAGAACGAAGGAGAAATATTCCACTTTTCTTCGCGACAAGAGAGTTTTTCTCGAATAATATACTATTTTGCTGCAGACGCATGGAACTTTGGGGTTGAGGCAAAACGCGAAGTAAAATATTACTTCTTGACCGGTTGGAAAATTAATATTAATAATAACTAATTTTTCAACTTATTTAAATTTATAATTAATTAATCATTCTAACGCGTTTGTAAAATTTTGCATAAAAAATAACTGGGTCGTAGAAATTACCTATTAGAATTGCATTTTTAAATCTGGAACTTAGACCTCTTAGTTACGCCATATTATTATTTAAAAGATAGTATAATATATATCAAATAAATGACTGATAATATGACAGGACAGCGACGGAACAGTTCCTGAAATAATTAAAATTAAATTAACATTTAATTCAAGTAATTCAATCGAATGTTTCTCATTTGGTTTATCTAAATTTAAAAAATACAAATTTGTTGATAGGTGAATTTTTAAATCAAATAAAAATCTTTCATTTTTTAACATATATTTTGGCTAGCCAATCAGACCACACATTTTCTTGAATACTTTTAAAAATCTATAAACCGACGGACAAATAATTACATTTAACCACACTTTTCAACCTTATTTGTAACTATCAATTAGACATAACCGATTTTGATTAATTTAAATACAAGGAAAAAATTGATAAGGTAAAACATAAAATGTCATTTAAACTTGTATTAAATTAAGGAAACGACTTTCAAGTAATTTAAAAAATGAATCCAATGTGATCATTATCACGTGCAGAGAAAACAGACAGTTTTGTTCAATTTAATTAATTTAAATTATATATTTTTTTTTGATTCAAACCTTCTAAAATCTAAACGATTTGTTGCATTTTTGCCAGGTGCGATCCACCTGAATTTTTAAATCGGTATCTAAATATTCTCTAGGTTTTCGAATATAAATAAATTATTCATTTAACTACAGTTAGTGGCTTGGTGTGATCGGTGTATAAGTATCAGATAAAAAGTTTTTTTCCTTTGTTTGTTAAAGCAAAAAAAATTTCTTCTTTCTGATTCTAATACAAAATTTCAGCTATCTACCTTCTATTAGTAACAGCACAATGGTAGCCTACAATTTGCACTTGAATTAGTATTATTGTTTTTAAAGTAGGGTAGCGACGTTGGCGATTTTTGAAAAATAATAATAAAATTATTAAATAATATATTTGATTAAAATGTATTTCTCAATGTTTGTTAGCTTGTCGGCTTCATAAAAAAATCACAATTTTAATTGGATAATGAAGAAACTATACGCTAACAAAAATTTGATTTAAAATAGCTTTACCGAGTACACTGTAAAAAATTTTATTAATGTTTTAAGAACACTTGGTATGACATTAATAATTATTATAGGGTTATAGGTGGTGGTATTGTCTTTTAAAAATTATACGATCGAGTTTGGGGGATGGAGTTAATTAAGTTAATTTTAGTTATCCATGGCGAAAAAGACAACGGCGAGTTGTCAGCCCGATAAACCGTAGATTACAGAAGAATATAATATTATACAAGCAATTTTAGAGTAACCGGTTTTTATTGTTTTTGAAAAAATTAAACAGATCGGTCGATCTAACTCGTCTTGTATGCTGTACGCACTCAGAAAAATTTTAATCCTGTAACAAACACATATTACATAATATGTAGTGTCAAATTAACATTTCAGCAGTGTAAATTGTGTTAATAATATCATAGAACGCATACAGTGTGATAACTTGCTTATTGCTAATATTATCTTGTTGTAATGAAATAATGCTAAAATTGTTAGACCGTAATTTTGAATCTTGCATGAGAAATGTTAAGATTTAATGAATGCTAAAAATTGCTTGTCTAAATTAGTTGCTTTTCTTGTTAGCATCTATTCGAATTGCTGTTTTTCGAGTTCGACACAATCCTTTCCAAAACTTTCAAAAGTCGATACGTCAACTCATCCCTAAGTCGCTCGAACTAGCAGCATTGAATTAACGCCTAACTGTTTCATTAGCCTAGTTTAACTTTTTAGTAATTAATTGTTAAATTTATTGTTTTGTCATTCTACTAATTATATTTCACTTAAGCTTACGCTTACTAATTAGCCGTTAATTTTTCTACACATTCGGTCAGTGAAGATGTTGTAACCGTTTTGTTGACTGTCTACGGCTCTTAAGGGCCTCATCTACCCCTAATTTACGGCGTGCGCGATTTTTAAGTTAATAATTACTTCTAAGTTATATAATTTAACAAAGTGCATTAAGAACAATTGCAGTTGAGGCTGCTCTTAAAGCATTAGCAAATCCAAAATTTCTAACTCTAGTATAACGGAATTAATTAAATGTTTTTGTAAAAATGAGGTAGAAGCAAGTATCAAATGTTGGGTTGTAATTAGCCCAATTATGCCTAACTTGGCTAAAAATTGAAATATTTAACATTTTGATAATTTAGTTGTTTGGTATGAAATTTACACATATTCAACTTAGGACCAAAGTTAATTTCGGCAATAAAACGGACAGCTATGCACAAGTTACTTTAGGACAATGCAGCATAATAATTATACAAGAATAATATAATGAGAGAATTCGAGGCATTCCCGACTTCCTATGTGTTTCTCGGCGACTTACAAGGGAAGACAACTCTTGTTTATTAAGCTCACTGGAGCTTACTGTTACAATAAGCCATCTTGTGGCTTAATTATACAAAGCTTCGCTTAATTTTGAAATTTCATTTAATGCTGCTTAGCTTCTAGCAAATCACAACATAAGGGCAATTTAGTGCTGCCAACTACAGGAAAAATACTCGCCGGTGAGCGAGGGCGGCGAGGTTGGTGTTAATTAAAAAACGCTTTGAATTATAAAAATTGAAAATAATTGTTCGTTTATTTGAAGGTAAATAAATTTAATCTTAGTGTGTCTAGCATAGCGTCGTCAGGTTGTAAGTATTTAAATTAGTTGAGGAAAATTTAAGCACTTAAATAGGAGCGTCGCGACGCGACTATAGCGTATAATAAAACACAAGATTTTAATTAAACTTATTCATCTCAGTAAAATAGGAAGAGTTGGTGGTGAGTGCATTTAATTAAGAAGTTCAAATTCTTCGCATTTTTGACATAATTAAGTTTGCATCGGGCTTTACTTAAATGACTTAATTTTTAGATAATTATTTTGTTAAATAATTTATTATAATAATATACGATCGAACGAATTATAATTATTATTATATTATATTATGTTGGTACTGCCGAACAATGAATTTTTAATTAAAGCGTAATTTTGAAAAATATTATCGAATCAATTAGCGAATTTACTCTGGCAATTCAAACAATGTTCTGTAACGCAATGCAGACTCTATACACGTAGAAAATTGAATTATAGGAAAACAAAAGAGATGGAAGGGGGTTGTAGGTCGACACAGGGTTGCCAACAACGGAGAGGAAAGGGGTTTGTTACGGCAGTAATTAACTGCGACTCGATAATTAATTAGTTCCAACGAGTAGCGTTCGGTACCGCCACACTAGATGTGTTTAGGTTCAGATTCGTTAATATTTGTATATTCCCAATTGCTCTTATGGACCTTACGTACATTACAAATATTACACAGTGAAATATTTGACTGCTGGGGTAGTTTCTGTTTGAAGCTTTATTTACACTAGAAAAATTTAAATTTTTATTTTAACTTTACTTTAGCTCGCCGATTTACACCTTTGCTTTCTCTTAATTTACTCAAACTCTTTGTTACCTTTTTCACCCTTACTTGACCCCCGCACTTGACTTAAATTCAAATTAGCTTACGATGTTTGCAGACTAATAAGGTGTTTTTAAATTAGTCTTTCACAGAATCCTTTGATTTAAACCAAAAACAATGCTCTCAGAAAGTCTTTCACAATTGCATGAATAATAAACCATCCTAAAAACATAGCCAACAACACCGTCAATTATTTTTTCAGAATAAAATTCTAAACGTTTTGTCGAAACACTTTTATCGATTTCCTTCATCGATTAAAACTTGTGAAACATTAAATTAATATTTTTTAATTACATTTTTAATTGACAATAAATTCTATTGTTCGATACATTCGACATCAAAAATTGTGATTTGATTTCAGTAGATGTTCCACTGCGTTTGTTTAAACTGCATATCCCTCCCCCTCCTCCCTGCCATCATTTATTTCGTTAGATAGGTTTAGAGAAATTTTTTTAGTTTAAGAGTAATAAATTTTAATTTAATTTAATAATAATAATTATGTATTTAAAATTTAATATTCCGCTTCCGGAAGGCGACGTCCCGTCCCCCTTCTAGTGCTAGTTGCCACTGGAATTAATCCGTTAAAACTTTAATACTTCAAAATTTTTCAACAGGTTAAATATCAATTTTTGAGAATATAAAGTGACAAAGAAAATTATAAAAAGAGATATTTAAATTATTTATTCTAAACATAATTTCCAAATCATTATAGCAAAAAATCATAAGAAGTGGCTTAAGAGTGGATTCAGTTTTTCTCCAGTAACTCAAAAACGATGCAAGATATAAAAAATCAGTGCAGATAAAATATGATCATGATAAAAAGACTCACATTTTTTGTTAAAGGTATTTTTATATATTTTTCATCGTTTTTGAGATACTGGAAAAAAACTGCCATGGCAAAAATAATTGTACAATTTTGTTTGTAACGCACCATTTATTGATTTATTTCTAGTCACCAACCTGATAAAGTTGAATGATACCGCACAACGTTGACAATCTAGTATTTATTTATAAAATGCTTTAAGAATTTTTTTGCAAAAGTGCGAAAAATAGTATATCTACCGTGCTTTGCTTTGCATCATAATGTCGGAAATTGAATTTGAATTCAGTTAAGGCCGGCCATAATTGTGTTCGTCAGAAGTCAGATGAATAAATGCGAATGATTTTTGATTTTTATATTTTTTTATATCACCCCCCCCCCCCCTAATTCGCCCGTTTGAAATGGACGATGTTCCATTCATTGAACTTCCATCCATTGGTTCAACTAGAATTTATAGGAATGGGACCTACAATTATTTCTTAAATTTTAATTACTTACATGAAAAATTAATTCGCTTAATGAAACTTTTCAAAATAAAGTATATTAAACTTCCGTGGTTTGGATTTCACGTTAAACAATAGGTCCCTGGTTGTAAATATAGTACAGTGCACCCAAAGAAGAAGAGTCAAAAATAGTAATAAAACTTTTTATTAAAAATTCAAAAACATACTCGTCTTTACGAATAAAACCGTAAATGACGCTCTGGATTGGATTTCATTGTTAGTTAAAACTTATCAGAGATATAATAAGTGAAATAAATACGATTATGTTCAGCTGATGCTACCGATGAACATGAAACACGTGTTTGTAAATAATCTAAGAATTATTCTTTCATCAAAGTTGTTTTGAAATAAATCTCGAGGACCTTAGAAATCACGAAATTGTTTTAGTAATTTGATGTGCAATCCACCTCGATGTGCTCTTGTTAACTAAAATTTCGCTAAAGGTTCTGCGCGTCGATGCAAAAATTATTTAACGCGGCGTTTTTGAACCGAGAACTCATAAAAAATCAAGAAGGCGTGAAATTATTACAAACGCGCTTTCAAGATCTCTCGTTAGTATTGCTTTCATAATTTTTTTAGAAAAAAATTTTTATATTGAATTTAAGATTCCATAGTAATTCACCGAATCTCCGAGCAACATCCGCGCTAACCTTTTAAAAGCCGACAAAACTTCTCTGACCTATCCCATTGGCTACATATTTTTAATTTCACCCCAGTTTATTTGTACAAATTTTATTTGTCGGTTGAACTAATAATTTTACGACTCGTTTTGACTCTCGGTATTATCGATTGACTTTTTATTTTGCATCTAAGATTTAGCGATTCATTTGAATGAAACATTGCATATCGAAAATTGCCCTATGGTATCAATTGCGTTCAAAAAATTTACATTTCCACTTGAGGAAGGTCAATGACCATACAGCTTTTGGAAAGGTGGGCGAGCATGAACTTCGCGCACTTCTCTTACGCCTTCAATGCAATTCTAATTTTTGAATCGAGTTTGTTTTAGTTGTTTGAATTGAATTTGATTTTAAGATCTTTTCTCAAGCATGTAGTGTGGAGAAGTGAAATACAAAGAACAAAGGCTTAATTATCTATTACAGGATGAGGTTGGCGGGCAATGGTGATGCCTTACGTGTATTACGTTTCTAACGAGATGTTGTCGAAATTGGGTAATATTATCATTCATGTACTACCATTATTAAATTATGAAAATTTGACATCAGGTGATGGGGCAATAACAGATGTAGTTAGAAGAACGTGTGAAATGCTTAGCACATGTCAAGTGCGGAGGCAGGGGGCACTTCCTGGCATTGAATGCCACCGTTTAATTTCTTCAGACAACTGAATAGAGGTGTTCAGCTTGTACCTACACTCGAGATCAAACGTTTTACCTGTATACTACGGGGTGGCCAAATAAACTTGCCCATCATACTTTTTAATTGTCTGACAAGATAGAGATACCTCTGCGAGATCTCTCGTAAATACATGTACCGAGTTAAGTGGATAAACACTGGTTTATTTGATGCCAATTAGTTTTGATGAAGTGTTTCTTAATGAGGCCTCACTAGTCACTAATAATTAAGAGAAATTTCTATACAAAGTTTCTTACCATTTTTAAACTCGACATGGAAATAAACATAATTTTCCACTCTATTTTATTTTTAATTGATACTTAATTAAACCATACCTTTATTGCCATCAATTTTATTGGACAAGACGATTTTATCCTTAAGGATATTAAAGTAATCTGATCATAGTTGTAGCCTAGCACAGACCGTGAATTAGACAGGGGAACAACAAAGCCTCGTCACACCACAAATTTACCGAGCTGTAAATGTGGCTCACGTGTAGTCTGCAGTCCTTTTTTAAATTCGTCTTCAAAAAACTTTAAGAAACTCAAATACAAAAGCATTTCAACATTTGACTACTTTATAAATGTGACGCACCGAGAGGGTTAACGAGCGAGATCGAAAAGTTTTTCTTTGACACTCGGTCAAGTTTTCCATTCCAATCTGTTTGTTTCGTTATACTCTCCGTCTTTCTTTCCGTTCCATTTTATTTCATAAATATTTTAAATATTTTTAAATCGCTGTCTGCAAACTAATTTTGCACCCTCGTCCCGTATAGACTCGAATGATCCGTTGGTGACAGACGTACAAAGCTGCGTACACAGCAGGGGTGCATTTGCTATACGCGAATTGTACGAAATAGCACCCGGTTGAATAAAATCGAAAATCTCGACTCATATTATGAGTATACTACGTCGACACCGTTTCACTGAAGAATTTGTAACAAATTTAATTATACTTACAAAAAACGACAAATCGATTTTTTATCACAAATTAAATTGGTACCCACTTTGAATTATTAGAAAATTATTTTGCGGATAGAAATACTAAATTTTTCGTTTCTTATTTCTTTGTGTTTTGTGTTTTCAGTTTTGTACTATTGTTTATCTAATTCTTCTTCTTTGTGATTGTTCTTTACTTTAATGTTTCTTGCGTTTAAATTTTATAGTTTCTTTGGTTCTTTATGAAAGAACCAAAAATCATTGCATTTTCCTTCTTCTTTATGATAAATTAAAATTTTTAATTCCAGTTTTTTTACGATAACTTTAATATATATATTTCATCCATTTTCTTTTTATTTTAATTTTATTTTTTGAAGAATATTTTGTAGGTATTAAATCAAATTTCTTAACCAAGTTAGAATTGGTATTCTTTCGGTTGTACACCGGTCCACCTTATATTATTAGCTTACTGAGTTAATTTTCTGTTTTATATTTTAGAACGGCTTTTAATAGAACCTCGTTAATGCAGTCATACGCGTCCCTAATTGGTCGAGATTCTATGTATAGACAAACAGAAAAAGACAAAATTGTGCGGAAAAACAGTTTCTATAAGAAAATTCTAAAAAATTAAATTTTTAAGCTTTCTTTCACGAAGCGAAACAAAAATTTCAGCACATTTCTTTTACATATAGCTTGCACGTTAGGTTTTGAATCTAAGTTAAGGCCGATTCGTTTCTTATGGTTAACAAATTAGGATTCTCATTCCAAATTATTTTACAAATAATAATTAATAATAATTTATTTTGTATTCTTTTTTTTTTAATTCCTGCTGGGCCCACATAACATTTTATAAATTCTTATCTAATCCTCATCGCCAAAACCTCGGGTGTAACTTTAATTTCTTTATTGTTTTTTATCAGCTTTACTTTTTGGCTCATCGGTGGCTGCGGGTTCTACACTGCTGCTTTGTTGTGGTTGTCATGGCAACCAAATATTATCCTCTTTATTGTTTTAGATTATTCTTAATTTAAATGCAATAGAACTTTTCATAAATAGCAATAGAACACACAAATTTTTGTTTTGTATCTTTGATTACTTTTAGATTGGGCGGCCTCTATGGCTTTTATAGTCGGCGAATAAGGCGGATGTCCAACCTGTAGCAGCTCATAAACTGTTCAATTCTTAGGTAATAATAATAAATAATAGGCAAAAGATGCACTTTAGGATATTCTATAATCCCCTGGACCTTCCGGATTTGCACAGGCGTTTTTTGCTTTTTCAGGTCAGTTTTATCATAGTTGGTTAAGCTAACTTCAGCTAAACTAAAGTTCAACCAATTTTTAAAATTACTTTTAGAAGTTTTAACAACGAATTAGATATCTGCGACACATTTAAATTCTTAGCTTATATTCCTAATATTTTCTTGAAAGTGTTAGCATCTTAAAGGTTTGGGGTATGGAATACCTCCCAGTATTGACAACTCAATATCCACTCAAGCGCAAATAAGGAGTATGGATGAGCTGGAAGATATTCCATACCATACGCTCCAGATTTACACCGGCGTTTTGTCTCTTTCAGGGTCAGTTCTAAGTATCAGAACAACTTAAATTAACTTCTAACAAATTTGTTTTAGAAATGTCTTGATTAAACCTAAGTTTAGCTAAGCTCAACTAAAACTGTTATTGTAAAACCGCAGGTACATCTCAATTCTGTAATAACGAATTTTATTTTTTAGTTTTTAAAAAACTGTGTAATATTCTGTTTTTCTTCCAAGTTCCCGTTTATTATTAATCGCACGCATAGACTAAGTAAGAAAAATTCATTAATTTTTTTTTTTTTTCTATTATTTTGGATCGATTCATTTTAAGTTATCAACCTAGAATCACGGGAAAGTAAAGCCTAGTTATATTATATAAAATAACGGACCTTATTATGAACTTATCTGTTATAAATATTTTGCGTACTATTTTTTTAAATATTTACTGTATGACTGATCTGGGCCCATAACATGTGCCCAAAAATTGGCCTATTCCTTGCGCTGTAAAATATTATATCCACTACCAACATACGCATTTATTTCCATTCCACTCTAAATTAGATACAATTCCGATAAATTGAAAAATATTACTGATTATAATCTACAAAAATTTCATTTTTTTTAAATTTTCTGATTTTTTGTTAATTTTTATTTGCCGCCGATTTTAAACACTCTAAAAATATGCCCGTTTGTATCATAATTTTTTCAGTCTCAGCCCGATTTTAATTTTAAGTTTAATTTTAATTTAAAATTTCTAATTAAAAATTGGTGCAAATAGGCATGAAAAAATTGCGATGGCCTATTTTCCAACTATAATTTTATTCTTTAAATACAGGATACACAGGATTGTTCAGAATCCTGTTAAATATAACTTTAGATTTTAAAAAAATTATTTTCAAAACCGACAAAACAAATAATTACAATTTAATAATAGGGAATAAACGAATTTCCATTGGATAATATTTACCTTAATACCGAATTATTCAAAATTATTACAATGCCTTTATCTGCATCTAACCGGAGAAACATCAAATTACCAATTAGTATGAATGATCAGATGGCACAGTAATGAGCCATTGATCCAAATAACCTTGGTTTGTGATTATACGTTACATAATTTTCTAATAACGAAGGAAAAATTTATTACAACGATTGTAATATCAAATTTTCGACAAAGGAAAATTTGCTATTATTAATTTTGAACAAACAAACAGGGGTAATTAAAACTGTTGTTTTTTTTTAATAAAAACAATAATTAAACAAAAATTTAATTTTCCGCGTTATATGACTTATAAAAACTATTAAAAAAACTTGTTTAGTTTTATTTTTTTTAAATAAATTCTGTGGAAGCCTAAATAATGAAAATTTGCTTGTGGTTTACCCATTTAAACGCCGTCGTTGATTTTTTACTTTTAAAATCAGGAAAATTACAATAAAAATAATTTAAAGTTTTTAGAATTTCGTTTTGATTTATGGAAAAATTTTCGAGTTCTAAAATTTTTAAATTTTTATTTACATTGTAAACAAAACGGATGTTTTATTGAATTTATTTTTATTGCAAATTTTTAAAATTATTCCCGTTCTGCCTTAAAAATTTACAAAGTTATAATAATTATTATTAAAAATTAATATATTCAAAATATGAATACAAGTAACAAATTAAAACAGAAATTAAATCAGTTAATTTAATATAGCGCCGCGATGCGTCGGTAGAAAGCTCACAAACAGTAACTTCGACAAACCAAAATTTGTACCAGTAACGAACTTTTTATTTAATCTTAAAAAGACGAGATGGCACTAAATTTTGTTTCCTATATTGGAAATTCTAAAAAAAGTGAGATAAACTAATAAAAGAAATATAGTAAAAAATCTCCCGATTAAGCTTAAATTTTCTACACGAAGCCACGACGTTGCAACAGATATATCAAATAAAGGCGAAAGGATAAACAAATTTAAGCTCAATTTTGTTTCATAAAATTTATAACAAAATTTTCAAATCTCATTTCCCTAACAAATTGCCTCAACTTCGTTTTTCATCCATAAAAAGTTCCAGTAAGAAATTTCAAATTGAATCTCTTATGTCTTCATTCAAAAAAGATAGTTTGACGGTTAAACTTTTGAAGTGTGTTTATTAGAAGATGATCTTGTAAAATTGTGTTTGCTTTTTTCTAAAGTAAACAGAAAGCTCACGTTAGCATGCGTTTATGACGCCCAATTTTTGTTTGTTTGGGATGGAAGAAACGGTAAGATTATCGAGTTAGGCTTAATTGAGACTTACCAGAAGCGGCGCCAACTTGAGGTCCACCTAAACCGAGGACGCTTACGGGAGATGCAGTTCCATTATTTGCAGCGCTCATGCTCGCCGCCGCTGCGATGTTGTGGGGTAAAAAAGCGGCGGCGACGGCGGCTTGTGCATTAAAATAGGCCATTCGGCTAGCTGCCATTGTCATATGATGATGATTAAAACTAGGATCGGATGAAAAGCACGTTTGGGGTTGAATATGTCTCTGAGGGTACACATTTGGCGTTATAGCCGAGACGGCGGCAGTTGGCGACCGATGTTGAGAGTCGCCCAAGCCCAAAAGCTCTTGAATTGCGAAAGGCGAACGTTGAGGCATTGTTTGTGATGGTTTGTTTAAAATACTGGGAGCGGTAACGTGAATTGTATTTTCTAATGTCGCATGGTTCATTTTCTTTTACCAGTTTTTGTTATTTTAACCCAGAAATCACTCAAAACTAAATAAAAATTACTACCATTGTTTTTCATTTATTTTTGCACATGTTAAACTCGCGCTATTTTGCCAATATCACTTTTAGGTCCGTTCGTGATTGAAATTCACTTTTGTCAAAAAATTCAAAAATATGTTTTTGATTTTTTTGGGGAGCTAGCTTTTTATGCTGGAACGCAAGCGTTGATTAATTCGCGCACTGTTTTAAAAATTTTTATTATTGTACCTAAGTGAAAGCCGAATTTGTCGTAGTGGGTGTAGAAGAACCGGTCGTAAGCAGCTGTAATGATAAACTGACTACTTGAATTTGAAAAACGAGTACTGCGTGTTCCTAACAAAGATACCCCCTAATATTCTACTAAAAGGGTTCCTTAAACTGGGTGGCGCTTAAAATCGACCAATTGTGTTACTAAAAGCTAGAACTTCATTGGCGTACGAGGAGCTTTCAAATATTGCTTTAACGTAATAATACTTTAGGTATTGATTCCAATGCTGCGTCGAGCTTTGTAGGCGTGCGTTCTCCAAAAGTTTAGAAATGGATAAAAGCTTTATTGTGAACGAATCTAAAGTTGGAAATCGCTTGTCAAATTAAACAATTACTGTCAAATAGTTTACACGGTTAATTGGAAACGATGTAATCAATTATAATAATTGGTGCTAATTAATTGGCTTTTACTAATTAGTGTTTATGTGATGATAGATTTAATTATGCGACCAAATTAAATATTTTTATGCAAATTTATAACAAAAATTTTATTTAGTTTTGGGCTTTAATTACTTGCCCTTATTTTCTTCATTAAAAGGGAATTCTTCATTAAATCCCCAAAATTTTCTAACCTTCCGATTGCTTCGATATTATTTTTTTTCCTGCAAAAATATTAGGAACTATTAGAAAATCTCAATTACGTATTTAAAATAATTTAAATCTAATTTTCTCAATTTTTAAAAATTTTTTATTTGAAAATTTAAAAAATTGCATAAATTGTAACAAAAAATTGTTAATCAAAATCTAACATAATATTAGTGCGTGCATGCACCGCACCACCGGTCAGAAAGTTGGGGACTTACCCCACAACTTATTCTGATGCTCTGATAGTTTGATATGCTAACGATTATTCAACTTTCGACTTTTTATAAAAAAGTCTTAAAAGGAATAATATAAAAATGTACCACATTTCGACAATTGCAAAAGAAATAAATTTTGAAAAAGAAGAAATATCTGGAATGTTATTATATCAAAATTTGTACAATTTGTCCCTCCAAAAGATATAAAGCTAAAGTGTCAAGTTCAACGATCGTATTTTCTAAGTCGTTTCTGGAATAGGAGTGTGGAGCTTTATATTCGTCAATCACTTTTATAAGAAAATTCACAAAACGCATTTAATTTTATAAGTGAAGTAATATTTTTGATTTTATTTTTGCAAAAAAATAACAATAAAATAAATTTCCATTTTATTACTTAGTTTGTTAATTTTTACTTCTACACGTAAACATAGTGAAAGTAACTTATACGTTGTCATTATATAATAGCACTCTAGCCAGGTTAGCACCATACTAGAATGGACTATTATGATGCTAATGAAAGTAATATGTGCCAAGACTATACGTCTTGGCACACAATTGGAAATAATAGGACCTAATTCTGAAATAAGAGAAACAACAAGGAGAAATTTAAAATAAACATAAGCTTTTTATTTTTCAATTTTTCTTTTCTTGGCATTTTAAGTAGTAATGTTCAAATCGTTTCGATGCAGGCAGTAACTATTTTTAAAACCAATGAAAAACATTTTAAACAGCTTCTGAAAGACAAGGATTTTAAAGATTTTTTAAATATTAATTTATGGTTATCAAAATTTAATTGGGATCAGCTTAACGCAAAAATTTAAATTGATATTATAATAAATTTAAATGTTAACGATGTAGTTTTAATACTATTTACTTATAGAAAAAATATACTTTCCGCTCTTGATATGCAATGAATATTTCTCAAATTATTTACTATTTACCATACAAACCATTGATTATGCTTTTCTGATGAGATTCTCATAAGATCGAAAGATTGGAAATAAAAGTTTTTCCAAATTAGTTTCCAAATTAATTTAAAATCCCCTTCTTTTAAAAGTGATCACAGTCTGAATATTCTAAATTTCTAGTTATTGACAGAGTTCTAGCACCATGTTAACTATTGCTATAATCTAATAGAAATGATATAAATTTAAAATTTTTTTACAATTGTGTAAAGTTGTACCATACAAATAAAATTTGTATTACAAATAATAATACAAATTTAGCAAATAAAAAAATAAATTCAATCGCGAATATACACGCAAACCTCCCCCGACCTTAACTAAATGAAGTTTATTCAAATTTTTTGTAATCGCATTTTGATTATTTTTAATTAAAAAAAATATTAAAACGGCGACAGTTTAAACTTTGAAGAGCTTAATCTCAGATTTAAACTGATATTCAAATACCGGTCTTCGCCAAGCAATCGTGCTTAAATTACCATTGCCTGTATTAATGTTCTGTTTTGAAAAGCGTCGGAAGTAACCAAATTTATTATTTTCTGGATTCAATAAAAAGATACAGTCCGAAATGATTGGAGCATCCAACAGATTAGATAAGGAATAATCACGTGAAGTGTATGACGGATTGTAACACGAGAGAGTTGTTTCACCGCTGAGAAAGCTAGGAATGCGAATTTCTGATTTGTCCTAATCGAATCATACACCACTGGGGGATTACGATTAAACAAACAGCCCTTGTGATGTGATAAATATTCTAATAGTTGTCTTTTTTCTCAGTCCTTAGTGTTACATAAGGGTGTAGTGACCACTTTTTCTTCAGAAGGGTTTTTTTGGTAGATACCTCGGTAGTTTGCCATTGCTTTCCGAGGGAAGATGGTCAGAATAAATTTTTTACTCCGCTCGGGATCGAACTGAGGATCTTAGCAGTCAACGCACGTAATCATCAGGCCGTAACCGTCTTGTCGTTCTAAGTTGTTCTTAAAACAGTCTTATAATCTAATTTTTATTAGACTTTTGAAAAATCAATACACAAAGATTATACTCGGGCAACCCTTGAATATTATTAAATTCCTAGAGCTGTTATATACAATTACATTCAAAAAAGAGCTGTAAGAAGAGCTGTGTTCGCTTATTGATAGAATAAAACTCTAACTCTGCGATTTATCCAGATGGAATCACATGATGTAATCATATATCTCTCACAATCACTCGGAAGATGTTCTTATCAAAAGAAATCAATCGGAACAAATTTATATCGTCGGAGAATAACAGAAATTTAAAAAATCTTATGACTAAATCTACAGTGGGAAAGCCATGGAATCTTGATGTCATCTTTGACCAACTACGGATGTTACAAAAATGCTTCAGAAAATATGATCAAAAGAGTTTCCAGAAAATCAAACAATTTCTCAAACTTGAAATTTTGTGATTCAGAGAGTCTGGAAGCAACAAAATTCGTCAAAAAAAAAACAGATTAGTGCATATAAAGCTTTCAAACTTAAAGTCAAAACATTTTTAAAGAAAAAAATGTATAAATTTATTTTAATTAGTTAGTTTTAATGGAAGAGGAAGATGAATTAAAATTATTTTAAATATAACTTTTAATTTTAGTTACAAACAAGATTAAATCCTCAAATAAAATAATTCTCTCTTAAACTAACATCAAAATTCATAAAATTTTAATTTGATGAATAAATTTAAAAAAACTTTAAAAAATTCAATAAGTCAAGTTGAGACATCAAACGACGTTGCTTCCCCCTTCTGTTATTATTTATTAAATTATAATTACACAAGAAGTTAAGGGATATCTTCGGTAGATTTTTATTCCAATGTATTTTTTGTAGAAAATGTATTAAATATTTTTTAGTTTTATACAAATATATAAATAATAATAATTTACTTCAACTAACTTCAGAATTTAAAAGCACAAAATATTTTTTGTTATTAAGTAAAGCTAACACTGAACATACAAGTAAATTTCTTCTTTTGATCAAAAACTTCTTAATTTTTTAGGTATTTCAATTTAATAAAAATATTTTAAAAAATTCACAGCAATTTTTTTAAATTTAGTTTTCTTAGGGCCGATCTTTCCATCTCCTTGTAAGTTGCTTTTAAATTTATCTGCCTTTTAATTGAAATATCTGTCTTTCCAACTTATTTTTTATGAAAAGTTGCTTGTAAAGTTGGTTATGTGGCTTATAACTTATAAGCTTATAAGCTTAACTTTTAATAAAAAATAAGTTGGAAAGACAGATATTTCAATTAAAAGGCAGATAAATTTAAAAGCAACTTACAAGGAGATGGAAAGTTTTATACCGGGGTTCGTTTCTAAAAAATATGAAAAGCGACCTTTTTAGAATGAATTTTGAAAACAAAACTTGGCCTTTTTTATTTTGAGAATAACCAACTTTAAATTGAAAATTAAAAATTAAGCTATTGAATTAAAAGGGAAACATATTTTTTGCATTAAAAATTACTAGAAAGTAGGAGTAGGTTATTTTTGAATAATTTTAATTTGTAAATCGTCTAAATTGTTATCCTGTATTTTAAAATATTTTATTTTTATTTAGAATAACTTTTCTAATACTTACATATTTTCTTAGATTTGATTTGTTTCTGCTAATAATGGAATAATAAATGAAAATACAACTTTACAGTAAAGCAATATTTTTATTCTTCTTGTAAAAAATATTTTACTTCACTCTAGATTAATTAGGAATTTAAATCAAAACACAAAAGCAGTACAAACCAAATTTCGAACTAGAATTTTTACTTTGAAAATCTAATCTATGTAACTGCTTGTGCAATATCAATGTAATAATTTGCACATCTTTTTTGATAATATTTTCGGGGGTTGCTTGTTTTTGAAGAATTATCTTTTCATGTCCATTAAAACCAAGGTTTTAAATACAAAATATTTTTTTCTAATAAATTCAGCTTACTGTTTATGGCATCTCTACGTTCGTTGTGAGAAATGATTGAAATGAACTGTGCAAAAAGGATAATAATTAAGCAGTTCAAATGTTAGTTACCTATACATCGAAATAACATTACAATCTTAGTGAAAAAATAAAGTTTTATTAATGTTTTCCTTGTGTTTCATCACAAAAAATATTAAAGTATCAATTTGTATTTTTTTTTTGTATAATAAATACTACAAGGATTACACTGCAATATTATTTTAATATTTTTTATTGAAATGAAAAAGAATTATATCTCAATATTGTCAAATGGAATTTATCGACAACAATGGAATAATGGGATGAGAAACAAAATGTGCTTGATATGAAGTGGCTTTTCATTATGAGATTAAAGTTGTGATAAAACAAAAATTGTGCTGAGCTAACTAAGCAAACATTTTTTGTTGCTACAGGTATCATAAAACATGACTCTCGTGATGAAAAATTGAAAGTGCTGTGACTAAACAAAATTTCAAAATTTTCACAGAAATATATTTGGATTAATGTAAAAAAATGTAAAGATTTTAATAAGCATTCTAATTATGTAACAGGACTTTTATATGTGGGTAGACTCGGTTGTCCGCATTCATCAAAGCCTGAATTTATGGAAAAGAGTACGAATATCATGCCAAGTGAATTTAAATGCACTCTAACTTTCAGGCGTATTCAAAAAGGAGCACTTTTCAAATCAGAAAAGAAAAACAATGAAATGTGGGTTGGGATAATTAAAAATTCTCACCGAGTAGGCCGTGACTGTGATTCCATTGGAGGTTTTTAATTCTTTTGTGAAAGACTTCTTTTTCCAACCCTAATGCAACTTGTTCTTTTGGTGATAAAGCTTTAGAGGTATCTTTAACCATTAGAAAATTATACTTCCATTTTTTTATCATAGGTCTGAAATTAAGTTGCCTCTTGAGTAAAAGTAATTTCGAAAACCACATTCTCTCTTATCCCCGACAAGGGTGAAATGGTGTCAGGTGCATTCAAAACGGTCAGCCTCGTTTAATTTAAATAATTTTTCTCAAATAAAATTAAGTGATGTGAATATGTAAGGATTAAATTAATGATTAAAGCTTTTTCCAATCGTAATCCTTTTTGATGTTTAGATTACTTATATGCAAACTTCCTTCAAATTAAATATAATCCCAAGAAAACTCGTGGAATTGTAATCTCGAAAAATTGAAAATTAATTTAAATTTACCGGTACACTCTTATAAATTTGCTGAGTTATATTTTCTTCGTTAATAATTTGTATTTATGTTCATGGCTCGTAAGGTTTAATCTTGGTTCGTTCCTTTGAGTTCATATTTCAAAGGAACGGATTATTTATTAAGAAAATGAGCTAAAGGGGTTTCAATCTTATATCATGTTAAATGTGCCATTATTTTTTTGATTTAAAAATCTCGCGCACAGGCATATCTAATAAATTTTCTCAAAATACTAAATTGAATTTTGTTATTGTGATCGGGACATTGGTTTTAGTATCGTTAGAAATTTTTTCATCGGGAATTTATACCACGATTTATAGATTCGATTAATTAAGACACTTAAAATTGAAATTTTTGTGCACAAACCGATTAATTTCGTATAATCGCGGCCGAATTTAAGCTGCACCACCGTGGAGGGTAGCCGAATTACGCAAGTAATTCTTGCAGGAAAGGTTTGCTTATCGAGTAAAGAACAAGCGGGAAATTGTATTTCAGAATCGATTTTTATTTTTATGAAATTAAATTATAGTATTTTAAACAAATATCGTGTTAATAACTTCCTAACATTTATCCGAACCTATTTCTGTAAAGAAAAGGTAAATAAAATTTCAAGTTTTTCCCAAATAATAGGTTTACAAATATTACACAAAATTTGATTATATTTTTATTTGCAGATGTTTATTTCTGTGTTGTAATTATAAATTTTCATCAATATTAGGCTAAGAATTCGCATCTGTACTGAAAAGACTGCAGAAATTTATCTTTGTAGAAATAATTGATATTCAACTATAAGGAAAAAATTATTAGTTTTAAATAAATATTCAGGCAATTCCAAATTTGAGGTTTTGAAATTTAAAACCTGCCCTGATGAATATCAAGTTTTAATCTTGATATTTCTTACCGAATCGCCTGAGGCTCTATTTCTTATCGAATCATTCTGTCTCTATTTTTAGGTTAGCTACAAATTATTATTTATATTTTTAATATTCTTGTGTTTGTTTTATTCAATATTTATATTAATTAAACATAATTTTCATAAGTATTCCAGTGAAATTTTGTTCATTGAAATCAAAATACTTTTTGCAGTTAATGTACTCCGTAAAATAGATGTTATTGTGCTGTTATATTGGTAATATTGCTTATCTTGTTAAAAATTTATAATCAATGACTGTATAGAACATACTAGGTTAAAATTTTATAATAGTATACAAAATTTCACATTTTGAGGCTTCTGAACGAAATTGCATATTTTTTAAATTTTTCTAAATGTTTTTGAACATATTTTTAATGTACTGCAATGTACTGAAATTTAAAATTTTAAGAATTTCCAGTATTCTTAGATCAAACTTACACTGAAAAAAATTTATTTGTCTCAATTAAATACATAATAATTCTATTATATTTGTATTTTCCGAATACAAGTCAAATATTTGCAGAATTTTCACAGGTTGTTTTCCAAGAGAGTCATAATTTTTCAAAAACGCTTATTTTATTTTTGCTGTTTTAATATTATTTAAAGTCTCAAGGCTTTACACGTGAAAAAATATCGCTTTCTATTCATACGACTTTTATTTTTCGATGGAAAGTAAGAATTTGAGTCTGTAAATTTACGTGGATTTTGTTGTTGATAAAGGGGTGGGTCTTTGGTATATATTGTTTACAAAAAAATTTTTATTTTACTTACATTATTTATAAACTTCTTAGTTTTATGGTAATAAATCTACTATTTTGTTATCGAAGCACCTGCGGCGTTTATTATTATCAGATAGTTATATAAATTACTTTTGTTTTCTGTTCTGGTATTAAATAATATATTGTTTTATTATGAGCTAAAGCTTCTAAGATTTAAAATTTATATACGAGCTGCAAACAGCACATTTGCTCCAAATAAAACATGCTATTTTTATCATTACTTTACTGTCGGCAGTAACAATTCTTTAACATAAAGTGAGCTTTTTTTTGTTTTTAAAGAAGTGCTTTTCTTAAAGATTGCAACTGATAATTAAAACGCGAAAAATATTTGCTTAATTACAACAAAAAAAAGTAAGTACATGATATTGATGAAAAATCATCTTTTAGCGTCGAAGGCCGAAATATTCATAAATTCGATGAATTTTTTCGTTAATAGTATTAAATTTCTTCATCACTACGGTGAATTTTGTTCATGTTTGCAAAAAAACATTGAGTACTTTATCTCCAGATTTTATTCTTTCTTGTGAATTTTTAATTGATCTAGATTCTGCGTTATTGTCAAAATTTAATAATTGTGTATAAAGAAAAATGTTTCTGAAAAAAATAGATAGTAAAACTAAGAAGCTGTAAAAAATGCGATTCAATGTAACGTTGATATCGCAAGTTAAGCCAATAAAATATTGGAAACAAGCAAACAAGTTATAACATCCTTATCCTATTTTTTGTGTTTCAGACATTTTTGATTGTTCTTGCTTTTGCTGACACTAATCCAATTTGAGATTTTTTTTTATTGGCTTTCTTTCTTACAAAATTTTAAATTTTCCAAGATTATCGGTAATTCGCAAAATTACTTTTTGATTATGTTAAATAGATTGGTTTGTGATCTCCAATATATAATTAAATTAACAAAATGTAGTGTCAGTTTTCTGGTTACAGTTTCAGTTTCTATAACGGTTACAATATTTTTCCGACGGACGCACGACGTCTAATTTTTTTATCATAAAATTTTGAGTTATAATTTTTTTAAATAATCAAAATAATGAAATAAAACAAAAATGAATTTCGAGGAGTTTTTCTTTAAATATGTCATAATTTATATCAATATCTTCGTACTTATACCAACAATATTAATAAATTAGTTCAGTTTCCATCATCTGATTTCAAAATAACCGCTAAGCCAAAAGACTGCGTTTTAATATTAATTATTTTTAAAGAAAAACTAGGTATCAACTGAATATGTGGGATTAAATTTAAAAATATTAATAAATTTTTATAGGTTTTGAACTAATATTTTTTTAACTGATTAAATCCATAAGAACATCTTGAAATATTTGAAATTAGAAATTTTAATTTAATGTGAATATTGAATATCAAAATCAAAAATTTATGATTGATTTCAAAATATTTAAAAAACGAAATGCTTAGAAGTATAATATTAAACTTATATATTACTGTGTGGGATTTGAACTCAAGACTTCATATCAGGAGTAGCATAAGTTCACTACTATACCATATTGCTGGATGTGTGTTTAACTAAAAAAGAGTTTAGTGATATCGCAAACTCAATTTTTTTTAGTATGTATTCTTTGAAAACTAACAATAAATAAATCTCAAAAATTTATGGCATTGCATTGCTTAGGATATTTAAAAAACTACTTATTTTACTTTTATTGCAATTTTTCGTAATTAAATAAATAGCAGTGAAAGTAATTTACAAAATGAGACCTATAGTTGTACGTGAAGTCTAAATCACGGGAATGTCCATGACGTATTACCAAAATCCACACTGGTAATTTAGTATTTGTTTAGTAATTGATGCTGTTACAAGGTAGCTTTTATGTTGTTTAGAATTAACAGTCAATCTAACCGGAGTTTAACTAAGTTTAAATTCAACTTATTTACATTTCTTGTTATATTATGTCAATAATAATTAAATGTCACCCATAATTTGGATAATCTCTTGCTAATTTTAATAACTAATTTAATCTTGCTTATTACTGTTATCTCCGAATATTCGAATATCGCATTAATTATTTTATTTTCTATAAACAGCATTGCTTTATCCAAAAATGTTCTAATAAATTAATTGACACTTTATTATAATCACTGAGCTACGAACAATTTTAAAATTACGACAATATAAAAAAAACGATGAGTTATGTTGATTGTTTTCTTCCATCTATCAATAACCAAGACAAAATATATTTTTGTATCTTTATAGATATTTTCTTAACACTCGAGATTTTTCTTTCTGTGATTTCTCTAAATTATAAAAATAAAAAATTATTTCTAGCATAATAAAGAAAGAAGCTATCTCCTTTTTATTAAGGACTTTCGAACAAGGAGATCGTATAGTCCTTATAAGTCTTTGAAGTTAGTTTACTTTCAATTCAGTGTGGATATAAGTTTCGCCAAACATCTGGGATCCTGAGAAAACTGCACTGTGAGACTACGGAAAACAGTTACAAAAAACTGTAACTGTATGTGAGACATACATTCTCTTTTAGAGTTCACAAAACAGCTATTTCTTGTTACAGAATAAAATGTTAATTGCTCATGATTCAGTTTTAGCATAGATCATACTTAAACTTCGGTTTATGCTGTAGAACTGTGCCCACCTTTCAGTTAACTGAAACATTAACTCCCACAGGATGTTGATGTAAAATCACCAATTTCACTTCATTTCAGCAATTTCATTTAATTTATTTAGTAGCTTGATTTTTCTGAAAACACAGCAGAAAAAAATAATCTCTACTTTGCAGAAATATAGCTATAAAAAAGTCTTTGGACACCGGAAGGTCCTTTTTAAATTGGATGTGTTCCATTCCTCTTGGTTTAAAACCCACGTTTAACTGCAGGTTCTCTACGTCTGTGATGAAATTTCGCATCTCCAGCACTTATACTGTAGAAGACAAGATGATTGCAGAACACAGATCTGAAGATAAAGTACAACCTTGTTTGCGGGACTATTAGACATCAATGTAGCTATGATTAAGCAAAAAGTGATAGTGTAACCGTACCTTGTTGATAAGACGACACAAGCAGTTTAATTACAGCAACCCTATTTTTCCAAATTAACTAATAAATTAATTTAGTATTCAAATTCAAATAAATTCAATGCTTTCGCTATTGCTTAAGACACTGCACTTATTTCAATCTTGTTGGATTTCATTCCGAAATAAGTCGGAGAAGAGATGTAAGATTTGGAAGACTAAAAATTCATATTTTGAAATACCTAAATTCGTATGTTAAACTTTTATAGCTTTGACGAATGACTTTTTTTTAAAGAAATATTAATATAAAGTAAGTTTTTGTAGTTAGTAATTTTAAAAAGGTAATTGGCGTTAAATTTTTTGAATATTTTTCATTAATAAAATGGCTTTGTATCTTAATTGGAGAGACAGTAACAAAAAATATATAATTTGCCCATTTAGATAGAGAATCGTGACATTTTGGAACAAGTAACACGAATCAGGGGTGCGAATGCAGCCGTCAGGACACATCAGGACGCGTGTTGTACTGCCATCGCCCTTCCCGATAATCGTTTATTAACTTTGTTACATTGTTAGTCTCGCTACTTGTTCACAAATTACCGAATTTTGCTTACACAGGCACGTACTTGTACCACACACAGTTACAAAAATATCGAGTTAATATTTTAAAAATTTGAATTAGTATAAAAAAAGTAAAAATTACTATTCATTTTATTATAATGCTGTCGTGGCAAATTTAAGCAAAGTACCATCCATTTTTGCAGTTTCAGTTTCATGAATAATCATAAGGCGAAAATATTAAGCCGCACCACCGCTTATCAAACAATTTAAAATTTTCTTTGTTAAAATATAACAATTTAAAATTTTAATAAATTCATTTCATCATCGTCTTCAAGAGTCGAGATAATGAGACCCTTCCTTTTTGATCCTGTATTATATTTTTTAAGCTCCTTCTTATTTTTTAAGGTTATCGAATATCTGATTTGGTTAATGACAAACAAAATTTCTCTATGACCAAGTTTATAAGAAAATAATTAAAAATTTCGTTATTTCGCTTTCGTACCCAAAAATTGTTGGAAGAAAAATTATAAAATGAAATTTATGTACTAATTTTTTCTCAGTCTGTTAATTTTATTTGATTGAAAATGTTGAAACGTGTCAAATCTTCCTATAACAAGAGTAACGATACGGTTGATCAAGAATTCCACTTTATTTCCTTCATCATTACAACTCTGAATATTAAATTACAATCATTTGTTTCGGAAATCAACTTGGATCGTGTTAGAATCGCGGTAGGCTTGTTATTTCACGAGAGGTAACTGTAGAAACCACGCTTCAACAGATTACTTTTTGGATTTGGATATAAACTTTTTTATCAATTTACCTATAGCACTTTGTAGCTTCGTTAATTTAATGATCACAAGCACCGTTATTATTTTAGTTTCACCTTATCAACTTTTAACTTTTTTCTATTATCGCTTCTCTTCGTACTTTCAATTTTAATTATAAATTTTGTGGTTAAATCAATTTTTTCTTAGTAATAAAACCAGAATTGATAAACTGTCGACATCTTCGACAGCTCTGTTATTTATTCTAGATATCGTGATGGATGTTCACAATCTGATAGTTATTAAAACAATATAGAAACTTCACTTTACGTCAATCTATTGTCAAACTACAGTTTGACTTATTTCAAAAGCAATTGATTTATGTATCTATATATACTATTTGTATAAGACATTAAAAACACCTTATTTTATAAAAAGAAAATAATGAATAGCTGACGTGTAAAATTCATTTTGCATTAGCAATAACGTTGCGACTTAATTCTTTCCGCTGGCTTTCACTGGTCCTGATGAATCTTAGTTTATTTATTCAAGCCGAAAAATCTTGTTACGTATTTATAAAAAAACGAGATGACTTACTAAGAAATATAATAATTAATAGGGTGATTTCCCGTTGACTTCCTATAGTAGCTCACAGATCGAGAAACAGCCAGCTAAAGAAAATGTCGTATAACAAATTCCAGTAATTTCAAAAAAAAAAATTTGTCAATTCTAGATTATATCCAGTAATTGCTACATCCACATTTGATTTTGAATGTAATTGATGTCTTAACTTAATTTCTTTCGCTCATTTTATTCGTTTTTTTATCTTTTATAGTCATAGTGTTAACTATACCAATATTTTTAGTTTTCTATTAATTGTAAGTTGATATTAACGTTCGTTGATATGGCATTCTACAAAAAAAATTAATATTTTGTAATTAATAAATGTAAATAAAACAGAGCTCTTTTCTTCTAGTCGTTTCTTTCTAATGCATGATAGAGAATGTAAAACTGCAATAATTTTGCGATTAGAGACGTGCACAAATAGATTAACGAGATTTATTATATTTGATCAACAATTGCTTAGTTTTGTCTTAATTTTAGAACTACAGAAATATAACTTATCTAAACAGATTTTAATATTAATTATTGCACCAAAATATTTTAAACTACTGTTTGAATAGTAAGATACTCGATTGCCAAGATTGTGCGGCCTAAAGGCCGCACTGACACTGCCATAGTTCAGTTATGTCGGTAACTTAATTATTTACAAGAGGTGTATACAATTTTTCTGGTGTGGTTGGGGCTGGAAGCTGAGAATAAACAGTTTTGCATGAACTTTGTGATGCAAATATGAGATTTAGTGTGCCATTGGGTTTTTAAAGAAAGATGGGAAGTTTAATTACGTATTTGCGACAATAAACCTTAAATTGGCCCAGGATGTTGCAAACCCCTCTTGTTCAGCCCAGGATGTTACAAATTCAAGAAAGAAGTATAAGTTCTTGTATGGCATATTCTCTAAATTAAAAATTTTGCTATTTTTCGTGTCAATAAAATGCATTAATACCCTAAAAAAATTATTATTATATCTTAAACTCTACATAAACATTGAAGCCAATCAAAAATTGGACATCACTTACTGTACAATTAATTATGAAACAAATTCTGAATCTGTATATGAGGGACTTTGTGGCAAGGAAGGTGCCATGCTTGGTTGCTAACTTGGTACACCCCTGCATTCTTGTTTAACAACTATAGTACAGCGTTCAGCAACAGTTTGTACCAGGTGAAATTCTCTCCTCCATCAGGAAGAACAGGGATCAAACCTGAGATGTGATTATCCTAGAAAATAATTTCGTGGTTTGAATTTCAGGTTAATTTTAGTTCGATCTGTTATTTAAACTACTTTGTGATTCGGATTTATTACAGGTCCAAACTTATCAACGTCATCGTTCTCTATAATTCCGACCAGATGAGAAATGAGACAGAGTTTTGCAGGACTGAAATTCAGAATGACTGAAGTTTTTTGTAAACATTTAGAAAAAGACCCAATGGATTGACTTTTAACTGCTATCCTACCTTGCCATGGAGAGTTTCAGGATAGTCACATAGTTTGAAAAATTTCTGCTTATTCCACGAACAGTTTTATACTGCATATTCGATAATTCTAAACAAAAATAATAAGTAGGTATATTTTTTATTTCTCCTATAGAAAAAACCCGAATTATTGGGTGTTATGTAAGAAAACATTATGAATATTGGGACTTAAAATAATAAAACCTAACAAAATGTTAAAATAATAAATTTTAACTGTTAAGTAAATAATTACATACAACTAAGAAACATAATATTTAAAGAAATCAAAATGACAATAATTCACATTGAACAGGGTTGAACTTAGAATATTTGAATAAACAATAAATTAGAAATCTGAAAAAATTACGCTATAGAAATGATAAAAATTACTAAAAATTAGAAAAACTTGTAACATAATATAAAAGCTTTTATTTCACGATTATTTCCGATCATCAGTTATGTATAACAGTAAAAATAAAAAGAGGTAAGAGCAAATATACCAAACAAAATTGAAAAAATTTAAAAATTAATAAATTAAACAAAATTTAAATGATGCGCTTACAAATAACCAAACTGAACCACGCCATGTGTCTAAATGAAACTTTAGATACTGCTATATACTACTTTACATACTACTAAATACCACATAAATACTTAAAAAATTCTAAAAACTTTTTTAAGTTATTTTCTATTTTATTGCGACTTAAATTAAGGGAAACACTAACTTTTCTATAACAGTCGCCGCGCTTCTGAAAACACATAAATCTGTCGGTTTCCCTGGGACGAGTGGGGAACAGGGTCACAAACACTCCATTCACGAATCTGGTTAAGCAACTGTTAAAGAAGAAATAAAAACCCTTTCTTGAAATTATAATGCATACGCGGTTTCAACCCCACGTAAAATGTCTGTCTGTAACTCTATTTAATACTATTTCTTTGCAACTCTAAATTTGTTATTTATTTAGCCCTAAATATTTACTATGAGATTACTAGAAGATAAGACTTTGAAGCTGTAAGTCGTCAAAAATAGAAACTCTCAGCAGCGTCGGTGTAGTCAAATTTTCTAGATAATATGTAAGTAATGTAGGTAATATAAATTACCTAAGGTTAACCAAATGGCAATTTGATGTTTTTAATACTTAGATTTACTATTTCAATTCATAAAAAATATGGAAGACATTCGTATGGTTCTTATGCAAGGGCCATATTTGTTATGAGAGAGTAACCGACCAGTGCGGTCTTTAGACCGCACAACCTGATCAATCTAGTTTTTAAATGAAATTCTACTTAGTCCTCAGAAATAATGGAACTAAAAAATGCAATATTTAATTATTTGTAATTTGTATTTTATGTACCTACCTTTTTTTATTTTTAGAAACTTACAAGTTTTTATAAAATCCCTCTTGTGTATGAGGTTATCCGCGACATGGTTATTTCAAAATTTTAAATTACCCATGCAGAAATAATGAAATAATATAACAATTTTACCAAAATTAAGAATACAGTTTTTTCTCTAATTTTAATATAATCTATTAATTTCTTTGAGCGACGGCTTTACATTAGTTCTGAAACTCCAAAAATTTAATAATTGAGTTTATTGCAATATCAAGAGAGAATTTTGGAATTCTTTCTTGGCTCATAGTAATACTTTTTTATATTTTTGAGTTATACTTTAATGTACCACTTCTTACCACCTGTACCAAAAAGGATCGGTCAAAAAATTTGCCAAAATACAATTAATTGCTTTTGTATTTTATTTAACATTTTCATCGTCAGCCGTATCCTCTCATTTTCTCTTGAAGACAATGTCTAACTTTGTCATCCAACAATAAAAATGGTTATTATTGATTTACTAGATTGATTTAATTTGAGTAAATTGCAATTGAACTGGCTTCGGGATTGCCAGTTCACCCTAGGAGAGGTGAAGAATATTATCTCTGTATAAAAATTTCGTAAGGATGAAATTTGCGGACGCAATTAAATTTGAAAGATTATGATGTTTTATCATGGAGTGTACTTAATCGAAGTCAGTTATGGCTTCTCATCTCGCCGAAAAATGGTCCAAATAAATTGTGGTTTTAAATATTTTGACATTTGAAAAAGCATCGAGTTTTGATGTGAGACGCTGGAGATTATAAAACAAAATGTGAATATAAATTAAGAGCGACGTTTTAGCCAATCGGAAATTTTTTTCTCCGCTGCAAACACCAATGAGAAAATAGTGCGACTGCAAGGTAAAGTTGAATAGATGTCATGTGTAATGTAAAAATTGCACCATACAAGAATGAACCCTAACGTTGACTAAATTAAGGGAGCAATTTTTTCACCACAAGGTGTGAATGAGTTGACATAAAGGGAATGGCAATAACCGAATGGAAATTAACATGGCGTATTTTATTCATAACTTGATAAGAGTTGGTTTTTATTTAACGATTTTCAAAATTAGTTTTGTTACGGGACGGTGTATATTTTGACTTTGAATTATAACAGGTGCATAAATTACGGGGCCGATAAGTGCGCTAAATATTTATATAGGAGCCCTCGTTAATATTTTGAAACCACTTTCGCGGTTATCGGAAAATCTGACGACATGGAGTAATTTTGTAAATTTGAAAATTGCAATCTTATTCGTTTAAATAATTCCGTCGATTTTCGATATTTCTGCTCGGGGATTTGGGGTTGACGGTGAGGTTTTAGGGATCGTTAATTTGAAAAAACGCACTAAACTTTTTTCTCCGCGAGCCTACCTATTGAAAAATCAAATCTATATCATTTGAACCGTCTTTAGATGTTATCGGAAATGAATTGTGACACTATGTACTAGGCTACCCCATGTCACATTATACACCCTCCCGCGTCGCTTCCCTCTTTAAACATCAACAAACACCCACCATCCACTCTCATTAAAGTAATTGATGGCGTCGACTGTTGTGACAGCGATAGAACAGATTGATCAGATTGTATTTCACCATTTTCAGATTCAAAAACGATTTGTTTTACCGAGTTTTTGTTTTCTTAATCAAATATCCTTTCCGGTTTCTTCTTGCAATAATATTATTGAAATAACGCTTCCTCCGATTACCGATTGTAATGATAAATCGAATGGAATTAAAAGAATGAAATAACGGAAAACACTTATCGGTGTTGACGTTAATTATTTAAAGTTGGGAAAATAATTTTGTTGGCAACAAATTTGATAAGCAATTTTATATAATTTTGCCAAAGTGTATACGCAATGTATTTAGAGCGACAATCTATAGACGTTGACATCCCAAGTCTCTAACAAAATATCTCGGTAAAACCTCATATTGGAAGGCGCGGATACCTCAAGTTCTAACCCAACAATGACAAAATAAATTGGATTAAAGCTGTAACCTGCTAGTGACTTGTAGAGTTCCACAATAGCTCATCATTTTAACGCTCGATACGTTCGATTTTGAGCTTCATAGTAAGGAGCACAAGAACTAAGGTCTTTTTAAAAGTGTTTACTGAACTGTCAGGTCCGGAAAATGTCTTGGAAAGCATTTTCCTTGAGATAGGAACGTGATCACTTATCCAATCTTATTCGACCGAAGTTATTACAGGACCGGCATTTACATTATTATTAGGACTCATTTTACTTCACAACTTTTTATATCAATTACCAATTTTTTCAAATGGAAACATTATTTTTAAAGATCACTTAAAAATATATCTTAAATGCAAAATTGAATACGTTTTTCTCATTTTGCCTATTTAACGCATTTACTTTATATATTTTAAATTTTTTAAAAAGTCAAAATAATTTTGCTACATAATGTTACATAATGTTTCAATTTTTAAATATTTAATTAGTTTATACAATGTTACATTTTTTATTCTTTCTCCTGTGTTCATGGTAAGGAGATCTTCAGTTTAACACTAAAATAATGTAACGAAAATTAAAACGTTTATTTAATTCTATAGGGCTAATACAAATTATACAAAAAATGGTCAACAAAAATAAAACAATTATTACACTAAAATTAACACTAAACTAAATTTCACTACAATTTATTTAACACTAAGTCCGGATTTATTTAAACACTCGGTATATTGTTTATCACTTTACTATTTATTTACACTTTATTTACCTTTATATACCTAAATGCAGCTTCCAGATTTTTCAATAGAAGTTCTCTACATTCTATAAGTTTCCAGAGTGCAAGCCAAGCAATATTTGAATGACTAACAATGCTATCATGTACGATTCATCACATATGACTCATCATACACGACGTCATACCTTAGTCATCAAATATAATTAAACATTATTTCGTAACAATAGTAAAGAAGTAATTTGGCAATTTTGGAGTTTGATCCTTGTATCCTAGTCCACGGCATCGGCATAGCAATCCAACGCTCTAAACGCCAACCTAAGACCAGGCTCTTACATTTTTCTAACAGGTTTAAAATTTTACATTGAAAGATTCATTCGTTCACACATAAATCATCATTAAAAACTGGGGATTTGTTTATGGTTATGCGATCCAGATTTTATGTAGGATATAATTATTGTTATATCCTACTATAAATTATTGGGGCTTTGGATCGAAACCACTCTACTTCTTTTTTCAGTTATAATTTTAATATCTATTTACGTTATATTTTGATGCAAAAATTTTTTTTGCATTTATAACATGCTGATTATATTATTTATTTAATTCGAAGATTAGAACAGGTCAGTGCGGCCTTCAAGCCGCACAATTTATGTAATTGATTTCCACAGCATTCAAGCACTAGAGGCTAAGGCGGTTGACAGAAAGAACGCACCTCCGGAGCCGATTGGTTTATTTTAAATTTATTTTGGTTTATTATTTATTTGGTTTATTTTAAATTTATTTTAAATAAACCAACATAAAAAATGCAAAGTTACACAGAAATGTAGTTCTTATGTAATTAAAAGTGCTTTGCCCAAATAGATGGCTTCGTCGGTATCATCATTCCACATATTTGCTTAAAATTTTATTCAATGTTATTCTAAACAATTAAAGAAAATATGAAAATGAGTTAATATTATTCACAAAAAACAGTTTAAAATTAATCAAGTAGTTGCAACAGCAAAGGTTGCTGATTAACATGGCTGTTTATATATTGATGTGTAATGCTCCTCCGGGTGTATTTTCTAATTAATTAATTTTCAAAAATTATCCAATTCCAAACGCATTATTTTTAATTTCGCTGCCTTCAATATAAAATAATAAATGTTAACGTTAAATCTCACGATACCCGTATCGCAGTCCGGCTTATCATTCAAATTTTATGTTTCCTTTAACAAATTTTCAACTTATTAATATAAAAATTTTTAATTTACTTATATTTTTAATTATTGTTTTCTTCTTGCTCTATTATCTTCTTTATCTTATTACAATTATCATCGATAGCTTCCGTTTCAATTATATTTCCAAAATCATTCAACTTTTCTTCAAAAAGTAATATACTTCAATTTATTATAAATATCAAATAAAACATTTTCATAAAAAAAAACTTCTTATATTTTCAAATTATAAACTTATTTAATTAATTTTTTAGACTAATAAATCACACGTCCATCACGTCGACCGTTTTTGGCAAAAGGCCTGGTATTTCCGGTGATTCGTCCCCACCTAGCAAAATCTACAATGTTACAACTTAATAATTAATACAATAATTTCACCAAAATGCATAGGGTGGGTCCGAATCACTTTGAAACACCACAATATATACAAATTTATAAAATTTCACTTAATCCAAAATACCTTCGCTAGAGGTACATCCATTATTAATTTTTAACATGAAACTCCTCAATTGTATTTTTTTTTAGTTTTAAATAAAATTGTAAATTTTTGTTACCATATGGCATCGGGCTTACACGTGCGACCCACATATGCTCGCCGGTCTTTTGAATTCGTTATGGTATTACCTTCATGAACGACCAAAATTGTCACAAAATTTTTAAATTGTAGATTTTTATCACTTGCATTAAAATAAAACAAAAACAACCTTCAATTCAAATTAAATCACTTTTTATTTAACACAGTAAAAAATCAAAATTAAAACTTAGTATAGGGGGAATAACGGTCCTCCGCTCGTCAAGCTGGCGTAACGCCGTTCTTTTTTCTCTTTTGGACACACTCTCTTCCCTCTTCCTTCCCGTTGCCAACATCGTATTTTTACAAATAAATTAATTTATGTACAGTACATTCTGGATTCTGGATTCTGGATTGATTGTGGAGGGCAAACCAATGTTCGCGTGCACTCAGGCCACAAGTCGGGTCCATTATGCTACCTCCTATTACAGCAGCAGTCCATCGTCCCTCTTATTCTTCAAGCCATCCCAAGCTCAAGACGAACTCAAGTATTTTAGAGGGCAATGTGCCACTAATACTGGCCGTGGCCATGTCGGGCCAGAAGTTCCCTAGCATGGATCCTCTCTTCGACGCAAGTGATGGGCATCTGCACAGCACATGCTCCATCTTTTCGTCTGAAAAGATGGAGCAACCCGTCAGAATCTCCATATGCCCACCGGTTCCTTGCCTATACGTCCAAAGACCCCATGCCATGTACAGTACATTTACAAATAAATAAACCAAAAAAACTCCAAAATAATTTACAAAATAAAATAAATAATGTTTTTACGTTTCAAAACACGACAATATATTTACCATTGTTCATTGAAACGGTTATTAGCCTAGTAAATTAGCCGAATAACTACTAACACTGAAGGTACTCGGTTCAAATCCGGGGAGAATCTAAACTTTATGATCGTCTCCGTGCTTCGGAGGGCACGTAAAGCCGGTGGTCTTCCTGGATTGATGATTTGCCTTCATGGACAATAAAAACCAGAGTTACAGGCACATCTGAGATAAGCCTTGGCAAACTACCTTGGATGTAAAAATCATATGCTCACAAAACTGATAGTGACTTCGGAACACCACTGAGGCTGCTGTTAGTAAAAAAAAACCGTAACAGACGTAATAGGCAAACAAGAGCATATCCTAGCGACCTAGCCTAAAAGTGGAAAAAGAAAAAGACCACTTATGGTTTAAAGTTTAAACCATAATGCGCACTTAACAAAGCCGACTTATTGTTGTAGATATTTAATCATAGGTTAAAATGGATCTGGATAAAATGTTCTTCAATTATTGGTGATTTTTCTTGCCATTTTTGCCCTAAATTATAAGCTGGAAGTATTTGTATCTTTTCCATCGAGAAATATATGCTGATCTTAAAAAACGCAGTTACATTGTTCATTGCAGACACCTTCCTGTCATAAGATTAAGGGAGTAGAGCAATGTCTATTACTTTCTGTTCACTCGAAAACACATTGTTGCTGACATTCTCAAAATTTAAGGTGGAGACGTCAGACTAATTACTTATCACTACTAAAAACCTTTCTGATTTATTTTTCCCGGTGCCAGTGCGTTCATATATCGTTGACCAAAGTTATCAAATATATATAATTATACTTTCCATCAATTTATATTGCCGCTAATGTTTTACTTTTTTTTTTGATTATAATATCTACTTGTGTTTTGTTGATAATGAAAGTTAAGTCATATTTATGCGTTTTTAATTTAATGCCGTTATTATCTAAACCAAAAAACCCACTCATTAACAAAAATCTAACTTTTTTGGATGACAAAATTGTTTTGTGACTTGAATGAAAGTCTTCCAAAAATAAAAAAAAACGATGAGAGGAACAAAAGTCTAACATTTACTTCTAGAAAAACAATATACTATTATTAAAAGTAAATATTCAACTTTTCATGACAAGTTTATAGGATTTTAATTAACATTGATTTTACTGCCGGCGACGGACAGCACTAAAGTAGTTTTTTAGCGCCTCCCATCGCCAGCACCAAAGTAAATTAATTGCTTTCACAAAAAGTAAAATTTCAGTAACATAAAGTCAAGTTTCTTGAAGTTTTCATTTTCCATAATTTTTTCTACAAAAAAATATTTGATAATGTTTTACTATGTACCGCATCTATATAATACTAACTGAAACTAAACATAATTAACTGAATTATAAAATTAACTGAAGGAATAACAGAGACTACAATTTAAAAAAAGTTAAATACATAAAAAAATATACCTAAAGTAAAACTATTTTAGGTAAAATTTTGCAAGCTTAAAATCCCTAGAGTTAGCCAAAAACTGTTACAATAATTAAAATGTTGATTGTTTATCAAAAATTGAACAATGAATAAAAATAAAACCAAAATAAATATTTATGAAAATTCGTAGTTATAATGAATGAGTTCGTGGTTGTAAATACTAAATAGCCGAAGGTTTGAGCTTTCAACGCTTAGTTTATAGTACTGTGGATCAGCTAGGCGGTTAGGTCTTGTAATCAGGAGGAAATTTCAGAAAATATGAAAACTTTAAATAACGAATTAATTATAAGATATGTCTGTTCTTCTTAGCAAAACTACGATTAGTTCATTTAAAGTTAACAACCTGACAACATTGAGAGGTTACGAGAGAGAGCGACAGGTCATTGCGGCCTTCAGGCCGCACAATCTGAAGAGCTTAATAGTTTTACCTGCATTATAAATTTTACGAAAATTAAAATTCCACCGATGCATCGCGACGTAAAGTCGGTATTGGATTAATAGCAATAGAAACCTACTATAAAAAAAAAATAGTTACACTTTTTATACTACAAAAAAATTTAAAACTAACAATATGACTAATATTAAATTGTGCAAATATAAAAATAAAATTAATTTTAAACTTCACAGCATGTCCAGTTTTCACCTGAAAGAGGAACTTAATGAATTCTGTATAAAATCTTCGATTCGAACCATGAATTTTTACTCTATAACTCGAGCAGTGTTGACACCAAACCACTGCTGTAATGTTTTAATTTAGAAAATTCAATTCTTGTTGATGGAAGTTACTAACTTTCTTTTTGTTTCAGATACGACATGGATTCCACACTGAAATAAAGGTAAGATTAATATTACGTAAAGTATTATTTTATAGAAAATTGCACTTATACTAAAACCACATTTCCATTACAATTTAAAGGCAAAACCTTATTTTACAATTTAATCACGGTAAATTCCCAAAAATCAATTTTGATGTAATCCGGACCTATTTATAAAAGGTCCAGCTTGTGAAAACCTCAATTGTGTGGTCTTTCCGATACTTCGGGGCACTTGAGCTTTCTGTATTCAGAACAGAAACATCCAATCCTAGTATATTTACTTTCTGCTTTTAAGAGATCGCTTTAAAACTTCTTCTACTTTTTATTAGTATTTGATGGAAAAAAAGCAATTTCAGATTGCTAAATAGAAATCAAGAAAACTTTTCAGTGATTTCATTTCTTAAAATTAATGTTCAATATCTTTTAAGGTAGAAAATTATGTAATGGAGCTTTCGAAAAATATTAAATAAAAACGCTGGCAAATTTTGAAAATACAAAACCAAACCCGAAAAATGTTTTACTGATTATTAAATCGCGAAACCATTATTTTTATTTCTTAATGCGATTTTCATTTAGCTGCATATCAATTAAAAAAATTTAAACTTTATCATTTTGATTTCTGTAATGACTGCAGAGTTTTGCATCATTGCACTTTGCTCATTAAAATATTGTAATTACAGCTACACTCACTCAGTTATGACAAAAACTGAAATTTTAAAGTCATCTTTCTAAACCAGTGGAACATTTACTGGATGCTTTTCATAAATAGTTGATAAAAATCAACACTCATTTGCATCACTGTTTCCTGTCACACGTGGTGGAAATTATTGTTATTGTCACAGTAATAATGGCTTTTCAAGTATTTTTTGCTTTTAATGAAACGGCCATTTTGTTTGAAATTTTATGAAAGGCGATAACTTATTTGCGAATTTAATTTTTTTTAAACATGGCTCTGAAAGCTCGCTTATACTTTCCGATCCTGGAGCTTTTAATCTTTAAATGGACGGATTCTTTTTTTGTAAAAGAAATTTGCGTCTTATACAAGTTGCATTTCGTGATGAAGCTCTGTCGTCCACTTATTTTAAGGACCCATTGCGGTTAAATTTGAAATTAAAATTGATCGCTTATCGAAATCTAAATTTGATGACACCGAGATTTGATTTGTACATTTATTAACGTTTAAATAATTATAATACGACATATTTTGAAGTGACACGTTAGCATCCAATCGTAAATTTTAAGGGGTTGAATTTGTAAAATGCTTATTGGTGACCTATAATTTGATAAGAAGATCGAATTTTAATTTTATAATAGAATTGCTCATGCAAATTTATTTATCTGTTCGGAAGGGGTGCAAAATCAAATTCAACTCGAGATTTGTAAGCTGAAAAACTATTTCGAATGGTCGTTTTGTGATATAAAAATGAATAATAAAAATTTTATAAGTTCAGTATAACGCAAAAAGATACACAAAACGTTGTGTTTGCAGGATAAACTTCATACCAAATTCAATTTTGCCAACTCTCGTGTGAAAAGTAACTATTCCAAGTTTTTGCGCATATTTGCATATTTTGTATATCGCAATACAAAAAGGAAAACTGGAGAATTTGTCGTTTACCGTCAATCTATAAAAAAATATTATGCAAATTTTCTCTTTCCAAATGTAAAATTAACGCGACGTCCTTATCACATCGGAACAATTTTTATATCCTTACGCACTGTATCTCATTATCCTTGAAGTTTTACTTTTATTACAGCGCTTAATTAAAAAAAATACGTTCAGGTTTGTCAATGTGAACATTTTTCAAGAAATTTAGAAAATAAATGATATAATTAAAAATGTTTAAATAACCAAAAAACAATATAAAAATAAGAGTAGATAATGTTATCCGCAGGCGATTCTTAAAAATTCGTCATTGAAACAACTATATTATATGTCGGAAAACATATTTTCACTAAAACAAGAAATTATTGCAATTTAATTTGAATATCAAATCTTAAAGAAAAATGATTCTCGATAATGAATTTTAAATAATAAAAAAGCAGCTACCGAATGTATCAAGAAAACCGGCTCAATAAGTTTTTGGCATTTTCCACATAGGCAGTTCACGCATACCATATTTCCACTCAAAAATTCATAATGTTAATTTAGTAATTCAATTTTAATTTAATTAATAATTTAATAAAACTTTAATTTTTATCCATTTTTATCCAATAATTTTTATAATATTTATATTAATTCTTATTAATAAAAAATTTTAAATTATCTAGAAATCTTTAAAATTGAAAAATTCGAAATGCTAACTTGCTACAACAATCATGTTAATACAAGTACATAATTTTGAAATTTACAATTAATTAAAAATTATCCATTAATAATTTCTCGTCTATAAACTATAATTACTATCAAATATCGGGAATTTGGACCAATGGTTAATAAAACCACTTTAAACTTTCTGTCAACGTTTCGAGCTATATTTCACTCTTCATCAGGACTTCAGTAAAAACTTTTTTCAACCTGGTTTACATCACAACAAACCAACTTTGAACTTTAAAAATAAATAAAAACTGTGTAATACGTTATAAAGACTTTTATTTCACAATTATTTTTGATCAGTTGTATAGTAAGAGAAGTTAGAGAAAATATACCAAACAATATGGAAAAAATTTAAAATTAAAAATTTTAAAAATCAAGAAATTTACTAAACTTTAAAATAAATGGTGTGCCAAACCAAACATCAATAAGTTTTTGGCCTTTTCCACATAGGCAGTTCACGCATACCAAATTTCGACTCAAAAATTCATAATGTTAATTTAGTAATTCAATTTTAATTGAATAGGTTCTTTCTTGAACCTTGAACTTTTCAAGGAAAATTTCTTGATTTTTAAAATTTTTAATTTTAAATTTTTTCAATTTTGTTTGGTATATTTTCTCTCACTTCTTGTTATTTTTAATGTTATATACTACTGATGATCAAAAATAATTGTAAAATGAATGCCTTTATATCGTATTACAGAGTTTTTATTTACTTTTAAAGTAATTTTTATCATTTCTATAGCGTAATTTTTTCAGAATACAATTTCTTGCTTATTCAAATATTCTAAGTTCAACACTGTTAAATGTAAATTATTGTCATTTTAGTGTTTTTTTTTTTAATATTATACTATTTCTGTGTAGTATGTATTTTTTACTTAACAGTTAAAATTTATTATTTTAACATTTGTTAGGTTTGATTATTACCACAAATTACTTAAAGAATTAATTTTTTTAAGTTATTTCCTATTTAAAAGTTAAAATTAAAAGTAAATTAAAGTTTATAAGATAAAGGGGAATATAATTAATCTGCAAATTTTTAAATTTTAGAAATTGCTTTACTATTGGTATTGATTATATCATTTTATTAAAATTCTAAATATTAAAATCTCTAGTTTCGTTTAAGTTTAAACCATAAAAGCCTAAAATTAAAGGAGAATGTGAATTTCTCCTTTATAAATTTATGAATTTTATGAATTTCTCTTTATAGATATGTAAACCTAGTCAATTTTTAATCTACGAAATTAATATTAAAATTTTTGAAATGACACAAACAATGAACTTGAAGAGGATTCTAATAAATCTCAAGGAAGATTTGAACTCACATTGAGCACTCCAGCAAGCTAAGGTTTAATCGCACGTCCAAGCTTGGTGGCTAATATTATTTTGTCATCTTTTTCAATATAAGGGAGGTAAAATCATGTCTTCCTCACGATTCATAATTATTGTAGCCCTATATTTACTAAAATTAATGCTCAAAATTTATTTTATAAAAACAAATATTATGAAATAATTATTAATTTTAATTTTTTAAAATGCAAATGACACTTAAACTATTTCAAATTTGAAGAACTACCACAGGGTTTATGCCGAAAATCAAAAATAATAAGATATTTCATTAAAAGAATAAATTTAAGTCTACAAAAACGGCCATTGCGGCCATCAGACCGCTGCGCGGTTGACTATAAAGATATGGAATATCTTCAAACATTTCTCTAATTATATAGAATATCCTTTGAAGAATAAAAAATCTCTAACTTTCATATTTTGGTAATAGCTTGCTATAACTTTAACATGAATGAATGAAGGTTTCTATAAACGGCATAACAAGAAGCCTTATGATCTGATTTCGTGTCCGTCTCCTATTTTTTAATAATTAATTGTTCAAATTTCGCAAAATGTTAAAACTCGGATTAACTTATTTTAAACCTAGAATTATGGAAAGACGTATGAAGTGGGAACAGAATTAAGAAGAAGGAAACATAAACTTTAGAAAATGGGAAACTACTTATTATCCGCTCTAAGTCAGTAAGGTAGCTGAATAGAACACTAAAGAATAACGCGCGGATATTCGAATTCCATCTTGTTTTTTATTTTGGATTTGTATGCTGATAAGTTTAGATTGTTATTAAGTTATTAGCCTTCTTCCGTTTGACATTTAGTACAAAAATTAAATGTCGTCAAGTTCACGATTTGAATATTCTAATCTAGGATTCCCACCGAAACCATCTTGTTTTATTATCAAGTCGCCATCGAATGTATCTTAAGAACAAAATATGCTAAATTTGAAGTCTATTCAGTGCAAGCCAAGGGTAAAAATTACACTTAGCCATTCGAAAAATTGAATGTTATAATCAGGACTCGAAACTTTGTACTGTAATTGTCAAAAATTAGTCAAAAATTCGTTTCATATTACTTACATATCAAATATAAATGTTTTTGTCGCATAATTTTGCATATTTTGTTACTTTTTAGACAAACTCGCATATTTTAGGTTTAAGAACATATAATAGCATATTTTGTTGATTTCGGGCCACTTGTACAGTGTGAGTTTAATTTCGAGTTTAGTAAAACTTGGTTTAATTTATAAACAACGTTTAAAAATTTTTAAATTATTTTAATACCAACCATACAAATTACTGTTTAATTTTACTGGTTTAGCAGTAATTTGTATGTTGGTATTAACAGTGGAGTAACTATAGGGTGGCAGGGCTGGCAAACTGCCACGGGCACCGTCCGAAAAGCCACAAAATCAGAAGTAACTTTAGAAGAAGTAATTTTATATAACAGGGTTCCCACTTGTATGGAAAACCTGGAAAAGTCATGGAATTTAAAATTTTTAGCGCTAATATGTCAGGGAAAAACATTTTTGTCAAGGAAATATTTTTAAATTGGAAGGTATAATCCTGTTGAGTAACTTCTTAAGTGATTTATTAAAATTTAATTACAACGTAACGATTTTTACTGGGGGGGGGGCATCCAATAAATTTGCCACGGGTCTCAGATGGTATAGTTACGCCACTGGGTATTAAAATAATTTAAAAACACCTACGTTTTTAAACATCGTTTATAAATTAAACCAAGTTTTACTAAACTTCTAAAGTTTATTCTTTATTTTTAATATTGTTGTTATAATGTTTTCATGCTCATTGCTAATGTAATGAGGTTACCTCTACATTCATGTAGCAAAAAAATTGGCATTTTACTTCTTGAAAGTCGGGAGTAAAGTGATGATTTTACTTTTGAAATTGCGAAAAATGCGATTTGATTGCCAATTACTATTTACTTGGTGTGCAAAAGCTAAACCAACGAAAAGTAGATCTTGTTACAATAAAATATATTATAAATTATATATAAATTCCAAAAAAATCTTTCATATGGAACTATGAGCTTATTTCAAGATAGATTGAATTCCAAATAATAATTATGTTTTGTTCTGTCCCACTGGGTTATATTATATATATATACAGAAATGTGAAATTAAACTAAATTAAAAGAAGCAAAAATTCTTTGCATTGAAAAGAATTTTTTTTTTCTATGATCCTCCCACGTATATCTTAAACTTACATAAAAATTACTTTGTTTTGAAGGTAAAAATATAAAGCTTTAGAAAAGCAGTTTAATGTTACTGGTAGTAAGTAATTTTAGAATTCGAAGACAATTTTTTGACATTAATAGAGTAAAAGTCAATTAAGTTATAATTTTGTAGTTGAAATGGGCATTCGCTAGCCTGCAGCACAAAATTTTCCCATTTCGGTTGCACACAAAAGAATGAAATTATAAAACCATTACCAACTAAGCAATTTAATCTAAGGCCTTAAATTCAGCATACAGAATTTTCATCATAAGTCCTAACGAAGCGAAAAGGAATCCCCTGTTACATTGCAGAAATTACCGCCATTTTACGACAACACAAAGCGTTCATTGCGACAGCCTGGAAGTCTTTATTATATTAAATATTATGGTAATTCGTAATTATTCTCATTCGTCGGTTGTGCCATCGTTCGTTAGGTATTGTCGTTTTTTATTTAAAAGGGAGTAGATGGCGAATCAAGCGTCAAACGTTTGACGCCATCTTTAAACCAACCGCGTTTTATTTAAGTTTTACGCACCTGGAAAGTCCCCTCACTCACATCAACACGTCATATTTTTATTATTTATTCTTTTATTCTTTCTTGCTTATTTTTGTGTAGGGTTTTATTTTCAAAATGCTAACCGGTTAACTTTTTTGGGGTTTGCAACATTTTACCGTCAAGTGAAGGTAGATTCTACTTTAAAACTAATAAAAGCTCTTAAATGATATTTCTGCATTATTTCGGAAAAATAATATTATAGACTTTAAAATTGAATATTTTTTTGAAAATTACGTATGCATCTATTGATGGAGTAAAAAGCTCCATCTTACGCATATGTAGTAGCTAGCAACCGATTTAAGTTAATAGCGATTTTTACTCGAATAATAAAAAGCCTGGGGTGTTGCCTTACCTATAATTTAAGGGGCGGTGTCTCGGTAGCCCCATAGCACCACAACCCCTCTCTTAAAAGCTCTGAATCAAAGCTCGTGCCATACGGAGCTTTCAGCGTGTTTGCATATTTTTGCATTACAAAGATCAAAAATTTTATTGTAAACTAAACATGGTACGACGAAACGTAGTTCAACTTTTTGTATGCGAACTGAAAGGAGGATAAATGTATATGCAATTTTTTCATGTAAGAGTGAGAGACAATTGAAAACGATAATGGCCGAAAATGTTGGTACACTCAACATAAATAGCTCAAAATTTGAATATTTTTATTTTATTTCTAATTTACATTTCCCAAATAAATTCAAATTTGATAACTTCCTGGATAAAAAATTAAATAAACTCTCAGGATATTGGAAATAAAGTACTTACGCGCAGCTTGCTCGGAGCACGTTTTGCAAAAGTAACGTAATTAGAAGATTGGAACAAAGAGAGAATACTTGTTAATTCTGTTTTGAATTTGTTTTTATTCAAATTTTTCTTTCTCTTGCTTTTCAGTAATTAATATACTTTATTTCTGGTTGTCTCGTCGCGGACAACTCGCTATGAACCTATCTCGCTGCGAGAAAATTAATAATTTAATAATTTCCTAATGAAAAAGGAGTCTACATGGTATATAATTTTTTTAACTTAAATTCTTTACGTTTAAGGCCGTTTAAAGCCGGAACAGGGTCAAATATGTCATGAAAGGTTTCAAAAATCACAAAATGTTAAATTGTCCATTTCTTGTACATCCTATGCCTAAAATAGGTTACATCAAAATTAAAGTAGGTAAAATACTGCTTAAATGTATAAAAAAATTGTTGTTCTAGCCTATCTGGTTTCTGAGCTATACTCTTTCATAAAACTCTTGGCTAAAAAAACCTTGGTTTTAGTTTTTGACGTAGAGTTTTTTTTTTCTGTTCATCTGGTCCAAAAATGGTTTACTGGTAAGTAAAACTAGACTCAATTATTTGTAAATCAATGTATAAAATAACTTTATAGCTATATAATAGGACTGGCTCGTTTCTGATTAATCTTTACCATTTATTACATTTTTGCACATAGCTCAATTTCAGTGCATCTCCGCAAAACTAGAAAACAAAATTTTTGTCCAGAAGAAAATGAAATAAAGTGGGTAGTTTACCAGTTATGGAGATACAGCTTTCAAAAATACTCAATTAAAAATTGTAAAATTTTTTTTTTGAAAGCTGTTTTTAGCTAATAATTTTGATTTCTAAATTTTAGATAATGTTAAAATTGCGCTTGAGATGCACTGAAATTGAGCTATTTACAAAAATTTAATAAATAACCAAAAAGTCCTAAAGGAGAAAGTTAGAAAATAGTTAGGTCTCTAATATAGCTATAAAATTTTATACATAGATTTATAGATAATTGAGTCTAGTTTCACTTATCTATAGATCACTTTTGTGTCAGATGCAGTGGCGCAGCCAAGAGTGGGAGGGGGGCTAGGGGGCTATAGCTCCCCTCTCCCAGACACTTCTTTTTTTTAATGACCATAGTCGCTTTTTTACCGGTGCAATGAAACATTTTGGAAAAAGATTGGCAACAAAAATCAATGATAAATCTTTCGCCCCGAGTTATTTCGGAATGCCGTTCTTTAATTCTCACGTCAATTTAAGGTAGGTAACAGTGGTAACACAATAATTATACTCGAAAATGAGATAAGCACGCCCCTTTTTCCGAAAAATTTTCGCCTGTGGCGTGCGCTATCGGCACAGTTTGCTTCGCTAACATCTTTTAGCCCCCCCCCCTCCATAACAAAGTTCTTGCTGTGCTACTGGTCAGATGGACAGAAAACATTCTACGTCTAAAACTGAAAAAAAAAAATGAATTTGTGAGCAAAAATCAATATGAGTTGAAGTTTTATGGAAGGGCTGTAACTCAGCCCAGATAAAGTAGAACAACAATTTTTTATACTTCTACACAAAATTGTATCTACTTTATTTTTGATATAACTTATTTTGTGTATAGGATATACCGAAAACGGTGAATTTACAATTTTGGGATTTTTGGGATGTTGTTGAATAACAAATTTTCCCCTGTTTCAGTTTGAAATTGTCGTAGGAAAATAAGAGTGTTTTCCTGATACTAAAGTAAAAGGCTTAAGCAAACAATATTATTTTCGACTTATTTCGATGTAAAAGTACTACCTAATAACCGGACTATTATCGATAGTTGCTTGTTGAGTTGCTTGCAATCAAAAGATGTAATAGTAATAACTATCACTAATCGCTAGGTTAATCAATGAGAGTAATCTCTGATTTTTTAGTATAATTCAATTATCATCTAGTATTGTAATACTGTAGAGATAACTCTACCGTCAATCTAACAGGGTTACAAGAAAGTTATCTATTGCATTGAAAAGTACGTAAAATATTTATGCGCTTAACCAAATTACTATTAATTAAATCATTGGTTAGATTAATTAACTAAAACCGACCAAGAATTAACCTAACCCAAAATAACCCTATGATAAGACCTACCAAAGCTATAATGTTGCATTGAAAAGTACGCAAGATATTTATTCACTTACACTTAGATTACCTTTATACAAACCGGGGGTCGGGGGGGGGGGGTATAGAACACCCTTCAGTGCAATGGAAAATACACAAAACATTTAGGAGAAGTAGGCAACTGTGGGGGTTTAAATACTTCTCTCTAAAAATAGCCATTAGAAATCGACGTCGTTAAATTAATCATTGGTTAGATTAATTAACGAAAACCAACCAAGAATTAACCTAACGCAAAATAACCCTATGATAAGACCTACCAAAGCTATAATGTCGCATTGAAAAGTACGCAAGATATTTATTCACTTACACTTAGATTACCTTTATACAAACCGGGGGTCGGGGGGGTGGTTATAGAATACCCTTCAGTGCAATGGAAAATACACAAAACATTTAGGAGAAGTAGGCAACTGTGGGGGTTTAAATACTTCTCTCTAAAAATAGCTATTAGAAATCGACGTCGTTAAACTTTAGTTATTTCATACTTAACCTCAGTGCTGAGAAAACTGGTTGATATATACAATGATGAATAATTAATTACTTATTTGTAATAATTAACCCCGACGGTCTGTAGCCTAGTATATTAGCCGCATAACTGCTGACACTAAGGTACCCGATTCAAATCCGGAGAGAGTCTAAGCTTTTTCCTATGATCGTCTCCGTGCTTCGGGGGGCACGTAAACCCGGCAGTTCCTCTGGATTGATGATTTGCCTTCATCGACAATAAGAATCCAGAGTTACGCATATGAGATGAGCCCAGCAAGCTACCTTGGATGTAAAACAATGATATTATAAACAGCTGATAGAGATAGGTTCTTAAGATTTATCCTTCTACACGAGTGTTCCCGCGACTGATATAAATCTTTTAAATAGTCATAGAAGACACTTTTCTAAGAATATCTTTTTCTTTTTCTACTATTTTTTTTCTGGAATTTACTAGAAATTTATTATACTTTACCTTAGTAAATCTGACAAATATTTGTACATTATACAAGTATATACAAGGACACAAATGAATAGTTGTGTTAGCTGTTTCCACTTCTGGTATATTAAAAACATATTCGTACGTAGATATACTTGCTGAAGTTATATCTTTGAATCAGTCGACCCAAGCCTTACAAATATAAATCTAAGAGCTGCAGTGTGTAACCTTGGCATCTGAAGAACATCGGATTTTGGGGCATTGCCGAAAAATTGTTAATACTGGTGATTTAAATCCGGGAAAAGACTGGGTTTCTTAAAGCTTTTTCTGTACTTTGAAGGACACGCATAAAGCCGTCGGTCGCTGTAGACTGATTATTCCATTATAAACAATAAAACAGGGTCACGGGCACATTTCAAATCCTAATTAAACAGCCTCTCTATGTGGAGGAAACCGAATGTTTTGAAAAACTGTTTTCAATCAATGTACTTTTTTTTTTTAAATACAATGAACAAATTCGTGAATACTGTGATAAGATATTTATAAATTTGATGAATTTTTCATTAATACTACGAAGAATTCGTAAATATAATTTTGTAGATTGACTGAAATTGCGTTAATTTAATAAACATTATTTTTAAGAGAAAAGTACTTTATTCTGACTGTCTTCTCTGAGAAAGCAATGGGGTAGTTTTTTAATATAATCTTCCCGTAGTTCAGAGCCCACGTCAACATGTAAAATCCAGACAAAACTCAAAAAAATATTCACCTTCTTTCATTAGATAATTTTAGTAAAAATCCACTTTGTCCACAGATCTAAATTTTCATCTTTCTTAAATTCAAAATTTAAGAAAAATTTAAATTCCAAATTAATGTTAGTTGATTTTATTCAAAATTATGTGTGCATTAAACTTAAAAATGTGTCAACTTGCAATTTTAAATATCATCCCCACGGTCTATTGCATTTCGACTTACCCTTAAAGAGTAAGATTAAAATTTGTTATAAAGCATTGTTCGCACTCTAATTTGCAATTTAGAAACCATTGAAACGGATTCGTAAGATTTAAATTACGGGCTTTAAATTGAATGGGTAACGACTAATTAAGACTGTCGAAGTGATTGGTCTATTATGGCTTACACATGATGGCTGCCTTTTGTTTTACAATTTTAGGGTTTCACGAACGACTTTAGTCATTCCAAATCAGTACGCGATTGTACGTGTTTTAGTGAGATAAGTTTGGTTCAAGGTGATGATTAGGATATGAGGAGAAAAATTTGGTAAGATAATTTTTGACTTGTCACGAAAAATTGGAGCTGTCAAGAGTCAACCAACGGAAAAAAGAGCCCCCAAAAAGTTGAAATCTGATAAAAAGAAATAATGATGAATCCTTTCCTTGTTATTGTTTGTCGAGTACTGGAATAAAATTATTTTTGAAATTGGATTGAGAAACTTTACAGACATCTGCCTTTTATGCCATATTAAAAGAAAAGGTGTCCCATCGAAGAAATTTACACTACAATTTTGATGACGAACAAAACATGGAAGCGTTGTATACAATAATTTTATTTATATATCTAAGATTGTGTATCTTGTGAAATGACAACTGAAAGCCTTGCGTACACATTTAACTGTCAAAGAAACATCAGAAGCTTTATAGAATGCGTGAAGTACCTGAAACAACTGTAGCTAATTTTAGTGGGAACCTGGGCCCTTCAATAGAGAAGGTCCGTTTCGGAGCTGCGCCATGTTTTGAAATTTAATAATACTTTCAAAAATTTAGTATTTGTGTACGAAATTTATTATGTGCAAACATTAATTTGAGATTTGTATGGATTTTATTTATTTTGTTCGTGTTTGTGTAAGAAAAGCGATACGAAACTATAAAAATATTTTCTTACATCGTGTATGGGTAGCAGAATGATGAGTTGAAGTCCCATTGTATTTTTTATATTTACCATTTTTCAACGACACCTAAAGCTTGTCATGAAAATAGCAAAAATTCGGATCCAAAAAAGTGCACTATTAGTAGATCGTTAAATGTGGTTATCAAACTTGAAAAATTAATTACAATTAGTTCCAGTTCCCACTTCGAGTATATTCGTTAATTTCAAATCCAATTAGAATAAATAAAAATAAGGGCAAATTTTTCATTAATATTTTCACAACATTAATAAGTCAGATGATCGACTGCGCCATATTCAAAAAAATTTTTTGTGTGTGCTAATCAAATCGTTACATTATACCTACTTAATTCCTATGTAAGTAACATAGTGGATTACGGATCGAGAGTTCGGTTTTCGAATCTTTAATTCACAATAATTAAATATTGCTGCACTAGATTGTTTAAACCTTTTGTTACGTTTTTTAAAACACGCATAATTTTTGACCTAACTAATATAATGCAATGTCTGTGCCCAAAAGTTCATATGCACATAAAATGAACTCAAAAACCTAATATATTATATTTATTATAATTTTTTTCTTTATTTATTTTTCTTAATAATTTATATCAGATATATTGATTTTGAATCAATTGCATACTATATTGCCCTGTGTTTTGATGGTGATAATTTAGTACCTGGCTTGGCCCAGTTTCACTGTCTCCATAAATGGTAAAAATATTTTGTAAGTAGCTTTTTAATTTATTACGAACATTTACATCATACGCCATTTATATTTCTCAAAAGAGAATTTACTCTATCTGTTTGATGAGCAAATACGGTGTCGTCGCTGTATACAGGCTCATCCTACCTCACGAACTAATTCACGACGTTAATTCTTTAAATTTTTCATTTAAAATTTTTATATCTTTTACCATTTTGAAATTATTTGGGAAAATGTGGGTTGGTTTATCCTCGATCTTTCGTGAACTAAATTATATTTAAAAGTTGTAATTTTAAGCAATAATTAAATTACTAAAATACTGGAGGATATTCCATACCCCCCAGACCCCCCAGTGCATAATGCCGTTATATATGAATGTAATTTGTTCTAAGAGTGAAAGTTTCTTATTTAATAAAACCAAACACAAAACTTACATACAAACCTTCAGTCTTTGAACTCCGAGGTGGGGGGTGGGGTGGGGGGTTTATGGAGGAATACCTCGTATTCAAACGACAAACTTTTAAGGCCAGCATTCTAGAGTCAGTTTTAACAGGCGATTGACTAAATAAAGTTTAAACTTCCCATTTCAAAAATTTAGCAATCGTTTAAATTTGATCGTCATTATTGTCATAATAAAAATATGGTAGTTTAACCTTAAGGGCTTACCGTAATAGTAGGGGATGATGCTATATTACTTAATACAACTAATGCCGGGTATGAAATATCCCCAGAATACGTGTAGGTAATTGCGTAATAAGAAAAGTTTTTAGGGTACTGTTTTATTTTTAATTTTTTTTTAGTAAAAAACTTTTTTCAGGCAACGCTGAAATACTACTCTAACCGCCCGTCACGTTGCCGGCAGTATAATTTAACAACAAATTATTGTTAGATTTAAAATAATAACATGTTTTATTTAGAACAAATGCTTTTTTGTGTACAAAAGCTGTACAAGTCCTAGCGTTGGACCGAATATTTTCATCCTTCTTGTTACTAATTTCTAATTACTATGTTTTATTTTTTACAATTACCTTCTATTATTCTTTAATATTCTTTTCTATATACGAATTTTAGAGGATAATACAATAACCTTCACTTGAATTTTAAAAATTTTCTGAAAAAATCATGATAGTTGAGGACGCAAATTACAAACATTAATTTTGCAGTTCACACAAAAATTATGGCAGGAAAAGTCCAAAATCTTAAAAAATAGAAAGCGGTTACTGTATTAACAAGTTCCATAAGGTTAGCCCCGCCCATGGTATATTTTTATGTTATATAAATATTTCTAGGGATAAATTGTACTTGAGTAGCTCAAAAAATTTAAAAAAATTCCTAAAATAAACAAATATTAAAATATTGAATTTTAACTGTTAAGTAAAGAATACATACTTACATAGAAAAATAATATTTAAAAAACAATAAAAATGACAATAATTAACATATAAAAGGTTTGAACTTAGTATATTTGAATAAACCAGAAAATGAATTATGAAAAAATTTCATTCTATTCGTTCTGTTTATTTCATTTACAGATACATTACAGATTACAATACAGATTCATTTTATTTATTTAACCTTAAAGATTTCATTTAAAAACGTGACATTGTTTTAGTTTAGTTATTTGGTTTTATTTGGTAAGCCACATTGAATTTAAAGTAAACAACTTTTTAAATTTCTTGATTGTTTTAATTTAAATTTTTTCAATTTTTGTTTGGTATATTTTTCTTGCTTCTCATTATTTTACGTTTTTCTTATGTTATATACGACTGATGATCAAAAATAATTGTGCAATAGGGGCCTTTATATCGTATTACATAGTTTTTATTTTAAATTTTTATAATTTTTATAACGTAATTTTTCCAAAATTCATTTTCTGGTTTATTCAAATATTCTAAGTTCAAACCTGTTATATGTTAATTATTGTCAGTTTTATTGTTTTTCAAATATTATTTTTCTATGTAAGTATGTATTCTTTACTTAACAGTTAAAATTCAATATTTTAATATTTGTTTTGTTTGTTTATTTTAACATTACATACTACTAGCTACCACAGTAAATACTTAAAAATAAATTTTTTAGGATATTTTTCATTTATATAAATATTTCTGGACATAAATTGAGTAGCTCAAAAAATTAAAAACATTCTTAAAGCGGCTGCAACTCGAAAATTACTTATCTAGAAAGACGCAAATCTTTATTTTTAAGTTAGATTCGGTTTTAATTTAAAAACAAATTAAGTTTATACAGAAAAGACACGCTACAGGCCTTATAAGGGCTTGCTGAATTTATTTTAGCATTTTATACCTCAAAAATATTGCCAGTACCCTGTGATTTCCTTGATCATCAAATCCGCAAAAACAAAAATTAATCGTCAAGAATTGTTCAGACTTTTATCAAGACATAAACCAGCAAACAAAATTTGTTATAGCAGCAAAAAAACTCTGTTACGAATATAATAAGCTCAGACATTTTTCTAGCATCAAATTTCTGAATGTTTGCTCGACCGACAAATCATTTTTCTGAGTGCGTTTCAGCGTTTCTCAAATCCGAAATTTCTGACCTCAAAGCATTGATATGAAATTGTTTTAGGTTTCTTTGAATTTGTAATGTAGATTTTTGGGCTTGGAAATTGGCATTCATTATCGACAAGATCAACAATTCTGCGGAAGGTATAAAAAATAATGATTCAAACCCTAAGCAAGGACACGGGAATGAAGTTCAATTGATTTGTTCAATCTCTAGCATTTAATAGATAAAAATTAGAAGAAACACAAACTTAATTAAAAAAGAGGAAGATTTTCCCATAGTCCACAAATTCAATTTAATCATTTTTGGAGCTTGATTTGTGAATATTGGCTTACCAAAAGGTTTATTTTATGAATTTTGATTTAAACTGAAAAATATTTACATTTTGGTCAGCTTATTTTGGGATTTTAAATCACTGTGGAATGGAGTACATTGGAATAAAATACCAAACTTTGCACTAAGATAATATTATCATTAAAAATAATAATATCGGTCGTATACTTTTTGAATAATTTAAGTTTTAGCTTGAATTCAGAATATCTTCGGCAGGTTTACGTAACTCTAAGGACTTATAGTAATTTTTATATAAAAATTGGAAGTTATAAAATTAAATGATAAACTGCTGGTTAATAATAATAATTTGCTTCGCTTAATAAGTGAATAATAACTTAATAATTGAAAAAAATAAATTGTTGTTTTTTCAAATAACTTTTAAAAGATTCATATTTTATTAAGTTAAAGCATTTTCACAATAAATTATATTAATTTTTATGTCAAAATGCGGTGAGTGAACGCCAATTTTTAGATCAGATTAGAATATTTCTTTGATTCCACTGCTATTAAATCGCAATTTACATTAAAATTTAGTATAATGTAAAAAGTTGAGATTTGGACCGTAGGTTCGCAGATTAGATTCTCAATTGCCGTCAAATTATTTTTGCTGTGGTTTGGTTTTAAAATTTTAAAAGTTATGTAAAAAATAATTTAAGAGATTTAAAAGTTGTGAGATATGCGGGAGCATAATTTTTAACAACAATCAAACAAATTATGCTCTTAATTTCATACTTGACTTTTGAGGTTGTGAATGCAGCTTAATATGTCATGCTATAAGTGCTATAAATAAAATTACCAAATTGTATAATTTCAACAAAAAATGCATGATTAATACAATATTTATAATTTTTAATCTTTAATTTTGAAAAAATATGCCGTGTGAATCAATTAAGCGTCGTTAGTTAATCTGGTTTCCGCAATTTGGACTTCTCTTGAGTGCCAGAAGTGGAAAGAGAGTGCTGCAGTTGTATAATTATCCTTAATTGCAAATACTTATTTAGGAAAGCACCATACTTTTGCTATATGTTAATGAGAATGTTGAATTATTTAATTTCAATAATTTATAAAATTAAAAGCAAAACTCGAAAATTTCATCCTAATGAAGCCGAGCAAATATTTTAATTGCATGCTGCATTTAAATTAAAATCCGTTTTAAAGCATTTTTATTCTAAATTTATCTAAAAACCAAGTTAACCCAACTTACCTCTTTTGAATCCAAGAACAATGAAAACATTTTTGTTTGGTTTGAATTGTATTTGAAAAGCAATTCTTTTTCTGTGGTCTTTGAATTAAAATTTCTTGAACAGAGCCCCACCTGAATGATGTCTTGTTTGACGTTTGTTGTATGCTTGTCCACACCTTTGTGAATGATCGTCATTCGAGCGAAAATTTGATACGACATTTAATACTACCATAGTATATCTGCCTAAATTTTGGTTTCTATTCAATTTCAACTCGAAAGTCTACATTTTAGCAGACCACTACAAGTAATTTTAAAATTAACTTTAATTTATTATTTTTGTACAATTCGAAAAATTTTTGTTTGAATTTATTTGTAATGTTTGTAATTCATAAACCTTAGCTTTTGATCTATTTATTGCCAATTTGCTGGATCACACCAGCAGATGTGGGATTTGAACCTGCGAGTGGCTACAGTTATGATTGGTTCAATATTTAAAAGGCAGGAATAATAAAAAAATATCTGGAGTTAAGAAATCTTTATCTTGTTAATGTTATACTGACTCAAAATTGAAAATGCATTTTCAGAAAATTCATACTGAAGGGTTTAGTTTAATTTAGTCGCGTCCTCTATGAACGACAAGCAATACCGATCAATGGGGGTTTGAAATTTTGACGTAGAACTCTGTAGTTATGTGATAGAAATTTTAGGTTAAAATCATTTACAATGTCAATAACAAATTGTTTAATAAAACCTCAGATTTTAAGTTCAATAAATAGGAAAAGTTTTCACACGACATCAAAATGTTGTGAAGTTCAACTTCTGACTCGTTTGCGAGTTGTCGATAACTCGGATCTAGGCAAACGTGCTATGGCAGAAGGCCGGCCCCCGAGGTGCATTCACGTTTACAATAAAACTGGAGTAGGAAAGATAGGTAAGAAGCTTTCGTGTTTAAACTTCAGCTGTTGGTTTGACTGAAATTTTTGTAGGAGATAAGGTTTTACTTGCCATAAAAGGTGAGAAACGTAAGGGAATATTAGTGGGCTTAAAGCAGGACCAGCTACCTAATGTGCCTAAGTTTGACAGCAATAATGTGGTGCTGATTGATGATAATGGAACACCGTTAGGTACCAGGATTCATGTACCCATTCCTACAATTTTAAGAACGTTAATGAAAGAAAAGACGCATGCAAAAGCTGCAGATTACACAAAAATATTAGCTATTGCTAGTAGATTTGTTTAGATGATTTAAGGTAATTTTTTTTAGAAAAATAAAGAAATAGTTAAATAAGCTGTACTTCTTTCTTTCTGTTCTTGGTAATAACAGCCCGGGCGCCAGGAGAAATGTAATGTTCTCAAAGGCTTATTTTTGGAGATAACAGCCCTGACGGACGAGGTAAATTTTAGGAACTTTGTCAGCGAAATATTGGAATATTAATTTCACAAAGCCGAAGGTTGAGGGAAATTTGATGATCAATATTTCCTGAAAGCTCCGGTAAATTTACCTCTTTGGAGGGCTATTTGAACAAGTATAACTCGAATGCGCAGCACGAGAAAATGTTTTACAATATTCTGACTTTTTGCAACTTCTATGTTCAGGTTGCAATCCCGTGACAAGGTTACTAATATGTATCGGTAACCATTTTCTGATTTGATTAGTAACTAAGACTGGTTTGATATCTTAAAATTTAAATTAACTTCAAAATGTTATCATTAAGTTATAATCGAGGGGTAAATCACAGAGAAATTTTGGTGTATAAGATCAAGGAATTGCAAGAAACCAAAAGAGGAATTGGTATACAAAATTTTGGTCTGTGTTTTACTCTTTGAAAGTAATTTAACCACAAATTTTGGATAGTATATAAGTTATTACAACTAATATGTCGGTAAATTATCAGATCGCAGAACAATAGTACTTTGTATATTAGCCAACTGGAAATTGCTAATTTATAAATTAGTCTAGTAACTGTAATATACATTTTTACACCCTCTTAAATAAATGAATTTAAAGTGAAAAGACACATACAGTTGGAATGAACTCCACAAAGCCCAATCTCGGGGTTACATTTTTTTGAAAATCAGACCCTTCTTAATTTTTATTTTTTAAATTCACTATTTTCGATTATAAAAATTTACTTTTTTAATTTGATTTACAGTTTTACAATAATTTAAATTTCTATTTCGTTTGTTACCCCCAGGTTTCAATCAAAGCGAAAGCACTTGCACTCTCTCAAAATTAACTTGTTTTTTAAATATACTCATAGAATTAATAACTTAATCAGATATGGGCTAGGGGAGTAAATCTCTTTTTTCTAAGTTTTTGAAAACCACAAAAGGATGTTATATGCCATTAAAAATATTACGATTTTCTTGAAGTTACTAATTTGCATGTTAATTAAACAGTCAGCCAAAATATGATCTGAATTTAAATACGGTGATGTACCGAGGCTGCTCCGAGGAATATTAAAATGTACTTAGTATCACTCAATGAACTTTACTCTGAAAATTCTATATGGGTAATGGTGGCAATCAACTCGGAGAAACTGACGAATCGGATTCTCAAAGATTCAAATCTTTAAAAAAATCTGATAATTTTGATTCATTTTTAAATATTTTTTATACTTTTCTTAACTTTTTTTTGAAAATCTAGACACTTTTTTCACTCATTTCTTATTTAGTTCTATGCGACAATCCTGAATCCATGAAATAAAAAATAAATAATGAAAGGTTCACTAATATAACTCTTAGGTTGTGCCTACCAGAGGGATTTGTTGTCATTCTGGAAGGAATTTATTGAAAATTATAGAAATTCTTTTGAGGTTTTCAAGAAATTTAATAATGTATTTGTGTCATGTTTCATACAAATTTGATAAACAGGATTTTTTTGTTGTGGCAAAACCAAACAAAAAAAATTTTTGTTCTCTAAATCAGTTCATGGCCAATAACTCCCTCAGAAGTTAGGGAACTACATCGATTAAAAATCAAATTTAAAACATTTGACGAATTTTTTTAGGTAGATATTTTCGTCTCTTTGACGAGTTTACGTATCCTTAAATTATTAAGGAAATTATTTCCTTTGGTTATAATCTTTAATAGTAATATATTAAGGATAATATATTATAATCAAACAACCAAAGGAAAACTAAATAAATCTGGGGTAACTACACAGATCTTATATGTTTTAAATTAAGATGGAACTTGGATTACCGTAGTTCTCAAATAAAGTAGGGATAATTGGAAAAATATAATTTAAATGAAAAGTTATCAATTCTAAACATAAATCGTAATCTTGTATAGGTACTTGAAATAAAGGAAGATCTACTGGATGGTCGAATAACTGCGTACTACTCGTATGGTCATAATCTCCATAAGTGAGATTGAAGAACTATCGAATGCTCATGGGGGGTGGAGGGGTTGATGCCAAAAGGTTAATAAAATAAAAACTCATTTTCAATCAGCCAGGCGAAGGATTATCATTTTAATAGTTTTCAGTCGTTGAGATTTAATGCAATCGTAACATATTGTCGGTACACCGTTTCGTCGAAAGCGATTTGACGTCGGCCAATTCGGCTATACTAGTTTCGGCGATTCCAGTTTGACACCGGTATTTCGACGATTCTCATTCGGCAACAGAAAATTCGACTACGTCGATTCTGCGACGGGAAATTTATTTAAGTGTTAAAATTTAATTAAAAATATAAAAAAAATTATTTTTTATTTTTAAATTAAATATTTATTCATGTACATATATCACAGATATCATAATACATACTTTTTAAGCAATTAAGCAAATCGGGGAAAGAATAATACAATAAATATTATTGAAAAGGAGCAAAAAGCAAAAGAAAGGATTCACTTAAGGAAGGTAGCAAGGGGTGATTGTAAGTTCCACCGGTCGGTCAAATCTTTTTTAATCCGACATGTATAAGTTCCACCGATCGGTCAATTAAATTGAGATGGTCAAGGTTATTATTAATCTTTTAAGCAGGGCCGTATTTGGACTAGATTTTCGGGGGGGGGGGGGGTAAAAATATTAAAAAATAAATAGCTAATTTATTAAAATACAAAGGAAACTAAAATTCAAAAAAAATAAAAATATAAAGTACAACATATTTAAAAAATAAAACAATACTACAATAAAAATAAAATATAAAATAAAAAATAGAAGGAACTCGATAAATAAATAAATACCTAAATAAAAAAATGTAAGTTCCAACTTAAACCGTCAGTCATGCTAAAATCGGCAAAATAAATGCAATTTTGGTAATTTTTTTAAATTTAAATTTTTATATATTAATTTTTGAAATGTAATGTTTGCAAAAAAATGAGTAGAGGGAGGTTTTTTTTTGCCAAGATGGCGGAAACGATGGAGGCCTAGATTTTGCTCCGCTGATTTTTTTAGTATAATTTTGTGCAAGTATTTTTGCAATTAAGATTTTATTTTTGAGTATTGTTATTGGAAAATTTTGTTTAAAAGTATTTTGGTCGAAAGTGACCGCAAAAAAGTTGAAATTTTGTGTGAAGATTGTTTTTATTTAATTAAAGTAATTATTTTTTGAGTGATTTTTCTTTATTTAAGTTGGATATTCAAAGAAAATTTTGATTTTTGTGAACTTTATTTAATGGTTGAAAATAATTTATCGAGGGAGCGACAAATTTTGATTACAGGTTGACTTCTGGGGGGCATCGCGGATAAAATTTTGTTTGTGCCATTTTAAAAGTTTTGTTTACTACGATATTTTTAATAAGTTTAAACTTATTCATATTTTAATTTTAAACTCTTTTGTAAAAAACCGTCTTTAAATAACATTTTTTAATTTAATAAAAATCACAAACTAAATTCTTATTTTACGGATGGTAAATAATGTTGTCAAAACGAAGAACCAAATTACACCAAAATATAAGACAATTTATGGGTTTGCAATGCCTACTCTAATTTATTGCGGAAGTGTTATTTTAAGCTATGTTGCCGATGATGGTCATAAAATTTATTTTTCTTTTAAAATTTTTGGTTCAAACAATTTATAGCAATTTAAAATTTTTACCATAATAGTAAGAATTAAGATAAAATATCTATTTTGATTGCAGGCGGACTTCCAGTACTTGATAAATAATTTCGGGGAGGTTTTAACCTTTACCCCCCTCCGTAAATACGGCACTGGTTTTAAACCTTTTTAGCTTCATTAAAGTTATACAAAAAATATGGCATTTACGATGCAATATCACTTACGATTAGTTCTAGACAAGCTATATATTAGCAAAAAAAAAGATTAAAAACTGATCATTGGTGGAACTTACCACCGTCCGTAGGGAGATAACTAACTTTTAACGACGGGTTTTTTAAATACAAGTTCGAAAAGCCATAAGCGTTCATACTTAAAGGTTTTTTTGTAAATTTAAACTCGTACTGTGGTCGAAACTGGCATAGCCAAATATCGGGTCGCCGTATTGACTGTCGCCGAACCAGAATCGCTAAAATGACGGTGTCAGACATACTGTCGTGTTACGAAAGGATTTGACCGCCCCTGATGCTTTATTGATTTTTTTTTTAATTTTGAATTTGAATTGTAAGGTGGTAAGATTTTGGAACTGTAAGGTTGGCAGAAGAATTTTATTGGGGGGGGGGGGATTTTTGCCAAGATGGCGGAAACGGCAAAGGTCTGGATTTTTCTCCGCTGAGTTTTGAGTTTTTTTTTGCGTTTGAGCTTGAAATAGAAATTTTTTTTTAATATTGTTAACGAGAGTTTTGTTAGAAAGTAATTTTGGTCGAACCTGACCAAGCAAAGTTTGAAATTTTGTGATTGGAGGAATTTTATTTGATTAAAGTACTTTTTATTGGATATAATTAATTTGGAGTTGTTGAAATATTTTAAATATTAGATGAAAATTTGTCGGCGAAACGACAAGGTTTTGATAGAGGGTCGACAGCTGTAACATGGTATAACTATAGCTATTTTTAACCGACTTCAAAAAAGGAGGAGATTATCAATTCGGTTGTATTTTTTTTTATGTTTGTTACCTCAGAACTCCGTCATTTATGAACCGATTTTCAAAATTCTTTTGGCGTTGAATCAAGTATAGTTCCAAGTTGGTCCCATTATAATTTCATTTGTATTGAACCTTAAACTTCGAAGATAAACCGAAAAAACCGTCAAACTTCTCAACTCTTCTCAAAATCGGCTTAATAACGCATTAAGTACCTGTACCTGTTTTATATTACCTGTTCTTGCCCGGTGGGTCACAATCTTTTCTTAAGTACCCTACTTTTATTAATCTTCTAAGTAGTACGTTAAGTATAAGGTGAATAGTAAATACATTTATATCAACTATGATCGTATTTTCAAAATTCTTTTTGCGTTTAGTAGGTCTACCCATACTCGCTTTCGATAAATAGTTACAAAACGCAACATGCACTAAAAAGGATAAAATAAAAAATTTTTAGAACAAAATAAAACCGACTTCAAAAAAAACTACTATGAAAAAAATGCACTAAAAAGTAAAAAATAATTTCGTTATTTAGTTACTTCAACTAGCTGGCATAGGCGGTCAATTATTGTAATCTTTGCAGTCGGTGCCGGCCAAGCTTTTAAAAAATTTAGTTTTAGTAATTTAGCCAGCTTGGATGGCACCGACTGCAAAGATTACAATAATTTACCGCTTATGCCAGCTAGTCGGTTTTATTTTTTTTTTTTTTATTTAATTGAAAAGTTGGGGTTGCTGCGATAGATTTTATAAATGGTTTCATAGTGGAAGTTAATTTATTTGGATATTCAGAAGATAAAGTTGCATTTAAGAGAGCAAAGTGTGGATTAGTAGATACTACATAGAATTATAAATTTGAAATTATAGGTTCGATCCTTAAGAATTTTTTTAAAGAAGATCTTGATCCGTGGTATAGTGGAAGATACGTGGTAAAATAAAGGACGGTAATTTATTTTTTATAAAAAATGTCACCGTACATCAAGGATACAGTACATAAAATTATCAGGACCGGATTGGAAAAATTACTGATAAGCACTATTTTATGTAATTATTCAGTTGGAGAGGTTGGTTGGTTGATTAATGATATGGTTTGGTGATAAAACAATTCGAGTACCGGAAAAATTACATAAACAAGATGTCGATTATTCTAGTTACTTCTCAACTTCCAAATAAGCCTACTGCGCTCGGACCGGAAGCGGACTAGAGAATGGCGTAAACAAATACATCTATGCATCTCAACAGTATGCATCTTTGGGGAATATGGAATCCCTTCCAGTATCCCACTAATTAATTTAGTTACTAATTTCAATCAAATCATATTACAATATGAAAAGAATTCCGTGGTTATTAGTTTAGACAGAATTCCAGAACTTCCCAAGTATTTGTGCAAAATTTCAGCTTCGTAGGTGGTCTAGTTAGTGATCGAAGAGTTGAATGAGTTATTGTAGCTTTGTGTTGACTGATAAAAATATCCAGATACATACTACCTATCGGGTAGTAAAATCAGTACCCTCGTGTACGAACTTCTAAACAGCCCCAATCTCTAGAAATAGAGCAAATTTCACTTAGTCTTCGACTTCGTGAAATGCATATTCAAATGTTTTCTTTGTGTAAGTCTCTAGAAATTTCCGTCGTCCCAGAGCTGTCCAGTGCAGTAGTCTACCTATAATAGATATTGGAAAATTGCATCGAAGTGTGATAAGTAGCATAACCGTCAGGCGGCAGCAGGAATTTTCATTTTCCACTGAAAATACGGAGCACTACGAAGTATATCGATCGTTGTTTCATCCTGCTGTATATCCATTCTGTTGTATCGTTTTTGCTTCTAGTGTTCGTTAATGCACACTGTGTTTAGTAGCTTAGCGTTAGACTCGTTATTATTATTTAACTCATCTAGCCGGTACTTTTAAATTTTATATGTCTCATTAATTATAATGAACAAAAAATGACATCCACCACAACGATTAGAAAATCCTATGGAAATAGAAAATTGTATTCGTTTCCTGAAGATTATCCTTTACGTTTTGTAAAACCGTCAAAAAGTTCTGCAAACAGCAGTAGTGCACCCAAAAAAAGCGAAGATGTAGCTAAACTTTTGAAATATATAGACGATAACATTGTGGGAAAAAATAATGCATTCTTGGGTCCTTTCGGAAGGCGAAAAGGTATGTTCATTTATTTTTTTTTGTTTTGGAAAACAAATTTGTTTTCGTTAAATGTTCCGAACAATAATTATTATGTCACCGATTACAATATTTGTTATTATAAAATATGATTAGAGATAATCTCAGTCGAGTATGTTCTAGACTCGATGTCTCTTAATTTAATTATGAAGTTTTTCACTAATTAAATTTTTTGGAATTATCACCTGAGCAAAAAGTTTTGCTCTAGTTTTTTACAGCTTTGTCAGTTACATAATTTGCATCGAGACATTTTGAATGCACAGTTATTAATTAATTTAATTTGGGCCAAGGATATTGGAGATTTTAGTTTTACTATCGTGATTTGATAAATTATTGTACATGCGAATGCAAAATCCATTAATCATTGGGTGCATTTTCAAACGAGAATTGCTTTTGATAGATATGAAACTGAACCGAAAAATTGCGATTTTGGTTTTGTGTTACATAACAGGAACATTTAATTTTGAAAACAACTGCATAATAATAATCATGATGCTGCTATCGTATTTTTACGTTTCATAATATTACGGTTTTTATTTACTTTTTGATTATCAACATCAACTAAAGTGTACATAACAAACGTAAACTCGCACATTTATCATGTATATATTTATATTATGTTATTTAAAATTTAAAAAAAAATATGAAAGGATTTTTGAATATTACTCAAACGAGATTCGAAACTAAGCTGACTTTCCAGAGAATCAAGTTTGTTCGCACGACTGATCTGAACGGCCGGATTTAAATAATTTGGAGCGGCACTCCAATTTTCAGATAACGCGATTAAGAAAATAGACAAAGGCAGCTTGAGCTATATTGTTTTATTTTTAGTTAATTTGCATTATCCAAGTTCTGGATTCGAGAAAATCCAAACAATATAACTTTATTTGAGTAATTTCGTAATTTTCTCAACGTTTAATTAGGTAAATTAATACATAATAAATTTAACAGGGAAGTGTGAATGTGTGTTAATTTTTAAACCAGATTTAATAAGACACTTGATAGTCACAATTGGAATATTTATGTCGGTTTCAAAAAGGAGCTTTGCAGAGACCATCAGGAATTGTAGATAATTCATTCATCGGACTGATAGATACTATGTGAGTTAGGTTCACGCAGACCTTTTTATCAGTGTAGGCGTAAGTTGGTGTTTTTTTTGCACTAGAGAAGTTTAATACAACTTTTTGTCGAATATTAAACCCTACAGGTTTATTTTTAGAAATTATCCACATGTTTAAACATTTTTATAAAAAATTTGCCTTAGACTTAGCGCCTTTGCATAGGGAATCGAAATTTTAACGGAATAAGTAGAAAGTTTATTCAATCTATAAAAGAGGTTGATTGGAAAACCTTAAAATAAACCAAACTAGGGATTAAAACAAAAACATCATAGAAAATTAATACTTGAAATCCCAGTATAAAGAAAACTGGAAGAGCGACAAGAATAAATGGAAACAGGTGTATATGCAGGATTTATTCTTTGGAGCACTTCAGCCGAGCGTAGCAAGGCAAATTAACCCCGTAAGCGATTTATTTTTTATTTTAAAGGGCATGCACCTTCCTGCACTTTGTGAAGGTAACCTGCATTTAAAAAAAAAATAAATGTATCCTGAAAGTTTACCTTGGATTCTATTAATTGCGTTTCTATTTTATTTTGTTTTTTGTAGTTTGAAATTTATTATTTAGTGGAAAAAGTGGAAATTATGGGTTTAAATCTCAATTAATGATAAATTCACATTACACTTTGATTATTTACGTAGCTAATTTTGCAGTATTTGCATATAAACCACAGCACAATCTTGGCGCCCAACGTGAGGCTATAATTTAATAAGTAAGTTTTTATTGCTTGTCAGCGTTACATGGACATTCGTTTTATAACATTGCATGTTTGGTTAAATTATATATTATTGTTAAATTAATTTTGGCTTCAAATAATTTTTATCATCTTCGATAATTAAATTTAAAATAAATTAGGATAATTTGTAATTAAATTGTTTTTGTCAACTTGAGATCTTTAATCGTCGTTCTTGGTCATCACACAATGAGTTTAATATTCTTAGATTAAACTTTTTTGCATTTTATTTATTCTGTGTGCAAAATTGATGGCGTTCATTTGGTAAAAGTCAAGAAAGTCCAAATATTTTTATTGTTTTAGCACTGCTTTGTTTGCGTCTCCTTATTTTAAAAACAAAGTTCAGTATTGTGTTCCGGTTTCAGCTAAATTAATAAAATTTAAAACATGTAAAATTTTCCACTGTTTGGAATCTACTTGCGTTGTTTATAAATAAATTAAGTAGGGCATCTATTCGAAATTTAGTTCCATTGTTCCTGTTGCTGAAATTTTACGGCTTATTTTTTAATTTTTACGATTAAAATCAAATCACAATTGGTCATTAGCGATTTTTTTTTGTAATTGGAGCAATTAAAATGGGAAAAATTAACAGCTAATTTGTGGTAAATAATCATGCAAAATTAAAACAAACAAAAAATTGTATTATGCCATAGAAATAAATGATGTGCATCAGTGAAACGAAATATTAAAATGGGGGGTCAAGGCTGCGTTCGCGTTCAATGTCAACATCTTTGAATGCGTCAGACATCATTTTGACCGAAAGTAAAAAATGCTCCACATTTTCGTCGAGCAAATACCACACAATAATTACCATCTTCGTCTCATTAAAAATACCATTTGGTCGTCCCAGTTTGATAATAATAAGGATGCACAAGCCGCTGCTAGATAAATTCTGCGAAGCATATTTCGACAAGTGTCCAATCAATTTTTTTAATAATTAGGACATTCAACCATTAAGAAATTATTGAACTGCTCGAATTTCAAGGAAATATTTTAACAATCGAAAGCGATCATTTCATGCTTCGTGTAATTTAGCGTTCAATCCTCTTTATTTTCATGAACGAACTATGACACAAAAATTGTTTTCTCTTGCGAAGGCGGAAATCTTGTTAGGAAAACTTTGAGAAGCTCTAAAACTGTTTATTTTAGCGAAGAAGCCTCATCAATTCCAATTTTCTGGCTGAATTTGAATAAATTAATTTATAAGTCTTGTAAATAACTTAAAGGAGCATCGATGCCTCGAAATAGATCTGGACTAAAAATGTTTACTTTTGTAAATATTTCAGACTTGCTGAAACATCAATACCCCATATACAGAGTGATCCACTCAAATCTTAAGAAAAAAATGGGTTTTTTCGTTATTTAATCTTCATTTGTCCTAAAAGCGCTTACACGTAACTTTTTGGGGGTGAATTTCACCCTACAAAATATTAAATGTCTGACGACATATTATTATCATTTGAAAGCCCGACGAATTCGCTTTGCAACAGTGTTTCAATTTTGGAAATCCGATCGTTACTTGCCAAGTAAATGCTTTCCAGAAACAAAACAAAATATAACAGATTGCTGATAGCAGCTTTACATTAAATGGATTGGAAGGAGAGGATCTATTAAATGGCCCACAATTGTTTTCGTTCAAGTTACAAACTTTGTTCAAAATTTGAACAAAGTTTGGTGACTTGATTTAATTTATTTACTTATAATATTCTTCAGATTTCATGCTTTTCCTAGATTTTCCGGTTTTCCCCCAAAATTGTTTTTTTTAGTTAGTCAGGCTAACCTGACTGACCATTGTTCTAGAGATCACTGCTGGCCAAGTACAAGTTCGTGTATCACCATGCGGTCACCCATCCAGGTGCGATCCGCTGGCAACGTAAACGATATTATATTATTATTATTTTTTATTTCTCCACGGAATGTTGTAATCCTTGATAATTTTTATACAATGATACTTTACGATATAACCGTTAATGACGACAATTACAGAATAAACTAGAATTTTTTAATTTATTACTTAATGGGTTGGTGTAATAGTGCACTTGACTTTTTAAAAAAATTTAATTGTTTCTAAGTATGAAAAGTACCTTTCGGCTCGAGAATTTTTTAATTATATACTTCAAAGAAATTTTGAAAACAAAGTAAATACCGTGTAAAAATAATTATTTCTTTGCTTCATTAACAAAAAAGTTGGCATAATAACAATTTTTTTACGCTCGATGGGTTGAACGACCCTAACGTAATATTTTATTTATTTATTTGCTTGCATTTTGATGCTGTATGTGGGTCACTATGAAGTGTATTTGTTTCAATAAAAAGGGTTAACTAAACGATGGAGTAGTTTTATGTGGTCTAAGCCGAAGACGATATTGATCGAAATTAGGGGTGACCTACCTTACCCAAGGGTGTCGTGCACACGCGAACTCCTCTGGACATTCACCCTAGAATTTATAACTTGAATGACTTCACTGGTTATTTTTATAGATGATTACCTTTTGTACCTGAAGGTTATTGGGAACGTCGATATTGAGCCAAACACTTTTCAGCGGGATGACAGTATGCTTCGCTTGCATGCAACAAAACATTAATTTCCACTTTATTTGACCACCCTGTATATGTTAATCAAATAAAATATCAATTCGATAAAACTGTAACCTTTATTGTCTAGTGGTATTGTTACGCTCGTCACGCTTTTTTCGGAATTTATTAGAGGCAATCAACTTCAAATCTTTTCCTTTGGAGAGGCAGAAGGCGGGGGGGGGGGGTCAAATTATACACTTGCGTGCGTGCTGTCGGTCTTGAAAAAAATATTTTACCTGAAGTGACTTCAGCACTATTTGTATACTATAATACTTGGAAGTGTGAAAGAATTTTCTGAAAATAGAAAATTTTGTCGATTGTATCGGTTACTTTTACTCAAAAATATAAATTTAAGTTTACCTACGTCAGACAGGAAGACGGTCGATTAATTTAAAGTATCGATGTATCCACTAAGTAAAACATTATTATTATTATTTATAGAATTTGATGTTCAGTGTTGGCAAAATCATTATTTTGAACTCACCTAAAATTATATTATAGCTTTGCAATTACGATGTTCGTCAGATTTATAATTGTTTGATTTTATTTCGTCGTTAGCTGTGCCAAAATGTTCAACAGGTTTATTTAATATGGCAAGGAAAAAATTAATTAGACTTTGTTGTTTTCCTGAATTTTTCTGAGCCTGGAATGTACTATTCTCGATTAGCTACGCTGTTGTATATGTTAGTTTTTAGCTTTATCTTGCGATAAATTAAATCCCACGTTTTCTCTTACCACCAACACTTTACCTAATCTTACAAAATTATTTAATTCCAATTTGTTTCATATTAAACCATCGAAATTGTTTTTGGATTTCAAAATACGGACTGTTTTAAATATTTATACGGAAACAATAATTGGCATTTTCTGGCGTCATTGAATAAATTCGAAAACTGATTTAAAAAAATCTAAAGCGTTTGAAAATGCAATAAGTATATAAATAAATATGATTTTTTCTATATTTTAAGGTCAAGCTTAGCTTTTTACAATACACGATCATGCAAAAACTACGTGTATTTTTATACTCGTTTATCAAGAGGAACATCTTTATAGTACCCACTGTAAATAAACATGTTGTTCTTTTTACACTAGATATACAAATAACTATTTTTAGACGTTAAACTACGTATAAATCCTGCTAATTTACTAAATGCCTTTTAGGCCTCCCTCTCCGGTTTCCAAAACCATATATTATATGTGTTCTTTCTTGAATAAAATTTTAATTGTAAAACAGAAGTCCTTTGTGAGCCTTTGGATTTAAAATTCAATTTTGTAAAAAATAATAACTGATTTTAAGATTTATTTTATAATTTTGCTTGCGGTAAATTATAATAAATAAATAATCACTTTCCTCGAGATTTATTTTGGTTAATGAACCGGTTTCGACTTGACGTCATCATCAGCACATACCTGCAAAAAAACACATTAATTTATTAACTTTCATATTCATTGCAAAAATCATTATGTGTGAAAGATGAACTAGAATTCATATAGTTTCTGATGACGATGACGTCAAGTCGAAACCGGTCCTAACCAAAATACATCTCGAAGAAAGTGTTGATTATTTATTTATTGTTTAGTCAGGGAGTTAATCTGTTTATCCTTTTTTTAGCTTAGTTTTTTTATGTTTTCGTGCTTGGTTATCTTGGTCTATCAATCCGTTTATATTTTTTCGACCTTCGTCTAGTATGAGTGATAAATTTTGACCCGATTTAATAATGAATTTTTAACGAATCGTAAAATTTCTTGTTTTATTTTCATTTTATTTTATTTTATTTACTTTCAGAAACTACTGATATTTTACTGTTTCTTTTAATGCTATTTTTATGAACCGATTTACTTCACAATGCAATTTTTATTCGTTTTTGAAAACTTCAATAAAAATGAAAGAAAACTAGATCACTCGCATAAACCAATTAAATTTACTATACTCAAATAATTCAAAACTATTTTAGAAATTTTAAAATAGAATTTCGGTGTCTTTATTTTTAAAAATCCGGTCATACGAAATTGTAACGTTGAAATAAACTTCCTTCTGAGGTTTTTCAATTTATTTGTGGAATTCGACCACCACGATGGTTTGCTGTGTTCGTTGGTTGACTGCAGGGGAGGAAATAAAATTCGTCTATATTTTCCAATTTAATTAATTTTCAAAGTTCATCGGTCTAATAACGACTCACTAATGTCTGTAATCATGGGTTAATAAATTTTCTGAAAATGAAAACAATGGAATTGGTCTCTATTTTATGCCGATGGAAAATTTTCCGAAGTAAAAATTCTAATTTATAATCCTAATAATGGGGTCAACGTAAGCTAACACTTTTATTTACCGTGGATGAATTAATTGATATCAAACATATGCCTGTAAAAGGGAAGGTTCGATTACATCATATCGGAATTTGAAAAAAAAAATCTTATCGATTTGTGCATGACGTATCCATTCGGATTGAGTAGGATGATGCTGCTCCACATATAATTATTTTTCTAAACTTGGGGGGGAATCACCCCGTATACCTGCAAAAAACTCGTTTGGTGATGACGCAAAGCTCAAACTAAAAGTTGGTTGCAAAATTCAATTTCTGCCTTTTATTATCATTTTTTGTTATTGGTGAAACGTGGCACTGCACTTGAAGGTTTAATAATAGTTTTATCGTCGTCAATTTTAGAGCATTTTAAAGTTATTTGTTTAGATTGAGAATCGCGCGTTAAAGCGATACCGGTTAGTTAGCAAATAAGATAATAAATCAATTTTGTGTTTAATTTACTTTTCTAATCGTTAAATTAATAATAAAACGGTAATGCTTTAAAAACATATTTAACTTCATATTTAAAACCGATTATCGAATCGTCGATCCCTACGCCGCCGCAGTAGAGAAAACAGCGATGGGCAGCAAAATTTGATATTTGCTCGAATTTTTTTGTAATACATAATTTTGATAACAAAAAATGGATGATCATGTCAAAACAATTTCGCATTCCAATTTGTAACAAAACGTTCTGTGTAGACATTTAGATGAACAAACGTGATTCGTCTTATGACGTGTACGTTTTTTTGCTATCAATTATTTTCTTGGTAATAACATTTAATTACTACTTTTGAATGGTAGACTGTGCGCCGCCCATCGCTGATATAATAGCAATGTTATTTTAAATTTAAATTTTTTAAATGAGATTATCTTATTAACGTTAGAAAACATCTTTCATAACACGAAATTTTTTTATCCAGAATGATGTCATCCTAATCTTCTAGTGTACACTTAATTAGTTGTGTTTTAATGACATAGATACAAAATTTAGATTAAAAGAACATTATTACTAATTATCTAACAGCCTTTTTATAGTTTTTGAAATATAATTTTATAACGTTTCTCAAAATAAGTCGACAAGGCTTTTCCGGAGTCTACGGTCTAACGGCACGGCTACGCGTATTGGAGAATAACTTACTTTTACAACCCAATTGCGATGAAAATAGAAGCGTCAATATATGAAGGTTTTTAATTTGGCAGGGGGATGTGTAACAAACGATAGAATTTTCAAAAAATTTAGTGAAAATTTTTGCAGTTCAAAAAATTAATTTTTACTTTTGAATGCATTTTTGAAATTAAGTAGTAATAATTCAACAACTTTTATAATATGCAATTTGAACTTGTAATGCACCACCTTGCCTTATGATTTATATTTTAACTCAACTAAAAGTTTAAAAAAAATTAATGTCGTTACCTTTAAATACTTTTATAATAATAAAAATTTATCGTTAATAACCGTGACGGAATTCTTCCACTTTAACCTTAACTCATATAATTTATATTCTGCGGATAATAGAGAAAGGTTGGTTGAAATGTTTGCAGAATTGCAAATATTTCAATATTTTAGACATGAAAGTCTTTTGATGAAATTAGTCAATATTTACCGCCTATTATTACATATTTGCAAGTCAATATTTAAGTAGGTGAGCAAAAAACTGTATTCCGATCTACTTATTTAACATATTGCAGTTCTGAAAGAAAAGAAATTGCAACAATAGAACAGAAAGATTTTTAAATGATAAGTTTAACATCGGAACTAGCACAATTAATGCATATTCTGAAACAGAGATGGCGTTGGCGATTTTAAGATTCAAGTTGCTTCCGCATAAGATTTCTATTCAACCGTTTGGCTTTCCAAATATGGAGAGGAACCTCCATATTGTCGTGTTTCAAAGGGATTCGCACCCACCCTGTACATTTTAAAGAAAATTTTGTTTTAGTAATTTTAAGTTGTAAGATTGAAAAATTGGAAAGGTGGGGGCGAATGACAAGAAATTCGAGGCTTTTTGCCACGGGTCGCCGCAAGAGTAAGCGGTGCGACTTTTGGCTCGTCAATTTTGGCTTTCAAAAATTTATTTTTGAGATTTTGTTATTTTGAAGTTGTGAGTTACGAGGCTTTTTATTATTCTTTTGATTTTAATTATTATTAATTTAAATAAAGTGATTTTTATGCGAATACATTATTGCGCTTTTTTAGAAGTATATTTTTTGATACTTGGAATTCATTTAGATACATTTTTTTATGAGTGGCTACTGAACAATAGTTGATTTGATTGGTTTGATGGAATTAGAAAGAGAACAGTGAAAATTAGAATTAAGTTTGAATTATTAAAAATTGTAAAATTAAAAATTATTGCATTCGTAGGAACGAATGGTGCTGTTGATAAGCGGGTGATTTCGATAAGGTTAAAATCAAAACTTTGATCCTTTTTAAGAAAGTTAAAATTTTACATTTAATTAAATTTGGATACTTAGTTTTTGAAGAAGATTTATTTTGGAGAATTTATTTTTTATTTGCATTAGAAGAATTTTATTTTTATTTTTGAGAACGATAGAACCCAACCTGAGATACGACCGTCTCATCTCGCGCATTTAAGAGCAAGCTTGGAGCACTTAGGAATGCTTGGGAAAATAGCTTTTTGCTAAAAAAACCATTGCAATATATAGCACGTTTACAGTGCTACAGGTTATGGGTCCAGATTAACCATAGGTTAAAAATCGAAAACAAAAGTTTACGCACTTTTAAATGCGGTAAATAGCTTATAGGGGAAATATAATTATCTCTAGTCTACGACAAAAGCCATCTTTCGCTTTAAACAGTACGCAAAATATTGGTTCTATTTAGTCCAATCAGTTCTATTTAGATTGGAGTAAATAAAATAATTTAATACTAAGCCTTACAAATGTAAATCTGATTGGTCTGAGGGGTACCTCCCAGAGCACCCTTTGCTGGGGGAGTATTCCAGACCCCAGAGCCAATACTCAGAAGAAAAAGTTTGCGAAAAATTGAAGACCCAGAACAAAATATGGAAATCAATTCTCTAGAACCGCCGAAGGCCGGACAACCACCTCAACCACCGCCTGACCTTCTAATCAATGTGTTTGTTTGTTTATTATGTACAAATAATCTACACCGTAAGTCATAGTGACCTAAAACTTTGCAAGGTGGTTTAGTTTTTCAGGGTATAAGTAGCCGGGGTGAGGGTATTTAAATTTTTTCTACCGGTAAACTTTAAATCACATCAGGACTGAACCAAATACTTCAACAGTTACTTATAACAATGGAGTCTCTGTTACATCAATTTTATTGTAGATCCGCCGCTGCTTCCAGTTAACTCACTTGAGATAAACAATCGAGATAAATTTGTTGCAATAAGAACACGGGGAAAATGACAACATAACATTTTAAAAATGTGGATAAGGAGTATTATATACAAAAAAAATTATCAATTTTGTTTTTTATTTTAGTTACTTTTTTATTTAAATGTTATAGAGGAGTTTTAGATTTTCGAAGTGGATGATGTTATTTTTTTGCATGATTTTGTTATTGAAAATTTATAAAATAAATTTATTATGTACCTTCATTATATTAATTATTAATTTGCAAAACAATAGGGAAAACCCATACACATTCTACCCTTAAATTGAAGGAAAATTAACTTTATTTTATGTAAACCAAACTTTTAAAATGGCATGTCGAAATATTGATAGAATTTCAACTAAAAAGTTATAAGGAAATTGTGTATAAAATTTTATTTGCTCTTGTTTGGGTTGGTAAAAATTCATCCCGTTTAAGTGGCTGTGTATTTTTAATAAGACACGGGATTTCTGTGTTGACCCATTTAAAACTAAGCACTCCATATACCACTCGAGATTTAAAAATTTTAGCTGAGAGATGTAAAAGAATGTGACGGTATGATCGATCGAAATTTTAATAAGTTAATGATTTAGTATTTTGCATTCCAATGCTTTGGGTAAATTTACTCGAAAACTATGTTGTGGCGCTCCCGTCGCTAAAAGACAGATTTACATAGGCAAAAGTTATGCAATTACTAGATAGCAAAGTTTAGAAAAATTATTCTGAATTTTTGGTTTTTTAAAAAATGTTGGAATATTCTTTGAAGGAAGCTAATCCTTCATATTTCCGTATCTGCATTCGATAACACTTCTGTACTTCTACATTGAGTGAGCTTAATCTATGCGAGAATTAATCACTCCGCTTCAATATTAAACTGAATTTATTTAAATAATTAATTTTATTTTTTGTAATAATTTAAAAAATAAAAATAAATTAGTTTAATAAAAAATTGGAAAGGGTCCTTTATATAATAACCTTGAATGTATAGTACGCCTTATTCCGGTACTTTTGGACGTACCAGATTATATAAAATTAAAAAACTTGAATATTTATTTCAAGTAAAATTACTATTATCTCTGAGTTAGTGCCTGATAAAATTGAAAGAATCTAAAATTGGCTCAAGCAAATTTCAATCGATTACGTTTTTTATCGCCTTTGATATAATCGATTATTATCATCAACGTCTCAATTGAGTTGTTATTATTTCTATATTTTAATAGACCTTTAAAACCTAATCTTGATTACAAATAAAGCCGCACCCACACTAAATTTTCCGGATCCCCGACATCTTTTCACAGAACAATTTTACTACTCGTAAAAAGAATTTAATTTGTTAATCCAGCACATTACTACAACTTGTGTATTAGTCTGGGAATGTAGACGAAATCGGAGATTGCAGACAAACTAAAATTAGCAAAAATTATGCACCTTCAGATGTTTGCAAAAATCGATCCAAAAATTAATTATTCTGAGCAATAATTTTTCCGACGCACAGGAAGTGTTCGTTGCCAATTTTCGCGCAGTTATTACAAATCCAAACGCAATCAAACTATTTTACAGTAAAAAAAGACGACAATAAATAATTAAAATTCGACCATTTTTGAAATGTGTCGCTTTTTAATTAACGACCTTGACTCGACTCGATTTTGTGTTCGGAATTTTAATAATTATTACATCAACATACTATATTTTCATAAATTAACGCGCAAAACGGTTTACCGTGCATAAAATTTTTATTTCGTTGCAGAAAAAATAAAAAATTAATAGCGATGCACTTTTGCACCCGATAGTAACGGAAAATTTTGTTCTTGATAATTCTACTGCATTAGTTATTGTTTATTGAATTTGTAAATATGACAACAATTGTCACGGTTTATATTCATGTACGAAACATGACTTACGGTAATTGCAATAAAATGTTAAATTGTCGTGTGTATAGGGTACCTGCTTATCATACAAATGGAATATCGGCTGGTTTATAATTCACGTGCTTTATTTCAATTTTTAGATTAAATTTTGAGCGAGATTTCGATCCGAAACCTTTGTTTTACGTTAGTTGTGTGGTATGGTTTTCAGTTTTTTTATTTTTCAGAAATTTGTTCTCGCAGATTTTAATAAAGAGCAGAAATCGATAATTTCATTTAATTGAGTGGCTGTTCCCCCACTGTCTAGCCTCTAGCTGAAAGTAGCTATTTTTGCTATAGCTGGGTGTATGCCAGATCACCCAGTATTAAAGAAGTTTATCAAACGTATTTTTTAATAAAATCGATAGCATTTTTCATCAAGGCTGATATAAAATCTTCGCCAATGAGATATTTATAGTAAATAAATGCTTTTAGTTAAACAAACAAATTTGTCTACTTATGATAAATTGATTATTAACTTAAGAAAATTTGCGTTACAATTAGGGGTAATATTTTCCACAAACAAAACGCAATCGTGAGAACGAAAAAATTGATTGCGCAAATATTTAGCCATTGCTAAATTGTTAAATAAAATTAGGAACCTAATTTATTGTCGACGGTTTTCAAGCGAGCAAGCGGTTTTCAATCATATCAAATACCAATACAATCAACTCGGCCTGCGGTCTCGCATTTAAAAAGAGAGTTTGGGAAAATTAGAAAAGTTTATATTATTTATAGATCAAATGCGTGTATTTATATTATTATTGTCGTAAACTACATAATGTAATAATGTTATTACCGCGTTCGACCGTGACGTTTTAAACAAAAGAGTAAGCTATTCGGTCAACCGACCGTTCACGATTAATTAACCAATCAGATGCGTTGTCTAGCGTAACAAACACTATGTATTTTTATATATTTTTATATGTTAACATATAACATGTTTATTTAAATTACATTGTCGCTTAATGTCGGTCGGCCTAGCCGATTCAAATTCATTGGACACTCGGGGCCCGCCCGTCCACACAACGCCAGAACCTCTAATATAATAAATTTCATGAAACCATTTATTACATTCATGAATTTGTTCATTGTATTTATTAACGTTCCGTAGGTTGAACGAACCAAGTTCATTGTTTGAAAGATTAACTCATCGGATTAAGTGAGAGTATGTTACCGTAGACGTAAAAGACAGTTGGCATTGAAATGTTCAGCATTTCATTCTCAACATTTATTTTGTGTTATTCAATATTGTGGTCTACATGACTTTTTCAATATTCCCATAGAAGCTTCTGGGAGTGTCATGAAATGAATAAAATATTCTGAACGTTCGCTACAACCTGCAATACGGAAATTTCAATAACTAATTTAGACAAATTTAACGAAACCACTTCACCTGTCAAGCTACAGGTTTGGGAAAACACAAACAATAACCTTTTTGTCAAAATTAAAATTCTTGAAATGCTGCCAAAACAGGCAATGATCTTGAAAATGAAGTTACAGGTCATAGACAAAAGTGATTGGAATTTTTGAAGCTATTTGGAAAATAGTTAAATTAGGAGGCCGAAGTACCAAGACCGTTTTGATCGAATTTTATTTTATTCTAACAATTTAAAATGCACTAATTAGACAATCTGATTTTTGTATTACCAGGTCAATGAAATCTACAGACCTCGTGTAATTAAGATAACAAATCTGATTGATTCAATCAAATGTGGTTGCTACTAACAGATAAAATTTTCTTTGACATCAATGCAAAATAACTGTAACACATTTTTGACATGAAGGTCAAGCACAATCTCGAGGTCAAAAATGAAGTTGATTTTTTAAAAATGAAGACCATGCAAATATTTCAAATATTTGCATCTGCAAAACATTATCAGCAGATATTGTTTGGACTCTTTTTCCCTTGGATCAATTATTTTGTTTGCTCACAACAATTTTTTTTTGAATAATCGCCATTAGAGTGACCTTGACTTTGAGCCATCAAAGTTACCTGTTCATCGTCTTATTGCGTAAGTGGAAAGCAATTAGGATTGTTTCACCTAAACGTTCATAGCACGCTATGGGGATTACTGTTTATTTATTTTCATCAAATTAAACAGACTTCACCAAGTTATACATTTTATGATAACCACACACATATATTTGCATAATTATATTTTCAAAACATTTATTTGCCATTTTAATATGCATAAACGTTCACGTAATAACAGCTTCGACCTTCGTTTATCAATGATCGATCAAAAATCTATTGTGTTTCGACTTCTCTAGCGAAGCTCTAACTTGAAATTTGCTGGGCAAGAAACAACTTTTGGACAAGACGTCCTGACCATGACCTTGACACTATGCCCAGAAATTTTAACCTTGCATTTCTTCTATTTTTTTATCGGCAGCGTCCAGTGTGTTGGGTACTTCGATAAGTAAAATACCAAAATGTGAAGGTTCGCGTATTGGATCGTAGAACAATTTTTCCATCTTTATGTTCTAAACATCCTTGCGAGTTACAAAGTACAAAACTTATCATTTCTATGGTTTATAAATTGTGTAAACAATGATAATAAGTTGATTTGGCATTATTTTGCAAATCGGATTCGTTCTTCCGCAAAATTACAATTTTGGTCATTCCAGCGGTTACGTCTACCTCCAAACGAATTAACTTGCCCAATAAATCCAAGTGGCCATTTTGTAATTTTATCGTGCTGAATTGAAAATATGCAAAATTTGTAGTTCTAGCTTGCTCAATGTTATTCAATGTTAATAACTGCGTAGAAAGAATATAAAACAGATGTCTATTATTATTATTTTTATTTTTTTAAACAATAATAATGTTAATTATTAATTTTTGTAGTTTTTTTCGTCGTCGTCTCATGAAGATTTATTTCAATCCAAATTAATTTTGTCGGTGTAAAAATTATTTAAACAAAATCGTGGCCGCTTATGACAGCTTCTTCATTAAGATTAATGAACGCGAAAGGTTATTGGATTCAAATTTTAATTATTTATTTATTTTGCCGTCATTACAACTAAACCAACTAAATTGGATTATAAATAAATATTTATTTTCGTACTGAAGATTTTCAATAAGTTTATGGATTACGAATTTGTCACCTTGGATGATTGCCAATAAAATTATCCGCGAGATCTTGAACTTTTTGGAACACATCCTACTGAATCTTCCGTGTTATTTTACAATAATGTGAATCACACGAATGTAATAAATAAATTTCAACCCGTTTTTTTAATAAATAAAAATAAAGTGTGAGTAGCGACCTACAATAAATATTCCGGTGTCGTTACGAGTTTGCGAAATTGTCGCGAAGGTTTCCGAAATATTTTGAACGGAAAATTTTTTTTTGCAGTTTCACCTCGCCCAAGCTGTAGATATCTAAATTTTGCTGTTCTATTTTTTTGAAGCGAATCAACAAATTGAGCAAATATCAACAAACTTGAACATTTTTGTATTAAATGTAGGTCGACGTGCTTTTATCGTCGATAAAACGTAAAATTATAGTTATTACATAAATAAATAAATAAATAAACAAGTGTCGTGCCTAAATTTATTGCTTACACAATAAATTAGACCTCATTTTCAAATTAAACCAAAAGGTTAAGAATTTATTGCAATTGAAGTTTTATTAGAAAATTAAAATTGGGTTACTTTGGTTTTTCTGATTTTTTAATTATTATTGAGCTTTACTTTCACCACGATTATTAAGAGAGAGCATTTCAATCGTGCGGAAAAGTTGATTTAGGAAATGGAAACGGAAATTTACGTTTTGCTGTTCGTGCAGGAGTTTACGAAAACTTCCTCTATCTTATATCTCTCGAGATATCCTTCAAGATTTCCATTCCCAATTCCAAGTGTCTTTCTATCACATTTCTAAAATTAATGCTGCATATATTTTTAGTTATTGTATTTTATTTATAAATATTTTACTAATTTTATGTTGCAAGAGTCGCATAGCGTCCTCTAGAGCGCAAGGGCAATTTTTTGTATGGTGACATATGACGTTGGTAAGAGATTATATTTGTCAGATAATGAAATTTTCGTTGTATCCTTTCCAAAAATACATCTTTGGTGATGTATATGCATAGATTTGGCCGTTGGTTCTATCAATGAAGTCACTGGTGTTTGCATAATGAAAGTGGTAGCCAAACGCAGAGTTTAAGCTTTTTTGGGGTGCGACAACTTGAGTCGGATCTGGGCAGATACGAATTTTAAATTTTATTCATAGTACCCCTGCAGAATGAGGAATCTGGGGACGTATTCAAAATTCCGCCCCACGTTAGGTGTCATTATTTATTACTTCTGCCTAAAGCGCCACCTACAATCTGTCTGCGAAGCTCTTGGAAATCGGAGTGTTAGATTTTTTTCTACCCAAACAAGCTAAGATTATGGAAATTTTGGAAATAACTGGTATAGTTAGAAAACTATTTGTGTAAGGGAGCAGGAAATGGAGGCAGCTTTAGGTTCTACATTGGTTCCAGAGTAGAAATGAAACCCATTATTTCTAGTCTAATTCTGAGCCCATTTTGAATTATTATTCGACTATTGCACAATCCTAAAGAAGTTCTTCTCTTATTTTTGGTTCTCGCCGGAATTGGTTACTCGATCTTTGAGAATCCTCTTTGGGTTTCCAGAGACTATAAGCTTGCAGGTGCGAGTAGGAATTGAGCAGGAGATGCCATAAGAGACATTTTACTGCTTTATTTTGGTCGGCTAGATCTAAATATATTGCCATGCTCCCAACCTTATAAAATTCAGTAGTTTTCATCCTCTTGTTAAATTAGCTGGGGCACACAGATTATTTGAGACGATGAGACTTTTTTGATTTATTTCCTTGATTTCAATAAAATTCAATATTATAAAATCGTTGCTTTCTTAAAAAATTTTACCTTATAGTATTGCAATCGCATATGGTCTTGCAGCTGGCGTCAGTCCGTTGGCCAAACAAATTTGCTGCTCTGTATTTTTATGCAATTTAATCCAAATATTCACATAAATCGTCAAATTGTTAATTATCAAATACTTGCACTTCAATAAAACAAGAACCATCAATTAAAATTTAATTCACTTTTATTTTATTAACAATCAAATATTTAACTTATCATTGCGGGAATAATGATCATCCGCTGGTCAAGTCGACGCCAAGGCCGTCTCTATCTAAGCTCTTTCATGCCTTCAACACGGATACCAACTCAAAATTTCCAAACTTAAAATCTTTGTACAGAGTACTTACAAATTTACAGATTAATAATTTACAATAATAAAAAAAAACTTCAAAATTATTTACAAAATAAATAATTAACGTTTTTAGCGTTTCAAAACACGACAATATAGAAGCTACAAGATCAAATTTTGGACAACAATAAAAGATGTAACGATCACTTGGAGCCCATGTGATCTAAATGGTCGAGTTTGATCTAAGGGCTATGCATCTGGTAAGGTTAGCACCCTACCAGAACATATGCAAGTGCCCAAGAAAACCGTGAATGCCAAATGTAAATTTGGTTAAAAAACAGAACGTAGTCCTAGCTTAAGAAGAAGAAGAAGGGTTCCGGAACAGGCAACATATCCATGAAGCAAAGAAGAATTATTTTAAATTGCAGCTGATTAGCTATTCCAGGACCATAAGAAATTCTTTTTGTTGCCTAGTATCAATTAACAAGTGTAAAACCCCGATCTGATCATAAAAGGAAAAGTTTGTGATATTGATCAATCATTATTTTTGTGCTATGAACAAATTTCATTCTATTAATGAATTAAATCATAAATCCAATGATTTTTTATTAATATAAGAAACTTATTTTTTCGTGTAGTTTTTCTGACAGGCTTAATACAGAGTAAAATTACATCGCGTAGTTCTTAACCGGGGGGTCTGGGGGGTATGGAATACCCCCCAGGCAACCTGATTGGATAATATTAAACACTTTTGTTTTTTATGGTTTTTTAAAATATTGTTTGTCTGTTTGTGGTTTCATCAACTCATCGACGGAAGGTTGAATTTTGATAAATTTTTTTTAAATGATAGAGCAATTTGTCGAGAAGTTTTAAGCTATGTACCGTCACGTTAACCCTTCTATTCAACTTCAAAAAATTAAAAAAATCCATAAAATAGGATATTATATCCGAAACGATGAGATAACCATAACAAATGTGTACGGCCAAATCTACAGGATCAATGTTATAGGAAATTAAATTGTCTACAAATTTCGAAAATTTGCTTTTGTAGTCAAAAACCGCCAATGACAGGTTACCCTATAACCACGAAAACAATTATTAACTCTTGCAATTAAAATTTTAATAACTTGAATTTTCAATAAATTCAAGTTTAATAGTCTTTGAAAATTGATTAATTTTTTTTTAGTTTATAAGTTTATACCGGTATAAAACCTGATTAATTATTTATAAAAGTTTTTACATTAACCCCAATTTGACAACCCCAAACTCTCAAAAAGGTCGTTTATACATAATATATTATTATGTACATTTCAATATAATTTACGTTGAATTTAGCGCAAATATCTTAATATTGAATTAAATTTTTATTGGATTCTAAATTTAGGCGATTTAATTTATGATGAGATCCGAGATGTTTTAATTTTTAAAATGCTTTCATCTATCTAAACCTTCAGTTTATTTTCAGATTATCTAGTGACCTAACCCTTGAAAATGATTTAGCTCTTTCATCTGGTGCTGAGTAATTAACTGTGAAATTTGACCATTGTCATAAATTTGTCGACCAAATCACTTTATCATACCAATCGTTTTCAACCTGTTGATACCTTCATCTTCTGGCAGAATGTTTCCATAATAATTAAACCTAACAAAATGTTAAAAAATAAAATTTTTAACTGTTAAGTACAGAATATATACTACAAAAGAAAACATAGTATTTAAAAAACGCTAAAATGGCAATAATTCACATTTAACAGGGTTGAACTTAGAATAAACAATAAAATAGAATTCTGAAAAAATTACGCTATAAAATAAAATAAAAAACTCTAACATAATATAAAGGCCTCTATTTCACGATTATTAGCGATCCTCAGTCATGTATAACAGAAAAATAACAAGTGAGAGCAAATATACCAAACAAAATTGAAAAAATTATTTAAAAAATCAAGAAATGAACCAAACTTTAAAATAAGTTCTAAAACTTTTTTAAGTTATTTTCTATTTACAGAATGTTTCCAATCTGACTTGATAACTTCTCAGTATTAAGCTCTGAGGATCTTATCAGTTTTTCCACTTTGACTGACATAATAATGTGTTTTCGGCGCAAACTCAATTCGGGCCTAGAAGCAGTAGTTATTTTTACTACTGTATATAGTTAGTTATACATACTGTACGTTACCAGGCCAGAACCCAGTTAGTTAAAAAACTCTCTTTCACAAATAACATTCGTATAAGTTTGATAAGAACCTTCAGCTCTACGATATCTCTATCATTGAAAAGCCAACAAAAGGCTTATAATCACAAATAATGAGATTAACTTTTTTATATCAATATTTATCATTCAATTGTTTTATATTTACAAACAAACTTGGCGTATTGTTTATAATTATTCTATTGTGCGGTATGTGATTCACGATTTATTAAAAATTTTAATGTGATTTATTAGTTCTTTTACGTGGTTGGCAGAAATAGTTTCGCATTTTTTGCGTTCATCTAGATTAATAGTAGCGAATATTATATTTTACCGTGGGTAGCAAGTACTGCGTACACAATTAACGAACGACCCTGTAAATAGCTGACATTTTAACTTTCAAAAATTTTAATACGAATTTACTAATTGTGATCTTTTGTATAATTTAATTGAAACGGCAAACAATAACCTGGTTGGCCTTTAAAATGGACAACTTTAAGAAAATAATCTTATGATTTGTATTTGCATTAATCTTAAAATATGTGTAATAGTATTTTATTTGAAATGTCCTTAACATTTAAAAACGATTGATTTAATGTAATTTTTCATTCATTCATGATGCATCATGTTTTTGTCCACCGCTGCAGAAAATCCATAAGGTCAAAAGTGGACAAATCCATAATCAAGTTATTAAAATATTCAAACGTCAACCAACTGAATTCATTTTCTTTCCAATCTGGTGTTTTTCTTTCAAAATGTAATGTAATTTTCTGTTTAATATTATACTTTTATTGCTGAACAGGTTTTGCCTAATTATTAGCTGGATAACGAAGCTATTCAGTGGGTATATTGAAAGATCAAACTCTTTTTGTCGAAAATAGCTGCCCCCCCCCTACATTTATTGTAATAATGAAACGGATAGACGCAATGTCTGACCGAATATAAAACAACGTCGTCTGATTTCAATTAATTATTTTTCAAACGAGTTTTATCTTCCGCAGTTCTAGTATTGCAAGAACAGTTTAATTGACCTATATAAACTTTATTACACGAACCACATATTAGTTTATACATTCTCTTTCAATTTTTCTCCTCGTTCACTTACAAATGAATAGCACTTTAATTTTGTTCACTACTCATTTCAAAGGCAAAGAAATTTTCTTTTGGTCGGATGGATTTCGAGAAAATCTCATTCTAAATAATGGTTTATAAAACAAGTTTTTCGCGCTTTCCCGATAAATTTATTCTCGTGTGTCAGGACCATTTAAGTAACGAGTTGATTTTATTTTACTTGTTTACGTTATTTGCTAATTTAATCTGCAGTAAAAAAGCAAATCGTAAATATACTACGGGTCACTGGATCAGTAAAGTTACGATAACATTAATGCATCTCTAGCTTTATTGATTATGAGAAACCATCAGGTTTACGATTTTTTTATCAGCCGATAAGTGCTTTAGTGAATAGATGACTGTGCACAGCAGTTTATTGGGAACGAATAAAAAAATTCAAATTGCACCCTCTGTGATGTGTAAAGTTATTTGTTGGGTTTCCACGGCTCTTAGATATTCAATGGATCTGTCATTTTAAAGATTTTAAAATTCGATTTGCGACTTTTGGATGAGTTGGAGACATCTGCAATTTATCGAATTGAACATTAAAATAATATACATTCCAGGCCAGGTTATCACCGGCAGTATAAAATTTGCGGCTTGAACATAAAAGTAATCTTGTTTATTATTTAAAATTTATGAATGTATTTTTTGAGAATTTATCACTGCAACATGAAAACAAGCACTCTTATTACGGATTTTACATGCGACATATATTTGGGGGCCCTGACCGGAGGTCTCGGCCCACCTTGTTGATGATGGTTTATTATGTGACTAAATTACCTTGGTTGTTTGAAGTTGAACTTGAGTAGTTTAAGCTGTGCAAAATGAATGCTTTGTGTAAGATTTTCTATTTTAAGAGCTATTTAAGACCCCCCAAATAATAGGTGTGCTATATATACCTTGATCGCCGAATTCTCTAGTCGACGTCCACGACAATGTTTTGTTACCCAAAATTTAATTCATTCTTTAAATGCACTCCAATTCGGATTTTGTACGAAAAACGCAATGCAATATTGGATCCAAAAAAAGTTTCCTCCTTTCTCGAGATTTTAAAAGCACGATAAATATTTCTATGAACGAGCTGTCAAAACAACTGTTTCCCAACCTCTTTTGTCTATTAAATACAGAGAATATGGTTTTGTTTATCTGTGCCATAGCCGCTTTTGGCAAACAATAATTTGCAATAAATTTATCCGAATAAAAATTTAATTGAGATCCTAGACTTGGTTGCTATTTATACAAATAAAAGTAGTCAACATTTTCTCGGAAAATCTTTTGGCTACCTACTTTGAATATATCATAGACAATTTGCTATACATCCCAATTTCAAAACTCATCCAATTGGAAAATTATCCGTTTTAATTTTAATTTTAGGAATGTTTCTTTCGGCAGGCTCAAGGATGCTAAAGCCTTACTAACATAAAATGCAAACAAATAGTTGCCAGCCTTTTATGGTAAGCGTGCTTAAAGTTCAATGGGTTAACCTACGGTATATCAATCGCAATCTTGGTTTTAACTGGGTTATTTCGTGTTTATGGTTCGATCTCGTATCGAATGAATGAGATTTATTAAAATTCAAAAAACGTATCACGATAATTGTGACCATCAGGGAAAGTTGCAGGAGTTTCCTAATCCGGTATTTATATGGCAGTTCAATCGCTCGAAATTACGTGATCAAGTTTTACGCTAACGAGCACTTTGATGTTGTTGCCAAAATTATATTTATAATTGAGACTTTATAGGTGCTAATCTGTTATTATGTTTAACTTAAATATTTAACCCAACTTTTTAATTTTCCAAAGTCCAAACCCAAACCTAAATTTCTCCTTCGACTTTTTACAATTTGGTGCTTTTATAAAACCCTTGGGCACCGAATGCTGAGAAATATAATACAAAATTGATATTCTTAGAAAATAATCCTTACAACATTGTTGAAAACGTGTACAATAGGTCGCCCAAGGCGAACAATAAAACATCGACTTTATCATCCCAAAACGTCGCATGAATTTTTGATGAAATTCCTCGATGAGAAATGTTGGCCGGCGATGTAGCCAAATTGTCTATAATTTTTACTTGTTGCTTTTATTACGATGCTTGGTTTATTAATGAAAGCTTATCTCCTGAGAGAGCAGTTTCATGCCATCATTGGCAGACATAAATTTACGTTTAGCAACCCCGTCTGCGTCTTCTCGAAACCCATAATTATTTTCGCATCCATCAATTATTGCGTACAATAGGCCTTCAAGGTTTTTGTCACGGCACTGTCTTCAGTCGGGGCAGGTGTGGAGACAGGAAGGGGCCAAAGTGACGTCGGAAAACGAATTCGGATGAAACGCGACCATCCAATAATTTTTTAAATTAAATTCAATTTCAACACTCTGCTTCTCATCTCTTGCTTACTTGGTTAGTTTTTTACATAAGTTTACTGATATTGTGTAAAGTTAATGTAAACAAACAAATAATTTAGATTAAATTGGAAATATAAGAACGTAAACAAAATTTTCCACTGGAAATTCAATAATTTAATTAAATTTATTGGTAACGCAATATTCATATTTATTGTGATCAAATCGGAAAGATTTATTTTAATTATACTGGATGTTTAAATCTCTTTAATTGTTTTTAATTTGTATACAATCTTGCTAAATTTTCATAATTTAATATTCATTCCTTCGCTCACATAATTCAATTTTTGAATGCTCTGGGAAAGTTAAATAACATCAGCTATCAAATATTATGCAAGGCTTTAGTTACGAGTAAAATTTTGTTCAAATTGAAACAAAGGGGGGATAATGTCATGTTTTTATGTTTTCCATCAATAGCTCACGATGTGTTGTAGTTATCGACTTGGATCGTCTACAAAAAATTTCTAATAACCTTTTTTAACTGACTGAGTATATTTCACCAACATTGTTCAAATATGATTTTATGGTTCTCTGACACGCCAAGTCACTATAACTAATTGTGTGGCATTGAAATTCATTTAACAACAATAATGTTCAGTGACTTTCTGATATATTTAAATATTTTATTTGCTGGCGTGGGATATGTTTGCTTAGGAGCTTTTCATGTACAATACATAAAAGGTTTCTTCAATAACGAGTACGATATTTGCATTTCGTGCAAATGCCTACAAAATCTAGGTTACTTAACACAAAAATGTGGTTTTTCATTATTTATTGACGACACGATTACTACTTTTAAATTTTCTAGAAAAGTTGACGCCTTCGTCGAAACAGTTTTTCATCATTTTCACGTCAAAGACTGGAAATTACTATTAGTCAGGGGTTTAACCGCCTCATTTTATACGAGGGCTGCCAGATGTTTAATTGACAATAATAGAAAAATTTCTTGAATTTTGCAACTTTCTTTTTATATTCTTACATCACACAACGTAGATGTATGGTAATTTACGTCAGTGATCGATGAAAACATAAAGAAAACGAGAAAGTACCACAATTTCCAACGAAATTAAACTAAAAGTGAATACGATTCTAATTGGTGTAATAAAATTATTATTACAATGCACTGTAAAAATACTTATTTGATTACATATCATCCACCTACGCATGCTGATAACAACACCGTGAGATTCAAAAATCCTTCTATTGTTTGCTTTTATGCGAATTTTAATTAAAAATACTTTGATGTTTTTTTTATTCCAGTTGTGTTCTGTGATTATGTGGCGTCTGGAAGATCCTTGCAATTCATAGAGGAGTACATAGTGCGAGAAGTTTTGCCATGTTTCGGAAATACGCACTCAACGACCAATATAACTTCCCTCCAGACCAGCTTATTTAGGTAAATTTTAATCAAAAATCCTCTAAAAGTTATTAACCTACATTATTAATTCAGAAATTGTCTTTGATTCTTAGTCAGGATCGTTTAAGTTCAATTAGTACATCCTTTGCTTGACAATTTAATAAGCTTTGTTGGAATTGGAGTAAATTAGGAGATTGAATATTAAAGTAAAGGAAATTTAATTAAATTAATAATTTTTCAGGCACGAAGCTAGGGAAATTATCAAAAATGCGGTTAATGCATCGGAGGAAGATGCGGTGATTTTTACCAACAATGGCTGCGTTGGAGCCATCAAAAAATTGATCACGGCTTTGGATCTCCGAGATCCTCCGGTAATTTTTACTGGACCGACAGAAGATCACGATAACCTACATGTATGGCAAGAAATTGGTGCTAAGGTAAGCCGAAAGAAAATGAAAGGATTTCAATTGTGTATAATTAAATCGGCAAGTCACTTGCTTATTTAATTGATAAAATTAAAGTTACGTAAAATATACCTGTTTATTAACCGTTAGATGAAAAGTGAATGTGTTTGCTACAAAATTGGTTCTGTTAACTTTTGCATATTATACAATTAATTGGATTATTTATCGGCTTAATTTATAAATACGCTTGCTTTTATGCCGTACTTTTTTATTTACTATTATTTTTCTCGTAGTAAAAGCTATTTTTATTTAAACTAAACTCAGGGCCGGCTTTATAGGTTAGAATTAACTGCGGTTAAAACGCCCTCTACACCTCGATTACCTCGATTCAAACGTACTTTTTCTTCTGAAAAATTTTTGAATCTTCAAAAAGCAATCGAAAAAATTCGATAACTGTCAGACTTCCGACAAAATACCAAGGAATTGATTTTGTGGGAAATTAAGTTTCCACCAGACTGATTTTTTGTTTTTAATACTACGATAAATAATTGTCAAGATATTCTAATTTTCCGGTCTACTACTACTGTTGAACCCTGAACTGACTGTAAGAAGGCATTATTCGGAGCAAATGTTCTTTCTGTGGCTCATCTGTCAATACTACCAAATTCAACAAATTTTAGTAATCAGCAGCTTAGCTCTTGGAAAAAATGTAGGTGTAAATCCGAAGAGTCTGAGGTTTATGGAATACTCTACAGCACACAGTTCCCCCTCCCCCCACCCCTCCGGGATTCGCGTAAAATAAAAATCGAGATTGTAGTAAAATTCTGCAATTCAACTCACAGAACTACCAACAGAGATGGCAATTTTGGTCAGTGTATTTGATGGACTATAACCCGAGAAATGAGAATTAATTAGTGGAAATCTCGTTAATCTATTCATACGCGTATAGGTTGTTAACAGTTTAATTTCCGTTTAAGCAACTGCTTTGTTTTTATATTTTATTCTTTATTCATTAATTTCAACTAACAATAAATAAAGAAACAGATTTTTTTAACTGCGGTGGTTCGGATAACCGGCGTTTGGATTCGAATAATCTAACATTCCACTGTTCTTGGAGCAAAATAATAAACAACCTATGCGATATAATAAAAAATTAATCTATTCAAATTGGAAAAACTAAAAATTATCGAAATTTCTTATAACGGCCACGTTGGGTAAAATTGCGAAATGGGCGCCAGAATGCAGGAAATAAACTAAACTATTTTTCTTTTCTTTCAGATTATAAAAATTTCCGAAACGAAAGATGGACTGTTAGATTTAAACGATTTGGAAGAGCAGTTAAAGTTTCACCACAATACCGGCCGGTACTTGATCGGATGTTTTACGCTTGCTTCAAATGTGACCGGAATCCTGATAGATGACGTTGCGTCCACTTTATTATTACATCAATATGGTGCTCTTGCGTTTTGGGACTATAACGTGGCAGCCCCAAACGTTCTAATCGACATGAATCCAATCCTTCCCGACAGTGAAGATGGCACTCTTGCCAAAGATGCTATTTACTTTTGCGGACACAAATTCGTGGGTGGCGTTCAAACTCCAGGTAATTTTTTCACTAAAATTGATTTTACTCACTAACGTTGTGACTTTTAGGAATTCTGGTGGTAAAGAAATCAGTTTTCAAGAGAATTATCGTGGAAGGAAATGACGGGTTTTTTGAACCGCAGGAACGAAATAAGGTAAGCACGAATACAACTTTCATTAGCGGCTAATAATAATGAACGCTTGATGTTATTACAGTGCTTTGAACAACAGGAAGAAGGAAACGCAGCCGAAGTTGTTGAATCAATTAGAGCTGGATTAGTGATGCAATTAAAAGAAACCATTACAGTTACTAATATAATGCAGAGGCACGAAAAAGTTACTAAGTGAGTTAGAAAACTGGAATTTTAACATGTTTTTCCTAACTTGAATGTCCTTTCAGACAAATGCTGCAGCACATTCGTACAATACCAGAAATAATTTTATTAGGAAACAAATCGAATACTTTGAAACGACTTCCCGTTTTTTCATTTATGGTTCGCCATCCTCGCGGCACATTTCTTCATCATAATTTCGTTTGCGCCGTTTTGAACGACGTTTTTGGGATACAAGCTCGTGGTGGTAGTGCATGTTCAGGATCATACATTCAAGATCTCTTAGGAATAGATCAAGTTTTAGCTGACCAATACGAAAATATCATTTTAGAAGATAGGTAAGTTACGGAGAAAAACCTGGAGAAAGCTAATTGATTGAACTTTTTTATTTATTTTTTTTGCAGGAGACTGAGTAGCTTAAGCCTTTCTATGCAAAATTCTACGTTAGAGTTATTAAAGCCCGGTTTTACGAGAATAAGTCTTCCATATTATATAAATGATGCAGAACTGGCTTTTGTGATGGAGGCTGTTAAAATGGTTGCAACTGAAAGTTGGAAGTTGCTTCCTCAGTATGTGATCGATGTAGAAACGGCCGAATGGCGCCACCACTCAAACTCAGTGTCCAAGGACCGAAAGTGGTTGGGCTCCATTCGTTACATTGACGGTAAAATGACGATGAACGAAAGGAGAATTTCTGGCCCGGGCTTGTTTCCACAGAACTACTCCGAGTGTTTACAAACCGCACGAAATCTGTTTAATCGGGCGCGAAGAACAGCAAACCGAAATCCATATCCGGCGGAAGGGATTAATTTTGACTTAAAAACAGAAAAATTGCGTTGGTTTATGCTACCTCAAGAAGCACAAGATCTCTTAACCAGTAATTCTCAAAACGTTAAACACAGCATTCCGTTTGACCCCGTTATGTATTCCGGTTCGAAACGCAATGCGAGGAAACCCGAAAACATCAACCTAAACGCATCGCCGTTTCACGGTTTAACCACCCGTCATTACAGTTTACCGGCAATCGATGACCCAAGACTCAATGGGTCGCCTTCTCCAGTGCCATACTTCATTCCCGATCCGTTTCATACCGCAATGACCAGACAAATGAGTCAGCCTCAATTCATAAACGGTCCCCCTAATTTTGCGGTAGGCGAATCCGTCAGTTCGTCCATCTTTAATCCAATGACCACAACGACAATGTTTCATCGCGAGAGGTGCATGAGTCTTGGAGACTCGACTGTTTCGTCCCCACCGCCACCACCTCCTCTGCTCTTAAGTCCCCAAACGCGGGCAAGTTTAGGAATAGGAAATTTCCGTAAGCAAAACTGCAGTTGCAGTAGCCAAACCGACTTACATTCTTTGGACTCGGAAGTTAACCTTTCTCCAACTCACAGTCTAAATTTCTTATACTCTGGCGCCGGTAACGACTACGGCCAGTATGGAAGAGCTTCTCCAGCTCCTAGTGTGGATTTACACGCATACGTGAGCGAAATATCCAACGAATTAGCCAACAGTATTAAGTCAGAAATTCGGGAAGTGATTAATAAAGTTGAAGACGTGCTGGAAAATACGGATAGCGTGGATATGAGTAACATTACGTTTTCTTGTAACGAAAAACACGGAAGTGGTAGCGAAGATGGTCGCGATTCTATTTCAGCAAACGACGTCGCAGAATATTTGGAGAAAGTATCCCGAGAGATGGCTAATGAGGTTAAGTCTGAAATTAGAGATGTAGTGAGTGCCGTTGACGTTTTCATTACGCCCGAGAATCAGGACAGACATTCGTTTTCGAGAGCTTCTAGTACAAGCGAGAGTGATAAATTTAATTTGAACGTTTTGCAAAATAACGACGACAAATCAGTTAGTGCTAACAAACTGAGCGATGAGGAACTGTCAGAAAAAACCAGCAAATCAAAGTTGTTGGCATCCACAGTTACAAGTGTAAGTTCGCAAGATAGTGGAATAAATTTATCGTTTCACGACCAAGAATATTTCTCCAACGAATTTGCCAAAAAACGCAGCAGCTCCGAATCGTCTGCCAGTAGACAATTGCGTCAGGAAAGTGAAAAATTAAGGTACTCGACTTTGCAAAGACAAAATAAAAGTGAATTAATTGAACGGAACTGTGATGGTGAAATGAAGAATAAGGCGTTGAAATTTACGTGTATTCCAACAAATATTTGGCAGCCTACCGTGGAGGCCATTGAAGTGTACGATATGATTAAGGAAGGAGATAAAGTGATGGTTTGCTTATCTGGAGGAAAAGACTCTTTAAGTTTGTTACATACTCTTGTTCATTATCAAAAACACGTGCAAGCCAAAGGATTATCTTTTAGTATTGGTGCTGTTACCATAGACCCGAACTCGTCGGGATGTGATATTAGGATTTTGACCTCATACTTGAAGCAAATGGGAGTGAATTATATTATTGATCCAGAACAGGAGATCTCTCTAGATCTGATTTCCAGTAAGTATTTATTTTCACTAAAAAGCAGTCGACTAATTTTTTAGCATATATTGCTATGTTTTTCCTATAAATCAAAGGTTCTATTGTAATTTCTTTAAAAGTCCTTAAATTTTGTATCTATTCAACTAAGTATCGACTATAAGTTCGGAAGATTAATATCCTCAATTAATAATCATAAAAATAATTTAAATTTTTATTTCAATAGCGCAGCTTTTCTCGAAAAACGGGGTGTTCTGGAATGATTTTTCGGAAACCGTTAGGTTAAATTATTCGTGTAAATAAATAAATAATAATAGTAAGTTATGCTCATAAAAACATTTTACAAAAAACACGTGTTGTCCTCTCATGAACCGCTTTATTGCTACTGTTTTCAATGACCCGGCCGGCAACACCGCTTCTCACGTTTCGATGACTTGCTAAAAATTTAAGTGGCAAACCAGATAACATTCCTGAACACCCTGTATTTACAGGATTAAAATAGTTTTATTTTATTAATTATTTAAATTGGATCTAAAATAGTAAATTATACCGATGACCACATTTTTTGTTTAGTCATTGAAATAAACCAAACAATAATAATTATTTATGAACAACTGTTGCTTTTTCTATTATTGTTCTTGTTATTCAATTGTTTTAATTTTTATATTATAATTTATACGATATTTATTTTTATATTATTATTAATTAAAAAAAAAATTAATAACCTTAATCGATCGTCAACCTTCGGTAGATGGTAGCAGTGGTGATGATATCTTTAATTTTAAGAGGGAGGGGGGGAATAAACAAAGTAATAAAATATATTTAGATATTTATTCGAGACATTAATTTAATAAACTTTGAAATTCATGGCTCACATACCTCTCATGCGGTTGTACAGAAATAACAGATTTAACTTTTTATGACACATAAGTTCATTGGTTGATAAAAAATAATCAAAATATATATTGCTATGTTTTGTATAATTTAAAAATCATTGTTCTAGATACTTTCCAACAGCCAAATTTGTACAGTTTCTCCACATCCGAAATACGTCACCGTATGTACACAACAGCTAAAAATTGTGGTTATAACGTTTTGGCCGTTGGGCAGCATTTAGACGACCTGTGCGAAAGTTTTATTCTATCAATTTTCCACACTGGAAAATTAAAAACCATGAAAGCGCACTACTACATCAAGTAAGTTATTGTTTGTGGTTTGGTGTTCCGTTTAACTAATGAGCGTTGTTTTAGGGAACACGACTTACGCGTCATTCGTCCATTTGTTTACGTACGAGAAAAATTCATCCGGCATTTTATAGTTTCTCAAGATCTGTTCACAAGCGCAGAAGTCTGCTCCGACAACACGAAGGAACGTCAGAGAGCTAGGCAAATGTTAGCACAACAGGAAATACTCTTTCCCCAACTTTTTATAAACATTAGAACGGCGATGCAATCTGTCATAGGTTTTCAGGCAGACGAGCAGGAGGCTAAGTTAAAACGCAACGTGCAGATTGAAGATAATCCAGATACATCTGAAACTGAGACCGATGAAGAGGTCGTTTTAAGAAGTGACTGAATTTAGTAAGTCTTTTTTAATGGAATTATATTATGTAGCAAGCAGTTGATGCGAATGCTCAAAGATTTGCATCGTTGTAGTAGTTGTATGGAAATATTTATTTATGAAGAGGTGAATAAATTGCAGCAATTTTGTGATCATTCAGTGATTCGAGTGAATGTTGATATTGATAGCGTATTATTATAGTACTGATTAATTATCATTTTTGATGAGTTTTTAATATTTAAGCGCGATTTATAGGTTTTTTTAAATTTTAGATAAGATTGCGTCTACGCTGTTAAGAGTAGAAAATAATTTATTAAGTTTGTTAATATTTAATTCTATTTGTGTGACAATTCCTTGAGCAAATGTGATCTATTTAATTCTTATATTAATTGTTGAATTAAAGATACAGATATTTAACAATGTTAAGATGAATAACGGTGGAATGTACTTTATTTTTACTGCCTAATCAATAAACATTGAAAAGTTGAAGGTTTTTCAGCCAATTATGTCGTCTTTTTTCAGCTAGAATAAGCCCTCTCTATGTTTATTTTTAAGGACGCCACTGGAGCTTTTCAAAACTAATCGCGTTTACCAGTTACGGATATATGGAAGGATGGAACGGCTCAGGCTAGCATTGTAATTTATTATTATCAATCTTTAAATTATTATTTAACTTTAATTTCACCCTCACCCTCACTCAATCACCCTCTAGATGGTTTAAAGGCGAAATTAAAATTTTATAATATTATTTTTTTACCGTGATTTTTCATCGCTTATCGGAGGAAAGAATTTGGATTTTAGGTTGAAGGATGAGGAGGAATTTTTGCTTAAATTCAGGCTTGTAACCGGCATTGTAAAGACTTCAAGCCAGTTGGAATTTTTCAATTATCTGTAGATTGGAGGAAGGATGTGTCGTTGTTGCCGGGTTCAAATTGTAAAATGAAAATGAAATTTTATTAAATCGGAAATTTCGCAACTGTGGTCAAAAAACCAGATCGAGGAAATCATCTCGCTGAAAGGTAAGACGAACAAAATACTTGGATTTTCTGAAATTGGATAAAAAAATTCTAAATAAATATTTTATTATTCATAAATAACAAAGTGTTTAAATTATGCTTAAGTAATTACATTATGAGCATTACGACTGTATTGTAATGCAAGATTTATAATAGGAACTTAAAGTTTAGGAAAAATATAAAATTTATTCATTTTCGGGACTGTGATCTCCACCAGCGCATCCACAATTGTCGGCTGAAACAAAAAAAAACGAATAAATACAAAAACCTGAAAATATTATTTCAGATTTTAATTTCAATTTTTCAGGCCGGATTACTGGCCACCTACGTATTTAAAAACTTTTTTCTCTTTGAAGTTGGAAAATGCACAGTTTAAAAAATAAATAACTACTTATTTTTTTTTCTAACAAAATTATTAATTACTTTAATGGAAGTCAACGGTTGTAATAAAATTAACAAAATTGTAGGATGGAAAGGTTTCGATTTTATTTATTTTATTATTTCTCTTATTTTTTATTCCCCCCACCTTTTCATGTTTTTCCGAAAGAAAAAAGGATTACCAAAGAAAAATCATTGTTATTGGAAAATTTTGTTTAAAAGTATTTTGGTCGAAAGTGACCGCAAAAAAGTTGAAATTTTGTGAGAAGATTGTTTTTATTTAATTAAAGTAATTATTTTTTTGAGCGGGTTTTCTTTATTTAAGTTGGATATTCAAAGAAAATTTAATTTAATAAAAATCACAAACTTAATTCTTATTTTACGGATGGTAAGTAATGTTGTCAAAACGAAGAACTAAATTACACTAAAATATAAGACAATTTATGGGTTTACAATGCCCACTCTAATTTATTGCGGAAGTGTTATTTTAAGCTATGTTGCCGATGATGGTCATAAAATTTATTTTTCTTTTAAAATTTTTGGTTCAAACAATGTATAGCAATTTAAAATTTTTTACCATAATAGTAAGAATTAAGATAAAATATCTATTTCATTTATTTCAATATAATTATTTTTCAAAAAATCAAAAATTAATTAATAGGAGTAATAACTAACAATATTAATTAAGGGGCCGCAGATTTTTACACAGTACTGTAAATATATAGGGTTTTTTTATATTCTTCATCGCCAGTTTTTAAATTTTTGCAATTTAGTAGTAGGTGTATTCAATCCAGTGTCGCCAATTGCCGGATATTAATACGAATTTCCGATTTTTTAATTTGGGATTTAGTTTATTAGAAATATCTTTAGTTTTAATTTTTTTTTAATACTTCAAGTTTAATGTTTTTGTTATTAGTTGTAAAGATTGTTTTTGTTTTTTCTGATTTTTTTACGATTGCAGGCGGACTTCCAGTACTTGATAAATAATTTCGGGGAGGATTCTAACCCCTAACCCCCCCCCCCCCGTAAATAAAATATCTGTGTGTCCTCACACCTCAAAGAGTAATAGAAATTTTTTAACCATATTTTGTATTTAGTACTACTGTAATATTGACATTTAAAACTGATTAGATTTAGGTTAAAATCGGTTTAAAAGAAAAAAATTCAAAAAATTATTTTTTTAAATTAAAACGATTTTTTAGTTTTTAAATTTTAAATGAAAATTAACTGAAGCTTTTTTAATTTTTTTCTGAAATATGAATGGTCATATGAGGTTTTTTTATTTAAATACAAACCTGAATTATCAGCACACTTGCAGTCATCGCCACATTTGCAGTCGCTTCCACATTGGGCTTTTCCATCAGCACAGCTTTCTAAAAATGGAAAAAAAATGCTAAACTCACTTTCAGGTAAAATTGCGTAAAAAAAATTATAAAAATAAATGCACACCCCAATTGAAGGGTAAAAACATAGCAATATACATCTACCCCATTTAATATCTGGAAGTCTAGATTCAGAGGCTGCCAAGTGTACTTTATAGTGACGGTGAAAGAATGTCGAACAAACTCATTATCGTCTGATCAGGCTTGATAAGCGGTGTCACAATTTCACAATTTGCTGACCACCCACATTAGCTAAGCGTGGTAGTTTTTCTGCAATAACTCGAAAACGGTGTAAAATACCAAAAAAATTTATGAAACAAAAATTATCCGTATTTCCACGCTGAACATTTTTGATTCCTACAAGAATTGCAATATTGTGCACCGTTTTCGAGTTATTACAAAAAAATGGGGTCGGTCATATCGAGCAAATACAAAACAATTAATTAAATTAATTATAATAAAATTAATTGTGAATCAAGAAAAAAAAATGTAAGGAGCGATTTAATTTTACTATGAACCCTCTAATCCACTAAAATCAATACTAAATTTCACATACCTTTGCACGAATCGCAAGGAGAAGGCATTTTCAGTTATTTTACTAAACTGCACTGAACGAGCAAGTTGGATATCTGGCAAAGGAAGTCGTCGATGAGGAACTACTCGAAAGACGTTAGGTCACCAATTTTATAAACAGCGTCTTCCCCCGTACATTCTTTTCACGATTCGCGATCGAACGTTGCTCTGAATTAAGGGGTGGGGATGTGTATAGTGAAATGCACAAAAAATACGTGGAATTTATACGGCACCGGTATCCTATTTAGTTTTCTCATTAAAATGAATGCACATAACGCGTGTGTGTACCCTATTTAGTTGAATAAATTTATTAAAGAATTTAATTGAATCCTTAAGCGACTCCGTTCCTAATTTATCGACTTCCTTTTGTATCTACGTGGGTACAACTCGAAGGCATATTTTTGCAACACGTGATTAAAATTCTATTACATAAATCGCACGTGTTTATTTTTTATATTGGGGAATATTATATAAATATTATATTCTATAAGGGGCCCCCAAACCCAACTAATACGAATGGGTGCCACGTGCACCGCAGAGTACCAAACAAATATTGTTTATTAAAAAAAAAATTATAATTTTTAGGTCCACCTTCGATCCGGATTGATTGCTGAGGATTTCCTTATTAACTAACTTCCGTAGTAGCGAAGCCGTAAATTAAATAAATTAAATGTTTGTAATTAGCTTCAACGCCGAGTATTTAATTTAATGCACATCTTCGTTTACATAAGTCGATTTTTTTTTTAATTTCAAGATCCATTACTATTTCTATAAATAATTAGCGAATTAATTAATAATTAAATTTATTTCTCTCGTTTTACTTTTTTTATTGTGATTCTCATTAGAGGTCGGCCAGTGAGAGAGGATTAAATTTAAGAGAAAGGTTTTAATTGAACTAACAGTAATAAATAATAAAGATCTAATTTATTATTTTCAATAACGATGAATTATTACAGTGAAATAAAATAGTTAAATATACTGGATGCTTCTTCTTCTCTACCCACATTCGTTCACTCCTGAACAAATGCCTCTCATATTGCTTTTTATGTTTTACATTCCGCCTTCTGAAACTACTTTTGTTATAAAATTATTCAGCCAGTTAAAGCTCTAAACGGTAATTTGATTAAAATGTCAATCAATCTGACTAAGAAAAGTAGGTTGAATCGTGTATAGCTTATCTACTAAAATCCATAGATAATGCATACAATTTTGGAGCAGGTGCCTTTCAGAATGCGGTAATTAGAATTTTTTCTTTGTGTAAAATCGGATTATGAGTTAAACCATGCTTCGTCACCTTTATTCGGCATTTTGTTCAGCGTTTACATCGTCAATGACTTCTTAAAAGCCTAGCAGAAAAACAACATAATTAATAATTAAAGAGACTGTCATTGGCCTAGTAAGTTAGCTGAACAACTACTGACCCTAAAATACCCGTATCGAATCCGAGGATAGTCTAACCTTTCTTATGACCGTCTCCGTGCTTCGGAGGGCACGTTAAGCTCTGGGTTGATGATTGCCAGCATCAGCTATTAAACAGGGTTACATGCACATTTCCTAGTCAGGTTTAAGCAACCGTAGATCTTTAAAGAAGATCTTACTCCGCTCGGGATCGAACCGAAGATCAGGCCGTGATCGTCTAAATGTTTTAGATAATAGAAAATAAATAATTAGGCATAGTCGAAGACTAGAGCAGTTATAACGCTTGACTGCTTTCCTCAAATTCTCTAGATTTTCCTTTACTTGCACAGCGGCCTGTTAGTCCGGAATAGCTAAACGTAAAAACTTACTAAGATTCTTTTTTGCTACATCCGGCTACAATGCGCCTAAAAACTTGAAAATGTTCATATAATCGTCTCAGTGCTTCGGAGGGCACGTAAAGCCGGCGGTCCTCCTGTGTTACAGGCATTTTCCATTCCCGCTTTCTTTTTTTATTAATATTTCAAATACTAATTGAATTTTTGTTTTTTGGTTTATAGCTCGTTCACGACGCATAAAGGTTACCTTTTAAAAATGCAAGGGCTGATCCAAGCAAAGTTCATAGTAAGAAATTTTATTTTAAAGGTTTTTCTTAAATTTGTTGTGGTTTTTCCAATTTCTCAGTAATTATTTAGCAAAAATGATTGAGGGTGAGGGAATTATGAACGGTGACAAATGAAACCTTTCTTACTTTAGTTACCTCTCCCCCCTCCACCTTCTCTCCTGTGGATCCGCTCTTACGAAAACCTCACAAATCAAATATTTCCAGATAAGGGCGACTTTTTAGGTAATAATGTAATAATCAATAGTTAAATACTTTACTTGCCATTTTGTGAGCAAAAAATTTTTATATCAAAATGTTTTCTATATCAAATATAAATCAAACGCTAGACTCGCCGAGGGACTGAAGTAACATCCCGTCTATTGCGGGACAAAATTTTTCCGATCTTCGCATTTTTCATTAATGTTAACCCTCTGATTGTGTAAAGGCATTGTGATTGATTTTAGAATACGTCTGTTTAGAAAAATACATCTGTATGCCGACGTAGTACGCACCAGGGGGTCTGGGGGTATGGAATACCCCCCAGGGGTACAGAATATAGCTGCCTTGCTTAAATAAAATATTAAACTTTAAATACATTATGAAACCTTCCCTCCCCCCCCCCCCCCCTTTCATCTGAATCCGCCTTTGCAAGAACTTCACAATTCAAACATTTCCAGATATGAACGGCTTTTGTATTAAAGGATAATTTAAAAAATAATTTTTTACTTGTAATTTTTAAAAATTTTAAGTAAAATCAAAATGTCTACTGTATAATATATAAATCAAACGCTAGCCAGATACTCCCCGCGGGACAGAAGTAAATCTCGTCTCTTGCGGGACAAAATTTTTCCAATCTCCGTATTTTCTTTAACATTAACTCATGATTTGTGTGGATGCTTTGTGATTGATTTTAGGATATGTTTTTTTCTTAGAAAAAATACATTGCTATACCGGGGTAGTGCGCACCGGGGGGTCTGGGGGGTATAGAATACCCCCCCGGGAGTACTGAATATAGCTGCTTTGCTTAAATAAAATATTAAATTTTAAATACATTATGAAATTTTCCATACTCCTATTACTCTTGTAATGTCCTCATTAATGTCCGCATTACCTCGACGAGGTTGGTTGGGATGATGTCCGTGCTTAACTCTTCCATGGTCTCTCGTCTGATGGCTGTCTATTTGATGCACCCGAAGATTGTATGTTCGGCATCGTCGTTTTTCTCGCAATGGGGGCAGTTGGGGGAGTTAGCTCTCTTGAATCTGTGTAGATAGCTCCGGAAGCAGCCGTGCCCGATAAGTGCCTGCGTGACCTCAAAGTTGGTCTCTCTCATGCTTCCTTGAGGTCTACCGGGCGATGTCAGGGATGAGGGGGAATGTCCATCTACCTTTGGTGGAGTCGTTCCAGCTTTTTTGCTATTTGTCGTTAATTTTCTGGACTAGGGTGTCATGTTCTTCCTTGTTTTTGAATGGGGAGAAGGGATGCAAGCACCAGAACCGCGTCGGTGGATACGGTCCTGTACGCGTTACAAGTTCTCAGGGCGCTCCTCCTCTGGACGGATTCCAACTTCTGTCGGTTCACTCTCTTCTGCAGGGCTGTCACCCACACTGGGGTGGCGTACAGTATGATGGATTCTGATATCGTGCCTAGGAGCCTCCTCTTGGTCTCTCTGGGGTCTCTCTTATTTGGCATCATTCTCTGGAGGGCCTCTGTCAGCTGCGCCGCCCTCTTCGTAACGCTCAAGATATGGGAACCGAACGATAGGGAGCTATCGATGTCGACCACCAGGACTCTTGCCTGGTTGCTTGTAGGTACTCTGTGTTCGCCCACCATGAAGTGCGCGGGTTTCCTCCGACTTTTGCCCGAGACTGCCACCGCCTCGGTCTTTTCTGGCACAACGTGGAGGCCTCTGTCGGTCATCCACTCGTGGATATCCGCGATCGCCCAGTTGGCCAGCACCTCCAGCTCCCTCTTCGTACGGGCCTTAACAACTACCGTGATGTCGTCCGCGAATCTCGTAATGCTTACCCCTGATGGTGTGGGTAGTCTGAGGACATCGTCGTACATCACGTTCCACAGGAGAGGGCTGAGGACCGATCCCTGCGGAACGCCACTGGTGACCGGCAGCGTGTGCTGCCAGAGCTTTTCTTCCACAATCAGTTTCCGTTCTGTGAAATAGCTCGCGACGATGTTTATGAGGTAGGGCGACACCTCCCTCCTCTGTAGCTCGGCCAGTACCAGTTCCCATCTCGCGGAGTTGAAAGCGTTTTGAACGTCCAACATGATCAGGACCACAAACCGTTTTTCCTGCCCCGACCTTGCGTTTTTAATCTGTGTAACCATTTTGTCTATTGCATCGACGGTGGATCTTCCCTTCCTGAACCCGTACTGTCCATCCGCCAAGCCTCTTTTTTCGTCTATCTCCTTCTGGAGCCTCATTAGTATTATTCGCTCGAACAGCTTTCCGACGTGGTCCAATAAGCAAATAGGTCTGTACGAGCTCGGTAGGTGCAGGGGCTTCTGGTCCTTTCTCAACAGTACCAGCTTCGCCATCTTCCAACTTGCGGGATAACTACCTCTCACCAGGCACTGGTTAAATATTTCCAGGAGGGCTTCAAGGCGATCCTCAGCCAGTGCACGCACCACTGCCGCCGGCACGTCATCTGGTCCTGGGGCTTTGTTCATGTGCATTCTTCCCACTGCCGCTTTCATTTCGGCCTCGTCCAGGGGCGGGACTCCGCCGTTCGTGGGCCTGGCGGTAAAGTGTCGTTTTGGGTACTCGGGGAAGAGGGTTTGGACTATCGCCCTCAGGAGCGTCTCGGTCAGTCCCGGGATTGCCGGTCTCCCCATCTTTTTGGCGACAATGTGGTAGCTCCCCCTCCCCCAGACGTCTGCGTTAACCTCTTCGATTAGTTTGTTCCAGCACTTTTTTTTTTTGGCTTTCGCTTATTATGTTTCTAAGGTGTAGACTGCATTGCGCCAGTGCTGATCGCGCTTTCTCACGCTGTTCGTTTAAGGATGTTTGGAATACCCCGCAGGGGTACAAAATATAGCCGCCTTGCATAAATAAAAAATTAAACTTCAAATACATTATGAAAACCTTTTATACTTCTATTACTTTTTCCCCTCTTCTGGATCCGCCTTTGCAAGAATCTCACAGGTTAAACATTTCCAGATATGAACCACTTTAAGGTAATAATGTAAATTTTTAACTTGTAATTTAGAGAAATTTTAAGGGCAAGAAATTATTGATTACAAATAAATTATTAATTATAAATCAAAATGTTTACTGCATTAAATATAAAACATAAATCAAACGCTAGACTGATACTCTCCGCGGAATAGAAGTGAATCCCGTCTCTTAGGGGACAGAATTTTTCCGATCTCCGTATTTTCTTTAACATTAACCCTATGATTTGTGTGGATGCTTTGTGATTGATTTTACGATATAATCTTTTAGAAGAAAATATATCTATGTACATGCAGGCGTAGTGTGCACCGGGGGGTCTGGGGGGTATGGAATACCCCCCAGGGGTACGGAATACGGCCGTCTTGCTTAAATAAAATATTGAACTTTAAATACATTATAATTATGTAATTATTGTCAACTTTGTTTAATATTTTTTTAATGTATCAAACAATAATTAAGTATAGCAAACAACATAAAAAATACATGACAATACTTTTTTCGACTTGTAATGCATCGATCGAATTACAGATGTGTATCAAAATGATCATCCGATTTCCAAATAATTGAGAACTAAAAAATTGTTTTTCGGCATATTTTCCAGAAGCAGACCGTCTTTGACTAGTGGTCTTGTTTGGAAGGATCCAGTGGCGTAACAAGCAGTTGAAGTGCCCGTGTGCGAAGTTGGGAGCCGGGACCCCGTTTTTGTAACAAGATAAAAACAAACAAAAATAAAAAACGTATTGAAATGATAAATTCTCGTAAAGATTTTATAATTCACTTGTTTTTCCTCGGGTTTACCCTGAATTGCGGACACTTTGGATAATTTAGGACGAAAGTTCTAGCGTTATCAAAATAAAAAATTAAAATATAAAAATTTTTTATCCAAAAAAAAATAAAGCTTTTCCAAAAATAATTTAAATTCAAATAATTTGTCCCTTGTTCGAGGTTCAAACTTATAAATTCCACTTATCAATTGACGCGATATCGGCAACGCCACGTTTGTTTATTACAAATGTAATTTTAATTTTTTAATTTCAAATATAATTCAAATTCAATTATTTCAAACATCAAAAATCAGTAGCAAATCGCAAAAAAATATCCAAAATAATTCCAAACTTCAAAAAACTACACAGTAATACAGATGCATCAAATTCACTTTATTCAAAATAAATCTAAATTATTACCCACAATTTCTGATTAACAAAATCTCAAAAATATCGCACTGAGCCAAAAATCAACGACCGGCACGGGCAGCCATATTTGGTAAAAAGCCATCTATTTCCTCTCATTCGCCCCCACCTCTCTAATTTTACAACCTTACCAATTAAATTTTATAAAATAAAATTTTCTATCAAAATGTACAGGGTAGGCGCGAATCACTTTGAAACACGACAGTATATTACACATAATTTAAAAATAAACAAACAAAATTATATTAAGGCTGTTCTTTTAGTGCCTTTTTATAAGTTCTAAACGGCTGGATCAATTGACTTGAAATTTTGACAGAATGTGTATTAGATTATTAAAAACTTTTACGAATATCCTTTTTTGAATAAGTTTTTTGGTTTTTCCAAAAAAGCCAAAAAACCATTGAATTTGAGATCTTCGGTTATTTTGTAAATCTCGATTTTTAGAAACTTTTGGCTCAGACAGAATTTTGATATTTTAATTAGTTTAAACGTTTTTAGGACCTAAAGTTCAAATTGCTTCACGTAATTACAATTGACGTGTAGAAAAAGTATATAAATTGAGAAGGAATGTTTTGCATCTCTTACAATTATTCTTATCGAAAATAGTAAGCCAGTTTTGCGATTATAAAGCATAGTATAATGTTACATACTGCATAAATAAATTATGTACACTTTAACTATTTAAAAATGTAGGTATGAATTAAAAATTCTTTTGAATAAAAGGTTTATTGGTTTGGTGTTATGAAAGTATGTTTAAATTAATTTGTCTAAAACGGTGAGTATGTACTATGTACATACGGTAACAAACAAATATATTTTTTAAGAATTTTAAAGGTGTACCATATAATATGGCAAGTTGACATATATTACGTATATATGCAATTTCAAAAATCAAAACTTCAAATTTAAAAAACTCCTATTTATATTGATGTTTTAAAATAAAATTTTTTCATCTGTTCAACATAAAATTAAAAATTGTTTTGTCAACTTTTAGTAGTAAGATAAATGCTATAGTATTATATTATGATGTAACCGCGGTGTAACATTATACGAATGCTATGACTACCTAAGCACTTTATTTAATCAATTTCAAATTTTTTTAAGGCAAACAGAATTATTTAAATGCAAGTATTACATGGGTAACATCTAAGATTTTATCAAATTTTTTGTTTAGAAGGAATTTTCTGAAAGATAGGTAGGGAACTGTCACGTGTTCTATCCCACGATTTTAACTTTTTTCTATTGAAAATACGTGAAAGGACACTTTTCTAAGCATACTAGAACAAAAATTTTGTTGAGTTATAAATTAGTTCTCAAAAAAATCGAATTTAAAAAATTTAAATTTACATGTATTTTAGAAACACTTTAACACGGCTGCATGATTAGCCGATTTTGTGTAAGGCAAAAAAATTAAAAATATCCCTGAAAAATGACAAAACTCGCCAAGGGTGGAACTCGAAGCCATAGAACTCGTTCGGGTGTCGACCACGACTGAAATCAAACATTAAGAGTATATGAAAGCACACGTACCGTCAACAAAATGAGACCGTCACCGACGAGACCGCTCAACGTGAGACCGACCGTCACACATCGGGTATATCATATTACATTTGTCTGCTTTTCATAATTTTAAAATGCCGTTATTTCGACAACTATTGCATAACCCAAAAAAATTTTTATGTTAATAAACTCAGAAAATTGTTCTCTTTCCAATGGTCAATAGGAAAAAGTTCAATTCTTGGGATAGAACACGTGACCATAACCGATAGGTAAAATCACACAAATAAAATACTCCCAAAAATATTTATTTTGGAGAATTTTGATTGAAGCTTTATTTTAAAAATGGATATTCCAACGGTTCCTTCGTGTGACCAAAACCTTTTGTGCCGGATACCGAGCGTTTGAAGTCGTGAAACCTTAATAGGCAGTAATTTCTGTAAGGAAACATTTTCAACCTGCATTATTAATATTCAGATCGATGCAAATATTTTACGACATTATAATGGAAGAGATTTGGTTATCGTATTTCTTGTACAATTGTGTAGTGGCAGTGAAGCGTGATGATTCGACTAAAGAGTATGGAAACGGGTCGGTGAACGTGTTGCTATGCACATTTCTTCTTCATTCCTTAATGATGCTTCAACATAATAGATCAGAAAATTTAACTAGCCGACTTTACTTTTAAAATCGCACTGCAAAGCCAAGTCACGAATCTCCGAACTACTACAAATTCCAACGTTTTTAGCCATAAAATATAATTCTTTTGCTTCAGAAAAACCTCAACTTTTATTTTTGCACGCATTCGTTCATGGTTCTTCATTTCGTGCCGTTACCATTGCCGATGCAAGTACATCATGCAGATGTCGATGTGCTCACGCTGCATTTTTTCATTCCTATAAAAACGGAATTTTAATTAATTTATTTGCACCTCGCCATCGTGAGATTCGTTGCACCATTACGCTTTTTATTTTTAATATCGCACTAAAATATTTACATAATTAGTAATTACGACGGTGTTAAGAAGAGAAAGAAATTAAGAAGAGCGTTGATTCGTTTAAGTGGATTAAATTTGAATGGAATTTTGAACCGTTGCGTTCGTTGGTACCAATTTTAGATTTTAATTCCAGATACATTTTTATATTATTACCGGATGCGTCCCGTCTCAACATTTTTCAAAATTTGGATTTAATGACGCGAATGAAAATTTAATTTGCGTCCATCAATTTGATAAAAATAATATAATTTGTTTTTCGCAGATTACAAAGTTACAGGTCATCAATTTTGAAAAATTCAAAAAAATAGCAGTTTTGCCCGGTTTAAAAAATAATTTTAAAAATCATGGGTTAGTTCATATTTCCTAATTTAATTGAACACAAAAAATGTTGTTTATCGACTTATTGTCTAAAACAAAGTCAAAGAACTTAATTGAAATAAATAATTTACAAATTGAATATAATCTCGGATTTCTTTATCTTACTTGTTAATTATTATAAGCTATAATGTTGCATAAAGAGTCAAGTGTCTTCTATATCAGAGACAAAGAAAATCGAGGTCAAATTTGTTTTGATATAATCATGACATTCTAATCAGACTCAATTTATTCAGTTACGACCACTCCATAGGACTACAAAAATAAAGTAGTGCTCCAATTTAGCAGCATAAATGGTACATGTATGAGTAAAATTTAAAAACCATGTTTCGCATTGCATCGGAAAATGTTTTGCAAAAGAACAGGAAAATTGTTAGCCTGATAAGGAAGGATTATTCCACCGAGAGAAGCGTGCCAGCGCAAGCAGATGTGGTTATAATTGGTGAGCAACTTTCGATGTTTTGCAAACATTTCAATGTTTTTTCTCAGGGGGTGGAAGCGTCGGCTGCCAGACCTTCTACCAGCTATCAAAAAGAGGTGTGAAGGCTGTTTTACTGGAAAAATCCAAAATAGGAAGCGGAACGACTTGGCATACCGGTGGATTGTGCTGGAGGTTGAGGCCCAGCGATGTTGATATTCAGTTACTGGCAGCAACGCCCAGGGTGGCGAAAGAATTGGAAGCAGAATCTGGCGAAAATCCAGGATACGTTGTAAATGGTGGCCTGTTTATTTCCAGAACTGAGGTATTTTTTTTAATTTCTTGTTTGTTCATTTGGTTGTTTTGCATCAGCTGTGTTGTGAAAGTCGATAACGCAATAAATTATGATAAATTTTTTGATAAATTAATAAATATTTCGAAATAAAACGCTCTTATAACAAATATTTTGAATCTTCTCTAATTTTTTCCAAATTTGTTCAAATTTTGCAGAAACGTGAAATCAAATATTATCATGAGTTCAATTTGGTTATGTTGTTTATAAGTGCAAGAATTACTTAAGATAAATACAGGATCACGCAACGAAAAAAACCATCTGGATTTTAATCTAAAAATGATCTTGACCTTTTCATTTTCGCAAACAAAACACGTGAACATTGCAATTTGTTGCTGAAATATTTCGTTGCAGCAATCAAAAAATTAATATAAACATACCAGGCTCACGATTTTAAAAATTTTCCAATGAAATTACAAATACAAACATTAATATCGGGTAAAAAAATATCAAAAAACCTAATGCAATCATTCGATTGGCTGTTTCCATAAGGTTAGCTCCGCCCACGATGGGACTTTTTGTTATATACTGCAATGGCTTTTTAGCAAAAAGCTATGTTCCCAAGCATTCCTAAGTGCTCCGAGGTTGCTCTTAAATGCGGGAATCGAGACGGTCGTATCTCAGGGTGGGTTCTCAAAATAAAATTATTTATGTTAAATCGCTTGTTCAAAATTAAACTAATATCAAATCCAAATTAAAATTTCAATGCTTCTCAAAATTTAAACCAAAAAAATTTCTTGTCAAAAATAAATAAATTCTTCAAAAATATTCACTTGCATATGATAATCAAAAATATTATAATTAATATTCTAAATCCAAATTAAATTCAATGTAAAATAATTGTAAAATTTTATTACTTCTTAAAAAGGATCGAAGTTTCGATGCTTGCCTTATCCAAAACGGCGGCCCATCTATCGCACCATTTGTTCCTACAAATGTAATTTCTAATTTTTCCAATTTTAAATGCAATTCGTATTTATTATTCGAAATATTCGTTTTCGTAATCAATCATCCAAATCAATACAACATCGTTCAGTAGCCACTCATAAAAAATATCCAAAATCCGAATATCAAAAAAACTACGCCGTAATGCACACGCATAAAATCACTTTATTCAAATATTCAAACTTTTTACTTACAACTTCAAAAATAAATTTTACAAAGTCAAAAATTAACGAGCCAAAAGTCGCACCGCCTACTCTTGCGGCGACTCGTGGTAAAAAGCCTCGTCTCTCCATGGTCTCTTCGTCGATTCGCATCCACTTTTCTATTTTCTTTCTATCCTTCTGCACGATAGATTTCAGAAAATAACTTTTTTGTTATTTTCTTCTGACTAAAAACATCACTGAAGTTTTTGACCCTTTCGCATGTTTAACTTGTAGCCCCAAGGCTACCCTAACCACAAGGCTAAATGGTTTATAGCCCCGGGGCGCAAGCCTTTTGGGGACGGCAATTTTTATTTTGATCTTTATCGGTCCTAAAAGGATAAAACCTTATTTACGATCTTCTTTGAGGCAGAGAAAATTAAATTATATGAGTATTTTAGGACACTTTATTTTTTTATTTTTTTTTACCTACACCTTGTTCATTATTTTCAGAATTTCTGTGAAAACAGTTGGTTTTCCAAAAAATTTATTTGACCAAAGTTGTAGTCCGTTAAATTCCCTATTCGATTTGGGCTGTGAGTTTTTTTCTAAGACGTTTCGTTTAAGAGCTACGGGGTTCACAAGAAAAGTAAAAAAAAATAAAGGCTGAATTTTTTAAACATTTTTTCCTTTACTTTAATTTATAACTCGAAATCTGTTGATTCTAGACGATAAGGGGTTATAATCTAATTTGTAGATAAGCAAACGATCTTTAAAAAGGTCCTAATTAATTAAACCTAAAAAATCAATAATATCGGAGCTATGGCCGTTTGAAATCGGAAATTCAAAAAATTTCTTTTTTTGCTCACCAAAAATTGCCCCCCCTCCCCCCCAAGAGTTTGGACTTTGACAAAAATTTTATTTCAAAATGAAAAGAAAAGTGTTTTTTATCACTACCTCAAATGTTCTTCATTGTCAGAGGGGCACCCTGTATATAGAGAATGATTTATTTAACAACTTTTGCTTTTTGTTTACTCTAAAGTTTGTTTCTGTTTATATAATTAATTTAATGTTTTGTTTATTGTAATATTAATAAATTGACTTTTACTATTTTGTATTTGTATGTTTTCTTACGAAGAGGAGCCTATTAATTTTAGTAGCCCAAGGGCGTCGTATATCTTAGGACGGCCCTGTGTAGCCCTCAATCAAAAATTGCACTGATGTGGCATTGCGCCTCTTTTTTGAGGGCCTAAGCCCTGATCGTGAGTGCTGTACTACCGAGTCGTAATTTTGTGGGCCGCAGTTGCCTTCTGGGAGTGCAACAGTTAACATCATATCCAGAATTTATTTTAAATTGAATTTCATTAACTACCAACATTTTTTGTTGTACGATTAAATTACGCCCAGAAACCCTGGTCTTGCTTTCGAGTTCGGTCGTCCTTCAGGGATGTTTTTACCAAGTGCGCGAGCCCAAGCCTTTTATCTTTCTAGATTCATGATTTTCGACTTGAATGTTATTGTTTCAAATGAAATTATTAATTATTAATAATAATGAGTATTTTATTTTTCAGGAGCGCCTCAAGGAATACAAACGCTTACACACACTGGGCCACTTCTTTGGAATCGAAAGTCACATTCTAACAGCTTCTGAAGCAACAAAACTGCATCCTTTACTAAACCAAAAAAGCTTTACCGCCGCATTATACAGCCCAGGTGATGGACATCTAGATCCAGCAATGATTTGTGCTGCTTTGGTCAAAAGCGCAAAGCAAAAAGGTGGAAAGGTAATTTCCGAAATATTCATTTACTTTCCGCTCAGAGATGAGTTTGTGTATTTCAAAAATTGTTTTAGGTTATTGAAGACTGTCCGGTAACAAGCATCACAACAGATCAAGCAAAAGTTCGCAGGATCTCAAGCGTCGAGACAAGTTTGGGGACGATAAAAACAAACTGCGTCGTAAACGCTGCCGGTGTTTGGAGCAGAAAAATTGCTCAAATGGTTGGGCTCGAAATACCACTGGCAGTATTCCAACACTCTTACGTCATCACCGCAAATATACCAGAATCTAAAGGCACTCCAAACATTCGCGACCACGACGGAAACATCTACTACAAAACTCAAGGAACCACCCTCCACATGGGAGGATACGAACTTAATCCTAACATCATCAAAGAAGTAATCTTTTCTTTATCGAATCTCGTAAGTTTTATGTATTAATTTTGTTGTTAGGTCGATGATGACTTTCACTTTGGATTGTACGATCTGGATATGTCAGTTTTTGGAATTCATCTCGAAAACGCTTCCAACCTCACTCCAATTTTTGCAGAAATTGGAATAGCGAAACAAATTTGTGGCCCGGAAAGCTTTACGCCAGACCATAAACCATTAATGGGTGAAGATCCTCGATTAGCTGGTCTCTTCCATGCTTGCGGAATGAACTCAGCTGGTTTGATGTACGGGAGCGGGTGTGGCGAGCAAATAGCAAATTGGATTTTAAAGGGACGACCCGATCTACCAATGTTTAATTTCGACATTAGAAGATTTACTCCGGCAACCAGAATTAATAAAGCTTGGATAACGGAAACAAGTCAGGAAGCTTACGCAAAGAACTACAGCATAGTTTTCCCTCATGATCAACCGTTGGCCGGTCGAAATTGTAAAATCGATGTTTTTCATGAAGTAAGTACTCCAAAAACTTTTTTGGGAAATTTTCGACTTAATATATTTTAGGTTTTGGTCGCGAATGGAGCCGTTATGGAACAAGCCCAAAGTTGGGAACGACCGGCCTTTTTCATCAAAGACAGTACTGCACCAGTTCGGGGGTACGATTGGTATGGATACTATGACCATGTCAAAAATACGGATAAACGGTATGAGAAACAATTGGAAGGAGATTGTACGTTTAATTTTAGCAAACATCATGATTTGGTAAGTACCTACCGTTCGTAAAATTGCAACTTCTATCATAATTGGTACATTAGATAGGAGAAGAAGCTTTGGCCGCGCGTTCTAATGCGGCGTTGTTCGATATGTCGTATTTTTCTAAAATGTACTTAACGGGTTCGGAAGCTCAACATGCGGCTGAGTGGTTATTTACGGCCAACACAGATCGAGAACTTGAAAGAGTCGTGTATACTTGCTCCCTCAATAAGTTTGGAGGAGTTGAAGCAGATATGACGGTCGTTGGTTTAAACCAAGGCCTTGGAACTTTAGTCGGTCCAATTTTAAAAGTAAGTTTTACTCCAAAAGCAACTACAATTCTATCGTGGAATATTTTAGGGCAAGGGTTACTATATAGTGGCGGGTGGTGCAGCCGGTTACCACTTCTTGTCTCATTTGCGAAAAGAGATCGATAAAAAGAAATTCAAAGCTGTTGTTACAGACGTAACCGACAAGCTTGGCATTTTATCCATTCAAGGCCCGAAAAGGTTTTATTTCTTGCCTTTCGAAAAATAAAATATTCATTCTTTGTTTTTTAGTGGAGAAATACTTCAAGCACTGACGGAGCATCCAATTACCGACGAGAAGTTACCATTCGGAATGTCAGATATAATAACCATAAACGGTCATACCTGCCGAGCAATGAGAGTTAGCTTTATTGGAGAATTGGGCTACGAACTTCACATTCCATTTGCATCGTGCATTCCAGTGTATAATCGAATTGCAGAAGTGGGAAAAAGTTTTGGCATGAGGTTTGCCGGATATCGTGCTTTATACTCGTTGAGTTGCGAAAAAGGTAACAAAGCTGAAATACACTTTTAGCAAAAAAGATACAACTCATCTTTAAGGTTTCCATCTATGGAATTTCGACTTAAGAAGCGATGACAATCCTGTGGAATCAAACCTTGGAAGGTTTTGCAAGAAAAATGGAACATATTTAGGAAAGCAGTACGTGGATAAAGCAAAAAAAGATGGAGTTAAAAAATTGCGAGTTTTCTTCACGATGAACGATAAAATACCTCTATGGGGCAACGAAGCTATCTGGAGAGATGACCAAGTGGTAGGCTTTTTAAGAAGAGGAGAATACGGATATTACTTAAAATCCAGTATTGGAATTGGGTAAATTTTTTAAAATAATTTTTGAAAATGTAATCAAAATTATGGTTCTAGATTCGTGCAACACCCAAGTGGTCATACCGTCACCAAAAATTACTTAACTAGTGGAAAATATGAAATTGAAGTTATGGGCAAAAGATATCCTGCTAATTTACATACAGAAAGTCCTTTCGATCCAAAGAACCAAAGACTTCTCGGTCATTACGAATCCCATTTTCAAGAACAGGTTCATTTTGACGACTGATATTTAAACTTTTTTCCAGTATTTTATAAAAATTTAAAAAAAAGTTATAAGTAGATTTAGGTTCCTATGCCCGTGTGCACCATAAAATTTAAGATTATGAATAGTTTAGGAAATTAGGTCTAAGTTGCAGATTCGATCGAAGAGAAAACCATAAATAACATTTAAGTCCGTCTCAAACTTTAGTAATTCTCTAAAAATAATAAACAATACTTAGATTATTGTTATGTAAACGGCCATCACTGCGTGTACAATCCTATTATTTTTAATAAAAAATTAAATACAAAATATGCTCATAATGCAATAATATGTATTTCTCGTCAAATTACATAAGAAACCATCGAAGAAATTAATGTTTTTATTTTATTTTAATTAGAGAAAAAACCTAATGTAGTTTTTAATTGCGGTGTAGATCTGATTTTTCACAGATCTTTCTTTTTCTTCTGATATTTCTTTTGCGCGACTAGGACCGGCTGAAAACAAGAAATTAAATGGCAAATATCAAACGTGGGTGAAATCTAATGTAATTTTTACATCAAACTAGATAAGAAATTGTCAAAGAAATTAATAGTTTTAGCCTATTTCTTTTTGATATTTTTTTATTCTTTTGATGCACCGCACAAATATGATTCACACTGTACATAATAATAAGAAGATAATTTGACGTTTTGAGGTTATGTTGTCAACTAAACTAAAAAAAATTGTAAATTACAATTTTTGAATGGAAAATCATCTGGAAGATATAAAATAACATTAAAAAGACTTAAAGTTTTAGTTTAGGAAACTAAAACTGCTTTAAGTGATGCAGTGATGACCGATAGATAGCATTTGAAGTCTAGAAGATTTTTCAACAAAAATTTCCAGATTGTACCTTTGTATCATCAATGTATATTTGATCATCTGATTTTTTAACAAATTAAATGTTAGTGAACAGCATCAAGAATTTGGATAATGGTAGTTGGAAAATTCTATCAAGATGAAGATGAAATATTAGAGCTGCCGTAATTGAAAATGGAAGGTATTTAAACCAGCAAAAGTTGCTAAATTCAAAATTAAACGATAAATTGTACATCAAAGTCAAAAGTTTGAATCGGTTACTTCTGGCGAACAATCGACAATTTGCAGGACAAAGTTTTCGTAATTTTTATTTAAATGAATTATGGAATTGTTAAAAGAAAACTTTCAGTGATTTATTTACTCACAGCAGGAGGTTCGATAAAACTTAAATGCTGTCTTTAAAATTGTCACATTTTTAAGAATTCTTTAAAGAACTTCAATATCTTTTTATAACTTTTTATTTTTCAGGATTTAGAAAACGTCTGGAGGCGTAGGGTAAATGGACTTACCTATGTAGAAAAGCAAAGACGGTAAAGCAAAATTTCGATAACAAAGATTGGTTTCGAACTTTGATAACTTGTATAGAACAACGCCGGATAGGAAATAAAAGGTTTGTAATTGGGATGCATTTCAAGTTTTCCAAATATTTATAATTGTTTAATATTTGACATGAAATCAATAACATTAAGCTTTTGAGAGCATTTTACTAATTTTTAATTAATTTATTCTAGTGTTAATAACAAATGAATTGATAGAGCGCCGGTGTAGTGAATTTGGATGTTGGAAAAGAATGCCGAATTATTGGATTTGCAGTATTTGGAATAAATCCAAAGGTTAGTTATATTGGTATAATATTTTGTTGTTTATGCAGAAGTCACAAAATTCAAAATTATTGCTTTATTTGTACGATTTTTAATATACGAAACGTAACAATAAGTGTACCGTGACACTTCCTATTGCTACTTGTGCAAGTAGCGGCTAGCTTGTTCAGTACGAAGAGAGGCTATGGGTAAGCGATACTGAGAAAATATATGCTCGGCGCCAGAAGTTACTACTAAACAAAAAAAAAACCCAAAAGACGTTGCACAAAGTTGTTTAATATAACTTCGGAAAAAAATGTTTACAAAAAAAAATAAAAAAAGAATACTGCAGGTATCTTTTACAATAAAAAAATTTGAAATAAAGTATACTGACAATGATAAAACTAAGTTATAAAGTCACCACGCCCTTGAGTGACACCTCACCGGCTAATTTGCCGAGAAAAAAAAAACAAACAGATCAACCTAAATCTTTTACGGAAAAGAAAAAATGTAATACAATCTGTAATTACTCACCCAAAAAAATTATCACCAGGTGTTATGGCAAACTACTGTGCGACTTCACTAAGACTTCCAGAAAGCTTTCCTTTGTTCCAGCTTGTCGACTGTTTCCAAAAATGGTTGGTACTGACTCTAAAATCACAAATTATACTACAAACCCCCTTCCCGCAATCAATATTAAGTGATCAGCACTCTACCAACAACTGGTAGCACAATTTAACGCAAAATTGATGTCACTCAAAATTGTGGGTAACCTTTACACAATCCAAAATCATTTAATTCACCGGTTGTCCTGTATGGCGTTATGGGTGTTAATCAAGAAAATATTATAGTTGCTGTCCAGCGGATTTTCAATATTCATAAATTGCAATTTAAAAAAATTAGATATTCAAACGTATCAGTCCACCAGGTGTATGTACTTAAGATGTTCGATACAACATAAAAAAAAACCTCCACCACATTTTCAACGATGATGACGATGCGTATTGGAAAGTAAAATTTTTCAGATAATCTGAAAAATGCAAAAGATAAAGAAATCAAAATTTCAAACTTCAAGATTAGTTACTTGCATGAATCCCAAATAATGTTAAAACAAATCGGTATAAAACCTAACAAAATTATAGCTTCTGCAGTTTAAAACAAAAAAACTAACTATTGCAGTTCAAAACTGTGACCCTCAGGGCTATCGCTAATTTCAAAAACGTCTTTTCTACAATACCAATTTTTATCAGCAATTTTATTTGATATCAAAACTTATACCAATTTAAAATTTACGTTCATACAGGATTATGGAAAATTATTTAAGTAACATTTAAAATATAAAATTTAAAATTTTGCAACATAAGACATTCGCAATGTTACAAAGTTATACATTTGGTATAAATTATAAAATTATATGGCATACTAGCTGACCCGGCAGACGTTGTCTTGCCTCAGATTCTGAATAATAATCATTTATTTAGAAATGTAATTGTAACCTTCGGTTTTTGCTTTGATGAATATTTATAAAAGTTGCGTCTTTTGTAGCATCCTGTATAAATTATAAATTAGCGGACCCGGCAAACTTTGTCTCGCCCCAATTTAACGCCTTTAGATAAACTCCAGAGTGATAATAAAACACAGTTATTTCAAATTTCAATGTTAGTTATTTGAATGGAATTGAAATCAGTAGAGAGCGATATGATAAACAATGTTTTTTATTTGTTTTCCGGCGCAAAAACAAACAACGAAGACGGTTTGGAATTCGTGGGATAAGGACTTCCTCTTTTTTGAATTTGCTGTTGATGATCGTCGCTTGTATAACATTGTTCATCAGTTTCTTAACGGACAACCGCGTATCGTTGCACAATTTGGGATGATTTAGATTCCGTAACATGATTATGATCGATCCCACCTTCAGCTGTAAATTATGCGGCGAAGTTCCTGGCACATCAAGCGAGTTCAAAAATTCCGTCGGATAGTTGGTCGCTTCATCCTCGTCGGTCACACTGTCAACGGATTTATAGGAATGTAATTCTCCAGCGATTTGACTTTGAATAATGAAATTCAAGCTATCGACGTTCTTATTCTTCGCTGCTAGTATTGCCCGTTCACTAATCCAATCGAGATTTTTATAATTTTGTGCAATACCGGGGAACACTTTGGTGATGAGTTCCTCCTTCGACGATGTGAACTTGCAAAAATTTGTTGGGAACGATATCAATTCAGTCGAAACATCAACAGGAATTTGATCATTGCCAAACGCCATCAGCCGATGGGTCATTCTGCAACGCGACTCTCATATTCGTGGTCAATTACAACTTCTTAACAAAGACGACGATTTCGGGCATGCATTTAGTTCATCTGCAGCAGTAGATTTGGGGATGACGGGAAGCGTTTGACGAAAATCTCCGGAGAGCAATATCATAGCCTCACCAAATCGTCTCGAATCACCTCGTAAATCTTTCATTGTTTTATCAACTGCCTCCAAAGCTCGTTTATGCGCCATCGTGCATTCATCCCAAATGATGATTTTGCATTCTTGCATCAATTTTGCTGTCGCCGAATCTTAGTAATTGTGCACGTTGACATGTCAACCGTGAGAAGATTCATCGGCAGTTTCAAAGCGGAATGTGCAGTTCGACCGCCTTCCAATAATATGGCAACAATGCTCGAGGATGCAACAGCCAACGCAATTTGAGATCTTGACCGAATTTTTGTCAGAATCAACGAAATGACGAATAGTCAATTAAAACGGATATTGGGTATGAAGGGAAGTAAATCAAACAATATTATCTGCTAGCCGACGTTTCGAACTATTTATTAGTCCATCCTCAGGGCTGAAATATATAACAGAGGTGAAAAAATCTATAAACGTCATAATATCATGTCAATTCCCGACACCATATATGTAACTTCAAACGTTTACCATCTCAAACTGTCAGGTATGTTTACGCCCTTATGGCCGCCGTTTATAGATTTTTTCACCTCTGTTATATATTTCAGCCCTGAGGATGGACTAATAAATAGTTCGAAACGTCGGCTAGCAGATAATATTGTTTGATTTACTTCCCTTCATACCCAATATCCGTTTTAATTGACTATTAGAAGTAAGGGGAAAATTTGTTTACTTTCGAAATGACGAATGTCTTGCCCGTCCCACCGAGAGCATCGAGAAAGTAAATGCCTCCCTTTCCATCGTCAACAACCTTCATCAGCGAATCATACACGTTCTTCTGCTCGTTATTCAACAGCGGCACATTTGTTCTGACTCTTTCAGTCAGCTCATTTTGATCATAATCTTTAATAATCAAACCACCACAATATAGGTACGCCACTAAAGAAATCTCGTTAATCCATTCCTGCGCGTCTGCAAGTAAGTGCTTTCCTATTTTCCGCGAAATTTTTCAAAATTTTTTTATTATATAAACCTTGCCACAGATATAGACAACAACTCATCAAAAAATCAGCCAAATCGGCCCAGCCGTTTTCAATTGATGAGTTACCGTGAAGATTTCACACTCCATTTTTATATATATAGATTTAAATTTTGACTTTCCTTTGTTATATTATTTAAATTTAGTCTACCAAACAGCTAGTTTCAAACCAAAATGTGTAAAATAGTGCAAACGCTATAATTTTGAACTAGTGATTTCTGCAAGAACAATTATTATTTATGCGATTGCTTTCTTTTCCTTATTGTCTATTAATTAGCCCATTAAGATAAATCTTTTTAAAGCTCTTGAATAAATTAGAAATAATTATTAGACGGTTTTTCGTGAAATTATAGCAACATGTCACGTTTATTTTATTGTATATCAAATAACCATAGTCGAGCAGGCTTTAAAGGGTCACATGCTGAAGGCTCGATGCAACTATTTTTTAAAGAAATTCTTCAAGAGAGGAGTAGATTTTTGTTTCAAGTTAGCTGTTTTTTTGGGTGCATTTCTACGATCTGGAGACAAAATAGCAGTCTGGAATGAATTAGCCATCTAAGGCCAAAGAAATTTCGGGCTCAAAAATCTGCTGGAAAAGTTCTTACTTGAGTGTTTCGATATAGTTATGATATTATTCTTATTGATTACCTGGAAAATGGGAGAACCAAACCTTAAGAGTATTATTCAGCACTAGAAAAAGTTGTCGAAACAATAGTGGAATGATTTTCAAATGAGTTTTATTTCTGCACCAAAGCGCACATCGTCGTGAGTAAACTACCGAACCCTTGTTCACCTTTCTTGGCTCTCTGGAATTTTCTCTTTCTTAAAGTGAAAAAAAGTTTGAATTGTTGCAAATTTTCTTCCAATGAAGGCAGGATGGAAGCTGTGGAAAGCTGGTTTGTAGACCAAGAAGAAGAATTATTTGTTATAGGTTTAGAGACACTTACGAGTAGCTGTAAAAATAATAAAATATTTTTAATTCCAAGTTTTTGTTGCTTCTGTAAGTAGGCTAAGATTAATCAATATCTCTTCGTATTATTAAATAGGTATATTTTTTAATAAAATTAATTTTTACATGTTAGATGAAATTGAAAAATAATTAAATTCATAACTTACATAAAATTGTTCAAAAACTATTTAAATGAATGATATAGTTTGCGACACCCTGTTATAACCGATGTTTCGATTTTCTGAATCTCATCAGGCAAACCTGGAAAAATTATTGAAATTATTGAAAAGTTATGCTTTATTAGAGCATAACCGGCCTTGACAATTTGTACATGCCAGAGAACAAAATAGTCCAACTTTTTTGCAACCACATTTAGCACTACATTCCTTTTTATAGTTGCAAAAAATTTTGTTTAGCAATTTTTCTGGTGCAGGTGGGAGTAAAGTCTGAACTGCTTCTAATGTATTGTCGGCCAACTTCCAACCCCAATCTTTTGGGTCTAGCTGATAACCAAGCCCCAGTTGAACTTGGTAATATACCCGAAAAAGATGTTGATGAGCAGCAACTGAGGTTAGAGGAAGACAAGCTAATTGAACTTAATTTTTATTTTGAGTATTTTAATGAAACATGCATATCGAAACTTATCTAAGCAGGTAGTTTTTTTAGGAGCTTCGTACATAGAAAGAAGAAAGCGAATTTCGTTGGTAATAACTTCTTGTGGAGTTGAATTACTCTTTTTAAAAACTTCAGCACATCGAACTAAGTCTTGTTTTACAAACATTTTAAAAACTGTTGTTTTATCCCTCCTGTAAAATGCAGATGTTGTATCACAGCCAGTTATTGCGTTATTGCCATAGCTACTTTTTTGCTAATTTATTGCTGTAAGCCCGAATTTATTGCTCTTACCGTTTTAGTTTCGGATACCAGTAAAGTAGATCATGTTTTTTTTATCTCATAATTCTATGAATTTTTATTATTCCAGATTATAAAATAAATTCTGTTTTTTTTTTCGTATTTGTACTCTTTTTTCTCTTAATTTTTAGTGAACTTTTAAACAAGTTATGACTTTAGTTTTCATCATGTGAAAGAGCATCTCAAACTCAATCCGAATCGGCAAAAAAGTAGAAAATGAGTTTTTAACACCTAAGACCCTTTTTTTCGTAGACCAAGTCACATATCTTGAATATAATATAATAATTACAATATTTTTACTTATATTACAACTTCAGTGATGTATGTATATACGTGGCTTACTTATGCATATGATGACGATTACAACTTTTCCAACTTTTTGAATCGTTATATCTCAGAAACGGTGGCTCTTAGGAAAAAAGTATTTATTTATTTTTTATAGATAATTATATGATCTACAATTTTGGCTGAACTAATTTTATGATAAAACTTACCGTTTTGCAGAAAATCGCGAAATACCATTTTATTTGACTTTTGACCTCGAATAAATTTTTTTCCACGTACTGGATCAATGAGGACTTTTTAAATTTCATTTATAATTATGTTTTGAACAAGTTTACCAATTTTCAGCTTTTTGGGAATTACTGTACCTTCACTCTTATTTTTTGTACTAATTTGACTGGACTATCGTATTATTTTAAAACTTGAACTAATTTTTATGAATAAAATAAAATTGCAAATAAAAAATTTTGTCCAATTTGGCCGGATTTTCAAATGTTTCCCAACTTCTTGCTGCGTTACTCTGTTGAATTTGCAGGTTAATACATTGAATAAAGACTTGGCACGACGCGACGGTCACTGAATTTTTCCAATCTCATTAGCAAATTTTTTTGAACCTGATGATCATTCATCAAAAATTTCGATTGCAAAGCCAAAAATTCAAAGTGGTCACGTAGACCAGCATATTATATCTTGATTTTTAAAATTTAAGCTGTCAATGCTTGCTGTTTCTGTCGACCAAGATGAAGCTGTAATGCAACCAAAACAATGTGAAATTTTTATTTTGTGGTGAAAAGGTCATACTTAAATTGGCATTAAATAATATCAAGCTCTTTTTGTGATGCAATAGATTTAAATATAAATTAGTATTGTTGCGGTTTATTTTCACAATGCTGTAATTCGATGAGCAATTAGGCTGCATCACGGAAATACTTTAGGTCCTCGTTTAGGTTTTTTTGTCGTTTTTGACAGGCCTTATGGTATTTAATTTATCGCTGTGACCGAGATTTCGATTTGGTAGATGGTAAAAAGTTTTAGTGAGTTATAGAAAAACTGTGGGTCTTAGATTTTTGTTTACTACGTTAGATGAGAAGCGAACGTTTGATTTCAGCATGTAAAGAGATACACATCTAACGAGCCAACACCACTCGGTTTTTCGGTGTTTGCTTCTGTGTTGGAGGCGTTGTTTTTTGAATCTTTTTGAATTTTGTCGGTTCCGTATTGTATTTTCTCTTTTCTTAGTCTTGAGAATGGACCCATAAAGGCGTCCGAAACGTCGACAAACTGAGATAGCGTTTGATTTGCAAATCCCAGCCAACTTGCAACTTCCTTATCACAAAGTGATAAAATGTTTATCAATCTCAGTGACTAACAGGTTGCCGTTGGGAGTGTTTTAAACCATAGACACCGTAAGTTGGTAAGTTATTTTCGGACTTCTGTACATCAACTTAAAAATTGGGTTAAAATGTGATAATAACAAACATTGATAAGCATGCAAACACCTCATAAAAGAGCCAACATACACTAAATATCAAAAACGCACCATGATACCAGGAACGTCTTTATTTTTTGACAATTTTGATTTTGTTGGCCAAAACTGTATACAATTTAAATTACAAACTTGGTTGACATATTCTTATAAATTTTTTGTTTTCAGGATTTTCAATAAAAGTCAGTTGGAAACAGCTATGGACATGCGGGAGATGGACTTGTTTAAGTAGAAAAGGAGAAAATGTAGTGAAAATTAACAATGGTGATGGCAGATAAAAATACCAATACCTGTTGATTCAGTTTGAAGCTTTAATAACGGTTTAACAACCAACTGCATATAAAAAGGTTTGCAAAATTTAGTTATGTCTTATGTTGTTATGTTGGAAATAAGATAAGTTTCTTGGCTAAGTTTTTTTTATTTCAAATATATAACGTTAGATGGCGCACCACATGTTATTTTAAATTTTAAAATCTGACGTTTCTTGAATGACAGAATTTAATTTGTTTACATTTTCGATAAATTTTAACAAAGAAAATGTAGCATTTTACGTATTTTGTATAAAAATTTATTAAGAAATTAATTTTTTCAATAAAATAAAATAAGTGTTTGCAATTAAAAAAAAATTAATTATACAAGATGTGTCGGGAAATAATTTAGCGAAATTTTCTGAGATTTTTCTAAAATAATCTTTTAAACTGCAGACACCTGATGTTATATTATGTATACATGAAATTGGTGCATATAAAAAAGAAAGGAGACTTATCAATTTGTGAAGAAGTAATAATAATTTCCTTTTTACCCGCAACGGAACCTATTTAGGGTGTGATGTTAACAAGAAACTTCACATGTTAGTGAAATTAACTAAATCCAAGGGATATTTATTTATTTCATTAATTGCTCACGACAGGAGGATACGGCTTTGCTAAAACTTAAATGCTGTCTTTAAAGTTGTCACATTTTTAAGAATTCTGTAAACAAATCTGATGGAAAGATATTTTTTTATAATCTTTTATTTTTTAGGGTCATTCGTGGGGTGAATGGACTTACCTATGCAGAAAATCAAGAAGGGTAAAGCAAAGTTGCGATAACATAGATTGATTTCGAACTTTGATAATGAAAATAAAAAGGTTTGTAATATTTAATTTTTGATGTTATTACAGTTACAGATTAATGGTTATTTGTAATTGGCATGCAATTGAAAGTTTTCAAATATTCATAATTGTGCAACATTTGACATTAAATCAATAAAATAAGTTGTATTATCGATATTTATTGCTAGGTGTCGCCATTATGTACTTTAAAATATTTTAAAACAATTGACATTGCATATTGTGAAAAAATAAGTAATCTATTTGTTTTCGCGTGTTTTAATTAAATAAATTATTACTTTTTTTAGAACTTTGTACTAATTTTTAATTGATCCTAGTGAATAAAGTGAAAACGGTGTCGGTGTAGTGAATTTGGATTACGACAATCAATTGGAAGTTGCAACGGAATGCTGAATTATTGGATTTGCTTTATTTGGAATAAATCAAAAGGTTAGTTATATTGCTATAATATTTTGTTGTTTAAACAGAAGTCACAAAGTTCAAAATTAATGCTTTATTCGTACGATTTTTAATGCATAATAACGTAACAGTAAAAATCAATATTAAATTTTGAATTTCCTTTGCTATATTATTTAAATTTAGTCTACCGACCAGTTAGTTTCAAACCAAAAGGTGTAGAATAGTGGAAACGCCATAATTTTGAATTGGTGATTTTTGCGATTGCTTTTTTTCCTTGTTATAGCCTGTTGAAATTTTCGTTAAAATTTCATTAAAATTTGTAATTTGCAGATTTGTGTTTACAATAAAAATATACTGAGTTTGGTGATAAAGGTGTAAACACAAATCTGCAAATTTACAAATTTTAAAGAAATTTTATAGTGTAAACAGGCTATTAATTTACCGCCAATGAAGATAAAAATTTTGAAAGTTTTTGAACAAATGAGAAATTATTATTAAGACAGTTTTTCGTGAAATCATACGGATTAGATAATTTTTGAAGCAATACTTATATGTCTTAGGTGTTGCCTAGTAACAACAAGTGAGGTTTATTTTATCGAGGAGGCTTTAAAGAGTCACAGGCTGAAGGCTTGATGCAACTATTTTTTTAAGAAATTCTTCAAGGAAACTAAGAAGATTCTTGGTTCAAATTAACAGTTTTTTAAATAATGAATAAATGAACGAATGTTCTTACTAGTTTTGTTTTACCTCGTACCTATTTACAAATTCGTCTAGTTTTAGGAATTTGCAATTGAATATTGATTTTAAGTTAACACATTATATAAAAGCTAAAATTATATTAATCCTTTGTTTGAAAATTCGACGTCATATCCTATTATTAATCTTTTAGTACCTGATAATTTCAAATAAATTAATCAATAAATTTGCTGGCAATAGATTTTAATTTTTATATTAGAATATTTGTTGCAAACTTGTAAATGTTTTCAACTCTTATTTTTCCAGAAAGCGAGCGAGTAAATTAACTCAACAATAATTGAATTTCTAAATAGATTTTTTAATACAAAAAAATATATTATTCATAATAAAATTTATAAAAACATTAGGGAATTTTAGTAAACGGGATAAGTAATTAGAAGTTATTGCTCTGCAACATTCTTATAAGTTACCTATAATTATGTAGAACTTTTAAGAGAATATAATAAAAATGCACCGGAAGAAATGCTTTCGAAAACACTTGAAATTTTCATTATATTTTAATATCAAATAATTTATATTGTGTAAAATCACTTGCATTTCATTTTCAAAAAAGTTCATAAAATAATGATTCACAGGAAAAATGATAAAGCGCTGCGTTTTTTGAATAATCGCTTCGTTTTATTTTGTTTTGTGTAATCTTTTAGAAAATTTAAAAATGTGTCTGTTCAAATTTTTTGAATTGAAAATTAATTATGTGAACACAAAGGACTTAAGCCAAAAAGCACATCTGTGCAAATTCGACGTCATATTCTATTATTTATGTTTTAATATCAAATAAATACTAGTCATCAAATAATTTCAATGAATGTGGGCAATAAATTTTAATTTTTATGTTAGAATATGTTGTAAACAATGTATTCTACTATTCTTATTCTTCCAGAAAGCCAGTAAATTAAAATAAGAAATTATTATAAGACAGTTTTTCTAGAAATCATACTGATTATTAAATTTTTGGAACAACACTTGTTTGTCAAGTAGCCGTTTATTTTATCGTACATCAAATAGTCATAGTCGAGCAGACTTTAAAAGTTCACACGATGAAGGCTTGATGCAACTATTTTTTTAAGAAATTCTTCAAGGAAATAAAGGAGTAGATTCTTGTTTTGTTTTACTTTGTACCTATTTACAAATTCATCTAGTTTTAGGAATTTTGCAATCGAATATTAATTTTAAGTTAACATATAATACATAAAAGCTAAAATTATATTAATTTTATTATTATAAGAATATTATTCATCTTTTAGTACCTGATAATTTCATATAAATTAATCAATAAATTTGCTGGCAACAGATTTTAATTTCTGTATTAGAATATTAGTTGCAAACTTGTAAATAATGTCTTCGACTCTTATTCTTCCAGAAGGCAAGTAAATCAATTCAAATATAATTGAATTTGTAAATAAATTTTTTAATACAAAGAAATTTATAACTTAATATATAAAAACATTACGGGATTTTAGTAAACGGGATAAGTAATTAGAAGTTATTTTCGGCAGCCTTCTCATGAGTTACCCAGTTACCTATGTAGAACTTCCATTGAAATATAATAAAAGTGCACCGGAGAAAATGATTTGGAAAACACTTGAAGTTTTCATAATATTTTAATGTCAAATAATTTTCTATATTGTTGCTTAAATCCACTTGCATTTCATGTTCAAATAAGTTTATAATTTTATGATTCACAGGAAACGCGATAAACCGCTGCGTTTTTTTGAATAATTGTTTCTCTTTATTTTGTTTGGTGTAATCTTTTATAAAATTTAAAAATATGTCTGGTGAAATATTTTAAATTTAAAATTATGTATGCGAACAACAAAGAGTTAAACCAAAAAGTACCATTTTACACAAACAGATGGAATATAATAAGATCTGCATTTGTAAAAAGAATATTTTCATCCGATGCCCAGTTGGCATTAATTCGAGCACACATTTTATTAAATCGTATGGTATTTTGTCGTATAATAATCCAAAATTGTAGGTAGTTCTAGTTTTTCTCGTAACCAATGTTTAAGAAACGGCAAAAAAGTTTGCATCCTGATCGAAATGAGAAAAGCAAATTTCTGAACTATTCCAAAATTTTAATAATAATTTTGAGTTGAATAATAAATTAACATTTGAAATTACTAAGTCAATTTTATTTTAATCGAAATTTCTTTGTGTTCAATAGTTTTTTTAAATCCACGACACATGAACATTTATTTAATCAATAGTTTGTAAGGACGTTTTTTTTAAATGGCATAAATTAAATTTAAAAGGTTTACGTTTTTATTTTGTTAAATTTAAACTGATGTAACAAAGAAATCAACTTACAAATTTATACAGATATTTTAATTTGTATTTTAAAATTTATTTTCTGAATTCTTCTACAGTTTAGTTTTATTGATTTTATAATTATTTCTTCTTGATGAGAATGTTTTTTCATCGAAACATGTTTTCCAATGACCTTTTCGTTGGCCTATTTTAACGACACTCAGTATTTTCATTAGTTTATTAATATCGCTTAATTAAAATTAATTTTTTTGGTTTAGGAAGGTTTTGCAACTTTAAAACTTGGGACTTTTCAAAAATGATCTAAGTATGAACCATCGATGTTACAGAATTAATTATCAAACGAAATTTATCATAAATAGGCCACGTTGTCGTGCACCCCGAGTGAATGAATAAATTGCACGATTATTTTTTATAAAGCTACTTTGGCCGCACCGACAAACTTTATTTGTTTAATTTCTATTGCGTTCGTTCTTTAAATTTCGAACATATTGTATACAATTCGAATTACAAACTTGGTTGATATATTCTTATAAGTTATTTTTATTTTTAGCGTTTTCAATAAAAACCATCCGCAGAAAGCAGCCGTGGACATGAGGAAGATGGACTTGTCGAAGTAGAAAAGGACATTACCTATTGGTTCTATTTGAAAATTTAAAAACGGTTTAAAGAACAACAGCTAGATAGGATATAAAAAGGTTAGTGACATTTAATATTTGTGTCAATTACTTATTGTAATTTGCATCCATTTTAATTTTTACTTTGAAACTCAATTAGAAAAATATTTTGAAAAACAAGTCATTACAATAAGTGGTTGCAATTTTAAGAATTTTAGAGGGGGTCCGATTTTGCTACAGCAACGAAAATTTGATCACTTTTAGTTCAGCAGTAGTTTAATATTATATAGGATATTGGGATTAACTTGGTCAAATTTTGGGATATTGTCGATGGTATGTTTTTGAATAAAAATGACTAAGGAACATAAGACGAGAACATTTTCTTGATCATGCAAATGGATACTTATCGAACCTCACTCTCCAATTTGCACCACCTGAAGTATGGTTTATCGAGAAGATTTTCACAGAGTATAACATATCGCTGGCAGGCTTTCATCGACAATGAGTGTCGAATTTCAAACAATTCTTGTAACACCAATGTTAGTTTCGTAAAATTTTACCATAAAGCTATGATTTAATAAACATCTATTTTCATGATGTAGAAAACGTTTCCGATCATACATTTTACTCAAAAACATATTCCATTTCCAAACATAAATCCTAGTTTTAAGGTTAGCATAATATATCGTTCACCCCATTTCTTTGTAAATTAATGTTATACCTCTGAATTTGAGGAGGTGTCTGTTTAGGAGGTCGGAAAAAGGGACTTTTCGTTATTTTTGTTTTCGGACAGTGTGTACATATTTTCGCACAACAATATTAATTTATATTCCAGAGAGTTTTGTTTAAAAGATATTTTAAAATATTTTTGTACAAAAAAATTGCGAAGTATTTTTCAAACAAAGCTCTTTGGAATATAAAAAATTTGTAAAAATAAGTATACACTTTCCCGAAAATAAAAAAATAAATAACAGTCGTTTTTTGAAAACATAGAAATGAGCTGGACAATATAATTATATACCACGTTTAAGCTGCAGTTCTTATGTTCTTATGAAACACACCAAAACCACCCCAATCCAAGAGTAGGATATATCGTCCACCCCATTTTGAAAAAAAAATGTTATACCTCCCAGTTTAAATAATAATTTTAAAATACTATCGGGGGGTTTTTTAAATAAGTACAAAAATAATACCGCTAAATTTGAAAAGGATATCTCAGGCGGTTTTGGAATTACTGGAAAAAATAAGAATATCTAATTTTTATTTTTCCAAGTCTTGTAATTTTAAAGTTACTGCTATGTTTTAAAAGTTGTTATTTTCAATCGCAAGGTATATTGCTGATTTCTAAAAAAAAGTAGTGGCGGAGGGATGCTCAGAACCTTCCCTCGCTAGATGGGAAAACAGCAAGTTCCAACACCGGCGGAAGAGAGGTCAGAAACCAAAACTGATTTCCAGTCGAGTAAGTTGTCGAAAAAGATTAAGTTGCGTCACGAAAATGTGTTTGGGTTGAAAAGGTCAAACTGTTAGGGGTAGCACCGGGCAACGTGGGTAATACAAAGTAGGAGGTAGTCTGGCGTAGTAAAATTTTATTGCGCCGTTTTAACTTTGACAGAGAAAGTCGATTTGTGTAGAAATAAAATAGAATTCTAATTTGTATTTTTAATTCCAGAAGAACGCATTCCCGGAAGACAGCAGATGACATAATCCGGATCGTAGAGAGGGCAGTTGGAGGCTCGGGTGAGAAGTTGTTCACCGAAGTGTGAAGTATTAAATTGTAACTGATATTGCAAATCACAAAACAATGACTTGTACTTATATGTTCAATAAATCGTTATCATAAAACGCAAATTTCGACTCATTGAATGACGCAGCAGACTTAGCGAGTAGGAAGTCACGTGACCAAAATCCCACCAAAGTCTGATTGCCAAGGTGGGGACAAACAATATTTAAGTAAGTGTAGCTCTGAGGGCGGGTTTGTGGGACACGGCGAAGCCGTCAGTAAACACTCCAGTCCAGATACTTGCCGAGCGGAGCGAGGCCCGGACCGTAGAGGCGATGGACCGGTCCAACTCGTACTGGGTATCGACGAAAGCTTAAGAAGAATCGACGGACGAATGCGGCGCGGAGCGCCGCATTCGTCGGCGGCATGGGCCGAAAAATTTGCTAAGTCCGAATGTCAAATTTAAATTTGACATTCGCACTTAGAAAATTTTTCAAATTTAAATTTGACAAACTTCGAAGGAGTAGTAGTGCCCCAGCGAAGGAAGACTTACCTACGAGAAGGGTATCGATGCCCCCTTGGTACTTACTTAATGTAATATGTGGGACCCCTTGGCATCATACCTCATGTGATACTTGGGCCCCCTTGCTATCTTACCTAAGTGATACGTGGGCCCCATTGGCATCATACCTCATGTGACTCATGGTCCCCCTTGACACCTGATCTAATGTAAGACGTGGGCCCCCTTGGCACCTACCTCATGTAAGGCGTAGGCCCCCCATTGGCATCAACCTCATGTGATACGTGGGCCCATTGATACTTTAGCTGATGTAAGACGTGGGCCCCCTTGTCACCTTACCTAATGTAAGACGTGGGCCCCCTTGACACCTTACTCATGTAAGGCGTGGGCCCCCTTGCTACCTTGCCTAATGTAATACGTGGGACCCCTTGGCATCATACTTCATGTGATATGACACCTCACCTAATGTAATAGGTGTATGTCTAGTGATGACACACATAGCTTACAACTTATGATGATGCATACAAATAAATAATACGACAGTGTATTGTGTTTTACTTTTATTCATGATACGAACGTATTACAAAGTCCTTAGTAACATAGCTTAACAAATAAGTGCAACACTTGATTCAACTGGATGATGTCAGAAGTTGGTAGGTATGTCCTTGTCCAATAAGTATGGCTGTACTTGTGCGACTATGGCTCATAATTTGAATCTGCAAAGTAGAAAATATGTTACAATATTTTACAAAGGAAGCATAATGTTGGAGCACCCTAAGTTTCTATCGGATACGCCTATGATAAAAGTTGTTTGTATTTGAGTTGATTTGCTCGCAACAAACAGTTGAACCAATGACTAAAATATATTATTTACATTATTAAACGTTTGTTTTATTTGTTCATACACCTGTCTTAAATACAAGTCCCTGCAACCAATCTCAAGATATAATACACTCAGCGCTGTGGATTATTATTAATGGCTCACAATTTTGATCTTATATTTAAAACTGCGTAAATGCAAATTGTATTAGTTTAAATTACATCCAAATTTCACAAAATTGTTCTACTTCATTTTGGTTATAGATTTATTGGTTAGCCCAAAAAATTTTGTCAATGGTTTATTTCTTGGTCGAAACTTTGAAAGTTCACATTTTATGTTGATATAAAAATTTGTAAATTATAGAAAAGTTTCGTCATAACTTCTTATTATTTAAGGAAGATATAGTAATTTCTTCGTCCAAAATAAAGAAATATAAACTTCTCATCTAGAATATTTTACTGACATAAAAATAGGAAACAAAATAAGACCAAAAAATTGAAAACTGACTGAGAAATAAAAGACCACACCAGAAAAATGCAGCAGAAAATCTTTACAAATTATGTAGAATTATCAAAGGAATATTGGAGGATATGCTTAGATGCACCTCCTCGATGATACATGTTAAATATTTCAAGTCATCCTGCTTGGAATATCCATGTACAAGTGAATAAATCCTAAGAGATTCCTGGAGTTTCCTGTAGGACAATGAATATTGTTCCTATCAATATTATAGATAAATTTATGCTCTACAAATTTGCTTTGCTTTCAAAAGAGACTTTTTATAGTAAACACTCCAGGAATCCCTCAAGATTAGATGACTTAGGACATTTTTAATATGTTATCCAGGATGTACATGTCAACATATTCCACAAGTTCCCCCGTTAATTCTGAATATTCGGGACAAAACTAATTAAAAATTAATTAGGGAATCGAATTAAATAAGTTTGTGCCAAATTGGGTTCCCACTATATTTTCCCAAACAAATTACTTAACTTCTCCCGATTTATTATGATAAAAATCTTCCCCAACGTTTCGCATTTTGAAAAACATAAAAAATCATAAAATAATTTAGTCGCGATTGAGGCGGTGGTAAATAAGAGAAAATGTAAATAGTGTCAGACGTTTCCGATTCTTTAAATTAATGGTTCAATATCCACACCATTATAAGCAATTTGTACAAATATATTCGCAGAAAAACACTATAAGGAAACGCCAACCTTTCGAGAGAATTTCTTCTCGTGCTGTTGAGATTAGGACATGGGAATTCCCTCGAAAGATTGAATCTTCTTATTATTGCTTATATTGTTTGTCATTATGGCCTAGGGCCACTAATAAAAAAGCAGAAACACCGAACACCACTTTATAGTTGCTCTTATTGGCCATTGTTGAAAGTAAATCATTTTACTATTAAAATGGAAAGTCAACAAAATTGACAAAAAATTATTTTATATTTCAAAATTTAAACAATTTTTCCTGACCCAAAGTTTTAATAATCCTAATTTTTGCATAAATAAATTCCCCACTTCCTGACCAAACACATACATACACATGTCAAAATCAATTTTTATATTAAAGCTACTATTACGGAAACTGTAAATATTTTTTATTCGATTCGCCAATTAATTTCCTACATAAATTCGAAAATTTAATTTCTTTGTCAAAAACCCGCAATCACAATAATGGGGGTTGACATCAATTTGAACATGCATTCCAGTAAAAATCAAATACAAGCACAGCTATTAGTGAGGACCGCAAATTTGCTTACATTTCAACTGCACGAAAAGCACAGGCAATTATGTTTATTTTATTCATTAAATTAAAATGTAAAAATGCTAAAAACGTCAATGCCAAGTCTATTATGGTTACTAGTAGAATTGATTACAAGTAGACCAATATCTAACGTTAAATAAGTATAATGCCGTAAAATTCAAAGAGTGACATTGACTTTATTAACCTTATGCTACAGAAATATAATAAATAAACTAACATAAAAAAAAACCAACAACAACATTGTGAATCGGCTGTGGTATAAATGTAAACTGTGCTAGAAACAGAGCAGTTTCAACGCGTTGATGGGTTGCATGCTCAAATTAATGTCAATCTTGCTTAACATTGTACAAATAAAACTAACCTTTCACTTTGTAATACAGCAAGTCCATCGATTAAACTTCACCTTCACCATTTTTTTAGTGGTTGTTCCTCCTACCAACTTACTGCACTGCACTATTCCATTTGTTACGAAATCTAGAACAAATCAAAAATCTTAAATCGGTAAGAATTTCTCAAAAAAGTGTCATAAATTTACTTAAAAAACATCAAAAGTAAGCTGAATACTTCTGCCGTTTGACATAATATTTGCTACTTCTTAATTTGTATGCACTTTTTTAATTGCCGTTGCCGTTGTAAGTTTCGCGATTGAAATGTTTTTGAGTGTGTGGCCTTGAACTTCAGAAAGATCAAAGAATCAAACTGCCTTATAATATTGATTGCATGTGTTGCAATCAAGCATCTACATCTTGTTTGTTAAATATTATGACAGCATGAAACCATAGTAGAAATTCCGAACATTTCAAATACATAAAAATTAACAAATAGCTATTTGTTGGCACACAGAATTAAACGTAACCTACCTTTCACTTCATATCGGTCCACCATCGACGGTATCTTCTAATTGTCATTGAATGCTTATCACTTTTGGTAACTCGACAGAAATTTTCCTATTTTCACACCTCTAAGTCTGCCAACTGTTTCATAACAGCTTGTATTCTACAAAAAAAAATTAATATAATTTAGTAAATAGTTTAATAAATTTTGAACTGCTACAATAACAAAATATTACTGAATGTAACTCACCTATCAATTTCTTGATTTTACATCTCGATAAATTTTTAATATTGGTTTAGCACGTCGTCAAATTTTCTATTACGTTGTCCTTGTGTTCCATTCTACACTGCACTATTTCTTTTGTTGAAGTACTAGAAAAATTAAAAATCCCAAATTAATCTCGAGTATTTATCATTCATAAAAAAATAATCAAATTGCTGAATTAATACTAAATTACCGAATTGGCAGCGATTTTGCTACGGCTCATACAGCAAATTTTGGGAACAACATAATAACGTAATTAGTAAAGTTCCAAAATTAATAATTTCAAAACTAATAACAAAACTATATTAACATTTATGGGGCTCGTTAACTAAGCAACACCCTACAATATATTAAATTTTCAGATAAAAATGAAAGCGAATTTCGTCCGAAAAGAGACTTTTATATTTTTCAAAAAAGTTGCGATACGGACCATATTTATCGAAAATCTTTGGATTTTTTTCTATCGAAAAATCCATTACTATGTTCCGCCCTACAGAAAAAATAATCAAACCAAACGCTACTAAATTACCGAATTGGCGGCGATTTTGCTACGGCTAATACAGCAAATTTTGAGAAAAACATAATAATGATAATTTAAAAGTTCAAAAATTAATAATTCAAAAACTAATAACAAAACTAAACTAACATTTGTAGGGCTCATTAACTAAGCAACCCCCTACAAGGTACTAAATTTTCATATAAAAATTAAAGTGAACTTCGTCCGAAAGGCGACTTTTATGTTTTTCAAAAAAGTTGTGATGCAGACCATATTTTTTGAAAGTCTTTGGATTTTTTTATTTTTAAAAATCCATTACTATGTTCTGCCCTAGAGAAAAAAGAATCAACCCCTACGCTACTAAATTACCGAATTGGCAGCAATTTTCCTACTGCTATATAACGAATTTTGAGAAAAACATAATAACCAAATAAATAAATTTCAAAAATTAATAATTTCAAAACTAATAACAAAACTATATTAACATTTGTAGGGCTCATTAACTAAGTAACCCCCTACAACATACTAAATTTTCAGATGAAAATGAAAGCGAACTTCGTCCGAAAGGCGACTTTTATGTTTTTCAAAAAAGTGGCGATACCGGCCATATTTTTTGAAAATCTTTGGATTTTTTTATTTCGAAAAATCCCTTACTATGTTCCGCCCTAGAGAAAAAATAATCAACTCCTACGCTACTAAATTACCGAATTGGCAACAATTTTCCTACTGCTATGTAACGAACATAGCAAAAAACATAATAACATAATAAATAAATTTCAAAAATTAATAATTCCAAAACTAATCACAATTTTTCCTAGCTTTGATTTTTGAAAAATTTCAAACAAATTTCGTAACTTTAAATAATTTATGTAAATAATAAAAGAATAGTAAAAAGGCTTTAGTCGAAACCTCATACAGTGGTAAATAAGAGCAACTGTGAAGTGTTTAACATTTCGGGTCTTTATTAGTGACCCATTATCGATACAATAACAAAAATAACACGAACAGCTATCCTTAGAAAAATATTATAAATAAGCAGGCACAAAACCTTTCAAAAAAATACCCACTGTTAAAATTAAGCCATAGGTATTCTCTCCAAAATTTACCATCTCCTTACTGTATTTTTTTAAGATATTTGTTTCGTCTTGATAATGGGTCACCAATAAAGAACCCAAAACTATAGCTACAACTTATAGTTGTTTTTTTTGACCATTGTCCCAACTAAACTGTTAAAATGGTAGGTCAATGACAATAAAATGAAATAACAAAAAAGAATTTATAATCATTTTAATTTTTACAGGTTCCAAAAAATTTTCTCTCGGCAAGTTTAAATTTCCCTAACTCGCATAAAAATAAAAAAATTAATGTCAACCTGGTATATATAATATTTTACAAATAAAACTGACCTTTCGTTTTCACTCCACCGATTGTCCTTCATTTTGGTAAATTTTTTGATTGATATTCTGCTACAAATTTTTTTCTATCCCATTTTCTTCTTTATCTGCTAGTCCATCCTCGTCAGTGCTGAATTCCTTTTCGAATAGTATTAATAAGCTCTAAAAAATTATAAAATTAGATAATACATCCATAACGTAACATTTTTAAAATAATTAAATTACCAATAATAAAATATCCAACCCCTCAACTATATTATTAAATTTATAATGCAATTATTGGATCTTAATTTCTCTGCGAATTAGCAACTAAAATATTTTTCCTCGACTACATTTTCACATATTATCACTTTACAATATTTTCGACTGAAAGAGATCTCTTTCAATGGATATTAATTTTATTATTACCAATTATTAAGAGGGTGAGGAGTATCACCCCCTTAAAAATTTTCATTCCTTTAAAAATTAGGGTGAAAATAGAAATTTCAAGCAAAGTCTAATTATTTGTTTAGATTACTGTAACAAATAATATGAAATTTTAATTGAAAGATTTTTTTGCCAATTCTTAAATCTTGTACACCAAAGTTCATCTGCAGTTTACCTCTCGATTTGCACACATACATTTTTCAAAAATGATTTTCAACTTCTAGAACCCCAAAACGTCTAAAGTCACCTAACTCTCAACTTTTTTCTGCACCATTGCAATACTTTTTTATACTACGTACTACATACGATAAAGTATCGTGGTTTAAAATTCATCGTAAATGAAATACCCCGAGTGTGCAGGCAGTATCAAAATTGTAACTAAATTAAAAGTGACTTCTGAGAGTCAAAACAACCAAAATATTATTCAAATGTAAATACCTCTCAGTTTCGATTGCAGCATCTTAAGTAATATTTCTTCTTCATCCTGGTAGAATTTTCCAACTGCGGTTTCCCAATTTCTCTAACACTGTTCACTCACAATATTGCTTGATTTGTTATAAAAACTAAAAACAAATTAAAAATCAATAAAAATTACTCAATAGTCTATATTTTATTTAATTCGAAACGCAAACGTAAATAAATTGACTCACATTCAAACATTCAAATAGACAACGAAAGACATGACAGAAATGATGGCGACACCTAACCAGAAATATCGGAAATAAAACTTGCCAATGTACCAAAAAATTCAAGAACAAATAACACTACAATTATGCAAATTAAATGTAATCGATAATGGTTATTCCTGTAAGTAATTAATTACATAAATCACTTTAAAAAAACTTGATGAAATAAATAGCAGTCTACTGTGCACATACATATTAAACATACTAAATTAAAAAACGGCTTTGGAGCCACTGCAGCAAAGTGACGTAAACTGTCAAAAAGTTAATAACCTCAATTATTACTTCCAAAGGTTTCATTTCAAAATGTTTAAAAAGTAAGTTAATGGGATTACATTTTATTCATGTTTTATCTTGCAAAATAATTTGTAGATTCGATGAGCGAGAAAGTGTTTCGGGGGTTTTACAACTAAAATCTTCGGTGCAGAAGGGAATTCGTTCTAAACTTTTAGAAATTTATCCACACTTGGATACTCATTTAGACTTGATTTTACCCAAAAAGGATTCTATGCGAATTATAAAATGGTAAATCTTCCCTGTACGTTTTTGTGTACGTCAAGTTTTTTTGTATTTTAGTCACGATCACATAGAGATTATCGTCAATAGCGGTGGAGATTTATTATTTTTTAGACATCGGGAAGGATCTTGGATACCTACTCTGAGATTATTGCATAAGTGTGAGTTACTGAGCATCTTGTCGAAGGTTTGCTATTAAAATTGAAATTACAGTTCCGTTCTTTTTACCTATGGAGCAAGTGGATAAGGGTGCAATCCGATTTGTTCTTAGTGGAGCTAATATTATGTGTCCTGGTCTGACCTCTCCTGGAGCCGAAATGACTGATGCACCGAAGGGAACAATAGTGGTACGTATGAAAATATAACTATCATATTCCACGTTTCATTATATCTTTTCAGGCTATAATGGCGGAAGGAAAACAGCATGCATTAGCCATAGGGGTAACTTCTCTTTCTACCGATGATATGTAAGTGTTTTCAGTTGAAACCCATTTATTTTATTTTATTTTTTTGAATATTTCAGAGCAAAGGTTAACAAAGGAATCGGGATCGAAAACGTTCATTATTTAAATGACGGTTTGTGGCAAATGAAACCGGTAAAATAATTTTTTATTGACCTATTTCATATTTGGATGTAACGAATTGTAACTTGTAATAAATTAAAAACATTTCTTTTCTAAGCGAAGATTCTTGTAATTAATTTTTCCGTAAACCTTAAGCATCTTTGTATGAAACCACCATCATTTCACTTGTATAAATTATTGTAGCTGTTAAACAAAAAGGCATTTAGAACATTACACCCCTGGTACCGAGGAATTATTTGGTGAGAGTTCACGGAAGAGGTAATTAAATATTTTATGATTTTACCTCTACACAGCTGGATCCGCCCTCGACTGGTACAAATTACCTATACAAGGTTGGTTGTATAACTGCAAGGCACCATAACTGCTTTCTCCTTCCAAAAACCCTGGATACTAAATTAATATAATTTAACGGAAAACCCAACTTGATGAATTAAAGAATGCACTCAACCTCCAAAACCTGACTACGGTGCTGTTAATTAATATATAATATTGAAATGAAAACTGAAAATTAAACTTTTCCATTATTTTGGCCAACTACCAGAAATGGCGCACTCCTGAATTTTAAACATTTAAAGTAAAATATATCTAAAACAGATAATAAGATATATAAACGCTACAAATATAATTTAAAAAACTGAATACTGCACCCTTAATTTCCAACATTTAAATAATTTTTTAAATATAGGAAAATCCATATTCAGTCACGTCACTTAACGAGTGGATTTCCGTATAAAACAGTATAAACTTTGAGAATTAATTTCAGAAAAACTATATGAGATTTTATTTATTAATATGTCTTCATTAATATAAATATAAAATTTTATTTAAAAACATGTATTTTTATAACAGCTATGAAACTTCTCGTGCAGCATTGCCTAACTGCATTTTTAAAACGGTGTACTTGATTTCAATTCATAGACTTGAAATTTGAAACATATGTTCAGAAAACCAGTGATTTTCTAGTAACGGAGTGTTTTGCTTTTTCTTTCCGTTGATAAAAAATATTTTAATTTGCATTATTTTTTTATGATATTTCCTAAATACAAAATTAACAAACAATATTTAAAAAAAATCTTCTATCGCATGTTTTTTCTATACATGTTTCCAATTTTAAGCCAATCCAGTTATTACATTCTAAGAAATCGTGTACACTGTTTTAAAAATGTAGTTGAGCAATGTTGTGCAAGAACTTTCGTAGTTGCTACAAAAATAATTTAAAAAGATGTATAGTTCTATTTATGAAGATTATCGGTCGTCAGCTAAAGCGGTTAAGTACGTTGCTGCTAATGCGAATATCTGGTTCGGCTCCGAGCTCAGTAAAAACTTTATTCTGACCGTTTCCACTCAGAAGGTAATAGCAAACCACCGGTGTGCCCGCATTAAGCAGTAGGTCCCCTATGTGTGTGATAATACTTCAAACACACAGTATAAATATAGAAGAAAGATCGCCAATGTTGGAATTCGAATATGGCTCACGAAAAAGAAGAATTGGTTATAAATAAATTTTCAAAGTTCACACTGCTTTAAAATTGGTCACAGAGAAACCCCCTTTAGGGGTTACAGTTGTAACAGGCGAAATGAAAGACTTTCCGATTTGTTTTTTGACAGCATAATAAATATTTATTTAAAAACTGTCCGTTACATTGATTATTACATGTTTTGAGATATGTATTAAATTTAAAAATAGCAGAACTACAGCTGTTTTCCCGGAGCGCCTTTTTTTGGGCATCACTTGCAGTGGTCAGGACAACTCGAGAGCGATTCATCTGAAACCAGAATTTCAAAAAAATTTCGTTAGTATATTGTATTGTCTATTAGATAACCAAAGGATTTTCATATTTTTAAAGCAAACAAATCGAAAATTTAACACCTTCAAAACATAAACTGTTGCCATTTTTTTGTAAATTTAAATTTTGACAAACCCTTCGATTATCTACTAAAGAATACAATATACTAACAACATTTTTTTGAAATTCTGATTTCAGATGAATCGTTCTCGAGTTATCCTGACCACCACAAGTGATGCCCAAAAAAAAGTGATCAATAGATAAGTGGTTTAAGTAGTGTAACTCGATATTAATCATATCAAATTTTTTAGCATAAACCAAAAAATGCACAAAACACTTTTTCGAAACTAAAATGTTTAAGTCATCACAATATATAAATACACCGTATGGCCGATCAGGCTAGTTCATCGCCTGATGATGCCATAGTATGGTGAAAACGTTTGCGATAATATACATACAGTGTATTTATATATTGTGATAACTTAAACATTTTAGTTTCGAGAAAGTGTTTTGTGCATTTTTTGGTTTATGCTAAAAAATTTGATATGGTCAAAAAAAGGTGCTCCGGGAAAACAGCTATAGTTCTGCTATTTCCAAATATTTTTCTATGAAAAAAATTTTACACATACCACAAAACATGTACTCATCGATGTAATTACACAGTTTTTAAATAAATATTATTTATTATGCTGTCAAAAAAAAATCGGAAAGTCTTGCATTTCGCCCGTTACAACTGTATGTAACCCTTAAAATAGTTGAAAATATTCTCTTGAGTTTCGTACCTGAAATACTTACAAAACATCTGAATTACAAGTCTATACAAAATTTTTGGTAGCTGTTAACATGGTAATAATTTTGATAATAATTTAATTTACAATAAGTTTTGCTGTGCTGTTGTAGCCATTTCAAACTCAAATTTTTGGTATCAAACAGATAGAATACACTTTAACAATATATTATACAAATTTCACATTCGTCCATTCAATTTTTAACAATAAATTATTAATACAAAGTATAAAACATAAAGCTCGCGTGGTTAATATTTGAGATAGACTTATCGGTGTAGGGAACGGGGAGATAATAAAAAATAAGACGGCAATAATTTCTTGTAGTTTTTATTTAAATAACAAAGAGCAAGTAGGAATTTATAGATGATGGCATTATGCATTTTATAACTTACACTATCAACTGTTCTACAATGTCATCGTAATCATTGCATTATTTCCCCTTGAACTAAATGTGTAACGATTATGAATGCACATGATGTTGCAAATTAAATAAATAGGTGTTGATTTGATAAATACAACTCTAGTGATTAAGTTAGGTATTTACAAAAATTGTTATAATTGATGGTGACTTTACTTGCGGTACTCGCTATAATAATATTTATATATTCACGACTAATGTTTAATTTTCAATTAATACTGGGTTTCGAGGAGGTGGTTTCATTAGTGAATGAATTAGAAATCACTAATTGAAGGTAGAAAATCGAGTACTGCAAGTGAAAGTGCAAGCCAATTATATTGATGTACAAACTGCTACCATATTTTGAACACATTCACCACTGTAATGCGGTAGTGGGTTGGATAGGCCCTGGTTTAGTATAGTATACTTGTAAGTCTGAGTCAATATTGCTTAGTAATAATAAATAAAGTCTTTAAAAAAAAAGGCACCTCCATTATTATGGTGGAGGTTGTAAATTCACATCAATTTTGATCGGAAAGAAAAAAGACAACGGTAAGTTAAGAAACAAACGATACAAAAACCAGAGCCAAACTGCCTTAAAATTACAAAGAAATCATAGGAAACATGTAATACACTTTGCATATTTCGCTATTCTTACTCATGTATTTAAATACTAGCATAAATTACTTGTTTTTTAAATCACTTAATCCGACAATAAAAATTTATTCTGATGATTTTTCAAATTTTCAATCGAATAATAATAAGGATGGTTGCGGCATTCAATGGAAAGATTTTTAGTTTTAAGATTCACGATCACAACAGAGCACGAAGCTCTCAGTCTGTTGCTGTAGTAGCATCATTCATTTCTTCTTCTATTATATTTCTTTTTTCTATTCGTACCCCCTCGGCGTTTAAAATGCAACGACAAAAGATAACATACAAAACACATAGCATATAAAATCAACACACTCAATTTCAAAAATAGTTTCAATTTCCAATCACTTTTTGACTTTTTAATATTCACTAAGTTTATTTTTTAACTTTTAGTATCGTTTCGCTCAATGTATTGCAACAGAATTATGCTGAACACAGACTCCGACCACTTGGCCATCGTCACTATCGCCTTGCGTGGATGAGGGACCATTTACGGGCACGTTATGTCTCGCCGGTGTATCGTCTGATATGATGTGGCCCTGAAACGAGGGATACGGAAGTGATGACGATCCGTAACCCATAATAGGCGCCTGATGATATCGTGGTCGATGTTGATGTCTCGAAGGTGACGAATCACAATCCATTGATGCATAACTCGCAAGCTGATAGGCGTGATTTGGATAATCACGTGTACGACCTATTAGGTTTAACCCTACAAGCAAAACAAATTATTACAACTTCGTACTTGGATATTTAAACAATAAAATCTTCATCAACAACAAAGCACATTGAATTTATTTTACAGAAAAAGATCTAATTTAATTCAAATGTTTCAAGGTGACGAAAATCAAGTTAAAAAAATTACGGAATGTTTAAACAGACTGCGGTGTGAACTCTAAGCAAGCAACATAATTCTAATCAGGGAGGCTGGTCACTAGCTGTGATATCGTAATAATTATGATGAGATTACGATAAAAATGAAAGGAGCGCAATTTCCTTTTCTTTTATATTTCTTTTTAATTTACGTAAATTTGATACTCGAAAATAAAATTTTTCCGGCTTAATCCTCTACTATACTATCAGAAAAAAGGTCTTAAGTTTTCTACAAGAGCTTCAACCTGGAACAGAAGCAAATTTGTCAAGCAAGGTTCACAAAATCATAAATCTTTGAATTTATTGTAGAAAACATAGTACCTTCTTTTTGATACTAAAGTGAAAGATTTAAGCAAAAAAAATTAATTTCCGAGTTATTTCCAAGCAGACCCCATTTTTGCTACGGAATGAACTAATCATTTAAAAGCACCGAAACCTAAATTTGAACCTACAACTCCACCCTTAGCCATACTTTGTTAAATGATTAATCTCCTAGAGTGTCAAATACCGGTAACATGCTCGGAGAGTTTTTTTTTTTAATTTGATTTTTATTTAAAAAAATGTAAGTTCAGTTACAGTCAGTTAATCCATCCCACGATTTGAAGTTCTTCCTATTGACTATTGGAAAGAGGACAATATTCTGAGCATTTAAAAAAAAAATTCATCCTGGATTATCCATTAGTTTTCGAGAAAACGGCATTTTAAAATTTGAAATTTTAGGGACTCGTAAAACGCGACATAGCAATGCCACGAGCTGCAACACGGGAACTTGCACGTTAAGCGCCCCGCTCTCTTTTCTGTTGACGGTACGTATGCCTTAATATACTCTTACTGTTCGCTGTCAGTTTCGGTCGACACCCGGACGAGTTCTATGTCTTCGAGTTCCACCGTTGGCGAGTTCCGTCATTCTACAGAGATATTTTAAAATTCGTTACGTGTTTGTCAATATACAAGCCCGGAGGGCGCTGTTTTGACAAACTCAACCACGACTAATGGCGAATCCATGTTTCCGTATCTAAAATTTTTGATTTTTAAATTCGATTTTTTCGAAAACTAAACAATAATCCAGGATGAATTTTGTTTTAAAATGCTTAAAAAATTGTCCTCTTCCCTATTGTCTATAGAAAGAAGTTCAAATCGTGGGATTGATTTTCTGACAGATTCCTGATTTAAATCTGTAGCTTTTAAAATTTAAACATCAAAATTCAGTGTTCGCTTCCCAGCAGAAGTACCCACCATAGAAAATGATTTAAAATATTTGCCCTCAGTATTTCCATCTACATTTAGGTCTATCACGTTAGACGTTTTTCTAGTAGATTACTAGGTCGGGTGGCCCCCGACTGCCTTCACTTTGTAGACTTAGAGAATTAATTTTCAAATTTTTCTCTCTATTTTAAATAAAATTGATTGAATACAATTAACAAATTATATAAATGTTTTAATTTAATATTAATTTCACAGGTTTTAAATATGAAGTACTGAAGTTAAATAGCAAAAGAGTTTGTGCCCTTCTTCTAGTCAAGAACCTCTACCTTCCCGGCCAGTGCCCACTTTACTCAAAACAGAGAAGTAAGAGAGAAAATGAGAGAAGATAATATTTTACTATGGCAAATTATTTTAATAAATATATTATTCAATAAAAAAAACATAGTTTTCAAGTTTTTCCCGTTCATTTTTTAAGATCTTTATTTTTAAAAATTTTGAAAGTCAACGTTGAGAGCATTAGAATTATTTTAAAAATTTGCAGTTTCTAAATGGGATGAAAAAATTGCCCCTTACATTTTTTTGTGATAAAAAAACAATTTGTGCCATAATTTCATGCTGGCAAGTTTAAAGTTATGGGGTTAAATGAAAAAGTAATCCTGTTTAATAGAATAATATCTTTAGTCTCAGGAGAGCCTACATTTGCTCTGCAATTAGGCCAACATGATCCTCAGTTAATTCACTTGGCCCTCCTTACACGGAGACAATTGCGAATCCAAATTTCTCAATTTTGATTAATTTATTTTCGAAAACACCACAACTTTCAATAAAAACACTACAGAGTAACTACAAAAAGATTGGTCACAAAATTTTTGTGACCTTAACTAATAGAGAAAACAGGCAAATCAGCTAAAAATAATACAAAGAAATTGGCAATATGAGAATGAAATGTTACTTCAGACCTTAATTTATTGAAAAAAGCAAAATGCATATTTAATCTTAATTATAAGATAAAAAGTAATTAAAGTCTAATGTAACTCAAAAATCTACAGTAAGCGAAATATTTCTTAACGTGGTTTTACTATCTACAAGGGTTGAATAATTGTTAGTACCTGTGTGAATATGTGCAGTTACGGCTCTATAAACCGCACGTCTACGTTAGTCATCGCTGCATTCCAGATATATCTGCATACACAACACAGAGAAATTTTATTTCTGATAATTTTAAAAAGATTTTATTTAAAAATATCTAAATGAGTGATTGAAATGATATTCAAGCAACTGCAACTCAAAAATGTAGCATAGATTTGATTCTTGAGCAAAACAAACCAAACGAATTTGCGAAACTCACCATGCTGACTACTCGAAGTAGACAAATCCAGATTTACAACTGCGGGGCTCGAACTCGTACTACTTCCACCCAAATTTTCATCAGTTTGTCTCTTGAAAAAAGGATGCTGCAGCGCCACAACAGGTTTTATTCGCTCTTTAGGATCGTACTCGAGCATCTTAGATATCAGATCTTTAAATTTGAGGTAATCGTGCTTCGTGTGGCCTGGCTCGCCACTCCTTCTACCTCCTGGACCTCCGGTATCCACACCCAAAATGTCATGGAGCTTTTTCGTTCCAGGTAACTTGTATTTCTTACCATCTTTGGTCTTCTTCAACACATATCTAAATAAAAGGAGATTTAAAAAATTGAATTTTTACTTTGTTTGATTAAGTTTACCTTCCATCACCAGGCAATTTGTCAAAATATCTTCTGGCCCTGGTCGCTTGTTCGAACACATTTTTAGGTGGCATCCCCAAAACTTCTATAATTTTATTCATTTGATCTGCTTCATTAGATCCACTGAACAACGGTTCCCCCGTGTGCATTTCCACTAAAATACATCCCAGTGACCACATATCAATCGATAAATCGTATGGGATTCCCAGAAGTACTTCTGGCGATCGGTAAAATCTTGATTGTATGTATTGGTATATCTGAAAGTAAAGTCGTTACCGTGATGTTCTCGATAGTCACCAAAACTGACTTACCCTTTTCCCAAGCTGACAGGAACTTCCAAAATCCACTATTTTGATTGCCGATCTTTTAGGGTTACACAGTAAAATATTCTCTGGTTTTAAGTCACAATGTATAATATTAAGATCTGGCGTCGAGAGGAACAATAATGCCGTGCATAGTTGTTGTGCAAATTTCCTAGTTAAATTCAGTGATACTCCTCGGAAATTTGTATTTCGTAATAAATCATATAAATTATATGAGAGTAGTTCGAATACAAGGCAAAGATGGTTACGCCACATGAAGTGTCGCTTCAATTTAACTGCAAAAAAAATTAAAATTACCGCACTGTGTATTTGACGATGAATAATATGTTAATGTCCTTTTCGAGGACAGGCCTAGAACACCGTACCAAAAACAGTTGCTCGGGATTGCTTTGTTTGCCAATGAATTTGAAAATTAGAAAGACTTTTCAACAAATATACAGGGTGTTCTATTTAAAATGATAAAGTTATATTTACTTTAAATTTAAAATGTGAACTTATTGAAACATCGACAGTGCAGGTTGTAGAGGAGACTTGAAACATAAAGTCGTTTTTAAGCCAACGGAGAGTTTCGTTATTGGTACGGAGGTCTAGGGCTGCGAAGGATGTCACCGAACTTACCTATGATCTGTTTACCTACGAAATACTTGCTTTCACAATCTATACCATTCATCAGCTCCAGTAATCGAACTTCAATTTCTGCTTGATTAAGAAACGCTTTTTTATTTTTAATAATTTTAATTGCAACATGACAGTCGTCCTCATGATCCAACGCTTTCACTACTTGTCCAAATGAACCCTTGCCTATTAAGGAATCTATTTCGTATCTATCGAGGAACTTTTCACCAGGTTTTATAATATAATCGTGGTTATCGTCGTCGTAACCGTCGTTGTATACTTTCTTTTCTTTTTTGTGTGAACTATCGTCGTTTTGTGTTTGTACCGCTCTTCTCTTCTTTTTGGCGTAGTACACCTGCAAAGAAAAAAAAATTGTTAAAATGTTTTTGATTTTTTTTGGTACCGATTTAAAAACACATTAGTATCTCGAAACGAAATCAGGTGTAGCAAAATAAAAATATTTTTTGTATCATGGCAAATAAATTAATCGGCGAAACGAATTCGTTAGATGATTACCGATGAAATTTCAATTTGTAAAATAAAACCCCTCTCTTTATCCGTCTACTTCGTTATTATTTTTTATTGTTGGAAATATTTTTCACAGTGAAGTTATCACGAAGTGTTCAATTTATAAAATTAAATAAAAACTTTTCCTTATAAAGCCAGCCAACTTCCTCGATTGAAGTCGTCTCGAAAACGGTGCAAAACAAGGAAATGAAAAAACCATTTGAAAATTAAGTAAGATATGCACAAACTAAACTAAAAGAAACATTAATTAACAATTTAACGCAAAAATCTTTGTAATGCAAATTATGAATGAAATTCGTATGCAATGTGGCACGCGCTAAAATTTTAATCACGCAGTCTGCGCAAGCAAGTTGAATTCAATTTTAAAAAAGGTACCTACGTGAAAACAAATTATATTAGTAAGGCAAAACTCGAAAAGAGCTAAAAAAAAAAGCCGACGAGATCTTGACGGCGGGCGGGCGCAGTGCTACGTCCATGGTTAATGATAAAAGTTGATTCACGAACCCACCAGTCAAAATCGATTTGCTTTCAACCACTTAACCTGTTTTCAACCACAAAAGTGCATGAAATGTGCATTGCTTAATCAGTGTTTTAAAATTTGCAAATGGTGACCCAAATTAGCCTTCGCGGTGCATTAGCGCGAAGTCTTGGTGAAATTGTGCTTTAATAAATCTCTCGTGACATTTTAACGATCTCGTCAATTAATAGAAAATAAAATTTCAAAAATTGCGGAATACCAAAGACCCACTCTTGGGAAGAAGAGAACCACCGGCCGAGGCGGTTTCAAATCTCGCCTGTGAGGGTTGATCTGTTATGGGAAAAACGAGAAACCACTTCATTAGTTTCAGGGCCGTATTTAGACTAGATTTTCGTGGGGGGTCTTAAAAATATAAAAAAATAAATAGCTAATTTATTAAAATACAAAGGAAACTAAAATTCAAAAAAGAAATAAAAGTATAAAGTACAACATATTTAAAATATAAAAAGATACTACAATAAAAAACAAATATAAAATAAAAAATAGTAGGAACTCGATAAATAAATAAATACCTAAATACAAAAATTTAAGTTCCAACTTAAACCGTCAGTCATGATAAAATCGGTAAAATAAATGCAATTTTGGTAATTTTTTTAAATTTTAATTTTTATATTATTTATATTAATTTTTGAAATGTAATGTTTGCAGAAAAATGAGTAGAGGGAGGTTTTTTTTGCCAAGATGGCGGAAACGATGGAGGCCTAGATTTTGCTCCGCTGATTTTTTGAGTATAATTTTGTGCAAGTATTTTTGCAATTAAGATTTTATTTTTGAGTATTGTTATTGGAAAATTTTGTTTAAAAGTATTTTGGTCGAAAGTGACCGCAAAAAAGTTGAAATTTTGTGAGAAGATTGTTTTTATTTAATTAAAGTAATTATTTTTTTGAGCGATGTTTCTTTATTTAAGTTCGATATTCAAAGAAAATTTTGAGTTTTGTGATCTTTATTTAATAGTTGAAAATAATTCGTCGAGGGAGCGACAAATTTTGATTACAGGTTGACTTCTGGGGGTCATCGCGGATAAAATTTTGTTTGTGCCATTTTAAAAGTTTTGTTTACTACGATATTTTTAATAAGTTTAAACTTATTCATATTTTAATTTTAAACTCTTTTGTAAAAAACCGTCTTCAAATAAAATTTTTTAATTTAATAAAAATCACAAACTAAATTCTTATTTTACGGATGGTAAATAATGTTGTCAAAACGAAGAACTAAATTACACCAAAATATAAGACAATTTATGGGTTTGCAATGCCCACTCTAATATATTGCGGAAGTGTTATTTTAAGCTATGTTGCCGATGATGGTCATAAAATTCTAACCCCTAAATACCCCCACCCCGTAAATACGGCCCTGATTAGTTTGCTTCCAAGGAAAAATAAAAGTACAAATGGCGCGGATACGCAGTGCAACGTTGAAAAATTGTATAATTTTTAAAAGGGTTTCCATCTTACGGTCTTCATCGGACATGTGTCAAAATAAATACACAACAAATGCTTTCCGATATAACATAAAATTCGGAAGCAAAACGATGGTCAAAAGTAAAATTTATTTTAGCACTGCATCTTGCACATATTTCTGCATTTCCATCGTTTGCTTATCGCTGCTTTATTCGCGAAGCGATATTTTACGTCGCAATTCTATTTATATTCAAATTCTGAATTAATATCCCAATAAATATTAAACTAAGCCCTGGTATTAGATTAGTAATTGTAGCAAAAAAATTTATGATAAAAATTTTAATTTGTTATTTCATATTTTTTACGGTTATCGCACTACAATTTTTGTTGAAAATTGAGCGCGGTTAATTAAAGCGAATAAAAGTTTGATAAATAAAATAAAATAAAACAAAACATTCGGTATTGTTTTTATATCGTTTAAGTTCCGCCCTTTTTATTTTGATTCAAAATTTAATTGGCGGAAAGTTAAAAACTGAATTTAATAATATTAAATTATATCTCATTTTTTACACTGATTTGAATTACACAAGGAGCCTTTTTCATAAACTAGTGCGAAAAGCGATGTTTTTATTTTTTTTAAATCAAAAAACAGTCAAATAAAATATTATCGGTTTCAACAATTGACAGATTGTCACGGTTACAGATCCTTTCTACACCCATCACATAAACTACTATTATTATATTATTCAGAAATTAATTATTTTATTAAATTAATTTCAGCATTTTCTCAATTTTCATATTTTCTATTGATAGTGAATGGATTAACGAGATTCTCGCAAGCATTTGTATAACGCACACGAACTCTAGTATTAAACACTAAAATAAACTATTAAAAAGTGTGCTTACAACATCAAAATATCGGATAAATAAAATTTTATATAAATAAATAAATAAAAATATCGCAAGTTAAAAATAATTAATAACTAAATTAAAGATAATGCAATGCACAACGAATATAGGAATATTCGTGACGAATACGAATATCTAAAATTGTTACTCAAACACTGAACAAATTTGATGATTCCAATGTTTGCTGGGGATCCCTGTAATACCTAGTCATTCCTGGATAACAGTTTTTATGTATTATTTATTAAAAATTGACATAAAAACATTAAAATAATATTAAATCGTAGTTACATTTTAAATAATATGTTATTATTATTGTTGCCATCTGGGGGGTATTCCATACCCCCCAGACCCCCCGGTTTCACAGATCAAAAGTTTTTTGCGCTGATTTATGTCCAATTTTATTAAATCGGAACTTTTTACTTTTTTAGGACAAATTCATCAAGATCTCACAGCCATAAGTACCGAGACGAATAGGGGGGGGGGGGATGTGGCCACCATCCTAGTAATTAAAAACCCTTTATTTTAACATAGGTAGAATTACCTATTGATCCCATATTATTATAGAAGATTACGAGGCGCCGTTGATAAAATGTAATAAAAAATTCATTCGTCGTACTTAGTTGTTTTGCTAAACGAATAATAAAGTAACATAATTTCATACCAGGTCGGCAAGCGCGGCGTTTTAACTGCCAAAATCTCCTTTAAAAACCCTTGATGGAAGGAAAAGGAGAGACCTACGTTCGGGAGTGGACGAGTGATGGCTGAAGAAGAGAGAGAAAAGAAGAGAATTTCATAGACGTGTAAGCATGCAAGTGTGTAAACGCGTCGACAGTTTTAATTCCCTAGGGAGTTCGTGGTACATTAAATCATCAAGGAAGATAACCACAACCTTCCAATTGGAGAGGCATCAATTCTGCCCTAGAGTTTATAAAATTTATTGATTTGACTTGGCCGAAATAGAGCTACTACAACCATGAACAGAGTAATTTAGAGCAGGATAACAAAACACCCAAACAATAAAAGTAGAGAAAAAAAACATAGAATTTGCCATAGAGAAAAATCGCGAACAGCTCCCGAAGACAAATTCGGAGAGCAGTGAAAACGAGCAGATAAGTCAATAAATAATTCAAGCAAATCGGAAAAAGTGGAAAGGCACTAGGAGTGGTTACATCCGCCGGTGGTCTAATTACCAGTAGTACAGATTATCCAGAAAGTACTAAGACCAATGCACCAGACCAGTGGCGCAGTCATGATTTTGTTATGGGGAGGGCTAAAAGATGCGAGCGAAGCGAACTGTGCCGAAGGCTAGCGCCGCAGGCGAAAGTTATTGTAATATACCTATCCTTATTTTCAATAAATAGCAGTCATTAGATTAAGAATTGAAACTGATTGCTAATTATCCATAGTAACGTTATTTTGTATTTGAAATTTCAGTAAACACCATGGTAAACACTAAAAATCCGTGGACAACGCCCCTACCTGCGCCCCCCCCCTTTGCGCCAAACCGCCCCTATTAGCTCTTAAGTATAACAGGGGCGGCATCTCAAAGTAGTGCCCATAGGCGACAATTTGGTAAATCCGTCCTTGGGTGCCCGAGGATGCCAGACCTAAATTAACTGGCTTGGCTGATTAGCTACCAACAAGCAACAAGTGATACACTAAAAACAGTACCTAACTACAATCATATCGAACAATCGAACACAATCATTTGTTTGTTTTATTTTCATTGCACCGGTAAAAAAGCGGCTATGGTCATTAAAAAAAGAAAAAGTGTCTGGAGGAAGGAGGCTATAGGCCCCTAGCCCCCCCTTGGCTGCGCCTCTGCACCAGACGATTTCAAAGCCGTTTAGAAAGACATTGATCCGAATTAAGGCTAACCTAAAGGATTAGAAGTACAATGTTGCTGTACAAGACCTCACAAAAATACCAAAAAATAATACGCCACGGCGAATTAACTCTTCGTTCCCTCAGACCAGCGTATGGAGGCTCACAGACGGCACTGATAAGAAAGAGGACCCCAGAAAAAAAGAGTAGGGTTAATGTGAACCTAACAAACCACTGCAGAGTCCTGAAACTATTCGGGTGTTTTAAGTAATGAGATGCAGAACTAAGACCATAGAAAGTTGATAACTCCTGCACTAAGGCTAAATTCTGCATGGAATCCAAAGGATCGGAACACATGACAGGTAGCAGACAGTGCAAAGCCAAAGAGAAGTTCCGAAAAGAGCACAATTAATAAAAATATTTTCAGTTTTTGATGCAATTTAAAAATCCCCCCCCCCCCCGTGTTTGTAATGAAAAGCTTTTCTATATGCAATTCTTCTAATTTTTCTGTTGTTTGGGAAAGAAAGAAGCGCAGTTTTTGTAAATAAAATAAATTTTTGAAATTTTTACCTTGTTTACCGTTGCCGGTAATATTTCTTTTTATTAAGCTGCTAAACTGCTCGAAAACCGGAGCTAAAAATCAAAATAAATAAAAATGTGATTGAAAAAAAGCGAGCAAAAAAGTTATTATGTAAACTACTTTTTTCGGACAAGATTCTAATAAAAGAAATATTTCTAGTAAAATGAAAAAATCGGCGGATAAATCTATTTTCGGTAAAAACTGTTTCAAAAAAAATTTTTTTTATGTGAATTAAAAACATTAAATAAAATACTTATAATTACAAAAAATACGGCATATAGGTAAGTTTTCATAAACTTTTCGATACAAAAACATTGAAATGAAAAAATTGTTCTGGCAAGAACATCGAACATGATACAACATCCGAACTGGATACTTAATTATGTATAAGATCGTAACACAACTTTTAAAAAAAAATTATTAAAACATAATATCAAAATTCAATTTTGATTTTGCCACATTTATTACAGCTCTGATTTGACATTTTTAACAATTTTGTTAGCTCTGTTCCCGCTACCGCTGCCAACTGATCGGCTAGCGCCCGTTGTAAAATTAGCATGTATTAATCTTGCCTGCCCTATTAAATCATTAGTACGGCCCTGCGTAAGTCGGTAACGATTTCCACGATAAGAATGTAAAAAGGAAAACAAGTAAATAAAGTTTTCACGAAACGATCCAAGAAAATGAATCTACGATGGTGAAATTCGAAGTAACATAAATATAATTTCATCTTGTCGTTGAGCTAAACTGCATAATAAAAATAAATTAACTTAAAAGCTATTGTAAAATTTAAGAAATGCAAAAGTAATTTTATGTGCGCTATAAATTTGGGAGGAAATTTTGGTCCGCCCTCACATATCGAGCAAATTTCCCTTTTTATTTTTGCTACAAATTTAAATAATAACCACGTCGAAAAAACGGCTCAAAAAACAAAATAAAATGGAAAAAACAACAGTTGCACTTAAGAGAAATCAGATATTGTCCAATAAATAGTTTCCATGTTTTCTAGCGAAGTAACAAAATTTTCAGTGTTCTGCCTCGAAATCCTCTTAAGATATCTCTGCGAACAAGTCACGAAGGTTGATGTCCGGACATTTAAAAGGCTTTTCCAGTTCGAGTAGAATTGTGAGGCAAAAGGAAATCACGATATGGACATTCAAATATTGGAAGCTTTCTAATTTGTATTTTGGGTCGTCGGAAAGTTATTGAAAACAGCGCTCGCGAATCGAAAATGAGTTTCGGCAAAAAGAGCGCCCCTTCCGCCGCGCAATTGCCAGAAAATCTTTTAATGATATGAAAACGGTGATGGAGTAGGGTCGAACAATTAACAACTTTGTTAAGTGTTAACAATTAAATTTTAAGGAAACTTAATATGTTGGATGTAAAACACTTGGCATACTTTCCTGCGCCATTAAGTTAACGATCAACATTTCACGTAACAATTAATTTGAGTCTCCTAAAACTCGAAACATAAACAATGGATGGGTCAGCATTTCCATCGATGGGAAAAGAAAAATAGGACAACTCTTGTTTAACATTATCGTTGACACTGTAAAGCAACTTGTTTGACTATTCGAATCCAAATATAGCCTGGTTCTTAGCAGGATAAACAAAGGGTGGATTAATTAAACTAGAGAAGCCCAAATTTAATGAACATTAATTAGCGGCTCCAACTGATTTTAGCCGAAAATGTATGATCGTGGCAAAAAAATGTCTGAAACTTTTAAACGGCTGCCGATTTGGCCGCATTCGCGAAGAATGGATGACGGAGCGTGGGGGCGCAGCGTGGATGAAATCCGTCTGAGATAAGCAATTAAATTATGGTTTACGTTTCTCTTCATTATCATTAAATTCTCAATTCATTACGGAAGCAATGAAATAAGAAGCGACAACGTCATTCAACCAATATCATCTTCGGTGCAATTATTTTCATGACACTATTAAGATGTAGAAAGATAATAGAAATGGAAAAGATAATAAAATAACGGCAAATTAAGAAGATGGGATCGTTTCAATTATCCGTCAGCACCGGGTGAAATAAACAAACGAGTTAAGTACATTCGAGAGAATATTAAACGGGTATGTGCGAATTAATGGCCGGTTAAGTGTCTGTTATATCTAAGGTTAATGCACAGTTACGGTCGGTGGTGTGTAGCCAATTAGGGCACGCGTCAGCGGTTCCTGTCTGCCTAATTATTAGATGTAAATGCGATACCTACTGGTGGAAGCCGAACGAAAAAAATTTTACCTCGTCTTCCACAAATTTATGAGAATAAGGGTCGCAAAAATAAAACTGCTAATTGTCAATCGAAAAGTTTTCTTTTTTCTTCTTCCTCCTTTTTTTTGAGCAAAAGTTGGATAAATATTTTATGAAAAGCAATTAAATTTGAATCGAATTTCCATTCCGTTTTATTTGAGAAAATTATAATTCAAAACATCGTAGCCATCAAAAATTAATCTTAATTGACAAGAGCCAAAAAAGTCGAACTCGTGCCAAATTTAATAGTTGGAAAAAGTTGAAAAAAAGTTTAGTGCTTAATGCTTGTTTAAAGTTAAAACGTCTTTGAAATTTAAAATTAGGGATATAATAAAAGTTGCGGATAATTTTTATTTCTCTTGAATAATAATCGAACTCGAGGAGTTAGTTGGGTATGCAAATCTGGGCAAATTTCAAGTTTTGATATAAATATGATGATGTCGGTTGTTTGGTCGTCGGAAAATTGTGTGAGAGTTTCTGGATTTTAACAAGCAACAAATAACAAGGTATGATAATGCAAGTAAAACAATGCAGCCCAAGTTAAATTTTACTAAAGTGCATCCTATGAACAGAACTCACTTTTGAATATATAACTTCACGCTAGGAACACACGAAGCTCTAGTACATGTTTTTATTATTGTTCTGGAAATTACAATATTCCAAATGAGACCGACTTTCACAAATGTCATATCGTAACAAGACAACTCTCTTGCCTTTTGTGTGCATCTTTCTCTTTCTCCATGAACAACACAACACTTCGCTTCTCTCCATTCATATACAATTTATAATAAACGACTTTAATTCCATGTAACAAATGAGATCACGTACTCTCCTCTTCATATTCTCCTTACGCGATGCAACTTGCAATTTTTGTCTTTCGCTATGTACACAAAACCTTAACTTTACATATTATCTTTTACTATCAAAATTGCCAACGATACCGGCTAAATGTGTCATTCTTGCATGCATCAATGGCTTGTGCAAGTCCACCTGCCAAATCCATCAAAAACCTACAAAACTCGACACTCGGAGCCCGCCCGACCGAGCGCTGATTTATTCCTTTAATAACTCACAAACGGTGCAAAACATCAAAAATATTAAAGAGACCAAAAGTGTTCAGCGTGAAAAGACGAACATTTTTTGTCAGAAATTTTTTTTTTGATAACTCGACCCGTTTTGAAGTTATTAGAGAAAAACCGAGTTAAATGGTGCTTATTTATTCCTCTAATAACTCACAAACGGTGCAAAACATCAAAAATATTAAAGAAACCAAAAGTATTCAGTGTGAAGAGGCGAACATTTTTTATCAAAATTTTTTTTTGATAACTCGACCAGTTTTGAAGTTATTGGAGAAAAATCGACTTAAATAGTGCTTATTTATTCCTCTAATAACTCACAAACGGTGCAAAACATCAAAAATATTAAAGAAACCAAAAGTATTCAGTGTGAAGAGGCGAACATTTCTTGTCAGAAATTTTTTTTGATAACTCGACCCGTTTTGAAGTTATTGGAGAAAAACCGAGTTAAATGGTGCTTATTTATTCTTCTAATAACTCACAAACTGTGCAAAAAATCAAAAATATTAAAGAGACCAGAACTGTTCAGCGTGAAAGGGCAAACATTTCTTGTCAGAAATTTTTTTTGATAACCCGACCCGTTTTGAAGTTATTGGAGAAAAACCGAGTTAAATGGTGCTTATTTATTCCTCTAATAACTCACAAACGGTGCAAAAAATCAAAAATATTAAAGAGACCAAAAGTATTCAGTGTGAAGAGGCGAACATTTTTTATCAAAAATTTTTTTTGATAACTGGACCCGTTTTGAAGTTATTGGAGAAAAACCGAGTTACATGGTGCTTATTTATTCCTCTAATAACTCACAAACGGTGCATTCAGAAATATTAAAAAGACTAAAAGTGTTCAGCGTAAAAAGGCAAACATTTTTTGTCAAAATTTTTTTTTGATAACTCGACCCGTTTTGAAGTTATTGGAGAAAAACCGAGTTACATGGTGCTTATTTATTCCTCTAATAACTCACAAACGGTGCAAAACATCAAAAATATTAAAGAGACCAAAAGTATTCAGTGTGAAGAGGCGAACATTTCTTATCAAAATTTTTTTTTGATAACTGGACCCGTTTTGAAGTTACTGGACAAAAACCGAGTTAAATGGTGCTTATTTATTCCTCTAACCCACAAACGGTGCAAAACATCAAAAATATTAAAGAGACCTAAAGTATTCAGTGTGAAGAGGCGAACATTTCTTATCAAAATTTTTTTTTTGATAACTCGACCCGTTTTGAAGTTATTGGAGAAAAACCGAGTTAAATGGTGCTTATTTATTCCTCTAATAACTCATAAACTGTACAAAAAATCAGAAATATTAAAAAGACCAAAAATATTCAGCGTGAAAGAGCGAACATTTTTTGTCAAAATTTTTTTTTGATAACTCGACCCGTTTTGAAGTTATTGGAGAAAAACCGAGTTAAAAGGTGCTTATTTATTCCTCTAATAACTCACAAACTGTGCAAAAAATCAGAAATATTAAAGAGACCAAAAGTATTCAGCGTGAAAGAGCAAACATTTCTTGTCAAATTTTTTTTTGATAACTCGACCCGTTTTGAAGTTATTGGAGAAAACCCGAGTTACTTGGTGCTTATTTATTCCTCTAATAACTCACAAACGGTGCAAAAAATCAGAAATATTAACGAGACCAAAAGTGTTCAGCGTGAAAGGGCGAACATTTCTTATCAAACATTTTTTTGATAACTGGACCCGTTTTGAAGTTATTGGAGAAAAACCGAGTTACTTGGTGCTTATTTATTCCTCTAATAACTCACAAACGGTGCAAAACATCAAAAATATTATATAGACCAAAAGTGTTCAGCGTGAAAGAGCAAACATTTCTTGTCAAAAATTTTTTTTGATAACTCGACCCGTTTTGAAGTTATTGGAGAAACACCGAGTTAAACCGTATTCCTCCCTTATTTACCCCGTCACCATATTTATGATGGAAATTTTGTCTGCATATGACGAAATTAAGCTGTGTATGCTACTTTATATTCCAAGCACTTTGTGAATCACACACGATATCATTGTGGTATGGCGTAAATTAACCTTAGTTTGTAACTTCAGGCTGACGCTACCGACTTGCTTGCACGTTTTTGTTCTGTGGAATGCAAATATTTACAACTTACTAATTGCACCGTTAAAGTAGCAAATCTCATGTTGACGAACCAATTTAGCATAGGTAACAATTTCTCACCGTTCCTTAATTAATCATTAAACCAGTTTTTCGTTCCAGGAGTTGGAATATTATCGAGAGATAACCCGAACCGAACGTTAATTAATTTAATTAAATTGGGGATCAAAGATACCTAGAAATTATGTTAGAAGACTTTCCGTTTTATATAATTACTAGAAGGTCGTGGCAGCTAAAGCTGACCTTATACTCTGTGATTGAGGTGGTTGTCCGGTCTTCATCAGCATAAAAGCGCTCAAGATAAGCTACTATTCAATGCAATTGATGGTTTTCGCACTGGGCTCATAACCTGATATCTCTATCAATATCTCCACAAAATAAGCCCTGAAAGAGCCGAAGCCCGTGTTGGAGAGTTTATTAAGAGCGCAAACAGCGGTTTTGCATAATCTACTTTAAATTTTTGATCATAGAAGGAATTTGGAAAAGCAAATAAAACTTGGAGTGTCTAAGAAAGTCGGACACATACCAATGAATCTTTAAGTTGTTTTACACCAACTTTGATCCCAAGTCGCCGGAGTCCTAAGCGTAGTTTCAATAAAGCGAAGCAAGGTAAAATTTGGAAGGAAATGTTGTTATAAAGTGCTGTTAATAAAGAATAAAGAAGCGACAGACAAGAGATATTATCGATATTAGCAATATATTTCCGACTTTGTCTGCAGTTGCCAACTTATTATCTATTTATTGATGCAAGACACGCGCTCTTGATGGCAGTAAAAGTTATGGGTAAGTGACAAAGCAGACGACAGTCAATACATCGATAGCGCGTGAGCACCCATATACTTGAAAACTAGGAAAAAAACAAATTTTGGTTTTCTAATTGACAGTTAAAGTACGTCGCATAATTGAGTACACCCCGAATTACTCGTCTGGCATAAGTAATTTTTAAGTGAACGATTTTCCAAAACTGTCGGCCGTAACACGATTAAAAATTTACATACAGAAATAGCGCCAAGAAAACATCAAACCAGCTCGAGCTGAAAAATTTAAAGGCAACCCAGTGGCAGGGCGGACCGGCGATCGGTTTCGCTTTTCTTTTGTACGAAAGTTCCGAAGTTTGACTGTTAATAACTTAGAAATTGGCCATCTTGACGAAAAAATTGTTCAAAGAATAATTTTAGCTTGAGTAATTATCTGTCTAAAGAGATCAGAAAAATTAAAATCGCGTAACTTTTGTAGAAGTTATCGAGATGAGCAGCGCGACAGAGGAGTTTTTGAAAGATCTAAATATATTTAGTGCAAATTTTAATAAAGCGTGTAAATTTTAAAAGACTCAACAGTTCGGATACTCTCAGATTCTTTTGGATTTTATTTTGTACCTATTGCTAATTAAAAAAAGTTAATGCGGCTCTCAAGAGAACCGGCCCGTGCGGAATTGTCCGCAGTCCCCTGCCTGGTGACTGAATTAGTCGAGCCAATTTTTGACCTCCATTCCACAATTCGAATCGATCGTGGTGTAATGAAATAAAATTACGTAAATATTTTATAATTGTTGAACACGTGCTATGTCTAGAAAAAGTAGTTGGTGAACTTTAACATTTCGAGTCGCATTTGATTGCCAAGATCATTGATTGCATTTGAAATTCTTTTGTAAAAAATCGGAATCGAGCACTTGAAGTTCACGGTGAACGCCCACGCAGAAACCTTTAAAGCTGTAGAGTAAGAATATTTAAGAAAAAATTTAAAAAAATTCAAGCGGTATTGGGAAATGAAGGGAAAGCTCCGACGGAGGAGTATCTAGGATTGGGGACGCATGCAGTTAGAGTATACAAATATGAAAATTAAAAAAAGTTTGCAAAAGCAAGTTTTCTCGAGTGTATTCCATAGTTCGTATCAAAGTAATGCCGTGGGCGAGCTTTAAGTTTATGGTATTTTATTGTTTAAACTTGCATGAAACGCCGGAGTTTCTAGATTCTCATAAATTGCTGAAATCAATAAAGGCAGGCTGTAAGTAAATGAAAATTGCAAAGAACATAACAAAAATGTAAAAAAACTCATCAATAGTTGAAAAGATAAATTTCGAGAGACAACCCAATCAGAGAACAAAGCACTGCCCAACTAAATCTTAAATCACATCCGCATTTGTAGATATGATCGCAGATTAAACAATAATTCATCTTTATGTGTTCGTCCAATTGCGACACTCGACATTTCAGGACTCTAATGTCCTTAAAATTGGACTTCACCTTATATGCAATACTGTTTACTTCTTACTTCCAAAACGGAGATAATGATTTGGATGTCTCCACCTCCGCCGCCACAGATAGCCGAGATATTTCCTTCCAATTCAATATGAATTTATTGATTTAATATTAAGACAAAGCCAACTTAGAATCGGAATGGATGAGAAAATTAAATTTCTTAGAAGTACATCAACAAAAAAAGGCAATTTTAAAACCATATCAATACTCAAAATTAATCTACTATCCAATTATTTACTTCTTCATCGTTTACTCAATTATAACTTTTTCTATTTTCGAACAGAAAAGTTAATAAATTTTAAAATCCATCAATTTCAATTCCATTTAAAATCTGAAATAAGATTTTCTTTTAACTTTCACAATTATACAAATTTTGCGCGAGCAAGAAGAAGAAGAAGAAAAATATACATAAGCTAAAATTACAATTTTCATCGAGATAGTGACAATCTCGCCATTAAGACATTATTAAATTTGTTCTTGAGGGTGTTTCGATGAAATAAAAATTCTTAGCAAGTCTCAAATATGAATTAAAATTTAAATGTCTTAAAAGGATTTATGAAACTACTAACTATGAAGGAAGAAATTCAAATCTACTTTTCCGCGATAAATGTACGTAGCGTACAACTTAATTAAAAAAGTACGAATTATTAATAACTTTTTGCTTTTCCTCCAGCAACCTTCAAGAACAACGATATCGCGATTTCGGAGCTTAAGCGCCAACTACCAATGAAATTTATTCAATTATAAAAAACGCAACACGAAAATAAAAAATTATCGTCCCGACTTCCCGAGTGATAATTTCTAACGTCCCGTACACAATATTATTAATTTCATAATGGAAGCGCTCCCCAAAATTAACGGCGATGAATTATAAATTCACAAAGTGAACAAACGAAGACCCTTTGAATTTATAACCTAACATGGCCGAATTTTCTCCAAAAATGCAGCTTTAAGAAAGGATAATGCTTGTAGTGTTCGTAAAATGTCAAGAAGTGAGAAATGCGGCGCTGCGAAGCGCCATGCAATTGCACGGTCGACCAAAAACTTTGACAGATTTTGCGCAAACATCTTAAATTCAGACCATACAAAATTCATGTTCGAGGAGTTAAACAATCAAGATGAAATAACTTTCCAAGTTTATGGCCCTACATCCATGGTACATCAACATTTTCAATTTGCAAATTTGAATTTCAAGTGCAACCGTTTCTCCATTGCAGCAAACTATCAGCAATTAATTTGACATAAACCCACAAAGTGACAAAGACCTGTTTAGAATCAAAAGATTTTTTATTGGAAAATAAGGGTTTTTCTTACTGTACTGCAAGCCGCAACCGATTATCAATTTTTTTTTCAAAAATCTCCTTCGTATTTACATTCGTACACGTGACTGTTTACTAACCTGTGACGTCAGCTATGTTTTCGCGCGACAATTTAAAATTAATTATTTAATAACAAAAAAATAATTGATCCTTAAATAAACTTCGATTTTTTATATTATTTTTTAAAATAATTTATGGCGGTAAAGAAGTTAAAGTGCGGAATCCCTAAAAGTAGCAGTACTTTCGTTTTCCGACCGCTGCGCTGATTTTAAGGATGCGTTAAGTTGGAACTGAGGAGAAAATTTTTATTAAAGCAGCCGAGTGAATAAAAAATCACGAAATCGTTGACCCGGGCAAGAAAGGACACTTGAAATTGGTAGTCTAGACGAGCACAAGGAAAATTATTAATTAGGCATTTAAACAAATAAAATAATGATCGACAAAGAAAATAGAATTTTTGTAAATCCTTAAAAGTAACATCGTTTCGTTGAAGCCTGAATCCAAAGAGTGAGGTCGAAGCGGCTGTTGCCATGCAATATCAGTCCGTCCTTGGATCAACTGGAGAATGGGGAGACAATGGGAAAGGCGAACGTCACCCTATCCCCCACCGCGGCGGCGAAAACGGCCTAGTTCTTTGCAAATCCACTTTGACCGCTAAATGCGAAAAAAGTAAAATGTAAAACTGCAGTCACGCATTCGTCCGTGTTTTTAATTATCGCCCGATTGGTTTTTCATTTTTATTACGCAATAGCATAATAGGAAAACTTGAGTTTAAAAAAAGGTTAGATTTGAAAACAAATTTGATTGTAGTAAAATAACAAAAACAATACAGTGAATTTTGTTCGAGTTGATAGGAATCGAAAAGAAATAAATGCAGTCTGGGCTACATCTTGGAAATGTTAGGGCGGGCAAAAGCATCTAGTGGATGGGGGTTCTATTGTGGCGAATTTATCGTATTGTCACAGCCGCGTCGAACGTTTACATGTGTACTAAACTCGGTGCTGATTTTTATAGCGCCACCAAGAAGTTCTTTTCCACACTTTCTTGGATCATTTAATACAGAGTATAATTTTTTGTGACCCTTGAAAATGAACAGCTTTTAAAGGCCTAACACTACATAAAGGTACGATTTAAGGTCGCAAACGTCCAATAAAAAAGATTTTATTTTTAAGGGTTCAAATTGTTTAAAAAATAATTGTCGACCCAAAGTCGTTTAGTTCAAAAGAGACCAACAATCAAGAGATAAACTTCATCGTTATTAATTTAAGTGCTAATAGGCGCATAGGTCCTTTGGTATCGAATGAACGTTATGTAAAATACACTGCCACTCTAAGTACACAGCTCTACGTAATTGCACATTATTTAGTGCCAAGTTCCTAGTTTAACAAAAACGAGATAATAGAAATGCGTACATAATCGGATGCACCGTTAGGAATTTAACTTAAGCGATTACGTAATAAAATACTTCGTGTCGAATATTGTCGATAAATTTTCACACAGAATTCGCCTCAGCACACAGAGAAAATGCATTCCATCAATTTTTTCACCCAAAAACTAAATTATACTCTTAATACATCCGGATATGCCGCCAGCATCGTTAAAAGAATCCTTTCGTGCTTCGGAGGGCACGTAAAGCCACCGGTGTTCCTAAATTTAGTATTAAAAGTAATTAAATTTATTCCATACCCCCAAACCCACCAGTCTCAGAGGTCAAAAGATTCCGTGTGTGGTATGTGATAGACATTAATACATAGAAAACTTTCACCCTTTCAAAACAAATACCGGGAGATCTGCGAGAAATGGAATCAGCGATGACTCTAGGTTTTTTTTGAGACTACTAAAGAGGCTACTGCGTTCTCCATATTTGCTACATCTACCTAGCATTTTTAGTTTCAGCCGATACATGTACACTCAAGTATTAAAAAAATTCCTAAGATACCCAGAACTCGAAAATAGATTTAACAAACTTCAATTTTAAATAAATGTATTAAATGATGAATAACAGCTACACAACTAGAAGAGAACTGCAATCGGCTCCGCCCACTAAAACTTTTAGTATTAAAAGTACTGCCTCTTTTTATATCAATTATTAAATTTATTCCGTACCCCCAGACCCACCAGTATCAGAGGTCAAAAGATTATGTGTATGGTATGTGATAGACATTAATACTACATAGAAAATTTTCACCCTTTCAGAACAAATACCGGGGGATCTATGAGGAATGGAATCAGTGGTGACTGGGTTTTTTTGAATCTACAAAAAAGAACACTGCGTTCTCCATATTTGCTCGAGGTATTGCTACATCTACCTAGCATTTTTAGTTTCAGCCGATACATGTACACTCAAGTATTAAAAAATTTCCTAAGATACCCAGAACTCGAAAATATATTTAATAAAATTCAATTTTAAAGATATGTATTAAATGATGAATAACAGCTGCACAACTAGAAGAGAACTGCAGTCGGCTCCGCCCACTACAACTTTTAGTATTAAAAGTACTGCCTCTTTTTGTATCAATTATTAAATTTATTCCATACCCTCAGACCCACCAGTCTCAAAGGGCAAAGGATTCTGTGTATGGTATGTGATAGACATTAATACTGCATAGAAAATTTTCACCCTTTCAGAAAAAATACCGGAGGATCTATGAGGAATAGAATCAGTGATAACTGGGTTTTTTTGAGACTACAAAAGAGGACACTGCGTTCTCCATATTTGCTCGAGGCATTGCTACATCCACCTACATTCACCGACTTTTTGTGAAAAATCCGATTTATTAAAATGTAATCTTTCAAATTCTACAATAATTTTTAAATTCAATAAAAAATACCTACAAATGTTGAGAGGTTACGAGCAGTGCGGCCTTTAGGCCGCACAACCTAGACAATCTAGTAAAATATAATATTTATAAAGTGCAGCCTATTCAATTAAATTCAATAATTTGAATGCCAATTTTCTGGAGATAACATTTTTGGGTTTAATTTCGAAGCTTTAGATTTTATTGCCGAGTCTTAAAAAGACGACATTGACGTTTGATTGACACAGAACACGCGAAATTTCAAGCATCGAAGTATTTTGCTTTTGTGTGAGGTGATTTGCATTGCAGATTTTACTTTAGTTAATATAAATTGTAAGTCTTGCGTTGACCATTATATTTTCAAAAACAACAAAGCAAGGGTTAATAATTTAACCCTTGGGTAGCGACTTTAAAAGACATTTGGAGGTAAATTCTACAATAATTTTTAAATTCAGTAAAAACTACCTAAAAATGTTGAGAAGTTACGAGCAGTGCGGCCTTTAGGCCGCACAGCCGGCAATCTAGTTAAATATAATATTTTTAAAGTGATTTATTAGTGCAAAGGAATGGCGGTTTTTCGCCTTCAACAATTCTTCTGTATTTCAGTACTTTTCCAAAACGCAAGGTTAACTTGTTTATTAATTTTTAACCCCAAAAATGACGTCTATGAAAATAATTACTCTTTATTAAACTAGAAAATTACAATACCGCTTCAATTCTTTTTGTATCAATTATTATTGATGATTAGAAATTAAATTATTACAAAGTACTGAGTGTAGCCTATTCATTTAAATTCAATAATTTGGATGACAATTTTCTATGGATAAAGTTTTTGGGTTAAATTTCGAAGCAGTTACCTTTAGATTTTTTTGCTGAGTCTTAAAAAAAACGACATTGACGTTTGATTGAAACAGCACACGCGAAATTTCAAGCATCGAACTATTTTGCTTTTGTGTGAGGTGAGTTGCATTGCAGATTTTAGTTTATTTAATATAAATTATAAGTCTCACGTTGGCCATTATATTTTCAAAAAAAAACAAAGCAAAGGTTAATAATTTAACCCTTGGGTAGCGACTTTAAAAGACATTTGGAGATAAATTCTACAATAATTTTTAAATTCAGTAAAAAATATTTAAAAATGTTAAGAGGTTACGAGCAGTGCGGCCTTTAGGCCGCACAACCTGGGCAATCTAGTTAAATATAATATTTTTAAAGTGATTTATTCCTAAGAAATTTAAAGTGCAAAGTAATGGCGGTTTTGTCGCCTCCAACAATTCTTCTGTATTTCAGTACCATTCCAAAACGCAAGGTTAACTTGTTTATTAATTTTTAACCCCAAAAATGACTTGTATAAAAATAATTATGTTTTATTAAATTAGAGGGATTTTTATTTTATTAAATTTTATTAAATGGAGGCGGTCGTCAGCTAGTGCGGTTAAGTGCGTTGCTGCTAATGCTGAATGCTTGATTCGACTCCGGGCTCAGTAAAACTTTATTCTGACCGTCTCCCCTCGGAAGGCAATGGCAAACCACCGAGGTGTAATCTGCCTGGTACATCCTCTCTGGAGATGAAGTGTACACACTTCCCGCGGTTCGGAGCCCGCGTTAAGCAGTAGGTCCCCTATGTGTGTAATAATACTTTAAACGCACAATACAGACATAGGAGAGAGGTCGCCAACGTCCGGGGAACCGCACATGGCACATGCAGAAGAAATTAGAAAATTACAATCCCACTTCTATTCTTTTCGTATCAATTATTGATGATTACAGATTAAATTATTACAAAGTACCGAGTGTAGCCTATTCATTTAAATTCAATAATTTGGATGCCAATTTTCTGGGGATAACGTTTTTGGGTTAAATTTCGAAGCAGTTACCTTTAGATTTTATTGCAGAGTCTTAAAAAAGACGACATCAAGCATCGAACTATTTTGCTTTTGTGTGAGGTGAGTTGCATTGCAGATTTTACTTTATTTAATATAAATTATAAATCTCCCGTTGGCCATTATATTTTCAAAAAAAAACAAAGCAAGGGTTACTAATTTAACCCTTGGGTAGCGACTTTAAAAGACGTTTGGAGATTTAAGTTTAGTAAGTTGTAGGAAAGAAATCTGATCTGGTAGGGTGAATTGGAAAAGTTGAAAATTCTTGATGTGTTCAAAAGGTAATTTATGAGTTCTCCGTTTATCTATGATGTAAGTAATAGCAAAAGCGGGAATTGTAATAATTGTAAGTAGTTTAAAACAAGAAAAGAAAGTTGATAAATATATTTACCTCGTTGATGTGTTTGTAAGTCTTAATGAGGTCGACACTAAGTTTTCGAAGGGGCGCAGTTTGTGGTTCGCGAAACGTGTGAGGAATTCGAGCCTGCATTGCCAAGATATCTGGAGGGGCACCTGAAGACAGGGGCACACCCAAGTGCTCTTCTGCCACAAGCCTGCCATATAAAGGAACATGTCGTTGTCGCGGACCCGTATCGCTTCCGCTCGATGATGGCACTGGAAAAAAAATAGCAAATTAAAATCTTTTCGACATTTTCAATTCAATAAAAATTCGATTAAGCAAGTTGTCAAGATTGTTTTCGTCGGCTGCGCATGCAGATAAGGTCCCTGTAATGAAACCCACGGTGGGTATTTATGCGTCTGGACGCGAACGACGCCGTTATTTAGTAACTCGTTATGGCAAGCATCACTAACGACGCTTATAAGCAAGTACAATTTGTTTCTCTTCAACATCATATACATCACATTTTAATGTTATAACAAAAATACACTTGATTACGTTCCACGACAAACTCGCGAGTATTTTAGCGAAGTATAAGGTAATTGTAGTTCACTGGCAACGTTTTTGCGTTTAAATCAAAGTTTCCAAGTGTTGCTTCTTGCTTTAATTTTAGCGAACTGTTGCTGAAGTGAACATGCGCCCGCAATTTATTGCATCCTTTGATTTAATGCCTAATGAGTTTGTTGCATCCAAATCTGTTTTTAATGCACCCACCGCCTAAAATTTTCAAAAAGTAATTTAATACTCGCGACAATACCACTTGCTTTTTGCAATAATGAAAACATCAACGAGAAAAATTAGTTTTTAAAGACACGATAAATCGTCCGCTGGAAGAAAATTATACTAATCCAGGTGGGAGCTGGTAATCGTCGTTTTATGTCGTTTTCTCATATATGGGCATGTACGATGGAATAAAGCTATTCTTGTTGGACGAATGTCGAGATAAATTAAGAGACGAGCATAAATAAAACATGACTTTTCAGAAAATTAGTCTTCTCGACGGTGGCAAAAAATTTGATGTGTGTCTTGGTGAACTGCAACTCCATAAGTCAAAAGCAAAGTTCAACCCGCAGCATACATCTAATTAGTTGAGATTGCATTCATCTATGTATGCATACATTTAATAAACTGCATCTCTGGAGAGATCGGGCAAAAACAATTTTAATTTCACAACTCGTTGACCTGATATAAGTCAGTGCACAGTCGTATAACTGCCATAAACAAGGATAGCGAAACAGGACGGCCAAAGCATAAATCTTTCCGTGCCGGAATCAAACATTGTGCGAAAATTTAGTATGCCGTTCTACCTTCATTTGCTATACAAACTCCACACCCAAAATCTGGCGATGCACATTTCTCCTTCGGGCATGGAGAAACATTTCAGCCCACGGCTCTTCTGGTTCGTTTCAAAGGAAGATCTGCTATTGAACACAGAAGACGTCAAAAGTTAGAAAAACCTGTCGTGGTGCATCACGAATGCTTTTCCTACGGGCGCGTTTCCATGTCGAATCCAGAACCCGTTCCGATACTAATTTATTTTCCAACGATGATAAAACTCATATTGCGGAGCTTTCTTTTGGAATTAATGACGTCGGCCGACTTCATTGGTGCACATAAAAGCGTCAGATTATTAGAATTCAAAATTATGTACGTTAATAAGAAATAATCGCATTATTATTTCAAATAATTGCAAAATTTGTAGTTTTAATTAAGCATATGTTATCATTAGTGCCATGTTATATCACTTAGGGGCGTTTATCGGCACAGCTACAGTTGGCCAATATTCCTTTATGGCAGTAGTTGCTATATTGTAATATTTATAATACTACGGCATATACAGACTAACTTGTTTATTATCGAAATATGCGGCGCAGCGCCGTACAATAAGACCTCGCGGTAATGTACAGGGCACTTCAAAATAAAATCTCAAATCGAGTTTTTTCTTTGTTCGACACTTCTCCCATCGATTTCTTCTTTAATTAAAACTTTGCCTGCAAGTAGGTCCCGCTGCACTTACCCAAGTTTACGATCCAGTTTACAAAAGCCGTAAATACTGCATTTACACAGCTTTACCTCTAAGAACTACAAGTACAGATGGACGAGATAAGCTCCATTGCTTTAGGTAAGCACGGCCAACAAATGGTGCACTTTTAAAACGTTGATTAGAAAATTGTAATTATACCTAACGATCCCGTTATAATCAAGGGCGAACTGGCAACCGTATCACGACAGTCCCGCGTCTCTAATTTAGACCTACACGATTATAGATTTAATTATTATACTTCCATTACCTTTTACAGATTACATTTTCGAATAATTAGCAAGATTAAAATTTTATAAGATTTATACAATTATTTACTTAAGTGCAGAACTTATGCAACACACAATACACGCAACGATCGTACACAATGAACCAGGATTTTATTAGATGATTTTAGATAAAATTTTGCACAAGCACAAGCATTTAAGAGATATGATAACCTTACATCCTCAATTTTTCGGAAACAGCTGCTCATAGCGCTTTGAAAAACAATTGCGATTTGACGTGGCTAATCCCGCGGGAGTGATATTTAAAACTTCCCCACTGAAAAAGTTAATTAATTGCTCACTTATTTCATTCATAAACTCTGAATGGACGGTGACGTAACCACTGTAAAAATTCTCAAAAATTTACTGCCATAATATAGCAACCTATATAATATTATAATATTTTAATTTCAAACTTTTCCCGATATAAGCTAATCTTTTCAGCATGTATCACCCGGATGTAAAGTGATTATTAGAGCTGGGATTATAAGCAAATTCATATTTTCACTTATTGATATGAGAACGTCGATTTTTGAATATCTTTGCGAAACACATAAATTAGAGTAATTAGAGCCAAAAATTTTTTTTTAATATTTTCCACGATTGGTTCATATATTAGTGAAATTCGCATATTTATGCATATTCTGGTGTTTCAAAGGGATTCGCACCTACCCTATACATTTCGATGAAAATTTTATTTTAATAATTTTAAGTTGTAAGATTGAAAAATTAGAGAGGAAGGGCGAATCGACCGAGATACCAGGATTTTTGCCACGAGTCGCCGCAAGAGTAGGCGGTGCGTTTTTGGCTCGTTAATTATTGAGATTTTTTTTGTTTGAATTGATTTGAAGTTGTGAGTTATAATTTTTGATTTGAATAAAGTGATTTTTGTGCAATTGCATTACTGCGTATTTTTGATATTTGGAATTGGTTTGAATATTTTTTTTATGCGCGGCTATTGAGCGGTAGCAAATTAATTTGGTTGATAAATTAGAGGAAAAGCAATCGAAATTAAAAATTGGAATCGATTTATATTTTAAAATTGGAAAATTTAAATTACATTCGTAGGAACGAATGGTGCTATTGATAAGCGGGCGATTTGGATAACAAAAGTCGAAACTTCGTTCCCATTTAAGAAGTAATAGAATTTTACATTTACTTTAATTTGGATTGGATTTAATAATTATTTTTGAAGAATTTATTAATTTTTTAGATTATTTTGAAAGACATTTTTTGGAATTTTGGAAAACGTTATATTATCATAACATCTTTTAATTCGCAGCCAGAACTTTATTTAGAATTTTATTTTGAGAACCCACCCTGAGATACGACAATCTCATCTCCCGCATTTAAGAGCAAGCTTAGAGCACTTATAGTGGATGTGAAGAATCAACCCTTTTTTGAAAGGATCACTGCAACATATTTATTGCAACTCATAAAATTACTATACCGGGTGACCGGCCACAGAACTGAACATAGGGAAATAACATGGGATATTGATTTTTCTAAATTCCTGCTTTCCTGCTTCCCATTATAACGGATAAGAATGAAAAAGATATCAAATTACAGAGATTTTTATTCCGCGTCTAAAGATGCCCAACGCTTGATATTTTATTCTTTAATTATTGTTAAAACTCAATTGTAAAATTAAGAAATATAGATTTAAAAAAAAATTAATTGGTCTTCGATATAAATTGCGAAAAATTTAAACCATCATCTAAATTTCAAATCATTTTAAGAAAATCGTTTGCATCAATAAAATGGATGAAAATATATTAGCTTCTTATTGCATATTTTGAATTTGAATTCTGAATTTTTCACTGCATATTTTCTATTTTACTTGCATATTTTTATGAAAATTCAAGCATAAATATGCGCATATTTTCAATTTTTTTATGCATATAATTCCCAGCCCTAGTGATTATTAATTACGCGTGTGGTTATTATGAAGAGACGTTTAATCAAATCAACCTATTTTTCACCTTTGTTCTACAATACACTATTAATTAAATTGAATTTCTATTAAAAATGTAAAATCAGTTAATTTAGTTCAAAAACATCAATGAAAATCAAACTGAAGGGAGTGAAAGTCCTTAGTCAAATTTTAAAATTATGAATTACTAAAAAAAACAGAACATTAAATAAAAACTAAAGAGTTCAAACGTGAATTAAAAGAGTACTTCTGGTAACCCTAGCACGAACTAAGCGTAACAAAAAATTCATTTCAACGGGAATTATTTTTCAAACAGTCTTTTATGATTTCACATTTTATCAGTAATTACGTAATTTTAATTTATCACATCGCCACGTTAATATTATATTGCGTTGATATCTACGAACTTTTGAACTACATTTAGGCAATATTTTGTTTACAAACAAATAAGTAAAGTAAGCTGCCGCCGAAAGCTTACGATTTAAATTATGTTTTATTATATTTGCCGAGAGATTTTTGTGGTTCTATGTTGGATGTAGTTCCTTGTGCAAGCAAAATTCAATTTTACGGCACTGCACATCAAAGAATCCAAAAAGCACTAAAAGCAGATCAGATGACCGAAAGATACCTATACGGACTTGCTCAAAGCTGAGAGCAAAATTAATTTCATATATCCTACAATTTTTGCAGACCCGATCGTTGAATATCCGGAGAAAATAAAAAGAAATTGGTTTATTTTGAGATTACTCACGATGCTCTCGGCGGGTTTTTTTTCATCTACGAGTGGCCAGGCCGGCCCTGGGTCGGTTTGTAAAATTTTATTATTTTGTTGTGCAGACAAAGTTAAGCAAGATAGTTTCACACATTTGCGAGGAAAAAAGTTTTAAAAAGCAAGAAAATTAAAAGTTTGCTAATTTAATTTTAAAATTGGGAAAATTTCTGTAAATTTGTACAAGCCGCGTCGAAATGAATCTTCTCCAAGTTTCTTGTAGACAAAATAGTCCACCCCTCATACTTATACCCTATCTGTTAAAAATCCAATTACGGTAGTGACAACCGCAAAATACAAATACAAATTACATATTTTTTTATTATCTCAAAAAGATAAGCAAAAAAATAATCAAAAATTAAATTTTCTTATTGAGAAAAAGCGAGTTGGAGACAATTTATCAAGATTTTAATAAATTGAAATAAAAATCGTCGTAGAAGAAAATGTGTGTGGGCGAAGTTTTTGGGGAAGAGGAGGGAAGGGAAGGAGCATTTATGTACAAATTAATGTATGTATATCTAAATATTTGCCAGACTAACCAAAACAACGTTATAGTCTTAAATGAAAATTCAACCAAACGATATGAGCACTTAAACCCAGAAGGACCGCAAGGATAACGCGCATTAGCCAAAAAGGGATGCGATCCAACATCGAAGCGCGTCATTGAGCACGTCCGCATGCAACCTGCTTTATGCCTTTGTTATGATCGTTATTTTGTATTAAAATGTGTATCTTGAAGTTTTCAACTCATAACGGGGATAAAAGTTGCTATATTACACATAACTTATTAAAACGGACGAGATTTTCCCCGACGAAACATTGCAGATGCTTTTTATCGTAACATCTCTCAAAGTTATTTCACAGTAAAGAAAAATAATACGCTCAACTCTGTTTCAAGTGTTAACATCGTGGAAAAAATGTCTCTATTTAATATTACACGACATAACTTTACAATGAACACGAAAACCTAAACAACGATACTCAATAAAGCCAATAATGGCGGATACCTCATGCAAGAGGAACTCGATAACGTAGTTTAGAAATCGAATCACGCACATGAAATAATACACAGTTCACTATTTCCAAGAATAAATCACGAAATGGTATTAAAGTAAGAGAATAAAGAGGGTGCGAGACATTTTCACAAAACTCGCAACCCAAAACCTGATCAACTTTATATAGAAAAAAAATCCTTCTTAAATTATAGAGCAGATCTACATAAACACGTGTTTAGTATACACACATCCAAATCGTAAAAATTTGCTTTCCACACCCCAACTCAACCCGCGCTTTTTCAGGTTACCGACCTTTTTTTCCAAAAATTAGTATTACATTTTATCCAAACCACCTTGGAAGCCAAACAGTGCAATATTTTAACTCTCTCGAGTCGGCGAGCAGTTCCTAAAGACATCAATATCTCGCGATGATTACTACTATTATATAGTTCGATCTCTATTATAACCGGATATTTTCTCAACTGAATCATTTATAGGGGTATTATTAGTGCTATATTCGACCAACCACGTTACGACAATATAATCGTCCCCAATAAAAAAAGTCCTACCATATTTCGTGTTCACAACTAAGAGATTTATCAAAATTTCACAAAAACAATTTTTTTACTTTCGTTTCGATTTTAATTCCGACCATCATCGATGTACCAAATTATCCGAACAAACGAAAAAAAATAATTTTTCATTTTATCCAAATATCTCGTACTATATTTTACCAATGGATTTGTAGGCAGCCACCCTTTAATGTTGTCGTATTTAGCTTTTTATTTCTTCCTAAAAGTTTCAATTTGCAGTAAGTTTTAATATTTGTTCTCTAAAGTCTAAACACAATTTAATATTATCTCGGATTATTTTCCGTGTACTACACAAAACAAGATTTGCCAAAAATATAATACGACAGAAGGAAAATTTTTAAAAAACTTCCAGAAACGTAAAATAATTAAATATTTTCAGTAGTAACATACATATAACATTAACAAGTAGAAGTATTCAAAATTTAAAACGTGTGTCCTTTTGTTTTCGAGAAATCTGCCGCGCTAGAACAGATTAACGAGAACGAGTGCACTCGTAGGTTAGATTACTACGTATGTCGCAGTCATGACTTCGATCCCAGCCAATTTTGCTAACTTTTTGGATATAATAAAAAACACGCCAAATATTCGGACGTTTTTTGTTGTAAATTTCGCCCCCTTCATTTTTGTTTATATACTATCATGTTAGCAAATATTTAGACCCACCCTGTATTCTTTTGGTAAAGCTTTGTAAATTATGATTTTGATTTAGTAGTTCCGAAAGAGTGCAAGGTGGGAACAAAAGAGGGAAGAAGGGGCTTTTTTGCCAAGATGGCCGACCGAGCTGGTCGATGATTTTTGGCTCTGTAATTTATTTTTGAGATTTGTGAGTTATTAATTTTAATTTAAAATGCATTATTGCGTTATTTTGGAAGTATTATTTTTGAATTTGAATTGAAATAATTTTGGATATTTCTTTATGAGTGGCTGCTAAGCGGTAGTGAACTGATCTGGTTGATTGATTTGCAGAACGAATATGTAAAGTTACAAATTATAAATTTGGACATTAAAAATTTTGAAAGTAAAATTATATTTGAGCGAACGAATGTTTAAATTGATAAAACGACGATTTGAATAAGGATGGAAATCAAACTTCAAAATTTTATTTTACATTTATTTGGATTTTGAAGACGCTAGAAGCCCTAAACCCTTAAAAATTCCCAACTGCTCCCGCACACCAGAGTTGCTCCGGACAAACAAGTGTGAGATAATTAATAGAAAAATTATCACAGCAACTTTTGGCGCCCGAGCAGGGACCTGAACCCTGGACCCTTGGATTAAAAGTCCAATGCTCTGCAATGTTTTGAATGACCGATGGGGAAGAGATAAGCGCTTTTTTTACTTCGATTTTGAACTTGTTTTATTTTTCATAATTTTTAAATTACAGTACAGTCTCGATAATCCGAACCAATAGAAACCTGGCCTCATTCGGATTACAAAGAAGTTCGGATTACTGGATAAAGTTAAAAAACGAAAATTGCCGGAACAATAAAATTTTATGAGATGGGACATCATTTTCACATGCCCATCTTAAATAAATGTTAAAGCTATCGACAGCTTCTTCATTCTTTACATTCAGATCTTCAATAAATTGCTCAATAATTTCTGGAACAGTTAAATTATTCTTTTCCTGATTTCTTACATTTATCCACTCTTTTACTTCAGCTTGTAAATACTATTTTTCATCCTATCCTTTTTTTCTCAATCCAAACATTTTCTAAATCCAAAAATTTTTTTAGTTGTCTTCGGATTATAAACTATTTGTGCAAACTACCGAGTTTTTCTTTTGTTCGGATTACTGGATGGTCGGATTAGCATGTGTTCGGATTACCGAGACTGTACTGAATTTAATGTTGTAAATAATTTTTTTTAAATAAATTTTGAATTTTGTGGAGTTTGTGAATTTTCGTTTTGAGCTGAGCAAATAACTCCAATTCACAAGGGGGCAAAAAGATGTCGTGTTACCAAATATTTGGACCCACACTGTACTCTTTTGGTAAAGTTTTGTAAATTATGATTTTGATTTAGTAGTTTTGAAAGAATGCAAGGTGTGGAAACAAGAAGGGGAAGAAGAGGCTTTTTTGCCAAAATGGCCGCACGAACCGGATGTGCAATTTTGGAGCTCCATAAAATTTTTGAGTATGGTTTGTGCGAAATAAATTTGAATTGTAAAAAAAATATTAATTTGAATTTTTGAGAATTGTATTGGTCTAAAATAGCCATAGTGAAATTTATTTTGTGAGTAGAAGATTGATATTATTTTTATTAACCCTTACTTGCCACACTGGGGTGTAGAATACCCCAATTGTTTTTAATAAAACAAAAAATTTATAATTTTTATTCGATATTTCAATTTTTTAATAGTATTTAGTTTTATTTTCTTGGTGTGAAACCCATATCACTACAAAAAAATAGCTCTTAAGAAGTAATAAAAAAATTGTCAAGTTAAAATATTCAATAGATTATTTGAAATAACAAGTTTTATCGGTGGGGTGCGATGCACCCCAGTGTGTCAAGTACGTCACTTCATAAAAGTGTGGCAAGTAAGGGTTAAAGAAGATTTATTTTTTTGATTTGAGTTTTATTTGATTGGAGAAAGTTTTGGATGATGGACGTTGATTTTAAATTAATTAAGGAAAATTAAAATTTGTATAACCAACTTGTGCGTTAGAAGATACCGCATTTGACTGATAAGTTAATATTGAAGGTTCGATACTGGAAACAAAATAAAATTTTTAATTTTGGAATTATTGCGCTTTTAAAGTTTTGATGCAAAAAGAATTTTGGTAAAAAGAATTGGTTATATTTATGAACCCACACCCTGAGGCTGACCGTCTCATCTCCCGCTTTCAGGGGCTAGCCGAGGTGCTTAAGGGCAGGGTAAAACAAATTTTTGAAATATCACTGCAATACATTTTTCTATTTCTATAACCTTCTTAATTCAAAAAAAAGAACTGTCCGGTTAACAACGGGTGCCGGTAGCTCTGATGGATAGGGGGAGAGCGAGTCGCAGGTTCTTTTATTAAATTAGAAAAGAAATTATGAATATTTTAGGTTGCCTAAAAATTTATAAATATTGGCGCCACTGACTTTATTAAGCAACCTGTAAAAATAATTGTTGTATCAAGAAAACCCAAAGTCAGACAGGTTTCAAATTATATTGAACAAACGCATTATAAATTTGCATCTACAGTAACTGACGATAGAACAAGAAATTTTAATAATAATTTAATACGTATACCCCGCGCGCAGAATAGCTATTTTGCCTGCCGGTTTCCAATTAATTTCTACTACTTTCTGTATCACAAATTTAAAATATATTGTTGAAATAAAAAAATAATTTAATCGTTCCGGATGATTGTTGACATTTGACTTCGTTGGCGCAACATAAAATTTTATTATACGACCTGATATGTTTCTCTTTTCTTTCTTGTTTATTGAAAGGCGGCAAGAATTTCTAATTGTCCTTTGACTCTTTTTTTTTTTGATATTGACATTCGATAAGGCGATATAATAGTTCTCAGACAGGAAGGCTTCCCAAAAGCAACTTGTAATTTTGACTTCCAAGTTCATAGATCAAATTTGACTCCTCCAGCAAAATAAATAAACCAAAATGAAGATCAAAGAAGAACCTATTCAAAAAATTGACAATAACTTCCTGGTCAACTATCACAATTCAACTAAATTATTACCTGTTGTTCGGTTCTTATGGAAATTCAATTATTTGAGTTAAACAAAGTTTCCAACATTTGTGATGTTAACTCTATCAATTATGGCTTGAAAGTGAAATATCTGGTTAAATCGAGTACGCATAATTTCCGCGTTTCCTATCTAAATTCGAAAAGGGGGGAATTTGTTTCTAATAAACTACAATATACAGGGCCGTACCAAACTGAATGTTACATTTCATCGCACCGTTTCAGAGATACGGTGGCTTAAAATAAAGTCTCTGTATGCCGAAACAGAAAAAAATATATACGAAAGAAAAATGAAAATTTGCATTAATAAATGCTTAATAACTATTGCTGTAAAAGCGATTTTTATATAACAAAAAGTCTTCAAATAAAACAATTTACATCGTTAACATGTAATATTTTTATGAGTAACTGTATATTATGCTATAATATACAATTTAGTCAGAACCTGTGCCTTACAAATTGTTTGATATTGTTTTTCAACTTTCCAACGAAATTCACTGCCAATTAATTAATAAAAAAGTCGTTGTTGCAATATAAAAATATAATTTTAAGAAATACAGTTTTTCACCTAAACAAAATTGATCGATGCGGCCTGTAGGCCGCACATATAAATCAACGTAAGTTCCCATTGAAATTTAAAATGTGGTTAGCTCATCTCTGCTGCCGTTGTTGATATTGTGAGTTTATCTAACCCGACCCACTTGAATAAAAGTTTGAAATTAATTAAAAACAAGTCGGTGTGCGACGGAGAGACGATTTAAATATTCTGGAAACGTTCTCTAAATTTACTTTAAGTATCATCCCGTAATTCAATTGGATGTTTACAAATATAGCGTCCAATCTGAGCGAAATACGCGCAACAATCGGCTCCACTGAATGCCCACAAAGAAGAATCCTTCAAGTTTATAGTCGAAAGATTATTCTAAATACAACTCGATCAATTCGATGTTTACAACCACAGAACAAGCATCGAGTCCATTTCAAGCGCAATACAAACAATACAAAGAGATTTAAATCCTTTTCCATTCAAAGTTTTCTCAAATGGCATTGGCCCTAATTTATTCCTTTACGTGAAAGTGTAATTTTAAAATAAGATTTCGCGATTTTGTTATATCCGCTGAGGGATTCGCAACAAGAAAAGTCGCCAAAGTCATGCAAACAACTTGAAATGAGAGTTAAACTGTGTTTTGTCAGACAATAAGTCCCATAGGAACTCGTGTCACATACCAAACTATTGTATCTTCACGTACTGCAAAAAATTCCCTCAAATCCTCATAATCCTGCGTTTATTTTTCAAGGATCCATTACAATACATAGATAGAGTTTAACGAACCAAGGGTTTTTCCCTATTGACTTTTCAATGCGTAATAATTGTCGAAATCCATTTCGATTTTTTGGCAAAAAGAAAAAATCCTTGACTCCTTGACAAAAATAACTCATCGACGATTTATGCACAAATGAAATGCAAGAAAAGAAAGTTAAACTACGCACTTAAATAAATTCGATCGAGTGCGATTATTGTCGTGATAAAATGACCTCCGAACTTCGATAGCTTCATCAACTTCGGAACTACAGTCACGAGGTGGGTAATGGCTGATACTTATTAGTGACGAAATGTTCAAAAAACGTGGTAGTGCAACCAAAAACTTTGGCGGCACGCAATAAAGTTTAGCATTCGGCCAAAAGAATTAAACACGAACGGAAGAAAACGTTGGGTAAAAATATTGTTGGGTTCAGAAATTGCAGTAAACGAATTAGTAAGCTATCGTACCACACACTGCAGCGTGATAATCAAATTTAACACACAGTTATGTTCACAAAGACAAAACTAACGGTTAAATTAATTTTACGTTCGTTCGTTTACTTCCAATTCTGCCATTTTCTCATAATTAAAATTCTTAGAATAGAATACCAATTTATAATTAAAATATGTCGAATCCTGCAATTTTCGTCTTGGTGCCAAATCCACCATCGAAGGTGTCTTCCTTAATTAAATCGATATGCATTCGTACACGATCATCAATTTAATTTTAATTACCAATTCTAGAAATGATGCTCGCATTGTTCGGAAGTTGCTGCTTATGTGAATTAATTTTATCGAAGCTGCTGTTTATCACCGGCTTACTAAACGGCAAGAGCTTTTTCACTTCACTTTCAAAACGTTCCGATCTACACATATTTCCATGATAGCAGATATTCTTCAAAATTCAAAATCTGCTACTTTGAATGCCTTTCGAGCTACCTTTAGAAAGTAAATGTATGCCGTCCGGGACATTTTTGTAGAAAATTCTCCTAAACAATCGGTTTAGAATTAAGAATAAAATATCGAGTTCGCAGGAGCCACCCTTCCGTAAATTTTCCAAAAAAATTCACTGTGAAAATTTATTATATGAATTTTCGAGTCGTGAGCCTTACTTTGAACTTTCCAATCTCTGTCGTCAATTTTTGCTAGGGTAGGAGTAGGCACCCGTAACTTCAAAGGTATCCATTAATTATCAATTAATTTTTTTCTAATTGCATTAATTTTGTTTGTATGACATAATAGAAAACACAACTTTATAATTAGCAATTCTTGACATGAAGTTCGAACAACCGAACTTGCACAATTAATTCAGGCAGCAAACTATAGGCATCCACAGCAATTCATATTTTAAGTGCTGTTATAGTGGAAGTTTTGTTAGAAAGTGTGAGAAGCTTTAGTAGTAGCAAACCATGGAAAATTAATGGTTTTCATTTGCGTCCCTTCCAGTATCGCAAAATTATTAAAATTTAGTTAAAACTCCACATTCTTGAGATACTCGTAACTTAGAATATATTGTGTGACAAAATTTTCGAGTGTTAACAGCACTCGAAGTTGAGCACCAACACAAAACCAAAACGCTAACTTATAATTAACCACCATCAAATTAATGTTAAATCACAATTCATACAACTTGAAGAAAATGAATCAAAAATTCAGAATGTCCTAACCGCGAGGGAATAAAAAGTACTCGAAAAGCAATTACCTCTGACCAATTTAAAATTTTAATTTCGTTTCATTTAGCCTCTTCAATTTTCCAAACAATGGCGCAGCATCTTAAAATTGTTTGAATAAAACCCAAGTTTTTTTCACCGAAAAAAAGATGAAATGTGATCCACAAAATAAGATTCCATTTCAATGTTTTTTTACACTTTAAACAAATTATTTCATCGTAAACTATCAATACATTAATCTCCCACCCTCCTAATCGATAATTGAAATTATTTTTTATAATCCAGAACCCGTGTTTCATAATTATTGGCAATCATCAGTTACGATTAGCAAAATGTTAGCATTTTTCATGAAAAATATTCTATTTTTTCGGTTAAATTTAAGCTGCAATTTTATCCAGCCGAATTAGGCATTCACACAAACATTCCAACACATTACAAAAACGATAACAAACAATTTGAACTTGAGAAATATCTTTTACGTTTGCAAAAAAATAGCAGGTATTATTCGGAGCTAAACTATTTTTTGTGACTCGTCTATAATTCCTGCAAGACTGTCCTATGATACTAAAGAAAATGAAAAAACAGCAAAATCGACCTGTACTCTTTATAAAACGATAATAAAAAAGAAATAAAACATTAATTAATTTTAATAATTACTAGATACTTATTTGAATTAACAACTTCAATTTAATTGATTTGTAACGACAGCTCGTAATTTACTATATAACAAAGAGGCGGGTCAAAGTGTAATTTTAGTTATAATGCATAAAATTTTAAAGGTAATCCATACAATAAGTGAAGTACTGAGTAATCTATAACCCCCCCCCCCCCGGTACCTATTGCCGCGACATACAAACAGGTGATAATGAACATCTACACAAACCATCGGTTTCAAACCGGGGGGTCTGGGGGGTATGGAATACCCTCCAGTGCATCAGAAAATTGAAGAGTATTGAAATAATCCTTTAATTCAACATAATTATAATATATTAATTTAATTACCTATTTAAAATATGTTTTGAGAGAACATAAATACTTATGTTCTGTTTCGCCATTGTCCTGTCATCTTAACTATTATAGCATAGAGAAGAATGCGGAACTACTTTTTCTTTCTCTATTATAGTAGAAGACAATAAGGCAACCTATTTAATATCATAGACATCTATGTGACAAATGCAGATATGCAAGTGTAAATATGTGGGCTTTTGTATCCCACTAGGGAGTCTGTAATAAATTAATTAATTATGTTAAATAACAGTCAACTTCGTCGTTGTATATCAATGACCGACTACATTTTGCACTTGCATCGCTTGCATAATGCGAAAATTATTTCAAACAAATACCATTAATTAAAAATAACTGTCAACTTAAACTTTTGTATATTAAAAGTGGTGGAGAGCCATCCAAAAAGTTGACGTTATTGATTCACTCTGTATAAATATTTTATGACGAGGTGGGGAGCCGAGCAATTTATTTAATAAACTATAATGCTGGTAATATGTTATTCATTATTCTGAAAATTCCAAGAACATGACTGACTAAGCTACAATTAGGGGACCGATTATATCTAAACCATTGATTATAGGTTTGGAAGATACGAAACCATTTCGTTGAAAATTAGATTCCCTTATCTATTTTGTAATATAGAAAACCTTAGTAGTACTGCCATCAGATGCAACAAAAATACTTTTCCACACTAACCCCCCCCCCCCCCCGGCCTTTCAGGAACCATAGGACTTTCAATACAACTATTTCATAGGAAAATTCGAGGTGTAATCGGATTTCTTTGCAAGCAGAACTGGAAACCCGTATATATTGGAATTTAAGACTGGGTTCCAAAAAATCATTGAGAAGAAAAATGTCCGTGAGTAATATTGCTTTATTTTTATAATTATAATATTCATTAAAATCCTTCCGTTTCGAGTTTGATTGAAATTACTGAGTGTAATCCGATTTAATTTTCTTGGTATTAATTAAAATCGTAATTAAGTATCGATAATTTTAACTTTATTTAGAAATTTTAAAGGTTAGGCGAAAGTAGAAAGTGGAGTAGGAGGAAGGAATTTTTAAAATATAAGAAAAGCTGGAGGTTTGAATATTTGATAATTTTACGGCGATGGATGGTTAATTTACATTGCTAGGCACCTAGAAGAGGTCGAAAATTGGATGAGGGAAAAAAGAGTCTGGAGAGACTTTGTAAAGATTTCTCATTTTACTTTAAAAGTTTTAATTAATATCGATTTGAGTGGTAATAAATGCGCTCAATTTGATATATTCGCATTTTGTGATATTAACGACGCAAAAGCACATACCTCTTGACATTCTCGACGAAAAGGAGGGATGCTGCCGGCCAGACGTGTGCTCCGCTTCCTTCCACTTCCGGATCGATACGGCACCCTTATACCCTCTACCTGCAACCCCCCGCGTTATAACAATACGAGGTATTACTTCTACACGTGCTCCAGCAACTTATGTGCAGTTTGATGCACTTATTGGAAACGAATATTCCATCATCGCAAAATGAAAAACAAAAAGAGGAGCTGCATATTATAATCGTTCAAAGTTTGCAGCTTCGATCCTTTTTATTCGAAATAAAAGTTGCAACATATTGTGCAATAAAACCAAGAAAATAAAAGATTTTGTAGCAAGTTTCCACTATTAACGAATCATAAAGTTTGCAAATAAATGTCATCACTTTTTAAGTTCAAAATTTTCGATTTCATAGCCAAATGCGTAGCGCACGTTTTGCAAAAACGCAATAGCACATAAAAACATTTTTTTCTTTTATGACGCAGAATATGATAGTCACGTTAAAAAATTAAATTAAGCCAAGTACTAGCGGCTACAAAAAATGCGACAACACAAAAACTTCCCCTCACAAAAATCAATTATTAAACATTTTATGCGATTAGAGTTCGAAAAGTTTGTCTCCCTTTCGAGAGATACAATTATATAAAATTTAATTTTCTAATCGCTCTTGCACGACATGATCATATTGGCAGAATGTGAACAATCAGAACTAGCCATTCAACACGTGCGAAGGCGATATGTAAACAAATTATTATTACCAAGGCTGTGAAGCAGTGACCTTTTATCAAAATACAAACAAACGCAATTAAAACAATCGAGAAATTGCTTCCTGATTGATCGCGTGTGGCGTCAATTGTGTTTGCGGTAGAAAATTTTGAAAATGCGGAAACTTTAGGCGAAAAAAAGACCGGGCTTCCAGTCCAAAATTATGGAAGTTCAACGACTGCAGGTTATCGTCCTTCGTTCTAAATCATCGGGGACTATGGACGGTAAATAAACAATCGTGAAAGAGCTGCTGCAACCCTTAGATGAACGGTCGAATGTGATGCGCACCCGGGGTCCATAAGCCACAATTTGGAAGTTTAATCGCACACAAATTTTATTTTATCGTCCAATTTCATTAGACAATTTTAGGTTGACACAAAATATAAATAAATTAGTTATTGCCAAGGCTGTGAAACAGTGACCTTATGTATCAAAACATAAATAAATACGCAATTAAAACGATCCCATAATCAAGATAAACATAAAATCATTTCCTGTTTGATAATAACATTAGAAGTGGTTTCGTGGCAGGGTCAGAATGATAATAAATTTAGATAATATAGAAGTGCCGTTTATCCTGATAATATAATACGTTGCGCGCATTAAATGCATAAAAACAGAGAGGGAGGGGTACACAATTATGAATTTATTGCTCCAACAACAGTCACGCCAAGTATTGTTACGATATCAACCTAAGATAGTAAGAAAGAAAGTATGTGCCAACGCTCGAACCGCCAGCCTACAGCTGTGCACGGCACAAATTGTGAGAAATATGAAAGATATAACAAAAGTTAAAGTTGAAAATCACAAACAATAATAATTATTGTAACTTAAAGTTTTTAATACCATCGAATCATTTTGCCTAGGGAGTATTTCAGAACCCCCCCCCCCCCCCAGTCAGAGATTTCATGGTTTATTTTATTATATAGTGAGGCAACATTTTATATTTCTAAGACCAAATTAAAGGTTCACAGTATTATTTCACTTAATTTAATCCGTATCTCAAAAGCCGTTAATTTTACAGAATAATGGGTTAGAATCTAATTTGTAGAAAAGGTAGTCCTTACTCATTTACAATAAAATATTGAATGTTTCAGTTCTACTAGAACCTAGAAATGAAAAAACAAATAATAATTAAACTTAACCAAATGTTTAAAAAAATAAAATTTTGAACTGGTAAGTACAGAATACATACTACAAAGAAAACATAATATTTAAAAAACGCTAAAATGACATTAATTCACATTTAACAGGGTTGAACTTAGAATAAACAAGAAAATAGAATTCTGAAAAAATTACGCTATAAAATAAAATAAAAAACTTTGTAACATAATATAAAGGCCCCTATTTCACGATTATTATCAGTTACACCGTTTTTTATTTTATTTTATCGCGTAATTTTTTCAGAATTCTATTTTCTTGTTCTCAATTCTAAATTTTTTCTATTTTGTTTGGTATATTTGCTCTCACTTGTTATTTTTACTGTTATACATAACTGATGATCAAAATAATCGTGAAATAGGGGCCTTTATATTATGTTACAGAGTTTTTTTTATTTTATAGCGTAATTTTTTCAGAATTCTATTTTCTTGTTTATTCTAATATTCTAAGTTCAACCCTGTTAAATGTGAATTATTGTCATTTTAGCATTTTTTAAATATTATGTTTTCTTTGAAGTTTGTATTCTGTACTTAACAGTTAAAAATTTTATTTTTTTTAACATTTTATTAGGTTTAATTATTATAACATCACATACTACTAAATACCACCAAAATACTTAAAAAATTCTAAAACTTTTTTAAGTTATTTTCTATTTATAGAAAAAACAAATGTTTGATTTAAATAAAACTGCCTTTCCCCGTTGAAAAACAGTTAGATTTTTTTTCTTAGCGTACGTTCTATTCTATCAACAGCTAAAAGCTAAACGATCAGTGTTGCCAATGTGTGAGTAATACCTCAAAAAGTGAGGAAAAGCAAAAGAAGGTAGGTAATCGAACTTGGGGTTAAAAATTTTACTTTATAAAATTTGAGTAAATTTAAGGAAAGTTGAAGAATTTCAACAACATTGTTGAGGAATATTCTACCGAAGTATTGGCAGCACTGTTAATTATAACAGGGTGCTCAGCGTTATTTAGAAAAAAAAAGGAACTTAAAATAATTCAAATAGTAACCCAAAAGTAACTAATCGACAGTGCAAAAAGTAATCAAACTAAACAAATGTTACAATAACCACATAAATACTTAAAAAATTCACTTTTTAGGTTATTTTTCTAGTGTAAAAAGAGATTATTTACAAAATCTTTTTAAGTTTTGAAAAATTTTCTGAGAAAAAAGCTGGATAATAAAATGCATAATTATATTTATTTTAAGTAAAACATTATAAATTACACAATAAATAAAAATAATATTTTTATATTAAATAGCACCGTAATAGCAATAAAAATATAATATTGTCGTTGAATAAGACAAAAAATAAGTTGCCTAACTGTCTTTTCTTCTTTTCGTACTTATATCATCTATTAACATTAACCAATTCTGGTAACAAGTGCTGCCCTCTAGGTATTACTTATCCACCAATCCCGCTCACCCTAACTAATCAGTTATGTTTTACTTAAATTTATAAATTATATCAGGGGCGTATTTACATATATCACATTATTCTTAAACTTTTTTTCAATTGGAGTTAAAAAAGTAATTAAAGTAACCAAAATTTAAGAAAAGTAACTTAAAGTAACCGAATCAAAAAAAAGTAACTAGTTACTAGAAAATTAACACGCTGAGCATCCTGTTATAACTTAGACTCCAATCTAAAGCCATCTTTTTGGCGATCTACCAATCAAACGCGAGCTTTTGTTCAGTGTGTGCTCCCCCCCCCCCGTGCTTTTTGAGTTTTTTAACTCACCATCGTACAGCGTGCGAAGTTGATGACTAAGTAAACTAAAAATAAGGAAGAACGAAGAATACTCCGGACTTCTTATTGGCTGTACAACGTTTCTGTTCCGTGTTGGGCCAATCACAATTACGGACGGTGATGTTATGCAACGTTAGTTGATGGGTGAATCCCAGTTTGAAAACGCCATCTACACGTGCGTCATTTAAACCCGTAAAATAGCTAAAAACCGGTACACGTCGTTTCGGCAACCGCAGTTCTGCGAAAGTGATTCGGCATTATATATTCGGCGCCCCGAAATTCTGCTATGCTAGTATCGGCGATTCCAATTCGGCACCGGCATTTCGGCGATTCCAATTCGGCACCGGCATTTCGGCGATTCCCATTCGGCGACGGGAAGTTTATTTTATAGTGTTAAAATTTATTAAAAATATTGGGAAAATGGTTGAGTTTGTGGTCAAATGAAACAATTTAATTGTCCGACGTTTCGGGATCTTTAATGTCCCATTTTCAAAACCAAGAGGAGAAAAATGGAGGTTAGAAAGAAGTAGAAAGAAAGAAAATTTCAATTTAACTACTTATTTAGGTTGGTTTGGTGATTACTCTGAAATATATAAATAAGAAATCGCCACGTGGTGTTGCTGAGGTTTGGTTAAAGACGGCACTACGCTGGAAAATTGTGACTTTCAAACCTCCCTTTTTCTCCTCTTGACCTTGAAAATGAGACATTAAAAGTCCCGAAACGTCGGACAATTAAATTGTTTCATTTGACCGCAAACTCAACTATTTTCCCAATATTTAATTATGAAAGGTCAACTACCATCACACTATTTTAATATTAAAAAAATTATTTTTTATTTTTAAATTAAAGATTTATTTACATACATCACAGGTATCATATACTTTTTAAGCAATTAAACAAATTGGGGATTAAAATAAAATAAATATTATTGAAAAGATATGCCGTTGCCGAATTGGAATCGCCGAAATGACGGTGCCGAACTGGAATCGCCGAAATGACGGTGTCCGCTAAAAACTAATAAGTGTAGCTACAGCGTTTGCTTTGTAGTTAAAGTAAAAATATATTAAATTCTATTCGTATTATTGTTAAATATTTTATTTGCCAATATTAATGCAAATTATGTGTGCACTGTATGAATATCAATAAAATACGAATGGGGGAATTTTGTTATAACAACAATGCAATTGACGTAAAGTGAGTCGATTTAACTTGTAAATTTAAATTTCGATATTGTCGATTGCGTTAATTATTGCTTTTACTGTTACATGCACCTGCTTAATTGATAAAAATCGTCATGAAAAGGCTGATTAAATGAAAGCCGAAATTCTTTGAGGTTCGCACGTGAATAATGAAATATTTTCGGATTGTGGTAAATTTGGACATGATCGTGGAAATTACCCATGAGGTGTGCTCCAAAGTTTACCTTTCTTAGTAATAACTGGAAAATTTAATTTTTCATGCTGGGCGCGTCCAATTTTATTTTAGAAATTGCGGAATCGTTTTTGTTTTTCCTAATGAAAAACTTATTTTAGTTATCGATTTCTGCAAGGATGTGAACATGTTTTTCTTTCAATTTGTACACGAACGACCAGTAATTATTTGTTGTCTGGTAATTTTTGGGAGCGTTCCGTAATGACGTGAAAGTTTGTATTAACTCCGATTAAAAAGTCGTAAGGAAAATATTTAACAATTTACGATTCCGGTTCTAATATGCAAAAGTGCAATGGCAAATTCTTCCATTGTATGTTAATATGTTAGCCTAAGTACTGCAAGAGCTAAGTGAAATATTTCATTTGGCGTAATGAAATATGGTTGGCGCCAAGTCCTTTAACTTATCGGTAGTTAGAATGTCCTTCTAATGGTTTTCGAGCCACTAGGAAAAAAGCAAAATTATACATAGTTCTTGGGATGGAAACAAGTTTTTAAATCAAAGTTATTATCTCGAGTGCTCAGATAAGGCTAGGCTCCACTTTTATTAAACAAATACACTCATTTTTTAATTGTCATTGAGTAAATACTCGCGATGTCTAGTCTAAAAGGATCGACGCGATTTTTTTTTTTTTTTTGAGAAACGATAATATTGATTGGCGGGTTTGAGAGCGCGTGTGCAATTATCGTCGTTGCAAATAAAAATTTGGGGAGCAGCAATACGTAACAATGAAGATTGAATACTGCCATGTCTGGTTTTCAATAAGGAAAGCACCTGCACAGCAAATCGTGGCTTATTCTGATCTTGTCTGCAAATTAAACACCTGCTTCTGCTGCATGTGTCTATCAGTCGATTTGGATGCACTCCATCCATACAAATTGGTTCGTTTCATCCCATGCTACTTTTTATAACTGCAGCGATTTACATTTTACGTTCCTTTTATTGGTGGTCGGATGTTACGCAGTTTTTTAAGTACAGAAACGAAATTGAGAACGTTCTCGACTTACCAATCAGGTTTACTTCCCAAATTGTTTCAGTAATCGAGGACGAGATGAGATTTTAAAAAGTCATTTATGAAAATTGTGAGGACTTTTTAAAAATGTACGAATCCGTTTTAGAAATAAATAAAATAAACCCGAGTTCAAAAGCCAACTTTTGATATAAAATATATCTGGAGCAAAAATAGATATTGAGAAACTGCAACGAACAGGAGCTCATAGATGTGCAACCAAGCGACAATTCTATTACCAGTCTTACACCGAATCAGTCAGTCCACCCTAAATTGGGTGGGCGTCGGCGCCACCCTCACATACGGCCTATTCAACTCCATCTCATCCGCCACGAACAACTGTTGCAGTTCTTGATGCATTGCTTCGTATCTCCTTAAAGCGATTGTCATTTGAGGGTTCTTTTCAGATCGCCATCGAAATTACCATTTAGAAGAATTTCTGAAGAAAAATGAGATCCTAGAAAAATCGACATTACTTCAATTTATCCTTCCTACCCTACGTTCGACGCCCTCGTTATTTTAAGCTTATTGCTCGATGATATTTAAGGTCTGCACGTTTTCTTCTTGTTTTTTAGTTACACTTATTTTTACATTTAAATATTGAATTTTTCCATTAAATTAAATAATAAGGACGAGCGGTGACCAAAAAGTAAAACGAGTCGCGCAAGTGGAAAAATATTGAAATTTGTTTCATAAAACTAGCGATTTGGTTGTCTACATCGACAATCAAAATAAAAATTCATGAAATCATTTTTATTGCGAATAACATTCAGTCACGGATTTTTCTATCGTTAAATTTTTTACTACTTGAGAAAATTTGCACTAAACTGCAGGTCAACATGGCATAAATCAAGATTTTCATTGCTCGCACATAGCATAACCAGTGTCGTAACAAGTCATATTTTTGCCTGAATCGTAAATGTCACGTGTTCGCGTCCCACACAATAATTTGCGTTTGAAGTATCGAAAAGCGGTTGCTTAATTTTTGATGATAATTAAAAGTGTAATTATGTGATAATAATTTTTAATTAGTCGTATGCAATTTTTATTAAGTGCTTTACACTCGACTTCCTTAAAGCATAATTAATTTTAATCCCTTTGTGTTCTTTTTACAACAACAATTACCTTTTTATGACGAAACTTTTTCTCTTCCAAGTCTTCCTATAAATAATACAATTCGGTTTTGTGTGCGTTTATAAAACGACTCGACTGAAACACAAATGATACCAATTTTTGTGTCACAATTTGAAATCAACAAGTGATCTGGATTCTCTTCATGCGTGCTAACATTTGCACAAAGAACATAGAAACGCTTAAATAGTGCCGTAAACATAGGGATGGCAATTTCCGGACCGAGTTCGACGCCAATTTCGACATTTGCATTTTAACGCTGCACCAGGATTGCTCTGACAACGAGCAAACGTCGAGTTAGCGTCAACGATCATTAACAACTTCGCCAATTTTGTACTCCTTTACTTAATCACCGTGTTCGTTTTATCTTTCTATCGATCAGTTTCATGAACGTTTATTACCATTGAACTTACGGGGGCAGTTCAACATTTTCTCAAGTCAAAAACACTCTGAAGACCTTCCGACCAATGACGGACTGCCCAACTGGAGGATCCGTGCGAACAATTCTCGTGGGCCGTCTCTCTCGAGAATCATAAAAATGTCGTTACTAATTAGGATAAATTGAGATTTAAGAGAAGCAGACTCGACCGTAACACAATTTTAGTTTGAATTTATTCAAAACGACGCAAAATATGGCGGTCATTGAACCGAATAATCAACTTTCAACTTGATTTCATTTGGGAGGATTTCAGATCCTGGATAAAGTCTCGATCTGTAAATTACATCGACAGTACCACTTTTATTTAAAATCTAAAAATATAGCCCATATGAATCAGGAATGTGCCTGTGACCCTGTTTCCGTCAACGGCTTCTGTTTAGTTTAATAAAACTGCACAACAGCTCTTGCATTACCTAACAACTTCAAAAACATTACCTCTGAATTCCAAACTGATCTTTTAAGTCGTTTCACAATTGACGCAAATAAAGAGTAAGAAATACAAATAAAAGCCTAATGATTCAAGTTTAAACAATGAATCTTAAGCTGTATGACGTAGAATGGTTTTTGCGTATACCAAAATAACTCCTGCATTATTCGATACTCCATTATGCTTTTATTTGTGTTTGCCTTTCTTAGATCTTATGCATTTCTAAGCTTTGCACTTATTATGCTAAAAAAAATATCAAGTGCGCTTAGCTACTATCTCGTCTACATATTTTCAAAATTTCCAGTCAATCTCATGAACAGTTTTTAAAATGAGCATGAAAAAGGGAATTATCACAAATAGAAATTCTTCGATCACTTCGATTGACTAATCAAACTCCGAGTACACTCCTGTGTAAATTATACACAAAAGAATAAATATTAGAAATGAGAAAAAATATTCTTCTGTCGTAGAAGCAAAAAAACTTTAATAATAAAACACAAATTCCCTACAGTCTCGGAGAAAATAAATTAAAAACTATCCATTGTAATAGCTTTCTATATTTACATAGAAAAAGAATGCCGAGAACTTTAAACGATAATGAATAATCGAAATTCGAAACGCAATGTTAATCAATAAAAGAAAACAAGAAAACTACGTTCCTGGCTACCTAGCGATTATCGGCGAGTCTACATTTTTAATACAAACGAGAAAAGCAAAGATTTTGTCTTAATTACGGATCAGGGCCGTACTTGTACCAAAGTAGACGTTTATGACACAGCTCCGTCAAAATCAAATTAACAATTTACGAAAGACAAAAAGGCGATAAGGTAACTTACCATAATGGTACCGGCTCATCGCAGGTTAATTATCACAAATACATCAAACTTCATAAGAATTAGACATTTTATGAAAAATCACTAAATAATGACATAAATCACACTAAAGATTGTGTGCGAAACCACGGTCATAACCGCTGTAAGTGTTATTGCTCTCTAATTAGAAAGATCTCATGATTCCGAAGAACCAGAAGAAATCAATAATTTAAGGTTAAGCACCAACATTCAATCCTATTCCAATAAAACATTTAAAATTTGAATTATAGCGATGCGGTTTCATTGAAAGGCAACTCGAGAGTTGTTTATTTCGAGGTTAGAGTAAAAATAAAAAAGGCGCCAAAAATAAACGAACCGCTCTATTTATAGTTCCATTAAAGTTAAAATTGCATTTCGTGGAATTCCTAAAATTTACATATTCTACCTGTTTAGGTATCCAATCCTAAAAAATTAATAATCCTTTGTGTGCTATGGTCAACTGGTTTTTCCAATCGGTTTATCAAGAGCGATGCAAATTAAAACACATGAAAAATGTTTCCGATTTAAAACATTTCTAACCCAACTTTCACGTTTTTGTCGATTTCAAATGGGAAAGCTCCTATTCGTTGCAAGATCAATAAAATAGTAATTTTTTTAACACAAAATCTTGGCATCAAAGTTAAACGCTAAGCTTATATTTACAAGGCGGTTTTATGTACTTTTCTCCTCAATAGCTAAGTTTCCACAGAGTATTTGTGTTTTAAACCAAGCGAACAGTCTAACAAACGAGAACATATTTATCTAAGCTGAAAATCTAATGAATTCCTGCATTAGTTAATTTGAGTGAAATAAGGACGGAAATAGAAAATGATCTCGAAAAGCGAAAAAATTTCCTAACGGTAAGTATGCGAATACATAAACAATGCCATAACGATATGTAAAAAAACAGTCACTTGATGTTGATTCTTTCTGAAAACAAATCTCTTTTATCGAACTTCTACACATCTATCGCTTTTATTCAATAGGACAGCGATTTTCCAGCATACAAAATTTTATTTTATTCTCGTATAAAACTTTCATCGTTTTTAAGAAATTAAAATTTTTATACATTGAAAACATATGAAAAGATCCTTTCAAAAATAATTATGACCCCCCCCCCCCAACAGATCTACCACGACAAGGCGAGGTTTCTATTCAATCCCTTTCCAAGTCTGCAGCTGGAGTTTTGACCAATTTTTAAATGTAGACTACATAAAAATTCGTTCATTTAGCTAAAATGTTAAAAAAAACAACTTCGAAAAGGACTAGTGACAGAAACAGCTTGGCTTTCGTGTGATACAAGCTATTGATTGACGTACTTTATAGCAACAATTTAGAACACTCGTTGTCACATCTCTTCAAGGTCTTGATAAACCTCTTAAACATAAAAATCCGATACAAATCCACAGACCTACATGAGTTTTGTTAGAAAAGTGCTATGTTATATTTTAATTTAAAAATTGAGAAAATGATTTTTTCCACTTCCTTAAGCAGTGGACAGTTTCATTTGGTTTGACATTTAATCACTGCAAATATAAAGAGGAAAGTTATTATCTATAATAACAGTGATTCTCAATTTTATTAATTTTTTTCACTTAGGGTTTTATACCCCTATATAAGGCTCCGTCAAGCTGGCACCTCCATTTTGAACTTAACGCCTCCCCTCCATAATTTGTTTTTTTCGAAAATGCTCGCTAATGCTGTACTGAACCCCCCTTATAGAAAAAGAGAAAAAGGGGGGGGGGGAGCTAAAAAATATGTGAAAATATTAAAGACGTAAATTTAGGGTTCTTTAAATATAATGTAATGAACTCTGGCCTCACGTTGCGGCGCCAATTTTATGTGATGTACCGGAGCTATGCAAATTTATAAAATTTCGCTTAATCTAAAATTTATACTTTGCTCGGATTCATTCATTAATTAACATGAGCTCTTCTTGTTTTTAAATTGTAAATTGCTCAAACTTTGTTACCTTGTGTTGTATTAGAGCGCACATGTTATCCTGCAGTTGGCCTCACAAATTTGTTGCCATGCACCTTTGCATCGACTAAAATTTTTACAATTTTTACTAAAATAATGAAAATTTTTTTTTTTAATATTTCTGAATTTAATGTGAGATCTTGCTCGGAGCATTTTTAAATATTTTAAGAAAATAGGTATCTTTAAATAATTCACAGTATTCTCCAGCACTTCGTGAGCCCTTTTAAATAACATTAAAAAAATTATTATCTAATTAAATTGAAATACTAGGGGCCAATTTGACGTTTCGGTTAATTGTATATATTTCAATCCTTAATAAAAATTGAACAAACCCAGCATTTTCAAAATAAATTATAGCACTCGCTAACACTTTCGGAAAATTTTAAAAAATATTAAAAATCCCAAAGTGAAAGAATTGGACGTCAAGGTAACCTCTCTAAATAAATCTTTCAATTTTTTAATAAAAATAAATTACAATATTTTACAGCATTTCGAATAAATGTAAAAAAAATTCAAATTTCAAAATTGTATCCTGTTTGTCGCAGCAAACAAAATACAAAATTTACTAACAATAAAGTGAAGAATTTGGAGGTATGGAAAACACAGCAATTTATTCACCTGATCTAATTGGAAAGAATCAATAGATAAGTGGTTTAGGTAGTGTAGCTCGATATTAATCATATAAAATTTTTTAGAATAAACCAAAAAATGCACAAACACTTTTTAGAAACTAAAATGTTTAAGTTAACACGATATAAATACACCGTATGTATATTATCGCAAACGTTTTCACCATACTATGGCATCATCAGGCGATGAACTAGAAAGAGAAACGAGAAAATTCCGTATTTATCGACAAAATTTTAGTTTCTAAAAAGTGTTTGTGCATTTTTTGGTTTATTCTAAAAAATTTTATATGATTAATTGGAAAGATTTTAACAATAGATCAGAATTGGTAATCGAATAATTCCTCAGGTTTGTCACTTGAATGAATAGTAGAGCGCCCTGGAAGGTATTCCAGGCACATCCCCCCCCCCAAATTTTAGTTTTTCAGATTTCCGAGAAAGAGTCAGTTTTATAATAGCAACTTAACCGCTAAGCAGCTAATAAAGCTTTATATAAATTTAAAATTATAAGGCTTCTTGGCGCACGGGAAGCCTAAACCGAGGTTAGATAGCTATTATGCCTTACTTATACTGAGACCAGGCCCGGACTGGCCATAGGATAGATCGGGCAAATGCCCGATGGGCCGGTGCAGTCAAAGGGCCGTCTAACCAGCAGCGCAGCGCTGGCTGATTACATCGCGAAAAACATTATGCTATTTTATATAACATAACAAAGTATCAAAAATGGTTAATAAAACTTAAAAATTTAGCACAATAAATTTATATAATAACAAAAACCGTTCAAATACAAGTTTTTAATAGTAGATGCTCGATAACGTGAACATTCGAATTTATGAACATCTCGGTCCTGTGAACACCCAATCCAATATTCACCCAATATTCTTAATCTAGGACTACGTCCTGTTTTTTTAACCAAATTTACATTTGGCATTCGCGGTTCTTTGAGCATTTGCATATATTCTGGTAGGGTGCTAACCTTGCCAGATGCATAGAGCCCTTAGATCAAACTCGGGCTTTAGATCACAGCAGCGCAGTTAGCACGTCCGTACCACACTACTCCGTAGCACGTCAATCAGTCCGCATTAATGTATACGTAGTATAATATACATTATAATTATGTGTATATAAATTGTATAATACTACTACTACCTCAATAATTGAAGTGTAATAAAAACAATAATTATTTTAAATCATTAATTTTTCCAATCTTCCAAAATATTAATTAGTGCTGCCGTTCTAAAACAACCATCAAAATCACATTCACTCTACAGTTCATCTTCTCATTCACTTTTAATTTCAAACAAAATAACTTCTTATAAAAAAAATCACTTTTCATATTTTTTAAATACTTTTTTGCCAAAATTATTAACTATATTCCCAACCTCGTTTTAACAAATATTCAAAATTCAAACATAAACCATATAAAAAATAGATTTGTTTTCATGGAATGAATGAATTTTTGTAAAAAAAACACGTAGCACTCGGGTTGTCTGTAAAGTCGGTTTACGGACGATAATTTTACGTGATAACGTCACAAGAAAACATTGATGAAAAATTGCATACTTTTATGAATTGTATTGAATTATGTTTATGTAACAGATAATACGAATTAAAACAATGTTATTACATTAATCCTCAATAGCTTAGTGCGTTATATGCTTGAAACATAATTGCATCATTTGGTGATCGCGAGTTCGAACCTCAAATGATGTCTATGTATTCCGTTAAAATAATTTTGGCGCTCCATCAACAATGGTATTCACATTAAATATTCACTTCACTTTATAAACGCAAAGCCGATCGTGCCTCTCTATCGCTTGTTCCACGTTCTCGCTTGCACGCATGGCTCAGGCGGAACATGACAATGAGTCATGTTTTTTCGTACGTGCAGTCGGTATATAGATTTATAAAATCATTTCACACTCCAAAATACCAAATTGTAGGGAAATACACGACAGTATATACGTATGTATACGAGTACATGTAGCGTTTTTGTGGAAAGTGGGGGGCCGAGATTCTCTAAAATGCCCGGGCCTAACTGAGACCAGCTCTATTATAGACTTATCTAGTGTTCAATGAGATAGATGGCTTTTATACTTAATCTAGTGAACGTAGCATTTTACTATAGGTACCATAATGACATTAGCACAGAAATTATTATCCTCCTTCTTCGTAATCACGACTTGGGCCCATAACCTGTTATTATTTGGGCTTCTTATTCTCTAGATCAAAGATATAAATAATTTCACTGTATAAAAAAGTTAAAGTCTTTGAAAGCAGAAAAAAATTGATTAAACGTGGAAATTAAGAAGTCAAAGGAATCGGGGAGATTCAATTGCAACGGATAAATAAATTTACCTACTACAACTTCGTGTACGTTCAAAAGGCATGACCAATTAGTATACCAAATCGACGAAAATAATTTCAACTTTACACATACGTGCCCTTTTTTCAGTCACGCACACATGATAAGTTTCGTAGAAAAAGTAAATGGTATGTTAAAAATAGTACAGACGCTATGAAAACAAACCCCCTTAGTACATGCATAAGTGAATAACCCACAAAATTGTACCCAAAGCAAATTACATTTGAAGTAATTTTAGCCATTGTCATTATGTGTAATTTAGAAAAACAGAATGCCCACTCTACTATTTATATTACATAATGTGACGTTACAAACCAATCAGGAAATATTTAGAAAATAGTATCCTTGACACAATATTTTCTTTTGAACAAACTATGAATGAAAATCATTCACCTGCACTGGAAAACAAATATTTATTCTCCTCTCGACTTTTATCTAAATTTTTGATTATTTCCCCTATAGGGGAAATGCGCTATCGTTAATTAGATTATTTCCAAGTACAGCCCTGCCAATTAGAGCGAAAACTGTCCTTGCCCTACATGGCCCGATGTCGAAAATCCAATAACAGCACGCACACTTCTAGATCAGCATGTAACAGACACCTTCACGTGATTCGATATAAATTTTTTAATATAAAAATTACTTTTCCTCTTCGGTGTACCTAACCGAAGCAAATATTAAAACGCATTTATGTTACTGCGTACACGCAATGAACACGAATTACGCGATAAGGAATGGAGAATATACACAATAAGCGCTTTAGAGTTTTTTTCTTACTTGCAACTAACAAAAGAAATAAACACAACCCTAACACCTAAAAATTCGCAATTTAAAACGTAAATTTTGTTAAAATTTTTATTTCCGAGGTGATATTCTTCAAAATGGATTTTTTTATCCCCCGTGGTACACTCGGAACATTTTCGCATTCTTTCGAACCATCAAGTACTTTTAGTGCAATTTACATTACCCGAATTTTTCAGAGTTTAGAGTTCATTAGGCTTCTCGAGCCGAGACTGCATTTGGAAAACCGTTAAAATTTGATCAATTTCGTTAGAAAAACCCAAACAAACCAATTCTCACGACATCAACCCTTATAACTGTTGCTACTTTTAAAACTCGGCAGGAGCTAATTTTAAATGCAAAAAAAAACAAAGAAAGCGAAAGTCAAAGTGTCAAATTGTTCCATATCGTGCGTAGTTGTAATATATCGGTTAAAGGGGTGTGAAAACGTGTAAACTTATACATTTAATGAATTAAACACATTCTTGATCTTGATAGGATTCGATTAATTAAATTTGCGTTTCAACGTTGCTATAAATTTTTAGAACAATTTTTAAAGTTCCAATCGCACAGTGCGCGCACGTTACAATCATGTTAACACTTGATAAATTTTTAAGTTATTCTTTAAAAATGCATTTTTGTGGCATTGTAAAACATCGGGGGGAATTATTGCCACTAAATGATGTGCGAACACAACTGACTATTGTACGTGTTAATTGTAAATTAACTTTGCGTTTTATATGCAGTTTAAAATGTAGAAAAGATAATTGCGCAAATGTTATTTGTTTTTAACACATGTTGAGCTACATAATTAGATTTGTACAATTTTGCATTATACGTATGCATAACACCAGGTGAATTATGTTGCTCTTAACTGTAAACTCAATCGGATTACAATATTTATGGCTACGGCTAGACAACACACCGAAATTGCTTTTAAATCCATTTTGCAATTAGTTCAATCAAAGATCCATGAAGTGGCTTGCGCATCGGAAAGCATAATGCTCCGCCGGATGCTTCCTCCACGATGTGCACACCGTCCAACTGATTTATGGTGTAATTAAAAATTGAAGGAACTAATCACAATTATCGACAGACAAAAGATTTTTGTCATGGAAGAAGATCCAAAACCATAAACCTAATTTGGTCAATGCTAATAGCCTACAAATACAAAACGATCGTGAAATACCCATAATGCGATGAAGTTGTGACGTGCAAAGGTGCACAACCTTCAAAATAAACCAATTGATACTGACAATAACCTTAATCGACTTTAAATTGTTATAACATCTGTTCCAATTTCAGATTAAAATAAAAAGATCGCATTCTAAAAAACAAATTGTTACGTACTGATCTTCCCTCTATCGTTAAAAAATCAGGAGTACACCATTTTTTGACCTAATATCAATTGTCAGAGTATCTCTAATTTCAATGGCTATAATTTATTGGCTGGCTCTAGATCTGTAATCCTTGATGGTAAAAAACCCAGCCAAAACTTTTTTCCAATCCATTCTAAAAAACACCAATTAAAAATGTATGTTCCGCACAGATGTTTTGTAAGGCGGTTATAATCCAAATAATACTGTACATTGTTCTAAATTTTTAATTTCTTTGATCGACTTGAAATATTGTACAAAAATTCTGACAAATCAATAGTTAGTTACTTCTCTAGTCTCCATACAGAACATAGACAAACCGGTCAACTCCTAAGCCTAGCCTAATCTAATCTAAAGCTGGAAGTTTTAACACAATCTAAGAACCTAGTAAGTCGCATTACTAATTAAGAACCCCTGACTGTAAAAAAATTCCAAAAATAAAAATTAATAATAAAAGTACCTTCAAAATTAATGTTTAAATTTTGTAGCTGGAGGGGGGGGCGTAGGATGATAAGTTAATTTTTCGAGTAAAGAGACCGAGAATTTGTTGTTGAATGAAGAAGAAAGAATTATTTTTTTCTTTTTAAAGGGAACAGTAGTTTTTAAAGTAAGGTACTTTTATTATTAATTTTTATTTTTAGAATTTTTTTAGTCAGGGGTTCTTAAAATTTTTAATTTTTATTTTATTTCACTCTTTTTGGAGTATATTTTGTCAAAATGTATAGAGAAAGTAATATATGTTTTAAACCGCTTCATGATCCAGTCAACCGATATGGTAGCGCGAATAGTTAGCGAATGATATGAATTTAACAGCCATAATGGTGGTGAATTTTCACCCAAAATGGTAGTAAATTTATATTAATATTAGTTATTTAATAGAGGATTGTGCAGGGGCGAGTGCATAAATTTTGGAGTTTGGGGGGGGTGTAGAGATAGTTTTCTGAGATAGAATTTCTTCTCATGGGTGAAAATTGTATTTGACCAGCCAGGAACACTCTCCTGGTCTTTACAAACATGCTGTCAAAAATGTACGTCGCTACCTGTAACCGTTCAGGAAATATGGTGACACAAACATATTATATATAGATATATATATAAATAAACACAGATTGTACATAGTAACTTCATATACCCTGTGATTTTGAAAAAACAGTCTAGGGTAAATATTAAGTTAATGACTTATTACCAGGACTCGGAACTTTAGGCTTTTCCATATTTGTTTGGAAAGTGCATATTGTAATTGTAGTTAGTCAAAAATTCGTTTCATATTACTTACATGTCAAATATAAAAGTTTTTGTCGCATAATTTTGCATATTTTGTTGATTTCGGGCCACTTGTACAGTGTGAGTTTAATTTCGAGTTTAGTAAAACTTGGTTTAATTTATAAACAACGTTTAAAAACGTAGGTTTTTAAATTATTTTAATACCAACCATACAAATTACTGTTTAATTTTACTAGTTTAGCAGTAATTTGTATGTTGGTATTAACAGTAGCGTAACTATAGGTTGGCAAGGCTGGCAAAATGCCACGGGCCCCGCGAGAGCCGGAGGCTCCGCCCGAAAAGCCACAAACTCAGAAGTAACCTAACATTTTTAACAAAATTTAGTAAAAATTATAAATTTTATATAACAGGGTTCCCACTTGTATGGAAAAGTCAAGGAATTTAAAATTTTTAGCGATAATATGTCAGGAAAAACATTTTTGTCAAGGAAATATTTTTAAATTGGAAGGCATAATACTGTCGAGTAACTTCGTAAGTGATTTATTAAAATTCAATTACAACGTGACGATTTTTACTGGGGGGGGGGGGCATCCAATAAATTTGCCACGGGTCTCAGATGGTATAGTTACGCCACTGGGTGTTAAAATAATTTAAAAACACCTACGTTTTTAAACATCGTTTATAAATTAAACCAAGTTTTACTCAACTCGTAACATGACTACTAGAAAAAAGTTGATTTAAAAAATTAAAACTTTTGCTTTAAGTTTCGTAATTGGTGGAGTTTCTACTTTACCTTTCGCAATTTCAAAAAACACTATAATATGCTCCTCGGGAATAAAGTGACTTTTAACCTGAGGGTAATTGCTGCCTTCGGCTAAAGCCTCGTGCAAACAAACCTTAACCCTCTGGTCAAAAATTGGTCACTTTATCCTCTTGTTGTATAATGTACTATTTCGATTTTCCAAAATTTATTCTTAATTTTTAATATTGTTTTTGTTACAACTTTCTCTATTTGTCATTTTAAGATTAAGCAAATTTTTCCATAATTTTTCCATAATATTATCCTAATTTTTACTACATATTATACCGCATATTTTACTATTTTTTAGCGCATACGTATGCGCATATTTCATTGTTTTTTAGCGCATAAAGTTCCGAGCCCTGCTTATTACTATTTATTTTTACAATAAAATGTAGGTCATGCTACGTGGAGAACGACGGAGCTCTGCCCTCCAAAGAAGAAAATTGATAACTAAATGTATCAACTAAATTCTGGTAAAAAAAAAGCCAAAACCTGTATTGCCTGTTTCAATAAGGATTTCTCCGCCCATACGGTATTTTAATTTTATTTCTGTATTTTTAAACATGCACTGAAAAATGGCAGTTCTAGTTAGACAGAGAATCTCTAAGTCGCTCTAATAATTAAAAACATCTTTGAAATACCCGAAGGGCTCAGATCTCTTTAGCATCTCAAACAAATCTCTCAGGTGATTCTCTAACTTAAAAATTACAGATCTAGAAAGATGCTATAATTAAATTATTCCTATTTTAAATAAATTTGTAATATTTTAATATACTAAATAAAACTAAAAACTTTTTAATAAAACAAAAAGCGACAACCTTCGCCGAAAGCTCAATAATATTAACTGTTATTAATGTTTAATTAACTTTTTCTAAAAAACTTTTCAATTTATAAACTGTTAGCAGTAGTATGGGTAACAAGCAACTGTGGGTGGCCCCGCCCACTAAAACAAGTGCTGCACTTATTTACATCAAGCACACGCACCACCAACAGAAGTTTTTACCGACTTTTATGTGAAAAGCTGAAACTTTAAAATCAATTATTCCCGAAATTAAAGAAAAAATTTAGGTTGATCCACAATTTAATTACTTCACTTTACATTTTCTATTGTGCCTATAAAAATCTGACAGTTATACAGAAAGAATAAGTTTTGAAATAAAGAAAATTTAAAAAAAATAGTACTCCCGAGTCTTTTCATGTCGACCTCATTCGGGAAACCCGACATAAATTCGCATAATAATTTGTAATTACTGTAGGGTATTGAAATCTGAGGCAGCAAGGCCAAACCCTTGGTTAATTTGATGTGGAATAATCAATACACTAAAAATTTCATATTGATAAAAGGGATTGAGTATTAGTCGGGAGCGACATATACCCTTCAGCAGGCTGAACGATAAAGGGCGATCGTGACAAGAAAATCTGGTAAAAAGACGATTTTGATTTGGAAGATTCTTTACAAACTCAAAATCTTGGAACTCCCACCGATAATTTCGTGTAAAATGACTCTATTTTATTTTAATGCTCAGATCACGCTGGTTCCTGCTCACGCCATGTCCGTTTTCATTCGGTTATTAAAAAGTAAGGAAAGAGGAAAATCAGATAAGCTTCGTAAATGTTGACTATTATTTTTCAAGTTAAATTCATAAAATTTGACACAGATTACTTATTTATAGTTAAAATCGATAATTTTCCTTTTTATATCGTAATAAAATTTCCGTTACTAAATCAAATTGACTGCGTACGTTGAACCGCATCAAAAAGTTGAAAATTTTTCGCGAATAATGTTGACTCGATTTAAAAATCGTGAACACGCGGTATATTTGATCGGGCTATTTCCCTAAAAAACCCCACAACGTAATTATTAAAAGAATGTCGATTTTGACACTGACCCAAGGCAGTTGTCAAAGAGAAAATGAAATTTTGATGAATACAAGCAAATCAAAATTTTATAAGCGACGTTTTCGTTACTAAATAATTTGGTCGTATGTGACCTAACAGAAACAATTCCATTGGTCGACTATTAATGTGGGAAAAAGTTCACATAATATATTTTTTTGTAATATTTAAATGGGTGGATAAAATAATTGTGTGTACATTAAAAGGCGGTTCAATGTTTATCTTACAATTAGTGACCGCTAATAACACTTTTGAACACGTAATAATTAGCTGGCCGATACGCACGACATTATCGGTGTGTTAAATATCCAATTTTTAATAAAACAAGTCAACAGATCAGATAGTCGAGCTAAAATATGAAGAATGTGATTAGCGCGTATCTAAAAATAATCGCCGATACTAACAAAATATTTATAAGAGCGAACCTCAATTTTCATTCATTAAAGCTATCTCTCGATAGTCAATTACATTCTAATTTTAGTTAATTTTTTTTTTAATTTGTGAATTAGTGATGAAGGTGTAAATAATAGATTGCTAAAAAGCAGCAACACTCGTTTTTGAAAAGTAAATTTTAAAAATCGATAGCGATAAAATTTTACAGCGGATTGACATATTTGGAACAGAGGTTAATAAATAACGAATCAACAAATCTTGGAAAATTTTTGTGACGGTTTGGTAAAATCTTTGCTGATGACGTGTCGGCTGGGAAAAAAATTAGCTTGGAAGGGTTACAGTTCATATAATCGTGATAGATCTGTCAGTCGCGAGCCACAAGGGGTCGTAAAAGTCTAGTGCGCCCCAAAATCTTGGGGTAATATCACTGAATTAGTGTTATTTTCTTTCACATCGCTCGCGACCAATTGGTAATAATGACTTCCAAAATGAATTCCTCCTGATATTTGGCAGGCAGCAGCATTGTGTAAATTTGGCATAAGTCCTAACACATGCAGACTTCCACTGGCGACGTCTTTTTAAAACATATTAACAATAACTTCCGTTTTAGATAAATTTTATAATAAAAATACAAGATTGTTAGCTCCTCTTCCCACTCGACCCGTCCGATCAAAAATAAAACGAAATGCTATTTTTAAAATAACAGTGTACATCAAATTGCACAAATGCACGTCCGATTTATCGATGTTATACAATTGCGAAAAAAACTCGTAATTGGTTTTCCTTGCTTAAACAACTCGAAAAGAAAAAGGACGATATCGCGAGTATTATATTATATTGCATGCCATCTACAATAAACTTCATATAAAATTTGAACGATCATTTATTTGTTCAAATCCGATAAGTGCTCCCAACGTATGATAAAATTGTTAAAAATAAAATGCCGAAATTTTTCGCTCAATTGCCTCCGATCGATCGTTGGAACGAATTAACTTTTCGATCCAGCAATTAGCGAAACAAAAGTGCACAAAACGAGGTGACTTCTCGAACGCCCTGTACGTAAAACTAATATACCAAACTGGAGTGTCACAGCCATTTTCTCGTAACGTGAAAACGTAACGTTTGAAGATTTGTGACACATAACGCTGTTTTGCGTGTTTTTTCCAGACGATCCTTCAGATCAAACACATCCTCGAGATAAATCTGACAGAAAACACTCGAATTCAAATTTATCCAATCAGACAAATCGTCCCAAACTTTCGAGCCGATATTCGGAACAATATTTAAATTGTTGCACTTAATTGTGCAAATATTTTTAAAATCGAAATCGATAAATCACATTATCATGCATAACACCAACCGGTTCAGATAAATTATGCTTTCGCTCACCATCAAATGAATTATATGTCAGACTTGATGGGCGTGCCATCGATGGAAAAGAAGTCGTCCGATCCAAAAACATCAAAAACATGAAGAGGCAATTTGAGAAGTCAATACGAATAACTCTCGAGAAAGGCTGGCATAATCATCTAATTGATTTGGGGAGGTAAATCGATAAAAGTGCAATTTGCTGCATTTAGGGAACACGAACGAATTTATGCAACACAATTTTGCTCCAATATTTTTGACCTAAATACATTACCGTGGCAATTAGTCTAATCTGGAACGTCAGAGCAAACTTATTAAAATTTCATATCTTCATGGGTCGAGATAATGGATTTAAATAGGTAAGTACATATTCTCTAAATATAGCCCCGTACTATGCTGTAGTAAACGTAACCAGAGTTATCAGTCAAAAGTTGTATGAGTAAAAGTTGTAAGCTAAAAATATTCCAACATAATTGGCATTGAATTAAAAAAATATGGATCAAATTTCGCATTTCGATTTTTAAATATTTAACGAAGCACAAATCCAATAATCGTGAATGTTGCATGTACAGACGTCAATGATCACCGACTTTTTTAACGTAACTACCAAAATTTTAAAGTGACGTCACAAGTAGTGTCCCGGATCTCGAACGTTCTTGTGGGAACCAATAGCCATTTTAGGTCAATATCAGGTTAAATATTGTTTTACGTAAACAAGAGGCTCACACCTTTCAGTTACACCACTGCCTCGTGGCAAATAAATTATTTAAAATCGGTTAACAAAATATAACGACCGGGCGCCACCGTAAATTAAAAAAGGCGCATAAATAAGAAATCTTGCACTTGGTTGGTTAAAATGCCAAGTGCGTTATTGGGTAAACGTATGACTGGATTATTTATATTTTCAATGTTTTCGTTGTAGAACAAACGTTTTTTAATAAAAATTTGCGTAACTCTTGTTATGTGTTTACTAAAGATAAAGTTTAATATTCAGTGAAACGAGAAAAAACGTTCCCACACAATGGAAAAAAAGGTAAAACAGGAAAGCAATGACGCACAAATCATCGATGAGTGTTAATCTAAAAATAGTTGGAAACTTCATTTAAACGACCTATACGCCTACGTAATTCGAGATTGCAGTCTCTTTATATCTGGAAGGAAGCTGAGCGCATCTGCATATGCAATTATGACGTGCACCAAGTAAAACTTCTTGTTTATCATTTTCCCTGTTTGCTAAATCGTTTATCTTTTCACATTTTCCAATTTTAAGTGTATAATAATTTTGCCCTTATGAAATACTATAAAATAATACCGGACCGATGGCATTTATCAAAAAATGCAATAAATCATCAGTTCGTACTTGACTTTTATGAAAACGCTTGCTCTCTTCATTTATAAACATTTAGAGAAAATTGAAATTGTTTACCTTAGCAAAAGAACTACGAGGAACGTAATGGAATGGCGGAAGTGACTTACCTGAAACAAAAAGAAACATTAATACACATCATCGATAAAAACTTTCAGAAACTCATAATTTTGCATAACAGAGAAATTTATTGTACTATGCGTTTTTCTGTCTGATGCAAACCTAAATGTGGAATATGTGGGAAATAGGTTAAACGTTTTGCATTACTGAAGCTTTAGCATTTAGCGGAAATGCCGCCCGTGTTATTGCATACTACATGTTCTTAGAATTGGACGGGAGGGCTTCTGAAACCAGACAAATGTATCAGCCAATACAAAACGGGTTTAAGATTTACATGATTCAAATACTTGGCTTCTAGCGATGACTTGGGATTAAGAAAGCACCACTACCCGGTGGCGCTTATATGCTCCTTATTGACCGCCAAATTTACGTTTTTGGTGGGGTATAATGTCATGTTTCGACAAACCGACAGATATTTATTGCGCACCACTCTGTATGCTCGAGTTGGAAAGGAAAACGTAATTTTTTGTAACCAAGAATTTCAAGAAGCTAAGTGCTTCCCAATAGTCTATAAAACTGTTATTCCACCAAACAGGGAGATAAAGATAAAAAAAATGGCCGTTTACACAAATTTACAAACTCTTTTTCGATTTTAGAATTAAGAGAAATTGAAGCAAGCTTTAGATTCGAGCTTTTTTATAAATAACTGTTGCTTGTGCTAATTGCAATATTACTTTCGTTTTAAATTACCTCTAATGAGATTTAAAACTCGGAAGAGTTTATTTCAACACGATGAACATCAAAGAGCTTATCCACAATGAAGTTTTTACGCAATTTCAAATGTTAAATTGGGGATTAAATCACAATCATTGCAGAGAAAATATTGTAAAATCATAAAAGAAAAAATATAATGAAAGCTTCGAGGTTTTAATGAGGCATCGTCTACACTGTGACACTTCGGTTGACGTCAATTAAAAAACTAATGTAGTGTACCGGGTCCGTTATTTGAAGCACTAAAAATTTAAACTGACGATTCGAAATGGCTTTATTAAATTTAGTACTATTTTCACCTTTTTAATAGCACAAATCATAACGTGAACAACTTTCATCGATTAGATTCAATTTTATTAGTCCAGAGGTGAACTATCCCTCCCAATAACTACCGTCGCAATCGTTAGCAATTTAATCTGGTAGTGGTCATGTTTCACATCGCAATTGGTTTAGTCTCAGTAGCTTCTTCCCATTTGATGATCACATTCTACAGCCATTTCATTACAACCAATATCGTCTTTTTTCACCGATGCCGGTGGTGGTTAGAAAAATACGTTCTCGAGAAAATAAATTACAATAACTTTTAACGAAAAAAAAAAAACATCGGTAAGTACTGGTTTGAGTAATGAGTTACCGAAACCTCAAAAATGTGGAAATCTGCACCTCTCAATCATTCGCTCGCTGCAACTTCTGTGGGACGTGATTTTTTCACGTTGTGATAGTTGAAATAAAGTTTCGTAGTTTCCTAGGAAGAAAATCCTTTCGGAAACTAACGTGCAATTCAATAAGACCGCATATATCGTGCATGCATAAAAGAAAAATGAGATAGCTTTACCTAGATTTATTCTTTAGAAACAAGTCACATAATGCACCGTTTCACTTCATACAATCCTTTGTTCGAATCGAAATAGTTTGAATATGACCTGAACAAAACCAGCAAATCTATAATTATCCCACTGCAAATCCTTAAAATATTTTGGCTAATTTTTATATACCTACTTAATTTTAATTAAATTGAATATAATCTATATTTTTAAACAATTGCTCACTATTGGAAACAATTGGATTCAGTCAGCTAAATAATTATAAAATTTCAAAAAGTAATATCTCCGAAACTAATAATAAATCAATATTGAAATTTAGAGGGCATATAAACTCCCCAAAACATTAAAGTAGATTTTTTTCCAGAAAAACTGCAATATTTTTGGTCCACGTAAAAAATAATCAACCTAATTACCGAATTTTCAGGAATACCTAAACAAGAATTTTGATTTAAAAATTCCATTATTTTAAAGTTTTGTTTAATTTTATCTTTAACAATACATACTAATTATCACACAAAATCTACTTGAAATTCATTTTTATAATTTTATTTATTTCGAAATCTTAAAATTCCGCTATCGGGCGCCAGGATTCTTTTGGGTGAAAAAAATACGGGTATTCTCACTTTCTATAAACAACAACATATGTAAGCGAAACGAATCCTGGAATATGAGCTACACTCAACCTGCATGATTTGAAGTGGATTCAGTTTCATAATAAATAGAGGAAGTAGTGGAACCTGAACTAAAACAAGTGATTTGAGACCAGCTGAGATTTGAATTCATAAACCTTCAGATCAGTTCACAAAGAAACCACAGCAGATGGCAACCGAGTTAAGAGAGGTACCATTAAAATCGCAGTGACAGCCCTATTAAACTCTGAATAATATCTTTAATATGCTCCCGATGACATAAGTGATACTTTACTCTTTCAGTTCACACTATAAAGGGGACCACCATCTTTTTCAGTGAAACACTATTCCTGGTGTACTGGAGGGTATTCCATACCCCCCAGACCCCCCGGTTTCAGAAACCAAATGCATCTGTTAAACAGGAAGATGCCTCTTAAATAAATATATTTGTTGTGAAAAAGTGGAAATTCTTAGTTAATAAAATCAATCGCAGATATATTGTCGTGTTTCGAAAACCATAACAACATTAATTTCATTTATTTTGTAAATTATCTTAAAGTTTAAATTTGTTTAGTATTTATTTGTATCATATTGTATATAAAAATGTTAGTTGAATGTTAGCTGTAAATAAAGATGGGAAGAACAAAAAAGTAAGAAAGAGTGGGGCTTGAATAGAAGACTTGGGCTCACGCCTTCGCGTCGAGCGGACGAACATCATTCCCGCAATGAAACTTAAAATTGTTAATTGTTCTATTTTAAAAAATTAATAAATAAGTTAAGTTGATTAGATGTTTTTACTTAAATTAATAAAGTAAAAACAAAATAATAAAATTGAATTAGTGAAAATTTAGTCGATGCATTAAATTACATTGCAACAAATTTGTTTAACCAGGCGTACTGAAGCCAGCTAGAATAGTACATGCAAAGCGAGCGCGCACGTGAATCAAAATGCGAATACCATATGCAAGGTAAACAAAAATTTGAGCATTTTTAATTTACAAAATTTTAAACACTGAAGAGTCTCATGTTAAATAATGGATACCCAGCTAGAGTAATTTTGGAATTGAAAAAATTTTATAGATTTTTATAGCTCGGGTCATCTCAATATACACAAACCTTGAGTCTCAGACAGTGGCGTAGCTAGGAATTTAGTTTGGGGAGGCCTGCGAGCGCAGTGAACGTTTTTAATAGCGCCGCAGGCAAAAATTTTCGGAAAAAAAAATGTAATCTCGATTACATTTCATGTATTTCTATTTGTAATTTGATCGTGACAGTAAGAATCGGACCCCCCCCCCCCGGTGGGTTTATACTAATTTTTCCGAACAGCACAAATTACAGAAAATGCACATTACCACCTAGTATATGAAATAAACAAATACTCCTATTACGTCTGCCGAAAAAATACAATTTCCTTAATATCCTGTTATAATCCTGTACCGAAACGAATTGCGCCGAAGTGTAGGTGCCTACTTTATATTTGACCTAGATTCAAATCTCGTATGAGTTTTCTGTTTTTTTTTCTATCCATTTTTAATTATTAAATTAAATTTAGAATAATTAAAATTTTTATAACACAAAAAAAGGATCCGGCCAGCGTTACCTTAATTGGAAACTCAGCAAAATAATAAGGAATTTCCAGGCGTACATTTAACTTTTTAATTGTTATATTTTTCGTAAACTTTTTTGCAAGAAATTAAATTCTCTATAAATTTGTCGATGTAATATAATTTTGTGGTATCCAATGTTTACGCTGATCGCATTAGTTTTTTCTGTTAAAAAATATAATCGTTTTATAAATAATTTTGCTTAAATTTAATTTTAAGAAATAATTTAAGCGATATAAGACCAAAAAAAGAAAAAAGTGAACCACGCGGAATTTACACATTTTAATTTTATTTTAAATATAAATTTTTTAACAGCTACAAAAAGTGGGTGGCAAATTTGTTTTGGTTTTCTAGAGTTTGTTTCAGGTATTCAGTCTTAAACAAGTAACATTTGGGATTATTATTTAGGAAAAACAGTGCCTTCGGCGATTTTTGCAGGTACAAAATTATAATGGTAATATAGAAAATTTTCGACGTGGCAAGTCCACCCCTGCGACGATAATAATTCGTTACAGCTGCAGTAAATAGTTTGTTACGAGATAAATTCGTGGGTTAGCGCACGGTGAGTATAATAATAATTTGCAAGGAAAAATTCCCGAGATGAAGGATTTTCTAAAAATAAAACGTACAAAGCGAGTTATCCTTAGCAAGGCGACCCTGGGAGTAACAAGCATTAAGATATTATCAACTGCCACTTAAAAATTGATTGTACATCTACTACGTAACATACTTGAATGCAAGGTGAGTAGAATAAAAATAGCAAAAACGTTGCTAAGAGCAATTTCTTTCTAAAACCTTCGTGTCTATTTAATAATAGACACTTGAAATAAGATTTTATAGAATTGTCACCATCTTTAATTGGTAGAAGTGTCCGTCCACCTCTCGAGAAACTTTATACTTGCACTATATTTAGTTTTTCCGCCTTTTTTCAACCACGTCCAGTCCAACCGCAGCACATCTCGCAGTATTCTCGTTCTACTTTAGTTTCTTTGGTCTGTTTTGTGACAAAGTTTAGATCGATGATATCGAAACCATTTAAGAATGTTACGATTTTTTGAACACAATTCAACTTCTCAAGAGGTCCATGGAAAATAAACAAATGAAGGTTGGGTAACCCCCGGACACGACACAAATGCCGAAAAATTATAATTAAAAGTTGTTTTCTACTTTTCGTTTGTTTCAAATGTAAAACGAATTATTAAGATCCCTAAAAATAAACCGATGGTCATAAAAATTAAAAATACCGTAATTAACTTTCTGAACTCGAAGCAACGCACCGTTAGCGAAGGGCTCGTGTGAACCTACCAGGTGGAAAGTCAAGACTAATTAATGGTTAATTAACCTTCTCATTAAAATTATAAACTTAACCTAGAGGCGTTGACAGATGTTCGTTGAGAAAAAATCAAACATAGAAATTATTTAAATTTAAAATAAATCTCACTGTGATACAGGGAAATCAAATGAAAAGAGATAATTTTATATTATAAACTTGTTTATTGCTCGATATTCGATAAATGAAAATTAGGGGTTGGGAAAATAATAAAATGTTTCGTAGGTTAAATTATACATCATTGGTTTATTAATAAGGTGAGGGTTTTAAATGCATGTATTATTCCATTTCGTCGATATTACTTGAACCCTTAATTCATTGGTTGTACTTTAAATGGGGATGACGCATTTTCCTCACGCAATAAACCCAAAAATTTTTTGAAAGCATCTAATGCTGTTTACAAATTACCAACTTTTTTCTGTATGGAAGTGGGTAGAATTTACTGGTATTTTTCAAAAATGTAGAGGAAATTTGAAATTAACTTAATAAAACATTAACGCAAGCTCATAAGTTTGTTCGCTGTAAGTCAATATTAAATGAAATACCGAAAACATCAATTAGAATCGTTGACATTTTCGCAATTTTTTTTGTACAAAAAAAAATTAATTATTGCTAATCAACATTCCTACGTAGGTTTTTTTAAACAAGTCCGTTTATAATTAATTGATTTTGTGAGACCTTTGATCGGACATTTTGTTTATTTAAATCGAGATGCTTTTTGGGACCGTTACTCGAAAATCGTTACCGACAAAAAATTGAGAAAATAGAGGAATATGGAAGCTAGATGGAGTGACGACGTGAAAATGAAAGACGTGAGACATGGATCAAACTGAAAATAGAGAAGTACAAGATGACGAAACGATGCAATTATACCAGATTTGCGTCTAAAAAGTGGAAAATTTTGAACGAACGACGACCATAGAGGGTTAAATTAATAAGCAAAAATTATAAAAACGCAACCGATATTATCGATCGGAGTCGAAAATTTTGGAACAATTTGTGTCACATTTAAAATTTGAAATTTAAATTACAAACGTTTTCAATTTCAGTTTTAGAGATGAGCTATGTTACCCTTCAAATGTCCAGTCGATCCTCATCATTCAAGCACAAATATTTTACATTTCCATGCAGATTTCTGAACGTACCTTGGCAATATGTAATTTTTAAGACAAAATACAATTTGATAAATTTCCGTTAAAAAATATTAATGTGTTTGACGCGTGATTGGTTGGTCGATAGGATTTGATATGTGGTTTTGGGGATTTGGGCTGTGTAAAATAATTTCACAAGTGCAAATCCCCATATGCAAGTTGGTCTGGTAGCGCGGCATGTTGTATTTAAAGCATGAACATCGATAAATTTTCCGACAACATAGTTAGTGTCATCTTATAATATTAGTTCCAAGATCATCGCAACAACTTTATAAGAAAAAAACTGTTTAGTGTGCAAGTCTAGCTCGAATAAATCCTCAACGAGACCCACGAGATTTCTAAAATGTGCATTTAAGGGCATAAATGTCACATAACTTTATTCCCAAACAAACTAAATATTTTATTAAATTATAATAAATTCACAAAATTACATGAGGAGCTAAATTGGGGCAAAATTAAACTTGTTTTTGTTTTAGTTTACCAAAGCCGAAATAAGTGTAATCTTAATCGCAGAAACATGGTTACGTTTCAGCATCCTCACAGTTAATTCGCCTGTAAATGGGTCTTCCCATTTAATTTAGAGATTTTAATGCCGATGACAAACTTTACATAGTTATTCTTCCATTTATATTAATTACCGCAACTTAATCTCACCACAATTATTTCGAAAGGTTTTCCTTATAAGACAAACCCGCTTGCCTTCGCTACGTTTCCGTTTCGAGAATTTGAAAATTAAAATTCAAAAATTACTCTAGTATTGCACAACGAATGACTCACGTAAGAAAATTGGTCCCGATGTGCCGGTTAGATTATTCAAGAGAAACTCGTTTTCTTGATTGGAATTAACTAACCTAATCGGTTTCTAAAAAATACCCAACCGAAACTTGAAAAAACTGCAATAACACAGAGCGAAATTACAATTTTCACCCACCGAAGTGGATTTGTTTTCCCCAAACTAATAACTCAATGGTAAACAGATCGTGCTGATAGCGATGTCAGCGCCTCTCCACGTTGCGGCGGCGGTAACAAGTTATGAGCCGACGACACGATATACTTAACCACCTGGTGATAGTCCAAGTGCATAAGTTAAAAGTGAGCATTCTAACACTTTCGTTTGCAAGCAGATCTATTTTTACACTTCCCAGTGTCGGTCATCCAAGTTCAATCTGCTTGATCGGCCAAGCGTTGCCGGAATAATTAAAAGAATCAAATATGCAGTGCGATGCGAGGAAATCAAATTTTCGAGATGGGCGGAAGAAACTTTCCAAGACGTCTGACCGACAAATGTCCGGCTAATCGATTCGAGAACGTGGGTGAGGAGAAATGTTGTCATTAACGTAAGTCATAAAAGTCAATTACAAAAGGAAAGTTCTATAGAAGAAAAAATTGATCTCGGCGCAAAATGTAAGTGGACTAATGAAATTGTCATGGAGCACAAATATTTTAACTTGTCAAACGCAAACTTTTTTAAAATACGAGGAGAGTTCGAAAACAAACGGACATTTTTTGGCGGCGTTTTATTCAACACAAGGTCCAATTAGCATTTCAAAGCGATGAACTTGCACGAAGCAAACTAAAATCGCCACATTAATAATACATACGAACTTGATTTAGAGTTTGTTGACTAACAACGTTGATACTAAAACAAGGATCCTTATTACACTTTTCTATTGTCCTTATCGGGCCGGCTCGAAGTTGTCAAACATGCAAAATTATAAATTTTTGTATAATGGCGATAATTAAACATGACATCTTAATTTTATTACCCCTAACCATACTCATATTTCGACACGCAATTTTACAAAAATTGAGACTAAATTATTACCTAGCACAGTATAAAACTCGAAAGTGAACAAGAAAAATTATTGTATGGCAGAGATGACGTACAAGATACAACCGATCTCAAGATGGAAAACCACGTAAAAATAAAACAACTTTGGATTTGTAAGACAAGCACAATGCACGGTATATACATCATATACATCATCCCTAACAACTTTTCTAACGTTTTTGTCCAACCATGCGATATACAAGTATGCAACTCATATCCAATTTTTGAAAGAAGATTCAAAATAAAAACAAAAAACCAGACAATTACAATGCGAAACTTTTCGCAAAAAACACAGATTCAAAAGAAAGTTCGAATTTACAAGAAGTGAATATTGTGTTGTTGGTAAATTTAGAAAAGTTTTTCGTCCAATTTTAACTTAAAGCCACTACACCACATGCATTTCGAGATCAATTCTTTAATATAAATTTAAATTTATTTAAATGTATTTTCGACTTCCATGTTAAGGACCAAGCAAAGTGTCATTAAATTAGCAAACTATCTCGTGACAATACGACATCGTCAGACTATTTATTAATATAATACATTTACATCAAAAGCACCAAAGAACATTCGAACCATTGTATTTTGCACCACTCAAAATGTCAAAGTGATAATTTTTTTTTAATTTTCCGAATTGGTGCGTCATCATTGGTAACGTCAGATGCGATATTTTCAATAACATGTTTTGAATGTGTGATTTCGTAGTAATATTATCGTTCTGTTGAAACAATTAATAGCAATATAATTCAGAAAATATTTAGAATTTGATAAATAAACTCAAGCATATGTGAATCATCCAACGGCACGTGCTGCTGTGAGAGAGTCGCCAAAACGAGATTCCACGTCATCATCTGTCAGTAGTTACATTTAAAATTTCGCCTTCTTTCGTTTTATTAACTTTATTTACCGCCCAGCAATACTTGGCCACCATTGACTTAGAAAGTAATTCAAACTAATCCAAAAACTGCATAAAAGGGGGTCTAATATAAATAGAAAATAACTTAAAAAAATAAAATTTAACTGTTAAGTACAGAATACATACTACAAAGAAAACATAATATTTAAAAAACGCTAAAATGACAATAATTCACATTTAACAGGGTTGAACTTAAAATATTAGAATAAACAAGAAAATAGAATTCTGAAAAAATTACGCTATAAAATAAAAAACTGTAACATAATATAAAGACCCCTATTTCACGATTATTTACGATCATCAGTCATGTATAACAGCAAAAATAACAAGTGAGAGCAAATATACCACACAAAATTGAAAAAATTTTAAATTTTAAAAACCAAGAAATTAACCAAACTAAAAGATTTCACGTGTCTAAATGAAATTTTAGGTTAAATAAATGAATATGAATCTTTTTCCTCCTACACTGTAGGAATATGAAGTAGAGACATACAATGCCATCTATCACTTCGAAAATTAAATTTGAAAGGAAGTTTCAAATTTTACCACGTTTTTGTACTTAAGGCACTAATATATTCCGTGGGATTTTGAATGAATTTGCGGCAGGTGACCTGGGTAACGGCTCAAATTCAATATGGCGTCCATTAATAGGAACAATGGATCATAACTACTTTTGTGGTTGTCCTATGAGAATTTTGTTCTAATCTTTTCTGTTCACAATAAAAATTTTAATAAAAAACCTTATTATGTATTTTTTTATATCTCCTACCGTTTGGGTGTTTTGTGTAAAACACTTTCAGTTTCTTTTAAGTGTTACTATTTAACTAATACAAGGTGTCACTAAAAACGACTATAAACGCTTTACGATGGACCCTTTCGGACATATTATAGTTCTTTCAAGTTGAAGTATCAAACTTTAGTTGAGTACTTGATATTGAAATAAGTAATGCATTTTATTAATAAATGTATATTTAAAATATAAGCGCAGCGACGGCGCCAGCATTTTTTAAATGGGTGGGCACAAAGTGGGTCCAATATATTTGAGGTGGGCACAAAAAATTTATAGTATTAAAATAAACACTTCTAAAAAAAAAAAGGTCGGTTAACCCTCACCACGAATTTCAACTACACTATAGGAATAGGACACTTTTCGAAGCAAATTAAAACAAAAATTTTGTTGGATTATTCATTAGTTTTCGAAAAAATCGAATTTAAAAATTAAAAATTTACATGTATCTTAGATATACGTTTTAACATGGATCTACGATAGGCCGTGGTTGAGCAAAACAGACCATCCGGGTCCTGTTTTTTGACTAACACATAACAATTTTAAAAATATCCCTGTAGAATAACAGAACTCGCCAAATGGTGGAACTCGAAGCCATTTAACTCGTCCGGGTATCGACCGCGACTAGCGTAGCGTAGCGGAATGGCAATGCGAAGCATTTAGCATTTTCTTCATCTGGTGTGTGAATAATGAACGTTAGAGATCTACGATCAAAATATACGTTGCGCGGATTTTGACCTCGTCGGTCTGAGTGGTAAGTAATTAAAAGAGAATTAAAAAATTTTGAATTTTGAACTTTGAGGAAGTTGAACCGAAGTTTGCCAAATGTGTTTCGAAAAGTATCAAAAGGCGGTTTTTGTGAGCGACCAGCTATTTGAACCTCAAAAAGTGTACGCGTCTAAATCGTGAGGGGACCGCTTCGGACGTCTCATGGATCGTGCAGGGATGACCGGGAGAAAGGGTTGAAAATGGATGTCCTTGAACCGGGAAAGAGCAGCTGCGCGATTTGAAACATGATTGTCAATCGAGTTTAGAACATCGCTGCTAAAGTTTTCCGTGTCAAGGAATTCGAAATCTTGGTGTCTCATCCGTGGTAGTAATTGAATACAGATGGCATAAAGAAAGTAAATAAAATAAAACAAATTAAATTCGAAAATAAGAGCGGGGAGCTTAACTAGCGAGTTACCGTCGCGCGACGCGTGGCGTATCGTATTACAATTACCTACTTTTATTAACTTTAAAATGTCGTTTTTTCGAAAACTAATGCGTAATCCGCAAAAATTTTTGTTGCATTATTCTCAGAAAATTGGTCCTCTTTCTTACTGTGTAGTTGAAATATTTGAATACGCGGTGAGGGTTAACTGACAGTATCCGTAAAAATATTTTCAGATTACTACATATTAATTTTTTTTAATTTCCTACAATTTGGTGGCCACCCTGGTCCACCCCTGGCGCCGTCGATGTATAAGAGATGCCATGCAGTTTGATTGGCTATAATTCTTTAATGGTAAGAGATATCAAGATATATAAATAACATTTTTTGTTCAAAATTTTATTGCAAACAAAAAAAATCGATTGTTTGCATTAATGAGCGCCACAAAAGAGTCATAATTTAAGTAACCGTAGATCTCATGGAGAATTTGTAAATTTACAAATTGCTCTTTCGGAATATTAGAATCGTTTTAATTGGAGCTGTGGGCATTCTCTTCTTTTGTTCTATTAGCATCATCCGGGGCCCAACAAAACTAGTGCATTATATTTAACAATAAATTAACTGCAACAAAGGCCTTCGTGGCTTAGTGTTGAGCTGACTGATGAGTATTGAACCGCTCTCTAGCTTATTGCCAAGTAACTAACTTGGTCTTAATGCAAACTAGAGCAGAATTTGATAAAAGTACAGCGTTCGCAGAGGTCGTTGCCGTTGTTAACCGAGTCACATTGGAAAAATGGTAACTTAAGGTGATGCGTCTTAAACGCCAGATCGAAATATTCTTGTTTTCTGTAATTTTTGAAACGGAAAAAAATGTTGCCGTAAAATTCCTTTTCATTCCGTGGGTACTGACCTACACTAAACATTATTTTGTAATGCTTGTTTAACAATCAGTTGTGCTTACCACGTAATATCTTGTGGTTTCGAATTTCTCCCTTTGCTTTTGTCTGGCTTGAAAATAGGAATTAAATTCATAAAATCAAACGATTTTACTGGAAATGCAGTTAGATATTTAGATTCATATAGAATCCATGTAGAAGCTAACGAGCAGGTTGTAGCTAATTTCGTTCCAATAATTTAATCATACGAAAAGATATGATACTACGGGGAGGAAGGAAGAGGAATAATAAAGAGTTCGTGCAGATACAAAAAAAAACATTAACAAAATAAAGAAATTCTGAATAGTAAAATAAAGTTGAACATCGCAAAAGAAAAATAAAATTGTTCGAAACTGGGAAGAATGAAAGGAAGTAATAAGAAACCCGACATCAACATGGAGAAGTGGTATACGACTAGAAAAAGTAACGTTAATTTATTTTTGCAACTAAAATTATTCGAGCAAGTTGGTGGCGGTGGTGATATTTAGAGAACCTACTGTATCAGCCAAAGGAGCATTGTTAAATTAAAGATTTAAATGCTTTCGGGTTGTCTTAAATTTAATGAACCAAATAGTTGCAGCGATTGTTGAAAATAAATCCGACGAGAGCAAATTTTATGCACTAATGATCGAAATGGAGCAACATTAATTTTTCCTAACATAATAATCTGTTATGTACTATGTTGGTTGTTGGATCGAAAGAGTTGGGTAGTCTGGATTTGTTGAAAAATTCAATCAGCACCTCCGCATGCCTTGGGAGTACCGAATCAATTACATTCGAAATAAGATTTCTAATTCCATTTACAATCAATTTTATCCTGTAATATTCTTTCATTATCAGTGAAAACAAAAAGTGTAATTCGTGTAGACTGTAGAGTATTAAAGAGGCACTAAACGAAATTTTATTTAAAAGCAATTTCCACGTGGAAATGCATGCAGTTTTACCCACTGTTTAACTCGGAAAAGATGATAATATTCATAAAACAGCCATAAAGACTTTCGAGTAGTTCCTGAATAGCTTGTCATATCTTATTACTGGGAGGTAAGTAAAATTTCATGCACTATCCACTCAGTCAACCAATGAAAATGTAATAATGCTTAAATGGCACACAATTTTGCCACAATTCGCGAACCAAACATAAAAATGTTCGTACGTGGAAAAGTAACAATTTATTTACGAGATGAAACAGTAAAAGCCATTAATTTTATTACTGATGATTTTTAACCGGCCAGGCAATAAATTAACTTTTGTCGAGTTTATTTCATCAATGAAATGCATCGGGAGAAAAGTGGCTTATGAATAGTCCGAAAGAACGTAGACGCATTCACGAGACTCGAGATATGAGAAAAGGTGAAGAGCCGGTAAGGAATGTTGTAGTGTTATCCACAAGTCCGGTTACCACCGGACAATGGGGCCACCCGCTCGGCACACACAGGAGGTGTATAGAAAATAATATATAAAATCAGGTTAATATCTGCGGAAAAAATTCTTTAGGCGTCGCTTTTTTCCGTCGTTGGAAGAAGAATAGTTTTTCACTGCAATTAAAGTTTCCAATTTTGGACAAAGTTAACATCCGCTTGGGCAAAAAAACTTTCAACTATTTCGGTATAACTCCATATATCGTTTTTGCATGGTCATAAACAATAACAAAAAATTGGAAGCAAAAACTTGTTTTGTTGAAGCGCGGTAAGGTCGCAAACTATACATTACATAAAATGTCCCAATTGAAATGATAAAAAAAGGGAAGCGGATGATTTTAACTTGTCTTGAAGGTATATCCTACATGGAGATACATAACAACTTTATGAGACGATGTCTCGTTTTTAGGGTACTTAAATGTTACTATAACCGTGGTGATGTTCACGAGGGATGGATTTTACGGAAGCTCGCCGGATGGATACTTTCATCGACAGGAAACGGTATAAGCAAATGAAATGAAGGGCTCGTAAACCCGCAACTTAACTAATTATCACAGCGACTTACCCCTCCGCCGGGCCGACCATAGTCAGACAGAAACGTTTACTTACCTAAAACAAAAAATATAAATTAGTTAAACAATTAAAATATGGGAGGAAGTGAAGCGGTCAGGTGGGAAACAAAGCGATTAACAAACAACGCAAAGCAAACTCATTGCAGATTTAAGGCCCAATTTAGATGATTCTAAACTCGCAGTTGGTGCACCGGGAAGCGAATGCGATTGGTTGCACATGCAATATTGTTTGCGCCGGATTATTGGTTTTAATCTCATGTAATTCCAGAATGTTCTCGCTCCCGATACCGCACGATTATATTGTATCAATTACTTGGTGTCCCGATAAAATTAACTCGCTCCGGCTTGTAGAATCATCTACTAGTTCAATTTGAAACAAATAAATTTTGTGCGATCCATTTAGTTTGAAAAAAGCGAAGCGGCCGGATTTGAATCCGATAATTTTTATTCGGTACGGAGGGGTTTTTGGGTTTTCCAACGGGGTTCGCATAAATGTTTGGTTTATAAGAGGGTCTTTATGCCTAAAACCACCTAGTCATGTACGTCTTGTTGATACGCATTATTATGCGGAATAAATCATAAGCTACTCAACCATTGTGCAGGATGCCATGTCTTCACGCACTGTAACCGTCTAAAAAATTGATTAATGAGTCTACGCATACCAAAGTGGAAATGTGTTGTGTTCTTTTGATAAAAATATATATAGATATATTGAAAGTCATGTATAGAATAAAAAAAATACTCAGACTGTAAGGCATTTCATGGCGGCTTTTTAAAGGACATTTACTTCGATATCTGATAAAATATCACCCCAACATTTCACAAAAAAGCTGTAATAGTAAGAAATATAAGTTCAAGCTACTCCACGGCCACTTTAGCCAGATTACATAATACAAATCTAACCTGTAAATATTTTAAAAATTGATTTAACCCTTTCGTGGCGGTGTATGCTCAAAAAAAAAGTAGCGAGCCACTCTAAAAATGCTGTAAATTATTGATATTGGTTCTTTCAACAAAGTACGTAAAGCAAACAATAAAACACATTGCAGTAAATTCACACATGAAAAATGGTGGCAATTATGAAAACGTTCTCTTTCAAAGCATATACATTAGCAGTATTAGTACGTTTTGCAAGGAAAATAAATAATACAAGAGGTAATAATCTGAAATATTACTCTCGGTCACAAAAATAAATTCCTTTGTTTAGCACGGAAAACTTGGAAATCATTTTCCACTGTTAATAAAGACGAATATCTCGGCTTATCAATTTCGCGCACTAAAAGTGTCGGATTAATCCAGAGACCAGAAAAATTACGTTTTTAACCATTCCGCCCTAAAAGACCAGAATATACACACAACTAGGCGCAGACGAGGATATCATCGGCAATAAATTAATTTTAACTTGTAGCTTCTTCTTGGTGTTTCTGTGCTGCAGCACCGGAAACTATTAGCTGGGCGTGGGCAAGCAGAAAATATACAAAAAAAAAACAAACGCTACCAGTTTTATTTAAAAAGTTAAAAATCGGTCAAATTAGATTACTCAAAAAGGAAATTTGCGTCCATTTGACTTTTTTCTATTTTTTTGTTAAATTCAGATTGAAGTACTGGTGTTAAGAATTTTCGTTTTTCCCCCGGTTTCAAAGACTGAAAGTTATTAAATTATACCAAATTTCTAGACTAGTTAATCTTGGGTGCAAATAATTCATAACGGACAGTCGAATAATTCGCGTATAATATTCGAATTAAAAGATCCCTTTATCATAAAACAGATGCACCTCCGTTATTTTATACACTAGTTGACATTATTATATAGCTACTACATTGATTATATTGGTTCGAGTTGGGGGAAGTTTAAACCGAGTGCTCTTTCGAACCCCTTTCTTCTTCCTTTATACCCCTTTACAGGAAAATCACAGTTCACAAGCAAAAGCTTGCACAAATTATGACAGTAATTTTTGTGCAAGTATCCCATTCAAGTCTCAACTTAATTTTTACCCAGAAGTTTAGCACGCGCGAATTTTTCTTTGCTTGTTTTAAGTTAGCTCAGTAAGTTTATTACAATTTAACATAATAAATCTCCTATTTTGGTCGATACTGCGGCTCTGCGTTAGTTGGAAACAACTCAGAAGTTCTAACATGACTGCTTTCCTTAATTGGGTAATTGAATTCACAAATGACACGTTGCCAAAATACAAACTAACCTTCCTGAATGTGTGAACGTCTGATCAGTCGTGCTTGACAACAAAAAGCATATGAATGCTGTATATTAGACTTTGTCTAGACTTACGATCGAACTCCAAAACGAAGATTTTCACATAAATTGAATCCCAACCTCTTTTGCTTTATTATTCCCAGAACTTTTGGTATCAGGGTGGTTAATGATATGATGGTTCATATTCTATATTATGGTCAATTTTACGTTTTCAACCAAAACCAGATACTCAATGTAAGCAGACGACGCGGAACTCTATGCGGATATCTTTCTTGCTCAGCACGTATTACTTCGGTGTGCAAGTCTATCGCGAGGACATTCGTTCATTGCTTCGTTAATTTACTATTAAACCAATCATATGTTCGTTATAACCCAAAGAAATTTACATCCGACAAGATGACAGGACATTAGGCTAAATAGCATTCATTAGTTTACAAACCTATTAGAATTAAATGCAAGAGTGCATGTAAAAAATTTAAAATACCAAGATACAAATGAAAAGATAATCACAAGAACCATAACTAGCAATAAATGAACCCACTCATTAAATAAAGTATTGAAGAAAATTGCAGGGAGCAGGAAGGTGGGTGTCCCTGTTCCCGAAAAATCATAAAAAATAATTCCTTTTTGCACTTGGAACAAGATGGAAACTCTTAGGGGAGTTATTAAATCAGGAATGCGCAAACCGCGGCCCGCCGTCGATGTGCGTGCGGCCCGCGAGCGAATTAATAGAAATGGCAAAAAATAATAAAAATAACTTCATTTTTTTTAATGATAATTTTTAATGTTCGACCGAAACACGATTTTCAGCCGAAACCGAATATTCGGCTTCTCTTTTAGTTTCGGCCGAAACCGTAACCAAAACCGAAACCAGAGCCGTATCAAGCTCTTCTGGCGCCTCACCCAAATTTGAATAATATTATCTCTGAGGTATTATGCCCCTGCAAATTAAATTAATGAATTTAGCTAACTTGGTGGCTCTAATATTCATAATTAAAAAGTCAATAAACAAACAGCTAAGAAAAGAAGTTTTCCCGCATTTTCAGCAAGTAAATTACTTTGACCATCTATCTTTCATAACAGATTGTAATTTTCATAGCTGGTAGTGCATATTTTACTTAATTTAAGCATATGAGTTGGTATCACTGGTAAAGCCAGGTTTCCAAGCGTCAAATTTAAATCTTGTTCAGGGGCGTAGTAAATGCAGCGCTGGACACGACGCGAACGCTAGTTTCGACTTAGCAGAAAGTTTCGGTCAATTTTTGGCCGAAACCGAAACAGCACCTTCGGTCGGTCTTAGTAATTTTATTATCTAAAATTTTTACTAAATAAAGAAATTTACTTTGATTAATGAATGAATAGTTTAATCTAGGTTAGCTAGGTTATCTGGAGCCAAATATTAAAAAAATTGTTAGCACAATGCAATGCCATGCTTTCAAGTAAAAATTATAATGTAAATAAATGTTTTTTAAACTTTTATTAATTTGTTTTTATTTGCAGCGGCCCGCCTTTAGCTCATAATCTGCCCGAGTGGCCCCTAGGCCCAATAAGTCTGTGCATCCCTGTATTAAACTAATCAGTTCCCTCCTCGTGGATTCGTCAGCCTAAGGGTTAGTTGAATAAATGTATACTTTTGAATTTACTGCTAGGTAAAAGGCAAAACTTAATCAAAATTCTATAAATTATTAGCTTACGAAAAGTAATATTATTTAATTAAAATTAACAAGCTAAGCAAGTACAATAAAATTTAAATAATTTCATAAGCTTTAAGCAACATAAAGTAATGCAATATATAATCATTTAGCCCCCTGTACCATTTAAATTTACAAATTAGAAACATAATATGAGAAACCTATTGCTAAAAGCACAATATGATATAATTTTATTGTGTTTGCTTGTTAATTTTAATTGAATATTAGTTATTCAAATAATTTTTATTTGTATTTATTGTTTACTTCCTCACAAAGCCATATTGTTAACTTAAAGAACTTTGTGACCCTCTTTATGATATGTGCATTCCAAGTGCTTTTACATACATAGGGTACCCACTGAAAGTATGGAACTTTGTGAAAATCCAAGAAATAATTCGTATTTCCATCCTGACTATAGAATATACTATTTCTACGGTGTTGCAGTGAATTGGTAGGGTTACCTCCAGCTTTCTTCATTTTCTTTGGTTTTATTAATCGCGGTTGGTGCTCAGCAACATTTCTTTTTAGTTAGCTGCACGACAAGCACACTCGGAAGTTGAATATAAAGGAGGTTAACGTCCTTAACATCATAGGACGTCGTCATACATAATCACGAGAGCTCGAGTAGGACTCAACCTAATTTTTCACCAAGAACTCAAAAATTGCGAAATTTTACGCTAATTTTCCTTACTTAATTATTTTTATAGATTAAATGAATTCATTTTGAGATTTGAATGAAGTGGATTACTGGATACCGATCTGCTAAAAAATTAAATTTTTTTAAAAAGCGTGGGAATGCGACCTGTCAATTCGAACAGGAACCATTCTGCTATTAAATCAATTTACTAACAACTTTCAGTTGTCTCGTTGAAACCTCTTCAGAGCACATGACACTCCGCCTTCACCAAGAAACATGACTTCTTTTGCAAACGAGATGAAATCTAACCCGTTAACATACTTTCTCTTGAACGAAATCTTCAAACTGAGCTTTTTTAAGGACCCTCTCGTTCGCAGCATGAATTTTTTGAGAGTCCTCATAGGAACGCGGTCCGATATTGTAAAATCTAAATTATGACGAATAAGAGTTTTCCGATAGCTATTTTTTGAGGAAATATGCAAATGTTGTGGGTTTTGCGAAAATAATGTGCTCGATACGTTAGTCGCAACCAATTAAATAATAATTCCACATTTTGTCGTATAATTCGTGCCGTATAAATTCATGTTCAACAAAATAAATTGTGATAAGCTGGAATAATAATAAATAAAAGAAACGACAGGAAACAGAAAATTTTCCTAGGGCGAAAACCGAAAAGTCGAAATTTCGCAGACAATCGCGAAATCTGTTCAATTGTGTACGCGGCATTTATTTTGTGTAAACTTAAAAATTCAGTGTGCAAAATGGCGAACAAAGCTGCGAGAAAAACAAAAGCTCGTGCAACAGTTAGCTTGCAGCTTTCACAAGTTTTCAATTATACAATCGAGACGAAGTGACCTTTGTGCAATAACCTGCAACTTCTTGCGAATAGTAGAAACGAACAAAACCTTTTGAAAACACAACATCAAGGAAAGCGCATTAGATAATGAGACAAAGAAAAATTAGCTTAATAACCACCTGCCACCATCTGCTAACCGTGGGACCTTGAACTGAACAAAACCTCCAGGACAAGACATTGGCATCTGTTAATAAACTAGTTAATTTTTTATTGCCTACCGCAGCAGAGCGGGCCAACTTTAAAATTTAAATGTCCGATTGCGCCTAGTTTTCGGTTGCGACGACGAATCGGGCGATCGATTTCTAATAGAAAAGTTAATTTTATTTCTAGAAATTAAACAATTGCGAACCGGGTGTAAATTAATGAATGAAAACGGCGTAGGGTGCGGTCGATACATATAATGGCTGTTTTGTCACCCACTCATCGCCCATCAGATAACAATCCTGCAACCACGTCGTAGGTGGCTCGAAATAACAAGTCCAAATTTGGTTTGTTCACTCCATCTCGATAGCATCGCATTGTGTGTAATTGAAAAGACGATAGGGAAAAGTTTCCAATTTTCCACCTAATTTTACCCTATCGAACAAAACGGCAACTCTCCCGACCTTAATTTTAATAAAACTCATTTTGAAGGGACTCGGGGACTTTTAAATTAACGAAGAATTTTTGTTGTGAGTCTTAATAAATTCATTCTCATTCAATTTGCAGTCGACACAGAACGTGTAGGAAGTAAGATCCAGTAACAAAGGAAGTTATAAATTAAGCAAATAAGAACGAGAGTTAACACTTGAGATTTGTGAATGAATACTCCCATACACTGTATTTAACTTTATGATTTTATAAGCCAAGTGCGTATTGTAATCACGAAAAAATGCTCTAATAATAAACCACACAAATTCTTCGCTTCAATCTTCTTTGACCGACTTGAAAATCGCATTAAAAGTGAGGTGAAAAATTACAAGTATCCACTTTGAATATAAAAATATTAATTTGGAACGCAAAATCCGTATTTTGCATTTTTAATCCTTCATCTTTTTTCCGGTCAGGTATCGTGAAAGGCCAAAGGCAATCTAAAATCATAAGGCCAATACTGCACCATTCGAAACGATTTACCTTGATTTTGATGTAGAACATCGATCCCACTTTATGTAGGTCAAACGAAGCATACCGGCCTGCCTTCTCAATATTGCGTCCGAAATGCGTGAGCCAAATCAAAAATTAATTTCGAAACCAAATAGCGAAAGTCCAGTTCTGTAAGCGACCGACGCGTCGAATCGGAAGGCTCCAGACGGAGAGCCACTCGACGCCGCAGCTACACCGGAATGCACTTTCTTCTACCTCTTTTAGCACTTTGGCATCAACCACCCCGCGAAGAAGCTTTGCAAAAAGTCTTGTCTGGTTTGAAATTTAAAACCGGACTTTTTACCAATTGTCGTCGTCGACTGCTCAATTTTAAATTGTTAAACCGCCAGAAAATAAATTAGTTTTTAACTTTTTGGGCTTCCCAAACGTTCGAGACCAGGTGAACTGATTGACATGTAAGGTGGACGTAGTCGCGATGCAGTTTACCAAAGCGATTTAAAATTTCAATGAAATCTCACGACATGCTTTATTTTCCAGACAGTCGACAGAATTTAGAAGTCAATCGTTTTCGGAAGGATAATTGAAAATTTATATGTTTTTGTTTAGAAAGCAGCTTTTCCCAGAAAAATTGCCAATATTTATGGGATTGTTTCTGTTCTAAGCAATTAGATTGTGCAAATTCATTTCGCTATAAAATTATGTCGTGATAAATTATAATATTGCAAATATGACGTGTAAAAAACATATTTTATGAGGTTTGGTTTGCTAATAAAAACCTATCATAGAAAGTGCATGAAATGCATTATTTGCGTTGTAACTTATCGACCGAATGCAACTGCGCAATTGGAAACTTGGGTCATTCTAGTGTTTATGTTTACAGACCAAACCGTACCGAGCCTTTGATAAACTTCAGCACCCACCTGACAAACTAATTTGCTGCGTCACTGGTGTAACCTCCTTATTATCAACTTTTTTGCCTTCGACAACACCAAATACGATTTTTACTTTCCAACAAATTTGCAAACGAATTTCAATTAGTACCCCCAGGATATTCAAATTTCATTTCTATTTGTGGGTGTTTAAGCGGTTTCAAATTTATAATGCGACACTTATTACTCGTTGGAGACCATGTGATAGATAACATGATTAACAGCTTTCTCGACACGAGAAAGTCTATCGGAAAACTTCCCGCTCGACTACAAAGGATTTTATTAGTACCGATTAAAACTAGGGTTCGAATCACGGTGGACTTGCTCGTTTCTTTTTAGCAGAAATAATTTATTTGGATTTAGTTGTTCAACATTAATGCAAGAATAAAATTCAAAAAAAGGAACTCGAAAATGTTGAGCAATGCAAGTTATTTTCACTTCAATTCGATGATGAGATCTTTTCTTCTGAACACAACAACTCCTGGTAGACTGGGGGGGGGGGGGGGGGATTCATTTTATTAAAAATAAATTTTTCACTCGTTCAAAGCAAAGCAAGCGCCGGGGAGTCTGAAATGAAATACAGAATATTTCAGTCTGCACTGCAGTCCCGAAGAGGGAAGGCATTCCATACTACCCCGAGCGTACTACTGCAACATAATAATTATGATTTAAGTTTAATGAAATCAATCAGAGAACTTCAGTATTTGAAACTTGGAGTTCAAGGGGCGAGGAATACCCCCAGTACCTCAGTAATAAATTGTGTTCACAAGAATTATCCACTCTACACCATAAACTGAAAGAGAACTTTTAAGAAATACTCTTCCAATTGTATGAAAAATCTTAGAGGAAGTGAAGAAAATACACTCGATAAGCACAAATGTTAATGTGCTCTTTAGATAAAAGACCCGGATTAAAAAAATAAGGTAATTAATTTTCATTTTTCAACATTTTATTTCTAACTAAGGAGCCAGTCGGATCACATCAAACTCCGGTAGTTACGCCACTGGCCATGACTTTCCATACTTGAATGTGGAAGTCAATTGGTACGCACCAGCGACGACCATCTTTACCAAAATAGGATATTTAAAGTATTATTTAAAAAAATCCGGAGAAATGCTTTCGAACCCCTAATCGCTCAGAGGGTGCTGCGTACCGTAAATCCCAGATGCAATATTAGCATCCCAAATCCAAGTCCAGACTACCATTGTAGCTTACAGTCCTTAATTTTGAAATTTAATTCTTACTTTCTCTTTTCTGTTGTTTTACTAATTTCACCTGGCAACGATTACTTTTTAAGAGTAGCTGTGCATTTAAGAGATTTCAATACCATAGTAATAGGGTGGAGTATAACGAAAACCACATAATCGCTATAATTTAAGATTAAAAGTTTGAACATCAAAAAACTCCTTGTTCCATTGCGGTTAAGCTTCCGTCACGCCTCACATTAGATTGCCACGCATCAATCATACGTTTTAATACATGAAATCCCGGATTAGACTTCTTTGTTTGCCACCCCCCCACTAACGAGCAAAGAATCGTACAAGGAAAGTCAATGAAAAATGGTAAACCTTGTTAACCTTAAATTTTGTCATTAGACGATATGATTAAGTAAAAACTCCTTATTATAAAACGAAGGACAGTCATAAAAAACGCATATTCAGTTTGTCTTCAATTATAAAGTCATTTTATGGCAAGGGTTTTGACCTTTAAGTTTGTATAATTTGCTATAAAGAAAATAACGATTAAGATGTAATATATCAAAATTGCAAATTAATTGGACTTGTCAAATTACACCCCAAAAGAAACTAATTACTGCTATCAATTTAAAATTAAGAATAAAATTTGCACTTAAGAACACTAGAAATGAAACCGATCAGTCATAGATCATCCATTCAGTAGTATTCCGTCCAGGGGCGTACACAATTTTTAAGTAATCTGCAAACAGGAAAACTCGGTCGAAAACCTTATCGAGATAGCTTTCCACAAAAAAGTCCCAAAGGAAAACAATGATAACCTTTATCGCCCCTACGAATAATAATAATAACAAAATGCACCAAGCTTTTAAATGTAGGTAATGATTGGATAAACTCCGCCGATAGGTTAGTGTATTTGCTATTCCTAGAATTATGGCGCCAACGTTGGTGCTTTTATCGCGTGAACACTTCATATAATTTTATTACGCTTTACTCAATAAAAATAAAAATTATGAGATCGATAAAATATTATGAAATCGATAAAGAAATAGTTAAATTTTGAAATTTAAAATGGCGGCATATTGCGGTTGTTGCTCGGAGCTCTGTCGTGAGCGAGAAAACAACGATAAGCCATTCAAAATTAAACACGATAAATTATATAGAGCGAATTATGAAAAAATAACCATGGGGAAGTAATTACTTTCAATTTTATCGTCACAATTAAGAATCAAAAGAAACACACATCAAGATTGTGTCAAGGTTATGTTTTGTCTCTAAGCTATCTCAACATGTGTATCTTGTCCAAACAAATACTCGTTTAATAAACAAACAGTCATGCGAATTCACACACCTCCTACATTTTTCAAATTTTTGAGAAAAATTAGTCACCGATGGCGGAAGAGCGGAAAAACATACATTTTCTTCCCGATATAATGAGCAATCCGGACAATCGTTATTTACCCTTAACCACCCCAAACGATTGTAGATTTTTCAAATGGATTGACAAATTCGCTCATAAATATTTTCACCATATATGTCACATATTTATCTCTCGCGTGCGGTGGTACAATTTTCATGCCATTCCTCGTCATATTTTCCGCACTGTATTCAGTGCATCAATACATCTACGTCAGATTTACTGATAAATGCACCAAACGAGTAGTGCATTAGTAATGTACCGTGTCCAACAACTTACAAACCACATATTTCACTTTACAAAATTAAAACTATAAATAAAGATTTAAAATATCGGCGGCGACAACCATATTAGAAAAAGTACAAGGAAAGTCGATACTTCGTGAAAACGGTTTTTTCTTTTTCCTCATGTTACAATCAACACCAGTAGCCGTTAATGTTGAAGACTTAAAAGTTGACACGACACTCATATTACAACTTCGTGCGTGTAGCTTCTACCACTCAGGTGAGAAACTTCCGGTCTAAAAAGTCACTCTTGTCAAGTGTTATAAACATTCTAACAATAATGCTTGCTACCATTCAATTCGAAAATTCAAAAAAAATTCTTTTCAACGCGAAACAAACAAAAAAATACTATTTATTAAGTCGCAGCGAGCGCAAGCAATTTATCAGCAATGCGACTTAAATCTTTCGACTGGTTTTCTCTAGATTATACCAACTTATTTTTTCAATAGTTAAAAAAAATTATATAAACTTCAGCCGTGTAGGTTGTCGGGCGAGTCCTTGCAATCAAACAAACAAACGAGCGAACAATGGTCATATTGAAGTGAAATAAGAGCGTTTGAGAAAAAATGTATATAGTAAATGAAAAACAAAAATGGGACCAATCTTGACATATTATATGCAAAATTTACTTTGAACCGAGAGTGCCTAAATGTTTCAACCGTGTGAACTCATGCGCTGTGGAAGTTCTTTGATCTTTCCTTTATCAAATTAATGGTTCGCGAAATAATTAAACCGCTAAGTATGCACTTGACATGCTGTTCTCTTAAGACCATCAAGGTGTATCAAAGCACGAAAGCTTTGATATTGGATATTTGTAGTTCTTTCGTTTTTTTAACGAAATCGAACCCGAAATTTAAAATACAATATTATTCAAAATAAAAAAGCTTAATTGTGTTCAAGTTTCGCTTAAATGGATTGAACGATAAAAGAAAAGAGTTTGTCGTTTAAAATGCATTTTATTTCCTCGTCTTTGCTTCGGGAGCATACAATGAAAGGAAGACGGCATCGAATTCTGAAAAGTGAAAATGAAATATTGACATAGAGGTGCAATATGAATTCCAGGTTGCCTTTTCAGCTGCAGACGAGCATTCGTGTTCTTTGTGAATGCATCCTTTTGAGTGCAACTACCGCGACACCATCCACTTTTGTAGTATGCAATATCAGTTGGAGAAAAAATTAAATATAGTAGTGTATTTAAAAAATTGAATATTTTATTGCATATAAATTTTTCCACTATATGGAATTTCAATCCTCCAGCTTCGTCTTGGCCTGCCAACAAGGAAGGTTGGCAAGAACCAATCAAATTAAAGCACACATACTGGCTCTTTCTCCACACTCGAATGCGATTGGTTCCCTGTCAGATCCAAGCATCCTGATTCGAATCAAGCCATAATCATTGGCATTTCTCAATAATTCTCAAAATAAATAACTTTTATCGGCAGTCTAAAATGAGATACCGGCAGAAGAAGCAAATTTAATCAAACAAAAAGATCGTAAATTCAAGATTTGACATTAATTAAATTTCCTTCGATTTTATTAATTCGTGAAACCGAATTAAAAAAACTGTTAAAAATTCAGCTCGTTTATTTCTAAATTTAAAACACTTAAATGCGTGTCGAGAAATTTTAGATTTGGTTGTCCCAAAAACTACGCAGTCTCCATGCATGTTCTATAAATAAGATGCATTCTTTAAAAGTCGATGGCACCGAATAAGCATTTCCTAGCTGTTTAAGAAACTTTCCATTAAATTTAACTATTATAAATAAACAAAGTGTTTGGTGAAAACAAGAAACTGCAAAAGTGTAACGAGAAGCCTAAAATCTCAAACGTTGAGGAAGGTCGTGCAAGTGTAAAGTCTTAAAGTGATTTACGAGTGCAAGTTATTATTGTACCATTACATAATGTAACCCAAATGCCTTTTAATTTTCATTTTCTGGTTTAAAACTTTGCCGAAAGAATTCCAACCAAGAAGATACGTCTAAGTTCGAAGAGCAATGAACCCAAATTACATAAACACCACCCTTATACTATTAAAGCGTCATTTATTAAATTTATCGATTGGAGAGATAATAAACCGCTGTATTTACTAATCTAAGGGGTAGGTAACTATGAAACCTGCAAAGCACTGTTCTACGTTTTAAGCAATGCACAAGTGGAAGTATGTCACTAAAAATGGATATGAATTGATTGTTCAACAAAATGCATTAAAATAATGCGCAATTGCATGCCCTTCATGCCTTATCAGGTTACAAGTTTGCAATAATTGCGATTGGAGAACCTCAATAAGACAACTTTAACTGCTTATTGTAAAAGTTGAAATCGCAAATTAATTATTTCGATTGTAAAAGAATTTTTATTGCAATTTCAAGAACAAAAATTTACCAACTTCAAATACTCGTGGGGGAACCCCTAAAAGTGTGACTCGACAATATTAATAATAATGAACTAAATTTCGCCCACGGTCTGATTGAGAAAAATTTGCATGGTGAGGACGACTGCATCTGGCCTTCGAACCACAAATGTTTCTTTGTATCCTCCAATACGAATAAGAAACCGAGAGCATGAGAATGAAGCAACCTTCAAGCAAACCGAATGAGGGCGCCAACCACAATCACACAATAACTTTTTTAAAACTTCACCTGAAGAATTAAAATCGTGAAAATTTTGCATGATGTAGAATTTATTGCATGTCTGCCACCGTGTAATTTGTGTAAATACCAACCTTAACCTACATTATTTCTTAAGGTAAGTAATTTTAAAATTAAGTTGTTGAAATCCAAAAAGTGGATCGGTTGCTTAATTTAACCGCGTATTTATCCTAACTCCGATTATAGCAGCCCGATTGATAGATTCATTTTAAGCGCTTTATACCCGAAAGTCTTAGCGTTCCACTCTGTATATTTAGGGTTACAATACAATATAAGGCGTTGTAGGACTTTAATATCATAGTCAGTGCATTTAAATGGGTTTTTTCGTTTCGAAAACAATCGTGGGCAATGAATTTGATTTTTTTTACTAATAAAACTGCAGCGTTAGTGTGACTATTTAGCAAACTAGACGAACATTTAGTAACTGTAGTTGTCCGTGTTATTTTGCCGATTTTTTTCATTTTTTGTTTTTATTTGTCTTACTTGGCCTCCCGAGAGAACTCACGACTCTCATATAACGTCGGAGTGTAACCAAAGTGGGCAAAAGAATGAGCGCCTTTTGTAAACAATGAAAACAGCTCGGTAAGTTTTGTTTCTTTCCAAAGGGACTTTTAAGGTGAAAAACATCTTAAATTCGATGCTCTCTTAACTTTAATTATACCACTTAATGAGTTTTACCTTCAAACAGACAATATTATCTTTTTAACATAGCGTGCAAACGATTTCAAAATAAAAACGAACGACATGTTTCGGTCTAATTTGGGATTCCTTACACGTGGAAGTGATTTGGCGGTTTTAGTTTTCATCTGATCATTGATATTTCTTATATAAGATAATCTTCTGCAATGCAACTCCGATTGGTTAATTTTAAGTAACCAATCTAAAAATAATTGAGAGCGGTTATGAAACGGCTTGTTTAGAGTGTTAAGCAATTAAATGGGTGGTTGAGGTTTTAAAAAAACTTGGAAAGCTCACTACTGAATAATTTATTTCGAGAGTTTTTGGTTTAATCGTCAGTCATTAATTAGATTCATCGCTTAATTTCCGGAACGGTTGAGTTATTGGTCCGCTGGCAAAATTATTAGTATTACCATGGTTTGAATTCCACGTCAAGCCGTAGTTCTTGAATTTAGAGATAATAAATTTCTTCACTTAAATATTGGAAAAATTGTGTGTGATTTACACCAAATAACTCGAAAACGGTACAATATATCCAAAATGTTAAAGAGACCAAAATTGTTGGGCGTAAAAAGACCAACATTTGTAATCGTAAACATTTCTGATATCTTGGATTGTTTTCGAGTTGTTGGGAAAAACTTGGGTAATAGGAGAGAACATTTGAAAATAATTTAAAAAACCGATAAAGGGCAGTGAAGAGAAAAAAGTTATTGGGCGATTCTATAGTGTAATGGAAGTAAAATGACGTCGTTGGGTGAAAAGTTTCAATCCCAAAGAAAAGTATGTACAACATTCAACAGGACTACTCGATTACATCGAGTTCTTTCTCATAACAGTATTTTTCAACGCGGATTATGTTTAAAGCGGTTGCAATAAGGGTTAAAACCATGCACTTCGACTAAGATGCCATAACACAAGTCTTGTGTAGTATCAGGATTTCCGCAAAATAGATATAACAAACCGCAACAATAGCAGCAACACAGTTGAATTCAGGACACGTAGAGTAGAGATCCGATATCCTCCAAGTGCATACAGGACAGACATATCTGCATAAATGTATTCTACTTTATTTCCGCCTAGGAAAATTTGTCGGCAAAATAAACACCTCGGCGAGGAAAAAATTTTCATTTCGCTAATTAGAAAAAGTGCATTACATTTTTAAAATAGATGTACTTGGCGATCTCAATTAAATGTTAGCAATAGCTCTTACTTAAATGAAGGTAAAATGCCTCTTCCTGGCTCACAAAAGGCATTAACTACTCCAGTCTAAATTCTCAAACACTCGACAGTTTTTGCTAGTTAAGGGTACTTGCAGTCGATTTAAGTTTTTCCTGCAAAGAACAAGTGAGCAAATTCACTTCATTTTTCTAGTTATATTTTGTATACTTTAAAGTTCACGAGCTGTTTTAATTTTTAATAGCAAACGGAAAGAAGTTTTATTCAGAAAATTGTTCCTTCACATAAAGTGGAAGGTGAGAAAATCTTAAACATTAATCACGAAAAGCGCGATTAGGAAACGCTTTTTCGAGGTAAATTAAAACGGACAATTAGATTGAACAGGAAACTGATAAAATAAAATAAAGAAGATAAAACAAAACTATTGGATGTCAGAATGAGTGACGAGACAACTTTGCCTTCTTCCTCTATTATTTAAGAAGGTAAAAGTTGACTAATGAAGAAAAACAGGAAATTCTGATTCCAGACCGGAATTAACAAAACAAAGCGCAGGAATATAAATTGAAATGAGATTTTCTTGTGTGCAGTTGTCGATTTTCAGCTTGCCTCGAATACGATTGACAAAACTCGACTATACAGGAGACGGTGAACTTAATTTTCGCAAATATACTGCGTCTTTAAACTGTAAGCGTAACGAAAACCATCACAATAACCATGATCATTTGTAACAGAATAGAAGAGGATTAGTTTGATAATTGCGTGTTTTCACGATGCTTTATGAATATTGGCATCAAGATTTAGAGCCCCATCATCACGGTGCGTACCCCCAGCCCATTGTAGGAAAGGATCTGTGATTCTCAAGCAGCCTGCCATTGTCTATTATAAGAACCCATTTCCATTGTTTTGGTTTACTCTTCTCAACTTTAGGTTTCCGATCGATACATGCGTGACAAAAATTAAAATAAGACAAATTATGTGGTAAAAACGTTATTAAAAACTTCCAGAACAAAACCATCAATCAATCACTTTGTTATCAATAACTTTTCAAATTAGTATTTTTACAAATTGTCGTCGACCGAAAGAAAATCAACTTGGAAAAGCAAAGCGATGTTTATCGATAACACCAAGTCAAAATTTATAACAATGCTAAAAATTTAAATTAAAACGTGTGTTTGAAAAAATTAGTTTTCGTAACACCACTTAATCATAAAAGATGACAGATAAATTAAATAAACCGAAAGTTGAACAGGGCTGGATTGTTTCAGAATTGCTTCACAAACAATAATTTTGAATCGCATCCAATATTATTATTGCACTACAAACACTCGGCGGTGCGTTCGTCGAGGAAGCGAATCCTCTTTCCCAAATTAAAATTCAAAAAGGAACGAAAAACGTTAAATAATCTGCGCATTTCCTCCTTGGTTGCGGACCACATCCGTCCCAAAAAAATTTCCCACTAAACGTAAAAATCGTTTCTTCATAAATTGAAATTCCGGTGACTTAATATTTCATTAAGTGTTTGTGTCCTTAATTAACAAACACAACATGCGTGTTGAAAAAGAGTTGTTGGGCCACCTTAAATATTTACACAAAAATATAATTTAAAACCGCGCATTTACAAGAAAATTGTTGAAAAATGCGACCGACATTTAATTGAAAAGCCCGAGCATTGACAACAAAACAAAAATTAAACTTATCGAATAAAATACCCGACTGTTTATCGAAGTACTTGTACGCTACTGTAGTTATGTAAGGTAACATTACAAGATTACAGTGAACTACATCAAGCAATTACTTAATTAGAAAGCATTGCAAAAGTAGTTCCTGCACCAACAATTGATTCCGCTCTCAAAGGATTTTTTTTAAGGAAAAACCGTCGCCTGAAAAGTTTACCCAGACAGACATTTCTTATTAGATTTTTGCAATCCTTGAGGATGGTTCGTATGGAAAGAACTTCGCAATTGCAAGAACAAATTTGGTGTGCGCGGCGCAGATCAATATGATGCCGTTTTTCCCCTCGCATCACCAACCCACCCTAACCAACAGAGACGGGGATAATGTGGTAGACTGAAGGGAACGGGAACACCAGCACCTTGCAGGTGGGGCGGAACCGTTCCGCGAGTCATTACCTCTGCCGAAAGTGTCTGCCGGTCAATCGAGACGTTTTATGACGGATAATGAAATGTTACATGTAATCATGACCTTCGGATCTTTTTACCAAACCGTCAATAAAAAAAACAGAACAATCCCACTTCCACCGTTTGCTCTTCTCGTCAACAAACCCACAAATTCAAAATAAAATTTTACTACTACCCATTATTTTGACGAAAAACAAATTACGACGCAAATAACATTAAAATTACAAAAGTGAAATTGGAACAAGTACCTACGTCGATAACCTCAAACCTGTAGAATAATTAACAAGATTAGAAATTCGGCACCATACCTCTCCTCTATTGATTATCTACAATGTCGAACAATAATTAAATATATTTGTGGTAATGCACACTTCGTAATGAATAATAAAACTCCGCAAGTCAGATTAACCGCCATGAAATTTTTATTCAAAATTCAAAAATATTATTACGCCTATCGACAGTTCGCAATATTGAAGAGATGAAAATTGAATTTTGATTAAATTTTAACAACGTTTTCTAAAACTACATTTTCTGATACTTAATTTTGTGGATGGGAAAGGAGAGACGAAGATTTGCTCTGGCGAGGTAGCTTCCTAGGGTGGCGGAGGTGCAAAACCGAATAAATCGGATCGAGCGTCGCTATTATTATTGGTAATTAAAATTAGGAATATTGGATTCGATAAAAAAGAAAGAAAGAAAAACCCATGCAAACCCAAATAAGTTCGACCCGATTAAATTTTTTTTTTATGACTGACACACTTTCTCGAGTACAAATAAAAAATTGTAAATACTATTGTTGTCTTGATATTTTACGATCACAATGGTTTATTCATATGAGCAGTAAACTCTCACACCAAGACTTGAGTGGACTCCATGTACCTCGATGTAGTATGTAGGTCACACATACCAACAAGAATGTCACTTTTGAGTGAAGTACACACACACAACTAAGGCTTGGAATAATCTAAATTGGGTCAGCGACTGTTGCAAATTTAAAAATTCATATTTTCTGCTTGTGCAATCCAAAAGGAAGTTTAATCCATTTAGTGCCGAGTGTATCCAAACACCTAGATTAGATAATTCCATAGAGAAAGACAGTTAAATTTAGATCGATTTATTTCGGGGGTAATTGACCTACGCAGGTTGCGTACACAAAAATTAGTAAAATTCCACGATTGGTAACCTATTTTCGTATTTCTGGCGAGGTTTCTCCATCCCTCTTCGCGATCATGGTGCAATTATTTAAAATTTGACGCCGAGGTTTTTCCTCAAAAGACAGCAATTATAGCCCGATAGACCCCGGTGTACGTAAACCTTAATCGATCAGTTGATCTAATTAACTTGGATAATTTTTCACGTGTATGCATTGTTTTGACTGGGGAGCTCTATTTAATTGTATAGTGCATATGGTAATAAGCCACGCACACCAAGTAATGGTTAAATCGTGTTTTATTAATGATATCTATTTTAATTTAGATTCAAATTTCTAATTAGACTGGTAGAAGGTAGTTTTAATTGTGGAGGGGGAAAGGAGTCAAGATCCCAGTCTGGGGGTTATTGAATTTGTTTGTGCCACCACCGTATAAATTATTTTAGATAACAAAAAATGGCAAAGATTGGAAATAGCATAGTTAGCGAAGCAATTACTGAAAGCGGCATGTATTTCTCTGGAGGCCTAACGAGTAAATGAAACAAAAACTGGATGGCTTACATTGTCGCTCACAAAAGACGTCACAGTTGCTAAAGCCATCTGAAAACTAGAGAGCTACGCGAATTAGGGTAGCAAGGGAAAACAAATCTTGGATAAATAAGGAATGAGGAGTTTGGATATGACACTCTCTAATAGCTGCCAAAGTAACTTTTATCGGTTATAACTTATTTTGATTGCACGTAGTCGTGCTTCCCCACAAGAGTGGGAGGTATGTCCCTCAGATTAAATTGCAAGAATTAAACGACTTGATCGTAAGTAAGTTATGATTCCAACAAAAACCAGCACGTGACAGGTTAAATTTATCGACGATCCCAAATTTGGACCATAATAACGTTCAAGAATTTTTTACATTATTTAATGGATTATCGTTATCATGTATACAAAGAAGAAACACTGAAAAATGTATATGATTAAAAAGAAAGTACCGACAAAATATTACATACTGTACAATGATTTGATTCGGTTGAGTTCACTACGATTTTGATATCAAAACAGAACTTCAAAAAAACTAGAATAATCATCCATCTGATATTTTAAAATCGCGTTAGCTCCGAGTTATTAAAACGGACGTACGGTTAGTTTATAGAATTGCTAATTTTATTAACAATTTTTATTTTTAGTTGAAGAAATTCACTTTGTGCGAGGTTTAACAAATGTTATCTAAAATTAGTTTAGATTAGAATTAAAATCTCGAGGATTTCGAACAAGAATTCCCCAGAGAGTCTGAACATATGCTAAGCTCTGGACTAAACAATGAGTTTTAGCGGGAAGACCACAACACATTGGTACTGTTTCCAATCTAAATGTATATTCTATCACAGATTTAATATCTGCTGTAGTCGTCTGTTAAAACGCGTAATTTAGTCCTTGGCTAATGCCCGATTTCTTCACCTCGAGATATCTCTAGGATACGAATCTATTAGACAAATAAATCAAGTAACCAATCAAATTTTTTATTTGTTACCGTGAATTTAAATTGCTGTTGTCTGATTGGTTACTTGATTTATTTGTTTAAAGATTTCTCAAGGTGAAGAAATCGAACATTACTTAGTTTTGCCGCAATTAAATAGGAGACAATAAGCTCCTAATTACAAAAAGCAGTGTGAGGTGCTCGCTTATCAAAGGTCATTTTTTACTGACGTTGTAAAATAAATCCAAATCATAGCTATACTTGCATTTAAATTATGTATTATGTCACTGTAACATTTCAGATTCAATTTATAATTAATTTAATTTAAATAATTAATACTCTAATCATACGGGTACACTTTGCTTTTGAATTATTTTCCAATTAATTATTGCTTAATTAATTGTTAATAATTTACATCGTTAAAGGTCGGCCAGAAGTTCTGTAAACATTTTGAAGGGTTCGAAGTAAGTCTAAACTATCTCATCAGCTGGTCGAGATCTTGAACACCAAATTTTCGTATGAAAAAAAAGTTTACAGACCTCCCCAACCCGGGATGTTGGTTCTATTAATTTTTGAGTAATTGACTTTAAATTCAAAAATATAAAGACATAATTTGTCTTCATAAAGCTTTCGATTCTTTTCTGGGTTGACGATTATTGCCATTAGTAATAAAACAAAGTTAACAGCAGATTCGTGGGCGGGGCTAACCTTATGGAAACAGCCAATACAGTACCAGTTTCGAATTTTTTATGGTTTTTGGACCTTTTTACCCGGATTTTTAAATGGTCTCTCTATTTTAATGTTCATACGTATTTGTAATTTACATCATAATCTAAACTTCTCCTTAGCTTATTCAACCAGGAATCAAAAGAATTTGCCGTGGTTTATTCGAAAATAACATTAATTTAAAAAGCTCCCAGCAATATCTGTACAACAGTAAAAAAAATATGCAAATTTTTTTCTAATGGTTCTATCAGCTTGAGCCATGAAGATCCTGCTCCAACAACATGGGCATTAAAGATGTTGATGTTATTATTATTCTAGCAGTCTTTCGACCACTGCTGGACATAAACCTGCTTCTCTTCCTACAACTTTTTCCAATCGCCAAGAACAAGTATGTGGGAACGACTAATGGCAGTCGCATTATCTTCATACAATCGGTTTAACGAAGAATTAAATCTTTGCCTACCAATAATTCCAAATCATCAAACGAAAAGTTACAATAGTAAAAATTCAAAAAACAGTAATCAACTATTTTAAATTTCCTTAGTCACGCCAGAGTCACCAATTATGCGAAATGATATATTAGCAGTTAATTTTGGAACCGACGTTAAAATAAATTTTGTACAAAAATGATTGAACCAGAACATTTCCTCTAGGGAGAATGTTTGTTTACCCCTTCAACCCCACCGACAACACGAGACAGATTTAATTGTACATTTCCTCTACCAAAATAATTTAAATTTTAAAGCAAAAAAATGAAGTGCACGTGTCACGAACCCAAAACAAATTCGGCGAAACATGCTAACCGTTTAAGTTTTAAAATATTACCCAAACTTGACTGATTAAAATTGCACATTGTATATTGAAGCGCTAATTTTATACAGTGAGAGAATTTTCCCAGGGGACTTAACAAATCTAACATTCACACAGCAATAATTGAGCAAACGTATTTTTATACAGCTCCAACGGAAACTTTCGCGACACGTTAATTTCATCTTATTATTGTTAATTCATGTGATCAGATTTTAATACAAAGATCCAAACTTCCGAACCCTTTAGTGTGCATTGACACAATAGCTATTTATACAACCAGAGGTGAATGTCATTGTTTTTATAACTGAATTTTCACAAATATTTTCATTAATTTCCTGCAGTATGCCAGTTAAAATATCATTGATTCTGAATAGTTGGGAGTAATTTTTCCTAAAACAGTGAAACGCTTTTTTATTTTGGCATAAATTATTGTTAAGAAAAACTTTGATTACAATATCAAAACAGAGGTTGTTTGCATTTCGGTGTGGATGAATTAATGGAGCCGTAAAAAAAAAGAAAATTGTTTAAAATAAATTATGATAGAGCGATAGCTGATGGTCCGGGTACAAAAACACCAATAATCACGTGCGACCGAATAAATAGTAGTGATAATTTTAGATATACAATATTATATTATACAACAAGCAACTAAAGTGCATTTTTTAAATTTTTTTAAAGTGAATTTTAAATGCACTTTAAATGAAATAGTTGTTCCCCCCCCCCCCTATTTTTTCAGTGATCACTCACAGGTGATTCGTTGTTACATTTTCCTGGCCTCAACTGCCATTGTAAAATTGGCTTTAAATGAATATAAGTTACGTAAAAAGTAAAACAACGAACGAGAACGCCAACAATAAATTATTTTAAAAATATGACTTAATAAAAGAAGTTTTTTAGTGTACAAACAGAAATAATTTTCGAATTATTTCTGGCAAAGAATAAGTAAATAGAAATTTATTTTTGAAAGCATGAATCACGCGTTCTTTTCTGCAGTGGTATTTCCGTTCCATGTTTATATCGGTACAGTGTTGTTATGTCAAAATTGCATTTACACCCAAACCATGAATGGCTCCCAAAAGCCGTCGACAAACATTACTATCATTCTTAAACCTTACAAAATTATATTCCACGAAATAGACGTCAAAACAAGTTTTATGACATGTTTTGCGCGAACATAGAAAACAGCGAGATAACACTCGACTTTCTAGTTTCAAATGCACGCCACAAACTGCAACAAACTTTTGTATACTTAAAAAAAAAATTAGAAAAAATGGAATATTGTTCTAGGATTACAATGGAAAATTTCCGCGGCCATTGTTAGAGAAGGCTTGCAAGATAAAACTACTTTATTTAAATTTTGGCATTGAAGACTAAAAAATATGAATAAAATGGGTTAATCAACTCAAAATTAACATACAAACAAAAAACCATAATTTGCCAATTTTTGCGTATGACTCACCAAATTCTAGGAATAGCGAACCCTTTTTATTTATACCAAAACTTTACGTGATTTTCATGTCATTTCGTGTCATTATTCTGGAATTGTAGATTTTATCGGCCCGCATGTCTGGGATTCGTGTATTTTTTATTTTAGTAAATCCTAATTTTTACTAAAAACGGAATGTTCAAAGACAAATGAAGCACTTGCACACCAATGGCTATGCTAACGTGGAAGAACCGAGAAGAAAAATTGAAATAATAAAGATAGCTGCCATTTACTACTTCTTACGTTTATGCAAATTTGAACTTCAATTAAAAATAACGACTTAATTTCCTAATGGTTATGTACACTAATGTGATTTAGATTTGTATCACTGTTACTTACTCTTGTAACATAGTTAATAAGTTAACGTAACAATTAATCACTTCCAGCTTTAACATGGTAATTTTTAATTCAAACTAATATAAGAAAAACTGACAAAATGTCACTTTCACGTTTATTTCTCGATCTGAATTCGAACCCTGCCATATCTTTCGTTCTGATCACATCAGGGTCGATCGGAAGAAATCTGGACAGAACTGACCGGAACGAGTGAAATGGGTCTCAATAGATTTCTCAATAAAACAATATTTTATAAACAAAAAACTTACCAATCCAACAACAACAATCAAGCAAAATAAGAGGACTTACCTGAAAAAAAAAAAAAAAAAGTTAATTAAAAATGTAATACATGGTAAAATTTTATTAAAAATATTTTCAAGTGTGAAATTGAGGAATCGGAAATGAAAAAGTCAACATGAACTAGTATGCGAGAACCAGAATTTTTGGACAAAAATTAGAGCGATGTAAAATCGATGTAATATGTAAAACTAAAACAGTGAAACAGGAAGCGAAAAGAAAACCGTAAATTGAATTTCCTACAGGGCCAAATTAATTGTTTATTTAAAAAATGAGAAAACCGATAGCGATCAAAATTTCTCGATAAGATGCAAGAAAAATAAAACACTTCCAAAATTTCCCAACCTTCCTCGAGTTAAATACCAATTTTCTAGTCCAAACATCATGCAATATTGCTATTTATACCAAATATAGCAAGACAACTTTGCGGATGATTAATAATAATTTTCAACTGTATTTTTAAATGTAGTTTAATGTAAGCTATAGACAAAAGTGATAACACGTAATGTATTTTTTATCAATGAATTTTTAAAACAATATTTGAATTTCAAATCGTTGGTGATAAACAATTTTTTGATCTGGTTAAAACTTGTTCTATCACCAAGCTATGCCAGAACCTTTTAAAACTGCAAGTCAATAAAATATTTCACAAAACCGTTTCGTACGATCGTAATCAATGAGTCATATTAATTCCTGTCATTAAACAAATTATTGCATGGAGCAGTACCGTACCGGAAAATTTAGCACAAGGACGAGTAATTCTTGTCTCAAGTATATGACTCAATATCTAATTTAACGTTGGCAAACGCTGCCGACGAATCCTGTATTAATTAAATTATCGCGAGGTAGTACTAAAAATGTAATTAACTCGAAAAACTATTTAGAAAATTAAAGTTTTTCTTTCGATTAGAAGGTTGGTCGTTGTTGTGACATAAAAATGTAAAATTGCGGAGGTGTAAAAAGCCAACGCGATATTTCTTTGGGTGCATCGACTAAGCAACGTTTGATCGACTTCTGTGTTGACATGTAACCGTTAATTATCTTTAATGTGTATTTAATTATTTAAAGTTAATCACGTGGTTTTTTACGTCAAGCATGCGATAAATTTTAGCGGTTATCGTATTAAATGCGCAATATTCTAATAAAAAAATTAATTCTGAAAGTAAAGTTCGGGCTTCCCGATTCAAGTTTAGAAGCAGTACATCCAGCAGATACAACATATTACTATTGTGAAGAATAAATATGAGGTTCGATATTATATTTCCTAAAAAATTGTTCTATTTAAAAACCTTCATCAGAGATCTGGGAGAAACTGGGTCAAATATTTACTGCAAATTGCGATGCATTAAAGTTTAGAATGCACGGTGGCTGGAAGGATTTGTTCGATGGAAACTGTATGCAATATTTTACAAATAATAAAAAGCCAAAATACAAATACTGGGCGACATTTTTAAAGGTCGTTCGCAACTATTACGAGCACTTAACTGGAAAATTGAATCTTATAAAAATATAAAATTTGGAACGTATCACGTATAGGTCACAAGCCATAAGGCAATTACTCATTTAGCAATAAATACCAGTTATCGTTCATCAGAAAATCGACTTGACTAAATTTCTTTCTAGCCATGCCACACGTTAATGTTTTGATAAAAATTCACGCTATGAAGCCATATACAAAATTCAATGAATATTTAATCAATTTTATACTAAAAAACAATAATTTAAACACAATTTACGTCAAAATCTAACAATTATCTTAATAAAATAACGACCACCTCGAAAAATTATGCAACCACCAAGTTTACGACCAAATCGCATTTTCAGAAAAAGCTTCAACAATTTTTCAAGTCTTGGTGGAAAGCAACCAAGCGGTGCTGAACATAAATTACAAAATTAATCATCGCGGGCGGCCTCATTTTGGCATAACAGTCTAGACGTGAATGCCCCAGTCGACGTGTTAGCTAGCAATCAGTGGCGACTATACGGTATTTTTAGTTAAACTTCCTGTACGTACAGAGAGAAGCTTTAATGAATTCGTTTAAATTCCACGCAATAATTGCTTCTTGATGCCGATAATCGGGACAGAATCGCGCCTGAAAATATGTCAACACTCTTGACCGGTTTATGCAGTACGAAAACTCGAAAGGGGAAAATGATACAACAGAAATTAGAAAGGCGACCACAGGTCTGGCTGCAAGATTCGAACCGATTTACTTTATACGACCAGACGTTACAAAAGCGCACCGAAATTCTACAACAGACGTAAGTGCGTAATTAAATTTTTGTACCAAGCAATAAAACCCGGTGTATTTAGCACCTTAATACTGCCAAGCTATAGAAACGTAAATTTGATTTCGCGTTACTTTAATCATTCCAACGTTTATAGACCGCAAATTTATGTACCACTCGTAAATCTAGCACACATTTATGGATCACTAATTTACTTCCAAGTGGCACGTGCGAAAGATTCACGACCACTGGTTTTAATCGACTATTAGCTTTTTTTATAAAAAAAAAGTCAGAACAATGATGATGTAGCAGTGCTCCTGAAAACCCAAGGCCCAGACGAAAATCTGCATTTTGGACATGGAGAGATAAAAATTAAAAAGTTGTTACTTTGAACCAGTCATTTATTTATTTATTTCAAGTCGGTTTTAAACCGATAACTTTTCATTGATAAGTTTGAACTCGGCTATGAGCTCGTTCACTTGAGCTAAAGCGACTTCTTCCTTTTTTTTATCTAGACGAACATAATATCAAAATATATTACCAGTTTAAGCAACCTTCATTCTTTGTAAATTAGACCACAATGTCACACCGCATTATTAGGATATCGTGTGCTCAATGAGATGCGGTTTATAAATAGATAATTTTTTCAGTTTTCCCCGCTTGATTTCAAACACGATCCAGAAAGAAGCAGCCAGATGGCTCTTTGCACGCCCATTAGTCTACATATGATTTATCTTGATATTACAATATAAACACAACTATAACTTAGAGCTGATCTTCTCTACTGTGGGTTGTTGAAAAGCCATCTATCGCATCGAAAAGTATGCAAAACATACATACATCCTCTTTGGTGCAACCCAGAATGCTCGAAAATAAATTACACACAATTTTGGCTCATTTTTTTAAAATTAAGGCCAGCCGCAAATATTTCTTAGAATTTCCAATTAACCAACAATTGTGCCACCATCAGCGACATAAAACTCTAGGGTACGAGGGACCCAAGAATGAATGCTGAACTCAGAATCTACGCCATCCACATCCATATAATAAATTTAAGCTGGGTTTAAGTTTTGCATTTAAAAAACAGAAAACATATTATAGGCAAGGTCGAAATTGAAAACCACAAATAATATTTCAACTCGTTTTTCCTATCGCATGTTCAATTTTTACTACTATTAAATTGCATTGCCTGGGAGGATATTCCATATCCATCCGGTTTGAGATCCCATGACTTATTTATATTATTCTAAAGCTAAACTGTAAAATGTCGTTATATTGAAGAAAAGTAATCATTTTAGCGCCAAACAACAAATTGTTTGTTTATGCTTTGTCCTTGATTTTTTTTTATTTTCAGTGTCAGTAAAGCTCATTACTTTGTTTTGTTTTAAAAACACAAGGAAATTTGTTTATCGGGACAAAAATAATGATTTTTTAATCAATATGATGAACATTTTATTTTTTCACATTACAATTTCCGGTTACTGTCACGTATGTGATCACAAGAATTGAACTTTTTCCTATTGACCATTGGAAAGAGGACAATTTTCCGAGTATATTAACACAAAAATTTTCTTGGATTATGCAATAGTTGTCGAAATAACGGCATTTTAAAATTACGAAAAGCAGGCAAATGTAATATGATATACTCGATGTGTGACGGTCTCGTTCTGTTGACGGTACGTGTGCTTTAATATACTCTTAATGTTGTTGTCAGTCGCGGTCGACACCCGGACGAGTTCTATGGCTCGAGTTTCACCCTTGGCGAGTTCTGTCATTTTTCAAATTCGATTTTTTCGAGAACTAATTTATAATCCAACAAAATTGTTGTTCTAGTATGCTTAGAAAAGTGTCCTTTTACCAATAATCAATAGGAAAAAGTTAAAATCGTGTGATCACATACGTGACAGTTCCGCAATTTTCAACAGAAAATTTAAACAGTAGTTCAGATTCATAGTCCATATTGAAAATTCTCGATTATCCTAAGTAAAAATCAATCGGAATATGCCCCCCCCCCGGAATTGATCACAATGTTTTAACCTACCATTGAAATTGGTAAGATTTTCAATCGTCATTGCTAGATGTTGTTTAGATTCTGATTTCAACATTAAATTTATGGGCCTCTGTAAGTCTGATCTGTGTGCTTCAAACATCCCGATGTTGCGTGAGTAGTAAACAGAATTCTAATTGAATTTGTGAAAATTGATTTTAGATGCAGCTGAGCATAATATTGATCTAGTAATAAGGAATTGATCAGCTTTAGAAGGACCTGCAATTCAGGATATTCATGGTTTCAGTGAGCAAGTTGATTTAACCAGAACCGTAATCGATTTTTGAGTAATTCCTTCAGTAATCCCCCGACGGTTGTTGAATTTTTAGTGTCTTATAAGACATTACTCTTTAAGTGAACTACAGTTTGTGAACTTTGTTATTGTTTTGTCCTGTAGCCTCAGCTATAAGTTAATGTAACTTGCTTTGTTTTGTTATTTGTTTTGTGTCTTGTCCCGATTAAGGAATTGAAATATCCGTGTTTGTTTTTTCAATTTCAAATGTAACAAATTAATTTTTAAATGAAAATTCGAAATTTTTATAATACAGATTATCACAAAATTCATAAGGTGTACTATATGGCGCGACCTTATATTGGAAAAATTTATATTGGATAAATTTCCTATAAAAAGTTCGGTAAAGTATATATTTATATTCAATAGTTTAAGAGCAAAAAAAATTCAAAGTTGCACGTAATCTTTTGACGATAAATAGATGGACTTCCTGTAGAAAATTTAATTTTAAGCTAGTGAACTGGCGGGGAGGGGAGATCCGAAGTGTTATCCGCTGGATCAAAATTTGCCATGCTTTTATGTTCAGCTTAAGGGGTTACGCTCACCTAGAAATTTCAAAAATCACATTTTCTTGAAGTATACAATGTCAGAAATATCTCCCAAAAGTTTTAAGATATTCTGATTTTTTATAGAGAAGCTATAAGGCTTTAAATACAGGTAAGTGTAGCAGGTATTATCACGAAAAATTCAATGTGGCACAAGAAAATACCGTGGAATAAAGAATTTTGCTTTTTTTACTGGTTTTTCGGCACTTTCAGTTTTAGTAAAGTGTAAACAGTGTGATGGTAACGGAACATTTCAAACTGCAAGTACCCGCGGTCTCGGATTTAAAATTGTATTGTTATGTCTTCTCGAAAGAGAAGACACTGAACGCATACAGGTAGCAGAAAAAGACGTACAAGAGAGTACCCGAGACGAAAAAATGCGTCGACGGCAAACTAAAGTTGATGTTTCCAAAGCGACAACTTCAAAAGAAGACACAGTATATGGGCCTGGAATAGATCACTATGTATAAGCTATAAAATAATTCTTTGCTTTAGTGTAAACTACATTGCAAACTTAAAACACGTTTATCTCGAAACTACATTTTCAAATCGGTGAGCAAGATATTTCAAAAACCTGTGCACCAATCGATCTCAAATTTTGTGTGCTTTTTTTAAACACTCAAAACTAGTCTTTAATGGAAGCTTTTGGTTTTACAATGTGTAGTTTCTATTTTATGAAGCAAAAGTTGTTTTTTTTAACAAAAATTAAAATTTTGACTTTGAATGACTGCCATATTGTCAAATTTAAGTTTTTTAGAAAATCCTTCGATTAAAGACTGCATTAACTAATAGATTATTAAACTTTTTTTTGAATTTTTGATTTTCGATAACCTGGGTTCGAATAACACTGCTCACCGCAAAACATGCTTGTCGAACGTTCACTTTAACTTTGTTATTTATCAATATTTTGTAGCCAAAAAATTACCAACCGCTCACTCATTCAATTCTATACAAAAAAATTGCAAAAATTATCCATTTTTTTTGACGGTCTAGGTGAGCGTAGCCCCTTAAGTGGTTACAAGTACTTATACACTTGGAAATTTATAGGTAATATTTTTGAAGCAATTGGTGAAAACTTTAAATTAAATTTTTTTTATTTTAATTTAAAAGTGTAGTATAAAATGAAAAGACGTTAATTTTATGTTATAATCATATTTTCTGTAAACCTAAAGGTTTAGAAGTTATAAGTCGAACTTCACATTTGATGGTCGATGAAATTTGTTGATCTCATAATTTAGGAGATTTTAGGGTTGGTAACGACCCCAAAAATACGAGGTCCATTATGTGAGCTCATGTTAGTTAACAATACCAAGTGTAACTATCCGTGAATACGATCGTCACTATTTGCTCGCGGCGTCGACAAATAATGAATGCAACAGTCGAAGCTCCCGCTTTGCGAATACCGCGATAAAAAGAAAATTGCTACTTAATTGCCAAATTAAAACAATCAAAATACTCGACGGTTTGCACTCGAAAACGTCATCGAGAAGAATTACTTTCCCATTACATTTTTCATCGTCTCGAATCTATTTTTTATGTATCGTATAGCCGTGTATCGATTATGGATGACAAAAGTTGGATAAAACTAAAAAATGAATCGCACAGCACAAAACCATTAAATCGGGCACACTAAGAATTTTATTTTCTACGTGACTTTTACGCAGGAAGAATTTTAAGGATGAAGTTATATTTAAATCTATATATTTCTGTGCACTTATTGTTCCAAACCTTCAACCTCCTTTAATTCATTTTGAATCCTATTGCCAAGAATTTAATTTTTTCGCTCAACCAAGATTATGTTCGGTAAGGTCACATACCCGTCAGCTTTTATAAATAAAAAGTGCGTGTTTGTTGCAACTTATCTAACAAAGCTTAATTAAACACAACCATGAGCTTTTTCAAATCAACAATAGCGGAAACGAATAATACAAGTCAACGAAAAGTCGACTTCGAGACTTAAAACGATTTCGTTAGGCTGGGGGATTTATCAAGCAAGAAGAATTGTGCCAGAAGGGTTGTTAAAAAAGAAAATTTGTTTTCACTTCCGCATTCAAAAACTCAACAACAATACAAATTTTCGCCAACTTTTTATGGCCGATTATCGACGCAATTAAATGAGAATAGAGAAGTTTAAAAAAAATCCCACAACTTCGAGAAAGCGAAATTGTTACGCGAATTATGCCGCACTTTTCGTGAGCATTTGCATATTCGTAAATACATATTTTCTTACTTTCGGACAACGTTAAAAACGATATTGCACATACTCATTTTGGTAATTAACTGTTATTAAAATAATCAAATATTCATGTTTAACACGCGAACGGCCAGACAGAATAAAAACTTAAATGTAACCTTCAAAATTGTATGAGTTATTCTTGTTGCATATTGATAACCCGTTAAAAGTTTTTTACGGAAATAATCCAAAATTAATTACACAGGAAACAGAAAAATTATGTTGTGCAATTTCTATTTGTTGTATTTTTATGTAACATTTTTTTAGTGCTCCACATATTTTACACCATCATCATCGCTCTCGTGTCAAAAATGTATCCTAGATTAATACGAAATTTTTATGTATAATTAGAGCGGTTTCGCGAGGAATCCAGATCATCCTCAGACGATCGCGTTACGTCAGATGTGCGATAACTCGGAAAAAATTAATTTAAAAATAGAACTTGTCAAAAAATCCAGGTTTATTTTGATATAAAAATTTCAAGGTTTATCCGCATACAGACGAATCTTGACCATACCACGTTTTAATTTTTTGGCATTACACGCAGTGCAGTGTCCAAAGGATGATTCACATTATGATCGAACTTTGTTCCAATCTATTTCCAGTTCAATTCGCGATGATTTCTGAATTAAAAATACAGTGGGTTCCGCTTATTAAGCCCGAACGTTCACTTGTGTGGATGCAATTTTATTTTCCAAACTTCAATGTGGTTATTACAACTTTTAATTTAATGCCGGTTATTCTTGGGTCGATGTTAGAAGTAAAGAGTTAGTGAGTTACATATTACAGCGAACGATAATAGACCGAGGCTACGGGGATGACTTCCAAGCAATGCGGTCGCGACTGTCTATTTCCAGTTCGTCTATATCTATAGTAAGAGACAAAAGCGCCAGATATTTATAGAAAGTGCTTTGTTACTAGGTGTTCATTCTATTTCCTTCTCAACACCTAACAAATGAAATGTACCATCTATCCAAAAGGCATACAACAACATTTGTATTTATAAGCACATTATCTTAAGTTTAATAAAAGAATTCAATACAAGAGAATTCATTTCCTGATAGAATCGTGCCAAAAAATTTTTCCTTTCCCAAGCAAGACGTGACAAAATTATTACAGTAAATATTTAGAATTCAAAGGACACCTGAAGAGCATTAAATTAATTGAAAGTTTCTCGTTAAGAAAATATTTCACCGAAGTACTACCTACATAAAAATTAGGTTAATTAACCCACTCGGTTGCAATTCCATCCGAAATTCTTTTTTCGCAAATAGCCAAAGAACACGGAGCAACACCTGCAACTATTTTTACTCGCCACAGAAATAAGCTCATTGCATAAAAAATAAAGGGAAATAATAAAAACAAAAAATTTACTTTCGCACTCAATTCCACGGGAGGGATTCCCCTAATTGGAGAAGTACTGTGACCATATTTTGAAACCTGCCAGTTGGTTTAAAATAAAAAATATTGACACAAAAATTGATTGTAATGGAGTGGAAAACGGAATTTTAATAATCGACCATATAATTTACATAACCACAAGCACTTGTGTTTATTTTTCAGGTAACCAAATATCACACAATTCCAATATTATCTTTACACATGCGTGCGTATTTATTTACAATTGTTATTGTTAAATAATTAAAGCATAACTTTAAGCACATATTATTTAAATCCCTAAAAGCTTTATTGGTAAACACGTTCAATTTGCAAATATGTATTGAACTTTTTCTAATTCAATCAAATAAGCACGATTTTACAGCTGCATTAAAAAATGGTGCCGTTTGGTGGTAGAATTGCGGAAAACAGGGTGGCTGTGCGGAAAATATTCTCGGACACGTTTGAGCAGATGTGATGTGAGGAAGTGGGGCACGAAGACAAAACAGCCCTGGACGGCACGTGTAGTAAATAGACACGTGCAGTAGTAAATATAAGCTCAATGCAAAAAATCGATATGCAGAAAAGCTCTCGATTTAATTATATAAAATTTCATCACCGCTACATTCCTCCCTCCCTCATCTGCGCATGACGATGTAAAATTCCCCGAGGATACAAACGCCATTGTTTTTAGAATAGGTTCTGAAGAGGACGATCAAAGCCTAATGATCAAATGACTTTTTGCCCCCCCCCCCACCAGTGATCCTTCTATCTCAAGAATTAATAATACAGTCGAGACGCGAAATAGTGAATTAAATATGGCAAAGACCTTTCACTTTTTCGGGGTTGTTCACTATTTCGGTATTTACAAAATTTATAATAAAATCACATTTTGAAAATAAAAATTTGATTTATTGAAAATCTGAATTTCGTTCTCTGTCTAATAATAATCGATTATATTCCTTGTTCCAACAGTTTTTCTTGCATTACAAGCTTCATTTTAAGTAATAAGCGCGTTCTCAAAACACTTAGTGGAATATTTTCTTCGTCCTTATTAAAATGTCCACCTAATTTATTTAAAAATATAAAACAAAATTTTTTAACATACCGTGGCTCATAATGAAATTCGGACGTTTCTATGCTAGCAATGTAAATTGTACTTTTTGAAAATTCTTTTAATATGTAAAAATCGCTTTTACAAAAATATTTTTCAGATAATTTCATTCTCTTCATTTTTGTTCATATCCATTTTTTTACTTTGTCGCATCGTTTTCGACTGAAAATGACTTAAAACAAACTCGGTAAAACTTTTTAATAAAATTAAAGATCTACAATGGAATTCTTATGGTATTTTCAGGGGATTCCCATTGGATTTTTACCGAGACTGTCACTCTCAGTCGTAAACGATGCGACAAAGTAAAAAAATGTATATAAACAAAAATGAAGAGGATGAAATTATCTACAAAAGATGTCTGAAAAATATTTTTGTAAAAGCGACGTTTACATACAAAGAGAGTTTTCAAAAAGTACAATTTACATTGCTAGCATAGGAGCGTCCGGATTTCATTATGAGCCACTGTATAAAAATTGCGTTCTATGCTAACTTTATGAGTAAAATGAAGTGTAAATATGTTAGCTAATGTAAATTCTTACAAGGGAATTATATGACCTCCGAATTTTTGTAATTTTTGCCACTTATTGTACTGAAAGTTTAGCCCTTCAATAAGAACTCCTCAAAGCAGTAGGGCCAGATGGCCAGAAATTTTCGAGAAAATCGACTTTGAAATATTGTCGATGGAGTTTGAAGACAAGATGTGAAACAAACAGCAAATAGTTTCGTAGCACAGGTACGAACGAGTTGGACTCAGTGGGTCTACGGTTCTATTCCCACCTTCGTTGGTTTTTTTTAAATCTTTACTTAGTACATAAATATTAAGACTTAGAGCTGATTAGATTTTGGTTAAAATCGGTATACGGAAACGCAAAATAAAATAAATAATATAAAAAAAATTTTCAAATAATTTTTTTCTTATTTTTAAAATTTTAACTTTTTAATATATTCTCCCCCAAAATAATATTTTTTTAAAATTCTTTTAAATTTATTATTATTTAAAAGTATGATAAAGTTATGGGCATGGCCACATCAGATTTTTTTTTCTCTAGTGCGTATTCACGTCATTTAATTATTGTAAAATTGATTAAATTTATGCTTGTAGACCAAAATGTGTCAACATTTAATTTATTAAATACTTTCAATTTTTTTTAACAAATATAATAAAATCGAATGCTTTAATTATTATTCAGCAGGACTAGTTTCATATGTCATCGCACATATCATCAGGTGGAAATAATTTACCTAATATTTGTTTATAATTTATCATCTGATTTAATTTATTTATTTTACGATTGGTAGAAATAGCAAACATGATGTGGCTAATAAAGCCATGAAACTGACTAGATTTTAATAAGAAATAAAAAGTGTATAAACCAACATATCCTAAAACTACATATTTTTATCCTAAAATACATTTTCAACAGTTTAGTTTTTATCTAGCGTAGTTACTGAAAAGTTATCATGTCTGATTTGTGATATTTATCCGTTAATTTGCCTGGCCCCTCGACGAAGGCTGAAGAATCGCTAAATTACGCACGAAAGATGCTCTTGTGTCCTACGAGCATTTACTTAAAGAAAATAATACGCACTAGAGAAAAAAAACTAGCGAAGGTGGGAATAGAACCGTGGACCTACTGGTTCCTAGTCCAACTCGTTCGTACCTGTGCTACGAAACTATTTGCTGTTTGTTTCACATCTTGTCTTCAAACTCCATCGACAATATTTCAAAGTCGATTTTCTTGAAAATTTCTAGCCATCTGGCCCTACTGCGTTGAGGAGTTCTTATTGAAGAGCTAAACTTTCAGTACAATAAGTGGCAAAAATTACAAAAATGCGGAGGTCATATAATTCCCATGTTAGTCTTGGGGGAAGTCCCTATAGATGTGTGCACGATTTTGTACGCAGTTCGCTGTATCGGGGTTACCGCTGTTCGTTATATAGGAGTCCCATATACACTCAATGTTAAAATATTTGTGTTCACTATTTCCGGTAGTTCACTATTTCGCGACTCGACTGTATCAGCAATTTTGTAGCAAAAACAAGAAGGCAAAAATTGGATTTTGGTTATTTTCACAAAAATCATTGAGCAAGAAATACGTTTATTGCTAGCAATTGTTTAGGGTCCTTAGAGAATTTTAGTGAATGCGTTTCTTCTGTATGTTTGTTTGTGCCAGAAACCCGAGAAAGTAGGATACTGAACTAAAAAAAAAAAAACTAAAAAATTACCAAAAGGATAGGAAAACCGAACGGTTTATTTATATCGTCCTTTCGTCTTCAGGATCTTATTCATTATTTTCACTATTCGGTGTACATTTTGCTTGTACAGTTATCGAACGACCGAACTGTTCAATATTTATGTTTTATTTATTTATAACATTATTTTAAAAATACGTAATTCAATATTTGAAAAAGCAACGCGAAACAATCCAATATTTTCACTAATGGGAACAAATTATGTGTTTTATTTAATTTTCTATTTATCTCTTATATTAAATTTTTTATCGGGAGGGGAGAGGGCGCGGCGGCTTAAAAGTATGTTTAAATAGCCGGTGTATTATCGCGTTGGCGTTCAAAAAACTTCAATTAAAATTAATTATTGCTGTCTGCAATTTTTTGTTCGGTCGCATTATAATGTAAAATTATTCAATCTTTTTGCGAAAGGTCACTTAAAATCGACCACAGTCTAGGAATGCGTCTTGTGGATTTAAAGAATGTATAGTATTTTATGGATACTTGTCTTTCTATATCTTATCTATTGTTGCAAGTCATTAAACAATTTATAACGGTCCATCGTTTTAGGTTAACTTCGTGGAAAATTAACGAAAAACAATGAATGGAATTTTATGATCATTTCAGTTGCATAGCTAGATTATTTTTGTACACAATTCATTTTGTCTGTAGACTGAATATAAAATAGCCATTGATCAACTTAATTGCAGTCTTAAAATATAATCGCACTCTTTTTTCTCGGAACTCCTAATCCATGTTGCAGCGGCCAATTGTTAAGTTTTGATTAAGCGCATCTTCAAATTTGGAATGCATGTTTTTTACGATTTGTTGTTATACTTTATGTGCTGTTGGACTTCGGTTAAGGTTATCGTTCAATTTATTGTCGCAATAACTGACTTCTTAGTCATCTTTTTGTCTGCATACTTATGATAACCACTAGGTTCCCATCACATTCACTAACGGAACAATCGATTTCTTCCTTTTTAATCGAAATTACCGCCATCTCCCATACCAATAATTTTAATTGGAGATGGATTTCTTCCTAATGAAATCGGTGTCGCCGTGTCCTTAATAGATACGGTAACAATGGAAGGATTTGTAATACAATAATGAACTTTCCTCATTCGTCAACCTGTGTAAGTCATGCCTGGGTCGGCAAAAGCAATAAGGTACGTCGCTATCTTTTCGGTCATAGTTACTTAAGATTAGACCAAGATTGATCGTTTGATTCTCACGAGATGTAATTTTACACATAATAATTCACTTAAAGGAATCATCGCAAGTTTAAATTCTCTCGCCGACTTACAATTGTCAAATTTAACTTCGTTACAAACTCACATTCTGGAGCCAAATTTGAACTCGACGCAGTCTAGGAGAGCTTGTTAGTAAAATTAAATATTCCATCGATGGGATAAAATCCAACGCGGTTATTAGATATAAAAAAAATTTAAACCTAATCTGCTCGGATGTATTTATCGATTTTTTCGCGTAAGATATTACCGGCGCAACTTGCTCGGACGAATTTTTATTGCCAACTTAATTTTTTTAATTCCCCTAATTAAATTTTTACCGTTTAAAATAAATTGTTTCCTATTTATGGCACAATTTCCTGTAGGATAGAGAACGTGAACCTTACAAGTGTGCCACCATTCTCCAAGTCATTATGTAAACGGGTTGAATAATTTTCAAATTAAGGGTTTTTCATGTTGGTGTTTTGAACAAACGTCGCCGATTTATTGTTACCTTTCTTTTCTCCCGAGACGAGGGACGATTTGAATGGACAATGTCTTAACAGTTCGAAAAAAGAATGGATAATTAATTTGGGTTAGGGTGGTCGTAAGTAGTGTTGTGTTAACTGGGAAATAGTTGGTCGGATTTTCCAGGCGCTTTATTTTCCTAGTTCTAATTTATACTACATGGCTTCATACGTACATCGTCTTGGCGTTAGTGCGAGTGTGCTAATGTAAGATAACATTAACACACAAATTAACTTATTCCGTATGTTCTGTTTTACTAGATTTGCTTGTCTAATTTCGGCAAATGCGTGTGTAGATAATAATTCGTTGCAGGTGTTAAGTAGGTTATGTTTATTACGACGTATTATGTAATTTCATATCTAATTGCGTCTGATAAATCGTATTTAGGCCTTATCGTGCAACGTTATCGTTTTATTACCGTTAGCTTCAAATGTTTTGTAGATACACCGAACAATTCGCGTTAATTAGTCTTCGCAGTTGACGAACAACTCTATATTAAAAATATTTCATTACCCCACTTCAATTTTTTAACGTTTTCCCAAAGAAATCAACTTGGAACGCAAGTGTCTACTTTAAAACGTTTGGGGTCTCCGAACAACATTTTGATAAGTTGGTGACCCCGATAGAACTTTAAATACCTTTTATTATAACTGAGGTAACAATATATACGAAAATGGGTTAATTCATGGATTGAAAATTTTGCAGGAAGCAATATTAAGGTTAATTCGTTTTCCGATCGCATATTCAATAGTACATTACATAACAAGCACACAAGTGACACTTTTCCGCGTCCAAGACCGGTCCCTTTACTTTTTGATGAAGTGTATAAAATAAAACTTAACGATTCAGACAATTAGTATAATCGATAAGTAGGTACACTTATCAATCCACCACTCATACGATCGATTCCATCAGTATTTACTTGGCAATGACGAAACATATTCGATTGCAAAACATAAAATACTGTGAAACAATTTTGAGAGGAAATCAGTATACGCGCAGAAGATTTTATGCAAATCTGAGGGAATCCGGAAAAATTTGAGGAAATCTTACTGAATCCAAAGAAATCTTAGGAATGAATTAATTTTCGGAAAGCAATCCAGGAAGATCTCGTAAAAAGAAAATTTGGTGTACAAAATTTTGCTGCGATTCCTCGCGGACTAGGAGGAATTAAAATAAATTAAATGAATATTTCTTGGAACACATATTATTCCATTAAAAATGACAATATTTTTAAAGTAAAAATTGAACATTTTTTTACCATCTTTTGATGATCAAAACCTGTGAATTCATTTACAGCCACTGATAATGCCTCCCGAAGAGCTCCAAAGTGTTTAGAAGTAAAATTAAAATTACTAAAAAATTAAACACGTGACATTGAATATAAAGTAAAAAACTTTTTAAATTTCTTGATTTTTTAATTTTAATTTTTTCAATTTTTGTTAGGTATATTTTTCTTGCTTCTCATTGTTTTTACGTTTTTCTTATGTTATATACGACTGATGATCAAAAATAATTGTGAAATAGGGGCCTTTATATCGCATTACATAGTTTTTATTTTAAATTTTTATCATTTTTATAACGGAATTTTTTCAAAATTCATTTTCTGGTTTATTCAAATATTCTAAGTTCAAACCTGTTATATGTTAATTATTGTAATTTTTATTGTTTTTTAAATATTATTTTTCTATTTAAGTATGTATTCTTTACTTAACAGTTAAAATTCAATATTTTAATATTTGTTTTGTTTGTTTAGAAGTAGGTGGAAAACAGTTCGAATACTTCACATACATATTGCTTAATTTTAAAGTTGAAAAAAATACTCGAAAGGGGTAAAAAACAAACTCTTCATTATACCGACTTTTCAAGAAAACACCCCATTGTATCTCTTGTAATAAAATATTTTGACCAAACTCACTACGAGCAACCGTTTTCGAAAAAGAAAACCCCGATACGCTTTGTTTTGGTCACCCTGTATACCCTTTTCTCCTTATTCTTCTACCATTTCAGGTTTTCAAAGAAAGAAAAGACGAGAACAGAAATTACTAATTATATTTATGATTTTAAATTAAATTAAAATCTAAGCAATCTACTTATAACATATCAAATTAATTTAAAATTTAAAATGAAACTTTCTTTCGTAATAGCTATTGTGGAGGAAACTACGGTCGAGATATCGCCTTCTGTATGAATCGTATTGTGTTATTGCATGACCATGGTTTCGAGGCTAACCTAAAGGGATTCCCCATCGTCTGATGCACACTGACTTGCAGTAACTATGATCACAGTAAAAGTTAACATTAATAATATTTTAAGCGTAAAACTCCACATTCTGGTCTGATTATATGCCAAAGTGTACCCAGAAAATATAAGTAAAATTGTTGCAAAATTTTAATTAAAATGAAGCGAATAAATTATGGACGAACTCCAAATATCGAATAATTTAGAAAATAACCGTTGACTGTTGACGGTACCTGTGCTCCAAGTTTTTGAGCCACCTAGAGATATGTAGATATGCCCAAAAATATTTTTAAAAGATAAAAGTTAGCCACAACAAAGCTAACCTTGTAGAAACAACCAATACATCACCCATTTTCAACTTTTTATGGGTTTTGGACTTTTCCACCCAAATTTTTGAATAACCCATAAATTTTAATGTTTATATTAGTAATTTATGCCAAAAAATACCGTAACTTCAAAGTAGAACAAATCGATCAAAGCCATTTTACCATTATTTATTAATTCGCATAACACATGAAAAATGTAATTTTTATAAATTCTATATGAATCTTCCCTAGTCCTAGTTTTTAATTATCACGGCTTTCGCTTAAAAATCAAAATTTCACTGAACTTCATGCAATTTTAAATTCTGACCTTTTTTTATAGATAGAACGGAAATCAAAATTTGACCCTACCAATTATTAATATAAATTAGTAAACAAAATCACGAATTTAAAAATTGCAAATAAGAAAAATAGTGTATTTAGTAATAAGTCCAGAAAGTAACACTTTATTGGCAAGTACGCAAAATTCCAGACGCTATTTTGTTGCAATCAAAAATGTATTCTAATAAATAGTTCAGAAATTGTAAAACTAAGTTTCAACTTGAAAGATGTGCGATAAAGCCGTATATATGGAGTGGGTGTATCGCAATATGCTACTTTCTTGACGCCCACATGTAAATAAGCAAGAGCACAAAGTTTGATCGCGATGATAGCAATAATTCATTAAGCAGGTTCGATAAACATAATACATACAATAATATATTTAGTTTATATTATGATAAATAATCCAATGCGCATTTTTAAGAGCTACTTTTTGATCTAGACCGGAAAAAATTAACTTTCCAGTCAATTTCTACAGAAGACTTACAAAATATACATAAATCGACAGGAAATACTGAAGGGCAGCATGTTTTTGTAACAATTTGACAGGAAGTATTGCTTGCTTAAAAACCGTCGTTGAATAATAGCCCCCTCCCCCAACAAATAATTAAACGCGAATATTATTATTGCATTAGTTTAAATGTTGCTTAGCAATGACGAGTGTCAATTGACACGAGTGGCATTTTTAAAGACAATATTTACTTTAATGACAAAAAGTTAGCATTTTTGTGATAATTTTTTTAAAATAACTGATATGTGATAAGATTATTATTTTAATTTTTAATAAATTTTAGATTAATAGATTGTTGCCACTTTGGTGCAAGTATAACCTACAGTTTTAGCCGAAAACGGTATTAATTTTTCCGTATTTACAATTTAAACTTTTTAATCTAGATGTAAAAGTTGTAAAACTAAAAAATTCTGAATTAAAGGTAAAATATACGAGATTTGGCGGCTGCTCGGCCGCCATAACCTTCTAGCGAGACAAATATGTGGAAATTAATTTTGTTAATAAATAAATGAACCAATTAGAGAATGACGAAGGGGCGTTGCCCTCCCAAAAACCAAATATGAAGTCATTATTAAATTTATTTGTATTTAAAATTTTTTATCGCTTGCTCTCCCGAAGCTGTCACGTGGTTATAAAAAAATCGCACATACATAAACATACCCAAAATCTTAATCGAAATGTTTCCAAACTAACAGTAAGGGTATGGCATATCCTATCAACCTGTCGGATCTGACAATTTGACAGACTGGGCGGTTTGAGTGAACCTCTGTAGATGTGATTATAAAACCGCAGTAACCACCTACCAAAATCAGTGATTGACAGTTAACCGGAAGTCGATCATATTTACAAGGAGGCTGCGTAACGCAAACGAGAATTCTTATTTTAAATAATTCAGCTTTGAACTAGGAAAGCCTTCCTAGTTTTTGCAAGAACAAATATACCAAAATCAATAGTTTGACAAAATTACCCAACAATCACCAAAAGCGTAGGTGTTTATTTATTGGAGGACTGGAAAATCAACAAACAAGAAATAAAACGTCAAGTGCTTAGCGCCAGCCAATAAAAAGTAAAGATTACTTGAATTATTTTCGGTGGAGCTGTGGTTTATCGCACAGACGTATAAATAAAATAAAATTTTAACAGTTTTTCATAAAAATTAATAGTGAATTAAAGAAACAATTAAAAATTCATCGGCTGTCAAAAAAAGGTTCGGATATAATACAAAGGGAAGTCCATCGTTTATTTCTTCCGCAAACGTGACTTGTAATGCGTTATCTGGATAATTTCCATTGTGACTAATAAATTGTTCCAAATGGATATAGATTTGTTTGTTTATAAAAACTGGTCTTTTACATCGGCGGTGTATTTTAAGAGATGTATTTTCGATCCAAACGAAATTTTTCGAAAAATCACCCGAGGCGATAAAAATTGATATCGAAGAACCGTAGAAACAACTGCCAGTCTTGAATTCGCAATTTTCCAATAACAATAATAATAATGTAAATATTCAACAAAAAGAAAAGCAGTTAAATCAAGCTGCAAGCACATCCCGAGAAAAGTAAATAAAAATCCATGAAAAAATGAGGACCGGAATGGGAAAAGGCTAAAAATCGGCGTTGTTAAAATGTTGCTCAATGTCGGATCGAAATTTTTTTTCGCGCATTCCTCATAGGTGCTAATTGTTTTTGGCATTAATGGAACGAAGGCAAAAAAATTAACGATGTTGACAGAAAAAATGACCATTTAAAATGCGACGCAATAACAGTTCAGGTTAAAATAAATCTCGAAATGGTGAGAGAGAAAAAGCGAAGGTCACTAACTTCAGTTTAAAATTAATAACCTTTAATAGAGACAATCTCCATAGTAACGAAGTTTGTTTTGTTATTGAAGATGGTCAAAGTACCAGTTGGAAGTGAGAAAGGTGCGGTATTTTGATGTAAAAAAAGGAGACTTACATTTAGGTTTGGATTTATCCATTAATATGAGATGTTCGTGCTTGTGCCACGCCATGGGCTCTTGAGACATCGTACATAAGGTCTTATAATGGACCAGGGGGGTTCCAGAGATATCACTGGAAACACATCACTCACGTACAGGAGCGCTTTCCATGTTGTCAGTGGGTAAACAATCCGGCGTGCTCGGGGCAGTAACCTCCGTGCGCTCAAGGCCAGCACTGGATGCTGATGCCTCGACAGACACTGCCACTTCCGCCCCGTGCTAGAACGAGACAGAACGACAACAAACAGTCACCGTGCGCTCAATTAGCGTCCACTTCCGTTTATAAGCGAAGCACTGACTCAAAACAATGTCGTATCCTTCCTGTCAAGGAACAGTCACTCATTATTTTCATTTAAACCATAAATTGTCATGCAAGAGAATTCCACACGCGCCAGTAAGGGAGAAGAATGCGTGCACCCCTTCGTCTGACAGGAATGGACTCAACCGCGAGCTAGCACATAACACAGCCTTGGCGCTCGGGTCAAAAGCACACCAGGAAAATAACAACAATAAATTGTGCGTGAGAATAACTAAATTATCAAAAACACCGACTTGAGTTCACTTAAAAAACAAAGTAACTGTTCTTAGTTAACGTTGAACATGGCGTCCAGGATGCTCTTACCACACAAATCCTTCAAACGCGCAATCACTTAAATAATGTTTATATCACTGACGTTGCACGTGCACACAAAACGCTGTCATTTATTATTCCAAAGGTGATTATCTGCAGTGTAGCTGGCCAAATTCGTCTTACTTCTGTGTGATGTATTAATTTCAGTTATTGGCGACACGTTTGATACACAAGAAACGCTCAGAATCGACAACACGCCCTACCACTTCACCAACATGGCAACTACTGCTGCTGGGCGCAGGCGACTCGCTCGTCAAGGCGGTCGCGTCGCGCGATTCACACGGCCGCCGCAAGGGGCGTCCGATGTCGGGCCAACTGTACAATCACCTCAAAAATATAAAACTCTCGCACGCTCCTCTCGATATGGATAATAACAAGGAGCTAATTTTTTTTCTTTTATCACGAAAAAAAAAACAAGTAACTGGCGACGGGCTTCCGAAAATTTTACGTTCGTCATACCCGGGCGCCAATATTTTATTCATAAGTTACCAATTGTTTTTTCCTGTTTTGTTTCCCGCTAACGTAAATTTACGGAAAACCGCGTCACGTATTAATAAAAAAACAAAAGTAAACCTAATGACTTACAATACTTGAATGCAAAATATCGCGACGAAATTTCAGCAAAATTTAGTTCCTTCCGATTCGCTTTTTTAATTATTCTAGTGTTTTTAATCCAAGTTCCTCGGCTATCAGAAGTGGGTTTCGAATTCGTTACTGCCTACTCGATTTACTTCGCCTACGTTGTTGTTACGTCGCCGCCGTCGTTTTGTTGAGCTAAGTTCAGCAAACATGAATGCTGAACATATTTTTACTCCATTTTTTCGCAATAAACAAGTCGATGGCATTTTTTTAAAAATATCACACTTAATGCGTTGAGGTACGCGCACTCGGTAAAATTCAAAATAAATAAGTTTAACGACACACGATGCTAATGAATAGACAACAATGTTATGGTTTTTTCCACAAGTGGATTCATTTCAGTACCGAAGATTTCGCGAAAACGTGGGAAAAATAAAAAAAAAATCTTATAAATATCTTTCCACAGATCTCAATTTGATTCTGATTGTAGCGGTCTGATCGACGTCACACTTTGTAATATATACTGTAAGCAAATATCTAGTATTTATTTTGAATATCACTGAAGCAATCCAAAATATTCATAATCTTATCTCGCATTCTTTTCGACGACGAGCAAATCGCAAAAAAAATTTTTGTATTCTAGACTTTCTTTTATGAGATTCTTGAGAGAATTCTCTGGATCTCCTCCTAGATTTTCCTTAAGATTTTTTACGAATTATTGCAACAGAGATGCTGTTTGCAGTGGCGGCTGGTACTAGGAGAGCAATGGGATGCAATTCTTTTAAAACAGAATATTAATTTATTATTAAATTTTAATATTACACTATTATGCAATCTCACTCACCACCAAATTTCTTTTGGTAAGTACTTTTGAATGTAGTTAGTAAAAACGGGGCAAACCCCCAAGCCCCCACCAAAGTATCAGAGAGCCAAGGTTTGTGTCAGGGCCGTATTTAGGGGGGGTTATGGGTTACAACCCCCCCCCCCCCCAAATTATTTATCAATTAATAAAGTACTGGAAGTTCGACTGCAATCGTAAAAAAATCAGAAAAAATAAAAACAATTTTTACAACTATAACAAAAATATTAAACTTGAAGTGTTTAAATAAATATTAAAACTAAAGAGATATTTCTAATCAATTAAATCCCAAATTAAAAAATCGGAAATTTGTATTATAATCCGGCGCTTGGCGACACTGGATTTAATGCCTACTACTACTAAATTGTAGTAAAATAAAACAATTTTTTCACAAAATTTCAATTTTCTTGCGGTAACTTTCGACAAAATACTTTCAAACAAAATTTTCTAATAACAATAACCATAAATAAAATCTTAATTGCAAAAATACTTGCACAAAATTAAACTCAAAAGATAAGCGGAGCAAAATATAGGCCTCTGTCGTTTACGCCATCTTGGCAAAAAAAACCTCCCTCTACTGAATTTTCTCCAAACATTACATTTCAAAAATTAATATAACAAAATTTAAATTTAGAAAAACTTCTTTTGTATTTTAATAAATTAGCTATTTATTTTGTAATTTTTTTAACCCCCCCCCCCCGAAAATTTAATCTAAATACGGCCCTGGTTTGTGTGTTGCATCTACGATTGATTTAAAATTAAATTTCCTAATATATAAAATCCCAGCTCACTCCTGCTACAGCGTGTCAAAATTTTAGTAAAATTTTTGGAGGTGCACATGAAAGGACGTGGTTAACAACAGAAATTATCGAATAATAATAATCTTTGATCCTATCAAATTTTTTAGCATAAACCAAAAAATGCACAAACACTTTTTAGAACTAAAATGTTTAAGTTAACACAATATAAATACATCGTATGTATATTATCGCAAACTCCAGTTTTTTACTTTTTTGTGCAATTTTTTTGTGAAATTTTGCACGTTGCACAAAAAAGTAAAAAACTGGAATTTTTGGAAGCTATGGAAATTAATAAATTAAAATATTCATCTTCATTACTAAATAGTCAATCTGATTTAAATAACTCACCCCTACTAAACATTTTTAATAAATAATACTTCCCCCCCCCCCTTTCTAACTTACCTCACATCCACCTTCATTATTTCTCTTTTGTATTAAAGATACCCCTACCTTCTAGTAAATTCACACATAAATACACTATTTTTAAAATTACCCCCCTCTTACCCTCCCCCTTTTCTCTTACAATTTGTTGATAAATACGGAATTTTCTCGTTTCTCCTTCTAGTTCATCGCCTGATGATGCCATATATAGTGAAAATGTTTGCGATAATATACATACGGTGTTATATATTGTGATAACTTAAACATTTTAGTTTTCGAAAAAGTGTTTTGTGCATTTTTTGGTTTATGCTAAAAAATTTGATATGATTAATATCGAGTTACACTACTTAAACCGCACTTATCTATTGATCATGATTAATTTTTAATCCGTTCAAAATAAAATATAATAAAAGAAACCGGAATTATTTCAAAATCAAATTAATAAAATCAGAGCCGTACACCGATCGATCTTAGGTTAGCCTTATAAATTTATTAATTAATACCGCTAAAAAACAGATCCACCGTCTATCTGCGCGTCTGCGGACGGGCTTTCCAGCTAGTATTATATAAATTATATTAATTATAAAACATAATAAATTAAAAAGTTTTTAACAGAACAAATTAATTAAACATTAATAACAATTATAATTATTTTGTCTTACAGCAAAGGATATCGATTTTTTGCTGGAAAAACCTAAATTAAATTAAAACCTAGAAAGTGATATCCTTGGCTGAAAACTCAATAATATTCAATATTATTTAATTTTTATAATTTATTTAAATAATAAATAATTTAAAAAACTATTTTATTTATTTCAAAAATTAAATAATTCGCAGTTCTTAAAATTAAAAATTATTTCGGAGAACTATAGCAGAATTTCTGTCTATTAGAACCTAAAGAATTTTTTTGTAAAACTTAGAAATTCTAAGAAAAAAATATAAACAATCAAATTCGTCCCTTAAAAGAATTTATTCGTGAAACTAAACTAGGCGAACATTTTTATGGATTCTAAGGATAAATATTTAAACTTTTGTCCGGCAGAAATTGAAGAACTTTTTCGTAGAATTTAACAATAATTTTAAGAAAATAATAAAAACAATCAAATTCATCCCTTAAAAGAATTTTTTCGTGGAGCTAAACTAAGTGAGCATTTTGAATAAATATTTAAAGCATTTCAACTTTTTCGTAGAAATTAACAATAGTTTTAAGAAAATAACAAAAACAATCAAATTCTTCCCTTAAAATTTTTTTTCTAGTACTGAACTGTATTTTAAATAATTTTAAGATAATAAAAAAATAAATATTTATGTAGTTGAACCAACGACGTTTCCAGCCAAAGTAGTGAAAAGGGAATAAAATATTTATATTAGAAAAAATGTGCTGTCCCCCTCCCTAAACCACCCATGCCTGGGTGACAGGGATCCAGCTATTCGGCCGAAATTTTTTGTCCAAACGAATTTTGGCCGGCAATAACTGTAAATAGGTAGTTCAGTGCCGTAGTCAGGTAGTACATTCACAACAATTAATAATTTTGTTAACTTTCTCTTTAAACTACGAAGCCTGATTGCTCTAATAGGGAGTGGTATGTAACTATACTTTAGGAGACCACGGTTCAATGCTTGATCGCGCTGTCTGCACTGTTGTGATCTAAAGTCCAAGTTCGATCTATAGGCTATAAACTCGCCAATACATTCGGCAAACGTGGCGTTTTAATTACCACAACCTTCTTAAAAACCCTTAATGGAGGGAAAAAATAAGAAGCCTAAGTATAGGAGTGAACGAATAACGGATGAAGAAGAAGTGCAGTGTTATGGGTCTATAATATTTGACGCAGTCTATGTTTCCCGTCTTGCTATTCAGGAGTATCTTCTTCTTTAATTTTTATTAGGTCTGAAACCGGTTTCGACTAACCGCAACATCGGTGATGTTCTAAAGTCACTATTAGTGCCGTGAGCATATTGTTTTACATCCGAGGTAGTTTGCTAGACATATATCAGATGTGCCAGTAACTCTGGTTTTTGTTGTTGATGAAGGCAAACCATCAACCCAGAGGGACCGCCGGCTTAACGTGCCCTCCGAAGCACGGAAATGATCATAAGAAAGTTTAAGCTCTCCCCGGATTGGAACCGGGGTCAGCAGTTATTTGACCATCTCAGGAGTATCTTGAAGACCCCTTCATGCTATAACCTGGAAAAATAAATTTTCTGGATGTAAGCGTTGTATAATTCCGGTTTGGGAATAATGTAGATTGTTTTACTAAAGTTACCAAAATCCGGAGCTTTCTTGCCCTGTAAATCGGTTATCAATTTGTCGAATTCCTTCTTTTCTACCGCCATTATTTTAAATTATTTTTTTATAAAAATATTCTACTTGAAAGATGAAATCTACACGTAGGTTATAAGCTAATAATTGTTTTTTTATTAAAATATTTGGCTTAAAAAAAGTGATCTGTATACTAAGGCCATAAGTTAAGAAACTTTTTTTTTATTAAAAAGTTCTGCTTGAAAAGTAAGGTTTGAACGTAGGTTATAAGTTAGAAACAGTTTTTTATAGAAAAGATCTATAATGTGGCCAGTGGCGTAACTATACCATCTGAGGTCCGTGGCAAATTTATTGGATGCCCCCCCCCCCCAGTAAAAATCGTTACGTTGCAATTAAATTTTAATAAATCACTTAACCCTCTAGATCTAACAATCGGTCTCACAGACCGACGACTTTTATTTTTAACTGTAAATTTAAATAAACAATAAAATAAAACAAGAAAATTTTGTAAATAAATTGACTTTTTTCTACTAAAATTGACATTATTATAAAGAAAATTACCTAGACATTTGATATTATTTCTTTTTTGGAAAAAAAAAATGTAAACCCTAAGTTAAAAGAATTGAAAACGAGAATGGGTCTCTCAGACCGACGTTAGTACTCGTGTTATAAAAAACCATGTTAGTACTGAAGGGTTAAGAAGTTACCCAACAGTATTACAGTGGACGCCGCTTAATGTGATCACATTGGGACCTGGGGGTTTTATATAAAGGTGGTTGCAAAATGTTCAATTGTAATGCTGCATTCCGCTGGCTAATTTTTTTAAATTTATGTTTTTATTAAAATTAAAATTAAAAAATTAACATTTTTATTAAAATGTCATTTAAAAATGACATTTTTTTATGTCGCTTATTACGAAATTTTAAAATAGAACTGAATTAAATCGTACATTATCAGCATAATAGGAACTTTCTGCTATAATACACCTGACATGTGTCTGGGTGATGAATATGTCTGGGTGGTTCCCCGGTTTGTGTACAAAATTAAAACAAAATGCTTGTAACTGCAAACTAACTCCATTTTTATTTTCATAAAATTTAAAAATATTTCATTGACAAAAATGTTTTTTCCCTGTCAGTGACGCTAAAAATCTTAAATTCCCTGACTTTTCCTGATAAGTTTTAAATTCTCTAACTTTTCCAAGTTTTCGAATAAGTGGGAACCCTATATATAAAATTTATAATTTTTACTAAATTTTGTTAAAAATGTTAGGTTACTTCTGAGATTGTAGATTTCTGGGCGGTGGCCCCAGCCTTATAGCGTGGCCCATGGCATTTTGCCAGCCCTGCCACTCTATAGTTACGCCACTGAATGTAGCCTAAACAAGAAGTACATTCGTAGTTCTTATTAGCAAAAGTTTCTGGACTACCTCTTAGAAGATATACAATTACTCAGAGACGGATTACCGTTTAGGCTAGCTAGACTGGTCCCTAGGGGCGCACGAAAAAGGGATGCAATGTACCAAGCAAAATACATGACATTCTCAAAAATTAAATGTAGCAAAAAATACAATGTTTTTTTTTACTGATTACTGTTTTTATTTACTGATACAAAACATCTTCCTGTAGACCGTCATTTTGTCTACCACACGATACACTTGGCGGCGCAATAACATATACATCGTACAGTACATAATACATAAATTACAATTTTATTTTTGCTGCCAATAGATATTTTCGTTACAAGTTAGGAAAACTAACATTTTTCAACATTTCCAAGCCAAACATTTTCCAAGCCGAGAGTTAGGCCTCTTTAAAGCATTTTCTTTTAAATTTCCACTTTTACGTCGCCATCGCCTGAAAAATATTAATTTTTTACTAATTTTTTAAAGAGCGTGAAGTAATCTACAAACTAGATTAAAGCATTTTTGTCGTCTAAAATCAACCGCTTTTGAGTTATGAATAAAAGTAGGTAAAAAAATGTCGTTTAGTTGGAGCTTTTTTTGATTTTGGTTTGTTTCAAAACGAAACATTTAAAAAATTTTGACGCCCCATTTCGGATAGGAAATTTAACTGACTACAACTTTTGTCTAGTAAAAATTTTTGAAAAACCAATCCATTTCACCGAAAATCAGAAGGCAACTACAAAATAAAAAATTAAATTAACAAATTTTTTTATTTTTATTGAAAAATTATTTTATTAATTAAGGTTAAACTATTACATTATTTAAGTAAATCTTCAATCTTCGTGATTGCTTTAAAAGATGTATTAATTAATAAAATAATTTTTCAATAAAATTAATAAACTTAAATTTTTGTTTTGTAGCTGCCTTGTTTACAATTTTCTGATTTTCCGTGAAAGGAATTGGTTTTTAAAAAAAATTTACTAGACAGAAGTTGTAGTCAGTTAAATTTCCTATCCGGAATGCGAAGTCAAAATTTTTGTAACATAATTTGTTTCGTTTAAACGATACAAGAGTTTTGTAAGAAACCAAAATAAAAAAATTCCGAATTTTTCAACGTTTTTTTACTTATTTTAATTTCTAACTCAAAAGCCGTTAATTTTAGACAATAAAAGGTTTAAATCTAGTTTGTAGATTATTTCACGCTCTTTAAAAAAGCACTAATCCAATTTTACCTAAAAATCAATATTTTCTGGGCTATGGTCTCAGGAAGGTGGAAATTAAAAAAAATGCTTTAAAGAGGTCTAACTTTCGAAGGTTTAAATTTAGAAAAAAAAATTTGTTAAAAATGTTTCTGCGAAAAGTGTCATCTATCACCGACTAAGTTATATAAAGTGTATCCGGAGACACCCTGTATAAACAGAAACAAACTTTAGAGTAAACAAAAAACAAAAGTAATTTATATGTTTATTTTGCTAGCTTTTTCTTTAACTAATTGATTAATATAAAATACCGATATCATTTAATTTTCTCTGTCTCAAAGAAGATCGTAAATAATTTTTTATCCTTTTTAGGGCTAAAAAAGATTAAAATAAAAATTGCCGCCCCCAAAATGCTTGCACCCCGGTGCTATAGCTCATTTAGTCCTGTGGTTAGGGTGGCTCTAGTTGGAGTGGAGCCTTTTTTGCCAAGATGGGGAAAACGAAGGGGGCCTAAATTTTTGCTCCGCTGATCTTGAGTTTTTATTGTTCGAATAGTTTTTACAATAAATTAATTTTTGTTATACGAATATTGTTAATTCGAATTTTGTTATGATAGTATTTTTGGTCAAAAGTGGCCGCAGCTAAGATTTTGATTTTGTGAGTTTTTTGAATTTTTTTTTATTATTAAAGTAGATTAGTAGATTTTTATTGGGTAAGCTATTTTTTTCATTGGATGAACGATTATTTATTGGAAATCATTAATTTGGAGTTATATTAAATGTTTTAAATATTGAATGAAAATTTATTAAAGAAACGACAACACAGTTTGATAAGCCGAGCTGCGGACCGGTATGATAAAATTTAACTTTACTATTTTAAATTGAATTGGAACGAATACTTTTAAAATTGAATCTTGGTAATAATTTGTCAAGAAGAAGAAGAAGAAATTTTTGAAGAAACAAACAAACAAAAAAGTCAAGCCTGACTGTTCCCGAACACCAAAGCTCACCGAGCAAGCAAGTGTTTGATATTTGGAAATTTTACACCAAAATCACTCAATACATAATATGTATAAAATAATAAAAAATAACTGTTTAGATTTTTTATTAAGGCACCATACATGTGTGCCTAAAAGCGCAGAGGTACCTTAATCCGCCCCTGCAATTACTAAATTGAGCAGGAATTTGGAATGAATCTGTCTTTTCGTGATGTTGCAATTTTTCATGGTATAAAGTGTGCAGATTTTGGATTTCAAACGCCTTCTCAAAATTTTCATGACGATATCAATACGGTGGTGACGCAAAAAAAGGTTATTGAGAAGAATGTGATGAGAAATTGCCATATGCAACACTGTTTACAGTTCACCTAACTGTTTATTTTAGATCTGATTGAATATTTTGAGAAAGTCCTAATAAATGAATGGGATCAATTTTTAGAGTGGGCTGACATCTACCACAGTTATAGCTAGGAATCATGGAGCTCCGGTATAAAATATTCCTCCCTTCAAAAGAAGAAAAAATAAAAAACGTATAATATTAGTACTTTACACCATGAGTTGGGAAAAAGGCAGATTACTGATCACTGGAGTTGATGAAAACTTTTCAAAAATAAAAGTTTCGATCTTGACCAGTTATCTAGTCAAAAAGAATTGACCTCGACGTGATTCGAACACGCAACCTTCTGATCTGGAGTCAGACGCGCTGCCATTGCGCCACGAGGTCGTCTTGTTTATTATTTGATGATAGAAATAAATAAATTACCACTTACTTTTGCAAGTAAACATTTTTTTTGTAATTTTGGGATTTGCTGATAATAATATTTTATTAACTGCTGCCAAGCTAGTTTGTTCCAGGCTCTGAAAATTGAGCCATGCCAAACACAACCCAATGATTTGAGAGTTTTTCCACGATTTTTTTATAAAAGAAACTTCAAGAAAGATAACCACGTTCATAGAGAGAGACTACCTTCGGGAAATCACGGTTTTACAGGATGATGTCCACCAATGTAGACAACCCCGGTTGATTCCTGAGTTTTTGAACAAAAAATTAAGAAAGTTCTATTATTTATTAAAAATATTGAACATAGGTGAATTGTTTGGTCAAACTGATTATTTACTAATAATGTGAATGATATTGCTGAGTAGATCAGCACCCCCACGTCTTTTGTCCATTTCCTTCTGAAATAATATGACTACAAATTAGAAGTCGAAATGATTTTTTTACTTTTATAAAAAAAGTCTGTCCATCATCAAGACATAGAAATTAAACTTTTTCGCATATTTAGATTTAGAGCAGACATTTGGAATAAATCTGTCTCTTCGTGATGTTGCAATTTTGCATGGTATAAAGCGTGCAGATTTTGAATTAAAACGCTTTCTCAAAATTTTCAGGACGATATCAATACGGTGGTGACGCAAAAAAAATCATTGAGAACAATGTGATGCGAAATTGAGATGCTTGAACAATGGGCTCTGTTTGGCACCGGATTAGCTGCCATAATATGCAACCAGGGCCGTATTTACGGGAAGGGGGGAGTTTTAGGGGTTAGAACCCCCTCGAAATTATTTATCAAGTAGTGGAAGTCCGCCTGCAATCGTAAAATAATCAGAAAAAACAAAAACAATTTTTACAACTAATAACAAAAAATTTAAACTTAAAGTATTAAAAAAAAATTAAAACTAAAGATATTTCTAATAAACTAAATCCCAAATTAAAAAATCGGAAATTCGTATTAATATCCGGCGATTGACGACACTGGATTGAATACACCTACTACTAAATTGCAAAAATATAAAAACTGACGATGAAGAATATAAAAAAGTCCTATATATTTACAGTACTGTGTGAAAGTCTGCGACGCCTTAATTAATATTGTTAGTTATTACTTCTATTAATTAATTAATTTTTTGAAAAATAATTATATTAAAATAAATGAAATAGATATTTTATCTTAATTCTTACTATTATGGTAAAAATTTTAAACTGCTATTAATTGTTTGAACCAAAAATTTTAAAAGAAAAATAAATTTTATGACCGTCATCGGCAACATAGCTTATAATAACACTTCCACAATAAATTAGAGTGGGCATTGCAAACCCATAAATTGTCTTATATTTTGGTGTAATTTAGTTCTTTGTTTTGATAACATTATTTGCCATCCGTAAAATAAGGATTTAGTTTGTGATTATTATTAATTAAAAAATTTTTATTTAAAGACGGTTTTTTACAAAAGAGTTTAAAATTAAAATATGAATAAGTTTAAACTTATTAAAAATATCGTAGTAAACAAAACTTTTAAAATCGCACAAACAAAATTTTATCCGCGAAGCCCCCCAGAAGTCAACCTGTAATCAAAATTTGTAGCTCACTCAACAAATTATTTTCAACCATTAAATAAAGTTCACAAAAACTTAAAGAAAAATCGCTCAAAAAAATAATTACTTTAATTAAATAAAAACAATCTTCTCACAAAATTTCAACTTTTTTACAGTCACTTTCGACCAAAATACTTTTAAACAAAATTTTCCAATAACAATACTCAAAAATAAAATCTTAATTGCAAAACTACTTGCACAAAATTATACTCAAAAAATCAGCGGAGCAAAATCTAGGCCTCCATTGTTTCGGCCATCTTGGAAAAAAAACCTCCCTCCCTTGCAACTTAAATTTTTTTATCTAAGTATTTATTGATTTATCGAGTTCCTTCTATTTTTTATTTTATATTTGTTTTTTATTGTAGTTTTTTTTATTTTTTAAATATCTTGTACTTTATACATTTATTTTTTGTTTTGAATTTTAGTTTCCTTTATATTTTAATAAATTTGCTATTTATTTTTTAATATTTTTACCCCCTCCCCGCCCCGGAAATCTAGTCTAAATACGGCCCTGTATGCAACACTGTTTACAGTTCACCTAACTGTTTATTTTTGATTTGATTGAATATTTTGAGAAAGTCTTAATAAATAAATGAAATCAATTTCTAGAGTGGGCTGACGTCAACCACAGCTCCGGTATAAAATAAGCTTTCCTTCAAAAGAAGAAAAAATAAAAAAAATATAATATTAGTACTTTACACTATGAACTGGAAAAAGGCATATTACTGATCACTGGAATTGATGAAACCTTTTGAAAAATAAAAGTTTCGATATTGACCAGTTATTTAGTCGAAAAGAATTGACCTCGACGTGATTCGAACACGCAACCTTCTGATCTGGAGTCAGACGCGCTGCCATTGCGCCACGAGGTCGTCTTGTTTATTATTTGATGATAGAAATAAATAAATTACCACTCACTTTTGCGAGTAAAATTTTTTTTGTAATTTTGGGTTTTGCTGATAATAATATTTTATTAACTGCTGTCAAGCTAGAATTCAATTTGTTACTTTGTTCCATGCTCTGAAAATTGAGCCATGCAAAAGACAATCCAATGATTTCAGAATTTTCCCACGATTCCCACATTTTAAAACTTGGATTACTAGGGAATGATGTCTACGAATGTGAACAACCTTGGTTGATTTTTGAGTTTTGGAACAAAAATTAAGAAAGTTCTATTATTTATTAAAGGTGAATTGTTTAGGTCAAACCGATTATTTACTAATAATGTGGAAAAATATTTTACTCTGATGGTTTTTATTGCTGAGTAGAATCAGCATTTCCCTACGTTTTTTGTCAATTTCCTTTTAAAATAATATGACTGGAAATTAGAAGTCGAAAAAATTTTTTTACTTTTATAAAAAAAGTCATAGTCATCAAGACATAGAAATTAAACTTTTTCGCATATTTAGATTAGCTTAGATTAGTTAGATAATAGTTGAAAAACTGAAGCCAAACACGTCGAAATTGTCCTGGATTCCTGTATAATACCTTAAGTCCATAATTATTTGTTCATCGGTGAGATAAGGTTACTTTATATACTTTTTTTTTAAATGCAAAGCATGGTATCGCAAAGAAATCAAATAACGGGAAGATACAATTATTTTTAAATTGCAGCTTTGCTATTTTTTACTCTCCAGGAAGATTTAATTAAAATTTATTTTTTGTTATTTATATCACTTATAGTTTATTTCCTAAAACGTGATTGAAATCCAAATCTATATGTCACATGTAAACATTGCCCTTTTGTTTAATCGTGTGATTAATATTATCGATATCGCGTTAACTTTACAACTTTAATTTCCAGTTAAATTAGGTAGCATTCATGTTTTCGGAAGCTGACCTACAAATAATATCAATGTTTGTCGAAAATAAAAATACCAAACATGGATGTTGCCCAATTTTTTTGCACGCGAGAAAAAGATAATTTTATTTTTGCAGGTGCAGAAAAATAAAATATTTGGGGGACACGAGAGCGTCAAGAAGCAGGTTCGCGATACCATCGGCCATAATAAATTAGAGATAATTTCGAAAGTCTGACCACTTGCTGAAAGTTTTTCCTAGCGCCAGTACGAACGAATTTGGTGAAGTTTATTATCCTATATTATCAGTACAACATATTTTAAAATTATGTACCAAGATTGTTAAAATATGTAAAATTTGAAGTTAAAATGTGCCTTAAGCACGAAGAATACTTGAAAAGCACGAAGCAACCAATAATAAATTTAAATTACCTGTTCCAGACTTTCTATCATTATACTCCCAATGTCCTAATCTGCATAAATGCTTACAATTTCAACGAATTTGAATTTAAACATCACGTTTTAAAAACTTAAATAAGTGGCAGCCGGTCAAAAATAGTTTCGTTACGATGAAAAATCTCGTGCTGCATGAAAAGAAAAATTTAACTCATTTTTTCTTCAGCCAAACCGCGAAATCGGGAGAGAAAGCCAGAAATCTAGAAGTTGACAAAATAACCGCTAACGGATAAAATTTTAGTTGGAAAGCAAACAAAAATCTCAGAACAAGGATTTTAATTAACATACCGTAAACTAATAAAACTTATTGATTATATTGAGTTGGCGTTTATAACCTACTTTAAATTTCATTATAAAAGTATTACCCAAGTCGATAAATACTCCTTTTTTATTAAATTTTAGTTCTTGAAGTTTACTGACATAGGCATACGAGGACAATATGTAGTTAATAAAACATTATTCTCTATTTCCTATCCTTCCATTTGTATTAAGATTTAATATAGTTTATAATTAAATTGAGTTTACAACAGTGGGTTACAGGGTGGTCTACCAACTAGTTACGTACTATTTTTCTTCCAGAAAAAAATTATTTCAAAACTAAAGAATGAACGGCAGACACGTGTTTCTGACTCTTCAACCCTAATAATTGTTATGCAATTAAGTGTTTTCCTAGTGCGTATAGAACTGACGACGTCTAACGAATCGGAAACACATTCCTTACCCGCACAATAATTTTTTAATAGTTAATTGTAACTGCTCATTTTTATTCACATTTTTTGTTTTGTTGGTTTTACACTTCAAAGTAGTACAATTATTACTTTTTTGTTGAACTTCTCCCTAAAAAACCTGACATGTCCAAAGGTATTAAATTTTATAATAATATAAAAATAAATAAAATAATATAAAAATATAATAATATTGACATAGAAATTTTTCCATTTCTTTATCAAAATATTCAAAAAACAAACTTTTTTCTCTACACCGGGTGACCGGCTGCACCCCCAAACATAGGAAATTGAAAAATAACTTAAAAAATGAAATTTTATATATTTTTATAAATAGGAAATTAATTTTTTTTTTAAATTCCTGATCCTCGTTATAACGGATTTTATCGAAACATTTTTCTTTTGTTTTTATTAGTATTGCTAAAAATACCAAAATGAAGTTTTAGATAACTTTTCCCTAGAATATTCCTATCTTTTGAAAAAAAATTGTAATATTAAAAAGTTAGATTAGTGCAAACAAAAACTTAAAGTTGAAACGTTTCATTTTTGTTTTTCCTATACTTTTTCCATTTATTTTTTACCTGGAGAGAATTTCGCCGATCCTAGGAGCTTTGTACGATATCTACTCTAAGGTAAATATCAAACTCAAAAATTTGTTATTGATTCGACCGTAGGCGAATTGTGCCGCAGGCGATTTTTCTAAATGACGCTCAAAACTTTTAGCTGTGATTGCTTTTTTAATTTTATTCGAAAAATAGGTTTTACAAAAATATCATCAAAGTTACTAATCAAGTACGATGCTGCTAAATTTATGGAAAACTTAACTAAACTGAACTTAAAAATAATTATTTTTTAAGCAGAAGTGGTGCAAACGGGCATAGGGCATAATTCCATAAAGAAATTTAAGGTAGTTTTAAGTTAGTAGCATATTTGCTTAAATTGAATAAAATTCATAAGAAATTAAAAAGTTTTTAATTCAACAAGTTTTATAACATTTAATACTTTATAATTTAAAATTTGAAAGTTTACGGATACTTTCAATCGGTGTTCCAATCCATTAAATAATAATTTCAATGGATATATAACCCTGATGCACTTATCCCATCGCCGCCAATGTTAGGCGCGTTTTATCAACTTTAAGCATTATAATACGTCGTCGGGATTAATGAATAAACTGATCGTGAAACTTTTAGGGTTTTTAACAAACCTAAAAACTGAATTTTGAAAAACCTTCATATTTTTGGCCTTTTTATAGCTTATTTCATTTAAAAAATTAAATTGGACTGAGTAAATTTTCTTAAGAAACATTTTATTTTTGTACTTAATGAATAAACTGAACATGAAAATTTTGATTGTGAATGATGGGACAAAATTCTAGAACTATTAAAGTAAATTATTTATAAAATAAAATGTAAATTAATTGATAGTCAATTTTAGGATGTCAATACGTTGCCAGTATGTGAAGGTATACAAAGCAATGCTGTTTATAGAAAATACGTTTAAAAGTTATGAACAATTTCCATAATATTAATAATATGCATACAACATATTCAATTTTGACATTTACAAATACAATATTAAGACTAGAAGCACTGAAAAATTTCTTACATTTTTCAGTCATCTAACTTTAATCTAAGATTTAAGATAAGTTCAAAAGCTTATGGTTATGGAGCTTCATTTTTAGGTTTTGTTCACTAAAGAAACCTACTTCTGGTTGGAACACCCTATAGATTATAATATTATTTGTTCTGAGTAATAATAAAAGTTTCTTGGTTAATTCTTTTTATAACTTTTGTTGAACTTAGTTTACAAACAAAGGTAACAATTTTTTGTGAAAATGAACAAAAACCAATATTCAATTATTTAAAAAAAAACCTTTTATTATAAATTTTATATTAATAAAAATATTTTTTGCATTTTTGTGCCGTTTTGTTTCAAAATTTAATTATTTTTGTTTGGATAATTTTAATTTAATAACTAATTTAGTTTTTTGTTAATTATTTACAAGCAAACGAAACCACACTTCGAGGAAAACATTTCCAAGTTTCATATTCGCTGGTAAATTATTAAATTTATCGGAAAAGTAACCGGATTTCATTGCAGATTATGTGTGGGTTGTTGCTTAATGTTTGGGCAACAATCGACGAGTTACCCTGCAACCCCTAAAGAAGTTGGAAAAAATAATGATTTGGAAAATTGAAAGTAGAATTTTGACTTTTTATTGAGGTGGCGCGAAAAAATAAACAAGGATGTCGAAATAATGAGATTAAGCGAGTAAACAGACCTACTTACACCAAAACTTAGGAATTACACAATATTTCTCACTTTCTCTAATTGTGACGTGCAATAAAATGAAAAAATAGGTTTTCCACTAAAAAATTGTAATTTTCCTAAATGAAAATTCTGAAGCGTAGGCTTAATAATTCAACGCTGGAAATTAAAATGGAAAAACCACGAAAAGAAGAAAATTCAACAAGGTTTTCACAGAAACGATGAATCCTTCCTTTCTAATTTGTTCGATTTTCTATAATTTGACCTAAATAAAATGATACTGCAAATCAAAGCAATTTTACAATATTTACGTAAATGACGTCTATTACTGCGCATTTACGACTACCCACGCTCGCCGTCGTGACGTAGCCGACGCCGACGATAACATACGTCACATAAAATGATGTCACAACTAGAAGCCTACTTACCTTCGTCTATCTATAAATTATTATAACGTTATGTTATGTCTCGTAGTGATCACGAGGAAAGATGACGATTGTTTACATAAAATCTCCGATATTGACTTCCAAATTCACCTCATTGTTTAGTTAATCGAGGGTGGACTACAACAATACAAACAAAATTCATAATCAGAAGCTTTACCTTAAAAAATTAGGTCGTGCGGCTGTCAATCACATTCTAATAATTAATCACGTCGATCTGATTTGCTAGTATATTTTATAGTGTGTAGATTTTTTGCCCTCCACTGAAAAATTATCCAAACTCAAAACTGCCTATATAATAAAATTAGCGCCGAGACAATTTCTACAACACAAATTCCAAGGAAATAGGCAGGACTATTAAGTAGCCAGTATAAATTATAAAACCCCAAAAGCCTTGGCGAATGACCGCGATTTCTATCTATCCATAAGTTTTCATTTTGACTTTTTTTTATAATTGTACAGCAAGAATTTTATAATAAACTTTACCATATTATATCTTATCAAACCTGTTTTGGCGGAGGGGAGGGGGATAATTAAAGATTGCCAGGGTACTAAAAGAGTGTGTTGATAACACAGTAAGGGCTACTTGTACAGTGCTAGTTTAACAGTCGTTTAAACCAAATTTAACTTAAAACTAGGTTTAACTATTTTTTCACCTTGTTCAGTCATAGTTTAAGGATTAAACTAGGTTTGAACCAAGTTTCTAATATAGGATCTGCCAAAAAATAATTTTACTTCTATTTTGATATTAGTAGTTATAAGAAACTTGGTAAAATTTAAATTTGTACTAAATTTTCAAATTACACTATATTACGAATATTAAACTATTGTAGTTTATTGTTTAACAATGTTGTTAAACAACATTTAAACAATTTAAAAAATCAAAATAAGACAGACGCTTCGTACAATTTACAAATGTCAAAATATTCTCGTTAGTAAATACTACCAAATTAGTTAACTATAAAACAAAATCCCTAGAAATTTTAATACCAACCATATAAATTACTACTATACTGTAGATTATTTAAACCCTTCTTAAACTTCATTTATACAACACCTACGTTTTTAAACGTCGTTTATAAATTAAACCAACTTTTACAAAACTCGAAATTAAACTCACACTGTACAAGTAGCCCTTAACCATAGAAAAGTTTCGGTCTTGACCATAACTGGTCAAAAAGAATTGGCCCCGACGTGATTTGAACACGCAACCTTCTGATCTGGAGTCAGACGCGCCACAGGGCCTTCTTGTTTATTGTTATTATAAAATTGGATCCTCGTTGATGATAGGAACAAATAAACTACCCACTTTAGCAAGCAAAAAACTTACTTTTAGCTCTATTAATGGCTTCCAAGAGTGTAAAATTTTCTATTTAATATATTATTAATTTGAAAATTTGTGTCACGCAAAGATACCTTCCGGGGATATTTCATACCCCTGAAGTTCTGAAAGAGTGAAAGTTTCCTATTAAATAAAGTCGATCACAGATCATACACGCAAACTTTCGATTATTGAAACCGAGAGGTCTGGGGGGGTATGGAATAACTCCCAGTAATTGTGTTAAAAAAAAAACTCCTAAAACCAGAATTTCGGTGTCGGTTTAAACTTGAGATTAACTCAAGGGCGGATCCATCCAAAGTTTACTTACTAAAGGAGGTCAAGTGAGTTTACTCATTATCTCAGTAATTGTGTAAAAAATGATAAAAGTAATGCAAAAATAATAAAGCTTCTGGTATGACAGCATACCAGAACAGAGAAAGAAAATATTTGAAAGTTTGGAATAGATGGATAGAGAGTGCTGCTGGCGTTTGTAGACTAGATCGATGGGATGGGAAAACTTTCAAAACGGAAAAGGTCCTCGAGGATCTTCTCTTTTAAATTATTAATTTTAAAAAAATGAAACTTTGGTTGATTGTAATGCCAAAATTATTCGGCTTCGCCATTGTGACATTGTTTTGTTGCCTCGTTTTCTCATATGAACTAATATTGCTTTCAATTTTTTATCTTGGCTTTTAGAATTATTGTTCAATTTGGGTTTGAACAATCATACTCGACATTTGTGGCACTGTTTTAAAATAATTATAACTGAAGGCAAAGTGGTTTTAAAATTCCTATTCAAAGTTAGTTGAATATATATAATCGAATAAACAAGTCGTATAATAAAAAAAGACAAGTGGATACTCGGCATTCAGTATAGCGATTCGCAAATATATCATCTTATGCTTATAGCACATACACTATACTCGAGTCAGTGCTATATTTCACATTTCATTTTTATCGCATATATAGAACAAAGTCATAATAGCAAAGAAAAATGCGTAATTTTATGTATTTATTAAAAATTCAATACTTTCACGATTTTCATACAAACAAGATATAAAATGCTCAACGCAGAATTTTTATTAAGCACCGTACGCTCAAAATTAACAATTACAAAGATATTTGATTTATTTCATAAAATAAATATGTTGCTTATTGGACCGAGAAATATTTTTGGGTAAAAACTTTTAATTAAAAAACCGCAAAGAAAAAGTTATTAAATACAGCTCCGAGTAAGTTACGTTAGTGTGGGTAGACTACGCAACTAAACTATCGGGTGAGCTAATTGGTATATGCTAATTAATTTCAAAGTAAAATTTCAAACTTTTGTTTAGAAAAACTGTCCTGCCATCACCAGCATTTATCGGTCGGGACGCAAACTTCTCGGTTCTAATTGTATCGATTTACAATTTCATTCTCTCTGTACAGGGTGGTGTTCCCATCGTAACAAATTCAAAAGTTTTAATTAAATTACACCTTCGTGAAACCAGTCACATTTTTAACATTGCTTCACTTAATTTTATATAATCTAAAGCCGTTCCTTTTAGCCTATAAATGATTATAATCTATTTTGTAGATAATTTCGTGATTTTTAACAACAATCTGAGTAAATCAACAGTTTACAAAGAATTCTATTGTCTCGAAAGATTTATTTATGTAACATGACGGTGCCTCCACAATCAAGGAAGTTAAATATTTCAGACTCTCGAAGAACATAGATAAACGAAGTCCATTTTCTCATACACTGGTAAGTTCGATAGTTTGCAATATTTAGTTTAGTTTAAGTACCTAAAATATTTTAAAGAATTACTCTTCAAGTTAAAGAAGGTTGCAGGTTGGATATTTTGGAAAAGTTCTGAAGTGATGCGCGCTCGTTTGGTTGAACACATTGCTTTTTCTCCATAACTTTTGTTATCAAATAAATGCACAAAACTCGTTATTTGAAAATTTTGGAGTTACAAGTTTTAAACTTTTAATTGTTCACACTCGAATAGCAGAAAAGTTTCTAGTTTGGTAGTCGTGAAACCACTATGTATAAGTTTATTGCTTTTAGTACTTTTCTCCCTGATGAACACTAAAAATCCTGAAATAATAAACAGTTTTAGTTCGAAACAAATTTAATGCATTAATGTGTAAAAAAAGAAAGGCCATCTTGCAACGCCGAGGTATTCAATTCGATCCCAGACGCAATAGAGCACTTCTTCAAAGATTTCCCGTGATTCTCTTCTGGTTTTAGGTCTGAAAGTGATTTAGACGTAGCTTATGTTACCATACTAACCAGAGTTCACGTAAAACTCCATTGCGATAATCTGCGGTGCTTTCATTTTCACCACATGAAAACATTCGCCAAACATTTCGCAAGTGTAACGAATACATGCATAAATACTGTTATACATGACTGATGATCGAGAATAATTGTGAAATAAGGGCCTTTATATTATGTTACAGAGTTTTTTATTTTTAAGTAATTTTTTTCATTTCTATAGCGTAAGTTTTTCAGAATTCAACCCTGTTAAATGTGAATTATTGTCATTTTAGTTTCTTTAAATATTATCGTTCAGGAACAGCATTAAAAAAATAAAAATTTTAGTTATAAAAACTGAAAAAGTAGGTCGGAATATAATATGTAGGTCATTCAACACTCAACAGCGTAAATGCAGTCGGTTGTGAGTTTATTCACTTCGTTAAGATTTCGATTCGGCATATTTATATCAGAAGAACCCCGGTTGACGTTGGTTTATTGTACAAAGGTGAAATCAGATCATTTCTCTTTCGCGTTTCAATTGCATAAAAATAGAACAAAAACAAAAAGGATTTTTCAAAGACAGACCGGATATCTCGTGTATTAACTATATCATCACTTCATCAGTTACCTACCATAAAATTAAAATGCAATAACAAGCTTGCAGTGATGCGATGCTTCCGGTGCATTATGAAGATACACTTTCGCCATTGATTACATCGATGTAAGTGGGCATATTACTCTAGTGAAAGTTCATCACTCTATTTCCTCGCTAATTTATTACACCTACTAAAATTAAAAATTTTATATATTGCTATGATCTTGTGGTAGTAAATCATTAGGGTCATCTTAAAAGAGAGACAATTTAAAACAAGCAGTATATAATATTGTAAACGTTTTTCCAGCTCGAGGTAGATTTAATTGTGCTTGAAAGGTATGACAAAAATCAATTTTGAAATTACCATAACTTGCAGAAGATAATTTATATAAAAATCTAACTCAATTTTGTACATTTACAAGCAATTTCCACACCATTAAATTTCCATTAAAACACCTTTCCAGATTAAATATCGCGTTGTTTATATTTAACATTGATAATTAAAAATGTTATTTAAAAATAACTCCATTAGAGCTTCAATTTATGAATTAATAATTGTGATTCCTCACTTACGCGATGATGTAGAAAGAAAACAATGCTCGAGTATGTTACATCACAGTTTATTATGATAATTTCTCCGGAATGCATGATTAATTAATGCATCAGTTATTTCTGGCTACGATTAAGTCTTAAAATAGACAGCTATAATTAGAGTAAAAAACGCGGTATGGTACACACAACCAAATTTAAAATATAAACTGCTAGGTGAACGAGATAAAAAAGAGTTTTGTCTTCCATTACTAAATGAAAGAGGAAACATCGGGAGAGCGTGGAAGAAAATAAAACTTATCAAAACAGAAATCAGTGGATTGGTGTGGATTTTAGTTGTAACGGGTTGGGGTAGGCTTGCTTTGCCCTTAGTCTCGGTATTGATCTTCGCTCGACTCGTCTGAATGTAAGAACATGCCGTGATCCAAATAAAAAGATGCTGCCTCCACGACATCTGCACTAATTTGTTTAATATTTCCTTAGCTAATTTATAAATAACAAAAATTGAATTTATATATCAGATTTTAATACAAAATTGTGATTGTCATTTTTAAGATGACTACAACCAAAAAATTTGTTTCATTTACATAATATTTAGAAGGACGAAAGCTCTGTATCCTGGAAAAAATATTTTTAGATTAATAAAATAAATATTACTCGTATTTTACAGCAAACTGCAAGTGCATCGTGATTCTGGAACATAAACTTATCGATTATGCAATCTAGTTCACCAAATAATGTAAGGAAAATGATTAAAAATTAGAATCAGATAAAACATTAAAATTACTTTTCTGCTGTGAAATTCACACTAAAATTTCTAGTTTAAACTTACGAGTAGTTCCAGTTGATTTGTCTACTTGGTCGTAATTGGAAAATGGAAGAGAAAAAGGAGAACCGGTTTCAGCAGGTCCATTATAAAAAAAACAGAAAGTACTTACGACAAAAAAACAAATTTTTTATTTACTAGAACCTAGTATCAAGTTTTGTCCGTTATAAACGAAGCTGTTTGTACCCGGCTTCGCCCGGTTCAAATCTTACGCCATCTATTTTTTATATTTTTAAAAAACTCCGGAGATAAATCTTCTGTTATCTGCTCTGTAAATATCATAATTTTTGAAAAATTTTTCCAAAGTTTCTTGAGATCTGTAATATAATATGAGCATGTAGGTAGGTATACAAGCCAACAAAATATTTTTGTAGTTGTATAACTTCTTTCAAAGTTGATTCTGTTGGCTTGATTTTGGACGATAGGCCCTAGGCGTGTTTATGTAATGTGTTCCTTATGAAAGGATCCTTTCACAAAAGGTCACGTTCGGTTTCCAGGTAAAATCATTGCATGTTTACATTTAATTTTTGGTGCAAATCGAACCTTATATTTCGTGAAGCAATCCTTTCATAAAGAGCGAGTTACAGAACACAACCCTTAAAACATGAATTTCTTTATCCATACTGTTTAGTTGCGCAACGGATGTCTTCAAATCGAATTCGTTTTACCACAGCTTTCACTACCTCACGAGTTTGTATTGTGTAATAAAAACTAAAATTAATTGTTTTAAATTTGGGGTAACTCGCTAGATTAGCTCCAGATGTGTCTAGTCCTATTTTATTATTAATGGTGGTAATTATTTCGAAAATTTCTGTGTTTTAGAAATATTTACCCCTTGGTTTTACGTGCCCCCCGAAGCACAGACCCGGTCATAAAAAAATAGTCAGATACCACTACCATTGATGTCATTGTTGTAAAAGCAGATCAATGAAATAACACGGAATTAACCAGCTAGCATACAAAAAATATTCTTATATGACTCTGGTATTCATAGGCAGGTCACCCGTATAAGTCCGAGTAATGCCCTATAACTGTTAACGAAGGACAACCGCGTTGGCTAGTAATTTATAAAAAATATGATGAAGCAATGTTTACTTACCTATACACCTTGCTTACAATTTGCATAAAGGTTGATAACTGCTAGTCTAGAAATATAAATAGTAAGGCGCAACGACGCGCAAACTCGGCTTTATTTTAGCTACCAATACGTGTTTATATTGAAAATCGGTCAATCAGGTAGTTGCATCTGTGTAAACTGTAGCACCATGGGTTTTCATATTTTCTCATCTTCAAAATCCTGGAAGCATTCAAGACTTTTTCATCAGTGACCAGCAAGCCTTTTTGTTTTTTTGGATTGATTAGATAACTTCACGAAAACAGGAATTACCATTAGGCTAGACTCAAAGTGCAGTACAAACACAACCACGTTTAATGCACTTACATTAATATAATACAAGGGACTAGTAAAGTTCTCGTTTTGTGAAAACGATTTAATTGCTACAATCTAAGTCAAATTATATCACATTAAAATAAATAGATATAGTTAAGTATAGGAAGAATTGTTTAAGTAAAACTGGATAGGTGGTGGATTGGGGAAATATTCTAATGGATAGGATAGGTGGCGAAAACATACTTGATGTCACGGGTTAGTAAATAGTCACGTGTGGGTCGTCTGTCGTAGAAACATAATCCCAGCTGTTTTGTTTATAATAAATTATACTACTCCTAACAAGGGACATCAGATTAATAACATGAAATTACCAAATCAAAAAGGCTTTAACTAGGCGGGTGGTTCAGATCTTAAAATATCGGGAAAAAATTTGTCTTGCATTGCTGTAAATTTCCAAACTTCAGGATATTTCTTGTGGGTAAGCAAAAAGAAAAGGGAATTCTAAGAGGACCAAGGTTTACAATTTTTTACTTACAAACTGCTCGAGTTTACTTTGGTCACAAGATTTAAAATTATATTCTACTTGCTACCATGTCGTTTGTTGCAAAAACTACCAACTTATAAAAACACATAACTGGCAGTACTGCCTTAAATGGTAATTTATTTAAAAATAACATAAATTTCAGAATTTCGTGGAATTACCCCATTAGATGATTTTATTAATGGTGCCCACAGAGTTTTGTTTATAAGCCAGTGCATACTGACTGAAGTTCGAAAATCAAATTATTGCAAAAACAAAACAGAACAAACACGATATAATTGTAAAATGCCCGAATTAAAGAAAAGTACATAAATAATGTAAAATCTATTATAACTAAAAAATTTATTCATGGCTTGCAGTTTAAGAAACCATTGCTTTCATTCCTTCTCATTGTGAAAAATTGAGTTGGAAAAAAACAAAATCTATTAACAGTGAAAAAATCTTTATTTCAATAGTTTATGCCCATCATGGAATATAAAATCAGTGCTTATATATCGCGCATATTCCTTCGTTTTCCCCAAGATATCTAGTACAAACACAATCTATGCATCCAAATTTGGACATAAGCAATGGTTTCCAAAAAGTAACTTTGTGTGAAACATACATCAATTTTACTGTTTCACATGACTAATATTACAACAAATAATGAAAATCAACAATTTATACAAAATATTTACAAATTATAATATGGTTTTGGAGGTCCTACACCTGGACCAAGATTTTGCATGAATTTTCCACGCCGTTTTTTACCTTTTTTATTATTTTGCCTTTGAGGAATATGATCTCCAAAAGCATTGCGAGGGGTTTCAAAGTCAAAATATTGTTGCCCCAAATTTAACTGCATAAGTTGGGAGGGTTTATTATCCATAGGGTTGTTCATGTGCTCAAAGTTTGAACCCGAAGGAAAGATGGGCCTATTAGGATGAAAATCAAATTTTTTCTCTGGACTCATTACAAAGCCTTGCTCAGAACCGTGAGGTTGATTCATTCTAGCAGTTGAATTATTACCCAGGGACGATTGACTAAGCAATTGTGCTGGTGTAAGTTCAGCCAACGACTGATTTTTTAAGATACCTTTTAGTGTTGGTTTACTACCAAAACGAATCAAATCCTCATCGGTCATTTGAGTGCCCACACTGACCATTTCACTTTTGCACTGTGAACCCGAATCAGTAAATTGACGCGCTTTACGTATTTCACATGTATGGCACTTAAAAGGTTCGTTTTCCGGCTTTGCTATTGGCGTCGGTGGCTTCTTTAACGGCACAACTGGAGTGTGAATTTTTTGAGTAGGAGGATATGGTGGAGATTCTGGTGGCGTTTTTTCGAGTCCTACGGTTGCTAAAAGTTTGTTGCAGGTGCTGTACAAATAAGACTTTTCTTTTCCAGTTTTACATTTGGTGGTGAAGTTAAAACGCACGACAGGAGGCTTCTTTATAGGTGTCCTGGTCTTGTCGTCCTCGTTGTTTCTTTCATCTTGCTGCTTAGGTCTCTTCCAAGGCTTGAGGAAAAATCGTCCTTCAAAGTCATCTCCAATAGAATTTATGACATCTTGACAAAGTGTTATCACTGTAAGGCACCATATATGTCATTATCAAACATTAAATTGGTTTTAAATTAAAATTACAATATCGAAATTCTTAAAGTTAACAGTACAATAATTTACATAACTTAAATGAACTATAAGAGGGAATCCCTCACTTACACACTTAGCAAACCTCATAGGTCTCAATAGAGTACCTAAAAGTTGACGAAGAGAAGGACAATAAATAGTTTAACTTCTTTTTTATTCAATATAAGATACACATGTCTTACGATATTAAATTAATATAAAAAATCCCAAGTTACAGGACAGTAACAGGAATTTCCTCGTTACAATTTTGCTAAAAAAAAAAAACATTAGTCCAGAGGCTTACCCTCAACTATTGTTTTTTCCTATGATTAGATTGATAGCATTCAACCCAGTTTTGTAATAAGGACGAAGCATTTTCATTGCTCCGAAAACCAGGGAGAACTGACCGTGACGAAAGTTTCACTTTTAGATGTGTTTTATTTATAAAGCTGAAATTTAAGTTTGAGTTTGTTTTGCATAAAGCTCTATTGACATTGTAGTGGTACCATGGCTAAAAACAAAATTGAGCCTAGTGAGGCGGGATCATGGCTAATGTACATAAAGAAACATGAACGGGCACGTTTTTCTATCTCATTTTCAAGCCCAACATTTAATCGTGGTTCTACTATCATGTAAACACCGCTAATTACACTATGTATTTTTGTGTACAATGAACTGGGCAGTAATATAAGTATAAAGAACTGAAATCAGTCATTATCCTTCTACTGATGTTTATTGTACTCTCATTTCTTTCGATTCGTGCATATTATATATACTCTTGTCTACTATGAAGTTCATATTATGGCAAAATTTTAGTGCTAAAATTTACTTCTGGTTTTGATATTTTCTTCTATTTAAAATTAGCAGTCCTGTAACTTGGGTTCTATATCTTAAAAAATTAATACCTAAGATGTGACATTTTTAGGTAAATACTTAAAAAAATAAAATAAAGAGATGATTTTTGCTTAATAACACCTGTATGAAATTTTCAGTTCTCCAATTTGTTCTTCCCGAATTGTAGATTATGAAAATAACCAAGCATTTAAAGTAGGTATAATTTGTATTTCAAGGGTTCAAGTTTGGCGAAGCGGGAGGATAAAGACTATTGCTCAGAATTAACTTTGAATTCATTGGTTTAACATTCTGTGCGATAGTAAAATAGCGAATTGATTATTTAACATAAAACAGAAAAATCCCAATCAGTCTCAGAATTTTCTTATGTTATTGTAAGAAAATTGTTAATGATGCCAGGAGAATTGGTTATAAAATTATTTGCAGTTTTCTCGGCTCTCCAAGATAGTCAGTCATGGTTATCTAGTAATATAAAATGAGGCTGTATCATCAAACACTTTTTAAATCATTGTCCGGATGCCCGAGAATTATCGTCTACACAGTAATTATATTTCTTTGATTTTGATATGACAAAAAAATTAACTCAGGCCACGAGATTTTTGAGGTTTATTTTCTGAGGTTACAAAATACCAACAAGCGTTTTTGAATCAAAGAAACTTTTCAGTTTTATAAATGTATTGGTGACGGGTTAATTGTCTCAACAGATGCGATTAAACAAGATATATTTTTTGCAATAAAAAGACCACTGAATTGGTATAAAAGTTATAGTTTTTCTTCAAATATTTTTATTTTCACGCAATAGGTTTATTTTGTTAGCATAAAGTATATTTTTTGTTATTATGAATGAACTACCTATGTTAAAATGGTTTGATTTAAGAGCACTGTCCAGTGCTATACAAAGTAATTGGTGTGTTATGTCATTTATTTCCAGAATTTCGCTGGCGATTCCAATATCATGAAGCTGCAACGCCTTCAGTCCAAAGCATTGCAAGATTCATTGAGATCTTCAAGTAGTTACTGTTAAAAAAGAGATTATCAAACTTCATGAAGGTTACCATTGGGTTACACTGCTTACGGTACGATTTTGATTTTACCGTATTACATAACAAGATTGTTATCGGTAAACCGAGAACAAAAATTGTGTACAACAAACTATTCAAAAAATTCTGTATTTCCACTTTTATCCAGCCACGATTTATCCCTGGGTTACAGCTAATTTAACCATAAATTATAACAATCTTGTTACGTAACAGAAACAAAATCAGAATCGCACTGTATGTCATATTATTATATATAATTAATGGTCTTTCTTACATTGTCCTAATACATTAATGGATAGTGTAATAATTCATAAAAGTTAGATTAAAATTAAACTCCAGGAACAATAAGATTCGGGAATTCCCCATCTCTGGATTTTATAACTTCTAGAAATAAATGACATAAAATGGGTTTTTATTCAACTTATGGATAAACCATTCTAGAATCGGGACAACAAAACTTACAGTTTAACCCACGCCCATGACAAAAATAACAAATACAAATAGCCAGCATAAGCCTTGCACTCGGGTCGATTGAGGTGAACTTACAAGAGACACAAGTTCTAAATACTAGGCTAGCAGTTGCTGCGTTTTAACTTTAAACTGAAAGCAATATGAGCAGTGTATCTTAAAAAAACAAAACTTCCAGCCATAATTTCTCCAAAACCACCGAGTATCTATTGGTATCTAAATTTTTATTTATACACGCAAAGTTTCATTTCAAAACTTGATTGGCCAATTTAACCCGTCAAAATTAACAGAGATGAAAAAGTTATTAGCAATATTAAAAACAAAGAACGCAAAAAATATTGAAGATGTTCAGAAATGCTGTAAAAATTGAAATAATAGATTTAAAATTACAAAACTGTATCAACAGGTAATCAGACTAAAAATTTAAATAGTAAATTTGAAAATTGAGGTAAAAAATTTCATTTAAAAACCGTAGTGATGAAAAAAATTTGTTAAATTTTAAGTAGGTTTTTAGCTAATTATTAATTAAAAATTTAAAAGAATCTGAAGTGAACATTGTTTACATTAAATTTGTTATTTTTGTACAATTTATACATTAAATTAACTAAAAATATAAATAATTAATTTATACATTGCTGTAAGCCTTAAATAAAATTGTAGGCACTTTTTAACATAAAAATTTAGCACGGCGCTAACAAGAAAAAATAAACTCCATGATTTAGCAAATTGAAAATTTTGATATTTATTTATGCACACTATGGACTATAGATAAAAAATAAACAATACCTATAAAAATTATTATCTTTTGCAAATTTGATGATAGGTAAATCATAAATTAAATCAAAAAGTTAAAAAAATGTTTGTTTAAACTAAAATTTTATTTGAAGGTACACATAGAATTTAATTTCGTTATTTTAAAATTTAAACACAAAAAACTTGTATGGAAAAGTTCATAGGTGATGCAAAAAACATCCTATTGGAAAAGTGAGTTTGTATTATGTGGGATCAGATATGCAAGCCTTATGTGAGTTTCGAAAACACCTAATATAGTCGAAAAAATTATCGTCATTAAACGAGGTATTTACAAGATTCCCAGAAGGTTTACGTATCTGATACTAAAATGGAAACAAATCTTTGCGTTTTTATTTAAATTCAAATCTTTGGATCAGCTCTCTTATAAATTTTTTTCTAAATATCAACTTCAAATGATCATAGCACTAAAATTGTTGAGTTTTTTGTGTTAAGTGTAAAAATCATTTACACCAAAAAGTCAATGTAAGTTTTCGTACTATGACCATTTGTTTGTTTACCCCTGTCCCAAAAGTGCAGGTCGGAATTCATTTTAAGTCAGCTTAGTCGTCTTTTTATTCTATTGCATAAAATCTTTCACATTTAATCAAAACTGAATGACATAATATGGAACTTTCAAGTGAGATTCCGGTGTGGAACATTTAAAACCGAATGCTTTGTATCGATGATTACCACCACGTTTACCCCAGAAAACAAATAAAAGCCAAAAAAACGTTCAACCATACAGCCCCGTAGTCAAATTTCAACTTAGAAAAACATTGCTTACCCTTGACCTTCTTCTGTATTGGTATTGTTGCAGCAGAATCTGTAAAAATCCGTTATTAGTCACAACAATCACATAATAAAAATCGAGAAAACAATAAATTATGTTTTCCAACATACCGGTTCCAGTTTTGGTGCTAATACTCTTCAAATAATCAGATAAGCTGATTTTCTTGTTTTCAAATAGCTGAAAGAAATAAAAATAAATTAAGTTAATTTACTTGTATTACAATTTAATTGTATTTTACCTGAGTAATGATGGCCTGTTGTTCCCCTACTGGAGGAGAAAGGTTAATATTGTTAGGGTTCTCAAAGTTAGGAAAATTTATTGGTTGTGCTGGTAGGTGATTTCCAGGAGGAGGATTATTATAATATTGCTGTGGAGGCATGTTTTGATATGGCGAAAAGTTATGATCAAAACTAGAATTAGGATCTGGAAAGGGGGCAGGCTGACCAATGAAAAATTCTTCATCAAATTGTAAGTTGGATTCAGGAGGTCGTTGCTGTTGGATTGGTGGTGGAAGATAAAAGTTCTGTTGAGGTGGAGGTGGTACTGGAGCAGGAATAAAATCGACCATCATTGGAGGTTCATGCATGTGAGGACGTGGAGGTAGATAAGAAGAATGTTTAGATGGTTCGTTTAATTGCTTTTGGATTTCATTAAAGAGATTCGATTTCTTCAGTTCGTCTGACTTGAGCTTGTCTGCTAATTCTTCCAGAAAGCCGATTGTTCTTCTTTCAATACCCAAAATGTGATGAGGTTCTTTAGCAGGAGAACCAAGTTTTCGATTTTTGTGACGCAGCCACATCTCCCTCTCCGACATAGCTGGAGAAGGACTGAACTTGAAGTGAGAATCGCCGCGTGACTTCCGCCTCAAAGGTGGAGAATCTCGACGACGATGTCTCTCTTCAGCCATGGTTAGGTGTCGACGTGGTGACCTGGAATAAGATTTTTTGCCACGATGATAGCTTCTACTTCTACTTCGAAGGCGTAACCTTTTTTCAGAACTGAGTCTGGCATCCCTCTCGTCTAATCTTCTTTTGTAGTATCTCAGTCGAGCTTCCGAACTTTTTGATTTTGATCTGAATCTGTCTCTCACAACTGGTTCCCTGATTTCATGCGTCGGTGTAACAATCACTTCTCTTTTCCCACGTGAACCTCTATCAAAAGTGTCCCTATTTTCACGTGAACGTCGCATCATATCTCTATTTTCAATCGTACCCTTCAAGGTTTTTCCTTGAGGGTTCTTATGCTCTCTCGAGTTTCGTTGAAGAATGTCTCGCCTCTCTCGAGAAGTTCTGCCAGACTTTCGTTCAGAAGAAATTCTAATTTCCTTCTTTGCAGGTAACTTCTCCCTAAGATCTTTAATTGTATTTGACATTTTATCCTTCATTGCTAGTTTCGGTTTCTCCCTACCAAAATTGTGAGTATGGTCAGGTTTGTCTTTACCTTCTTTTAAAGAAATCCGATCGTTAAGCAAAATTTTAGCTTCCTGCTTCTTAATTTCCTTCAAATCCACTTCAGTTTCCATACCTGGAGGTACTAAACCGGTTTCCACAATCTTTAACTTTTCAGAAATAATTTTTGCTTCTTTATCTTTCGCACATTTCTCTTTATCCTTGGCAATGGCCCGCTTTGTCTTTTCAGGATCCCTTCTGCTATCTACACGTTCTCGAGGAACTGCAATTCTCCGATTATCCCTACTTCTTTTAAAAGAAACATTTTGATGGTGTTTTACTGTGTCAATCGGTTTCTTTTCTTCCTCTTTGGCTTCATCTTCGTCCCACGCATCGACAACATCCAAGCCTTCCATAAATTCATTATTCATGAAATCATCAAAAAAATCAGATGGCACATCTTCTTCAATTACATCTTCATTTTTGTTGTAGATTTCATCTTGATGATTTTCATCCTCAAACAGAACTTCTCTCGTAACATTCTTTAACGCGTTTTTATCTTCGACGTCTTCTTTCTTAATATCGGTTGTAATTTCTGAAGTAACTTCGATTTTCACAATGTCACTGTCCATAGTTATAAAATATTAACTACACTGCAATAAATTGTCGGGAAGATTTAATAAAATAATTACGTCTGCATGGAAATGAATAATTATTAATTAAATTACGATACAACTACAAGTCAATTATGAATTACCTACAAACAGATAAGTAAACGAAAACGAATGTGTTATCAAATTTGACAGTTACCGCATACAAAAATTGGTACAATAAATTTATCCACAGATGGCCCATAATTACAAAGCAAGTTAAAGATGAGTTTACGTTAGCTTATAGAACAGAGGTGTGCAAACTTTTTACCTCAAGGGTCAGATTGGGATTTAAATCCATTTGCGGGCCACGTGAATAACCCAGACTGTAAATTTTATGTAAGTATAATATATTTTTTTCGGTATACATTTTTGAAAATTAACCGGGTTTGTGTGAAAAAATCGTCTGACCCGTGGGCCATAGTTTGGACGAGTACGTGCCATTAGTGTAACGTCATAATGTATCAAAGCGTTGTTGCTTGTATTCAAAGTTAGGATTATGTAAAAAATTGTACGAGAAGCCCCTATGGCTCACCTCCAAAAACTGTGCCTGTTTACTGCAGCAGTTTCACTGTATTACAAGACGGGACCGGTGAACTATCTAGTAGAATTTCTAAACTCTCTTAATTTATCTAGCAGTTGCCATAGACTAGAAGCAGCATTACAGGTGGCGCGCGCCGCGGTGTCGAAAAGTAAAATAAATTGTTGTATAGTATTGTGAGTGTTTGTATACAGATATACAAGATTTATATTTTTGAAAACAACGAACGAGATATTTTTGTATTTGTGAGTTTAAATATATATTGTCGTGTTTCGAAACACTAAAAATCACAATTTCATTTGTTTTGTAAATAATTTTAAGATTTGAATTTGTTTTGTTATTTATTTATTTATAATATTGTATCATATTGTATAAAATAATTATTTGCTATGTAAATAAAGGTAGGGAGAACGAAAGAAAAACTAGAAAGAGTGGGGCTTAAAGGCAGTACAGTTGGGCTCAGGTCTTGACGTCAAATAGTCGAGCGGACGAAAATCATTCCCGCAATGAAAATTAAAATTTTTAATTGTTTAAAATTAATAAATAAGTTAAATTGAGTTGACGTTTTATTTTAATTGTGATAAAGTGAAGTGCTAATAAAATTAAATAGTGGAAGAATTTGTGATAAATTTTGGTTATTTGTTAAAATTACATCGCAACAAATTTGTGTAACCAGGCGTACTGAAGCCAGCTGGAATACCATGTGCGCTTGCAAGGCCACAGATAAAAATAGAAAAGTTGAGCATTTTAATTTACGATTTTTATAAACAATTTGAAGAGCTCATAGCTAAAATATTGGATGTACACCCAGCTAAGAAAAATTTTGGGAAATAAGAAAATATTATAGATTTGTATAGCTAGGGTCATCTCAATATACAGGGTATCCACTATCAATGCCAAACATAGGGAATTAACATTGATTTTAATTGTTTTGTAGATTCCTGCTCGCCAATTCAACCTCCGAAAATTTTTTTCGTATCTATGGAACGAGAAAATTATTGTGGATCCTATGATACCAAAATTAATTTTTAAAATTTTAATTTAAAAATTTAATGTTAGTTAAAAGTTGCAACACATGAGAAAAATAAAAAAATGATAATTTATTATTTCAGTCTAAAATACTCAATTTATGTAATAGAAATGTTTTACCGCAAAATACTTAGACTGTGAAAACAATTTTAAAACTAAGTTTGACTACGTTGTTATCATTGCTTATAATATTAAAACTTATTCTGAAGCAATAACATTTATTTAAAAAAAATACTTATATTGTTTACATAATATTATGTATTATTACGGTTGTACATACATATATTTAATTTAAAATTTTCAAGATGAGGTAATAAATTATACAAAACAAAAAAATATTTAAAATTTCATAATATATCAGGAAAATAAAAATGTTTCTATTTTTACGCTTGGATCAAATTCTCATCAGTTTTGTTATCTGTATTTGTATTGAGGGTCGAACTTTTCGCTAGTTCCATCATGTGAAGGTCAAACCATCGAGGTAAATTCTTGGTTATAAAGCAGGTCATGTTTCTGAAACATTTCTTCTTCGACATGATTTTAATAATTTTGAAATTCATTTGTGTGGGGTTCAGGATGACCTGGATCTCCAAGTTAAAAACAACAATTGGATCTTTTATTTCTTCATCTTTATACATCACTCGCATCATCAAATCCGACAGAGCTTTTTGTTTTTCAAACGAGGGTAAAGATTCGTCAACATTTAATTCTTTGATTAAAGTTTTACGTGACTCCCACATGTTATAGTTTCCGGAGCAATGTAGCATCATGGATTCAACTAAATTTGTGTCGTGAACGTCGTTTTGGCCGTTTACACGTCGCATTTTGTGATCCGAGGCGTCATCCTCAATATTGACAGTGAATTTCAATATCGTGGTCAGAAAATCAAGAACAAATTGATGTACCATTGTGTACCACTCGGTCCGAATTGAGGTTTGCTTTTCAGACGAGTTTTCACAATTGCCATCAATTAGTTTGTTCAGAAACACCCCGTACTTGTTGTTGAATACCAACTTAAAGGTAATTTCTTTTTCCATATTTACCGCCTTGATCGGTGTCACAGGTTCAGGTAAGACGGTGAATAAGTCATAAAGCACTGTGCTATCGAGAGGCTTCTTCTTAAGAATACCGTGCGCAATTTCACACAAAGTCACAAATTCGTTCAAATGTTTTTGCTGCACAGATGAACTCAAATTGTGTGTATGTTCGTAAGGATCTTGAATGCAAACTGCAGACTCTGTTTTTAACGGCAGTTTATGCGCAATGTTAAATTTATAACGTTCAAAACAAGGTTCCAGCATGTGCGGTTCAACGAAACTAACTTTCGATACAGGATGTCCTACATATGGACACACAATGTACAAACTGTAATCGAAAAGTGAATAATATTCAAAAAAACCAGCCAAGATATCAGCTGCACTGCTTTGGTTCAAAGATTGCGAATTACATTTAATCGAACCGTCAAAACCTCCATTCCAATTTTCCTGCAAGTTGACAGTTGCAGGAGTTTGCAAGCTTACAACTGAAGGCAGTGAGTGCATTTGTTGTAAATAAGATAAAAACATCATAATGAGAGAATAATTAGAAAATTTACCACTGCTTCCGGTTAAATTGTGCACTTTGCCCCAATATTTGATAACAATCATCAGAGGAGTCAATCTAACATCAAGGGACAAGTAGTAAGAAATTAGTTGACTATTACAAACACCTAACATATTCTTAAAATTAAAATCGCAACGGATTCGTGTCGAATTGTGCATAAATTTACAAATAGGCGTTTTAGCCTTTGGAATCGCAATCACCTGGGAAAAATAATGTTCATGCTTTAATAATATCTTTTTCGCTCTCAAAACATATTCAGATGCTTTGTCGTCGTTTGACTTTTCAGCATTCGAATTAAATATTTGCACAAAAATGTCAACATCGCTGCTGTTAAAACCTAAACCTGTAACTGTTGATCCAAAAGGATGCACTATACAATTTGGAAATTCATCTTGTAATGCAAGATGTAAATCCTTGCAAAGGTCGATGTACTTGGGCCTAGCTTCGCTCCATTTTGGTCGACAGCAATTCACTAGCATTGCAAGCTGAGTTTCAAAATCAGGACAATTCTTAACATTTTGGTTTATTTCCTTAAAATTTTCCGTCGATTCGTTCTCTATTTGATCTAAAATTTTAAAATAAATATTCAGAACTGTACCAGATCTAAAGTGGATTTACCTTGTGTTGGTTGTTCCTTTTTTAGTCGTGGTTTTACCAACAATTTTCTGCCTTTAAATTTTAATTCCGTTTGTAGCAATGTATTGGCCATCGATTCAGTTTCAAATTTAACAATCGCATAAAAATTATTAGGACCAAAGTGGTAATCTTTTATTTTGCCGTAAGTTAGAAAAAATTCCAAAATCTCCTTCTGAGGCACTAAATTTGGCAAATCTGTAAAATATACGATTTTGGTCAGAAAATATTAGTAAACATTCTAAAGTATTACCGACGTTATGAACACTACAAAATTGCTTTCAATATTAATGAATAATCATTTCGCTTATATAAAATATAAGAAGCTTTTTGGAAAACAGAAAATTTAAAAAATATAGCAATTTCAGCAATAAGATTCCCAGAATTACATTAAAAAAATTAAGCACACTTACTGCTTATATAAACACTGCACTTCTCTTTGGGGTCTTCCTTATTCATGTGTGATTGATGTTTTTTTCCTAATAAGTGATTCTCCATTTCCTTTACATTTGCTACAAACACGTCACATAATTTACAATGCATACGCTCATCCTTCCTCGGCAAACTTTCTTCTTCTGCACCATTTGGATTCAAATTTAACCGATGCCTTTTACCTTGTATATGAAATTTCATTTCTTTAGTGCTTGTTACTTTCACATCGCATAATTTACACAATAAATCGTCATCCATTCTTTAAAGCACTTTAAAATATTAACTGAGTATTATCAACAGCACAACAAACTTTTAAAAAGTATTCAGGTAAAATATGTCCAGTCTTATTTCCTGGACTTAAAATAACATCATTAGATGACAAAAAAAATTGTAGTCCAGCAGCGAGCGCTTTACGTAAATCAATATATATATAAATTTCGGCAGTTCTTCTTAATCCACTAATTACGCTTTTATCATTCGGTAAACCATGTGCAAAGTGGATGTGATTCCTTCGACCTCGAAACAATCCCTCTTTCTTAATGCTGTTCCAAAACTTAAAGTAAGTGCCGTGTATTATGTTCACAAAAGAACTCGGGTTCGTAATGGATGTTAATTCCAAGTTGGAAATTTCCTAATTTAAAAAACGTTAAATTACGTTAGTAATAAGGTTAAGATATTCACCAAAATTGAATGTCCCTGGTTGGCACGAATTTCTAGTTTACCTTCTTCTGATTTCCTTAACGTAAATCTCTGCTTGTTATTAGTACGCACAACACGTTCGATATCTTCTAAGGTACAATTGGAAAATTTAGGACAATTCAATATTTCTTCGATAGATACAAAACCCTCAGATGAAATTGCAAGTTTTTCTATTAAAGCACCATGACGTAAAATCCAAGATAATTGCTTACTTATCCAGATATCTTTTTTATAATCCACCTGGAGGTATCAACTTTTAGGTTAGGTGGATGTATAATCAATAACTTACTTTACTGTTGCTTTGCATTTAAATGTGATTAATCTGAAGTTTTCAAATTGGTTTAAATTACGTAAATATGTTGAAATAGTTAATTTTATCAAAATTTGTACATCGCAGTTCGTTTGACAATAGAGAAATGATAAACAACCATCTTCTTCATTGGCGTACCGAAATAAATAACTTTTTTTAACAAGATTACATGAAATAATCAACACTATTGAAAACTAATTAGTTCTCAATTCACGCTTTCTTTATTATGTTGCTTATTTAACAATCATAAAGGGTTTCACAATTTTATTACGACATTCATGTTACTTCACTGACTTAGTTGAGGTTATGTCACAATATTTACATTTGTCAATATTGTGGTTTTTCAAAAACTTCAAGGTAAGTTTAAAATTTTACCATCACTTTATTTGGAAACGTATCGTTAAATTATATAAATTTGCCACTCATGTTGTGAATTCGGCGTCGGTTTAACATTTTTTTTTAAATTACAAAGAAAAAAATAATTTGTTGTTGGAAAATATTTGGGATTAATATTTTACGTAATTCAGCCAGTTTACTGGTACAGGTCAAGATTTAAAGGAAATCTAATTTATGTTCTGCCAAATGGAACACTGGATAATTTTGTATCCAGTATGTATCTCTTTTGGGTTGTCATGACCAGCTGTTGAAATGGTTTCTCACCAGCATGGACTTGGAAGCTTTGAAGTCTATGTCCACCTATCTTATGTATTATTCTACGTCTATATGTCTATTCAACAAATTCTTAAAAATCTTTTACGCCACCCCCAGAGCATTCGTACAATAATTCGGTGTTAACGAATATGAAAAAACGTAGGCACACTGAAATGGTGTTTATTTTGGTTCATGATTAATTATTTTGAAAAAATGATAATTTTTGCGCCGAGGAACAAATTTTTTTATATCGATAAAAAATTTCATAGTATTTCTGAAAAAATCATTGGCAACGGGATTTGTTCATCACTATGATGAACTATTTTTTCGGTGTTTTGCGAATTCTAGGTGTAGAATTAAAAATATTGATGAATGTACCAAACAATCTTAGTACCAATTACTTGGTGGAATTTTTAGATCTCATGCTGCTAATTATTGCTCCAGCTTGTTGAACAAAATTGCTACGAATTGCTCCCTACGTAAAACACAACTAATATGTGCAATCTACCCTGATGTAGATAATCCTATAATGCACATAATTATGTGGCATAAAATAATTATTATATATTGATATGTTAAAATCTCGTAGCAATTTTTCATTAACTTGTATGCCTCGGATAACCCTGGTGTGTGGGAGCAGTTAGGAATTTTCAAGGGTCGAAGAGTTCTTGTGTTTTCAAAAAAATAATTAAATAAAAAACTTCTTGTAAAAAAAATCAATCGTTTTCCAAAAATTATAAAATCGAATCCAATTTAAATTCAATGTAAAAATAAAATAAAATTTCAATTTTATTCGAAAGGAACGAAGTTTGATTTGCCTTATCCAAAGCGTCGGCTTATCAATTGCACACTCTTTCCTACGAATGTAGTTTTAATTTTCCAATTTTATGTGCAAAACGAATTTATTTTTCGAAATATTCTTTTTCACAAAATTAATTATCTACGACGAGCTTTTATATTTTTAAATTATTTATAACAACTTTTCTTGTTTAAGTGTTCTTCATTTCGAAAAAATGGATAATAAATATTTGAAGGAAAGGTAATTTGTTTGATTAGCTCAATAAATTTAAATTAACTTTTATTTCTATTTTTAGAGGTCAAAATCACCACAAAAATAAGGCACGTTATAAGAACAAGTCCAAAGTTGTATCAAAACCAACAAATCTTGACGAAGAACTTCACGAATCAAATTCAAAAATACAAAATAATTGGGATCGTTACGAAGAACCGAACGAAAATGAAGTAACAGATGATTCAACAAATTTTTCTATTTTGGCTCAAGCACCCCTGTCGCATAGTGGATATTTTCAATTTAAAAGTCAAAAAGATGTTCAAGCTCAGTGCGATTTTGACCAATTTCAGTCAAATAAAATGTTTTCGCTTGATTTGAATTTACTTTCGCTGTGTTTAGGAACGATTCCGTTTCACGATAGATGTAACATAGATGAAAATTTTTTGGAGGTTTGTATTTTTTTATTAACGCAGTTTTTTTAACATATTAATAAATTATTTTGTTACAGGAAACTGATATACAGGAGTTTAAGAACCAAAGCGTCGACTGCTTAAACCAACATAAAAATTATGTGGCGTCAGTGAATACAAATAGTGAATCAGTTTTGCAAGTTTCTGCGGTCACTTCAGCAGGAGATTTGGATGATCATGAGAACTTATTAAAAGGTAATTTTAAAATTAATATACCACCTGTTTTTGAATTTGTTTTAATTTATTTTGTATTTTTTTGTAGAAATTGATAAATGTAATCTTCACGTAGACAGCGAAACTGTGTTGAAAGCTGTGCAAGGGACCGAAAAGAACGATGAAGATTTGGAGCAGTGGTTAGATGACTTTTTAGACGACTGATTTTGTAAAAATATATGAATAGTACATTTTATTTTTTTTGAATAAATGTTTTAATAAAATTAGGTTTGATTTTAGATCAGGGGTCTCATTTTGATGGGATCAGCAAAGAGTGAAGTGGTAGCTAGAAGAAATCAAGTCGTAAAGATATACTGATTTAATAAACTTGTTATTACATAGTTTTGAAATTGATGTCGTTGAAGTGTTCATAAGCTATTGGTAGAACCTTAACATTAAACCCACTATATAATTTATACAATAATTTTTTTAATACTTTTATGTAGAATTTTATCAACTTTAATTTTGACGGGTTAACGGATAATTTAAGATTTTGTGATTTTTTGAAACTTTCATGACAAATTTGCCCTTGTTCCGGTTTGAATCTGTTGTAGGAAACTTGAAGTATTTTTTCTGATAGTGAAATTCTAATTAGAATAAAATTTATTTATTAAAATATTTGATGAAGCAACAAACCATTGCTGAAAGCTCATAAGAAAAAAAAAGATTCTTATTATTTGTTTACAGTTAATTTAAAAACGAACAAGAATTATCTATTTTACAATCACTTTAATGTAAGTGGAAACAATTTGCAATTTTTATTAGAAAAAATTGGATAATAAAGTTCATTTTGCTCTAACAGTTCTACACACGTTCATAATAGAGCTACATTTGCAGCTCGTTCAATCCGGACACTTAAAAAACTTAATCCATTAGATACTTGCAAGTAAATAAAACCAGATGAGTTTATTCATATTTTTTGTTATTCATATGATTATTTTAATGCAAGGTCGCATTAATGATCATGTAATTTTGTTGCAATTTGTATAAAATTTATTTTTATAAACTTAGCTTTATTGCTTTTAGTCTGTAGCTTTCAATATTAGTAATATTATAATGAATACCAAAAAATATTAATTTTCATCGTTACAATTTTTATATTTCATGATTTATTATTGAAGGTAAAAATAATGTAACTAACTTATTAATAATTTTAAATTAAAATTTAAGAATTAATAAGTGAATAATAATTAATTATTATTATTATTAAGTAGGTATTCGATAATGACTTATTTGACTACTGACCGCCGCCACTTCCCGGGTCCTGGGTACGCACCTTCTTTTAATTCTTTTAAGTTGGTAGCTCAATCAATTTAAATGCTAATTCCTACAACTGTTCAAATAGTACGTACCCATTACACAGGTACGGCTTCCGCATACTACAATTATAAAACTAATAAGTGAATACGGTGGAATCCGATTGATTGCCATATTTTATTAAATTGATAAAAATACGATTACCTGATTAGAACTTTCTTTAGGTTGGTAAACAAAGTTGATAAATCAGAGAGCGTGGAACAGGGAGATAGAGAGAGACAGAAGTTTGATGATTGATCGATAATATTTAATAATTTTTGGGTAGCTAAAAAAATTACCAATCAGAGGTGCGCTATAGCTAGATAGAGAGCAACCTAACAACACGGCAACTACTATTCAGAAAATTAAAGTTTGTTTTAAGTACGCTTCTTGTAGGTTGGTATATACGAACAACTGACTCGACTGGCGAATAAACATAAAGCTCGCGTGGATATGTTACATGGTAAAGACCATTTGGCAACAATAAATTTGTATGCAGAGGTTTAGAAATATAAAAGTAGGTTAAATAAAAAAAAAAAAAATAAAAAAAAAATAATAAAAATACTACAAAAGTTTAATAGATATTAGATGACAAAAAAGATTTTCGTCTTTTTTCCATCCACGATTAGGTTTAGGTACTAAATACCTATGTATTTTTTGCTATTAATTATTTTTGAAATAACCTACCGTAGAAATTCAAAATTCGATCGCCTCTCATAGAACTGAGAACCTTCAGTTTTAAGACCCAGATCGAAGCCTTTTTTTCTTCTACTTAGTAGACTCCTGGAGGCTTGTCATTTGAAGCTGTAATGAAAAATAATAAATTAATTTCTGAAGATTCGGAATTTTGTTTTGCGTGCAAATTGTTTTCACCAGTTTTCAAGATTATAATATTATTCCTCACAGGCAGTAGCAGTTTTATATTGCCATATCGTCATAGTGTAAGGACGTAGTTGCTCTTAAATCCCTATTTAAAGGGTGTTTTAGGGATTAGAACCCCCCTCCCCGAAATTATTTATCAATTAATAAAGTACTAGAAGTCCGACTGCAATCGTAAAAAATCAGAAAAAATAAAAACAATTTTTAGATGAATGCAACAACATTTTATTTCCAAATATATTGTGCTGATAATTGTGTAGTAAAAAAATTAATAATTACCAGGCACACTAGCTTGTTAAATTTCTCAAATTACTTTCAATTATAAATTTTTATAAATTCTTCGAGGATCGAACATATGATCTCAAATTAGCATTTGTTTGCTAAATCAGCCAAGCCACACGATGGCTCTCAATTAAAATGCAAATTAAATTCTTCAATGTCCAATTAAATTATTTCGGATTTAAAACTAAAATTATTCGTAAAAATATCGTAGTAAACAAAACTTTTAAAATGGCACCAACAAAATTTAATCTGCGATATCCCCCCAGAAGTCAATCTCTAATCAGAATTTGTCGCTCCTTCGACAAATTACTTTCAACCATTAAATAAAGTTCTCAAAAATCCAAATTTTTTCTGAATATCGAACTTAAATAAAGAAAAAATCGTTCAAAAAAATAATCAATTTAATTAAATAAAAACAATCTTTTCACAAAATTTCAACTTTTTTGCAGTTACTTTCGATCAAAATACTTTCAAACAAAATTTTCCAATAATATTACTCAAAAATAAAATTCTTATTGCAAAAATAAAAAAATAATTATTTATTAATAAATAATATTATTAATTATTAATAATAATTATTAATTTATTAAATTATTGCAAAATAACCTCCTTCTACTCACTTTTCTGCAAACCTTACATTTAAAAATTAATATAACAAAATTTAAATTCAAAAAAATTACCAAAGGTTTCAAATCAATTCAAAAAATTACTACTATGAAGTTCAAATTCTTTCTTAACACGACAATATATAAGCTTCTACAAATACTGTGTACCTTGCCAGTGACAACAACCACCCCGGGAGGAAGTTTCTTTTTTCTCAAAATTCTACGGGATAAGAAAGGCTAATAAGACTAGCTCGTATGTCCGGTCATAGAGCTAATCCAATCCCCAATAACCTCGTTTTAGGATAAATTTTCACACAGTGTAAGACGATTTCAGTTGGTACTTTAATTGTTTTTAAATTGCTTTTACTATGATGATTTTAGCATGACTGACGGTTTAAGTTAGGACTTAAATGTTTTTATTTAGGTATTTATTTATTTATTTAGTTTCTTCTATTATTAATTTTATTTTTTGTTGGTTGTTTTTTATTGTAGTTTTTTTTATTTTTTAAATATGTTTAGTACTATATACTTTTATTTTTGTTTTGAATTTTAGTTTCCTTTGTAGTTGAATAAATTAGCTATTTATTTTTTAATTTTTTAACTCCCCCCCCCCCTCCTCCACCGACAATCTAGTCTAAATACGGCCTTGGTTGCTCTAATAGTGGTAGTAGTTTAACAAACAAAACCAAGATGTGTATCTACATACGAGGAACATTCAGGTCAAAAAAGTCTAAAAAGATGAGTCATTAGCAAAAAACAAAAAAGTAACCGAAAGTAATGTAAAAGAGAAAGTTATTATAAGAAAAAAAAGATATGACTCGTCGCTAACGTAGATAATTGCTAATAAAAAAGTAATTACTAACTAATAATTAATTATGTTCGAAGTGATTAAGTTTTTATTATTTAATATTTTGAGACCTCCTGCTCCTGATCTGGGTCTTAAAACTGAAGGTTGTAGGTTCTATCAGAGGCGATCATATTTGTAATTTCTAGAGGAGGTAATTTCTGAAAAGTATCCAAAATATTAAAAAATAAATAGATATTTAGTAAAATTAATCATGAACGACATTTTCTGTCATCTAATATCTATTAACTTAAATATAAATTGGTTACAGTTTGATTAGCCGGAACTATTTCGATTTATTTCAAACAAAGCGACCTTGTATTGTTTCAATAAATGGTCGCTTTAATGACCCAAACAGATAATATGATCTTATGATCATGTTTTTAAAAAACAAAAATAGTGTTCGTTGGTACCATCACAATGAATATAAGGGAAGTATTTATTACTGGAGTTTTGATTTTTGTGGTTTGTGCACGAGTAAGTTACTGCAATGATATTTTATCAAAGGTAAAAATATCCTAACTATTACTAACAAATAAAGTGATCTTAAGAGTGTTTTTTGCTGAAAATCTGTTTTCAAAAGTACTCTAGCTTTATAAATTTTTTATTTGGGCTACTAACATTAATGGCTCTCACTAATTTTCAGTTTCATCAATCAGATTATAAATTAAGGGACTTGAAAGTAGATATTTCTTATTTGAATAAAAATTTGATGCATGAGTTTCGTGCTATTGGATATAAATATAACCGTACGACTACTGCGTTTAATGTCACCTTCTGGCCAAAAATTGATCTTGAAGATAAACTTGAGGTAAGTCGCAGCTTATAAAAATATATAAGGTTGAGCAGATGGCATTGTATGTCTCTACTTCAACTCTATTGTATAGGGGATTTAGGATTCATATTCATTTACTTAACCTAAAGTTTCATTTAGACACATGACGCCGTTTAGTTTGCTTATTTGGTAAGCACAACATTTAAAGTTTGGTTAATTTTTTGATCTTTTAATTTTTAAAATTTTTTCAATATTTTTGGTATATTTGCTCTCACTTCTTGTTATTTTTACTGTTATACATGACTGACTGATGATCGAAAATAATCGTGAAATAAGGGCCTTTATATTATGTTACAGAGTTTTTTATTTTTAAGTAATTTAATTTCTTCAGAATTCTATTTTTTTGTTTATTCAAATATTCCTAGTTCAACCCTGTTAAATGTGAATTATTGTCATTTTAGTTTCTTTAAATATTATGTTTTTTTGTAATCCGTATTATTTACTTAACAGTTAAAAAAAAATTTTTTTTTATTATTTTAATATTTTGTTTGATTATTTAAACATGCAGATATTATTTTAATAAAACTTTTTAATTAATTAAAAATATTTTTGCAGTTAAATAATTTTAGTTATATAAAATTATATTGTTATGTATTTTATGTGCTTACTCCGGGCTGGGTAAATTATTGTGACGATGTGAAAATTGATCTTTTCATTTTATAATAATAAATAATTAAAATATTCAGTAGTTTAACTTCAAGAAACTTTTTGTTCTCTATATTATGTTTACACTAAAATTTTTACCTGATGATTGCGTGTGTATGTGAAACATTAATTATTTTGTTTTTAAGTGTTTAATGCAAGCTTATAAACGAGCCAGTAACGAATATCGTCTTTTTCCAATTCGTTTTCAACTTAATGCGTGTAAAGTGATGCAAAATAATGTATTAGGAATGAAAAAAATTGGTAATTATGGAAATTATAGTCTTTGCAATTGGAAAAAGGTATGTTTACCGTTACCGTACACATACATATCATACATTTAATTTAATGTTGTAGGACGCTTTATATTATATACGTAGTTTTCCTATTGACGAAAGTCATCTTCCTCCTCTGATTCCTACTGGTGAATATAAAGCTCAAGTGGATATGCTACATGGTAAAAATAAATTGGCCACAATAAATTTGTACGGAGAGGTGTATCGTTCAGTTGTTTGAAAATAAACACAAAATGATTTATGTTTATTTACCTTTACTTACTTTTTTTTTAATTTTAAAATATTATTTCAGAAAGCACATTAGAAATATAAATTTTTTTGTAAAAATAAAATAGCAAACGAACGCAGGCGAAAGGTGAGCGCCAGGTCACTTCCGCTGGCATCTAACTACAGAAATTTTTATCGTTAAGAGTGATCGAATTTATACAAGGTGTCCTCGTGACCGTGGAGAACCTTTGAGGTGGTGATAAAGGACACTTTTTTAAGACAAATTTTCAAATACAATTTTTGTCCAAATCCAAACCCTTAAGTGGTACCTCTCCTTAAAGCAATTTTTTTAATTTCTGATTTCAAATGGCCATAGCTCCGATATTATCGATTTTTTAGGCTTAATGGATTAGAACTTTTTTAAAGATCATTCGCTTATCTACAAATTAGGTTATAACCTCTTATCGTCTAGAATTAACTGAATCCGAGTTATAAATTAAATTAAGTAAAAAAGTGTTAAAAAAATTCAGGTTTCACTTTTTTACTTTTCTTGCCAACCCCGTATCTCTTAATCGAAACGTTTTAGAAAAAAACTAACGGCCCAAACCGGATTGGGAATTTAACGGGTTATTAACTTTAGTCAAATAAATTTTTTGGAAAACTAACCGTTTTCACAGCAATTTTGAAAATAATGAACAAGGTGTAGATAAAAAAAATAAATTATAAAGATATGGAATTTTATGAATTTATTTTTTTTACCTACACCTTGTTCATTATTTTTAGAATTTCTGTGAAAACGGTTGGTTTTCCAAAAAAATTTATTTCATTAAAGTTGTAGCCCGTTAAATTCCCTATCTAATTTGAGTCATTAGGTTTCTTCTAAGACGTTTTGTTTAAAAGATACGGGGTTCGCAAGAAAAGTAAAAATATGAAACCTGACTTTTTTAAAACATTTTTTCCCTTAATTTAATTTATAACTGGAAATTCGTTGATAATAGACAATAAGGGGTTATAATATAATTTGTAGATAAGCGAATGATCTTTAAAAAAGTTTTAATTCATTAAGCCTAAAAAATCAATAATATCGGAGCTATGGATGTTTGAAATCAGAAATTCAAAAAATTGCTTTAAAGGGAGGTACTCCCCAAGGGTTTGGACTTGGACAAAAATTTTATTTGAAAATTTGCCTTAGAAAAGTGTCCTTTATCACCACCTCAATTTTATTTTTTGTACAAATTGACATTTATTCTTCGACTGTTAATTTATATTTGCAGTTTGTAACTTTTTTTCGTAAAACTTTTTTAATTTAAAGTAAAATTGTAATAAAATACAATTTTCGAAAATGATGTTTCTCTATGCGCTTATTTGCAATCTGAAGTACCTATATTTTTCTGATTGTTTTTCAAAAATCTCCCTCAACTCTTCTAGAAATTATAGATATTGTATTTTTGCGCTAAAAATCTCTTGGAGAAAATTCTAAACACATCAAAAAAGTTAACAAAGATATTGGTTTTTTCTGTCATACCGCTACCAACCATGCCATCGAGCAAAGGATTTTTTACCCAAAGCCCAAAAAAATTCCCAAAGCGATCACCGGATTTGAGCGTTACTGGAAGATTCCAACGTTTATTTTTATAAATTTAAAATAATAAAAAGAACATTTTTGGAAATATAAAATATTTTATACTACTGAAATATTTAGGTTTATAAATGATAAAATGTGAGTTTGGTTTTAAAATTACTGAATAAATGTAGGAATCAACTCGGGTGTGGTTTTGTAGTTGGAATGAAAATTCAACTTTCTTGTATTTCAACTTAATTTTTGTATTTAATTAAAGCTATCGTGGATTGTCATGGGTAATTTAGCTTTATTCTAGAAATTTTCTGTGGTAATAATTATATTTTCAGCTGCTAAGTAATTGGGCGTAATTGTAGTTATTAAAAGATATTGAACCTGGCCATGAAGTTATCCACCGGTTGTTTTTAAAATTCAAGCAAGTTATTTTCGAGAAAGATGCCTGGATTTACAGGATTTACGTTGTTGTTTGAGTCAAAAAATTGTTTTGTACCTATCTCTGACGCGGGAGGATAAATTTATTTTTAAGTAAAAAAATAAATATGATGACTGTGCTTGCTTTGTTTTAGACAATGCATTTTCAAGTGTTTTAAATTTGTTAGTGCATAATTGATTTGTAAAAAGGAAAAATAATATAGGTATTGTAAGGTTTTGTTGATAAAAAATTATCAGTTAATTCCAATAAAAGCCACTCGCTGGTATAAGTATTGGTATCAGTTCTATCAGGAAGTGATTATGTTTATTATAATTAATAAAAATTTTAATAAAATAAAATTTACGGAAAAACCGTACGTATTTCCTACCTTCAGAAATAAATATATTATAATGTTTTTCGAGAAAGCATCAATAGCACAACATAGTCAGCAATTTTGCAATTTCAGATTATTTCAAAATTTTAATTTTTTATCTTCATTAGGCAATGTTAGTCAAGTTTAAAAATATCACCGTGCATCTTATCATTTAAATAATAGGAAAAAAAATATAATTTATCGATCCCGAATATCTACTAATTTTAATGATGGCAGGCCTTATTAAACAGCATCTTAAAAGGATTATTAAACGTAAAGGACAATGCAAATTTCAATTTAAATTTTAACGATGTTCATTAAAATTTAATGGTTTTGTTAAAAAATAAGTAATAACAGTTCAGCTGATGTAACATTAAATGTTTTGCGTTATCTCTATGTACAACAAACACTTCCCTCTCTCTATGTCAAGCAACTCTTTAAAAAGGAACTCGATTAATAATAAGTTAAACTTGCTGTATCATCGTCTTGCATTACGCTAAGATTTACGCACAACTTCTTTAAATTAAAAAAATGGCAGATAGTGTTTTTCATAGTCGTACTTTGGGCGCTCCCGCTGAGGGTATCAAAGATCAATATGCGGATGGAAAGGCAGCCAAAATTTGGGAAGTTTATATCGGTGATAAAACGTCCAGAACCAAAAATTACAAGGACTTCTTAGTGGGGCTTTTGAAGGAAAAGGGATGCCGAAGAGTCTTGGATGTTGCTTGCGGAACAGGGTACGGTCTCGAAGCATAGGTGATTCCCAAATCTGACCGTTTTAAATTGCAGGATTGATTCGGTCATGCTGCTGGAAGAAGGATTTGATGTGGTTTCGGTAGATGCTTCCGATAAAATGTTAAAATACGCACTGAAAATCAGATGGGCTAATCGAAAACGACCGGAATATGATAATTGGGGTAAGTAAACTTACAATAAATTTAAAAAAACTAAATTGTGGCATAAAATTTGTGATAGCCAGTAAAATCTGGTTCAAGTGTGGTCATAGTGTATCAAATGACTTTGATATCGCAGAAATTATTAAAACCAACAGATAACTAATTAATTGTGTTTTAATTTTGTCAGTGATTGAAGAAGCTAATTGGCTAACCTTGTACGAAGATATCGAGCAGTTAATAGGAGATGGATTTGACGCTGTAATTTGCTTGGGAAATTCTTTTGCTCACATGATTGATACGTATGGCGATCAGAGACTAATCAAGTACGTAAATCTTTTAATAATCAATAAAACAAAAACAATTTTATCTTGTTACCATAACAAAATATTGAAACTTTAATCAATTGAAAATATTTTTGTGAGGAAATATTACTAATGTGTCGACAATAATTTTTGTTGTCAATTAGGAAATTGTAATTTTATTTGAAATTTTTCAGACAGGCAATAAGAAACTTTGAAAAATGTGTGAAACCTGGCGGATTTCTTCTTATTGATCATAGAAATTACGATTACATCATTGATTCTGGACACACCCCATCCAAAAGCATTTACTATAATGTAATTTTTTTAATTTATTTTTTTGAAAGAATTTTCATTTTTATTCGGCCTTTATTGAATAGCTCTCTTAACGTTCAAAATATCAAAAGTCTTTTCAACTCAAGTTTAACTTGCATGATTTAAAATGATTAGTTTTTTAAGGGGAATACCCTGTATAAGTATTTCAGATATTGGAATGCGTCGTTAAATTTTATAAGATTATTTATTTGTTTTCAATTTATTATTGGTATCATCGTCGAGATTAAATCATAATTTTTTCCACTTCGGAAGATACCAACGCTTACTTTAAAAAATAAAAAAAAATATTAGTTGCCTTGAAAAACAACCAACTAACAAATAATAACAAATTAAATTTTATCATTTAAAATTATGTAGTAAACAAATTATTATCATCAGATGTGCATAATATATTATCTAAATAATTCGGTTCGTGGAGTTGCACTGCAGTGGTGTCAAAATTGCCTTTAAAGTTTAAAGTCCGATTGAATATGTTTTTATTAGTTGGAGTCAAACTACGTTTTACTTTTAAATATATACAGTAAAAGGTATAAAAATAAATAAAATAAATATTACTTATATAATACAATAAATTTAGGTTGATATCAAAGGTACTCACTTTGAATTTTGAAATTTCAAAAAACTTCACCAAGACTACTTTAGACTACCTGAGATTTTGATTCGAACGTACAATCAAAGAACCTAGTAAGTTGATTTACTAAAAATGGAGCCCACAAATGATTCTTGTTTCCATATTCAAAATAAGTATATCCAAATTGTTAATTTATTGTAATAATTAAATAAATGAAAAATGTTTAAAAACAATAGTTTTAAACTAAATTTTTAGTAACTCGACTTACTAGATTCTTCGATTGTACGCTATTATTAACTTAATAAATAATGAAAAACTTTTTCAAACGCTAATTGAAAAAACGTATTTACCACTAATTTAGTGAATTAAGACTATTAGGAGCAAACAAAAAGTTTAGGCATATACAAATATAATATAAACACATCGGTTGTATAGACGCAGACTATCTAAGCGTTTCTTTGCTTAATCTGTAACGGATTTTTTTTCAAAACTAAAATTAGAAAAAGTATTTAAAAAACTCGTGGGCTAGAGTCCATAAGAGTCTCTGTTAGTCTATTAAAAGTTAAAGAAATTTAACATTTCTTTAATTATTTTAATCAGTAAATCAGTGGCGACTGGTACAGAAAGACCAATGAGGCGCTGCCCTTTTAAAATAAGACATTAAGGCAATAGAGGAAATAACAAGTCAATCACTCGGGTTTTAATAACACTTATGATTATTTGCTTTGGGGACCAATATTTGAATGCCAGTTTAAATCAAAGATTAATCCTTACAAACCGTTAAAGGGATAAAACCACATAACGGTTTAATTTTTTTTATAAATAAAATTATAACTATAATTTATAATTTTTGCTTATAATTTTGTATATTGAATATTCCGATGAATCAATAGTCCAGGACCAATCGTCCTAGAATCCCTTTAACTTATGGTATATACCCAGAGGATAATTTTTCAAAATGTTATTTTACACAAGATTTAAAATTTTAACGACATTTTATGTATATGAAATTCCAAACAAGTGCATGGAAAGTGCAAAATATTCCAGAAATTTTGTAACAATTTTAGTTTCGAAGAATCTATGGATTTATAAGAAATTTCATGAATTTTCTATGAATTTTAAAGATTTTTAAGAAACTCCTGAGATTATAGTAATTAAACCTAACAAAATATTAAAAAAATAAAAATTTTAACTGTTAAGTACAGAATACATACTACAAAGAAAACATAATATTTAAAAAACGCTAAAATAACTATAATTCACATTTAACAGGGTTGAACTTAGAATATTAGAATAAACAAGAAAATAGAATTCTGAAAAAGTTACGCTATAAAATAAAAAACTCTGTAACATAATATAAAGGCCCCTATTTCACGGTTATTTTCGATGTTACAGAGTTTTTTATTTTATAGCGTAATTTTTTCAGAATTCTATTTTCTTGTTTATTCTAATATTCTAAGTTCAACCCTGTTAAATGTGAATTATTGTCATTTTAACGTTTTTTAAATATTATGTTTTCTTTGTAGTATGTATTCTGTACTTAACAGTTAAAAATTTTATATTTTTTTTAACATTTTGTTAGGTTTAATTATTATAACATCACATACTACTAAATACCACAAAAATAGTTAATAAATTATAAAACTAATTTCACTAATTTCAAAATTATAAAAATTTCCTAAAAATTCTGATAATTTTCAAGGGAATTTTAAAAAAGTATATCGTCGGCTTAATTTTAAAACCTCGTAAGTCAATTGTGGTCATTTTTGCAGGAGAGCCTAAAAACTATTTCATTTAACAATGACAGAAACCTTACGAGTTTTTAAATACTCTCAACAGATGCTACTACATTGGTGTGATACTTACGAGGTATTGTAACATTGTAGATATTATCAAATTAGATCAGATAAAACCAATATCTCAATTTTTTTATTTTTTGGACTTACGAGGTTTTAAAATTAGGCCGACGATATAGAAAATTTTTGATATATTTATTTAAGTATCTACTGTTTACCTCTTGGTTTAAACTGAAGTATTTTCAAAAATTGCCATAAATTTTCAAGGAATTTCAGTGTTTTTCAAAGACCTCCATTGGTTTCTAACAATCTCCAAAGAAATACTAAAAATGTGTAATTTTAAAGAATGATTCCCAATCAATTTTAATGACTTCTGTAATATTTGGTTCTTCAATTTGAATTACCGCCTTCTCAAATCAAAGTTACAAACCAAACCAAAGCTGTGATCGTCAAACAAACCTCGCACGATGTGATCTCCCCTCGTAATAACACTTACAGGTCCTTTTAAATTTGCGGATAGCTTTTTGAATGCTAACGTAGTTTTCCTTACTTACTAACCTCAAACTTACATCTGTCCAGTGGCGTAACCACTGCTAGGACACCTGAAGGAATTATTAGTACACACAAATTAAATAAAACACAGCATTCGGTTTAACGATGAATATATTTTAACCGAAAAAAAGCTAGTCCGACAACCAATTTACCAGCAAAGTTAATCTCATTGATATCATGTAATTCAGAATACTCTAGTTTGAAATTTGATTTAATAATTGTTCGATAGTTAATCCCCTGATCGTAATGTTTTCTAATTGATTATTCATATTTATATTACCAACCACAACCTATAGTAATTTTTAAGAATTTCATGTATGCATTCCGATGTTCAATTCAATTGGTTTTTTTATATTCCGTAAGACCTTTAAATAATAAACCTTATATTCTAAATTATCCGCTTTTATATAACTAATACCTCGTCACTTAAGCTAAGATTGTCACCTTATTAATATATCGTCATCTTAAACTAGTACGTCCCTCTTATTGCTAATTGGTCATTTTCTTAAATCTAAATAAGTCGTATGTACTTAACCAAATAAATTCCCCATACTTAAACTAGCAAATAATTATAGCCGCAAATAATAATCATGAAGAACTTTGTTAACACAGTTCTTTAATATTGTTTTTAATTGGTATTACCTTTTATTAGGTTAAATGTTGTAATTTTAATTATATTCAAATTTTATTAAGTTAAATGTATTCGATTGTTACTATTTTATAAGTGGTCGCAAATAATCATAAGGAACATTGTTAAAATTATCAATAACTGTCCTGCAATATCATAATTTTGTAGTACATCATTTAGACATTGAAAAAAAGAAAGGAGCGACATCACAGCATTTGCTATGTCACTTCCGGTTCCATTACAGTTCGCCTTTTTAGTGACCAGCCATACTACGACATATTTTGACCGCCATCTTATGATTGTTAGCGTCCACTCAATCCGTTACACTTAATCATCTAAATTAAATTATCCCACGATAAATATATTTCCACTTCAAACACCCGCCTTCATTAAATTACCTTCAACAACTCCTCTTACGTCTTAACCAAACCACCCCTTGGTACGTCATTGGTAAAATATTATATGAATAATCAATCTCTCCCATTACATAATCCACTCCCGTTTTAAATGATAATAATATTAAATCACAATCTCTAACAGTAATTAAATCTTATAACTGAAGATAAATTAATAAAAACTTAGATTCAAACTTCTTATGTAAAAATTACTTAACCGCGTGGTCATGATACTATTATTACCTAAATTTCAACGTAATCCTGTATTAAATTCTTTTAGAAAAATAAATCAAATATTTTAACTTACATATTTTAATTCTGTTGATAACTAATTATTTTGAAATAATTTTAATTTCAATTACTTAATATTCTCAAAACATTCCAAGTACCAAATCACACACATCCGACCATCTTGACGTACAAAATTGTAAGACCTTTGTTACCATCCCTAACGGTCAAATCTAACGGAAAACTCCACCACTTCCGTTTTACAACCGTTGTATATTAAAGTAAGCAAAATGAACTAAATTTAAAATTTCGCGCCCAATATATTCAAATTCAAATTTACAATATTACACTTCTAATCAGTTCCAGTGATTTAAAAAAAATCAAGGGTTTTAAGAAATTCTAAGGATTTCCAAAAAATTATAAAAATTTCCTGAAATTCGAATGATGTTCAAAGCAATTTGAAACAAGTATACATACACATTTTTTGATAATGATTATATTTATCTCTTGGTTTAAACCAGTGGTTCCCAAACTTTTTTGTCTCGTAGACCTCTTGCCATGTTTTTCGGTTTTGGGCAGACCCCCCACTTACGTGGTATTGAAAATTAAAATATATCAAATTAAAATTTATTATCTGTTATCTGTTAGCAAAAAATTAATGTTTTCAGTGGGAGGGATGAACCTGATACTTTGTTAACCAATTTTTGATATTTGACATTAATTTAGTTAGGTTTAATCTCAAACCTAAAGAGATAGGATAAGAGATTAGCAACCACGCTGAAACCCCTTTCCACTAGGCATGAGGAAAGAAGATTAATTTAAATTTAACCCAGGGGCGTATCAGGCACTATAATGGTTTCTGCAATAGTGCCTATGAGTTTAAACCAGCAAATTTGGGTTAACCAATGAAATAAGTCGAAAAGCTGTTTTTTAAGAAATATTATTGGTTAATCTAAATTTTCTGGTTTAAACTCACATTGTACAACTGGCTCTAAGGCTCAGTTGTAAGTTAAACCAGAAAATTTGAATTAACCAATGAAATACGTTAAAAGCTGTTTTTTAAGTAATATTATTGGTTAATCTAAATTTTTTGGTTTAACCTGTAACTGAACAACTGGACCTAAATGAGATCCACTATTGTTGACCCCTATTTACATCTCATGGACCCCAATATTTTTTTTCGCTTACATAGACCCCTTGCAGGTCGTCGTAGACCACTGGGGGTCGATATAGACCACTTTGGGAACCACTGGTATAAACTAATGTCTGACTTAATCTATAACCTAACCTTTAATAATTATGATGACCAGCTTAACTTTTAACTTAAAGCAACCGCTCACGTTATGGATTATTATCGTCTCGGTAGCCCAATGTTCTTTACTAAACGATGAAAAACCATCAGAAAAAAGAGAAAAAAAATTAATGCTGCTAAAAATAAATTACTGCTACTAATTTTCTTCCTGGCAAAAAAACGCAAAATAAATCGTGTTTACAAGATAATGCAGTAGCAAGATCAACAAGAAAAACACTAAAATTATAGTTAAAGTTCAATAGCATAATATAAAAAATTTTTCTTTCCGAGATTGCTGATGGTTATATAAGTAGTATTATTATTAAACGTTTGTAATATTTGTAATAAATCGAAAATTATGCAGTTTATGCATATACAACGGCTTACACAAAATCAGGGTATCAAATTTTAAATTATGCACGTAAAGCAGGTACATAATTTTTATTTAAAAAGGGAGCTATCCAAAAAGTTAATCGACTATTTTGTAATATAAATGAAGCGTTAATATAAAATCCTAACATTTTTTAGAGTAAACACATGACAGATATCAAAACGTCAATTCTTTACGTATCCGGAAAACCAACCCTCGTAACAAACGATTACATCATTGATTGTGAAGATTACACATCGAAAGACGGGGAACGAATTTTATCTGAGGACACCGTATGGTAAAAAATAGTAAATTTATTGTATAACCAAAAATTATTTAAATTTTTTTCAGTGAGTTTCGTCTCTCCTACTACCCTCATCGGTTGGAATCCTTCAAGAATATCCTGAACAAGATTTTCCCGGAAAATTCAAAACACAAAGTTTACGGCGACTTTAAAGAAATCGATGAAAACGAAAACCCTAGTTTCTTTATTCATTTTATAGAAAAACCAAATATGCCGATGCGAATGATGCGTTATTAAAATTTAACATAAGTTTTTTAAATAATTTAATAATTTATATTTTTGGGTTTTTATTGAATTTTATATTAGATTTAAGTTTTATACAGGCAACACTTCATGCACTCTCGGGCAGTGAAAGTAACATAACCATCACTTTCGCTTGAAGATTTTTTGAAAATTATAGATAATGATCTATACATTGTTACATAAAAAATTAAATAAACAAATCTCAATTGACGTAATGTGTTTGATTTTTTAAAGTTATAACTGATTTAAATATCAGAAAATTAAAAATTATAAGTCGCAATTGAATTTTAAAAGTTTCGGTGATTTCAATGCCGGAGCGAGCACGAACCCTTTTTTATGAAAAAGTAAAATCGTCACCTCCTCTCGATATCAAAATAAAAGTAGAGGAAGGAAGAATATTAATAGAATCGTGCGATGTCCTATTCTTATCTGAGTGTACCATCATCTTGTTCGGGTCAGTGGTGCGGGAGGTGACCAGCGTGGAGCGCGTGCTAGTGGGAGATACCTGCCGCTAAAAGGAACGTCATCTTAGCAGTGTCCGTTTAGCGGTCCAGTATAAAGTACCTCAAAGGTTAGAAGAAACGGCTCATTTAAATATTTGCCGGGACCCAATAATGTGCAACGAACCGGACGCGTAATAAAATCGATAGTGCCAAGTATTTAGTGTTAAAAAAATTTAAATAATGGAAGCTTTATTTCCGTTTGCCGACGAATTATCTCAAAGACTTAATCTTCCTGTGGAAAGCCCTCCGTACACGGACTCAAATAACAACAGTGATTCCGATAAAACATGCGACGATAAATATTCCCTACGACCGCGCTCGCTACGCAGACGAAACATCGAGCAAATAGTAGAGAAGGCTTCAAAAACTCGGACCCCTAAACCAAAACAAAAACCAGCCCCTCTCAGTAAGTACCGAAGAAAAACAGCAAACGCCAGGGAAAGAAGTCGGATGAGAGAGATCAACCAAGCGTTTGAAACGTTACGCCAAGCCGTTCCTTCCGTTTATTCTACAAATGTGGCAACAAGCGAAAAATTAACAAAAATCACCACTTTGCGGCTCGCGATGAAGTACATTTCGACCTTGAGTGCGGCCCTAAATGGTCCCGAGCTAATAAGCTCGGATTTCTTATCCGATTGTAGTGATTTGGATTGTTTATTATTTGAATCCGACGGTGAATCTTCTTCCATACCCCTAAAGACCGATTTTTCCGATCACTCGCTTTCTGCTGCAGACTTTTCGATGGATTTTCCCGACGAATCGTTAACGTCGGTCGATTTTTCGCCACTTTCCACAGATTTTTCCGATCACCTATCCTCAAGTTTCGATCCCTTTTTATCCGATATTAGTTAACGTCGCTTTTTAGTTTAATAAAATCGTCATTATGTGTTATTTATTTAATATTGTAAAATATCCACGAAAATTCCTAGTTATTTGTTAATAAAATAAAAGTGCGTAGGTGGATGCTTTTAAATGAAATTTAATCATTACCATCACTTTAATGCTGTAATATTTATTTTAAGTTAATTTTTTATACTTGTAAAGTGTGTTATTTTTAAATATATTTTATTATAAATTTTTTTTTAAATCGATTACTCGTTAATAAGTACGACCTAGCCTAGTTAGCAATTTGCAGTAGTAAATGTCACTTATGTGTTTTATTATATAAATATTGTGCAATACAACATTAAAATTGTCACGATAAGCAAAATACTTGAGCATTGAAAATCTAATCCAAGGTAAACTAACTCAATTTACATTATTTAAAATTTTTAAAAGTGGTTCAACAAACATAACATTATTTAGTGAGGAATTTTCTTTTTATAGAAATTAGCGAGACGCCGAAGGAATTCGTTGCAAATTTTGCGTCATTTCCAATAAGAATAAATTATTTTGTTCACGTATCGATGAGATGACTCAAAAAATAAATGACAGTTTTCTCAAGATTTCAACGAGTATCGTTCCTATTGTTAAAGTTTTTCAACACATTATCGCTGCAAGGACCAACAATGTTTAGATAATAAAGTTTCTCCATAAGTTAAACAGGTTTTTCGATTTTTTGAAAAAAGCGCGCGATTCTTGCAACTATTCGCATAAAATTTCATTGACCATTTTTTACAACATTAAAAAGACCGTCCATATTTTAAGACCAAAACGTTTTAAATTTTTATTAATTTTATTATTTTTCTGATCTGGGTTGGCCTAGACGGTTTTTGGAAATTCAGACGATTGTCGATGAAAAAATAAATAATTAATCATAACAAATTATGACTATTATTATTTATCAGATTCAACAAAAAATTTAGCTTTTTCTAGAGATAATGACAGAATTCTTATGTCCATTGTCAAGGATAAGTATGAAAATCCCACAAATTAAAATAGAAAAAAAACAAATAAACCACAGAACTTTAAAACAAAAAATTTATTTATCACCCTTTCTAACAAAAATACCCCTAGTACTTAAAATTTTCGGTTTTGGGATTTTGAACAATATTATCAATATAAATAGTAACGTTCCTGTTGCGGATCAAGTGGAAAAATATTACAAAAAAATTTTGAAATGGTGGTTTTTGTTTCAGAGAAATTAAGGGTGAAAGTTTTTGAAGTTTAAATGATGTAACTCTTTTTAAACAATATTTGCTCGGAATTGTTTTTGTTTGTTTGCCTGTATGTATGAAAATTCACCGTAGTATAAACTGGAGGGTATTCTATACCCCCCAGACCCCCCGGTTTGTAAAACCATTTTTATGTCCTGTGGTAAACACAGTTTATCAACGTAGATGAGATCTCTTTTTAGAAGAAGCTAAAGTAGTCAAGGTAGATTAATCGTTGGGTAAGTTTTAGAGTTTTTAAATTTTTTATAATACAACCAATAATTAGAGCGTATACTATACCATAACCCCCCCCCCCCGGTGTATTTCATATCCCAATGCCATATGATTATTTACATGAAACCCATCGTAAAATCGAAATTTTTAAGCTTTTATACATTTACTCCTCTGATTTAGTGGACAATAATCATCATCGCTGCTTCAGTCTACTTCTGAATCATCAGCCTCTTTCTTTTTCCAGAAAAGTTTCAACATTTAGATCTTACGGCTGCTTGAACCAGTTAGGGGAATGTCTGTAACCCTGTTTTTAATACTCGATGATAGCAATTGTCAACCCTTTACGTGTCTTCCAAAGTTTGGATACGGTCAAGTTTTAAATTCTTTTGGGATTCGAACTGGGTATCCTAGAGTTAGCAGTTGTTTGGATAATATACTAAGCTAATAATACTGTTTTAATATCCCGAATATGATTATATTAAAAATAAAATCATTTGGCTAAATTGTTACAAATTTTAATTATGCGGTCAGACAGCCGGATACGGAACAAGACCGTAAAGCTTCTTACTATACTCACAGTCAGTGTAAAAGCGTCAAGGTATAAAAATTGAGTTATAAACAATATGCAATATTAAAAACTATAAACATGTCACTCAATGAGGTCTCTAGCGAATACCCTTATTTACCTTTCCATTAGATCCGCACTTATTGAGACGGCGAAATGACGGCTGTACTTATGGGATTATGAAGATGAAAAAGCTTTTACTCATAATCATCAAGTGAAGTCTATAAGGAATGTAAAGTCACCTTTTTAGCAAAAATATAGGATTTAATATATAAAAAATGGGATGCCTGACAGCAAAGTACTGCGTAAAGATTTTTCCTCTCATTTTTTCTTAGAATATGACCATTATGCGTCAAACCTTCACTTAGGGCTACTTGTACAGTGCTAGTTTAAAAGCCGTTTAAACCAAATTTAACTTAAAACCAGGTTTAACTATTTTTTCACCTTGTTCTGTCATAGTTTAAGGATTAAACTAGATTTGAACCAAGTTTAAGTTAAACCATCAAAGTTGATGGTTGAAACATAACCTAGATATTCACAAGCATTATATTGCATTTTTAAAATGGACTTTTTGGGAGAATAAATGTGCAAGCTATATGCGATGAAAAATTAAAAATTAGAAATCTAGTTTGTAGATGGCCAGGTTCTAGTCATGATTCTACTATTTTCAATAACTCTTGAAATAGGGCTAAATTTTAAAATTTCAAAATGGCTTGATGGGTGATAGTTTAATAGTAGGTGCAGAACGGTTGTACCAGGTGGGTTACTATATCTTGTAATCTGCGAATTTAATAAGAAAGTATTGATTATTGTAGAAAAAAACTACATAATTTTAATTTTACTTATATTAATAATTAAACGTAATTTGATTTCGAGTTTCTAATATAGGATCTGTCAAAAAATAATTTTACTTTTATTTTGATAATAGCATTTTTTCAAATTACACTATATTACGAGTATTAAACTATTGTAGTTTATTGTTTAACAATGTTGTTGTTGATTTAAAAAATCAAAATAAAATAGACGCTTTGTACAATTTACAAATGTCAAAATATTCTCGTTAGTAAATAATGCCAAATTAGTTAAATATAAAACAAAATCCCTAGAAATTTTAATACCAACCATACAAATTACTGCTAAACTGTAGATTATTTAAACCCTTCTTAAACTTCATTTATACAACACCTACGTTTTTAAACGTCGTTTATAAATTAAACCAAGTTTTACAAAACTCGAAATTAAACTCACACTGTACAAGTAGCCGTTAATAATCTTAAGTTAGGTTAGGATGACGAATAGTTAGACCCTGAGGAGAGTATGAAGTTGGGATTTAAATAAATTTCTTAATGAATTTTTAAGGATAACCACTTTTAACTTGAATAATCCTCAATGCAATGCAATGAATTTTTTTTTAAATAATACATATTTTAGCCAAAATATTAGTTTCTCATAAATCAACTTATTAAATTTGTAAACAAAATTATTGTTTGCACAGTTAGACGGTAGACTTCTTGCCCGCTTGACCTAGTTTGACCAGTACAAATAAAAAAACACGAATTGGGTTTTTGAAATTGTTGCATTAGGTATGGCAAGTTCGTATATTGTTAGTTGACCAATAACTAACCACAAAAGACACTATCTGAAAACAGTAAACTTGTATTTATTATTGTTTATAACTATCTTGTGCGGAAGCCGACCGAATATATCTAACAAAGCAATACGATACATTCCAATTTATTATTATAACTCGAAATAAATAAGGGAATACAGGTTGCTTTAACTGGAGTTATGTATATTAACCGGACCAGTATCGTATAGTTCGAAATGTTGATAATGTTTTGTCTTATCGTACAGGTATTGCAATAAAATTTCAATCGCATTTATGTGTGACATATTTCTTATCTCATTTTACTTATTAATCCATAATAAACTATCAACTTATTTTTAGTTCTGGCAGTTCTGCTCGCAAGGAGTATCTAGAGTTTCTCGAGCTTACGCTCCGAGGTGCAAATAATTTTTGTTAGTTGCAATCTTTCAAAGAACCCAAACGATGCTCGATATCGTCGATTGCATAAATCAACCAAGTGTTTGACGATGGAGAAAGTAGTAGGCGACAGGTAGCCGATTGGTAGGAGTTACGAATTTTCCATACCATTGGCTAAACATTTTTGCCTTCGGTTATAAAATGATTGTAAGTAGCGGTAGCTTTTTTGTTCCATGTGATTAATTATCAAAATATAAATATTCATAGATTAAAAATTGATTAGCCAACAATTGTTTTTTACCCGACAAAAAAAAACAATGGAGTTGATAGATGAAGACTTTAGAAATTTGAAACTGTAAGGCAGTTTATCAAAAATTGCAAAAAAAATTGATTTTCTCTCGAAAGCAATTCAAAATATTTCTAAGTGGCAAAGGAAAGTTTCGCGCGAGAAATACAAGCAATTTAAAAATATGCAGTAAAATTTTAGACAAACTAAAATGGCAAATTTTACATTATGCGCCATTAAATGGGAAGTTTCTTTAATTTTGATTTAACGACTTCAATAATGCAACGATGCTTTTAACAAGAAACAAATTGCAGTTAAAAGTTTACGTTGAAGTGCATTAACATATTTGTTGTAAACTAGTAAAACAAATGTAAAAAAGTTACACCAACTTCTAAGAGTGGAGGTATGTATAAGATAACTTCGGTAATGGTAATAAATAGGAAGGAATTTGAAGTTCTTCTGATATGTACCGCTTGGTTAATAGCGACGCAATATTTGCAATAAATCATTTTTTGTAGATCGTCGGCTTCTGGCACGAGTTCATTTTGTAATTGACATTTATAAAATATTGATTGTTTATTATTCTTATGTAACAGTAGGAGATTGCTGTATAATAACGAAAACGTTATATTTCTTTAATTTGTCACAATTTTTTTGCAATAAATCATCTTCGGAATTCCACAACCTCGAAAACGGTTTATAAGTAATTATCAAATTCAACCAAACATATTTTTTTAAAATTTATTCATTTTTTTAATTGGAAACAATATTAATAAAAAATAAAACTATTAAAAGCAATAATTTGAGTTTACATATTTTTGCTCATCGAACAAAATATTTCTATAACAATTTTTAATAAAATTAATTTTTACATGTTACATGAAATTGAAAAATAATTTAATTCATAACTTACATAAAATTGTTCAAAAACTATTTAAATGAATGATATAGCTTGCGACACCCTGTTATATAACCGATGTTTCGATTTTCGGAATCTCATCAAGCAAACCTGGAAAAATTATGAAAATGATTGAAAAGTTATGCTATTAAATTCAAAATTCAAACTTGATTAAAAGTCAAATTTATTTGACTTTTGTAAAAACAAAAATTATACCTACTCGAAAATCGAAACATCGGTTATATAACAGGGTGTCGCAAGCTATCATTCATTTAAATAGTTTTTGAACAATTTTATGTAAGTTATGAATTAAATTATTTTTCAATTTCATGTAACATGTAAAAATTAATTTTATTAAAAAATATTATCACGTGTTAATAACCTTAACCATTTTATCAATTATCATATCCGTTATATTAACAATATAACTAATTAATACATAGATCTGTCCTGTATATTTCACTGAATTCATACACATGAAATCTTGAAATTGGGGCAATCTACAACTTTTGTAATTTTTAATTAGAACTAACGTTTCATTTTAGATTTTTTATTTGGGTTAGTTTAGTTTTCCGGTTTAGAATTTTTCAAAATAAGTTTATTTATTCATTTTAGCTTCAAGTAGGTATAATTTTTGTTTTTACAAACGTCAAATAAATTTGACTTTTAATCAAGTTTGAATTTTGAATTTAATAGCATAACTTTTCAATCATTTCCATAATTTTTCCAGGTTTGCCTGATGAGATTCCGAAAATCAAAACATCGGTTATATAACAGGGTGTCGCAAGCCATATCATTCATTCAAATAGTTTTTGAACAATTTTATGTAAGTTATGAATTAAATTATTTTTAAATTTCATGTAACATGTAAAAATTAATTTTAACAGCACCAATTTTCTAAGTCCTTCTTGACTGTGTGTAATATTACCCCGATTATGGGTAAGTTAAATTACCAAATTAAATTTCAAAAAAATGATAAAAATCAAAAAGTATGTCGATGAACTTTATTTTATATTTCCTGCAAAAACTAAAGCTAAATAAAAATGATTCACATTGATGTAAACCTGATGAAAGGTGGAGAGCTTTTACCACCTTGAAGAAGCATAAATCACCAAGAAGCAGCAGTAAACTTAATTGGAAGAACAATGTATAATTTTTTAAGCACTAAATCGTGACCGTTACCATTACATAAAAGCGATTACTTTTATGTAAATTTTTTACCGTGCATATTACATGCTCGTTATTGATTAAATTAAATAAAAAAGGCATTATTTTGCACAGATCTAACCTCATAATGTGAATTTTTAAATTAACTAATTTATCACACAATAATTAGCAAAAAGTAATTAGCGTTGAAGCCCGAGGGTTTATTTTCTTGTTTGGTGGGTAGAATAATCGGGGATAATCTAAAACAAACAACAATGGGTTTGAATGTAAGTACGAGCGTTTTAATCTCCAGATTCATTACTCTTGCAGAAATAAAAATAACTAAAAATGTTATTTTAAATGCTTAAGAATTAGCATTGCGCTATAGATACAGTCGGAATTTAATTCAAATAAAAAAGAATTGGTCGGTGCATGTAGAATGCAAGTTATGTGTGCTTAGGCAACGAAAGCAAAATACTTGTAATGTTTGTAATTCTTGAGAAACACTTTACTAAATTTTAACATTCTACGGTTAAGCTGAATTTTAATAAAGATTAAAATTAAAAACATGCGTTTTCAATCGCACGTTCTCACTTATGATTTTTTTTTAAATTCCATAAATGGTAAATCTTTGAAGGAATGTAATACGGGTAAGCCAATAGATCTAAGTTTCTTATACAAATATGAAGAGAAAGCTCATCCAAGATTTTTACATCCTGTCTGTCTCACGTTTTCCATTTTTAATGATTTCGATTTTTTATGAAAACTCTCACACAGAAAACTTCGGGATTCATTTCGAAAAGTTGAAAACGATTTTACTAGAAAATTAGTAATTATTATAATATAGATTTGAGATAAAACAAAATAAGTTTTTAATATTTTAAATATTAAATATCCAAGAAAGGATTGCTCGACGACGTGATGAAATGCTTAAGGAAAGTTCAGGATATATAAGTTTGGAAGAGTAAACTGTGACAGACAGACGAAGAAGAAAAGATCAAAACTTTCAATATTCAAGACGATCTTTGAGCTAACTAAAAAATGAACTTAAAGCTGCCGAGCTACTTTCAAATCTAGCAGAAGTTCAGCTTAATTTAGCTAAAGCTTAAAATGTAGTCTCATACTTAGCTTCAACATTAATCTTATGCTATGCCATACAAGCTTCTAGCTATGCCTAAATAAGCTTTTAGCTAACCTTGGAGCTAACTTAAAATTTAAATTTCTGAACATTTTTCTTAATAGAATCAGGATCGCATAAATTCGAATCGATATGAAAGCATTGATGTTGTTAACCTCTTGTAACATATTGTTGTGTTTTGAAACACAAAAAAAGTTAATTTTATTTATTTATAAATTAATTTTGAAGTTTTGTGTTAATTATTATAAATTATTAAATTGTAAATTTGTAAGTACTCTGTACATAGATTTTAAGTTTGGAAATTTTGAGTTGGTATCCGTGTTGAAAGCATGAAAAAGATGGGCTTGGATATAGACACTTACAATGAAATAGTAGCGCGCCATATTCAGCCAATTTAAAAAAATCGAATTTGAAAATTTCTTCTTTTTGCACGAATTAACGTAATAAAAGATAAAATTTGTAACAATGGTTTTATGGCAACGAGGTAAAGTATCGGTCTAATAAGCAAAGAGTTTTAGGTTCGATTCTAGCATCAGTACTTTTTTTTTATATTATGATTTTAATTAATATGTAAATTAACAGATATATAATAATTATTCGAAATTATTAATTTTTCAGATCTTAAACGTCCGACGATATTGTTTTGTTAGTGTATAATCGTAATAATATACTATAATATGTAAATACTTATTCAATTTTGTAACTTTTTATTTGTTATTAAATTACTTATTTAATTAAAAATATAATTTTTAACAAAACCCAAAAATGTTTCGAACGTTTCGAATAATAGTCAATTTAAAAAATGGTTGAAAATGCTGTTAGTAAGACAAAACGATATCATCCGCGTTTGAAATCTAAAAACTAATAATTTCTAATAATTATTAAATATCTGTTAATTTACATATTAATTAAAAAGAAAATTAATTTAAAAAATAATATAAAAAAAAGTACTGATGCTGGAATCGAACCTAGAACCCTTTTGCTTATTAGTCCGACACTTTACCTCGTTGCCATAAAACCTTTGTTGCAAATTTTATCGTTTATTACATTAATTCGTGCAAAAAAAATTTCAGATTCGATTTTTTCAAAATTGGCTGAATATGGCGCGCTACTATTTCATTCACGCAATGTCTTAGGTGTAAATCTTTACGTAGTGTAAGTATAAACGAAAACAAAATTTCGCATACCTGGCCCTCTCCTTGTTAGGTAGAGACGATCTTTGCGTCGACTTGATCAGCGGGTGATCATTATTCCCGCAATGTAAAAGTTTAATTTTTGATTGTTTGAAAATTATTAATTATTAAAATTGATTAAATTTGAATTGATGGTTGTTTTTATTTCATTTTAATTAGTGCAAGTGATATGAATTATAAATTTGAAATTTGGATATTTTGGTTGTTTGTGAAAATAATTCACAACGACGGAGTTAAACAAGGCGCTGGCAGATGTGGAACGCACATGCGATTGCAAGGCCACACATAAAGGTAACAAAATTGTATGCAAACCAGTATGAAAAATTTTTATTTGATGTAAAATTTACATTATAATTTAATTAGAAATTATCAAATTAAAGAAAAGTCTCTTGTTAATAAATAATGAATGAACCCAAGCAAGCGAGATTTTTGAAATGAGTAAAAATTGATAAATTTGTACAGTTGGGGTCATCTCAATATATTAACGATAAGAATTTGAAAAATTTAAATAGCCGGATATCCTAAGCAATTTTGCTTGAAGCCAGTCTTGTAGCCTGTTTGCTAGCTGAGAGACTAAACTTTAAGCTAAGCTTCAAGGTAGCTAAGCTTAAAGTTATGCTCGAAGATAAACATTTTTATTTTTTAATTAACTATAAATTCAATATAAATTTAAAATTAATTTAGAAACTAATTACAATCAGGAACATCAACAATTAAACTTTTTAAGGTATTAGCAGTATTGGTAGAGGAGGTTGTTAACTTTTATGTTGGCTTATCTCGTCGAGATTATACTTTTGTGTTCCTATAAAGTGAAAATTTTAAATTAATTTAAAACGTTGGTTTTTCTAATTATTGAATTTTTCAGTTTATCAGATTAGGATCCCATAAGTTCGAATAAATATGCAAATATAGAAGTTAAATCTTCCCTACCTTATAATTATACTTCTATAATTTTAACAAATTAAAATTTTAAACTTCTAAACATTTTATAGTTTATTAAAAAAATTAAAATTGTTAGTTTTCCTAATTGATTTTGCTTAATGCCTATTTTGTAGCTTAGCTTAAAACTAGCTTGTCTTTTAAGCTAAGATATTTAGCTTAAAGAAGATTAAATAACCAGAAGGTTAAAATAAAAAGACTGACAACTTTTATAATTGTATTTCTCTTGAAATTTATGGGATCTTCATCCTTACCGTGAAAAATTCAAAATCAATTTGACAACCTATTATGGTTGAGAAGATCAAAAATTAAAATTTTTTTTTGTATTAGGAATATTTGTGAAGAGAGTTGTCAACTTTTATGTTAGCGTATCTCTTCAAAATCATGCAATTCTAATTATATAAAATGAAAAATTTAAAATTTAGACATCCTAATTAAATTTTTACTTTATTGGATGTGGATCGGATTAGGATCGGATTAAGTGCGTTGATACATGCAAGGATAGAAGATGTCACTCTTCCCTACGTTATAATTATACTTCATTTACTCTAACTAATTAAAATTTTTAAACTTTTGACCCTTTTCAGAATGAAGACACAATAAAACTGATGTTATCATTCTTATTTACCTTATAGACCCACGTTATGTTAAATAATTATAAACGTTGGTTTTCCTAATCGATTTAGCTTAATGCCATAATAATATTAAAGCTTAATTTAAATCTTGATTGTTTTCAAGCTCAGAAACTGAGAAAGTTACTTAAAAATAAGTTTGAAGCTGCCTATCTGCCTTTAATTTCATCTCAAAGCTTAGCTTAGCTTGAAGCCTAGCTTGGCATAATTTCAAAACTGCTGAGCTTTGGTTTCTAAGATTGAGCTAAGCTCCAAACTAAACTTCAAGTTGAGCTATCATGCTGTTATTTTTGGTTTTTAATTCCAATATTTCGTGAATTAAAAATCAATGAATTTCATTATATTATTTCGTAAAAAAAAATGATGATTAATGCTTTCGGAAATTTATTAATTCAAAAATCTACTATATTATAAAGACTGTTATTCGATTCTAGGATTCAATTCGATTCAAAGGCTTTACAGGATATCAGGGATTAAGATTGATATAATCTAACTGAATTTGAACTAATCGGTTACTTTACATAACATTCTACATTTATTAATTTTGCGACGATTCTTATTATAGTACCATATACTATTTTAATAAAATTAATATATACAATTAAATAAATGTGATTAAAATTGTAAAAAAATTTATAAAATGTGTCCAAATGAAATTGTGTAAGTTACAAACTAAGCACAAGTTTTTTTACAAATCATCGACATTCAATTCACTTGTTTATATCTTCCTTTCTGTTGAATATTTAAATTTTTTTTAACAAGAACGTAAATTGAAAGAGAATAATTTTAGAATCACCCCGCAGAAGTCAATTCTATAATTTCTGTTAGTTTTTCATTAAAATAATTAATATTATTGGAACATAAAACCAAGTGTTTTATTTAATTATTTTATAAAAACTTCTCATGCCCACCATTAAACAAAAAAATAAAAATGAAATAATTTTATATTACTAATACGATACGATAAAAAAGAAGAAATATTCTATAAAATTTAAAACTTAATTAGCGAAGAGATTTTACAGAGATCATAAACATTAAACAGATTTTAGTTAACAAATATAGCAATTATTAGGTGCTGTAAAATTTGTTATTACGGATTTGCATTTGGATGTAATAACATTATTTCCATTTCGTTAAATGAGGACATAAATAAGGAAAAACTTGGATGAAGTTATTAAACTTAATCCTCGTCGATTTGCACTAAAAAAATTTGATATTGATAAATAAAAGAGTTTCGCAAGTCTGTAGAATAATTTTCACACTTTGTGGCCTTGTTGACAGGTTCCCCCAAGAAAAAAATAAAATGTAATTGCTTTGGATTGTAATTTTGTAGGCTATTTTTTGGACCCCCATGGATAGATTACTCGGATACACCTACTTATGGTTTTTCTGTTTTTTTACCTAATGATAACTTTTCTTCTTCGTACCTACTTAACTTTACTTTTATGCTAATTAATGTAGCATAATTAAGGAAATACTGTTAATTTGCAAAGGATATCATGTTACACTATAAATATTTAATTGTCGAAATAAATATTTTAATTTGTGGCTGGGATTTAATATTTTTATTGGCGTAAACATAAAATTTAAAACAAAGTATCTACAAGTTGTTATTTGAAAAAGTGTGTAATTCCATAAAATCGAACGTGCGATTATTATTAACAAAAAGTTCAAATTAGTCATATCTTTTTAAATAATTCAATATTGAGCAATTACTTCATAAAATAGCTAGTAGCAATACGTGTCATTTATTTATAATGATAAGCGACAAAAATATTTAACACGTTGAATATTTATTGTTTATCTATTGGAAAATGACTTGATTTATTATTTTTCGCTGTAACAATAACTTAAATAGACCTTGATAATTAAAAAATAGGCACTCGCGAGTTGCGAGTGCAAATCTCGCATAAGAGTGCAAGATCCCAGAAATTAAAAAAAAATGTTTATTATGAAGTTTTAACAATAAATATACCATTAATCATCGTGCTCGTTGACACACAATATAAAATCAACAATTTAAGTTTATAATTCCATAATGTTTTGCTATAGATGGCAGGACAATGCTGAGGACGAAAAGATCAATGGAAAGATAAGAATCTCAACTTTGAAATTCACCGATTATTTGCGATTATACTACATTCTGATTAATTTTATTCCTTATTATGGCTACCAGAAGATAAATAAAGTTAACTCTTGTTGTTTATATTTGTGCTTTGTATAAAGAAAGAGACGTCGAAAAAATTTAAACTCAATTCGCCATCACAAATCAATAGCGTTTCAATTTTAATGCTTTCTCGTTTGTGAATCAAATTTTCATTTTGCTTTAATTGTTAATTTTTTCCTTAAATTTAAATTCCATTAGGATCACCACAAGAAACCCATCTATGTTAATCAGATTCGCAACCTTTCAAACCAAAGAGTTAATATATTTTATTGAAACCAATAGTATATTGTTTTATTTAGAGCGAAAGTAATTTTTTTCGAAACACAAAGTACTTTTGCTTAATATCTTTTTCTCAATCGTAAAACATTATCTTTACTGCCGGCGGTACAAAAGTAAACATCTTAGAAGAGACGACGGCGACGGGCGGTATTACAGACTCCCTAGTGTTATTAATTAAATTTTATGGTTATATGAATATAAATTTCAACAAATTATGTTTTATTAGCATAATAATTATATATTTAAATTGTCTACTGTATATTATATTATATTACGTTGATATCTATTTTAACGAGTACTTAGAGCACAAGTGGGGTTTATTATATTTAAAAAAAATAATCCGTAATTTCAAACACACAGCGTTAGAAATAAAAAAAGATCATTTTGAATGACATGTTTCGATCTCATTCAAAACTGATTGAACAAACAAACTCGAAACATAACCGTAACCACAATAACGTCTCTATTTTCTATTATAATATTTATAATCTTATAATAAAAAAAAAAGATATTATACAGACGCAGCTCGCAGGCCGATGGTAGCAGACACAGTGCCGATGTAATTACTACTGGTATGGTTAAATAATCAACGATCAAATTTCTCCATATTAATCGGTAATAGGAGTTATGACTATTCGGCATGCTAATTTTTGATTAAATTAGTAACTTGAGTAGCACCAAAGAAACATTAGCGTATTTGGTTTAAGAAACGTTCGACTCGATTAATACATAAAAAAAGTTAATAACGCAACATAGATCGATATTCGATTAATCAAAACGTTATTACAAATTGCTACTCGAGTAGCGCTGGTGGGTAATAAAAGAAGTAGAAAATTTGGAGGTACAATATTTTTACCATTGATGTTTGGGTGGTCTTTGGTTTTTATAAGATGATCAAGTGTTCCGCTCTATATAATAATATTGTTATCACATTGATCTAACTAAACCATCGCAACAAATATTAAAACCGCCTAAGAAAATGCACAAGTTGTGTCAAAACAAATAGAGTAGGTATCTTTTTAACATGCTTTTGAGCAAATAAATCAACAAGTATTATTTATTTACTATTGAATGTTTGACAGCACGAAAGAAATAATATAAATTGACTAAATGGAATTACAGTTTGAATTCATTTTTTTATGTACCGAGAGAACGAGACAGTATATAAAGTTATGTAATTGTTTATTTATAACTTACCTACATAATACTATAATTCTCGTCCATATTTGGTAATTACATTTTCATTGTTTTAGTTATTTGTAACTTATCGCGTACAACAAGAAGATTTACACCTTCAAATACATCTTCCAGTTTGACCCATATAAAGCGCTCCGCAAGAATTTTTACGCTGTAAGCGAATTAATGCTCTAAATGACGCATACACTTTTGGAAAAACTCGGAAAATTATGTAGGCAATTACCTGATTTTAAAATCACGCATACTTGACACCATTTGACCTGTACTTCTTCATCATTCTTAATTCAAATTATGCGAGGTGATAAAATCTACCATTACTTACGTACCTTCATCGTACATTTCAAAGATACCGTTTGATGGTAACTAATAAATCTGATGGTCGGCTATAAATAATTTCAAAAATGCAGTCTACGACTTAACCAGAAGAGTAAGGGAGCTGAGAATCTTCCAATAATTATTATTTTTGAGTACATAAAACTGGAAACACAGCCTTTTTGACGATATATTTTTTATGAAAATTGCAATAAAATTAATGCAAAACTGCATTATTGGTTTAGAATTTCGTTTGGAAGACGAGAAAAGCTTTACTTTTCAAAATATTTAATATTTTAATTTTCGAATATTATAATTCTAATTATTTTCTCTCTCTCTCTTCTCTCTCGAAAATTACAATTTTTTATTTTATCTTAAATTAAATTATGATGTTATTTATTATTATGACCTCTCGTCGGCATAAGTACCTACTTTAGTCATTAATATGAAGCCTTAATGTAGACAATTATCTGCTGCTGTACCAGACTGTCTAAAAAAATAAAAATACCCGTGCGTTTACACTTTCATACCGATAGGGACGGATTTTTAGCATAGGAGCGCAAAATCTGATTATGTATACTGGAAATATTAACGCATACGTCACACACACACGTCTAAAAAAGACTTACATTGGAGATATTATAATCAATCAGAAAGTAAATTTTTTTGGTTCTTTTGTTTGATTGATTATTTTTTATTGTCTGAAAAAAATTCAATCGAAATATTAAAGCGATGCAGGCAATATCGATTGCGTTTGAGCGATCGCAAAAGATTCAACCGGAGTTTGAACTTGTTTTAGGGCCGGTTTTTCAATTGTGGTTTAAACTAAGATTATAGTTTAAATTCAGTTTATATTGATCAGTACCAATTGTTAGTAACTTTTGTGAAATAAGTTTAAACTACGATATCGTGAACGGTGGGTATTGACCGTTTAAACGAAGTTCAGTTATACTGTACTTAGTATAGGGTGAATTGGCTGCGTAATAGGCTTTGTTTACAATGGCTTATACAAAGGATTTTACTCTTTACAAGGGATTTGATACCTGCTTATTAAATCTAACCTAGAAGTGAATAGTAAATTTCAAGTAAAATGGAAGAGGCAGATTACTGTCGTAGTAATGTGATGATGACGAAGATATTTTGAAGGATCCGATTAGGAAATTATTAATAACGGCTCTAGCTAATCCAATAACAGCAGCCGAGCAACTTTATAAAATTTTTAAACAAATTTTTAAAATAAAATTTTATAAAAAATGATAATATTATATTTATTTTATTTACAATAATACAGAAGAATTTAAATTCTCAAAATAAAAACATTACAAATTAAATTTTCGTTTCTTACTTTCTAGTTCTGGTGTGACAACTAGCGGGAATATAGTAATAAGTAGTAAGTTTTATTGCCAACTGCCAGTAGAATTTCATTGCCAACCTTTACGCAGTTATGTTCAACTGAATCAACAACTACATATACAAGGTTGAAAAATCCATTTAGGTTTAAACTGCGATTACTACTCAAAGTAAGTTCACGTGAACTTAAGTTTAACCTGCGATTGAAATACCGGCCCCTTAGTTAATATAGAGTTTAAATTGATACTGATATACTATCCCTAGGACTTTTATTTTTTAAGATAATTACTAGTGCACTGGGGATGGGGGGTATTCCATACCCCCCAAACCCCCCGGTTTCAAATACAAAATATGTGTGTATATGTTTTGTGATTGGTTTTATTAGATAAGAATCTTTCACTCTTTTAGAACAAATTACATTTATAGATCACGTCGGTACGCACCGGAGGGCCTGGGGGAAATTCTATATGAATTGAAATTGAAAGTTTTAAATCTTTTAATCTAAAAGTTTTAATATAATAAGTACATTTAACGTCAATATGTCATCGAATTAACTTCCATCAATTAAGCGTTTTTTTTTAAATATGTAAGTATCCTGTCTGCCATATATTATTAGCATACAACTGAAAATATTGAAAATATACTGCAAAATATGAATTGCAAAAATCTTGTTTATTAAATTTTTTCAAAATATAAATAAAATTTAGAAATAACAAAAATAATTTAATAATTTAGTTGTTCAAGTATATTATTTAAAACTTACATACTTTTCAATCATAATATCGTTTTTTTCCCTTTTTATTTTTTATAGTAGTACACAAATTTCCATTTAATAATTAAAATGTATATTGTTGTGAATTTTCCTACAAAAATGGTATTTTCTAATGTGAAATGATTTTATAATTTGTCTGAATTAAAATTTTTATTAAAAATAAGGTTGGCAATAAACCAGGTAAAGAGGTTTTTTGGTCAAAGATGGCCACCGCAGCGGAGGTTTAAACTTTACTTCCCTGATTTTTGTAGAAGATTTATGATTTTGAAAATAAAAAGTGTTTTTTTTAATAGTTGTATTACTTTAAAATTGAAAGTGAGTGAAAAGATAAATTTTGAAGAGAGTGTGATGTTTTTAGTTGCTTGAATTTTTGAGAATTGGAGATAATTTAAAATAAATTTATTACATAACAATATATTACACCAAAACCCCCGTTCATCTAATTAAAATTTATTTAGAAAACTTCTTAAGTTTTCACACCTCAAATTAATATTCAAAATACACAATGCATCTTTAAGTCAATAACTTGACTGTTAAAATAAGTTTAATTTTTCTTGCGAAAATTACACCATTTATTAGAGTATAAATGGAAATGGATGCATAAGTCTACTCATGAAATAAAAAATCTTCTAATAAAATTATAGTATCAAGTAAATTTAAAAGTATATTTAACGTTTAATTAACTTGTTTACTTTTAAATTTACTTGATATATTTATCACAAGTTAAAAATTAATATATTTAAAATTATAGTAGTTAAGGGCGTAAATTGCAAATACCAACATTAATATTTTTATAGAGTATTTTAAAATTCTGGTAAAAAGGGTTCAAAAATTGGTATTGGTATTGGCTGATTCCATAGTGTTTTTATCTTTTTGAGCATTGGGCATTGGTCTTCTTCTTCTTCAGCCGTTATTCGTCCACTCCTGAACATAGGCCTCTACTTTTCTCCCTTCAATTAAGGGTTTTTAAAGAAGGTTTTGGCTGTTAAAAAGCCGCGCTTGCCGAGCGTGTTAGCGAGTTTATAGCGCATAGATCTAACTTGGACTTTAGATCACAACAATGCAGTCGGTGCGATCAAGCAGCGAACCGCGGTCTTCCGCTCCGTCGCATGTCGACTTAAGCCTTATACCACACAGTTGGTTTTTACTTAATCTTATACCACACAGTTATTGGTCGCTAGTGGCAAATAGGCAATTTTAAGCATAAATTGCACTCGAAAATGGCAGATTTAGAAACACAGACCCCTGAGTAGCTTAACAAATTTAAAAAATCCCTGAGGTAGCCAGCTATCGAAAATTACAGATATATAAAAACGCAGATAAATTAAATTTATTAAATGGCAAATGGGCAGCAGATTGAGATATCTATGAACTTTGCAAAAAATAGTAATTTTAAAATATATTATTTTCTAAATTATTCGATATTTGGAGTTCACTTATAGTTTATTCGCTTTATTTTAATGTTATCTTTCAAATTTAACAACAATTTAACTCGGGCGCAGATACAGAGAGGGGGGGGTGCAATTGTTTCCCCTGACTTATGATGGAAGTACTTAATTTTTACCAACAAACTGAGCATTATTTAAATGTAAATATTACATGAATAACAAACTAAAATTATATCAAACTTTTTATTTAGAAGAATTTGTTGAAAGATAGGTAAAACTATTTAAAAATTGCCTCCTCCTAAACGAAATCCTGTATACGCTCCTGATTTTCCTTATACCTATAATATCTTCTGGGTATACTTTAAAAAATGTAAAATTATCTAGAAAATAAAAGCATTAATTACACTTTGGGGTAAATTTACTCCAAAAATTAATAGCAGTTCAGTGGCAATTAATTTTCGAAACAAATTAAAAAATTAATATTAATAGAAAAATAACATAAAAAATTGTGGTATTTAGTAGTATGTATTGTTAAAATAATCAAAAAATTTAAACATTTGTTTAGTTTGAATATTAACTAAAAAAATTAATATTACTTAAAAAAAACTTGATTCCATCTAAAATTTCGTTTCATAATTTAATTCTCTTTAATTAAATGTAATTTAATAAATTGTAATTTTTTATTTATAAAACATCAATAGTTAATTTTACTCCTAAAATTGGTGGAAACCCAGTGGTCACCAATTTTAAAGATAAATTTACTTGGGAGTTTTTTATAGTGAATTGTGTTCTAATTATTTAAATTGATATAAATTATTAATAATTAGGCGTAAACATCAGTGCATTTTTGTCTAACCACAGTTACTAATTAACAAGCTTAAAATCTAAAATATATCGTTTTACAATTTTTATCAAGTCATGGTATACTTAATAAAGAAAAGCTCGTCATTTAAACTTAATTTTATAAATTAATAAATTAATAAGTACCTATTATTAAATTTAATGATAAAATTTTTTCAACTTTAATGGTGGTTGTTGTCGTAAGTAACAACGAATCATGTTATTGTGCCATGACATTGTGCCACCGTGCCTGGAACTTTCGCAATGTATAACTTTATTTTTCTGTTTATGAAGTAAAAATTAAGTAAAAAATGCTTGATAAAGCTTGATAGACAACTTCATGGCAGGTTTGCTAGAGGAAGCTTTGGAAAGTGTCGGAGCCTAAAAATGATGCCGCATTACACTTTAATTTGCCTGTGGTTTAATTCTTCCAGTTTTAGCTTGGGTTCTGAGAGGTAAGAGATTAATAAAAAGTGGAATAATTGAAATTCAGTAGTAGTTCTCATTTACGTTAGATTGGAAATTTATGTAATATCCAAGTAATAGAATTAATTACTGGAGGAGAAAGTCGAGTTACCAATGAATTACGATTAAACTAGAATCGCGAGTGTTTAAAAAATAAAATTCGTGTATCATATATTGGAACCTCGCCCAATAATGGCAATCTACTGAGCAAACCCGGAAGGCATGTCATTCTTTCTAATTAAAAAAAGCAGCGTTAAAAATATTTATAAGTTCACGGATTTAACCTTTGATCTCGCAGATACTGATCATTTTTACAAATAATAAAATAGTTGGCTCTCTAATTAAGTAGATTCCTGTTGGATTCGATAGATAATAACGGTAACCAGTTATTGAATATAAACATGTATTTTAATATCAGCTAAAGCGATCCACCGTCCCGTCGGTCGGTATGATTCACGCCGTAAGTTATGGGAACAATATATTGTATAATACATACATTTATACATATAATATGGCGACTTCTGAATATAAACGAAAGCGCGGAATAGCTGATAGTAGGTAAGTCGGAAGTGGCCTCACGTGACTTCTATGATCTGTTGTTCGTGATTCCATACACAAACATACAAATCACGTTTATGATGATTTCATTTTACATGTTCATGTCATTTAAGCTGTAACAATAACTTGCAGCAGCTAACTCGACTATTATGATTTGATCTTTACCTTACCTGAAAATTTATGCCGGATTACGAAGGCAAAACAAAAGCTTCGAAGGTGATAAGCTACTTAGTCATCGCCGTTTTGCACGGTTTTTCGACAACGACACTTACGAACCCGTATCGCCCACCTTTACCTAATTTCGACGTTTAATAAGCTCAATAAAAGTCGCCAAAAATGAAGGCCAATTTTTTATGCGCGGTTAAATAAACTTGCAATAATAATAAAATGCCATTGTTACGATGTTGTTGCGATGTCTCGTTGCCCTATTAGGGTGAAAGTGTCGCTTCGTAATGAACTGGATCGAGTTGATCTAATGTCCATGTTTGTTTGTTAAACATCTTCTCGGTACAACTGTGTCGGTTCTTTTTTAATTAAAATAAAAAAATTAAACATAGTTAAGGGTTTTAAAAATTCCCTTAACGTAACGCAACTGCACTAGAAAAGATGCGAACTGCGACGCTACATTTTCTTATCGCTTCAATCTCAAGTCAAATCGTGAGACATCGATGGTGTCTTTAACGAAGAGGAATCTTTTAATCGCGATCCGCATCCTTGTAAAAATAATAAGCCTTTGGTATATTTTATGGGAACCGCCACATATCTTGATAATATCGAAGAACAATAGGGCATTTTGTTTCTTCGATTTCTTACCAATGCCCTAAGGGTTTTCAGTTGCTCTATTTATTTCACTTTATGTTCGCCCAACACTCGTAATTTTGGCGGATTTGTTAGCTAAGGGAAAGTTTTACGATAAGATTTCTGGTTCAAGAACGTGCATAATGAAATCATTGTATTATACATTATGATTATTGCTCTTTATGCAATTCGCGTATGCATATTGTATGCGACCACTTTTGTTCCATGATCCAGATTACAAAAATTAAAAACAAAAATAAATTTATACAGTCGACGTATCTTGCAAATGCAAAAATGCATAGAAAACGAGAGACTTGTTGGTCGGCGCTATTCTGACAGTTCGTGTTTGATATCTGCCGCGTGCATCGCCTCCACTAATTGCGTCCAGATAACATTGATAATATTCTTCATAGCGAACACTTATAACTCATTTGATAGTTTCCATTTTAATAATTATTTTGTAACCGTTCATTATTTTAATGTTATTGCCCGAGAAAATTGTTTGAATATCGCGATAAGGAAATTCTAAGCATAAATGAACACTGATAAAGCCCCATTCAATCCAATTAATGTCAAGAGCTATTTTATACAATCATTTTCATTTGACGATGCGGAAATAGTAGGTCTCCTACTATAGACTATACACACGTAAACGTGAAGAATTCCGATTTGAAATCAGTGAAATCATCAAAAATCTCTCTATATTGTCGTGATCCCCAAACCGAGAAAAAGAGTCGCTGGTGATTTCTTCTAGACTAAAAGTCGTCATAACTTACTGACGATAATACACCCAATCATCAGAGATTATTGTCGTCATATCAGGATTATACCGACTTTTTTCCAATCAATTTTAAAATCTTTCATAGAAAGCATCTTAGGAAACCTACCCCAGATCCCCATTTGGTGCTGAAAAACCTGGTCAGCAAATTATTTGCTGCCATTGCGGTCTGTCAGCTTAAAATTCAGCTGATTTTCAGCTTCAGCACATTACCTGAATTTTAAGCTGACGTTTCGAAGCGTCAGCTTCAAATTCAGCTGTTTTTTAGCTTCAGCAAATTAGCTGAATTTTAATCTGACGCTTCGATACGTCGTACGTCATACGTCAAAATTGAAGATTATTTAACAAGTGTAATCCATTAATTAATTAAAATCAATTAAGATAGATTTACGGTTCAGTTGAACACGTGTTTTTATAAATCGATTCATTATTTTATGAACACAGCAGTGTAGAAAAATAATTAAAGAGCTTAGGCTATTCTAAAGCATTCTTCAAAGTTTCAATATTTTGTTGTTTAGTGAACATTTATAATACAAATTATATTATTTGTATTTTATATTGTCAATTGATTAGTAATTTAAAAAATGGACCCACATTTAAGGTGCACAAAATTTGTATTAATTTTCACCAGTGCAAACTTAAAAATAAATAAAAATAGTGTTAATTAAAATCGAAATGATTTTCAATGTAAATCTATAATTTATTTACAAATGCAATATTGAGCTTTCGCTTTAAGACATAAATCGCATACAAAAGCAAAATCGCATAAATTCGACCGCATGGTAAAAGAAATTCGCAAAAATATCATCAATCTTTTAACTTTATTTTTAAATTTTTGTTATTAGTAAGTCATATACTACTTTCGCGTGGTAATTATATTTTTCAATATTTTATAAAATTTTGTGCACGTTTTTACGGACTTAGCAGAATTTTATTTACGATCGCCAGTGCAGACATATTTATATTATTTTTATTTTTTTTTTCATAGTAAAACAATTTTTAAAAATATGTTACCGATTATAATCGATTTATGCAAAATTAGGAATTTTTGTGTTAATAATTAACCAAAAAAAGACAATTTTTGCTATTTTTAAATATCAATGTAACCGAATTTAACACGGTAGGTATAGGCCTACTATTTCCTTTTACAACATTGTAGCTAAAGTGTATTTTTAAAAATTAATTTTTATAAAATTAAAATTGTCGCAATTTTGTAACTATATGTGCAAATCTATTGTAACTAAATATTTTGGAAAACCCAAATTTCATCTAACTAATGAAATTATACAAATAAGAAAAAGACTGAAGTTCAGCTGAATATTAGCTGATTTAGCGCTGAATATCAGCTGATTCAGCGCTGAATATCAGCTGAGTCAGCACTTTCAACAGCTGACGCAGCGCAATTTCAGCTGTTTTTTTGCCGTCAAATTAGCAATTCAGCAGCAATTCAGCTTCTGACGTTACTAAAAATCAGCAGCTGATGCAGCTCACTAGCTGAGTTTTAAGCTGACACAGCGTGCTCGCAGTTGATATTCAGCACAAAATGTTACTTGGGCTGGGTACTATTTTATTTAAATGATAAATAAATAAATTGCTACGGCGAATGAATTTTCCAGTAATGGAAGAAAATTATAGTTAGAATATTTAGTAAACATATCTTGAAGACGTTAGAGTGTACACTTTCACTGAAGCACTGTTGAGGATATGCTATTGCTAAATTTGTCAACATAGATGCTATTGCCATATCAGGATAGATTGAGCATTGTGTTATGAAGTTTAATAAAATAAAAATTATAATACGGAAATAATAGGTTCCCATCCTACGTAGATTTACTAAATTTGAAGGAAAGCTTGTTTTAGCCTGAATTATAAAAGTATTTTTCCAGATTTTCCCAATTTTGTTGGTCTACGGTAAATAGGAGAGAGAGAAAAACGATTTGAATAGTTAGGTCACAAAAATTCCGATGAGAAATATTTCTCGAAGACATCAATTACGGGTGTTTACACAGCGACATTGTTAATTACTTACACCTATATTGATCGATTAACACCTTCATTTAGTCAAAGGAACTAAACCGATGCGCGACGGTTTAATAATACGGGTTCCAGAAGTAACAAAACGTAGACAAGACAAAAGGGTTGCATTTTTTCAAGGCTTGCAAGATAAATAATGAAGTTTCAGGTGAACTCGGTGGCGCCAAATTGTTTGCATTTTGCAGATAAACGTAGTCAAGGTTAATTGTTTGTTTTACTAATTTTGCATACATTATCATACATTACCGAGTTTGTTCTTACTGCAAATAAACGAAAGGTTTTTTGGTAGGAGAATCAATCAAGAAGTTATGCTGGTACGATTTGTAAAAGTATCAAGTTGACATATCTTTTTTTTTCTTAAAATATCTTCGAAAAGAGACCACATGCAAAGTGCTAAGTGTTAACTAAAATATAATGTTGCACATTACCACTCAGAGGTCCAAATTTTTCATTCATTTTATAAACGTACTAAAACCTTTAATAAACGACTTAAGAGTATACATGACACAGCTATCACATATACACCAGGGTATTTATTATTTTTGAACTTCGTGTAATTTTTTTGTATTGCACTTACATAATTTTTTGATGACAACCGGGATTTATAAACTGCTATTTGAGTCCATATGGTAAAATTGCACAATTATTTCAGTTAAAACGAATCCGTAGTCTAATCATTCAATTCTAATTTTATAAATTCTGCTATCTTCAAATGTAGGGATTTCTAGACGAGAGAATTCTAATTTTTTTAGATCATAAATAGTACAAAGAGTATTCCCAAATTAAACAATATTTAGATATTAAAAAAATTTTTTTAACGTCACCTTAATTTATAGAACAAAACACTGCAATATATTCATTAACTATTCTCAGAATATTGTGTCGATTACAGTTAACTGTTCATATTTCTGTCACTGCTTTTGTTTTCTATTGGCCTATTTTGACAGTTGCTTTGGCATAGGTCAATGCCATCAACAATTTGCGACATTTAATTTGACACTAGCGTTCCCCTATTTTACTGATTTAAAAACGTTACATCTCTGTCTAAAGCCTAAAATCTATGTAGATTTGTATTGGATTAATATTATTTTGAAATGTCACTGTTAGTTTTTTGATGTGTAACATCTTTCCGCTCGCTTATTATGGGGGTAATTTCGTAAAATGACACGGAAATGTGTAACAGGAAGCCAGAAAAGCGCGCGCTATTTGATTTGATTAATGAGCGCGAAAATTATTTAATCGGAATACATAGACATCATTATTTGAATTATAAAATGCCATTAAAAAAACTTTGTTCGACGTGAGGTTCGAACTCGCGATCACCGAAAGATGTAATTATGTTTCAAGCACATAATGCACTACGCCGTGAGAATTCATCTAATAAAACTCTTTTTAATTCGTATTATTCGTTCCGTTCCATCTACTTTGTGATTTTTAAATGATTTATAATTATTATTAATTATTTCAAATAATAATGTTGCTTACTACTAAGGTGAGATGTCAGATGTTACACATCGCATATTCGAGTACTGTAGGGCTCGTTATTTTTTTAATAATACAGTTAAAATTGGTTCATGCTGTATATAATTAAACAACCTAGACAAAGTTCCGGATTCCGATGAAGTAATCTTCATGACCCAAAAGCTGATGAAAAGTTCAGGAGTGAATGTACAATCGGTTGAAAGATCAATAATGATTCTTCTGCAGATAGGAAAAAGTCAACAGAAGAGTCCAGTTTTTACAGATTTAAAAAAGTTAACTAAAAGAAAAGTTGTTCTTACCTATGTAGATGTTAGACAGCTTCTTTGACAAGAAAAATTGCTATGACTGAGTAATCTGGAAAAAATAAAAAATATGTATCAAAACTATAGCAAACCTAAAATAGTTTAATTATTTAGGTGGCACCTAAGATAGCGGCTAAGCCGCTAAAATTCTTACAACTTCAGAAATTTAAAGGTGATTACTAGGCTTTATGAAGCTTCTACATGAGCAGAAACCATAAAGAAAGTCACACATAAAACAAAATAACCAATGCTGTAATGGTTACTGGATTATCAATTCAATTTTAGCGACGACTAGAAACGTGGGGTCACAGTGTAATTCTATTTGTATTAAACAAAATTATAATTAAAACGTTTATTTATTTCTAAAAGGGTTAATACAAATATTTACAGATACAGTTTATAACAATAAAACAATTACTACACTAAACTAAATTACACTACAATTTATATTTAACACTAAGTCCGGATTTATTTAAACACTCGGTATATCGTTTATCACTTCACTTTATTTACACTTTGCTCACTGTTCATTTATGTTAACACTTGCACGTTAAAACTGGAATTGATTGGTCACTAGAAATCGCGCTGCCAGCCTTCCAGAAAATCCCATAACCCTCCAGGAATTTCTATTCACTTCTGTGCGTTTCTAGATTGTACATTCAGTGATATTTGAATGACTAATGTTGTTATCGTGCATGACTTATCACACATGACTCATCATATATGACTCATCATGTTTGACTCATCACACACAACGTCATACATTAGTCATCAAATATAATTAGACGTTCCTTCGTAACAATAATAATAATAATAATAAGACTTTATTGTTACTGAAAATATACATACAAAATTCATGGACAAAGCATAAAGCACAAAGATTTCGCAGTATTAATAATAATAATCCCATACATGTGAATGTCTTTATGAGATGTTAGATAGAATTGAATTTAAAAATATTAATTTTCTTTCTTTCTTCTTTTCAGTTGTTCTGAAAGAGAAAAAACTTTCTAATTAATAAAGAATCACAAATAATCACACAATTTTAAAATGTGAAATCTGGAAGTATGGAATATATCCCAGAATCACACTAACTGCGTTCAAAAGAAAAATTTTAAGTAACGATCGTAAAATTGATCAAAAGTGTAATTCCAGAATTTCACTAAGAAATTTGTAATAAGTTAATTAATCATAATAGATAACTATTCACTTTATACCATAAACTGAAGAAGTAAAGTTGTTATTTTCAAAATTGGCCTTTATAATAATAGTTACTTAATATTTTGTTTGAGAGGGCGGCGCCCTATCAATCTTTCTGTGTCATTCGCCACTGATAAAATCTGCAAAAACTATATTTACAATCATAAAACAGATTTTAAAATATACAAACGGATTCTTAAATGTAAAGCTAAAAAAATCCAACAAAATGTGATATGGCTAAAATAAAAAAAAAAAATTAAAATGTAGCTATCAACATGGCTACGAAACTTAAATGAAATTATAACTTATAAATTTGTAAAAGACATAAAAAAAGACTTTTTTGAAGTAACAGGAATAGGGTAGATCTAATTTTTCTCTAAATATCATTAATAAAGAACGAAAATTGGAAAATCAACTTCCCCCCTTCCCCCGATCCCCCCTCTCTATATGTATTCTTATCAGTTTCAATTTGTTAACAAATACAATTGAGATATTTCCGGCTAGGTATTTTTTCCCCCAGTTTGCAAACTTTTGTTCACCAAATGTAGCTGTAACTACAAGCTCTGTTTAATGTTTTTTTTTTAGTTTCAGTTTATAATTTTTTGATTTTTCGGTTAAAGATGGATGTTAAAAATCTTCTGCAGTTCAGCATTAAGTGGCCTAAAAAATTTGAGTTAGCATTTTTTCTGTTTAAAAGTAGTTTACTATACATAGTATCGCATATTATCTATTAATACATGGGATTCTTAATTGGGTTAATTATTTGACGAAGTTATTATATTCTATCGCTTGGTTATTGAAAAATTATGACATAAATTTACAGCTACAAGAATTTTACAATTTATCGCTTTGCCATGATTCTATTGATTCATCATTTTTTAAATATTACATTTTGATTTTACTTAAAAATAGAAAATTTTGCCTTTCTAAATCGATGGTCTAAGATTTGTCGTTCTTGCGGGTTTTTTTAAGAAGTGGGTGGGTTTACTGTTAGAGTTGACAGCTCCGGTAGACGAGGCAAATTTCAGAAGCATCGTGAGGGAAATATTGGAACATTAATTTCACGAAGCTGAAGGCCGACGGAAATTTGATGATCAATATTTCCCGAACGCCAAAAGCTCCGGTAAATTTGCCTCTTCGTGGGGCTATTTATCCAAGTATATCCGGAATGCGCAGCATGAGGTTTATACTTGATGCAAGATCAAAACAAATAATGTTTTTTACATAACGTGCAAACTAAAACTTCATTTTTAATAAACATCAAAATTTAACATTTTAAAAGATTTTTTCAATTAAAAGCAAATAAAAATCAAGTTTCAGTTTTAATATTCTAAAATATTTTCTTTTGTAATTTTGACAAATCTTTTGAATTGTTTTTTGAGCCAAAGATAAAGCTATAGATAGCTTCGAAATTGGTACTCAACAATAAAACCACTGGTGAAGAATAAACTATTTTATTTTATTATATTCACAATGGTACTACAATTATTAAGGTGAGGTGCGTAGAAGATTTGTATTGACCAAGTTTAAAAAAATTAATTTGTAATTTTAAAAATACTGGTTTTGATGCATTGAATTTTGTTGTGTGTAAAAGCTTGCAATTTAGCTTTTGGATGCAGTGGAAACGGTAAACGAACGAAATTAGTAGGTAAGGCGTATTTTATTGCATAAATAAATACAAAGTATAAAATTAATTTTTTAAAAGGAATTTGATCACGCTAATATTTTAAAAATATTATTAGAATATTCTAATAATGAAATTTTTTTGATGACTTGTAAAGCATAAAAAACGTTGTAATTTTAAAATTCTGACGTTTCTGAAATCTCGAATTTTTGATAGGTTCTATAAAATTATGAAAGAAATAAGCAATTAAGGCTCTTGAAATCAATGTAGGCGCCTTTATCTATGTGGGGAGTCCGATAAACTGTCCAAACTCATAGTCAAATCAACGGATAATATTACAAATTTTTGTGATTAGTAGAATGAGCTCAAAACTATTAATTACTACATTAACGACATTCACCGCTTTTGGTTACTTTATTGTAAAGCAATGCCCACTAAATTATCATTTTAATTTTACGTTTTATATTCAAATTTGATATTAAATTTTTGAATTTTTACTATAATTATGAATTTTATAATCTTAAACAAGTTAAAAAAATTGTATGTTTGATTCTTGTCAGCTGCTAACACATAAATATCACGACAAATTAGTATTTTGTTTACTAATTTATTATTTAAATGACCTTTCTCGAAAGTTGTTTTTGTGTGGTCATCATCACTAATATTAATTGAACTTCCCATCATTATGGGTTGATTACCATTGTCTAGTTAACGTTAAGTATCCAATTTGTTATTATACTCGACTTTAAACAATACTAAATTTTTAAACCCACATGGAAGAAACGAGTTTGCATTTTTATTCGTTTACGAGCTTTAAGCTTCGATTTACAAATTGCCCAATTATGAAAATGCAAGAGGAAAACTTTTCAGCAAATTTTCGTAATTACGTAAATGGACAATACGAAATAATTACGATTCGAGACAATTGTCCCATAAATCGGATACTATAATATTTTTCAGTTCATAGATTTATGTTTCGAGAAATTCTACCAGTTGCAGCTAATTGGCAATTTGTAAAATTATTTCAGTTATTTACAAGAATTTTTTTAATAATTCAGTTTAACTGTAACGTCAAGTCTGTTAATACTGATAAAAATATTATCACTGTTAGTTATTTATATCAAGACTAGACTCGTTTACCAATGAATTTAAAAGATTTATTTCATATTGAATTACAATTTTAAAATAAACTGGTAAGTTCAGATTTATAAATAAATACATAACCAATTCCAGATGCAAGACTAAAATATTGCTTATTTCTCATGACAAATTACAAGAGCTTTAAATTGATGACGGTATAATTAGCACCCTTTCACTTATTAAAGCACGCTTACGATAACTTGAATTGGATTTATCCGAGGAGAGGTAACATCCAAGCCAATACTTTATGTTGCAATTTAAACAAAATAATATTTATTAGAAATAATATACTTGGCGTCCGCGGCATCGCGCGATGTCGCTTGACCCTCCTTTTGTTGGCACCGCGACACCAGAGTGCGCTTTTATGGCGTTCGTATCGGCAAGGTTTTCTTATACTTTAATTTGGCGTGTAAATCAGCCTTAATGAAGCGATTCTAGGATCTGTTTATGGCTAATTACGTATTAATGGAGAGGCAATAATGACGAGAATTATGCAAGATCGCTCCATATTAAGACATCATTGCTAATATTTTAGCAGTTATGGCGTGGTGGTTGAAGAACCCGTAAATAGAGCAATAAATTTTCTATTTATTAACGTTTAAAGGCAATATTTTCGATTTTATTGCAATATTTTGCAGGCAATCACAACTACAATTTCAATTTTCCGCGTTATTTACACGATGTATGTAAGCAATTTAACGCCACAATACAAACCTGACTTTATCTATTAAACAAGATAAAAAGAGAAACTGTATTGAACAAAACATAAATAAGAAGAATTAATCCGTTCGACTAGTATTGTCAAAACCACGCCTGCATACAAACATAGGAAACGAATGTACAAAAATATTTGCTTAACATTTATTCTATTTTATTGTACAACTTACAAGTTTATTTATTTTATTAAGATTGGGCTACTGTTTCGTACAACTATCCTCATAATAAACATCATTTTATTTCCAATATAAACACCCACTTTTACTTCGAGAAAAGCTCGATAAACGTTAAATGTATAATCTACATATACAACCTTAAAAGTATACAAAAATTTAAATACTTAATAAAAATCATCCAACTAAAACAACGACCAAAAAAGCAACCAAAAATAAATAAATCAAAATGCAAATGTGCAAAACATAGTAATTAATTTTTTAGGTTGTAAATCACTTTATTACGGAGGGCTTTTCGAAATTTTTAATTTAAAATTTTTATTGTTGGTTTGAAGATGCGCCATAATTTATACCGATTTTTTATTATTATTGCGGTCAAGTGTAAAATTTTAATAATCTAGTAGATCATAACAGCTTCAAAGTCGTCTACAAACGATTTCTGGTTAAAATTCTAAATTATTGATAAAATTACAAATTTTTGTTTTTTTTATAGGAAATTTAACCGGCTACAATTAACCCAACCAATTTTACAGAAAAACAGAAACTTGAAAAATCTTAGTGTGAAACGGTGCCTTTTTATGTTAAACAAGCAATTACAAAGAAAGAAAGGAGAAGTATAAAGATACTTCTTTTGGGAAGCTACCGCGTTGTGAAGCAAATTTGAGATTCGAATATTTTGATAGTAAATTATTTTTATAAAGCACACTTTTGTGAAGGTTTCATACAAGGTTGATTAATTCATCGATAGAAGCAGGCAGTCATATCTTTAATTTCTAGAAAAGATAGAGATATTTCTGGAAAATAACCTAAATAATAAAAATATACATCATGTACTAAATTACTCAAGTTGTGCGGCCTGAAGGCCGCACTGAGCTCCACTACTTCATAACCTTATAGATGAACCAATCTTACAATCGCTTTTGAGTAGAACTTCACTTTAAAACGAAGAAGAACTTGCTAGCAAAATCTGATGTAAAAGTGAAGGGAAATCTGAGAAAATAGGGAATCCGAGAAGATGTACTATGAAAAACTAAGAAATCTTAATAAATCCAAGGTAATCTTAGGAAATTCAAGAAAGTTTTAAGAAATTAGAAAATCTTAAGAATACTATAGACGAATTCTTCCATTTTTCCTTTTTCAACTTCCCCCATAGTAAATCATAACCTAGTGTACAAAAATTTACCTTGTGTGTCGCTCCTTGCTTTAAAATTTAAAAATTTGACTTTGAGGTTACTATAGCATATAATTGATTAAAAAAAGTATGCTAGCAACTTCAGATCCTACATAATAAAATGGATCCTATATAATAAAATGGTTTGTAAATAATAATAAAAATTATTGTAAAGTAAAAAGGAAAAATCACCAGATTCAAGTTTTTGTCTTTTTTCTTTCCGCGGACAAAATTTTTTGTATGCAAAGTGAGCTTTATTTTGTCTTGTGCTTTAACCAGGGCCGTATTTAGAATAGATTTTCAGAGGGGGGGGTTTAAAAATATTAAAAAATAAATAGCTAATTTATTAAAATACAAAGGAAAAATGAATAGAGGGAGATTTTTTGCCAAGACGACGGAGGCCTAGATTTTTGCTCCGATGATTTTTTGAGTATAATTTTATGCAAGTATTTTTGCAATAAGATTTTATTTTTAAGTATTGTTATTGGAAAATTTTGTTTGAAAGTATTTTGGTCGAAAGTGACTGCAAAACAGTTGAAATTTTGTGAGATTGTTTTTATTTAATTAAAGTGATTATTTTTTGAGCGATTTTTCTTTATTTGAGTTCGATATTCAGAGAAAATTTTGATTTTTCTGAACTTTATTTAATGGTTGAAAATAATTTGTTGAGGGAACGACAATTTTTGACTTATTGAATTAACGCCCCCGCGTTATCACGGATAAAATTTTGTTGGTGGGATTTTAAAAGTTTTGTTTACTACGATTTTTTAAACTTACGTTTAAACTTATTTATATTTTAATTTTAAACTTTTTTGTAAAAAACAGTCTTTAAATACAATTTTTTAATTTTAAAATTTGAATAAAAATCACAAACTAAATTCTTATTTTACCGATGGCGATGGTAAAATAATGTTGTCAAAACGAAGAATTAAATTAAACTAAAAGAAATTTCACAAATCTTAAGCAAATGTACATATTTTCAATTTATTTACAAACAATTTACAGATTTACAATGCTCACTCTAATTTATTGCGGAAGTATTATTTAAGCTATGCTGCCGATGATAGTCATAAAATTTATTTTCCTTTTAAAGGAAAAAAATTTTCAAAAAATCTTTTACACAGTACTGTAAATATAGGTATAGGGCCTTTTTATATTCTTCATCGTCAGTTTTTATATTTTTGCAATTTAGTAGTAGGTGCCGCTTTTAATTTGAGATTTAATTTTTTAGAAATATCTCTTTAGTTTTAATTTTTATTTCAACACTTCAAGTTTAATGTTTTTGTTATTAGTTGTAAAAAAACGAATTTTGGGGGAGAGGGAGGTTGTAATCCTTAAAACCCCTCCCCCCCCCCGTAAATACGGCCCCGGCTTTAACTCTTTTATTCTATGCAGGCCAAAAAACTAATTTAATTTTAATTGATATTTACTTTAGGGACTTAGGACTTGAGGAAGATTAGGACTATAAATAAGAAACTATCATTAATTGAAATTCAAATTAAAATTACATAAAATTATTTTTTCACATTTTTTTAAGTTGTAAAATTTTTGAGATCATTATTTCTTTTTCAAAAGATACCGAATTTCGAAGATTTGACAAAATTACATTGGTTAAGAACTTATGAATGCAAGATTATTTAAAGCGCTATCAATTTTAGTTTTTCAAATATCTTTATTATTTATTTTGGTCTTTGAAAAAATTACGATTTATATTAAAAAAAATTTTTCAAGGTTTTCGCAGTGTTTGGTTTTGTTGAAATTCAACTTTGAATTTTCGTTAAACCTTTGTGCAATTTTCAGATTAAAAAAAAATTATGGGCAACTATTTTGCTGCCAAAGAAAAATGTGAATTATTAAAAATGCATTTTAAAGTATTTTTCGGGGTATTCTAGTGGTTTTTAAGGACGTTTTGCCCTTTGTCTTTTAACGACAAATTGAACTATCTCTAATTTTATATTAGGTTAGTTTGCTACCACTTTTGGTCCCAAAAAAACATTTTAAAAACAATAACTAACGAGAAATGAAACATTAATTATAAAATATTAAATAATTGCGAAAAAACAATGTAAATAAATTAAATATTTCAGAATCTAACGTATAATTTTATATGTTATTAACATACATAATTATTTAAGTTCGTGGTCCAGTCAATTTATATTTTATTTAAGTTTACAAATAATTCTCTAAACTTCCCTAAAATTTTATGTTTACTGCTGTTTAACCCGCTAACATTATTTTTCACCTATAAATTGGTAATCTGATATTATAAGAATCGAAGAATTTTTTTTGAATATTATTTAAGCCGTATAATACAAAATTTACAAAAACAAAGTTGATCCTACCTGGATAATGGGACCTAGCTAGGAATTCTTAATTATTGTGTATGACTATTATGAAACGGATGTAAGTATTTTGGTTGGTGTGTAATGACAAGGTTGTTTAAATTAGTTACTAGATAAATAGATACAAGTTTTTAAATTGATTATGTGATTAAAATACTGTTTCTGGATATAAATTGTGCAAATTAAATAGCAATTTGAACGTCAAGTTTTACATATAAGAAAAGTTGCAAATTGTAGAATTCTTACATCTTTAAATAGCTTCAGCTGACTAACTAAAAATTATTGCAATTTGTAAAACAAGATCAACGGTAGAATGCTGCTAATATTATTATTTTACCGAAAATACTACCAAAAAAATACTACTTAGCGACATTAAAATTAATTAGAGAGCCCACGGAGTCAATATTCGCGTAAAAAATTCGTCGATTCGTTAATTTATTAATTTGTTAGCCGAGAAAGAAATTTAAAAAATTTCAATTAAATTATTAGAAAAGTAATGTTTTAAGCTATCCGCATTAGCATTTAATTTGACGACAACTGGGAATCAAACTTATGACCCCAAACTAATCTTGGAAGCTTGGTATGTTTAGACACATTCTAAAATTTTTTGAATTCTCCGGAATACTGTAGTCCTTGATTTACAGAACTCAAGTGCATCTTTTCACCCAGTAACTGATATGGGAAAAGTAGCACTTTAGTCCTTTGGAATCCTATATTATAAGTTCACCAGCAGATTTAATTTTCTGCATATCGGAGTAGGTAGGTGAAAAATGAGGAAGATTCATCTATTAAAAAGTGATAATTTATAAAATCTACTTCCGTTAAAGGCAAGAAATATTTCTTAACAAATTAAAATGTTTATTTATGGAACAATGAAAGATTTTTTTCGGATCCAACGGTAACAATTTCTTTTCGTTCATAAGAAATAAAAGTCATGCATATTTCGGTACACAACTACTGTTTGGTTTGTGCCATAAATTTAAATCTGGATAATGAAATAAACGCCTTCTTACAGAAACCTAAATCGTAATCTACAGAAGTCGACCCGAGTAATTCGTATAATAATAAGTATGAAGGGAAATAAAACTGCTGATACATTGGCGCACCTTTTAATTCAATTGACAGATTATGGGCTCAATCATTTTTGATTTATATCGAGTCATTTGTTCAAATTTCTTCATATCAATTTATTTTAAAATTGAACTCGCGTACTTTGTTATAATAATGTTTGCCTTTTCAAAATGCGTGATAAGATTTTTAAGCGGGTAATTTGCATTATCAAAGTCGCCTGAGAGGATTAATGATAATGGGAGTAAAACATTGTTGAATGCAGATCAGATGGACGACGAATATTAATAACTCCCAATAGGCAAGTGTTTCGTCTTCGTTGGAACTCGTCGAAATTTCAGTTTTTGCTGCTTGGTTAATTGTTAATAAAAATACATTTGTACATATCCTGTTCGTTACGATAATGTGGCATTTATTATTAATTAAGTAAATGTAGCACATAAACAACCCAGGTTGACAAGCATTACATTAGAAAGCATGAAATTTAGAAAATGTGAGAAATTCATTGGCAAAACAATTTGAAAAAATTTAAATATAAAATTCCACCTACATGTCGATAATATTGTGACAACTTGTTTTAAACGTAAGTGTAGGTTTTGAGTATTGCAAATGTGTACTTAATGCACTGCTCATTTAATCTCATAAATGACTTTCAAAGTACATTGTTGCTATTCTAATTTTATTTAGACATGGCAAATTACAAATAAATACTGAAGCATAAATGTAATTTTGAATTTCACTTAATGCCCACTTAACATATTTACAAAACTGTTTACGTCCGTACTATGCTTTGTAATATGTTTGTAATTAATATAACATGAAAATTTAACTATGCAAATGGAAATAAGTGTCGCCTTAGCCGATAACAAATTGCACAACTTTAAAGGCACTCAAATGCAGCTTCAACAATTCTGCTAAATTTAAGAATCATAAAAAAAAAAGATATGTAGAAAATACAAGGCTATACTTAAAAATGTGGAAAATTAAAATACCTGAATTAGATTGCTCTCAACAGTGGCATTGAGCCTCTCCTTCATAACAGGAATTATTTTTTATTTTGAGATTTTTACATGGGCGATGTTTTAATTAATATAACATAATATAACATAAATAATAAAAATTCATCAATTGGTTTATTGTAAACCAATCATTAATTACTAGATGAATAAGAAGATATTCATGAGAAGAAAGAGAAGAACGAATACACCAACCAATAAGATAAATATAGTGACTATCTCTCCTTAGTGGATTAGCTTCCAACTCCAAGCGTAGATAAAAGTCAAGATCACCTCAACTTTCCAAACATTTGAGTTAAAAATCGATTAAAAAACATCCTTAGAAGTGCAGTCAGCATACATCAACATAAAACATCATTGAAAACTAATAGATTGCAATATAAAAGATGAAGGAGAGACATTAATTAATTATCTACATATTTAAAAAAAGCTCCTTTATGAAAATCAGGACATATAGATCCCCCTTGAACATCTCCAAACTGACAAATAAAATTTTTACATAGGTCTTGCGAAATTTTCGAATTGTTATTATTTTAATATCTAAAAAAAGCTTTTTTTGAAAGTACTAACAAACTTGCGTACAAGCTTTTTTTGCGACACAAAAAAATTTAAATAGATTATTGCGTTTTTGTCACAACGTTTTGTGTTTAAATTCACAAAATATTAAAAGAAAATTAATAGTGAGACCGCAATGAAGATCTCAATTCTGCATTCAAGTGTACTTTGATTAAATTAAAGTATATAAATTCTTATCAATATATTTCTAATACGCGTAAAACCGATTTTTTTCGAATTATCGAATTATGTAAGTTCATAATAATGCTTAACATAGCATTATGTTTTAATGGGATAATAAACTTTAATAGGTTTATGTGATTTTAATTCTTCCATTAAATTTTTAAACTAGATATTATTTTATTACGACATTAGAAGGTTTGCAGCATTTTAAAGTTATGCGGCTGGAAAGCCACACTGATCCATCATTTTTTTAGGTTATCAAAGAAAACTGACAAATATGTCTTTTTGTGAATACTACTAATATTTATCGTAAAATTACTAAATAGGTACAATTTAGTTTGTACGAAACTTTAAAACTGCCGCGTTCAAAATTTGAACTGTATAATAAACAATCATGTCTGTCTTTTTTTTTTAAATCCACTCCTAATTGGTTCATCATAAGTTAAAGTTATAAGCATAAAAAATTGGGAAAGTGACAAAATAACGCAGCTTTTAGGCGTCACAACCTTAACCGAGGAGATAACTTGAAATGAAATTTTAACTTATGCATTTGATTATATTAAGCGATGAAATTTTTCAAAAAGTTCAATAAATTAAATTTGTTATCTAGAAAAGACGTTAATTATTGTGAAAAACCGTTTTTATATTATTTACAAGATTTTGTTTTTTTAAGAAAAATAAGGTTTTCATTATTTTAACTCTTAATTTAATCAATAAGTCAAAAGTCATTCACTTTATTTGATAAATGGTTAGAATCTAGTTTGTAGATAGTTTCATGATTATGTTAAAGAATTATAAAAAATATACTAAGAAAATTAATAGTTTTCATGCTATGATCATTTCATTTCTAAATTAGATTTAAAAAATTTAAGTGGGTAAATCAGTTCTGATATATTTAATGAGTGGATGAGAGTTCTATTTTTTCTTTTATGGTCCAAGTACCTACCTACTATATATTGTTGTGTTCCGAAACCATAAAAATCATAATTAATTTATTTTGTAAATTATTTTAAAGTTTAATTTTGTTTTATTATTTATTTGTATCATATTGTGTATAAAAATGTTTGTTAAATTATTTGATATGTAAATAAGGTGAGGAAAATAAAAGTAGAAAAGAAAGGAGCTTGAATAGGGACACTTGGGCTGACGCCTTCGCGTCGAATAGACGAACGGATGATCGTTATACCTGCAATTGATGATATTGATTTTGTAAATAATTAAAAATTAAAAAGTGAAATTTAATTTTAATGAAAGTTGTTTTTGTTTTATTAATAAAGTGAAGTGCTGATAAATAATAAAATTGAAGAAATTGGAAGTTTATAGTCGGTGCGTAAAATTAAATCGCAACAAATTTGTTTGACTAGATGTACTGACGCCAGCTGCAATACCATATGCGAAGCCGATGACCATACCACATTGCAAGGTAACAGAATTTATTAACAAAAATTGATAATTTAACTTCAATTAAGAGAGTCTAATGTAAAATTCAAATAATGGATGTACACCCAGCTAGAGTAATTGCAATATATTGAAGTGTAATTTTACCCCCGAGTGAATTTTTTAATTAATTTTATTATTTTTAAGTATTGAAGTGTTATTCTACCCCTGCGTAAATTTATTCTTCTTCAATTAATTTTATCTTCAAATTTTTATTTCAATTTCATTCATTGAAGTGTAATGCACACCGATGTGAGTTTTACTATTTTAATTAAATCAATTTTATTTTTCAAATTCTTTTATATTAAAAGAATTAAATTAGTTTATATTAGTTTAATTTTCAATTTCAATAAAATTATAAAATGGAAAAATTAAATTTATCGATACCGGTATCGCAGTCCGGCTTATCATCCAAATTTTTGTTGTTCCTTGAACAAATTTTTAATATAAAATATACAATTTTTACCATCTACTACTTAAATCCAAATCATTTTGAAACACTACAATATATATATTAACGAAATTGATTCTCCTTGTTCTCGAAGAGGTTTCTATTCTGAATAAGAAGGCTTCCCGAAGGCTCAAGTCGGAATTGCTAATTCAGAAGGATAGAATAGTCGCTAGCAACGAAGAATCAGGAAAAACTGGTGTTGGTGTTGGCAGCGACCAATTTTCCTTGAGATACTGATGACGTTCTGAGGAGAAGATTGGAGAAGAGAATTTACATTTCTCTTCCAACTGCAGAAGAGCGTAGAACACTCATTGAATTAAATATGAGAGATGTTTAAGTGGATGCCAATATAAATTTAGCAGACGTTAGCTTACATATTACTACTGTCTACAGGAACGCTGCCATGATATCCACGAAGAGACTGATTTTTGGATAAAAATAATAAAAGTGTTTTTAAAAAAGAATTGAAAAATTACGATAAGTGGATTAATTATAGCAATTTGTATTGTATTAATTATTAAATTGCAATAAAAAATTAATTTCAGTTATGTATTCGTCTTGACATTGAATAATTGCAACAATTGCAACAAACAAGATAATTTGATATAAATATGCATTGATTTTTTTTGCAATTAAGATAATTATGCCATTTAATAATAAATACCATAGTATCCTTTAGAATAATTCCCACTCGACTGTCTAAAAAACAAACATATTTTAAAAAATTAAAAATTGTAATTAAAGCAAGCTGAAATATTCTTGTTATTTTGTGTTTTAATTAATCGCTTCATTTCCTTTAGGAAAAAATGTTCAATAAATAATTTTTTAAGTCTTAATTAATTAAAAGTATGGTTTTTTGAAAACTTTTTTGTTTGAAATGTAAATTCATTGTCTAAAATTTCTGAAACTAATTATAGTTTATGCTAATTGCTATTGGGTTATTTATAAAGTCCTGATGTGTGATAACTATTTCTAAGTTTCGTTTAATTAAAATATTTTAATTAACATTTTTATTACTTTTGAGTATATCATAATAGGCCATTATTTGGATAGGAATTTTTAAATAATTAATTAGCGACTGGCGTATACAAAGTGCGGTTTGTGTGCCATTTCATACACCTCAAGACACGTCATTTTCGCTTATAAAATCCATTTCGTAAGGATAATTAAAAATATCCCGACAATTGATGACTATTTAAAGGCTGAAAAGATCTCGTTATGAGTTAAAAATCTTTAATGTCTAAAAGTTTTGTTAGATGCGATTTCATGGTTAGTTGAAAGCGTACATTGGATTTTATGCTCATAAATAAGTCGTTATAAACTTAATGCAACAGTTCGTGATTACATAACACAAAATATTTGTGATTAATAGTCAATTGGAAAATTTTCAGGCTGTCACTAGTCAAAAGTAATAGGTTGGTATGGTATTAATTTAATGCCAAATTACGCTACAATGTTGGTCACGTTTCCAATTGTAGCCCAAATCGGACAGTCCTGCGGGAAGCAGAAGAGATCGTCCCGTCACTTATTTATTTTTCAACGAAGTGGAATGCATAAAATTCCAATTACGCCTTGTTACCGACGCAATCTAACACTTTTTGCAAAACAGGATTACAATGTAAAATGGAAGATCTAAAAGGATTTAAAATCCAAGAACCAAACAAGTTTTAAAAAGTGTTCGATGGCGACAAGCAACAATTTTTTCGCCTTTTCACACATCAAGTGTGACTACAAATGTATCCATTATCAAAAACAGATTTTTTGCCTTAGATACGGGCAGCGATAACAAGTCCAGGCTAAAAATTTAAAATTCAAAATGCGTCTGGCCATAAATTATGGTAAACTTTTAAAACAAGTAACAAGTACGATAAATTTTGTTAGTTATTTTCAATTTTTCTGCAAGTCGATGCATCAGATTTCGTTTATGTCCGTCCATTGAATGTAAAATGCCCTTGTTCGGTGGTCGGAATTTTTCACTAAATTAAATTAAATAAAAAAAGTTTAGAATAAATACTCGCGTACAAGTTTACGGGCCTCCACAATGCAAAGTATGTTTTGAAAGAGAACTTTTGTTTGTTGCAAATAATTTTAAGAACATCTCTAAAATCGACCCGTTTCAAAATGTATGTCGATCGTTAAATTTATTACTTTCCTAAAGCTATTCAATGTAAAACAAGATAAAATGCTGTTCTACGATCGGAAAATACGACTGCAAGTTTTGGCTGCTTTACTAAAAGCCGCCCTTGTCTGACAACGTTTGCTTGATGTATGAGTTATAAAAGCCACTATCGTTAATCATAATGGATAATATTTTACCAAAAGTATTCATCATAAAAAATTATAAAGTGGACACATTTTTTTTAGTTTCTTTTGACTTCAAAACTCATACTCGCAATTTTACTAGTCCTGCATTCCCCATAAGTTATCGCCTTCTTAGCTCGAGATGGTCGAATAGAACTTCTTTCGGTGTAGACGTAGATAGACTACACACTGGAGTTTTCAGCCGAAATCACATTCCAATTTATAAAGACCGTACAAAGAAATTTCCAAATTTACCATGATTATACTTTGGCCAAAAAGTAAACCTATCACTTTTTATTATAAAACCATCTCAAAATGTAAAAGATTACATAAAAGTAATAATAGAAAAATGAATTAAGATTTAATCAAAAATACTATTTAAATAAATTTACTGTTCCAAATTCGAGGAAGAAAACACGGCAATATATTCTTTTTCTTCTTTGGCATCTGGTCCATTCGGAATATTGACATTTTCACAAGAAAAGTGTTTTCGATTCATTTCCAGAATCAATCCTTTTTACACTTTTCCGCACCTCTCTATTCTTGCACAGCACTCTCCAGCTGCCGACATCAGATCACCTCGACCTTTCACCTTGATCTTCGTATTTCTTTTATATTTTATGTAGTTTGTTAAATTTTAAGACTAACTTCTGCTGGTTAATTTTTAGACCTATTCTTAAGTATTGATATTATTTTCTCAATTTGCCACTCTTTAGACAATTTTCTATTATTCGTCTTCTACAGAGGTTTTTCAATTTTGGAAGGTTACGAAAAATCATTATAACTTTTAGGTTATAGAAGGTCGCTTGCCTTTCTATTTATTATGTTATAAAAAACTGTGTTTTCTGTCGTTTTTTTTATTATGTACGGTTATGAAATTAAAACGTCATTAAGAAGCAGTGCGGCCTTCAGGCCGCACAATGTTGGTAATCGGTTTCCACACCGTTCAAACACTAGTATTAGATCCCTCTAAGAAAAGCTGATTACGCCACTACTATCACCGAATAATAACTCAGAGCTACAAATATTTTTGAAAATATTAAAATTTATTTTAATTATTAGAAACTGATTTGGTCGGAGAAGCAGGGAAAGAAACAAAAATATTTTTCATTTAAAGCAACCGATGAATTTCCAAAATAACTTTATAAATTTTACTGCTGAATTCCAAAGTGATATCTTGACGATTTTATAATATGGTTATGAAAAATAAATGTTAAGGGGTAAAAATTTGTGCACATAAGACTTGAATTTCAAAAAATTTCTCGAATACAAACAAATTTGATTTGCGTGTCCAATATTGGAGAAATTTTTTTGTTCTCTCACTTTTTTTAAATAGTATTTTAGTGATTTTCATGAATTTCTAAATGATTTCCACGAAAATTCCAATCATGTGTATACAATTTTTTCAAGATATTTACCTATCGATAAAAAGAATGGGGTTGTTTTTTATTATCAGTGTTTTATAAAATGTAAATGCCTTTGCTATTATTTTTATTCTAAGGTATAATATTGATTTAAATAAAAACTAGAAATACTTGAATATATTTCAAAACGAAATGTTTTTAAAAATAAAAATATAGAATGTACAAACGAGGTTGAATTGATTTAGACTATTTTGGATACAAAATTAGAATTGAGAACTGGCAAAGTGCACCTTAATTTTGTACCAATTTTCTACGAGTTTGGGCTTTTTGGTAGAATAAATTATGGTTGACAGTAATGGTTATCACTAGAGTACGGACTTTTAAGCATAAAAAATCGAGAAAATAGCACAAAAAATTGCCATTATATGCATAAAAATATAGTATAACACAATAAAATAAAAATGTCCAGAATTTGTGAATAAAAAGAAAGTTGACATAATGTTTAATTTTCAGAGTTTCCATAACTTTCAGTTATTATTGTGTAAATTCGTACATATTCAAAAAAAAATAGTATACTGTTGTACTGCTAAATAAGCAATAATTATCAAAAATATGAGAATCCTGAATAAAATCGTAAATTACTATAAAACTATAGGAAAATTAATAATTAGAAGCGGAAATTTAAAATTTTTACTGTTTATCTAGAAAATTTTCAAAATATAAAGATGCTAACTTATCATCTACGAGTATAAGCATGCTTGTAAACGAATCGATTGTTTTCATATTTTAATTCTGGATGATCTCTTATCCACCAAAGAAACATAATATTTAAAGAAAATAAAATGACAATAATTCACATTTAACAGGGTTGAACTTAGAATATTTGAATAAACAAGAAAATAGAAAATGATAAAAATTACTTAAAATTAAAAAACTCGGCAGCATAATATAAAGGCCTTTATTTCACGATTATTTCCGATCATCAGTCATGTATAACAGTAAAAATAACAAGTGAGAGCAAATATACCAAGCAAAATTGAAAAAAAATTTAAAAATTAAAAAACCAAGAAATTAACCAAACTTTAAAAGTTGCGCTTAACAAATAACCAAACTAAACGACGTCATGTGTCTAAATGAAATTTTAGGTTAAGTAAATAATTATGGATCCTATATCTCCTATACAAAGGGGTTGAAGTAGAGACATACAATGCTATCTATCATTTCGAAAACTAAATTTGAAAGGAAGTTTCAAATTTTACCACGTTTTTGTACCTGAAGCACGTTTACTATAAAATAGAAAATAACTTAAAAAAGGTTTTAGAATTTTTTAAGTATTTTTGTGGTATTTAGTAGTATGTGATGTAATTATTTACTTAACAGTTAAAATTAATTATTTTAACATTTTGTTAGGTTTTATTATTTTAACATCACATACTAAATACCACCAAAATACTTAAAAAATTCTAAAATTTTTTTTAAGTTATTTTCTATTTTAACTTTTGGCATTATAAATTAATTAAAGATAATCAACACTTTTTAACTACAAACGTCGGATACTCGGCGTCGACCAACTATCAAACTTCAAACTATAAATGTGTTAAAATTATCAATATTTCGTTTATATAAAAGAAAAAGTGATGAAAGCATTTTTAAGAATACCAATGTTTTCGTTATACCTTCTATTAAGTATATCAAATATCATAAACAAAGCCAACAAGCCATAAGCAAAGTCTACTAAATATTAAATTCAAAAACACCGAAATATAAATAAATATGGGTATTTATTTTCAATCTATTGCAATTTTTTTAAATTTTTAATAAAAATGTGCTAAAATAAGCACTAAAAAAGCTTAAAAATAAATCTAAGCATTAAAGTATCAAAATAAGCATATAAGCAGAAAAAACATTGCGTCAAATGTCTTATTTTTAGCAAATTCGTGGACATTTATAACAATTACACTTCTGCTATCAATATTTATGTATAGCAAATTTGCTAGAAATCCGTACTCTAGTTATCACTATTATGTTATAGAATACATCATATACTATATTTGATCACGAAGAAAATTTGTTATTGAGGTAGCCACGAATTTCTTGTAACAGTTATTTAGAAAATCGTATTTTGTTAGTCTTGATTATGGAATGACTTTTTTATTCAACGACAAAAGTTTTTCTTGAGAGTTTAGTGGAGATTAACTTTGTATTCTAATCGCTTATCAATTTAATACAAATATAACTGGAAGTCTAACAATAAAAGTCTGACGTCTTAATCTGGAAAATACTTTCGATTTTCTTAATAAATATTTGTGTTTTTTTTGTGTTGCAAATTATATTTGCTATCTATCGGAATGATAGAAATAAATCTAATGAATAAACAGTCATACATCTAAGGTGAGTCACCTGAAAATCGCAGTTGAGTGTTGAGAAGAATCAAAAATGTTGAATTCCGAAAAAATTCACAACCATGCTTTAACATAAATTTGGGTGCGGTTAGGATAAAGGAAAATTCTCAGTTTAACATAAGAAGAGACATAGTGAAAATATGAAGTTGGATCATCTGTGCATTTTATTAGAAGCTATAAAGCTATGTATAGGAATCAACAAGCTATGGCTTTCCATCAAGATGAGATAAAGTGCATCAGCGAAGCTGTAACACTCATACTAAAATTTAAATTTCCATGCAACCCATCCACTCGGTGGATTTTAAATTTTATAGACTAATGTTATTTAGAATTCTTTATTGCAAATATAAAAAGTGTCTGCACACCTATATGGGAGAGTTTAATAGAAGCTATAAAAGTGATGAAGAAACGTACAAGTAATGTCGTAATAAAAGAATCGACACGAGCTAGATTTTGTATCAATGTGGAAAAATCTGAGATAAAGTGTGCAAAATAAAGTTGTTAGAGATTGCATCGCCACAAGATTTGCATTACCAACTGTTGCTCCAAGTACGCTAATGATTTTAACGTTTAGGTGTTGCAGAAATTGTTTGTCTTGTTATTTCTTCCTTGTAATTAACAAAGGAAATTTATTTCTCTGCATAACTAGCAATAAATTTTTAAGCTTTTCCAAGTTTTAAAATAAACCGATTTATCTATGACCAACGTCTCTGAATTTTTTCTCAACCTGGAAGACGATTGCCGAAGAACTCGGAATGGTCCAAGCCCAAAGGCGAATAGCGTTAAAATTAATGCCAACAAAAACTTTAGTAAAATAAACAACTTTCTACAACAACAATAATTTACGATATCGAGTTCTCTTCAAATAATTTAAATGTACCTTATATTGTTGTATTCTTCCCATTAATTCGATTGCTTAACGTGAAACGAACAAAAGTTTAAACTTCTTGCGACGTTCAACGCTTAATTGTGAATATATGTACACACATTGCAATTTACGTCCGAAAGATTTAAATTTTGTAAAATTGTGTAGCCGTTTGAAAGGATATCTCTTGTAAGCGTTGTTAACTGAAGAAGCAAATTAACTTTCGGTATTGTCCTGCCAAGAGTGACTAATGTTCTTACCTTACACGAACAGGTGTCTGTGTCGTTTCTCGCCTCTGGTTTCCTTAGATAATCACAATTTATACACTTTTTACGCACATTACGCATTTTCCGTTTAATTAACAATTATAGATTTGAAACTTTTCGCCTACACCTCGTACGACTTAAAATTGAGTTGCAAGCGGGCCCTAACAATTAAAGTCTTTGTTTTTTCATTAATAATAATTCTTTTAGATGTACAAGCGTAATCATAAAAACTAATTTATTTTGTCGATACTTCAGCTTATAAATCAAAATTCTAATTTCTCACCTCATCTTATCGCACAGGTTTCCAACTGTTTATTCTTATTTCGTATGCCTATTTATTATAACTAATAACATCACGTGGCTTAAAAATATTATAGCATCGCTTGGACCCCTTTTGCTAGCGATTAAATAAGTCAGCGTGTAATAAACGTAGAGAAAATTGCAAAATGCAACTCGTTTTTTACGTTATTTTGTTAACCACAATCAAATTATAAACCAAACACGAAATGAACATACCCAAATTTTTCGTCTTTTAAATACACTGCCCAATGCTCATTTTTTTACCTTGAGTTTGCTAGAAAACTTAAGGCCATTGTTTTTAAATAAACACATCAATTATAACAACTCATTAAGGTGTCAATAGGGTTATTTACCACATGAAAATATTTCGTGCCCTAAGCTACAAACTATAATATCTCTAGCATTGTTGTACTTCATCGTTAAAAGAAAAACTATTGGTTTGAAGTTTCTGTGAAAAATAGCACTGTTTGCATTTTAAATTACAAGCTTTTAAGTGTTCGCAAATATAATAACTTTTAAGGTAAATGGCAGGTGAACTTTGACATTGCGGAAGAGGTTTGTATGATATGTATGAAATTGTAAACTTTTTATTAATGATTTATTATTTTTTAGCTTGGTTCGAACTTGTTTTAGATTCTTTGATGCCAAAACTTTTTCAAATTGGCAAACATACAACAGGGTTGATAATACTATGCAAAAAATTTGAAAAAATATAGCAGAAAGACCATGTGAGTACATAATTACAGCACTAGCCAGAAAATGTCGATTGTACCAATGCCAAACGTTGATGAAATAGAACCAGAATACCTAAGTGTGAGGGAGAATCATATAAAATTTTTTAGCAATTGTTATTTAAGTAATCTGATTAGAGCTAAAGATTAATATTTTTAGAGGGATAAATTTTTAGAGGGATATTTTAGAGGGTAGTCCGAAAAATCTCAACTTTGCAGAGTGCAAAAGACTACTGCAAAATCCTGCACAAATAAAAAAAAAAAAGATAAAATTCTTGATTCCAGCACAACGTTAAAATCTAATCAAAGTTTAATTAACACTTGCTTTATTTATTTACTTTACATTATTTGACAGGCCCGTATCTAAGGGGATATGTTAAAAAAAAAATTTCTTTCAAAGTAAAAAATTTGAATTTTGATAATAAAATAGGTATATTTTAAAGAGGAGGTATACTCAGCCATTCTTGAAGAAGAATTCGATTTCTGGTAACAAAAATGGTTAAATGTGAACGGTTTGTTAAAGAATTCATTATATACATGGGCAAAAATGTCAGAACCCTATTAAAAATATTTGCAATATTACCAGTGACTACAACAACTGCCGAGAGAAGTTTTTCTAGTTTAAAACGAATAAAAACTCATTTAAAGATGGAAAAGGGTCTAAGATACAAAAAAAACAACATATTTTTGTGATTTTTTTTTCTGAGGATACCTTATTTATTAAAATTTTTTAAAATTGTTTACATTATTAAGCATTATTATAAAAACATTCTGCTAAATTTTTATAAAAAAATACAGAAAAATAAGCCAGTGGTAGTGAAAACCGAGTCAGCACAAGAAGAAAGTTGCCATGGGGTAGTCAGGATAACTCATGATTGCTTCATCTGAAATAAATTAAAAAACCAAAAAGATTTCTTTAGTACATAAGTTTATCTTGGTTTTTAACGAAGGATTTTGTTTTTTTTTCAATTACAACTTATTTTTTAATTAAATCAAAACAGAAATTTTGATTGCACTTTTACCAAAAACTCAAAAATAAATAATTTTATAAATTATTAATACAAAATAATACAAAAATGAATAAAAAAATTTGTTAATTCTTTTGTTGAAAACCTAGTTAAACTACTTACTACTAAAAAAATCTTTTAGTTTTTTAATTTCAGATGAAGCAATCATGAGTTATCCTGACCACAAGAAACCTTTTCTTTGAGGTGACTCGGTTTCATCACTACTACTGGCTTATTTTTCAATATTTTTTTATAAAAATTTAGCAGAACGTTCTTTGAATAATGCTTAATAATGTAAATAATTGAAAAAATATTAATAAATAAGGTATACTCTGAAAAAAAAATTACAAAAATATGCTGTCTTTTTGTATCTGGGACACTTTTCACCCCTTAAGAAATTCTAGTGGTGAAGAAAGGCTAAAATTTTTAATAAATTTAGAAAAATAGAATATTGAAAAAATTTATCTGTAATAATAAAAATTTTCGGAAGGGGAACCTCCGAAAATTTTATTTTTTACAAGTGCCCACTCCGAAATGAAATCCTGGCTACGGGCCCGTTATTTGGTCTACTGATATTAAACAATGTGCTGCCTTATATTGCTTTATAATAATTAAATATTCCATTTGTTGATATTATTCAAGTCATTAAAAATTAACTTGATCACAGAGTGTTCTTTAATCAATTGATGATTGTCAGATTGTCAGGTCCAAGGATTAGGGACAATTTACATATTAAAATTAATATTTGTAAACTTGCGGGTAGCTACTTCGGCAAGTGTTTTAATTTTTTTTTTTTGGTTTTTATAATATAAACACAGTGTTTGCATCATATCTTCACCGATTAACAGGTGATCATTCTTCAGCAACTGCAACTGAATTTTTCTGAACATTTATTTTTTTTTCTTTTGAGGGGGTAATTTTATTCACAGAAAAGAGGGCTATTAAATAAGCTGAGTTTACTCAGTGTGTGGAGATTCTTGTTTATCCCTAAGGAAGATAAAAATAGTAAAGAAAAGAACGATTAATTTGAGTTCGTCGTCGTATCAAATCTTTCTTCACCTGCTTCTGTTTTTGCTGCTACAAAACTATAATAATTTTTACTTTGTGAAATGAAATGACTAAGAAATGAATCAAAACGAGCACCGCATAAATTTAGAATCAAGCTAAAAGGTCGATCATAAAAGACAACCTAATTATAATCTGACCATGAACCTTGCAATCTAATTAAAGGCCCCGTGTGTCATCGCTTTATGTTTTAATATTCTCCAAGTTAAGCCAGACTTAAAGTCTACCAAAATATTGCAGTTTGTTAAAATCACTTTAGTAAGAATTAATATCAATGTTCAAATTGAAAGAACTTTAAATATTATTTAAAATTAAAATCGGTGATTAGCATCAAAATTCTCAAAATAGTCAAAAACTGGAAAGTTAAACAAACGACTTTTGATGAAATTTCTACAGTGACTTAAAATGTCACTTAAAATTTTGATAAAAACCGTCAAGTTTTGGACAATAACTCACCAATATACTAGAAATTCAATTTTTTTAAAAGCGAAAACAATGTTGCTCGTTGATATCTCTTAGACAAAAAAGAAGAAAAGGCAAGTTGAAAATTAATATAAAATGTCAGTTTGTTGTTAACTGTCCGTTTGTAATATTATGTTGTATAGTGGTAGACGAGTTAACAAGCAAACCCTTCTTATTCTTCATTAGCGTTTGGGTTTAGCGATAGCAGTCCATCACATTTTCAAGTTAATTTCAAAATGAGAATGGATTAGTGGGTGTGCATGTGTTAGTCGAGGCGTGTAAGTTCTTCCCACCGATCCAAAGTAAAAGCTTGTAAAAGCGTCAAATTAATTATGTTTTACATTCTAAATGATTTTGTTTCTCAGTAATATTTTTAATCAAAATAATTAATTAGCAAGTACTTTACGAAGCCGCGCGCAGGCTTGCTTAACCCCGACGATTTGCATCCATGCACTAATACCGGGCAATTTTCGAAAAGATATCGTAAAAATTTATTAGCGGCAAAAAAGTGATAATTCGGTTTTGGAGTTTCAAAATTACAACCGGTAATCCCGAAGGCACGAAGAAAGTTTCAGATATAACACCGATAAAAAGGCATACGCGGGTAATTTGAGTTTAAAGATGAATTATGATGAAGCAAATTTTAATGTAGGTACGTGAATCTTTTACGAAATTTATCGTTTTAATTATGCACCACGTCATTTCGATTTAAAATTTATTTAACGTGCATTCGTGTAAGCCCATCGAAATACGTGTGCACAAATTTCTGAAAATCCCCTCGAGGCATTGATTTTTCATTACGTATTTAAGTTATTATCGAGAGTTTCGGACTCCCAATTTTAACACATTTGCTGCTTAAACGGCGACTTTATCACGTTATAAGTACGGTTTTGATTAATTTTAATTTTTCGAGGAACAAACAATAAGGTTAATTTATTTTACCGTTGTTTGATCAAAAGGACCGAAAAAAAATCGGAATGTTTGCACGTAAAGTATTCCTCGTTTGCGGACAAGAGAAGAGATATAAGGACTACAAGTTTCAATCAGTGGCACGATCCGACGTTTTTTATTACTTTACTTTTGTGTTATTGTTCCAATCGAAGTATTGAATCGCCAATTCAATAAAAAAGATCTAAGAATCTATTGTATCGGTGGTTTTTTGTTAAAACATAAAGAAAATTAGTGAAGAAGACAATCGAGACTTTTTGAAACGACTTATCAATCAAAATGATAACTGCGTATTATAAATTTAACAATTGGTGAAACGCGGCGTGTGTGTTTAGCTAATGACATGACTCGAACCAGGTTAAAAATACGACCCATCAGGAATTTGCCGCTGATTTGGTAGTGGTTTCAATCTTTCTCATTTACATACGTTTGCTTGTTAACTTTCAAGTATATTCTTCTATCGAGTAGTTTAAACGAATGTGGGAATCTTTCGGATTGTGTACTTTTAGTCACAGATATCTGCCTACATTTATTTCAAGTAAAGTAAATACCATGGTTCATTACCTCGTCATACTTCACTAAAAATTCAATCGGTAGCTTTGATATTAAAGTCATAAAAAATTTTATTGATATTTACATTTTCAGTTTGCCTAATAAAATTATTTTTAATTATCTGCATGTAAACTTGCGTAGGAAACAATAAGTAGCTTTCCAATATTTACAAGACACTAAGAAGACATCAATTCGATTTTTCTAATGCTAATTTCGACGGTATATCATCTTTGAAACAATAAAGAAGATTGTGTATTTAAATAATTGCTAGCTTTGCTAGTTAAGACGACTTTTTTAGTTTGGGAATCATAAGGAGGCTAATCTGATTATGTTTTGTCACTATTCCTAAAGAAGAAACAAAACCGCCTTATTTTCAAAGATATAAACGGCTTCGGAAATTGCATCAAAACGGTTAGTGATGTCAGATACTATACACATTTAAGTTACTGTCAGAAAACCGGATCCACGATTTCAAAAATTTCATCTACACTGTAGGAAAGAGGACATTTTTCTGAGTATATTAACAGAAAATTTTTTTAGGATTATGCAATAGTTGTCAAAATAACGGCATTTTAAAATTACCAAAAGCAGGGAGATGTAATATGCTGCTCTTCATTTTGTTGACGGTACGTGTGCTTTGATATACTTTTAATGTTGTTGTCAGTCGCGGTCGACACCCGGGCGAGTTCTATGGCTTCGAGTTCCACCCTTGGCGAGTTCTGTCATTCTTCAGGGATATTTTTAAATTGTTATGTGTAAGGTGAAAAAATAAAACAGGTCCGGATGGCGCCGAAAGCGTCCGGAGGATTCGTTTTATTTTTTTGCTTTACTCAACAACGGCTAATCATACAGCTGTGTTAAAAGATGTATCTAAAATACATGTAAATTTTACATTTTTAAAATCGATTTTGCATTATCCTTCAAAATTTTTGTTTTAGTATGCTTAGAAAAGTGTCATCTTTCTTAGTGTGTAGATGAAATTTTGAAAATCGTGGGTCCGGTTTTCTAACAGTTCCCCATATTTATATTGAGAATATATTTCCAAAATTTAATTAAACCTCCAATTACCCTAAAACTCCCCAAAAACGTTACAGTTGAGCAATTATAGTATGATCTTATTGTCAAAGTCAAAAAACTCTTGCAGTCTCAAATATTTAAATAATTTATCTTAAATTCATTCGCTAACTAATTATCAACTTAAATGTAATTTCATATTAAAATTTTAGGTTTTTAGAATATCAGAACAGAAACTTTTCATCATGTTTGATCGGCGTGGATTCGGTGGGTTCTTATTGTCTTTACATTTTACAGTATTATTTACTATATAAAAATTTCTAGCATGAAAACGACTTTTTTACAATAGAATTTATCGTAGATACAAAATACAATAACTGTTTAATTTCTCATATTGCAATTTATTTTACTTGAATATGCAGCTTTTAGAAGTCAAAATATATAATTTTTGTATTTTCTTAATTTCTGGTAAATTATAAATTTGACTTTGGTGTAAAATATAAAGAAAATAGCCTCCAATTTTATAAAACGTACATGTTTGTAGAGAGCAATAGAAAACTTGAACAAACCAGAATACTAAATTTTTAATACCAATTTTAAATAAATAATTATCTATTATTATTATTGTCAACTCGGAATAATATTTCTTATAATATACTTCTGACAATAATTACTTTTTAATTAGTATTAAAAAAACTTTGTAATACGATATAAAGGCCTTCATTTCACACTCATTTATGCTCAACAGTCGTATATAACAGGAAGTAAGAGAAAATCAACCAAACAAAAATGAAAAAATTTTTAAAAATAAAAAATTTAAAAAATCAAGAAATTAACAAAATATTTAAAATAAATGTTGTGCTTACCAAATAACCAAACTAAACGATGTCACGTGTTTAAATGACATTTTCACATACTACTAAATACCACAAATTACTTAAAAATTTATTTTTTAATTATTTTCTATGTACTTGTAAAGTTCTTTATCAAGATATAAGTTTTTCTTTTGAATACAATTATTACTCGTATGCTGGAGGGTATTCCATACCCCCCAGACCCCCCGGTTTAAAAATCTCCCAGCATCTCGTTAATTGTAATGATATGTTCAAAACATAAAAACAAGGGATGTTCATAAATTATGTCACGCACGTAGTCAATCACGTCAAAAACATAATTTTTGTTCAAAATTATGGAAAATTAGAAAAATTTAGAAAAAGTGCTACCGAAAAATCAGGGCGGTCGGAGGTTCTCTGATAATTTCAATAATCATATAAAGCAGGAAGTTTGTGTTTGTTTATTATTTGTTGGAGTCGAGTAACTGCGATTGTTTAGAAAAACGAGGAGATTTAATGTTTCCTCGTAGAAACAAGAAAACATTAAACCACATCCGAGCGAAACCGGGCACATTGAGTTATTAATAATAATGGGACTTTCGCTACATTAGCTTTAAGCTTTAGCTTCATTAATTTTAATGTAAATCCGCCTCTGACCTGAAGAATTGGGTATGTTTAATCCGCTTCTTTCTATTGTTTAAATTAAAATAAATATAAATATAAGGAAATTCAAGAAAATTTAAAGAAACCCAAGGAAATCTCGGAAATGTAGAACTGTAGAAACTGTAGAGATCAATCTTCCTCTATCCATCTCCCCTTAGAGATCACTAGTAATTATTAAAAAAAATACAATTTGATAAGCTTAAATTAATTGACTAATTGATTAATTGATATTTGACGTTTGAAAACAAAACGTAAGAATTAAAAAAAAGTGGTTTGTTGTAGCCCTCCGCAAAATATTAGACCTAGTTTTGCTTATGGTTAAAGAAAAAAATACACATGACATTCGTTTCTACCAGTTTGTTATGTAAAGCAAACTGGAAATAAAGAATTCATTGTTATAGAAAAAAAATAAAGGTCAATCACTTGTAAAGCTTGCACATATTCAGATAACCTGATTAAATAACTTATAAAAAATATAAAAATTTAGTCTTGAATAGGTTATAAAGTATATTCAGGGTAGAACAAAAGCTGTATGGATTTATTCAGGTATCCTTATAACTTTTAATTACCAGCATGCGAAAAACAGCAGCTGTACTCTTGGTCCTGTGAACTGAACTGTTTTAATCAGGGAAATGGAGAGATTTTATCAATCTTTTTGGTATAAATTAAGGAGTGCGTAAATCAATCTAGGAGATCAAAATTTCAAGCATGTTTGTTCGTTGTGCTAACACGTAGGGAATCAAAAAAAGCAAATTATCTATTTAATTAAATTAAATTTTTGGAAGCGACTTTTCAATATGAAAAATTAATTTACTTCTAAATATGCTGAGATGCTTAAATAAATAATGAGATAACCAGCAGCGATAGGTTCAATATTTTAAATATCAAAATCATTTGCTACTATCTAAGCAATCTAGCGCATTGGTAGTTAATTAAATAGCGGCAAATTGTTTGAAAATCTTACCAGCGACTTAACATTTCATATACATTGTGTTCAATATTTCAGTAATCGGATCGATCGGATCTAATTGCTTAAAGCTTTGAAAGTTGTAAATATATTTAAACTAATATTTGATTAGTTTTATTCCAAAAAAAGAAACGATAGCATCGAAAATCATTTGTCTAGTTTCATTTTTAAAGTTATTTTGACAAACGCTATTTGTTCATGTCAAATCGTAAAACTCTTAAGGTACGTCAATATTCGATCTTCGATGCGACTGAATTGAAAAAAATGAGAACGTGTGCTAACACTTGCCAATATTTTGACAGCTACATTTAGTGTGTCTATTATAAATTTTAGATAACTAAATAATGGAATGACTTGTTCAATTTTCAAATAATGTCACGATAAATAGCGATGCTCGCTTAGATAAAAATTATAGGCACGAATTATTTTTATCGCGTCATTTCCACCTTAAATTTTTTAATTTCGGTTAATTTCTGCTTCTATCTTACCACGACAGTGTTATAATAATATTGCAAAATTGAAAGGTAGGTCAAGACGTTTGGAATTTTAACGCCTTACCATTTTAAGAAACGGCACGCGCACACAAATGACTTTTATAAAATTAAAATGTGATCTAACATTCCAAATAAGTAATTTGGCAATTATCGCAATTAATTTAAAATTATTAAACCATCTGTTTTTAATTAAATCGGACGAATTATGTAAGAAAAATTGAAAAGCTGTCACCACTATTGATTTCCAAACTAAAATTCGTCGATTGGAGGATTTTCTATTGCAACTTTTGAAAAACGCGCTTTTATTAATCAATTAATAATTAATTTGTTCCGAAAACGTGACCATAACATGATAGGTAATAAAAGCTATTTCTTCATGGTTTCAAGTTTATAAAACTCGCATTAAAAGCATCTTTACAAAACCTATTAATTTATAATCTTATTAGGCACTTCATTAACTTCAAGCGCTCCATTTATTGAGGCCGTTATTTAATTGTAAACAAAAATTAAAGTTGTTTTATGGTCTCAGTTTAAAATTATAATAAATTAAGTAGCGGGACATAAAACTCAAAATTTGATTTTAATACGCAATTCCACTTGCTACGCGATTCAAGTGGAGGTTCGTCGTCTAGCGTCGAATTGAAGTCTCCTGCTAGTTTTCATGATATATGGATTAATAAAATCAAATTTTAAGTTGCGTGTGGTCTGAATTTTTTCACTTAAAGAATTTTTAATGCCGATCACACGTCGTTCACATTTTAAAAAATTCCGCAGATTTTCTTCCGAGAATCAAGGTTCTTTTGAACAAATCAGAAAAAGATAATTTCAAAATCCGCCCAAGCGGAAATGAATTTTAACAGCAGCACGCGAACTAAACAGTGCAGAAAATTACATATTATCAGACTGATAAATCACTCATTGATGTTTTGCATTACTAAACCACATAAATTAATATTCTTCTCTTTATTTATAGCTTGGTATCCAACAAGGATGCTGGATCGAGGTTTTTGTAAATTTATTATTCAACACTTTATATTTTAAGTTAAACAAATGTTAGAGATTTACTGATAAATTGATTTTTACGACGTATGAGCTCAAGTAATGCAAATTAATCCGTTTTATGAAAATCAGCTGCAATTAAATCGCACGAAGTGTTTATATTACCAGAAGACACTTTGCTCGTCAGTGACGAGAATAAAAAAAAGTTTTCTTACTGCGATTTGGTAATTTGAAAAATCCGTAACTAATTCGAGGGCGTGTAAACCCGACGTCTCAAGTCGGTTTTAATAATTTTAATAAGTTGTACAGCGCTCACTTGTCCAAACATCCCTTCGGGACACATCTATGACACTTTCAAGAACCGCTTAAATATTTAAAGCGAGTTCTTTACACGTGATTCGGTTTTTTATAAATTACTTTCACGTTTATCGAGCGAAAAAATCTCCGAGCAAGTTGCGAGCATTTATTCCGCTTTATTAAGTTTGATTAATTTGTGTGTGCTGAAAGAATTAGGTCCTTACGTGTAGGAGCAATTTACGTTTATTCGTACGGAACAATGATCAAAATTTATTAACGTTTAATATAATGACAATTATTATTTACTGCGAATGCTTTTCGATATCTAGGCTACTAACTTGTAAAGTCGGCGACTAAATGAAACGTTGTTGCTTTTTATTGCTATTTTTACCCAACATTGTCGTTTATTTGGTTATTAAAATAATTTATTGTTTACTTCTCCTATATAACTGACATTGTCTTAGGCCGTAAGGCGTCAAAACAAGATTTTTGTGAGCAGCGTATTAGTTAACCTATTCTAAAATCAGTAGGCGATAATATACGCAGTCGAAGGAGAATATTTTCGATAATTGAGAACTTAATAGGTGTATACGGATTGATATGAGTTAAAAGCCATTTTGAACACCATTAATAATTTATCTTTTGGCAATGTTGCGGTCCATTTTAGTTTGTTAACGTTTCCCTTAGGGCACGAGTCGGTAGTTCTTAGTGTTCAAAGATGGACTTTTATAGATTAATGACTTCTTGAACTATTGTGTATAAATATAAATAGATCCCATAATATATTATTGCGGTTATTGTGATAATAAACCAAAATTTGAAACTGAAAGCTTTAATCATTAATTTCGTTCATTCTTTCAAAAACCGTTTTGGATTGAATGTTTACTCAACTTTTTGTTCAATAAATTACTTTTCATGTTAATTAATTTCATATCTTGATCGCAAGTTAAATTAATTTAGCTTTGTAAAATAAAAAAAAATAAAATTACTTCTCTTTCATCTACATTTATTCACTGGTGGTATGCAAGCACAGGTTTAGAATATTACATTTTGAAAATTAATTCAATAATATATTCTTTTTTCAACAGGAACAATGTAAAATTTTGATTAAAAATATTATTATGCGAATCCTTTTTGATCCTGAACGATTTGGCTTTCGATTTCATTTTCACATCCATTATAACTCATTTATAATGAATTGAATCGAGTAGATTTTTTCGTTAATGAAATTGTAAAATAGAAACAATTAAATTGTATACAAAATGATACAAGTTGTCATGTTCTAATAAATGTGAACCAGAAACGACATCGTCGTTTTAAACGCCTACGTGCATATTCGTTGCACCAATTAAATGTTCCAGATAATGAACGAACATTTCTACTGAATTACGACAATGCCTAAGGATCTCAATAATACACATATCAACTTCGCCGAGAGAATCGGTGAAATATTAATAAATAATAATTATCTCTTAATAATCAGCTTGATTGGTAGTCACGAGTGCTTATTAAAATTACCTCTACTAACGAAAAGCAAACAAATTATTCGATTAACAATTAGAAATGCAAATGTTGTCAGCACTAGTACTTAATAAACTCCAGTTATTTATACAAAAAAATGTTAAGCAACTTTTTAATGTTTGTTTGATTAAGACCATAATATTCTAGTAATTAATAAATGATAAAAACCCGCTGTTTTGCAGCATTACCCATGCGGGGTTCCTAATTAATTCACTTATTAAAATATATTTCCTTATACGCGCTAAAAAAAACTTGTGGTATTAATTTTATATTCAAATATTAAGAATAAATGTGTTAGAAATTTAATTCCAATAAATTTTAAACAAAACGAGACATCATTTAAAACTAGAATTATAAATATTAACGGCGGTTACATTGTCCAAATTGTCATTACCCTAAAGTCTAAACAGTATTTTTTAGTGCCTTTTTTGATGATTCTAAAATATTGCGGGGTTATAAGCTTCGATTACCAGTTGCTGCCTAATTATCTGTATTTGTGATTCGGATTTCAGGTTAAGTTGTTCTTATTTAATTCTTTACGTTTTATTTGTTTTTTTAAGTTAAATTTCTAATTTGTAAAAATATTATGTTCATGTTAGTAAGTAGGTTTGTTTGCTCATAAACAAAGATTTAAGTATTAAAAAAATAGCAAACTACTTTTAGCCACTTAAATTAATATCTGCAGAAAAATTAAATCTCTCACTTTTATTGTTTTATGAAAATAAAACTTATTTTCAATCGACTTCAAAAAAGGAAGAGGTAATCAATTCGGTTGTACTTTTTTTTTATGTTTGTTACCTCAGAACACCGTTATTTATGAACCGATTTTCAAAATTCTTTCGGCATTGAATCAAGTATAGTTCCAAGGGAGTTCCATTATAATTTAATTCGTATTGGATCTTGAACTTTGAAGATAAACCGGAAAAACCCTCAAACTTCTCCCCAACTTTCCTCAAAATCGGCTTCAAGCCTCATCCACAATCTTCAAATTTACCGTAGAATTAGTACATAAATTAATACTTGAAATTTGAACATAAATTAATGTTTTTGCAGCATTTACAATGCTTAAATTAATGCGCAAATTAGTGTGAATCCATCTAGTGTCAATGTTTGGAACTTAAGTCTAATAAATTGTTGTTATTGCTAGATAACCTATCTTTCTATTTAAATCGGGTACAGGTTAATACCATAGCGTTGTACTTTCAATATTAAATGTAATTCATGTCACAAAAGTTAACAGGTTTTAGGTTAGATATCACAGATGACACTTGAATGATTTTGAAGCATGCGTAGTAGCGACTTAACGACTAATTTACGTGAAAAAGCTTCGCCCTTGCAAGGTTCACTTTTAGCGAATATTCATTTAGCTTTTTTACTAATGCATAAAATTTAATGCGGTTTAAAGTAAATAATTCGAAAAGAAATCTAGTTTCATGGAAAGTCATTAACAAATTTTTAAAGAAAAATTTTCATTTTTATTTTTTTAATTTAACATTCTAATAACCTGCAAATGACTTTCCATGAATATACAAACTATTAAAATTAAATTTTTTTAAATATTTCTATATATTAAGAAATAAACCTTATATATTTTCATAATAAGAAAGCGCATTAAAATCTTTATACGGTAGTGCCCTCTCGCTATTTGATGAACGCTATTTGATAAAGATGCATATTTATTGTATTATTCAATTAGTTTCCATTGATTAAGCAGACGGAAATAGTGACAATCGGTAAAATTTATTCTAGTGAATTGTACATATACAGCCGTCTTAAGTACTAATTACTAATTTCGCATTAAGTACTAATTTTGAAGTTATGAACAACTGCATAGGTTTTAAATGCGGCAAACTTCTACGTTTAATTCTAATTGCCTACTTAATTACTACGTTAATTTAGAGGTTGTAGATAATGCTTAATAACATATTAAGTACAAAGTACCTATACCTGGTTTATATTACCTGTTTCTGCCCGGTGGGCCAGAATCTTTTCTTAAGTACCATACTTTTATTAATCTTCTATGTAGTACGTTAAGTATAAGGTAAATAGTAAATACATTTATTTTCAAAATTCACTTTGCATTTGCCGTTTGCCGGCCAAGCTTTTAAGAAATTTAGTTTTAGTAATTTAGCCAGATTGACTGGCACCGACTCCAAAGATAACAATATTTTTTACTTTTTAGTGTATTTTTTTCTACAGTAGTTTTTTTTAAGGTCGGTTTCATTTTTTTATTTTTAAAAGTTATAATATTAATCCTTACACCTTAAAGAGTATGCAATTATACTAAAGTACTGAAGGGTACCCCCAGACCCCCAGGTGCGTACTGTTTCGACATATGAATGGAAGAGTGCAAGTTTCTATATAACCAGCAAAAAATTTGAACCACCTCAATCGCCGACAAGGAAGGTCAGGGCGATCGGATTCTTCCTGATCTTCTGTCATCATATAAAGCAGAAAGTATGCGAGTTTCTTCATTTGATTGATGGACTCCTACCCTAACTTTTTTTCTACTACTATTACTATTCTACTATTCTAACTTGGAAATTAAAAAAAATTGAATAAATACATAGTGTAATCCTTGTTTAATGCCGAGAGCTCCAAGTTGAATTAGACGATCTTCCGATACAAATAAAATTTTTTATTGTTTAGCTAATGAGCGCGTCAAAAGGTAAATTCCTGTATAGACGTACTGTTTTGTTTAGGTAGAATGTCAATTTCATCATTAAATATATGAAAGAATGGAATAATGAAAAATATTCGATGAATTGATATCTCACTGTTATTTAAAATTTATGACATGCGATATTAACCTTTAGAAAACATTCTCTTATCATTCACACGTTAAAAATAATTGTACAGTTGTTGTAAGTAGGAGTTTGTTCACCTGGACTGCATAATAATTAGTAACACTCGATCAGAATTAAATTAGAACAACTCGAGTCCATGTAGTTGTGGTACCGTTTAGCATAATCGCTTTTCATTGGTAATTAAGCGAACAGAGTAAATAAATTGAGAATCAACAGTCGGGTAAATTTGTAATAATTTTCCAATAAAAGCGAAATTAAGATTTCGTACTGCTCATCAAGTTTTGGAAGATGATGATAAAACTGCTACCGTTCAGGTCGAGAGCAAATACCAGTTTACAAATTGTTTCGCGGATTAACTTTTCCATTTATCATATTAATTGCATCTATAATAATCCAGTCCGAGTTTTTTTGACACGTTCAAGTACGTTTCCGTAAAATATGCAAACTAGCTTATTAATCAGGATACTGGTCAGTGGTCATTGATCATTTATTACTTAGTAAGTGGGCAACGGTTAAAAAAATGAGAGTGAAGTAATTTTGTTTATTTCGTCACTACAGTGTAACCTCGTTAGAGCGGATTTCGTCTTAATTTTTAATTTAATTACCGTTTCGGACTTGCTAAAATATTATGGTGTAATGTACTGCAAATTTGAGTGCGAGCAAAACCTGCACCAATAAATAATTTGAGTTTAACAGTTAATTTAAGAAAATTTATAATTGCACGGCTGTATTAAAGAGGTGCATTAAATTTGAAATAAGGTGACTACTGTTACCCAGCATTCAACTTTAATCCGACGTCGGCAATTTGAGGTGTATAATTATGACACAAGAATTCCACACTAATAAGGCCCTTCTTTGATTGATAGCCCGAGACGTGCTCGAAACTTTCAGCGTACTAAAATTTAAAAAGGACCTTAAGGATAACCGGAATTGATCACCAAATATTTGATTTAGGTTAATTTGAAAATTCCGATCGCCGAATTTCGATTAACAATTTTATGGCTCGACTACGTCCAGCTTTATCTTAAAATCGCTTATAGATCGTAGATAATGCTGTAATAAAATCTCTCTTAACATCAACTTGAAAAAATTAATACTCATACTTGAAATAAATCGTTTAAAGGTTAACGTGTGCTCTTAACAGGTAGGTGCCTAATATTTTAAACATAATTTTCTTGTTGTAATCGAAAGCGCAAATAAATTATTTCAAAAAGACTGAATAGTTAATCTAGTTTTTCAAGTCGTATTTAGCACCTGCCTCCATTATACCTTTTAAAAATATAGTCCAATAAATTATTCAAAATTGGTTCAGGTATTATTAAAATTTAGGTTACTCGGAAATTATTATAATTTTTGCGCAAACCCTTTTCAAGTTTCAATATTAAATTAATGGATTTCACGTACATATTTTATTCAAAAAAACTGTTTGGCACCTTAGGTTTTTTAATCGCCAATAAACGTCTTTATTGGACATGAAATGGAGATAACGCAAAATATTAAGATTTAATGCAGTGTTTAATATTACTAACCAGATTCGAAACTGACGCGACTACGCAATTATCCTGCCAAACTAAATATTTAATATGTTCTTATGATAACTACGTGTACGGGATGCTTTATATAATAAACGCCCTTTTATGCAACTGTATTTTTTCTAGCTTTCAGTGTAAATAAAATAATTTTTACATTTTATTTTAATAATTTTAATAATATTTATTTAAAAAGTTAATTATGAGTAAATTTACTAATGTAAACATGTCTAAAAATAATCAAAATAACTTTAGGGGATCTCAAAAATTTATTAATTAATTTAGAAACTTTACAAGTGTTCAATTTCGTCCTGTAAAATAAATTTTGTTTATTAACTGCGAAAATTTGGATACGGATTTAACTTTATCACTTGAAACGGAATAATTTGGAAAATATATCGTAACCGGTAGTTTAAGTCGGTGATAACAAGATACCACTGGTGTATGTACCCGGAGGTAAAATACTACATCTTGTAAAAGTTAGAGCATGCTGATCAGGGGCGGTTCTACCATAGGAACTGCAGAGCTGCAGAACCGCCAAAAATAAGAATGAAGTGTACCAAATTAATTATTATTTATTAGTATAATCACCACATTTCAGATTATTTCAATAATTGATGAATAATCAATTTTGATTTCAAAGCGCGCTTCTTATGTTGCTTTGAGTTATTAGAACTTTTATCAGTCAGTCAAATAAGTACCCTAATAATTAATACAAGTCCGTTACGCTTTCGAAATCACTATTTAACTTCGATGTAGCTCCGCGAGCTATCGGGTGGAATCGTATGCATCAGTATACATTACAAATTAAGCTGCATTGTATGCAGCTTTACATGTGGTATTTTGTGATTTAAATTTAAAATTTAACTTATGAAAACTACTGAGTAATTTAATTTTTTTCATTGATTGTTTAACAACATTGTTAAACAATAAACTACAATAGTTTAATACTCGTAATATTGTGTATTTTGAAAATTTAGTACAAATTTAAATTTTATCAAGTTTCTTATAAATACTATTATCAAAATAGAAGTAAAATTATTTTTTGGCAGATCCTATATTAGAAACTCGAAATCAAACTACGTTTAATTATTAATATCAATAAAATTAAAATTATGTAGTTTTTTTCTACAATAATAATCAATGCTTATTGCAATTTATTATAAAAATGTAAAATCATATATAGTACTACATTCTAGATAAGTGTTATTTAAAAATGTGCAATAAGTAAGTTTATTTTTTGAGATTGCCATTTTATTGATTTCTTGCCATTTTTGTAATGCAGAACATCCAAGAATATTTTTCACGAACCGCCACTGATGCTGATTAAAACTGCTACTTCAAGTCAATAAGCTGACAAAAAAAAATAAAAATTATAAATTGAGTATTTGCTACTTTTATTTGATAGAAAACAAAATGGAACTCTACTTCTGATTCCAGAAGCAACCTACTCGATTACGACTATAAGGTAACCGAAAAATTTGTTAAAATTTTTAAAAGATTTTTATTATCCAATTTACAAATTACCGAACGTGTAATAAAGTAAATTTTTTACGGTTGGCGCTATAACATAAAATCTTTATTACAAAAATAAATTTTAATACAGTTTAACCTTTGAAAGACATTTTTTATCCAATGAAAGTTTGTAACCGAATTTTGCTGCCATATTTTTAGAATTAATAGTTAATCTCCTAATGAACTTGCAGTATAATTTATTTGTGAAATAAAAATTTTTACGTGGTTTAATTTTAATTTAAAAAATAAGAAAAAAAGTATTTAAAAAAAATTAATCAAAATCAAAATCTAATCTAAATAAAATTTGGTAAAATATTGATTTTCAGCTTCTTTCAGCAGATTAAGTTTAAGCGAATTCTTAACGTAGATTAAAAATTGGTTAATACATAATAGTCATCGTGACTATAGAAAAGAAATCAATAATTTTTATTTTGCGATATACTGGGTGTCTGTTTAATTTCCACTTTATGTGTATGAGAGTATCGGGTGTAAGACTGTTAAGTGTTATATTGCTATATTGAGTGCAATCTAAATTACTCCCTTATAATAAAATATTTTAACTATTAAACCGCCTACACATTTGTAAGCGTATTGATTTACTTATCATACCCTTTGGTTGTAAATTTGCATATTCAAATAGGATCAAATCAAGTATTATATTCAGATTACATGTTGTAAAGGTGGATGGAGTGCCATACTGTGTCAAAAGTTGACACGTGATTGTAATTTTAACGCGTTTACTTTATTAGTTTTACACTTTAGCAATGTTATAACTATAATGTCGCCGGAAACGACTGAGTGCGCCATATACATTGTCTTAACTTCTATTTTACTTGTTTATTTTCTATTTCTATTATGTTCTTCGTTACAAAACACATAAATAAATGACTACTAATTTATTGGTTATAAACTCTATGAGCAAGTTACGCCTTAAGCTCGAAATGTAATCACAGTGGTCGTATTTTATGTTTCCAATTTTTAGGAGGAAGAATTGATTTATACTCAAGTTATATTGAAAAGAAGACCAAGCTTGGACCACCCGACTTGGATTTCAAAGCGTGAGAGTGGATCTTATATTCTGCCCTAATGGTGCTTATTATTTTCGTTATCGTTTCCAAAATCGATGTTCGCTGCAGTGTTAACATTAGTGGAAACTAAGAAATATTTCTGCACAAATCGTCGAGCATTGTTAGCTGGCAATATGTATTGGCCACGATTTCCTTTGAATTATTTATAATAGGCATATTAGTGTAACAAGTGAACTATTGTTTGTAGGGTAAATCGCTAACAATTTCAAAGTTATTAATATGCTAATAAGTTCATTGTTTAAAGGTACATTATAGAGGCGTTTAATGTCATTGAAATAAATGAATTTATGTGAATAGATGAACCAAGAAATTATTTATGTGTTGTAACTTTGAAAGTTTCACACCTAAGTTTGGGGGATGCTTGTAGGCACACCTTCGTCTAATAAATATCTCAAAACGTACAGAAAAAATTGTGGTTTCTTGGCTCAAGAAGAAGTCACTTTCAGTTTTTACCTACTAATCGTGTTAATATTCTAAATTTGACAAATACATTCATTTATGACAGTTTAATTACCCTATACATCAACTCAAAAAATACAATAACGAAAAGTCGTTTTAAACAAATTAAGCTGCCCACTCAGCCGATAACCAGTCATAGATCATGTCAGCAGTCTACTCTAAACGCACATCATTACTTTTAATATCAAAAATTTAGAACATCATTTCGAAGAAAGTTTTATTAAAGAGCCATTAAAATTACTTAATTTGATTCTCATTGTTTCGTCATCTGCAGTTTCGCAAATTTCGCTTTGCTGCATACAAACTAAATTTTAAATCCTTCGAATTCCACTTTTATTTTCAATCTCAACTTGCAAGTGTTGTTTCTGCATGCTAATCACCGAACTGATTTTTTAATTTTCACTTTTCGTTATCTTCAATCTTTGGTTTTCATTTTCACTGCTTTGTTGTATTCAATGTTCTTTTAATTTAATTTAATTTTTTAATAATATAACTTATTACTTAATAAGAAGTTGGATTATATTGAGTACAAAATAAAATCTAAAAAAATTTAAGGTGAAAAAATTTTGACCTTAAACTTAATTTAAAACAGGATATCATGGCAATATATAAAAGGTAAGTTTTTACAAACCTATCTATAATAATAATTATTCACTGTTTAATGTACGTATCTATCGCATTGAAAAGTACGCAGACAAGTTTTCTTTATTTAAGCATACCGCAGTTTGGTGACCTGTTATTTTTAGTTTGCTATGTACAACAAATCAAATTAATGGAAAGTTTTCTTAAACATGCCGATTTGTGATTAAATTTATTTATGCGTATAACGAAAAAAATATTCTCGGTCTTCCTGCACAGCTACAGGATATTATCTCAAAAGCTTTTATACTCAAGAAAGACATCAAGCGACTTAATTTATAATCAGAGTATTCGCTCCAAAGCACAACAACCTTGTTCTAAAAATATGTTAATAAAAAAATTGTTGTCAATTTTCGATCTACTATAAATAATCTCTAAATTAATTTATCAAGTCAATTTTTATCTGATATACCTAATTGTTAATAATTACAAGATTGAACAATTTCATCAATCTAAATTTACCAGTACAAAAAAAATCGAACATGACATACAGCGCACTATGTAAATTAGTCTATTTTGGTTGGTCAAAGTTATCCGCTCAGTCAAATAAAGTTAAAAATAAAATATCAATTTGATCCGTATTCGAATTAACTTTAAACGTTTTTATCTATAAATGCAAATTTACAAAATGACAAGGGAGTTTTAACCGATAATCGTAAAATTGAACAAGACTTCTCGACGATTCCCACGTTTAAATTGTAACAATAAGAAATAAGAAATAATAAAACGATATTATGTATTTTGTAAATGAAAAAGACTAATCGCTCCATTGTCAATAGATCGATCTAAAGATCAATAGAAATAAAGGATCCATATAAGGATCACGACTACCGATTGCAATACAAAATTGACAACACTAAGTGGGTCAAAAAGACCTTCAATATTACGTTAAGAAATTGCTGATTGCAAGCGCCACTATTTAGAAAAAAATTAATAATTATTGGAATGTGAAAGATTTTTCGTGTTTTCTCAAATTGCTCTCTTTAATAATTGAAAGTATTTTGTCACGCTTCGGCCGTTTAGTCGTGTTAATGAACACGTTGGAGATTTTTTAAACAAAATTTTAATAGATAAAATCAATTGGTTTGTTTTAAATATAATAGAGATCATTAGCAACAATTTACGTTAGCGGTTTTTTTATTTATGGTTTCATTTAGTAGAATTACAACAAAATCGTCAATATTGAAGGTGAAACTTTTTAAAGGAAGGAAACTTTTACTGCGTGTGACCGTTAACTCGTACACAGAAATTTAACATAATTTATTTTGTAAACGGGATGCAATGACAAAGTGCTGACAACATCTTTGAGGTATTAAAGAATAAATTCTAATCAGCCATAGACGTACACCAGGTGCGCGCTGTTCTAGATGTATTTTTTTAAAGAATTAAAAATTTCACAAATTTTACTCTTAAGCAATTTCACCTTCTACGATTTCAATTGATTAAATATGGTTGTCAGCAGGCCCGGACTGGCCATAGGGCAGACCGGGCAAATGCTCGATGGGTCGGTGTCGTCAAAGGGCCGTCTAACCAGCAGCGCTGGCTGATTACATCGCGAAAAAAGTTATGCTATTTTATATAACATAACGAAGTATCAAAGTAGTTAATAAAACTTAAAATTTTGGCACAATAAATTTATAAATAACAAAAATCGTTTAAATACAATTTGTTAATAGTAGGAGTTCGATAACGTGAACATTATTACACTCGCTAACGTAAACAGCGAAAATTAACAGTTGTTAATGTTGTGTATTAAATATCTTGATTTCTACCAGCCACTTTTTATCACTTGTACGTAATTAGATATAAAATAAAAGCACCCGTGTTTAAAAGAAAGAAATGCATATCTATATAATTATAATGATAATAAATTTGCCCAATTGTCGACAAAATACAACGTGGTAATGACATTGTAATATTTTTTTTCATGATAGTATGTAATTCGGTTACGGTCATGTATTCTATCCCAAGAAATGCATTAGTTGTTGAAATAACGGCATTTTAAAATAACAAAAATCAGGGAAATGTAATACGATACACCCCGATGCGTGACGGTAACTTGAACGTTGAGCCCCGCTCTTATTTCTGTTGACAGTACGTGTGCTTTGATCTACTCTTAATGTTGACGAGTTCTATGGCTTCAAGTTCAACCCTTGGCGAGTTCTGCCATTCTACAGGGATATTTTTAAATTGTTATAAAATCCGGACGCCTTCGGCGCTCTCTGGACCTGTTTTATTTTTTTTGTCTAACTCAACAACAGCCTATCATAAATCCATGTTAAAACATGTATCTAAAATACATGTAAATTTTACATTTTTAATTTCGATTTTTTTAGATAACCTGCATTATTCTACAAAATTTTTGTTCTAGTATGCTTAAAACAAAATACTTAAAGCACAACAGTCTATTATGCCACTATTTTTTTTAAGTATTTTGGTTTATAAATAAAGTTATTTACTCAAGAAGTAGAAAAGTTACATGAAAGTCAATTTTAGCTACACATGTAAAATTAGATCTTCCAAATTTTCCAAAATATTAATTAGTGCTGCCGTTCCAAAACAAACATCAAAATCATCAAATTCACTTTACACCTCATCTTCTCATTCATTTTTAAGTTCAAACAAAACAACTTTTTTAAAAAAAAATCACTTTTAATATTTAAATTACTAATTTTCTAAAAGATCAACGGATGTTTTTAACAAAAAAAACATCTATATTGCTAACCTCATTTTAACAAATATTCAAAATTCAAACATAAACCATATAAAAAAATCATTTCACACTCCAAATTCTATACCAATACCAATACCAAATTCTAGGGAAATACATGACAGTATATACGATGTATACGAGTTTATGTAGCGCTTTTGCGGGAAGTAGAGGGCCGACAATCTCTAAAATGCCCAGGCCGGTTTTGGGTCCCAGTCCGGGCCTGGTCGTCAGGATAAAAAATTTTAAGCAATTGACGAACGAGTTAGGTTAGGTTTAAGTTGAATTAAGTTAGGTTAGCGTTAGAGAAATATTAACATGGGTTGGGTTAGGATTAAAAGAGCTTGGTTTCGTTTAAGTTGGGTTAATCTCGGTAGTGAAGTCACTGTGTTTAGATTAGAAGTACTTATTTTAAGGATCATAATCTGGACCACATAACAATTTTTTTTTACACTCCCATAGGTGAGTAATAAGGTCCAGCAATCAAACTTTATGGTAATCAAAAACACCTCTTTTCTATGCAATTTTATTTGATTTGCAATTATAGTAAATGTTTAAATTTGTGCCTATGGTGTATTTTATATAATCCTTTGATCTTTTAATCTCATACTTGGTAATTAACCTGTAGTGCGCAGGTTAAGATGCATTACGAATTAATATATCGATGCACTTGGAATACTATTATATATAATTAATAATTACTTTTTGCCTCTTAAAAATATTTGCAATCAAATTTCCTATTAAGTACTATCTAATCGAAGATTCGAGAAAAAAAATATGATGAAATGGCGCTATATTGCATAATCAAATCGTGTTGTAATTTATATAATCATATCCTACGCATTTTAAAAATTTGAGAATTTTCTCTGCCACAACGCAAGAAATAAATAATTATTTTGGCGTTTAAGTTTTTACTGTTAAAATTTCTAGCAGAAAGCTATTGTTCTAAGTTTAAGCTAAGACTAAATTTAGATTTGTAAATTAGGCAAGCTTACTGGTTAGTATATTAAATTTTAAATAACTCAAAAGTGAAATATGATTTAAATTAAGTCATAAATATAGTTGCCTATGTGTATATTATGATTTTTAATGAATAATCGTTTAATTATTCAAATATGAAACTTCCTAAAGCGACTTGAAATAGGTCAGCAATTAGCAACAAAATAGGCTTCCTACTCTCTCTGCATGACTCCTAATCACTTCTAAAATGAATCTCTTAAATATCAATAAATTTCCTAATGACACAAATTGTAGTCTAAAAAATTTTAATTGCAAAATGGTTAACTCGAAATAATTTAAATTAGTCTATTGTCAAATCCAATTTTGAAATATGTTTTTATTTAAATATATTAATCCAAAAAACTTGTTTCAAAACAAACTCGTAATCTCATCAACACAAAAAATCACCTGAGTTTGGACATTCTAACAGCTTAAAACCGAACAATTGAAGCTTAACATATCAAGCAATGAAAATTTCTAAAAAAATCAATTTCACTAATCCACTTTTAGTTTGGCAACAAACCGCAAGGTGTAATACACATATCTTAATCCACCATCAGATATAATTCTCAAATTGAAAAAAAAAAAATTAGTCCTAAGGCTAATTTCTTTGTCAGCAGGTGTCAAAAAGTTAATCTTTAAATGGAAGTTTTCGACATGTCGAAATATCATTTACAATAATTAAAAATTTTGGTCATTATCTCGACTGTCTCTCAAGATTATTATTTCACAGCATCCGTAATTTTGGTTAATTTCTCCGAGTTCCTTGATTAACTAATTAGAGATTTAGCTTTATTGTATGCGCTAAGTGCATTAACTAATTAGTTAATTTAAAAGATATCGTGATCGTCACATTAATTAGTAGTAGTTCACCATTAAGTCGATTAGAGAACACACTCGGCTCCTTAATTAATTTTTTTTACTGTTAATTTTTCCTACCTTCCATAACGAGCGCAACCGTTTTCAGCGAAACAAACCCCGAAGGTTATCAAAATATCTCAGTTACACCCCACGACCCACATAGATTTTGTCAACAAGGGTTCATTGCATTTAAATTAATTTGTTTACATTTTAATTAACGATTAAAATTTTTATTGCCTTATTAAATATGCATAAATATCGTGTCGAAGATAAGGCCACATCGATATGAGCGATTAAAAAATTAATCCATAAAAATGCCGCTAATAACGCAGTAGATAGGAAGATATGTCAGCTAGCGTAGTTTGTTATTAGTAGAATTAAATTTTTAATTTTATATCACAGTTGTAAATAGAATTTTTTGGCATTACGTGGTAATTAATTTTTATTATAAGTGATTTGTTTAAATAAATAGCTTTATCAATTTGTTTACAATTATAAATGGTTAATTATTCCTTAGGTAAATCAGTTAAAAATCACAGCGTGAAAATTTATACAACCTACTCGCACTGCATGATATCTTCAAATGTGATTTTGTATCCAGTTTTTTAAATTAAATTGGTTTTCTAAATGCTAATAGTTTTTAAAATTTCGATGGTTTAAATTTTGCATAAAGCATAATGCAGAAAAATAAAGCTAAGCAAAACTTTTACAATTTTTTCATTAAAAATTTTTATTAACTTCTGTTTTCTTCTCACTTTCCATCAATTAAAACCTATCTCTTCTATCTAGACTTTTAAAGCAAATAATGAAAGTGTTAATTTAAAATTTGTAGTTAAGTCTGGTTCCACAAAGATTATTTAAAATTCAATCTATTCAAATTTACAAAAACAGAAACGTTGCAATTAAATCAAATTTATTACCATTAACTAAAAATCACAAAGTGCTCACATGAAGAGCATCAGTTACTTACAAAAATGGTACAATTAAAAATTAAATAGTAAAAGCAAAGAAGCTAAAAGGTAATCGAATTTTAAAATTTCAAAAGAAAATTATTAAAATTATTTATTTCCTCGACATCTCAACCAAGTAATTTATGAAATAACCATGACATTTTAAAACCATCTAGATGCTGAATGTATTTGTAGTCTTCGACGACTTTACTTAAATAAAAAATTTTAATTATCACGAATCCATAGTATAATATACAGTTATTCATAAAAATATTCGGACGCTCCTATGTTAACAATGTGAATTGTTTCTTTTTTGTCATATAAAAGTCGCTTTTACAGCAATACTTATTAGACATTTTTTGTTGCAAATTTTATTCCTTTCATTTTCGGTTATATATTGTCGTGCTTCAAAGCGCTTCGAACCCACTTTGTGCATTTTGGAAAATTTTGTTTTAATAAATTTGAGTTGTAGCATTGTAAAATTGAGAGGTGGAGGCCGATCACACGAAATACAGGGCTCTTTGCCAAAAATGGCCGCACGAGCCTGTTGTGCGTGTTTTGGCTCCTGAGTTTTTGATAATTTTGATATCGATTTTGATGCGATTGTTTTGCAACTGTAATATTTTATGAATTATTGTTGAAGAGATTATTTGAGAGTAAATTTTGATCGAAAGTTGAATTTCGATTAGAAAATTAAATATTTTGATTTTGGCTATTAAAGAAGAGTTATGTTTTTAGTGAGCTGGGTTTTTTTTATAAATTATTTTTGGAATTTGGAAGCTATTAATTATGTGGAAAGTGAATGAAAATTAAAATTTAAAAGACCGGCGAGTGCATTAAACGATATCACGTTTGCTTCATGATAGAAAATCGCAAGTTCGATCCTTTAAAGAATATTATTAAATTTTTGTATTTAATTTTTGAATTCAAATTACATGTGATTGAAAATATTAATTTGAATAACTGCCATAGGAACCGACTTTTGAGTAGAGCTCAATGCTGTCGACGATTGGAAAGCTGGCCGAGGTAAACTAAAAAAAAGATAGTAAAGGCTTCTTCCAATATTTTTTGGAGAATACCACAATAATATATATCTACATTTTTCTATTTTGTCGCACCGTTTCTGAGATACAGTCGATAATTTTTGATTTCTTTAAGTTACTGTATCTGAAAAAATGTATATATTATACAATAATCACGGTCACGGTCAACTTGGCAACGTCAACTCGGCGACGGTTAACTCGGCGACATCAACTCGGCGACGGTTATCTCGGCGACTGATTAACTCGGCGACGGCCATCTCGGCGACCGGTCAACTCGGCGAAGGTCAATCGGTGATGATTTGTTTAATAGCAGAAGAAATACGGGAAAAATAAATTAAATTATTTAGGCCTGCTTTTACAATAGTCAGTTAAATTTAGGTATAGCTAACCCCAGAAATAACGTTATCACAAGGATTAAATTTGTTTTCGTTAATTCGTTTTCATTCATGTCGAACTTATTAAATGAAATTATTAAGCTTCAAACTTATTAAATTTATCCTCGCTTAACTCGCTTATACCCATGGTCTGCCGAGAGTATAAGATATAATTTGTTGAAATTCAAATGTTTTTTTGTAATTGGTATTCACAAGCATGCACTACTACGTAGAAACTACCATGAAAATAAAACATTAAAATAATTTCGTACCTATTGCACTGCTCGAATAAATATAAATAAATAAATTACAATAAGAGTTTGGCGTACTATATTTAATATTTTGGTAAACGTAACGTAACGGTTTCTAGATTTAAACTAGGATTAAATTTAAAAAAATTTGCAACCCATAAAAAATAATTGGGCAATTAAAGAACGAATTCTATAGAAAAGGGGGGGGCAAAAAATAAAAAAATTAAATATTACAAAGTAGTAATACCTCCAATGTACATTGTCGGCACCCAATAAAATGTTATTCAGGGGAAATACGAAATTTGTAATAATTTTTTGTTATTTGTTCACCGAATTGGCCGTCGCCAAGTTGACCGGTCGCCGATTTGACCGGTCACCGAATTGACCGTCGCTGAGTTGTCCATCGCCGAGTCGACGTCGCCGAGTTGTCGCGTACCGCAAAAATCAAGGGAATGAAATTTTCAATAAAAAATATCTTATAAATGCTGCTGTAAAAACGAAGTTTTCGTCTTCCAAAGGAACAATTTACTACGTTGCTAACATAGGAACGTTTGATTTTTTTGGTGTGTAACTATAGATGACGGGTAAAAGTTTAATATGCCGGATGGAAGAAAAGTGCTGAAAACTTATTTTATGTATGTTAATTTAAATAAGATTATTCCAGAATTAATTAATTCTAGAGATAGAATCCGCAATCCGCTGCTGCCAAGACTTAGCTTTACTTAATGATTTTATTTAATTCATTTTATTTCATAACTTCTCTTTGTTTTTATCCTTTCGCAGGATAATTTACAGATTCCGCAGATTCTTGTTTTTAAGTTAAATTCGGCTATAATTATCAAAATACAATTTGAAATAAATTTATAAACTGCTTGAAATCAACTGACAACAACTAAAACTATCAGAAAGATCTGGCGGTTTTAAATACCCTTCAGTGCACTTTTTGCTCGTTTAGATATCAATACTTAAGAGTATTTCATACCCCAGCTCTAAAACTAGATACGATATCATCAGGTCATCCCGATCTTCTCTCAATCATTCTTGCAGCCTCAGAGAGATTATTTTTGGGCTTGATTTTTACTCTTTACTTTAAAATTAAAGATGATTTAATTTCTGAAGTGTTGTGACGTCAGATGCCATAATGTTACATTTTTGACCCGAACGAAATTTTTAATAGAAATTAAAAATTGTATGTAATATTTTTTTTTTTTTTTGTCGAAGTAATTATCCTTAAAAATTCATTCAAGAAAGGGTAGATTGGCGTGCGATTATGATGTCGTTGTGTAATAATTAAATTAATAAAAAGGTAAATGATAAGGAAAATGTTAAAAGTTAAAAACCGGATTATGTAAAAACGACTTCTTTAATTATGCGTGCTTCAGAGAAACAGGTAATTAATAGATAACACATCCGATAACAATACAGCTCTCATTTGCAGGTGTTGTGTACATGTATCGAGCGTATTTACCTATATACAACCGTTGCATATTCGCACATCTCTAATTAATAGCGTTGAATAATTAACGCAATTTTTGCATAATTGATTAGCAATTTACACACATTAGCGAACAAATGTAGGAATACTCACCGATTGATAACGAATCTTATATGTAGTTGTGCTACAACTTCTCACCGGATATTTCACTCTTCATCATAAAAGCCTTCAATATCTCTAGAGCTAATCATACAACAACCATTAAATGTAAAGAAATAATCTTGACTATTTATAATTAAGGCAATAAAATGCAACAAAAAATAATAAGAAAAATAAATAAAATCAAAAATTTTTTAAATTTTTACGACTTCTTAATTAGAAATTAATGTTAATTTTTTAAATAGCAACACATGTAAAAATGTTCGGAAATTTTTCGATACCTTTAGAAAAAAATTGATTAATTAAGAATAACCGTGAAATATTTATTGGTAATTACTAATAAGAAAAAAATGCAATATTTAATTAAACGCTACAAAAAATAAAATTCCGGCTTCATTTAATATCCGTTTGATCGATAAATCAAATGTATTTTGCCACTTTAATTTCAGAAGTTAATTTGAGTTTTTTGGCTATAATTGAATGACAAATCACGTGTCAAAAATATTTTTCTTATTGGTTTATCTAACTGTGAATATTGTATAATTTCTACACCTAAGTTGGAAGTATGAATGCTGAATGTTGTAATAAAAATCCTGTCAACACAACATTGATGAATTGTTAAAATAAAGTGAATTAACAATTCTTAACGTCGAATGTCATTTCATTTTAGGTCAGTGGTTTGTACTGGAATTTATTTTGCCATTGTGAGTGCAGATTATTCGACTGTCGAATAAAAAAAAATAAAATCTCATGATGTAACTTCCCATCATGACTAAGCTTTTCGTATTTGTAAAAATCGAGAAGGAAGTTACGCATGAGCGAAGCAAAAATTGTAACCCATGACCCATCTAGCTACCAGCACACTCGGATTCAAGAAAGTAATAATTACAAGTCGTAAGAGAATGTAGCGTATGTAGCGTGCGCTGAGATTTATTTCAACATTTCGTTTCAGTTCACAGTTACACACAGAATTTTCTAAAATGCACTTATTTTATCACATTTTCTTCGTGCAGAACGCGTGGAGAAATTTATATAATAAAACGCCACAAATTATCATCCATTCCAGACTTTTTCCAGAGGAACGTGGGAATTGAACCGAAAACTCAAGCAAAGACCACACTTCAAATTTGTCCAAATGATTTACGAATACCAACAAAGTCGTGAAAGCGACAGACAACAACATAATAATAATAAAAAAATTTATATATTTTCGTTTCGCGAATAAGACATTGCAATTAATTTTTCCGACAATTTCAATCTTTCAAAGTAACACTAAAGCTTTACACTGACAGTTTTAATGTCAAAGAAATAACAATCACAGTGGGGAGGCTTATGACATGTGGTTATATGGCGACACACATGTAGCTTCCCGAGTTATAACTTTGAAATCCAGTGATATTATTTTTATCAAGGTGGTATTAATTTTGCTCATAAAATAATAAACAATTTTGCAAGTAACTAATGGGATATTTCTTCTTCTTCTATTGGCAATCTTCGCAAGCGACCGTCACGAAGGGGTGGACGAGATTTTTACACGAATCCGAAATGGAAGAAGGCTACCTCATGAGAAATTGCGAGCAGCTTCTAAATAACATTTAATACCAGACAGGGTACAAAATAATAAATTAAATTGCTTTAAGCACTGATCAATCTTTTTCAAGTGCAGAAAATTCTTCTTATATAAGACAGTTAATGTATAAACTTTGCTAACGAGCATTTAGAAACATAAATAGCAAATTCACTACGCTTTTTGTGCGGACTGACCAGTTTAATGAAGGTCGTTTAATGACGTCATCGATACTTGTCAATAGTCGCGAATTACATTAGTAAATAGCGAATCATAACAAGCTAATTGAGATGAAGACTTCGGTGAAATAGTTAACGGCCATCAATCAAAAAATTATTTTAAGTACAACGATATAAAAGATTATAAAACTCATTATCGATCTATTCTGTTGGTGGGGCAAAAAAATAATCGACGTCGTAAAATTGTAATTAAAACTGAAAAAAGGAAGCTGAAAAAATGTTCAGTAAGACTAATAATGGCTTTTAATTATATAAATAATTAAGAACACTCGCGTATTCTCAAATGAGAGCGACGAAAAAATTGTAATTAATTAATATCACATCACGATATCTAATTAGGTAAACTTGAGACATTAAAAATATATTAATTCGACATAACGTTGTCAGCATTTTATATAATTAATTTGCACACAAATACACATAAATCTTGACAAACAAAAGATCCGTATAAAATAAGAAAAGGAAGAACTGCGACGACCAACGTGTTTCTACCGTAGCGTTCAATGTTCTGTCTTCCTCAAGAACATGAATTTCACAGAGACCGGCCAACACACATATCAAAATTTCTACGTGCAATGCCGAAATATCATCGTGAAATTTGCGTGTGATAGTTCAATCATGGGACTTTTTTATTTGGGACCAAGTCGTCGGATTTCATTTTTTTTTCTTGTCAGATTTGAAATCCAGGAAAGCGACGGCATTGGGAGATAAAATCTGAACAAAATCCTCGAGTGTTTTAATAAGAAATATAGAAAATATTTTTATAAACAACAATAGCGTACAGTGTTGTGGTATGATTTACAATGATGCTTGTCAATGTAGGCATCAGTCTAAACGGAATGACAGTGACCATCAAGATGCGCGCCTCGTGTCTTTTTTACGATTGCATTTTTATGGCCGAAGAATTTTGCAATCGGTAATATAATATAGTCGATCTGGCAATATTGAAATTAAAATTTTTTCGAGATCGTTAAAACTATGCGATGGTGGAATGAATTATTGCAATAGAGTATTCAAGAAATTGAACGAGCCATTATGCAAAACAATGGTGAATTATCACCACGAGTGATCATTAATAGCTCTAGAGACATTAGTTGCGGCGCCGACCAACATGTTTAGAAGCGCAGGCTAATGGACAGCTATGATCAATAGTGAGTTGTGAACCCGTATTGTTTAAACTCAAGAAGTCTTTGGATGATCGTGGGAAAAGTAAAGGTTTACCTAGTTGCAGTAACCGGCAGCCACATATACATTTTATGGTAGCATTGTTGACATAGGAATCGATAGTAAGTATCTTCTGGTATGCAAGATCATGGATAAACTTCGAAATTTATTTTTTAATGCGGACAAAAAAAAGTTACAAATAGTAAAATGTAAACACAAATACCTAAAGTTGTTTTTACAAACACGAAATTTGTTTAAAATTCAAGCAACGTTGTTAAAATTAAGTAACAGTAGGAATCGCAACACAGAAGCGACTCCCGAAGCTCACGATTTTACCGAGTTGCAAAATTAATGATGTATGGATATATGTTGGAGAATATAGAAAATATTAGCAATATTCTAGTAAACGATCGCTCAAAGCATACTAATGAGGCAACAAGTAAAAGTTTAACTAGTTCGATGTATAAATGACAAAAAAGTGAATAATAATAAAAAACGAGACGACTTATCTAAATTTTAAAAATATTGCTACAGCATCAACAAGTTTTGCTGGTTGACAGAGAAGAATTTTAAATATTTCCGTACTTGCTACATTTATATTAATATTACTCATTTTTTTCATCGCGTAAAACTACATACTTCTCGTTCAATTTAATGACTCTTTCAAAATGTCTTCTTTTTCACATTTCTCCCAAGAAAAATTCAAAATTAATCAGGAAATACCGCATTTTCATAAAAAATTAAATATATTGAGTAATTTTGTACTCGATTAGAATTCAAACCCTGGTGTTTGACCGATTTCATACTGTTATCTGTCCTGAGGCTTGCGTTTGATCTCTAGTTGCCGCCATTATCTGTTTAATATATTGAACACGTGGATGTCCTGTGGAGTTCTTCCACTTTAGTTTTCCTTCAACGACAAATTTTTTTTTCAGTACTTACAAGGAGAGGGCCAGATATGCGAAATTTTGTTTTTGTTTATACTTACACTACGTAAAGATTACACCTAAGACATTACGCGAATGAAATAGTAGCGCGCAATATTCAGCCAATTTTGAAAAAATCGAATTTGAAAATTTCTTCTTATTGTACGAATTAACGTAATAAAAGATAAAATTTGCAACAAAGGTTTCATGGAACGAGGTTAAGTGGTAGGTCTACTAAGCAAAGGGTTCTAAGTTCGATTCTGGCACCAGTACTTTTTTTTAATTAATATGTAAATTAACAGATATTTAATAATTATTCGAAATTATTAGTTTTTCAGATTTCAAACGTCAGATGATATCGTTTTGTCTTACTAATAGCATTTTCAACCATTTCTTAAATTGATTATTATTCGAAACGTTTGAAAATTTTTGGGATTTGTTGAAAATTATATTTTTAATTAAATAAGTAATTTAATAACAAATGAAAAGTTACAAAATTGAATAAATATTTACATATTATATGCAGTATATTATTATTATACATATTAATTATTTTCTGATATTTATTTTACACTGTATAATCTTACGATTACACACTAACTAAACGATATCGTCCGACGTTTGAGATCTGAAAAATTAATAATTTTAAATAATTATTCAATATCTGTTAACTTACATATTAATTAAAAGGAAAAAAAAAAAGTACTGATACTAGAATCGAACATAGAACCCTTTGCTTATTAGACATACCACTTAACCTCGTTGCCATGAAACCTTTGTTGCAAATTTTATCTCTTACTACGTTAATTTGTACAATAAGAAGAAATTTTCAAATTCAATTATTTCAAAATTGGCTGAATATGGCGCGCTACTATTTCATTCACGTAATGTCTTAGGTGTAACCTTTACGTAGTGTAAGTAGAAGCAAAAACAAAATTTTGCATACCTGTCCCTCCCGTTGTTAGGCTAAAATAGTTGAGTTTTTTCTTTTTATGGAGAAAAATAAACTTTTCCATACACCGAGTAAACTTAGTTTTTATTTTGTTGTAACTAACTGGATATTAGCAGTGAGCAAAAGCGGGATCGCTCTTTTGCGAATGAAATTACCCTCCGAAAGAAAAATAATTTAAGACAGCATAGTAATTATAATAAAATAAATAAAGATGAATAATCACTCGCACAAGCTTTATTATCTGTTTGTAATTAAATAAATATTTGAAGTTACTGAAAAATGATCATCAGGTGAAAATTGGTGAAAATATTTAAGCAAAATACCGTATAAAATAATGACCCAAAAGAATTACAGAAAAAATTAAAACCGAAAGTTTGCAGCACTTGCAATAATTAATTTAATTTAATGGTAAATAATTGTTTTAAATAAACCAACTAAACAAAATGTTAAAATAATGAATTTTAACTGTTAAGTAAAGAATACATACTTACATAGAAAAATAATATTTAAAAAACAATAAAAACAACAAATTAACATTTAACAGGTTTGGACTAAAAATATTTGAATAAACAAGAAATTAATTTTGAAAAATTACGTTATAAAAATGATGAAAATTTAAAATATAAAATAAAAACTTTGTAATACGATATAATAAGGGCCCCTATTTTACAATTACATGATAAATACGACTGATGATCAATAATAATTGTGAAATAGGAGTCTTTATATCGTATTACAAAGTTTTTATTTTATATTTTAAATTTTCATCATTTTCATAACGTAATTTTTTTTAAATACATTTTTTGTTTATTCAAATATTCTTAGTCCAAACCTGTTAAATGTTAATTTGTTGTTTTTATTGTTTTTTAAATATTATTTTTCTATGTAAGTATGTATTCTTTACTTAACAGTTAATTTTAACATTTTGTTTAACCACACTATAGACTTAAAAAATTCATTTTTTAGCTTAATTTTCTATTAAATAATTGTTTTGGCTGGAGCGTTACTGTTCTTTGCTTCCAGCCATCATTATGCACTACAAGTTCATTGCAGTAAATTATTGGAATGCTACGGATATTCCATACCCTCCAGACCTTCCGGTGACTATTGCCGGGACATTTAGCAGCGGTCATAGAAATTGAATCAAGAATCATCTTTTTATCTGTAATTTGAGGATTTATGGATATGAAATACCATTCAGTATAACAGAAATTGTGTTTAAAATAACAATTCTTAAAGCAAGCAACCGTAAGTATCATTAAAACGTAATTCATTTATCGTCGCCTGCCTTGCTTTAATATTTTTTTTAGAGTGGAATGAATGAAAAATTAAAAAAAAAACTTATTTGTAGTTTAGTTTTTGTGTGTTTAAAAATCCGCTAAAATTTGTGGATGCTTCCGACTCCACAACTTCTTAAAAACATCTTTTCATTTTTTTTTTATTTGTCCTAGCGTAGATGTCTCTGATACGGATTTTCTCATTCATACATGTAAGTGCATACAAAATGTGCGATCGAAGTCTAAATTTTCCTATGTTAAAAAATATTAAAATATTGTGATGTTTCCTTCCATATTTAAAATTAATTGAATGGATTGTTGAGGAAGCGGTCATAAAAACAATTAAATTGTCTGACGTTTCGAGTATTGACCCATTTTCAAGGCTACAATACAAAAATAATTTTACAAAATGAAAATATGAGAATACAAATAAAGATATAAAATTTATTTTTTCGTTTTTTCTTATTAATTTAAAAAAATATTTTTTAGAATTGGTAATAATTACTTTTTTAGTTGATGATTTCAGTATTTCAGTGCTTTATTGAATACAACTATTAGGTTTCTGGAGTGTATTCCAGATTTCAAGTTGCGTACTATCTCAAAATAAGAGTAAAATGTTCTAATTTAATAAAAATTTATAACGGGGCGTTCACTTAAACTTTCTGTCTCTGCAACCGGGAGTTTTACCAGTAATACAGTTCAAAAGAATAACATTTAAAACAAGTAACTGTGAGTATCAATAAAATTCGCGTGATTAATAATTTATTATTTGTCTTAATATTTTGCTTTGAGGGGCACAATATCGGTGCATATTGCCGTAGATCACGTTTAGATAAATAATATTTAATGTATCATAACAAATAATGCATTTAATTGCTTTACTTTTTTGACATCAACATAATTATAATCCCCGAGTGCGGCCTTCGGGCCGCACAAACTTGGAAATCGTGTATGTACAATTACGAAAAAGAAAAACAAGAAGTTTATCTAAGTTTGCTTTAAATGAACTTTCGGCAGCAAAATCTACTTAGAAACCACAGAACCTTATAAGTTTTGGTTTTTACATAATATAGCATAAAGTCAATATTTTAATTATATTATAATAATTAACTTGATATAATTATAATTAACTTGGTCTAATTCCACATCATACTATATATCAATAAAATAAATTTGCGTGCGACCTAAAAATTCCCGAGGAGAGATTTTTCTACTCATTTCTTAAGATAATTTTTAGTTAAAAATTTTAAAAAACAACCCCGAATTTGAAAAAGTGTTATTATAACACACTGTTTATTTCACCGAGTTTATTATCTCACATTATGTTGCATAGCATTAAATCAAACTTTATTTTGATTTTGTGATTTTTGTTTGTATAGTAAACCATCGTGAAATTTCACTTCATGGGTAAATTATTATTCTAGAAATTGGTTTATGTTTAATAATAAAATCTTCAGTGGTAACGTTATGGTTATGTTTTTAATTTTGATTTGTTAAAATTACTATAAATAATTATTATTTAACAGAAATTAGCTGTTAATTTTTGAATTAAGAACTTTTTGATTGTTTGATGTCTTTGTTAAGTAGAAAGTATAGTAATAACCAAATTGAGAAAATAATAATTGTACTGCATTTTTGGTGAGTTGATTTTTGAGAAAAGAAAGATGAAGGTGAGAAAATCTTTTTAAACACTTTGTTGATTATTTGTTCTTCTTTGGTTTGGATAATAATCAATTAAATTAAAGAGGAAGGTTTGTAATGGGGTTTAGACTGTCATGTCCCATGATTCTTCCACAGCTTAACTTGCCGGTTTAAAAAACACTCAAATTTGGTTTTTTCTCATTACTACAACGTAGCTTGATTATTTTTTTTAACTTAGTTATAAACACGATACAGTGTTGGGTATGCCCAAATACTGTTGTTTCAAGTGTTGACAGATCTTGTCTGGGTATAGCGAGATAATCATAAATATAGATTTACCAATCCGGAAAGACTTTTGATTTACGATCATTTTATGCCAAGAGAAATACAGCTCCGGGCAAAACTTTAACCATTACAACAAATATGGAAGATCATAAAATTATTTGTAGACGAAGATGTTGCAATAAATAATGGATAAAAACTTGAAGTTACGGATACGGCAAAAAAAAGATTAAAAAATTTTGGAACCGCAATCCCCTGCAGGATTCAATCAGTTCTTCTCCGCTTTGGAGCTACGTAATTCATAATTTTACGATCCCAGGAAAGTTTATTCATTGATCTCTTATATTATTATCTTTTCTGCTGAAAGTTTTTTAAAATCCTGAACGGTTGGTAAGAATGCTTTTATATTCGAACACATAATACTTATACGAACCCTTTCAATTCATTATAAGACGTAAAACAAATAGAAATAAAAATTTAATTATTCTTAAGTAAAGAAAATTAACAGTTGAGCTACCATTTTATTAGCCTAGATGCGTTTACATTAAAATCAAATGATTTATGAATGCGGATTTTCAATTGCCCGAAAGCAATCTTTGAAAGTGGTTTGTGTTTAATATATAAAAATAAAAGTTGGTTTCTCAATATAAGCAAGAGTTTATAATTATTATTTACTCTTATTACATTATACATTAATTAACTCCAGCTTAACAAGTTCAATGGTGTAGAAAAATGTTAAAAATTTCTCAATGCACCAGTTGCTACTATAAGAAATTTTTTTCGTTCATTGCTGTACATTTTTATCCACATTGCTACTACTAAGTTGCCTCGAGGACAATTCGATCTATAAGGAAAACTATAAACTAAGATGGAAATAGGAAATTCTTTTTTTTTTCGAAATTCTTACTTCAAAACCAGTTCGCTCTTTTCGTATAAATATGAAATACTAACGGCCGAATATCTTGCAAATTTATATTTTACGAGTGCTAGTATATTTTCTTAAATAACCTGTAGTATGAATTAAAATATTTTTTACTCTGTCGAGTCACATTTAAATAAAATATAATAAGCAATTCAACCCTGTAGATTTTATGAACCGAATTAAGTTGTCACAATTAAAATTCAAAATTCGGTTAAATACAACCAAGAAAAGAATCAAGTCTCGAGCGGTTACGCTGGTTAGGATATAAAGAACAACAATTAATATTAATAACAACAATAATCTACGAATGTAATCTAAAAGCATGGCAATTTTTAAATTTTTTTCGAACATCTAATTGAAAACATTACGGCAATATTACATCGGATAATCTAAACTAGCATCAGCAATGATGTATACTTTACTGTTACACACACGCGGCTTGTTGTTTGGTATATAAAAAAAAAACAAATGTTCACTGATATACACTAACCGATAATTCCGCTTTGATATTTACAATCAATTTTTACTGATCTCCCTGTACCAACTTTTTAACCATTAAATTTTTTAATTCGTCATGAATTGCGATCTAGATGGACTTAATTTTATTTGATAATGATTGTGATATCAATTTTCAAATGGAACAATTTGACGGTGTACATGTTGCAAAATCAATCAAGAAATGAGGTGATTAGATCTTTGCAACTAAATTATCCTGCCTGTCCCCTAGAGTCGTAAAACTAACAGTTGTATTGGTTAATTGAAAATATATTTTTGTGTAGCAGGATGGCCTTGGCAAAAATCTTTTCGTATTTTTGCAGATCCCGGAGTTTTCGAGAAAAGAAGTGAGGTTAACAAAAAATAATAATAATAATAATAGCAGCAGGTATTAGATGCCTAATACTTCTTGAACTTCTTTCATCTCGCAACTGTCAATATTGACAATGAGTTTGCAAATTAAAAGAATTTATGAATATCCCACGCATTTATTTTGTTGTAATGGATCTTGCTAATTGGTTAATATTAACACTGGCGTCTGACGCCAGCACGACTGACTTATTTTCACACTTCATATCGCAAAGATGCATGATAAAAATATTATTCGCTTTTATTTTAATGCAATTGCAATAAGAGCAAGTCGTAAAGCAATTTCACATAATTCAGCTTATAAATTTTTATATAAAATTGACTTGATGTGGGTTAGTGAGGTGTACTTTATATGAAAATTAGCTTAAAGTTTATCAATGAAAAGACCATCTAAATGATAATAAATTCAAATACAATACAAATGTTATGCTGATCATCAATTCTAATCCTACACACATTGGCAGAAAAATCGTAAGATACACCTTATTGTGATTATGAATAAAGAGAAGTCAGGAAAATTTATCGCATGTGGGCTTTGAGATATGACAATTTAATCTAACCAAAATTTGAAAGTTCAGGTGAAAATAATAGTGAATTTATCAACTTAAAAATATGACGCAAAGTGGGCAGAATCATCTAACTGTTGGTAACATAATCATTTAATGCATATAATGCAATTAATTCTAATTTGTCGCTTAACAAAATTTAACTTTCCACTCTTGGAAATAACGGAGCTATACGATTTATAGCTGTAGCTGTTCTTACAAAAAAATTGACCTTTCAGCTACTGAAGAGTTAACCAATTGAAACTTTACTCATCTGAGTCATCCTTTCAGGATGATCCTACGTTTTCCTTTTTTGATTATTAATAGTTAAACATTCAACTTATCACTAGCTTTAATTGCTATTTTGTATATTCTTTACCATTTTTGCAGCGTTTCCAATATAAGATCTCTTCATATCTTTTTTTACATTTTATATTCTACAAATTTTACTTATTTTAAATTAAAAATTACAAAAAGCTTTTATGTAATTCTTTGAAAGATATCAATTTGACTAAAAGCGTAGGTCACCGATTAATAATATAAAAAAATAATATGTTGATGACATTTATATCAAATTAAGTAATAAAAATTATTATTCAAATTTGATTTAATAAAATAATTATATTTGTTTGAATTTGGTTCTTACTTGGTATTAATTAAATTAATTTGAAGATTGTTCCAGTTCCTAATCAGGAAGTTAGGTACCACTTGCCTAATGCATCTTTGCTAAAGATTGCGTCTTAAATTTTAATTTTGAAAGCAGTTTTTAAATAATGAAAAAAAAACTTTTAATTGATGCTACAAAAAAATATATTCACTAAATTTTTGTCAAGAAATAATTTATTACCTATAATAAATTCTTTAATTTTTCCTATACCTTGAAAGGAAAAAGAACAAGGAAGAACTTCTGATTTTATGTTACATCTAGAGTTATCAAGCTGTTATCAAAATTTTAGTGTATTATCAAACAGATATCTAGTAATTTTTTTATCAAATAATTAAAAGGTTAACCTCACTTGAGAAATAGGTGAAGGGGGAGGTTAAAAGGTGGAAGCAAACCCGAATTCCAGACCTTGATTGTGAGAGGATAACTTTGCTTTGACTCAGATGATAATTATAACAGAAATCTAAATTTTCATAATTTGTATGGCTTTTCATATTTTAAATTAATATAAGTATTTTATATTTAAAAAAATTGTTAGTACTTATCTACATAGTATGCAGGGTGTCCTTGGATACACTTTACATAACTTAGGTGGTGACAGAAGACACTTTTCTAAAACAAATATTTAACACAATTTTTTTTCTAAATTCAAACCTCTAGAGATGAACCTCTTTAAAGCATTTTTTTAAATTTCGATTTTCATATTGTCATAGCCCTGAAAATATTGATTTTTCAGTAAAAATAATTTAGTGCTTTTTTAAAGAGCGTAAAATTCTATAAAATCAACGGCTTTCGACTTATGAATTAAAGTAAGTAAAAAATGTTGAAAAATTCGAGCTTTTTCTTTTAAAACCTGTATTTCTTAAACGAAACATTTTACAAAAGATCTGGCATCCCATTCTGGGTTCTAGTAAAAATTTTTGAAAAACTAATACATTTTACTGAAAATCAGAAAAATAAACAAAGCAGCTACAAAACAAAAAATATTAAATTCTCAAAATTTTTATTTTTATTGAAAAATTATTTTATTAAAGGGTCAAACTTTTACATTATTTAAGTAAATGTTCAAAATTACCACCCTAATTTTCAATATACAGTCGTGATCGTTTAAAAAGATGTATACTATTGTTTATAACATTTCTTTTTTCGTTAAGAGCCACTATAACTTTTGTTACTCTTTTCATTAATTTTTCTCTGGTGTCGAGATTTCTTTTGTTGTTCTACATCAACGCTTTAACAGCACCCCACAAAAAATTATTAAGAGGAGTTAAATTCTGTAATCTTGCAAGCCAATTCATAGTTCCTCCTCTTTCGATTAATTCTTCTGGATATGCTTTTATTTGCTTATTTTAACTGAAGCATATCATGAAAAATGAATCGAAAGAGGAGGAACTATTAATTGACTTTAAAGCTCTCCAGATTTAACTCTTCTTGATTATTTTTTATGGGGTGCTGTTAAAGCGTTAGTGTACACCAACAAAAGAAAGCCTGGTACCAGAGAGGAATTAATGGAGAGAGTAACAAATACTACAGTAGCTCTTAACGAAAAGGAAAATGTTTAAAACGATCACGACTGCGTATTGAAAATGAGGGTGGTCATTTTGAACATTTGCTTAAATAATGTAATAGTTTAACCTTAATTAATAAAATATTTTTCAATAAAAATAAAAATTGAGTAAATTTAATTTTTTTTGTAGCTGCCTTGTTTATTATTTTCTGATTAGCTGTAAAATGGATTGGTTTTTTAAAACTTTTTACTAGATAAACGTTGTAGTCCATTAAATTTCCTATCCGGAATAAGGCGTCAAATTTTTTGTAAAATGTTTTGTTTAAAAAATACAGGGTTTTGAAAACAACAACAAAAATTGAATTTTTCAACATTTTTTTTAATTACTTTAGTTCATAACTCGAAAGCCGTTGATTTTAGACAATAAAAGGTCGAAGTCTAGTTTATAAATTATTTTAGGCTCTTTAAAAAACACCTAACCATTTTTACTGAAAAATCAATATTTTTGGGACTATGGCCATACTAAGGTGAAAATTTAAGAAAATGCTTCAAAGAGGTTTAACGCTCGAAGGTTTAAATTTAGAAAAAAAATTTTTTAAACATTTTTCTTAAAAAAGTGTCTTCTATCACCATCTAAGTTATGCCAAGTGTATCCGGGGATATCCTGTATATAAAAGAGAAAAATTGTTCGTATATTTGTTTGCTGTTTGCACTCCTACATTAGAACAGCACTCTAAAAACAGTAGGTTTTCGTGCAAAAAAAACTTTTTAATTTAAAAAAAGACTATTGCAAGTAATTATGGATTGATAATTTGCATAATATCGTCAACAATAAATCCATCGAGAGCGTAAACTTGTGAGTATTGTGTACTTATTTATACCACTGGTATATACCACCGACGCGCGCGAATGTAATAACAAGATATATTTTATTAAAAAATTTATTAAATAACATATAACCTAAACCTCTCGTTAATCAACTCATAAATATATTTTCAATTAAACTTACTTTATCATTGTAGTCCTGTCGCAATAGTTGTCGTCTTTCCTCCAATTCTAGCCTAGAGCACCAAACATAAATTCAAATATTCGCACAATGTTTTAACGGTCACGAAAAAATTTTTTTTAATGAACACCGATAACTACTATTAAAACTAAGAATTAAACAAAAAAAATATTTGCGATTAATTAGAGCTTCCATCAAGCTTTTCTACAAAAATTCGTACTCGACACTACCTACACTGCCGACCGCGAAAACCGACCGATATAAATTTGAAAAATAAAACCAACGAACACAACCGGCTATAGCAAAATCAATCAGATAGCTGAAATCAAACACTTATTAAACAAAGATTAAGATAATCATGAAAAAAAAACAAACAAATTCCTTACCGTAACATTTTTAAACACAGTTTACATTTAAAGAAAAATGTAGTTTTCACTTTATTCCACAATAATTCACTGCTACATCACTTGAGAAAAATAATTATTGACTAACCTTTAATTGTTGACAAACCCACGACGTGGACCCTACCTGCAATAAGAAAAAAAATTTATTAGTATTCATAAGTTTTCAGTTCGTGTTTTCAGTCGAACTTACCTTTATCACTGCTGTCCTGTGGCAATGGTTGTCGGTTCTCCTCCAATTCCAGCCTAGGGCACCAAACATCAGTTCAAACACTTGCACAATTTCTAAACGTTACGAAAGAATTTTTTTTAATGAACACTGATCACCACTATTAAAACCAAGAATTAGATAAAAATTGATTCGCGATTATTTAAAGCTTCCATCAAGCTTGTTCACGAAAAATCGTACTCGACACTGCACTCCCGATCGCGAAAACCGACCGAAGTAATTACGATTATTCCGTACACGAATACCGAAATACCGGAGAAAAATACTATATAAAAAATTTATACCTATAATAAGAAAGAAAAATTTATTAGTATTCATATTTTATAATTCGTACTTTTAATCGAACTTACCTCACCTAACCACTGCAGTCCTGCCGCAATAGCGTCGGTTTTCCTTCAATTCCAGCCTGGGGCACCAAACAAGTTCAAACACAAATTTTTCAAGTTCACAAAAAAACTTTTAATGAACACTGATCACCATTGCTATTAAAAACTATATTTTAATAAAAAATGATACGCGATTATTTAAAAGTTCCATCAAGCGTGTCTGCAAAATTTTGTATTTGACTTCACACACAAAATTTAGAACAATTGAAAAACAAAGAAAAATACTACACGAGGCTTCCATTATTCCAAATTAAGGACTGCACGGAATCGATTAATGAGCTGAAACCTGACCTGCAACAAAAAAATACATTTGTTCTAAAAAAATATACGTTTTCTAAATAAGGGTGTTTTTAAAACGTAAAATAATTATCAGAAAAAGCTCACATTAAGGCTTGGTTTAAGTTTTTGAACTTTAAAATCAAAAAAAATTTTATAATTTTTTTTTGTAACTGTCGTAGTTGCTTTGGTGCTGGACGAGTACAAATAAAACAATAGTTTTCATGAAAAGTGAACTTTAACCTTGCTTATTAAAATTACACAAATTTGATTTTTGTTAACTTTCGAAGGAAAACAAAATTTTTCAATAAATATCAAAAAATAATTTTTTACGTAATTTAATTAAGTGCCAAAATATAAATCACACATATTATAGTTTCGGTACATCAACCATGCAAATAAAATATCAACTTACTTTAACGTTCCTTAAGTTTCCCAGAAAAATCTTCCTTGAAATTTGTCGATGAACCGCAAACCAGTACTTAAAATGAAGTTTTTCAATCAAATGTCGCTAATATCAAATTTGACAATCAAATGACACCAATACCATATTTGGTCATAAAATGTTAAATGTATTACGTCATAAAGCCCGAATAGAAATCTGCAAAAAAATTACGTTGAAAATGAAAATTACGAATTGCCATGTTAAAATTAAGTTTAAAATATGCGAAAAGATCTAATTGTCATACCAAATTTCTACCTAAGGGGTATCATGCACAAAATTTCACTTTTAACTTACATTTTTGTTCCTGGTGTTTTCGGAAAATTTGCCTACTTCGAAATGCGACGCAGTTTGATAATATATTGACGTCATGATGCAAAGCCATAACGGCCGAAAAGAATTCTGCGAAACAAAAATCTGTATTAAATTTTCTAGATAGAAAGAAACCACCGGAAATGACACTCGGTCGTTTTTGTAAAAATCAACTTTAAAAAATGCCGACAAGTTTAATCTTGCAAAATTAAAACGTTCGTTCAAAAGATGAGTCATTCACAAATTTTCTTGATCATACAAAATAAAACATTTTATAACTTACTCGATTCCAAATTGCTGAATGCAAAGAAAACCGATTTCCACTTTGATGGAGAACAAACCACCATCAGTTGAGTTTGAATTCAACGCCGCCCGATAATTTTCAAAAGACATCGCATCCACGACTGACAGAAAACAAAAAAATATCAAATTAATGTACTACGTCACAAAATTGCTAAAACGTCACACCAAAATTTACAATAAAATTTACAAACGATAGCTAAACTTCTAACCAATTTATAAATTTTGTTTAACTTACATCATCTTCAGGTTTGATTCTTCAGTAAAAATTATTGTACCGTAGACCCAAAAATATCCACAAGGGTGGAAAATAACAACGCAATAGGATAACTTTTTGTGACGACATAGTACTTCGACAGCGTTTAAAACAAAAGTGAGTGTAATCGTTTGACATTTACCTTTTGTTACTAAAATTTTTTGTAATTTAAAGCTGATAACGTATTTGCACACGTGTAAGCCGGAAGTTAAAAAATTTAAATGATTTGAATTTTCTTGAAACACATTTACATATACCGGGTGTTCATTTCCAAACTATCCAATTGAAATAATTTATTTCTTTGAAATAATCAAAAAACATGCTTATGTAGATCAGGAGAGGGTGTTTAAAACTGGTACTGTTTAAATTTTAAGTTTCACCCCCTAACCTCCAGCTACCCTTACTTTAAAATTTTAAATGGGACCCTTCATCCTTGCGATATATCATTTTAAAGGTGGAAAAAATCCTCGCTCATCCATATTAAAAAAATTGGATTTGGTGGATCTCTCGATGAATTAGAGGTAAAAATTGAAAGATGAAATAAGAAATAATCAATAAATTGTATATCTATTTTTTTTTGTTTTGTATCGGAAAAGGGAAAATCTTTTAAAATACGCCACTAGCCCGTACTGGGTGGTAGTGTGGGATTCCTACCCATTATAAACTCTCTCTCTTTAGTGTGTCTGGGATTTGCTACCTCATTCCTTTCGTAACACACTCATAGTTTGCTTTTACCCTTTTGAGAATTTGCTTTTCTTAATCTTCCTGTCCGGATTCTTGCTGAGGTAATTGTAGCTTTTGTCTTATTTTTTGATCCGATTCTTTATTTGTTATCACTTTGCTATAGTCATCTTCTCAACCCCTCCTACGCCTCATGTGTAGAGAGCATGGAGTTCACCAAGTTCTCGGGTGTGAGTCTTTGTCCCTAGTCTGTTTCTCCCAGCGCAGCGTACGCAATGAAAAAATGTATTAGAAATGTAAATCTCTTCCAAAGCTTAATAAAAAACAGGAATAGCGGGATATTGGATAATATCGGGTAAATAAGCCGAAACGTCGACCGACAATTCAGTTGTTTTATTGAACGTTCCAATATCCCGCTATTCCTGTTTTTTGAAAAAATGTATGTTCTGCAGTGCCTTCTTCTTTGGACGGTGATAACTCATTTGAAACGGCATAAATATGATCCGTAAGTACCTGGGTCAGCTAATTTATGTTACTTTGCCGGATGTTCTGTTAAACCAGCCTCTTATGTTTGGTATGAGGCGGTGTATCCATCTGCCCTTATTGTTAGTGTTTTATTTTGTCTGCCACACTCTTGGAGAGCGTTAGATAACAAAAAGTGATATTTCTTTTCTTTGCTAGTAGATCTATCGAGATCAGCGACGACAATACCATAGCCGCCTCCGCTGATGCTGTTCTGTAGCTTATTATCATTCTCAATGCCATTTTTCTCTAGACTCTCGCCAGATGTTCAACGTATTTGTTAATCCTGAGAGCGTCGGCCCATATGGGAGCTCCGTAGAGAATAATGGACTCTGCCACTGATGCTACTACTCTACGCATTGTTTTCAGCAGGGCCTCCAATGTTAGGTAGGAATCTGGCAAAACTGGTTGTTGCCTTCTCAGAATTTTCTGCCGCTTCCAAGATGTGGGGTCTAAAAGTGAGGCTTCTATCCAACTGAATGCCTAGTAAGACGATTTCTGTATCTGTCAGACGAACACAGATGGGTCGGTGCTTCCGTCTACGACATATCTACACTGCCTCAATCTTCTCCGGCACTAGCGTATTCCCCTTGTTTGTCATCTATTCTCTAATCTTGTTAATTGTCTTCACGGCCTTTTGTTCTGTTTTCTTTATTTTTGCTTACCACCACCGAGTTTAGATCATCCTCAAATCAAAACAGGGTGACTCCCTGCGATACAGTTAGCGAGATGACTTGATCGTAACCAATGTTCTACAGCATTGGTGCCAATACCGAGCCTTGAGCCACCCCCGATGATACTTCATCGTATGTCTTTTGCTGGAAGGTGACACTCCTGTTGTTGAGGTAGTCGGAAATAAGGTTATATAAACTACCGCTTATTTCTTTTGTTCACAGTTCTTTATCTGACGGAGTTGAACGCATTTCTGACGTCAAGTGAGATCACCATTACGTAGCTTCTTGTTCTCCAGGTTCCCATCCTGGCCTCATTCACTAAGGCTGTGAGATGTTCTAGAGCGTGTGTTGTAACGCCCTTTGCAAAATCTGTATTGATTCTGTGCTAATACTCCAAGGTTGTTGATCCTCCGTTTGCAGTCTGAACAGGATAAGCTTTTCGTATATTTTACTAAAGATAGTTCAGCAGGCAAATGAATCTATAGAATGACGGTTTGTTACCCTTTTTTAATAATATGAGAGTGGCGCGTTTCCACTCTTGGGCGAATTCCTCCCTCTCAGCTAGCGAGTTGAACACGTCCAACATCCACCCGGGCCTCTCCTTATATATGTAGTATGTGTTTGTATGTTTGCTCACTATATACTTTTACGTCCTTTGACCAATTTGAACCAAACTTTGTATACTTACTTATTAGGACCCGGGTTAGGTTTTGTGTATTTTTTTTACATTCTAGAAACGAGAACGATTGCACATAATTAGGGACTAATGACTAACAATAGGTGGCTCGACAATAGAAAAGTTGGTTAAGACTGGCAAATCAATCGAATTGTGATCAAACCGTTCTTGCCTCAAAGCAGGATCTAAGGTGGTTTCTTTGTTCCCGAAAACGCAGAATAGGTACTAAAATGTAGAACTTTTCTTGGGGAGCTTATTTTAGGTGGCACTAAAGTAAAGCAAATATCAAGATAATTTGATTTTTTTACACAAATTTGATAAATACTGATATTTCTTCATCTTTCAGTGCCTTTTTGCCAAATAATACTTAGCTTTGTTTATCAGCTGTGGCTGTTACGTGACTTAAGAGATTAGGTGGGAGGGGGGGGGATTCTACCAAAATAAAAGTTTAATTTTAGATACATAATTATTAGTATTTTTGCCACATGTAAATAATATAATTATGTGAATTATATGAATATAAGTAAACTACATTACTTCTTCAGTTCATGGTGTAAAATGAACGATTATATGCCATGATTAATTAATGTGTTACGGACTTCCTAGTTGAATTAAAATGCTTATACATATACACTTTCATACTTGAGTGACAGTAAATTTGGAAAGATAGGATCTGCAAAATCAGAATAATTTCATACAGTTTGGTACTGGGGGGTATGGAATACCCCAGATTCATCAGTTTCCCACCTAGCAAAAATTTGTATTTGTATTTTAAGTATTTCAACGTGCAATCACGTAGATTTAAGTGACCTGCTGTTCTCAAAACCGTATAGTTAAGGGGTTAGGTGAGTTTAAAAATTTTAAAAAATTGAATTTTTTTTATCTAATAAATTTGTACAATATGTCTAGAATATTCTCCCAAAATTTTGAATCGATCAGAGTAAACTTCTAAGAGATAGACCCTTAGATAGAGATAGAGATAGAAAAAAGAGGACTTTTTGTTCACAACTCCGCCAAAACTTTAATTAAAATTTTTTTATTTTCCTTTGTTTAAGCACGAGCTTTCCATACATATTGTCGTGTTTCGAAACGCTATAAACCATTAATTCATTTGTTTTGTAAAATAATTTTAAAGTTTAAATTTGTTTAGTATTTATTTGTATAAAATTGTATAAAAAAGAATATTAGTTAAATGTTAGCTGTAAATAAAGGTGGGAAGAAAATAAAAGTAGAAAGAGTGGGGCTAGAAGGTTGTTGAAGACTTGGGACTACGCCTTGACGTCGAATAGACGAGCGGACGAACCTCATTCCCGCAACGAAAATTAAAATTGTTAATTGTTTTTTTTTTAAATTAATAAATAAGTTAAGTTGATTTGATGTTTTATTTTAACTGTGGTGAAGTGAAAACTGTTAAAATAAATTGGAAGAATTGAAGAATTTAGTGAAATTTTAGTAGAAGCATTAAAAATACGTCGCAGCAAAATTGTTTAACCAGGCGTGGCCAGATGCAAAAGACCATGTGCGCTTGCAAGGCCACACATTACAAGGTAAATGTTGCACATTTTGAAATTAAATATTTATGCGACAGAAATTTTCAATTTAATTTAAATTAATTCAATTGAAAAAGAGCTCATAGCTATTAAATAATCTGTGTAACCTCAGCAATTTTCACAAGTGGATGAAAATACATACATTTGCAAAGTTGGGATCATAGCAATATACTAACAGAAAAAATTTGAGTTTTTATTTTAAGATGAACCAGTCATGGGTTATCTTGGTTATGCCGAGAGAACATTTTTGACAGGTCAAAAGTAATGAGTAATTCAAAATTTTTAAATAAAAATTTTACAAAGTACTTTAATAATAATAAAAATATTAGTAAAAATACACTTTTTTTTAAGTCTTTAAAACCTACCTATCCCCTTAAAGCTTCCTAAATTTAATATCGTGGGGAAGAACAAGTTTTGAGACCCAAGAAATTATATGTTTTGAAAGAGAAATATAGGTTTCTACTTAATAAATTTAATTATAGAATATGCATACAAAGCTTCGGTCCTTGAGACTGGGGGTCTGGAGGGTATTACCTTATATACTGTGGTGTTACGAAATTATTTTTAATTGTAAATATTTTTGTAATTTTGTAATTTGAATTAGGGGTTAAAGTTTTATAGAGCTAAGGTTGGCAAAGCTTTACGAGAGTGGCGGCTTTTTGCCAAAAATGGCTGTCTGAGCGGTTCGGTAAATTTTTGGTTTTGTAAATTTTTGAACGGTAGATCTTTTGAAAATATTGTGATTTGAATATTGATTTGATTTGTTCCAGGGTATTTTCGTCGAGCGTGAGCAGGAAAAATTTGAAATTTTTAATGTGAGTTTTTGGATATTTATATTTATTCATAAAAAAAATTTATTTTTAATATTCTTTTAATTGTAAGATAAGAAAACATAGAATTATATTGAAATAGAGCCGAATGTATGGCGTTACTGATATTGCTTTGAATTGGTAAATTTAAATCGTAAGTTCAAACTTCGAGCAAATATAAAATTTTTAAAGTTTAAAGTAGTAATTTTAATTTCAAGTTTTAAAAATCAAACTTTGGTAATTATTATTTTTTTTGCAAACGTCGAACCCTCGACTCTGAATAAGCCCGACTACTCCCGTACACCTGAGATACAGCTACCCAGCTACCCAGAGCAAGAAAAAGTGTTTTGTAATTTTTTTTACAAAAACCCACTGCGATATTTTCCAGTACTTCAATCGTCGAATGAAATATTTTGTAGAGTGTAAAGATTAAATTTGCAATTTTTAAATAAACACTCAATGAACACAATAATAATCTAAACGTTTATGCAACATCAAAATGTGAGCTTAAGAACTGCTATTAAATCGAATACTATTTGAACAGATTTTTAAGTTAAATATTTATTTGCACGGTATCTAAAAAATTTGTAGATAAAAAATACTATATAAAAACTACTTGTAGTTCTTCAGCAGTCACTGAAGGTATAAAATCTAAAAACTTGAACCGAAAAAAATCTCTCGATAGAAAATTGGTAAAAACTGTGAATTTTTTTACTGAAATCGCTCTTGTATTCTGCGTCCAAGACAACAATAACTTGAAACCTACTTTTGATCGAACGTGGTATATCATTAGTGGATAGGATAGGCAAGTTATGTTCATCCGTAACTGAAAAGATAAAAAGCAATAATAAATAACAGAAAAGAAAAAACGATAAAGTAATCGAACTTTAATTGAAAGCATATCGCCACATTCCATCGAACATAAAACTTTGATCAATAATTCATATTGTTTCGACAATTCATGTCAAACTTATCTACAATAAAGTTGCATCCATATTCATACGTAGTGAACCGCTTATCGATACATTAAAATTAAATTCGTGACCAAAATAAATTTAAATCATTAAGAAATAAATCTACAGGCAATCTATAACCTTAGTAGTCGATTTATTGATAAATTCGCATAAAAAGCGTTCTCTCATAAATACAAAGATCGGTAGTAGTTAAAAAGCTTTTGAATGGAAGTAATGCAAGCCTATCTTGTTATTTTCGCGAAAATAAATACTTCACGCACTAAGGAAATTGTAATGCACGTTCTACAAATTTAAAAATTCTTTAAGAATATATAGCTCGTGTCGATTACAGATTGACAACTAAATAGAGATGTACGAATCAATTCATTGCCTTGTGTTAAGAAATAATACAACGGCTAAGCAGATCTCGATTTAAATAACATCTCTTGTTTAAATATTTTTACCAGCCGACCTTAACAATCGCCAACACATCAATCGGGACGTGGAGTTTTTACACCACTTATCCATTAACCCTCTCCTCTCTTATCTCCGCCACCGGTGCTCTTCGTGTATTTCAAAAACTACGGTTGGCGAGCACAAACTATAAATCGTGCTTTCTTCTATTGCTTGGCAAAAATCGAAATCAGGAAGTGTGGAGTTTGGATTTAAAATGTAAAGTTTGTCTCCTTAATGCACGTGTGATGCTGAACTTGTAAGCTCACGATCAAGTCATGTAAATTTTCAATTAAACTGGCTTTCATCTGAAAAAGAATCGCCTGCGTACTTTATGGCACGAATACTTACTTGGGTAATTAAACAAAGCAGTTTTAATTGCAGGCAAAATTTAAAGTGACAACCTAGAAGTATCTCAGAAATTTCCTATTCAAAAAAACTTGTAGCTTTATTGCATTAAACTCTGCCCCGAGATGTCGTACACGAAGAACTTACATCCCCGTTAGAATCTGATGTGCTAATCAGGTTATTACAGATCAAGAACATTCTCAGATGTAACCAGCGAGTTCTTGCATTACAATTTACAAATGAGAATTTTATTTTTTAACTTTTGTCGATACTAATGATTTATCGACTAAATTTTATTTTCAATCCAATTACTAATGATTTATTATATTTGAAAGTTTATTAGGTATATCATTGGTCATATTAATTTAAATTGCATAACATGGATAAATAACGCAAAATTTTATGCTTATCTACCATCGCATCTCTCGTTTTGAATTAATATGGGTTTGTTTGTCATTCTTTAGATTCAATTCTTATCCATTTCGATCTCAATGCGATTGAAAAATTGTAACTGCTACTACTACTGTAAGTTGGTTTGATTTTCACCATTCATCAAATACCGAAAAAATTCCTCACCATAAAGGCGGTGTACCATGCGAACAACGCAAAATAAAACGAATGAAAAAAAATTATTAAATTTTTTTTTCTAAAAAATCCTTCCAATCCTAATAAAACAATAAAATGGTTAAGGTTATTAACATGCGATAATATTTTTTTATAAAATTAATTTTTACATGTTACATGAAATTGAAAAATAATTTAATTCAAAATTGTTCAAAAACTAATTAAATGAATGATATACGTAGTTTGCGACACCCTGTTATATAACCGTATGTTTCGATTTTCGAAATCTCGTCAGGCAAACCTGGAAAAATTATTGAAATGATTGAAAAGTTATGCTATTAAATTCAAAATTCAAACTTGATTAAAAGTAAAATTTATTTGATTTTTATAAAAACAAAAATTATACCTACTTGAAGCCAAAATGAATAAATAAACTTATTTTGAAAAATTCTAAACCGGAAAACTAAACCAACCCAAATAAAAAACCTAAAATGAAACGTTAGTTGTAATTAAAAATTACAAAAGTTGTAGATTGCCCCAATTTCAAGATTTCATGTGTATGACCTTAGTGAAATATATTGTCGTGTTTCGAAATGCATAAAAACCATTAATTGATTTATTTTGTAAATAATTTTTAAAAATTCAATTTTGTTATTATTTATTTAAAACATTGTAAAAATTGCTCTTAAATAAAAGGTAAATAAGGGAGAAGACAGAAGGGAGAACGGCGAGTGGGTCGATGCAAGAAGAATCAGGCGAAGGCCGTTGTGCCTGACGGAAGTCGCCATATCCGATAATTGCTTTATTTTTGTAAATAAAATAAGTTAATTTGAGTTGATGTTTGTTTTTATTTTAATTAAAGTGCAGTGCAAAATTTGGAAAAATTGGAAGAATTTGTGAAAATATTCAATGTGCAAAGAGATGCATAGCAACAAATTTGAGACCAGCTGGGAGCCCAGGTGGACTCCAGCAATACAACACACGTATCCGCAAACAAAAGCGAGCATTAAATTTAGAAATTTACAATTTTAATTCGAAGAGTCTCTTGCTGAAACAAAAAAGAATGGATGCTCAATTAATTAAGAATTAATTTTAATTTGTAAGCAAATTAAAAAAGTTTTGAATAGCTCGGGACATCTCATTAAATGGCGCTGACAACGTGGAGCTCGATTTAATGAACTCGCAATTTTGACCCTAAGATAAATAATAATTGATTTATAAAAAGAAAATTATAAACAAAAACAACAAAATGGCAATGACAGATAATCGACTGATGCAATTTCTCCAAAGCATGGATAAAAAATTAGATAAAAATAAAGCAGACATGAAAGCAGAAATCGGTGAATTAAAAGCGGACATAAAGGCAGATATAAAAGCATTTAGAGCGGAAGTCGCCACACAACACCAGGAAAACAGACAAAATTTTGAAAAATTAAACAGGAACCTGTGTAACGAAAAATTAGAACCGGAACTTAATGTGGTTAATAAAATTATAAAATTAGATTCAATTATGGAGGGTGGAAAAAGCAAAAATGATAAAAAAGTTTTGAAAAGGAGAAATAAGGTTAAAAATTTAAAATTTAATAAAGTAATGATTAAGGAAGAAAAATTTAAAATTATTAGGATGTTTGCTCCACAAAAAGTATTGAAAATGAGAAAAGTTTTAAAACGCTGCATTGAGAACGGAAACGAAATTAAGAAAATAAAAGGAAAAATTTGGAAATTAAAAGTTCAAAGGTTGACGGTTACAACAAGAAAAACGAAACTTGGCTGGAAAAATGAAAAATTTGGATTTAAAACAAACAAAAATAAAAATGTTGAAATAAAAGAAAATACAAAAATTGAAGAACCAACCAAAAAGAAGATTTCAACAGGATCAAAGAGGGCAAACAAAAATGGATCAGAGAGAAGTTTAAAGATTTGGAAAAGTAGAGGGTGGTTAAAGTTAGAGTCGGAGATTTGGACTCTCAGAAAAAAATTCATGCTATGGAAATACCGGAGAAGAAAATAAGAACAACAAAAATTCGGAGAAATGGTATAAAAATTGAAATGATTTGTTTATTTGTGAAATTTTATTGAACTTATTTATTTAATGTAAAAATTTGATTTGATAATTACGATTTTATTTTGATTTGATATGATGATGATTAGAATACTTAAGCGATTAATTTGAAAACTTATTTAACTTGATTTTGATTTGAAAACATTTGATGATTATTTTATTTAATGAAAATTTTAACTTGATGAATTTTATTTGGAAGAGATTATCTGAACATTATTTTGATTTAAATGGAAAGTTTGAGATTTAATTTGAAAACATTTATTTGACGACGGAAGAGAATTTTATTTTTGATTTATTGATTAACCAATGTATTATACGAAAATTTGATTTTATTTAGGTAATTATTATTTATTTTAGAAAGTATTAAAAAATTTTATTTGTCGAAGTACGACAACTTGATAATTTTTAATCGTAAACACCTTGGTTTACTCACAAAAAATTAAGGAGGTTAAATGTCGTGTTTCGAAATGCATAAAAACCATTAATTGATTTATTTTGTAAATAATTTTTAAAAATTCAATTTTGTTATTATTTATTTAAAACATTGTAAAAATTGCTGTGTAAATAAAAGGTGGGAGAAGACAGGAGGGAGAACGGCGAGTGGGTCAATGCAAGGAGAATCAGGCGAAGGCCGTTGTGCCTGACGGAAGTCGCCATATCCGATAATTGCTTTATTTTTGTAAATAAAATAAGTTAATTTGAGTTTTTGTTTTATTTTAATTATTTTAAAAAAAGTGAAGTGCAAATAACTTGAAAAAAAAAAGAATTTGTGACAATTTGGTCGATGCAGAATTGCATCGCAGCAAATTTGACCAAGCGTAATTGGGCCAGCTGCATAACACCACATACCACATGCAATACAACATAAGTAACAAAAGTGAGCATAAAATTTATAAATTTTAAACAATTTTTAAGCATTGAAGAGTCTCTTGCTACAAAAAAATGAATGCCCAGCAGAAATTTGGATTAATTAATTTGCAAAAACAAATTTTATATAAGATTTGCGTAGCTCGGGTCATTACAATATAGGACAGATCTATGTATTAATTAGTTATATTGTTAGTATAACGGATATGATAATTGATAAAATGGTTAAGGTTATTAACATGTGATAATATTTTTTTATAAAATTAATTTTTACATGTTATAGGAAATTGAAAAATAATTTAATTCATAACTTACATAAAATTGTTCAAAAACTAATTAAATGAATGATATAGTTTGCGACACCCTGTTATATAACCGTATGTTTCGATATGTTTAATTTGACTTTTAATCAAGTTTGAATTTTGAATTTAATAGCATAACTTTTCAATCATTTCAATAATTTTTCCAGGTTTGCCTGACGAGATTCCGAAAATCGAAACATACGGTTATAATAAAACAATATACTATTTTATTAAATTAAAAATAAACGCATAGTAGTCGATTTGTTGGGTAAATGGGATAGGCAGGCAGTGATGCGTTTAACGTTTAACACAGACTGCGATGTTTTCACCAGTTTTGTTATCACAAATCAAGAAATTCTTAACTGAATGCAGCTGCTGATTTGTGAAGTGATGTCTGGTCATCCAAACTGACGTAAAGTCGAAACAGAAGTTAAGATAAAGTATGCGAGCTATAAAAATTGACCTATCCCATACATTTTACAAGCGCAATAGAAAGAAACCTACACACGTGCAATAAATTAATAAGTTCCACAACAAATACCTCGCAATGTTTTAAAATATAATAAATTAACTAATAAATTGTTGTACTTAATTGTTTGCAAATTTATTTTTTCTAATCGTTCATGCTGGATTCCAACCCCGCTTGCTTCCAGGTAGCGGTATGACATAATTAAATTACGTATTCGTGTTTTTAATTAAGAAATTTAACAACACTTAAATTTTCTTTAAAATCGAAATTCCTCGGAATGAAAAATTCTGTAAGAGTTAATAAAGATATTGAACTCAATTTTAACGTTAAATCGATCGTTAATTTTTATGTTGAGAATTTAAAAAGTCGCTAAATTTTTAATTCGTCTCATGTACTGCGGTAATCTTTAATTACTACTTGCAAAACTGGATTCAAATAGTATTGATTTTAGAAGTTCGAAAACGACAATTTTAAAGCAGGTTACAGAAATTCCGAGTATAACGGGATGGGTCCTGGTGGGACATAAAACAATATAAATATTTGGGCTGACTCGACATTTTCCAATTTCACAAATTATTACTATGTATACAATTACATTTCGGATGCAAGATAATAATTTACAATAATTTACACTTGTACCACGTAGGTAGATGTTGTTACAATTGTTCTCAATTTTACCTTTGATCCAACACGAGGTAGAGTAAACTACACCTTTTGCCATTTACATAAAATTAATTTCAATGCTGATCGAAATAGAGAGGATTAAGGTATTAGAAATGCGATACTCGTTCGACCATCAGGTGCACCGAGAGAAATCCTAGTTCGTCATTCAACAAAAAATAATTAATAAGAAAGATTTACACGATCAATTTTATCAAAATCATAAAACTCCCAGTAACATTTTTAGTGAGCCCATAACTTTGACGATAGGGTGTGTTGAAAATTAGCCTGTATCTTCGCGAAAGGTGGGTGCTAAAATATTGCACACATTGTAATAACGAATACAACTAAATCGGCTACCAGATAAAAGAATAAAGAGCGTAGTTATACTGATTCATGGTCTTGCAAGAGCTGTTGCTACCATTAAAGCCTATACCAAGGTATAGGCGCCAATTATAGACCATCGTATAAATTGGTGGTATAAAGAAAGACAAATATTTATACACAATCCGATAACAAAATAATTAGAGTAAATTTATTGCATCAATCGTAATAAAAGTGGTAACGACATTGCTATGTGTAGTGGTCGATCGTGATATACATTTCGACAGGAGGGAGTAGTTTTGAGTTTCTTAGGAATATTTGCTTCGATTAATTAATTTAAACAAGATCATATTTTAAACAGGTAACAGATGAGATGGGATTCGAAGCTTAATTACAGCGTGTGCGGTAGGATTTTAGTTCAATCAGAGTTTATTCTTTTGGGTTTGTTGAAGGTAAAATTTAAAAAAATTTTCTAGTTTTTGGTAAGTCGTGGAACATAAATATGCACTGATTTATTAAAATACGTAGGATAGTAAAAGATGATTACGAAATATCCTTAGTTAATTCGTAAATTACTCGGTTGCGATGTCAGTCGTGTAGGTAAATAAATAATTTTATTTTTTTAAGATTTTTAACATTTGATTATTTTTTAGTCTCTTGGTGCCAGAAGGAAATTTGAATAAAACTCTTTCTCTTGTTTATTCAATTGAAGGCGCCATTTAAAACAAAATTTAAGACAGTACATAAATTTATTTAACAGAATTACAAAATGTTATCAAGATGTTTATAAGTTATCAAATTTACAAATTTCTAAATTGGCGTTAATATCTGTAATATTATTTTCACCAAAAGTATGTTTTAATTATCTGAAAAATAATAATTTTATAAATAGAAAAATAACTTAAAAAGTGAAATTTTTAAGTATTTATTGTGGTATATTTTAGTAGTATGCAATGCATAAAAATTAAACTATACAAATGTTAAAATAATAAATTTTAACTGTTCTGTAAACAACATAGAAACATAATATTTAAAAAACACTAAAAATCACAATAATACATATTTAACAGGTTAGAGCCTATTTGAATAAACAAGAAAAAGAATCCTGAAGAAATACGTTACAATAAAAATGATAAAAATTTTTAAAATAAAAAGTATGTAATACGATATAAAGGCCTCTATTTCACAATTATTTTTGATCATCAGTCGTATATAACATAAATAACTTAAATATAGGTTAAATATAGATTTTTAATTATAGTTAATTATAGGTTAAAGATTCATTTTCATTTATTTAACCTAAAGAATTTAGTCAGAAACGTAACATGTTTAGTTTTTGGCTATTTTTTTAGTAAGCACGCACATTTATTTTAAAGTATAATAAATTTTTTTAAATAAATTTTACGTTTTTCTTAGTTTATATACAACTGATGATCAAAAATAATTGTGAAATAGAGGCCTTTATAGCGCATTACATACTTTTTATTTTAAAAATTTTTATCATTTCTATAGTAACGTAATTTTTCAGAATTCTTTTTCTTGTTTATTCAAATATTCTAAGTTCTAACCTGTTAAATATGTATTATTGTCATTTTTAGTGTTTTTTAAATACTATGTTTCTATGCAAGTATGTATTCTTTACTTAACAGTTAAAATTTATTATTTTACATTTGTTTAGTTTAATTACTTAATAATTTTATGTTCAAATTTACCAATTAATTATTCAGCTTTGTAATTATTATTTTTCATATAAATGAAATTGAATTTATAGCAATAAAAAACAGTTTTATTTCACTCTTTTTATAATTTTATAACCACCATTTTAATTGTGTTTAAGTTGGTGTTGTTCTTATTTCATGCAGAAGCAAAATCTAATTTTCGGGGTTCTGGATAAATTCATGGATCGCTTTAGCGGTTTTTGCACAAATTCTTGATTTTAACAAAAGAAAAATCCGGAACTGTTGTACAATTTAAATAGACATAGTTTCACGTCTGATGGTTGGTTGGTCAAACATATTTTAACCAAATTGTTAATTTATTTTTCCGAATAAATGAATTTTCAGAAGCAGTAACATGGCATAGCTTTCATTTATTCCTGATTTTATTTCAAAGGATTTTTCTTGCTTTCTCTCAGTTTGGAAAACTTGGAATACCTGAAAAAGTCAGGCAGTTTAAAATTGTATACATTTTGTGAGAGAAAGTCAAAGAATTTATAAATTTTAAGTGAAAATCAGGGAAATTAAGACTTTGATCAAGAAAAAGTTTTTTGAAAATTGGAGAAACAATGCAGTGGTTTAAAAAAAAATTAGTCTCTGCCCTATGTTTGCACGGTCTTTTAGCTGAAGCTGAGATAGTTGGCAAATTACTAGCAAAGTCTTTTTTTTCCAATAAAATTATTCAATCCAATTTTAACTTAGCAACTTTAAAATTTTTATACTTTCTTAAGATTCCAAAATTCAAGAAATTTATTATACTTTAAAATGAATGTGTGTGTGTGCTTACCAAAATATAGCCAAAAATTAAACATGTCACGTGTCTGACTAAATTCTTTAGGTTAAATAAATGAAAATGAATCATTAACCTATACTATAGGTTCTGAAGTGGAGGCGCACAGCGTCATCTAGTATCACTTCAAATTTAAATTTTTGATTTTTAATTTTGTCAATCTTTGCTTGGTATATTATTTAATTTTACGTTTTTTATATGTTATATACGACTGATGATCAAAAATAATTGTGAAATATTGGCCTATAGTAACGTAATTTTTCAGACTTCTAAATTCTAATCTGTTAAATATGTATTATTGTCATTTTTAGTGTTTTTTAAATATTATGTTTCTATGTAAGTATGTATTCTTTACTGAACACTTAAAACTTATTATTTTAACATTTGTTTAGTTTAATTATTTATATTATTAACAATTGGGGTGTAGCATTTATAAAATGTTCTTATAGGTTTTTATAGTTACCACCAAAATTGTTGCAAAATTTGAAATTATTCATTAAAATAAACGATTCTATAACCATTCATCCCGAACAATTCATCCTGCGGACGAATCATCCTGCGGACGATTCATCCTAGGACGATTCATCCCAGATGACTGAAAAATAATTATTTAAAAATTTTTTAAAAATATTTTAAATATTTTAAAAATGGTATTGCTAATTAATTGGATGTTGTAGTTAAAATGGCAATTACTAGAAATTTATAGTACTTAATGGTATTATTATTATTATTATAATAATCCAATACTAATAATACGAGTAATACTAGTAATAATAAAAATAATAATATTGATATAAGAATAATGTTTAGCAAAGTTAATAACTTCGCTTGATACTAACTTGATAAAAATAATAATAAAATAATAAATCATTAATAAAAATTACTTTAACCACTTATCGATTGATTAAAAATGATTAAGTTGGCGAATTAAGTTTTCGAGGATGAATTGTCCGCGGGTTAAACCGTCCGCAGGATAAACCGTCCGCGGGATGAGTCGTCCGCGAGATGAATTATCCGCGGGATGAATCGTTCTAGGATAATTCGTCTGAGATGAATCGTCTGAGGATGAATCGTCCGGATACCAAATAAACTTGTTAAACTGGGAATCAACATCAATTTTTTCTTAAAATTTTGAAATAATCGCATTTTAATTATCGATTTTTTACATAAGAGTCGGTATTTTGCTCATTCTGTTAACTGTACGTGTACTCGACGTAAATAGTTGTAGCACTTATTTTAATGAACGAAGCAGGCCGCAGTTTCGTACTATAAGTGTAACAGTTAACATTACATGACTTTATTTTAAATTGGGTTTGGTTAATTAGAGCCAAAATTAACTTAAAAAGAAATTTTTTATATTTCTTCAAGTCTTTTCTAATTCTTTCTAGTTCCGTAATGTTCCAGTTGGAGAGGCTTCAAGAATGTAGATTTGCCAATTTTTAGTGCAATTTTCCAAAAATATTTGTATAACATAAAAACATGCCATGGGCAGGACTAACCTTATGGAAACAATCATTCGAATAATCGCATTTCGATTTTTGTCTTTTTTACCGGAATTTTTAAATAATCCACTTAATTTTATGTTTGTATTTGTAATTTAATTACCATATTATCATACTCTCATTAGAATATTTTTAAATTTGTGAGGGCACTTTACAGATTCCTCTCAACAGTTGCACAACTAGACAAGGATCGGCTTCATTAAAAAAAATCGTTATACCTGTTTACGAAAATCAAAAAATAAAATCGATTATTTCTTAAATTATCGGATCCACAGATTCAGTCAGATATATTGTCGTGAAACAAAATATTTAGACTCACCCTGTGTTAAATTGTAAAAATTTTGTTAATTTCATTTTTAAACGTTTAAATTGGAAAAGTACATAGTGGAGAGAAAATATAGAGATAGAGGCTTCTTGTGCCAACTATGGCCGACAGCGGGTGTGAGAATTTGTATTCCCGCTGAAATTTGATTTTTGATGCGTATTGTATTTGTGAGTAACATTTTGAATTTAATTTTGAATAAAGTGATTTTTATGCGAATGCATTATTGCACTACTTTTTTGGATGATTAATTTGATATTTTGATAGTTTGGATAATTTTTATAAGTGACTACCGAACGGTAGTAGATTTGATTGTATTGGTTGATTGATAAAGAGAAAGAATATTTGAAGTTATAAATTAATTTGGATTCGGATTGTAAAATTTAAAAATTAAAATTACATTTGCAAGAGCGAATGTGTGAAAGATAACAAGGCGATTTGATTAAAGTTAAATTTGCAAACTTCGTTCCCATCGAATAAAAGTAAAATTTTACATTTACTTTAAATTAATTTGGATTTTGGATTATTTATAATTTTTTGGAACACTTATTATTTTTTTGAGACAAGACGAATATTTTTTTTTATTTCGATAACGCAAGAACCCTTCGACCTCTAGAAAATTATCAACTGCTCCCGCACTCCAGGATTAACCCGAGGTAATAAAGAGATTATAAATTTTCTACGAAAATACCATTTCAATATATTATTTTTGGTATCATGCGCATTAATAATAAATACGTCGATGTTTGAGATAGATAGGACTATGTGCAAGGGGCTTATTAACAGATATGTGAATGCTTTAGATATAAATTATATTTTTAGGTTAGCAAAAAATTTACTAATCAGAATTTTGCATGCATAATTAAAATATATTTTAGCACACAACATACAGTGTGAAAACTAACAGGAAAGTAGGCATAAATCAAAAACAAATCGAAATTGAATTATTTGAACGTGTTCATAGAAACTTCCTAGAGCGCATTACAAAGACTTCGACAATTGAAGAAAGATAATTCAGTTGTATTGTCTGTTTTTCAGGATTTATGGCCAGCCTGTAGTGTAAATCAATTTATAGAATACACAAAATTAGAAATTCGATGTTAAATTAAGTGGGCGCGATGTTATTATTGATTTGTGTATTGAAATTGAAATATAATGAAGTTAACATTTATAGTGCATGTTTGGTATCGTCACGTAGGTGTAATCTAGAAGTTATCCATGCAATATTGCACATAAAACCAATACCCAATATATTATGTATATACGTTTGTCTCTGTGAAAAAAAATAAAGTTTGGTATGAACTAATAAATATTACACGGTTTCTTATACCAATTGCTCGGTATAACTACTGCCATGTATCACGGACTGAGACATACGCAATACAATACACCATATATTATTCACCCCATAAAACTAGTTACTGCTACAAAGTATCAGTTACAGATATGCATTAAACATACACAGGGTTAAGGTGTATTTTAGCGTTTGAGTTTGCCGCCGGGGTGTTGTAAAGTGCACCTTCACTTCCAGTCACGCGATTTTATTTGAATTCAATTCAATGCGAACCACGGCACTATATTTCCTCATACAAAAGCTCGGGAGAATTTCAGAAGAAACAGGCGTACCAACGCAATAAACTAAAAATTGAAAGTACGCACAAGTTCTATTATGATTTATGTCGACATTTATATTGTCTAACCGGAGTCAACATAATATAATTTTACAAGACATCTCTGTATTACCATTAAAGTTTAAATTTAAATGATTTACTAACAAACAAATCAGTGTAAGCTTCGCATAACACACCAAAAATTATAATAATAATTTTCCACTAATATATATGAATCTTACGAAAGTATAATTAACAGGCTTAAATTATTTATTAATCGCTTCGGTTCATGTTCACTTTTTTGTTAGAACGCTGTAGCACCTTTAATTTGTATAAATTTTACATTATAAAAAATTTGTTTATAAATCTTCTGGTAATTTACTACATGATACATCTTCGCTCCTTCCGAAACAGCGAGTGCACCTCTCGATTGCCGCATCTCGTTTGGGCGCACGGATACCACCCCGAAAAAATATTTTGTGGGGTTTTACGTTTCTTAAAAATAAAAAAAATAAAATAAGTTGAGTTATACTATCAGAACCGCGGCAAAGCCTCACAAATTTAAAAAGTTCTTAATTTAAATTTCACTTCAACTAATAAAACGAAATTTATGGTAACGCAAGTATTTATCTCTTAACTTTGCCTCGTTATTTAAATTACGAAAAAAAAGCTATTAACATTTTATTTTTGTACATAAACAATAACTAGTTTTTGGCTCGTAGTTGATTTAAATTAATTTTATTAAAATTTTTGAAGCTCGGGCAATTAGTTTAGTAGCGATTTAATATTGGCAATAAAATAAATTTAATACGCAATAAACTAAAATTCCATGAACTTTTTAAATATAAACAAGAATATTATGAGCAGATATACTAGTCGCCTGCACTTTGTATTAAAATAAAAGCTCATATAGAATATTTTAATGGGCATTATGCTCTTGCGACTTGTGTAAGAGGTTCTCCTACGCGACTCTAACGAAGACACAGGTCAGGGGTCACCAAGCGCTCTGTTAACACCTCGGGGACTGTATCAGAGCCTTAAAATGACAGACCTGTTTAATTTATAAAACAATTTATTTATGCAAACACAACGCACTTGTTATTGCTTTCAACTAATAACTCGTAAATCATGAAGCAGAAAATTCCAGACAAACGCCATTTTTTGAGGCTTGGACGTGGAGAAAGATGAAAAATTACCTAATACGCGACGGAAGATCGGGTTGAAGATAAATATGATTTGTGAAAATCTAAAAAATTATTTTATTATTACCATTTAAAATATTTAATTTATTAACGTACCCGTAGCCGCTTTCAACAACTTTCCGAGATAGCATCGAATGTGATAATGAAAAAGAAACTCTTTCGAACTATTTTCGATCCGAAGAATAGAAGAAACAAACAGGTATATTGTGTCTGATTGCATCTCAATGAGTGTGATATGGGATGATGTCCTTGTTCTATAAATATTCATCCTACGCAAAAAAAAAATTATGCACGCCTTTTGCTTTAACGGAAACATTCACGGACACCTGTGCCAGATTAGATTATTTCTTGTAGATTATTTTTTCAATTTAAGCGTATCTTGTTCATATAATTTTCCAATTTTTACTATTATTATCCTCAGCATTCTTGGTTTAGGTGTTGTCGGTAAATTTATGTGGTTTAATTGAATCAAGTTTAATTTGCTTTATGGGCATGAAATGCGAATGTCAAAAGAAACAGTGAACGATGTTCTTGCCTACTTATTCAATGCAATAAAAAACTTTCAATCCATAATGCTAATCGTCATTACGTGTAATTTATTTTTAGTTCAACGATCTCAAAAAATGAAAACGAGAATGCTTCAATTATAGTGGATTTTCCAAGATGATAACAGCAAGGTGAAACATTAAGGTTACATGGAAGTAAGTTTTTCCCCAATTATTTTTATCGTTTCATCGCAACTCGGCTACCTAATGTGCCGCCTTATTTACAATTCCTCACACATGATCCTCTTGAAGGAAATAAACCCGAACGAAATAGTATTATTTTCATTGAATATATTGTAGTGTCCGCATTAAGTGATTAAAATGGGTTGCGAACTTAGCAATAAGATAACTGTATTTGCAACTAGAGGAACAAAACAAAGCAAAACTCTATTTTAACATCTTTATTACCAGTGTGTGTTTTATTTTTGTGTGTTCTTTATTTTGATTTCAGTATGTTTAATATTTTATATTTGTCTAGTTAGTAAGTTATTTGTTTTTCAATTTTGATTTTATTATTTTTATGTTTGTATCATGACTCACCAAATGCCGACAACAGCCAAAATTTAAATAATGAAAAATCTAGATTTGAAAATAAAAGGACATTAAAGTACAACCAATGAAAAGAAGACATATTGCAAAGAATATCCAAGGGGATAAAAGAATCAATAAAGAAAAATAATAGTCAGAATAATTTGAGCAAAGCGGTCGGTCGATGAAAGTTTGAGAAGAATTTTTATAAATTGAATTGAGAGAGAAGTCGTGTTGATGCCTAAGAGGCAGTGGCGGTTTTAAGGAACAGGCAAGGTAGGCCCAGCCTACCCAAAATTTAATGTACATAAATAACATTTTCTTTATGTATAATATAATTAATATTTTAATATAGCGGACAATAAATTTTTATTTTTCATTATTAATTGCAAAAATTAACGCGTTTTATATTTTTATTTGTATCTGCTTCAAAGTATTATAGCGTAGGCACTGGCCTAGCTTGGTGCATATAGCGCAATGTAACAGTGGGACCATGACGCCAGTTACAGCAATACTATAGCTTCAATAGCGTGCGCTTAGGCCCGGGCCTACCAGACTTGCAGTTATATGACACTACGCGATAAACAGTTTGTCTTATCGGACATATGCGATCGACATTTTAAAGCTTTTTAGATGACAAAAAAGAAAATTTATCTCAAATTAATCGATGTCTTGCACTTTGTAGTGTACTTTTATTATTACCAAAATAGTTTAAAGGGTAGGTTGCTATTTGCTAAAAAAAATTGCTATTGATACAATATCCCAAGATCGTCTAACTTTACTTGAACTGTTATCAATACAAAAAGACATAAGAAATTATAAATAACTCAAGAAAATATTCACACCTTCTGCAGTTTTTATCTATTCGTAAAATATTGCTGGCCTACCCAAAATTTTTCTCCACGAGCCGCCACTGCTAAGAGGCATACAAAAAGATTCAATAGAGGTTGATTCGTGTGAAGAATATTGTTTAATGTGGAAGAAGAGTTGGTGATAAAATGATTTTTTTTGGATTGAAGATATTCAGAGAGCAGTAGAAGGAAGAGAAAATAGTAGAGCAGCCAAAGCTGTTCGAAGGAGTTGAAGATAAGAAGGTCGCGTGCTATTTGTTCGCGATATTTTTTCGAAAGAAGATAACGTTGGTTTCTTCAACAGGAAAGCTGGGGTCGGCTATTTGCGTGAGTTTTGCTTTTGTTAATATTTGTTTCCTATTTTATAAAATTTTTGAGTTGCAAATAAAAATAAAAATATCCAACAGTTATTTTATTGTCTTACTTGTAACAATTTTCGCATTCGAGAACCTACGTATCCCATAGACGAGATAGAAATTTTGTATGCAGAAGCGCGCATAAGATCGCAGCAATATTTATGCTAATTAGATTTAGGCTTTTGCAGCTTCGATGAACTTTAATTTTTATAACAAAAACAATTTATAATTCGTCTTTGGTATTGTCAATAAAACATTTTTATTTCATTTCTTCTCATTTTACTAATTTCACTTGGCGCCCAGCAACAATATAGAACAACCGTTTCATTGCTTTCTATTAAGAACCTTCATGCTTTCCTCCGTAAACGTTTAAATTTAAAATACATTTCCTGGGTTTGTAATTCAGCACCTGACAATTTTCAAATATAGCTAGCCAGCCTTGCAGATATAACTTAGCATTCAATCAACTCAAAATGGTTTGGTTAAAAGTAAGTTTATGGTTTTTAATATCAAAATTAAAATTTTTGTCAAGAGTGTTATGCCATAATAAATTTATTAAAGCAATAAATTTTCCACTTAATTGCACTCTACATTTTAAAACAAATTAAAAAAAATTGCATAATTAACTTCTCTAAAATTTTTAACCTGAACACCTTAAAACTATAAAATTAATGCAGCAATAACTTAACTTTTCAACAACTTTTGAAAACATAGATGTAGAACCAACATCGAATAACAGATGATTTCAGTCTTTTAGTAATGTAGCTGTTGTCTCAACTTTTAACTATCCTGCCGAAGTCGAGGTATTTTTAAAATAATTTTTCTAGTTTTAAGAAACAATAACGTAAGCAGCAGCGAAGAAGAAATTATAATCACAAGTGTAATGACGATAACAAATAAATGAAGTATAACCCACTTCAATTTGAGAAATTTGTTTCATTTATTAAAAATATTAGTCTTATTGTTTATATTCAGCTGACATTAAGTAAACCAAAGAAGAATTTAGTAAAAATTATAAGGAAAGACTGCGATTCAATTTTTACGTCATCACGTGTGCGCAAATAATTCTGACCAACTATAACAATAACTGATTAGTAATTAATAACATCTGTTTAAGCCTGAAAAACGATTATTCAGCTAACAAAAAGTACAAAAAAAACGAGTTGCGTCTAATCGAAGGTTGCTATAGTGAAATCCGACCTCGGTATTGTAATAATTACTGTAAAGTTTCCTCGAGTCCATAAGTGGTTTTTATTTGAATTTAAAATCTGAAATTGCATGATAACTATAATTTTCAATCAAAGATTGAAATAATAAATCAAACTGGAGTTGAAAATTTTCTTTTAGTATTTAAGTGTATTATTTTTAATATGATGTTAATATGTCAATGTGATAATATTGTACATAAATTTCTATACCAATATTGTGGATGACCTACAATGATGGTGTAAACAATAGACAGGATGAATAGCCGTAGACCAGTAAAACTGAAATCCTAAAGGAAAAAAAGACGTTGGACGCCCGAAGAAATGATGAACGCTGGAACAGGCTTTAGCCTAATCAAGGAGGTTTGATGATGACGATAATTAATATTGTAGATAAAAAATAATTATTTTTTTATTTAAGATTTTTATCTTACACTCAAAGAACTTCTTATAAATTCTTTAAAAGATTTTTACGTTTAGAATTCTGAATATTCAAAGTTTTTCATCTATTAGCTGCTTATTATCAACCAACGCAATAAAAAATTTAGGTTACAGAAGGCGATCATTAAGCTAATATGTTAGCCGAATATCTCTCTTGAAAAAAAAACATAAATATAAGTACAATGAAGGCTATAAAGGAACTGTACAAAAATTCAAAATCTGCGATAAAAATACGAAAGGAGGCAACAACGAATTTTCCAATAACAAAAAGATTACGGCAAGGATGCTGTCTGTCATCTACACTATTCAAAATCTATCTGGAACAAGCGTTAAAATGATGGAAGAAAATGGAAAAAAATGAGTATCCAGATAACGGAAAACGCAACATTATACTCACTACATTTTGCAGATGATCACATTATCATGACACAGGACTACAGGACTACTATGAAAAAAAATGGATGGCTGGGACTCTTTAGAGAAGACCCAGCAATTTCTTCCTTTTCACACGGTTGAAAATCGAAATTTCCAACCTTTTATTTCGTGAGGATACTCAACGTGGAAAAATTAGCTCTTTTTTTGCGGAAGCCAGGGATGAATTCGGCGTGGCCGCAACAAGTTTGCACTCTCTCTCTCGTAACAAAAAGAAACGTCCCTATCATTTAGGAACATTGTAGGGAGCGAACCAGGAAAGAACGTTCGCCGCGACCGACGCTCTAACATTCATTCAGCAATTCTTAAATAAAAACTTCCAATAATTGGAATCATTAAAACGGTGCTTGAGCTCAAAATTAGATCAAAAAATCAAAAAATGTTTGAAGCGAGCGTCGGCTATATCGACGAACGTAGTTGACGATTATCAAAAAATATTATCGGTGTTGTACAGCTCTGCAGATGAAAGAAACGAAAAGAAAGTAATAAGAAAAAAACTTATCTTCTTGTTGCTGTCGAGTGGTCGCTATCGCTTGATCTTTCAGGTGTTCAAGAAATCCAATAGCGAAAACAATAAATCCAAAGAATACAATTTCCTTGAAATTGGCGTAAATCTGCAAGAAAGAGCGGTGGCACTCCAGTAATTTTCACTGCACAAAAAATCACCAATCACTACCTCAAAATCAAATCAAACTAACTTTCTCGCCGACCAAAAATCAGGTTTCCTTTCTAATCACCCCGCATCTTTTTTCTTTATCTCCCGTCATGCGCCTCAAATGTCTTGCCTCGCAATCCTCTTGTATTATTAAAAATACAAATACGAGGTGTAGCCAAAAGAATCTAACAAAATTCAAAATTTTGTTACATTACGAAGACATGGAGTACATGACAAGAAAATTAATAGAAGAGTACGCAGAGTGGGGGTTGGAGGTAAATGTACAAAAAACGCAATATATATGTGCTTAGGTGGAATACAACAAGATCTACAACTAAAGAATAGACAAAAAATAGAAAACGCGAGGAATATAAGTATCTTGGAGTGATGATGAGTCAAAACGGAAGATGCCACTCAGAAACCCGTAAAAGAAATCAATTAAGAAGAAACGCAATCACCATACTGAATTCAATACTGTGGGACTAATCTATATTCAAATCTAGCAAGACAAGAATATACAACAGCATAATTAAGCCAATAACAGCATACGCGTCAGAAGTGTGGCAAATGGGGAAAAATGGAAAAATACACTACATGATTCAGAGATAGACTTCTGGAGAAGATTAGCTGGCAGAAGTAAATTAAAAAAAATTAGAAATACCCGCATTCGACAAATTATTCATGGAGAACATACAATAACAGATGATTATAGAACAAAACAACTAAGCCACGGTACAACTAAACAACTAAACAACTAAGTACGGAAATTTACAAAAACAGGTAAAAAATCATTATTTGAAAACTACCAGAAAGAAAAAAGCTCGGAATACCCAGACTTAGTTGGAGAGAAGGCATTGAAAAGGAGAAAACAGAGAGAGGACTTAAAGAGATGCAATGGAAAGACCGGGAGGAATGGAGAAGAGGAAGAGGAATCGGAAAACGTCGTAGGACCTTATAAAAAACCGATACTTAGATAGAATCCGATGAAATTTTAAATTTTTCTATGATCATCTCTGTGCTTTAGAAGCTATGTAAAGCCGCTCGTCTCTCTGGGTTGATGATTTGTCTATCAAAAATAAAATCCAGAGTTACGGGCACATCTGAGGCGAGCCTAGCAAGCTACATTGGATGTAAAACAATAATATGCTTATAATATGAAAAGGAAAAGATCATGAAAGAGCAAAGATCAGTGCGGCCTTCAGGCCGCACAAGTCAAAATTTAAGTTGCATATCAATTAAATTCCATACCATTCAAATACTAGTAACTCATGACAGCTGATACTTTTATAATATTAAAGAAGAAATTCATTGTATTTATGAATTGGTTTATTATATTTATGAATTTGTTCATTATATTTATAAAAGTCTTATAAATTAAAGTTTTGTTTAAAAATTTTTGTTTATTTTAATTGATATTTAAATAATTACCTTATTAGTCTACTTTAAAAGCTTACAATACACATCTTAATTGGTTTTAAGTTTGTTAGGTTATTGTATTTAGTCCTGAACAAAGCTAAAGGTCTAAGCTGTGCTCTTAAGAATAACGGAATTTGAAAAAGGCAGGAAAATCATTCAGTTCTGCGAAAAGGTAGAGAACGAAGAAAGTAACATTGACAATGTTGCACATTATAAGCTACGTCACTGTGATGTAGCTTAGAGCAGCGGTTCCCCGGTTAGAGCGGGGTTCCGCAAAAAAATCCAAGAATTCCACCAAAAACAATTTCAAAATGACGTAAAAATAAATTTTTCCGCTTAAAATATATTTTTTAACTTTTTTCCATTCCATCCGATGGCAATTCATTTATGGAATGCTAACGTCCAGTCGAATTTTCTGCTGTAGATTTCGAAAATCCAATTGAAATTAGGTGCAATTTCCAATTAGAAAGTAAATTTAAAAAGGTTTCGCTTGGCGTATTTTGGAATGTACTGAGCAAGGAATATCCGGAGTTATCCAAACGTGCAAACCGTATTTTGCTACCATTTGCGAGTACATACAAGTGCGAGACTGGATTCTCATATTCAGGAACAAAAACAAAGTATCGAAATCGACTTGAATCAGTTCCTGATATGAGAATCCAGATTTCAGAAATCAAACCAAATATTAAAAGAATTGTAACAAAATTTTGAATTTTGTTAGATTCTTTTGGCTACACCTCGTATTTGTATTTTTAATAATACGAGAAGATTGCGAGCCAAGACGTTTTAGGCGCATGACAGGAGATAGGAAAAAAAAGATGCGAGGTGATAAGAAAAAAAGCCGGATTTTTGGTCAGCGAGAAAGTTGGTTTTTGCCTTTGATTTTGAGGTAGTGATTGGTGATTTTTTGTGTAGTGAGAATTACTGGAGTTGCCACCGCTCCTTTCTGCGGATTTACGCCAATTTCAAGGAAATTGAGTTTTTTTAGATTTTTTTCGTCATTGGGTTTCTTAAACATCTGAAAGATCAAGCGATGGCGACCACTCAACAACAGCAATAAGATAAGATTTTACCTTATTACCTTTTTTTCGCTTTTTATCTGTAAAGTTGTACAACACCGATATATATTTTTGATAATTGTCAGCTGTGTTCGTCAATATAGCCGACGCTCGCTGCAAACAGTTTTTTGATTTTTCGATCTAATTTTGAGCTCGAGCATCGTTTTAAAGATTCCAATTATTGGAAGTTTTTATTTAAGAATTCCTGGGTGAATGTTTAGAGCGTCGGTCGTGGCAAACGTCCCTTACGGGTTCGCTCCCCATTGTAAGAACGTTTTTTTTTTGTTACGAGAGAGAGAGTGCAAACTTGTTGCGGCTACGCCGGATTTATCCCTGGCTTCCGCAAAAAAATAGCTAGTTTTTCTACCTTGGGTATTCTCACCAAATAAAAGGTTGGGAATTTCGATTTTCAACCATGTGGGAAGGAAGATATTGCTGGGCCTTCTCTAAAGAGTCCCAGCTATCTATATTTTTCATAGAATTTGTTAGGAGAAAACAAAAGGTCATACTTCTCACTAATAATAATTGTAATAATTCTACAATAAATAATTTTTATACTTGTATTTACTTGGTCACTGGGAAGGGAGGGGGGGGGTTAGTGTGCATACACAACCTTGTATGTAGTAAACAAATCGGCTTGGGATTCCGCCAAATTTTTTACATCGCCTAAGGGTTCCGCGGCCAAAACTAATTGGGAACCGCTGGCTTAGAGTATAAATGGTAAATTGATTGTATTTCTGAAATTATTATTTTGAAAGAGTTATGACAATTAAGCCATAACACATGTCCGGTTGGTTAATTTTAAGATACCATCCGAAAAAATAATGAAAGGTCATCGCAGATCAGTGCGGCCTTCAGGCCGCTCAACCTGGACTATTCCCACAGCAGTGTCTTTAAATTAATTTCGTTTACACCTTTTTGACACTTACAAGAATGTTTTGTTGGTTTTTGAGCAAAAAACATCAAGTGGGGTATTTTCTTACAAAAATTATGGTAGTAGGTAGATCTAACTCGAGAACTCTATGATTAAATTGAATTGTGGTGGGTTTTTTATGTAAGAAAAAGAAAGTGTTTTATATTAAAATATTTATGTAACAAAATAAATAATATATACTTTTACTGATATGGTAATTTTCATTAAATTCCTTATTAAACTGTTTACCGGATAATAAAATTCATATTATTTGCAATAAAATAGACAGTTTAGTGCAAAATTTCAGTTTTTGTAATAGATTTACCTTTATCTTGCACTCCTGTTATAAAATTGTAAAAATGTCGTATTGGATAATTAACACGTTCTACCAGCAAAGTGGTTAAGTTACTTGCATTATAAAACATTTCAGATATAATATCGATAGCTGTCAAATTAAGAAGAAAATATTGCTTTAACGTATTTAATTTTGCTACTCGATGAATACTAAAGTATTTTTTAAGATATCTACACATTAAAATTATTACAAGCCGTGAATTTTAAGTAATGAGAAAGTACACAAGTTTTCAAATTTTTGATGCGATCTAAACAAGCTTAATTTTATTTAACGCCCATACGAAATCGAAAAAAAACTATAAAATCGTCAAAACCTTTGAGATCCCATAGATTAAACAAGTTAGCCGTACAAACATGGATCCAATTTGTTAATGAATAAGTTTATTATGGAGTGCCGTCCCGTTTTTGTATAAAAATCTTCGATAACATCGACGGCACCGCTCAAAAGAACCAAAAATACAAAAATCAAGATAACTTAAAGGTCGAATAGGAAATTTGAAACTCTATTCTTAACAATATTTATGTAATCGCTAATAATACTAAAAAACGTGAAAATTTATTGTAATACCGCGGCGACGACATGTAATGAAATTTTATAAACAAAATTTAAAATTTTGATTTTTTACTAAAATTAACTGCGCCGTTAAACGTGAATATACCTACGTTCTTGTAATCATAATTTTAATTAAAATTCTATTATAAGTTTTATTGCGCAGCAATAATCAAATAATCATCTAAACGAGTTAATGTTAATCCGTAAAAATTTTAATGTCTTTGAAATCTTTTAATTAAATTTATACGCATGTCGTGCGTGAAATTACATAATTCGCTAGATATTATAGGCAAATTGGTTATCATTGCGTTTGCGTCGGGCAATTTTTGATAACATGAGAAACAAAGCAATCGATACATTTCGATTGCGTAACAGGAATTAATTAAAACATAAAATTAGTTAATAACATCAACAACGAAATAAATCACACCACAACAATACAAAAAAAATTGGTTGTATTAATTCATACAATGGAAATTTTATTAAAAGTAGTGAGGTGGGTGATTTAGTTTATTAAAAACTAATTCCGGACGACCTTCTTGCCCACACTAAAGTTCCAGCCACTTCTCGACAATAATAAATCTTAGTTTGATAAAATGTGGACAAGAAGGCAATTAAATGTGTTGTATTATTGGCTGTAGTCGCACTTTGGGATGATACAATATTGTTTAAATAAAATTTATACTTTTATCTACTAAGTAAGATGTCTTTCAGTTTGGGATAACAAAATTCGTAAATAAATCACTCGACACTTGTGCAAAGGTACACGGTTTAGTACCCAAAAAAAAAGTAAAAAAAAAAGTTTGTTAGGTTAGGAATTTAAAAAACAAAGATTTTATAACCTCACTTAAATGGTTTTGTTTATTTCTTTTGCAAGCTGTGATTTATGATTATTATATTCATACACCAGTAAAATTTATTAATTATTATTTTATATAGTGTTAATCCACGCCTTCTTCGACGTATTTTGCAGTCAAAAGGTTAAACTACTAAAGTCTTCGGTACACATAAAATATGTTATTTGTTCGTATATTCTTATATATAATGGTTAATTATCATGCTACACCAGAGTTCGCATTTTGATGCTTTAGTTCAACATAAAATTGCAATAAAATACATAAAAATGTCAGCTGGCAATAAATTAAAAAATGTTACACAAGTCAAGAAAGTTGAAAAATTATATTTTACGCAAAAACTCATTCGCTGTGTTTTAAAACTTTCGTAGTGTTCGTCTTTAAAAATACACGGTTCGATTTTCGAGCATTTACTTGTAGCGCATAATTTACCACCCACACTTCTCAAGTCTGCCGAGTCTTTAAAACAATACTAATTATGGGGTCAGAGGTAATCGCGGCGCCAAAATCTGAAGCTCCCTGCTTTCTCCACGCTAAAATACATTTTCGTGGGGCGCCAGGCGACATAAAGAAGAACTTTTAGTTACTTATGACGAAATACATCTAAAACATCATCTACAACTTTCACTATTAACATCGCGGATGGAATGAAATGAAAAATTTTCAGGTGTGTATTTTAATTAATAAACCAATTACGTTCGCGTTACATGCATAGGTAAATATAACGCCAAATTGTATTTATTTTGTCCGCCAATTAATTTAACAAAAAAAATAAATGATGGTGTTAAAATTACGATGATGGAAAAGATATCTAAAAATTGCTACCTATGTTACAAACCTGTAATAAAACTGATCTAAAAAAGAGCCGATTTCTAATTAAATGTGGTGAGTAGTGTAGTTTAATTTTTCAAGCATATCATTTTTGATCATTGGTAAACAGCGATAGTTGAAGAATGAAGTTTTCTTGCTAAAGTTTCGATTATAAATCAGAATAAGTAATTTCTCACTATATCATCAAAGTAATAAAAAGATAATCGATAAGTGATCTACTTAAAAACACATTAGAGGAGTTAGGTTGTTTCAATGTTTGAGTAACTAAAGTGACCCTTGATTATGTTGACCATCAGATTATATTAATGATAGTGTTAAAATAACCGTAGGCTTCTTTGTTAATCTGTAAAAACATTTTTTAAATTTAATAATCAAAGGTGTGTATTTCTAAGCTTATATTTATGCTCAACGTTTTCATTATATCATTATTGTTCGTGTAATCAATAATCTACTGTAAACGGAATCAAAATGTAGTTTTTTAAATATATTAATTTACAGTAAAAAAACATTACAAAAACATTATTTTATTTTGCATCACTTACATCCGTTGCAACGCACACAATCGGAGATCAACTATTGTGCCGGCATTTCAGCGTTAGGTCGTGGGTCCATCAATTTATTTTACCAACGTAAATTTATTTATAAAATTAATTTTTAAGCCACTTTTTGACCTTTTTCATCATATAAAAGTACGGTATTGTAAACCTTGAGTAACAGCTTGTCATTGGTCGTAAAAAATCATGCTAGCAAACAACATTGACGACTTGCGGGGAAGTACAGGGAACCGCACATGCATTTCCACTGATGTTAGCATGTATGCAGTGGCGGTCCGTGAGTAAGTAATTTGAGGAGACTGGAAATCTAAAGAATTAAAAAGTAATAATAACAGTATTTACTTATTAACTATGTAGATATGTACATAATGTATGTAAATAATTTACATAATAATTCTTAAGTTTGAAACTGAAGTTACACACTTCATTAAATCATTTTGTATCGTCTTAAATATTCCTTTAAATATTATTTAAATATTACTTTAGTAATTCAAGATAGGTAATTTTCGTTTATTTTAAAAATTTTAAAATTTAAAAATTCGTTATTTTCTCGATGTCCACGAAAATCAATTTCTTGCTTACTCAAAAAAAAAAATAACATGGATTAAACGTGCTAGTAAACGTCTATTTATACTGACTTTTTCATTATGTTTTAGGGCAGCAAGTCGTCGACTTTCTAATATTACATTATTCAATTCGAATTTACCCAAAACATGAAATTTTTCTTGATTTCTCAAAGAAAATATTATTGTTGAATGTATTTATATAGAATGTTTTTCTAAATTTTTTATAAAATTTTTTATTGCTGACTTTTTTTATTGTCGACAAAACATTCTTTTTCTCCGCCAAAAATTACGCAAGTAAAGCAAAACTTTTTATTTTGCTTATCGCAACCAGTAAGCCACAAAAATTAGTATACCAATTGCACTGAAATTTTTTAGTAAATTTACCTTCTTTATATTCCAATAAAAGGCTGAAAGAAAAGGTGTTATTAGTCTATTGGTTAATTTTTAGTTCTTCTTCTTCTATGTGCCATGCTCGGTTCGGCGATCACTGCGTCGGCGATCACTGCGGCGAGCGCGTCTCGATCTTTCGCCAAGCGAAACTGTTGTTCGGCGCTTCGAATTCACGTCCATTCTCTAATGTTCTTAAGCCACGAAGCCTGCTTCCTACCGACGCCTCTCTTTCTTTCAATTTTTCTTTTCATAGTAAGCTGTAGGACTCGATATTTATTTCCTCTCAATACATGTCCCATATACGCGATCTTTCTGCACTTTATTATTGAGATCAATTCCCGTTCAGTACTGGCTCTTCTCAAGACTTCCTCATTTGTTTGTCGTGCAATCCATGAAATCCTGAGCATTCTGCGGTGAATCCACATCTCAAATGCTTCTATGCGGTTCATTGTCGCAACTTTTAGGGTCCAGGTCTCCATGCCATACAGCAACACCGCCCACACGTAACACTTCGCCATTCGTTGTCGAAGTTTGAGATTTAAGTTATCATTGCAAAAGAATGCCTTCATGTTATTAAAAGCATTTGTGGCTAGTGCTATTCTTTGCTTTATTTCCTTGTCCGGGTCCAGTTGATCAGTTATAATCCCTCCGAGGTACTTGAAGTTATGGACTTTATATCGTCAATATTAAATTTTATTATTTTGAAATTTGAGAACCGGGACATCTCAATATATTGTCATGTTTCAAAAGTGATTCGGACCCACCCTATACATTTTGGTAAAAATTCATTTATTTATTTAAGTTGTGTTTAAATTGATTTTAAGTTGTAAGATTGAAAAATTGGCAAGGTGGGGACGAATCACCGGAAATTTTAGGCCTTTTTGCAAAAAATGGTCGACGTGATGGCCGTGTTAATTTATGAGTCTGAATGATTATTGAAAAGATTTGTAGTTTTTAAAATATAAGTGATTTTTAGGCCTTTTGTCAAAAAATGGTCGACATGATGGACGTGTAAAATTCATGTCCGAATAATTTCTAATAAGTTTATAATTTTTGAAATACAAGTAAAAGTTTTGAAGATAAAGTGTTTTATTGAAGTTATTATATTGAATTGATTGAATTGAATTGATTTTGAAGAAAGATATTTTGGATAATTTTGAAAAAAAAAGATTAAAATAGAAGCTATGGTCGAATGAGTGCAGATGGTAATAAAGATAAACAGAATTTGGAAATTATGATTAAAAGTTTGGTAAATAAAAATTTTACATTATTATTTTGAAAATTTATTGAAGGAACTACAAAATTTGTTTGATAAGCGGGCGATGCGATACGGCTATCGTAAAATTTAACATTACCATTTTTGAATATTTATCGTAACGAAAAATGAAATTTAACGCATTATTATTAATTAGAAGATATTATTAAAAAAAAAAAATTTTAAAAATTAATTAATGGATAAATTACATAGCAATATATATAGGCGGGGTTCCTACAGCCTTTGCCGCATCCCGCATTTCGATCGCCACACCTCTCTATCTTGCCAGTCTTCCTCCTTTATTGCTCGATCCGCCATTATCTCTCTTATCCCTTGCATCCACGACCTGTTGAGTCTTCCTCTTCTTCACCTTTTGTTTGCTGGTATATAATTTATAGCTCTTTGGCCACCGATCCTCGGACATCCTCATCACATGCTCATACCATATTAGTTGCCGAGACTCTAGTCTGTCGACGGCTGTATACGTCTTGTTGGTTTGTCGTCTAATTTCTTCATTTGGGATGTGTTCCATTCGGGAGACTCTACACGCTCGCCTTAGGTAATCCATCTCGGCAGCCTCAATAAGTCTCTTGTCTCTGCTCGTTATTTGCCAGCATTCTGCTCCGTATGTTAAAATTGGTTTCACTACTGCTCTATAGATAGTCATTTTTGTATGTAACCTAATCCTGTTGGACCATAATAGAGAATTTAAAATCCGAATACTTTTCCGACCTTGTTGGGCTCTACTACATATGTCTCTTCGTGTTGTTCCTTCTTCTGAAATTATGCTGCGCAGGTATTTGTACTCCCAGCTTTTTCTTATTTCCTTGTTTATTTGGAGCTTCACATCGGGTTTGCGTATGTTGCTTGTTTGCACTAGGTATTCCGTTTTTTTCTTGTTCATTGTCAACCCGCACTTTTGGTACTCTTCTACTAATTTCCTATACATAAAATCAGCGTTCTCTTCCTCGTTTGCAATGATGATCTGATCGTCCGCAAATAAGAGGGTTGTCAAATTTGTCTCTCCCACTTCTATTTCCATACCGCGTGTTTGTCTCCTTTATGCGTCCAATGCTTCTTTAAGGTAAATTTTAAACAGGGTGGGAGACAGGCAACAACCCTGCTTTAGGCGTTTAGTAATTGTAAACTTTTGGGATTTATCGGGAAACTATCGGGATTTAAACGTCCCGATAGATGTTCCAGATTAATCAGATATACACCTCATTAATGCCAACTTTCGTCATACTTTCAAAAAGGTTTTTAATTGGAACAGAATCGTAGGCTTTTTCGAGATCTACGAATACTAGTAATAATTTTTTACTAATAAATTAATAATTTTTTAATTTATCATTTATTTCCATTGATGAAAAGAATAGGTATAATACAGCAATAAATGCACTAAAAAGTAGAACTTGTAATAACAAATATGTACATAAATTAGATTGCATAAACTTTGAAGAAACAAGACTCAATGTTGAAATATTTGCTGTATGCAATTTCCCCTCTCTTTTACGTTTGTATTATAGCATTTAGCATAGTATGAGTCTTTGGTAAGAACGTCTATTGCAACTGGCAGTCGTCGTTATCTTATCGTATAGCAATTCAGCATCACTATTAAATTTCTGCAGGTGTTGATTTCAAAAGCTTTTCATTAGATAGTAATTATGTAAAAATACGATTAAGAAATTAAAACACCACATAATTTTTTTAATACTGTGGAAATTTTATTAAAAATTATGATTTTTAATAAAATATTTTTTTTTGTGGCTGACTTTTTCTGGGGAGATGCAGTTTCAAAGACTCCCCTGACGGGCCGCCACTGCATGTATGTAATTGTGTATTATACAAACACACAAGTAACCAAGTTACGGCTATTTGTTTTTAAAAAAGTGAGATATATAAAATTCAAAATTGTTAATTTAGTTTTTTAAATTTTGTAATCTATAATATAATGTAATCTCTAAATAAAATATCAATATTATTATTTATAACCTCAAACCAATGTTTTGAATGTTTCCGATTTTTCAGGAAGCAATAAGAATCTAATTTGTGATAAAAAATCTTCCAGGCTTTTTGATCATACAACTTTTTACTTTCTAAAAAATATTTTATTTGTTTCTTAATTAATTACAAATAAGAACTATCAGAACAACCACAATAGTAACTTACTGTTACCGTCGGTTGAATCGTTGAATATAAAGCGGATATTACGGGTTCAAATAATCTGGCTGCCAGGAATATTACACTAAATAAAATTATTTGCCTTTTTTGAATTTTTGTCGAGAAAGTAATTTGGCAGCTGTTCCTAACCATTTTACAGTCCGCCGTTAATTTATATAATACTTTCATTGGTTTTATTTGCAATAATTTTTTTATCCGACTTTCTTCGAGTTTCAAATTTTTTGACTTCCGCACTCGCTCTCTTCGCATAAAAAGTTTTACTGTTCAATCAAATTTTCCCGGTGGAACCAGAAATATTTACAAAATCAAAAATTCGACACCGTTTTAAAAGTGGGAAAGCAAATCGAGATAGTAAATTATAAAAAGACACTTATTGATCTCAATTTGGAACCAGAAGCGCTGTGGGCAGATATTGTACATTGTCCGTTTGGATCTTCGCATTATTTATTGCAATATTTCGATGAGGAAGGCAGATATTTAATTATTTGATTTTTATCGCGCGACTACTGGCGGTTAATACAACAAATTTTTATTTATTTACGCTCGAGAAGCAATATATCAATTTAAAAATCACTGGCATTAATTAAATTAGTGTCGTAATTTAATACGACAAAAATGTATACTTACGTAAGAGTTTTATAATTTTCAAGTATCATAACGTGAAATTTCGACTAAAATTGGGGGCAATGTAAAATAATTGTACGTGATCATTTTAATCCAAATTTTTTCGACTGGTTCTTTCTTATATGGAGTGAAACTGCCCCGTTATTAAATTTCTACAATTCATCATACTAAAGACATTATTGTGAAGAACTAATTATCACCTTTCTTATCTATATTTTTAATTATTGATTAAATAATTAAAATAATATCGGTGTGTCTTTCAATACGGTCATGGTTAATGTAGAAAAAATTAAATCGTTAATTGAACATTTTAAATGGACAAGGATCTCGATTAATAATAATTGTGCTCCATATTAATGACAGTTATTTTCGTTTAAAGCAAAAAATACTTGGTACTTTTTTTCCCCATCGAATTGTGAATATTTCGAGATGTATAATCATCTTTTTGATTTTAAACGTTGATGGGTTGCTCCGTATAGTTATCAAGCAGGCGCTGACTTAATTATGCCTTTCAATGTAATTATTCGAAAATTAATGGTCTTTTGAGTTACACATGTTCGTTTTACAAGCTAAGGGGCCGGTATTTGTATTTCAAAGTGTTGAGCTACTTGAATTTTTTTTATCGGCTAATTAAATTTTCACCTACCTATGTAATCCGCGAAAATTACTACCATCGCCAAATTAGGGAAGAGAAAGGAAAATCGTTCTAGGCTTTTCTCTATATTATTACTTCTATTTATAATAAATTAATATTAATGAAACAATTTAAGTTAAAACAATTTGATTGGCATTAATTTCCTGTTCGCATCAAAATTCAAAAGCAAATTGCGGTTAAATCGATAAAATTAATAATAAAGTAACGAGATTATTTTAATTTGCGTCAATTCAATGCCTAAGTAGTCACAAGTTAAATATTATTTAAATAAATTTACGTAACAAGCTGAACAACATTTGAAATTACTTGTAAGATTGCTAAAGTTAATTTTGTTTGATTTTCATATGCTCTGAGCTTACCGCTCGTGTTTTATTCCTGCTTGTTAGTTTGTTCCGTTTGCAATCTTAATTATTAATTAATTAATTGCTTATCGGAGAAAACTGGCGAAGCATCTTCGGTTTCGCTCAAATTAAGTAGATAAACAAAGTTGGTATTAATAATTATATCACGAGCCAGTGCAATTATCGCATCATGAAATTGTGTAAGATAAATCATAAAATTGTAATTAGAACGTCAAATAAACTAAAAATTTATAGCGTAATTATTAATTAATTCGTAACAATGTCAAGCAAATTAGCTTAATTGTTTGATTAATTTTTTCCAAAGCGGTATGCGAAAGTTTGTGTTTCGGCAACGACTAATGAGTGACGCGACACACTCAGAAAAATTTTTTGGTTAATATAACCAATTTCGATTTTATTCGAAAGCTTTATGCAATCACGTACTTATGCATCGAACGTATAATATAAATGTTTATTTGCTATATTGATTTATTTAAATGTGATATCGATTTAATTACTATTATTAGATTTAGAAATGTTTATTTTATATCGTCTAATCATCAAACAATAGAACATTTAAACAATAAAAAAATATTAATGTAGCTGTCGCAGGATCTCATTTGATACTAATACAGGCGTGCATTGCACCTACACAATAGTGAATAGCATACAATGTAATTTACTTTAATAATTCAGTATTAAAAAATATACAGGTGTGCTGTATTGTGTGCTGCTGCTGAATAATATTATTTTTAAACACCGACCAAAAATGTAAATACTTGCATTATTTTTATTCGAATTTAACGAGACTGGAACGTCGATCGAACGAATTCTTCTATGGATTTATAGGAAAAAACGTCTGGTGTTCTTTTATTGAATTAAATTAAAATTAGCGACTTAATGCCCGACCAACACGCAAATGTAATAAAGAGGAAGTTTTTTTAAACTCCATTTTAATTTTTTCAAGTCGATAAACCACTTAATAGTTTTACAAAGCGCTAAAAGCATTTTTATGCAGATCAGGAAGTGTTACTCTCTAAAAAATTAATTAAGACGTTAAATTTATAATAAACTGTAATTTTAGATTAAAAACTACTTGATGGAGCTACCAGTGTTATTATAGATTTTCAGGTCCATAAAAAAGTCCCGAATAGTTACGTTAAAAATTCCCAGACATCTTAAGTCAATAACACCGAAAAATAATAAACGGGAACTCCATAGAAGCACGTTTTATTTTCAAGATTGTAAATATTTAAACAAAAATATCAAAAAATTTTATTCCTGTCGTTCCTTACTATTTATTAAATTTTTTTAATTTTAAAAAATATTATGAGTAAAGTGACAATGAAAACGTTACAAGAAACTAATGCATATGCGGTTGAGCCGCAAACTTCCGAATGCGTTGAAATAAAAAATAAAACTGATTACGTAATGCTCTTTCGGTCTGTGATCGATAAAGCCGTAGAAAAAAAGTAATTTGCTAATTTAATAAATATGTTAATTTTAGTGTAAACAGTCATGCACGCAAATGAGTTTAGCTTAATAGGAACATGGCATCTTGACACATACATACTAAGAAAATGAGCCAGAAATTGCGCTAGCATGTAAAATTTAATTAAAATCAAATAAAAAACCTGCATGAAAAAATTATAGAATACAATTTACTTAATATTCAATTACCATGTGCCAGGCTCTTCACTGTGCGAGTTGTCGGCGAAAGTCTTAATCAACCAGAAATTTTTCTAAATTTTCTTTTTTTTTTAATAAAAAAAAATAATTGTCAGTTAACTTTTATTAGATTGAAACAAATCTGCAATTAACAATTATGTTAGGTAACATGATTGCTGTGAATAGCCCACTGACCACGGGGAACAACATAATATTGATTGTTCATTGACTGTGACTTAAAAATTTTCAGATGCCTAGTAGCTTTTAGACATATTAAACAGTACTACTTAAATTTAATAGTAGTTTTCATGGTGAAAGTAAACAAAATATTAGCCAGAGGCAAAAATTTAATTTTTGATATTTATGATTAAGTAAATGAGATTTCTGCAATGAGGAAACTTCCTCGATTATGGCATTGTCGCAAACAGCAAAATTAACAGTGGTAAAATCATATTCCTATATGAATTAGTTATTTTCATCATTAGGCTGGAAACTGAATTTTTCCGAGTATGAGTTTTTTACAGGCCGAGGCGGATTAGCCGATGCCTGTATTTACGAGTACTCGGAAAACAGTTTCCTGCCGCATGATAAACGTAATTTTTTACGCCGACTTCTATAATTAGTTATATAAAATTTAATTATTTTTTGAAATATTTGGTATCAGGGATTTTTTCGTTGTTGTTGGTAGTAAAATATTTGAATTCAAAATTTGACGTTTAAATTTAACTAACCTAAAAAATATAGGTATTTATTACATTAATTTTTTATTTCTAATGGTTTCGTTACGCACCCTGTCGAGTCTCGTTTTTCGGCAACTTCGTCTCAGAAAATCCATTTCAGTGGACAGCAACATGTTTCTGTTTCTTTTATTTATATCCCACGCTTCTGCTCTATATATTAGAACACTTTGCACCAAAGACTTATATAGAGTGTATAAGATATCTTCCTCTACTCGTAGTCCCAAAAAACGAGACTCGACAGGGTGCGTAACGAAACCATTAGAAATATGATGGAGATAGACAAAGATATTTTGGACAAGGTGCAAAAACGACAATTGGTGTGGTTTGGTCACGTGAACCGAATAGCAGAGGAAAGATGGTCCAAAAAGATTTTAAAATAGATACCAAGGGAAAAAAGAAAAAGAGGCCGATCAAGACGAAGCTGGAGAGACGAAATTAATGAAGCAATGAAAGCCAGAAATCTGGAAGAAGACGCTTGCCAAAATCGAGCTGCATGAACACTAGAAGCGGATAAACGGCGACAGCTGTAAAACATGCCGCAAATATATATATTGTCGTGTTTCGAAACCATAATTTATTTATTTTGTAAAATAATTTTAAAGTTTGGATTTTGTTTTGTTTATTTATAATCACATTGTATAAAGTTTGTTAAGTTTTGCTGTATAAAAGAAAAAGGGAAGCGTAGAAGGAGTACGGCTGATAGGTGGTAGGATAGTTAGGCTACGGTCTTGACGTCGAATAGTCAAGCGGATGAAACACCATACTCGCAATTCTAATTGAAATTAAAATTGATTGAAAATAAATTAAGTTAATTTGAATTGTTGTTTTTTTTTAATTTAATAAATAAAGTGAAGTGAAAATAAAATAATAAAAGTGAAGAAGATATGAAATTTTAGTCGATGCAAAATTGCATAGCTACAAATTTGTTAGGCCAGCTGCAGGATACCATGTGCGCTTCAAGACCACATTAAAAGTAACAAAAGTGAGCATTTTCAATTTAACTTACAATTTTTAAGCAATTAAATGAGTCTCATTGTTAAAATTAATGGATGAAACCCAGCTAAAAGTGTAATTTTTGGAATTAAGCAAATCGGGCCATCTCAATATATATATATATATTATTTTTTATAAAATTTTCTAATAAAAATATAGTATACTTACATATAATTATAAAATAATAAGTTAGCTGTATTATAATTTCATTAAAAAGTACTTTTTATCCCAAAAATTTGTAATACCTATTTAATTTAATTTAATTTGACGTACAAAATATAACCAAGAATACCAACAGCTTATAAAATTATCACTGTTTTTTTCAAACACAAGGCGAGAAAACCAGCTGTTTTCAAGCCGCATTTGAAATATGCAATTGAACACTTGCCTGATGGAAGCTTAAAAATAAATATTTGTCAGTTCAGAATAGCATTGAGTGGCGGTTATTTACCTAGTAGTTAGCGCGATCTAAGATTGATCGCTAGAAGATTGATCTAAGATTGATCTAGATTGATGTTATCGAGTTTACGTAGATTTGAATTAAGAGACATTAAGTTACATTAAGAAAGTCCAACGGCGATGCAACAGTGCAGATATGAAAACCCTAGATGCAATGTTAAAAAAAAAGTACGGTTTAAAGGCCTGACTGACACGTCATAACCACCTAATTTTGTTTAGGTTGGTAATTAAAAATAAAACAATCTAAGGTTTATTTTGGAATATAATAGAAGATATTTTGTAACTCAACCAAATTAAATAAAATTTGAGCTGATAAAACCTCCCCAGGATCTCTCCTACTAAGGAGATGAGGGAGGGTTTTTAAGGTGATTATATGACACCCAATTTAGTTAGGTTAGGTTTAATTTAGGTTAGGTTTAAATTGAGCTAAGTTTAATTAATTTCTTTTGCAATAGTTATTGTAGGATTAAGGGAATAAAGTTTTCAGGACGTCTAACTACCCATAAAATGCTATCGAATATCAACTTACCAACTGTAATTTCAAAAGTGTTCAAGAATTTAGCTTTACGTAAATTTCTTCAAGCGCAAAATAATAAATGGCAAATAAAAAGTTATAACTTTTATTAGAAATCCGAAAAAGGCGTCGTTCCTTAAGTGAAGTTTACTATGTAAAATTGTATGTTTTCTTGCGGTTAAGACGTGGACTTGATTAAACAATGATTTTCAATTTTTAATTAAAATTCCAGTTAATTATGGCGAGGCATAACGAGACTGTTGTGCATTGTCCGATTATTCTGATAAAATGTAGTTACAACAATCCTGCCATCTTCTACCAATTAAATCTGCTAGTTTTTGCAGTATTGATTATAGGCAATAGTTTTAAGCTTCCAGTTAAGTTTGTGACGTCAGATGAAAATAGCAATTAATGTCTTGAACAATGGTACGCTTATCGTTCAAAGAATCGCATTGAATAAACAAACACTGCATTAATGTGTCGGATTTCTCGCTACAATGCGTCTGATTAGGATTTATATCGTCATAATTTTCAATGAGATCATTTGGTCTTTGCTTATTTTTGTCTATCCTCTCTTAATAGGCTTTGCAACGAGCCAACACGTAGCAAACGATAGAGGTAATTAAACTTCTCAATTTGATTAGATCGACACTCGAGGTATGCACTTGATGATACATCCTCGAGCAGTTTCTTCCTTTGGTCCGTTTGACGAAGAGAGATTTTTTCGATATTTTGAAGAATATCGGCGACGACTGAAGACACTAAAAGGTGATGTGGTTATTTGGTTGCATACTTTCAAGGATGTTCGGTACAGGTAAAATTCTTTTCATTGGCTGTGAAATATTTGGATGTCCTTTTTGGGACAAAAATCCGAAGCGTTTAATTAAAAAAAAATAAAAATGTTAAATTATAGAGTTGTAAATTTTTAAAAACAAATTTAGTACGAATGTAAAATGCTTTTTACTAAATTGTGGGCCAATAAAAATAGGAGAAACATGTAAAATTATGCAAAGAACAAGTAAAATATTAAGTAGACAAAGAAATTGACAGTAATTTGGTATTAATTTAACATTTAGAAGAAAAAAGCTTAGGAATACAAATTGTTACTAATTTATAAAGAGTACAAGTTGATGAGGCTCATAAATTACCCAATTCTTTTCTTACGAAGGAACATTATGACAACTTAAAGAGATCATTAGTGACTTAAAGTTTGTTTGTGGGCTTTCAGTGCTTTACTTGTATGTTGTTGAATAAAAACATAATAATGTCTAGGTGTGCCCCGAGTCCGATCTACGGTGTGTAAAATAAAAGTCACTGGAAATTGCTAACTTATGGGACCACCATAGGTTAAGTTCACCTGCAAAGAACATAAATTATACGTGAATCACACCCCACGACTTGTTCTAAGAATTGCTTTTTTGTAAATTTTAATCCTATTTATAGGTCTCAAATTCAATAAACACAAATCACCCACACTAAAATGTAAAATCGAACCAAGTTTCGTTCGAAAGTGCCACTTTCTAGTAATAGCTACATAGAAACTCAGAAACGGTTTGTTGTGTGAAATATATTCAGTTGTAATGTATAAATTACAAAATAGCAAAAACAGATATACAAATTTAAATAAACCGCTAAATTAAGCTCCGGGCTAAAAGAGGCGCCATAAATGACAACGTTACCGTGTCAATAGATAATCTGGCTACACTTTACCTCTATAATACGTCTAAACTCATCAGCGCCTACGCAAATTTTACAATCACGAAATATGAAACACTCCTGAAATATTGTCGGAGTGGATCATGTAACCTTGTGGTTTCATTCATTCATTCATAGATTATTATTATTATTGCTAAATATTCCGATATAGTCGTTTTACTATTACATCATAATTTCCATTCATAATTTTATTGGTGTAACGTAACTGACTTAATTATAGCGAGTGAACTTGAAAAACTGGTGTACCTACTACTTCGAGGTTCCATTATTAGCAATCCTTTTTTTGGACATTTTTCCATACCAATGCAGCTCAACGTAGTCGCGGTGTCGAATTCCACAATTTTCTATTTCTTGAATAAGTACAAAACAAAATTATTTTATTTTACCATGTTTTTAGCTAAAATTGCATTTTTAATAGCAAAATGGCAATTAAAAGTAATTTCTATTAAACATTTTAGCTACAATAGATAATAGAAATAAATTCAAAGATTAATTTTGTGGCAATTTAGTATGTGTTGTAAAATATAAAATTTAACATGAACTAAGCAGAACGTTAAAATAATAGAAATTTATTGAAAGAAGTTTAAAATTGTTTTACCAATTTCTTTTTAGAAGTCAATACAGGCTGCAGTGCAGTCAAATTCAAAATATTTTTATTCATTTAAACTTTCAAAAATTCATTAAAGTACTTACGTAACATTGTTTAGATTAGTTTTTGGGTTTTCAATCCATAATTGACTAATTTTCACTTTTCCAATTGTTTTGAATATATAATTTCTAGTTTCTTATTTTTAATTTATTTTTCTATTAATATGCAACCGAATATCGAAAATAATCATTTCAATATTAAATTTTTATTTTCGAATTTTATCTATTTTTAGGCTTTCAATTAGACAAATGCAGATCTCTTTTTTGAAAAATAACAAATTTGTTATTGTGGTAATTTTATTTTCGGTTTTCAGATTTTATCTACTGCAATATTGGCAATTAACTTATTGGTAATTCACTTAATCTAGAGAATTGTACGATAACTTACTCGAAATAAAAAATTATTATTTTAAAAATTATAGGAGTTTATGGTGTAAATTACACTTTAGAGTAAACAAAAAACAAAAGTTGTTAAATAAGTCATTCTCTATATTGCAGTGATCATTTCAAAACGGGTTGATTTTTCACATGCACTATAAGTGCTCCAAGCTTGCTCTTAAGTGCGGGAGATAAGATTGTCGTATCTCACGGTGGGTTCTCAAAATAAAATTCTAATAAAAAAAAAATAAACGTTCTGGGTGCCAATTAAAATATGTTATGATAACATAACGTTTTCCAAAATTAATTACTAAACCAAATGTAATTCAAATCCAATGTAAAATTCTTTGAAAATATAATAAAAAAATTTCTAATCCAAATAAATAATTAATAAACCGTATTCAACAAAATATTTCCAATAAAAAAAATGCTTCTCTATAAATAATTATCAATCCAAAAGCCAAACTAAAGTAAATGTTAAATAAAATTTTAATTTTCTTTAAAGGGAACGAAGTTTCAATTTACTACTATCAATTCGTCGGCTTATCAATCTTTCACATTCGTTCCTACAAATGTAATTTTATTTTTAATTTTTCCAATTTTCAACACAATCCAAATCTAATTTATAACTTGCAATTATTCTTTTTCTAAATCAATCAACCAAATCAATAACACTACCGTTCGGTAGCAACTGATCAAAAAATTTAAAATAATTCCAAAAATACGCAGTAATGAAATCGCATAAAAATCACTTTATTTAACTCAAACAAAAATAATCACTCAAATTACCAATTATCAAAAATCTCACAAATTTTCAAAGAGCCAAAAATCAATCGACCAGCTCGACCGCCGTCTATGGCTAAAAAGCTTCGTATCTCCTCGATTCGCCCCCACCTCTCAAATTTACAATGCTACAACTCAAATTTACTAAAACAAAATTTTCTTTAAAATGCACAAGGTGGTTGCGAATCCCTTTGAAACACGACAATATATTGAGATGTCCCGGTCTTATGTAAAACTTATAAATTTGCTTTCTTCCAACAATTAATCTAATAACTGGGCATCCATCTTTTTGTTTTAGCAAGAGACTCTTCGAATTATTTTTAAAATTGTAAATTTATAAATTTAATGCTCACTTTGTTTGTTTGCTTGTCGCGTTGGATTCGCGTGCGCTCCACGCATGTGGTGTTATGCAGCTGGCTTAATTACGCCTGGTCAAATTTTGTTGCGTCGTAATTTTTGCATCGACCAAATTGTCACATAAATTTTTCCAATCTCCAATTCTTCGGCACTTCACTTTAATTAAAATAAAACAAAAACTCAACTTAACTTAATTTATTTGTTACAAATAATTATAATTTCAATTAGAATTGCGGGAATTGTTTTTCATCCGCTAGGCACCACGGCCTTCGCCTCATTCTCCTTGCATCGACTCACTCGCCGTTCTCCCTCTAGTCTTCTCCCACCTTTTATTTATACAGCAAATTTTACAAACTTTGTACAGTGTGTTTATAATGTTATAAATAATAATGAAACAAAATTCAAATTTTAAAATAATCCACAAAATAATAAAATTAATGTTTTATTGCATTTCGAAACACGACAATATAGAGGTGTCACCTTGACCATGGAGAACCTTTGAGGTGGTGATAAAAGACACTTTTCTAAGATAATTTTCAAATAAAATTTTTGTCCAAGTCCAAACCATGGGGGGGGGAGGGGTACATCCCTTAAAGCAATGTTTTGAATTTTTGATTTTAAACGGCCATAGCTCTAATATTATTGAATTTTAAAACTTAATTGATTAAAACTGTTTTAAAGGTCATTTGCTTATCTACAAATTAGGTTATAACTCCTTATCGTCTAGAATTAACGGATTTCGAGTTATAAATTAAATTAAGAGAAAAAATTTAGGTTTTATTTTTTTAATTTTTTTGCAGACCCCGTATCTCTTAAATGAAATGTCTTAGAAAAAAACTGATGGTCCAATCCGGATAAGGAATTTAATGGGCTACAACTTGGGTCAAATAAATTTTTTTGGGAAACCAACCGTTTTCACAGAAATTCTGAAAAAAATGAACAAGATGTAGGTAAAAAAAATAAAGTGTTCTTTATCACCACCTCAAAGGTTCTCCACGGTCACGGCGACACCCGGTATAACACACTCTTATAATTTAATTTGTTCTATCCCACAGAAGATCGTAAATAAGTTTTTGTCCTTTTTATGACTGATAAAGATCAAAATAAAAATTACCATCCCCAAAAGGCTTGCGCCCCAGGGCTTTTATAGCCTATTTTGCTATGTGGTTAAGGTGGCTCTTCCACTTAATTAATAAATGTTATTTGTTTTGATTTGACTTGCCATGTTATGTACGTTACTCTCAAAGCTGTTACGGCTAAAAATAAATTAAAATAAAATTTTTATTATATGTAGTAAGTTTTTAATAAAATGACAAAGGTTCAAGAAAACCGCTTTCTGAGCCCACTTTCTTGGAAAAAATCGTCGTGAAGCCGCCAAACCCAAAAATCACGGGTCTAGTATAACATGAATCTGTGTTTAAGTTAAATTGAATAAAAAATAACTTCATGATTTGATTTTAACAGTTTGATTTTAACAGATTTGATTTTAAAACTAAAAAGCAGAATAAAAATAATTTAATTTTTTTAAAAGTATGGAGCTGGCTTCAAATGTTGCTCTCTCTCCAACGACCTCATTTTTGCATACCTATGAAAATGATTTTCTAAAACAATAGGGAAGCAAAAATATAGAACCTAGAACAAACAAAATTAATTTTTTTAAAAGTGTGGGCTAACTGACAATACGGTTTTTCGAGTTATTGTTTTAATTCGCAAAAAATATTTGGAACAATATAGAACAAACCTAGAACAACAAGGAATAATGTTTTAAACATTATTTTTACAATAAGTGCGGGACTAAGTTTACTAAATGGCGCGTCGGCATTAAAACGAATCAACTAGCTTTGATTTAATCAAATTATAGAAACCTCGATTTGATTCCGGATGAAGTAGAAACTTTATTATGACTGTCTTTCCTCGGCGGGAAATGGCAAACCACCGAGGTATCTGCAAAAAAAATTCTTTCTATTAATAAAAAAATAAACTATTTTTTATTTAGTTTGTCAAAAAATTCGTAATATCTCTAAAAACTACTATAGAAAAACTCTAAAAACTGACAAAACAGTTACACTAATTATTATTAATCAGAAAACCAAGATTAAATTTTAATATTTCATTTAAATTGTGTAAAGTTGTAGAAGAACGATTTAATTATTTTATTTATTGAACTTTTAATGCATGATTTTCAAGTATTTAGCAGTAAAGACGTGGTTGCAACCACAGCGTAATTTTTATTAAGAAAATAAATAACACTTTTAATTTATTATTTTGTTTATTAGATATTCAAATCTTGATTTTGTATGTTTAAATTGTGTGGAACTCATTTGATCAGGTTTTGCGGCCCGAAGGCCGCATCGACTTATCACCTTTTAATGTTTTTTAGGTTGTTAATTTAAAATGAACTAATTGGAGATATTTCAATGTTATTCCAATATTAAACCAAAGTTTAATGGTTTATGGCGTACATCTGCACACTACGAGTACAATACAATATAGTTTAAATTTTGATAATTACTGAAAATGGCGGGGCTAACTGTTACTCCAACCTAGTAATCTTTATAAAATTAAAAATGAATTTTAAAGATATAAAGAAAAAGGACATAGGACATAGCATAAATCAGGCACAATCTGGCACAATTATCAATTTTAAAATTATCGAAAATTGTAGAGCTAACTTTACCCACATGCAGTATTTATAACAATTTTTTACTTTTAAAATTAGAAATTCTTGATAAATCTTATAAATTTTCCAAATTTTAGATATATTGAAGTGTAATTCACCCTGGTTGTATTTTATTACTTATTTAATTTCATCAAATTTGTTTTTCAAAATTATAAAATCAAATCCAATTCAAATTCAAATCAAAAATTTCTTTAAGAGATCGCAGTTTTGGTTTTACCGTTATCCAAATCGCCTGCTTATCTGTCTGGTCACACGCTCGCACTTACAAATAATTTTAATTTTCAATTTTTAACACAAATCAAATGTCTTACTCGAAATGCTCGTTCTGCAAATCAATCAACCAGATCGAAACTACTATCGCTCAGTAGCCACTCAATAAAAAATGTATCCAAATTCCAAATTTCAAAAATTTCATCCAAAAAAAAGGCGCAATAATGCATTCGCATCAAATCACTTTATTTAAATCAAAATCAAAATTATTACTCACAAATTTAAAATTTATATCAAAATCAAATAATCGCCTCGAGCCAAAATCGCACAACAGGCTCCGGCGGTCGCTATCGGCGAAAGACCTCGAATTTCCCGTGATCGGCCCCCACCTAACAAACTTTTCAATCTCACCAATTAAATAAATTTAAACATAACTTAAATAGAAAATAAATTTTCACCAAAATGTACAGTGCGGGTCCAAATCACTTTTGAAACATGACAATATATTGTCGTGTTTTTTTTACACTCCAACCAGATAAATCCTCTGGTCCTGGTGGTACTTGGTGTTTTGGTCACCGATCTAAAAATTTGTAATTTTATAAATTTTATAATTTTATAAATTTATAAACTGAATGTTTATAAACCCCGTAACTTTATTCTGTAGAAACACAAAACATAAACATTAACAGAAACAGAAACTTAAATTAATAAAATAGAACTTTAAATCTACCGTTAACGGAAACTTTTTTTTGCACTATTTTCTTTCCTTTTTTTTATTATCGCCGCCGTTTTTTTGCTCCGCTACAGTTATTTCTTATTCTCTAATCTTCTTTCCAAATTTGATTTCTGTAATAATTCTATTTACACATTTTTGTAGTTTTGAGAGCCCAATCCTTCTCGAAATTAATCATCTTTTTATTTTGTTATTTAATTAAATTGGCAATCTCGAGAGATCAATTTCTTTCAAAATCAATGTGAAAAAACCTTTTATTATCGTTCCTTCACTACTCTTTTCTTTTCTCCTCTTTCAATAAATTTGCTAAAAAAAATGAAAAAATTCTAATTATTGATTAACTTTTGGAAATATTTTTTTAGTAAAATTTCAAGAACAATTACAAATAATTTTTTTTTTATTTTTGTAAATCTAAATCTAATTAACTAAATTAGTTATCTAGAAATTTGGACAGTGGGGTATAATTCTACTGTATTGATTTCAGTCATATTAACAACTTTTCTGTTCTAGAAAAATTTTCTTTTCCGCTTTCAAATCCGAAAATTTTGAAATCGGCTTCCTACTAGTTATTACAATAGAAAAAAATCACTCAAAAAATCAAAATACTTATTTTAGAAATAAAGGTTAATTGTTCTCTCATCAGGAGTTTTTAGGGCAAAATAAATAATGGTCTGCTTAATGTCACATACGATGTATATTCAGCTATCGAGGTTCTATAGTACTGCGTGATAACCTGACGTATATAATTACGTTTTACATAATTATTAAAAATAGAACAAATGAATGTTCCTAATAAGGCAAAATATCCTTAATTGGCATAAATATTAAAACAAAAATATTTCAAATTTATTGCTACTTTATATCAAACTGGTAGCGACGTCTACATATGCTACATCATATTTACAACTATGCAAATTAAAAGACTCGAATCTGAATGTAGAGTATAACAAGATAAGATAAATTTCCGTTCATAATAACTTACAATTAGTAAGGAAAAAATTTCAAAATTGCCTACCAATTAATGTAGTATAACGGTCGAAATAATAATAATAAGAGAGCGCGCGAGGGTTGTAATGGCGCATTAATAAAGACAAAATATGTCGCGAATTCACTTAACAATTTCTGTATTTATGATGGCCTTATTTATTTTCCTTTAATTCATTTTTCACATACACTGGCGCCGTAATTTTTTAAATGAAATTACGAGTCTCGATTATTTCATAAAGCAATCATTAATTATCTTTCTCTTTGTTTCAAGCGTAAAAATGTTTTAGCACCTACGTAAATTTAAATTCATTCATAAAATTATAATAATTTCAAAACCTTTTTGTTAGACACGCGATTAAACTTTATCAATGACTTTTGTAAGAAGGCTCCCAGGTCGGAGATATGACATTTTTGTATTAATTATGACGTAATGCTAACTGTTGCATGTAATGTATCGACCTACGATTCTCTTGATCATCTAAAGGCGAGGATAATTATTACACTTTTTCTTTGCAAAAATAGAACAAAAATTTAATGTGAAAGAGTAGGCTAACTCGTTTTTCACATTTTTAGGGTGTGAAGTTATTCGGATCGTTGCACATCAAGGATGCGTCGAAATTCTAATACGTAAACCATATTAAAAATTTTCAAAAAGAAATTATTGAGAAAGTTGAAGATTGCAATATATAAGATCTCGGTAACCAGAAGAACCAAAGTCGTCTGGGATGGTCAATCTCACCCCAAAATAATCGAGCTTAACGACGACGACGACGAACGTGATTAATTGATTTTAATTGAGACTAACATGATAACAAAGATTAATTTTTCTAGACATACAATTTTGCATTAAACTTAAACATCAGTCTTTGAATAGCAGTGGGCCGCGGCATTGGCACGGGCCGCTCCTCTAAGTGTAGGTCGGCACTTCCTGTGTGACGTAATCAGGTGCACTACAGTGGCTTAAATTGAGTGTAATGCAGAAAAAGTTAGGTCGTCTCGGAGGAGGTAATTAAAAAACTAAAAGCTCGTTCATTAAATATCGACACTTAACATGGTGTCAGGAGTCCGAATGGTACTTATAAGAAACGGGCACTTTTTTAATTGCTAGATTTAATTATGATTGTTGAGAGGCACTGTAATTTTTTTAGACGCTGCGTGGGCGAACTGGCAAATCGTGTCGCCTATTCCTTTCGGAATTGCGCACGCGTTTGTATCATTAATGCACAATGCCATTCACAATTAGGAACCTGCTGTACACTTGCCACATACGTCATTATTTTTCTTTTATTATATTTCATATTGCCATTAAGTAGGTGTATTTTATTACTATTCTTACTTCATTACCCTAGCTTTATTAAATTTATATTCAAGTTATTTAATTAAATATGTCCTTACCAATTTAAAAAATATGAATCTACCCTACAGCCTTCGAGAATGCTTTATAACCATTGCAAAAGCCTTCATTAAGGGCTTTATAACTACCATGTAATTAAATTAATGATTTGTTGCTATTTAATACTTATAAATTATAGTTTCACATTTTATCCGCAGCTGCATGCATAATCAAATTTTTTATTGTCTCAAATTTGATTTAAATGCCGGCGACGTTTGCACTTTTTCAAAATCCAAATCGATAATAATAGTAATAGTAGTAATGTTGCGTAAAATAGGAAATCAATTGCTACGTAACAGATAATTTTGTAATGTTGGTTTTAAGTTAAAAAAAAAATCTCGGTGCAGTCGGTGCGCAAATATAAGAGAACACATCAAATTTTTGTGTGTAAATAGTTCCATAAAATTTACGAGCAGGTGTATAAACAAACATAATTTTCAATATTATAAATTTTATTGAGTTATACACGAAGCTTACGCAACACGCCTTTCAAGTTTTGCTGCTTTGGCGCCACTTATCTGCGACTTTAACTAATTCATCCTTTCTAATTTTAATTAAATTTTTATGTGTTAAGCAAGATTTCTACAAAAATGCAGTGTGCAGTCATAATAAACTATCCTGGTGCAATTTTCCACGTAAAGTTGAAAACGAAAACTGGAGCTTTCGAGTGTCATCAGTTTTGAAAATAAGAAATTGCGCTCCAAATTAAAAAAATTAACATAGTATAAAAAATTAATTAATATTTCCACTCGTTATTTTGCAATAAGATGTAGGAAGTATAGGTTATATATGACGTATCAGTTTAAACACCGATAATCAACCCACACATTACTTTCGCTGTAAACAATTTGAGTCACCTACGCTATTTTCTTGTGTATATCCTTAACCTTCCTGCCTTATTTAGCCCAATGCACTTGCGAGATCGCGTCATATACGCGTAGGAACGCTCGACGTCGTTGATTGGAATCGACAGTTCAAGGACGAAATATTGCGAATATAAAAATTCCTCTTCCCCCGATTTATCGGCCCACAATCAAATTTTCAAATCGATTGTTAGAAATTGTTGAATTTCTGGAAAGTGACATAAGCCCGACAGCAAATTACTTAATAAGGAAATACGAATATACAGGTACTACTATGCATATATCGCTAAAGTTGATTAGTTAATCAGAAAATTGCACCTTGCAAGGTTACATTAAGTTTTCACGTAGGCGTTATTAGCTAATTTATCAAAAAGTTTGCATGTTCGCTCTATGCATATACAAATACCGTGGAGACTTCAACGGTGCGTTAGACCGGCAGCCCCTGCAATTCAAATTCATTTACCTTTCCATTGCGGTTAATTACAATTAATTTGTACAATAAATTGATCATTAATCAAGCTCAATAAAATTGCAATTTATAGTCTTCATCTATAAATCAACTAGCGTTCTTGTTTTTCTTCGGAAATAACTGAAAGAAGTTTTGCTTAAATTATTAAAATTACAATTTTTGAAATTTATTTGTCGTTAATAAAATAAACGACTTAACTTAATATTAAATTCTCTATTATTATGTCTACAAAGAAATAGAAAGTGTAAAAGGTAATATGGTAAATAAACAATCATAAAAGATGTTATGAAAATAAATAATTCAAATTTGAACAAGAAATTACAAAATTATAAAGACGAAAAATACAAATACCTGTAAATAAATTAGTTATTAAATTTGCAAAGTTATGTTTTTCGCATTTTTCAAGCAATTTTAAATTTAATAAAAAGCAACCACAAAATATATCTACTTAATTGATTTATTTTTTGTTTTTTGTTTATCGTTAAATAAAATTTTGATCAGTATATTTTTTATAATTAGACCCTACTAAAGATTTGATAACATTTTGAGATTAACTGAAAACTGAGTAAGTTGGCAGTTCCCCCACTAAAATATTTTTTTTACATTTTATTTTTAATTTAACTTGTTTAAGTTAATTTATTACTTTAGGGCAATCTGGAGTCTAAATGATTATTGCCAACGGATATATGTTGGGCAGACATCTGCCATGAATAATAATAATTAGTAAAAAACAGACTTCTTAGTGAAAATTGCTTATTTCCAGTGGTGGATTTCCCATAAGGCACAATAGGCACGTGCCTAGAGCGGCAGAAATTAAGAGGCGGCAATATTTTAGAACAAAAAATTTTTTTTAAATTATACTAAAGATCTACCAATTCTACAAGGTTCTATAAATGCCAAAAATTATATTAGGTATACTGAAAAGCAGTTTACAGCCGTCGGTATTAAATTTATACGCAGAAAATGAAGAGTGATATTTTTTGCAAATTAACACAGTTTTGTATAGTGCAAAAATCGTACGAAATATTTTTGTAAATAATTTTTTATTTCAAAATTTATTACTCACACAATAATTTTAGTACATTTAAGTAACAAATTATGCAAAAATATCCAATTGATATTTTTTTATTTGTTACAGGTAATTAATTATTTAATTAATAATGCAATTTATGTAATCGATTAGCCAGGTAATAGCCAAAATTTGAATAGAATTAAAAATTGGTGGACACTAATAAAACGGTACGTGCTTCAAAACTCTTCATAGAGTAATCCTACGTAATACATGTATTGAAATTTGTATGGGACAATAATTTAAGGGTCGACTACCTGCAACAGTTAGCGTAACGATTGTCTCGCCCTTTAAAAGATGTCCTAAAGGTACGATGATGTTCTACAAAATTTTAGTGAAACAAATATTCATTAATAAACTATATACAACATAATTTTTACTTAAAATAATTTTTTTAATTGAAATTTCTGTCATTATTGATTTGCAGAAATATATCTGAAAAACGTACTACTTATTAAAGGGTTGAATTTAGGGGATAAATATATATTATAATTATCAAATTTGTAATTTTTATGTATATTATAGTTAGTTAATTAAAAAATATAAGTATTAGTTATATGTTAATACAACATCTCTAAAAAAAATACTAATAACTTAAATTTTTATGACCGGGCTTTTCATATTGCCGCCACTGTACATGTTTTTAATTCATATTATTATGTAATGCAGTTGGCATAACAATTTTGAAAATTTTAAAGTATAGTTGTAAATAAAAGTGTTTACGGTAATAAACATTCAGTAAAAATTTTATCTCTATTTACTAAAGCACCCTTTAAAATGCTGCCGCATGTTATTAAGACAGAAAATCCTATTCAGTTTGTAGGGGTAGAACAATCTTAACAAGAAAATGGCAAAATTTTGTCGCCTTGTTTTCGACCGAGAGTGACTTAAAGCAGATTCGGTAAAACTTTTTAATAAAATTAAAAATGTACTATGAGATTCTTATGGTTTTCTCAGGGGATTTCCATGGGATTTTTACCGAGACTGCTTTATTTGTATTGTATTTGTACTTAGGGGTCGATTGGCTACCAGAGCCTTACAGAACTGCGACTAGTGTTGATCTCTGTTCATAACCCTACTAATTAAGTTTTCAGAAAGTCAATTTTGCTGGCAAAACATGTAATATTTCTGAAAGGTTTAGTTTATACCTCCTTGGGTGTCAGTTGTATTTGTCCCAAGTGTTTTAGCCTAAGTCTAGATAAGGCATTGCAGTTGCAGATGATGTGTTCGGCTGATTCAATTTCCGATTCACAAAGTCTGCATTTATCATTGCCTACCAGTCTCATTTTTTTGAGGTGATATCCCACCTGGCAGTGTCCAGTGAGTAACCCCGTAATGAGTCTAATTTCATTCTTTGATAGTAAAAAAGCTTTTTAGCCTTTGCAGTCGAGTACTCGATGAATTTTTTCGCCTGTCTTTGTCCTGGTGTATTGTGCCAGAGGGTTTTTATGCTCTCCGTTTCCTACTTTTGTGCCCCTAGCCTGCATTCCCACGTTGATAAAGACTCAAAGCTGTTGGCCTTGAGTGCTTTTATCGCAGCTTGGCTGTCAGACATTATATTGACTTGCTTGCCCTTTAAATTCCTTTGCAGGCTTTCATGGGCACATAGTGCAATTGCAAGTATTTCAGCTTGCATAATTGTGGGATAGGTTCCTAAGGCTATAGATGCCTCGTATCTTGGGCCGTATATGCCTATGCCTGTTCCCTGTTTCGTTTTTGATCCATCTGTATACCAGTTAGAGGATTTTGTATCTATTTGTATTATTTGACTTCTAGCCGTGTTGTGGTCTTGAATAGCAACCTCAAACGGCGTTTCAAAGTCAAAAGTTCTCGAAATGATATCCAAAGGCTTTTCAAACAGATCTGGATGTAAAAAATCCAGTATCTTTAAGTGACCTGTTTTGTCTCCTGTTCTGAATTTTCTAGTTTGGGTAATTTTTCACCCGTAGGTGAAGAAGTGGTAGGTCTAAGAGTATCTCCATAGCCGTCGTTGGGGTTGTACGCATAGCTCCTGATATACCCAGACACGCTAGCTTCTGCAGTTTTTGCATCTTGCTTTGTGTCGTGGTTTCGTTAGTTTTTGTCCACTATACGAGCGATGCGTATGTGACAATGGGTCTTATTATTGATTTATATGACCAATGGATCATTTTTGGTTTTAGTCCCCATGTCCTTCCAAAAAGTTTGCGGAAAGCCCAGAAGGCTCCAGTTGCTTTGGAAAGAGTTTTATCTACATGTAATTTCTAGGTAAGTTTAGCATCCAGAGTTACCCCCAAATACTTCACCTCTCCGGAAAAAGATATCGATAGACCCCGAAACTGTGGAGCTTTTAGGCCTATTTTCCTACGCTTAGTGAATGGGACGATAGTGGTTTTTGAGGGATTCACTGTAAGTTCTTTCCTCTCACACCATTCATTTATTTGGTTTAGGGCAGTTTGCATTAGGTCTGAGATTATACCTTTATGCTTGTCCCTGATTGTAACGACAATGTCGTCCGCGTACCCTAGTATGCAGAATCCATCGTCAGTTAATTTCTTTAGTAGGTCGTCTACCACTATAGACCACAGGAGAGGCGACAGAACCCCACCTTGTGAGCACCCCTTTACCGTAGCCATCGATACTTTCTCTCGCTCTAAAGAAGCCGTTACTATTTGGCTTTTTAGCATTGATTCTATCCATGTTATCGTGGGGAGCTCAATGCCATGTTTCGCGGCGGCTGTTTTTATAGACTTTGTTGAGGTGTTATCAAATGCACCTTCTATGTCTACAAATATTTCGACCACAATTTCTTTTGTTGCAAGAGACTTTTCAATTTTTCTTACGAGGTGGTGTAGTGCATCCACCGTTCCTTTGCCTGGCTGATAGGCAAATTGTTTCATATGGAGTGGCGTCTCTTTGAGAGATTCGCTTCTAATATGATTATCAATAATTTTCTCTATTGATTTAAGGAGAAAGGAGGATAGGCTTATCGGGCGGTATGATTTGGCCTCATCAGGAGGCCTTCTGCCCACTTTTGGTATAAATGCCACTTTTACATTCCTCCATGACGTAGGTATGTATCTTCTCGGTCGAAAACGAGGCGACAAATAAAAATGTGTAGGGAAACAAAAATAGAGAGAAAGAAATTATCTACAAAAAATGTCTGAAAAGTATTTTTGTAAAAGCGATTTTTATATGCCAAAAGGAGTTTTCAAAAAGTACAATTTACATTGCTAACATAGGAGCGCCCAAATACTTTTGTGAGTATATAAAATAATTATATAAAAATATGCATAATAAATATTTTTGCAAAGGTTGTTTACTTGATACTTTATATCCAGTAACTTTTTTTCCTTCAAGTAGGGGCGGCAAAAATCTTAGTGCCTATGGGCGGCAAAAGTATAAATCCGCCTCTGCTTATTTCAAATTTTGAAAAGTTTCAGACTTTCTTTTATGTACCTACTCAAGCACTGAAAGGTATTCTATAGCCATGTTCAGTAATTGGTTTTATTAAAAAATATAAACAGTTTTTAAAATCCGGCTGACTCCTGTATGCAGATGATAGCAAGCAAATAAACTAAAACCTATTTAATTATTTTTAACTGCTTTAACGTTAATTTAGCCAGTCCTTCTTGGGGGGGGGGCAGATGTCCATGCTTTAAAAGGCTCTTTACAAAAGTTAACCCCATTTTTTTCAAATAGAAAAAATAGTATATGTTAATTTAAACTAACAAAATTATATTGCCAATTAAAAGTAAAATGTACATCTTGGTCAATATTTTACTTCCTCTAAGCACAAATAAATTTTGGGTTATTACAAGTGTTGTTCAAATAATGAAAATGTTGACCAAGTCGTTAAGAACGCATCTCATTATTTTTTTACTTGTTATTGTTTCTAACTCCGTATCCTTGATCTACTTGCTCTTCTGTATTTTTATAAGAACAATTAACATAAAATTAAAATTAATAGTCATCAAAATTCTTATAAAAACAATTTTATATACTTAAAGATTTCTTCGAAATGTTTATTTTTATCAACCCATAAAAAATAACACGTCAGTCGCAATATATTTTAACCACCCACAATTTATTACCTGTGGTTAGAAAATCACTAATTTCTTGTATTGAAAAATAAAATAAATTGTCAGGATCGCAGGCGGAATTACTGCTATTAATTGAAAAATAAGCACAAAATGAAAATTTACAATGAGTGGAAAAATTTGGTGTTAAAAATTGTGTAATTCATAAATTTTCTTCCATAGAGTTTAATCGATACCAAGAAAAAGCGTAACTTAATCAGTAGCATTAAGTTAAAATTAAACGGCAATCTGCGTTCGCGTGTCTCTTAATGCCCCTAAAACACGCATCTGACAACTCGCAAACATCAAAGGTGAAAAATTTATTTGTCTCGATGAGAGAAAATTTGCATACAGTGATTTAAGGTTTCTGCTTATAACCTGTCAATGTCAAATTAACACGCGAACTTAAAACTTCTGCGTGGTTCAATTAAGCGTAAGGTAGAAAAATTTAACTTCGTCAAGAAATTCCACAAGAAATAGTTGGAAGTTTTACAATGAGAAACGTACTCGGTGCCCTATTAAATTGTCAATTTTTTGTTGGGTTTGTTATTTTTGAAATTACTTAATTAGGATTGGTCTGAAGGAAAACAATTATTATTTTATGAATTTTGTTAATAAGTGAAAATTTATGGCTTCGTGATGTTAAAATTACCGTTAGGGAATTTCACCAAGCCGCCAGTCGTATGAAAAAATCAAATGGTATTATTACGAACTACAGGAATAAGGTACTCATCCACATTTTTCCCTTGAACTAATTTTGGATTACAACATCATAACGGCACGGCTCTATTTATTGATTGATTCGTTTGTCTTATAAATCATAAAAGTGAAGTAAGATATTTAATTATTTAAAGAGTAAAAGTGCGCTGAACGCGTGTTGTTATTACGAATTCAGCGAATGGATAATAACATGGATGCCCCAGTTTCCATATATGTATCTCTAATCCAACACTTGCTTAGCCCGAAGACATCAAACTATTCATAACTAAATAAAGCAGTAAGTGATATTTAATCATTACGTATAAGTAATCAATTATCGATTACTTCAAAATATTTTGGAATTAATTTTTCAACAGGTACCTGCTTACTTTCGAATCATTATTTTTGTGGGTGAAGCTATCATTTTTGGAGAGTATGAAAAGGTTAATTGAATGGTTATTGTCTCACCCCACATCCGTGAGATTTCAATTGCCAAGTGATAAATTATGATTAAAATTTCGAGGCTGATGCTTTTACCAACTAAAAAAAAGTTTTTCGAAGATTTATATTGGAAATATTTTAAAATACATAATAAAATATTGCCACGAAACCTACATGACAATTAAAAGGATTATGAAGTCAAGTCTTATAGAAATATCACCCACATAACAGCAATATTTCTTATTTCACAAAAAAATCACGATAAATCTTGCATTCAAAATTTTGGAATAAAAAAAATTAAAATTCGTCTCGTTACAACTAAAAAAGTGTAGGTGAAAATTTTAGCTACCGATTCGACATAAATAATACATATTTCACGCACGACTTGGTAATAATTTCAATAATCTTTTAATAGATTTTTCTGTGTGGTAAAATATCATCAAAACTCCTACACGTTAATAAAAAAAAATCAATATCGAACACTTCTGTTAATAAATCCCACTCGTAAATATTATTTTCTTCCGGTTATTGTATCAATTTCTAACACCAACGATTCACCTTTTACTTTTTTGTAATAAATTTAAACCATTTTATGAATCACTTTTGCATAATCTTGTCTTTTCTTGTAAAAAGTTAAAGCTACACAAATAGCGAATTTAAGATAGTAAAAGTTGGGATTTATGTATTTAAATTTATTTTTGTATTTGTGGAAATTAACTTACAAAATAATTCCAACTAATAGATTAGTAATTATAGATGATTGTAAAATTAGTGGGAATTCGTTAGGTGTAGGCAAGCTTACCGTAAGAATTAAGTAGTAACGCAAAAGTTTGCTAATCCACAATAAATCAATTTATTGTTATTATAGTATTTATTAAAATAAAATCAAATTGTAAGTGCTTTAAAATGTTCTAAATTCTAAAATTAAAAATAAATAAATTGCAATACCTATATAAATTTAAAAAACTATCTGTGATGATTGCTGTTAGGCGGACCGTTAGCCTATTTAAAAATTTCAACTAATTGTTTTCTAAAATCAAATTAAAAAAATTTGCGAAAACTTGAAAAATAAATTATCATGGGTGAATCATGGTAATATATTTAAATTTTCTAGGTCACCCACAGACCCACGCACACATACATATGTACGTTACACGCAGGTTCACACATACCAAAGATTATTAATTCACCTGTGCATTTTAATACACAGTAACTGTAGTGGATAACTTCGGACATTTAAAAACAGGATTTTGAAAAACCAAAAAATTGTCCAATTGGCCTATCGCTATTGCCTGCTAAACTAGCAAGGTAACTGTATCAAATCTAAAAATTTCGGCTTTATTTTGAACTTTTCTTAAATAATCACGTGGCATTTTATGATAAAAGAAAAGTATCATTATTTATTTCAGATTCACTAAAGTCACTCAAGTCACTGAAGAATAGTAGCGGTAGAGATGACCAAGCTATAACAGTTTGTCTTCTGATTAATGATTAATTAATGCGTACGGGCAGTGGCAGTGGAATTTGGTTCGTGAGGGGGGGGTGGCTGCGAGCGCCGTTTTTTAATAGTGCCGCAGACAAAAATTTTTCAAATTTTCAAGGTCATGCGCTTAATAGAAAGTTAAAAAATTACAATAAAAAATAATTTCTCCAAGAAAAGGGTTTCGTCAGACATTTTTTACGTTAACGACAATAATAATAGTTTCCAACTACATAAACACTAAAAATTAAGTAATAGAAATTATTATTATTATAATATAATTATAATTGTAAAATTATTGCGTCTTTTTTTTTATTTCAAAAGTATTTATAACCTCTTCTACATTAATATAGGCACATTCCTGTGAATTGCTAGTAAAGCTAAACCGCTTAACCTATTCTTGCCCGTACTATTTCTCAAATTTTCAGAAATCTACACATGGTTTGAAGTCATTGTAAAATTACGAATTAATAATTTCGGGGCGGGGGGGGGCAACCCCCAGGGGGTCCCAAGGCGACCCTCAAAAGACACCACTCAGATATTTTGGGTGGTAGTGTCGGATTTTTACAGACTAAAACCCCACTCCGTGAAGTTGCCGGGAACCGCTCTCGCATTTCTTCCGTACAATCTTCTGCGTACTCTTGTCTATGCCCTTTCGGGACTTTGCTTTTCTTGTTCGTCCTGAAGTTTATTCTTGTTGGAGATAATTTCCACCATCATGTTCTCGATAAGGTTCCAGGCTTCCTCGCTACCCAGCATCAGCTTCACGATGTTGGACGGAGTAAGTTCTTGCTCCAACTGCGTTTGGGCGGTTTGTCTGCAGTCGCCCCATTTAATGCACTGAAAGATAGTGTGCTCGGCATTGTCTTCCTCACCACAGAAGAAGCAGTTAGGGGTATTCGCTCTCTTAAAGCGGTGCAGGTAACTTCGGAAGCATCCATGGCCAGGGACCACCAAAACCAAAGCGGTTTTTCCATCTAAAAAAAGTTTTGATTATTCCCATCAATAAACAGACAAAAACGATCTAACTACAGGCTCTTCCCATTATTTAAGGGATCAGCTATACAAATACTTTGAGAGTAAGAATTTGTTTTAAATTCCAGTTTGGGTTCTGCCAGGGGCGGATTAAAGTACCTCTGCGCTCCTAGGCACACATGTATGGTGCGCCCCCCTTAATAGAAAATATAAACAGTTAATTTTTATTATTTTATACATATTATGTATTGAGCTCGGTGAGCTCTGGTGTGCGGGAGCTGTCAAGCTTACTCAAAGTCAAGGATTCAAAAACATTTTGTTTTAAATAATTTTAATGACTTTAATTACTTTTTCTCGACAAATTATTACCAAGATGCAATTTTAAAAGTATTAGTTACAATTCAATAACGTTAAATTTTATGCTACCGATCCTCAGCCCGGCTTATCAAACTGCGTTGTCGTTCTTTTAATAAATTTTTATTCAATATTTAAAACATTTAATATAATTCTAAATTAATAATTTCCAATAAATAATCGTTCATCCAATAAAAAAAATAGCTCATCCAATAAAAATCTTCTTTAATAATCAAAAAACTCACAAAATCAAAATCTTAGCTGAGGCTACTTTAGACCAAAAATACTCTCATAACAAAATTCGTATAAAAAAATTCAATTGTAAAATCGGTTACTGTCAGACAACGATCATCTCGAATATCAAAATTTCAACTGCACTATAAGAAAGAGCACAATTTTCTGAGTATAATGCAACAAAAATTTTTGCGGTCTATGCATTCGTTTTCGAAAAAACGGCATTTTAAAGTTATATAAAAGCAGGTACTTGTAACCCGATACACCCTGTTGCAACGAGTCGCGTCACGGTAAACTAGCACGTCAAGTCTCTGCTCTTCATTTTGTTGACGGTACGAGTGCTTTGATATACTCCTAATGTTGTTGTCAGCCGCGATCGACACCCGGACGAGTTCTATGGCTTCGAGTTCCACCCTTGGCGAGTTCTGTCATTTTTCAGGGATATTTTTAAATTTTTTTGCCTTACACAAAATCGGCTAATCATGCAGCCGTGTTAAAAGGTGTATCTAAAATACATGTAAATTTAAATTTTTCAAATTCGATTTTTTCGAGAACTAATGCACGGACCGCAAAAATTTTTGTTCTAATATGCTTAGAAAAGTGTCCTCTTTCCTATAGTGCAGTTGAAATTGTGAAATTCGTGATGATCGTTGTCTGACTATGTCTGACACTATGGTTTCTATGGTTTCTTCTATGGTTTTCTTGGGGGATTCCTATGATATTTTTACCGAGACTGCTTTATGTGACTTTCGGTAGAAAAACAAGGTGACGAATAACAAAATGTACGAGAAACAAATATGAAGAGAAAGAAATTATCTACAAAAAATGTTAAAAAAGTATTTTTGTAAAAGCGATTTTTATATGCCAAAAAAAGTTGTCAAAAAGTACAATTTACATTGCTAACATAGGAGCGTCCGAACTCTTTTGTGAGTAACTATATATTATTGCGGTATATATTATTGCAGTATCGGATCCGACGCAATCACAAATCGATCCCTCAAGGCGATGCCGCGCAAAACAGTCGCAGCGCTCACCGGCATCATCAACGCCACACTCTGACTCCGCTACTTCCCGCAGAAATGGAAAACTGCCGATGTAGTGGTCATCTCCAAGGCAGGTCAAGATTCCGGAAAGTCCCAAAGCTACCGCCCCATCAGCCTCCTCTCGTCGCTAGGGAAAGTCGCCGAACGAGTCATCTCCACCCGGGTCAAACAAACCATCTTCGATAATAGCATCCTGCAAGACGAGCAGTTTGGTTTCTGACCAGGACACAGCACGGTCCAGCAAGTCCTTTGCCTGGTCCTCCTCCCTCGGTTTCAATAAGAAAGAGTTCATCGCACTTGTTCTACTCGACGTGTCTAAGGCCGACAAAGTGTGGCACCAAGGTCTTCTCTACAAGATGCTAAACGCCAATATCCAACCAGCATTCGTCAAGCTGGTGGCGTCATACCTTGAAAATCGGAAATTCCAGGTCAAATTCGAAGGCACCCAATCATCTAAGCGCTTCATCACTGCCGGAGTACCCCAAGGATCCATCCTCGCCCCGACCCTCTTCAACATCTTCATGAGCGACATGCCAGCTCCAACCGACCCGAGGGCGAAGATCTCGCTTTATGCGGATGACACGGCCGTTTACACTTCCTCCAAGAATGAAGACCTCGCCACCGATCGCCTACAAAAAACCGTTAACGACCCCGAAAAATGGTTCGCAACGTGGCGCATCGAGGTAAACTCAACAAAAAGTACCGCGACAATATTTAAGAAGAAACGAAGACAGGTTCGGCCTCGAACACACATCTTCATGTTCGAGAGCCCAATCCCATGGATTAACACCTCAAAGTACCTGGGAGTCACGTTGAATTACAGACTGCTGTGGAATGAGCACATCGAATCCGCCGCAAACCGGAGAAGAGCTGTCTTCTCAAAGCTCTACCTGCTCCTAGCTTCAAACAGCAAGATGTCACCAGCAAATAAGCTGCGCATCTACAAGGCCATCATCAGGCCCACCATGACCTACGCCGCGTCCGTATGGGGGACGGCAGCTTGAACACACATAAAAAAGATACAAGTAGTACAAAATAAATGCATTTAGCACGCATTCTCCAGCACGTACTACGTCACCAATCGAAGACTTCATGTAGATGCCAAGATGGACACCATCGACGTGCACATTAAAAGTCAGACGGAAAAATTGTACAAGACCGCGAGCTTCTCGGACAACCCTCTTATTTCGCAGCTAGGACAGTACCAACCATCCTCATCCGCCCGTCAGCCGGGGTGTAAGTAATCCTAATCTTTACATGTTTGTTTTAGGTTCCCACCAAGCACCGGATTCATCAAACACCCGGCAGCCAAGAAACCATGCAAAGACGCCCGGAATTACACCAAATTGCTCGCTCCGCCCCATCGACACCAAAGGACCAAGTTCATCAAATCTAGGGACCCCAAACTACGAATCGCAAGCTCGACCTGCCCTATTGACACCAAGGGACCAAGTTCATCGAATACTATGAACCACAATCCACGGATCGCAGACGCAGACGCACACCGCACCGCCACCCTTCTGACCCCATAACCACGCCTCTAGGAAAGTTCTTCGCAACACCTAGGATCCCACAAATCACGGAAAGTTATCCCCATGGACCAAAAACCCAGCCCGATCAAGCCTAGCGCTTCAAATAAGGAACCACACCTCAATAAACTCCAACGCCCGCCACTCACATCAGTTGAAGGAGATAAACGGTTTCCCCGTGGCACCTCCATATTGCCAAGAAGTTCATCGTTCATCGTATTGCAGTATCGGTGGTAGACAAAACGACGGTTTACAGGAAGATGTTTTGTAATCAGTAAATAAAATTTTTGAGAATGTCATGTATTTTGCTTGGTACATTGGGCCCCTTTTTCGTACGCCCCTAGGTACGAGCCTAGCTAGCCCAAACGGTAATCCGTCTCTGGGTTCTGCTCGAATCATTCTACAACTGACTTAGTGGTGACTCTTGATGATTAGATCATTGATTGCTTTGAGAACGGTAACCACTGACGGATTTGGATAAAGCGTTTGATTTCGTCTCAATACGTAAATTTTAAGTTTGCAATCTTCACCTCGATAGATAGCTGTCGAATGATTTCATTCTTTTTATCCAATTGAACTCAAGTTGCTAGATAAAATGATTGCACACATCTTCTCCAATGTCGATTGAGTAGAATCAAAAGACTTTCAAAAATGAGCAAAGTGACCAGACTGTGTTGAAGATTTCTCTATAAAAAAATTGCTAAATACGTAAATTCAATAAGTTTTCAATTGATAAAAATACAATGGTCTTCACTATAATCCATAAGAGGTCAGCTAGAAATTTGTAAATTAAAAATCTCGGAACACTTAAATTCTATAACAATGTAAAACGTGATTAACCTAAAAGTTTCATTTGTTACATTATAATGCATTTTAAACAAAGCATATATTAAGTAAAAAACAGAGTGGATATTTTGCGAAAACCGACTTTAAATTTTTGCAGAATTATTGCAATAATTTGGTTGTTTTCGAAAATTTTTGGGTTTTTATATTTTTAAAACTCAAATATGAGGTTCCATGTTCCCCACCGAATTTTTGGGAAGAGCATTAATTATTTCGAATTTTTAAAATGTTGCTATTGAGTGCCAGTATTTTTTTTGAGCTGAAAAAAAAATAAAAGTTTCCTCATTTTGTGTAAACGTTTTTCAGCGAAGACGAATTCTGAAACATAAACTGCACCATTTTCGATGTATTTAATCGGATTTTAAAATATTATTTAAAGTTTAATTTGGAATTTAAAAAAAAATAAAAATTTACACTTATACACAAGTGAAACGCCGCCACAGGCTTTTTAAGCCCAGTGCTGAGAAGATCGGAGATCGAACTCACGATTGCGGTATAGCAATCTAATATTTGAACTGCTAACCTGTGACCGCGCTCAAATTTGCATACTAACTTAAAATAGAACTTAAAAAAATTTAACAATTTAAAATAAAATGATATCCAAATTTTTATTTTTATGTAATATTTATTGTATATTTTTGTGGTGAAAGATGAAATTTACTTTTATACTGTTAAACAAATTTAATGTGCACTTAAAAAATACAGAAGTATTTACTTAAAATTAAAAATAAATAATCTGTTGTAAAATCTTGCTTTTGAAATAAATTAAATCAATTACAAATCAGATAAAAAGTCCACATTTTTCCAACAAAATGAAATAAAAAACGGTAATTCAAAGGACACGCATTTTCATAAATAACGCAAGGTAAATTTTTAAGATTTTTTCTGCTATTTTTATGTTTTCTGATAATATCTGAAATTTATCAATTTTTTCGAGCCTCGTCACTGTGAAATGGTCGTCCAGCGCTGGTAGTTAATATAAATTTAAATTAGCTTTGCTATTTAGAAGGTTTATTATCTCAATGTAATAAACTGGCTTGCAATTGTAAAACTATTTACGATAAATTATTACATTTTATTGCCATTTATTTCTAAATATAAATGTAAATTGTTAATAAACAAGTTTGCACTTATTTTTAGAAAACATTAGCGAGCAAGGCGTAAAGGTTCTCCATCCCTCGTTTGTATTTAAATTTTTTGTAACCAAGTGTCTTAATTTAGATGGACCATAAAGATAGTGTAAGTGGCAAAAAGAATTCAATTAAAAATTAAAACTATAGGTGGTACTGCGCGGTAGCTCAAATAATTAGGAAATTCATTAACCGCTGTAATAATTAGAAACGACTAAAATGACCCAAAAGTGGATAAAATCAAAATTCCTACTCGATTTTTATTTTTTCTTTCGTACAGTAGTAGTCGTCTGATCGAAGTTTTGATAATTGTTCGACAGCTTTGATATCGTAATTGATGATGGTCGTTTATTTTATAATGATCATTCAAAGTCGTACTTAACCTGAATAATAATGATTTTTAGTTGCGAAACGTGATTAATTTGGGAGAAAAATGCGCATTTCCCATAATCACGAATTATTACACAAGAATTTAAAAATATGGATGCACGTCCAGAAGGTCGTAAGTGCAATAGGAGTGTCACATTTCAATAATCACTGTAATTATATGACACTGATCTTGGCACTACACAAAGGTCTCGGATTTCTTTAAGGACAAACTCGTGCGTTTGCTGGAAATGATTGATTGCACCTAATTATTTACAATAAATACAAAAAATATCCCATTTCTATTCAAACTTCTAGTCCGCATAAAAATGCGATCGATATGGATCTGGATCACGAAATTCGTAACAAAACAATTTTAAATCCCAATAATTGGATCGACGATAAAGGATCGAACGTGAAAAAGTGAAACAGAAAATCTGGTACCGGATATTATCAAATTCCTCGGCATTAGTGGTTGTGGGCTGTATTTACATATTTCTTATGCAATTTTTTAGGTTTTACTTTTAGGATAACGCATAAATTAATTTTCAAAAAGTTTTGACGAAAGCAAAAATCTCAGAATTAAATTAGTAACAGCATTTTGTGTAATCCTACAAGAAAATCAAAATTATTTTGGTTCATCAAACCTTGGCGCATTTTAATTTATTTTGAGTTTCCGTTTTTGTTAGCACACAATGTAGATACAAAACCGTCAGGTGTACACGGCCATTAATAATGATAAATAGTTACATTTCTGGACAACCAATGATAAATTGATTTTAGTATCTGCCAACGTGGCACACGATTCAATATGTTTCAGTTTATGTAACAAGCTGGTCGAAACCCACAGAAACATCAGCGACAATGTTTAAGAATGACTTTTAAAAAATGTCTTTGTAAAGTAAAAAGGTGGTTAATCATGCAGAAAATTTAAACGAAACAATACAACAATCCCGATATTTACATTTTCTGTTTGTTTTATTTCTTCTTCTTCTTCTTCACGTATCAACGCTCGAATCGCAATTTAAATATTATTTTAAAAAAATATTTTATTGTCACTTTATCGCTCCTTTTTTTATCTTTTATGATCACAATTTTTAATATAATGTAGAATATTTTTATATTTGGTTAGAAGTTTTTTATTTGCATATTAGGAATTCTTCAAAAACAGTTGGTTAACACTTTATATAGCGACTAAAATTTTATTACATTGTTTATTTCTTGATAATAGTAAATTATTAAATTTATTATTTTATCAAGTAAATAAGATGGGGAAGAATTTATATTTAAATTTTTTGAATTTCAAAATATAAAAGATGAGACGTGCGGAATAAATTGATATTTTTGAAAGTTGATGCACAATAGAAGTAAAAACAATAATAATTATCATAAAGAACCCCTCCTAATCATTGTCTTATTTGACATATTACGTGTTAAGTGCTAGCATCATGGGGAGTAAACTCAAACTTAATTTGTTTTTTGTTGTGGCAAAGAAAGCGAAACTGAATTCGTTAAATGTAAAGCGTCAGAAGAAAAATTAATCGTTTTAAAATTCTAAATACAATCGGCTCGAGGACGGCAGAAGAAGAAGAGTGGCGCCCAAGTTATACATTGTGCATACATAGGTAGAAAAGTTCTCGATGGTCTCGAAGACTTATAAACAATTTTGTGTAAAAAATAAGAATTGCAGCCCACACTTTAGTTTGATATATTAATAATATTTCTATAATAGAACCGAGCGCCATCGGACAAGCAAAGGAAACTATAAAATTATTTAGTTGTAGTTTGTTATCAATGAATCATTGAAATGCATGTTTGCAGGGATATTTATGAAACTCGTTGTAGTATTGTTCTTGGATATAATAAATCTAAGTGTTTTATCAATGTGGGTGTATGAAAACAGTGGGCTATGACTTCAGTACACAGTTTCTTGTCTTCAACTACTAGACGGTAGCTATAATATCAAAGAATTATTGAAGCTCAAATAACTTTTAGTTAAACATTTGTAGGCGTTGGTTTATTTTATTAAAAGCGGCGAGATCAGTACATTTAGGAAAAGTCGTGAATCTAAATTTAAATATAATAGAGAAATAAAGTGAATGCGACAACATCGTGGTGATTTATATGGGAACTATAAAATAATAACAACTTTTAAACATTATAATCAACTTTATATCTTACCCTATCGACAATAGTGGGTAAACCTTTAAGGCATTTTTTATGTCTTTTTAATTACCGTGAAAAGCTTAGCTTTGTCTTATTCTTCCGATATAATGTAGGTACCTATGGTAAATTTTTTATTGTTTGTTATAGGTTATAATCAATACAAATTTCAATATAAAGGTCAAATTAAGTAATTACAGATAAAATGATTGTAATGAACCGATAAAACTTTTATACGAGGTGGTCCAAACAGCATTATTGATTTGTTACAGTCTTTTTTTAAATAATGCGTTACTTCCTTTATATTCAATAATTCTACACATTGCCCGGACGATAATTGCAAACTTGGGTGCAAATAATTGCAAACAAGCTGTTTGATCGTTTTAACATCGACTGTGTGATTTTTCTTCGTTTTTTATTAAGGCGGTATTCTAGTCTAGAAGCACGAATTTTAAGTGTTTTTTAGGTGCATTAAAGAAAAAACAGGCACTATTTTTATTATCCATTATTTTTCAAGATATTTACTAACGTTTAAAGAATATATAATAATAAAAAAAAGTGAAAAAATTAAAATTTCAAAAAGTTACAGGTTGATAAAGTGAGAGGTCTCAAAAAAATGGCGCGCGAAGTTTGTCACGATTGTAACCCTCCTAGTAATCTGAATTAAAAAAAGAAAACGATTTATTAATCTAGAGGAATACTGCTATCGTACTAACTAAAATAATTAAAAAAAAAATGTTTTTTTCGCAAAATTGCGGCTGTTTGAAAAAAAAAAGTTTTTTACAATCTTTTTTACCTTTGCGAATTTTTTAAAAATAGTAAAAATTGAAATTTTGTTATAATTTTAGTTCATACGATAGAGAAATGTATAGAAAAGACTCACACCAAAATTCAAGTAAATCGGTTCAGTAGAACTTGAGAAATCATGACAAGAATTTCGAAAAATGTAGTTTCGAGCAAAACGAGATTAAAATTTCAGGTAAAGTTACGCGAAATCTAAGCCATACATTGATTCTTTATGCTTACATTTTTTCAATCAGCGATTCCGGCTCCATATATCGGGCCTTCTTCTACCTCAAATTGAATATTTAAATAAAAAAAAATTAAAAAACACAAAAAACAAGAAATAAATAGTATTTTTTAATACTTTTCTTAGAATAGTTCCGTCTAAACCGGTCGAGTTGCCACGACACTAAAGTGGCTACAGCTTTTAAAATAATTCGAATTTCAAAAAATCCTTTTAAGACGAGATTTTTGAATATCTAAACTATCAAAATATAAAAACAAAAATTTTCGATTTTTTCAATTTTCTAGACTAGAATACTGCCTTAAACACGAGATTTGATATTTTTTTGATTTTTGTCTTTGAACCGCCATAGCATCAAAACTATTAATTTTTTAGTGGAAACATCGAAGTGCTTTTTTAAAGAACGTTAAATTATGTAAAAACTAGTTTCTAAGTTTTTATTACCGAAAATCAACAGATTTCGAGTTATGGATTAAATTAAGTACAAAAGTGTTAAAAAACATAATTTCTTTTAAAATTTTTGTTAATACTGTGTTTACGATATATTAATTGCATCTTTCCGAATAGCAAATTTAACGGGCTACAAGTTTAATCAAATAAATTTTTTTTAAAATTAATTCATTAAAAAAAAAATCAATAAATTCGCACAAAATTTATTTATATTGAATAAAATTAAGATTTAATTTTACAGCTTTTATGCAATAAAAATAAATTTTAATAATTTTAGTAAAATTATTTCTTCATTTTGTACATATTTCATAAAAAGTTAACTAGACTAAAACATTAAATTTGCTATCTCAAAAGAACGGTCAATTTTTTTGTTCAGGGTTTTGGTTATATGTGATATACAGGTTTAATAAAATAAATAAATAAAGTTTTTCAATATTCTTTAGCCTTATTTAATTCATAACTTGAATACTTATTCCAGTCGCCATGTACAAAACTTATTGCTAAAATTGAATTAATTCGACTTCACAATTTTTTTTCTCTAATTGTTGAGGAGAGAAAGAAGCTATTGGTAGTCTAAATTAAGATTTTTGGGAATTTCTTGCTGGGAATTTGTTTTTATGAAATAATTAGTTTATTTTTAAGTTTTGCCTAAAAATGAGCATAACCAAACATTATAGGAAAAATAAAATTTGGTCTTCATTATTTTTTCGATTTTAACCTGAAAAGTGAAAAAAAATTAATCGCCGGTTTGTTAACAATTATTTATACGCTAAAGTTTAAAATAAACGAAATAATACAATAATTTCATTAAATTTAATTTTGCCATGGGGCAAAGTATTAAAGTTAAAGTCATGTTAAAGTCGAAAAATATCGATTGTAGACAAAAAATGTTGATAATAAAAGTTATAGAGAATTAAATTTTCTACATATTTGCTTGCAGAGGTAAAAATAAAGAAAGATCATAACACCTCAATTAATAGAAAAAAAGCGAAACTAGCAATTGAGAAACTACGAGAAGAAGATATAAGGATAAACTACGAAATTACGATGCAGGCCAACCTGAAAAATTGCCAGAAAAGCACAGATATAAATGCAAGCTATGAAAGAATTGCAAATAGTATACTAAAAAGTGCAAAGCAGACGATAAGATACAAAGAAATAAAAAAGAGGAAAAAATGGTTTGATGAACACTGTAAAGAAATGGTAAAACTGAAACGAGAGGCAAGAATGAGATGGCTAAACACAAATGAAGAGAAAGACCTGGAAATTTATAAAACCAAAAAGAGAGAAGCTTACAAGTTGTATAAGAAAACGAAAAATAGATGGATAGAGGAAATTATGAATGAAGTCGAAGAGAGTGGCAAACTGAATAATAGTAGACTATTCTACGAAAAGCTAAAGAGACAGAAGATGGGACATAATATAAAAACAAGAGGAATGACAGGCAAGCAAGAAGAAATAGAAGATGATCCAGAAAAAATAAAGGATATATGGGTGGAATACTTCCAAGAGTTATTAAATGATACCCAACAAACAGAACTGATCTCAATGAACGGAGAAGATCAAGAAACACAAGAGCCAACATACAAAAAAATACTTGATATAATAAAAAATCTCAAGAATGGAAAATCTCCTGGGAAAGACGATATAAACGCGGAATTAATCAAGTGCGGTGGAGAAATGTTACATAAAGAAATATATGATCTTGTAAAGCAAGTATGGGAAGAAGAAGAAATGCCGCAAAAGTGGAAAGAAGGGATCATTGTGACAATAAAGAAGAAGGGAAGTGCTGAAAAATGTGAGAACTACAGAGGGATTACGCTACTAAATGTTGCGTACAAAATATTGTCTACAGTAATAAATAACAGATTGCAAGAACTTACAAAAATTATTGGAGACTACCAATGTGACTTCTCAAGGATAAATCAACGGTGGATGCAATATATGTAATTAAGCAGATCCTAGAAAAAAGCCGAGAACATGACATTGATATGTACATGATATTTATAGATTTTAAACAAGCATTTGATAAAATAAACAGAAACGAAATGGTGAAGACAATGCAAAAAATGAAAATACCAAGTAAACTAATAAGACTGACCTGTATGACACTGAAAGAAACAACGGCATGTGTAAGAACAGCAAACAGAAACCCAAAAGGCTTTATAATAAATAATAGAGTGAAACAAGGGGATGCTTTGTCGGCAACCTTGTTTAATATGGTACTGAAAAAAATAATCAAAGAAGCAAAGATTGACGTCACAATAATAAATAAAGAAGCACAAGCATATGCAGACGATGTGGTGGTAATATCGAGATCGGTAGGGAAATTGATGGAGGTAGTCAAAAAAATAAAAGATACCGCAAAACCGATGGGACTAAAAATAAATCAAGGAAAGACGAAATATATGAAGTCAGAGAAAAGAAGCAGAGAAGAAGTTGAATTTGGAAATTGACAACAAAGAATATGAAGAAGTGAATGATTTCAGTTATCTGGGAGTTCAGACAAATAACAAAAATAACAGACGTCAAGAAATAAAGAAGAAAATACAGCAAGGTAATAAAGCGTATTATGCAAATAAACACCTACTGAAAGACAAAAAGCTATCAAGATCAACAAAGATGAAAATATACAAGACAATGATAAGACCAGTGATTACCTACGCAGCGGAAGCAATATGTCTTAGTACGAGAGAAGAAGAAAAGATGAGGGTTTTTGAGAGGAAGGTCTTGCGTACATTTCTGAGATCAGTAAAAGTTGAAGACCAAGAAAATAGACCATTAATGAATTTTGAGTTGCGGAGATATATGAACAATGAAGACGTGGTGAAGACGATGAAGTCTATGAGAATAAGATGGTTTGGTCACGTGATGAGGAGCGACGAGGACTCTATGATAAGTAGAATTACAAAGTGGAGACCAATGGAAGACCGAACTAGAGGTAGAACCATCTGAGATGGTTTGATCAAGTGATGGATGACCTGAGACTAATGGGAGTAAGAGATTGGTGAGTAAGAGTTAAAAATAGACAAGAATGGAGAAGAATCACGGTGATGGCGAAAACAGACCTTAGACTATAAAAAAGTAAGAAAGAAAAGATATGAAATAGTGAATAGGGACTAACCCACCCCAAAAAACGGATTTGTTAAGTCTCTAAAGAGACAGTCAAATTCCTACTGGAATGTATAGCTTATTTATTATTATTATTTATTACATATTTGCTTATGATCATTTTTAGTCAAAAGTTTAAAATGAACGAGCGATATTTAATAAAAACAAATTCCTCTTGAAATTTAAGATGACTTCTGGCGTTACAGCAGAAATCGAATTAATGAAATAACAAATGCACATAGCGACTGGGTTAACCGTTGATTATATACAATAAAAGGTTAAAATCTAGTTTGTAAATCATTGCCCACTTTAATATAATACTTCTCCTTCTACTTTCTAATCTAGGACTACGTCCTATTTTTAACCACGTGATCTACCAAATTTACATTTGGAATTCACGGTTTTTTGAGTACTTGCATATATTCTGGTAGGTTGCTAACCTTGCCAGATGCATAGCTCTTAGATCAAACTCGGGCTTTAGATCACAGCAGTGCAGTTGGCGCGACCAAGCATTGAACTGTGGTGTCCCGCTTCGTAGCATGTCGATTTAAGCCTTACACTACACTGCTGGTCTTTAATATAATACTGAAATATTAAACCTGAACAATGAAAAGAAAAGATAAATTCTTCTTCTTTCTATTATGCCTACATATATTTTTTTAAGATAAGATCTCTTCTGAGGTCTTTCATGTGCATTTAGAAAAATGTCTTACTTCTAATAATTAGTTAACCAAAATGTATTTTTTTGCTTTATTTCCGATACAATTGGCATCCCATCGGCATCGCCAGCAGTAAAAGTTACTATGTTAATTAAATAGAACAATGTTAAATATTGTCGTATTTCGAAACTCTAAAAACCATTGATTCATTTATTTTGTAAAGTAATTTTGGAGTTTGGATTTTGTTTATTTATTGATAATCATATTGTATAAAGTTGTTAAGTTTTGCTATAAGAAAGAAAGAGGGGAGAGTAGGAGTGGGACCAGGAGGTCGATGCAAGTAGGTTGTAAGACTTGGGCTACGGTTGACGTCGAATGACCGACGCGCAATAACAATTAAATTTTGAAAAATTAATGAAACGAATTTAATAAAAATAAATTAAGTTAATTTGAGTTGTTGTTTTTTTAATTTAATAATTAAAGGTGCCAAGATTAGAAATTGGAAAAATTGTGAAAATTAAGTCAAAGTGCAAGATTGCAACGCAATAAATTTGTTAGGCCAACTGGGATGCCATGTGCGCTCCAATACAACATCAAAGTAACAAAAGCGAGCATTTTAAATTTTAAATTTACAAAAATGTTAAACAATTTGAGGAGTCTCTTGCTACAAAAAAAATGAGTGCCCAGCTTTAGATTAAAATTTATGGATTAAGTAAATTTAGAAGATTTGCATAGCTCGAGTCATCTCAATATATTAAGTTAATGCTACAGACTCGTCACAAAAGTTCTACTTTTAATCCTATTAAAACAATGTTTTATTTTTATGAAATGTAATATAAACTGAAAACTCTTGAGATTTTTAAGCTGTTAGACATTGAAATATCGTAAGATAACTAATTTCAGTAATAAAAAGGATAGGTAGGACTGAACTAACTCTAACCTAATGGTCTTAGATGCTTCTTTTGTTTAAGTCTGGGATCGTTAACAATAGTTAAAACCTCCGTTGTGAAAATTAAACTGTAGACTTGAAACTAAAGAAAGAAAGAAAATATACACACTTAAAACACATCAATCAAACACAAAATTTAAAAAAATTCGTTGAAATTTAGTTTAGTTAAACTTATTAAAGCTGCTATTACAAAACTGATAATATACTGCCATGACCCCAACTATACAAATTGTAAAAATTCTCTTATTCCAAAAATATTCTTCGCCGGGGTTCATTCATTATTTTATAAAGCACTGAGGCTCTTCAGGTTGATTAATTTTAAATTGTAGTGAATAAATTCGTTGTTTACTTAAAAATTTTCCTTGCAATGTGGTCTTGTAATCGTACATCTGCCAGCGCCGGTCTAACAAATTTTTTGTATTACCTTTCCAAATGATTAAATTTATCCAAAAACTTTATAAACTTTTACTTAATTAGCACCTCACTTCAATAAAAGTTTTTTAGGCTCAATTTTAAAAGGCTGTATATAATATAGATCCTAGGAAAAATTTTTGTTATTGCATTTTCAATCAGGTTTTTCACTATATTTTAGCTATGGAAAACTGCAGAAACTTTTGATTTGATTTTTAGACGTTCCACAGTCACTTTACGTTAAAAAACGTTTGCAGTACCGAAAACATAATGTATTTTTGTTGTAAGAACTGAAAATTTTAGAAACAGTTAAATCTTATGAAAGAGATTAAATCTAACACATTAAAATCACCATTTCAATAAATCAATTACCAAATCTACACCTAATTTCAAATGTTGATTTTTTCAAAATTTATGGTTGGTTCTTCAAATTCAATTTTCCACTTTTTAATTAACTAATACAACTTTAGCTGTGGGCTACGTTAGAATGGTTCCGTGCCATATGAGTTATGTGAGCTATTGTTTTTAATAGGAAATTTTACCACCTTCTCCTTTCCCACGTTTATTTTTTGGATTTCGATAAATTACGTAACACCAAACGCTTTCGACTCCAACAAACAAACCAAACGGATTGCCGAAAAGGCAGATTAATTGCAAAATTTTTATTAACCCATCGACGCGACGTTTCGAAATTACCTTTAACTTGGCACACAATTCTTCTATTTAGAAAGGCAATAAATAATATCGACGTTTTCATATTTTTAATGAGCTTGAATTTAAAATCAGCCGAAATGAAATTAATTTATCAAAATTTCAAAGTGACAAGTTCACACGGCAATTATAAGTGAAACCCGCGATAAAGATCTAATAGATTACAGCACCACAATAATTTGTTATCTTGTAAAACATTTTATATCAAAAAGTAATAAACCATTTAGTCGGGGACGTGTTAACCCACCAGGATATCCTGTAAACCCCCTACTGCTGAAGTGTCGTCTGATTTATTTCAAGTTTTCGAATGGATTTAAGCTCACTAATTATAAAATTGTAACTTTTTAATTGATTGGAGTCATTGCAAAGATAAGAGGTGACAAATGGATTTTTTGTATCCAGCAAGGTTTTATTTTTGTAATGAAATATTGAGCAAATGTTAAGTTGTAACATTTAAATTATACGTGGGCATAGCGGATACTACAACCTTCGTACATGTAATACACGATGGTTTACTAGCTGCATTATCATTTTTGAAAATATTTTGACTTCTGATTGCGAAACCTTTTTCAAATCATAAATTATGGTTAAAATTCCAAGAAATTTTTATTAACTCAAAATATTCAAATCATTCAAGTTTGATTAACTCTTTTGAAAGCACGAAACGAATTTTATAGTGATGTGATGATTTATTTTAATTACTTTCCTGACTGATATATAAATCTTACAATAAAAGACGTTTTATGTTCTAAGCAATTTCACCCAATACTAACAATGAAAATGATAAATGGGCACTAAATATGAAATTCTAATTAACAATATCTTTTTTGAATTTAAATTTTTCAACAACATAAACCACACGAATATCGTGGAATATAGCTGGTTTTATATCATTGGTCATCGGCATTGTTTCTATACAATGAAAATAAAAATTTTACAATTAATTTCATATTACCTTCTGGAACGAGGAAGCAATCCCAGAATGAGGAAGCAACCAATCCCATAGCTGTTTTGCTAAATTTTATTTCTTTTTGGTAATAATTAACTGTTCATGTTGTATTACAGGTAATAAAATTAAATTCAGCGCAACACCAGGGTACTTAGAGTTCGATCTAAAAAGATTGTAAAGACATTATGCAAAAAAATTGACGTCCACAAAACGTAATCAATCAACTGTCGGTTGTTGTAAACTGAAATGGAAGTTCCAAAGGTTAATCGGAATAACCGCAAGCAAGGCGATTTTTACTTTCTTCCGACAATTATTATTACAGTAAGTTTCATTCAGAAGTACAATAGAAAATCGTTGATTTATTGTGCAGGCTTACACGTGAATGAATATAATAAACTTGCAGTAACTAGAAAAGCAATTTGTTTTTCATACACTAGGCCTCATAAACTCCGTCAATTTGTTTTTTGTTCAATATAACGTCCGGCAATTTTAGATTTTTAAAAGCTCTGCTATTCATATTCTAATTGAAAAGCACGCTTTTCTGTGTATTATAATAAAGTTCAAGTATAAACCGCGGAGCCGACTGAATGAGCGAAATTTTTCAATATTTTTATTGTATAGCAATAGACTTCGAATTTGTATAAGAAAACATACATAATATTATGTATTTTGCTTCAATGTATTTGGCGCCCCTACATCTTATGGTCAAACCTAACTGATTTTTCGTTATCCTATAATTAAATCTTTAAATCAAATCTTGTTTTAAATAAATTTTCCTGTAGAATAAAAAAGAAGAAGAAGAAAAAAGAGTCATAAATCTCAAGTGTAAACTTATGAAAATCATACAATTACTTTATTTATCATACCTCCCAGACCCCCAGATTAAAGGTATATTGTTAACAGATTAAAATAATATTTTTTAGATGCTTCCGACTATATAAATTACTTTGTAATTACTAAGTAGTAGAGTATATTATCGCTATTGTTAGATATCTCACTAAATTACTATACATAATGAACGATTTTAGTGAAACATTAATGTACGATATTATGAGAAATTGTATAGAACGTACAAAGAATTCACATCATAATCATGAGTGCATTAGCATCATCACCAATCACTGACAGAGATAGAATTTTGATCTAAAAATAATCATATCTAAAAAATTATTTGTATTACATACTATATAATAAATTATAACTATAGCTTGCTTTATTTATTTTATAAACCAAAACCATCCACTCGAACCAATCAAAGGACTCAAGAGCAGGACCAAGCGGCCCACGTGTGCGAAGTGTGCGGCGCACACAGACGACAAAGCAATAGGGGCGCCGGATGAAATACCAGCGCCAATCATTGAAATTATTTTCACACTATTGGAATTGACCCAATGTTTACGTTTCTGGTTTTAGTTTACATTAATTATGAGCTCTGCGTTAAAATCAAAATCAAAAGCCGTGGGTGAGTTTATAAACGCAACGCAAGCGAGAGAACCAAAACAATTGAACAAATGCATTATCGAGAGTGCGGGTGCAAGGTGCACAGAGGGTCGTGCAGGTGCGGTGCTATGATGCAAAGATGCGGCCGCATCAGGCGGCATAAGCAGCGAGATTAAAATACAATTTGAATCATTCAATAATTAAAATCTTTCTTTTATTTTCTATGCTTAAAAATTGTTCACAATGCATGTTTATGAAAATATTTAAGTTATTAAGTAAACCAAATAGCAGAGACAAAGTAAACTATGTTAATAAAGCAATAAAACTACCCTTAAATCTGCTTATTTCTTACTCTGTCTATAGAAATATATCTTTTTTTGGAAAAACAAATTTAACAAGAAAAAATAAACATCTGGACATTTTATTATAATTTGGAATTATTTTGAGCATAAATTTTGTTTTACACAGAAGTTTGCTTTCGAGTACTGCACACTGAAATTTTCACTTATACAAAAATTAAAACGTTTATTTAATTTTAAAGCGCTAATACAAATATTTACAGATACGGTTAATAACAATAAAACAATTACTACACGAAGATTAACACTAAATTAAATTACACTACAATTTATTTAACACTAAGTCCGGATTTATTTAAACACTCGGTGTATTGTTTATCATTTCGCTATTTATTTACACTTTATTTATGTTCACACTTTAAATTTCAAACTGGAATTAATTCGTCACAGGAAAGCATCTGTATTTATACTTTTAAATGCTACCTTCTAGAAACTGCCATAGGTTTTTATATACTTCTATACATTTCTGGACTGCAAGTTAGCAATATTTGAATGACTAACAATGTATGACTCATCACACATGACGTCATACATTAGTCATCAAATATAATTAAACATTATTTTGTAACAATACGTATTTCATCTATACAATTATTAATATCTCAAATAAAGTACCCATGTAAAAGTTTAATTCGTGTTTTATTTTTCGCAGTAATTACCAAACGGAATTACCTATTTAGGAAAATGCTATATAAAACTGCAGAACATATTTCAGTCAAAATTTGAAAAATAAAAAAAATATTCATGTCGAAACACGACGACAAAAAAAGAAGCGCTTAATAGGTTTTGCACACAGGCGCTGCCGGTGGTCGGCGCGGCCCTGCCCAAGAGTGTACAACAAACAAACACTTTTGGACCATCAGCTTTCTTCTCTGTCAAAAAAGATTTCATCATTTCGACCTCTTGGCTGCTACAGCCGGATTGGGAAATGTCTGTAACCTTGTTTTTAATAGTTGATGGTGGCAATCATCAACTTAGGGAAACCGCCGGCTTTACGTGCTCTCCGAAGCACGAAGACGATTATAAGAAAGTTTAGGCTTTCAAATAGTAATAGAATTTTTGGTAATCAATCGAGTTTGAAACCATTCGAGTTCCACATCAATTCAGCTGCACATTGGTCAAGTTATACACCAATCGATTTCTGTTGTATTGGAGTTATTCCAATAATATAATCCCGCTAGTATCTCTGTAATAAATTATAATTAAAATAAAAATTCTATCATTGCATAGATTATCAAATGTTTACAGAATATGTACGAAATAGGTAGAATTACACTCATATCTCACTTTTCTGGACATCGCTCCCTATTTTAGCAAACTATGAATGCCACTGTTCATTTTTGACTTGCTTGTAATTTGGCGAATTAATATGAAGTCCAAAATTAAAATTACCTCTAATAAAACAAAAATCCCTCATTCAAAAAAGTCAACTTTAATCATTCCAAAAAAAAACCCAAAAACTCACAAAATCAAAAAATTTTGGCTGCGGCCACTTTCGACCAAAAATCTCGAATTTCACTATTTTAAAAATCTACTTTTCAAAAATTTAAGAGCTAAAAATCACACGTCTGCCCCGGCGCGGCGGTCATGTTTGGTAAAAAAGCTTCCGCCAACATTAGATTTTTAAAATTTTATCCGCCTAATTCAAATTTTAAAATTACAAAATTATTTACGGTTCATAATAGGGGCGGAAAAAATCATTTCGTAATACGACAATGTCTTACCAAAAGTATTGGAATTGTATTATTTGTTGATCCAGGAGAAAATGATGGGAATGGACATATACAGAATGGTACTGTAGACTGGGGGGTCTGGGGGGTATGGAATACCCTCCAGCAGTTTTGATAAACAATGTTTTAAAAACTAGCGATGAGATATCAAGCAAACAAGTTAACCCTGGGTTATTTTTGAAAGCAAATTTGAATGTTAATATTTGTGTATTAAATTTTAGATACTTCATTAAAATACACATTCTAACATAAGAATATCTAATACAAAATAAGAATATCTTTCGTTTCACAGACATGGAAGGCAATCATCATACAAATGTCAACGTTGCAAAACTAATTTATTAAGGGGGAAAACCACATTAGGAGGTTTAAAAAATTCGTTTTTTTTTATTGCATAAATCTTTAGCTTAACTATCAAAGAATACGCTGTCAAAATTTCAAAGCAAAATATGCATTCGTTTAGATTTTATGAGCATAGAACCGACGAATGGAACATGAACCGCACACTACTCCATTGCACTCCGACGTACAGAAGGAAATTTTTCCAATAAATAAAGATTTATCAAAAGATGATTTACTGGAGAGATGTTTAAAATGCGAATGAAAGTTTTAATTCCACTATTTGACGATTAGCTCTTAAACACTTGCACTCCAGACTAAAAGTCGTTAAATTGGCATCGTATTTAGCAGCGAGCTTATTCAATGAAGCAAATTCTTCCCTTCTGATGGTCATGAAAAAGGCAGGAATTGTAGTAGGCAGGCAAAGCTTCAATTATGCCGAACAAATGGATAACCAACGCGTGAGTCGGCAGAATCGACGTAGTTCATTGGAATCGAGGAAGGTCGAAAAGCTCAGAAAGCACTGCTGCAAGTGCAAAACAAAGTCTATAAGGAAGAAGAAGGATTGCTGTATGGTGCTGGAATCACAGATTAATCGGTAAGCATTTTATATAATTATTAACTTCCTTGAATTTCTAGTTTCCGGGAATTTATTTTTCAAACTCGTTTATCTTGACTTTTGTCAAGAATTTTTGAATGACTTTTTTCACATTTGCGTACAATCTAACTCAGTGGCGGTCCGTAAGTAAGTAATTTGAAGAGACTGGAAGTCTAAAGTATTAAAAAGTAATAATAATAAAAATTTTCTCAATTTTCTTATAAAATTTTTTATTGTCGACAATTCATCAACATTTTTTTCTTCCGCCAAAAATTACGCAAGTAAAACAAAACTTTTTATTTCGTTTATCGCAACTAGTAAGCCACAAAAATTAGTATACCAATTGCACTGAAATTTTCTAGTAAATTTACCTTCTTTATATTCCAATAAAAAGCTGAAAGAAAGGGTGTTGATCTATTAGTTAATTTTTAGTTAAAAAAATAATTTTAATTAAAAAATTTTAGTTAAAAAATTAATTTTTAATTTATCTTTAATTTCCATTGTTGAAAAAAATTAAAAAAGTATAATACAGCAATAAATGCACAAAAGCGTAGAACTTGTAATAGCAAATATAAACATAAATTACATTGCATAAACTTTGAAAAGACAAGACTCAATGTTGAAGTATTTGCTGTATGCAATTTCCCCACTCCTGTACGTTTGTATACGTTATGTATTGATAGCATTTAGTATGAGTCTTTGGTAAGAACGTCTATTGCAACTGGCAGCCGTCGTTATCTTATCGTATCGCAATTCAGCATTACTATTAAATTTCTGTAGGTGTTAATTTCAAAAGCTTTTCTTTAGATAATAATTATGTAAAAATATGACTAAGAAATTAAAACACCACATAATTTTTTCAATATGAATAGTGTCTGTGGAAATTTTATTAAAAATTGTGATTTTTAATAAAACATTTTTTTCCATTTTGGTGGCTGACTTTTTCTGGGGAGACGCAGTCACAAAAACTCCCCTGAGGGGCCGCCACTAAACTAACTCAAACAGTATAGAACCGATTATTATGCAAATGGACAGTATAATTTGTTATAAAATTACGAATTATATGAACGAACTTGTGAAATGATGTGATTTTGAGGGTATTTTTCTTTGCATAATTAGAAAAAAAAAATCGTGAAAATCGAAGTAAATTGTTCCAACGTCTGCAAAAATATTAATTTTCATTATTTTCACCTAACATTGAGGTTCATATTCTTAGAAAATAAGTTATCATAACCTTTTTGATTTCAGATGAAAATAGGAATGGCTACAATGTACGCAATTGAAACGTACGAAAACGAAACTCACAACCTTCAGCGGACATCACAGTGTAACGTTGTTATTTTTGAATGAAATTATGTAAAAAAAATTGAAATATAAATAAAATAATGCCAAAATTTGATTAAATTCTAATTAATTTTTCCCACCCAAAAAAAATCCCAAAAAATCAGTTTTAAACAGCCTTCTAATGTGGTTTCCCCCTTTAAAGAGTCACAAAATCAATTGTAAAGCACTCATCAAGAGAATACACCATCGTCTTTGTCAAAATATGTTTCAAGTTAAAACTATTTTTGCTTTTAGATTTCACCTCACCAGGCAATTTACACAGTTTTATTCCCCAATAGTTAAAACTGTTTTGCAGTTTGTATTTCTTTAATTTTTTTATTTATAATTTACTTTGGGTTGGTTTGAAAATATCAATGATTGTGGAATTTCATTTTTTTTTAAAATCTGTTATTACTAATGCAAAGTAAATTGGTTGAGAAACGGTATTGGAAATTGATCATTTAAATCGTTGAAGTCATGACGTTTTCTTTATATAAATTTGAAAAATTTAATTGTAATGCTTTGAACCGACTGATCGAATCGATTAGTTGAATCATCGATTGCAAGATTCGATGCTAGCTCGTCAATTTTGATTGACCCAAAGCAAATATTTTATGTTGTTTTAAGCCAAAATAACATAATTAGAGCCCGGATTTATAAGAGCTTATAATTTCAAAATAAGCGCTTTAAAAAGTTTCAAAAAACAAAGAAAAAAGTCCTATAAAATAGAAAAAAAGCACTAAAAATTAAACATCATAATTTAATTTTTATTAAATATTAATTAGAAATTCGCTTAATAATTATAAAACAAAAATTGTCATATATTTTTTCAAATTTTCATAATGAAAAATTGTCGTCTGTTGTTTAACACCTGCATATAAAGCGAAAAACTTTGTTCAACATCAACCGATGTAATAGGAACCTATTGGTTACTGTCAGTTAATTCACCTTACGATTTGAACTTTCTCCTATGCACTATTGGAAAGAGGGCACTTTTCTAAGCATATTGCAACAAAAATTTTCTAAGATTAGGCATTAGTTTTCGAAAAATCGGCATTTTAATATTTGCAATTCCAGAGACGCGTAAAACTCGACATAGATTTGATGTCCCACATTCACTTGCACCTCCAAAGTTTTCTTTCTGAGATTACTGATAATTTTTACCGATTCCACTAAAGGCAAATACTTTCGTATTTGCGTATGGAACGTATGAAAAGTTAGCTTTAATAGTATAACTTAATTGTTGTCGAATTAATGTATTCTTAAAAATTTCTTGACATTCATTTATTGCTGCCGACGATAATTCTGCCAATAATCTTAAAAAATTTTCAAAATGTGTCCCATAATATATGACAGCATTGAGCCACGTTCTTTACCTTGTAAGCACTGGTTTGGGAAGTAGAGGTGTAATCGGAATAATTTTCTTTAAACGCTTGCACTCTCAAAGGCACCTTTACAAAAATTCTTTATGCATTTAAAATTAAATAAATTATTAACCAAAAAAAATTTAAGACAAATTGTTTCGGCAACACGAGTTAACCCATGTGCCAGACATGTACAGTAAATTAAATTTTCATAAAATACTTTGAGTTCTGTTCCAACTTTAATCATGTACTTCGTCGGTCATTAAAAAAAAATATTAAAAAAAGCTCTAATAAGCACTAAAATGCGTTTTAAGCAAAATCTTGAGAAAAAAGCAAAAAAAGCACTATCAACATTAGGTCAAATCACTGCAATTTTTAAGAAAAGTCAGGATCCAAAAGGAATATCTGCTGCAACTGTCAGAAAATCGGACCCACGATTTTCAAAATTTTATCTACACAATAAGAAAGAGGGCACTTTTTTAAGCATACTAGATCAAAAATTTTGTAGGATAAAATAAAGTTTTTCGAAAAAAATCGATTTTAAAAATGTAAAATTTACATGTATTTTAGATACACCTTTTAACACGGATGTATGATTAGCCGTTTTTGTGTAAGACAAAAAAATTTAAAAATATCCCTGAAGAAGGATAGAACTCGCCAAGGGTGGAACTCGAAGCCATAGAACTCGTCCGGGTGTCGACCGCGACTGACAACAACATTAAGAGTATATCAAAGCACACGTACCGTCAACAAAATGAGACTATCACCGACGAGACCGTACCTCAACGTGAGACCGACCGTCACGCATCGGGTGTATCATATTACATCTCCCTTCTTTTCGTAATTTTAAAATGCCGTTATTTCTACAACTATTGTATAATCCTAAAAAAATGTTGTGTTAATATACTCAGAAAATAGTCCTCTTTCCTATAGTGTAGATGAAATTTTTGAAATCGTGGGTCCGATTTTCTGACAGTAACCCATAATAGAAATGAGGTATTCTTATGATCCTAAAAAATTTCACATCCTAATGAAGGTTTGGTATAAGGGTCACATATCAGAATACTTGGATGGTTTGCCATTGACTGCTAAGGGGATATTTCATCCGGATTGGAACTGGAGATCTCAGTGAACGACTTAGACGTTAAATTAGCCAACCTAAACCTTAGTATCAAAATCATACAAAGGAATTTTTTTAAAATAATAACTTTTGGATTTTGCAAATTAGCTAAAGTTAAAACTTATGAACTTCCTGTCTCAACAAAAACTAAAGACGGTGTAAGAATGCACATAGAGATTAATATCAGCTGAAGAAAAATTCTTGTCAAAAAGTAAAAATGCTTAAGTAGGTGTGTTTTAAAAAGCGAAAAACATTTTTGTATCAACCACTAGCACCTACAAAGTGACTTTAGTGCTGATATCTCTGATAAATGCCGTCACCCACACGTGTACATTAAATTTGTGTTATAGCAGCATTTAATTTATCAAGCGAGTTATCTGGATCGTGTCTCGAAGAATTCACATCTTCCTCGTAAATAAGATCTCCTCTATATAATCTCTTCGCCAACCCAATTTTATTGTCCGACATAGATTTCATTAAGCGCGGCGTAAACGATAAATCAAAAAATCGGCCGAAAAGCTAAAAACATCATCTACGTAATTCATTTCGATATGTTAATTTTGTCGTGGTTATTTTGACACTTGAAACGATTTCATCCGACGAAATTTATATCGCCTGCATAATTTTGGCAATGAGTTTTACGATTTTGTTTAGTGGGCAATTTCGTGTTAATTTTTTGAAAATGTTAAATTGCGCGATTCGGAAGACGATAAGATTTTATCCGTAGCCAGGATTTTGTGAAATTCAAAAGGTGCATATTACGTTGGAGTAAAAACGAAATTAAAAATGTTTTTATTAAAAATCAAGTTTATGAAAAATTACTATGAGATGTGATTGCACCAAAAAGGTAAAGACGTAGGATGCGTCACATCCTACTAAATTGTTAGTTTTTCGACAAAATAACCAATGATTAATATAATTGCCGGCAATAAATTTTCTTCAAGTTGTGTTTCACTATTCGGATTAATTTGGTCCATATAGGGGATTTCCCCCGTCGGTCGGTCTACCCGGAGTTGCGGTGGACACGGGGCTTTAGAATATTTATAATTTTGTAACAGTTAACATTGTAATAAATTATGTCACATTTATTAAATCGGCGGAATAAAAGCTATTAAATTATTCAAATCGGTTCAAAAACCTCGACCAGTTTTAATATTTTTTCGAATTTGATTATAAATGATGGTTTATTGTAAAATACTTTATAATAGCAGAGAATTGATGTATCGAACGAGGTAGGCATAATTTTATAAGTTGCGGTCCTACTTAACAGGAAGTTAATAGTTGCTGTGGTCATATGAAGAATGTTCATGAAATGGAAGTTTTTGTAATGTGCTATACATGGAATGGAAGTACAAGTAAAGGTATGCCGTTCCAGTATGAGGAACGTGAGAAATTGTGCGAGAAGACCTATTCCTCTTCATAGCTTTAGGTTATTTATTCTTATTTAATCATAAGCTAAATATACAAATTGTTAATAGGTTCACGAAGACGTCAAATATTTGTTTTTAAGTTATTCAACAAAGAGGTACAGTTAATAATGTTTCAAATGAAGAAGTATCAGATTGGACAAAAGTCGAGGTTGCGGTCGGTCAGTTTACTGTACCTTTCTATATCCTGCTGTCATCGCATGCCACGATGGTGCCGGTCTTCTGTGAAGTATGGCACGCGCTGCCACCGCACCACATCGGACGCTGACCGCGATCTTCAACTCTTAAGAGACTCATTACTACAGTTCCATGTCGTCGAATTGACCTCCACCCTTTCTATTTTTATAGAAACAGTTGGCGACCCACATGCGAACCCTGTGGAGCGCCGATCGATACAATGCGACACGACCATTCCCGTTTGTGTCAACATTTATATTCTTACTAATTACGAATTGACATTTCACACAATGTTAAAACTGTAAAAATAATTTACTATATCTACAGTAGGTACTTTTTCATCGTTGACATTTGCTATTGACACAACAAACATTTCAGATTCATGAATATTGAATGCGGTACTTCATATTATTCAAATTGTTCAATAAAATAACGTGAGAAAATAACTTATTGTATAAATGTCAAATTCCCGCGTATTATTGTGGCAAGGCCACACGTAAGTGCGCTTAGCTCGCTAAGAGAGGGTGCCACCATACGACCAAAAAGAAAAGTTTTCAAATAAAAATTATAAAAATAGTTTACACGAGATTTAGCAATCTAAATTATTCTGCGAGGCCATTTGAGCGACTATAGCTTATTTGCAATTGTTGCGAAAAGAGTAAAACAGTTTTGCATGTCTGCCTTGGCTATCTAAATAGTAAGAAAAGTATATTTATAAAGAACTTAAATATCTGAAGTCAAGTCATTTGCGTATCTACGTACTTAGATCGGAATATATTACAATTCTGCATATTGTATAGTGGAATTTAAAAGACATGTTTGAGGAAAAATGTGATATAGTAAAAAATTTATGGAGCTTCGTAATATAATTAAATGGAGATAATGCGAATTAATTTATTATGCGATTATCTGCTGTAAGCAATTTGTTTAAAAACGTTTAAATCTCGAAAACATAATAGATTAACAAATATAGAAGTAGGAAAAACGAAGCAGTAGCAAGCGTGCGTGACGAAACGAAAAGAATCCGAGATCCAAACCTTAGTTAACTCAATAAACATATAGGTTTGGACATACGAAATGACATTGCATTACTTGCTTTTAGACACGCTCCTACTTAATATTCATATACGTAAGAAGATGCATTTTAAGTGCCTAGATTAGCTACACTAAATGTTATCTAATTTCTATTGAATTTTTCCCCATTTCACTCTGCAAATGTAAATTGTTGCTATTTGTTAACTTTCCAGATAAGAGCAGCTATGGGTACAAAAAGACAGGCAAGATTGTGAGCAAATAAAATAAAACTGAAGATTTCGTATTGCATACTAGCACGACGGTGTTCTCAACGATAATTTTTAAAAATTTCAAAACAAGCTTCTTTTGAGAAACTGCTTCTTTTCAAGTTGTTTGCTCTTTTGATATATTATGTTTGCATAATGTGGTTAAACAATAAATTTTGCTGCTCACTATGGAAATCCGGGATTTCTTTAATTACATCCTCAGACACTTAACATTCGTTAAGATGATTTGTTAAACACTTCATTACCAGATGTCTTTTTAAAAACCTTTAATTTTTTGATGTAATCTACTACATCTTTTCTTCCCCTAACTTTTTTTTAACATATCCTATGTGTCTACACGTAGCCTTAGGTCTTTTTATAGCAAATAACACTCTCCCCTTCTTAATAAAATAAATTGAAATAAAATATTGTCTTAATGCAACTCTCAGAATACTTTTATCATATTGTCGTGCAACAAAATACTTTGACCCACCCTGTGCTGAATTGTGAATTTTGTGAATTTGATTTTTAAATGCTGGAGTTTAAAAAGTACAAGGCGGGGAGAAAAAGAAAAAAATAATGACTTTTTGCTAAAAATGGGCGCACGAGCCGGTTGTTTAAATTTTTGGTTCTGTGAATTCTTGTTGAGATTTTTATAAGATTTGTTGGTGCGAGTATTAATTGAACAGGGAAATTTGTTAAGATTGCGATTTTATAATTTTTGGTCGGTTGTTACCGCAGCTGGAATTATTTTTGAATACTCTGAATTTATGGATTTTGTTAATAATTTTTATTAAAAAAAATAATTTTTGGATGAATAGATTTTTTTTGAATTTTGAAAGTTAATCTTAGTAATTAGAAATTAAAATTTGTAAGAGCAAACGTGTGGCCGTGATTAATAAACCGTCGATTTGGATAAATTAAAATCGCAAGTTTGAACCTTGGAAAGAAAATTTTATTTTAAAATTTTGCGAAGTGGAAATTTAAATTATAAACAAATTGGATCAAATTATTTTGGAAAACGATTTTTTTTAATTGAATATTTGATAGACGGCGAAGACGAAATCGTCACAGAAACCCGCTTCTGAAGTCGGATTGTTCCACCGCATTAAAGAGCTATAGTCGATCCAAAATATGAATAATATAGGTGGCGCGTCGTTTGCAAAGTCTAATTTACACCGGGAAACTTCAGATAATTTAAATAGTACTTAATCTTGTAGTAATATTAAATATTCACCACAAAAAAGTCAAATAACTACGTCTATTCGATATTACATTTAACTCTGTTCACATCTATCTTATTTTTGACTTTACCCGGTTCAGTTTAGGCAACACACATAACATTTCAATCGCAAAAATTTCGTTATTGTAATAGCGTCTAACTTCAAAGCAATTTCATTGGTTTACATGTCGAGGTCGTCGCTTTAGTACAAATTCCAATATTTTACTTAAACAAACGGAGTATAGTCGAGGTAACTTCAAGTATAGTAAAGGATTTGGTTAATTGAAAAATTAATCAAAAACTAATTCCTAACAATTGGACAATTAGGAAATTTGACCCTCTGGTAATTTCACTCCCGACATAGCAAAATAAAATAAAACAAAGCAACATAAAAAAACCTAATTCAACTTAATTCTAAGCTAACCTAGCTTAATCCTAATCTAACCTAGATTGCCCTTAATCTAATATAATCTGACTTAATTAAACTGACTAAACTAACTAACCTAAACCAACATTAACTTATCCTAATCTGATCTTTTCGTCTTCTCAAGACTTTCTGTTTCTTGATTTTTTAATTTTTAACATTGAAATTTGTTTTTGTATCAAAAATGGCAAAAGTAAAATGGTAAAAAACAATTAAAATAATAGTGGCAGTGCAAATATTAAAAATAAATATTCCATAAATCAAAATTTCAAAGCTACAAAATTGTTAGTAAGCCAAAGTTCTAAAGAACCGAATCAGAAGTATTCAAATTACCGATTACTTATAATCGGTAGATAACACTCTTAGTTTGGCCATTTTCGACATTTCCAGAGATTGAAAAGAAGTTGTATGTAAAACATTTATAATAATTCAACTAAATAAAATATAGTACACATTAATAATATTTAACTACATTCCGAAGACTGTGCGGCCTAAAGGCCGCTCTGCTCCGATATTTTAAAATTAAATAATGTCATATACTGTCCCGTTACTGCATTAAATAATTAAATCTTCTCTAGCCTTTTGTGACCTCTACTGACTAATTCAACCCTCAGTCATAATTTTAGAAGAGAGTGTGAGGTGTTTTCGATATCTAGTAGAGCTTTGATCTAATGCTTTATTCTAACATTCCTTTACGTTGTTGTTTCTATCATATTATTTATCTTAATCTGTTAGGTCAAAAATTCACTACACCAGCAGTTTTTATTGCAATAAGGCGAAAAAATCGAAAAGTGGATTCTGACTGGGAGGAATTCAAAAAAAATAATTTGCCAAAAACTAGAAAAGTTTTGAAAGGACTTCTGCGGCGACATCGCGTCAACTACGAATGCAGCAAAGCTAAAGAAGACTAAATCAAGAGCTACAACTATCAAAGCTGACTACAAATCCGATTGTAAATTCGACCAAAGTGACCTGAGACATCAGAACTTCAGTTTTTATAAATCGTCGGGGTTTGATAGAGTGCTTTCAGCCTTACTTTAAAGAACCTAGATTACCTGCTCTGTATGTTGGTGAAGGTGATACATTGAGTATGGCTATAACCGTTAACAATTGGCGACAGGTTAAAGTCATTTTCATGCCCAAGTCAGGTCGAGCTGACTTCTCTGTGGCTAATCTAAAAATACTGAAAATACTGTGTGATAGAGAAATTTGTGACGGGGTGTTGGTACTCATTTTATCCGAATCAGAATACATCCACTTCGGGGTAATTCGCTGAATCTGCACTTCATAAAGTGGTGGAATGTATCCAGAGAGCAATGGGTTCAAGTTTGGAATGGCTCGATGAATAGAAGAGAAGGTAGACTGTTGCCCAAAATCGAAAGTAGCATAATAATCCCGATTTGTGGCTTGAGTTCGCTCTGCACATCCAATGTAAAATTTAGACTAAATCATCTCTAGATTTTAATTCTAAAACAGCGGATGTGAGGTTTTTCTTTATTTCTATTAGATTAATTGCTTAATTGTAAATTTTGTAAATTTAATTTTTAAAGGTTTGAGTTTAAAAAGTGCTAGGTGGGGAATCAAAAGAAAAAGATAATTGCTTTTTACAAAAATAACCGCACGAGCGGTTTTAATAATTTTTGGCTTCTTAAAGTTTTGAGATTTTGTGCAAATAGTTTTTGCAAATTGATTTGATATTTGAGTATTGTGATTTGAAGTTGATTGAGAGTATTTTAATCGGTTGTGACTGCAGCCGAAATTATTTTGAATTTTGTGAGTTTTTTTGATTTTTGTTGGAATGATTAAATTTGATTTTTTTGAATGAGCGATTTTTATTTTATTGGAGGTAATTTTGATTTTAGACTTGATGTTGATTTGATTGGAAGTCTCTCTCTGGATTCTGGATTATTAGAGGAGAGCAAGGTTTAACCTCGCACGCACTCAGGCCGCTTAATCGAGCCCATTGTACTACCTCCGTTACAGCAACCCCGTCCCATCATTCCTCAAGCCATCCCAACCACGGGATGAACTCGAGAATCCTGGCGGGCGAGGTTTCACTGATTCTGGCCATGTTCGGCCAGAAATCCTCCAACATAGAATCTCTTTTTGATGATAAGGCCGGGCAGTGACATAGCACATGCTCAGCTGTTTCATCTGCTTCGTTGCATCCTCGACATACAGGGCGGTCTACGACGCCCATTGTGTTTAGATGTTTGTTTAATCTGCAGTGACCAGTTAATATCCCTGCAATTGCCCGTAGATTGACTCTGGATAACTTCAGATAGTATTTGAAATGCTTACTTGAGAGTGCTTTTATGGCCGCCCTCGCTTGTCTGCATTCAGTCTCTTTTTCCCATCTGCTGGAGTGCAGATGGGAAAAAGGATGTATTGTTTTAGGAGAGTATCAAAGGTTTTTACAGATGGCGCGATCATCGATTCAAGGCCGCAGGGAAGGCTGCTTGAACCGTTTTTCGCCAGCGAATCTGCTCTTTTGTTACCCTCGGTGCCTTGGTGACTCTTAACCCAGAGCAGGGTAAGGTCATTGCTTGGAGTTGATATCTTGTTCAGTGTCTGCATGCATTCAAGCAGCAGGCCACAAGAGCAGCTCTACTGTCTGTAGATATCTGTATGTTTTTGTTGCGGATACTTTTGTCTTTAACTATTCTTGCGCAGTGCAGTATGCCCATAAGTTCAGCCTAGAAGACTGAGGCATATTTGCCTAGCGGTATGCTCATGTTTATCTCAAGTTCGATGAATGATATTCCTGCACCTGAGCCAGCATTGTTTTTGGAACCGTCCGAGAACAGACATATGTCGTAATCGTAGGTTTCTGTTGGTTCCAGCAGAACATTATATTTCCTGCTGAATATATATTTAGGGTGAATTCTGTTGGGCTCCATGTGCAAAAGAGGCACTCCTGTGGAGTAGTCCTTTAGAATCCGCATGTGCCCCACAGTTATCCGCCTATCTTTCCACAGTCGCCAGCTGCGCAGTCTCAGAGCAGCCTTGACCGCCATCTCCTGCACATGAAGATCAAGTGGAGGGAGGTAGAGAAGAGTCTCCAGGTGGTCTCCAGTGCCGCAGTTGGAGCCGTGCGCATCACCCCAGTTACAGCCAGACAGATCACTCTTTGGAGCCGGTGTAAGGAAGCTGCTGTTGTCACTTGCTTGGTTCTTGATTAGAAGTATTTGGAAGTTAAAATTAAAATTTGTAAAACGAAGTATCGTCGCGAAGATATCGCACTTGATTTGATAAGTAAAAATTATAAGTTCGAACTTCGGGCAAAGAATAAAATTTTTAAATTTTAAAAATAATACGATTGCAAGTTTTCGCAGTCGAACTTGATTTTCTTTTTGTTGAGAAGACGAGCAAATAACATAAGAGTGAACCCAACTTTTAAAAAAGTCTGATTGCTCCCGCACACCAGAGTTACCCAAGTTAAAGAAGAATTTTGGTGTTTCCAAAAATATCGAAGAAAGGCATTGTAATGTATTACTTCAGCAACGATTGAAGTGATGAATGTGATTTGACGAGTGGTGGAACTGAAGTGGCACGACAAGAAATAGAACAATGAACACTAAAGAGAAACCAAGAAAAGTGTGAAATGATCTCAGAGAAGATCAAGAAACGACATAAAAAATCGGCTAGTACAGTGGCAACAGCTAGCGCAGGACAGAGAAAACTGTAAGGAAAAAGTAGAAGCCTACATTCAGGAGTGAACAGATAACGGCGGAAAAAGAAGTTATATTCTTTTTCACTTATACTCCGTGTATATTTTTATATATCGTTGTTTTGATCTGAAAGGTAAGCAAAGATTGACGGATCAGTGCGGCCTTCAGGCCGCACAACAAGAGCAATTCAATTTCGACGTCATTCAAGCAGAGTTCTACACTAACAGATTTTCTGACCTAATATAATTATAATTATATTAAATTATATTATATAAAATAGACTATTATATAAAATAGTAAAAAAAGGAAGAAAAGAAATAAGGATTATTTATAAGAACATAAAAAAATTGATTTTGTTTCCAAATTCTGAAAATTTGTAAATATAGTAATCAAAGGAGGCTATACAAGTAAAGGGCAATCTGATGAAAGTAGCGAAAATTTGAAGTAATCCAAGGAAATCTCGTAAATGGAAATTTGGTGCACAAAACTTTTTATGTTGTAATTTCTCCCTCAATACTAATATAAATATTTGGTAATTCTGATAATTTTTTATTTGTTAAAAAATTTATATTTAATTCATCTTAAGTTTATCACCAGAAGAACGAACTAAAAAATCGGAATTTCTGTTCTGTAGCTGAAGCGGTGAACACAACAATGAATTGATGTGAACTGGAGTTGAAGTAAAATAATTAGCATATTAACATATTATAAAGACTTTTTTCAAGTAAATTTAACGCAATAATGAAAGATATAATTAAATGGAAAAAAAGACAATTAAATTAAAGTTTTGGTAATTTTTGATAGGAAAAATTTATTTGTATCGTAAAATCAAGTCGTTTTACAACTCTTAACAATTCTTGTTTATTATGTTTAGGCATTAATTGTACGCTAAGGTAATTTATTGCCACAAACGTAAGTAAAAAATCCAATCGAACATCCTTTTTTCACTTTTTCACATCAAAGATTGATAACTTATCGAAAATTGGTAAAATATTCTTCGGCCACGGTCAGGCATTTAATTTGTATATTTTAATAAAAAAACAATAATCCTAAATTGAATATTGAGGAATTCGATAATTTCGTAGGCTAGATTCTACAATCTGCTCATTTGCGTTAAACAGCCTGTAAATTTACACCTCAGGTGAATCGATGACTCTATTTATCTTTTAGAGAGGCCCTATAAAACTTTTTTATTTCTTTACAACTTTATTGTAATTTTTATTTTATTATAAGGTAAGCATTGTTTTGTCGTAGGTGTAAATGAGACTCACATTCGGCCAGTGTTGTGCATATTAATTAGACGTTTCAAACGTTTTCTGCATGCATTCGTTTGATCAGACTAAATTAATTCGATCCTCGATGTTTTTAACGTTTAATTAAAATTAATGAAGAAATTTACGTAAAGTACTTTATTAAGTTAAATGGGTGTGGTGTAAGAATTTCTATTGTGTTAGGTCAACCAAGACATGGGTGCATAATATGAACCCAGGTGTTCTGTTTGATCTCTGTGTCATACTCTTGTGATATTTCAACACTGTAAACAATAATTATAATTTATTAATTGTTGTCGTTGCACCTAACCGATTTATCTAGCTGAATTCATTCTAATCGAAAGCAAAATAACCAAACGACCCAGGACCGTATTTAGACTAGATTTTCGGAGGGGGGGGAGGTTAAAAATATTAAAAAATAAATAGCTAATTTATTAAAATACAAAGGAAACTAAAATTCACAACTAAAAATAAAAGTATAAAGTACAACAAATATTTAAAAATAAAAAAAAAACTACAATAAAAAATAGAAGGAATTCGATAAATAAATAAATACCTAAATAAAAAGCTTTAAATTCCAACTTAAACCGTCAGTCATGCTAAAATCGGCAAAATAAATGCAATTTTGGTAATTTTTTTAAATTTAAATTTTGTTATATTAATTTTTGAAATGCAATGTTTGCAGAAAAATGAGTAAGAAGAGGTTTTTTTGCCAAGATGGCGGAAACGATGGAGACCTTGATTTTGCTCCGCTGTTTTTTTGAGTATAATTTTGTGCAAGTATTTTTGCAATTAAGATTTTATTTTTGAGTATTGTTATTGGAAAATTTTGTTTAAAAGTATTTTGGTCGAAAGTGACCGCAAAAAAGTTGAAATTTTGTGAGAAGATTGTTTCTATTTAATTAAAGTAATTATTTTTTTAAGCGATTTTTTTTTATTTAAGTTCGATATTCAAAGAAAATTTTGATTTTTGTGAACTTTATTTAATGGTTGAAAATAATTTGTCGAGGGAGCGACAAATTTTGATTACAGGTTGTATTATTACAGGTAAATAGCGGATAAAATTTTGTTTGTGCCATTTTAAAAGTTTTGTTTACTACGATATTTTTAATAAGTTTAAACTTATTCATATTTTAATTTTAAACTCTTTTGTAAAAAACCGTCTTTAAATGAAATTTTTTAATTTAATAAAAATCACAAACTAAATTCTTATTTTACGGATGGTAAATAATGTTGTCAAAACAAAGAACTAAATTACACCAAAAAATAAGACAATTTATGGGTTTGCAATGCCCACTCTAATTTATTACGGAAGTGTTATTTTAAGCTATGTTGCCGATGATGGTCATAAAATTTATTTTTCTTTTAAAATTTTTGGTTCAAACAATTCATAGCAATTTAAAATTTTTACCATAATAGTAAGAATTAAAATAAAATATCTATTTCATTTATTTCAATATAATTATTTTTCAAAAAATCGAAAATTAATTAATAGGAGTAATAACTAACAATATTAATTAAGGGGCCGCAGACTTTTACACAGTACTGTAAATATATAGGACTTTTTTATATTCTTCATCATCAATTTTTATATTTTTGCAATTTAGTAGTTGGTGTATTCAATCCAGTGTCGCCAATCGCCGGATATTAATACGAATTGCCGATATTTTAATTTGGGATTTAGTTTATTAGAGATATCCTTAGTTTTAATTTTTTTTTAATACTTCAAGTTTAATGTTTTTGTTATTAGTTGTAAAGAATGTTTTTGTTTTTTCTTATTTTTTTACGATTGCAGGCGGACTTCTAGTACTTGATAAATAATTTCGGGGGGAGGGGGGGGGGTTCTAACCTCTAACCCCTCTCTCTCCGTAAATACGGCCCTGAAATGACCCATTGCTATGGTCAAAAGCTCAATTCCCAGTGTCTGTTTGTCTCTCTTAAAGAAATTCAAAAATTTATAGCTATTGCTAACAAAATAATTATAAAATACATTGGTTGTTCTACATGAAGCTTCGATCTTTCAACATGGCTATTTCATAAGTATCCACAATATTCAGTATCTTGGTAAGTAATCTGACGGGTGCATGATAGACATGCAAGCGGTACAAGTTAACAAAAGGTCGGCAAAACCAACGCAAAAGACAAATTCAACTTTTCTGGAATTACTCGATCTGTATATGGCATAAGTGTACCATTAGATTTCTACTTATTTTGTAGTTAACGTGGGACGAAACAAAACCAAGAAGTGAATTATAATAATTTACCTTGCTCGGTGCGTATGGCAACCGGGGCGCCACAAATTTGCTAAATTTGAGTTAGTACGAAAATATTAATTATGGCAAAAATTCAAAGAATAAAGGTAGAATTAATGATTTTCTGTGCATTATGTTTTTACAACTCCTTCACCGGTGAGAACAAAGGTGAAGGTGTAGCACGTTCGTGAGTTTTTTCTAACAAGAGTACCACATAAGTGGTTTACCATGTACCACAGTTGCATTTACAGATACCCACGATGAATATTTGTTATTCTCTTCAACGTTATCAGAATCGGAAGATTACGGGTTAAATAAATGGTGTTATATGGAATCTACGCATACGCACGTTAAAAACGAAACACTTAATCTAAGTCATCGTATCACCGTATTCGGTGTGAATTTACGATTCTCTAATTGTTTTCCAAGTGATAGCTCGCACACCTACAAGGAAGTCGACATGAAAACCACAAAAGATCGATTATTTAACTTGTTTACAAAAAACGTCAAAATAGAAGTGGCGTAACTTTCAAATAGCGTTTCGTAATTCAAAAATTATAAGTGGGCATTTTTGGAGGCAAACATAAAAAGAACAAATCATAAATATCTTACGTAAAGGTGGTCGGTCGTTTTAGGAAAAATAAAGAAAAAGTAGCAAATATGGTAATTCGAAAGCAATTTCCACTATTAAAATTCTATAGCAGCCATCAATGAACGATTAATATAAATCTTATTTTATCTGATCAGACACCAATCCCTTAAGATTTGCACATCGCTGATTGATATCAGTAGGAGTTTATTTGTAAGTTGCTTGTTATTTTCAATTATTCAAAAGAGTTGTCCTGTAGCGAACGTTCAAAACATAAAATTGCTGTTTAACCACACGAAACTCAATAAAACCCACTGCGTTTCATCATTACAAAAATTTTAAATAATTCACATCTTAATAATCTCATTACTGTTGCCAAGATTTACTACACTCCACTTTTATTGTTACTAATAAAAAATTTAATGTCCGCCAAATAATATTTAAAACTTTTTGTAACATTTGGCAAAGAGAGATAAAAAATTTGCGATATAAAAGTTTTGTAAAATTCAAAACACGAAACCGTGTACTATTAGGATGTTAAATGTCGTTATTTATTAGTTAAGCTAATTGAAAAATTGAATTGTTGCCGTGATTTATTACAAGCAGTAGGTAATTATTATTAAGTTAAAACGCCTCTAATGAAAATTAGTACAAAAGAAATTAAATATTTTCAAATTATATTAATTTATTTAGCATACCTCCCGTATGTATAGGTACAAACTTTTTGCCGCCAACTACGTATATTAAGTCATTAAAATTTATTGCAACATAAACTTAATGATCATTTAAAATATAATTATTTTACAATTATTTTTGTAATTGTGAACCACACTTTATTGATAGAAAATGAAACGTTTTTGCGTAATTGAGGTATTAAGTGCTCGCTTGATTGCCAACGAGTTTTGGTACCAGTTTTCTATAACATATTAAACAATTCTAAAAACTTGAAAGGCTTTAATGGACTTAACACAAAAGGAACGCATTAGAAAATTTTTAAAAAGTTACAACAAAAGTCTTCTTTTCATACCAGAACTAATGCAACCGATCACTTCCTTGGTTTAGTGTGATTGTTGATTGAGTTACTGCACAGGAATTTGAAATCAAATCTCACATAGTTTCAAATTTTGTAATTTATTAAGTTTGATTGTGACGAGAGAAATCGTTAAAGTTTTAGGCGAGAGATATTTAATCTAACCACACCAAACCTAACCTAACCTTATTAATTTTTTATTTTCGCCTCAGAAAGGGAAAAATCGTTTAAAAACACCATCTGCCTGTGTATAGGTTTTTCTTCACTATGAACCTCCTTTCATTGATGCAACCAGGTATTTCACTAAAAAATTTGTTAACAACTGAGTGTAAGTACCGAGAGTTCTCTCTCAGTGCTTTCTCAGTCAAAAGTAGATTCAATAGTTTCAATCTTCTTTGGTAGTTCTTTAAATCAATGAGGACTAACTAAACGAAAACCTGTAAAGCATCGATGGAAGTGGTCTTCTATACTGTGACGATTTTTAAATAGTTTTCTCTCAAGTTTACAATTTTAACCCAAATGGGGTAACTCCGTATAGTAGTGCGGACTTGGCTGTTGTAATGTACGACGGCGTCTTTAGGCTCCCCACTCCACCTGAGTTAGCATCACGGGATTTGCGGACAATATTACGATTGTCGCCGAAGCCCTCACGGAAGGAGAAATTGAAGAATTAGTCAACGGCACGGTGGCTGTAATCTTCCACTGGATGGCCGACAGAGGGTTGCAACTTGTCCCGGATAAGACGGAGGCGGTGGTGGTGTCTGGCAGAAGAAAGATAAGACCTGTTCAATTCTTGGTTAGCGAACAGATTGTAAGAACAGGTGCTCGAGCAAGAGTTTTAGGCATTGATTTAGACAGGCACCTGTCCTTTAAGCCCCACATCTGAAGAGTTGCAGCTAAGGTGGCAAACTTGGCGGAAGCGATAAACAGGATCATGCTCAACACCAGAGGCCCAAGCAAAGCTAAGAAGAGACTCCTAGCTTCAGTTGCAGAGTCGATTATGTTGTACTCAATATGGATGCCAGCTCTTGATAGAGCATCCTATCGAAACTAACTAACAAGAGTCCAGAAAAAGAGCGCATCAAGAATTTGCAGAGCCTATAAAACCATTTCTACAGATGCGGCTCTAGTTATAGCGTCCTAAATACACCTAAATATACCTACACACCAATACACCTAAAAGCGGAGATGCGCAACGCAAAGTATAGACAACGGACCAAAGAGGCGTACAACCAGAAGGTGGACGAAATAAAACAGAAATAGCAGAAATTATGGGACAATTCTGACAACGGCAGATGGACTTACCGCCTAATTCCTGATATAGCTACGTAGGTAGACAGAAAACACGGAGAGATTAACTACAAAATATTACAAGTTATCAGTGGGCATGGATGATACCGTAGCTACTTGCATCGGTTCAAAAAAGCGGATACCCCCAGCTGTTATTATTGCGTCAAATTCAACAATGCAGATCACACAACATTTCACTGCATTAAATGGACCGATATTAGACTAGTCACCAAACAGCAGATGGGGAAAGCCCATCTAACATGTTAGCCCAACTAAGATCGTCGAGCTGATGTTGAGTAGCGAGGAAAGCTGGAAAATTATACAGCAGATGCTGGTAGAAATAATGACTACCAAAGCCTAGGACAAACTTCAAGAACAAGGAAGATAAGAAGAAAAAAGACCCAAAAGGGTGAAGCACGAAAGTACGCAGAGTGTACGGACGTAATGCAATAGCAATTCCCGGCATCTTCAAGGAGTGGGGTTTTAGTCGGTAAGAGTCCGACACTACCACCCCAGAACACCGGGGTGGTGTTCATAAGCTGTTGGAGCAACTATCCTTCTCTTATGTTCAAATTGGCTTCTAATGGATACAAGGCGTACTTTTTTGTTTACACTGCAAATGTAGTAAATAGAAGCAGTAACGAAATTACTGTCAATCTCAAGGTTCATTTTGATCTTGCGCCAATCTTGATCATCGAAGACCAATGATCTTGGCTAGTTTTAATGCAGTCAGAGAAAGAGATACCAGATCGGTGAGTTCCTTCCTAGATAATAAAAATATAAAACAAAGTAGCAAAGTTACCCTAGGCACCACGTCATTATTTAGCTTATCTTCCCAAGGTAAAATCGTGCAACCCAAAATCACGAATAGTAGCATAAATTAAAAAGTCGCATAATACTACAAAATACAAAAATATAAATACATATGAGTTACAACTAAAATAATTTTCATAAATAAAACAAATATGTTGCAATAGCGTCAAAACGCTGATTCAGGCTACCAAAAATTAAAAAATTTTAATTTTCTTTCTTTCAATGCAAGTTTCTTGCAATGCAGAACGCAGGGATAACCTGGGTAGAGCTATATTTGGTTTATAACACCCAAAAGTTAAATAATTATGTATTGTCGTGTTACAAAATATTTGGACTCACCCTGTACTTTTTTAGTAAAATTTTGTAAATTATGATTTTGCTTTGGTGGTTTTGAAAGACTGCAAGGAGGGGAGTCAACAAGAGGAGATAAGAGCTTTTTGCCAAAAATGGCCGCACAGCCGGTTGTACGTATTTTGGCTATGTGAAATTTAATTAAGATTTTATGCAACTATTTTGCAATCGAGATTTGTTGCGAGTTGTTTTGTAGTGATTGATTTTATTTGGATATTCATTTTTTATTATTAAGAAAGATATTTTTTTGATTAAAGGTGATTATTTTTATAAATGTTTTTTTTTACTTGATTAAAGATTTGGATTTGGTAAGAATAATTAAAATAATTTTGAATTGAATATTGGAAAGTAAAATTATATTTGAAAGGGCGCACAGTGTGGGATGATTGATAAGCGACGAGTTGATAGTAGGAAATCGCGAGTTCGATCCTTTAAAGAAGTAGTAAAATTTTACATTGAATTTGAATAATTTGCGATTGAATTATTTTTATAAGACGATTAATTTAATTTTATGCCGGAATTAAATTTTATTGTGAAGCTACCCGCACCATACGAGTGTTGTACTTAAAATTGACAAAAATAATTTTGTTTTATTTTGAACCGTCATAATTTAAAAATTAGAAAAAATGCATCAAGATATTATAATACTTCTTAGATGGAAGGGGCGTACAGTAGTGTCGGAGAAGATTGAAACAGTGTTGGTATGCCGTAGACGGAAGCACCGACCCATCCGTGTTCGTCTGACAGATACAGAAATTGTCCTACTAGGCATTCAGTTGAATAGAAGCCTCACTTTTAAACCCCACATCTTGGAAGCGGCAGAAAATGCAAAGAATGCAGCAACAAGTTTTGCCAGACTCCTATTTAACATCGGATGCCCTGCTGAAAAAAAAAAACCTAGAGTAGTAGCATCAGTGACAGAGTCCATTACTCTGTACGGAACTCCTATATGAGCCGACGCTCTCAGGATTAACAAATACGCTAAACATCTGACGAGAATCCACAAAAAATGGCATTGAGAATGATAAGAGAATACACGACAATATCAACGGAAGCGGCCATGTTATTGTCGTCGCTGATCGCGATAGATTTAGTGGCGAAAGAGAGAAAGACCACTTTTTGTCATCCAACTCTCTCCAGGAGTGAGATTAGAGAGCGAACTCTAACCACTTGGCAGAAACAGAGATTAGAGTCAAAGACTCACACCAGAGAACTCGGTGAACTCTACGCATGAGGCGTAGGAGGGGTTGACAAGATGACTAGGAATATGATAATGAACAAATAATCTAATAAAAAAATAAGACAAAAGCTACAAGTACAACAGCAAGAATCCAGACACACACAGGAAGATAAGAAGAGCAAATTCCCGAAAGGGCAGAAGCAAACTGTGAGTGTATTACGGAAGGAATGCGGTAACAAATCTCAGACACACTAAAAGGAGAGAGTTTTTAGTGGGTAGGAATCCCACACTACCACCCAGTACGGGCTGGTTGCGTTTTTTAAAAGATTTTCTCTTTTCCGGCGCAAAACAGAAAAAAATAGATATAAAATTGATTATTTTTTATTTCATCTTTCAATTTTTACCTCTAACTCATTGAGAGATCCACCAAATCTAATGTTTTTAATATTGATGAACGATGATTTTTTCCACCTTTAAAATGATATATCGCAAGGAAGAGGGGTTCAATTTAAAATTTTAAAGTAGGGGTAGCTGGAGAATAGGGGGTGGAACTTATAATTAGTTTTAATTAGTTTATTAGTTTTTATTAGTTTTATTAGTTTGTATTAGTTTTAAACGCTCTCTCTTGCTCTACATTGCCGTGTTTTTTGAATTTTTTAAAGAAATTAGTTATTTCAATTGGATAGTTTGGACATGAACACCCAGTATATGTAAATGTGCTTTAAGAAAATTCAAATCGTTTAAATTTTTTAACTTCCGGCTTACACGTGTGCAAATACGTTATCAGCTTTAAATTACAAAAAATTTTAGTAACAAAAGGTAAATGTCAAATGATTACACTCACTTTTGTTTTAAACGCTGTCGAAGTAGTATGTCGTCACAAAAAGTTATTCTTATTGCGTTTTATTTTCTACCCTCGTGGAAATTTTTGGGTCTACGATACAATAATTTTTACTAGAGAATCAAACCTGAAGATGATGTAAGTTAAACAAAATTTATAAATTGATTACAAGTTTAGCTTTCGTTTGTAAAGTTTATTGTAAATTTTGGTGTGACGTTTTAGCAATTTTGTGACGTAGTACATTAATTTAATATTTTGTTTTCTGTCAGTCGTGGATGCGATGTCTTTTAAAAATTATCAGTCGGCGTTGCATTCAAACTCAACTGGTGGTGGTTTGTTCTCCATCAAAGTGGAAATCGGTTTTCTTTGCAGATCAGCAATTTGGAATCGAGTAAGTTATAAAATGTTTTATTTTGTATGATCAAGAAAATTTGTGAATGACTCATCTTTTGAACGAACGTTTTAATTTTACAAGATTAAACTTGTCGGCAATTTTTAAAGTTGATTTTTACAAAAACGACCGGGTGTCATTTCCGGTGGTTTCTTTCTATCTAGAAAATTTATTACAGATTTTTGTTTCGCAGAATTCTTTTCGGCCGTTATGGCTTTGCTTCACGACGTCAATATTAAATATTATCAAACTGCGTCATTTCAAAGTATGTAAATTTTCCGAAAAACTCCAGGAACAAAAATGTAAGTTAAAAATGAAATTTTGTGCATGATTCCGCTTAGGTAGAAATTTTGTATGACAATTAGATTTTTTTCATATTTTAAACTTAATTTTCAAATGGCAATTCGTAATTTTCATTTTCAACGTAATTTTTTTGCAGATTTCTATTCGGGCTTTATGACGTAATACCTTTAACATTATATGACCAAATATGGTATTGATGTCATTTGATTGTCAAATTTGATATTAGCGTCATTTGATTGAAAAATTTCATTTTAAGTACTGGTTTGCGGTTCATCGACAAATTTCAAGGAAGATTTTTCAGGGAAACTTAAGGGACGTTAAAGTAAGTTGATATTTTATTTGCATGGTTTATGTACCGAAAATATATGTGTAATTTATCTTTTGGCACTTAATTAAATTACGTAAAAAATTTAGTTTTTGATATTTATTGAAAAATTTTGTTTTCCTTCGAACGTTAACAAAAATTAAATTTGTGTCATTTTAATAAACAAGGTTAAAGTTCACTTTTCATGAAAACTATTGTTTTATTTGTACTCGTCCAGCACCAAAGCAACTACCACAGTTACAAAAAAAAATTATAAAAATTATTTTGATTTTAAAGTTCAAAAACTCAAACCAAGCCATAATGTGAGCTTTGTCTGACAATTATTTTACGTTTTAAAAACACGCTTATTTAGAAAACGTACATTTCTTTAGAACGAATGTATTTTTTTGTTGCAGGTCAGGTTTCAGCTCCTTAATCAATTCTGTTCGGCTCTTAATTTGGAATAAGGGAAGCCCCGTGTAGTATTTTTCTTTGTTTTTCAAGTGTTCTAAATTTTGTGTGTGGAGTCGAATACTTACGAAATTTTATGGACAAACTTGATGGAACTTTTAAATAATCGCGTATAAGTTTTTTATTAAAATATAGTTTTTAATAGCAATGGTGATCAGTGTTCATTAAAAAATTTTTTGTGAACTTGAAAAATTTGTGTTTGAACTTGTTTGGTGCCTCCGGCTGGATTTGGAGGAAAAACGACGCTATGCGGCAGAACTGCAGTGGGTTAGGTGAGGTAAGTTCGATTAAGGCATGAATTGAAAAATATGAATACTAATAAATTTTTTCTTCATCTTATAGGTATATAATTTTTGATATAAAATTTTTCTCCGGTACTATTTCGGTATTCGCGTATGGAAAAATCGTAATTACTTCAGTCGGTTTTCGCGATCGGGAGTGCAGTGTCGAGTACGATTTTTTGTGAACAAGCTTGATGGAAGCTTTAAATAATCGCGAATCAATTTTTATCTAATTCTTGGTTACAATAGTGGTGATCAGTGTTCATTAAAAAAATTCTTTCGTAACGTTTACAAATTGTGCAAGTGTTTGAACTGATGTTTGGTGCCCTAGGCTGGAATTGGAGGAAAACCGACAACTATTGCGACAGGACAGCAGTGATAAAGGTAAGTTCGACTGAAAACACAAACTGAAAACATGAATACTAATCAATTTTTTTTCTTATTGCAGGTAGGGTCCACTTCGTGGGTTTGTCAACAATCAAAGGTTAGTCAATAATTATTTTTCTCAAGTGATGTAGCAGTGAATTATTGTGACATAAAGTGAAAACTACATTTTTCTTTAAATGTAAACTGTGTTCAAAAATGTTACGGTAAGGAATTTGTTTGTTTTTTCATTATTATCTTAATCTTTGTTTAATAAGTGTTTGATTTCAGCTATTTGATTGATTTTGCTGTAGCCGGTTGTGTTCGTCGGTTTTATTTTTCAAATTTATATTAGTCGGTTTTCGCGGTCGGCAGTGGGGTGTTGAGTACGAATTTTTGTGGACAAGCTTGATGGAAGCTTTAATTAATCGCGAATCTTTTTTTGTTTAATTCTTGGTTTTAATAGTAATTGTCGGTGTTTATTAAAAAATTTTTCGTGACCGTTAAAACATTGTGCAAATATTTGAACTTATGTTTGGTGCTCTAGGCTGGAATTAGAGGAAAGACGACGACTATTGCCACAGGACTGCAGTGATAAAGTAAGTTTAATTGAAAATATATTCATGAGTAGATTAACGAGATTCCCACTATCATAATATATGATTTTGGATTTGCGGCGGCTTTCAAAGAAATTTTTACCAAGGATATAAGGAGCGTGGGGCTCTTAGGTTATATGTTATTTAATAAATTTTTTAATAAAATATCTCTTGTTATTACATTCGCGCGCGTTGCGTCGGTGGTATATACCAGTGGTATAAATAAGTACACAATACTCGCAAGTTTACGCTCGCTCTCGATGGATTAATTTATTATTAAAGGCAATAACCCTTAATTATTGTTGACGATATTTTGGAAATTATAAATCCATAATTACTTGAAATAGTCTTTTTTTAAATTTAAAAATTCTTTTTGCACGAAAACCTACTGTTTTATTAGAGTCCTGTCCTAATGTAAGAGTGCAAACAGCAAACACATATCGTGTGCATACAGGAAAAAGTGACTATGTCAAAAAATTGCGAAAATGAGTTAAAATGTTTAAGTACCGTAAAAATATAAGACTCAGGTCTGGAAAAAACGTCTATGTTCTAATAACGTATTGAACATGTTTTATTATTCAAAAACAAAAATTAAAATATTATAAAGTTGATTTTTCGCAAAATACAAAACATTCAATTTGATTTTTCTCGAAACTCTATTTTTGACATAGTCACTTTTTCCAGTATGCCCACGATATACGAACAATTTTGCTCTTTTATATACAGGATATCTCCGGATACACTTTGCATAACTTAGATGGTGATAGAAGACACATTTTTAAGAAAAATGTTTAACAAAATTTTTTTTTAAATTTTCACCTTAGGATGGCCGTAGTCCCAAAAATATCGATTTTTCCGTAAAATTTGATTAAAATTTGATTTGAAGAAAATGAAGAAAAAATTTGAGTAAAATTAAAAATTTGATTTAATAGTAAGTAGGGGTAACTGCTAAACTATAGTTTGAAACCATGGATAGAACAAAAGAACTCTTCGGTTTAGTCATTGAGTTGGTGAAATTTCTTTTTAATTACTTTAGTTTTGAATCTGACTATCATTGTTTACAGTTATAGAAAAGTTTGGCTTTTTTTCCTGCTTTATTTGGGAAACGGAAACTTCACACTGTTCTGGTTCCCACAAAAAGATGAAATTTTTAATTTTTCTGTTGTTACAACCACACATCTGAACTATTTTAACGATGTGAAAATAAGCTAATATTTACTTTGGATAATCTTCTTCTTAAATCGCGTGGAACCCCATTATCGCATGTGATAATAACATACACGCCGATGTGTAATTTAAGTTTCTCTTACTAATAAATCAGAAGATTACTACAAGTAAACTTGTTATTTAAAATTTTGATTACAAAACGGCATAATAAAGATGAACATAAATAGATACGTCGATAGTCGACCATTAACACATCACTCGTATATATTTTTCTCAAATTACCAATAATATCATTATAGGTTAATATCGAAAATATATATTTTGGTATATAATTCGTGCAAGTCATAAGGTGCTAATGTAATAATTTGATGTTCCGAAAGGATATAATCGAACTGGTTTTACTGTACATATATCATTAAAATCCAGAGAATGTTGATTATAGCACAGACATAAAATCATTGATCACCAATTTTAGTACTTTTAATGACAATTATTAGAACTTCAATTTATTTCTTATGTAAATTCAGCGTAGCAATTTATTTCTTATGTCTTAATATATATAATAGGATCACCTATTAACGCGGATTAAATATGGTATGGTTTTTATTGGGACGTTTTTACATGCCTATACCTCTTCGGACTAAACAGCTTTGGTTAAAAAATGAATTGAAGAATTTATTTACATATGCAAATTAAAAATTATTTAAATTTACGAACCAAAACTCAATGTAAACAAATATAAGTGTGCAAATTGGTTAAAATTTTAGAAAACAAACATGGTTGTTATTTAAGTTTGACTTAAGTCGCACTTACCTAAGTTAAGCTTAGCATTATTTTCCTGAAACATTAATTTCTTTTTAATTAAAATAGTCGGATAATAACGAAATTGTTTTTTACAATAAATTTTAAGTCTTCACTTAACGCAAACGTTCTCATTATAAAGTAAAGTGTTATCTACAATTTAAAGACACTTAATATGAAGAAAATTATTTAATAGACAGTTAAAAATAATTACAGCGGTTATTTAACATTAAGTTGTCACTGCATTATAGTATAGAAATTTCTACTCCAGAAATGGATATTTTCATCGAGCAAAACTAAAAGTTGTGATTATAAAAACATTTAGAAATTGAAAATACCACTTAATTACAAACATAATTTAGCTTTAATATGAGGTTTTTTTAAATAAAATATAAAATTGTAGTTGAAGTGTATGATTTCTACGAATTCCATTAAACACAAATCGTTACATGATCAGAACCATAAGTGCATACCTTTAGAATTAATTACCGATTAAATATGGCTACTTAACATGCTACTTATATGTTGTGATCACCGATAAATATTTTTACAGCCTTAAACTACCGCATGCAACTACTATCGCATTGCGTAGTATTATGTTTTAATTTAGTGGCTGACTAAAGAATTCTAACATATTTATTACTCGATTTAAATAACATCACTTACGCTAACATAATCTTGACATAGTTTTTTTAGGGTGCTATAAGTAATGACTCCAGATTAAGCCAGGTATGTGTTACACATAAGCACACAATGTAGATTCTCCATGCAGTAGCGGAAATCTCGAGATGGCTTTCGAACTACACTTCTAGTTAGTTAATCTTACATCCAATTAAACCTTGATTTCCGAGTTTGTTTCTTTAGGTACCTACATATACACAAAGTAAAATATCCCCCCCCCCTTTTATTGAAATTAGTCATTATAAATCACCGCCACCATAAATATATTATGTCCAAATGTCCAAAAACCATCGGAGTGTAGTTACAATGAAATAAATTTTACAATCAAGTCAAATAATAAAACTAATAAAAAAAAACAAGAACTGACTGAATTCAAAAATTGAACTTTAGCTGCATTTTAAAAAATCTACGTACGTACGTCTTCCAAGTTTCGTTTGTTATTTTTTACACAACAAAAAATCATTCAAAAACACCTCCATGTCGTTTATTGCTCGGAGCTAATGATGCTGAAATTAAAACCTTTAAAAAAATTTAAAGCAAGTCAAGTCGCACGCGATGATTTAATTTATAATCGCCGAAGGCCCTAAAACATAATTGTAATTACAAGTCTACTAAATTGATTTTTGGGTCCTCAAACATCGTACTAATTAAAAATATGTTACGGCTATTAATTCGTCGCGATATTCACCTCGAGCATAAAACCAAGTTAAATTTTTTGACTACGCATATCAAAAGGTTATGTTGGTTCGTTACTTTATACCGCAGTAATAAATTTGGACAATTCGTATAAATTATAATGTGTCATATATATTGCAGGATGATTTAAGAGTCGAATTTAAGATTTCACGATATGAAAGATACAAAGATCTTTTGTACTTCGATTATAGTACTAAAGGCCGGTTAATCAATGCCGAGATTTTTGAAACCACATTGCCGGCCGGGATTAGCAACTTCTTCAGCGGTATTTATTTATTTTCAAAAAATTGTTGCCAAGCCAAATAGCAAATTTAATTAAATGAGATAATCTTCGCGTCATATGCAAATAAATGAAATTAAGTTTCAAATATTTTTAAAAACCAATCAATAGTGTTTTCACTAATTACAATAATCGAGTTTTTTATATACCACTCTTGTCTGTCAGATTATTATCCAATCTCTTTGAAAATACCGCAATTAGTGACGGTATTTTCAAGGTAAATTATTTTCACTAAAATAATACACTGCAGATGAGAAGATAAAAATTCTCTTTTTTCGATAATTAAACATCTATTTGAAAAAAATTCGGATTTTCTCTTTTATGTAAAGAGAAGACCAACTTAGATAGATGTTAGATTTGCTAGCAAAACAATGTTAACTCGAAAACCTATTTGTTTACGTTTAAAGTTTGTGTAGGTATGTAGTCGACAAAGTTTACGACATACCTACGGATTGTAGGTAGGAAAACCCTGGATATCGATATCGCATTTGTATATCTCAGAGCTTAATCAGGACAAAGGTTAAAAGTCTTAAAACAAAGCTGACTTTAATTAGCAATCGATAAATTAGTTTTCAATTTTTATTGAGAAAATAGTTTTCACTATAAATCTTCCTTAGTGTGCATGCATTTACGATTGTGTAGGCTTTTGTACTCAAATTTCATGCTCTTCACTGTGTTCCAGAAAAGTTATGTAGCCGATCAAAATTATTGAATTGCTGAAAATTGCAATATTAGAAATTATAGTATTGAAATTGAGCCTTTGTGAAGGGGAGTAACATATAACTCAAATATATTTAAAAAAATATTGGTTGGAGTTCGTGTTTTTGAATTAAAAAAATCTTAATTTCGTTTATTTTGACCTAGTAGTTAGCGCGTTCAACTGCTAACGCCAAAGTAAACCTGACTGGAATTCTGGGAGAGACTGAGGATCTTATGACCGCTTTCGTAGTTCGGAAACTTTAGCTCATTGATGAGCTGAAACGTGGGATGCTGGACAGAATAATAATTATTAAAAGTTCATAAAAACAGAACATCCTGTATAAATACTAAATACTATATTTCATCTCTTCGGTTATTTAATTTAACATTATTGATTGAATTGATTTTGGGCTGACACCTGTTACGCCTATTTCTATTATAATTTTTCACTTCGATAAACAAACATAGCTGATACAAATCACACACATAAATTTATTTAGCTGTAAGTTTATCAGATTGTTATAAATTTTGCTCTGGCGCAATTTATATTTCACGCTTGGAGATATTTGTTAAGTTGTTAGACCTATTTTTATCTATAATCAATAAAACGTATGCTTAAATTTTTTATTCGGTACTTCCCCGTAATATATTGCGCAGTTCTAGCAATCGGTAATGCAGTCGTATTAGGAAACAAAATTGCATTTAAAAGGTTCACGTTTCAGTTTTTTACAACATTACAGTCGTAAACTTGGTTTTTTTCGTCAATTAAACGAAATGTAAGTAAAGGTATTCCCTTGGCGTATTACACAGAACGTTACTGGATGCTAAACTAATGATAAATGTAGTTGGTCATGTGCTTTTATGGATAGAAGCCGATGCTTTTCCCGATAGACTTTGTTCCTTTAAACCGACGCGGAATAAGTAACTTTATCGCAATTATCCTACTTGGATCTTCTAATGCTTTATTTTAACATGTAAAAACTAATGTAAACGTAAGGTTTAGAACTTGCCAATTTTTTTCCATTTAAATCCTTTGTCCTTTAGACAAACACATTGTTCCCATAAATAACGGACTCGTAAACGTCCGAGTTAGACTAATGCTCTTCGCTTAAGAAATCATAAAAGCTGTAGAAAACTACAATAAAAAATCAAATTAAAGTTAAAAGATATTGAACTGTAAAACCCTGCTTTAACGATCCTGACATGAGACACTTGGGCTGCCACAATAAAATTAAAAAAACTTAATTACTTTAAACGGTTTATTTCGGCCGAGGTGAAAATGTGAAATTCCGCTCTAAAAATTGTTCTGTTTGAGGTAGTGCGGGGTTTATTCGCCTATTCAGTTAATTTTGTAGTTTATTACTTAAAAAGCAGAAAATTGCCATTATTACTTTCTTAAATGCAGTAAATAGCAGGCACGTACACGAATAAATTGATTGCTTTTATAGTAATTGCTGTTTCAGGTGCTTTTATCGAGTACAACTAGCGCCTTTACAAAGCCAACAACCGTGTGCTTTAACGGCACATTAATTAATTTTACTTGTAAAAATTCACAATGGCTGTATAAAACACTCACATCGGTTGGCATAAAAAATAAAAGTAATTTAAATGCATATTTAAGGAAACATCACACACTGTACTGCCAGCATAGCTCGACGTGGCAGCTCCTTGACTAAAATAGGCAATGATGGTTTTGTTGTTTTCAACTGGACAATATTTCATTATGGAATCTTGAAAGAAAAAAATTAATTAAAACTTCTCTAATATTTTATTAATCAAAAAAAAATAACTAACGTTTCATTTTAGGTTTTTTTTGGGATTGTTTAGTTTTCTTGTGTAGAATTTTTCAAAATAAGTTTATTTATTCATTTTAGCTTCAAGTAGGTATAATTTTTGTTTTTACAAAAGTTAAATAAATTTAACTTTTAATCAAGTTTGAATTTTGAATTTAATAGCATAACTTCTCAATCATTTCAATAAGTTTTCCAGGTTTGCCTGATGATATACCGAAAATCGAAACATAAAAGTTAACAGTTATGTAGCAAGCTATATCATTCATTTAAATAGTATTCATTCATAAAAAAATTTGAACAATTTTACGTAAGTTATGAATTAAATTATTCTTCAATTTCATGTAACATGTAAAAATTAATTTTATAAAAATATATTTTATTAGTCTTATTTAATTCTTATTTTATGTGAAATTCTATGTTTTGAGTTTCGATCAGTTTTCCCCGTATGCAGAGTTAAAAAATGTTTCCCAAAAAATAATTTATTTTACTAAAGTTGTAGCCTATTAAATTCCCTATCTGTTTTTTTTTCTAGACGTTTCGTTTAACAGATACGGGGTTTGCAAGAAAAGTAAAATAAATAAAACCTAAATTTTTATAATATTTTTTCTCTTAATTTAATTTATAACTCAAAATCTGTTGATTTTAGACGATAAGGGGTTAGAACCTAATTTGTAGATAAGAGAATTTTCTTTAAAAAAGTTTTAATCTATTAAGCCTAACCAATTAATAATATCGGAGCTATGACCGTTTGAAATCAGAAATTCAAAAAATTGTTTTAAAGGGAGGTACCTCCCAAGGGTTTGGACTTGGACAAAAAAATTTATTTAAAAATTTGTTTTAGAAGTATCCTTTTATTACCACCTCAAAGGTTCTCCATGGTCACGGGACACCCTGTATATTATTATTCGTATTAATTGACTAACCACAGCATATTTAAAGAAATTCATGTAAAATTTTAAATTTTTATTTTGACACATCTTTATTTCCTCATTATGCTATAATATTAAACATGCAATATTTTTTATGATAGAATAATTTAACGATGATTTTGTACAATAAAACAAAACCAAGAAAACCTGATATTTACAAGAATAAACTTGAATATCTGTTATAATTTTCACTCTGAAATTTTGTATTAATAAACAACAATTATTTCGAAGAGATAAGTCACTTCTTTTTCACGTCGTAATAATTTCAGGGTAAGAAATATAGCCGATATAAGTTTCTTTCATTTGCTTTATTTATAATATGCTCCGCACCAAAAGTGTCACTACTAGTTTTATCAGTTAAATTTATGAACGTATGGTTCACATGAATATAGTAAAAAATAAGAGAAGAAGTGAAAAAGTTGAAAAAGTCTGAAAAAAAAGTAAAAGTTTTTTCAAATATAGAAGATAAGAATTCCCAAAAACCGTATAAGAATTAATTGCGAAAATTTCAGAAAAGGATCAGATGCTCATGATCCTTGCTCATTTAGTCACATGGATGAATGAAAAACTATCTAAATATTCAGAAAGAATCATTGGTGAATACCAGGGTGCATTTAGAAAGGGCAGACCAGTGCTAGAGCAAGTGTACATACACAAAAAAATTTCAACTCAACAAAAATTAGGGTAAAAATTTCATAAACTGTATATTGTGTATTCGATTGGCTATTTCCATAAGGGTTGCTTAGCCCATCGCAAAAATCTTATAAAAGTATTTTCGAGCATAAATTCCACTCAAAAATTGCAGATCCAGTTAACCAGTGAATTTTTGAGTCGCTTTAAATATTAAAAGCTTTCCTGAAATACCCAGAATTCAAAAATAACTGATCTAGGAGCCCAGATCTCTAAGTACCTCAAAAATTATAATTTTATACTGATACCTTCTTGAATAAATTAGCTTCACTGTAGCTTTGTATAAAAAAATTTTTTCAGATATAAAATTAATAAATCTGAGAAATGACTTAACTAAATTATGCATGAAAATATTTAATTTTCAATATTATTGCCTCCCAGACAAAGTTAAAAATTTTTCGGGAAAACCTGATTTACCCAATAAATGAGATTATAAAATCGTATAAAGCTTGTTTGTCTGTAATTATTAAATTACCGACGAAACGGAGAAATATAATATAAAAAATATCTATTTTTTCATGCTCAACATTTTTGGCCTCTTTTATATATTTAATATTTGTTTATTGTTTAATCTATTGACATTTTCTTTTAATAATTAACAAATAAGTGGTTTAGGTAGTGTAACTCGATATTAATCATATAAAAATTTTAGAAAAACCAAAAAATGCACAAACACTTTTTAGAACTAAAATTTTTTAGGTTAACACAATATAAATACTATAGTATGTGTTTTGAAACGTAAAAACATTATTTATTTATTTTATAAATTATTTTAAAGTTTGTTTTGGTTGTAAATGTTAATTATTTATTTGTAAATGTACTGTACATGGAATGTTAATTGTGAATAGTTAGGTTGCCAATAGAAATAGTGAGAGAATTTGTTCAGCGAGGTTAGTGAGAGACATGGTGAAAGGCGGGATGAATATTCTTGCTCTGCTAAGTTTGATTTTTAAAATTTTTTTGATTAATTAATAAAAATAAAAGTGATTTAGTTTGGAGTTGAGGGTTGTTTTTGTTTAAATTAATTAAGTGAAGTGTTTAAAAAAGGTAAAAATTAAAGAAAATAAAAAAATATTGAATAAGGTTTTGTTAGATCGACGAGCATGTGTGGCTCGCACGTGCAAGCCCAATACCATAAGGTAATAACAAAATTTATGCAAGCCAGCGTTTGAAAATTAAAAATTGAAATAAAATAAAACTGTATGAAAATTTACATTTTAATTTTAAAATATTTGAACAACAAGAGTTAGAAGATTTTATTAGATAAGTAAAATTTTACAAATTTTAATAGCTGGGGGCATAGCAATACATACGGTGTATTTATATTGTGTTAAGCTAAAACATTTTACTTCTAAAAAGTGTTTGTGCATTTTTTGGTTTTTCTCAAAATTTGATATGATTTTTTTTTAAAGCTCAAATGGATTTTTTGAAAATGTACGTTTTTGGTTTTTGAAAAGTCTCCAATGGGAGTAGTTTAAGTATAGCCATGAAATTTGTTTGGTTTTGCGATTGTTTCTGGGTATGCTACACTGCAAAAAATATAAAAATATTATGACATTATTATGTAGTATAAATAAGGATAGAACGGGAGTAGCTCAGGTGTTCAGATCAAAAAGTAAATATTAATTTTTATTGTCTGCAATATCTCACTGTGATTTTACCCTAAATGCCAAGTAATAGGTGTATTAATTCACTTAATCTCCAAAATGGGATTGAAGTTATGCTGTCGAAAGAATATCAATGTCGTTCGTCACATATTTAGTGCCACATTTAGTCATCATTACAATTAGGTGCAATACGTATGTTGATCACAGCTTTGTTTATCGATTTACAATTCAAACAGTAATTTAAAATCTGAGTAGACATCGATTATAACTTGTACAAACCATATCAGATTAAATAAAATATGGGCGGTTTTTAATAGAAATGAAAGTTATCAGTTTTATTTTTACAAGGATTAATGCTGCTTTAAAAACTTACTACACATTTTGACTGCCTTTTACGTCAAAAACCAATTATAAAACTGGGGTAATATAAGGATTACGATGTTTTATAACTCAATAGGCTTTAATTTACATTTTGCATTCAAATTTGCATTACAAATTCAACATTTACGCAATATTTATGCCGTTTCTTATTTTTACTTTTCGACTTTGGCTGCATTTCTTAAACCTTTTTACGTCTTGTTTATTAATCAGTGCTTACATGTTTCAACTGCCTTCGCGTTTTTAAAATATCCCAATTAATTTTGCGCTTTAAAATGTCGTTATGTCGTTAAAGTGCTCCATTACTGGTTCTTAAATTGAAAATATTAACAATGTTGGCTTAACGTTACAATTTTACGTGAAATTAATTATGGCAATTGATGAAACGATTTAATTAGCGGCACAAAAATGTTTGCACTAATTAACAAATTTTTCAAAATAAAAAGTTTCAAAAAGCGCACTGCGGATCATAAATAAGCTAAAACTAATTGTTGCGAGTTATGGTAATTTTTCCGCTAGGGTTATTATTTTTAACGATTTTTATGTACTAATTATGTGGCAACTTCATGAGACAACTTGATTTGTGGTAGAATGTAACACCAATTAAATTCAATTTAAAAATCCTCTTTGCCGCGTAGTATTTGAATTTAACTGCTGAAAAGTCGCTATTTACAAGAGAACTAATCAAATAACTTCAGGTTACTTTTCTAATAGCGACATTTGCTAGAGGTGTTATAATTATCCAAGGATTAAAGTTGTCTTTAGTTTTAGAGTTATTTTCTATAATATATTTCGCATAAAAAAGTTGTTTCAAATGTTATTAACCAATCGATAACATCGAAAAACTGTTATAAATATTTTGAAATGACACAAAAAACACATTTAATGTGTTTCTCTTGAATAATTTCTTCGCTCGATTATTAGTAGTCCTGAGAAACATAAAGAATCTCCTTATTAAAATAACCGAAGACACATAGTTTCGATTAATTAACTTATAATTATAATATAAATTATCCAAATCTACTAAATTCTTCTTCGTTTTACATTTTGTTTTACAAATTCAAAATTAGGTTCTACAATCTAATTATGCTGCTTTAGCAAACAGTTAATCCGATTTACTATCGCTAGCGCACGTAGCCAAGTGGGTCTTAAAATTAAAGATAAATTACGTCGGCAACAAAAGGTGCAATTTACGACTACACCGACGAGGTGAAATTAACTATTACCAATCATCGCACTGTAAGTAATATGCAATTTTACGCGTTTACAAAATATTTTTATTTAAATTTTACGATCCAAGTAATTCCAATATAAATTATCATCCCCACATTAACTTCTTCCACGAGAAGCAACCAAATACTGTGCCATTTAATTTTTTTTAAATTTATATACCGTATTGGGTGGTCTGTAATAATTTAATAACTATCACCTTTAATGCCATAAATTTTTATATATTGTATAGAAAGAACAGTAGTAGTTGTATCTACCAGTGGCGTCCCGTTCATCATTATTGTAGATTTGGTTTACGATCTTGTATGCTGCTGCAAATAAATATGTAACGTACCGTTAATTTGAAGGCAATAATTTACGAAATTAAATTAATATATTAAAAATATTAGTTTATTATTAAAATTAGCGTTTTATTAGTTTTTAACGAGTCAACGCTCTTTTATTATTATTTAAATTATGAACAATTCAATATTTTTACGTTGGTACCATCGCAACAAGACATAATATTTTTAATGATCAAAACTGTAACAAGATATTTATTTATTAAAAACATTTTAAATCTTTCGTGACCACAATATATTAATTATTATTTATAACTTGTTACTTAAGCAGATGCTCAAATTAACACAAAGCGCATTTAACATATTTTATGGCAACAAAAACGATAGCCAATTAATTTTAAAATATTGAATATTCAAGTACCAGTCTTTCGAGTAATTGTCGGATTTTAAAAATTATAATGAAGACAAAGATTTATGTGCCCCCCTCTGCAGAATTTTGGCAAAGCTCGCATGATCGAATTCGATATTTATAATTAAAAGTAAATCATTTTAAAATATAAACAGTAGCCAAAGTCAAAGAGACCGCTTAACACGGCACCCTGAGTGCCTTACGAGTTTTGATAACGAACGACTTGCGCACCCATAAACCAACCTTTAAATTTTAAATCAAAATTTACTTCCTCAATTCAGGTGAACTATTTTTTCTACTTATTTATGAGAATTAAATTTGTGCACAATAAATTTCGATACTAATGAATCGAATTAATCAAATAATTTAGTAACGCCTTTATAGCTAAAGCGGTTAATATAGCGCCTACCTAATTTTACCCGGAATAATATATCGAGTCTAATAAATGTCTAAAATATTTTTAGATCCATAACACCGTCTATCACTTAACATTTCTATATTTAATAATTAAAATTCTAGATTTAATCGATTTAGATAAGATTGCCCATCTAAATAGATTAAAATAAGCGGCGAGTTTTTCGAAAAATTTCTGAAATTTTACCCGACGTGAGAAAGCAGTAAATAATTTCGTTCCGATGTTTCGTAATGATTTAACGCATTTTTCGTGACATTTTGGTCATCTCCGTTCAAAACATGAAATATTTGTTTACATAACCCCAATTTCTTTACCTTTTTTTTTAGAGAGCACATAACATTATTTTGATACGCAGTAAAAAATGTGTCAACAATTTAAGAAGTCGTTAATATTGCAAGCACAGCATTCATGAATCAAAAAGTATGTTGACCTATAAAAATGCAAAAGCTTACAATGTTAAAGAGTAGGTAATTTGCATAGCGATTATGTAAATATGCATCACACGGCTTAATCCAAATCTTTCTTCTTGCTTTTTAATACGAAACTTGATTTTACATGTGTTTTATCTGATTTTGCAAATGTAATAGGCAGAAATTTACCGAGTAAAGAAAGTATATTTGTCTGCAATAAGAATAATAAATTTAATTTACATGCAATACTTTGGGTGGTCTCACTTTTGTTGCAAAATATGCAATTTCGTATTCAATTTCATACGCATATAAATAGTATCAAGTAAATAAATTATTTACGATTATAGATTAACAATAAATTTTTTTATGTTTTTGAAAGTTAAAAATTTTCTCTTACTCGTGCAATAAAATAATACGCAAATTGTAGTGCTCAATTCTTTTATATTGTAACGAAAATTAAACCGTTTATTTATTCTAAAGGGCTAATACAAATATTTACAGATACGCTTAATAACAATTACTGCACTAAAATTAACACTAAATTAAATTACACTACAATTTATTTAACACTAAGTCCGGATTTATTTAAACAGTCGGTATATTGTTTATCACTTCACTATTTATTTCACACTTTATTTTTGTTCACACTTGTAACTTCAAACTGGAATTAATTCGTCACTAGAAATCGCTCTGCATTTATATCTAAATGCAGCTTCCAGAAATTTCCATACAATTTCTATATAATTCGATACGTTTCTAGATTGTAAGTTCAGCAATATTTGAATGCTGTTATCATGCATGACTCATTATAAATAATTCATCATGTTTGACTCATCATTAGTCATCAGATATAATTAAACGTTCTTTCGTAACAATATTATCGTCAGGATTTGTTGAGAGCCAAAATAATAACTTTCATAAATTTTTTAAAATCAAAAAGGAAAATTTCAATCGGTATATTTTTTCTAAATAAAGAATAAATTAAGAAAAGTGTTTAAAATTAAGTTACAATTATTTAAAATTTTGTTTAACCTCCCCTTCCGTTATATCAAAAATTTCACGATATTTTACTCTTTTGGATTTAATCGATAAACCAAATATATCAAAACAATTACATTTTAAATAATCCTTCGTGTAAATCAACATTGAAATAAATTAAATTTCAAGAACTTTTGACGTGATAACGTCTTATAAATTGATATACCGACTGCACGAACAAAAAACATGACTCATTGTCACGTTCCACAAGCGAGAGTGCGGAACAAACGAGAGAGAGGCACGATCGGCTTTGCATCATACTTAGACATTTGAATTATAAAATGCCATTAAAAAAACTTGTCCGGCATGAGGTTCGATCTCGCGCTCACCAAATAATGTAATAACATAGTTTTAATTCGTATTATCTGTTACATAAACATAATTCAATTCAATTAATAAAAGTATGCAATTTTTTATCAACGTTTTCTTATGACGTTACACGTAAAATTATCGTCCGTAAACCGACTTTACAGACAACCCGAGTGTTTTTTTTGTAAAAAATTAATTCAAATATTTTTATAAATTTAATTCTTCACATTTTTTTTTTTAGTTTTTACTTATTATCCGAAACCACTTAATTGTTGCTTTTACCTAATTATCCGTTTCACATGCTTCCGACGATCTCTATTCTTTAGCTTTTTGGTCCTTCATCTTCAGCAAGGATCTTAATTTAAATTTTTTGTTAATCGTTTCAATTCGCACTTTTATTTTTTCTACTTAGAAATTTATACATTATATTATACTATCAAAATTTGCATTGTTTCTTTTATTTTTCGAAATCTTGAATTTAATTTTACTTTTGTAAATTTTCAATCACGATTTTTGTTATAATAGAATTTCTGACATCTCTATTTTAGATTCTTAATTTTTAAGTTTTTGCTGTTATAGTTTTTGTAATAGAATTTTTCAGTTATGATTTCATAGATTATTTCTTTATTATTATTTTTAACGTTGTCCCTATAAATTAATTTTATTTCTTCCTCGATCAGTTTAACATTGTTTAAAATTTTCAATGAAAAATTTTCGTTTCTTAGTTCATCATTAATTTTCAGTAAATACGTACAAGATAACTGTAATTTTAATTTTAGAATTTGAATTTAGTTTTTGTATTCATGATTAAAATTATACTAATTTTCTTGCATTCTGCACTTTTTATTTTCTTCAAATTAATAAAGTTTTTTAGGCGGTTGTTATTTTTTTTATATTACTCGCGTCTTCTCCATCAATGTCACGATTTCTGTGGTTTCCTTATATTCAAATTTATTTTCTAGTTGCTTTTATTTTTAACTTTTCGTCTTCTTTCAGTTCGGTTTTATTTTTTTTCCTTTTGTTTTTCACTTCAGCTCTGATTCTTCATATTTTTTTTTGTCTTCGACTTTAATTTTTCTGGTTTATTTTTGTTGTTCTAGCTTTCTTTGATATTTCTTTTGTTTTTCCATCTTGAGAACGGAAAATTTTGTTTTCAGTGGATTTAATCGCGGGGTTCACGGATGGTTGGATTAAAAAAATTTATAGAAGCAAAAACGTCTACTCTTTTGTATATCGGTTTCAATTTTGTATTTTGTTTAATTTTAAAATATGTTGAAAATGTGCCGTGTCAAGGTTTTGGAGAAATTAAAGATAAAAAGATCGTTGCGATGAAGGTAGAATCCGGTCGACCGTGATTTTGTGATCTCAGATGGAAAAATTATAATTGAAATGAAAATAAATTGGAAAATTATCATTAAGAAGAATTGAAGTGAAATTAAGTATTTAGAGAAAGTTAATTCATTTAAATTCAAATTCTAATAATTGCTTGTTTGAAATTGTAGGTGATGTCTGAGTAAAAAGCCGTATCATTTATTTTTGGATAGGTATTTATTTATTATTAGATTTAGTGCAATTTAAAATATTTAAAACTTTAGAAGAATTTTTTAATTTAGATGTACCTAGGATTTTTATTGAATATCACAGCAATATTTTTATTATTTAATTTTATTACGTACATTTTTAGGTTGGTAAAAAAATTGACCAATCGGAGGTGTATTACAGAACGGCAGAAGTATATTGCTATGCCTCCAACTTTTACAAATTTTATGTATTTTCACTCTCTTCTGAAAATAGTTGAGATAACACAGATTATTATTTTTAGCTATGAGCTCTTGTAATTTTTAAAATCGTCAAATTAAATTAAAATGTTCAACTTTTCTTTTTAATCTGTGGCCTTGCAAGCGCACATGGTCCTTTTTATCTGGCCACGCCCGGCTAAACAAATTTGTTGCGACGTACTTTTGCACATCGATTAAAATTATCACAAATTCTTCACTTTTCTAATTTTATTTAACAATTTGCACTGCACTTTATCAATTAAAATAAAAACATCAAATCAACTTAACTTATTTTATTGATTTAAAAAAAACACATTAACAATTTTAATTTTCATTGCGGGAATGATGTTCGTCCGCCCGTCTATTCGACGTGAAGGCCTGAGCTCAAGTCTTCTATTCAAGCCCTACTCTTTTCTACTTTTCTGTTTTTCCCACCTTTATCTACACAGCAAATATTCAACAAACAATTTTATATACAATATTATAAATAAATACTAAACAAATTTAAACTTAAAAATAATTTTCAAAATAAATGAAATTAATGTTGTTTTGGTTTTCAAAACACGACAATATATAAACATAGATCATTATTAGATTTGATAACTACCAATTAACCAATTTTATTTAAAAATAAAAAATAGTTTACCACTAAATATTATCAATATAATATTGTGCTGAGAATTATCTTAGCTGAGTTTAAAATTTTTGTTCTTTGTCTTGTCGGCAAATTACTACCAAGATCATCTTTTTCCAATAAAAATATTCGATCTAATTTTAATTTTACAACTTTAAAATTTTTTTATACTTTCTTGAGGAAAGTAAACTTTCTGCCAACCTTAAATTTCTAAAACTTTTCCCACAAAATAAAATTAAAAAAATTAATACAACAAAATCTCAAATTATTAGTAAATTTTTAAAATAACTACAAAGGCGAACAAAATCACTTTAATATATTACGTACTGTCATGTTACGAATCAAAGTATTAATTTTGATTTTTAATTTTGGGAAATATTTGAATTTGAATTTTGGGAGGTAAACTTTGGAAATACAAAGTTGGTAAAAGGAAAATTTTGATCGAAGCTTTTTTGTCGAAAATGGTCGAGGTGATGGACGTGTGATTTTGATGTCCGAAAAATTTAATGAATTAAGTTGATGATTTTGAAAATATAAGAGATTTTTTTGATAAATAGTGTTTTATTGAGATTTATGAATGGAATATACTTAGTTGATTATGAAAAAGTTTGAATAGATTTTGAAAATAAAAATTAAACAGAAGCAAATTACATAATTAAAGATGGTAAATAGAAATGGATAAAGTTTAAGAATTGTAATTGAAAGTTGAGTAAATGGTAACAGTTTTTGATTTTCATATTAAAAATTATTGAAGGAACTACAAATTGTTGCTGATAAGCCGGACTGCGATACCGGTATCTATAAATTTAACATTACCATTTTGGAATTATTGAAAACAAAATTAAAATTACAAGTTGAAGAAATTTTTTTTATTTGTTTATTAAATTTTTAAAAATTTTAAATTAATTAATTAGAAAAAATAACATAGCAGTACGCATATAATAATTATCAGAGGCGGAACTAGCGGGATGCGATATCATTGAAAAGAATTTAATACCAATAAAAATATAATATGTAAATATTATTTAATTTTTAATATTAACAATATTCACAAATATGTTGAAAGATTTTTTTTATTGAGATAAAAATAAAATGGGTATTATTTATTCTTATTTTAAATTACCGACATAAAACTACATCATACAAAAAATGATTATGCAAAGTTTTTATTTGGTGACTCGTGACTTCAGTTTCAGCAGGAAAATTATTTTTAAAATTAAAGCTAATTATAAACTTATAGATTATTTTATTAAATTAAAAGCTATTGTAAAACCAGATTTTATGTAATTTTGATTTACAATAAATTATGGGTAATATAATATGTAAGTTATATGTAGTATTAATTATATTTTATTTTGTTTACTTTGTACATGGGGTCTCTCAACTGCTTGTTACACAACTAATAATTATATGAAAAGTTTTATAATTATTGCAGTGTTGTTCTCAATAAATTTAGAAGTCTCTAGAATGTATCATTTTTATTCACAAGCTTCATAAAAATTATAATTTTTTTTACTTCTTATTTTGATTCTTTTTCAGTTCTCCTTGCTTTCAATTATATCTTATAGGTTTCAATTTTTTATGGCAATGCCTATCTTCTACCGCTACTATATTTCCAAAATTATTTTACAATTCACAGCCACTTAAGTCAAAATCATTAGAATATTTTTTTATCAAGAGTTTCCCTCAAAATTTTAACAAACAAAAATTATATAAGAAATAAAAAAACTATTAAATCAATATTGTTTGTAATACTTTTGTAATACATTTCGACAATATTACCAAAAAATGTTTGCATTATTGTATTTAAGCTATACTAGAAATTATTGCCCCAATATTATTTTACCACGAAATACCATTATTTATCCTTTCCTTATTTATAACTTGGGTATTGCATTTTATTTCAGTGGTATTATTTTCAAGTTAGATTAAAATTTAAAGTTTTATTGCAAAATTATGAACCGTGGGTTTTCCAAACTCAATCTTAGATCTGAGTCGAGAATGTGATTACGAAAAATTACGAAAATTATTTGTAACTACAATAAATAATTGTCGCCTACAACGAAAAGATTAAGTGACAGACCCACTGCTTACTCCATCTACACTTAATAACTAAAATTTATACCAGTTTTTCGTTTATTTTTTTACAAATATTTCTGTTTTCTTTTGATATCACATTGCAATAAAAAATGTATTAGTTTTGATTTGCAACTTTTGTAATTTAATCAAATTGGGATTGTTTATTTTAATTTTTGCAATAATTGAACCGTTAACATTAATTTAATGAAAGGTTTGTGAAAGTATCGATAAAAAATTGGATCAAGATCGATTTATTATTTATTTGATAAGGTGTAGGCGATCGACTATTATTTGATTCTTCCTTGTAATAATATCTATCGCTAGAGTGTTACTTATAATATTAAACGGTGATTTAGACAATTAAATGTGACATTGGCATTCAATTGTATGGGCGATAATTGCGTAATACATTTTAGATGGCAAATCTCAACTATTAATAACAATGTTAGTTTATATTACTTTTAACATAATTTACATAAGTAACGACATTGTTAAATCCCACATTAATGATAAGAAAAAATCAGAATTTGTTTGGAAATGTGACATTGACAACAGCCAACTTACGAAGCCCACACAAACGAAACAATTCAATCAAAAAAAATAAAGAAATAAGGATAATAAAGATAATAAACAAACTCTAGCCACATATAAAAGTTAATCGGGGCTTGTTTAACTTTAACAAACTGGTAACAAATAACATTAACTTTTAACGATATCTGTCTGGAATCGATGATAATTTTTGAATCTAAATGTCAATTAAGATAACTTAGATGAAAAATCGGTTTGTTCCCTTATCACTTTTGATCAAGCTTTTTAATTATCGATTAAGTTGCTTTGCATAATTACAAATCTCAATCACTTATTATGTCAATAACTACCAGCTCCTTTGCAATTACAAACCATTTAATAATTGCTAATCGTCGATACCGCATACTAATTTAAAAATATTGCAAATTAGCCTGCTACGTTTAGGCGCTTAATTACAAGGTTGCAGTTTTTTTATTAAATTTTTGAAAAATAATAACCGACTTATTTACATCGACAACCGATTACGGTTTTATTTTTCCGATTTAATGCACAAAAATGCATAATATATCGAATAAGTTGGTAATAAAATTTATTTGACGACGAATGTTTTTATAATTGCTTTGTAAACATTGTAAATGCCTTTTCTCAAGTTCAATGCCACTATTCGAAAGCAATTCTTGCCTTTTTTTATTTGTTTCCTCATAAGTGTCAACAATATCTTAACGACTGAATTTTAATACTTCAGAGGTTTTAAAGAGAAAAAATTAAAAATTTTTAAATTAAGAAAGTTGTTGCTAAACAATGGACCTTTATTGAAGTACTAAATGGTTGAAAAGGAATAATATAAGTGAAGTAGGCAATAAAAATGTTATTAAAAGTAAATAATAATCAATAATAATAAAATAATTTTGATCGTCGTGTGTGTCGTCGTAATTAGCTTTTAAACAAAAAAAGGAAGTTGTTAATGACACTTAGGAGATAGAAAATGAATACATAAAAGTAAGTACGGCGCCATTTACAACTTACGAGTGCTATTTATTAAAAAGTTAAAAGGCGTACACGATGACATGCTGTACAATTAAGCAGCAACAATTAGCAACGTATTATCAGTCAAGTTAAAGTTGTAATTATTAAGCTTTTGCAAATCTAACGAATAAATCTAAAGCTTTTTGACAGATTAATGTTGTGTTTTTGATATCATACCCATTATTATCGCAAATGCATAGATTGTCTTCTTGCATGAATATTTATAAGTTAAAGGGAGGTCTCGTAAACATACTCAAACATTTTATTTCTTAACTTTTTGTTTGTGGGTGTTCGCTTTAATAAATAATAAAAAAAAAACGTTATTAAACGTATTTACTGCGATATTGTACATATATGTACGTTACTTAATCGTAAAGATTATTTAAACCATCCATAAAGTAATGTAAATTAATTATTATGTTAACGTATCTCAATTATTATAACTTTATTTGATCGATGAATAAAATTGTTTACTGCATAATAACTCAATCAGCAGCTAAATTAATCATCTTACTGATCCTCGTTATTACCAATACATAAATTTTTATTAACAATTTTATTGGATCATTAGAATGGAATTCTATAAATAGAAACCTTTAAACATTAGTAATTAACTTGTGATAGACGGCCAATCAGACCGTTGCCTACTTTTGGCTCGTGCAATTGTATATTGATAATTTCGCAAAGTAGAACACTACAATAGATATCTAAATTCAAAAATAAAAAACCGAGAAAATAACTGGCAATTATATAATATTTGAATTCAAGTTTTACATATCTGAAAGGCGCTTAATGTTGATGCCAACTGGTGTATGATATATCTTCTTCCTGGTCTCCTAGAAAGGACGTGGGTAGTTCTTCTGTCTGCATGGAAATCTCGATAGCGTCTGTTGCAATAGTAAACCACGCAAAACTTTCTGTTCAGTCAAAATATGTAATAACGAAATAACATATAATCTTTCCTGTCTCTGATAGTGGTAATAAACAAACTCTTGTAATTTAGAGGGTAAAAAAAAGGTTTATTCGAATTGATTACGTTAAGTTAACGTTGCGATAACGTTAATTTAACGTTGTAATATCGTCGCGTTTCTACGTACGATAGCAAACTGCGAGTCGCCGCTGGAGACGGCCGTGTGCTTTTGCTGTTCCGTTATCTGGATGAATTGTTCAGAATGACCCGAATTCGATACACCTGCTGCTGTTTGTAATTAATTTATTTTTCCACAGCAGTGTGGTTTGGTGAGTTAGAATTTTTGGCAAAAAATTTTTCAAAATTATGATTATTGAAAAATAAACCCGTAATCGTTTGATTATTGTTTATAAAAAACTTGTTTTGTGAGGAATTACTTAAAACCTTATGGGAAACTAATAAAATAATTAAAGTCAATAAAATGTTATCTCACAATTTACATCGAACAAGCAAGTTTTTGTGCGAAAAAAGTGTTTTATTTTGCACTTAAGATTATAATAATTATGATGCGTCCATTTAGAGCACTGAAGAATGTGTTTTAAAGTTTTAATTAATTAATTATTAAATTATATTAATTTTATGTGATCGAAAAACTAGACGATATATTAGAAATGAAGACCGCGGAAACAAAGCGAGAATAATTTTCCCATTTCCATTTTCGGAGTGGAGAAACAAACAAAAATGGAGAAATCTACTTTCTGTACATGGCGTACGCATTAAGTCGATTCTTACTGGATGTTTTTGCTTAATTGCATAAAATTAACGATAAAGGTAAAAGGTATTACGATTATAAATTTGAAAGAAAAAAAAAGTTATCTTGTCGATACATCTCCGATAGACTGCTTAATTTATTTGAAAATTATTAATGTTATTTATTATGATTTATTAAAATGAGCTGAATTATAATTATATTTAGAACATTAATTTTTATTGAAATTATGTTCAGATTATCTACGAATGCAGACAGTGAAACTGTCACTTAATTGGCGACATTTAAAAGACCACCAGCAATGAAAAGTTTTTTGTAAATATATTTGTATAAATGACAAGTTTGACATAAGACTTGTTAGATATTATGAAGAAGAATGCAATAATGTTTTATAATCGCGACCACCCATTATTGTATCTAATTTAAATAAGAGATAATATTAAAAAATAAACTATTGTTGCGCTATTATAAGTACGAAAAAACGTCTTCGAGTCGAAGGCGAAGGTGTGTGGGGTCTCTTTGAAGGAGCACAAGCTTACTTGTAAAGAGGCGCTTAATTGAGGCTACTGTTGTTGTTAAACGCGCACTTAGTGGTAAAGTCGCATACTAATGACCTTTTTACACGATCGGAACGCGTCCCGATGGCGGCGGTTTGCTCTCATTTCGAAACCGTGCGTAAGTTGCGCCTGTCCACCGCTAATTAGATTAACGGTAAATCTTATGCAATTATGATAATTTTAAGTTAACAAACAAAGACATCAGCATTTGTGACAAGGTGACTTACTGTTAGAATCGGGAATATTTATGGAGGCCTAATGTGGTACGAGGATAGACGGTAAATCGCCGTTTTTCTTTGGTGCAAAAAGTGGAAAAGAAAATTAAATGCGAGTCCTCCTATACAAAGTTGCGTAATTTAATTTACAACTTTAAATTATGCACTTAACCTAATAAAGATAACAATAGTTTTGACTTCGCAATATTAATAATCTCATAAACTACAAAGCTATAATCTTAAATCAGCTTATTAAATAATAAAATCAACAATTGTCAATGTACCTATAAGGAGGTTACGGGTTAAATCGTGCCTTGTTCACTTGTAATTTAATTATCCTCCGAGTAATAAATTTTCGTACACCAAAATTTTTAAATTAGATCACCTTAACATAATTTAGTATTACCACAAAAGAATTATTTAATTAATTAAATGCTAATGTCTTAAATTCTAATTTGAAATACAAAGACTTGCCGAGATGCCGACTCGATACACTGATTTATAGACAAAAGATTAAACTACTTTTTGTTACAAATACGTTTAAGTCAATTATTCCTTCCAACTGCTTGCTTTTTCTCTACTTTTCATCAAAATATTTCAATAATTCCTCCCCCTTTTTTACGTAAACGCTTGCTTGGGTTCTTCGAGTCTGATTTCGAAATTGTATGACAAGATTAATTAAGCTAGGTAGGAAATTAATTTCCCCACCTTAAAGCATCCTTAATAACCGTCTTTAATCTCGCATGATGCCGTACAACATGGCTAGAAAAATAATAACTCTGTGATGTTTACTTTTTGTATGCAAATCCTATGAGTCACATCAAGATTTGCTTATTAGATTTTAATAATAAGGTGCCTTATAAGGGATGAAATAAATCTAGTTGTTAGTGGCTAGTTTAGTTAAATGGGCTAAGATGTATTTTATTATTCATGTATAAAGATGCTAATTTTATCTAGTAACACGTGAATTAAAATACTCGACACCAACTTAAAAATACATCACAACTTTGAAAACGCCTTGGGTGCTTATAAAAATTCTCAATGAAATGTAAAAAGAGTTTTTTTTACTTGGATTACAACTTTACAAGAAACATTGTTGAAAGGTCATTAATATAAATTGATATATTACGAATACACACGAAAGCTTGTAACTTTTTTAAATTACTTCATAAAGGGGACTCGAATTTAGAAAACCACAATATTTTGGATAATAAAATTAATTTTAATATCAAATTTTTAAATTTGTTTTAAATGTAAAAAACAAACATTAGGAGAAACTATTAAATTAGAAATTTATGGCCGAGAGTTGCACTGCATGACTTCCTAGCTTTACGGTTCCAAGGCACACGCCAAGCTCACTTAAAGATCCGATATTTTAAATATAAAGCCATAATTTTAGATTTTTTTGGAATCTAATAAAATACTTTAATATTTAAATAAAATAATAATTTTATTCAAATGTTTTCGAACCGGAGTCTCACGAGAAGTCAGGTAAGCAGTTTTGGAAACTAAAACATGCATTTATTAATCTACACAAATAAAAATTTCACAGTTAAAACATTTATTTATTTGTATACCACTTTAACAAAAATATACATTTGTCACAACGTCAGGGTTATGAATACCAAGTTCGATAAAGGAAATGCAAAATTTAAGCACTTGACATTCAATTTTACCTTTACTCCTACTAAAATTACAGTAAATTTATATTTGACAACAAAAATTAAATTGAAACTTGTGGGTTTAGAATGTGAGTAGGTTCGTATTGTACAATATTTTCTAAGGTACAACAAAATAAATTTAAGTTACTTTTCAAAATATTAATACACAGCGGAGCAGTTCGATATGAACCCATACATTGTGGTTAGCTTCTCTACTGCGCCATTTTTGTAACTTTTTTAATATTATTTTTTAGTAATAAATTTCAGCTACACCAACAGCAATTCTTTAAAAATATTGGAATAATAATTATGTTGTTACTAGAAATTAACAAGCGATGGAAATATATTATTAAATAATATTATGGAAGACATTTGTGAGGCAGATTACGAATATGCGGGTTTATACGTCATATAAAACGGCTACTTAAATATTTATTAAAATAGCTAAGCAGGAGTAGTATCTTTCCATCATATTATTTATTCAGAAAATTTTACAGAAAGAGATGTTTAATTTAAAAAATGAAACGTGAATTTAATTTAGTTAAAGAGCACTCTGTATGTATTTACAAGTGATCAATTTAAATTTTTATTGACTTGTGTATCATATTACTTGGTTGAGTAAATGCAAATATATTTTTGTTGCAAATAAATGCAATTTGACTAAAATAAATAAATATGATTATTTATTAATAGATAAAATATAATAATAAAAATAAATAGTAGATGTTTCCCGTTTGTTTTTTATTTGTACTGCATCCCCTCATGTCCCCCTCATGAAATAATTTTGGGGGTAAGAATAAATCTTTTACAATTTAAAATATAATAAAGTACATTTTTATAATTTAAATGTCTCAAATACTAGCTTTACTGTCTGTGAATCTGCAGACAGAGCACGAATCTTCTACGAAATTATACTGAATCTTACCTTTGAATCAACTTTTAGTTTAATTATTTTAATTTTATATAAAACTTTTCCCTTTTCTCTTTTAAAGAAAATATCTACAATCTCTCTTTGTACAAACCGGGGGGTCTGGGGGGTATGGAATACCCTCCAGTACTTCACTAAAAACGTTAATTCGACGTCGTTTTAACCGTAATCTTATCTTTGAATCACCTACCTATAAATAAGTATTGTATTTTTAGTTATATTTTATTTTTATTTAATTAAGATAAAAGTCAGTGACGTACAGTTATTTATAAGGCAAACTAGAGATTACAAAGGGGCAAATTGTGCAACTTTCTTCAGCTACAGCTTTTATGATAATAAAACGTAAGCTACGTTTTTGTACGATCACTTTGTAGCAAATAATTTGATCAATCATCAAATCAATGATTAAGGATCGTATCAAAATAAAATCAAAACCTCCTCTCGAAGACTGAAGTTGCAATGTCACAAACAAAATCTTAGTTACTTCCTTTTGAAGACGAAAATCAACTCTCTTGAAGTAAAAAGATTTTTTAACAAAAAAACTCCAGCTTAAATGTTCATCAGTATTACTTTTTAATGTACTGACCAGTGGCAGCTGGAAGCTGTAAAACATAATATTAAATCATACCTGATGCATTTTAAATAAATAATTATTGATATTATAGCCAACCCCAAATAATATTTTGTACGTTCTTTAAATACAATTTTTAAGTGGAATACTGCGATACTCCCAAAATCCCTTGGTTTCAAAGAATTTTATTTTAGGATTAAACTTTTCTCTCTTTCAGAGCAAATATATCTACAAACCGGGGGGTCTGGGGGGTATGGAATACCCTCCAGTACATCATTAAAAACCTTAATTCAATATCGTTTTAACCGTAGTTCCCGCAGGCTCTACAGTGCGGGAAAATAGCAGGTTAAAAGTTTTGATAAGTAGATCTTAATTTACTAACATCTCATGACGAAATTAATATAATAATATGATATGTTTTATCAAGTTGTTCCAGTTTTCCTTGAATGCGGGAGATAAGACGGTCAGTCTCAGGGTGGACGCTCAAAACAAAAATAATACATATCAATACTAAATTTCTTCGAGTGTGATTTTAAAATTTATTTTATTCCAATGATAATATGGAATCGAAATTAAAATGGCTGTCGATAATTTTCTCGTTTTTTCGACCAATTATATAAATATTTATTAAATCTTTCATCAAATCCAATTAATAATTTCAATCAAAAAAATTACCCATCCAATAATAATCTTTAATTATAAAAAAAATCCAAAAAAACTCACAATAGAAATTTAAACTAAAATTCTTCTTAAACCTTCTAATTATTATATTGAAAATCAAAAATATTCTAAATCAAAAAATTAGAACTTTCTAAATTTATCCGTTCAAAAAAACTCAAAACTTATTCAGCGCAGCAAAATTCAGGCCTCCGCCGTTCTTGGCAAAAGAGTCCCCACTTTTATCAAACTTCCGCCAACATTAGATTAACAAAACTTTGATCGCCTAATTCAAATTCAAAATTCCAAAAATATTTGTAATTAATAACAGGGGCGGCCAAAAATATTTAGTAACACAACAATATTATTGTAAAGTTTTAAATTGGATATAATATTTTAAATTAAAATTAATGAAAAGATTATAGGAAATTATTAATTTAAAAAAAATTATTAAAAGATAATACCGAAATCAAAATTTATTGTTACTACATTTTAAACAATTATTTGTTTTATTATGTATTATACAATAAATTATTTAAAATAATAATAAAATTGTTTAAATTATAAAAGAATTTCTTTAAGAAAAAGTAAATTAAATAGAAAATAACTTAAAAAAATAACTTAACACAAGTTATAACAAGAAACCTGTAACACTAGTTTTTTGTTTTTTGTGTTTTCTTTTTAAGTAATTTTTACTATTTTAATAGCGTAATTTTTTCAGAATTCTATTTTCTTGTTTATTTATTTATTATTTATTATTTTTATTTATTCAGTTATTTTCTATTTTATAGTGAACGTGCTATAGGTACAAAAACGTGGTAAAATTTGAAACTTATTTTCAAATTTAGTTTTCGAAGTGATAGATGGCATTATATGTCTCTGCTTCAACCCCGTTGTATGGAATTTAGGATTCATATTCATTTACTTAACCTAAAATTTCATTTAGACACATATTACGTTGTTTAGATTGGTTATTTAGTAAGCGCAACATTTAAAGTTTGGTTAATTTCTTGATTTTTTAATTTTTAAATTTTTTCAATTTTTTGGTATATTTGCTCTCACTTTTTGTTATTTTTACTGTTATACATGACTGATGATCAAAAATAATTGTAAAATAAGAGCCTTTATATTACGTTACAGAGTTTTTTGTTTTTTATTTTTAAGTAATTTTTATCATTTCTATAGCGTATTTTTTTCAGAATTGTATTTTCTTGTTTATTCAAATATTCTAAGCTTGTGTGTTAAATGTGAATTATTGTCATTTTGGTTTCGTTAAATATTATGTTTCTTCGTAGTATGTATTATTTACTTAATAGTTAAAATTTTATTATTTTAACATTTTGTTAAGTTTGATTATTTTAAAGTAAATTAATGGTAGCAAAGATGAATTATAAATAAAGGTAATACTTCCGTTTTATTTTAATTCAAATAACTCTATTTACAAAATAATAGAAAACGGAACCTCGAAATTTCAAATTTATAGGAGAATTGAATTGGTATCAAAAACTCTATGAACATTTTTATTCTTTTTTGTGAATTTTTCAATTGTGAAAAATTTAATGTACTTCTCCACAACTCACATATATAAATTTGTAAATTGAAAAACTCAGACCACAAAAAAAGTTCTATAACAAAGTAAAAAGTGATTAATTCAAAAATTTTATTATTATTAAAATATAATGTAATTTTGACAAATTCACTAACAGTTAAGAAAATACAATTTATTGAATTTACTCTGTACTTTAACAAACACTTATTTAATTCAAAATAGAAAAAACTCTACACTGCAATTTCCAGTCTTAAAGTTCATTGTAAAATTAAACCGCATAAAACTTATCAGTATTATATTGTACAGGGATGTCTTTCTTCTTCTTTGTCAGCCTTTCTCGGTCCACTCCTGGACATAAGCCTCTCCTAATCTCCTCCAAACCTCTCTTTCCTTGGTTCTCCGTAACCACTCTCGACCTGCCACTTTCTTGATATCATCGAGCCATCTCTTCTGGGGTCTACGTCGGCTCCTTTTCGTCATTCTTGGTTTCCAATCAATAATTTTTAGTGCAGGGATGTACAAAACATAATTTAATACAGAGAGGAAATAATTTGTAAAGTAGTTTTTAGTAGTTTTTAGTAAAACATTTTAATATTAATAACAATCCAAATTTCAATAAAAAAATTAAAGAGAATACGATAATCAATAATTGACCTGTAAAACATTATAAATCTAGTATTCAACAATTGAATGAGCTGATGAAATCAACCAAAAATGCAAGTTTTGGCCAATAATTAATCCAATTATTTTATAAATAATAGAAAAAAACGATTAAATATTTTCTCCAAATGATTAAAAAATTTAAAAAATACCTATAAAATCATAATTTAATCTAGCGACTTTTTATAAAAGTGATGTTATATTCCAAAGTACTATTTTTTCATTTTCTTTTTGAATCTTTTTCTTCATGAATTGAATTTGAATATTTTATTCTGCTTAATTTTTTTATTGATTAAAGTTAAATTTCTTTTTGATTTTCTAGGGCAGGCGTGCATTGTAAAACATACAAGTGGAGTTATAAATAATGTGGATTTTTATTCCAAAACGCGCCTTCGCACACAGTTGGAAATAACAGCACCTAGTCTTAAAATCAGAGGAAGAATGAAGCAAGCAGTTATTAAGTTTTACGATATAGTCATCGAACGAATTACATAGTATTTACTGGCATAGAACAAATTTTAAAGTCAAATTACATTGGTTTACGAACAGAAATATTTTTAAATAATCTATCGTCCTCCAAAACAACTTAGCAATCAAAGATTAATAAAAAATTTCTCACGTTTACTCTAAACTCGTTTGTTTTTATTAGAGTTTCTCACGTATTTATTTTATTTTTTAATATTAATTTTATTTGAGAGTTTAGGTTCCTTATACCACAAACGAAAATACAAAATCAGGCTTTATAAATTTTATTCTGTTTTCAACAGATATAAAAATTGTCAGTTGAAGTTAAATCATCTTTTTGGATTAGTTTCCCTAAAAAAGATTGAAATAGGCAAAAAACTAAGTTTGCAATAATTTTAAGCTTACGACTGCGAGAAAATTGAATTCTTTTTATCATAAATCTCAACCCCGGTCTGGATAATCTCTAAAATTGTAATCTTATGTAAAAAATTTCAAAATTAAAATAAATATTTTATAATCTCACGATATAAATATTAAAACTATTAAGTAAAGCATTTTGAACTCGGAATCGTTTATATATTTTTTTAATCTTTTGAAATATTAATTATGACATTCTGCTGTCAAAATAATACCAATTTGCATTATTTAAATAAATTTTCGATAGTGTAGCCATAGTTTTAAGCCTAGTTTTGCTCACATAATACTAAAGAAAACTAAAAATATAATAAAAAGAGTAATAATATTTAAATTTACAACGATAAGTTAAATATTTTATTATAAAATAATTTAAAGGATATCAACCGTATTTTATTACAAAACATTTTTTGTAATTAAAGTCGTGATAATAATTTTAAGTTTTAAACTAGCAATATCTTTGGTATGGTGGGTAATAAAGTATATTAATATATTTATACTTGTACCTGTGCATAATCGTAACATTTAATTTATAATCACGAATCTGCTAAATAAGAATTAGATATGCAAATTTTGAATTTCGCGGTGAAAATATTTTGAAATTAAAAGAAGCAGGAAGTAATTAAAATATGTATATATAATAGAATTAATTATTTCATAAATTACCGGCTCCGTTATGATTTAATTTAATTTTAGAATTAATAAAGGCGCTTCGGTATGACACAATGGATATTTCAATGAAAGTATTTAAATAAAAAAAATAAAATTTGTCAATGAGATTTATGCGCGAACATAAAATAATTTCAAAGTAATTTTTCTTGAATTATGAATTTTTTTTATTATTTTTTAATTATTTTCATATTAGTTAAGTAGCGAAAAATTAAAACGCGCGTTTTATTAATTAACGGTGACAGAAACGACTGAAATTTAATTAAATTTAAAGAGTAAAAAACAATTACCACTAATAATTTTTCAAAATATCCAATAAAATTAATTATAAATTACCGATTTTCATAACGGGGGTCATAAAAAAAGCCGAAAGTATTTAAAATTTATAATTAGATTGTCGCATTTTGAAAATTACTTAATAATATAAACACACATTCAAATTTTTATAGGACATTTTAGAAATTTAAATCGAAATTTATGGGTGAAAAAAATGTAAACTGTTTTTCTTCTGTCGAGAAGTTATAGCTATTATGTAATTAAAAATGCGAAGCTAATTTGTAAATTGTAAATGTGTTTGAGGACCACGAAGAAAGCATTGGCAAGAGCTTAATGAGAGGTTTAATTAATGAGAGTAATGTACGAATTTCATTTAAACTCTTTACACTGAACCGATAAAATCTTAAAAATACCGAAGCTGCTCTAAAACGTCAACAACCTAACGGAATTATTAAATTATTATGTATATTATGGTGGAATCTTAAAGATGTGCTAATTTATTATCATTAAACTTAATAATAAATTTTATAAAGAAGTGAGAAGTGATAGTGATCTACGACACAAGAGTTTCAAGTCAAAGACTTATTACTCTTTTTCTACATATAATTAGTATATCGTCTAGTGATAAATTAGTACAATTTGTACATTTAGTTGTCGTTTTAAAAAACATTTAAATTATACCAATAATAAATTTTAAAACAACAGAACAAAGTACGAAGTTGTTTTATTGCTACAATATTTAAGATAACATCGATTCAGTAAACGATTCTTTGTTAGAAATATTGACACCGGATTAAATTTAAATAAGATATAATTAATTGCATCAAATATATTCTTTTGTCGCTTTCGCTTGGTTCCACCAAAATATAAATCAGTTCTCCACTTTTGAACTTTAATTTACAAATTGATTTAAAACCATTTTTGGTTTAACGCAAAAATTAATCTTTACCAATAAAATCGATATCGAGTATCTCCGGAAAAGCAATCAGGGTTGGACTAAACTTTAAGTTTTTGAATATATTTTGGCGATTATTAGTTTTTAGGATATGAATGTCTGGAAGGTGTAATAGATAAAGCTGGCAAAAAAACCTGAACAAAATATAAAAAAATATGATTTCCAAATTTAACGTCGTAATCATCGGATCTCCAAAAATGGTTAAAGGATCCAAGTTTATTTGTAGTTATTTTATAGTTATAGTTATATTTCTCAAAACATATTTTTGTTGTTGAAAAATTGGTATTTTATGTAAATTTCATTAAAAGTGATGGAAAATTTCCATGTTTTGCTATTTTTATGGAAATCGAAACATTTGCATATTATGCAACTCTTCAAGTTGCATACACCAATATTGGAAATTTTCTGTTAAAAGTTCATATAAATGCTGTCTCTGGCAGCAATTTGAATCAATTCCGTAGGTGATTAGCAAAAATGGTTACAGATTTTTTGAGTAATTTGATTGTAATTTCCGCGTGACTATGATTTATTTCGTTAAAGTAACATTTACAGTTATTTATTTATTTTTTTTATTTTTTTCAGCTTACGGTTAAACCTTTTTACACAAATTACTTATGCAAACCATAATTATATCTTTGCAAAACCTTCATATTATAAATTTTTAATTAAAGACAAGAAGCGAGAATAGCACGAGAACAAATTACACGATTTCACGGCTAAAATTACCAATATAATTAAATTAAAGTTAGCATGCATTAATTACTAATGGTCGTAATGAATGATTACCGAGCTGGTGACCATAATAGGTAATTCCAGAATAAATTTATCATTTTAGAGCGATGTTAGCACCGGATGACGGAACGACTAAGTGAGGGTTGTCCAGCTCGAGCGGCGCTGAGTCAATTTAAACGCAGTTTTTCAAATCAAAAAAGTACAAACTGAGTTGTTCATTATAGCTTGTAAGTTCTGTCATTGACTAATAGTTCAAGAGTACAATACATCAAGTTCCGAGCCATTCAATAAGGATCCGAATTAAAAAGTATCCATAATACAGTAATAATTGGACAACGGTCAATAAATTTTTTGACTGAAATAATTCTCATAATTCGAATCGCCTTCGGTTTTAACACCTTCGGTACATGTAACCTACAACAATTATCTATCGATATTCTATTAGAAAAGGCGCATAAAGCCATAAATTACGTGACTTACAAGGAAATAAAATCCTATAATCGGCTATTGAATCTATAAATCAATTGATATTTAAATGTTTTGATATTCATTCAGTTCTGCAACGAACCACACCTTATCCATTTTCCATTTATCTTCTGTAGAACAACATACCGGGATTCACGCTTCCTCCGAAGAACAACTAAAGAGAATATAACCTACGAACCGTTGCTCAGCAGGTTAAACCTTCATCGGTGAATGTTATTAATATGATTGATAGAGCACGATGTGGAAATTTGCCAATTATTGGATGTTAACAATGGTGTCATAACACAAACCGGTTAGTAAAAAATTACACTTTGAAAGGGCCTAATTGGTGTAAATTATAGTAAATCGGAACCCGACACATTTTTGACTCGCAGGTGGGTCACCAAGTAGCCGCCAGGTAGATTATCTAGCCGATAGAGAAATAAATTTGTATATTGAAAAGGATAATTTTACGCCAATGCATCATGAGGCAAGTGTGTCGTGGGAATGTCTTAAGCAGATACCGAGAGATTCCTTCGAAATAGGATGGATGATGTTTTTGATAAAACGTACAAGTGGACGTTTTATTATGTCCGAGAGCTTTGCACTGTTACAATAGATATGGGCATGCTTTGGTCTTCTGGAAGACGTAATTTATGTGGGATTCCGTCGTCGGAAAATGGTAAATTTCTAGCTTCCACATTCCTGGTTCGGAGGTAAAAAATTAAACAAACACAAACAATAAAGCACGGCAACCTCCATACGAATTGATTACGAGATATAAACGATTACAATAAAGTATGATATGATGATTGATTTTTTAATTTAAAGTGTTATATGAGCAATCTTTCTCACAGCATGCATGTAGAACGCAATCTACTGCATAGAAGTTGAAACTCATTGTAGTAATAAATTTGTTGGGCAAGTTAGTATGAAAATTATAATGACACGTGGTATTGCTAAACCAGAGAAATTAATTGTAAAGGTAACAATGCGGAGGTTAATAAAGTGAGGTTACAGGTTAAGCTTTTTCCGGAGGCGGTTCGCATTACTATCTGCGCAAAAAATCTTAGTTTTATGTTTGCGGCCGATTAAAATCTCAAATGATGCTTAAAACAAACGCTTAAATTTTGTGTTAGGATTTCTTTCACAAAGCAAGTTTATCGTTAATAATTGTAGAGGAACATCTAATTTTTATTGAACGTTAGAATCAGATAAGTTTTTGTGAAAAGATTTATGAGAAACTAAGTGGTATTGAGTTACATATTATTAAATTCATCCTCTAGTATTTGTTTTAGAATAAATTTAAATAAAGTTAGCTAAGAAATGGCATTTAAATATAACTTTGGTGGCTTGGGCTGAAGACTCGGCAATTGCTCGCTATTAAAATTTTGTGTAACTGTTTACGATAAAATCTTGGTATTTGATTTACTATATGGTAGTAGAACCAACTAAACCTTATGTTGTAATTTGAAAAAAAGAGCCGCTGATTTAATAACCAAAATCGATTAACTATGTAATGCCCGTTGGGCTAGATTTTAATAAAAACGATAATTTAGATTCCACCTTAGAGAAAGTGAACAAGCGTTAGATTATTGATTTAAATTGTTAATAAAAATTAATGTTACCTGTTTACCAATTTACTTTATAATTAATTATATGAAAACCACGTACGAGAATATAGAGATTGCAATTTTCCATCTCAAGCAATCAATTGTAAAAATTTCCATTTATAAAGGTAGGGTGGCCGCATAGCTTTCCAAACATTTCAAATTACATTTTTATTTTTTAAAAAAGATTATCTTTACAGCAATTTCAGGACCCAACAATAAATGTAAAAAAATAATTAATTATTTAAGGTAAAAGAAAATTACCAAAAAAGACTAATTACCACCACAGTAACCCAAAAAATTGACACCTAAAGAGGATTTCCATATAAACAATATGAAATTCAAAAACCGAGATATATCTTTTTGTAATCAATGGATAAGTGGTTTAGGTAGTGTAACTCGATATTAATCATATCATATTTTTAGAATAAACCAAAAAATGCACAAACACTTTCTAGTTCATCTCCTGATGATGCCATAGTATGGTGAAAACGCTTGCGATAATATACATACGGTGTATTTACATATTGTCGTGTTACCAAATATTTGGACCCACCCTGTGCTCTTTTGGTAAAATTTTGTAAATTATGATTTTGATTTGGTAGTTTTGAAAGAGTGCAAGGTGGGAAAACATGAGAGGAAGAGAGAGGCTTTTTTGCTAAGATGACCGACTAAGCTGGTCGTTGATTTTTGGCTCTGTAATTTAATTTTGAGAGTTGTGATTTTTTGAAATTGTGAGTTATTATTTTTGAAATTTGAAATTATTTTGGATTTTTTTTTGATGAGTTGCTACTGAGCGGTAGAGTAATAATTGATTGAATTGATTTTGTTAATTTGGAGAGGGAGCTTAAAATCATTAAATTGGATTTCAATTATATTTAACATTGGAAACTTTAAATTACATTCATAGGAAAGAATGGTTCAACTGATAACTCGACGATTTGGATAAGAATTAAAATCGAAAGTACGATCCATTGAAAATATTTTATACTTATTTTTACATTTGAATTTGAATGCGTTTAATTAATTTTGCTAAATTTATTTAATTTGTTTGGATAAGAAAAGTTTTTTTTTATTATATTTTGAAGACGCTAGAACTTTTCGACTCTTGAAAATTCCCAACTGCTCCCGCAATCCAGGGTTAACCCGAGGCAGTACGAGAGGTTGTATAAATTCTACAAGAATTATCACATCAATATATTGTGTTAACTAAAAAGTGTTTGTGCATTTTTTGGTTTATTCTAAAAATTTGATCTATCCTTTTGACCATTCAGAAGAGTGGAGATTGTTGAAATGAGAGAATTGGAGAAAATTAGAGAATTAACAAAGGCAGAGCTTTTTTTTATTTTTTCGACAGAAGACTTATACCGGAAAAGTATTTTTTTTAATTAATAGAGATTACAAGTAGAGTTGTTTTCAATTGCATCTTTGAACTAAGCATACCACCAGAGGTATAAATAATTGATTTTGGGCCTTTTGTGGACAATTGCATCATAATCATTATAAGTTTATTATAATCTCATTATAAGCAGCAGTGTGGAGTAAAAAGCATACAGGGACAGTCTAGTAAGCAGAAAACCGCGGTTCCATTTCTGATCACGTACAATACAGTACTGTGATCCAGTTGTAATTTATAGAGTTTATAGAATACATTCTCAACTATCTTGGTACTAAATAATAAATAACACTAATAATAATAGCGGCCACCAAAGACAACCTAGAGAGCATGACGATGACAGTAGTATTAAGTTTTTCTCGTTCAGCAAACTAATTCAAAAACTGGTTACTGTCACGTATCCTATCACAAGAATTGAACTTTTTCCTATTGACCATTAGAAAGAGGACAATTTTCTGAGTATATTAACACAAAAATTTTTTTGGATAATACAATAATTGTCGAAATTACGGCATTTTAAAAATACGAATTAGCAGGGGCGTGTAACTTGATATACCCAGTTTTGCCGTGCCTTACGCGTGATCTAGAGTCAGTACTGTAGGCCACCAGCTCAGCATGCAAATTAAAATGTTAAGATTTAAGCTTTAAAATTCGTAATTTTAATTGCGTTTTCGATGGGTTTCGAATTATTAGGTTAATTAAAATATCGGAATACATTAATATTATAGTAAATTTTATGTGTTAAGTCAAAAAACAAGGCCGCCGGGCGCCTTTGGCCTTATTATAAAATAACTTATTTATGGTAAATCTCGGATTCCAGGTAAACGTAGATCTGTGTTTTTGAGTTCCACCTTTAGCGAGTTCTGTCATTCTTCAGGGATATTTTTAAATTGCCTTACACAAAAATGGCTAATCATGCAACAAATTAATTTGTAACAAATTAATTTTTTTGCAATTACGAAGCTAAAGTAGTCACTTTCCACCCCAATTTTCGGGTGTAAAATAAAATTTTTTTGGCCTAGGGCAAAATATTAGTCACATCGGGCAAAAATGAAAAAGAATGTGTTTATGTTTTTACCACCTGAGGGTATCCAGGTATTCATGTGGCAACACCTCGTGGTGTTTTTAATTTTTAATTAAAAAATTAAAAATTATGTTTTAAGTTTCGTAATTGGTGTAGTTCCTACTTTACCTCTCGCAATTGCAAAAAAAACAGTAGATGCACTTCGGTGATAAAGCGACTTTTGATCTGAGGGTAATTGCTGCTCTTGGCTAACGCCTCGTGTGAACAAACCTTTACCCTCAGGCCAAAAATTGGTCACTTTATGCCCTTGTTGCATAATGTACTATTATTTCAATAAAATGAATACAGTCAGGATACACAATTGATATTTGTCGTAAACCTTCCTTGGTTGACTTATATTTTTCCCCAACAAAACAATAATATTTACTTTTATTTATCATGTATAATAGTGATTAAGAGAATGAAATCTACAGCAACCCAAGGTATAGTACGTTAACTGGCTCCACTGATTGGTTTTTATAGTTACTATTAAAGTTTTTGTAAAATTTGAAAGACGACATTAAAATGAAGCGATTAAACTAAGAATCAACATCAATTATTCTTTTAAATTTAGTAATAATCCAATTTGAAACATTAAATTTTCACATAAAAATCGGCGAAGTTACTCATTCTGTTGGCGGTGCCTGTGCACATGGACGGGAGCCACTTGTAGTTGACTTTTAGCCGTGCAACTTTTTACAATATTATTTATTAATATTTAATATAGGAAATTGTTAATTATAGTAAAATTTAATTTAAAGCAGGGATTCCGTTTTTTTTCTATAATGTTTTTATTTAGTGAAGCGTCTTAAAGATTTCGTCTTTTAAAATATTCACTTCAATATTCACTAAAAATTTCACTTTTGTAAAATAATACTCGCATCAACGAAAACCCACAAAAATCTCAATAAGAATTCACAGAGCTAAAAACTCGCACAACCGGCTAGTGCGGCTATTTTCGGCAAAAAGGCCTTATCTCTTCCTTTTGGTCCCCCACCTTGCACCCCTTTCCTATTTAACAAATCAAATTATAATTTTCAAATTTTCCTAAAAGAGTACAGGGTGGGTCCAAATCGTTTGAAACCACGACAATATATTTGTGCCCTTAATAAGGATTGATGTACCATTTCTAGAGCAAAATACCTCAGAATGGTATATTTAAATGGATAACCTAATTGGGGGTATGTATGTATGAGTCATCTAAAGCATGGAGATGCTTTAGTTTTTATTCTCCTAGCAATCCATTAAAATTTCCGTGTTAAGTTTCACAAATGTTTTAATCAGTCAATTTAATTGTCGTTTTTTTTTTGGTAACACTACAATTTCACTGTTTTCAGTGATAATGTGAGTGTTTAAAGTCATTTTTCCTCTCTAGTTGGTATTCCATCAACCTCATATTTCCTCTTCGTTATAACGCTTTCGTCAATTTGTACCACCTGGTCCACGAACATATATCTCGAAACAAAAGCTATAGTATGTTACTATAACAGTGCGCTTCGGTATGCCGACAATGTTACAGACCAACTTAATTTGGTTTTTTTTACTTAGACACACTCTCAACAGTCAAAAGTTAATTACTGACAGTGTGTATCGGGATAACGCGATGGGACCTACAGCTTAACGTGGAATCCGAACCACGACGGAGGTTTTGTACAACTCTTCAAGACTGTCACCTAACCGACCAGCAGCAAACTATCGATGTCACACAGGTCTACACGCGGACACTGCTTTGTTTATGTGTCGTAAAAGTGCGTGCAGGCCAATTAAATTTTCAGTTCGGACTGGGAATCAAACTTGTGGTTCCCAAGCAAGAGTCGTCCTTGGGGCTTACTAAGCTAGCTTCATCCGCTGTTTTGCATGCTGCATAGCTACAAAACGTAGAATATCTTCTTTGGTGGCAGCTTAATGTGCTCAAACAAAATTTCAAAACTTTTAGACATCTGAAGCATTTCAGGAAACCATCGTTCTCGTTTGATAATAAAACAAAAAGGCCTACAATTATTTATTTCGGTATCTTTTGTTCTCACGTATTAAACGCAAACGCTACATAAAATTTAGTACTTCTGCATTGACGTAATCAAAAATTCTTAAAGTGCCTTCTTTCGATTGCAAGCTGTAAACTAAAAAAAGATTTAATTGAGTTTCAGTTTACTTAGAGTACCACGGCTGAAACATGAGGACGCTGTGCGGACTCCTATGTGGGTCATCTGAATGCCAGAATACATATCTTTTCGGCATCGTTGTAAGTGGAAAAGAAGGAAGTCCCTTTACACAAACTTTCCGATCTGGTCGGTAATCGAACCCGACATAATCGCACCGAATCTTCCACAGTTGAAGTACTCGTCTATGCTGCCTCCTGTAAAAGAAACTTTTGTATGTAGACTCACGAGTGAGCGGGACGGGCGGAGGTAATCTTATGGAAAACAGCCAATCAAATACTTGTATTCGAGGTTTTTCTTTTTTTTGCACAGAGAAGAAAAGAAAATGTAAAAGAAATTAGTTGGATGATTCAAAACAGATAATAATGAATGAACCTATGCAAAACTACCATCATACCCATGAAGAGCCCAGGGTGTTCTGCATTCTAAAATGATAGTTCTAATCTTCGTGCGGCACTTGTCTAAAAGACTTCAGAAATTCATTTTGGGAGACAGACATGGGAAAAAAAATTACTAACCCACACAGATAAATAAGAAAATGTTTCCAAAGACAGTAAAAAGTAAAGTACAATTACAGGAAATCAAAGAATTTGACTTATTTAGGAAATGCAAGCGGGAAATTTAAAAGTTATTTATAATAGTACAAACTCCCATGAATTTTAAATGGTTACTGTGCTGCGCTCAGTTCCTGACAGTAAATTAAATAGTTCAAATAAAAATTCAGGAATGAAACATCTATCAGAACACCTTTAAAAAATTTATTGAAAATTTTATTTAATATAAAATCAATAATTTAATATATTATTTCATCGAATGTATCACCGTTATCGAATTAATTTAAAATTATTGAGTTAAAAGAGTTGTTCTGTAGTTTATAGCAAATACTAATAACATTTTTATAGTTTAAAAAAATTCGATCAGTGGATCCAAAAAGCTAAAGGAACATCGTTAGAGTTAACAATTAAAAGTAATAAACTAATCAATTACGAATCGTGTGGACCATAAAACGCAATAATTATTTTGGAATATTTTATTACCTGTTTATTTAGTATTGAGTTCAAAAAATCGATGTGGTTAGATAATAAAAATTGATGAATAAAGATGTGGTGCACTAACAATAAAAGTAGGTACCTATATTCCATCGGTACGCGTTAGATTTTTACCTAATGATTACGTTTTATTCAAGTGCAATAATGTGTGGCGGCATTCCTCTTGTTAATTATGACTCATTTGACCTATGAACCGCGATTCTAACGGCGCCGACCTCATAGTGCAACCAGAAAACCAGACAACCGTAAAGCTTTATATTATATCGCATAATAGTACCGTTTCCGTGTTAACTCGATTTTTTCGTTTAGTTTATTTTCAAAATAGCGTTGAACCACATTGAAAAAGTTCTAAAAAAATTAATTTACAGAGGAAAATTTACTTAGTGGAGAAAATAGTATATATCTACCACAATAATAAAAATTCAAAATATTCAATTATTCCTTATTATATGCGACAAAACATTCGGGTTGTAAAGGCTAAAAATAAATTTTATAACAAAAATGGCTTATCAGATTAAAGTTTTGTAGTAAAAAATGAGTTGTCCACCCTGTATGGGAACATATAAATTTAAATCAAATAAACTTGTCATTTAAACCTTTACATAAACTAAGATTTAAGTAATATATATGACAAGTAAGAAGTAACAGGACAGAATACATCTGTATTACTCCAAAAGGGCGGTATTGTTATGCCTACACGTTGTTAGCAACTGTGGGGGTGGTATGAGCTACTACATCCCAATAAGGTTAGCTACTATTGTTTAGCAATGTAGTATTGTGGGTGACTATGATGCATTTCATTGTTTTATTGTTAACACTAACAAATTTACGTTATCTTTCTATTGTAAGAGTTTCTTTTATATTTTACATTAAACCGATTATTTTATTTTATACAAAAGAAACGAAAATTAATACGTTTTTATGAAATCGTAATCTGATTTTGTGTTGGTAGAAGCAAAATTTAAAAATTATGTACGGCAATACATTATAACTAGGATCCGGATTTTGATGCAGATAAAGTTTTGAATTTTTAAAGAGTTCTGCTCACCACGTGAGCTCAAGCGAATTAGATTACTTGCAATAATTATTATATCATATCCCGCTAGAGATGGAATTAAATTAGAAGTGGTATAAAAATTTTTACAAGTTATTTTAGAAACCAATGACTCTTGTAATACAAATTTATAAAAATTCATTATCTGATTTAAATAACAAATGAATACCAATCAAGCTTTTTATGTTAAATCTCTATTTTTAAAAAATACGTAAACACAATTTCGGTTTTTTTTAAATTATACCACGCAACGATGTATCCCCTTAATTGCAGCATACTTGAATAAATAATCCATTAAAATAAAATAAAATACATGCTGATATATTTAAAACCGATGAGTTGAAATTATATCCTAAATAGGTAAATTAGTGGTTAATAGGCAAATTATAACTTAGTTTAAGCGGTTTTCATTATGGTAATCAAAGGATTTCTTTTAATTTGACATCGATTAATGGTAAATAGATAAAAGAATACATTAAAGTTTATGTTAGAAATATGCATTTTTGATGTGATTTAATTTTTAATTTCTTTATTAAATTAATAGGCAGCCAATTTAAAAGTGGATGGCGTGTTTTTGGAACATTATTGCTTCTTGAATTTGTTTCGAATTAGGCAAAAAAATAATAAAATTTAAATAAAATGTGAAAAAAGAATATTTTATATTCCAAAATTTAGAAACATTCCTTAGCAGGAGCACGAAAAGCAATCAAAAAAATTATACAAAGTATAAATATCTTGTTATCTATCGCACTGGGTGTCGGACGGGTCATAATTTTCAAAGTACTGTAAAAAAAGTGATATTTTGAAATGAAGTTGGGAATAATAATGATAATAATAATTTATTTAAAATTATAAATTTATTGTACAACATGAGATGTTTTAGATTAAATGGTGTATTTTTCAATTTTATTTTTAAATTTTTAGTAACAAAACTTTTCGGACCCTTAGTACAGTGGAGTCTACGGAAAGCTTAAGTACAGCCCTGAGCACATATCATCTTAATTAACGTTGAAATATCATGGTGGTTATTTTGGTTGGTATTGAAAATCGATTATTTTACAAAAATACTTTAATTCGCTCTCTAAAGAATCTTCAGAAGCTAAATAAATCTATAAAATTAAATAAAGTTCTAAAATTGAGCTGCTCCTGTGCAATCTACTGATTTGGTAAATTTAGAACAAAACTAACAATATCACAAAATTTTAGCCAAAAATTATATATTATTTTTTTATTCACTTGTTATACAGAAACTGTGATTTTAATTTCCCATTCAATCAGATTTGGTTCAATTTAGAGTAAATATTTCTTCCAGTATAAAAAATGTAACTTATCTTTTAAGAGTGTTTTTACTATACTGCTGCTAAAAATTTGTACTGAAAATTTATTTTATAGAGATTGTAAGATTCCCTAAATGGTATTTCAAAATCGGTATCAGATATCCATTTGTTGATTTACTCACGATTATGAACGTCAAGTTTTCTTGTGTGTAGATTCCAGTAGAAGCATTTTAAGCACTAGCGTAGTCATTTACAATGCATTGGAAGTGATTTAAAGTGACCATTCAATGTAATTGCATTTTGAATTCATATTTACCGTAATTATAAAAGACTTTCATACATCTGTGATGACCTCTCCTTTTTATCTTAACTACAGGAAGCCAATACGAGAAGAAATTTTATGGTTACTACAATCATCAATTTTGCCAAGCGTCCGTACGTAGGTACCTACTTAAGTTTATGTATCGTAATTTTTCAACAATTTAATTTCTCATTAAGCAAAATCATACTTATTGCTATTAAATGATGCGCGACGTATTAATAACGTTTTATTTACGTTTGTATCTTGTTTCTTACTAAATACACAGTTTACGACAAATTAAAAAAGCGATTACATTAAGAAATGAAGCACCATGCGAGATTTTATTAATCGTTTAATATATTAAACATTTATATATAGCAATATTTACAACTATATTATCAAACTTATATCCAGCTAAGTTATATTTCATGATTTTTCCAACATTTAATGATACAATATTTTAATTTTTCAGCATGAAATAAGAAATAAATGCTTTTTAAATATGTAAATGATTAATATATGGAAATTTATATAATTAAATAATAATTTTGAATAAATTTATTTTCCAAGTCGAAATTTTGAATTTGGACGAGTAGAAAGTGAGTTGGACAATTGCAAAAACCTATAAATGTTAGGATGCTGTGTTGTAATAGTGAAATACAAAACAATACGGGTATAAAATACAAATAAAATGGACATAAAAATTCCGATGCAAAGTCGTACTAAACAATGCCGCTGTGCGGCTATAATCGTTAAAAAGAGTTGGTGTAGAGTGCCCAGTGATGCGATCGTATGTCAGTCTTGTGTTTCCTGTTCAAAACACTCCAGGGGAGCCGATACGGCTTTAAAACTGACAAGATGAGCTTATGTCGAAGATCTAGCCGCTGGCATACGTTATTTGTTGCCGAGAATTGTTAAATTGAGAAAAACTAACTTAAGTGATCTTTTTATCATCGTTTGTGTCGTTAGATAGGAAATACTTTACTCTTTCCTTTCATCCACAACACAAATTGTTTGCAAGGAAAATTTAAAATTAAAATCGCCAACACTGCAGAATTTTAAGTTCCAAGTAGAAAATAAATTTTCCAAGAGATAATAAACTTTGCTATAAAAATTTATTCGCTTTTTTCAAAAATTGTTTTTTAGAACGATGGTCTTTAATATAAATCAAATGCAAATAACTGCAAATTTGCAAATTGATCTATAACTTAACTGATTTAGTTCCAATCTAAAAAGTAATTGTAATTTGAATTCAAAAAAAAGGGGAGGAGTATTTTCAAAATTTTTATGAAATCAAAGTCAGTTACAATAAAATTATTACAATCTTATTATAACCACGGTCCAAAAACCATGATAAAAAATGTATTCGGTATGTTAGATACCATTTTTTTTTGTTAGCCAATTTTCCAGAGCAGTCTCAATTGTTAGTGGCAGTTTTCGGGGTAGACAGAAAAAGCAGTGCCGCACTAAACCAAAAAGTCAAAATTTATATTTTTAAAAACTCCAAACTTTTCGATTTTAACCTAAGCATAAGCAATCACTGCAACTGTATTCAATAGTTTGTTAGATTTATTTACCGTACAATCGAAGAACCTAGTAAGTATTGAGTTACTAAAAATTAATTTTACAGATAATTCTGGCTGTACACCCAAAATATGTAATTTGTAATATGTAGTAGATACAATAAAAGTTTTTTTTTGAATTTTTAGTAACTCGCTTTACTAGGTTCTACCATTGCACGTTAGTTTTGTTTAATATTAAATTTCAGCTTCTTAAACTTAACCCAAGTTAACTCGACCCTTTTAATTTTTAATAAGTAAGTTAACTTACCTAAATAACTACATTGGTATAAAAAGCTATATTACGCTGGTTTGCAGAAAGTTATTGCCCTTATGTCTCTCTCCCCTCTGAGTGGCCGTTTTTAAAGTAATTGTTTGTTTCGCTTAACTTTCTCTAAAATAATTTAGTAATTCCATCTAAAAAAAAGTTTTAAAAAAACAGATATAATTTTAACTAGTCTTTTTAGTGCTTGTGTAAAATTACTAGAGACAGTATAAAATCACTATTTTACTAACACAAACTAACATTATACTGTAAAAACCTGTGTCTTTCTATCTGTCATGCTCTTCAGATGTAATGCGCTTCTAATTGATTCATTCTAAACTATCAACTTAACAAAATTAAAATTAGCCTTCAGGCCGCACAACTTGGTTAATCGGATTTCATACTATTCAGAGAAAACACTAGAGCTTAGTGGTATTTATGCATTTAACAATTCAAAAATTTTATCAACGCCACCTGCACCAAGAGAGAGACGATCGAAAGTATTAATTGTACTTGATCGTCGATCGAACTCTAACTAGTAGTCTACGAACAGGCTTTAAAAGTTTTACTTATTTATTAAATTGGTTCTTAACCAATTTAAACCAGTAGTGTGTGCACCAGCAGTATGGTGTAAGGCTTCAATCGACATACTACGGAGCGAGAGACCGCAGTTCGATGCTTGGTCGCGCCAACTGCACTGCTGTGATTTAAAAAGCCCGAGTTTAATCTAATAGATCTATCTGGCAAGACTAGCACCCTACCAGAATATTTTCAAGTGCTCAAAAAACCGGAATGCCAAGTGTAAATATTGTATACTACATGATTAAAAAAACAGGACGTAGTCCTAGTAGATTAAGAAGAAGAAAAGTTTTTAATATTTTATTTAATTTTTTTGAAATTATTTAGGATGTCATCAATAGGATCATATTAAATAGTGTAGTTATCATGTTCTTTGATTGAACTTCGAACAATTCACTATCGAAGCTTTTGATTGTTTAATTGTTTTTTGAAACTTTACAAAAAGCTAGAAGTTTTTTACACCGCACCGCCCACAACAATAGTTGAAAGCTTCAGGTAAACATTTTTGCACGTGCTAAAATTTAAAAAATTACTTTCAAGTTTAGTTTTTGAAGTGATAGATGGCGCAGTGCGTCTTCGCTTCATCTCCTGTTGTATAGGTTAAAGATTTATTTTTATTTATTTAACCTAAAAATTTCAGTCAGACACGTGATATGTTTAGTTTTTGGTTATTTGGTAAGCACACACATTCATTTTTAATTTTTTCAATTTTTGTTTGGTATATTTGTCTTCCTTCTCATTATTTTTACGTTTTTCTAATGTTATATGCAACTGATGATCAAAAATAATTGTGAAATAAAGACCTTTATATCGTATTACAAACTTTTTATTTTAAATTTTTATCATTTCTATAGTAACGTAATTTTTCAGAATTCTATTTATTGTTTATTTAAATATTCTAAGTTCTAACTTGTTAAATGTGAATGATTGTAATTTTTTAGTGTTTTTCAAATATTATGTTTCGATGAAAGTATGTATTCTTTACTGAACAGTTAAAATTTATTATTTTAACATTTGTTTAGTTTGATTATTTATTTTTGCTGTTATCTTGGATATCTTGATTTAATTTCAATTTTTCGTTTTTGCCAGTTACTAGAACTTAGTTCTCTTTCAATGATTTAATTTAACCGGTAATCACCAAAGCCCGGATTTTGTAACCCAAGTCATCATTGTTCCAGGCGATGTAGACTTGTACATAAATTTCGAATGCAACGTTTTGATCAAATTAAATGTCACTTGTTCTAGCGTATTTCAGCTAATTTTGTGGCAATTTAAAGTATTTTGAAGGTTTTTTATTAAATTTGAATTAAAAAAATTAACAATTAATTTTATTTAGATCGTAATATTTGTTTTACTACTACTAAAGGAGCCTCTTCTTCCTATACGCCCCTCTGCCGTAAAAATTGCAAGATTACCGCTACTAATTTTTCTTTTGAAAATCTTTGTATGTTAATGTCGTTGACTGCAATTTTGTCGATCAAAAATTTAAAACAAAAATAATTTTCACTATGTGAAAAAAACTGTAGAATTTTGTTCATTTAAATTTTTATTTTACAAAATAATAATTTCTTGTTTTTAAAGGCACCGTTTACAATTTTCTTGGTATTTATTGCAATTTTTGGGTATCTAAATGAGTATGTTTTGAAATTTTTAATCCGAGCTCTGGTAATCACACACTTATTTGTTTTAAAATTCTGGTGGTTTGTTTTGGACTTCTAATTCTCTTTGTGTTGCTTTCTATGGAAGGTTAGAAAAAATTTAGTTAGGATTACAAATCTTCAAGGATGAACGGCAGACACGTAATTGTTCAACTTGTTTTTTATTATATCTGTATTCGTTAGAAAAATTAGTTAAGAATTTTAACATTTCGGTTAAGTTGCTTTCGTAAATGCATTAAATTGTATAACTTCTCTCTGGTCAAGTTTTTTCGTTCATTTTGTCGATAACTCGCGCCTTATTGTGTAGTTTGTTGTAATTGCTAAAAAAAGATTGTTGTAGAGCACTGACTCGGAATATTTAGTCCGTTAGTCGTGGCTTTTGGTGTCAAAACATGAAATTGGAAGTGCCGTGATCAAAGCTTATCTGCCTTTACATTGATGCAAACAGGAATTTTATCTGAAGAAAACTTGAACGATGATTTGCCCAGATATCTTAACGATCTTGTTAAGATAAGATACAAACGATTCCTTGATTGAGCTGACAAGATTTGTGAAATTGACGCTTAACACTAAGTGAGCGTTCGTGTGAATAATTTCAATACAATCGAACTTTCTATAGGTACCACTATGGCAATTAACTTTTTTAATTAACACATTTTGTCTTTATCTTATTTATTGTTCTCGCTTGTATTGGCATAGACAAATTAATCTATAATCGGCATTCACTTGTCAATCATAACAATAATTTCAACAGTACGTCGAAGCTATTAAATTTCATTACAAATTCATATGGCCACTTAAAGTAACATTTATGACTGGCATTTTATTTAACATTTCTATTAAAGAAAAATAAAATGTATTATTTGCTTTGACCCTCTTTCTATTATTTGTGTTTCGCTAATTAGCTCATCAAAACTATGTTCGTACATAGCTAATAGTGCGGTTCAATTTTTTTGTATTCGCTCCGCTAGTCGTGCGCGTCACTATCACAAAATAATAATTCACGTAAATTATCGTTAAACCTAACGCTTTTTTCATTTTATAATACAGAGTAAATGCCTGCTTTCAGCAACAAATCACATCAAGTGATGGAAAAGCCTGAAGGTTTCTCGACGCGATTAAGAATATGATGGAAGAGAAATCGAAGCATCTTTTCACATTTAGCCCACTCATTAGAATCATTTTAATCCGACTGATGTGATGTATAACGTATGATTACAATAAAGCTTTTCAATTATTTAAAATGACTTATTGTCGAATCGCGCGTCGCTATTAAGTAGAATAAAATTTGTTGCAACTTAAAATTTAATGTATTATAATAATAATAAATAATAATATAAAGGCTTCCTAGCTTAAGGCACGATTATAGTATTTGCCACATCGTTATCACACCTAAAAATATTTAACACCGCACTAAACCACCTCTAATCAAGAAGTTATTAAACTAATAAATTATACCGGATTATTATTAGAGTGCGTCATAAATATATCGGGTGTCACAACAATATTTGAAACTATTTTTTTGGTTTTTCACAAAAAAATATTTATTGTGGTGCTCGTTAATGGTCGCACAAAGCACCGCTTCCTGAAACAAGCTTACTTGTTATTGTTATAAGACCTAACAGTTACAATACAGTAACAATGTTTTTCATTGGCAAGGATAACGATCGATCAAACGCGTGAGAACATGGTTTGATAATAGACGTTCAAAGGTATAAGTTAACCATTAACGTAACTTAACTGTAACGTCTTGTGTTCCGGGTAATTTATGTCCTTTGCTCTTATTTTCCACTAAATTATCCATCGCAAGTTTTTTCGCCTCCACGCCGATACCATAATATTATGTTGTAATAACAACCGTTTGTTATAATTAATAAATCTCAATGTCATAATATTGGCGTACTCGATGATTGTTATTATGCGGACGTTTAGTAAGAAATAAATTTCACGGTAATAAATTTTGGCATGCACGTAGGTGCGAAATATAATAGAGAGTAGGACTGAATTTGTTATAATTTAATGAAAATTTACTAGAAAAGGTATCGATGGTAATTGTATGGTACGTATAAACTATATAAGAAATATATCATACATCCTCTTTGTACTTGAGATTTATTAAGTGTCATTTTAATATATGTATTGTCACTTAAGTTGACGGTAGTGAAAATTTATGTTAACATAACTTTTCACAAATTGAACAATAGCGTCACGAACATTTTGCACAATCAGTTGCAATTAATTAAGGAATGCAGGACTATGGCAACAATGATGTACCGGTATACCACCTTTTAAATTTCTTTAGTTATTTTTTCTTTTTCTCTCGTGTAATAAGTCAACAGCCTAAAAAGGAGCTTCTAGGTTAGTGAAAATTCAAACTAACTTGCAAGTGGAGCCCAAAAAAAACCGATGTAAACTGGTAGTTATTACACCATCATTGGTTTATGTAATTATTTTCATTATACATGTAAAGTATATATTTGTCCATGTCCTTGTTCATTTTTTGTATAAATATACTTTTGCATAAGTAGACTTGTCAATTGAGAATAAACAGAAAGTACATTTTGCTGAAGCTGAATACCGAAGGATTTTCAAGAAATTCTTAAAGATTTTTGACAAAATTTCAGTATTCTGCGGACAACAAAATTAGATTTTTCATAAAATTGGCGTTTTTCATGGTCCTGCAGCCGGATTTTCAAAGAATTTCAGTAATATTTAAAGAATTACAGTGATTTCCACTCTTTTAATTTTTTTATTTTCATATTATTATTTTATTTGTATTACTTATTATTATTATTATTTATGTATTAGATATTTATTAATTAATTTAAATTTGGTTAAGATTCTTTTCTTTTCCACTTATTTTCTGTTCACAATCACTTTCTTCCAGGGCCAAATTTTGGTAATTTTTTAAAATTAAAATTTTTATATATTAATTTTTGAAATGTAATGTTTGCAGAAAAATTAGTAGAGGGAGGTTTTTTTGCCAAGGTGGCGGAAACGATAAAGGCCTAGATTTTGCTTCGCTGATTTTTTGAGTATAATTTTGTGCAAGTATTTTTGCAATTAAGATTTAATTTTTGAGTATTGTTAATGGAAAATTTTGTTTAAAAGTATTTTGGTCGAAAGTGACCGCAAAAAAGTTGAAATTTTATGAGAAGACTTTTTTATTTAATTAGTGTAATTATTTTTTTGAGCGATTTTTCTTTATTTAAGTTCGATATTCAAAAAAAATTTTGATTTTTGTGAACTTTATTTAATGGTTGAAAATAATTTGTCGAGGGAGCGACAAATTTTGATTTTAAAAGTTTTGTTTAATACGATATTTTTAATAAGTTTAAACTTATTCATATTTTAATTTTAAACTCTTTTGTAAAAAGCCGTCTTTAAATAAAATTTTTTAATTTCATAAAAATCACAAACTAAATTCTTATTTGACGGGTGGTAAATAATTTTGTCAAAACGAAGAACTAAATTACACCAAAATATAAGACAATTTATGGGTTTGCAATGCCCACTCTAATTTATTGCGGAAGTGTTATTTTAAGCTATGTTGCCGATAATGGTCAAAAATTTATTTTTTTTTTTTAATTTTTGGTTCAAACAATTGATAGCAATTTAAAATTTTTACCATAATAGTAAGAATTAAGATAAAATATCTATTTCATTTATTTCAATATAATTATTTTTTAAAAAATCGAAAATTAATTAATAGGAGTAATAACTAACAATATTAATTAAGGGGCCGCCGACTTTTACACAGTACTGTAAATATATAGGGCTATTTTATATTCTTCATCGTCAGTTTTTATATTTTTGCAATTTAGTAGTAGATATTCAATCCAGTGTCGCCAATCGCCGGATATTAATACGAAATTCCGATTTTTTAATTTGGGATTTAGTTTATTAGAAATATCTTTAATTTTAATTTTTTTTTAATACTTCAAGTTTAATGTTTTTGTTATTAATTGTAAAGATAGTTTTTGTTTCTTGTGATTTTTTTATAATTGCAGGCGGACTTCCAGTACTTGATAAATAATTTCGGCGGGGGGGGGGGGGGGGGGGGGTTAACCTCTAGCCATGTCCCCCCCCCTCTGCTTACAACTCTGCTTTCTTCTATAAATAACTTTTGACTACCTTCCCTCTCAATTGACGCTTTCTTTTTTACGGGTATTTCTAAATTATTCTTGTGCAATCATCACTCTCTTTGAATATTTCTTCTCTTCCAACAATACCAAAATTTCAATATATTGTTCAAATTCAAATTCTAATCTCATGTATTCATCTTTTGCCTAACTCAATTATTATTTTAACTCTTTTTCATTATTTGTTATTTCTAGACTTGATTTTATTCCGTTACATTATATAAATTTTTTTTGTCGTATTCAAATTTTACTCTGTTCCTCTTGGTTTCCAATTTTTGTTTTCAAAATTTTTAGCTGGCCTTTTCATTTGTATTTTCGCTGATTCAAAATTTATTTAAATTTTTGTCTATTTGTGATTTCTTCTCTCCAAAAATTAGAAGTTTTGTTTTTCTGAAAATCTGAAAATCTAGTTTTTCCATAAATTAATTTATTTTCTTCCATCTTTAATTCAATAATTATTCTAATTTCATCGGGATATTTTCAGTAGTATTCATCATAAATTTCATTTAATCTACTACCAATTAAGTTATAAATTCTTTGTCATTCGTCATATTTTTTTGTATAATTTTTTTTCCGTTTATTAGATCATGTAATCTATTATCCAAGTCGCCAAAATTTAAATTTATTAATGCCATTTTTATTTAATTAAAAGTTATTCATTTTCAATTCAGTTTCTTTTTTAATAATCCAGTTTATTACAATTTATTGAAGTAATTTTTGTATGGAATTATTTCTTTTGAAAAAATGTACACCTGCCCCAAGATGGGCACCAAATAAATGTAATATTTTCAGAATGTAATTAATAATTTTTTTACGAATTCAAAAATCAATCATTAAAATTCTTGAAATATTGCAATTTATTGCTTTGCAATTTCCAAATCTTGTATTCCAAAATTCCTCTTCGGTTTGCTTTTTAATTCGAATACCACATTGCTTAAGATATAGAAATGGATATTGATAATCAATATCGTAGTAATGCAGGATTTCCATTTGTCTGATAAACCTGATATACCTGGAATAGTAAGAGAATTTATAATTATTATTTTAAAATTTTTTGTAATATTAGTGCTACTGTATACTAAAATTGTATTCAATTCTATACTGTGGTATTTCAAAGTGATTGGAACCCACCCTATACATTTTGGTGAAATTTTGGCATTAATAATTAAGTTGTAACTTTGTAGAATTTGCTAAGTGGGGACCAATCACACGAAATTCGAAGCTTTTTTGCCAAAAATGGCCGCATGAGCGGTTGTACGATTTTTGCTCTGACTTTTGAGTATAGTTTTCTTGAAGTTAATTGCAAAACAATTATTTTGAATTGTTGTTGAAGAGATTAATTTGAGAATAAAATTTGATCGAAAATTGAATTTTGTTTAGTAAATTGGATATTTTGATTTTGGTTATTAAAGAAGAGTTATTTTTTTATGAGCTGTGTTTTTTTATGAATTATTTTTGGATTTTGGAAGCTATTAATTTAATTATATGGAAAGTGAATGAAAATTAAAATTTAAAATACCGGCAAGTGCTTTAGAAGATAGGCACGTTTTCTTCATGATAGGAAATCGCAAGTTCGATCTTTTAAAAAATTATTAAATTTTTACATTTAATTTTTGAATTCAAATTATATGCGATTGGAAATATTAATTTGAATAATTATTTTTGGATGACAATTTATTTAATTTTGAGATTAGCAATTTAATTTTTTGAGACAAGAAGTTTTTTTTATAATTATTTTACGAACGCCCGAACCCTCGACCCTAGAAATGTTCCAACTGCTCCCGCACACCAGAGTTACCCGAGCAAAACAAGTTTGTGGTACTTTTTTTGATAAAATATCATAGCAATACATATATCTTTAAAGAAATAAAGAGTCATGACTTTCCGTTCATAGCACAGCTTCAATTGGTTCATTTTTAAGAACCTTAAAAAAATTGAAATGTTGACCTTTTTTATCAATTTAAAAATTATAGCAAATCAATGCAGTTCCACTGTATGCGCCCACACGGAGGTGTGAGCAGTCGGCATATTTACATACCAAGCGCTACAATCCAGGTTTTTAAGGCAGATTACCTTGGTTGTTTTTGCAATTTTTTATTAATTGAATCTTCCAAATAAGTTGGGTAACTAAACCGTTAAAACTGAAAAACTTCTTACTGGTAATCGTAGAGTTGAAACTTCCCAAACAAGTGTCTTTAATAGAGTACCTAATAGCAGAGACTTCTATCAAATTCAATACTTGTTTTTTTTTTGACTTAGTAATTTTTGAAAAAACCAAGAACCTTAGTTTTAGATTAGGAAGTCGTAAAATTTTCTTATCAAAACCACAACTCAATGTAATTATTTAACTTGTAAGCTATTTGCAAATACTACCAAACACTAGATCATCAGCTAGCTTTATCTATTCAGAACACAGTTCCGAGAGCTTAAATAAAGATCAGCAAAAATACGTGAACGTAGAGATCGATATTGTTTGTTATTAGCGATAACTTTGAGACTTTAACACTAGTGAGACAAAAACCAGCCGTAATGGTTAAGTTAGGCATAAATATAATCGGTGATCTCTGAAAGGCAGCTACCAATAAATCAAAATAATGTTAAAGACAAGAAATATAAAAATTGTAAAAAAATTTGAATTTTGTTAGATTCTTTTGGCTACATCTCATATTTGCATTTTTAATGATAGGATATTTATTTCGTGGCAAGACGATTTTGGGCGCATGACGGGAGATAAAAGAAAAAAGGTGCGAGGAGATTAGAAAAGAGGGCGAGGTTTTGTGAACAAAAAAATTGGTTTTGACCTTTGATTTTGGGTAGTTTTTGATGATTTTTTTAGGTAGTCAGAATTACTGGAGTTACCACCACTCTTTGTTGCGGATTTACGTCAATTTCAAGGAAATTGTGTTCTTTGAATTTTTTTTTGCCATTGGATTTCTTGAACTCCTGAAAGATCGAGCGATAGCGACCACTCAACAGCAGCAATAAGATAAGGATGTTTACCTTATTACTTCTTTTCGTTTCTTTCATCTGCAAAGTTGTACAACACCAATATATATTTTTGATAATTGTCAGCTGCGTTCGTCGATATAGCTGACGCTCGCTTCGACTATTTTTTGATTTTTTGATCTAGTTTTGAGCTCAAGCACCCTTTTAAATATTCCAAATATTGGAAGTATTTCATGTAAGAGTTGGTGGCTGATTGTTTAGAGCGTCGGTCGTTGCGAACGTCCTTTCCGGGTTCGTACCCCATAGTAGGTGCTTTTTTTTTGTTACGAGAGAGAGTGCAAACTTGTTGCAGTTACGCCGGATTCACCCCTGGCTTCCGCAAAGAAAAGAGCTAGTTTTTTCGACCTTGGGCATCTTCACCAAATAAAAGGTTGGGAATTTCGATTTTCAACCGTGTGGTGGACGGAAGAAATTGCTAGGTCTTCTCTAAAGAGTCCCAGCCATCCATTTTTTTTTTCATAAAATATCATTAAAACTCAAGCAATAGGCAACTCTGCAAATCCAAACCCGTTGGTAGGTCTTGATGGAAAGAAATAATAATATTTATTTTTGTCAATAGAGTATTTTATTATATGATAATTTATCATCAATAAAATTGAAATATCGTTAGAAAAATGTTAAATCCATAAATTTCCTTAATGTATTAAATAAATTATTTAAATTTTAACGTCATATACCTTAAAATGTGTATTAAATTAAAATTAAGTTTGATTTATTTAATCGATTACTCGATTAACGACTTTAAAAATTCTATATGACAAGTTTGGAACGTAGATAATGTACACGCAAATCAATAAATTTTACATACCCATTTATAAGAAATAACTTGAAAACTTACCTTTTCAAATTTTGCCCATTTTAATTTATAGGTGATGAGATTTTTAGAGGTTCTCAAGCTGTTTCAAGACGTCCAATTATTATTGTCAGGATTTCTCAACTTTTCTATCAGATGGTGAGTGTCAAACGTCGACCATTCAGTAATGTTTGAGTCCATAAGATCATTCAGTCTTGTCGGATTTTATCAGTGTTTTGCATTGCGTATTCACTATTTTGTGTGGCACCTTTCACCAATGATGTACAACATAGATGCCCCTTACATGGAAATCGTGCATACATTTGAATTAAAAGCGTACCCTTTGTCACTATTCGTGCCGATTTATGAGGAAATCATAGCGTCGATCATTTTCGTCGAAAAATTGGCTCAAAATGGATCGGGTGACCCAAAGAAGCAAAAGCGATTGCGTACTTGACTAAGAGAATCATCAACATAAACAGTGAAACGACTTGATGAAGCTCAGTAGTTAGCATATTCAATTATCCTAACACCATGGAGTAATTAGATCTTTCTTTTGCAGTGGCGATCTCCATATTAATGATCCAACTAACATAGGTTGCGATCGCTGAAGTAATAATATATGAAGACTAAATGTTTTTATTATCCACCGTTATTAAACAGCATGAAAATTTTAATATTTTCTCATAAAATAATTAATTATAGAAAAACACTCGAGTTTTCCCAGCAGGCGAATGTCTTTAATTGCATAAATATCTTTAGCCGCCGTTTTGAATTTAATCTCAAATATTTTTGTAATATTGTAAATATTATAAACAATGACTCGGGTGATTAATAAACTCGATAGTCAATATAAATTAAGGTTATTACGTATAACCTCGATTTGAATTAAATAATTATAGCACAAAGAACTTATTATATAAGAACAACCAGTCACCCTAAAGTTATTTAATATTTAGTACAATCAAGCGTCTAAATTTATGAAAAATTTCATTAATAAATATTATCATTATTTTTAGTTCATTAAACTATTTAACTTATCTGAATTGATCGAACTTAACTTATAGCTTTGTATTTATTTTATTTGTTATTTCTTTGTATCATTCAAACGATCAAATGCTTTTCTAGCTGCATATCTTTGATCGCGTGTACGTTCGTAACGGCCTATATTTATTTATAGTGTTAGCACTAAATTAAATTCACAACTCAAAATGACGCCTTAAACTGATAAATTTTAATTGGAAACGATTATTTTAAAACCTCCTGCAATTTTCCTGAATTATGAAAATTTTGCATTGCAGAAAATTTTGAATTTTATTAAAGTTCTGTTGCTGACCGAGCATTGAAGTCTCCGAGTGAAATTCAGAATTTACTCAGTTTACTTTATTTTTGTCGATCAAAAATTTACAAATTAGTATAGTATTTCTTTAAAATACTCAACAACCCAAAATTATTTTTCAAAAGAGTTTCTTAGAATTCTCTTTAATTATTATTTTAACTTTTACTTTTACTTATCAGGTTTTTGATTAAATTTGATCGCAGTTTTATTTTTCAAATTCTAATTAATTAAAAGAATTTCTTGCATTTCTTAAAAAAAATACAGAACATTCAATTTCCTTCTGTTGTTTTATTAATATCCCAAGGAATATTTGGAGTATTAGACTGTTAATTCTTTTCGGTTGTCCTTCAACCGAATTTCTCTCAAATTATTAAAGATTTATGAGTGTTAGTTAATTACACTTTTAAACAGCATTTAAAGTAAACCAAGATTATCTATAGTTTATCTCTACTTTAAATTAATTTCTATTAGAATTCAGGATCATAAGAAAATTTTTGTCACATTAAATTTCTCTACCCAAAAGTAAACTTTGAAACCAGTTAACTAAACGCTCTAATTGTATGGTAAACCGGTGCAGAAAATACCACAGTAATCGGCTGATCAGAGATATATTTTACCGGCGCGATTTAATAATGTTACCTTTTTAAGTGTCGCTAAATTGTTAAAAATGTAACGTATCAATTTTTCAAATCAAATTAACTCAACATTTAAATTTTAAATTGAATCGATACTATCCCGAGCGTGACTTTAAACGATAAATCTCACCGGAGGGGAAGAATACAACATCGGTCACTTTCAATAGGGTTGTACAAGCGGGGGTTTGATTGTTTTATGTTCTTGTTTGCTTTATTTACACCAGCGATTTTGAAACTTGATAATACAAAAAGTGGACAATTAATTCGGTTTAATAACACCAAAACGGTGCCATGCGTAAGCGATTACAAGCCCGAAATAAAAAAGATCAACAAGTCAACTTTTGTTCTCTCAAAAATTGTAAATTTACTGTAAATTATCATTAAGCCACAATATAAATGTAAAATATATAAAACTGTACAGGTAGGGCTATTAAAAAAATTATTGTTCAGGTTGCTTTTCTGCTTCAACGCTCTTCATAATTTCCATCTTCAGTTTTAAATGTTCTTGAAGATTTACATCGATATGAGTGAAAGTTCCCTCCTCTTCTTCGGCTTCTTCACGATATGCATACAAAGCCTTATACAAATCTGCACGGTTATCCACAATCTCTTTGACGAGTTCGATAAGCACGTCTCGAGTGCTAACCATTTCTTTTAATTCCATCGAGACCTCCTTCATCAACCATGGCATGAAACCGTCATCGACGTCTCGTTTAATGTTATCGACCAGGAAGCCTTCTTCTTCCAATCCTTCGAGAACGCGCGGAAGTAGATCACCCAAATATCCTTGCATAAGCACGCATGCCGCAATCCGTTCCTCCATTTCCTTCTGCATACTCAAACCATCGGCATAGTCTCTCATCCTTCGTTCTTTTTCCGCTTGCAAACGCCTTTCTCGTTCTTCCAATCGTTGCGCTTCCGCTGTATCCGCTGCTCGCAACTCTAGGAAACGACGCTGCTGCTCTCGCAACGCAGCCAATTCCTCTTCTTCGAGAACCTCTATTAAAGCCTGCTCGATAGTCTTCCCAACCAAAACTTCCAAGATAGGTTGAACTTCCATATCAAAATCGAACAAATCACCAGGATAGATTTGGGTTTCAACATCGGCTCCTGTTTTGGCGGGCACATAAAATGGTGAAATTGGTCTGTCGTAATGTAGATCCGTTTGAGTACAAGTATCCACAACAGGTGGATTATTAAATATTTCCTCTAAATATTGATCGGTTTGTACGGGTTCGTGTCGTCTTCCAGGAACCGGCGGTGGTGAACCCAAACGTAGTTGCGCTCCTCGTATTTGTTGTTGCTTTGCTCTTGCTCTGGCAAGGGAACGTCGTCGTGCTTCTGCAGCGCGAGCGGCGGCGGATTCACCTTCACCTCCCATGGGAGGTTGAGCAAAATTACTGCCTCTCCGAACCCTTTTGTCAAACATGAGGTTACCATATGGTAAGGGTGCATCTCCGCCAGCAACAAATTTTCTATTATTGTATAATGCTCTCGGCGAACTTGAATACTCAAACTGACCCACATCAGCATTTTCGCCGGAAGTATCAAAGGTATCGATCTCCAGAAGAGCCCCCGTTTTCATGGTGGGTCTGCGAGCAATAGCTCTTTCGCGCTTTTCAATCGCATCGTGTTCAAATTTCGCCATGTCTTAATAAATTTTGTAAAAATAAATAAATTATTAAATAACGTAAATTATTATTTTAAAAACGTCATTTATGTTTGACAGAATTGATGGGTTACTATTTTTTAAATTGCAATTTTTTGGGTGGTCTGCTTAATTTACCTGACATTTACATTTAAACAATGTTAGAATTTTAAGATTAAATCCGCTATAGTCACAACGTAAAATTATTCGTAAAATAATTTAATTGCGTTTGTAATAAAATTTATAGTTTTTTCTGAATTTTAATTCGCCTTATCGAAAACCATTAATATTTAAGTAGTTCATAATGATGTTTAAAGTACAATTAAATTAATAATTTACATATTCGAATAAAATATATGTGTAGAATAAATGATGTTAAATTTAAATTAAGTAATTATCTCAGCAACTTTTCTTAATCACGCCCATTTAAGATATATAAATTTCAACCATCAAAATCTGTAAAAGAGTTTCGTAAAAACACGTTTACACACTAAAGGGCATTTAATATATTTCTGGGGTACTGCGGGACCCCAGTATTAATTTGCTATAAAACTGTCTGTAAAATAAGTAAAAATCACAAAATTTGTTGCAGAAACTAGACCAGTCTATATAATCAGTGTAACGTTGCAAATACAAATTTGCAGCGTTTCATTTTTATTTTTTTGGCAAGCAGTTACTAAGTAGTGCTTAAATTTTAATTTATATGAAGAAATAACTAATTGACCACGATCGATTGGATAATTTTTAACGCAATGCTCGGGTCATTTATATTTTTAATTTAAAAAATAATGTAATATATTATTTCTATATTAATAATTTACAGGGTTACAGCGGTTAAGTTTCGGACATGATTAATATTATTAATAAATAAATTATTACCTGGATAGCCATTATAAATTTGTAATATTTTACTTGACCAGTCCGGCTCTGTCACTAGGACAGTTAGAGGCGCCAGCGATGGCAAAAAATTGCTCTAAAAATACCGGTAGTCAAAGTTGTCATCTAAATTTGTATAATTCAACTGGCAAGTTTTCGATTCGTCTCGAGATTTAATAAAATAATTAGTGATCTTTTAAAGATATCATTAAGTTTATCGATCTTGTTATCTAGGAAATAAAAATTAATGTAGAAATATAATTTTATTAGAGATTTCGCTTTCAGATAAAAATTTACCGAGTTGGTTGTCATATCTTAAAAATTTAAAAAAACATACGAAATATGCAAATTTTGCCGTTTCATTGTAGTGCTATATGATGTCGGGGTCAAAAGGCAGTTGGGCACGACACGCACTCTTCTTTACGTGATTCTTTGAAGTCGCCGAAGAGGACACCGTAAAAGTTCCTTCAAGTTCGAAAGTTTTACGTGCTGTTATTTTAATGCTTTCTTAATAAAATTTTTGCTCCGAAGTCAACTGCTCAACTTCGTAACCACCAGTCCCGGCGGTTTATAAAGCATCATCGTTAAGTATTATTTAAAAGCTATAAAAAATCACATAAAGTAACGAATTAATAAATTAATTTCGGCACTTCGGGTCTGGAAGGATTTAAAGTCCAAAAACTGGTGTACTAATTGAACCGAAAGCTTTTGAACCATCAATTAAAGTTTACAAAATTTTTTGTTGCATTAAATATGAATTAATATAAATAATTTAACTTATTGGATGGCTTGTTACTTTTTCACAAAATTACAAAAAATTAAAAATATGGCATTATTTGTTTTGTAACAATGGTTTCATTATACATGCATGTGCCAAATATACATGCAGCTCACGTTCCCTAGTTAGCCGCACATCTTTATGAATACCTTCAATGTTAACAATGGCATAGTCAGCTTCAAAAGCGCCAGTTATCATGTGTTTAGTTTTTGCGGCATTTTACTTAGAATTCCAGTGAACTCAAACTTTTTTAATAAACGAGACGTTTCGAAAAACCACCTTAAAAAAATGAGAACTTTCATTTTCCGCCATAAGTTGGGGAAATCCCAAAGCCGGCGGTTTTGCTCGCTCCGTAAGGATCGAACGTGGAAGCTGATCCAAAAAGAAAAAAAATAAGATTTGTTACTGCTGAACAAGTTAACTGTCGAAGGTATCATAAAATGAAAATTTTATAAACTTCAGAAGCTTTTAAATAACGAAGTAAAGTCCAAATCTATATAAAGGTATAACGAGCACTGCCCAGATAGTTCTAATGGAGATGTCAATGTTCTTTATTCAATGTTCTTTGAAAAGCGTAGAATATCGAACAAACAATTGCATTATGATTTTTATATCGCAACAAAAAATTTTAATGGTTGGTTTAACTCTATTATTCAAAATTAGTTAACCGACAAATTTTTTATGAAGAAGATTAGGACGAATTTATTTAAGTTCTCATTAGTGAAAGGCGTTATGGACATTATTGAAAGTGAATAAATTTTTGTAATCTCTCTTTATGTTCGATTTTCGAAGTAAGTCCGTTGTTTACGTGATGACAAGCAATCGAAGAAGAAGGAGGAATAAAATGCCAATAAATAAACGTCTTAATAAAAAAATATGTTTAAGTTCTAATCTAATTAAGCATGAAATAATTGCACGTGTTGTTAGGCGTCCTATATAGGACAAACGTACTCGAAACTTTTCAAACCGCCACCTTAAATTTAATTTTACCATTCGATATTTTTAAAACGCGAATTAAAATTTTTAACATATTTTAAGTCTTGGTTTGTAGTTTATTTGGGTAAAACTGAGTTTTACCATAAAATTTAAAGCGACATGTTTTAGCACCTGTATCGAAAGAATTCTGTCGGATTAAATCTCTAAAATAAAAAATAAAATTTTTGGAAATGTGAAATTAACCTAGCCCCAAAAAATTGACTAAGCGTGCAAATGCGAAACTTAATTAGTCCCAATAAATGACGGGCTTATCCTTTCCGGCGAGACTAATTAGTTGTGTCGTGAATTATTAAGAAAGTTGGATATTGTAATATTTTACAATGAGCAAGGTTGAGTTGTTGATGTATTTATTATATATTTTGATATTTAATCAGTAGCTATTGAGCTTTATAGAGGTCTCGTCTTACCAAATAAGGATTACAGTGAAAATATCCTATTAAAACAAAATAAAAGCAAATTAAACACACCTAAGTCCAATCCAGTATTGATTAAAAGAAAGTTTCGATTACATAAATTACGCATTACTCAAAATGTGAGCAGTAATTGAGCGATTAGCGAATTTAACTTGTAAATTACTACTATTAAACGGATTAATTGTTTCTTGCTTAATCTTGCATAAATTCGCCGTTTTTCACGTTTGCCTGCTCAGTTTAAAAAAATTTTAAAATGTCAATAAAAAAAAAAGAAAACTGAAAAGTGGAAAGTGTAGTCAATATAATAACCGCCACCTGATAGCTCAGTGCCCATTATAGCGCTCTTACTTTCTAATCGCTGAATGCCATTTTGTCAATTGTTTAAAATGCGCCAAAAAGAGATAATTATTTAATTCAACAGTTGGTATAATCAAATTAAGTTTTAATGTAATAATACGTATGTCTTGGAGTGTATTTAGCGTTAATGTGAGAATAATTACAGATATTATGTGATGATTGTATGATATTATAGGCAATACAACTCACGTTTTTAAAGATATAATTATTCGTTTAAATAATAACAAGCAAGAATATGTTCGATGATTCATTGCACATTTATGCCCTCAAAACTAAAACAGTACCATAATAGCGCGCAATTTGAAAAAACGGAATTTAACAACAAAAACACATTCGCTGCCTTCGCGAACAATTAGTATAAAGTGAAGTCGCCTTGTCTCATTATTTACAATCTGTATCAATGTATTACAATTGCCCATATTTTAACCTGTCTCAAAATTAGCATAAAATTATGAAAACTAGTTTTCACTCTTGTAAGGTATGGTTCAACTAAATCAATAGCAATTGCATTTATAAATGACAGTTCAATAATTTTTATTTAATCATGCAACGAAAGCGAGGCCTGATTTGATTACCACAAATGCTAAATATTTTTTTTCTTTTTTATTTTATTTTTTTCTTATTTGCAAAGGTACCTAAATTTGCATTCAAAAACGCACAGTATTTTCTAAATTTTTTATTTTAAAACTAGAAATCTTTTTAGGTTGGTAACTTAACATGAATCAATCGGTGCATTCCGAGAGGGAGGGAGGAAAAACAGGACTTTTTATATATGTAGGTATATAATATTTTTTGATAAAAAATGATAGTATACTATTTCATTCAGTAGTTTTATTGTTAGTGTGTAGCGGTCTAAAAGATGTCACCTTTTCAATCCCTCTGTATTGCTATGCCCCCAGCTTTACAAATTCATGAATTTTTACCCTCTTGCGAAAATTGCTGAGGTTACACAGATTATTTAATAGCTATGAGCTCTTATAGTTTTTTTTGTTGTAAATTAAAATTGCTCATTCTTTTGTTACCTTTCATGTGGTATTGGACTTTAGCTTCACGTGCGCGCTCGCTTCGTATATGGTATTCCAACTGGCGTCTGGTCAAACAAATTTGTTGCGATGTAATTTTAATGCGCTGAACGACTAAAATTATCACAATTTCTTCCAATTTTTAATGTTCTCAACACTCACTTCACCACAATTAAAACAAACAAAACAATTTTCATTTTTAATAAACTTACTTTTGTTTTATTAACAATCAAAATTAAATTATTATTGCGGGAATGATGTTCGTCCGCTAATCTACTCGACGTAAAGGCTTCAGCCCAAGTCTTGTACAACCTCAAGCCCCACTCTTTTTTCTTTATCTTTCTCCCATCTTATTTACAGCTAATAATTTAACAAACATTTTTATATTCAATATTACAAATAAATAATAAAACAAATTCAAACTTTAAAATAATTTTACAAAATAAATGAATTAAGATTTTTATCCACGACCACTATATTAGGAAGGTTTAATACGTCCGTTTTCCGTGGATTAGAGGCCTCTTAATACACTAGTAGATTAGAATTCATAATACACTAGTGGATTAGTTTTCAGCTCAAAATCAGTAGGTATTGGTTAAAATCAATTTGTCAAATCTGACGTTTCTCAAAATCAAAATTTTTTCTTGTGGTTTTGGCCATGGTCGTGGATAAAATGTTGAATCACATTCGGGAATTAGCGAGCCTATAATCTTCTCGAGAAAATATGACTCTCGGCTGCGCCTCGAGTGCCCATTTTTTCTCGTAGATTAGAGGCTTCTTAATCCCCTTATATAATTAATAACTATTATGGTTTTGAAACACGACAGTATATTATATTTTTGTTTATACGTTTCGTCATCAAATTGATTACTACGACGAGAAGCTTTAAATTTAAATTTTAAATATTCATAAACATGAAATATTTTTATTATATGTTGTGGTGATTCTTTGTACAGTCAACCCGCAAGTCCAGATCGTGGTCATTTTATTTGTTTTATGCATTGCAAATACGTTACAATTTATTCAGAGGAAAATTAAAAAGGCTAAATTTTATACTTAAACACATCCGCAACACATTTTGATTATAATTTTTATAAACGTTGGAATAAGTGATATTTGTGCTGTGCTTCGAAAACGATCTACGAAAAAAGAAAAGAATATTAATTTGTACAACATCCTGTACGTAGTTGAAGAACTTACAGGGTATAAATTTTCTTAAGGTGGAACTCAGGTCTTCCATAGCGCTTGAATGCGAAGTGGACGCTAAAAAATTGGCGTAGTGCGTTTTTAATTTGCGAATAGTATAATTTTTACTTATAAACTAAGTAAAAATTAGTTTGGATACGTAAAAGAGAATATTTGTGAAGAATCGTCAATTTTAGTAGATAAGTGCTAAAAATATAAAAATTTGAAGAAATCGTAAGCGAAATATTACGAAGGTCAAAGTTGGAAGCCGTGGCCATTTTGAAAAGCATTGAAAATTTTTGATGCTAATGCAAATTTACTTACCTACGTTGAATGTAAAGTTAGTTAAATTGGATATTATTAAAAACTGGATCAACGGTGTTGAGATAGATAAGTTTCAATCTGATTGAATTCGAATAGAAAAACTACACCAGATGGTCTGCTGAATTTTGTTCTTGACAACACATGTGATACTCGCTGGTACAGAAGCAAATGGTGATCGACAAGACGAGGCGCGTACCCGACCACGCACGAGATTTATACAAGGTATTGGAAAATTAAAAAGTTCCATAGTAAAAACATTTTATTATAAAAAAAAAAACAAACCTTGTAATTACATTATAAAATTTTATTATTCACTACACATTTAACAGAAACCGACAAATGAGTTTGAAATTTAGCAAGATTTTGAGTACAGTAAATAAAATTTCAAAATCAGTGGTCGAACATAATTACACTACAAAGCCTACTAGCGAGATTTGTCGCAATCAAATTTTCCTTTAAATAAACCAACATTTTTCGTTATTCAAAAATAAGAGCTTTATTTGCTCGCAAGACAGACGGAGTGACCTACAGGAATTCGCTTCTGGCTGTTTCATGCTCTATCGAATCCACTAAGCTAGTCGAGGTAATTTTAGGATGGAAAAGGTTTTTTAATAAAATACCACCACAATGTATTTCCTTTCTATTTGTTCAGCGTTATTATTTTTCTTGAGAAGCAACTCCCTTCTCACCGTAAAAATTGATTGATAATAGTAATTAATAGAGTACGGATTTATAGCAAATTTGCTATACATAAATATTGATAGCAGAAGTGTAATTGTTATAAATGTCTACGAATTTGCTAAAAATAAGACATTTGACGCTGTTTTTTGTGCTTATATGCTTATTTTGATACTTTAATCACTTTAATGCTTAGATTTACTTTTTAAGCTTTTTTAGAGCTTACTTTAACATTTTTGATAAATTAAAAAAATTGGCTACTAGAGCCTTACAGAACTGCGACCATTATTGATCTTTTATTTAGCAGTAAGTGTACTATATTTTTTTTGAATATTTACGTACATACTATATTCGAATTTACACAATAATTAATAATAATAATGATAATAATTAAAAGTTATGGAAACTCTGAAAATTAAACATTTTGTCAAGTTTTTTTTTGTTCAGAAGTTCTTGATATTTTTATTTTATTGTTTTATTTTGTATTACTACTTTTTGTTACTTTTTTATTGTATTACTTTACAAATAAATTTTGTTTTAAAATTTTTTTTAATGCTTATTGATTATTATATTTAAGTTTAATGCATATTTTTATGCATATAATGGCAATTTTTTGTGCTATTTTGAGTGCTATTTTCTCGATTTTTTATGCTTAAAAGTCCGTACTCTAGTAATTAACATTGACTACCAACTTGACTAAAGCCAAAATGGTTCACTAAAGAAATTTGAACAATTATTTAAGGTTTAGAGTATAACGAAAACTAAACAATCGGATATGCAATCTTATTAACATTCATTTATGAAAGTTGCCTATTTGTTTACGTCAAGAATTTAGCACTTCTGCATAAACTTTAAGTAACAGAATTTTTGTAGTAGATGACATTTTCTGATATACCCTTTTAACTTATGGTAATACAGTCAATGGCAATCAATCTCGATCGCTTGCTTTAAATCTATAGATTCATCGATCACCTATCAGTTAGTCTTCGGTTGAAATCTTCAGAGATTTATATCGTCTCCAACTTTTTTTAATACTTAAGAAAATTTTTGGTAAACACAATTACCCCACCGTCTCACCGTTTTTCAACCAAGTTTTGTCGTTATTTTCTTTCCACCTATCACTTTGTGAAATAACTTGCAAATAAAAATACATTTGTGAATTGACGTAGAACGCACCGGGGGGTCAGCAATAATTTGATGGAGTTGATTATAGATTCAATGTCAAATTGTCATAGCAAACTACAAGCCGCTGCTGCTAAAAAAACTTTTGACTTGATACGATTTATAGACGCCAAGTTTTGATTTCTTATTGCTAAGTATAAATTCATCCGCCGTAACATTTCAATTAATTTGTGAAACTCTGGGCTGTGCACATTGTTGGAAAAATTTAGTTTCTTTGTTGAATTTTGTATTTATATTTGAACTCTGGCTACTTTCAGAGTGAACCTTCGATAATATTTGATATTTTTTATTTATTTTAAAGAAAGATATTTTTGCTACCTATGGGTAGCAACAATCAAAATGGGGGATTTAATTTTAATAAAAGTAAAATTTAAATATGAAATTAAAGTTTTACTCTAGAGTGCATTGGGTTTTTCTTTATTTGTCACTTCAGCGATGGTTTGGTGCGACTGTTGGTTACAATAATATTTACATAATTTGTAAATTAAATAATTAAATAATTCGTATGATAAATCAAGCTAGAGCAGAACAGTTCTGCATATTTCTTGTGAAGAAACAATTGTTACCCAATAAACATCAACTTAAAAGTTATTGCTAATTACCACAATGAATTTAATTGCTTACAAAAACATACATACATCTTGCTTGACATTATCTAATTGCAATTTTTTAATTAGTTTTGAATACTTGAACGTTTCGTTCTTTATTTTTTTTAAACCTACTGGAAAGTTATTTTTCTTTTTTTTTCAATTTGTTCGAGTTTGTTACTAATTAAGCGAATTGTTTGTCATACTTTAGTTTTACTTTTAAAAGTTATGTGCAAATAATGTAATTATATCAACGTGAATTACCTCAACCATCACAGATAATTTTAAAAAATACATAAAAATGTCAACGGTTCTATCCGTCTATGTATCTACAGGGTGCGGCACAAATAACGTCCACATTTTGAAAAACACCGATCCGTTCCGTTAGGTAAAGTACATAATAAATTTTTTAGTGATTTTTAAAAAATGAAAAATTGAAAACACGCGGTTTGGTTTACGTGCTAATGAAAATGTTCCAGACCTGAAAATGATTTTCCTGTAAATTCAAAAAGTAAGGGTAACGCATTGAACTGCATTGAAGAGAAAACTAAAGTTTTTTGAAAACTAAAAATTTTAGACATCGTCCTCGGTCCTTGGACCAACTAAAGAAGGTCATTAAAGAACAAATTGAAGGAATTTCTTTTTTATACCTAAATTTGCAAAATAAAATGTATTTGGTGATACCTCGTACTATTTTTTTTCAACCCCTCTCTGAAATGCGGGGTTATTTTTACCGCACCCTGTACTTATTATAATGTAATTTATAGATTGTTTAGTAAGTATTTAATTAAATTTTATTGTCAGAATATTATCTGCATTGCTCTAAAATTATCTCATAAAACCAAAAGTTGAAATTTTGTTTTTTTTTAACTGTGAGTAAGGAAAAGGTCAAGTGGGGTAAAAATTGACTAGCGTATCGACTGGTATGCTAGTTAGCTGGGGTAATGTGATACATTTCGAACTGTACCTGTAATATATTAACTATAAAATAAATAATATTTTATTGACTAATAATATTATTTTTATTATCTATTAAATTAACTATAAAACCAAATTACTTAGATACGGTTTTTGCAAGTCAATTAATAAATCAAAAATTACAAATTACATTTACAATCAACTTAAATATGATTTAGTGATGTAAGAAAATTATTATTACTCGGAACATTTACATTACAAAAATGTAATATTTAACTTTACATAATATTTCAAATGGGCATATTAATAAATTAATTTTTTTATTTCCATATCGTTAAAATATAAAAGAAAATATTTTTATGATAAAAATTTATAGATCATAAAATTTTAAATGTTTGAGAATTGTGCGATTCTTGCAATTTATAAAGAGGGGAGATTTTAGAAAAATAAATTTTAAATTGAAGTGCTATGTACTCTAATTACAATTCATGGTAACCACGTTTGTACTGCCACGATTTCATTATGCATAATGCAGGGCCAAAAAGTGTTTAAAGACCACCCTGTAAGCCAATTAGACCAAATCGCCCAATAATTATCAATTAACGGAAATAAAACGAGTGAAGGTAACGTCGCCACGCAGCCGGTAGCAATGCTTGCGAATGTTAATTGAAATGTATGAGACAAAAATTTGGAATGTTTTAATGATTTTAATAATAATTAATTATTGCTTCATGATATCATCGTGCAATTTTCTCTTGCAAATTTTCAATTTTAACATTTCAATTACGCACGAACTTAAAATAAAATTACATATCCACAGTAATAAATTTAAATATAAAAATGTAGTATGTAATAAAATATTTTACAATATTTTACATAGTAAACACTATGTAAGTATTAGGAACATAATTTATATTTCAAATGACAACCTGTATTTTATTTAGATTATTATTCATTATCTGCTATTAAAGATTAAAATCTTCAACAAACGATCAAAATATTTAAAAGCATAAAAATTATATGCATATAAATAATTACTATTATTAAATATTTAAAAACCCGTTTAATAGTTTTAAATATTTTGAGATATTTTATATTGTATTATGTAACCACGGCTTCAGAATTTTAAATTTAAATCTTTATTATTTATAGTCAACAACAAAATTTAAGCTTAAATTCAAGAAGCCTGTGCACGAACAGACAAAAGAAAATGTGTTGCATTTTAGCATGAAAATAAATTGGAAAAATTAGAAAAATCAGCTTTTGTATAGGTACAATAAATTAGAAGTGGAACACTTGAATTTAATTATTGAAACCCGATAAGCTGCTTGTGTCGACCCATTTGGACGATTCGAGTTTGAAATTTAATTTTACAAGGTTTCCCCCAAATGGTATTTTTTATTCATGCGTGATGATGTCACATTGCGATAGTTACATTTACAACACAGCATCGACTAACTTTGGTTTTTAAGACACAGTATCGCAAGCTGGAATATATATTTTAAATACATTTTTTTAGATTTTTTAGGCGTCGTGGATCTCTTAAATAGGATTAAATTCAAATGTTAAGTCCAATTAATGAATAAAAAAATATTTTATTTTTATGACAGTTCAAGATTTGATGCTAAAAAAATTAACAAATTAAACTGTTACAGGCTAAGGGGCCTTAAATAAATTCATTCTTAGTTAATTTTTAAAGACAATTAAACGTAAGGAAAAATTTTCTTTATTTATAATCACGAATTTTTTAACTCAAATTATTCGAATTATTCGAATTAATTTTGCAGTAGTGCTGAGTGTTTATAATTTATTCTACGTTATTAATCATATCGGACTGCAGGGCCGTCCTAAGATATACGACACCTCTGGGCTACTAAAATTAATGCGCCCTTCTTCAAAAGAAAACACAAATACAAAATAGAAAAAGTCAATTTAGTACTATTACTCTGAACGAAAACATAAAATTCATAAAAAATAAAAAATATATACAGGGTCTCTCGAGACTTTCGAGTTATGAATAATAATAGGTAAAAAAATGTTTTTCAAAACCCTGTATCTTTTAAACGAAACATTTTACAAAAATTCTGATGTCCCATTCCGGATAGGACATTTAACAGACTACAACTTTTGTCAAGTAAAAATTTTTGAAAAACAAATCCATTTCAGAGAAAAACAGAAAATAATAAACAAGGCAGCTACAAAACAAAAAATTAAATTAACAAAATTTTTATTTTTATTAAAAAATTATTTTATTAATTATGATTAAGCTATTACATTAAGTAAATGTTCAAAATGACTTATTCTTATTTTCAATACACAGTCGTGTTTGCTTTAAAGATGTATTAATTATTAAAATAATTTTTCAATAAAATTAATTAATTTAATTTTTTGTTTTGTAGCTTCCTTGTTTACTATTTTCTGATTTTCTGTGAAAAAGATTGATTTTTCAAAAAAATTTACTAGGCAGAAGTTGTAGTCCGTTAAATTTTCTATCCAGAATGCAGTGACAGAATTTTTGTAATATAAAATGTTTCGTTTAAGAGATACCGAGTTTTGAAAAGAACCAAAATAAAAAATTTTCGAAGTTTTCAACATTTTTTTAATTTAATTTATAACTCGAAAGCTGTTAATTTTAGACAATAAAGGTGGAAATTTAAAAAAATGATTTAAAGACGCCTAACTCTCGAAGACTTGAATTTAGAAAAAAAAAATTGTTAAAAATGTTTCTTACAAAAGTGTCCTCTATCAGCATCTAAGTTAAGTAAAGTGTATCCGGGGACACCCTGTATAAACAGAAACAAACTTTAGAGTAAACAAAAAACAAAAGTAATTTATATATATATTTTCCTAGCTTTTTCTTTAACAAATTGATTAATATAATATCACTCGTATTTAAGTTGTTAAATAAGTCATTTTCTATAATATATAAAATAGTCATAGATAGTAAATAATTTTTTATTCTTTTTAAGGCTAAAAACGATCAAAATAAAAATTGCCGCCCCCCAAAAGGCTTGCCCCCCGGGGCTATAACCTATTTAGCTCTGTAGTTAAGGTGGCTCTGTCGGACTGAAGAGTAACAACATAACTTATGTGGCTTTTTTTGGTTTTAACTTATTTTCAAAATTATTTGTAAAAAATCCTAAAGTTATAGCATTTTTAGCAAGTAAATTTAGCTTTAAGTAGTAAGATTTGTTCAAACAAAAATTAGGTTAATTCTAAATTCAATTTTATACATTTAAAAAAATAATGGTAACAATTATGTAACAAAACATTTTACAAAATTTTAATATCAGAATAATCAAACTTAACAAAATTTTAAAATAATAAAATTTTAACTATTAAGTAAATAATACATACTACAAAAAAAACATAATATTTAACAAAACCAAAATGACAAAAATTCACATTTAACAGGGTTGAACTTAGAATACCACTTCTATAGCGTAATTTTTTCAGAATTCTACTTTCTTGTTTATTTAATATTCTAAGTTCAACCCTGTTAAATGTGAATTTTTGTCATTTTGGTTTTGTTAAATATTATGTTTTCTTCGTAGTATGTATTATTTACTTAATAGTTAAAATTTTATTATTTTAACATTTTGTTAAGTTTGATTATTCTAACATCACATGCTACTAAATACCACATAAATACTTAAAAAATTCTAAACTTTTTTAAGTTATTTTTCTATTTTAATATCAATTTTAAACCAAAACAGAGCTGTAAGCTTTTTTAAAAATTTAATTAGATGCGTAAATCATGAAAACATGAAAACACAAAAGTTACATGAATTCTCAATTTTTCATATGGTATTTGTACAAATCCAATGGTAAATACACTCACCCTGTCGAAGATATTAAAGAAGTTATTTTGATTTACAACTGCAATTCAAGAGTACTTCTCTTGTGTTCTGTTAACCTAAAGGTAATTTAAAACATAATGTGATTAAGTAGATTTTTCTTAACTAAAATTTTTAATTAGTAAAAATATAGTTGAGTTAGGGGTCAGTATTAAAACAGTAACATTGTCCGACGTTTCGAGTCTTTATTGACCCATTATCAAGGCTACAAATAAATACAAATAATTAAAAACTTACATAAATTATAAAATTAAAAATAAGAGAAATAAAAATAATAATATAAAAGTAGTAAAATATTGAAATACAGAATTAAAAAATTACAAATTTTAGTTTAATAAGAATATAAAAGTGAAAAATGAAAACAATTTGAAAATACTTTAGATGAAATACTAACCTTTATAAGAGATCTCTTTTTTTTTTGTTTTATTGTTTTAATACTGACCTCTAACTCAACTATATTTTTACTAATTATTATGGAGGGTCAACGATATAAATACACTATAAAATTTTTAAAATGTGATAATACTTATTTTATTATAAAATAATTTATTATATAATAATTGAGTTTTAGTTCCATAACTTTTCAAGTTCTTTTAGATAATTCCAGGTTTGTCAGACAAAAACTGAAAATTTGAAATTCAAAAACTGCTATTTGAGCAGGGTATAACAAATTACAATCCTTTCGCAAAGAAAAGTTTGCGAAATTTTTATTCTTTCGCTGGAATTGCAAAATAAATTTCACACCAGTTTTCCATTTAAAATATCTCATTTGATTTTTCCAGATTTCTGTCACTTTTACAGCGGATTTCTGTTAAAAAAAAACAAACATAAAAAAAAGATAAAGAAGTAAAAACAGTTCCCGACTTCTAAATTAATTATATTCGTCTGGATTTTGTCACATTATTTGCCTTCACGTGCACACTGGATTTTCTGGAAAAATAATAAATCAAATACTAGTAATTAATTAATATTTCTATGTAGAATACTACGCAGAAATAATTTTTGATCTATAGAAGTAATAAATGTGCTATAGGAGTTATAATATGTTTTGGTATATAGCGCTTAATTAATACTTGTTTATTCTACAAAACCCTGAATTAAGCAGCTTGAAGAAGAGGAATTATAAATGTAAATAATAATTAATATCAGAAGATATAAAATATTAAAATATAATTAATTTATTGATTTATTGAACAAAAACAACTAAGCTTATTACAAAATCGCATACCTACTGAAGTTTTAATTATAAATTAAAATAAAAATAATGATTGCATAATTGAAGTTTTCCTATATAACGTTTATTGATATAATATACAATATTGGCGTAAAATTGTGAAAATACTGACATTAATTAATAGTGCGCACGTATCCCTACGCTCCCAAGGGAAAGGAAGGTGTTAAATAACTTAGGGACGTTTTTTTTTGAAAAATAATAAATTTGGCAAGGAAACACTGAACGCATCGTACGTTAAATGAGAAGTGGATCGTATGACAAACTCTACGACATAATCTATACGCTTTATGAATTATAATGCTTACTAAATCTCAGCACGCTTGTATTTAAATCCAGTTCTACATTATTCAAAACTTTTGAACACAATCCAATTTAGCATACGAGACATAGGCGTACATTCTTAATAATCAACTTTATATAAAAGCGAGATTTTTATTTATTGAGCCACTAGCGGGTTCCTTTTGATTAACGCATTACATCAACATTATGTAAATTCTAAATAAACGTTAGCTGACTGTTACATAATCAAACGGCCGCCAAAACTTAATTCGCACGGATAAATAAATAAAAAATTTAAATTTGGAGACGCAGAAGCGTATAGATGGTGTCGATGAAAGGCACTTTTTGCCTTCTCCTAATCTACGCCCATAATATAAATTCAATTAACACGGCTTGTATTTCATATTATGCCACCCCATACGAAGCAGCGTCTGCAACGGCATTATGCGAATTTTGTGATTATACAGTGCGATTACGGTTCGTGTATTATTCAACTTATCTTGATCTTGAAAGAAATGCATACTTGATTGCAGAATGCCAACAATGATTCACGTCCTACACGTTAATGCGAACATGGCCAATTCTTTTATAAAACTGTTCCAAGTGAAAAGCAAACTTTCATATTAATTAAATCTCAAAATCAATTAATGTTTTGGATATTTTAATTTGTTGCTCATGTTGAGCTTGAAAAATGAGGCTGAAATATTTTCACCATTTTTAGTCAACTGGTTGTATTTTTAACTGCTAAGCTGTAATCTTTCAACATCACACACAATGACGAGGCAAATAATTAAAATAATAAAAAATGAAATATCGAAGTCAAAATGCAAATCGACTACTTATGCATTTGCAAATAAGAAGCTCAGCTACTTGGTGATGCATGTAGATTGTTATGAGTCTGACAAGACCACCGCGACAGATATTAAATCAATTCTAGTTTACGAGTCCGAAGTAATTCGTATTCTCAAAAATTAAACTCGCCAATGTTTATTATGTTTTAACGCAGTAATTTGCATAAACTTACATGCCATATAATTATAAATTCGTTCTGTGCTTTTCAATCGAACATCTACATTAACAGGTCCCCAAAAAGAAACAAAAGACTAAACGTTTTCGAATTTTAACGGCGATAAAAAGTTGTCTCAATTTACGTCCGAGAAACGTCCGCGGGACGTAATTTTTACCAATTCTGGAAAATTGTCTTCGAACCGTGCAATTTTCGAATTACAACCGATCCACCCTGTATTCTGATACATCAACTTGTTAATTACATCCTCGAGTTCTCGAGCTACTAGTTTCTTGCGCTCTTGCAAATTAATCGGTAATTGTTGGATTTTTAACTTTTCGTAAAAATGGTAAATAAACCGACAATTAATAACCGTAAAATCACCGGTTGCATTATATTATGTGACAGGTGCCTCGACTCCGACAGTTAGGCGCCATTCTCAAACGCTTTAGGCTCCTACTATCATCTGTGCTACAAAATCACAAACACTTTCGCTCATAGTATTCCATACATTGGATACCACCAACAGGTCAATTTTCATTGGAGGACCTACTTTTCTACCACGTAATTGGAAGGAGTAATGATTAATAATTGCATAATTACGCGAGCCATATATTACATCAAAGTGTAAAATAATAATTACTCATGATGTGCATTTTAACGCCCCGTGATGTTTTCATTTTCGTGCCGAACGCTTTCAAAAATTATCCGTATAGTGGTCAAGGTAAATTACGATAAAATAGGGTTACCAACTTAATAAATATGCAATAAATTGCGTTCAACCTTGTCGTTTTTTAAACAATTAGTTCGGTTGTGATACCACATACCTAACTTTTTTAAATTTTTTACTGGCAAAAAAATCAAAAACACATGTTTTTTAAATTTGTAAATCTATAGTCTAACCAAAAGTTTTTCAAAACTTCAGGAAATCATCAATTGCTATGTTTTCTAAAAATTCTTTCCAAAATTTGAGAAAATTAATAAAAAAAAAACCTAGGCAAAATTTCAAATGTAGTTTAGACTCAATTTCAACCTTGGCAGTCGAAGACCAAAAGTTACCTTTTTGATTGCTTATCAAGATCATTCCAGTATGATTGGATTGAACTTTCCAACCCAATCACATGCAATTTTATTGTTCATAATTTTGCGTTTAGGTGTATTCTTAGGTCACCTAGGTCAGCTTAGATTGAACATATTCAATTTAATAAACCAAAATTGATACTTATCATAGTTTACAATAAATTTCAAGGTTGGATCAGCAAGATCAACAAGCTAAGAGGCTCGGTAAAATTGTATTGCACTTATCTAAATCAATTATGCAAATATGTATTAGAGAATGGTTAAATATAGTGACTACCGATCACTCGTTACATGTAAATTTTCATTTAACTCAAAAAATTTCTCTTCCTGATTATTAAAAACCCAAGACCATCACAATCAAGATTTTTGCAATTTTTCTAGCATCAAATTCTTGATTTAGAATACACAGCTAAGCATCAACTCCGAAGTAAAAGCTTCTGAGGTAAGAAGAACGCAATTATTTCAAACTTTAAGTACTCTACTCCGGGCTCCCCTACTCTTTAGAGAATAGACCTACACTCTGTATACTGAAAAAGTAATGACTTCCTGTTTTATTCAATTATGGCTAACATGATTATAGTCAGCAATTGAGGTGGCTGTTAGGCCTTCGGCAGCCTTTATCGAATTGATTTCAAATATTTTTCTCGTCTCAAATGTTTTGCTTACTTTTCTAATTTATTTTTATGACGACCGGGTAGTCCAGCAATATGAAGTACCCCCCCTTTCTGGTAATTGAATAACTTTGCTGTTTCGTAATAATAATAAATTATTAAATAAAAATACTTCGTATTGTATTATTTTAATTTGTTTAACCTAGAAGTTCCTAGGCTTCTATTCATCTACCCTTCTGCTTTAACAAATAATATTTTAAATAGCAAATATTTCGTAAATAAAGCTGTTCTGCTGATTTTTGAATTGTAAATTGGATTGAATCTAAATTACAATTTTTAGGCTGCTTAATAGTGATAATTGGTGGTTAGCAAATCAGATTAAAATAAAAATTTATTAATACAAATTATAGGAGTCATTTTACTCCAAGTAGGAAAAAAATTATATAAAATTTACTTAGATGTCTTCGTTTTTGTTATATTTTTTTATGTACTTATGTAACAAATAAACTAACCACATAAAACTTTTTTTCAACATCCTTGCTTTGAAAGACACAAAGGATTAACGGTTGGTAAAATGAACATCGAAAATATGCTCTACTTAAATTAATCATATCTCAGGTTCTATTTATTCTAGAGGCTTCATATTTGTTGCATATTTATTAAATTATCTTTTTTATTATTTTTGAGGGGTAACTTTCGGAATGAACTTCCCTTTGAAAAATTTCTGAATGATATGAACTTATTCGTTACTTGATTCTCTATTACACTGTAAAATTTTAGGAAAGAGATCATTATCTCAAAGCAGCAAATGATTTGCGAAGCCTGAGCTTTAATATTTAAAAAATTAATTGCCAAATTGCTCAAATTCATTGCTCGGCAACAGTTTTCTTATTTTTAAGAATAAAGAGAGCAATTGCAACCAGAGGAATGTTCAGCAGTATGCGATTTTACAGAAAATTACTTATTTGCAATTCAAGATGCAATTCGAGATATACTACATTGGAATAATAATCAAGTAACATTTCATCCTTTCGTTGCCCACTACAATGAACACAACATAATTAAGCATAAAAATTATATAACAATTTCAGAATGCCCAAAACATGACACTATCGCCGTCTATCTTTTTCAAAGAATTCTTTTTGAATTTTCTTCATCTTCAAATTTTAGAGAATTAAGTGACAAATAAATTCTAATTTTTATCAATTTTTTTTCAAACGTAAATTTATTCCGAAAATCACGCCTAAATAATAAAAATTGTTTATAAAATATTGAATTTTCGTTATTGTTATATTTAATAAATATACAATGAACATTTCATTGAAAGCATTTCAAAATGATTTTTTAACGAAGTCTGTAGTATGAATAGAACCGGACATACGATTGATTTAAGTGTTCATAAATAAATTTTTATGTGGTTAGTTTATTTGTTACAGAAGAGTATGTAAAAAAATTTAATAAAATCGGAGACATCGAGGTCAACTTTTTAAAATTCTGTTTCATTTGACGTGGAATTTACATTGCCACATGTTTTCCCCAAGACGCAGAAAAGTGATTTCTCAGTTTGAAAAATATGCAAACTATTTGTTTTAATTTCAAACTTATTTGTAGATTGGGCCTATAACCTGATGTTAGTTGAAGTTTTTGTTTCCCAAAAATTCTGCTTAATTTAGAGAATAATAAAATTTTGCGCATTATCCTCTTTATTGATTAGAGTTTTTGACCGGTTTGCGTCGTTGCATCGTCTTGTTCTTCTTTCCTTATTTTGTACTTTCTAAAATTTATAAATCAGGTGATGCAGTAATATCAATAAATTTTTAATAGTATTTCGATTTTTGCAAAATTCACAAAATTATATTTTCAAACTTTTTTTCGAATAAAAACAAAATTTAGTGGACAAAATTTTTTTTTTCCTGTGTTTCCTTTATATAAAATTTTCCACCTTTTTATATACATAACTTTAAAATTCTGGACGCTTTGAATTCCAAAACCGCAATTTTACTTTTAATTATTATGTTTTCAAAATGAAAAATTAGGGTTTTTAAGAGCCAAAATCCTACAAAATAAAAAGTCAGATGTAATCTGAGGGTCTGAGAAAAAATGGAGAGCTTTCTATTTACACTTTAAAATTGAAAAGTTGGTCAGTTTCTAAGTCGAAATTTTAGCTCTATTTTTAACCCCAAACATCCAGTTTTCTAGAAATTAAGTGGGTCGAAAGAAGGATCATTTTACATGGGATTTTTACTTCTACTTTGATCTTAAATGTGGCATTTATCGGTCAAAAAACAAAGTTTAGGCTGAAATGAGGACGAATTTCGGAAGCTCATAAAAACCTATTTCGCCTTATTCACTTGCTTTCTCTCTCTATTTCTCATGCACTTTGCTGTCTTTCTCTCGTTTTTTAAAATGGCTTTAGTAAGTTGTCTTGATGTTCCGAGATAAGATTTTATGTCTAACATTAATTCATGTAAATTTGTAATAATTTATTGCTAAATTACTATTTTACAAATTTTATTTAAAGTGAATATGCCTATTATTCAATTATTATTAATCGAAAAAAAACTGTTTATTGTATGCACAAAAAGGAAATTAAAAAAGGAAGCCTAGCCCGAGTAAGAATAGAATCGAAAAAACGTGATCAACTTTTTTTAAAAATATCGGTTTTCATATTTATACTGTGAAAGTAAACTAGTCCATAAAGCATAAAATCAAGAAAATTGTGAAAAAATATTTAGATGCCACGTAGATAACGAAATGTATATAATGTAGAATTAATTATAATTTTTTTTAAGATGTATGAATTTTGGACCAAATAAAGTAAATCCTACAATGAAATTTAGTTTCATAAAAATATTTTTTTATGATTGTTTATTATATTAATAACCATAAGAATAACAAAAAAATTTTATTTTTGAAAAACAACGTCTAACTTATTTATTAAAAAACCTTCAAAAATAACATATTTTCGAATTTTAAATGTTTTATAAAAATTATTAATTTTTTATTTATTAATTAATTTTATTAATAGTATTAATTTTTAGAATTTGATTTGTAAAGTCATAATATTTTTGTAAAAAGTAAGGTTGGCAGGAAAGAGAGCAAAGTAGGGGCTTTTTGCCAAATACGGCCACCGGAGCGGTTGATTAATTTTTGGCTCCGTAAATTTTGAGTATAATTTGTACGAAATAAAAGAGAAAGTATTTTTGGCTAAAAGTGACTGCAGTCAAGATTTTTGATTTTTGTGAGCTGGAGAATTTTTTTTTAATTGAAATTATTTAGTTGGAAGTGGTAGAATTTTTTTATTAAAATTTTGATTGTGAGGTGAGGTCAGCTGAGACCCGGTATCGAAGAATAAATATTGAATTGACATTTGTGGCAAAATTTTTATTGCAATGCTAAATTTTTAGTTATATGATAGGAAATTTCATCTACTGAACCGGCAACTGAAATTAAAAAGGTTGCTTTTCGACTGAGTTAAGCTGGATGGAGGTTGCAGGGATTGATCATAATAAATTGTAATTAAAAATCATTGCAGTACACAGATTTTCAATACTGGTACAAACTGAGCAAATATTAGGTAGGCTATCAGGTAAATAATTTTATTTAGGACGAAATGAGATTGTAACAAAATTTTGAATTTTGTTAGATTCTTTTGGTTACACCTCGTATTTGTATTTTTAATGATACGAGAATATTTTCGAGGCAAGACGTTTTAGGCGCATGACGGTGGAAGGAAGGTGCGGTGAAAATTAGAAAAGAGAACCAGATTTTGATGGACGAAAAGGGGGGTTTTTACTTTTGATTTTGGATAGTTATCGGTGATTTTTTGTGTAGTGAGAATTACTGGAGTTACCACCGCTTTTTCTTGCGGATTTGCGCTAATTTCAAGGAAATTGTGTTCTTTTGAATATTTTTCGTCATTGAATTTCTTGAACACCTGAAAAGATCGAGCGATAGCGACCAATCAACAACAGCAATAAAATAAATTTTTTTACCTTATTATTTCTTTTCGTTTCTGTCATCTGCAAAGTTGTACAACACCGATATATATTTTTGATAATCGTCAGCTTCGTTCGTCGATATAGCCGATGCTCGTTTCAAATATTTTTTGATTTTTTAGATCTAGTTTTGAGCTCAAGCGCTCTTTTAAATATTCCAAATATTGGAAGTATTTCATTTAAGAGTTGTTGGGTGAGTGTCATTTCGAACATCTAGTCCGAGTTCGCTCCCCATAGTAGGTACTTTTTTTTGTTACGAGAGAGAGTGCAAACTTGTTGCAGTTACGCCGGATTCATCCTTGGTTTCCGTAAAGAAAAGAGCTAGTTTTTTCTACCTTGGGTATCCTCGCCAAATAAAAGGTTGGGAATTTCGATTTTCAACCGTGTGGGAAGGAAGAAATTGCTGGACCTTCTGTAAAGAGTTCCAGCCATTCATTTTTTTTCATAAGATTCACAAATTTTCATATAGGATGAACTTTACTTTACTATTTTTAGGATCAAAAGAGAAGCGAAAATCCATTTTAGGAACAAAATAGAGCTAAAATTTCGTCTCGGATCGGATTTTTGCAAATAGCAGAAGAGATGTTTTCTTCACGATATTTTCTTTAATTGGCAATTGTTAAGTTGTATCTTTGTAATAATTATATTTTGATATTACTAAATATTGCATTTTTGCTGATTTAACATATTTTAAAAAATATAAAAAAATACGTTAATTCGACCTTTATTTGCTTGTTATGGTTTTTATTGTAATAGATAAAATTCCAGTTTAGTTTTTCCCTCAACACCATTTTCATCACTTTCGCACATCGCAAATTTATCGAAGTTAGTTGGCTATTGAAAAAATATATCCTCTTACGATTGTTTGTAGTTGGTTTGTGGTGTTACTGTGCATCCGAATAATTTAGAAAAGAGATTAGTTGAAGCAGCTTCATAAATAAACAAAACTATAAATCCAACAAGTTCCCAACCCCCAAAATTTTTAATTTGTTTCTTTCTACTATTTTGTTTAATGAAAGCATAAATTAACTTTCTCGTTAATTATTAACGTCGTTTTAATTTCATGTTACGTATTTTAAACGATCTTAGGTGTACGTAAGTCTAGATATATAAGCGAGACCGAGAATTTAATCTGACATTTAGAGCTTTAAGCCGTTTCATAATTTTTTGCTTGTTAATTAGAAAATTAAACATAAACAACCTGGGATGTGAAATGAAACAATTAATAAGTAATAAATTGGTAATTAAATAGTTAATTTGAGTCATTCTAATGAAATTTGTTGGTGGTCTAATTTTTCAACTTAACAAGTTCTAGATATTTGGGCAATTTTTTTGATTATCAACCTACTCGAGCTGTTTGGTTCGCTAAAATACGTTTCGAAACGCACCCCGGTGCTAATGGATTGTTTCAGGGCGTGGAAGAGTCTGGAAATAAATTAATTATTGTATGTTAGCTTTTGAAATTAATACGACAGACTAATTAATGTACAGAGGTAAACATAAATATAAGTGACTGATTTTGAGATACACACGATATTAATAAATAAATGATTATTATTCATGAAGAATAAATGGCCGAAATGGAATTACTGCTGCGATTTTAATCGGGATACTTGCGTTAATATCATTATTTTTGCGGCACTTGACGTATCGCCTCCAACCAGGACGGATATTTTCGAATCGCGATCGATTTTGGATTCTGGAAGGAACAACGCGGTATGATGGATTGGCTGGTGGAAGGTTACGGTTTTCTTGGAACGATTGATCGTTTTTGTTTTAGAAGGGAAATCGTGACTGCAAATCGTAATTATTTTGATTTGTAATTGAAAGCTTTCGGGGTGTGTCGGCGATTTTTTAGCAAAAAAAGCGATTACTAAACGCAACAATACAAAGCCAAAACTTTTCGAGCATAATTCACCAGAAGACCACCAAATGAGAAGACGAATGTCGAACGTTTAGTTTACGTCGTCGTAACACCCGAAGCTTTTTATCAAGCATACAAATTATGACACTTGGAAATTCGACCAGGCAAGAAAAGTTGTCGCTAGGAAAAATTAGCATCTTTGACAAACGGCGTTTTAACTGATTGCTTCACTACCAACAATAATGTTTTCTTCGGTTAAGTTTATAAGGATCTGCTAGACAATAAATTTCGCACTTCTTAACGTTCAAGTAGAAAGCTAAAATGTAATAAACAAGTCCTTTGTATTGAGATACGTACCATTTATTACGGCAAGAAAATTTTCATAAAATGCACTTGTGTCGTAAATGCAAGTAATTAAGCGATGACCGAGCGGTACGTTGAAAAATGCACCTTCAGTTTTTAGTTCATTACGATGGAGCGTTGATGCGAAATTGGGACAATAATTGTGGGTGGTTCGAGTTATGTACGACACTCAACGAGACAAGAAAACAATCGACTTGTTTATAATTTTTAATATCGCATCGCAATAAACATAAATGATGGGTTGTCAAAGAAAATTTCCCTATGGAAGTTAATTTTTTATTCCTTTTATTTTTAATTACAGGTTCAACAGCTCGTGTGGGGAGGAGATAACCCATATAGCCTAAAGCAAACGATGGACAGACTGATTATACACTCAGATAGCGAGATAAAAATATCTTCTTTATTTCTTTATGCTTAGTTTTGAGAGCTTGTGCGTGATGTTAAAACAATAACTGAGTCAAAATCTCGAGCTGGCTTCGCAACTTTGAGTTGGTAATCTGTAAATGAGATAAGATCAAAATACAATACAGTTAAGTGCTCAACACCGTCCTTTGTATTTTTATATGCACGAAGAAATATAATACCACTAAATGAAACAATACATTTCTGATAATAAATTTAAAATAACAATTTAAATTTTTTTCCCTGTGGGAAATAAACGAAGCAAAAACCATCTCCATTAGGTCCGTATTACCTACTTGCTCCAAGCTTATATATTTTAAGAACACAAATAAATTACCTCTTTAAAATTTCTATGTGGTATTACAAATTATTGCAAATATATACAAACAAAAATATGAATAAATTTACATATAGCAGATTTTTTATCTAAATTTTATTTAGATTATTTTGTAATTTTGGAGCATTTTGTTAACTTTTTCAAGGCTTTCTGACTCATTTATTACATCTTTATGAACCGAAGAATGGCTTTTTGAATATTCACAATGCCAAATAAATATTATCTTTAGGTAATCGACCGTATCGGGAATAATTAATCTGCTCACTTGTAGTTGGACGAAATTAACAATTTTTAAATAGCACAAAAAATAGCTTAATTAAGCTCTAAAGGTTACTTTTACGTAACACGAAACAAAATTAACTCTTTTACCATCTAAAGCACTGGAAATCCTACCATCAGCTATCAGCAACAACAACATTTTTAAATCGATTATTTAAATTCGATCTTGAGCAATGTTCACTTGTTCAGCTTTTAAATATTATGTTTTTTAATTTTATTTCACCTTTATTAACTTGTGCTAAATTCAAGATCCTCTGAAGGGTCATTAAATTTACGATTTACTTGATGACATAATTTGAGACATCTCTCAACTTGTTAAACTAATTTATGATTAAGTAATCAGGTCAACCCAATGCAGTAGTCGGTGTCTTAACTAGAAACAAAGAAAAGCTATAGAATGCAAAAATCTCCATAATAATCTCATAAGTAGAAGATTACTATTTTATGTTTTGGTATTTTATATTTATATTACAAAACACGTGATTGGATTGGGAATTAATGCTATCACTGCGGCGCTATTGTCGTACCCCCACAGTCGAAGACGTGCGGGGTAGCTGCTTTATTTACATATTATATAGTGTATTTTCTTAAGATTTATTGCAACCTAAGCACACTATAGGGATAGGTGTTGATTATATTATACAAATTATAATAAAATTCATATTACGTACCTACTTAAAGAAAAAATGTGTCATTGAATAATAAAATTAGAAAATATCTTTCAAGATTCCCAGACAACATTTTTCATAATTTTTATATACTAACCAATATAATATTATACAATTAGTATTAAAAAAATTATGAAAAATGTCGTCAATGTGACAATGTAATTATAAAAATTACAATAAAATAGAGGTATTGTTTTTATAATCAAACCGTAGTATTTGTGCTAATCTGACAACTGCAAGTAAATTGTGACCATACATAGATTTTAACATTAAATTTGACCTTCAGTATAAATATTTATCCATGAACTTACACCACTTACATAAAAATAATTTCAAATTTTTTTTGAAATCACACACAATAAACAAAACTTTTATTATATAATTTTAAATTATATAATATGGGATACTAATTATTAGAAGAAAGAAGAGAAAGTTAAATTATAAATAATTAATTTATAATTTTGCATTACAATATCGTCAATGTGGAAGACGGCAAAATGAATAGCATGTGGGGATCCCTTTAGAAAAGTTAAATTTTGTATTAAAAATACAACTACCTATGTAACTACCTATATTTTATAAGTTTATATCATAGCAATATATAATTCTGAATCAATAGATTCAACTATTGTAAGAAACATGAGCATCATTTATAGAGAAAAGAATGAGTGCTTAGCTATATAAATAGATGGAATATATTGGAATTGTCCCACTTTACCCAAAAATATAGTAAACAAAAAAATTGTAGTACACTGTGTAACAAAATTTTGAATTTTGTTAGATTCTTTTGGCTATACCTCGCATTTGCATTTTTAATGATAGGATATTTATTTCGTGACAAAACGATTTTGGGCGCATGACGGGAGATAAGAAGAAAGAGAAGTGCGGGATGAGATAAAAAACGGAAAAGAAAAGTACGGAAGGTTAGAAAAGAGGGCCAGATTTCGTGAACGAAAAACTGGGTTTTTCCCTTTGATATTGGGTAGTTATCGGTGATTTTTTGTGTAGTGAGAATTACTGGAGTTACCACCGCTCCTTCTTGTGGATTTGCGCCAATTTCATGGAAATCGTGTTCTTTTGATTTTTTTCGTCATTGAATATCTTGAACACCTGAAAGATCGAGCGATAGCGACCACTCAACAGCGCAGCAATAAGATAAGTTTTTTTTTCTTATTACTTTCTTTCTGTTTCTTTCATCTGCAAAGTTGTACAACACCGCTAATATTTTTTGATAATCGTCAGCTGCGTTCGTCGATATAGCCGCTTATAGATATATATATATAGATATAGATATAGCTCGCTTCGAATATTTTTTGATTTTTTGACTTAGTTTTGAGCTTCGGCCCCGTTTTAAATATTCCAAATATTGGAAGTCTTCATTAAGAATTGTTGGGTGAATGCTTAGAGCGAATGCAAACTTGTTGCAGTTACGCCGGATTCATCCCTGCCTTCTGCAAAGATAAGAGCTAGTTTTTTCCATCTAAGGTATCCTCACCAAATAAAAGATTGGAAATTTCGATTTTCAACCGTGTGGGAAGGAATAAATTGCTGGGTCTTCTCTAAAGAGTCTCAGCCATCCATTTGTTTTCATAAGTGTACAAAAAAATATGATAGGTTAATAAGTTTATAAAATTATGAAACGAGCAATAATATAAATTTCTAACTGAGAAAATTTCGAGAATTTCTACTAAATAAATTTCTGTGTATCCTAAGAAAAGATTCTGATGACCCAGTGAAGAATTTTAAATTAAAAACCTTTTAAATTTACTAAAACTAAACCTCAATTTAATAAATGTACTCGCCTGCTGCGGCTGATTAATTTAAGGATTTCTGGAATATATTAAAGTGATGTTTCTCGTAGAGATTCCTCAGGTTAGCCCTGGATTGAGGGTACTTGGGATAATTTTAGAGCGAGGGTTCTAGCGCTTTCAAAATAAAATAAAAAATTTTCTTGTCAAAAAAAATAAATACTTTTTCAAAAATAATTACTATTCCAAATCCAAATTATAATATAATATAAAATTGCAATTTCATTTTATAGAATTCAAATCGAAATTAATAACTTTAACTGCTCTTTCCAAATTAGCCAAGCTAATCAAATCAAATCAATACACTACCACTCGGTAGCAAATTATCACAAATATTCAAAATACTATTCACAAACTCAAATAAAATAAAAATCTCAATAATTACACAGAGTCAAAAATCAACTACTGGCACGGGCAGCCATCTTTGGCAAATAGCCCTCTTTTTTGCGTCATTTGCCCCCACCTTTCTAATTTTACAATCTTACCATTTAAACTTCATAAAATAAAATTTTCTATCAAAATGTATAGGTTGGGTTTCCCTTTGAAACACGACAATATATTTTGAGTAGGCTGCACTGAAAATGTAAGCTCTCAATTTACAAAGGAATTAGAATGACAGACAGAAAGACATGAATTTTTATATAATTATAGTACTTGATACTCAATTATTCAAGTTGTGCGGCCTAAAGGCTGCACTTACTTGTCTTTAAGAGCGGAGTGGAGTAGCTGTGTTTAAAATAATAATTGTTTTAATTTCTACCTTTAAATATCTATAAAACCAAAAAAGCTGTTGACTTTTTAGGGTAATTGGTTAAATATTTTTTTAATGTTTGGAATTATCTAAAAAACAAATTTCTAAATCTTTATTGTCTCAAATCAACGGTATTCGAGTTATGCATTAAATTAACTAAATAAATACATATTGTGGACTCTTAATTTATTTTGACTTGAATCGCGGTGAAAATTCTCAGGTCAAGCTAAACCAATTATTACTAATAGTTTATCTGATGAGATCAATACAAAATAAATTAAATCATGGAATTCCATACCGGAGGGATTTAGGTCGTCAGCTAGAGCGGTTAAATGTGTTGCTGCTAATGCTAAATGCCTGGTTCGACTCCAGGCTCAGTAAAACTTTATTCTGACCGTCTCCCCCTCGGAAGGCAATGGCAAACCACCGAGGTGCATTCTGCCTGGTACATCCTCTCTGGGGATGAAGTGTGTACACTTCCCGCGCTTCGGAGCCTGCATTAAGCAGTAGGTCCCCTATGTGTGTGATAATACTTTAAACGCACAACACAGACATAGGAGAGAGGTCGCCAACGTCCGGGGAACCGGATATGGCACATGAAGAAGAAAAAGGGGATTTAGGATGTATGGAATACTAGACAATTAAGCCAACAATAAATTGAGAAAAAAAAGCTATCATGTTTTTTAATATCAATATTTTTGTAGGGTTATTTTTCCTTAGATGCAGAATTTATGCACGCTTAAAATATATTTTAATTTTTGTAATTTACGATAATTAACGTGAAAAGAAAATTATTGACATTATATACGTTATTTTAATTTTTTAAAGAGTTATCGTAGTGGATACCTCGGTGGTTTGCCACTGCTTGTTGAAGAAAAAAAGGTTTTTACCTCGCCCAAAATCAAACCGAATATTTCGGTTTAGCAGTCGTGCAGTCTTCTTTAAAAAGAATAGCTACCATTTTTTAATGTTTTACAGATTTTTATCTTGTGAAATTTTAATGTAAGATCTTTATATCTATAATTCTATTCTGATCTAAAAGCAGCGTAGTCACAATGAGTTTAAAATAATGAATTTTAATTGTTACGTAAAGAATACATACTTACATAGAAAAATAATATTTCAAAACAATAAAAAGAACAAATTAACATTTAACAGGTTTGGACTAAGAATATTTGAATAAACAAAAAATCTAAAATATAAAATATAAAACATTGTAATACGTTATAAAGACCCCTGTTTTACAATAATTATTGATCATCAGTAGTATTTAACATGAGATTTAATAAAGATTTTATTGAGACACGTGACATTGTTTGGTTCCAGTTTGGTAAAAGCGGTTGTACACCATTATATTTATACATGTAAAAATATATGATAAAATACATGTAAATTTTCATGTACGCTGTACTGTAGTACACTGTCATATTTACATCTTAAAAATGATATAGTTTTTAAAATAGTAATGTTGGCTATAGTTGGAAAAATAAAATATCACTAAAAGAACTGTCACCAATTTCTTATTTCAGTTGCGTTTTCATTTTATTTTAAGTGCAACAAGTGAAACGCCAACTCCTAAGTGTAAAATCCCCAATAGTCACCAGAAATACACGTGTATAACCTTCAAAAATAGGACCTGTTCTATTCCGTCAATTTTTGCATGTAGAAATACATGTATAAATACAAGTGCAATTTTAGTGTAGTATACGCTACATTCAACATCTACATGTACATTTACATGTAAAATATGATGGTGTACTACGACTATAAGTCACATTCAATTTAAGTAATTTTTTTAAATTTTCTTATTTTTTGGAACGAAGTTCCTTATGGGAGGATGCGAAGGGGTACCTTAATTGAAAAAAAACGTCCGTAACGCAAATGCGTAAGATTTTTATATCGTTCGATAATTACACCATCTGGTGGTCAAAAGTGGAACATCTGATCAGTCAGTATTAGTACATTAGATCTAAGCGTGTCTTGTGTTTTAATTATTTAATATAATATTCAGAAACCACGAGTCATAGGTGTGCAAATTTTTCTAGAAAAAAAGTTGCTTTCACCGGGATTCGATCCCTCGGCTAAAATGTGTAGGCGGAGCCCTTTGCTCAACGCCAGCTACTTTTTGCGTATTGCGAATTAAGAACGCGTTAAAATTGTTAAACCGACGAATAATTTAAAAAAATATAATTTAATAATTTTAAAAATATTTAGCCGAAAATAAAACACCCAAAATTTTTAAAAAAATCGATTTTGAAAAATGCCACCCAGATGCAAAAAATTATCTAAACTACTAAAGGTAGTTTTTGATTGTTATCGATAAAAAAATCATAATAAAATATTTATATCCGAATAATTATTTAGTTTTTACCTCGACTAGAACTTGAAATTAATATTTATGTAATAAGGTACCTACTTCGTTCCTATCTGGTGTCCCACGACAACACATTTTATTCATGTTAAATACGACTGATAATCAATAATAATTGTGTTTTTTGTTTTATATTTTAGATTTTTATAATTTTTGTGACATAGTTTTTTCAAAATTTATTTTTTGTTTATTCAAATATTCTTAGACTAAACCTGTTAAATGTTAATTTGTTGTTTTTATTGTTTTTTAAATATTATTTTTCGATGCAAGTATATATTCTTTACTTAACAATTCAAATTCATTATTTTGATTTTTTGTTTAATGTGTTTATTTAAAATTACATACTACTAATACCACACTATCGATTTAAAAAATTCATTTTTTAGGTTAATATTCTATTATAATGGTGTAACTTAAATTATTACCAATTGTAGCGATCTGACTAACGTCTGCCTTTCATACACCTTTTACATACACCAGTAAGCAAATATTTAGCATTTACTTTTTATATTTCACTAATAGGTCATTTAAATATCACTCGAGCAATCCAAAATTTTAAAATAATTTATAATATACTGATTATTTATGTTGTGGCAGTACGCACCGGAGAAGTTTAGAATAATACTCTATTAATTGCGTTTAATAGAAATTTAACTACTTTGTAAAATCTTCAGACTGGAAGAGTATTCCATACAATGTCTCCCAGACATTCCGGTGCGTACCGCCACGATATGAATGATATAATCAAAATTAGTTGTATTTTTTTGAATCACTCAAGTGATATTCATATTAATTATATTATGAATTAAAAGTAATGTTTTTATTAAATATTTATTTACTGGTGTACGTGTACAAGGTGTGCTTGAGATGTAGGCGTCGCGTCGGTCAGACTGCTACAATCGGATATAAATAGTAAAAGATCCACGATCGGCGTAAGAGGTGGCAAATAAAATGACATCAACACGTGTATTATTTACTATGAAGAAACTAAAGAACTATGCTTGCCCTCCGGTGAAGCAAAATAATTACCAATTACGGCAATGTAAAGATGGAAAATATCTACCTATACATCCGGATGTGAGGCTACTTGAAGTGACGACACAAAAGCAACTTAAAGTAAAATAAAATAAATAAATTTTTAAATCGTAGAGATGCTTCGCTCAAGAAATTTTGCTGTATAACTGATTGGAAAGATAAATCTATGTGGATCCTTGACGGGGCTAGGCAAGGAAAAACTGCTCGACTTTCCGAATTATTAAATTAAATTTTTTTTTTAAATTGGATAAATTACTTTTAAAAATAGTGGTGGAAAAGCAGCGGTTGTACTTGAAGATTGATTTTGACACTATTATTGTTTACGTATGGTTTTGTCCTCGTCTTAATAACAGTATTATTATATTATTATATTTAATGGATAATAGCCGTAATAAAGGATTGGCTCTGATAGCTTTTAATTTTTTTATACATTTTGATTTAAAATTTTGCTCATTTTAATTCAGTGATTATAAACTTCCTTAGAAGGTCATCATGATATTTACCTATATTTTTAGCTCTCTTCTGATTCATTATTGACGCAATTATATAAACTATAAAAACTTACAAATCAGAATGGAATAACCTAAATTAAGGGAAATGTCAGCTACGACAAGCAATTAAAATTCTAGTAGCGAGTAGGCTTAGTAATTTCCACGTTATCCGGCCTAGGTGAGAATGTAGAAAACGTGGCCTACACAAAACATGAACCAATGCTTTTAATTGCCTAATAAAGTAATTCCAATTAATCAACTTTTGTAGGTTTTCTTAAGATTTCGAGACTAAGCCTACCTGACCCAACAAAATTGTATTTATACAACAAACGTTATAAGCACGTGCTAAGATTGCTGATAGGCTCGCCCACATAATAATTAGTAAGTCAGCCGACACCAAACAACTCCTACATGGTATCAATCATCAACACTTCCTATTTGTTCATAGAATTGAATTTCCTCTTCGAATTTGCATTTAGTCATGCGACTTTGTATTATGCTGTTATATGCTAGCCACGGTTAATTATTGGATTTTATTATGGTAATTACCCGGCATGCATGGTCGTGCTTTTTGCGCATTTTAGACATTTCGCAGTTGTAAAGTAATGCAATTTAGCCACAATAAAATTGCAAACAAATTAAGCACGTCGCTTGTCGTAATCGATGACGAAGTGATTTTAAATCATCTCGATGTCACAGCCAATTCAAAGGTCTCCGGCATGCGTGACTGCAAAATTGAGCCCAATTCGAAAGCTCTCGCGATAAACTTCTTTGGAGATGAAAATTGAAATTGGATCATATTTTAACAGCAACTTGCTCTTTTCATGGATTTCTTGCATCTGAGAAGCTCATTCGTTTTGTATAGGTAGATTGTGTTGCGGGTGAGCTTTGTTAAAACAGTGGGGGTATAAGGCACAAGTAGAGGAACCTGCCTAAGAAAGCCTGACCGAACACAGTTGTGTCCAGTTCGCGGACCAGCCAAGTCAAGATTGAAATCGCTAGATCGATCGAAGCGCGAGTTAGTTTGGAGACTTGGACGATCGCACAGGCGACAAAAAATAATAAACCAATTGAAAAATTCTTCTTTTTTTATCTGATACGTCAAAGAAAAATGTGTCAATTTGAAGTGATCATCGTGACTACCACGTTTAACAAGCGTGACTAGCAGATTATTAACGGAAACTCATACATCTATAAGTGACAAATGACCCAACGGGGGTCGCACAAGAAGATAAATCGAAACAATCGTAGACAATTAATATGAACTGAACTGTTGTGATTTTACTGTGATCGTGAAAAGTGCAAGTGGGAAATGGATTCGTTACTTCAGTACCAAAACGATTTGTCTCAGCGGTTATCCCAAACCCTCACCGAAATGGCATTCCCAGATGCAAATAATAACGACGGTTGTAACATAACGGCTTCCGTTCCGAAAGAAGATAAATATTCCTTGCGTCCACGCTCTTTGCGCCGCGTAACCGAATCGCTTCTAAAAACACAACAATCGGAAAAGTCGAAACCGTCAAAGCTTCCGAAACCCAAACAAAAACCAGCTCCTTTAAGTAAATACAGGCGCAAAACCGCAAACGCGCGAGAAAGAAGCAGAATGCGGGAAATCAATCAGGCCTTTGAGACTCTTCGGCAGGCCGTACCTAATCAACTGGCGGTAGCACCGACCGGAAATAATGAAAAGCTCACAAAAATCACCACGCTAAAATTGGCCATGAAATACATTTCGGCTCTCAGCGCAACATTAAATTCATCCGAGACGAGCAGTCTGGATGCATTTTCCGACTACAGCGATTTGGATTGTTTTCTGTTGGAATCCGACGGCGAATCGTTGCCCCTATCCGATCACTCGCTACTGGCTTCGCCCGATTTTCCAGATTCGTCCCTCTCGCCGGTGGATTTTGACGATCCGTCACTTCCGTCCCTATTGCACTCAGACTTTTCCGAGCACGCACTCGATCCCACCGATTTTAGTGATTTTCTGTTGACGTAACAGTGGTTTGTTCGAGCCCAAACTCGAACTGAAAATATAAAAATTGTGTAAATATAGAAACAAGCATATCAGCGTGGTAAAAAACTTAAGGCTTCTATTCAAAACAGATATTTTTATTTAATTTTTAAGAGTTAAGAATGTTGATTTCTAAGTCATTTGGTAGGGTTGAAAATAATTCAGAAAGTTAAAAATTTGTAAGCATTTCTCAATTTTGGGCATTTTTCTCAGCAATAATTAGCCTTTAGCATTGTATTTTAGATTTTGAAAAATATTTTATTATGTTAGTAGTGTAATTGTATAATAAATTATTATATTTATTGTTACCTATGGAGTTGTATTGATATCCATTTGATATAAAATAAAACGTTTATTTAAAGTTGGTTTGAGCTTCCTCAATGGCAACCGAAGAGCAAGTGTATTGGCAATTAAGTGTAAATTTAAGGACCAGATCAGGCGTGAGAGAGATGCCTTTGATAACAGACAAGTTCAATGAAACTCGCAAAGCCATGTTCTGGAATTATTGAATTAATTGCTTTTAAAAATGTGTCAAGTATTAATGGCTAAAGTAGTCCTGGTTTTTATGCTAATCTCGTCTCGATCTGCTAGAAAGTCGACCTAATCAGGAATTTGTCCTGTATGATCGCGTACATAATTAATAACTCTTTTGTAATAATAATATCGTTAAAATAAAAGTGAAAATGCGGAAACCATTAATTTCTAAGCGCACTCAATTTTGCATAAAAAAGTTAAAATTGCCGCGACAGCTTTTAATATTATGGTGAACGTTTTATTTAATATTTCGTCCGAAAGCAAAAGTACGTAGAATAATAAATTTTCCGACGACAAAGAAACGAGCAATTAATTAAAATTCCATATTTATAAATCAAACCTTTAATAATATTTCGCTACGTTGCGTTAATACAAAACATAGCATAACAAATTTTAATCAGATAAGAAAGCTTTTAAGATAAACCTAGCTACCTGCATTTACTTAAAAAATAACTTCCAGTATCTGATAGACGGCATCTATTAGTAGAAAATCGGTTTAACGACAAGATTTTGTTAATTTTTTTTACATTCGACCGGTCTTTACAAAAAGAACGTACGTACGAGTAACGAGTATTTTTTAAAGGTTTGGTTCTTTTTCGGTCATTAAATAAAAAATTAAATTGATTTTTGTCGATAAATGCTAAAAATTTTAAATTAATTACTATCGAAAAAAGTAGTTGAATATCTTAACGACTGTACCCGTCACCTACAACTTCGTGTCTAAACTTTTTAATTTATTCCCCAATAGGTGGGTGTCGATAAACTGCAAACACTTAATTTAGATAAAAAATAATTATTATTATTAATAAATAACTTAATTACAAGAAATCTCGAGGTGGCACTTGTAATTAAAAATATTCAGATAAACAGAAAGCTGAAACTTGTAGGCGATTAATTTTTACCTTCCCACTTTTCCTTACCAATTCTCAGGGAGAAATTTTTATCAAATATTTCTTTTTCAATTTTTTACCGAAATTATTAAAATAAATTCATTTTCACTGTAGTGCAAAGTTCCTTTTTTCAATTTTTTCATGTCAACTTGTAGATAAAATGGTAGAAAAATTACTAATTATAACAAAGTGAAAAAATTACATTTGGTCTACCATTCTTGGTGAAAATGGTAGGAAACAGATTTCAATATAAGAAATAAAATTAAATCAATCGAATTTTGAGAATTAAATTAAGTTGGAACCGAGATAAGTTTTTAGCATATTTTTTCCTACAATCTTTTGAATTTGTGTTAAATTTGGAGAAATTTATAATTTCTAATTTTAAATGAGAAGTGGCAGCTTTTATTTTTAATTTAGATCATTAATACGATTATTTTAGAGCATTGTTGTAATTTTTTTCGCTTGGGACTCTAAAATAGCCGTTCAAAGTTTTCTGATACTTTTACCTGAAATGCACATACTACAAAAAAACTGAAAAGTAATTTCAAAAAATAGTAAATAAGCTGTATGATGCAGTTTTAAATAATTTCCAATTACAAAATTTATTAAAAGCCATTAAATAAATTAATAAAATAATATTACAAAAACATTTTTATAGTCGATTTTTTCTTCCATATTTGCATTTATTTTAAAATTTCACATTTTTGGTCAAGTATTTATACACTTAAATCTACTAATTGAATAATTATTCGATAAGTCCCATTAATTGGAACATTTTAAAAATTGTTTTCTTTTAACTTTCGAAAAACGATGGTCCTTCAAACCTAAACCTTATAGTTTTCAAATTCTACTGATAAATTCTTTGGAATAAATTAGTATAAGATAAAACTTGTTAATTTTTAATTACTGATCTAATTAATACTTAAATTATATAGCACTGATTTTACGGATGATTAATTTTTCTGATTGCTGTTTAATTTCAAAATATTCCGGTATTTCCAAAATAATTTTGTCTATTCCAATAATTTTATGTTAATTCCAGTTAATTCCATTAGTTCTAGTCTACCTGCATTTTTATCAATTTTCACCTCAATTATAGAAAAAATACATAAGCATTTAATATTTCTGTCAAAATGTTGCCAGAACTTTGAGGGGGAGACAGGATCGGAAGATTTCGGTGTACTTGGTCAGGGGATTTCACTCACGAATGCAGCATAATAATGAAACAATTAAAAACTTTCAGTAAATTGCTGTAGTCCTGGAGGGTATTCCATACCCCCCAGACCCCCCGGTTTAAGAAACCGAAGTTTTATGTACAATTGATTATAAATCATAGGGCTGAGAATTATATGCATAAAAAAATTAAAAATATGCTCATATTGATGTTCGAATTTTCATAAAAATATGCAAATTAAAATACAAAATATGCAGTGAAAACTTCAGAATTCAAGTTAAAAATATGCACTAAAAAGCTAATATATTTTTCGCTTGTTTGATGCAGACAATTTGAAATTTAAAGGTTGATTTGAATGTTTTGCAGTTTAGAGCAAAGGCCAATTAGACCAAACCAGATAAATTTTTTTTAAAATCTATATTCTTAATTTTACAATTGAGTTTTTAACAATAATTAAAGAATAAAATATCAAGTGTAGGCATCTTTAGACGCGGAATAAAAATCTCTGTAATTTGATATCTTTTTTTATTCTTATCCGTTATATTGAAAAGCAGGAATTTAAAAAAATCAACATCACATGTTATTTCCCTATGTTCAGTTCTTTGGCCGGTCACCCGCTATAGTAATTTTATGAGTTGCAATAAATAAATGCATAAATTTCACTAATATATGAACCAATCGTGGAGAATATGCAAAATATGTAAAAAAAAATTTGGCTCTAATTACTCTTATTTATGTTTTTCGCAAAGATATTAAAAAATCGACGTTCTTATATCAATAAGTGAAAATATGCATTTGCTTATAATCCCAGCCTTATAAATCAATATTTTAAATATCCTTAAAAGTATAAAAAGTAAAATCGCAAATTAAAATTTTAATTCAAATGAAATCTATTGAATATGGATTTACTTACCAGTTTCTTTAAATTTGAGAATTCTGACAACTCTCTGACGTTTTGGATTAGTGTTGATATGAATTTTGATAAAATCCAAAATATGGAACATTAAATTATAATAATTTCACCCATCGATTTTTTTATTTGTGTTTATGAGTAGTAAAGTTTGCCGAAATAAAGTCAAAAATTTACGCAAAGCGCCACTATGATCACAAAAACTCCCAATTTCAGTTAATATAGCGAATATTTCTTTTTTTGAAAAAAATTTAAAATAAAATAATAAACAAAATCTAAAATTAACCTGAAAAGTTAAAAGTGAACGTAAAAATTGAAAAGCAAAAAATGACGAGGGTAAAATTTTGTCTTTTTTTAAATGTGATTGGTTTTGTCGTGATTTGCATTCAATAATTGCTTTTTGCTTCCAACAAGCTGTTAAACTGCATGTATAGTTGTATACCAATGATTTTTAAAATTCTTCATTCGCTATTTTTAGTTTTTATGTAAATTTATGCAAAAATCAAAAATTCAAGCGGAATAATAACAAAAGTATAAATAGTAATAGAAAAGAAAATGCCATCAAGTGGCTAAGCTACTAAATTTTTTATTTTGTAAGCGATCGATCTGGTTTGGAATCTCAAAAGAATCTTTCATTAGACTCCAAGAAGTTGGCAACCTTCGTTATATTCTTAGTTCAAATTTTTTGTTTTTATGTAGTAATAGTAGTAGTCTTTTTCAAAATCAAATTTTAATGAATGACTGAAGGTAAACCAGAATAATCTGTATATTAGTATAATATTTTATTTACATTTTGTTTTTTAAATTAAATAAAAACTTCAAATTTCTAATATTTCAATTTTGTTCTTAAAGAGCAAATAAAAATAGTTTTTAAATTAATGGGGAAAGGGGTACTTTTTATTTTATTTTCTATTATTACAACTTTCATCCGGAAGTCCAAGCAGTTTTATTTTAATTATTAATTTCTCGAGTTTTCTTTGTCTTACCGTAATCTTGGCGTCCAGTAGACGTAGCAGTCAGAAAAATAAAGATTAATAAACTTTTCGCTTCTCTTCTCCATTGGAAGCAAGCAGCGGAGTATTTAAGTTTCTAATAAAAAATTAGAAAAAAATATAAAATTACACCAATAATAACTGACCACATCAATCACTAATATAAATGGTTAAAGAGATTAGTTTATATAAATCAAAATGTATTAAAATGAAAGAGTAATTGGTTCAAAAACTATTAAATATGTCAGCACCATTTTTGTTAAAGTGTAAATTATAAGGCCCCGGGCGAAATTAACCCATCCCTAAACTCGAAGCAAATGGATTTTAATATCTTCGGGGCAAGTAAAGCTTTACGTGCTACTTTTACACGTTACCGTGTGATGATACCAGTAAAAATATGTAATAAATAAAACTACGTTATAAAAATGTTCTGCAAATAATTAATTATAAAAAACTTTCTCTAAAATATAAAACTCGAAGCGGGGTTTTTGAAAATAAAAAAAATTGAAGTTAGTTTTTTTGATAAAGTTTAAGCTTGTACTTTTTACACTGCTTTATCTAAGTTAATAAATTTTGAAACGATTGAGTTATTAAAAGATGTAAATTTATCGGCCTGATAAAACTTTATCTTGGGTTCTTGGGCTGTAGAGCAAGAGTTTCTCTGCTAACATAAATATTTTTATACACCTTTTCTTGCTTTCTTATCTTAATCGTAAAAAACACGAGTCATAATCTGGTAGTTAGTAGTTTTGAAAAATTTCCAAATGAAAATACCTAGAGCAGACCTCTTATGGTAAAAGTGTTCAATTCCGATATCGAATAAAATGGAAAGCCAGTGACATCTCTTGAGGTTACGCTAAAGTAACCAATAAGTTATTGACATGCAAGTAATTTAAATTTTTTAATAAAGATTTTTTGTCTCAATCTGTTTTTGCGATGGTTTATTATGCAGTAAATGAGCAAATTAACCATATATGGAATTTCATTATGTATGATACACAATTAATTTATAATTAATTTGCATATTTAACAAATTACCCCACGTAAAAGTTAACTTGACAATTTATAGCCAATAATATAATTGATCTAGAATTATGCGCTAAAATTTTCTGGAGCGCTGCCACTGAAAAAAAATATGGAAGAAAAAAATATTTACTTCTAATTTTCTTCGTTATCGTTTCTTTTATTTGCAACTAACTTGGGGATAAACTAAAGAGTTTATTTACGGATCGTGTAATATCTGAAATAAAATAAACATTTTGCGTTATCAAAAAGAAATAAAAAATGTGAACTTAACATACCTGTAATATAGAAAAATAAATGTTATGCCGAGGTAGTTACGATTTGATTAAGTCAATTTGAATAAGCCTTTAAAGAAAAGAAGAAATAAATAGTTTACAATGCTATTTGCATTTAATTTATTTAATTTTTTTAACATTGTGCGACTTCTGAGAGATACACAATTAAAGTATTTTATGTGGGTTAACAGTTGGAATTTATTTTTTTATTTGTAATAAATACAAAGTGCCCATTAGTATTTTTAAGTAAATTTTTTTAATACGTGAAAAATTAATAATAGGAACATCACCTACGTTGGGCATTGTTGGGCGAACACAAAAGAAACCTCTTCCTTCAACATGGGGAGTCGAACTCGGTCTTTCATTCTTTCTATATTTTTGATGTAAACAATGATTTCTCACGCTGCAAGTTGAGGTAGAATTTTTTAGCTTTACAAATATTTGAATTGGTAGACATTTTATTACATTTCGTGTCAATTATAAGCATTAGTTATGGTCATGCGGTACTAAATGTAGTACTACAAGTTTATTTACAATTCAGCAACAAACTGGACTATTTTATAAAATCTTTAGCGGAGAATAGTAGAACTAATCGATTTTCATAATGATTTGTATGCAAACTAGAATCTTAAATAATCGTTATAACCAGTTTAGCAATTTTATGGATTAGTTAAACAGAGGTGAAGGAATGTTAATAATTAAAAAAATAAAAACGATATTACTGATATAAATTTATGCAACTTAAGGTGATTTTATTTTTATTTGATCGGAATCGGTTTTACCGCTAACCATGATAGACTTTGGTTTAACAAAATTACAAAAATTGCTCTTGAATTCTTTATCTATTTTTTTCAGTATTTCAATAACGTACGGTAAGGCTGTTCATGTAATGGACAATGCAGGAAAATTGATCTTCTCTGAAAGCAGTTTTAATATTTCTCTTTTAATAATATTACATATTATGTAATATTAAATTAAATAAATTTTGATAATATATTATATAATGTTGGTTAATCGAATTACACTGTGCGTAGAAAATTTATACAATATATTACATTCAACATATATTTAACAAATTAAATATACCTACACCTAATATATAATAATTATAATATAAGACGTGGATATTAAATTACATATTTTAATATTTATTTTACTTCAATTCACCATGCAACAATGTATAATAAGATGAGTTATTTATTTATTTTTCAAATAATATTATTACTACCGAGGCAGTTCTTCAATTTACATATTATAAAAATCTTGTTTTCAGGAGGTAGTTTAAAAATAAATATTTCTTTTGGTTTTAAACTCTTTTAACTTGAATCTCTTCATATCTCTCTTTAAAATTTTATAGTTACCTTATAAAAATATAACGTGGCATATATTACCTTATATTTTTCAAGTCGGATGTAAATTTAAAAATTTTTTTTCTTTTCTAAACAATTCTAACTATCCAATAATTTAGTTACCATAATAATACATTATCTACCCTAATAATATATTATTATGTATAATTAATAGATTATTGAACACTTAACCTATTTTGTTTTTTTTTTCTTTCCTACCAAAATAAAAATGATCGAGACTGACTATGGCGGCCGACTGTAAGATTATAAGATAGGGAAGAGACGCATTTCAAATCAAATTATCATATTAAACAAATTATTAATAAAAATACTTTTATATTAAATCAATAAGCCGTAAATCGCATGACCTGCTAATATTCCAATAACAGACTAAAAAACTTCAATTTTTAAATTTATTGCTATTGCCACATTAATAATCTTATTTAATTAATATATTACGTTTTGGTTATTAACTTTAAAATCATAATAATTTTTATAAAATTGATAGATTGCCGATAACATTGATATCTTTCAACAAACATAATTATTACCAATCGGATTTTTAGGCATTTGCATTTTTTATTTAAATTTTATAAGAAAATGTTTTACTCTTTTCTGAGTCATTTTATATAGCTATTTTGCCTATAAATGTTTATTTACTTATGTTGGCATATATTTCGCATATTTAGCAAATTACATAATAAAATTTTTGATTTTTGCAACAGTTTCAAATCTTTATTTGAATTATGTGAAGCAATGTAAGCTGAAATATTCTATGGAACAATAAACTTCAATGCACAAAATTTCGTTAGTTTTTGAAAAAATTCTGCAAACAGACTATTCCGAACAAAACTGTTTGCCAAGATGTTACGATTTAATACTTCAATTCATTCGCGATGCAATTGGCGATCAAGATATTTGCGCTACCATGGACGAAAGTACAGATTCCAAAGGGGATTCAGAAGCAAATATTCTGATTGTTGGAATATTATCATCCGACAAACCTGGTATTTTATTACGTGTAAATAGCTGAAAAAAAAGAACAATGCAACTCTATTCCGTTTTGTAAACGATTCATTAAAATTATTATTTTGACCAGATGATGGAAAAGATAAAATATTGTATACTCTATTATTAATAATCAATAGATAAGTGGTTTAGGTAGTGTAACTCGATATTAATCATATCAAATTTTTAGAATAAACCAAAAAATGCACAAACACATTTTAGAACTAAAATGTTTAAGTTAACACAATATAAATTCACCGTATCTATTGTCGTGTTCTGAAACGCTAGAAACGTTAATTTATATGATTTGTAAAATTTATTTTGAAGTTTTGATTTTAATTATTAAAATTATTTATTTATAAATATACTGTAAATAGAAATGTTAATTGTAAAGAAGGTGGGAAGCGTAAAAGTAGAGTAGGGCTTGAAGGTTGTCCAGAACACTTAGATAGAGACGGCCTTGGCCTCGACTTGACCAGCGGATGATCATTATTCCCGTAATGATAAGTTTAGTTTTTGATTGTGTTAAAAATAAAAGTAATTAAATTTAAATTCATGGTTGTTTTATTTTATGTTAATTAGTGCAAGTGAAGAAAATTAAAAATTTGGAAATTTTTTTTTTTGGTTAATTGTTGAAGTGCCACAACGAATTGGCTAAACAAGACGTCCAGGTGTAGACAGCTGACGGAGCGATATCACAGAAGGTAACAAAATTGTATGCAAGCGAGTGTAAAAAATTTAATATTTGAAATAAAATTTACATTACAATTTTTTATTTAAAAATTTAAAATTACCACAAGAGTCATCATGCTTAAATAAGTAATGAAAGAACCCTGTGAGATATTTTGGATTAAGAAATTTATATAAATTTGTATAGCTAGGGTCATTTCAGTATATTATCGCAAACGTTTTCACCATACTATGGCATCATCAGGCGATGAACTAGAAAGAGAAACGAGGAAATTTTTGTATTTATCGATAAAAATTGCAAGAGAAAAAGGAGAGGGTAAGAAGGGGTATTTTTAAAAAAATTGTATATTTTTGTGTGAATTTACTAAAGGGTAGGAATATTATTAATACAAAAGAGAAATAATGTAAGTAGATGTAGGGTAAGTTAGAAGGGGGGAAGGGTATTATTTATTAAAAATGTTTAGTAAGGGTGAGTTATTTAAATCAGATTGACTATTTAATAATGATGATGAATATTTTAATTTATTAATTTCCATAGCTTTCAAAAATTCTAGATTTTTACTTTTTTCTTCAATGTGTAAAATTTCGTATCCCCCCTGTTTGTATATTTATATATTTGTGTATTTATATTGTGTTAATTTAAAAATTTTAGTTCTGAAAAGTGTTTGTGCATTTTTTGGTTTATTCTAAAAATTTGATAACTATTATTAAGGCTGGGAATCTTTATCATTTTGTTATTCGAATATTCATTGATCAAATAATTAGAATATTCATATTATTCGAATAGTTAAGTCGATTACTCAATCATTTCTATTCGAATATTTAAATTTGCAGTGAAATCTCTCATATAAAGTTTTGACCGGGATGAAGCGCAATGAATTTCTGCTGTTCAAGATGAATTCAAAATGTAACATAATATATCGCAATTTTAAGATTGTGGTTCAGACCCTTAAGCTTTGGAAAATTCCGAGAAAGCATTGTTTATTTAATTCTAAGGATGTACTCTCACTGCAGCCACAGTTTAACACCAACACTGAACTTCCAACAAAATTGCAATCAATAATAAATTGCAATCCAGCATTCTGAGACATAAAAATTTTTTAACGCATATTTAAGTGCTTATTCTGAACCTTTTAGAACACATTTGCCTGCATATTTTTAAGTTTTTTGGTATCTATAAATCCGGACCCTAATAATTACTTACTTTTATCGGCGACTAGTTTTATTGCCACGAATATATCAGCATGTTAGCTATTCGACGAATATTTTTCCAGCAAAAATGGCAATACTTTTATTTATGATTTATCATCTCGTTGAGATTTTATAATCACTTATTTTAGCCTCGGGTTTGCCTTGGATTGCGGACACTTTGGATAATTTTTGGTCAAAGGGTTCTAGCGTCTTCAAGAGAAAGAATCTCTTGTCCAAAAAAATAAATAATTTTTCAAAAATTAATTAATCGGATTCAAATTCAAATTTAATAATTTAATATAAAATATTATTGGGCTCGTACTTTCGATTTTACGCTTATCCAAATCGTCGCGTTATCTATTTTGCACGTTCACTCCTTCAAATGCAATTTTAATTTTCAATTTTTAATATAATATAATGACCGAGAGACGGTCATTAGCCTAGTTTGTTAACTGAATAACTGATGACATTAAGATACTCGGTTCGAATTCGGGGAGAGTCTAAAATTTCTTATGATCGTCTCCGTGCTTCGGAGGGCACGTAAAGCCGGCGGTCCCTCTGGGTTGATGACTTGCCTTCATCAACAACAAAAACCAGAGTTACTGGCACATCTGAGATAAGCCTAGCAAGCTACCTTGGATGTAAAACAATAAATATGCTCATAGCACTAATAGTAACTTCGGAACATCACCAAGGTTGCTGTTAAGTAAAAACAGGTCGCAGACCTAATTAAAGAGGAAGAAGAAGAAGAATATAATTCAAATCCAATTTAATAATTTCAACCGCTCTCTCCAAATCAACTAAATTAATCAACATTATCGTTCGGTAGCCACTCAAAAAAATTATCCAAACATTCAAACTATCCAAAATAATTCCAAAAATCTCAAAAATATGCAATAATGCAAACGCACAAAAATCTCTTTATTCGATCAAAATTAATAACTCAAAAATTTCAAATTACAAAAGATCTCACAAAATTCACATAGCCAAAACTAACGACCGGCTCGGGCGGTCATATTTGGCGAAAAATCTTGTATTCTCTTCGATTCGGCTCCACCTTTCAAATTCCACAATGCTACGACTCAAATTAACTAAAACAAAATTTTCTTTAAAATGCACAGGGTGGGTGCGAATCCCTATGAAGCACGACAATATATAAACCGTAAATTAACGATAGTTCTGGAGTCTTCGACTTAGTACTGGCTTTACTTTGTAGTAATATGGGTATTTTTATGATTATTTCTCGACTAGTAAATTTAATTAACGTTGTCATCCCTAGTAGATTTTAATTTTGTATTGCATTAAAAAAGCTTTTTTACTCTTAACTTTTAAAAACCGACGCTCTCAAGAACTGATAACATTTACAGTTAAATGTTAAGGTGTAGGAAAACTTCGTAACTTTATAATCATCAATTAATTCAATTCATCATAAATACGCCAATTGGTCTAAAAGGCAAAGTGGCAGTTGGATTGGTTGGTTATAAAAAACTTTGTCTTTCTGTCTGTTATTTTTTTTGTAGCGCACTTTCAATTGATTTATTTTAAGTTTTCAACATAAAAATTTGAAGAGGTTACCGGATATCTGGACAATCGAGTACTACGCCATTCAAACTTGGTCCAAAAATCTTCTTAAGATTTTTTAATATGCATTTAATGAAGAAAGAAACAGAAACAGAAAACAATATTAAAAATAAGGCAAATTACAGTTGAGAATCTTTGAAAAGAAAACATCCATATAGTTACGTCAAAGCAAGAAAATGCAATGCATTCTTAATACAAATTACTTGGTAATCGTTGACATAATAAACAAATGTATGAAATCCATAGTGACTCACTTTTTCACGACTTGGCAATTACCCCTTCTTCATTAGATTCTCTACAAAATTAGCATCATTAAGTCATTAGTTTATTAGAGAATCTTTAAGATTATGAAGACCCAAAACGGAATATTAAGGTAACCCAGACAACGATAAGTCAATTGAAATCCGAGATTAAGTTTACCAGAATTTTAACCACCATAATATTATGTTTGTGATTGTCTACTCTAAAGGTGTTTTTTTAAGCAGGAGTTTAAACTTCTTATTGGCTCTAAGAGTTTTTTTCTAATTCATTAATTAGTTGTAGTCGAGGACTTTCTATAACCCCCCCCCCCCAACAACCTTCTTTAACGAAGAGTCCGATATGAAAGGTTTTCGGGAGGTCTAGAAGTAATATTCATCATGATTCATCACTAGAAATCACAAAAAAAACCTAACTAAAAACTAAAAACATTTTTGCTTTTAAACAAATTATTGTGAACCACAAATACCACAACAGTTATTTGCCACTAATTAAAATGGTCACCTTAAAAATTGTAAATAAATAAATTAATAAGAATAAGAAATTTATTTGTGTATATTAAAATTCAAAATATAAAACGCTGCAAATTAGCATTTGCACCGTTTCAACCGAGCTAAGTAAACTTAAATGTTGGTTAACTTTTCAACTGAAGGTGTCTGTTTAAAGAAGTGTATATTAAATTAAAATTCAATGATTAAGAAGTTAATTTGGTGTAGAAAAAAAAATCAAGTAGAAGATAAAGATAAATTTAAAACGGTGTCAAAGGGTCTTGGAGTTGCAAAATCACTTTGGTATTAAATTAGCACTTGAAATTTTATTGAAATAGTTTATTTGTTAGGCAAATTGCTGTTATAAACAATTAATTCAAGTGCAATCTTCTAATTAATTGAAGTTTAAAACCAATAAAACCATAACCAAATAGAAATTTTGTTAATTTAAATTTGAAAGTAAATAAATGCGGAGCGTAGTTTATAAAAATCAAACAGTAGTTAGTACATAATTAAACATTAACTTCGAGTTTATTTAATTGAATGAAAAGGGAACTTGATTTTTAAATAAAAAACAGGAAGCAGTAATAAGGATAGAAAAAGTTCTGAGTAGAAAAAGCTGCAGTAAAAGACTCGTTAATGACGCTCAATAAAAAATCAATTTCAAAATTAATGAAATATTGAATGTAATTATTATAATTTATCTTCATTAACAAATTAAAGTGTCAATTTGTTTAGAAAATATTTATTTGCTTTATAATCTTCTTAAAAAAAGTTTTATATTTAGCAATAAAAAAGGTTGTAAATCACTCGATTTACATTTTTACAATAACAATTGGATGTAACAAGAATATGCAATATTTCACAATTATGACAAGTAAGACCACCCGTGTATCGTAGTTGCACGACAGGACACTAATATCTACTAATGAGCCAAAGGAAAAATTCTACTTCCTGAGTAAAGCAAGATTAATAGCTTATATGGAAAACTTTTTAGTTTTCACCAAAGAAACACGAGTTTTTTTTAAGTGGCAACAAGGTTTGGTTTTTTACTACGACGTAGGAGTTTTACCGGTATGGTGGTCCAAACTGACAAAGATTACAATGAAAATACTATTTTATTACCGAATATAAAAAAGCAAGAACAATAAGAACAACAACAACGGTAATAAAGTAAACATTCGGGTTATTCTAATATCTTAAATTTGACTTAAGATTGTCGTAATTCATAGTTTGAATTTTTACTACCGAGATTAAACAATATACTGGGTGGCTCTTTTATTGGTTTATCTCGATTTCGGTTTTTTCCTTTTGCCAAAAATCGGAGTTTTACAAAATGCTCCTCAAAATTGGCGTAGCTCCGTCACTTAAACCGATCTTAAAAGCGTACTATAAAAATTGAGCAACACTTAATGGCGGTTGTAATTTTTAAAAGTAGATAAAGGTAATGATCGTAAAAAATAAAATTGCGTTCCAATCCACTGACGTTTTTATCGTTTTCCACGAGTAACTAATAACTTTCCTTAATCGAATCGCTTCTTCTTGACATTGCATTGCAAGCATTTAAGTTGGATGTTAAAAAGTGTTACTCGCTCGTCTCCAGAAGGCTTTTTTATTTATTGGTATAATAACTTAAAATTTTTATACCATTAGAGTTGTAAAAATAATTAAGCAAATATGTAAAACTTAAGACATAAAAAGAACCAAAGTGTTTCACACGGTGTTCAAGTCGGTCGAAACCGCACGCAATTTGTCCAATTATCACCTATTTTATAATTTTTAAAAATTTAAATTGCTTTTTTGTCCCAACTTAATGATAATTAATGCAGTAAATCAAACGAAATTAATTTTTTCTTACTTTCTATTAGCAAGGCCAAAAATTTATTGATAATAAAAAGTATTAATTAAGTTATTCGAAATTAACAGTACCTAATCAATTATCGTAAAACTTTTTTTAAAAATTATTGGGGTATAAATTACGGAACTAAATTTGCTTACGCCGCCGCCGTAAAAAATTAATCGTCGACAGAAACGAAGATTTTCAAATTGAATTACCATAATACTACTTATTGAGATTACAGGAAGAAGTATTGAAGTTGTAGTAGGTGGTCTGTGATACCTCAATGTGAGGTCTCCTTTCAAGTTCCGTCATCAAATAAAGAAAGAATAAACGTTTGACACTTCAATATATTTTATTCACGTTAAATAACCCATTTGTAAAGTAAAATAGTTAATTCTCGAGATATTTATGTAGATGGCAAAGTGTTTCAGGGCTAAGCGATCACCGCCATCCTCGCATGTTTGTGTGAAAAATCTTAATGAAAATGTGACAGACTCCACAAGTTATAAAATAAAGCCATCATCATTATCGGTCTTGAGGCGTGTAATGTAGCTTTTAGTTTTACTTGTTTTCTAATGCGATTTTAATGCAAGCACAAACTCGTGCACATTTTCATTTAAACTTGAACACAATTTATTTAAGCTTGACTTACCCACAATAACTTGCATTTTTCACCTCAAGTCAAAAACGCATAATTTTCAAGTTATCCGTCTTTTAATCACGAATTGCAATTACGCCGTTTATTATAAGTGTTCGCCATTAGTCAAACTGTTTAAAGTGTAAAAAGTGTAATTTTATCTCAAACCTATGTATGTAGGTACCTAATATAATTAATTCGAAATTTTAGTACTAATTACATGCGAATATCTTGGCGGTTAATTTAAATTAACTATTAAAAAGTATTTAACCACGTAATTTTTCAATTAATTAAATGTAAATTTCATTAATCGTAAAAAATTTATTTGGATTTAAAATTATTCAATTTTTATATAAAAAGACAATAATGTATCATTTTTGACTTCTTCATCAAAGTAGAATATTATATTGTAGTGCTTTCTTTTATGTGTAGGGTTGGTCTGAAAAATTCGAACAAACTGGTACCTAGAACTAGAACATCTTGGGATAGACGATTCTGTTATCGCTAAATCTAAAGAAATATACAAAATATTACTAAATCGGTAGAAAACTTTTTAAGATCCTGTTAAAAAAAGTATTTAGTATCAATGCAACAGAGTTTAATTTAGCTTCATTTCCCCGGCACCACCACCTCAAAATATTGAAATCGGAATTGGTGCAATCGTTTGTACTTTGTTTGTACCTCTTTGTACCGCAAAAATTTTCGTTTGTACCAAAAAGGCAAAAAAGTTACAGCCTTTTCAATGTGGGGGTGCCAGGAACATGCCATTACCCCCACCTCACAATATTGAAATCGGACTTGGTGCAATCGTTTGTACTTTGTTTGTACCTGTTTGTACCGCAAAAATTTTCGTTTGTACCAAAAGTACAAAAATGAAAACCTGAAAACAAACTAAGTAGAAAAGTTTGCGATCAACACGCATGCGCCGATAGTGCAGGAGTGACTTCAGAAAACAGTAAAAACTTTTGTCCCCCCTTCTTTTTAAAGAGAATTATGAGGGATATTATTATTATTACTTATAGTTAATAAATAATAATGTACAATCTATGTTAAACAAAATTTTTTATTAAGTTATGAACATTTTAAATTTTATTCTACTCCGAGCAAGTTACGCTTGGTTTCATTTCATTTGACAGAAAAGATGAAAAAGTGTTATTTTAAACAAATAACTTTATTATTACACTATAATATAATAGTAAATTTTAAAAAAATTCTGAAAAGCTTGGCTGGCGCCGACTCCAAAGATTACAATCGCCGCCTGTGCCGCCGTGCTAGGCAAATTGAAGTAACTAAATAACGGATAATTATTTTTTTACTTATTAGTGCAATTTTTCACAGTAGTTTTTTTTAAATTTTTTTATTTCATGCATTTTAGTGCATGTTGCGTCCCGTACCTATTTATCGACAGCGAATATGGGTAGATTTATTAAATCCAAACACGCCTAGGGAGGAAAATATCAATTTCATTGATTTTGAGGAGTTTTCCTGTGTATCTTCGAAGTTCAAGGTCCAATACCATATCCAATTCGCTCACTATCCAAATTTGTACCAACGAACGGTTTCGTAAGCTAACTAAAAATAAATCTTAATAATCATTTAATGTCCTCAAATTCCGTGCTGACAATTACCAATATGCAATAGATCTTAAATAGAAATTTTTAATTTGTACAAACTTATACCTTGAATTTTCTCCATGAGCTCAATAAGTACGTAACATGGTTAAAATCGTTCCGGATCATGCAAGAAGGAACTTCAATGTTTTTCTCCTTTAATTATAAGGGAAGAACAAATGTATTTATTAAATACTGAGTGAAGGTTCTAGTTGCCGCCATTATCAATGCCAATGACTGGTTATATTTGTTCATATTTTCTGTCAAATAAAATGTAACCAAGCGTAACTTGCTCGGAGTACTTTAAAATTTTAAATGCTCATAACTTGGTAAAAACTTTTGTTCAACATTGAGGTTTGAGGTAATAGTTCAATAAATAATGTCGTTTTTTAAGAGAGTTTTTATTAGTTTACTTTACATAATTTAAAAAATCTTTAATGTAAAAAGTAATGACCATCTGATTATATCTGATTCTATTCTATTTTCTTATCTGTCAGTTAACTTTTGAGTTCCATTGTAATAGAATCTCGCTGGTTTAGAATTAATAATTATGTCGATAACTTGCATATTCTTTTCCGTTTAAAAAATGCTAGAGGGACCGGAAGAAATAGAAATAACTAGAGGCAATGTCTGGTGAGTATGGAGGATGTTGCAAAATTTTCCAACCAAAGCTAGTAATTTTTTGGATGGGAATTGCTGCAGTGTGTGGTCTTGGATTGACGTGTTGCAGTATTGCAGACTTCCTATTGATGAGAGTTGGACTGTTTTCTATCAATTTTTGGCGAAGACGTTCCATCTGCCCATAATAAACGTTAACTGTTATAGTATGTCCTTCATTTAAAAGTTCGTAGTGAATAACTCCACGAATACATCACCAAATGCACAGTAACACTTCAGACGCTGTCAAATGAAATGAAACCAAGCGTAACTTGCTCGGAGTACTCTAAAACTTAAAATCCTCATAACTTTGTAATATTATTTCTTATAAGCAGTAATAATAATATCCCTTATTATTCTCTTTAAAAGAGCGAGGGGACAAAAGTTTTTACTGTCTTTTCAAGTCACTCCTGCGCTATCGGCGTATGCGCGTTGATCGCAAACTTTTCTACTTAGTTTGTTTTCAGGTTTTCGTTTTTGTGCTTTTGGTACAAACAAAAATTTTTGCGTTACAAACAGGTACAAAGTACAAACGATTGCACCAAGTCCGATTTCAATATTTCGAAGTGGGAGTGCTGGCATGTCCCTGGCACCTCCACTTTCAAAGTGCTGTAACTTTTTTGCTTTTATAGTACAAACGAAAATTTTTGCGGTAAAAAGAGGTACAAACGATTGCACCAAGTCCGATTTCAATATTTCGAGGTGGGAGTGCTGGCATGTCCCTGGCACCCCCACTTCGAAAGTGCTGTAACTTTTTTGTCTTTTTGGTACTAACGAAAATTTTTGCGCTACAAACTGGTACAAACGAAGTACAAACGATTGCACCAATTCCGATTTCAATATTTTGAGGTGGGGGTGTCGGAGACATGAAGCTGTTTAATTTGTTAAAACTTACAATACTTCTAAAAACCGAAAAAATAATTAAGAAGTTTAATTAAAAAACTGACAAAAATTAATCTAAAAGAAGTTATATAGAAACTTTATCATATTTTTATAAAAAAATTTCTCAGTTTTTAATTAAAAAATAAACTCTATTATTGCAACTATATTATTTAATTCTACTCTCTCTCTCTCTCTCTCTCTCAGAGTCCTTAACCCTACGTAAAGGCATAGTGACCACTTTTTTTTAAAAGGGTTGTCTATTATATTGAAATGATCTAAAAATTACCACCCAATTGTATTGCTTGGGTAAGCCCTAACGTGCGGTCGCAGTTGGGAATTTAGTTCTTAGTTCGAGGGTTTTTAGTTTCTAAATAAAATTAATTCCAATTCTAAAAAATAAAATAAATGATCTTCAAATAAAATTCAATCGCAAATAATTTATAATTAAAAATAAAATTTTAATACTTCTTCCAGGATCGAACTTGCGATTTCCTACTATCAATTTGAATGTGATATCTTCGCGACCGCCCGTCATCTTACTTTAAGTTTTAATTTTAATTTATTATCCAAATAAAATCAACTTCCAAAACCCAAATTAAAATTATAGTCAAATAAAATTTGTTCATCAAAAAATATTCTCTTCAATAATTAAGAAAGTAAAAAAAAATTAATTCAAAAACTCACAATCAATCTCGGTTGCAGTCACTTTCAACCAAAATTTACAATTCCAAATAAACTCAAAACATTCATAAATATCCAAATACAATTCACCATTTCAAAAATAGATTCGCAATCTCAAAAATTTCGCAGAGCCAAAATCACACACTCAGCAAAGCTCGTACAGCAATTTTTGGCAAAAAACCTTTTTTCTCCCCTACTTGATTCCCCACCTTGCACTCTTTGCAAATTTACCAAAATAAAATACAATTCACAAAATTTTCCAAAAAGAGTACAGGGTGGGTCCAAAGCGTTTCGTAACATGACAATATTATATGTTCTGTGGTTTACCATTGTTCATTTATATTACATTGTTCATTTACGGTTCATTTACATTTGTACCTTTGAAGTGACAAGACGTATCATGTGCCGAAAAAATCGCGTGTTCTAACCTCCGACCACGTTGCGAGAATTTTAAAAGAAGCGACTCGTAATGATTTTTTGGTAACTAAAGTAGGTACACTTTATTTATTATTCTTTATTTATTTAGCAATTTATTTCATTTATATATGAAAAATTACTAAAAAGAATATAACACCCTCTTTTTTTCCCTAGGACAAAAAAATGCCATTTTACACCCGCAAACCGGGGTGGATAGCGACTATTTTAACCCCGCAATTGCACAACATTTTTTTTCTTTGCTTATGATTTTTTAAAATTATAAGTGTAACATATTAGCTTACAAAAATATAGCTTTTAAATCTTCCAGTTATTTTTTTAAATTTTACAAAGCAATCCTGTTTCATAGTTTTGCTATTCAATTATAAGTTAATTATTAAATACTAATATTAATTCATAAATTTTTCACTTTAACAGAAGGAAAATTACTTAACAAGAAAATACCAAAACAAAAGGAAATCTCATTAGAGCTTAGAATAAACAAAATACTTGGTTACTTAAAAGCTTTGTTATTTATCCCAAAATTCTATTAAAATTGTTAATTGCTTGCTTCAATTAATAAATAAACTAACAAAACAATTAATTTATTATTAATGTGGAACGTTTGCAAATTATAAGGTATTTAGAGCTGGTAAGGTAAATTAACACGAAAGCTTTGTTTGCTTGCTGAGAACTTCGAAAGCTCAAAGAGGAAGTAAAGATTAAAATTTTAATTAATACAATTTTCAGATTGTTTTCTGGTTTTGAGACCTAAATTCAATTTTTACAAAATTTACCTTAAAAATTATACTATCCACAGGTATGGCTTCAGGCTTTATCTGTTTTTCTTCAGATAGTAAAAAAATATTAATAATTACAAAAAAAATTTTCAATTAAAAATATTTAAAATTTCATTTTTTGGTAGTTTTATGACAAAATATTGCATTACATTACTGGACAAGTAAATATTTATTAAAGATGCATGTCGAAATTTAATCAATTTTTCAGATAGACCAAGAACTAATAAAATAAAACTAATAACTAATAAAATACAGCAGCGATTAAATTGCTAGAATAATAAATTAAATTCCATTTATAGTTTTGTCTTTAAATAATAAAACTTCAAACTTATGAAATAAAATTATAAAAATATTAGATTTAATTTTATATTGACTAAATTTTTATTTTATATTTTGTTCAAAATTTTATTATTTAATTATACATAGTATACATTTTTGTTTAACGAAACTCATTAATTAAATATATTTAAAAATAATATGAGCTGTCTGTGGTTTCATTATAAGATTTTTACTTGTTGGTCTCTAAAATTATGAGTTTTATAAATTTTTTCGGCGTTTCTCTTTTATGTTGTTTTCAAAAATATAAATTAAGTTTATTATGAATGATAAAAAAATTAATTTTACTTTTAAAATGTCTCAGTAATGGAAGCTGTGAACCAAATTTCAGAAATATGGTTTTTAATAATAAATGTTTTAAATCGCGTTTATCTTTATTTTGTTACAATTTACGGCGTATGGAATTTTATTAATGACAACTCTCTGAATATAATTATTTTTAATTATAAAAGTCGGCAATGCTTACAGACTAAAATAAAGAAAAATATGAATTTAAACTTTTGAAACCAATATTGATCCTTTTTCTAGCCATGTTAGCACCCTACTAAAATGAATAGACGTTTTAGCACACAGTAGGACATAACAGGACCTACCTATAGTTCGTAAAACAAGATAAAAATAAAGAATTAAAAAAAAATTTACTGATCAAATCATTTCGTGCTACTAAATATAATTTATATCGCCTGCTGTTGTTATGTATCTTAAAAAAAATTAAAACATTTATAGTGAATATTTTAAAAATTTTAAGAGCATTAAAATCTGAGCCGTGATTGTGATCTTTAAAAATCCTGTTATTTGCAGAAAATCATAATTTTGTACAAAATTATAATAAAAAAGTTAAATTTCCTTCTGAAATGAGTGCTACTGCATTATTTCCCAATTGAAGAAAACTAGAAAGCCGACAATTTATTTGAATTTTTTTTGAAATTAAAAGCACCGTATCGCTTTCAAATATTTAAAAATTTTATTAAGATTAATTATGGTGTACTAACAATGGCAGTTCTATAATTAAGTTACCATTAAAAATATAATTAAAAGTGCGTAATTATTAAGAGAACAAGTTAATTCCAGACTTATTATTAAAAATTATTCCCTGGGGCTAAGTTATAAACTCAATATAATTATTACTAATTTGCAGTACACATCTTAATTTATAACATACTATGTGATTAAGTGTTAATTAAATTTTATGATTAAATAGTGACATTAAATAAAATTGTTCGATTCGAAAATTAATTGCGGATAATTAATATTGTTAAGATTATATTTTGATTTTTTGTCACTGCGATACAACATAACAACGGCAATATAAATTATTATTTTTGATTTGATCTGTGAAAATATTTGTGTGGTTTAGTAACTGTAATTTACACATTATAAAACAACACAGTTGATAAATTACATTTAATTGAACTCTTTAAAGAATTCCTTATACGGTGAACTCTTGCAGCATGGCGAATTAGTACTCTTAGATAATTGAAAATGTCGATGATATCATAAGAGCACCACCTTATTTTTAAAATGAGAAAATTCAATTTATTATTTCGTTTCGTTTTCGGTTTTAATTGCGCGACAGTAACAATTCAACTTACTTCTCGCAGACGTCGATAAGTAAAATGAATTTAAATTTTAAAATATTAAATCTCTTAAGTATTTGGTAGGCGGCTGTTATAAATTTGTAAGTACTAAAAGCAATTCCGCTATTTAAAAGCCGAAAATGTAAAACTACCTGTCTCTAATTAAATATGTTTTATCAGTACCGCTGACACTTGAAATCAGCATTTGTTAAATAGCGGCTACAAAATCAAAGTATTCAAAACTTGCTACTGGTGAAGTGTTTTACGACCAAAACTATCAACTTTTCACTAAAATTATCGCTTACTATCTAAATATGTCGCATTCCATTGCTTTTATTATTTTTCGATATTCGAATTAAACATCGGAACTATTTTTATGTTTGCTGAAAAACTTCAAAGATGTTGACATTTCAAACACTCTGTGCGAGAAAATTTTTTATTTTATTTTCAAGTGCTCGAAATTCACCACGCGTTGATTTAAATAAACTGTAACCCCGGAGACTTCGACGCCGCATAAGCGACGAACCCGAATAAATTTTCCTATTACGAGTTCACTTTAAGTATGATCAAATTGATACTCTGGATATTTGCTATCGATACAAATTTTTTGATAATATGTAAATTTGGTGATCATTATAAATTTTTTATTTCGATTTGAAATTAATTAAAATATTTTTGTATATTTCTAATCTACAACTAAATTTATTAAATTACTCTCTTATCAGGTATGTAAATTTCAAATTAATGATGCCCATAACAAAAATCCCTACTAATAAGTTAATACGAGTAATAAAATTTTTAATAATATTTAAACTTGCATAATTTATTTTATTTTATATTAATGCGTAACACGGTCGGTAGGATTTTAAAAAATACACGATAAAATGCCAGGTATGTACTTGCATAATAGCGATATTATAATTTAGTTGACCTGCAAATTTTTCTCGAAAACCTGTCTCAAAATGTATAATAAAAAAACGTCGCAACAGAAAGCGTGGGTGACTCATATGTGTTTATACAATCACTAAGCCTTTCAATGCAAATACAAATCAAGAGAAAGCCAAACACGTAAATTTATTACCGAAATATATCAATCAGTCGCTTTCGTTTCAGTTTTGACGTTTTAACGGCAATATTTTTGAAAAACTAAAAGCTGACTGACGATTGTAAACTGGCGCCGAAAACTTATTCGACCTCTGGAATTGTTGAGAACCGCTGGGCATTTTATTATTATCCGTGTATTGTACTACGTGTCTATTACTTATTTATTTTACTTTATCCATGAAGCTTCAGTTTGTTACACAATTTACTTTTTATTACTAAAAAAAACACTGATTGGTTTTCAGATTGCGTTCCAAGTAGGAGTAACTTGATTTTGAAATTAATAGCTCATAACTCTCACGATAGTGCTACCAGATAGTCAATCACGAGTAATTTTACAAAAATACTTTAAAATTGAAATACCTGTAGGTACAAGATTTCTAGTTTAAATTAAAACTAGAAAAAGTGTGAATATAAATGACCTACACGAAAAAGTAATCCTAAATTGATTACCACGATTTTTCAATAAAGATAAGAAGAACCTTTTAAATTTTTGTTAAAAAATTGGTAGCCAGTTTTAACTTAATACAGTAATTCACGGTATCGGCTGCTTATCGGAAGAAATATTTAAAATGTGATTTTAGTTGATGGTCACAAATATATTTCGTAAAGTTCGTAGGTTAAAATTTGATTTCGAATTTAAAAGTTTTTTAAACAGTTATAATTAACCTTTTAAACTAAGCAATAATGTAAAAGAAATTTTTTTAAAAATTTTCGGAATTTATTATTTAAACTTATCTTTATAACAGTAGAATAAATATTGTTTCAAAGAATTTTCAGTTTTTAATTTTTGCTAAGTGTGAAATTTTCTTTATATTTATACTGAATAAACAGTTTAATTTTAAATTTAACAGTTTAATTTTAACAGTTTAAGTGGCCCATGTTTTTTAATGATCAAGGGTAAAACATTTCGTCTATTTTTTTAAAAGAAAACTGGGTTCCCGATAATGAACAGAAACAGCCAAGTCATCATGAGTTGTTAATGAAATGTGAATGGTACCTATAGATTCTTAGTAAAATTATAGTTGAGTTAGGAGTCAGTATTAAAACAATAAAATTGTCCGACGTTTCGAGTTTTTATTGACCCATTATCAAGGTCACAAATAAATACAAATAATTAAAAACTTATATAAATTACAAAATTGAAAATAATAAAAATAAAAATAATAAAAATATAAAAGTAGTAAAATATTGAAATACAGAACTAAACAGTTACAAATTTTAGTTTAATAAAAATATAAATGAGAAAAATGAAAATAATATGAAAATAATATGAAAATAATTAATAGATAAGTGTAACTCGATATTAATCATATCAAATTTTTAGAATAGACCAAAAAATGCACAAACACTTTTTAGAATTAAAATGTTTAAGTTAACACAATATAAATACACAATATGTATTGCAATGACCCGAGCTATACAAATTTAAAAAATTTCGCTCAATCTAAAAATACTTCTTTTCTCGGATTCATCCATTTAACATGAGACTCTTCAAACGTTGATTAATTGTAAATTAATTTTTTTAATTTTCGTAGTTTTATTTCAAATATTTATATTTTTTAAAATGTCTTAAAATGGTTGCTACGTTAAACTTTGTAACCTTTCAATGTGGTTTCGCTCCGCCAGCTGTTCAACCTGGATGTCTGGTCAAACAAATTTGCTGCGACGTATTTTAATGCATCTACCAAAACCTTCCAATTTCTTCAATTTTATTATTTGTATTTTTTAATTTTTTTATTATTTAAAATTAAATTTCACTTTTATTATTTTTATCGTTCAAATTTTTAATTAAAATTAACGTTGTAGGGAATTAACACTTCCATTTGCTTGCTCACCGGAAGGCCCTCTTGTATCCACCTTCAAACCAATTTTCCCTTTTTACTTTTACGTTTCCACCTTATTTACACAGCAAATAATTCAACTATTTTACACAATATGATGCAAATAAATAATAAAACAAATTTAAACTTTAAAATAATTTACAAAATAAATGAATTATGATTTTTATGGTTTTCGAAACACGACAGTATATTATCGCAAACGTTTTCACCATAACTATGGCATTATTAGGCGATGAACTACGATGCCTGATGATGCCATAGTTATGGTTGAAACGTTTGCGATAATATACTGCGGTGAAAAAGAGGATTCGCACCTACCCTGTACACATTTGATGAAAGTTTTATTTTGTTTTAAATAATTTTAAGTTGTAAGACTGTAGAAGTTAGACAGGTGGAGGCGGTCCGACTTTTGGCTCGTTAATTTTTTTTTTGCCGGCGGGTCGCCGCGAGAGAAAGACAGCGTCGACTGTTGGCTTGTTAATTTTTGACTCGAGTGAGTTATTTTTGAGATTTGTCTTATTTTTGAGATTGTGAGTATTTATTTTGATTGATTAAATAAAGTGAATTGGATGCGTTTGCATTATTGCGTAATTATTTTTGATATTTGGAATTTGGATGATTTTTGATGCGTTGCTACTGAACGGTAGTTGATTTGATGGTTTTGATTGCTTTAGAAGTAAAGATTGAAGTTATAAAATTTGAAAATTGGTTCAAGTTCGAAGAATTAAAATTTGCATTTGTACGAGCAAAGGCCAGCTGGTGATAACAAGGCGTTTTGGATACGCATAAGGTTGAAAGTACGAGCCCATTTAAAATTTCACATTAAATAAAATTTGAATTTATTTACGATTTATTTAATTATTTTTGCATTGGAAAGATTTATTTTTTTTTAATTGAATTTAATTTGATTACATCTAATTTGGCACCCAGAATAATTATTTCGAAATTTTGAACCCACCCCCGAGAAGTCTTAGCGAACCGACTTGGAGGCCGTAAAGAGATCGATAGTGATGATTTATTTGCAGTTTGCCACGCACTATAAAAAAAATATCATTACAATACATATGGTGTATTTATATTGTGTTAACTTCAACATTTTAGTTCTAAAAAGTGTTTGTGCATTTTTTGGTTTATTCTAAAAATTTGATATAATTAATTTGAAAATACTTTAGATAAACTACTAACCTTTATAAGAGATAAATGGAGGTAAGAAGATCACCATATTTTAAAAAATTACGTTCTTTTTTCACAACCCGTACGATATTTCATCCCTTCTTTTAGAAAATGTGAAAAAACTAAAATCCTAAACGAAAGTTTGGAATAGAACTGAACGAATTTAAAATGAAATAAGAATGAAGTTACCATCTCCTGGGTTAACAAAGTATAATCCAGGAATTAAGTTGGTAACTAACCGAATTAAAAAATATTTAAAAAAAAGAACGAGAAACTACGTGGTAATGGAAAAAGTTAAAAATGTAAAAAATTATCGAAAAGAAAAACTAAAAATAACGAAACAAAAATTAGTATTCCATCTAAAGTCTAACAATTAGAGAGCTACGTTCACCATGTCCAAAACGCGCTTATAGCCTCTATCAAAAAATTCCACATCTCTTTTATCATTCATTGACGATCTTTGCATGTAGATGTGAATAGCTTCCTTTATCTTTCTTTTCTTGTCTATCCTCTCCCGGTCAAGGATGTCAACGCTATTATAGTCGATGGTATGACACTCATCAACCATATGTTTGCATAGAGCCGTCGGGCATTTAGTACCCTTGGTCTTTGGTACCCCCTCACTAATATAGTGTGATGATATGTTAAATATCTTCAAGCTTATAAGTTGCTCGCGGTCGTAATGGGTCCTCGAAAGAAAATGGTTACATGTAAAACAATCAAACAATCGACGATATAAAAAGATATTTATTTGCAACCTAATATTAACAATAATAAAATCAAAGCAAGACTCACCCAACTCGTAGACCAGTACGTTTTCGTACAGCAATAAACTTTCTATCTTCACGGGATATCTTCTTCTTTACTAAATCGTTCGCTCCTCTTCCAACACTTGAAGCTGCTCTCAATAGAAATTCTCGTTCACCTTCGTTATCTTTTTCATCAACGCTGGAGTTACTTTTTATTTAAGTCGCGTGTTGATGATGATTTCTACACTTGGAAACTAATGGCCTTTAGCCTATTGGGTAACTTCTCAACCAAATACAACTCTTCACAAAAACTTTCTCTCTACACGCGCTAAATTATTTTTATTGGGCACGACTGCTCTCGAACGCTTTTGAATTATAGCTTGAACACGACTGCTCTCGAACGCTCTTTAAATATAACTGCCTTAATCACCGTTGTTTATTATTCTTATCTCTAACGTTTTTCTTCTAATCCTTTTGATTGGCTCTACTATCTAGATTTGTTATTTTTTACTAAACCAAATCTGTTGGTGAGTCATAACGATATCAAAACAATATAAAAATAAAATTTACAAATACAAATTCAAACACTAAAAATAAAATACAAATGATAACAAATTAAACTAACAAAAATCTTAACATAACGAACACAAATACTAGCCGCGTATACATACGAGGACGAAACATAAAGTCCTGCTTTATTGTTCCTCAGGTTGCAACGTCAATCGTTTAATTTCTAAAGTACGCAACCCACCTCTTATCGCTTGATGTGAACACAACAATAGATTCTGATTCCAGATTTAAATTCTTGAGTTCTAAAACTTTTCAGCCTCTCATCCGAACTGTAGAAGACTTAGCCAAAGATACGTTAATTTCAGCAACATCTCGACGTTAAATTAACGTTTATACTTATTGAATGTCTACAAGTATTTAAAAATTGCAACTTTGATCTTTATACTTTAGAGAGTACTGCATACAATTGGTAGGGTACTGGGGGGTACTCCATACCCCCCAGACCTCCCGGTTTTGTAAACAGAAGTTTCGAAGAGGTTTTCACTTTTTCCAAGCAAATGCATCTGTTTGCAGGTTGTGAAAGCATACATCGGAAGAGGAATACTTCCTTGGTATCTCAGTAATTTTATGAAATACTTTTTAGAGCGAGAAGTGTTTTTGCACAATATAAACGTCAATTCAACATTAAAATGTCGCTTAAATTGCGACAATTAAACTTTCACAATTAAAATAATAATTTGATAAAATTGATGTCATATATAAGTAAAAAAAGGAAATCCCAAAAATTGTGGCAGTTAGCTTAACAGAAATTTGATCTGGCATTCTTTGATACTTGGTTAATTTAGTTAATTGTCGATAGAAAGCTTGGAGTATGGAAAATATTTCTAGTTTTATCACAAAATCAGTTTCTTGTACAGTTATATTGTCTTCGTGTGAGTCCTGAAAAAAAATTTCAATTTGTATTACTAAATTTTCGATGCTAATTTATTGCACTATGATAATTTATAAAAAAACATCCTGGCGACGACGGTGAATGAAGGATTTATTTTTAATTATTTAATTGTTATTGGAAGTTTTGTATTCTCGACTTGTGTAACAACAATTTTTATGTTATAGTTTTAGGAACGATCAGGCTGCAATTTGTAGTTTTAAAAAATGGAATTATCGTGAGGAAAATCTCACACTGAGTTTGCAATTTGTCACACATACTAAGTGAGCATGTGTAAAAGAATGTGGTTGAATTACATTTTTTTTGATGTTCTAATGTGCCGTTGCAAAGTCAGATTGTTGTAATCCATTGCGGAGCCGCTAAACGAAGACTTTATATGCAGTTTGTGCCCATTTGTAATCTTAATGTCGATCTAGCCAAGTGCTTGTCTCATCCTTCGATTTTTGCCAATAAATATAAGAAGTGGACGGACGTGTTGATGCACACAATTGTGCAGTCGGGTAACTAGCAAACCTTATATTATAGATTTTCCAAAAAGGCCCGAGTAATTGCAGAAATAATCTTAACTTCTTAATTTGCCTCGCATTATCGCGAGATTGTTGCTTGTTAAACTTCCATATCACGCATTCGATATTGAAATGTGTTAAGTGTTGGATGTCGTGCAACTGAATTTCAATTATATGAATATTAATTGCATTTAATTAGAACCGATCTTAATCTGAATTGGTGTTTTAAGCGTGAGTGACAGAGATAAGCGACACATTAAAGGATCGAATAAAGTGCGATTTCGATTCATTTACTTATCTAAGTAATTTAGTTTATCTAACGCAGTTACTCTCCACTTTAAAAATTTTAAGATGGCTTCGTTGTTTTGGAGATATTCTACAATGCCGGTATCTAATCTACCACACGGCGAACTATTAACTGGATTATTAAAATCTTTGGGTGGCATTGATAAAGTTAACGTTTTCCACTATATTCGCCCAACTTAAACGATTTATTATGTAAAATTTAATTAAAGTGTTAATTTTATTCTTCGAGATTACCAAACATCGTGGCCAGCGTCAAATAAGTAGTTAGATAAAAATATAATCTCGCGCGTTATGTATTGAATACATAATTGGAGTTTTAACACTTTTCTAACACAACTCGGACTTATTTACGTATTGATGGAATATTTATAGAAAATTAAGAAAAATTATGATTGACAGGAGTAGTTGAATCGTGACCGCAACATTGTGTGGTCACATAACCGTTCAAGTTATCGTCATTTTCTCAATAGCCCGAGCACAACTTCTTGCGATTGTTCTTATGGCAGTTGCGGTTAATGATAATCGATTCGTTTTATTCCGATTTGCTATTGGAACTGTGTTGTTTTCTTTTGTAATTAGAAGTCGTTCTGTGGTACAAGAATTTTTACCGCTGCTGCTGCCGACCGCTGCACAGTCCAATCTCTCGAAGGCAGTGACAGTCCCGGGATAAAATTTTTGCCCATCAAAAATTGCTCGACACACAATGGCCCCATTATCCGGTCGCTGTTAGAAAATTGCTGTCAATTTATTATGTTTATTTTATTTAAAAATTTCAAACCAGATAGCTCTTATGATAATAAATTTAAAAATCAATAACTAAAAGCATTTTCCGGTTATGAAACAACAATGAACAGCTAGTAGCTCGAAGAAATCGCCATTAAGGTGTGTCAATTAATATTGATATGTATCTTCATAAATACTTTTCGAATCGAATCAAACGGCAGCCGAAACTGTTACATTAAAAAAATTCATTCGACTTTTACGATGTTTTTGATTGTATATGACAGCCATGAATGCGTGAGTCTTTATTTTCTATTCAGCTTACCAAGTTATTGATTGATTGCTACCGAAGTTTCCGATACGGCCCTTTAGTAGCTCAAATCGATGACCGTGCAATTTTCTTCCATTTGATTTGCAATTTACAAGCTTTTCGCCAAATACAAGCATCATCGGCACGTGGCATCTCAAGCATTCGAAATTACAAATTCCGCTTGTCGAGTGAAATATTCACTTGCTATACCTCGGATTCGTCCCCTTACCATATTAGAGAAAGCTTTAAATTCTTATTTAATTAAGTACTAAAGGAATATTCGAAAAACATTATTTTAATTTATATTATTCATTATAAAAATTCGGCTTGTCAATTTTTATCATTCTGCCCGACCATTAACATTGCTTATTAAAAATTATTGCGGAAAGAATAACTGGCAGTGAAATAGATTTTCATAAAAGTTAAGATATTAAGCGATAGCGTGCTGGCTTTTATATAAAACTAAAAATAACTTAAATACCAAAATTATTTTAATACATAAATTGTAAATAGCTAAGATTCTTGTAATGCGGCTATCGGACATCAACGCCGTAGCTGAATTATTGATTGCCAAGAAGTCATACTATGATTGAAACTTTTCTTAGTTCTTGCCGCTCCATAGGCGTCGACCACTGAACAATTATTTATTATCGTCAATTATTTGCACCTTTAACCTATCCTATGTGGCGATTCTAACAGACAGTTTACATATTTATAGGTAGCTGAAATTCTATTTTATGTGGCATAAATCCAAACAATATTTATCATAAGTTCCATTGGTATGCATAGTTGAGTAACACTTTTTTTACCTTCCAAAAATTTTAATAAGTTAATTTAGTATTCTCTTTTATTTTAAAAATGTTTCTTAAATTTATTAACGATCAAATAATTTACTATTTTATATACTTTTTTACAAAATCGTTTTTTGATTTATTTATTTCTTAGTTTTCAACAACTTAGTTGTCATTTTCGTGCATAACTCTTAAATCATCTTATGGATTGTTCGTTTAAAAATTTTAATTCAACATTTACACCCGATATGGTCAAAACTACCCTAACCACAGGACTAAATGGGCGCAAGCCTTTTGGGGGCGACAATTTTTATTTCGATCTTTTTTATCCCTAAAAAGAATAAAAAATTATTTACGATTTTTTTGGGACAGAGCAAATTAAATTATATAAGTATTTTATATAATAGAGAATGACTTAATAACTTAAATACGAGTAATATTACATAATATTAATCAATTTGTTAAAGAAAAAGCTAGGAAAATAAATATATAAATTATTTTTGTTTTTTGTTTACTCTAAAGTTTGTTTTTGTTTATACAGGGTAATAGAGAACACTTTTCTATGAAACATTTTTAACAATTTTTTTTTCTAAATTCAAGCCTTCGAGAGTTATGCCTCTTTAAAGCATTTTTTTTAATTCACATTTTCATGTGGCCATAGTTCAAAAAATATTAATTTTTGGGTAAAAATAGATTAGTGCTTTTTTAAAGAGAGTGAAATAATCTACAAACTAGATTTAAACTTTTTATTGTCTAAAATTAACGGCTTTCGAGCTGTAAATTAAAGTAAGTAAAAAAATGTTGAAAATTTCGAGATTTTTTATTTTGTTTTTTAAACGAAAAATTTTATATTACAAAAATTCTGATGCCCTTTTCCGGATATGAAATTTAACGGACTACAACTTCTGTCGAGAGAAATCTTTTGAAAAACCAATCCCTTTCACAGAAAATCAGAAAATAGTAAACAAGGCAGCTACAAAACAAAAAATTAAATTAATTAATTTTATTTTCAAAAAAAAAATTTTTTTTAAGTTTTTCAAAAATTTTTACAAATAGACGAAAGTTGTAGTTCGTTAAATTTCCTATCCGGAATGTTTGTAAAATGTTTCGTTTAAAAAATACAAGATTTTGAAAAAAAACGGAATAAAAAAGCTTCAATTTTTCAACATTTTTTTACCTAATTTTATTCATAACTCAAAAGTCGTTAATTTAAGCGAAAAATGGTTAAATCTAGTTTGTAGATTACTTCACACTCTTTAAAAAAGCACTAATTAATTTTTACTAAAAAATTAATATTTTCTGGACGATAGAGTAATAGTAATAAATTAACTTTTTTTATTTTGTATTTATGTGTTTTCTTTCGAAGAAAGGCGCATTAATTTTAGTAGCCCAGGGGCGTCGTATATCTTAGGACGGCTTTGGATATGGTATTTTACACAATCATTAGAATACTGAGGGGAGTATTCCATACCCTCCGGTGCCCACCGATAATCCAATAATTGTTTAAATAAAAAAATTAATTTAAAATTATATAATTAAAAGTGTGTTTGGAAAGGTTGGAGCATTCTCTCGCAAGGTTCTGGCAACCCCTTACTACTAAAAGATTTCAAAGCCCGTGTAGATCAAAAGTGTATTATTATTAAATATTTTATAGTATAATTAAATATTTTTTTGTAGTAATATTCCAAAATTAAGAAATTAATAGAAATATTTAGACTAAATATTTGTTAGGGGTTAGATAGTTGAAGCGTTAAAAATTAAGATGGTCTTGACATAACAACAGGCCCCACGTTATATAGTCAATGGTAGAAAGAAATAAAAGCTCAACAGACTTCAAATTCAACCAATCGCAAAATTACTGCAACCAGAAAAAATTAATTTAAAAAATTTCATTTAAACATACCAGTAAACCACGAAAGAAATCAAAGTGAAACAAAAGCATGATGGGAATTTTAACATTAATTTTTATACGTTAAATTTCCATTTAACAGATTTTTCCGAATTTTCTCAGATTTTCTTAGATATCCCTTTACTTTTACTTGTACAACTGTAACAAAAAAAGTCATCGTCTTCTTAAGTAAATCTATAGTATTCATCTGGATTTCCTATGTATTCCCCTGATTTTTTTGTGTTTTCTAAGTTTGTCTTTACTTATACAGCAGACTTCTGTCACAAAAAGTAGACAAATAAAAAAAAAGTTTATCGATTTACAAAATTTCCGACAGTAAATTCCGCTAACCTTCTGCAGTAAAAAGATTGGTGTTTGATTGCTAATAAATCTTCTAAAAAAGCTCTTGCTATCAATATCAAAATACAAAGACGAACGATTGATTGTGATAGTCGTGAAAAATTACAATAATTATTAGAAATTATTATCGCGATTCTGCAAAAGTCAGAGTTATCCTAAGACGTGGTCAAATTCAAGCAACTTTTTAGCAAAAGTTTAACTCCGGTGATATCAAAATAGGTAAATTGATAAATCCTTAGATTAACTAATTAAACTAAACAAATGACGGTCATTACCGGTCATTAGCCTAGTTTGTTAGCTGAATAACTGCTGATAAGGTACTCGGTTCGAATCCGGGGAGAGTCTAAAATTTCTTATGATCGTCTCCGTGCTTCGGAGGGCACGAAAGCCGGCGGTCCCTCTGGGTTGATGACTTGCCTTCATCAACAACAAAAACCAGAGTTACTGGCACATCTGAGATAAGCCTAGCAAGCTACCTTGGATGTAAAACAATAAATATGCTCATAACACTAATGGTAACTTCTGAACATCACCGAGGTTGCTGTTAAGTAAAAACAGGTCGCAGACCTAATTAAAGAAGAAAGAGAAGAAATGTTAAAATAATAAATTTTAACTGTTCAGTAAAGAATACATACTAACATAGAAACATAATATTTAAAAAACACTAAAAATGACAATAATACATATTTAACAGGTTAAGCTTAGAATATTTAAATAAACAAGAAAAAGAATTCTGAAAAATTGCGTTGCTATAGAAATGATAAAAATTTTAAAATAAAAAGTATGTAATACGATATAAAGGCCTCTATTTCACAATTATTTTTGATCATCAGTCGTATATAACATACGAAAAATGTAAAAATAATAATGATAAGTAAGAAAAAAATATACCAAACAAAGATTGACAATATTAAAAATCAAAAATTCAAGAAATTTCTTCTATGTTTCTATGTAAGTATGTATTCTTTACTGAACAGTTAAAATTTATTATTTTAACATTTGTTTAGTTTAATTATTTATACATTGCATACTACTAAAATATACCACAATAAATACTTAAAAATTTCATTTCTTAAGTCATTTTTCTATTTAATCCTTAGATTCTTTAAATTTCTTTTCACTTATAACAAAATTGAATTTTTTGAAATTTGAACAAAAATACAAAAATTGAATTATATGCTTATTAATTTGACCCAGACAATTAATACATTTTATCAACTGGTAGGGGTAAATGTAAAAGCAATTTTAATTTTTAATCTTTATTTTGCTTTTCCTGAATAAGTAATCCTAATTGTATTACCAGATCTTCCCGAATCTTCAACTGCATTTGTAATGCCTCCTACAATGTAAAACTTCAAAAAATTTTTGCAGAACTTTCACGCACAAATCATGTGCACACAAGCTTATTTATTTATTTATTTAAACCTTGTACATCATATCTTTTAAATTCAATGCGGAATAAAACTTGTATCGTAAACTTGCGGATCAATTTGGTAAGAAAGTTTAAATCAGCAATAAATTTTGTATTATAAATTTTTAATACAAAAACTTTTTGGGAATTATAAAAAAAATCAAAACCAATAATGTCCGGAGATATTAAAAATATCTTACAAATTGTCTCATAAATTGTTGATATCTTATAAAAAAATCTCGATAACGAGAACCTAAAAATGTAAGTTAATCTGAACCTATTTAAAATTCAAAAAGAAAAATTAACACAAAAATAAAATTAGTTAATTATAAAAAATTTTTAAAAAAACAACGTCATTAACAAAAACTGAAACTTTCAATTCGAGGCTTTAATTTATGTACAGCTAATTACCCGAAATGTTTAATATTTATTTAAATATTATAGATAACGCAAAAAGCTTTTATCTAATGTTATAAAACAAGATCTAAATTATTTTCTAACTAATTTATAGAATAAATTACATTAACAATTAATAAATTGGTAGATTATTATCTGAAATTAAAATCGATCTTAATCTAGCGTAGGCTTGAAGAATGTATCGTAATATTTTGAAAAAAAATAACGTCATTGACTTTCTTCTAAATCCATTTCTAAATATTTAAACTCGAACTGGTATCACAACTTTAATTAACTAACTTTGAAATCTAATCACCGGTCCACATCTAATAAATTGAGATATCACGATATTGAATTGATTGAAAAACTGTTTTTAACTTCAAGAAATTCAAGTCACATCATATAAATACCACGTAATAGCTTCTGAAAAAAAACCACATTAATTTATCTATTATTATTAATGATATAAAATTTTGAATCTTAAATCGATTTTTAAATTGATCACCCTCGTGGTTCCCAACACACGCTGTCAATCACTTAAATCAATTTAAGATAAACCCGAGCTGATTAAGCAATAAAAATTTTATTATTTTTCCTTTTCCACTCAAATTTTATTATATCAAAAATATCTTCGATTTTTTGTAATTAATTAACGTCAGCCTACGTCCAATTAAAAAAAGACACCCAATTATATTGATTAGAATTTACTATTATTATTAAAATTGATAATAAAATAACTGCCAAGAGCTCACGTTACGAATTTTATTGAAAATCGTAAAATACAAATTGAAAGACATAAAGCTCCACTTTAAGTTCGATCATTGTATAAGTTTGAAAAATTTATGTAAAATCCTAAAAAAACCGCCTACCCAAGTTTGTTAAGATCTTGTCTGTTCATGTTTTTTTGCTTTTTAAGTTTTTAATGTCAATAATGAGTAATTTTATTGTTCAATTTACGGAAATAACATATCAACAAGATGTAATAAACTTGTATTACAAGTTATCTTTTGGATCTGCTTTTACGCCTATTGGCTAAATTTGTAACGTAAGATTAAGAATTTGTAGTAATTTTCAAAATAAATTATTTTTATTACAACTTTTATAGTTTCTAATAAACCAACGGAATTGCTCGATATATCTTTCACTGCAGGCCCCCCAAATTTTGTCGAAATATGTTAGATTGCATGCAAGATTTAAAATGTCTTTTATTATATGTAGTACCGGTATAAATGGTTACCGAAACATAATTAAAATATTTTTTTCAAAATTTTTGCAATCTGGAATAACATAAAAATTAAATTTTTAAACTTTAATCAAGTAATACTGGTATGAAAACGTCGGAGTAACTTTTTGACTAAAATTTGACGACATTTTAACGTTAAATTAACGTTGTTATTGAGGTGCATTTAAAACTTTAATTTTTAATTTATAATCAAGACCCTAAAATTATTTAAATACTGACTAACCGGTGCGGACCGCCACAACCCAAATATTTATTTTTTACTTGCTGAAAAAAAAAGTTCATATTTAATAAAATCAATCATATAATTAATCTCCCTCCCCAATTGCATCAGTAATTAATGTGGTCTAAAGGAAAACTCAATTTAAACCACAAATTACTAGAATTACCAAGTTATTCAGAACAATCTGAAATACAACAAAAAAGAGCTAATCTCAGGGCCGTATTTAGACAAAATTTTCGGGGGGGAGGGGGTTAAAAAAATTGTAAAATAAATAGCTAATTTATTAAAATACAAAAGAAGTTTTTCTAAATTTAAATTTTGTTATATTAATTTTTGAAATGTAATGTTTAGAGAAAAGTGACTAGAGGGAGGTTTTTTTTGCCAAGATGGCGGAAACGACCAGAGGCCTATATTTTGCTCCGCTGATTTTTTGAGTATAATTTTGTACAAGTATTTTTGCAATTAAGATTTTATTTTTGAGTACTGTTATTAGAAAATTTTGTTTAAAAGTATTTTGTCGAAAGTTATCGCAAAAAAATTGAAATTTCGTGAAAAAATTGTTTTTATTTAATTAAAATAATCATTTTTTTGCGCGATTTTTCTTTATTTGAGTTCGATATTCAGAGAAAATTTCGATTTTTATGAACTCTATTTAATGGTTGAAAATAATTTGTCGAAGGAGCGACAAATTTTGATTTCAGATTGACTTTCAGGGGAATAAAATTTTGTTTATACCATTTTAAAAGTTTTGTTTACTACGATATTTTTAATAAGTTTAAACTTATTCATATTTTAATTTTAAACTCTCATGTAAAAAACCGTTTTTAAATAAAATTTAATTTTAAAATTTGAATAAAAATCACAAACTAAATTTTTATTTTACCGATGGCGATAGTAAAATAATGTTTTCAAAACGAAGAACTAAATTAGATTAAAAGAGAATCTTCACAAATCTTAAGCAAATGTACACTTATGTATACAAATGTACAAAATATAAAACAATTTATGGGTTTACAATGCCCACTCTAATTTATTGCGGAAGTGTTATTTTAAGCTATGCTGCCCATGATGATAATAAAATGTATGTTCCCTTTAAAATTTTTGATTCAAACAATTTATTGTAATTTAAAATTTTTACCATAATAGTAAGAATTAAGATAAAATACCTATTTCATTTATTTCAATATAATTATTTTTCAAAAATTCGAAAATTAATGAATAGGAGTAATAACTAACAATTAATTAAGTGGTCGCAGACTTTTACACAGTAGTGTATTTAGGGCATTTTTATATTCTTCATCTTCGGTTCTTATATTTTTGCAATTTAGTATTACGTGTATTTAATCCAATGTCGCCAATCGCCGGATTATAATACGAATTTCCGATTTTTTAATTTGGGATTTAATTTATTAGAAATATCTCTTTAGTTTTAATTTTTATTTAAACAAAGTTTAATGTTTTTGTTATAGTTGTAAAAATTGTTTTAGTTTTTTCTGTTTTTTTTACGATTTCAGTCGAACTTTTAGTACTTTTTTAATTGATAAATAATTTCGGAAAGGAGGTGTAACCCCTAAAACTCCCCTCTTAAATACGGCCCTGGCTAACCTATTAATTTTGCTATTTATTTCGTGTTTATTTGAAAATACGTCGCTTATTATCCTTGTAAATTATTTGACGTTTAAATGATATGAACAGATAACCATTCAAAGAAGTTATTCGACTAAATTCATACAAAGTACCAAAAATTTTAAATTCGCCGTTTCCTACACATCATACGCCCAAAATAATTATAGTTAAAAAAATTATTGTTCTAGTTTATCTAGTTTCCAAGCTATGGAGTATGGCAAAACATACATAAAACAAAACTAAGCCAATAATTTTTTATATTTTTATATAGAATTGTATTTACTTAAATTTTGATACGACCTATTTTAGATAAAAGATGACCAATTTAAGATGTTGGGAATTTTACAACCTAAAATCTTAAAATTTTATTTCAAAGTTATTTCCTTACACAAGGAAAGTTCCTTAGACAAACAGTAGGAAATTCTTTGCAAACGAAATCTGAATCATTGCTTGAATATAAGATGAAAAACTGTTTTTCCTCTTGCGGGAAATGACAATTCTTCCTCTACATGCTGGTTTTGAAAAATAACCAAATTCTCTTTGGTGTAGAGTACCCTAACTGATGTTAAAGCTAACTGATTTGATGCTGAAGTGAGGGTCAGGTTCGATAAAACCATTCCCGGCAAGTCCAGCTCCTCAGAAAGGAACACACATAAAAATAACAGATATTTATTTAATTTAATATCAGAGTTTCAAATGATTGAAATTTGAATGAGATTCAAATGTAAATCGTGGTCACACAGGTAACAATTATAGTTGCCCTCAATGAGCATATGCAAAATAATTACAAAAAAACTCAAGCAAGATGTTCGTGCACGCCGTCGGAGATGCTGAAAGTCACTTAAAATGTGACCGAAAATCGAAGCAACTGCTCTTTCCAAAATTACATATCCACAGATTTAAAGTAATAAAAAACTACTTACCCTGATAGTTATCGATAAGCTTACAAATCTTTTCTTATACAAAAAATACTTCTAACCCACGAGTCTGGCAATATCGAGTTAAGCACAGCCAGCCATCTTCACTTCGCAGTACGAACAATTGGAGAAGATGGTCCAAACAAAAACTTAGGCAGTTGTGCTCCAGCTGCTACACACTTCTCTAAGGAACTTCTGTCTCGATACCTCGAGACAATCACACAAAAGCCATAGGAGCCATTTCTCAAATCAAAACCAACAAATGATATGGTGGCCAAGGTCAAGGTAGTGATCTTATTAAGTTTCGTTCAAATGATCAAAAAACAATAGTAAAAAGGTAAAAGATGGTGCACACAATGGGGCAGGTAGAAAGCTCTACTTGTCGAGGGTGTAAATCATCAGATGAAACAGTAGAGCATTTGCTTAGCAGATGCCCGGTATTAGCGTCCAAAAGAGGATCCCTGTTGGGGGATTTTTGGCCCACCATGGCCAGTGTCCGTTGCACACTACTCTTCAAGGTTCTCAAGTTTATTCTCGATGTGGGATAGTTTGGGAACTGAGAGAGCGGTGAGCTACTGCTGAAACCCGGAGGTAGCATAATTAGCCGGATGTGCGGCCTGAGTGCATGCGAAGCAATTTGCCCTCCACAAGAAATTCAGATCCAGATCCAGGTAAAAGGTGGTAAAAAGAAGTCATAATAAAATTGAAATTAATTATACAAACCAACATTTCTAAAATATTGCGTCAATCTAGACCTTCACGAATAAAATTCCGCAGGAGACAGAGCCGGACTTAAAAATTAACAAAATGAGAAAATTTTGTTACAAATATTCTTCAATATTAATTTAGCTCCTTAATATAGGGAGCCATATCTGTTTCCGTAACGCAGTTCCGATTGGTCCGTATTAAGTTAACAACATAATAAAATAAGATGTTATGACTAGTCAGTGCGGCCTTCAGGCCGCACAACCTGTACACTCTAATTATATGTATTACAGTGGTATTTGATTAATATTTTATTAGTTAAATTCTTTACTAAACTATTACGAAAAATTACCTCGGCTTTGCTCTTAACGCAGTGGAACAATCCGACCTCAGAAGCGGATTACTGTGACGATATCGCTTTTGTCGTATATCAAATATTCATTCAAAAATAAATCGCTTTCCAAAATAATTTTATCCAACTTGTTTATAATTTAAATTTCCACTTCGCAAAATTTCAAATAAAAATATTCTTTTCAAAGTTTGAACTTGCGATTTTAATTTATCCAATTCGACGTCTTATCTATTACGCCACACGTTCGATCTTACAAATTTTAATTTTACTTTCGAAATTACCAAGGTTCAAATTTGAATTAATAATTTTAAATGTTCTTTCTTCAAATTTACCAAATAATCAACCTTTTTTAATTTAAATTTCCAAAAACGCAATAATGCACACGCATCGAATTACTTTAATTAATCTCAAATAAAATGCTACTCACAACTTGAAAATTTTACATCAATATCTCAAATCAAATTTATAAGTCAGAGCCAAAAACTTAAGCAGCCGCTCATGCGATCATTTTTTGGCAAAAAGCAAACCTTCTTCTCTTTTCTTCTCACTTTGCACTTTTCAAAATAAAACTTTCAAAATTTAAATTCACAAAATAATAAATTAGCATAGGGTGGGTCGAAATTGTTGCAATCTCTAGATTTTGGTGTGTTTGTAGAACTTCAATTAAATTTTTAATTATATTTGTACACTGTTTTATGCACAAACCGAGAGCCTAAGTGGAAGATTTTCTTTCTTAAGAACAGCTTACAATATATTTTTGTATGTTTAAACAAAATATTGAATTGGGTTAAAAAGATGTTAAATGAAAAAAATACACACTGCTGCAGTAATTTATTAATCCTCATAATAATCCTATTCTCCTATTAATCCCCCTAAGAAAAGAAATGTTGTTTTTTTAAATTTCAGCTTTTTTAATCTATAAAAAATTGATACGAGCTGAAAGCGAGTAAATCATAATTATACGAAAATTGTCAATTTTTTTTAAGTTTTGAAAATTTAAACAATTTTCTTTTTTTACAGAAATATTAGTAGAGATATTTTTTAAATTTCTTGTCATTTTTACGAAATACTTTCGTTAATTGAATTAAGGTCTCGCAAAAATGCTTAAAATTTGTTACACTGAAAAAAAAGTTGGTCGCCGACACCGAGCCTAAAGTAATTTGGCGATGAAACAATAGGTTATATAATTTGAAGTACCGTGAAGTGGTTAGTTCCCATTGTGAGAAGAATGAAAAGTAAAAAGGAGCGCACGTGCTGCCTCACGTACAAACAATAACCGAGTGCTGGCTCACCTGACGTACACTTGAAATGATATTTCCAAGGAAGAAAATACATTAAACGGTAGAGAAAAGAGAGGAATATTCAAAGCACCGATTGTTATCTGATATCTACTGCTATCTGCTCTGAATGCTGCAACAGAAGACACTCCTACTTTTGAATTGTATATATTTGTATTACAAGGTGCACAAAAGGAGCTTCGGTGGCTTCTAGTACTGACATAACTTGTAGGAAGCTTTGTCTGTGTTTATACAAGACGTTCCTACATGCTCAAACATTCTTCAGTATGCAAACAATGTTTTCATTTTACAATAGTACACGCGACCGCACTATTTGTTTGGTACTTGGCTGGATTTTATTGCAAAATTTTTAAACAGTGTCAAAACGATGCTTGTACTCATTTGAAAGTTTTCGACAAGTAGGTAGGTCTTCACAAAAATCCGAGTAAACGTGATTCGTTTGTCAATCAACCAACTTTTGATGTTAATGACAAAACCGAAACAATAAAGAAGTCTTTGTAAACGCACAACTGCTTTGGTGACCTTTACGCGAGCTTTCGTTATTCGCAACAGGCTGCGTTTGGACCATTTCCTCAAAATCGATTTATTTAACCCTCGAAACTTTCAATTAAATAGGGTCAAGGTGGTGCATAAATAATAATTATAAGATGATATCGAAAAAGTAACACGTAAGAAGCTGTAATTATTTGACGTGTTTTATAATCGCCACTGGATACATTTCATAAAATTGCAGTTTAAAACGTGTTATACTGCTTTCCGATGCTAAATCGAAAATAATCCTCGAACACACAAACATCAATAAAGCAATTAATATAAATCGAACTCGTCTGTACGAAATATTGCTGAACCTACTTTGTTAAAATTACAATTGGATCGGCTTAACCAAAGAGGTATTTTTAAAATGTTTAAAAACTTGGATAGAATAGTGTTGTTTAAGGGTATATTGTATGCAAATAGAGCAACATTCTTGCTACCAATACCAAGTTGCCATCACAACAAAGTCGCACAATTTAAAAATAAACCTAGAATTACTCAAGTGATTGTTAAAGCATTAAATTGATAACTAAAATAACTTTATTGAGTTTGCATGATTTTTTACTAATCCATGTGCTTTCCTATACTTCCAAAATTAATTATACTACAACATAGAGCCTACAAGACGAAATGTTATCATTGCTGAAAAAATAGTACTATAGCCGAAAATTTGTCAAATGTTGTTCAAAAATTGTTTCGGCAGGTGGGAAACAAGTTCTTCGAAAACACTTAAGGTTTGTAGACCAAAGAGTGGAGCTTAGCAAAACATTACCAGAGCAAATCCTGCACTATTTATCAAGTGTACGACTAATCTGTGTGATTTATTTATTCAATTTGTTCCAAGTGAGACTTGAGTACAGTGCCCAGAAGCGATCTTAGTAGCTATTTCAAAAGAAAAAGTTAATAATCAATCACATTAAAGTTAAATCTGAGTAGGCAGATATAAGCCGGGCATTGGCCTAGTAGTTGGCGTGATCAACTGCTAACGCTAATTTATAGCGTCTTCATACTACGCAAGGCACGTAAAATCTTTTTTTTGCAAAGAACATTTTTACTTAAATTTGTAAATTGTCAATTATATTAAACAAAGACAGACATCAAATTAAAAGTAAATCAAAGTAATTACTAGAAAGCTTGAAATTAATTTAAAGAGTTATACATATCTTTTACTTTAACTTGCCTGTTTATTAAAAAATTCAATAACAATATTGCAATAAAATAAAACCACACAAATAATATGTACTAGATTTGTAGAGTACACAATAAAAAAAAATAAAACTTAATTGTAATAAAGTGAAAAGCAAATAAAATTATATTTATATTTTATAAAATAGTTATACTTTTACAAATAAATTAACTAAAAAGCTACTGCAACTTGAAAACATAATAAATATAAATTAATAAAAAAGTGTAACAATTATTTGCATAACTGTTTCCCGCGACCCTTAACTATCGATCGCGTCCTACGCCCATGGTGGATACCGCTTTCTTACGCACACTCTCCGCGCAGTTTCGGCTTATCACTAACTTCACGCGTAAGCGAGGAACTTCATGTTGGATGGACAAGTAAGACGGAAGCATTTCGTAAGTGCAGGAGAAGTCAGTTATATTTTCATATTTGAAATAATTGCAATTGCGCAAGGGTCCAGTTTTGAGATTTTAACTTGAAGCGTGAAGTAAAAAGTGATTGCCAGCAAAATTAACATCGACATCAGCTGTAGATTGAATGAAAACGCGTGTTCCATATTTAAAACGACGAGAGGGTTGTGTTTGATTGTCTTGCCATCTTCGAGTCAGAATCAACGAGTTAATGTGTTCTGTATTAGTGCTAGGTGCTTCGATATTGGTGCACAGAGTGATTTCCTGTTCGGGCTCATCGATTCCATCATCCTCCAACCGAGCAGTCCAGCAAGCTACTGGTTTTCCAAACAGCGAGGCAAAACGACACGTCTACCTAATTGTCTTCAGTTTGGAAACACAGAGGGTTTTGGTGGTGTAACCATTGTCGTAAGAAATCTTGTAAACGTACCTGAGCGCTTGGGTAAGTTCTTTTTTTATACTGCTGATTCCATTCTGTGTGTGGTTTATTGGGAACGTATTTGTTTCCGATTAGTAGTGCGACGTGTCCGTACGCCACATTTTGCTGCTGCATTAAAATTGTATATTGGAAATTGTTGTAATAATGTTTATAGTAGATAGTACCTACGTATTTTTTTATTATAAGATTTTAACTATCAGTATTTTTATTTGCGAAAGTGGAAGTAAATTCTTTTTTTTAAGATTCACGCTCTTTGCTTCCGTATTTAACAGGAACTGGTTTTTTTTCCAATCTGGGCTTCATCACACTATTACTGGAAAAGATCGATTCCAAGTGTGGTGAAGAGTTTATTGCTTTAACAAGAATATTCTCATTACAAAATCAATATGATTTTCAGCTTTTGAACGCTTGGAAAAGCGTTGTAAAGGCTTTGGCCACTTGGACCAAACATCAGCAAAAAACATTCAACAAAAAAATTCCGCTGTGGGGCTACGATCGATGCCTACAAAAATTATATACAAATTTTTCCATCTTACTGGATAGTTTCATACTTGTAAGAAAATTAAAATTATTAAATTAGTATGTAAATATATCTTAATGCACTTATAAAAACCTTTTGTGAGTCATAGTAATTATGATTCCAGATTGTTCGGATTATTATTAAATTTAAAAGTCAATCTCAAAATTTTATTTCCTTTATTATAAAGAAATAAAATTTCCAAATAACAACACATTTTGTATCCTGATATGAGTTATTGGCATTCCTGTTATATTTAGATTTTTACTTTACTTAGCAATTACGATAAAATTTCAGCCAAACTAGACCGAAACGTAACCATCAGTTACAATTAAAATAATTAAATAAATAAAATTCTGTCGGCCTCCTTGACTTCTGTATGTTTGAATGATTTGCAACTTAAATGCACATGTTGTGCGGCCTGAAGGCCGCACTGAGCAATTGGTTTCTGCAACCTTTCACTTCTTGTAGGTTGAAAACCTAAAATAAACCTATCGAAAGTAAAAGACATGATTTTTAATGTACAGTATATTTTTCAATCGTTTGTGGATTGACCAAAACAGGGATGGCTTCATAAGAGAGGAAGAAGAAGAGGAGATATTGCAGATAGTTGCAAAATCTACATATAGTTGGAAAAATTTACCAATACTTGGAATACATACACTGTAGGAGAAATGAACAAATCGTTGAAATTCCTTTTTAAAAAATGGAAAAGGTGAAAAAAAGGTAATTTACTTTGTAAACTACGTATTGTTGTCCTCCCCTCCCCAAAATGTTTGCTAAGGCAGCTTCTGATCAAACAAATTTTTTTTAATTGAAAATTTCAACGTAATTCGTTTTGGATCTGGATTATAGGTAAAAGGGTAAGAACTAACCCTCACACGCACTTATGCCGCTAAATCGGGCCTATGGTACTGTCTCCAGTTCAGAGGAATTCGTTCTGTCACTCCTCAAGCCAACCCAACCCATCAGAGTGCCACTGATTCTGACCACGTCAGGCCAGAAGACCCCCAACATGGTACCTTTTTTTGACGCTAGCGCTAGGAAATGACAAAGCACGTACTCCGCCATTTTGTAATTGGTTTTGATTATCACAAAACTCGGCAGCGGCTAGTGCGGAGAGAGCGATGATGAACCGCGCCACTCTTCCAAAACAGCGTATAAACCTGTATTTTAAATTGTTTTTAAATTTTACATTGAGACGGTAATTAGCCTAGTTTGTCAGCTGAATACTCGGTTCGAATTCGGGGAGAGTCTAAAATTTTTTATGATCGTCTCCGTGCTTCGGAGGGCACGTAAAGCCGGCGGTCCCTCTGGGTTGATGACTTGCCTTCATCGACAACAAACACCAGAGTTACTGGCACATCTGAGATAAGCCTAGCAAGCTACCTTGGATGTAAAACAATAAATATGCTCATAGCACTAATAGTAACTTCGGAACATCACCGAGGTTGCTGTTAAGTAAAAACAGGTCGCAAGCCTAATTAAAGAAGAAGAAGAAGAAGAAATTTTAAATTATTAGTATTACAATCTATGACATATAGGGTGTTCCCGTGACCGTGGAGAACTTTTGAGGTGGTTATAAAAGACACTTTTCTAAGACAAATTTTTTAATATCTGATTTCAAACGGCTATAGCTCCGATATTATTGATTTTTTAAGCTTAATGGATTAAAACGTTTTTAAAGATCATTTGCTTATCTACACATTAGATGTATAATGATTATGATTTCTAGTCATAAATTAAATTAAGAGAAAAAAACGTTAAAAAAATTCAGGTTTTATTTTTTTTTACTTTTCTTGCGAACTTAGTATCTATTAAATAAAACGTCTTAGAAAAAAACTAACGGCCCAAACCGAATTGGAAATTTAATAGGCTACAACTTTGGTCAAATAAATTATTTTGGAAAACCAACCGTTTTCACAGAAATTCTGAAAATAATGAATAAGATGTAGGTAAAGAAAAGTGTCTTTTATTACTATCCCGAAGGTTCTCCACGGTCACGGGGACACCCTGTATATAAGTGACCGCACATTTCTAGTTTTTGCTCTCTTCGTTATAGTAACATTCGATGACTATATTATAAAAGAATTATTTTTCAACTTGAAGTTAAAAGTACCTATTTCAAGAAAAGGAAATGTCGCTTTATTTTTATAAATTCTTGTCAATCTTCGCTGTTCATTCGGCTAAAAGTTAAAGACCCTATTTCAAAACTCAAAGGTTTGTATGGCTGTTCTATGATTGCTTTTATTAAATCGAAATCTTTCACTTTTGCAAAACTTTATAATACGTCGTGATAGTATAGACCGGAGTGTCTGGGAGGTATGGAATACCACTCAGCATAAAGTAATTTTAGCACAATTAATGTAATTTTGAGGGTATCCTCAGTTCTTGAATTTAAACATCGTAGCCTAGCGAATATGTTCTGTGATTTACTTTTTGAATAAAAATGATTCACTTTCTTAAAATAAATACAATTATACATCGCAATGTTACGTGCCAGGGAGTCTGGGGGTATGGAATAACTTACAGTATCCAGTAATTGAACAAAATACCTTCTAAAGTGTAAAAATTAAACTTTCAATTTTAAACGTCGAAACTGGTCCGAAAATAAGGATCTGATGTTATACTTCTTAGGTATTTGTTCTATTTATTTTTCTTTCTTGTTTTGATCTTCTCTTCTTACGTATATTCCTTTATTTTTCATCTCAATATTTGGTCTCCTGCTGTTTATCTCTTCATCATGCCAAACCAACGGCATAATTATTTTACTTTCTCTTTTTTTATTTTTCTTTGTTGTATTATTTAGCCAAAAGTAAACCAATACAATCAATTAAACAAAGTTTAACTTGACGTTAATTTTTAATGTTGAAGTTTTTAACCGGCACTTAAGAACAGAAAGGTATAAATTTTTCTGAGTGTAACAAATTTAAAAAAATGTGGTGACTTAGTTTAATTAGCGAAAATAATTTATTTCTAATAAATCACTGATTATTTGAAATATTTATTGATTTTGCATATCAAAATAAGCAAAAATTCACTTAAATCCTAAATTTATGTGATAGTTTTATCTCTTGAGTAAAGGAAACATAAATTGGGATCGAATAAAATATATTAGAGTTAATAATTGTTAATTAAGTAAAAATATGTAATTTGCTTAATTTTGTGAGATAATTTTTATAAATCATTGCGGCTTGAAATATTACACGCATTGATAATAATTAATGAAGTTGATATTTAAATTAATGTTTATACTTTAAATCCAATTTTAATGAGCTTGATCCGTCATAATATAAGCAACTATAATCGAAAAATATATTTACAATCAGATTATATAAATGTAACTATATTGGTCAACGCCCTGTCCATCAGCTTTCAGGCATCGATCCAATTAAGGATATTCGAGCCATTGGGCGTCTTATCTGGAGGTATCATACGTTGTTCTCTTAGCGTTGTTTCTTTCACCTGTTAATGTTAACATGATTTGAATTAGTGAAACAACTTTGAATGATGTTTACAGATACGCGCGTACATTAAAATTTTAAATTAATTTATTGATAGATGAGAACGAGGAAACTAATTTAATCGCTTGGTTGTTTCAATTCTTCACAACGTCGCATCCTATAGCAGCTCTTCAAAGTGTAGGATGCAATTTACTTATTTATCTCATGAATTATACACGAAATACTCGCTCACTTTACTTCTTATAAATTTTAAAAAGATATTACAGTAACTCTTTATTTTTATGGTGAGAACTGAAAACGGAATATTTTTCAGCATTTATATTCCATCGATCAACTTGAACTTTCGCTACTTACTTACAAAATATTTTAATTGGCTTTATTGAAACGGATGTCATATTAACTTGCACGGATCGATAATCATTATTTAATTTTGTGAATTCGATTCGATCCATTTGAATTGAATCTACGATTCAAATCTATGGCTATGATGAATTAACGTGATGGATAAAAATGTAACCTTTCGATTAATTCACACACACACACGTCGCATCTGATGATTTAATTTTAAATATAATAATAATTTATCGGTCACTAAATCGAAAATTATTTTCTTGCTCCATAATAATAACTTTTTGTGTAACGCATTCATCATATTTTTTATTTACCAAACCGATTTTATCCATTCAATGTTGAATAATAAAACGCATTCAAAACGAATTCTTCACTGAATTATTTACTCTCAAGCACCACTTCATATCAAATTAAGATTAAGTTTTAACATAAATTTAAATTTCAACTTTCTTTCTCTCTGTACTACATCGACACAAATTCAAAATATTTCTTCTATCACCAAATCATTAAGCACTCTACTTGTTATTCTTCAAATCGAATAAAATTATTTCGAGTTAAAAAATATTTTGCATGGATTTTTTAATCCTGCCTGATCCTTTCATAGTTTTGGCAGGTCCAAAACTATGAAATGTCCACAAAACATCCTATTGGAGATTAGGGCACTAAGAAAAAGATTTCTAGATATACGGGATATTTGTATAGCTAACAAATAAGCACACAGACCCTCTGATTTATGCATAATTGCAAGGTCAGGCAGCCTGACTATATTATCGGCGATTGAGGTGGTCGTCCGGCTTTCAATATTACCTACCAGCAATAGCAATTGAGTACTCAACGCAATAGCATACGAGTATTTAACGCGTGAATAAAAAGCAAAGAGTGAGCTGGAGGGTATTCCATACCCCCCAGACCCCCCGGATTTAAACCTACGTTTTGCCTTTCAAGTTCACTTTTATCATTACAACAATAATGCAAAACCTCATCATAGATCTACCATACAATTAAAGAACCTAGTAACTCCAGTTACTAAAAACTGCTTTGATATTATTTTTGCAAGTTTATTAGTATGTAAATTCTGAACGTATGAACGTTGTTTATGGTTTATTAGGCTGCAGTCTCACTGGAGCCACTACCAAGTGAATATCGTTATCATTGCAACCAAACCACAAAATTTCGAACTGGTTGGAAATTTCAAAACGATGGTTACCATCGGGCTTTCGCAGGTAGCTCGCAGTGCTTTAGTAGGATCAGAGCCATTTGCTTACGTGTCTTTAAATTTAAGCAGTTGGTGATAGTTGATTGAGACTGCGATCTTAGTAGTAGATCTCAGAAACACAGTGTTTACCGTTCATCTTTAAATATACCAAAATTTTCTTAAAAAATATTTATTTGGAAAGTTTTATTAACTTGAGTTACTAGGTTTTTTAATTGTAAGGTGTCACTTACTGCCTCTGTGTGGTCACACTAATCGATAAACTTATATCCTTTATAGATTGTTAATTTAGTACTAACCAAAAGTACGAAGATTTGAAAACTCCAGTGAGGGGAAAACTAGGCAGTTCTGTAAAATCTATAACTCAACTAAAGATCGTGGTAGTTTTAGAAAATTAAATGTTAAAAGTTCATTTGTTTTTACTTATTTAATTTCTGCTTTAGAATTAATGAATAACTTTATTTGTAAAAATAGTTATCTGAAAGTATTTTTTCACGTCTGGTATTTTCAGGAAAGTGCGGTATAATTCAAAATAGCCATGAATATCATTTATATTTTCTTTTTTCTTTTTGACGTGATAATGTCTTATAAATTGATATACCGGCTGCACGCACGAAAAATTGTCACGTTCCGCAAGCGAGAGCGCGGAACAAGCGAAAGAGAGGCACGATCGGCTTTGCATCATACATAAACATCATTTGAATTATAAAATGCCATTAAAAAAAACTTGTCCGGCATGAGGTTTGATCTCGCGATCACCAAATGATGCAATTATGTTTCATGCACATAACGCACTAGCCTATTGAGGGTTAATGTAATAACATAGTTTTAATTCGTATTATCTGTTACATAAACATAATTCAATTCAATTCATAAAAATATGCAATTTTTCATCAATGTTTTCTTATGACGTTCTCACGTAAAATTATCGTCCGTAAACCGACTTTACAGACAGCCCGCGAGTGCCACGTGTTTTTTAAATTTTATTAGGCTTAGACACATTTTAAACACCCAGACACTAATTACATAGAGTGTGTGTAACGTAAATGGAGATTACAAGGAGTTTTGCGGAAGTGGGGCTCTTCAAAGGAACCTACGACTTAACGTGGAATCCAAACCACGACTAAGGACAGAACCAACTAAATTTTCAGCGCGGACTGAAGATAGAACTTGTGGTTCCCAAGCAAGAGTCGTCTTATGGGCTTACTAAGTTAACTTCCTCCGTGATTATCAACTCTTATAAAATTTATGGTTATACTCTTCAGCACGGAAATAATTTTGGTTTACGAGAAATAAATCTGAAGCTGTAATTGTCAATTCCGAGAGGTCCTTTGTGGTTTTGTAACAAAATTTTGAATTTTGTTATATTTCTTTTGGCTACACCTCGTATTTGTATTTCTGATGATACGAGAATATTTTGGACGCAAGACGATTTAGGCGCATGACGGGATATAGGAAGGAAGGCGAAAAAGTTGGTTTTTACCTTTGATTTTAAATAGTTATTGGTGATTTTTTGTGTAGTGAGAATTACTGGAGTTGCCACCGTTCCTTCTTGCGGATTTACGTCAATTTCAAGGAAATTGTGTTCTTTTGATTTTTTTCGTCATTGGATTTCTTGAACACCCGAAGGATCGAGCGATAGCGACCACTCAACAGCAGCAATAAGATAAGTTTTTTTACCTTATTACTTCTTTTCGTTTCTTTCATCTGCAAAGTCGTACAACACCGATATATATTTTTGATAATTGTCAGCTGCGTTCGTCGATATATCTGACGCTCGCTTCGAATATTTTTTGATCCAATTTTGAGCTCAAGCACCGTTTTAAAGATTCTAATTATTGGAAGTTTTCATTAAGAGTTCGTGGTTGTTTGTTTAGAGCGGCGATCATTGCGAACGTCTCTTCCGGGTTCGTACCCTATAGTAGGTATGTTTTTTTTTGTTGCGAGAGAGAGTGCAAACTTGTTGCAGTTACGCCGAATTCATCCCTGGCTTCCGCAAAGAAAAGAGCTAGTTTTTTCTAGCTTGGGTATTCTCACCAAATAAAACTTGGAAATTTTGATTTTCAACCGTGTGGGAAGGAAGAAATTGCTGGGTCTTCTCTAAAGAGTCCCAGCAATCATTTTTTTTCATAGTCTCCCGTAAAGAATCCTTTTCTTTGTATGAGCTTTTAAGTGACACATTCGAGGAATTTTAACTTTTGATGTTAGCATTTTTTTATGTGAGACGTGGATTCTTTCGAACCATGATTTTGGAAAAATAACTATGGGCGAAAATCAAAAATAAGAAGAATCTCGACTTAAAAGTCACCGTACTTAGTAGGTTACACACAGAAAAAAATAATCTAAATTCATTTCAATTCTTTTATATTTATTTAGCTTGTTAATTTTTATAATTAAATTTTATAACGTTATGGAATGTACAGAAGTATTGATGTTATCGTCATTGAAAGTGTTGTGACCTCAAATTAATTTTGCGCCTAAATAAATATTCCACTAAATAATGAGGTATTTTGATGACAAAATATCCTATACATTGTAGCATCAAAAGTAAATAAAAAGTAGCTTTTAGTAAAATGTATGGAGATAATGTGGTTAAATTTTCTCACGCAGTATCTTTTAAAAAAGGGATCATCGGAATTGAAGTTCGATTTGATGGGTGATTTTGGAGGCTGATCACGGAGTACAAGAATGCAGTCGACTGGACATTTCTCTATAATGTGCACACAACACTACCGAACACAGAGACTGATTTATAGGATTGCATTTTTAATTTAAATCGAAATCGGCGATTTCGACTGCTATGGCTAATGCACCTTAAAATACCGGCCGAGAATGATGAATTTGCCCAACTTTTTTATTTTCAATTTACGTGACATTCTGATAACCAGTTTTACCATATTTAACTGTAAACGTAAGTTTTACAATAAATTTTGTAATTAGTTTTTGAAACATGAATCCTCCGAGTTCATTGGATAGGAATCAATAGCTATCAGTGGTAAACGTCTCGAGGAATTGCTACTGCATTTCAATCTAGTCAAAAGAAAACAATGCGAGAGAAATATCCACCCGACCTTCTGGTACGTGGATGGCGTCTTAACAACACTTGCCGCTGGTCGATCTTCGGTCTTGGCATTGTACTCCACTTCTTGTGGACTCCCAGCAGTTCCTGTCACACATATATTAAAATACATTAAAGTTCGCTCAGTTGGAGAAGCTTTGTGACATCAACTTAGGTCCTCGTTTTTCTGCATTCTTTCATTCGAGATGGTAAAGCAAGCTTTTCAAAAAAAAACTTTTTTTTCCTCGGCAGAAATTTTTTTAAACTTGTCCAACAACAATAGAAAAGGTAATTATCATTTCATAGAAACTATAATTCTGCAAGTTAAGGCCTAATTAGCAAAGAAAGGTTAAGCAGAAGAATCGCTAGAAGCATTGGAATGTAAAACTACTTCCGTATAAAGAAGAAACGGTCAAAACAAATTTTCTCAGACTAGCAGAACTTCTAACTAAAAGCCAATTCTCACGTAAGACATCACAACGTATCTTTAAATCAAACATAAAGTATCAAATCAGTCAGAAAACTGGTCTGCAGACGATGGTCAATCAGGAAGAACAACCCTCCCAGAAGCTTGTCGGAAAGACGTGTTGTCTCACGGTGTGTCAATGCAATAAACAACTGAACGCCCCATATGGAGTTAAGCAGGTGTTTCTCGACTTTTAAAAATAGATAAATTACTACTAGACTTTTATTTTTTCACTCATTTTTTTTATTTGAAGCACTAAATCTTAATTATTATCATTATTATTATAATATTTGGAAAGAATCAAAATTGTTTTCTTTCTTTTATGACATCGATTATATTATACCATACATATTCTTAAGCTTGAAACTTTTTTCCTATAAACTTTCTAAGCTTAGGTGCTCGCTGCTCTTGGTAAGACCTAGGTATTGGGGGTTTTCCTATTAAATAAATATTTAGAAATAATTCTGTGAAAATCGAGATATAACAGAAAAAACTTCTTAAAGCAGCTCTCTAGGATCCGCGCAAAGCTACAAAGGTACAATAAGATCGTATTCAATACCACAGTGAGCCACCAAACAAACGCACGATAGCAGAACGTAGAACTAATTATGACGGTGTAAACCTAAACCAGCAGAGTGGTGTAAAGCTTGAATCGACGGACTGCAAAGCGAGAAACCGCGGTTCAGTGATTAGTCACGCCAAATACACTGCTGTAATCTAAATTCTCTTGTAAAATCTAAAGGGCTAAATAAAGGTGCAGAAGAGAGAACGATCCCCCACTGCATTCATACCCTGTCCCAAGAAAGCAGCATAATAGATTATCAAATTTGTCGATAGAATGCAACAATGTATCCGGTATAATTACCTAACTTAGGTACCGCTTATCCCTTAGAAATTTTCCAAATTTTAAAATTCTTTTGTGCATAATATATTTTAGGGGTTTTCCATAGTTTACTTAGATGTAATAAAAATGTTATAATAAAAATGTAAAAATAAAGTAATTTATTATTAACATCGTTGGATAAAGACGAAATAGCTATTGATTTGACAAACCGGTGGCAGAAAAAACAGATTTTTCGGAAAAAAGATGGGAAGACCAAAACGATTTTTTGATGAGATAAACAATCATTTTCAACAACCTCAAAGTGAACGCTTTTTTTCAAAACTTTGGATATTAAATATAATAATTGCTCAGATGGAGAGCAAGGTTTAACCTCGCACGCACTTGAGCCGCTTAATCCGGCCTATCTCCGTTGTACTATCTCCATTGCAGCAACCCCGTCCCATCGTTCCTCAAACCATTCCAACCAGAGGATGAACTCGAGAATCCTGGCATGTTAGGCCAGAAGTCCCCCAAGATGGAATCTCTTTTTGATGATAAGACTGGGCAGTGACAGAGTGGATAGAAGAAGTCGTAATTTAATTAAAATTAATGCCAATTTTCAAATATTGAGCTCTAAAGTTTTAAGTAACGTATAGGACATTTTTGAGTTATTTCAACTAGGGCAACAGTTTTATTTGAGTTGTGTTTGTGACTCAATTTTTTCGCAACTTTTATTCTTCAGGCAGTGTTTCAATGATTATATAAAATCCAAAAAACCTTCTGTTATGTAGTTATTGGATTTTATTTTAATCAACAATTTTTTATCGTCCAGCAGCTTTACTGAAATAATAACTGAATGTTTCTTGTTTTTAAAAATCTCAGTTTCAGTAGCATCTGCGAAATGTTTATTTTCAATTAAAATTAATAAAAAAACTATCTTCGTAATTCGATTATCGTTTCTTGTCTTATTTCGATAGAAAATAAGGTTGCAAAAAAATTGGACGTTTCAAAAATAATTGACAATTTCCAAATTTAAAAATTTAAAAGCGTTAGCAGTTTATCATGCTAACTACTAGGTCAATTTCAAACGTGGTTGATTGATTTTATTTTTTATTATTTGATTTTTTAGTCAGAGACGTAATTAATTATAAAAGAAAAGCGACAACTAGAAATAATGTGAGATCACAGTATATTGGCAACGAGAGTTTTTCTTTTAAAAACTAATACTGGGTTCCTGGAGATATTCCTCAGACCATCCAGTTTACCGTTCGGTTTAACCCGAAGGTTTGATGCATATTATGTAATTTAATTTATTAAATAGAAATCATTCACTCTTTGCATAAAATTTATACATTTATAATTTCGCGGCAGTAATTTCACACAATTGGTCGAATACTGGGACGTACTCGCCTCCGGCACTCACTGCCGCAACATACTGAAATGATAATTTTTATCTAAAAATTACCATCCACTTGTTTTACTCGGGTAGCACTGATGTGTGGGTTAGTTGGTATAATTTTAGGGTCGAGGGTTCCAGCGTTTCAAAACAAAAAAATTTTCCTTGTCTAAAAAAAATTAAATTGATTTCCAAAATTAATTAAATCGCTAATACATTAAAATTCAATGTAAAATTTTTCTACTTCTTCCAGGGTTCGAACTTTTGATTTATTTTATCCAAATCGTCGGCTTATCAATCTAGCAACACGTTTGCACTTACAAATTTTAATTTTCAGTTTTCAATTATTAACCAAATTATACTTCCAATGATTCAGAAATTACCTCCAACTAAATAAAAATCACTCATAAAAAAATCAAATTTAATTATTCAAAAATAATCCAAAACAACTCATAAAATTCAAAATAATTCTATTGGCGGTCACATCCGAACAAAACACTTCTCAAACAATTCAAATCAATATTTGAATGACAATTCAATTTATTTTGCACAATCTCAAAAAAAAACTTATAAAATTTATGAGCCAAAACCTCGCACGACCTGCTCGTGCGGCCATTTTTGGCAAAAAGCATTTCTTCGCCCTTCTTGGTTCCCCATCTTGCACTATTTTCCAAGTTTACCAAAATAAATTACATTTCAATACAGATGAATTTGTTTTGAAAGAGTGAAAGGCTCCCATTTATTAAAATGACTCACAAAATATGTACACAAACCTTCGGTTTTTGGAACTGACTGGTATATGCCCCCCCCCCACTTCTGTACCCTTCAGTAACTCGGTAATTGTGTTTAAAAGTAAAACTGTAACATTTTGTTTTGGAAGGGCGACGTTTCATTGCCCTCCCCATACTAGCCACCACTGCTCATTTATATACCTCAAGTAAGAACTATTTATGGCTGTATTAAATACAGTAGTAGCATACCAGAATCTCTCTTTTTGTATTTTATTCTTCTATGAACTTTTTATCGGAGTCCAACAGTTTTTTTACCTGTTTTTATAGGTATCCGAAAAGAACGTAATTATTATTTTAATGAATGGTAAAAGCTTATTACGGAGGGAAGCTACCATTTTCAACTCGAGAAAAACCACTAAATCCGTTATTTAATTTCAAATTCATTTATTTCCCCATTTTACTAAAAAAATAGGTACTATGCTGGTTGATGGCAAGCAAAATTAAAACATTGCGTAATTTGTAAATACAAATAAATTCTTCTGCCTTATTATGGTTTAATTTAATAGACTGAGGATGAACTATATATTGTGATGTTTCAAAATGATTGCGACCCACCCTGTGCTAAATTGTAATAATTTGTTAATATTATTTTTAAACGTTTAAAATTGGAAAAGTACAAAGTGGGGAGAAAGGATAGAGATAATGGCTTTTGGTGCCAAGTATGGCCGACAGCGGATACGAGATTTTTGTATGCCCGCTGAGTTTTGATATTATTGTGAGAATTGTGAGTAATATTTTATTTTGACTTGATTTAAATAAAGTGAATTGGATGCGTTTGCATTATTGAGTAATTGTTTTTGATATTTTGATAAGTTGGATATTTTTTTTTGTACGTTGCTACCGAACGGTAGTGGATTTGATGGTTTTGATTGATTGGATAGATTTGATGGTTTTGATTGCTTTTGGAAGTAAAAATTGAAAATATAAAATTGGAAGAATTGAAAGTTACATTTACATTTGTACGAGCGTGTGGCCACATGATAGATAAGCCGACGTTTTGGATAGGCATAAGGTCGAAAGTACGAGCCCATTTAAAGCCTCACAATAAAATTAAAATTTTTACATTGAATTTACGATTTATTAATTATTATTGAGGAAGAATTATTACTGGAGAAATTATTTGTTTGGATTTGGAGAAGAGTTTTTTATTTTATTTATCATTTTAAAAAGAAGAAAGCAGATAAATCTAAGGGAACCGACTACTGAGCGTCTTTTTCTTGTTCTCCACTGAGAAAAGCTAACTGGGAAAATAAAAGATTGTGAAGGATAGGTAATATTTACAAAATCCCACAACAATATAGAGGATATGACCATATAATTTATAAATACTTCAATCAATTGTAATATTGATTCATAAAAAAGTAACCAGCTTTAACTACTATTTGGTTACATAATATAATTTCTCAAAATTGAAAAATTTGACTTACATCTTAACTGACAATAAATTGCGTATGCCATTTTATCCACCAATCAAAATAAAGAAACGTTTTCGGTTATTTTGAAAAGTAAATTTAATCAGCTTAAATGATTACTGTGCATTTTTTGGGCATAGTTCGTCCTTTGCCTCGTCCTCAAGTAAAAAATTAGAAATGATCAAATCGGCAATGGACTCCGCATTTTTAGTAAATAATGTTAACTCTGCAAATATAATAATAATTAACAACTCCACGTTTATTTACCATACGTTTAACAACTTCACCTTTTTATAGAAATAATTACCATAAATTTAGTAATAAAATTTTAATTTCTCAAGAGCCGTTGTAAAAATCCAATAAAGTTTGGAAGTTAACGCTTTCGCTTTATGTCTCGTATATTTATGGTGAAGTGGTAGAATTTTATTTCTTATTTGAGGAGATTGATAATCACTATTATCTTGTATTGGATCAATTTATCGATTCGTTCTCGTTTAGGTGTTACAAAATTATCTCGTAACGTATAGTCTGAAAAAGGATTAACGATTAGCATTTAACATATGCTTTAGCCGCGATTACTGAAGATGTTCCCACAGTTTCTACCTTAAATAGACAATTTAGCAATCGATAAATCAGTATCGTTTTCTAATACGGTGACGTCGATGATCAAAGACGAGCGATCGTGTAATCGTCAGATTTGAGCATGTCAAACTAATTGCCGTAATCGGTCAGTAAGCAACGTCGATATGATTTATTTCGGTTAAACGGTCGGTTAAATTTACTGCGCAAACTTTTTACAATTTTACCTGTATTGGATTTGTGTAATTAGCAGTTATCGAACATCCTCGTAACTACGTGAAGATATGAGGTTATAACCACGAATGGTTACTCTGCAGATAACTGACTTAACGAAACGACATCATTCCATTTAATATGGTCTCTAATTGGTAGTAGAACTCAAAGAATGGGGTTCAATAAAAATTCATAGGAAACTTGCGAGACTTCATCAGCGTGCTTTAAATAAACTTTGTTTACTTGACAATTTTAATAAATTTATTTATGCTAAATTTAATTAATCCATTTTCTTCTCAAAATCGGCTGGCCTACACCGAAAAAAAACCCGATACCTATATAATTATTGGGAGGAGAGCATACAAACTTCTCATATTGACGACTGTAATTTGTCCAAAAAATTTTAATTGGAAAAATAAATTTTCAAAACTTTCTTTCTAAGCACAGGAAGCACCCAATTCTTGAAATACTCCAAATTATAAATAAGCGCCGTTTAAAAAATGTTTAAAATACCAAACAATTTTTAAATAAAGCACCTAATTGATTTGTTGGTTTGAAAATGAAAAGTTGAGTTGCTGTAGGCACAGGTTTTTTAAATAAATTTCTGTGCCCAGACACATTCATTTTAACTGTTTTAAATGGCTTAGTAAAATTTTAGCTGACAAATTGCTCTAGGTTTCGTTAAATAAACAACCGTTCTGGTACAAGTTTTTTCTGTATAAATTAATTAATCATTGAACGTTCGGGTCCAATATTTAATTGATTTTTAAACAGCCGACATTTGTCATATGCTACAGTTTTGAAATTTTTCAAACTAAACAAGAATATTAACTTTTGTAAGTAACCTGTTTGTGACAAAATTATATTAAGTAACAGAGCGCAGAAAATAATTATTATTTTTTATTTAAAAATAATCCTTTTTCGTACTTAACTCGGTCAACGGTTACACCGGGCCGTTACCGTGATATACCGAATAACTTTGGGTACGCATAGTGCAGTTATAATTTCATAAACAATTTTTAAATTGATTATTGCACATTCAGAAGTGTCACTATCAGATTATGTTGCCGAATCATGGCTTCCATATATGGAAAATCATTTCAAACCTGTAGAACTGTGTATTATCATAATACGCGAAAAAAATGGGGCACACTTTCACGATAACTTGTAGTAATCCAAATAATTATTTAATATTATAAAATTATAAATAAAATGCTCCACTTTGTTCGACTTTTTGATTTTCGTTAATCTCGATTCATTAATATCGCCAGTTTCTAACAGAAGCCATTACATAAATTACATAGAATTCGAAATATCAAAATTATAATTTTATTTTTAATGTAGGTACCTATGTTTATTACGTCTGAATCTGGAAATATATTTTAATATTTGAAAGTTCCTATAAATATTTCATACAATTACTGATATACCCAGACCCCCCGATGCGTAATGCCGCGACATAAATTTTTGTTCTGAACGAGTGACAGGTGCCTATTTAATAAAATCAATTACAAAACAGTCAATCATTGAAACCGGGGGGTCTAGAAATACCCCCTAGTATCGCAGTAATTTTGTTTAAAAGAAAAATTCAACTTACGCCGTTAGGATTGCATAGTACAAAATACTATTCAAATCTGCTAATATAATTATAATTATTACCCCTATGTATTTAAAATTTAATATTTTGTTTCAGGAGTGCGGTGCCCAATCGGTCTTCCAGTGCCAGTCGCTACTGGTCAAGAGCTTCAACTATGCCTATGCGCATTAATAGAAGAACTATGTGGATTCTAGACCACTTGAATTTCAATGATCACGTCGATTTTTTTAATTAATATTTTTGATTTATCAAAATGACATTCATAATAAAAAAGCATAACCAATTAAAAAAAAGTATCCTCGACTAAATAAAGGATGGCAAATGGACTCCTGAAAACTGAAAGTTTCCAAATGAACACTTTCGTCAGAAATCGACGCCCATATTCCAATAACCTCCGTTAATTATTTAAGATCGTGAATGCATTAATCAAATACTTGCACGCCAGTAAGTTATTGCAATATGTGGTTGTAATAACCTTTACAACTTTGACCTCATCAAGGTACAAGAAATTGATGAGGCAAAGTTAAATTCCTGCAGCCGGAGGAGCAGTTTGAATTCCAATTATTTGTTCATCTACGCTACGCATCGTCTAAGAACTTCGTGTAATTAAATCTCGTAGCTAGATATATCTGCGAATGGATTGAAATTACGTAAGCAGTTTCGTATTGTTTCGTGATTTATTTCAAATTTTTATAGTGGCGAGGATGCTTAATTATTTCTCCTTACCTCGCAGGCATTCCTCATTATTTATGGAGAATATGTGCATTACTGTTTATTATACTTGTAATTTTCTCGATATTATTTTACAACACTATTACATATTACAGCATCGTTTATTGATTTTAATGGCTGTTCTTATACTAAGTATTTCTTCGCGTGCTTTACTTTCTTCTTCTTTCATTTTGTTAAAGCATGCTAATTAAATGTGAACTTTTTAGCGATCGATCGATAGTACATTTTTATGTTGGGTGAACAATTTCGATAAAAATTTCGATTTCTTTTGACATATTAGCAAATAACTACATGACATACACGAAGTAAATTGTATTAATTAAGTAGCGGATCGACATTTTCTTCTTATATTAAATTATGATGTTAACTTAAAACTTTGTTTAATTAAAACTAAAATATTTTTTACACTTTGCTTCGGGCAAGAGCTTGTCAAAAATAATGAAGAGAAGTAAATATTGATTAGTGGATTGCCTTTTTTTTCGGTGTACACAAAAATGCAGGAGTGGAAGAGATAAAAAATAAAACGGCAAGATGAATTCATTAATCTTAAGTTTTATTGTCTATAGTTTAGTTTCCATAGACTACATTTAATTATTATGCTATATAGGTAATATACACAGTGTTTACAAAGTAACAAATCTTTGGAATCTAAATCTAACGGTGTATTAAGATTGTGGAAGTTTTTATGTGAACACCGTGTATATAAACAGTATGGACATTAAAGAACTATTATATTTTTTATACATTAAGTAACTACAATTTCTATTGAACAATGTGAAAGTTATTCGCCAAAAGATAAGCTTGATTCGATCAGGCACAATTTAGAAAATTAAGCTACAATAATATTAAAGAAACAATTCTTAACAATGAAATAACAAAACAGAACAGTTTAACAAGGAATAAAATTGACATGCCTCCGCGCACACGCTATCCTGTCAGGATTTTCCCAAAAACAAAAGGCATTGGTCAAGAATATCATATACAATCACGGACTAGTACAATAAAAAAAAATTCCTTTGGTCATTGTGATACTACTACATAACAATAATAAAATATAATATTCGTACCTTTACATTTTTGTACCCTAAATAAATTTGTTGATATAAAAAAAAATATATTTCTATAGAGGTACGCAATCAAAACTATTCTAAAGCGAAACAATGTTTCGATACTTAAAATATATTAGCCAATATAATTTTTTCTCCAATAAATAAACAAAAATACTTTAGGTAAGCTAAAACTGCGGTAGCAAAATCAACTAACTCATTGAGCAATTAAAATATTTTGACGAGGCGCAATCAAAAACTCCCAGACTAGATCGATCCGAACTGATGTGAATTTACTTTCCGATCGCACCTCGTCCAAACAATAAAATTTCACTTTAGTGTAATTGGCTAATTAAAATTGCAATAACAAAACGAAATATACCTAATTGTAAGCAAATGCTTTGCAAATACGAAAGGACCTAACAAACTGGCCTTCTTATTTGATCATATCAAAATATAATGCGTTATATCTTCTAAAACTCTAAAGAATATTTTTTGACTAGACTAGATCAGGAGAATTTCTATTAAATTTAAAAGAAACGTCGTCGGCCATAGATCTATTTTCCAATGCAAGAGAGTGAGTGTCTCCTTGATTTTCTTCAAGTTCACTCTCTTCCAAAAGTGGAACACCTACGATTGAATACATTGAGTTAAGATTTTTTTGTAAAATAGTTTTTTGTCGACCTACCTTCGGTATTGTGAACGGAACTTGTGTCGAAGGAGGCAAGGCTACCACAGTGCGCTCTACAAGACGCAGTTTGTGAACCACTATGAGAAGAGGCAGTGTCTAACGTTATCGCCGTGGATCCTTCCGATACAACCACTGTATCAGTCGACCCCATCGGATCGCCACCGGATCTGCTGGTCGAATGCGACGCACTAAAAAACAAAATAAAAGGTCCGTGGCAAAGTATACTAATCAAGTTTAAAAATATAAAAGCGATAAATATTATAAATTAAAATAATGTAAATTATCGCGTCTGGGCAGCAATTCGTGTAATAATAGGTGCTGAAGGTGGTCAAGTTGCGTATTATAAAAATGTATTCGCTTTAATGCTTCGCATTATTCTTGTGCCATAAATCTATCAATTTAACTATATTTTGCAATAACTGCACTCAATTTGCATAGTAATTGTGAGAAACTAGCTCATATTATCTGTAATGTTATCTTCTTTGCATCGCTATTTTTACATGCACCAGCGCGACGGAAATTTAATAAAATGAAGAGCGTGGCGTGTGTTAGGAAACTACGACAATTTCACACTTGGAGACAAGAAAAATTTACGCAAATTATTATTGCACGCTGAGTTTAAACATTCAACCTTCAATATCTCGTATATTAAACTGTTGTTAAATGGTGTCGGAAAAGTGGATACGTTATAACTGTATCAGACTTTGTTTATGTCGTGTCTTTTATCGTTCCTAACTAAATAAATTCTATTGCTGCTGTTATACACTAATAAATTTGATTCGAATAACCATAACTATTGTCAAGATAATTCAATTATTATAAACAAGTCAAAGTTAGAAAATTACGCGATTTTCTAATGTGGTGGCGCCCTAAACTTTACGTTCAGATGGAATTTACCCTGCGGAAGTTGGCAGTTTATCGGTCATTGTTTGAACATTTCCATTTGTCTTTGGGCAGCTAGCTAAAGTTTATTCGAAAAAAACAAGAAAAGTAAAAAATCTCGTTAATCCATTCAAGCGTGACAATCGATTCGGAGGTCGAATTTCAGAATTCTACGTAATTTCTTCTCCAAATGAAAATGTATAGAATTGCACTTCTGGCCGAATAAAAATCCTCGCAATTACCCAAGCGTATTGACAGCGCCCGAGGAAAATTAAATGAAAAATATATAATATAAATTACCTCCTTATTACGACGTAGGAAGGAAATAAAAAAAATTAAAAGTTAATCGAGCATTTTTACGGTTTAATAACACAAGTTTGCGAGAGCATTACAAAGTAAAATGCGACGCCTATAAAAAATAAAATTTATCTCGTGGTTAAGTGGATAAAAAATGTAACATCGCGAAATGCTCTTGTAAAATTTCGCACCAAGTCGATATTTTTTTGGGTAATTTCACACGCTCGCGCCTACTTCACCTGATCGAAATCATCGATTCGATCAATTATTCTAATTGAGCGATCGTTTACATTTTGAAAACGTGGCAGTGATTACAGGTAACATGACTAATGGTCGGTAAATGATCAATGGAAACGTTGTCAATATAATGCGGCGCTTTTAGCTATAAACCTTGTTAAAATACCACAATAATATGCTCATTTTCACCAAAAATGTTCCAAAATAAAGGTCCGCTTTTTGAGTAAGTAGGAAACTTGTTTCGTTGCTCACCGAAAAATTCCGTTTCTGCGCTTTTAATTCAATTAAGAAATAAAAATGGCGACGAGCAGACCACAATCGTATAATTTTATATCTATATATCCAGCGTGTTTGTATAAAGAGAAAATAAAAATGTTCGGGCATGATTTAAAACCACTCTATCAAGTTTTATGAATTTTAAATTGTATTTATATTAGTCGTAACCGCACTACGTCATAAAGAGTAGTTCGTGATTAACCAAATTTTAAATGTTCATTAAAATTCGTAATCAACGCAATCAATCAACTACACGTAAAAATCTTTCAAATTACAGACGCCGCAAATATACCATAAATATTATATCATTTTTACTGCTGCGATATTTAACGCTCTGCATATGAAAATCAATTAGAATTCACGTTTTTATAATTTCCTTCGTCATAAAATTCAACGACTTAATAATAAAAAAAAAATTGGTAGTAGCTTTAAGTTGGAAGAATTATTATGGGTTTTTTTGATAAAAACAACTACGTCCAAAAAAATAAATCCAAAAAGAAACTCGAAAAAAATATATTCATTTGCATATACAGGGTGGCCAGTTTCAGATCACCTTGTAGCCATCTTTCGTAAGCCGACAATTCAACATACAATCCACATATTAAAAAAAAATAGCTGCGGATGAAATAATTTCTGCACTACCTGCAAGTGTAATTTGCATAAATCTCCTTATTGGAGTGAGCTTTTAAAATTAAGATCCTATCCATCTACAGATATAGATAGGAAGAAATCTCGTCTGATAAGTCTTATGAAATTATGATATTGTGAATTAGCACGCAGTCCGTGTTTTGCGTTAATTAATACGGCAATTACAGCGAGCGTAGCCGTAAACAGAACCCTGAGAACCACAACTTGGAATATTGATTTTCATCGGCGATCTAAATATTACAAACATTTCATTGCATGATTATAAATTATTTATTATTTTTTAAATGCACTTTAATCGATACGTTATTGAATATTATGCAAAGATTCTGAATGAAAGCTTATAAATCTTGCTGGGTTTAATAAACTTTTACAGAATATCTCATAAATCTTGAACCATCACTTGGTTCGAAGTTATCAAATTTCTTAAATTTATGAGACACCCTATAGCACTGGTTCGCATTTAACATGCGAACCACCAAGCCGCAGGTCTATAAAAAAATTTAATATAATTGGACATTCTTTTGCTCTTCGACACTACATCAGGTGACAGTAGGATACACATCTTAAATTTAAAATAATAGTTATTTATGTACCAGAAGCGTAAAGTGCTCGTTTATGGTCAGCGCAGCGGTGTGAATATATTGTCGTGAAACAAAATATTTCGACCCACCCTGTGGTAAATTGTAAAACTTTGTTAATTTTATTTTTGAATGTTTAAATTGGAAAAGTACAGAGTGGGGAGGAAGGATAGAGATAATGGCTTTTTCGCCAGCGGGTGCGAAGTTTTGTATGCCCGCTGAGTTTTGATATTTTTGAGAATTGTGAGTAATATTATAATTTGCTTTGATTTAAATAAATAATTTTGATGCGAATGCATTATTGCACTATTTTGAAAGTATTATTTTGAGATTTGAAGTTGGTTTGGATATTTTTTTAATGAGTTGCTGCCGAGCGGTAGCAGATTGTTTGGTTTCGCTGATTTAGAAGAAGAATCATTACAAATTAAAATTTTGACTTGGATTATTTTAAAATTGGAAAATTAAAACTACATTCGTAGGAAAGAGTGTGCAATTGATACGCCGACGCTTTGGATAAGGCAAATCAAACTTTGTTCCTTTCGAATAAAATTGAGATTTTATTTTATTTTTGTATTGAATTCGGATTGGATTTGATGTTATAATTTTGGAAAACGATTTATTTATAAAAGAAGAAGAAATTTTTTTTATTAAATTATTTTTTTTAACACAAGAACTCTCTGCCCTTGAAAATTCCCAACTGCTTCCGCACACCAGGGTTACCTGAGCAAGAATAAGTGTGTGGAAATTTTCTACGAAAATACCATTACAATATGTAAAATATGTACTTAATTGAATTTTATAAAAAAAAATTTCTCCCAAATTAATTCGTTCAACCCTTCGAAATACCCACTGTCATTACAACCATCACTTAGCTATTATAATAACGTAAAAGCAGTTTATTTCTTAGATGACAGACTAAAAATACTTCTCTAGGCAGACTTATGGACGCCAGACAATAGGACTACTTTAAGGGTGCGATTTTTTGACCTATATATTGTGGTGTTTCAAAGGGATTCGCACCCACCCTGTACATTTTGATGAAAAATTTTATTTTAATAATTTTACGTTGCAAGATTGTGAAATTAGATAGGTGGGGGCGAATCGAAAGAAAGACCAGGCTTTTCGCCACGGGTCGCCGCAAGAGTAAGCGGTGCGACTTTTGGCTCGTTAATTTTGACTTTGTAAAAGTTATTTTTGAAATTATGAGTAGTTTATGATTAAATAAAGTAATATTATGCGAATGCATTATTGCGCTTTTTTGGAGGTATATTTTTAAGATTTGGAATTATATTGGATTATTTTTAATAAGTTGCTACTGAGCAGTATTTGATTGAATGGTTTCGCTGATTTAGAAAAAGAATAATTGCAAGTAATAAAGTCGATTTGGAATACGTAAATTTGAAATTAAAAAATTAAAACTAAATTTGTAGCAACGAATGTATAAAAGAGATAACAAGGCGATTTGGATAACGCTAACAACGAAACTTCGTTCCCTTCGAAGGTTTTATTAAATTTTAGTTAACATTTACTTTGCATTGGCTTTTGGATTGATAATTATTTATGGAAAAGCAATTTTTTATTGGAAATATTTTGTTGAAATACGGTTTATTAATTATTTATTTGGATTGAAAATTTGTTTATTATATTTGCATTGAATTTAATTTTGAATTCAATTACATTTATTTTGAATCAACTTTATTTTTAGAAGTGCGATTTGTTTATTTGAAAAAGAGCGATTTAATTCAATAAGAACCCAACCTGAGATACGACCGTCTCATCTCCCGCATTTAAGAGCAAGCTTAAAGCACTTATAGTGCATGTGAAAACTACCTTTTTTTGAAAGGATCACTGCAATATACAGTGCAAAATTGGCTTAATTAATCCAATTAAGCTTAATTAAGCCAATTTTGCGCTGTAAATGAAGTATTATTACGATATTAGATATTATATTATATATAGATAAGATATTACGATGATTTTTTTTTAATAAAGAGAGGATAATTGTTCGCGCGCTGTTATCAAAGCGCGCGTTTTCAAATCATTGAATGTATGGCCGAAACAAAACTTCATTTACATCTCTCATAATACAAATTTTTTTTAAATATTTAATCCAGATTACGTAAAATCTTTACATTAGCTACGGTATGACATATTTGAAAATGTTAATAATTCTTCATATTTGATATAAAATTAAATAAAAATATACATTTTTTATCAAAACATCTTAAAAATTATATCAGGTTGTTCAAACAATTATCCTCTCTCTATTAAAAAAAATCATCGTAATATCTTAAGTCAATTTTGCGCTGTAAATGAAGTTTTAAAATAGGTCCAAAAATCGCACCCTTAAAATATTAGAAAAAATTTTTGTGTGATAAAACTAATTTTTATCTTTTTATTGTTCTAAAATCGAAAGAACGGTTTCGTTAAAAAAATTAATTTCACCACGTTAAAAAGTTCCTTGCGGAGTTCAGCTGAGACAATTAATTATTATCCCAAAATGGAAATAAAATTTGCTGATTATTACCAGCTAAGTATGAAGAGGGTTAAAAACCATTACCTCGTAGGTAATCAACTTACAATGATCCGTGACGAGCAACATGAACAACGTCTGGAGAATTCCTATTTCGCCTGTGTGCTAACGAAGGCCAATGTGGTCTCGGAAGCCTATTTGTGATAAATCCAGGACCACGATCCCGCACAGCTTCTTCGTAAGTTGGTAAAACCGACTGCAACAAAAAGGATAATTGTAAAACAAAAAGTTTGTTCCCATGCACATTAATTCAGAAAAAAGCAAAATCAATTGCAATAATTTTAATTAGATAATAGCAAAAACTTCAATTATCACTTGTATTGCTCAACAAAAACGAAAATGAATTATTTAAAGTAACAAATGGAATAAATTAATTATTTTATTTTGAAATAAATCAGGTCAGTATTTCAATTTATTATAACCTGAATTATAATTGGCGCATTTGCGCGTAATCGATGCAGATCACGTTTTAGTTAAAACAAATTATCGGTAAAGTTGATTTTTCTTCTATGAGTGTAAAATTGCGAAATGTTCTCACCGCGACATCGTCACGGTGCATGGATGATATAGGGGTCACGATCTCCACCAAAATTTGGTAATCAGTATGCTAAAGCAGACAGCAAAGATAATTAAGGACGAGTTTTCGAAAACAATCGATTATTGTAAAGAAGACCACACGCGCGCCCTAGTGTGAGACATCAAAAAAACCCTTTCTTTTGTTAGAATGCGATTAATTTCTTGATGAAGTCAAAAAAAGTCATCGAGAAAATAAAATGCAAAATATACACACAAACACAAAATTGGTTGGTTTAAATAAATACAAAAGCAAGTTCGTAAATTTCGAAAATTACCTAATTATCTCCACGGGAAGATATTGAATTTCAACCCATAAAATTCAAAATGACTTTATAAAGGTTTAGAAATTATTTTGGAAATTATTTTAATTTATTTTATCTCTTGCAGTGTCCCCTAAAAAGAAAAAGACTTTTAATTTATTGCAAAAACTACAAATGAAATTCGATAGTCAAAGAGGTGTAAATGCTCAATAAAACCGATTTATATTTTTTATTTATCTGATTTCGGAGTGAATTTTGGTAATAAAATCAAATTCGAATAGAAATTTGATACGAAAATTGTCGTTTTTTTAAATAATCTCCTGTTCGATCATAAAATACAAGAAAATCAAACACCTGGTATGCACGACATAAGTTTGATTTAGAAAATCAATCAATTTTGATTGAGAAATAAACACGAATAATTTTTTTATTTTTTTAATCCCGAGACGTCGTGAATATTGCACAAAATTGGCATTCGTATAAATAAATAAGTCAATTTTAGCATTCCGCATAATATAAAAATTTCGAAAGGTAAATTCCGACTCAAAACTTTTATTACAAATTCATCGATAACCGCTAATAACGCAGCAATAAATTGAAGCAATCGACATTTTTTAATAAAATTGAAGATTGTTAATTAAACGCCTAATTAGAACAGAATAATACAAACCTTCTTATTAGTTAATATTAATTAAAAAATTGAAACAACTAGAACGACTTCTTTATACGGACAAGCTGTATGTTTTTATAGTTGGCGTCAGAATTATTATCTGACAAGAATTCGCATTTATCCACCAATCAATACAAGAATCTATAAATTTTTTTCTTAAATAACATATTAATGTTTCTGTTAATTGAGAAAGTTTTCGATTATTTATAAACAAACATACCTACAGCGACTGAGTAACAATCTCATTAATTAATTTTTAAATAAAAAGTCGTTCATGAAAGTGGAAAATACATGAAAAATAATTTATTGTTTCAAATTTTTAAAATTAATTTTGCAATGCGTGCAGCCAGACCCAACTTTTTAATTTTCCAATAAAAACTGACCTTAACGAATAATAAATTTGTGAAAATATACTCAATATAAATATGCACACCCCGTAAAATTGAGATGTTGGTGTTGGAAAAATGCTAATTCAATTTATTAAATACTCACACGTATATTTATGGGTCCACAAAGAATAACAATTACGTCCCACAAACTATATTTTAATTATAACTTTTATTCGAAATACTATAATTTGTCAATAATAAATAAATAAAGGCCCCAAGCGCCAGGCCTAACAGTTTTCCATAAGGTTAACTGCTACTAGTATGTTATATATTATGAACTTGCAGCAAAGTTACATATTATGGTAGCTGTTGTTTTATTAAAAATATCATAGTAAGTAAATAATGCTTCTAAAACAATTTGCCGTGGGCGCCACTTCGATAAATGGAAGAATTCATGCGGGCGTAAAGACAAAAATTAGGTTAATTATCTTTATTTGGTTAAACAATTTAAATGTTCGGTTACGAATTCAAACATGATAATCAATGTAGATCTGAATGTGAAATAATATATACGTTAGTGTAACTAAGCTATAACCGCCATTGTCCTATTGTCAAATTTTTTCACTTCTTTGAAGACTTTGAAGCTGAAGACTGACTTTACATTGGCAATTTGTAAAAAGCTTCTCAGCAAGACTACCAAGAACTAATCTGAAAATCCTCAAATTAGCTTGCCAAAAATGGCGAATCCAAAGTATTTTGTGAATCCATAGCAATACAATTTCCACACGCGAATGTCATAGAGGTTGCATCCATTGCAAGATTATTTTTTGTTTCACCGCGAAAGAAAATTGCAATTTTCCCAGCTTTCAGACCTGTCTAAAGGTTACTAAAATATAATATATTATGCTGTCACAGACTTTTCTGTGGGAAATTTAATTTCCCAATTTTCTGTAAGTTAATTGTATTACCCATTTTATTGGTAATTTATTGTTAAGTGTTGGATGTCTGCCTAGGTTAACACCCCGGTTAAAGGTAAATTTGCCAGTCTTGGCGTTCTAACTCGACGTTAAAATATGTTAGAAAATTATGTTACAATATGAACCCCCTTTTTGTTATTAAAAGTTTCTTCTTTAGCCCAAGGACGTAGTAACAAGTGGTGCGAGTGGTGCCGCACACCAGGGGCCCGGCCGCCCTTTACCACAATATCAAATTCATTCAATCTATAGAGTAGAAACTTAAAAAATAAATAAAAGAAGAGAACGAAGAACACAAACATCTCAAGTAACATTTTTCCCTGGTGAAATTAAAATTTATCTGTTAGGGTAACTGTAGGGTGGTTCCAAAAGTGGTCTATATCGACCCCCAGGGGGTCGATGACGGATTGCAAGGGGTCTATGTCAGCGAAAAAAAATATTGGGGGTCCATGAGATGTAAATGAGGGTCAACAATAGGAGATCTCGTTTAGGTCCAGTTGTTCAGTTGCAGGTTAAACCACAAAATTTAGATTAACCATTAATATTACTTAGAAAACAGCTTTTCAACGTACATATTTCATTGGTTAATCCCAATTTTCTAGTTTAACTTACAACTGACAACTGAGCCTTAGTAGTTACCTAATTGAAAGTTAGGCACTATTGCAGAAACTATTATAGTACCTGATACGCCCCTGGGTTATATATATAACCCAGGAAAGGGTTGAGAAAAGGAGGTTAATTTAAATAATTTAATAATTTAAATAAATTAACCTCCTTTCCTCATGCCTAGTATAGAAAGGGGTTTCAGCGCGATTGCCAATCTCCTATCCTATCCTTTAGTAGAAAATAACTTAAAAAAGTTTTAAAGTTTTTTAAGTATTTATGTGGTATTTAGTAGTATGTGATGTTAAAATAATAAAACCTAACAAATGTTAATATAATAAAATTTTTAAACTGTTAAGTAAAGAATACATACTACTACACAGAAAACATAATATTTAAAGAACACTAAAATGACTATAATTCACATTTAACAAGGTTGAACAATAAATAGAATCCTGAAAAAATTACGCTATAGAAATGATAAAAATTACTTTAAAAATAAAAAATAAAAAACTCTGTAACATAATATAAAGGCCCTTATTTTTTATTTTTAAAGTAAATTTTATCATTTCTATAGCGTAATTTTTTCATAATTTGATTTCTTGTTTATTCAAATATTCTAAGTTCAACCCCGTTAAATGTGAATTATTGTCATTTTAGTGTTCTTTAAATATTATGTTTTCTGTGTAGTATGTATTCTTTACTTAACAGTTAAAATTTTTTATTATTTTAACATTTGTTAGGTTTGATTATTCCATCTCTTTAGGTTTGAAATTAAATCTAACTAAATTGATGCCAAATATTGAAAATTTGTTAACAAAGTATGAGGATCATCCCTTCCACTAAAAACATTAATTTTTTGCTAACAAATAACAGATAATAAATATAATTTGGTATGTTTTAATTTTCAATACCATGTAAGTAGGGGGTCTGCCCAAAACCGAAAAACATAGCAAGGAGTCTACGAGACAAAAAAGTTTGGGAACCACTGGTCTATGCTAACATGTACCAGGTGGTTATAATCGAATTTCTTTTGATAGATCTCTCATAGAGACTTAAATAACTGTGGTAGGTCTCTACTAGACCCTCTGTTGTAGATAATTTGCAAAGCCCTGTAGTAGGGCCCCACTAGGTATTTTTTTGCAGGTAATATGCAAAGCCCTGAAAATATCTGTGATAGCGCCATTGTAGGTACACTGTTGCAAGTTATTTTCAAAGACTTGAAAAAATTTGTGGAAGAGCCCTACGGGTACTATTTTGCAGGTTATTTACAAAGCCCTAAAAAATTCTTTGGGGGAGCCCTTACTAGGTACTTTCTTGCAAGATTTTAACTTTTTCCTATGCACTATTGGAAAGAGGACAATTTTCTGAGCATATTAAAACAAAAATTTCGAAGGAATATCCATTAGTTTTCAGAAACATAGAATTTAAAATTTCGAATTTTGCCGTTGTTGAGTTTGTCGAAACAGACCCTCCGGACGCCTTCAGTTCCCTCAGGCCTGTTATTTGACAAACACATAGCGAATTTGATAAAATCCCTGTATAATGACAGAACTCGCCAAAAGTGGAAGTGGAAGACACAGAACTCGTCTGTGTGTCAACCGCATCTGACAGCGAACAGTAAGAGTAGCTGAAAACACACGTATCATCAACAGAAAACAGAGCGGGACGCTTAACGTGCGAGTTCTCGTGGCGCAACCCGTGGCATTACTATGTCACGTTTTACAATTCCCTGCTTTTTCAAATTTTAAAATGCCGATTTTTCGAAAACTAATGGATATTTCTTCGAAATTTTTGTTTTAATATGCTCAGAAAATTGTCCTCTTTCCAATAGTACATAGGAAAAAGTTCAAATCGTGGTGTAGATTAACGGACAGTAACGATTAACAAAATAATTCTTATTATAATTTTAACAAATCAGAATCAAGAATTTTGTTAATGTTGAAATTTTTCTTTTTTCTGTTTTCATTTAAACCAACTAATTAAAATCATTTAAAATCGACTTAAAAGGTAAAGACGATATATTTTTTATGCAATAAAATTGTAATTCGAAATTAAAATTTTTTTGTGAAATGATGGAGAGGGCCCGTGTGGTCTGCTTGTACCAGGGCCCGGCTTTGACTTGCTACGTCCCTGCTTTAGCCCTATTTAAATCCCCGGAGGTATTATCGCAATCCATCCAAAATTGCTTCACGATCCAACGGTCGACTCCGATCACCGTCTGTTGTGCCTTAGGAGGTTCTTCTGAACGGTACCGGAATAATTATTAATTAATGCAAATTAATCTACCAAGTGTACTGCTCTTAAAAACGTCGAAGTTGAGATTAACCTGTGACATACTCCAAATCGAAATAATCACATGAGTAGCCATACGGTTTTACCATCACACCAAAAAGTAGCGATCGCATTTTTATTATTATTTTGCCAATTATAGCTTTCAAAATCAATTACAACTGAATGTCACATCTCTCGGTAGCCCCCAGTAGCAGCTACATACTCTCATTTAAATGCTAATTAATTAACATAAATTCGTGTCACTTATTAATAAATTAAAAGTAAAAGTTGGATTTTTTTATCATCAATTTGTGCGCATTCAATAATAAATTGATGATAGAAAATCGATGGCTGCAATATCAGAAACTTGTTAATTAAATGCACAATAACAGTAAATGAGCAAAATTCAATTAAATCGGAGTCTGTGAACAATAAATCGCAATTAGTTCAATCCGATTTAACGACAGTCGACTCGTTTTCGATTGCATAATACAGAAGCGTGACCAATAAACGCAAAACCACTGAATTCACAAACACTAATAGAACTCAAAATGCGTAAGGATTAAGGATAGTTTAACCTTGCGCCTATTTCGTTACGGACAATTAACTTTTAATCGTTGTCTTAATTACGCAAATAAATTATCGTGACGAACCGACTAGAGAAAAAAGCTCGATTTCCAGGTGATTTCCGTGCCTATTCATTCTTTTGACAATGCGATAAATTAATCGAAACAAGAAAGTGGATATGATGGGTTTTAAAAGCGATCTTCTTCCTTTTTCAAAATCAAACAATGGATTCTGGCTAAATTATAGTCAATCTCGAATGCATTCCGTAATACGTGTAATTCGTTTTACTGTTATTTGGGTGACATGAAAATGCCAAACTCGATATCTTTTCGCGATGCGATGTAAAATCTTTCGATCGGTACTCGATAAACATTAACGATTGCGCTGATGCAAAGTATAAAGAAAAAACAAAATTTGTATTTGCCGGGACAATAAATTTGTGGGATCGTTAATTTAAATTATTTATTGTAGCCTGACAAAAATTTAATAAAATACATTTTAATACACCAACCCGTTTCTGGTTGTAAATTTAAACCGTTTTTTGCTAAACAAACAGACAAAAGATATTATGTATTTATAAAAAAATAAGTAATTGCGACAATTTTTCTGGATGTCATAAGGCGACGTTAAGAAAAAGTTTACAAGATTTCACCTAAAGTTTAAGCATGACGAATATGTGTACACGTAGTGCCCGCGGGGGTAAATTTGAATCACGCTACAAATTTTGAGGTTAAAGACTAACATTATCTAATTCTTGTCTGAAAATGTCGGCTATTATACGTATTAGCAATGATTGTTATTACGAAGCATCAAATTACTCTATTAGACACCTCTAATTCCGTTTGAACGTGGAAGCACAGCTTCGGCAATTAGTCACAAGAAACCGACAAAGCGAATCTTTACACCTTTGCACGAAAGGTTAATTACGGGGTCGTGTGCGCGCACCGGGACGTCTTTGAAAAAATCTATTTACCATGCAAAAGGCTTTTTTTCTATTATTTACTAACAGTCCTTCAACTTTTCGTTTATGCTTTATTAGTATTCTCATTGTTATTAATTGCTTTAAACAAATTGTTCTTAAGTGTTCCCTGCACAGGATGAAATAAAAAATAAACACTAATTAGAAAATAAATTAAAAAATCGACGTGATTTATACTAGATGCCATACGATATTTCCAATTAATTGCGATCAAAATAAACACCTACTTAATTATAACTTAATAATCGCTATCAAGTTGTGTGGATTTAATCATAAAGTGCAGCTCGACCAAGCTTACCAATTAGTGCTGGGCGTGGCTACTAGCGCTGAAATAGATTTTAATACAAGTATTCTCTTGCATGTTCAATTTGAATTACCTATAGCTTAACGTGAACTCCGAACCACAAGAATAGACGATTCCGAACTAGAGAAGCATTTACGGCTTGTGTAATGTTACCTGGAACCAGGACGTAGACACGGTATGTCACGATGATCAAACCCACAAATCTCTCCACGCGGTCGTTCACTCATCTATCATATCATCACTAAATATTAATTATATCTGAACAACAATTATCTAACTAATATTAAAAATAAATATATGACAAAAATAAAACTTTTTACATCTTGATCAAGAAAAAACATAGCAATATATTTTTTGATCGAGAGCAAAAGTTTCAGAAATAAAAAAAAAAATTTTTTTGCTTTAAAAAAAAGCTTAATTGCGGGCTGGAAATTTTAAACCGTAAAAATACAAATTTTATATTAAGCTAGCTGACCGGGCAGACATTGTCCTGCCTCAGATTCTGAATAATAATCATTTATTTAGAAATGTAATTGTAACCTTCGGTTTTTGTTTTGATGAATATTTATAAAAGTTGCGTCTTTTGTAGCATCCTGTATAAATTATAAATTAACGGACCCGGCAAACTTTGTCTCGCCCCAATTTAATGCCTTTAGATAAACTCCAGAGTGATAATAAACACAGTTATTTCAAATTTCAATGTTATTTATTTGAATGGAATCGAAATCAGTAGAGAGCGATATGATAAACAATGTTTTTGATTTGTTTTCCGGCGCAAAAATAAATAACGAAGACGGTTTGCCACGTGAACAGGCAACGTACAACTGACCCTGCAAAAAACATGTAAACTAAGGCTAGCTTACGCGTACGCCAACCGATATTTAGACGCTTCACATTTTTTACTGATTTTTGAACAATTGGACGCATGCAATAATTTGACATTAATATAATATATTATCCTCTGTATTCATAAAAATATAAAAAAAGTATTGTAAACCTATTTCAACTAAAACGCTCACTAACCAATGAAAACCTTACAAATAAGGCTAATGAACGTTTGTGATTGGCAGTGGCGTATTTAGAAAAGCCTTTGGGGGAGGGGGGGACAGAGAACATATATGTTTTGGAATCTCGTTAATACATTTGTGCGCATCAGTTGTAAAACGACTGACAAAGTTTCAGAAATCAAATTAATTAATTCCGAATCGTTGTAAGATTGTGAAATTGGAGAGGTGGGGGCGAATCGACCGAGATAAGAGGCTTTTTGCCACAGGTCGCCGCAAGAGTTGGCGGTGCGACTTTTGGCTCGTTGATTTTTGGCTCCAGTGAGTTATTTTTGAGATTTGTTGTATTTTCGAAGTTGTGAGTTATTATTTTTTGATTAAATAACGTGATTTTTAAGCGATTGCATTAAGGCGCAATTATTTTTGAAATTTTGAATTATTTTGGATATTTTTTGATAAGTTGCTACCGAGCAGTGGTTGATTGATTGGTTGATTGATTTGGAAAAACAATAGTTCGATAAATAAACTTTGAGATTTGGATTATATTTCAAATTTGAAAGCAAAATTTATATTATTAAGGAAAGAACGTGCGAGATAGGTAACTCGTCGATTTGGATAAGCGAGAATCAAAACTACGATCTCTTGAGGCAATATTAAAACTTTTACGTTGGAATTTGAATTACATGCGATTTATTAATAATTTTTGGACAATTAATTAATTTTTTTTTAATAAGAAATTTTTACTTTTTTTAATTTTTAAAACGCTAGAACCCTCGCCCTAAAATCTAATTCAGGGCTAACCCGAGGCAATGCAACAGGTTGTAGATTTTCTACGGAGATTTCACAGCAATATAGATAAAAGTTTATTATAAAATAGAAAATAACTTAAAAAAGTTTAAAGTTAAAGTTTCATTTAGACACATGGCGTGGTTCAGTTTGGTTATTTGGTAAGCGCATCATTTAAATTTTGTTTAATTTATTAATTTTTAAATTTTTTCAATTACTTCTTTTTATTTTTACTGTTATACATAACTGATGATCGGAAATAATCGTGAAATAAAAGCTTTTATTTTATGTTACAGGTTTTTATAATTTTTAGTAATTTTTATCATTTCTATAGCGTAATTTTTCATATTTCTAATTTCTTGTTTATTCAAATATTCTAAGTTCAACCCTCTTCAATGTGAATTATTGTCATTTTGGTTTCTTTAAATATTATGTTTTCTTTGTAGTATGTAATTATTTACTTAACAGTTAAAATTTATTATTTTAACATTTTGTTAGGTTTTATTATTTTAAAAGTTTATTAGCCAATTTAATAATCAAACCACCACAATATAGGTACGCCACTAAAGGAATCTCGTTAATCCATTCCTGCGCGTCAGGCAGTAAGTGCTTTCCCATTTTCCGCAAAACTTTTCAAAATTTTTTTTCATATAAGCCTTGCCACAGATATAGACAACAACTCATCAAAAAGCAGCCAAATCGGCCCAGCCGTTTTCAATTGATGAGTTACCGTGAAGATTTCACACTCCATTTTTATATATATAGATGAAAATACCCAACCCTCGCTAAAAGACGAATTCAAGTTTTTAGAGTACAAACGCAATCTTCTTTCCTAGCATTTGTTTGTTTTCTCTTTCTGTCTTCTCTTCTACTTTGATTTTTAAGTTTATCAGGCTTCCCTATAAATTGCATAGCTCACTTTTTTTCATCGGAATCATCTAACCCATTTTTTAAATGTTATTATATTACTATTATATTAGAAAAAAATGTACACCATAAATTGGTTCAAACCTGAGATATCTCGATCGACTCCGGCGTACCCTACTTTAAAATATTTTTAGTTCCAGCAGTTGTCTCTCTAAGAATAGAAGATGTTATTGATCTGTAGAAGTTATTGATAAAAACAGCACTGCAGATGTTTTAAGTCGACCATTGCTTTTTTAAATCGCAATTTACGAGATTTTTATCAAAACTACAAGCATCAATTTAGTGACCTAATAACCTCTGGTGTGCCTGAAAAATCATACTCTTAGTTTTTATCTGAACAAATTTTACAAGATTTGATAATTAACTTCGAGTTAGTGTGTCAACAAATTTGTATTTATAGTTGCATTTCGTACCGGTACAGAGGAATCATACAGCAGCAGCATAAAGAGGTCTCAACTTTATTGTACTGATAATTCAAATTTCTTTCTTTAGATCAAATTCATCTACAATTTACTTTTGGAAGATTCGTGTGATTACTTATTCATTCATTCAGTGCGTGAAAATCATAAAGCTTCGATGCAATCTGTAATTTTAATTTAGTTTTTGGTTTAGTTTTGGTGAGAACAAAATAAGTTTCTTCCCTTTATGATTACTTTATCAATTTCACCTGGCGCTCAGACACACCATCATATTAACAGCACCTAAGTAAAATAACCTACTACATTTCTTGTACCAATTAATTTAAAGTAAATTAATTTTTTTTAATTATCCTGTCAATTTCGTTCTCTTTCGCCAGCATAATCGACATAATCAATCCTATACTGAAACACTAATTTGCCCGTTGGTTACGAAATCAGCAATGGGGCTCTTGAAAATTACGGCAAGCCACTGAAATAGTTAATATACGACTTAAATTATCCTTTCATTTCAACAATACGACCGGCATTAACTATTAATTTAGTAATATTTTAGCGGGAATCACTGATAATTGCCATCGACAAAACTAGGCAAACTTCTTCCCTATATGGCGACTGTTTTCTGTACCAGGGTCGTACGATTCTAATCGCACGTAATGAATTGTTGTTAAATACTTTCTTAATACATTGATTATGGCAGGTGAAATGTTTTGCTGCAAATTGGAACAAATGTGATTTACACAAAAAACGCAAATTCTATGCCATTTTTTAAACAAATTCCTTACACACATCGAAAACCAGAAAATTTCTAACAAAATATTTAATAATTACGTTCAAGTGTGCCCCGAAGATAAAATTCGAAACTTCTAATGATGTTATCTAAATGTTTATTTACCCGAGGATGTTGATTTTGTAAGAAAAAATTATACGAATTAATTTTTAATTCAATACAAACTCAGGCGGTTCAATAACCATAAGAGTTGAAAAAAACAAGATAGAAAACTTTCCTTCCCTTGTTTCACTAAGAAAACGTATAAATAATCAATCAATTCCTTCGATAGTAGTTTAAAACTTTAAACGAGAAAGTATTAACCCTTAAGGAAGGCTAGAATTTTTCTCTGAATAAAATCGTTTGGATTTTATTTTAAAGTATCTTTGGCAATATTAGCACACATCTGGGTGCTATACTACCCCAAAAATGTTGGAAAAATATTTAAATTGCAACACCCGCTGTTCGCTGTAAAATAAAGAAAAAAAATTGCCTTTGCGTCCCTAGCGTTCTAAGTCACTTTATATGAAATTGAAATTTGACGACGAAAAGTTTGCGATATCGAAAATGAAATTATGAACTGCATGACGGGCAATCTTATAAAAAGTTGGCTACAAAATAAAATTTTCTTACCTGACCAACTTGAATGCCATCCGCAAATGCGATGAGAGCCAATCTATCAGGATGGTGTAAAAGAGCGGCATGATCAGCAAGATCGGGTCTAGGTGCAGGCGGCGGCAGGGGGACGGCACGGGACAATGGTTTACGTCGCCGACACACAATAGCGAGGCAAATAATAAGCAGAAGCAACAACACTCCGGCTCCGGTCGCTATTGATATCAGCATTGGTCCACCACCATTAACTTCCACTATAAACAAAATATGCAAATAATTGCACGCCCATTCAAATCCAAAACATATTAAAGCCGTGTAGTATACTTACAAAAATAATGACTACTGAGTTTACAAACTGGAGGTATTTTAGGGGACCAACAACCTCCCGACATACAAGTCAATATGGAATTGCCTTGAAGTTCAAATCCTGGAAGACATTGATAAGATATTTGGGAGTTAATAGGATATCTACTCCTAACAGGTTCAGGATTTAAATCGAAAGGAGTCCCGTGTGCTACTTTGGGTGGTGGTAGACACTCCCGTGTGACAACTGAAAAACATTAAAAGTTTATAACAAATTTTTTAACACGGGGATGTTCAGTACCGCAATTTGGTAGCGGTCCACCTAACCATTTCCCTCCGGTACATCGCAATCTGGTAGCTTGACACGGAGCGTGTGAGTTTCTGTATAAAAAACTGCAACGAATTTCCACTTCTGTTCCAGGCAGAGCACTCTCGGTGGTATGGAAACCCTGGATCACAGTGGTAACGGAATGAGGAACGATCGGCGTCGCAGGACAAGGATAATCGTCGGTATTTTCTGAAAAAACCAAAAAACATTGTTAAACTAACCCCTTAATTATGGGGCTGCGAGGTGCCCTGAACTCTTAACAAATTTTGTAATAACTGTTACGGTCGATTTATTATTGCAATAATACATTCAGTTGAATCATACAATGCATGTAATAAAAAAGCAAATCTTGATCATCATTATTCTTTAATACAAAGCGTGATTATGTAAGCAAAAGCTCATCGTGAAACCGCTTAGCTGCTGATAGCATACTGCGCCAAACCAATTTTATTCAAGTCTTATTCTTATCAAGATTAAATTACCAGACTTGGATAAAAATATTGGTCCAAATTCGTTAATTAAAACGGGTTAAAAAAACAATAATAGTGGATCTGTTTAAATGCAGCAATTAAAATGAGTTTTTAAATAAAAAATAATAAAAGCTAATCAGGAAGTAGGTATAGGTGTTTTAACCCCCACTACCGCCGACGGCGGCTGGGAATGGTTCGTCCAAGCTAACTCTAAAAAATTACATTATGAAAGGAAATCAGGAAATTTAAAATAGTAGCTAACGAATAGTACAAAAAAATTTAATTTAGAGCGATCGAGACCAGGAGATACAGGATAATTGCGCCTTATAGGTATGAAGCCAACGTAACACAACCGGAAATTTAATGAAATTCGTAAATAGCGTTCGGCTTTTCAATATTTAATTATACGTTTTATATACACTTTTATAAACCGTTTTTAAAGTTTAGAGACGTGGTTGGCACAGCATTAAGCACTTATAAATAGTGAATTATTAATGTAACCAATTTGGCACAAAATGCAGCATTCAAGTAGGTCAATGAACATGTTTGAAATTTCCACTCACAGAAAAGTAAATATAAAACTAAATATTTACAATACACAGCTAGACAGTGATGTGGATCTGAGCATACCTGACTAGCTGTGAACCGAAAAACTCCAGTTCGCACATGGAAAACTCGTATACCAATTTATTCTAACAAACATAAATTCATAAAGTTTTATTGACTTCAAAACAATTTGGACGAATCAGAGAGCTGAATTCTGAGCTGTCTCCGCGGGGAAACAATCGAATAATTATCCTTCGACCGATCCCTAGCCTGCCATCGAATCATTTCAGTGGTATTTCGACAGAAACGAAACACTTTTTTCGTAAATTCTTCAAAATTATCTTAATTTATTCGCAATATAACATCAGAGACGGATCCAGCTGCAAACTATCTTCCAATTTCCCGATACAGCAGGTTAATAGGGGCCGCACACAGGTCAACATGCGTATGTTATTACCATTGATGATGCAAACATGTGCATTGTATGGAAAACAGTTGTTGCTGACCTTTGCCATTAGGTCGATGTCGCTTATTTGTACAACTACATCAGGGGCACCATAACAATACCTATAGTACATTTAGCTTCAGGTCCCAAAAAGCTTAATTCGCCACTGTATTATCAACAAATTCTTTTGTGTTTCACACTTTATCAAATACAATCATATAAATTCCTACAGTAATAATAATTACTCTTATAATTTCCTAACAAACGCGGGTTACTGTCAGAAAATCGGACCTACGATTTCAAAAATTTCATCTAGGAAATTTTCATAGGAGAGACAATTTTCAGAGTATATCAACACAAAAATTTTTTAGGATTATGCAATAGTTGTCGAAATAACGGCAATTTAAAATTACGAAAAGCAGGGAGATTAATATGATACACCCCGATGTGTGACGGTAAGTCGCACGTTAATTTCCCTACTCTTCATTTTGTTGACGGTACGTGTGCTTTGATATACTCTTAATGTTGTTGTCAGTCGCGGTTGATCACCACACAGATCGACGCGGTCTATCCCGCGTCAGCGTATATTTTGATCCAAGATTTCCAACGCCCGTTACTCACTCACCAGATGAAGCATTGCCATTGAAGCATTGCCATTCCGCTACGCTAGTCGCGGTTGACACCCGAACGAGTTCTATGGCTTCGAATTCCACCCTTGGCGAGTTCTGTCATTCTTCAGGGATATTTTTAAATTGTTATGCATAAGGTGAAAAATAAAACAGGCCCGGAGGGCGCCGAAAACGTCCGGATGGTTTGTTTGATTTTTTTGCTCTAGTTTACTACAGAAGAATAACCATTTCTGTCCACTACAGAACAGTAATTCCAGATTGAGGAATGTGCCTGTAACCCTGTTTAATGATTAACGGTTTAACTATTGCATTGTTGCGACTGAAAATTTGTTAATCTTTTCATTTTCCAAACTTTTCAACAAATTTTTTTAATATTGTTCAGTATGTATCCAATTTAATTGGTTACTTGAAAAGTGTCCTGATCGTCCAAGCACTTCGCCTTCTACAATTTTCCACAACAGCTTTGCTAATTCTACAACTAATGCATTACCACCGACTTGAACGCAAGAGTTGATTTACGAACATTGTTCAGTTTTTGATTATAAATAGATACAAGGTGTCCTAAAATGTTTAAGCATGTCTACGCATGTAGTTGTAGACCACGGCTTGGAAATTTAGTTCGGTTCTTATTGTAACAGGCTCTTATTTTTATAAGATTACGAATGTTGTACTCACTGTTACTGTTCCTTTATATAAAGATATGCTGGAGAATTTTTTTCAACCAGAACTTCAAAATTTTGAAGGATTTAATGAGTACACATGGTCAACAGGGCAGGGGTTGTTCAGGCCATATCCCTGAAAACGCGATCTCCAAGCGAGGAAATGTTAATTAGCCGTCTAGAAGTTTCAACTTAACGCTCATGAATTATTTTCTATGGGGTTATTTAAAATCAAATATTGGTTACTGTTAGATAACTATCACCCCGAATTTCAAAATTTAAACTGCACTATAGGAAAGAGGGCAATTTTCTAAGCAGTTTAAAACAAAAAAATTCTTGGATCATCCATAAGTCATCCAACACAAAATTTTTTTTAGATTATGCAATAGTTGTCGAAATAACGGCATTTTAAAATTACGAAAAGCAGGGAGATGTAATATGATACACCCCGATGCGTGACGGTCGGTCTCAAGTTGAGGTCCCTGCTCTTCATTTTATTGACGGTACGTGTGCTTTGATATACTCTTAATGTTGTTGTTGTTCTATGGCTTCGAGTTCAACCCTTGGAATCATTCTTCAGGGATATTTTTAAATTGTTATGCGTAAAGTGAAAAAATAAAACATTTATTTTTTTGCCTTACTCAACAACGGCTAATCATACAGCCGTGTTAAAAGGTGTATCTAAAATACATGTAAATTTTACATCTTTAAATTCGAATTTCTCGAAAACTTATGGATGATCCAAGGATTTTTTTGTTTTAAACTGCTTAGAAAATTGTCCTCTTTCCTATAGTGTAGTTGAAATTTTAAAATTCTTGATGATAGTTATCTGACAGTACTACTTCTGTCTCGCATATTCCTTAAATATTGAATCTTTAAATCATCTTCCATCTAAATTAAAACAGAAAGTACTTAAAATAAATAACACTTTTAGCAACTGAGTTTTGATTGTTGGGTGCAGTAATCAGCCAGCGCTGGTAACTGATTTTCCCTCATATATTTTCTCCATCACAACAATACTTCTTTGATAAAATTCCTACTTATCACTGACAGGCAATGTGCAAAAACGAATCTGTTGTTTAAATTTATAGTAATTACACTATAATATGAATTTTTATCATAGATTGTTTTCCTATGCAATTACATAATCTTTAAACCTGAGACTTGAAATTACTCGTAATCGTATGACTAAAGATAAAAATCACTAATGAAATAAATGTCCTTCATATTGTGTAAATAAAATAAATGATATAAAATTAAATGACCATCAAATGTAAATAATCAGTTGTCTATACTAATTTATTGTAAAGATGATTTTTTAATTTTCAAACCCCACCTATAAAATTTAAGAGACCATCTTATGTAAGGACTATTATAACTCCTGCGGAAAATTTAAAACAAGGTAGCTTAATAATAACAAAAAACTCGACGGTTCATAAAAACTTTCTTCTGAAATCCATAATTTAATAGTAGTTTACGTAATGAGTAGTGAAAAGAACGGATTACTTAACGAGTAAATAAAATTTAAGAGCCGATAGATCAATGCAAGCAAGGACTAACCATTAACCACAGTCAATATTAATTAGCTTATCCCGTTAGGCAGGGCCATATTTAAACTAGATTTTAGGGGGGGGGGTAAAAATATTAAAAAATAAATAGCTAATTTATTAAAAAAAACTACAATAAAATATAGAAGGAACTCGATAAATAAATAAATACCTAAATAAAAAAATGTAAGTTCCAACTTAAACCGTCAGTCATGCTAAAATCGGCAAAATAAATGCAATAATGGTAATTTTTTTAAATTTAAATTTTGTTATATTAATTTTTGAAATGTAATGTTTGCAGAAAAATTAGTAGAAGGAGGTTTTTTTTGCTAAGATGGCGGAAACGATGGAGGCCTAAATTTTGCTCCCCTGATTTTTTGAGTATAATTTTGTGCAAGTATTTTTGCAATTAAGATTTTATTTTTGAGTATTGTTATTGGAAAATTTTGTTTAAAAGTATTTTGGTCGAAAGTGACCGCAAAAAAGTTGAAATTTTGTGAGAAGATTGTTTTTATTTAATTAAAGTAATTATTTTTTTGAGCGATTTTGTCGAGAGACAAAATTTTATTTAATCTTTAAATAACTTGGACTTTATTTAATTTAATGGTTGAAAATAATTTGTCAAGGGAGCGACAAATTTTGATTACAGGTTGACTTCTGGGCATAGCGGATAAAATTTTGTTTGTGCCATTTTAAAAGTTTTGTTTACTACGATATTTTTAATAAGTTTAAACTTATTCATATTCTAATTTTAAACTCTTTTGTAAAAAATCGTCTTTGAATAAAATTTTTTAATTTAACAAAAATTACAAACTAAATTCTTATTTTACGGATGGTAAATAATGTTGTCAAAACGAAGAACTAAATTACACCAAAATATAAGACAATTTATAGGTTTGCAATGCCCACTCTAATTTATTGCGGAAGTGTTATTTTAAGCTATGTTGCCGATGATGGTCATAAAATTTATTTGTCTTTTAAAATTTTTGGTTGAAACAATTTATAGCAATTTAAAATGTTTACCATAATAGTAAGAATTAAGATAAAATATCTATTTCATTTATTTCAATATAATTATTTTTCAAAAAATCGAAAATTAATTAATAGGAGTAATAACTAACAATTTTAATTAAGGGGCCGCATACTTTTACACAGTACTGTAAATATATAGGGCTTTTTTATATTCTTCATAGTCAGTTTTTATATTTTTGCAATTTAGTAGTAGATGTATTCAATCCAGTGTCGCCAATCGCCGGATATTAATACGAATTTCCGATTTTTTAATTTGGGATTTAGTTTATTAAAAATATCTTTAATTTTAATTTATTTTTAATACTTCAAGTTTAATGTTTTTGTTATTAGTTGTAAAGATTGTTTTTGTTTTTTCTGATTTTTTTACGATTGCAGGCGGACTTCCAGTACTTGATAAATAATTTAAGGGGGGGGGGCTCCCGTAAAAACGGCCCTGCCGTTAGGTCATTACATTTGTAGACCATACTGTATATAGTTGCATTTGATTTTCGTAGCGAAATGAAAGACCTTTTCCGATTTTTTTTGACAATATAATAAATATATATTTAAAAACTGTTAATTACATCGATTAGTACATGTTTTGGGATATGTATTAAATTTTTTTCTTAGAAAAATATCTGGAATTAGCAGAATTACAGCTGTATTCCCGGAGCGCCTTTTTTGGGCACCACTTTGCGTTGGTCAAGATAACTCGAGAATGATTCATCTAAAACCAGAATTTCAGAAAAATTTCGTTAGTATATTGTATTGTCTAGTAGATAACCGAAGGATTTTCAAATTTTTAAAGCAAAAAAATCGAAAATTTAACAACTTCAAAACATAAACTTTTTATTAAAACTGTTGCCATTTTTTGTTAATTATAAATTTTGACAAATCCTGCGGTTATCTACTGGGTGTTGTATCTTCGGGATAAATTGTAGGTTGTGTAACTTTGTAATTGTAAATAAAACGTAATATTTGTAACTCTACTTTATTTTCTCAATAATATATATCGATACGTTAACATCTAATATGTAGAATGTAATACACATTTTTATTGCTGCGACTGCGCTCTTTAAACATTTACAATCCGTAACAATCCTCCCTCTGTAAGAAAATACAATCACCTGAAAATTGAAGAAAAAAAAACAATGTATAAACATTTACAAATCTAAAAATGAAATCGATTGGGAGGTTTACGGGTACGTTCCGAACGTCGTAAGGTGCAAGCGTCACTTGGGACGGATGTTGATACCTGTTGGGGCAAATCTGGCAATTCCACCTCTGTACTATTACGCCCTATTTCGCGATTTGCACTTGACTGTACTGGAGTCGCCGCATCATGAGTATTATGATTTTGTAATGCATTATGATCAAGCAATGTAGTGGAATCTCCCACAGGTACAATGGAGTTAAAATTTCGAGTAATTGTGATGGGAGTATTTTCTCCAATTGACCGAATCTGATTAATGTGTCTTTTCCAGATTCGTCCGTCGTCTAATTTAATTAAGTAAATTAACTGACCTAGTCTTTTATGTACTCTACCGAATTCCCATTTATTTTCGTGAACGTACTCACGCGCTGTCACTCTTTCTCCCTTCTCTAATAGTTTAACCCTTTGTACGTTTTTAACCCCTTTAGCATTAAAATCCGGCTTGAGGAGATCTAGCCGGGAGCGTATTTCGCGGCCAAACATTCGGAAGGACGGACTTTCCTCTGTAATAGAATGTTGACTTTTTCGGTAGTGTAGCAAAAAATTTTGTAAATTTTTTTCTGTGTTCCTTTTGTCATTATTAAACATTGCCCGTAAGGCTTTTTTAAATGTTTGTACACACCGTTCGGCTAAACCGTTGGTTGCAGGGTGAAATGGGGGTGATAATTTATGAATTATTCCGTTTTCTGACAAGAAATTTTTAAATTCATAAGATGTAAATGTAGGACCATTGTCACTCACTAAAACCGAAGGTATTCCAAAAGTGCTAAATATTTTTCTTAACAACGGTATGGTGCTTCTTGCAGTCATGTTATTTACCGTATGTATCTCTGGCCATCGTGAATAAGAATCTACTAAAATGAAATAATAGCAGTTCATGAATGGACCAGCAAAATCAACATGTACTCTATCGAAGGGTTTAGTACTAGTTTCCCAAGGGTGAATTGGAACAATACTGGGACTGTTCCTGTATTTGTTGCACTGAACACAATTTTTTACTTCATTTTCTATATCTGAAGTAATACCTGGCCACCAACAGTAGCCCCTAGCAAGTTGCTTCATTTTGGTAATTCCCAGATGAGAAGTATGTAACTCCTTCAATACTCGATCGCGTAATGATTTTGGTATAATTGCCATTTGTGACCTGAACAAACAATCTTGTTGTAACGTAAATTCTGTTTGATCAATATTAAAACGATCACTTTTATTTATCCCCTTACCATTGCGTAAACCGTAAATTAATTTTGAAAAACTTTTATCGCGTACTGTTTCCTTAGCTAATTCTTTAAGTGTAATTGGCAAGGTTTCAATTTGAAAAATCTCAAACGCATCGGGTTCATCGTAACGATCGATTTCATTTGAATTTGCAGGCAGTCTCGACATTGCATCTGCATTAGAATGTAATTTCGTATTTTTATATTTGATGTCATAGTGAAAACTTTGTAAGAACAACGCGTAGTGTTGCATTCGAGTTGTAGTGAGCAAATTGGAACTTTTTAAGGGTGAAAAAATATGCAACAAAGGTTTATGGTCTGTGTAAAGTAAGAACTTCCTACCAAAAAGAAAATAGTAAAATTTCTTTATCCCAAAAATAATACTGTATGCTTCCTTATCTATTTGAGCGTATTTTTGCTGTACGGTAGTAAGGGTTTGTGATGCAAATTGTATCGGTCTCTCCGTACCGTCTTCGTAAACATGGGAAAGTACTGCCCCCACAGCATATGGGCTTGCATCTGTAGCCAAAACTATCGGCAATTTTGGATCAAAATGTACCAATACTCTCTCGGAAAGTATTTCTTTTTTTACGGCTTCAAAAGCATTTTGACAATTTCTATCCCATGAAAATTGTACCCCGTCTTTAAGTAAATTGTATAGTGGGTGTAGGGTGCTACTTAAGTTCTGTAAGAATCTACCGTAATAGTTTATTAATCCCACAAAAGCCCGCACTTCAGATTTATTTGTGGGTATTTTCGCATTTTGCATCGCATCAATTTTTCTTTTACATTTATGAATTCCGTTTCGATCTATAATGTAACCGCAATATTCAATTTCATTTTGCATGAATTGGCATTTTTCGTAATTTACTCGAATGTTATAATCGGATAATCTACCTAAAACTAACTCTAACCTTTTGTAATGCGTATCGTCATTTGGTGCTGTGATTCTGATATCATCGATAAACACCGAAACGCCTTCAATATCTTTTAAAATGTTTTCTATTTCCCTCTGCCAAATTGCAGGTGCACTTGCTATTCCGTATAATAGCCTGGTGCTCTGATAAAGACCTTTGGGTGTATTTAATGTTAAGTATTTTCTATCCTCGGGTCGTACTTCAAGTTGTAGATAAGCCTGTTGCAAATCAAGCTTAGTAAATTTGTCTCCCCCTGCCATGGATGAGAACAAATTTTCGATAGAAGGTAGTGGGTGTTCGTCCACTATTAAGTTTTTGTTCAATGTGATTTTAAAGTCCCCGCAAATTCGAATTTTTCCATTGGATTTTAAAACCGGAACAATGGGTGTAGCCCACTCCGAACTAGGAACTTTTACCAAAATCCCTTCTTTTTCTAATAAATCTAGCTCATCTCCCACCTTTTGTAACAAAGCATAGGGAACCTTACGCGCTTTAAAGAAAATCGGTTGTACATTATCTTTAAATTTTAATCGAGCCTGCAGGTTTTTAATTTTTCCCATATCGTTTCTGAAAATAATAGGATATCTTTCCAACACTTTTTGTAATCTATTCTGTAATTCAACCTTGGAAATTTGTTCAAAAGTAATGTTTAATTGACGAATCCACTCGCGTCCCAAAATCGGACCTCGATCCGTATTAACAATATACAAATTTAAATCTTTTGATAAACCCCTGTAGAAGCATTGTACCTTAGAAAATCCTACCACACTTATTTCGCTCTTGCAATAGGTAATCAACTGAATAGTTGTATTTTTAATTTGTAAATTAGGAAACAATTTTTTGAATTGAAAATAACTCATGATACTGACGGCTGCACCACTGTCAATTTCGAAATTTATCTTACGATCGTGTACTTGAAGTGAAACTGTAAACTTACCCCTGTATTCAGAATGCTCTGTTTGAATTGAGAAAATTTCCTCTATCTGGTTTGTATTAGTGGTATCTTTCTTCATACACACCCTTGCCAAATGACCTTTGACCTTACATTTATTACAAAATACATTGGTTTTTGTGCACTTGTTTGCTAAATGTTGTGGCGAACCACATCTAAAACAGAATAAAGTTTTATTAATTGTCTTCCTATCTCTGTTGTACGTAGTCTTCGTATCTTGATTTCCGGTTGAAGTCGTCACCCTGTTTCGAAATCTTCCAGACTCTTTGAATCTCACGTCCTTTATATTGACACTGTTTACATCTGTATTGGTATTATGTAATTGGGCTGCATCTCTTGCGGACGTCTCCATACTGACCGCAATTTCCAACGCTTTTTCGATCGTCAGTTCACGATGTTCGAGAAGTCTTCCTTGAATATTTTGCGTACGCAGTCCGAAAACAAATTGATTGCGCAGGGCCTTTTTTAAATAACTACCGAATTTGCAGGTAGTTGCAAGACGTTGTAAAGCCGTCAAATACTCCTGGGCGCTTTCTCCTTCTCCTTGTTTTCTCTGCAAAAATCTGAAATTTTCAGCAATTTCCAACGGTTCCGGATTGTAATGAGTCTTCATCACTTTTACGATTTCCTCGTAAGTTTTAGAAACTGGATCATCAGGTGAAATCTTGTCACATAACAAATCGTACGATTCGGCTCCCATGTAGTGTAACAAATAATCCGCCCTTTTATCATTTGGAACTGCAAACACTCGAAACGCACTTTCCAATCGCATGAGCCATCTGTCAAACTTTGCAGATGGGTCGTATGTTTCAATCGAAAAAACTGTATGAATAGAATAATGTGCACCTCCAATCTGAGCTGCACCTGTAGCTGTTGCACCAGTTGTATTAGGCATCGTAAAAAAAAATTCGTAATTTGTAAATTTTGTGTACTTGCTTCGTAATTTTTGCCTGTATGGGTTTTTTTGTCCTCGTCGCCAACTGTTGTATCTTCGGGATAAATTGTAGGTTGTGTAACTTTGTAATTGTAAATAAAACGTAATATTTGTAACTCTACTTTATTTTCTCAATAATATATATCGATACGTTAACATCTAATATGTAGAATGTAATACACATTTTTATTGCTGCGACTGCGCTCTTTAAACATTTACAATCCGTAACACTGGGCAATACAATATACTAACAAATTTTTTTTGAAACTTTGGTTTCGGATGATTCGTTCTCGAGTTATCGTGACCACTGCACAGTGATGCCCAAAAACAGGCGCTCCGGGAATACAGCTGTAGTTCTGCTATTTCCAAATATTTTTCTATGAAAAAAATTTAACACATACCCCAAAACGTGTATTAATCAAATAATTAACCGTTTTGAAATGCCAAAAAAATATCGGAAAAAATATTTCTTTCCGCCCGTAAAAAGCAACCGTGCCAGTAAAACTGTAAAATCTCTTCCATCCCATCGATCACTTCTCCCTTTTTGATAAAAAAAAATCTGCTCAATTAACCCGTTGTTAATTTTTGTAAACACGGTATAAGCAGAACGAATTAATTATATAATAATTCAAAAATGAAATTGAATTTTATATAAAAAAAAATAATATGCAAATTATTTATTTCGGTTAATGATGCGTAACAAATCTGCAAATCGCATAACCATTAAGATTTTGAATGCAGAAGAAATACGAACAAGCGTTAAATGGAAGGCGTTCAATTTAAATTAATTAATTGTTTTTAGCACATTAGCAAGTGATTTTATTAAGCGCAAGTCGCCCTTAAATAAAAGCTACAACCATTATGTCCGCCCCCACAAACTTAACCTGCGTTTGTCCAGTACTCGAGTTTACTATATAAGCGCCGCACTCTTTGATTTTACCGCCTGCTTCACTCATGATACATTTTCAACGTGGGAGGCCTCCAAATACTCATTATTAATATGGTCGCGTTTGAAGTGTTCCTGTACTTTAACATGTACCTCTTTGATATATCACCTGTGTAGCTACATAAACTGATGGTTTATTGAATATTCCAACATCTTCCGATGGAAAATATTGGAAACATTAAAACCAAATTAAGATCATCATTAGTTAACGCTCTCGTTGATCAAAATCTTTTAAACCTCCCACTGAAATCTGTGTGAGTTCCTTACAAACAAATAAAACATTGTAAACTTAATTAAATCTGACAATCCGCGACGTGACTTGAATTTTGAAAAATACCCCAATGATCAAATTTTTAATCTTTCCACAACGTTCGGATCCCAAAAATTGAACAGCTATTTGCGCACCGGGGATCCCCACATTTCGTCAAAAAGACATAATGGTGCAGAGGTGCTAAACTTCGAGTACATACCAATATCTCATACAAATATCTACCTATCAGATAATTTCGTAATCATAAACTGCAATACCAAAAAGGTATATCAGATTATTTAATCTTAAGTGACTGCCTACACCTTATAAAAAAAATGCAATTTCAAATAATATTACGGCACTTAATCAAACAAATTATATAACCGAACATAAAATACATTAATTTACTAGATTCAATTACAACAACAATTTAACGCTAATTATTTGATTATTTATCAATGATACACCCACCGATATGAGTTATAAGTTTTAAAATCTAAAAACTAAATGCCATGAACTCTAGTTCATTTTAATTTTTTTTTAAATAATTTACTACACCCAGAGACATAATTATGTTTACGGCGGTTTAATATTAATCCAATCTTCTCGTTTTGTAATAAATTTAGATAAAAATTTAATGCTCGTGGTAATTAAAATTCAATTAATTCAGAAAATATTTCAAAGTTTTCCGTGTTACCAATAATCTCGGTTATTAGTAAACAAAATAAATTATAAAACAGAATTTTTACTTTACAAAAATAAAAAAAAGATAATCCCGACGAGATTCATAAATTTTGTTTATGTGGTAATTTTAAGACTACATTGGCCAAGTGCCATTAGGAAAATTGGCTGTTAGCAGATGCATGTTGATCAATAAACCGCGATTATTTACGGAAACAAATCTTATAAAAAAGACAAAGAAAATTTCAATCTTCCCTAGTGAACCAAGCAATATTCTGTTGTCAAATACAGGATGACCATACAAATTTTCGAAATCTGATTGGTAGGAGTTTTAATTCAGGTGTTTAAAAAAAACAAAAAAATCATATAAATATCTCAAGTTCAACTTTATTATTTGAAAATACTTATTAATAATTTATAAGTCAATACAAAAGTAATTTATTTTCCCCTTCTACGCCTCAATTGGCTAATTCCATAAAGTTATCTTCCAGTTCATTTTCAGGATCATTAAAATCATAGTCATCGTCCATGGCAGCTAGAACATCGGCAAAATCAGGATCTAAATCGACTGGAAGATCTGATTTTGGAGAAGTTACGTTTAAAAATTTAAATTTTTCTTCTACTTCGCATGAGGAATCAAGACACGGTAATTCTAGCTCTGATTCTTCTTGAGATTTGGCGTCACTATGCAAACATTGCATAGTTTTGTCGACTGATAGTAGATTATGTTCCACGTACTTTTCACCAAAAAGCATTTCATGTTTATCTTGATCTGTCTGACGAACGCTGTCGGTATTTTTTTCTTCTACTGGTTTTTGTGAAACAACCTGCCAAACATTCTGAAGACTTCCATCAGCAGGCGATGAATTTTGTGACACTAATCGAAGTGTGGTTGCGTTCTTTTTATCAATAAACTTATTCTTTCCCATTCTCTTTTTTTTAGTAAATACACATAAAATTAACGGTCACACGTATATAAAATAACACTAATTTGCCTATTTGCAGGTTATGTTATGCAGAGATGGGGCTAACGACCTAAATCAGTGATACCAATCGCGTAGTTGGTAATTTGGAAAATTTAATTTTTTTATTTTTCAATTTACAAACAACTATCTTCTTTTTTTGTAATAGGTAATATTGGAATTTATGTAAAAAACCTCATCACTTGCTACCATAGGCGCCGACTACATGTAGGCATTGGGGTATCAAACTTAAAAATATTAACCAATATTTCGTTCTAAAGCCAAATAGATAAATTAAAATTAATGATCATCATGAAAGATTCAGAATTTATTTACTATCATTCTGCAGTGAAAACTAGATCAAAGTTGAATCACTTTCTGAGCTTATTTCTGAATGAAAAAGATCGATTTCTCCCAATACCACTAAATCTATTGCGATTTGAAATGATACTAGAGGTATCGCTTTGAACGCTTTTCAATATTTACTATGAAAATCTCGTTAATCCATTCAGAGCCGGCACTAATGGCGGTGAATTCTTTCCCCATGGGCTAATTACAAATTTAACACTTGCTACAATACATCTGGGATTCAAAATCAACTTTTTACAGGGATGGAGACCTCAATTTTATAAATAAATCACCTATTTATTAAAGCATGAAATTGATATTCTACAGAATTTAATAAAGTATTTCAATTTTACTATAAAACACCAGCACATTCGTAGGATTTATCAAAAACTGAGGAAAAAATCCCAATACGTGTATTTATAAATCATTTCGTACATTTACCATATCAAATAGGTAAGCCCTAGATTTAGCGTCTCAATCCTGACTTTTATGAAATTTCTCGCTTTTACATCAGATATATCATTCCACTTGCCAAAAAATATTAACTTGCTTTCAGACTATAAGTGTTACGTACGTGTTTTTACTTTTAATCTTTTCAATTATTTCTTAAATAAACAAAATTAATTTGAATTATTACACTATTCGAGAAATTAAAATTTCCCATACAAAGTAGTAATTATAAGATGAATTGGATTTTCCAACCTGTAATAGTCGAGTGATTTATATAATTTACTGTCAATATTACTCTGACGTGATAGCAAATCATGTGCTCGTCTAAGCAAATATTGTAAGAAAATTAGATCTAAAATCTCGTGTAAAATAAAATTTTAAGATTTGTAAGAGAACAAAAAGCATATAATTAATTTATTTAACAGCTTTATACATTTTAAAATTTATATTGTCACATATTGATTACACAATATTGATTTTGTTTGCTAAAATATACTTATAATACATCTATTCACCGCGATCGCCCCTCTCTCAATCTAAAGAAAACAAAATCTTTGGAAAATGGTACATCCCCTCTTTTTAAACATTTAAGATACAACAAAGTATTTTATTTTTCTTTAAATATACTAATATAATTTTTGTAAATACTTTCAACTACACATCTGATAATTTTTTACAGTGATTTTCTCTTATTTTTTACTCATTACACATTAGTGGTGATATTCGCCTTTAACACAGCATTGTTATTCAAAAAATTGTTAACAAAATCCAACAACAATTTGCACTAAAAGTCTATCTATACAAAAATAAATTACCGCTAAACATAATTGGGGTATAAAATCACATTCGATAAACAAATAAATTACATAAATAATTATTAAGACAATAAATTAATTAAAACAAACATCACAACGAGGCATGAGAGAATTATTAAAAATATATCACTTGATTCGCTTAATAATAGGAATGTAAACTTAAAAAACAACACTAAAAGTCCAAAACTCACAATATCTTTAAAAAGTTACCTTCCGAGTATTCCACCTTGAACAAACAATTTTAAGCCGACATTGCACATTTCAAGCTTAAGTAAAAAACGCTACAACAAAAATAGCTAATAGGAGCATTTGGTTCACCATATTATTTTATATAACTAGAATTAACTACATATCACCAAACGGATCCAAAATCAAATCCTTGTTTGCCGATTGTGCATTTTTAGGACTCGCAGTGTTGGGTTGAGTATTCATTTGATATTGCATTCCCATCGGTTGGCCCATGGGCCGATAGGACAACGCAGTGGTACCTGCAATCGGTTGAGGTTGCCAATTCGTCGGGGCACCGGGTTTAGGCTGGTTTTTAGGGGAATTCCATTGCATGGGTGCGTTTCTACCACTGTCTATTGTTAAATTCTCGGCTAATGACAGTAAACTACTTTCTAAATCTCCTGTTAATATTTTTTGTTGCTGCTGTTGTGGTTGGGGTGGGCGCTGGGGTTGCATTTGGGCTGGTTGTTGTTGCATTTGGGGTATCGAGGTGCCTAGTGGATCAAAGACCGATGGTTCGTTGGTGTTAAAAACGTTGGTCAGGTTAGAACCGGGAACAAAAGTAGCCGTTTGCTGGGTTTGGGTAGAGAAGCCGTTACTCATCCACATATTGTTTTGTTGTGAACCAGATAAGTTTGACGAACCAAACAGATCAACGGGAGGAGCAGTCGTGGTGCTTGTAGGAGGAGCACTAAAAACGTCCGAGAACGGATTGCCTAACTGAAGCAGGTCGTCTATTGCTTTGGAAGGTTGAGAGCTCATGGGTTGATTGACGACAGGTTCAGAACCGAACAAATCAAAGATTGGTTCGTTTGCATTCTTAGGTGGTGAACTTAAAAATGGATTTGTACTTGAAGAAGATGGAGAGTTAACATTGGCTTTGTATTTATTAAGAGCGGCCTCCTCCTCGGCTACTGCTTGCTGTTTTAACGATTCTTCAATTTGAGTATTGCTAGCAACCGAACCAAATGCGTTGCTTGTATTATTAAGTGCCGAGACTCCGGTTTTTAAGTTCTTTTGGTTACTAATTGTTTGTGTAGGAGTGTTACCCTCCAACGAAGCCAAGTGTTGTTCTAAAGCATCTAATAGACTGTTAGGTGCTTTCGTAAGATCGGGGATGTCGCCCTTATCTATGCCAATATTTTCAGCAACCTTCAAAAACTCACCCACACGATCCATTCGAATCAGAAATTTCTTGTACAGATCTAGGGCGTCACGACACTGTTTCTTGTTCATCTCAAAATATTTCTCAAGCAAGTTGATAATACCGTCGTTATAACAAGCAAATAAACGAATCAAATCACGAAATAGCAGCATAAAGCAGCCGTTTATGACACCATTGGTTAAATCGTTGGCAGTGCAATCGAATTCCAGAAGTGCATCCAGCTGGTTTTGCAAAATGGGTAAAGTTTTTAACAAGTTTTCTGAATTCATGGTACGTAAGGTGCCTTCTTCTTTTCCACGTTTTACCTTACAAAAATCAAACGCCACTCCCCGATACGAAAGAGCCTTCTCGTTGATGTACCTGGCATATCGTCTTATAAACGGGGACATATCGTAACCGGTTCTTGCACCTACAGCACTTTGCACCCCCGTCTTGTCCACAAAATTCGACAACTGAAACGAAGTGTTACTCGAAGCCAGATATTGAGTGAACCTTTCATTCCCGTAGCACATCAAATGATGTGTGGTTATTAACGCCTTATAAACGACCACCCAACTTGTACTTTGAGACCTCTCGATTAATAAATTAGCCATTTGGGGTATCGAAACATTGGGTTCGTTCGTGCAATGAACCAAATAATCTAAATGTTTTTTCTTTGGATTTAACAATTCTTCGGTCGTTGCTTTGCACACCGATTTTGCGAGACCCTGTCCGGCTAAACTGTGTTTCGCTGCCAGCAAGCGGTCGTTTATAGTTTGGCCCGCCATTGAATTCACCTAATTCACTAAAATTTAAGAGTTTTTTACAACAATCGGCACTTCTTCGGTTTTAAAAAAAAAGAATGACGGGTCGATTACGACAAGTACGGCCGGCGAATCAATAACACTAACTTACCGATATAACGCAGGCGCCGTCTCTAGGCGCCATCTCATATCTTATCGGTATACGAATAATTTTACAACTAATATTATTTGTTAAAATTTTCCATGTAATTTAATTATTTAATTAACGCCAATTTTGCTAATTAGTTGCACGAAATTTCAATTTACACAATAATAACCGACGTAATTATTTATACAGAGTGCGTCAATATTACGACCGACAAACACTTTCACGGTGTTAAATTAGCTAAACCGTATTAATTAATGGCTTTAAATTATTTTCATGTAAAAGTGGATGTGGCTTGCTGATAACAGCTATCAAACTCTGGATGAATAATCTCAATTATAAAAAAATTATCAACAGGAAAATGAAAACCACTTTTGTTACATAATTTTAAATGTTCTTCTAGTTTTTGATTAAAACGTTTAAGCTAAAAACAAATAATGCTATGTAAAAAAATGCAAACAAAGAAAATAAGATCCAGCTAAGAAACTTCTCAAATTAAATCTAGAATTTTAAATCTCAATCAAAAATCACACCGTGCCACTGCGGTGGTAAGAGCAATATAAAAAAAAATTAATAACAAAAAAATATTCTAACGTCATCCACAATATAGGTCAAAAAGTCAAGTTCTATAAATTTCACCAGTGGCGGCTCGTAATTTAACTTACTAGAAGGGCGTACCAGCTCTCTCTCGTGTCAATATATTTTTAAGTCCAAAAACTAACAAACTTTTGGTTGTGTATTAACGTTATTGATTTTCTCACTACTATTTGATTAATTTTTTTTTAAATTTATTTTACTTTAAGTTATTTCTGTAAAATAATTAAATAAAAATTACTAACGTTACTACACAACTAAGACTTTGTTAGTTTTTAGGTAGCTTAACCGGAAGTCTTTACGTTCTATATTTATTTCGTATACAGGTATTCGAAGGTTCTTTAGATTTCGATACGATTGTATATACCTAAGTAATTACTATTAGCGAGGGGTAAATTACAAAACAAAAATGTTTAGTACACTACTTCTCCTTTTCCGAAACATCTCTCCAGAAATCTCCAGATTTCCCAACAGATTTTGAAACATTTTTACATCTACACCATAGTCACTCAGAACTCCCAAACATTTCCACGCTCGCATACACACCACATCGTGACTTACTTCTTGATTAATATATTAATTAGGTATTAATTTTTGTTTTAAAGTGATCTGATAGTCACAGGCCAATTAACTCGGTATTATTAATAGCATTGAATGGCATATCAATGAGTGTGTCGCTTAAGACTAACCAACGATTAAACTACAAATTTACAATAGAAAGTTTCCATTTTGATTTTGTATAGAATCTGATAATTTATTAACAGGGAATAAATTAAATTTAATAATTAATTAATTGTTCAACCGACAAAATAACAAAATACATTGCACAAATTAATAAAAATATGATATGTAAATTATTATATACAAGTAAATGGGGTTATATTCGATAATTATGTTATGCAAAATTGTAAAAATTATTAAATAATTTTGTTTGAAAATACTTTTCCTTTTGCTTAAACACTTTAGTTTAACTGTTTAACATAAAAGAAAAATCCCAATTTCAAAACATTCGACAATCCGACAAATTTGTCAAAAAAATCCAATAATCACATAGTAGAAAGTTGACTCAAAATAGATATTAATTATTATACTAGATAAAATTCTGCAAAAATTGTTTGGCCTCTTAGAGTTTCCAAGTAACAGTCCTCAGATCTCAGATCAAAAATATTAGAAATATAACAGATCCACTTGTCTTTCTGCATAATATATCTCTTTAATTCATTATGCAAGTCAAATAAATAGATAACATAGAAGTTCTCCTAACTCTCGACAAAACAGTGCCGAAAACAGAAGGGTTCAAGCCACTCACAAAATTTTGAAAGGCCGTAATTAAATACTAAGCAAATTTTATATATTTTTATATAAAATGAAATTGGGCACAAAATAAAATATTTGTGTTATCATTCACAAAACTTGACTTTTTTCTGAATTCATCTTTTTAATTTCTATTTTCTTCTTCTTCGAGTGCCATGCACTATGCAATGTGTAAGCAATCAACTTAGCCAAAGCCAAGATGAGTGACTAAAAAATGTAAAATGTTGCCTGATCGATATTGAACTTTAGAATACAATACAAGATTTTAAAATAAAAAACTGATTTTTTCCTACATCTGGTCTGTGCACGTGCATTTGCTGCATCCATATGCATTTTCGTGCACATGATCTTTGAAAGTAAGATGGAATCAACCAACCGATTTAGTCAAAATTTTATATTCGCCATCAAAATAACTAAATTTGCTTTTAAAAACCCCAAAGACCTAGACCTAGGAAATAAATCTGTAACAAAAGCTACGTTTTATCAGAAGAAAATCTGAGCTGTATCTCAAAAACTATTACAGCTAAAACAAAAATTTTAAATTGTTTACTCAGAATTTTATCTAGTTTAAATTTAAGTTTATCTACTTTAAATATGAGATGCTTTAGACCTGCCAATCCACGACCTTGTGATTTTTGTAACCTTTCTTGTCAAATTTACCTCTGTTCCAGTCCGAGCCTGATGTAGAAAACTTGGGAGGTTTTTAAAAAAGGCTAAACTAAAAGATTTAAGCAAAATAAATCGCATTGTCAAGTTATTTCCATACAGATCTCATTTCCGCCACATGACAGGACTATTAACTAAAATATAAAAATAATATTACAAAAATAAAATAAAATGTTGTATAAAACCAGATAGCAAAAATTATTTTTTTCAAGTTCAATAATAACCAAGCTATCCAGCATAAACAACGAAATTTGTCCACCCTGTACTGCAACCAAAGCACAAGATTGGTAAAAAATGGGAAATCAAAAAAATTGCACAGGTTATAACTTTTCTTAAAATAAATTTTCAGCACTCACCAGGCAATCTACAGGTTGGTGGAATTTTAGGCGACCATAATCCATCCTCCAAGCACTGCTGCACTTTTGCACCAATTAAAATAAATCCAGCTCTGCATGCATAGTGCAAACGTTGTCCTATATCATAAACCCCATCAAGCAAAGGCTTTTCAGGTACAAAATATCCATTGGAAATATTTTCCGGTAATTTACAACCCACAATATTTTCGCTTAAAATGCAAGATGCATTAGCACCAGTCCAAAAGCCCTTCTCGCACACACGATATTTACTCTCAGGTGGACTCAAAGTGTAACCCTTCCTGCACGAGTACGTCGCCAAGGCCCCCTTCTTGTATGTGCCATCACGATTCTTTTGAACATCAATCTCAAAACCACCATTCGTTACAAAATTAGGTGAATAACAGGTGGCTACGCAGTGTGGCGTCACTGTTTGTTCCCATATTCCATCTATACAACTTATTTTAGGAGGTCCAACCAAATAATAACCCGGGTTACACTGAATATGAATTGTTTGTTGCGAAATGTCATCGTTCACTGTATTGTCCACAATTTCGATTGTTGCATACGGTAATTCGCCATAAGGTGGACAAAAATTATTAACCAAGTCCGTCAAATTTGTGTACCAATCCAAAGCGTAATCCAAGCCATAGGAATAATTAATAAGAAAAATTAAGAGAAAGTGTGAGGTTACCTCCATTTCTGTGTTATTTCATATTTTACAATTTTGCTAACTAAACATGGAATCTTCAATAATTCTGATAATCCGTTTTAATGCGCATCATTTAACACCACCAATTAACTATGGTAATTACTTGTTTGTTAACATTTATTTGCTATTGTTTTGACAAATACATCGATCAGCTGTTGTTATTGTTCAAGGCCCCGAAAGCGGCATCTAGTTTATCGTCCACGAAGGTTTCATGAAGAGATACTCAAACTGTAAATTATTTTAATTTATTGTAATTTTTGCATCAAGTTCAAGGGATTATAAACTTATTATTGTGAAAAAGTAGACCAGTAAAATAACAATGTGTAACGTTTCTAAGTTTATCATTATTAGTGGTTCATCTTCAAGCAGAGGCAGTCATATCTCTAATTTTGTATCGTACGAAGACATTTTTCTCATATAAAACTCGATTTTATAGCAATACTTGCCAGACATTTTTTGTTGCAAATTTCATTCTCATTATTTTCGTTTATATAAATTTTTCTATTTGGCCGCACCGTTTCCGAGATACAATGGCTTAAAAAATAATACTCTGTAATTTTGTAAATTGTAAATTTCTTTAAGTCACTATATCTCGGAAACGGTGCGACAAAATAAAAAAACTTATATAAACTTAAATGGAGGAAATTAAATTTTCAACAAAAAATGTTTAATAAGTATTGCTGTAAAAGTAATTTTTATAGAAGAAAAAGTCTTCGTTAGGTTTTATTTACAGCGTTAACATGGAAGGGCTGGAATATTTTTGTTAAATTAAGAACTTTTAATAAAAAATATAAATATCTCTATCTCAACTATTTATATTTTTTATTCTTAGTTTTTACGGTCGACAATTAGGATTTTTGAAATTTCATTTCATTTACCGTTAAGAACTTTTAGTATATAATTTTACCAATAATCATACCAAGGTATGAGTAAAGTAAGTAAATTAATTGCTCAGGAGAGGAATGAATAATTCACTTCAGAATTAAATTTTTTTATTAATTTTTTTTAATTCTTTTTGATTACAAAATGTTTTAATAGGTTTACATAGGATACAGGAGCAGCTGTCTACGTTGAAATTACTGGCCTCAGATATATTATACCTCCTGAAGCTCAAGAATAAGTTCCATATATTAAAAGCTCCTAAGCCCCCCCCTTTTTGGGGGCGCCTGCCTGTCAATTTTTATGTTTATATAAAAGAGACGGTAATTAGAAAAAGAAGTGAGAGAAATATTTTTTAGCTATAAATCCTCTTCAACAATGAAAAATCACCATGGTTTCTTAGCTTTCGCTCTGAAGACTTCTCATGCTCCAATTTTTATTTCAATGTACAATGTAATTAAAATTTTAAAAATTAATTAATTACTTAAAAATGAGTTACTCAAAAGTTTAAAAAAAATGTCACATGGCAAAGGTTATTTTAAAGATATCTTGTACACAATTTTTTGCGTGTAAATGCCCCATTTGTAAAAGTTTTTTAAGTTGAAAAATTAAAATCTGAGGTAAAGATTTGCTTTCTAAAAATTTTCTTTTGCGGTTGTTCAAGTTTTATTTAAAAATCTTATTGTTGATAATACTATTAAAAATTATCGTCAGGATTTTAAAACTTTTTCCGCAAGGAATCCGAGTTTAATTTGAGTTCTGAATGTTTTAAGTTCTAAAATTAAGAAAAAACTAATTAATAAGTAATATTGCTTTTTGTTGTTGTTCTAGAAAAATTTTCATTAAAAATATTTCTTTTGAGATAACTGCGAGGTATATGATTAAAAGCTATATTAAATTCTCCTGTGTGCTAGTTTCACCCCAAGTTTTTGGAATGTTTGGTATGCAATACGAAAGGCATTTTCACGACTTATTTGGATGTCTTCAAAAATGTTCTTGCGTTGATGAGTTAAAATTGAAAAACTCATTTAAAAATTATTCGAAAATGGATTCGATACCAAAGATCTGTTGTCTTGGTTACGGTCAAGGTTTTTGCCTAGGAATAATGAAGAAGACGCTCGAAATTAATTATTTTATACAAAGGAATCAATTCGTCAATCAAGCTTATTATTATAAACAATATAATATTAAAATTTAAAATTGGCTTATAATTCAATTTTTTACATAAATTAAAAATAGAGAATACTCGAATTTTTTTAATTATTTTTCTATTATTATTAATTTATTGTATTAAACGTAATTAATAAATAAGAAAGCTCTTCACTGATTGCACAATTAACAAATTGTTACAAAAATTATTTAACCCTTAGAGCATATTTTTGGAATTATTACATGCAAAAAGTAAATTTAATTAAAAAGTAATTTAAAATTTATTTTATTTTGTATTTAGGAAAAGGAAAACCTACACTGAACAAAACGGTCGGTGTGACAAAAGCGCCTTTGTAGCTTAGTTTGGCTTTTGATTACATTTTGTATTTGTTCAAAAACATTTTTTAATTAAATTCCAATATTTTATACGGCAAAGGACCGGATTTTATTCAAGCTCACGCACATAACTATTTTACGAGTTTTACCCTAATCCGTCTAAACATTAAAATTTGAAATATACGGGACAAATACATTAAATTTTATGAAAACGAAATTGATTCACAAAATAAAGTTAAATTTTTTTTTATTTCGATTTTTTTCGAGAAAATTTTGAATTTTGATTTTCTTGAAATTTGCTGAATATTGCGTTCTACTGTTTTACTAAATAATTACCCAATTGAAAATTTGGCCAAAAACAGTGTATTGCCAAGTATTTTTCTAAGATTTTTGTTTATATACCAACTGCTTAGTATATTTTAACCCGAAAGCTTTAGATTTAAGAGTATTACCGATACCCACTGAACCCCAAAGAAAATAAAAGAAATCACTCTTTTTTCTTTTTTAATTAGAATATCAACCTTCTAAGTGCTGCGGAAAGTCGAACAAAAGATCAGATCCGTCACCGGCCTAATTACTTACCTTCTGTTTAGAAATTAAGTGCAAAACTTTGCAAAACTGCCTGATATGAACTCGGTAACTTAAACAGAGATTAAGTATTAGAAATTCAGATTTTTTCTTTAATTTAATTTTTTTAAATATCTTACGGAACTTGCAAGCTCAATGTGGAATAAGACGATGAAACCTTATGGTTTACTTTGTGAAACACTCGGTATAATTTCAGAAAAAATCAAATTGCTGTAACGAAGTAGTGCAGCTACGATTAACGAGATAAATGCGGCTAATTTTAAAAAACTAGCTTGTAAATTGGAAATCTTCACTTTTAATTACTGAAATAATCAATTTCGCGAATGAACACAACTTGAATTTTACTGAAGATCTACTAGTGTTAAAAAATAATTACTTAAAGTGTTTTCATTAATGACGCTTATTAAGACTGCGTAATTAAGCTATAATTAGCAATTATTACTAATTAAATAAGTTAACGATCTTAATATAAATTTTAACGAATCTAAATTGTTCGTCGAAATAATTTACGTAAAAGTAACAAAGTAAGCGGAAAAACTTTAATAAATATATAATACAAAATTGCATCATCAGTTTCTCTATTTTTATTAACTAAATCCAACTAAAGTTTACATACTAAACATGCTTTCAAATTTTGGCACCTCTTCGGAAGTTGGACCCATGTAATCTAGCTCATCATGCGCTCCTAAGTTCGGTTCTGTTCAAACTAAACTATAAAAATATTGGTCGATGTTATAAGAACGCAAACTGTTTTTAATCGAAAATGTTATATTCTGCATGGCAGTGGCAGTATCAACACTTTTTTCTTAATTTAAAAATCAAAATATAAATACCAAAAATTAACCATTCAGTTTCCTGCCCTTTTCGGCAAAACCTTTACCATAACTTTGTAAAAGTCGTGCGGAGATTCCGTCTTGTACAAAATATTTCCTTTTTCGTCTTTGAAGTCCCTATATCGCACAGCTTTCTGGGTCGAAAAACCAAAATTTTCACAAATTTTTTGGGTAAATTGGCTAGTCGCGTCTACTTTAAGTAACTAAAAAAAATAATTAATGAAAATTATGATTTTGATGATTTTTTAAAATTAATTTTTATATTACAAGATTTGAAGATTATTATAAAATAAAATAATTTTGTTAAGTTTGGCGTGGATTGTTAATTTTTTAATTTTCAAATCAAAAGAACTCACTTTAAATCCGTACTCTTCCGCTATAATTTCGCTCCTTAAAAATAACTCTTTAGCCAATCCTCGTCCCCGATATCTGGAATCGACCGATAATATCCTAAGCTCAAATATTTTATCCACTTCGTAAGTTGTGAATAAGTCAATTTCGTTATTAACATTAAAAAGTAACCCAAAAATAAGTCGGTATTGTAAATTATCTGAAGCGTCGATGTGTCTGAGGGCTTCATCTATGTCGGTTTGTCTAGAAATTCCGTTTAGAGCAACTCCAGCTATCTAAAAATAATAAATTTTTATTAAAACGTATGAAGTAGGAAAAAAAGAATTTCAATTTCATTAAATTCCAGTCAAGTTTATTGGAAAATATGCTCGCAGGAATTTTTATTGTTTTATTGCTCGAAAACGCTCTGGGAACAAATCGATTTCTTTTATTGTCTTAATTACTATTTGACGAGCGGAAATTTTAATATTGTTTTCTTACTTCGCCTGTTTTCACATCCACCGCCATCACCGATAATCCATCTTTGAGTGTCATTATATCGTGCTCTTCCAATAGCTCGCACGCTTGACCATGCTTGCATAGACCTACTGACATATTTAAGGGTTCATCGGGAAAATTGAATCGAAGATGATGGATAACTTCTTGGTAACGAGAAGGAGGAATCGGGCCATATTCGAATTCCATTTTCGAGCTAAAAATATATTTTAAAAATTATTCCCCAAAATCACCAAAGTAAATTTACTGAAGTATCAATAAAAATTTAAATGTTGGATGTAAAAAAGTTTGCTATCAAACCGAGATTTTCCTGTGTCAGATGTCCGCCTGAGAAAGTTTTAAATTTACATTTTATTATTTTTTTTTGGGCTTTAAGTTCGAAAATTTAATTTTATCGCAGGAATTTTCCAGCTCGATTTTGATGAAATAATAATTAAGAAATGCTTTTTAACGACACTTTTCTTAATGAACAAAAATTTTACAAACTTGAAATAAAATTAAAATTTTTAAAGTTGGATGTTTTTAATCAGCAAATTAAAAATAAAATTTTCAATTTGCTCAGCTAGCGTAATGAAAAGTTCTTCACTGCAATTAAAAATTGTGAAAAAAAAGTAATCTTTTTCTTTTTAATTAAAATTCCGTAAGTTTTACGATAAAAAATATTTGAACTATTTAAAAAAAAAATTCGAAAGGGTTGAAAAATAATTTCAAAATTTAACCTATAAAATATTTATCAACAATAATATTTGTTCAATTCTATTAAAATTATTTTATTTAAGGATAAATTTTTGACCTACCTGTTAAAATAAGATAAGTTTCAGTAAGCGCGAAAAGTGCAGGATAAGGAAAGCTGTAAACACAAGCTTTTGTTTCGCCGGAAAAGCTCACTAAACCTTTCCTTTCAAGCTTTCGTGCAATACTGAATGATGTTCTCGGTTTTCAGCTTCTCTGTTACTTCCAGGAGCGCCTGGGAAATGTAATCCAGGTCCTGATTAAATATAATTAAATTTAACTCAAAATTTTGAATAATCAAATTGAAAATAATACAGATTATTTTCAGGTTTGTTATTTTCCTAAAATTATGGAATTTAAGATTTTAATTTTCTACTAAAAGGCGAATCCTAAAAATTCAAAATACTGCACTTGCGCTATTACGACATGAAGATTATCAACAAATTACTCGCTTAATTAAAATCGAGCATAACAATGCGAGGTCATCCTCAGCATCAACGAGATAATTATTTATTTAGTAAATTTTTTTTATTAGCTTCACCGACAGCCGAGCCGCTTAAAAAGTTCCAATAAAAAATTTAGATAACAAAGAATTTATTAAAAAATTAACTATTCTTTAATTAATAATTTTATCATTTAAAATTCACTCTTACATATTTTGATTTTTGTTTCGTATTAAACAAAGTGAAAATTTTTCTTTAAATATTTACTTTTCAAATTAAAGTCATCGTCCCATTTAGTTTATTTCCTTCGAGGTCGTTAAAATAAATTTGGAAGTTTAAGAAAAATGGAACGGAAAACTTCGCATTACAACCTATTAATTATTCATTTTGGAAAATCACAGAATAGCGGTGTTCTAAAAATATATTTTATGCGGCAAAATTTTTTTTAAGTTTCAACTTTTTTTATAAATTAGTATCAATAACTACAGTTATACCTCTTTAATATTTGTTTCTGTATTTGTTAATTTTTTCAAGGGTTTTTTAAATGCACTTTGGAATTTGAATTACCAGCTTCGTCTTTGCACCATCGTTAGATCCCACAAATTTGAATATAATTATAAAATTATTTTTTTATCATGAACTAAGTATTATTGTAAAAGAACACAAAGCGGAAGAAAACATTCACATAAAACTTAATTGTGTAAAATATAATTTATCTATGCATATTTTGATGTGCTTATTAAATATTTTTTAGCAAAATTTACATAATATAAAAAAATCGGATGTGGCCATGCCCATAACTTTATCATACTTTTAAATAATAATAAATTTAAAAGAATTAAAAAAATATATTATTTTGGAGGAGAATATATTAAAAAGTTAAAATTTTAAAAATAAGAAAAAAATTATTTGCAAAATTTTTTTTTATTATTTTTTATTTTTTTTGCGTTTCCGTATACCGATTCTTTATTATTATTTTGGAGGAGAATATGATTAAAAAATAAAATTTTAAAAATAAGAAAAAAATTTTTTTTTTAATTTACAAAATATTGCTTTATTTTGCTTTTCCGTGTACCGATTTTAACCAAAATCTAATCAGCTCTAAGTCTCAATATTTATGTACTAAATACAAAATTTTGTTAAAAAATTTCTATTACTTTTTGAGGTAGAGCTCACACAAAATTTAACCACATACATACATACATCCATACATACATACATACAGACATTTTTTGGAAATGACGATTTTCCGCTTCTGGGACCCTAAAATGTCTAAATTCATCAAAATCTCAAGTTTTTTTTTCTGCACGATTACAATACTTTCTCAGACTTCGTATGATAAAGTAAAAATAATTTATATTTAGATTTATTCGATCTGACGATGCTGAAAAGCCGAAACGAATAATCCAAAATAAACTATTTATAAAAAATAATTACAACCATAAAAAATTTATATATAATTGATTTATAATTAATGTCCCCAGTATTTATGTTTTTTTAAATAATATCGGTAAAATTACTGCCTAGTTAAAATAGTAATTTATTAATATTAGCTTAATTTATTAATTATAGCGTGTAAATAATTAGTGTACACAGAGAAAAATATCTATTCCCTTGCTAGTAGCACAAATAAATTAGTGTGCCCATCGAAAAAGATTCACTTTTTGTTAGTAGCACAAATTGCCGAGTTGGACCATCTAGGGAAATGTTTTTAATGATACAGTGCTTGTCAAAACGACCCGGAGCGGGCTGAGCGGAGGGTGCGGAAGGTCTAATTTGACAACCGTAACCACGGTAAATCTCGGATTTACCCTAAAATCTAGTTATTTGACATAAAATAATAGAAAACCGTGTTTAAATTAATTTTTGGTGCTGATAAGAAACGGTGTTTTAATCCAAAACGACAGGCTAGATTCCTCAGACCGGGTAGCATTCAAATATTGTTTAAATACTGCAGCCCAAATGTCCATTTCAACTAATTTCCAATAGGCGAATTTTTATCTCGATATTCAGTTGCGAGTCCAGATTCCTTAAGTTTTTGGTACCACGCTTGACTGTCGTGAAAACGTCAGCATTGCATTTGCAAATAAACATTTGAAGAGGTTAGATTTAGTTAGTTATCTATAATATTCTATATTTTTTTAGAAATTATACTAAAACATTTTTATTCTGATTTATGGCTAGTAATTTGCCCCCCCCCCCTCACACATTTTTATACTTTCACAGAACTGCGCCACTGACACTGTGGGAATTACGTAATATTTTAACTAAGTACTAGTAAATACACCACTCTTTGGGTATTACATCTCAGGCTACCTGCACACTTTGCTGAGTAGGACCGGTCTAGGAAGATATTTTTAGCGAATACAGCGTTTGTTAAAACGGCTCAGAGTAAACTGGAGCGGAGAGTGCGGAAGGTCAGATTCACCCTAAAATTTCGGTCTAGGACGTTTTGGCGCAGCCGTTTTGGCGCGACCGTTTTGGTGCAGCCGGTTTGGTGCAAATACGGTTTGTTGCAAGCCGGTTTGGCGCAAGCCCGTTTTGGCGTAAGCCTGTTTTGGCGCGAGGACGTTTTGGTGCAAGCCGGTTTGGCGCGAAGACGGTTTGGCGCAAACCAGTCTGGCGCGATCCCGTTTTGGCGCGAGGACGTTTTGGCGCGAAAATTATAAAATACTTTTTATAAGACGAAATCGTTATAGAAGTAGCTTAGCTTTATTAATTATGGTTAATTAATTATTAATTAATCAATGAACTTAATTAATAAAATAATTTTTCCCAAAAAATAAAAATTTTCTGAATTTAATTTTTTGTTTTGTAGCTGCCTTGTTTATTATTTTCTGATTTTCTGTGAAATGTATTGGTTTTTCAAAAATTTTTACTAGACAAAAGTTGCAGTCCGTTAAATCTCCTATCCGGAATAGAGAGTTAGAGTTTTTGTAAAATATTTCGTTTAAAAGATATAGGGTTTTGAATAAAACCAAAAAGAAGAAAAGTTTGAATTTTTCAACATTTTTGTACTTACTTTAATTGAAAACTTGAAAATCGTTGATTTTAGAGCAGAAAAGATTTAAATCTATTTTATAGATTATTTCACGCTATTTAAAAAAGCACCAAATTATTTTTACTGAAAAATCAATATATTCGGAACTATGGCCACGTGAAAGTGGAAATTTAAAAAAATGCTTTAAAGAAGCCTAACTCTCAAGGCTTTAAAATTAGAATTTCAAAGGAATTTTAAAATTTGGAAAACTTCAGGTAGCTAATCTCAAAGGGATAAGCGTTGCCTAAGTTAGGTAATATCGGATACAGGGTACTTGCATATTTGCATTCTATCGACAAATTTGATAATCTATTTAACAATTATGTCATATTGTATTATTTCATTGAATCATTGAAAATCATCTGTTACAATCTTTTACGTTTCTACAATAAATTATTAATATAATTGCTAATAAATAAATATATAATAAGCCAGTATAGTATCAACGTAGCTGTTCCTAATGTGTACCTTACCAAATTTCAAGTTAGATTTTTAAAAATTAAATGTTTGTAATTATATTGCACCAAATCGTCTCTGCACCAAAACGGCCTCACGTCAAACCGGCCTCGCACCAAATCGCTTTGCGCCAAAACGGCCTCGCGCCAAACCGGCTTCACGCCAAACCGGCTCGCGCCAAACCGGCCCGCGCCAAACCGGCTGCACCAAACCGGCTGTACCAAAACGGCCGCGCCAAAACGTACCATCCCGCTAAAATCTAGTCATCTAGGTAAGGATTGAATAACAGCTCCCGGTTCAGGGCCACCCTAATCACAGGGCTAAATGGGCTATAGCACCGGGGCAAGTTTTTTGGGGGCGGCAATTTTTATCTTGATCTTTTTTAGCTCTAAAAAGAATAAAAAATTATTTACGATTTTTTCTATTTTATATATAGAGAATGACTTATTTAACAACTTCAATACGAATGATATATTATATTAATCAATTTGTTAAAGAAAAAGCTAGGAAAATAAATATATACTAAAGTACTTTTGTTTTTTGTTTACTCTAAAGTTTGTTTCTGTTTATGCAGGGTGTCCCCGGATACACTTTACATAACTTAGGTGCTTATAGAGCCCACTTTCCTAAAAAACAATTTTAACAAAATTTTTTTTTCGAAATTCAAGCCTTTGAGAGTTAGGCTTCTTTAAAGCATTTTTTTTAAATTTCTACTTTCATGTGGCCATAGCCCTGAAAATATTGATTTTTGGGTAAAAATGGATCAGTTCTTTTTTAAAGAGCGTATGAAATAATCTACAAACCCAATTTAAACCTTTATTGTCTCAAATTAACGGCTTTTGAGTTAGAAATTAAAGTAAGTAAAAAAATGTTGAAAAATTCGCGATTTTTTTATTTTGATTTTTTTTCAAAACTCTTGGATCTTTTAAACGAAAAATTTTATATTACAAAAATTCTGACACCTCATTCCGGATAGGAAATTTAACGGACTACAACTTCTGTCTAGTAAAATTTTTTGAAAAACCTATCCCTTTCACAGAAAATCAGAAAATAATAAACAAGGCAGCTACAAAACAAAAAATTAAATTAATTAATTTTATTGAAAAATTATTTTATTAAATAAAGAAAATTTAGAAAAAAAAATTATAAAAATGTTTCCTGTATATATTTTTTATTTTTGTAAGAAGTATGTTTTTGTTTAGGGAGCTAGTAATAAAATAACTTTCTCTATTTTGTATTATTGTGTTTTCTTTTAAAGAAGGGTGCATTAATTTTAGTAGCCCAGTGGCTTCGTATATCTTAGGACGGCCCTGTCCTGGTTAATTAATAGAATTTTTAGAAAAATAATCTCCTTATGCCTGGTTGCACCACCTACACTTGAAAACTTAAGCGCTCCTTAAATCGCTAAGTACCACTTATCCTACTCGCCTATTGGCTGAAATAAGATTAAGGAAAGCTTAAATTTTAAGTACAGATGGTGCAAACAGGTATTACAGCGTAATCCCCTTCTTAGCAGCAAATTTCAATAATCCTCTTATACTATAATCCCCTCGTCAGTGTTTAAAAAAATTGAGGAATTAGTGTCCAATTTATGCACGCCCGTTTATATAGATTATCCATATTATGTTGTAGTATTACGTTAATATTTTATCAAGTTGATATTTCCAAAAATCCGCCATACTTTTCAATAAAATCGAAATTGAAGCGGTAATCAGTATCTTGAGTTACTAGGTTCTTTAATTGTAGGGTGTAGTGGATCAGATAATTAATAGCCGTTTTTTATTTTAATATTTCGACTTGAAACCTCACATTTTTCGATAGTTTAGATTTTAGTTTGAATTTAATAAAAAGCTTAAGACTGATACCAATTAAACAATATTTATTAATTTTATCTTCCGAAGAAGTTCAAATTCTGATTCTTATTTATTATTGTTGCAGTAGCACTACAACCCACAGTGGGTTTTGGAGGTTTTTAAGGTAGATTACCTCGGTGGTTTGCCATTGCCCACCAAAGGAGGCCAGTTAAAATAAAATTCTTGCTCCACTCGAGCCCAAACAAAGCATTTCCGCTTGGTAGTCGAAGCAGTTAAACATCAAACTGTAACAGTCCTCTACGATATAGCAACAATTCCACTTTCGAGCCATTTAAAATAAAACATTTTAACGGTTGCCGCCATGAATTTAGAGAAATATGCTACCTGTATTACCTCGTACTCTACTAACGCAATGAGTACATTATACTTATATACCAAATATTTCTATGCATATTATAACAATCAATAATATTCTTCTTAATCGAGTTAAGATATTTTAATTCTATTATTTTTAAAAGTGAAAAATTTTATTATTTGTATTAGTATCAAAATTTTAAATTTTACCCGTTGGGACTATAAGAAAATAAAATAAAATAGAAAAACATTAAATAAATTAACTTAAATTATTAAATTAGGATAAATTAATTACAATATACTGAGTCTTTCTAGTTATATAAACTGCCCACGATAATTCACTTGATATCTACATTGTCAATGCATTTCACAAGACATCTAAAATTTTGTTATGAATAACAACTCTTCTCATATAAACGAGTATCTGTGACGAGCGTATTTTTCTTATTTAACAATCACATTTTATTTAATCTTTTCCTGTTATATTTTTTATTCAAATTAATTTTTCAGTAGTGGATAAAATATTATATATTACTACAACGTAAAATGTTTATTAATCGCTTGCGTGGATCGTCTCGAAATATAATATCCAACTCACAATTACTAAGCTACTTGACGTTATTGATATTATATAATCTATTATTAACAAGATTTACAGAATAATGAGAAATTTTTCTTAATGAGAAAGACAAACATTGGCTTCTAATAAAATAATAGTATTTTTTTGCTTTTTTTTAAGTATAATGAGCAGGCTATCCACCAACTGGTTAAAACTAGATGAAGCAGAATAAATAAAAATTTTTTACTTTTGAAACTAAAAACTTTCAAATTCAACAGGTGGTCCAACGATGATGTAGACGCTTGTTTTTGCTTCTTAACGAGGTTTACATAACTAGAAGTTTATTTATCAACATAAACAGCACCCAAGGAATAATTAAAGCTCAAGAAGTTCTAAAATTCTGATCTACACATCCTTGTGGTATTCAATGGAAAACATTTAAAACGTAAAAATTAACAACGTGAAAACTGTTCTTGTCCTAGTATTAAAGAAATAAAACTTTATTTGTGTAAAGGAGACATTTTATTTATAATTAAATCTTAATCAACAATAATGGAATCACCTTATTATAATATTATTGCAAGTACTACTTATATAGTACAAATAATATCCAAGTTGTAACTGCCTAAATTTACATTTATATGAACATTCATGCAACAAAACATGAAACAGGTTTACATCTTGTGCATATGAATACCACAAAATTTTCCTACGTTGATTTTACCTAACAGAAGCACTAAATAATATTTTATTTCACAATAACCTACGTCCTAATAAATATTTAAACAATTTTTGTAGTGACACCATTTTTACAATGCTGAGCTTTTGTGGAAGGGTCACGTCTTATAACACTTAAATTTGTGATAATTTTTCTGATTAATTTACAAAAAAATGCGTTAAATTTGCAGCAATTAAAACAATAAGTCCTCGTCCCCTTCATCTAACATATTCGCTGCTTCCTCCTGTATTTTACCTTCCTCTGCCAGCAGTGCCTTCGCGGCATCACTTTTAACACGAGCAATACGTTTCTTATCCTGAATTTTCTTTAATCTGTAAAATTCCTCACGTTCCAACTCGTCGAGTTCAGATATGATGTAGGACAACGTGCGCTCAATTCGTGGAATAATAACTGTTTGTAAAAAAAAATGATGTGGATTTGAATTTAAAAGAAAACACAAACTCACCATGTTCAATTGCATTCACTCTCCTGTTGGTGATTTTGATGACTTCGTCAAGGGTTACAAAAGAAGTCTGTAATGAAGCCAATTCGACTAATAACTTTACTGCACTTTGGTAATTTTTCTTCAATTTTGCTAATTGTTGTCCACCTCGAGCCAACCCAGCCAATTCATAAGTATCAGTTCCATCCTGATAACTTTCAAAAACGGGAAGGGTAACACCTAAAATATTCACATAATAAGCACTCAAAATTGTCCAATAAAGGTCAAACTAACCGGCTACGTTATCCTTCTTGGTACGAACTTTAATTTGAGCCTTCGTAACGTTTTGTAAAACAACCTGATTAAATTCGCCGGTGGCAAATTTGGCTTCAGCTAACGAAAAGGCAGCTTCCTTCATAACTTCGCCCATCAAGGTTTTAGTCTACAAATATAAATTGTAAAAACAACACAAAACGTCTCAAAATTTTGCACCAACTTGTATAATTTTTCCTAAAATTAAACGGAATCTCATCTGCAAAGCATCGGCTTTTTTCTTCAGCAAACTGTGACCTTTTTGAGCACCCTTCAGACGAGCTTTCATTAACATTTGGGCCCTTTAAGAAAAATAAGTCACTCCCATTTTTTGAAAAGTAGAAATAGGACAACATATCAGTGAGTGGGTTGGGGAGAGGAAACAAGAAAGGGGATGAAGTAAGTAATTAAATGCAAATTTCTTACCCTCTGGAAGGGAAAATCGGTAATCTATCCCTGGATGACATCTTTCCAAAATACGGGTTTGATTCACGAGTTCGAAGTCAGCTGACTGCAGCTGACAGACATCTACCAATACGAAATATGTAATATTAAAATTCCCCAATAGCTAGTGACGTAATCGGTGACAGTGTCGGAGTAATAAAGAGGCAAAAATAATTATTTTATCCACGACCACTATATTAGGAAGGTTTAATACGTCCGTTTTCCGTGGATTAGAAGCCTTTTAATACACTAATGGATTAGAATTCATAATACACTAGTGGATTAGTTTTCAGCTCAAAATCAGTACGTATAGGTCAAAATCAATTTGTCAAATCTGACGTTTCTCAAAACCAAAACCTTTTCTTGTGGTTTTGGCCATGATCAAAACGTTGAATTACATTCGAAAATTAACAAGCCTAGAATCTTCTCGAAAAAATGTGACTCTCGGCTGCGCCTCGAGTGGCCATTTCTTCTCGTGGATTAGATGCTTCTTAATCTCCTTATATAATTAATAACTATTTTATAATTAATTAATTATTAATAATACTAAATAATTGAGGTTTCCAAGGAATCAAAAAATAAATAAATAAGTTAAATTTAAAATTATATAAAAAAAAATATTTTATCTAATAAATGTATTAAAATCAAAATCAATTAATTAGTTAATCAATTTAACTATCGGAGAGCAATCAGTTCTAATCCGAGTCCTTAGACATTAATTATATATTGACTTACCTGTAGATTACTTCCTGGTGATTAGGTTTGAATAATTAAAATATCAATTCTTTTATTTTATTATTTTATTATAAAAAATAAATATTATACTTACACTATATTAATAAGTAAATAAAAAAGTAAGTAAACAAAGGCAATAAAACTTTTACAATTAATAAAATATAATTTTTGAAAGCCGGATGTTATTCGTAATAGCATTTATTTCTGGAAGTAGGATGATAATGTGTACCACAAATAAAAAAAATTTCAAAATAGGAATTTGGTAGGTAATGGAATCAATTTTCAAATTTTTGAGAATAATACATAAATTAGCGTAGAAAAAGCCGAAATGTATTTTAGTACATTCCATTGGCTGTTACCATAAGATTAGCCCCGCCTTTGATGATTTGCAGACATTATTTGCACAAATTATGATTAAGCATAATTTGCACTCCATTACTGCCACCGGTTCCTATGAGAGCTAAAAATGAATTAAAATACGGTTTTCTAATAGTTTTTGACAAATGACTAGCTTTTTGCGTGGATCCGAGATTGCCGTGGTCGCGCTTGTCAAAACGGCTCGGAGCGGACGGGACTCTTCTGTGTCTTCTTTTATAATATACTACAAGAATCTTCGCTGTAACTTCAATTCATTGGTACACTTTATCATCCTAGACCCTTTCTTTTTGTGTTCTTAATCTAAGACTAAGTTCTGTTTTCTTAACTATTTGATGTACCAAATTCACAGTTCTTTGATCACTTGCATATAATGTAGTTGATTATCTTCTATAATCTTGTTGATGCCAACAAGATGCAAAGTCGAGGAGAAGCTCAGTCATTAATCACCAAACCTCGAGACACCAGGTGAACCTCGTTGTATCCAGCTCTCGTCGTACAATAGGAAAACCTACACCTCAGACTGCGTAGTGGGCGTAGTGGACCCAGACTGAGGTCAATGGGCAGCACTCCGGCCGATATCGCAAGACCAAAGAAGAAGGACAGAGGCGGAAACGCACTTTTTACAAGGCAGTACTGACGAATGTTCGGATGGCCATTATGATGCCATTATGATGGCCATACTTAAAAAATGAATTTTTAAGTAATTTGTGGTATTTAGTAGTATGTGATGTTAAAATAATCAAACCTAACAAATGTTAAAATAATAAATTTTAACTGTTAAGTAAAGAATACATACTACATAGAAACATAATATTTAAAAAACACTAAAATGACAATAATTCACATTTAACAGGGTTGAACTTAGAATATTTGAATAAACAAGAAATTGAATTCTGAAAAATTACGCTATAGAAATGATAAAAATTACTTTAAAAATAAAAACTCTGTAATACGATATAAAGGCCTTCATTTTACAATCATTGTTGATCATCAGTCGTATATAACAAGAAGTGAGCGAAAATCTAGAAAATAAAATTTAAAAAATTTTAAAATTAAAAATTTAAAAAATCAAGAAATTAACCAAAAAATTTTGGTTGATTTAAAAAAAAAATTAATTTGGTTAATTTAAATTTAAAAAAAAATATATAAGTAGATTTAGGGTCCTATGTCCGTTTGCACCATTGATTTTAAGAATATGAATAGTTTAAGAAATTAGGTCTAAGTGAGACCACACATTGCATTATGAGCACAAAATATTTTGTGTAATGGACCATGAACGTTTACATAACAATAAGAAACCATCAGCCTATTTCTCTTTGATATTTTTTTACTCTTTTGATGCACCGCACAAAAATGATTCACACTATACATAATAACAAGAAAATAATTGGACGTTTTAAGGTTATGTTGTCAACTAAACTAAAGAATATTCTAAATTACAATTTTTGAATGGAAAATCATCTGGAGTTTTAGTCAAGAAAACTGTAAGTAAATCAGGCTACCACTATTTGAAAATTATTCTTCTACAGAAGTTTTACTCCAACAGGAAAATGCTGCATTGTGTGGCAAAGTAAATGGAATACGGGAGCGAAATTTGATTAGAAATTTTAAGTTAGAAGATCCAAGTTTATTGGATCCTCACGTCGATCGTAAAATTCAAAAGCTGCTACCACTTTTACTTCATCGCAACTGCTTTAAGTGGTGACCGAAAGCATTTGAAGTCTAGAAGATTTTTCAACAAAAATTTCCAGATTGAACCTTTTATCCATTTGATCATCTGATTTTTTAACAAATTAAATGCTAGTGAACAGTATCAAGAATTTGGATAATCGCAGTTGGAAAATTCTATCAAGATGAAGATGAAATATTAGAGCTGCCGTAATTGGAAATGAAAGGTATTTAAACCAGCAGAAGTCGCTAAATTCAAAATTAAACTATAAATTATACACTACGCGCATTTAAAACCCTCGCACTTGAACTTTTACCTGCTACCGGAAATCTTTAATCGTTTTCACCTAAGGAACATTGTTTATGGCCCTTTTGGTACTAGCTTATGTTTTTAAGAGCAATTTTAGTTTGTATTTTAGTTTTGTAACAGTGTGAATGCAGTTCGTTTTACAAAATGCCACAATACAAACAACTTTCTATTGTAAAAAAATCTAAAATTATTGCTTGGCATGAAGCTGAATTTTCAAATCGCGAAATAAGTCGACGAATAGGGTGTAGTGAGTGGACTGTAAGGTCATTTTTAAAAAAATATAAAGAAACAGGCTGTTTGGAGCGAAAAAAAGGAACCGGGAGAAAACGAGTATCGACTGCAAGACAGGATAGTTATTTGAAGAGGTTGTGTTTGCAGAATCGTTTTCATACAGCTTCCCAACTTCGCTCTGAATGGTTAAAAGCAGAGAGCATAACTTGTTCTGTTAGAACAGTACAAAAACGGCTGAATGAGTTAGGTTTGAAATCAAGAACCCCTGCACGGAAACCGTTTTTGACGAAGAAAATGAAGGCAAATCGCTTAAATTGGTGCAAAATTCATCGAAATTGGACAGTTGAAGATTGGAGAAAAGTTATATTTTCTGATGAATCTAAATTCAACCTCATAGGTCCTGACAGAACTCTCAGAGTAAGGCGACGAAAAAACGAACAATTTAGCGACGAATGTCTTCTACCTACGGTTAAACATTCCCCTTATGTTATGGTGTGGGGAGCCATTACAAGCATAGGGGTTGGTAATATTCAGTTTGTCGATGGTAGCGTAAATGCTGAAAAATATATAGAAATTTTAAATAATGGACTTCTCCCTACTAGGAATCGTGTAAGCGCTGAGTTTGAAAACCCCATTTTTCAAGATGATTCTGCGCCATGTCATCGAGCTCGTTCTGTAAGTAATCATCTAATAATTTAAGATTTTTTTAGAGTTTTCTAATTAAACTGTTTATTTTTTTCAAAAAAGGTGTCGGTTCATAAAGAGCAACTCGGCATTACAACTCTTTCTTGGCCCGGAAACAGTCCCGATCTCAATATAATAGAACATGTGTAGGTAATTATGGGGAAAAAAATCGTTGCCAAAAAGCCAACAACTGTGGAAAAATTAAAAAATATGATTTTGGATGTTTGGAATAACGAAATTGATCAAAATGTCTTAGAAAATTTGTACCAATCAATGCCCAATAGGATTGCTGCAATAATACGCTCCAAAGGGGGTGCTACAAGATATTGAACTAGTGTTTGTAACAAAAAAATTTTTTTTTAAATAAAATTCAGTTCATTTATGCATTTTTACAATATTTTTAACTGTTTCCTTTGGTTTTCATTAATAAAAATATTTTGTAAAGGCTTTATTACTTAAGTTTATTACCTGTAGTAAAACCCAAATACAGGTAATTTTTAGATAATTAAGGGTGTACTTTAAAATTATTACAATGAAGGGGTTAACTGTATTATGTACAGTCAGTCTGATGACTGCCTTTAAATTAAAAAACGTAAGTATGGCTATTTTATTCTGTTTTAATAGTTTAAAATACCTTAAACCGAAAAAAACACAGGTGCGAGGGTTTTTACTGCGCGTAGTGTACATCAAAGTCAAAAATCGGTTACTTCTGGCGAACAATCAACAATTTGCAGGACAAAGTTTTCGTAATTTTTATTTAAATGAATTATATTAAAAGAAAACTTTCAGTGATTTATTTTATTAATTACTCACGGTAGGAGGTTTGATAAAACTTAAATGCTGTCTTTACAATTGTCACATTTTTAAAAACTCTTTAAAGAACTTTAATGGAAAGATATTTTTTTATAACTTTTTATTTTTCAGGGTTTAGAAAATGTCTGAAGGCGAAGGGTAAATGGACTTACCTATGCAGAAAATCAAGAACGGTAAAACAAAATTTTGATAACAAAGATTGGCTTCAAACTTTGATAACTTGTATGGAACAACGCCGGATAGGAAATAAAATTAATTTATCCTAGTGTTTATAACAAATGAAATGAAACAGTGCCGGTGTGCGGTGTAGTAAACTTGGATTACGACAATCAATTGGAAGTTTGAATGGAATCCCGAATTATTGGATTTGCAGTATTTGGAATAAATCTAAAGGTTAGTTATATTGGTATAATATTTTGTTGTTTAACCAGAATTCACAAAGTTCAAAATTATTGCTTTATTTGTACGATTTTTAATATACGAAACGTAACAATAACTTATACATTTTGTATACCTTCTTCTTCTTCTTTGTCAGCCTTTCTCAGTCCACTCCTGGACATAAGCCTCTCCTAATCTCCTCCAAACCTCTCTTTCCTTGGCTCTTCGTAACCACTCTCGACCCGCCACTTTCTTGATATCATCGAGCCATCTCTTCTGGGGGTCTACCTCGGCTCCTTTTCGTCATTCTTGGCTTCCAATCAATTATTTTTACTGTCCACCTGTTGTAATCATTTCAGACGTGCCACACGCTCCATCACGTTCACAACTCCAGTTCTTTTCCTGATCTCACCGTTTCTTATCTTGTCTCACAAACTTACGTTCAACATTGATCTCTCCATTGCCCTTTGCACCATCCTTAGCTTTTCTGCACTCTTGTTGGTAATAGTCATGGTTTCTAACCCATAAGTCATCACCGGCAGTATGCACGAATCAAACACTTTTCGTCTCAAGTTTATTGGAATTTCTGTGTTTGCAAGCACGTGCCGCAATTTTCCATAGGCTACCCATGCTAGATTTTTTCTTCTTCCTATCTCAGCCTCTTGGTTTCCTTTTCCCAATCTGATTTTGTGGCCTAGATATATTGTCGTGAAACAAAATATTTCGACCCACCCTGTGCTAAATTGTAATAATTTGTTAATTTTATTTTTAAACGTTTGAATTGGAAAAGTGCAGAGTGGGGAGAAAGGATAGAAATAATGGTTTGGTGTGCCAGTCGCCGAAAAGCGGCCACCTCGAGCATCTTGTGCCATGTTTGCTCGGGGCAGTTTTTGAGATTTTGATATCAGTTTGAATTTGTGAGTTATAGTTGTGAGTAATATTTTGACTTGATTTAAATAAATAATTTTGATGCGAATGCATTAATTACGTTATTTTTGGATGATTATTTTGATATTTTGGATATTTTTGGATAAATTTTTTGAGCGGCTACCGAACGGTAGTAGATTTGATTGGTTTGGTTGATTGGGAAAGGAAAAAATCAAATTATAAATTTGAATTTCCATTGTGAAATTATTAAGATTGAGATTGATGTAAAAATTGAAAGGTTAAAATTTGCGTTTGTACGAGCGAATGTGACCAGCTGGCGATAACAAGGCATTTTGAACGCGCATGAGGTTAAAAGTGCGAGCCCATTTTAAATTTGACTTTAAATTAAAATTGAAATTAGTTACGATTTATTTGCGATTTATGAGGAAGATTTTTGGAGAATTTATTTGAATTTGGATTGTTTAAAATATTTGGAAATCGAATTTGTTTTATTTATGAGACAAGACGAATAATTTTAGTTGAATTTTTCGTAAACGCAAGAACCCTTTGACCCTTGAAAATTCCCAATTGCTCCCGAAAAAAAGAGTACCCGAGGTAATAAAAAGTGTATGTGGTATTTCCACGAAAATATCATTGCAATATGTACTCTTTGACGTTTTCTATTACGGTTATATTATACCATTATATGGTATATTTAAATTTTGACTTTCCTTTGTTATATTATTTAAATTTCGTGTACCAAACAGCTAGTTTCAATCCAAAAGGTGTAAAATAGTGCAAACGCCGTAATTTTGAATTAGTGATATCTGCAAAAATGATTGGTGCGATTGCTTTCTTTTCCTTATTGTTAGTTCCCACTCAATTAAGATACATTTTTTTTAAAGCTTTTGAATAAATGAGAAATAATTATTAGACGGTTTTTCATGAAATCATACCGATTAGTTAATTTTCGGAACAACGCTTATTTGTCTCAGGTGTTGCCAAGTAGCAACACGTCACGTTTATTTTATTGTATAATATCAAATAACTATAGTCAATCAGGCTTTAAAGGGTTACATGCTGAAGGCTCGATGCAACTATTTTTTAAAGAAATTCTTCAAGGAAATAGAGGAGTGAGGAGTAGATTTTTGTTTCAAGTTAGCTGTTGTCTTGGGTGAATTTTTACGATCTGGAGACTAAGCACTCTGGCCATCCAAGGCCAAAGAAATTTTGGGCTCAAAAATCTGCTGGAAAAGTTCTTGCTTCAGTGTTTTGAGATAGTCATGGTATCATTCTTATTGATTACCTGGAAAATGGGAAAACCATACGTTAAGAGTATTATTCAATATTAGAAAAAGTTGTCGAAACAATAGTGGAAGAAAGACGAGGAATGATTTCCAAAGCAGTTTTGTTTCTGCGCCAAACCGCACATTGTCATGAATAAACAACCCAAACACCTCCTTTGTTCATCTTTCTTGGCTCTCTGGAATTATATCTTTCCTAAAGGAAAAAAAGGTTAAATAATTGCAAATTTTCTTCCAATAAAGACAGGATGGAAGTTGTGGAAAGCTGGTTTGCAGACCAAGAAGAAACATTTTTTGTTATAGGTTTAGAAGCACTGCGGGTAGCTGTAAAGAGTGTATTGCGGACAGACTACGTAAAATAACAAAAAAATTTTTAATTTGAAATTTTTATTGCTTTTGTAAGTAGGCTAAGAATATATCAATATCTCTTTGTATTATTAAGTAGGTAGGTATATTTAAGTAGTTGATTACAAAACTGTTAACGAAAACATCGATAAAGATATTAACAAGGTAAATGTTCAATAATATCACTTAAAATAGTATGATACTGTTGCTAATTAAAGTTTTAAACTTTTTTACAATTTTTAAAAATGAATAACCAGAAAATGAATTAATATTCGAATTCCATAAAACTCAAAACTTGAATATTTATTTTATTAATATTATGTTTTACAATGACCAGCAGTGTGGCGCAATGCTTAAAATCAACTTGCTAGGACGCGGTAGACTGCGGTTTGCTTCTAGATCATGACCACTCTACGCTGCACTGCTGTGATCTAAATAGGCCCAATATCGATCTATGGGCTATGGAACATCCACGGTAGTGGTTTCATATGATCGCTGGTTGAGTAACGAGTGGGAGTTCCGTGTTCGAATGGCGAACTCACGGAATATCTCAGCTTGGCCTTCTTGCGAATATCAACACTCCGTGATGGGGTGCACAATAAGTTTCAGTGCAGTGGAGTCAATACCACAGCCCATTACAATAATAATGCTTTACAATACAATTTACTTGAAATTTTAATTTTTTTAAGTTCATTTGTATTATTTTAAAACTTGAACAAATTTTTATGAAGAAAATAAAATTACAAATAAAAAATTTCGTTTAATTCGGCCGGTTATGTTCTCTTTGCTACATTTGTCGCAACTCCAGTGATCAATTTTACTACATCTGCTCAGTTCCTTCCATGTATCCAGGGTCATATCAATGCACTCTATGTGATAATTCGTACTGCATTTCATTTTGCATTGAATGCAATGCTCGTATCTCGTTACAACTTTATTACACGTTCCGCACGTCAACATCATGTAGGACCGTACCCTATTCTCAGTAGCAAAAACTACAGATAAAAATAATGAAAAGAAAGAAAACACATCGATATTCGTAAAAGGTAATCCCGAGGATAATATTCAACAACAACAACCGCCAGAACTGTTAAAACGGACAGGTGAGATTCCTATTATATTATATCTAGATCTCCTTCCAAGTGGCTCACTGGAAGCAGATGATGGTCTACAGTGGCAACTAGCAAATCCGAAAAAACACAAAGGAGACTCCCCAGAACGAAACATCAAGAATGTACGACAAAAAAAGATCACCGAGTACGGATCAAATAAACGAGAAGCAGTTAACACCACAAATCGCTTTCAACCGTTTATAGATATGGAAAATGAAGATGCCAAGAAGGGAGAATCGAAGATCATTAAACCATCCCCGATTTTTGTACCATATGTTCAGGACATTCGTCCGTTACAGGACATTTTAAATAAAACCGCTAAGGAAGGGTACAATTTAAAATTAAAATCAAATAAAGTTGAAAGCCATACGTTTCTACTAAAAGAGAAAAGAAATTTTCGTATTGTAATAAAAGGCATTCACTTCTCGACCGAACTAGATGACATTAAACAAGAAATTGAGGCTCAAGGGCATAAAGTTGAAAGAATTACAAACATGCTACAGAATATAACGAAAACTCTTCTATCTATGCATCTTGTTGAATTATCACCCAATGATAACAACAAAGATATTTACAAGATTAACCGATTGCTAAGAGCGGTTGTGATTATCGAACCACCACGTTTGAAGAGAGAAGTAGTACAATGTACTAGATGCCAGCGATATGGGCACACAAAAGCGTACTGCTCGAGAAAACCTAGATGTGTCAAATGTGGAGACAACCACTGGACAAATGAGTGCACAAAAGAAAAAACAAAAGCTATGTAACGGTGAGCATCCTGCTAATTATCGAGGTTGCACAGTTTATGAAGAGATCCAAAAACGAAAATATCTCCCACTCAGACCCAAACAGATACCACAAATAAACGAGGCTTTCAGCAATCCCCCATCATTTAACTCTACAAATTTTCCTCCACTTCGAAATAGTCAACCCCAATCACTAGATATAGTAGAACGAACAACTCACATCAACCAACCGAGCTTATAAACTAAAATCAAAATTTTGCCGATGCAGCGAGCGGAAATGAACGTTATAAACAAAATTTACAAGGTGCACAACCAAACAAAGAAAATCAAAGTGACAATCAATTAATAATAATGCTAACAAAAATGATGGAAAGGATGGATGAAATCATGAAAAGAATTGACAAACTAATCGATCTCCTAATTACCATCATATTCAAAAACCACTAATGGGCACGACAATTAAATTAGTAATATGGAACGCCAATGACTTGTCTCAACATGGACAAGAGTTAACCATCTATTTACAGAATCACAACATTTACATAGCCCTTATATCTGAAATACACTTTACTAAACGTAGTTATATTAAAATTCCGCATTATTCAATTTACCACATACAACATCCTGATGGAACTTCCTATGGTGGTTCAAGTGAACTGATGAAGGCTATCAATAGCAACAACTTAGGCTACGTATCGACAGGCCAACCAACTTATTGGCTCACCGATAGAAATAAATTACCTGACGTAATCGACTTTTGTGTTACTAGGAGTATATCAAACAACTACTTACATGCACAGTCCTGCTTGGAGTTATCATCTGATCACTCACCAATACTAATTACTCTGCAATCGAAAGTACTTCAAAAACAAAGCACACCGCATCTGTATAACAGCCAAACAGACTGGGAAAATTTTAAACTGCTGATTCATAACAACATCAACACCAATATACCATTACAAACTGAGCGTGATCTGATGGACGCAGTGGAGCATTTAAACAACACAATTCAAGATGCTGCGTGGAACACGACCTCGGTACCAAGAGGCTACGGTTACCAAAACACATGCTCGATGGCTATCAAGATGGCAATTGCGGAAAAGAGAAAGCTCAGAAGAACCTGGCAAAATACCAGATTTTCTGAGGATAAAAATAGATTAAATCATACAACAAGGGCGCTAAAGAATGTGCTAAATCAAAGTAATGCAGGAGTATCTGTCAAGTCTTACATTCACGGAGGCCACGGACTATTTGATATGGAAGGCAACCAAAAAACTAAAAAAAAACATTTGTACCTGTTCCCCCCCTACGAAGACCAAATGGAAGTTGGGCTAGAAACAATCGGGAAAAAGCTGATATTTTTGGAAGAGAATTACCCAACTAATAGAAGCGCCACTCCAATTAGATTTTCCAATAAAACCTTATAAAACCAAAGAGGTAATTTCTATTTTACAGAATACAAATACCAAAAAAATACCAAGATACGATCTTATTACAGGAAAAATCTTGCAGAATCTTCCCGAAAGTGCAGTAAAAATGATAATCTATCTTTTTAACGCAGTACTCCGACTCGAAATGGTGCTCCCGCAGAGGAAAGTGGCTCAGATTATTCTTATTTATAATGTACGGAAACCACCATAGGAGCCAACTTCTTATTGTTCCATTAGCCTGCTTCCACTTCTTTCTAAAATATTTGAGAAATTGCTACTGCAAAGATTATATCCGTATCTGCTGAGAGAAAAGGTGATTTCTAAGACATCAATTTGGCTTCAGGAAACAGCATGCTACCATCGAGCAGGTACACCGAGTCGTAAATAACATAAACCAAGACCTTGAGGAGAAAAGATTTTGTACTATTGCCTTCTTATATATTACACAAGCATTTGATAAAGTATGGAATCCGGGTTTGCTTTATAAAATAACACTAAGACTACCACATACATATTATACAATCCTCAAATCGTACCTTCTCGACCCAATGTTTTAAGTCAAGTTTCAGGACGAGCTTTCTGATTTCTATCCAATCCAATCGGGAGTTTCTTAGGGCAGCGTTCTGGGCCTAATGCAATGCCCAACTACCACCAGGACATCTGTTGCAACTTATGCAGATGATACAGCAATTATGGCCTCACACCACGATTCAACACAAGCCTCAAGAAACCTTCAAGGTCATCTTTTAACAATACAGGTATGGCTAAAGACATGATGCATTCGAGCAAATGAAACAAAATCCGTATAGGTCACATACACGATGAAGAGAGATACTTGTCCATCAATAACTCTAATCGGCCAAATACTACCTCAAAGCAATGTAGCCAAATACCTCGGCATGCACCTCGACCGAAGGCTTACTTGGAAAAAACATATCTGGAAGAAGAGGAAACAATTGGGTCTTAAACTCAGAAATATGTATTGGTTGATTGGACCAAAGTCACAGTTAACACTTGAGAACAAGGTTCTATTATACAAAACCATATTGAGACCTATTTGGTCGTACGGAATCCAACTGTGGGGTACAGCAAGCACCTCAAACATCGAAATTCTCCAGAGATTTTAATCGGAAGTGTTGCGTATAATTTTAAATGCTCCTTGGTACGTTCCAAACGATGTTATTCACAATGACCTCAACGTCGATAGTGCTAAAAGTGAAATCGCAAAATTCAGCGAAAAATATCAAGCCATACTTGGTGTTCATCCAAATAGCTTAGCGGTGAGTTTGCTAGATGCTAGTAACCATACGCGAAGACTCAAACCGTTAGACTTAATCGAAAGGTTCAATAAGTGAATATTAAATATAGTTAAAATGTTTTTCACCAAAATATTCATGTGTTAAAATATTATATAATAATGTTTATTATTAAGTAAAGGAGAGGAGGGGGGTACCAATGGGTGCTTTTTTATCATGATGATTGTCGACAAAACATTTATTGAATATTACAATATTAATAATAAACGGAGTTAAAAAAAAAATTCGGCCGGATTTTCAAATGTTTCCCAACTTCTTGTCGCATTACGCCATTGAATTTCCAGGTTAATACGTTGAATGAAGAAAAACTTGGCACGACGCGACGGTCATCGAATTTTTCAATTAAAATTTTTCCAATCTCATTAGCAAATTTTTTTTTAACTCGATGACCATTCACAAGTCCCGATCGTAAAGCCTAAAAATTCCAAGTGGTCACGTAGTCCAGCATATTATTCTTCATTTTTAAATTTTAAGCTGTCAATGCTTGTTGTTTCTGTCGACCAAGATAACTGTGAAATTTTTATTTTCCGGTAAAAAGGTCATACTTAAATTGGCATTAAATATTATCAACCTTTTTTTGTGATGCAATGGATTTAAATATAAATTAGTACTGTTATGGTTTATTTTTACAATGCTGTATTTGATGAGGAATTAGGCTGCATCATGGGAATACTCTAGGTTCTCGTTTAGGTTTTCTGTCGTTTTTGACAGGCCTTATAATACTTAATTTATTGCTGTGATCGAGATTTTGATTTGGTAGTCTGTTAAGAAGTTTTGGTAAGTTAGAAAAACTGTAGGTCCACTTCGGATTTTGTTTACTACGTTTGATAAGACGGCGGGTACTTTATTTTGTTTTGTGTACGAAATTTATATACGGTAATTAGTTGAAATGTAAGGCTGCATCACAGGAATTTTTTTAGTTGCGTTTGACAAGTTCTCTAGTAGATACATAATTTTTCTTTGTGATCAAAATTTAGATATGGTAACTTGTCGAGAAGAAATTAGTCTTCAAGAAAGAAAACTGTAGCTCTCTACTCGAGTTTTTTAGTACTGTTTGACAGTTTATATATTTTTAATAAATTCATAAAAATGCTTAACACCACCATCAGAGTATTTGTACAATAATTTGATGTTAAGGAAGATGGTGACAAAGACAATTACGAATTTGAATTAATTAAAATAAGGAATATTTAAAAGTAACAAATCATAAACTTGTATGGAATAGAGGTGTTTGTACTTAATAACGAATTATCCAATTAGAATACGGAATTATTCAAGTTATGTACCATTAGTTTGAAAAAAATTTTACAAAGCTTTTTTAAAAATAATTTTTGTGATTTATTATTTACTATAAAATTAAAAGCGAAAAGAGTGTTGGTGTTACTTATGATGTACATTTTTGGTTTGTGTAACAATGAATCCACGAGATTAAAGTGATAAAAGATTATCAATCTCAGTCACTAACAACTTGCTGTTGGAAGTGTTTTAAACCATAGACACTATAAGTTGAAAGTTATTTTCGGACTTTTGTACATCAACTTAAAAATTGAGTTAAAATGCGATAATAACAAATATTGATAAGCATGCAACGTACACCAACTCATAAAGGAGCAAACATACACCAAATATCAAAAACGCACCATGATACCAGGAGCGTCTACGTCAACAATTTTGATTTTTTTTTAAAGTTTAAGTTGGTCAAAATTGTATACAATTTAAATTACAAACTTGGTTGACATATTCTTATAAATTTTTTGTTTTCAGGGTTTTTAATAAAAGCCAGTTGGAAACAGCCATGGACATGCGGGAGATGGACTTGACAGTAACAGCGCCGAGCCGAGGGAAAAATAGGAAATAACAACGCGAGAATCTCCAATTACGCGTTTTTGAAGATTGCCGAAGAGCGTCCAACAACAGTAAAATCCAATATGGCTAACACGAGGGTTGTTATTGCAAGTAACAGCTCCGAGCCGAGGGAAAAATTGGAAAATACAACTTTTCCGACGAAAAATTTTTTTAAAACTCCGACGGCGAAGCCGAGGGAAGTTAAAAAAATTTTTCTAGGGAAAGTTATTTTCTAAAATTTTCCGCCGGAATGGGGCTGTTTTTAGAATTACAACGCGAGAATCACCAGTTTCTGAAGATTGCCGAAGAGCGTCCAACAACAGAAATATCCAATATGGCTAACACGAGGATTGTAATTGGAAGTAACAGCCCCGAGCCGAGGGAAAAATTGGAAAATACAAACTTTCACGACGAAAAATTTTTTCAAAACTTCACGACGGCGGAGCGTAGCGGAGCCGAGGGAAGTTCAAAAAATTTTTCGAGGGAAAGTTATTTTCTAAAATTTTCCGTCGGTATAGGGCTGTTTATGCAATAACAACGCGAGAATCACCAATTACGCGTTTCCGAAGATTGCCGAAGGGCGTTCAACAAGAGTAAAATCCAATATGGCTAACACGAGGGTTGTTATTGTCCATCTACTTAAGTAGAAAAGGAGAAGATGTAGTCTAAATTAACAATGGTGATGACAGATAAAAATGCCAATACCTGTTGATTCAGTTTGAAGCTTTAATAACGGTTTAATCAGCTGGATATAAAAAAGGTTTGCAAAATTTAGTATTTATGTCTTTAAAATAATGGTTAATTTATTGTAATTTGCATGCATTTTAATTTTTCAAAGTTTACTTACAACTGTCGTAGTAATTTAAATGTTTTGGTCTAAGTGCTGCCATCTAACGTAAAAATTTGAAAGAACACAGGTATCTACTTGCACGGCTGTCATACAAGACAGAAAACTAGAAATAAGGTAAGTTTTTTGGCGAAGTTATTTTTTATTTCGGATATATAACGTTAGAGGGCGCTACATGTTATTTTAAATCAGAGCCAGTATATTTAGAGAGTAGCGCAATCAAAATTTTCGCCGCCATATTTAGTCCAATGAAGTATACGCCCCATAAGAAACAATAGTAATTTTTAAACTTTTTATTATTAATTACACTTTTAATATACATTTTAGGAAAAAAAATAAAGAATTATTATATTTTTATTACAAGTTTATTTAACGTTTTTCAAAAATAAATGAAAAAAGGCATTGGAAACCTTTTCAAACAGAGATAAGAAAGTGCACTGCAGTGCAGTTTATGTTTTTAACTTTTTTAACGCATTTCTCATTCCAATACTCCGGCTTCCACATTTAACCGATTCTTCTGAGTTAGTATTGAAGGAACACTTTCTTAGCAAAAAGTATAATCTAGTTCTGAAGAATATTGTTAAAATTTTTTCATACACATTATGACACTTGGGAAGTTCGTTAATCGAAATAGGAAGATTAAAAAATGTATTTATTAAGGTTTTTAAATTGATTTCACCTTTTACAACCTTTGCACTGTGATTTCGAAAAAATACTTCTGCCTGTAAAAAGTAGTCGAAAACTAATTTGGTAGGATCTACCTATTTTATAGGTCTACCTATAAAGTAATTTGTGATAATTTGAAATTTATTTTGACTATTATGATAAATACCTACTACTTCTCCTGTAGTATGGTCAAATTGAAATCCAGGTTTTATAGCCATTTCGTCCATTAAGAGAACTGCATGTCGTTCTTCAAGTTTTATCCTTTCCATTTTAGTTTGTAATAATGGGAATATGTCTTCTAATATTCCAGGACGAAATTTAAAGTTTTCTATTCTCTTCTGCAAAGTTCGGATACCAGGCAGAGGATAATTTTGTTTTCTTAGTTCTTCGTAACCAGTCGTACCACATGATAAATACAATTTAAGAGACTTTTTTATTGTATCACTTTCCCATGTATTACCAATCATCTTTCCTTTTTGTAAAAATCTAATTTGATCTTTATTAAAAATGGTATTTACTTGTTTTGTACATGTTTCATTTTTTTCCTTCAAATTTTTGATGGTTTTATACGCTAGTTGTAATTTTCGCTGTAATTCCAGTACCCGTGGATGTGTTTCTTCTTGTACAGAACTATTACGTTGTATATCATCTGGATGTAATAAATGTAATTCTATAGGATCTTCAATCATCTGGTCACAGTCCGGGACACCTACAAATAAGTTTAATAATCATTATAGTTCTATAATTAACATGTAAGAGATAAAAAGCACATACTTTCTATTTTAATTATTGTCTTATCGATTCTAACTTTTGGTGGTTTTCGTGGTGTTGGAATAACCTTATGTGAAAATAAGGTAGGAATAGCATTCCACCGTAGAGGTCTTTTATTATCCTGCCGATTATTTTCAAATTGATCGTGAGTGAAATGATTCTGCAATGTAAAATATAATATTATGTAAAATTATATTACGCAATAATTAAATTATGGTAATTAAAAATCCGAGTCTTACCTCACAAACAAATGCTTCTCCTGGCAGATTTGTCCGATTTATATTGTTAATCCATTGTTTTTTTCTATCACTATTTTTAGGTCCCTGGGGCAGTTTAAACAATCTAACAACCTTTTTCAGTTCTTTGACTGCAGTTATAAGCACAGCAACCCGGCATTTTACACGTTTATTGTAATCAAATTTTTTTCTAAATTATTAATTAATTAATATATAATATTATATCGTGGGTATTCTGCGAAAATGCATTAAGTCAATAATCATAGTTTTGACATAATTGGATTTGAAAGTTTATATTTCCTGAACATCTTTATGTATTTTTGACTCATAGCAGAAATTATCTTGGTTAGTTGTATAAATATGACTTTAGTGCGTTTTTGCAGTCTATACAACGTTCACCAAGCAAAAACAGAGCATGATTAGCTAACCAAAAAACAACAAAATAATTTTGACTTAATGCATTTTCGCAGAATACCCACGATATATTATTAGTACAAATCAGTACTAGTTATTTCTGTAACAATTTATCACATAATAATATTATGAAAAACTAACACAACTGAGTTTATAAACTTTCTACAACCATTAAACACTGTTTACTTATGTATGGTTATGTATAGTATGGACAAAACATGGCTGCCGTGTCGGCATTTGGTTAGATCAAAGGACGGCGCTACTCTCTAAATATACTGGCTCTGTTTTAAATTTCAAGATCTGACGTTTCTTGAATGACAGAATTTAATTTGTTTACATTTTTGATTAATTTTAGCAAAGGAAATGTAGCATTTTACGTATTTTGTATAATAATTTATTAAGAAATTAAATTTTTCAATAAACTCAAATAGTTAATCTCCTGACATACAGAAATCATTACAATAAATGTTTGCAATTTAAAAAAAATTAATTATACAAGATGACGGGAAATAATTGACGAAATTTTCTGAGATTGTAAAGAGTATGTTTTTGAATAAAAATGACTACGGAACATATGACCGGGAACATTTTTTTGATCACGCAAAGGAGTATTTATTGAATTTCGACTATATTCTTGATTGCATGTTGCGTGTGTCAGATTCGTCATTTGTAGTATGTTGTTACTTGTGAACTGTGTTAGCAGTTGAAAGTGAACGAAAATGTGTTATATTGCCGTGTTAACCGTTTACCCTTCTGTCCGATTTGCACCTGATGTGTTGTTTATCGAGAAGGTTTCACGGAGCATGGGACATCGTGTAACACCAATGTTAGTCTCGTAAGACTACTATAAAACCATCATTTAATAAACATTCATTTTCATGGTGAAGAAAACGTTTCTGGTCCTTTGATATGACTTGAGCTGCTTAAAGACTTGAGATAAACTTTACTATATTGGTCTTAAAAAAATATTCGGATAAATTATAATTATTTTTATTCGAAGATTATATTTATTTTCATTTGTAACTTAAGAAACTTAAACGAATTAACGTTTAAGGTTGATGTAGATAAATTTTTCTAAAATAATCTTTTGTCACGTATACACGAAACATATGCATATAAATAAAAAAGGAAACTTATTAATTTGTGAAGAAGTAATAACAATTTCCTTTTTACTCCCAACGGAACCCATTTAGGGTGTGATGTTATTAACAAAGAACTTCACTTGTTAGTGAAATTAAGTAAATCCAAGGGATATTTATTTATTTCATTAATTTCTCACGACAGGAGGTAATAATGGCTTTGCTAAAACTTAAATGCTGAAGTTGTCACATTTTTAAGAATTCTGTAAACAAATTTAATGTAGACGTATTTTTTTATAATCTTTTGTTTTTTAGGGTTTATTCGCGGGGCGAATGGACTTACCTGCAGAAAATCAAAAAGGGTAAAGCAAAGTTTCGATAACATAGATTGATTTCGAACTTCGATAACGGTTACGGAACAACTTGCGGATAGAAAATAAAAAGGTTTGTAACATTTAATTTTTGGTGTCTACAGATTAATGGTTATTTGTAATTGGCATGCAATTCAAGGTTTTCAAATATTCATAATTGTGCAAGATTTGACATTAAATCAATAAAATTAAGTTGTATTATCAATATTTATTGCTAGGTGTCGCTATTAAGTACTTTAAAATATTTTAAAACAATTGACATGGCATATTGTGCAAAAATAAGTAATGATTTGCTTTCGCGTGTTTTAACAAGGTTGTACACCTAACTTTTAACGAATATTCTTGTAGCTTTTTTACTAATGCATGGAATTTAATGCGGTTTAAAGTAAATGATTCGAAGAAAAAATCTAGTTGGAAAGTCATTAACAACTTTTTAAAGAAAGATTTTCATTTTTATTTTTTTAATTTAACATTCTAATAACCTGAAAATGACTTTCCATGTATGTAGAAACTATTAGAATTAAAATTATTTTTTAATATGTATATATTAAGAAATAAACCTTATATATTTGCAAAATAAGAAAGCGCATTAAAATCTTTATATGGTAGTGCACTCTGGCACCATGAACGCTATTTCATAAACCTGCATATTTATCGTCTTATTCAATTAGTTTCCACTGATTGCGCAGACGGAAATAGTGACAATCTGTAAAATTCCTTCTAGTGAATTGTACATATACAGCCGTCTTAATTAACTAAATTATGACTTTTTTAAAACTTTTTACTAATTTTTAATTTATCCTAGTGTTCGTAACAAATAAAGTGAAACAGTGCCGATGTAGTGAATTGGATTACGACAATCAATTGGAAGTTGGAACGGAATGCCGAATTATTGCAATTGCTGTGTTTGGAATAAATCTAAAGGTTAGTTATACTGCTATAATATTTTGTTTAAACAGGAGTCACAAAGTTCAAAATTAAAGCTTTATTAGTACGATTTTTAATGTATAAAACGTAACAGTAAAAATTTATATTTAAATTTTGAGTTTCCTATATTATTTAAATTTAGTCTACCACCATAATTTTGAATTAGTGATTTCAGCGATTGCTGTTTTTCTTGTTAATTTCCAGGCAATTAAGACAAAAATTTTTAAAGCTATTGAATAAATGCGTAATTATTATTAAGCCTGTTTTTCGTGAATCATACGGATTAGTTAATTTTTGAAGCAACACTTATATATCTTAGGTGTTGCCAAGTAGCAACAAGTGAGGTTTATTTTATTCGGGAGGCTTTAAAGAGTCACAGGCTGAAGGCTGATGCAACTATTTTTTTAAGAAATTCTTCAAGGAAGCAGGAGATTCTTGTTTCAAGTTAACAGTTTTTTAACAATGAATGAATAAACGAATGCTCTTACTAGTTTTGTTTTACCTTGTACCTATTAACAAATTCGTCTACTTTTAGGAATTTGCAATCGAATATTAATTTTAAGGTAACACATTTAACATTATATAAAAGCTAAATTTATATTAATCTTTTGTTTGAAAATTCGACGTCATATCCTATTATTTATCTTTTAGTACCTGATAATTTTAAGTAAATTAATCAATAAATTTGCTGGCAATAGATTTTAATATTTATATTAGAATATTAGTTGCAAACTTGTAAATAATGTCTTTGAATCTTATTTTTCCAGAAGGCGGCGAGTAAATCAATTATTTATCTTTCAAGAATAATTCAAGTTGTAAATAGATTTTTTAATACAAAAAAAAATATATTATTCATAACAAAATTTATAAAAACATTAGGGGATTTTAGTAAACGGGATAAGTAATTAGAAGTTATTCCTCAGCAGCCTTCTTATGAGTTAATTATAATTATGTAGAACTTCCAAGGGAATTATAATAAAAATGAACTTTAAGAAATGGTTTAAAAAACACTTGAAATTTTCATTATATTTTAATGTCAAATAATTATATTGTGTAAAATCCTTGCATTTCATTTTCAAAGAAGTTTATAATACATATATGATTCACAGGAAAGGTGATAAAGCGCAGCGTTTTTTTGAATAATCGTTTCGTTTTATTTGGTTTTGTGTAATCTTTTAGAAATTTTAAAAATATGCGTGTTCAAATTTTTGAATTTAAAGTTAATTATGTGAACAAAAGGACTTAAGCCAGAAAGCACATCTGTGCAAATTTGACGCAATATTCTATTATTTAGCCTTTAGTACATGATAATATCAAATAAATACTAGTCATCAATAAATGACAATGAATGCGGGCAATAAATTATAATTTTTATGTTAAAATATGTTGTTTCTAAATGTGCCGACTTGTAAACAAAGTATTCGACTATTCTTATTTTTCTATAAAGCGAGTAAATCAACTCATTTACTAAAGTAAATAAGAAATTATTATTAAGACGGTTTTTCCAAAAATCATACCGATTAGTTAATTTTGGGAACAACACTTATTTGTCTCAGATATTGTCAAGTAGCCACACGTGACGTTTATTTTATCGTACATCAAATAATCATAGTCGAGCAGACTTGAAAGGTTTACCCGCTGAAGGCTTGTTGCAACAATTTTTTTAAGAAATTTTTGAAAGAAGATTCAACAATGAAATTGTCCTTACTAGTTTTGTTTTACTTTGTATCTATTTACAAATTCGTTTAGTTTTAGGAATTTGCAATCGAATATTAATTTTAAGTTAACACATTTAACTATAAAAGCTAAAATTATTTTAATCCTTTGTTTGAAAATTCGACGTCATATCCTATTATTCATCTTTTAGTACCTGATAATTTCAAATAAATTAATCAATAAATTTGTTGGCAATAAATTTTAATTTTTATATTAGAATATTAGTTGCAAACTTGTAAATAATGTCTTTGACTCTTATTCTTCCAGAAGGCGAGTTAAATTAACTCAACAATAATTTAATAAATAGATTTTGTAATACAAAGAAAATATATTATTCATAACAAAATTTATAAAAATATTAAGGGATTTTAGTAAACGGGATAAATAATTAGAAGTTATTCCTCAGCAGCATTCTTATAAATTACTTATAATTATGTAGAACTTTTAAGGGAATATAATAAAAATGCATCGGAGGAAATGATTTGGAAAACACTTAAAATTTTCATTATATTTTAATGTCAAATAATTTATATTGTGTAAAATCACTTGCATTTCATTTTCAAACAAGTTTATAAAATAATGATTCACAGGAAACGTGATAAAGCGTTGCGTTTTTTTCAATAATCGTTTTATTTTGTTTTGTGCAATCTCTTAGAAAATTTAAAAATGTGTTTGTTCAAACAAAAATGTGTTTGTTGTTTGAATTTAAAATTAATTATGTGAACACAAAGGACTTGAGCCAAAAAGCATATCTGTGTAAATTCGACGTCATATCCTATTATTCATCTTTTAGTACCTACCTGATAATTTCAAATAAATTAATCAATAAATTTGCTGGCAACAGATTTTAATTTTTATATTAGAAAATTAGTTGCAAACTTGTAGATAATGTCTTCGACTCTTATTCTTCCAGAAGTCGAGTAAATCGATTAAAAAATAATTGAATTTGTAAATAGATTTTTTAATACAAAGAAATTTATAACAAAATATATAAAAACATTAGGGGATTTTAGTAAATGGGATAAGTAATTAGAAGTTATTCCTCGGCAGCCTTCTTATGAGTTACCTATGTAGAACTTCCAATGGAATATAATAAAAATGCACTGGAGGAAATGATTTGGAAAACACTTGAAATTTTCGTTGTATTTTAATGTCAAATAATTTATATTGTTGCGTAAAATCACTTGCATTTCATGTTCAAACAAGTGATTCACAGGAAACGCGATAAACTGCTGCGTTTTTTTGAATAATCGTTTCTTTTATTTTGTTTGGTGTAATCTTTTAGAAAATTTAAAAATATGTCTGTTTAAATATTTTAAATTTAAAATTAATTATGTGAACAACAAAGAGTTAAACCAAAAAGTATCATCTTGCTCAAACTGAGATGAAATATAATAAGATTTGCATTTGTAAACAGAATATTTTCATTCGATGCCCAGTTGGCATTAATTCCAGCACACATTTTATTAAATCGTATGGTATTTTGTCGAATAATAACCCAAGCTTGTAGGTAGTTTTAGTTTTTCTCGTAACCAATGTTTAAGAAACGGCTAAAATGTTTGCGTCCTGATCGAAATGAGAAAAGAAAATTTCTGAACTATTCCAAAATTTTAATAATAATTTTGAGTTTAATAATAAATTAACATTTGAAATTACTATGTCAATTTTATTTTAATCGAAATTTCTTTGTGTTCAATAGTTTTTTTAAATCCACGACACATGAACATTCATTTAATCAATAGTTTGTAAGGACGTTTTTTTTAAATGGCATAAATTAAATTAAAAACGCGTCCATTTTTATTTTGTTAAATTTAAGCAGATACATCAAAGAAATCAACTTATAAATTTATACAGATATTTTAATTTGTATTTTAAAATTTATTTTCTGAACTCTTCTTCGGTTTAGTTTTAATTGATTTTATAATTATTTCTTCTCGATGAGAATGTTTTTTCATCGAATCATGTTTTCCAATGACCTTTTCGTTGGCCTATTGTAACGGCACCCGGTATTTTCATTAGTTTATTAATATCGCTTAATTAAAATTAATTATTACCATGGTTTTGATAATCGGGATTTTAAACGGTTTTGCAACTTTTCAAAAATTTTCTAAATATGAACCATCGATGTTACAGAATTAATTATCAAACGAAATTTATCATAAATACTTTGTCACTTTGTCATGCACTCCGAGTGAATGAATAAATTGCACGATTATTTTTTATAAAGCTTCTTGGCCGCACCGACAAACTTTATTTGTTTATTGCGTTCTATTGCGTTCATTCTTTAAATTTGGGATATGTTGTATACAATTCGAATTACAAACTTGGTCGATATATTCTTATAAGTTATTTTTATTTTCAGCGTTTTCAATATAAACCATCCGAAAGCAGCCGTGGACATGAGGAAGATGAACTTGACGAAGTAGAAAAAGACATTACCTATTGGTTCTATTTGAAGATTTAAAAACGGTTTAACGAACAACAGCCAGATAGGATATAAAAAGGTTAGCAACATTTAATATTTGTGTCACTTATTGTAATTTGTATCCATTTTAATTTGAAACTCAATTAGAAAAATATTTTGAAACACAAAAGTCATTACGATAAGTGGTTGCAATTTTAAGAATTTTAGAGGGGGTTCGATTTTGCTACAGCCACGAAAATTTGATTATTGTTAGTTCATCAGTAGTTTAATATTATACAGGGTATCGGGATTAACTTGGTCAAATTTTGAGATATTGTCGATGGTATGTTTTTGAATAAAAATGACCAAGGAATATAAGACGGAGAACATTTCCTTGATCATGCAAATGGATACTTATTGAACCTCACTCTCCAATTTGCACCTGATGTATGGTTTATCGAGAAGATTTTCACAGAATATGACATATTGCTGGCAGGCTTTCATCGACAATAAGGGTCAAATTTCAAACAATTCTTGTAACACCAATGTTAGTTTCGTAAGACTTTACTACAAAACTATGAATTAATAAACATCTATTTTCATGATGAAGAAAACGTTTCCGATCATACATTTTACTCAAAAACATATTTTTTACGATTCCTAAAACTTTGGCGAGCTAGTTAAAATTTTTAATTACCCCTTTAATTCCATCGAGTTTCTGAAAATTTTTAACAAGGTTTAATAAAAATTAACTTTTCGTCGACATTTTGAACTTTTATTTCGTTTCTAGAAACAGAAAACTTTTCAAACGCAATATTCAATTACCTTAAGTTGAGTTGGTTATTTATGATAATATTTCTAATTATGAGTTTTAATGTTGATTTAATTAGGCGTAACAATCTATGATCATTTTAATAAATTATAAAATTTTTGATTTTATAAAAATTGTTAGTTATGCATTTTATTGATTTAACATGTAACTAATAAATATAAAAACTTAGTACGTTATTATAGTCCAAGTAAATTGACTCAAATAAAACGGTATCTTGATGACTTATTTGTTGCGAAACACAACAAAATCTTAGCTGTAAGGGTAGCATATATCGTCCACCCCATTTCTTTGTAAATTAGTGTTATACCTACGAATCTAAGGAGTTATGCCTGTTTAAGAGGTCGAAAAAAAACGACTTTTTGTTATATTTGTTTTTGGAAAGTGTGTACTACACAATATTTTCGCACAACAATATTTATATTCGAGAGAGTTTTGTTTAAAAGATAATTAGTAATTTTTTTTGTAAACAAATATTAAAAATTAAATGAAGACTGGAACTTGGTTATTTTAAAGTATTTTTGTACAAAAAGTATTTTTCAAACAGAGCTCTTTGAAATAATTATGAAAAACTTTCCTGAAAAAAAATAAATAACAGTCGTTTTTTGAAAACAGAAATGAGGTGGACGATATATAACCACGCTTAACACTGAAGTTTTACTGGTTTTCGCAAGAAACGCGTCTTAATAATGGCTCGACGGATTGACTTGGAATTTTGAGAACGTAAGAAAATATAAACACACAATAGCTGCTATTTTATAATTTAGTTTTTAGGAATTTTTGTCTAAAAGTAGACGTTTTGACGTAAAATTTGTATTGTTTAAAATATTGTGCGTTAATGTGTTTAATATATTATATGGTGTTACGTAACAGGGATCCAATCCGCATTGCAAAAATTTGAGAAAACGGAGCGTCAAGATCTAAACTGTGCCTATGTTAACACAATTTAAAGACATTAATTTTTGTTAACATGACCAGTTTACAAATAAAAATCTAAACTAACGTTTTCTCAAATTTTTGGAATGTAGATTGGATTCCAGTTACGTAACAACACCATTCATATTGTGTTCTCAAAAGTTTAAGTCAATCCGACGATCCGATTTAAGATGATTAATTTGTTATGAAACACACCAAAACCACCCCAATCTCAATAGTAGGATATATTGTTCACCCCATTTTGTAAATAAATGTTATACCTTCCAATTGAAATAATAATTTTAAAATACTATCGGGTGGTTTTTCAAATAAGTACAAAAATCATACCGCTAAATTTCAAAAGGATATCTCGGGCGGTTTTCGAATTACTGGAAAAAATAAGAATTAATAGCTAATTTTTATTTTTCCAAGTCTTATAGGACACCCGGGAAGAAACTCTTCAAAATTTGGTAGTAGTATCTTTAAAGTTATTTGCAAATGCATGTGCTATGATTTGAAAGTTGTTATTTTCAATTGCAAGGTATATTACTGATTTCCAAAAAAATTTAGTGGCGGAGGGATGCTCAGAACCTTCCCTCGTTAGATTGGAAAACGGCAAGTTCCAACAGCGGCGGAATGTGATTAGTTTTATCGAGCCAGAGACCAAAACTCAATACCGGTGACAAGAGTAACTTGTGGAAAAAGATTAAGTTGCGCCACGAAAAAATGTTTGGGTTGAAAAGGTGAAACTGTTAGGGGTAGCACCGGGCAACGTGGGTAATGCAAAGTAGGAGATAGTCTGGCGTAGCCAATTTTTATGCGCGGTTTTAAGTTTGGCGGAGAAGGTTGATTTGTGTAGAAATAAAATAGGATTCTAATTTGTATTTTTAATTCCAGACGAACGCATTCCCGGATGGCATAGTAGATCACATAATCCGGATCGTAGAGAGGGCAGTTGGAGACTTGGGCGAGAAGTTGAACGCCGAAGTGTGAAGTATTAAATTGTAACTCATATTGCAAATCACAAAACAATGACTTGTACTTATATGTTCAATAAATCGTAATCATAAAACGCAAATTTCGACTCATTGAATGACGCAGCAGACTTAGCGAGTAGGAAGTCACATGATCAAAATCCCACCAAAGTCTGATTGCCAAGGTGGGGACAAACAATATTTAAGTAAGTGTAGCTCTGAGGGCGGGTTTGTGGGACACGGCGAAGCCGTCAGTAAACACTCCGGTCCAGATACTTGCCGAGCGGAGCGAGGCCCGGACTGTAGAGGCGATGGACCGGTCCAACTCGTACTGGGTATCGACGAAAGCTTAAGAAGAATCGACGGACGAATGCGGCGCGGAGCGCCGCATTCGTCGGCGGCATGGGCCGAAAAATTTGCTAAGTCCGAATGTCAAATTTAAATTTGACATTCGCACTTAGAAAATTTTTCAAATTTAAATTTGACAAACTTCGAAGGAGTAGTAGTGCCCCAGCGAAAGAAGACTTACCTACGAGAAGGGTATCGATGCCCCCTTGGTACTTACTTAATGTAATATGTGGGACCCCTTGGCATCATACCTCATGTGATACTTGGGCCCCCTTGCTATCTTACCTAAGTGATACGTGGGCTCCATTGGCATCATACCTCATGTGACTCATGGGCCCCCTTGGCACCTTACCTCATGTAAGGCATGAGCCCCCTTGGCACCTTACTTCATGTAAGGTGTGGGCCCCCTCGACACCTTACCTAATGTAAGACGTGGGCCCCCTTGGCACCTCAACTCATGTAAGGCGTAGGCCCCCTTGGCACCTTACTTCATGTAAGGCGTGGGCCCCCTTGACACCTTACCTAATGTAAGACGTGGGCCCCCTTGGCAGCATACCTCATGTGATATGACACCTTACCTAATGTAATAGGTGTATGTCTATTGATGACACACATAGCTTACAACTTATGATGATGCATACAAATAAATAATATGACAGTGTATTGTGTTTTACTTTTATTCATGATACGAACGTATTACAAAGTCCTTAGTAACATAGCTTAACAAATAAGTGCAACACTTGATTCAACTGGATGATGTCAGAAGTTGGTAGGTATGTCCTTGTCCAATAAGTATGGCTGTTCTTGTGCGACTATGGCTCATAACTTGAATCTGCAAAGTAGAAAGCATGTTACAATATTTTACAAAGGAAGCATAATGTTGGAGCACCGTAAGTTTTTATCGGATACGCCTATGATACAAGTTGTTTGTATTTGAGTGACCCAGTGATTTAAGTAGAAGTAATGACTAAAATAATTATATTCTTTTACATTATTAAACGTTTGTTTTATTTGTTCATACATCTGTCTTAAATATAAGTTCTTGCAACAACCAAGATACACACACAGTGGTGTATTAATGGATGGTAATTTTGATCTTATATTTAAAACGGACATAAATTAAATAAATGCAAATATTGTATTTGATTGGTAAACTTTAAAAATAAACAATTTAATGTTTTTCACCTTTTTGGACCAGGAAAACATAAACTGGAGGAAAAATTGTTACAATCTTTCTTATTTATGCTTTCCCAATACTTTAAAAGCAGAAATCCATGAACAATATAATGTTTTTCACCTTTTTGGAACAGGAAAACATAAACTGGAGGAGAAATTGTAACAATTTTTCTTATTTATGCTTTCCTAATACTTTAAAAACCAAAATCCACAAATAATTTTATGATTTTTACCTTTTCGCAACAGGAAAACTTAAACTGAACGAGAAATTGCCATAACCAAACAACTGTAACACTTGATTCAAGTGGATGTGGACGTCAGAACTTGGTAGGATGTCCTTATCCAATGAGTATGCCTGTCCATCCATGACTATGGCTTATATCTGAATCTGCAAAGTAGAAAACACGTGTTACAATATTTGACAAAGGAAGCATATGTATGAGCACCCTAAAGATTTGTTGAATACAATTATTAATTCGTTGACATTCATAAGGAATGGCACAATTACAAAAATTATAAGTCAATTATTAAAATGAAAAGGAGGATCACGCCGACTGTACTGTTGTAATCTAAACCCGTATATCAATATATGGGCTTTGGAGAAAGCAATGGGAAACCACTCCGTTAGTAATTTCCTGGTTTGTCACCTTGGCTTCTACCAAGTTGAACGTCTACACACTCAAAGAAGTATAGATGTTCAAGTCAAGCAAACTTCCATAGACACATCAATAAATTATAGTCTGAATAATCTCATGTCAACAAACGGCTCAAGCATGGGAATTATGGAATTAATTAATAAGAAAATATGTTCAAAAATTAATGAGCTTGACAATATTCTACCATCACCTATATTATTACATTTCTAATGCCATTAGGTCATAATTTCTATGCAGATTAGCAACTACTAACAAATTTTTACTCGACTACATTTTCACATATCACTTTATGGCTGAAATTTTTTCAGTCGCAACGTTTTGTTATCTCCTGGTTGATTGTTATGTTAATTTTGATCGTCTCAAATTTCGCAAGTTTAGTTTTCCAAAAAGAAAATATACTAAAATAGTCACCACCTAAGAATTTTTCATGAGCGATACATGCGACATTGCAATATTTTTGATTACATTTGTTCGTCGGCCAAACTTTATTTCTGGGCAAATTTTCGGTTCCTTCCAATTTCATATTTTATGCCGGTACAAAAATTTATAGATTACCTCATTAGTTTTCAAAATGAAAAGTTATTCTAAAATTTTTGTAGTGAAATTTGAGACGAGAAAAATGAGAGCAAAAAAATTGAAAATGTACCGGAAAATAAGACAGGTACCAAAAACGCAGTAGGTAATTTTGGCAAAGTGATTTTATGTGAAAAGTAGTTGGTGCAATTATTGATTCCACAGTCTAGAGCAAATAAATTGTTACTCAAATTAATAACTTGATCATGCATAGCGTGAATAAGTTGATGAATTTTATATTAAAAATTTAGGACTTATCAATTTATTCATGCGATCGATGCACGGATATTTAGATGCACCTCCTTGACATCATATTAAAAATCCACAGTGAAACTAAAAAATTTTAGTTTCACCTATTATAAAAAAGAAATCCCAGAAATTCATGGATTTTTTTGTAAGACTGAATTATTATTCAGATCAGTATTGTGGATAATTTGAATGGTGTTATGTAAGAGGGATCCAACCTACTCGCAAAAATTTGAGAAAACTACAATATTTATACATATTTTTGTTCGCAAACTGGCCGTTATCAAAAATGAATATTTTAAAATTGTATTAACATAGCCAGTTTATTAGGCAAATTGCAATGATAAAATTTTTAATTATTGCTTTGTTGTCGTTTGTCATTCACGCAATCATTGCAATCAGCTTTTCCTCAATACCCCATTTCATATTTACTGCTTGAGCTTAAAACATCAACAAAAACCTTGTGTACATCACAAATAATAAGTGTACCTTTTCCGAGCAGCCATGAACAGCCCACACGTGGGATTTAAAACATGCAAGTACATTAAATGTAACTGAACTTTCGACACGACTAGGTATATTAATATGCGTAAAAACTTATAAACAAAAATAAGGACAAGTATCTTTATGAAAAGAAAAAGTGGTAATAGTAAAATTTCACACCCTACAATTTTATTTATATTACCCCAACTTTTCTGGAACTTGCAAATCATTTTTATTCAATTCACAATTTAAAACACCAAAGAATGGGCTTGAGATTTATTTGAACACATTCCACTAAAAATCGACAGTTATGTCAACCGTAAATTTGTTAGAGAACCAATTTTCAGTCAAAATATTAACTCTGTTGTAAACAGAGCAGTTGCGATTGAATTAATAACCTAGCATAATATTGCACAAATAAAACTGACCTTTTTTTTTCAAATACATCAACTCCACCGATGGTTCTTCATTTTTGCCAACGTTCCCACTGTTATCTTCTACACTGCCCCATTTAAAAACTACAAAAAATCAAAAATTACAAAGTAATTCTGAAAAGTGCATAAAAAGATAAGTGATTAAATTATTTCGTCATTTATAAACTGCGGAATTGTATTCATAACAGGTGTAAACAAACAACTGTCACTTGCAATTCACATCTCACGAAAAATGCGAGAAACAATTTAGCCAAGTTACTTACTTTATTTTTTAGTTGTCGGCTGTGTTGCGCTTGAATACTTTGGCATTAGATGGCAGCACCTACAACAAAAATTTAATTTAGTCATTACAGGTGCAAATTGTTTATGAAATAGAACAGTTTACAAAAATTTTAAAGCACATGCAAATTACAAATAACTTAAATTTTAGATTCCAAATATTAAATAAAACAAACTTTTCTTATCTATCCAGACAATATTTCGGGAATCATTATTAAAGCTCCAAACTCATCTAACAACCATTTTCGAATGTTTCAATCACCTCTGCTAATTTACCAAGTAAATTCGATTCAATCTTTTTTTATATAGGCAGGTCCATCCTCCTCATGGCAGAATCTCTTTTCGAATGGTAATAACAAACCCTAAAAATGATAAAATTTAGACTAAACTTTTTCGTATATTCAAATTTTATATACAAGAATTTTCAATAAGAAAAATATTAATATTTAACCAAAGTAAATTATACCAATACTGTTTATGGGCTATTTACAACCCCAATTTGGTGCCAAGGTGCAACTAAATAAACTGATTACAGGCAAGTGCAAATGTGTAAACTAATAGGCGATTTAAATCCTGACCAAAACCTCACCACTTAATTGCGTGTATGTTCTGCGTAGGCATTCACACGTTCAAACTTAAGGCAAATGCATAATAATTATTGATCTGTAACAGTAACAAGAACTATTTCCAGTTTTGTTTATTTAATTATAATTAATTAACTGATGTACAGGGTGTCCCCGTGACCGTGGAGAACCTTTGAGGTGGTGATAAAACACATTTTTTTAAGACAAATTTTTAAATAAAATTTTTGTCCAAGTCCAAACCCTTGCGGGGTACCTCCCTTTAAAGCAATATTTTGAATTTCTGATTTCAAACGACCATAGCTCCAATATTATTGATTTTTTTAGACTTAATGGATTGGACCTTTTTTAAAAATCATTCGCTTATCTACAAATTAGATTATATCTCCTTATTGTCTAAAATAAATGGTTTTCGAGTTATAAATTAAATTAAAGGAAAAAATGTTAAAAAAATCTGATTTTATTGTTTTTACTTTTCTTGTGAACCCCGTATCTCTTAAATGAAACGTCTTAGAAACAAATTAACGGCCCAAACCGAATAGGAAATTTAATCAGCTACAACTTTGGTCAAATAAATTTTTTTGGGAAACCAACTGTTTTCAAAGAAATTCTGAAAATAATGAAAGAAGGTGTAGGTAAAAAAATTAAATAACAAACTAATTAACAATAATAAATAAACAATATAAATTAACAAAGTAATTAACAATAAACTAATGTGCTTTATAACAATGTCGCTCAAACGTCAAACGCTACAATACGTTTTGACATTAAAACAAATTGAGATTTTTTAAAATTTTGTGAATTTAATTATTTTTTACTTACACCTTGTTCTTTAATTTCAGAATTTCTATGAAAACAGTTTAGTTTCCCAAAAACATTTATTTGATCAAAGTTGTCGCTGTTAAATTCCCTATCCAGTTTGGATATGGCCATTTGAAACCAGCAATTCAAAATATTTCTTTAAAGGGAGGTACCCCCCCCCCCAAGGATAAAAATATTGGAAAAATACTGGACTAATGGCCGCTTTCACCAACCTTCGTTAAATATGTTTTGACGCTGATCAAATTAACGCTCCGTCAAATTTTGACGCCTTGTTAAACTAAAAGTCGTTTCACCAACGTTGATCAAATTTAACGTTCTTTAAATTTGTAACCAAGTATTATTCAGATTGGCTGCAATGTAATTTCAAATTACCCATTTTCTATTGGCTCCAAGTTTTGACAGTTATTAAATCGATACCTCAATGCAATAGGGTAACAAGTCAAAAAATGCAAAATTTGAGTTATAGACATATCATCTTATAGCCCTTGTTAAGATCTAAGTATTTCAATACAAAAACAATTTTATATATTCACAATGCACTAGAAATGGCGCAAGTTTCTTTTTGTAAATTGTATAATTATAAAAATATATTAATTTTTAACTTGTGATAAATATATCAAGTAAGTTTAAAAGTGAACAAGTTAATTAAATGTAAAATATAAAATTTTTTATTTTATAAGCTTTCAGCGAGTTGTATAGCCTTCGTCAGAATAATAATTAATAATAATAATAATTGTATCGCCTTCGTCAGAATAATAATTATTATTAGTATTAATTATTATTCTGACGAAGGCGATACAACTTGCTGAAAGCTTATAAAATAAAATTTTTTATATTTTACGTTTAATTAACTTGTTCACTTTTAAACTTACTTGATATAATTATAAAAGGTAATAACTTGGAAAAACGTATAAAAAGGCTTAAAATAAGCGTTATAAATAAATTTTAAAATGTTAGTAAATATTTATCAGTCAATCAACGGCTAAAATTACATTTCAATTGAATAATAACATAATAAGATAATCTTATTTGTATTTTATAAATATTTTTAAATGTCAATTATCTCGTAACTATGAATTTTTAGTTGTTACCTTATTGAATTGAGGTATCGAATTGGTGTTTCTACAATCAGCGATTGAGAATTGAGCAACGCCATTATAAAAAAAATACTCACAATCAACCGGTGTCAAAGCTCGGAGCAAACTGAACTATCAGCTGAGTCAGTCGACTAAACAATCGTCGTGTATGCGCGCGTGGAGGAGCTTCATACTGATTTAGCAGTTGACCGATAGTTCAGTTTGAGACCGCGGGAAGTCGAACCTCGAACCGCCAAATATTGTTAAAATTATTAGTTATTAATTAATTTTCGATTTTTTGAAAAATAATTATATTGGATTAAAAGAAATTGATATTTTAACTTAATTCTTACTATTATGGTAAAAATTTTAAATTACTATAAATTGTTTTAACCAAAATTTTAAAGGAACACAAATTTTATGACCATCGGCAGCTTTGAAATGTCGGCAGCTTAGTTCAAAATAACCCTTCGCAATAAATTAGATTGGGCATTGCAAACCCATAAATTGTTTTACATTTTGGTCCATTTTTGGTCTAAATTTTATGTAGAAATGCACATTTGCTTAAGATTTCTGAAATATTCTTTCAGTTTAATTTAGTTCTTCGTTTTAACAATATTATTTTACCATCGCCATCGATAAAATAAGAATTTAGTGCGTGATTTTTATTTAAAGACGGTTTTTTACAATAAAGTTTAAAGTTTACCGAAATTGCGTGTGCGGGGGTGCGGACGGGAGAGAGCAGACTGAAGGTGATCACTTCGTAATTGCATAACGCGGAGCAAACGTTCAATTGTTTTATAATTTGTCGTGTAATAAATCTTTTTGTACCTACCTACATTAATATGAATCCTAAAAAGCGAAAAGTGAACAGTGAAAATAGGAGATTTCTGACAGAATGGACTGAACAATATTGTTTTACGCTGCCTGATAGGTCTCAAGCGGTTCCAGTTTGCCTCATATGCAATAAAACTATCACTATTGTTAAAAGTGGTAATATAAAGCGACATTACGAAACAATTCATCAGCAATTCCACAAAAACTTTCTACTTGGCAGTGTGGCTCGTAAAGAAAAACTTCAAGCATATCTTACTTCTTACAAAAAAAAGCACGAAATTACTAGTTCGCTGTATGAGCGAGCAAGAAAAATCCACAGAAGCAACTTTACGTGTGTGCTGGATGCTTAATAAACATCAAAAACCATTTTCTGATTCTGAGATAGTGAAAGAATGTATTTTGGAAGTAGCCACGGCACTTTTTGAAGAAAAAAAGGATGTTGTCGCTGCAATTCAAAGTATTCCATTGTCAGCAAGAAGTAATACAAGAAGAATCGAAATTTTAGCTGCTGATATTAAAAGCACCCTGCTTGAACTTCTGCAAAAGGCTCCTTGCTACGCCATAGCACTTGATAAATCATGTGACATTGTTGATGATGAACAAATGTCTATTTTCGTGAGATTTTTTGACATCGAAAGTTAGATGTTCAGGGAAGAATTGCTAGTAATATTGCCGTTGAAAGGTAACACTCGAGGAGATGATATTAAAAGCTGATATTAAAAGCACCCTGCTTGAATTTCTGCAAAAGGCTCCTTGCTACGCCATAGCACTTGATAAATCATGTGACATTGTTGATGATGAACAAATGTCTATTTTCGTGAGATTTTTTGACATCGAAAGTTAGATGTTCAGAGAAGAATTGCTAGTAATATTGCCGTTGAAAGGTAACACTCGAGGAGATGATATTAAAAGCTGATATTAAAAGCACCCTGCTTGAATTTCTGCAAAAGGCTCCTTGCTACGCCATAGCACTTGATAAATCATGTGACATTGTTGATGATGAACAAATGTCTATTTTCGTGAGATTTTTTGACATCGAAAGTTAGATGTTCAGAGAAGAATTGCTAGTAATATTGCCGTTGAAAGGTAACACTCGAGGAGATGATTTATTCAAGGCCATTGATGAATTCATTACTAAATCCAACATTAGTTATGAACTTATGATAAAATGGTGTCGCTTTCAACTGACAGGGCCCCAGCGATGATTGGCAAAGAAAAAGGTGTAGTAAAGAGAATCAGGGATAAGAATTCAGGTCTAATATCGTATCAGTGCATAATTCACCAGGCAGCCCTTTGTGGAAAACTTAGTGCTACATTGAAAGAAGTAATGGAAAGCTTGGTCAAGTTGATTAATTTTATGAGATCTCATTCTGCTCTTCAGCATCGACATTTCAAGGAGTTTCTTTTTGAATGTGATTCAGCGTATTCTGACTTATTGCAACACAACAATGTTCGTTGGCTGAGTAAAGGTCAAGTTATTGAACGTTTCTGGTTAATAAAAGAACAAGTAACATCCTTTTTACAAAATTTGGGTACGGAGCAAGAAAGCATTTGGAGTTCATAACAAACGAGCGCAATATGCTAGCTGTGGCTTTTCTGAAAGATATTCTGGAATATTTAAATGCGCTCAACACAGAGTTACAAGAAAGCGGGAAATTAATATGTGATCTGATTCAAAGCGTGTCTGCTTTTCGTCGCAAGCTGGATATCTTTGAAAAAGATATTGCAAGTCAAGAATTTATTCATTTCCCAACAATTTTTGAATATAAAAAGGAGAACTCTAAAGAAGACATTCCAGTGTTTTTAAGATTTCTGTCTGATCTTAGGAACGAATTTGCTACAAGATTCCAAGACTTTGCAGAGATGAGAAAGCTGTCTCAATTCCTTACATCGCCTTATGAAGTTGATGCATCGGCAGAATGGACTGATGTGGCTGCGAAGTTGTTTGTTCTTTCAAAACCTTCACTTCAAATGGAGATAATTGACTTACAAGAAGATGTTTCCTTGCAAATGTATAAAACTGCATCCACTGAAGAATTTTGGGGTAAACATGTTTCAGAAAAGTATGAAAATTGCAAGAAACTAGCTATAAATCTGGTCACTATGTTTGGATCGACATATGTATGCGAATCATCTTTCTCAAAAATGAATTTTTTGAAGTACAAATATCGTTCGAGATTAACTGACGCCCACCTTGAAGACACACTTCGTATTTGCTGTTCCCCTCATGAGCCAAACTATAAAAAACTGGCTCAAGATCGTCGGTGTAATTTCTCGCATTAATTTTACGTATTATATTTTGTAATAAATTTATGTATCTTAATTTGAAAGCAAAATACTTAATTATTATTAATTTTTTTTTTCTGGACCTCGATAAAATTTTTCAACAGCATCCGGACCCCACTTAAAATACTTGCTGAACTCTGGTATAGCCCATCAAACTTTTTTATTGGCCGATACCAAATTGTTATAATTTGCGCACTTGCATACATCTACATCTAATTAAGAAATTGAACAAACTATCGGCCGATATAAAGTCTGCAGTCTGCGAAGGCTCTTAATGGTCAGAAAAAAATTAAATGCAACATACCTTTTAATTCTTATTCACATATTGTGCCTTGAAACGTTAACAACATTCAAAATCACTCTAATTGTAGTCGTGGAAATATTCATAATTCAACAATTCAACGCTACCTTTCAATGTTTAAACTTCTAAGTCATGTTCTTCGTGACTGTCTTCCATCCTACAAAAAAATAAATAATATACACTAATTTGTTAAAACCAACAATGAAATACGGCTGGATCAAAACTCACCTATCAATTCCAAATATAGCAGTGTGTTGCTTGTATATCCCAATAAATTTTCAATATTGATTAGCCAATCGGTAGACTTTCAGTTCATTATGGTTCATCATCTGCTTTGTTATGAGGTCTGTTTGTAACAAATTAAAATTACAAGGAAAGAATTTATCAAAAGTTCAAAATGAATTAATTTAAAAACACAAAAGCAAATAATAAATTGTCACCCATAAACGAAACATCACTTTTATAATTTTAAATGCCAAGGAACTTACCAGTTGTTCTAGATTTCTCGTCGTTGTATGATAGTCGTGAATTTAGAAACCTACAGTCACTCAATTTTCGATGTTGGATGGCAGGTGGTAGCAGCTACATGAAAAAAGTTAAATTAATAAGAAGTAAAACAGTTTACATAAATAGCAAAACTTTAAAAAATGCATGAAAATTATAAATAGCTGTCAATTTGTAGTTAACAAATATTAAATGTAACAAACCTTTGTATCTAGTTGATGTTCCGTAAATCCACATAAACCTTTATCAAAGCTCCAAACCAATCTAACAAGTGTTATCAAATTTTACAATTTATTATCCCTGACAATAATTTCCAATTTTATTTTATTCTAGATAAGCAAGTCCATCCTCCTCAGGTCTGTACCCATTTTCTGATGATTAGTATTGTAAACCCTGAAAATAACAAAATTTATGATAATCTGTCCACCAGTTTTTAAATGCAAAAAAATTTAATAAGCAGTTACTCTTAAAAGCTGAAAATTTTGTTCATAATCTCTTTCTGAGTCCTTAGTCCTACGTAAGGACATAGTGAACACTTCTTCTTCAGAAGAGTTCTCTTGATAGTTTGCCATTATAATAAAGTTTTTACTCTGTTCGGAATCAAACCGAGAATCTCGACTTAGCAGTCGACGCACATAAACATCAGGCCGTGACCGTCTTCACATAATAAATTGGTAAAATTAATTTTTTAAATTTTACTGATGCTAGTTGAATCATTCTGCTAACTCTATTTATAATTTAAATTTAATATGCAACAATTTTAAGAAACAAACTTGTCAATAATTTTAACCACAGTAAGTTAAAGGTTTTTCTGTTATGAACCATTTACCAGCCAGTCAGTTTGATGCTAAAATAGTGTACCCTGCAAACTATAAAAACAAACCACAAACCAAATTATTTAAAATTTTTTATCTCAGGGCCCATGGGATTTTCGTAACTCGGGTGGGTACAAAAGAATTCCTTGGGCTAGCTCAGGTGCTCTCGGGTTAATCGATGTAGTTAGGTAGAGCGCCAAGTAATTTGATTCCAGGATTTCAAAGCACTTGCTTGGTAATTACTAACCAATGAGATATAAGCAATTTTACCAAGATAAAATAAGGTAAATAAAAAAAACCACAACAGATGAAATCGAGCACAATGAAATTTATTTACAGAAATTACAAAAAAAAGAAATGATGAACAACGTTGTATATTACTGATAATTGAAATGAAATAAGACTGGGGAAAAAGTTGTTGCGCACCATATGTGAACGAGTCACAGTTGAAGGTAGTGCTATGCAAAGTTTCTAATTTTAAGTTTCTAAATAAAATTTATAGTCAAAAACTATTCATTAGATGGTGTAAATTGATAATAATTAATAAAAAAAATTTCGCTCGGAATCCGGAGAATTGCAATTCTTTGGAGAAGCGGTATTTTACACTAACATAGGTATTTAAATCAAAACCGAGGTTTACGTATCGCTTTACAAAAAAGGTGTTTACGTGTTGACAAACTTCTACTTTTCCATAAAAAATTAATTACTGTTCGAATATTTAATAAGTCCCACATTAAAATTTACGACACAAACAATAGTAATAAAATGGATAAACAAAATATATAACAAATAAGTAACTTCGGGTGTCAACTGGTAGCTGATTCCAAATCCAATTGAAGGTCCGGATGGTTTATAAAATCAGCAATAGTGTTGAAGACAAGATACTCGGGTTGACAAATTGGTAGGTACGTAGGGTTCCCGCAGGTAATAGTAAAACGAATCCTCGACAGTTGTTTAACATCAAAGTAAGATTGTGAAAAAAATACGTCTGACCTTATGATGGTTGTGATGTGGAGGCTCGATGAAGTATTGGTCGCTCCTCGTCTCAATTCTCTGGGATCCAACAGTTCGAAAAGGGGAAGAGCCACTATTTCCGGAATATTTCTATTCAAATACAACTTTTCCAAAAAAAAATCTCCTACGTGTGCCCGCAAAGGTGCAACAAAATAATTTCCGAATGGAGCAATCTTCCGACACACAGAAGCTATCAGGTCGCTTAAGCGCTATCGAGATCCAGAAAATACTAGGAGAACTCACAAAAAAAACTACTGCCTCTCTTTCAAAAACACTTTCGCCTCGCTTTCTTAGAAATACCCTTTCTTTCTTGTCTCTCTTATCAGATCACACACCACATTATTTCAAAATCAAAAATTTTCGAAAGAATCAAATCATATCCCAATTGCCATAAAAAAAGTCAAGGTTTATCAAAATTCAAACCAGTTCACCAAACAAATGCAAATAAAATTCTCTAGCACAAAATTAATGTAACAATAGAACTAAACAAACCTATTCCAGGCAGAGAAATCCAAATCCTGACCAAAATAAATCACTCCTGATTATTTTGTGTTGTTACGTTAGAACTAAACTGAGCGTGCAAATGACCAGTTACATCTAATTGTTACGTTAGTCTTGTTTTAATTCAATAACAGATTAATTAAAGGAAAGCAATGGTAGCTTTCGGTAATTCCAATCTAAAGACGGTCACTATTCACCGACAAAAACCTGTACAGTTCAGTTGTGATATTATATTTCAGATATTTTATAAAAATTCAAATAGTTTATTGTTCGTAATGTTACTTATTTATGTGAATGAATAATAATTATGTAATTAAGGTTATACAAATTATAAAATAAATTATTGAAGAGCAATAACTTCTCGAAAAAATGATCAAAGCAGATCTTCAAAACCGTATACACAGAACGAAAACAAATGCGTAATGGCCCTAACAAACCAGACTAAACAATCGGACATAGGACTTACAGTTTGGCCCAACACAGACTACAAGCTCGAGTAAAACATTATACCTGCTAAAGAGCAGGTGTAAAAACTGATAAAGAATCAACCAAAACTGAGCCGACATTATTTTTATTTTTAATTATAATCTTAAATTTTGTGACCTTTTATGTATATAAAAGTTTACTTAGTTTTAAGAGTTTGCAGAAAAAGATTCCTTTTGTAAGAAAATAAAAATGTTTGAATCTGTCGGAGTGCTAACTACACCCGTAAATAATCCAAAACCTGCATAAGTTTGATTACTTTGTATCCATGCGTAAAAATGTAAAATACATCCGATAATTTGTAATTTATTTATAAAAGAAGATTTATTAGAGTTCATAACTGAAAATTAGTGGTATAATTTACAGCGGAATATTAACTTTTGTTTTTGTAATAAAATAAGCCTCCCGTTGTGCTACAACTACCTGTCACAATTGATTAATTAGGTAATGTTACTGTACTGTTAATTAACTCCTCCTTGGTCCTTTTGCCCTGACGAGAGCTTGGTACCACTTCTTATTTAGAAAAATCCTCTTGGCAAATACCTCGGTGGTTTGCCATTGCCTGTCAAGGGAAGACGGTCAGAATAAAGTTTTAACTTAGCTCGGGATTTCGGCTTAGCAGTTGACGCACATTAAAATTAAAAAACACAGTTAAAATTAATCAAACCAAGACTATGAAATTTTTAGCCGGTGCATTTTAATAATTCTCAATTAAAGAAACAAAGAAATTGCTATAACAACCCTGCAGTGATCTACACAATTGACTTTAATCAGATAATCTTTTGAAATTCAAATATTTTTACTATACTAATTGAAAATTAAAAAAATATGCTGGTTAAATGATCAATAAAATTTTTTTTTTATAATATAGGTTTTTGGCAGTAGTAGTTTGCTATCTTCACATGTTTATTTTTATTATTTGTACTATGTAAGTAAATTAATTTAATAAAAAACTTCATCAGCAAATATTTAACATTGATAAGTAATCTCTAAATTGACCAGACGTTCTGACCAAGAAACAGTTCATAAAATCAACTACGTCTGAAGCATAACAGTTCCACTTTTTTTGGAGAAAGAAAAAAAGTTGATGGTAATTACAAAGAAACCAAATATTATCACGTAACATGAAACAATTGACTTAAATAGCAAAAATAAGCTACAAACATGTAACGAGGAGCTACGAAAAAGCAATGAACAAGTAATAAACAAGCATCGAACATATTTTATCAAATTGATAAAAATAGGCCTTAATGCACAGCAAATTGTAACTCAAAGAAAAGATAAAAAAAACGTACGTTTAATTTTAACGGTGGTTTCTCTAAAGCCTGCTACACATTTAAGCAAGTCTGCCTGAATTAACAATAATTTGAAAAAACATTATTACATGTTAAGCCCCGAGTGAGAATAACGCAGTGTCATACTCTTAGTTTTTCTTCGGACAGCGTAACATCAATGTCATCAAACAAAAAGAAGCGGTCACATAAATAGTCGATAGTTCGGCAGAAGTAACCAATTTAAATTTTTGTCATTTATGTATGATTTATCATTTAATTTCCAATCAGAATAACAACTAAATATTATTTGAATGCAAATACCTTTCATTTTCAAGATTTTCAATTTCGACAGCTCTAATATTTTTCAACTGTCGTTGCCCAAATCCTCTCGCACTGTCCACTCATTACCACTTTTGGATTTGTTCTGAAGTCTAAAACAAGTTGAAAATCAGGAACGATTTTTCAAAAGTTCATTATTTATTTAATTTAAAAACATGAAAGCAAATGTTAGTTTTATGACTCACGTACGTTATTATTTTTAAAAAGTTAAATAAAACTTTGTAAATAAGACATATGACGACACCTAGCCGTAAAAATTGAAACTATCGGGGTAACGTAAACTTTAAAAACCAACACAATAATTAAACAAATTAAATGTTTCCAATGATATTTAACTCCTGTGGGTAACCGGGAATATTATTTTTTAATTTTCTTTATTATTTTCAATATAAACTTCGCAAGTTTTGTGCTTCAATGAAACAATACAATGGGAACGTTCAGAAATTCTTAATTAGCTGCGTTCACTTCGCGAATAAATATGTTTATTTTTTAATTTAAATTAAATTAATTTACGTAGCATTTAAATATTTATTTTTTGCGTCTATTACGAAAAAGAAAATGAGTTTCTTGTTAAACCAATTGCGTTTTAATTAATTTTGATCAGTGGCGGACTCTTATCGGGCTGGGCAAGGGGCAGAGCTGTACAATGACAAAATACTAGATGAAGGTGGAGCAGTGGCTCGGGGTGAAATTACCAACTGTAGAAACTACTTCAAAAAATACTCAATATTAATTACTCCAAATAAATGTAGATTAAAATCTAGCACTGCTGACCTTATTTCGCTACCTCTTTAAATAAATTATCCAATGGCAGTGGCAGATCAGTAGCAATATTTAAAATTGAGCGAAAAATTTAAACGTAAAACTTTCGTATTTATGTTTATTAGTGTCAAATATTGTAGTCGGGGAGCTGTTTAAATATTTTTTTGCATGTTTTCTAAAAATTATGTTAATATTTTGATAGGCTGTATTGTTAGTTGTTGACTGGAATGTAGTAATATTGAAGTTAGAGTAATATAAAATAGTAAAGAAAAGTCAGCAAGAAATTATGAATATTGAGTTGAATTGGATTCAATCAAAGTTAAGCAAACTTCTTGATTTGTAGTGACCGCTGGTTTGTGTACTTTTGGTATAATGGAATTCCCGGATAGTCACGGCGCTATAAATCCCTAGAGAACTGACCCAACTCCGATGGGCCATCTCTTCTGTACCACCATTACAAATAACGTTCAGCCACACAACCGACTTCTATCAAATATTTAACTTGCAAACTGTCTAAAGTTGTTCATTGATTTGCCAACAAATTTCAATTGCGACATACTACCACATTCAAATTATTATATTATCAAGAAAAGTTAAGCGATTCTTGTTATCCAAATTTTAAACAAGATCTGTGTGTAAACGCTCGAAAGAAGATTTCATTAAACTAAGTCTTCGTTAATTGACGGAAAAATTTTGTGAGATGTCGCGTAAACCGTAGGAATACACAGAGGAAATTGTGACGATAGCATTATTTATGTTTTACGTTTCTTGCAATTTTCTACTATAACGAAAACGGTTGAATGAAATAAAATTTTCATCTATCAACATAAAACTACTCATCCAGCGAAAAAGAATATTTGGTATCCTAATGTAAAAGTTTATGTTGGTGAAATTGCTTCACTTAATGAAATAACATTTTTAGTTCTTAGTCGAGTATTGCTATCTACCTATATAATTTATTTTTATATCACGTACCGATCGGGAAAAACTTCCCTTCTTGACGTTTCAAAAAAAAAAAAGAATTAAAAAAAAAATTTAAATATTATTTGGCCCGTAAAAATAAAAATTTAAGACGAAAATAACATTTTAACAAATATTTTATCAAATATAACATAATAATATAAACGGTTATTCATGTAATGCAATTTCCACAATACAAAGCTATAAACTGAAAATAAAGTTAAAGTGGTGTAAAAATTTAAGAGTTAGTGCCAAGTTCAAAACAGTAGAAACGCGAATTTGCCACTAGGATTTTTTAACTGACATGTCCAACTATTGGAAATAAATTTATTGAACTTGTGAAAGGCGGTTCTATGTAAGCAATCGAAAAAATTTGTCAATTAATGAAAAATTCGAAGACGTGATTAAACTTCTTATTATCGATTTTTCAGAATTATTGCGACGTACAATTTGATAAAAACATAATGCTATCATTATTTTTCCGCCATAAGTCACTGGAGGAATATTCAGTTTCTTCCGTTGATGAATGATGATGCTTGCTTTCTTGAAAACCGCGTTGGTAATATATCGTGCGATCACGAATTCAAAATATATCTTTTAGGGTTGTCCGGGGAAATTATTTACGTCGTAGACTTACGTCACTCTTAAAATCGATTTTTTTAATTCGTATTTTTAAATGTAATCCTGTAGAAATCCATCTTTTCGTAATTCAGAAATTTGAGCCGAATTTTTTAACTGAAACGGATTTTTTAACTTTAACTTTAAAGCTTCAAACCGAACGGTAAAAATGTAATTCTTAGCACAACCAACTGATTTAATTAAGCATCAATCCGAACGCGACTAGCAAAACATATTAATTTGCTTAATCTTGCAACTTCAACACCATAACTCGCACAGCTAACGGTTAGCTAACGGCTAACAAAATATTGGTTTAAATTTAAAAAAAATTAATTATTTTTAAAAATGCTGTAAGTTTTAAAACTACTTATATATTGTCGTGTTTCGAAAACCAAAACAACATTAATTTCATTTATTTTGTAAATAATTTTTAAAATTCAATTTTATTATTTATTTATTTATAGCATTGTATTAAAAATGTTTGTTAAATTTGCTATGTAAATAAAGGTAGGGAGAACGAGAACTAGAAAGAGTGGGGCTTGAAGGTCGAGTAGTCGAGGGGACGAAAAATCATTCCCGCAATAAAAATTTTACATTGTTAATTGTTTCAAATTAATAAATAAGTTAAATTGAGTTGATGTTTTGTTTTTAATTGTGGTAAAGTGAAGTGAAAACTGTTAAATAAAATTGGAGTTGTTGAAGAATTTGTGATAATTTTGGTCAATGTGCAAAAATACATTGCAACAAATTTGTTTGACCACACCATGTGCGCTTGCAATACCACATTCAAGGCCATAGATTGCAAGGTGAAACAAAAGTTGAGCATTTTAAATTTAATTTACAAAATTTTAAACACTGAGGAGTCTCACGTTAATTAATGGATACCCAGCTAAAGATTAACTTTGAGATTAAGCAAATTTAAAAGATTTGCATAGCAAGAGTCATCTCAATATACAGGGTGTTTCTGTGACCGTGAAGACCCTTTGAGATGGTGATAAAGGACACTTTTCTAAGACAAAAATTATTCAAATAAAATTTTTGTCCAAGTCCAAACCCTTGGGGGGTACCTTCCTTTAAAGCAATATTTTGAATTTCTGATTTAAAACGGCCATAGCTCCAATATTATTGATTTTTAAAACTTAATGAATTAGAACTTTTTTAAAGACCATTTGCTTTTCTACAAATTAGGTAATATTCCCTTATTGTCTAGAATAAACGGTTTTTGTGTTATAAATTAAATTAAGATGGAAAATGTTAAAAAAATTTTGATTTTATTTTTTTTACTCTTCTTGTAAACCACGTATCTCTTAAATGAAACGCTTTAGAAAAAAAACTAATAGCTCAAACCGGATAGAGAATTTAACGGGCTACAACTTTGATTAAATACATTTTTTTAGAAAACCGACAGTTTTCAGAAAAATCCTGAAAATAATGAACAAGGTGTAGGTAAAAAAGAAATAAATTCACAAAATTTCTAAAAATCTCAATTTGTTTTAATCATATCAAATTTTTAGCATAACCAAAAAACTTTTTCGAAACTAAAATGTTTAAGTTATCACAATATATAAATACACCGTATGTATATTATCTTATTATTTTGTTAATTTATATTGTTTATTTATTATTGTTAATTAGTTCGTTAGTTGGTTCGTTATTTATTTTTTTTACCTACACCTTTTTCATTATTTTCAGAATTTCTGTAAAAACGGTTGGTTTCCCAAAAAAATTTATTTCACCGAAGTTGTAGCCCGTTAAATTTCCCATCCGGTATAGTCTAAGTTTTTTTCTAAGACGTTTTGTTTAAGAGATACGGGGTTATCAAGGAAAGTAAAAAAAATAAAATCAGAATTTAAAAAAAAATTTTTCAATTAATTTTATTTATAACTCGAAAACCGTTTATTCTAGACCATAAGGGGATATAACCTAATTTGTAGATAAGCGAATGATCTTGAAAAAGATCCAATTCATTAAGTCTAAAAAATCAATAATATCGGAGCTATGGCTGTTTGAAATCACAAATTCAAAATATTGCTTTAAAAGAAGGTACCCCCCAAGGGTTTGGACTTGGACAAAAATTTTATTTAAAAATTTGTTTTAGAAAAGTGTCTTTTATCACCACCTCAAAGGTTCTCTACAGTCACGGGACACCCTGTATGTATTACCTCGCTGAATTTTTGCTGAATTTTTGAATTTTAGTAGAAAAATTATTGTGCAATCAAATAACAACAAATTTGTAGGGATATCCTTTCAGCGAGTCGAAAAAAACTGGAGGTACTGGCCAAAAAATCTTATGTTGTAAATAAATCCGTGATTGAGCAAAATAAAAAAAATTACGTGGAAAACAAAATTGTAGTGTGGAAAATTCAACAAAGAAAAGACAGTAACAATTTTTTTTGTATAGACACTGGTTCTCGAGTGAAACGCAATATAAAGTTAAAGTTTGCAATTTTTGTTAAACAGACGATTAAATCTGGAAACAGGCAGACAATAACGCTAGAATATTTTTAGCTTTCAAATATATATAATTTACTTTAATCTTCTTTTATTGTAAAAATGTTTTTAAAATTGAATGAAAATGAAATACAAATTAAAAGTATTTCATTAATTGAATTAATGATCATAAATTTTAAAATATTTATTTATGGGAAAATCATTAAAAACTCATACGCTCTAGCTTTAATTGCCTTTATGCCTTGGATTATTTATACTGCAAAATTTAATTATACATAGCTAAAGTCCGTAAATTACTTAACTTTGAATTTTACAGTCACAATTTTGAAATACAGTAATATTTAAATTCAACAAATCACTGATTCAGAAATTTATTAAATAATATAAAGTCAAAAATCAAACATGAAATGAATTTAAAAATTTTATATTTTTTCAAATTTTAATTAAAATTTAAATATATTTTTAAATGTTAAATTTTTGACTTTAGGGCTGTTTGTTAAACATAAACAAGGGGGTGCGAAGAAGACTTTCAGTTTTTTGCTTATTTCTCGAAAATGGTAAACCCGAGCCAAAAAGTGCTTAGGTGTAAAATTGAAGCTGAAAAGTTTACTATTGAAATGTAAGTATATATTTTGTTCACGAAATTCTCAAATTTTTAAAAAACTTTTTTATGCCTAACGGATTTTGATAAACTTTGCGCTTTAACTTTTTAACCATTTTTTTGAGACGAAACTATTCCGAAAAGAAGTTTTACAGCTTTAAATTTCCTTTAAAATGAATATAGTATTAATTTAATATTTTATCTTAAACTGACAAAAAATTAAATTGATTTGAAAATTTTCAGATATATGACACAAAATTATGTATAAATAAAACGGTAATAGTTACAAAATTTTGAAAGGAATTTTTAGTTCAAGAAGTCTGAAAATTGGTTTAAATAATCATCAATCATTACTAAACAACATACTAAAATCTTCAAGACCGTAGCTGTTAGTGTCATTGGATTTTGATAATGATAAGAACCTAAGGCACCTGCATATTAACAAAATTTTGCTAAAACACAATAAAAAATTTAGTAAAATTGAATATTAGCTCAAATATATTTAAATAAATAAATAACAAAATATTTTTAATAATTTAGTCTTTTATAAGCAATAATTTATAACCTTAGAAAATCTACTTCTTATGAAAATAATAATGATTTTTTTGAATTTACTATAAACAATAATCTTTAAACAAATAAATTGTGTTAAAGTGAGATCTTCAAATTAAGGCGGTATTCTAATCTAGAAGCCCGAATTTCGGGCGTTTTTTGACGGTTGAAAAAAGAAAAGAAATTAATAGTTTAACTATACATTTTTTTATCATTTATTTATTTATATTTTAAATTTTCAAAAAAAAATATATTTCACAAAGTTATACGCTGTTGAAGTAGAGGAGGAAAAAAACAGATTGTGTCCATCTTGTCACGATTCCCACACTTCTGGTCACATGAAAAGTAAAAAAAGAGGTAGATTCCTTATCGGAACATATGTTATTATGTTAGAAACCAGGAAAAATAAAAAAAAACAATTTTTCTCGTAAAATGGCGATTACTTAAAGAAAATGTAGATTTTTATGTTATTTTTTATCATTTTCGAATCTTTAAAAAATAGTAAAAATTGAAAATTAAGAATTTTTGTTGGTTCTAACCATAGAGGGACATATAAAAAAAATTCATGCAAAATTTCAAGAAAATCTGTTAATTAGAACTTGAGATTTTGTGACAAACGTTTTGAAAAAAGTAGTTTCGAGAAAAACTTGTTAAAGTTGTAAGTTAGATTTCATGCAGTCTAACTGATACCCTGTTAACATTTCTTTAATCAACAATTCCGGTTTCATATATCTACCTCAAATTGAATATTTAAATAAGTAAAATGTAAAAAGTATTTTTTAATACTATTCTTAGATTCGTTCCGTCTAAACCGGTTGAGTTGCCAGACACTAAAATGGCTATAATTTTTAAAATAATTAGAATTTAAAAAAATCCGTTTAAGAAGATATTTTTGAATATCTAAACTATCGAAATAAAAAAAAATTCAATTTTTTCAACTTTCTAGACTAGAATACCCCCTTAAGTATAATGAAATACCTTAAAAATGAAACCAAATGTGCTTATTTATCTTAATTACTGATTTTGAAATAGCCATTTGAATCTTGGTTAAATTCTTTATTTATGAACAATAAATACAAAATTCTTTTAAGGGCTAGAAAAAAGTAAATATATTTTCTTAAAGTACACTATCGTAGCTATTACATTTACTACTACAATTTCTGTTCTGAAAATTTATTTTTTAAGTGAACAGTAAAAAAGTTAAAAGGCAAAGTTGATTAAAAAACGTCAGGAAAAAAGACTTTCTTGAAAATTTGCAAATTTCGTGAGTGTATACCTCGATAAATAAAACAGATACATAAAAAATAAATAAAAGCTTTCTTATAGGAAATTTTACTAGCTTTATTTTGACACGTAATAGTTTTTTTGCTAGAGCTAACCGTTTTCGAGATATAAGTAAAAAACTCATAGGTTTCGAAGAATCCCTTCATTGATCGAACTAATTAGTTAAAATTAACTACGGGTTAATTATTATGAGAGGTTTAACAAATATATTTTGTTTTTGAACTTTAGTTTTTAATTTTGATGCAAATCTGTTAGTATGTTAAATGATTGGCGCCTCTTCTAACTCTTAAGGAAAGCTACAACCTTGAACTTTAGAGCAGGAATTATTTATATCATCTAAAATTTCCTTTTCTTTATTCTTTTCTTTTTTCTTTTTTTTTTCTTTAATCGTTTATTTATTTAAAATTGAAGAAAATTTAAGTTTTTAATTTTACTGAATTATAGCTGATTCTGAGATTGCCCGAAGTTTCTATTTAATTTTTTCAACTAAATGTGAAGGTTTCTTCTAGTGTAGTCCAATGGAAAATTTTTTGATTAATTCATTAAATTGTAAAGCGATGCATAATAAACCTATAATTTATTTCAACAGTTTGTTCTACTTTTTAATTTGAAATTCGATTAATTGTGGCCATTAATTGAATACCTAAGCATAACAAATTACAAATCACCCTGCTTAGTATTAAACGATGATATATTATGATTAAACGGTTTTCTTTTCATTTAGTGTTGTAACTAAAATATTATACAAAATAATAATAATTTATTATTGTACCTATAAATAGTACACTACAAAATCTGATTTATTGCTAATTCTTTAAAAGTATGATTCTAAATTAATCAAGATAATTATTCTAGAAAATTACCTATACAATAATAATTGTGTTCTGTTAATTTTGATTCTATATTGTACAATATGCGTATTTATATTATAAAATACAAAAAATATTGACGTAAAATATAATTATTATGAAATGTAACGGCGAAATTTAACGCTTTTAAGTGAAATATGTCTAGAAATTATAGTTACATGAAATATTTTTTTATACGTAGTTTCTAGGATGTTATTTAAAAAAATTGTTAAACAAATTTTAAATGTTCAATTTTATTCCTCATTAACATTTATGTTAAGCTTGAAGATACTATTTAGCGAAACCGGTTGTTAACCGATTATTTATTTAGTAATTTCACACAGTTGCTATTTTACTTATATTTGTTTTGTTTTTAACCTAAGGATATAATAGCCTTAGTTTATCTATCTATTTTTTTGTGTATTTTTCCGTAAGACATCTCTAATTTTTGGGCTGGTAAAAACATTACTAATTAAATACTAACATTATTCTTAACATTAACATGTTCACTTCGAAAATTTCAGCAAATGCATATTTGCTATGCTATGCTACTTATCCGTCCATGAGCTCCGAAGAAAAATTTTTTTGGCAGCTGCCATCTGCCAGGCCCTCTTACTCTAGGAGAAGCAGAGTTTTATATCAAAGGTGTTTTTTTTAGATGAGCTGCTTTCACCATAGCTTAGAACCCCCATCTATCTCACCTGTTGGTCCGCGAGTGGTATTTTATTTCCCACTTGCCCGCCGGCAGAGCTGGTGAGGGTATTCCCCTATCCGCCACCTGGGGACGCGTTCTCTAGGGGTCAGGCTTCCCCGAGAAATACTTCCAGTTGTATTATAATTAAATTATTAAATTAATTTAAAATGACGCATAGTTGTAGATACGACAGATCTGCACTATGCTAGATTTGATGAGACTGAAAAGTCTGTGGATTTAGAAGTCCATGATAATCATGGTACACGCCGTTTCGGCGACCGCAGTTCGGCGAAACCGATTCGGCATCGTATATTCGGCGACCCGAAATTCGACTATTTTGGTGATTCCCATTCAACGACAGAAAATTTGACTACATTGATTCGCCGACAGGAAATTTATTTAAGTGCTAAAATTTATTAAAAATATAAAACTTCCTTATTAAGAGAGATAGGGAGATAACCAACTTTAACGATGGGGTGTTAAGTACAAGTTCTAAAAGCCATAGGCGTCCATAAGATTTTCTTTGTACATCTAAATTTCGAATTTAAAAGAATAAATTGAATAAGCTAAAAATCAACAAAATCGAATTTACTGTCGCCAAATTGTCAGTGCCGAATTAGAATTACCGAAACTGGTATATCCGAATATTGGTTCGCCGAATTGACTGTCACCGAATCAGAATCGCCGAAATGACTAGGGGTGCGATAGAAAAGAATTGCTGATTTTTACTGAAGAATCTAAGATCTAAGAAGAATCTAAGATGATGGGGATTGGTTTGAAAACTGAAATTAATTTATCAGAAAAACATTTAATAAGGCAAAGCTATAGAAATTGAATATAAGGAGGGAGGGGGTAGAATGAGACAATATTCAACATTAAATTAATACCTATGAATTGACGATGGTATTAAGAAAGTTATTGGTAAGAAGGGTAAAAAACAAGATAAACGAGAGAAGGCGGCTAAAGTAAAATACAGTTTTAAAATATCTTTGAAAAGAAAGTTAAAAAAAGCAAAGAGAAATAAAATAAATAAGTTACAAAAAAAAGCTTACATCCTTTCGAAAACATTAAACTGACTCAAACGGCGGGGCTATTAATTAAATGCAAAGTCAGCATTTTTGAAAGCATGAAATTTACTAAAAGTGTAGGATGTTCGTTCTGAAAGAAATTAATAACCTCACGCTTTTAGTCAATTTTATGTTTTCAAAAAGATGCTTTTAAAAACACCGATTCTGCATTTACTTGATAGCCCCATGGCTTAAGTCAGTTTTATGTTTGCAAAAGAACGCTTTTTGCGAACATTTTTTTATTATTTTGTTAATTAATTTTTCCTGGCACCAAAATCCATACATAATTATTAATTTATAAAAGCAATTCAGTTAAATTTTTTTATATTAACACGAAAATACATACGAGGCGCAACTTTAAATAGAACACTCTGAGAGAACGGTAAACAATACAACAAAATGGTATAGAGATAATTGGTAGAGAATTCAATTTTCTACAAAAAAGTTAGTAATATCATATTTTACTTTTTATGGTTTTTATGGTTTAGGCGTAAAAGGCATTCGAATCTTAACAACTAAAAAGTCAAAATAAATTTTTCACGCCTAAACCATAAACGATAAATATATGCTACACATAACTTTTTGTAGGAAATTTAATTACTTATATTTTTTGTAGTAGTTATGTCCACTATTAGAACAATATCTGACCACTATTGATGTTAAGGAGTTCACTGCTGCTGTAAGTGCTATATAGAGGGTGTCCCCGTGACCGTGGAGAACCTTTAACATGGTGATAAAGAACACTTTTCTAAGACAAATTTTTAAATTAAATTTTTGTTCAAGTCCAAACCCTTGGGGGGTACCTCTCTTTAAAGCAATATTTTGAATTTCTGGTTTCAAACGGCCATAGCTCCGATATTTTTAATTTTTGAGACTTAATGAATTAGACCTTTTTTAAAGACCATTTACTTATCTACAAATTAATTTATATTCTTTTATCGTTTAGAATAAACGGTTTTCGAGTTATAAATTAAATTAAGGAAAAAAATGTTAAAAAGATTCTGATTTTATTTTTTTTATTTTTTTTGCAAACTTCGTATCTCTTAAACGAAATGTCTTAGAAAAAAACTAACGGCTCAAACCAAATAGGAAATTTAACGGGCTACAATTTTGACCAAATATTTTTTTTTGGGAAACCAATCGTTTTCACAGAAATTCTGAAAATAATGCGGTGTAGGTAAAATAGAAATAAATTTACAAAATTCCTAAAAATCTCATTTGTTTTACAATTTGTTTTAATGTCAAAACGTATTGTAGCGTTTGACGTTTGAGCAACATTGTTATAAACTGCATCAGTTTATCATTAATTACTTTATTAATTTATATGGTTTATTTATTATTGTTAATTAGTTCGTTATTTATTTGTGTTTACCTACACTTTGTTCATTATTTTCAGAATTTCTGTGAAAACGGTTGGTTTCCCCAAAAAATGTATTTGACCAATGTTGTAGCCCGTTAAATTTCCTATCCGGTATAGGCTATTAGTTTTTTTCTAAGACGTTTCGTTTAAGAGATACGGAGTTTGCAAGAAAAGTAAAAAAAATAAAATCAGAATTTTTTTAACCTTTTTTCTCTTAATTTAATTTATAACTCAAAAACCGTTTATTCTAGACAATAAGGGGATATAAACTAATTTTTAGATAAGTAAATGATCTTTAAAGAAGGTCTAATCCATTAAGTCTAAAAAATCAATAATATTGGAGCTATGGCCGTTTCAAATCAGAAATTCAAAATATTGCTTTAAAGAGAGGTACCCCCCAAGGGTTTAGACTTAAACAAAAATTTTATTTGAAAATTTGTCTTAGAAAAGTGTCCTTTATCATCACCTCAAACGTTCTTCACGGTCACGCGGACACCCTGTATATTGTCGTGTCTCGAAAATGATAAAAAATCATAATTTATTAATTTTTAAATTATTTTAAAGTTTAATTTTGTTTTATTATTTATTTATTTATCATATTGTGCATAAAAATGTTTGTTAAATTATTTGCTATGTAAATAAGTAAATAAGGTAGGGAGAACGAAAAAATATAAAAAGAGTGGGGCTTGAAGGCTTGCAGTTTGCAAGCCGATGGAAGTGTTATTTCCCTACTGCGCTAAAATGATAATTTTGAATAAGAATTAAAAAGTGAGTTAAAATTAAATAGAAAGTTGTTTTATTGAAGTGCGAGTGAAAAATAAATTAAAAATTGTGATAATTTTGGTTATTTGTAAAATAACTGAACAAACAAATTTACAAGACCAGCGTTGCCAGCTGCAATCCATATGCGGAGCGCGCATGTGAAGCTAAAGACCATACCACATGAAAGGTAACAAACTTGAGCAAATTTTAATTTACAATTTAACTTCAACTACAAGAGCTCATAGCTACAAATAATGGATGCTCGGGTCATCTCAATATACTAGAAATAACTAAAGTTTTAAGATGAATTACGTGCGATATTTTCGTAATTAATTATTTCCTTCGATTACAATTACACTAAATTATACCAAAACAAGAGACCCAAATGCTAATCGATAGCATAAAACCAATATCAAGATGTAAACTGAATTATAATCGGATTTAGCGCCAATGGTTATTATTGTAATCATGCAAAAGAAATATTATACAAAACCATCTGCTCTCCTGGTATGAATGGAATGGAGTCGAAAAAAATGACTTTGGGAATAGAATAGTTTTGCAGAAAAGCAATAACTTCAACAAAATAGCCTCAAAGAAATTGAAATCGATGAATAAATTAAGCAATTTTCCAAAAAATTAGATCTTGTTTGAATGAATGACGTTGTCACATGCCAATAACATTGGAGAAAATTGAATCTTGTACATCTCCTTTATATCAATAAGTTTTATAAGTGCAAAATTTATTGCTATAAAAATTATACAAAAAACCTACGACACTCTTAGATTTATATGTGAAACAAAGAGAGGAAAACTCTAAGAATAGTATATACCTAAATTTAATTAAATTTATATTATTGTGCACACTTTTATTAACGTTTGTAATAAAAATCAATTTTGCAAGCAAAAAAGAAATTTTCTATTCAAATACAATCGTATTGTATTCAAAATAACGCATGTCTTTTTGTTATAGCTACTATCTTGTGTATCAAAAATTCAATAAGTTCTTTAACCTTTTGTTATTTATCTCGATTTTCGACGATATTTTTTTAAGTGAAAAATCAAATTTTTTATTGGTTTGATTTTCTTTTGTAACGTGAATAAAACTTGTTTCGCGAAGTGTTCCATGTAGTTTTTGAAACTCAATAAAATCTAATTAAAAATATTACAACGTTTCATTAAGTATATTAGAATTTAAGTCTAGAGTTGCACTTGGTATACAATTTCAGTTAAAAGTTGTTTGTTCGTTTCGATTTATTTATTCCCATAACAGTTGACCGGGGCGTAACTAAAAGTTTTTGGAGTAATTTTTTACAGTGTAATGGTAATGCAACAGATCCGAGTGTTTGGAGCAACTCAATCACCTACTTACTATAATTACCCTGTCGACAGAAGAGTCCTTAATTAAAATAACCCCTTTCATTAATCACACACCTAACATTTAAAATTCACCAACAAACAGCAATTCTGAGTTCAGTGCCGTCCAAAATGTTAATTATTAAAGTGCTTTGTTTGAAATTGGCGAAACATGTTAATCCGCTTATTTAGTAATATTTTTCAAACGAAAGGCAAGGTTTTTTTACTTTTCTTCTTGATATAAGCTAAAAAGAGGAGAAATTTAAAATACATCTAATTGAATTTGATTTGTATTTCTATTTTTATGCAGTTGACATAAAAGACATAAAAGAAAAGTCAAAATTCGCTTGAGTAAGCAAACACATAAGAGTCAAATAAATGAAAGACTGTGTAACCTAAAAGCACGATTGGCTAGTGTAAATAAAGTTTTGAAAAAGTATGAGATTGAAAAATGCGAAGACGCTTCGGAAAGGTTAATTGAGGATGTAACGTTGTTCAAAAATTGCGTAGCTAATTTCAAGTCAGCCGAATTGGAGGCAACAACTTACATGCCCACGTGCGCATCTTGTTTATTAACAAATTTATTTGTAAATGAATTGGATTACACCTCAATGGGAGCAGGCACCGTAATTGATTATGTTAAGCTTAAATGTAACGATTAAATTTGATCACAATCAAGTTAAGTTAGTAGAAAACAAATCGACATTGTAAATAATTAGATAAGCGAGTCAAATAAGTCGGATTAGATTAGGTGTAAAACAAACGATCCGATAGATCAATTTGCATAATTATTTTGTTAATCCAAGATTTGGAATAAATTAGTTAATGAAGATGACGCTTCCTTGAGATTTGGCAATAAATAAAGGCCGATAAAAATGCTGCAAGTTAATGTATAAAAAGATGATGGTAAAAAAGATAATGGCAAAACGTTCATCCCTGTGTTTCCAACGTGGTTAATGCACCGTTTCACATCTGGCGCAAATAATTCACAATATGATCGCAGATAATATTTCTTGGGCCAGCTCTCATATCTCTGAAGTGACAAACCGCCGAGTCAGCTAGTCCGAAGACTGGATTAGCCCTCTCGTGGTGTAATATGGCGTGTGATGAGAATAATAACAATAAGTCAGTGGTCCGATTTTTCTCGAAAATCTGTTGAAACAGTTTATCGGATAACTCGTAAATCCTTTATTCCTTATAATTTCCGATAACGTCTTTAATAAGTCAAATTTTTTTTTATATTAACTAAATAACATATCGAAATTTAATAACGCCGCCGTCGCCAACGCGCATTGCACTATCGCAAAATTATTGGACATTTAAATTTAGTGCTTTATGTTTAGCCTAAATAATAACGTTAATAGGAAAGAAAAATTATTAAGTTTCTTTTTAAAGGTCTTCTCGCGTCGATGTCGTCGTATTTCATTGTGATAATTAACTTATAAAAATACATTACGTTGAGCTTAAACGTAAAGTGGCGCTAAAATGAATTTTCACCAAGTCCCAAGATTGTCAGCTTAAAGTCTGGATTAAGAAGAAGAAACGAATAATTTCGTTTAAGTTTTACAATGCCTAAATCTAATTTAAATAATATCATTTTCACTTCTTAGCTTTAACCGCTACTTAAAGAAATGTGTTTTAGTTAACCACAAAACAATATTCATTTCAAAATTTTTAAATTATGTATAACTTCTCATGAAAGTGTATTCTTTAAAAGCTTTTGAATAAGAAAGCTCTCTTTCATGTATAATTAATTGTTATTCTTTTGTTGAAAACAATACGACAAGTGGATGACTTGCATAAACTCCAAGACTTTTTAATCGATACTGGATTGATTACTATTTACAGTTCGGTACAACTTGATTTTAAATAAACTCTTGTAATAATCCAACCAAACACTATAAACAAGCCCGAACTAATTTACCGACGAATTAGAATAATTTATTCTAAATACCTAATAATCCGGTCATTTATTAGAAACTTTTTCACTTAAACTCTTTAGTTTTCCACCGGAAAAGCCTTTTCATTTTCCTACGTTCATCTCTGACCGGAAAATGGCCAAAACTGTCGAATGTTTCTATATTAACAACATCGCGGATTGGCCGTCTTCTACGCACCCTATGTCCAAAAAACCTACATAAGTAAGATTAAATTAGATGAAATTCTACGTAAATCCAAAATAATAATATTATTCTAGCTCTTTCAGTTTCAAAGATACAGCTCTTCAAAAACCCTAAGTTTTCTCAAAAATTTACCCAAAAGATGTCAGCAGAAACTAAACTCCAATCACATTGGAGCCAGTTTGTGCCATGATCATACGAAGCATTAGTGTTGATCGGCACGGTCGTCATGGTCATGTGAATTCTGGATTCTAGATTGGTTGTGGAGAAGAAAGAAAAATTCGTGTGTACTCAGACCACAATTCGAGCCTATTATACTGCCCCCTGTTACATCAGTGGCTCATCGTCCCTGCTATTCCTCAAGCCATCCCAAACTCAGGATGAACTCAAGTGTTTTAGAGGGCAATGTGCCACTAATACTGACCATGCCGAGCCAGAAGTTCCCTAACATAGATCCTCTCTTTTGTGCAAGGGATGGGCATTTGCAAAGACCATGCTTCATCTTTCGCGTGCTTCGTTGCACCCACGGTAAAACCCATAAGAAATCCCGCGATAGTTCGTAGGCTGTCCCGAGACAGTTGCAGGTAATACTTTGCATGCTTACTAGAAAGCCCCCGCGTTGTCGCCCTTGATTGTCGACATCTAGTTACAATTGCTCATCTTTCTACATGCAGTCTTAGATGTCTTCTTTTATGATTGCATCTAAGATTTTAATGATCATCGCAACAAAAGGCTCACGACCACATAGTGGGGTACCCGAGCCCAGCTTCGCCAATTTATCAGTTCTTTCATTGCCCTCTTTCCCTTCGTGCGCTTTCACCCAGTTAAAAGTTAGAACGTTGTGTGGATACTGCGTCCAGCGCTCGAATGCATTGAAGCACCAGAACCGAGATGATCTTATATCGGTTAAGTGCAACAAGAGCAGTTCTGCTGTCCGTAAGTATCTTAATCTTTTTTCCCCGGATATTCATTTCCTAGACTATTTCTGCGCAGTGAAGTATACCCATGAATTCAATTTGGAAAATAAAGGTATACCTTCCGAGCGATAGCATAATATCAAGCTTCAGTTCAGAAGAGAAAATCCCTGCACCTGAGCCTGTATTATTTATGAAACCATCCGTATGTACAGACATATTATGTCAAACTCGTCAGTTCTTGTCGTATTCACCAGAATTTTAAACCCCCTGTCAAATACATATTTAGGAGCTATTTTGTGGGTACCAGGAGAGGCAGAGAAGAGGTAGCCTTCTCAATCACCGATCCCCTGCCTATAAGTCTAAAAGCCCATGCCTGAATACTAAGAGCAGCCCTCACCGCTGGTTCCTTCACATGGAGATTCAGCGAAGAAAGGCAGAGGAAAGCCTTCGAGGCCGCAGTGAATGCCGTTTGCATTACTCTTGTTAAAAGCATTACTCTTGAAAGCAGACAGCTTTCTGTAGCCAATAAAATGAGGACGCTGCCGTTACGAGCACCAGTTTAGTTCTAGGCCACCAAACTAGTGCATCGTTGCATAGCATAGGCTTTATCACGCAGTGTATAGCCAGTGAGAAATCCTTGGGGAAGACCCCCAAGATCTTTCCATCGCTCTACGACACTGCCAAAAGGCTATGCTCTCTTTTGTGGTTTTAAAACTAACATGTTTGCTCCAATTCAGCTCTTTGTTCAGTATTATTGCCAGATAATTTTATTTTTAACTAGGCATTTTCATGTGCCTTAGCTTTTTCTTTTTGGTGAACAAAACTAGCTCAGTCTTGGTTGGGTTAACCGAAAGAGAATGATCCTCGAACCATTTTTCAACAATTCTTAGAGCATTCTGCATCAAATCACCTAGGACATTTTCGAATTTTCAAGTAAGCAGTATGGTTATATCATCTGCGTAACCTATGGTATAATAACTTTTCCCATTGAGGCGTCGTAGAAGACTATCTATCACAAAGTCCCACAAGAGTGGGGAGAGTACACTTCCCTGCAAACATCCTTTAGTGATCCAGTCGATCAGCTCTTAATGAAATTATTAAACGCTCTCTTCCAACTACAAATATTTCTAGTATCCTAGAACCAGTGGCGATTTTACGTGATGATAATAAGAAACCAGATGTGGGGTGACCTTGGTTTCGTTCCTTTTGCTGTAAAGACTCTGGTCAGTTAGAGTAGCAATAAAAAAGCTTTAGTCGTCTTTTAATCAGTATGTCTGGAGATAAACGCACATTTCATAAAATTATATATAGATATAATAAAAGCAGAAATTCAGCTTTGGTGTAGAGTCCATGCCTGCAGAAGCATTTATAAGTCAATTTTTTCATCTTATTGAATAATTCAATGTTGATATTATAACATATTATTTCTGTTATTGTTATAATTTATTGTAAATAGAAAAAAGCTTGTCAATAAGCTTTTACTTGTTTTTAAATTTAATAAATTACAATTTTTTTGTACAATGCACCAAAACCGAGTAAATTTCGAAAAACGAAAATAAACAATATAATTATTATTACAATAGAAAATTAACCTAAAAAATGAATTTTTAAGTCTATATAGTGTGGTAGTTAGTAGTATGTAATGTTAAAATAAACAAACTAAAGACCGATCTTTCCATCTCCTTGTAAGTTGCTTTTAAATTTATCTGCCTTTTAATTGAAATATCTGTCTTTCCAACTTATTTTTTATTAAAAGTTACGTGTACAGTTGGTTATGTGGCTTATAACTTATAGGCTAGTTAAACCAGCTGATAACAGTCTAAAAGTGGATTTCTAACCTCATTATTTGAAAGTTGCTATGAGACAGCTTTTGAAACGTCATCCAAATTAGATGCTGGATGCTAGAAAATGGACAAAATTAATCTGATTGGAGAGGAACATGAAATTGTTCTGGATTATGAAATTATTAATTTAGTTGGTGTTATTTTAATAGAGATCAAAAGCTGTACATACAAAATAGAATCAACCTCGCACAATTAGAAATCATGCAGTTTCACCTCTTCAGCAATTGATATTGACATTGAGGTTTTTAACAACAGGAAGTTTTTATATAGCAATGGGTGATTTTAAAGAATAAGAAATGCCATCGAAGCAACGTTTAAAATTGCAAAAGGAAAACGGAAATTGGAATTTCCAATTCTTAGCATTGCTGAATTTTCATCCAGCAGTTCTCTTTCTCTTTCCACGCTACCGCATCTGCTTCTTATTTTTAATAATGTCTTTATTTTGTAGTTCAACATTTATCAGTATGCGAACTTTATCTTCCATAAAATTCTTGAACCGCTTTCATTTAGAGACTCTTTCATTTTACAGTAATTATAATTGTGTATGTGAAGATATACAAAATTACTTTAATATTTGTTGACTTTTACTAATTAACGTCATTCTATTTACTGCCAACCTAACATACACACACAAAAAATTGTTTAAACTACCTTTTTGTTAAAGTTATGATAAATTTGTTTGGAAAGACCGGTTTTCTTAAAAGTATGTTTAATGTGGTTTTTAAGTTTATCTGCCTGATAGATAAAACGAACTTTACAAGGGGATAGAAAGATCGACCCTTAAACATATTAAAATAATGATCTATTATTAAATAATTATCTATTTATTTAACCTTAAAAATTTTCATTTAAACACGTGACGTTGTTCAGTTTAGTTATTTGGTAAGTCACATTAAATTTTAAGTAGTTTTCCTGAAACAGTTCCTGTTTTTCAATTTTATTTTTCAATTTTGTTTGGTATAATGTTTTCTTGCTTTATTTTGTTTTTACGTTTTTCTTATGATAAATACGACTGAAGATCAATAATAATTGTGAAATAAGGGCCTTTATATCGTATTACAAAGTTTTTTTACATGTTACATTATCACATGTTAATAACCTTAACCATTTTAAACAATATATTGCAATTTTTTTTAAGTAAATAATGATCAACCTTTAAAGCTCAGGCATTCCACATTTGCATGAAATAAACAAGAAGAAAATATTACAGCAAAAACTAAAAACAACTTTTTTTGGATGGTATTAAAAAACGGAGTTTTTTGAGGACTGCATCATAGAAATTAAAGACGGTCACGGCCTGATGCTTATGTACGACGACCGCCAAGCAAAGATCCTCGGTTCGATCTCGAGCAGAGTAAACACTTTATTCTGATCGTATTTCCTTGGTAAGCAATGGCAAACTGCCGAGGTATCTGCTAAGAAGCCTCTTCTGAAGAAGAAGTGGTCACTATGCCCTAGAAAAAAAAAATCTTGAGAAACTATGAAAGTTAGACTTGAGTGATTTTAAAGAATTTTTGCGACAAATTTGATAATTTTCCGAACTAAGCCTGATATAGAGAATATTCCAGGCAACAATAGGTTTAAGAAAAAAATCCTTGCATTTCTAAGTTATTTTCCACGACGAAATGACTTCGTATTAATAGTGAAGTGAGCACGAAATAAAACTACATTGTAGTAGCGATAACCTTTCTCGTTAGCTAGCTATTCAGATCTACGTCAACAGTTTTTGAGAGCTGAACAAAATAGTTCTAATAACAATCAAATTCCTCATCAGTTAAATAGGTAGACGTTACCAACCTAAAACAGTTCTTATAGGCCAATTTATTTTACGAACATAAATAATATATTCAATAAAGTTGCATATTAATGCAATTCCACAGTATTCACTTATTAGCAGGAAATCAGGCTGCGTACCTTTAATCTCTAATATACAGCTATCCGTTTTATTAATTTAATAATTATTTCTAAGTTATGAATTTCTAACATGAATTATGAAGATGTGAGACCTTAAAAAAAAATTTTCCGAGAGTAAAACCTTAAAACTTTTCTAAAAAAACGCAATCAATCGTAGAATAGTAGAAATTGGATCATGAATTTTTTACATATAGTCAAACAATCAAATAATACTTCTTTTATTACCCATAAAATTTTATATCGATTTTTTAAGTGGTAAACGCTAAGAATTAAGTTACTATAGATTATAAAAAGCCTCTTTTATTTACCTTACCGGAGTTCAGTTATTGCTATACTCATGATTCTTTAATTGCTCTTTCTTTATCTGGTTCTATCAAAATTAATAACGTCAATTCAACATTTATCATAGCTTAGCAATTTCGGATTAAAGTCTAAAAATAGAGATTGCACACAAATCTGATTACAACAAAAGCTTAACTACGGTTTATCATCAAATGAGATTGCACGATTAAATAATATGAGAACATTGTCATTTTGATTGCACAATTTTTCAAAAATAAATGTATAAAAATAACACCACTTCCATAATGAGAAAATTTAACTAATAAATTGTCGAATAACCGTTACGTTAGGTGCATTCGTGACTATCATCAATAACACTCGTCCCTAATCAAGGACTGTCATTGGAATTATAGTAGCAATTTTTTTAGATATCAGGGCTGCCACTATCGATTTAAACTTTTTTTTTAATTCTAAAGTAACAATAATTGCAGTTGACACATAAAAGAAGGATTCCGGAACGCCATAAAGTGAAATTTTTATCGTTACACAATTACTAAAATAGTAAGAAATTATCCTGGGATACCAACTTCAGGATGAAGATGTTTTACAAGCAGAATTTAATGAGAAAATAATAATAGTAATATTATTTTACATTTATGCTTTTGTGCTTTAAATTCATTATATTTTCCAATATTACAAATTACAATAATACAAATTCCAATATTTTCAAGTCATCAAAAGCTTCTGAAATTTTGTTTCTAAAAGTATACCGCAATTAATTGTTAATTAATAAACTTTTGAAGCAAGGAAACTTTATCAAATTGCAATCGAAATAATATTTTTAAACTCATTGCCGTCAGCGCCGATCCGATTATTTGAGCGTAAAATATAGCCAAAACTCTGATCGACAGGAAGATATTTTTAAATCAAACGAATTAATTAGTTAAATTAAAGAAAACACAGTTACAATAAACAACTGCCAGTCAACCAGCGCCAATTCCATAAGGATCAAATTATTAGAATTCCAAACACTACAAGAGTAAAATTAATAAATAAATATTATATAAATTTATTGTATTAAAATTACTTTTATTTAATTTTAAACATACGGAAATATTTGGCTTCAAATATAAAATCGATTAAAACATAAGACTACATTCTTCCGTTTATTAGAAGTGGCGCTCGAATAAAAGCCAATCAAAAGTCTCCTTCTAATGAAGATTAGAAATTAAGCAACATATAATTTATTTTGTTAAGATCTTGCCCCGCATGTCAAGCTGAGCCACCCTAAATGAATATCACATAATTTGGGCAATGATTTTCACGTTGAAATCGAATTTTGAGGTTATGTAAACTAAATTTTGAAACAAAAATAGAAACATTTTAATGCTTAATTTGATAACATAACTTGATATGTTGAAAAGCTTTCCTCGATCTGGAATCAAACCTGGGTGTACTAACTGTGAATACGTACAATAGACTAACTGAGCTATCAAGAAGATCGGATTTATGTTGCGTGAAACTTCTATATTAGTATTGCCACAGTTGTTCGTGTTATTTCTTAAGTAGAAGCTATTGATTGTCTAAAAACCAATAGCAGGCGGTAAAACCAATTTTAATCACATAAAATTAAGCTAAAAGTTTACGTATTAATTTAAAAAAATTATAACCAATCTTATCTAATACTTGGTTCGTTTTGTAAAAAATTGGTAGAATTGCTTTCTATTTATATTCTTTAATAATAATTAATTTTGTTATGTGTTAACAGTTCTAAATGAAGTTAAATCTGACGCTGTCAATCTTGATATTCTGAGTAGTACCAATTATTAATGTTACCATTGCATGACATTAAACAATTTCGCAAAATAGCTTTTACTACCTATTTTTATCGGTATCAAACTAAGGATAATAATATTAAATTATAAGGCAGCTTGTTGAAATAGTTAAATAAAATTATTAAGTCCATTAAAACTTTTTAAGAAAATATGACAGATTTATAAAAAATATTAAATTAAATAATTTAAAAAAATATATACATAACATTATTTAAAATTATCAGCCAATCAAATTGCAGAAACTACTGGAAAATGTTGCATTACAGCCGAGCGCTAAGTTAGCTAACTGTAAGCGTGACGCTGGAATGAAGCTTAGCACCGAGGTATGTATACTATTTTATTCACAATTAGTTTGTAAATATTAAATATCAAATTTAATTTTATTTAATTTTTAAAAATTAAATTTTTTGTTAGTTCCATTTATTGCCAACCGACATCGCAAAATTGCAGGTCGGGAAGTGACCACTTTCCGACCTAAGATTGGAAAGTAAACAAAATAGCTTTCTGATTAATTGGCAAGTGAAAGTAAATAATACTGCTTCCCAATGTCACGGATGTGTCGATTACTAACTGATTGTGAATAAATATTTTTATTAATTTGTATGAATTAGTTTTAAATTAAAAATTAGAAAATATACAGAAAAATTGATTCTATTTATGTCATTTTAGATACCTCTATTTTACAATACCACATATTCATTGAAATATATTTAAAACTGATTTTTCATTATGTTAAAATTCAATTTTAATAAATATTATTTCGTCTTCTAAGAAATTTGCGAAATAAACTCTTTTAAAGAAAATTTTATGAGTTTAAAAAAATATGTCATTATAGAACTCTTTCCCTCAGGACAAAGATTTGGAGTTTGTTTAGCAACAACTTTTAGACAAAACAATCGAGTGATGGATTATTTAAATGACATTGCCCAAGTGCCATAAAATTCAGTACCGATAAAAATAAAACTACTATGAACTTTTTAAAATAAGCGCAGGTCTAAAATTTTATAGTGATGTATTATTGTGCATTTTTTGTATAAGTGGGTGTAAATAATGTGTAAATTTTAGTTTTGTGAAGGAAAAATGTTTTGTAATTACATAAATTTACATAAAGCACAAATTAGCGGATGAGACGAGGACTTGTGATAACTTTAATCAAGATTTCAAATTCGAATTAAGGAGTAATTTTGGGTAAAAGTTAAAAATATTCAAAAACTATAGGATAAATATTAATTATATTAAATATAAAATTATAAAAAAAATTATAATTGGTAAATTAAAAATTTAATATAATAAAAACTTTATTGATAGCGGATGCATGCATTTATCAGTTTAAATAATCAAACTTAACAAAATGTTAAAATAATAAAATTTTTAACTATTATTAACCGAAATGACAATAATTCACATTTAACAGGGTTGAACTTAGAATATTTGAATAAACAAGAAAATAGAATTCTGGGGAACTGTCAGACAACGATCATCACGAATTTCACAATTTCAACTGCACTATAGAAAAGAGGACACTTTTCTAAGCATATTAGAACAAAAATTTTGGAGGTCTATGCATTAGTTCTCGAAAAAATCGAATTTGAAAAAGTTAAATTTACATGTATTTTAGATACACCTTTTAACACGGCTGCATGATTAGCCGATTTTGTGTAAGGCAAAACAATTTAAAAATATCCCTGAAAAATGACAGAACTCGCAAAGGGTGGAACTCGAAGCCATAGAACTCGTCCGGGTGTCGACCGCGACTGACAACAACATTAAGAGTATATCAAAGCACTCGTACCGTTAACAAAATGAAGAGCAGAAACTCAACGTGCTAGTTTATCGCAACGCGACTCGTTGCAACAGGGTGTATCGGGTTACAACTACCTACTTTTAATAACTTTAAAATGCCGTTATTTCGAAAACGAATGCCTTCGAAATTTTTGTTGCATTATACTCAGAAAATTGTCCTCTTTCTTATAAGTGCAGATGAAATTTTGATATTCGAGATGATCGTTGTCTGACAGTAACCAAATTCTGAAAAAATTACGCTATAAAAATGGTAAAAATTACTTAAAAATGAAAAACAAAAAACCTGTAACATAATATAAAGGCCTCTATTTCACGATTATTAACGATCCTCAGTCATGTATAACAGTAAAAATAACAAGTGAGAGCAAATATACCAAACAAAATTAAAATATTTTTTACAAAATTAAAAGATCAAGAAATTAACCAAACTTTAAATGTTGCGCTTACCAAATAATTATTTACTTAATAGTTAAAAATTTTATTATTTTAACATTTTGTTAAGTTTGATTATTTTACCATTATAATACCACAAAAATACTTACAAAATTCTAACTTTTTTAAGTTATTTTCTATTTATTTATCAGTTTATTTAAGGAGTCAATTTTTCAATTTATTTAAATAAAATTAAAAATTCCACCAATATATTTTTGAAAAATTATTTATTTATATATGTTTGGATTATCCAGATTTTATTCGATCTATTATCTTATTATTATTTAAATATCTATATAATTTGTGGTGATTTTTTGTGCAGCCAACCCGCCAGTCCAGATCGTGGTGAAATATTTGTTTTATGTACTGCAAATACGTTCTAATTTATTCAGAGGAAAACGAGAAAGGCTAAAATTTACTACTTTAAACACCTCTGTGACACATATTTTAAATTGTAATATTTTATAAAATTTGGCATAGTGATTTTTGTGAGGTGCTTCGATAACCAGCTACGAAAGAAAAGAGATTAATTTGTGCAACATCCTGTACATAATTGAAAAACTTACCAGGTATGAATTTTCTAGAGGTTGAAGGCAAGGACGCCGGACGCTTAGATTTGAGTTAGTGCGTTTTTGATTTGACGATTTGTAAATTTTTGCTTGTTAACCAAGTGAAAATTAGTTTCCGAGCCGTAGAAGCAGGTATTTGTGACGAGTCGTCGATTTCAGTGTAAAATTGCTGAAAAATATTTAAAATTTGAAAAGTTTAATTAACGGTAAATGAAATAAAATTTCAAATATCCTTATTGTTGACCGTAAAAACTAAGAATCAGAAATTAATAGTTGAGATAGAGGTCGTTATAATCTACAAAGTAGATGAATTTTAAAATACAAATTTGTAGCAGGACATCGGTAGTCAGGGCCGTATTAGGAATCAATAACGAATGAAAAAAATAGAAAGAAAAAAATTATTAAATTCAAAACGCCTAAACGAACGACATGTTTCGGACTTATTCGTGGTATTACCCAACGAAATTGCCCTCATCAGGCTCATATTGACAAAAAAAATATAAAATTAAACTTACCATTCCCTTCAACCGATCATGTAACCTTCCACGTGCTCTAAACTAACCGAATGCCATACTAAGAAAATGTATTTTGGTGGAAGGTTACATGATCGGTTGAAAGGAATGGTAAGTTTAATTTTATATTTTCTTTGTCAATATGAGCCTGATGAGGGCAATTTCGTTGGGTAATACCACGAATAAGTCCGAAACATGTCGTTCGTTTAGGCGTTTTGAATTTAATAATTTTTTTCTTTCTATTTTTTTTATTCGTTATTGATTCCTAATACGGCCCTGACTACCGATGTCCTGCTACAAATTTGTATTTTAAAATTCATCTACTTTGTAGATTATAACGACCTCTATCTCAACTATTAATTTCTTATTCTTTGAGAAGTTTGTTGAGTGCAACATTGCCAAGGTTAAATTGAAACGCCACGCCATATTGGATATTGAAAAATTCGAGATTGGAATAAAAATTTAGGTACCTACGTTGAGTGTACACTTGAATTATTTTGGATATAATTACACGTTGGATCAACAGTATTAAGATTGAAGAGTTTTAATCAAATCGAGTACGAAAATCAAAACCACGCCACGCGGTTAGTAGAAAATTGTTTTTTTACGAAACGAGTGCTACTGGATACGCACAGAAGCCAAATGGTGGTCGACTGAACGAGACGAATACCCGACCACTTACGATATTATGTACCAGGTATTTGAAAAGTAATTTGCTCTTTTGTGAAAAACATTTTTATTATAAAATTCAACATTTGTAATAACTTTATAAAAATTATTTGCTACACAATTAACACTAAACGACTAATTAGATTGAAATATAGCCAGATTTTGAATACAGTAAATGAAATTTCAAACTCAGTGGTCGAACATATTACACTTAAAAGCCTACAAGCGAAATTGGTCGCTACTAAGATTTTCCTTTGAATAAAAACATTTTTCGTTATTCAAAATACGAACGGGGTGACCCATAGGAATTCGCTACTGAGTGTTTTATGCTTCCGATAAAAACTGAGCTAACTGAGGTAATTTAAAGGTGAAAAATGTTTTTTTTTTTAAATACCATCACAAATTATTACTTTATTGTACATTGGTTTCAGAATTTTTAAATGCATTTACAGCTTTAAAGCTTCGATTGAAAATTTTTTGGAGATTTGTAGCAGGTTAATTAATTGTTTACGACGTACACTCCCCGCGTACAAGAAGCTGCCGGCTTTGCTACAGCTGGAAGGGTGGTTTATGATGAGAAAACTTCAATTTACCTTTTTTAATAACATTGCAATTAATAAAATTGAAAAAAAGACTTTTACTATTTCAGAATTGGAAAATTCGATGGCGCTGGCAGTTTATCAACAGGATAACAATAAGTTACGAAATATCCTGTAGACAATAGATCTAATCAATTACTGCTACTTGTGGGATTCGCATCGCTGTATATGATGATAATTATTATTGTTTTTGTTATATAGCTGTCGTAAAGTTATTTCAGCATCGGATTCAATGTTTAATGTTAACGTAAATTTAAAATTTTATTTTTGTAAACTAATCAAGCAGAAATTCTGAATGCGTATCTAGTAAAACTTGTCCTTTCATCGTAGCGTTCCCAAGGGAGCAATGCGACAGAAATAAAGTGCCAAATTTTCTAGAAAGGTAAGTTACTTATATCTTATATATCATATTTAACAATCCGGACAAAGGTTCTCTCCGGGGAAGTCTGACTGATTTGCAAGATGGCAGATTTATTCAGAAATATATTGATTGAACTAATCAAATATTCTTTTGCAGACACTTGCACGAATGTCGCTTTGGGTGTTTTGCATTTCTTTTTAAAAATCCTCTAAAGTTCTCAAGTATTTCTGCTCGCTTGGATTCATTTACTCTTGCCAATCTTTTCCAGCTTCTCGCTCTTTTATACTGGATTATATTTCTACGCAATTATATTAAGAACCTAACAAAAGACTCTAAAAGTGTTCTTCTTTTGCTAAATTTATATTACTTGATACAATTTTGTATGCATATTCAAAGTTTTACTTGCAATTAAAAGAAAAAAATATACTTGCTAAATTTACAGCTAATAAAGCAATTTAAAAAGCTCAACTTGAATTATATTACACTTTTCAAAAATTTCATCAAAAACATTTTCGAGATGTAAGTTTTTATGTACCGAAAAGGTAATTTCATTATGTTAATTGCAAAATTTCCTAAAAGAATTGTTTTACTCTGCAGTTATACGAAAATTATTTTGGGCTTAAATTATTGTGTTGCTTACGGTGTATCCAAAGTTTTCTTTTTCAAAATTAAGTAAACAATGAGTGAGAACTCATTTCGGCCTGAGTTTCCCACGAGCATAACAAAGACATCACCGAAACTGCTGAGAAATTTAATCAAGGTGTGTTTATTTACAAAAGTTGGTTGGATTGTTTAAAAAACCCAAACTTTTGTAGGCTCATGTGCACAAAATAACAATATAAAGTTCCCGTTAAGTATTAGCATTACTTTAATTCTATCTAAATTCTAAATTATGGTTTACATTTCAAGGAATTATTATTTTCAAAAAAATGATGGTAAACTTTTTTACAAATTTGAAAACTTTTAATTTCCTTCTTTTTTGTGTATACTAATTTAGATGTTGAAAAATGCGCGAGCTTGTAACTTTATTGTTAAACTTTAGCAAAAGTTGATTAAAAATGAAATCGTCAAGTAAACTCATTGTTTAACATAAAGTTGAAGGACAATAATGAAAAATGAGTTTAATTTTATAAAGTCAAGTAATAACTCAAACCAATAATCTACAAACGACATAATAAAACGTTAAGTACTACTTTAACTTGAAACAAACTAACTTTGATTAAATTAACTACCTACTTTTCTTTTAGTCGAGATATAAGAAAAAGTAATGTTTATTAATGTAGGCATTTTTTTATATCCCCACTAAAAAATAAGGGGGTATAATGAGTATCATGAAATATTATTGTTTATTTGCTTGTAATCTTATTATAGTTGAATCCGATTATTTTTACTTCAATATTTTTTAAATAAATCAATCAGGTCCAGTATTCGTATAAAGCTAGCAGAAGCTAATGAAGCTAAAGCTCCGAGTCTTCTCTCTAGCGGGTCTGGGAATTATATTTCCTTTCTCATTGTCGCTGATATGTACCGTATGTTACAGAAATAAAACTAATAAATAGGAACTCACATAATACATTTAGCTTCGGGCTCCAAAATTCTGCCACCTGCAAATCCGTTTTTCAAATCTGAAAAGCACAAAAGCAATATATTATTAATTGGTAGTTTAAATATAATTTTAAAAATACCAGAAAAAGCTAACTTGTCAATGAAACACTAAAAAGTCTTAGAAAATAAAAAATAAAGTTTTTTATAAGTCGGTATTGGCATATTATTCTATTTAAATTTTTATAAGTAGCTAAGATTTGCTGCAACATGAATAGATTTGTTGAAATTGTTAAATGCTGTTGAAAAAAGCAGGAAATTGTAGGTTAGATATTTACATTTTGTTAAAGCTCCATTAAGTTGACTACGTACGTCAAGAGCAGTCACTAAAATATTTTTTAATCCATTCGGAGAGCTTGAACTTCTCCCATTTAAATGTAGAATATCTAGCAGTTACTCTAAATATATGAGATTTGTGTTAGCAGAATTATATTATTCCGGTTAATGCAATCTTTTTATTAAAATTTATAGCCTGCTATATAATATGCATGTAGCCGGTAAGCTGATAATTGAAATTTTATGTTAAAATTTTTTTTTTGACAATTTATTTTGAATATTTGTCACAGATTCAAATGAATATCTCACTAGGTGCTTAAAATCTAAAGTAATAATAATATGCTTCTTTTAAACAGCGACGAATTAATAAGCACTTTACGCTCATAATATATACTATTTTATCCTCTCTTAAAAAATTAGTCAAAGGAAACAAATTTAAATAAAAAATATCAGAAGAAAACTCATTATGCAGATAGTTATACTGATCTTCGGCGAAATAAAATCCGTAGATTCTACTACGGTCTACTGCAGTCAGGAATAGATGAACCTTTGCCAATCTAAATTATATATTGTCGTGTTTCGAAACCATAAAAATCATAATTCATTTATTTTGTAAATTATTTTAAAGTTTGATTTTGTTAATTTTAATTATAAATATGAATTTTGATGATAATTAAAGTGAATTTAATTTTATTAAAGTTGATTTATTTGTTTAATTAATAAAGTGCAGTGCAAATAAAATAATAAATTGGAAAAGTTGAAGAATTTGTGATAATTTTTGGTCGATGCGTAAAATTACGTCGCAGCAAATTTGTTTGACCAGGCATCCAGGCGTGGCCAGCTGCAATACCACATGCGAAGCCAACGACCATACTACATTGATAGGTAATAAATTTTTACAACAAAAATTTTAAAATTTAAAAACAATCGAAGAAGAGCTCATAGCTAAAAAAGGATGGATGAATCCGAGCAAAAGAATGATTTTGAAAATAAGAAAATTTAATAAATTTTAAAATTAAAACGCTGTATTAATAACGGAAACAAGATAATGAAAATAAAAGAAAAAATTTTGATATTAAAAGTTGAAAATTTAACGGTGACAACAAGGAAAACGAAACTTGGACCAAAAAACGAAAATAATGAAATTGGACAACTGAAAATTATAAAATTTAAAGAACCAAACAAAACGAAAAATTTAACATCAAAGAAAACAAACAAGAACAAAATAAAAAAAGAAGATAAGAAAATTTCAACAGGATCAAAGAACACAAAATTTAATGGATCGGAAAGAAGTGTGAAGATGTGGAAAAGTAGGGGGTGGACGAGAGTAATGCCGAACATCATAATTCATTTATTTTGAAAATTATTTTGAAGTTTGATTTTGTTTTATTATTTATTTATCATATTGTGTATAAAAAAAATGTTAGTTAAATTATTTGCTGTGTAAATAAGGTGGGATTGTAAAAAAGTAGAAAGGGAAAATTGTTTTGATGGATGCGTTATTTTCATGCAACCTGAATTTTAATTATAAATATGAATTTTGATGATAATTAAAGTGAATTTAATTTTAATAGAAGTTGTTTTTTTTGTTTAATTAATAAAGTGCAGTGCAAATAAAATAATAAATTAAAAAAGTTAAAGAATTTGTGATAATTTTTGGTTGATGCGTAAAATTACGTCGCAGCAAATTTGTTTAATGAGGCATCCAGGGGTGGCCAGCTGCAATACCACATGCAAAGCCAACGACAATACCACATTGATAGGTAATAAATTTTTACAACAAAAATTTTAAAATTTAAAAACAATTGAAGAAGAGCTCATGGCTATAAAAAAAATGGATAAATCCGAGCAAAAGAATGATTTTGGGGAACTGTCACGTATGTGGTCACACGATTTAAACTTTTTTCTATTGATTATTGATAAAAGGACACTTTTCTAAGCATACTAAAACAAAAATTTTGTTGGATTATAAATTAGTTCTCGAAAAAATAGAATTTGAAAAATTTTAAATTTACATGTATTTTAGATACACCTTTTAACACGGCTGCATGATTAGCCATTTTTGTGTAAGGCAAAAAATAAAACTTCGGCGCCCTCCGGGTCTGTTTTATTTTTTTACCTAACGCAAAACAATTTAAAAATATCTCCGAAGAATGGCAGAACTTGCCCAAGGTGGAATTCAAAAACACAGATCTACGTTTACCTGGAATCCGAGATTTGCCATAAATAAGTTATTTTATAATAAGGCCGAAGGCGCCCGGCGGCCTTGTTTTTTTAACTAACACAAAATTGACTATATATTAATGTATTACGATATTTTAATTAACCTAATAATTCGAAACCCATCAAAAGCGCTATTAAAATTACGAATTTTAAAGCTTAAATCTTAACATTTCAATTTGCATGATGAGCGGATGGTCTACAGTACTGACTCTAGACCATTCTAGACCACGAGTAAAGCACGGCAAAACTGAGTATATCAAGTTACACGCCCCTGCTAATTCGCATTTTTAAAATGCCGTAATTTCGACAACTATTGCATAATCCAAGAAAATTTTTGTGTTAATATACTCAGAAAATTGTCCTCTTTCCAATGCTCAATAGGAAAACGTTCAATTCTTGTGATCACATACGTGACAGTCACCTGATTTTGAAAATAAGAAAATTTAATAAATTTGTATAGCGCGGGTATTAAATTTTGTGGTTATTTCCATGTATAAGTACTTAATGTCAGGGACTATTAATTAATTTAAAATAATTTAAAATTTAATTTTTATAAAAAAGCTAACAAGTCACAATTTCTTATTAATCAGTAATTATTGCAATGGCCATTAATTTTCATCAATAGGAAACACAATAATTGTGTCTGGTACAATTATTATCAATTTCAATCAATCCATTAGGTATCTAAAATCGACTATTGTTCCTGGTGTAATTACCACCACCCTAAGCTTATTGGTTAAAAAAATGGCTATGAATGGAATTATCACGATTAAATCTATTCCGGGGCAATAACGTTTGTTTGTAACAACCCTTGCAGATACACACAATGCATTTATTTATATAAATTAATAAAAGCATAATTATAAAAATACCTAGCAGAATTGGTGCATATCCAATTTATTTATTGCCTTAGATTTAAAGAAAAAAATTAAAGATTTGACCTGATTGGTTTTCAAAAATTAGTAATTAATTAGGTAAATTCAATCTTAATAAATTAAAAAAATAATTATTTAATTAATCTAATAGAATAATGTCCAAAAGTACGTTTAGAGGTGGATAATAAATTGAAGGATAAATATTCTTTTTCGTGTAGGTCCAATCTATTACACGAAGCTAGGAAACCCTCCTGAGCTCTAGTGGATATAAATTATCAATTCCATCAGCTAGTAGGAGCGGTACCGAGACGTCAAACCTGACAGACATTTATAAATATCGTTTACAAGAAATGACTGAAATAGAGCTTCCTTTCCATTTATTAAAGTTCTTAGCAACCAGTATGAACAGATGCATTTCCTATTGCTCGAGAGAAGTAATTCATTCTATTTTATTTTCACGATAAAATTCGACTAACGACACATTTACATTTATCAAGTATAATCAAAATCGTTAAAATAAAATTTCGGAAGTTTTCCCAAAAATTAGGCTTATCAAAAATAATAAGGCCGGGGATAAAATATAAACGACGATGAAGATTTATTTCTCTTGCTAAAATTTTTAAGTTTACGTGCATATATTCAAAATAAGAAAAAGAAGTAGCTACATTATTATTGGAATAATGCGATATTTTCCGAGACAATCAATAAAATGAGGAAAATTTAACAGTAGTCAATTAGCTTCGTAAACTGAAGGGTCATGTTATTGTCTGCACACTAATGATGAATCATGTTTTAACTAAATTGAGGTAATGAGGTCTTACTTCGCCAACAATCAACATCAAAATCAACTTGAAACTCAACTAAAATTAATTAGACACTTTTAATTTTTTTTAAAACTTACTCCGAGTATTGTTTAATGCTTCCAATTACTGCCCTTAACAACGTGACTAAATCATAAACTTTCTCAAGTAGTTTAGAACATGGAAATGGAATTCCTCAATATACAATACAATGAAACTTTATTATTTTAGCCATTTAACACTTAACTTAAAAAACTGGACTGGATACTGAAACGTAGGAGAATTCATTAAAAAAATGACCGGCCGCAAAAAAAGTTTAAGGTTACACAAAAGTTATACACACTATTTTTTCTATAACTGCAATCAAAAGACAAACAATTTAATAAAATCGTTGTAATTTCAGTTTAAAACAAGACACAAATTAATTTAAACGCAAGGCTTTTCATATTTATTGGGCAATATCTTTTTGTAGTAAAATATAGATGTTGAAATGATAAATAATAATAATTAGGTTTGACTTTCGTCTAAAATATTTTTTTTTAATTTCTTTCTGAAAGAAATTTGCTTTACGATTTAAAGGTAATTTATTTCAACCTTATACGGTTTTAATATTTTGTAACTAGATTATTTTAAATAAAATTACTTATTAATTATTAATTATAATTGGTACCTGGCTTTACATGATCTTTATCTGATTTCAGATTTTGGTTTAATTAAAATAAAATTATATCAAATTTTTATAATAAACCAAAAAATGCACAAACACTTTTTAGAACTAAAATGTTTAAGTTACACCGTATGAATTGCAATGACCCGAGCTGTACAAATTGTATATAAAAATTCGCTTAATCCAAAATATTCTGCTAGGGTTCATTCATTACAAAAAAAGCATGATGAGACTCTTGTTCAAATATTTTTAAATAATTGTAAATTTTCGTGTAGTAAATTTTATTTCTAATTTTTGAATTTTTAAAAAAGGTGTAATTGGTTTGCATAAAATTTTGTTACCTTATAGCATCGCAATCGCATATGGTCTTGCAGCTGGCGTCAGTCCGTTGGCCAAACAAATTTGCTGCGCTGTATTTTTATGCAATTTAATCCAAATGTTCACATAAATCGTAAAATTGTTAATTATCAAATACTTGCACTTCAATAAAACAAAAACCATCAATTCAAATTTAATTCATTTTTATTTGATTAATAATTTTCAAATAATCACAAATTAAACTTTTCATTGCGAGAATAACAATCATCCGCTGGTCAAATCGACGCTAAGATCTGTAAATAAAAATTCTACCTGCCTTTACAGGAAGACAGTATTTTCTTCACACTCTAGAAAAATCCAGATTTTCAAAAGAATAGTAAAGAGACCCACGATGTTAAAGCTAACCGATTTTGTGCGGTGAGCGAGAGCGTGAATTGAATAACAATTCCTGCAGTGCGGCTTCCCCGAAAAGAAACACAGATTAAAACAAAGCGTATTTATTAACTCTAAATACAAGAGATCAAAAAAGTATAAAAAAGGTTGTCAATCGTTTATAATTATCGGCGTAGTTGGCAAAAAGGTTATGTAAAAAAATCACCCTCAAACGAATGTTCGGGCGCACTGACAAACCATTGACGAAAAGCTATGATGACACTCAAAAAAATATTATAGTGTCTAATGAAAAATTAAAGCTGCTCGTTGGGTTAGAAGAGAAAATAACACTTACCCGGGTAATTACAAAATTTATCTATACAAAATTTTCCACCTAACGGAAACCAATAGCTTAGAAAATGATGCAAGTAATCGCAATCGTTGTCCAGCTCTCGAACTTTGGAAAAAAATGACGTTAAGCCGTTAACGCTTGGAAGTCAGCGGTACTCGTGCACTTGAACCAAAAAGAAGGCACTTTGGAATTCACAACTTCGAGACGTGATGTAAAATAAGGAGAAATGAAGAATCTTTAATTTCGTTGATTTCAGTTGGTAAATAATCCAAAAATGGCACAATCCAAATTATAATGATAACTGGTGGTGATTAAAAATGTTTCAAATTCTTGCAATTTTTCGTCCTTATTCGTTTATTACTTGAATAGTTGGTGTATCCAAAAGTACATAACAAAAAAGGTGCTTTCTAAAATCATTAAATGATAAAAAACCGATGTAAAATTTAAAATATTTTACCTAATTACAGACGAGATATCACCTCAACCGCGTCAAACGTGTTATCAAAACGACCTAGCAAAAGCGTTATCAAAACTCGCTCTTTTTGAAAAATCATAGGCGTTGCGCTAAGCTTGAATGCAGTGATGTGCGCAAGGTAAAAGAAAACAAATTATTAAAATTTGTTACAGGCCTTCTCTACCTATAAATGTCTATCTAAGCCCCCCTCTTTCATGCCTTCTACGACCTTTGTCTCTTCCTTTACGACATTCCTACTCTTCTTACTTAAAATCCAATCTACAGAGTATTTACAAATTTACAGTCAAAAATAATTAAAACAAAACTTCAACATAATTTTAACGTTTCTAGCGTTTCAAAACACGACATTTTACTCCCTTAATTTTTTTATGTAAACGCAAAGTGTTTACAAGTAAAAATTACCAAGTTGTCGTGCTTTGATAAAATAAATTTTTAATACTTTCTAAAATAAACAATAATTACATAAATAATTCAAATTTTCTTCATAATACAATAGTTAATCAAAATCAAAATTAAATTTTTTTCGTCGTTAAATAAATTGTTCAAATTAAAATTTCAAGACAAACTTTCAAATTAAATAAAATAATTTTCAAATGCTTCTCTTTCAAATTAAATCAAATAATGTTCTAATAATCTTTTACAAATAAATTTATCAAATCAAATTTTTCAATTAAATCAAAATAATCATCAAAATCAAGTTAAATAAGTTTTTAAATTAAATTGTTCAGGTCCCTTCTTTTACGCCATTCCCACTCTTCATATTTAAAATCTAAGGTACAGAGTATTTACAAATTTACAGTCAACAATAATTAAAACAAAATTTCAACATAATTCTACAAATAAATAATTTTAACGTTTTTAGCGTTTCAAAACACGACAGTATATTATCGCAATGATATAATTAATATCGAGTTACACTACCTAAATCACTTATCTATTGATTATTTGAAGTAAAATTGTTTAAATTTAAATATATTTCCAATTGCTGCATCATATTTTTCTTGCTTTATTAATTTATTCAGAGTTAAATATAAAGTTATTAATTAATTTTTTTATGATCAGCTTATCTTAGTAACCAGTCGAGTTTCACACCAATCGAATTGCACATATATTGAGTTTCACACCAATCAAGTTGCGAATATAATTGCGGGACAATATTTAAATTCTATACAGGTAGGTAAACATAAATATTAATTTATATGTTCTTAACTTAGATTTTTTATACACGTCGCTAAGAAAGTATAATACAATCGGCAACGCAATTTTATAGTTCCTCAGATTGATTATTCCTTGTAGGAATTCCTCTCTTCGCATATACCATCTCCCGAGTTTGTTGGATGTTTAGTTTGACCATATTATTTTATATTTGACTATATTAATAACATATTATGTAACTGTAATAAAATCTCATTAACTCCCTAGTCACCGTAAGTTTTAAATACGGTTATAAATCAAGGAAGTAAACTAGAACAAAAACTGCTTTTGTAAAACAGACGAAACTCGCGTTTAGTTCACCCACATAATATTATATAGTCACGTATTACTTCTTAATTATCCTATATCATTCGCTGCTAAACTTGGCTTTTATCAACGACAAAGTTTATAGAAAAACTTTGGTATTTAGACCCTACGCTGCCTATACTCAGTTAGGAATTTGTGTGCGGTTGGTTGCAAAATTAGTTTCTTTCTTCTCAGCTTTCAATATTTTGTTTGGAATTTTAGTAATTTTAATATTTAATAAAAGAAGGAACATAATTTTGTAAAAATTAGGTGGTTGACACATTTATACGTGGAGATATACTATCACATTTCCCCTAAACAGCATCGATTTCGCTCCGAGATGAGACAGAGTCAAGTTTAGAATAGTGAAATTTACCTCTGCTAAACCATTTCCACTTTCGTTGCTAACTTCAACGATATATAGATACTATATTAATGATATCTCACTTGAATATGTAGGTAAGGTAAAAGCTTTTTTACATTTTACTACTATTATCGATGGTGGTGGTTTTCATAAATTTATCTGTTTGTTATAAAAATAACTTAAAAAATGAAATGTTTAAGTATTTATTGTGGTATATTTTAGTAGTATGTAATGTATAAATAATTGAATTAAACAAATGTTAAAATAATAAATTTTAACTATTCAGTAAAGAATACATACTTATATAGAAACATAATATTTAAAAAACACTAAAAAATGACAATAATACACATTTAACAGGTTAGAACTTTTTTTTATTTTGCTACTGACTGGAAGTAGATTGGATTTGGTTGATTAATTTGGAAAGAGCAGTTGGAACTATAAATTCGATTTAAAGTTAAAATTGGAAATATTAAAATTATATTTGAACGAACGAATGGTGCTATTGATAAGCAGGCGATTTGAATAACGGTAAAACCAAAATCCGTTGAAAAAATTGGACATTGAATTTAAATTAGGAAGAAATTTTTATTTTGTTTTTGAAGACGCTAGAATCCTTCGACCCTTGAAAATTGTCGAGTCCTCCCGCACACCAGGGTTACTCGAGCAAAACAAGTTTGTGGTATTTTATTGGATAAAATATTATAGCAATATATTGTCACAAAAGTCTGCGTTTTTCTAGATCTGCCATTATCGAGTGCAATTTAAATCCAAAAAAACACGCCATAACTGTGGCTAATCTTATGGAAACAGTCCATCAAAAAATTGAAACTGGATGTTTACCCGAAATTTAAAAGTATCCATAAAATTTAATGTTTCTATTAGTACTTAATTTTTTATAATTATTTTTTTTAAATCGTAAAATATATAAAAAACTTTGTGTTTTTGTTCATAAAGTGCCTTTGATTGATTCATTTTAAGTTAATAACCTATAAAAATTGGAAGGTTGTTCCAAATCAGTGCGGCCTTCAGGCCGCACAGCTTGGTGCATTGAATTGCCCACCAATTAAGTTTGACCATATTCGCATATTTTATATAATATTACGTTAGGATAAAAGTTAAGTTAAGGTCAGCTGTGTAAAGTTCAGATTAAAATTAATCTAACTCACTCTTTGGCTTTGTGATTTTATAAGCACTGAGTTGGGTTAGATTTAATTTTAATCTAAGCTTTATACAACTCACCCTAACTTAATTTTTAACCTAACTTAATATATTATAAAATATGCGAATTTGGTCGAAATTAATTTATATGGATTAATGGACCAAACTGTGCAGCCTAAAGGTCGCACTGATTTCTCATAATTAGAGACCGGTTTATATGCATTTGCATATTTTGGTTATTTCTTTAGGATATTGCATATTTTGACTGAAATCTACTTACCGTGCATATTAGGGCATATTTTCTAGAATTAAAAAAAATAGAAATGCATAAGATCCTGCTCTGACAATTTAACATAGCTAAATTTGGTGGTACCAACAAATTAAATTTTGGGTTGGCAATGCAAGATCAATGCAAAATCACCTACCTAAAAATATTAAGTATTAAATATAAATATTACTATATATAAAAATAGTATTTTTAAATAAGTTAATAAAATTTATTTATTAATATTTTTCTTTTAATTTTTAAAAATATTTTTTTTAAATATAAATATATTTTCATTTAAAAGATAAAATATTGTTTCTTATTTGTAATTACTGAGTAGATTTAAAGGTATATTAATGACGCGCGGCAACGCACTGTACCGACAGCGCTCACCGCCCGTCATAAATAAATTTTTTTTTCTTAATCTAATCACGAGCAGTCAAATTTTTTCGCGGATTTCGTTACTTAAATGTCAATGCAAAATATCGAGAAAAAAGAATTTTGATTTTTGAGGGAGAACTCATTTAAATTTTCATTTGTTAACTTAAAAGTAAATTAACAATATGAAAATATATAAATAATTTAAACTCTTACATATTTTATTAAATACAAGTATTGAACTATAAATTCTGAAAGTTTCATTGAAATATCTCTAATTGTTTTTCAATTATCGATTTTTTAACTAAAAGTCATAAAGATTTTATTAACAAAAAAATTATTGTTAAAATGAAAATTTTTAAAAATTGTTTTGGGGATTAATTGTTGATAGTGACTTCTTCATGAAAAAATACTAATATCAAAATTCGATGATTCGGTGGAAAATGGGGGGTACACTGGACCTGATCTTGCTCATATACGACTGATAATCAAAAATAATTGTGAAATAGTGGCCTTTATATCGTATTATATACTTTTTATTTTAAAATTTTTTGTCATTTCTATAGTAATATAATTTTTTATAATTCTTTTTCTTGTTCATTCAAATATTCTAAGTTCTAACCTGTTAAATGAGTATTATTGTCATTTTTTAGTGTTTTTTAAATATTATGTTTCTGTTTTAAGTATGTATTCTTTACTGAACAGTTAAAATTTATTATTTTAACGTTTGTTTAGTTTAATTATTTATCTGTATGTTATTTATAAAATAAAACGATCGAAAATAAATTAAAATATTTGTTGGCTTTACAAACAAAGCAAGTTCTAGTTTTAAAACTGACGAAAAAAGTATAGGAAAAATAAGAATGCAAGTTGATGTAAACACTTACAACACCTAAGAATTATAAAACCAAAAAAAGTTAGAAAAACTTAGGACGCCTTAAAATGCGCTCTATATTTTGTGAAATATATTAATGATATCTCACATGAATATACAGTAAAAACTTTCTAAGCAAAAAGATTTTATTCTAAAATAGTATTATGAATAATGGAGAAGATGTAAATAAAAAATGGGAAGTAGGTAGGAACATTATGTTTAATTTAATTTATTTATGTAATAAAGGTTTGTGAAAAGTATACATCAAATCTAGCGGTTAAGGGAAGAATCAGAAGTGTACGATAGAAATATTCCTCGATACGAAAGCTTTTAAGGTAATTAAGTCACCCGATGTTTTCAACAACTACGAAATTTAATTTTTTAGGGACGATTTTTTTCGGGAAATGTATATAAAAATTGGTTTTAAAAAATGTAGGTAATGATAAGGTTAGGGAATTTATTAATCCTGTTTCTGCTTGGAACAGATAAAGGCGACGTCGCGGTACGCCTTGAAAATATTGCATATTATTCCATTATTTGCGATTGAGGATTAAAAATCGCGAATAAACAAGTCATGATTGATGGTTTTCAGATTTACAGACTGCCTTCAACATCAATAAAGTGAACAAAGAAAGACCGGTTCGCGATCAAAATATGATCGGGTTTATAAGGGCGCGGACACGAAATAAACTGGCAGGTTCTTTGTCACAGACCTGCACCGAATCCCATAAATATCGGGCACTAGCCCCGAGCCCATCAAGATGCCACTAAAAGTGAAAAACGCTCTTTTCTTAAATCTGTTTTAGCTCTTAAAACAGAACGTAATATTTGAAATTTTCAAATATAAAACATGCCCGCTTACAAACGTAATATTTACTTTTATTACTTACTATATTCAATATTATGCAATTTTACAACAGTAAAAGCATAAGCAGTATTCCCTTTTTTTGATACGCGATTTTTTTATTGGAGACTTTTAAAACGTAGAAAGTTGCGTGGCGATGTTACTCTTTGAGTAAAATTTAGGTAATTAAACTTGCGCAAAGTGAGTCGAGATGGTTTGAAAATTTTGTGTGCAATATAAAAGCCATGAATATGAATTTAGTACAATAGAATACATTATTGCTTACTAAAAAGGTCGTGATAGTAGGAAATAGCGTTTCAATCATAACTCTATCAAGTCTCGGATCGATGCAAACCACTCTATCTGAGCCAAAATTAAATTTCTAAAATACAAGTACTACACACATACGCATACGTAATATTCAAAAAGGTTCGCGTACTCTACCTAAAAGTAGTTTGAAATGGCAAAATTTGTGCTGGTATAGTAATAGCATTTGGGAAGATGCGGGACACCCACAATAGAAGTAGTGCATCTATTATTGTGGCTCTACGGATATACAGTAGCATTTCTTCAACGGATATGTGGATAAAAGAATGCTCCATCTCCGGAGTCTCTAAGGGCAACAAATGCGTGCAAAGCAAAAAAACCGCACATCACCGAATTTATTTAAAATTCAAATAGTTCAACATACATAAAGAATTCATTACGACGATTGCAATTTAAGAAAAAAATAAATTTCGATTGTTTAAGCCCGGCAAGGTAAATCCTCTAATTCGCTTTAGTGGCAATCGTTAATTGGTTTCCGGATTTTCTAACTGGTTTCGACGTTGTCGAATTTAATGAAATCCAATTAATTGGAATAGATCGAGATTACAATAGATCAGCACCTACTGTAGTTCTTAGATTGCTTCGACAGTTACACTTGTCGTAAAACGGAATTTATGTAAACTGGATATCGAGCTTCGTCTATTTTTCAACTCACTGTAGTGAGTCAGCAAATCCTATTTTTTTGTTTACCTTAAACAATCATTAAAGGTGTACGTCGTTATCACGATGTCGTGCAAATGACAGCCAGATTACAGATAGGATTAAACCAATGGGAAGCTCGAGAGCTTTTCGATCTTACAGGTAAGTGACTGCATCTTGTTTATTCTTAAGATATTGGCAAGTTCACTTTATCAGTTTGAAATGACTACTCGAGTATAAAACAATTTGCAGTTAACTTTGTTCTAGACATTTAAAAGGAGATTTTTAATTTATAGTTAAAACGAAAGTCTAATAAATTACTAAACCTTTAAGACGAAAGTTTTTTCTAATAGTCTTTAGCAAAAAATACAAATTATTAAAATAATAATAATAATAATTATTAAAGTTAAAGTTGATAAGCTGGATTATCACCCCATTAGTAGTCAAGTAAGCGTGCGATACACATAGAAATTCACCCGGAGAGCTACACAAGGGCGTGTAATCGATGTACATATTTGTACACCAAAATAACAAAAAGGTTATAAAAAAATAAGAAGATTTCACTTTTACATTCCAATATCAGTATATCAAGTATTCAGAAATACAGAAAATATTCACGAAGGTAAAGTCTTCTCTTTAAATTTCAGTTAAAGCAGGTTAAATGTATGGTTTGTAAAACGGCAACAAAGTAATACCAAAACCTTTGTTAAATATTTATAACGCTTGCCTTGTACCTTCTAGATTCATTATAATGATTTTATAATTACGTAATAAATATAAAATCAATGCATCTAAGTGAAATTTTTGTGTTAAAAAGACCTCGAGTAAAAAATTACCAAGATTTCTGACCACGAGTGTTTTTCATTTAAAAATCTAATAAAACTGAAGTCAATATCAATAGTCAATAATTATTACTTTAATTAAATTTGCCTAAATATAAAATGTTCCGCGGGGTGCAGTATAAGCGGTAAGTGGCAATGCCGGAATGGCGGTAAGTTGAAAAATAAATGACAATATTATCAGAAAATTACATTATTATTTATTATAGAGCAAGAGCCCGTGGCTGCCAGACCTTCGTTATTTTATAAAAGTTGAAAGTTTCTCACGGCATGCTTCCAACACAGGTAGGAACGATGGCCAACTATGTACTTTGAGTCATCGTGGCTTTGGCAGGTAACAAGTAGCAAAGGTGAATAAAATACCGACTTACTTTCGTCAAATCATAAAGCGTAATTTTCTTATATTTTTCTTCGGAATAATATTAGAAATCATTTCATCCATTGCCAGACACTTAACATCGTGGCAACCCTTTGCCAGACACCCTTAAACTTCAATAAATTGTAACTGTACTTACGTTATAGTATAAAAGCTGAATTTTATATATGTTACTTGGGTAACTATTAGAAGATGTTTCCTCAGTAGCCAGACAGTTTCGACAGTTCTAGCCCCTAGTCAGACAAAAATAAGATAGCTATAGGTGCGAGCGCGAAGTAATATACATTCGAGTAGGTTCAAGTTAGATAGTGATAGTATGGTGATAGGTCTTTTCCGACTCTTCACTGCGCATAACGCAAAATAACGAAGGTCTGGCAGCCACGGGCTCTTAGACTATTAGGCAGTATAGAAAGTATTAGGCAAGTGGTAGCAACAGCCAATATTATGTAGTATTCAGTAGATTCCATTGACTAAAATCAAAAATTTATGTTAGCGCTAATAGCCTGCCTAATACTTCTACTCAATACCTAACACTGCTTCTTACTGCCTGGTACTGGCACTTACTGCTGATATTGCCTAATACCATCACTGATTAAATATTGAAAATAACTTAAAAAAGTTTTTAGAATTTTTTAAGTATTTATGTGGTATTTAGTAGTATGTGATGTTAAAATAATAAAACCTAACAAAATGTTAAAATAATAAATTTTAACTGTTAAGTAAATAATTACATACTACAAAGAAACATAATATTTAAAGAAACCAAAATGACAATAATTCACATTGAACAGGGTTGAACTTAGAATATTTAAATAAACAAGAAATTAGAAATCTGAAAAAATTACGCTATAGAAATGATAAAAATTACTAAAAATTAGAAAAACCTATAACATAATATAAAAGCTTTTATAAATGTAAAGGATTAACGGGATATTGGAACGCCAATAAAAACAAATAATCTGTTGGTCGACGTTTCGGTTTATTAATTAAACCATCCTCATGACTAAAAAACAAAAAGAGAAGACATGATTTTCAAACTAGAGCCAAGGGTTATAACACATACCGCACAGATAAAGATGGGGGGTGTTCTAAGCGTTAATAATTTTATCGGAGGTTTAATTAATAAACCGAAACGTCGATCAACAGATTATTTGTTTTTATTTGCGTTCCAATATCCCGTTAATCCTTTACATTTATACATAGCTTTGGACGAGATTATTTTTCGATTAAAAGCTTTTATTTTACAATTATTTCCGATTATCAGTTATGTATAACAGTAAAAATAAAAAAAAGTAAGAGCAAATTTCAACCCTGTTCAATGTGAATTATTGTCATTTTGGTTTCTTTAAATATTATGTTTCTTTGTAGTATGTAATTATTTACTTAACAGTTAAAATTTATTATTTTAGCATTTTGTTAGGTTTTATTATTTTCACCATCACTGATTGCCTAATATTACCTCTAACTACCTGGTACTGCTGATACTGCCATTGCCACTTAATACCGATACTACCATTTATTAACAATAAATACTTAAATAATCTTGGAATGAACAAGTTAATTAAACGTTTTTTAATAATGTTTTTATTAAGCTTTCAACGTTGGTGAACGTCTTCATCAGAATATTTTATTACAATTTTATTTTATTTAATTATATTTCACAAGTTAAAAAATTAATTTATTAGATATTTAATTACTACTACTTAATATTAAGTAACATCTAAGGTAGCTTGCTAGGCTTGCCTCAGATGTGCCAGTAACTCTGGTTTTTGTTGTTGATGAAGGCAAGTCACCAACCCAGAGGGACCACCGGCTTTACGTGCCCTCCGAAGCACGGAGACGATCATAAAATAGTTTAAACTTTCCCTGAATTTAAACCGACTACCTTAATGTCAGCAGTTATTCAGATAATAATAATAATAATAATAATACTAATTTATTAAGAAACTATACATACAAATGTTATATACAAGTTCTCAATGGAATGGCTTCTACCAAAGTTAGTTTTTCAAGCCACCCGTTTCAGCTCAAAAACAATCAACAAAAATTAACAAAAAAAATTATGTACAAATCACTTTTCTGCACGAATAGCAGCATACAAATTACGGCAGAAGGACCTCACACTGGTTGAGTCGTCAAAGAGGCTACAATGTCTCTCTACAAATCTGAGCGCGAAACATGCAAAACATCGCTCGGCACATCGAAATTTCCCAAATCCCGCAAAACACGTGCATGACAAGCCGAACGGGGCCTAAACATTTGTCGTAGATAACTCGGCTCTCCGCTCTTCAAAATTTTGAAAATCATAACTCCAAAGAGTGCCGAAAAACGATGTTCTATTTTGAGTATGCCATGTTTCCGATAGAAAAGAGTGACGTGGTCGTATCTACGCAAATCAAAGCAAAAACGCAGACATGAATTCTGCATGAGCTGAAGCCTGCGCCTATATTCCTGCGTAAGAAAACCGTAATATACCGCTGCACAGTATTCTATGTTAGATAAGATCGTAGTACTAACAATTGACCACTTCATATGAGAAGGTAATATAGTTTTAAACTGGTACAGCGATCTAGGCTTGCAATAGCACACCTTAAGCTTACGGTCCACATGTAGACGAAAATTTAGCTCACTGTCCAAGACCAGACACAGACTCCGAGCACAATTCACAACCCTGACGGTTTCATCACCAATCGCAACAGACAATGTTGTCAGATGTTACAGACAATGTAACAAACTAGGCTAATAACCGTCTCAAGTATAAGGCAGTAACGGCAGTAAATAACATAAATATAAATTTTGAATGTAATCTTAGTTAGTATTATCATATACAGAGAATCCTCGTGACCAAATGAAGATTTCAAGTGGCGATAAAGAGAATTGGGTATAGTCCGGTGCAGCCGTTTCGGTGCGAGCACATTGTGGTGTAGACTTTATTTGGTGCGAGTAAACTTTGTCACACTGTAATGAGAATATTTTGTATCGCTAATAAACTCTTCACCACACCTGGATTAGGTCTTTTCCAGTAATAAGTGTGATGGAACCAGGTAGAAAAAACTAGCTCTATTAATTTCGGAGGTACAGAGCGCAGATTCTGAAAAAAAAAATTTGCTTCCACTTTTTCAAAATAAAACACCGGTAATTGAGAAACGTATAATGAGAACATAAGTTGGACAATCTACGATAAAAAAACGTTATCGCAACAGTTTCCGATACACAAAATATGAATGGGCAGTTATAATCTGGCCTACAATTCGGAACCAACAGCATTTCCAATAAAACCAAACACGGAAAGGAATTAGCAATGTTAAGAATGACTTACCCAAGCGCTCAGGTACGTTTACAAGATCTTTAGGGACAGCGGTTACACTATTAAAACTCTCCGTGCTTCCAATCTGAAGACAATGATGCCAAAGTGTCGTTCCTCCTACGCTGCTTTGAAGAACCAGTAGCTTGCTGAACTGCACGATTAGAGAATGATGAAATCGAAGTGCCAAACAGGAATCATTTTGTGCACTAATCTTAAAGCACTTATCACAATCACAAACACAGTAGGTCGTAGATGTGGACTCAAAAGAAATAAGATAACCTAGCACAACCTTATCGTCGTTCACAAAAGTTGAACACACGTTCATCAAATTTACGCCTATGTCGACGTTCTTGGCTATTTACTACTACACTTTTCTGTACGCCTCAGGTTAGATATCCCAATACTGGACCCTTGCGCTATTCGTAAATATTGCATACAAAAATGCAACCTTCTTACTTGAGGTTTCAAAATGAATACCCCATCGCTTCGGTACGACGTCAGTTACTAAAGCGATCGTTGCGCTCTCTACATGTGCGAACCAATATTACCAAGGGCGTATGGTGTGACCGACAATTTGAGGTTGCGCAAAACATTAAGCAATTAAATGTCACACCACAACCATTTCGATTATAAACCCGATTAAAAACAACAAATTTTATTAAACAAATAAAAGAAAAGACGTTAACAAATAGAAAAAACTTTAGTTTATTTACTTATTTAAAAGATTAATTATAAAAATTAAAGATTATATATGGCACAGCAAGAGGGGGTACTGTTATAATTATAAAAAGCAATATAAAACACCATGAAATACCAAAATTAAGCCTCAGAAACATACAAGCTACGTCAGTAGTACTCGATGACTGAATAGGTCTACTCCCGCTTATGGCAGTATACTACCCACCTAACCTTACCATAAAAAAAAGAGATCAATTTGAGTCTTTTTTTAAATCACTTGGTTATCGTTTTAACGCCGGGGGTGATTATAATGCGAAGCACAACTATTGGGGCTCGAGATTGATAACATCCAGATGCAGGCAGTTGTACCAATTCCTGCAAAGTTGTAATCTACTATCGCTATCATCAGGTGAACCCATCTACTGGTGGTAGAACCATTTGGTCTACTGACCAAAATAAAATTCCTGATGTACTCGACTTCTGCGTTACTAACGAAATTTAAATGAATACAGAAATCAAGGTGTAGAAAACTTTCTAGAAAATCTTACAGCTAGTGCAGCAACTGACTACCTTTTGTGGAAAGTCACTCAAAAAATAAGAAAACCACAAAAAATAAATCAACCAATTAAAAGCAATGATGGAAACTAGTCTCAAAACAATGTGGAAAAAGCCAAAACCTTCTCCGAACCTCTCGTCAAAGTTTTTCAACCCTATCTAAGAGAAATCGCTATCGGAGAAGAATACTATATCCACTAACTACTAGAAGCTTCCTATCAAATAGATTTACCAATTAGAAACTTCAAGGTAAATAAATTAAAAAATGTTATTTCTAAAAAAATTAATCAAAAGAAAACTCCTGGTTATGACTTAATAACGGGGAAAATTTTGCAAATCCTGCCAGAAATTGGATTTCAGCTACTTAGAACAATATTTAATGCAATCCTTTGTCATGGCCATTTTCCATTTCAGTAGAAAATGATCCAAATCTCGCTTCTCAATTACTGCAACGTCACCTGAATGAAATTCAAAACTGGCTCAAGATTTGGCGTATTAAAGCCAATACCACAAAATCGATACACATTACCTTCACCCTTAGAAGGGGCACCTGTCCAAGTGTAATGATGTACGGCAACGTTCTTCCTGAACAACAGACAATCTTTCACCTCGATCGTCGCCTGACATGGACCAAGCATATCTGGTGCAAACATCTTCAACTAGAACTTGTGTATTAAAAGCTGTACTGGCTTATGGGGCGTAAATCGGCCTTATCTATGGACAATAAAGTGCTGCTGTACAAATCAATCCTAAAATCCATATGGCTTGAGACTTAAGCGATGTGATCCTATGGACCTACCCCATTGCACGTAAGTGGTTCACTGCATTGTGTTACTATAATATTTATTCGTAATATGTAATAAATAACTTGTAAGGAGGCCAGCCAGTGGGTTGGTTCTCCACTGTGTTATTTATATTTATATCACACGTCAAATAGTGTTACTTATTGTTCTTTAGGACAGATTGTAACGTTCATGGAGTCTAATAAAAAAAAAAGATTGAAACAAATTAAGAAGAGAAAAGATCAAAAGATTACTGTAGTATTATTTTCTATTTAACTTTTAATGTCGGAGGAACTGAGAAAGCTTATTAATGATCAAGAAACTACTAATCCACAATAAAACATGCTTTGAAATTATTATTGGAATTAATATTAACGGAAAACTCGAGTTGAGTTCTATCATTAGAAATTCTCCGTTATTTTTTATTAAAAAGAAAAAGCAAACGCTCAACAAATAATGTAGAATTCCTCGAAAGAAATATCTGTGCATCTAAATGGAGTTGCAGTGGACAGTTCCAATCTTATTTTACGAGTGAGCATTTTATTCGATAAAAGATCCTTTACGTAAAACTGGATGTGTTCTACAACAAACGGCCGTGTACCTACTATTACCTTTCATCAAAATAATCAAAAAAAATCTCGTTTGCTGCAATCTTATTTTATCCACAACAGGATCACCACAAGGTCAATCAATAACGTCACACTAAAGAAAAGGATAACTCTCAAAAGTTAGTAATATGGGTTAAAGTAAGAACCTGAACAAACGACTGTCAATACTTGCAAAAACATAAGAATATTTAAATTTATCTGCAAAATATTCCATCTGAGCAATTACCAATAAACCATTCCAAATCATCCAAGTCAAATTTATTAAAGCCTGTTGATGTTAAATAATTTTAAACCATTTTTGAATAATTTCAAAGCTCTACTAATGTTTGAAGTTTCAGCTTGAATATATTTTGTGAAGGAAGTATCTACACATTCTAAATGTATCTAAATATTGAATCGAATGTTTAGATAATAAAAAATTTTAAAACATGCAAGCAAATATTCTTTAAAAATTGAAATAATACCTCAAAATTCTGAATGTCAATTTGTTTAAATAATAAATTAACTGCTCTTGTTGGTTGGATTTTAGTTGGTGACTACAATGTCTTATTAAAGACATCTTTAGAAATAAAATAAAATAATACGTTGTTTATTAAAATTTGCTTGTACACCTAAAATGATCTTTCAACATCACAAGATGTCACTGGAGCATATTTAAACAGTGCCATGTTATTCTGATGGAATAATGGTTAATTTGGGTCAATTAGGCTGACAACACTTTTCTGATTTTGATTAAAATAAAATTCAATATAATACCAAAAAGCACAAATCATTAATAATTTTTGCTTTACACAGTTCGAAGATATAGTCTAAATTGAAACAATGGGTTTCATTCTAGTTGGTAATCATTTGAAACAAAAATAAAGATTCTATTTTACAATAATCAAACTTAAAATGTTAAAATAATAAAATTGTAACTATTAAGTAAATAATTCATACTACGAAGAAACAAAATATTTAACGAAACCAAAATGACAAAAATTCACATTTAACAGGGTTGAACTTAGAATATTTAAATAAACAAGGAAATAAAATTCTAAAAAAATTACGCTATAGGGGTGATAAAAATTACTTAAAAATAAAAAATAAAAAACCTGTAACATAATATAAAGACCCCTATTTCACGATTATTATCAAACTTCAGTCATGTTAAACAGTATTTTTAAGTAATTTTTACCACTCCTATAGCGTAATTTTCTCAGAATTCAATTTTCTTGTTAATTTAAATATTTTAAGTTCAATGTGAATTTTTGTCATTTTGGTTTCGTTAAATATTATGTTTCTTCGTAGTATGTATTATTTACTTAATAGTTAAAATTTTATTATTTTAACATTTTGTTAAGTTTGATTATTTTAATATCACATGCTACTAAATACCACAAATTACTTAAAAAATTTTATACTTTTTTAAGGTATTTTCTATTCTATTTTACAATTTGCTAAATATGTAAAATATAAAGCAATAAGCTTTATAATAACCAAATATGCATTTATAGGCAAAACGAAAATTACCTACATAATACGACCATGTTCATGTTTTAAAATTTTTCACGTATAAAAAATATGCAAATGCCTGCAAATCCGATTTCTAGTCATTATCCTCTGCTAGAACTACATTTTAAGATTAAAATAATGCACAAAGTGAAGCAAAAATAAAGACTTTGTAATATAGCATTTGAGAAAATTAAAATTTTTTGAACCTCTAGCTTGCTGTAGAAATCAAAATAGAAATCGGAAAACTACTAGATAATATAAATTATTATTCGCAGGATTGAAGTTATCAATTCAGAACTAAACGTTTCAAATAAGGTAAAACCTAAAATAATACTCTTGGTACAAGAGACTCTCTGACTTGCAATATCTTGTAACAAAATTTTGAATTTTGTTAGATTTTTTTGGCTACACCTCTTATTTGCGTTTTTAATGATAGGATATTTATTTCGTTTCAAGACGATTTTGGGCGCATGACGGGAGATAAGAGAAAAAGAAAGGGACGGGGTGATTAGAAGGGAAAGAGAACCGAATTTTGTAGACAAAAAAGTTGGTTTTTACCTTTGATTTTGGGTAGTTATCGGTGATTTTTTGTGTAGTGAGAATTACTGAAGTTACCACCGCTCCTTCTTGCGGATTTGCGCCAATTTCAAGGAAATTGTGTTCTTTTGATTATTTTCGTCATTGGATTTATTGAACACCTGAAAGATCGAACAATAGCGACCCCTCAACAGCAGCAATAAGATAAGTTTTTTACCTTATTACTTTCTTTTCGTATCTTCCATCTGCAAAGTTGTACAACACAGATAATATTTTTTGATAATCGTTACCTGCGTTCGTCGATATAGCCGACGCTCGCTTCAAATATTTTTTGATTTTTTGATCTAGTTTTGAGCTCAAGCACCGTTTTAAATATTCAAATATTGGAAGTCTTTATTAAGAGTTGTTGCGTGAGTGCTTAGAGCGTCGATTGTTGCGAACGTCTCTTTCGAGTTCGTACCCCATAGTAGGTAGGTTCTTTTTTCGTTACGGGAGAGACTGAAAACTTGCTACAGTTACGCCGGATTCACCCCTGGCTTCCGTAAAGAAAAGAGCTAGTTTTTTTCTACTTTGGGTATCCTCACCAATTAAAAGGTTGGAAATTTCGATTTTCAACCGTGTGGGAAGGAAGAAATTGCTGGGCTTTCTCTAAAGAGTTTCAGCCATCCATTTTTTTATAATCTATAGCCAGTCGATACAATCTATGTTTTTTCAAGCCATCTGCGTTTATATCCTATGAGGAAGGCGACTACGTCTACCAATGGTTATCGTTCAAGATTTGGATATGTTTAGTAAAAGAAGTATCTATACCTCCGATAAAATAAGTGACTTATTGCAATTATTAAATTAAGATCGATTTCAATATGCTAAAATTAAAAGTTAACCCGGTACGCCTGACATCTAATGTAAAATAAAATTTTTTAACCTGATATTCGAACTGTAGTAGTATGAATAATAAATTTGTAGCAGTTGGAAAATTTACCGATTAAAATACATAATAATCTATTGTGTTCGTTTGATTTTAATTATTCAAGTTGTCATGGATTCTCATAGGTAATTTATATTATTCTAATCGCTCTTCATTGAATTAAATTTTGTGAAAGGCATGGTTATCATTAGGATCTTTAAAATAGCTATGAAATGGTGACAAACAGTTGTTTGGCAATTTGTGGTTTATAATTTTTTTGAAAGGCAAAGAAAGATAAGATTTGTTTAATTTACGTTATTGTTACATCTTTTTCTAAATTTTTTTAAATATTCCAAAATTGAATTTATAACTTTGCGATCATAATGATAATTAAAACCCAAAAAATATATTTGTAGATATTTATATGGAAGTAATGTTAGCAGCATTTATTGTTTTTAATTTAGATCAGGACAATTAATTATGCAATAATACTGAAAGCATAATATTTAAGAGAGAATGTTGTAAACGAAGCGAAAATAAAGTGAAATAAGTTTATGAAATTTATTCTTTGTTACCTGTGGCATGGCGTTAATAAAATGCAAATTAATTTTTTTATCCTTGGATGTAAAAGTTATGACTAAATAAATGTGACTAAATAGAACAAGATATGATTAATTTTACATTCTTCATTTACTTACCATAAATTTCCATGTTATTAATTACTTCTTAATGTGCATCGAAGTTAAAATTAAAATATTGGAACAAAATGTAAATGTAATATGCATTAAATTAGCATTTATAAAATAATCTGAATATCTATAATTTAAAAAAATGCGATCGATAATAGGCATTAGGTATTGTATAACAAAAAGTAATTTAATTGTGACATTAAATTATGCTAATTGAAAAGCGACTGTGAATTTTGAATAAGACTAGGGCAATATACAAGTATCTTGTCGATTTAATTAGATGTGCATAATAAAGATCGGACTTAGAAAACAATTCACATATTCCACGGTTCTTTGAACGTCTAAAATGTGACCAGCTTGCAAATGTCGACGATACAAGAACTTTATAAAGGATCAAGGGACATCAGGAAGACACGACGTAACCCTAATTTGCATATATTTGATCAAAGGAAGTCTCTCGTTAAATATATAGGTATTTTTTGAAGTTTTCCTCTTGTTTTTGCTGATTTGCATGTCTCCCTTCGTTCTAAGCCAATTTTTATTCATCACGAATCAAGAACTTTGTAGAAAATCTCGATTTTTCTCCTTAAAAATCTTCTAATGAAAATTTGAATTGCAGAATTTAAAATTTTAGCTTTGCTTCTATTCTGCCGCGGTCGTAGTTTATACATAATAATATACCATTAGCAACATTAACCGTGTCATCAAACAGAGAGATTACTTAAATATGTAATAAATTTAAATAAAACAACTTCTTCGAGATCAAATTGCATACATTATTGAAGTTTGCGATAGTATTTCGAATTTACTTATTAAATATGCAAATTTAATGGCGACGATAACATTTTAAATTTTCTTATTTTCCAGTATTAACTTATACTAGTAACTAAAGTAATGTCGACGATAAAGATGTCGTTAAAATTTTTTCGTCAAAAACACTGTCTTATAAAGCGATTTTTTAAAATTAAGCCATAAATGAAATATCTACTGCAACAATATATTAAACTTACCACAATCTCAAACTCAATCACAATTTACTCAAAATATTTTAAATTACCACTTTTTATACTAATTTTTAAGATTTTTTTTTGCAAAATACCAATTAACATAATTTTAGTTTTAAAAAAAATATTTACATGAGTTTCCACGAGCAAGATTTTTAAAATTTTTCAATCTACTGCACTTGGCTTTAATAAATTTTATTTCTTGAATTTTACATTTAATAATTCCTAATTGATCGAGATTTTGTTATCACACGCAATTAAATTAATTCAAGACACAAAAAAAGTCATATTATGTCATGTCAGAAATTACTGTTATTTGTAATATTTACTAAATTTTACGTATTTAAGTTTAATAATAAGTGCTTTAACTATTTTTTGCGTTTAAAAAAAAACAGTTTTTAGTTTGTGATGCAGTATTTTTATTATGGGATCTATTATTTGAATTTATAATTTTTGAACTCAGTTCTCGATTTTCAATTTGTGTCGTTAAAGTTAAATCAACTTTGTTTACTCGGTTTTATAAAAGAAACTGTGCTGCACCAATAATTGTGAATTTTAAATTAATCTTTTTGTTGATTATTTTATCTGGAGATATTGAACAGAATCGGGTCCATTTGGGTATTCTCAAGATTCTGGTCCATCTTTCGTTGTCGCAGCAACTGCTTTGTCGACTTGCCCTAATTGTGGAAAATCAGGATTCAAACGCTTAAAAACACATATTACTCGTGCCCATAGAGAATTTTCTAGTAACTCGATTTTAAATGAATCTAATAATTCAATTAATAATACATTAATTAATGAAGATGAGATCTCTTTTTTAGATAGATTAAAAAAATACAAATTCAAAGGCAATAGTCAGAAGAATACCTTGTGGAGCTCTTTGCTTTGAAGGACAAACACCCTCTTCCTTTGCGTCTTTCTATAATCCGTGATGACCTACCTGACACCTAGCCACATGTAATTATATCAGAAAATGACGTTTTAGAAGCTGTTATGTCATTTCCTAATGGGTCTGCTGGAGGCATGGATGGAATTTCACCACAACACCTAAAGGATTTGCTTGTAACTTCTAACGGTGAATCTGATAAAAAATTTCTTCAAGCTTTATTGAAACTGTCAAATTTAATGCTCAATGGTAAAATTAATAATCAGTTCATTCCATATTTATATGAAGCAAATTTAATTGCGCTCAAGAAAATGGAAGGTGGAATAAGACCAATTGCCATTGGCTGCCCATTTCGTAGAATCACTTCAAAAATTGTGTGCAAAGCTCTAAAAGATCCTCTTGTGAATATACTAAGTCCAATACAATTGGGTTTTGGTGTTAAGTGTGGTTGCGAAGCTGCGATTCATGCAGTCAGATCATTCATTCAAAATGACAGTGAAGTTAAAGTTATTTTAAAAGTAGATGTTAGCAGCGTTTAACTCTTTAGATTGAGACTCAATTTTAAATTCAGTTAAAACCGAAATTCTGCTTGTATTTCCTTATATTTATCAAAATTATTCGAGCCCGTCGGTACTTTTAAAAGGAAATCATATTATTTCATCTGCCGTTGGTTGTCAGCAAGGCGACTCTATGGGTCCTGCTTTATTCAGCCTTACAATTAATCCTACTGTAAGTCTTCTAAAATCAAGTTTTAATGTTTGGTACCTCGATGATGGAACGATAGGTGGAAAATCTGAAGATGTTTTAAAAGATTTAAATATTTTAATTCATAAGTTTGGCGAAATTGGCTTAAAACTTAATCCAACCAAATGTGAGGTTTTTTTCTCTTCGTCGTTTTCATTAGCCAAACAACACCATATCATTAGTCACTTCGATAATCTTATTCCGGGATTTCGTGTTGTTTCCAAAGATAATTTTTTTCTTTTAGGTGCACCTTTATTTGAAGAATCGGTAAAACCTCTTTATGAAGAAAAAATTATTAAAATAAAATTTTTTATTGAACGACTACACAATATCCAACCACGCAGCATTTTTCTTTTGCGTCATTGCTTTCTAATTCCACGCCTAATATACTTTTTAAGGTGTAGTCCTATTTGGAAGAACACATCTTTGCTCATTAAAATGGACAATTGTATTAGATCCGGAATCGAAGAAATTTTAAATATTCAATTAAGTGATGTTAATTTGTGGCAATTAGCCAGCCTTCCAATTAAGTTTGGAGGAATTGGCATTCGACGTGTTTTAGACGTAGCTCTTCCCGCCTTTCTATCTTCATCTCATAGTAGCTATAATCTCGTTGGTAAAATTCTTTCTCCGTCACTTCACAGTGGCTTTGAGATCAGCTCTATGGATGAATCCGTGAACGCTTGGAGGAAATTATGTCTAGGCTTAGATTTACCTGCTTCTCAAAATTTGCAGAGTAGTTGGGATAGCCCAAATATGGAAATTCTTCATAAAACCATTTTAGAGAGCAGTTCGGATGTTAATCGAAAACGAATTTTAGCTTCTTCGCAATCCATCTCCAAACCTTAGTACCCTATTAGACAAAAATGTGTTACGTATTTGTCTCGCGTTAAGAGTAGGTGCCAAATTTGTCAACCGCATAGATGTGTTTGCGGAACAAGTGTCAGTTTCCTCGGAATCCATGGCCTCTCGTGCCAGAAAAGTGTCGGCCGAATCTCGAGACATAGCAGTCTCAATAATATAATCAAGAGATCTCTTGCATCTGGCAACATTCCTGCTGTGTTGGAACCGCCGAGCATGTTTCGCGATGACGAGAAGCGTCCTGACGGTATGACTCTGGTGCCGCGGTGTCGTGGAAAAGCACTTGTGTGGGATGCCACGTGCGTGGACACGTTAGCTCCAAGCCACGTTTTGTCTTCATCTCGGTCGACAGGAGCAGCAGCTTTGAATGCTCAAAATTTAAAATCAAACAAGTATGCTGGTCTACGTGACAACTTTGAATTTTTGGGCTTTGCGATAGAGACACTTGGTACGTGGTCATCTGATTCTAAACAATTTGCTAATGATATTGGCAACATTTTAATTGAAAAATCCGGTGATCGTCGTGCCAAGTCGTATTAGTGTAGAAATTCAAAGGGGTAATGCGGCGAGCATTTTAGGAACGTTTGGTAATCCGGCCGAATTCGATGAAATTTTTTATTTGTAGTAAATAATTTGTATGTGTATTATTAATATTATTGTTTTATACTTTAAATAATTATTTACAAATATTATATTGTCATGTTAGACACAAATAATTAAATGGTGATGTGTAATAAATCTTGTATTTGTAACTTATCGCTAGAGCCCGGATTTATAAGCACTTATAATTTCAAAACAAGCTCTTAAAGTTTTAAAAAACAAAAAAAATCCTATAAAATTTAAAAAAATCAAACAGCAAAATGTAATTTTTATTAAATATTTATTATACATTCGCTTTATAATTATTATTAAAAAACTTTTTGTATCTCAGAAAATTTCTCAAGTGTATGAAATCTTTGGTTTTTGTTTAAGATGTCCTTTAGTTTATTATTGACAATTATTCCCACACTTCCTTGCACCTCCAAAGTTTTCTTTCTGAAATTATTTATACTTTTTACCGATTCTTCTAATAGCAAATTCTTTTTTTTGAAATTTTTGATGGATGATGGAACATATGAAAGCTGTGATAGTATAACTTAATTATTTTCGAATTAATGTATTCTTAAAAATTTATTGGCATTCCCTTTCCCAATTCAGAAACAATAATCTTTAAAAGTCTACAAAATTTGTCCCATAATGCAGGACAGCGTTGCATGGGTTTTAAGCAAAATCTTGAGAAAAAATCAAAAAAGCTAAAATCAACAGAAATGTCAAGATCCAAAAGAAATAATATCTTTTGCTTATAAATTAGAGCAATAAGCAAAAAGCTTAGAATCCGTGCTCTACTTATCACATTTATTTCATAAGCTTGAGGATTTCACGCACTACAGTCTTCAAAGAGCAGTTACAGTTCTTTAAAAAAAAAAGAAAAAGAAGTCGGATGAAAATTGCCAGACGGGTACGTCACCTGCTGGACCATTTTTATATTTTACATAACTACTTATAGCTGTATCAAATCCACAACAAATTAATTTTTAGAACTTTGAAGTTCCAGAGCTGTTTTTTTCGTATGATGTTAGAAAAAACTTTTATAAAAGTAAAATTTAAATATTGTAGCCCTAGACCGTTTTATTAAAAAGGTATTCATTATAAAAACTCCCTTATTTATTTTGAGTATTCATAAGATATCATGTCTCTTTGTAACCACGTTTGTAATTTTCTAAAACTGACTTTCATCATTTAATTTTAAAAGTGCGGAATCCTATCTTAACAAAGTTTTACTTCATTATTATTAAGGTAATATCAAGATTGGGCTGTAATTCTTAACAAATGCCTCATTTATGAAAGACGTTGAAAACTTTCTATTTTGTAATAAATTTATATTTTACCTTGTTTGTTACAAAAAAAATTCATCCAATTATTTACATATATTTTATAGGTAAAAAAGAAACCTTATGTTCAGTTTTTCATCGATCACAATACAAACGATACAAAGTGAAATTGAAAAAAAAATTCAATATTCAATGTGCAAAAATTACTCTCCATATCAAAATTTTAATCAAGGTTTTGTCTTGCTGATTGCGTTGTAAAATTAACTGCTACCCTTTTAATAGATGTACACATTTTATGAATTAGAATTGTATAGAAAACCTGGTCTTTTTATCTGTCATTCCTTCCGTACCCTTCTTCCGATTGGTTCATATAAAGTTACCCACCTAAAAAATGGAGTTACGGTAAAGTGACGAGTCACTGCGGCCTTCAGGCCGCACATAACACAAAAGTTACCAATAGGTTGCTTGGTGCTCAGTGAGTAACAAACATAATCATTGCTCATTATTATAATATTGAAAAAACAAACGCGGATTTTTAATATCATTGCAACATTTTATTACATATTCTCAAAATGCTGCTTTTCCTAAACATTTTGAGACAGATATATTGATATTAAAAATAGGGTTTTTCAAGCACTAATAGAAAAATACAATTTTTTTCACAATATCGACGAAATTTTAATTTTATAAATGATAACAAAAAAAGTGTACTAAAAATTTATCAATGAACAGTTAAACTTGAAACAATGGTACAACTATAAAATTTTTACAAAGTTTATCAAGTTTTTACTGTCGAGTCCAAGAGCATTGCTAGCAGAATAGTTAAATAGATAAATTTTTAACCAATGCGTGCACAGTGATTTATTATACACTAATGCATTAGTTCTAAACACGAGAATTATTTTAAAATTTATTTGTACTTAATTTATTGTGAAATATATCCGACTTATTGTTGTTGCTATTGTCCTATTATATTTGTAATAAAGATAGTTTGAAATACTTTTTACGAGATTACTTATTAAAACAAAATTTGATATTCCAAAATTTGTCCTTTAAATCAACTAAAAGAACTTTCGCTCAATGGAATTGAAAAAGAAGTGATTTATCATCCGAAACATTGCCGTTGATTTTTTCAATACATTTATTCAGCCTGAGTTCTTTTAGCCGATTTACAGGACAAGTCTTAGAATATCAAATTTTGTATTGTTTCGTTTTAATTTACAATATGCTCTGCACTAAAAGTGTCACTACGAATTTTATCAACTATCACAAGATTATTAGAAAACACAAAGAAAGCACCGAAGATATATGAAAAAACAGCTTTCTTATAATTTTAATTTTATAGATTTCTCTTTTCTATGCAATCTTAGAATTGCAATTACTCTAAAACGTACGTTGCGTGAACGTTAAAAAATTTAAAAATTATTTAAGTTACTAACTAATTAGTTAAGTTACTAGCTAACCCAATAAATAAGAAATTGGTAACTTGATACTAAACAGTAGCGTAACTAGAAATTACTGGGTCCTAATCTGCTATAAAATATTTAATTAAGGCTTCTCCCTCCAAAGAAACAAAATATAACAAATAAAAGTTTTATACTCATACTTTAGCTTTCGTAACGCTTAACATAAATAAGGTTTTAGAAGATCCCCTATTGGGCCCCAGACACTAATCACTGTAAAGTTGAAAATTGGTACAAATCTGGAAGCCTCTCAGCAGGTCTTTTTTAAAAGTGTTTTTGCATCTATGAAAATGGAATTAACGTCTGTGCGGGGTTCCCCAGATTATAGCTCCTGTAAAGTTGAAAAAAACAAGGGCCTGGAAGACTCCGTGGGACTCCCAACTATAGCTAAATAAATTCAAAAACAGATTTACATGTTTGCTAGAAAACTTGCTTATTAATACCTAAAAAAATTTGTTTTAATAATTTGTGTTGTAAATTAATATTTAAATAATCTTTATTGTAACGAAAATTAAAACGTTTATTTAATTTTAAAAGGCCAATACAAATTATACAGAAACGGTTTATAACAATAAAACAATTACTACACTAAGATTAACACTAACACTAATTTATTTTTAATTTTTTAATTTTTTTTTTTTTTAATAATTTTTACCATTTTAACACTAATTTACACTACAATTAATTAACACTAAGTCTATATTTATTTAAACACTCGGTATATTGTTTATCACTTCACTATTTATTTACACTTTATTTATGTTCACGTTAAAAATGGAATTAATTTCCATACAATTTCTATATAATTCTATTCGTTTCTAGATTGTAAGTTCAGCAATATATGAATGACTAATGCTGTTATCATGCATCACTTATCACACATGAGTCATCATGTTTGACTCATCATACATGACGCCATACATTAGTCATCAAATATAATTAAACGTTCATTCGTAACACTGTATGTTGTCGTGTTTCAAAACCAAAAAAATTTATAATTCATTTGTTTTGTAAATAATTTTAAAGTTTGAATTTGTTTTATTATTTATTTATTTATAATATTGTATATAAAATTGTTAGTTAAATTATTTGCTGTATAAATAAAGATGGGAAGAGCGAAAAAGGAGAAAAGAGTGGGGCTTGAATAAGAAGAGTTGGGCTCAGGCCTTCACGTCGAGTAGTCGGGTGGACGAACATCATTCCCGCAATTATAATTGAAACTGTTAATTGTTTAAAATCAATAAAATAACTTAGGTTGATTTGATGTTTTTATTTAATTGATAAAGTGCAGTGCAAAAATAATAAATTTGGAAAAATTGAAAGAATTTGTGATAATATTCGATGCATTAAAATTACGTCGCAACAAATTTGTTTGACAAGACGCCAGCTGGAATACCATATGCGAAGCGAGCGCGCACGTGAAGCCAGCGGTCGAATACCACATGAAAGGTAACAAACTTGAGCATTTCAAATTAATTGACAATTGAATTAAACACTGAAGAGTCTCATGTTGAATAATAGATACCCAGCTAGAGTAATTTTGGGATTAAGCAAATTTTATAGATTTGAATAGCTCGGGTCATCTCAATATAGGCACATAAATTTTATGTTTTTACTTACAACTTTTTAATATCTGTTTTAGATAAATAAGCAGACTTAATTATTAAAATCAGTTGCGAATCCCGTTATTACCCCTAATGTATCAAGTTTTACACCTAAACTAAAAGTTCTTGAGCCCCTTTCGGGCTCTCCCCAAAATTCTGGCCTGCATATTTTAATATACTAGACTGTAACATTTTAATGTAATCTTATCTTTATACTAACTCTGCTGGTTAAGATGAACTTACACATAATTAAATAAATAAATAATAATAAAGCAATCGTAATATAGAAATTTTGTATTCATCAAGTCAGTTTTATGTTTTATTGTAAAATTTGGGGATTTATTATTTATTTTATTCGCTAGACTAAGTCAATAAATCTCATAAATTTTAGTTGAATTATTCTGCAATCTAAACAAATTGTCATACATTTTTTTTACGGGTTTACATTAGATTTTTAAGTAAATAGCTCTAAAATCTAATTATTGAAGGCTAAAATAATAAAATATGAAAAGAATTTTTTTATTCGTCTTGGCTTACTTAACGCACATTCAATTAGTTTCTTTTAAGTTACCATCATAAAAAAATTGAAAAATTTCAAGAGAGTAATGCATCAGTGCGGCCTTCAGGCCGCACAAATTGGGTAATAGTGTTATACACTATTCAAATATTAAAATTTACTTTAACTGAAATTTCAGACTCTAAAGTTATCGTTTGCCATACCTAATAACCATGAACATGTGGGGTAAAGAAATGTGCGTACATTTTATTACTTAACTGCAAAGTAAAGTAATTAGAATTAGATATGACAAATTTGACAAGTTCTTGAATTTCTTTGTTTTTAAATTTTTTAATATTTATCATCCACTTCAAATAACTTATAAATCTTAAGTTAATTTAGCCGAGATTTTATATTTTCACATCAAGTTAAGAAAATTCCTTAATATTAGTATGCAATAAAAAGCATGTTAGTTGATGGTTAGCTTAACTAGAACTGAAAATACCGGACCTTAAAATTTTATTATTATTCAAATTCTCTAGATTGACATAAAATGAAAAATTATTATGTCAAAATTAAAATTGCTTAAATATCACCAATTTAACATAAGTTTCCTGACTTAATTAAATGTTTAAAATTATGTTTTGGATTTTGGTTGTTTGAAGAATAAATTGTATGTTTTATTTGGACTGAAATACAGCTTTTCGTATGTCATATGTAAACTTACTTATGCTAAAAGAAAAGCTTGATTTCCAGTTTTAACAATAGTATATTACGTATCAAGTTAAAAAGTGTTTTATTATATTTGACCGCTAGTGTTTGTATATAAAACAATGTATTACGTACTATTATTAATTTTTCTAAACTTAATTATTTATAATTATATATTGTGGACTAGGGACTAATTTTAACCAGAAACTAATACAAGTTTTTTCCCTTTTTCGTAATTGTTTCGAAACAAAACAAAATTCTGTGATGTAGATATTCGATGTTTTACTGCAATTTATAAAATAAATAAATTGTATTTATTGTTACTAATTATTTTTAATTTAAATTTTTGGCGAAGTAATTGTAACAAATTCGTAAAACAATTTAAATTGATGCGTAAATGGCTTAGTGCAGAAGTTTATCTCTATTTCGTAGATCTTGCGTAGTTTCGTAAAAGAATAATAATCTGAAAAGCTACACAAAGCCTGAAATTCTTAAAATGTCTTCTGGATTTAAAATTTTATTTACCGTAATTGTTCGAGGACAATTTGGGCATATAAAGAAATCCCTAAACGGTTCAACACCCGTAGAATTTTTGTGTGTAATTACTTAGAAAGTGTTGTAGAAATGCATAAATAATAACGATTGGATGTTAAATGGCAAATAATAAAGGATAAACCGGCTAAAAGTGTATAGCTAAAGTATAGAAGCGGTCATGAAAAGTGTATGCAATAACTAAAGACGGGAATTGCGCTGTTCATGCAAACTGCGTGAACCGAAGTGATTGCTAGCGATATGGGTCTCCATAGGGAAAGCTAGCTCGCTAAACGACTCTCCCAAGATTGTAGATTAGATATTTGAAAAAGAGTTCGGTACTCTAAATCGACTTTTTCATCCTTTCCTCGCAGGCATGTTTAGGTTATTCGCTGAGATAATGCGATAGCTTGCTTCGCGTATATATCACTTGCGAATTGGTTCTTTTTTTATGTTTTATCTGTTATGTTTTGTTCACACCCCATTTTTATATCAAATTTAAATTTAGTTTATGGCGTGTAAAACGTAATCTAAGTGTATTGTTTTGATTCTTATGATGTCTACATTGCGGTGTTTTCGTTCTACTATGTTTAAAATTAATTTACCTACATTTGGAAAATCATTTTATTGTACATAATATTTTGCATTGGCGTTCGCAATTTTTTTTGTCTCAAAGTAAAATGAAAAACCACTTTAGTTTTTTCGAATGTTTCAGCACTTTATAACATGATTGATTTCCCCTTTTTATAAACTTTTTACTCAACTGAAGATTTTTATTATAATTTTTTACAAGTTTCATACGAAAACTTTGGCGAGTTACAAAGCTAAGCTAGCAAAACATTTACGCGTGAAGTGATCCGAAAGCCGCAATAACACTCTGTATAACGCAGCAATTATAATAAATTATTCTATAGAAAAGTAATAAAAACTTTGATAACTAAAAATGTTTACAAAAGTTTATTTTATTAAGTAAGTATTCAAAAAATTCAATATAGTGAGTATACTTTACTTCATCACTCATTTCTTTAACTCGACTTGATGCACAATCCATCATTTAAGGATCATATTTCAACGGTCCCAATGCAATACAATTCAATGCTTTCGACCTTTTCCTGGCTTTGGTTTCCTTACCGATTTCAAACGCTTTAGGTTTGTATACTATTTCACATTCTTTCGCTTCTTATCCATCTCAAGCAGATTCATTTCAAGAATAGCATTAACTCTGATTTAGATACGACATCGCTCTTGCTAATGGAATACTTTTTTCATGAATGATATGACAAATTGTATAATACTCCACCTCAACTTAAGTAATAATGTATTAAATTCTTTTAATATTATATTGTGCAATATTTTGATAAATGTAAGATGTATCGCTTCTTTTACAGTTCATAAATTAAATAAATCAAATAAATAACAAATTGTACCAAGAGAAATTGTTTACACAAACTTTACGAACCATCAAACCATAATTTTTCATACTATTTCTACTTTAGAATAATCGAAAATATGTTTAGTAAGACACTTTCTACTACTCAAATGTAAATCAGCTTACAAAAATATTAATATGTATTTATTGTCGTGTTTTGAAACGCTAAAAACGTTGAAATTATTTATTTGTAAAGGTATGTTGAAGTTTTGTTTTAATTATTGTAAATTAATTCTGTAAATTTGTGAGTACTCTGTACAAAAATTTTAAGTTTAAAAATTTTGTGTTGGTATCGGTGCCGAAGGCAGTAAAAAGAAGGAAGTGACAGAGGTCGTAGAGGTCCGAGAGACGCGGTGGCGTCAATAAGACTAGCGGATGATTATTATTCCCGCAATTTTTGATTGTTAATAAAAAAAAAATAAAATTAAGTTAATTTGAGTTGATGTTTTTATTTTGATTTATTGGTGAAGTAAAAATAAAAGAAAAGTTTTGAAGATTTGTGATAATTTTAGTCGTTGCGTAGAAATACGTCGCAACGAATTTGATAGACCGGCGAGCATATGTCGATCGCACGTGTAACACCGATGCCAGAAGGTAATGAAATTTTATGCAAGCCAGCATTTTAAAATTTAATATTTCGTCGCCGAGCTGCGAATATCTCCAATGTGCAAAATTTTGAAAATCAGGTTTTTATATCATAATTATTCTATGTTCAATTCTCGATAGATTGGTAATACATTCAATAATGCTAAACCATAGGAACATGGCTAAATGTTAAAAAATAATATACCTCCAATATGACACTTTGCTAAAACTGGGACAGTAATAATATCCAATGTGACCAAGAGCTTACATTGGAGTTATTACAAATTTCGTATTTCTCCTGAATAACATTTTATCGGGTGCTCACAATGTACATAGGTGGTATTTACCTACCCTTACTATTTCCTTAAAAAGTTTTTGTCTAGTTTTTTGCTTCTACTGTAAAATTTTTGTTTTGTCACATTGGAGGTATTCACAGCTCGGCGACGATTTGATAAAATGAACATTACTTATTTGAATTCAATCAAAAAATTAATCAACTACAAGAGTCTCATGTATTAATTTAAATAATGAATGAACCCTGGCGAGATATTTTGGATTAAGAAAAATTTATACAATTTGTATAGCCAGGATCATTGCATTATATAAATTTACCAGGCGATATTAGTAGAAAGTGAAAGTGAAAGTGAATAGTAGATAGCGAAACCCAAAGAAATTCAAAAAAAATTGGCAAATAGGTCTTTTCATATCGCCTTCTTCCTTCTTGAAAGGCAGAATTTCGGGAAAAACTTTTACTAAAAACATTTAACAACCATTGCAGAGATTGCACGGTATGCAGATGTGTAAAGAATTCAATCAGCAGGAAAAGCTGACTAGGAAGCTATTATATATATAACAAGACGCAGAACTCTAAAAATGACACCAACTAGTCAGGATTTAAGATGCACCAGTCAGAGTGCAAGAGAAAGATACGCCAAAAACAACAAAAGTCGTAGAGTCGTATAACAGTATTGAATCAACTACTGTTGCGGCAAGATTAAGGAATATATCTCAAAAGATTCACACGGAAAGCCAAGCAATTAAATTATTTTGAAGCTTGATTTATTTAATTTGTAAATTTGTAAACGTACTGCACATAAAATTTTATTTGTAAATAATTAGGTTGGCAATGTAAATTAAGTGGGAGATTAGCTTCATTCAAGATTAGCCTTCAAGAGCGGGCGTGCTTTTCAACGATCGCACAAATTTTGATTATAATTCGATTTTTGATGATTTTATAATGATTAAAGTGAGTTTAATTTGGATAAAAAGTTGTTTTGATTAAAAAAGGAAGTGCTACAAGATTGAGAATTTCTCTCTTTATTCTCTCTCTCTTTGAGAGAGGAGGTTTTAAAAATATTAAAAAATAAATAGCTAATTTATTAAAATATAAAGGAAACTAAAATTCAAAACAAAAAATAAAAGTATAAAGTACAACATATTTAAAAAATAAAAGAAATATACAATGAAAAACAAATATAAAATTAAAAATAGAAGAAATTTGATAAATAAATACCTGTTGTGTATGCATAAAGTATCAATGTATGGCTTAGACTTCGCGTAACTTTACCTGAAATTTTAATCTCGTTTTTCTCGAAACTACATTTTTCGAAATACTTGTCATGTTTTCTCAAGTTCTACTGAACAGATTTACTTGAATTTTCTTCTCTATACATTTCTCTATCGTATGAACTAAGATTATAACTAAATTTAAATTTTTACTATTTTTAAAAAAATTTTTAAAAATTGTAAAAAAACTTTTTTTTTTCAAACAGCCGCAATTTTGCGAAAAAACATTTTTTCAATTATTTTAGTTAGTACGATAGCAGTATTCCTCTAGATTAATAAATCTTTTTCTTTTTTTAATTCAGATTACTAGGAGGGTTACAATCGTGACAAACTTCGCGCGACATTTTTTTGAGACCTCTCACTTCATCAACCTGTAACTTTTTGAAATTTTAATTTTTTCACTTTTTTTTTATTATCATGTATTCGTTAAACGTTAATAAATATCTTGTAAAATAATGAATAAAAAAATAGTGCCTGTTTTTTCTTTAATGCACCTAAAAAAACACCTAAAATTCGTGCTTCTAGACTAGAATACCGCCTTAACATAAATACCTATTTCATTTATTTTAATATGATTATTTTTCAAAAAAATAACTAACAATTAATTAAGTGATCGCAGACTTTTACACAGTACTGTAAAGGGTCTTTTTATATTCTTCATCGTCAGTTTTTATATTTTTGCAATTTTGTAGTAGGTGTTATTCAATCCAGTATCGCCAATCGCCGGATATTAATACGAATTTTCGATTTTTTAATTTGGGATTTAATTTATTAGAAATATCTCTTTAGTTTTAATTTTTATTTAAACACTTCAAGTTTAATGTTTTTGTTATTAGTTGTAAAGATTGTTCCTGTTTTTTTTGATTTTTTTTACGATTGCAGTCAAACTTCCAGTACTTTATTAATTGATAAATAATTTCGGGGGGGGGGGGGAGTAGGAAGAGAGTTGTAACCCCTAACCCCCCCTCCCGTAAATACGGCCCTGACCACATAAGGTAAAATTTAATATTACCCTTTATTCACCATGTTGGAAACTAAAATTGGAACAATTTTTAAACAATACAAAATTATTTAAAAATTGTAAATCAAAAGAGTCTCATAAAAAAAATTTAAAAAAATGAATGCACTCTAGTAAGGATTTTTCTGGCGAAGGTGAATTTTTTACATTTTGAATAGCTGGGGACATAGAAATATATATTATATAATAATATGTGATATGACGTTATTTTTACAAAATAACAATTAATGGTAAAACTGCAGGTGTTACCACGACCATAGCAAAGAACAAAGACAAATAAGTTAAAAAGAAATCAAACATTAAAATTTTAAGTGTAAATTTGCTACCAATGAAATACTCTGCATGGTATCATACATTTAAGAAACATCGCCAAAATCAAAAATGATGGATCCAAAAAAACACAGAAGAATACAACTGGAAACCAGAATGACTGGAAGGATAAAAAGAAAAAAAAAACCTCATACTGGTGTGAAAATTAATTTACAAAATTATTATAATCTTAATCATAATCATATTTATGTTAATGATTGAAAGTAATTAAAAAAAAAATAACAAAACTGGGGAGTTGAGTGATTTTTTGAACAAATGTCTGTGTTTCCACCGCTGTAACTCCTTATATATTAAACTCACAAAAAAATTTTTCATACAAAAAATATAAAAAATTTTATCTTCTTTAATTTTGTTTATAAATATTTTTGCCGTAGAGTTAACCGTTGAGGAGTTATTTTAAAAAGCCCGATCTTTAGTTTCTTTCTGCATAGATGGCTCGCGCCATCTAACATAATATTAAAATCGTTACTGCCTCAATTTTTGTAAATCCTTTTTTTGTCTCTAGCGACTGTCTATAGGAAGTGATTCAACGTTTACAACTTTACATTATACCTGCATGATTAGATGTTAAAACTCGTAAAATTCGTCTTAAAAATACGTTGAGCTGCTGAATGAAGATGAACTCAGCTTAATCTGCTATTATAAAATTGGCACTGAAATATTTGCATTAAAATTATGTTAATTTGACTTTTAGTTTTCTTTTTCTTGCAATCTATCTTTCAAACATAATACATGAACATCGAAATTTAATATGCAATACAAATTTGAATTTTTGCATGATGCACAACTGAATGACATCAGTAGAATAGAATATTTGATATGTAACTTATAAATATAAAATGTAAATATATAAAATCGATAAATAAAAAGTAATAGTATTTGCTACTAGTACTGTTATTCGTTTTTCATTATTACACCGAGTGATAAAAAAATGTCTGATCGTTGGCTGTACGCAGGTTTTGAAACAGATAAGAAACTTTTCAATTCCATTTACATAAATCGCATTATCTCTGCATAGTTTAAATAAATTCGCAAACCGGTTCGCATAAAAACAATTTGGAATTTAACCCAGAAATATAATTTATTATAAACAACATTTACATTTTTGTAAATATCCTGGTGCAGCTGCTAAGAAATCATCACTTATTTTATTTTAATTTTTATAAGCTAAATTTAATAAAGTCGGAGTCCTTGCAATCAATAAGAAATTAAATTTTTATTATTTCACCTTTACGAGGTACTATTTTTGATACATGCTGTAATAAAGTTAGGATTTTATAGTTTGTGTGAAATACACTATTGTTTACTTCTTAGGATCTCATTTAACCGTATCTTTGATACTAAATAACATGCTAGTAAATTTATATAAGTTCAACGTAAGTGGTTTATTAAAATCAGCCGGAGCCTTAAAACTAAAGTAGAAATTACAAAAATTCGGATAATTTTCTAAGATTAAAAAATAGATCGGTTATAAAATTTATTTAAAATTTAATATTTAATTATAATAGTAGATAAATTTTTGCTCCTTTCTGCAATTTCCGACAGTTTTCTGTTGGTTAACCACATGATAAAATATTGATTACGTTTATGAAAAGGGTTAAGTATGATCATATTGAATTAGCTAAGAGCATTAATTTTTAAGGTCGATTGATTTACTTTAAAAGATAAATGTAGGTAACTGTTATTGCCTCATTTAAACATCAAAATAATTTTTCAGCGGTATTGTAATAAATGGCATATTTCTTATAATATATGTAAATTGTCTGTAATCCGCCGAGAAATCTTTTCAAAATAAAAAAATTCACGTTAAATTATATTATGTGTAATTCAAATTTCAAATAATAATTTATTACTTCTTGTATATTAATATTAAAATCCTGTAAGTGCCACAGTGCACACAATACAACAGTATTGTATGAAGTATGATCACATATTAATAACAAAAATAACAATGAATTTACATTGTTAATTATGTCACATCAAGGTAGAAATTATATTATCCGCGAAGTACATTTTGTACAATTAATACAAATAATAATTATTGAATTTGTAACTATTATATTGTAATGAAGTAATCTATAATAGTGGAGTGTGCAATTACATTTTATCGTTCAATGTCTACTCATTAAAATTTTTTTGCGTGAAACTGTTCTTAAGGGTTGCTCCAATAAACACAAAAAGGGTTATCAATAGTCCGTTGTCCGTTAGATTATTTATTGAACAAATAAGTTTCAACATTGTGTTTTATACAACTAAAATTTAAAAATTTAATTTAAAATACAAACATCGCTGAATTTGGTAAAAAATTGATTGAAATATGTCTTTTTAGGTTCTAGTGCATTGCGGGTACTATAGGGCATTGCTACCATTTAATTACTAAAGGAAATTTTAAAAACGAACTCTAACAACAAAGCAAAAATTAATTAAGAATTTAAATATTTAAAAACTTGACGTATAACTTTAATCACAATTTTGGATTCTTTTTAAAGGATTTATGTATACCAGCCCTCACCTTTTATTCTGTTTTAATTCAGAGTATGAAGAAATGATCAAATAGTTTAAGTTAATAGAAGTTTAAAAAATCAGAAGAAAAAGAAGAATACTCCTGCATGCTGATATTTCTTTTCACAGTATTGAAAAAAATCGGCCTGGTATACTTTGTGCAGGGCCGTATTTAGACTAGATTTGGAGAGGGGAGAGAGTTAAAAATATTAAAAAATAAATAGCTAATTTATTAAAATACAAAGGAAACTAAAATTCAAAACAAAAAATAAAGGTATAAAGTACAACATATTTAAAAAATAAAAAAATACTACAATAAAAAACAAATATAAAATAAAAAATAAAAGGAGCTTGATAAATAAATAAATACTTAAATAGAAAAATTTAAGTTCTAACTTAAAGCGTCAGTCATGTTAAAATCGGCAAAATAAATGCAATTTTGGTAATATTTTTAAATTTTAATTTTGTTATATTAATTTTTGAAATCTAATGTTTGCAGAAAAATGAGTTTTTTTTCCAAGATGGCAGAAACAATGGAGGTCTAGATTTTGCTCCGCTGATTTTTTGAGTATAATTTTGTGCAAGTATTTTTGCAATTAAGATTTTATTTTTGAGTATTGTTATTGGAAAATTTTGTTTAAAAGTATTTTGGTCGAAAGTGACCACAAAAAAGTTGAAATTTTGTGAAAGGATTGTTTTTATTTAATTAAAGTAATTATTTTTTTGAGCGATTTTTCTTTATTTAAGTTCGATATTCAAAGAAAATTTTGATTTTTGTGAACTTTATTTAATGATTGAAAATAATTTGTCGAGGGAGCGACAAATTTTGATTACAGGTTGACTTCTGGGGGGCATCGCGGATAAAATTTTGTTTGTGCCATTTTAAAAGTTTTGTTTACTACGATATTTTTAATAAGTTTAAACTTATTCATATTTTAATTTTAAACTCTTTTGTAAAATACCGTCTTTAAATAAAATTTTTTAATTTAATAAAAATCACAAACTAAATTCTTATTTTACGGATGGTAAATAATGTTGTCAAAACGAAGAACTAAATTACTCCAAAATACAAGACAATTTATGGGTTTGGAATGCCCATTCTAATTTATTGCGGAAATGTTATTTTAAGCTATGTTGCCGATGATGATGGTCATAAAATTTATTTTTTTTTTAAATTTTTGGTTCAAACAATTTATAGCAATTTAAAATTTTTACCATAATAGTGAGAATTAAGATAAAATATCTATTTCATTTATTTCAATAAAATTATTTTTCAAAAAATCGAAAATTAATTAATAGGTGTAATAACTAACAATATTAATTAAGAGACCTCAGACTTTTACACAGTACTGTAAATATTGTGGTGATTTTTTTGTTCAGTCAACCCGCAAGTCCAGATCGTGGTCATTTTATTTGTTTTAAGTACTGCAAATAAGTTACAATTTATTCAGAGGAAAATTAAAAAGGCTAAATTTTATACTTAAACACATCCGCAACACATTTTTATTGTAATTTTTATAAACGTTGGAATAAGTGATATTTGTGCAGTGTTTCGAAAACGATCTACGATAAAAAGAAAGAATATTAATTTGTGCAACATCCTGTACGTAGTTGAAGAACTTACGTGGTATAAATTTTCTTAAGGTTGAAACCAGGTCTTCCAGAGCGCTTGGATGCGAGTTGGACGCTAAAATTTGGGTAGTGCGGTTTTTAATTTGCGAATAGTATAATTTTTACTTAGCAACTAAGTAGGAATTAGTTTTGGAGCCGTAAAAGTGAATATTTATGAAGAATAGTCAATTTAAGTAGAGAATTGCTGAAAATATTAAAATTTGAAGACATTATCGTAAGTAAAATTTTACATAAGGTCAAAGTTAGAAGCAGAGACCATTTTGAAAAAAATTAAAAATATTTAATGCTAATGCAAATTCACTTACCTACGTTAAATTTGAAGTTAGTTAAATTGGATAATATTGAAAATTGAATCAACGGTTTTGCGATTGATAAGTTTCAATCTGATTGAGTTTGAATATTAATACTACACCAGATAGTGTGCAGAAGTTTGTTCTTTGCAACACGTGTGACATTCACTGGTACGAAAGCAAATGGTGATCGACAGGACGAGCCGCTTACAGGAACGCGCACGAGATTTATGCAAGGTATTTCAAAATAAAAAAATACCCTAGTAAAAACATTTTATTAATAAAAAACCCAAAACTTGTATTACTTTATAAAATTTTATTATTCGATACACATTTAAACACACCGACAAATGAGTTTGAAATTTAGTAAGATTTTGAGTAAAGTAAATAAAATTTCAAAATCAGTGGTCGAACATCATTACACTATAAAGCCTAATAGCGAAATTTGTCGCTACCAAAATTTTCCATTGCATAAATCAACATTTTTCGTTATTCAAAAATAAGAGTTTTTATTTGCTCGCAAGACAGACGGGGTAACCTACAGGAATTCGCTACTGGGTGTTTCATGCTCTACCGAATCCACTAATCTAGTCGAGGTAATTTTAGGTTGGAAAAGGTTTTTAATAAAATACCACCACAATATATAGAGCTTTTTTATATTCTTCATCGTCAGTTTTTATAGTTTTGCAATTTTGTAGTAGGTATATTCAATCCAGTGTCACCAATCGCCGGATATTAATACGAATTTCCGATTTTTTAATTTGGGATTTAGGTTTTGTTATTAGTTGTAAAGTTTGTTTTTGTTTTTTCTGATTTACTTACGATTGCAGGCGGACTTCCAGTACTTGATAAATAATTTCGGGGGGAGGGGGTTTTAACCCTTAAAACCTCCCTCCGTATTCCGTAAATACGGCCTTGACTTTGTGGTTTTAACACAATTTTGAATACGAAAACTGGAAAATCGATATAATATTATAGTTATAGCAAAACAAATACCAAAAATTCAGTTTTTATTCTTTTGTATTTGTTACAAAAGTGAATATAGGCTCTTTATATTTAGAAAACCATAAAAAATTATTAATAACAAGAAAAGCATATCAACCGATTTAGAGAGGGGAGATAAGAATCCGTATTTATCAAAATTTTATCACTTACGCCCTCGCCTCGACTATCACAATCTTATAATCTTAAATGCCAACCTACTACTCTTTGTGATAGATATATCAAACTGAAGATTAATTAAGTATTCTCATGTATGTTTAGGCTTTCAAAACATAAACGGATTCTTCCAGGCCAATAATTAATCTTTACATTTTATTTATTAACTATTATCCACTCTACTATGGAAACCAAAACAGAATATTGCAATCAATTTTAAAAATTGGAATATGTGTTGGATAACAAATCATCAAATTTAGAATATAAAGGAAATAAGCCAGCAGTGATTTCAATTTTATTGATTTACTATGGCGAAGAACCATAAAAACTATTGTTTCAAAAATTTTGTCAATGTTTTTTACAGGTAAAAATAATCAAATCAATTCCGCCTCATCATCAAATCTAACAATTATTTTAAACCGTTAGAATATTCCACGTGACCCAAAATTCAGGACCACTGTTGGTGGTTCTGACGTGATGAACGTACGTATGAACGAAAGTAGACGCCAAATTTATATAATTAAGTATTTGCTTTTATTGCCAAGCGGTTAACTTTAAAGCATTAGCCTAGAATAATTAATTGAACGAAAAATGTATATCAAAAGTTCAAAAGTTGACATCAAAACTTAAAGCGTTACAGGATCTCGATAATAAAATGTTAGCAAAACTTTATTGCATTTGAAGGCAAAAAAAAACCCAATTTACAATGTTTTTTTTTTACTTGAAGCTTAAATATCTCAAAAATGATCAATATTAAATTTTAATGTCATACTTTGACATACAGTCGACAAATTATACAATGGCAAAAATATGAGAGCAAAAAATAAAAATCGATGGAAAAGTTATAAGATTTTAAAAATGCATTTCTTTAAAGAAAATATTGACTTATCCGTGAATTTTTTTCGAGTAAGTAATTGGCAACAAGAACTATCAATACATTTTCTGGAGTTATAATTAGTTTTCTTGGCCAACTTCATGACAACAGTTCTATACAATTTTATAACATGCATTTTATTTTTGTTTTTTACAACAGCAGATTAACATCTTCATCAAGAACACAATCTTACTACTTAATGGACTTGGTTAGTTTTGAAAAATAATTTAAATTTACATAAACATAAAAAAGAGGCAGACATGCTTACTGAATATAATTTATACTGAAAAGTTTAAAAGTAACTATTTTGTGAACCACATCAATGGATTGGTGCGATCACTTGTTGAGTTGTAGAGCGGAAATTCGAGATTTGAATTTAGACTGCATACAGAATTTCTTAATTGAGTCTTCTCCGAGGATTTAAAAATTGATATACGAAAATAAGATAATCTAAAATTTAGAAAATTGAATGATGTAATTGACGAGAAAAATTTTTGAAATACTTAATTCTACAAATTCATGTGCGCAAAACAGTGCAATTGTAATTGAATCGGACAGAAGCACAAGGATATAAGTAGCAGTTTTTCTAAAAGCATAATTTCTAAAAGCAAAATTTTTTTAAAAACAAAAAATAACAAAATTATGTGTATTTTTTAATTCTGTTTTTTACTATTTTTATTTAAATAAATAAAAAAAGAAATTTACAAAAAAATAACATAATATAGTTTTCATTTATTAACTTGCTTGTGCCCAAAACGATTTATTCTTGTAAGGTGCTAACCTTACTAGATACTATAAATAGAAAAACAACTTAAGAAATGAAATTTTTAAGTATTTATTGTGGTATATTTTAGTAGTATGCAATGATTAAACAAAATAAATGTTAAAATAATAAATCAATCTTTGTTTGGTATATTTTACTTACTTTTCATTATTTTTACGTTTTTTTTATGTTATATACGACTGATGATCAAAAATAATTGTGAAATAAAGGCCTTTATATCGTATTACATACTTTTTATTTTAAAAATTTTTATCATTTCTACAGTAACGTAATTTTTCAGAATTCTGTTTCTTGTTTATTCAAATATTCATCATCATCATCTGCTTCAAGGATTAGGCTTGTTGGCCATCTTAATAGGGGTCTTCCTACATCTCTCTTCCCCCTGGGCTTGTAGTAGAGAATCTTTTTTGGGATTCTTGCGGAGTCCATTCTGAGTAGGTGCTCTTCCCACCTTTGTCTACGTTGTTTTATTCTCTCTTGCAGATGAATCGTTTTCAGCTCTTCTCGTATGTCTTCATTGCGGATTCTGTCAGCTCTTGTGCAGCCTTTCACTGAGCGGAGAAATCTCATCTCTGCTGTCTGGACTCTTGATCTGTCTCTGTTAGACATTGTTCATAATTCGCACCCAAACATCAGAGTTGGTATAGCCATCGTGTTGTAGAATTTCTTCTGCGTCTCTCGTCTTGTTTTATTGCCAATTGTTCTTTTTATTGTGCCGCACATTGTTTGGAAGAGATTTACTTTACTGGTCAGATCGTTTTCTCTACAGTATGTGATATCAAACCCTAGGTATTTGAAGTGTGAGACTTGTTCCAGTATTCGGTTGTCTTATCATTATCTTCGATCTCACAGGCTCTTTTCCCCTAAAAGCCACGACTTTTAATTGTAACCATTATTCGAAGAACCTGGAGATCCGTGAGATTTCATAAACAAAAGTCACGTATCATCACAATATAGATTAAATAGAGTGAGAGACAGTCCGCACCCTTGTCTAACTCTTTGATTGGTTTCCATGTAGTTTTTCTGCGGTGTGTTTTCACCTGTGTCAATTTCAATTTTTGTGTTTCTGTATAGGCTTTGTATAACGTGTATTATGTGGCGGAGTATGCCCTTATTTTTCATAATTTGCCATAATTTAGGTCGTTTTATTATGTCGAATGCTTTTTGATAGTCCACAAACGCGAGGTGGGTCTCCAGGTTGTATTCACGTCGACTTTCTATCAGCAACTTAAGCGACAGGCTTCCATTGGAACATGAACGTCCTTTTCGAAAACCATTTTGCTCTTCACTCATTAATGCTTCTGCTATTAGGCGGAGTCTTGATGTAAGGATGCTCGAGTATATTTTGTAACCTGCAGTTAGGATGCTGATGCCACTGTAGTTTTCGCAGCTGTCTTTTTCTCCTTTTTTAAAAAGTGGGCAGACCTTGGCAATAGTCCATTCTTCTGGAATTTTAAGATTATTCCAACACATGTTTATTAGATGTAGCAGTCAAAACTTCAGTAGGAGCCCTCCGTATTTTATTAGTTTTATATTTATTGCATCTACACCTAATGTCTTTTGATTTTTTGCGAATCTAATTGCATCTTCTAACTCTTGTATGGTTATTTGATCGACCTCCCCAATATAATAATAATAATAATAATAATAATAATACTTATTTATTAAGAACTAAATATACAAATTCTTATACAAATTCTTAATGGGATGGCTTCTAACAAGGTTAGTTTTTCAAGCCACCCGTTTCAGCTCAATAAACAAAAATCAACAAATATTAAAAAAAGATTATGCAGACATTTCTGCATAAATAGCAGCATCCAAATCACGGCGGAAGGACCTTACGCTAGTGGAGTCGTCAAAAAGGCTACGGTGTCTCTCCACAAATCTGGGCGCCAAACACGCAAAACACTGCTCGAAACCTGCCATGGAATGGGAGGGCACATCGAAATTTCCCAAATCCCGCAGAACACGTGCATGGCAAGCTGAACGGGGCCTAATCATTTGTCGAAGATAACTCGGCTCTCCGCTCTTCAAAATTTTGAAGATTATAACTCCAAAAAGTACCGAAAAACGATGTTCTATCCTGGGTATGCCATGTTCCCGATAGAAAGGAGTAACGTGGTCGTATCTACGCAGATCAAAGCAAAAACGCAGACACGAATTCTGCATGAGCTGGAGCCTGCGCCTATATTCCTGCGTGAGAAAACCGTAATATACCGCTGCACAGTATTCTATGTTAGATAAGATCGTAGTACTAACAATTGACCACTTCACATGAGAAGGTAATAAGGTTTTAAACTGATACAGCGATCTAAGCTTGTAATAGCACACCCTAAGCTTACGGTCCACATGCAGACGAAAATTGAGCTCACTGTCCAAGACCAGACCCAAACTCCGAGCACAGTCCACAACCCTGACGGTTTCACCATCAATCGTAACAGACGATGTTGCAACGCTTAAAGCCCTACGCACCAGCCCAGGATAAACGCTTAAAGCCCTACGCACCAGCCCAGGAATCCCTTCTGAAGCGTTCTCTTCTTGACTATTTGGTTCGTACCATAAGTCCTTGAGTGTTCCTCCCATTTGGATCCTTCGATTACGTTTAGCCACGCCATCTCTTTTTCGTTCTTATTGAGGTTCTCCGTGTACATCTTTCTCGATTCTTTCAATATATCTATTCCAGCTCTCTCTTTGAATTTTTCTCGCCTCTCTTTTCGCTATGGCACATTTGTGCCTATAATTTATTTTGGCTTCTATTGTTCTTCTCTCTAAAAGATTTTTGTACGCTATTGTTTTTTCTTTTATAATCCGTGTTATATCTTGGTTCTATGTTTTGAGGCTTTTTTTTATTTGGTTTTTTCTTCTGAGCCCGAGTGTTCCTATCGCTGCTCGATGTATTGCTGTTTGGATGTTAGTCCATTCTACTTCAATATCTTTTTCCGTGTTAATGCAGCTTAAGTATTGTGACCAGTTTGTGTTCAGTATTTAATATCTTGTAGAATTCTATGATTTCTTCTCTCTTTCCTTCATCAGGTGCATATATCGCGAAGACAACCAATGGGCCTCTTTCAGTTCTAAACTTAACCTGAAGTATTCTTTCATTAATGTATTGGTAACTCTGGATAGCACACCGCCATTTGCTATTGACCATCACTGCGACTCCCGCACGGGCTCTCTCATTTTGTTCTACACTGCTCTAAATTATTACGCTATCGCCTATATCTTGGGTTCCCTTTAGTTTTTTCTTTGTTTCAGTCAGTATCAAGATATCAGTCTTTCCTGTATTCGTTATTTTTAATATTTCAACTTCTTTTGTATTGATACCTCTAACATTCCAAGTTGCTACATTTACTGAGTTCGCTATCCATTCTTGTTTTCCATTATTCTTGCCAGTTTCGTCGTTGTGAGATCCGTCCGAATATCCGAGGCGACTTTTGAGTTTTCGAGTAATATAGTGTCGTATTTCGAAAACCAAAACAACATAATTTCATTTAATTTTGTAAATTATTTTAAAGTTTGAATTTGTTTCATTATTTATTTATAATTGGACATAAAATAGTTTGTTAAGTTTTGCTATGTAAATAAAAAGGTAGGGAGAACGAGAACTGGAAGGTTGATGCAGAATACTTGGGTTGACGCTTTTCCGTCAAGCGGATGACAAACCATTCCCGCAATACAAAATTAAATTTGTTAATTGTTTAAAATTAATAAATGAGATAAGTTGATTTAATGTTTTATTTTAATTAATAAAGTGAAGTGCAAAAAATAAAAGTAAAGAATTAGTGATAATTTTGGTCGATGCGTAAAGGTTACGTCGCAACAAAATTGTTTAACCAGGCGTGGCCAGATGCAAAAGACCATGTGCGATTACAAGACTACATTACAAGGTAAAGGCTGCACATTTTGAAATTACATATTTACGCCACAAAATTTGACAATTTAATTAAAAATAATCAAATGAAGAAGAGCTTATAGCTATTAAAAAAAATCTGTGTTACCTCAACTATTTTCACTAAAGGGTGAAAATACATGAATTTGAAAAGTTAGAGGCATAGCAATAGATTTCCCCAAGTCAGGTTACCAGCCTTACGTTGGGTAGACCACGTAATTGGATGCGTGGCCTCATCCGATTGTTCTCGTAGTATTTCCTCTTCGAGAATTGGAGTGGTTATTCCGCCACGACTCGGTCGCCAGAGCCTCGTTAGTATTAACAGGGGTACCACGTGAAGGTGAGGTTGGCTTTTGAACGAGAGAGGCTATATATTCGCATCTCGCTCTTTTTACCCCCTATTTTAAGTTCTAACCTGTTAAATGTGTATAATTGTCATTTTTAGTGTTTTTTTAATATTATGTTTCTATGTAAGTATGTATTCTTTACTGAACAGTTAAAATTTATTATTTTAACATTTGTTTAGTTTAATTATTTACTAGATACTAGATTGAGTTCTTAAAATTAAAGAAAAAAATCGGTATTTATTATAATGCAACAGTGCAGCTAGCAAAGCCGAGATTTGAGCTTAAAAAACTATTTCTGCCTTCAAAGTAACTTTTATAGTAAATCAATATTTCACGCAAAACCCGACACTATACTAAAAATTTTTTTAGTGAAATTGAATCGTGAAAGTTAGATTAACTTTTTTTTGAAACTTTCAAGGACGCAAAAAGGACTGTATTCGATTTAATTGATGGCCGTCATTACTCGGGGAGCCAGCATTCTCTACATTTCCCTCGCTATTTCACTTTGAGAAGAGGATTTTAATAAAGGTAAATAAAATCGGATAACACTTAAAAATTTATAAGTGCGGAGGATTAAGAGTTGTTACATTAAACGTGAGATTTTAATAGAACACGAGCGTTGCATGTTAAGCTTTAAAAGGAAACTTATAATCCACATTTAGCATATAGGTACTTTGAAATACGTGTAACTTTTATAATGCGATAAGTTTTTGTAGGCCTTTGCGATGCGTGAAAACACACATAAAACAGTGGTATTCATTTCTGTGGATAATAAATAGAATAAAAAATTAAGTTAAAGTGAGAAGAAGACAAGTCGATGTATTTCTTGTTCAATATGACCACAACGGAAAAACGAACCCCTATTAAATTTTCTCTCAGTTTTACAATCCGATATCTGCAGTAATAAAATTAAAATTACTTTATCATTCTTCCGCGCCATTAGTCGCTGATTACTTTTGTAATATTAAGAGAAAAATGCGAAGCGACTGTTTTATCTATTGAAGACTGGGTTAATTATGAACTCGAGATCTCATTAGTGTCGAGATAATTACTTGCCAAGTTACACTTTAATTACAACATTTCCAAAATTAATTTTTCTTTCATTTTAGTTTTGAATTTTATTTTAATAAAGGAAAAATATTTCGTCGGAAAAAATTACCATTACATAAAACGTCGTGCATAATAAAATCGAGTATTAACGAAATTACCACGACGACGTTTGTCAAACCGATGAAATTGAGATTGAATGCGAAAAATAAGTTCCTTTTTAAATATCTCGCTAAAGAAAGTGCGCTCCTATTCATTACTTTATTGGCGGGCTTTAATTTATTCAAAATAAAGTTCATCCATATTTATTTAGTTATCGTGCGGCGGGCGAGCGGCAGAACGCCGCGACCAACGAAGGTTCGTGCATGTCAGCACTTGTCTATCTATATGCAAATGCGGCCGCAAATTTTAGGTGTTATAGCTGCAGATCAAAATACGATACTGAAACATGCACGATCTTATATTTACAGGTGATTTACCCAATTACACGAACGATAAATTTGAAAAGTACAAGCTATAAGCGACGGCGGTCCGAACAATCTCATATAATCCGCACACGGACTCTTGTTTTATTTTGTATCCGTCGGGAATACAGCTCTGATTATTAATAGATAAGATGTAATGGATGTCTCTAACGAGTTTCGAAAGAGTTTTCTTTTATAGGGAGAGGCCAGTTGCACACGTCACCAGAATCCTGAGTATTTGAGCTTTTGTTTGGTTTTACTCTCTTCGGTCCGGTCTTTGTAAATTACATTTGCTAGATACCATTGTTATAACTGGCAGGTGCGTAAATTGTAAACGTGAGCTAAAGTTTGCACGTTGTTATTTCAATATTTACATGTAATATGCCACGCTTTCTGAGTTTATTATATTACAAACGCAACTGAAAATTAAATTCTTTTTGTATGTGTGGAAAAACGTACAAAAGCAATTTTCTTATTTCGTGTGTAGAAATTACCTTTGAGCAAGTAAATGTAATTATTTTTCACTTCCTACCTTTTTGTACATACATATTTTAGAAACTAAACATTTACCCTAAAGTCCCATAATTTATCTAATTTTCGTTTTTGTCATAATTTACAAAAAAATTACTTTTATAATTCAATAAACTGAAATTATTTTATTCATTAATAATATCACATCCAATTTTTAAAATTTAACAATTACAAATTTCTAATTGTTCCATTCAGAAAGTGTCACAATCGCCATCGTGCATCCATAATCTACGATGGAGCCACCACCCCACATTTTACAATTGCTTGTGAGTGTCAGAAATCCTGTGATTTAAAATTATTTTCAGAACTATAAAAAATGTAACACTTTTCTAAAAGTTTAGTTAATTTATGTTTTTGACGTGATAACGTCATATAAATTGATATACCGGCTGCACGCACGACAAATTGTCACGTTCCGCAAGCGAGATCGCGGAACAAGCGAGAGAGAGGCACGACCGGTTTTGCATCATACATACATTTGAATTATAGAATGCCATTAAAAAAAACTTGTCCGGCATGAGGTTCGATCTCGCGATCACCAAATGATGCAATTATGTTTCATACACATAACGCACTAGCCTATTGAGGGTTAATGTAATAACATAGTTTTAATTCGTATTATCTGTTACATAAACATAATTCAATTCAATTCATAAAAGTATGCAATTTTTCATCAATATTTTCTTATGACGTTATCACGTAAAATTATCGTCCGTAAACCGACTTTAATGACAACCCGAGTGTTTTTTACTACAATTATGAACTTTTTGCGGTAGTATAACTTGAGTTTACAATTACTTCAAAACAAATAATAAGTCACTCTTACCAAGTTAGACTTAGTTGTGACTATGACTTAGTTATAATTGTGTAGTTTACTCATAATCAATTAGTAATCAACAGATTACTAAATTTTAATCAGTTGGGAAATAGTTTATTATTTACTTTCACTTTTGTTTTCAAAAGAATTTTAATTTCAATTTTAACGATCTCTTTCCGACCTATTTGATTAAATTATTTTTTAATGAAAAGGAAACAATTTTAATTAAATTATTAAGTGTTTACCATTAATTTGTCATTTACTAACTGTTAACTGATTATGAAGCTTTATTACAGCCTTACGCATATATCTTATATCTTACCGTATGGTTTTAATAAGGTATTTTGCACCTTGGTACGTAATATACTATTACTAACATAGTTTACAATGTCTATGTGAGTCATTCGAAAGATTACCTCTTTCCAAAAACTACAACTAAAAAAAAATCGGAAGAAATCCAAAAAAATCCAAAAAACCGTAGGCAATGGAAAATCCAGGGAAATCTTAGGTAATATTAGGAAATAGAAAATAACTGCTAAGTAAAGAATACATACTACAAAGAAAACATAATATTTAAAAAACACTAAAATGACAATAATTCAAATTTAACAGGGTATATTTGCTCTAACTTCCTGTTATTTTTACTGTTATACATGACTAAGAATCGATAATAATCGTGAAATAAGGGGCCTTTATATTATGTTACAGAGTTTTTTGTTTTTTACTTTTAAGTAATTTTTATCATTTCTATTATAGCGTAATTTTTTCAGAATTCAATTTTAATTTTTCAACCCTGTTAAATTTGAATTATTGTCATTTTAGTGTTTTTTAAATATTATGTTTTCTTTGTAGTATGTATTCTTACTTAGCAGTTAAAATTTTATTATTTTAACATTTTGTTAAGTTTGATTATTCTAATATTAGGAAATTCCAAGCAATCGTTTGAAATTCATTCATTCCTAGAAAAATAGGTAATCTTAGTAATACTATAAATGAGCTTTTCCGTGGAAATTTCTCAAGAATCTCGTAGATGGAAATCTAACGTACAAAAATTTGTCTAGTGATTCGCCCTTCGCCTCTTTTCCATATAAAGTAATTTATATCTGATTACAGAATACATTGGTTTCTGATGTCTTCCAGTACTTTTCGGTAAGTTTTTATGTAACAATAAATTAAAAAAAAGAATTATTTTATTATTTTACTTATACCTTAGCTTTCCGGTATTGAAAATTTTAGAAAACTCTCTGTCGCGTTGAAAAGAAAGCAGAAAGTCTACTGGAATAGAAAACTATTTAAATCCAATGCTTTTAATGTACCTATTGAAATGATAAAAATAATAAAATAAATGTCCCTGCGCCGTGCGCTAAAAGATGTAATTATATTTTTTGTAAATAATTTATCACACCCTTGTTTGTCCAGAGTAGCCCTGATGTGTGGAAGCAGTTGGTATGAATTTTAGGGTCGAGGGCTCGGGCGTTCGTAAATCAGAACAATAATCAATTCCAATAGCAAAAACTTTTTTTCTCAAAATTTGCAATCGCAATTACTTTAAATTCAAAAATAAAATTATACTTGTTTTCCAGTATAGATCTGCGATTTTAAACTATCAGTCAAACGTGATATCTTCTAATGCACACGTTGGTCTTACGATTTTAAATTTTCTATCACTTTCCATATAATTAAATTAATAGCTTCCAAAATTCAAAATTTATCTCCAATCAAATAAAACTCGCTCATTCAAATAATCGACTTTAATCCAGAAAAACCAAAAATAACTCACAAAATTCAAAATACTTCCAAAACACTCTTTAAAAAAATATTACATTTGCAAAATAATACTTGCATCAAATTTCTCACAAAAACTTTATCAAAAAATTAGAGCCAAAACCCGCATAACCGGCTCGTGCGGCAATTTTTGGCAAAAAGCCTCCATCTTCTCATTTTGCTTCCCCACCTTGCACTATTTTTCAATTTACCAAATTAAAATACCATTTATAAAATTTAACTAAAAGAGTACAGGGTGGATTGAAATATTCTGTAACACGACAGTATTAATCTGATGTTTTCTAGAGCGTTTTTAAGCGGTCTATGAAGCTTCAACGCGGCCTATTCGTCGCGAAGAAGTTTCGGTGCGTGTCAATTCAGCGCCAAAATTTAATTTTAGAATAATAAAATAGAAGTAGCTAAATACTTTTTATTATTTAATCTCTTTCTGATTTCTTGGTCCATTTATATTTAACCAATTAGAAGTCCATTATTCTAACCCACAGAAACATTATGAATGTCGTATTGACATTCTATAAGATGAAAGTAAGAATAAAAAATATTTTTGATCCGGAAGCGTTCATAGGGTCAAAGATGTAGATGAATTCTTCATTTGAAAACTTTTTTGCGTTTATTTACTTACAATGTTGAACATTTTCCATTGAATCAAGGCTACATTAATATTTATGTAGATAAATGTTGTTTCAGAAATACCAATCCGAGGAAATCTTGCAAAATTTCAGGAAATTCCAAAAAATGATAAGAATTCCATAATACATTTTTTTGCTGTCTCTGCTTTTTTGATGACAAATCTTATGGCAATGCAGAAGAAATAAAACTTTTTAATCACTAAGCTACTTTTTCACTTTGGACACACCCCGTATTATAGAAAAATATGTTTTGAAATATGTACTTTAACGAAATATTGATTGTATACCTTTGACTTCGTAGTCCAAAAAGGGGAGAGGGTACACCCATCTCTGAGATTTAGAATGATGAGTTATGGTCAAAAGAAAATAATAAAAAGTTATCAAGACAAAAACAAGAAGTATTGAATCGCCCGCGCGGAATTGGTCGCGCCGGAAAAACACCAAGTGCCTATATGCGGACGACACTACGTATTCTCTAAAGGCTAGTTCCAAGTCCGACCGAGAGTTTAAAATGACAGTATATTAAAACACATGGCTTTTTTGAAAAAAATTCAAAATTCAGTTTTGCTTGCACCACAAACAAGAGAAGGTCACCAACGCACTGTTTATATTTATATTATTATATACAAACTATATTATGAGCTTTGGCGTTCGGGCGAGTGAGAGTCGTGAGTTTAAAAATCCAAAACGACTATAATAGCATTGCTTAATTATTCAATTTTGTGCGCCACGGATATGTTAAGCAAATACTGTTGCTGCAATGGTTTTAAAAATTTAGAATGCTCTTAAAATAATAAATTAATGTGATGAACAAAGTAGTAAATTTATTATAAACAAAATGTTGATTTATTTACAAAAAAGTTTTGATGTACTAATGGCTAACGATGCTTAAACATTGAAATTAAAAATTAACCAACCTGTGATTACGTAATTGCATTCTGGTTAAAACAATAATAGGAATAATTATTTAAGTGGTTTGCAACAAATTTAGATTATTTTATCATAAATGATTTAAAATTAAACTTAAACTGGTGATCACACCTCGGCACCTCGACTTTCTATCAGTATAACAAAAAATATTAAACAAGATCAGTAAACCAATACTGCGTAATCTCCAGTAAATTAAATCCTTTCTTCTTAGGTAAATTCTCAACCGGAGATGATTCTCCACGTTCTTACTTGTTTTTAATTAATTTTATCCTTCTTTAATCAACCAAGTACATGCAGAAATTTTAACAGGTAATGATTGTGCGCAAAACTGTTACTGTGGGAATGCAGTTGCACTTTTGAGTGTTTGCTTGACCGGCGAAAGTTGCAGTTGGCTCCGCGTTCGTAAGACTTATGATTATGGCGCACACGTAAAGTGATTCGATATACGGTCTAAGCCGACGAACAGGAACCACAATATTTAGAGAGAATACTTTTACGTAAGTCTGGGCAATTTACAAAAAGGGAAGAATTAAATGAAAGAAACGCTACACAATTTATTGCAGTAAAAGTTAGAAAGTTAATTTGGAGCAATGAATTTATCGATTTTGACAAGTAACTTGTGCCGCTACGAAGTTTTTGTTAAAAAAATCTCTTTAATACAAAATTATTGAAGTAATGATTTAGATAATGTTGTTTAATAGTTTTGTCGCTTAACATCGTCGGTGGTGATATTGGACGATAAATCTGGTTAATAGGAGCATCGAGCGTTGTAACCGCAACTTATGTTATTAAAGTAAACCGGCAATATTAAATGACAAGAAGTAACTTAAATTCCATTCGTTAAGAAAAGATAAGACTTAAGGAAAATATGCATTAAAAATACACAAGGTTCTAAATTTTGCAAATGTCTAGAATAATCACGATGAGAACAGATCCAGATGCGATACCTCTGTAAGAATTCTCAATTAAGAGGTGAAATAAAGCTGGCTTCGGGTTGTTAGAAGTCTGCACATTGAATTTCGAAACTTATAAATTGCAATTTACTTCCCAGCTTAAAACAATTAGTTGATTTTGGGGTCTGGTGTACGTCGGGCAAAGGCTTAAAAATGAATATTAATATTTAGATTATAAATTCGGATATTAGGAAATTAGAGAGTGCGCCGTAATGGAAAGAGCAAAACTGTTTTTGTAAAGAAATTGACATTCAAGACGCGCGTCCGGCCGGGAGGGGCTTCATCAATATTCGCCAGGAATTGCAGCCGACGTTGCTTAATGGAATGTGGTCGGAAAAGCCGCGAGGTGTCTCTCTCGAATGACCTAATGACACGTCCCCTCAGCGTCTTGCGAGCGTAAAAATTGTTTTACTGTCGTCGAATTATACAATATCTCCCGGGTGAGCTTCTTTCTAAACGGAGAATCCAATATAGAGAATTGGATATAAAGAAATAAAAATGTTATAAAATGACGACCCCAGCTAGTACTGAAAAAAGTGTATTCGCAAGACTGAAAATATAAGTAATTGAAGGCAAGAAATGAGCACAGCTTCTGCTAAGAGGCCGCAGGCGATTATAAAATTCAAAAAAAAAAAATAATCGAAATCGAATTTTCTCTTTCTGTAGGTAGGACCTCCGCCTATTACAAAATTTCATTATAGTTTTCCGAAATTAATCTCGCAACTTTTACACATTTGCGGTTTCATTTGAAATAATTAAAACGGAAAAATAATTCGATCCCGTTTTAATCAAGCTTTAATACAAAAAACGATTACCGAAAAACTAATTAACTTATTTCGACGTCAATTGATGTATTTTCTCGACTAGCTTATTTCTTCCTGTTATTTTAATTCAACGATTAAATCACAGATATACATGGTTGAACGAGCGTTGTTATTTCGTGCAATTTCATTTAATTTCGTTAGATATTTCAATCCGTCTTTGTTATCGCGTTTTCAGGTTCCCGACAACTTGACCTAAGCAATTTAATTTGTGGCAGAGCTTTTTGCTGTTTCTTATCCTACGCTTTTACATTTCCGGAACGTTTACTAGAATATACCGTTACGGCCACAACAAGAACACCCTCACTTTTGATCTTGTCTTTGTAATAACATGCAATCGCTAAATCTTTTTGCATATTATCACTTAAGAAATAATTTAACCAAGTTATTTTGAGTAATCGAATTGCACGTTTAAACTAAATTTCATGTTACATAATATTTACTCAAATTGATTTAACCAAACCAGTTTGAAATGCTAAAATATTCGCTCTTCCTTGTTACTCGGAGTAATTTTTTTGTGCTCGAATTTATTACAACCTTGTTTAAATGTACTCTAAAATGTACTTACAACAAATTCAGATATCCAGGAAATTCACCTGTGATGAATATCTTGCTCAAATGGAAAGCTTTTACTATAGATCTGTATGTACTTGCAGCGATATTAAATTTTCACCCATAACGAAAATTACAGATATTCCATTTTTGTTTCTGATTTTCAAAGCTTTCCAAAACGGATAACTCGGCGCGGCCTATTGGCTCACTTTTAAATTCAACATGGTGCACATTAATACTTTAAAGAAAACACCTGGACAAGAGAACAATAATTTTGAATATGGTAATTTAAACATTTATTATTAATAAAGTTTAATTACAAAAAATATTGTAGTGATATTTTCGTAGAAAATTTCCACACACTTATTCTTGCTCAGGTAACCCTGATGTGCGGAAGCAGTTGGAAATTTTCAAGGGTCGAAAGTTCTTTCGTTTAAAAAAAAATAATTTAATAACAAAATTTCTTCTTTTTTTATAAATAAATCGTTTTCCAAAATTATAAAATCAAATCCAATTTGAATTCAATGCAAAAATAAAATAAAATCTCAATTTTATTCGAAAGGAACAAAGTTTGATTTGCCTTATCCAAAGCGTCGGCTTATCAATTGCACACTCTTTCCTACGAATGTAGTTTTAATTTTCCAATTTTAAAATAATCTAAGTCAAAATTTTAATTTGTAATTATTCTTCTTCTAAATCAGCGAAACCAATCAATCTGCTACCGCTCGGCAGCAATTCATCAAAAAAATATCCAAACCAACTTCAAATCTCAAAATAATACTTCCAAAATAGCGCAATAATGCATTCGCATCAAAATTATTTATTTAAATCAAAGCAAATTATAATACATATTATTCACAATTCTCAAAAATATCAAAACTCAGCGGGCATACAAAACTTCGCACCCGCTGTCAGCCATAGTTGGCTAAAAAGCTATTATCTCTCTCTTTTCTCCCCACTCTGCACTTTTCCAATTCAAACGTTTAAAAATCAAATTAACAAATTTTTACAATTTAGCACAGGGTGGGTCGAAATATTTTGTTTCACGACAATATATAAAAAAATATTTGATTGTAATTAATTGTATTTGTATTGTAATTAATTGTAATTATAGTATTGTAATTTTTTATTATAATTAATTAATGTAATTAATTGTAATTGATTGTAAATATAGATTGTAATTAATTCATGGTTGATAATAAAAAAAAAACAAGAAATATGTTATTTATTATTAGTTTTCCATTGCCACAAATAAAAACAATTTATGTTATTGGCTATTCCGATAGTATCTCTTTCACAAAAGCTGACAATATCTTTGAAGTATTATAAAATAATATATGGCGATCATAATTATTTTTGGAAAAATAAAGCGCAAACTGCATTTATTTTAATTTTGCATTACCTCACACCCTTCTATTAATATTACGATGATGAATTGGTGACCATAATTTTTTAAGTAAGAAATTATTTATTTTTATATAAATATTATTTTAAATTATAGAAGGCTTTAAATTTTATTCAAAATCTGTAGTTTTGATTTTAAACAGTTATATATTATAAATTTTTCAAACAAATTTAAAAATTATATTCTATAGATGGGATTAATATTTTGTATTTTTTCAGTTTGTAATTTATGTAAGTTTTTTTAAATTATTTGTATATATTTTTGTAGCTTTGATAATGGATCAATAAAGACTCGAAACGTCGGACAATATGATTGTTTATTACTGACTCCTGTCTCAACTATAATTTACAATTTAAAATAGAAGGTCAACGATATAAAAACATTACTAATTAATATTTTTGTTACTACTACCACCATTATAACTTTTATATTTTTAGAGACTATTACCAACCCAATTTATTTGTCTCCTCGAAATTTTAAATTACCAGAACGGTCTTTTTTTGAATAATTTCATACCATAATTATAATATGCCTAAATATTATTTAGTCTTCTCTAGTTCTTCTCTATAATAGGTGTATCTGAACCTATATTTTTTAATTATCAAAAGTAATTATTAAAGACCGGATTATATGCAACTTAAAATGGTCAAAATATGCATCATAAATGCTCGAAATATGAAACAAATTTGTCAAAATGTGCCAAAATATGAAACATCAAATTTAAATAAATACTAAATTATTTATTTATTTTATAAAAAAAAAATATATTAAAAATAAATTTAAAAAAAAAAAAACAAAATTTTGAAATTATTTGCACAAAAATACTGAAGATCGGCGGAGCAAAAGTTTAAACAACCGCTCCGGCGGTCATTTTTGACAAAATAGCCTCACTCTTTCTCAGTTTTTTGCCAACCTTACATTTATAAAATTTTCCCACTTTCAATTTTACAATTCAAATTCAAAATTACAACCAACGGGGGGGGGGGGGTTAAATCGATTTGTAATACGACAATATAATAATTAAAACTAACATTTGTGAAAGAGTAGATGCAGTAGATATCAAAACAGTTGCAGTAGTGACAAGTTGAATTTAAATCAACCAATCCCGGCTATTTCCCAATTTGTCTCAGTTGTAAGACTTCAAAACAGCAAGATCAGTTTGGCTATGGAAAGAGGAAATTTTCTCAAGTAAAAATCAGTTCTTCACGGAACAGTACTTATGTCGAAATGGTAAAAAAAGACCCTTTTACTTGAGCCACTGAGTATCTCAGTACAATCTCACTTAAAATAGGTAAAATGAATACAGCTATTGTATTCTGCGCATCTAAATAAAGATGTAATGGACAGTTCATAGCCGCTTCAATCCAAAAAAAAAATACATTTTTTGACTAGCATCTTTGCCTCTTAAGTCCGCTGGACAGCTAGCCAAACAGTCGGAGAGCGAACTAGGGTGAGATCGTTTAAAATACTAATGCGACAGTAAGAAAACCAATCCACTTAGGTAAAAGGGTAAATTCGGAGGGTAAAATGTAGACGCCGTGAAGCCAATAAAGCGCAGAAGAAAGCCTTACTTTGCTTCGAAATGAAAAAGGTCCTCCTGGTCACAAACTCGCAGCTGTACAACAAAACAAAGAAATTGAAACAAATCTCAGCAGGAAAACGGCTCACAAAAAAATTAAGCGAATGACCTAAATTGCCCTATACTCTCCGTTAGGATAAAATACAGGAGCAACCAGGCCAAATCAAGTGACAAAATCACTTATAAAAAAATATTATGCAATTAAATGCAATTAAATAAAATGAAATAATATTAACAAATAATGCAAAGACCAACTTTTTAAAATGTATGCGAACGTTGATAATTCTGCCGCAGAAAAGGCCAAATGCGGTTGATATCACGTAAATTTGTATATCACGAATTATTAAAATACTTTGCAGCCAAAGCCAAAAAATTGAGAGATAAGGCAAAAAATGAACAGACTTTATTTATTTTTGTTTAGGCAATCATTTCGGGTCTCCCGATCAACCTGGTCCACAGATACTATGCGAAAGCAAAGAAACTTTTTATACTAAAGATTGCGAATCCCATGAACCTTCCCAAAAGAATTCTTTTGCACGATATTCACAAAAATTTCACTTTGTTTTTCTTCGAAAAAAAAAAAACAAAAACAACTCAAACAACACCACGGTCCACTCGCTCTTCTTCTTTTTCTTATCAGTTTATACCACGTGCGTCGCAATAAAACGTCTTTTTGAACGTTACAATTGCCTTTCAAAATAATGATATCGTAGATTGCAATAAAAATATACTAATTTTTAGAAGCTTATAAACAGAAACAAATTGGATCATTGAGTAAAGCCAGAAAAACCGCGAGAAAATTTCATAATGGATCGGTAATTGGTTTTCTAAATTCTGGCTAAATTTAGATCGGGTTATGCCTGAGTGTTTAATTTACATTATCAAGTTGTTTTACGAAAAATTAAATAAAATTAGATAGTTATTGGGTTTTGGCTTCTGGTTAGTGCAGAGAATATTCTTTTACGAGATAAAACAGAGCACTATGCACGAGAAAATTAGATTAAGCGACAAGGGCTTCTTCATTTTTCACTACATTTCTTAAGAAACCACTGTAATTTTTGTAGCTGTGGTACAATCCATCAGGATTAATCAATAGAACGCAATTAAAATTTTGACGATTAGGGCGATGTTTATTTGGTTAAAATTTTGAACATTAATCGTCGTCAAAATTGTAACGTAAAATTTAATTTAATTTTGAAAAGCTTTAAAAGTAAAAATAAAGTTGAGGTTGAGAATAAGATAGCGACTTTTAGTAGATGGTTTTGTATTTTATCACTTTATCATTAATAACTGTAGCCACTTCACCGTCGCTGATAGCATTTATACTCAATTTTTGATATGATTTGAGAGAAAAGTGCTACTAAAACAGGAAGTCTGCAAACTTCCGGTCTTTCATGTAGGGGCAGAATTTCATTTTCGAGAAAAACACAACTTAAATTTAGTGTTCTTGTTTAAGTATTTTAAGCGTTTCCTATTTTCGAGCAAGATTAAAGAAAAACTCATCACCACGCGATATTATAATACCTGTTTTATACATTTGCGGATTATGTACAGTGCTATTAAAATGATATAGCGGGACCCTAATGCTCAACATAATTGTATTTGGTATTTTATGCGCGACACTTCACAGAAGCCTTCCATTTTTTATGCATTAACACAAATTTGTTAATACATAATTGGTAGATGTTCAAAGTATATGTAATATAGATATATACGGTAGGTTTTAGTAATCAATCCTTACTACTGCAGCCTCATACATTTTAATGATATTCAAAGAGATGTGTAAGATATCTCACCCTAAACATATCCAACATAGCGTCAGAACATGCTCAGTCGCTTTTGCCAAGTGCCGTTATGAAAATATGGTTTAAACTTCAAAGCTTTGCTGTGTCGGAATGATCTTCAGATCAAGAACGATCAAGTTAGAGAACATAGAGCAATTTGTGCATGCAGATTTTGTTGGTGGTAAAGCGTACATCTCTCGGAGGAATTGAAATCGTCGTTCTGAGTTTCAACATTTTTGCTGTTCTAGTCGACGGATAAAGATATCCTTTGAGCGTCATTTGAGATTTTAAATACATCAACTACACGCATTTTATTACTACATAAAATACCCTCTAAAATTCAGATCAACGCTCTCTTAACTTGTCAAACGAGAATTTTATTTGTCTCAAAATATTCACTTTTACAAGTTTTTCGCACATCATATTTTTATAACCTCATTTAATAAATAAGCACATCATTGACACCTACGAGCAGACGAAACTTTTACCAAATAACTTTTCAGTGTTTTTACACTTTTGATTGAAATTGAATATTGGATTTCTACAATATAACGAAAATAAAATAAGAAACTTTCAACTATTCCATCTTGACTTGTCTAACGAACCGAACGTTTGTTTCACAAATACGGACAGGAGGGAGACACGTGTGATCAAAACCTCACGCACGTAAGGATACAAACTTTTCACAATATTTATCAATGTTTTACTCAACCTATTTTTATTTTTAAATAATATATAACCAAACTTGCGCGGTTACGCAATTATTTTACCAATTTCAAAAAGGCCCGCCATTTTAACGTTTGAGCAAGATCACGTCAAGTGGACCCCCCCATGTTACACTTTCTCATCGAATTTTGATATTAGTATTTTTTCATGAAGTAGTCACTATCAACAATTAATGCCCTAACAGTTTTTAAAAATTTTCATTTTAACAACAATTTTTTTGTTAATGAAAATTTTTATGACTTTTAGTTAAAAAAATCGATAATTAAAAAACTATTAGAGATATTTTAAAGAAACTTTTAGAATTTATAGTTCAATACTTGTATTTTAATGAAATATGTAAAAGATCAAATTATTGATATATTTTCATATTGTTAATTAACCTTTAAGTTAACAAATGAAAATTTAAATGACTTCTCCCTCAAGAAACAAAATTTTTCTTTCTCGATATTTTGCATTGAACATTTAAGTAACTAAATCTGCAAAAAAAATTGAATGCTTGTGATTAGATTAAGCAAAAAAAAAATTATTTATGCCGGGCGGTGGGCGCTGTCGGTATTAATTTACCTTTAGATCCACTCAGTAATTACAAAATAAGAAACAATATTTTATCTGTTAAATGAAAATATTTTTATTTAAACACTACGTATTTATAATAGTAAATTATATAAAAAAAAATTTTTATTTAAAAAAAATATTTTTGAAAATTAAAAAAAATGTTAATAAATAAATTTTATTAATTTATTTAAAAATTCTAGTTTTAAATATAATACTTATATTTAATACTTAATATTTTTAGGTAGGTAATGGTCTTGCATTGCCAACCCAAAATTTAATTTGTTGGTACCACCAAATTTAGCTATGTTAAATTGTCAGAGCAGGATCTTATGCATTTCTTTTTTTAAATTTAAAAATTTGCCCAAATATGCACGGTCAGTAGATTTCAGTCGAAATATGCAATATCCTAAAGAATTAACCTAAATATACAAATGCATATAATCCGGTCTCTAATTATGAAGAATCAGTAGGACTTTTAAGCTGCATAATTTGGTCCATTAAGTACCACATCAATTAATTTCAACCAAATTCGCATATTTTATAGTAAATTAAGTTAGGTTAAAAATTAAGTTAGTGTGAGTTGTATAAAGCTTGAATTAAAATTGTACTTATAAAGTGCTATAAAGTGCCAAAGTGCCAAAGGTTGAGTTAGATTAATTTTAATCTGAGCTTTACACAGCTGACTCTAACTTAACTTTTATCTTAATTTTAACTTAATTGGGAGGCAATTGAATGCATCAAGTTGTGCGGCCTGAAAGCCACACTGATTTGGAATTAATTTTAGAATTAATTTCGACCAAATTCGCATATTTTATAGTAAATTAAGTTAGGTTAAAAATTAAGTTAAGGTGAGTTGTATAAAGCTTGGATTAAAATTAAATCTAACCCAACTCAGTGCTTATAAAATCACAACGCCAAAGGCCGAGTTAGATTCATTTTAATCTGAGCTTTACACAGCTGACTCTAACTTAACTTTTATCTTAATTTTAACTTAATTGGGAGGTAATTGAATGCATCAATTTGTGCGGCCTGAAGGCCGCACTGATTTGGAACAACCTTCCAATTTTTATAGGTTTTTAACTTAAAATGAATCAATTGAAGGTACCTTACAAACAGAAAGACAAAGTTTCTTATATATTTTACGATTTAAAAAAAATAATTATAAAAAATTAAGTACTAACATAAACATTAAATTTTATGGATACTTTTAAATTTCGGGTAAACATCCAGTTTCAATTTTTTGATTTACTGTTTCCATAAGATTAGCTCCACCTATAGCGTGTTTTTTGGGTTTAAATTGCACTTTGCACAAAAACGCACAAAAACGCACAAAACAAAAAACAAAAACGCAGACTTTTGAGACAATATATTACTCGAGTGTAAGTTTTTCTTTAAAGATGTTACAATTATTATAAATAAAGTGTTTAAATAAAAATATATTTTCATTTAAAAGATAAAGTATTGTTTTTTATTTGTAATTACTGAGTAGATCTAAAGGTAAGTCAATGATGCGCGGCAACGAGTTGTACCGACAGCGCTCACCGCCAGTCATAAATAATTTTTTTTTGCTTCATCTAATCACGAGCAGTCAAATTTTTTCGCAAATTTCGTTACTTAAATGTTAGATGCAAAATACCGAAAAAAAAAATTTTTTTTTGTGAGAGAAGTCATTTAAATTTTCATTTGTTAACTTAAAAGTTAATTAACAATATGAAAATATATAAATAATTTGATCTTTTACATATTTCATTAAAATACAAGTATTGAACTATAAATTCTGAAAGTTTCATTGAAATATCTCTAATAGTTTTTTAATTATCGATTTTTTAACTAAAATTCATAAAAATTTTCATTAACAAAAAAATTGTTGTTAAAATGAAATTTTTTAAAAACTGTTTTGAGGATTTATTGTTGATTGTGACTTCTTCATGAAAAAATACTAATATCAAAATTCGATGATCAAGTGGAAAATAGGGGGTCCACTTAACGTGATCTTGCTCATTTACACGAAAGCTCCGAAAGCAGATTTGGTACTTTTTCGACTGTCGCCTTTGGCAATGTTGGTGTAGGTCCGCCAGGACGGCAGGAGCCTATCAACATAATTATAACGTTTGAGCGAACACTGTTTGCTTTTAAGGTTATGTTTACTCTTCACCAATTGTGCGACCATGGAAACCACAATGTCTCCGAATAAGTTCAAAAAACAACACTGTACAAACCATACCGCACTGCAAAAGCGGCAGTCGAAAATTTACAGGATAAACCCCGAGGACTGTTACGCCCTCGCTGTGTTATTAACATTCGGTAAATGTTTAATCTTTAGTTTAGTGTTGGAATATGCCTAGTGATTTTTTACTGTGTATAAAAACGTACACTGCTCGGCGTGTCGGTAACATTATTCTGCTTCGGAGAACCCTTCAAAATCGATTCAACCATGGGCTTTAAGATTTCATAGCTTCCATAATTTCCATTTCAATTGTTCGAGTTCTATAATTTTGAATTTCGTGCACAATAAAAAAATTACACGTCCTTATCCGGTTGTAAGGTACAAAATACACTTTATTCCTGTTCTTTTATAAAATTAATTTTTACATGTTACATGAAATTGAAAAATAATTTAATTCATAACTTACATAAAATTGTTCAAAAACTATTTAAATGAATGATATAGTTTGCGACACCCTGTTATATAACCGTATGTTTCGATTTTCGGAATCTCGTCAGGCAAACCTGAAAAAATTATTAAAATGATTGAAAAGTTATGTTATTAAATTCAAAATTCAAACTTGATTAAAAGTAAAATTTATTTGACTTTTATTAAACCAAAAATTATATCTACTTGAAGCCAAAATGAATAAATAAAATTATTTAAAAAAATTCTAAACCAGAAAACTAAACCAACCCCAATAAAAAACCTAAAATAAAACGTTAGTTGTAATTAAAAATTACAAAAGTTGTAGATTGCCCCAATTTCAAGATTTCATGTGTATGAACTTAGTGAAATATACAGGACAGATCTACGTATTAATCAAGTTTGAATTTTGAATTTAATAGCATAACTTTTCAATCATTTCAATAATTTTTCCAGGTTTGCCTGACGAGATTCCAAAAATCGAAACATACGGTTATATAACAGTGTGTCGCAAACTATATAATTCATTTAAATAATTTTTGAAAAATTTTATATAAGTTATGAATTAAATTATTTTTCAATTTCATGTAACATGTAAAAATTAATTTTATAAAAAAATATTATCACATGTTAATAACCTTAACCATTTTATTCCTGTTCTTGTATAAAAAATTTTTAAACAACCAAACAAAAACGAATGGTGGACCGTCGAAATAGAGATTAGGTTTCTGACTAAATTTTTCCCTAAAACTTATTAGCCGATTTCCTAATTGCTGCTCATGTACTTCTTTTCATGCTAAATTAAAAAGAAAAAGTTGATGAAAAGAAAGTTGTAAGTGTATTTTACTTTTTAAAACTTACGTCTTTATTTTCTGTTCATTTTTAATGCAAGTTTTTAATAAAATTTCTACCAAATTGGGACGATGTATAAAAAATTCTGAAACAGTTTATTATAGAAATTATGAAGAAAATTTTTACAATGCCTTTTTAGAAAGGTTAAACTTTTTTAAAAAGTTCTCCACCCATTTAAACATAATTAATAGATTATCTGTCGCCCTATATTAAAAGATTGATTTCAATTAGGAAATTTGCTTTTCAGCACCTAAATTAATTAAAGAGGTGTCCATTGAGAACGCAAAATAGGGTTATAGTCTGGTAAACGTTAATTTAGTAAGAGAGTACAAAATTGATCGATGAGCACTCCAAAATTTTATAAGTGTCATTGATACATCATTTATTTTTGTTTGTAATTTGACATAAATAACTTTTGGTTTGATTGATATCAAGTTAATATTATTGATGTTTTCCTTTAATTCTTTCTCTTATATACAATTTCGTGAAACTAATAATTTTTATCGGCCGACTCGAACATAATTTCTGATTTTGAAATATGTTTTTTAAATTTTTTTAAATAACATTTTTTAAATTTTAAAACTTCAGTAATGTAAAAAGAGCAATGGTTGCTTTATGAAATACTTAAAGTTGTATAATAAAGTTGCGTGACAGATTTAAGCAATAACGACCACTGTAAGGCCTTATGAGAAAATAAATTTTGTCTCTTATTGTCAAACTTTTTATAACTTTTGAAAGGACGTGATAAAAGCTGATGATTTTAATTATTGTTTAATTGCTTTAGGTTTAAATTAATTTAGTTAAATTTTTTATTTAAGTGTCGCTCAACACAAAAATTAATTATATTAATCTAAACTATGTATTTCAATTACACGCTCAATAAATACGACGTTAAATTTTAAATTTTAAGTCGGCTAAGGATTTTACTTTGTTCCAAAAATTTTATCGATTTACTTAGTGGGTGCAGCATACTACAGAATATTGCACATCATTCAACTTGTCGTAGTTTCTACTTGGTAATATAAAATATACACTGAAAGAAAATTCACAAAATATACTGGATAGAATACTAATTAGTATTCTTTTTAATTACATAATTTATTTAGCGAAAAGTTGCAGAATTTTGAAGTAGTTAACTACTTCGAAAATTAATATAGCGGTGTTCACAAAATCATATGCAAGTTATTTGAATATTATTTGCGTACTTAATATGTATAATAATTAAGACACTCATTGGCTTATTCAATTAGGATAGATTGTACATTAAGTCGCAAACAATTATATGAAATATATTGCCGTGTTTTGAAATCCTATTGGAGAACTGCTTTGTTATTTTTGTAAATTATTTTAAAATTTGTTTTGTTTTGAAATTGTGTTACGTCTTGTATTATATAGAAATTTTGTAAATTACATTATTTTATTACAAGATTAGCAAAAGAAATAACAACAAAGCGAGAAACGTAAAGGCCGGTGGACGTGTTTTGTTCCCCGATCTGTAAAATTTAAAATTTATGATAATTTTGATAAAAATTAAAAGGTTGTTTTAATTAAGCGAAGTGTCCAAAGAAATTTTAAGATTTGTGAAGTTTTTAGTAATTTTAAAAACCACACTACGACAAAGTTATTTAATAAGCCAGACAGCTGCGCAACGACGCGCACACAATAAAGCGATACCACATACAGTAAATTTTAACAATAAATTTATATGACCACATTTAAAATAAAATTTAAATTGATAATTAGAAAACAACAACATAAAAATATGAAAGTCAACATTGGAACAGCACAAAATGAGGTGAAACAGCCTCTAAACAAAATTCTACCGATGGATACTCTTAACTAACTTAATGAATGTATTAAATAAGTGCGGAAATCCAAAGGTGGAGATGGGAAAACAAAATAGAGAAAGTGCATGTCGAAAGACTCTTACTTCTATTGCAATTCAGAACCACATAAGAGAACAAATCCCGGAAGTCAATAAGACAGGTAATTCGTGTCGCTTGAGTGAACAAAATAAGTTTAAAATAAAACTTGTTTTATAGAACTTGAATGAGAAATGTAGGAAATAAATAAAATAGGGGTGCAAAATAGGCAACTTAAATAAAATTCAATGACGAAATCATCAACAATCAACTGAGTTGGACGCAAATTTGTCTCTTGCGTGATAGTGGAATGACTGTAAACTTGAAATCACTTAATGGCTAGCCGTCTGTGTTGAATTACAGATGACTATATCGGCAGCAAATATCACTCAACATCGCCAGAAGACATTATTGGGATTTTTCAATTTACTTTAACATGCAAGAACGGATCTCCAACCCTGTAACGACCGATCGGAATCTGCATTGGCAACGCTTAGGAACAAATTAGACAAAACACGTAAGTTCTGTTCGCTACACGACTAAAAATTATAATAAAATTTTATAATTAACAATTTAAAGCGTAAACCGTAAAATTAAGAATTACGTCACAGTTGCCTGTAATGGTGACGTCCTGACTACAAATTTGGTTCATATTGGCTTGTTCATTTAATAGGGATTATGTATTGGTTAGTTAAGTTTAACGTCGTGTTAGGGATTTTATGAAACTTGGGATAAGCATAATATTGAACTTAAATAATCACGACTCAAAAAGTTTTTGGAGACAATAAAAATTGTTGTAGGATTTAAAAGATGACATTAAAAAGAAACAATTAAAATCTAAATCAACCTAAATTTTTGTTTTAATTTCGGAAATATTTCAATTTGAACTATCAATTTTTCACTTAAAGGTCGGTGTATCGCTCATTCTGTTGACTATGCGTGAGAGTTCCCACAGTTGACTTTTAGCTGCATTTTATTTAAAATACGATTTCATTAATTATTATAGCCGAATTTAATTTAAAAACAAAGATTTCGTCTTCCTAGATCTGTAATTTTTGAGTTCTAGCTACTTCAGGAATACTTTTAATAATCGAAGATATTCAAATGCCTTTTCTTTCTAAATCCTTAACTTTTCAGTTCAGTGATTTTTTAATGAGCAAAGCAGCTGAAAAATTTACTGCCTAAGTAGATATTTTAGATGGTTTATAAATTTTAAATAATAAATTTAACATTGCAATAAATTTTAATAAGCTAACTATTAACAAGGTATGACCACAGTTCGTATACAGGTTTTTTTAGGTTAATTTGAAAAATATACGGTGGATTATAAAATTTAACTTTTAAATCGCATAATTTTAATTTTAATATTTTGTGATAGTCCACGTTTGTTTTTGCAGTAGCCAGAATCAATTTGAAACTATCATTGACATGCGCATAAAATATAGCATGAAAATTACATATAGAAAATATAATAGAAAATATAATAAAAAAATTAATTTTTTAAGTCTGTAGTGTGGTAGTAGTTTGTAATTTTAAATAAACAAACTAAACAAAATGTTAAAATAATGAATTTTAACTGTTAAGTAAAGAATACATACTTACATAGAAAAATAATATTTAAAAAAACAATAAAAATAACAAATTAACATTTAACAGGTTTGGAATATTTAATATAACAGTTAAAATTCATTATTTTAACATTTTGTTTAGTTTGTTTATTTAAAATTACATACTATCACACTATAGACTTCAAAAATTCATTTTTTAGGTTAATTTTCTATTATATAGTAAACGTACCTTTATGTGCAAAAACGTGGTAAAATTTGAAAATTCTTTTTCAAATTTAGTTTGTAGAACTGATACGATGACGCAGTGCGCTCTCCACTTCAAATCAGGTTGTACCGTGATATAAAAATTATTTTATTTATTTAACCTTAAAATTTCATTGAGACACGTGACATTGTTTGGTCTAGTTTGATAAGTCACATTCATTTTAAGTAATTTTTTTAAATTTCTTGGTTTCTTATGTTAAATACGACTGATGATCAATAATAATTGTGAATTAGAGGCCTTTATATCGTATTACAAAGTTTTTATTTTATATTTTAAATTTTCATCTTTTTTTATAACGTAAATTTTTTTAAAATTCATTTCTTGTTTATTCAAATATTCCTAGTCCAAGCCTGTTAAATGTTAATTTGTTATTTTTATTGTTTTCTTAAATATTATTTTTCTATGTAAGTATGTATTCTTTACTTAACAGTTAAAATTCATTATTTTAACATTTTGTTTAGTTTGTTTATTGAAAATTACATAGTTTCAACTGAACTTGTAGAATTATTTTATTAAAACGTAGTAAAATTTTTCATATTAAATTCTAAATAAAAGATAAGAAACCGATAATTCAATATTATATTGTAGGTTGGTATTATAATTTTACTGTACAAAGTAAAATACCAATACTTTGTGAGAAGAAGAAGAAGTAAAATAGGTTTTTACATGCAATTACTTAATCAATAAAGATAAAGCAATAGCAGGTCAAAGTAGTTGAAAGTTTGTCTGACCTTTTAATTTAAAGGTGTTAAACCTAGTTTCAACCCCTACTCACATAATTTAAATTTATAACTTAAGTTAAACGAAACAAAAGTCTATAATCTTGACAATTTTAACTAAATACGTAATTTGCCTCTGATACTTTTCCCGGTAAATCTTCAAACACATGAAGAAAAATAAAGAAAAGTTGTTTCTTGTCGAATAAAAAAAAACTAGAAAGATAACTCAGGTACACCCTGAAAAATTTGTTTATCAAAGAACGAATAATTTTTTTCAGTGTACAAAATACGACACAGATTTTGATTTGATTTGTAATTTAATCTGGTAGTTAATCTATAATCAATTATTATAATTTCAAAATAATTAATAAGGCGAACAAATTAAGTATAAATAATTAATTCTTTAGTCAAACAAAATAAAATGTGGTTATAAGAACCAAGGTAAATAATAAAGCAAAAACTTTGGAAAATCAATAAAACTACTTAAGAAATGATAAAAGAGAGTGTAAATTCAATAAGTAAAAATAAATATAATTTAGAAATGATATATTAAAGACAGTAATTAAAATGCAATGAAGATAATAAATTTGCCTTACAAGAAACTGATAATTATTATTTAAAAAATTCCCAAGTTATAATTTTATTTTAAAGTTAGGAACAAAATAATTTTGCAATTTAAGTTAATGCAAATAAGTATTCTCACGAAAATAGTTTAAAATTGGAAAATCCTTACTTGTAATGAAATGCAGTAGTTTTCTCATTACGGAAATAATTTCCATTAAAATATTAGATTTCATGTTAAAATTTATGTAGTTGCATTTAATTGTATTTAGATCAAAATTAAATTTATAAAATAAAACAATCTTGATAAAATCAAATAGTTTCGTCTTTATTGGATGTTTTTCCAGGCATTAACAATCAAAACTATAGTTAGATAAAAAAATTTGAAGTAATTACTAGATAATGGTTGAATATTTTTGCCATGGGATATCTCCAATAAGGACGAAACATGTTCTATAAAATTAAAAAAAAAGTAAGATGTGGATAATATTTAATAAGATATATTATATAACTTTGTGGATTTTTTTCAAAAAAACAGACAGGCTTACGCTGAGCTTGTTTCGCAAGAAAATAATTTTTACATTTCTTAACTTAATCTAAAAATCCTGTAATAACAGCAAGTTTGTTTCCGATTCAATAACAGGACGTGCTAATGTCTCCCATGAGTATTACATGATAGGAAAAACCAAACCTAGTCTGATCAAAGACTCGGTAATCTACTTTGAAAACACTGACTAAAAGTAAGTATATTTAATACTTTGAGTTACAAAAATTCCAAGTAATCCTATTTATTCCATAATAAACGTTATCCTTCACTCAACTTATAAATCACTATAACACGAGTGTGTACTTTTACGTTTGTTTACTTGAATTAAATGATTATTTGATTAATTTCTTTACTTCAATTATTGTAGCCGAAGTTTAAAAATAATGGAAAATTGATCGCCGTAATTATTTATTAGTCCTTAATCTCGTCATTAGTATAAAACTACTTGTTTTAATATAATTTTGTAATAAATTGCCACTTTATTCCGGCTTACGTTAATTTTGTTATAAAATATTCGAGCAGTCAGTTGAATAGTAAGTTAATTGCAAAACTTTTATTTATTAATTGTGGCATTATTTATTCATAATTTATTACATTACATATTTTATGTTCGGAAGTAATATAATAATGATTATATTATTACACAGTTCTTAAGAAATAAGTAACAGGTAATTATAAGACTTTTAGCTGTTGCATATAATTACTACGTACTTGCATTCGTACGAGCACTCTAATTTATTAATAAAGTGAAATGAAACTTTTAGAAATTTTTAATGGGTACGAGGCAATAAAAAGTTATAAAATTTTAAAATGCAATCGAAAAGTTTACTCTCAAGTATTATTGAAGCTATTGCAAACATAGCTTACGATTGCTTTAGTTTGAGAAGTTCGAAGTATATCTATGCAGATCACTTGTTATCTCAATACAAGTGTAATATAATGGGCTACTAGCATTCCACGAGACTCGGCGGAATTCTTCGTGTAACTCAATTTTCCAACAAGAATTAGGTTGACAAAATTATGGTAATAAAATGTAAAAACAAAAAAAGTGTTCTTTACTAAATAAATTATGAAAACAATGTAAATTAAAAAAATCTAAAATCAATTAAGGATAACGCGTGTCCAAGAGCTTTTACTGATTAAAAACCTTGGATTAAGCACTTTCACAAATGGATCGCATGAGATATGACCAGTCGGAACTACACACACCCATATACCTGGCACAAAACAAGCTCCCACTATAGCCACTTAATCAAAATGTGAATTGGGAAGGCGGGTTAATTTCCGCCTATGTATAGATAGCTACCAGTTCAACTGTATACAAATTTGGATTATTTAAATCTAATATTACATTTGCATTAAAAAATAATTGAAAAACTAGATATTTTATAGCAAAAAAATTACCAGAGCTGATAGCGCTCGTATTAGTTTCAGTTTCAATGCTTTCAGTAAATGCACACTTAGTATTAATTTCAAAAACTCGATTTAAAATATAACACGTTTCTAGTCGATCTCCATAATTTTCGCTAAATTTTTTTTCTAATTTATTTAATTTTCGTGCGTCGAAGGTGTGGAAAATTGCATGCATAACCTCGTAAAATCTACGATTTTCTATCTCTTCGTTGGAAACTGTGTTTTTAACGTATTTTGTTTAATCGGTTTAATAATATTTAGAAGAAAATATTTACTGATTAGACGAAAAGCAGAAAGCCAGATGCAATATTGTATTGATCCTAACCTAACAAGATTATGGTCTAATCCGACAATCCAATAAGTCGATCCAAGTTAGTATTTAAAATTATTTAAGGGTTGGGTTGACTGGATTTTACTTTTATTTTTACTCTAATATATCCGAAAATGTGTCATAGCCTACTCCCTTTGTTTTTGTTTATTTGAAAGACTAGATTAATTTCACTGAAGAAGATAGCATAGATGAGTGGTACTTCGTTTTGAATGTTAAAAAGAATTATAAAACCTTTTAGCTTTCAAACGGTATTTTATTCACATATTTATTTATCTTTTTTGTTGTCATTTATTTTCATTTATTCTTTTACTGTCGTTTCGTTTTAGTTTCTTTTCGATTCGCGATATTTATCACTATTTTTTATGATTTCTTTAATATTCCCGTTTTTCACTTTAATTATTTGAGTGTGCAAACATTAAAGCAGTCAAGGTTCAAGAAAAATGTTTTAGATCGTAGATTTTGTTCAAAGATAACAGAGATAACAGAGGATTTGAGTTGAACATAGTGGTCACAAGTTTTGAATTTATTAAAATTTCGTCTTGATAAGGTAAGAAAAATTAATTTTGTTAGGGTTAATTTTTATATCAGCTTTTGTAAAAAGAGCTCTTAAGCACCTGTTAGCACATGCTATTTAGTACCCAGTGCTACTCTTGATCTATTTGAGATCTAATTTTTAATTTAAGCAAATTTTAATTTTAACATCACAACATTAACGTTAGTCACAATCATCACCTTTTTGGGTTTGATTTTGGGAAGTAGCTCATTACCTTTGGATGAAATTGAATTTTTTGTTGAGAGTATGCAGCTTCTGGATCAAGATTACTTGATCACTTTTTTGGACTATCATCTTCGAGAGTTCGTGGTGCAAAACTCGAAGTGCTAAAGTGCTTATTTTGATTCTTCCGGACCCTTAGGTTAGAGATACTCATGTATAAGATATCTCTTTGTAAGATCATCGATACCTATCAGGGTAAGCACTTTTTTCTTTTAATCTGTGAGCTAATCTGTGGCGAATAGTATAAATCGTGCTCGTTTGACGTCTGATTTTATCAGCATAACTCCACAGAGGATTTAATAAACTAAGAATTGATATCTCTGCTATAATTATTTAAAGACTTTAAGTTTCAAATATTAACCATTTTATGACTTGATTTAAATAAGGACAATCATGCTTTAGTTTGTATTTTTATTGTATCAAAAAAATTTGAAATTTGATCTACTTCTATACTATTAATGTTGAAGTCCAGAACTGTAAATTTTATCATTTTTGTAAAGTCAAATTAATTTATTTAGATTCAGGTTTCAAGTTAGTTTAGATTTAATTCCCTTATTGATTGACGTTATGATGTAGCTGAAGTTATTTTTTATCGTTTCGTATTATTCAAAATTTAATTCCATTCTCAAACTTCTCAAATATTCTTTTTTTTTCTTCCTTTCTTTCATTTTTGTTTAAGAAAAAAGTCTATAATGTGCAAAGTATTCAGGACAAATATTCCGGAGAAATCAGTTGATGTTTATTTAAACTTGTAACAAATTGTTGTAAATTTGTTTTATTTTTGCGCATATTTTCGAGTGTTACGCCTATAGCAGATTTTGTATCAATGTTGGACGTCTGGAAGAGAGAGATTAGATAGAAGATCAGCGCGAACAAGAGCGCAGGTTTGAAAATTTCTATTTTAGTTGGATAGGTATGAAAATGGATTTTGTTTCCGTTTGAATTTCATATTTGCGTTTTGTACGAAGCATCCGTTTAACGACTAATATTAATTTAGAGACCGACCGAAGGTTCGGTTTCGGTTTCGGCCAGTTTCTTCAAAAAATGCTGGTTTCGGCGGTAGTTTTGATTTCGGCCAAAAATTGGCCGAAATCATATAGTTTCAAATCATATAGTTTTAGATCAATAGATAAGTAGTTTAGGTAGTGTAACTTGATATTAATCATATCAAATTTCTTAGAATAAACCAAAAATGCACAAACACTTTTTAGAACTAAAATGTTCAAGTTAACACAATATAAATACACTGTATGTATATTATCGCAAACGTTTTCACCATACTATAACATCATCAGGAGATGAACTATTAGAAAAAGAAAAGAGAAAATTTTCGTATTTATCGACAAAATTGCAAATGAAAAGGAAGAGGGTAAGAGGGGGGTAATTTTAACTCTTTCTAGTTTATTGTCTGATGATGCCATAGTATGGTGAAAACGTTTGCGATAATATACATACAGTGTATTTATATTGTGTTAACTTAAACATTTTAGTTCTAAAAAGTGTTTGTGCATTTTTTGGTTTATTCTAAAAAAAAAATTGATATGATTAATAAATGATGATTTAAAATTTTCAAAATAGTAAGAATTTTAGGGAAGGGAGAATATATTGTAAGCTTGCTCTTAAATGCAGGAGATGAGATTGTCGTATCTCAGGATGGGTTTTCAAAATAAAATTCTAAATAAAGTTCTGGGTGCCAATTAAAAGATGCAATTGTTAAATTGCTTGTTCAAAATTAAACTAATATCAAATCCAAATTAAAATTCTTTGAAAATAAAATAAAGGAATTTTCAATCCAAATAAATAAATGCTTCTCCAAAAATAATTATGAATTAAAAATCAAAAATAATATAATTAATATTCCAAATCCAAATTAATTCCAATTTAAATTAAATATTTCCTCAAGAGATCGAATTTTTGATTTTACCGTTATCCAAATCGCCTGCATATCAATAGCACCATTCGTTCGTTCAAATATAATTTTAATATTTCGAATTTTAACTTTAAATCGAATTTATAGTTCCAACTGCTCTTTCCAAATTAATCAACCAAATCAAATCTACTTCCAATCAGTAGCCACTAACTAAAAAAATATCCAAATTTCAAATTTCAAAAAATACGCAGTAATACAATCGCATAAAAATCACTTTATTTAACTCAAAAATTATAACGCGCAACTTCAATTCAATTAAAATAAAAAAATCTCAATAATTAACGAGCCAAAAGTCGCACCCGTCGTACACTTTTGCGGCGACTCGTGGCAAAAAGCTTCGTCTCTCCAAATACAAGTCTCTCCGTCGATTCGCCCCCACCTCTTCAATTTACAATGTTACCATTTAAACTTCATAAAATCAAATTTTCTATCAAAATGTACCGGGTGGGTGCGAATCACTTCGAAACACGACAATATACCTCAAGCATATATTCAAATTTGGCTGAGGTGCCAGAAGAACTTGTTACGGCTCTGCATGGTTTTGGTTACGGTTTCGGCCGAAACTAGAAGAGATATTCTGTTTCGTATTCAGCTAAAAATCGAGTTTCGGTCGGACATTAATTAATTTGCTGTCTTATTGGTATCTAACATCAATTGCCAATATAGTTTTAGACTTTCAATTTGAGCGAAACTCGATCACAATCACCAACTGTTGGGTTTTGATTTTGAAGTAGCTCCTATTGTCGTGATTACGATTGTCTCGAAGGCTCGGCATCAAAGTTTTCATTGTAAGAGTGTGCAGTACCGGTCGCAGAATTTCATGAGTTGTTGGTTCATCATCTCTGCTTATTCGTGGTGCAAGATGATGGTTGGTGTACTCAAATTGATGGTACTGGATTCGTAGTTTTAAAAGTATTTTTGTATAAGGTAGAAAAATTGTCAGCTCATCGATTAACATTATTAATTATTTTTTGAACGAGCAGTTGCTCCACGTTTTTGGTCACATTTAAAAATGATCCGCAACATCTTCGACGGCGTGCATGAACATTTGTTTGAATTTTTGTATGCTCTGTGAAGGCATCTATACCGATAATAAATTGTTACCTGTACGACGACGTTACATATTGGTTTTTATTGATCTCTGATATTAGAGTAAATAATATATCTCCGTGTTTTGAAATGATTTTTACCGTCCTTTTACCGTCCCTGCAGTTATTTTGTTAGATTTGTTTGAAATTTTGTTATTATTTTGAATTCTAAATTTGTATGGTTGTATAATTTCGTTAAAAATATTTTGAAGATTGGCAAAGAATAAAGAAAGATAAAGGCTTTTTGCCAAAAATGCCCGACGTAGTGGACGTTTAATTATGTTAAGTTCTGCAAATTTAATTTGATAAATTTATAATTTTTGAAATATAAGTGATTTTTTTTTTTATGAAAAGTATTTGATTGAGATTTATGATTGAATTGATTTGGAAAACTTTTGAATAATTTTGGAAATAAAATTAAAACGAAAGCTATGCATTAATTATAAATTTTAACTGTTCAGTAAAGAATACATACTTACATAGAAACATAATATTTAAAAAACATAAAAATGATAAAAATTTTTAAAATAAAAAGTATATGTAATACGATATAAAGGTCTTTATTTCACAATTATTTTTGATCATCAGTCGTATATAACATACGAAAAGCGTAGAAATAATGAGAAGTAAGAAAAATATACCATACAAAGATTGACAAAATTAAAATTCAAAAATTTAAGAAATTTATTATACATAGAAAATAACTTAAAAAAATGAATGTTTTAAGTAATTTGTAGTATTTAGTAGTATGTGATGTTAAAATTTATTGGAGAGTGATTTAAAAAAGCATTTAATTAGAAAATTTTTATACACGACAATAATTGTCACCGCAACTTTAGAAAAATTATACATATTATGTAGCAATATGTTTTTTACGTGTTTCTTTCTGAGGAGCTGGACTTGCCGGGAATGGTTTTTAAACCTCGCTCTAGCTTCCGCCAAAAATTAGTTAGTTATAATATCAATTAGGGCTCTCTGCACAAAAGAGAAGCTGGTTACTTTTTCCAGCGTGTAAAGGAGGAATTGTCGTTCTCCGTAAGAGAAAGGTCAGTTTTCCATCTCACTAAATGGTATTCATTCATTCAACATATTTACTTTATGAGTGTTTATATTCACATAATCTTTCCTACTGAATTATATAAATTGAAAATTCGAAGAATGTTTTATTTCTCGAGAGAGTATAATTCACTTACAGGAAGGATCTGCGGCCCTCGCTACCGCAACATTACAAGCAGGCTTTACATCAGGGTAGACATCACACTTGCATTTTTCCACACGTTTTCGCGTAAAAAAATTTGTTTTTTTCCCAGAAAAGCAGACTTTTTTATATCGAAATTATATGGATGGAATACCTAATCAAAGCAAAGAACTATCGAAATTGCAACAGCTTTTAACGTAGTTGATTTTGAGAGAAAGCGATGCTCTTTACATTAATAAAATGAAAATGTTAAAGTTAGTTTTTAATTAATTCTTTCGTTAGCTTTCTTAGAATTTCTTCATTTATAAGTGTAATGTAATTAAAGTAATTGACCTAACTTTTAAATTGAAAATCGAGAAGCACAAAATGAAGTGAAAAACATTGTGAAAAATTGAATTCATTTGTAAGTAAATTGTGAACCAAATGATAGATGGTGACAAGAAAATCTATCTTTGCAAGTGTATATTATTTATCTAAGACTACGATAAGGGTGAATATGAGACATAATGAGCAACACTAGAATATTATCGGCTCATCCGACCACCAGCGGCCGATAAGCCGCAGCAGCGCTAGATTTCACAGAAAAGCCGTCGACAATTCCCATTAATTTAACGCGCTCAACGATGAAACTCCCACAGACGAGCGATTATTACTAAGAAAAAGCAATTAAACGAATACTTTTCTTAATTAGTTTTCAGTTTTACACGCCATTTTAAATATTAATATTGACTTTTGTTAAGCGTAACATTTGGCAGAATATTAGTTTGACACATTAAATATCCAAATTTTAGTTAACTTATATTTAACCTAATTTAGGGTAGCTTGATATCTGTCTATCCACCTATATCCATTCGCATCGGTCTTTACGTGCACCTCATTGCAAGTTTCAAACAAGCATTGTCCATTATGTCTACTCCCAATGGTATAATACCTTCTGCCAAACAGCCATAAACACACCGTTTAATTACTGCTACATTGTCGCAAATATTATTTGCCCTTAGTATTTAAAGTCGTAATTATTGGTTTCATAAAAGCGAATCACTTCCTCTACCAGTAATATACCGAATGATAGGGAAAATAGCTACAAATGATGCAACTTCCAAATGTTTGTTGGACCACTTTTGTGTTTTATTATCTCCGGATTAGAGAATTTACAAGAATTTTCAATTTACATTAAAAGCACCAAACCTAATTACAATTAGCAATTTTTTTTTCAAACCTATAAACCTGACAAATTAGACTAACGTATGAGCTCGTTCATGGGTTAAATGAAAATTTAAGATACGAAGTTCGGAAATAATTTCTAAATACTACGTTTCAACGTATTTTGGTTTAATAATTTTTAATTTACCCTTAAAATTTTATCAATCACTGAATGGATGTTATTTTTGAAATAAGCTATACAGCTGAATAGACCACACCGTCTGCTAATAAAGCAGGTGTAGTTAATCCGACTTATGAGACGTAAAGGAGTGAAGTTCATAAAAGATCAAACAAACCAAAGTTGATGTAGCTACTTTGGAAACTTAATCACGAATTGATAAATTGTTTTCCAAATTTATTAGTTCTTGAACGCAAACAATAAGATGTGCCGTACAATTAAAGTGCACAAAGTAAAGTATTATTTAGTAAGAGTTTCTTTGGTATAGGATTCTATTCAGTATTCATACAAAAGTCGGATGCAAAATTTTAACGTACTACCATTGGTTGCAGTTACTTCAACTCTACATTACTCTTCCGATTTTCAGTTGTATTTTGTACCTATTGAATATTATAATATTCTATTATTTATTCTTTACAGAAATGACAAACAATCAAAAACATTACAAAATAAAATAAAAAAGCACGAATGTTGTCCTAAAAATGAATAATTGAGTAAATAAGTATTGGTCAGTTACTTAATTTAACTTCTTCAACTTTCATTAGGTCGGCGATCCGTTTTTACTAACAGCAACATCGGTGATGTTCCGAAGTTACTATTACCGCTGTGAGCATATTGTTTTACATCCAAGGTAGTTTGCTAGACATATCTCAGATGTGCCAGTAACTCTGGTTTTGGATGTTGATGAAGGCAAATCATCAACCCAGAGGGACCGCCGGCTTTACGTGCCCTCCGAAGCACGGAAACGATCATAAGGAAGGTTAGACTCTCCCGGATTTGAACCGGATGAACTACCGTCTTGAACTTAACTTAAATTAAACAATTCGTAACTAAAGTTTGTTACATTTGTAATATAGTATCCTCCTCGTCCTTTTAATTCTAATGAGAATTTGGTAACAATTTCAATTATAAAAGTTCTCTTGGCAGATTACTTCGGTGGTTTGCCATTTTTACCGAAGAAAAACAGTTTGTTACGTTGTTGTATCAACCTCGTACATCCTTTTGCACGAAAAAGATTCTCAATAATTAATAAAAATTTTTCAAAATCAAATTCTTTGTTATAACGCGATTTTCTAGTGGTCCGTGGGAAAATATTATTTTGTAACTTATTTTGTGATCAATTAGCTTAAGGTACCTTCTATGTTTATAAAAATATCTCGTAAATTTCGTTCCAATATTTTTGTTTAGCTTACAGATCGTGTGAATTTCCGTTCCTAATAATCTCGAAGTCAATAATAATTTTCTAGTATTTTGCTTAAATACCATTTACTCTTGTGTTAATAGATTTATTTTTTTGAGATTCTTACAATTTTCTTTTCTCACGGCCCTGGGTAACATTTGATGGAAGGAGAAAATTGTTATATAAGGAATGATCGAGAGGAGCCGGGGCTTTTTTTTTCAAAAATCACTACCGTTCGAAACAACTTTACCTTTTTATCTCTTCTTATCGATTTTCGGACAAGTCTTTTTTGCAAACAAAAATCATTTAAATAAATTATCTTAACTTAACAGTGACTAAAAATAATTTTGTGTTATCCAATTTAATATCGATCCGGGGTGATTACAATTAAAAACATTTGTGCCTTAAAAAATTGCAAAGTGCATTGCAAAAACAATATTAAACATTATTGATATAAATTATCTTAACTTATCAGTGACTGTAAATAATTTTGTGTTATCCAATTTAATACCGATCCGGAGTGATTACAATTAAAAACATTTGTGCCTTAAAAAATTGCAAAGTGCATTGCAAAAACAATATAAAACATTATTGATATAAATTATCTTAACTTATCAGTGACTGTAAATAATTTTGTGTTATCCAATTTAATACCGATCCGGGGTGATTACAATTAAAAACATTTGTGTCTTAAAAAATTGCAAAGTGCATTGCAAAAACAATATTGAACATTATTGGCATAAATTATCTTCATATAAAGTGTCTAAAAACAATTTTGTGTTATCCAATTTAATACCGATCCGGGGTGACTACAAAAAAACTAAATATTATCTTGGTGTCATTCATAAATGTACGAGTGTCAATCTTAGTGCAACCTGCATTATTGTGGTAGTTTCTACTTGGGTCAACGGCTGCAATAGATGTTTACTACCATTTATGTTTTTTGTGTAAATAACTAGCTGGTAAGCAATTTGTTAGATTTAGGTATATTTTTTTGTGTGTGTAATATTATTAGGTTATTGAACCAAAGACTTTAATTTTTTATATAATGAATTTTAATTTACCTATTATAAACTTGAATTTTATTGTGTTTTTTTTCTTGAGGAATTCCTAAAACAATAAGCAATTTACAACCCCCCCGAAATTCTCTTTGTTAATTTTTTATCAACGACTGAGCAACGCCGGCAATAAGTTTCTTAAAGAGTAAGTAACAATTGGCGCCCAACGTGGGGCAAGAATTTGTAAAAGCTTGATGTGTTTTAGGAATAACTTAAGACAGTTCGTATATTTAGAGTTAATTTATTTAGGTGTTTTTTTTTTAAATGTCTCTCTTTATTAATTTTTGTAAGTTGATCCAAGTTCAAAGTAATGCGTTATTTAAATCAATTTCGGTAAATAATTCATATATTTTCGTTTATTAAACATTTACTACGTAACGTAACGTCGTGTAAAATATTTTTGTGAATTAATAAAAGACAAACTAAACAATAAATTTAAACATTGATAGTGCGAATTAATCTATAATAATTGTGTTAAAAATATAATTAAATTTTGTTTCGGTTTTTGACAATTTGGGAATATGGAAATTATCTATTTAACTGAAGAACAGCTGGTTTTTGAACTCACAAGTAGAGGCCAAATTCCAAAAAGTTCAAAATTACAAAAAGTAGCGCAACTTCGAAAAGTATTAAAAGATGCCTCTATTGAACAATCTTTAACAAATATAGATTGGAAAACAAGTGAAGAACAATTAAATGTATCATTACATGGAATTGCACAATTAATTGAAGACAACCTCAATGAAATTTCCGATAATAAACGAACAGAAGTATCTTCACAAATCAAACATGTTGAAAATCGTTTGAGTTTATTACGTCAATATACAAACCAAGAAGATTTGTTGTTTCTCATCACCATGTTAGAAGCGGAGTTAGCAGTAATGATAGGTGCATTAGATGAAATTCCTGTTAAACAAGTAGATGTAAAAGTTCAAAATAATATTAACTTAAATAATAACGATCCAATTATATACCAAGGAGCTGCTAAAAAACTTCCAGCGATTTACAAATGGAATATAAACTTTGGTGGACATAACGATCCGCAAAATATTTTGGATTTTTTAGATAAAGTGGACGACTTGCGAGAATCCCGTGGTGTCACTTCCGAAGAATTGTTTACCTCAGCTCACGATCTCTTTTCGAACGAAGCATCTAAATGGCTTAGAGCCATTAAGAAAACAATTTTTACTTGGGATGAATTAGTTTTAAAATTAAAAAAAGAATTTTTACCAAGCGATTTTGAATATCAAATGACGCAACAATTGCGAAATCGAAAGCAAGGTGTAAATGAAGATATCTCTTCCTTTATTATGGATATAGAGTTCATGTATCGACGTATCGATGTGAATGTTTCGGAAAGAGACATAATTAATCAAATTCTAAGAAATTTGAATCCATTCTTTGCTTCACATATAGCATTAGATGATTACCCTAATTTGACTCTATTAAGAGAGCGATGTAAAAAAGTACAAGAGTTGCAGCAATTACATGAACGGTATAAAACCCCTTTTGTACCTCAACAACGTACCTTCATTAATCATAATGTGTCGGCCAATAATAAACCAACCCCAGCATTTAAGAATAATAACTCAAATTTTGTCTCATTTCGTCAGCAGAGACCGGCTAAAAATATTTCTACCGTACAACACCAAAATGTTTCCAACGTTCAAGAAAAAGTGTCTAATGAATTAATCCACGTTCCAAGTAATAATTACAAATGTTGGAATTGCCAAAATCTAGGACACAGTTACAACAATTGTACAAAATATAAAAGAAAATTTTGTTTCGGGTGTGGCCTCCAAAATGTGACTAAAACAAACTGTCCAATGTGTTCAACAAATTTTGTGCGGAATAATCGTGTGGGAAACGAAATGCAAGTTGCTTCAATCCCGGACGTCAGCAACTTGACCCTACAAAATCGTCCTACCGAAGAGATACTGCCGCTTCAAAATTAATATCTTCAAAGTGCCGCGAAAGAAAAATACTTAGACAATTTCACGATTCTAAAGACTGGAAAAAATGGCTGAATCAAGTGCGGATTTTTCATGAACCTTTAAGTGACGTATCACCGGTCATGGTAAAAAAACCTTGTGATAATAGACCTCATCTAGAACTAAATATCGGAAATATTAAAGTAACCGCGTTATTGGACACTGGCGCAATGTCTTCGCTAATTGGCAAAAACGGTTTTAATTTATTAAGTAAACAAACAGTGACTAAAATTCAACCATCTTCGATTAATGAAATCAAAGTTGCCAACGGTGGTACAAGTAAAGTGTCGGGTACATTACCATTACGGATTCGATTACACGGGTTAGAAAAAGTAGTAAATTTTCTTATAGTACCCCAATTATCTTATGGTTTTCTACTTGGTGCAGACTTTTGTAAAATATTTCAATTATCATTACATTTTGATAATTTTACTTTCGAATCTCAAGTTCAAAACGAGATTTCTTTCCTTGAAAATGTTGCAAAATCAACTAACTTAAATCCTGCTCAACAAGAGGAATTAAATATCATAATGGGGAAATTTAAATCTTTGGCTACCGGAGAACTAGGTTACGTTAAGACTGTTTCACATTTTATCGATACAGGAACCGCGCTACCTTTTAAACAAAAACAATATCCTCTAAGTCCCTGTATGCAATCAAAAATGCATGCCGAAATTGATCAAATGCTTAAAGATGACGTTAATCAGGAATCATTTTCTTCGTGGTGTAGCCCTCTGCTCTTAATTAAAAAGAAAAACGGTGAAGTACGTACTTGTTTTGACGGAAGACGGTTGAACGCCCTCACGATTAAGGACAGTTACCCCATTCCGCGTACTGACAGTATCTTAAATCGATTACGCAATGCCAAGTTTCTCTCATCTATCGACTTACGAAAAGCGTTTTGGCAAATCCCTTTAGAACCGTCATCTCGACCTAAGACAGCTTTTTGCGTTCCGGGGAGAGGGCTTTTTGAATTTAAGAGAATGCCATTTGGTTTGTCAAATTCACCTCAATGTTTACAACGCGCTATGGAACGCACGTTAGGTTCCGTTTTACACAAGGAGGAAGCATTCGTGTACCTTGACGACATTATCATTGCCTCTTCTACTTTTGAGGAACATATTGCCACTCTAACTACAATTTATGAACGCTTAGGTGCAGCAGGTTTCAAGGTCAATTTCGATAAATGCGAATTTTGTTGTAAGTCTCTTACATTTTTAGGATTTATTGTGGACGAATTCGGTCTACGTCCTGACCCAGAGAAAGTATCGGCCATTAATAAATTTAAAACTCCGCGAACTACCACTGAAGTAAAACGGTTAATCGGACTCATTAGTTACTATCGTATCTTTCTTCCTAATTTGTCTTCTGTATCGTCACCGATTACGGCATTAATTAAGAATAAGAAAAAAGGTCAGATCATTCAATGGAGTCCCGAAGCCGAACTGGCCTTTTGTAAAATTAAAAAACTTATTACTTGCGCTCCTATATTAATAAGTCCCGATTTTAGTAAACAATTTTATATTCAGACCGATGCTAGTTTGGTAGGAGTTGGAGCAATTCTTTTTCAAGATCAAGGTGGATTAGAGCATCCCGTTGCCTATGCTAGTCGCGCTTTAACTTCCGCAGAGCAAAAATATTCGGCCACAGAGCGTGAATTAATAGCGGTCATGTTTGCGATAAATAAATTTCGAGGTTATATAGAGGGGACTGAATTTGTTGTTATTACCGACTGTGCCGCATTGCAATTTTTGCATCGAATTCAGAACCCTAGTGGGCGTTTATCTCGTTGGGCTCTTTCACTTGCTCAACATACCTTCCAAGTTCGTCATCGTCCGGGCAAATTAAATATCGTCCCTGATATTTTATCTCGGGATGTCGCTTCTCTTCATATCGAAAATTTAATCCCAGATGAATGGTATAGCCAAATGGTTGACCACGTTCGAAGAGAACCCGACAATTACCCCTACTTTAAAATACAAGATGATCGTTTGTACAAATATATCTCTAACTCTCTTCCAGTAAAATCGAATATTCCAGATTGGAAATTGGTCGTTCCCACTGCAAATCGAGTAGAAATTTTAAAACGGTGTCATGATGAACCAACCTCCGCACATTTTGGAATTGCAAAAACAATGTCTCGTATAAGTGAATTATATTATTGGCCTAAAATGTATCGCGACATTAAAAATTATGTTGATAATTGTCTTATTTGCGGAGCGCAGAAGAGTACAAACTTAGCTCGACCAGGTCTCATGGGTCAATATAAAAACATTTCGTTCCCTTTTCAACTTCTGTCCGTTGATCTTTTAGGGCCATTACCTCGATCAAAACGAGGAAATCAACATTTATTGGTCGTCACGGATTGGTTTTCCAAATTTGTTTTAGTACACCCCATGGCGAAGGCCACTGCAGCTGGCGTGGTAAAATTTATAGAAAATCAAGTTTTTCTAATTTTTGGAATTCCGCAAATAATATTATGTGACAACGGTGTGCAATTTATATCTAAAGAATTCAAAGCACTTACTGATTCATATGGTGTACAGAAAATTTGGTTTAATGCCAAATATCATCCTCAAGTTAATCCGACTGAACGAGTTAATCGTGTATTGGTAACAGCTATATCATCATATATAAAATCAGAGCACAATCGTTGGGACGAAAATATCCATAAAATCGCACAGGCCATTCGAACTGCGAAACATGATGTGACTAAGTTCACCCCATCCTATCTCGTCTTTAAACGTTTTATCCCTATTTCCGGAGATTTTTTTGGTACCGCCCCGAATGATAATGACGTTATTAATATTGAACAAAAAATATTAACTGATGAAGACCACCAGGCCATTCCAGATTTATATAACAGAGTTCGTCGTAATCTTAAAACTTCTTACGATAACAGTAAAAAACGTTACGACTTACGCAAACGTCCCTTAACTTTTGAAGTAAATCAGAAAGTGTGGAAACGCAATATGGTACTTTCAGATAAAACCCGAAATTTCGCTGCAAAACTAGCACCTAAATACATCTTATGTACAGTAATCAAGAAAATTGGGCAATTAACTTACGAATTAATAAATTCAAACAATCAAAATATAGGACGGTGGCACGTGAAGGATCTAAAATTATATAAAGGTGATAATAGCGACCCTGAGAATGATGAAATTGAAATTTAAACTTATTTTTTCTTTCTGTTTTCCGTTTCTATTCAAATTTTTAACTGTATTTTTTTTTGACTTAAATCAAATTACTTCGAGTTTCTTATGCTTTTCCGAGTTGATGGCTAAATGTTGAATTTTTCCTTTGTAGACAGTCGACGGTTTGCAAAGTAAAAGTTTAATGAAGTCAGTTACAAAGTTTTGTGAACTAACCTCAGGTAACTTGATATCTTTTTTTATCCCGTATCTAACATTTTCTTTTCTCACGGCCCCGGGTATGGCCTTAAACTGCGTCTATCAATTAATTATAATCCCATTATTTTAATTTTTTGTTCACAATTCCTCCAATTCTTACAAATTATCTTCTTCTTCATTGATCTCCTGTTTAATTAACATTTTCGATCTAATGTTGAAAATTTTTTTTATAAATCAATAATCAAGGCTCATATTTAGAATAAAATATTCCTCGATACCGCCCTGTCTGAAACTATTTTCACTATATCTTTTGTTTATAGGGTTTATAGTATATTTACAGTTAAGTCTAATTTATGACTACCGAAATGCCGTTTCTAGATCAGTAAGCCATATAAGTAGGTCAACTTTAAAAATTCGAGTAATGCCCTATTCAGTAAATATTATTTTTTCACTTGTCTGTGAAAAAAAACGCATAATTTAAGTTTTTTTATTTTTACAATATCTTTGGTAAACATAGTTCGATGAACTTGAATAGGTCCAACTTTAAAATTTGAGGGTAAACGCCCGTTGCAATTTTAATTTTCTCTCGTTAGGTATCTATTAATAAAACCAAATTTCTGTTAAAATTACCTGAATAATTTTTATTATTATCAGGGAATTAATATCTTTTATCTGATTTTAAGAGTGACAGTCTTGTCTTCTGGACACACAATTCGAAATGTGACAAACTCAGAATAATGAATTAGTATATTTCCTTATAGCTATGTCAGTTAACACATAGTTTTAAGTAATTAAAAATTCCACGAAATCATTTTATTTTTTATATTACAAGGTGTGATTAGTATAATTTGAATTGATCATCGTCTTTCTTCGTGTTTTTCAGAAAGTATACGCTGAAATACCTTATGTATATTTGATTTTTTATTTATTCCTCTTCAATCTTGTTGTCCATTATAATATCTGCATTGTCTTCTACTGTATTGATAAATTTGATCGATTAAACGGAGCCCTGTCGAATGTTTATTGTGAATTTCAATTGAGATTAGGAATAAAACTTATTTTTAAGTTAATTTTAAATTGTAAATATGATTCTTTCTTCAAAAATCTACTTTTTGAATTCTAACTCATTCGTAATGATTTGATGTGTATTCCTGTACTTTTCCAGAAGGCATTGTGACGCGGATCAATGATTTCTTAGTTCTCGAAAAGCATTTTTTCATCCTGATGAGTTGGTAAAAACTACTGTGTAGATTAACATATAGTTTATTCCTCCGTGTAAGCCTATTGAATATATTTAAATTCAGAATAGTGGCCGTCATCTAATATACATTCCCTCCGTGAAAACCAATGTGTCGTCCTTCATCCAATTTTGGATTATTGTGTTCTACTTAGTTTATGATTTAAGGGTTTTCCAATTTTTTGCTCAAAATCATTAGGATAAAAATTAGGTGGTGCCCAACTTATGATAGCCGAAAGTGAACCAATTAACTACTTTTCGAGTTTGGTTCAACTATTTGGTTATAATTCAATTTTAAATTTTTTCTATCGTATTTTTTAGCTCAAGTTTTCTGTGTAAAAATTTTCTTTGTGATAAAGAACTTAGTTCTCTCTATTTCACTTGGTAAGCCGGAAAATTCTTGTTCCTCGTAGAATTTTTATTTTTTTGATGGCTCGCATACCCGTGAATATTTTTACTTATTCTCAAATAAAACCTAATTTTATTGTATTGTACCCGGACATCTTCGTGTAGTTTATGTCTTCTCATTTCTTATTTTTTCATGTGCAAATTTCTTTTTATTTTTTTATTGGTGCTTTGCGGGGAGTGTTACGTTGTTGTATCAACCTCGTACATCCTTTTGCACGAAAAAGATTCTCAATAATTAATAAAAATTTTTCAAAATCAAATTCTTTGTTATAACGCGATTTTCTAGTGGTCCGTGGGAAAATATTATTTTGTAACTTATTTTGTGATCAATTAGCTTAAGGTACCTTCTATGTTTATAAAAATATCTCGTAAATTTCGTTCCAATATTTTTGTTTAGCTTACAGATCGTGTGAATTTCCGTTCCTAATAATCTCGAAGTCAATAATAATTTTCTAGTATTTTGCTTAAATACCATTTACTCTTGTGTTAATAGATTTATTTTTTTGAGATTCTTACAATTTTCTTTTCTCACGGCCCTGGGTAACATTTGATGGAAGGAGAAAATTGTTATATAAGGAATGATCGAGAGGAGCCGGGGCTTTTTTTTTCAAAAATCACTACCGTTCGAAACAACTTTACCTTTTTATCTCTTCTTATCGATTTTCGGACAAGTCTTTTTTGCAAACAAAAATCATTTAAATAAATTATCTTAACTTAACAGTGACTAAAAATAATTTTGTGTTATCCAATTTAATATCGATCCGGGGTGATTACAATTAAAAACATTTGTGCCTTAAAAAATTGCAAAGTGCATTGCAAAAACAATATTAAACATTATTGATATAAATTATCTTAACTTATCAGTGACTGTAAATAATTTTGTGTTATCCAATTTAATACCGATCCGGAGTGATTACAATTAAAAACATTTGTGCCTTAAAAAATTGCAAAGTGCATTGCAAAAACAATATAAAACATTATTGATATAAATTATCTTAACTTATCAGTGACTGTAAATAATTTTGTGTTATCCAATTTAATACCGATCCGGGGTGATTACAATTAAAAACATTTGTGTCTTAAAAAATTGCAAAGTGCATTGCAAAAACAATATTGAACATTATTGGCATAAATTATCTTCATATAAAGTGTCTAAAAACAATTTTGTGTTATCCAATTTAATACCGATCCGGGGTGACTACAAAAAAACTAAATATTATCTTGGTGTCATTCATAAATGTACGAGTGTCAATCTTAGTGCAACCTGCATTATTGTGGTAGTTTCTACTTGGGTCAACGGCTGCAATAGATGTTTACTACCATTTATGTTTTTTGTGTAAATAACTAGCTGGTAAGCAATTTGTTAGATTTAGGTATATTTTTTTGTGTGTGTAATATTATTAGGTTATTGAACCAAAGACTTTAATTTTTTATATAATGAATTTTAATTTACCTATTATAAACTTGAATTTTATTGTGTTTTTTTTCTTGAGGAATTCCTAAAACAATAAGCAATTTACAACCCCCCCGAAATTCTCTTTGTTAATTTTTTATCAACGACTGAGCAACGCCGGCAATAAGTTTCTTAAAGAGTAAGTAACAAGTTAAAATAAAGTTCATACTTCATTTTCATATAATAATATACCGAAGTGTAATTTTTTTAGCTATCACGAAAAAAAATTAAAACACTACATTATTCATATCAAATTTTTTAGAATAAACCAAAAAATACACAAACACTTTTTAGAAACTAAAATGTTTAAGTTAACACAATATAAATACACCGTATGTATATTATAGCAAACGTTTTCACCATACTATGGCATCATCAGGCGATGAACTAGAAAGAGAAACGAGAAAATTTTGTATTTATCGACAAAATTACAAGAGAAAAGGAAGAAGGTAAGAGGGGGGTAATTTTAAAAAATGTATAATTTTGTGTAAATTTACTAGAAGGTAGGGATATATTTAATATAAAAAAGAAATAATGTAAGTGGATGTGAGGTAAGTTAGAAGGGGGGGGGGGTATTATTTATTAAAAATGTTTAGTAGGGGTGAGTTATTTAAATCACATTGACTATTTAGTAATGAAGATGAATACTTTAATTTATTAATTTCCATAGCTTCCAAAAATTCCAATTTTTTACTTTTTTGTGCAACGTGCAAAATTTCGTATCCACCTTGTTTATGGTTAGTGTCTATTAGGTGTTTCGCGAAAGTCGATTTTCCATCTACAAGTCTGTGGGATCGAGTATGTTCATCAAATCGTGTTTTAAAAAATCTAACGGTATGACTAATGTATTTTTGAGACCATTTACAAGTGAGCTCATAAACCCCTGATTTAGTTAACATGTCTGATTTTGATTTCGCGTTATTAATAAATTTGTTAAGTTTATTGTCCGTTTTAAAAGCGATGTTATAATTGTTATTTTTTAAATATTTCACAAATTTGTTTAACTTGTTTCCGAGAAAAGTAATGACATTGAAGTTTGCATTAGTTTTTTTTTAAATATTCGGATATATTGAGTTCAATAGAATTTTTTATTTAATTTGGCGTAATAAGTTATCAATAAGAGTGACGTGGTATCAATTAGAGATCGCGATATATTTAATTCTGTCTAATTTTTTTTTTATTTACGTTACTTAGGGGAATTCTAATTAAGCGATTGAGAAAAGCGTGAAAAGACGCAATTTTATGTGTAAAAGGATGCGCAGAACTATTAGGAATAATTATATCACTCTCCGTAGGTTTATGGAAAGTATTAAAAGAGTGTTTATTTTTGTCTTTAATTATTGTGAGAACTAAGTAATTGATTCAATTGTTTACTTCTATTTCTTTAGTAAATTTAATAATGTTGTTTGTTAATAAAGTTAAAAAGTTGATTTAATTGTCTGAGGGAACCATTCAAACAAATAATAATATCGTCTACATATCTATATACCAATAAATTATATAATAATAATAATAATAGGTATTTATTAAGAGAGCTACTTTACAAAAAAAGGTCTCTTAAAAGGATGATTTCTAACAAGTTAGATTTTCAAATCACTCCTTTTAACAATGTAACTAATATATAATGCATAACAAAATTTAAATCGCATGATTCCTACTGCTCCAATTGCAGTGCGTCGGTTAAACCACGACGGAAAGCTGTCAAACTCGGAGATTCCAAAAATAGTCGTCGATGCCTTTCCACAAGTCTCGGTGCCCAACATGCAAAGCAGTGCTCAAACTTGGCTGTAAAATGAGACGGAACGTCAAAATTTCCCAGATCACGCAGAGCCCGGGAATAACAAATAGAGCGGGGCCTAATCATATCTCGAAGATGTGTTGGTTCACCACTTCTGAATATTTTGAAGAGAAGAATTCCAGCAAGCAACAGAAAGCGCTGGTCAATTTTCAGGACATGCAGATTACGATAATATGGTGTAATGTGATCATACCTGCATATGTCGAATGAATAACGTAGGCATGAATTCTGCAGAAGCTTCAGCTTGCGTTTGTACTCCTGAGTTAGGAAGTCGTAATAGACCGCTGAACCATATTCGATGTTGGACAAAACTGTGCTGCTGACAATCGACCACTTCACATGAGCAGGCAATATGGTCTTGAATTGGTACAGCGATCTCAGCTTATAGTAACATCCCATCATCTTGGGGTTAACATGTAGACGAAAATTAAGTTCTCCATCCAGAACAAAACCCAGGGTACGTGCAGAGTCGACCATTCTCACAATCCCATCACCGATCCTCACTCGAAGAGTTGAGCCATCGAGCGCTCTACATACCAGCAGGGGACTACCCAAAATGATTAGTTCCGACTTCGCTGGATTCAATGTCAGACCATTTACTAAGAACTACACACGCAGTGATTCTTCAAGGTTACGATTTAACCGAGTTATTGCAGCATCCAAGTCCGAGGGAGGACAGGATATACGTATTTGGGAATCGTCCGCATACAGATCCAAAGAGCAGTCTGGATCCACTGCTTTCTCCAGTTCAGATGTGTATACTATAAACAATAGCGGTGCGAGGATACTTCCTTGTGGAACACCCCGAGAAACCACTAATGGCTGAGATACATTCCCAGAAAAATCAACCACCTATCAAAGACCTATCACGCAGGTAACTCGCGAACCAGTTGCACAGTGACTCATTGCATCCATAGTAACGAAGCTTAGCCAAAAGGCGCTGGTGCAAAACGGAATCGAAAGCCTTGGAATAATCGAGAAGAACTAATAAAGTTATCTCGGAACGATCGGTTGCTGATGCAACATCCGATGTGAGCTTCAACAAGGAGGTCACAGTACTGTGGTGGGGCCTAAAACCAGACTGCGACGGCGACAGAACTTTGTAAAGTGCCAAATGATCGTCCAACGCATTTTGATATGTTTTTTGAAATCTTTGAAATCTTTTCTCTTGCAATTTTGTCGATAAATACGGTTACGATTAATAAATTTTCTCGTTTCTCTTTCTAGTTCATCGCCTTATGATGCCATAGTATGGTGAAAACGTTTGCGATAATCTACATACGGTGTATTTATATTGTGTTAACTAAACATTTTAGTTTCTAAAAAGTGTTTGTGCATTTTTTGGTTTATTCTAAAAAATTTGATATGATTAATATCGAGTTACACTACCTAAACCACTTATCTATTGATTACTAAATTATTACTCTCTACACTTGCTTTTATGAATCTCAGCTAGTGAAATAAATTTGCATGAGACTCTCAGTAAGTCATACAATAAAATGTTTAAGACCACTTTGCTAATTAATTTAAAACTTGCTTACAAGATACATTGAATGTGATTTTCAAGCAATTCGTTGAAATAAACGATGATCCAAACCAAAATTTTGAAATTTCAGCTCTACTGGAAATTTTACTTATACTGTTCTTACGGGTGGTCCCAGAAGTACAGGCCTAACAAAGAAAACATAAGAAATTTAGAAAAAATAGTTTTTATATTTCAACATAATCTCCTTTTAGCTCTATCCACTTTTCCCAGCGATGTTCACTAGCTTTGATACCCTGTTTACAGTAAGAACCGTCGGTCGAGCTTCTCAATATAGCTATCAACCGCAGATTACACCTCTTTATTGTTGGAAAATCTTTTACCACCTAGCCATTTTTTCAAGTTTTGAAAGAGAAAATTATCTGAGGGGGCTAATTTGGCAAATAGGGTGGGTGAGGAAGCAATTCAAACTTTAACTTATTGATTTTGGCCAGCGCGATGTATGAAGGATGTGTAAATACTGATGCATTTTTTTGATGAAACAATACCTTCTTTTTCGACAAATACGGTCTTTTTTTCTTGATTTGATCACTCAAGCGATGTAATAACCGTTGATTGTTTTTCCCCTTTGAAGATAATCAATAAAAATTTTCCAATGCGCATCTCAAAAAACTGATGCCATGACTTTCCCTACACATAAAATTATCTTTGCTTTCTTTGGAGCCGATTCCCCTCTTCCAGTCCATTGGTTTGACTGTTCCTTTGTTTCAGATGTGATGTGATAAACCCAACATGTTTCGTAAATAGTTACATAGCCAAACACTCGATTGAAACATACCCATGACGCTGTTTTTGCTCCATTGTAAGCAAACGCGGCACCCATCTTGCGCACAGCTTTTCATGTCCAAATTTTTAGTCAATACGCGATGTACAGCACTTTTTGAAATGCCTACAATGTTTGCTAGTTTGCACACTTTTAGTCGACGGTTATCCAATACTATCTTATGGACTTTCTTCACCATTTCTGGTCAACTCATTTGGTTAACTACTGCGATGTTCGTCTTAGCAGCTCATACGGCCTCGTTTAATATCTGCCACCCAATGTTGTCAAACATACAAATTCTCTGAAGGCTTACACTATTGATGGCTGTTAAACAAATACTAAACAACGCAGTGCCTTCAAACTCTAAACTTAAGCTTTATAAGGTAGGTATTTCCTACCATAGTAATTTTTTTCAAACTACCACCGCAAGCACACATCAGGCTGAGTACTTCTGGGACCACTCTATTAATTCAAAAAGATAAAATAAAAGATAAGTCCTACTGGCATTATGCGGATGATGTGGATATAGTGGCTAATAGCGTAATAAACATGAAAGCAATATTTCAAAGAGTGGAGAGGGAGACAGAGAAAATGGGTCTTGTAATTAACAAAGACTAGACAAAATACATGTGTGTGAATAGACAAACACACAGAGACAGACTTGAACAAAATGTCACCATCAACCAATACAACTTCGAAAGAGTCCAACATTTCAAATACCTGTGGTCAAGTGTTGCTGCAGACAATGATATAACTGAAGAAATAAAGGGACGCATACAGAGCGGTAACCGATGTACGTTTTCCATAGACGAGCTGCTCCGCTCGAGAGACCTAACAAGAACATCCAAAATCAAGATTTACAAGACAGTGGTTAGGCCTGTTGTGATGTACGCCTCCGAAGCCTGGACAATAATCAAAACAAATGAAGAACGACTTAGACGTTTTGAAAGAAAAGTTTTGAGAAGATATTTGGCTCAAAATATAACCCCGTAGAAGAACAACATTGCATAAGAACAAATAAAGAACTTAAAGAACTATATACTAATCCAGATATAGTGCAGTAAATAAAAGCGCAACGGCTGCGTTGGGCAAGGCACGTTCGGAGACAACCTGATGGGAGGCTAATTAAATTAGCATGGAAAGGGGCTCCAGATGGTAAGAGACCGGTGGGACGACCAAGAACCAGATGGAAAGATAACATAATATCAGATTTAGAAGCATTAGGATACCAATACAATGAAGCATTAAAATTGATGACAAATAGAGAAGTATGGAGAGCCATTGTAAAGTCAGCCAAGACCCACCCGGAGTTGTGCTACACAAGAAGAAGAAGAATTAAGATTAAAATCGAAAATATGTATTAAAATTGTAAAAATTATTTCACTCAAGTGGACGTTCTTTGTGGCACATTTATCACCGAACATCGTCCTTAAAAACTACCAAAATCGAGCATTCCTGTCTACCTGTTTAAAATTTCAACAAATTTTTTCGCTGAAAGTAAGTAAAGTTTTAATAACACTTGATTTAAAATTAATTTGATGTTAAAAAGTTTCATGTAAAGAAAGACATTATTATAATGAAGCGATTAAACAAAAGATCTAATATACATTTTTTTTTTAAATTTCAAAATAATCAAATTTATAGTATTATTTTTATTATAGATTGTGTGGACGGTGCCTGATGTGTTCGATTTAAATAGATGCTGCAATTGTTTTAAGGGGTGGGGCCATCCACAGTTGAATTCCAGCATCCCTACTGCTAACATCATGTTATAAATTAACTTAAAATATAAATTCATTAATTATAGCCGAATTTAAATTAAAAACAATTATTTGCGTCTTTGTAGATCCGTTATTTTCAAGTTCTTCAATTTCTGACTGCAATTTATGCCCAAAATACATTTTTTGCTAATGAGGCAATCGTACACTCGCTTATAGTTTTTAACTTTTTTAATGGTAGTTTTTAATTATTCTCAAAATTATTTTTTTTAATTGCAATTTACACCATTTCCGACCAAGTCATTAAAAAAATTTTTAATTTTTGTAGCCCGTTGACGTACCAATTTCAATCGTATAACAACAGTTTACAAAATTTTAATTATTTAAAAAATTATAAAAAATACACCATCAACGAATTATTTTGTATCATTTTCCAATGGGTCAATCATCGCTTGTTATAATTTACATTTACCTCATAAACGATCTCTAAATTTCCAAATTGGACTCAAAATGATCACAAATTAGCCAAAATTATCACATTCCTGTGTAATTGAAATTTTCTTCTTAATATAATACAAATAATATTAATTTAATTCACAAAATGTAAAAGGAAATACAATTAATTATTTTACAATCTACTAGATTAAAATTTGTTCAACAATAAAATTTTAAAAAAATTTGAAGATCATGAGGACTTCGGTTATCTTGAAGGATATCAAGTCTGTTAATTTAGGATAAAGTTATATAATAATTTATTTTTGAAAAATTTAGAAATTAGATTTTCTGTTTTAATACTTTAATTATTTAAAAACCGAAAAAACCAAGCATTTTCTTATAAGAAATAAGAAGTTTATAAGAAATCCAAATCTACCATAGCATTTAGAAAATATTAAGTTAGCAAAAATACAGTGGTAAACTTTACTTTCTGGTTTACTTCAAGATTTGGACCAAAATTTCAAAATATCTTCTTACAGATAGTAACCCTGCACTTTTGTTTTAAAAAAAATTTTAGCAGTCCAATTTTATTTTGAATCTCAGCGTTCACACTTATGTTTTTCAAATAAAGAACTGCTGCTTTTTTACTTGTAAAAGTAGAGAAATTATATTTGACCAAATTCAGATTTAATGCAAAATGCTTATTTTATGGTAAGAAGTTATGTTGATTTTACTGGATATATTCTATTCATTTTCATTGTGTGCATGAATATTATAAAATTATCAGGTTACGTGGACTTTTTCGGTTAATATTTAATTAATTGTTTTTATTTTGGCCAAAAATAAAAAAAAATATATACTGACAAGCAGACGAAAAAAACCCGATTTCTTCAAGTTACGCAAATAAAGAAAATATATACTCATCTAGTAAAATAATCCAATTATCGTTAATATATCTTATTAAATTGCTAGAAATAAAAGTACCTAAAATTTATTTCAAACAAATATAATTTATAAACTAGATTTATTCAAAATAAATTAAATTTAATAGCCATTAAAGAATATTTATTCTGGGAACAAATTGATATTATTTTATAAGAAAGAATTGTTAATAAAATAGATATTTTATGATTATTACTTTATTAGTAAACAATTTATTTTCCTTACGATTACAAAATATTCTAACACTGATTAATATGTATGCTATTGCTATTAAAATTTAGTGCTCTATAAATCAAAAAATAAAACTAACCTGCACAATATCTGCGAAAACCGTTGTTGAAATTCAAAATATTATTTTTGATTCAGAAAAAGTGAGCAAAATTGCTGCATATTAATCAGGAAATGTGCTGATTTACTCAAGTGTGTATAGCTTTAAAAGTTAACGTAATTTACCAGAGTATGCACTGAATTATTAAAGAAAAGTTAATGTAAATGCTGTTCAAAAAGAATACCGAATACACATAAGCAGCCTTCGTATGCTGCTTCACATACATCTGTGTGTTTAGGATGTTTGCAGGACGCTTCAACCATGTCCAGAAATTTTTGACTTGTAGCTTTTAATACTCTCTTTAGAGCATCCATATCAACAATTCCTTTTTCATCGACCAATTTAGATTTTGAAAAGTGGCAGTCTAAGTAACATTTTAAATTGCGATCGTTGGTCATTACAGCTTTCTTTTCCAATTTTTCGACCAAAGCTGGATCGACGCCGGTCTCTTTAATGCATTCTTCACGAAATTGTGCACCCGTGGTTTCCAAATAATTATCAATTGCTAAAAAGATGGACTACAAATTAGGTTAATATATAAATATCGGTTCTGAATATTTACGTGCTCTCCTTGACAGTACACCGATGAAACAACGCTCAGCAAAAACAAAGTTACGATAATCTTCATGGTAGGAACCTTCTTAAACTTCTTGAAAATTTTATGTTTAGCAAAAATTAGTTTATTTTTCTTTATATATTATCAAAATATGATTGCAAATCATTTTTTTTAATTTGTCTTTTCTGTGGCAGGTACAATTAAAATTGATCAGGCAGTAATGTATAATTACAAAAAGACAAGTTTGTCTTTTTCATTCATGTAATATTATAATATGAAATTATCCAGGTAATTATTGAAACCAAACAGTAATTATCAATAATTAGCGCAGAGGAAGCTTTTGGAGCTTATTAGTGGATATTTTTGTATTAATTCATCATGGCTGCTTGTATATACCTATAATTGAAGTAGATTCATAATAATTCAAGCTAATTAACTTCTTTTTAAGTTATGCTTATTAAACTTCATGTTCATTCATATTTTTTCTTAGAAAATACGTAGGAAATTAATTTGAAAATTTTGGCCCCGTACTGAAATATTAAAATTAAATTACAACGTGGACGTTAAAACGGCATTTTAAAATGCAATTATAAATTGACATAAGTACAGCAATTATAATATTGTAATAATCTTTCTTCTATTTGTATAAATTACAATACTCTTACTAATGCAATTATTTTAGGGTTTGTCGCAGAGTGTTTATGATCTAAATATGTAAATACTGTAAAACAGCTATGTGGCTTTGCTTGAAATTACAATATTAATTGTAATTTGTCACGGTATGTTACATTGTCGTGTGTATTTATAAGTTTGCTCTTTTTTTACCTATTTTAGATTTTTTTTTTGTTAAAAGTATTTCAACAAATATAAAAAGAGAGTTAGTGCAGTCTTAGCTATGATTGGATTATTGCAATTTTGGTTCCCGGGCGTGCAAGTACATAGAACAGTGTTTTCGAGACTTACGAGGCTTGACCTTGTAGTGAGTACCGAGGGGTAATAATTAACAGTAAATACTAGTTTTTGCATTTACAGTGCACCGAATGGCTTTAATTTCTCAAAAGCCAGTGCTTTTCTACATATAGGTAGGTTTATATTACTGTAAAAATCTGTCTAGGTTTTTAATATTTTTTATTTAAATTTCGTCTATTTTTTACATTTAGAATTCTCTAACGATCCTTATAATATTGTTTCTGTATCGTACCTTTCATTCGCGTACATGTCGTTTTCCCTTTTCATCGATAGTTCAGAATCAGTAATTTACTGCGTTCCCTTTCATTTGTGTTTGTTCTTCGTTGTGGTAAAAAGTCGATTTATTAAAATTATATCTTGAATTCAGGTTAGCGACAATTTATCACATAAATCTAAAATAAAAACAAGATACTAATAGTATTCATACAAATCAATAGTTTAAGTAAGTATAATTTTAGATTTATACAATTCAAATATATTTAAAATGTAATATACCAGACCATTTATTAAAAGTAATATTAACAAGATTTATTGTTGTAAAAAACTATAAAATTAGAATTGAAAATTAAATCTTGTACAATTTTCAGCTAATAAGAACGCAAATACCAAGATCCCAATTAATTGGGCTGCTCTACAAAATTATTGTAGTAATAAACCATATTTTGTTAAACGTAAATAGCCATAATAATATTAAATTACTCACTCGAAGTACATTTTATAGCTTTTTCTATCTGCCGTTGGTTGGAAACAGGATATTATAAAAATAAGTGATAAAACTTAAAAGTTATTGATAGGCACAAATACTATTCTTGTCAATTTGATAATTTCAACAACAGAAAAAAATCAGTAGTTTTGGCATAGAATAATAGAACTGATAACACAAAAAATTAACTGAACGTTTTCAAAACCTAGAAAAGCTTAATGTTGGAGAGTAGTTTATTATCCGCCTTCGAATACCAACATCGAAGACTGCAAGAGAAAAATTCTCAAGTTAACGTAGTAATACTGCATTTAATAAAATTTTTATTTTAGAAATTACTTACATGAATTATTTCTTAGTAAGAAATATCAAATGAAGAGAATTAAATGAGAAAATCTTGAGAATTTGTTTGTTGAAATTATTTTCAGGAATTCCTTTCAGTCGTGTAAGTCGATATGTAACTAGTAAGCGAGAGTGGAGCAAAATACATATGGGGCAAAGCGAAAAGAAAACTATAACTTTGATGTTAGTGCTGTCATTTATTCGATATTATTCTCAGTTTAACATTTTATATATTATTGTTTTTAGTTGTGTTTAATATTTTTATATTTAAGAAATTAGACAGGGTTAAGTAAAATGGATGTCCGTAGGCGGAAGCTCCATGCCGATATCTAATGCGTCAAGAACAAACAAATAAGAAATTGCATAAATAAATTTATTGTTCAGCCCTGCAGAAGTCCAAAATATGCAAAAAGAAATTTTAAAACTATTGCACTCATCATTAAGTGAAGAAAAGCATCAAGTTCGCTAGGTATTGTGCCTATTTTTTATTAGGTAATTTGTCATTTCAAAACCTGCCAAGGAGTGGATTATGCTCACTGTTCATCATACCAAATGCATCAAATCATTCCGCTTTGCTCCACTCTCGCCTACTTGTACTTACAAATATAGAGCAAAATATTTATTTAAGTATTGAATTATCCTAATAACAATATATTGTCGTGTTTCAAAGTGATTTGGACCCACCCTAAGCATTTTAGTAAAATTTTGATATTAATTATTAAGTTGTAACATTGCAGAATTTGCTAGGTGGGGACAAATCACAGACAATTCATGGCTTTTTGCCAAAAATGGTCGACGTTGATGGACGTATAATTTTATGTACGAGAAAATTTTGATGAATAATAATTTTTTTTGAATATAAGTAAAAGTTTTAAAACGAGAAGTAATTTTATTAAGATTTATGGTTGGATTAATTCATTTTGAAGGAAGTGTGAACGATTTTTGGAAAAATAAAATTCAACGGAAGCTAGGAAGATAATTAGAGATAAAAGGAATTGGAAGAACTTAGATTTATTCATTGAAAACTTGTTTGGATGGGTAAAATTTTATAAATAGAAAATAACTTAAAAAAGTTTAAGAATTTTTTAAGTATTTATGTGGTATTTAGTAGTATGTGATGTTAAAATAATCAAATCTAACAAATGTTAAAATATTAAAATTTTTTAGTTAAGTTTTTAGTTTAGTTTAGTTTGGCACAACATTTATTTTGATTTTTGATTTTTTGATTCTTGATTTTTTTAAATTTTTTTAATTTTAAATTTTTTCTATTTTGTTTGGTATATTTGCTCTTACTTCTTGTTATTTTTACTGTTATACATGACTGATGATCGAAAATAATCGTCAAATAAGAGCCTTTATAATATGTTAAAGAGTTTTTTATTTTTAAAGTAATTTTTATCACTTCTATAGCGTAATTTTTTCAGAATTCTATTTCTTGCTTATTCAAATATTCTAAGTTCAACCCTGTTAAATGTGAATTATTGTCATTTTAGTGTTTTTTAAACATTATGTTTTCTGTGTAGTATGTATTTTAATTTTATAAAATTAAAATTATTCAAGAAACTATAAATTTATGGTGATAAGCCACGCCTGCGATAACGGCTATCATAGAATTTTACATTACAAATTTTATATTTATTAAATTCAAATTTTACGAATTATTTTGAATTGGAATATTTTTTATTGAAAGCAATTGGAAAATAATAATTAGATTTACAAAAAAAACATTTCAATATATAAAAGAAATAGTATATAAAGTGACGTATTGCTTTCATTAGTTAAATATATTTAAATAATAAATATGATCTTATTTTATTTAAATTCATCTTTGATTAATTAATTGTATACATACAATGGATACCTAGCTAAAATAATATATAAATTTACTTGTTGAAGTTGAAAGTTTAATATAAATTTAAAAATTAACAAGTTGGTTTTACGTTTACACTCGGAAAACAGTTTAGACGCGCTGAAATTTAGTATGTTAAATTATAAACAATTACCTAACCAAAATTTCCTAATTAGTCATCTTGGCTTTGGCCAAATTATCTTCTACGTACTGTAAACAGTGTATGGTACTCGAAAAAGTAACAATAAATTAAAAGTTATAGAAAGTTGCAATCAGGTTTTGCCACTTTATATTGTTAATTTATTGTTGTGTTGAAATTTTTTTTTAGTAAATAATTATATGCATAGTAGTAAGCAAATATACACAATTTTTAATTAGGTTAGTTTTCTTTAAGGGCTTTTTGTTTGTTTTGCATTTCTTGCTTGCGCTCGATTATTTTTTATTGTTTACTCCATCATAACAAGCTACTATTTATAAATAATAACCATTCTTCATTCAAAAGTTTATTATATTATGCAAACAACATTATAATTATAATGTTAGAATGTTACCCTTAAGGTAACTTATAATAAATAAGTTGATAGCGGCTATTAACCACTCGAGAAATGTGTTTATTTTATTAAAAACATTATTCTAATTTTTAAATAATTTATTATCTAGTATCAATTTTAAAAAATTTTAAAAGTTTTTTCACTCAAAGTTTCATAGTTGAGAAATGAATAAATCCCCACAATCCGCAAAAGAAAAAACATAGGCTTGTAATAAATTTAACAAAAACTGAAGAAAATTATTCTCATCGGGTAATTTACCTAACAAGAAGATCGTTTAGAAATTTATAATTAATTTTTCATTGCCCCCCCAACATTGGCTAATGTTTAATATGTATCAAATAATATTCTGCTTTAAGAATATCTTGGTCAAAGCAAAATAAAATCTTAACGATTACCGATCTCAATCTTTTTAATGACCATCATCAGCATTTGTTTCCAAGAAATAATTTTTACAAAAAAGTCCACGACAGCACGTTAATAGTTTAGGTGTGAAGGTCCTCTTAATACCTCGCTCTCTGGGATGGGACAAAATCCCGCGGTCACAACTCCGACGGACCATAATCCCGCCGGATCAAAATCCTGCCGGACCACAATCCCGCAGAGCCAAAATCCCGCCGGAACACAATCCCGCCGAACCAAAATCCCGCCGAATCAAAATTCCGCTGAATCAAAATCCCGCTGAACAAAAATCCCGCTATTACAATTTTTTTTACAATTTTTTTTAAATTGCACGCACTGAATTTTTCAAAATCATACGTATAGCCGTTTTTCTTTTTTTGTTCTTTTCCTTTCTGACTTAAAAAAAGTTTGCACTCCATTTCAATACTTAGTTATTATTTACTTACTTTTATACTTCTTACCACTTCGTTATACTTATTACTATTTTATTTTATTTAATAGTATTTTATTTATGTAATAAAATTATAGGAAAAACTAATACCAACCAACAAATTGGTCAGTTTTACAAGATTAATACAATAAAATTTAAAATAGGCAGAGCTCCTCTTCATTGGTTTAAAAATACCTCAGGATTTAATTTTTAAGTTCAACCTTGTATATAATGGATTTTTTACCCATACGTCTCACTACTATCTTTGTTTCTGTTATTTTTGGGTCAATTGTTAAAATTTCTGTTTCACTTTTTTCTTCTATCAAATTTCTGTCGGTAAGGTACGTACAGTCCGAATGTTATTCGCACAAGAAATCTTTCATACAACAAATATGGCCCGACGGGATTTCAGTCCGGCTGGATTTTGGTTCGACGAGATTTTTGTTCGGCGAAATTTTGATTCAGCGGGATTTTGATTCGGCGGGATTTTGGTTCGGCAGGATTTTGATTCGGCGGGATTTTGGCGGCGGAATTGTGGCCGCGGGATTTCGTCCTAGACCGCTTCCTCTCGTAAAACTTAAAGATTTTAAAAAATATAAAAACCAGACAACTTAAGCAGCGGCGAATTTGTTACCTTACCTTCTTACCTCATGTAAGGATATTGTCGTGTTTCGAAATGCTATAAACCATTAATTCATTCATTTGTTTTAGTATTATTTATTTATTTACAATATTGTATATAAAAATGTTAGTTAAATATTTGCTATGTAAATAAGGTGGGAAAAACAAAAAAGTAGAAAAGAAAGGGGCTAGAATAGAGACTTGGGCTGACGCCTTCACGTCGAGTAGACTAGCGGACGAACATCATTCCCGCAATAAAAATTTAAAATTAATTGTTTGAAAATTAATAAAATAACTTAAGTCGAGTTGATGTTTTTGTTTAATTTTAATTGTGGTAAAGTGCAAATTGTTAAATAAACAAGGAAAAGTTGAAGAATTAGTGAAAATTTAGTCGATGCATTAAAATTACGTCGCAGCAAATTTGTTAGACCAGCTGAAATACCACATGCAGAACGAGCGCGCACGTGAAGCCAAAGTCCAATACCACATGAAAGGTAACAAATTTGAGCATTTTAATTTACGATTTAAAAATCAATTTGAAGATCTCATAGCTAAATAAAAAATCTGTGTAACCTCAGCAATTTTCACAAGAGGGTAATAATGTATAAAAATGGAAAAGTTGGGAGCATAGCAATACATCACAATATACAATTTTTTTTTATAAACCAGAAAGTCTTGGGGAGTATAGAAAATAGCAGAGGGTGTACAAAAATCTCGTTTAGAGAAAATTCAAGAAAAGCAATTTTAATAAGTAGCCTATTTGAGGTCAGATAGCAGAAAGAAGTACCCTGACCTAATGGCAACCCCACCACTATTGACCGCATATGACTTGGATGATTTATGTAAAATTCTTAGGTTTTTAAATTAATAAGCACATAATATAGGGACTTCATATAAAAAGCAAAGATTTGATCGTCTGTAAATGGCTCAGATATAACATCACGTTACGTTTTGTAGATCAGGAGGAAGAGAAAACAAAATTATTTTAGCTTTCAAGATGTTTCAATTTTTTGACAAAAGAAAGTAACTGAAGAACTACAGATAAAAAAACAGAACACAAAAAATTACCCCACTCAAAGCAGCAATACTTAAAACGTCAACGACAGGGCCGTATTTAGACTAAATTTTCGGAAGAGGTTTTAAAAAAATTACAAAATAAATAACTAACTTATTGAAATACAAAAGAAGTTTATCTAAATTTAAATTTTGTTATATTAATTTTTGAAATGTAATGTTTGGAGAAAAGTGAGTAGTGGGAGGTTTTTTTTGCCAAGAAGGCGGAAACGACAGAGGCCTATATTTTGCTCCGCTGAGTTTTTAAGTATAATTTTGTACATGTATTTTTGCAATTAAGATTTTATTTTGAGTATTGCTATTAAAAAAATTTGTCGAAAGTTACCGCAAAAAAATTGAAATTTTGTGAAAAAATTGTTTTTATTTAATTAAAATAATTATTTTTTTGCGCAATTTTTCTTTATTTGAGTTCAATATTCAGAGAAAATTTGAAAATAATTTGTCGAAGGAGCGTCAAATTTTGATTACAGGTTGACAGGAGGGGGGGGGAGGGCGTTATCGAGGATAAAATTTGGTTTATACCATTTTAAAAGTTTTGTTTACTACGATATTTTTAATAAGTTTAAACTTATTCATATTTTAATTTTAAACTCTTATGTAAAAAACCGTTTTTAAATAAAATTTTTTAATTTTAAAATTTGAATAAAAATCACAAACTAAATTCTTATTTTACCGATGGCGATAGTAAAATAATGTTGTCAAAACAAAGAACTAAATTAGATTGAAAGAAAATTTTACAAATCTTAAGCAAATGTACACTTATGTACAAATGTACCAAATATAAAACAATTTATGGGTTTACAATGCCCACTCCGATTTATTGCGGAAGTGTTATTTTAAACTATGCTGCCCATGATGGTCATAAAATTTATGTTTCTTTAAATTTTTTGGTTCAAAAAATTTATTGCAATTTAAAATTTTTACCCTAATAGTAAGAATTAAGATAAAATACCTATTTCATTTATTTAAATATAATTATTTTTCAAAAAATCGAAAATTAATGAATAGGAGTAATAACTAACAATTAATTAAGTGGTCGCAGACTTTTACACAGTACTGTAAATATTTAGGGCAATTTTATATTTTTCATCTTCGGTTTTTATATTTTTGCAATTTAGTAGTAGGTGTATTCAATCCAGTATTCAATGCCGGATTATAATACGAATTTCCAATTTTTTAATTTGGGATTTAATTTATTACAAATATCTCTTTAGTTTTAATTTTTATTTAAACACTTCAAGTTTAATATTTTTGTTATAGTTGTAAAAATTGTTTTAGTTTTTTCTGATTTTTTACGATTGCAGTCGAGCTTTCAGTACTTTATTAATTGATAAATAATTGGGGGGGGGGGGGGGTTGTAACCCCTAAAACACCCCCCTTAAATACGGCCCTGGTCAATGATAAACAATCTTAAAGAATCAAGGCTACTTACACTAAGGATATATGAGGCCGTGAGAGCAAAAGTGGTGTAACCCTCAAATTGTCACAATCGGGTTTTTTGGTGTTACGCCTCTCTTTTAGTAATATCTTTGAAGTAAAATTGATGTAACCAACATTATTATAATATTGCATAGATGGTAGTGATATACATTGTTTTTGCATTCATAAATTTTACAAATTTTTAAAACAATAGTGGTGTATGAGGGATACATCACTATTGTTTTTAGTTTGTTGTAGTTACGTTTATTTGTAAGTGATTTGTTTGTTTTTGCATTATTTGTATTTGTAGATTTGTAAGAAGTGTAAAAATGACTGACAAAGAAAATATAGAAGAGAGGTTGAACGGTAAGTCAAAACAATACGAGTAATTAGTGTAACGTGTATTCTAAGAATTTGGGTCCAAACAAAGCGATATAAACTGATTTCTTTGCCAATTGCTCATCATTTTCTGATGTTATTTAAAGTTAGATTTAAAATCGGTTTGTTTGTACCCAGAATCATGGCCTGCACTAATGATTGATGTATCACCACTAATACCCCATATACAATTGTTATAATTATTGTACTGACTATTTAGAGATTTTGGAGGGCGATAGTGGTGAAGATTTTGAAGATTCGGTGTCAGAATATCTACCATCAGAACATGAAAGGTCAGTTTCACCAGAAGGATTGGACACAACAAATACTTCCGTAACTAATACAATAGGTAATTCAAATAACAATATTTTGGCACTAACACAACGAGGTTTACCTACATCTTCAAATGGCAATAAAACAATGAAATCCAGGAAACGTACTAAAAATGAAGACATGTGGAAACGAAACCAGCAGAAGACAAAGCGTGCAAAAGGAGAAAAATACACATCTAAAACTGGTAAAGTTGTTCCTAAAAAGAATTATTATATTGAAGATTGCTCTTGTCTAAATAAATGTCACCTAAAAATTCAAGCCAATCAGCGGATTACGCAGTTCAGTAAGTTTTATGAATTGTCGAATTTTAATTTTCAAAATTCTTTTATGTTATCACTAATAAAGATCGTAAATAGAGGCCGGATTTACAGTAGTAAAGATCAATCCAGAAGGCAGAGAACCTGTCTTTATTATTTTAAAAAAAAATAATTTTAAAGACATTTATGTGCCAGATGATTGGCTTAAAGTTATTTTTGCGGCGAGAAAGATAGAGCCATTTCAAATAATCAAAGCAGAATCAACAATGATGTATTCCACAAAAAATCTAGAGAAAAACATTACGAACAGGAAAATAAATGTAAGTAAAGGAAAAATTGAATGGCTGAAAATACAGTGGTTACAGTTCTTAAAATCAAGCCCATTCACAATAAATTACAAATATAGCAATAATGAGAATACACTATTTGATACAGTAAATTTACAAAAAAGGTGTTCAAGGGTAATTCTTAATCTCGATGTTCTATACCCAAATGGACATGTTATTAATGAAGCCAAAAAGCAAGATTTGATGGAACTATTACAGTTTGTTCCTCCAATTCACCATAATTTTTTCAATAAATTGAAAACTTCTAATATTGAGCATGAAGAGGGAGTGGAATCATATGATTCTGATGAAGAAATGTTTTCATAAATTAGAACAACTTTATTTTTTAACTTCATTTTTATCATATTATAATATTGTTAGTGACCCTATATTTTTAATCATTTAATTTAAATAATTTAATACTCTGTGTATTGTATTTGCATAAATAAAATATTTAATATTAAAACAAAATATTGTTTTCTTTGTCTTAATAATCATAATACTAAATAAATAGGAAAATCAAAAAATAATGTATTGTGATTGTGATATAAAAATAATGTAACCATCATTATTTTTCTATAAGAGTTAGAATAGTTAGTGCAAAAGTGGTGTAACCCACATTATAATCTCTAATTTGCTATTTTTAATAAAATATACAGCATTTAAATGTAAAATATTATTATTATAACAACTGAAGTCGAGGTTGGTGCATATAAAGCAAATAATAAACTTACAAGATATATTTGAAAAAGTGAAGAAATTAAAAGCTTTAATATATCCAATAGTTATATTTGGGGTTACACCACTTTTGCTCTCACGGCCTCATATGTAGATAAATTTCGTTACCGAATGTTTGAAATTTGAATTTCAGCAGGTTTAATTTTTTAATGTCTCTGAATTTGTTCAGCACATATAATTTTATAGGTAAACTTTTTATATCTAGATCTGACGATGCTTAATCAGCGAAACAGGTAATCCAAATTAAATAAATTGATTATAAATGCAATTTATTTACTTTCTCCTTTGTATACTTTTCATAGGGAAAAATTCTTTGTGGAATATTCTAAATATAATAAAATTTCTATTTTGACTGTTGGGTAATTTTCTGTTTATGGAAACAGAGTAGTTTTGGAAAGTTTCGTGCGTGGATAGTTAATAAGTGTTGCGTATCGTAATAATTATAAAATTAGGTGGATACATATTTTAAGGGAATCTTGAAGCCTCTTAACTGTTATTTAATAAACATCGTTTAAGCTGACAAAAAGGATAAAAAATAGATAATCTGCGCGTTGTCAACAGTTCCCATTGGACAAAGTGTGCTTTCTCCGCCAATCCTGGCGCGGGCCGGTCTCGAGAGAACGTCGCGGCGCACATCGGTGTAAAGCTGAGTCGACACATTTCGGCATCGAACGTCCACCGGTTACGGAGACGTCGACAGTTTGCGTGCGGACGAAATCCTGTAACAACGTTTCAAAGTTGACGTAAAGAATATAATTCGCGAAAATTATATTTTTTCTTTTGAATTTTAACAATTATTTAGTTAACACGCAAATCTGTTGTCGTCCATGAATCACAACAAGACAATTATTATTAAATATAGTTTAGCAGTTTTGACTAGGAAAAAATAATTGTTTAATGATTAGATTTTGGCACGTGGATTTGCGCTCCAGCGACATGTGCTGACTAACTATGAAGATGCGTGCCACAACATGCTGCGTTCTACTCGTCACGCTCTTCTACAATGGTACGTGATGTTTTATAATAAAAAAAAACACTTGGTTAAATTGTCTTTAAAACATCTTCTGCTCTATTTTCCACTTATCACATTACGGATCGGATCGTTTTAAATCCAGTTTTAATCTCGGAAACTGCAAATTTATCGCGTTGAGTAGATTAAGCTTCTCGTAATGCTGGAGAATGCCTTGGGTTCTTAATAAAAATTTAGAGCTTCCACTGGTATTGTAGCATTTTTTACTTATATCTCTTTCAATTATTTAAATTTTGTCGTTCGTATTTTTAGCGCTCATTTTAAATTAACATTTTATAAAAAGGTACAATGACGAATGAGACGGCAAAACTAATATCCCAAAGAGCGGTGAACATTTTCCTACGCCTCCTAATCGCAACTCAAACTCAAAAAGTACCCCTACATCATTTTCAACAAATAGGTGTGTGTACCGTTTAACATTTAATTATGCTGCATAGATTAGTGGGTATTACATACTCTAAGCTGGTTCTGTTTGGTCAGGATTACTCGTATTACCAAATTGTTACCCAGGAATTTATATAGGGAAAGCGTTTGTGTACAACAATAAAGCGTTTATTGTCGGGCAAAAAAGGAGGCATATTCATATGCATGCGATTGCCGGAAATTTGTTTTATTTAAAAACACGAAAAAATTAAACTAGTGGAAGCGCACGAGATAATTTAAAATTTGCAAATTGCAGCTCTATTGAATGCGATTACTCGGCGCATTTGGATTCGGAAAAAGTTGTACTCGCTGCTGGCTGCTGTAATCACTCCTAAGTTAGTTTACTCGTCTGTTAAGGACCCAGATAAGCGTCGAAATATAACTCATTATGTCCAGTTTATGACAGGGATGCGCCTAAATCTACGTGTTTTAGAAACAAGGTTGGAACACTAGCGTGTTTTAGCTCTATTAAACCCTTATCAGCAAGCCGAATTATAATGTAAGGGTAAAACTGTGATGAATAGATTTTATGTACTGCAACGTACTTAACTTTTCAATGCATCTTAAATTATATCGCCAACTATTATTATTACTTAAAAATAAAATATAATTAATTGCGAAATCTTAAAATTTCCACCTGCCATATTTTTTTTGGCGCTAATGAAATATAAATTAAAATTTTATTATTTCGCCGAATATTAATAACGGTAACTATTTAATAATATGAAATTTAATTACCCACCGTTACAATATTCTATTACCCTCTTGCGTTTTTCATATTAATATAAAATTACTATTAGTAATTTACTCCATAATTAATAAATGCTTCAAATTGTTTGCTATATTATAAACTTTCATGTACACCGTTTTAATCAATTCCCATCGATTTGTAATTATTTTTTCACTGAAGTTTTTCCTAAAATAAGTTGCTAATTGAAATAGGAATTTTAATATCTTTCTCAAATTAATTAATCACTATGACATTACCTAATTTACTACAAGCTTTTATTTTCAAGATCAATTCAAATCAAATTATTTACGCTTCAATTTTTAATTCGTTAAGAGGTTTCCATAAGTACCAAAAAATTAATCATGCACTGAAACTGTCCAACAAAACTAAAAGTTTTAAATAGATTTTTGATTTATCGAAATCGTTAGTAAAAAAGGCCCACGACTGTTATTATTTTGTCTCAGACAGATTATTACGATTTGTTTTTATTTTAAGTTTACTTTTAATTAAATTAATGATCTGGGAAGTTGGAATTGAATATCCTACAATATAAATTTTAAAATTCACAAAGCAATGCTCATTATAATTCAAATAATTTACAAAATCTTGCATGTTTACATAGAAAACTAAATAATAATTGAATTAAGTAATTAAATCATTCCATTCTTCTCCCATCGCCAATTTAATTTTTTCAAACCTCTGTAACTCAACCAGCGGTCACGCCAAGCCACTTTCCTAGTCCAATAATTTTAATTAAAATTAAAATAAATTATCTTGCACAAATTCTCAGCACTTTTAAATTTAAGTTTTTTAAAACTAATAAATTGTAATTATTATTATGTTTTTTGCAAACAGAAAATAAATATTCAAAGTAGTAATTTAATTTTTAATGTGTGTATTGTTAATTTTTAACAGAAAGCCGCATTAATTCTGTGGTGCAAAAAAACGGGGATTAAATTAAAAGCTTTCTTTTGTCTTGAAAAAAAAGTTTAATTATAAATTGGTTTCTTAAAGTTCATATTTTACAATAACTATTTTAAAAAACATGAATAATCACAGGATTCTCAATAATTCACAAAAAATACTTGAAAATTTTCGAGTACACTACGAATTCATTGGAAAACTTTGTATTTTAATAGAATTATGGAAATTCTTGAGATCATTGTAATTTCTTGGAAATCACTGAAATTCTTTCAATCGTTAGAATTACTGAAAATTAAATCATAGAAAGCTAATAATTTTTCTGACGAGTTTTCATATCGATAGTAAGGTTAAAACTAAATTTAAATAAATCGAAAAATATCGGAATTATCGGTCATTCACATAGAAACTTCTTTCATAAACACATCCAAAGCTTTTGACAGCAACAGTGGTAGTAGCAGCCTTCAGCATAGAACAATCTTTCAGTAAATTGTTTTTAACTTTGATTAAATTAAAAAATTTTTCTTTAATTATAAAAACAACGGAAATCAGTATCACAGTTTTTGCAGATTTTTCTAAAATTACTTTGGATTTTTTAGTATATTTTGGAAATTAATTAAAATTTCTGAATTTTTTGAAAATCCTTGAAATTTCGAGTTTTATACTTAAATTATTTTTATATTTTGCCAAGGAGTAAACTGCAAACCACAATCTTGTATACTTAATTTCCTCTGCAATTTACCCCACGAATTTTACCTATTTACATTATTCTGAAATTCTACCCTTTTGCTGTTTCTTAATAGCTTTAAGACGCTAGTTTAAAAATTAATTTTACTTTTTTCAAACCATCAATAGTTTTATCAAAGCTGAACGGAGCTGTTTACGTCATCTCAACAAGTATTTGTATCCGCGGCGCCGTCGAATTAGAATATTTTTCATACAAATATTTTATTTTAATTTAATTAAAATTTTTTATTTTGCAATGCACAGGAAATAATTATAAACAATAGAATAATCTTAGTAGTCCTAACCTTCTGATAGCATCGACGACTCGGCAGAAAACCGCTACGTAAGTCTTCAACGCTGCAGCGGATCAATGAACGCCGAAACGTCGAAACCTATATCTGTCACAGCTGTTAATGTTAAGATTTTGCAGCATTTAATATGAATATCTATTTTAAAAATTTCACTTGTCGAAATGTATTGAAGGGAATTTCATTAAAAGACTATGTGAACTGTATAAGAATTTTTATCATTGAATGCGGGGTGTTTAGTAAATTACATTCTGAGAAAATATTGCTTTTTATTTTTAGGAGGGTACAAAAATCACATTAGGTACAATAAAGCCTTACTTAATATTTTTTAAACTTCTGTCTTTTTATTTCTTAGCGGTTAAAGTGAATGGATAAATCGAGAACTTTTCAAATCGCCGCAATAGCCTTAAAAAATATGCAAAAATTTTATATAGAAAATTTTGTAGATTTAACTTAAAAAACAAAAATCTTAATAATTTTTTATCTACTACCATTACGTAATAGCTTATTTTCCACACTAATTCGAGTTACATAATGAACAACTTTCACATACTAGTGAGGAAAGTGATTTAAATTCGTTTAATGTTAACAATTTCGTAACGGGAATAAATAAATTAGTATAATTAATATTGCAACTAATAGCTTGGTCATATTATTTTAATAATTAAACACAATATGGGAAACTATAATACAAATAAAACACCATTGATTTTTAAACTTACTTTTTGCACTAATCACATAAACTACTATTATGTGTAAATAAACCATTTCGGTATCAAAAATTGAATATTTTTATAAAATATTAAATGTTTTACAAAATTGTGTATCTATACTTAATTTTTAAACCAAATTTTTTTATTTTGGTTATTGCAGAGTTTCGAGTAAAACTCACGGATTTTAGTATTTTATTATAAAATTTCTTATATAAAATTAAATAAAATTAGTAAGCTAGTATAGGAGGGGGGTGTTTTTTCTAATGTACATTTTGTAAAACTTAAATCGGTACATTATATAAGCGGTAGAGACGTAGAGAGCCCCCCTGGCTATCGTGACGCTATGCTAGACTAAGCTTTCGGTCTAATAAGTGCCGGCGTTTTGTCTTTTTACTACATTGTCCTTTGAAACACACTGGTATTTTCTTGGCATGCTTTTGTAACAAAATCATTAAAATAAGTTAAATAATTTTCAAAATATAGAGAGAATGGATTGTACGTCCCAATTTTATAATGAACTGATGTTATATTTTAGAAAAATAAAATTAATTAATTATAACTTTTCTAAATTTTAATTTAAAAAGTTATAAAACTAGTGTACTATTTGCATAGGCGTGCCTGTAATTTATTAGTATACTAAAAAATATAAACTTCTAAAAAACTGCTTTTGAAAGCGTGGCGCATAAAATGTTACACTTTTATTTCAAAATTTTTTCGAATATAATATTGAATAATTTATCTTTTTTTTTAAATTTTTAATCATTAATATTATGTACGCCAGTAGTTGCGTTTACGGATTGGACTACAGAATACAATAGTTGTACATTCAATACTCGGATTCAAAACCCACAAAATAATTTAAAACAATAATAATTATAATAATTTAAACTGTAATTATAACAAAAGTGTATGTATGGATAACAAAAGTTAGCAAACAACAACTGCGGGCTGGTTTGTTCCTAACTTTAAATAAGTAGATACACTACACCAGACACAGACACTTTTGTCAAAACTATTCTAAATACTAATTTCATTAATCGAAAGTTTAATCTGCGGTTTTATCGATATAATAAAAAACTGAGATACCAGGGGGGGGGAGGTTGTTTTATCAAAATTTTATTTTATTAATTTAGAAAATTATCTTAAATAATAATATAATATAATTTAATAATTAGGTTTTGATATTATATCACGTATTTGTCGATGTTGACATGATCGATAAATGTGGTCCTGAAACGAGTAATACTTTGGAAAATATTTAAATAACCGCTGAAAAATTACAGCAAATTAAAATGTACGGGAGAATATCTTTTTTTAAATTTGTAATTATACTGGTGAAAAAGGTAAACGATATCGCGTTAAACGATTTTAGCAAATTATCTCGTTACTTCTTTAGAGAAGTAAAAAACGTGAAAAACTAGTGGATGCGCACACATTATTCGTAAACGTGAACATACTGACTAATTTGGAAATATCGTTATATTGTGTAATTAAAATTTAAACAAACTAATTATGCATATGGATATGCTATTCCTATTCCCCCATATACTATGTAATATTGGAGTATTGGTATATAATTCGGAATAGCAAACAATCCAATTTAATTGAATAGCATTGTCGCCGGGAATAAATTATAGTAAGGCTATCGAGACGGAGTACACATATATCACCAACCACGTCTTCCGTTCTGCCGCTATCTCAACGTTCTTTGTGCTAAACTTATGTTGGCAAAAATACTGCTGCAATAAATGTTTATTCCAGAGAGTTAGAATCTCAAGAAGCTACACAATCTAAAAGTAGGGGATGAAGACGACAGAATGATTGGTTCGTTGGCTACGATTTACCTTATGAAGAATTTATCACATCACCGTATATACATTCTTTAAAAAAAACCGTGACATTACGAGTGGCGGCGATAGAAAAGCCTGTCAGATTCACACACAGACACGCACGTTTAGTACCCGCGTATTCGAGAGTAACTTCTTTCTCCAACTTAGAACCATTAAACTCGTGATTTTTGCTATCTAACATGTTCTTTAGATTAAAATCTTTAAAATAACAAAATTTACACTCAAGTGGAGTGTCTTATCGGTTAAAGTACTACTTCAACGAACGTGACATGCTGATATTTTATTCAATTGCTACTTCTACGTGAGTCAAACATTTCGCTATAATAATTTTATTATTACGGCAGATAAGCGGATAACGAAATTTATCATTACTATAATTAAAATGTAACGACAAGAAAAATTACAACGTCTACACGAAGGTACGCACCTGCACAGACGAACCTGCATTAATGCTTTAATTGAATATGCTAAACAAATTAACTCTCTAAGAGACTTTATAATGTACCAACCAAATTCAAAATTTAGTACAAATTAATACATAACAAATTGTGTTTTAACGCCGGTATTAGTAGTAAATAAGTACAAATACGCGACTATTCCAAAATACCAGTAATTGTTCTTGTACTTAACGGGGGCTCGACAAGTAAACCGAGTATCTATCTGTAATCTGCACCCTTGTTTCCCTTGCTATTTGTGGCCGACCGCGTCGTTCTCAGTCCTTGCTTATCTGCTCTGGTTTTCCATTTCCATTTTCCGTCTCCGTCCTACTTCAACAACCAACATCGCATGTAGAAATTTTATACGCACAACAAATACTCAAAGGAGCTTTTAACCTTGATACTATTTTAACTATTTGTCAATTCATAAAGCACAAACTTTGCGCTTTCAAGAAATTTGATATCATTCAAAATTTAATTTTATTAAATTATTGAAAAGACAATCGCATAACGTCGAATAATTTTAATAACACAACGAAATGCGAAATGAGGCAAAACCGTTTAGTTGGAAATACTATTGTTTCATCTCGCATTAATATTAGTTTTACTTACAATTAGAAACCTAAACTAAACTTAAATTAATGTTAAAATCTATAAATTACAGTTTAGTCGAAATCAATTAATTTATAAATTAAATGTTTAATTAAAATTAATGATACCAATTATTATTTCTTCTTTTTCAATTCCAACATTAATTTTTATATTATATTTACTTCTTTATTCTTTCTTTTTTATTAATCACTGAAAAATTGTTAATTATTTTTCACATAACTGTTAATTGAGCAATAAAAATAACTTTGGGCATATTTAAAAAGTTTTTTTTATTGCCATTAAGGGTTGCGAGAGATTAAAAATAAAACTGGCTACACTACGATTGGGACTTAATTTGATTTTATCTTTACCCGCGGGACCCTGTCTGAATGTTGTCTAAAATTTGTTTGCATTTAGTCAGGAACCATGTTTGTATTAATTTATGGCTTATTAATTATAACTAAGCCTTTCGTCACCTAACCGATAATTAAAACTATCGAAAAAGTAGTCTCGTGATATAGTACTATTGATGAGAAGTTTGAATAAGTTAAGTGTGTTTCTAAAAATAGAAACTCCGGACACAAGTAAGTTTAAGTATTAGGTTTACTCTAACTTTTTGTTACCTGTCCAGTCCGAGAGTACTTATGAAAAAATTCTATTTCCAAGTTTAACGAACTTGGAGAAAAAATATGTTTTCGATAAAAATGTACTTGAAGTTTTTTTCAAGACCATTGAACAAACACGTACAAATAAAAAATTTGTTTTGTAATCTTTGTATTTTTTTGAAAATATTTAGTGGGTACGATAAAAAAAGAAATTAGAAAGATATGTTAAAAAGTTTATTTGCTTTCAAATTAAAATAAAAAATGCAAAAGTACGTTTCGTGGAGTTACCTGCTATCTTTTCAAATAAACCTTTACGACACGTGAGCTACAGACGGAGCTTTGAGAAATACTACTTACGGGATCAATGCTTCTGACAACGATTTAACTACCTTCCATAATAGAATTGATTTAATGACTATGAGAGTAGTAATCTTTAGATCAAACACATTACCTACTTATTTCTTTAATAGAAAACCCAATTTAGATTCTCTTTGCGGAAGTACAAGTATGTGTATTATAGAGACGCAATACTTTGAATTAAATATATATCTAGGTAATTAGAGTATAATTTATATTGATAGTGTAAGTCATTAATCTGGCTAAGATTAGACCTAATTAATTAATTTGCAATAATTTGTAATAGTATCTAAGAAGCCAATGCCACAAAGAGGTTTCCTTAATTATGCCAACATTTTCATTTCAGTTAAGTAGTCGTTTCATTTAATAAGATGAAAGTATTTCTATCGTTTTATTTATATTTTATAATATTTATAATTATTTTTGTAGTCTGTTAGTAGAAGTATCCACCATACTATCTAAATTAATTTTCATGATGTCAGTATGTCACGAAACAACTAAACGAATCTAATTTGCGTTGTAGCGGTTACTGCTTAATCTTTTAAGTTTAATTTTTACCTACTCCAGCCCACATCTCCAATTATATATCATCTACCAATTTGGACAAGTAATGCCTGCGATGCTAAAATGTAAATTTCGATTTGGACAAAAAAAAAAGTATATTACATTTGGCGCCCGCGCAGGGACACAACAGAAATTAAATAAAAGCTATTATAAATTCAGTATAATGCTTTTAAGTTAATTAGATTAGTTACAAGTTTTTTATCGCCTAATATTTGCATATTTTTCGTCGTTCATTTCTTTGTCCTTTCTGGTATTATGATCACACGGTAAGCGAAAGTCGTGGGTTTTCTTGAAATGCCATGCAAAATAAGTAAAAACGGAAACTAGCAATGTGATACTTTATTTTTCCACAACAATAAAAACGTTAACGTATTTTATTTATATCCCAAAATAATAAACCAATACAACCATTGAACGTTTAACATAAAATCAATATACCTAAAATGGAAAACTTCAGATGGTATTGTAAAAATGCTAGCGTCTAAGTTGCCTTTTATAATGGGCTACTTTGAACGGTAACAAATCCAAAACCGTATCATTGTGTTTGTGTTGTAATAAATACCGCGTGCTCATTCTTAAATGGACACTCATGGTCGCGTAAATCAGTCCTTATCTTATAATATGTAGCTCTACGTCAGTAGTGTTTACTTATTAATTCGGCGTTACAGTTTTATCTTTAAAGTTAAAAGTCTGAATCTTTTATATTTACAACGGATTATAAAAATTAATAGATCTAATCATATTTTGATGCAAACTTGACGGTCGATGTTGAAATCCATTAATTTAATTAAATAAAATATTGACTGGCACATTCGTTTTGAAGTTTTGTTTAGAAATTTTTTAAATCATCATTAAACAGAAACTTTGTACGTATAATTATAAACAATATAAAAAGTAAAGTTTAATCACGTGAAATTATACGACACGAATTACTTTGTACTTTAAGCGCACATTAATTAAACAAACATTTTTTCAATGCTGGAATATTTTTACAGAAGTTAATGTTGTTCATAAATATCGTTTGTAAATATTTCGAACTAGTTGAAAAATAAGAAAAAATACTTCGTTTCTGCAGTTCAGTTTATGCGGGTTATTCTATGTATTTATCCACATATTTATACTGTAGAAAGACAATGGAAATAGCAATTGAAACAAAATCTATTAGTTATCTTCTCCAGTATAATTGAATTATATTTTATTTTATTTTTAAAATCCCATTAAACTTCAATTATTCTCAAAGATACTATATAAATAATTTTCAAACTAATTGATTGTGTTTCAATTGCATTTTCTAAACTTGGGAGTTTTTAAAATAGTAGGTATATAAATGTTTAATTAAAGAGGTTGAATAATTTAATATGATGTAAAGAAGACGGTCATTGACCTAGTAGTTAGCGCGTTTAAATTCGAGGAAAGACTAAATTTCTTATGACAATCTTTGTGCTTCGGAGGATACGTAAAGTCATCGGTCTTTTTGGATTGACGATTGCAGATCAATAGGATTTCCTTGCTATCTCTGCAAATTACCCACAATTTTTCTTTAGTTAATTTGAATACTAAATTATAAGCCAAAAGTTTAAGCAAAGAATTTTTTGATTAAATTAGTTGTGTAATTTTTATATCTCAATTTACAATTAAAATTAAAATATTTTAGTGTTTAGTACAGTTTTTGCTAATATTTTCAAAATATAAATTAAATTGTAGCATTTGGTTCGTTGGCGTCTTCACCTTAATATTGCAAACTTTTAACCTGTGCACGAGATTCTCAATTATCCAAACAATAATTGAGAAATTAGAAACCAATAAAAATTTATCTTCCGAATTTAGTGCTAATTCAGGTTTGTGATCGTTTTCTATCTTTTTGAAGCTATAACCAGTTATACGTAGTTTATTCGGTCAGCAAAACGCTATAAAACTACTAAAATAAAAATATCATAATTTACAGAACCGAAACGATTCAAGCACTAAATTACTTCAAAAATTTATTAACAAACATTTAGGGCAGTTTCTTTAAATAATTTTATTTAGTGGCCTACGAAGACGTATTCCATCAAACAAGGAAAAAAATCAATCTTCCATACAATTACTTAATCAATTAATTAGAAGGTAATGGTGAAGCGATTAAATTATAGTGGTAATAATTTAACAATAAAAATAATTGTTGTTAGCTTTCGAGTTGTATAGCACGACTAGCATTCACGCATGCAACTATTAGTCTTGATACAAAGGCCATTATCACGATAGTCTTCATAAGTAAATGTACCGGAAGGCGGATATCTTGGAGCACGCTTAATTGCTGTTTCGAGGTTGGTATTGTCGGCTAATGTTGATGGCCAGATAACAAAGAGTGACTAATGTTCAATGCGTTGCCAACTTGCTCAATATACCCGTATTTTATAACTTGAAGGAGTGTAATAAAATTTACTTAATTGCTAATCTAAGATTTTACGTGTTATTTTGATTAAAGTCTGATTAAACAAAAATCTAATTAAATTCTATCAATTGAATATTTATTTTCTGTTTACATTATAAAATTTTGGCTTTCTCTAACTTTCTATGGGATTATAAAACTAAACCCTGCGGAATTTCACGCCTGACCAAATACGCTTAAACCACACTGTGTCTCGCAAAAACCTATCCAAGATGTATATTGTTGCCAACAAATCGCTGGCCACAAATATTAAATGCGTAGCAAATAAGCTGGCGTAAATAATTTAATATTAACTAATCGAGGAATTAAGTTATTGGGAACTGTCAGTCAAAGCACCGCACGATTTTAACTTCTTCCTTTTTTTCACTTTTCTAAGCATCATTCATCATTATCAGTCTCTTCACTCCACTGCTTGACTATCACCCTCTATCGAGAAAGATTACAACATATAGACCCCACGGTTGCTTAGGCCGGATTGGCAAATGCCTGTAACCCTGTTTTTTAATTGCTGATAGTGACAATCATCAACTCAGGGGGACCGCCGGTTTTACGTGCCCTCCGAAGCACGGAGAGAATCATAGTAAGTTTAGACACTTCCCGGATTCAAACGGGGTATCTTAATGTCAGCAGTTATTCAGCTAACAAGCTAGTCTAATGATCTTCTCTACACACTACAACAGCACACTACAACAATGACAATTCGGTTAGTCAACAGACTTAATGGACAGGAATGGTTTGATCTGCATCAAACATCATTGACTAAATTCAAGAAGGACATCATGTGGAACATGGATGTTACATTTTTGTAACTAGGTCTGATAGTTATAGTTAGCCGTTACTATATGGTATTTTATAATTATTATTTCTCAAATTATTAATTTTTTCTTTGTATAAATGTTTTAGATGGTGCTTTTTTGTAATTATTGTGTATAGTAATTTCGTTTTGTATATGTTTTGATTTAATATTTAAATTGGTGTATCCGTAGATATAAATAAATAAACAAAATATCCCAGTAGAATGACAGAACTCGTCAACGGTGGAACTCGAAGAGATAGAACTCGTCCGGGTGTCGACCGCATCTGACAGCGAGCATTAGGAGTATATCGGAGCATACGTACCGTCAACAGAAAACCGGATCGCTCCAAGCGGTGAAGCTTACTAGTCGATACGGTATCACGCTGTACAAGTCCCTGCTTTTCCAAATTTTAAAATGCCGTTTTTTTGACAGCTAATGCCTAATCCTAAAAATTTTTTATTTCAATATGCTTAGAAAATTGTATTCTTTTCTATAGTCAATAGGAAAAAGTTCAAATGGAAAGGTGGATTATGACAGTAACTAGATTATTTTTTAAATTTAGACTAGTAATGCACTACACGATAATTTATTTCAAAAATTGAATCCTGGAAATCCAATGAAAATACCTCGAGTCAGGTAACTTAGTTAAAGTATTCAATGCTTCAACATTATTAAATCGATGAAAAATGCAAGAGAAATATCAAGTTATAAGAGAAATTTCTAATTTTGGCCAATTATGAAAATTAATTAAAAGTTAGTACGGAGATTGTAGAGGTGTCGTCTTGGTATGAAGAAAATCCTTGCGATATTAAATGCAGAAATTTTTGCAGCTTGCTAACAAGCGTTAAAAATGTTAGCAGTGTTACAAACTTGAGCAAATAAATTTCATTAATTTGACGGTTCAAGATGTCTAACCATAAGAATATTTTATGAAAATTTATTTTATTGTAATGATCAGCATAAAAAACTAAACCGTCGACTTTTATAAATTTTTGGGTTTCAAACTGAAACATATTACATCCATTTCTATAGATTTATTTGTTCAATTGTATGGCTAAAAAAATTTGTGACAATAAAATGCAAAACGGAGTTTTTTATATTGAAAATGTAATATAGATAATATTTTTAAAAGCTTCTCTTAAATTTCAAGTTAATTTGAAATCCAGTATCAGTAAATCCAAGCATTAAAGAGAGAACGAAAATATTCAGTTATTGCGATCAATTTTTACTGTTCTTTATACTCAGACTAAAGTTTCGTTGCTCTAGTTTAGATTTGATCGGATCAAAATGAACCAATGGAACAAAACATAAAAATTAACAAATTGGTTTTGATTCGATCCGATTTAATATTTGATGCGATTTAAAACAACTGCAGAACAAGTTAAGTGCCAAACAAAAGAAAAGAAAGATAGATCACCAGATCATTCCGCAATTCCCCTTCTATTTCGGGTTTCGTTCGAGATCAGCGGTGTTGCGTCTTTGAACAACCAGTTTCTAATCGTAGATAGAATATGGCAAACCACAGAAAAATACTTCAACGTTGTTGAAATTCAACGACACGTGTCGATCTGCCTTATTAGATTTTTATAAAACTAATCATTTTATTTTGGTATTTCATTACATAATCAGATGTTTTTAAACTTATGATTCTATTCGAAGATCATCAGATCACATATACGTCAAAACAAAGACACTGCCATGCCTAAAATGATTTCGTTAGATTAAAAACTAAAACCGGTTGAGGTTCGCTATTTTAAAGTTGCGTAGCTGTCGGAAGTGCAAGTCAGAGGACATCTACATATCTTCATCGGATGAACTTCTTTAAAAGTCCGATACTGATGTATTGGAGAAAACTTTTCACAATTTCAAAATAGAGTTTTTAAGATAAAGCAACCTAATGAACAATTCTAGTTTTATAAAGGTTCTCTAAATATTAACATCAGCTAATTAGGTTTTAGAATAAAAAAATAATCTCGTCCAAAGCTATGTATGAAGATAAAGGATTAACGGGGTATTGTAACGCCAATAAAAACAAATAATCTGTTGGTCAACGTTTCGGTTTATTAATTGAACCATCCTCATGACCGAAAAAACAAAAAAAGAGAAGGCATGACTTCCAAACCAGAGGCAAGGGTTGCAACACATACCTCACAGATAAAGATGGGGAGCGTTTTAAGCGTTAACAATTCCATCGAAGGGAGGACCAATAGTCTGTCAGGTGGGACATTAACCAAGTCAACAAATATTAACAACGTGCAAACATTGCAAACATCAAAGCATACATACATTCAAATAAAACAAATAGCGAGAGGCAAATATTTAAAATCAACACCTGACAGATATGCAAAGGTATCAAATAAAATATACCTGGTTTAGAAAAATTAAATACAATACAAAAAATTAACAAGTTAAATTCTTCCCTCCGAACAGAAAAACAATGCAAGCAGCAAAAAATAATTAGGTTTACCGAACCTTTATAAAACAAAGTTGTTCATTGAAAACACTAAGATATTATTGTTATATTATTTACGGTATGCCAATAATATAATTTATGATAAAATAGCAGAAAAGAAAATTTGTGAATTTTTATCAATATTGGGGAGTGGGCAATTGCTAGGCTTACCAAACCATGGTAAGAGTCTAAGAATTTTTTTATTATATAAAAATTCAAACTAAAGGACTTTTCACTACGGGCTTTGTTATTAAATTTTAAATAAAATACACATTTGGATAAATATTCAGTATTTGTTTATTGATATACAATCAGAAAATTTTGTTCGTAATAAATTAATTGTTTCAGTGGCTTTGTGAAATCTGCCGAAACCACATAAAATTTATAGTAGGCAAAAAAAATTTGTGAACATCTTATGAAAAAAAAATGGTTTGCTGGGACTCTTTAGAGAAAGCCCAGCAATTTCTTCCTTCTCACACGGTTGAAAATCGAAATTTCCAACCTTTTATTTCGTGAGGATACCCAAGATGGAAAAAACTAGCTCTTTTCTTTGCGGAAGCCAGGGATGAATCCGGCGTAGCCGCAACAAGTTTGCACTCTCTCTCGTAACAAAAAAAATTTTCCTACTATGGGAAGCGAACCCGGAAGGGACGTTCGCAACGACCGACGCTCTAAACATTCACCCAGCAATTCTTAAATGAAATACTTCCAATCTTTAGAATATTTAAAACGGTGCTTGAGCTCAAAATTAGATCTAAAAATTAAAAAATGTTTGAAGCGAGCGTCGGCTATATCGACGAACGCAGTTGACGATTATCAAAAAATATTATCGGTATTGTACAGCTTTGCAGATGAAAGAAACGAAAAGAAAGTAATAAGGTAAAAACTTATCTTATTGCTGCTGGTGAGTGGTCGCTATCGCTCGATCTTCCGGGTGTTCAGGAAATCCAATGACGAAAAAAATCAAAAGAACACAATTTCCTGGAAATTGGCGTAAATCCGCAAGAAGAAACGGTGGTAACGCCGGTAATTCTCACTACACAAAAAAAATCACCGATCACTACCCAAAAGGTAAAAACTAACTTTCTCGCCAACCAAAAATTTGGCCTCCTTTCTAATCACCCCCGCACCTTTTTCTCCCTTATCTCCCGTTATGCGCCTCAAACGTTTTGGCTTGCAATTTTCTCGTATTATTAAAAATACAAACACGAGGTGTAGCCAAAAGAAAATTTAACAAAATTCAAAATTTTGTTACAATGTTTCGATAACGCAATTAATTGACTGTAACAGTATTTCTAGCCTTATTTTCAATAAAATACGGTGCAATCATTCCTCTAGACCAGTGGTTCCCAATTAGTTTTGACCGCGGAACCCTTGGGCGATGTAAAAAAATTTGGCGGAACCCCAAACCGATTTGTTTACTGCATACAAAGTTGTGTATGCACACTAATCCCCTCCCCCTCGCCCGTGATCAAGCAAATTATTTATTATAGAATTATAAATTATTACAATTGTTATTAGCGAGAAGTATGACATTTTGTTTTCTCCTGACAAATTCTTTTAATATTTGGTTTGATTTCTGAAAGCTGGATTCTCATATTAGGAACTGCGTCATGTCGATTTCGATTCTTTGTTTTTATTCCTGAATATAATAAGAATCCAGTCTCACACTTGTATGTGCTTGCAAATGGTAGCAAAATACGGTTTACACGTTAAAACAACTCCGGATATTCCTCGCGCAGTTCATTCCAAAATACTCCAAGCGGAACCTTTTTAAATTTACTTTCCAATTAGAAATCGCACCTAATTTCAATTAAATTTTCGAAATCTACAGCAGAAAATTCGACTGGACGTTGGCATTCCATGAATGGATTGCCATCGGATGGAATGGAAAAAAGTTAAAAATATATTTTAAGCGGCAAAATTTATTTTTACACCATTTTGAAATTTTTTTTGGCGGAACCCTTGAATTTTTTTGCGGAACCCCAAGGGTTCCGTGGAACTCTATTTGGGAACCGCTGCTCTAGACCAAAAAGCGTACTAAACAGTAGCACGAGCGGAATGTACAGGTTTCTCAACAATATTCTTTGGTTTTTTGAAACCCAAATGTATCTAAAAAAATGATATTTTCAGAAAAGCCACCACCTTGTTCAATGATAAAATTATCGAATTGCCGACAAACAGCATGGTCGGTCGAGTTCAATTTTTGTACTAACTGAACCTAATAAAGATTTAGAACCAAATTTTAATGTAAAATTTGCCATATGGTGGTCGTCGATAGGTTCAATTGCTAAGAATGACGTGAAATTAATAAATTTGAATCTTCCTCAACACTTACAGCAGCAATATTCCGGACGAACAAGTATTGTTGTTGGTATGTTCAACACTAAATTTTTAATGACGGTGTTAGAAGGACGATTATACCGACCGAAACTATTCAAAATTTTACGATTTGTAGTCTTCACAGATCCACCATTTTCTTAATTGATTTTAACTACTTTTATGCCGTTCTCGATATTATTTTTTATTAAAAAACGAATTTCTTGTTCATTTCGTATAAAGTACAGCAGGCTATCCAGACCCCTACGCCGATCCACGCAAAGCGTTTGCGAACATTTTAGGCGGATCGGCGCGACAGTCTGGAAGTCCTTTAAGCAACAACTGAAAAACAGGATTTTTTTGGATTTTTCCCAGTGTGATAAAGAAGTCCCAGTAAGAAAATATGCCGAAGTGGTCTTGTTGATTGGGAAAAGGAGGTGCCGGCATACTTACTGTGTGCTTTATATGTGAAACGTTGTGGATTTCGATTGTTAAAAGTGATGGCACATTTTTTGGTGATTCCAGAATGCCGATAACTGTTATTTTAAAAATAAATAAAAAAAGACGCGATCGTGTAGAAAATATTTGCGTTAAATTGGTTTTATTTTATAACCGTTGAAATAACAAATTAGGGCGATTCAGAAATTTGTCACGTCTTTGTCAGTAGCTGTCAAAACCCTGTATGCAATGAAAGATGTTATTTATTTATCAAAGGAACACTTAATAAAAGTTTTTATTGATGTCTATCGATGTCAACAAAAACACACATCGGCGTGTCCATTTGGTTATATAGCCTAACATATTTAAAAAGAACTTGCTGTTAAAAGCAAATGTTACGTATACTTATGATAAATTGATAACCGAGTTCTCCACTTTTTAACCCTAATAAAACGCAGGCCGGGTTCTAATAGAAATACACTAAAGGCAGTATTTTAGCAACAAACTGAATAACACCTAAATCTGCGCGTTGTAAGTGGCAGTTAGATGTAAGCAGCACGATTTAGCAATAGAATAAGAACGTGATCTCTTGCAAAGAAGAACGTCGGATAATTAAGACAAATGTTTCTCACACGTAAATGACTTGTTTTTGCTAATGTTCTAGGAAATAAATGCCGACGTGGGCGACATTTTCTTTAGGCAAAGGTAGTTTATCGTGTGTAATTGTTAATTACTAAACGCTCGATTATCGCACCGCGCTGCTAATCACGCGAATTATTAACGTTTCATAAACGCAGATAATCTAAATTACGAATAAATTTTGATATTATGGCGGAGAAAAACGTAAACCTCCACAACTTTTTTTCCCTATGATGTAGTGTCTGCGTTGGGGGATACAAAAGTTTTACCTACCTTTTGTTAATAGTTGTTTTTTTTGTTAGGTTTTATGAGACTGCATGTACAAGATTAACCCTCTAAATGAGGTTTTTAGAACACCATCTAAGTTAAAGAGAACTGTGTTCTAGTGAGATAGAAATAGACAAGCATTGATACAACTTTAAATGGCGTGTCGGTTGCCTAATAAAATATAATACGAAATTGGATTAAATAACATTTCTTGTTTTACATTTTGCCACTGTTTGCCGCTTGGTCGGATGTACAAATATGCTAAGAGAAAACTTATTAAAATGGTGGCATGGCAAAATTTATGCCTTACCGGAACGTTACGAGAGGTGGATGCGGCGGCGTAGAAGTACGGGTTAGTACAAAACTTGCAAATTAAACGGGGCAAATGCATATCACATGAATGATAGAATACAATAGTCACCACAATTCGCTTTGCGAGAGAACTACCGTTAAAAGTTTTCTTATCTAACCAGCTAACGGAGGTGAAGTGGTAATAAGACAGGCCGCGAAGATTACTTACAGATCGATCGGAGAACCAGGCTCTAGCATGCTAATATCACAGTATGCAATTCAAATTAGGGCGGGAGTTAACGAGAACTTGATTAGCACATCTACTACACATTGCGGTGTGCCGATATCAAGGGAAGGTAATAAGATGTAAGGTCGGGGGGTTGCAAAATGATGAAGACTTTCGCATCATTATCATAAGATACACGATGATGGATGCTAACAAAGTTTAAGAAGCATCGGTTAGATATTTCGGTGGTGGGTACGTATTACCGTCTAAGTCGTTCGAATAAGGCATGAACCCTACAAGCCGTGCATGGAATTAACATGTTAAGCACCGGCATTAATAAGCTTCTGTATAATTACTAATATAGTTAGGTTGAATGGCGGCTAGCGTGACGAAGACCGTAGGCGCTGTATTTGCATTTAATCAAATAGCCCATTTTCAAAATAGGAATTTCCTTGGTATGTATTTTATGCAGTTACGGGGTGTTCTCACTTCAAAAACGTTTATATTTCCAAGTTTCTTAAATTCGCGCAAGGGGCGAAAGAAACGTAATCCTATATTATTTTTTTCTTTTCTTGCATAGAGTAGACTTTTTCTCTAAACGGTCAAAATTCAAAAAATAATTTTAAAATTTTAAATTAATCTTAATATTTTGCAAAACTCAACAAAAGTAAGGTTATAATAATTTAATCGCACCACTAGTTTAATTTAAGTTGGTAACATTTAAGTTTAATTATTATTAAGTTTAATTATTCTAGTAACTAAAATTTTAAGATGATCATATTTAAGGATTGTAGGTTATGTAAATGTCTACATCAATGTTTACATCTTTTAATTTTTGAAACTTAAAAAGTTAAATTAAACTTTTAATGCATACTTAAAAATAATTTTGTTGATAATTAAATACACAAATACCGCAATCTTATTAAGTAAAAACAAAAAAAGCAAACGATTTTCAATATTCTCATTCCACGTTACATTGGCTAATTTAAATCTCATGACCCAAATCTCTATCTAACCGAACAAATTATATACTACCTACCTTACCAGTTTTAAATAAATTTCGACGGGTTGATTATCAGTTAGATATAGGTGGTATACTTTCGTGATCATGTAGAAATTACTTATAATATGTTTTGTTGGCTTCCTCTTCTCTAACCTATTTAAAGAGCAGTAAAAAATTTTGAAGTTGTTTTCTAGTCTCGTTAAATTTGCTCAATTCAAAAATATATTATCAATCCACCCTTCATATTTACTCTTTTTTTGAAAGTGTTTTTGAACCAACGCTTTTTCTTATAAGGATATAAAAAATATTAAAGCAGGCGTAGAAGCTTAGATCACGTAAGTTGGATTACTCAAACTCTTTCAACATAGGTTCTGTATAACTTCCTCATATTTAATTATTATACTTTTGTAGATTATATTTATAACACGGCAATATTTAAATTAAAAATATGATTTTTCGAAAGAAAATGTCAATTAACAGACAAATAAAATAATATATAAAATTTATGACTTTTACAAACAAATATTACATTACAAACTTCAATTAGCCAGCACCAATTTCAGAATAATTCAATACCTGCACTTTAAGACTTATGAAAAAAAATTAATGGCTGGGACTCTTTAGAGAAGGCTCAGCAATTTCTTCCTTCCCACATGGTTGAAAAATCGAAATTCCCAACCTTTTATTTGGCGAGGATACAAAAGGTGAAAAAAACTAGCTATTTTCTTTGCGGAAGCCAGGGATGAAATCAAAAAATATTTGAAGCAAGCATTGGCATTATCGATGAACACAACTGGCAATTATAAAAAATATATATCGGTGTTGTACAACTTTGCAGATGAAAGAAACGAAAAGAAGTAATAAGGTAAAAAAACTTATCTTATTGCTGCTGTTGAGTGATCGCTATCGCTCGATCTTTCAGGTGTTCAAGAAATCCAATGGCAAAAAAAATCAAAAGAGCACAATTTCCTTGAAATTCGTCCACCATGAACTGAAAGAGTAAAATACGATCTTATACTGTTAGGAGCGTATAAATCATATTATTTCATATTGATAATAATTCTAATCATATCAGTAGCAACGCAATAGGTGCCAAAGCTGCAATCTGTTCAATTCCTGAAATTTGTATGACAAAATTATTAAACTGTTAAATAATATTAAAGATTTCCAAGAATTAAATATTATTGTCGTACCAATTGTGAATATAACTTTTCTAGAACCTAATATTTGATATCGATTTGTCTGAGTAAATAATAAACAAAATAAGACATAAAGTTGTAACAAATAATAAATAAAATAAAAAAATATAAATGTAAATATTTTAATGAAAACGGTGACATCTTCAACACATTTAATTTTTAAGCAAGGAAATTTTTTTTGACACGAAAACAAAAGAAATCAAATCAATCAGTTTGACAAGTAAGTTATATATTGTAGCAATGTTTGGGTATTTTACAAATTAATTTAGCTTTCTTTTGATTTTATATTAAGTTAGGTTTTTTGGCCTAACCAGTTGTTATAAGTAGGTACTAACTACTAAAATGTTTAAATATTTTTTTTTAATTTCGTATAGCATTACAAGTATTTAAAGCTCTAGTTTACTAACGAATCTTACCATAAAATATTGTATTACTCTAAAGTAATAATTTTAATCGCTTCTTATTAATTTATGATCCATAAGAAAATGATTATTTTAATTTTAGCGTGTATCTAATATTGCAACGTACAGTTTTAAACCGTTTTAATGCAAATTAAAAATTCATGCAAGTATCCTATTAAGTCACTAGATAGATAACATTACCACCAGCCACTTTGATAAAGAAATAGTAGTCATAAAATAAGTTTATAATTTAAATAAAAATATTCCAACTGGTGCTTTGTTATTAGAACTTTTGAGTTTTCAGATTTTTCTCGCAAGCTTGGCGAGAGAATGTAGCACATAATTACTATACAAATAATATGCTGAAGAAGCGATTTTAATTTTATGAAAATATAACTATTTCGACACAATGCTAGTTACTACCTTTCCCTTATCAAACATCCTAGATGACAAGCTTATTGGTTTTGAAAAAAATTCTGCCATCTAAAGACCCAAACTCACGCTACGTTTTGTCAATCGTTTTGCTACTACAACTTCAAGTTATACATAAAGCAAAGTGTGTATTATCCATCGTTCCTCGTAAAGAAGAATATGACCGACCTCAGATTAGTGTCATACGAGTTTATCACGAGATTTATAAAAATAAAATAAATGTTTATACTAGATGAAAAGTAGAATTTTTACCAACAAGCATTATCTGTTTCGTCGTACATTACAACTTAAAACTACAAGTAAAAGATAAAGTGTAGTGCTATATCAGCCTTAAGAAGTTAAACAAAAATAATATATAAGTCAACCAACTCTTGTTGGCAGCGATTCTGAGCTCAATCATAGTAACTATTTTATAAGTTATAATTCAGAAACTTATAATAAAGTATATATATTTATTCTGAATGAAAATGAGCAATATTAAAATATGCTGGTTAGGTAATTGAAAATAATGGAACAGAAATCCGCGCAATTATTTCATAAACTTGCAAACAATAGATTATTAAATCTGTTTTATTAAAATGTTCTCAATTTATAATTTTAATTTAATTTCTATTAGGTACTGAAAACTTATAAAAATAATTAGAGTTTGCTTAGTATCTTAATTTTTTAATTTTAAGGAAATTCCAGTATTTTATCAGAATTTCAAAATGAAAAATATAGGAATATAATTATAAAAGTTGTAGCTAATTGCAATTTTCAATTATTGCAACTCCAAATCTAAAAAAGTAATGACTATTAAATTGGTATTGATAACAACATGACAGGATAATGTCGGAATAGTATACGACATTTAGCAAAACGACGGGACAATGGCGGAACAGTATTAATTAATTTAGTAGTCAGGATAACCTCTGGTCTCTGAAGTTCAGACGCTTTAGACGTGAGTTTACAGCTTTATCAATTTAGTTGCTTAATATTTATGATAAATTGTAGCTGAGAAAAATTTATTTTAGATGAAATTTTTAGCTAGTTATTGATTAATGTAAAACCGATACTCAAAATAAATTGATTTTTCTAATTGCATAAATTCCTTAGAGTAATCGTTATAACTTCTTGTGTAAGCGCAAATTGTAATACCTTTAATACAACAAAATTTGATATTTTTATACACTGTCGCTTGTATAAGCAAATATGTACTCATTCTTAAAATCAGCAAAAGTTAGCATTTATTTATCGTGATTAATAAACATAACACAGACTCTCTACTAGAGTAGAGATGGATGAAACCCTTACACTCCAATATCCGCAAGAAATTAAAGCATTTATTATGTAACTTATTTAGAATAAATGTAAGTTATGATTTAAATTTATTTAATTATTTTTGTCAGTCTACACGAGCATTTTTTACAAGATTGCTGATAATGATTAATATGTCACTTCAGGCCCGTAGCCAGGATTTCATTTCGGAAGAGGCACTTGTAAAAAGTAAAACTGTCAGAGATCTTCCTTCCGAAAATTTTTATTATTACAGATAAATTTTTTCAATATTCTATTTTTCTAAATTTATTAAAAATTTTAGCCTTTCTTCACCAGTAGAATTTCTTAAAGGGGAAAAAGTGTCCGAGATACAAGAAAACAGCATATTTTTGTGATTTTTTTTCAGAGTATACCCTATTTATTAATATTTTTTAAATTATTTACATTATTAAGCATTATTCAAAAAACATTCTGCTAAATTTTTATAAAAAAATATTGAAAATAAGTCAGTGGTAGTGATGAAAACCGAGTCACCTCAAAAGAAAAAGGCTCCTTGTGGTCAGGATAACTCATGATTGCTTCATCTGAAATTAAAAAACTAAAAGATTTCTTTAGTAGATAAGTTCTAGGTTTTGAACAAAAGAATTAACAAATTTTTTTATTTATTTTTGAATTATTTTGTAGGTATTAATAATTTATAAAATTATTTATTTTTGAATTTTTGGTAAAAGTGCAATCAAAATTTCTGTTTTGGTTTAATTAAAAAATAAGTTGTAATTGAAAAAAAAACAAAATCCTTCGTTAAAAACCAAGATAAACTTATGTACTAAAGAAATCTTTTTGGTTTCTTAATTTCAGATGAAGAAATCACGAGTTTTTTTCTTTTTTCTTGTGGTGACTCGGCTTTAACTACTACCACTGGCTTATTTTTCAGTATTTTTTTATGAAAATTTAGCAGAATTTTCTTAGAATAATGCTTAATAATGTCAATAAATTAAAAAAATTTAATAAATAAGGTATCCTCTGAAAAAAAAATTACAAAAATATGTTGTTTTTTTTGTATCTCAGACCTTTTTCCCTCCTTAAATAAGTTTTTATTCGTTTTAAACTAGAAAAACTTCGCTCCGCAGTTGCTGTAGTCACTGGTAATATTGCAAATATTTTTAATAGCGTTTTGACATTGGAAAAAAATTCTTCAGACCATTTTGCCCATGTATATAATGAATTCTTTCACAAATCGTTCACATTTAACCATTTTTGTTACCAGAAATCGAATTCTTCTTCAAGAATTGCTAGGTATACTGCCTCTTTAAAATATAACTATTTTATTATCAAAATTCAAATTTTTTACTTTCAAAGAAATCTTTCTTTTGAAAATTTCGGGGGAGGGCACGTGCCCCTAGGTGCCCCCTCTTGAATACGGGCCTGTGTCACTTGCCTTTGAGAACAGCACGTTCATAATTAAATATTACATTTCGTTATTTAATTTCAACAAGCAATTTTGATTAATAAATTATTTTAATTCAATTATACTTTAATTTAAATCCTTTTGTCTTAATTTTTAATTTCTATAACTCTAATTTGACACTCTCGACGTGAGCGCATAAACCCCGGATATTGTGAAAATATCAGGTTCACGTCGTTTTTGTTTAGGGGTTATCAGGGTAAATTAAATTGAACTGAAAGTTTTTTCTTAATTTGACTTAGAAAGTTATCTACTAATGTTACTAAGAATCTGTTGGAAGTTGTGGTGTATTTGAAATAAGAAAGCATTATTATTTATGAAAATGTTAAGAATGAGAAAATTGATACTATTATTAATTTTCATTTCTTTTATTTTGATATTTGCGTGTTATATAATATCAATAAAGTTGAAAAGCAGATTTAATTGTCTAATAGCGCCTTTAAAATAAATTAATAACGATGTTGTCGATAAGTAAAATCATCAACACATTAATAAGTTTTCATGAAACCATGAAAGTAAAATTTATTTTTAATAATATATTTATCTAAAATTTAACAAATAATTTATAAAAGAACCAAGAAACTTTAATTAACATTAAATTATATTTAATTTTGAATGAGAATAATTCTCAATAAATTAACGAATGCTCAATTACAGTTAGAGGGAATTATTTCCATAGAAACAATTATTTATCCTTTGCTTATAAATAACTGGAAATCGAATAATTGCTAGGAATTATTGACAGAGCACTTCGGTGTTACTGGGGAATAATTAGTGAGAAATCAAGTTTATTCTTTAAAGAGGTGATTTCTTTTTTTGTTTTATTATATTTACGTGGCGCTCATCAATATTGGTATTTTTGAACAAAATAATTTATTCAGTGCCGGTGAAGGTTCATTACCCTTTGTTCAAGGGATTTAAGGGTATAACCACCCGATAACTGGATGACCATAAACGCGTAACTATTTTTGCAGGTTGAATGTTTGCATTGAATTTTGTGTTGGCAAAAAAGTATTATTTTGCGAATTTTTCGAGATTGTGTAATTAAATTTTCAATTTATTATTTTGTTCTTGCAGAACGAAGTTAATAAAGTACGGTATAATTTCTAAATCAGTTAAACGATGTGACGGACGGACTGACTAGTTAGGTATTACTACATTTAAAAATGCAGAAATGTCGAAACGCACAATTAAATTTAGTGGCTGGAATAATGTCGCGCATATAATGTAACGATAGAAATTAATTCAAATTCATAATTTTGTTGACACATTTATTTAACGAGGTAATTTGGACACTAGTAAAAGAAATTTGAACAGATTGGCGTCGTTCAATTTTAAGTGCATTTCCATAATGTCGGCTATAATAATTAGAACGGTGCGGTATAGGATGGCGTCGACCCTTGTATAACAAATTGTAGATTTTATCATTTCGTTCCTGTCGTGATGTCGGCTGATTAAGTCAACGAATTTTAATTGATTTTTGCTCTCTTTACACTTAACAAAGTAATTAAGTAAACTTTGGAATAAAATTCGAAATCGGTTGTAAAAATTTGTTTTATCGACGTTAATCGTATATTATAACAATACAATTTATAAACGCGTTCGGCAATAACTATTAGGTTTAGAAGAATTTCTCAATTTGTTAAATGATTGACGCCTTTTAAATAAACAAATGAAATGCCGATAGAATCGGAAACAGCGTCAAGCTTTATCCGGAAACTGAGGCTACGTTATTCATAGGAATGTCCATCGCTATTGTCCTACCTGTCCTGACCAAACCATGCTCAATTAATCACGCATCATTGATCTGGATATTTATTTTGGTGCTCTTAACCATCCTAAAGCTACGTCCGGCGCTGTTGTATTCGCAAATACAAAACAAAGATTTATGCCCAATATTTTGACTACCATTCAATAAAGGTTTAATTTTATTTTTGAAAAATGTAACTAATTTATTAAAAACGACTTGTCGAGATTGCAATTTAAATTAGGTAGGTATTTAAAAACGAAATAAATAAAAACAAAAAAGCGTTGGATGTGTAAAATCAATTATATTTAACTTACAGGACGATTTATAGTCTCGTCCTAAAATAATTGAATTCGCACAGAAATTGGTTTGTTCGTGAGCCGTTCTTCTAGTTGTGGTCGGCAAAACTAAATTAGATTCTAATCCAATTAAAAGTTTGCCAAAGGTTTATCGGTACTCTGAACTGACCAGTCCGAAAGAACGACAACTTCATTCGGGTACAAAATTGATGACCAGGTAGGTGGTGCCCAGATCTTAGTTCCTTGTTACTTGTCCAAGAGAAAAATAAACTTTTACGCCGAATCTTTTATAATGGAAAACTTTTAAAATTGCTTTATTAAGGCGCCAAATTATTTTTTCGTTTCTTTCGCCCCCGATTGATATTTAAGTTTTAATTCTCGACTACCCAGGTTATTTCTCATTTGAGCAATCGTTCTGTGGTTAACTGTGTATTTCCTTGCGTGTAATCCCACTATCAATTCCGGATGAAAAGGCACCATTACCGTAGAATACGCTTTCCTATTGCCTAGAAATATTCACTTTCATGTAGATAACTAATTTCGTTTTTAACCTTTAAAAACCCAACGTAAAATACAGCGTCGGACCACGAGATGATAAAGCTTTTTCTGCAAATTTATTCTTACCATAAATATTGATAATGAAAACTAAAAATTTAACGCCAACTTGAATTCCATTAAGGAAAGGCCATAAATTTTTAAGGTTTAAAGCTGAATTGAAGATGTAGAGTGTATTAGTTAAAAGTATAACTTTTCAATTTCCCATCTCAAATCGTATTGTATGCACAGTGTCTGTCACTAATGCAACATTTGAATTTCAAATCGAGATCAAATATTCAGGAAACGTATGTGTCTGGTTGACGTTCGTGTTAAAACATTTCACATGATTCAGACATGGGGTTTGATTGTAGGAGAAAAGCGTCGACCCAAATACAGTCATGAAAATCAGCAAATCGCTCTTCGCATGTTTCTACTGCAGCATCCACTTTGTAACGATCCGACGAACCAGGCAGCGCCAGTCAGTCTGGCGTCCGATGTGAATCAACTAAACCTATTTGCAGATAGTTTTTGTTAGTCTACGGCTCTACGGTCATGGCGCCAAATCTGTCGGGAAAATGAATAAAACGAAAAACGAGCAAGGAATAAATATAGATACGACTACTAGATTTGGGTGCTAGGGCGGACGATGTTTTTCTGTTATAGCATCCTACGAATTGAAGCTCGTCCATATAACAACGAATTACAATTCAACCCCTACGTTTTTAAAATAATTCTATAAAATCTTTCTTTTTCTTTTTTTATTTATTTTACATAATTTAAGTGTCGGACAATTCTTTTTTACAAATTCAAGCTTCCAGTTAAAATAATAAGACCTACACAAAAAACTTACTATTTATAGCTAGCAAGGAAATCTTTTTCGATTCGAAATTAAATTAACTGCTCGGAAATCCCTTACTCCCTCCACCGGCTAAGTTAGTCAGGTTACTATTTAATATTAACTTAATTTTATTATTAACCGTCAGGTTACTTACGAAATTAACTTATACATTCCGTAGGCGATTAATTTAATTGAGTCCGAATCCTTTAAAAACCAACTCTCTCTACCGACGTTTCTTAAATATCTTAAATTTTGACAGTCACTCTTATGCCTGATTGATGTGTTTAAAAATCAATTTTTTTGCGATTATAGATAAAACATAATCTTGGATTAATAGAATATTAATGAAAGTTTTTCGACGCTCCATTCAAAGGGTCGATCAATATTAAATCATGATTGAATTTTGTAGGAGACTACAAATTCATTTTTAATTCTACAATCACCTGAATGCTAAAATAAAAATCACAGGGATATGAAGATTTTTTCAAAATTCAAGTATTTAGTATTATAATCAATTATTAATAAAATTTTCCTGAAACTATGCATTCAAGTACTCGTATTAAATTTAATATGGATGTATTATCAAAGCTCAGAAGTTATGGTAATAAACATTATTCTATTACATTTGTGTAATGCTCTCGGCATACCAAATACGTATGATATTGAATACTCAATAGGATAGATAAATTGAATGATCGAATCATCTGTTACAATGTCGACCAAACGGTCAATATAATGATTAAAATAAAATGATTACCTGTTTGTACAGAAAAAATAGTTTTAAATTTGTTTCCACAAAAAAATTAAATTTCAATAATTTTTTAGTTTAGTTTGGCATTTCTAAGATCAAATATATATTGTTGCAAAGGCTGTGAAGAAGTCTCCAGTTCACATAATTAACATTTGAATGTAGGAATGCCATGTTAAGTCGTTGTCTCTTGATAACATGATACAACAATATTTTAATTAATGGATCATGTATTTAAAGGGGAACAAGTGATTTACAACATTAATTTTTATAAATTTAATTCCATTTATGCGTATTCATTGCAATAATTTTGTTACTAACTTAATTGACCTTAATGACAAATCTAATAAATTCAAAGGTTTCATTGAAATTTGATGAATTATAACCAAATTATCTGTTGTTACAGCTGGTTGTGACAACTGGCAGGAATGGTGGACGTACGATGGAATATCGGGTAAGTTTTTATTAACAAATTATCATTTAACATCTTCATTAAATTTTAAAACTTAAGCATTTTAAATAAGAATATCTTACGAACACATATGGTGAAAACAAATTTATGTGAAAAATATACCAAACGTTTTCAAAACAACAAAAAGAAGAAGTAAGATACGTGACATTCATATAAAAAATTACTTAGAAAAGTTCTAGCTTTTATTTTAACTTGAATAATTTCGGTATCTAAACTTTCAATTTCTCATATTTGCCATCAAAAATTTAAAGCTGATTTTAAAATTATTTTGATAAATAATAATCTGTTTTTTGTAGCTGTATAAAAGTTTTATAATAAGATTGATGCACATAAAAACATTGACAAAGTAACAAAAAGCAAAATATTCAATACAAATAATCAAACTTGCAAGACGATCTTACTGTACTCGGTGCAGATGTTACCAACCACGGCACAAATAAGATGATAAAAACTGGGAATCAAATCTGCAATTTTACGGTTTGAAACCCAATAGAATAAATGTCATAAAATTAAAACAAACTGTTCTTAATTTCAGTAATTTCATGTTAATTCTAGTAATTTTTATCTTAAACTTAAGTCAATTGTTTCTACTTTAGGGCGAGGTTTTGAGGATAGCATGCAAGTAACCCCACGAATTTAAAAATTTTCATATGAAATTATAGTAGATTATGATTAAATGATTAAGGTTATTAGCATGTGATAATAATTATTTTAAAAAATAATTTTTACATGTTACGTGAAATTGAATTCATAACTTACATAATATTGTTCAAAAACTATTTAAATGAGTGATATAGCTTGCTACATAATATGTTATAACTTTATGTTTCGATTTATGCAATCTCATCAGGCAAACCTGAAAAAATTATTAAAAAGATCGTGAAGTTATGCTATTAAATTCAAACTTAATTAAAAGTCAAATTTATTTGACATTTGTAAAAACCAAAATTATACCTACTAGAAGCCAAAATGAATAAATAAAATGAAATCGAAAAATAATTTAATTCATAACTTACATAAAATTGTTCAAAAACTATTTAAATGAATGATATAGTTTGCGACACCCTGTTATAACTGATGTTTCGATTTTCAGAATCTCATCAGGCAAACCTGGAAAAATTATTGAAATGATTGAAAAGTTATGCTTTTAAATTAAAAATTCAAACGTGATTTAAAGTCAAATTTATTTGACTTTTGTAAAAACAAAAATTATACCTACTTGAAGCCAAAATGAATAAATAAACTTATTTTGAAAAATTCTAAACTGGAAAACTAAACAAACCAAAATAAAAAACCTATATTGAAACGTTAGTTGTAATTAAAAACTACAATAGTTGTAGATTGCCCCAATTTCAAGATTTCATGTAATAATAATTTTTCCAGGTTTGCCTGATGAGATTCCATAAATCGAAACATAAAGTTATAACATATTATGTAGCAAGCTAAATCACTCATTTAAATAGTTTTTGAACAATATTATGTAAGTTATGAATTCAATTTTATTTCAATTTCATGTAACATGTAAAAATTAATTAAAAAAAAAAAGATTATGATTAAAAACAAAATTCAATTGCTTGTTTTCTAGTATTAGTTCCGCCTAGGCAAGTTTTTAAGTTATACAAGTTTTTTTGGACTCAAATTACACTCGAAAATACGAATCTAGTTTGATAGTAAAGCTAACGATTGCGACATCGTAATAAAATACCCTTAACTGCTAGCCCACGACGCCGCTCTTAAATTACTAAAATTTTGATTTTCAGTTATTAAAAAATTCGCCAAAAACTACAGGTCTAGACGACAGGTCTAGAAGGACAGGAATCTCTGTTTTAAGTAAAATTAACGACATTCATTTTAAAATAAAATTATTATTTATGTAAATTTTTGCTATCATCAAACGCAAATGTAAATGTTAAGAATTCTACGTCTTAAGTTTTTTATAAAAGCACAATGGACGGAAAATTAAGTCACTCTCACTTCAAGAAATTAGATATTTTTCGTATAAAAAATCAAAATTTTAATATGGATTATTTCCTAAATTAATTAATATTTTAAGTTGAAACTTGAGTTTAATTGCTTTATTTTAGTGTTTTCTAAAATATTTAGAATTTCTTCGGATCCGGGTAATTGTACTCTAACCAAAATACAAAACTCAGTATTTTTGTTATAGAATTACTGTTGTTTTTTGATGTTTTTTAATTTTTACCTAAAACAAAAACAAGATTTTCATGTTTCATAATTTTGTATTTTATTATTTAAAAAAAAATTAAATACATACCTGGACCCTCTCATCCAGAAAATTTTCTCATAAAAAATAGCCGGTATGTCCACTACGTCTGTCTGGACAATAAAGCTTTATGTGTCTGTTTAAAAATATTCAAGTTTTCAAGTTTGAAACTTTTATTGATCACCCAAAAATACATTTTAAATTAGCTTCTTACTTGAATTTACATAATATGTTTTTTTCAACTCAAGCTTTGGTTCTTACTTACATAGAAATGTTTTGTTTTATTTAGTTGATTTTCAAAGAATTTTCGTGAAAACTAATGTTCGTCAACAACCAAATCAGAGACCAAAAGAAATCGATTCACATATATTATTTACGTACTCTAAAACGTAAAAATACAATGTTGGTGAGTTTTAAAACTTTCTGAATTGACCTCCTTGGTATACAGCATACCAAGTAAAGTATTTAAAAAATAAATCAAAATTATCTTTTAAAATATGGTATGGACATGCAAATAATTTTCTAGAAGCCACAATACGTGTCAAGAGATATTGAATATAAAACAAAATATGAATATGAATACGAAAATGATATATTTTTGTGGTTGGAATCCAAATTTTACATTTTCAATTTACTTATAAAAAATTATTGTAGAAGATGTTTACATATTTTTATAACTTAATTTTGTTGCAGATCCGGAATGTACTGTCTAAAGTTTGTTATTCACTACTTTTAATTTTAGTTGTAACAAGAAATTAATTACATTCTAATGAAAATTCCTAATGAGATTTTTTTAAACAAAATGTATTTATTTTAAAAAATAAATTAAAAACGCGAGTAAAACAAGCAGTGTAAAAATAATTTACAAAAATTTAATGGGAAAATTCAGGTTTTTTTATTTTTATTTGCTTATTTAAAAAATAAATACTTTTGGTTTTCCGGGGGAAATTCATAAATTAGTCGGCGTCATTGAAAGATTTCTTTCATAGCGAACAGTATTTTTATAACATATTTTTAATGGCTCACTTATTCAGACTGAAGTATATGTAGAAAATTTAAAGCATTTTATTTACAAATGTCTAGCACTAACATTATGCGGCTTTTTAAGTAAAGAAAAATGCTTATGTTGGCATCATAAAGTTTTAAGCTTAGAGATGCTACCGAGGATGTTGAGATCCTCTTAATATTACACACATATTAAGCATATAGAGCAAGCTGAAAAATGTTGGCGTGTTGTGGTTTTGTCAATAATTTCCTAAAATTTATTTGATTTAAAAGTATTAAAAATTTTAATCTGCGAAATAGGTACAGTTTGGGGATATTAATTTGCAAAAAGCGTTGAATGATTAATAAACGATTTAAAATAATGAAGTTATGGAATAAAAACGTTAAAAATTTCGATAATTAAATTCTAAAATTTTTACACAAAAGACTTAATTGTATTACCTGATTAAATTATGTGGTTATATATTTATCGAACAAATTAAATATACAGCGTTGAAGTGATATAAAAATTTTTATTTGCGCAACAATAAAATTTGTTAATTTGTGATAGTGGTTGAAAATGCGAGTAATTTTATATGGTAGGTTCGTGATCTTAACTAAGGTTTTCCTGTTGGTCATAAAAAGCTTTCTCTTAAATTAGCAATGCTTGGGAAACGCACATATAAACTGATGCTTTCCAAATCGGTAAACGATGGCTACATAAACTCAATGTATGTGAATCTCGTGTAACATTTAATAACATTTTCTGATTTACTTAATTAAATTTCTTTTAAGAAATCCTAACAAAATAATTATCACTTTACTTAATTAAAAATCTCGGCAGAAGAAAAACGCTGTAGGAATTATAAGCTTGACACGGCTGCCGCTATTATGTTCAATGCGATTAAAAAAAAATTATTTGATTAAAATTTATTTTTGTTTGGTAGGGAAAGTTAAACAAAACTTTCAAATTATTCGTTTTATCAACCTTACTTTGTTATAATTTTTTAAATTTTAGCCTTTTTTTAAATTTTTCTCTAAATAACTCATTTCTAATTTTATTCGTTTACACGATCATTAACAGTCCCAAAAATCAATTTTCCAAATGTAATTTTCAGTATGTATATTCTTAAGATTAAACTCCAACCAATACCGAAAAAGAAACATATTTTTTGTCGGAATGTATATTATAATCGTAAAAACACTGTTGTATGAAATTAAATAAAATATTACGAGTTAATCTTACGTAGTTAACTCTTCGCAGTGCGGTTTTTACATTTTTGCCTTTGATCATTTCTTTTTATCTTGTCATTTTAAGTTTGCATACAGTAGCAAAAACACATGTGACACTTGCAGAACTTTGTAAAGCTAAAAATTGGGAAAGTGTAGTATGTACAATTATTCAAATTTAAAAAAATTAACTTGCATAATATTTTGTATAAAATTTAAAACTACTAGAAAATTTAAAAGCAGTAAAACTTAATTAAAATGTGTTTATTAGCTTTGAGATACGATACGTTAAAAATGCTTTCTTCATTTTAATTTTACACGCGTTTTTTTGAAAAACTATCGTAGATTAAATACCAGTTTTGCTAATGCTAATTAGTAATTACATAGTCGGCCTTAACGCCGAAGAGCATCTGTGCATCTTCTTTACTTTTCCACTTGATTATTATTAGACTCATGTGATTTACAAATTTTTAATGGAATCGCAAAAAAGTTCGTTTGATTGCTTTTCAGGTTTTATAATCCCTAGTTGAATTATTTTATTATTTTATTTATGTATATTATTAAGATTAGTTTTAAAGTACAAACTTTATAACCGGAGTTTGTGCAAAGCATTTGATGGTTAATTCGGACTTTCACTGTGCCGTAAAGTTTCAATTTGCCTGATAATAACACTTATTTTATTTGGGAATTTAATTGTTAGAGTTTCCTGCGTTTTAAGTATTTAATTGAAAAGCATGCAAACGTTAACGTATTGTGATAATAGAACCGCGTAGTTATTTCATCTTCTATTTTAAATTTCAATTTTGTTCGCCCGATGTTTAATATTTATTTTTCATCCAGATTAGACAATAAATGTTTATGTAATTTGATTTTGTAAGACGCACAAAATTTGTTTGCTTTTGGTTTAAATTATTATGTTTGAGATTATTAGCCCTTTGGCATTTATGAGACAATGTAGTACGTTAATTGAAACAAATCTGGCTGATAACTTGTACCTCCAACGCAAAGATTTATTCCTTGAAGATTTTGAAATAATTTTAGAATAATTATTGTAAATATTTGTCGTGCAACAAATTTTTTATTTTTTTTTATTGTAGATAATTATATATTTATATTTATGAACTTCTACGTATTTGTTATTTTTCTCAGTTGTTTGTTTAGTTTGTCCAGGAGTTTCCTTCCAGATTATTCTTTTCTGACTATCTGATTTGAAAACTTATATTAAGATTGATTTTTTAATTTTATTTTAAAATTTAATTATGTTTTCGGAAAGAAATCCAAATAATCCAAAACAGAATAATTGTTATATTTTATTTATACTGCCGATGTCGGGCGACAGCGACAAGGAAATAAATTTATTAATTTTTAGATGTTTCGAGACAAAAAATATGGCAATGGTATAGGACAGACGGCTAGACAAAAGAATTGAATAACCTTTGTTTTTATTTATAAATAAATAAATTTATTATTTATTATAATAAAATGGCAATAAATTGTAGTAAATTTTATATCATAAAACAGCTAATTTTACTTTTATGCACTATAACTGAATTACTACTAAAGCTTATGCCATATATAGCATACCTCTAAAAAGTTGAAAATTTTAATATTGTAATAATAAACAAAAATAAATAATCTAGTAACTGTGAATTACAAACACTCGTGTTTTGGAAAATGCAGAAACTCATAACTAATTCAATTCAATTAAGCTTTCGTTCCATTCAGAATATAGCTACTTTGCCTTTCTGCAGTCTTCACTATCCATTCTCCGAGGTGGATCAATCTCTTTCTCTCTCTTTTACTATTCAAGTGAATCAAAACGGTTTATCCGGCGCAATGAGCAACCGCGGATCCTGCTCTCTAGGATATCGGTGTATGTTCTGCGTCACCCTGTTACTCCACACTGAGAATTACAAACACTCGTATTTTGGAAAATGCAAAAATTCATAGCCAGGATTCTGGTTTTTGTTTTCTATCTGCGATCTAGTACCTTTTCCTTTCAATTGAAATGATTACCTAAAGTACACTAGAATTATTTTGTATAAAAATTTTAAAACTAACATATTCATAACAGAAGTGTTATTTGCATATCATAATGTATGTATGTATGTAGCATCAAACTGCATAAGCACTTGACAGTAGGAGTTTTTACGGAAGTTGTGAGATTATTTAAAAAAATAAATAATAGATGTAATTTTTCCAGTACGGATCTGACGATATCAAATCAGTTAAATCGCGAATTGGATCGAAACATTTCATTCCTTGAGAATTTATTATTTTTCTCATTTTCCATAATTATGGAAAACTACAAAAAACTATTCAAACTATTTGACACGTTTGTGTTAAATATAAACAAACATAAAATATTTGAAAACAATAACTTTACCAACCGTTTCTAATGTATTTCAATGAGAAAATTATATTTACTTATAAAAACTAAACTAAGCTTTGGTTTATAATAAAGTAATTATTTTTGATTTGATTGATGATTCAAGATCACAGATATTGTAGATCACGTGAGGTTGTAGAACAATAGTAAAAAATTGATTAAAAATATAATGATCTATTATTCTAGTTATTCTAATTATATTAAGGTATCAATGATGTACATTTTAATTCTAGTTTTAAATTTTTGCGAAGATTTAGCTACGGCACTGAGCATCAAAATAATTTATTTAAGTCATTTACATGACTTCTTTGAAAATATACTTTGGTCCCGGTGCGTACTGCTGTGATAATAATAAATATTTATTCTGAATTTAATATTATCGGTCGATTGGTATTCAATTTCTTCGCTAGGCCTTCCGGTGTGCTGAAATTAAATCGACATTTTAATTTTTATGATTTTTTTTTTGAAAATTACAAATATAAACATTAAAACTTGTGGATTATCCAAGAATTTGAAAAAAAGCCATTGTCTGCATGACAATGCATTGAGTATTTTCATAAAGTTTACCACTGCCTATGGTATAATTTGATAATACACAAGTGTTTTTTGTTATAAATGTCTAATTTGTACATACTACCAAAGCTATTACTTCCAAATAGATATTTAAATTACATTTTTTATTATTTTTAAGTAAAAATATTCGCTCTAACCGACAGATTTAAGCAAATACTAACAAAAGTTGAGACGAACGAGTCTCTGAGCCCACGCTCTTGGTGAAACCATTCCTAGTGGCCGCCCCGCATAAGAAACCTTAAAAGCAGGGTTGATAAAAAAACATATATTGTCGTGTTTCGAAATGCTAAAAAATCACAATTTCATTTATTTTGTAAATTTTAAAGTTTGAATTTGTGTTAGTATTATTTATTTATAATTGTACATAAAAATGTTAGTTAAAGGTTGTAGCTGTAAATAAAAGGAGGGAGAACGAGAAAAATAAAGAAAGAGTGGGGCTTGTAAGTGGTAAACCACTTGGGCCGAAGCCTTGGCGTCGAGTAGAGCGGACGAACATCATTCCCGCAATAGAAAATTTGAAATTGTTAATTGTTTGAAAATAAATAAGCTAAATTGCCTTGATGCTTTGTTTTTAATTAATAAAGTGAAGTGCCAAAAATAAAAGTGAAGAATTCATGATAATTTTGGTCAGCATGCATTAAAATTACATCGCAACAAATTTATTTGACCAGGCGTACTAAAGCCAGCTGGAAGACCATGTGCGCTTGCAATACGACATTCAAGACCACAGATTAAATAGAAAAGTGACCATTTTAAATTTTAATTTACAAGTTTTAAACACTTAAGAGTCTCTTGCTGAAAAAATCTCATCTCAAAATCTCAAAAATCTCAAAAACCTCAACTATTTTCACTAAAGGGTGAAAATGCATAAATTTGCAAAGTTGGGGTATAGCAATATATTTTGTTTTAAAAATGTTTTTTTCAACCCACGTTATATACTGAAGAACTAATCATTAATTTTTTGTTCTGATTAGCCTACTAGTTTTTAAGTACGCAATCTACGCCAAACAAACAAACATATTTTTTTATCAACCTATCAAAAAGACTCGATTTCTGAATCCATGTACTTACTAAAAACATCCCTTGAAACAGCTCGTGCTCAAAAGTTATGGATTCAGAAAGACGCGAGAGTTTTTCAGAAATTTTGGAGTAGTCAGAGACGGATTACCGTTTAAACTAGCTAGGCTCGTGCTTAGGTGCGCACGAAAAAGAGACACAATGCACCAAGCAAAATGCACGACAGTCTCAAAAATTAAATGTAGCTAAAAATACAATGGTTATAACAGTTTTTATTTACTGATTACAAAACAGCTTCCTGTAGACCCGTGCTTTTGTCTACCAAATTACAATTTTACTTTTGCTGACAAAGAATTATTTAATACTTATATTTAAGAACTTATGAAAAGAAAAGAAGCTTATACGATCTTGGCCAAAACATTTTCATTTTTTAACACATTTTTAAAACTTACACCTTCGGAAATCTATAAGCGCGTCGCTAAATTACGAGCAACATTTTTTGAATATACTGTACGAAGCGATTTACCCGCACTTTATACTTTGTTAATATTTTCTGAATTCTAAACTTGAATTAGGTAATTTTAAAATGTAGAAGGTTGGCAGAAAGGTGAGTTGGAGTGGGACTTTTTTTGCCAAGACGGCAAAAATGGCGGAAGTCTAGATTTTTGCTCCGCCGATCTCAAGTTTTTATTGTGCGAATAGTTTTTACAATTGAATTTTTTATACGGATATTGTTAATTCGAATTTTGTTATGAGAGTATTTTTGGTCAAAAGTGGCCGCAGTTGAGATTTTGATTTTGAGTTTTTTTTTTATTATTAAAAACGATTTTTATTGGATGAGCTATTTTTTTTATTGGATGCACAATTATTTATTGGAAATCATTAATTTGATGTTATTTTAAATGTTTTAAATATTGGATGAAAATTTATTAAAGGAACAAAAACGCAGTTTGATAAGCCAGGCTGCGAACCGGTATCATAAAATTTAACGGTACCATTTTAAATTGAATTGGAACGAATATGTTTAAAATTGAATCTTGGTAATAATTTGCCAAGAAAAAGTAATTAAAGTAATTAAAATTATTGAATAAACAAATTTTTTAAATCCGCGACCCTGAGTAAGCCTGACTGCTCCCGCAGTCAGCAAGCGAACACTGAGCAAGCAAGTGTTTGATATTCGGAAATTTTACACCAATATTCCTCAATACATATTTATAAAATAATAAAAAATAACTGTTTATATTTTCTATTAAGAGGGGCGTACCATACATGTGTGCCTAAGGGCACAGAAGTACCTTAAGGCAGTATTCTAGTCTAGAAAGCTGAAAAAATTGAAAATTTTTGTTTTCATATTTCGACAGTTTAGATATTCAAGAATATCTTCTTAAAAGGATTTTTTGAAATTCGAATTATTTAAAAAGTTATAGCCACTTTAGTGTCATGGTAACTCGACCGGTTTAGACGGAATGAATCTAAGAAAAGTATTAAAGAATACTATTTTTTTGGGGGGGTTTTTTAAATTTTACTTATTTAAATATTCAATTTGAGCTAGTAGCAGGCCCGATGTATGGAGCCGAAATCGCTGATTTAAATAATGTAAGTATTAATATTGTCGTGTTTCGAAACCATAATTTATTTTGTAAAATAATTTTAAATTTTGGATTTTGTTTATTTATTTATAATCACATTGTATAAAATTAGTTAAATTTTCTGTATAAATAAAGGTGGTAGAAGTAAGAATAGAGGGAGTACGGCTAAGAGGTCGATGCAAGAAACGGAGGTGGACGCTTTGGCGTCAAGCAGATGAAACACCATACCCGCAATTCTAATTAAAATTGTTAATTGAGTGAATATAATTAAGTTAATTTGATTTGTTGTTTTATTTTAATTAATAAAGAGAAGTGAGAAAATTATAAACTGGAAGAAAAAGTCATAAAACTTGGTAATTTGTTAAAATACGAGGCAGCAATATTTGTGTAACCAGGCGTACTTAAGCCAGCTGGAATAACATGTGCGCTTTAGTATCACATACAAAGGTAAATTTGAGCATTAATTTACAATTTTAAAAACGAAGAGGAGTCTCATGTTCTATAAAATTTTTCTACGATTGCATGGGGTGGTTTGATTTTTTTTATTGCACCTTAATTAAAACAGCTACCCTTCATGACAATATATTGAGATGACCCGAGCTATTCAAATCTATAAAAATTTGCTCAATTCCAAAATTACTCTAGCTGGGTGTACATCCATTATTTGTAGCTATGAGCTCTTGTAGTTTTTTTATTTTTAATTAAATTGAAAATTATTGTGGCGTAAATGTTTATTTTTTAATGTGCAACTTTCGCACGTGGTCTTTTGCAGCTAGCCACGCCTGGTTAAACAATTTTGCTGCGACGTAATTTTACACATCGACCAAAAATTTCCACTTTCTTCAATTTTTCCAATTTATTAGCACTTCACTTTATTAATTAAATAAAAAAACAACTTTTATTAAATTAAATTCACTTTAATTATTGTCAATTTCGGGAATAACGAACATTCGTTCGTCTATTCGACGCGAAGGCCTCAGCCCAAGTGTCTCTATTTAAGCCCCTTTCTTTTCTACTTTTTCGTTCTTCCCACCTTATTTACATAGCAAATATAACTATTTTACACAATATGATACAAAGAAACAATAACAAATTCAAACTTTAAAATTATTTTACAAAATAATAAAATTAACGTTTTTATGGTTTTCGAAACACGACAATATATGGCTTAGACTTCGCGTAACTACATTTTTCGATATTCTTGTCATGATTTCTCAAGTTCTACTAAACCGATTTACTTTAATTTTTGTGTGAGTTTTCTCTATACATTTCTCTATCGTATGAACTAAGATTATAACAAAATTACAATTTTTACTGTTTTTAAAAAATTCGCAAAAGTAAAAAAAATTAAAAAAAACTTTTTTCTTTTCAAACAGCCGTAATTTTGCGGAAAAACATTTTTTAAAAATTTTTTTTTAGTTAGTACGATAGCATATTCCTCTAGATTAATAAATATTTTTCTTTTTTATTTCAGTTTACTAGGAGAGTTACAATCGTGACAAACTTCGCGCGCCATTTTTTGAAGACCTCTCACTTTATCAGCTTGTAACTTTTTTAACTTTTAATTTTTTCACTTTTTTTTATCATGTATCCTTTAAACGTTAATAAATATCTTGTAAAATAATTGATAATAAAAATATTGCCCGCTTTATCTTTATTGCACCTAAAAAAACACCTAAAATTCGTACTTCTAGACTATAATACCGCCTTAATCCGCCCCTAGGAGTAGTAGGTAAAATGTAGTTGAATTTGAAAGAGACATTAAAATGAAACGATTAAACTATGGATTAACCTAAATTTGTTATTTATTTCGAAAGTATAATATATTAATTTATAGTTTCGAATTATCACATTGAAGTCGGCTTTTGCTCATTCTGTTGACGGTACGAATGCTCTTAAATAGGTAAAGGTACGTTTTCGTAAGCAGAGTTTATACGGTCCTAAAATTGCTGTACCCCCAAGGAAAGACTTCCAGGCCTATAATAAGCCCTGAGACGGCACAATTCGAATCATATTATGATAATTTAGAGTACGAACTCTATATAAAAACGCCTACAACGTATCAATAAAATACTAGGTATAAAGTATTAACAAAATTTTTTTTTAAGTATTACATTTTTTTATATTGGAAACTTCATTGCCTTGATAATCAGTATATTTCCTGCCGGTGATGAGAACAAAAAAAAATTCTTTTTAATATTTTATAACAACCTGTTAAATTTAGTAACAGATCAGGAAAATAACAAAATTCTCCTGATACTGAAATGTTCAAGTAGCAAAACAGTCTAATAGTGAAATGTCCGGATTTTTGTTTCCACCTGATCCTTTGCAATATTGCAATGTATTTTCAAAAGAAAAACTTGTAAATAATTATTTTATTATTTCACTGCTCCAAAAGTTAGTTGGTCCAGTACTTCAATAATAAATTTAGTTAGTTTTGAACCACATCGATAATAATCAATGACACTGTCATCAGGACAAAAATCTAAACGTTTTTTCGTACAATGTATGGTTTTGATTAAAATTAAAATGAACTAATAAGATTTAATTAAAATTGTAATTAATTATTCTTGTTTGAATAACAAGGAACTTGATTTATTCTATCTGTCTAGTGAGTTGAACTGGGGACCTAGTATTTGTGGGGTTGAATCTTGGCTACTCCGGAATTATTTGTATCTTTGTTCAGATTCCAGGATTCCACGTTAATCTGTAAGTCCTATTGTGCACCCTAACGTGTCGTAGTCTGTAAATAAAAACTGCGGATTTGTAATTCGTTAGTGTGGGTTTATCTCTAAATAGAGTGGTTAACCTGTAAATGCTATACAATAAAAGAAAACTTGATATAAATCTGGCAAATTAAGTTTAACCTGATACTTGAAAATTTTTTTGATTGAATAACATTCAAAAGTTTTTTGTTTGAGTTCTAAAAATATCTTATTACAAATGTCACCGCATTCGAGTGCCCCAGGCTTCCGTTCCTATGATAATATATTATCGTAAATTATTATACTCTCAGGTATACTTGCAAAGAATGTAAAGTGCGGAATCCCGGCATGGTAACAATCTAATTTTGTCTTGAGTTTAAAGGGGTTGCGATGGCCGGTCTTAATAAATTATAAAAATGTTGGGGAGTAAACTTACGAGAACAATAAGCATTTTTATCGTCGGATGTAATATTTAAGAAATGCGATGAAACATTCTGTATCATTTGAGTACTCTGTCCAATTTTAATTAAAATTTATAAAGGAAGGAAGAAAACCTAGAAATAAATTGCTTTTAGACACAGAAAATCTAGCATCAACCCTGATTTTATCCAAGTTACTTCATTTTCTAAAAAGTAAGTTGATAGTGGAAACAAGTAACACTACTGCGGAGTCTGAAGTTTGGGGTAACACCCCAAGTTATATGACGAGCGTAGACGTCTAAAATTAAATCTTTTATTGGTAATATTAATAAAGATATATGAAAAGATAAATATTGGTTTTCGTCGTATTTATAGTTGGGGCTAAAAGCAAAATGTACTATATCTCTTTTTCATCTTACAGAACTGACGTGACAACTGAATGGCGAGATTTCAGCCTTATAATAATAGTTTACGTACTATAGCAAAATGATAATTCCGATCGAATAAATAGTTTCGTGAAAAAGAAATATTCACTTTTGTCAGCAATATTACTTTAACAGGAAAGAGTTTTTCAAGTCTTGTGAAATTTCTCGAGTCGTCGTTCTATTCACTAAAATATATTCAACCGACTCCAAGTGACGTCTTTTTAAATGCTTTTTCCAATTTGCCGGATAAAAATCGATGAAGCGCAAGTTATTGAAATATAAACATGAATCTCGAAGATTTATGTAACAAGTTTTATATAAATTAGCCATTAAAAAATCCTGCCTTAGTGTAACTTAACCGAAAGTTGTATCTTAGGAAGAGCGCTAGTCGTATTTTAAAAATAAGTTAGTATCCGTTACAAAATCGCAAAGTGGCTTTTCGATGCATGCGGTTACATTTCGCCACACTGCAGACTCTCCGGAAATTGATTTTCCCAACCAAGTGCGGTTATACTAAAGCGAGCCACATGTGCGCTATTGTCCATGATGTAGTATCTAACTAATTAAATAATTCTAAAATAATTAGTTATGTAAATGGCAAAAAAGGTAATTCGGCTGATTTGTTTGAGAACTCCAAGTGGTTTTTGTTTCAATTGCCTTGATTTGCGTATGTATCAGCAAAGGTAGGAGAGGATATTTCTTCTGTTGCAAACGCGGATATAGAAAAAGCAATGAAACGCTTAAGATTGAATTGGAAAGTAGAGCTGGCATTTTGCGACTGCGAATAGCCCATAAGATATTTACAAGAGCAATCTTTTCCAGCCGGTAAGGTACTTGTACATTTGGATCTGAGATTATTTGATTCCGAGGCTTACGGCTATACGGATTATGTCAGGTTCGCTGCCTGTATATCTGAAATGTGAAAACGGAATTAGTTCGATGTATAATTTGAATTGTGCTAATTTCCATCATAGAAGCTTTGCAGATGGTGAGGCATCTCTTGTCTCGCTAGAATAATGCATGAAGTTTGCGACCGCTGGACTGTCCATTCGCTATTTATGCATATTGGACGGGTAACATGCGTTGACGAGGTCACGTGCCTGTGACATCCTGGAATCCTTTCGTGTATTCCTTTATTTAATTTTCGTTTTCACGGTTTTTTTGATATTTTAAGTTTACAACTTTAAATAATGTTTACAACTAAGTAACTTTCGACACAACTTATTCCAAACCCTTCATGAATGTGAAACGAAATTCCAACAATAATTGATACAGGTGTGTTTTGCTTCGGACAGCTTTTGTTATTCGCTCAAGGGGATGTACTACCTAAATATGTATTCCGATTAGATCGTCATGCTTCGGATTAGTTTCTTGCTACTCCTAGTTTCAATAAAAATTTACAATCATTTATTAATGACTTCCGTTATTAATCATAATTTTTAGATAAAATCGTCGTTACACAGAAAACCTTCGTGCGTAGGATATTTCATAAAAAAATTAGTACATAAATAAAACTTAGTCAACAAACTAACATGCAGTGAGGTACAAAATGGGGATGGTTTAGGAATTTTGTAAGAACGCCAAGCACGAACATAACTCGGTCAAAACCCACTTTTCGTTTTCCAAGTTCCATCTATAGCAAAATAGGAGCGAGTAATGTCAAAGTAGATTCTTTAAGCACAGAAAGGACTTTCAGTTTTTGTTCTTTATTTCATCTAATTTTGTATGTTATAGCAGTCAGTTACTAAAACCAGTCGCAAAGTCGTAATTCCATTGGACGAAGGAAAAGAAAATCAAATCAAGATACGTCCCGATTCAATAATTTCTGATTAGATAATAGCAGATCGATATTTTAAAAACTAACTCACGTTTCTAGTTAACTTGAAATAAAAGAAATTTAAATCGAATATATTTTACTTCTCTTATAGATAATATTTTATAAAAAATATATTATTTTCCAAGAGCAAAACTGATCTACAAACTACGACGAATATTGGTTAACGAAGCATCATATCTGATTTTCAAACTTCAAATCCTTTAGAAAATTTTTTTCTAAAAATTGCGAAATTATGAAATCAGCAAGATAAAGTGAAGATATAAAAGTTAATTTGCGAAACAGAAACTAAAGTAAATATTTACTCCTGTTCGATGGTTTAATAGCTTGCAATTTTAAAAAAGTGTTTTCAATTTATCTTAATAATTTTGTATTCCTTGTTCGTCGTTGTTCGCAAGAAAAATGTAATAATTAACACAACTAAAATCAAAGGACAAAGTTTATTATGTTTATTTCGTTTTTGTAGTTACGCCACTGATTTTTACAAAGTAACTAAATTGGGTGTGCTAAATAAAAGAAACGAGGGCTACACTAACCTAGTTCATCCTGAGTTTACGATTGAGCTACAAAAAATAACTGTAAAGGAAGTTTTTATTTCATTCCTTAACTACTCAATTTTGATTTTCAAGGTAAAATTAAAACTTTAATTACAATCTTCATAAAACGTTCAGATTAAAATATTGCTAATAAAAATTCTTTAAACATTCTTTTAAAATAAAATTTTATTGTATTTCACATAGCCGAAAAGAATTATTAAATTTTTAATTATTTATAGCGTTAAGAATCTTAAAAATCTTTATATTGCAGAACTTCCATTTTTGTATTCATACTAATTTTGTGGAATGAAGCTCACAAAAGTTCCTTAATTATTTAAAATTGTGTTAGAAGAAAAACTTGTAAAATAAAATAATTTAGGGAAATCCGGGATAGTTGGCACACTTTTAACCTTTTAAAGATTTTCGTAGGTTGATTACCTGTTTGCATGCAATCCAAAGTATTTTAAAAATCAAACAATGTTGATGAAGGAAAATCTTATCACATGTGAACATTTTAGTAGCCTCAACAGAGTTTTTTGGCAACTACAACAAATTTAAATTTTTTAATTTAACAAAATAAATTTTTTAAGTAATTTGTGGTATTTAGTAGTATGTGATGTTAAAATAATCAAACCTAATAAATGCTAAAATAATAAATTTTAACTGTTAAGTAAAGTTTGGTATATTTTCTCTCACTTCTTGTTATTTTTAATGTTATATACAACTGATAAGCAAAAATAATTGTGAAATGAAGGCCTTTATATCGTATTACAGAGTTTTTATTTTTAAAGTAATTTTTATCACTTCTATAGCGTAATTTTTTTAGAATTCAATTTCTTGTTTATTCAAATATTCTAAGTTCAACCCTGTTAAATGCAAATTATTGTCATTTTAGTGTTTTTTAAATATTATGTTTCTGTGTAGTATGTATTCTTTACTTAACAGTTAAAATTTATTATTTAAACATTTGTTAGGTTTGATTATTTTAAAGATATTCCTGTTTGTCATACAGCATAAAATTTGTTGTAGCAGAAAAAAAATCTGTTGAGGCTGCAGCTACTCAAACGCCTTTTAGAGCGATAAATCTTTTTTCACAGTAAAACGTCGATTACTCTAAAGCTGTACGGTCGATTTAATTGATTTACAAGTCAGCAAATTTACATAAATTTTAATGCAAAATTTCATTAGAATCATTTAATGTGGATATACCAAAACCAATATAATATAAAGATGAAAGTAGGCAGGCTTTGTCTGAATAAGTAAGTTTGTTATAGGTGTGCTAGCTTATTTTAAAAATACGTAGAGATTATCAAAAAGTTTGTTAAGATTAATAAAAAACACTTTTCTGCAGACGCTCTCTTTATTATTTAGCCAAACGGTTTCCTGTATTCAAGTACACATAATCAGAACCAGACTACTAAATAATAAAGAAAGCGTCAACCGAAGAGTGTTTTCTAGTAATCTTACCAAATTCCTGCACTTAATTTTATCATTTAATACAAAGTTTGTTGTTTTATGTAGTTAGATAAAATGCACTCTCCTCTTAAGATATTTTGCACCCTTCAATGTACGATTTCTCTAACATTGTATAAGTAATCTCAAATAAGATTGTTCGAACATATCGGAATTGTATTTGAAAACTTCTTTGCTGCTTCAATCATTTAGTGTTAAGTAATTGAAAGTTTCTTAGACTTCTCTACTTTTTTCTCGCTAATACATTCATGCGCGTCAGTTATCAAACAATCACAACTTGTTAACCAAATAAGCACACGGCAATTACATTTGATATCAAATTGAAGGCGATTTTAAGTAATCAAAAAAAAAAATTCAGTTTTACTGCAGCGACAGAGTTGCTACTTTATTGCCTGGTTAAACAAATATTTATTACAAGATTGTGAAAAGTCATGCAAAATATCTTATTGATTGTTAAAGAGAATAGTGATCTCATATGACTGAATTGGATTAATTTGAAAACATTAAATAACAATTTATTATCTTTGTATTTTCCAACAATCCAACAATTGTTCATGTGTTAATTCATTTAGTTATAAACAACACTTTGTGGTGCCAAACATAATATAAGCCTGTGTTATGTTACTTCCACCTAATATGTTATTTGTTATATTATGCAACGACGTTGAAAATTTTATTATCCCAGGATAATGTTTTGAACTGTTTTACTTATAAAGTTAATTACATGAATCCATTTACTTATTTATCCTACAGATAATTTTATATTAGAAATGGTAAATAGAAAGAAGGAGGATATAATTTAAATAAATTAAAGTTTTAATTTTTTAACCTATTCAAATTCATTTGCCCTTGAATGTAAATATGCGAATAACAGCAACTATTTCAAAAAATTCATAATATGTGATAAATATTACCTGAATTGATGAAGGTTTCTAAAAAAATACAATTGGAGAGTTTTTTTACAGTGTTTTATACCCGCTTGAATTCTTCCACTCCTTGAAAGTGGCGCTCGCGATGAAAGCAAAAAAATAATTATATTATGTAAGTGTATTACTCTTTCGTGGTTCAAACCCCACGTTAGCCTACATTATATTACATATTTTAAATGTGTGGTTTGCATATGATAGAATGTAGTCAACGTCGGGAAAGCGGATAAGGCACACGAAAGAAGAAGTTTGTATTTTCTGTTGACAAATTTTCTTAGACATTAGTATTTAAATTACATTATTTAAATGACATGGAGAATTTCTTTGAATAACAATGTTTGTACCTAATTGGTAGTTAGAAAATCATATTCATTTTAATTTACTTTTTTTTCGTTATTCGTAGGTATATATTATATAAATTATACATACTCATAACTTGTTAGAATGCTTGTATATCCAATTTGGAACGACGAAATGAAGGTGCACGAGATATACATTATCATAAAAGTGATTACATTTACATATTTTTAAATGAATAAATCGGCTTAACCGTAACTCAATTTTTTAATAACAAAATGGTTTTTAAATATTTACAACTTTCATCTTGTGCAAAATTTAAATCAAGATAAGACAACAAACCAGTGAAAATTTGTGCAAAATGAAAAACCTAATGTAAATTTTAAATAACAGCGGTGTCGTTTGTTGTCACTTCAAATGCTAAATTATTTGAAAGTATACATCTACCCACTACAATGATGTAGATGCCAATATGATGTTGATTTTTAAATAAAAAATAGAAATTTACCTTTTTTCAGGAACACAAATGAAACATTTATCTGGCCTTCGAATTGCCAATATATTTAAGTACATTTCAACGAAAAACTGTAAACTATGGATTTTTGTTAATTTTCTTGTTTTTATTATTTGGTATGAAAATATTTAGAAAATACAAAATAAGTTCAATTTATTCGCGAAATGATATTAAAATATATTATAATGTTGAAGTTTGAAAAGAAGCTAAAATTTCATTTGTGTTTTGTATTAAATGTAATATTTATAGGAAAACACATAAATGTAATTCAAATTTTGCAACAAGCAAGTTTTTCTTACGTAAAGAAATATACAAGTCAGAAGTAAATAAAGAAAAGTTTTCATGTACCTACTTGAGTTTGCCAAGATGCAATATGCTAATAGCATTTTCTTAAGCAAACTTTCTGGCGTGTTGGAGAAAAGAAACTAAAGAAAATACTACAATTCAGGTTGAGCATGTCTCTGTAATACATTTCTTTGTAATTAAATGTTGTTCTTTTATTTTCACCACGTATCTTATCATATTCTTAGCCTTAATAGACTTTTAACGTCCGATACGTTAAATAAAATGTAGATTAGTTGCGGAAACGTTAAAAACGGTGATAAAGAAAAACACAAGTTTGCTTGAATGATCCATACCAATGGACGACGGATCCTTCAAGAACCTCAACTCTCTAGAGACATCAAAACCAACTATTTCTTTATACAATATAAACTTGCCAGTACTACATTTTTTATCGCTCTACTCTTGTCGGAAGTTTATATTTGATGCTTCAATCTAGAGAAGTTTTTTATAAGATTACAACTAACTTGATTTAATGTAATTATATTGACTTGAGGAATTTCACTTCAATGTAAAAATAACAAAATCCCTTCCACTAGTTTTAAAATATTGCTTATAAAAATCGAATCGATAAACTTTTGTGTATCTGATCGATCGCCATCCGTAAATTCGGGCTAACTCTTTTAATCAGCAAAATTTCCGTTGATATTTCAATTGCTAGGAAATTCGAATGCAAAAGTATTATCTCGAATGAAGATTATTTATATAGGTACGACGATCGCTGGCAACTGACCTAGTGATGAATGTTTAGTCTCAGGTGCATAAATAAATCACCCAGCATTTTGGATAATTCTCGAGGTATAAATCTATACAGTGCATATTTTTAGCCAAGTGTAAGAGAATATTCAAAATCATTTTATTTATTAAGTAACTTTTTATTTAAATTTTAATTAAAAAGTATTTCAAAATTGCAGCTGTATTCCTTCATTAGTCTAGAATTTTCCTTCCTCTTTTCAAGAAATTCAAAGAAATACATTATCTTATAGTAGTAGTTGACTCTAATAAACTCAAAACATTTTTCTCTTATGAAAATCAGTTAGTTTCTGCATGTAATATGAAAGTAAACCGTAGGATACTCCAAAGGATATCTGGGTAGTTTGACAAAATGAATGAACTAACTATGACTGCTAACTAATAATTCTAACGTAAAACTGCTTTAAAAGCAATTTTTCAAATAATTAAGTAGTAATTTTGGTACGTAATACACTGTAATAATTTTTCACAATTTCTTTTATTTTTCAACTTTTCATATTTCAAATGAAACTTTTTTCTTCGTATTTTAAATTTTTAAAACATCGATAATCTTCTTTTTAACTTTTTTTCTTGACAAATTCTTGTCATCAGTTCTCCCAATTTTATTATTTTATATAAATAATGTTTATATTTAAGTAGGTTATGCAATTGTCGAATCAAAATAATAATGAAATAGCACTAGATTGTTTTAATTTATTTTATTGTAACCGATAGTTGTTAAAAATTTTACTTCGCATAATTTGATTTCAAACACATTTTTGAGGGATAACAAAATCATCAACTAAATTTTATCATTAACAAATAAATAAAAATCCCAAAAAATCAATTTGTTCCATTGTCAAACAAATGATTAGCGTTTACATTTAAATTCCAGTTCATGAAACGACACAACATTGAACATTTAAAATAAAATGAATGAAAAACTCAAAATGTAGACAAGTTTTAAATAGAGTTAAAACCTAATTTCTTAGACACAGTAGTCAAGAATTTTCAGTTTTTTAAAACTTAAAAATGATTGGCGAGAAAAATCGCTATACCAGCAGCTCTTGTCGATCTTCTGTATCATTAACACGCGCAACAGAAAAAAAATCATAAATATTTATATGATGGAAAAAATCCGTACAATTAAAGCTCTCTGAAAATAGATAATTACTCAATGAGTTCTCGTCGATGAGCTTTTCTTTACATATATCAAATTTTTAGAATAAACCAAAAAATACACAAACACTTTTTATAACTAAAAAACAGAATATAAATACACCGTATGTATATTATCGCAAACGTTTTCACCATACTATGGCATCATCAGGAGATAACTAGAAAGAGAAACGAGAAAATTTCCGTATTTATCGACCAAATTGCAAGAGAAAAGGGAGAGGGTAGGGGAGGGGTATTTTTTTAAAAATTTTATATTTTTGTGTGAATTTACTAGAGGGTAGGGATATATTTTGTCGTGTTTCGAAACACTAAAAAAACCACAAATTAATTTATTTTGTAAATAATTTTTAAAATTCAATTTTATTATTTATTTATTAGGCACATTGTATAAAGTTGTTAAGTTTTGCTATATAAATAAAGGTGGGAGAAGTAAGAGTAAGAGTGGGACCAGCAGGTCGTTGAAAAAAAAAGCGCCAAGCGGATAAAACACCATTCCGCAATAATTAAAATTGTAATTATTTAAAAAAATAAATAAATTAAGTTGATTTGATGTTTGTTTTTATTTTGATAATTGAAGTGAAGTGCTGATAACAAACTGGAAATTGAAAGAAATTGTGAAAATTTGGTCGATGCAGAATTGCATAGCAACAAATTTGTTTGAGGCCAGCTGCAGGATACCATGTGCGGTCGAATACCACATCCAACACCACACACAAAAGTAACAAAAGTGAGCATTTTTTTATTTTAAATTTACAATTTGAAAAGTCTCTTGCTACAAAAAAAATGGATGCCCAGTAATAAGATTAATTTACGGATTAAACAAATTATAAAAGATTTGCATAGCTAGGGACATTGCAATTTATTATAAAAGAGAAATAATGTAAGTGGATGTGAGGGTAAGTTAAAAGGGGGGGGGGAAGTATTATTTACTAAAAATGTTTAGTAGGGGTAAGTTATTTAAATCAGATTGACTATTTAGTAATGACGATGAATATTTTAATTTAGTAATTTCCATAGCTTCCAAAAATTCCAGTTTTTTACTTTTTTGTTCAACGTGTAAAATTTTGTATCCCCCCTGTTTATGGTTAGTGTTTAGTAGGTGTTTCGTGAAAGTCGATTTTCCATCTGCAAGTCGGTGCGATCGTGTGTGTTCATCAAATCGTGTTTTGAAAGATCTACCGGTATGACTAATGTATTTTTGAGAGCATTCACAAGTGAGCTTATAAACCTCTGATTTAGTTAACATGTCTGATTTTAATTTTGCGTTATTAATAAATTTGTTAAGTTTATTGTCCGTTTTAAAATCGATGTTATAATTGTTATATTTAAATATTTCACAATTTTGTTTGACTTGTTTCTGAGAAAAGTAATGGCATTAAAGTTTGTGTTAGTTTTTTTAAAATTATTCGGATATATTGAGTTCGATAGAATTTTTTGTTTAATTTGGCATAATAAGTTATCAATAAGAGTGACTTGGTATCCATTAGAGATCGCGATATATTTAATTCTGTCTAATTCTTTTTTAAAATTAATGTTACTTAGGAGAATTCTAATTAAGCGATTGAGAAAAGCGCGAAAAGATGCAATTTTATGTGTAAAAGGATGAGCAGAGCTATTATGAATAATTATATCAGTTTCCGTAGGTTTATGGAAAATATCATAAGAGTGTTAATTATTGTCTTTAATTATTGTGAGATTTAAGTAATTGATTCTATTGTTTACTTCTATTTCTGTTTGTTAATAACGTTAAAAAGTTGATCTAATTGCCTGAGGAAACCATAATGTCGTCAACATATCTATACCAATAAATTATATGTTTATTGAAATCTGATTTGAATCTGAAATCTAATTTGATATGATTAATATCGAGTTACACTACCTAAACCACTTATCTATTGATTATTTTCTTTACTTGTTTAACCGTCACGACGCGTCCTTCCAAAATTAACTATGTTTATACAATATTCTGCAGCAAGGTTAGGGAAATTTCAACAACAATAAAAAAAAATATACAAATATAGTTAAAAGTTTATTTTGACAAATTGAAGTGCGCTGTATAATCTTGTAAATCAAAAATAAATAAAATCAGAGAAAATTGAAAATGCACCAGAAAAGTAATGTGGCGGAGTGCTTTTAAAGGATTTCTTTCAGGAAAAAACTATGATCAGGCAAAGAAAATAAATAATTAACCCTGGTAAGGGATGAGTCGTTTCCTAACTATTTAACAAATTAAAAGAAACGTTTTTGTATTTTCAGTTATTTCTGAATTCAGTTAATGATGATATTCGGTTGTTGGTTTATAAGTTTGGAGTTTACTAATTCGTCTGCAGAACAACTACTGCCCTGGCTACTTTAAGTCTTTTTGGCTTGGTATCTAGAATTTTAAGACGAGCAATCTCTGCTTCTTTGGAATATTGAATTTTGTGAAAATTTTAATATAATTTATCATATCTGTTTTTAATTAAGGATAGTTTTATAATTTTTATCGAGAAACTCCATCAACTAACTTAACTTTTAAAAAATGTAACTTTAATATTCCGTCTTTTGAATTATGTTCAACTGCTGCTTGCTTTAATTTATTTTACTGTAACCGCATTTGCTAATGCTTGTTCTTTTTTATTTTAAGTTTATTAGAACGTGTTTTAGTTACAGTGGCCCATTAACACCTTATGTAATTGAAGTGGTTTCAATGCGTTTTTAATTAATGTTTAATGTTTCATGTTTATTATTTTGTGCCTTGCAATTGCCAACTTTGAAATTCTATGATCATATGGCAGGCAGTATATTGTAGTAGTATATTTTATAAGTGGCAAAAAATTACTTTTAATTCGAGGAATGCAACGACAAACGGTGTTCTCAAACCGGTCACCCATCTAAGTGCAAACCGCGACTTGCATTTTTAATGTGCTATGTGACTGCCAACTTTAATTTCATACTAATAGAAACTTTCTAACTAAAGACGTACATACATCAAGGTTTAAATTAAATATTTAAAATTATAAAAACTGTTTTATAAATAAAACTTAGAATGCAACTGTTAATGTCACTTGTTACTACTAGAAAGGCAAGTAATAATTAATGTGTAAAAACAACTGCAATTAGCAAATTAACTATCAAAAGCGAAAATACAGAGAATGGATGATCCGCAACGTACCATTCCTGATTGCTTGAAAACTTTTTATATCATACGAGTCAAAAATAAAAGTTGCAATATGTAATTATATTTTCTTCGGTTAAAGATTTCTTCCATTCGAAATGTAGCTACTTCGCAAAATCTTCACGAGCGTAATAATTTGTTGTTTTACAATGAAGTATTTCTCCTCTGGATACGACACCGATGATGATTAATGAGCCAAAAACACTTGACTTCTATTCATTCTTAGTTGTACAATACTTTTTTTTTAGTTAATTACATCATTAAATGCCTAAACTTTTATTAAACATAATGAGAAATAAGGAGAGCATCAAATGCGGTATTTGGGCCGCAAAACTTGGGTCATCCGGTATTCGGCTGGTTTATTTCAAGAATTAAAAGAAAACTACAACATTTGTACAAAACTTAAATATTATAATATTTTTCTTCAAAAATAAAATATTTAAAATTAAAAATAATTCAATTACTAAATTTTATGTTAGATCTTCTTAAAGTCAATCAAAATCATGACAAATTATCGCATAGATAATTCCTGATAAGCCATGGCATTAGGAAATTGAATTCGAGAACAATGCTTTATAATTAATTTTTAGTTTATAGTTGTAATTATCGCAATCAACTACCATAATTGGTAGTTAGCACTTTGCGTGTTGTAACATAGAATCGTTACAATTGAAAAAAACATCCCTAAAACCTCGCAAAATTGAAAACGTAACACAATTTAAAGTAAATGTTACTGTTGTGTTAAATGTTATTTAAATAAATGTTATAAAAATAAATGTTAAATGTTATGTTACTGTAAACTAAATGGTACTGTTATGTTACTGTTTCATGACTGTTGCGCGGTTAGCTCCGCCTATTAAACACAATACTGCATTTATTTACGTCGAGTACACATACCGTTAACAGAATCCGCTAAACTGGTATTCACATGTTAATTAATATTATTTATTATATTCCGTTGCATGTAAATCTCTATAATATACCGATTATGATATTTATACAGAGGGGTTAAAAAAGGGGTGCACCGAGAGTGCACCAAAGACTGTAAAAATTGTATATGATCTTTGAACTTTATTCTGTAGGACTTCACCGATCATAATAGCAAAATATCGAAGTGAACTTAATTCAATCCTGTTCTGGCCACTCTGTATAAAATATTATTTTATTAGTTTTATTATTGACAGCTGGTAGAGTTTTAGGAGAGTGGCACTCTATCGCCTTACTAAAGCAGAATAAATATTAAAATAATTCGGGAATAACAAGTCAAACTCTATAGCTTGATCTAAGGGTTCCTATTTCAATGTCTTAGGTTAAATCTGAGAAAACGTTAAACAAGATATAAACTACTTCGTTATATTTTTTGCGATTGTAAAAAATAGAGGTAGCCTTTAAGCAATTGCAAAAGATTTAAAACGGGAGTTGATACTTACTTTGTTTAGTTAATTTTCGGGTTTAAACTAATTAATACTGAAATACTCGCTCTAAAAGTACATTAATAGTATACGGTGTAACGTTATTCTCCTATTGGTCACAAATACCATTTTTGGCTCTACCAATTGAAATGGTAAATAGGCTAGCTCTTGGGTGTCACCCACTGTCGAAGAAGCTGAGTAGCTTTGCAGCTTTGTGAGTCCTTTAAAAAGATGTTGGCTACGTAAGAAAAAGAGGAGAATGTTTTGCGCGCCAGTTGAGAAATGAAACCACTTTATAAATTCTAGCCGTTCCACTATCTCAACAAAAAAATAAATGATAAATAAAAATAAGATTTGCACAAAATAAGATTTTCAAAAAAACTTAATTCAAAAAAACGACTTATCAACAAGAAAAAGAATTGCAGTGAAACCGCTACAGGCGGGTTCACAAAAGAAATAATCTTCTTTAGTCCTGATCTGCATACGGGGACATAAGACATGTGCATGTCTTTGGTTTGGTTTTATTAAACAATAACCTTATATTTTTCCAGACCACAAGACAAGTATGGACTTGATTATAGAGTAAAATTACCAAGTCTTAAATACACACGTAATAAGCACGTAATTTAAACGTCAGTTTACCGTTAAAATATTTTTGATATAACTTTTCCTCTTATTATAAGATCTACGAGCCATCACAGAATTTTATTTTAAAATACATTATTCCAAAAATACAGATACGATAGTATGTAAAAGTTTGAAAAGTTGGGTATCCTTCATTCGTCCCTGAAACCAATCAAAACATAAATTGAAATTAGTTATAAGATAATCAATAGATAAGTGGTTTAGGTAGCAATATTAGTATCGTGATTCATCGCCTGATGATGCCATAGTATAGTGAAAACGTTTGCGATAATATACTGTAATGACCCAAGCTATACAAATCTTTTATACAAATTTTCTTAATTCATAAATTATCTTTAGCTCGGTTTCATCCATTATTTTTAGCAATGAGCTCTTCAAAGTTTAAAAATTGTAAATTAAAACTTAAAATTGCTCACTTTTGTTACTTTTGTGTGTGGTGTTGAAGCGCACCTGGCATCCCAGTTGGCCTCAAATTTGTTGCTATGCACCTTTGCACATTGGCTAAACTTTTCACAAATGTTGGTTTTCTTAACACTTGCACTTTAATAATTAATTAAAATAAACAAATACTTAATTTAACTTTATTTTAAATTCTAAACAATATTAATTATTTCGGGAATGGCGTTTCATCCGTTTGACCTTTCGAAGCCACGGCCGCAGCCTAAGTCTCTTTCTTCATCGACCTGCTGGTCCCACTCCTACTCTTACTTCTCCCACCTTTTTATTTACATTTTATTTTTCATAGCAAAACTTAACAACTTTATACAATGTGCTTAATAAATAAATAACAAAATTGAATTTTAAAAATTATTTACAAAACAAATTAATTTGTGGTTTTTATAATGTTTCGAAACACGACAATACATACGGTGTATCTATATATTGTGATAACTTAAACATTTTAGTTTCGAAAAAGTGTTTGTGCATTTTTTGCTTCATGCTGAAAATTTGATATGATTAGTTTTAAGAACTATTTAGAATTTTTTAATTTATTTGCGATATAAATCAAAATCTTACTGAAAATCTCGAGGTCGGCCTCTTATCAAAAAATAATTTCTTTGATCTCTGCGCATTTTAAAACCCCTTTTATACCAAAATATGCGACAAGTGTGCCCTTTCGTGACGATCTGGTTGGTTTATTTTAGTTAGCAACCTAAGGCAATGGAAGGTTAAGATTGAGCAATCTAGTTTATATTTCATTACTCTGATAAGATATTAGTATCGTAACAAAAATTAAATAGCGAGTTAGAAACTTCATTTAGCAATCGTAAAATTACACCTTCTAAGTGGTATGAGCTCTTGCTGGTATTCGAAAGTGGTTTACAAGTAACTTCGACAACTGCCAAGTTCAATCTTATGTACTTCTTTTTCAGTAATGAACAAAAGATGATTTGTAATCTTTTAAATTCGTCTTGAGCTACAATAATATTATTTATTATGTAAATCCATATTGGAACGGTTATAATTGTAGATAATAATCGCGTTTGGTAAATTCGTGCTTTTGGTAAAATATCATTAATGCAATATATAAAAAAAAATATTTTTTGTTTAAAGTTTGGACGTAAAATATTAGATAGTTATAATATAAATTTTTTATAAATCCTAATGTTACATTGCAAAAGTTATGTAAGGCGGTCGACGAATTTTCATTTTGTATTCATACGGCGTCACCATTACCGACGTGTTTGTCTATCTCCTTCTTCAACTTCTTTAGTTAGATTATCGTTCAAAATTCTCTGCTCGAACGCAACTAATTCAACTTTGAGACCATTGTTTGATGTGTTCTTTCTTTATAGCCGAAGCTTAGAACAACTCGCTTTTAGAATCGTCAAGTTCTTATTTCTAGTCTATCTACACGTATATTGTGACTGGAGTCATAGATGGATGACAAATTGCGGCGTCGAGTTAATCGATAATATTTAAATTAATTTTGTGCGGATAATTCGAAAGGTGTTTATTTGAAAATTACATTTGTGAAATGCGTTTTTGTTGATTTAGGAAGAGTCGTTAAGATAGTGAAATGTAAAATAGACTGGTATTTGCCTTAAGCAACACGAGACGACGAGATATTCGCCAAAAATTCAATTGCTGATGTTATCAAAACATACGAGGAGAGAAACAAGCTACTCAGGCGACATATATAGTATGTTTGATAACCCGTGAAGACATTTAACGTAATGCGCTGATGCTCGGCGACTCGTAACTACCAGCGGTACCCGGTGGAGAAGATATCCGCACGCCCGATGCTTAACTCACAAATAATAGTAACAAGAAGCACTTCAGCCTGTAATTTGTTTCCACATAAACACCCTACGCGGAAAAACTCTCTTAGTAGTATAGATATTCTGGTAAGTAAATAAAGCTATTTGGAGGCGAGGATTGTGTGATTTGGAAAGATAAAACTCTGTATTAGGGTAAGAGAGATGAGTCGCGTTAAGATCAAGGAAGTGACTGAGATTGAACGCTCTAGAATTTCGAGCTGAGAACAACGCTAACGCTGCTTCCATTCTTTTAAACCAAACTCGCATCGAATTTTATATCCGATGTGATTTCGCTTTGAGTATTAATAAAATATGCCCGATGCGTGTGAATTAAATACTCGGAGTAATTACTTAAAGTAATCTAGAAAAAAAGGATGGCACGTTTTTGTTTGCGGATGCAATTAGTTTTTGGGAAAGTGAATAGCGTTTTGACTCGTTAGCTTTAATAAGTAGAGACGCAGCACCGACTTTAATCGAATCTAAACAAGATGTAATTTCTAATTAAGACGCCGGTTGGTAAAGTAGGTTAGAGTTAAATCACGAGGTCGTGACTGGAAGACCTACAGCGCTAATCGGGGACGATTATTCCGCGTGCCTTATATCAAGGAGCTGGATGAAGTTGTTCTCATTGCTTCAACATCTCCCGCAGTCAGAGGAAGTTTCGCAAACAAGTCAATTGACTAAATGGCAGTGGAACGACAAAGCTTTCAGGGTGGCAATGTTTCGGTCGTTATACAACGCTAATGAAGGTCGTTCCTCAAACGACAATCGAGTTCTTTTGTTCGAAAGGCAGTAAAAAGATGAATAGCATTGAGACAAACGCGTGCACTTCCTTTTTTACTGTCATTCTCTTTCGTTCGCCCAAGTTTTGTTTGAACTAAGTTTATTTTAGAAGTAGCCGAAAGAAAAAAGACAAAGACAAAGAGATACGACTTGGTTCACCGCAAAACTGGACCGAGCACTTTTTATGGTTTGCTGTCACGCCTGTCCCTTGTTTTCAAACTCATTACGGTGTTCACCAACTTACTGACAAATGACGTGGATCGTGAAAAATGAAGTGGGAACGACAACAAGTTGATAAAAGGCTGTTGACGCGGATAAAGATCAAAAAACTTCATATGACGGGGTGGCATCTGAGACAAATATCGTTGGTTGCATGTTTTCAGAAACTGTCACATCACTAAAAGCTCATACTAAATTATATCGACTTGCTAAAGTTTACTGTGTCGTAAGTCTTATTACGTCTTTTAATTTTATGGCTTTCTAATAATAATATTTTTATTGAAAAGTTATTTTTATAAACCAACTTTATATTAATTTATTATAACTTGAGAAAGTTTACTTTTTACTTTATACCATAACATTTTATTACTAACTACACTCAAACTGGAATGGTAGTTGTGCTTTATGAAGTTTTCCATCATTTTTAAGCTTGGTAATCTTTTTTAACATATTTTTTGATGATTAAGCACTTCCGATAATGTCTTACAAAGTTATCAAGCCTTCACTACCTACTTAGTTAAGAGCCGTTTTAATTTGTCCCCTAATAAATCTATTAACACATTTTCAACCCACATTATTTGTTTTTTGGACATACCTACGTACGACATTCGCGAAATTCACGATTTTCAATAAAATATTAGCAACACTAGCACATTACCGCTGCTCTAATAATAGTATATGTGCGAATATTAAAGGTTAGAATTAATTTAAAATTTAATTATTACTTTTGAATGGCTTTCATCCGGATAAGCGTTCATTAAATACTTGCTATATGTAATTAACTTTTAAATTAATGAGATGGATTTTAGAATTAATTCGTTATTTTTCAAACTCTCATAACACACAGTACCAACTGTGGTATGCCACAACTTTGTACTTACTTCACGGTAATGAAACCTTTTATCATGTTTATCGTTCACTTGTCTCGCTCCCGGTAAGGGTCGCATTTAAATTTTAAAGGACCTATTACACGTTAAATCTGAAGACGCCACTAGTGTTGTTGCCAAGCAATCGGCGGCATTTTATGTTCTAATAAACTTAAAATTAAGATTTCAAAATCTTGTAAAAAATTAAAATTAAAATAATTTTATTTTATTATCAGATACCAACCTAGTTTTGAATGTGGAGTACGGAGTTGCGTAAAATATAAATGCAATTTAAAAAGATTAAAATATTTTTATGTGTACTTATAGCTAAAAATCCTTTGTCAAAAGAAGGAGAATGTGCCAGCAGTAGAATAAAGACAACTGGATCAAAATATGATAACAAAATATAGAAACTAGGCTATTCTGATAATTTGCATGCTATACAATGTAAATTTTAACCGAAATGTTATATTTAAAACTGAATGCGGATACATGTAACCTGTATGAATATATTTTAAAACTGACGAAAGTTGAAACTATTAACTTAAAAATATCACAGAATAATAATAAAAGAAAAGAAAATTTATTTTTAAAGTGTAGTACACATTAACTCGTAATCTGATTTAAAAACACGCACTACTTTAAATTTTATTATTTTTAATATAATAATTAATAATTAAATAAAAATAACAGTAAAACTTTTTTGTTAGTGCAAAATTTTTAATAAATAAATAATAATTTTCAATTATATTAACGAACGTAAAGTAAATAAATTTATTGATTCTGTTAAAATAAAATTCAAAATATTTAGCCCACGTACAAGAAATACTAATCTTAAATAGAATTTTGTTAGGTAAATTTTTGATATTAAATTATAATACATCACATAATATATTATTGAAACCAATCTTGATACCTCCAGTTTAACTTTCACGTACTTTCTGTAAAATAAAGTAATCAAATCACCCAACAGAGTGTACTAAGTAAAAAACAATATTGAGGATAGTACGATAAATCCAAGCTCACAAAATGAAACATTTTCTAATGAAATTATGGTAGTTGAGATCGTAAATTACAAATATAAACATAAAATTTTAAAAATTATACAAAATTGTATAAATGCACATAATGTTAACCACGATTTTTTCTTATCTACAGATTATTATCCAACACTTTATTTATAATAACATTTTTAAATCCAAAAATAGTACCTAAAAGTTTAATGTAAGTAACAGGATCGGCATTAAGAAACACAAAGGATTAGTTAATTTTGCAACAAAACAACTAATAAATTATTTGAAAACTTATGAGTGATTTCATTTTTTTCGTTTTATAAATTTACATTTTATTATTTACTTTATTTTAAAGTTTTAATCAAAGCTGATTTTTGTTGAAAGACCAAAAACCTCGTTAACCTTGATTAGCCTAAATAATTAAAAATTAGGAAATTAGAAAAATTTAAATAAATAAAATTATAAAATTTGATTAAAGCAGATGAGCCGCAATATTATTTAAAATAGACAGCTACGAATGAAATATTGTAATCAATGATTTTAACCATCAAAAGAGGAATCTAAAAAAATTTTGATAGTGACTTATTTTAACAATAAAAATTTATTAAAAAATATTACAAGGTATTTATCTTTTAGATTAATTTGACGTAATGTAAAAACTTAATATTAAAACTTACTTTAGTTCAAAATTGAATTCGATTAAAATGACGATGTGATGCTACATTTCATAGATATCGGTTTAGAACATCAAGTTCACGCCATTGTAAAAAAGTAAAATTGACGTTATTAAATGACGGTGTATAGACGTTGCGCTGACGCAGTCTGCACAGTCAATCGGACTAACATCTTTCAAACTTTTCGAAAATAGGTAAATAGCAAGATAATCCCTATAACGTCATCTTATGCACGTGTAGAGTTTAAAATTAAAAATATAATTTTTATTTGTAAACATAATTTAATTTGTAATTTTAATATTTTATAATTAATTTGAATAATTTTGTACGCTCACGAGAAAAGAGTGCCCGGTAGCATTCTGAGATAAGCAAAGCGTGAAAAACATAATTTAATGGAATTAATGAAGCTATAAATTAAATAAAAGTAAATGATATAATATATAATTTCAATATTTTCAAGAAATAAAATAATTTAAAAAAATAAAAAAGTAATCCAGTGTAAAATTGGTGTGTAAATTTCAAGTACTAAAATTAATAAATCTTTACTCGGGTCCTGTATGCTTATAAATATTTTTGAATAGCAGATGACTTACAATTTTTTCGGATGAAATTACTCCAGTAAATAATCATTTCTATCCCTCAAAAACTGTAATTATTCAGATAATTGTTGATCAAATTCATGTAAATGAAAAGTTTTAAAATTTTATTTGGTTATTTTGATTTTTACCCCATGAGAACCACATAAAGTTATTAATGTTATTTTTTGCATTATGTTTTTGTCATAGGGAATAGGAATATCTTGAATCTTTTTTCTTTCAATTTCAATGATATTTAAAAGCATTCTCTCTACTTTTTCTTTACGGTTCACCGTCTGATGATGTCATAATATAGTAAAAGCATTTACGATAATTATTATAAAATAACATTCAGAGTATTTTACAACAATCGATCGCTTTTCAATAAGAGCGATGATTTAAAACTTAAAATAGAAAATAACTTAAAAAAGTTTTTAGAATTTTTTAAGTATTTATGTGGTATTTAGTAGTATGTGATGTTAAAATAATAAAACCTAACAAAATATTATTCTAAGTTCAACCCTGTTCAATGTGAATTATTGTCATTTTGGCTTCTTTAAATATTATGTTTCTTTGTAGAATGTAATTATTTACTTAACAGTTAAAATTTATTATTATTTTAACATTTTGTTAGGTTTTATTAATTTAAAACTTAATATTTTAAAATGGTTAAGGTTATTAACATGTGATAATATTTTTTACATTATTGTTTACCATAATTTTATTATTTGAAAAAAAATATGAATGAACAAAAGTTTGTTGAAATATTAAGGTTTAATGCGCCTTACAAATTATAAGTCCAAGATTTCTCTTAATAGACAATAAAATAAAAGTTTTATCTTTACTTGTGAGCTATTGAATAACGGACATTTGTTGCCCTGGTGAGTAATGTTTCAGTAAAGATCAAGAAAACACTTAATTGGATTGATTATGTTGGTCAATTTACTACGAACAGTGTTTTAGAAGACAAATTTTTTATATCGTAGATTTTTTCGACCGAATTCTACTTTAAGTGTTTTTTCATAAGTTATAAAAATAAATAAGTGCAACTTGGATGAAATTTGCTCAAAGTTGAAAGTTTCCAATAAATAAATATTTCGTAATATTTTCATATTGTAACTTTGTTTTAAAAGTTGGCACCTTCTTTTCCAATTGTTTTAATACAGATGAGTTCAAATTTTTAAACTTTCATCTATAACTCAGTCATCCTTCAGATATATCTAAAGAAAAGTACGAACCTGATTCTGGCCAAATCCTTTCCCGAGATTGTTGAATTTGTAAACGCATTTTCTATAAACAGCATTGCTTTTTATAATTGCATTAAATCAATAACAACTGATTTTATTCAATAAATAAATTTACCGTACATTATTTGTTTAAGTGAATAATCGCAGTTCTTGTTGTTAATTTAAATGCTGCTTTCAAGCAATGAAATTGTCAATTGACAATAGAAAATAAACCTTGAGCTACGTGCATCGACATTATTGTCGTTCCTTGAAAACATTTAAATTTAAAAAAATATTTGTATGTATAATAAATAAAATTAAAAATTTATGACTTATTTGCTGTTCTGCTGGACTTTTCTCTATTGTTTAACAGTTTGTTAATCAAATTCTTGAAATTTAATACGAAAGTCATATCAGAATACAATTAGTGAAAATATCGATTAACAAGCTTCACTTTTCATTGTATTTCTTTCAAACAAGTAACCACTAAGTGCATTACCACAACCGTCACACTAAAAGAATTGAATTACACAAAAAAGCTTTCTTGATTTTATAGATGACATGACAGATATTGCAAAATTTAATCCAATAGAAGTTTACACTTTTATAAATATTACGTGATTTTGGTAAACAAAACATTAAATGGAAGATTTAAAATTATTTAAGATCGCTTTTGTTGAATTACTCTTACGACGTTAATTTTTGCCCTACGAAAGCTAATCTTTTTAATAACATACGAAAAATTTTTTTATGCACTTAACATAAATGAGTGTACATAATTGATGATTGCAATTAATGAAGTAACTTTTAGAATTCACGATAAAAAATAACGAGCTACTACAAAAATTAACCACCTGCATAAGGTGTATTATTATATTCAACTTTGTGTGTATAAAACTTTTATTTAAAAGTTAACCCGCATAAAAAGTTTTTCCCATAAATATCTAAAGTCTTAAAATTTTCAAGCTACATCAGCTACAAAAAATGTCTTTGTATCGACATTCCGAATATATTAAAGTTGGTATTTCGCCCTCCCTTCTGCTTCGACGAAAGGATTTATAAACTAATTTATTAAAGAAAGGGCATTATAAAGCTAACTTTAAGACTTTGAGTATAAAATTCGATATAACTGTCAAAATATTTGCATTATCAACATCAAACTAAGCCGTCTATCGATACAAATTTATTTTTAATCTACCTAAGATTAATTCAAGGTTTAATTTTTACTAGGTACCCAACGTTTGATTTTCACTTTCAAAATCAAAATTTAACCTTAAAAGTAATTTTCGGAATAATACTGAAAATAATCCTATTTTACTTGATGAAAAAAATTTCTAAAATATAAATGTTATTAAAATAACTACAATTAAAACTTAAAAATTAATTTTCAAAATCAGAAATAAAATTAATTGAAGTTATCGTTTTGAAAATAAAAATTAAAAATTTTATTGATTTTTTTACTTAAAAATAAATATATTGTGGTGTTTCAAAATAATTCGCACCCACCCTGTACATTTTGATGAACATTTTTATTTCAATAATTTTACGTTGTAAGATTGGACAATTAGAGAAAGGATATCAAGTTGAGGGCTTTTTGACACGGGTCGCCGCAAGAGTAAGCGGTGCGACTTTTGGCTCATTAATTTTGGCTCTCAAAAATTTATTTTTGAAATTTTGTTATTTTGAAGTTGTGAGTTATTAATTTTTCATTAATTTGTTAATGAGTTATTAACTTTTGATTTATTTTGGATATTTTTTTTGATGAGTTGCTACCGAACGTTAGTGTTATTGATTTGGTTGATTAATTTGGAGAAAGAATATTTCAAGTAAGAAATTCAAGTTATATTTAGAATTAGAAAATTTAAATTACATTTGTAAGTGCGAGCGTGTGGCCAGATAGATAAGCCGACGTTTTGGATAAGGTTAAAATGAAAACTTCGATCCTTTTTAAAAAAGTTAAAATTTTACATTTATTTAAATTTGGATAGTTAATTTTTGAAGAAGATTTATTTTGGAGAATTTATTTTTTATTTGCATTAGAAGAATTTTATTTTTATTTTTGAGAACAATAGAACCGAACCTGAGATACGACCGTCTCATCTCCCGCATTTAAGAGCAAGCTTGGAGCACTTATAGTGCATGTGAGAAACTACCCTTTTTTGAGAGGATAACTGCAATATATCAAAATTAAATTTCAATTTATTATAATTATTATACAGAGTGACCCAGACCACTCGTATCATTATTTTTTTTCGAAAACGGTAAGTCGTAGAGAGTTGGACTAAAAAAATGTATTACAAAAGTCCTAATGACGAATCTAATGGTGATATTATTATTTCCGGGAAAAGTCGGCATCCAGAGTAGTTTGCTCCAGAAAGTCCATCAATCCAGAATTTTAAATGGCATTATATGTCGAAAGTAGTATCGTTGGAAAGCTCTTTAAAAAATAAACAAGTTTTGTAGGGAAAATTTTTTTATCACTCCCACCTCTTTTAAGTTAAGTTTTAATTTAAGTTTAAGTATAAGCTTTATTTAAATTCAAAAACGGCATAATTTCACTAATTAAACTAATTTTAATAATATAAGTTTTAACTTCAAAACAAACACTTAATATTAATAATAAACAATAAATAATGATTAGTTTGAACAATGGCAACGGATAATTTTACGACAGAGGGATAAAACAATTACAATTATTAATTATTGTCTAACCTGATAGCTAGCTTTTGAATGCCAATTTTTAAAATAAGGTCAAAATAATCAAAATAATAACTTAATAACTTAAGTCGAATATAACTTATAAGGGGTGGGAGTAATAAAAAAATTTTTCTTACAAAACTTGCTTATTTTTTAAAGAGATTTCCAACGATACCACTTTCGACATATGATGCCATTTAAAATTCTGGATTTCTGGACTTTCTGGAGCAAACCACTCTGGATGCCGACTTCTCCCGGAAATAATATCACCATTAGATTCGTCATTAGGGCTTTTGTAATAAATTTTTTTAGCCCAACTCTTTACGACTTACCGTTTTTGAAAAAAAGTACTGATACGGGTGGTCAGGGTCACCCTGTATAATATTCGAATTGTAATAATGATTAAATTAGTGACTTTTTTTATAAGTTTGTTTATGAATATTTGTATTTACAATTTTGCATGTTCTGATGACATTCAGTATAATATTGAACGGTATAGAAAATTTTGATAACGCTGGTCGCATGTGACGTCATCAAGGCTTTTGATGTGCATTGGAATAAAATTTACAAACACTACATTGTTATTAATAGATAACTTGGAGGGGAGACCGGAGCTAATTGTAACAATTTTAACTTCTGTTCTCTTTTTTTGAGTGTACATTTAAATCTACATTTTAAATCCAAATTACAATGTATATCTTGCTACACCTGCCCCCGCTCTTCCCTATTTATTAAATCTGCTTAATAATTTCACCAGACATTGGTGTCAAGAGTTGTACAAATACAGCACAAATATCTGAATTCAATTTAAATCAATATCGAGCTGAGTAAACTTAATTTGCTATAGTGACAAGAGAGCTGAACTATGAATCCAATGGTTGTGGTTTAGCTTTTCTGCTATCACAACTTAGTTAATTGTAATCGTGATTTGGATTTCACGTTAAGCTGTAGGTTTTATTACGTATAGGTACAGTCAGTAAGTAAACACTGTTAGCGTGTAATTCTGTCATGCGGGTTTACCTTGAATGTAATGTACATATATCCGTAAATTGCTAGCTTAATTATCGTTATCATGTACATAATATACTAACTTACTATACTGTGGTGTATCTATAACATTTGAAAAGGATAGACAAACTTAAATCAAAAATTTATACCAATACTTTAAAATAAATATTTTAATAATATAAATTCGGTTAAAATTATAAAAAACAAAATTATTCGTAATATCAAATTTTTTAGCATAAACCAAAAAATGCACAAACACTTTTTCGAAACTAAACAACTAAACAAAACAACTTGAACATTTTAGTTTCGAAAAAGTGTTTGTGCATTTTTTGGTTTATGCTAAAAAATTTGATATGATTAATATCGAGTTACACACCTAAACGACTTATCTATTGATTAAATTATTCGTAGTCTTAAATACTATACCACTATAAATTTGCTTCATTAAACTTTGATAAATATAGTAAATTTTAGTTCATTGAATGAAATTTCACTGATTCGATGAAATATTTATTTTATTTTAGTATTTACTTTAGCATTTAAAATTCCTTCGAAATTAAAAATAATGTTTTCCACTACAACCTAAAGAATAAAAAAGTTTAGAAAAGATCGAAAAAAACACCGTGTGAGTAGGAGTTTATTTTTAAATGTTTTTTATTTTTAATTACCCACCAGCAAATTTGTGATTTAAAACAATTCTAAATTAGAGTGCAGACGACTTAATTTATCGACTTGAATTAGATTTTTTTTGTTAAACATACCATTCCTTATTTATAAAAAAGATTTTCTTTACAAACAACAGAACTCCAAGAGAGAGCAATGCAGCGACGCTTTCTCAAAGTAGGATATTAAATCACTACTAAATTTAAAATATCTACAATCTGCATAATATCATAATTATAATTATTATAGTAATATCCAACTCAGAATTAACCTTACTAACTTTACTCTTTCGGTTCGTGGTTTAAAGTGAGCATTTACTGCAATTTTAAAATATTTCTTAAGTTATATTACTAAAATAGATCAAAGGTTTGTGTATATAAGTATTTTGTAATTCGTTTTATTAAATAGTGAGAACAGTTTATTATGTCTCAACAGTGCGCACTGGGAGGTCTGAGGGGTTTTCCATGTAGGATAATAGAATATCGCACTTCTAATACAGCAAATTATTACTTTATATGTTGCTTTAAGACAATGCCAAGAAAAACAGCTCAAGTTACGTTATAATAAAAAAATGATATTTTTATAATTATTTTTACTGGCGATAGAACTACTGAATTTTCTTCGGTTTTTACATTTCTGCAGAAGTATCATTTAATATTGATGGTATCGACTTCTTGTCGTATAGAGATCACGTGAATAAATAACTGATAAGTTAAACTGAATTTTCATATTTGGCTAGACTGATGTGATAGATTTATTCGAAATTGGGCACCATGGAAATAGCAGTTTAAAATATTAAAGCATTTCAATTATTTTTTTGATTCAGATACTTTGCAGTTCACTGCAATTCGTTTAATATCACTCGAATTTGAATTACATATTACACAATTTAATTTTTGTACCTCGACTAAAACGTGAAGAGCCGTATGTGCAGTTACGGTCTAATAGAGTACATTTATTTGTCCGCTTATCACTTCATAAGTGAAAAACCATTATAATTTTTTACTATTGAACAATAAATTTCCGCCAACAGCAATATTAAAGTTATAACCATTAAAATAACAAGTTGTTTTAAGCAGTAGAGCACTCTTCAAGTTTTATTAAAGAAGTTTTCTGTGAAAGTGTAAAGTTGTTAATTGTAATAAATTCTGAGATATGCAGTAATAAACATATATCTTATACGCGTAATCCCCTGTTTAAGGTTTGATTCAGCTTAAAAACATTTCTTTTTAAAAAGTGGACTACTTTAGTTTTTAAAATTATTATGGACAGGCTTTAAGTTAGAAAAACATTCTGGAATATCAAATATAATATATTGCAAACTCAAAAGTAGCATTCATATAAAGAGATTGGTTGTTTTGTAAAGTTTGCAAAAACCAATCAAATTACTGTATCCATACTTTCTCTATCTCTTTCTTATATTTTAATTTTATTACTTCTTGTAAGCTTTAAGAATACAATAAAAGACAATTAATATCTAAATGTCTTGTATTTAATTTTAAAATTTTTTAAATTACTAACCGTGCAATAAATATTAAATCATTTTTTAAAATAAACAAGTTAAATTAACAATACAATTTTTTCATCATTTCTGAAAGTGTACGAACGACTGTTGAAGTAAATATTATAATAATAACCATTGTTAAATTTGGTTTTGAGATAAATTATGAAAACTTAAAAAATTTCAGATTTATGAAAGTCGATATTTCTTTTAAATTAAATCACAACTGTAAATCCACTAGAGAATTTTAAATTTCATTTTATTTTCCTGAATTCTAAAGTTTTTATTTTTATAAAACGAAATTCCACTATAAAGTGTTAAACGTAAGTAGTTTACGCTACAGCGATTCAGATAAATCAGTACAATTCAGGTTCACAGTAGATTGGCAAGGGTTCAATCCGGTAGAATTACGTACCACTCGTCCGTCCAGTCTTGTAGTACTATAAACCTAATGCATACATGCAAGTCTGGTTTATTATCATCATTTTCAGTATTTTTTTCAATTTAGTTAAAACGTTTCACGAATCTTTTTATACTTTAAAAATCAACTACTTTTTTATTTATAAAAACCACAGTTTACAATTGATTGATCTTTTAATCCTTTGTAAAGCTAAAAATTTACAAGTTCGTAACATTGTAATTCATAATATTTTTTTGTTAACGTTTTTTTTTCCTAAAGCCGGACTATTCAAACTAACGTAGTGGTCGGCTCTGCTATTACTTTATTATTAACTAATATAACGAAAATATATTTTCTGCAAGTATTAGAAAAACTTGGCTTTATATCATTCATCAGTTGCCAATCTGAAACTTTTACTTTTGTAAAAGCAATGTTTTTGTTTTAACGCCTTTAGTGCCTTGCATCGCCGGCAGATAAAGTAATATTGATAAAAATTAATAATGACTTATATTTTATATTTTATTTGCTTGTCCTAACCCGTCTACGAAAAGCTTAACATTTAAACCCGATAAAACAATATAGCATTTGTTAAAATAAATACAAATTTAAAGGTTGGTTTAACATAGCATGTCTTCCGAAAAGATTTGCCGGGAAAGTATTCCCTGAAAGCAAAAAATAAACTATAATTATTTTTATTTGTATATTTAAAAATATATTTTAATACTATAAAATATACTATATAAAATACACTATAATTTAATACATATAAATCAAATTTAAAGTATAAGTACATAGTATATTCAATATTATACACGTACAATTTATACGTTTACAATGTAAAATGTTAATCAATATATAGTCGTTATACTATGAAACGTTAAAGTCAATATAAAATTGAATTAATTAGAATTCAGGCTTGCATTCATTATTAAAACAAAAAGATGACAGTTTTATTTATACAAAAATTTTGATAGCAATAATTAATAGTAGTCCATAGCTCATATTGGTAGTAGCCATGCGCTTATTATTATAATTTTTAAAACGACTTGCTAGGTTTCTCGATTTTACGATAGGAAGATACTCTAATTACAATAAAATTTGGAACAAAAGTGCATTTGTAGAGAAAAGTTTTAATGTTCACTCTGTCTTGGATTAACAGTTTACTATGTATCCTATATCCAAGAAAGTAATTTGTAAAATTACATACAATAAACCCAAGATTTTCAAATCCGTTGATGATATAGGTTTAGCTATAAAATATAAATAATCAAACTGTTCAGTAAATGTTCAGTAAAGAATACATACTTACATAGAAACATAATATTTAAAATTACGTTACTATAGAAATAATAAAAATTTAAAATAAAAACTTTGTAATACGATATAAAGGCCCTTATTTCACAATTATTATTGATCATCAGTCGTATTTAACATAAGAAAAACGTAAAAATAATGAGAAGCAAGAGAAAATATACCAAACAATATTAAAAAAATTAAAATTAAATAAATAAAAAATGTATTTTACTTTAAAATGAATGTGTGTGCTTACCAAATAACCAAAAACTAAACATGTCACGTGTCTGACTGAAACTTTTAGGTTAAATAAATGAAAATGAATCTTTAACTCAATATTATTAGATGTGAAGTGGAAACACACTGCGCCATCTAATCACTTCGAAAACAAAACTTGAAAAGAATTTTTTAAATTTTACCACGGTTACAAAATAAAAAATTAACCTAAAAAATACCACAATAATACCTAAAAATTCATTTCTTAGATTATTTTTCTATTTAGCGATAAAACCTTCTAAAACCCAGAATATCGGATTGGGACATTTTATCGCTAGACCTATTTCATCACCGGACTATTTTATTATTAGCCGTTTCATCGTCAGAACGTTATTGCTGCTCACCTTCCCTCGGGAGACAATCGTAAATATTCAGCAGTAGAATCCTAGAAAAGAAGGCTTCAGTGTAGGTTCTAGAACATTATGTTCCAAGAAAATTCGTTCCCAGATATTTCGCTACAACTTCTAGTTTGTTACCAAACACAACTTTGAAAACAATAGCTAGCAAACAATGAAAAATTAATGAATAAATTCTAAATGTAACTAATTTAAATATTTCAGAACTGATCATTTTAGTAACAATTTAGGAGTGGTAGCAAAATATCCGGTAGCAAAATGACCTAGTAGCGAAATGTCCGAGAGCGAATTGTCTGGTAGCGAAATGTCCGGAAGCGAAATGTGCGGCCACTGTATGCCGAAAACAAAATATTTATAATTATATGTAATCCACTAAGTAAAATTGATTATATTTTATATAATAACTTCCACAGAATTTTACTGAAAATAAAATACTGGTAATCTTATTCGAATTCTGATTGAGTTCCTAAAAATCAGCTCTGTTATATAAAAATGACGAGTAAAGATTGTTATTTTAAAAATATAATTTAAAATCAAAGTTTAACAATAAATTCTTTTTCCGAAACTTTACAATTTCTGGCAGCGAAGAAGGTACATTAATGTTATTTGTTAAATAGAAGGTTTAGCCGACTTTAGAACGTATTTTGCTACATTACCTTTTCACAAAAGTTTGAAAGGCCATTCAAATACAAACCAACACCTCTGTTATATTATTATTCTACAGTTTCGTTTCGGTCTGTCACCCGTCATGTTTATGTAATTTTGAGGAAAACTTTCATCGAGTGCATGAAATTAATATCAATCTTATAATAATCGAAATATTTTATACGGCGAAAGCAAAAACTAGAACATCTTTTTGTTTATTTGTTTTGCGTTTACAAAAGACGACGACGTAGTGTAAGTTTTTCGAATTCCAAACAAATTTGAAGGTATTGCTAAGATAAGTTACTTTGTATGAAACTTAGCGTCATCGTAACGAGTTATACACTACAGTCAAAGTTCAAAGAAAAGCGGGTCTTTGACGGGAAATGGACTTTTCAATCAATAAGTGATAGCAGGAACTTTTAACAAAACGTCTAGATAGATTCAATTTAAAATGGTTGATGTATACCATACAGTAAGACATGCATTTGACTTTGTAGCACTAATTCTTATTTAATTTACAGGCCCTGGATACTGGGGATTAATGAACCCACAGTGGAATATGTGCTCAAAGGGTCGTAGGCAGTCGCCAATCAACGTAGAACCGGATAAATTACTTTTTGACCCTTTTCTAAGGCACATACACTTGGATAAACATAAGGTAAAATAACATATTTTTTCATTTACATTTTAATTAATGTTGTAACGAACACGATACATGGCAAGACCGACATTTAAATAGTAATAATTTTTTCAATGTAATTTCCGAGATTTCACCGTCGAGTAATATTTCAGACAGTGTGATGTAGTAGATACGAAAATAAATAAAGCTTTCTTGTTCAAAAACGTGCATGATTGTGATTAAAAACAGAAACTTTGCTTTATCATTATTCAAATTTGCATAAAATTGACTTCACATTTTATGGGTTAGGTGGACACAACTACAAAAGCCTTAAATAAATATTATTTCATACCATTGCATTTATTTTCGCAATTATGTGTAATAAAGCAATATTTTTAGTAATAATCAAAATAAAAAGTTTTAATAGTTTCTAAAACGAAGTAATTTTTTTACCAAGAAATTTTACCATAGGTAAAGCTAGTAAAAATAAGGATATACATCAAAGTCCTTGAAGATAAGTATTATGGTCGAAAATAAGACTATATGGCGGTCATATTCATTTGAAAAGATTAAAAATATATAAATGTAATCTGAATAAACCTGGACCGAAAATAAAATTTTCTATACGTGCTTATTCAGGTTTTTCTAACACGATAAATTGTCCGATAAATCTGCATCATTTTATTTATTTTTTTGGTTCTAGGGTATGCAAAGTATCATTAGTCTAAAATAATAAATATTTGATTCAAATCTTCAAATGGCCATAGCAGCAAATTTATTAATTTTTTGTTATAAAAAAACGCTGGTATTTAAAATTTAGTTTTTTGTATTCTTTCTAATATTTTATTAAGTAAAATCGACAGTTTTGAAAATGTAACAAATTACAAATTTTTAAAATTTGTGTAAGTCTAATGATAAACTATTGGACCAATAATAATATGTTTAGAAATTAAAAATTGTTTTACCAAATAGCTGACAAAAATCACTTTAGACAAAGTATCCCACGCAAGTCGGTCAATTTCATATAAATAATAGAAGAATAATCTACCGGATTACTTGTATTAAAACTCCAAAACACTTCCAAAAGCTTTTGTTCTTATCGAACCTTTAAAATCTGATTTGCAAATCTGTTAAAACTGTTAATAAAAAATCATTTATCAAAATAACTCTATTATTCCTTATTTTGAAGAAATATTCAAGATATAATGGGCAAACAAAGCCAGCAAATAAAATATCACAAGCATTCCGTTTTCTCGGACACGATAAAAGTCCTAAAATCTCAAGGTTTCTCCTGGTCATCGCGAGAAGTTCACAATTTTGTAATGCAATTTTAATCAAAATTTGGTTACACTAAATTCTAATAATAGTAGGTATCAAACAAAATTACCAGGGATTAATAACCTGCTGAATTTCACACAAAAAAAACTACTTCCTATTAAACCTTTTGGTGAATAGCCTGAAGCCGAACTTTGTCCAAGAACTTTTTTCCCCAAAGTTTCATTGATTTAAAAGGCGACCAACCTTTGAACAGTTGTTGGAACAGGAATTTCGTAAGTAAAGAAACAAAAGAAAAAATCTGTACTAAAATACTAAACATGTATGAATATTTTTCAGACTGATAAGATTATCTTCAATCTAATTTTTTTTTACTACATCCTATTTTCATGCCATCAATTATAGGTATTAAAAAAAAAACAATATTCAAGTATTTACTACCGTCGGAAAGTTTGGAAGCAAGCATTAATTAATTGAAATATTTAATTATTAATTTTTTATAATTTTTTTAATTAAATATTTTTGTTTGCCATTATAAATACATAGTGTTTAAGTATTTTTGGTAGTATTTTAACTTAAAAATAATATTTTATTTAAACACATTTAACAAAATTGAATTTTATTACTGTACGGTATTACTTGCCTGCATTTTAAGTTTCGGTAAAACACAAATAAATTTTGGGCAGATGTGGTTTTATTGTTTTTTTTATTACTACTATGTAGTCCTGAAAAGTGATTTATTTGTTTAGTTTAGTTTAGAACTTAATTTTTGGGGGTATTGCACTTAATTTTTATAAATATCGTTAAATTTTTGAAAAATTATAAGAAAAAATTAAATATCAAATGTGCTGCTATTTGTGCATTACTTGACAAAAGTTTAACAGAACATAAAATTTCAAGTAGATTAAATGTATCTTGCAAAGGGGTGCATTAAACCATAGCGCGTAGAAGAGAAATCGGACAGAGAAGTGTTAGGAAACACAATGCACGGCCTCGTGTCGAAAAAAATCGTATTGCTACAACATGTAAACGTAATCGACTACTTACTTCGCCCGAAATAACCCACAGGGTGAATAAAATTTGGGATAAACCAATTTCTGTTACAACCGTTAAAACGCGGTTGTTGGCGGCAGGTTTCATGGGGTTTAAGGGGTTGTGTAGCGGTAAAAAAACAGTTCCTAAAACCAATTTACAAAAAAACAGACTTTTTTGTACTTGTTAACATTCGAATTAGTCGATAAAACAATGGAAAAAAGTAATTTGGACGAACTAATCAAAATACGAAATATTTGGTTTTAGAAGACGTGTGCATGTTTAGTGCAGAGCAGTGTTTAGTGCCCACAGGAAGAAAAGAAAAGTGCTATAGTTTGGGGATGTTTTGCCGATGATAGAGTCGGCGATTTAGTAAAAATAGGAGGAATAATGCGGAAATAGCAATATTTAAAATTTTTTATGAGAATTTAATTCCTTCTGGACGGCGGATCGTTGGAAAAAATTTTGTGTTTTAGCTGGTTAATGATCAAAAACATTCCTCTCAATTATGCAAAAGCCATTTGATTTCACTGGGTTCATCAAATAATGGTTTGCCCGTCCCAGTCACCCGATCTTTTACCAATCTAGCTTTTGTGGGACGAATTGTACCGAAAAATTAAATAACACCTGTCACAAAATGAAAATATAACGTGAAAATATCTGTAAGATGTGTGGAAACAGATTTCACCGGATTATTTAATTAATTTAATAAAAAAAAACGCCCCGAATTTGTAACGCAGTAATAGGTATATGCGAAAGGTAGATATTTTGATAAAACAAATTTATGAATGTTTTTCAATAATAATTTAATTGTTATATGATATAAAATCAACAGTTATTTACCTATTTTCTTAATATTAGCATTAAGATAATTAAATCATTTAAAATTATAAGTGTTTTATTGAAAAAAAAGTCTGCTTCCAAACTTTACGACGGTAGTATTTTAAAAGCCGCAATTAAAATAAATTAGCACAGTTAGTTTTACTTAAAAAAAAGTTTCTCGACTTAAATTCACAACCTAACGTTTACATGATATTTTGTTAATTTAATGACCATTGTTTATGACAAATTAAACAAAACATTTAGATTTTCTTAGGTTATAAATAATTATTTTTAATAAAAACAATATATTATACCGCTTTATTTATATTCCCAAACCAAACAATATAAAAAACAGTTAATATTTTTTTTGTAAGGATATAATTTATTATTAAAGTAACTAAATTAACAGTTTTAATCTTCGCGATAGAACTTTTTTTTTACAAGGCAGAACATGGCCAATTTTTACCATAAAGGAATAAACAAAACACACAAATACAGATAAATAAGATATCTTTTATACTGCTATGTGTCATTTTCTTTTTAAACTCTTACTTTTTGGAAAAGTCTTAGATATACATTAAAATTTCATTTTGACAGGACGAAAACTAACTCACTTTTAAAAAATCATATCTCGATCAAGTTTTGATCAAATTGGACGAACTTTATTATTTAGCAAGCTTTAGATACATTTGAGCTAATTTTCAATTTACAATATTTTTGGATGGGTTTTGCCAAACTTTTGTTATATAATAATAAATAATAACGCCAATGTTTGAAGTCCTTGAAGTTTTAATATGTTGTTCGATAATGCTCAAGGATTATTTCAGACTATTAATTTTTTTTCTATGTTAACTGCTAAAAGTCTTGAGTTAATAACCCTTTTTCCAAATTTTGTAACCGTGCCATATACGAAATATAAATACGAGCAAGTGAAATACACAATTTAATATACAATTAGAAATTTTAATGGAATAAATTTTAAAAAAGGACCTTTAGGACTTTTATCTAAAGAAAATAAAACACGTGGCACTCGGATTGTCTGTAAAGTCGGTTTACGGACGATAATTTTACGTGATAACGTCATAAGAAAACATTGATGAAAAATTGCATACTTTTATGAATTGAATTGAATTATGTTTTCTTATGACGTAAAATCACGTAAAATTATCGTCCGTAAACCGAGTGTTAATTTAAAAATTGAATTGAATTATTTTTATGTAACAGATAATACGAATTAAAACTATGTTATTACTTTAACCCTCAATAGGCTAGCGCGTCATGTGCCTGAAACATAATTGCATCATTTGGTGATCGCGAGATCGAACCTCATGCCGGACAAGTTTTTTTAATGGCATTTTATAATTCAAATGATGTCTATGTATGATGCAAAGCCGATCGTGCCTCTCTCTCGCTTGTTCCGCGCTCTCGCTTGCGGAACGTGACAATTTTTCGTGCGTGCAGCCGGTATATTAATTTATAAAACGTTATCACGTCAAAAACTGTACAAAAGTTACGTGGCCAAGTTTAACAATAAACATAAGGCTAAAAATTTTTTTTTTAATTTCACGATCGTATACCTCAAAAATCGTAACTTATACGAAAAACATTCTTATAATGAATTTTGTCCGTTTCAAGTTTGTATGTAACTACTTTTTGTCCAAGAATAATAGTTACCCAGAAATGATCAAAAAACCATAAACCCGGACTCTATCTGTGCACTCTTGTATCCTTTCACTTCTGAAATAACATTTTCAATGTTTTCTCAACCTTTCAACCAATTTTTTTCAATTTTTTCAATTTTCAATTTTCAACTTTTCTCAAGATATGCTTACCTTCCAATTACAATCCTCGTGGTAGCCATATTGGATTTTACTGTTGTTAGACGCCCTTCGGCAATCTTCGGAAACGCGTAATTAGAGATTCTCGCGTTGTTATTGATAATAACAGCCCCGAGCCGAGAGAAAAATTGGAAAATACGAACTTTCACGACGAAAAATTTTTTAAATTTTTCTAGGGAAAGTTATTTTCTAAAATTTTCCGTCGGTATAGGGCTGTTTTTAGAATAACAACGCGAGAACCACCAATTACGCGTTTCCGAAGATTGCCGAAGGGCGTTCAACAAGAGTAAAATCCAATATAGCTAACACGATAGTTGTTATTCTAAAAACAGCCCCATTCCGAAGGAAAATTTTAGAAAATAACTTTTCCTAGAAAAATTTTTCGTCGGAAAAGTTATTTTTTCCAATTTTTCCCTCGGCTCGGTGCTGTCACTGTCAAATACAGCCCTAAAGTACGATTTCGGCATTTCCCTCTAGATACTCCTTTTAAGCGTTCATTGACTGTACGCTTCTTTTTCATACGAATCTCAATATTTTTAGTTTTGTTATTATAGTATGTAATGATATTTTATTGTATACTGTTATATGTTATTATGTTATAAAGGCTAATAAAGATAATCTATTTAAAAATGCTGACCAACGAAATTCCAGCTCCTAGTATACAATATTATTTATATAATATACATTATTTTATATAGATGCATACATAATTTTGTATTATATGTTAAATGACAACATATGTAGCATCTATGTCATATATTACGACATACGTAATATATCAAACAACTAATACATACATACGTATAAAATATATAATATCTTTTATTTAAAAATAAAAATATTGCGGGTAAACCAAATTGAAAATTTATGCGTTTGAAAAAAGTGCATTTGGTAATTTTATCTTGACTGCTTAAAATTTGTACCCATAACTATGTTAGGTTAACCTTTTGGCAAAAAGTTGAATGAAATTTTTATGCTAATATTTCCCAATTGCTTACCAGACCTGCTATTTATGAAAAGTAAATACATTTTTGGGCTTAAAATAACAAAATTAGAATATATCAGGTTTTGTGCTTTTATGGTGTCGGAACGTAATTGCATTTTAATGCATCGTATTTTATTTTATTGTCGCGTAAATTATACAAGGAATTTATTATCACAAGTAATATGCATGTAGCTTAATATCTTTTTTCAATAATTCAATTTTGTAACGTGATATAAAGACAAAGATGACTGACAAAGGAAAATTACATTTGCATTTATAATGAATCTCGTAAAATTCTGAGGACGTATAAAAATAGGTTAGTGTAATATGAGTGTATACTTTATCACTTTGCATATACATTTGTAAATTTTTAGCAAGTGAACGTTTTGAAAATAAGCAAATAAAAGGTTAAATCGTATATATGCACATACACGTTTTGTCATTTAAACAACAAAGTGCTAAATGTGATCTATATGACATGAAGGGTATGAGAATAGAGAACTAAAAGGGGAAGTCCCAAGTCTTGGGTCATCTATCATTCAATCACGGCGGTTGCGTTGCGGGGCACCACTAATGATCAAAACCATTATATTCAGTTCAAATTCGTGTATTTTTTACAACACGTCATGCTTTAACTACTCTCATTTCTATTCATCGCCAAAATATTTCTATAAAAAATAATTGTTTCACAATAATCCATCACACAATTTGCCAATCGTAGGGACAGTTGGTCATTATACAATTTTTCAAACTCTTTATTTCAATTAATAATTCTCTTTTAGCATAATTAATTACCTAATCATTCGTCACCGACAAACAAAATACAAAAACAATTGGTACAGCACAGATGGTTTTTTTTAAAACCCACATACAATAAAAATACAATGCTATATTGTAGTTTTAACCGAATAATATACGAAAGCTACGAGAAAACTACTAAATTAATATTTTACTTTATTTCTAAATATAAATTTAATAAAACAAGAGGAATCCACAAAAGTTGTGTTAATAACATAAAACAATTTTCAATATGAGCTTATACGCTTAATAATAATACATGATTGTTTTTTCCAGGTCAGCGGAATGCTGCAAAATACGGGTCAATCCCTCGTATTTCGAGTAGATAAAGACACTAAAAATCATGTAAATATATCGGGCGGCCCTCTCGCCTATCGTTATCAATTTGAAGAAATCTATATTCATTATGGAACCGAAAACCAGCAAGGTTCCGAACATCACATCCACGGGTATTCTTTTCCCGGAGAAGTAAGTAAAAAATGAGTGTACAATTTAAATAGCTTAAACTAAAATTGAGTTGTAAATTCGCGCTAAGCTTTTAGAAAATTTAAATTTAAAACTGATAGACAAATTTTTCTGAAAAATCGACATGTTTTTTTTCGAAACGTATGGAATGTTAAGTAAGACTTCCCAGTTCTTCGACAGCTTGATGTAGTATCTTGGTTTAGTAGATGTGTTAGATGTGTTCCTGTAGGAATTTATATTTTAGGGCTTCAGTTTGACGTTCAGGTTATCGAGTAGACGCCAATCCATCTTCGGTTAAACTATATTTACTAAAAAAGTTTACAAATTGCAATAGACATAAACAAAAGAAAGTTTAAAAAAGCAGTTCGTCGAAACAAGCTTTTTTGTTTTCGAAAGCGATAACTTCCATAAGTTAATGATACGAACTGGAACCGGCTTTTTCGACAAGATTGCGAATCTCGCCAGGGCAATTTTTAAATTTGCTTTTTTCATTTTTGAAATTCAAAAAGAAATATAGTAAGAAATCGTATAAAGGTAGCAGGTAAAATAATTTTGGAAATATTATTTGTTTGGATACAACAGCATACGCGTTGGTTGTGCATTAACAATGAAATGAATTCAAAAGACCTCGTGGAACATTTTAAATCAATAAAAGTAATAAAGGAATATATGCACATGTTTCAGTCCATCACGTTGACTTTTCAAAGAATTCAATAAGCGTATTCGAAACTGAGTTATTTCAGGAAGATGAATGTTATCTGTATATGAAAGCCTACTATTGGATTTTACCAAGTTATCTTGAAAATAGCAAAATTTAATATAATAAAATGCTTTAATACAACTTCCTTTTAATAACTACTTCAAAAAAAATTGTGTAATTTTATTATATTAATGTAAACGTTAGATATGTATTATATTGTACAAATTTATTTTTACTATAAATTTAATTTCTTGCAGATTCAATTATATGGATTTAATAAAGACTTATATCATAATATGTCAGAAGCTCAACATAAAACTCAAGGAATTGTAGGAATATCGCTTATGGTGCAGGTGAGAATAACCATTTATTAATATTTTTATCACCTACATCTCTAATTCAAAAATTCCAATTTAAAAAAATTAGGATTTTGCAGTAGCCTAACTACAGACGTATGCAACGTGTACTCAACTAAATTTTTAACAGTGTATCATTGAAAACCGAACGTACAAGACAACAACTTAAAATTTTGCATTATTTAAGATTTATTATTAAATATTAGCAAAATGTTGTTGTTGTGGTCCGATTAACATTTATAATATGGTAATAGAAGTGTCGATTATGCAGACTGTGAAGTTGGCTGACACTTTAAGAAAGTTTTATCAACCTTTTTTAAAAAGTTTTTAGCTAAAACTAGTATACTTACAGGAAATTGTACTTTTTAGTAAGAGGGTTTTAGAAAAGGCTATCTCGTTATTTGCAAACCTTGCATTAACTTCACTTGCATAATAATAAACTAAATATATGAAACTACAAACTCTCATTTGTCAAAATATTGCTGACAGTTTAAAATACACCAATTAACAAGCTGAAATTTTGTAAGCTCCATATTTTTATTGGTTTGACCAACTACCTACAAAATTTTTAATTTTGTTATATTTCTTTTGGCTACACCTCGTATTTGTATTTCTGATGATACGAAAATATTTTCGACGCAAGACGATTTAGGCGGGAGATAGGAAAGGAAAAAAGAAAAGGTGCGGGGAGATTAGAAAAGAAAGCCAGATTTTGTTAGCAAAAAAGTTGGTTTTTACTTTTGATTTTGGGTAGTTGTCGGTGATTTTTTGTGTAGTGAAAATTACTGGAGTTACCAATCGCTCCTTCTTGCGGATTTGCACCAATTTCAAGAAAATTGTGTTCGTTTGATTTTATTTCGTCATTGGATTTCTTGAACACCTGAAAGATCTAGCGATAGCGACCACTTAACAGTAGCAATAAGATAAGTTTTTTTACCTTATTACTTTCTTTTCGTTTCTTCCATCTGCAAAATTGTACAACACCGATATTATTGTCAGCTGCGTTCGTCGATATAGCCGACGCTTGCTTCAAATATTTTTTGATTTTTTGATCTAGTTTTGAGCTCAAGCACCGTTTTGAATATTCCAAATATTGAAAGTCTTCGTGAAGAATTGCTGGGTGAATGCTTAGAGCGTCGGTCGTTGCGAACGTCCCTTCCGAGTTTGTATCCCATAGTAGGTACTTTTTTTTCCGGTACGAGAGAAAGTGCAAACTTGTTGCAGTTACGCCGGATTCATCCCTGGCTTCCGCAAAGAAAGAGCTAGTTTTTTTCATCTTGAGTTTCCTCACGAAATAAAAAGTTGGGAATTTCGATTTTCATCCGTGTGGGAAGAAAGAAATTGCTGGACCTTCTCTAAAGAGTCCCAGCCATCCATTTTTTTCATAAGTAGTAATAATAGTGATTATTATTTTTTTTTTTCATATAACATTTAAAAGTCTAAGATTCCTACGTGGCAGTTTCTCCTGTAAGTTTGATTGACACTTCCTCAATAAAACTTCATTTGATGTTTAAAACTATAATACAATTTTATGGTACTTTTGAACTCAATATAGTATATTTTCAGAAATACACTACGTAGGTACTTAAGAAAACTAATTTATTTGTTATAAATATAATAGGTAGTAGCTTAAACTACGGAAAGTCCTTACTGTCATCATTTTATCGATTGCTTTTGAAGAATGCCAACTCTATTTAAATTAAACCGAAATTGTTTTCTGCTGATGATTTCTAAATATTTTCATTTATCGACTATTTTATAGTAGCTTCTCTAATTAATTCACGGATGGCAAACAAAAAAGTATCTACATATTTGAAAAGCAATAATCTCGAAAATAGAAGGATTTATATTGCTTACTCTCAAACATTTAATGAAAATTAATTATCAAGTTATTCTGAATAATTATAAATTTGATGTAGTAAGGTAAACTGTTGCAAAAACACATGCAAGTATGTTAACAATAGTTCTTCTCTGTGACCGTAAGCTTATGTTTTTGGAAAACGTAATCTACACTTCCAGGGCTGCGGCTTTTTATTGGCATGTTGTTGAAAGAGGTTTTGTTGTAGTATAAGAACAACGTGCATTCTTGTACATAAATTTCATATATTATTGCCAGCACTTTATTTGTGTAAACTTTTCACCACAATTTTCTCTAAAACTCATCACCAACATTGTCTTACCGCAGCTTTCGGTATTGTTAATGGATGACCAATATGTTCGGCACGTAGATTGTAGTAGTATATGTTCTAATACTTGTTACACATATTATACTATAATATCCTTGTTTCAAAGCACAAGTAAATTGGTTAGTATGACTACGTGGAGTCGCTCGATGAACTTATCGCTAAGCACCAGGACACAAATCTTTAACTACGCACGTATTCTGTTCACACTAAACCTTATCGTCAAGGAATACATATCACATATATTTTCAAAAATTTTAAAATAAAGCGTTACAAAACCGATATTGCATTGATGACAAGATCGTACCATTACCATCCGTAGGTGATGGATTGGACGTTTTATTACGAGTTACCTGCAGCTTTGTGAAGCCACACAACGACGACATAAGGTTGAACAATATTTTCTAACCAATAAATATTTTTTGGCGTTGGAGAAAAGTATCAAGTTTTATTCGTGTAAAACTACAAGTTCCCTTGTTGCGAAATATTTTATGCTGCATTGGGTTCTTAGCAGTTTTTTATTGATGTAGCCTCGTACATACTACCACCGTGCTTTGTTATTTGTAGTTTTAATAGGTTTAATTTTATATGGACACGTAGTTGTGGTTGTGAACAAGCGAATTCCATATACTGTTGAAACAGGAGCTGTGTGCATTCTGCATGCCAGAAAACAGTTAGTACACAATTTTGAAATAACGAGTGGCACGCGACCACTATTCAGCTGCCGCTAGTAGTAATGCTTTCAGTGTATGCATATTTGGCATGAACAGTGGTCACTATAAAAGCCATCTAAAAGCTGAGAGAACGGACATCGCACATTCACAATATGCTAATCTTCAGTGACATTACCGTCCGCTTAGTGTAACGTGTCCGTTCTCTAAAAGGGTCTCTGCAGTCTTTGTACATTTAGTTCTAACAATTTATATAATACACTAACGCAGCAGTATTTTCCACATACATTTTATTAGGTTGGTCGTGTAAAGTACATTGATACGGTTAGTTTGTATGTGCATAATAAAATATTTTAATCCTATACTATAAAATAATAATTCCACAAACTTGACTTTGCATACTTAACTACTCATAAATTATGCACACCTAGTACATACTAAGCGAGCTCTTCTATTAATATGTTAAATCTTATTCCTTTGTTTATTTATATTGTACATTCACATTAATATTTAAAATTCAATCTCAACAATTTCAGATTAAAAAATCAATTTATGTTAAAAACGCTTTTCGCTTGCCCAGGTTGGTATGCCGGAAGAACTAACTTTCGGTTTGCTTTCTTTCGATTAATATAAAAATTTTACCATTACATATTTAAAAGCTGTTTAACCTGAACACGTAACGAAATCATCGACTTTGATTTAATATTTTATTAACCCGTCGAATTTGTCTCGTCAATATTGTCAAATATAATAATTACTTTATTCACATTCAAAGTCGCATCAGCTACTTTAAGATTATCAAGTGCAGTTTAATTAAACTTTTTTTTAAATTGATTCTACTATCATGTATATAAGGGAGAAATAGAACACTTGATCCCCAATTTAAATTTTCCTCGTTGGGATGAAGGGGTGAATATTTAAAAAAGTAGTGTATGGCAATTACAGCCCCAGTATAATACTTCATTAATTACCACCACTGATTTATGGCATTGATATAACGAAGAATGTCAAGAAACGTCTAAGGATCAAGTGTCTTATCGGGACATTTGATTCTCACTCGAGACTTCATCCCATCCTAATGATAGAATTGCATGGGTTTAAAACTAATTTACACCGTAATTAAGTAAAAGTTAAGTTTATCCTCAAAATTTAAAATTTTATAATTTTACAATAAATTCGTTCATAAAATACTATTATAATATGCCATTAATGCTATTGAATAATATATTACAATCAACATGTTTCAATGCTGTTTTGTCAGATTCGTGCAGTTCCTAGGCAATCATACCAATACGGCAAATACTTTAACCAAAAATAATAACACGAAACATGCAAACTTTGCAAGTTTAATTATTAATATCTTTATATTTAAATATCGTAAAATCTTTTGTAACAGGCCAAATTGGCCGAAATGACACAATAAGAGGGAACGTATTAAATACTTACTTGGAAGGTCAAGATTGCCGCTAGCTCTAGCCGAAGCGAGGTCGTGGATCGCGAGGTCGTGGATCGCAAGTTCAAGGAAATCCTAAGTCCAAGTTGAATCGAAAGACGTAGTGCAAATTTGGGAATAAACAATAAAATAGGCGCCACTCGGATTAATGTCGAAACAAATCTTACCTTAAAAGCTGAGTTCGATCCGTGACGAACGGTCGCTAAATCAGATAGAAAGAAGGTAGTTTGAAAACAAATAATCGAATATAAAACTGTACGTTTAATGGGGTACCAAAGAAGAATAATACGGTGGTCAGAGTAAAGTACAATTACATTGAAATATTTCAGAGTCGAGAATAATTTTAATTTACCTTTCAAATTAATGAGCTTATACCTAACTGGTAAATGAGTGATCACAATTTGTAAATTGATTAGCTGTAGGCTAGATAACCCAAATAACATTTAATTATTCTACGTCACAAGTAGTTTTAGTTTAAATAATAATAAGCGATATAATCTGTTTCTATTTCCCAGCTCATAGAATAAAAATATGAATGTAGGGTTAGTCCACTCTTTAAAAATAATTATTATGAAACTAGAATGATAGAAAACGTAATGTTAGTAAGCATTAAAAATTACACAATAAAATCTAAAATAGATAAACTTTAATGTATGGTGACGTCAAAATTATTACTCTTTCAAAATCGGTTACTTCGATGTTCAAACGATTAAAAGTTTTTACCAAACCAAACGCAAATAAATTGCAAAGTTATGTAGATTGTTGAAATGTTATCAATAGTCGAGAATTTGTTAAAGTTTTTAAAACAGCAAGATTTGTTTTCACTTACTCGGGTCAAACGGCAAGATAGCGGAACAAAGAACAATAAAATTTGTATCAGCATTCATCGGCCAGATGATTCCGGATTTTTGATAAATAAAATAGTACCTTGGAAGCCAGTAGGAAAGATAACCACAGAAATTGATAATTATCAGTAGATTCAAGAGCGATGTTGGTAAATTTCTTTAAATTCGGTATTTGAGATAATGAGCACATGTATTGTCGATGTTGCATATCATATTTCGAAAAACCACAAATTTGTAAATACTGCAACACGGCCAGACGATCACACATCGACTTGAGCCAAACCAAAAATTAACGTAAATCGAAAACTTCATTAATATTTTCCAAAAATGGCAACAAAGAAATTTTGTTGTAACTACTTATGCATCTTGATGGTGTGAGCGGAAATTATCAACTGCGTTAACCGCGCAAGTTCTACTTTGATAATGGCAAATATGAGCACTAATGAATTATTACTTCCGTAGGGTAGATGGCGTAAAGATTAAGTTTTTGAATTAAAAATAATTAATATTTAAATTTACTAACAAAAAAGATAGAAATGGTTGACTTACATTACACTCTCTTATCGTTTCATCAAACCGATTATTATTAAAATTCAAAACTGTTCGGAACTGTCTGCGCATATTATCAAACTTTAAATAAGGTATATTAAAAGTTTTAAATGAACATTCCTGCTAGCATCCTTTTACGAGACCTGGCAACAATATAGCCATGTCAATATTTAAACTGAGATACGCATAATCAAAGAGAAATTGATCGCTAACAATGCTAAAACAATTAGCAATAGCAAAGATACAAAAATGCTTAAACGTGATATCGATTGTAGGCAAATAAGTTGACCAAATTTGTAACACCAACAATTGAATTGTACATCAATCGAATTACTTATTCCTACTGCAAAGCCATCGCAAACTGCTACCAAAACGTGCATTGAAAAAACTTGAATCTAGTTTGTTTTAATAGACTTTTAGGTGGTAAGTTTGGTATCTTAAAATTCATTCTGCAAGCTTGCAAATGTACTTTATAGAACGATATATCATAAAATCTTTATGTTTGCTACGTAAAATTTACAATTTCTCCGAATAATGCAGTCTGTCATGTGTATATAATTAAGGGTAGTAAATAAAAAATGTTTTGGCAGTATTAAAGCTTTTATACTGTTACTATAATCAATTGATTATCACTCAAATTTAATAATGTACTCACGTGCAAAGAAATGCTTCCATTTGCAATGTAAGTTAATATTAGATAACTGCATTTCGCGTTGCATTCATGCCATTCTACAAGCAATCGAACGTGATTCTAGATTTGTTCTTTTAGCCATTAAATACAATACTCTTCGTCTTAGGAATTCGAATGTTTACAATTTAACCGAGTTCACTGAAACTGTTCCTAGTTTCTTATAATAACTTCTGGAAAAACTAAATGTTGTTGACGAACATAATAATAAATAAAATAAAATTACATCAAATTTATTTAAACGCACATTTCACAACTTCATTAGTTTGCCTTATTTCATTAAGTTCGACTATTTCAAATGCAATAAAGCTAACTAAATTTGTTATATTTACCAACTCAGATTGTTTAAATTTACCCTCAGTTGGTTCTCATAAGTTTTCAGTTCAATATCCGCAGTGTTTACAAAACTATATTTAGAATTAACAATTTTAAATGGCAAAGTCCGACTACTGTTTTATTTTTATAAAATAATACTTGGTGGATACTCCAAAAAGTAAACATTTTTATTTTTAAGCGATTGCGATATCGTAAAATTTGCTTTAGGAAAATCGTTAGAAAACCGGACATAAATAAAGCCTGGAAGTTCGTGAAAAAATAAGCAACCGGATGGTTAAAACTGCCAATATCATATCATCTCGTAGCTAAAATGAAAGCACGTGAAAAATAACGTAGGTACTAAAACGTGTAAAAGGGAATACTACATTTTCTTTAAGTATCTATTATTTTTATTGCATGCTAGTTGCCTTATTTAGTAATTGATTTTGTAGAATTTTGCTAACTTGAAAATGAAGCATAATTGAAACATCTGTATAAGAATGCGCATAGTAGCTTTAAGAATCCAAATTACTTACAATTGAGATCTTTTCAGACTGACTAGAAAAATTAGAAAATTCCAAGTCAAAAGCATTGTATTAAATTGATATTTAAAATGTCGTGCATGTGTTGTCAGCAATATCACGTGAACTCTGCCAATAGGTCAATAGGCGTAAACATCATTTTAAATTATTTTCTTGGATTAGCGATATTTTCACAAATTTTCCTGGATTTTCTCTTCACTTGTACACTAGATTTTCTCAGCGATCCACCCCCTAGGTTTTTGATCTAACAATTAAGAATATACATAATACATCTTTCCCATTCCACTTCCAATCTGAAGTTTAATAAAAATATTGTGGAACTGGACGAACAGAGAAACATAGCAACTTACTTGTTTTACTTATAACTGACGAAATATATCTTATTATTAAGGACTTGAAAATTCTTAAATGCAATAATTACATAGTTTGTTAATGAAATTGAAGAGTAAAAACTTTTTACATTATTACCATACAATTTTAAAATTTAAAGGTGAACATTTAAATTGTGCTCCAAGTATGCATAAATTTTAAAATTAGCATATTTTAACTGAACTGGAGCTATTTATGCATTTTCACAGAAGTTTTCATATTTTTGTTTATTATAGTAATTCAAGTTAATGTAACTTTAACGATTTCATTATCGAATTGTGTTAAAATTAGGAATGTTATAAAAAGTTTTTTCGAGCGTTTCTTTACTAATATGATGTTTCAAATAAAAACTTTATCTAGGGCGAATTTAGTACAAATTAAATTTTAGAGAAAATTATGTAATAATTTTCCGTCTGTCGGGCTGGGAAAGGTGGGGACTGCATATTATAATATTTATTCAGTGCTTTACTCTTTTAAACATTATTCATATTTTAACGAAAAATAGGAAGACAAACAAAATTTAAAAATGCTTATTATTTTGTGACATGCAATGGTAAAAGCTCATCTTTCCCACTCACTGGCAGTTAAGCTTTTTTTCTTCAATTATAACTTAAATTGATTTACTACAAAAATTAAGTCTTAATTATAGTAAGTCTTTGACTATAAATTCTGAGATAAATATGTTAAACTCATTTAATATGGATGGCTAATCCTTGGAAGCATTTGGGTTTTATGTGTTAAATTAGCTCTGACTGTGTAAACATAAACATGTTGTATACGCTGCACAATAGTGCAATAATTAATTAAATCCGAACATATAAGGATTTAGTTATATCGGATTTTAAGTTTATTGAAATATAATGAATACGAAATTATGTAACACGGAACATGAAACGGTTTATTAGCTTTTCCAAGAATACTAAAATTATGGTAATCAGGAATAGCTGTAAGTTGTTTTTGAAAAATTGTTTGTAATCCACTTTTGGAATTACAAAATTACAAGCAGTTAATAAATATTGTATCAAATACAAAATTTTTAAAATATGTCAATAATATAAAATTTATCTTATTTGATATTATAGAAATTTGAAAATTTTTTCTGATAGAATATTATCTTTGCATATGACGGACAGTTTGAAATTACTTGTTATCTGATTTTTTGAGAAACTTTTAGATTGTATTCTGAATAAAATAAGCATTGCCATTTCTTTTCTTATGTAAATATTTAAAACTAGAAAAAGTTAAATTACACTCGGTAATTTAATATTTATACTGTTGAAGTTAAAAAGTTTTAACTATCAAAGTAGATTTTTTTAATTTTAATTCATTTTTTAAAAATACTAGTGCTAAGATGACATACAAAATAAAAGTAACTTTGGTTAGATATATTTTGATCAATAATGTGAATTTTAGATTTTTAAAGCAATATATTTTCAGTTCCCCTCCTGAAACTGCTGTTGACTTAAATTTAAATTGCGTTTCGTCCTTGCGCCTAGTAGTTACATTTCAAAAATTGCAGATGTTCACCACTTTTTGCGAATTCTGACCCACTGTGCAGCTGCAGCACTGGAGAAATTTTGCATTTTTCATCTCACCAAAGCTAAAACTAAAATGAAGCATACCGCAATATCAAAATAAACTTTAAATTTTCATGAAATAAATGCAGCAGTAGCTAACTTTGCTTATTTAAGATACAGCTTCTAGAGCTTTCTTCTTCTAAAACTACCCTGAGTTTTTAAGACAAAGTTTTTATAATATTATGTTTACAATGTTTATTTTTCTTTCTTTAAAATAAAAATGTAATTTGGTAGTTTTGAAATATTGAAGTTAAATTTAATATGATTGTAAGCCATCCAAGTAAAATATATTTGAACATACAAATACAATAAAACAATTAAAACATTTACACTTCGGCAAGCTTGGTCACGAGTTGGCGTCACTATACGTTGAAATTTACTGACTAGTTATTGACAAAACTACTAATAAAGTATTCATAAACTACCGACGCGATTTTTGCTCGAAGTACTCTTTTATAACATTGTAATGATTCTATTGGCGTCTAGCACTCAGACGTAATCGGTAAATATTAATTGTTTTTTGCTGCTGAGTTATTTAAACAACGTGAAACTTTTGTAACTTTAAACCAAAATTTAATATTTTATAACAAAAGAACAATGCAATAGTTTAGAGTCAGCTTGTAAGCAACAACCATAGGTTGATAGAGTAATTCCTCTACGTACTTTTACAAAAACAGCTAACTGAAGCTAGCTGGTATTTTAAAGGCCAGGGGCTACCGCATAAATAATTGAAACTAAGTCAAGCACAATTTGTCAGCTAGGTCGTTTCATTTAGCATAGCAAATTGTCTTATAAAAGCCAAAAGGACTAACAAATTCAAACATACTAATTTTAGACAAAAACCAACCAATTTCATGGTCCTCGTCAAATAAAATTACCTAAAAATCAGACATAGAAGTTTAAATCATAAGCATCATTAAAAATTAATATAAGATCTACACGAATTTATTGTGTCACAATATGTTAGCGTTTACAAGCTTTTCTTTTCAATCATTTCAGACTCAGGAAATTTGAATAATATTATATTCTAACATAAGGCAACTGTTGGCAGGAAAATTAAAACTTTCTGGTAAATATCTTAGACTTTCTAGTAAACTAGTAACAACTGTTGGGCACAAAATCAAAAACTTCTATATATTGTCATATTATTATATCAAATTTTAAATTGTAATATTTGGTTCTTCAATTTGAATTACCGCATTCTCAAATCAAAGTTACAAACCAAACCAAAGCTGTGATCGTCAAACAAAACTTGCACGTTGTGATCTCTTCTCGTAGTAACACTTACAAGTCCTTTTGAATTTGCGGATGGCTCTTTGAATGCTAACGCTAACCTTGCTTACTAACCTCAAACTTAAACTTACATCTGTCCAGTGGCGTAACCACTGCTAGGACACCTGAAGGAATAATTAGTACACACAAATTAAATAAAACACAGGATTCGGTTTAACGATGAATATATATTTTAACCGAAAAGAAAAAAAAGGTAGTCTGACAACCAATTTACCAGCAAAGTTAATCTCCTTGATATCATGTAATTCAGAATACTTTAGTTTGAAATTTGATTTAATAACTGTTGGATAGTTAATCCCTCTGATCGTAATGTTTTCTAATCGATTATTCATATTTAATGACCAACCACAATCTTAATAATATTTGTAAGAAGCTCATGTACGTATTTCGATATTCAACTCAATTGGTTTTATTTTATGTAAGATCTTAAATAATAAACCCTTATATTCTAAATTATCTGCTCTTATATAACTAATACCTCGTCACTTAAATCTAAGATCGTCACCTTAATTATTAATATGTCATCAGCTTAAAACTAGTACGTCCCTCTTATTCCTAATTGGTAATTTTCTTAAATCTAAATAAGTCGTATGTACTTAACTAATAAATTCCCCATACTTAAACTAGCAAATAATCATAGCCGCAAATAATCATAAAGAACTTTGTTGAAACAGCTCTTTAATATTGTTTTTCAATTAGTATTACCTTATATGTGGTCAATTGTTATTACCTTATATGAATTCAAGTGTTATTATCTTTTATATGTGGTCGCAAATAATCATAAGAAACATTGTTAAAATTTATCAATAACTGCCCTGAAATATCAGAATTTGGTAGGATATCATTGAGATATATTTGAAAAATGAAAAATGAGAAACATCACAGAATTCGCTTTGTCATTTCCGGCTCTATATAAAAGATTAACCTTTTCAATGATCAGCCATTACTGCGATATTTTGCCACGGCCATCTTATGATTTTAAGCGTCCACCTCTCCTTTGTTGCGCAATTTATCTAAATTAAGTTATCTAATGCTATATATATATTTCCCACCTCAAACAACCGCTTCTTTTAAATTATCTTAAACAACTATTCTTATTTCTTATTTAGAACTAATCACCGCTAGGTACGCCATTGGTCACACACTATATGAATAATCAACCTCTTCCATTACATAATCCCACTCCCGTTTTAAAAGATAATAGTATTAAATCACAATCTCGAACAGTAATTAAATCTTAAAACTGAATATGAAGTAAATTTTGAATTAGTTTAAATGCATATACGTGGCCCGATAACCTATTACGAAAGTTTCTAACAACTCGCCCTGTTTTATTTAAAATATTATAATAAATAAATTTATTTAACTTGCGTATTTTAAATTTGTTGATAACTAAAATATATATGAAATAATTTTAAATTCAATAATTGAATATTCTTAAAACATTCCAAGTACCAAGTCACCCACAACCGACCATGTCGACGTACAAAAATGTAAGGGCTTTTGTTCGATCTCCAACGGTAAAAATCCTAACGGAAACTCCTACTTCCTGCGTTTAAAACCCGCTGTTGCCAAATCGCTGTATTTTAAAGTAACCAACATGAACTAAATTTAAAATTTCGCGCCCATTATATTCAAATTTACAATATTACAAAATTAATAATTAAAATAAATGAATTTTGATTCCAATAAAAAGCAACTGGGTATCCGATTTCGATTTCTGTGAAGATTTTGAACAGAATAAAATTTTCCCTCATAAGCAAATAACCATACAACATTGATAATAATATGCTAAAACCACAGTGGTTCCCAAATTAAATTTTAGTGTGCTACGTCTATTTATTAGTTATCTCACTATTTTTATTTCCCAAATTGTAATTGTTATTTGATGTATTAACATTACTAAATTAGGATTGAAAATCTATTTTGTGCAATTTTAGTTTATTTTTGTGTGATGCATTTAATATTTTATCAACTAGTTTCCAATTTTATCTCATGTTTGTGAAAATCTATTTTGAGATTGTATTCCATTGGCAATGCATTAAATTTAATATTAATTATTGGCTAAAATTAAACCAAGTTTTCAAAAATTTTAGCTATGGTCTAAAATTCTACTGGTATTGCTAATTGTACCTGCAATAAAAGATCTTTATAATTTTTTAACTTCTTTATCCAGAGACCTTGTGAATCCAACGAGGAAATTCCGTTTCGGTGTAAAGGCTAAAATTTTCCATCTTATTAAATAGTTTGATGTTTACATTATAAACATTTTTTATTGGAAACCAAAAAAAATTGATTGTGCCGATGCCTTAAAATACCTTCACGGTATTTTTTTTATTTGTTTTGTTGATTGACGAGTAAAGAAAACCTTTTAACATCAAGTCAAAATAAAAATATACTACCTGTAATATTTTTGTAGATAATTTTACGCTCTACAAAATTGTCTATTTGCAATTTTACTCTATCATGAATAGTTTACCCGAGAGATGTTGAAAGAACACGCGACGTAAATTTAGGATTTTTTTGGTTTTCAATGATATATTTACATAATGTGCAAAATTTTTTCTCACAAAATTGATATTTATCCAGATTATCCGAAGCTAATTTTAAAATTTAAATACAATACGATTTATGTCGTTAGATATTCTTTATTTTATTGAACTATAATTAATTGTTGAAAAATGTCTGAAAAAATAATGTTTTCGGCCATTTACAATATTGAAGTAATGCATTGTTGCAATATTCAGATTTGAAGATGTAGTTTATTTTCGAATGCTTTCTACTAACAATTTCAATTCAGACGGGTGGGTTAGCATAAATTGCGATAGATAGGATAAACTTTTGTATAAATATCACTTTGTAATCGACGTTTGTGACTCCTATGTGGTGAAAACGTTGTACGAACTTCATATCCAGACGTGATTTAAATCTGAAAAGTGATTGTATCTTAAAAGCCTACCATAGAATTGCATTTTAATGTTTCAAATCACTTTAACCACACCACAGTCCAAATGGATTGCTGGATAGATTAATAAAGGTGGAGCGATAAATTATTATAGACCGTAACTTAAAAATTATTTTTATTACAGATTGGAGACACTCCTAATCCTGAACTGCGACTCATTACTAGTAGTTTTGATAAAGTAAAATACAAGGGTAAGTGATTTCTTGAGTACCTACTAAATTTATGAAATGGCTCTTGCATGTTCGACTGAAGAATAAAAATGAAGGATATGAGAATTTGTAATTAATTTTAATCACGCATGAAAAAAATCGTTAACTAAATTATTCTTATACCGAGTGTTTACATGATTACATTTATTGCTAATTTTATCGGATACTGTAAAATATAATCAAATTATTAAAATTAGAATTTCAAATTTAATTATAATAAATTACATTTTTAAAGAATTTATGTTTTGTTGTAAACATTCCGCATTAATAAAAAATATTTTTCTGTTCGTGCCACAAAAATTTCCCAGCTATAACTTTTCATCCAGCCTGTTGCAAAAATTAATATTTCTAATAAATTACCTTATTAATTTTTAAGCGTGGTAAATTATATGCAATTTGGAAAAATGACAAGTAAATATATTATATAACTATGTAATATTATAAAATAAATGTATGTCTGCCAACTTAAGTGATGTAATAAAGAATAGATAAAGATTTTTAAAATAGGTTGAAAAATTTAAATTGTTATAATTTATTTTGAACTTTATTGCAGTATTTTATCGCAGTTCTTTGAAAATTTTAAATTTAAAAATCGTTTAAACCTTCTCACTACTACTTTTAAAAAACGAATAACTAGTTGGCAGTTTTCTTCGCGTTATCATCACGCGCATTATTCTTGCACTTTTATTGCATGTTTACAACTGCAATAAATGAAACGTTATAAAACATCGCGAAATGAAACAACAATTTTATTGTAAAAGAAAAATTCAATTACTTTACTTTTCATTATTTTAAAATACAACAATTTTTCAACAATATAAACAGGTTGTGGGTTTTCCTTATAAACTCCAATATTATGTTATCGGTGGGGCTAAGTTTTATGTACCTACTACCTAAAGTCCATACAGAGTTGTACAATGAACTCTACGATAATGGAATTGATTCCCCATTGATTACAACTATTTTTGCCGAAATATATTGAAACTTACTGGCACGTACACCAAATGTTATAAAAATTCAATAATACGAACAGAAAGCGTCAATTGTAAATCAGAATTATTTAACTTCCCCTTTAACATATAGAAGCGATATGAAAATGAATAATTAAATATTGATGTAATATAAATTACAAATGCAAACACTTAAAAGTAAACTTCCGGCGACAAACGGCACTAAAGCAGTACATTAGCGCTGCTCATCATAGCCGTCTCTAATTTTATCTTATAAGCTCATAAGTGTCGGCTTATAGGGCCGGGAGGGCGATGGAGCGCCGTCCTTCAAAAAACAGGCAATCCAGGCTCACAATCGCTTGCTTTAAAAGTCAATATTTCAATGTCAATTCAAACCCGAGATTAAACTAAACAAAAATTTAAACTATTTTTTGCGATTTTGAATCAATCGTAAAGGACCTGAAACAAAGTTTACGCTAAATATTATGCCATACAGCATGTTTTTTATGTAGTTTTATGTGCGCCTATGCTTCTATGAATTAATTTAACGAGGAGTAATATATTGGCAATTATTTACACCACTCGATAGTATTCTCATTCTCGAACCAGCTACATACCATTAGAAAGTCACTTTGGCGGTTTTATTGGACATTATCGCAATAATTAATCTATAGGTTCCATTGAACAGCAAAATATTAAGATTATTGCCATTAAACCCATCAATTATTCCAACAGCGTCAAAACAGTAATCAAGTTAGATTATTTATTAAATGACTTACCTATGAGTAAAAAAGAACGATGGAAAGATAAAATCCGAATATTAAAGCTTTTATTATTTTTCTCGTGCATAATTCATTAAGAACTTTATTAAGGAAATTCAAATTGAATCAAGATTTACTATCTGTTATTTACTTATCGTAATAACTTTTTGATCTATTGCTTTCTTCACAACGTAAAAACATGTTTTTTTCGTAATTTTCAAATATTACCAGTTGGGTAATTAACATGAATTATTTTTCGGAGCGCAAATTACATGCAAACCATAACCTCATTTTTTCTATAGAAAATGTGAAAACTGAAACTTTATCATTTTCGCTAAAAATACAATTGTGAAATATATTTTGTTTGACCTAAAACGTGTGACCTAAATCATTATGATGTACCAAGATGTGATGGTAGTATGTCGGGATCGGCTGGTAAGCAGAAAGTTGACCATTCCGTTCCACATACACTACGAGTATATTCCGTAAATTTTCCCAGTGTCAGAGCTTTTACTATGGCAAAGCACCCAAAACTGTCGAGTTCAATCAGATGGAAATTGATAAAACAAGAGCAACAAAAAATTTTGGGAAAATTAATAAACAAATCGGAAAATGTACCACGTATAAAAAAGAGTAATAAGGTTAGTAAACCTGATTTATAGTACTTGGAGAAAATTATACATTTACTTGATCACAGCGGTCACGCTATTTATGTGGTAAAGCGAGTCGCGTTATTTATGACACGACATTTTCGAACATTTGCGTGTCGTTTTCTTTTTCCATAATGAAATATATCTAGTACGTCCCGTTTTGTGATTGAAGTGCGTGTTGGAATTGCCATAATTTCCTATTAAAAAGCCATTAGTTATATCTTTTTTCTTAACAAGCTCAAGCGTGACTCTGGCACGTGCTTAACACAAAACAATTTTAACGTCTTCACCTTCAACCACCATCAAATGAAGGTTTTCGATTAACTTGAAAGTTACAGAACCGGGATGAATAGCTGACGAACAAAAATATTCCTCTCTTATTAAAGGATTTTTTATTAGGATTTGATAAATGTGAAGGCATTAGGTTTATATTTATTTTTTAATTCCCGGCATTTTGTTCATTTCCGGAATACACAAACTGAGCTGTATTCTATAAATACAGCTGCGTTTTCTCATACCAGTTTGCTAGAGATACAATACTAACAAGTGGACATAACACAAATCTCGATTTGCTTTTTATCAAAACGAAGGTAAACAGAAAACGTCTAACAAAAATTATATGCTGCATATTTTTTTTTCTGTTTTGTATCACGTCTGAATTTCTTTAGTAAACATTGCTTGACTTTTTATGTTTGCGTGTCGTTTAGAAAGCCATGAAAAATGGTGTCGAATTCCGGAGTGAGGTTGTTTATTGGGCAACTAAGAGCACAACTATCTCCTCTTGCAATAGCATGATTTACGACTGCGATATACCACCGCCAGGATATCAGACACAATTTATTGCGGTCGCTGCTAAATAAACCACAATTTAATTACCTAAAAACATTGAAATTAATTAAAACGTTTCTATGCTAACTATCATTACTTCATTTTCACATTTTAAACTAATTCGCATTTGTGACAACATCATAAAATTTACAATATCCGATTCTAAATAATTTTGGTTTATACTTTAATTAAAACAAAATAAAGTTTAATTTATTTACGTGTTGTGGTGAGTACACGAATTTTCCTTTAAAGCAATTAAAATTTTTATTTTTGTTTTTCCTATTAACAAACCGAAAAGTGGAGGTACTCACTACTGTTTGCACTTTCAACAAATTGAATGATTTGTTACCGAGTTTTGATTTATTAATAAAAAAAATTGCAATCTAAATAATGCCAATTAAAAATTATGCGTTTACTGAAAATAAAATAATTCATTTTTAGCAGTGTAATTATTTTGAATTTTGAGCATAAGACAAATAAACCAAGCGGTGCAAGCTGTATTAGAGTTTTTATCATCTTATTCTCGACCTTACCACAGGCCAACTACGGAAAATCAAGTAAAATAAGTAAATTAATTATTTTTACAGAGTTAGCTGTAGCTGTATTTTAATGGTAATACATCTAAGTAGTAGTATGTAATACTAAAAAATAGCATAAATTTTAATTAACTAAACGACTGTGTTTTTGTAAAATCATTCATCTTTGCACTAATTCCGAAGGGTTTTTCCAATAAATATATTTATTAGTTTTTCGTAATTACTAGAGATTGCGAATCGCTTTCCAATTACAAAATATTGTACATAAGTTTATCGTGAAAATTACTGAATATTTTAATCTCTTGCATCGAAAATAAGAATCTCGCTAATCCATTCACGACTGGCACCTTTGGTACTAAAACGATGGATTAACTTTTTACGTTAAAATTATCGAGGTCAGATTGTGAAATTGGAACACACAGACAAGATTGAGATTTTATAATATAAAATATAACAAGAAATACAAAACAAAGCACATTAAAAAAATTTAATTATTTCAAATTTAAAAGTTAAAAATAATAATGATCATTAGTGAAATAAATAATATTAAAATCTGAAAGTAGGAAAATTTAGTATTTAAGACTACCTGTTGGTTAGTAGTTTGCATGTTTGACTTTAATAATTGTAAAGGTCTTGGATATTATATTAAATATTAATTTAAAATTGAATATGATACATCCAAGGATTGCTAAAAATATAAAAGTTTGTTAAAAGAAAAACAATATAATATCCTGCGATACATTGCAACGTGGGATGTAATTCAAATGTATATATATCTTGCGCTAAAATTGTATTTGCTAAAATAATGAAAACGAGTTTTTTTTATTTTCTTGCATTAACACTCTCATCGGCAGTTTGCATGCAATGTTGATGGACATTAATTAAACCGATACATCTATTTACCACGGTCTGCCAGCGTGAAACACAGAAGCTATTAAAGATGCTCTGTTGTTATGGTCGAATTTTGATTTTTGATACCTGAATATAAAGCCGTTTTACTTTCGAGACAATCAATTTATTTTTATTATTAAATATATTTTATGTATATAGACATAAAAAACTTCATATTTTACTTCATTAATTATCAAATAATTTCATTATAACAGAAATTCCTATACAAAATATTACGAAATATTTTATACAAAATTAAGCTGAGGTGTGTATTAATTTCTGACGGTGAGTCGTTTTGAATAGCATCATTTGGAAAATTTTCACATTACGAATTGATTACATTGGTAGCCATTCTGACGAATACCTTTGAAAAGTGTGATACATTTTCGCAAATTTTCAAAAATTAAAATAAATGTCTGCATAGTGTAATATAATTTTTTGAGAATTGAGAATCATAAAACGAATAAAATGCATAATTCAATTATTATTAATATCTTAACTTTACAGCATTCGTTCATTCGCAAATCTATGAAAATGTTCATTGAAAAGATAGATTTGATGAAATAATTTATGACAACTACTAAAACGTTTGTAAATTTAATATAATTTTAAACTCTAAAATGTAATTTGATTTTATTAAATTTATAAAGTGGATTTACATTTTAACATTGTAAATTTTATGTTAACACGTAACGTTTTACATATTCTAGATTTCACTTCTGTTGTGAGTACAATTTATGAATGCATTGTATCCAAAATATTTAAAATTCAGCTAAATGGTATATTTTTATTAAAATACCGCAGATTCAGACATAAAAGAAAATTTTGAAATATATATTATTACCTAGGATTACATAAACTGCTGTAAACTAGTGTATAACAACCAATTAGAAAATAAAGTTTCAAATTGGAATGTAACTTTAGGGTATGTGGAAATATACAGCTGAACGAAACCCGCATAAAAATTACTTTTATTTACATTACTTTTTCAATAATTATGTTTTACTTTAAGCACATTCAACCATAATGAAAAGTAAATAAAAGGCGTAGAATTACGGTATACCTAAAGCAAAAGTGCTTAGCCATAGGCTTGCATTACACTCTCTTACTTCTTTTATTTTTTATGTATGAACCTTATCCCGTATCTCCCTTGTTCATTTTTCAGGAATTGCGACTACAGTTTAAAAAATTACACTGGTAAATCTGGTTCATCTTATTGAACGTCTTTCTTCCATGCGACATAGATATTTAAATTTCATGTCGTACCAATATTTTAACTTTTAATATATAAATTTCTTTAATAAACGCATTGACCTGTAAAATATCAAATTTTAAATCTCAAGAAAAATCTCCAAGGCTTAAATCTCCGTGTCAAAACACTCCTGTTGGTAACTAATTTTGTAACTTCGTTAATGACATTCAACATAAGAAAATATTAAAAACTTTCCGATGAATAAAATTTTGCTTAAAATTTGTTTAATGGTATTTGTAATTTAAATTTTGATTTAAAAATTATAAATAAATTATTATAGATGGTCGAAATGAGATGCAGCGTCGATTTACAAAGCCCGACTTTGAGTTTACTTTTTAAAGTTTCTCTTTTTCTCATTTGCCTTTTAAGTTAAAAAAACAAAAAAGATCATAAAACCAGGAGAGCATTTGTAAATTTTAATTATATTAAACATTAATGTTTAATTAATTGTTACAATTTAGGCTTCACATTAGCTGTGTTTGCGTGATCAAATTAGCCAAAAATAAAATAACTTACCAGGGAAACAAAAATGGTCATAAAACCATAAAAATAATTGTAAATATTATTATACAATAATGGAAATGTTACATTTATAACTACAAAATAATAATAATTTTTTCAAGTTTTGCTTTGCGTATTTTTACTTTAAATGTTTGACGTCGTTAAAATAGAAGTTTTATGCGACTATGAATTTTGTAATATAACACGTAACTGATTTGTAATATTTAGATAAAATATGAGACATTGGTGCTAAACTGGCTAGGTTCATCGTAGCATAACTGGGGTAAACCCATACAAATTGTAACATCTCGTATGTGTAAGCGTGCGGTAAAACAATATAATTCAATCATCACGCTGACGCGAACTTTGTAATGAGATCGCTCTGTGAAAGCAATAGAGTTGAATGGAAATTCAACAATAATATCTACACTAGCCGGTGTAATTACACAAGTTTCACAAATGTTGTTATAAATGGGTAAAGCGTTTAGTTATAGCACACAGGTATTGTTACAAAACCGCTCAAATTGATTTCTCTGGTTGGTAGCAGTTGAGACTTTACGCGGTCGAGGTGCAAAGTAAACCGGTAATCGGATTGCTAAGCTTACGAGCTTTTGCAATGCGAGTAGGGTCGGCGAGACGCTTTTCCTGTAATCGTCTACACCCGCTCGCATTGCTTCTCACACTTTACAAACGCAACCATAAAAACATCAATATACATTTAAGGTAAATTAACTTAGCTGCTTAGTTGTAGCAACAACTTTATCCCATTTTTACACAAAAACTTTGTTGCGGTGTCAAAATTTATAATTAATCTAAATAATTTTATTTCACTTTACTTTTAAAAAATTTGAAACTTCAACAAAAGTGCAACAAAAACTTTATATCATATACAAAGGAAGCTTTTAGTGCTAGGGTAGAAATGAGGCGTAACGTATATTGTCGATATAAAAGCAGAATCTTAATATAATTTGCATTTGAATCGGGGCAAAAAATTTTATTTAGATTAATCTCATCAAAATTATTAATGATAATGGTTAATGTAAAATTTTTTATGCCAAATAAGTCAGCACAACATTAGCAAGTCTCTTTGAAACAAACGGCTTTAAAATATTAATACGCACAAGAGAGGATTCCGTTGGCAGCTCAAATACAAACTACAACAGTTTTACCAGTGTAAATCCTACGACTAAGTAAATCATAAACCGTAGCGTTCCATTTAATCAGGTCGATGCGTACCGCGAGCAGGTGTTAATCCTTGAGGATTAAACTGAGTGTCAACCAACACATACAGATCCGTCATCAGATACAATGCTTTACAAATTCCTCATGGTTTGTTGTATCAAATGTCTAATGCCGTAATATTACCCACTGCTCTGTCAACTGAATAAATAGCAATGTGTCGTCGTTTACAAATGATGGCTGCATTCAGTTTCAACTCTCTTAAAAATGATAGCCATTATATAACAGACAGATTTCGAGCAATCTGACTAATGTAAAGTGGTGTACCGCTTTTGCAAATTCTCTGTTGCTTATTTCTAATGCGCGACCGTTTTGTTACACCTACACGATAACATATTACTTTAATTTTGCCGAAAAAACGTTATTAAAATTTATAAAATGTGGCTAAAATGTTTGCCCATAATTAACACCGAAAAAATTACAATACTCAGATGTGGACCATTAAAATTTATATATGAACGTAATTTGTTCAAATTTAAAACTTGAATGCAAATGTTTTTAATTATTTTTATTAACATCGCACATGAGAGATCGAGATTATTTAATTAAATTATTATATTGATAAATACGTGCTAATATAACTATCCTTTTACCCAAATCAGATCCAAAGTTTACAAGTACTGTAAGTCACAGTTTACTTTTACAGACCCTTTTTTAATTATTAACATTCTAAATATTTTATACAATAAAATTCGGTTGAACAAGTGTACAATGAATTGTTTAATAAGTTACTAAAGCGCCCCACGTTGATCTCCGTTGTTACGATAAAAGAATTACATAAAAATTAAATTGATTAATTTAAAAAAAGTTATATTGTTACATTAATTAAAAGAGTAGAAAAAAAATTAATCATTAATAATAGAACAATGAAATCTTTAACCCGGGTCTTGCACATATGTTATTATTTTAACTTACTTTTGCTATAATTATTATTAATAAAGTTAACAGAACTTTTCCCGCTTTAGCTACCGCGAAAATTTGTGCTACCTTCCATTAGTTAGCGAATGGAACTTTAATAAAAATTAATTGTGTTTTCAGTTCATCAACTGATAGTCGATCAATTCATATGAATGATAAATGACAAACTTCTCCACTTTAAAACAAACTGAAACTCGATTAATTACATAGTACACTATTTAATTCAAGAATATACAAAAGTTTAAACATGATATGTTTGATTTTTACTGTCAGAGACCTTTTTTATTTTCATTTACATAAATTTGCAATGCGTCTTCGAAAATAAAAATTCTAAATTTAATTAACAGTTGTTGAAACTACAATATTTTTATTCAGCGATCGACGACTTACATTTTAAACGTTTGATCCTTTAATAAGTACGGCAGTTTCACAACGAGTAGTTTTCTTTCGATCAAACTTAGTTTTTCGGAACAAGTCGTGGATGTGTTTAGAATAACCAATGAAAAGGAAAGTTACTTCTTCCAGTAAAATATTTTTAAACAAGAATTTTTCAATTTCTTACGGTTAAAAATATTTGATCATTTTTCAGTTTCATAATAATAAGTTATTTCTTTAAATTTATTATTAGTTTTTCTTTTAATTGAAAAATTTTCATAAATATTGCATCTATCCGATATAATTCTTTATGTTCGGTTATTTTTGATTCATTAAAAAGGTAAAAAACTTCTTTGAAAATCTGATTTCTTATTTTACCTAGGTATATAATATGTTGTAGAATTAAGGTATTAGATTTCCCCGATATTGTGTATTATCTTAATATTTTTATCAACGACGTAGAATAATAACTTACATAAATATCACATTTCACATTTTCTAATAATTAAATAATAAATTAGAACAAAAAATAGCAAGTTTTAAATTTTAATTAAATTTAGAAACTATTTTGGAGCCTGTCTGTTTATTATCATAAACCTAATAAATACAAATTTTAATTTATATTTAAAACCAAAATATAATTAAGAAAATTTTGTTTCGTAATTTGTTCGTTTCAACTATGTAGTTTGTTGATGTACATAATAATAATTATACTACATATTAAAAATATATAACAAAATTTTAAATTAAAAAACAACAAAAATTCAGGTAGGTATTATTACGACAAATAATATTGTTATAAAAAATTATGGTATACGAAGTTTTTCGTGAAAATGACGACGAATGCTTTTCCGATATAATATGCAGCATGCAGTTCTCGCTTTCCTTCTTATTGTTTTTACTCTGCCAACTCCACAGTTATTTTCTTTTTTACCCTGAACCTCCCCAATGTATGTATATACGTATTTTATTAGATCTTAGCTATTGGATTAAGTTCGGGTCCGTTCATTTAATATTTCTTTAGAAATTTAACAAATTTATTATTACTGTAAGGATTAACTTGTAATTTACTTCAATTTATTTATTTAAATAAATTAAAAGTGAATTTACAAAATTTCTTTACGCGTGTTCAAAATGTTAAAACAAAATTGCAATCATGCAATCAGTTAAAATTTAAGCTAGAAAATTCAAAGATTAACTGATTGTGTTTTCTTATAAATTTTAATTAACGGATTAGTTTAGTAATATACAATCGCATAGGGACAACCTTTTGTACCCTCGTTCCTGTGTGCCATCCAAAATAACTTCTAAATTTATTTTGGTTTTTAAGTAAACAACCACTTCGCACGTAATGCATAGAATAAATATTTTAGACTTACTATCGAACAGAATTTAAAAAATTTTATGACAATAATACATTGCCACATTTTAAATTTTATTTCAAAATTTATTATTTAAGGTTGCACTTTTATTTTACCTTAACCTGTATACTATAATGATGCTTCCTTTTGTAATTGGTGAAGATATGTGGGTAATTATGGGTCGGTAATTTTGTACTTGAATAAATGTACTTGAATATTAATAAGAATTAAAACGGGAGTAATGATTTAAATTAAAGCGAATACCGGTGAAAAATTACAAAATTTCAAATTTAAAACTGGTAGAATTTAAAATTAGAAAAGATTTCAAGGTATCGGTTAATTTAATCGTTCAGTATATTAAATTAAATTAATTTCATTTCTCTATTTTTATAGTACTCCAAGAAATGCTAGACGTATTCGGTTATTTGTGTTGTAGCCACACCTAATCACTTTATTCAACAAAACACTTTAATTTGTATTTATTTGTCTTGCAATTTACATAATGTAAGCTCCCGACTTAAACTTACGTAGGTAAACTGCTAACTCCAAGCTTTTAACGCCAAACATGGCAAAACGGCTGTAAATATTAATTGTGACGCACCAGTTTTTGACTGGTAATTTATAAATTAATTTTAGGGAAATTGCGTGCAATTATTAATAATTTAAATTTTACTGAAGTCACATTAAATCGATGACTTTCATGTTTTGATATTATACATTTATTATTACTGTACTTGCCTTCAGTAATGACTTACTTTCTACACTAATCTAATTCTATACTAATAAACTGCTAATCTTATTTAGTTCTGAACGCAGTATTTGCATAAAATATTTTAAAATTAGTTATTTTTCGAATTGTCTTAATGAATATATCACGTTTGCTAAAATTTTTTACAAAATTGTCGTGAAATTTGAACACTTGCGATGTTTTCTTCATATAAGTTTGGCAAACAAATTACAAAATGACATGTAAAAACATAAATATTGTAGTGATTCCCTATATATTACCATAATTTTCCCTAAACTTTCAATAAGTAATTCAAATATTGGTTTTATTAAATTCTTTCCTAATTTATTAAATTAGTTCTATAATTAGGTAGCCTCTAACATGAATGTCTAAAATGAATCTGTTTATACATAATTTTGCAAATATTTAAAATGAGTTAGGAATTGGTACTTAATTTAGTTAAAAACTTTGTCATGTTTTTCATTTTCGCTTAGAAATAAAATTTTCCGTGCTTTTTTGTTTTTCATTAACAAAATATTGCCGAGTTGGTTACAAATAGGCGTTCGTGTTAATTTAAATAGACATTTATTTGCACTATTTTGAGTGTGGTGGTTTCGTAACGTTGATTTTGTAATGGACTGAATTCCCATGACACTGCAGTTAGTAGACGAAGTGCTGCATAAATTCTCTACACGTATTAACTATCTACGCCACTTTTTGGTACGTCTACAGTACTTTGTATTAAGTTGTGTAACATGTAGACAAATTACGAGAATATAGTGACTGTATTTTGTTAATTGCACGCGCTGATTGTCGGACTTGCTTGCATCTCTCATTGTGGATAAATTCTCCAAGGACTCCATCGTTAGCACGTCTCTTAGTCTACCTGTCAACAATATAAACGAAGCAGAAGATTTATGTAGCTACTCGACTACGACGACGCCAAAGGAGTTTTGTATAATTATTCTTTTTAGTTTGACTAAGTTCATTTTAGATTAAGTTACTTTCGGCAATGAGAGTTACATTAATGAATTTGTTGTTTTTTTTACGTAAATTTACGTCTACGTCTTTGCAGTTTAATCTTCTGCAAACCACAAGGCATCGGTGTTTCCTTTTCTATATAAATCGGAGAAGGAAATGTTATGCAAATCTCGACATAAAAGATGTTCATTAAATTCAAAGGCTCTATGCGAACTTTTTAAAAAGGTAAATATTAAACGAGCAGATGAGATTTTTATTTTCAAACTGATTAGAAATTTTTTTCTGAAACTTTAAAGACGATGTGCTGGATAACTCAATCAAGGTATTTTCTCACATCTTAAAAAGTTACGCTCTTGAAATAATAAGAAAGTTATTAGGTTTCTTAATACAGAAAGTGAAAAAATTGGAAAACTTTTATTATAGATTTCTTTCAAACTTTTCTCGGATATGTTTTAAACACAAATTATTGTAATTTTTACAAATTGTCAACATTTTCTTTACATAACTTTAATTAACACCAACATAAATGTTTTCTTTGCGAAAGTGTTTATTTGAAAAGTTAAACTCTGTGGTGTATCAGATACCAAAGCTGCTTTTATTGTATTAGACTTTCTTAGTTATCCTTAAAAGTATATATAAACTTCATCTTGTAATATAAAACTTCTTATTGCACTTTATGTTATCCAATACTTTATTTTTTCCTTTTCAATCAAATACAAACAAAAATTATTTATGATTTTATTTTCCCTATTGATTAAGGAAGTCGAGGACTCATCTCCAGGGACGGGGGGCGAGAGAAAACCTACGCTCATACATGGGTTTACAGGGTTTATCATATGATATCGTAATTAACTTGAACGCGGATTAAAAAAATTCATTATTTTCTGCACAAAATATTTACAATAATTTTACGTTTCGATTTTTAAAGAAAATCTTAAAAGAGGTGCGGAAATCGCTTTATAGTTTTTGTCTGCTATTATTAAGAAATTAAATAAACGGTAAACCCTACAATAAATTGAAATGAAATGTACAAATAATTTTATTTTAAAAATACACAGGAATTTAAATAATGAATATAAAAAAACTATCACCCTCAAATAAATTCTACCAAACGCATAAATAGAATATTACAACTTTAGTTGTCTGTTTAAAATAAATTACTGCTTAAAAGGGTTCATGCAATAAGGTTCATCAAATATTCAATAACTACAGTTATTAGATAGGTAATTGTAAACTAATTGTAAATTTAAAGACATATACATAATGCTTTATTGATAAAGGGGTAAGCTGAAAAACGTGGTTATTGTTTTATTGTTTATCCTGTTACTTATGCAGAATATTAACGTGTATAAATAATTGTAAAGGTAAACAATAAAATTTATTTTATTGTTGTATTGTTAATTAAAATTGAAATTTAATGGCAAAATAAAGGAATGAAAATTAATGTGATAAGTGAAACATATGCAAGTTTAGTTTACTTTTAATAACCTAACCCGGTAGTGTTTACTTTAAATTAATGAACATGTACTCGTTGTGAGTTTAGCGTATTTACACTAGATATTGAATTTGCACGACATAAATCTACTACATATGAAATTGCACGGCCAGGTACGGCTAAAATTAAATGATAACGGAGTGGTCAACGATATTGACAAAGAGAAGTTTTCGAATGTGCTCTTAGTTGACGACACACTAAAAAATGGTTTCAAACGTTTGTTCTCGCTCGCGATAATGCATGCTCAGCAAATGTTCAATCCAACACTGGTGGAATTTAGAAAACGAAGAGCATAAAAACATAAACCCTTGTACATTTCTTAAGAGCGACAAATGATTTGAACTCCCTTTTTCATTTCGTTCTGTGTGCCAGTGAAATATGTTTGGTGTGTGAGAGCCAAGTTAACAAATTGTTCTCGATTTGAGAGGGCAAGAAAATGAATAATAAAATACATAGAATATGGCTCACGTCCATTTGGGTCGCCAAGGCTGAATTGAATATCAATAGTTTCGAATTATTTTAATTTACTCCAGAATTAGTTTTGGGAAAGTAATGAAATTAATTTTGAAATCGAAATCGTAATCTTTAAAATATATATTTCTACTCTTCAGATTTATTTTAAATATTTAAAAAAGAATCGTTTCATTTGAACCAGCTTTGCCAAGTATGCAGAGTAGGTAGGTAAATGGATATCCCCGATTTCCCCGCTTGTCAATATATCACCAGCTAAATCGCTCTATTGCGTCTAGTTGCGCTTTCGTATAAATGTTCTATCTCGCTGGAATTGAACTGCAATTTTAGCTTGTATTGTAAAATGTATAAAAATAGACAGTAAGCGTCAACTTTTTTGCTCGATTAATAAATAAACACCATGGTTATTTCAGGAGCATTCACGCCAATAAAACATTTATCCATACGAAGTCTTTTACCCGACACGGAGCAATTCATGACATACGAAGGATCTACTACGCATCCTGGATGTTGGGAAACCACGGTGTGGATCATACTTAATAAACCTATTTATATAACAAAACATGAGGTAAGAATATTTTAATATTTATTTTGCAAAGAAAACTTTTAAAATATTTCCGGAAAATTAATTTTAAATAAAAAACAATAAATAGGGTCCGTAGGGACGAACAAAAAATACACTTATGCTTTAGGAATTTTAGTAATATTATTCTAAAATTCCTCTATTGGACAATTTTTTATACGATATAGATTCTTTTAACATGATTTATATAGACAAACGTTATTTTTATTCCTACTCTCTTTCACATATTTCGAAATTTTTATTGGAAAGTTTTATTAATTTATTTTCTAAAATATGCAGTTTCAGTTATGCAAATATTTGTTACGGCGTAATTCCAATAATTTAATTTTGTCTAATTTTATCATTAAAATTATCCCCAATTTAGTTAAACTTCCCTTTGGCGTTTATTAATCCCTAAATATGTATAGTTGATCTGTTTCCCAAATGAATGGTCTTACGAAAGACTAAATTATTGCTGGGTCTCTCGACTATTAACACCTTTTAATATTTTTGTGTGACACAGTTAAAATTTAATTCCTTAACTTGATTATAAAATTTAATTTGGGAAAAGCGGAAATCGAAAGAAGTTGGAAAATTTTCTATCCTTATCGGTTGGCGAATTAATATAATTTTGATGTAACACACCGCATTTACAATCTTTAATAATGTCAATATTTTCTTAATTACAGTTATACGCTTTACGTAAATTAATGCAAGGATCACAGGAAGCGCCAAAAGCTCCCTTAGGAAACAACGCCAGACCACTTCAACCACTTCACCACCGAACTGTTCGCACGAATATTAACTTTTACCAACAGGTACTATTACTTGAACTTGTATGTAAAAAATTCAGGACGCTTTAATTAATATTTAAACAAAATATTTTAAAAGTGCAATTTATGTGTATTCATTAAAAAGAGCTTTCAAAGTTTCGATTGTTTCGTATATTTAAGTTGCTGGTTATGTACGTGTCTAGTTGGTGCTAATGTGCACTTTGCATGCTTCACAGTAGCAGGGTTTCTATAGACTTGATAGACGACTTCTTGGTCTCTCGAGGAAAGTTAAGTAATGTAGTCTCTATGGACTAGAGAGTATAGACAATCTAAAATTTATAATTGAAACCGATGTGGAATTCGTATATAACTTTTCGCTTGCCAAATTTTTTTCAAATTTATTTTCCGATACCGATCTATTATCTAAAAAGTTTTGATTTAATTTTTTTGTAATTACGCTTTTACGATGATTTCAGTTTCAATGAATCGAATAGAAAAAATTTAATATCTTTTATTAAAAACGTTTTTACTCTTAACTCATATTATGGATTGCAAAATATCGGCATCTTAAAAAATATGAATTTATTAAATTGTAAATATTTAGACATTTTTTATGTGTAGTCGATTTATAGAGATAAATAGAGGTTTTAAATTTATGTTTGCCTTAACAAATTGCTTAAGCTTTTAATTTTTGATTACAATTTCGCAGGCGTCTCTGACAACTTCAAGAACGTTTGGGGAGATTGCAGTGCAGGTTTGTAAACAACTCAAATTTGTTACAGTAGTTTATTATTTTTTATTGCTTAGCTAAATTAGCAATTATTTAAAATAATTTTAATATCTCCGAATAATAATTATTACAAAATTAACAACAAATTTATTTAATATCTTTGCATTAATTACGAATTTCTCAAACAATCTTAATGTCATTATAATTTAAATAAGTTTCTACACCAGCTACACAAGAAGCTTTGTAGAGATTAAACTTCATTGCAAGTCTTTGATCTGGGATCCAAGGGATGATAGGTGGTAGTATAGTTATTAGTAATATAAGCAGCTACAATTTTAGACAACCTCTGTAGTCTGTAGTATACCGTCAAATTTAAAATCAGTTTATGTAATTTGAAAAATATTTTATTACCCCATATTAATTTTCAAGAGTCAAATAGAGCAGCAGAGCGGAGAGCTCGACATTGCTTAATGCTAAAAATTAACAAATTAAACAGCTAATTTTTCAAGCTCAACACATACTCTTATTATTGCTAATTTTAAATAGCAATTAAAATTTTAAAGCGATCTTTTAACATTTTTAAACAGTCAACTGAATATTTAAAACACAAAACGATTTATATTCCTCTCTAAGAAATTACAGTTCACTTTCAGATCCATTTTCATTATCCAATTTGACTTTATATCTCAAGTAGCTTGCAGTTAAAATCTTGCAGAAATTTCTGATTTTTTTGTTGCAAGAATCCTGTTGCTAGTTCATCAAATATTTAATATTCAATTTATAAAAATATGACATGAGAAATAATTTCTAATAGTTTATAGCAATTATTTTCTAAAATTTACTTTTTACGCCTCCATCAGGAAAGTATTCAATTGCATATTTCAAATGCGGCTTGAAAAGCTGGTTTTCTCGCCTAGCGTTTGAAAAATACAGTGATTATTTTAAAAAATGTTGGTATTCTTGGTTATATTTTGTATGTCAAATCGAATTAAATTAAATAGGTATTACAAATTTTTGGGATAAAAGGCACTTTTTAATGCAATTATAACACAACTAACTGATTTTATAATTATATGTAAGTATACTATATTTTTATAAAAAAAATGTTATAAAAAATTAATGTAGCAAATACCTATATTTTTTAGGTTAATAATTAAATTTAAACGTCAAATTTTGAATTCAAATATTTTACTACCAACAACAAAAAATCCTTAATACCAAATATTTCAAAAAATAATTAAATTTTATATATTTAACTAATTATAGAAGTCTGCATAAAAAATTACGGCCTCGGCTAATCCGCCTCGGCCTGTAAAAAAACTCGTACTTGGAAAAATTTAGTTTCCAGCCTAATGATAAAAATAACTATTTCTGGTCTACTTAACCGCCTAAGTTAATAACTATTACGTAAAATACAAAGAATTTTTGGGTGAGCAAAAGACCAAGTAGTTAACATGCTAGTTTCTTGTGCCAAAATTTATGGGTTTGATTCCCGTATCGTAGGTACCGCGACTTCAAGCTACATTATAAAACATAGTCGAAAAACATTTCATAAATTAATTTTTTAACTTGTGAAATATAATTAAATAATCTTGAAATGAACAAGTTAATAAAACGTTTAATAATAATGTTTTTATTGAGCTTTCAACGTTTGGTACACGTCTTCGTCAGAATAATTCAATATAATGTAATGTTTACAAGTTTAACTTGTTCATTTCAAGATTATTTAATGAAAAACATTTCAGATTCCGAACTACTGATGGAAAAAATTACCAGTGGCGTAACTACACCATCTGAAGCCCGTGGCAAATTTATTAAATGCCCCCCTCCCTAATAAAAATCGTCACGTCGTAATTGAACGTTAATAAATCATTTAAGAAGTTACCCAACAGTATTATACCTTTAATAAATTTAAAAATATTTTATTTGAAAATATTTCCTTAACAAAAATGTTTTTCCCTGAGATTGACACTAAAAATTTTAAATTCCCTGACTTTCTCTGACGAGTTCTAAATTTCCTGACTTTTCCAGGTTTTCCATACAAGTGGGAACCCTGTTATATAAAATTTATAATTTTTACTAATTTTTGTTTCAAATGTTAGGTTACTTCCAAGTTTGTAGCCTCTCGACCTTTGCAAGCTCAATGACATTTTGCCAGCCCTGTCACTCTATAGTTACTCCACTGTCTATTACTATGTTTTTTGAATCTATATTAAGCTGTAGGTGCACTGTATGCCCAGCCATATTTTTAATAAGCAAAAGACACAGACAAAAGAACCATAAAATAATGTAAACAAACCGTGTTTTATTTAGAACCCTGGCAGTAATGACAATTCCGACTATAGTAGTACAATTAATTGAGAACTAATTATCCAAATTAAAAGATTTAGAAAATACTGAGTATAGAAACTTTAAGGAAAAATCATAAATACTTTCATAATAAATTTATTACAGCGGAAGCTAAGATTTGAACAAACATTGCCGAGATTGTAGTTTTTTTTAAATATTTCGGTATTGTTGCTACAGGAACGCAAACGAAATTTTATATTTTTATTGAAAATTTTGACTGGTACTACGTTTTCTTATTTTGTACCGATTGCCAGCAGTAGCTTCTATACACAGTATAGCAAGAAACCTTATGATCTGGCGCAGTGTCCTCCTAGTCTGTCTGTCAGTCCATATAACTCAAATTATTCAGTATTATTTAATAATTCAGTAAATTCAAAAAGATTCAGTAAATTATTTTTTTACTTTTCAAATTTTTTACCTTATAAATCACAAATTTTAATGGCGCATTCAAATTTTTATACTTGAAATCCGAAGGGGAGGGGAAGAAATATTTACAAGTACTCCTTGATATGGGTCTACCCTTATTTATTACGTAGTGGATGATGTTATTTACATTTTATTATCTTCTTATTTTGGCTATGCATTGGCTTATTGAATTTATTTTTTTAATTTGCATAAACATATTACTTTTTAAAATTCAATTCACGATTATAATTATTATTAAACAATCCCACAACAATTTGTTTATTTTTCACATAGCACCCTGTCGTCTGAGTTTTGGGTTTTAGAGTTAAATTTTCATTGTTCATTATTCAGATTCTACCAAAATTTACGCTGAATGGGGCGGGGCTCTTAACAAAGAAAAATAATTTATAGAGATAAATAACTAACACAAAATTTTATTAAATAGGGATGAAGTGGGCCTAAGTAACGGTGTAGATTTTATTACTCCTAATAATTATTTGAATTCTGGAGAATAATTAAAAATGTGTGGAATTCCAGAAATGCAAGGAATGTATCCCCAGTTTACCTACACAAATTTTTGGAAATTGTTAACCTCTCGGAATGATACTTTTGGCACTAATTAGAGTGTATACGATGTCACTCCCCTATTAAATTTTTAGGCAATAGAATGAAAATAGTTATTTATATACCAAAGATTATAAGTTGAGAATGCTTTCTAAATTATATTAATTCAAACTTTAATCCGCGATGTACAAACATTTAGATTTATTATAACTTCAATAATTATAAATACAGATATTATAGTACCTATATATTTTTAGTGACGAAAATAAATATTTTGTTTGCAACCACCTAAATTATTATATAAAAAAATTGAATGGTGAAAATAAGTCAAAAAATTCATTAGTGAAATAAACCTATGAATCAGCCCTTGAAGGGTTATTAGTAATTGATTGGAAACACTCTGGATAAAATATTATACTATAGATAGAGTCTGAAAACTAGAAAGTTTTATAAATAATGACGATGAAGATATAAACTAACTCTAAATTGGAAAACACTTGAATTAAAAAAGAACTATTAGCTATTCGACATTAGTATCTAATTTACCTAAGTCATTAAAAAGAAATTAATCACAAAATAGTGATTTAATCGATGTTCGATTTAATGCGCTATTCTTGATAACATTTAATTTTGGTAATACTCTTATGTAGGTGCCTACTACTTAAACTAAAACGTTAATGAATTACTATGGTATTTATTAACTTTTAACTTAATTAGTTTCATCATGGGCATCGGAACTTAAAGTTGTACTTTTGAATCAGCATTTACTAGAAAATACTCAAATTAAAAATTACATGAATTTACTTAAAATGTTAACTTCATTTGATTAATTAACTTAAAGCCATGAAAATTTTAAAATGTGTGTATTTTAAGATATAGATTATAAAATACTAAAAATTGTAAATTAATCCATAAAGCTGTTTTTAAAATAAATAGTGAAATATTAGAAAAGCCCATCCTTAAATATCACAAAACACAAAATATCCTAATGCAATAGCAGAGGTTTCGAAAAGCGTGTAACAATTTACAAAAAAAAAATGATAATAAAATGTAAGTTATTAATGAACAATATCAATGAATTTTTAATAGATTTTATTGTAAATTATTTATAACAGAATGAACGTGAGATTTAATCTACCAAATCAATTTATTCAAAGTTACACACAATCGTTTAAGAAATATTGCAAAATCTCACATCAAAACACAACCAGAAATAGTTAATCCAACGTTGGAAAGTGTAAAATTTTGTATTAAAATTTGAAATTAATTACCGGGAGAAAAGGTTAAAATAAATTACAATGAAAGTCCGAATAGCTCGGTCGGTAAAGTATTGAACTTTAATTCTAGGTTTAAGGTTCAAGTGTACTTGTTATACTGGTAGTTATATTTTTTTAGCAGAAATTTTCATTTTGTGGACTTTATTTGCATTTTGCATATTATTACTGCAACTACCTATATACTAAGTACTACATAAAATAGAAAATTTGTTTGTGTGTTTGTCCACTATGCAATCCTAAGTCCTTTCACCGATTTAAACCAAATTTTGCACACTTACTCAGTAGGACTCGAGTTAGGTTTTTGTGAAAAACATTTTTTTTTTAATTTAGTTGAAAACAGATTGCAAGTATTTAGAGACTAATGACTATCAAAATATCGTCAACAGCAGGTGCGATAATAAAAAAGTTACAAAAAAAAACATTTCTGAGACATAAAATTAAACAGATTTGAACGAAATTGTGGTTCTCAATCTCAATTTAAAACAAAATATTCAAATTTTTGCGATTTTACAACAAAATGCCATTTTGCCAAAACCGTTATAATGTATTTTCTATATATATATGTATAATTATTATTGTAATAGGAATTCGATCGATAAAATATTATATAGCTAAAAAACAATAAAGAATTATATAATTAAAAATTTACATTATAAAGAAACTGTGGTGGCATATTATTCGGCTATCCGGTAATCATGTTACTAAATTTAATACTAGAGATAAACATTTTAATAAAACAAGTTTCTTACCTTAACAGTTTTAATATAGTTTACATTTAAAGAAAAATGTAGTTTTCACACTATTTCACAATAATTCACTGCTACATCACTGGAGAAAAATTGTTGACTAACTAACCTTTATTTGTTGACAAACCCACGAAGTGGACCCTACCTACAATCAGAAAGGAAATTTATTAATTTTTATATTCTTCAGTTTGTGGTTTTGGTTGAACTTACCTTTAACACTGCAGTCCTGTCGCAAAAGTCGTCGTTTTTCGTCCAATTCCAGCCTAGGGCACCAAACATAAAGTTCAAATACTCGCACGATTTATTAACGGCCACGAAAGAATTTTTTCAAATAAACAATTGTCACTACTATTAAAACCAAAAATTAAATAAAAATTGATTCGCGATTATTTAAAGCTTTCATCAAGCTTGTTCACAAAAATTCGTACTCGACACCACACTCCCGACCGCGAAAACCGACAGAAGCAATTACGATTTTTGCATGCGCGAATACCGCACAACTTATCTGTAATTAAAAATTAAAAATTAAGATTAGTATAAGTAAAATCTACCGAAAAGAATGCGGAATACTTGGAAAATAAAACCGCCAAATGGTAAAAATTACTATATGGAACTTCATTTGTTCCTCATATATGGGATACAGCAGAATCAATCAAACGGCTAAAATCAACTATTAAACAACGGTTAAGATAATTATGGAAAATTAAACAAGTTTCTTACCTTAACAGTTTTAAACGCAGTTTACATTTAAAGAAAAATGTAGTTTTTGCACTTTTCTACAATAATTCACTGCTACATCACTTGAGAAAAATTTTTGAACAACTTTTAATTGTTGACTAACCTTTAATTATTGACAAACCCACGAAGTGGACCCTACCTATAAAACAAGAAAGAATTTATTAGTATTCATGTTTTTTGGTTCGTATTTTCAATCGAACTTACCTTTATCACAGTAGTCCTGTCGCAATAGTCGTCGTTAGTCGTCCAATTCCAGCCTAGGGCATCAAACGTAAGTTCAAACACTCGCACAAAGTATTAACGACCACCAAAAAATTGTGTTTAATGAACACTAATCACTTCGGCTATTAAAACCAAGATTTTAATAAAAAATTATTCGCGAATTTTTAAAGCTTCCATCAAGCTTGTGCACAAAATTTCGTACTCGACATCACACTTCCGACCGCGAAATTACGATTTTTGCTTACGCGAATCCCGAACAACATTAAACACCAATATTTGTAAGTGGAAATTCCACACACAAAATTTGGAACACTTAAAAAACGACGCAAAATACTACATGGGAGGGTAGTAACCGATTAATTAACTGAAACCTGACCTGCAACAAAGGAATAGATTTTTACTATAAAAAAATCGAGCGTTTCTTAAAGAAAAGTGTCTTTAAAACAAAAATAGTTGTCAGACAAAGCTTAAATTATGGCTTGGTTAGAGTTTTTGCACTTTAAATCAAAATAATACTTTTCGTTTATTTTCTAACAGTAGTGGACGTTTTATGGCCGGAGGAGTACAAGCAAAGCAATTGTTTACACAAAAAGTGAAACTTTGACCTTGTTTATTAAAATGCCACAAATTCGATTTTTGCTGACGTTCAAAAGACAACAATTTTTTTCAATCAAAATCAAAACCTTGAATTTTTATGTTGTGGCCGGTATACAAAGAAAAAACTAAATATTCTATCTTTCGTAAATTAAGTATAAACAAATGAATTAATGTTTATTTAATCATAAAAATATTAATAACTTAAGTTTTCCGGAAAAATCAACCTTCCAATTTGTCGATGAAACGCAAACTACGTATTTAAACTGAAGTTATTCAATCAAATGATGCTAATATAATATTTGATAATCAAATGACATTAATTGCATATTTGACAATCAAATATTAAATGTACCGCGTAATAAAATCCGAATAAAATTCTGCAAAAAAATTACATATAAGAACATGAATGTCATTTCTCCAGATAAAACAAAAACAAATTTAAAATATGGGAAAAATCTGACTGATCATACAAAATTTCTACCAATGTTGAATCTTTCACAAAATTTTCTTTTCCATACAAACGAATAACAATTTTTAACTTACATTTTTGTTCCTCGAGTTTGTCGGAAAATTTGTTGCCAAGCGATTCAATGCTGACTAAATTTCTTTCTTCGAAATGACGCTGACTGCAGTTTGACATTGTTCACACTATGAATCAAAGCCATAACGGCCGAAAATAATTCTGCAAAACAAAAATTTGTATTAAATTTTCTACATAGAAAGAAACCACCGGAAACGGCACGCAGTCATTTTTGTAAAAATCAATGTTAAAAAGTGCCGACAGGTTTAATATTGCAAAATAAAAACGTTCGTCTAAAAGGTGAGTCATACACAAACTTTCTTGATCATACAAAGTAAAACATGTTATGAACCACTGATTTTTAAATTACTGATTTTCAAAATAAATCAATTTTCACTTTGATGGAGAAGAACAAACCACCACCAGTTGAATTTGACAATTTCCAAGACTTCGCATCTACCACTTTACGTCACAGTTTTACGTCACAAAATTACTAAAGCGTCCAACCAAAAATATACAGTAACATATTTTATAAACGTTCATACAAATGAAAGCTAAACTTGTAACCAATTTATAAATGTTATTCAACTTACAACATCTTCAGGTTTGATTCTCAAAAAAAATCTAGTGAAAATTATCGTTTCGTAGACCCAAAAATGTCCACAAGGGTGGAAAATAACAACACAATAAGAGTACATTTTTGAGACGTCATACTTCGACAACGTTTAAAACAAAAGTGTTTATAAATTCTTTTTGAATATAAAAGGTGAGTCACTGATAAAGTTTTCGCACATATATAAGCCGGAAGTTAAAAAATTAAAATGATTTGAATTTTCTTGAAGCACATTTAAACATCTACAAGGTGAAAGTGAAAATTTAATAAATAATTTTGTAAAATTTAACGTAAACTTAACAGAAAAGTTAAAATAATGTAATTTTAACCGTAAGTAAAGAAAATTATTATAAAAAAACGCAATAAAAAGGCAATCATTAAGGTACTATATTTGATAGGTTAGGACTAAGAATATTTGAATAACAAGAAAACCTAAAATTACATTGTAAAAATTGATAATATTTAAAATAAAATGTAGTAATGCGATATAATGCTCTATTTCACGATTATTTTTCAATTACTCGCATATAGCTAAGAAAAAATAATTATTACAAAAATCAAGTAAATACATTCAAAACAATTAAAAAAGTAAAAATTAGCAATAAAACGTTAAAAAATTAGTATGGATTAAACATGACTTTACCATGAAATCCAAATAACTAATCTATGCGATGTCACGTGCTTTTATTTTTTAAATAATAATTTTTTACTTTGCGATTAAAATTCTATTATTTTAAAATTTCTATTTATAGTTTATGTTAAATTTTATATTTTACAATGCATACTAAGACAGCCCAGCCCGCTTAGAATTACAAATAAAAAATTTTGGAACCCCGGTCTCGCAAATAAAAAATTATTTAATATAGTCGATTACACAAAATGCACACAATTCTGATATCTCTGACCTCGGAGCGTCTAGGAAAGGGGGGGTATAGAAAACTTGATTTAAATGTCCTGATTAGTCAACATTTGACTAATCAAATTGTGCAGCAATAAAAACTAAAGCCCTTCTCGCAATTTCGCATTTTTAATATCTTTGATGTTTGGTAAAAAGAACATAAGGCAGTATTCTAGTCTAGAAAACTGAAAAAATCGAAAATTTTTGTTTTTATATTTTGATAGTTTAGATATTCAAAAATCTCGTCTTAGCAGGACTTTTTGAAATTCGAATTATTTTAAAAGCTATAGCCACTTTAGTGTCGTGGCAACGCGATTGGTTTGGACGGAACTATTCTAAGAAAAGTATTAAAAAATACTCTTTATTTCTTTTTTTAGTGTTTTTTAAATTTTTTTATTTAAATATTCAATTTAAGGTAGAAGAGGGCCCGATATATGAAGCCGGATTCGCTGATTGAAAAAATGTAAGCAAACAAAAAAGTATCAATGTATGGCTTAGACTTCGCATAACTTTACCTGAAATTTTAATCTTGTTTTTCTCAAAACTACATTTTTCAAAATTCTTGTCATGATTTCCCAAGTTCTACTGAACCGATTTACTTGAATTTTGGTGTGAGTCTTCTCTATACATTTCTCTATCGTATGAACTAGGATTATAACAAAATTTCAATTTTTACTATTTTTAAAAAATTTGCAAAGGTAAAAAAAATTGTAAAAAAAACTTTTTTTCTTTTCAAACAGCCACAATTTTGCGAAAAAATATTTTTTTTAAATTATTTTAGTTAGTACGATAGCAGTATTTCTCTAGATTAATAAATCGTTTTCTTTTTTTAATTCAGATTACTAGGAGGGTTACAATCGTGACAAACTTCGCGCGCCATTTTTTTGAGACCTCTCACTTTATCAACCTGTAACTTTTTGAAATTTTAATTTATTTACTTTTTTTTATTGTCATGTATTTTTTAAACGTTAATAAATATCTTGTAAAATAATGGATAATAAAAATAGTGACTGGTTTTTCTGTAATGCACCTAAAAAACACCTAAAATTCGTGCTTCTAGACTAGAATACCGCCTTAAGTCAAAAAACATAAGTTTTCAGTAGAAGCAAATGAAGTTGTTTTTACCGTTTAAAAAAGATAAATTTCGAATAACGTTTATTATAAAATAATAAAACCTAACAAAATGTTAAAATAATAAATTTTAACTGTTAAGTAAATAATTACATACTACAAAGAAACATAACATTTTTTCAGATTTTAATTTCTTGTTTATTCAAATATTTCTAAGTTCAACCCTGTTTAATGTGAATTATTGTTATTTTTGTTTCTTTATATATTATGTTTCTTTGTAGTATGTAAGTATTTACTTAACAGTTAAAATTTATTATTTTAACATTTTGTTAGGTTTTATTATTTTAACATCACATACTACTAAATACCACATAAATACTTAAAAAATTGTAAAAACTTTTTTAAGTTATTTTCTATTTTAACGTTTATTATATTTTCTCTCTCATACTTTTATTTTTGCGATATGACTTAAGTTCTTTATACCATTAGAAAGGAAAAAAATAGAATCGTACGATATACTGAAATAGCTCAAAAACGGAAATTTTTGACTTAAGTTGTTTATACCAAACATCAAAAAATTTATTTTGACATTTTAACAAAACTGCCCCGTGTGAAGCCGGGTATATAATATACCGGGTGACGGCCAAAGAACTGAACAGAGGGAAATAACATGGGATATTGATTTTTCTGAAATCCTGCTTACCATTATAACGGATAAGATTTAAAAACGTACCAAATTAAAGAGATTTTTATTCCGCATCAAAAGATACTCAACACTTGATATTTTATTCTTTAATTATTGTTAAAAACTCAACAGTAAAATTAAGAATATTAGCAGGCTTGGTCGCCGCGTTACGTCAGTTGCCACCTTGCACATTGTTGTTCCAATTGATATCTTTTTGTTCTTGAGTTTTGGGTACCAAATAAAACTACCTACTTTTAACTTTTAATATTAGTCAACTTTTTATAATAACTACGATAGGAAAACATGAAGTAAAAAAAGCAAAAACAGTAGCTATACCATGAACTAAAACTTTTTCTTCGACAGAGTGAGTTGTGTTTGTTAACTAAATTAATTATAATCTGTCAAAGTATATCTTGTTGTTAAATAATTATTCAGCTTTCAAACATAAACAATAGAAATGAAGTCTGTTAATATTTTTTTTTAATCTGTATTTCTTAATTTTACTGTTGAGTTTTTAACAATAATTAAAGAAGAAAATATCAAGTGTTGGGTGTATCTTTAGACGCGGAATAAAAATCTCTTTAATTTAATACTTATCCGTTACAATGGGAAACATAAATTTAGAAAAATCAATATCCTATGTTATTTCCCTATGTTCAGTTCTTTGGCCGGTCAACCGGTATATCCGTACATGCGTAGGTATATTGCATAATTAAATAAATTAAATTAAATTTGCTTTTGTGTTATAATTTAAACTTGTTAGGTTAGCAATTGGAATTTCGTAGTAACAATTTTGTTGGATCAAATTTAACCTAAATTTATTGTTTAGTTAGCCTGATGGTTGAAGTTATAAAACAAAAATGGTAGTTTATTTAGGATTGATTTTGAAAGCGAAGCTGGATAAAGAGGTGTTTTGACTTTCGATGTAATATGATTCAATTAAAAATAAAAAGAACAAAATAGTAATTAATTGATTTACAAAGTTTAACGTTGTAAATTGAAATTAAATTTTGCATTGCAAAACGAAAGAAAAAGCACTGCGATAAACGCATAATTATAAGGTATGGCGCAGTACTATCGTTCAGGTTAATTTATTCAGTAAATTTTAATACAACTTATTTCAATAAATTAAATTATAAGAAATAAGAAAAATTTATTACGATCATTAAATAAAAAGAAAAAAAATAGTATCTTTAGTGAAAAAATTTTCAAAATATAATTAAGGGATTTTATGAAAACTAATATTATCACTGCATTACCAATGTGATTGTTAATTTTCAAACTAACAAGATGATCTACGTTAATTGAACTGTGCGTATCACTTCATGTATACTGAAGAAACGGTATTTTCAATACTAGCAACTTACGTATTGTGGTGAAAAAGACGATTCGCACCTACCCTGTACACGTTTGATGAAGGTTTTATTTTGTTTTAAATAATTTTAAGTTGTAAGACTGTAGAAGTTAGACAGGTGGGGGCAAACCGACGAGGAGATTTGCTTTTGCCGACGAGTCGCCGCGCGAGAGACAGCGGTTCGGTATCACGTCAAAACGCCGTCCCCAAAGACGCCGTTTCAAGAACGCCGTGGGAAAGATGCCGTCCCCAAAGACGCCGTTGCAATAACGCCGTGGAAAATACGCCGTCACAAAATGGCCGTTGTCCAATAATGTCGTATGGCAATACCGCCGTCACAAGATGGCCGTGCCTAATTACGCTGTCTTAATAACGCTGTGAGGTGTTATAAAAAATTTATTCATTTAATTCATTTTTATGGGTTAAAAATCTATCAAAGATTAATCTATAAAGTTTATAAATAAATCCAAGATTTGCCGTGGTTGTGGAGCGCAACAGAACTCGAAAATAACAGATTTGTGAAGGGGTTCGTCCAGGATGACAATAGATCCAAAATTTGCAATGATTTATTATTAATTATTAAATATTTATAATTGTGTATTAAAAATTAATATAATTATTGGTATATAATTATGGTATAATAATTATGGTATAGAGACCGTTCATTAATTCACCCCTTCAAACACCTTCACAAATCTGTTATTTTCGAGCTCTGTTGCGCTTACCACACCACGGCAAATCTTGGATTAATATATAAACTTTATAGATTAATCTTTGATAGATTTTTAACCTATAAAAATGAATTAAATAAATAAATTATTTATAGTAGGGTTATTAAGACGGCGCAATTGGGCACGGCCATTTTGTGACGGCGGTATTGCCATACGGTATTATTGGGCAACGGCTATTTTGTGACGGCGTATTTTCCACGGCGTTATTGCAACGGCGTCTTAGGGGACGGCGTCTTTCCCACGGCGACTTTGGGGACGGCGTTTTGACGTGGAACCAGCGGTTAGATTTTTGGCTCGTTAATTTTTGACTCAAGTGAGTTATTGTTAAGATTTTTGCCTTTCGCCAAAAAAAAAGCGGCCACCTCGAGCATTGTGCCATGTTTGCTCGAGGCAATTTTTGAGATTTTTGATATAAGTTTAAATTGTGAATTAAATTTGTGAGTACTGAATTTTTGATTTGAATAAATGAATTTCGATGCGAATGCATTAATTACGTAATTTTTGGATAATTTTTGATAATTGGAATTGGATATTTTTGATGCGTTGCTACCAAGCGGTAGTTGATTTGATTTGAGTAGTTTGGATTGATTTAATTGATTTGATAAAATTTGAAGAGAGCGATTGAAATTATAAAGTTTAAAATTGGTTTTGAAATTGCAAGAATTAACATTTGCATTTGTACGAGCGAAGGCCAGATGGTGATAACAAGGCGTTTTGGATACGCATAAAATTAAACGTGCGAGCCCATTTAAAAATTTAACAGTGAATTGTATTTGAATTTATTTACGATACAAAAATTGGTTTTTGAAGAAAATTGATTGGTTTTAATTGATTTGGATTTGGATTATAATTAATTATTGATTAATTATTAATTTATTTTTAATTATTTTTGAAGATTTATTTAGAAGAAGTTATTAATTTTATTTACGGAGAAGTTTTTTTTATTGAACAATATTTTTGAAAGCAAAAATTGAATGTGTGGAAATTGATTATAATTTGAATTTTGTTAATTGGAAATTTGTTTTTGAAGAAATTATTATTGGAGCAAAATAATAATTGTTTATCATTACATCTAAATTGTCGTCAATACGTGGAGCTCGATTTGAGCATTACATTTAAATTGGATTACTAATTGGTAAATATCTTTTGGAATTTTGAACCCACCCTGAGAAGTCTTAGCGAACCGACTTGGAGGCCGTAGAGATTGATGGTGTTATTTTGCAGTTTGCCACGCACTGTAAAAAAATATCATTACAGTATATTAGTGAAGTAAAATTTTGCAATAGGCTAAAAAACAAGAATTTTATCTTTTTTGTATTTGAAGGAATCAAATGATTAATTATTTGAGTAACTTTGCAAAAAAAATCTTGCTCCATATTTTGCCGATTTATTAATATTTACTGGAAGGAAGGAAGAGTTGATATAGGAAGTTTTAGGGGATATGGTTGCTTTTAATAAATAACTATGAATAAGTTAGTTTGACCTACCCAAAGTCTGTTAAGTAGCCTCGAGTCACCAATGCTAGCTTCAACCAATCTGACACCTTCTTGGCAGGTTTAGAAGTCGATACGTACGTGTGAATATTTATATAGAGGATCGATTAATAATATTAATTCAAGTTCAACTAATATTCATGTTCTCAAACTAAATTCGAAATCATTCTACGTTATTTCCAAAATGTTACGGTTTTAAAGACTGCAAAATATAAGAATTTATTTTGCTTAACTATCTGTTAATTTTAAATAAACTATTGAAGTAACTTTTATATTATATCGGTCTATTACATATTACCATATAAAAACCATTTTCTTTTCCTTCCATCGCATAATTTTAAACACAAATTCAAGTATTATTCACCTAGTTCAAAAAAGTATATATGAAAGCTTTTATAAACAACCACACTCTTGTTCTTTCTAACAGTCTTTTATTTTCTATTGTGATGGCCATTCCATTAGCATATTTTCCATTCTAGTAACACATTTTTTTTCATATGCTATATACATTAAGATAAATAAGACGACGTCACTCAAACTTGTTAGATATTCATATACATTTTAACGCTAAATTTACCAATTTATATTCGTGGTCCCAAATATTTGAGAATTTTAAAGTTGCGTTTTTGTTTTTTATGCATTAATATACTAAGCTGGCCTTGTTATCTATTCCCAAATCGTTGGGCAATAGCAAAAGTTTTTTAATTTTTTGCTGGAACCTAATGTAAACTTCTAAAAACTACAAAAAATATATTTATTTATGCCTAACGTCCGTTTTATACCACCAGTAGAGCAATTAGAGATTAGCAATCTGCAAATGAAATAATTTGAAGTCACGTTAGCAGAGGTCATTTTTGACTTTGTCTTCGAAATGGGCTTTTACCTCTAATCATAGTTTTAAAAAAATTGAAATTGGCTAACATTGTCGTTTAAATGCAATTTTTGTAAAAAAATCTTTAGCAAATTAGATTTAGTAGATAATCAGAACTTTTATTATTGGTGTTTACTCAACATTACTTGCATTTATGTACCTTTGCACCATCCATTCTCAATATAAAATATTTTTACATTGTCTTTGAAGGTAGGGGGTTTTTCACAACAGTGCAATGATTTAAATACCATATTTGAGTTTTGTCAAGAAGGCACTGAAATAAAGACGTTTTGTAAATGAATAATTTTTTGTTAGAGACGAAGGTTTCGGGAAAACGTAAGCAATTGTTGTAAAAAAGCCAAAATTAATTTATGTAGTTTGTCTTACAAGAGTTTCGTAAAGGATATTATTAGTTCAAAAACTTCAAAGTTCAACTCGGTATATGCCTTAAACCCAGTTCTCATGGTTTAGAATTCTGTAATAATCTAAATATAATAGGTATGTAATAGAATTAATAATAGGTTAAAATATAATGCTTAATAAACAACAAATTAATTGCTCAGATGAAGTGCCTCAATTTAAAGTGCCGATATTTTGGAATATAAAGTACAGGAAATAAGATATTTTGAAACAAGGGATTTTTTACTATAGCTTCCGTTAAAGTTCCTTTTAATATTTTATACTAAAAATTTTTATGGTAGGTATATTTATTAAAATATTTAATAACATTTTTTTTATGTAAACGGTCTTAACCTTTTTACAATTAAAAATTCTTTGCGAGGTTTCATTAAAAAATTTTTAATTTAAATAATTATCCACTTATTCTTTTACAACAAAGTGATAAAAAGGAATTTGTAAGTGTTCGTGCATTTTATTAGCATTTAAATTAATTAAAGTGCATTTTCGCTTTTTAATTAAACCTCTCCAAAGAACTTAAAACAATATTGCAAATCGTGTAAATACTAAGTGCATTCGAAATAAATTTTTTCTCGACATGTACTCAAAAATATCTTTATTATGTATAAAGTGTTAGAATACAAATGTTATTACTAAGTTAATACCACTTTATGTGGCGATTATCCAGTGATTATGTAGAAATTTTAATACTGTAATGCTTCCACAACGGGAAACGTGTTTTGAATGTAACTTGAGTCAAATGTTAAAAACCGAGATTTTAAATATGTAGTCGTAGAATCAAATGAAAATTACATGTTCTTTTTCCGTAGCGCCCGATTTACATATTTACATATTTACATATTTTAGATTTATAGTTAACCGAAGAGGAAATTAAAATTTTTAAATTATCAACACACTTGTGTCATCCGGGGTACTTTAATTTATATTAACATTGCTTATCTACAAATGCCATCATAAAATAGATTGACAGTTCATTAACACTGAATACTGAAGAGTAATGATCCGGGTTATGCATCAAATACCACAATAATAATCTGATGAAAGTACCTATACATTTATTGGAGTTTCCATTGTATAATCTATATTATTATAATATTATTTTCGTGTTTAAAATTCTAAACTTTGGTCGACTATTTATTAAAACTTGTAAAGTTGTGGTTTGTACGGGATAATTAGGCGACAATGGACGTATTATAAAACGCTGCTGGCTGCCTTCATACCAACTTCAACCCCAATAAGTTCAGGCTTCATCGCCAAAGGCGAGAAAACGTTCCGTTAATGTCATTTGGTTACGAGGTCATTTAAGCATTATCTTAGGGAACGGGAAATAGGCAATTGACTTTTTAAATTGAGCTATTATTTTTACTCAGACGAACTGCTTAACCTTTAATTTTCTTATTTCTTTTTAAATATTTATATATATTGCTTTTTTCATTGGCAGGTTACACATTTTTGTGGTAATAGAAATCAGCTCCTTTTATTAATTCCATTATTCTCACATTTTAATGTTTTACGCTTTTATAATCACAATGACTATTGAAAGTTGAAAACTTTTCGGCGGAAATAGCAAAAAACTATGAAAAATGTTAATAATTTATTTTTTAATAAATTATTATATACTACCACCACCAACCACCCTACGTACTACGGAGGATGAAGCTATAAAAAAAGGAAGTTCCTTAAAATATTATGTGTCGCTTCTAGACTTCCTCTATAAATTTTCATTTTTTACATTAATATTTTCAATGTAGTAATTATCACAGAAACATGTGATTGTATAATTATTATTCTCTTAATTAAGTTAAAATTAAGCTCTATAGTTAATCAAGCTAATTGTAAGTTCAAAGTGAATCGCAATAACTCACGTACATATTTATTTAATTTACATTATAATGGTTACAAATTTAAAGTTCACTGCTCTAATTAATTTTGCTCATTAAAAAATCCTTTACAAATTGCAATTTCCATCATGATTAAATAGCATTGTTGAGATTCAAAAAAATAAGAAAATGTTTCTTTGAGAATGTCTATGACACTATATACAGACATCAACTTGAACAAAAAAATTTGGCTAAAAAAATTTATTTTACACTTTCAGCACAAAGAACAAGAAAAATAAAATAATGTAGGGGCATAAAAACTTGTTTAAATTTTTCCAGCGCAAATGCTTTCATATTATAGTTATTTGAATCTTCATTTGTATACTACATAATAAAAAAATTGATCGCGGAAATGTTGGGTCAAAAAAAGCCAAAAATACATATTTACCTAAAAAAAGTACTCATACTCGATGAAAAATGTTTAAAAAGTTTTATTACCTAAAAAAATTTGAAAAAGACCTTGGAAGTTAAAGCAACAATAGCCGCAATTGAATTGAACAAAAGTATGAAGTAAATTAAATTTTATTAAAAACGATACCGTCTTTATAATTTATAGGCAGAAATACACAGTGCTCAACTTGAATTCTAAAAAATAATTTCAAAGATTAAATCTAGCGAGATTAGAATTTCATTTTCTTTAATAAATTATATTTAACTGTTTTTTCACAAATCTTCCGTTTTCATGACTGCTTTTTTTATTTTTCTTATCTTTCAAACATATTTGTGGTTCAGCTTTGTTTCAAAGTAATACGTGGGTTTTAAATGAATAAAACTGTAAAGTAAGAAAAAGGGCTCAAAAATCAGGACTAGGCTGCTGCTAATCAGCCCTACTTTAAATCTAGTCTTACTCTACAATTACAGTGTTGACCTGAGCGACCAAAGGGTTGTATAAAACGTATAAAATAATCGACAGCTCAACTTAATTCTTAAAATTTAAAATGGTAGACATTAATTTATGGTTGTTGATTTTTATATAAACACCAAAGATTATTTATAATGGGTCGAAATGTGAAGGACCGCAATCTAAAAAAATACATTAATAATTTTACCTTTACCTTATTAATTTCGAATACATGCAGGTCAGAACAGTTAGTAAATTATAACATCTCTTAAAGTGGCATTCGCCTGAAACAATAAATGATTTGAAATATTTTGCAATATCTAGAGAAATCGAGAGTAAATCACAGACCAAAATCTTATACACTAATTTCTTTTTCTTTTCTGCCATTTCTGCAATTAATTCCCTTGCAATTCCTAGACGATAAACAAACAATTGAAATGATTTTGTAAATAAGACACACGCCAGTATGAGATAACAGAAACAGGCGGGATCTTTTAAGATAATTTATAAGTAAAAAATTAAATTATTATTTTTGTTCTAATTTTTGTATAATTTAATTATTTCGTTTTTCTTTTTATTTTATTTGAATTAAAAAAACCACGTTTGTTGAAAAATTAAGTATCGCTTCAAATTAAAAATGAACTTCAAAAATGATTCGGTGGAAGATAAAATTATTCAATACGTGTTGAAATATATCATTATCAAACTTGCGTGATTTGCAACACAAGTGTGTCAACATCAAACGCGTTCGATAATGATTACCTTTCAACACTATTTTAAATCAAAAGAGCGTTTGAAGTACCATTTTGTCACCGGTGACAGAAATAATGACTTTATAAAACTTAAAAAGTAATTATTTGCATGTGTAATTAAAATAAACCAAAGATAATGGTGGGAATAAAAAATGAATGAACTGTAGGTTTACTTCGTTACAATGAACTTCTTCGAAAGAAAGTGATGCAATGACCCGAGCTATACTAAATTATAAAAATTTTCTTAATCTTAAAATTATTCTTCTTTGCTCGGTGTACATCCATTATTTAACATGAGACTCTCGTAGTTGAAGTTAAATTGTCTATTTTTGTTAATCAATTCCGTTACCATGCAATGTGTGGCCTTGCAAGCGCACGTGCATGCTCCGCATGTGGTATTGCAACTGGTCTAACAAATTTGCTTCGACGTAATTTTAATGAATCGACTTAATTTTCACAAAATTCTTCAACTTTTCCAATTTATTTAACAATTTGCACTTTACCACAATTAAATTAAACAAAAACATCAACTCAAGTTAAGTTATTTTATTAATTTTCAAACAATTAATAATTTAAATTTTTATTGCGGGAATGATGTTCGTCCGCTAGTCTACTCGACGTTAAGGCGTTCTTGAACAACCTTCAAGCCCCTCTCTTTTCTAGTTTTATTTTCCCCACCTTATTTACAGCTAAAATTTAACTATTTTTTTATACGCAATATGATAAATAAATAAATAATAAAACAAAATTAAACTTTAAAATAATTTACAAAATAAATAAATTATGATTTTTATGGTTTCGAAACACGACAATATACAGAGTAGTGCAAAATAAAGATTCAAAGTGTAAAACGTAATCCAGATGGCGTTTGGCACGTTACTCGGGATGATTCATTAAATAACTTGTTTTAGTTAATAACTCGAAAACATGCAGCTAATTTGTTGTTGCTAATTATGTGTAATAGTTAATTATTTCTGTTACAATGACTCAATTTTTTATTGTTCTTGACAAAATTTATATCGGCTAGCAAATTCTATACTTGCATTTAATTGTACACATCCTGCATAAAGTCAAGATTTTATTGCTATTAAAAATTTTTGTTTTATACTACCTACACCATTTTTATTTTATTTTATAGACTTCAACATAAGGTACATAAATTTAGTTATTTCGACAGTTATTTTTATATTATTCTTTTCTAAATCTGTTTTAAAATCCCTTGTTTTATAGCACAACAATATTATTACGTAAGTGGAAAAAATTTATTGATTGATAAATCGATTTATATATAAAACAACGCTTATTTTGTTACTTTGTAATATATAAACTTAACTTGGCAAAGGAAAACGATCATTAGTTTAAAATGAAACATAATAGGGAGCAAGTCTTGAAGCTCAAGACTTAGGTAGGTATTTTATTTTTTATAATAAGAAATCAATACTTTTCAATTTTTTAAATAAATAACACACCTATACAGAGATGACAGTGATATAATAGATTTTTTCTTCATGCATACAAAATTTTGTTCTTTTCATTCCCCCAATATATTTTTGCTATAATTAAAATTCATTGTATATACTTTGAATATACCAACAAATTTTCAAGTTAATAAAACCTCGTTTACGTCATAAATGAGCATCCGCCCTATACTATATATTATTTTATCTGCTATTTCTCACTTCTTATTGATGCAATATAAAATTATTGAAGCGAAATTAATTTTTGCCAAATTATACCGAGTCGTCGGAAAATAAGAAAACAGTTTTAAACTGTTTTTTGAGGTTTTGTAGAAATTAGGGGGAGATATTAAGGTTTTTATTATTTGGAGAGAAAGAGGATACTTTTAACTAATTAGTGATAATAATAATAATAAGTATTTTTTTTTAATTTTCAGAACAACAATTGTCCAACAATGTACAAGGAGATGCATTATAAGGGTAAGTAGGGAAGTTAAAAAGAGAATAATCTCGTATCTACGTATATGTAGGGTATGTATACTTCACTAATGGATCTCTGCCGTTACAGCTAATAAATGGAGTCCCGATACGAAAGACCACTCGTTCCATTCGCTGCAGTACTCGCTTCATTGAAGCTTTCATCAATATTATTTTGGATTTACATTGCGCTCATTTCTTCGGTATATAAGTTAGTGGGTCCATCATCGTTCCATAAAAAATACCTTTGTAAATATGTAATTGTTGAGAACATTAAAGCGACATAATTATGTGATAAAGGCAATAACGACCAAGTGAAGTGTCATAATAGATTTGCTATTAATATAGAATATATTGTTTATTCTATATTAGAAATAATTATACATAATAAAAAATAATAACTAAGTAATTAACAATAATAATAGATTAATAAACAAACCGTGTCCAGATTCAGTAATAATATTAACTAATTCGCTAACAAAATATTTTATTATACATAGAAAATTAATTTCGCTAATGAGAATTAAATCGGCTGCATGAACAATATTTATATTCGTTTCAATCTTGTCTTCGTGTCACTTTAGACAGGGATGAATTTCAAAGTCTGAGAATAATCGAGCATCAGATGGTACTTAATTAAAGTACCTACCAAATGTTCACCTTGAGAAATTTAGAAACGTTAAGACTGTGATTATGTGCTTCTCTTTTAATTTTTCTAATTTTAACTTAATGCAAGTGTTTCAACGGTGGGATAATTAATTTAGTTGTAAAAGAAACTCAAAAACTTTTCATATTGTAAATTCTTATCTGAATGGATAAAATGGTGCTAACCTAAACTTTTATTATGGAACCTATGTATGTAAAAGATCAAAGTATCAGTCAGTATTGAATTTTAAAGAAATGTAAAAGTAAATGCAGCTTTAGAATATCTAGTATCGAATTATATTAAAGTGTTAATAATAAATATTCAACTTTTTATATGCAATAATCGCATGTAATTCCTAATGGCCGGTGTTTCGGTGCAAAGCTAACTAACTTTATCTCCAGGTTATCTTTATTGCCAACATAAAGTACAGTTACAGATCTTTTCGATCTCTTATTTATATTTCCGATATTTAAACTGCAATTTGAGCCGGCCCAAAAAGAACAAATAATGTTGAATGTAATGGAATATTTTAATTTAAATTTAAATGTGATAAAATATAAAATAGATTTATTTGTTAAGTTAAACTATATGCAATTGTTAATCGTTGCGGTGTTTTACGAATTTCCCCAAATTCGGGAAAAACGTGATCCGATGTAATATTGTCTGGCGTACAAAAGTGTAAAATTTTATTTGATTTAATAAAAATTAGAAAATAAAATTTAAGTATTGGAAAATGTTTTGTGAGCGATCTAGATTGTAATGATCGCGATAAAGCGTTGGAGCTGTTGCAGTTAAATAGTAATCTATGATAGAAACTTATGGCCATTCGTCTTAGTGAAAACTAAGTAACAGAATGTCATTAAACGTATACATAATACAAAATTCCATACAAACTATGAAACAGAAATTATACTGTTACGAGTGTTTGAGTTTAACTAAACTACTATAAACAATCTAACCCCACAGTAACTGTAAGATAAATACGTCTTTAACCTATATTAACCACAAGAACAAAGAGCACATTCTGGATTTCATATTTCTGTTTTGAAATTATTGTTATACCTTCATCATTATTTTCCCATTGCCAAAGGTAGCGGTTTAATTATGTGCCACGTTAATTGAATCTCGGGTACGGGAACTTCAAAATTGATATTGATTTGTTTTACTTCCGCCTAAACTACGAGCTTTATTAACGCCCGCTACAAAATATTTTTTCAATCTGACTTGAAAACAAATTAAAATTAACACATTCTCAGACTATGAAATATTTTGTTTTGAATAACAAAATTAAATTATTAGAGTCATATTTGTAATTTATTATGCTTAAACAGTAGCACATGTTCATGTATATTGTCATATTGTAATATAGACCTATTATTATATACAAGAAATAAACGTTTATTAAAATAAATGAATTTTTGGGCTTTGTTTAATCTTGACTGTGTTTTATTTCCATCCTGAACTCATCTGTTAAATCCTTCAATTTTATTCTCCTATTATTACGTAGCTCATTTATATTATACTATATTCCTATCAGGTTTGAGTGAGTGGATATACGATCCTGTCAACATAAAAGTCCGACAGCTACAAAACTACGCGTTCAATGAAGGTAAATTATGAGAAAATACTAGTTTCTATTAACTGTCACGAAAATAGACAGACACTCTTGCAGTAAGGAAGAAAAATTATTAAAGCATTATTTTATTGAAGCTATTAAAAAAAATTATTCCACGTTAAGCTGTAAATTCAAAGAACGTTTTTTCAGCAAACTTTCTTTTTCTAATTTTATCTAATGGTAAAATAATATAAATAATACTAAAAGAATCTTGTTTGCAGTGAAACAAATTTATATTCTGTTTCAAAATGATATATAGAACAAAGAACGTGTTCATATTGTAAGAAAACTAGGCGTTAATGTAATTCTTTTCTGCTCGAAAAATAATTCCTCCAACCACTTTCTTTCACACTTCAGCGGTGGTGTATTTTATTACAATCCCTTGCAACCACAGTAGTCTTTAATAACACTGATCTTTTAAAGATCAGTCTTGTATGTTAGTTACAGCCGCTAAAATATAAAAAGAGTCCGTTCCGAACAAAGGAGAAGTGCTTTCAAGTAGCACTGAGAAAAATTAATTCAACAGAAACTGATTATCTCTTTGTTTTTAAGAAGCAGAACATTTTGGTAAATCTCAAAAGCTTCATTTATTAACTTAATCTCTGGTTTATGCCATTCGATAAACAATTAGATTCACATAATCGTATAAATATTTTATGAGATTTTCAAATTTGAATTTCAAAACATCAACTGTGCTTACCAAATTGGATTATTTTATTTTAAATATACATAATTGGATATCTGACAGGCAAAGAATAAATTCACTCTATTTGAAAAATATAAAAATTGTCATTGTTGCTACTTCTTTTAGCGAATTGCAAAAATTTGTTATTTTAGAATAATCCGATGAAAAGTTTGAAAAGCTTAATAGCTTTGTACAACCCGATAACAAGTTTGCACAACAATATTATTTGAAAGATATATAGTTTCATAAATTTATTTAATAGCCATCTAAAGCATATTAAGCAATATTCTAGCGATTGTTTTAATACAATAATTTGATGAGGTGTTAGCTCTACGTGTAATCCTGTAACAAAGGATCAACGAAACAGCAACTGTTAAACTATTTTTACCAAGTGACAGAAAACATTCTTCACAATAAATTCTCGAACACTCTTTTATTGATTAATTTTAAAATGAAATATTTTATAAAAACTTTAATTAAAATAAAGTACAAAATATCTCTAGCCACAAATAAATAGTCGGTCGAGATTAAAAAGAAAGTTTTCCCCTAATCTAACCTGTAACTTAACATGTAACCGAAAACAAATAAAAACTATTTTAATTTGCCCTAAAAATATAGGTTTTTTAAAAGTAATCAACCTCATCTAACATAAATATTTATTATCATTTATTAGGAAGTTACCAGGTACAGAAAATTAAACTAAAATAATACTTTTTTCCTATCCTAACCTAAGTTCTAACACATTTATTAATTTATTCGGTTAATTCGTAATTTGAGTTATTCATTATTTAATTTATGCCTTTCGGCGTAAATCGACATTATTATTGTCAGCGGCGGCGTAGCTACCTGCCAGCGAAAAATTCAATCGATGTAAATTTAGTCGGCGTAAATACGTCAGTTGTAAACTATGAGAAAACACGAACACTTAAACAAAACTTTCTTTAAGTTGAAAAATATTATCAATTATCCCTGAAAAATATTAGATACCAGATTCCGAATAATGCCGACATTTTTCAGATTGATATCTGATCGAAGTTATAAAAAAGGGGGCAGTCCTTTTTGCACTACGGTTCAGGCGATTAGAAATAACCGCTTTTAAAATAAAAAGTGTTGGAAATTTATAAGTATTGAATTGTCAACATACATGAAAAATTTGAAAGATGGCATTAAAATAAAGCAATATCAATTTGTCAATTAAGGAAAAGTCGGTAAGAAAATAATAAAGTCGCTAATGGCTTATTCTATTGACAGTGCGTGTGCTCAACGTAAATAGGTGCTTAACTTGTTTTAGTAGGCGAGACCATTCACAGTTGAATTCTAGCTGTAATACTGCTAACAATATAAGTATTAAAAATTTATTTAAAATAAGATTTCGTTAATTATATCCGAATATAACTTAAAAATACAGATCCAATTTTTTCTACATCCGTAATTTTTGATGATCATTTTCGAGTGTAATTTATAGCCAAAAATATCATGAGTTTAGAAACTCCTTGTGGTAACAACGAATCGAATAAGCACATTCAGTTTTTGGCTTCATATGCGTATTTTGAAATAATCCTCAAAATTTAATGTTTATATTTATAATTTACGCTCTCAACTACTATAATGTAATTAGAAAATTTTTAAACTTGTGAGCCTAGTTAACGTACTACTCTCCCATGTTAGTTCATTAGTCGCACACAATTTATTCTTAATCAATATCTTTGAATTTAAACAAGTAAAATTTAAGGCGTTGCATTACATAAAAGAGGTTATTTGTTATTAACTATTACCTACCTAGTAATTTTTCATAATAAACATTTTTACGAACCAACTAAGAAGACAAATTTTATACAGTTTCATCAATTTACCTGTCAACTCAAGTATGAAATTACTTTAAGATCAAAAAAACTTATAATACAGGAATTCAAGTACTTAAACCAGGTAAGAACATATTTTATTAAATTAAATAAGATTAATTATTGAACTAATTATGATCTCATTAAGAACTATAAGAATCTTTAAAATCAACCATTTTCTACACCTTCTGAGAGCTTTCACAAGAAAGTCTACGGTTTTCAGTACCACTGAAAGGTACCGAAATTCTAGTTCTATAAATTATAAAAAGATAATTTGCAGGAACTGCAAAAACATTTCAAGAACTTAGTAATGATTTTAGTCATGAAAAACATGAAATTAAATTTTTCATGTTTCTAATCGTAGAACCGAAGAAATTAATAAACAAAAATTGTATTTATTTAATATATTATTTCCGTAGAACTTTGCTGTAATTTATAATGTACAGTTTATTACAAAAATATTCCAACACTTCTATTAACAATGTAAATTGTAATAGAAAAAAACTTTTTCAAAAATTAATAATAAATTTTAACAAAAAATTAATAAATTTTTACGTTTAAATTTTTAACTAAACTAACTAAACAAAAATGTTAAAATAATAAATTTTAGCCGTAAAGTAAAGAATAAACGTACATAGAAAAATATTATTTAAAAAAGCAATAAAAAAAAACATGTAATTTAAAAAAAAAAAACAAAAAATGCACGAACACTTTTTAGAACTAAAATGTTTTAAATTAACACAATATAAATACACCGTATGTAATATTATCGCTAACGTTTTACTACTATGGCATCATCAGGCGATGAACTAGTAAGTTCCTAGTTCATCATAATACAGAAAAATAAAAAATTACTATAGTAATAATTCATAATTATAGTAATTTTTTATTTTTCTTATTTATTCAAAGTCCAAATCTGTTAAATGTAAATCAACTCTGTTTTTTATTGCTTTTTTAAATAACGTATATATACTGTACTTTACGGTTAAAATTCATTATTTTAACATCTTATTTAGTTCGTTTATTTTTAATATAAATTGTCTTTTCGAAGACTTTATACCATATTAAAATTGCTTTTACAATAACTTTTCCTTATTAGTTATCACACATTTTTTGTTGCAAATTTCATTCTCTTCGCTTTTATTTGTATACTGCCGTGCTTTGATAATGATCTTGTAAAAAAATTTATATTTATTTAATTTGTAAAATGATTTATAAGAAAATTTACGTTTTTTTGATTTTGTTTTAAAAATAAAAATGTAGGTAAGAAGGTGAGAGTAGAGGCTTTTGTCAAAAAATGGCCGATACAGAAGACGTGTAATTTTGTGAATCCTCTGATTTTTTTAGAAATTTTGTAATTTGAATATTAAAAGAGATTTTTTTGATGAGAAGAAATTTGATTGAGATTTATATTTAATTAGATTTAGTTAATTTGTAATATAACATATTTTTTAAAAGTTTAATGGAAATTTTGTAAAAATATTTTTTTGCATTATAATACATATTGTCGTGTTTCGAAACACTAAAAACCATTGATTCGTTTATTTTGTAAAGTAATTTTAGAGCTTGGATTTTGTTTATTTATTTATAATCACATTGTATAAAGTTGTTAAGTTTTGCTGTATAAAAGAGTGGGAAGAGCGTAAAAAGAGAAGGAGTACGGCTAGGAGGTCGATGCAAGTAGGTTGTAAGACTTGAGTTACGGCCTTGGCGTCGAATGGTCAAGCGGATGAAACACGATACCCGCAATTCTAATTGAAATTAAAATTGATTGAAATAAATTAAGTTAATTTGATTTGTTGTTTTTTTTAATTTAATAATTGAAGTGAAGTGCCAAGTTTTAGGAAAGGAAGAATTTGTGAAAGTTTCGTCAATGTGCAAGATTGCAACGCAACAAATTTGTTAGGCCAGCTGGGATGCCATGTGCGGTCGAATACAACATCAAAGTAACGAAAGTGAGCATTTTAAATTTTAATTTACAAAATTTTAAACAATTTAAAGAGTCTCTTGCTACAAAAAAAATGAATGCCCAGCTTTAGATTAAAATTTATGGATTAAGCAAATTTATAAAAATTGCATAGCTCGGGTCATTTCAATATTGTCATGTTTCAAACCAAAGTTGTACCTACCCTGTTAATTTGTCATTAATTTTGATATTAAGTTTGAGAAATATTTGAATTTGAATTTTGGGAGGTAAAACTTTGGAAATTAAAGTTGGTAGAAGTGAGATTTTATCGAGGCTTTTTGTGCCGACCATGGTGGACAGCGGGTGCGAGTTTTGCATGCCCGCTGAAATTTGATTTTGTTACGCTGAGTTTTTGATATTATATTTGAAATTGTGAGTAATTATTTTTGATTGAATAAAGTGATTTGATACGATTGCATTATTGCGTTGTTTTTGGAAGCATATTTTTGATATTTGAAGTTAGTTTGGATATTGTTTATGAGTGGCTACTGAGCGGTGACAAGTTGATTTGGATGATTAAAATAAAAAAAAAAGAATATTTCGAATGGTAAATTCGATTTGGATACTGGAAATTAAAAGGTTAAATTTGCATTCGTAGGAACGAATGTCGATGGTGATAAGCGGGCGATTGAGATAAACGTTAAGGTTAAAAGTACGAGCCCAATAACAATTTAAAATTTTACAGTGCATTGAATTATTAAAATTGGATTTGATTTAATAATTATTTTTGGAATAATGAAGAGTCTCTTGTTAAAAAAAATGGATGCCCAGTTATAAGTAATTTATGGTTTAAGAAAAAGTTTTTGTAAGATTGTTATAGCTCGGGGCATTTCATTTATTGGCGCCGACAACGTGGGACATGAAATCACAAAGATTTGAACTTACTTGTAGACCCTGAGATAACAAAAAATATTAGAAAAACTTTTAACAAACCGTACTATGGCGCAAATACAGTCAAGTTGGGACGATGTCCTTAAAGCATTGGAAAAAATGGAGGCAAAAAGGGAAAAAATGGAAGGGAATTTAAAAAAAGCTATAAACGATATAAACACAAAGTGTGACGAAATAAATTACAAAATTGATAATATGGAGAATACATTTGATAAAGAATTGGAACACACTGGGAAGATATTAAATGAAAAACAAGAGAAAATTGAACAAAATTGGGAAGAAAAAGAATTAATTATAACAGAAAAACAAAAAATTACATGAAAAAAGGGCAAAAATGATAAAAAGGTTTTGAAAAGGAGAAATAGGGTTAAAAATTTAAAACTTAATAAAGTAATGGTTAAGGAAGAAAAGTTTGGAATTGTTAGATTGTTTGCTCCACAAAATTTATTGAAAATGAGAAAAAATTTAAAACGCTGCATTGAGAACGGAAACGAAGTTAAGAAAATAAAAGGAAAAATTTGGAGATTAAAAGTTCAAAGGTTGACGGTTACAGCAGGAAAAACGGAACTTGGCTGGAAAAATGAAAAACTTGGATTTAAAACAAACAAAAATGAAAATGTTGAAATGAAAGAAAATACAAAAATTGAAGAACCAACCAAAAAGAAGATTTCAACAGGATCAAAGAGGACATACAAAAATGGATCGGAGAGAAATTTGAAGACTTGGAAAAGTAGGGGGTGGACAAGAGTGAAGCCGGACATGTTGTTACCAAGGAAGAGATTCATGCTGAAGCAAAAAGGAAAAATTCGGAAAATTTGGTATTATTAAAAATTTTAATGATTTGTTTATTTATAAAAATTTTATTGAATTTATTTATTTACGTGAAAATTTGATTTAATTATGATTTTGATTTCCTATGATTTGAGGAATATTACTTCAACAATTTGTTTGTAAATAATTTGGATATTTTGATAATTTGATTTTGATTTATTTGTTTATTGTTTGTTTTTGTTGTAAATATTGTAGATATTCTGATATTTGGTAGATTTCATTTTGACTTTATTGATTCGTAACAAGACATCAGTTTATTTTGTTTTAAAAATTTTCAATTTGTAAATTTTCAAATTTTAAAAAAAAATAAGAGGGCAATATAATGTCATGTTTCGAACCAAAGTTGTACCTACCCTGTTAATTTGTCATTAATTTTGATATTAAGTTTGAGAAATATTTGAATTTGAATTTTGGGAGGTAAAACTTTGGAAATTAAAGTTGGTAGAAGTGAGATTTTATCGAGGCTTTTTGTGCCGACCATGGTGGACAGCGGGTGCGAGTTTTGCATGCCCGCTGAAATTTGATTTTGTTACGCTGAGTTTTTGATATTATATTTGAAATTGTGAGTAATTATTTTGAATGAATAAATTGATCTTAATGCGATTGCATTATTGCGCCTTTTTTGGATAAATATTTGAAAATTGAATTGATTTGGATTTTTGTACTTTGCTACCGAGCAGTAGTGTATCGACTTGGTTTGATTAATTTGAAGTGATTTGGAAAAGAAGAGGTTCACATTATAAATTTGAATTTGCATTTACAATTGAAAGGTTAAAAGTTGTGTTTGCACGAGCGAATGTGGCAAGAAAGATAACAAGGCGATTTGATTAAGGTTAAATTTACAAAATTCGTTCCCATCGAATAAAAGTAAAATTTTATTTTACATTTACTTTGAAATATTTTTGGAATAATGAAGAGTCTCTTGTTAAAAAAAAGAATGGATGCCCAGTTATAATATGATTTGTGAATTAGGAAAAGTTTTTGTAAGATTGTATTAGCTCGGGGCATTTCAATATATATAGTACGTACAGGAAGAAAATAATACAGAAATTAGTGGTAAAACTTAATTTACCATTTTTTAAGCTTTCATCGAGCTTTTTCACAAAATAAAGTATTATGATGATGAAAATCTCGTTAATCAATTCATACATGTGTTTTTAATCAAACTTACCTTATTTACTGCAGTGTCCCGTCGCAAAACGTCGTTTTTTTTTGTCCAATTCCAACCTAGAGCATCAAACTTAAGTTTAATCACTCGCACAATTTTTTAACGGCTACAAAAAAATTTATTTTTAATGAACACTTGTCACTACTATTAAAACAAAAATTAAATAAAAATTGATTCGCGATTATTTAAAACTTTTATTAAGCTTGTCCACAAAAATTTGTACTCGACACCACACTCCCGAACGCGAAAACCGACCAAAGTAATTACGATTCTTGCGTGCGCGAATACCGGACAACTTATCTTTAATTACAAAATTAAAAGTCCAAAAGTGACCAAAAAAACTCTGGAATACTTGGAAAATAAAACCGCCCTTTATTTGTTCCTGATACGGGATACAACGGAATCAATCAAACGACTAAAATCAACTGTTAAGCAAAGGTTAAGATAATTATAGAAAACCAAACAAGTTTCTTACCTTAACAGTTTTAAATACAGTTTCACATTTCAAGAAAAATGTAGTATTTGCACTTTTCCACAATAATTCACTGCTACATTACTTGAGAAAAATTGTTGACTAACCGTTAATTTTTGACAAACCCACGAAGTGGACCCTACCTATAAAAAAAGAAAAAATTTATTAGTATTTATATTTTTCGGTTTATATTTTTAATCGAACTTACCTTTATCACTGTAGTCCTGTCGCAATAGTCGTCGCGTCGTTAGTCTTCCAATTCCAGCCTAGGGCACCAAACGTAAATTCAAACACTAGTACAAATTATTAATAGTCAACAAAAAATTTTGTTTAATGAACACTGAAAACCAAGATTTTAATAACAAATGATTTGCGATTATTTGAAGCTTCCATCAAGCTTGTCCACAAAATTGCGTACTCGACACCACACTCCCGACCGCGAAATTACGATTTTTGCGTACGCGTATCCCGAACAACTTATCTGCGATTAAACTAATTAAACAACATTATTTGTAGGTGAAAATTCTACACACAAAATTTGAAACACTTGAAAAACAACGCAATAATACTACATGGGACTGTAGTCTCGATTAATTAACTGAAACCTGACCTGCAACAAAGAAATACATTTTTACTATAAAAAAATTAACGTTTCCTAAAGAAAGGCGTTTTCTTTGTCGCATTATGGCTTAATTTGAGTTTTTGCACTTTAAATCAAAATAATTTTAATAATTTTTGTTTTATAACAGTAGTAGATGTTTTAGTGCTGGAGGAGCACAAATAATTGTTTGTACGAAAAAGTAGAATTTAACCTTGCTTATTAAAATGACACAAATTTGATTTTTGGTGACGTTCAAAACAAAATAAATTTTTTCAATAATAATCAAAACCTTGAATTTTTATGTCATTCAATTAAGAGCCAAACTTCAAGATTCATCTTTTATAAAAATAATTTGTTTTCTATTAGCGCCAACGCTGCAGTTGGCGGAATACAAAGAAAAAATTAAATATTATTCTATTATATTTTTGGTAAATTAAGTAAACAAATGCACAAATGTTTATTTAACCATGGAAATAAAAATATTAATTTACTTTGTTATTGCTCATTAAGTTTTCCGGAAAAACCCACCTCCCAATTAGTTAATGAAACAAACTGCGTACTTAATCTGAAGATTTCCAATCAAATGACGCTAATATCATATTTGATAATCGAATGACGTTAATTGCATATTTGACAATCAAATATTAAATGTACTGGGTAATAAAATCCGAATAAAATTACATATAAGAACATGATTGTCATTTCTCCGGATAAAACAAAAACAAATTTAAGATATGGGAAAAAATCTGACTGATCATACAAAATTTCTACCTAAGTTGAATTATTTACAAAATTTTCATTCCCATACAAATGAATAATAATTTTTAACTTACATTTTTGTTCCTCGAGTTTGTGGGAAAATTTGTTGCCAAGCGATTCAATGCTGACTAAATTTCTTTCTTCGAAATGACGCTGACTGCAATTTGACATTGTTCACACCATGAAGCAACGCCATAACGGCCGAAAATAATTCTACAAAACAAAAATCTGCATTAAATTTTCTACATAGAAAGAAACGACCGGAAATGGCATGCAGTCATTTTTTGTAAAATCAACTTTAAAAAGTGCCGACAAGTTTAATATTGTAAAATTGAAACGATGGTCTAAAAGGTGAGTCATTCTCAAACTTTCTTGAATATACTAAATAAAACAATTTATGATTCACTAGTTCCTAAATTGCTGATATTCAAAAAAATTCAATTTCCACTTTGATGGAGAAGAACAAACCACCACCAGTTGAATTTGACAATTTTCAAGACTTCGCATCCACGACTGACAGAAAACAAAATGTTAAAAGTTCTACGTCACAAAATTACCAAAGCTTACAACCAAAAATCTACAATAACATATTTTTTAACCGTTTATAACTTTGTTCAACTTACACTATCTTCAGGTTTGATTCTCAAAGAATATCTAATAAAAATTATCGTATCGTAGACCCAAAAATTTCCACAAAAGGTGGAAAATAACAACATAATAAGAATACATTTTTGAGACGTCATACTTCGACAACGTTTAAAACAAAAGTGTTTATAAATTCTTTTTGAATATAAAAGGTGATTCACTGATAAAGTTTTCGCACATATGTAAGCCGGAAGTTAAAAAATTAAAATGATTTGAATTTTCTTGAAGCACATTTAAACATCTACAAGGTGAAAGTGAAAATTTAATTAATAATTTTGTAAAATTTAACATAAACTAAACCGAAAAGTTAAAATAATGTAATTTTAACCATAAAGTAAAGAAAATTATAATATAAAAAACGCAATGAAAAGACATTAATTTGACAGGTTAGGACTAAGAATATTTGATAAGAAAAACTAAAATTACATTATGAAAATTGATCAGTGGTTCTCTTTTACGATTATTTTTGATATTCAGTCGCATGCAGCTAGAAAAAAAAATAATAAAAAAATAAGTAAATATAATTCAAAACAATTAAAAAAGTAAAAATCGTCAAGAAAACTAATATTAACCGACCCTGAAAACCCAATAATTAATCTAAACGATGTCACGTACTTAAATTAATTTTTGAAAGTAAAATAATTAAAAAAAAATAAAACCGACTTCAATAAAAACTACTGTGAAAAAAATGCACTAAAAAGTAAAAAATAATTACGTTATTTAGTTACTTCAACTAGCTGGCATAGGCGGTCAATTATTGTAATCTTTGCAGTCGGTGCCAGCCAAACTGGCTAAATTACTAAAACTAAATTTTTTAAAAGCTTGGCCGGCACCGACTACAAAGATCCTCTATGCCTATGCCAGTTAGTTGAAGTAACTAAATAACGTAATTACTTTTTACTTTATAATGCATTTTTTTCACAGTAGTTTTTTTTAAGTCGGTTTTATTTATTTTTTTTAAATTTTTTATTTCATCCTTTTTAGTGCATGTTGCGTTTCGTAACTATTTATCGAAAGCGAGTATGGGTAGACCTACTAAACGCAAAAAGAATTTTGAAAATCCGATCACAGTTGATAATATCATGTTAATAAATAATAAATAATAGTTGTTAAAAATAACTAAAAATAAAAATATTTATTATGAAAATGACTGTAACAACATAGTCAATGCTAGCACGATGGGCTTTTTGACAGTTTTGACAGTTCTATCCGTTCATATGCTATATTACCTATAAAGCTTTGCTAAACTTAATAAATAAAAACCAGCTACTTCAATACAGTTTACCATGAAAAAATAAAAAATAGCCAAAAAAAAATGTGAGTAAAAGAAGAATCTCATAATTGTTATAATCAGAAAAAGAAGATATAACAAAAAGGGATGGTGGAAAAACTATTCAGTAGTCATTTAAATTTCAGTATTTCAGTTATTATAATTTTTAAATATATTGAGATGACCGAGCTGTACAAATTTGTTGAAATTCGCTCAATCCAAAAATATTCTTTTGCTTGGGTTCATTCATTATTTTTTTATAGCCACGAGACTCTTGTAATTGATTTTAAATTTAATTATGTAAATTTTCGTATCGATTTTAATGTTTGATAAATAAATTGGTTGATTTGTTAAAATTTTATCTCATGTGGCCTTGTAGTCGCATATGCGTTTTGTAGCTGTTGTCCGGAGCACGTTAACAAATTCGTTGTAATGAAACAATTACATCTTCTTCAATAGTTTTTATTTTCTTCAGTTTTTAATTTTATAAATCTTTCATGAAATTAATTAAAACAACTCTTAATAACTTAAAATTAATTTTACTTTTAATCATTAAATTATAAAAATTAAAATTAAAAATTTGGCGTAGCGGGAATAACAATACTCCCGCTAACAAACGCGCACCGCGTCTCTTGGACTTCTACGACCTAAGTGTCTTCTAGCCACTCCCACTCTTCACGGTGCCAACCTTAACTTTTCACTTAAAATCCTATGTATAGTGTATTTACAAATTTACAAATTAATAATTTACAATAAATAATAAAAACAAAATTTAAAATAATTTTACAAATTTTTCATAGTTGATAATTTTTCATTTTTCATAATTTTTCATAGATCATAGTTGATAAATGTATTTACTATTTACCTTATACTTAACGTACTACTTAGAAGATTAATAGGGAACTGTCACGTATGTGATCACACGATTTCAACTTTTTCCTATTGATTATTGGTAAAAGGACACTTTTCCAAGCATATTAGAACAAAAATTTTCTTGGATTATAAATTAGTTCTCAAAAAAATCAAATTTGAAAAATTTAAATTTACATGTATTTTAGATATACCTTTTAACACGGCTGCATGATTAGCCAATTTTGTGTAAGGCAAAAAAATTTAAAAATATCCCTGAAAAATGACAGAACTCGCCAAGGGTGGAACTCAAAGCCATAGACCTAGTCCGGGTATCGACCACGTCTGATGAACGATGAACTTCTTGACGATATGGAGATGCCACGATGTACGTTATTCTCCTTCAACTGGTGTGGGTGTTACGGGCGTAGGAATTTAGTGAGGTTGTGTTCCTCACTTTACATCGCTAAGCTTGAACGGGCTAGAATTTTTGTTCCTTGGATTTGGGTGGGGGGTGGGATGGCAATACTGATGTGAGCGTAGTCCGTGCGTGTGAGCAAGTTGACGTTGGTTTCTTTGCAGTTTAACCTTGGTTTCTTTAGAAATCGTGGCTTCGATGTGAGCAGGGCGGCGCTTGAAGGTAAGTGGGCTGTCTAGGGTTACGGGTGCCGAAGTGTTTGATGAACTTGATCCCTTGGAGTCGCTTGAGGCGGGGCGTGCGGTTGGCGTGATTTCGAGCGTTTTTGCATGTTTTTTTTTGGCAACCGGGTGATTGATGAACCCGGTGCCTGGTGAGGACCTAAAATAGACAAACAAAGAGAGATTAGTTACACCCCGGTTGGCGGGGGGAGGAGGATGTCTTTTGGCCGGCGGTGTCCAAGATTGAAGCCGGGTTGGTAGTCGCCTAGCTGCGCGATGAGCGGGTTTTCAGCGAATCTTGTGGAGTTGTAAAGTTTCTCCGCTTGCTTCCTGATGTGGACGCCGATGGTGTCGATTTTTGCCTCGGCGTGAAGTCTTCGATTTGTGACGTAGTACGGACTGGAGAATGCGTGACAGATACATTTGTTTTGTACTACTTGGATCTTGTTTATGTGAGTTTTGGCTACTGTTCCCCACACGGGAGCGGCGTAGGTCATGGTCGGGCAGATGATGGCCTTGTAAATGCGCAGTTTGTTTGTAGGAGACGTCTTACTGTTGGAGGCTAGGAGGGGGTAAAGCTTTGCGAAGACGGCTTTGCCCCGGTTTGCGACGTTGGTGATGTGTTCTTTCCATAATAGTCGATAGTCCAGAGTTACTCCTAGGTACTTCGATGAGTTTGTCCATGGGATTGGTCGTTCGAACATGAAAACATTTGTTCGGAGATGAGCTCTTGTGAATCGTTTTTTGAACATAGTCGCGGTACTTTTGGATGAATTTATCCCGATGCGCCAAGTTTCGAACCAGTCTTTGAGTTCGTTGATCGTATCTTGTAAGCAATCTGTGGCGATGTCCTGGTTTATGGAGGAAGTGTAAACGGCCGTGTCATCCGCGTACAGCGAGATCTTTGTCCTGGGGTCGAGTGGAGCTGGCATATCGCTCATGTAGATATTGAAGAGGGACGAGGCGAGGATGGATTCTTGGGGTACTCCGGCGGTGATAAAACGCTCGGATGATCGGGTGCCTTTAAATTTGACCTTGAATTTGCGGTTTCTTAAATATGATGCAACCAGTTTGACGAGTGCTAGCTGGATGTTGGCGTTGAACATCTTGTAGAAGAGACCTTGGTGCCAAACCTTGTCGAAAGCCTTCGACACGTCTACTAGCGCGACGGCGGTGACTTCTTTCTTGTTGCAACCGAGAGTGATGTGCTCGACCAAACGGAGGATTTGCTGGACCGTGCTGTGTCCCGGTCGGAAGCCGAATTGTTCGACTTGTAGGATGTCGTTATCGAAAATGGCTTGATTGAGACGGTTGGAGATGATTTTTTCCGCGACTTTTCCTAGCGAGGGGAGGAGGCTGATGGGACGGTAACTTTGGGGTTTCCGGGGATCTTGTCCTGCCTTGGGGATGACCACGACGTCGGCGATTTTTCATTTTTCTGGGTAGTGGCGGAGTCGGAGCGAGTCGACCGCGTCTGACAACAACATTAAAAGTATATTAAAGCACACGTACCGTCAACAAAATGAGACCGTCACCGACGAGACCGTACCTCAACATGAGACCGACCGTCACACATCGGGTATATCATATTACATTTGCCTGCTTTTCGTAATTTTAAAATGCCGTTATTTCGACAACTATTGCATAATCCAAGAAAATGTTTGTGTTAATATACTCAGAAAATAATAGTTAATATACAGTTAATATACAAGAAAATTCTTGTGATCACATACGTGACAGTAACCAATTAATAAAAGTAGGGTACTTAAGAAAAGATTGTGACCCACCGGACAAGAACAGGTAATATAAAACAGGTCAGGTACTCAGTACTTAATGCGTTATTAAGACGATTTTGAGGAGAGTTGAGGAGAAGTTTGACGGTTTTTCCGGTTTATCTTCGAAGTTCAAGGTCCAATACGAATGAAATTATAATGGAACCAACTTGGAACTATACTTGATTCAACGCTGAAAGAATTTTAAAAATCGGTTCATAAATGACAAAGTTCTGAGGTAACAAACATAAAAAAAAAATACAACCGAATTGATAATACCTCCTCCTTTTTTGAAGTCGGTTAAAAATATTCGTAAACGAAACTGCCTCTTTTAATTTAATTTTGGACTTTGTGGTTTCAATTAATTCTATTATTTTAAAACGTTTCTATTTAGTTCATGTTAGATTTTATATTTTACAATGCAATGTAACTATGTAACTACCACAAAATCTACATGAAATTTATTTTTAAGTTAATTTTTATAAAACATTTTTGTTTGTAAAATACTTGACGATTAGAACCGTCCAAGAACGCTTACAATTACGAATGAAAAAATATCTCCCGATCTGCATTATAATAATAATAATAATAATAATAATAATTTTATTTAATAACATAGGTTTACAATGATAAAAAAACAAATACAAAGTAAACATTGTAGTTATTAAAGGGTATACATTCAGCAAAGCTGTTTTTCAATTATACCCAGTTAGCATTCATTTTGCTCGTTCAATAGCATGGCTTTGATATTTTTCCTAAACTATAAAAAATTATTTCAGGTAGTCGATTACAGATAATGCACACAAAACAGGAGCATCTAAGGGGAGGTATAGAAAACTTCATTTAAACGTCCTAATTGGTCAACATTTGACATCAATCAAATTGTGCACCAATCAAACTAGAAACTAGAAATAGAAACTAAGAAATCTGAGAGGGGGGAGGATGGCAGGGAATGGAATAACCATTAACCTTTCACTTTACACCATGAACTAACTTTGTAACTACATTTATTCTTAAGGGGTAAGGCTCACCTAGAAATTTCAAAAAATTGATTTTTCAAAGATCACATTTTCTTAAAGTATACAATATCAGATATAATCTCTTAAAAGTTTTAAGATAATCTGATCTTTTATACAAAAACTTTAAATACAGGAAAATGTAGCACGTATTACACGTAGCCTGCGGTTCTACCTATATTCTACCTGCCTGTAAATTGTTTAAGTCAGAAATGTATTTTATATTATCATGATTTTATATTATTAAGGTAATAAGCTCTTCCAGTACTTACAGATGTAGATCGTAAAATAATATTTAAAAGATAAATTTTAAAAATTTCAAACCTGTTGTTCTTCAAACCTTACCAAACAGGGTGGTAAATTTTATGTGTTTATTTGGCTAAAAATACTTCATCTGACTAGTAAACGTTAGTTTTTTTTTCTGTATTACAAAAATTATGAAACGTAAGAAAGATTCGAGAAAAATAGGTTAAAAAAATTTACTTATTTTTTTACCTACACCTTGTTCATTATTTTCAGAATTTCTGTAAAAACGGTTGATTTCCCAAAAAAATGTATTTGACTAAAGTTGTAGCCCGATAAATTCCCTATCCGGTTTAGGCTATCAGTTTTTTTTTTTTCTAAGACGTTCCGTTAAAGACATAAGCGGTTTGCAAGAAAAGTAATTTTTTTAAACATTTTTTCCTTTAATTTAGTTTATAACTCGAAATCCATTGATTCTAGACGATAAGGTATTATAACCTAATTTGTAGATAAGCAAATGATCTTTAAAAAAGTTTTAATCTATTAAGCTTAAAAAATTAATAATATCAGAGCTATGGCTGTTTGAAATCAGAAATACAAAAATTTGCTTTAAAAGGTTTGGAGTTGGACAAAAAATTTATTTAAAAATTTGTCTTTGAAAAGTGTCCTTTATCACCTCCTCAAAGGTTCTCCACGGTCACGGGAACACCCTGTATATAGAGAATGACTTATTTAAACAACTTTTATTTTTTGTTTACTCTACAGTTTGTTTCTGTTTATATAATGTTTCTTAATTTTGTATGAATTTAATGTTTTGTTTAGTGTAATAGTAATAAATTGACTTTTACTATTTTGCATTTTTGTGTTTTCTTATGAAGAGGAGCGCATTAATTTTAGCAGCCCAGGTGCGTCGTATATCTTAGGACGGCCCTGTAGATCTGCAGCTTTATTACAGATCCTATAAGGTATGTGAGTAAACTGTGACATCAATGCCCACTAATACGTCGAAAGAGAAGACACTGAACGCATACAGATAGTAGAAAAACGCGTACAAGAGAGTACCTGAGAGCCGAGACGGAAAATTAATGTTTTCGAAGCGACAACTTCAAAAGAAGACACAGTATATCAGCCTGAAATAGATCACTATGTATAACTTATAAAATAATTTTTCTGCTTTAGTGTAAACTGCATTGCAAACTTAAAACGCGTTTATCTCGAAACTACATTTTCGAATCGGTGAGCAAGATATTTCAAAAACCTGTGCACCAATCGGTCTCAAATTTGGTGTGCTTTTTTTAAACACTCAAAACTAGTCTTTAATGGAAGCTTTTGATTTTACAATGCGTAGTTTCTATTTTATGAACCAAAAGTGGTATTTTTTTTAACAAAAATTGAAATTTTGACTTTGAATGACTGCCATTTTGTCAAATTTAAGTTTTTTGGAAAATCCTTCAATTAAAGACTGCATCAACTAATAGATTATCTATCTGCTTTTTCTGAATTTTTGATTTCAGATAACCTGGGTCTGAATAACACTGCTCACCGCAAAACATAATTTTAAAACATGTTTGTTGAACTTTCACTTTAACTTTGTAATTTATCAATATTTTGTAACCAAAAAATTACTAAGGGCTCTCCAAATAAAGATCTTTTAAGTACTTAAACTGTTGTACAAAAAAAACATTGCAAATATTATCCATTTTCAATAATCCTTTTAATAATTAATGCCATTATTGATAGTAGATTATCCTAACTTTGTTAATTTGTTGACCAGTATAATTAGTACAGCGAGGTATACTATTATAATATTGATCCTTTAATACGGAGTTGTAGTGTTGAGAAAAATATAAAATAATTGGTTGCGTCATGGTATGTTTTTAGCATTAAATAAATTCAATTTATTGTTACGAATCAAGAGATTCAAAACTGAAATTTATTTGTGTTGGCAAAATGCAGCAGCGAGTTTTGATTTTGGTAGATAAATGCCTGTATCAGTATCACATGCGAGGTAATTTAAAATTTTATCAAGAGTAGGCCAGAATAGCCATTTCGTTTAAAACATTCTTATCATTTAGATCAAGTTAATGTGGAATCCATTGTTCTCTCCACAACACATCTGCTTGTAAGCATATATCTGCGACTTCATTTTGTGTTGTAACATTATTTTAATTGCAAGTTTGCGAAATTGTAATGCGACTTAAGAGCAGTTTATATTTTGCCGAAAGGACAAATACGATCAATCTCAATTTTGATTTGGGTTATGAAGTAAAGATCACACCAAATTATTTTATAAGGTTTGATAATAATTTTCATAGCTTAATATTTTATTGATATTTTGTTATTTTTGATGAAATCATAATGTAAACGGAAATTGAAAAACCACGATAAAAATACGCCACTTGGAGTGTTTTTTCAATATCATAGCTTCGCAATCTATTGAGGGTTTCTTTGGTAAACATAGCGATTGAAAGACGTCTTGTCAACACGTTTATTGAGTTTGAGAACAGATATAACCACCGTCTACTTCGGTTTATGAAAAATAAATCCGTAAAATAAATAGTTAGCAATGTAGATGCACTAATATTTTGATTTGGCCGGATTTTTCCTTCCTCTTCCGAAGTATAAATTTGAAAAGCATACGATGTACTTCCTATATCTCATATCGTCTCTCGGGTATATTACGGTTTATTTAATGCATAAATCATAATATATTTTCTAAGAACAATCTATTACATTTTATCAACTTAAAAACGATTTTTTAAAAAACATATCTATAAATTTTATCGTAGATATTTTTGTTGTAAATGTTTTTGGGAAGCCGGATTCCACTTATTTATAGACGTGGAGGTACGCAAAATAGCTGCTCACGTATGCACTTATCAAATTGCCCTTATCAATAATGCCGAAACGTTTCAAATTTATTTTAATTAATGTTTTCCTGAAGATACCTATTTTCCTAACATTTTATCATTATTTGCAAAATTTTATTCCCTGAATATTTAAAAACCTTCACGAACTGCTCAAATTGCCAATATGCATACATAAATTGTTTATAATCGACCTATAAATTTAGTTTAATTTGAAATAATCTCAAATTTAACATTTTCTTTCGACTTCTTGGTATATTTAGATTTATTGATTAGATGTTTAGGGTAATTTAATTGATTTAATTTTGTCGTTTAATTTGATCGAGTAGAAGCCGTCTATTAATTTAGCCGGGTATCTTCCGTCAACTTCCAAAGCATACCAAGTTAAATTACAGCTATTCTAATTTTTTGTCAATTGTAATTTACTGCTCGAAAAGGCAGAATTCCGTCTAAATATGCATGTGTTTTATAGGAGATATATTTTTGTACAGGGATAGCTTCAAAAGCAATTCCGACTCAGGTGCGGAGATATTTTCCTCTAAACTGCAGCTGGATATAAGCTTAGCTCTAGGTAAGCTAAAGGGAACTCATGGGTATGACACTTAGTTATCATAAGATCAACTCGGATCTGGCGTTACAAAGCATCTGAGTACTGAATAAAAACACGGAATGCCCTGAATCTTTACTGAGTAAAAGGACACAAAGGTAATAAAGGCAATAAGAAGACTGATAATACTTCCTGCAGTTGTCTCGGGACAATCTACAAATTATTACTGGATTTCTCACGGGATACTATAAGCTAAATAAACACTTACACATAATAAGACTGATTAACAGACTAATTTGTCTTAGGTGTAACAAAGCACACGAAACGTTGGAGAATGTACTTTGCAAATGTTCATCATTTATGTTAAGAAGCTTCGTCAGGTATATAATATTGTCGTATTTCGAAATGATTTTACCGCCCCTGAAGTTATATTGTAAATTAGTTTGAAATTTTGTTATTATTTTGTATGACTTTGTATGAAAGTTGGCAAAGGATAAAGAAAGATAATGGCTTTTTGCCAAAATGGTCAAAGTAGTGGACGTTTGATTTGTGAGTCCTTTGAATTTCAATTGATAAGTTATAATTTTTTGAAATATAAGTGATTTTTTTGAATGAAAAGTATTTGATTAGGATTTATAATTGAATTGATTGAAAGTTTCCTATTTACAAATTAAAAATTATTAAAGTAACCAAGAAATGATGACAAAAAACACGGAGGAAAGCAAAAAAATAACGAAGAACAGAGAAGAGAAACAAAACGAATATGTAGAAATAAAAAAAATAATCTAATGAGCAAAAAATAAAAGCAATAGAAGAAAAAATAAAAAACAAAGAAATCGGAAACTTCTATTTATCAAGAAATTAAAAAAAAAAGAATTGGGTATCTGAGCAGCACAAAATACTTCCGACGTGAAAATGGGAATTTGATAGGAGGCGAAAAAAAAATACTTTGAGGAGCTGCTAATGGAAAAAGACAAAAAAAAGTGAAGCCAAAGATGATAAGCATCCCGAAGTAAACAAAATGCAAGAACAAGAAACTAACGATAGCCAACCATCGAAAAAAGAAATAAAAATGATAATTATGCACCTGAAAAATTACAAAAGCCCGGGAGAAAATAGAATTAGTGTGGAAATAATTAAGTTTGGAGAAGAAATACTGATGGATGAAGTATACAAACTCATGGTAAGAATATGGAAAGAAGAGATTATGCCAGCAGGATGGACAAGAGCAGTTCTGAGCCCAATATTTAAGGAAGGCGATAAAACTTAGTGCGAGAACGACAGAGGAATATCACTACTAGATATAACGTATAAAGTATTGGCAACTTATTTAAAACAGAAAATCGTCACATACGCGGAAAAAGTGATTGATGATTACCTGGGTGGATTTAAAAGCAATATATCGGTGATTGACCAAATATTTACAGTAAAAGAAATACAAACTAACTGCTACAAACGAAAAGTCGCACTCTACGCGGTATTCATAGACTTTAAACAAGCATACGACTCCATAAAAAGACAAAATTTGTACAACGCAATGGAAAAACTGAACATACCGAAGAAACTAATAAACCTTAAGAAAATAACCCTGAGAAACACAGAAAATATAGTAAGAGCGAATGGACTAACATCAAGCGCTTTTAAAGTAGAAAAAGGAGTGAGACAAGGAAATCCGCTTTCAGCAACACTATTTAACCTGGCATTAGAAAAAATAATAAGAGATAGTAGAATTGACTCGACAGGAAACATCTATAACAGAAATCATCAATGCATAGCCTACGCAGACGATCTAGTAGTGATAGCAAAAATACGGAAAGAGCAGAAAAACGCATTGCAGAGATTAATAGAACAAGCAGAAAAAATAGGTCTCAAGATAAATGAATAAAATCAAAGTATTATTATGTAAATATAAAAGAATACTGTGTACAAATTTGTAAATCAACCATGGCTTTTCAAGTCCTGCAGTGCTTAAATATATTGTCGTGTTTCGAAATCATAAAAATCATAATTCATTTATTTTGTAAATTATTTTAAAGTTTAATTTTGTTTTATTGTTTATTTATTTATCATATTGTGTATAAAAATGTTTGTTAAATTATTTGCTATGTAAATAAGGTGGGGAGATAAAGTGAAAAGAGTGAGACTTGAAGGTTGTAACAAGACACTTGGGCTGACGCCTTTGCGTCGAATTAGCGAACGGATGTTCGTTATTCCCGCAATTGATGATATTAATATTGATGTTTGTTATAAAAAATTAAAGTGCATTTTAATTTATTTAAAGAAAGTTGTTTTATTGAAGTGCAGGTATTAAGAAAACTGTGAATTTAAAGAACATAGAGGATATTTGAATCATTTGTAGAGAATCACAAACAAATTTACAAAACCGGTGTGGCCAGCTGCAATACCACATGCGAAGCCAACGACCATACCACATTGATAAGTAGTAAATTTTAACAACAAAAATTAACAATTTTAAAAACAATTTGAAGAGTCTCAATTTTCACAACAGGGTGAAAATGAATATATAGTATATTATATATAAAGAAACGACAACGCAGTTTGATAAGCTTGACGGTATCGTATAAAATTTTTACGTTATCATTTTTATATTTATTGAAAATAAATTAAAATTTATTAGAATCCAATGTAAAAATAAATTAATAGAAAAATTATACATAGCAATTTGACGCTGCAACATGGTGCTTTCAAAGATAGTAACTTACTTTTGGCTCTGAGATATTTGATAGTAGTATTTGATATTTGATGGTAATTTAAGAAAACATAAAAATGAATGAAAAAAAGATCGATAGGCGGAAAGAAATTAATAAGAAAGACAAGGTACAAAATATTTATTCAAAAAACTTCTTTGAGTCTCCTGATTATTAAAAGTACTCGGAGAAGAATGGACGTTATTCGTAAGGAGTTAAAGGTGATGGCATATTTAATAAAGGTTTATTTAAAAGAAGAATTCAATAAAATAAAAAATATTTCAAGAGAAGAACGACAACAACATAAAAAAGAAAAACTGGAAGAAATCAAGAAGGCAATTTAGGATGGATGTGAAGAAAACAACGAATCGTTAGAAAAAGAATCAAAAAAATATTATCGATAAGAGAAGAACAAGAAAAGAAAGATAACCAAGATGTTAAAAATGAAATAATACAAGATATCGGGAGCATGCGAAAATAAATAACGACAAGGTTGAACTCGGTGATACACAGTGGAGAAAAAACAGATCAAAGAAAGGTTATGAAAAAGAAAAACAAGAGTGTAAAACGGAAAAATAATAAATTGATTGATAAGAAAACGAAAGAAAAGTTTAGATTTAAGTTGTTTGCTCCAGGAAAATTATTGAAAAAAATAAAACGCTGCATTAGAATGGAAACCAGATAAAAAAATAAAAGCAAAAGTTTAGAAATCAAAAGATGAAAAATTAACACTTACTACTAGTAAAATAAAAATTAGACGGGTAAAAGGAAAAAATTTTGGAATTAGACCACAGGAGGTAATAAAAATTGGACAAACTTAAGATTATAAAAATTAAGAAAAATAATGAAACGGAAAATTCAAGATCAAGAAAGACAAAAATTCATAATGGATCGAAGAGAAATTTAAAGATATGGAAGAGTACCAGGTTGCAAAAGTTGGTGCCGAAAATGTAGACCACTAGAAGAAAATTTGTTTATGGAAGGACAGGAGACGAAAATAAACGCAGAACAAGAATTCGGATGAAAAATTGGTATGAAAGTTTATACAATTTCATGTAAAGCAATTTTATTTGACATGAATAGTATTTATAACATATTTTTGGATTATTGTAATTCAATTTGAAAAGTTTAATTTTATAAAAGGTTTTATTTAGGGATGGAAGAGAAAATTTAACCTGATCATTTTATATTTATTGTAAAGAAACGAAAATTAAAATTTTATGAAAATATTTTAAAATTTGATAATTTAGAAAATTTAATTAATTAGAAAAATTATACAGAGCAAATATATTTCGCTGTCTCCCTCCCAAATCAAATTATTTATTGAAATTAGTGTTAAACGTTTGAGCTTTGTTGGAGCCTCAATGAGCATCCGTTCTTGTCGTTTCAGCCTCAAACATCGCGAAAACATAAGAAACTATGAACATATTCTTCTAATTTCCCTTCTATTTCAAATTTTTACGTACATTTAATTTAATAAATTAAATTTATTAATTTAGTTCATTTGGGCTCCAACAAGCTTATATACGAGTGACCGGCCAAGGAACCGAACATAGGGAATGAACATGAGATATTGATTTTTTCTAAATTCTTGCTTCCCATTATAACGAATTAGAATGAAAAAGGTATGTATCAAATTAAAGAAATTTTTATTCTGCGTTTAAAGATACCAAAAACTTGATATTTTATTCTTTAATTATTGTTAAAAACTCAATACATAATAAAATTAAGAAATACAGCTTTTAAAAAATTATTTATTGATTTTATTATTTTTTTATAATATTTTATTTATTTTTTTATTTATTGAAAATTATTTATTTTGTTATTGGCTTAATGAAATCTATATTTGTCGATTAAACATCGTCTAAGCTGCAGACGTCGGAAAAGTATTTGCGAAATCTTTGTAAAGTAAAGCTTGACATAATATGATACTCTCAAACAAGTAGTATTTTTTGGTGAAATTTGCGATGAGCATTAAAACTCATTTTCCTAATTTTGGTCTACATACACAATCGTACATTAAATTACAATAATAAACATTGGAGCTCAAACGAAGCTCTATCGGTTGACATTAAATTTAAACAAAAATTTAAAATATAAAAACAAATGGAAAAACATGTTTACATCACCCCCCTCCCCCTAACCCCCTAAAAATTTTGCAAATCACTCCTCAACGGTTAATGCTCAAACGAATGACAAAAACAATGAAAGCTCATTGAAGATTAAATCTTAAGTTTGGGATGGCTTGTGGAATAGAAGGAATGGTAGACTGCTACAAAAATCGGAGGTGGATTATTTTCTCCAAAATAAATTAAATAGCCTGCAGAAAAAGCAGGTTTTCCAAATTTTATTAGAGTTGGAGAAAACGTTTGTAACTTGTCAGTGAAAGTGAAAATTGGATGCTCATGGTTGTTATGGCTGCAATCCGAGAGCAATTTGCTTTTCCGTTTTTAACAGGAAGTAACAAAGCTATTATTTAATGTTAAAAGCTCAGCCTTCATATTTTTTCTTATTATTTTCGACTTATATTAATTGTTCAGTTCCATAAGTGAAAACTCCAACCCTTCTGTTTGATGAATATGAAAGGTCAGACAAAAAAGAGTTTCAAATTGTTTTTGTGTTTGGTGTGCTAGACTAATATTACTGATTAGTTAACTTCCAAAAGATGAATTTTTAATTGCATTTTTTCTAGAAGATTTTGGATTTGAATATTGACGAAGGTTTCTTTAGTGGGTTCTTTTTCTCTTCTTCTAAATTATCTTTGAAAATTAACTCATTAAAAATAGCATTTAATGGAACTCAAAAATACTGCATAGAAATCCAACACTCTAACTGCTAGCCTACAACTATACTCTTTTACACTACAAAAATATAATACATACTAATTCATTGTAATTATTGAGATAATTTTTAGGTTTTTTTCTAATTTTAGGCGTTGAAGCTAAGAAAACAGGAGAATACAGGTTTCGAATTTTACATATAAATTATATAACCTGAATTTTGCAAGCGCAATTTATTATAACTAAAGTATAGATTTTAAAATTTTTGAAAATATGTATTTGTTTTTAAATAGCAAAGATGCTTAAGTTAGCACAACAAAATAAAATAATTCTAATATTTTATTTTTAATTATATATCCAATTAACGGTAAAAATATATTTTCTTGTGTATAAGAAATAATGAGAATTTTCAAACAAAGTTAATTAAATATGAACTCAAAAATATTAAATACATATGATTCGGTATATAACCAATTAATCAAAGCGTAATTAAAATTGTAATGATACTATTTGATTTTTATCGGCAACTTTTATTGTATATTCGCACAATAATTAATAGGTACAAAAAGAAATCTGAAAATGCTAATTAATAGTTGATGATGCAGGAGATTTAATTTTCTTCTTGAATATTCTGCTTATATAAATTTAAGAAATCTCATTAAATTTGTACATTTTTATGTTTTTCTGCAAAGCAAATAAATCCTACCGAAATTAAAATATGAAATTTCTCAAATGTTTTTATAAAGTGCTGATTTATAGGTAAAAAAGTGTAAATATAAAATAATACTGAAAGATATTTGAAAATGCGTTTTAAAGTCTCGGCTTGGGTTTCATTACTAATTATAAATACAATTATAATTACTTTTCATTATCGATTAAATATTTTCTTCGTCGCTCATATTCGTCGTCCAATCCTTCGTCCTCTTTAATTACTGCATTCTCGGTTTCATCTGCAGGTATTTAACTAACCTTATTACAACTTGAAATTAACTTTAAGTTTATTTTAACTTTGCTTGCTTGTTAAACTTTTATATATATATTACTGCATTTCCTAAATAAATAAATAAGTAATAAAAAATGAAAATTCAAAATTCGCTTTTCTTGTTTTATAGTTTCACTTCCGTATGCACGTAGAAAAATTTTTAAGTATAAAATGAAAATAAATCGTGTTTTGTAAGATGGAGAGGGTAATCAACGATCCAAATCCCCTTCATAGTTGGTAAACCTATGCCTATTTCAAAAAGGAAATTACTTTGCCTTCACTGAGGTACAATTTACTGCATATTACATATTCTAAGGTTTCTTTAATCTCTTGTACAACCTAATATTTTAATTAATATGCATATATGTATTACGTATTTAATCGGAAAACTTAAAATTTCTAATTTTCAACTAAAAAATAAATTGTTGAAAGTTAAGCTAATTTTAGGGAATACATATAACGGAAAGCAGTTACCTAATAAAATTAAAAACAGCGTCTCCCTGTATATTTTAGCAATATAATTATTGCATTTATGAAGTTAACGTAAAATTGCTCGTATTAACGCCACGTTATAAAATTAAACAATTTATCAAATTAAAATAGACAATAATAAATCTAAGTGCCTTCCCACTATTTATTAATCCAATAAGTAAAAACATTCACAAAAACTGTTTGGATGGAAGCACCTGCAAGGTTTATTAATTTCAATTTTGCGAGTTACCTAGTGTCGCATTTAAAATTGCTCATAATAATTTATTAATTATACAAATTAATAAATTTAAAGGCACTTCTGTTTATTAACAATGATAAACGATCAAAAACTTAAATGATAACTTCATCGAGATGTAATATACCAACTATTCTGGCAGCCACACAATCATATTTTAAGTATGAGAGTATTACAGGAAAATTTATGACTGAAAAACGTACCTATATCTAACTTGCAAATAAAATTTAAAATAATTTATTATTTTTTTAAAGACTATAAAGTATTTTCTTTTTATAAAAAGTTAATTAAAACACAATAGACAATTCCTTTTTTTAATTAAATTAAAAGCAAGAGTATTAAAATAGCTTATTAAATTTTTATTTTTAAACAATAGGATTATGACCAATTCCCTAATTTATTGTAATATGATATATTTAATTTATTTTTAAATAGAATTTAAAATAAAAATGAATTTTATCAATACTACATCATGAAGGAATAACATCAACACCGTGCGGTCGATTTCCCCGGCTTCCCATTTCGAACCTGGAATTCAATCGTTTGTTCACGTTTAACCCAGAATTTTTACCATTTAACTTAGAAAAAAATAATGTAAGTTTGAGAAATGATCCTCAAGCATTACTGAACAACATACTAAACTCCCAATAAAATTTTACTAAAAAATTTGGTCGAAAATTGATGGCGACATGATTTTTTAAGCTTTTTTCAAACTTAAAAATTTAATTAAAAAAAAATTCAATAGCTCTAAATTCAAGCATTGAAATCAAATTTTAACGATAAAAATTGTAAATATCAAAGTGAAAGATAATTTAATTCTGTCAATTTGTTTTTTCTCGATCGTAAAAATTGACCATGTTATGGCTATTTAATATTAAAAACATTTGTTCCAATTTTTGCATTTTTGAAAAGATATATGTGACCGATGATATCTTGCTAGCTATGCAAATCTTTTAAAATTTGCTTAATTCCAAAATTACTCTTGCTGGGTATCCATTATTTAACATGAGACTCTTCAGTTTTTAAAATCGTAAATTAAAATTAAAATGCTCAATCTTTTACCTTGCATGTGGTATTCGACTTTCGCTTCACGTGCGCGCTCGCTTCGCATATGATATTCCAGCTGGCTTCAGTACACCTGGTTAAACAAATTTTCTGCGACGTATTTTTACACATCAACTGCATCGACACATCAATTTGCACTGCACTTTATCAATTTGAATATAAACATCAAATCAACCTAAGTTATTTTATTGATTTTAAACAATTAACGGTTTTAAATTATTATATATTGCAGGAATGATGTTCGTCCGCTCGACTATTCGATGTGATGGCTTGAGCCCAAGTCTTGTACTTCTAACTTTCAAGTCCCACTCTTTTTTGACTTTTTCGTTCTTCCCACCTTTATTTTCATAGCAAATTTAACAAACATTTTTATGTATAATGATAAATAATTAAATACTAAAACAAATTCAAACTTTAAAATTATTTACAAATTAAATGAAATTAATGTTGTTATGGTTTCGAAACACGACAATATGTAACCGAAACTAAACGGCCTAAATGAAAATCCTTGTGATTATACAGCTATGATTATAAAAAAGATAAAAATTTTTCTGTTTGGCCGCATAAAAGAATAATTTTGAATTACTTACAAAATTGCGATATTTTTATAATAATTTAAAAAAAAATTTAAAAGGCTGTTTCATACATTGTAATTAAGATAAATAAGTGCAGTTGGTTTCATATGAAAAAAATTTTTTTAAATTTAATTTCGCCATCAAGTTTTTATACATTCTATTTAATCAAAAATTATTTTGTAAAGGAAATTAAAAAAAAATTGCTTACTTTTATACAAAAAATATAATTTCCTAGCTTATCAATTATTATATTTTTAATAAAATAATATAGGCTACTTTATTTATCTTACCAAAAGATGCAAAAAATGGTGTACAAATAGTTGAAAAATAATTAGTTTTTAATCAAATTGAACAAATTTTATTATTTAGCAAACCTCAGCTATATTTGATATAATTTTCAATATAATATAATAATATTATTCTCAAAAATTCTATAATTTGTGAAAAATCGTCGATAATTTTACAGATTTTCCTTTCTCTTACGTAAAACCTCGTACTTTATTAATAAAAAAATAAAAATCTATAAGATTTTGAAAACACAAAAGAATTCAAAATTTTTAAGTCGTATTTCTCAAAAAACCACCTTTTTTATTTTTTGTTTTTGAGAGTTATTAGCTCTACATGCCCTCTAAAGTTTAATATGGATTTATTATTACTTTTCGAGATATTAATTATTTATAAGTATTTTTTCAATTTTTAAACAAATAATAATATTTAAATTTTTCACACAATTTTAAAATATTACTTTTTTCAGGAATTTTTTTTCTGAAAACAATGTAAAAATGCTTTATGTCAATCAACTGTAAAATTTATTATATCACATTTTGTAACCGTAATTGTGGCATAGCAAAAAAATGGCATGCGGCACTAAAGTACCTTAAGTGCTGTACCGTTCGAAACCGGCAGTAAATTAAATTATTAAATTAAAATTACACATCTTGTGAATAAATAGTTTATTTTATTCAAATCAAATGTTGGTTTTGAGGCTTTTCTGTAATTGTTGGATTTCTTGGCCCATAAATAAATTTATGATTATGCAAAATTTATATTATGCACTACCCTTGATTTGGTTTCTCGGGGTCTGTCAGTCTATTTCCAACACGAAATAAAATTTTTCCTATGCACTATTGGAAAGATGACATTTATATAAGCATATTAGAACAAAAATTTTTGCGGATATTTATTGGTTTTCGAAAAATACAAATTTTAAAAATCAAAAATTTACATGTATTTTAGATACACGTTTTAACATGCGTTTATGATAGGCCGTCGTTGAGTTAGACAAAAAATAAAACAGACCCTCCGGGCTTGTTTTATTTTTTTGCCTAACACATAACAATTTAAAAATATCCCTGTAGAATAACAGAACTTGCTAAGGGTGGAACTAGAAGCCATAGAACTCGTCCGGATGTCGACCGCAACTGACAACAACATTAAGAGTATATCAAAGCCCACAAACCGTCAACAGAAATAAGAGCGAGGAATTCAACGTGAGACTTACCGTCGCGATCGGGGTGTATCATATTACAACTCCCTGCTTTTATAAACTTTAAAATGCCGTTTTTTCGAAAACTAATGCGTAATCCGCAAAATTTTTCGTTGCATTATACTCAGAAAATTGTCCTCTTTCCAATAGTGAGTAAAAAGTTCAAATCGAGGTGGAAATTAACTGACAGTAGCCGGTTTCTCTACTCTCAATTTGGTTTAATTTCATGTGAAAATAAATTTATTTTTTACTTTTGCCTTGCCATGCAAGAGAAGAACATTGTAAAACTTGGTTATTTGTACTCTTATATTTTTGATGTTTCATAATAGATTAGGTACTTTCTTTGGTTTTTAATTTATTAATAAATTTAATTAATTACTTTGGAATAATATCCGGATGTGTATGGTTTGTATGCGATTTTTTGTGCACCATTTCTTCAAAACACTTGAACCCATTTAATCAAAACTTCAAGTAACCATCGAAAAAGATGATTAAATTTTTACACTACACATTTTTTAAAAGAATGAAAATTCTCAAAGCACTGTACTTATTCACATTATATTGGTGTATTTTTAATCATTGTTAATATAAAATTATAAGCATAAATACAGTTTACGTTCAAGTAATATAATTATAATAATTATACTATTTTATCTGTTTTTAAAAAAATTATCAAATTAAATATACCTATTTGAATAATAAAATATAACAAAAAGAATCACTGTAAACATTTTCAGATAAACCAAAATCTACTAATATAATTTTTATTTTAAAATTAAAATGTAATTAAATAATTATAAATAATAATAATTAAAAGACAAATTTCAAAATTATTTGTAGTAGGTATACTATATTTTTGTTATAACTATTAATAAATTTTTCTTAATCTGAAAATGCAATGTATAGCAAATAAATTGCAGCAATAATTATAACTAATTAGTTTCTGTATCTTTGGAGCGTATGAAAAACAAAATCAATTTATTTTTAAAGCCGATACATATCTGGTATTGTTTGTTACTTTATAATAAAATGATAAAGTATTTTTGAAAAATTGCGATAACTTACTTTTGTAGATTTTTAAATGTAATAATTTGAGAACAAAAGCAAAATTTTTTTTAATAATGTAGTTAATAAAAAAATAAGAAATGTAAAGTGCCGTTCTCATTCAATTAACGCTACGGAAATTAGGTTACGTAGCTACGTAAAAAGTTAAACATAACTTTTCTTACTTATTTTGCGTTTTTAAAATTATTTATGGAAAATCGAAGACTAACTTTTTTAGAAGAATAAATGATAATTAAGCTCTTAATTCTTATTCTGAATCCACACATATATTTTAATGTACTTTCACATTTCTTAATTATATATTGTAGTGTTAATTTACGCAAGGTTAATTGAATGAAAATGTCACTTCAGTATTAAAATGATATTTTAATTAAGGTGGTAAGAAATAATAAAAATATAAAAAGATGTAAACTTTAACAAAAATGGACTGGGGTGACTTTGGTTCCCTGGAAGCAAAGGAGAACTTTGTTTGAGAATTTCGTATTAAATGGCCAGTTTGGCAGCGACGAAAGCGAAAATCATAAAATATAATAAATATAATAATCAATAAAAAATCATTTTTATTTCTCAGCCTCGCTGTAGAGAACCTGAACCCTAAGAGTAGCAATATGAAGACTTTGGTCGCTTGGATCGGCAGTGTTCTAATCGATAACTCGGGGGATAGACGGATAAAAAGTTTCTTTTAATCCATAGGATCAGATTGTACATCCAACGAGAAAATTCCGCTTTGGTCTTAGGGTCAATGCCTACAGAGGCAATAATAGATACATTTTTCCATCTTACTGGATAGTTTTATGATTATATTATAATTTGTTATTTCTATGATTGTTATAAATTTAAATTATTGTAATAAAATAAAAGTTGAAGGCAATTAAAAAATAATAATTTAAAAACTTGAATATGAACTGAAATTGAAAAATTGCTTGATCATCCTGAAAATGTTTTAGTTCAGAGAATTTGTCACCTGTATAAGCAGCTTAGTTTCAGTTTACAATTTCACATAAAATATTATTTGTTGTTTCATTTTTAATTTTTTACCATACAAGGTTTATGAAATTTTATGAAAATAATTTATACAATATTGTTTTACTATGAGAAAAACTAAAACTTTCTGTAATAAGTTTAACGGACGAGCGGAGCAAGTGCGACAATTACGGACAAGCCACAAAAAGTAACTTCTCTCCGAACAAAATATTTTTCATCAAACCTGAAATATTATCAGAATGATCGCCAACATCTGGTAACGGATATGCACATAAAGAAGGGAGAATCAGTATGTTATGTTTTATAATATGTTGTCATGGTAATTAAACCGTCATTTATGCCGACTTTCACTCCTAAAATATAACCAAAATATTGAAAAATATAAAGTGTTTAATAATGACAGTGGTTTAAAATACTTTAATGTGCTGGTTTAGAAGAGCAATGCTACCCTGATGACCACCCTTGCCTTCAGTAGAAGTTAAAAAAAAGATGAATTTATTATTTTTAATTTGTTATCGATGCATTTTTCAGGTAGGTACTATCAGAATTATGAAAATTTATTAATTGAATTTTTGTAAACAAAACTTTTATTATAATTATGTACAAACAACTCTCCAACTCAAAGTACTCTGGCTCCCGATATCGAAATAAAATATTTGTCTTATCAGATTTGCATCAAAATACATTTTCTTAGTTCGAAACCCTCTGCCGAATTTTTCCTTATCTCAAAATACTACTGATATAAAAATACAAGTAAAGTAGATACACTTTCTCTACATCAAAATGAAGAAAAGAAAATTGAAAACACGGAAAACATCAATATTATATCATAAATTTATTGATAATTCCATTATCTCAGATTTCTATTACATTCTTCAGAGTCAAATGAGGTTGACTGAATTTCAATATGCGACAATAAATAATTTTCGACATTCGTCCACCACTGCTGAAAACTAGTAATTTATTTATGTATATCTACTTACCTTTTTTTATCAAATAATTTGATCATTTCTTTCCGTTAGTCATCATTTTCTTTTTTTTACATTGATTTAAGCAGATAATGGTAATTCTTTCGAAAATCATGCCACCTTGAGGACGTTGACTTCAAGTCTTCAAAGCTGTTTTCCATTTTAAATTTAATAATAAAAAAGTTCCTCTCTTATCGTAAAATAATTTTGTTGGTATTTCTTAACTGAAGTTTACACTGCTTAACAAATAGGATAATGAATAGAAAATATTAGGTATGCACTTTATTTGGACAATCTCAGTAACAAATTATTTTTTGCACGACTTGATAATGAATTGCAAAGTAATGAAAACACTCATGACTGTTATTACATTTTCATAAAACTAATTAGCAAAAAATTTTAGTATATTATAAATATTTATTGCAAAGAAAAACACAACTTCTCAAATTGCTTGCACATTACATCGACGGTGATTTATAATTTTGTAAAATTATCACTAGATAAACCTACTAAACATCTTTAGATGCCTACATACATTCGCTTTTTATAAAAATACAGATTCGCATAACACAGAAATTGAAGTTTTAAAATAAACACCTAAAAGGCATTTACACAATAACTTCGAAATGTTTTTTTTTTCAATTCATTACAGCTTACAATTCAAAATATTGAATTATTTAAACATCAGAACAAAAAACTTGCAATTAAGTATCACCAATTTACTATACATATTTATTATTTTATTCCATTTCGGTTTTAAGAGATAAAATAAAACTATCAACTAATAAGCTTATTTAGTATTAATTACAGTCCTTACACGAAAGGCATATTTACAATAATTTTATTTGCAAGAAGTTATAGTGGTAGTAGTCAATTTTAATTTATTACAAAAAATAGTTAACCATGCAAGATATTTCTAACTCAACCTCAAAAGCAATTCGTTAAGCTACCGGTACATATTTTATTTTAGCAATCTCACACCACAGCAGTAAAATTTTATCCGGAGAACTATTAAAATTATTTATGGGAAAACCAAGTAGAAACCCCCAACTTTACAAAATTATTTAGTTCACGACCATATCGATTAATAGTAAGATAACTCTTTTGTCTTAGCAAATGTAAAAATATTTGTCTGTCATTCAGAAAACTTCTAATTTCATCAACAAAAATGAAAAATTGGTCCCTTACTATTAAATCATAAATTAAATGGGAAAAACTTTAAAGTTCCCAATCACGTAAAAATATTCTCAACGTTTGGGAAATAAAACGTATAGCGGGATTTTCAGTTTATGTTGCTGTCGTTGACGCTCAAGCTGTAAAATGCAAATTATCGATTTCAATTTCTAAATGTGCTGACGCTAAGCTGTCGGATATTTTACTGATACACACCTGTTCATTCTAACAAATACAAGGCTTGAAAAATGTGGTTTTGTGCTCGTTTTTTCAGGAAAACCCTAAACTTAATAAATATACTTTGTGGACCAAAGGAAGTTAATATCGCTCCTCCGGGTTTGCTAAACTGCCATAAACAGTTTGTACAAACAAAATATTATTCATTGTAAATTGTAGTAATCAGAATAAAAAGTTTACAGTCAGCGCCAACGTCAGCGCAATTAACAACTCAAATTTAATACCTTGAAAATGATCGTGATAAAATTAGGCATTCAGTCATGGTGAACTATCCGAAAATCAATATTACTAAACAATTACACAAACGACATAAGTAGGTTCTCGGAAACAGATTAAAAGTTATTCACGATTTTATCCATGGAACTCATCTCCTCAGATCAGTACCGATAAAATAAAATATGAAAAGCTTTACTGCTTCCAAAAAAATCTGAAAATTTAAGAAAGATGACTACAATGACGCTGCGAACGTCTACGTAATGAAGAAGATTTGCAAGAAAGCCAGCCTAAATAATAATTAAAAGCAATATCAAATTTTTAATTAATAATTCTAATTTGATAAATGTTAAATCTTTCCTGCAATACTGATCTCCCACGTTTTATTTGTTTTAACTCAGCACCAGTGCCGAGACCCGGATAACAGTAACACCCCTGCTTAGTTTAATCTGCAACGTAATTGTATAATTGTCCGGTATCTGATGTCGTACAATTTAAAATAAATTAATTGTAAAAGAAAAAACAGTTAGAAATAGCTTGCAGTTGATTATTTTTAATAATGAAGAAACCAAAAACGCAACACTTTACATAAATACAAATGCACAAATAAACAGTGCAAATCTATAAATAGCACTGATCATTCTTATTTTTATATTCAAAGCTACAATCGTCTAAGCACACACTCAATACGAAAAAATATAGATTTCTACTATTTTTTTCTCATCGATAAAGTGCGCATTTTTATTCGATTTATTTTTGCATCACGCATCTGTATTTTAAAATCAGCGTTTTATAAATTCTCAATTCTATTTCTCATATTGTCTTGCCAATTTTTTCTAACAAACCAAAATTTTCGCATTTCTATGTTCTGTTAAATACATTCTTCAATTCTTTCTTGTCTTTTAAATTACAATGTATGTACATAAATTTAAATTGGTCTGTAATTTGCCAAACAGCATGCATGCTTTAGTGCAATCATAGCAACATCGCCGATAAAGCTGGTGTTCAATCAAATTTTTTTACTCTAAACAATCTAATCCACATCATTGTTTCGTTATTGGTAAGTTCATTAGTGGGCTTTTAACTTTAGATCGTTTTTCACAACAAAAAGTATTTTAAGAACCTACCGTATATTTTATGATGATGAAGAATTAAGAGTGTTACTAAAAAGCACAATATTACGTAGTTGCATAGATAATTGTAAGAGCTCACTCGTTTATATTCAAATCATCACAAAGAATAGATTAAGTTCCATCAATAAAAGTAAGCATAAAATGCAATCTATTTTGAAAAACAATCGTTGCATTAGTACCAACGTAAGTTACAACCAGTGGTGTATTTAGATATGAACTGCCTGGGCTCTAGAACATCCTAGTCTCATTGCAACCAAACAGAAATACTAAGAGGGTCCCATTATGGGATCAATCATAGCAACTACATTTAAGGTTTAATAGTTATGTGATTATGGCAGGCACCCAATATAATTTCGTGGTTTAGACCTCATAACCTCAAGTGGCACTGGTTACAACTTTGCATGTTTGTAAATACAAGAAACACCTAATTTCATATTTTTAGTTTAAAAAAGCATCGTTCCCAATATAAGGTAACCCAAAAAGGTATTTTTTTAGTAAACTTATATATGTACAACATGTGTCTTATCAATTCTTCTCTATTAAATTAATATAACAAAATTTTCTAACCAAACGAGTCCCAGCGTGCTAAATGCAGACGTCTTGCGTCGAGCGAAGGAGATAACAGAGAACGCACTTCCGCCGAAGGAAGGCTGAAATAATTGCGTGTTAGAGGTGATTGTAAATGTTTACGTTTAACTATTTCTCCCTCTGCAGGAATTTGCCACAAATCCTTAAAAAAAAAAAAAATTAGTACCTGTCCAACTTACATCAAATTGAAATTTACCTGCAGAGATTGGGCCTCGTTTCAGGATTCCATATTCTTGCCTTTTCGACCAGTCAAAGACCCAACTATAGATTTTAAAGCCGCGCCCAGACTTTTGCTAGGAGTTTGGATATTGGAACGATTTTTTGATAAGCCTTGAGGATGAGCATCCAAACATTTTTGATATCGCAACTAAAAAATCAGAAAAATAAATAAAATGTTCAAGCTCCGTCTGGCAATCCAACCTTGCATGCTGCTTCTACAGTCTTGCAGAGTGCACCAGATGATGGATCACAGTGAAAAATGTGTGCTATAAATATGTCTTGAGCAGTATGCATGATAAACGCGCACTGTTTCACGTTTTTTCCAATTCCCAAAAATGATAAATAACGCACTCGACATTCCGCAATTAATTTATCGTCCTACAAGTGTAACTTTAAAAAAAAACAGATAAAAGGGAAAATCGTTTTACTTACGCTTGGATGCTGAATTGTGATCATTGATGGCGCTATAGCAACATTTACAGGTTGCCAGTCTTCTTGCGGTAAAGTTGTTACTAATCTATCAATTGCATCGTTAAGCGTATCCATACCTGTTGCTTGATCCACCTGAATACTGCCCAAATATTGTGCTCGCAACACCTTTTTAGGCTCTTCCATTGGCGTAGGAAATGATTGGCCTGTTAAAGTTAAAAATTACCTACCGATAACTTAAAAAGCAAAGAATATACGTACTAATTAGAGATTGACTATTTCGATTTGATCGTCGATGCTCCATTGGCAAATTAGTTGGCCTGGTCGCCATAGCCCGTCCATTTAAATCTGTTGGTTTGGTCAAATTTTGTTGCAAACTACGCTCTATCATAATCTTCTTGCAAATATCTCTTAAGGTATTGGCAATAGTACGGGCAGGCATGTCGCATCTAAATACGTGACACATATGTTTACGAGTGCTTCGGTCCCTTGCAACGTACGCAAAATCCCTAAATGAAAATTTAATATTAACGTCAACATAATTCAAACAACAAAAACCACACAAATAAAATAATTTAGGCTACATAAGAGTAGAAATTTGCGTTAAAAGCACTGCTTGCACTATTGCAGATGTTTGTGACTCCGAGTGTACTCTCCAAGTTTGAATATCTTGTTAAATCTTAGTAAAGATTACTTACAAATTTTTATAAGATAACAGATTGATTTAAATTATGTACATTCTTGGTTTAATGGGTCAATCGTGCAAGAGAAAACTTTAAATGGTAACAAAACGTGCAATAAATGATAAAACAAGCATCACATCACACAAAGCTTTATAAAATTGCTGATGAAAAAATAATACAAAATGTTTAGAGAAATAAAAACGTATCAATTTACCTCTCTCTGGAAGTTAGAAGATGTCAAGTAGCATACAAAAATAAAAATCGAATATAAGTAACAAATTGTTGAAAAATCAGTGAGTTACTTTATTTTAAATGGCGCAGCATGAAGATCTTGATTATTATAAGGTACAGAATTGATTGAATGTTGAAAAAAATTATGCAAAGAAAATTTAAAAAGTTCCATCTGGTTCAGATCAAAAAGAAAAATTTACCATCGACGATTTTTCTATTCCAATTCAAAATTTCATATGAAAGAATATATACAAAATAATATTTCTGTAATCCATATACTAAGAAACTACAACAAAGTACTGCGGGGAGGTTTACGCTAAGCTCTAATTGATAATAATTAATAAAATATTATTGAATCAGTACAAAATTATTTGCAAGTTGATGATTTTGGGAATCTGAAACTTCAAATAAACGAAGCAAAGGCAAAACTATTCCGATATCTAACATTTATAATTAATGTTATCTTATTATCTATACTACTGTTAACTATAATATTATCTAATATTTATTTAATAACTATTATGTACATATTAACTTTTATCTATAATCTATAACAATAAACTAGTTATATACAGAAGGAGCGGATATGAGTACAAGCCCTAGACAGTTCAGAAGGTCAAGGACAGCATTGGTACATAAATCCGAACCAGAAACTTATGTCTAAAAGCAGCCCTTATGAAAAATGTATTTTATATATACATAAATTATAAACAACTTCATTTATAATGGTTAGGAAAAATATACTGCTCGGCAAACATTTTTTTTGAGGACTTTAATTCTACGTTTCTGTGCATCAAAAGTATTGTTTGACTATCACAAACAGGTCTAAACTATGCAGTAAATAATAATGATCTACTAGGTAGGAATATCTTTGGGCAAAAGAGAGCTTATCGAATATAAGCAACATGATTGTGTGTAGGTACCTTTACTTAATAAAGTACATCTTTGTGCATATCAAGAATAAGGCTAAATTTATACAATTCAGTGGAGCAGGATACTGTACCGCAAAAATTACAACATATTGTTATAAAATACTGTTAAAGTGTATAAGTATACAAAAATTAATAAAAAAGAACAACTGGTTTTGTTCTTACAATCATGAAACCGCACAGATCGAGGAATTACCGATTTAAAAATATTAATTTTTAAATGTTAACTGCATCCGTTTCACTTACGATAAGCGAGATCTCCAATGTTGAGCCACTTAAAATAGAGTACCCGGTATGGAGTAAAAAAAAAAAAAAAACACTGACCTTCCATTGTCTCTTCCTACGCCCCACACCCTAATAGTGTGAATTGGTTGTGTATTTAGAACTGTAAGATTTTCAGGATCAATTAATTTTAATGCACCTTCGTCTAGATCCATGAATAAATTTTTTCCCTAACACGAAATAAACAATAATTAAACTTCAATTTATTAATTATCGTAGTTACTACTTACATCGCCCCATCTTCCGACAACATCCAACAAATCATTTCTACCTAAAGAAAGATCTACTATACACTTATTTACTGCTTTACTACTACGCTCAGGTGTCAGATCTTCTTCTGCAATTTCCACCCAACCCAAAGACCTCACTGCAAATCTTATAGGTCGTTCTTTGGAATCCGGATCGGGTCTTGCAGGATAACTTCGCCTCCTGTAACAAAAATGTTTTGTGCTTCCTATTGCTTTTATACAACAAAAACTCACTTCAATGCTAGCTCTTCTTTCCTCTTTCTATCGTCACAATCTAAATCTAGTGCCGAACTTGTGCTGCTACGGGTGACCGAAGTCGTACAGTTTTCAAATTTTGAAATTAGAGATTCAGTTGTTTCTTTAAAACTACTTTTATTTTCTACTTTATTAGATTTTTCAGTGTTGGAAATCAATGGTATTTCCCTTTGAATTGTACCACTTTTAATGTGCCAGTAATATGGTCCATCGTTATCTAAAAAAGAAGAATATAAATATTGCAAATCTATAATCTCAAAAACTTACCTTCGTGTTTTTCCCAGCCAGCTGGTAATACAGTATCATCGTTTATCTCGTGATGATCTATTTCGTCCAAAGATTTTTGATTTTTACGTTTAACTGGAATGGCGTATAGATCATTATTAAGTTGACTAACAATATGTGGAATGTCGTTGCTTTCATCACGATTATCTCGGTTGCTTTTTATTGTTTTCTCGCACATACTACCAAACAAAAACAAAATTAAACGATATCCGGTATTCAAATAATGGAGCGTTTCTTTTGAGATTAATACAACCAAGCTGTTAAAAGTTTAAAGTATCCAAAATAAAATGTACGTACTTTACATTCCGGTTTCTCGAATCGACGTCCATGTGACTCACAGCGTCGTTGCCATTGTATTCGCCGTCCCTACAACAAATTTTCATGTAATGAGTAACCAAGCCAAAAATGTTCGAAATTTTCGTTAAAATTGTAAAATTTTGTACAGAATTACTAACAGCTTGGTTGGATTATTTTTAGATTGGTTACAATTTTTTAATTTTACCAATCGAATCTACTCTAAACATTAAATTGAGAAAAAGTTTCAACCTTATTGGATCATCCAGCAAAGAATTTGTTGGGAATTCCAAAATCATCACTCGAGACAAATTTTTTAAAACACAAACACGTCAAAAATGTATATTAAAAGCACTAACTTGCAAATATTTATGTCGAAACTTACCTTCTATTATCAGTCATAGGGCCGGTTGTAATGTCGACCCCCATAGAACTTATATCTAATGCCGCATATCCTTTCCTTAGAGGACAATTTAAAAGAGATTCCTTTTCACTACTTCCCATATTGCAAATTTCATCTAATTCTTGATAAAGCTCTTCATAAAGCTTATCAGTATTTGAATTAAGTGCATCGTCGATTCGAGCCGGATCTAAATGATAATTTGGGTTTTCGTAACTCATCAATCCGTTTTCTGAAAAATAATTTTAGTTTTCTCGTTAGTACATCAACGATAGATCAAAAACGCAATCTCATACCAAGAAAAATATCTTCGTCGTCTTGAGCGACGTGCGCGGTAATGGCTGCCATACTCTGTACAAATGCAAGAACCGTTGAATACGGACTACGTGTATCCGCAAAATTCAACTGAAAACCTAAAGGTGTTCTGTAAAATTCGCCACACAACATCCCAGGGCATAATGGAGGCCGTTAGTTCACCTGCAACAAAATATCAAGTATTTTATCAAGGATAACAAAATGTTTGATTTCGGGTCAGAAAAGAAGCAAAAAATATATAAGCTTCAATGGAACCACAAAAATGCTTTTGTCCTTACTAATGCAAGTAATTATGAGGGCGATAAGAAAATTACCCTGGAACAGTTATGATGTGACCCTGTGAAGTCGAAAACAATGGAAAGCTATTGCATTATCTCGACTCGACCTTGGGGTATTCCCCCCAAGCTTTATAATGTAGACAAGTGCGAGTTCCAAATAAAAAATTGAGTCCGAATTTTTTATGTAGGTACTACATAAAAAAATTACAAATTATTGGGCGGCTTCCCTCCTAATAAATGTGTAAGTATATCTAATCTATACAAAAGATCCAAAAAATAAAGTTGCATGATAACAACACTTTTGTGTCCCTAAATATTAATGATTATCGACTGGCCACTATTGGGATATTCTTTTATGTCTACATACGATCATATCTTCGGAAAAATCTAATAATGCAGAATTGTTTATTAATGTTTACAGCAATACAATATAATTTTTGATTTATTTCACATTTAATACAACCGATAAATTCTCAAATATGTTTTTGTTTACTATAGGTGCTATTTATTTGAAATAGGTTCAAATATGAATCCGCTTATTATGAATTATAAAAAGATGCAAATATTATGATAAAGTAAAAATCGAAACTTTAGAACTTTCATGTAACACGTAGTAGGGGAGTGTTACGCTAAAAAAACTTGACATTCACTTACCTATTAAAAAGGTTAAAAAAAATAAGAAATAAGAAAATCGATTTAAAAAACAAGTAAACAAACTTAAAGAAACGAAACAAATTGCAACTTTTGTCTAATTAATTAATTATTGTAAATTGTTAAAATGTGGTTTGTTCGACTAAAAATAATAGAACAAGTGACGCTTTAACCGCAAGAGTAGATAAAGTAGCAATTGAATAGTTCTTTTTTACTGAAATTACTATTGAAATTGCAAAGTATGTTTGATTTAATGTAAAATAAAAACTGTCAGATAATAATAATTGGGATTTCTTATAATTCTTTTGCGGGAACTGTCAGAAAACCCATCCCACGATTTGAACTTTTTCCTATTGACTATTGGAAAGAGAGCACTTTTCTAAGCATACAACAACAAAATTTTTGGTTTAAGAATGATTTTTCGAAAAAATCGAAATTAAAAATCAAAAATTTTAGATAGGGAAATGATTCGTGATTCGGTTTGTCAAAACAGACCCTTCGGACGTCTTCGGCGCCCTCCGGGCCTGTGCTTTGACAAACACCTAACGAATTTAAAAATATCCCTGTAAGGTGGAACTCGTCCGGGTGTCAACCACATTTGACTGCGAACAGTATAACTGCTTGTTCACAATGTACATAAACATAAGACGTGCATAAGCCTAACATAAGCATAAAACATAATTTTGACATAAGCCGCAAAAGTGTTCACAATGAACATAAGAAATAATATATGAAACTGCGCATGCGTATAACAAGAAAATAAACGAATAAACTTTCAAACTTTATAACAAAGGTTATGTTTATGTCAATTTCGTCAATTTATTTCAACTTTTGACCAAACACTACCAACTTCAAACCACAAATTTCACTAAATGTGACATAATTTCAATCTTATGTACGAACTTAAGCCGAACATAAGATCAACATAAACATAAGAATTTCGTAGGCACACTGTGAACACTTACGTTGATTTACTACTAGTTCAACTTTATGTCTTATGTATGTGTTATGTTTATCTTATGTCTTACGTCATTGTGAACAAGCACTAAGAGTAGTTAAAAGTATACGCACTGTCAACAGAATAAAAGTGGGGCGCGTACCGTGCGAGTTCCCGTGGGTCTACCCGTGGAATCGGTATGTATCATATTACAACTCCCTGCTTTTTGAAATTTCAAAATGCCGTTATTTCGACAACTAATGGGCAGTCCAAAAAAATTTTTGTTCTAATATGCTCAGAAAATTGCCCTCTTTCCAATAGTCAATAGGAAAAAGTTCAAATCTTGGGAAGGAAATTCTGACAGTAACCCCATTTGCTTTAACATCTGCTATAGAAAAAAAATTAATTTTATACACGACGATAAAATTTTATTGTCGATTTGCGAAAAATAATAAAATGGTTTTCACAGTAAATGGGGTCCTATTATTATTAGTCCATAATCAAAGTTAAAACTAATCAAATTATGTCTATAGTACAAAAAAAAACGCTCTCGTGTTACCCCCGTACACTAAACTCGATTAAAGTCCCTGATAACTGATTTACCTATGCAGCTTAGTTTCAGTCTTGAAAATTAACCAATAATAAATATCCTTAAAAGTTAAAATCAAGAAGGAAGCGTCTATTAATTACGTAAAGATTATTTTCGATGTTTTCGACCCCCTTTCCATTGTATTAATGGAGGTAATATAATTAATGAATTAATTAATGAATTATAAGTAAACAGCAAAAAAAGCTATTACCAATATTAATCACAATTAAATTCTCTACAAAAATGTTCTCATGGACCATGATTGTCTTCAAAAAAATAGTTTCCATATTAACGAGATTTTACTGGGTGGCCCAATACTTCTGACCTACTATATTTAAATAACTACTACAGATTCCGCATTTTTTATAATTTTTACAATAAACCACATTTACTATAAGATAAACAATAGCTTGAAAAGATTAAGTAAATGTTAAGGAATTATAGGATGCGTTTTGTTCGATAAAACAAATGCTCCTGGCAAAACGCATTGTAAATAGTTGTATAATCCTAATCGTAGCCATTGTGGTTCTGGGATTGCATCCAAACATTTTACAAGTGCATTTTAATTGTGCAAATATTGCTTCCGTTAGACAGAAAATCGTTTTAATTTGCAAAGCCTAAATGGAAGCTGATTGTCCTGCAATAGACAGAAACGAATGAAGAAGAGGAATAATTGCAACACTCAAAGACTTTGAGTACTCCCTACCTAAGGATTCGTAGGATTTTCAGGATCTCTCCTCAAAAGTCCCATATAATTACAAGCACAATAAAAAAAAATTAAAGAAACGAAACCAAAAATTGCGTTCTAAATACTACCCCAATTTGATTCAGTGTAAAATTATTTTTTACGAAAACGTTTGACAACTTTGCCATACTAAAAATAAAAAAATACGAAAAGTTTCAAAGAGCAAGTTCAAATCTAATTTATCCACATAGCATCGATTATCACGAAAAATTGTGCAAGTTCTGGCAACTTGAACATGATTTAATGGTATTGAACAATTTAAAAAGTTCAAGGTAATAATTGAATAAACGATCAAAATAAAAAACTTAAAGTAAACAAATTTCTTGTTCAAAATTAATATTTTTAATTAAATCCGAATTTTTTTCCCTTTCATGACGATGGGTGCGTGACTTTCAGTACTCCCACGTTTGAGTATCAAAATTAATCCAAACTGTTTAGTTTGTTTTGGGAAATAATAAATTATCCACTTTAATGTTGAAAACGTTTCAAATCCCATTTGAGTGGAGAAATATCGTTATGGATCTTTCTTTCTAAATCAAATGGCAATGGTTTTGATCGAGTAGTCGGGTAAGGAATCTTTACTTCTGTTGGTTCAAAAGCTATAATTACAAACTTAAGTGGTCTGCTCAAATAAAGTCCAGATTTGGTGATAAGTGGTGCACGTCAGCAACAAAGGCTGCAGTTATTGCCCGAAGGTGTATAAAAATTTTAGAACGCCAAGACAGTCACTGAACTTATTACCATTAAAGGCTTATTGGTTCTTTGTATTGTATGACTTGGATAGTTCTACTTAGTTTAAAATCAACTATTCCCTAAACATGCAATTAATCAAAATCATAAAATGTCTAGGGCAACATTAAATAAAATTAATGATCTATTTAAAACAGCGATTCCAAACCTTTTCCAGTCTTCCAGAAATGAAAACGTTGGCTTATTAAATTTTGAGGATGTTTTGCGAAAATTTAAATTTGAGCATCTTCCAAACTAAAGTAAGACGCGACCTGGATCGTGGAAGCAAATGTAAACTAGTACCAAGCAATAAAGTTTACGACTGGTACGGAAAAAACGGTCAAGCACGTGTTAAGCGATGACGTAAATTTTTAGTGAAATCGGATTTCCTGAGTGGAAACCTAATGCAAATCGATAAGTTTTACAATTTACCAACTGAAGCAGTCTGCAGGACAAAACCGAAACTCTCATCTTATGACGAAGACCTTGGCAGTAAGCAAATTATTGTTGAAGACATTAGCGTAGCAGTCAGTAAACCCATTATTTATTTGAAGGAAATTTCGAAAGACAAACATTTCAGAACAAAAAACCACTTTCATCGGTAAATTTCCTAATGAAAAATCAATTTAATAAAATCGAACAATCTATATTAGTAAAAATGATAACGTAATTTGGCCGTATCTATACAATTAGCTATTAAATAATTAAGTACCCATGTAATTTGTACCACGAAAGCAGAAAAGCACAAATATATTATGGGAAATGACTCCTACGTTATTTCTACGAAGAATTAATAATATGTTCAAAAAAGCGAAGAAAGGCTGTTGCGTGATAAATGAAAGATCGAAGTCAGTCTTGGCGGCGCCGTTACCTGTACGTAAACGTATACGATTGATACGCCGCGACGCAGACGGCCAATAAAAGTCGATCCAATGATAACATCATCGTTAAATACCAAAATTTGAATTGTTACAATTAACTCCAAGTTTAATGGGTCAATCAATCTACCCTACCTAACCATATGAAGATTTCCCAAAAACGAAAATACAAAAAAAAATAAGTAATTAATAATTTTGATGGTACATATTCATTTTCTAGCCTTGTAAATAATTAATATACAAAGAAACTTACTTGTTTTCCTCGAAACATCGAGGTTTTGACATTTTAAGCTTTGTAAGTTTTCAGTTTAATATCCTGTAACAAAATCAAGGATTAAAATGTAAGCCTATCAAAATTTAACATTTTATGTTTGATGCCTTTCTAAATGTCATTAAATGTTAGAGCTTAATCTAAAAATAATTTGATTATATCGATATACCATTTTACTCAAAAGTCACTCGACGCTCAATGAAAAGTTCAAATTTATGCAAAATTTAGTGCTCACTGCATTTTGATGTAACAAAAATTCTTTTTTAAGCGAATATAAGTTTCGAGAAGTTAAAAAAATCTGTTGCGCTACCGACATAGTCGATACTCCTCGACCCCAAATTTTCCTATTATTCATAGGTCAAAAACGTCGTCTGGCAAAACTTTCCGTACAAGTGCTAATGCAGTTAAAATACATCAAAAAAATGTTTTTTTCTGCAAATGAAAAGTACACGTAGAGCTTTAATTGCTACTTACTTAGAATCATAAAACACAACAGTAACTTCTTCCTCACAAAAGTCAAACGAGTCTATCAAAAGAACACCTCCAGCCCATTAAACAAGAAGCAAATTAAATAATTATTAAAAATTAAAGTCGCACGCACCACGACACTTTTTACAGGCGTAATACTGCCACTTGTGTAAGAGAAAAAATGGGAAGTGACGCTGACGGTGCCGGCGCGACGCCGTCTAACCCGCGCACCCCCGACCTACTATTGATTTTTCGATTTTCCACAGCCTCATAGCGCATTGAAAAGAGTCGCATCAGAACGCTGGGCGATAGTCAAATAAAATTTTTCTACACTTCTTTTTCACCTATCAATTACTTCACCATAAAGAAGCACCCCGAGAACAAATCGGGCCAATATAAACAACCCAGTTTAATCCGGGTTATGAAATCCCAATAAATTCAAATATATTCATTCGTTCCTTGTCAACGCACTTTATTGGAAATCTGTTCTCTTCAATTATTATTAAACCACAATAACAATACTAAATCAAATTACAATATCTACAACTACATCGCCATCGATTTCATTCCAATACCAATCGATTCCACTTGCACGGTAATCACGTCAATTATCCTAAAGGAAGTTGCTCATTACTTAAAAGTTCCGTTAATAGTCTACGTAAATTGCCTGCCCTTAGATTAAATAATAAAAAAACGATTGGGGAAAAACCGCCGACCAAGATATTTCGGTAGACAAAAAACTGTTCCAATTAAAGGTTACATTTCACAATCAATTCCAAAGTTCATAACCCTAAGGTAAATAAACTAAAACTAATGTGCCAAGCCATAATAAATCTCTAAGAAAAATCAATCGTATTTTTGTGACTATATTTTTCTTGATGAAATTTGACCTACATCCCAATCCCATCCCGTGCAGATAGCGTGTTCTGTTAAAATTTTATCAAAAATACTTCTGGTCTGTGGATTTCACTTGGGGTTTCCGATAAACACAATACAAATTTCCTGAACGATTACCACAAATTTTTCAGAGCTTACTCTTCCAAATAAATTTTGTGATTTTAAAGCAACAAAACAAAAAGATTAACATCCTCTCTAAAAACTAGGAAACACTCACAACCAAAAAATCTAATTTTATGCCTGAAAAAACAAAGTGAAAACTTAAAATTTTACCACGATCTGTTGCTCTGAATTTTATGTCTCAAATTATGTCATCGGATAAAATTACGAAAGTTGCCTAACAGTATTGTGTCCTTTTGATCTAAAGTAAAATACAAAATAGACTGAAAGCTAATCTCAACACGGAAAATTTTATAACAGTAAAACTTTCCTTTCGCCCCGGATTTTAACTTAAGAGTTATCACGTCATGATTTTTTGTTCAAGCAAAATTCAATTTTTATAGCGAATTTAAACAATGGTGATTATTTAATAATATAAAAATTACCAATACATAATTATTATTGGGGCCTTTCACCCTAGAATGCCCAGCGCCCTATTACAGGGTCAATTTGACCCCGATTGGGGTCACTACATTAAAGTACATTTATTGTAAATGAGAATTATTTACTTATATAAAAACATTATTTTATTACTTTTATAAAATAAATAAAAATATTATTTTATTATTTATTGGTCGGATATATAGAAAATACCAGTTGGAAAGTTATAGTTATATAATAGGTTATTATAATCTACTTTAAAATCGAGATATTAAACACGGCTGTGTCCGTCGATGAATGGATTATAACAACCTATTCCTCGACTGTAATTTGATAATAATCGATTTACGACCAACTCATATCAAGTTTTTCATTCCAGTGTTGGACGACATAGGCCACCTTCTCCACATAACATACTCTTCGTCACTTAAAAGATTCAAATATTAAATTAATTTATAAGGATCATAAGTGGGACTTTTCATAATTAGGTTTTATATCATAAAATATAACATAACCCGGTAAATACAAGAAATAAAAATGGAATCTATACTTCACCCTCGAATCTAGATTTACCCCTTAAGAGGTTAATTAAGGCAGAACCCTGAATAACGATTTTAGCCATTTGCATGGGTAACCTTCGTTAGGAAAAACCAATTCGTTATCTAATCGCAACTTGGCGATATTGAGGAATTCGTGAACACATTTTATCCCTTTTCGTCCGCTTAAGATAAGTCCTGACAGCAGTGGATTGTGGATTTTATTTGCAGATGAATTCTGATTGGTAAATAGCACTTTACTTCAAATATTTGTGAAATTAGAAGGAATCCACACAAAAAATCCAAAAGCACGTATGCCTTCAAAAGAATGAACTCCCCTGATTATGTTTCTAAGATCAGAGGTTAGAGCAGAACGTCGATGAGCCAGTCAGGATATATACAGATTTGCTGAGTCCGAAAAACTTTATAAATTTTTACGTCAATTTACTAATCATTAAAAATATTTCAGTTTTAACATTATTTCGAGAAGTACATACTGAAATTTAAAATACCGGTTTTTGCAAGAATGGCGAACGCTTGAACAAAATATTTTATTTTTAGGTAAAATTGTACGTGAAAAATTCTTTATAACAAAAAATCCGTATGTACTTCTTTAGATAATGTAATCTTGAAGCTACAGTAAAAATTTCATGTATATTGATTAAGATCTGTTGAAGTTATGTTGCCGATGAGTTTTGAGATATATGAGTTCAAAATTTTAAGTAGCTTTTCTCAGTACATATTATTTATTTACCTCTACTCTGCGATGCATGCACCATGCAATTGGGCTATCAAATTAACTTTCTTCTCCTTTTATTTCTTTCCGACTGAATTTTATTTTATTTTGACTTAGACACACTTTAAACAGCCAGAAGCTAATTACATAGTGTGTGTAACGTAACATCGGTATGACGCGTGTGATTCAAAAAGCAAGGGAACCTACGACTTAACGTGGAATCCGAACCACGACGGAGGACAGATCAACTAAATTTTCAACCCGGACTGAGGATAGAACTCGTGGTTCCCAAGCAAGAGTCGTTCTAAGGGCTTAGCTAGCTTCCTCCGTCCTCCTCTTTCTCCGAATTTAAAGACAGTCAAGTCTCTTTTGCAGGTTCGCTCCAAAAATGTAATATGGCACGCGCCAGGCCAGGCCCCACGCAGAAATTGTAGCAGTTTGGATCAATTTAATATATTTATAAGCTTCATTGTAGACTGAATTACAGAATGTAATTTGAAACAGACCCAGGAGTCACTGACCAGGCCACTGTATTGAAACATTCATTAAGCACTTAAAACCTTTTCCCACTAATAAAACTTATTGTACCTTATTTCTAAGATCCTAAAGCATCAAGCCAAAATAAAAATTTTAATTTTTCCAAATCCAAGAGTGGTATTACCCCTTAATTTGAGCAGAATTACTATACTAATTATTTAAGTAGTGGTATCCTTGATTTTGGAAAGGTGCCTTTGGTTATTGATTAATGTAATTTTAGTAAATTTATGGATCACATTTTAAATAAACATCTTAAACTCTCAAATATAACACTACTCGACAATCTAAATCAATAAAAACAAGCTGGTGGTGAGTAATTTCCAAAAATACTTTATTGCTTATTTTTATGTCTTATCATTTTTATGTTTGCTACATCATGGTACTAACCCATATTATTTAAGGTACAAACCAATGTTTCGAGAGTCAACCAAGCCTTCTTACAGGTTCTACCTTTTCTTAATTTCTTACTACTAAAAATATGACAATATAGAATACCAGATATCAGAGACTTTCAACTGTTGAGAAACAATTAGTGAGAAATGCACTGTTCACATCCGCAAAACCATTATTTGCCAGAAACAATAATTCATTGCTACTTCCTTTATGTACATTAATGAAAAGCTCAGTAAATCGCTTTGAATGCATTCATTAGGTGTCAACACAACCTGATATAGATTTAATTTGCTCCTTTAATAATATATCATTTTATTGTTATAATGTTATAACATGTTAATTGTTTCTAAAAACGTTAAAAAAATTATTATATTTAACTACTACATTAAATTACTTTACTACCGGCGACGAACGGCACCAAAGTACCTTACAGTTAAGTCGAGTGCAGTAATATACGACGGATTTTTTTTTAATTATCAACCATGAATTAATTACAATATGTTGTTATAAAAACAATAATTTTGAAGTAGTGAACTACAAACTATTAATTTAGATCTGAACTTCAAATTCCCATCTCTAAAATCAGAAGTAGTTATTTTGAAGTAATAAACTTAAAACTATTAACTTAGATCAGATCTTCAAATTCTCAACTCTAAAACCAGCAGTAGATATTTTGAAGTAATGAACTACAAACTATTAACTTAGATCTGATCTTCAAGTTCAAATCTCTAAAATCAGAAGTAGTTATTTTGAAGTAATGAACTTTAAACTTTTCCTCCAATAACATAAGCAAAAAACAGTCTAAATTCGATCACTCATAGAGAGAAGAGCGGAGTTCTAGCTTTGATGGCTCGACAGATTAAAAAACATCAGGTAAACAACAAGGAGACAGACATTGGTGGAAAAGAAGAACATAGGTCTACGTTCAGTAAACGACAACGAATGGGTGATAGATAGAACTCCCCAGTATTTAGCCAAGTGGTATTCAGCATTTCAAAAGTGTAAATATAAATTATATGATTCGCTGCTTGGATCAAGTCGTTAAAATTCCAATTTTTTTATCTTTACGGCCGAGTTAAACTTATTTAGCATAGAATCATTAGAAGCATGATTCCAGTTGTCAATCTGTCGGCTGGTTTGTCGTAGTTCTCCACCAAGGCTTTCTTTTCATTTCCCCATAACTGTCACTCATCGTATCCGCTATTATCTGTTTCATATATTAAAGGCGTGAATATCCTCGGAGGTTTTTCACCTCCGAACTAAAACAAGTCGCCAAAAACGGATAGCATCAACGCAAAGACCATAACGGCGATGGGAGAGAATGGCATTAAGATAATACATGACATGTGCCAAGAAGTGTAGACAAGAAGAGAGTTGTGAAAGAGTTCACCTGTGTCGCAAAGAGAGATCTAAAGAAAACTGCGAGAACTTATACCTACAGTCAAAGTACTTCTAGGCAATGAAAGGCTTGAAGGCATATTTAACAAGCAAGTTTGCAGGGCGTGGCATTCGAAGACATATATCAGGACCTAAGACATATCATCGAGAAATGCCAGAAATTCAATAAACCAATTTAATAATATGCTTCATTGACTTTCGCAAGCCATTCGACAGCGTTTGATGAGACAAATTATGGCGAATACTACGTGAGATGGAAGTACCCCAACATCAGATCTTAATCATAAAGCAACCATCTACAACCAAACCACGGCTGTAGTAAAAATGGTTTAGTATTTTTTTACGCCTAGTGCTATTTTTATATAAATGAGGTCAGACCGCTGTCGCCGCTTCTCTTTAATAATTATGGAAAATACATAATGAGAAGAATCCATGATCATATATCATATAGTTTTGTTTGCGAGCTCGGCTGAAGAAATAGCAGAGCTAAGAATGGAAATAAGTATCTGGGAGGCATAGTGACAGAGGAACTGAAATCTTCCTCTTTCAATAGAATGCGTTCGCTTCTCTGTGATGACAACTTAAACCTTAAGCTGAGGCAGAGAATGACAAAATGCTACACATGGTCGGTGCTGCGGACTATGAACCGCCTCGAGGCGTTTGAAACGTGGCTCCACAGAATAATGCTTCGAATAGGATGGGTAAACCATGTGACGAACTGACCAGCAGTATGGCGCAATGCTTAAATCAACATGTTCGGACGCGGCAGACCACAGTTCGCTACTCGACCATGACTACGTTACACTGCTGTGATCCAAAAAAGTTTAATTTCGATCTATGCGCTATGGAGTGGTGTGGTGTGATCGTTGGCTGAGTAACGAGCGGAGTTCTGTGTTCGAATGGCGAACCCACGAAATATCTCAGCTCGGCCCTCCTGCGAGTATCAACACTCTGTGAAGGGGTGACCCACGATCGTGAGGTGCACAATAAGCTTAAGCTTCGGTGCAGTGGAGTTAATACCACAGCCCGTTACAATAATAAATAACATGACGAACAAAGAGGTTTTGCGGAGAGCCAGAGTTGACAGACAGCTACTGCCCGACATAAAATGCCGAAAAATTGCATATTTAGGTCATATTCTGAGAGGTGACAAATACGGACTCTTACGTCGTATACTAATAAGTAAGATCGAGTGTCGTCGCGGAGTGGGAAAAAAGAAACAGTCATGGCTTCGAAATATACGAGATTGGGCTGGCATGCAAAGTGTTGAACAACTGTTTCGCACGGCGGAGGATAGAGAAGCGTTTGCCATAGTGATCGCCAATGTCAGGGAGACCGGACAAAGCACTCGAAAAAAAAAAGAAGAGAATGGAATAAAAGCAAAACTTATGGGCTGCGAATCAACTGTGGCAAAACAAAAGCGATGATAATAGATCGATCTAATAGACGAGATATACTCCGCATAAGTAATCAGAGCCGCATTTAAGAGGGGGGGTTAGGGGTTACAACCCCCCCCCCCCCCGGAATTATTTATCAATTAATAAAGTACTGGAAGTTCGACTGCAATCGTAAAAAAATCACAAAAAACAATCTTTACAGCTATAACAAAAACATTAAACTTGAAGTGTTTAAATAAAAATTAAAACTAAAGAGATATTTCTAATAAATTAAATCAGAAATTAAAAAATCGGAAATTCGTATTAATATCCGGCGATTGGCGACACTGGATTGAATACACCTACTACTAAATTGCAAAAATATAAAAACTGACGATTAAGAATATAAAAAAGCCCTATATATTTACAGTATTGTGTAAAAGTCTGCGGTCGCTTAATTAATTGTTAGTTATTACTCCTATTAATTAATTTTCGATTTCTTGAAAAATAATTATATTGAAATAAATAAAATAGGTATTTTATCTTAATTCTTACTATTATGGTAATAATTTTAAATTGTTATAAATTGTTTAAACTACAATTGTTTGTACATAAATTTTATGACCATCATGGGCAGCATAGCTTAAAATAACACTTCCGCAATAAATTAGAGTGAGCATTGTAAACCCATAAGTTGTATTATATTTTGGTGTGAATTTTATGTATAAAAAATGTACATTTGCTTAAGATTTGTAAAATTTTCTTTCAGTTTAATTTAGTTCTTCGTTTTACCATCGTCATCGGTAAAATAAGAATTTAGTTTGTGATTTTTATTCAAATTTTAAAATTAAAAAATTTTATTTAAAGATGGTTTTTTTACAAGCGAGTTTAAAATTAAAATATGAATAAGTTTAAACTTATTAAAAATATCGTAGTAAACAAAACTTTTAAAATGGCACAAACAAAATTTTATCCGCGATAACAGGATGACTTCTGGGAAAGAAATCATCAAAATTTGTTGCTCCCTTGACAAATTATTATCAACCATTAATAAAGTTCACAAAAATCAAAATTTTCTCTGAATATCGAACTCAAATAAAAAAAAATCGCTCAAAAAATAATCACTTTAATTAAATAAAAACAATTCCACAAAATTTCAACTTTTTTGCGGTCACTTTCGACCAAAATACTTTCAAACAAAATTTTCCAATAACAATACTCAAAAAATCAGCGGAGTAAAATCTAGGCCTCCGTCGTTTCTGCCATCTTGGCAAGAAAAACCTCTCTCTACTCATTTTTCTGCAAACATTACATTTCAAAAAATTATTTTACCAAAATTTAAAAAAATTTCCTTTGTATTTTAATAAATTAGCTAATTATTTTTGAATTTTTGTAAACCCCCCCCCCCCCGAAAATCTAGTCTAAATATGGCCCTGTAAGTAATTATCAAGTTGTCAACAATTCCATGTCCTGTTCATCACCATGTTAATCTGAGAACACTGATGCGGAGGAAGCTAGCTTAGTAAGCTTCTAGGACGACTCTTGCTTGGGAACCGCGAATTCTATCCTCAATCCGGACTGAAAATTTAGTTGGTCTGTCCTCGGTCGTGGTTCGGATTCCACGTTAAGTCGTATGTCCCTTTGAAGATCCCCACTTCGGCAAAATTCCTTGCCATCCTCCCTTTACGTTACACATATTCTATGTAATTAGCTTCTGGCTGTTTAGAGTGTTCTAATAAAAAAAATAATAATAATAGTAATGAACGCAGGTGGGAGCTCGAAGGAAATAAGAAGCAAATGTGAAATGGCTAGAAAAGCTACAAAAGCATCCAGAAAACATGAAGAGACAGCGAAATTACATTGAACACCAAGATAATTGTTTCAACATTGATATTTTTTCCAGGCAGTCCTGTTAGACGCCAAAGAATGATGCAAAAGAATATGTAAATAAATAAAAGAACCACACCGACTACCACATACGGCATACTCACGTATACTGAAATACTACGGTTATATAGCTTCCAGAGAAAGAGTCTGGAAAATGGAGATCCAGGGAAGGATTGAAAGAGCCAGACCAACAGTTACAATCTATCAAGCTAGAAGAAGCGAATAAAGTCATAAATAGCAATGAGTGAACTACTATGACCTCTGCAAAGAGGAAAACGAAGAAGAAAATTTATCACGGTACTCATAACAAAAATTATAGAAAAATCAATGAAGTTATGTAAATATACTAACTCATCTTGTATGGTGGTAATGTGTGGTAAAATATCGCATTTTATGTTTTCACGTATACTTCACTTTAATGTTGTGGGTATCTATTACCATTTACCCCAGTCGTAGGGTGTGTTGCATTAATCATCCATTATTTTTAGGAAGTTCAAAAACATAATTTGATTTTATACTATGCAGTATGCACACAATCTAGATCACCGCTAATCTACATAACATAAATAATAATAATTCTCTCGTATTTAAAAATAAAAGATGTTTAATCGTTAAACTGCCTTACATCAAATAAAATTACCATTTTAAATTCCTATAAAAAATGTCAATTGTATTGGCCTAAATTCTGAATATTAATCCCAAATTCACCCTTAAAAATAAAAGCATTGCAAGTTTCAAAATAAAATAGGTACTTGCAAGAGAAAATGTTTTCCCATTTAGTGGATACTTTTAACAAAATTTTAATAATTTAGTAACCTCGAATGATGACCCAAGAGGGTTGAAGAAGTTGACACTTTGGTCTGAATTTTAACTTGACGCACTTTACTAAATTGTTAACTTAAAACTTCAAGGAAGAGAAGAAAAACTAGAACACAAATTAACGCCAAGTTGTCCTCAATTGATATTAACTCAATTAGCAAGTCACACTTTACTCAAAATGTAACACAGCTCTTTAAACGTTCAAAATAAATATTTACTTAATTTAATCAATTCATTTTTTTAAAAATCTTTGTTTTGAACATTACACACCCCGCAAATTGACGTTTAGGTCAATAAAACCAAATCAATTAGGTAATGGCTTTTCCATAAAAATGCATTATATAAATTTGCTTCTTTTTGATTAAATAACCAATGGTAAAAAGGGGGCGATTTACTGTTAAAAATTATTGCCATAATTTAAAAGTTGTCCAAATGTCGACCCACATAAATCGAATTAACACATTATGAAAATTTTTGAAGTAAATATCAAAAATTTGTCTTACCATGAATTAAAGACGATTTTCTTTTTTGTAACCAGCACAAATTTAAAATAAATCAATAACGAGCAAAATTAACAAATTGGTACAAGAACCACAATCCAACGCAACTAAAGTGACATAGGGGAATCGAATGTGGTGGGAAAAATAAAGTCACTAGGTTTGAAAATAACTCGCGCCAAATTTAAATAATTTATCACATTATTTTCAATCACAATTCAATTACAAAATTACAAGAAAAAATAATAAAACTATTTACAATAATAAATTTAAAAACAAACAATGGAGGAATGATTTTTACAGAATATTCAAAATATATATACAAAAATACAACAAATTATATTATAGGATCTATACTATTAAAATTGGCAGTAGCAGACAGTTTATATTACGTACAACCGATGTTATTTGTGTGGAGCATTCGATTTAGAATTACCTGAAAGATCAGAAATTAATAATTAAAATTCAAATAATAACAACAAACCCACCTGTCCTCGAATGATTACGATCGTTTAAAAAATTACCAAACAGCAAATCTAAGGAATCTTCCACAGTTTGCTGCGTTTTTAATTTATTATAAATTTGTTGAGCGTAGTTATTATTGGTGTTGTTCTGCAAAATACGTTTTGAATTAAAAACTAAAACTAGCACTTTTTAGGTTATTTCAAAACACTACTCAAATTGAATTTTGGTTTTTAATTTTAATTTCCTTCGAATGGATACCAACATGACAATAATAATTTTTAATTTATCTTTAACCACAAAAAACAATACAAATACAAAATTTGGAAAATTTCATCGGGCAAAATTCAAAATCCAAAGTGTCTACAAAATATTTTCTAACTACATCAAAAATTTTACAAATTTACCTGCAAATATCTCTCGCTATTCTTTATACTGGGACTATTGTTATATTTATAAAAACTAAAATGTAAACACAATGAATAACAGAAACAATATTTTATTACGATTTATTTGCACCTATTAGATCCGTTTCCTTGTTGTTTCGACGTGGATGTTGTCGCCGAAGCGTTCTGTGTGGCTTTTAAAAAGTCTGGAATAAATTTTTTCTGAAAGGCATCTTGAAAACTGTTGCTTCTATGTATCTGGGATGGCGGAGTGCCACCCGTTACGTTTGGGTCATGAGAAGAACTTTTATTGTATGCTATAACGGAAACGGGAGAAGAGTTTGTGGATTCGCTGTTTTTAATGGGCGAAGACATTTTCTGCAACACCTTCAAATTTTCCATTACCTTCATAATATCATCACCGTCGTTATTTTGAAACGTTCTTGCGTAATCGTTTGAAGAACTGGCATTTGAAAACTTTTTATCTTCCGATATAAGCGCATTATTTTTCGATATGTTAGAGGAAGTGTTTTGTCTCAAAGAATCTGCAATAATTTGTGTTAAAGCAGACGAACAGTTCATTTCTTCTTTACCATGAGACGACGAACGTTCAAAACTAATAGGGGGTTCTTTTGGTTTAGGTTGCTTTGGTGGTGAATTGAAAAATTTAGGTTTGGGCAGCAATTTTCGATTTGACTGATCTGTTAAATCTATGATTTGGCAATAATCTTTATCCCTATCGATAGTTTTCTCTTTAGAAGTTGACTCTTCGATAAGTATTACATCCGGAACGTCTGTCTTAATACTAATAGGAACGTATTTTGCACTTGCAGTTTCGGCTGGCGCTTTATTTACATTAGCTTTACTGAATAGCACTTCATCCGACAAAACACTAATTTTTGGGGCTGTGGGAGCGGTAACTGGTGTGATCGTAACTGCAGAATTTGAAGAAATAATGTTTGTTGGAGTAGAGGCAATAGAAACAATGGAAGCAGGAGAAGGTGGTTCAGAAATTGGTTTCTTTGGAACAATAGGGACTTTCTTCTTTATGTCCAAAATGTTACTACAATACTTTAACAAAGTATTAACAGTCATCCAACCTTCTGGCCATATTGTAAATACGTCGCTTTTAAGAAAGTCAGACAAGTGAGCCTCGATCAACTCCTTCTGTTTGCCTTCCAACAAAAAGCACTTTTTTTGCAAAGTCATTATATCCCTCAACAATTTTCTGAAATAAAAACAAACGTCCAAATGAAGATTTGTCAAATTTTATATTTACATACTTTGCTTCCTCGTTCCATAAATACTGGCGTTTGGGCAACCTCAAACTTTTACTCGCCTCGTCTCCGTGTGATGAAAACCTGAAATATAAAATAAAATTTAGAGTACTCCAGCGACATCAATTACTATAAATATTCTTAGATTTCAAGTCAAATATACATGGAAAACTAAATAAAAATATATTTGATATAATACGAAATTATGTAGAAAAATTTTATTTATGGTTTTTTGGCATCATTGTTAACAAATCTAGGTTTAGATTAAAAACGTAGAAATTCCGCAAACTGCAATCAACAAATTGGCTTAAAATTTGAAACATGTTCGGAAAGCTGGTAGCTTTCGGCTCACGCAGAATTTTGTTTGCAATTTTTATTCAAGAAATACCTGAAAAAAAGTTCTGCGTAAACCGATAGCCAGTACCTTCGTGTACACCACGCGACCGCACATGAAAAACTAAGTCATGCACGAAGTGATGTAGATGCTATGATAATAATTTTTTTTTTATACAAATTTAAATACTTAATTTTAATCTAAAAATGAGTAAAATTGCCTTTATACAGTTTTCAGAATTAATTCCCAAAGATTACACTATTGTAAGACAGGTCATTGTAGTCTAACCCCTTAATTATCACTAATATAAGTACAATTGGCAGACGATCCTGATGCATACAAAGACGGACAGATTTGAATTTATTAAATCTGCCCCAAATCAAATTCGACTTAACTAATGGCATTTCTTAAATATAAAATAAAATTCATAATTTTCCACTGATTTTAATCCACGATAAAATGAATTTTTTATATTTGGCAAAAATTAAAAATACATTTAAAATTTAAAATAATTTAATTTATTTGAAATTTTAGGTAGTCACCGTTATGACTTCCAACCTCTCGAAAGGTTTATCAATTCTATACGAAAAGGGCCTGTTAATTTTTTTTAAATTATTTTAAAACTTACTTTTTTTGCAACACCAAACTCGATTCCTTCTCATAATTTTTAACCAAATCGGGCATTGTTTGAGAAACTATAATCTTTAATCTAAAAAATAAAAATGAGTTAATAAGCATTTTTTTTGTCCGAGAAATGAAAAAACAAACCTTTCTAACAAACTTTTAATTTTTTTCTGCTCTTCTATGACACATAAATTTTTAGCACGCTTTATAAGCGTCTCTTTCCTACATTTAACAAAAGGCGCCAAATGTTCATACACTTTTAATCTCGAATGTTTACCTAAACATTTACACTTAGATTCTAAACTAAAAATAAAAGAAAAATAATTAGTAACCACACTGTTTCATATGCCAATCAATTTCGAAAGTTTTTAGCCGTAATATTCAACTAATTTTGGACTCCATCAGAAGTACTGAAATCTCAGTAGTTTTAAATATTTTCAGAGAAATCATTGAAAATGATTTGAAAATGTCCCGCTATGCGTGATGGTCGTGAGTTCGACTCATTGATTAACAAACTAATCTTAATAATGGTAATCCTACAGGTACTCTTATTTATTTTCCGAGATTTAAATTTACTGTTTCTCACACAAAAAGTCGCTATTGTTGAACGTCATAGAAAAATACATGAAAATGTACAGTTACCGCTCTCTATTAAATGACCCAGTTATTATCGTGATGGATATAACACGAAAGATGGATCAATGAGAATATTGGATCTTAAATTAAGGGTTTATGTCCAGTTTTAACCGGCGAAATAAAAGACTTTCCGTTTTTTTTTTTGACAGCATAATAAATATTTATTTAAAAACTGTTAATCACATAGACAACATTTTTTTCATAGAAAAATATTTGGGAATAGCGGAACTACAGCTGTATTCCCGAAGCGCCTTTTTTTGGGCATCACTTTGCGATAGTCAAGATAACTCGAGAGCGATTCATCTGAAACCAGAATTTCAAAAAAATTTCGTTAGTATACTGTATTGTCTAGTAGATAACCAAAAGATTTTCTTTTAAAGCAAAAAAAAAAGAAAATTTACACCTTCAAAACTTAAGCTTTTTATTAAAACTGTCGCCATTTTTCTGTAAATTTTAATTTTGACAAACTCTTCGATTATCTACTAGACAATACAATATACTAACGAAATTTTTTTGAAATTTTGGATTCAGATGAATCGCTCTCGAGTTATCGTGACCACCACAAAGTGATGCCCAAAAAAGACGCTCCGGGAATACAGCTATAGTTCTGCTATTTACAAATATTTTTCGTTGAAAAAAATTTACCACATATCACAAAACTCATCGTTGTAATTAACAGTTTTTAAATAAATATTTATTATGCTGTAAAAAAAAAATCGGAAAAGGTCTTGCATTTCGCCCGTTACACGTAAGATAAAAGGTAATGGAACGAAGTAAACAGAAAACTTTCGTGAATCGTCAAGTCTGAAATTAGCTGGATATCAAAACCCAAATTTGATTAGCACATTAGTTAATTTTGTTAGACAAGCAAATTTCTGAAATTATAAAGTAAAAGTAAATTTTAGAAAATTTCATCGCCTTTTGTTTGATTTCTTTCTAAAAGATTTATAAAGCACTTACTTCAAAAGCATGGTGTTGACGTGTCCCGTGAAGAACTTCACCTTGCCTTCTGTACTATTAGCCGCCGCCTTTTTTATACTTTCTATAATATCTACAATATCAGAAGGAAGATTTTGCGGCAACTGAACGATTTCTACAGGTTTTACTTCAGCAAAATCTACTTTATTATTTATTACTACCTCATTAGAACTGTGTGGTTCACTATTAGGAGTCTTAGCTACATCGTTATGACACGGTTCGATTTTAGTTTGAACTGTTTTACTTATTACTGATTCTATTACGTTATCAACAGAAGCTAAAAGAACAGGTTTCTTATTTTCCTTTAATATAGGTACGGGCGCCGGTTCGACTTTCTTGTCGTCTTCAACAGGAATAGGAACAACTACATCATCTCTTCGCTCTTTCAATAACTCTCTAACCGTTTTCTTATATTCTTCGGTTTTCTGCCTCTTCAATTGTTTAATCTTATCATGACTAAATAACCTCTTCTTAATAGCTTTCTGCATAACAGTAGTATTATTCATCATAAGTTTCTGCTTCTAAAAAAAAATAATAGTAAAAAACTTGAATAAGAACCATTTAAAAAATCTAACAACCTTAATCAAGTGTTTCTTTCTCTCTACATTATTTGCCTTCGTTGTTTCATTTTCTGATTCTGTAGAAGATTCCAATTTTCGCTAAAATATAAAAATAAGATAAAAAAATAATCTTTTACAAAGTTATTTTTCTATGGCACTTACAACCCGCGTGTTTAACTTTTCAGCTCCTGCTGCTTCTTCTTCTTCCTCGTCATCTTCATCGCTTTCTTCGGAAGAACTCGAATTATTAGAACTTAAATTTTCGTCAGCTTTAAATTCTAATGCTCCACAATTAATATAAAAACCGCCGTGTAGCGTAGTAACATTTTTTGGAATAATTTCATCATAGCCGTCTGTGTTATCGATAAATGAATCCGATTCATCATAGCCCATACCAATATCTGCGTAATCGTCTTTCCGAAATTTTCGCTTTTTATTCCCACCGACGCCCTTAAAGAAAAAAAACAATTAAATTTAAAGAATGATTACACAAAGAAAGTATGTACATACATATTTGGCCTCCATTTCAGCTGCTATCCTTTTTACATCGCTGTCGTCCTCCTCGTCAAATGAACTCAACCCATTGACAGTGTTTTTTTTACTTTCTGCATCTTCCTTTTTTGTATTAGTTTTTCTCTGTAAAAAGTACAAACGCGATAAGATGGGAGAAAAGCATTGCAGTAAAATAAACAGAAAAATGTACTTCACGTAACAAAAGTGATGTTTTTTACAGTAATATTATTCGAATTAGAACAACTTAGTACATTATGATGACACAGTAACTCCCATAAAAACCCACATTTACTATTAGGTAAATTATCCAATTTTTTGCCTACAGCAAATTATTTAATATGCATAAATGTTGGAATCAACATTTTATATTTAAAAAAATATAAAATGCATCTTCGGTTTTTAACATGACGAGGTTATGCCAGTAATTGTTACTTCGTGCTGATGAGCTCCAAAAACAGCTAACTACATGTTCAAGATATCATGAAAGATTAATCTTGAACATGAGTCTTTTATCTTGACCTGCCAATGAGATTGCAACATAATTCCCATTATGTAACATATAATTAACCGATCTTAATTTTTAAAAGTATGAAAGTTGGTTGGTTCATGTTGATTACTCTCTTAAAAAGATGATAGTGCAAAATTTCTATTGTGAATCTAATTGTAAAATTTGAATCCAAAACTAACGTATGTATTTAATTTTTACTGTTCCTAAGAGAAAATTTAATTTGAAATCATAAAAGAAAAATTATTGATTTACGTTTCTAAATTAAAAATTAATAAATCAGGATAATTAAGTAGAAACGAGTTTTCAACATAAACGTAAATTGGCTTGTTAGTAGTGGATTAATAAACCATTTTCTAGCTCAATGTTTTGTAAATGGAAAATTACCCCCCCCCCCCCGCTACGGTGTAGCTCAAAAATCCAGAACTTTTTTGGCAAGTAATATGCGTAGCTGTGCGAATGCAAAACTATGTTCTAGAAAAGTACAAATTTTTGCTATGAAATGATAGGATTTTATTGTCACCATTAAATTTTCAAATTTCATTGCAAAACAGTTCTATTTTAAAAATTAAATTAATTACAAAATTGAACATTGGATAAATTCCATTAAACTACGTTTCTATTCCATATCAATTCAATTCGGATGTGAAAACACAATTGAAACAATAAAACTCCATTATTTCATACAAAAAATTGTAGCCACCTGAAATATTGTGTGCCCTCAAGATTCGCATAAAATCCGATTTAATAACGACAAATATTACGTATTTTAGTGCTGAAGCATTGATGCTGAAAACATGTAAGCGCCCAAATGGAACGCGTCCATAGCCTTAATTTGCATCAGTAATTTTTAACAAGTAGATTAGGAAAATCTCAATATTAAAAATTAATATAAAAGATACATACATAAGATATTCTCAAGTTAGTATTCGCTTTCTAAACAAATCCATCGTGATCTATTTAAGCATAAATAGTTAATTAAATAGAAAGAGTTTTCATAAAACGCAAAACCTGATATCAAGTGAAGTCGTTGCTTATTAATTTGGGATTATCAAATTTTCCAAAATAGATGGTTTTATAGTTAGCCAAAAACTGATCTGTCCCTGAATTTTTTTTATTGTAATTAATTACTAACTAATCAAAAAAATTTTTTCCTATTTCCGAGATATTACAGTTAAATTTTTTTTTATTTAAGTGTTCTAAATTGAGCATCCTATAAAATTCAAACACAATTTGAAAATTTTTGAATTATTAGTATTAATTTATTATTAGCTTCAAGTTCTTTGATTTATACTCATACACATTTTAGTTCTCTATAGTATAAATCACAATGGTTCACAAAAACTGACCCCCTTAAGTAAATTTTGTTGTTTGCTTTACTGTTCTAGTATAGGAAATCTAACGGTTATCCTACTTATCTCGTTAAAACTTTAATTATAAACTCTACAGGTCCAGTATAATAAAATTACCAATGAGTGCATAAACTGAGAGAAACGTGTAGTTTTCAGTTAATTGCTAATGCATTAAGTACTACCACATTAGTGCCTTTGTAAACTTCATACTTGCTCCAAAGCGAACTCGTCCATTTAAATTTTTAACTTACTTTCTATCATAAAAAAACATGCAGGATCGGATCAACAGGTGGGCCAAGAAAACCCAAAACCAGAAAGCCAAAAAAAAAACGCGTGGGACCCGTAGCAAATGTTATCTAGGGGTTTGATTTTGAATATACCTTAAAATAAAACACAACTTTCTTTTCTCGATTTAAGGCGGTATTCTAGTCTAGAAAATTGAAAAAATCGCAAATTTTTGTTTTCATATTTCGATAGTTTAGATATTCAAGAATATTTTCTTAAAAGGATTTTTTGAAATTCAAATTATAAAAGTTATAGCCATTTTAGTGTCGTGGCAACTCAACTGGTTTAAACGGAACGAATCAGAAAAGTATTAAAAACTACTCTTTATTTTTTTTGTGTTTTTTAAATTTTACTTATTTAAATAATCAATTTGAGGTAGAAAGTCCGATGTATGGAGCTGGAATCGCCGATTGAGGAAATGTAAGTTATATGTATTGTTTTATCAGTTAGACTGCCTGAAACTTAACTTAAATTTTTAATCGTGTTTTTCTCGAAACTACTTTTTTCGAATCGGTTGACATATATACCTCTATGGCAGGAACCAACAAAAAATCTTAATTTTCAATTTTTACTATTTTTTAAAAGCTCAGAAAGTTAAAAAATAACCGAAAAAAATCAATTATTTCTTCTGGGTAGCGGCTATTTCGTAAGAAAAACTATTTTTTTCATTTTTCCTGGTTCCTACTATAATGATATTTGTACTGATTAAGAATCTATCTTTCTTTTTTCAGATGACTATAAGGGTTAGATTCGCGTCAACATGAACACGCTTTTTTCCTCTCTATACTTCAACAGCTTGTAACTTCGTAAAATTTATTTATTTTCTATTGAAAATTTTTTTTGTGAATTCCAAAAATATATATAAATCGATGACAAAAAATTGTATAGTTAAAATATTAATTGCTTTTCTTTTATCAACTGTCAAAAAATGTCTGAAATTCGGGCTTCTAGACTAGAATACTGCCTTAATGTGAGTTAATTTAGTATTTGTATACACAATTCGCGACTTCTGTATTTTCTGCTTAGGTTTCTTTGTATTTGTTTCTCTTTGGATATACAAAGTGTGTCCAAATTTAATTTCTGCTGAAAAAATTGTTAAGACTGAGAAAAGAGAAGAGAGAGAGATGGTCGAATTTCTTTGCAAAGGAAGAAATAATAAAAGAGGGGATTAAGACCTGTGTATATAGGGTTTCCAAAAGATATTTTGTATACAGGTTTTTCGGGAATGGGTTTCCCCGTGTGCAGGGGTACCATAGTCTTCATTGACAAAGGTTTTCTAACTTGTAGGGGAATTATTAATGATGTTCGCCGAGCGAATATTTGAATAATTATTCCGCGAGCACCGCAATTCTGGTTTTTATTGTTCTTTGGTCGCGGAGTCCATAGCATTTGCTGCTTCTGCTACATGGTTAATCCAGCATTGGTAATAAAAAGTAATTATTGCCAATAAAACAAGTTTGAAAGCTTACAGCTAGAACCCTATTATAGCTACAAAGTTATTTTAATTATATAGATCTATAGATAATTTTATCTGTAGAACACTTTTGCGCCAGATGATCAGAAAAAAAACTCTACATCAAAAACTGAAAACCAGGCTTTTTGGAGCAAAAATCGATAAAAAACGAGCTGCTATGAAGGGATATATATCAAAAACTAAATAGACTAGATCTATCATTTTTGTATACTTTTACGCAGAATTTTATTTGCTTTAATTTTGATAAGACCTATCGGGGGTATAATGCGTAAAAGAAACGGCCAATTTACGATTTTGTGATTTTTAAGACTTTTGTTTACAAATTTTTCCCTAGTTCGGTTTACATTTATTAACTTAGGGCTTTAATTTAATTAAAATGTCACTGTTATTATCACGAGTATGGCAAATACATCAAAGAGATGAGGTAAACCACATAAGGAGTTAACCAACTTAAGGGGCAACCCTAGTGTGAGATTTTTTTTAAAAATTTCTTTTTGTTTTAATAAATGGACGAACATCTTAAAAATAAAGTCTGAAAATCCATGTCAAAATCTCTAGTATTGTGCGCTTTAATAATAAGTAGTTTCGGATTTAGGCAATAAATTTTCAATTGTCAGCAGCACTCATAGTTGTTAAAAACCAATGTGCTTACATAAATTTTATTACTTTTTAAAATCTTAAATATATAATTTTTTAAATCTTTATTATATAGGCACAATAAGAAATTGTAGGTTCGTAAATAATAGAAAATTTCTATTTTCTATGCCTCAGCAGGCATCCTTTTGTGCTAAACCTTTATTTTTAAAATTTTAAATTTTTTACAATACCGCAAGTGGCAATAAAAAGGTTCTTCTAGAAGAAAAAAAACGACCGAAGATAGTAAAACCTCACAAATTTAAAGAAAGAATGTATTGAACATATTATGTATTCAGAAAAAAATGGATGGATGACTGCGTAAATTTAAAAGAGAATGCAAAGGACTCGGTGGAAAAAGTAAACTTACAGCAAAGCTGATAGATTTGCTTAGTGTTTACTACAGACCAGCAATCAGAAGAAATAAAGATTCTACGGACGACATGAAGAAAGCTATCTAAGCTACCTTACTTGTCCCCCTTAACTGTCCCCTTAAATAAGGCAGCCAGTGTACCTGGCAGAAAGCCAGGCTCAAACCAGTCATTCCTGTGTACGAAGAGCTAAGCAAAGATAACTTGCTAGAGCATTGTTTATGAGGATTTACTCAAAACAAAGGGAGACTGATATGGTCCTTTGCTCCAAAACGAATCTTCAATGGCGCAAAGACAATTGAAATCGCATAATATATTGCAACTGACATTTTGAATGAAAGCTATACTAGTGTCTGAAATTGATCTATACTAGTGTCTGAAATTGATTATTGGGCATTAGGCGAAGCAAGTTTCGACAAACGAGGTTTATACACTTGAAGAATATCAACAAGGTCAACTGCATGAAGCAGAAATTGCAGATTAACGGTAAGTTATGATTTTCAAAAAAAAATTAATAGTAAAATTTTGAAACAATTTACTCGAAACTACAATAAAATTTTAAAACGATGCACGCGATTTTTCAGTCTGTAGTGAATAAATTGGCTTGAAATTTGCAATATTATTAATGTAATTTACAAAAAAAAAAAAAGTTTCGGACAATGTTGAAATTCTTTTCCGTTAATTTTTTATTTAAGAAAGAATAGAAAATATGCGCTTTTTTACAAAAATAAATTAAAAAAAATTTTTTTTTTCAAGAATTAAAACGAATATAGAGAAAATCCTTCGTCACGCCATAGCCCATATATATTGTAATTAATGAAAAAAATTTTTTAGATCATCTGAAAATGATTAAAAATTAAAAATCGAATTTTTTAGTGTGTAGTTTTTCTGAAAAACTACTAAAATCAACTGGCACTGCACGGCGGCTGCTTAACGACGCACATAATAGATTAACGAGATAGAATAAGTTCACAACCTTTCCGTGGTTAGATGTTTTTTCGGGTTGCTGATATTGAAGATTTTATTTAGCCCTGCTTTGATATACTTTTTCGATTAGTCGCGAAACGGAAAAATAAATTGTACGTGTTTCGTATTATAGCAGCATGTGACAGTGTTCTATTAAATTTTTTTATTTCAATAAATAATAAAAAAAAACAGGTTATTTCAAGGACTATTAAAATGAAGCATTGAAATTTATTTATGGGTCAAGACAAAATAAAACGGAACTTGATACACCCACTTTATGTGCCTTCGAGGTTGTTACGCCACTGATATTGTATACGTCCGTTCTCCAGGGCGTACTTTAGTACACCCCTGAGTACAACGTGAAAAATAGTTCGTTTTTATGGGATCTAAAAAATAAGAATTGGAATGGAATTATGTACAGCATTGCAAAATTTCGTGTTTAAACAGATACGAGCAAAAAAAATGTTAATTCAAAAATTGATACCTAATTTAAATTTTCAAAATCTATTAAATTTCGGTATTGCGGTATCAATAAAAAAAATTAAAACGAAGCACATGGATAAATAAATGATAAGACCTTATCGCATGTATGAAATTATAATATAAAACATTAATTGAAGGAAATTAGCGATAATATTGTGTAAAATGAGTTTTTCGCGAAATAAAATGCCCGCCAGACAGAACCCGAGAAAGGTGACTGAATTTAGATTAAAAAGTAAAAGCGAGGAGCGCATTTGCCAAATCACACGAACTCTGCGTTGTTCTGTACTCCTGATACTTTGGCGCCGTAAATTGAACACTTGTGATCCCTTAGGTGGGTCTGTGGTTTCTTTTACAATTTTACACCTTTTTAAAAAATTATGCATTACCATGGAGTAATTAAATATATCTAGTAAAAATAAATAAATTAAGAAAACTAAGAAAATAATTTGTGAAAAAACGACGAGCGCGGTCAAGTATCTCCGTGTGTTCGATGCGCGCCAGAATCACGAAAGCATTAACCCGCTCAAATTCGATGCCTCCTGGCAGTTAAAATGCACCAGAACGATAAATAAAACGAATGTACAATTAAAAATAACTATTTTTATAGACATTGCATATTATAGAAATAAAATAAACAAAATAACAATTGAATAACGTAATTTCGACAAAATAACGTTTCGGTTGCGACTTGGCCAGCGCGCTAAAACAATCGAATCGGCATTGACGTCCACGGTACGAAGTAATCAAGATAATAAGTTCTTTTTTTAAGTAATTCATGAGAGTCGTTCGATAAACAATTTAGAATTTTATTTGAAAAAAAAAAGTTAAAACTAAAAGTGAGAAACAGCGAGGCAGAAAAGTTGCAGTAAATCGACCTTTTCGCTGCATAAAGCTGTAAACTTGAAAGTACATTTTTCATTCCAACAGCAATTAAAACTAAAATTCTAATTTTATACAAATCAAGCAAAAAAGACAGGCAAGAACAGCACCAGCTATCATCGAGTAATATGAGGTTAACATAAAAACGTGAGCCGAATGTTTGCAAAAAAAATTTAAATAAAACAATGGCAACGTTGCACAAATAACTTATTAAAGCGAGCCATATATAAAAATGTAAACTGATAAATTCGAGAACACGACACAATAATATTAATGAGGACAGAAAATTTGGTTTGTTGAAAACTGCAAGTTTCTAATGTGCGGCATAGCTTGGGAGTTGCTCTGGGGGTCCATAGTTTTGGGGCTGCCTAGATCAGCCCCACGCGATCGGAACCACGTAAAACTCATCGATTTCAACAGGACACAGATCAGGGAGTTGGCTTCTATCATAAATTTGTAATAAAATTGTTTATTTAGAGCTGTCAAAGAGTTTTAATTTGGACATCAGGTCCAAGGAAGATCGGGTGATAGGCCCGCTCAAAAACCTACCAGTGCAACAATTTTTTTTTAAATCCCTCAAATATGGCGTCTACACATTATAATCTTTTCTAGACAATTACAAGGACGTCCAGGCATTTTGAATAACATCAACCCAAATTTTGTTGGGGCGCGAGTACACCTGAAAGTAACGCACACAGAGTGGACAAAATGTGCAAAAAGAGGCGGTAAAAGTGCTAAATAAGTTGTCACATGTTTATTTCGCTATTTAGTTCAACTTTCGACTAAAATAGTAACCATTTTCTGTTATAAACTCACCTTTGCAGCGACAAGCTCATCCTTATAGTTATACTCTGGGCAGTTGTCTTCGGTTGATTCGGGCAAAATAACAGATATTCGCACAGTTCTACCGAAATTTGCACTATCTACTCTATTTGCTTCGAACGATATTAACTTGGCACGTTTCACTTCTGACATTTTTTTATAATTCAACCACACAATATCACAGAACACACTAATTTCGCTCCAACATATTTAAATACACTACACGACACAAACATTCACGGACGGCTTAATTTCGTACACTCGCGCAATGTTCGGCGCAATGCGTGACATTTGACAGATGTTAAATGATATCTGTAAAATACATTCGGTTTCTCTCTAAAACTTCAGTCAACTACTTCACTTCCACGTTAGAGGACGCAAACTTAGCTTCGTAGAAACGGCGGAATATTCAAAATTTTATCTCGCCGTTCATATAAAATTATAAAACTCAAACTTTTTAAAATTTAAACACTACAAATTTATTAATATATTGTTGTGTTTCAAAGGGATTCGCACCCACCCTGTACATTTTAAAGAAAATTTTGATTTTATAAATTTAAGATTGAAAAATTAGACAGGTGAGGGCGAATCGAAGGAGATCAGTGGCGCAGCCAAGGGGGGGGGGGGCTAGGGGGCTGGGCCCCTCCTCAGACACTCTTCCTTTTTTTAATTACCATATCCGCTTTTTTACCGGTGCAAAAAAAAAATAACAAAAAAATGATTGAGTTCAACTGTTCGATATGATTGTAGTTAGGTACTGTTTTTAGTGTAGCACTTGTTGCTTGTTGGTAGCTAATCAGCCCAGCCAGTTAATTTAGGTCTGGCATCTTCGGGCCCCCAAGGGCGGATTTACCAAATTGTTGCCTATGGGCACTACTTTGAGATGCCGCCCCTGTTATACTTAAGGGCTAACATGAGTAGTTCGGCTCAAAAAGGGGGGTGCAGGTAGAGGCGTGGTCAACGGATTTTTAGTGTTTACTGAAATTTCAAATACAAAATAACTTTAGTATGGATAATTGGCAATCAGTTTTAATTCTTAATCTTAATGACTGCTATTTATTGAAAATAAGGATAGGTATTGCAATGGTATTTTAGCAAAAAGCTATGTTCCCAAGCATTCCTAAGTGATCCAAGCTTGCTCTTGAAGGCGGGAGTAGAGACGGTCGTATCTCAGGTTGGGTTCTTTCGTTGATTCGAATTGCTCATGTCCAAATTAAATGAATTTGTTTACCAAATATAATTAAATAAAAAAAAAATTTCTTCTTGTCAAAAAACCTCAATAAACCGTATTTCAACAAAATATTTCCAATAAAAAAAATGCTTCTCCATAAATAATTATCAATCCAAAAGCCAATGCAAAGCAAATGTTAACTAAAATTTCAATAATCTTCGAAGGGAACGAAGTTTCGTTGTTAGCGTTATTCAAATCGCCTGCTCATCAATAGCACCATTCGTTCCTACGAATGCAATAATTTTTAATTTCCCAATTTTTAATAATTCAAACTCAATTTTTATTTTCACTGTTCTCTTTCCAATTCCATCAAACCAATCAAATCAACTATTGTTCAGTAGCCACTCATAAAAAAATTTCCAAAATTCAAATATCAAAATATTTTATATCATACGCATAAAATCACTTTATTTAAATATTTAAATTATTGCTTACAAATTTAAAAATCACAAATCTCAAAAATAAATCACAGAGCCAAAATCATCGACCAGCTCGATCGGCCATCTTGGCAAAAAAGCCCCTCTCGTCTTCTCTTGTTTCCCCACCTTGCACTCTTTCAAAACTACTAAATTATAATTTACAAAATTTTACCAAAAGAGTACAGGGTGGGTCCAAATATTTGGTAACACTACAGTATATTACAATAAAAAGATTGGCAACAAAAATCAAGGATAAATCTTTCGCACTGAGTTATTTCGGAAATGCCGTACTTTAATTCTCACTTTAATTTAAGGTAGGTAACAGTGTTAACACAATAATTATACTCGAAAATAAGATGACCACGCCCCTTTTTCTGAAATTTTTTTGCTTGCGACGCTTGCCTTCGGCACAGCTCGCTTCGCTCGCATCTTTTAGACCCCCCCCATAACAAAATCCTGGCTGCGTCACTGAAGGAGATACCATGCTTTTAGCCACGAGTCGCCGCAAGAGTAAGCGGTGCGACTTTTAGTTCGTTAATTTTGACTTTGTGATATTTATTTTTGAAGTTGTGCGTGAATTTTTGAGTTTGATTAAATAAAGTAATTTTATGCGAATGCATTATTACGCCTTTTTGGAGGTATATTTTTGAAATTCGGAATATTTGGATTTTTTTTGATAAGTTGCTACCAAGCAATAGTTGATTGATAGGTTGATTGATTTGGAAAAACAACAGTTCGATTAGTTAAAAATTGAATTTTAATTATTTAAAATTGGAAAATTTAAATTGCATTTAAAGAAAGAACGTGCGAGATAGATAACTCGTCGATTTGGATAAGGGAAATCAAACTTCGTTCCCTATGAAGTGAAATTTTATTTTAACATTGAATTTAAATTGGATTGCATTTAATAATTTTTTTGGAGTATTTTTTTTTTTTGGATTAGAAATTTTTTTAGTTTATTTTTGAGAACGATAGAACCCAACCTGAGATACGACCGTCTCATCTCCCGCATTTAAGAGCAAGCTTGGAGCACTTATAGTGCATGTGAGAAACTACCTTTTTTGAAAGGATCACTGCAATATAGGTACTTGATTATTTTAAAAGTCTTGGATTTTCTATGTGTTTTTTAAATCAATTTATCAATATAGGGGGGAGGGGAGTAAATAAGGCAAAAATTGTGTTCTGCTTTCTTTTAGCTCTTTACGCCTTTCACCGTAATAAATAAGACTTTTACTACTTGCTGGAGGGGGGAGGGGATATATAAATAGAATTCTACAAAATAAGAATTAAAATTCTACCTCCATTTTTTACTTTTCAGGTAAACAATTAATGATCAACAATTTGATTATCTTTTATAATCAAAATTGTCGAAAACAGCTTAAAAATGCATAGCAGTCGAATTAACCACTTGCGCCGTTCGAAATGTAATTTCTGTTCGTACTTTTTTATTTAAGAATCCCTTAACTTCCCTAAAACAGGGAAGTTAAGAGCAGACCCCAATGACTCTTAAAAAGTCAAAAACACCGGATAAAATGCACTAAATTGCCTAAAAAAAAACTACCTTGTAGTGTTATGCTCAAAAATTCAGTGTATAGCATAAGAAAAATCACTGTCAATTTAGTAATTTTGTAGATTTTTGATTAATTTTATTTTCTCTCACGTACAACATCGTACTTAATTTTTAAAAATATAAAACTTTAAATAATTTGTTAAATTACCGAAAAAATTGCAATATTTTTAAAAAAATTTAATTTCGTTTTTCTCAAAAAAAACATAATTTTTCAAAATATTTGGTATGTCTTGAGTGGATACTTACATACATGCTCTCTGATTTCCATTATACAGGGTGACCCAGACCACCCGTATCAGTACTTTTTTTCAAAAACGGTAAGTCGTAGAGAGTTGGGCTAAAAAAATTTATTACAAAAGCCCTAATGACGAATCTAATGGTGATATTATTATTTCCGGGAAAAGTCGGCATCCAGAGTAGTTTGCTCCAGAAAGTCCAGAAATCCAGAATTTTAAATGGCACCATATGTCGAAAGTAGTATCGTTGGAAAGCTCTTTAAAAAATAAGCAAGTTTTGTAAGAAAATTTTTTTTATTACTCCCACCTCGTTTAAGTTATATCCGACTTAAGTTATTAAATTTCAATTTCTTATAACAAACTTAACTTTAAAAGTCAGCACTTGAAATCTAGCTACCGCGTTAGAGCAATGTCACAAGTGTTCAAAATGTCTTCCATTTACTTCTAAACACTGTTGAGCTCTTCTGGTTATACTATAATTATTGTCTAACCCGATAGCTAGATTTTGAATGCCAATTTTTAAAATAAAGTCAAAATAATCAAAATAATAACTTTAATTAAAAACTTTAAAAATTAAAAAGGGTAGTCAGTGGCGTAGCTAGGAATTTGGTTCGGGGGGGGGGGCTGCGAGCGCAGCGGACCTTTTTAATAGCGCCGTAGGCAAAATTTTTTCAACTTTTCAAGGTCATGCGCTCAATAGAAAGATAAAAAATTACAATAAAAAATAATTTCTCCGAAAAAAGAGTTTCGTCAGACATTTTAACGTTAACGACAATAATAATAGTTTCCAACTAATAAATAAACACTAAAAATTAAGTCATAGAAATTATTATTATTCTAATATAATTATAATAAATTGTAAAATTATTGCGTTTTTTTTTATTCCAAAAGTATTTATAACCTCTTCTACATTAATATAGCAGCTTTACTGCTAGTAAAGCTAAACCGCTTAACCTGTTCTTGCCCGTACTATTTCTCAAATTTGGCTTTATTCGTTTTAAGATGGAAAATGTTCTTTCTACAGAGGCTGTAGTAACCACTAATGTTCCTAAAATAATATATTGTCGTGTTGCAAAGTAACTTTGGACCCACCCTGTACAATTTAGAGAAATTTTGAATATTGGTAATTAAGTTGTAATTTTGTAAGATTGACTAGGTGGGGACCAAGGAAGGAGATTTGAGGCTTTTTAGCCGAATACGCCGACCGAGCTGGTCGTTGATTTTTGGCTGTGTGTAACATTTTGATTTTTCGTTTGATTTGAAGTTGTGAGTAGATTTTTGAATTTAATTTGAATAAAGTGATTTTTATGCGATTGCATTACTGCGTATTTTTGATATTTTGGATTTTGGATATATTTTTGATAATTGGCTACCGAGCGGTAGTAAGGCGATTTGATTAATTAATTTTTGGAAAAAAAATATTTCGAGTAATAAATTCGATTTGCATTTAAAATTGGACAACTAAAATTTATATTACTATTTGTAAGTGCGAGCGTGTGGCCAGATAGATAACACGTCGATTTGAATAAAGACAAATCAAACTTCATTCCCTTCGAATAAAAGTAAATTTTTACATTAGATATAATTTAAATTTGGATAGTTAATTTTTAGAGAAGATTTATTTTCGAGAATTTATTTATTTTTGGAAAAAAAAAATTTACATAGCAATATATATTCGGAAACATCAATATTGAACCGATTAAAAGCTTTCATTGTATATTTTGGAAGCTCTCCTTCATTTTTTTTTCATTTCTGATGCAAAATCAGCCATTTGCCTTCAAATATAGTATCATTAGTGTTTTGAAAATCATTTATATGGAAATCTATACATGGTTTGAAGTCATTGTAAAATTACGAATTAATAATTTCGGGAGGGGCTCCCTCTTTGGATACGCCACTGGGTAGAGTTGACCAAGAACAAGCGATGAATACACAAGCGATTCTTTTATACTTATAATTATTATTTGCATGTATAGTTATTAGTTTATTAGTTTCATTAATAAAATACCTTTGATATTACTGAGTCTTATTAATAGTAAAGTAAAAACCCAACACTGATGATCAAAAATAATCGTGAAATAAAAGCCTTTATATTATGTTACAGAGTTTTTTAATTTTAAGTAATTTTTATCATTTCTATAGCGTAATTTTTTCATATTTCTATTTTCTTGTTTATTCAAATATTCTAAGTTCAACCCTGTTAAATGTGAATTATTGTCATTTTGGTTTCTTTAAATATTATGTTTCTTTGTAGTATGTAATTATTTACTTAACAGTTAAAATTTATTATTTTAACATTTTGTTAGGTTTTATTATTTTAACATCACATACTACTAAATACCACAAAAATACTTAAAAAATTCTAAAAACTTTTTTAAGTTATGTTCTATTATATAGGTACTTGATTATTTTAAAAGTCTTGGATTTTCTATGTGCTTTTTAAATCAATTTATCAATATAGCGGTGAGGGGGGTAAATAAGGCAAAAATTGTGTTCTGCTTTCTTTTAGCTTTTTACGCCTTTCATCATAATAAATAAGACCTTTAATACTTGCGGGGGAGGGAGGGGGAAAGTTATATAAATTTCATTCTACAAAATAAGAATATTTTTAAAATATTACCTCAATTTTTTACATTTCTGGTAAACAATTAATAATCCATGCAATGATAAAAAATTTGATTATCTTTCATAATCAAAATTGTCGAAAATAGCTTAAAAATGTATAGCATTCGAATCAACCACTTGCGCTGTTCATAATATAATTTCTGTTCGTACTTTTATATTTAAAAATAAAAAATTTGTTGGTCGTCTTCTGCATAGTAAACTGTACAAATCTAATCACAGCCCTTAAGTTTATTATAACAGAAGGACGATATTATTATGCGCTTAGTAGAGGTATATTTAAAACTATCAATTTTAGAAATATAATTAATTTTATTTATAAATTTAATTAATCTCTTTTATTTAAAAATTTTTAAATTTAAAATATATAATTTAGTTCAAAACTATTATTGAGCTATAGGAAAGTTAAGGGCAGCCCCCCTCCATGACTCTTAAAAAGTCAAAAATACCGGTTAAAATGCACTAAATTGCTTAAAATTTTAAAGCTACCTTGTAATGTTATTCTCAAAAATTTGATGTATAGCATAAGAAAAATTACTGTCAATTCGGTAATTTTGTAGATTTTTTATTTATTTTATTTTCTCTTACGTACAATATCGTACTTAATTTTTAAAAATATAAAACTTCTCAAACATTTATTAAATTATTATTTATAAATTTATTCAATCGAAAAAATTGCAATATTTTGAAAAAATTCAATTTCGTTCTTCTCAAGAAAAAACAACTTATAATTTTTCAAAATATTTACTATGTTTTGGTAGCTACTTATCCTATATGCCCTTCAATTTTCATTATAGATTTATTTTAAGTTTCTGGGATATTAATTTTTCTAAATTTAATAGTTCTTTAGCTGACTGCATCCATGTCAAATCATGCCGGCTGACTGAATTCATGTTCACGAATTCGTTTCTGTAGAAATATGTTATTATTGTTTATAGAAAATGAGAAGATGCGTATTTTTTTTCATCTTGGAAAAGGTCCTGTCGCCCGATAGAACCATATTAAGATTTCTAAATAAATTATTATTTTCAAAAATTCGTTGTGTAGCATAAGAAATATCGCTGCCTATTCGACAATTTTATAGCTATTGGATTGAATTTATTTTTTCTTGCGTGAAACATCGCATTTAATTTTTAAAAATATATAAATCTAAAAAATTTCTTAAATTACTAAAAACATTGCAATATTTTTAAAAAAATTGAATTTCGTTTTTCTCAAAAAAAAAACTTATAATCTTTCCAAATATATAGCGTGCATCCCTATATGCCATCCAATTTTTATTATAAATTTATTTTTAATTTCTGAGATATAAATTTTTCTAAATTTAATAATTATTTATTTGGATGCACTCATGTTAAATCATTCAGGCTGGCGACGCTCAAGTTCCAGAATTTGTTTCTTGATTTTTAAAAATATAAAAATTCAAAATATTTTCAAAAAGTCCAAAACTATTGCAAATTTTTCTAAACAAGTTGAATAAGTAATTTTTCTAAAAAACAAAAAATTTTTTTCTAAAAATTTAATGTTTGGGGGTTTACTTACTCAAAGTATGTTATATATTTCCAAATTTCAATATTAATTTCGGAGATTATCATTTTCGAAATTTTATAATTATTAAATTGGCTGAAGCTTTTACGGGAGGTACTCCCCAAGGGTTTAGACTTGGACAAAAATTTTATTTGAAAATTTGTCTTAGAAAAGCGTCCTTTATCACCACCTCAAAGATTCTCAACGGTCACGGAGACACCCTGTATATCAAGTACGTAAAAGATTGGAAAGGTTTGAAATAAATCTTCCAAGTTGTATAAATAGTGATGGAACTACCGGTGTGCTTTTATACACAGGCGCCGTACACTCAAGCCACTAAAAATTAAAAAATAATATTAAACGTGTTAAAAATATATATTGCTATGGTATTTTCGTAGAAAATTACCGCACTTATTTTACTGATTTTATAATAAATTATTTTTCTGCTTCTCCTTAGTTTTGTACTTTCGATATTCACTCATCAAAATCGGCGGCTTATCTGTCACGCCACACTTGGTCGTTATAAATTTTAATTTCTAACTTTTCAATCTAATTAGCCAATTTCGAATTTATAATCTTTATTTTTATCAATTATCCTTCTTCCAAATCAATCAGACTACCTAGGTTCGGTAGCAAAATATCAAAAATAATTCCAAATTTCAAAATATACGCAATATGCACACGCATCAAAATCACTTTATTCAAATCAAGCAAAATAAATTACTCACAATTTCAAAATCTCCCATCAAATATGATTCTTAGCGGGAATACAAATTTTCACACCCGCTGTTGGCCAAAAAAGCTATTATTCTCTCTCTTTTCTCCCCATCTTGTACTTTTCAAAATCAAACCTTCAAAATTAAAATTCACAAAATAATAATTTAGCACAGGGTGGGTCGAAATATGTTTTGTTTCATGATAATATAGTTGAACAGCTTTGATAGTTTAAAAATACCAATTTGAGATTTAGTGTGCACCGAGTGTACACTCAAAACTTAAAAAATGCAATATAACTTAGTGTCGCCATGTCAGATTACAAAATAAATTTAAAACTAAATAAGCAATAAAATGCCCAATTGCTAAGTAAATTTTTTGTATTATATTTTAAAAAAACTTTTAAAATTGCCATCTAGTTTTTAAACTCAAAATAATACAGTATACATTTTGACTGGGTGTGAAACATGAACAATAACTTTAAATTTGTTATATTCAAAAATTTGTTTATTTTACAATAATAAAACATTGCAGTTACAATAAAAGAAATAATTGTCAAGTAAACTTATAAATAAAAAATTTCATTTACGTAACGGGGAACTGTCAGACAACGATCATCACGAATTTCACAATTTCAACTGCACTATAGGAAAGAGGACACTTTTCTAAGCATATTAGAACAAAAATTTTTGCGGTCCATGCATTAGTTCTCGAAAAAATCGAATTTGAAAAATTTAAATTTACATGTATTTTAGATACACCTTTTAACACGGCTGCATGATTAGCCGATTTTGTGTAAGGCAAAAAAAATTAAAAATATCCCTGAAAAATGACAGAACTCGCCAAGGGTGGAACTCGAAGCCATAGAACTCGTACGGGTGTCGATCACAAATGACAACAACATTAAGAGTGTATTAAAGCACTCGTACCGTCAACAAAATGAAGAATAGGAACGAAACGTGCCAGTTGACCGTGGCTCGACACGTTGCAACGAGGTGTATCGGGTTACCACTACCTTGCTTTTAATAACTTTAAAATGCTTTTTCGAAAACAAATGCACGGACCACAAAAATTTTTGTTGCATTATACTCAGAAAATTGTGCCCTTTCTTATAGTGCAGTTGAAATTGTAAAATTCGTGATGATCGTTGTCTGACAGTAACCACGTAACAAAAGCTTAACTTATTAATTTTGAAATAAGCTTTCAAAATTTTTAAAAACCTATCACTAAGTAATATTTAAATTGCATTTAACTTACAAAAATGTTAAAATTTAGACATAAAAGCTAATTTATAAAAGTAATAAAATCTTTTTACATATTTTATTATTGTAAATTTATTATTTCTAATTAAGGCTATTTTATTACAAAAGCAGCAACTTATTAATAATTACTAGGTCAAAAAATACGTCCAGCGCAAATCAGGGTAGTCTATGTACAGGAAATTAAAAATATAAAGAAAAGTAACATGGATAAATAAAAACTTGGTGATTCATTGCAGCAATCCATTTGAATCAATTTTATAATAATATAAAATAGTGTTTATATACAGAATAATGGTCGAGGGAAAATTTTTTTCGATAGTTTAACCACGAAACATTTAATGACCTATCAATTACCAACGAGCCAACTGATTAATATAAGTTAAAATTATATCACAAAGATTACAACTTGCAAGACATTTTAAATTGAGAAATTAAAAGAAATACAATTTCTTCAGTTAAAACATTTTACAAATCAGATGAAATATTTACTCAAAAATTTTATATGCAAATTATCACAGAATTTACCAAAAATTTTTGGGTCTAAGCGACCTGTGTAAAGCTGTCACTGTAGTCGGACAGAAGATATTGTCTTTAATATTACTTGAACCAAAATATGGTAAGGTACCCTGGATAAGAATATTTTTTAAAATTGCACACAAAAACTCAGAAAAACCAACAGTCTTTGAAAATTATTTACATTATTGCAACCAATTCGTATGCGCTTTAATTTGTGTGCTATTCTAAAAAAGGTTAGTTGGTTGGCGAGTTATCAATGCATTATTATCAGCTTTGACAAAGATTACTAAATAACACAATTTTTTACTACCTACATCCTACTACCTACATTGAATAAGCCCGGAAACAAATTACTTCTCTTGAACATCACCACATGTGCATCGGTTAATCTACGGGATATATGGTACACAACCTGGCCGGATAATGGGCAAGTACTAAATTGTGTTATGACGTGATCCCCAACTAGCACATTGCGAAAATTGCATATTTCATTCTTTTTAACTAAAACTTTACAATCGTTCGGCGTTAATACTAGAAAACACTTTTCGTCTTCGCCTATAACTCGCACTATCACCTCGTTTCTTTTTGGAATCGAAAAGTCACTAATCGGATACACTCTCGCTTGTTGCAGTAGATTTGGTTGGTCTGTAAATATTAAACATATTCAAGTCAATATTAAGTTAATAAAGCAGTTGCAAAGTTAGGCTATATTCCAATACTAAAAACTATTCACAATACCACCGAGGAGGTAGTTATTGCAATAAATCCAAATTTACAATTTTGACAAAATCTATAAAGTACAAATTAGATGTTAAATATGACTAAATAATTAACATCACATGATTACTCTAACTCTCGATATAATTTTGTTAAAAAATTTATTTTGTAATTCAATATTATACATCATAAAATTAAGGCAACATACCCATTTTACAACTACTTCTTGACAAATAAATATCGAATTTGGCCTTTTTATCCTCTTTTCAACTAATATTTTTGGTTTGTCAACTTAGGGGTTGTATGGGCATATATTTACGAGGGGTAGATACAGTGAAAGTTTCACCGTTATCAAAGCTAGCAGCACGCATTTTTTGGTTAGTAAAAGATATTTAAGAGGGAGTAATTTCAAATATTTCGCGCCAAAGCAAAAATATATTTTAATTTATTTTTTTAATTTTAAACAATTGATTATGAAGGTGGATGAGTAACGTTAAAATTTTAAGGTAAATAAGTTTTAATTTACATTTTTTTAAATTAAAAATTAAATTTTAATTGTATTGTATTTATAAAATCAAAAATCAAGACCAGCTTCTATCCGATCTAACTAAAATTTTTCAGCAGGAAACGGTCTTCAGTTTATTTTGATAATTTGATAATTTCCAACAGTGTAAGTTACTTGTACAAACATTTCAATATATCGATCAATCCAAATCAATCCAAATTATTTAAATATTGACGTTATTCAATAAATTAATCCAATTCCAAAAAATTGAATCCAATTCAAATCATGCAGACTAGGTGGACCTCATGTTCCAGAATTCGCTGGAATATGTTTTTATTAATTGAAAATGAGAAGACCCGTATTTTTCTTCACCTCAAAGAAGTCCTGAAACTCAATGGCGACATTTTAAAATTTCGAAATAATTAATACTAATTTCAAAAATTTTAGCATAAGAAAATTCGCTGTCAATTCGGTAATTTTACAGTTTTCAAATGTAGAAAACAAATTTTTAGACTGCCCTGCTAGCCTGCAGATTTTATGTGGATTCCATCAGCTAAATAATAAAAAATTTAATAATAATAATAAATCGATTTCTTTTTTACCTACACCTTGTTCATTATTTTCAGAATTTCTGTGAAACCGGTTGGTTTTCCAAAAGAATTTATTTAACAAAAGTTGTAGCCCGTTAAATTCCCTATCCGGTTTGAGCCGTTAGTTTTTTTTCTACGACGTTTCGTTTAAGAGATACGGAGTTCACAAGAAAAGTAAAAAAAATAAAATCAGAACTTTTTTAACATTTTTTCTCTTAATTTAATTTATAATTCGAAAACCGTTTATTTTAGACGATAAGGGGATATAACCTGATTTGTAGATAAGCGAATAATATTTAAAAAAGTTTTAATTAATTAAATCTAAAAAATCAATAATATCGGAGCTATAGCTGTTTGAAATCATAAATTCAAAATATTGCGTTAAAGGGAGGTATACCTCAAGGGTTTGGAATTAGACAAAAATTTTATTTTTATCACCACCTTTAAGATTTTTCACGGTTACGGGAACATAAGGTAAGTCCTCTGGATTCTCGATTGGTTGTACAGGGTAAACTAAGATTTGAGTGCACTCAGGTCACAATTCGAACCCATTATGCTGCCTCCTGTTACAGCAGCGGCCCATCATCCCTATTATTCCTCAAGTCAGGACAAACTCAAGTATTTTAGAAGGCAATGTGCCACTAATATTGACCATGTCGGCCCAGAAGTTCCCTAACATGAACCCTCGGGCTTTCGGGCTTTCAACCAGTCTCATTGTGCTTATTTAGCTTGCAGTGCTCCATCAGAAAAACCACTATAGTTCATAGGCTATCTTGGGACAGTTGCAGATAACATTTTGCATGCTTACCAAAGGGCTCAGGTATTGTCGTTCTTGATTGTCGGCATCCAGTTACATTTGCCTATCTTTCTGCATGCAGTCTTAGAGTTTCTTCTGTTATGATTGCATCTACGGTTGTAATGATCAGCGCAATAAAAGACTAAGAACCACATGGGGTTACCCGAGCCCAGTCTTGCCAATTCATTAGCTCTTTCGTTGCTTCTCATTTTTTTCGTGCTCTTTCGCCCAGCTAAGAGTTAGAACGTTATGTGTAAATACTACATCCAGCGCTCACCTGAATGTATTAAAGCACCAGGTCCTAGATGATCTTATATCTGTTAAGTACCGTAAGAACACCTTTTTGTCCCGGATATTCATTTCTTTTACTATTTCTGCGCAGTGAAGTATACCTATAAGTTCCGTTTGGAGAACAGAAGCATAAATTCCCAGTGATTATTTAATATTAAACTTCAGTTCAAAAGAGAAGATCCCCGCACCTGAGTCTGTATTATTTTTGGAACCATACATGTACAGACATAATGTCAGACTCGCCAGAGTTCTTGTCGTATTCAGCAGAATTTTAAATCCTCTGTCAAATACATTGTACTGATATTTTCGTAGAAAATTACCACACACTTATATCTGCTCAGGGTAACTCAGGATAGCGGGAGCAATTGTAAATTTTCAAGGGTCGAGGGTTCTTGCGTTTTCAAAATTAAAACAAAAGGAATTCTTTCCAATGCAAAACAAATATTAAACACTCCAAAATAAATCCTCTTCAAAAATAAATTAATAATACGTAAATAAGTTCAAATACAATTCAACGTAAAGTAAATGTAAAACTTTACTGGGCTCGTACTTTCAATTTTAACGCGTATCCAAATCGCCTTGTTATCAGCAGCTGGCCTCGCTCGTACAAATGCAATCTTTTAACTTTCCAATTTTAAAATAATTCACGTCCAATTTCAAATTTTATAATTTCAATTATTCTTTCCAAATCAATCCAATCAATCAAAACCATCAAAACCACTACGGTTCAGTAGCAACTCATCAAAAATCATCCAAATTCCAAACATCAAAAATAATTACGCAATAATGCAAACGCATCCAACTCACTTTATTTAATCAATAATAATTATTCACAATTTCAAAAATTAATATCAAAACTCAGCGGGCATACAAAAATCTCGCACCCGCTGTCGGCCATAGTTGGCACGAGAAGCCACGAATTTCGTGTGTCTGATCCCCACCTAGCAAATCTTACAATCCTACAACTTAACCATTATAGCCAATATTTCACCAAAATGCATAGGGTGAGTCGCAATCATTTTGAAACACCACAACATATTTAGGAGGTGTAATGTGGGCACCAAGACCCAAAAGCAGCATTATAAGTCCAAGGGCCCCATGCCAGCATCCTAAAAGCAGTCCTCGCCGCCTGTTCCTCCACATAGAGATTCAGCGGAGGGAGGCAGAGGAGAGTCTACATCACTGTCGTTACAACTCTCTACAGCCAATAAAGAAACCACGCTGCCGTTACCGTTTAGTTCTTGGCCACTAAACTAGTGCATCATAGCATAGCATAGATCTTCTCTGGGAGAAAACCCTCAGAATCTTCTCATCGTCCTGCAACACTTCCAAAAGACAATATACGCTTTTGTGGTTTTAAAACTAACATGTTTGCCCCAATTTAGCTCTATGTTCAGTATTATTTCCAGTTGCTTGACTTCGGATGCTATTTTAAGAAGAGTTTTTTTAAAACTAGGCATTTTCATGGGCTCTAGCTTTTTCTTTCTGGTGAACAAAACAAGCTCAGTCTTAGTTGGATTAACTGAAAGAGATTGCTCTTTGCATCATTTTCCTACAATTTTGAAAACATCCTGCATCAATTCGCATATGACATTGTCTCTTTTCCCAGTAAGCGGTATGGTTATATCATCTGTGTAACTTATGGTATAGGTAATAAAATAACCTTTCTCATTGAGGCGTTGTAGAAGGCTATCCACCACAAAGTTCCACAAGAGTGGGAGTGGGAGTGGGAGTGGAGTGGTCTGCATCACCCACTCCAATCAAAACCTGCTGCTGGCCAGCATGAAACTGATTCATCTCACGATGGTGCCAGGCACATCGTGACTGCGCTTTTGAAGGTGGTTTTATTAAATGCTTCCTCAATGTCTATAAACGTTCTTAGGGTAGATTCCCGAAACTGTAACAATTTCTCGATACATCCTACAACTTTATGAAGAACAGATTTGGTAATTCTCCCCGGAACGTGTGCATATTGATTCTGATGTAGCGGGTTATGCACCAACACTATATCACAAATTTCTCTATCGCACAGTTTTTCCAGTGTCTTCGAGAAGAAGGTGGTAAGACTTATTGCCCTGAGTGAGTGAGCCAGTGAGTAATCACTGCGATCTGGCTTGGGTATAAATATAACTTTAACTTTTTACCACTTCTTAAGTGTATATACATGCGCAATGCGGCTCTATACATCCTCACCAGATGACAGAGTAGGTAATCCAAAAGCAATTGAAGTAGAACTGGATACACTCTATCAAGTCCCAGCGATTTGTAAAAACCAAAGAATCTAATGATCCATGCCGCTTTGATTCGGTTTACAATCTGATTTGCAATTTTTTAATCCGTCTCGATCGGTGTCGGAGCTGTATGCTCAGTTCATACGTAATCCGAGACAGTTCTACTATCGGGAAAGTGTATTTTTAGCAGTATTTTGGCAGTCTTCTTGAGGCTCTCCCTGTAAGAGCCGTCCTCACGGAGAATCATGCCAAGCTACTAATTTGGGTCTTTGAAGATGATCTTCCTCGGTCTGGCAGAATTCTTAGTGGTCGCAATGCCGCTGCAGAAGTCCCTTCAAAACTTAGGTTATTTTTGGCAAATCATCTTTTTGTACTCCGACTGAATTCCTCCCAGTCAGACCCAATACTTGATTTCTTTGCCGTATTACAGTCTCGTGACAGCCTTCCGCAACCGATCTAGCTTACCGCACCATACCAGGGTGTTGCACGCTTACCCGAATCAGTCACTGCCAGCAGACACGAAGACTCATAAGCATTTGTGTAGTGCACATTTCGATCTCCACGGTACTGTCAAACTTGACTTTTGTAGTGATAGACCTTGGCATATCAGTTTTTATAGTACTGGAGAAGACATCTAAAAAGACTTGCCTATCGAGCTTCTTCGGATTTGACAGTCAGCCAGTCAGACACATGCCAGTCAAATATTTTCGTCAAGATATTTGTTTGCGCGCCAAAATTACTGTTAGAAACATATGCCGTATTGTTAAAAGGCATTACTCATTTTTATTGCTGTATTGTGGAAGGGTGTGTACCCGACCAGGAAAGAAAAAGTAACACATTAAGCGACTATCTTGTAAGACCTCAAAGAAGAAACATCTACAACAAACTTACAGTCCACTGAATAATGAAAGTTTACAAGTTAGAATAACAAGTGTTTTTTATTAATCAATTCATCACATGTAAGAATACACAACTCACAATCAAACAATATTTAATGTTGCCAGAGAGATATCGATCACCCGAGGTGACACATAGAAAGTTGATGTGTGTCCCGGTTAACGATCTCTAAGTTTGTACTAATGCCTTATTAGTACCTTGAATAGATTTTCCTCTGTTATTGCAATCTCCACTACCTCAGAAGCTATGATAGAAGTTGGAGTCGCAACCTATGATGAGGTGTTTCTTGTTGCGTTCACAGTCCCTTAGCAGGGTCACCATCCACCGATAAAGGGGACAGATCCGGGAGTCGACTGAGAGATACAAAGTAACCAAGATAACATTTGTTCCATCATCAAAATCACAGCTCAGCCGGACAGCTGTTAGGTCAGAGGGTGAACTGAATATTGCCAGGTTTGTAGGTCTATTTCTAAGGTAATTCCTCTAAAACATATTAAACCTTCAGAAAAAAATAGATTTTTTTTGAAAAAATCGACTTTCAATGCTTTCAGAAAAATTGCAGTATTTTTGGTCATTTTGGAAAGAGTTTTGTTTTGTAGTTTTTTGAAAATCAATTACTATATTCCACGCAAGAAAAAATAAACCAATCCAAAAGATACAAAATTACTGAATTGGAAACAATTTTTCTTATGTTATACCCCGAATTTTTGAGACTAACAGCATTTTTTTTTACTTTTTTTAAGTTGAAAAAATACGGGTCCCCTTATTTTTATAAACAATATTCTAATGTAATTCTCAGTCTTAGTCCTTACGAAAGCGGATTACGAATTTTGCGGATAAATCCTGATTGATAAATAGGACTTTATTTAAAATTCTTGACTAATCGAAAATGATTCATAAAAAAATATCAGTTCTTTTATAAATTCAATGCAATTTTTCAGAATTCAATTGGAAATAAGAAACAGGGGTGGATCTAACCGAAGATCAATGTTTTAAAATAAAAAAAAAGTTTATTTTGCAATTATTTTTTTAGTTTTTTGAAAAATCATAAAGGATAGTGATTATCATTACACCCCTTTCTGTCACCTCTTTTCTTGATATGAATGGTAAACAATAAAATACAAAAGAAAGAGAATAAGAATATGTATCATATTAAATTTTTTAGAATAAACCAAAAAATGCCCAAACACTTTTTAGAAACTAAAATGTTTAAGTTAACACAATATAAATACACCGTATATATTGTGGTGAAAAAGAGGATTCGCACCTACCCTGTACATTTTAATGAAAACTTTGTTTTAAATAATTTTAAGTTGTAAGACTGGAGAATTGGACAGGTGAGGACGAACCGACGAGGAGATCTGCTTTTTCGCAGATAGCGCCCGCCCGAGCATGTTGTGTCATGTTAGCTCGAGGCGACTATTTGATTTTTGATATAAGTTTAAAATTGTGAATTATATTTGTGAGTACTGAATTTTGATTTTGATTTGAATAAATGATTTTGGTGCAAATGCATTATTGCGTGATAATTTGGATAAATTTTGATAATTTGGAATTGAATATTTTTTTGATAAGTTGCTACCGAGCGGTAGTTGATTTGATGGTTTTGATTGATTGGAAAGATTTGATGATTTGGTTAATTTAACAAGAGCAGTTAAAATTAAAAATTTGAAATAAGTTTAAGATTGGAAGAATTAAAGTTGCATTTGTGCGAGCGAAGGCCAGATGGTGATAACAAGGCGATTTGGATACGCGTTAAAATTGAAAGTACGAGCCCGGTAAAGTTTTACATTGAATTAAATTTGAATTAAATTTACGATTTATTTACGATACAAAAAATTGGTTTTTTTAAGAAAATTGATTGGTTTTAACTGATTTGGATTTGGATTATACTTAATTGTTGATTAATTATTAATTATTTTGAAATATTTTTGAAGAAGATTTATTTGAACAAGAATTTTTATTTTATTTAGTTTAGAAGAAGTTGTGAGATAATTACAGCTAAATTGGCACCCAGAACAATTTTTTTTGGAATTTTGAACCCGCTCCTGGGAAGTCTTAGATCTCCGACTTGGAAGCCGTAGAGATTGGTGATATTTGCAGTTTACCACGCATTGCAAAAAAATATCATTACAATATATATTATCGCAAATATTTTCACCATACTATGGCATCATCGGGGATATATATAGGGATATATTTAATATAAAAGAGAAATAATCTAAGTGGATGTGAGGTAAGTTAGAAGGGGGGGGGGGAGGTATTATTTATTAAAAATGTATACATTTTTTAAAATTACCCTCCTCTTACCCTCTCCTTTTTCTCTTGCAATTTTGTCGATAAATACAGAAATTTTCTCGTTTCTCTTTTTAGTTCATCGCCTGATGATGCCATAGTATGGTGAAAACGTTTGCGATAATATACATACGGTGTATTTATATTGTGTTAACTTAAACATATTAGTTTCTAGAAAGTGTTTGTGCATTTTTTGGTTTATTCTAAAAAATTTAATATGATTTATATCGAGTTACACTACCTAAACCACTTATCTATTAATTATATTAAGAATATGTATAATAATTAATACAATAATCAGTTTTTACTGATTACATACAGAACTACGTAGCTTTCAATTTAATTACAGAATTTTTTATACATAAATATTTCTTAAAAATATAAAAAATTAGTAAATAAATTAAATATATAATAATTATTACTGAAACAATAAAAATGGTTCCAATATCAATTAGGTAATATTGAATCCATGTTAGATCTGCAGCAGCACTTCTTAAATGTACAGCTCCATTATGTCGAATTACATATTCTATCCAATATACTGCAGTTTTCAGTGGAGATAACGGCCTGTCTTTAAACACTGCTGAAAGATGTACCGCATTTTTCTTATATCTGAAAATTTAAATTAAAAATTAATTGTATTTAATTGCATAACTTTTCAATAATCCTAAATTTAAAACACAATGTTAACTCGGTGTAAAAACTAAATAGTTTTTGTCTTTATAAGTAAGTTATGACTTTATTTTTAATTTAGCATGAAAACAATTTAAACTTATGAGCTTATCTTATCTCGCACCAATCAACTGTTAATTCTTCTAGTACTGATAAATTATATGATAAAAATTCAAAAAGTTTTAAATTTAAAAACCGTTCTATACTTTTTTCATAAATCAGAAATTCTGCGTATGTGGAATTATTTCTGGATGAAAATCTTGACTAATATTATTAACCAGTAAGACTTAATTAAAAATTACTCACTGAGGGTTTTCAGTTAATTGAGTTATCAAATGTAGCAATGCACTTTTCGTAATATTATCATATTCTAATGACAACGCAATGCCTTTCTTTCGCAGTGAATTAATATTTAGTATCTGATCACTGAAAATTGGAATTCCCAGAATTGGAACACCACAGTATATTGCTTCTTGTACTCCCGAAATACCTCCATGACTTATGAATAATGTAATGTTTGAGTTACCTACAAATTAAAATAATGATTTTTGTAACCAGTAATAAAAACTTTCCAGAAGTTTTTGTAATATTTTTGACTTACATAACAAATCCACTTGAGGCATCCAGGCTTCAAAGTAAATATTTTCAGGAATGCTTAAATCTTTAGGAAGTTTTCCTTTATCTGCTTTCCATAATATTTTATACGGAATTTGTCGAAAGGCATCGAAAAGTTCTAATAATTTTGATTTTGGAAACGTTTCTGTTAATACCAGCGTACCCATATTGAAGTAAATTATACCTTTGTATGGATGTTCCACGTGAACTAATTTCTTGAAATACTAAAAGATTTTTTAATTTTATTTAAAGAATAATATTTTTTTAGTTTAATTGTGTACGAGTGTTTAAAAAGTGAATATAATTTATTTATCTAAAATACGAGTTAAGTGCTATAGGTAACTAAAAAAAATATTTCTATTATTTTCCATTCATTTATCGGTATAGGAAATGTGCCCGTGACCTTGTTTTATAGTTGTGGGGGATCAATAAAAAATAATAAAATTACATAAGCTTGCTTACATGAGATAGTGGTTTTACAGAATCAATATGCATTCCACCAATCTCAATAAAATTCGGTAGCATTGGTCTAGGATATAAAACAGTAAAGTGGCTATTGCTTAGTATTAAATTTGTCTGTTTAGCCAAATGCTGCAAATCCGGTAAATTATTTCCAAAAAATTCGCGTGCAATAATATTAGATTCCTCGTAATATTTCCAATACCTAAATAAAAGTTATTAATAAAGATATAAAATCTTGCTGAAGAGTATTTACTTCCACTTAGCTATAATTATATCTTTAGCGTTTATAAATCGTTCATATAAATTCATATCATCTGTGAAAGTTGAAAAACCATTAGGAATATAAGACGGGTTGTCGGGATTACCAATGCGCGTTGCGCCCCATGGTAAATCCACATTTGATGTTATGGTTACGACTGGAATGTTAAAAATGTGTTTAAATCCTAGAAAACAATCCGTTCCCCACAATTGTGTGATTAATACATCATATTTGATTTTGGTGTGTTTTAAATTTTGAAGAACAGTAGTATTAAAAAGTGTTTTGCATGTTTGTATACCGATATCATCGAGTATTGCGTGAACTACATCAGATATCGCAACAAAATTCGACATGATGTAATCTATATCTATATTGCCAGAAAGAATAAATATAGTGCCATTCACGCTTAAATCGTTGTACCTAAAATAATAAATACGAATGTTTAGTTTTTCGGTGACTTACTTTGTACCAGAGCACTTCAGTAAATTTTTAAATCAAGAATAAACTACTAGGATCATTAGGTAATTTTAAAACAACGAATGGTGATAAAGTATTTTCTAGTTTCGGCTTCATTGTCTCTAATTTTTTGTTAGTTTACACTACTCGTTTTAATAATAAAACCTCAGCAAGCTTAACTTTGCGGTGGCGAAACGGCGACGACGAGATGTACTAGCGCGATATTTAACTTGTTTTTTTTTGCAAGCAACATTGGTACACATTTTCAGCTCTATAATATACTATTAATACTTACCGTGGAATAGGGGTTTCCAGAGGAAAATGGCTTACAACGTCAACCGTATGACCTTCTTTTACAAGTTCTTTCAAAAGAACTTTAAATATAAACATATGACTTTTGGTAATGTAAGGAAATATCGCAAGTATTCGGTAAGTCTCAATATTGTGAAGCAATACAGTGAAAATCACGACGAAAATCAATATCTTCATTGTTCTGTGAAGAAAAATTATATTAATTCTTGGTGTATTTTAATTTTATAGCGTACTATGTAATGCATCTTATTTGTTATTCTAAAATACTTACACAAACCGCATATTTCAGAAATTCGGTCTGATTTAAAGTCGAAATAGAAGAAATGTATATAAACAAAAATGAAGAAAATGAAATTTAAAACAGAAATTAATATCTCACAACCATAAAATGCTGTAAAAATGTTTTCAAAAGATACAATTTACATTGCTATCATAAAAGTGTACGAATACTTTTGTATAAAATGTTTTTATTATATTTTGTTAAATAATATTTGTTTTGGACATTTTATACAATGTTCATATAAGTATAAATTTTCACATTTTTTATAAATTATATATACATAATATGTATTTTACGTATAATAGTTTTCTATATAACAATAAATTATTAACATATAATAATGCGTGCATTATTTTTCTATAACCATAATATTAATAATACTTACTTAATGCTTTGCAAAAATGTCTTCAAAAGATGTAATAATAGTCAATAAAATTTGTAAACGTTCTCGTCGTACATATAACTGATGTTACGTTAAAGTTGTATAATTTTATTAATTTAACTCAGTTTACAACTAATTTTTTAAGTAATAAATTATTTTAAATAATATACCAATAATTTACTTACCATTAACAATTCAAGGCACCGACAAAATTGTTACTCGAAATAATTATATAATACCTATGTATAATATACTATATTTATACAATAACTTGTAAACATTTTGAACATACCATACATTAATATACATAGATAAATATATTTATTACTTCATTGCAAAAATTTTTATTATTTAGAGAATGCATTATTGCATTCAAATTTTTTTTAAATATTTAAATTTTCAGTAGATAGATATTAGAATCTAAAAATTATTTCTTGTTTCATCTTTTAATTTTTACAACTAACTTATAGGAAGAGGTTAAACTTAAAATTCAAATAGTGTTGGATTTGACCGTCTGGTTTTGGTAAACACCATTTGCATATTTTTTAAATTATAATGCAAAAATAAAAAGGTGCATTCATCTTCTTGCAAGTTTAAAATAATTACAAGTAAGGATAATATATTATATCTAGTATTTTTATATTGTAATTATTATAATAATTAGTAGTTGTATTATACACCAAGGTTGTAAAATCGACTATTAAAGCCAAGACAGAATCACGCGGGATGCAAAGCACAAAGCTAATCACTTGTTACATTTTTTTCTTAAGAAGAATCTGTATTTTTCTACAAATGTCAAGTCAGGGATACAAGGATTTGTATGTAAAGAAGTGTAGGATACATAGAGAAAATAATGTCTAAGAGATGGTTTGGCGAATAAAATTGAACAAAAAAGAAAAATTAGAGAAAAATGAATAAGAACAAAGAAACATACAGATAGAGAAGAATATACTAAAGTGAGAAAAGAAGCTGATAAGTTATGCAAACGTAAAAAGAAAGAATGGATTGACAAATTGACGGACAAATTAGGGGAAGATAGTAGAAGAACTGATACAAAGAAATTTTATATGAGAATCAGAAGACATTAAAAAACCCCAAAGTGAAGGCGAGATCCATGAAAGACGAAGACGGTAAATAGCGGCAGTAAATAGTGGCAGATTGGAAGGATAATACCAGTGTATAAGAAGGGTGACAGAAAATTTTGGGAACTATAGGAGTATAACGCTGTTATCTATGATCTAATAATTAAATAAAGATCTACACTGAAAATATGATTGGAGACTACCAATACGGCTTTAGAAGTGGGAGGTCAACAATAAATGTGTTGCACGTCAACAAACAAATAATGAAAAAATGTCACAAAAAATATAGTATTAATCTGCAATTGATAATTGTCGATTTCCAGCAGGCATTTGATACTGTGAACAGAGAAAAACTATTTGCGATTATAAATAATGAAATACTCATACCCTAGAAACTGATGAGATTGGTTGGATTAATCATGTCAAAATAAAGACCAACGGTTAAAACTATCAGAGGAGACAGAAGTCTTTGAAATTAATACAGGTGTCAGGCAGGGAGATGTGTTGTCTGCAACTTTATTTAACATTATGATGGAAGACATGGTAAGAAGGGCAAACTGTGAAGGAACAATAATTAACGGCGAAGACCAGATAATAGCATACGCGGATGTTGTAGTTATTATAACCAAAACCAAAAAAAAGATGAAAGATCAAAGTTGAGAATTACAAAAGTTTGATTGGATCAATAGCGACATATAAGACCGAAGTGATAAGCATGACAAATTGAGAGAAAGAGAAGCTCAGAATTTTGAGAAAAATAATGGGTTCAAAGAAGATCGGGGATGAAATTATTAAAGCGAGAAGAAATGACGAGATAATGAATGAAATCGGAAATGAAGATATTGTGAAGTACATTAAATCGCAGAGGTTAAGATGTCATGTCATGAAGAAAAATGTGAAGTTGATTACAAGAAATTTAATTGAACAAAGACCAAGCATTAAAGGAAGACCAAAATCTAGATGGTTGGATGAAGTAAAGGATGGTCTGGATATGATGAATATAGTCAACTGGAAGAAAAAGTTTAGAGATTGAAAGTTGTGGAAAAAGGTGGTGGAGGAGACGAGATCGCACAGGAAGCTGTGCGAAATATTCCGAAAGGAACGAACGCCAAAGAAGAAAAAGAAGATACATTAATTAATGAGTGATACATTAATAAATGTTGATAATTAAATGCTAGTTTTTGCTAATCATAAAATTGAGTAAATTATTTAAACAATTTAGTTCTTAGTTTAAGTGGTATTTCATCTATGTTTATTTATTGTTTTGACATATATTATTTGAATAATCAAGCTAAACAATGTTAAAATAATAAATTTTAACTGTTTAATAAAGAATACATACTTACATAGAAACATAATATTTAAAAAACTAAATAATGGGTTGTTTATTCAAATATTTTAAGTTCTAACCTGTTAAATGTGAATTATTGTCATTTTTTAGTTTTTAAAATATTATGTTTCTATGTAAGTATGTATTCTTTACTGAACACTTAAAATTTATTATTTTAGCATTGTTTAGTTTGATTATTTATACATTGCATACTACTAAAATATACCACAATAAATACTTAAAAATTTCATTTTTTAAGTTATTTTTCTATTTTTTATATATTATTTGGCTTACAAATAATATTTTTAATTATTTAGTTATGTAATTCAAGAAATTACTTTAATTTTAATTTTTGTACAGCCACAGTTTGTTTTGTAAACTTTCTATAAATATATGAAATTATACAATAAGTTAAACATATTGCCATTAATATAAATGTAATAAAAACACATGCAATGTCCAGCAAGTAATATTGATACCACGGTAAGTCAGCACCAGAAGTTCGTAGATGTACCGCTCCTTTATGTCGAATTACATACTCAATCCAATATATTGCGGTTTTTAAGGAAGATAATGGCCTATCTTTAAATGTTAAAGACAATTGTTTTGAATTCTCTTCAAACCTAAAAATTGAAAAACAGATTTATAAGAACTATTAAAATCTTTTTTACTTACTTTGGATTCCCTAATATTTTTGAAACATGATTCTGGAATACTTCTTTAGTTATGCTGCTGTATTCCATCAAGATTGCAACACCACTTTTTTCTAAAGACTTTAAATTTAATCTTTGATCGGCAAAAAATGGAATTCCAATAACAGGAACTCCACAATACACCGCTTCCTGAGTTCCCATAAGTCCTCCATGGCTAATAAATAATTTTAAGTTTGGATGACCTAAAAAACAATGCTTGATCTTACTGATACAAATTAATTAATGAGCTCACATAATATGTCAAGTTGTGGTACCCAGGATTCAAAATAAACATTGGGAGGAATATTTAGACCGGCTGGCATATTTTCCTTTTTTGATTTCCACAATACTTTATACGGTAATTTAGCAAGCGTATCAAAGAAAGCTTCTAATTTTGATTTATCAAATGTTTCTGACATTACAAGTGAGCCCATGTTGAAATAAATAACACCTTTGTATGCTTCTTCTTCTGCTAGTAATGCAGTAAAGTGCTAAAAAATCATAAATTTAGAATATTTTTTATATTAAAACCAATGTTTTTGGTTTGCCATGTTCTGAGTTTTATGTTATACTTTTCTTACATTTGCGAGTGGTTTTGGCGTATCGATGTGTATACCTCCAACTTCAATTAAATTTGGTACCACTGGCCTAGGGTAACTTATACTAAAATGACTGTTAACTAAAATTAGGTTTGTCTGTTTTGCCAATATTCGTAAGTCTGGTAAGTCTTGTCCAAAAAACTTTTTAGCAATTTCATTCGAATTTGCTTGAGCTTGACTAAACCTAAAATGCAATGTAATTAAAAGTAGTTAGAGTAATAAGCAATTCGCTAAATTACTTGTAATTTGCCGTAATAAGTTGAATCATATTAGTAATTCGTTCCAATAAATTCATTTCGTTTGTGAAATGAGAAAAATAATTTGGTATATATGACGGATTATCAGGATTACCAATTCGCATTGCTCCCCATGGAAGATCGACACTTGATGTTAGGCTAATCACTGGTAAATTAAAAATATGTCTAAACCCTAAGAAGCATTCGTCGCTAAATATTTCTGTTATTATTAGATCATATTTTATTTTTGTTGACTTTAATTGTTGAAGTGTAGTGGTGTTAAAAAGTGTTTCACAAATTTGATGACCCAAATCATTTAAAATTGTATTTATTGCAATATTTGGGGAGCTAAATAGAGATGTAATCGTTTCTATGTCAAAAGAATTAGAAATAATAGGCATAGTTCCCCTTAAACTGATATCATTATACCTAAAAAAAAAAAATTATCAATAAAATTAACATTGTGAAAGAGATGTTTTCTAAATGGACGAATAGGTTAGACAGATTGGAACTGACTCTTTTACGTATTCTCCGAAGTAAGTAGATGGTCATAAGTTATGACTCATAACAAAGTTGATCTCTTCTCACTATTTCTACTCGCTACTTTAGCGAGTTATCTGGGCTATCTTTTTTAATTTTTAAAACTTCAGATTTTAGAACTTTTCACTTTTTCGGACCAAAATATGAACCAGCAGTATGGCGTAAAGCTTACACCGCTTTCCGTCGCTGGTCGCATCGGACGCACTGCTGTGAACTAAAGTCCAATTTATCACTAATTATATTTCCTAGTCAGTCGTCTTGACTATGCAGTCAAGATTAAGATAGAAGTTAGAGTTTGACCATTTTCGACTTTTAGTATGTAGATTTGTCTGAAATTTGGAATGTCTTGGTGTCTGCCTGTCTCACTTTTAAAAAGCCTATAGCCGATTTTGATATTATTTTACCACACACGTCAGAAAGCACAAGTTACTTAGTCAAACTAATTTTTTAACTCTTCTGTTAAATTAGTTGGGGTGTATAGATTATTTAAGAGGATGAGACTCTTTTGATTTATTTACTTAATTTTAATAAAATCCAATGATATGTGTCAATGCAATTTTTAATATATAAAAACACAATTATTAAATTTCAAAATAAAACCGTATTACAATTCAAGATTTAATAAATTTAAATGTAGTCGATGTTTTTAGACTTTTTCCTGCATAAGATAAATTAATGATTTACAAATTTGCCGTTAGTTTTAATTTTCTAATATTTAATTTCTAATTATTTCAACGTGCTTCTAGAAAATTCTTTATTGCTAATATAACCTCTTGTAGTGTTGGTTCGTCTGTAGGCCAGTCTGCGGTTTAGTAAACCTTTGGGTCGGAAAGTTCTGAACTTTCTACATTTAGTAGGTGGTTAAAATGGCGTTTCCATATTTGTAAAATTTCTTCCACGTCTGATGTTAGGTCACCATTTGGTTTTCTGAGAAAAGTTTTTGATCTAGGTTTAAAACCTGACTTTGTGTTGGAGATTTCGGCATAAAATGCTTTGTGATAATTTCGGATTCTGCTTTCTTCCATCTCTTTCATTTTTTGCTGTTCATATTCTCTTTTCTTAGTCTTTATTAAGATTCTTGCCGCTCTTCTAGCACTTATATATTTTTGTATGTTTTCCTGTGTGTTTCTTTGTAGCATTATCTTTCTGCACGTCTCTCGATCTCTTAGGATTTCCCGGCATTCGTCATTCCACCATCCTTTGGATTTCTTCTTGTTTTTTTTTTCTCTGCCAAGTATTTTATCTGCTGCTTCGGTTGTCGCATCTAGGATATCTTTCCACGCACCTTCCACGTCATCTTGGGGTGTTCTTTTCTCGAGTTGTTCTACTATTGATTTTTCAAAATTCTTTCTCTCTTCCGCATTATTTAGTTTGGCTACATTCCAACGTATGGCTGCACTTTCATTTTTTATTTTATATGTTAATATTCGCAGTCTCACTTTGGCTTTTACAAGGAAATGGTCAGAGTCTCCGTCCGCCCCTCTAAAACTTCTCACGTCCATTACGTTACTTCCATGTCTTGCATCTATCACTATGTGGTCAATCTGATTCCTTGTTCTGCCATCGTTTGATCTCCAGGTTTGCTTATGAATGTTCTTATGTTCGAACATTGTAGACTTTATCAACATGTTATTTGTTATTGCCATCTGAATCAACCTCATCCCGTTATCGTTAGATAGGTCGTGCAGACTATATTTGCCAATCGTCGGTCCAAAATTTTGTTCCTTACCCACTTTCACATTAAAATCCCCGCATAGCATTCTTATATCGTGTTTGGGCATTTCTTCAATAGTTTTGTCAAGTAGTTCGTAGAAGGCGTCCTCCTCGTCATCGCTTTCTTCGGTTGGTGCATGTGCTGATAGGAAAGAATAGTTATACCACACACCTTTGACTCGCAGCCAGCAGATTCTATCGTTTATAGGTTCAAAAAGAATTACTCTGTTTGATACACGTTCACTCAAGACAAAACCGGTTCCTCTTTCATGTCTATCACCATTTCCTCCACTGTAGAACACAACCGAATTACTAATCTTGGTGTTACCGGCATTAAGCCATCTCATCTCTTGGATCGCTGTAATATCCATTTTTAGTTTCTCCAGTTGTTTTATGGACTCTATGGCAGCTCCTGTTCTGTACCAGCTCAAAACATTCCATGTTCCCACATTCAAAAACCGTTTGCATTGCTGTCGTTTCCGTATTCCTATCCAATTCCGAGGCTTTGTGTAAGTCTTCACAACATGTTTTGTTTTCCGAGGAGAGGTTGTTAGTCTCTCGCTCAACCCTCCTCCTTTATCCGGGCTTGGGACCGGCAGTGGAAGCCGATGAGCTACTCAATCCACTCACCAACTTCTCCAGGCGGATACCAGAAAACTGGCAAGAAAGTATCATAATACCGATTCACAAGAAAGAAGACAGATCAAACTGCGGTAACTATAGAGGAAGATCTTTGATCAATACAGCATACAAAATACTCTCAAACATCCTACTAATTAGAATAACCCACTAGTAGAGAGCAGCATAAGAGAATACCAGGCGGGTTTTAGACCAGGAAAATCAACAACGGACCAGCTGTTTACAATCAGACAACTACTTGAGAAGAGCTGGGAATTTAACAAAACCCTACATCACATGTTTATAGACTTCCTAAAAGCATACGACAGCATTACGCGGACGGAACTTTGGAGCGCCATGTTTGAACTCGGAATACCTCGAAAACTCATCCAGCTCACAAAGATGTGTGTAGACGGATCAAAAGCAAGAGTGAGAATTGGATATTCAACATCACAATCTTTCACAATCGGTAATGGTCTGAAACAAGGAGATGCCCTCTCACCTCTTTTATTTAACATAGTCCTGGAAAAAGCTATAAGACGGACAGCAATAGAGGCACAACTGTTCACAGGCAATGGACCTAGACTACTACTAGCGTATGCAGACGACATAGATGTTATTGGGAATAGCGTGATCAGCGTAAAGGAAACTTTTGGGAAAATAGAAATGGAAACGGTAAAAATTGGCTTGAAAATAAACGAAGAGAAGACCAAATACATGTGCGTTAATAGATTACCACGAAGAGACAGAGTGGGACAAAATATCACAATTCATGACTATAATTTTGAAAGAGTCCAACGCTTCAAGTACCTAGGATCTATAATCTCTCAAGACAACGACTTGACTGAAGAAATAAAAAATCGCCTTCAAAGTGGAAATCGATTTATATATGCATTAGCAAAAGTCTTCCAAGCAAAGAGCGTCTCGAGAATCTCAAAAATCAAAATTTATAAGACGGTCATAAGACCGGTAGTAATATACGGCTCTGAAACATGGACTATCACTAAATCAAACGAGGAGAAACTCCGGCGCTTTGAAAGAAAAGTGCTGAGAAAGATCTTTGGACCAATTCAAGAAATAAAATCTCAACGACTGAGATGGGCGGGACACGTGCGGAGGCAGCCGAATGACAAACTGATTAAGATGGCATGAGAAGCACTTCCCGAAGGGAAAAGACCTGTAGGACCACAACGTCTTAGGTGGCGAGACAACATCAGAGCAGACCTCAAAACAATAGGAATTGATGAAGACCAGATGGAGACGTGCATGGCACAGCGAGAAAGATGGAAGGAGGTTGTGAAGTCAGCCAAGACCCACCCAGGGTTGTAGAGCTGCACGATTAGATTAGATTAGATTAGATTCTAGAAAATTATCACTGAATGACATATATAAAAATTTTAAATTTTAACTTTACGGTGTTCGTTGTTAAAATTTTAATAACGTGCGTGCACTTTTTTCTTACCATATGTTGTTAAACGTTGGTTATGGACTTCTGGCCACTTGCATTTGGTTTTCCTGCTACTGTCCGTATTTGATAATAGAGTATCTGTTTTATTCATGTAATTCACCATCCATTTCAGGTAAGTTGTTATCACTTTCATATCACTTTTGATTGCTGTACGTTTTTTTAATAATCAAATTTTAAATTCTAGATTATATTAATGTCCAAATTTTGTTAGAACTACAAATACTTAAACAACTTTCTCGTTTGCTAGTTCATACCACAATGCCCCCATGAATTATTCTTTACGCAGTATTGCTGCAAATTTTCCAAATTTGTCCCCTCCTAGAGACGATTTCGTAGCGTGAAGTTTAAATGGTGAACCGATCTAATGTTGTTTGCTGCACTTTTTGTTTTATTACTGTCTTCAAACACTTTTAAAATTTTTTAACTTTTTAAGCCCTAATTGATTCATCATTTTCAGCCTTTGCTCGTCATTAACTTTTATTGTTCTCTCATTTGAGGATTCCTCTGTCTAGAAATATCTTTCTTCTAAATAAAATGTAGTGAATTCAAAGAATTTTCAGGAAAGTAATTTTTTTATTTTGAAATAATTTTTGTAACTAAAATCTGTTTTTGTTTTAGAACTAATCAACAAATCATATATTTTTAACTAAAATTCTGGATTCTCATCTTTGCAGAAGTAATTTATACACCGAAGACTTTGTATTAAAATAAAATAATTTTATAAATTGTTAAATAAAAATTTATGACAGTCTACATTAATTCAACGTCATGATGTCGTCAAATTAACGTCGCACTCTATGCCGCCGCGCCGCAGGTTAAATACGTAATAATTATTTTTTAATAAAAATCACTGATTAAATGACTGCTCTATCTTACCTTGGTATAGGTTTTTCTTGAGGAAAATGACTTACAACGTCAACTGTATGACCGGCTTCTGCAAGACCTTTCATTACTTTCTGAAACATTGCCATGTGACTTTTGCCAGGTAACGGAAATATTCCCAAAATATGATAACTTTCACATAATGTATTGCATATTAAAATAATTGTAAGAAAATACAGCAGTTTCATTGTTCTAAAAATAAAAAATTAAATTAAAAAAAAGCAATAAAATTAAATACCTAATAATGTTTACTAATTTGAAAAAAATAAAAATCAATTATTTTGATTTCAATAATATTATTAGAGCATTCTATCACGAATGCTATCAGGTTTCTGGTTCCTGTATCGTATTATGTAATAATTATAATTATTAATAATCTTTACAAATATCAAGGTTAACGATATTAAAATCAAATGTTAGATATCATTTTAACCAGTAGTATACTATGAATATTTTATCAATAGAATCCCACTTCAACTAAACCTAGATAATTAATATCTGATTGGGTCTATCGGTAGATGAAATTACCAAAGTGATAATAATTTTAAAAACAAATAATCGACAAAACATTAAAATTAAAACAAAAAAACTTACCAACATGTGATTTAAATAGCACACAAGCAATATAAACAGTTTAATTGAGTAGTTTATATAGTTTATACAGGATAATTTCAATTTAAAAAAGTGAACCGATTCTTTATCTAGTAATTATAGAATACTAGGTTATCTTTTATTTAACTATAAACATAAAAAAAAATTTTTAAATATTTATTTGTTTTAATTAAATATGAATAATAATATTAAATTATATTAAAAATAAAAAACTTCACATTGAGCAATCAAACCGAACACAGGTGAGGTTGTGTGTTGAATTGATAAATAATCTTGTTTGTATATTTGGAACATAATCGTGATTTGTCTAAAATCATAAATAACAAAAAGTTTCAAATAGGAAACCGATCTGATAATGACGATAACTACTAATATCATACATTTACATAATACTATTACGTAAGGATATAATTAATTTATTTATACCTAATTGAAAATTCGGTTACTGTCACGTATGTGATTACAAGAATTGAACTTTTTTCCTATTGAGCATCGGAAAGAGGACAATTTTGTGAGTATATAGTATATATTAACACAAAAATTTTCTTGAATTATGCAATAGTTGTCCAAATTACGGCATTTTAAAAATGCAAATTAGCAGGGGCGTGTAACTTGATATACCCAGTTCTGCCATGCTCTACGCGTGGACTAGAGGCAGTACTGTAGGCCACCCGCTCAGCATGCAAATTGAAATGTTAAGATTTAAGCTTTAAAATTCGTAATTTTAATTACGTTTTCGATGGGTTTCGAATTATTAGGTTAATTAAAATATAAAATATAGTTAATAAAATATGGGTATTACGGGGGCAATGGCATCAACGCCCACCGCTTCCATAGAGGCTCTCCTGGGTCTTCGACCTTTACACCTAGTCGTGGGGTCCGAGGCTCTACTTGCAGCCTACAGGTTGAAAATTAACGGTCATGGTGAGATCAATCCTAGAAGGGGGCACCACACCATGATCCTAAACTCAATTAAGAGTAACGGCCTGCTCAGCATGCACCCTGACAGAACTAGCACCGTGAAGGACTTTAGAAAGCCCTATAAGGTCATAGTTCCGGATAGGGATAAAATTGAAACCTCACAAACGTTGGGGCTTAGGTATGATACCATCTGGTATACAGATGGATCAAAGACTGAGACGAGTACTGGAGTAGGTGTGCGAGGCAGAAGACTGGGGGATGCGTATAGCATCAACCTGGGACCTCTCGCAACTATATTTCAGGCAGAAGTAACTGCCATATTGGTCTGTGCTGAAGAGCTGGTATGGAGGAACCTTGTAGAGAGGAGAATCTGTATCATGACTGACAGCCAAGCAGCTCTAAGAGCCTTGGAAGAAGTTGAATTACACTCCAAGGTTGTCAAACAATGTAAAGATGCTCTGGTAAGACTTGCTCTCCGCAATAGCGTCACACTGATGTGGGTGCCGGGACACCGGGGCATCAAAGGCAACGAAGAAGCGGATTCTCTAGCTAGGAAGGCCGCTTCCGCAAACCTAATGGGCCCTGAGCCTTCCTGCGGGATTGCTTACTCTACCGCAAAAGGAAGAATCAGGGATATACTAGCAGAATAACACCTTGCACACTGGGTGGACCTACCTGGACTGAGGCAATCGCGTACGTTCATAAGGGCACCGTCCAGTGAGGCCAAAAGGAACAAAATACTCATGTTGAGTAGGAAACAACTTTGAAGGTTAGTGGGTCTCTTCACAGGGCACTGCTGCCTCAAAAGGCACCTCAGTATTATGGGGCTGGCGGAGGATCCTATTTGCAGGATGTGTGGCGAGGAGGATGAAACCCCACTCCACATACTATGCCAATGCCCGGTCTTGGCCAGGAGCAGGCTGCGTCACCTCGGTTTGCCCTACCCAACAACCGAGGAGATAGAACAATCTCCCTTCAACTGTGTTCTCGACCTGGTCGAGGAGACGCAGTTGTTTGAGTAAAACTCGGATGGGTGCACAATAAGCTTAAGCTTCAGTGCAGTGGGGATATGTACCACAGCCCGTGACTAATAATAATAAAAATAATAAAATATCAGAATACATTAATATATAGTAAATTTTATGTGTTAATCAAAAAAAACAAGGCCATCGGGCGCCTTTGGCCTTATTATTAAATAACTTATTTATGGCAAATCTCGGATTCCAGGTAAACGTAGATCTGTGTTTTCGAGTTCCACCTTTGGCGAGTTCTGCCATTCTTCAGGGATATTTTTAAATTGTTTTGCCTTACACAAAATCGGCTAATCATGCAGCCGTGTTAAAAGGTGTATCTAAAATACATGTAAATTTAAATTTTTCAAATTCGATTTTTTCGAGAACTAATTTATAATCCAACAAAATTTTTGTTCTAGTATGCTTAAAAGAGTGCTCTTTTACCAGTAATCAATAGGAAAAAGTTAAAATCGTGTGATCACATACGTGACAGTTCTCGAAAATTTAGTAAAACTCCTAAGGCAAACCTCCAAAATATAGTAAAAAAATTTTTGTATTACTATAATTATGGAAAATAAATAAATTAAATAATATGTACTCCTAAGTGTTTTAAATGATATAGAAACTTTTTTACTCAAACAATATTAACTTGTTCTAATCAATAGATAAGTGGTTTAGGTAGTGTAACTCGATATTAACCATATCAAATTTTTAGAATAAACCAAAAAATGCACAAACACTTTTTAGAACTAAAATGTTTAAGTTAACACAATATAAATACACCGTATGTATATTTTTGCAATCGTTTTCACCATACTATGGCATCATAAGGCGATGAACAGTTTATTATTATTTTTATTCTAAAAATTTGATATGATTAACTTGTTGGCTTTGTAAATGTGGTCTTTACTATGCGCGGTAAAAACTTTTATTATATTTTTTAAATTTTGGCAGACTCGTTAACAATTTGTGATCAGCAGATCCTATAACCTTTAATTAATCTTCATATTTGGTAAACTTTTTGCTATTGTTTGCAACTGATGCACACGAGTAGATTAACAATAACCAAAAATAAGCTAAACTGGATATTAAAAATATAAAACATCCTGTTAAGTAGGAACACATGATTCCACCATGCACATAATTATTGCCAAATCAATGAATATCAATGAATCAAGGAAACAGTGGAAAATGCAATTTGTAGAGTCAAAGGTTTCTGCAATTTTTGAATGCATGTTTTGAGGCACACATAATAGCTTGACCTGTAACCTCACTACTTATGATTAAATAAAATATGATTAGAAATGTTTGATGGGAACCGATAAACTACTGTAATATTTTTAAATGGGCCTAATTATCTACATGCAAGATATTTAAGTAATTATATATAATAAATGTTTTGTCTGGCAGGATACGAAAAACTTAATTTCTGATACGTAAGAAATTTATATAGCAATTTTACAAACAGCTAAGTCATGAATTACCTTTATGTTGTTGCTGAGATTTGCATGAAAAATATATTTTAGTATTTATTTATTTAACTTAAAATAATATGATTAATGTTATTAACATGTATTAAATTATTTTTATGTTAAATTAAAAATTAAAATAAAAGAGAATCCCTTAAAAGCTCAAGTTACTAACTATAATCATTCAATTAAATAGTTTTGCCTTTAGTTTAATTTTTAATTTAACATGGAAACAATTTAATCTTATCATAAATTAACTTACAATAGTGTAAAAAAATCTTAAGAGTATTCATTCATGTGCTACCTAAAACTTCTAAAAGTTATTACTTACCAAAATATCTTGTTATGCGAATATGGTGGTAAAAGTCGGATCAACTTAGTCTGGGAACAAACCACGACCACGACACTCTACTTGCTTACAATTAATTATTGCAATAATTCCAGTCGGTATAATTTATTGATGAATAAAAATTTTTTTCATTGGGTAGACAAAAACAAATTGTTTACTAAAATGAAAATTTAATTCTGCCTTTTGTACAATTCTGGATCTAACAATATCAAAGCATTCTACATATTTTCAAATTCTAATTACTTTAATTTTACTTTATTAACAGGTGATCTTTGGTATATCAAGTTCTTCAAAATATATGATAGTACACAATAAATTATATATATAAGAATAAATACAAACATAACAAACACACTTGCAATATCTAATAAATAATATTGATACCATGGTAAGTCAGCACCAGAAGTTCGCAAATGTACCGCTCCGTTATGTCGAATTACATACTCAATCCAATATATAGCTGTTTTTAAAGAAGATATTGGTCTATCTTTAAATAATAATGAAAGTTGCTTAGATTTCTCTCCAAATCTGAAAGTTAAATAGAAATTTACAAAAGTTACAAAAATTTCTTAGACTTACTTTGGATTCTCTAATATTTCCGTTATTAAATTCTGGAATATATTTTTAGTTATGCTGTCGTACTCCATCACTAGCGCAACGCCTATCTTTTGTAGAGACTTTAAATTTAATCTTTGATCGGCAAAAAATGGAATTCCTATAATGGGAACCCCGCAATATACTGCTTCCTGTGTTCCCATAAGTCCTCCATGACTAATAAATAATTTTAAGTTTGGATGACCTAAAAGATAATTTTTTTTTTATTATTTTGTTGGAATAGGTACTGTTATGTTCAACTATATGCAAAAACATCTATACTCTTGATACTTGATACAAATAATGATTCATCATAGTAGTAGAACTTACTATTAATAAATCGTATACTTACATAATATGTCAAGTTGTGGTACCCACGATTCAAAATAAACATTGGCAGGTATATTTACATCACTTGGTATATTTTCTTTCTTAGATTGCCACAATACTTTATATGGCAACTTAGAAAAAATTTCCAGCAGAGCTACAAATTTTGATTTTTCAAAGGTTGCTGATGCCACAAGTGATCCCATATTAAAATAAATTACGCCTTTGAATAACTTTTCATCTTTAAATATTGCAGTAAATCGCTAAAAATTATACATACTTTTAAATTTATATGTAACAGATATATATATTTTTAAATTGTTATTTTTATTTTACGCCCTTATTATATAATCCACTATTACCAACGTATAATAATCAAATTCAAGCTGACTTAATTGTTTATAATTTGAAGTTTATAATTGCAGCTTTACAACAGGCGAGCCTCAAAAAATACTTTTTCTCCGAATAAAACATTTGAAGATTTGAAGATTTGCCACTAAACTTTACTTACATTTGAAAGTGGTTTCGGGGAGTCGATGTGTATACCACCAACCTCAATAAAATTTGGAACCGCTGGTCTAGCGTAATTTATGCTAAAATGACTGTTAACCAAAATAAGATTAGTTTGTTTTGCCAGGATTTGAACATCTGGTAAGTCATTCCCAAAAAATCTTTTTGCAATTTCATTAGATTTAGCTTTAGCTTGGGAATATCTAAAAATGATTTAATTTAAAGAGTTTTAAGAATTTACTCGAATATCTTACTTGTATTTTGCCGTAATAACTTGAATAGTATTAGTAATTCGTTCTAATAAATTCATTTCATTTGTAAATTGAGAAAAATAATTTGGTATGTATGACGGATTGTCAGGATTACCAATTCGCGTTGCTCCCCATGGAAAATCCACACTTGAAGTTAGTCCAACTACTGGAATGCCAAAAATATGTCTAAATCCTAAGAAGCATTCGTAGCTCATTATTTCGGTTATGATAAGATCATATTTTACTTTCGTTGTTTTTAATTGCTGAAGAGTGGAGGTGTTAAAAAGTGTTTCACAAATTTCATCCCCTAAATCATTTAAAATTGTATTCATAAGTATACTTGAATCTGCATATTTAGATTTAATTGTTTCCATGTCGAAACTGTTAGACAAAATAGGTATTGTTCCTCTGACACTTATGTCGTTATACCTACAAAAACTCAAATTTATCGTTTTTTTCAAACGTGGTTCCCAAAAAAGCTTTTACTTTTAGGAATGGTTATACATGTTCTAGAAAGTAAAGAAAAAAAATCGCAAAGATGAGTTTATACTAAATTTTGAAGAAGTGCCCAAATCGTACATTATTGGAACGAGTAAATGCAGCTTCAGCTTGGCGATTTTGCTTGCTTTTCTGAACAAGGAAAAGTTTTTTTTTTAATTTTAGATGCTGTTGTAATGCTGTTGATAATATTGAAAACCGGTAGCTGGTATGAATCTACCGGTAAATTAATTGAATTAACCAATTGGTTTAAAAATACCGGTCTAACTAATACAAAACTTTTTTCTTTCAACTGTAAAATGCTTAAATTTGATTTTCAAAGATTGATCTTTTAAGTTTTTCAATTTTAGTTTTTCTTAATAACAAAAAAAAATTAATTAACTTTATATTAAGTTACAGTACCTCGGTATGGGTTTTTCTTGGGGAAAATGGCTTAAAACATCAACTGTATGACCCGCTTCTGCAAGACCTCTCATAACTTTATCGAACATTACCATGTGACTTTTAGATGGTAACGGAAAAAATCCCAAAATATGATAACTTTCGCATACTGTATTGCAAAATGAAATGAATACCACAATATTAAGTATCAGCTTCATTTTTCTAAAAATAAATACAATAATATTAATGTAATTATTATTTTTATAGTGCAAAAAATAAGGAGATACACCCTTCTGAACATATTTGAAAATGTTGTAAAATATCATGATAGTATTTGGAATTTTTTGAAGTAGGTATACACAATTTTTGGTGACGGTTTACTTCTTGTAAATTATTAACCAGTAAAATTAAAATAAATAGAATAAATCTAAATAGAAAAATTTTAATTTTCATATTATGTATGTACCTACCTATACAAAATGATTTTAATTTGTATTTATAATCAAAATTATCAAGCACAAAGTTTTTTTCAAATTATTGCCACGATATTGTTCTAAAAACTAATATGTATATATAATATTATACGAAATAACAAATACGATTATAAATATGTAGTGTACTCTGCACACATGAGTATCCACTATATAAAATAATTTTATTGATTAGAAAAAAAGTTTATAATTTAATATCTTGTTATCTGAGAGGTTGCATTTTTATATTGGTTTTTCTTATCTAGTCGTCTACCGTAACCTATAAAATAATATAAAAAATTTGCAAGACCACGATAACCTATAGAAAAATATACGGAAATACGAATAATGATTTTATTTTAAATTGGATTTTGTTAGTTATAACCGAATTTTACTTAAAAACAGAGACCACTGTTGTTCTAGACGTCGGTGGGGCTCACCCAACTCAATGAGCGGAGCTAATTATATGAAAACAGTCAATAATTAAATTTTTACGATTTTATGCTCTTTTTTGACTAAAAAGTTACAACCAAAATGTAGTTATTTTTGCGTCATCAGCCCGAATTGCTTGGCAGCATGGCGGATGGCAAAAAATTTTACCAATATAATCAAAGTTAGCTAGGTGCGACAAATTCGCAATTATCGAATCCAATTAGATACTAATAATTTTTTTTGAATCTACTAAAAAGAAAGATACTGTTTAAAAAACCAAATTTGACCATGGAAAGGTTTATTAATTATAAAACAAATTAGACCATTTTTTTTTCTTCGGTGTTATACAACTTTGGTTCAAAACAAATTTTCAGTTGGCATTTGGTTTTCGAAATATTTCTTAATATACCAAAATCGCTAATTGTCGCCGTTGAAAACTGATAAGCAGTCAATCAGCTTTCTCACCATTCATATCTTTAGGCAAGGTCTCTCGGCATCTAGTTCATCAATTAATTTAATAATATTGAATTTAATAAAATTTTAAAATTGAAAATTTTAAAATAACATATTGCACCTTTTCAATTGTGTTAAATAAAATACTGGATTGGATTGGTAATCAATAAATTATTAAAGTATGGTATTAATCGTAATACTTAAAACTTTGGTTATGCTCTCATAATTGTGATCACTTCCATAATAGTGATGGGCACATTTTATTCGAATTTTTTTATTCAACTATTCACAGAAAAGGTAGTACCGAGTAGAAAAGTGATTTTACGACTTGATAAATTAATAATTTCACATATATTTAAGGGAATGTCGTCAGGGTTGGCCACCCTTTTAACTTTTGCTCATAACTTCCGTGTAAGAAAGAATTTTGTTGATTTAAGCGCATGATCAGAAAGATCTAGGAATAAAGCTACTTTCGAGGCAATCACAAATTGATTGGGTAAAAAATAGAGAACTTATGAGAGAATTTAAAAAAAACATGCTATCAAGGTTGGCCCAATGCTGTCTAGGTTGGCCCACCCTTGAGAATTGCCAATTTCATGCAAAAAAATTGACTGGATGAACCAGTCAAATAAACCAAATTCATTTTATTTTTATTCGATTGAGTGAAACTTTACAATATAATATCGCAAAGAAATGATTTACATGATACATAATTCCGAATCACCGCTTTGGCAAATAAAAAGGCTCCTTGCCATTTTGGCACATTTCAAATGCACATTTTTCTTGCATTTAATGCGTGCAATAGAGTTGTTGCGGTTCAAGCGACGAAGCATTTGGTTCCAAGCAGATTATGCATTTACCAACGAGGTTTTTTTGCAAAAGTCCAACCTTGACAACAAGTTCCATCACCACATCGCGTCACACTACATCCAAACAGGTAGCGAAATTGAATGTTTTTCTTGAATAATTTTTAAAGACTATCCACATAACACATTTTAGATGCTTATCTTAACGAATTAATGTTTTTCCTCCAAGTTTTCATGCTCTATTTGCAACTGCTGGAAAACTTTTTTGTCTTGGTTCAGTGAATAAGTCCACAACACGTTTCAACATTACACTCCGAAATCAGTAATGGCACGAAAAGTTCGTTATCATTGAGAGCTGTTTTGCCACACTCGCACATAGGTAGTTTCAGTGATCTACACTGAAAAATTGCAGTGGGCCGATCTAACCAACGGGTCAACCTTGACAACATTCCCATATATAATTTGCAAATCAAGTAGGATTCAAATGAGTATTTTAAATTTTAATAAGCTTGTCCCAGTTAGTACATTGCTCTGTTAGTACCATCCTTCCCTACTTGAACTTAAATCGCTGCTTTGTATTTATTTATCTACTTTATTTTATTGCGTAGATGTATATTTTTTTTTTGAAATGTTAAATGTGATAAATTACAAGTATTTTAATGTTGTTAGTAGTTTATGTTGTAAGTTTGCATATAGGATTGACGGACAAGTGGAAAGTAGTAGTGGTGCATAATCCAACATTAATTACCTACAAACCACTAAAAGTACATTAACTCCGAATAAACCGTGTTAGTTTTTCTAAAATCGTAAAAAACACTTATTACATTTAATTAAAATTACCTACCCTTTAAAGCCTAGGCACTAAAGTCCGCCCGTTATTTATTAATTGCGTTCACGAAAACTGATATTAGAACCTTAACAATTCATTGACATAAAGTGAACTTTTTATATTGTCTTCACAAAAAATTATTATTATAATAAATAATGTGTTGTCAATTGAAGACTTAAGTAGATAAAGACCTACATTTTAAATTTTGTGACGTAACCCCTTTTATCTACTTGGATCTTTCTTTGCTCTTTATCTTTTGCACACACTTTAAATTTATAAAAATTCATACAGAGTAATTCATTAATCGTTTTTAAATTTAACTCTTTAACTGAAACAATTGAAGCAAAAATAAATAATAATACCAATGCAACATCTATTAGGTAATACTGATAAAATGGCAAATCGGTGCCTACAGTTCGCAAATAGATTGCACCATTTTGCCTAATTACATATTCGATCTAAAAAATCGCTGTATCTAAAGGCGTCATCAGGCAATTTTTGAATAATCGAGAAGATTTTTCAGAATTACTTTTATATCTGCAATAATAAGAAATCGTTAGCAATGAATTTCAATAATTTGTGTGACGGTGCATACTTGGTGTCATACAAAAGTAAAGTTGCAGCTTTCAATATGTTTTCCTTTGTTATGCTATTATAATTTACCGTAATAGCCAAACTCATCGCTTCGAATTGTTTTAAATTTGATTCTTGGTCAGCCATAAATGGTAATTCTTAAGTGCGGAACACCGCAATATATATGCTCTCTGCATATATTGCGTATATAATTTTTGCAGACCTGTTAGCCATTTGTGATCAGTAGGTTCCTACAACATATTATTCATGTTTTGTAAACTTTTTGAATTTCTTGCGCTTACTATATGCTACCGACGTGCACGAATAGATTAACAATATCAAAAAATAACCTAAACTCTCGGTATAAAAAATTTAAATTATCCTGTTAGTTTATTGGTTTCAACACATGATACACATCAATATCGTCAAATAAATTAATAGCTTTATTAGTAGAAAATGCAGTTTGCAAAGTCAAAGCTTCGGGAAATTTTTCTCTACATATTTTGAGACACACATAATAGCAGAACCTTTAACCTCACTACTTATGATCTAATAAAATATAATTAGAAATGTTGGATTGGAACCGATAAACTACTGTAATTTTTTTAAATTGACTTAATTATCTATAGTGCTAGATATTTACGTAATCATAGATAATAATTGTTTTGTCTGGCAGGACACGAAAAACTTAATTACAGAAACATAAGAATAAAATCTATAGTAATTTTACAAACAGCTAAGTTATGAATGTATACTTTTATTTTGTTGCTGAGATTTGCATGAAAAATATATTATTTAGTATTTAAACTTTAGCTTTTAATTTAACTTACAATAATAATATGATTAATGATATATTTGGTAATATATAAATTATAATTTATATTGAGATGACCCGAGTTATGCAAATCTTCTGAATTTGCTCAATTCTAAAATTAATCTTTAGCTCGGTTTTATTTACTTTTTGTAGCAATGAGCTCTTCAATATTTAAAAGTTGTCAATTCAAAAATACTCAAACTTTGTTATCTTTCAATCTGGTATTCAATGTGGTATTGTCGCGCACATGGTATCTTGCAGCTGGCCTAACAAATTTGTTGCGTCGCACCTTCTGCACATTGACTAAATTTTTCTAATTTCCAATCTTTGTTATTTGCACTTCACTTTAATTATTTTAAAATTAAACAAAATCATCAACTTAACTTATTTTATTTTCAATAACAATTAACAATAAAATTATTGCGGGTATCGTGTTTCATCCGCCTGACTCGACGTGAAGGCCAGAGCCAAAGTCTTACTTCAAGCCGTATTCCCTCTAGTCTTACTTCTCCCACCTTTTTTACAGCAAAACTTAACAAACTATACAACATGTACAATGTTATAAACAAATAATACTAACACAAACTCAAACTCTAAAATAATTTACAAATTAATAAAATTGTGTTTTTTTAGTGTTTCGAAACACGACAATATATACAGTGTAATTTATTGAGGAATAAAAAGACAAAAACAATTTGTGTTTACTAAAAGAAAAATTTAGAAAAATATGGTTTTATTTTTTAATTCTGCTTTTTGCACAATTCTGGATCTTACAAAATCAAAGCATTCTACATATTTTTAAATTCTAATTACTTTAATTTTAATTTATTAACAGGTGAATTTTGGTATATAAAGTTCTTCAAAATATATGATAGTACACAATAAATTACAGATATAAGAATAAATACAAACATAACAAACAAACTTGCAATATCTAATAAATAATATTGATACCATGGTAAGTCAGCACCAGAAGTTCGCAAATGTGCCGCTCCGTTATGTCGAATTACATACTCAATCCAATATATCGCGGTTTTTAAAGAAGATAGTGGTCTATCTTTAAATAATAATGATAGCTGCTTTGATTTCTCTCCAAATCTAGAAGTTAAATAGAAATTTACAAAAGTTATAAAAATTTCTTACACTTACTTTGGATTTTCTAGCATTTCTGTTATTAAATTCTGGAATCTATCTTTAGTTATGCTGTCGTACTCCATCAATCTCGCGACACCTATCTTTTGCAGAGACTTTAAATTTAATCTTTGATCGCCAAAAAATGGAATTCCTATAATAGGAACCCCGCAATATACTGCTTCCTGTGTTCCCATAAGTCCTCCATGGCCAATAAATAATTTTAAGTTTAGATGACCTAGAAAATGAAAATAAACAAAATCAATGTTCGAACTTTTTTATTTTTTATGTTATTATACTTACTTTACTTTACAATACTTTTGTATTGTTATGTTCAATTATATGCAAAGACATCTATATTTTTGTCATTGTAATTAATACTACTTGGTACAAATGTTTCATTATTGTAGTAGAACTTACTATTAATAAACCGTATACTTACATAATATGTCCAGTTGCGGTACCCACGATTCAAAATAAACATTGGCAGGAATATTTACATCACTTGGTATATTTTCTTTTTTAGATTTCCACAATACTTTATATGGCAACTTAGAAAAAGTTTCCAGCAGAGCTACAAGTTTTGATTTCTCAATAGTTTCTGACGCCACAAGTGAGCCCATATTGAAATAAATTACGCCTTTGAATAACTTTTCATCTCTAAATATTGCTGTCAAGCGCTAAAAAGTATACATACTTTTTAAATTTATATGTAACAGATATACATTTTTAAATTGCTTTTTGACGACGAATAATAAGTTATTTTACGCCCTTATTATATAATCTACTATTACCAACGTATCACAATTAAATTCAAACTGATAATTACTTATAATTTGAGGTGAAAGAATCATGCAATCGTAGCTCTACAATAGGCGAGCCACAAAAAATACTTTTTCTCCGAATAAAACCTTTCTTACATTTGAAAGTGGTTTTGGGGAGTCGATGTGTATACCTCCAACTTCAATAAAATTTGGAACCGCTGGCCTAGCGTAGTTTATGCTAAAATGACTGTTAACCAAAATGAGATTAGTTTGTTTTGCTAGCATTTCTACATCTGGTAAGTCATTTCCAAAAAATCTTCTTGCAATTTCATTAGATTTTGCTTTAGCTTGAGAATATCTAAAAATGATTTAATTTAAAGAGTTTTAAGAATCTACTTGAATATCTTACTTGTATTTTGCCGTAATAACTTGAATAGTATTAGTAATTCGTTCTAATAAATTCATTTTATTTGTAAATTGAGAGAAATAATTTGGTATGTATGACGGATTGTCAGGATTGCCAATTCGCGTTGCTCCCCATGGAAAATCCACACTTGAAGTTAAGCCAACTACTGGAATGCCAAAAATATGTCTAAACCCTAAGAAGCATTCGTAGCTTAATACTTCGGTTATGATAAGATCATATTTTACTTTCGTTGTTTTTAATTGCTGAAGAGTGGAGGTGTTAAAGAGTGTTTCACAAATTTGATTCCCTAAATCATTTAAAGCTGAATCCATAATGGTATTTGGATCTGCATATTTAGATTTAATTGTTTCCATGTCGAAACTGTTAGACAAAATAGGTATTGTTCCTTTGACACTTATGTCATTATACCTACAAAAACTCAAATTAATCGTTTCTTTCTAATGAGGTGTTCAAAAAAGCTTCCACTTTTAGTAATGGTTATACATTTGTTATAAGATAAAAAAAAAATTGGAAAGCTGAGTTTACATTCAATTTTGAGAAGTTGCCCAAATTGATTTGAATTGCCCAAATCACACATTGTTGGAACGAGTAAATGCAATGCAGTTTGACGATTTTGGTTGATTTTCTGAACGAAGACAAGTTTTTGTTTTAATTGTGAATGCTATTGTAATGCTGCTGAAAATATTAAGAACCGGTAGCCGGTATGAATCTACCGGTAAATTAATTGGATTAATCAATTGGTTCAAAAATACCGGCCTAACTGATACAAATCTTTTCTTTGAACTGTAAAAATCTTTAAATTTGATTTTCATAGATTGATCTTATCAAGTTTTTTCAATTTTATTTTTTCTTAATAAAAAAAATTAATTAACTTTATATTAAGTTACAGTACCTTGGTATGGGCTTTTCTTGGGGAAAATGGCTTAAAACATCAACTGTATGACCCGCCTCTGCAAGACCTCTCATAACTTTCTCAAACATTACCATGTGACTTTTAGTTGGTAACGGAAAAATTCCCAAAATATGATAACATTCGCATAATGTATTGCAAAATGAAATAAATACTATAATATTAAGTATCAGCTTCATTTTTCTAAAAATAAATACAATAATGTTAATATAATAAATTATTTTTATCTTACAAAAAGCAAGGGGGTAGAAGAGGAACTAAAAATAATTTTTGCCTAATTCAGAGTGTAAACGCACAGCTTCTGAACATTTTTGAAAATGTTGTGAAAATATAAAAGTATTAGGAATTTTTTGAGGTGAAAATTATTAACCAGTAAAATTAAAATAAATAGAATAAATCTAAAAAAAGAAAATTTAAATTTTTTTTTAATGTATGTACCTACCTATACAAAATGTATTCAATATGTATTTATAAATCAAAATTATCAAGCACAAAATATTTTTCAAATTATTGCCACGATATCTATTATTCTTAAAACTACTATATAAAATAATATACAAAATTAAAATACGATTACTCTGCACACATGAGTACCCACTATATAAAGTAATTTTTTAATGAGGAGTGTTAACGTTAACATTATCTTGCTATCTGAAAAGTCGCATTTTTATCTTAGGTTGTTTGTTTATCTAATCGTCAACCCAAACCTATATAATAATATAAAAAATTTGCAAAAGCACGATAACCTATACAAAAATGCACGGAAATACCAATAATGATTTTATTTTAAATTAGATTTTGTTAGTTATAACCGAATTTTACTTAAAAACAGAGAACACTGTTGTTCTAGACTCGTGCCTTTGGAATATCTGTCTCATATAAAAAAGATTTTTTAAATTGAACTGGTTTTCAAGTACCTACTGTTTAAAATCTTAGATTCCTGTCTTTCTAAATCCTTGCCTTTAGACATCGGTGGGGCTATGGGCTCACCTAACTCAATGAGTGGAGCTAACTACAGTAGGGCCTCGGTAATCCGGACTCTCGCTTGTTCGGTGATCGCTGTAATCCGGCCGGGCAATGGGATTTGCGGGGGAGGCCCGGCGGCGTGTAGGTGCGGGGGCTGTCATGAGCCAATGCGCCGTCAGTCTTTTGTTTATCGCCTTTCGTGTAATACGTAGTGTCAATTTCTTACATAGTTGTAATTTTGAACATGTACATTTTGTCTATATGCTATAATTTAAAAATTGATTAAAGAAACTAAGGTTAAACATGTGTTTTAGTAGCATTTAATATGGCATACTATAATCCGGACGCCTCGATAATCCGGAAAGGGTCTTGTTTTTGCCTCTCCGGATTAACGAGGCCCTACTGTATATAAAAACAGTCAACACTTAAATTTTTACTATTTTATGCTCTTTTTTGACTAAAAAGTTACCACCAAAATGTAATGTACTTTTGCGTCATCAGCCTGAATTGCTGGGGCAGCATGGCGGATGAAGAAAAATTTTACCAATAAGGTCAAAGTTAGCTAGGTTCGACAAATTATCATCCAATTAGATACTAATAATTTTTTCTTTCTCTATGATATGTCTAATGTAAAAATAAGACAAAATGTTTTTATTTTGCTTCAACAAAATTGTGTATCTTTACGCAGAATTTGAATCTACTAAAAGGGAAGATACTGTTTAAAAAATCAAAGACGACCTTGGAAAAGTTTATTAAGTTTCTTCGGTGTTATACAACTTTGGTCCAAAACACATTTTCATTTGGCGTTTGGTTTTAGAAATTTTACTTATACCAGTCGCGGCTCGTGACATTTTTCAGTGGGAAGGCACAAAATTAAAAAAAAATATTTTTTTTATTTATAATGAAAAACTCTATCCTTCTATCCTTATTGTTAGAGAAATGTTCAATTAATTTATCATCATAATCTGGTATTCCTCGAACAAAGTTTTTTCAATAAACAGCACTGCCAGAGCATTTAATATGCATTTAATTTAATAGCTTTGAGAAATCAATTTATCGGGTGCAATATTTAATTTTGTTTGTAATTCTGTCACACTGATAAAATTTAATTTTATAAAAAAAATAGATAAAATTTGCGTTATATAACCTAATGGTTTAATAAAAGACCAGAATCGTTCACAAATTGATTCTTCATACATGTAACGAAATATTACAACTAATTGTTGTTGATTTGAATAACCTTTTTTTTTAATTAATTTTTACATAAATAATCTGTAGTTTTGCCCGCTTCTATAGCTAAAAAATTTGCTGAGTTGATTTACTTGATAACTTCACTTTTATAAGCTGCAAATATTGAGTCTGGTAGTTCGTTTTGTATCGTTTTTAAAGTTTCTTTAAATAATTTTGCTTTTTTTATATTATGTACGGCAAGAACGGAAGCAAATTCAGCAGCAAAATCGATTAAACCCAAATAAATACGATAATCGATAATCCCTAACACATTATAAGCAATTTCTGCATTTATATATGATGTAAATAACATCACCGTTAGTAACCCAGGAAAATTTTTCTTTTTTTAACAACAAACAATAAAAACAAAATAATTTATTAGTAATATGTATATTGCACAAAATGTATATTAAATACTTCATACATTTTAAAAGTAAAAACATAAAAACACAACTTGTAAACTAACTAAGCAACACGTCATACACTTCTGATGTTATGAACCCAACTGAGTACCGATAAGGGTTTCTTAGAGTGTGACCCGTTTTCAACCTGTCGGTTAACTTTAAAAATGCATTTTAGTACATACAACTTGACTGTCGAGCACTACCGTTAGCTTGCGTTTGGGTGACGATTTGCGTGACTCTATTATAATAGTTTGTTGGAATAAACTACAAAATAATGTAATATAAAATTTATTTTTTAAATAATAAAAAAAAAATAAAATTTTTAATGAAAAAAAATAAATAAAAATTAATTAAAAAAGAATAAATTATTTTAAGCTATGCCTTGTTTTTGGTTTTGGGATGGAAGAACACGTGTCCCTGTGCTCATTAAGATAAGCCTCCACTGACTTATACTAAGATCGCCGATTGTCGCCGCTGAAAACTGGTAAGCAGGCAATCTGCTTTCTCTCCGTTTATACCTTTAAGCAAAGTCTCTCAGCATCCAGTCCATCAATTAATTTTAAAATTGAATTTAATAAAATTTTAAAATTTGAAAATAACATTGCACTTTTTCAATTGTGTTAAATAAAATACTGGATTGGATTGGTAATCAATTATTAAAGTATGGTATTTATCGTAACTTAAAATTTTCGTTATGCTTCCATAATTGTGATCACTTCCATAGTAGTGATGAGCACATTTTATTCGAATTTTTTTATTCAACTATTCAAAGAAAAGGTATCGAGTAGAAATGTGTTTTTACGATTTGATAAATGGATTATTTCACATACTAGTTATGATATAATTTCCAAATCGAGTAGGACTCAAAAAAGTATTTCAAATTTTAATAATCTTGTCTCACTTAGTGCATTGTTCTGTTAGTACCATCGTTCCCTACTTGAACTTAAATCGTATTTATTTATCTATTTTATTTTATTTTGTAGATATTTTTTTTGTATGTTTTTAATGTTAAATGTGGTAATTTACGAGTATTTTAATGTCGCTAGTAGTTTATGTTGTAAGTTGCATGTAGGATTGACGGACAAGTGGAAAGTAGCAGTAGTGCATAATTCAACATGAATTACACACGAACCACAAAAAGTACATTAGCTCCGCATAAACCGTGTTTGCACACACTTTTAATTTATAAACATTCATACAGAGTAATTCATTAATGGTTTTTAAATTTAACTCTTTGAGAGACTACAAATAAAACAACAGTTACTACAAATACAATTAAATAATACATAATTGAAACAATTGAAGCAAAAATAAATAATAATGCCAAAGCAACATCTATTAGGTAATACTGATAAAATGGCAAATCGGTGCCTACAGTTCGCAAATGGGGTGCACCATTTTGCCTAATTACATATTCGATCCAAAAAATGGCTGTATCTAAAGGCGTCATCGGGCGATCTTTGAATAATCGAGAAGATTTTTCACAATTACTTTTATATCTGCAATAGTAAGAAATCGTTAGCAATGAATTTTAATAATTTGTGTGACGATGCATACTTGGTGTCATACAAAAGTGAAGTTGCAGCTTTCAATATGCTCTCCTTTGATATGCTATTATAATTTACGGTAATAGCCAAACCCATCGCTTCGGATTGCTTTAAATTTGATTCTTGATCAGCCATAAGCGGTATTCCTAAGCGCGGAACACCGCAATATATGCTCTCTTGAGATCCCAAAAGACCTCCATGAGATACGAACAATTTTACATTTGGATGACCTAATAATAAAATTTATTAGAAAAAATCTAATTTAGAAAATATTACGTACATAATACATCTATTTGAGGTAGCCACAGAAAAAGTTCTATATTTTTAGGTATTTTAAGTTCTTTGGGCAAAATTTCCTTATTAGCTTTCCATATGACTTTGTATGGGAGTTCAGAAAATGCTTGAAATAGTGCTTCAAGTTTATAAATATCAAAAGTTTCTATTAGAATCATAGATCCCATGCTTAAGTAAATAACACCTTTATATTCATTTGAAATATCCAAAACTTTTTGCAAGTGCTAAAATAAGAGATAAACTATCACATTTCATAATTGAAAATTTAAGAAAAATTCAGAAAGAATACCTCTCTTCATAGTCATTATTATTTTAAAGGATTCTTCTTTTTAAGTGCAAGAATTTTTTTCTTTAGCAAGAATTTTACAATAAAAATATTGAAACTTTAAAGTTGAAGAAAAAAATTAGAAGGAAATTTGATCGTAGTTTGCTAGTATTAATTATTTTTTTTATTTAAAATTTACTGATTAAAATATTTGTTTTGATTTAAATTCGAAAAGGAATTTATATAGTTCACGAATTTATATTATTGTTATTGTTTATATATATAGTAATATCTCCTTGGTGATTTGAAATTAAAGTAAATATTTGGATAAGTAAACATAAACTTGAATTTATCAAACAAGATTAGACAATAAAATTAGGTATTTGCAAACAAAATAATTTTTGTAAAGTATCTATTAATTAATTAAATTATAAAACAAATAATGAAAAAACAGTTCAAGTTTGCCGCTTGGTGATTTTCTATATGTTTTACTGCTAAAGGTTATAAGTATGTATAACAGTGGAATAAAATATTATGATGTGGTTATCAAACATTCAACAAAAAATTAAGGTCATAGATTAGGCTTAAATTTAAAAAAGAATAAAGACAAAAAAATTTTTTTGCTGCTACAACAAATTATTTGCTGCCATAACAAAGTATTTCTGTTCAACAAAAAATTTATTAGTAAAAATAGATTAGTTGATTAGTTGAAAGGTTGAGAGCAGTATAAAATTTCTGGTGGCAGCAAAAAAAAGCCTGTTCATGTTATAGCTACTAAAATTTTGTTAGGGGGGTAAATCCGATATTATGCAATATTTTATTAAAACGTCCGCTTAGTACTCACATTTGGTAATGGCTTAGGTGGTTGAATGTGCAATCCTCCAATTTCGATTATATTGGGCACCGAAGGCCTTGCATAATTAACACTTAAATGGCTATTAACTAAAATTAAGCTGGTATTTCGAGCTAATTCTTCCAAATCGGGAAGGTCGGTGCCAAAAAATTTTCTTGCGATGATATTGGTTTCGGAAGTTGCCATACTATGTCTTTAATAATAGGTTATTACTCAAATTTAAAAATACCCTTTAAAAACCTTTGACTTACTGTAATTTAAATAAAACTAATGATACTGTATTAAACATCCGTTCGAAAAATGACATTTTCGATGAATAAGATGTAAAATAATTTGGGATATAAGACGGATTATCAAAAACGCCTATTCTATCGCTTGCCCATGGCAAAACTACGCTACTGATCATCGTAACACTTGGTACCTTAAAATGGTAAGCAAAGCCTAACATGCAGTCTGAGCCAAAAGTTTCGCTTATAACTAAATCATAATTTTTATCACTCATTTTAAGATTTTGTGCAACAGTGGTATTAAAAATTGTGCTACATAGATCTATGCCCAGGTTTTTTATTATAAAATGTGCAGCATCATAAGTATTACTCATCTCTTCCTCGATTACTGAAATAGGTAGATTGTTGAGAGTTTTCACCATGAGATTTTCCACACTTAACTCAGTGTATCTGTTAGAAAATAATTAAATTATTTCATTTCTGACTTATTTAAATTTTACCTGGGATATGTCGTCTTCTTTGGAAATGCTGTAAGTACATCGACTTCGTGACCTTTGTCTGCTAGCCCCTTCATTAATCTTTCGAACATCACCATATGACTTTTAACATGTAATGGGAACAATCCTAAGATTTTGTAAGCATCGCTAACAGTCACAATTAAAGCAAAGCACAAAAATATTTTGGCCTTGTCCATTTTGTTAACTTTTTATTTCACCGCAATCTACAAAACGAATTCTCTATTGTAAAACACTCAACAAGACTTCGAAATTTTAATGAAATTGAAGACTTGATTTAGGTCAAATAAGAAATTTGTGAATGTAATAATCAGTATTAATTTGATTATCAGTGCCGTGTGGTACTATGAGGCGAAGAGGCGGTCGCTTCGGGCGGCACAGAGAAAAGGCGACATTTTTGACTTTTTGTAAAACGCTTGGTAAAAACACAATTTGGTTGTACCACTTTTAATATTGACAAAAGTGATTGAGGAATATTACAGTAAATGAAAGAATAACAAAAAAGTGGTAATAAAATATTAAAAGAGATTAGTGCGGTTTAAATTTATTTTCCTAAGTGTTAATTACAGGAAACAACTAGTGCTGGATTTCCCATAAGCACAGTAGGCACGTGCCTAGAGCGACAGAATTTAGGAGCGGCAAAATTTTGAAACCAAATTTTTTTTTTAATTATACTAAAAATCGAAAAGAAATTATACAATATATAGTACGTACACTGCCGCTCATGGAAGTACGGACACTTTTAAAAAATTACTAAAATGGTAAATAAAATTTAAAATATTAACACAATAAATTTATAAATAACAAAAATGATTTAAATACATGTTTTTAATACATATTATGTAATGCAGTTGGCATAACAATTTTGAAAATTTTAAAGATAGTCGTAAATGAAAGTGTTTACGGTAATAAACACTCAGTAAAAATTTCATCTCTATTTAATAAAACACCCTTTAAAAAAATACTACCGCATGTTATTTAGACAGTAAATCTTAAAAATTCTAATGGAGTGGAACAATCTTAACAAGAAAATGGCAAAATTTTGTTCTCTTGTTTTCGACCGAGAGTCATTTAAAGCTGAGTCAGTAAAACTTTTTAATAAAATTAAATATCTTATGGTTTTCTCAGGGGATTCCCATGAGATTTTTACCGATACAGCTTTAAGTCTCTCTCGGTCGAAAACGAGGCGACGAATAAAAATGTGTAAGGAAACAAAAACTGGAGAAAAAGAAATTATCTACAAAAAATATCTGAAAAGTATTTTTGTAAAAGAAATTTTTATATGCCAAAAAGAGTTTTCAAAAAGTACAATTTACATTGCTAACATAGGAGCGTCCAAATACTTTTGTGAGTAGAATAGTACTTATTTCCTGTTATGAGTGAATATTCCTCTAATTTGACAATTTTTTACGAAATTTTAATACTAGTAATAAATTTTTATTAGGTGTCCGAACTTCTATAATCTTAATCTTCTTAGTCTATGTACTAAATGCATGGTGTACTGATCATTTTAGAATTCAATTAATATTGTGTATACTTACGTATGTATTCAAACTTTTTCACGGTAGTGAATGTAATATTGAAAGTGAACTAAACAAGAGAATAATATTTAAATATTTTAAATAACTTTTTGTTTTGCTGAAGCGTAAGTAAATGTTCTACATTTTATTTTTAAAACCAATTTAAAACGGACCGAAAAAAAAAGGTTATCAGGAAGTCAATATAAACATAAACGAATACAAAATCTAGCTTAAAATCAGAAAATGAGCAATTATTTACAAATATTTTTAAAGTCTCCGACGTCTGAAGTACTTGCAACCCCTGTAACATTTGAAAATGATACCGAGATACCTACAAAAATTGATCTTCCAGATGATATTAATATTTCCACCAATGAAGAAAAACCTCTCGAAGAACATAATTAACAGAACTCAGAAATCTAGAAGAAACTTAGAAGAAAATATAATATTAAGAATTCCTACAGATCCTGCTTTGTGGAAAAATATTATGAACGATAAATTTCAAAAATTATTTGTTGAAAAAGGGCCAGTACAAGTTAAAAAATACAACTTTCCATTAAATAAAGATAAACGTCGATTGAAACATCGATGTAATTTAAATTATACAAAATTTTATTCAAGTTTGCCAAAAAAAAAGTAAGAAGAGTAAAACTGTAAATTTGTTTTCAGATATAATAAGAGTATAATATAATATAGTATTAGATTTAATAAAACTTGTTATTTTAACTGTTAAACTGTTAAAAAGCGGCATTTTAAAGATTTTCCTCACTCTTAAAAATTCCATCACAAGGCCCTGTTGATTATAATAGTAATTTATTATAAACTACTCAAGTGGTTAATTTTTTTTACAGTTGAACTATAATGTAAACAATTGATAATATTCAAAAAAACTGCATTGTAAAAATTTGGGAGTTTTGGGCCAATATTTTAATATATTGTCGTGTTTTGAAATGATTTTACCGCCTTTGTAGTTATTTTTTAAATTTGTTTGAAATTTTTGCTATAATTTTGTATTTAAGTTTTTTATGATTCTGTATAAATTGATTAGAAATATTTTGGAAAAAGAAGATAATAGGCTTTTTGTCAGAAATGGCTGACGTAGTGGACGTTTAATTTGTAAGTCCGATGAATTTTGATTTGATACGTTAAAAATTTTTGAAATTAACTGATTTTTTTGAATGAAAATTATTTGATTGGGATTTATGATTGGAATAATTAATTTGAAAAAAAAGTTTGATTTTGAAAATAAAAATTAAACAGAAGCTGCAGTTGCATATTTCAAGATAAAAGAATTATAAAAATTGAAATTGTGTTTAATAAATTAATTAAATGGTAAAATTTTTAGAATGATTAATTTAATTTGTTCATGGAGCTATAAATTTTTGATGATAAGAAGACATTTGCGAGCCGACCTCGTGTAAAATTTTTGCGTTACCATTTTTTTACATTTAAATTGAAACAAAATTAAAATTTATTGAAAAGAGATTAAAAACAATAATTAATAGGAAAACTTTTATGCACAACAATGGTCACCGCAACTTTGGAGAAGTAATTATACACATAGCAATATAGTATCGTTATTTAAATTATTTAAATGATAGTAACATTTAAATTGTTTTCAAAATATTACCAATATTTGGTCTTAGAATATATAATATTTATTTCAATATATTGCTATGTTTTGGTGACAAATTCACTCGCCCGAGACCAAGATTTTAGCTCTCTAAAAATATTGTAGCAGGGTCAGCAAATCGCTGTGGGTAAACACAACAATCATCCAAATTAAACCAGAAAAAAATTAACAAAATTTATTTTTCTGTTATCCTAGCATTAAAACAATTCTCCAAATTCCACTATAAGTCAATGTGATCTTAATCGACAATTATCGATCGTCAGGACAAAAGTGTAATCGTGTATATCTTTTCTCAATATGAATGATTATAATTAAAATTTCACATAACAAAGCATACACTCGTATTGAGAAAATGATAGGTGTCTGATTGTGTTTATCTAATAACGTTATTAACAATTTTACAAAATTGCACTCACATGTACTGTCTTTTTCTTGATGTTTCTTTCTTACGAATTTAGTCATCCATTTCCATCCAATCGTGATCCGATGTCCAACCACTTATCTTTCCTTTTCTTTAAAATAGAAAATAACTTAAAAAAGTTTTTAGAATTTTTTAAGTATTTATGTATTTATTATGTATGTATTTATGTATTTAAGTATTATTTCTTTCAAATTTAATTTTCGAAGTTATAGATGGCATTGTATGTCTCTGCTTCAACCCCTCCTTTGTAAGGAAATTAGGATTCATTTTTATTTAACTACCTAAAGTTTCATTTAGACACATCACGTGGTTTCAGTTAGGTTATTTGGTAAGCACATTATTTAATTTATTAATTTTAAAAATTTTTTTCAATTTTGTTTGGTATATTTGCTCTTAGTTCTTTTTATTTTTACTGTTATACATAACTGATGATCGCAAATAATCGTGAAATAAAAGCTTTTATATTATGTTACAGGATTTTTTAATTTTTAGTAATTTTTATCATTTTCTATAGTATAATTTTTTCAGATTTTAATTTCTTGTTTATTCAAAAATTTTCTAAGTTCAACCCTGTTCAATGTGAATTTTTGTTATTTTGGTTTCTTTAAATATTATGTTTCTTTGTAGTATGTAATTATTTACTTAACAGTTAAAATTTATTATTTTAACATTTTGTTAGGTTTTATTATTTTCCTTTTCTTATTAGAAAGATTCACAAAAATACCTCTGTTCGCTTCTTATTGTTTTCTTATCTTTTCTTGTACTTTTTCATAAAAATCCAAAAAATAAAATTTTAAATTCAATTTTTCCTCAATAATTCAAAATAAAAATTAACCCAAAAATAAAATTGTGGTACCCTTCTCTCACGTCGTCGTTATCTCCTTCAATTTTATCGGACACACCAAAATTTTTAATTTTTAAAAACCATTAAATTAATTCTTCCAATCCATTATTACCAGCTTCAATTTTTCATTTTAACCAATTCAATTTTCACTTTATTAATTATTAAAAACAATTTTTCCATTTTAAATCAAAATTCTTGACACACTAAATAAAATCGCGGTCGTCCGGTATTATTTCCTCGGCTCGACTTTTTCAAAATCCCCATCTTCATCTTTTTGAAATTCAAATATTTCCCATTCACACCACAATCACTTTAATTTGCTTCTTTTTTTATTATGTTTTAGTTGTGTTTTAGTAACAATTAATCCTGTGATGCATCAACTATACCAAAACTTTGGAGAAATGAATTAAAATTTTTCAAAAATTTGACCCGGCGCGAAATCATTACATTTACCACCATACGACTTACCGAACCAGCGACCAACAAATTATATTTACATTCCTTTTTATTTTGACTCAAATTCCGTATCATAGCAATATTATCTAATTAATTAATATTTAATTTTACAAAAATTTACTGTTAGTGTGCTTTATGTTTTGTACCTTACGCAATACATCATATCTAATGCTTGTTTGTAATAAACAGTGATTATTTACAATAAACAATCATTAAAATTTATTGACTTATACATTTAGTAATTCGAACAAAAAAATTTTATATTATGGTTTTTTAAATTTCAAACTACCTGCTAATTTTTCGCAGATATTTGATAATTTTTATTCATTCAGCCCTTTATTGTGGTTTTATTTATTGCGGTGTTTATTTTTGGGGCTTTAAAATTTAAAATTTTGACCTTGCCGAATGATTGGCAAACATATAATGCATCTTCATCTGTTGGATTTGTACTTGAAGTTCCTTCAATGTCAAATTCCAATATTTATTTATTAGATTGGTCAAGGAGGTAGTAATCAGTCAACGAAAGATCAATGCTTTGTCGCTCGTGTTAATCGTAGGGAGGCGTAAAAATTTATTTTGCTTTTTATTAATTTTTGTAAAATAAAATGTTTTTGTTTCAAACTAACAGAAAAATACTTACATCGTTGTACATATAACTGGTAAACTAATAATCTATATAATCTAAACTTACCACAAAGAAATTGTTACATAATTATTATTCTACATAACCATGTCAACCACCGATTAGTTCGTAAGTTATACTGAGTACTAAACAGGTTAATGAATCAAGTTAATTGCGTCAATCTTCTTCCAAGTCAATATTAATAATTTTTATAATACAATAAAAATTCATTTCAAAGGTTTAATTAAACATATATCTGCCACTTCAAACTCAGATAGCCTCAAAATAAATATTCAAAATTAATAATGAATGCATTTTGTAAGTATTTTAAACATCGCGTACGTACTATTATGTGATAGCAGCCAGAGACCGACTTTGAATCACCTCGTCAATTGATATCATGTGATACCTACATACCTACATACACTCACAGAAAAATTATTTATTACAACTTTACAGTAACTACCCAAATGTGAAAATGCTTACATCTGATAAATTTAACACAAGCGCAATTCATGAAAAAATAACGAAGAAAGAATTTTTACTAAAAATTTTACAAACTAAAATTGCAGCTGGTTAAATTTGCCATACAAATTATGCCGTTAATTTTTTATAAAACGTTTCATTTATAAGATACAGGAAGAATAAACAATAAAGCAAGAAATAAGCTGAAAATAACTCAAAATCCGTTGATTTTAGACGATTAAGGCTATAATCTAGTTTGTATATAAGCGAATGTTCTTAAGAAATTACTAACCCATTAACATTCAAAAATTAAAATAACTCATTAAAGAGGGCTACCGTAGACTCTTTTTTGTATAATTTAGAGAAATAATATTATACATAATAAAAATTATAATAAACCATTAAAACAAATCACTTTTACCAGAAAGACTGTGCCACGGTTGTGTGTAACGTTTAATAATTTCTTATATAACATTTATTAATATATATATATATTGTCATGTTTCAAAAATGATTTGGACCCACCCTGTACAATGTAGTAAATTTATTTTATTAATTATTAAATTGGTGAGATTGAGAAATTTGTTAGGTGGGGGCCGATCACGAGGAATTGAGGGTCTTTCGCCGATAGTGACGGCATGAGCCGGGTGTGCGATTTTGGCTCGAGGCGATTATTTTGAGTTTTGATATTAGTTTGAATTTGTGAGTAATATTTTTAATTTGATTTGAATAAAGTGATTATATGCGAATGCATTATTGCGCCTTTTTGGATGATTGTTTTGATATTTTGGATGTTTTGAATATTTTTGATATTGAGTGGCTACTGAGCGGTAGCAGATTGATTGATTCCGCTGATTTGGAAGAAGAATAGTTTCGAATAATAAATTCGATTTAGATACTTAAAAATTGAAAATTAAAACTACATTCGTAGGAAAGAGTGTGCAATTGATAAGCCGACGCTTTGGATAAGGCAAATCTAACTTTGTTCCTTTCGAATAACATTGCGATTTTATTTTATTTTGCATTGAAATCGAATTGGATTTGATTTTAATAATTTTGAAAACAAATATAATTTTAAAAAATAAGTAAAAAAAATTACAACCAGGGTGAATTTCACGTCAATATATTGTCGTGTTACGAAACGATTTGACCACCCCTGATGTACTTTTTGGAATTTACTTAGTATTTAGAATTTCTACATGACTTTAAATTTGAATTAGTGGGTAAAATTGAAAAATGTGAGATTGGTAGGAAAGAGAGCAGAGTAGGTGCTTTTTGTAAAAGACGGCCGCCGGAGCGGTTGATTAATTTTCGGCTCCGTAAATTTTGAGTATAATTCGTGCAAAATAGATTTAAAATGTGATTTTTTTTGAATATTTGATTCGAATTTTGTTTAAAGAAGATTTTTGCTGAAACGTGGTCGCAGTTAGATTTTTTTTTTAGTTGGAAATTTATTTTTATTATTAAAGAAGATTTATTTTTCGATGAACGATTTTTTATTGGATATAATTATTTTTTCAGATATTAAGTTGATTAGAAATTGGAAACACTTTGTCGAAGAAACGACAACATTGATAGTGAGGTCAACAGCTGATACCCGGTATCGAAGGAGAAATTTTGCATTGACATTTTTGTTGCAAAAGTTTTTTTGCGACGCTAAATTTTTAAGTTATATGAGAGGATATTTTATCTACTGAACCGGCTACTGAGATTAATGAGGTTGCTTTCCGATTGAGTTAGGCTGGGTGGAGGTTGCAGGATTGACTCTAATAAATTGTAATGAAAAAACATTGCAATATACTACGTATAATTAATTTATGTAATATAATAATTAATAATAATAATTGAGAAAGCCGAATAACTCCTGACACTAAGGTACCAGATTCAAATCCGAGGAGAGCCTAAATTTTCTTGTGATCGTCTCCGTGCTTCGGAGGGAGCATAAAACCAGCGGTCCCCCTGAGTTGATAATTGCATCAACCATTAAAAACAGGGTTACAGGCATTTTCCAATCCGGCCTAAGCAACCGTGGGGTCTAATTGCTGAAAAATTTTCTTGACAGAGAAAAAATGAAACTCTTTAAATGTTACTTAATAAAATGTTTTGTCACAATATTTTAAAAAGATGTAGTAATAATTAATATGATTGATACGTATATAATATTATATAATAATAATTATACTTACTTTAAAATTGTATAATTTTATTAATTTTTATTGTTTACATAAAGAAATATTCTACTTAGTTACTATTAACAATTCAAAGCACTGATATCTGATTTATTACCCACAGTAATTATATAATTCCCATAGAACAATACTAGATTCATAATCATAACTTGTAAGCAATTTGAACATACTTACATAAATATAAATAGATAAGCATATTTAATATTCTTTGCAAAAATTGTTATTATTTATGGAATGCACTTTTGAGTTTATAAATTTTTAAAAATATTATTTTAATTTCAGTAGGCAATTAAATAATATTATTATTATTTACAGCTTCGTATTCATTAAAAATATAGTGCTATGTCCTCCCCTTATTACTTATTCCACCTCTGTGTTTTTCACAATCAAAGAGAGTGTTTATGGGGAACACAATTTTTTTTATTGACAAAAAATTATAAATAAACAAAACGAAATAAACTTACATAAATTAACAAAATTAACGTGTTTGTGTAGTGTTTGTGGTCGTGCGTGTACTTAATTCTATTAACAGCAACACACAACAATTTAACAAAAAAGAATACAACGAAAGATAAAAAAATGAAAATGATAGTCTGGGATAAAAATTTGGGTACGACCTTATTTTCTTCCTTTTTTTTATAGCGCGTGGTTCTACTATTTTGGGAACGAGCGCGGTCCAATCAAAATGGCACGAATCTCTTTCGGGGCTTGGAGAACACACTGGCTTCTATTGTACCGCAGCACAACTAGCTTTGCGACTTCTCCGATTTGCGGAGTTTTTTGTCACTTTGCGATTATTTTTCGCCGTCCGCTTATGCGGATGTTTACGACCTGTCTGTCTTGTTTTTCTCCATCCCCCTTGGAGATTCCATCAGCCAGCTCTTTGTTTTTTTTTATTTATAAAAAAATTATCAAAAGTTTTCCTATCTAGATAATTTTTTTTTCATATAAAATTTAGAATCGTTAAAACTTAAAATTAGGAACATAGTAACTTAAATTATTTACACAAGATTAAATTAAGTCAACGATGGTAATTTGTTACTCGATCTCCAGTATCCTATGAACAGTTGTAGGATAATGAAAATCCCTCTCACCAAGAACTCTCTTCTTTGACCGCGGTGGACATCGCAATAGCTATCTTTTTTCCAGGGATTTACAAATTTGTTTGCTGGAGTGGATTAGTCCCCATGTAGTACATTGCATTATATTTACATTGTGTAATTGTCATTCCTATTCTCTTCCTACAACCATGCATGTTTCCAAGCCTCTTCCGCCACGGCCAAAATTTTACAACATCTTTTTCGGCACATATCAACAATATTTCATGATTCATTCTTTCCTTCTTTTCTCCGTTTACAGACAGTGGGCCTGTAGGCCTCCTTCGCATCATTTTTCTCTCGAAAACTCCTTTTCTCTCGGCTTCGCACTGTGTTAAGGCAGTAGTCTGCTTTAGAAGCCGAAAAAAAAGCGTTTTTTCATCAATTTTTTTGAAAGGGAAGGAAATGATTGCGGTAAACGAAATTTTGAGACGATAGTGTATTATATTCAAGCTTTAAAAAAAAATTTTTATTATTAAAAATTATTGAAATTTTCCAAAGTTGTAACAATTTTTCTGGGGCGCCTGGAGTCTGGACTTGTAAATCGGTGCCGGTGATAGAGGTCGTGCGATGCATCTGAAATAGTCGAACCAAATTTTTTTTTAATTTTTATAAGTTCATTTTCTATATGAACTAAAAAAATACCAAAGAAATGATGAAATTCCAAATTTTTTCGAAGTTTGAAAAAAAAATTCACTTTTTTGAAAAAAAAAATTCTCTTTAAGTTGCAAAACAAGTAATTTAAACAGTACTTTTGTCCAACTTTTTTAGTTCAAATAGAAGATAATTTAATACTGAAGCTAGATCACTTTGATTTTTTTCGATCGGACATATATTGTTTTTACTATCGCCGGCACCGTTTTCTTAAACTTATGAAAATGAAAACTCGAGAAAACGGGCTTTAAAGTTTTTTTGGATAGTTTTGGAATAGATTTAAGACAAAAACGAAAAATCGATTTTTTGAAACCTGTAAAGCAGACTACTGCCTTAAACACAGTATCTCAGCCGCATACGTCTGCACTGGTTGTATCAAGGTCCTATATATTGTCGTGTTTCGAAACACTAAAAACCACAAATTAATTTATTTTTTAATTAACGGTAAATGAAATAAAATTTCAAATACCCCTATGGTTGACCGTAAAAACTAAGAATAAGAAATTAATAGTTGAGATAGAGGTCGTTATAATCTACAAAGTAGATAAATTTCAAAATACAAATTTGTAGCAGGACATCGGTAGTCAGGGCCGTATTAGGAATCAATAACGAATGAAAAAAATAGCAAGAAAAAAAATTATTAAATTCAAAAAATATAAAATTTAATTTTATATTTTTTTTGTCAATATGAGCCTGATGAGGGTAATTTCGTTGGGTAATACCACGAATAACTCCGAAACATGTCGTTCGTTTAGGCGTTTTGAATTTAATAATTTTTTTCTTGCTATTTTTTTCATTCGTTATTAAATAGAATTAGATAGAATTACACTTCAATTGACACTCCACGTTAGACGCCAATTGATGTGTAATGCACCTTTAGGTGTAATTTAATTATTTATTAATTTATTTATTTCATCCAATTAAATTTATTTTTCAAATTTCAATTTCGTTTAAATACATACAAAATTTTTACAAACAAATTTGGAACACGACAATATATAACAACATTGTAACTATAATAGGTCACCCGAGGTGCACCGAAATTGAGCTATGTGCGAAAATTTAATAAATGCCGAAAAAGAGGCTAAAAGTTTAAAAAGGACCCGATTATAGCTACAAAGCTATTTTTTATATAGATTTATAGATAATTGAGTATAGTTTTACTTATCTACCTTTGAGTCAGATGAACAGGAAAAACTCTGCATTGAAAACCGGAACGATGTTTTTCGGAGTAAAAATCGATCAAAAGTAGGATTCTATGTAAGAATATATCTTGGAAACTAGATAGACTTACATATTATTTTATTTTATACTTTTATGCAGAATTTTATTTACTTTAATTTTAATATGACCTATTTTGAGCATAGGGTCTAGAGGAAACGGTCAGGGCCGTCCTAAGATATACGACACCCCTGGGTTACTAAAATTAATGCGCCCCTCTTCAAAAGAAAACCCACAAATACAAAATAGAAAAAGTCAATTTATTACTAATATTACCCTAAACGAAAACATAAAATTCATACAAAAATAAAAAATATATACAGGGTGTCTCCGGATACACCTTACTTTTTTATCAAATTTTTTTTTTAAATTCAAGTCTTCAAGAGTTAAGCCTCTTTAAAGTTTTTTTTTTAATTTTCACTTTCACGTTGCCATCGCCCAGAAAATATTAATTTTTTAGTAGAAATGAATTACTGCTATTTTAAAGAGCATAAACTACCAATAGATACAACCATTTTTTGTCTAAAATCAACGGCTTTCGAGTTATGAATAAAAGTAGGTAAGAAAATGTTGAAATATTGGGGTTTTTTTTATTTTGGTTTATTTTTCAAAATCCTGTATCTTTTAAACGAAACATTTTACAAAATGTTCCGGATAGGAAATTTAACGGGCTACAACTTTTATCTAGTAAAAATTTTTTTTTACAGAAAATCAAAAAATAATAAACAAGGCAACTACAAAACAAAAAATTAAATTCACAAAATTTTAATTTTTATTGAAAAATTATTTTATTAATTAAAAGTTTAAGCTAAAATGAATACCTTCACTTTCAATACACAGTCGTGATTGTTTTGAAAGATGTACTAATTAATAAAATAATTTTTCAAAAAAAATTAATTATTAATTTAATTTTTTGTTTTGTAGCTGCTTTGTTTACTATTTTCTGATTTTCGGTGAAAAGGATTGGTTTTTAAAAATCTTTTACTAGACAGAAGTTGTAGCCGTCAGAATGTTTGTAATATAAAATATTTCGTTTAAAAGATACAGAATTTTGAAAAAACCAAAATAAAAAAATCTCAAATTTTTCAACATTTTTTTACTTCAATATTTAAAACTCGAAAACCGTTAATTTTAGACAATAAAATGTTTAAATGTAGTTTGTAGACTATTTCACTCTCTTTAAAAAAGCACTAATCCATTTTTACCCAAAAATCAATATTTTCTGCGCTATGACCACACAAAGGTAGAAATTTAAAAAAAATGCTTTAAAAATATCCAACTCTCAAAGGCTTGAATTTAGAAAAAATCTTGTTAAAAATATTTCTTAGAAAATTACCTAAGTTATGTAAAGTGTATCCGGGGACACCCTGTATAAACAGGAACAAACTTTAGAGTAAACAAAAAACAAAAGTAATTTATATATGTATTTTCCTAGCTTTTCTTTAACAAATTGATTAATATATCACTCGTAGTTAAGTTGTTAAATAAGCAATTCTCTATAATATATAAAATACTCATATCTTTTAATTTACTCTGTCCCAAAGAAGATCGTAAATAATTTACGATAATTTTTTGCTCTCACTTCTTGTTATTTTTGCTGTTATACATGACTGAGGATCGATAATAATCGTGAAATAGGGGCCTTTATATTATGTTACAGAGTTTTTTATTTTTAAGTAATTATTGTCATTTTAGAGTTTTTTAAATATTATGTTTTCTGTACATATAAATAGTATGTATTCTGTACTTAACAGTTAAAAATTTTTTTTTTTTAAACATTTTGTTAGATTTAATTATTATAATTTTTTATCCATTTCAAGTCTAAAAATGATCAAAATAAAAATTGCCGCCCCCAAAAGGCTAGCGCCCCGGGGCTATAGCCCATTTAGCCCTGTGGTTAGGGTAGCCCTGGAAACGGTCAATTTAAAATTTTGTGATTTTTGAAATCTTTTTAAAAAAAAATGTTGTTTCTAATTAATTTACAGTCTCAACTATCATAATTTTGTTAGAAAATTTATATTTTTAATTAATTACAAAAATTAATACCAAAACCTAAAAATTTTTTTTGATTTTCTTCGGGCTTCTTCAAAAAGACGTTTACTTTTTTTTGTCCGGCACTGCCCGGATGCGCTTTTCGATTTTGTTAGTTCGTGCAAAAGAACTACAAATTAGATAATTCGAAGTAGTTCAACCGTAGCCTATAATTTGTTTATAAGCAATAATGGATGTACCGCTTGAATTTTTGGATATTCAAAAAGTATGCAGAGCTTGCTTATTTGAGAAGCAAGAAATGTATTCCATTTATGATGCTTCTGTAAAGGATATGTTTATATTCTGTACTTCTTTAAATGTACGTTATCATATTTAACAATTAAGGGACTATCATTTCAATTCTAGGTTGACAACAGCGACAAATTGCCGCCTTTAATATGTTTTCAATGTAAAACTGAACTGGATAAAGCATACTTGTTTAAAAATTTGTGTTTTGAGTCGAATTCCAAACTGCTCAGGTACTTTGAAAGTTGTGAGATTATTAACAGTGCTGCACAAGAATTGGAAAATGCTTCTTCAGATAATTTAAATATTGAAAACGATTTGAGTGCTTTGGACGATGCGCTCGATTTGAATGCTAGTTACGGAGAGGAAAAGTCGACAAAGAAGAAAAAAAGAAAACGAAAATTAAGGAACGTGGGTTTGTTTAAATGTGAGGTATGTGACGAAAGTTTTGATCTTCAATGCGATTTTGACACACATATGATTTCCCATCCTGAAAGTGAGGTTCCCCTATGTACAATTTGTGATAAAAGATTTAATAATTTAAAAGTGTTGAAACGTCACGTGCGTATTCACATGCTAAGTAAGCCCTTTGGTTGTGATTTGTGTGAAAAGAGTTTTTCAGAATCAGGTAGTTTAACGAGACACTTGCGAAAGCATCGTGGCGAAAAAAGACACTTGTGCACGGTTTGCGGTAAAGGCTTCTACGAAGCTAACGTCTTATCTATTCATATGAGAACTCACACCGGAGAGAAGCCAATTGAATGTAATGTATGCAAGAAAAAGTTTGCCGATCCCAATGGTCTGCGTAGTCATATGAAGTCACATACCGGAGAGAAGAAATATGAGTGTAATATTTGCAATAAATTATATTCGCATTCTTTCGTGTTAAAGAAACATATGAGAATTCACAGCGGAGAACGACCGTATTTGTGCTCCGTTTGTGGAAAATCCTTTACTCAGGTGATTATGCTTTTAATATTTATAAGTATTACTCTTTGTAATTTTAGAGCCATTATGTATCTGTGCATATGAGACAACATACAGGGGAATTACCATATACTTGCTCTTGGTGCAATAAGGCTTTTGCTCAAAATAGTCAATTAGACATGCATCTAAGAATTCACACCGGAGTAAAACCTTACATTTGTGCTGTGAGTATTTTTTATGTTTTTTGCAGAATTTTTCTATCACTTGCAGGTTTTGTCGAACATTTTATATTGCAATTTTGTCGCACCGTTTCCAACATAAACAAAATTTGGTATAATTATAATCTCTTCCCAATTCAAATAAAACATCAAAGTGAAAAAAAAACAGCCCAACGCTTTTGTTAATTTGTAATTTTTAAGAAACTTGTTTGGCTATTTCAAAAAAATTATTTTGTTTAATGTTAAATACAAACTCTTATTAAGTTACTAAAATGTATTTATTGCAGGTTTGTGGTAAAGCCTGTGCTCGATCCGGAGATTTAGCTACCCATATGAGAACTCACACCGGCGAAAAACCTTTTAAATGTACCATTTGTCCTAAGCGTTACGTTACTTCTAGTCATCTTACCGTTCACATGAGAAGTCACAGTGGGGAGCGTACTCATATTTGTTTAACATGTGGGAGAGGTTTTACAGAATCGCAAGGTTTGAAAGCCCATCTTAGAACGCACACTGGAGAAAAACCATACACATGTACAATTTGTGGAAACAGTTTCGCCCAATCAGGTGCATTGGCTACACATAAGAAAACCCACATAAAAGAGATCAGTAATTAAGTTTTATTTAAAAAGAATCTACGCTATATTGCAGTATTTGCCGAAATGATGTCGCTAAATAAAGAATCCATAGTCCATTCCTCGTCGGTCTCCTCGATATCTGCTTCGGTACACATATTTTTAAAAAGTATACTTAAATTAATATCATCTGATTTTGCTAACGACTGTAAAGAATTAGAAGTTAGTTGTATATTTGTTAGTTCTTTGTCCAATTCTTTGTAAGTTGATTTGTTAATTAAAATTCTACGAAAAAAAAAAAACTAGTAAATTTTAAACGCTTCTAAACATTAACTTACGTAGGCATTTTCATTTCTTGAGGACTTAGTAAATCTTCTTGAATGTCATCAATATCTGGTATTATTGGAATATCGTCGTTATCTGAATCAATATTATGGTCTTGAAATCGTTCCCTAATTAAAAATTAATTCATTAATAAATACTTAATAATAAAAAAAAGTAAACTTACTCCTCGATTAAATTTGGAGTTCCTTTTGACCTATAACATTTTATAAAAATGTAATTCGGTAATTATTATTATTACTGAAAATACAACCTTGCAGATTTAATTCCCTCGTCAGCCCATCCTCCTGTTTTCCTAGGTTGAGAGATAAATTCACGAGGGCTAGTGTAAGCAATACTTTCTAATGCACTATCCAAAAGCTGTTCTGTGGTTTCAGGACTTTTGGGTGCACCAGCTCTCCGTCCTTGCTTCGGTGCAGACTTGCAACGCAAAATTTAGTTTATATTAATATTTATAAATAAAACACAAACTATTTACCTTCTTTCCCACCAAAAGATCTATATCTTCTTGCCAGTTCATTTTAATTTCAAGTCAAAGTGAAACGTCAAACTGAAAATTGTTTGATTTAACTCGGGGACGTTGCCCTAGTAACACTTGCGTTGACATTTTTCATATAGAATATTTTTCATACAAAATATAAAAGATGCACAAATTTGAGATAAATCTATTTTTCGAATTTTTTTGGTTTTCTAATACATATTATTTCATACATATTTTTCACTCAATTTTTCAATCAGTAATCGACTTGCGATAACTGAAAAATTTTTCAAAAATTTTTGGATTTTTTTGATTTGGAAAATCCACTACAATGTACCACGAAAGAGAAAAAATAGACGCTAAATTTCCGAATTGGTAGTGATTTTTCTACGGTTCCATACCGAATTTTGAGAATGACATAATAAATTGAAAAATTAATTTCAAAAATTAATAACTCTAAAAGTAAATAGAAATCTCGATTCACATTTGTAGGGCTTAATTAAGAAAGCAACTCCCTACAACATAGTAAATTTTTAAATAAAAAGGAAAGTGAACTTAGTTAGAAAACCGATTTTCATATTTTTCAAAAAACTTGGCATAACATTTTTAGAAACTTTTTGGATTTTTTTGATTTAAAAAGTCTATTATAGTGTAACACGTAAGAAAAAAATAATAAACCTAAACGCTGCTAAATTATCAAATTGGCAGCAATTTTCCTACGGCTCTATACCGAATTTTCAGAATAACATAATAAAATCAAAAATAAATTTCAAAAATTGATAAATCCAAAACTAATATCAGATCTTTATGACCATTTGTAGGGCTTATTAAGAAAGCTAGCCCCTACAACATATCAAATTTTCAGATAAAAATGAAAGTGAACTTAGTCAAAAAACCGACTTCCATATTTTTCAAAAAACTCACGGTACCTACGAAATTTTTTGAAAATTATTAGATTTCTTTAATTTGAAAAATCCATTACAATATATCACGGAAGAGAAAAATTAATAAACTCAAACGCTGCTAAATTTCCGAATTGGAAGCTATTTTTCTACGGCTCCATACCGCGTTTTGAAAATATCATAATAACACGAAAAATTAAGTTCAAAAATTAATAACTCCAAATTTAGTAACAAATCTTTATTAACATTTGTAGAGCTTATTAAGAAATCAAACCCATGCAACATATTAAATTTTCTGATAAAAATGAAAGTGAATTTAATCAGAAAACCGACTTTTATATTTTTCAAAAAATTTGCGATAACTACGAAATTTCTCGAAAATTTTCGGATTTTTTTGAATTGTAAATCCATTACAGAATACCACGTAAGAGAAAAAATAATAAACCTAAACGCTACTAAATTACCAAATTGGCAGCAATTTTCCTACGGTTTTCCGTATTTTTCCAATTTTCCTCTATACCGAATTTTGAGAAATACTACATAATAAAATGGAAAAGAAATTTTAAAAATTAATAACTCCAAATCTAATAACAAATCTTTATTGGCATTTGTAAGGCTTATTCAGAATGCAATCCCCTACAGCATATTAAATTTTCAGATAATAATGAAAGTGAATTTAATCAGAAAACCGATTTTTATATTTTTCAAAAAACTTGCGATAACTACGAAATTTTTTGAATATTTTTGAATTTTTGGGATTTGAAAAATCCATTACAATGTACCACGTAAGAAAAAAAATAATACACCTAAACGCTGCTATATTACCGAATTGGCAGCGATTTTCCTACGGCTCTATACCGAATTTTGAAAGTAACATAATAAAATAAAAAATAAATTTCAAAAAGTAATAACTGCAAAACTAATATCAATTTAATATTGACATTTGTAGGACTTATTAAGAAAGTAAGTCCCTATAACCTGTTAAAGTTTCAGATTAAACCAAAACTGAATTTAGTCAGAAAACCGACTTTTATATTTTTTAAAAAACTTGCGATAACTACGAAATTTTTCGAAAATTTTTGGATTTTTTTGAATCGAAAAATCTATTACAATGTACCACCTAAGAGAAAAAATAATAAACGTAAATGGTGCTAAATTACCGAATTGACAGTGATTTTTGTACGGCTCGATACCGAATTTTGAGAATAACATAATAAAATGAAAAATAAATTTCAGAAATTAATAACTCCAAGACTAATTGCAAATCTTAATTGACATTTGTAGAGCATATTAAGAAAGCAAGCCCATGAACATATCAAATTTTTAGATAAAAATGAAAGTGAATTTAGTCAGAAAACCGACTTTTATATTTTTCAAAAAACTTGCTATAACTGCGAAACTTTTTGAAAATTTTTGGATTTTTGTGATCTGAAAATTCTATTACAGTGTACCAAGTAAGAGAAAAAATAATAAACCCGAACGTTGCTAAATTTCCGAATTGGTAGCGATTTTTCTACGGCTCCATACCGAATTTTGAGAATAACATAATAAAATGAAAAATTAAGTTCAGAAATTAATAACTTCAAAATTAATAATAAATCTTTATTGACATTTGTAGAGCTTATTAAGAAAGCAATCCCATACAACATATTAAATTTTCAGATAAAAATGAAAGCGAACTTAGTCAAAAAACCGACTTTCATATTTTTCAAAAAATTTGCGCTAACTACGAACTTTTTCAAAAATTTTTAGATTTTTTTTAATTGAAAAATCTATTACAATGTACCACGTAAGAGAACAAATAATAAACCCAAACGCTGCTAAATTTCCGAATTGGCAGCGATTTTTCTACGGCTGTATACCGAGTTTTGAAAATAACATAATAAAATGAAAAATAAATTTCAAAAATTAATTACTCTAAAACTAATAACAAGTCGTTATTAACATTTGTATGGCTTATTAAAAAGCAAGCCCTTACAACATATTAAATTTTCAGATAAAAATGAGACTGAAATAAAATTGTGTAACTCTTTCATAGGATTCATTTCACCAAACCAACACTAATGCTGGATAATGGCCACTTTGAACTCTTGGAATTTTTGTTGTTACTTCTTTAGACCTATGTTCTGCTTAGTAAATTGTTTTTAGACGGTAAAAAGTATTTTATCTGTAAACAAAAATATTTTAAACAATATTATGACCCTCCTAAGTAGGTTTTTGATCTTGCATGCATAATTTTTTATAAAGCTATGTTAGCCTTTGTCCTGATCCTCTACTAAAAACGTCCAGTTTTAAAAACTATTTCAACGCGTAATTTTTTCACTCATTGTCAGTGGTGAATTTCCCATAAGGCACATTTGGCACGTGCATAGAGCGGCAGAATTTAAGGGGCGGCAAAATTTTGGAACAAATTTTTTTTGTAATTATACTAAAAATCGAAAAAAAAATTATACATAATGTAGTACGTACACTGCCGCTCACGGAAGTATGAACACTTATAAAAGATTACTAAAATGGCAAATAAAACTTAAAATTTTAACACAATAAATTTATAAATAACAAAAATAACATGTTTTTAATACATATTATGTAATGCAGTTGGCATAACAATTTTGAAAATTTTAAAGTATAGTCGTAAAAATTTCATCTTTATTTATTACTTAAAGCAGATTCAGTAAAACTTTTGGGATTCTTATTCTTAAAAATGTGTAGGGAAACAAAAATGGAGAAATTATCTACAAAAACTGTCTAAAAAGTATTTTTGTAAACGCAATTTTTATATGCTAAAAAGAGTTTTCAAAAAGTACAATTTACATTGCTAACATAGGAGCGTCCAAATACTTTTGTGAGTAAGTATATAAAATAATTATATAAAAATATGCACAATAAATATTTTTGCGAAAGCTGTTTACTTGATACTTTATATCCAGCAACTTTTTTTCCTTTAAATAGGGGCGACAAAAACCTCAGTGTCTATGGGCGGCAAAAGTATAAATCCGCCTCTGCTCACTGCTTTAATCACTGACAGAGTTTTGATAGTACGAAGACGTCTACTTATTTGTGTCAGCTATTTTATTATTCTATTTAGTTTTATAACAGCGAATATCAACCTCTGATCAGAGTTAACCCACGGAATTCCCAGACTTCGGTTGATTGGATCAACCGTAAGTTGATCCTGGGTTAACTCTGATCTGAGATTAATATGTTATATAACTTTTTGAAATTTTTAACAGCTTTAATAATTTTAAAATTTTACTATTTGAAATACATAAAGCAATAACTACTATCCGATTTTTTATCACACCTCAATTCATGTTGCTGGATACTGGTAGTACACAAAAATTTCAATTGTGATGTATATGAGTTGCCAAAAGAAAGAGCTTTCGAAATATATAATTATTTGGCCCCCTTTGTAATCTTAAGCTGTGAAACCTAACAATTCTTTACGATCAGATAACAGAATTTATGTCTCGACTATGTATATTATTGGAAAACCAGAAATATTTTATATTATATTAATCCCATTAATATTTCTTTTTATAAACATACAAACACACACAATATTGACTATAGGAACTTAATTTTTTTTAAGACGGAGGACTATAAAAAGACAAAGGTTTATAGCGCGCACTATAGGCGTTGAGGTGCCCGAAGCGGTACTGCTGCAATCGCGCCACCTCACATTTCTAATAAAGAATTATTTAAGGAAGTAATTAAATATTTATTATAATTTCTTAGAGAATCACCTGTTGTAATAATACATTGAATTTCCTTTCGTTAATTTTAAAAGAGAATTGTTTCATAAATCTACTTTTGAAGGAAGTTTACCTACTGACGGTTTCTAATTAAGCAGTTTATAACATAAAATGAGAAGCCCATTCAAGGCATACAAGCGAATTAAAAGCTGAGTTTTCAAGTGTTACGGATTGGCAAAGAAAAGTACTCGACAATTCATGCGCGTCGTGAAGAGGTACTCACGAAGCCCTTAAGCTTTGGTTGGCATTCATATTTTACACAATAGTTTCAGTCTTTCATTTTGCTGCAGTGAATTGTGGTCAACTTGTGCATAATTAAAATTTTCAAAAATGTGGTATTCTAATACATACCAAAAACATTTGTGTGTCGTGATTTTACTTTTGGGTTCGATGGCAACTTTAATTACCATTAGTAATAAATATAACTTAAATACATTTCCGGAACAAAATTTTACCAACTCGACAGAAATGGAAATTCAGAACCAGGATGAAATTTTGAATCGAAATTCAAATTACTATTTTAATAGCATTCGGAAAAGTTATCGAAATAAATTTAATATTCCACAAATGCAGCAGAATGCAAGTGGAAAGAGCGAATTTATAGAAATATATATTTTGGGATTATTCGAGCTTAGTACCAAATGGGGAAAAAGATCGGATGGATATAGCGAAATGGTTGCTGCTCATTTAGCTGTGAAACACGTTAACGAATTTAAAATTTTACCTGGATATAAACTCAAATTAATTACTAACGATACGAAGGTAAATTAGCTATAATTTTACTAATTATTATTAGCGTTATTTAAATTTTCTTTTGAAACGATGTTTTTTAAAAATTGAAAGAATTGTGAAAAATATTTAGCAAAATTTAACACATTGAAATTACCTTTCTCGACACTGAGAAAAGCTTTCGACAAAGCTAGGATAAACCGACTGACGCTAGCGTACAAATTAATAAAGACAAATTTTAGCTTGGTTTAATTAAATTTTTATATTCCTAGTTCAGCGTCATCAACCCTTATGTAAAACGCCATTCGAACCCTCGTTATGCAAAACAAAATCAACTTAGGAAATTTTAAAATCAGGTTTATTGCAAGAGGTTCGTACATAACAATTCAATTTTTAAATGTCTAATGACGATTTTACCTAAAGAGTAAAATTTATAATTATAACAAGTGCAATTGTAATTAATACCTGTACCGAAACAAAGATGAAGTAGTATTTTTGAGATTCTTGTTGAATTATTATTCATTCGTGGCTTACAAGTTTATAGTAGTTATAAAATAAATTTTCAGTAGGAATATAAATTTTAAAGTTCTGAACGCCATTTTTGTTTCGTAGCATTTATATCTTTTTTATAAAAAGAATGCTGGACGTAGTAAAGTGAATACTAAATTACTACTCTTAATTTTGTAATTTAAGTTTCCAAATTTGGTTAAAAACGATAAATTAGATTATTTATCTTAACCTCAAAATTGTACTAACTTACTTAAAATTGAATTATTTCTATAGAAATGATCTTTTAGTTATAGATAACTGAAGATTGAAAAATTGGCATCGAGGCAATATCCAGTGCTATTTGAATAATTTGTGTCTTAAGTCATTTATTTTCCGAACGCCACAAAAATTTAAATAATCGCTAGTATTGTTGAATATTATTTAGGCATCGGACTTTCCGGCACTTAAAAGAAATTAAAAAAAATATATTATTTATTCTATTCGTAATGATGACTGTCTCATTGCAACCACTGTTAAACACCAACTACATAAAATTCAACGAAAGAAGTTAATTGATTGCTTGAACCAATTACCATTCAACATTTTGATGTATTATTGCGGTTTTTAGCGCATATTGTAAAGCACATTTGCTTGCAAATTTTCAAATTGTTTATGCATACAAATCCGATCTCTACGAAATTATAAATTGATTTATTTTATTATAGTTAGATACACAATAATATTATAACAAAATAATATAAAAAATGCAGGGGCGCGCCGACCACCGGCAGCGCCTGTGTGCAAAACCTATTAAGTGCTTCTTATTTTGTTGTCGTGTGTTTCAACATGAATGTTTTTTTTATTTTTCAAATTTTGACTGAAATATGTTCTGCAGTTTTATATAGCATTTTCTTAAATAGGTAAAAGCGGTTCGCTTCCGCTTCCGCTTGGTAATTACTGCGAAAAATAAAACGCGAATTAAACTTTTACATACTTTATTTGAGATATTAATTGTATAGATAAAATACGTGAAATACGTATTGTATACCGTGATGTATAAGTGAAAATTTCAATGTGCACTACTCGAAAGCAAACTTTTGTGTAATACAAAATTTATGCTCAAAATAAATCCAAATTATAATAAAATGTCCAGATGTTTATTTTTTCCAGTTAAATTGGTTTTTCCAAAAAAATATATATTTCTACGGGTCGACAGAGTAAGAAATAAGCAGATTTAAGGGTAGTTTTATTGCTTTATTATCATAGTTTACTATGCCCCTGTTATTTGGTTTACTTAATAACTTAAATATTTTCATAAACGTGCATTGTAAAAAAATTTTAAGCATAGAAAATAAAAAAAAGATTTTAATTGTTGAATGATTCAAATTGTATTTTAATCTCGCTGCTTATGCCGCCTGATGCGGCCGCATTTTTGCATCATAGCACCGCACCCGCACGGCCCTCTGTGCACCTTGCACCCGCATTGTTTTGGTTCTCTTGCTTGCGTTGCATTCATAAACTCATCCACGGCTTTTGATTTTGATTTTAACGCAGAGCTCATAATTAATGTAAAATAGTTAAGGTTATTAACACGTGATAATATTTTTTTATAAAATTAATTTTTACATATATTACATGAAATTAAAGAATAATTTAATTCATAACTTACAAAAAATTGCTCAAAAACTATTTAAATAAATAATATAGCTTGCTACAGAACTGTTAACTTTTATGTTTCGATTTTCGGAATCTCATCAGGCAAACCTGGAAAAATTATTAAAATGATTCAGAAGTTATGCTATTAAATTCAAAATTCAAACTTGACTAAAATGATGCAAAAAATCGATTGGTGCAAGCAGAAGTTTAGTAGGTACATTATTTAAGTTTTTATTCAAGTATTAAAGAAAATATAGTCGATTTACCGTGAAAAATCTAAGTGTCGATTTAAAATATACCGTACGCGTTTATTTGTTACATTCTGTATATTTTTCTATATAAATTGATGCAAAACATTCTGCATGCACCAATCGATTTTTTGCACCAATTATTGGTGCAAAAAACGGTTACAAGTACGATACCGTACGCGTTTATTTGTTACATTTTGTATATTTTCCTATGTAAATTGATTCAAAATTATTTAAGGGATAATGACACTCTAGAGTTTTCTTAAAATGCAAACAAAATTTTTTGCATTAATTAATAGTTCAATATCTTAAAATTTACGTGTTAAAATTTCATATTGATATTCCGAATATTTTCGGAACTATAAGCATTTAAAGCCCGGTAGGAAGTATGCAATAAATTACTCAACTTTATGATACTAGTGCGTTACAACTGTCGGCAAAAGATAATAAACTAAAGTGCATCTTTATTATTTTTAAAAATCTCTAAATATGTACAGTATAAAATTTAAAAATTTAACTAGGGTGGTATCCGGCTGTAATTGTGCATTAGTGTATCAGTATTGCAATTTTAGTAACCCCGATGCTTTGAGTTTGAGTTTTTTCAGTTGTATTTAAAAATTATTTAAAATAATGAGTGTATGTATATTTAACGATGGTATGGAGCGGTATTTTAAAAATTATGGATGGATTGGGTATAACAATCGGACCCAATTGCTTCAATTTCTGCGCGGAAGCTGATGCATGCCGCATTAAGTTCTCGGAGCGATTGCTGTCTCATGCTGCAAAAAAGGCTTGGTTGTTGTTTAAATCAGTCAGAGAAGAAGAAGAAGAGCAGAACATCAATATAGAAAGCCAATTATATGGTACAGGTATTGCAGATTAAAAGTAAATAAAAGATTTCCATGAAATAATGCTATGTAAAACTTTAAAACGTTTTATCTAGAAACTACATTTTCTAAACTGGCCGGCAACATAATTTTAACAAATCTTAACCAATTCTTTTGAAATTTTAACTGTAGCTATAAAATTACATTATCTAGAGAAGTACGTAGGGATTTTACGTTATATTGTAAACTTTTCTTGTTATAAGCAATTTTGCATGTAATTTTTATAACAAAAACAGAAATTTGAAATCAATCATGCACTGTTCTTATAAAAAACAATATTTTTTAATTTCGCTACGTACTTCTTGAGATAATCTTATATAGAATTGAAATCTTTTTTATTTTTTGTTAAAAGTCAAAAATTGTAGGAGAATTCTTGCCGGCCGCGGAACGCTATTTGTAACGAGAGGTTTCCTTTGCGGAGACTTGACACTGCTATTTTGTAAAAAAATTGAAAAAAAAAATTACAAGTTTGTCTTTAAAATATGTACAATAAACACCTTTAAACAGATTTTGTATTGCATTTACGATACAGCCATAAAAAATTGTTAAAATTATGCTATTTTTTGTATCTCTAGAGTGTCATTACCCCTTAAGTTTTTATTCGAGAATTAAAGAAAATATCGACGATTTACCGTGAAAAATCTAAGTGTCGATTTAAAATATACCGTACGCGTTTATTTGTTACATTCGGTATATTTTTCTATGTAAATTGATACAAAAAATCGATTGGTGCAAGCAGAATTTTAGTAGGTACATTATTTAAGTTTTTATTCGAGTATTAAAGAAAATATAGTCTATTTACCGTGAAAAATCTAAGTATCGATTTAAAATATACCGTACGCGTTTATTTGTTACATTCTGTATATTTTCCGATGTAAATTGGCGCAAAAAATCGATTGGCGTAGTAGTATTGTATGGTATTGTATAGTATTAGCACAGAATAAGTATATACAGAAGCGTCACTTGAACAAAGAACTTAAAATTAGAGAGAGATAAATTGCACTACCAAGTTAAAGGGCTTCTCGTGCAGACCCGTCAATACTCGTATAAACAACGTATAACCCAGGTGAGAAAAAAGGATTGCCCGTTTTATTTGAAATTATAAAAGTAAAAATAAATATTTTAGAATTAAAGAAAATTGCTCCAACTGTATTATTAACATTTTCTTTACGAATGAACAAAATTTTATCATAAATAACAACTGTTTATTATTCGTTAACGTTTACTATTAACTGTTAACGTTTATTATTCACTGTCAATACCATATAAAATTTGTGTGGTTATGTTCGTCAACTACCAATTTAAAGGTCCAAGGTCACTGGCGATCGCATCTAAATATCAAAGGTGCCGCCCGGAGTGACGCTTCTGTATATACTTATTCTGTGGTATTAGTATGGCGATTAGTAGGTACATTATTTCAGTTTAAAATTTAGTCAAGTTTGAATTTTGAATTTAATAGCATAACTTTTCGATCATTTTAATAATTTTTCCAGGTTTGCCTGATGAGATTTCGAAAATCGAAACATAAAAGTTAACAGTTATGTAGCAAGCTATATCATTAATTTAAATAGTTTTTGAATAATTTTATGTAAGTTATGAATTAAATTATTCTTCAATTTCATGTAACATGTAAAAATTAATTTTATAAAAAAACATAAAACGTAAACATTAGGTCAATTCAAATAGTGTGAAAATAATTTCAATGATTGGCACTTGTATTTCATCCGGCGCTCCTATTGTCTTGGCGCCTGTGTGCGCCGCACACTTAGCAGACATAGGCGGTACGGCCCTGAATAAATGCACAAAAATAAAAAACATGGTTTTGAGAAAACAAAGTTTAAATTGCCATTACCATTAGCCATTAGCAATTTTATTATTTATCAATAAATATTAATATCTATATAATGCGCGAAAGCCACAGTCATATTGAATCTAAATATTTTCGATTTTTTTGATTTTGATAATAATCCATTATCGAGATATCAACGCCGCCAGCGACATGTCTACTTTTCCAGGAGTTACGTTTCCCTGTTATTTTTGTTTATAAAAAATGTATAAAATACATTTAGAAAAATTATTTTATGTATTTGAGAGTGCATTTATTAAGATCAACAAATTTTATATCAATATCTATAATAATAAATTCTTAAAATTTTTTTTAGAGAAATAGCAATTTTTTTCAGTAACTAAACCAGAATAATCGCTTAAGGAGAAAATTACTGCAAAAATCTAGTGCACAAGTGAAAAAAAATGCTAGAAAACCTAGAATATCCCGAGAAATCTTAGGAATACTATAGATAAGCTTTACTTGCTCTCTCTATTTTTTCTAAAAGAAATCTTAAAGCAATTCAGAAGGAAATCTGAGAAAAAATTTCATAAAAGAACATTTCTGTTAGTATTTCCTTCTTTTCTGTAACCAAGGTAAAAAGTTACTGTAAATTACAGTAAATTTGGCGTTAAAATTTAGAAGAAAACCATTCGCTATTACTTTTGGTGTTCAAAAAATAAAAATAATGTTCCATTTGATGAATAGTATTTATGAAAACCGTTTTCAATACCGCTTTAAATACGTGTTAACTGCACAAAAGACCAAACTAAAATAAATAAATTTTATGTATATTTATCTGTTCATTTTGCTGTGAAAGCAAAATATTGACAATAATTTTAAGGAGGTCGATCACAAAAAGATCGCCGGTCAACCGTGATTTTGTAAGCTCTATAAAAATTTATAATCTAAATGAAAATCAAATAGAAAAATATTTTTATAGGTAGTTTTATTATATTAATAAATAATTGGTAATCAAATAAAAATGAAATTTAATGCTTTGGAAGTTAACTAATTTGGATTAAAAATTTCACATTTATAAGGTAACAATTATTGTTGAAAAATAAAGACGGGGTAAATTTCAACAAAATTTAATATTGGATTTTTTTTTTGAAAAATTAAAATTATTACATACAAGAATATATAATTTTTTTAAGATTCATTTTTCTAATTAAACCTCTTTTCGTGATGAAATGAATCTGGAAGCTCCAAATATTTTTTCAAAGGTTTAAAATATGAAGCTACGCCGCTGTATATACTACGTAACAATTAGAATTTTTGGGGAAATTTAAACTCCACTTAGAGATAATCAATTTTACGTTGATAACAAAACAAAACCATTAATATTATTTTAATAAGTTCAATTTTGAAATGAATAATTTAATATACGAAGAAGTTCGAGAATCATTAAATATTAAGAGAAACACAATAACCATTCAAGTTTCAAATTTCTATATAATCAATGAAAACAACAAAGGCACTTAATAAGATGAAGTCATCAAAAAATAAAGATTAAAATTTAAAATGTAGACTTGGCAATATTTAAATAAGTGTAACCATGCCTTGTGTTATGAAGATTTTCATCAAAATCAAGTGTTTCTTAATTACTGCATAAGAGCGCTTATAAAATGTGATAGAAACCCTTAATTGCAGTAGTTATTTGAAGTCCTCTACATATTTCATAATCAAGTAATTTCAATTATTGTTATCAAAAAATACTTTAAATATGAATTTTTTAAATAATATTATTATCATATTAATATGCAGATTTTTTTTGTAAAATAAAACTTAAATTAATTATGAACGAAAAAAGATATTTAATATTAATTTTAAAATATTACATTAACTATTAGTATCATCTCTTTGTTCTTAGCCTCCCTATCCATTGCTGGACAGGACCATTCAGCTTTTTTATAGAAAAAGGTTTCAGCATTTAGACTCCTGTTTTTAATAGCTGATGATCTCCCTTTACGCTTTACGTGCCCTCCGAAACACGGAGACGGACATATGAAATATTTAGACTCTCCCCGGCTACTTTTAGCGCTTTAGCTAACTTACTAAGCTAATTATTTAAAATAGAGAAAAATGTGTGATTACTTTTTCTGATATTCTGTCTCACGTGCGGGACGGGATGCCACAGGATTTTCAGAATTCCGCATTTTTCTCTAGTTTTAAGCACCTCATTTAAATTAATAACTCTTAAAAAAATGTTAATATTTTTTAATAATTTTAGTGCGATCCAGGAGTTGGTGTCGATAGATTTTTTCATGCTTTATATTCCGATAAACTAATATTAATGCTGCTTGGTGCTGGTTGTTCCAATGTTACGGAGAGTTTAGCCAATATTGTGCCCTATTGGAATGTTTTACAGGTAAGTAAAATATTTGTAAGTTAGAGACTGGAAATTTTCTAGTTTCTACCCTTACATTATGCAAAAATCACATTTACATAGTAATAATATAAACAAAATAATATGTTTTGGTATAAAAATATTGATTTTGTGAACACAGAAAAAAAATTTACTGAAACTATAAAACAAGAAATGATTGGTTAATTAACTGACGGTATGTTTAATAGATTTTGTGTATTGTTCGCTCTAATTTCTCAACGAAATATTCATCGATAGACTAAAGGGTTGTTTTATATAAGCTGGGATTAAGCAATTAATTTGTATTTTGGCTTATTTGCGATAAATAACTTAAATTTGTAGATCTATCAGTTGAAAAGCATATTAAACATTTGTACATCTGCATTTGAAATAAATTCAATTAAGTTTTATCGAGATCCAAACTTGGATTCAATTAAAGTAGGTATCAGTGCGTTAATTGGCTTCTGTTACTTCATTTTTTACGGCGATTGACCAAAATTTTCTACTTTTCTTTTTGTTGTAGTATTGAAAACCAAAGTCTCTTTTTTAATTGGATTCTCAAACTCATTAAAATTATTTAACAAAAAGTTTATTCTTTATATAACTAGCGTTGTAAAATCATTTCAGGAATTAAATTATTTTTCAGCCCGCAATCTCGGCTGCGTTATTATGTATTACAGTTAGTAGAATCCGGGATCTGGGTGTTATCATGGATAAAAGTTTGAATTTTGGGCTTCATATTACTGAAATGCTGACCGAGGAATTTAGACACGTGGGATTTGTAAAAAAATTTCGGCTAATACATTCCGTTTGCTCTGTGTTGGAATATGCAAATATTTGTCGTAGAAGCTCAGCTTTGCTATCTTATACATAATATTATTATTCCTAATTTGTTCGTGTATCCCGGATTGACGTTCTTAGGAGGCATCGGACTTTGAAGATTTAAACGTTAAACGTTTTTCTTGAATCCCGAAGGTATTATAGACATTTCAAAATACTTGATTTTCCCATGGAAACGAATTACATTAGCGCCGGTCGTGAATGGATTAACAAGATTCTGATTGTAAAGCGTTCAAAGAACGAACATAACCACTAGTTTCTTCATGAGTTGTTTCATGTGAATAATTCTTCTTCATCTAAACTGCAGTTTAAGGTTTGTTACTTTCAGCATGAGATCTTAATCTGCTGGGTTCTCTTGTGAGGAGCCAACTACTTGGGCTTCTCGTTCACGATCTTTTTGATTATTTACCTTTCTGTTTCTTGTGATCCTGGTTAATCCTAGGTAAACTTGGGCCTTCTGCTCTTCTCTCCTCCATATTTTGAAGTTTATTTTGTATTCCACTTATCTCCTGCTGCTTTTCGATTCTTTAATTTCAGTATAATACCCATTAGGTTTACTTAGGTGAATTCAAAATTTTGAAAATCTTTGTCAAGATAAAGTTTTTCAGTATATTAAATGTTATTGTTATAATTACAAATAATAAGTATTTCTTTGCAGGTATCTTTTGGATCAACTTCTCCAATGCTAAGCGACAGAACTAAATTTCCTCTGTTTTTCCGAACCATTGCACCTGATTCGTCTCACAACGCTGCAAGGATATCATTCATTAAACATTTTGGATGGAACACCGTTGCCACACTCAGCTTAAGTCACCAACCATATATATTATCTTTGAACAATTTCATCAACGATTTGGAAGTTGACAATATTTCTTGTATTGCCTCAGTGACATTTTCATTGGACAATTACAAAGAACAGCTGAGGACCTTGAAGGTAATTATGATAATGGATAAGCAATGAAAACTTTTGGCTAGAGCTGATTTTAGGAACTAGACACAAGGATCATCATTGGAAGCTTTTCAGCACTAATTGCTCCAAAAATATTTTGCGAGGTAGGCAAAAATTCCATTACCTACATTATTTTAATTTAAATTTATTCTCATTTTTGAGCAGGTGTACCATTTAGAAATGTATGGTAAAGACTACGTTTGGATACTTCAGGATCAAACAATCATGTGGTGGAAAGATACTCAAGAATGTAATTCGATATTTTTGCAAGAAGCAGTTGAAGGATTAATCCTAGTTTCCGATTACAACTTCTTGCCAGATAATCAAACAGCAATATCGGGATTGGTAATGAATTAAGAAACCATTAAAACAGTGATTAAATTTTGATTATGTAAGGGTCTTTCAGCAGACAAGTGAAGCGTTTGAAGAACAATTAAGTTTCCTAAATGTTAGCAATTCCAAGAATGCACCTCAATCTTATGATGCAATTTGGGCTATGGCTTTAACATTGAAAAATGCAATTTCGTGTAAATATTCTGGATATTTGAAAAGTTTTAATTATAAAGAAACAAATTTGATTACAAAATTTGTTAAAGAAATGAACATGCTCAACTTTATTGGAATTTCAGTAAGTAACTTAAACTTTAATTGAAATTTTAATTAATTGTAAAGAAAATAAAGTGCTTAATTTTCACCTTATACCTGCATATACGAGTAAGCCTACAAAAACAGGGAGAACAATACCAGATTATAAGATTTCTTGCTCTACTCCGTGTAAAAGTTTAAAAAAATAATAAATAATTTAATTTAATTTTATACCTATTAAAGAAAATTACTATGTGCACATAATTTAAATTAAAATTATTTATTATATTTAGAGATAATTATAATATAATGGAACTTAATATTAAAGTTTACATTGAAATAAAAAAATAACAGTGAGCAAGTAATTCAGTAAGTTAATCAAAGTCGGAAAATTGTACCAAGTTGTATTCCCACTTGTTAAGAAAGCTACGTTTCGCCTGTATGCGAGAGTCGTGAGTTTACTTAAGTTGCCTTCTAAGGCAAATAAAAAACACAATAAACAGAATAAACGCTGCCTTCTTCCTTATCCGATGCGTCATTGAAAATTATAGCGCAAATTGTTCCAGTTTGTACTAATAAAAATTAAATTTTAAAGCGTTAGCTAACAAGATAACACTAAGAAAGAAAGGAAGAGATGTTTAATTGTGTAATAATTGGTTCTTCAATTTAAATTACTGCTTTCTCAAATCAAAGTTCCAAACCAAACTAAAGCTGTGATCGTCAAACAAACCTCGCACGTTGTGATCCCTCTCGTAGTAACACTTACAAGTCCTTTTAAATCTATGGATAGCTCTTTGAATGTCAACGTCGTTACTTTGTTTCTAACCTCAAACCTAAACTTATATGTGCCGATGGCGTAACTTGAAGGAATAATTAGTACACACAAATTAAATAAAACACCAGATTTGGTTTAACGATGAATATTTATTTAACCGAAAAGAAAAAGGTAGTCCAACAACCAATTTACCAGCAAAGTTAATGTCCTTAATATCATTTAATTCAGAATACTTTAGTTTGAAATTTGATTTAATAACTGTTTGATAATTCATCTCCTTGAGTGTAACGTTTTAATTGTTTATGCATATGTAATGACCAACCACAATCTTTATAATACTTTGTAAAGAAGCGCCTATATGTATTTCGATGATCAACTAAATTATTTTATATTATGTAAGATCTTTTAAATAATAAACCCTTAAATGCTAAATTATCCGCTCTTAACTACTACCTCGTAAAGCTAGAATCGTCACCTTAATTAATATGTCGTCAGTGCTTAAACTAAGTTTGTCTCTCTTAAATTTCTAATTGGTCATTTCTTAAAATCTAAATAAATCGCCGATACTTAAAACTAGCGTCATCATCTTAAATTATTATGTAGCCGCAAATAATCATAAAGAACTTTGTTAATATTTGTTAATAACAGTTCTTAAATATCGTAATTGGTATTATCTCATTGAGATATATTTGAAAAAAAGAGAATAAAACAAGCAACTTGTTTGCATAGCCTGCTGGGTCAGCATAGAGGTCTTATTGCAGTTACAACTCCTAGTGATCAGCCATTTATGCGACATGTTGCGACGGCCATCTTATAATTTTAAGCGTCCACCCCCCCTTGTGCAATTCATCTAAATTAAATTATCTAATGCTATATATATTTTTCTACTTCAAACAACAGCCTTCATATTAATTATCTTAAACAAATACCCCTACTTCGTATTGCCGCAATAATCTCGAATTATTACCGATAGTTGTATTATAAAGATACCTCCTAGGTCACATATGAATAATCAATCCTTTTCATTACATTAGCCATCCCGTTTAAATATAATAATGTATAAATCATAATCTCAAACCAATAATTAAATCTTAAAACTGAAGATGAAGTAATTTTAAAATAGTTTTAAATCATTTTACCGCGTGGTTGATATTTGTTACATGAATTTCTAACGTAATCCTGTATTAAATCCTTTTAGAAAAATAAATCAAATATTTAAGCTTACGTATTTTAAATTTTTTGATGGCTACGATTTTCATTTAAACAAATTTAAATTCAAATTACCGAATAAGTTTTTCACACTTGTTTCACTAAGACCAACCGTCCGGTTTCAATGTTAAATCTGTAATGGCTTCCACCTACCCTCTTAATCTTAACGATAAATTTTCGAACGGAAATGACTACCCTGTTTCTTTAAAAACCTCTGTTGCCAAATCATTGTATTTTAAAGTAACCAAAAATAAACTAAATTTAAAATTTCGCGCCTATTATATTTAAATTCAAATTTACAATATTAAATTGTGATAACACAGATAGATCAAAGATGAATTTACATATTTTAATTCCTTAATCCGAACAAAGAGCCAAGCAAATGATAACAAATAAACAAATAACATTAACCTACAGCTGAAGGCTATAAGATAAAACAATTATATTATTCTGCGTCGTTTACTTAAAAAGTGAAATAACAGAAAGCAAAGATAAACTTGTATTATTGAGAAATTATCCAATGTTATGTTAAAATTTCCTTTGACTTGAACCTCTTGTTAAGAATTATGACATTAACACAAAATAAACCTGACTATAATCATAATTAAAATTCATTGTATTTGCCCACCGAAACAATAAAAATTATCTCAAATCCGCAAAATTACTGCATTCCCAATCACTTTTAATATTTCCTTGGTTAATATTATTTTATGTTAGAATAAGAATCTAAGATTGATCTTTGATTATTTTTTTGTAGGGGCCTGTACAATTTAAAGGAGCTGATCGAATAGGAAATTCGGTATTTAAACAAATACAAAGTAACATAACTTATTTTAGTAATTTAGATAATAAAACAAACTGTTTTAGATGGAAACCTGCTCAATATTGCAATATATTACGCACAATCAAATTTTTTAAGTTTTAATTGCCACAACTGCACAAAAATTAAGTGGCAGGGAGACCAAATACCAATAGCACAAAGAATATTAAAATTTCGATTGATTGGCATTCCAAAGATAGCTTTCGTCATTATTTCCTGCTTTTCAGCAATTGGAATATTAATTTCTTTAATTTTCCTTTACTTCAATTTACATTTTAGAAGATTACAAACTGTTAAACTTTCAAGTCCTCGATTAAATAATATTGTGGTGCTTGGATGTATTTTGGTATATTTGGCTGTTATTTCTTTGGGTTTAGATCATGAATCGTTTTTCATGAAACAAAAGTTTTCGCATTTATGTAGTGTAAGATAAAACTTAAAGATTTTAATGCATTTTCATAAAAAGTTGTTTTTAGATACGGGTATATCTTCTTTGTGCTGGATTTTCTCTAACTTTTGGCTCAATTTTTGCCAAAACATATCGAGTACACAGAATATTTACTTACAGCGGAACCAGCTTAGTGAAAGATAAATTACTGAAAGACAAGCAGCTGATTGGTTTAGTTTTCGTCTTACTACTAATAGATGGATTAATGTTGTTATTATGGGCACTGATAGATCCAATGGAGAGAAAATTAAGAAATTTACCAATTGAAATAAGCCTTGAAGATCGTGGTATTGTATATCAACCTCAGGTAAGGAAATTGAACTTTGCTAAATGGTTAATGGAATCTTTTACCCAAATAAGACTTTTTAGTTAGAGGTTTGCCGTTCCAAAAACACAACGGGCTGGTTTATTGCCATATATAGTTACAAAGGTATTTTATTAATCACTGGAGTTTATATGGCATGGGAAACACGTCACGTAAAAATACCATCTCTTAATGACTCACAATATATTGGAATATGCGTGTATAGTGTGGTAGCAAGCGCAGTGGTTGTGGTGGTGACCAATTTTCTATTATATTATACGACTTTAAGTTATTTGATAACAGCTATAAGTATTCTTATATCAACCACAATTACATTAGTCCAATTATTTCTTCCAAAACTGAAACTTGCTTTTGGAAGAAACCAAAACGATGATACCGTCATACAAAGTATGGGATTAAAGTTAGAGTATAACACCAGAAGATTAATGTTTGATGACCATCGAGAACTACTGTACAGATTAGAAGTACAGAACAAAGTATACAAATCCGAAATAGACGCACTTGATAAAGAAATTACCCGACTGGAAAGAGAACTTTCGCGATCTACTTCGTTCATCCAACCAATAAATTTAATAGCAGAACCCTGCACTTCCTATAATAACACCAGAGCGTCTTGGCCATCAATAACAATGCTTGCAAATTCTAAAAAGTTTTTTTCCGACCAAAAGTTGCACAGCAAGAGATTTTCCAACGAAAATTATTTTGAAAAATCGAAAATTTTTACCAAATTAAAAAAGTTTTTTGGTAGTATTCCTTCTGTGTGGACATCTACTTTTTCCACGCATCAAGATTCTCTTCATAGCAAAATAGTAAATGAAGAATTCCCCACTGTTAAACTAAATTCAAACCCCGAATTTACAATTGTTACACCTTCTCTTGTTACTGATCCTGGCATTGTCAGAGCAAATTCGGCTGTTACTGCATTATTTTAAGTAGTGTGAGAAAAGCAATAATAATATTTAGTAACCACAATAATTTTTTTTAATTAGTAAAAATAAAATACAAGTATACATCATTTTCATTATGATGCTGATGGAATAAAAACGTACACTAGGAATTGAAATTTATTAATATACAGAAAGTTGTATTCAGATACTAGATAATCACTGCGACAAAGAGAATTAGATGTTGGCAGGATAATAGTAAAATTTTAAACCGTTTTTAAGTTTGTAATAATTTTGAAAATTTAAATAAATTTTGTTCTTTTCATTCAGTTTATGTAAAAATTACAAATCTACAATTTTTTATAATATATATTTTAAAATTATGAAATAAAAAAAATACAGGGTGTTTTTAAAGTAAGGTGTGCTTGTATTATTAGAGAGAAAAAAAGTAGTAAGCCTGCGACTGTAAAGTAAACAAAAAGATTATCAATTTTATTAGCTGGCAATTTATCCCAGATTTACTTCTAGTTTTTAATGAAAGAGCAAAATGAAATTTTTAACACCCTATTTACTCTTTCGGTGAGATTTGCCTGCAAGCAATATTTTGCCCTAGACTTGATGTTATTTTACTCTGTGTTTTCTATATTACCTTGAAGTTTTTCATTTTTAGAAATTATCATTTTCGAATTGTAAATTTCAGAGTCAGCTAAATTTGAATATTTACAATCAACTTATTTGATATTTAAAAATTAAAATTATTATCTAATTCTACTAGATTAATTTATTGTTACTTAATATATGATATGTTTCGGTTTTTTTCCCATTATCAAGTGCAGGAAATACAGTTCCAGTAAAGCTGGAGCTTTAACACACTCTCATCTCTGGTTGCAGATAAACGAATAAATGAATGAGAATGGTTATCATTCCTGACAAAATATTTCAGATTCAAAATTTGATGTAAACCACTTTTCGTTGTTTCCGCTCACTACAATCTTCTGTGTGTGTTTGCTTCTTCGGTTATCTTTTCCATGCGCTCCTGTTCTGACACTTACATCTTCAGTTCTGGATGTTCAACTCCATCAGGTTTTTACTCACTTTATCCCACCATCTTACTCTGTCTCTTCTTCTTTTTCTTTCATTTGTTGGTTTCCATTCCTATATTGTCATCAACTCCTAGTTGCAGATATGTTAATAAATGTTGTAGAACAAAGACTGCTTTACAAAAACCATAAAGAATGGTATGGTAATTATAGCTTTTACTGGTACAGACACATCGATTTGATATCGATATCAGCAGATACCATCACTTTCACAATGGAAATTGAGAAGATGAAAACGTTAAACTTCTTTAACATTAGAATGAATATATCACAATAAATGTCAACATTCGGGGTATAACCATTCGTTCATTCATCAAATAGCAAGATTCAGAACAATAATCCAACATCTTACTAACACCTCAACGGACATAAATAGCCACCAAGAAGAATTAAACACCATACGTAAACTATTATGAAAATTAAAAGACTCCATAATAAAATTAGCTAATCAGCTATTGCAATGACCCGAGCTATACAAATCTATACAAATTTGTTCAATCCAAAATTATTCTTTGCTCGGATTCATTCACTTTTTATAGCTATAAGCTATTCTTCAATTAATTAATTTTTAATTAAATTGTAAATTATTGTGGCGTAAATGTTTATTTTCAAATGTGCTACTTTTACCTTGCAATATGGTCTTGTAATCGCACGTGCACGCTCCGCATGTGGTATTGCAGCTGGCGTCTGGTCAAACAAATTTGTTGCAAAGTAATTTTACGCATTGACCAAGATTATAACAACTTCTTCAACTTTATATGTTCTAAACACCAACACTACTTAAATAAAATAAAAAGCAACCATAAATTCAAATAAAATAATTTTTTTCTTTATTTTTACACAATCAACAACAACATTCCGACCGGCTCGCCGGTGTATTGCCGTCTCTCGAACCTTTACCTCAGTGTCTTGGACAACCTTCAAGCCCTACTCTCTTTTTACGCTCCTCACTTTTACAATTAAAATTCCTATTTACAGTATGTTTATAAATATTAAAACAAAACTTCAAAATTATTTTACAAAATAAATAATTAACGTTTTTAGCGTTTCAAAACACGACAATATATTGTGGTGATTTTTTGTACAGTCAACCCGTGGTCATTCAGCTCAAGTCCAGATCGTGGTCATTTTATTTATTTTATGTACTGCAAATACGTTATAATTTACTCAGAGGAAAATTAAAAAGGCTAAATTTTATACTTTAAACACATCCACAACACATTTTTATTGTAATTTTTATAAACCTTGAAATGAGTGATATTTGTGCTGTGCTTCGGAAATGATCTACGAAAAAGAAAAGAATATTAATTTGTGCAACATCCTGTACGTAGTTGAAGAACTTACGGAGTATAAATTTTCTTGAGGTTGAACCCAGGTCTTCGATAGCGCTTGAAGGAAGTGGACGCTTAAATTTGCGTAGTGCGTTTTAATTTGCAAGTTGTAAAATTTTTACTTATAAACTAAGTAAAAATTAGTTTTGGAGCAGGAAAAGTGAATATTTGTGAAGAATCGTCAATTTCAGTATAAAATTGCTGAAAAATATAAAAATTTGAAGAAATCAGAACTGCAATATTGCAAAGGTCAAAGGGAGAAGCCGTGGCCATTTTGAAAAGAATTGAAAAATTTGATGCTAATGCAAATTTACGTACCTACGTTGAACTTAAAGTTGATTAATTTGGATATCATTGAAAACAGGATCAACGGTTTTGAGATTGATAAATTGCAATCTAATTGAGTTCAAATATTAATCCTACAACAGAAGGTCTGCTGAAATTTGGTAATTACAACACGTGTGTGCCACTCACTGATACAGAAGCAAATGGTGATCGACAAGACGAGGCGCGTACCCGACCACACTCGAAATCTATACAAGGTATTGGAAAATTAAAAAGTTCCATCGTAAAAACATTTTATTATAAAACAAAACCAAAACTTGTAATTGCATTATAAAAATTTATTATTCGCTACACATTTAACACATACCGACAAATAAGCTTTAAATTTAGCAAGATTTTGAGTACAGTAAATAAAATTTCAAAGTCAGTGGTCGAACATAATTGCACACTAAAGCCTAAAAGCGAGACTTGTCGCTATCTAAATTTTCCATTGAATAAATCAGCATTTTTCGTTATTCTAAAATAAGAGTTTTTATTTGCTCGCAAGACAGACGGGGTGACCTACAGGAATTCGCTACTGGGTGTTTTATCCTCTACCGAATCCGCTAAGTTAGCCGAGGTAATTTTAGGTAGGAAAAGGTTTTTTAATAAAATACCACCACAACATATAAGATGAATTGCAACATTTGCAGCAAAAAATACATAGAACAATCTGGACGTAAGCATTTAAAATTTCAGAATATTACCAGCTCTCAACTTACTGTGGTTTTCCTTCTCCTGATAAGGAGAAGAGGAAAACCGCAAAATAAACATGGTTGAATAATTCTATTAATCGGTCTAAAACAGTCTAAAAAAATTATTTTGAAACTACAAAAAGTGTGATTAAATATTAATTATTGCTCTATCTTTGTCGATAGATGTATTTAATCCTATTATTTAAAAATTTAATCCTATTATTTAAAAATTTAATCCTATTATTTAAATAGGATTTAATATCAAGTTGATCTATTAAAGAAAATTTTTTATCTTTAAATAAGTTGTCCATCGTTCAAAACATTCATGAGAGTCTTTCAGATTACTTAACCATACCAAATAATGATGATCCATTATAATTACACAGTAAATAATAAGTTCAATATTTTGGACTGTTCAGAAAAACTAAAAAAATGTACAAAATTTGAAGAAGAAGGAACTTTTAAATGCTTGAGACTTAAAAATTTAAAAAATTCGAAAATTTTGTGGTAGTTTTAGGAAATATTTTTTATGTTCAAAAATGTCAAACTTTGAGAATTTATTATAGTATAAAATATTGCATTATGATAATGTGTTAGAAATATGTACATACATATTTAAATTATTCAGCAAAGTGGTTGTTTAGCTTTTTAACGATTTTTTGCAAAAAAATATTTTACATTTTTAAATTCAAATTAGAAATATTTGGCATACAAAGAGGAACCTATAAACTTATCCGCTGCTTTTGTCTGAAATTTAAATACGTTACATTCAAAATTAGATATTTTGTTTGGGAAATAAACTTTATAGCAACTCTGAAAATATGGTTGTACGGACAAGTATTTAAAGAACATGTCAAATAAATAATTTCAAATATGCAAAAACGAAAATTAAAAAAATTTTAATTTTAATATTTAATTTAAGATTTTGTAGTTCAAATTTAATATTAGATTATAAAAACTTTTATAAAAATCTTGTATGTATTGTCGCAGCTCAATATTTATTCACTTCCTGCTTCAAATCAAAAGTACCGCAATAGTTATATGTGTCACTAGGTCATAAAGTGTACTTTTAGTAGTGCTAGATACTAGATTTACTTTTTAAAAGTGCCTTATAAAAATAATTTTAAATGTAACCGCAGATTAAACCAATCAACCAAGATAGTTAATTTGATTTAAAATCAGTTGCCATGAAACCAATAGCCACAGTCATTAATTGTCTTCACGCCAATACCCATATGAGCTAGTTGCCGCTGATCCTAATTAGCAGTAAGAAATAGTCATAAGGCAACTGATGCTAGGCAAATTGAAAATTGCAATAACTTCATTTTCTGGTGATTCTAAAATACAAAAATAAATGTTATTCAAATATAATTAACTTCAATATTGTCGTAACTCATATTAAGTCACTATTATCTTTCGTATAACGTTTTAATTAGGTTCTATTAAAATTTTCTTAATTATTATTGTTCCTTCACCTACCCGGGGGGATATATCCTGTTCACGTGAACATGTTGGCAGAGAGATGAATTTTAAAATTGATTTCAGCATAGCTCTAGCTTTTCTAATCTCGAAGAAAACACAACGTAAAGATAGTACTTTCCTAGCCATCTAATTAAATTCCGAATGTTTTTGTGAAAATGCCTACATTATACTAACAATTTCACTTTGTATCTTTATGTTATGATATTTATAGGATATTATAAACTATTGTTATTCTTGAATAAAAAACACATCAACAACCTGCCACCTAAATTAGTTAAAAATAATTCATAAGAGTCCATTCTGTGTTTATGGTTACCCTACCAATATATGAATATTTTAGTATAACCGTAAAAAGCCTACTTTATTGAAAAAAAAACAGCTGTTGTGTTACCTATTGGTCGCTTTACGGTATAACAAAGTAAAAACAAGTTCGAATTTATTGGGTTTACGTTTTGTAAAGTTACGATTGTTTGCTTGCTTTACTATAGCTAATATTTACACCGCAATACATTAACAACTGCCTACCTTTTGTCAGTCCTGTTTACTGCAAGCTTTATCCGTTATTCTGTATTGCGAATTAAAAAACTGAAATTTTAGGACTGAATAGAATTAATAAAATCAAAAAAAAAATTTTACAAGAAAAACTAGGAAATGAGGCCCCACGTTGGACGCCAAAACACAGGAACCATACCTGCAATCCGCCTTAAGATTATCTACGGTAATGCTTTATGCGCTCTTGATTTTCAACAAGAAAATCAACTTTTTACTATTTTTTGAGATTAATCTCTGCAGAAAATTTTCTATAAATTTCTTACCTTTTCGAATTAAGTTACAATGGGGTAAAATATAAAGAATTAAATTAATCTTGAATGAGTTGAGAAAAATGTTTTCAAACTCTGAAATGTATAGTCAATCGACGTCTAACAAAGAGTGCATTAACTATCATCGTTTATTAAATTTTTTGAAAAAAAATTCTAACGGAAACGGCCGAGTCATTACAATAAACAGCTTCAAAACAAATCCGTCTTGAAAGAAATATTCAACTAATGTGAGAATTTGAGTTTATAAAAATATAAATTTTTATCAATAATAATTATTTGATATTACTGAAATCATCAATTTCGTGGAACGTTAATAAATAAAAGAGCTTTTAGTGGATATAAGTATGCTCTGCTATGTAATAAAAATACAACTAAATATTTTTTATTATAAGCTAAAAAGAGCGAATAAATGCCTACATTTTTTTCTTTCATTCAAACATTGTTTAGTTTTATTAGAATATATACAAAAAATGGAATGTAAAATTGTTTTGTTTTGCTCATGAATTTTTAACTTATAAAATATAATATAAAAATTGTTTTCAATAATTTTGACTTCTGTTTGATTTTCATTTTAATTAATTATTGTACTAATTCAAAATTAATATTTTATTTCGTTAAACAATTAATTTGTTTAAAAATTTTTATTTTTAAATGTTAGGTTCTCGTGAAAAGATTTTTTCAAATACCACTTTTTTAGAGATCCGTAATTTTCGAGTTGATGCCGCTTCGGGGATAATTTTAAGACCGGATGCTGAGATTTTGGTCATTTTTACTCGAAATTTTGAATGATCAACACAATTTTGTAATTTACGGCATCAACTTCATTAGGAAATTTTTAAAACCTGCTACTCCCACCTATACCATAACTCCTTAACCGGCTTTGGTTATGTATTGTGAAGGACAAATCTACGTATCTGATAGATCACACAATCGAGTCATTTTTTGTTATTTAAATATGAAATTAAAGTTTGAAAATTATTACAAAATAAACAAAAATAAGAACATTATAATATAGAAAGAGAAAATCGTAAGTTATCCTAGTTGTGAGTGTGAATTAAGTAGATACTATGAATTCCACCCTACACTTTTCAGTTACGATATCTCACTAAAATATCTAAGTCTTTGAAATTTTTTACTTTATAGAAAGATGGTACGATAGGAAACTTGAAGTGTTTGAATTCAGTAAGTTTTTTCTTTAAATATGTCGATAATATTAGCATCTTACAATATCATATATTTTCCAAGTGACGATGACGCTCAAAACTTTTACTTTCTATTTATAGAAACTTTAAACTAACGAGATTTTTTTTTATTTGGTGTCTATTGTGTGGTAGAAATATTAGATTGCAATAAAATCATTATTCAAAACAAAAATTTTCTCTCAAATTTTATTTACGGATAAAAAAATAATAAAAGTTAAAAGCTAACAAATCGAATATGCGAAAATGTAAACATTTGATTTTAATAAATTGATAATGAACGGCGAGAAATGCAGCCATAAAACTATCAAACGCAATAAATTTTTTTACAACAAATATTATATAATCAAATTACAATTGCGTACATACCAGACCTTGAATCTACTTCTGCGCTATCAGCCTTTTTATTTTTCAGGAAAGGTTTCAGCATTAAGACTTCGCGGCTGCTTGAACCGGATTGGAGAATTCCGGTAATCCTGCTTTTAATAGGTGATAATGACGATCATCAATCCAGGAGGACCTCACGCTTTACGTGCCCTCCGAAGCATGGAGACGGTCATATGACAATTTATAACTGGGTAACTTAAAGTTAGCAATTGTTTATCTAACTTACTAAGTTAGTACGTCTCGTCTAAATTAATTCAATTATCTTTAATTATGCAAGGAAAATTCTAACCTATGATGCCGCCATAATAATGATACTAATCTGTAACTGTAAGCACTAAACAGTATAAAGTCTAAAAATCACTCATCCTGCTCAAACTCAACCTACAAATTGTGATTTATACAAGTCGGCAGTTCTATTTAGCTAATTGTAAAAATGAGCGCCAGATTATATTAATAAAACGCAAATAGGCAAATAAAATTTTTTTTATTATATTATTAATAAAAATATCTTTAAAAAATTGTATTGTGTTTTAAAATGTTAAATTAAAGATAAACATAAGAAAATTTTAACATGCAAGTAGTTTCTATAGTAAAAGCACAGATCAATAACAAAGTCGAGTTAGAAGTAACAGTTATTGATCTGAATGTTAAACAAATAATTAAAATACAACTTACGGCACAGAAAACCAAAATTAAATCGATTTAATACTTCATTATATAATATTTGAGTTTCGACAAGCTTATTCATGTTTACCAAATTATTTCACGATTAATTCACTTCAATATCGGGTTATAAAAATTTGTTTGATTTGTATTGAGTAAATTGTATTTCAGCTTCTTTGTAGTTTACTTGTGAAAAGAGAAAAATGGAAGGAAAAAGTTGTATGAACTTTTATGCAATAACTCGAGAAAATAAAAACAAATTGCTTGCATTTTACTCTTAAATAAACAAATTTTATACTGAAAATGGAATTGGCATTATTATTATTGACGTAGATACTCTGTCTTTCTGAAATTTAAAAATAACACGACAATGGAATAAAAGAACAAGAGATATTCCTTTAGTAGGTAATCGCATTTATTAACGGCGTGTGATATCAATTTTGGCACTTGGAATAGAAATCTTTTATTGCCTGACAAAAAAGACTTTGAATACTTCTTTATTTACATTTAAATTATATTTTGAAAAGTTAAAATATTTTCTACTTTTACCTACCAAATAAAAAATTTCATCAACTACGTAATTTTGGCGGCAACATTATTTTTAGATGTCATAAAAATATGTCTTTTAATTTTTGAAAAATTTACTTCAATTTTTGATTTTGATTTCTTTCATTTTCATAATCTTAAAAATAATATTTCGACGTAAGCGAATTTATTAGGTTGTAATTTTTAGCTTGCGACTAATGACAGCCTTCTTAGAGTAATGTCTATATACTTGGTAATAATTTAAACCTACGAAATACAAATAAAAATAATCTTTCTTTCTTTCTCATCTTGAAGGTCATATTCACCCCTACGATCACCGTCACCCCATTTTGCATTAAGATGTATTTTACTACGTACAATGAAAGAACCTAGTAAGTCGAGTTATTAAAAATTAAGTTGGTATAGATGATTTTATGCACATCTAAGAGGAGAATCGTTGAGGAAATCTGATGTACAAGTGAAAGAAAATTTCAGGAAATCCGGAAAATCCTAACAAATCCGAAGAAATCTTAGGAATACTAGAGATAAACTGTTTTCTTTTGCTTTTTCTACTTTATCAAAAGAAATCTTGTAAAAGAAAATCTATTGTACAAAAATTTTCCTTATAACTTGCTCGTTGATCACAAGCTATTTTAGAATCTATTCACATCTATACTTAATTCCTCTAAGCGCGACTCTATTTTATTTTAATAATTGAATCAGAATTTTCCTGAGCGTGGCCTTAATAATTCGCGGTGTTTGTAAAACTTACAGGCTTAGGGTGCACTCAAATAAATTAACATAAAATAATTGTTCAAACTACGTAAATTCAAAAAAAAATACTAAAAAATATTGACTTGTTAGGTACGAACTAAATAAAAGTCACTGGCGTGTGTGCTAGGTGTAGGAAATTTACTGCTACTCAAACCACAAAAGCGTAATAGGATACCTTCCGTTTAGGAAAGTTTTCTAGACAGATACATCTCGGTTACCTACAGAAGAGAGGCGACCAGAAATAAAGTTCTTACTTTGCCTGGAGTAACCATCGATAGCACTTTTATTCCTCTTTTAAAATTAATAAAAATAATGAGTTTAGTCGACCAAATAAAAATTCTGAGTTAACTAACTAAAATTATTAAAAAAATCAAATGTTTGGTATTTGAGATATAATAGAAGAACTCAACTACGCAAATAAAATATTAGTGATTGGCTTATCTACGTTAAACACGTAGTGCAAATATAGGTACGAACATAATCAAGTTTTGCAACCCACGATTTTTAAAACTCCTCAGAACCCACGACTTGTTTGCTAATATCCACCTGAGTTGAATCCCTTCTATTAAACTTAATTGGCGCCCAACGTGGAGCCGCATTTCTGTTCTGAAATTTTTGATCATTAAAATACAAAAAAAAATTGTTATATGATAATTCAACATAAATATTCGACGATGAAAGAAGAAAATAATAGCAGCAATTTAAACTTAGTTTTAAGATAAATTTTATTATTTTGTACTTATTATTACTGTTCTATTTATAGTAATCTTTTGAATTATTTGTCTGTGCACACGGTAATTTATTATTTGCGTGTGAAGTTTTTAAAATTTCCTTTAAGTTACCTGAAAATTAAATGGTTTACATTTTTTTGGCTGTCCCAGTGATCGATCTTTGAGTTTGGGTGAAGTAGAGTTCGCATGTCGTATTAATCCATCTATGTATTCTAGCCTTATCGAGTAATCGGACACTTACCCTAAAACTCTAAAATGTAATATTCAGAGACAAGCCGAAAGTTATGATAGTAATTTTTCATGTTCATTTTCATCAGAACTGTTCCGTTTTAGGCGCAGCCCTGTACCCAAATTAGCAACAAGTTATTATTATGTTATATTAAACTTGGAATTGTAAGTAATCGTGAAAGACAGGTTTGGTTTAAAAAAAATCCGATAATGAATGCCTTTGTTGTAAAAAATGTGACATCAAAGTATTTTAACAAAATCAATTTTTGACTTGGGTATGTGCCTGCCCACCTGCCTTGTTCTCGCTCTTCTTCGCATTTTCCACGCGAGCTGTTTTAGTGCAGTAAGATTATCTTTTGATATTTAGGTTGGAAAATATAATATGAAAACGTCATTTTATCAAGTGAACGAATGCGAAGCTATTCCAAAACTGAGCGTTCTCGAGATTTTAATGTGCCATTTTCGACGAGCGGTTAATTATAACTTAGTGGTTGTTTCATTGTGTTAACCCTGTTTAAATAAATATTTACTAGTTTACTATGCAGGGATACAATAAAAAGTTATCATAATAATTATCAAGCGAGCATAATGAGGGAGTTGAAAGCGATGCGATGATTGTGAACACGGAGTCGCTGAGATCATTACCAGGATTCCACACAAAGCGTTAGTTGCGTTCGAGCGCTTCAACCAGATGCAGAATATCAGTAAATTCATCAAAGTGATAATTAATTACGTATCACGTTGTACAGTGTGAGATATCTGATAACGCTTAAAAAATTATTTAAACCATTCATAACTTTAAAAGATCTCTAAAGTTTTAAAGTTGATTCGCTTCATTTAAAAAATAAAAAAACTTCAAAAAGAAATAAAATTTCAGCTTGAAGTTATCTAAAAGTTTTATTAAAAATGAAAGTTGCATTTATTTTAAAAAAAAGTGAAATTGAATATTGGTGAATCTTGTAAACTAATTTGAGAAAATGGATTTTTTAATTTCCGATAGTGATTACATTGAAGACGACAATACGTCAGTTTGGTTGTTTTTACAAAATGAAAGAGGCCCTAAGCAATTGCCTCTCGAAGTTGCAATTCCATTAACAGTTGTAAACGTCCTTATATTTATTACAGGACTTGTAGGCAATATAAGCGTCTGTGTTGTTATAATTCGACATCCTTCGTTACATACAGCTACCAATTATTATTTATTCAATTTAGCCGTCTCCGACTTAACCTTATTAATTTTCGGTAAGTACATCTCAGTTTTATTTTAATAAATTATAATTTTATAAATTTTTAAAAATACACCATTATTTTAAGGATCTTCTATTAAAACTGTTATTTTATATTACACCGATTTATATACGCTAAAAAGAAAGTTTTAAGTTTTTCGAGTATAATAAATTTGAAAAAGAAAATTTCGATTAATTTAAAAGCACTGCATTCTGGAGAGCTTAATTTTTATTATCGCTTAACCTTTTGGTCGTTGTCTTTCTGAATACAGTAGGAATGCAAAAATCTTGTTCAAATTAAAATATGATAAAAAGATATACGGCTGTTTAAAAACAATTACTTGAATTATATGATAAGAAAGTTTTGTTTATAACCTTTTGTTTAAAATGATAAAAATTAAAGAGCTCAAGTAAATATTCGTTGAAGAAGTTAATTTTGATAGCACCTACATTTTTAATAAAGTTATGCAAATATAATAATTAACGGATGTACTGATGAGTCTAACCCATTAACAATCTCGAAGTTCGGGATTTATTCATAAAATGTGCTATCATACTTTTTATATTATTTACAAAAATTAAAGAAAGCGACTTCAAATATGAGAAGTTTCCTTTGAACTTGAATTTGATTTTAACCGGAAATATTGACGCGACGCGAAGTTTTAAACTTAAATTGCTTTATTAATTTTTGCAAAATAAAAAAAGAATCTTCGAATTTTTTTAAACTTAAAAATTAATTAGCAAAAAGCCTTGATTGTACTTATTCACGTCGTTAGGGTATTTCGGAAGAAGCGGGTACTACCCGCGTCCGCATCTGCATATAAGTGAGGGTCTCCAAGCAATTTTAACTTTTAAAGTCTGCAAAGCACCTGTAGATGTTAAAACTTTGTTGCCAAACTCGTACACGCACTTAGGGCACTTTTAGAAGATTTTAAGAAAATTATACTAAAACGTTTGTACGACTGAAAATTATACGAATTTGTTTCAGTTTCAAAAATTTATATTGTTTAACTTTATTATTATTTTATTTAAACAGTTTTAAATTTTAATTAATTAACTACCGAGATAATTTCTAGGAAGATGTACACATCTTGAAAATACTATAAAAATAAATCTAAATTAAAGTAATCTTATGTAGATATAAAGTTTAAGATAAATTAATCTTTCATATCAGAATGTTATAAAATCCTTCCTACGAGGACTTTTAATTCTGTATAAATATATAAAAATTTTGTATACATTTTTCTGGTACAAATGTAGTGTAATAAATGTTTATTCTTATATAACCTTTCGTATAAATTTCGAATTAAAAAATTTTGAATTGAAGGGATAATAGAAAATCAATTGAAAAGCGAGTAATTCTTGGCTGAATACCTGATACAACTTCTAAAAATACTAAAAAAAGCGCCACCCACTTCTTGTCAGTTATTAAATAATATATTAAACCCGAAAGAGAAAAAGCTAAATAAATAAATTATCCGGTACATTCGGTATTAAAAATGTAGTTATAAAAACAAATGTATACATACACAATATAATATCAGGTCGGAGACAGTTGTAATAAAGCACAGAAATCGGATCTGAAATTTTTCATCAAATAAATTTAGACTTCTGCCTCATTTCTAAAGCAAATAAAAACATAATTACTTGATGAAGGTAAATAAACACCAGCAACGTACGTCTTATTCTGAACTCGCATATCAAACGAAGCCATCCTAATTATCGTCCTTGTGGGCAAATAAAACATATACCAAGGTAAAAAAAAAGCAAAATTACAAGCTACTTGTTAACAAAAAGTAACTAAACTACAGTTAGAAAAAATTATTTATTTCTTAGTATTTTACTCTTCTGCCATAAAGCTCCGTTCGTTTTTGGATGCGGGCGCTGGTCCCTTGTGCAAAAATGTAGTCCCGGGAGCCCGCATCCCCACAAATTACTACAAGTTATAATAATTTTAATTGTTGTATTTCTTCTTTGTTAAAACAATGTCTTATCTTGATTAAAAATTAAAGGATTAAAAACCGAATAAAGCGCAGTTGGTACAAAACGGACAAATCTCGAAACTCTATTTGTAGTCTGATTGGTGGATTACTTTTCAATAAGTTTCGCGAGTTGACTTACTAATTGGAAAAATAGCAAATCCACCCGTTCTCTTCTTAATTAATTATTTAATTTTTTATAGGTACAATCTGTATAAATAATCATATTACGCAATGAAAATTTTTTTTCAGCTATATTACAGAGAATTATCCGTGTGAAGCAATTGAACGTTTAACTGTCACATTTACATTCATTTTTGATTAAATGGGACGATAACCACCTCGCTGTTTTTAGATAAATGTCTAAAATCTTTTCACCGTTCGTGTGTTTTACTGCAAATTAAGTTTATGAAATCAAAATTTTAAATGAAAAACAAAAGCTTAATTAGTCTTTTCTTTCCTAATTTTCCAAAAACGTTTGGTATGTTTTTTAAGTTAAAAATATTATTGTTTTATTAATAATTTTAAAATTATTAGGATCAGGACGAACTTCTGGTTGGCAGAAACACAAACGTCCAAGTTCGAAATATAAACTTAAAAAATTGTATTTTGATAATAATCGTGAAATAGAGGCCTTTATATTATGTTACAGAGTTTTTTCAGAATTATATTTTCTTGTTTATTCTAAGTTCGACCCTGTTAAATGTGAATTATTGTCTTTTTAGCGTTTTTTAAATATTATGTTCTCTTTGTAGTAGGTATGTATTATGTACTTAACAGTTAAAAATTTTATTTTTAAACATTTTGTTAAGTTTAATTATTATAACATCACATACTACTAAATGCCAAGAAAATACTTACAAATAAGTTCTAAAACATTTTTAAGTTATTTTCTATTTAAAAAAAATGTTTTCCCAAACTAAACTGTCGGGGGGAGGGGGGGGAGGTCAAAATCTTTATTGCCACGCTATAATAAATCTTAAATAATTAAAAATTCTCATAAACTTTAATAAAAATTGAGTAAAATTAATAAAAGATTCAACTACTGAAAATTTTATATATTCAAGTCATATAATGCAATAGCTTTTTTAACTGCACAAAAATAATTGATTAAATACATACATACAAAACCAATAAGCCTTTAAGGAAAGGTAATACTATACTACCCTGACTTAACCATCGACGAATAATTATTATTGATTTTCCGTTCGTCTGCTTAATGTAAAATCAGTTTTTATTAAATTTTCATTAATTTATTAAATTTTCAGGCGTTCAAAGGATAATTATTTTCAGAGAAATTCCTTTAAGTTATTCATGTTTGACAAAATTTTAATATAAATCAGCACATTTGGTCAAATTTTCAACCATACAAAAATGTATTCGTAATTGTGTTGATTAAATGACTTTGGCTTTGGAAATGGAAATGGAAATGGAAATGGCTTTGCAACTCAACTAGTAAATTTTTGAATATTGGTTTGCCGCGACAGCACACTTGAAGCGATCTTGAAGAAAAGTTTTTTTTACTACATATTAATTAAGTTCAAATTATAACATTGCAACGGTTCATCAGCACGCATATACATTTTTGAAAAAATAAAAATAAAATTTTACATGAGTCATACCAAATTGCAAATTGAAACTTATCGTAAAATAATAGGTATTTCATAGCAATATATAAATTGTTAAGCTAGCTAGCTAAGCTAGGTTAAGAATAATTTATTAATTGATATCTATTAATTAAAAGTTATCGACGGGTATTCACAAAGCAAAATCGATAATATTTAGTAGTTATACTAAGCAGATTTTAGGCCACTTTTTTGAGAATCTAATAATATTTCAAATTTTGTATAACAATCGAACGGAATTTATTTAAAAAATTACTTAACTCTTACAGATAACTAACGAAAAACTACTCTACCTAATGCGACCTTTACTATTTACTAAAAATCAACAAAGCAGATTTCTAATTTAATAAATTTTCTAGTGTTTCTGCTCGCTCTAACCGAAAAAGCTCTCATGAGCACAATATACATGCAATTTAATTAAACGCATATTTCTAACGTTCTTGTTTGAAAAATTTTAAACTGCGATATTACTTTGTTTTTAATATATTCTTTAACCTAAATTAATTCGGTGTACTGACTTCTCGTACCGCGTTTAGGGTTCGACTCTCGTGGCGTCTTTTTCTGCACACACCAGCCTATCTGGTAGTTTTAGATAGCACTATTTGTCCACAAAATTGATAATTTTTTTATCTTGCTTTGGGTAGATTTGGGTAGTACTAAACTGTGAGTACTCAATTGTGCCACCTTAAACATCAACTTTGTTAATTATTCTTCAAAATGTAATTTTTCCATGAATGTACATCTTTGCCTTTGTAAACCTTTGAAAAGATTTTCTTTTTAATCGTTTTCTGCAATGGTACTTCCATACATTTTTTTAACAAGCTTTGTTTGTAGTCTTTTCCATTAATTTTCATCATACTAAAGCTCATGCGGGGTTTATATATCGTTTTTATGAATTGATATTAATACTTCCAAATTGTAATATTTTCGTCATAAAACTTTCTTAAATTACTACAAAATAAAAGCTGTTATTTAATTTTGAATACAACAGTTTCAATTTACTAGATTAAAAACACTTATGTGGATCAATATTGTAATATCTTCCACATCTACCATAATACCTTTCGAATTCTAGCGTTGGAAAGAATTTATATCAAAATTATTGAAGCTTTCAAATTTTGTCTAAACTCTTCAACATCGATATTTTAGTTTACTCCATAACAGAATATGCCTATCAAATTAGATGCAGGCCGCAACTTTTCCTCCATCAAATAAGCTAATTCAATATCCAAAAACCAAACTTATAATTTATGAGCTTGTCCATTTTATTTAGTCGGTAAGTTGGAAATATATCGGTTTCCATCTCTTTTACGTATATTTTAGGTAAAGGAAAACTGCTGACTACACGAAATAAAAATTATATGATTTCGCTGTAATGCACAATACTAATAAACTCGTTTTAAAATGAAAAGTCTGTAAATTTTTCTGGATTTGTTTATACCAATTAGTTTTAATAGATTTAATATCGGTTGGTAATATACCAATTAGTTTTAATAAATTTAATGGCTTTTTTAACTTTTATTGGTTTTTTTAAATTCTAAATTTGTTCGTCGGTTTTATTCCTGTCCGCGCTTAATACGCTGCTGTGATCTAAAGTCCAAGATCAATCTGTGAGATAGTATGTGAAAGTCAATTTCCTTATAGTTTGAAAAGTTTTAACTTTAAGAAAAGGAATTACTTATCCAGCTTTGCCAACTGGTTTTTTAAAGCTTTTAAGCCTTAAAGAAGGTTGGACAATATACTCTTGATGACCTATAAACCTTGGTGAAAAAAATATTTAATTATAAAGGTCAACTATTTTTATCGTTCCTCGTGTAAAATTTAACCAGAGTTACATTTAAGTGTCATGTTTTAATATCGTAAAAAAGTAGATCGTCACACTACTGCTCTCATATACAGGTACTGAAAATTCATGAGATTAATGAAAATGTCAAGTTTAATACAAATTAAACTTTACTGTGGTAAGAAACATTTAAAATTCTTAATGAAATTCTAGACTGTTAAAACGAATTAAGCAGTAAAAATTAAAACTGAATAGCGCTTTCACCAAACCCTCAGAATGTAATTCTGAAGAACTATTGCGCTTTTCTCTATGCTTGTCTTGAGAAGATTGCACCAATGTATAATTTCTATAGTACCGTAATGAACAAATTTTAGTCATTCAGGATGAAATTTAAGACGAGCTATTGTTTCCGAAAAGGACTAATACAAAATAAAAAATGATTAATGATTACAATTCGAGCTTTCACTAATTTATTGATTACCAATTACCTACCTACACCTATATCAAGTTAATACTTTAGTTAGAGCTTTCGTAATCCCTATTAACTTTTTATTTAAAAAAAATAGTATATTTTTTTAGTAGGATCTAATGAATAAAATGAATAACTGAAGTAAATACTTATATTTCATAATTAGAATTTGAAAGGACATTTTAATCAAAAATTATTTTTAGATAGTTATTACATTTCGTCGTTAAGAAAGACAAATGTTGAACATAAAAAAAACCGTTTAAATTTTGCCTACAAACATCTTTTTTATTCCTCCTGATTTTTATTAACTATTAGCCTTTAATGATTTTTTGCATGAACTGGAAAATTTGGTATTAAATCTTATTATTTTAATTATAAATTACTCAACTAGAATGTGGTGTTCATTTATATTTTTTTTTTTGTAGGTAGATACTAATTTCTATAAAAAAATTCACGATCCCACGCTCACCGAAAACTAGTTAGTTAATTTAAAGCATAAATTCTGACTTGATTTAAAAAAAAATAAAAATATTAGATGGTTTAATATTACTTTCTGGATGAGCTTTTGGTGTAGAAAAGGAGGTTGGTTACAGAGATAAGACAGGATTTAGATTTGATAATTTGATTATTATAGAAGCTCTTCAGAATATGTTTTTTGAAACTCTTTTCTGAAAGTTCATTCTATTCCACAGCTGTATATGCAATTGAAGCTATAAAAAAAATTTAAAAAACTGCGATAAAAGCGGTACAATCTTACTTTTTTTATGTGCATTGCAAATAAAGTCACAAAACTTTTAAAGCGCAGTGTTGGTTAATTCAAACGTTCTACAGGTTTACCTTTATAAGAAAGCACGTAGCTTATTATTATCAAAGTCAAAGACTTGGATTTTTAATGTCATTAAGAAATCTCTCTGTACTGGATAATACAATTCAAAATTAACAAACGTTAATGTTATTTGCAGTAACCTTATTTGGTTTTGTAACTAAAACACACCAAACGTTTATTAATCTTTTTTATTTACTGAAATAGAAGATTTAAAGATTTAAATTGCAAACTTTTTAAATTGTATTAAAAATTTTTCTAAATTTAGCGAGCTATGCAATTGCATTTACCTTTTTCCGTTGTCCTCTTCCGGGTGTGAGTACAGTAAGCGCAGTGTTATTTATGTTTATTTCCGGAGACGCAATTATAATTTATAACAGGTTACTTTTCCGGTTCATGTTACAGATTGAATTTTTACGGAAATTAAATTTGTTATTCGAAACTTTACTGAAATTTCTCCTGCCATTTTCAACCTCATAGTTCGCTGTAAATTTTCTAAACTGAAAAACTAACATTTATTGTTTACATAATATAATATTCGGGTTAGAAAATCAAAGAAAAGTAAGTTTTTTCTTGTTTCCGAATGGCAAATCAACATATTCGCATGAAAAGTTAACTTTTTAAGCTAACAGTGGTCAAATATATTTTATTATAAAGGATGCGGTATTGCAGAAGGATTCTTTACTAGAATCCTTGTGTGAAACCCACAATACCTTGTTAATTTAGTGCACCTACAATCTTTTTGTGCCATCATTTGGTCGAATTTATTTATTGTCGTGAAACAAAATATTTCGATCCACCCTGTGCTAAATTGTAAAATTTTGTTGATTTAATTTTTGAAAGTTTGATTTTAAAAAAGTGCAGAGAGGATAATAAAAGATGAATATAATAGCTTTTTTGGTCAACTATGGTCGACAGCGGGTGCGAAATTTTGTATGCCCGCTGAATTTTGATTTTTGATATGAGATTTTGTTATTTTGATATTGTGAGTAATATTTTGATTTGATTTAAATAAAGTGATTTGATGCGTGAGCATTATTGCGTTATTTTTTAATTTTGGATTTATTTGGAATTATTTGATGTTTTGCTGCCGAACGGAAGTGAATTGGTTGATAAGTTTTATATGAGAAAGAATAACAACAATTAAAATCTCGGATATTAATATTTGAAAATAGAAAAATAATCGTTAATAAATTTAACGTCAAGGGACGAGAAAACGATTTAATAGCTACCTACCTGAAGACCGGTATCGGAAATTAATTATCGATACCATTTTATTTTAAAATTTTGTTTAAATTTTGAGTTTAAAATAATTTCGAGGGACTGTCAGATAACTATCATCACGAATTTCAAAATTTCAACTACACTATAGGACAAAGACAATTTTCTAAGCAGTTTAAAACAAAAAAATCCTTGGGTCATCCATAAGTTTTCGAAAAATTCGAATTTAATTTACAGGTATTTTAGATACACCTTTTAACACGGCTGTATGATTATCCGTTGTTGAGCAAGGCAAAAAAATAAAACAGACCCTCCGGATGCCTTCGGCGCCTGCCGGGCCTGTTTTATTTTTTCACCTTACACATAACAATTTAAAAATATTCCTGAAGAATATCGTCAAGGGTGGAACTCGAAGCCATAGAACTCATCCGGGTGTTGACCGCGACTGACAACAACATTAAGAGTATATCATAATGCACACGTACCGTCAACAAAATGAAGAGCAGGCGCGAGGTTTTGGTTCGATCTTTTTTCACATTACAAAAAAACGTAAAATGGAAATAATTTTACGAGAAATAGAAGGGACGCAGAAGAAAAGCATGAACAAATGATGGAAACAATTAGAAATGCATTGCGGAGTGGATGTGAAGTAAAGTAACTAATGGAAAAAAATGAATTGTTTAAAAAAGAATTTTTAGAAGAAAAAGAGTCCAATGAAGAGGAAGAAGAATTATTGGAAAAAGAAGAGCAAGAAAATGAACCATTGGTAAGTGAATTAGCTGAGAAAGAAGAGACCAATGAAGAGCAAATGGATGATTTACTCAAGGAAACACAAATAATAGAGAAAAATAATGTAAAAAAAAATTAATAGAAAAAAATGAGTCGATAGAGACAGAAGAATCATTAATAAGAGATGAAGAGAAGGAAGAGAAATCATTAAAAAAAATGTACAAGAGTGTGAAGCGGAAATATGATTAAATGGATGATGTTGAAAAAAGAAGGAAGAAGATTTGGAAGTATTGGACGAATCGGGGACAGAAGAAGATACCGGAGAGATAGACACCTCGTACTAAGATTATTTTGTGGAATATAAGAAGAAATAAATAAAAGAATGGAAAATTTTGGAGGACATAGACAATGGAGACAATGGAGATTTGACTTACGTTATTTTGTTTTATTTTTGAATTTGTTTTATTTTTGATAATTTTGAATTGATCTAGATTGGAAACAATTTTCTTTTAATAACTTTTGGTATTTTTGATTTGCAGCACGACGTTAGGGCTGCAAATTATCATTTTGAGCTGCGCCCATAATTCAAATTCGCAACAGGGGCTTTAAGATGTCGTGAAATAAAATATTTTGACCCACCCTGTGCTAAACTGTAAAATTTTGTTAATTTAATTTTTGAAAGTTTAATTTTAAAAAAGTACCGAGTGGGGAGAAAAGACAATAGCTTTTTTGGTCAACTATGGCCGACAGCGAGTGCGAAATTTTGTATGCCCGCTGAATTTTGATTTTTGATATGAGATTTTGTTATTTTGAAATTGTGAGTAGTATTTTGATTTGAATTAAATAAAGTAATAGGCCGTCCCAGGAGGAGATGGCGAGATCAAATTGAGTGACGTAACGGACCACTGGTCTTAGACGTGCAGATGATGATGATGATGATAAAGTTATTTTGATGCTATTTTAGAAGTATCATTTTTGCGATTGCGTTAATTTGGATTATTTTGATGGTTTGCTACCGAGCGGTAGTGGACAGTATTTAGTTGATTAATTTGGAGGAAGAAAAATTGAAATGTAATTTAATTCGAATTTGATTTAAATTGGGAAAATAAAATTAAAATTTATAAAAACCAAAGTGGCGTTGTTGATATCGAATTGATTTTGATAAGTAAATATCAAAAGTTTAAAACTGAGAAGTATTAAAATTTTATATTGAAATTAAATTTATGCGATTTAATAATTAATTTTTGGAAGACAAATTTTTTTTTTTTTTTTGATAAGAAATTCTTAAGATTAATTTGGAAACTAGGAACTCTCGACCCTTGAATTCTAATTCAAGGAAATTCACACTAATTCACACTAATTCTATGAAATTATCAAAACGTTTAATTAACTTGTTTATTCAAAGATTATTTAATTATATTTCACAAGTTAAAAAATTAATTTATTAAATATTAAATTATCATAGCATTATATATTTTAAATTAAATAAATATAATAAAAACCACTTTTTATTTTATCACTTGTTGGTTTCATGAAAATTTCACATCTTCAGAGTATTCAGTCAAATTTTAGTTTTAATTTTTTTTTAATTACCTATACACACATGTCGAAATAAAATGTCTGCTAAATAGTACAAAAAAAAACAGGTTGCCACTTAAAAAATTTTTGTGAAAAAATTGTGTTTTCAGTTATATTTCGTGACCTCACACTGTATAGGTGTGTTGCCATTCATATTTTGCGCGAAGTAGGTCATTCCCGGCAACAGTTTAAGGATAATTTCCATTTATTACTTTGGTTTGTTTACTTTGCAAGCTGTTAATATGAATGTTTTCAAAATGTAAAAAGTTTCTGCATAGGAAACTTTGAGCTATAAATTTTAAATTACACAATAATGTATAATTTTTATTGGGATTTGTAGTGAAAAGCAATTTCACTTATTTTTCTCTGAGGCACGTTTACGTATAACTTTGTTCTAGTTCTTTTGAAACTCCAAATCTGTCTCTAAAGTTAAGGAACATCTCCATTTAACAACTTGAGCAGAAACCAGAGATTGCTTTCTAAAACTAAAAAAAGGTTTGATATATTAGATTACAATTTCACAAACATTTTGCAGTATTCGTTACGATTCAAAATCATTTTACCGGGATATGGGTCCATTCAATTACAATTTTCTTTGAAAAGTGTTTGTACGCCTTCAAAAAATACAAGAAAATTTTAAATGATTCTACTTTAGCGTGCGATCATTATTAACATTATTATAAAGTAAACCTGACACCAATCGATCACAGGATGCTTATTCCTGGGATATTATCACCACTGCTAGATAAAAGAAACGTATACGCTTACAATGTTATAAATTTATAAATAATTTTGTAAGTAAGTAATCCATGTACCAAATGAAAATTTCTGGGAAGATTCGGCTTTACTTCACCTGTTGCGGTATATAAACTCATAACAATCCCTCTTTAAATAAAATATTAAATAAATTTCTTTACGATCTAAACATTTAATATAGTTATAATATTTAACATATTTGGACACTTTCAATTTTCCATTTGGTGGATTATATATAATTAATTATTTTCAATTACAACAGATACCAGTTTGGCGTATTCAAATTCTATTGAAATATTATATCCTATTATAAAGGAGTAATTTATTTTTATAATAAAGAATGAACATATCCGGATACTTTTTGACGTGATAACGTCTTATAAATTGATATACCGCCTGCATAAAATGCCATTAAAAAAAACTTGTCTGACATGAGGTTCGATCTCGCGATCACCAAATGATGCAATTATGTTTCATGCACATAACGCACTAACCTATTGAGGATTAATGTAATAACATAGTTTTAATTCGTATTATCTGTTACATAAACATAATTCAATTCAATTTTTAAATTAACACTCGGTTTACGGACGTTAATTTTACGTGATTTTACGTCATAAGAAAACATAATTCAATTCAATTCATAAAAGTATGCAATTTTTCATCAATGTTTTCTTATGACGTTATCACGTAAAATTATCGTCCGTAAACCGACTTTACAGACAACCCAAGTGTTTTTTTAATTGAAAACTGCTTTGACTATTCCCTAATTTGAAATCGAATAGAAATATCCTTCAAATAGAAGTTGTTTTTAAATAGTATTCGTCGTCTGTGCTATCACCAGGATACCTTAATTATAAAAGTTGATTCTACTATGTAGATTATCCTGAAAATGAAAACTTTAGAGTCTACCTCGAGGGACATTATTTTCGGGCACATCTAAAATTCTGAAACAATAAATTGGAAGAAAAACCTAATTACTTATTTTGTCACTTCCTAAATGAAATCCACATTTACAAAAAAATAATTTGTTTAGAATAAATTTAAGCTTTAAATTTAAAGACGGCTTTAAGACAGAACTAATGATTTGTTTCGTCTTAAAGTCGGTTTTAAACCGACTTTTTTTTTAAAGCTTTTAAAGCTTAAAGGTTTTAAAGCTTCTTTTAAACTTAAGTAAAACTTAATTTGGTTGTTGAATTCTACTGCTAGAAGTTAGTTAGTTTGTGACGGCTTCTTGAGGCTACAATTCATTATTGATTTTAAATTAGTAATAAGTTAACGCAAATTAAACTGCACACTCTTAAATGCTCATGTTTCAAATTGGTCAAACAGATTTAAATTTTAAAAATACAAATTCTTTTCCAACTCAGCACTTTAAAAAAACAACGGTTCTCGTACGAAAAATTTTCGGATGTCGGACCTACATTATTTGATGAAATTTATTCATGAAAAAAAAAATAGCCCAGAAATCAGGACTACAAAATGTATAATTTGCCATTTAAAAACATTACAAGGAATATAATAATTTTTAATAACCATTAAATTTTTTTTTACATAAAAATCACGTTATTTATTCTTCAGGACAATTCTTTATGTTTTTATATTTTTGGAAGCAAGAAACAAAAAAAAAATTGTGTGTAAAAAAGCGATTTCAGTTCTCATCGATTCCCGTTTCCTTTTAACGATTAACCATAGGATTGATTCATTGTCATTAAAACAGACATTTGGACCGAAAATTGTAATCTTGTTATACACTGAAAAATAACTTGTGGGATGATTGATAGTGCCTGAAATAAGCAAGTATTATAAAACTTCGTTTTTTTGGATAAGAATTTTTTTCTTCAAGTATAAATCATAATAAATGTCGAAATAAAAAAAAATTATCAAGTCTCACTAGTGGACTGTGCACGTAGTTCTAGCTTTCTCTCGAAACCTGCAATGTCAAGAATATATTTAAGTATCCTATCGAGAGCTTTAAGGTCAACTATGTTCAATATCGTGTACACATCCTCATACCAGAGCGCAATTCTGAAGCACTTACGCAAACGTACTTTAAAGTTGCACTACTTTTTAGCATAATAAAGATCGAGTATAACCTTATCTCTCTCTATTAATCTAGCGATGATGAGCAATTCCAATCAAACACTCGCTTTTTATACTTTTGCCAATAAAATGAATAAAATTTCTATTACTATCTAAGTTAAATATTTTCAGTGTTCAAAATTAGATTTCTATTTTCACTTTTGAACTTCCATTAATCCTGGTTGGTTATATTTAATAATTTGAGGCAAAAGTTCAACATCGTAATTGATTTTGTATGTATGTTCAAAAAATGTTAACCCACTTCTAAACCACATACAAACTTCAAATTTTACAGGGGCCAGTACTCAACAAGCTCTCAAATGAAAAATAATCCTAAACCACAATTCCCTCTTTTGGATATCGTAATAATTTTCATCCAACTAACAAAAGTATTGCCCGCACTTCTAGACTAACCAAACACTTACCCATAAAAAATGGGTGCTCTTATAATTTAAAAAATTTTTGTAATTACCAAAATGTTATGACATTTAAATTGCGCTTCAGCAACGAAATGTAGCTTAAAAATTATACCTCGCTGGTTTCCTATTCAAAGAAAGTGTCTTAACGTGTCTTTTTTTTAATTTATTTTTAATTTATTTGGATAACTTGAAAAAGTTATCAACGCAGAGTTTAATTCGTCCAACTCTTAATTAGTCAAAAGTTAGCAACATTGGACAGATTTTACGTGATGGCTAAATAACTAAATATTAAAAGTTTTAGTTTGCATAAAAAAATTGCTTTTATTGACGATCAATAGTAGGCTTTATTTTTAGATAGTGGCTAGGTAGCTGGTAGTCAACACATAGCCAGCGGAACTACCGGCAAGGTAAACGGATGCCGATATAAATCTATAACAAGATTTTGAATTGTTTATTCAAAAATGAATTACACTCCAAATTGAAGAGATAAATCACAGGAATACTTTATAATAGAAATAGCAGAAAAAATTTAGCTAAATAAAAATAGGTTTTCTAGCCGAAACTATAATAATTATAAAGAAATCCCAATACTACATAATCTCAAGAGACTGCAGTAAATAAATTATTTTTTTCGATTTAACCGAATCATTGGATAATTAATCTTTCTGCGATACAACTTTTTATAAAAGTAGCAATTAGTGACTATATTTCGCTTCTAGAATAATAATTAATCTTTGTTTTTATTCATTTTGTAATCCATTTGTTCATTAAATATGTTTACGCTGTTTAATACTCGAACGATTTCGTGACTTAGAAATTTTTTTTAGAAATTTAGCATTACCTACCTGTAATTTCATTTACTGTGAACAATTTTTGCTTTAGAACGGTCGTGTAAATCTAATTAAGTAATAATTAATTTATAAAACCAAGGTATACTAATAATAAATTACGTTTTCTCCTGTTATTAAAACAGTTCTTAAAGTGTCTCAAGCTTTTCTAAACAGGTGAAGGGGGTTCCCAGACAACTTGAGTTGAAAAAGATGTGGTGTTTTAAAAGGATTCGCACTCACCCTGTACATTTTTGGAAAATTTTGTTTTAGTAAATTTGAGTTGTAGGATTGTAAAATTTGAGAGGTGGGGGCGAATCGACAGAAATAAGAAAGCTTTTTGCCAAGATGGCCGACCGAGCTGGTCGCTAGTTTTTGGCTCTGTGAAAATTTGAGACATTTTTTTATTAAACATTGTGAGTAACTAATTTTGAATATTTTAAATAAAGTGGTTTTTGTGCGTACGCATTATTGCGCATTTTTTTGAAATTTGAAATTTGGATATTTTTTTTTGTAAGTGGCTACTGAATGGAAGTAGATTGATTGGATTGACTTGAAGGAAACAGTTAGAATTATTATTTTGGAAATTGTTTTAAAATTGGAAAATTAAAATTTATTACATTTGTAGGAACGAATGTTGATAATGATAAGCAGACGATTTGGATAAGCATAAAAGTAAGAGTACGAGCCCAGTAAAATTTTATTTTACATTGAATTTTTTGGAAATACGATTTATTTATTTTAACAAGAAGAAATTTTTTATTTGATTATTGCTTTGGAAAACGCTAGAACCCTTCACTCTAAAATTATCCAAGTGTCCGCAATCTAAAGCAAACCCGAGGCAAAATAAGTATTTGAACAAGCTCAACGAGTTATATCATTTCAACTTTTGGCGAGCCGCAGTGACGATTCAGTAAACATTTTTGAAACTTTAAATCATTTCAACTTTTGGCACCCCAGCGCAGGAACATTAAAGCGAATAATATCACACAACACCTATTTGAGCATTTTTGAGCACTTTTGAAACATTACTATAAACATCACATATTGGTATCGTACGTTCATTCAAGGTGCACAACCGAAGGAAATAAAAATGTCGGAGGATGATATAGCCAAAAAAGAAGCAGTAATTAAATTGTTAAGAAAATGTTACGTAGAAAAACAAAAAGCTGCTAGATTAGAAGCGTTCAAATTGGAAATTGAAAGACAAAAAAGATGTTACAAAGAAAGAGAAAAAGAGAGCAAGAAGAAAAAGAAAAGGAAAGACAAGAGAAAGAAAAAAGAAGACTAGAAGAAAAGGAAGAAAGACAAAGAGATTTTGAAAAAAAAGAACTAGAAGAAAAAGAAAAATCTCGAAGATTTTGTGAAGAATGGAAGGAAGCTTGCAGAAGAGCATTCTTGTAAGTATTTGAAGAAAAAGAAATAATGGAATCTGAAAAACATGAAGCTGCAAAACGAAGCGGAAAAGTTAGAAATTATAAAACAAGCAGAAAAACAAAAAGCTAAGCTGAAAGATTGGAATACGAAAGATTGGAATTTGAAAAATTAAAATTTGAAAAACAAGAAGCTGAAAGATTGGAATTCGACAAAATAAAATTTCAAAAACAAGAAACTGAAACATTACAATTTGAGAGATTAGAAACTGAAAGATTAAAAATTAAAAGATTAGAAATGAAAAAACTGGATAGCATAAATCAGGTGGCAATAAAACATGAAGATAAGAAAGAAAAAAGAAAAAATTGGAAATTTTGGATGAGTCGGGGATGAAAAGGAAGAAACAAGATCCCAGCGAAATAGACGCCTCAAACTAAGATTAATTTATGGAAGGTTCACAAAGAAAAATAAATGAAAAAAAAAATGATGTATGAACATTATTTTAATTATTTGATTTGAATATTTTTAAATTTAAATTTATTTATTTAAATATTGTAGCGTTGTGACAAAAAATTTTTTTATTTAAATTTAGTTGAAACACTCCTGAGTTTCTGCTAATTTTGTTTGGAGCTGCACTCAAAACAGCAATTAGCATCAGGGGTAATATGTGGTGTTTCAATAGGATTCGCACCCACCCTGTACATTTTTGGAAAATTTTGTTTTAGTAAATTTGAGTTGTAGGATTGAAAAATTTGAGAGGTGGGGGCAAATCGACGAAAATAGAGGGATTTTTGCCAAGATGGCAGACCGAGCTGGTCGCTATAGTTTTTGGCTCTTGAAATATTTTTGAAATTTGTGATATTTTTGAAATTGTGAGTAAGATTTGGATAGATTTAATAAAGTGAATTTGGTGCATCTGCATTATTGTGTATTTTTTTATATTTTGGATGATTTGAATAGTTTTTGATAATTTGCTACTGAGCGGTAATTGATTGATTAATTTGGTTTTGATTGATTTGGAAAAAACAGTTAGAATTATTAATTTTGAATATTATTGGAAATTGGAAAGTTGTAAAATTATATTTTAAGAAACAAATGGTTCAACTATGATAAGCCGACGTTTTGGTTTGAATAAGGTTAAATATCGACACTTATAGTCGATCCAAAATATGAATAATATAGGTGGTGCGTCGTTTGCAAAGTCTAATTTACATCGGGAAACTTGAGATAATTTAAATAGTACTTAATCTTGTAATAATATTAAACATTCACCTCAAAAAAGCGAAATGTTATAACCAAATAACTACGTCTATTCGATATTACATTTAACTCTGTTTAAATCTATCTTATTTATGGCTTTACCCGGTTCAGTTTAGGCAACACGCATAGCACTTCAATCGCAAAAATTTCGTTATTGTAATAGCGTCTAACTTTAAAGCAATTTCATTGGTTTACATTTCAAGGTTGTCGCTTTAGTACAAATTGCAATACTTTTCTTAAAAAAAACAGACTATAGTTCCCTTTAAATAAAATTAAAATTTTATTTAACATTTATTTGGCAGTGAATTTAAATTGGATTTGATTTAATAATTATTTTTGATTTATATATTTTTACAAGAAGAAATTTTTTATGTAATTATTTTTTCTGAAGACGCTTAGAATCCTTCCCCTGAAAGTTATCCAAGATGTCCGCAATCCAGGGCTAACCTGAGGCAAAACAAGTTATTGTATAATCTCAACGAATTATATCATTTCAATATATTTTAAAAGTAAAAATTGAAAAAAATAAAAGGATCTGTTTTCAGTATTTTATAAAGCTGCCAAACATAAGATTTTAGAAATTAATGATCAGCTAGATTAGTCTGCAGTATCATTTTAATAATTCCCTACTAACATTAAATTCCTTTTAAATCCCTAGATCTATTTTTCAGTCTCACGTTTCTTATAAATCTGACAAAATTTAAAGCATAATTAAATGTGAGTAATTACTTGGAACAAAAACTTTATTTTAAAAAGATTAGCTTTTAAAATAACCGCCTGGAATTTAAAACTGGATTTTAACCCTTGGTGAACTTTTATGCTTGCTTTTATTTTTGTTTTTTTGTTTCTGAGCGCCAAAAGGATATTAACCGAAATCCGATTTGGTTTAAGGGAAATTTTGCACGTTTATTCATTGAAGTCTTTGATTAATGATATTTTTAATTAGAGAGACATAACTATCGATAATTATGATATTAGGGTTAAAAATATAATTTTTTCATTAAATTTGAATGTATGTAGTTTTGCTGTTTGTGATATTCTCGCTTCTATTTTTTTGGTTTTCTATAAATGTATGAATTATTTCGGTTCTTTACGAATGACTTCTGAAAGCTTCTTTCTAAGTAATATCAAAGATATAAAATGTATAAGGTACAAGGTAGTATGTAACAATATACATTCGTTTGTAATTTATTTTGCAGATACGAAAAAGATAGAAGACCTCTTATATGCTTGAAAGCTTAATATGTATTTAATGATTTCGTTCAAATAAAAGAAAGTACCAATTTGATTGTTGTATATTTCCATAATATTATGTGATGGATTATTGTTCCTCGAATGCTGAAACGTGATTGTTAAAAACTGCTTATAAATATTGCCTTTTAATTTCGTATTTTTTTGGAAAAAAATACATATTTAAAACTTATAAATTTTGTAGAAAGCTCTCGACGACTCATAGGTTGACAATGTAACTTGTACATTTCAAAGACTTTTTTGTCATATAAAAATCACTTTGACGACAATACCGATCAGATATTTTTTATTGCAGATTTTATTTCCTTCATTTTTGTTTATATACATTTTTCCAGTTTGTTGCACCGTTTTCGAGATACGGTGACTTAAAATTTAATGAGTAGAAATTTATAGAAACTAAAAATTTTCTATCTGCCTATATGCTGTATACTGTCTAAGAATATTTTTTATTACATTACTTAAACTTTTTTATATTTAAGTTAACCAACCATACTAACAAGCAATAAAATTGTTTGAAGTTTGACGGTAGTGAAAATTTCATTCAATTGACGTCAATCAATGTCAATTTATATATCATATTTCGGTGAAGTTATTTCAAATTTATCATTCTTAAAATGAAATTTTTACTTTCACGAAAAACATAAATAACATTTTCTTGTGCAAAGCTTTTCCGATAATTGTCAGTTGTTGCTTTGGCAGTTATTGTCAATCGAATAACTTTTTAATTGACTAATTAGGAACTCCAGGTGTTATAATACCATAATTTAAGATACCAGGTGCTATAATGAGGTATAATACAAAATGTTTGTTTTTTTTCTTGTGCTTTTTAACAATATTTTATTGTTTTGTTTAATTTATCAAACTTAATTAATTTATCTAATTAAAACTTCCGATTTCAACAAAGTTTAAATTTATATTATTATTAAATTACGTGAATTAATTCAAATACACCCACCTGTTTAATAAAATTTATGAAATTATTTATATTGTACACAGTTAGCCGGTACGTAATAAACATGATAACATGAATAGCTAATAAACATAAAATGGACAAAAACAAAATTGATATTAAACAAGCTCTCAGCTTTGTTTATTATTCAAACAATTAGAGAAGTGTTATTATAACCTAGATACCGGCAAATGACAGAACCGTGACGGAGTATTAATTTAATTAATGCTGTTCCGCCACTGTCTATGATCTGGTTAAATGTCAGATTAGATCAATTTGAATTTAAAAATATGTTTGTTTTGGTTTTTTAATACTTTCTAATAAATAAATTTAATATTATTACAGAAAATGTATTATTTCAAACTCTCAAGCTATAACATTGTCATCGTTTTTTTCTAGCGTAATTTTCTTTGCAATAAAGAAACAGGATAGATTAGTCTTTACCGGTGGGTTCAGTTTGACTTTTGAAGAGGATAAATTCTTTCTGCCTCTTAAAGTTGAGGTTGAACACTCTTTTTCTTATCGAAATGGAGCGAAGTTTATTAACACGAACACGGTTACTGCGTCATCATATATCAATTTAACTTAAAGAAGTATTTCCTGTGTTTCTATTTCCTTGACGGAATCGTTTAGTTATAATCTTATATAATTTACATAACTGTTATTATGATAAATCGAGAAAAAAATTATTTTATTGTATTAATTATCTTTATTTTACCTCTAATTTACTATACCATCATTTTATATTATACATAAGTATAAAAGTATCCACTTTACGCTTTTATTTCCTGACAAACAAATTTCGTATTATCGTTTTTAATTTAAATTTACTTTAAGGGTGCAGAAGAAGTGTTACTTTACTTTTGACATTGATACTTTTTGCCTAACAAATCTCGTTTATATTATATTACGTTGATATATTACGTTATATGCTCGGGTCATAGCTTTAAAAGTTTATAAAAATTTGCTTAATTCTAAAATTAGTCTTCTTTGCTCGGTGAACATCTATTATTTGTAGCTATGAGCTCTTGTAGTTGTTTTTAAATTCGTAAATTAAAAATTAAAAATGCTCAACTTTTCCTTGCAATCTGTAGCCTTGCAAGCGCACATGGGTTTCACATGCGACGTAACTTTTACCAAAATTATCACTATTTCTTCAACTTTTTATATTTTTTATATTCTAAACACCCACTTCACCACAATTAAAATTAAACAAAAACATCAACTCAACTTAAGTTATTTTATTAATTTTCAAACAATTAACAATTTTAAATTTTTATTGCGGGAATGATGTTCGTCCGCTAGTCTACTCGACGTGAAGGCGTCAGTCCAAGTCTTCTACTTCTAACTTTCAAGTCGCACTCTCTTCACTTTATATTTTTTGTTCTCCCCACCTTATTTACATAGCAAAATTTAACTAACTATAAGTAAATACTAAAACAAATTTAAACTTTAAAATAATTTACAAAATAAATGAATTAATGTTGTTATGGTTTTCGAAACACGACAATATAATTCGATATATTAACAAACAAGCATGACTTTTAAATATAAATGTATGTTTTAGGAAAATAATCAATAAATCAATAACTTACTTACATTTTTTTTTCAAATTTATCCACATTCGCGATTAATTACCTCATTCATTCTTTTGATATGTAGCATGCTATTAGATTTGATTTAAAATATACGAAATGCTAATTTACTTTTTTGTTATTTGATTAATTTGAAATGCAAATTTATCCTTAGTAATAGGTTTCAGTTTCTTTTCACAGTAAACTTCGAATATTGAAGAACGAATACAATTAATTGGAAATGAAACCTATTATATTATATACCTATAAAAATGTCTAAAAAAATTTGTTGTACTGGGATAACTTACTATGTCTAATTTTATTTGTTAATATAGTACTTCATCAATTTGAACATTTTCTGCTACTTTTTCCTCTTACATTATTTAAAGAGCACAATCTATTTTTAAAAAATTTAATTTTTTTTATAAAACAAGTTAATTATAAATATTAATAACATTTAATATTATTGACTTTTTAACAAAGGAGATATACTCGATATTTAAAATATAAATAAATTTCTGACAAAAGTGATATCCTACGCTAAAAGCTCAAAAGTGTTATTAATGCTTAATTGCCTTGTTCTATTGAAAACATTTTAATTTATTAAATTTTACAAGTTAATAATTTATATATTAAAATCTGTATCAATTTATTTTAAATTTCTACTGTATTTTACATTTTTGACGTGATAACGTCTTATAAATTGATATACCGGCTGCACGCACGAAAAATTGTCACGTTCCGCAAGCGAGAGCGCGGAACAAGCGAGAGAGAGAGACACGATCGGCTTTGCATCATACATAGACATCATTTGAATTATAAAATGCCATTAAAAAAAAACTTGTCAGACATGAGGTTTGATCTCGCGATCACCAAATGATGCAATTATGTTTCATGCACATAACGCACTAACCTACTGAGGGTTAATGTAATAACATAGTTTTAATTCGTATTATCTGTTACATAAACATAATTCAATTCAGTTTTTTAAATTAACGCTCGGTTTACGGACGATAATTTTACGTAATTTTACGTCATAAGAAAACATAATTCAATTCAATTCATAAAAGTATGCAATTTTTTATCAATGTTTTCTTATGACGTTATCACGTAAAATTATCGTCCGTAAACCGACTTTACGACAACCCGAGTGTTTTTTAATTAATTTTATGACATAGTTCCATAAAATCAATAATCTAAATATTAACTAATTTGCGTCGCCTTACTCTCCTTACTTATGTGAGTTTATTATTAAACTTACGAGTTGTAAACTTTGCGTCCTTTGTAGTCGGCATTATATCTCTCTGTGGTTTCTTATTTCCTACTTTGAAATAGTGTTGATATATTTAGTAATATATTCATTCATGAATTGCATTGTTAAACTAATATAAAAGAGCATTGGCTATTATTGTGTAATTAAATAATTGATTATTTATCATCTAATCTAAGACAGATTCACAAATCTCTCGTTTTTAGCAGATTTTTGTACACAACTACTGCAATCATACTTTTTAAACACAGCATTTTTATACTTAAAACCGTTGCGTATTTAATTTTAAATTAGAGCCAAATTTTACTTAAAAACAGAGACTCCTATTCTTATACACCCGAGTTTTTAAGATACCTGCTGCAATACATGAAAGTTTTTTAAAGTGAACTGGTTTCCAAAGTTTTACTTAAAAACTTTAATATTCAATACATCTACGAGTATGACATAATAAAGTTACAAACTACAACTGGATGAGCGGAGCTAAACTTATGGAAGCAGCCAATACATTACGTGCATTACATTTTTAAGGTTTAAAAATATTTAAATGAGCTTCAAAATTGTATGTTTATATTTGTAATTTACGCTCTCGAGTATCATTTTTAAATAAAAAAAATAATCTAAAATTCTATTTATAATTTTATTTAAATGGTTTATCTGTAAATAAATAAATAAACGGGTTGCTATGTCATAAAGCAGGAAAAAAACTTTTTTATACTTTTTCTAAATTTACACGATTGTATCAATTTTTTTATTTGCAGAATTATATCAGCAAATAAACCTATACCGAATGTTTTAAAACTAAAATCTTAATTGTAAACATTGTTCGCGTGTATTTGCAACTTTCAAACAATAAAATTCCGCAATTGAATGGCTGGTTTCTGTAATTAAAGTAAATGGCCGTCAGATGTTTAATTTTATTACTATATTTGTTTGTATTTTAATTTTTAGTAGATTGACTACAGGGCTGTCATGTGTATCATATTTGAGTTCAAGTAGTGAAATATGGAACAGAGATTATGTTTTTAAATTGAAGGATTTATTCTTAGATTGCTGGCTAGACTTGAAGGCTAGAATTTCTTTTTCAGAAAATCCTTGCATTGTTTATTTGAGTAAGATTGCTTTTATATCTCCTACGGAAGTACTGGAGATTTTGCAACTTTAAAATTTTAGACTTCAACTCGAGTTTTCCCATATTTTTCTTTATGTTTGTCTTGTCTCATAGCAGGTATTTAATATTGTTTAAAATGGAATATAATGTCAAATTACGGGATAGTGGCAGAACAGTCACTCGAATAAATCAAACTTAGTTACGAATTAAAGTCAATATGTTTGATTATCATTCGTTCGATAAAAGATGCAATATAACCTTAAAAATAATATTTGTCAAATTAAAATCTGAGAAGTCTGGTAAATTTAATGATGTTTCATTTGTTTTATTTGAAGCTGTTAATTCTAATAATACTTTCAAAACTGCTATTATAACATTGATCCCTAACGAAATTTGCCATCAATACTCCCTATTAAAGTATTTATCACAAAGTATAATAAAATTTAAGATATATTGAATTATCAGATGCGGTATACAATTTATTGTTAATATAATTTTAATGTATCGCCCACTTATCCTGAAAAATAAAATATTTATGGAGAAGTGAAAAAGTTTCAAAAGAAAATCTTGAAAGCTGGCTGTTAGTGATAACCTTCATTAAGTCAAATTTTTGTTAAAGATACAATAGAAATTTAACTTTTTCGAAATTCTGAATATAAAACTTCGTAATAAAACTTTCTGTGGCAAATATATTTGTACACGTACATTTTTTAGTTCTCTATTCTCTCATTACCTCCACGTCTATGAGGTTCATTATATTTTTAACAATTTAACCTTTGTAACCAAGAAAATGTTACGTTAATTAACGAAGCCACTAAACTGAGATCACAAATAAAGTATACTAACTGTGTAGTAGTTGTATAACGCTTCGGAAATAGCATTGCAAATTAATTTTGTTTTTAAATTATATTGCTTAATTGCTAAATTATTATTGCTTTTAAGTTTCCAAAAATTTGATATATAATTAATTGTAATTAAACTTATATTTCATTTTTTATAAAACTCTTTTCGTTTTTTTTTGTGGCACGTGTATAAGCAGAAAGTATAAAAAAATTAATAGTAGTTTATGACATCAGGTCAGACATCAATTCTTTTTCTTTTTTTCTAAAATGAAAAGTTACATAAATTACAAGTTACAACAAACTTCATTAGGTACTATGAGTAGTTACTATCAGATTTCGAGTTCTTGGGAAAAGAATCTCATTTGTACAGATTTTGTTGAACCTCTTTTACTTTTGAAGCTGAAGCTCACGTTTTTATTACACACGTGTTTCCCGTACTGTCTAATTTAGCAGCATATTTATTAAACACTCTTATCATTCTCAAGTCAATCTTACCGAAAGAATAAATCTGGTTCTGAAACCACTTAGCCATCCCACGTTAAAGAGAGAGTTTTGGAAGAAATTAAACTTTAGAACGTAGCTTGGTTTATAACTGTTATAATTAGCCATAAAATAATAATTGATCTTCGGGTAAAAACTTTCGCAGAACTTTAATTTTCAAACGCGAAGTACGTAATTTTTTTAGTCATCAAAATCTGAATATTTTGATGTTCAAATACACCGTAATTAGGTTTAGTTAATTAAATTTTAAAGTAACTTACCCAGAGTTGCAGTGCATACATATTATTAAACTACCTGTTTCCGCCGATTAATTAAATTTAACTAACGAAGAGATACTTCAATTATTATAAGGAAAAACTTTTCAAGTAAATAATTAATTGTATTATCAAAAAAACAACTAGCTTGTCGACAACATATTTAATATATAAAAAATAATATTTAATTAATTTTAATTTGATTAAGTAAACATTGACTGGCTTGAATCGTCTTTCGACTGAATTCGTTCAGGTGAATAATTAATAAAACAACAATTTTTGTTTATATCCGCTTGAATTCATCCGTTTTTGAAAGTATCGCTCACAGAAAAAACCAATGAAACCCCACAGTAGAAATAAATATAATAACTGACAATGGTGCGTCGTTTGTTAAATCTTTCATAAAATAATTAACGAACTTCTGCTTTAGCAGAAGTTTGATAATGTAAATTTGAGCATTAAAACTAATAAATAATTCCTTTTCTAAAATTAAGTTATGGCAATGTGACTTCCATCGCGAGTAGAGAGAGCTTGATGCGTTTGTACTAAATGTGTATGGTTAGTTTGCTGTCCGGGTTTAATAAATTAGTAATAGTCATGTTAACCAAATTTACAAATAAATTTTGAAATAAACCTGTTTCAAATACACTTGCCCGGTGTAGAAGATTTAAATGAAATGCACGATGAATTGGAAAATAATAAATCAAATTTTTACAATTTTTTGGACAGGTCAATTTTCATTTTTAACATTATTTGTTTTTTGTTTCGTCACAATGACGTTATTGACATTTTCTTTTGAAATGAGATTATGTTTTCGCGGTTTTTGTGTTTGCAGACTGTAATGATATACATTTTGGGTTGGATGCATAAGGAAATTGTTGAGAAAATAAAATTTCGTCAGAGGAAAAGCATATCCGAACACATCCTTCTCAAAAATTCAATTTTTAAAATAAACACTAACTTACTCGGTTTGTCAACAGTGTAATAAATTTATAATTTTAATTGATGCTACGTAAGATGTTAACTAATTGAGTTTATCAATTAAAGCTTCACCAAACGTATGACGTTTTACTGTTTAATCTATACGGATTATCAGTATTAAATGTTTGATAATTAAATAAACTTCCACCGTTTTCAAATTTAATTAATCCTTTGAGTACACCTACCCATGAAAATGCTTTTGCAAAAATAATTAAATCAATTTGTACTTAACCAAGTTGATATCGTCTAATAACACAAAGCGCGATAAAATTCAAGAACCAAAGTCGGAGATATTATATTGAAAATTTATTTTTATTTACTCAATTTATTGTCGAAGAAGTACTTGTTTGCGTTATTTGTTTTACAAATGGGTATAAATTCTTGCATTTGTTATTCAAATCCGCATCAAAAGGAAAAGGTGTGGGGATCAACTTGGCAAATCCCTTGAGTGAATGTTTCGTGGGTAAGGTCAGAAATGTAAATATTTAAGTTATTTGCTAAATTAATTTTTACATTTAAGGGTACTATTTTCAATCAAACGTTTTTCATAAATAAAAATTTAATTTTAATTCTTTTGAAAGCGCTTTTACCGACGTGAAGTTTTGACAGGAAATAATTAAGAGAAATTAAGGTTAGTCTGTAATGGAAGTTAATTAAAATTCAGAACTTAATAAAATATATTAATTAAAATTCTTCAATTTGCTGCAAAATAAGGAAACAATTAAGACTATTTAAAAATAAATTTGAAATGCTACAAAATAATTTAATTAATTGTTTAGCGATTTTATGCATTTATTCATCATATGAAATAATTTTCAGCTTAGCATTTTATGAATTTCAAAATAACTGATTATACAGTTCTGGTGCTAGAAAACCAAACGATAAGAGAGTAGGCCCATAGGTATTCTTTTATAAGAAAACCACTTTAAATAAAGTAAAAATACTTTCAGACATCAAACATTTTAGCTATCTAAAAATTTTATTATTTATTTTTCAACTTTAACATTTTTTACCAAATACAAACCAAACGCCTTGATGTCGGCTTTCTCGAATAAAAATAATAAAAACAAAATTAAGGAACCTCAAAATACGTTAATTAAAGTGGAACATTAAAGCTAAAGCTAAAGCTACCTAATTAAGCAGTATTTACTGCCCCTGAAATTATAAAAAGCTAAACGCAGTAATACAGATAGCTATGCAGCTTATATCTGGCTGCCGAAGCTATTTAGCAACCATATCTTTCTTTTATTGCTAATCTAAAGATTGTCTTCGACAAAATTATCATTTAATCTACATCAGCCGTTATTAGATAAAAATTGACAATTTATTAGTTTATTAATGTACTTAGGAAAGCAGAGTAATATAATTTATCTTAGAAACAAAATAAATTAAACCATATAAAAATTATTTACACACTACGTAATTCTGTGTGGGGGTGAAGGGAAACTTAAAATACTATATTACAGCAACTACTATAATAATTCTTCTTTCTTCTTCTCAGCTTCCTTTTGCCCACTGCTGGGCATAGCCCTCTCCTATAATCTCTCGCTAATAATAATAACTCGCTAGTTAAGCTTCCCGCTCTCGTTTCTGTTGACGGTACGTGTGCTTTGATATACTCTTAATGTTCGCTGTCAGTCGTGGTCTTTTTCTTTACTGCGTCTGCCACTATACTTTTAACGCCACCGATGATACGACATTTTTTGATACTGGAATTGGAATTCCCCGACACAGAAAACTTCAGCAGCGACGTACCAAACTCGACTAATAATCGTGTTTCAAATCGCGCAACTGTTTTTTCCCGTTTTAAAGACATCCTTTCTCAACCCCCTTCTCTGGTCTCCACTGCACGACCCGCGAGACATCCGAGACGGTTCACCACGACATAGACGCGTACGCTTTTTGAGGTTTAAATAGCTAATCGTCTACAAAATTCTATTTTGTTAGTTTTCGACAAACTTTGGCAAACTTCAGTTAAACTTCTTTAAAGTTCAAAATTCAAAATTTTGAATTCCCCTTGTCTAAATTTTATTCACCACTCAGATCGACGCGGCCAAACCCGCGTCAGCGTATATTTTGATCCAAGATCTCCAACGCCCGTTACCCACTTGCCAGACGAAGAAGATTAAAGCGCCTACGGCGCTAAACGCTTTGCATTGCCATTCCGCTACGCTACAGTCGTGGTCGATCCCCTTTTTGATATTTTTTAACACACATTTGGTAAACTTTGGTTCAACTTCTTCAAAGTTCAAAATTCAAAATTTTTCAATCCTTTTTTTAATTACTCACCACTCAGACCGACGCGGTCAAACCCGCGTCAGCGTATATTTTTATCCAAGATCTCTAATCTACAACCAGATGAAGAAGATTAAAGCGCCTACGGTACTAAACGCTTCGTATTGCCATTCCGCTACGCTACGCTATGCAGTCGTGGTCGACACCCGGACGAGTTCTATGACTTTGAGTTTCACCGTTGGCGAGTTCTGTCATTCTACAGGTATATTTTTAAAATGGTTATGTTGTTATGTAATGTTTGTTTTTAACCGACTTCAAAAAAGGAGATTATCAATTCGGTTATATTTTTTTTTAATGTTTGTTACCTCAGAACTCCGTCATTTATGAACCGATTTTCAAAATTCTTTCGGCGTTCAATCAAGTATAGTTTCAAGTTGGTCCTATTATAATTTCATTTGTATTGAACCCTGAACTTCGAAGATAAACCGGAAAACCCGTCAAATTTCTCCTCAAAATCGTCTTAATAACGCATTAAGTACTGAGTACCTGTACCTGTTTTTATATTACCTGTTCTTGCCCGGTGGGTCACAATCTTTTCTTAAGTACCCTACTTTTATTAATCTTCTAAGTAGTACCACAGATTAAATATACTACAGATAGCTCGCGTAATGTATTTTATTCATTTCTAGTGGGCTGCCTATCCTTATAATATATTGCTAGTGGGGTACTAGAAAGACAACTTCCGTAAGTACCGGATCATACCACGCTCTTTCTCTAAGACGCCTTATAAAAATGTCTATGTGTGATAATTAATGGCTGGCAGCACGATTTTACCTCAACCGTGGCTAGAAGAGAAATGAAAAGTACTAACCACGAAAAAACACGAATAGCCAGCGCCTCTACGATATATAGTGAATGGCTTCCATACTAAGAGAATTGGCTTCCAAATAAATGAATAACGGACTCCCGTTCTCCCATAAGCGCGAGTTTTTTGTAGTATATTTAATCTGTGGTAGTACGTTAAGTATAAGGTAAATATAAATAGTAAATACATTTATATCAACTATAATCGGATTTTCAAACGTTTAGCAGGTCTACCCATACTCGCTTTCGATAAATAGTTACGAAACGCAACATGCACTAAAAAGCATGAAATAAAAAAAATAAAACCGACTTAAAAAAAACTACTATGATAAAACTGCACTAAAAAGTAAAAGATAATTACGTTATTTAGTTACTTCAACTAGCTGGCATAGGCGATCAATTATTGTGATCTTTGCAGTCGGTGCCTGCCAAGCTTTTAAAAAATTTTGTTTTAGTAATTTAGCCAGCTTGGCTGGTACCGACTGCAAAGATTACAATAATTGACCGCCTATGCCAGCTAGTTGAAGTAACTAAATAACGTAATTATTTTTTACTTTTTAGTGCAGTTTTTTCACAGTAGTTTTTTTTTGTAGTTTTACATTGATGTGTAACATCTTTCCGCTTGCTTATGGGGGTAAGTTCGTGAAATGAGACGGAAATGTGTAACAGAAGCCAGAAAAACGCGAGCTATTTGATTTGACTAATGAGCGCAAAAATTATTTTATAGGAATACAAAAACAAATTTTGCATCAACTCGCGATCATCGAATGATGTATTTATGTTTCAAGCACATAACGCACTACGCTGTGACGGTTCATCTAATAAGATTGTTTTAATTTGTATTATCTGGTACAGATTGGGGTTACGGTTACTGGTTAACGCCGTTCTATCTACTTTGCGATTTTTAAATGATTTATAATTATTAATTATTTTAAATAATAATGTTGCTTACTAGCAAGGTGAGATGTCAGATGTTACACATCATATCCGAGTACTGTAAGGCTCGTCACTCAACCACGGCCTATCGTAGATCCATGTGAAAACGTATGTTTAAAATACATGTAAATTTTTTATTTTTAAATTCGATTTTTTTGAAGACTAATGGATAATCCAACAAAATTTTTGTTTTAATATGCTTAGAAAAGTGTCCTATTTTCTATAGTGTAGTTAAAATTTTGAAATTCGTGGTGAGAGTTAACTGACAGTTTCCTTTTTTAGAATTAAATTTTGGGTGTTTATTTCAATAATTAAATAATCTTAGAATGAACAAGTTAATTAAACGATTTTTAATAATGTTTTAGTTTATTTATAAATTTTGTGTGCCCACCTTAAATATATTGAGCCCACTTTGTTCCTACCCATTTAAAAATTGCTGGCGTCGTCGCTGGGTCACTCAAGTAACAATTATCGGTTTTCTATGCCCCCAACGAGCACACGCAAATTTAATTACTAATAAACTCAAACAAGTTTTTCATCCAAACTGTAGATGATGCTGAAGATCACTTTTCAATGTGACTAAAAATTAAAGCAACTGCTCTTTCCAAAAATACAGACCTACAGATAAAGGTAATAAAAAACTACTCACCCCGATAGCTATCGTTGAGCTTACAAATCTGTACTTATACAAAAAAAAATACTTCTAACCCTAGAGTCTGGCAGTATACAGTTACAATCTTCTTTAACCCACGAACAATTGGAGACGATGGTTCAAACAAAATAACTCAAGAGTTTGGTGCAGCTGCTACGGACTTGCCACTGAGGGCAAATGGAACCTTCGGTGTCAAGCCCTCAAGACAATCCACAACCACACAAGTCACTTTCAAATAAAAACCAATAAATGGTGATATGGCTAAGATTAAGGTAGCGATGGTAGCCATAAAATAACCAAAAACAACAGTAATAAAGTAATAAAAGATGATAAAAGAAAGGTAAAAGGTGCTTCCTAACGAAATTGAAGTTAATTCTAACTGCAACTATGTTGGTTACAAAATTGTAATTCAAAATGTCGCATTTCATGTAAGCATGCATTGGAGACAGGGCCGGACTTAAAAATAACAAAATGACAAAATTTTGTTACAATGATAACTTCGTCCTTTTTAGCGGCACTGGGCTGTTTAATTCGTGAAGAATTCGCGCTTCTGATACAGTGCCTACGGTGTCTGCTGGTAGCTATTTTTTTTATATTTTTGTTGTTTTTTACTGTTTCTTCGATCAATTTGGTACTACAGTGGCGGCAATATGAAACGCCCGGTCATAAAAATTTAAGTTATTAGTATTTTTTTAGAGATGTATTAACGTCGTGCCTTTATGACATCCTCTAGACGGCGAGGCATTCATTACACTAACTGTTGCAGGTAGTCGACCCTTAGATTATTGTCCCATACAAATTTCAATGCATGTATTACGTTAGGCCCACTCTTTGAAGAGTTTTGAAGCACGTACCGTTTTATTAGTGTCCACAAATTCTTAATTCAATTTAAATTTGGGCTATTACCTGGCTAATCGATTATATAAATTGCATTATTAATTAAATAATTAGTTACATGTAACAAATAAAAAAATATCAATTGGATATTTTTGCATAATTTGTTACTTAAATGTACTACAATTATTTACAAAAATATTTCCTACGATTTTTGCACTATGGCAAGTGCGTTATTTTGCTGAAAATATCACTCTTCATTTTCTGCGTATAAATTTAATACCAACGGTTGTAAACTGCTTTTCAGTATATCTAAATATTCTATAAGGTTCTATAAATGCCAAAAATTATATTTTAAGCAACTGTAGGGTCTAATGCTGTAACCTTTCTCGATATAGAGAAAGAGGCTGATAGTCTAGCAGTGGACTGAAGAGGCTGATAATGGATGATGATGATGAACTAAAGTTACCCAACCAAGTTCAACCACTACTAATATAAGTTTCGACAAAACTTATCCAAACACAAATGCAATAAACATATCATTTTACCTATTTTAAAGATTAATAATTTTAAATCTAAAATAATGCAATAAACCAAAACTTATAAAAATTTAATATTAAATGAATTCCAGCAAACGTCGAAATAATGAAGCAGATAGTAGAAATACCAAATTAATATCGGTAAATAAGATTGCCAAGACTGTGAAAGAGATTTTTAAATTTTGCCATAAAAATTTAAAAATTCAATGTGCTATCGGTTAGTGTTTTGAAAGGAACTTTATTGTTTTTTACTTAAGTCTGGCTTAAGTGACGTTTCAAAGACTATTCTAATATTTCTCGACGACAAGAATCTGCTCAAGTGATAGTTACGGTCGCGGTATCAGAAAAAAATGCTTCTCCTCTTACGAAATTGGTTGAGTAAAAATGAACAATGACTACCGCATTTATCAGATTTAAATTTGATGGACTTTGGAATTTAGAGAATTTTACAAGCCAAGAGTTGCTCTACAAAACACATGTTATTAGAATCTATATTTTTATTGATTTCACAAAGGTAATTTATTTAATTTAATTTATACTACAATAATATACTAACTGTTGTGTTCACATAATATTATATAAAACAAATAAAAACATAAAAATTTAAACAAAACAAAACGAAATTCATATCTCATTTGTAAACTGGTAATTTGTGATTTCAAAATAATTCATTAAACCCGAAAAACGGAAAAAGTTTAAAAAATACAATTTTTTTAAATTTTATTAACTAATGTGATCGTGGGAGCACAGCAGTAAGCTAGCGAAATTATTCGTACGTAAATAAAATAGATTGCATTACTTTTTTAATTTGTTATTATTGAGTATTTTTCATTCGATAAAATATATAATTATAAACTACCGAATCATTTGGTTTAATTTAAATTAAATTAATATGTATGCGGAATATTATTTTTTGACTCCAGATATGATATAAATCGATATATGATTATCGAACCTTTTTGTTCATAAATTAAATTTCGCATAAGCATAAGCTTTGGGTTCCATGTTTACCAAAATTTTCCACACCAGATTCCACGGATATAATTAGTTTTTAGCTAAAACCTTAGAACAAAGTAGTTTTATGTCATACTCTTTGTATTATTTCAGCCGGGTATCGTAAAGCTTTCATCGACGAGCTACTAAGCAGGAAACCCCGGTTCTATTCTTCCATTGATCCAGTTCTAATTTCTTATTTATAAAGTTTGTAGAATACACCATTAACTCTCTTAGGATTGAATAGTAATAATATTGTAAAGATTTTGTGAATATTCCGTTTTCAAATTTGATGGCTTGTTAAATTGTTATTATCAATTCTTGATTGTTGTATTTTTCTTGTAGACTTCGTAGAAAACCAATTGTACGGTTTAAACTATTTAATGAATGCAGTATATTTACTAGAAAGACCCTAAGAAATTTTACAAAGAAGGAACAATATCTAAGTTCACTTTAGAGTTGTATAGAGTCACATTATAGTGGGTCTCTCTAAAATACTAAACACATTTACACAAAAAGGATGCATTAAACATTTTACAACTTTTCCACTAAAATGCACCGAGCATACTAAATAAAACCAATATATTCGAGTTTAAAATTGATTGATTTATTATAAGTAAGATTTAATTTTTTTTATAAAACTTTGACATTTACTATATTTGTTATAAAATGGTTAAGGTTATTAACATGTGATAATATTTTTTTATAAAAAAATATATTTATTATGAAAACTTGTTGAAAATTATACAATACATTGCAGTTATAGCATGGCCCATCGGTCAGCCGTATTTGAATTTTCTTTCATTTTTTGTTTTTAATTTAGCAACCCTAAACTTCGGCATTTGCTAAATATTGGCTAACTGCCTCGCAAAAACTTTTTAAAAATTTTATTAAAGCAATCAGGACCAGCACAATTAAATAATAAGTTTGGTATCATTTTAAAGTAAAATCCGGTATATCCGATAGGTTACTCTATATAACCAATTTTGGACTGGCTATGACATTTTTAATAATACAATGTTTAAAATGTTATCGATATAATTAAAAATCACTGAAAAGTTACATTAATATAATTTGCTATGTACAAAGAAAACTGTCAAAACTTTTAATAACTATGCCAATAACAGAAGAATTGGTTAATAAATTTTTTATTTGCTAATAAAAGTTCAATCAAAATATCGATTAATTAAATAATTGTAGTTTAGGGTATTAGTATAAATCTAAACCCCTGTAGGGGTTACCTAAACTATTTGATAAAAGATTGGTGAAAGTGAGAATTAAAGGATTTGACCGTCATAATTTAATTTATACTTTACTTTGAGAAGATAACTGACAATTCGATAAAAAGATAATATAAATTCTGTAAAAGTTTCAGAAAACTTATGTAAAAGTAATACATCTGAATAACTATAAAATCTAAAAAGTAAAATTTGTTCTGATCACAAGTTCAAATTTAATATTTTGTGAAGCATTCAAAAATTTATAATTTCCAGATTTTCAAATTTTTACATAATATTATTGAAACAGATGCGAACATTACTAAAACAAGATAAGCTTTCTCTGCTGCTAACTCTAAATACGTGATATGAATCTAAATGACGTTATTTTTGTCAAGCCTAACATTTTAGACAAATTTTTCACATCTTAACTGTCTAAATTGAAATCTATAGTATTTGCTTGAAATTAGGTAGACACTTTTGCAAATTGCCATAAATATATTTAAGTTGATGGAATATTTATTGGTAGATATTTATTTGCGAATGTCACATCTTATAAAACATAACATTTTAACTCTTAGAAGTATCGCAAGAGACTCGAAATATACAAAACTGTATAAATTGCGATTCAAATGTATAAGTTTCTTTTCCTATTTATTTTCTTCTGATCATATAAGATTTTGAATTAGTTAGCTTTATAACAAAAAATATTTAATAATATCAAACAAAAGATTTCTTTAAATTTATGAAAGAAGTATCCTACGTCTGATGCTGATTTTATACAACTTTTAAAACAATTTAATTCTATACGACATAAAAACTCAATTGAAAAAATATTGTTCTAACAAAAGAATACATTTTTAAGTAAATATTCATTTACGCATTTAATATTGTTAACATTTAAATTGTAAATGTAGGAATAATCAGGCCTTCCCTGTTCAATACGCGTTCTGAACCAGCTTTAGAAGTAATTTGAGAGTAAACAATATTTAAATCTTTTATTTATATTTAAATGATCTAATAAAATTTAATATAAAATAAAAAAGTAATAACACAGATGCTGAAAGAATCGACAAATTAAATTTATCAATTTATTCAACCTTTCTTCGTATTGGAGATCATACGGATTTTATTCTACGACTGATCCAAGCGAAAGATAAGTGTAGTATTTAAGTAACTAATTTTCAAAAACTGTTTGAGGCATGAAAAATACATTTCAATATAATTTATTAACATTCGAAATTAAAAATTTATATGCGTTTTGATTTATTTTATCATTGTTAAATAAACTTTAGCATTTGCTCATGCATTTACAAATTGAATTTGCATATTGTTTAAATAGCTTGATGGTATTTAAATTCGTTTTTGAGTATTATCCCAAAAACTGTAATTTATTTAAATAGAGAAAGTCGAAAACGTGCTTAATAATTCTGGATAAAATCCAATTAAAAGTTAGAGAAAAATCTAACTACAACCAAGTTATACGACTACTAGTGTACATAATACCTACCCAACCATCAAAGAATGTTTGACCTATACATTTTTAAAACTCAGTACTTGAAAGTCAAGTTTTGTACAGACTTAAATAATAAACGCAGTCGAAAAACGGATCGACTGTACCTACTTCACCTTTGAATATTTAATTTTAAACCCGATTTAATTAAAAGTGCTCGACTTTTTAAATTAGTCTTTCTTATTAAATTCCACATCAATGAAAGGTCAACACCAATATTCATAATAATTTACGAAATTGTTTTCCAAGAATATTTTCTAAAAAGCATTGTTCAATATTTGGAAAGGTTGATTACAAGATTACAAGTCTGCAAGTAATAATAATTATTATTAGACAAAATTATAACACCTTATATTATATCCAATTAATTATTAACAGGTTGTTATGGAAACGGACACCTAAATTTGTTCAATGAAAATTAATACTTTTAAGTGTTTCTTGTTTAAACCAAACACTAAATATAGAATCTACAAAACATGTTAAGAATCTTGTGATGACTTACGAATATTTTATGACCTTATAAAGAAATTAGAGAGAGGCTCAAAATAAGTAGATAGGCTAAACTAATGTTAGACCACATTGGAATTTCAAATTTTTAATCCGTATTATCTAATTAGTTCTCTTACTAGAAATTTTTATTTTGCGGGTCTCTATTATTAAAATTATACTATAGATTTGAAAACCATCTTCAAGTTGGTAAGAAGGTCTAATCTAAAATGGTATCTAGCAAGGAGCTGTAAGTCTTATGTTCATGAAGACTATCTCAGCCATAAGGCTAAAGCTCTGACATGTAATGAAAGGTTATCATTTTGGTTATGTTTGAGATCACACTTAGAGTCTTGAATATTCTCATTTATGTTCTCCATAACCACCTTTTATTTTTGATGTGTAACATCTTTCCACTCGCTTATGGGGGTAATTTCGTGAAATGGGACGAAAATGTGTAAGAGGAAGCCAGAGAATAATATAATTATGTTGCAAGCACATAACGCAAAACGCTGTGAGGGTTCTTCTAATAATATTGTTTTAATTCGTATTATCTGTTACAGATTGGGGTTACGGTTACTAATAACGTAATGCCGTTCCACCATTTATAATTATTAATTATTTCAAATAATAATGTTGCTTACTAGCAAGGTAAGATGTCAGATGTTACACATCATATACGAGTACTGCAAGGTTTGTTTTTTTTACTTGTTTTAAATATTTTCATTCGTTTAACGTTAATCCGTTTCTTTTAATTCCAAACTTCACGCTATCCGTATTTATTAAACATTGCTTACAACAATGTAAATAATGTTAAACAACATTTATTTATAATGTTGGACATTAAAAACATCTTTAGATAGTATGTGATATGGTTTTGCCTGGAACATTATCAAGAAGTAGTGAAATTTTAAAACTGATTACATTAAACAAAATACGAGTACGTAGCGACTCCCTAGTCAATAGAGTTATCTTAGATTATTTATAGTGCAATGCACGTATCATGACAATTGCGTTGAGTATCAAGAGACGAGGTAGATTAATACAAAACATGATTATACACAAAGTTAAGATAACGTGACGCACCTTTTCAAGTCAAAGTTGAATTTATTTTCTTAAATTTTTTCATATAATTTACGAACAATTTTTGCGGTTCTAGTTTATGATGTTTCAATTTTGAATGTATTATACATTTTGTTATTTTGCAAAACAAAAAAAATTAAAAACTGTAATTGATACTAACCCAATTTTTTAGCCATAAACTGCATATCATCAACAAACAATTAAATGAAAGTTGATATAGATTTAATTCCTAAAAATTTACGAATCAAAAAGTAAAAAATACGTAGTTTCCTACAGAATAAAAATAATAAAAAAACATAAATAGCAAAAGAAATGTTGAGAAGAATAAGTATGGTTTTACAATTTGGTGCTGAGATGGCATTGATCTTACCAGATTCAATATACTACATCAAATCTGACTAGGATGTGGTAGATCCTAAACCTAAAATTGCAAAAAAGCTACATTTTTGTTTTGGTTTATTTCATATTTATTGATGTGATATTGGTATAAAAATACCGAAATACCAAATGCACTTACTTGCTCGGGGTAGCTCTTGCGTCGGGAGTAGATCAGGTTTACTCAGGGTCGAGAGTTTAAAAATTTGTTTCTTTAATAATTTTAATTAAACAACAATATAATACCAAAAATACAAAAACAATAACAATAATTTTAATTATTAAAGTTATATTACCAAGATTCAATTTTAAAATATTCGTTCCAATACAATTTAAAATGGTAACGTTAAATTTTATGATATCGGTTTGCAGCTGTCCAGCTTATCAAACTGCGTTGTCGTTCCTTTAACAAATTTGTATTAAATATTTAAAACTTTAAATTAATGATTTCCAATAAATAATCGTTCATCAAATAAAAAATCTCCTTTAATAACCAACAAAAAAAAATCTAAAAAAAACTCACAAAATCCAAATCTATTAAATACTCCTATATCAAAACTCGAATTAGCAACACTCGTATAAAAACTCAGGATCGGTGAAGCAAAAATTCAGGCCTCCGTAATTTTCGTCATCTTGTCAAAAAAGCCCTATTCCAACTAAACTTTCTGGCAACCTTACATTTGTAAAATTTTAAATGCTACGAAACTTAGATTTAAAATTGAAAAATTACAACTGGAGCTGCCAAATCACTTTGTAGCACGACATTTTTTACCCCCTCTGAATTTTATGAGTAAACCAATAAGTTCATGATTACAATTTATAAAGTTGTCGTTTCACAAATAAAATTCTTAATTTTTAAAATTTTAAATCATTGAATCAATAAATAAAATATAAAGTTTCTTTTTTCTCTCCTTAAGTAAATTTTTACAAAATTACAAAATTTAATTTTAATATGCAAGTGCTCAAACAACCGTGAATGCCAAGTGTAAATTTGGTATATCACATGCTTAAAAACATGACGTAGTCCTACATTAAGAAGAAGAAGAATTTTAAATCAAACTCTTCGAATTGAATTAAAATAATCAAATGTTTACAGAAAATCATTATATCATTTTTTTTCATCCCAATTCTTGTTTTTTTTTTCATTTTCTTGTTCTATATTTCTACGAATAAATTTTCTTCTTGGTAGTTCACATTTCCGGCACCAGTCTTTGCCATCCCCAACATGTCTTCAAATTTCTCTACTATTAATTTTTGTCCCTGATCTTGAATTTTCCGTTTCGTTATTTTCTTCAATTTTTATATTTTCCATTTTAATTACCTTCTGTGATCCAATTCCAAAATTTTTCTTTTCTACCTTTCCAATTTTTATTTTTCTAGTAGTAAGTGTTAATATTTTAATCTCCAAATTTTTCCTTTTTTTTATCTTGCTTTTATTCTTAATGCAGCGTTTTATTTTCTTCAATAATTTTCCTAGAGCAAACAACCTAATAAATCCAAGCTTTTTCTTTGTTTTCTTATCAATTCATTTATTATTTTTCCGTTTTACATCCTTATTTTTCTTTTTCGTAACCTTTCTTTGATCTGTTATTTCTCCATTGTGTATTATTGAGTCCAACCTTGTCGCTATTTCTTTTCCCATGTTTCTGATATCTTGTATTATTTTATTTTTAACATCTTGGCTATCTTCCTTTTCTTGTTCTTCTTTTATCAATAATTCTTCTTTTGCTGATATCTCTCTTAATTTCTGTCACTTCTTCATCCGTGGCACTCAAATCGTTCTTTTTTTCAACACATCGACTCCGCATTTCTTTTCTGAATTCTTCCTTGAGTCTTTCTTCTCTCTTAATTAATTCTTTCTTATTTTATTCTTCCTTTTCGAGTAATTCTTTCTTGTCTTGTTGCTCCTTTTCCTTGTCGTTTCACTCTTTTGCCTGGTCTTTTTCTTCAAAATATCTAAAATAAATCAATTTAATCAATCAAAACAAAAAATTAAATTATTTTTATTAAATTATTAAATAATTAAAATGATTAATTATAATAATACTCAACAAAAATTCCAATTACAAAATATTAGCCCAAAAAATACTTAAGGTCGGCGCGGCGGAGCAAAAATCTAGTCCTCCGCCGTTTGCGGTATCTTGTCAAAAAAGCCTCACTCCAGCTCAATTTTCTGCCAACCTAACATTTATAAAATTTTATCCCCTACGAAACTTAAATTTAAAATTCAAAAATTCAAAATGGGGCGGCCAAATAACTTTGTAACACGAAAATATAATACTTAAATACTAATTTATTATTAGATGTGTTTGATAGATTTGTGTTCAAATTTCCAACATAATTCTGTAATTACGATATTATTACAAGACTATGGCAAGAAAGAAAAGGACAAATAAGAAAAAAATTTAAATTACAAAATTTAAACAAAAATAATAAGAATAAAATCTTAACAATAAAATAATTATTAATTATAAGTATAAGTCTAACTGAAAACATTAAAAAAACTTGAAAATTAAGAATAAAAAAAATAAAAATTGTTGCAAATTATAAAAATAATTTCAATTTAAAAAAGAAATATTACAGATTTAGAACGCCAACGGAATAAGATTTGTTGTACGAATGTTTTCTTTAAACTACGCCGACTAATTTTTAATGGTAAAATTAAATTTTGAAGCAAATAATTAATTCATCCGTGATTTTTAAAGCGAAACTTGATATTAAGCATATTAGTGTTCAGAAAAAGAAGAAGTAAATAAGAAATACTTCTGCATTGAAAATACAGGATTTCAAACTTTCAATCGACTACTTTACAAAGATCGACCTTAAGTTAATGAATAATTAAATTATCATATCAAATGCAACAAAAACTTTCTAAGTACTTGTGTAGGTACTTTAAACATTGTTAAAACTTCCAATGCTTTCAAAAATTACTGCATAAACGCTTACGTAATTAAAACTTTGTTCAAACTTTGTGTTGTACTGAAGTTTAACTTTAATTGGTTAACATTTTTAATGCCTTATTTGAAATCTATACAATAATACAGGATAAGTGTTTCATTTAACTTAAAATTGCTAGTGCGTGAAAATACAATGAATTACTTAAATTAGCGGTTTATTCAAAATTTTGCTCTTAATTTATAATATTATATTGTATAATGAAATTGTTTGATAAATTATTCCAGCCCCAAGCTACAGGCAAGTTTATAAATCATTATAATAATTGAAAATTTTTTTTACCAATTGAGAGTTTAACCAGCGAATTGCTTCGGAGTAATAAGGAGCTTTAAAATTAAATAGATTTAAACAATATAAAAAAACCAATCTTCTCGATAGCACAATTTCCCAGCACTGCCACTATTACTTTCAGTACACCTGAGAATTTAACATCAACGCGAAAGATATCAGTATTGAGCATCAAGGAAGAATACCGTTTTGTTCAATAATTGGCAACCCTCATAAAAAATTTAAAAATAAAACGTAATTTATATAATATAGCCGTCTAATTTTTTCCTTATAGCTGAAACAGTTAATCCATTAATTCTACTGCAAATCCATCACTTACATCAGCTTCGCATCGTGTTCACAAAAAAGCTACCCACGACAACCCTGCTACTAATAATAATAATAATACTTTTTAAGTAAATATAATCGTTGAAAGAGTTATTTGTGTTTTATATTTTATAATTATACAGAATTGGTTATATTTTTAAAATATCTACGAGAATGACTTTAGATCATTTTTAAAATTAAATAAAGAATTATGTTTATGTAACAGGTAATACAAATTAAAACTATGTTATTACATTAACCCTCAATAGGTTAGTGCGTTATGTGCATGAAACATAATTACATCATTTGGTGATCGCAAGATCGAACCTCATGCCGGACAAGTTCTTTTTAATGGCATTTTATAATTCAAATGATGTCTATGTATGATGCAAAGCCGATCCTGCCTCTCTCTCGCTTGTTTTTTCTCGCTCTCGCTTGCGGAACGTGACAATTTTTCGTGCAGGCAGCCGCTATATAAATTTATAAGACGTTATCACGTCAAAAAAAAAATTAGTCACCTGAGCTGGTTTACAAAAATCAAGGATCAACGAATTCTACAGGATTCTTATATTTATTTTAAATGATATTAACCCGACTTTTCTAGATCTTAATAATTAATTAAAGAAAAAAATAATTATACAGAATTATAAAATATAAATGAATAATAAGTAGTATAAAAGAAGTTAGGTAATAATTAAAAACAAAACTTTAATTAAAAGATACCGTTTTGCACTTCAGAAATAATTGTATTAGTTTTCTCCGTAGCTTTTAATTTCTAAAGGCTGAGTAAAATATTTAATTAATGGTTTTCTTTTAAAGACTTTTGTCAATATTCCATTAGATGCCTATTTAGTCACAATTTAAATATAAATTTAATATTTTGATTTCACGGTGTACGTAACTGTTTTATGAAATTATTAAATTTTCATTAACTTTCATTTAAGTTTAAGTGGTGTTTGATGTTTAATTAATTTTTTGTCGCAGATTTTATAATCCGGTTATTATGTTAATGGTTATAAAAATATTACTAAGTTTTCATTTTCAATTTATACGAAACTTTTCTCTTACAATATATTATTTTATATTTCAGGAAACTAAAAAAATTTTAATTGAACTACATAAATTTGATTTGGTGTTAGTTGGTTTTCCGCAATAATAAAGTGATGTAAGTTTTGCGTAATTTTTTTAAGCTAAAAACCATTTTCACCATAATTCAGGTGAAAAACATGCTAATATATACTATGTGAACTTTGTTGCAATCATCCGTTTTTTTTTAAATCCTTTATCATTTTAAGTTTATTGTTGAAATTTTCATTTCCTCTGCTTTGTGTATAAGGCAAAATAATTGCGAAATGCTCGTTTGACTAAAATAAAATATATATTTACTCATCGTAATACCAACTACATTGAAAAACTCGAAACAAATTTCAAGAAGTATTTTTCATTATTTATCTTTAAATATCGTGAAGTGTCCGGAGACGTTTGAAGCTATTACTTTTAATAAAAAATTACTCGTGTTTTCATAAAGCCTCCGGTCATTTAGTTTATGTTGTATCAACTTTTGTAGGCATTTATAAAATCAGAAAAACGAAATAAAACAGTAAATTTTCTTTTTAAAGGTTGATAAAAGTTTTTCTTTCAAATAAATTTTCTTTTTCAAATTTTTTTGTGCGTTAATTAAGTTTTTTCTTTTTTATAATAAATAATGTCGATGAATTTCATTTGGAAATGAAATTTATTTGGTTATATACCTACTGCATAAAAATAAAAATGAACGCTTCATCATAAAAGAATAAAATCATAAAAGCTTTTTTATTACGCTATAATGAAAAGCTGTTCAGGCTGTTATCTTTCACAATTCTCTAATATTTAAATCCCAATAAAAATGTTGCATCGCGTAATATTATTTACTCTAAAGCATTTTGTTATTTAAATTTTTTTTAATGAAATCTATTAGCTGGATGACACTTTTGTTTGTTCATGTTAAACTTGTTAACTTAACTCATGTAAAATGTAATTTATGCCTGAAAATGAAAACTTTCAATAACATTTGTCTATAAATAAATAGTACACTTGATAACATTTATTAACTTTAACCTTCATTAATAATTAAGTCAAAATGACTTGTTTTGCTAAATAATTACAAAATTTATACGAAGCCAATTATTGCTTGTCCAGCATGTTATCGACAATTACTTATTATTTTGTGTAGACTGTAAAATGATGCTGGTAGTGTCATTAATACAATAACGAAAAAATGATGTAAATTTACAATAGCATCAATTAATCACTTCGACCGTATTTTCTATTATAAAGTGAAATGTTGTACTAAAACGAAAATCAATTTAATTTAGTCACTATATTAGTAAAAATTTAGAAACTAACAAGATCTAGTCATCGATCATTTATGTAAGACTAATGTCTGTACTTACCTTAATGACCTTCCGTGCTACCTTGTGCTTATCTTACCAAACTTTTTGTTTCTGAAATAAATTTTAAAAAACTAATTAAAATAATATTTAAATTATAAAATTAGAAACCTTTTGAGTTACTTCTAGCGATGCTCATAAACTATGCCGCACCCACGAACCAAATCACCACTGGTGCACTGTGGGTACGTCTACACTTTTGGTGCAGTTTTTTGCAGTTTAGTGAAGTCATCAATTATTCCAAAATAAAATAGTGCATAAATTCTTAAGGGTGTAATTTTTAGACCTATTTCAAAACTTCATTTACAGCGCAAAATTGGCTTAAGATATTGCGATGATTTTTTTTTAATACAAGATAATTGTTCAAACAACCTGATATAATTTTTAAGGTGTTTTGATAAAAAACAACGAACCTTACAGTACTCGTATATGATGTGTAAGATCTGACATCTCACCTTGGTAGTAGCAACATTATTATTTAAAATAATTAATAATTATAAATTATTGATGTGTAACATCTTTCCACTTGCTTATGGAGGTAATTTTGTGAAATGAGACGGAAATATGTAACAGGAAGTCAGAAAAGCGCGCGCTATTTGATTTGACTAATAGCGCGAATATAATTTTATCGGAATACATAGACATTATTTATATTATAATATGCCATTTAAAAAAACTGTCCGATGTAAGGTTCGAACTCGCGATCACCGAATGATATAATTATGTTGCAAGCACATAACGCAAAACGCTGTGAGGGTTCATCTAATAATATAGTTTTAATTCGTATTATCTGTTACAGATTGGGGTTACGGTTACTGGTAACGTAATGCCGTTCCACTTATTTCGCGATTTTAAATAATGTATAATTATTAATTAGTTCAAATAATAATGTTACTTACTATCAAGGTGATGTTACACATCATATACGAGTACTGTAAGGTTCGTTTTTTTTTAATCTCAAAGTAGGTGAAACGGCTTTATGTTACATGCAACCCCAATCTGTACCAAATAATACCAAATAATTCCAGCGTAGTGCATTATGTGTTTGAAACATAATTGTATCATTTGGCGATCGGGAGTTCAAACCTCACACTGGACAAAGTTTTTTTAATGGCATTTTAAAATACAAATGATTATTATTATTAATACAAATTAATATTCCGATAAAATAATTTTAGCGCTTTTTAATCAAATCAAATAGCGCGCGCTTTTCTGGCTTCCTGTTACACATTTCCGTCCCATTTCACGAAATTATCCCCATAAGCAAGCGGAAAGATGTTATAAATCAAAAATATATATTTTTATTTAATTAATAAGTCTTTTATATCAAATAGGAAGAATTATTAACATTTTCAAATATGTCATACCGTAGTTAGTGTAAAGATTTTACATAATCTGCATTAAAAATTTTAAAAAAATTTGTATTATGAGAGATGTAAATGAAGTTTTGTTTCGGCCATACATTCAATGATTTGAAAACGCGAGCGATAACAGCGCGCAAACAATTATCCTCTCTCTATTATAAAAAAAATCATCGTAAAATCTTAAGATACATCATTTACAGCGCAAAATTGGCTTCTAATATTGTAAATTTGAATTTAATTATAATAGGTGCGAAATTTTAAATTTAGTTCATTTTTGGATACTTTAAAATACAACATTTTGACAACAGGGGTTTTAAAACACAGAAAGTCGATTTCCGTTAGAAATAAGGGACCGTTAGAATTATAGAACGCAGGTAGGCCCTTACGTTTTTTAACATCGAAGAAAGAGATTGTGGTTTTCGTGCGGCGAATGTTTTAAAAAAGTTATTCAATAATTGAATTTAAAATTATTTCAAATATATTTTAGTTATCAACAAATTTAAAATACGTAAGTTAAATAAATTTATTAATTATAATCTTTTTAAATAAAGGCAGAATGGGGTATTAGAATTTTCAAGTTAATACGTAATAAGTGATCCACCACGTGGTCATGAATTTAAAACTATTTTAAAATTACTTCATCTTTAGATTTAAGATTTAATTATTGGTTTGAGATTATGATTTATACATTATTATATTTAAACGGGATGGCTAATGTAATGAAAGGGATTTATTATTCATATGTGACTTAGGAGGTATCTTTATAATACAACTATCAGTGGTAATTATTTTATTTTAATTTTGTTTAAGACAATTAATATGAAGGCGGTTGTTTTAAGTCGAAAATATATAGCATTCCATAATTTAATTTAGATGAATTGCACAAAAAAAGGGGTGGACGCTTAAAATCATAAGATGGCCGTGGCAACATGTCGCAGAAATGGCTCATAACTGGAAGCTGTAACCGCAATAGGACCTTCTTATGTGGCAGCGAGTTCGGTGAACATATTGCTTGTTTTCTTCTCTTTTTTTCAAATATATCTCAATGAGATAATACCAATTATGATATTTAAGAACTGTTATTAACAAATATTAACGAAGTTCCTTATAATTATTTCCGTCTACATATGAGATAATACCAATTATGATATTTAAGAACTGTTATTAATAAATATTAATAAAGTTCTTTATGATTATTTGCGGCTACATAATAATTTAGGATGATGACGCTAGTTTTAAGTATGGGCGATTTATTTAGATTTTAAGAAATGACCAATTAGAAAAGTAAGGGGGACGAACCTAGATTAAGCACTGACGACATATTAATTAATTAATTATTGACGATCTTAGTTTTAAGTTGACGAGGTAATAGTTAAGAGCGGATACTTTAGCATATAAGGGTTTATTATTTAAAGATCTTACATAATATAAAATAATTGAGTTGATCATCGAAATACATATAGGCGCTTCTTTACAAAGTATTATAAAGATTGTGGTTGGTCATTACATATGAATAGACCATTAAAACCTTACAGTCAGAGGATCAATTATCCAACAGTTATTAAATCAAATTTCAAACTAAAGTATTCTAAATTAAATGATATGGAGATTAACTTTGCTGGTAAATTGGTTGTTGGGCTACCTTTTTCTTTTCGGTTAAATAAATATTCATCGTTAAACCAAATCCTGTGTTTTATTTAATTTGTGTGTACTAATTATTCCTTCAGGTATTACTCAGTGGTTAAGCCACTGGCACATATAAGTTAGGTGAGGTTAGAAGTTAGTAAACAAGGTAACGACGTTAACATTCAAAGAGCCATCCGCAGATTTAAAAAAACTAGTAAGTGTTACTACGAGGGGATCACAACGTGCGAGGTTTGTTTGACGATCACAGCTTTGGTTTGGTTTAGAACTTTGATTTGTGAAAGGCGGTAATTCAAATTAAAGAACCAAATAATACAGACTTAATTGAAGTTTTGAAATAGGTCCAAAAATCGCACCCTTAATTTATATTTTAAACAAAAAATATCATTAACAAAAATAAATAGATAAGTATCAATTTATTTGTTATTATGAGAAAACCGAGAGAAAGCAAAAAATTATTTAAGAGCATTTATATTAAGGGTACAATATTATTAAAGTAAATATTGGTTATCTGAAAGAAAGAGAGTATAAAATAAAAACAAATAAATTTCGCTATGGAAATATTGTAAAAATGCTACTTGATTGATGAATTTTATAATACAAAAATATAACTTTTCTATTCTCTTTCTGACAAGCACGAGAAATTGTCGAGTTTATAAAAACTCTATTGAGTACGCTACTTTTTATTATTTTGTAAGAAATTGTAGAAGTATAATTTATTTTATTCTGGTATAAAATAGAATAAACATTTTCTTAAATTTTTATTTATCGAAAAGTGCTTATTTTTACTATTCGGGCTTAGGTCTGAAAAACCTTTTGTTTAACGACACGTTTTTTGTCCTTGAATCGCAATATACTATTATCATAAATGCAGGGAAAAAAATATTAAGTTATTTTTGAAATGTGAAATGTTATACATGGTTATAGAACTTTCAGTTTTTATTCGATTATCCCTATTTTGACGTCGATTATATTTTGGATATTAAAGTTATATGTCTATTAAAGGATGTAGGTACTGTCAAGAGTAATGTCGTGAAATCGAAAAGCTATCGTCGGCAATTTGTGGGTTCTAACAACGGGAGCAGCTGCTACTGATGGTGTGTGAATATTATTTGAACAAGCCAACGTTAAACAAGAACTTTATTTGAAAATCTTAAAAATTAAGTAAAAATATCTTAAGCGAAATGTTAATTAAATAAAAATATTTTAATTAAAATAGCAAAAAGTTTCATTCAAGAAGTCAGTTTAAACTGACTGCCACTACTAAAATCTGATTTATTTTAATAATAATTTATTTTTAATTTTAATTTGTTCTGAATATCTATGTTATTTACAAATTTTTTTTTAATATGTATAATAATTATCAACAAATTAAAATTTTAAATTAACTTATAATGCGTTCTAGAAAGTTTGCAATTTGAAAACTCATTAATAGGATTTTCCATAAAATGGAATAAATAATTTATTATTACGAAATATTTTTGGTTGATTTATTTTAATATATTACGGAGAAACTTAGTAAATTTTATAAAATATAATGCATTGATCTCTGTCATACGACAGTAGCCAAACTTTGTAAGCTCAGGTTGTGGAAGAAATTTCATTCACTCTAAAATTAACTTAAGTGTATTTAATTAATATACTAAGACTTTTCATTAATAAAACAGCTTAAATTTAATTTGCGGGAGCTATTGTTTTGCTCCTGTACATCTATCTTTGTTTACTTGAAAATTTTAATATTAACGAGATTTTTACTTTTATATTTATGCATTTAAATTGAAAATAAACATGAAACCAAATAAAACTGGGCATTAAACGCATTACCAGCTAAAACCGCTATTAGAGTAAATAAATAATAATTATTGAAGTTATCCCTCTGCAACCAATAATGGCTATTAAAACTGGACAAAAAAACTATTCGTAAAAAAACATCAAACTTTCGTCTCTTTTTGTAAAAATATTGAAAAAAATGTAAGTAGGTACTTGCAATTTTAATTTAGAAAACAGACATTTTTATTAAATAAGCATAAAACCTAATTACGATCGATTTATATTTGTAGAGTGCCACATTAGTTGTAATAAATTATCTAAATAATTAATATTAAAGTTAGATTAGTAAATAAAGTTAGAACACTTTGCTCTTTCATATTGCCATTCATCATGATCATTTCTGACAACGCTTTATCATTCTCTTCAGTCTTTACTCCGTTGGGCTAATATAATACTCGTAGTCGTCATCAATAAAATGTATTAACACTGTATCGACATAAATAATTTATATCTACAACAGTGGTAGACAAAACAAAATTTTATTTATGTAAAAAAATATCTTTTCATATTGGATGTACACAATATAAGGATGCCCAATCAAGCGGTCAACTTTTAAATATTTTTAAACTGGTTGGTTAAAAATAATGAGATAATGAACAGACCAATCAGAAAATGTACTTCAAAAGTTCCTAAAATCCCATACCGAGCTTTTTAGATTTTTCGACCTATTTTTAGGTCTTATCTTAACTTCTTAACTTACTAAACACCCGCGTACAAACCAAGAGCTTCCTACTGACTTCCGAGTTATCAAAAAAGTTTTTTTGGTTTTGAAGTTTAGCCGTATCAGATATTTAAAACAAAATTTAAATCAATAAGTTAGCACAGTGAATACGACGTTGCAGATATATTAATTCCATTAGAATGCATACAAAAAAGCCAAATAAACACATGGATATTATGATCAATAATCAATTATTAAAATCAATAATTTCTAATTAATAAAACATAAAATAAAAATAATGTTTTTAATATTGTTAATACTAATTATCTAATAAATTGATATAACGGATGCACGCACGAAAAATTGTCACGTTCCGCAAGCAAGAGCGCGGAACAAGCGAGAGAAAAGCACGATCATCTTTGCATCATACATAGACATCATTTGAATTATAAAATGCCATTAAAAAAAACTTGTCCGGCATGAGATTCGATCTCGCGATCACCAAACGATGCAATTATGTTTCATGCACATAACGCACTAACCTATTGAGGGTTAATGTAATAACATAGTTTTAATTCGCATATCTGTTACATAAACATAATTCGGGAACTGTTGCGTATCCCATCCCACAATTTTAACTTTTTCCTATTGAAAATACGTAAAAGGACACTTTTCTAAGCATACTAGAACAAAAATTTTGTAGGATAATGCAAAAGTTTTCGAAAAAAATTGATTTTAAAAATGTAAAATTTACATGTATTTTAGATACACCTTTAACACGGCTGCACGATTAGCCGTTTTTGTGTAAGGCAATTTAAAAATATCCCTGAAGAATGCCAGAACTCGCCAAGGGTGGAACTCGAAGCCATAGAACTCGTCCGGGTGTCGACCGTGACTGAGCGATAAACGATGAACTTCTTGGCAAGATGAAGTTGCCACGGGGAAACCGTATATCTCCTTTAACTGATGTGGGCGGCGAGCGTTGGAATTTATTGAGGTGTAGTTCCTCATTTAAAGCGCTAAGCTTGATCGGGTTGGGTTGTGGTCCATGGGGATAATTTCCGTGATTTGCAGGATCCTAGGTATTTCGAAGAACTTTTCTGGGGGCGTGGATTTGTGACCAGAGGGGCGATGTACGTCCGTGATCCGTAATTTAGGTTCCTAGTATTTGATGAACTTGGTCCCTTGGTATTGATGGGGCGGTGCAAGCGTGCGATCCGTAGTTTGGGGTTCCTATCATTTGACGAACTTGGTCCTTTGGTATCGATGAGGCGGTGCGAGAAATTTGGTGTAATTCCGGGCTTCTTTGCATGGTTTCTTGGCAGCCGGATGTTTGATGAACCCGGTGCCTGGTGGGAACCTAAAACAAACATGTAAAGAGATTAGGATTACTTACACCCCGGCTGACGGGCGGATGAGAATGTTCTTTGATCGGCTGTGTCCTAGATTGTGGCCTGGTTGATACTGTCCTAGCTGCGAGATGAGAGGGTTGTCCGAGAAACTCGCGAGTTATATCAAAGCACACGTACCGTCAACAAAATGAGACCGTCACCGACAAGACCGTACCTCAACGTGAGACCGACCGTCATGCATCGGGGTGTATCATATTACATCTCCCTGTTTTTCGTTATTTTAAAATGCCGTTATTTCGACAACTATTGCATAATACTAAAAAATTTTTGTGTTAATATACTCAGAAAATTGTCCTCTTTCCAATAGTCAATAAGAAAAAGTTCAATTCTTGGGATGGCATACGCAACAATAACCCATAATTCAATTCAATTCATAAAAATATGCAATTTTTCATCAGTTTTCTTATGACGTTATCACGTAAAATTATCGTCCGTAAACCGACTTTACAGACAACCCGCGAGTGCCACATGTTTTTTATCTAAAAAGAAAAAAATTGAAAATTTGAAACACTGCAAGTTTAAATTTAGAACAAAAATAAAAAAGTATATAATTCAAGTGTAGTTTATAATATAAATAGCAATAAAGATAGTATTATGAACGTCATTAACAAGTAAGTTAATTGTTTTTGTTGATTTAACACAAACTTAAATTTAAATTAAAATTATTCGTTCAAGAAATCAAGTCGTCTTAATTTTCTAGTTAATTTTGTTAACATAATAGATTCGAAATAAACTATGATTTTATGTTTACTATTTTGATTTTGTTAAATAATCTTGGAATAAACAAATTAATTAAACGTTTATTAAATATTTTGATTTTGGAGGGTATTTTTAAATATTTTTGTAATTGTCCAAAATACAAACCCAATTTGATTTTCATGGCCAATTTAATAGTCTATAGAAATTCTAAGCAAAATTATTGTTTTATTTTATAATATTATGCATATTTCATGAAGTGGAATTGTTTGTAATTTAGTAATGTAGTGTAACGAGTAATATTAAAACATGACTTGTTTGTACTGAGATTTAGTGTTGTCTGTTGTAGATAACTACTTCATATTTGCTTATTGTCATGATAGAGCAGCTTCAAAATTAAATTTTTTATTTTGCTCAGCAGTTTTCTAAATTTACAAAACTAATATTTATCTATGGTTCGTGAACTTTTGCGAAATTAAAAACATTTATTATTTTCTGCTTAATAACATTTTACAAGTCCGATTTTTTTTTCTTTTTTGAGACATTTATGTAACCAATTTAGCGCTGACCAAATCAAGAAGTAAATCGGTTTTAAATTTTGAAAATTAAGACATGCCAATAACTTTAATATAACTAAAATAGTGTGAAATAGAACTATAATTGCAGCTATTTTATTATAGTTATTAGCTACGTTGATAGATGAAACCACAAAATGAAGTTAAATTTGTAACTTGTAAAAATGTATTAGAGTGAAATTAGAAATTGGACCTTCAACTTAAGGTAATTAACAGATGAAAAACAATTATTGTTCAGTTAAAATTTTTACAAATACATCGTTCAGAACTTGAACTACACAATAGTTCAACATACCGTGCCCTACCTTCGGTCGTCTTTGTCATCTAGACTGTGTCGAATATAGTTGTTCGGCCTTCGGCCTCACAGGAGGAATATCGGTAGTATATCTAAAAACTATAATTGTTCGATCTTAAAGTCGTACGGGGCGACTCGATTGTTGAATATAAACAATAATATAAAATATGCGCTATACCTATATTATATGCGTTGAGTAGTTATTCGTCGATGTGAATGTATGTACTTCTCAGATTAATAAAGTTTATCTACTTCCGGTAAATAAATGCGTACTTATCTCCATCAAATGGCGTGGATATGATCGCGGTTACTTACTGCATTGATTAATATTTGTAAAATTCCCAAGGGAGGTAATATTATCTGACGTTTATATATTGACATATGTAATACCGGCACTAACTACAATAACTACACGACAAGCACATAAACATGAATAAAATAAAATAAAATACTGTATTTCATATTTCTTTTTTGATTTCGTCGGCAATCGTTGTTCTACAAGCTTTGCCGCGGCTTCATCAACATCAAAAGTATCAACCATGTTAATGAAATTACACAATTTTTTTTGACAAATTACTCATTTGTTTTATTTTTCAATCACTAGATTTCTCATAACTTGTATAACTTTATTTGTTTCAATCGAGTTTTCATCAATATTTCTTGGAGTTAGGGCGCGCTAATTAATGCATCTGGTAGCGAGAACATTACTCTCGGCGGGGGGGTGTGAAGGCTGGGGGGGACATTTTTGAGTTATTTTTTCGATATCTTGTCTCGTTTTCGAGATAAACAGCTTTTTATGTTTTCATTTGTCAAGTGTAAATTATTTTAATTATTATTTATTATTAAATGCTATTTAAACAAGGAAGTAGATAAAATAGTATATCAAACTTGTGAGATAACGATGCATTACCGGACTCATGATTCAAAAGCCCTCGGGCCTACGGCCCTCTGGCTTTTAAATCTTTCGCCGGTAATGCATCTCATATCTCCCGCGTAGATAATATACTATAATAGATGACGTTAATGTTAATTAATGTCATACTAATGTTAAATTTTAGTATTGTATCGCAGCCCGTGTGGGTGTATATTTTTTACCTAATAGTTTGGCTACTATAGAATAGATGGGGTAATAGATGGGAACTGATCAGAAGGTGCGTTACGGTAAATTTTTCAAAACCGACCAATGGGAGGTGCGTTACGGGATAGATACACAGACAAGGGCTATTATATTATGTATAAAATAATAATAATAATAATAATTACCTGTAATTACAAGCTTTCAAAAACAGCAAACAAACAATTTAACAAAAATCCGTCATACATTTTGTATCTGGATCTTAAATTTTTGTTTTGTTTTATAAATAAATGCTGTGGTGTTTCAAAGGAATTCGCACCCACCCTATACCCTAAAATTTTGTTTTAATAAATTTAACTTGAAAGACTGTAAATTTTTAGAGGTGGGGGCAAATCGCGGAAGATAGAGAGCTTTTTGCCAAAGATGGCCGCCCGAACAGATTATTGATTTAGGCTATGTGAGATATTTTGAGAAATTTATACTTGACATTGTGAGTAATTATTGGAACAAAGTTCCTTATGGGAGGATGCAAAGGAGGTACCCTAATCGGAAAAAAACGTCCGTAATGAAAATGCGTAAGATTTTTATATCGTTTGATAATTACAGCATCTGGTGGTCAAAAGTGGAACATCTGCTCAACATTAGTACATATTCGGAAACCACGAGTCATAGGTTTGCAAATTTCTCTAGAAAAAAAAGTTGCCTTCACCGAGATTCGATCCCTCGGCTAAAATGTTTAGGCGCAGCCCTTTGTTCTACGCCACAATGGGTATCGTTAAAATTAATAGTGATACGCTATATAAGATACTCTTTGCGTATTGCGAATTAAGAACGCGTTAAAATTGTTAAACCGACGAATAATTTAAAAAAATTTAATTTAATGATTTTAAAAATTAATTTTTAAAATTTTCAGACGAAAATAAAACCTCCAAAATTCGGGGGTTATAATAATAATATTAATAATAATACCCCCAATCGCCTACGGCTCGCGTATAAACTTCGTCCTCGTGAATTATAGCCTACATTATATGCTCGTTTAATAATATACTATTATTTGAATTTTTTAAATAAAGTGATTTTTATGCGATTGCATTACTGCGTATTTTTGATATTTTGGATTTTTGGATATTTTTTTGAAAAGTGGATTGTTTTGGTTTGATTGATTTGGAAGAAAATTACTTGAAATAATAAATTCGATTTGTATTTGAAATTGGAGAATTAAAAATGATATTTGTAAGTGTGAACAAATGGTGCGACATTCATAAGCCGACGTTTTGGATAAGAGCAAGTGCGATCCCTTTAGAGATCATTGAAGTTTTACATTAAATTTGAATTACATGCGATTGAAAATTTATTTTTGGAAACTGATTTATTTATTTTGTACAGTAGCAATTTGATTTATTTTAAGAACCCACCCTGAGAAACGATACATCTCTGGCAAAGAAGAGGTTAGTCCGGAGCAAAAGTCGGTGTATATTCCGTGTATCTGTAAAGAGATGTGATTAAGTGTGCGGAACCGACCGTAGTTTACTTCTAGCCGTGCAGCTGCTAACATCATTTCATAAATTTATTTTTGACGTGATAACGTCTTATAAATTAATATACCGGCTGCACGCACGAAAAAACATGACTCATTGTCACGTTCCGCAAGCGAGAGCGCGGAACAAGCGAGAGAGAGGCACGATCGGCTTTGCATCATACATAGACATCATTTGAATTATAAAATGCCATTAAAAAAAACTTGTCCGGCATGAGGTTCGATCTCGCGATCACCAAATGATGCAATTATGTTTCATGCACATAACGCACTAGCCTATTGAGGGTTAATGTAATAACATAATTTTAATTTGTATTATCTGTTACATAAACATAATTCAATTCAATTTATAAAAGTATGCAATTTTTCATCAATGTTTTCTTATGACGTTATCACGTAAAATTATCGTCCGTAAAACGACTTTACAGACAACCCGAGTGTTTTTTAAATCTAGTCTTTCTAGATCTGCAATTTTGGAATGCAATTTATGCCCAAAAATACTTGTATAAGTAATACGCCATAGGCGGGACTATAACTTTATGAAAACAACTAATACAATTGCCGTTTTCAATATTTTACGGTTTTTGAGTCTGTTTTACCCAAATTTTTAGATTATCTATAAATGTTAATGTTTACATTTACTTACTGTACTTTACGCGTAATTTCGTTTCCCAGATCTAAATCCCAGGCAAACATCGTTTTGCACTGAATGTTGTCAGAATGTTTAATTTGCCATTGTTAATAAATTTGTTAAGTTTAATTTTTTTTATTTTAATTGCTATGAAAACGTTGGCAAAAATAAAAATAGCTTTAAAAAAATTTTAGTAATACATTCTTTGTAGTTCTAAAAATGCAGATATGGTTTACACGGATTCATTAATGAGCTTCCAGAGTTCTAAGGAGCTTTGAATGTAGAATTGACTAAATTACGCAATTAGACATGTACTATAAGTAACGTAAAACCACTTCAAGTTGAATATGAAATGAGTTAACCTCGTTACTAACAAGTTGCTAACAACAACAACCTATCTCTTCATTGCCAGGATTACCGTATGAAACTAATTTATTGCCAATATTAGAAAATCAACTAGGAGTAATAATTAGTACCTATATTATTATTATACAAGAAGCAAAAACAGTTTAAATTGCGATTTACGGTTTCGGTTTATCTAGGCAATAATTAATTTGCTTCCTGAATATTTTATTTTTATTTACTTCTGTCATTTTTGAAAATAATTTAATTTCTAACAATTATTTGCTTACTTAGCTTTTATGTACAGAGACAAAACTGATTGCAATAATTATATTAGAATGCTGTTAAAATACAAAGGTAATCCCAAATTTCAAAATATGCTGAAAATTAATTAATCGTGCAGAATCGCTTTCATGAATTCTTGATAAGAGCACCATTCGTTCGATGTTAACTTATTTGACACCGACTTTGGTCTATATTGTGTTTACTACATAGAGCATCTCTAAAACAAGATACATAATATAATAGATTATAATTTTCATGGCATGCCACACTTGACTTTGTCATTTGTTGAGAAATTTCATATGACAAAATTATATTTCGTCAGTTGTACCAAACTATTTTCATCATCAAAATTATTTTGACATTCAATATTCCAAAATATACTAAAATAAACATTTTGGGAATACATTCTTTGTCCCCTGTGCACAAGTTAACACCTAACAGCCTGACCGAAAACCTGACCTAAGCCAAAATGATTTCTGAAAATGAAAATGAAATCTTATAAAATTGAAAAATTAAATTTATTTTATTATAGACACCAACTTTTTTACATTATTGGCAAAATATTCCTGTTTTTTTCTAAATTTGCCAATTACACAAACTACGTTTCGCTTTACAACTTTGCAATTATTTATATTTTATTTTATTTGTATGAGAAATATATAAAACAATAGTCCGTCTGGCAAGAATTTCATCATTTTTATATTTATATAAAAAGAACTTAATGTTCCTTTAAATAAGAAATGGCAAAAACTTGGCAAAAACGCCTAGTTCGAACAAAGCAGAATGAGAGCAAAAAACTGGGAAACAACCGAAAAAAGAAAATAGTCTTGCTTCGTATTTTCCACTAACAAAAACAGTATTAGCAAAACAAAAACAGTTACTTCAACTTAATTGTTTTTATTTATTCACTATTGGACTGATTAATTCCCATACAAAAATTTGAAATTTAAATTTCTCTAATATTAATGTGCGACATGATTATTTAGGTTTATTGCAACCAAAAGACCAATTCATTATCACTTTCATGACATCCCGATTTGGGATGGGAATGGGAAGGGATAAAATTTGAGTTTGTTTTATTAAAATAGTTTCATCGTTAAATTATTTCACTCTATTTGTGCAAGACAATTATGTAAATAGTGTAGTGATTAAATTGCTAAATTTCAATTTAAAGCGAATTTAATTTCATGATATTGAGAGAAATTTCTCAAGTTTAATAAGTAATTTGAGTAATTGAAATTGTAATTCAATTATAATTTACTTGAAAATTTTGGGTTTAACTTATAAATACTCACATTTAATTATAAGTGCTAGTGTATATCGTTTGAAATATTTGAAATTTGAATTGATGACAAAATTGTGTGATAATAAAAGATTGTAAATCAATTATTTTTAATTTAATTAATTTTTAAAAAATATGGAAATTAAAATCATCCCATCAATTTTAATTGTACGAACACGAAGCCAGGTCATAAGGCTTTTCGCTATACTACGTACAGTAGCCTAATGGAGAGGATATATAAGACCAATAGAAAATACAGATTTTTTATCAAAATTATTAACATTTTCCGTCCAGGCAGCTATGTACAAATGAAAATAAATTAAATCCTTTTGTTAATATAAAAATCTCATTAAGTAACCTTATGCTCCAAAGCGGTCTCTATTCCAATCTTAAGAGCTTAATTAGAGTTTAACTAGTCTAAAATTACTAATCAAATCAGATAAATAGTTCACAAAGTGGAAAAAAAGAGAAAAAAGCACTTAAGGTAAAAATATTCGGCTATAACGCACCCTCTTATAACGAACTTCCGCTTATAGCAAACTAATCTAATCTTTCGTTTTGCATAACGAAAGATCATAAAAAAATTATCTTAAAACTAATTAAATTTTCACTGTGGTATTCAGAAATAACAATAGATTTTTTTGGATCTTTCTCGAAACGAAATCAAAACGAAATTAAATAATAAAAAATTCATTGAATTGATTTCTCTTCCTGGCGTAATACTTTGCCAAACATATAGGGTAAGTAAACTAATATATTGTCGTGTTAATTTGGCCGTCCTTGTTGTTAATTATAATTTATTTTGATATTCAATTTTGAATTTGAATTGTTAGTCGGCAAACGTTTTTAAAGTTGATATTAATTTGTGGTTGAATATTTGGAAGATTCGATCTTCGACGAAGTATAACAGTATAAAATTTAAATAATTGGAATTATATTGGTAAAAAACCACGTGTGGCTTGGAAAATATTACATTTGATTGATAATTTAAAATCGTAAGTTCAATCTTTGAGCAAGTATAAAAATTTTAAAGTTTAAAATAATTCAATCGGAAGTTTTTAAAATCAAATTTTGGTATTAATATTTTTTTTGCTGACATTGAACTCACTACTACTCTGAGCAAGAAGTTTATGCATCCGCATTTAAGTGCAAGTCGTGGTAAAATAAAAGAGTAATTTTTTTTAATAAAATCACTAGATTTTTTTTAATTGCTGCACAGAACGTGAGGCTTGTTTTTGATTAATACATTAATAATCACCGCAACTATTTTGTCGCACAGCGCAGGGACATTCTTTTATTATTTTTTTTAATACATCTTATTTTGGCGTCCAACAACTGAAAAATGGAGCAACGCTATTAGAATAATAAAATTTATCTTCTAGTGAAAGTACAATTCCAACAACAAAAAAGAAAATTACAAGAAAAAGAATTTATCACAAGTTAAGAATTAATATATTTGAAAAAGAAGAACAAAATAAGACAGAATTAATGGAAAGAGAAGAAAGTTATATGAAAGAAATACGAAAAGATAGAAAAAAATATAAAATGTGGTGTCGTGGGACACCAGATAGAAACGAAGTACTTCATTACATAAATATTAATTTTAAGTTCTAGTCGAGGTAAAAAAAAATAATTATTCGGATTTAAATTTTTAATTATGATTTTTTTATCGATAAAAATCAAAAACTACTTTAAAAATTGCCAAAATAGCAATTTCGGCATGTGTCAAAGTCAATGTAAATCCGCAATCGTCGCGGTCATCTTCGAATTTTCTGCTTTAGATAATTTCTGGATGGAATTTTTCAAAATCGATTTTTTTTTAGGCGTTTTATTTTCGGCTGAAAAGTTTTAAAATTAATATTTATAATTATTAAATTACATTTTTTTAGTTTATTCGTCGGTTTAACAATTTTAACGCGTTTTTAATTCGCAATACGCAAAGAGTAGCTTATATAGCGTATCACTATTACTTTTTACAATATCCATTGTGGCGTTGAGCAAAGGGCTCTGTCTACAAATTTTAGCCGAGGGATCGAATCCGGGTGAAGGCGACTTTTTTTCTAGAGAAATTTGCAAACCTATGACTCGTGGTTTCCGAATATTATATTAAATAATTAAAACACAAGACACGCTTAGATCTAATGTACTAATACTGACTAATACTGATAGTGATCAGATATTCCACTTTTGACCACCAGATAATGTAATTATCGAACAATATAAAAATCTTACGCATTTTCATTACGGACGTTTTTTTCCGATTAGGATACCCCTTCGCATCCTCCCATAAGGAACTTCGTTCCAAAAATTATATTATTATTCTGTTGTTTATTATATTTTATTATTATAATAATAAACAATCAAGAATGCAGTTTAGGGTAAATGTGAAGAAAAACGAATCGTTAAAAGAAGAGAAGAAAAGGATTTAAAATTAAAATCTATAAAAAGAATGAGGAGTTAATATAATCTAATAAAATAAATTTGGCTAAAAAGAAAATGGAAATTTAGATGGTTTGGTCCAGGAAAAAAAATTTGGATGCATGAAAAAGAAAAATATTTTTAAAAATGTACGATTGAAAGAAAGTTGAATAAGAGAGGGGCTTTTTTGCAAAGATTTTTGCTCAGTCAGTCTTGAGTTTTTTTGATAGATTAGTTTTGAAATTGTTATTTTTTTGAATGTTGTTGACGAGAATTTTGTTTGAGAATATTTTGGTCAAACGTGGCCGGTGAGATTGATTTTGTAAGTTAAAAAATTTTTATAACTCAGTGATTTTTTATGAACGATCGATTAATTGGAATTTGGTAATTAGAATTGATAAAATTTATTATTTAAAATATTGGAAGAAAAATTTGTAAACGACGAAATTGATAGCTAGACCGATATCACCAAGTCTCTTCGAAGTTTATGTAATATAATTTACGTAGTATTTGTTATTACAAGTTCTACGTGTTTGTGCATTTATTCCCTTATACTTTTTAAATAATTTTCAGCAATGGAAATAAACAATATATTGGACTTTTTGTTAAAAAATAATTTTAATACGTTATCTTATGAACAAAAGTGTAAATTAAAAACTAATAGACCAATACCCAGCCTTTTATTAGAATCTAAAGAAGGTAAATTTACAAGAAAATTTCAATGTTTTAGTATCAGAGACGGATTACCGTTTAGGCTAGCCTAGGCTCGTGCCTAGGGGCGCACGAAAAAGAAGCGCAATGCACCAAGAGCAAAATACATGACATTCTCAAAAATTAAATGTAGCAAAATGTACAATGATTATAACAGTTTTTATTTACTGATTACAAAACATCTTCCGTCATTTTGTCTACCACACCATACACTTGGCGTCGCAATAATTTACTACATCGTAAATAATATATTATAAATTACAATTTTACTTTTGCTGACAAAGAATTATTTAATACTTATATTTAAGAACTTATGAAAAGAAAAAAGCTTATACAGTCTTGGCCGAAACATTTTCAATTTTTAACACATTTTTAAATCTTATGCCTTTGGAAATCTATGTGCGCATCGCTAAATTACGACCAAGATTTTTTGAATATACTGTCATGTTAGGAAGCGATTTAACCGCCCCCGATGCTTTGTTAATATTTTCTGAATTCTAAATTTGAATTAGGTGATACAATTTTAAAATGTAGAAGGTTGGCAAAAAGTTGAGTTGGAGTGGGGCTTTTTTTACCAAAATAGCAAAAATGGTGAAAGACTATATTTTTGCTTCACCGATCTTGAGTTTTTATTGTGCGAGTAGTTTTTACAATTGAATTTTTGTATACGAATATTGTTAATTCGAATTTTGTTATGAGAGTATTTTTGGTCAAAAGTGGCCGCAGCTAAGATTTTGATTTTGTAAGTATTTTGAATTTTTTTTGATTATTAAAATAGGTTTTTATTGGATGAGCTATTTTTTTCATTGGTTGAACAATTATTTATTGAAAATCATTAATTTGGAGTTATATTAAATAATTTTTTATATATTGTATGAAAATTTATTAAAGGAACGACAACGCAGTTTGATAAGCCAGACTGCGGACCAGTATCATAAAATTTAAGGTTGCTATTTTAAATTGAATTGGAACGGATATTTTTAAAATTGAATCTTGGTAATAATTTGCCGAGAAGAAGTAATTAAAGTAATTAAAATTATCGAAGAAACAAACTTTTTGAATTCGCGACCCTGAGTAAGCTAACTGCTTCCGCACACCAGAGCTCACCGATCAAGCAAGTGAGTCTGATATTCGGAAATTTTACACCAATATCACTCAATACATATTATGTATAAAATAATAAAAAATAACTGGTTATATTTTCTATTAAGAGGGGCGCACTATACATGTGTACCTAAGGGCGCAGAGGTATCTTAATCCGCCCTTGGTTAGTATAGCAAATTTTTGTGGCTTACTGTTTGCGATAAGTGAAATAATATGTTTTGTTTTACTTGCGTAATTTTTGGCGAAGAACAAGTATAGTGTTGATGGATTGTTGACAATAACAAATTTTATAAGGCAGAAAAACACTCTACTTTAAAAAATCACTTGAAAAATCAAGAAAAATTCATGTTTTGGGTCAAGTTAGAATTAAACATGTTCTATCAGAAAGTCGACAATTTGCTGCCCTAAAACAGTGAAAAAGTCGGTATAAATAGACGTTTACTAACACGTTTAATCCATGTTGTTTGCTTTTTGGGTAAGCAAGAAATTGCTTTTCGTGGACATCCGAAAAATAACAAATTTTTAAATAAAGAGAATTATGTTGAATTACTAGAACTACTTGCAAAAGAGAAATTACTTAAAAAACATTTTTTGTTATCAATAATATTTAAAGGAACATCTAAGACGATACAAAATTATTTAATAGTGTGTAACTTGAGTTTTAAACTCAAGAATTATTATGTACATTATTTAGATACATGGTTAATAAGTAACTACTGTTATTAGTACTTTTTAATACTTCAGACTTCCAGTCTCCCCAAATTACCTACTCACGGACCGCCACTGGTAGATACCACATGGAATTATAAATTTGAAATTGTAGATTCGATCCTTGAGCTGGTCTAAATATTTTAACGTTTAAATTAAATTAGAGCGAAAATTTTTACAATCGAATCTTGGTTTCTATTGGTCAAGAGTAAAAAGAAACTTTTTTTTTGAATAAGCTAAATAAGCTTGACCGATCCCGCAGACCAGAACAACCCCAAGCAAGCAAGTGTTTGGTATTCCGGAAATTTTGCGCAAATATCGTATCATCCTATTCATCTGAGTCCATAATCTGCTATTTTTCAGATTTTATATGATAAAATCTTTCCAGTGCGTAAAATTTAAAGTCGTTCCGACTTACAAATATTATATATTTTGTAATATAATACAGATATAAAAAAGGAAAATCTCCTGAAATTGCAGAAAATAATATTTAATATATCAGCAGTTTATTTAGCTAAAAGCACAAGCAATATGAAAATACGACTTTGTGATGCAGATAGATACCAAAGTTTGGATGAAAACAGCTAAGTCTTCCAACCATTGCATTCCAATGAACAATGCTGTCGCAAGACAATTTGTTTCCCCTGTGCCCTTAAAATGTCAAATATGAAATTAAATTTTAAATCTCTGCCTTAAAAAAAACCAATAATAATATTGTAGAAATATGCCGTAAAAATGCTTTTATTCCATCTGAATGACTTTCAGATTTTAATAAAAAGAGCGTTCCAAACGAATTAAACCGTTTTGTGAAATTCAAAATCATAAATTTCTCACTCTAACATGGTTGAGGAAATCTACTATTAATGACACTAATTTAATGATTCCTGTTCATTGTCATACTAAAACTTCTTGATAGAGCGTCGGGACAGTAGCAATGTACTCGTAAAATATTGAAATTTACTTTTTAACTAAAAAGTTAAATTTTTAGGCTGTTTATTTTTTTACTTGATGACTTATTTAATTAATATTGGAGATTTATTCAATGATAATAATTATCTAGTTCTTGACAACTGGCGTCGAAAGTTTATTTTATAAATAAGAAAATTCTGCAATATGCTGTTTATTGATCTCTGAAAGCTAGCTAAATGTGTTAAAATCTCCATGCGAAAACGCTGTTCACAAGGTAACAAGTAGTTGTTACAGGTGTATTTTTGTTTATTTTACTTATTTGTAAACTACATAATTACTGTTTACTTTTGCCTAATTGTAAATTTCAAGAATTAATTGTCTCATTTGTAATTCGGGAGCTTTCAAGTGAATCTGTAATAATTTGTTCAAGAACTCTAAGCGTAACAAATAAGTAAGTAAGTATTTACTCTGAGAAATGAAAGTATTTCATTTCAAAAATTCTATCTATCCTGATCACACTCAACAGACCATCAATTAAGTACATCAAATTTTATTTTTCTAATTAAAAAGGATAATAAATTTAACGTTTGATCGAACTCTTCATGTGCAGCTTTGAGCTTTTCCTGTATAGCCATAGAGAAGCTAAATCTGTCATCCAAATTGGTTCGTCCTATCAGGTTTTGATAACTTAACGAAACGTGATAAAAAGCACTCTCATGGGCCATTTTTAAGTTAGCAACTTAAAAACTACCAAGTTTCCAACAAAATTGCTTTTATCGTCAGAAATCTATTCTAATAATAAATCTAAAAATCTGAAAGGAAAATACGCTTTACACTTTCACTAACCATACACTTTAGGTTGTGTTTATCGGAAAACACTCTATTTCCTACAGCCCGAATTTCTTTGATCAAGATATAATTTATTTTTATCTTTTTTAATGGGTATTTATTAATTTATAACAAAACATAATTTTTTTTAAATTACTAGAATTTTACATTAAAACTATCTGTAAGCGGTATATTAATCAAACAAAAATACATACAAATACATAAAACCGTCCAAAGGAGGTGCAAGAAATTCCAGGCATTCGAATCTGGAGTCGATAATGTCTGAAATAAGCAACCATTTAAATATTCATGAAACTATTACAGAGCGTCTGATAAGAACTGTAAAACAATAAAAAAAATTGATTTAGAATTTTTTTGATACAAAATTTAATCTTTATTTGTTTATTTAAATTGAAACCCATGCAAATTAATTTCCCGACTGAGCTAGATAAAACAGCAGGCATAGTAAGTAAATTACATTTTCATTTGAAATTGTTCTGATAAAGCATACACTTCAATATAATATTATTATAATATCCAAGTATTGAAAAACTTGAATTAGTGGAAATTCAGTTTAGTACCGCCTGGCTGGAAGTTGGAACTTGATTCCAATTTTTTGCTTCTGTTTTATAGTTTCAAATTGATAAATTTAAATTGACATGAATTATTTATTTCAAGCCTTATCATCAAGCCGGATCAAGGGATTTGTCTCTTGGTTACCATGAAACCAAAATTTGTTTATCAAGTAAACATTTCTTGCTCCAATCTCATACATATTTCTCAAAATATATGTATATTAATTCTAATTATAAATATTTATTATAGTTAATAAATAATACTCTAATTATTATTAATTCAAAGCAACGTAGTGATATAAACAAAAAATTAATATACCCCCAAGCCTATCCTTGTTTGAACAAACGGTTGAGATTGTTATTTAGGGTGAGAATTTGTTCTTGCTTCTCTTATTTAAGAAATAGTATCTGTTTTCGCCAACAGTACCTTCGGAAGTGTTTCGAATCCAATATTAGAACTGTGAGCATATTAATAATTGATTTACATTTCCTAGTTTTGCCTAAGATCTGCCTGTAACCCAGTTTTAATATTAATGGTGGCAAACATTTACTCAGCACTCTCCGCACGAAACCTGATAAAGCAGCTCAAAGGTTTCTCTTTGACTGTTAGATCCTTAAGATTAGTTTAGACGAATAATTAATGGCTTTATTAGATTTTGACCAAAATTCTCTAAAACTTTATCGAATTGATTAATTATTGCACAATAACGAGAAGCATTTTTTTTGCTTGGACTATAAAAAACAGGATTAATTTGTGCCAGCGATTCGGTGCAGAGCAGATTTGGTGCAAGTGCATAACCAAGCGACTCACACGCGGGATATTAAGAAAATGGTATGGTTTGGAAAAACTTCTCAATTTTTTTACCCGACCTTTAGTTATTAAAATGGAAATGTTGATTATAAGTTTATTTGCAGTTTATCTAAATTAATATTTTACAAAATTTCTTACCATTTCCAATCAAATTATCATATTTTCAATTTTCATGCAATTTTGCAATCTTTCAAAACTTCAACTGCTGATTCCGTTGCAAATCAACTACTTATGAAAATCACCAAATTATCCCAGAATAAGTATAAAATATTACATAAATAAATAGTAATAAAATGTTTCTTAAAAAATATAAACTTTTATTTTTGTCTAACACCCCCCTATACACAGAAACATCACGACAATATATAGTGTCGTGTTTCGAAATGCTATAAACCATTAATTCTTTATTTTGAAAATTATTTAAAAGTTTAAATTTGTTTAGTATTTATTTGTATCATATTGTATAAAACAGTTAAAATTTTGCTATGTAAATAAGGTGGGGAGAACGAAAAAGAAAAATAAAACTAGAAAAGAGTGGGGCTTGAATAGACAGACTTGGGCTCAGGCCTTCACGTCGAATAGACGAGCGGACAAACATCATTCCCGCTATGAAAATTAAAATTGTTAATGTGTTTTTTTTTAAATCGATGTGTAAAAAGTACGTCGCAACAAATTTGTTTGACCAGACGCCAGCTGGAATAACATGTGCGCTTGCAAGGTCACAGATTAAATAGAAAAGTTGAGCATTTTAATTTAATTTGACTATTTTAAAAATTACAAGAGCTCATAGCTAAAAAATAATCTGTGTTACCCCAACTATTTTCATAAGATGGTGAAAATACTATATGTAAGATTTGCAAAGTTGGGGGCATAGCAATAGATATACGCAATTGTTGAACCACTTGTTTTATTTTACGTTTTGTTCTCTCGATAAATTTGAGTAAATTAAAATATAATTTATCTTTGTAATTAGATCACCATTAAACTGACATACAATTTTTAACAAACAAAGAGTAAATTTTATAAGTGAATTTATTCTAAAATATAACTTACTTATGCTTAATCCTAGGTTTAAATAAAGTTTCATTTAATAGTTTCTCTCAAGAATTATAATTAGCTTGCACGTGTGAATTTCAGATTTTAATCTCTAGCTTGCAACCTAAATCAAGTTTAAGCAGGAGTTTAAAATCGTCAAGAGGAAATTTAAATCAGTATATCCTGAAAAGGGTTTACAACCTGAAATCTTGACTGTTTTATTTACTCAAAGAGAATATTATTACCCTAAAAAAATTGTTTACGTTTAGATTCTGTAATTAATGTATCCGAGGCTTTGGATATTCCCACAGCTATTGTAATATTTTTTTAGGTTGTTAGTCCCTTCGGTAGAACAACCAACCACAAGAAAATGTTTATCACTATTCAGCATTATAAATACTGCAAGATTAGAGTAATAGGATTTAAATATGCAAATTATATCATCTGGAGTCGGTTTATATAACAATTAGGAAATGAACTTGGCTAGCATCGTAAACAAAGTTTAGTCTAAAACTCATCCCTGATCAAAACAATTCATTGTATTGTAAACCTTTCAGTCTAGTGAAATGCGGCAAATGAATAAATTATGACGTAAAGCTACAAATGTTCCATTAGGTATTTGTAAAACACAAAATAAAACATTTGTAGTATAATGCGCTTTATGGGCATTAAAAATTTGTAATATCACTTTTCTAACAAATCACAGCTTACACAATATTCTATTGATTCCGCATTATTCATCCACGTAAAGCTTAGCATACACTTGGGCTCTGTTGAAGTTAGCCTAAAGCGTCAATTGCGTCGTCAGCTTTACAATTTAAATATTAAACGATAATTGAGTAGATATTTTTTGAATTCTGCAAAATACAATGAATCAACTCAATTAATTTATTGAATCAAATAAATGCCTACCGCTATTAAATAAATATTACCAACATTAAAAATGATACAAAATTTTTAAACTTTTCAAAAATGCGAATTACTATTAATCATATTTACATTTTTTAGGTCTACCCAACGATGTTGCTTTATATTGGCATCAATATCCCTGGATACTCGGCGAAACTTTCTGCAAGATTAGAGCTTTACTCTCGGAAATGTCAGTATTTATAATCGTTAAGTTGACGAAGTGTAAAATTATATTCCATTATTTTCAAGGGCAACTTACGTATCAGTGCTAACCATCGTAGCATTTTCGACGGAGAGATATTTGGCAATATGTTACCCATTGTATTTGCATACCATGTCAGGACTGCAGAGGGCATTACGAATTATTACATGCTTGTGGATTGTCTCCTTATTAAGTGCTACACCATTTTCCATTTACTCAGACATCAACTATTTAACGTATCCACCAGGAAGTGATAAAATAGTAGAAGTAAGTTCTTATTTTATGCAAATTTTTATTTAAACTATAATATAACTACATAGATATCCACCAACTTCCATTTCCTTCAGTGCTTCATATTTTCTAAATATTTTCTTTTCTTTATTTTTCTTTACTTTCCATTATTTTTTTCGTGTCTTCCATAACGGTTTTCATATCTGCCTTATCTTATTTTTCTTTCTTTCTACTTTCACATCTCGACTTTACATTGTTTCTTGCTTTGCTCCGATCTTATGTGATAAATTGACCTTGACCTTGAATTTCACTTTTGATTTTTTTGGAATTTTTTTATGGCAAATTTCTTCAGATAATCTAAACAGGAACGTAATCGTTAATTTATGTTGATATCAATAATTCCAAAAGCATTGCAATAATTCTTGACTATATTTTCAAGATTGATAACTTGCAAGTACATGACAATTAAATAAATGTGAATTTATTTACTGGAAGTACTGAATTTGAGATTAGTGCGCTTCAATATTTATTATAAAATCTTGCTAAAAATATAAAAATTTAAATTTTTATTTTATAAGATTTGTTCCAACTGCCTCGCAACTTTTTGATGTGTAACATCTTTCCACTTGCCTATAATTTCGTGAAATGGGACCGAAATGTGTAACAGGAAGCCAGAAAAGCGCGCGCTATTTGATTTAACTAATAAGCGCCAAAATTATTTTATCGGATACATAGACATCATTTGTATTATAAAATTCCATTAAAAAAAACTGTCCGACGTGAGGTTCAAACTCGCGATCACCGAATGATATAATTATGTTGCAAGCACATAACGCAAAACGCTGTGAGGGTTTATCTAATAACATTGTTTTAATTCGTATTAGGCGTTTTCGAAAATTGATTCGGTAGATGACAGGTAGATACCGCATTCACGGCTTGCGTTAACGGTATATTTAAAGTTTAATTTCATTAGTTTAAGTTTCTGTTTCTGTTATGTCAGTGGCGGTTTTAAAGAACAGGCAAGGTAGGCCCGGCCTACCCAAAATTTAATGTACATAAATAACATTTTCTTTATGCACAATATAATTAATATTTTAATATTATGGACAATTAATATTTGTTATTTTTCATTATTTGCACTTAAAATTGCAATAACAGCTGCAAAAATTAGCGTGTTTTATATTTTTATTTGTATCTGCTTTAAAGTATTACAGTATAGGCACTGGCCTAGCTTGGTCCATATAGCGCAATGTAACAGTAGGACCATGGCGTCAGATACAGTAATACTATAGCTTCAATAGCCAGCGCTTAGGCCCGTGCCTACCATATATTGTGCAGTTATATGATACCTCGCCATAAACAGTTTTTCTTATCGGACATATACGAGCGGCATTTTAAAGTTGTTTAGATGACAAAAAAGAATATTTATCTCAAATTAAATAAATTAATTAAATAACAAAAAAAGAAATTAAGCGGTATTTTGCACTTTGTAGTGTATTTTTATTATTGCAAAATAGTTTAAGCGGTAGGTATTATATTGCGAGTTTTACACTATATTGCACTTTTATCAATACAAAGACATTCTTGATAAATTAAAAAACGGACACATTTCACGACAATGTCATAGACAGATTTGGGAAGAGCAAAAATAAGAGAATCAATCATTGTTTATAAATACTATAACATAATGTACAGTTATTCGAAAAAGTATTTGGACATTCCTGTGTTAACAATGTAAATTGCTTCGTTTAGACATTGTTTTTATTATATAAAAATTGTTTTTACAGCAATACTTATTGGATATTTTTTGTCGCAAATTTCATAGTCTTCATTTTATTCCTATACATTTTTTTATTTAGTCGCTCGTTTTCGACTGAGAGTGACTTAAAGCAGACTTGGTAAAACTTTTTAATAAAATTTAAAATACACAATGGTTTTCTCGAGAAATTCCCATGGGATTTTTACCGAGACTGCTTTAAGTCACTCTCGATCGAAAACGAGGCAACAAATAAAAGAATGTTTGAAAACAAAAATGAAGGGAATGAAATTATCTACAAAAAATGTCTGAAGAGTATTTTTGTAAAAGCGATTTTTATATGCTAAAAAGAGTTTTCAAAAAGTACAATTTATATTGCTAAAATAGAAGCGTCCAAAGTAAGCTGTTCTCTGAGCCTATCCATCTCAACGTAAAAAAGAAAATTCCGTGTTGTGCAAAGACAGCAAACTTGACGTGTAGAAACTTTGTAATGCTTTTAAAGTGTAAACGTGTGTAGAAAAATTAATACGAATCAAGGATCGCCTACCCACGCACGTAAACAGATATTCTTACTATAAGCTGATGTTGCAGTTTTACCGAAGTGCAATACAATTTTATAATTGTGTGCTCTAATTATAAAATAATATTCGTAATGTTTTTCAAATTATATTTTTCAACAATTTCATTAAATCTTACGATGACTTGACCATCGTTCCTACCTAATGCAAACACGTACACATCGCTACCTCGAAAGAATAACGACACAACTCAAAATTTGGCAAAATTGAGTTAAGTATTAAAATCGACAGAATTTGGCTATATCTTATCATGTATAACGTCACAATGCAAAATTTTAATAACCTGCTGTTATTATAGCGGCAGTGCCATTATGCATGTAATGCAAAGTTACTACTTATCAGTTTTTTAAAAACGCTCTATTAAAAAAAGTGCTTTTTTTAGTTTTGTCGTTATTCTTGCCAGGCAGCAACATGTATCTTATATTTGGTAAAATTTGTTGATAAAATATAACATTTACTGGACGCTTACTCAAACAGATAAATTATTATTTAGAATTGTTTTTGTATTTCATCATGATTAGTGTTGCAAGATTCTTGGGAATTATAGACAAAATAGGGCGCAACAATAAAGCAATAGAAATAACAACTTTTTATTTATTATAATAAAAATGTAAATATATTTATAAAATTTTGAGATAATATTAAAACAATAAATTAGTGTAAAGTTTAAATAAATCAATTTGTTTAAAATAATTATATTAATAAATTAACTACAAATTATACAAATTGAGATAAAAACATAGCGCCAATAGAACACTGAAAAAAGAAATCCACATGATCAATTTCTTCCAAAAGTTATTTCTAGAAAGAAAAAAAATTTGTGTTCATAGATACAGTTATAAAGTGCGTACCTATTTGTGATTAGCTTATGTAATATAAAATCCTAAAAGAAAATTAACATAATTTTTTTATGTAGTATGTAACATTATACTATGCTTTATAATCGCAAGACTGACTTACTATCTTCGATAAGAATTGTAAAAGATGTAAGACATTCTTTCTCAATTTATATACTTTTCCTGCACGTCAATTATAATTACGTGAAGCAATTTGAACTTTAGGCCCTAAAAACTTTTAAACCAATTAAGATATCAAAATTCTGTCTGAGCCAAAAGTTTCTAAAAATCGAGATTTACAAAATATCGGAAGAACTCAAATTTAATGGTTTTTTGGCTTTTTTGGAAAAATCAAAAAACTTATTCAAAAAAGGATATTTGTAAAGATTTGTAATAATCTACTACACATTCTGTCAAAATTTCAAGTCAATTGGTCCAGCCGTTTAGAACTTATAAAAAGGCACTAAAAGAACAGCCTTAATATAGCCTATCATTATAACTCAAGAAAATATTCACATCTTCCGCAGATTTTATCTATTTATACAATATTGCTGGCCTACCCAAAATTTTTCCCCACGAGCCGCCACTGTGTTATGTTCATATTGTTTTATGTTTATAGAAAATAAAGGTACGGTGAATAACCACATTCAGTTTTATTTTCAAAATTAAAACGTTTAGATTGGTGATCAAAACTCCAAGTACCACCAGGGGATTTATCTGGTTGAAATGTAACAAAAAACACAACATTATATTATATACAGCATACATATTAAATTTATATTATATACAGTATACATATTTCAGTATTAAGTATATAAAAATTATACATAAACTTTGAGGTTAGGTGAACAATTTGTTTTAATAATCTACCGGTGGGTATAATAAACGTTCGAAAATCAATCTACCTTATCCATGCACCGCACATACACCAGCAAATCAGCTGTTTACCGAGAGATAAACGGTAGATATCTACCGGATCAATTTTTGAAAACGCCTATTATCTGTTACAGATTGGGGTTACGGTTACTGGTAACGTAATGCCATTCCACCTATTTCGCGATTTTAAATAATTTTAATTATTAATTATTTCAAATAATAATGTTGGTTACTAGCAAGGTGAGTTGTCAGATGTTACACATCATATACGAGTACTGTAAAGTTCGTTTCTTGACGTGATAACGTCTTATGAATTGATATACCGGCTGCACGCACGAAAAATTGTCACGTTCCGCAAGCGAGAGCGCGGAACAAGCGAGAGAGAGGCACGATGGGCTTTGCATCATACATAGACATCATTTGAATTATAAAATGCCATTAAAAAAACTTGTCCGGCATGAGGTTCATGCACATAGCGCACTAACCTATTGAGGGTTAATGTAATAACATAGTTTTAATTCGCATTATCTGTTACATAAACATAATTCAATTCAATTTTTAAATTAACACTTGGTTTACAGACGATAATTTTACGTGATTTTATGTCATAAGAAAACAATTCAATTCAATTCATAAAAGTATGCAATTTTTCATCAATGTTTTCTTATGACGTTATCACGTAAAATTATCGTCCGTAAACCGACTTTACAGACAACCCGAGTGCCACGTGTTTTTTTATATCAATAATAATGATTATTGTTAGCTGTATAATAAATATACTGCAATGCCCTCTGTGCAATTTTTTATATAAAATTTTAAAATACAAAATAATTCTAAATTTTATTAATTTTTATCATAATTCTTTTTACCTATTTTATTTCCATCTCAGTTGCACAACTGAGATGAAGTGAGCTGAGACGAACTGAGATTAACTGAGTCAAAGTGAAAGAAAGATAAGGTAAAAAGAACAACGAAAATTTACTACTTAGTGATTTTTGAATTTAATTATTTTGAAGTTTGGTAGTACTAACCAAATGTCAACATAAACTTCAAAAAGACAAATTAAAAATTTAAGGTGCAGTAGATATTATTGAAATGATTGTAATAAGTAACAAGTTTAATTCAAATCAACCAATCCGGACTATTTCCCAATTTGTCTCAGTTGTAACACTTCAAAACAGCAAGATCAGTTTGGGTATGGAAGGGGATAATTTTGTCAGGTAAAACTCAGTTCGGCACGGCACAGTACTTATGTTAAAACGGTAAAAAAAGCAACCTTTCAACTGAGTAACTGAGTATCTCAGTACAATCTCACTTAAAATAGGTAAAAAGAATACAGCTAGGGTGGTGCATGCACTTAATTATTAGCATGAGACTCTTAATTTCAAATTTTTAATATCTAATATCTTTCATCGTTATAAAATTTTACGTTGATAATTTTATTTCAAAATGCGGTCTTGATATTTTGTTGCTGAGTTAAAATATTACCTTGTAATGTAATCTCGTACTGCACGTGAATGTCCAAAGACACCCGCGCCTCGTTAAACAAATTCGTCGTAAGCTTTCACAAAAAAAACAACTTCAAATCTACCAAATCTTTAAAATTCCACTTTATCGAAACGCTTCACTTAAATAAAAAAACTTTTTATCCAAATTAAACTCACTTTAATCAATAAAATCATCAAAAATCAAAATTATCACATCGAGCCGCATTCATCACGACGGCCTGAAGCAATCCTTTCACCTCTTTTGTTACCAACATAATTCTTTATAAATATATAAATTTCTATACAGTATGTTACAAAATTAAAACTAAAAGAAAACGAACTTTAAAATATTTTACAAAATAACTAAAATAATAATTTCTCGGTTTCAAAACACTACAATACATGTCGATTTATGGTTGTAATGCCTTAAATATGACTTGATTAAAGTTCGTTGATTGGTTCGTGTTGTAAACCTATTCAAAGTTTTTATAGAAGCTAGTCAGGAAACGTCGGTGTCTTAATAGCATATAACTGCGTCTTTCAAAGACATTGTAAGGTAATGTTTGAATATTTTAATTAGTGATCTGAGAATTTATCAATATTCTAGAGGAATTCTTATTTATTAGAGTGTGAACAGCGTTTCGTATGTCGCATTGAGTTATATTAGTAATAACCATTTGTGGATTGTTAGTGCCAAGAGTAATCACTGCGAAATAAATTTTCCTCCTTAGAATGAGAGTACAACAGCAAACCGCAAAAGCTTCTCCTGCTGTCTTCAGACTCATCACCTGAAATTCTGCAATAATTTCCGCTGTAAACGACTAAAACCTTCCGGGATACGTGCAAAAATTAGTTTAGGTTTTAAATAAGATTATTGGCGGTTTGTATAAGTTTTTTGAGTTTCTCATCATGTCTATTTTTATTATGAATTGTTTTAATTAGTTTTCGAGAAAGTTAGTTGAATAGCATTTCTAACACCAGGTAACTTTAAGTACATTTTCTCTAGAATATTATAAAAATTATTATTGTTGCCAAATATGCTGCATTTACATTTTACTCTGTAGTAACGTTGTATCAATTTGCATTGCTTATTAATTTGTGCAACAGTTGGTGCTTTACTATACTGAAATTATAGCTATAGTATTCTAGTTATTAAAAAAGTAGGTAAAATTAGAAACTTTTAATTAAATATTAATTCGCCTCACGTTGGTCAGTCAAAATAAATGCTTAGATCTCGACTACCAAAGTTTTTAATTTTGTGTAAAATAATTTCAATAGTTTAAGTCTTGCATTATATTTAAAATCTCGTCATCGTCGTAACTTCTATTACCGACGATAATCTCGTCGTCCTGATAAAGTTTTAATTTTAAACTAACAAATGAATCTTCTATGCATTATCTACTTCCTATAAAAACTTTTAAATATAAGGTTTAATTCTTTTTCAGTAAAAATAAAACAGTTAAATTTGAAAAGATTAAAATCTTCCCTGTAAGTTTGTTTTCGATTATAATGTTTAAGAGAAGATCACAGCAATATATATGTTGATATACTAATAATGATTTTACTGAAGAATTTCTTAGCTATTTTTAGAGTAAGTTCATAGTTTAAAATTTAAAAATTGGTGAAATTAATTTTTAACCCAAATTATTATTGTTAGCAAATTTAATCTTAGAATTTGCTTATAAAAATAAATTTTATATAATAAATAAAATTATATAAATTTAAAAAAAAATTTTAAACCCACAGATATTTCGCTGTTTTTTATTTTTCCAAATCAGATTCAGTTATTTTAAGTTGATTATATTATGACAGTGATGATAAATCTGACTAGGTGCCAGAAGAATAATAGAAATCCATCAGCAGAGTCAGTAAGAAAACTTTTTGTAGGGTAGAATATTGTAAAATATTCAATGTTGTTTATTTCAGTATTATTTTCCGGAAGTTTGTTGGGCTTTAAAACACTTTTGTATATTTCAAAGTTTTTTTGTTGGCACTTATACAAAAGTTTAAATTGATTGATTCGGTTTTTACAATTAGAACCTACTCATATCGCGTTTAAGAAGAGCCCCAGTTTGTAATTCTTATTAACGAATAAATTACAACTTTTTTGATTATTCTTTTTTTAATAATGAATAATTTAATTATGTAAGTATATTAAATTATTTCCAATGTTTTAGTCTTAATTAAAATGTTCTTGTAACAAATTAATTTCTATCTGATTTCGCGATTCAAGCTAAAGCGACTTTTAAATTATCACTGGCTTGCATTTCATTATTTCCTGAATCTTTTAATTTCGACAAGAAATATTCAATGACTTGACAAAATTATCTTAATTCGTTGGCTATAATAATATTTCGTATTTATTTTGCTTCTTAGGCATAATGAAAATTCGTGAAAATTACTGTATTTGTAAAATACAAAAATTAAAAAGATTTAAAATATTTATTATTTTTGATACAAGTGCTTTAATTAAATTCGTTAGATTTTAAAAGGTTTTTATTATTAATTATTAATAATTTATTTCCGCGAGTCACCACAAAGTGATTTATTTGTTCTTTGAGCATAGTCGTCTAGCTATAGAAAAAAAATTAATTAATTGAATTGGTGTCGATAAAATTACTTACTCATCAATAAATTAATTAAGTACCTGAAAGGTTTACAAACGCAATTTATTCAAGATAGCTTTCAGTATAAAAATGGTATTTGATATGCTTTTAAAAATAATTGAAAATTTAGTGCAAAATTAATACTTAAGCAATAAATTAAATTAGGTAATTAAATACTGCATTTATGCTAAGAATTCTATTTATAAAAATATCTAACAATTAAAGTTCGTATTTAAAATTTATATTTATTTATTATATGTTTAGGAAATTTCATGAATTCCACTTTTAAAGCGTTTTTTACATATTATTTACAAATATAATAATCCTATCCTTAGGAGCGTTAAGTCCTTTAGAACTATTTATAGTCGTGAAATAAATTAAATACATTCAAGTGATCGTAAACTGAATTTTTATGCATATTGCAATTTTGTGTATAAACCTGGAAGAAAAATGCATAACGCAGAGGCAATATTTCATCATAAATAATTCATATAACTTCTTCAGAAATTGGAGATATTACCTTTTTTTATTTGTTTTTATTCCCAACTGATAATATTATAGCTATTATACATATTATAAATTACTTAAAATAAATTATAAATATTAACAAATTATGACATATAAAAAAAAGAACGAGCGAGCCTTACAGTACTTGGATATGATGTGTAACATCTGACATCTCACCTTGGTAGTAAGCAGCATTATTATTTGAAATAATTATTAATTATAAATCATTTTAAAATTGCAAAGTAGATGAAAAGGCATTACGTTACCAGTAACCGTAACCCCAATCTGTAACAGATAATACAAATTTAAAAACAAAACAAATTGTTTAAAAACAATTTTATTAGATGAACCCTCATAGGGTAGTACATTATGTGCTTGAAACATAATTATATCATTCGATGATCGCGAGTTCGAACCTCACGCCGGACAAAGTTCTTTTAATGGCATTTTCTAATACAAAAAAAATGTTCATGTATTCCGATAAAATAATTTTGGCGCTCTTTAGTCAAATCAAATAGCGCGCGCTTTCCTGGCTTCCTGTTACACATTTCCCTCCCATTTCACGAAATTACCTCCATAAGCCAGCGGAAAGATGTTACACATCAAAAAGTTTATAATTATCGCTCTCGGCTAAAACGGAATTTCCTCGTTGGATACTCAAACTGATCTTTTCGATTTTAATCCAAATTAGAATATTTTAATACTCTGATATAAATAGCAAAAACGTAGGTTTTTTACCCTGTATGCATAATAAAGTATTTTGTTTATCACACCAAATGGCAATTAAGAGGCACTCTTGAAAAGTTTAATTTAAAGCCCTTAGCAAGATTCGACACTCTAAGTTTGCTAAATAACTTCTCGTGGAGAGTAATTTATAATCCTTTATTTAACCAAGTAATTAAGAGAAGAAAATATACCGTCTTGAGCTTTACTACCTTTATTTTCAAAATTTTCAGTGGCTCCTTAGTCTTTTTCCTTGTCTTAAAGTTTTGTTACTTCTATTTAGCTATCGAGAAAATTACAAAAGTCAAAAGTACTTTTCTTAGATTGTATGCTATTTTGGTATAGAAAATGTATTTAATTTATCTAATGTTGTCTACAACACTGCTAACAAAAGAAAAGTTTTTTGTTTCATTAACTTAAAAAAATTCGAATTGTACTTGCAAAAAAGAAACATAGGCTAATTCGGGTAGCCTCTCCGGATTCAATAACAGAATATATAGAAAGATGTCTAGACTTATAGAAAATAGACCACATATTTAGTTTTAATTTAATAAAGAAGTGCCTGGAGCGACAAATAAAATTTGCCGTGGAAAACATGGGAGTAATAATTTAAAACTTTACTATGGATTAAACAAAAGGCAATTAGAAACTTTCCTATAAAAGCTACGTTGGCTGTACAGGCTTCTTAACATTGCTCTTATGGTCCCAATGTAATCATCACATTAAGAGTCGACCATTGTACCTACAATCTATGAATTTATCCGTAAATTTTTGTTAAGCATTTTCCAATTTATTCTAACCGATGCAATATTTTTGGAATGCTTAATCGTCCCTCATTCTGAGACCGGGGGTTGTTTCAGTCCATCGAAGGAGGAGCTACTTTTGTAAAATTTATTAAAACTGACGGTGGGGCCATCTGTTTAGTAATATCTAAATTAAAATATGATTTTTTTAAATACCGTTTTTGGAAACAACATTCGTCTATAATTAAAAATTAAAAATTATAGGTGATAAGAGAATCCCCTAATCTATGCCTATTAGTCAAAAACTTTGTAATATTTTTAAAATAACCTAAATTACCGAGTTTTAAATTATAAAATGTTAAGTAAATAACAAACTAATTTAATAGCTAATAGAAATAATCCTTTGACGATCATCCCTCGTTATGATTTTTTTTTCAAATTAGTGAAAAGTATCTTTATAACGGAGAAAATAGGTATAACGTAGATAATGTTTTGCTGCACCTATAAAAGGGTATCGTAGACTCTTAAGGTATTTTTTAACAGTTTCGAACACAGGATTATCGTAGGGTATTTTTGCTCTGATCACTCGACTTAATTCTTACAGCTGGCTTCCGGTTAACCTGACCAAACTTGTTAAACTTACTTACGGAATCCCAACACCATTGTTCATTATGTTAATAAAGTAACCTTGGTATATTTTCAGGAATCTGCATTTTGTGCAATGATGTCTCAACCAGAAAATTTTCCTTTAGCCGAAATTAGTTTTTTCTTATTCTTCCTGATACCAATGAGTATTATTGCAATGCAATATATCAAAATGGGAATCAAAATTTCCAAGCAAACAAGTCGATTAGGATTAGGAAAAGGAGTAAACGGATCTGTTCATCGAGGCAGCAGCAGGAAATCCCAATCTCACAGAGCTGTAATCCGAATGCTGGGTAAGTACGAAAGAAAATTTAAATCTTCGTATTTAACTAATCAATTTTTTACTCATTGCAGCTGCCGTTGTAATCGGATTTTTCTTTTGTTGGGCGCCATTTCACGCTCAGCGTTTGCTAGTAATTTATGGACGCGATTTTACATATTATCTGGAATTAAACGCATGGATGTTTTACATCACCGGAATATTTTATTATTTTTCGTCGACTCTTAATCCTATACTCTATAATGTAATGTCGAATAGATACAGAAATGCATTCAAAGAAATACTGTGTGGTATCAAAGCAAGTCACAGTTTACTCAGGCAAAGTTCTACATTTCGAGATACTAAGAGATTGTCAACTTCGGATCACTTCAACCGAAGTTCAAACTTGAACATGTTAAAAGAGTCCAATAAACATTTTGTCATGAATTCTACCACCGAAGAAGTCATCATAGAAGAAGATATTTTACATTTGATGCAAGCCGACGATTTAAGCGACAAAAGAGTTTTAAACTCTTTATGTTTGACCACCGACGGTAACTCGGCGGGAAATTTTTATGTTTCCCGAAAACATAACAACGAAACTTGTATATAATAATAAGACTGACTTAAACTTGGTATCTGTAGTAAATAATTCTGTGATTAGGTATGTTTTGATGTAAAAAAATGTATGTCTAATAAATTATTGTATGTGATTCATGTAAATAAAATTATTTCGCTTTTTCATCACTGTAAAATACTAATTTTCTATTGTGTTCATGTGAACGGAGCTACAACAAAAGTGTTCTTATTGAGACGACAAAATTATTATTTTTGTTGTCGCACCAAAAATTGTTTTATTTTCAGCAGCAGTACAAAAGTTTCAATATCGTTTATTTTTGCAAATAAGCACTTTTTTGCAAAGTAAAGGAACTCGTCAAATAAATTTTACATTAAAATAAAAATGAACCTTGCAGAATTACAGCAAATCTAACAACTTTTAATAAAAACTAATTTAAACAACAGACTTTTATTTTTCCGACTTTTTTAATCTTTGCCTTCAATAACTTGTTTTTTACTATTTTTGGAACAAAGTTCCTTATGGGAGGATGCGAAAATGCGTAAGATTTTTATATTGTTCGATAATTATACCATCTGGTGGTCAAAAGTGGAACATCTGATCAGTATAGGTATTAGAGATCTAAGCGTGTCTTGTGTTTGTGTATTAATTATTTAATATAATATTCGGAAACCACCAGTCATAGGTTTGCAAATTTCTCTAGAAAAAAGTCGCCTTCACTAAGATTCGAACCATCGCCTAACCAATGTGTAAGCTAAGCCCTTTTGATCGACACCACAATGGATTTTGTTAAAACTAATAGTGATACGCTATATAAGCTACTCTTTCCGTATTGCGAATTAAGAACGCGTTAAAATTGTTAAACCGACGAATAATTTAAAAATATGTAATTTAAAAATATATGTAATAATAAAAATGTATAATAGAAAATTTATTCAGTTCCAAAATTAGTAAAAGAGGTAATTTATTCAATTTCCAAAAGAATATGTGAATATCACTCTTTAATCGAGGTAGAAAATGTAAAATAGGGAATTTATTCATTTCTAAAGAAAATTGGAAATGAAAATTTGGTTTTGTAAAGTTAAAACAAGAAATTATAGGAACATTGGCAAGTTCGTCGAAGGACGAACATTGATTCCGGGGAAACGTACGAACTTTGGCTAGTCAAGGAAATTAGGTTTTTCTTGTCGAATTTCAATTTAAGGAAAGTGAAATAGTGTTGATAACAGACCTCAGCGGCAAAGTAGATCCCCCGATTGTAGTCTTGTCTCAGGAAAACTGCCCCAGAATGTGCAAAAGTCTTTTGCACATTCAAAAGTATTTTTCCGAAAAGCCTTCAGCCTTCGGCTTCGAGTCTTATCTTGTGATAAATATAGCACTCAACAAAAAGTTTCGAGACTTTTGTACATTCCGGGGCTGTTAATATTGAATACAGAAACCATTTGTCAAGTTTTGAAAAAAACATATTTACAGCGGAGTAACATCTGACACCTCACCTTGGTAGTAAGCAACATTATTATTTGAAGAAATTAATAATTATAATAATTATAGATCATATAAAAATCGCAAAGTAGGTAACCGTAACCCCAATCTGTAACAGATAATACAAATTAAAATTAAAAACGAGTGAGCGAGCCTTACAGTACTCGTATATGATGTGTAACATCTGACATCTCACATTGGTAGTAAGCAACATTATAATTTGAAATAATTAATAATTATAAATTATTTAAAAAACTGCAAAGTAAGTGGAACGGCATTACGTTACCAGCAACCCCAATCTGTATCGGATAATACGAATTAAAACAATTTTATTAGAAGAACCCTCATAGCGTAGTGCGTTATGTGCTTGAAACATAATTACATCATTTGGTGTTGGCGAGTTCCAACCTCAGGTCGGTCAAACTTTTGACGTGATAACATCTTATAAATTGATATACCGGCTGCACGCACGAAAAAATTATCAATTATTAATTATAATTATAAAAATTAACTCATTATCACGTTCCGCCTGATAATGCGCGCAAGCGAGAGCGCGGAACAAGCCAGAGAGAGGCATGATCGGCTTTGCATCATACATAAACATCATTTGAATTATAAAACGCCATTAAAAAAAACTTGTCTGGCATGAGGTTCGATCTCGCGAACACCAAATGATGCAATTATGTTTCAAGCACATAACGCACTGGCCTATTGAGTGTTAATGTAATAACATAGTTTTAATTCGTATTATCTGTTACATAAACATAATTCAATTTAATCCATAAAAGTATGCAAATTTTCAATTTTATAATACAAATGATGTCTATGTATTCCAATTAAATAAATTTGGCGCTCATTAGTCAAATCAAATAGCGCGCGCTTTGCCACGATGTTATTTAAACAAAAGGGATTAGTTCAATTTTTCCCCAATCTCAGGGTTTTTGGGCAATGCCCTTGGCTAGCTCTAAATGTAGCAAATAAAAAAAACAGATCGGCGAGGTCCTTCCTAGGTAAAAGGAAAGTAAGGGGAAAGCTTAAGTAACCCAAGGCGCCACGTGATTGTTGGCTATCTTCCCTTGAATAAGCCCCCTACTCAAAATCACGAATAAATAGCGTAAATTAAGAACTCGCACGATATCAGGAATATAAAAATAAACAAACAAAAAAATACTGCACTGGAATTGTAACCAAAAATAATTTTTGGAACGAAGTTCCTTATGGGAGGATGCGGAGGGGTACCCTAATCGGAAAAAAACGTCCGTAACGAAAATGCGTAAGATTTTTATATCATTCGATAATTACACTATCTGGTGGTCAAAAGTGAAACATCTGCTCAGCAATAATACATATTATTCGAAAACCACAAGTCATAGGTTTGCAAATTTCTTTAGAAAAAAAGTTGCCTTCACCGAGATTCGATCCCTCGGCTAAAATGTGTAGGCGGAGCCTTTCGCGTCGTGGAACACCAGAAAGAAACGAAGTACCTTATTACATAAATATTAATTTCAAGTTCTAGTCGAGGTATAAAAAATAAATAATTATTAGGATATAAATATTTTATTATGATTTTTTTATGGATAAAAATCAAAAACTACTTTACAAAATTGCCAAAATAGCGATCTCAGCATGTGTCAAAGTCAATGTAAATCCGCAATCATCGCGGTCATCTTTGAAGTATTCAAAATTTTTTTTGCACATTCGGCTTTAGATAATTTTTTACATCTGAGTGGCATTTTTCAAAATCGATTTAATTTTAATTTTTGAGGTTTTATTTTCGGCGGAAAATTTTTAAAATTATTAAATTATATTTTTTTAAATTATTCGTCGGTTGAACAATTTTAACGCGTTCTTAATTCGCAATACGCAAAGAGTAGCTTATATAGCGTATCACTATCAATTATAACAATACGCATTGTGGCGTAGAGCAGCGAAGTGCTCCTTATACACATTTTAGCCGAGGGACGAATCCCGGTGAAGGCAACTTTTTTTCTAGAGAAATTTGCAAACCTATGATTCGTGGTTTCCGAATATGTACTAATGCTGAGCAGATGTTCCACTTTTGACCACCAAATGGTGTAATTTATTATCAAACGATATAAAAATCTTACGCATTTTCGTTACGGACGTTTTTTTCCGATTAGGGTACCCCCTTCCCATCCTCCCATAAGGAACTTCGTTCCAAAAATTGCCTTCACCGGGATTCGATCCCTCGGCTAAAATGTGTAGAATGAGCCCTTCGCTCTACGCCACAATGGGTATCGTTATAATTGATAGTGATACACTATATAAGCTACTCTTTGCGTATTGCGAATTAAGAACGCGGTAAAATTGTTAAACCGACGAATAATTTAAAAAAATGTAATTTAATAATTTTAAAAATTGATTTAAAAATTTTCAGCCGAAAATAAAACCCCCAAAATAAAAAAAAAAACGATGTTGAAAAATTCCACTCAGATGCAAAAAATTATCTAAAGCCGAATGTGCAAAGAAAATTTCGAAAACTTCAAAGATGACCGCGATGATTGCGGATTTACATTGACTTTGACACATGCTGAAATCGCTATTTTGGCAATTTTTTAAAGTAGTTTTTGATTTTTATCGATAAAAAAATCATAATAAAATATTTATATCCGAATAATTATTTATTTTTTACCTCGACTAGAACTTGAAATTAATATTTATGTAATAAGGTACTTCGTTCCTATCTGGTGTCCCACGACACCACATTTTATTTTTTTAGGCTAAAACGCGTTTACGAATAGTAAGTTTTAAGTTTTATAGTTTTAAGTAAGATTTATTAATGTCTAAATTTTGTTGACATTTCTATCCACTAATAATCTAAATTATTCGGTTCGAATAACAGTTCATCAGAATATCAGTTCAATCGTATACTTTTCAAAACTGTGTAAAAGAGGTAATGTACACGAGGTAAAGTAAAAGAGGTAATGTACACGAGGTAAAGTAAATCAGGTAAAATTAAAGTAAGTACGTATTTTTTTATGTTTAAATTTGGTAAAAATCTCTATATCCACTAATAATCTAAATTATTCGGTTCGAATAACAGTAATCAGTTCAATCGTATACTTTTTAAAATTGTGTAAAAGAGGTAATGTACACGAGGTAAAGTAAAAGAGGTAATGTACACGAGGTAAAGTAAATCAGGTAAAATTAAAGTACTTTTTATGTCTAAATTTGGTAGAAATCTCTATATCCACTAATAATCTAAAATATTCGGTTCGAATAACAGTAATCAGTTTAATCGTTTACTTCTCAAAATTGTGTAAAAGAGGTAATGTAAACGAGGTAAAGTAAACGAGGTAAGTACCTTATTTCCTTTTGACGTGTTAACGTCAAACGATATACCGACTGCACGCACGCAAACAAACCTTACAGTACTCGTATATGATGTGTAACATCTGATATATCACCTTGGTAGAAACAACATTATTATTTGAAATAATTAATAATTATAAATTATTTAAAAACCGCAAAGTAGGTGGAACGGCATTACGTTACCAGTAACCGTAACCCCAGATTTGTATTTGCTATCAGAGCCTTACAGAACTGCAACCAGTGTTGATCTTTTGTTCATGACCCTACTAATTAAGTTTTTAGAAAGTCAATTTTGCAGGCAAAACATATATTTCTGAAAGGTTTAGTTTGTACTTCTTTGGGTGTCAGTTGTATTTGTCCCAAGTGTTTTAGCCTAGGTCTAGCTAAGGCATTGCAGTTGCAGATGATGTGTTCGGCCGATTCAATTTCCAATTCACAAAGTCTGCATTAGTCGTTGCCTACCAGTCCCATTTTTTTGAGGTGATATCCCACCTGGCAGTGTCCAGTGAGTATCCCTGTAATGAGTCTAATTTCATTCTTTGATAGTAAAAAAAGCTTTTTAGCCTTTTCAGTCGAGTACTCGATGAATTTCTTCGCCTGTCTTTGTCCTGGTGTATTGTGCCAGAGAGTTTTTATGCTCTCCGTTTCCCACTTTTGTGCCCCTGCGTGCTTTGAATAGCCTGCAGAAAGGTTCAGGCTCAGTCGGGGTCGTTTTCGAGCCCGTTCTAGCTAGTTGGTCAGCTATTTCATTACCCTCGATTCCCTCATGACCTGGCACCCAGCGAAGGGCAATTTTGTTGCCCTTGACCAGTTTTGTGAAGAATTGTCTGCATTCCCACGTGGATAAAGACTCAAAGCTGTTGGCCTTGAGTGCTTTTATCGCAGCTTGGCTGTCAGACATTATAATGATTTGCTTGCCCTTTAAATTCCTTTACAGGCATTCATGAGCACTTGGTGCAATTGCAAGTATTTCAGCTTGCACAATTGTGGGATAGGCTCCTAAGGCTATAGATGCCTCGTATCTTGGGGCCGTATATGCCTATGCCTGTTCTCTGTTCAGTTTTTGATCCATCTGTATACCAGTAGGAGGATTTTGTGTCCATGTGTATTGTTTGACGTCTAGCCGTGTTGCGGTCTTGAAAAATAACCTCAAACGGCGTTTTAAAGTCAAAAGTTCTCGGAATGATATCCAAAGGCTTTTCAAACAGATCTGGCTGTAAAAGATCCAGTATCTTTAGGTGACCTGTTTTGTCTCCTGTTTTGAATTTTCTAGTTTGGGTAATTTTTGTGGCGGCTTGTAGAGCTTCTCTCTTCACCCGTAGGTGAAGAGGTGGTAGGTCTAAGAGTATCTCCATAGCCGTCGTTGGGGTTGTACGCAAATCCCCTGATATACCCAGACACGCTAGCCTCTGCAGTTTTTGCATCTTGCTTTGTGTCGTGGTTTCGTTAGTTTTTGTCCACCAAACGAGCGATGCGTATGTGACAATGGGTCTTATTATTGATGTATATGATTAATAGATCATTTTTGGTTTTAGCCCCCATGGCCTTCCAGAAAGTTTACGGCAAGCCCAAAAGGCTCCAGTTGCTTTGGAAAGAGTTTTATCTACGTGTGATTTTCTGGTAAGTTTAGCATCTAGAGTTACCCCCAAATACTTCACCTCTCCGGAAAAAGATATCGATAGACCCCGAAGCTGTGGAGCTTTTAGGCCTATTTTCCTACGCTTAGTGCATGGGACGATAGTGGTTTTTGAAGGATTCACTGTAAGTTCTTCCCTCTCACACCATTCATTTATTTGGTTTAAGGCAGTTTGCATTAGGTCTGAGATTATACCTTCATGCTTGCCCCTGATTGCAACGACAATGTCGTCCGCGTACACTAGTACGCAGAATCCATCGTCAGTTAATTTCTTTAGTAGGTCGTCTACCACTATAGACCACAGAAGAAGCGACATAGCCCTACTTTGTGGGCACCCTTTTGCCGTGGCCATCGATACTTTCTCTTCCCCTAAAGAAGCCGTTACTATTCGGCTTTTTAGCATTGATTCTATCCATGTCATCGTGGAGAGCTCAATGCCATGTCTCGCAGAGGCTGTTTTTATAGACTTTGTTGAGGTATTATCTAATGCACCCTCTATGTCTACAAATATTCCGACCACAATTTCTTTTGTTGCAAGAGACTTTTCAATTTCTCTTACGAGGTGGTGTAGTGCATCCACCGTTCCTTTGCCTGGTTGATAGGCAAATTGTTTCATATGGAGTGGCGTCTCCTTGAGAGATTCGCTTCTATATGATTATCAATAATTTTCTCCATTGATTTAAGGAGAAAGAAGAATAGGCTTATCGGGCGGTATGATTTGGTCTCATCAAGAGGCGTTCTGCCTGCTTTTGGTATAAATGCCACTTTTACATTCCTCCATAACGTAGGTATGTATCCTAATGCATAGCTGGCCTTAAAGATGTTGTTATACACGGAGCGATCAAATCTATTCCTTATTGGAGTAGAGCCGGAAAAATTCCGTCCCATCCAGGTGATTTATAGGGCTGGAAGCTATTTATAGCCCATTTCACTTTCTCCAAGGTAAAGATTTTTCCTGCTAACCTTCAGCTATCCCTGCTGAAATAAAGGTTTCTATTGCCTGGAGACATTTCATGCGTTTGGTTTGTTGTCGCTACCACCGTTGACCCCGGGAAGTGTGTTTTTAATAGCACATTTAAACTTTCCCCGATGTTCTCGGTGTAAGCACCATTGGATTGTTTTATGGGTCCGATAGTGTTTGAGTGATTTTTAGACAGAGTTTTCTGAATGCGCGCCGCTGGAGCCGTTTTGTCGATTCCCTCGCAGAAACGCATCCATGACCGTCTTTTAGATTTTCTCAGTTCTATATTGTACCTTGTTAGGGTTTCTTTATATTCTTCCCATAGACCTGTTCTTTTGGCCTTATTAAATGCTTTCCTGGCTATGACCTTTAGTCTCTCCAGTTCTGCATTCCACGAAGGTACATCTCGAGAGATGGTTTTTGGAACGAAGTTCCTTATGGGAGGATGCGGAGGGGTACTCTAATCGGAAAAAAACGTCCGTAACGAAAATGCGTAAGATTTTTATATCGTTCGATAATAATTACACTCTCTAGTGGTCAAAAGTGGAACGCACATCTGATCAGCATTAGTACATATTCGGTTTGCAAATTTCTCAAGAAAAAAAATCGCCTTCACCGGGCGATTCACCATGCTGAAATCGCTATTTTGGCAATTTTGTAAAGTAGTTTTTGATTTTTATCGATAAAAAAATCGTAATAAAATATTTATATCCTAATAATTATTTATTTTTTACCTCGACTAGAACTTGAAATTAATATTTATGTAATAAGGTACTTCGTTCCTTTCTGGTGTCCCACGACACCACATTTTATATTTTCTTCAGTGGACAACTAATCTCATAGGATTTTATTATGCACTGACTTATATGGTTAGAGGCTGTTTCTACATCCTCTATAGTAGCTATTTCGTATTGGAGGCCTTCTAGCTCGGTCCTTAGTGCCTCTTTAAAGAGACACCAGTCCGTCCTTTTAGGCACTCTACATTTCACTACTTCCATTTTGTGCTCTCTATATCAAAAGATATAGAGGCATAATCTGAGAAGGATGTCTCCTCCATCACTTTCCAGTTTTTAAGAATTTTTTATTCTTATAAATGGAGTAGCCAATGTGAGATCAAGTACCTCTTGCCGTATCGCATTTATAAGGTCGGCTTTTTACCTTTGTTTATAATGTCTAGATGGTTAGAGCAAATATAATCAAGTAATTCCTTACCTCTGTTATTGGTATTCGTGCTGCCCCAGATCTCATTGTGCGCATTTGCATCGCAGCCCAGAATTAGGTGTTTGTTACCCCTTCGGCACCAGCTAATGAGGCGTTGAACTTCCTCTGGTGGTACCTCGGTCTCATCACCCAGAAAGTAGGCCGAAGCTATTATTATGCTCCTCTTGCCTCCCTCTGTTGGCAATTCAACCACGGCAGCTGCCAGGTCCCTGGTGTTGAATTCTGGAATAGGAACAAAATTAATATCTTTCCTGAGCAGTAGTGCTGCTCTTGGATTTCCATACCTGTAATCGGCAAGGACGATAGCCGCCCTTTCTGGGAAGTCCTCTTAAGTATCTCCATGTCTCTTATCTCCAGGGCTCTTGTATAAGCCCTATGGAGATTTGTTTCTTAATAAACCTCCAGTATAAGGTTCTCGAGGGCGCCTTTGAGTGATGGAGGTTTATTTGGATGCACTTTACTGCAAATGCTCCTTTCTATCCCCTTTATGCTCCGACTTGGGGGGGGGGCCTTATACTTGCCCTTCGCTCTTGGAGGTGGCCTCTTGGGTCTTGCGCCAGTGCCCGACCCGCTTGCCCCACTGCCCGTGATGGGCACTTTGAAGCGCGCGCCGGTGCTCTTCTGCTGCCCTCCTTGAGAAGAGTGGGGCACACTCTCTTTGGTTTTAGGTGCCTTTGATGTTGAGGCATCTGCACCTATCTCCGTATTCTCTTGGACCTTACCTTCTTGTTTGCTCTTTTTCGGGCGCAACTGGATCTGCCCGAATCTATAGCCGATTTTAAAATTCAGCTTTTAAGACTTTCAGCTGACTGAGTGTCAACTGAAAGTGTGGTTTCTAATGTCTGGCCGGTAGGGATCTCGCGCATTATCCTCCACTTTGAGGCATTGAGATCTTCATTTTGGGCTTCTATGAGACCCAACACCCCTTTTCTTCTCGTCTGAGGAGTCAAGACTACCTGGTATATATGCCACAAAGATTCTGTGTGAGGTATTTCTGCCTCTGGCACGATCCTCAGTGTGGCATTGTCCCAGGGTTTTAACTCAGCCTCTAGGCTTTTCACCCATTCAACCGTGGCTGCATTGACACACGTGATGCCAAGCCAACCCGGTCTTTTGTTGTTTTGATGGAATTGTGGCTTTACTGCAGCCATTTCTCCCTTTTCCACAATTTTATCCAAGATTGCTTCCTGAATGGCTTCAAGCTGTTCCATGGTCAGTAGCTTCCTTGGATATAAAGAGTGCATGACTCCTATTTTTACCCCGGTCATTATTTGACTGAAGATCGGTCCCGTGACCTTGCTAGGTCCGGTCGTGCCCTTATTAGCCTTTGCCCGCTTTATGTCACGGGCTTCTGGAGTGCTGCCATCAGATCGTAATCTTTTGGCATTAGTTTGCTGGTTATAGCAAGTTCGGGCAATTCCCTGGGTTTATCAGCCGGTTGGCCCTTTTGGATGAAGTACTTCATTCTTTTGCGAGCGGCTCCGGACAGCTTATCCCTTACAACCCTTTGTTCTGGGCTTTTTGGGGCTGTGTTGACTGTTTCGTCGCCACTTGCGAAGAGTGCTTTCTCTGTTTCTAGATTTTCATCCAGTAGCATAGGCTCTGTTTCTTTAGCCTATTGCTCTGGATTTTCACCCAGTGTTTCCTCCTTAGCCTTTTGGTCAGGACTTTCATCCTGAACCATGGCTCTTGGATATCTTCATTGAGGCACTGAATGTCCTCTGTGTTTGACTCTATTAAGGGCGAGTCCCCCTTTAGTGGTTTTTTATTCTCCATGATTGTTCCCACGAGAAGCTAGGGAAGGGATGGTCACTTGCAGTAGAGCCCCTCTTACTGCAAGAAGGTTATTTTAAACCGAGATGTCACCTGGTATCCGGAGTTTACATATTATTGACCGGGATTACCTTCCCAGCCATACAGTCTTCGGCATATGCTGTTCCACCTTGACTTTAGGGTTATTTTATAGAGGTTTTCTCCTCGCAGGTCAGGCGGTTAAGCCCATCCTCCCGCGATGTTCTCCATGCAGCATACCAGCACCATGCTTTATTACTGGTTGTTGTTACATGGTTAACATCCTACGGTATAACCGACGAATGGCGTGTTTTCGTCTGTAGCTAGAGTACCTCGGGTGCGCCATACCCGTTCTTAGGCTATTTCAGCCTTAGCCCCTAACGATTGTGTTTGCCAATTAATCTGATCTCTCAGCCACAACCGTTATAGCCTTAAGAAGACGTCCAGGTCCGACCCAAAAAGTTTTACGTCCCGGCCGACCCCAAACCGACTTCCGTTCGACCGACGGGAACTAATCCCATCGTCGTCTTGGGGTTTACGCCTACTGCTTCATTGAAACTCACAAGCCCCCTCACCACGACAAGGTTGCAAACAATTGGAGGAGGACCGTAACCCCACATAATACGAATTAAAATAATTTTATTAAACGAACCGTCATAGCGTAGTGCATTATGTGCTTGAAATATAATTACTTCATTTTATATACAAATGATGTCTATGTATTCCGATAAAATTATATTCGCTCTCATTAGTCAAATCAAATAGCGCGCTTTTCCGGCTTCCTGTTACAACTTTCCGTCCCATTAGTTACCCAATAGTTACCGCATATAGTATACTTCTGATAAGTAAAGTTTACGCGCGAAGTGTTGTTTACTACAAGGGTAGTAATTATTAAATTACTAATTATTAGTAATTGTTAAAAATGTTAATCAACTAAGAAGTTGATTAACATTATTTTTCATTCGCCAATAAATTAAATAATTCGGTGAGTATATAATTGTGAATAATTATAAATCATTTGGCAACATAATTTCTACTTTCGTATTGATAGCTAAATTTGTAAGTAGCACTAAAAATAAAATTTATAATTTTTTTTAAGTGCTAAAGCTTTTGGAAACAACGTCACTACCAGCATATCAGCTTAATAAATACACATAAATGCAATATAAAGCACAAAACAAGAGGCAGTACAAATATTGCTGAGTTTGTCGGATAACAACTTGCTAAAACAAATAAAGCAAACCAATTTATTAGTCCATCATTTAAACTTTTTCGTAATACTAATCCAAATGAATGAATTTTTCATAACTTCGTTAGATATTCTTAAATATTTAATAAAAATTAAAAAGTAGTAAAAGTGAAAATAAGCTTGGAGTTTTTCTGAAATCTTCAACGTTTTCCTAAGTTACAAAAAATTCAATTAACAGCATCAGATGCTTTAAATCCATTTTATCTCAGTATTTGTTAAATTACTTTATTTTAATAAAAATAGAAGTTCAATAATTTGCACGAGTTGTGCCATTGTTCACTTTAACAAGTTTTTAAATCGCAATTAAATTAAATTTTACAAACTATAAATTTCCTGTTCTTTTTGTTAGACTCCTGTTGTATCGCGAATTAATTGGAATCGTTTTCGTAAACTTTTAATTTTCTGTTTGGTGACTTTGGAATTAATTTGGAATACACATTCGACTTATCAAAGCTTTTTGGTAAAAATTTATTTAACTTTATCTTTCTATATTTAAAAAACGGTTAATCGCAAATGAAATAAACTAATAAAAATAAATTTTAATGTAATTATTCCTATATAATTTTGGCCCTGGAGCTACTTGCATAAATCAAGAGAAAATGTATGAAATTTACAACTAAATTGTCTCGTCGTTTCATTATATTTACAAGGCAGTAATTAGGTCAAATGATAAAAACTTTTAATTGTAACATTTTCAGTGTTAGGTACCAATTATTTTAGAACTTAACGAGAACGAATACTTAACGAGCATTACTCACTTTTGAAGTAAACATCATAAAATACCGTAAGCAATATTTAGAATTACTCTATTGATAAATTTAATTAAAATATATTTCAAGTCAAATTTCAACCTAAGAAAAACAATGCATTTATTGTTTCAACTACCAGTCTACTTTTTGTAACTCTTTCATAATTTTGTTATTTATCATCATGATTTAATCAAGTTTCAAACTAATATGTAAAAATTGTAATGCATATAAATTAATATAATTTGAAAAATATTAAATTAAGTTTAATTTTATATATTTTATTTGATATCAAATTCAAATTTACATAAAAAATTGATTTTTTGGGCTGTAGATCATTTTTAATACAAGCCATTCCATTTACATTCTACAAAAAATAGTCTATAATTTTTTTAGAATAACAATTTCAATTTTCATAGAAACCTACTTTTTTATTTACTTAAAAAATAAATTACCTTTTAATATTGTTTTTGTTGGGTCCCCTACCTTTCGAGCAAATCGCAAAAACTGTGACTGAAAATTAACTATTTACATAGCACGGATAAATATAAAACTTTAAAAAAATCCTCTCTCGCTTAACTGATTGCCAAATTAGACCAAATTTGTTTTAAATGGAAGGTAATATTGTTAGCTTTAAGTGGCCAATTAATAATTTTAAGCTTTTCTTTTAAAGCATTAAATTTTAAAATGTAGTCATTTTCTTGAAAAAAGAGATTTAAAATTTGCGATTCGGCGCAGTTACTACCGGCAATTTTTTTTTGGAACAAAGTTCCTTATGGGAGGATGCGAAGGGGGTATCCCTATCGGAAAAAAACGTCCGTAACGAAAATACGTAAGATTTTTATATCGTTCGATAATTACACCATCTGGTGGTCAAAAGTGGAACATCTGCTCAGCTAAATAATTTATAATTATTAATTATTTTAAATAATAATATTGCTTACTAGCAAGGTGAGATGTCAGATGTTACACATCATATACGAGTACTGTAAGGTTTGTTTTTTATTTCTATATGCAATAAATTTAATTTTATTAAACAATAAATTTATAGTAGTCAATATAATATTTACACTCGCTAAAAAAATTATACGATAGCGATAAACGATATAATATAAAAATAAAATTTTTTATAAAAGAAACTAGTAAAATGGTCATATCAAATTTTTAGCATAAACCAAAAAATGCACAAAACACTTTTTCGAAAACTAAAATGTTTAAGTTATCACAATATATAAATACACTGTATTATCGCAAACGTTTTCACCATACTATGGCATCATCAGGCGATAAACTAGGAATAAATACGGTTAATGCGGTTATTCGAGTGCTAAAAATTTGATATGATTAATATCGAGTTACACTACTTAAACCACTTATCTATTGATTATAGTAAAATGGTTCCTATTTACGATTATTATCGATGTACAGTTATATTTAACTAAAAGAAATAAATAAATAAAAATTGCGAATTTTGTGAGTGAAATTTAATTGGTGAAACGAGCAAAAGCTCTAGAAGTCTTTAAAATAAGTTCCATTAAACTTCTTAGCAGTTAGTATAAATAAGTGGTAAATCTAAGCGCTAATTTTCACACGGAAAGCAACAAGCAGCTAACCGTTTACGTTAGAATAAATTAGATTAAATTTCCACAATTAATTGTAGGCGGCCTATCGGCCGCCCTGACCTAGAGCTTAATGCAATGAAAATCTAAAAAAATCGACTAATCGGAAGATGATTTTTACCGATAGAATTTTGTACGTAATTCCTATGTTTATATTTAGCTTTATTTTATTGTTAAAAGAAACATTTCAACTTTCGCCACTCAAAATATTTAATTACGTTTTAACTGCTTTTAAATATCAATTTTAAATTCATCAGGATAATAAAACTCCAATACCTTTTAGATTTTAAAATTTGCATCATGTTTCCATTTGCACAGAAAGAGAAATGGAATGTAACAAATGAAATAATACAGCATCTAAAATTTCATTCAAGTGGGTTGTTTCAATAAGCTTTTTTTCGTAAAATTTGATTTATTTAATACTTTGTCATATTTTATTATTATCGTGTAAAGAATAATGTGCAATATTACCTTTAAAATAATTTTTTACGTTATCCCGTAGCGTGGTTACGAAAGCACTCAACCATAAAATAGATTAATTTCTCATCGCAGACTTTTATCTTAAATTTTTATTTACCCTTTTATAATTAAAAGTTGTATTTTTATATTAAATCTTTAAATCATAAAACATTATCTTTCAAGCGACCTTTCAAGCAATCAAAAGACATAAAACTTCTATTGATTACTCAGGGGCAGATCGATTACAAATTTGTGCGTACACCAAAAATTTATTTATAAATTAGTATTTTTGAAGAAACCATAATAGTTTATTATTTTGATTTACTTGTATACCTACTTTTTATTACTTTTTTTAACAACATAGACGTGATACATTAATGTACAAAAAAAATCATTTTGAAGCTAAGCAATTTTCTTAATGAAACAGAATTACATGACTGGCAGTTCAAATAAGAATCTTTCGAGAATACATATTTAACTTACAATGTAAAAGTTTTCAACGGTGACAAAAAATACCCGTATTTTTCTTTCGATGTTTATCTTCTGCTATACCCGTAGAAAACCGACTAAATTTTTAAATATTGTGTGTAGTTTCCGCGATACACGAAAGTTTAAATTTTGAAAATTTATTTTCTGGTTGTACCGGCCTTATTTATTAACCGATTAACTGAAATCGTACGGGAGATTACTACAATATTCACATAGAGTATTTTTTCCATATCTTAAATGGGGAAGCGCTAAAATGCAAATTAATTATTTTTAAATTAATTTTGGAAACTTTTAGTAAAAAAAATTTGTATTAACTTACCAATTTAACAACGGAAATCAATGGGCCTGCTAATTTAAAGGATAGTTACTCAAAATTTTGCACTTAACGTGCAAAAATTTGATTTCAAAGTCTAATTTTCAAAAAATATCAGCATTTGCCTTTGCTGATCACTTGCCTTTGTAGGAGGAAAAATTGAAATTTTTGCCATCACAACTTCACTAACGATCGAGCAATTGGCCTTAATAATAAATCGCTCTCGCAAAGCACCATTCGAAAATTCAAAAATTTTCAAAATTACATTTTTTTGTTTTTTGATTGATTAAATTAATTAAAGGAGAACAGGTCTAGATAATTTTTTTGAGAGAACTACAATTGATAAACTGTGATTTGATTGGTTCAGTTACCTTCAATCAGGGATGCACAGACTTATTGGGCCTAGGGGCCACTCTGGCAGATTATGAGCTAAAGACGGGCCGCTGTAAATAAAAACAATTTAATAAAAGTTTAAAAAACATTTATTTACATTATAATTTTTACTTCAAAGCATGGCATTGCATTATGCTAACAATTTTTGATGTGTAACATCTTTCCACTCGCTTATAGGGGTAATTTCGTGAAATGGGACGGAAATATGTAACAGGAAGCCAGAGAAAAGCGCGCGCTATTTGATTTGACTAATGAGCGCCAAAATTATTAAAATTAATATTATGCCATTAAAAAAACTTTGTCCGACGTGGGGTTCGAACTCGCGAACACCGAATAATGTAATTATGTTGCAAGCACATAACGCAATACGCTGTAAGGGTTCATCTAATAATATTGTTTTAATTCGTATTATCTGTTACAGATTGAGGTTACGGTTACTGGGAACGTAATGCCGTTCCAACTATTTCGCGATTTTAAATGATTTATAATTATAAATTATTTCAAGTAATAATGTTGCTTACTACCAAGGTGTTATGTTAGATGATATACATCATATACGAGTACTGCAAGGTTCGTGTTTTTAATATTTGGCTCCAGATTAGTAAAAATACAAGGCAACCTAGGTTAAACTATTCGTTTATTAATCAAAGTAAATTTCTTCATTTGGTAAAAATTTTACATAATAAAATTTTTAGAGACCGACCAAAGGTTCTGTTTCGGTTTCGGCCAGTTTCTGCAAAAAGTGCTGGTTTCGGTGGCAGTTTCGGTTTCGGCCAAAAATTGACCAAAACTTTCGGCTAAGCCGAAACTAGCGTTCGCGTCGTGTCCAGCGCTGCACTTACTACGCCCCTGGACAAGATTTAAATTTGACGCTTGGAAACCTGGCTTTACCAGTGATGCAAACTCATATGCTTAAATTAAGTAAAATATGCACAACCAGCTATGAAAATTACAATCTGTTATGAAATATAGATGGTCAAAGTTGTTTACTTGCTGAAAATGCGGAAAAACTTCTTTTCTTAGTTTTTTGTTTATTGACTTTTTAATTATGAATATTAGTGCCACCAAGTTAGCTAAATTTATTAATTTAATTTGCAGAATTGTTGTAAAATTAAAACCTAATAAATAATAGTTTAAAATTTTCAAAACGAGAAGAATTTTACGGGGAGGGGGGCATATATACTTCAGAAATAATATTATTCAAATTTGGGTCAGGTGCCAGAAGAACTTGATACGGCTCTGGTTTCGGTTTCGGTTTCGGCCGAAACTAAAAGAAAAGCCGAATATTCGGTTTCGGCTGAAAATCGTGTTTCGGTCAGACATTAAAAATTACCATTTAAAAAAAAATGAAGTTATTTTTATTATTTTTTGCCATTTCTATATCAATTCGCTCGCGGGCCGCACGCACATCGACGGCGAGCCGCATGCGGCCCGCAGTTTGTGCATCCCTGCCCTGAATCAATCTTTATGCTAGATCCTTATTGTTATTAGCCTTAAAACACTCGGGTTTTCTGTAAAGTCGGTTTACGGACGATAATTTTACGTGATAACGTTATAACAAAACATTGATGAAAAATTGCATATTTATGAATTGAATTGAATTATGTTTATGTAACAGATAATACGAATTAAAACTATGTTATTACATTAACCCTCAATAGGCTAGTGCATGAAACATAATTGCATCATTTGGTGATCGCAAGATCGAACCTCATGCCGGACAAGTTTCTTTAAATGGCATTTTATAATTCAAATGATGTCTATGTATGATGCAAAGCCGATCGTGCCTCTCTCTCGCTTGTTCCGCGCTCTCGCTTGCGGAACGTGACAATGAGTCATATTTTTTCGTGCGTGCAGCCGGTATATCAATTTATAAGACGTTAACACGTCAAAAACATATAGTAATTTTTTCAACTAAAAAACACTAAATTCATTTCAAATATTTATCAAAAATTCAAACTTAATAGTAAAAATTCTGGTCAACTTTTTCTAATTCAATAAATTTGTAATGTTTGTCTATCGAATGACAAGTTCCGTTGTTGTTCATGATTTTGTTGGCAGATCTCCGATCCGTATTGTAAGAAAATAAAGAAAGAAAAGTCGTAAAAATTTTAAAAGTAATCTGAAAAAATTAAAAGTTAACTTAAATTGGTTTAATATTATATTGTAAAGTATATTTTCTAAATGAGAAATAGATAATTTCGTCCCAAGAAAATATGATTTCAAAAAATAGTTGGCTTTCTTCATCGCAATCTTTACTCAACAGTTTTATCCAAAGAAAATTTTTATGGAAAAAATATACCAATTTCTTGGCTGAAAGGAATTTACTACGGAAGTTCTAATTTAACGATGTTTTGTTTAGTAAGCGTGAAATGAATAGCAAGCGTTTACTTTTTAAATTATGACTTTTCGATTTAGGTTAAATTGAGTTTTTTGCAACACAAAAAGTTATAGTTCTATTTATAATTAAAAATGAATGCGTTTCAGATGTGGGTAAATACGCAACGTGGAAAACCTATGTTGTTGGTAATAAGTGGTGTCGGCTTTATAATTTCCATATTTTCTGGATATACAGTGTTAAAACCTTACTATAAAAGAAAAAAACTTCACCAAGCTGAAATCTATGCAAATTACATTTACGACCATGAAGTTAAACAGGATTCATCTTCTTGATTTTATATTTAAATTTAATTAAATGCATTACTACAAATAATTAATAATAAAATATTCTTTTTTTTATGTATCTGACTTATTTATCTATTGTCCTCCTTAATCCATAAACTTTGAAGATTTTGACAACATCGGATTTTTTTATCTATCAATTTAACCCAGTGGTCGGCAAACTCATAAGTCAACAGCCAAATATTGATTGAAATATCTTTTGAAAGCCAAATTTTTTAAACCAACACTAATCTTGTGTAATTTAGTGAGCTTTGAGTAAAATTTTGTTGCCACACCTTTGTTTTATCAAAGTGAGACATTTTTTGCCAAAGCGGGAAGAGCAACACTCAAGGAGCCAAAGACCACTGACTTAGCCTTTTCACAGTCTTACCATTTTTCTATTTACCGTTTCCATTACCATTTTTCCGTTTTTCTGGATAGATATACCTATATGATGGAAGTATTGAGATAAAAATTGTTAATTTTCTGAGCGTTTTATATTAATTAATTGCCATAAAATAGATTTATTTGTCCGGTGGTAGAACAGTCCAATAAATTAATATTTCAAAATGTTCTAGAAAGAAAACTTAAAAATAAAGTTTTGTTATGATGAGAAGCTGTTAACTACTGATTTCGTACGGAACCTGCGACGAAAGGCAATTGCCGAATCAATAATAACAACTCATGTTTTCGTTGAGTAATAAAAATATCAAGCAGAGATTCAAATACAAGTTTAAAAAAATAATAAACGAATATTATATAGACAACATATAATTAAATAAAATAGAAAATCTATTAAATACGTCGTATAATGTAAATAATATAATATAATATGCATAAATATAAAAAACACAAAATGCAAAATAAACCTCATGTCAACAAAATAATAACAAACTTAAAATGTGATTATAAAAAATTACTTCATAAATTATATAATCACCAAATAAATTAAACTTTCCAATACATTGATTACCAAAACTACAACCGAAGTTTTTCAGCAAAAATCTGCACGCCTGTTATCGCAGTCGCCCAAAATTTTGCAGCAGCTCAATAAAAATTTTGTCAATCAAAGTATTTTGTTCTAAACCTAGACTTCACTTTATTTATTATTTCCGCTTTTGTGACCATTTTGAGTAAGCTTAGACGCATTATTATTTAGGGATCGTCGTAATTTAATACGATTTTGTAATGTATTTAATAAACCTCCCAAGACGTCGTGGTTAGGTAGTTTCTTGGCAAACAGCAATCTCTTTACAGAATCGTCATATGTCAACAAAGCTACCATATTTTGCAATAAAAAGCTTTGACAGTATTCCAACAATTGGACGGCATTATAAACCTTAGCGTGTATATACATAGACACAACGTTATCTAAAGCCAACATGGCCGAGCAACGACCTTCGCAATATCTCAACAAACCTTCCAATTGAAAAAAGTTCGCGGCGGCCATTAATTCCAAAATATCTTCAGGTGCAGGTTCCAAATCCTTACATCCGCCTTGATAAAGAAATTGCATAACTATCTGCAATATTTTATTTTTAGTCAGTAAACTGAAAAGTAATTTTAACTTCAAATTTTACCTGAAAAATGTGATATCTAATGTCATTAATCTGAACAGTAGGTGTACCCCCTTCGCACAATTTTGAACTAAGCATTGCCCTCAGGCGCGGACTTGCTGTAACCAACACGATTTTATGGGCATAAAAAAGTCTACCTTCAACTCGAAAAGTGACGTCACTTAATTCTGGATTATTAACATATTTGGGATCTATACGTGACCCGGAAGCAGTTGTCAGCACGCAATCCCGAATTGGTTTAATTGGTTCCCAACCGAAGCACGTAGAAAATATATCAGCCAAAAGCAGTGTGGTACCCTCTTTCTACAAAATTTCATTTTCATCCATTATGTCTAGAAAACCAAAAACCTTACCTTGCTATAGCGAAATATATTAAAAAGAAGAGGCAAGCATTCTTGTACGAACTGAGAGCTGTAGTCGTCCGGACATACTTGCAGAAAATCTTGCAATAGTTGGTCGATTACGCAGTCCAAACGAGCTTCGTGAGCGGCACCAAGAGAATGCATCCAACAGTGAAGAGTCCAAGGTATACCCAAACTTCTTATTTCAACCGTGATATCCAGATGGTTATTTTCCGCGCTATGATACATCGCTTCTTGTAATACTTTAATTTGCTTTTTACTAAATTGTGGAGTCAAACTTGAAGGATTGGTTTGTTGTTCCTTAGTTCCTGTACCTGTTCCTGTTCCTATAAATCAATCAATAAATTTATTACGGCGGAATTATTTTATTAATACCTTCAGCGAGCATCTCTTCCAGCGACAAAACTTCTTTATTAACAGAAGCAATAGGTTGATCAATAAGTTTTTGTAAAATTGCTCTTTTACCATGAGCAGCTGCCACAGACATTGAACTATAGCAACCCCTTTGAGCGGATGCCGAATAACACAAGGTATCTTTTAATTGGGTCGACAAAAATGGATTAGCTCCATGAGCCAACAATAAATTAACCATATCCAAATTTCCTACTCCACAGGCAACCTAGCATTTTAAAAATTAAATCAAGTTTGTAATATTGTAAATTTGAATTTAAATATAATGGGAGTGAAATTTTAAATTTCGTTCATTTTTGGTTACTTTAAAATACAACGATTTGGCAACAGGGGTCGATTTCCGTTAGAAAAAAGGGACCGTTAGAATTATAAGACGCAGGTAGGCCCTTACGTTTTTGAACATCAAAGAAGAAGGTTGTGGTTTTGATGCGAGCGAATGTTTTATAAAAGTTATTCAATAATTGTATTTAAAATTATTTCAAATATATTTTAGTTATCAACAAATTTAAAATACGTAAGTTAAATAAATTTATTAATTATAATCTTTTTTAAATAAGGACAGAATGGGGTGTTAGAAATTTTCAAGTTAATACGTAATAATTGATCGATCACGCGGTCACAAGTTTAAAACTACTTTAAAATTACTTCATGTTCAGTTTTAAGATTTAATTATTGGTTTGAGATTATGATTTATATATTATTATATTTAAACGGGATGGGACAATGTAATGAAAGGGTTTGATTATTTATATGTGACCTAAGAGGTATCTTTATAATACAAACTATCGGTGATTAGAGATTATTGTGGGCAATACAAAGTAGGAGTATTCGTTTAAGATAATTAATATAAAGGCGGTTGTTTGAAGTAGAGAGGTATATAGCATTAGATAATTTAATTTAGATGAATTGCACAACAGGAGAGGAGACGCTTAAGATCTCAAGATGTCCGTCTCAACATGTCGTAGAAATGGCTGATCACTAGAAGTTGTAACCGCAATCGAGGACCTTCAAAGTGAGCCAGCAAGTTCTGTAAGCAAGTTGCTTGATTTACTTTTTTTTTAAATATCTCTCAATGAGATAATACCAATTATGATATTTAAAAACTGTTATTAACAAATATTAACAAAGTTCTTTATGATTATTTGCGGCTACAAAATAATTTAGGATGATGACGCTAGTTTTAAGTATGGACGATATATTTAGATTTAAGTATTGACTAGTTAGATTTTAAGAAATGACCAATTAGAAATTAAGGGGGACGAACTTAGATTTAAGTTGACGAGCTAGTAGTTAAAAGCGGACAATTTAGCATATAAGGGTTGGTTACTGTCAGAATTTCCTCATCACGAATTTCAAAATTTCAACTGCACTATAGGAAAGAGGACAATTTTCTGTGTATAATGCAACAAAAATTTTTTTAGATTATCCACTAGTTTTCGAAAAAACGGCATTTTAAAGTTATTAAAAGCAGGCATTTGTAACCCGATACACCCCGTTGGAACGTGACGAGTCACGGTCAACTCGCACGTTCCGTTCCTATTCTTCATTTTGTTGACGGTACGCGTGCTTTGATATACTCTTAATGTTATTGTCAGTCGCGGTCGACACCCGGACGAGTTCTATGGCTTCGAGTTCCACCCTTGGCGAGTTCTGTCATTTTTCAGAGATATTTTTAAATTATTTCGCGTAAGGTGAAAAAATAAAACAGGCCCGGAGGGCGCCGAATTGTTTTGCCTTACACAAAAATGGCTAATCATGCAGCCGTGTTAAAAGGTGTATCTAAAATACATGTAAATTTAAATTTTTCAAATTCGATTTTTTCGAGAACTAATTTATAATCCAACAAAATTTTTGTTCTAGTATGCTCAGAAAAGTGTCCTATTTCCTATAGTGTAGTTGAAATTTTGAAATTCGTGATGAGGTTTTTCTGACAGTTCCCTAAGGGTTTATTATTTAAAAGATCTTACATAATATAAAATAATTTAATTGATCATCGAAATACATATAGGCGCTTCTTTACAAAGTATTATAAAGATTGTGGTTGATCATTACATATGAATAAACAATTAAACCATTACAGTCAGAGGAATTAATTATCGAACAGTTATTAAATCAAATTTCAAACTAAAGTATCTAAATTAAATGATATCAAAGAGATTAACTTTGCTGGTAAATTGGTTGTTGGGCTACCTTTTTCTTTTTGGTTAAATAAATATTCATCGTTGAACTGAATCCTGTGTTTTATTTAATTTGTGTGTACTAATTATTCCTTCAAGTGTCCTGTCAGTGGTTACGTCACTGACACATATAAGTTTAGGTGAGGTTAAAGGTTAGAAAACAAGGTAACGACGTTAACATTCAAAGAGCCATCCGCAGATTTAAAAGGACTTGTAAGTGTTACTACGAGGGGGATCACAAAGAGGTTTGTTTGACGATCACAGCTTTGGTTTGGTTTGGAACTTTGATTTGAAAAGGCGGTAATTCAAATTGAAGAACCAAATAATACAAGTTAAATAAAAGAAATAGATTTAATTACCTGTAAAGGTGACAATGTACACTTTTCTTCGCTCAAATGTGCTCCCCCTTCTACGTTCGCACCATGTTCCAATAATAAACGTGCGCACCTTGTGTGTCCTCTTGCTGCAGCGTAAGTAAGTGCAGTCCAATGTTGCGTTTCGCCATTAACCGCAGCAAAGACTGGGCTAGCCGCTGGCGTTTCGATATCAACTGAAGCTCCTCCTTCCAATAAAGCCTACAAATTAAAAAAATTAATAAAAGTATTTTTATGCCGTGATTTCTTTACTATTATAGTTGAATCGTCGTTCATCAAAACCGCCAACATTAAAGCTGTATGACCTTGAAGATTAAAAGTATCCAAGTGGGACGAAGGTAAAAGTTGTATGGCTTGTTGAATCAGTTCCGGTCTTCCAGTAAGCATCAGTCTAAACGCCAATTCAACTTGAATTTGTCTCGACGCTTCGATATGATCCTCTTCTCCGCCGTTATATCTTCTAATACGAATTGCTTCCTCGCCTAAAGTTCTGACTGGACAATCAACTCCAGGCAATAGTAGTCTAGCGGATTGCATAATATCGTCCCTATCTAAAACAGCAGCAAAACGATGTTCGCCATGAGCAGCTGCAACTCTTAACCATTCTACCAAAGGCGGAAGAACAACATAGGCTCTTTCGTAGCACAGTTCCTGAACTGCACTACCACCTTGTTCGCCGTGCTCTAATTGTGAGCACCTCATGAAATAAAATAAAGCTCTTACAGCCTGAGGGCACAAAGGAATGCGGGGATTCATACGGCCAATGAGTTCTTGTAGCTCGCCTAGAGAACCCACACACGTGGTCATCAAAGACGGTTCCGGTGGACCGGAACCACGGCCAGAATCGCGACCAGAATTGACACTCGACGCAGAAGCCCAACGTGGCAACGCTAATGCACCTAAAAGTAAACAGTCCAAACCATTAGTAAAAATTCAAATTTACATGCAATGTCGATATTCGTAAAACGTCGGCTTACTGAATTACCTGACGCGATTCGTCCGGCATTGAGATGAGCGTAAGGTTGAAGTAATCCCCACAAGTCTCCATTATTAGCAATTGCGTGTTCCAAAAGTGTAGCTGTTAATGTAACATCGACATCACTTGGTAGGCACTGAAGTAAAATTTCTTCCAACAAATTTTCCAAACCAGCGCAAAGGTAAACAGCCGCATACCTAGAAATTCGTGGTAATTACCAATTTTTCCCAAATTGTAAGAAAAAAACTTACTCGTGAATAAATCTAGCCAATTTTACGTCGGTCATCCACCTGTGAAATCTTCCGACATGAAGTTGTAAACCTGCTCTGGTCGACTTGCTCTGACGTAAAGTACCATCGCCGGACATGGCTAACATTGCGGCAGCTCTTTGGCAAGCTTTAATGCAAGAGTCAGCAAGTGGAGGACAAAGAATGATGCGAAATGAAACCATAATATCGTGCTTAGTACAAATACCCAAATTGGACGACAATCTCTGAGTTTCGCGGCTTAATCGCACCAAAGCCCTCTGCAAAAGATACGACAATCTTGGAATTGTTTCGACACTCACGCGAGTCATGTACTCCCGACAACGGCCCGTTTGCAAAACCCTTAATATGCAATGGTTAGTCCATGGTAAATGTTGTAGCTCGACAAGTCTAAAAAATGAGAAGTAATGATGCTTAAAAAAAATATTATTTTGAAAGTCCTAACCTATTATGAGAATCAACCCAAACAAATTCGTCTGCATTTGTAATGTTAGTATTAATAGTTTCTAAAGATGAGTGACGTATGAGACGTCGTATGGCAGGTTCTGAACTTTCGGATCCGGCACTGACACTTGAATATGTACTTGTGGATGTGTGGGAACGGATTGTTAACTGTTGTAAAGCTAATTTTATGTCTTCTAGACCTCCTCCGCCCGTCCAAGGCACTTGCAACTGTAAATTTAAATAATATTAAATTTTCTAATCTTTTCTTCACATTACGTACTTTGGCCGGAGTGGCACGATGTCGGGATCTGGTGTGCTGAGAGACACTTCGACTGCGAGTAGATTTCTGATTAACACCGGCGGTTAATCGATCGCTAATAGAAGTGTTAGCATCCCTTGGAGAGCTGTTACCAGTATCGGACATACTGGCGTGACCAGACGACCTGTTTTCATCTGATGAGCTGTTGCAATTTTGCGCACGTTGCTGAATAAATAAATTTATAATAAGGTAGCCAGTAGATAAAAGGAAGAAGACTTACTTGTAATCTAAGCTCTTGAACGCTAACATGATGATGCGGTCTGGATGAAACCATTCGATGGTCGTCCGATCCGGAAACCTCGCCGTTATATTTAGAAACTCCTTGTGAAGAGTTGGGAAGTTTTAAACTACCTACCGCTGCACTAACAGACCCTACTAACACTTTATTACCGCTGGTGTCTTTTTCGGGAACCATGTTCATGGACGCGTGTGAGCAATTGCCAAATTTTGAGTTAAACTCGTGATTGTTCATCAAATTATTTTTATTGTTTGATAAATTGTTTTTATCGATTTGTTCGCTGAAGGTCGAGGTTTTAACATTATTCGCCACATAGAGATGCTGAAAATGTTCAACCTTCCGTTTTGGCGAAACCATCCTATCGGTATTTGGTGTCGATTCCGACGATGTGCCAGAATAAACATATTTTAATGATAAATTTGTTGGAGTATTTACGCGTAGTGATTTATTTTCTTTGTTTGAGTTACTGTCACTTGCAGTTTCCAATGGTGGATATACTTGGTCATTTCTCGAGTTGCTCGATAATCTATAAAATGAGAAATTAATATGTATGTCGCATTGCAAAAAAAAGTTATTGGTATATCCTAATTATTATTTCAACCAATAATTTGCTTTGGGAAATTTAGTTTAGAAGAAATAAAAAATATATACGGGATATTCTGTGTGTAATCAAAAAGCACTAAAATAAGGAATATGTAAAATTCTGCATACATACAGTAATTACGGCGACAACTAATCAATTAAAAATCAAACAACCACATAATTGCTTATTATGCAGAATTACAACTGAGATCGTTAAATGTTCAATAAAAATTATTTGTGTACCAAGAGCATAAACGTGGTAGTACATTTTACAAAAATTTTTGTCGGAATAAAAGAAAAGTTAAATTTTCTTTGCCACCCGATCTTTAATGATCAATCAAAATAATCGATTTCGTACTTAAGTCGTGCTCAAGTTTTGCTCCAGTCAAACATCAAAAGTAGGAGTGAGCATAAGGCAATTTTTAACATAATATTACAAATTATACTAAAAAACAAAAAAATTAATTAATAAATAATATTTAAAAAATTTAAAAGCCGACCTTCACGCATCGCTATCGATACAAGAAGTTTGCTACTTTTAACATGACAAGAAAGAATTGTGGGAATAAAGACGTTATTGTTTCGAGCATGAAACAGTAATTCCTATATGTAATTAGTTCTGAAAGTAAACTATTATCAAACGCGTGCGATATTACACACAACCAGGCAGGCGTCAGCAGAGATTTTAAATTGGTTTTTTTCTAAATTTATCTTTTTTGAAATTAAAGAATTTTATTTAAACGATATTGCATTTTTCAACAAAATTGTTTTTATTTTAATTTAAATAAATTAAATGCAAAACAATCGAATTTCGAGTCGCTGGATCGTCGCTTTTTGTCATCGTGTCAGATTTTAATTTGGCATGGGTCATCCTAACCACAGAGCTAAAAGCTAGGAAAATAAATATATTGTGGTGTTTCAAATAGATTCGCCTTATTAATGTTAATAAGTTTAAATTGTAAGATTGTAAATTTAAGAGGTGGGGGCGAATCAAGTGAAATTGAAAACTTTTTGCCAAAGATGGCCATATGAGCGATTGTGCGGATTTTCGGCTCTGCGTATTATTTTGAGATTTGATTGTTTTGATATTGTGAGTAATAATTTTTGATTTAAATAAAGCGACTTTGATGCGTCCGCATTATTACGTAGTTATTTTTGAAATTGTTTTGGATTGTTTTTGATGAGTTGCTACCGAGTGGTAGTAGATTGATTGGTTTGGTTGTTTTGAAGAAAGAATAATTGCAAATTATAAATTGGATTTGGATTATTTAAAATCGGAGAATTTGAAATTATATTCATAAGAATAAATGGTGCGACATTGATAAGCCGACGTTTTGGATAAAGGACATCCCGAACCCTATAAAATTTTACATTCATTTTACATTGAATTTAATTTAGATGGTATTAATTATTTTGGAGAAGCCAATTTACTTATTTTCGACATTAAACATTTAATTTATTTTGAGAACCCACCCTGAGATACGATTATATCATCTCCCGCAAAGAAGAGGTTAGTCCGGAGCACTTACAGTGTATATAAAAAACTAACATTTTAAGAAGTATCACTGCAATACGGTAACCGTCATTTAGGCGACGTCAATTGGGCGACGTCAAATAGGCGACGGTCAATTGGACACCGGCTTTTTGGGCGATATCTTATTAGGCGACCCAAACTAGGCGATCGGTCAAATAGGCGACGCCTATTTCTTTTGGAATTTGACACGAGGTCCACAAATTTCTACAATTAAATTTTAGCACTTGTATTTCTCATCCTCATTTGTTAATGTTCTTAAATAAGTTGAAAGAAATTCAAAAGTCATATGACATAGATTATGAACGAATTATTGCAAGACATGAACCTAATCGAAAGCGAGCAAGGTGTGAAGAAGCAAAGAATTTTAAATAAGGTCCTCCAATACCACAATTCAGAAAATATTATAGAATTCGCGGTTTATCCTACAATTATAACATGGATTGAAAATTGTTTAAAATTGAAAAATGTATTAAATAATTTAACAATAAATTTTGTAATTAAATACTATTTTTATTCATTTTTTTTAATAAAATTTTTTTCCGAATTTTCAGTCTTCAAATTTGTACGTCGCCGTCGCCTAATTTGGGTCGCCTAATAAGAAGTCGCCCAAAAAGCCGGTGTCCAATTGACCGTCGCCTATTTGACGTCGCCCAATTGACGTCGCCTAATTTACCGTCGCCTAAATGTCGCGTACCGACTGCAATATAAATTACTTTTGTTTTTTGTTAACTCTAAAGATTATAGTAAATTGATGTTAGTCTTGAGAAGTAGACTAAATAAAACTCATATGTTGACCCGTCAACGTTTTGGACGATTTATTCATCCATCATCAGAACGGATACAACAGGTGGAAAAGAGAAAAAGTTTAGAAACGGAACACTCATATGGTGGAAGGAAGTTGTCATTAACCAAGACTTTTTGTAAAATGTTTCTTTGAAAGATACAGGGTATAAAAAAAAACAAAATAAAAAAAGCTCAAATTTTTCAACATTTTTTTATCTGCTTTAATTCATAACTCGAAAACCATTGATTTTAGACAAAAAATGATTTCATCTAGTTTGTAGATTACTTCCCGATCTTCAAAAAAGCACTAATCTATTTTTACTACAAAAAATTTAAAAAAATGCTTTAAAAAAGCCTAACTTTCAAAAACTTGAATTTAGAAACAAAATTTTGTTAAAAAAACACGTGGCACTCGGGTTGTCTGTAAAGTCGGTTTATGGACGATAATTTTACGTGATAACGTCAAAAGAAAACATTGATAAAAAATTGCATAATTTTATGTATTGAATTGAATTATGTTTATGTAACAGATAATACGAATTAAAACTATGTTATTACATTAACCCTCAATAGGTTAGTGCGTTATGTACATGAAACATAATTGCATCATTTGGTGATCGCGAGATCGAACCTCATGCCGAACTAGGTTTTTTTTACCGGCGTGCAGCCGGTATATCAATTTATAAGACGTTATAACGTCAAAATGTTTGTTAGAAAAATGTCCTGTATCACCACCTAAGTCATGTATAGTATATCCGGAGAGACTCTGTATATATTTTTTATTTTTATATGATTTTAATAGTAATAAATTTACCTTTTCTATTTCGTATTTGTGTGTATTCTTTTGAAAAGAGGCGCATTAATTTTAGTAGCCCAGGGGCGTCGTATATCTTAGAACGACTCTGCATATTGCGCAATAAAAATTAATAATATTATTACAATAAAAATAAAATAAAATAAAATAAAAAGGTCTAACTATCGTAATTGGTAGCAAAAATACGTCAATTGGAATTAAACGAAAACGAGGAACCCCCTCAGAAGCAAATAAGACCTTATCATAATCAGGGACAATAATATGATTGTTGTATAAAAATAATTAACATTTAAATGTATTATTAAATTTTTTTACATGCGCATTTTATTATATTTTAATAAAATATTGATATATATTGAAGTTTTTGCAATAGAAGACCAAGTGGACTGATTTCCAGTAATGCCCACTAGAAAGCCATCGATAATATCAGAAAATTTCATGTGAAAAGTATTAAATTCGCTTTTCGCTTTAGGTTTCTCGATTTCAACGTCGAATATACTACATAAAAGCTAATGAAAATCAAGCTTCAGGCCCCTCGCCCTAAAAGAAATCTCATATAGACCAATAAACCCGGAAAAAATTTCTTTTTTCTTTTTTTTAAGTATTACAAAAATTACTAAAACATTCAAAATTGATAATACTACTTATAATGTTATAAATGTAACTTTATCTCTTTGAAAACAAATACAAAACTGCTTCCTGCATTAAGATATGAAAACTTTGTGAGTTCCGGTGGGTTTTTAGTAATTATTTATTATCTTTTACTATTGATCAAGTTAATATAAATAATTTTCTACAATTACGTAAATCATGACGTGCAAACAAATAAGCACATTCTAATAACTATTTTTAATTTAATTTAACACGAAACAAACAAACTCAAAAATTTTAACGTAAAATATATTACAATAATTAGAATTTAACCTTCCATATTGCACCTCTGAAATATTTTTAATAAATAATATCCTCTCGTGCATTCAATATTGGTAGACAATTGTTTTTTGATTTCACTCCTACATTTTGTTGCCCTGGGACAGTTTTCCCTCTTCCACGCATTCGTGAGTTCAAAAAGCTTGTCGACGATAATATTGAATGCCCTTGGGATATTGCATATTGTGATTATTGTGTTTCATCATTTTACCTTTGCCTTTTAAGATAATTTTGGTTAAATATATCTGCTTCGATCCCGAGAGGAAAATCATCAGCATCTAAACTCGACAAATTAACATCACTGATCAGTTGATTTGCATATGGAAACGTGTTTTTAAAAATTACGTTAATTACGTTATTGCAATCAGTCGAGTCTAAACTCATAAATTCATCGAGAACTTCACTTATCAAGATATTAGAATGTTCCGTTCCGCCCGATTGACCGTTTAGCTCATTTTGGGTATCGTTGATGTAAATGACCGATTTGTGTTTATTATTATTAATTTTGTCGTTCGCGGTTAGGTCTTCTTCTGGTATTTTATCGTCCACACTTTCTTTAAACTTTTCGATTTTATCACTTTTGTTATTATTTTCATCTTGATAATTAATTTTAGCAACACTCTTATTTAGCTCTGCAACGTCCATACCAAAATAAGTAAAATTTTTATTATCAAAAATATCGGCATATTTCTTAACCATCCCTGGTGATTGCACCAATATAAAATTATTCGATATATTATCACTAGGTGCATTATTATCGATATTGTTCAGCTCGAGACATAGCAGGCACGCACAGTTATCGGAACACCGCATTTCGCAATCACAACTTTAAAACATCACTAAAGCACGTTTAAAAAAATGAAAGTAAATGGTAAATCATGATTCTTTCTCAAAAGTGTTAAGTCAAATGAAAGAAATCCGAATAAAATCATCAAAATGCAGATGAACCACTTCCCATCATTGTTTTAATTTCCTTTTCAAAACCATCTTTAATACTGTTCCAGGGTCACACCTTTACACCCATTGTCTGAACATCTTTTCGGATCTCATTAATTGTCTAATACAATTTTCAATCATTTTGAATTTTCAGAGCCAACCAAAAGAAATAATCGATTAAGGAAGCGATCAAAAGTCGCACCTACTGATTGATCGATTTTTTGTAAAATATAAGTTTTACAATAAACTTGGTCCAATTTTCACACACTTTCTGTGAAAAAGAAATGCACTTTCTTTCGATGAATTTTTATTAAAGTTCTCACATTACAGCTAAATACAAAGAAGCATACAAGACAATAATAAACAATTTACTTTACACCACAATTGGTTATTATTTATTATTAAAATTACTTTCTAGTTTGCTATTTATTTTTAGGTCATTATCAAATTAGAAGCTCTATAGTGCATAATTAAAAGTGTTTTTCTTTTTAATTAATTCGAGTTAGTTTACCGCAGTAGTGGCTTATTGTGACCGCCAGTTAAATACAGAATGCTAATTGTAGGTCCAAATAGCAACTGGACAGTTTAGTTTCTTAGTTCAGCCCTTCGGTGTGGAGAAAAACATTAGGGTTGCAATATCTAAAATAGCACTTCGGTAAGTAATATTTGACTTCATTAAGCAAAAAAGAAAAAATATTTTCCAAAGTTCCCAAGCTAAAAAAACTCATTAAAATAGCATTCACACTGTAATAATGCCTTAATCACATACTATCATCGTAGAAAATTAAAAATGTATGATTTATTTACTATGTACGATAAATTGAGTATTTTGAGAGTTTCACTCTGGCTATTCAGTGGAAACTTCGTTCGGTGCACCTTAGCACCAACCTTTCACATCGGAAAATTGTTTATTACTTGTACAATTATTGGTCTCGATTGGTTCCTTGTACATCGATGTATATTTTTTATGTAGTTATATTTTATAATTTGTTGTTTTAATCAATCATTTTCGTAACTTTTCAATAATTTAAAATTGGTTTTCATTTTAATGCCCAAACACCGTAAAGTGTTTGTTTTCCTTCAATTTACTTTTGTTGTAGCAGCTTTTTCGATTTTTTCTTATTAAAACAGGTTAATGACGAACACTTCAAAATAAATTTATAAAATTTTCTTTACAACGCTACAGTAATTAGAGAAATTATCAAAGAACTTTTCACATAGTTTGGTCACTTACACATAATTATGAAATTGTTTTTCAAACCACACAATTTTCCATGTGTATTGTGGTGTTTCAAAGGGATTCGCACCCACCCTATGCATTTTGAAGAAAATTTTGTTTTAGTAAATTTAAGTTGTAAGATTGAAAAATTACAGAGGTGGAGCGAATCGAAAGAGATACGAGGCTTTTTGCCACGAGTCGCCGCAAGAGTAAGCGGTGCAACTTTTGGCTCGTGAATTATTGAGATTTTTTTTGTTTTAATTGATCTGAAGTTGCGAGTTATAATTTTTGATTAAATAAAGTGATATTTATGCGATTGCAATACTGCGTATTATTTTGCAATTTGGAATATTTGAATTATTTTTTGATAAGTTGCTACCGAGCGGTAGTTAATTGATCGGTTTCGCTGATTTGAAAAAAGAATAATTACAAGTTATGAATTAGATTTGGATTGTTTTGGAAATTGGAAGGTTTGAATTGCATTTGTAGGAACGAATGTCGATAGTGATAAGCAGGCGATTTAGATAAGCATAAAATTAAAAGTACGAGCCCAATAATATTTTACATTAAATTATTGGATTTGAATTTGAATGCGATTAATTAATTTTTGGAAAAGCATTTATTTATATTTTTTGAATTGGATATTAATTTTTGGAAAACTAAAGAATTTTTTTGGATTAGAAGAAATTTTATTTTATTTTGAATCAACTTAATTTTGGAAGTGCAATTTGTTTATTTGAAAAGAAACGATTTAATTCAATAAGAATCCAACCTGAGATACGACCGTCTCATCTTCCGCATTTAAGAGCAAGCTTGGAGCACTTATAGTGCATGTGAGAAACTTACCTTTTTTTGAAAGGTATATATATAATTATATTATATAAATATAGTATATTTATAATTTAAATTATTCAAAGTTATCATTTTAACGACAAGCTCAAGTTTAAAGTTCATTCTCTGAGCCCATTACAAATACACCCCTGGGTATAACTTTCAAACAATAAATAAAATTACTGAACTTGCAATTTAGTCTTTGCGGTTTTACACCTAGTTTTATAACGAAATAAAATCACGTAATATGACCGAATCCAAATAATATTTTAAAAAACTGTTCAAAAGTTGTCGTTTCAACGTTTTATAAAAAATGAAGAACAATTTAAAAAAAATAAAATTTAAATTTAATTTTATTCAAGATTTACATTCTAAGTAGACTATTGCTATCCCGTTTCCAAGATTAACAAATTTATCTGACAGGGTAAATCAGTTCCTGTAATTACATAAGTTACATTTAAGTGTGTTTTCCCTTCTTTCTTCTATTTTACCACATTCCATTCTTTTGTTCGGTTTCTCTTCTTCATTTGAATGCTCATAATCTTAGGATAATAAAACATATCCCCCTTTGTTTCTCGCCAATCATTCAAACCCAACCATTAATCCTCATCTTTTTCAGATCATGCATAACTTAATCCCCACAGTCAGCTCTCATTGGTCTTATTCGCATAATAAGCTCTATTATTTCGGTTATCCCCGTCGCTGTTCTAATACGGGCAGTTGTGTTCTCTAATGTCAGTTTTGGTGGAGCTCCACCTTTAAACTATGAATAAACATAAATCTTTCTTTTAATTTCCGAAACAATCTAATTTCAATTTTTCACATAATAATCGGCGAATAGTTCATTCTGTTGACGGTCCGTGTGCTCGACACGTAAACAGGTAAAGCACTTGTTTTAGTGGGTTCATCCTCGCCCCGACCCTCTTCGACATCTTTATGAGCGACATGCCACCTCCAACCGACCTGAGGACGAAGATCTCGCTTTATGCGAATGACACGGCCGTCTACACTTCCTCCATGAATCAAGACCTCGCCACCGATCGCCTACAAAAGACCGTCAACGACCTCGAACAATGGTTCGCAACGTGGCGCATCGCTGTAAACTCAACGAAAAGTACCGCGACAATGTTCAAGAAGAAACGAAGACAGGTTCGGCCTCGAACAAACATCTTCATGTTTGAGAGCCCAATCCCATGTACTAACACTTCAAAGTACCTGGGAGTCACGTTGGACTACAGACTGCTGTAAAAGGAGCACATCGAATCCGCCGCAAACCGGGAAAAAGCTGTCTTCTCAAAGCTATACCCGCTCCTAGCTTTAAACAGCAAGATGTCACCAGCAAACAAGCTGCGCATCTACAAGGCCATCATCAGACCCACCATGACCTACGCCGCGCCCGTGTGGAGGACGGCAGCCAGAACCCACATAAAGAAGATCCAAGTAGTACAAAATAAATGCATTCGGCACACATTTTCCAGCCTGTACTACGTCACAAATCGGAGACTCCACGCCGAAGCCAAGATGGATACCATCAACGTGCACATCAAAAGTCAGGCAGAAAAATTATACAAGACCGCGAGTTTCTCGGACAACCCTCTCATCTCGCAGCTAGGACAGTATCAACCAGGCCACAATCTAGGACACAGCCGGCCAAAGGACATTCTCGTCTGCCCGTCAGCCGGGGTGTAAGTAATCCTAATTTTCTTTACATGTTTGTTTTAGGTTCCCACCAGGCACCGGGTTCATCAAATACCCGGCTACCAAGAAACCATGCAAAGAAGCCCGGAAACACACCAAATTGCTCGCACCACCCCATCGATACCAAGGGACCAAGTTCGTCAAATGATAAGAACTCCAAACCACGGATCACGGACACACATCGCTCCACCGCCTATCTGGACACAAAACCACGCCCCTAGGAAAATCTTTAAAAATACCTAGAATCCTGCAAATCACGGAAATTATCCCCATGGACCACAACCCAGCCCGATCAAGCTTAGGGCTTCAAATGAGGAACCACACCTCAATAAATTCCAAAACCCGCCGCCCACATCAGTTGAAGGAGATATACGGTTTCCCCGTGGCAACTCCATATTGCCAAGAAGTTCATCGTTCATCGTTTTAGTGGGCGGGACTGCCCACAGTTGATTGTTACCCGTGGTATTACTAACAACTTATTATAGATTTATTTAAAAAAGAATTTTGTTAATTGTAGCCGCATTTAACTTAAAAACAAAGATCTCATTTTTGTGGATTGGTAATTTTCAAGTTCGAGCGGCTTAAGAAATTTTTTTAATAGCAGAAGCGACTCAAAGAATTGAATACTGTCTTAGTGACTCGAGGGCAATTTATGCCAAAAATACTTGAATAATATAAAAACACGTCATATTATGCAGAATAATCGCATATATAGTTTCTTTGCCATTTCTACCCGAAATTTTAAGTGATCCATAAAATTTAATGTTTATATTTATAATTTACGCCATAAGCTACCATAATTGCATCAGAAAATATTTAAAATAGTTGGACAGATTATCGTACTATTTACTACCTTTATTTTAATCTGGATTAAAATTCATTTTAAAAGTCATTATGGATCCGTGATTTTGGAGATCGGGCGGCTTCGGGGATGTTTTTACCAATATCGCAGATGTAGAAACTCATAAAAATGTATGAGTTTACAGCCCATAGTAATTTATGAGTTTACAATCCATAATTTTAATGTTTTTGACCGTATAAATATAAAAATGAAAAATTATGCCAAAAAATACTTGTAAAACTTCCAATACAGTATGCGCTTTCTAAATTTACGGTTTTTGGCCTTTTTACCCGAATTTTTGAATTAATTTAATGTTTATATTTTTAATTTTTACGTTTGACTGCCATAATTCCGTTAAAAAAATTTTAAATTTGTGAACCAGGTCATCGTGTTATTCCCGAAAAGCCTGTTAAGCATAAGTGTCTTCTTTAGATTTCCAAGTCTAAAAATAATTGTGTCATGTTAATTTAACTTGATTATGTACTATTAAAAATTCATATTATACTATTAATCTTCTCGTGCGAGTTAATAATACTTAATCTCATATCATTACTTTAAAAATAATAAGCGTGTAACGATAGAATAATATATTACTCGCCAAGACTATGGCGATTTTTATCGGAAAACGAAAATAATTAAATGTTATGCCAAAATGATAAAATAAATTTTAAAAGATGAGAAAATTAGGATCTGTTATGTAACAAACCCTTAACATATTTCAATTACAGATAAAACATTTTTACATTCAGAATAAACCATTCAGGCGAATTACAAGTCAGCAGTCGCTTATTAACCGATTAAACCTAAACAGGGGCCTACAATGCAACGTGGAATCCGAACCACGGTACAAATAATTTGACAGCACCTGGGAATCGGCCCTATGAGTCATTTAACCCTTCAGTTCACAGATCAACTTTATTTCTATATCCAACTTTATTTAATAAGAAATATAAATGTAAATAACAGCACTTGACTTTGATTGAAGAAATTTAAGGGAGGAAAAAGAAGGAATATCAACACCTTCAGGACAAAATCTTATAACAAAACATAAACCGAAAGAAGTTTATAAATTATAAATTAGTATATAAATTATAAATATAAATTCTCATTAGTCCGTTAATTTATTACTGAATTAGTCGAATTGTCTACCCGAAAAACACAACATTTATGTCAAATTAAAATCTGATAAGTTCATGAAACAGTGGCAGTATAGCCACGGACACCGTCATTTCGGCGAATCCAGTTCGGCAACGTCATTTCGGCGACAGTCAATTCGTCGACGCGATATTCGGCTATTCCAGTTTCGGCGATTCCAATTCGGCGACGGCATTTCGACGATTCTAATTCAGCAACAGTAAATTCGACTACGTCGATTCGGCGACGGGATATATACTTTTAGTTTATTTAATTTATTCTTCTAAATTTAAAATCTAAATGTACAAAAAAAACTTAGTACGGGCGCCTATGGCTTTTCAAACTTGTACATAAAAACCCGTCGTTAAAAATTGGTTATCTCTCTACCTTCCTTAATTGGATCCTTTCTTTTGTTTTTTGTTCCTTTTTAATAATATGTATTGTATTAATCTTTCCCCAATTTGTTTAATTGCTTAAGAAGTATGTATATGATACCTGTGATGTATGTAAATAAATATTTAATTTAAAAATAATTTTTTTTATATTTTTAATAAATTTTAACACTTAAATAAATTTCCCGTCGCCGAATCAACCTAGTCGAATTTTCTGTTGCCGAATGAGAATCGCCGAAATGCCGATGCCGAATTGAAATCGCCGAAACTAGCATAACCGAATTTCCGATCGCCGAATTGACCGTCGCCGAATATACGATACCGAATGACTTTCGCCGAACTGAGGTAATTTAAATATAAATAATAAATTAAACTGTATTTAAAAAAATTAAACTACCAATTTAATTCGGCTTCTGTTTTGTTTAAATAAAAAATTAGTTCTAATAATATTAAAAAATCAAAAGAGGAATATACGGAAAAGAGGAATATAAAAAGCCTTAATGTCTTCAATTTCAATCGAAAATCGCATAAAAGTAATTAAAATTCATTACAAAAATGAGAATCTGTGAAAACTACATTTTATCGCAAAGATTTGGATATTTTCGGTCGTTATAATTGTCCTTCTGAGACCGGTACTAAAAATTTGGTGGTTAAATTTGAGTCTAGTGGTTCGGTGCATGACATACCATTAACAATACGTGTTCGTCTGAGTCATTTAGCTAACGATATTGCTGCTGTAAGTGAAAGTGTTGAGAAAGATCCAAATTTATCGATTCCAACACGTTCTCACCTAGATGGTGTGATCTAACGCCGTTAGACTATTTTTTGTAGGGCTATGTAAATAATACAGATAATCCACAATCCATTGGAGCCTTAAAAATCAACAAATGCGCAATTGGTGATATAGGACCGCAACTACTATACAAAAATGTAATAAAAAATTTTGACAAACGGATCGACGTGGTATTGGTGGACATTTATTCGATATTATTTTTCATTCATAAGTGGTAGACTTTGTACATAATAATTATATCAATAAAGAAATAATTATAGAACTTTCATCCAAACTGTGTGTTTTATTTAAAATTTAAAAATAAAGTCCTTTACATAATTAATTCGATAGGAAATACACCCGGTACAATATGAAGGATATCTAATCTTGAGCCACCCAAATAAAAAATCTGGTGACGCCGCTGATGAGGATAAAAGATAAAATGAATATAATTTAAAAAGTTTAACGATAAGATAACAATTAGGAATTATCGGTACTTTTATTTTCTTTTGTTTTCGTTCTTAGCTTGCTTGGTTAAATGGAATATCTATTAATTAAGATTGTTATTATCGAAGAACATGATAAAAAAATTATAATTTAAAAATATTTTGCATTTTTATGCGCTCCATTTAAATTTGCAATTTAAAGTAACTGTAATTTATAATTGTTTAGAATTTAATAAGCACGTAACATCCTAATAAATTTGTTTTTGTCGATTAATATTATTAAAAGACGCCCGAAGAATAAAAATTTTAAACACAAAAAACGCGTTTTAATAATTTTGCGTTGTAAAAAAGCAAAAATGTACCTGCGGGGTTTCGGTCTCAAAATTTCGTGATTTGCATCTGTAATACATAGCGGATTAAGGGGTCCAGAAAGATGATCGATTCCTGTCCATTGTTGTTCGGGAGATTCGGACGTAGTCCCACCGAGTGGCTCCCAACCTGAAGGGGTCGAGCCATTTTGGTGGGCCATGTTAATAGTTAGGTACGTTGTGCGTACAGCATTCCAATGGTCTTTAATCCCTTCGGGCTCATTCCTCACCTGTTTGGGCCACTACATTCCATTATAATTTCTTAACAAAACTTTTCCGATATTTTCTCAATTTTACTCGCAACTCGGACACTTTTAAATGGCCATAACTGGAGCTACACTAACACTGCCGTTATATCCGAAAAACTCGAAAATAAAAGTTCATATTTTCATTGAAAAATCGTAACAAATATCTATCAGAAGTAACAGCACGCTTACGCACGCACTTGTTGATTGTTGTATAGTAAACATACCATTATCATGGGTGTCGAAACTTAAACTTCAAAATAACTCAACTTATCCGAAATTTACGTTTTAAATTCGTCTAGAAAAATACAAAAACATCTTTCCAGACATAATTTTAATTGTTTCGACCGAAGCTCCGTCTAAAATAACAGTAAGATGCGAAAGAATTGTGATTTGTGATGGTGCACGCCAATGAAGTTTTTAAACAAAACAGGTTTTCATTGCCGAATTAAAATGTGCTAATCGGAAAGGTAGTCATCAAAAGGGCAAGTCAACGTAATCAAATTTTGTTACTACATTTTATATTAATTACCATTTTCAACTTAATTCAATTTAAACGGATATTCTTATTGTTAGATCACTTTTAAAAATGCGAATGAACTCGATTATTAAATTTAAAAATTCGCGATTTAGTGATATTTAATTGGCGCGGTTGGTACCACACTGAAGTGACAGATGTACACGTCAGGCGGTTCGCCGAAAATTAATTTTGATAAAAAAAATAGAAATATGAAATAATTGATAACGAAATACAAAGATTAGACGTTTAACACAATTTTTAAGCAGTTAAAAAAATGGGTGCGTTTTTCCCTTCGATTTTTTCATTTATTAACTAATTTAGGTTATGTTTTAGGTGGTTTATTCAGTTACTTTAAGGGGCTCTTCGGTTCTCGTGAAATGCGCATACTGATTTTGGGTTTGGACGGTGCTGGTAAAACCACAATACTGTATAGACTACAAGTGGGTGAAGTAGTAACCACGATACCCACTATTGGTTTTAATGTCGAGCAAGTGCAGTATAAAAATTTGAAGTTTCAAGTTTGGGATCTGGGTGGTCAAACTAGTATAAGGTAAATTTACTGTTTAAAATAGCCAAACATGTTCTTCGATATTTCGGTATACTTCTCGTTCCGACCATGCAGGATAAATCAATAGTGATAAATCAAAACTTCTTCGGTAGATCTCTTACTGTTTAAAAGTATAAAAGTCAAGTTAAGCGTAATGTAATTACCCATTCCTCGATCCACTTTAAACCTTTCAGTCTCGGTGCTTAGAGAATGTGACGCAGAAAAGATGAAAAGCGTTTGAATAGGAGTATTTAACAATAACTTTTAAGAATTTTTTGAGTTTGTAGTCTCGAGTTATTAATCTCAAGAAATTCGTAAACTTGTAAAAGGACCAAAAATACACAGCTAAAAACATCGGGTCAATTATAGTTGATGGTGGAGTTCATTACTTATTTATTTCCGATACTTCTACTCCTCGGCTTTCTCTTAATGTATTGAAGTGGATTTTTGTAAAAAAAACACCAAACACTTTCTTGCTTGGGGTAGCTACATCTCCGGTGTGCGGGAGCAGTTGTTCTTATTCGGGGTCAAGGGTTCGACGTTTGTTAAAAAAAAATAATAATTACCAAAATTCGATTTTGGATGAAATTTCGATGCAAAGTGATATCAACCACGTCATACCTTTAGCTCTTTCAAATGTAATTTTATTTTTCAATATTTAATTCCAATTGAATCGCTTATTTCAGAAACAACAACCTAAATCACATTTTGGCAGTTTACAGGAGGTGAATTAAAACGTTTGACTAGTTTATCTAAACATTTTTAATATAGCTCGAGCTTGAGGTCAAAGGTTTACCACTAAAGTAAGAGTTTATCATAAACAAAAGCATTATAAATTAAATTATGTGTTACCCCCAAAAATACATGTTGGTGTAATAAACTCAAAATAATCAAAATGTCGCTTGGGTTGTTTCTGAAATAAGCGATTCAATTATTTTTATTAATTTTTCTGAAGCCAAATTCAAAAATGCAAAGTCCATTCAAAAAAACACGATCGTCCAAAAATAAATCAATTTTAATCAAATCAAAAAATCGTGACGGTCAAACCTGACTAAAATATCTTATTATTATTATTCCGGGCTGTGGTAGTGACCCCACTGCATGAAGCTTAAACTTATTGTGCACCCCTTCACAGAGTGTTGATACTTCCAGGAAGGCCGAGCTGAGATATTTCGTGGGTTCGCCATTCAACACGGAACTCCCACTCGTTACTCAGCCAGCGATCATATCACACCACTACTGTGGACTTTCCATAGCCCATAGATTGAAATTGGGATTTTTTAGATCACAGCAACGTAACGTGGTCATGGTCGAGTAGCGAATCGCAGTCTGCCACGTTCGATCATGTTGATTTAAGCATTGCGCCACACTGCTGGTTAAAATATCTTCAAAACAATTCAAATCAATATTCAAATATTAAATCAAAAATTCAAAAACTATCAGGGCCAAATTCAGATGTATGCTCCATCCGACATTTTGGCAAAAAAACCCCTTATTATTCAATTATAAATTTTTATACCTTGTCGAGGTTTGAACCTTCGACTTCATTATAGCAGTCCTGTGCTATACCGTGTTACAATCAGTATACTATTATTTTTATATTTGCGTCAAGCCACCATTTATATTTATACATTTTTATCTTACAGCACTGCCTCGTCCATTTTAGAGAATGTAAAGAAGCTTGTTTGCCTATTTCTTTTTCTATTAGATTTTTAACCTATTTAAATCTACTTTTTTTTCTTAAAATGCCGATGACCAACTATTCCTCCATTTTTTTAGGGGTCTTATCGATGATCTACTTCCTTCCATGAAGGATTCTATCCTCATGCTCCTCCTTAACTAATTTTTTATGCGCTTTAATGTCGAAGAAGAACTTTCTCTGCTGTAGTTAGTAATCATTCAAGACAAGTAAATACTTAAGACTATCTCCACATTTGGAAAACAAGACTAATAAATTTTCCATTATAAGTCTATAAAATTGCAGTTCTAGAGTCTCATGCATTTTATTGTCAATAACGGCAGCCACATATGTTTGAAGTAATTCGACGAATTACACAGGTTTATTGCCTAGGGTTTCTTCCAAATTATCTTGGTAAGCACTGACGATATTTGGAGTTCTTTTCGAGATCTCTTCTGCTGTGATTCTAAAAGATTTTAACTGTCTAAGTATTTCAAGTACATCAGTAATTTATTGGTACATTTTCATGCGTTTAACTAAGGCAGACAATATATTATCAATTATGACAATAAACTCCTGATTTTGAACTCTTTCTTTAGACCAGTGGTTCCCAAAGTGGTCTATATCGACCCCCACGACCTGCAAAGGGTCTATGTCAGTGAAAAAAAAAAATTGGGGGTCAACGACAGTGGATCTCATTAGTAGTTACCTTAACTGATAGTTAGGCACTATTGCAGAAACTATTATAGCATTTGATACGCTCCTAGGTTAAATTTAAATTAACCTTCTTTCCTTATACGGTTTTAAGCATGGTTGCCAATCTCCTAACAACAAAAAGAAACAGACTGGACATCATTATCCGAGGAGATTTGAGATTAATGCCCGGTTTCATAAAACTTTTTTCTATTGGTTTGTTAGTACTAAATTCCATTAGCTAGTTAAATTTAACGGCTTGTTAAAAGTTTTATGAAACCGAACATAAGCCTAACTAAATTGATGCCAAATATTGAAAATTTGTAAATAGAGCATCAGGTTCATGCCTTCGACTAAAACCATTAATTTTTTGCTTAGTTATTTTATTTTTAAATTTTAATTTAGTTCGTTTTAATTTAAAAAAAAACAATATCGGGTAAGTAGGGGGTCTCTCCAAAACCGAAAAACATGCAAGTTGTTCTACGAGACAAAAAGTTTGGGAACCACTGCTTTAGACGTTTCATTTTCTACAGCTTCATCGAATATAGTAAAGTTGCTGAAATAATCATACTTATGAAGTTTTTACCTTTGCCTCAATATCTGAAAATGTAAACTACATTGCTTTAATGTACCCATATAATGATCCTCTCTCAGAGTCCTTAGCTCTACGTAAGGGCATAGTGACCACTTCTTCTTTAGAAGGGTTCTCTTGGCATATACCTTGGTAGTTTGCCATTGCTTTCCGAGGAAAGATGGTCAGAATAAAGTGTTTACTCCGCTCGGGATTGAACCGAGGATTTCAGCTTAGCAGTTGACGCACATAAGCATCAGGTCGTGACTGTCTTCTAATCATATAATGATTAATAAAGAACATATTATCCCATGTATTTATGTAAAACTATAACGAAGCGCTTGTCACTTACAAACGTTCTAGCAATAGTTCCGTTCTACGAAGTAATCATCCCCGATTCCAACTTATTTATCTTCGAAACTAATCTGTACCTAATTACAACAGTTTTTTTTTATTCATGTTTTATTAGAGATGCCATCTGAAGCTAAAAAAAGCTTACAACTGCTTTTCAGAAATACAATTATTATTGAATTAACACAGATGACTCGAGTTTCTATGAGAATTATTAAGTGCATGGGATATTTAAATTCTGATGTTTATTCTGCCTGTTATATGGCTGATCCGGCACTGAATTATGGGGAACCTTCACATAGAAAGTAAACACAGTGCAATTGGAATAAATCTAAGACCAAGGAACGACATTAATCAAACAGTTATAGTTATTAAATTTACACCAAAATCGGTGTGAATTTCATCATATGTGACTTGTATGTGACAATATCATATTTTGCCGATACAGATTGAGTTAGGGATGTTCTTTCACATGGTGAAAATCAAAAAGTCATAACTTGTTTAAAAGTTCACCAAAAATGAAGAGAAAGAAGAGTACAAATACGAAAAAAACAGAATTTATTTTAAAATCTGGAATAAAAAAAATTGGTCAAATTATGAGATAAAAAAAACATGCTACTTTACTTGTATCCGAAACTAAGGACAGCAGACAAGTCCAACCTAACGAAACTTTGTTCCATATCATCTTCTACTTGAGAGAAATGTAGTTCATCATCATCGCCATTTGAATTAACATCATCGTCAAACCTGTCATTGTCCTGGACGTAGTTTTTTTCGTTTTTACGATAATATTATCTGTAGACGGCACTGAACTTCTCATCAACACTCATTTTTCATTATTTTTTGTGATGCGAGAAACCAATAGATAAAAAAACGGCCAACGTGATAGCATTCATAAACTCATTTCTTCAGTGTTCCTCGTTTAGAAATCAGAAACTAGCAACTTACGCGATTAACTTCGATAATATTCTAAACGGAATCAACACTTGACTTCCTTGAAAATAGCGAAACATCAGGCAGCGCAGAAAAAAGCGAAAAACTAACGAAATGAGTTATTTATCTTTAACCGCTATTTTCTCAAAAACTGTTTTTGTTTTGTTGTTTTTCGAACGTAAGTTCCCTTTTCGTAGACCAGGTCACATATTATAAATACATGCATAATAAATGAAATAATGCTTTGCATTAGTATTAAATATTTAATGATAATAATAATAATCAGCCTTTTTACTATTTTCAATCATTTTGTTCATTTACTATCAGATTATCGCAAGTTTTAACAAACAAAAAATCATAAATTGGGTAGAGAACCCTTGAACAATAAAAACTAGTTCGTTTTCTTTGTGCATTCCAAAAGGTGAATTTTTAACCGAAAACAACTGAACTACATCGAGAAAATCTAATGTGTTTGGTGATTCTCGCTCGCAGGTCTACATAACTCAAATATCGACATATTGTTAATATATTAACAATTATTAACCCCGGTGCAGGCAAGCTTTTATTACATTCCGGAAAATAAGATCATCCTTTTATTACTTTGATATTCTTTTTTAATCCCTTAAAAAATTTTACGTACTTATGGTACTATGCTAATACTGTGAGGGTCTTCTTCACAAGTTCACACAAATGATAAGCAAATTTATGTATACCTTCCTCTTACAAATGAAGTATTTGTAGTCTCTAATTGGTCGAAACGTAATGATTTCTATGCAAATCGAATTATGTGAGCCAGAGATTGGGTCACTGTTCATTCTCTATCCTGTACACTAACAATATACTTCAACAGTAGGTACTTATTATAAAAAAAATAATGCAAGTATCTGTTTTTATGTTTAGACCGTACTGGAGATGTTATTATAGTAATACAGATGCAATTATTTATGTTGTGGATTCAGCAGATAAGGAACGAATAGGAATATCAAAAGACGAACTGTTTCATATGTTACGGGTAAGTTAAACAACTTTTTAGTTGTATTTCAAGTTAAATTTTTTATCTCACAACAGGAAGAAGAATTACAGGATGCTATTCTAGTAGTGTTAGCCAATAAACAAGACATGGCAGGTTGCATGAGTGTAGCGGAAGTGCATCAAGCGTTGGGTCTCGAAGCCCTTAAAAATAGAACTTTTCAAATTTTTAAAACTTCAGCCACTAAAGGCGAGGGCTTAGATCAAGCGATGGATTGGTTGGCTAACGCGTTACAAAATAAAAAATAACGGTTTATTTAGGGTAATTTTGTATTTAAAAAATCAACTAGTCCTACTTTTTCCATTACTTTTTTCACATTGTTTTTAAGTGATTTGCAATAATAACTTATAGCCAAATAAAGGAAATTTCTTGAATTTCTTATTGCTATTATAATATTTAAGCACCAACGTGAAAATTTGTGCAACGATTAATTTGACTACGTAACACTTTTAAATTTAAAAAACCACTCGGATTTGTTTTATAAAACAAAAATTATTTGCCTAAATTTAATTTTGACAAAAAAGTATACAATTAATCCATACATTGTTGATCATTCCTCTTATGCTTCTATTTAAATTGCAAATGTAGGTCTTTTTTTTATCAAATTTAATTATATTTTGTATCGAACGCCTAATTGTTGTCAAAGTTTGGCGTGATTATTTTGTATTATTTATGTCGTATTATATGCTGTAAGGTTAAAAGAAAGTGTATGCGTTTGTATCATATAATTAATAGAAAAATTTATATCTTACATTTTAATAATAAACAATGATTCGTACATTTTCGTATTGAAAACATCAAACAAACGGTCCAAAATAGAACAAGTTTACATAATATCTTCGATAAATGGTTCTCCAAACCGTTTTAAACGATTTTGGTTGGTCTCCAATTCCATTTGTACTTTGGTGCGAATATAAAAGATTGGGCAATCACGACTGGTACACAAAATTTCTTCGTTTAAAGATCCCATGCATCTTTGACATTCCGTGAAAAGTGCAGAAAATCTATTTTCTAAATGTTTCCTATGGCTCAATTCTTGTTGGTACAATTCTGGTTCTTTAGGTTTACAATATAAACACAAAGCTTCCTGCTCGTAGCCAACTGGTAGTACGGAACGGCAACCAAGACAAGTTTCCTTTTTTCGTGTGAATGCTGCTAGGGCACTCACTTTTGATGTGACCATTGTTTTTGTCCGTGTGTGTTCGCCACCTATAATATATTATAAAATAACAACTTTGTAGTTTCACGTTACCCTTAATACCCTTCGTGCACGGCATGAATAAGTTAAAAAGTTACATGTAAAAGATATAAAAACCTAGATTTAATATCTAAAAGACCTACGTAATAAAATTGATTCTGCATTGTCTCCAAGAATAGGTTGAAAAATTCTCAACAAAGGTTTCGACAGCTGATTTTCCAAATAATATTTAGCATCAATTGGAATATTATTTTCTAGCACATAAATTGGATCCTAAAATAATCATGGTTTGAAAATCACTGAAAATTCAGTTCTATCAATCATATTTACCTCCGCTTTTTGAAATGCTGGCGTATTTTTAGCAGCAGCTGTGATAACGTACGGAACTCGATCACCAATTTTTGGTGCATTTCCTGGATCACGCTTCTTCAGCTTTTCGGCAAGGACAACGTGAGCGACTTTCGCTGCATAATCGTCTTTTGTTAACTCTTTTGTTATTACAAGTTGAGATATATCAATATTGTTTTGAAGCAGATCGGATATAACTTGTTTCACATAAGCAATCGCACCATCGGGATCCCTAAAGATCTTAAATTACAAACGACATTAGCAAAACATTTCACTTACTTATCAATCAGCAATTTTCGCAAGCAAGTGTTAATGATGTCGACAACGAGAGTGCAATTATCTCTTCGTACTGTTTCAATACCCTTGCAGTCCATTTTATCGTATTTGTCCAATTTTGTAAAATATAAACCAGCATATCTTTTCTTATTGATCAACAAATATGGATAATATACTTTTTCGAATTCCAACTTGATGGGTTCAACAAATTTTTTACTGATTAATTCTGCTGCTTCTCGACCCAATTCCATACTTCTTTCAAGTGATTTAACTTGAAAATTAACCATTACGGAATCTGTATCCCCATATATAACTTTGGCGTCCCTTTCGTAACCATTAGCTATGCGGTAATGTTGCTCGACTTCTAAACGGGTCTGCTCTATCATGCTTCTACCATAAGCTGTTACACTCTGGAAAAAAAATAATTAAACCATAGAATAAAGCAATCAAAACTTTTCTTACGCCTGAAATTTCTAAACAAGGTAATTTTCCAACTTGTGCTCCCGTAAAACCATAAACAGAGTTGGCCGATATTTTCAGTGCTAATTGTTTACCATCCCAGACTGCACGCATAACTGGGTCTTTTTCGTCCTTCAGGGCAGCTTTCGCACGCTTCCTAGCTGCAAGTAACTGTTGTAAAATTTGTGGCAGCAGTCCTTGTCTGACTGAAGACTTAACAAAGTAACATTGAACAGGTGTGGTGGTAATTTGGTCTGGTGTCAACCCCAACTTATCCTTCATGTTTGGCTTCAGGAGGGTGGTGTAACATAAGTTGTGAGCAATCATTATACTTGGATATAGAGAACTAAAATCCAACGTAGCTATCGGATCTGTGTAATAGCCTCTTATGGGTTCAATTACGGTAGCTCCTTCGTATTGATCCGAGGGAGCCCCTTGTTTATGGGTTGGCATAAAATAACCAGCATCTTGACACTAAAATGTTCCAATTACACTTTGAAAAATAACATAAAAAATAACCTACATGACGTAATAACTGAGCCACAACTTTAACTTGTTCACCTTTTGTTAACAAACTTGTGATGGGTACACCTGTAACTCTCGCCATTTCGATGTCATTTGTGAAACTTTTAACGTGGTCCAAAAGTCTTAGTGGTAGGTCTGCATCTTTCACACAATAAACAGCAAGTCTGCAGGTAAGAATTATTTTAATTAAATTAAATAAAATACAAAAAGCCACATTTGTATCAATCTAATTTTAGTACATACCTGCGCCTGGTTTGTTCATCTCCGTTTTGCAAGTCTGTAATGATGCTGTAATGTACATCTTCTTTCTGTTCGCCCATGATTTCATTTGACACATTATTTAAAGTGTAGGATCGTAATTTAAAATCTCTTTTCATAACGGTTAGCATATCGTAAGCAACCCGGCCCTCAAAATTTACAAACTTGTAGGCTCTCCGTCCAATTTTGGTTTGAGTTTGAGTTTCTCTTACAGTGGATCTGTAAATTTACCAAAAACAAGTTGTCATTTGATTTTTATTCTCTCCGATTTAAAGTTACCTAATGTTTAATATTCTTCCGAGAAAATCAAAATTTCTTAATTTCAAATGCTTGGCCCTATCTAATAGATACGGAAAATCGAAATTATTGATGTTGTATCCTGTGAAAACATCAGGATCCAATTCTCGAACAAATTCAGCCCAAGCTTCAAGCATTTCTTCTTCGGTTGTAAAACTTCGTACCTAAAAACAAACTTTTTAGAACTCAAGTGCATTGCGATTAAGTGCTCTTACTTCGGCATGTCCAATTGGAGCACAAGTATTTAAAGTGAAAACGTTTCGAATTAATACATCTTCGGCAGAGTACAATTTAACAACATTAGCAATCTGTATTACGGGATCGACATTTGCTTCCGGGAAGATTCCTGCATACAAAATATTAAGAAATTCACCAAAAAAAAAAATTCAATTAACCTTTTCGTCCTGCACATTCAATATCAAAACTGTGAAGTTTGAAAGGTGCCACTCGAGCCCACTCTCCTTCGGGAGGATGAGCTATAAAATGTTCCCAGCATACATCCACTTCTAGTTGACAGCGCGAAGTGACTGACTTCCCTGATCTGATAAACCATTTACCTGCTGGTAATTCAATCCAAGAACACCCTAACACTCTCTTGTCGACCATAAACCTAAAATAAGGTCATCAAATAATTTGTTTCGCTGGTGACCTGAACAAAAATAAAACCTAGTATCAATGTCCACATTGGATTCGAACGCCTTAAATGGATGTCCCGGAAGAATGTTACCAACTTCCAGTAAACGTTTAGAAGGCGCTATTAATTTTGGTAATGCAACGGTAATTTTTGCAAAACTTAAATTTTCCTCCCCCAAATAATCACACAAAGACTTTCCTTTTACAATGTCAACCATTAAAACCGCTTCCTTAACTTCTTCCTTATTGGAACGCATGTCATCAAGCACGGCTTTATTCAAAGCAGTCTACAAGCACAATTGAAATTTCCAACACAAAAATAAAATTTTATTACCTTAAACGAAAGTAAGTCATTTTGGGTAAAAGTTTTAGGTAAAGAAACGTAAAAATACGGTGAAAATCCGTGTACGTGACAACAAACACTGTTGCCGAACTTGGTAACACCAAACATCCGCATAATGGGAACAGGTCCGGTTTGAGCTCCAGGCATTCCAGGGTAGTGAGTTCCCACATAATTATCCAACTCGATCTGATGAAACGTTAACGATGTAGTTTTCGGATTTAATTTTGGAAGTTCCGGTCGTTTAAAACAAATATTCCTTTGAACAGAAACCTAAGGTTAAGATTAAATTCTTGAAATTTATAAACCACTTACTTGAATCGTTTGCTAGGACTTCCATCAGGGTTAACAATTTTGCGTTTGTCGGTCATCTTTGCGAGGTTTCTTAATTTCTAATAAAACTCAGAATATTAACACAATACACCAACATGTACACTTAATAACAAAATACGCGCCAATTTAAAGGTAACTGCCTCTATTTAAATGTTTTGTGAGGTTAGAATTAAGTTTTTTTTTTAACTCAAATTATTCTCTATGACAATTGAACATATTTTTTTTAGTATCGTTTTGAAAAGAAACTGAAAATTTTACACAAATTTATTAAATACTTCTGTAAAAAAAGCAAGAATAAAAATAAATGATGACAGCTCTTTATTTATATGCGACTATGTATAAAATGATATATTATATTGTATTGTAGCAGGGACGGATTGACGATGTGAATATTAAATATTGCTTCTTCTGCTACATTCTTTCGCGTCTAAAATTTCCATTAGAACAACCGCGCAGGAGTCAAATTATAAAATTTCTAGAATATAATCAAAAACTTTAAAAAAATACTTTGCCCCCCGAGGAAGAAGACCACTTTAAATTATTATGAAATTTTTATCGCAGGCCGTTCCTGGATGGTAGTTCAAAGAAATCGATAATAGTTTGTTCAATTCATAAGCAAAGGTCAAATGTGTTAACCTTTTTTAAGCGTTATTTTTAATGTAGCGATTTATATTTACGTTTTAAGCCCTTTTTTCTGAAAAGGCAACTATGTATCAAAATGCTTGTAGTGCAGCTGCTTCAGCAGGAGGCTGTGTAGAAGGTGATAAAGAATGTCAAAATTTGATATCCAGAGAAGCTCCGGTACCAGTGGAGCACGACTACAGTGGTTTTGATATCGTCAAAGCCACACAGGTAACTAATATGTCATATCCAAACTTACAATTAGTTTAGTAATAGGCGAATTAACTCTATTTTAGTATGGAGCATTTTCACGAGTCAAGGAACTCATCGATGTGGGTTACAATGTTAACCAGCGAGATAGTGAAACCGTCACACTTCTTCATTGGGCCTCGATAAATAATCGTAAAGAAATTATGCGATACTTTGTGGATAAAGGTGCCGAAGTTGATGCGGTTGGTGGTGAATTGGATGCCACACCTCTGCACTGGGCGACCAGACAAGGTCACTTAGACGCAGTTGTGTTATTAATGAACGCTGGAGCGGATCCTACTTTAAGAGACGCAGAAGGCTGTTCGTGTATTCATTTGGCTGCACAGTTTGGGCATACAGCTTTGGTTGCTTATTTTGTGGCTCGTGGTGTTAGTCCCGATTTACAGGATCGAGGAGGTATGACCCCTCTTATGTGGTCTTGTTGGAAAGTGTGTAGTTTAGATCCCACGAGACTGTTATTAACGTTGGGTGCTTCGACCAAATTAACAGATAGTACGCAAGGTAATACTGCACTTCACTGGGCTGTTTTGGCACGGAATACCACTGCCATATCAACTTTAATATTACAAGTAAGAATTTTATAATGTGAAGTTGGTTGTTATTCCAGTCACGTTGGTTTTAGGCTCAAGCAAATTTAGATATTCCAAATCATAGAGGCGACACGCCACTGACCATGTTGCAAAATTATGTAGGAACTGTGTGGATTGGTTCCAAAGTTGCGGAACGAATACGAGAAGCAGCTATAACGCAACGTACTAGCAATATTTTAAATCGTATAACTAAAGACAAAGTAAGCTTTAACTTTATATTCCATATCAAGTGGTTTGCTACATTTCTTTTTGTTTGAAATTAATGGTAATTTTTTGTTACAGAGAGTGAGATGGTGGTGTATGGTGGGCACGCCTTTTATAGCATTTTATATTGCGGGTTTAATTTTAGGTGCAAATTCATTGATTTTAATAAAAATGTTCCTTTTAGTTTGTCTATACATAGTTTTACATTTTGCTGGTCAATTATTATATGACGATAGATTAATGGCATTGTTGCCTCTTAGTATTTATTTAGCTACAAAAATTTGGATGTACGTCACTTGGATATTTTATATTATGCCCCATACACCTTTTCTCATTAGTGCAATATTTTTGTCAAGTTCTGGTTTACTGTGGTATTGTTTTTTAAAATCGTGGTTGGGTGACCCCGGTGTGATAGTGGCAACACAAGATTTACGATTTAGGGTAAATTAGTCTGGTAGAAACTTATTTTAAATTTTGTAATCTTTTCATTTTTAGACAATAATAGAATTAGCAGAAAGAGGACCCAGTGGTTTTGAACCTTCCAGTTTTTGTTCGGCTTGCTTGATAAAGAGACCGCTACGTTCAAAACATTGTTCGGTTTGTAATAGGTGTGTTGCAAGATTTGATCATCATTGTCCGTGGGTAGCAAACTGTATAGGTGAGTTTAATTTTATAAAACGTGAAACTCGAACGGTTGATGTAAATTTTGCAGGTGCTAAAAATCATAAGTATTTTATTGGGTTTTTGGCTTGCTTGGTGTTGATGTGCGGTCAAATGATATACGGATCGATGCAATTTTGGAAAGATCAGTGTCATATTCAGCCTATTCAAGATGGATTTTTTGAAGTTTTAATTAAAATTGGTCGTTGTGATGCTTGGGTCGCATGGGTTGCAGCCAATTCGATGCTTCATCTCGCTTGGGTGTTTATGCTATTTATTTGTCAGTTATATCAGGTAAGCCGATATAAAAATGATAACAATGAACCTACTTTAGCTTTGCCATTGAGATTTCCAGTTTGTTGCACATTTTTTCATCTTGTCATCCACTTGATCTGCAAAGTGGAGCCTACCTAATCTTTTTATTTACTTTTAAATTAATTTCAATTTTATACCCTAAGACTTATATTTGAAGGTATTTTTCATGAAATAATCGGGGAAACAGGAAATTACGAAAGTATTATTTGACAACTTTAAGTCCTCCACTCTGTATATTTTTTTTACAAAATATTTGAAGTACAAAATAATTTCAACTTTTATTAATTATTAGCTGACGTACCTGGCGTTGCTCGGGTTTAGTTTGTTTAGCGCACAATCCGGTTGATGTGCTATTCAATTAATACTAAACATCAGAACTAAAGCGACCAAATTGGGGAGGGGGGACGTCTGGGTACGTCGTTCTTTCAACCCGAAGTCGTCTATTGTGTTCATCTTCACATTCACGTTCCTTTTAAGTAGCTTATCTTATAGCTTGTTTGCTGCAAACACAGGATTTGCACAATTAAACAGGAACCTAACGTGAATCTTAGTGAGCAAGTGTTCCAAATTTGGTTCAAATCAGTCGAAGGACTTAGAAGTGTACTTATAGCTCTTAAATAAACTTTCCCATTTATTTATGTTAAAAAAAATTTTTTTGTAAGTTTTCTATTGTCGCGCCACCTACCGTCAACACAATTTTTGTTTTTGCAAATCTCGTTAATCCATCCATGCGCGTCACCAACTGTAACTAAAATCTTTTTTGGATAGAATTTCCGTAAATTTTATTTCATACAAACCTTGTCCTGGCAATTACGAACACAACAAAACAAAAATCAGCCAAATCGGTCGAGCCGTTCTCAAGTGATGAACCAACATACAGGCGTCATTTCATTTTTATATAATAGAAGATGTGGGTTCGTGTGGAGGGCATGCAAATATTTGTGAGCATGAAACTTTTTTTAATTTAATGTTCAAAATCTTCTATCGTATTATAATTTTCCGTTTTATATTTTATTTCAAAATGGTAATATTAAAATTAACCTTATGTGGTATTGCAATTTCGCCCGGCTGTTCACAGCCTTGTTATCCAATTTCGTCCTAATTAATTAAACAACTTTTGTTTTAAACATAATCAATTTATTATCAAAAATCATTAAAATATTGAATTATATGGAACAGACAAATTTTCACATCCGGCCGCATTTGCACCTCTCATGAAGCCCCTTTCAAGTAAATAAGGATTTACACAGTTACCAACATAATATTTTTTTCAAATAAATAAATAAATTTCTATGTACAGTACGTTACAAAAATTATATTTAAAACAAAATAAACTTCAAAATAATTTACAAAATAATTAAAACAAGGATTTTAACGTTTCAAAACACGACAATATAAAACTGTTTGGCCCCACTGACTGACATTATAGTTTGAAAACCGAACTTCTAAAAAGAAGTCCAAAAAATACAAACGAGTTTTTGATTTTGTTTTGTTCGTTTCAACCTTTGCTTTGCATTTTACAAAAAAAAGCTTGTTGCTTACTCTTGAGGTGATTAATATGAAAAACTAAATTTTGATTGTATGTCGATCAAGTCTTAATTAATTAAACGCTTTTACCATAATAACTTTGTGTTTTTTTAATAGATTTCTTATCTTGGAATGACAACAAATGAGCGAATGAATCGTGGACGTTACTCTCATTTCATAAGCAATTCTGGAAAGAGCCCCTTCTCGAGAAGTCCCATTTTAAATTTAGCAGACTTTTTTGAGTTTAGCTGCTTTGGATTGGTCAAGCCTGTCAATAAAGATTGGATGACAAGTTATGATTTGGATAAAAATATCGAGCATCAACCTTTATTAAGACATAAAGATAATTTTCAATACGTTTAAATTTTTTAAAAGAATTTTGAAATTTTATATGTATAAATAAAACAGTGCTTCTCAAAAATTTTCATATCGCGACCCCCGAAATCTTGAAAAAACTCATAATATGTACTAATTTATTGATCTTACATTTTGTTCAAATGCTTACGTATTTCGTGACCTTCCCGCAGGAGTTTCATGGCCTCCGATTTGAGAAGCACTAGCATAAAGTAAAAATAAATTATAGAAAGACGGAACATTAATTTGACAATTATTTTTAGTAGCAAATAAAATTTTGATACTCAAGAAACACTCACATTTTTTAATGTTTGTCATGGGTCAATTGCCGTGAAAACTTGGCATGGTTGTGAAAAATGTATCTATAATTTGGATAGATAAAAAAATGTATGATTATTTTTTTTATCGTGTTCATCATTTTACGATATTTTAATCTTCCTATTGTCTTAGTAGTTTTAGGCCTTCACTCGATTTAGTATAAGTTTTGTCCTTTTTAATATTATATTAATATTACTATAAAGTACAATTCGAAACTACAATTGTGATTTTGTGTAAATTACATTATTTAAAAGTGTTCCGTCTAACTATAAATTATTTTCTATGTGTAATTATTAAGATTTTATGCTGAAATAAAGCACAAAGCGCTAAGTTGTAGGTTTTAATAATCATTTAACATTCCAGTTAATTTGTGCTAAATTTCAATATCAAGCCTGCACTTAAAACTATTTTTATGACTGAAAACACGTTTCTGTGCTTTTTCACGTGCTACGGTGTCGTTTTAAAAAATAACTAATCTAGTCAAATTTATTATTAATAATATTGTTATTACATGTACTTAACAGTATAATAAGTAATTTTACTTTAACAACAAAGTGAATTTTATTTTATTAATTTATTAATAATAATTAAAATAATTATTTTATTAACAACGTTTTGTATTTCCACTTTGTTGTAATTTTTAAATGTTAGTGCTTTTGCTACTACTGTAACATATCACACGTTTTTTACTGTGTATTTTTTATATTATTTCATGGTATTATTATTATTTCATTATATTTTTGCTCTTGTATAAACAATTGTAATAAATATTAGCTTGACAAATATATCAATTATGACAAACATCTCATGTCAGTTAAATATCTGTAAATCCATTTTTCAAAATGAATAATGAATAATTTACCAACTGGCTTAAACACACAAGATAGAGGCGTTAACGTTAATATAGGTAGGTTACACTCTGCTTTGGATGAATTTTAATACTTTTTATCGCAGAGAATCCTCAAGTATTGGACGACTTTCCTTCTTTGAATAGAATTCAAGCTCAATTGATCAACGTTCTTGATAGTTTTGATGTAATGGAACCAAGTACAGCCCAATGCTGTCAAGGTTCGAGCAACGATGATGCAGATAACGAAGATTCGATAATTTCTTCTACCTCGATTTTTAGTTCAGTTTTTAAGGTTGGTAACCAAATACACAAGGTTCTAGAAAAATTGCAAATTTGAAACAAATACCTCTAAAAGGTTACCTAAACATTCAGATAGACCCTGTTCCGCAGTCTACTGAAGCAGGTCGTAATATTACTGCGGAGAGCTTCCATAGGCATGTAGTGTTTCAAATGAAAAAATAATATCTATTATCTGCTAAGTATTTTACACGAAAAAAACAATCACTCTAAATTAATATCCATTTTACATACATTTTGAAGTATTTTTTAGGAGTACTATTGGTAGTGGGCAAAACTAGGGAGGGTTGATACACTTAACAAAAAACCTTTATATAAACTGTTCGCATATCATATTTGTATCAAACCTCCCCTAGTATCCACCCTTAACTCAAGTAGTTTCCAATATGCTACAAAAGTTCAATTTTTCAAACAGGAAAATGTAATACTTGCAGGTGAGACAAGTAAACAAAAAAGATGCCCATACACCTCACGAATCTCCTCGAGAAGTAATATCGGACATAACAAAAATGTCATGTTGTAGCGAGTGTGAAAGGCAAACAAGAACTCACGATGTAACCCGTGAACGGCCACCACAAGTTCCTCAGCCAATCTGTGTACCAGCAGTTTTACCACCAGCAGTTCTTTGCATGAATCCAAGTTGTGTGTGTACGCATTCGATGGGTTACATGCAACAAATTCCTATGCCGAATAATCCCCATGGTTGCATGCAACAAATTCATACGGCAAATAATCCCCATGGTTGCATGCATGAACAAATTCCTATGGCAAATAATCCGCCAGTTTGCATGCAACAAATTCCGGTAGCAAATCATCCAGCGGGTAAAATTATACTACAAATACATTTGATAATTATTTGATTCTTTTTCTAGTTCCAGCACAAGCACAAAACACATGCAACAATATAGTTGAAAAAAAACATAAGTTGTCCGATTTTATTCAAAAGTTTACTAAAACTAGCAAAGAATCCGTATTGGGTAATAAAGAATTATATAAAATTAATTTTATTCCACCGAAAGGAAATGGAAATCTTCCAAAAGTACGCATACGTGAATTTTTATGCAAATTAATTTTCCCTCCAATTACTACCATGAATTCAAAAAGGATAAATAAATATTTTTAGAGATTTGTGTTCGATCTTGTCCAAAACGAATTAAAGCCGGAAGTCAATAATGCAGCTACAAATACAAAAGTGTGTAACGAAACAACATGCGCAACAAAAAATCTATACGTAAACGAACACTTGCAAACCCAGAAATCGCATCGTTCTTATAGAGGAATTTACAGCTCCAGTTACTCGGGCATGAATATCACCAACAGCAACGAAAAATATAATATTCAATATCTAGAGCAACCGAGTTATTATAAAAATTTAGAAGAGAAAAGTAAGTTGCCCTATAAGTACGAAAGAGAAGCGGCTAAGGTCGACGTTTACTATTTCGATCATGGTAATGCCGCGTGAGTTGATCAAGTCCTATCTTTACATCCTTACAGATTTTTTTTTTAATTCTAGTTACTACAGAACCACAGATTCCCCTCCTATAATTACTACAGAACTGTTGGCAGAGAAAACAGAAAACTATGCGACCAAGTTTTGGGCCGAATTATTTGGAACTGTGTATATCGTCTTTGCTTTTATCACAACTTTTATTTTACAATTTTTTAGGTAGATACTTTAATTATGCCATTCAAATGCGTATTAATATATGCAATTATTTTTCAGATTTTTATTATACAGTATTGTACGTCCATTAACTATTGGTCTGTTACAACTATTATCGGATTATTTTTTCAAACCAGTTTTGGCAACACTATTCAATGCAGTTTTGCAACCACCTTTAATATTTTTATATAATATTGCGACGTCCATACGCGATTTGTGCGAACCACTAGCGGACGGCTTAGGCTTCTTCATAAGAGAAATATCTGTAATATGCAAGTCGATACGATTATTTGAAATTAAGCAAGATAGAAGAAAAAAAATTGATACTACTAGCGGTGTTTGCAACCATTGTGAGTGTAATCCAAATTAGATTTTAAGTATGTTTACAATACCAAACTTTCAAAAACTGGATAACATAAATTTAAGCATAATTATATATTTTATGTTCTATAATATTTATTGTAAATTTAATATACATATTTCTAGTTTCTTATTGCAGCTTTTTCATTTCGTCCAGTCTTCCTTTGTAGTTTAACACGAAATAGGATGGGAAGTAATATGAAATTACAAATAAAACATTTCGATTTGATAACATTGGTATGTATTTTTCTTCAACAAATGCTATCAGATTATAACCATTACATACTAAAGTAAACAACAAACTAAAATCATTTTACAAGTTAATATATACAATTGGTAGCTTTTTAATTAAGGAACGTCAACACTGTACAAGGTGAAATTGAAATGCCGGAACATTTTTTTTTGGTGATCACAATTTATTTGAAAATATCTAATCTTGTATTTTAAAATTTCATTTTGCAATAATAATTAAGCTGTCTTCAGACGTGTGTATTTATTGCAAGCAATTCTTTTATTTACTTTTTTGGATTAAAATATATCAACTAAATAATACTTTCCCATCAAAAAAAATTCAACAGACCTAAAAGTCCCTAAAAATAGGTGTCCGTTCAAAAAGTTATCTTTAAAATTTGTCTAAATTAATTACTAAGTACAAACTCAATCGTGAAGTTACACAAACGTTCACAAATAAATCCATTTTTTTTAATTTAAAAAGAAACGATCAGGAAAGTTACTAATCTGTGTTTCTGAATCACATGCCCTATCTAAGTGGTTTAACAATATTTCAAGTCCATCGCATCTTCCCTTTTATATTCCAACTCTGACTTTTTAACAAACTATGATTTTGGTTCGGCTGAAATCGCAAACAAATTTGTGATTAAATTTTATCGATAAAAAGCAATTGTAACTCACCACTTGTATCATCGGAACAATGGGATTTAGCACCAGCGTCTTTACTATCCGATTCCAAAAGATCGCTAATATTTGCGAGAGTGGCGGCAAGTTCGGGTTGATGATTGAAATCGTCACACAAATGTAAAGCTATTTCTAAGTCACGCAAAACTTCTGTTTCTTTGGGCTCAATTAAATTATAACGGCGATGAAAAGCGGTGAAATGTGAAAATGCAAGATTTAGGTGTGCATGTAAACCTACTAGCCACACTTCTTTAAAATGAGCATAGTATGTATGTGCTAATACGTGGAACATTAATCGATACATTTTTCTCACTATTGATTCAAACGAGGTAGGAAATTCGTTACCTAAAATAAAAAATACACTCCAATTTTAAATTTTATATTATTTTTAAATCACTCACCATACTTTGTAGGAAAAACATTTTCGTCCGTAACTGTATTCTGTATAAACGTCATAACATAATCTATATATTGCGGGGCAGCTATTTTTGTCTTTTTACCCTTCTCATCAAACCACAAGTACATTCTGAAATAAGCAAAATTTAACTTGGCGACTTGAACTTACAATAACAGCACACACCTTTGACCCGGCCCAGTCATATCTGGACAACAGGTTGCGTTACAATATTCGGTAATAGCTCCAAAAACTAAATTAACGTTGTTGAATACGGCAACGGCTGAAAATATGCAACAGTAAAAAATGACTTTGTTTTTATACAAGCAACGACTTACTGTGTGAGGCCAACCATTCGTTAAAGTCTAAACCAGGTGGAATTTCTACTAAAGTTTTCATATCCAATTCGGGCAATTTTCTTTCAAGCACTGCCTTTTCTAAATATAATTTTGAATCGCTTGCGGGAGCACCAGCGTCAGCACCTTCTTTTTCTTTACGCCTCGCTTTTCTAAAAAATTGATTTTGTTTAAATATTTTCATCATCGCGCTGCTCTAATAATAGTAAAGTGTCAACAATTTTATTATTATCTCCAAAACTTGATAGAACTCCCAGGACAATAGCTGCATAAGTTAAGTCAATGTTTACATCCATTGAGAATTGAGATTTATCAATATTAAGGTTAATTTTTACGACTTATGCATGACTAAACTAAAGATGGGTTTATGCACACGCCGTAATGTAATCAACATATACCAAGCTAAATTTTAATAAAAAAATAATCTTGGATTATTAGATAAATTTAGAAGGACCGACGATGGTCTTTTTATAAAAATCAACAACCAATTAATGGGCCTTCGTCTTCATAATACTGATTTAATATAAAATAATTAGAGAAGTCAGTAAAAGCTTTCCTCCCGCTGGGTAATGAGTAAAAGCGCGGCCAATCAACATGAAATTGTTGAAATTTAAAAATAAATTTATCCCCAAGAAACTTTAAACTAATGACCAATACATTGATTAAGTAATTAAACAATATTACAACTAATCTACTATTATCAAAATCATTTTTCACTAATTAAGAGCTAATAATTAAGTATTACTTTTAAAGTTGATAGTGCATTAGGTGATTGCCAATGCCATTTATTTATTGCTGAGAAATAATCTATCTAACTCAAAACGAACACAAGTGTGTTTTCCAATCATTGTAGAGGTCACTTTGATATTCCCAGATTACGTATAAAATAAGAATAAAATTTAAATTGTATTGAGTTTAAGAAAACAATATCATGTAAATGTTTAAATTAAATAAACAATAAATTAGTAAGTTCAAGGTCTACAACGCAATGGAAAGAAAAATATATATAGTAATCTGGTCAGTAGCTCTAATTAAAAAAATATTTGTTTAAAGATAATTTGAAAATATTGAGGAGAGAAAGATAGGGTCAAATAATTATTGGATTTAATTTAAAACAGACAAGTTTGGCTTTTGAACGCAGTCATTTTACATGCACAGAAAAGTGTGTACAATTTATGTTTCAAATCGATCAGTGTCGCATCTATAAATCGTGCTTCCGTTAAAAAACAAACGTAAAAATTATTGTTTGATGCAATTTCCGGAATAGCTCAACAAAGGGAGCGGTGTGAAAAGAAATGTTGAAAAACTTAAGACGATAATTAAGTAGGTGCAATTTCCGTCAAGAAATCGTGCCAAACATACGAATTACACTAATCAATCTTTAATAGAAACCAAAAAAGTAACAGAGGTATTATAAAAAAATATATTATATTATTGTTAGCTGCATTTGGTTCAACGTCCTCTTTCATGGCACTGAAAGAACAATGGAGTATTTGCCCGTAAAAAATTACATTTTGCTTGTCGTTTATTGCAACTATAAACAAACTCTTGATTGTTGAATAGTACAATAACAAATAAACAAAACCGAGAAAGAAAAAAGTCTATACTTTATTTTTTCAAGTTCCCCTTCAGAATTTTAAAAACAAATTGGCGAAGGCGGCTTCAGGCCGCCCACTTTTCCCCTCTATAGCGCAAATATATTTTATCGCTCTAGGACGTTAAGATATATTTTTCGCAAAAGGTGACACTTTACGCTCGCTCGAACAAAAAAAAATGTTATTGTTTAATCAAAAAAATAAAGAAATACAATCTCGTCAATTAGTTTCTGTTTCTCGAAGTAACGCTGTCGAGTTTTTTTTATTGATTTTTTCAATTCCGGTAGCACTTGGAAGTCAGAAACGTGATTTTCGCTAAAAAGACAATCGACTTTGTTATTATAAGATAAAAAATAATTATAAAAAAAACTCGACAGTGTTACTTTGAGAAACATCTCGCCTAATAAACGCATTTTGATTTTTTTGTTTCAGATGATCCACTGACGAGTTATAGCGTACACCGCAAAAACACCACTTTTTTTCGAAGGTGCTTGCGGAGATTTGCTGCCAACGGCTTATTTATCATTATTTTGCAATGCAAATTTAGGAGAATATCGTTCAGGTGTTGTATTATTATACGAAACTTAATTAAATAAACCAGCATTACCTGTATCGTCTAAAATAATTCGCCGTATAAACCTTAACCTCCCCTTAACATTTGTTTAATGTTATTACTAGACAACAACATCCTCTTTTAATTAATGTGGAAAGTAATAATATCCTTAGAAAAACAATTAATCCCATCTTCAATACATTAAGCCTGGATAATATATTTTGTTATCGTGGAGTTTTATAGGATATAAAACTTTTTGTGCAGGTACCCGATTGAAATTGTAATTTAATTACATTATATTCACTTTCCTCTTAATGAAAGAAGTATGTGTGTAATTGCATGTTATTACAATATTGCAATTATCTTTAATTAAAAATGTTATACTAAAATGATCCGCAAAAAACCGTGTAAAAATTCTGATTATATTCTTAATGGGACTTTTATTCGCTAATTAAATGATATCAAAATCTCAATTAATTATATTTCGTACACAGAAACTTGAAAAAGTTGACTTTTTACCACTGTTACTCGATGTAATATTTATTTATTTGAATAATAGAAATGAAAGCCTTTTTCTACTCTTAGCTGATAACAAATTCAAACTAAAATTTCCCATTCGTGACGTAGAGATTAATTTTTCTTTTTAATGTTCTTATGGTGAAGAGCTATAGATATTCAAGCCCCTCCATCCATGAGGAATTTTTCTGGTTACATCACTTGAACCTGTACAGGCTGATTATATGGACACCATAACTTTATAATCATAATAATTTGAATAAATTAAAATAATCAATTTATTTAATTTATTTTCATATTTCTAAACAAAACTTCTTCATAAATGTCAGTATTATATTTCAGAATTTACATTTTTCCTTGTATATAGGATATAAATTACAGTACCGTGCTAACGAATTATAGCCACTCATTAAAAATTAATTTTTTTAATTGCCCTGTAATTTAACACAATAAAACACATATTTTTTTAAACAAATCTTTAATGTTATTAGTTTAGCACGTTTTAATTAATATTTTGTGATACTACCCCCAGTTTTTTCGGTATACTCTTAATGCAAGCGATAGCTATTTCTTTCGTAAACTAATTGTATCAATGTTTTTCATTTTGGTCGGTAGAATTACCCGGTCAAGGCAACGACTTTATATGCAGTTATTTAAATGTGTCGATAACTATTTCTGCTATACGACAGTAGTAGGTAGTGGTAAAATAGCCATAACAAAATAAAGTGGTCCAAGTCCTTCCGTAGTAATACACAACCAAATTATCACTGCAGGTGGATGCTTTTTACTATGCAGCATTCAGAAAACCTTTTAACAAATTTCATTACTTCTGTTATACATTAAAGCCTTGTCTCATCCCTGAAGATGACCTATAAAAAAAAATTCCAACTCGACAGTTGTTATGACCGATCCATTTTGGTAAAATTTTTATGCTATTTAACCCAATGTAGAATCTAATTTAAGCTTCTTTGCTAATCGTCGACTCTTTATTTCAGTTTCACCTCTTCGTTGTGTTCATGTAAGACTCGATTAATTTTACTTATGATCAATCTTCGATTTTCTAGGATTCTTCTAACTATTAATCAATTCTTCCGGGGGCAGTTTTCCTTCCACCCCCATAAATTGAACAATCGTAGACATTGTTGATATTTATATTGTTATGTTTGAATGTTTAAAATCAAATTAGTAGTTGGCATTACATTTTTAATTTTTGACAGATTAAGAAATATAATAAATGTCAATGTTAATAATATACAAATAGTTATGTATTCGGATCATTCATTTAAATAAATAGTGAGATATATCATAATATGCAATTATTCGATATCGCCGACACAACATATATTTTTTTATTAATCTTGCAATTCAACCGACCGATTGATTTGATTATTGTAGTTTCCAAAAAGACCCTCATTTAGGATCCTTATGTTTACCCATTACGTCAACTTAAGGCAGTCACCCCGCATGATGATCATTTTTTTAAAGTTACTTTAGGATTTTTTTTGACGAACAATAAAAATATAGAAGTTTGTACTTTTACTATATATTTATTGGCATTTCAACAGTAAGTCAGAATATTTTCAAACCAAAATCTTGCATTAAAATTACTCCAACATCACACATAGCAAAGAAAAATTTGTGGACTGTCTCCATGATTCCGGCTTATTGGCTAATCCGATATCAAAGAACCAAATGGCATTTCAATCAGTGAAACTGTTGCTATCGATTAAACTAGAATCAATCAAAAATATTGAAAATTGAATAATTGACATGTTTTCGAAAAATATTTTTCAAATTTCAGGATTTTATTCGATGATTTTGTTACGAAAAAAAAACTAGTCAGAATTCTTGCATTATTTTAGATTAATCGATGACTATACATGTGCTCAATCTATGATTAAAATTACAAAGCAATCGGTCAAATGGTTTTTGCGATATCGTGGAGACCAGTTAGAAAAACGCGTTCAAAAATCAAGTTAAAATCTTTAGTCACCATTAATCCGCTATACCTGGTCCATAGATAATTTCTTCTTCATATAAGAAGTCTCTTAAAGCTACTGGCTCCGCTGTTGCTTCAATCCCAACGGATGAAAAGCAATACCGAGTTGTGCAATTACAGCATTGCTTGACGTGTAGAATCTTTGTAATATTTTTAAAGTGTAAATGTGCGTAGAAAATTAGAAAATCACTTTACCAGCATATTCTACACATGTTTAGGAATTAATTTATGTAAAAAAAATTCGATTTTTTCGACACCCCGTATGATACGGGGTGACTGCCTTAATTTTTAAAATTAAATTTTTTTTTACGATAAGTAAATATTACACCACAAACAGAAAACACAAAACCAATTCGTCACGCACTTTATCGAATAGATGGAACCACTATTATAGCACAATAATATTTAACGGTTCACTAAACAATGACCAACAGACCAAAAATACTTATATATTACAAATAATGCAAATCAAAAATCAACTGTAACAAAAGTACATTTTTGAGTGTTTTTGAATAGTTGTTACTTGGCAGAAATTAAATTATAGTAAAAGTGAAAAATTACGAGTGACAAATTATGATGACTGCACATCATGCACTCATGTTTCCTGCTTTAGTTTTCTGACGCTTATAAGAGAAACTTGGAGACCCCAATGCTTATGCCCTTGTTGCACAGTATGTAAATAGCAGGGCGTTACTGGAAATTTTACTTTGTAATGTTATTTTGAAATATTAAGGCATTCCTTAGACAAAGGTAGAAAATTTGAATTATGTAAATCTGATTTCTAAGCACATGCATAAATTATTCAAAATCTTGTAAACAAATTTTTGAGTTACATAAAATAACCAGGCATAAACCTTGGCTTTCCTTATAAAAAGAATTAAATATGAACCTCCTAAATTGGTATATTTTTTGCAATTATAAAGGTATCAAGAGTCCGTCTGATAACTTAGCCGAGTATAAGTATAAACATATTTTTCTAAATCAAAACATAAAAAAGATATTATTAATAAGTTGCACATGTTTTAAGAAAATTTTAAGTTTAGCCTTTTGATTGAGGAACGAAAAAATAATTTCAGATTGTTTATCATTTAACTGGACAAAATAACCCGATCGATAAAAAGCAACACTTAAAGTCTAACAAAATCACGTTGTCCGTTACAAAAATGATAGGATTAATATTTAAAAATTAATGACCTGCAAAAGCAACTAATTGTCTTTTCGAAATCCAAAGGTAAATCTCGACTGAAAGAACCGTCAGATTTCACAATACCCACAACTCGACCGAACCACATCTTAGGACAATATTGAACTTCTTCGAGACGCTAAGGTAATAAAATTTGTCTCATTATTAAATTAATGACCATGGATTGAGTAATTGATGCGACCTTGCGTTTTACGTGGGCGATAAAATTTAAGAAAAGATTTAATTGGTCGTCAATTTATAAAGCATTCGATACCTAGGTGCCTAAGTAAATACACTAAACTTTCGTGATTCACAAAAATTTAATTGACTCACCCCATAAACCAATCCACGGTTTCGCGGAGATATTCTGGTAGGCGCTCCAGTTTGGCGACTTTTTAATTTACATTAAACGTGAAAATTTGTTGACATACAGTGCCTCGAGGGGAGTTCGATGACGGATAAAAACTTGCTCAGCTGATGTTCACCACACCGTCGTGTATGCACTTTGACACTTGCACATAGGCTGGCACCTGTCAAAAGATGTAAATTACGTTACGTAACGACTTAGTTTTCACCTAAATCGATTCAAAATCAATTCATTTTTGTTCTAAAAATAATCTCGACAGCTAATACTAATTCGAGATTATTTATATCTTTCAAAAATATTGCGATAATTTAACTTGGACAACCTACTCTTTGCCCCACATTATTACCATACGATGAATATACCAACCTAACAAAAATACCACACTTTTTTCTTGAAAAATATAACAAATGAAATACAAAATTGCGTATTAACAAATTACTTAATTATTGCAATTTGAATTAAGTTGGGCTGCTTATTTGTGATAGCATAACTTTGTAACAAATTTAAAATTTAAGTAATAATCCAGTGACATGATTAGGGGCCTACACTCGCAAATTGTTTGATTTTAAATTTCTCAAATCGAACTTCTGCGCCATAAATTTACTTAAGTCTAGCCAATTTATAAGACGCCAAGGTCAACTTAAGGTTTAGCGGATAAGTCTGTTTGTTCACGAACAAGCAGAAACCACCGACTCTCAGGAAATTTTCTTTTCGAACTTCAATGGGTGTTAGGTTGCTGTAGAGTGCTACGCCGCTGAATTACATAAAATATGGTGCGTTATGTTTATTCTTCGAAATTGGCAATCCTGAAGCGTCATATGATAATTTTCTAAACATTAAAATGTCAATAATAAAATTAAGTTGGATGAAACAAATTAAGCTTTAATGCAAAGAACGCGGGAAATAATAAAATTATAGGGATGTGTTTATTTTAAAAGCCAAATGGGTACGTTTTTTACTATTCATATTACACCACACAGTAACCACAAAAACTAATTTAATACAAAATGTGTCTTAACCTTATTTGTTCAAATATACAATGTTTCGTTGATACATTTCAGAGAATTTAGATTTAGAGACGTTAGATTTGTCTGGAAAAAAGCTTAAAAAGTTATCTAAACCGACAACTAATGAGGTGCAAGTTATTACTTTAATACTCGACGATAATGAGTTGCAGAGATTGGATAACATTGACTCATTCACCAAAGTTCAAAAAGTAAACCCATTAACTTGAATTAACACACAATTTAGTTTAAATGCTGTTCTTTTTAGTTGTCGGCTGTAAGAAATGGACTTTTGCGTATGTACGGTGTTTGTCGATTGCATTCACTTCACACGTTAAATTTAGCAAATAATGGCATTTTAACTATCGAGGGGCTTAAGGAGCTTACTAACTTGAAATGCTTATGCTTGGCAGGAAATACTATTAAGGTACATACTTTTTTCAAATGAAGTGTTTGAATTTAATTGCCTTTTTTCTAGACGATCGAACACTTGAATACGAATATCAATTTGGAGCACGTTGATTTATCAGAAAATAGTATTACTCACATTACGGATTTATCTTTTTTAAAGAATCTCAGGGTATGAAAAGATTATACATTTTTCGTTGCTCGGTTTAAATGATTTCGAAATTTTTGTTTCCTTATGCTGCGATTCTGGTCATCCAACGAATGAAAATCGCCAGTTTTATTTTAGCTCTACCTTTAAAATTAAATTGTTGATTTTCATTGGTTAGTTTATTTAAATGTAAGTTTTAAAGCTGACGACCAGAATCAATGCTAAGGCTCCTTTTGAATAATATAGAATAATTTATGTGGATTACCTTTACGATATTTTATTACAAAAGTTAATAACCTTTTTCACACTTTTGCAAGGAAACAAATTTGTGTTTGCTCACAGAAAATTGTGTAGAAAGAAATCTTGGAAAGTGTTCCTTTCAAGGGTTCCGCAAAAACTTGTATTTCATTTTACACAATGCTTATGGGTAAATCAGCTTTTATTATAAAATACGATGATTTTAATTTTTATAATATCTGAAAACTAAAATCGTAAAACATTAATAACTTGGAATATCACTCAACAGGTGAGCTTTTGCAAGGGAAATCTAATTTGTTGGTCAAAATAGGTAATGTATAGAAATTATTTTCTTAAAAACTATTGCATCTCAGTTTTGGATGCAGAAATGATCTACAAACTAAGTCACGATTATGAAAAATAGCTGTGAAAGTTGCATCTTTTTGTGATTTTTTTTGCTCTTAAACCCTTAAAACCCAATCTGAGTCCACAAGTGAAATCAGCAAGTTAGCGTAATAACTGCACTTATCTATCAACTCCCTTCTAAAGCGACTTGCACTTCCATGAAAAAGATCTAAATCTCACTTATGTAAATAAACTGCATATCTGGCTGAATGTTGACAAAACGTAGACTTAAGAAAATCCTCAAGAAATCGTGATGGAATGATAAAGCAGGATCAAGAATAACTTCGAGGTATTGTACTCGTCAATATTATCAAGAATTACATTTACCGAATAGGAGAAGTTCTTGGCATTCAATCGAGGATCCACTGAGTTCCAAGATCACTCGGAAGAAGTTTGAAATCTCTATCGGAACAAATCAAACGAAATAATTTTGAATCGTCGGCAAATAACAGAAATTTGCAAAATCTATTACTGAATGCAAATTGTTAATGTAGAATAAGAACGAAACTAGTAAAAGGGAAGAGCGGTGGATCATTCAAACACAGTCATGTTAGTTATTAATTAAGAAGGTTTTAGTATGATCGGGAATGACATCAGCAACAATCGATTCAAATATTTTTTAACAAAATAAATCTAAATATTTTGACCATACAAAGTAGATTTTCCCCAAAAACTTGTGGCTTGTTATTTATAATTTAGATGTTTTAACTTTAGTTTAATAAATCATTAACGCTGTTTTAACTAACTCTAGGAGCTTTTGCTGCACAACAATAAAATTGGACATTTACGTCAATGTGAGCGTTACTTACCCACCAGCTTAGTCACTCTAACATTAGCATCTAACAACATAATTGATCTGAATGAAATTTCTCAACTAGTTCATCTTACTAACTTGTATAGCATATCTGTCGTGAATAATCCTTGTGTTAACATGACTGGTGGAAATGTGCCGTATCCTTTTCATTTGCTGTAACTTGTGAATAATTTTAGATTTCAAATTTCCTTAAGTAAACTGTAGAGGTTTTGATTACCGTCCATTTATTATCAACTGGTGCATGAACGTTCGTGTTATCGATGGTTATCTGGTCGATGCAATTGAAAGTTTAAGAGCTGAATGGTTATATTCACAAGGTAGAGGACGACATTTTCGTATCGGTGATCAACAAGAGTTAAGACAGTATTTAGCAACCGTTTGTCCTTTAACAGGAGAAGCATTAGAAACCGAAGAGGACCGTAAATTGAGGTTAATTTTAAGTAAAGCGCAGCATCATCAACAACAGTTGAGGGATCAGGAAAGCAGCTGTAAGACTTCAACTGAAAATTTAATTTCTTCGTGCTTAATTTGGTTTGCCTTTTAGCTGAATGCTCACCTTCCCTTGGTAGGAAAAAACCAGGACCTAGAAATTCTCCGAGATTAAATTGTGAGTAAAATATTTTTATTAAATTAAATTTTAATCTGCACCGACTTAATCTGTTTTAATGATATTTTTTTGTAAGAAAATATTGAGTACACTATGCAAACTTGATTTTCAAGTCACGACTTCTGTAGTACATAAATTGACTTATGTCAATATATCAACTTAAGTTAAATCTAAAATTGTTGCCCTAATGCAAGGTTCTAAATATCAAACAATAAAACAGTGCATCATCTGTAAGCCTCTGCAATTATTTTTTAAATAATCGAATAATATACCATAAACTTTAATCAAAAATTACAAAAAAATCCAAAAGTTGGGTTTTATTGTTTAATTTAATTTTTGTATTGTTCCTGTTTTTGTTAGCATCCAGACTGAGCAATCGTACAAAATCGCCTGATCGTATGTCATCCAGTTGTTACATGACAAATTCTGTAGTGAATTCACCTTTAATGAGCCAAAGTCTTGATCCAACACTATTAAGTCACAGCATTAGTAAATCCGATCCCATCACCAATGAGCATCTTCAAAATGGAATAATTGAAAAGTGCTTGGAAGGTAGGGTTTTAATTTTGGAAAGAAAATTTTCTAGTTTGGCATGTCAAATTTTTAGATGTTAACAGCCCCTTGCAAGCCTTATCAAAATTAGTTCCGGTCCCAGAATCTCTAATGAGCCCAGATTATCGCCCATCGCCTTTGATAAATCGTATCACCACGCCAACTGCACCTTCAGTAAATTTACCCACACGGGTAAATTCGGCCAAAGTTGTACAACCAGTTAGATCGCCAAAACCGTCACGAATTGCCACGGCTAAAACGAAAGCAGCTTGCGAAAACAACAGAAAAAATACTCAATCACCAATCCAACAACGTAAAAATTCGCCAACTCCTTTGTAAGTTCACAGTTTCCTACATTTCTGATGTACTTCATGTTTTATTATTTTGAAGATTAAAAAAATCAGAGAAGATTACGAATAACGCCAACACAATGAAAAAGTCACCCAGCAGCGAAGAAGATTCAGAAATTTGTCCCGACAAATTGCAAACAATTCAAATGAAAGCGGAAGAACGCAGACAACAGAAGGATGTTGAATTGCAGAGCAACAGTAGCTGCGACGATAAGGTCGAAAATGCCGCAATTTTAATTCAAAAAATGTGGCGTGGTTATCATACGAGAAATAAAAATAAATACGTGCAAGAACTATTTAAAAATTTACAAACACAAAGATCTGAGCAATACATTCAGTAAGTTTCTTTTTATATATACCTATATATCTAGCCGTTATCGGCTATACATAATCAGTACGTTGGTATCAAAGTAATCGTATTTATGTATGAAAATCCTGATTTTGAAAAGAAACTTAACAGTTTGTATTTTTTGCAGAAAACTCGCAACGGATATGGAATCAACTAAAGTGGCTTTAGAAAGTGAACGCAGGATTCAAATGTTACAAATGCAGGCTATTAATGCTCTTTGGAAAAAGGTCTCGTCTTTGCAACCAGATGGTGACAGCAGCGGTATTGGCACATTAAATTCAACTGCTACTTTTGATAGTAATGATGTTGTTAAAGATCTTGCCCACACATGCACCATGTTACACTCACAAGTAAATTTTAATGATAAAATTTTTTAAAAAGGCTTACTTTTCTTTTTTCGTAGATACAACAACTTCAAGGATCCATGCAGGATATTGTTAAGTTCATGGCAGCTTTTGGACAGATACCTGGAATTAGTCAACAGTTGAAAGATAATGCCATTGCTACTCAAACTGAAATTATTGCCGTACACACTCCTCAAGTAAGTGATCATAAAATATGTTTTTTTCGTGGTTTAACTTTACATTTGAACTAGGGAGAAGCTGCCAAATTGTTTCCATTTCAAAAACAGACCCGGCCTTCATCTCTTCCATTGCCAGTGAGTCAACGAGGTAAACAAGGTAACTCGACGAATGGTACAAATCAAGAATTGAAACAATACGCAGGAAGTCTCGTCGATGGCGTAATGAGAACAATGTCGGAAAGTAAAAGCGAATTACCATCAGTAACGGACGAAATGGAAAACGTAGAATCTGCAAACATAGAATTAGAAAGTAGCATACTCAATGATGAACAAGAAAACTTGCAAGATTGATGTTGATTTTTTTAAACTTGAAGCTTGACCCCAAAGATAATTTAATTATTTTACATAAGTAAAACTCTTAAGCATTAAAAGTAGCCAGTGAAAAAAACTTACGTTTAGATTTTATTTAACTTATTGTAAATGCACTGTTAAGTTTGATTTTATTTATGTACAGAGTAACTAAGTAGTTAAAGTATGCGATATTTGGGCTTTCTTAAGCAAAGAATAAAATTACATTTAAAACCTGATGTATTTATTAAGTAACTAACATGTAACATTTGCCTTAAGACGAATTATAAATCACAAATCTCTTTAACGTGCAATTGTTTCTACATTTTTTGTATACAAAACTTTTTTTTACTTGCAATATATTATAATAATAATTTTAAACACACAATTTTATAACGCATTTGTGGTTGTTGTACAGCTTTTCTGTTGCATAATATAAAAATAACAATGATAAAAGATGGAAGTTATTTCCTTCTCTTTTTTGAAACCCCTTCCAACATTTTCTTAAAAATAACTTTTTCCTTACACAAATAACGGCTTTTTAAAGCTAGGACTCTTTGTAATTGTTCAAGAATGAACTTGTCATTCGGACATGCCGCATAAGCTTGCTTAAGATCCGACAGTGCTTTATCGTAATCTTTAAGTTCGATGTATGCTTGACCTCGTCTATACAATGCTTTATTGTTCCACGGTTCCAGTTTAAGAACCTAAAACATGGAAATCTTTAACACATGCAAATGAAGTCGAAACATCAATTTGTTTTACTATTTTTCTAGATGTTCCTTAAAATAAGTTAGGCCAATTAAATTTGAAAATACGAAAAAATTTAATGTTTATAAATGACGTTGGTGTAATCTGCTCAACAAAATTACTCGACATACCTTTTTACAATAATCACGAACTTCGAAATATTTTCCTCGTTTTAAACAAACAGCTGCCAAATTAAGGTGTAACTTGGTTTCATTTCGAACTGCTGCGTTTCCAGTATAACTTTTTCCAGTAGCCAATAAAAAATTGATGTACCTTAATGTTTTTTTATATTTCACCTCTGCATCTATGTAATTATGATTATTGTAGAAGAAATTGCCTGATTCTTTAATTTTAACAATTGCCTCTTCAAGTTTTGCGTTTTGTTCTTCTCGAGTTCCCATTACATCCCAATCATCGGGCCATGGTGGATATACGTCGGAAGTACCGTCATTAGTATTTATATTCCACCGATCGCCGGGTCTAAATTCTCCACAATTTTCTATCATACATGGCTTAAAGAAAAATATTCAAGTAAAGTTATAATCATACGTTGGTTCTTTTACCACTTCGGGTACATCATCTTTTCGAGTCAATTCTTGTATTTCACTAAAAATTTTTAAACCTTTACGAACTTGACCGAAAACCACGTTTGTTCCATCCAGATGAGTACAGGGCACTGTTGTTACATAAAATTGGGAATTGTTGGTGTGAGGTTTTCCTTTATTTGGCATACCAACCATTCCAATTTGTTCATGCTTTAAAAAAAAAAATAGTTATATTTTTTATGAAACTTACAAACGGATGTGTCTGAATTTTTCATATTCTTGTAAATCCCCACCCCCCAACCCTAGATAATCCATTATTAATTTTATTGTATACTTACCGTTATGGTGAAATTTTCATCCTCAAATTCTGGTCCATAAATGCTTTCACCACCTGTACCATCCCCATCTGTAATATCGCCTCCAGCTACCAAAAATTGTGGTACCACTGTAATACAAAAATAAAAATAATAATTTAGTAATATTAAAAATTCCAATTTTGCAAATTTAAATAAACACTGAAAAAAACATTTTAACAAAATTCAATAACCTTATTGAAAAATTGCAGAAGTGTAAGTGTGTTTGTCCTAGATTTATTATAGCTATTTTAAAGTAGCTCTAAATTCTGCATAAAACTTCCCGGTGAACAGTGCATTTACGCTTGTAAAATGGTTCTAGGAATTCTAATAACCCTGGATGTTTTACTTTTACAGGCGTGATAATCTCCAACGCTAATTAATATTCATGTGCACAAGAAAAATTATTTTTCAAAATATCCCGTTAAATTGGTGGCCTCAGTAATCATCACCTTTTAATTTTATATACGCATTTAGATAATAACATCAAAATATAAATAACAATTTCAATTTTTATTCAAAATTTTAAAGTGCAATTCCACTTAACAAAGAAAGCTAATTTATAAAAACCATAAATAAGTGAGATTTCTTTAGGTTTTGTTTTTTCTTCTTTGAGTTTTAGGGCGTTTTGAATGTGGTTTTTCAACGGGTTCTGGTTCAAGTTGTTTCATGGAATTGTCCGTCGTACTCATATTTTTATCGGTTGTACTTGAAAGTTCATTTACAATGCTTTCAGCATTTGAATTGTTCTCGGCATTGTAACCGCAACAACAACATTTTGGTGATTCGACCTTTGGACGTTGTTGGCTGCAACTGCACATCTTGCTAAGTTTTTCATACGAATCGGTTGTAGAACCAGTTTGATTAGAGCAATTGCAAGAGGTCTCTATTTTCGCACTCTTACATTTACAGCATTTTTCAACTTTAGGTATTGGATTATCACAATTACAACACTTAAATTTTTGCTTATCAGATGTTTTACTATTTCTTCTGTCTCCGTTAGATGTTTCTTCACCGAAAGCTGGAGACTTAGATCTGCGATGTGAGTCGTAACTCATTGGAGAACTATTTTTACAACATTTTGACTTACGACTACTTTTTCTATTAGATGAACTCCCGTTATCTTCACATCGACATAGTAGAGGGCGATTAGAACTACCACTATTATTATTGCTATGATTACTATTTGCACAACAACAGCTAAAATTATCAGAACGACGGTCGGAATAATTGTTGTAACCTTGCTCAAAACAATCACAATAATCGGACGATTCAGATTCAGAATTTTCTTCGCAACATCTACATTTTGATGGCTCAGCAGTGGAAGGGCATTTAGTAGTGGGTGGAATGGGGAAATACCGCTCCGATGATTGATTTGCTGAACAATCCATTGGTGGTGAATTCACCCAAGACACCATATGTTGACACTTTTGAAATACCCTCGATGGTGTATCGATGTATTCAATCTGCCAACCAGTTGGTTCTTCGTATTTACAACCAGGCGTTTCGACAAGCCATGCCAAACCAAATCTTCCACGAACCTTTTTACAACATTTATTACACTCACATTGAGAAATAGCTTCGTTGGATGAGGATTCTTCAATTTTCGTGCTACTGCATTGTTTGGGCCCTTCGTCTATTTCTTTACTACAGCATTCACAGCAATTGCACGACATCTTAATAATTTTATAATTTTAATCACAATGCATGATAAAATTAATGTAGATTATGTTAAGAATACAAACAAAAATTTTGAAATACAAGAATGACACAAATTGTCAAAAATTAGAAAGTCAACTCATAGACGCCGACTTTTTAAATAATATGTCGATTTAAGTTACGTAAATAATAATCTACCATATATTTTGTAAGTATTATTACCTCGATGAAAGTAAGTTCGTTTATAATGTAATTGGCGACCAGCTGCGTTGTGAAATTCTCCTGTACATAAAGCTCGAAAATTTTCAACAGCTCGAGGAACTACATTTTTGAACAATTCGATTACAACTCGACCGGCTGCAAATAAAACTTTGTATACAAAATAATTTCGTACAATAAATATTAATGGGAAACCTTTTATATCTCCGATTACGATATCCAAATACACAAAAGGGTTTGCGTATTCTGGACTTTCGCCCTCTCGCTCCATTTTAAAAATACCTGGACACATGAAACTCACACAAACTCAAATGAGTTTAATTATCACTTTTCATTATAATACAGTTATAACAACTTTGCTGGCCAAGCGTAAATACGACGCATATCTTGTTTACATCCAGTTTACATTTTACCTTCTAAAATAATCGAAAACCATTGATTTAAGATGTGTAGAATGCCGGAGATTGCAGCATCATAGATTTCCAAGTCAATGGTAATCTAATAATTTTAATTCTTAATAATGCCTTTAAATGTACTTTATCAGCAATTTATTAAATAAACATAATTTTTTATAATAAATTAGAAAATATTGGATATCTTCTAAATGTTATTCCACTAGAGTACATATATAAAGGAGAAACTACATTATGCATTTAATAAATTTCAAAATACTGGAGTCTCCATCTGGACCCTCGACGATTATTTATTATCCCATCCCGGATCGAGGGGACCATACCGAATTTTTTTCGAGATGAAATGTAGGAAAGAAGAGGAAATTATTTTTCAACTTTGAAAAAATCACGTAAACCGAGCTTTATTCAAGTATTTACAAACTTGTAAAATTTAAACATGCGCGTCATTAAGTTTCCGAATAAATTCGTGATTTTAATTATTGCTGTTAAAATATTGATGTAATAAGTTGTAATAATCATAAACTTACCTATAATAAGTTAAAGCATTAAGTATAAAAGTAACATTTTTAATCTGAAGAATATGCCAAAAAAGACTGAACAAATGTTGGGAAGTTATTATTTTGTTATTGTGGGTCATTGTGATAATCCCATTTTCGAAATGGAATTCACAAACAGCAAAGAACCCAAGGTTTGTGTTTTAAAAATGTTGGGTTATGTTGTCATAATTTTGACTTTTCAGAAAGAAGACCATCGACATTTAAACCAATTTATAGCACACGCCGCTTTAGATTTAATCGACGAACACAAGTGGAAAACCCAAAACATGTATTTAAAGTCAGTCGATAAATTTAATCAGTGGTACGTTTCTGCTTTTGTTACCGCTGGTCTAACACGGTTCGTGATGGTGCACGATAACAAAAATGAAGATGGAATTAAGAGTTTTTTTAATGATATGTACGAAATATACATAAAACATTGTATGAATCCTTTTTATCAAGAAGATACGCCCATCAAATCGAACTCTTTCGAGAGAAAGTCGCTATTTTTCGGTAAAAAATATTTAACTGCTTAATTTGATTATAATTCTTAAAAGACGTTTAAAGTAAATTATTTATAGAAGGGGATGGTTGGCATAAATGAATTTTTTTGTTATAAGCATTTTAAAAATTATTATAAATACTTTATTATTAAAATAAATATCACATAACATAATAACTAGAGGTACTTCACTTAATTACTAATTCATATAAAAATAAGTAAAACTTAATTTGTGACCGAGTTGGGTCCTATAGTTTTCATTAACTTGTAACAATCTTGCAAACGTTTTTTATCTCCAATTTTCTCCAAAGTTTTTGCAGCTTCGGCTAGCATACCAGCACGTTCACCCGGTGAAGAGAGTAACTGTCCCGGCAAGTACCGGCAAGCCATATACAATGCAGTAGCATGTTGTCTGTCCCCACCTATTTCTTGTAGATTTTTATCTATAAGTAATAAATTCTTAGCACAAGGTTTCAATATTACATCACAAACGGGTACCTTTAGCACAAAGCATAATAGACGATTTTGAATATCTTTGTCTGAGACTTCGGTCTAGTAGCTGTTGCGTACGACCTGGAGCAGCACCTGCCATCATACGAGAAGTAGCTTCATATAGGAAAACTCTCGGTAAAGCAGACTGCAAATATTAAAGTTAGTTGTCACATTATTACTTAATAATCGGTAAAAATCACGTACTGGAATATGCTGTGTTAAAGCACGCAAAGATGCCAAATCTTTTTGGAATGAAGACAGAACGTAGTTAGGTACACTTTTGTTACACGTATCAGATTCAGCATTATCTTCCCATAAGAAAACGCGCGTCTCTAAAAGCCAGTCGCATACCAGTAATTGTGTCATCTAAAAAAAAGATTATTGTTAATATTTACTTTGAGCATTTAATTTATTTAAAATATGCCAAGTAACGAGACAGAAGAATTATTGGACAGACACTTTCAATACAGGGTGTCCTAAAACTCAACGTCATCTCTTGGAGGGCTGATAAGCCAACTCATGACTGACTAGAATATCAATATACGGCCTTAGTAAAAAGTCATTCGTTTACAAGATATTAGCACTTTTATAAATATTGTGAAAATCAAGACCTTAAATCAGTTTTTTGAGTGCCATATTCCATATTTTAAGATTATAATTTTGGTTACACACTACTGAATAGCCCTGCTATTGATCACAAATTAAATAAAAATTAATAGTGCCGTACTTTTAGAAAAAAAAAAAAAAAATGTTTTTTCCCGAAAATGTTTTTTTTATTTGCTGACTTTAACTCTTCATACTGTAAAAAAATATTACACACTAACCTGGCGAGTTATTTTAAACAATTACTCATCTAGTGTAGTTTACGAAATGGTATAAGATTTGCTGTTTTACTTAAAAAAAAAAATTGCTATTTTACTGCAAATGTAAATTATTTCAATAATCAGGAATTCAAATAAAAATACTACATTTAATAACTATTCCAAGTCGAATGCAAGTGCGGTATCTTCTTAAAAAAGATCTTTTAATCTGTCTTGCACTTCCTACGACAATTATTTGTTGTGCCGCTTCATTAATACGTTATCTCAACTTGTTAACATTATTTATTGATTAAATCCGGAGGGTGGCTATAAAATTGGACCAAGACGACCGATCCATCTCTGTAGATAAACTTCGTTCAAATAATTCCTAACTCTTCGTGCGTAATGAGCTGGACAGCCATAATTTTGAATCCAAATTGTTCTGCGTGTGGCTAAAGGCACATTTTCTAAAAAATTGTAGTAAATTTCCCTGTTTAAATTTTGAGGTAATTCAAAAGGGCCTATTATTTGACCGTTCAAAATGCCTGTCCACAGATTTACTTTAAAACGATACTATGATTTATCTTCTCGCATTAAATGTGTTTTCAAATGCATAACTATTCAATATTTTGAAAACTCTTTCATTGTAATCCATACATGATTCCGCATTATGCTCGGTGAACATTTATGAATACACGGTGATCGGAATTATCTCAACGCATTTGGGTATCTTTCGCGATACAAACCGTGAATATGAGTAGAAAAACAATAGGAATGCAACACGATGGCAGTAAATACAAAAGAGCATTCTTTGATTTTTATTAATATTTTTTTTTATTAGTGTTTTGTTTAGTTTTCAATAAATCCCCAAAACACAAAAAACCTGTTTTAATTTGATTTGTAAATTATTGAAATAATTTTACAATGAGCTCCTTTAGCAGTAAAATAGCAGTACAGTAGTCTCGTTAATCCGAACACACGCTAATCCGACCATCCAGTAATCCGAACAAAAGAAAAACTCAGTAGTTTGCACAAATAGTTTATAATCCGCACACAACTAAAAAAAATTTCGGATTATAGAAAAATGTTTGGATTGCTAAAAAAAGGATAGGATGAAAAATAGTATTTACAAGCTGAAGTAGAAGAGTGGGTAAATGGAGGAAATCAGGAAAAGAATTTAACTGATCCAGAAATTATTGAGCAATTATTGAAGATCCGAAACGTAGATGACGAAAATGACAAAATATGTTTTATAAAGAATAAAAAAGCTGTCGATAGTTTTAACATTTATTTAAGATGGGCATGTGAAAATGATGTCTCATCTCATGAAATTTTATTGTTCCAGCAATAATTAAAGAGGCAATTTTCGATTTTTAACTTTATCCAGTAATCCGAACTTATCTGTAATCCGAATGAGGCCAGGTTTCTATTAGTTCGGATTACCGAGACTACTGTATTTCTTTTTCTAAAGTAAAACAGAAAATTTTATACCATTTTGTAAACTACATTAGACGAGCAATTTTTTAAAGTTACTTGCCAGGTTAGTGTGTAATATTTTTTATACAGTATGAAGAGTCAAAGTCAGCGAATAAAAAAAGTTTTACTTATGAGTCAGGAAAAAATATTTTTTTTTTCTAAAAGTAGTTATGGCATTATTACTTTTATTTTAGTCTGTGGTCAGTAGGGTTATTCAGGAGTGCGTAACCAAAATTATAATTTTAAAATATGGAATTTCGTACCTGTGGCACTCGAAAAACTGATTTAAGGTGTCGATTTTCACAAAATTTATAAAAGTGCTAATATCTCGAAAACGAACGACTTTTTACTAAGGTCATATATTAATATTCTAGTCAGTCATAAGCTGGCCTATCAGCCCTCCAAGGGATGACGTTGAGTTTTTTGGTCTGTATACCCGAGATCTACAATTTAACGTGAAATCCAAACTACAGAACAAATATTCAGAAGTAGCTAAGATTCAAACGATTAAGTCACTTATGCCCATATTAATAGTCACGAATTGATACGAGATTCATCAATCTTTCTTGTCATATTTAATAGTTCATTAAAGTTTGAAATAAAGAAATTTTTTCTTGTTGCATTTTTATAAACCAAGTTGCACTGGAGCAACACTGCACTCTCAAATAACATGCAATGCAACTACAATGCACCTCGGGCTACAAAACTGTATAAAATTCTTAATTTGGAATATAAACAAATTTTCCCCCTTACTTCTAATAGGCAAATGTAACGGATGTTGGGTGTGAAGGGTAGTAAATCGAACACTTATTATCTGCTGGCCAACGTTTCGAACTATTTATTAGTTCATCCTCAGGGCCAAAATATATTGTCATGAAACAAAACAATTTCGACCCACCTTGTGATTATTTTGTGAATTTTAATTTAGAAGGTTTGATTTTGAAAAGTGCAAGATGGGGAGAAAAGAGAATGATGGCTTTTTGCCAAAAAATGGCCGCACGAGTGGTTGTTTAAAGTTTTGGCTCTGTGAATTTTTATTGAGAATTTGTTGATGCAAGTATTATTTTGCAACAGTGAAATTTGTAAAGATTGCAATTTTATGATTTTTGGTCGGATGTGATCGCAGCTGGAGTTATTTTTGAATATTGTGAGTTTATGGATTATACTAATTTTTTGTTATTAAAGAAGATAGTTTTTGGATGAATAGATTTTTTTTTAGTACGAGTGTAATTTTTGGAATTTTGAAAGTTATTCTTAATAATTGGAAAGTTAAAATTAGAATTTGTAAGAGCAAACGTGTGGCGTGATTGATAAGCCGTCGAATTGATAGTAGAAAATCGCAAGTTGGATCCTGGAAGAAGTATTAAAATTTTATTTTTAATTTTAAATTAGTTGCGATTGAATTTTATTTGAAAATTATTTATTATATTATTTGGAACTGAAATTAATTTTATTTAGAAACTAAGAACCCTCGACCTTTGAAAATTTACAAACTGTTCCCGCACACCAGAGTTACTCCCGAGTAAAACAAGTGTGTGATAAAAATTAAATATTTTTATCATTACAATATATAACCATCTCTAACTGCCAGGAATGTTTACGTCCTTTAGGCCACCGTTTAAAGATTGTAGCATCTCTGTTATATATTTCAGCCCCGTTCGAAACGTTGACCAGCAGATAATAAGTGTTTAATTTACTACCCTTCACACCCAACATCCATTACATTTGCCAATTCTAAATTTAAAAAAAATAAGAGAAAAACGGAACTCACCAAAACCAAACTATTTTGTTGTTTACAGCTACTGTAATTCAAACTGTCTTCTAATTGTAGTCCAGCAATTTCGCACTGTCTCAAAATATTTTTGTTACAATTTTTACTATCTCTCTTCGAATACATGATTCTAGCAATAAACGAAGTCAAAACAGCTTTAGGCAAAGGATCCGAGCTTTGTAATAAACAATTTGGAATATTTTCAATGTGTTTGTACAAACAAGCGGCCTTATCGTCTTCCCCCATGAGCCAATAGCTTGCAACGGCCAAAATATTAGTCCACCAATGGGCTACTTGATCTTCAAAACCTACATACATTTTTAATTTTTACTCCATTTAAAAGAAATTTACAAACTCACCTTGATCAACATTCATATCAAACACCGTTGGAACATCAGTTGTAAGATTCTCAAACAACAACTGAACGTAATTTAAAACATCAGACGTTTTGGTGTTTTTATCATTTTCATAGTTACGACTACCAGGTGCAACCAACGCCTGCAAAGCCTTTTCAATTAAATGTTCCCGGTACACTTTCATGGCATGCAATAACGGATCCAGTTTCGTATTGAGGTTACTGTAAATTCCGTCATTCGAATCAAAATCGTAAGAAAATTTATTACAGATAAAAAATCGATAACCGTAAGAGTTAAAAAGCCACTGCAATCTTTGAGGTAAAGGATCGCACGAATTTGTAGCAGCTAGTTTGGCCAAGCCTAGGTAATATCTGTGTATGCCTTGTAAAAAGCTAAAATAGCTGGTTTTAATTCGTAGAGCCATGGTTACGTAAATATCAGCCAAGCACTCCAAAGAAATTTTTGTGTCTGCCGCTTCGGCTAAATTAGTTGCACTTAACGATAAAATAAGTCCTATTACGTGATCATTTTCCATTGAATTATTAATCAAATGCAGTTGATTAAGATTGTGGTAAACTAATGCCAAGTTGCTGTAAGATGTTAGAGCTTCTTGTCTTGAAACACTAAAATTTAATGTTGAAATTTGGTTGTCAAGATGAAAGGTTACAAGTTTACCTATTGGCAAAGAAACCCCCAGCCTGTTTCGATAACCACTTTCCAATCCATATGCGATGCAAAACTTGCCTAATTGATTGCCAAGAGAAGGTTACAAATATCTCGAAACGACTGGTCGGTAAAGACAAGCCATAAGCACGAAGACAACGACACAATTCTTGATGCGCTCTCAATTTATCGCCCTAAAATGATAAAGCATTAGGTCAACAACTTCAAATTGTTAGCATAAAGTTTCAAATCACCTTGGATAAATAAATATCGGCCAATTTACGATGAGACATAAATATTTGTGATTCTTTTGACTGTTTAGAAACAATCGGATCGCCATAAACCAGCAATTTTACAAAACATGCTCCAAAAATTAAAATGTTAATCATCCATAGTAACCAAGTAGATAGGGAAAGGTTCCAAGTAGAAAATTCATCATCTAAAAATATATTTTTATAGGCACATTAAATCAAACATTGTTTAGTCCTGAAAGTTTAGTTCTACCATATTTTAATAAAAGACAGAAAGCAATAATTTCCGTATTACGAAACTAGATTAAAATAAATAATTAATAAAATTAAATATTTTAAATTCCCCCTGACTTATTTATTTACATAATTTTTAAAATTCAAATTGCTTACCGCTTAATAAAGTCCTTCCTTTACCCAAACGATCTTGGTCATCCATCATGTACTTATTGTAAACATTACCAAATGGATTAAAGCACACGATAGCGAACATAAACATACACAATCCCATTTTTGAATGATCCAGCATTCCTCTAGTGATGCCTAACATTTCATCATCACTTTCAACTTTCATCTCAGTTTGATACTCAGGACTTGCCGGTAAAGAATTTTCAGGTGAAAAGTTAGAGATGTCCGAATGTGGAGGAGTGTCGGCTGGATCGTATTTATGTGTGTTATCTTCTAGTTTCATCGAACCACCAACTAACAAATCCTTTAATGTATTTTTCTGTGCAGCCATTTTCAAAGCCATATTTTCTTGTTTCAATTTAATGTTAGAGTTTTGCAAAAAACGAATATATTCTATTGCTTTGCGTAATATTGCTGATTTGTTCAACTATAATGACAAAAAAATTGGATATAATTATAGTCATTAAAATTTGGATATTATATAATAAGCTAATTGACTTCAAAGTCCTCGACCAAAAACTATCACCTTTAAATTTTATTAATTTTTTTTCAGTAAGTTGCCTATAAATTATTAGTTTTACAGCTTCCGAATGTGGATAATGTTTAAAACAATAGCTCACCTTAGCATCAAGCCCCACGATCATATTTTTCAATTCAATAATTTTGTCATTGATACTTGTCCTATATTTCCGTTCAATTGCATTGTGTGCACTCCTCTTCACCTCTTTAACCTTAGGTTCCTTATTGGTTTGGGTCGAAATTCGGTTTATTGCAATTTTTTTCTCAGGTTGTTCCAGCACCAAAGGTATACCGGTGGCAAGTATTTGACCACCACTATTAACTAAAGTATGCAACGAAGTCTGGTTGGATAAATTATTTGTGATCGTGTTGACATTAGTTAAAGGTGCGGCAGTGTACATGACTGTCGATTTATTTAAAGAATCTGAATTTATGAGTTTAGTTTGCAGTAAAACTTGCTGCATTTTGTCGGCTGGAATTTGTCCCACACTTTGTATTAACACTTGTTGGGGCTTTGTCTTATTTTGTGGGGTAACCACTCTCGTTTGCTGCAGAAGTACTCTTTGATTACCTTGCATGGATCTTACGGTAGAATAAGATATCGGGGACGTATTTTGATTGACATTAGGTGACGATATTATCACTGCGTTAGGAATTTGTTGATGTACAGAAAAATTAACAACATTTTCTGTTTTTACGTCAGCTTTAACTTGCAATTCTTGTTGCAAAGGTTGTACATTGTGAAGATTGATAACCTGAGGTGGTTGTTGCGGTTGAGGAATTTGTTGGGGAATCTGTGGAGCTGGCTGAAGAACGGGGTTAACTTGTGCACTGCTCAGGGTTGGATCACTATTTTGAGACCCAAAAATATTGTTCTGTAAACCTAAAATATCTAAATCGTCTAACGATGCAATTGGATCTTGTAAGAAATCCTCCTCAAAAAAACCAGTCTTCATCAACTCGCTTTCACAATTTGATATTATATCTAAAAAATATTCCATTCGATTAAAAATAAATAATTTTGAAAAGAATAATAAACTTACCATCGATACCCGATAATTCGTTTAAGTTAAACTCATCCACTACACCGAAACTTGTACCTCCTTTAAAATCACCCATTTTAAAAGCCTTCTCTTGTTTAATTTTTCACAATTTTGGAAATTTAAAAAAAATCCTTTAATGCGTAACTCACCACATTTTCATCAGCGAATCGAAACGTCAGAATCAAATCGTACGATATTACGTCAGACAATAATTATTATTGTAAACGACGCAGTCTGTTGGTTAAAGTTGAACTAAAATTTTATTTTAGCTAAATGCCTACAGATGACGCTTTCATGATTATTTTGCTTTGCAAATTTTGTATATTATTTTACGCCATTTTGTACAAATAGAGGTAACTACCCTTCATCCAGAACTTTTAAAAAGAAGAAAAAACAGTTAAATGCACTAAATATTTAATTTAGGAAGTATATCTTTTTTTTGTATTGTAAAATATTGAATATTTACCCCCCCCCCCCTGTACATTTTAGTTGGATCTGTTTTTGAAAATTCGGCTCGGTTTTAGCCAGATTTCTCTAAATTTAATTTAAAATATTTTTTTAAATATTTATTTGTCTTACATATTTAATAAATCAAAATTATCAATATTAATTAATTGTTTAAAAAAATTCAGGCAGTAGTAAAGTATTTTTTCTTAGATGATGATTTTTTTTTCAGAAAAATTACGTATGTTTTTTATTACAAATTGAACAAATTTTTACAAAGAAAGTAATAAATTAGCTCATAATAAAAGATTATTATTACTATTTTTATTTGTTTTTTAATTAATTTCAATTTTTGTGATTTCAATATTTTTACTTGTATTTTAAAAAAATTAATTCGTGGTTTTTCCGTTTTTAAAAAATTGTAAAATTTGAGTTCGATTGTCTTTGGCGTTAGCCCTGGATAAGTTAATCCGAATATTATAATTAATGATAATGATATTTTTACGTGTCGTCTCCCCACGTACTTATAAAAAATTAATTAATTAAAAGTAGGGGAAGGTTATTTGCTTTTCTGCTTCCCAAAAATCGAAAAATTACATTTTAAAAAATATGTAAATCGTTTTTTCTGAAAAAATTTTGCAAAATGTTCTTTATACAGTAGAACACGTAAAAATATCGTTATTATTAAATTATAACATTTGGACTAGCTTATCAGGGTCGCAATTCCTAAAATGTGCAAAAACGACTATATTACGCAGAAATAAACTTTAAATTAAAATATAAAAAATTATTAAACCTCGAAATAAACATTAATCAATATTTTTAAAATTAACAGATTAATTAAGCAACCCAAATATTTTTTTTTCTCGTGAGTTTTCTGCTTGTTTAATGATGTTCATGTTTAGAAATTCTATCTTTGTAATTATAATTTCAATTTCTTCACAAAAAAGACGGATTATTTTTTTTGTCTTTTTTGTCTCTTGTGTAAAATGTATATTTCCGATTGGTTAATTTTAAATTAACAACCTAAAAAAAATTTATTTTAAAGTAACAAAAATTAAAAATGGAAAGAGGGGGTTAAAATTAATAAAAATTAGAAAACGGTCTATGGTGCAAAAGTGTAATTAAAACAAATTTAAAATGACAAATCAAAAAAATTTGCTGTTCCTATCAGTCATATTTATATCTAAATAAAAATATTAGCACATGTAAATAATTTAATATATTACTATCGCCAAACGTCCGTGATGTGCAATGAACAGTCATTTTTTCAGTTTTATTATTATTACATTTTACACACTTACATCTAAATTTAAAAAATAACATTCACAATATTAATCGTAACAAAATTTATAGTTGAATTTACTATGCTGTATTATTATTTTTAACTAAAATAATATTATATAATTTTTTAAATCCCAAAAATAACCTTTGGACAATAAATTTTCAGTCATAAAATAAAAAAACGTCTTTGTAGACCCCCTATACAAAAAGTTGTAAACTTAACTAAAAATACCGAAATAAAAGTAAATAAAAAATTGTTGTTGAGGTAGATAGTATTTATAATTTTTAATACAAAAGGTTTGCATAACACACAGATTTAACATAAATCGTTTATTTCTAAATTCAATATGGCCGACTCTTATTTTTTGATTGGACGACGTATTGAATTTTAAAACAAGTTAAACATTTCATCTTATTTCTAAGTTTGTACAATCAACAAATTTCCGATTCTAAGCTTACGTAATTTAATTGGTCATCAAAATTATCTATGTACAATAAAGGCACAACGTGCAAAATTGATTTCTTATTGAAAATAGTACTTTCAAAATTGGTCCTCGAACCCACATTTTTACAAATTATCTAGACTTACCAGGTGAAATATAGTATTTATTGTGTAGAGTGTTTGTGTTATTTTCTTATTTTAGCTATTATATCTATATATCATTTTTTTTCACCCTGTATACATAAAATATGCCTGTTACCTATAGAATTCAATACTAAACCATGGAAAAATGCTTAAAAAGTAATTTTAGTGAGTAGGATACATTTTGCAGAATTTTAAATCGTAACAAAAAAATGTACTAAAAGTTAAAATATTTTCTTAAAGAGCAAGAAAAGCAAAAGATTGTTTTGTATCAAATTCAAATATTTTAAAGTCGAATTAAATTTTTTTGTTAAAATTAATATATTAGAACACTTAATTATAAATGTAAATTGTCAGTCTTGGTGGAAATAAAAACTAATAATTATTATTTACTATTGTCGACTAATGTATTTATAGAGGATACAAAATCTCATTAGCAGTAAAGCTAAATATAAAATTTATTGTATCTGTTTGCTTCTAAGGTTTTAAAATCATTCTAATAACAGTGATAATACAAAACAAATAAATATATGAGTCAGTCTAAAAATCACAGATGTGGAACAAAAAACAGTTAAAATAGCCCTTCTAAGCATGGTGCAATTACACAGCAAAAAAGTTTTTATTTTAATACTTTTTTAAAGTAAATAAATTTTATTTATTTAAATAAAATATTTCTGCCCAAACAAAAATTTGTAGCTATAAATTTTAGTCGCGTGTATTCACGCAATAAAAAAAATAATTTATTTTTAGTTTAAAAAATTTTTGTTTGGAGAAAAATAAATAAATTTAAATTAAACAAAATTTATTTGCTTTAAAAAAAATTATTCAAACAAAAAACATTTTTACTGCGCTCTAAATGTAATTTTACTCAACATTTTTTTATTTTACAAACTGGGCACAGTGGTGCCCGTATTTGAATCCAAATTTTGCCCAACTTTTAAAACATTTATTACAGTTGGCACTTTTAAAAATGGGCTTGCACCCTAGTAAAAATGAGCTATGTACATACTTTAAAATTATAATAAATATTTGTCTACAGGGTGTTAAAAAAATGATTAACTTCGACAATTTGCAACAACAATATCATTATTTTTAATACCCTGTGAGACATTTCAGTCTTAAGTGTAAGTATATTTTCAAGAAAAATAAAAAAATTACCTATACGTAAAATAAATTTTGAATTCAAAATAATTTTTAATTACTTATTAATAAGATTTTAAAAATTTATTTTTTGGGTAAGGTAAAATAATCGAGCAATCTTATAAATTTGTAAAAAACATGCAAAAAATAATAGTGCTATCTATTTTAGGAGAAGAGGGGGGGGGGCGATTTTGAGTCCATAGAATAAACCGATTGCCTTGGGTTTATTATTTTTAATAGCCAAAATCGAAACGGGCGTGTTTTTGGCACTTGACCATGCCAAGTCACATCTATTTCGTTTGAGGTGAGCCACCCTGTATATTAACATGTTAATAAAATAAAAAATTAAGTCTGTAAAAAGTTTATCTAAATCTAAGTTATTGATCTATTTCAGTCTGACAATGAGCGTGAGGAACTTTTTCTCCCGTTTGTAAAAAATTTTGATTTTTGGAATTTCTTCATCTAAGTCTAAAAGATTTTATTATATTATGGTATAGTGAATTACCTAGCCGTTCATTATATACCTACATATTGCACAAAAAAAATTAATACTCCCTTCTCAGTTATTTATGCTTTGCAATTCCTCGTGCTTCCATTCTCTTCCATTTTATCTTGACCTGTATCATCAACATCGTCGATGATTTCTTCCGTTCTCGATGACGACTGAGAATTAGGAGGCACTATTACTTCGATTTCTTGCTTCTTCTTCATCGACAAATCTTCGACTTGATTGTAATCATCATCGTCGTCGGTGGTTTGTTCATTTATATTACCATTATTATGTCCACGTTCTCCAAAATTATTATACGGCTTATACAGAGTGGAAGGCCCGGGGCTTGGACTTCGACATTGCAAATTTTGTTGATTAGCAATGTTCGTAAAATTTGCAGGCGGAATGGTGCTGGGTAGAAAATTTTCCTCGTCGTCTTCGTGATCTTCCGGCGAGTTTTGGGTATGACTTGTATTCAGAGAAGAACCGTTTCCATTGGTGGTTTCCAACGCACGCGAAAAACTATTTCCATTTATGACGTGCAAAATTTCAGCTTTGTTATCCGTGGTGTTCCACCCGTTCGCATTTAAAACTGCTTGAACCTTTTTAACTTTATCGTAAAGAGTGCGCGACGGAACTTTGAGTCTTCGGGCAGATTGCAAAGCACTTTCTTTCGCAAATATGACTTCGATTATTGCAGTTCTTAAAGCTTCTGGCGAATATTGCTTATAGCGTTTCCATTTGGTGTCTTGGTTGCGAGCATATGTATGGGACGAAGTGGACGGTTGTTCCAATCGTAATTTTTTTCTTTCGTCCGTTTGAAGCTGATTCGTGTAGGCTGACGAATTGGTGTTCTTATTTTGGGTTTTCTAAAAATTTAGCAATCTATTAATTTTCAGTGAAATTGGCTTAATTTTAAAATATCAAACCTTTTCAAAATAACTTCGTTCCGACATGGTAGTATGCAGAGTTTCGTAATTATTTGGTAAGGCGGACGATTGAGATACTCCGTTTTGACCGTGACCTAAAGCATTCCGTAGTATTCCGGTTGTCATATTCAGCGACCTATGCGAATAAAGGTTATTGTTAATAAGCGGTGCGTCCATAGTATTTTGAAGGATCTGCGGCAAAGTTTCCATTGCAGCTTGGTGTCGTCCAGACAGCAAAAAAGGATTGTTAACTATTGGAACGCTCGATCTCACCCAATCCGGAATGTTGTTGGATATTAAAGGATTTTCGTACATATTGGAGTAATTTCGTTTAGCAGTTCCCATTCCATTAGATAAGTGGGTCGGTGACTCTTTTTTATTTCGACTATAAGTTGCTTTACTGGTCGACGTTGCATTGCCGGGAGGCGAGGCGCGGTCGTACGAATTACCTTGCCGCAAATCTTCAGTTATTTGGTCATCCGCGAATTCGTTTTTATCTGTTAAACCTTTAATCTTTAAATTTGTGGCGGCTGCAATTAACGACTGCAGTTGACTTTTGGGAATGTTGACTTCTCCTTTGTAAATATATTCCAAAATTGCCAACATCGACGTGCGTTTGATATCATTATTTAACGCTACCATGATATGTTCGTCGGGCAAACTGGCGAAAACTTGCTCAAAGTACGTGGAAGAAGCCGCTAAAATCACTTTATGGCACTTAATGAAAGTTGCACCTTCCACAATCAAAGTGACGTCCGAAAATGCTTCATTGTACAGCAAATCCTTACAAATTTTTATAAAATTATCTTGATGATGATCCCACGATAGCCGATACAGCTGAGAATGATTTTGGATTTCCATGGTTACTAAAATTTAAAAAAGTAAGCATTAAGTGCTTACGTTTTCTATCCTAGATAAAAAAATATTCTTTATGGTTGCTTTACCATTACTATTAAGATAAATTTGTTTGCTTCCAGGTGATAATAAACGACAAATTATCCTAATCTTGAGACAAAATTACTATAATATCGTCAATTTTTTTTTTTTGGTCAGACGCAAATAATAAAAATTAAAATTGAAAAATAATACTCCTATTATTTATTATTTGAAATTTTGATTTCGAATTTAAAATTTAATTAACATAATCAAATTAAAAGGTGCAAATTATCATACGAAAAAATTAAAGTTATTTATACTTGAAAAAAAAACAAATCATTCCACGTTAAGTTTCGTACAGTTTGAAAAATTACTTTTTTTTTTAATTTATTGCTTTAAAATTAATAAATGCAATAAATAGCAATGTTGTCTGCGTCAATGGTGAAAATTTGTAGTAGAAATTTTGAAGGTTTGGTATTTCAACTATTTCGTTAATTTTCAGAAATTACAAAAAATACCTTTAAATAATGACGTGTAGCTTTCACAATACACAAAAAACTATAGAGCAGTGATGGTAATTTTTGAATTTTGATAGTGAACAATTTTCATATTTGTAACGAAATGCACTTTTAACGCGGAACTTTTTTACGAAATTACTCGCACGAATTCAGAAAAATATTTGATCGAAACCCTACATAAGTGGGGGGTGATAAGCAAACACACGCAATAAGCGGGGGTGCACAAGCTTTTAAGAATAGTGGGGATTAAGCACACGCATACTCGCACGCACATGCATATTACGATGATCATGGTGTAGGTTCATGGGTGTAGGTGTAAAAGACAATATAAACATGGGGGTCTATAAACAAAATGTTGTCCGTTATTTATTCATTCTAAAAAAAATTCCGAAGAACTTCTGAAAATTTTATATTTTTTTCGAATCACCTCAAAAATTCGTAATTTTCGAAATTATGTTAAATTTATTGAACATTCGTAGATTATGGCAAAACAAAAAGAAGCCCTCTTCATATCGATTGGTATCATGTAAAATATGTCTGAGTCATACATTGCGTGTACATCACATAAATTGAAAGAAATTATACAAATACTATAAACTGTTTTCAAATCAACCACATTCACTAAAGAATTAAGGCAATTAAAATTTTACTTGTCTGGGTTATTATGTAACCCTTATAGATACAACACAGAGTGTTCATTTTATTGTTGATTAAAACTTAATTGCCGCTAATTCGTCCTTGAATACATTCCAAGAGGTCTCCAAACTTTTTCATTTTCAGACATTTTATAATGTTATGTCATCAAAAAACATTTTGTTAACAAATAACCACAAAATAATTTATTTATTATTATTATTACTTATAATTATATAATATTTATTATTATTTTGGATATTTATTGAAACAATTTTAACCGACCGACCCAGTCACTTTTCATATTTCGTTGAATCGATGACTGCCATCATCAACTGTTAAACAGGGTTACAGGCACATTCTAGCCGAAGAGGCTGCAGAAGGAAAATTTTATGGTTTATTAGACAACAGGACGTAATTATTAGAATCAATTCCATATAATTTTTAAGTTGATAATATCAACAATAATAATTATTATTAATTGGTTAATCAAGTAGTTAATGAGATAATAACTACATTATTATTATCGATCAGTACCAACTTAATTAAAACTTCTTGTCTTTATAAAATTTCACGATAAAGAAGAGTGGAGTACAATAATTAATTATTAACATAACTTTTTAACCTTTGGGTCATAAATTTACGAAAAAACGTAGCTAGGTTTTTTCCTTAAGATCAAAAAGTCTTTTAGAGGTTTATCTACAGTAAGCCCGCGACTGACGTGCACGAATAGATTAACGAGATATGCCTGCGCCTAGTAAAGTTTATTGATATATTACGGTTACCAAATTATTAGCAATTATGAATTCTATCTCACTCCGAAATTTACAAATTTTTGCTCTTATTTCAAGCAGAAATTGTCAAAAAGATATACATATATTGAGATGTTGCGTTGTTAAATTTGTATCAACTAAATACATGAAAATTAATTCTCAATTTGGTTATGTATTTATTAGAGAGTAAATAGACTAGATTATCTTTCGATTGTAAATTTGTAAATAAAATAACAGTGTATCATAGATTTGTACGGAAAGAAACAGAATTGTTTTTGTTATATAAAATGAAATTTGATTTGTTATATAAATTGACATTAAATGATAAATTTTAAGTCAGAGATTGAAGTCCGACGGCTATAATTTCACTAAATAAAGTTTTAAAGTTACGAGTGTAGAAGCCAAAAAAAAATTTTACGCGATTTAGACGAATCAGAAAACCAGATTTCGGGCTGTCAACAAAGAATGTACCTCTTATTGTGCAATGATTATGATCGAATAAATATCTGAAAAAGTACATTTGCTTCCAAATAAAACATATTATTCTTTTTTAAGCATAAAAATAATTATTACATTTAATTATTATTACTTTACTGCCGGCCGGCAAGCAGTACTAAAAGTAAACGTAAATGATGATACATAAGATGATGATACTTTAGTGCCGCTCGTCATCTTTTTGCTTTTAAAACAATTAATTGCTTGTGCAAAAAGTCAAACTGAAGTTTGAATCAAATTGTGATATTATTTAAAAAAAAATATTTTAGATTGAATCAATTTTAAATTACGCAGGCTGGGTGGATCCCTTATACTTCAGAATTAATTTTCTGACCCTTGATAGCGGCATTTTAAGATTTCGAAATAAATAATGTTATTCTCAAAAATTTGATGTATAGCAAAAGAAAAGTTGTCATTCGGTAATTTTGTAGCTTTTTCATTGATTTTTTTTTCTAATTTTTTAAAATATTAAGAGCCGAAATATTTTCGAAAATAAATAAAAACACTGCAATTTTTCTGAAAAAAGAAACGTTCAAATACTTACAGTTAAAAAGCCTTAAAATTTAAAAAATTCAGATCACTGAAAATAATAAATAATCAATATTGAAATTTTAAAGACATATAGGGTAGGTATTCTTTCAAAACATATTGAATTTTTAGATGAAACAATAGTGAAGTTTTTGAAAAAATTTACAATAAGTTTGGTTTTTGGAAATTTTTTGGATTTCATATTTTTTAAAATCAAGTACGATATTCCACGTAAAAGAAAAAAAATCTTTTCAGAAGCTCCAAATTATCGAATTAGCAGTGATTTTTCTTATTTTATACACCGAATTTTTCAAGAATTTCTAATGTTAATTTTATTTCAAAACATAGGCGATGAACGCCTGATGATGCCATAGTATGGTGAAAACGTTTGCGATAATATACATACAGTGTATTTATATATTGTGATAACTTAAACATTTTAGTTTTCGAAAAAGTGTTTTGTGCATTTTTTGGTTTATGCTAAAAATTTGATATAAGTAAATTTAATTCGTCCTTGTATGCTTCATTTTTTAATTTCTTGGCAGTTTGTGAAACATTATTACTTATTTCAGTTTTTTCCATTATTCTCTTCATCCAATTAGTTTTTATTGGGGCTGTACTTGTGTTTTCTCTATAGATAATCAAATTATCCTGCTTTCTAAATTATAAAGTTCGTTGCCTTGCCTTAATTTTTGCTGCGTTGCCAATTAAAATTCATTGATCATCAAACAATAATTCTGTATTATAAATATCTCTTTTTCAGTACAAGTTTTTTCAATTTGCTCTTCTTTTTCATTTCTTTGCTCGCTCGATTCTCTGTATTGCTTTTTTTTGGTTCAGATCTTCTATTGCAATGTTTTGTTTCACTTTTAAGTTTTTGCAGGAATATAACAATATACTGCAATGTTTTTTTAGCAAAAAGCTATGCTCTCAAGCATTCCTAAGTGCTCCAAGCTTGTTCTTAAATGCGGGAGTTGAGATTGTCGTATCTCAGGGTGGGTTCTCAAAATAAAATTCTAAATAAAGTTCTGGGTGCCAATTAAAAGATTCAGTTGTTTAAACAATTCTTGTTTTCCAAAATTAATTACTAAACCAAATGTAATTCAAATTCAATGTAAAATTCTTTGAAAATAAAATAAAAGAATTTCTAATCCAAATAAATAAATACTTTTCCAAATATGATTAATTCACAATGCAAAATGCAATTTAAATTCAATGTAATGTAAATGTTAAATAAAATTTTAATTTTATTTAAAGGGAACGAAGTATCGATATTTATCCTTAATCAAATCGCCTTATTTATCTACCTCGCACGTTTTTTCCTTCAAATGTAATTTAAATTTTCCAATTTTAAACAATCCAAATCTGATTCACAACTTGGAATTATTCCTCTTCTAAATCAACAAAACTAATCAATCAACTACTGCTTGGTAGCAGTTTATCAAAAATTCCAAAATAATTCCAAATTTTAAGAATAATTGCGCCTTAATGCAATCGCATAAAAATCACTTTATTTAATCAAAAAATAATAACTCACAATTTCGAAAATACAACAAATCTCAAAAATAACTCACTGGAGCCAAAAATTAACAAGCTAAAAGTCGCATCGCCTACTCTTGCGGCGACTCGTGGCAAAAAGCTCCGTATCTCGGTCGATTCGCCCCTATCTTTCAAATTTACAATGCTACAACTTAAATTTACTAAAACAACATTTTCTTTAAAATGCACAGGGTGGTTGCGAATCTCTTTGAAACACGACAATACATAAAATTCAAAATCGAAACTTTGCTGAGCCTGGGAGGGTGGGGGACTGGATCTTGCTATGATGAGAGGCGTCGAATGTGGAAATACGAAATCAATTTTACTTCATTTCTAATAAATTTGCTATATTTTTGTATGGACTCTAAAAGATATTCCAAATAGTTACTGCAGGACTTAGGGATATTTTATACCCTCCAGACCCCTCGGTGCGTTGAAATCTTAGCTCAATGGTTCAGCTATCATCCCTGTAAGGATGCCTTCCTAAAACGCGGTAGTAAAAATTAATTTTTGCGTTTTTAAAGAAAAATATGAATATTTTCCAAATATTTGACGAAAGTAAGTCAAAGTTTTCGTAGATTGTAGAATTTTTTCTAATTTGTTTTGTACTTATTTTGGTAAATTATTATAAGTTTTATATAAATTGCTTTCTAATTTATAAAAATAAATAAACCAATTCATTTTCCTGTAATGGGTAATTAAATAATGTGAAAATATGAATGAACGCCGAAAGTGACAACTTTAGTTTTACGATTTGTACCTCCATTAAGTAGATTTTTATAAAACAATTCTACAAAACCTACGAAAAAATTAAAAGTTTGACTTTTGCAACTACTTTCCGAAACCCTTTGTGTACAAATGAAGTTGGTACTTAAACTTTTCTTAACTTTGACGGAATTTTCAGGCAAAATTTGATTAGAATTCGCGATTGGTGTACAACTGAAATGGTAAGCTCTCGATTGGTTACCATAATGTTTTTAGGTTGATTAATCAGAGAGTGGTACGGATATGCAGGTTTCATAAAAAAGTTCATCAAATGAAACTAATTTGGGTGTTATTAATTTTTTTTTTTAATTTAAAAAAGTTTTGATCCAAAAAGTTTCTTCCGCGATTAAAAGTTGTTAATTCAAATTGGATAGCTAACAAGTATTTTGTGTTACTCAACTTATTCTTTATTGTATAATATAACATTGTGACCCTGGTATATTTCAATGTTATTCGCTTCTCGTCAAATATTTTTTATATTAGACAATATTATGATGCGGATGTTTCGTAAGTTCATATAAAAATCGAATAGACGGAAGCTTGTGTTATGGTTATGTTTTTCTGGTTTGAAATGCATATACCAATAATTATTCACAAAAAGTATAAATCAAATTATAATAAATTAGATAGTGGATTTTATCGCAACTACAAAGTTCAAGAGTCAATAGTTGTACTTAAACAACAGATAAAAATTTAGAAATTATCAGCTCAAAAATGTTGAAAAGGTTAAACGATAATATTTCGAGGATACCTACCCATTTATTTTGCTTGTTATGTATTATTTTTATGTTTAATTTGAAAGTAATTATACAAACTTGGCATGAATGAAAAAGCTTACTACGAGTACTACTAATCCGCTAACCCACCAGCGAGCTCAATTCATAAAAAATCGCGAACCTGACCATCGCAATATATATTTGGTGGGATAGGAAACTTGCCGAACCACTTTGCAAAAACGAATAAACACGAACGTTTGCAAAGCTGTTGCCTCCGTGTTTTGCCACATTATTCGCGAGAGTTGATTGTACTGAAGAGGAAGCTGTTGCGGTGCTCGTTTTTCAAGTGTTTCCAAAACAGTGCTGTGCCCAAATTTAAGTGCGACGGACGTTTTGTTTTTTAATTATATGGATAATTTATTAATATCAAACTGAAGCCCTAACTTTATTTATTCGATCGACTTATGAATTATTTAGGAAAAAATTTTATCAAAGTCGAAATAGGCTTTTTAAAAGATGTATAAAGCAGTCGAAGTAATTGTCCGCAAAACACGCAATTTGAAACTAATCGCTCTTCTATTTAGAATGTCCATTACTGTAATATGCAGGACCCTTATTAAATAATGCAGAAGAATAATTATTGTGGATGGCAAGTTAAATTGTTGTGTTCAAAATTCGTTAGCATAGCAACGATGTTCCAAATTAGCTACATAGCTTCAATATCAGTCACGTTATATTATTCGGAAAATTCTATTTATAAAATTCAAATGTTTTACAAATTACCTACCACCAAAAAAAGTTATACAAATATAAACATGGAACTTCACAAATTTACCTCACATCCAACTTTCCAAGTGTGGGAATCCATTAATTTTTTTTCCCATTATTGGTTTTTTATTTGCGTGCATTTTATTTCCAATAAAATGTTACCTGTTGATTAGTATGTCAATCAATATATTTGCTAGCATACCATATTATCAAGCTTCCTTTGAATTAATAATGCAATAACTCCATTATGCATAATTTTGTTTGCGTCGAGTTTTCCAACTTTTCGAAACTTATTAAAAAAAATATTTGCTGTTACGTCATAAATGTACATATTTAGGCAGGACTTGAAGGGTTAAAGCTCTTCTTTCTTTACGGACAAAACTTGTTTTTAAATTTTTTTTTTTTTTTTTAATAGCAAGTGCCACTTTATTATTATTACATCGTCTAAAGGTACTCCGAGCAAGTTTCGTCCCTAATTTGCAAAATAAATAAAAAAATTCGAATAGTGCGTTCAAAAATTTCTATATTATATTGTGAAACTTTTCTGCGCAAGTTCTCCAAATAAATGTGAACTGTTGTAAAAATTTAAATTAAAAACCGTTATTGGCCTGTTACAAGTTTTACAAACCTATTATTTAAATTCGCCTTGTGGTTATTTATACGCATGCTAAATATTGAGAAACAACTTGAACCGTAATTTTTATTGGAGGAAAAAATATATTAAATCAATAGAGATTCTGATTCTATCGAGGACGCAGTCAAATAATGATAAAATCTACTATTGTATGCTAACCATTATTTAAAACAAATAAAATCACATTAATAATTGAACACCAGCAGATGATATTCCAGTGAACTATTTTTGAAGCGTGGGTTCAAGACACGCAAACCACAATTTTTTAAATTTTACATTTTTGGTTTTTCACCTGGAACTCAAATTTATTTTTTATTATTCAAGTTCAAAAATTGCCGGGTGTAACGGATTATGTGCTTCTGGCAATATTTTCTACTTTCACATTTTTCATCAAGGTGAAGAGTCATTGAAACCGGAATATCAATGATTGTTTTTACAAATATTAAATCATAAATAGAGCGTGAATTTTTTAATCAATTTCCAATTTTGCATTAACTTTAAAAATCATATTTTTAATTACAACATACAGGATTATAATGATTAATTGGTCTGCTGGAATTAAAATAAAAAATTAGTACTTTATATAAATATAATTTTACAAAATACAAAAATGTGATAAAATTATTTAGGCAATTAGATCATTGAAATTTTTTTAAATCTATCTTATCAAAATAACATTGTGTAATTTTTGTGAAATAAATTTTTACACGAGGCAAGCATTGTTTAAAATTTAAATTGTTTGGATCATAAAATTATGTACACTGAAAAAAGCGACGGAACTCTCCCTGTAGTATTTAATTTATACAATTATGTTAACTAATTATTAAGATTTCTATTATCACGTAGGAAGTTTTAGAAAACAATGAACTATAAGAAATCGTGAAAATTAATTACCAAAACGTGTTCATTACCCAATTACAATTAATTTTATGGCTACCCAAAAACATTTAAAATTTTTTTAAATTTTTTGTGGCAAGTTTAATTATTTGCTGCAGGTGCAACCCTTTCTCAAGTTTGCATCCGAAAAACTCGTTCTCAAGCTATCTAATCCCACATCGTGGGTTTCATATTCGACTATTCAAGTGCTTCACCAAATTTCTCACGATACTTGAGTGTAAAATTGTATGGGCATATGCAAGAAAAAAATTATTCAAAGAATGAGCAATATTTATTTAGGTTATCGATTGGAAAAGTATGAATTTGGCGCCAGCCATGGCGCATTAACAATTAAATATTAATGCAAACACTAAATACAAACACAAACTTCACCTTTCCAAATCATCGAAATATCCAAGGCAAAATCGCATTTGCGTTATTAATATTTCGGAATTACGATATTTAGTTTTTTATCTATTTGCCCATAAAATGTAACCTACAATTTTTTTCCAAATAATGAGTGTCGAAATTGTTATTTTATTATTCGTACATTTAACAATTCCATATAAAATTTTATGATTGCTGATAATTACCTCTCAAAATTATTATTTATGTTAAGGTTAGATTAGGTTTTCCTGATAACGGCGAGCATTATTTACTTGCAAAGAAATTATAATTGTTAATTTTTGGGACCAGTTAATTAGCTAATTTGCTTTAAAACCATCTGCTTTCTCCCGCATCTGTTCCCATCAAAATGGCTGGCTTCTTTATTGGATAACTGTGCCAAGCACAACTTTGGACTTTTTACGAAAAAAAAAATTCATTTGTAATTTCCTGTAAATTAATCTGTTAAAAATATCCAATAATATTGGTAAATTTTTCGATATCTAATTATTTTTAATATTTTTGACCTCGATTGTGTAGGCATATAAAATTAAAATTATTAGCACGTACCCAGTGTATTATGGAAATGTGCAATAGGCATGACGTTTTTATAGTAATATCTGAACTTAGAACAGGTTCTGCTAAATTTCCTTAAAGTTTCGTTCACCTGTAATATAATAAGAGAAATTTTGTTTATACTTGAAGCACCTTGAAGGTTATCGTTTTTAGTTCCTTGTGTAAAAACTTAATTACGAAAAATAGAAAGAGCAAAATTAATTTCAAATCACAAAATTTTACCATTTTTATCTAGAACTTTTCCATTTTATTTAAATTTATTTAAATAAACAACCAGAATTTAAATAAATTAATTAGTAAAGTAATAAAGAAATGACTTGAAATTCGAGCCTGCAAAATTCCTAAAAAATATACAGAAATAATTTTAAACCAAAGTAAATTACCTACAAAAAAAATTCCTGGCATCATAATTATTTTTTTAAATTTTAGGTGCAGGAGGTCAAAGTTGCAAATTTAAAATTTTTAGTTACAAAATTTTTTTGAATAAAGGTTAAATGAAATTTTATTTATATTATTTTGTTGAGAATTTTATTTTATATAACAGGAAACAACATTTTTTAAACACTTACCTCTTTGGATAATTATTTTATATTAGTTTTATACGATCTAGATAAAAATAACTCTGGAAAAATAATTTTTAATTTTTGATCTTGATATAATTATGAAATTAATTGCAGATGGCAACTGATATGGGGAGAGCGATGCAGCACCGCCCTTCCAATATAGAATATTAATATTATTAAATTTTAGAAATAAGTATATAATTTATATACGGTATAAAATTACTACTTTGCTCTTCCAGTTCATGGTGTAAAGTCGACGGTCATCTACTATAATAAGTAGAGTGTGGAATTTATACACTAAAATGTACTAAATATATGCACATACATATGCAGCAATAAATGCCTGAAATATGCACATATATGCTTTAAAAATAAAAACATTATGTACTAAAAAACAATAACAATAAAAACAATGAGATTATACGCCAGCCGCTTTTTTGTAATTTTTGTTACTTATTGTGCTGGAAGATCAGCCCTCGAATAATAATTCCCCAAAGCTGTTGGGTCAGATGGCAAAAAATTTTCGAGAAAATCGACTTTGAAATATTGAAAATGAAACCGTTGAAAAAAAAGTACAAAATGCACTAATATGCAAAACCTACGATAATATGTACCTAGTGTTAAAAATATGCAAAATATGCAATTAAAAAGTATTTGATTGGCTTTATCTATATGGATTTTGGTGACGTATCAATTTTAATAAATATGCAAATGCATTAAATTCCTTGCTCTAATTATGACTCATAAAATAATCATAAACTGCATTTCCATTATGACGGCACAATAAACGACAATATTGATGTAGGATGTTTATTGCGGATGCAACAATAAATAAACAGATTTGTTTCCAAGCCGTGCCTGGAAAGCTGTTCTTTTCAAAGATATTTTTGCAAAGTTTATCTTTTTTAAATTTTATTTTCTTAAAAGTATGAAAATATGCACTTATATGTCTTAACAATAAAAACATATGAAATATGCAGTAAAAATAAAAACATGAAATATGCACTCTCAAATTTTGATTGTAAACTCTAAAGTTGTAGAAATGCATAGATACAATTTTTTACGATTCTAGGAAAAAGCAACAAAAATATGCATTTACATATAATTCTACACTCTAATAATAAGAATTAATACCGACGTACTAAAGGGTACAGTGCTGGAAGGTATTCTGTATTCCCTAGACTTTCTGGTTTCAAAGATCAAAAGTTTGTATGCGAAAATCTTTCACGCTTTAAGAATAAAATGCCTAGGTATTACGAAGTTTGAATTTGAATTTAAATTGTGGCGGTTAAAATTTTATGAAAGAGAGGTTGGCAAGAAAGTAGGGAAGAGTGAGGGATTTTTGCCAAGATGAGGAGAAGGTATTCTGTATTCCCTAGACTTTCTGGTTTCAAAGATCAAAAGTTTGTATGCGAAAATCTTTTACGCTTTAAGAATAAAATACCTAGGTATTACGAAGTTTGAATTTGAATTTAAATTGTGGCGGTTAAAATTTTATGAAAGAGAGGTTGGCAAGAAAGTAGGGAAGAGTGAGAACTTTTTTGCCAAGATGGCGAAAACGGCGGAGGCATAGATTTTTGCTCTGCCGATCTTGAGTATTTTTTGTGCGAATAATTTCGAAATTGTGAATTTTGTTAAATATTGTTAAAGCAAAGTTTGGATGAAAGTATTTTGGTCGAAAGTGGTCGCAGCAGTGAGTTTTAATTTTTTTTTTTTGATTATTAAAAGATTTATTTTTTGAATGAATAATTTTTTACTTGAAGTTATTTAATTGGTTTTGGATAAATCATATTTCGAAAAATTTGTCGAATGAACGACAAAGTGTGTGATAAGCCGGACAGCTGGGGACCGGTATCGTGTGAATTTTGGTTTTTACATTATACGATTAATAATTAGAAATAAATTTGAAAATAAAATTACATTTAAGAGACCAAAGTTTGGTCTCGAAGTTAAAAGTTATATCGAAAGAATATTAATTTGAAATTGTAGGTTCAATCCGTGAGCTAGTATAAAAATTATAAAGTTTAAATTAATTGGGGCGAATTATTTTGAAATCGAATCTTGGTTGTAATTTGCCGAAAAGGCGAACAAACGAAAATTTTAGAACTCTTGACCCTGAGTTAGTCTGACTGCTTCCGCACACCAGAGCTACCCGAGCAAGCAAGAGTGTTTGGTATTCCTGTATTTTTACAAAAATATCACATCAATCGTGTTCGTGTACAAAATTCGCAAACACTAAAATAATTTCTTAACCTGGGCAACTCTGGTGTGCGGGAGCATTCAGGCTTCTTCAAGAAGTAGATCTACTTTTATTTTATTTGCTCTTTTTCTTGACAAAAGAAAAATCAAGTTCGATTTTACAAACTTGCAATCGTATTTATCTTAAACTACAAAAATTGTATGCTTTGCTCGAGGTTTGAACTTACGATTTCAAATTATTAGCTTGAAGCGATATCGGCCACGCCATACGTTGGCTCTTTTAAATTTTATTTTTTTTATCCAAATGTTTCAATTTTAGTATCCAATTACAATTAATTCAATTCTCGTCCAATAACAAAAATTAAACGATTGTCCAAAAATAAATCAGTTTTAATCAAATAAAAAATATCCAACTCACAAAAATCATCTATTATGTGGGCACTTCGATCAAAAATATTTTTAAACAATTTAAAATTAATAATACTTAAAAATAATCACTGTTTCAAAAAACTATTCCGCTCTAATTCCGGTCTGAAAAAGACCGCTCCACCGACCATCTTTGGCTAAAAAACCCCACTCTACTCAAACTTCCGCCAACTATTAGGTTTTCAAAACTTCCCCCCTAAAATTCAAATCCACAACTATCAAAAACCCAATTCAATTCACACCGGCATAGTGTGGAATCAGCACAAGGTCAAGTTGAAGTTTAACTCAGCAGGTTTTTCGCTCTAGGATAAAAGAGGTGATAGCTTTTGGGTGAGTATGATTGGAGAACTTCGGCTTCCTATTTAATGCAATCCGATTCGTTAAGGCTGCTTTTGTGCGGCCTTAGCGTCGCATGTCTTAAAGGTGATGAATCAGATTTGGTAGTAACAAGCTATTTTATGCATTCTTTTTGTACTACCTTGAAAAGGCAGGAAGATCTCTTCTTTACAGCTTATTAGAAAGTCAGACATCAAATCTGAACTCTCGCCATCTTACCCCAATGACTGATAATCTGCATGAGCCATCGCGATGCTTTGTTTTAAATATACAGTCGGATTCCCCTTGTCTATGCCTTATATCTACATAGACTTGTAGAACTCCATCTAGCAACTTCCTCGGGATGATAATATTGTGTCTGCATAGCGGCGGCGATATTTATCAATTTTTTAATATTACCATAATTTGTAATTTTTGAAAAAAACACTATGAACAAAAATACTAAGTTTAAATTTTTTTACAATTAAAAACCGTGGGTTTTAGTTGATAAAAATAAGTCAATTTAGTCTCGAACAGTAAACCAGCTTCCAGGGTAGGCACCGAGTTCAAATTTGATTTGCAGCTGGATAATATGACGCAAGAATCTTAAAAAATATGTAATAAGACGTAATTCGTGATGCGCATGAATGGATTTCTGCCGAAGGTCAAACAACTACATCAATTACATTCTACCATACCAGGAAGTCAATGCTCCTAGTATGTTTTAAAATTTTACAACAATTACTTGTGCTGTCGTTATTATCGAAAAAGTTACTTCCACTGCACTGGTATGAAATTCGAACAATTTTCGTTGACAAGTTTGCTGAAATATTTTGACCTTTAAAATTCACGGGGATTGCAAAATTGTGTAAATAATTTTTTAATATTTTTAATTAAGACCTTTGCGATTTAAAATAAGCTAAAAATCACAAAATTGTTCGCACAAAAAATAAAGTAATTTTTCAATATTTTGCTTATTTTTTTCAAAAGATTCATTCTATCATTGATAGATAAAGATTATTAGAGATATGACCTCTACTGTCTATATTCTCAAAAAATAATAGTGGCGATGGAGTAAATATCATTATTTACCAAAAAAGAAGAAACGCAATGATGCCACCTTAATTTTTAATTGGATTGCACAGACTAATGCAAAATAAAAGTTCAACACTAAGCAATTGCTGAATACTTAGGTTACTTTTTTCTCTAAAAGTAGGTAATTACTGCTCAATTTTGGTACGGATTGAGAAATATCAAGATTTATCGCTGTTTTAAAATTTTCTCACAAATCTAACAAAATTATATAAAAAAATTTCTGACGGATGCGTGAGTTTTGCGTCGACGAACCAAAAATAATTTTATTAGAATATTAATTTTGCAGCACATCCGTTGAAAGTTCAACAGCGTGTAACGTTAACCTACATCTGCAGATCTTTTGTTTCAAGACATATATATACGCTTCTTCGTTGTGCAAACTAATCAAGTTTTAGAAAAGATCTTCACTTTCTGAAGAAAGAAACTGTTTTTTTAATAAATTTACGAATGAGAGCTTTTCTGCTCAATTAACATACATTTTAAAGTCTATGGTTTCTCTATTTTAAGGGCGAGGTAACAATTGGGGAAGCAATTCCTTTATGGTCGATTTTCTGAATAGCATCTGGCCATCTTAATTTTTGGTTGTTGGTTTTGCAGGTGCCACTTGTTATTCCCAACCCTTTTGACCTACTTTTCTAACGAAATAAAAAACAGTTGCATTGATTGTTCCATTTGATTACTCGAAAGTTAGGTATGATAGGGACAAGGGACACTTCTGTTTTAACGAATGAAATTTAATAGGTCCACCTTATGTTCAATTCCTTACCCCCAGCTTATTGCTTACGTCTTATCAAATAATAATAACACACAGCATCCGGAAATAAAACCCCCTAAAGTTTTTACAAGTCATAAGCGATGGTTTATCTACTTTGATAAGTTCCTATCAAATCAATCTCTACATTTATTATATGTACATAGCCGGTTGATATGTTTTTTTTTTATAAAATGTATATATTTAAATTTATAGATAAGACTATCAAAAAGTTTTAAGAAGTATAAATATTGAGCTTTGCGACCTTTCATATTCATTTTGAAGGGTGTGCGAGATGTAAACAGAAGAAGCAGACGTTGAAGACATCAATTTACTATCGTAAAAATTCCGGTTTGGTTAGATCGCTTATGCGGCGTAAAATAAATAAAAGGTACTATGCTATGCAGTAGGCAGCAGGATATAACTAAAATATACGTGAATTCCTCTACATGCTTAAATTATATAAGAGGAAGTCTTTTTTTCCTACCGAAAAATATTTTATACGCTTGTTATGATGTCCTAATTTTTTTAATGTAAAAGTTAGATAAACTTTGTTTATATAATGACTTAGATATGTTTTAAGTTTATATTTAAAAAAAAGTACATGTTCTTAGATGCATGCGCCGATTTTTTATATTTTTCCCAAATGAGCTTAATTTCAAAATCAAATTAAATTCGCCCATGAGAGCATGGGTGCAAATATTAATTTGGGCACCAAAAATGAATATTGGAAAAAATTTTTGCCAATTAGAATAAAGTAAAAAATCTAGAAAAAATTTGAAAAGAAATTGGAAATAATTATTATAAAGCGCAATATACCTTTGATTAAACACAAAAACACAATGCTTTATAAATTTATTTAATTTTAGACGAAATTTGCTGAAGGAAATCGATTGTTCATTTTTCGGCTTTGCGTTTCATTTATTATTAATAACAAATTGTTCTGCTTTTTACGAAAGTGGTCATTACTGGAGACAAACACGTAAATGCTTCATGTCGGAATTGCTAACCAATATGACGTTGATATCAACTTACCATTAAACTTTTATTTCTAGCAACTTTTTTTTTAATTCTTGACGTTTTTCTGGACATAATAATTGTTTATTATTTAATTATAATTTTATGGATTTCCTTGTTAAATTTTTTAAATTAAACCTGCGTTAAAATAGCAAATGTGGAAAACCATAAACTATAAAATATATCAAATATAAAATAATGTTAATTTGAATACAAACAATGATATTGCATAAGCTTAAAATATCACTTTGTCGATTTAGTGCCGCTTATCATCGGCAGTAAAGGAAATAATGTTAATTTAATTTTCAATATTTGAAGAAAAATTGATTTTATTCGGAACAAAGTGGCTCATCCGTAATTTATTGCCTGATTCGCTTCGCTCATCCAATATTCGATTTTATGAGCAAACCTTGAAGAAATTTTTCAGAATAATACAATTTCAATTTAATATCTTGACCATCCCCAATGTATGTTACCTATCTTATCTTCAGGATATGGTACGCAATGGAGAGCCGAGCTTTTCGGAAGTTTTTTTCTAAACAGATATTGAAACATGTAAGACAAAAATAAATAAAATAATAAATACAATTTTTATTTAAATTTTATCATTTATTACGAACCGTTTCGCTTGAAGCGCTAAGTACCTCTCTGGACAGTACAATAATAAAATGAAAACAACAAATAAAAAAAGTTACAAAATCTGAATTTTGATTATACATCATAGAGTAAATGTGGTAAGACAAAAGAAATCACAAAAAGATAAGAATTATTTTAGACTGATTAGGTTGTAGCCCAACTTGGCGAGACTGCAATGTAAATGCAGTACATGATTTACGTATGTGTATGTGTACTATATATTATGTTTATTTAATATGTAATGTAAATATTAATATTTAAACAAAAACTTAGGTGAACGTTCCGACGGTGCGGCGGCGACAAAATGTGTGACAATGAATATTATTTAAAGTAAAAAGGTAAGGAAAATTACCAGTTTTGCGGTTTTTATTTTTTGGGTACTGTACATGGTCGGTAAATTTGATAGTTATTATAGAAGTCTCGATAACAATTAATAAGAGATGGGAAAATGAATGCAGCATCATCGGACACTTTTTTTGAGAGACTCATTGGCAAAAACCAGAAATTACTCTTATTTTGTTTTCGAATACTTAACAAAAGTTCGATTTATCAAGTTTTGGCTAAATATCAATATCCCGGTTGTTTGTGATGTTATAGAAAACTATTAACACGTTAATATTTGAAATAATAAATAAAATATAAATTGAAATAATAATGTACCTACTCGAAAACTACAACGAAGATATTTAAAATTACTTCGACCAAATTTATTGCCTCTAAGAAAAAATATTTTTTCTGTAACTTCTCAAACAGTTAAAATATCGACATTTAACGAAAAGTTGAAAAATTGAAATTTTACTTACGCCCAGTTTTTCAATCGTTGGTTAACTTTTTAGTTTGGTTACCTTCACTTTTAAGTTAACCTATAGTTAGAATTTATTTGCGTTTTTCAATTTATATTTAGGTGTTGGTAAGGTAACTTTTAGTTTACTGTACATCTGAACTATTAAACGTGATTATAACCCTAAATATTTAAGTGTAGTGGCAGTAGGTTGACAGGTGTCGTTGTATGATTGTATTTATTGGTGTTCATAATAATTTGTTTTTCATTTTTATTAGAATCTGTTACGAAACGACAAGCATTGATAATTTTAGATTTTTATTAATAGTTATATTGAAATATTTGATATAAACAAATACCTACAAAATAAATAATTATAATGCTATCTATAGGTATTATTCTTCTGATATGGAAGCAAATAGTAAATAACGTGCTTTGAATTTTACTCAAGAGGAAGAAGAACTTTTAGTTACTATTGTAGAGCAACATAAAAATGTTTTAGAATCCAAAAAAACTGGTGCTTTTACTTGGAAAGAGAAAGATGCGATTTAGACCTGAGTTGAGAATGCATTTAACAATATTAATAAAAGAAATTTCTTTTGTTAGTGTTCTATTACGAAAAATTTCAGTATAATCACATTCAGGTGACTGTATTTTCACATGTGTGCAATCCAATGCACCTATGCATTTGGGAAATTTGGCGATAATATAAAAATCTTGCGGAATTTTAAGCACTTCTTCATTTTGAGGCATTTTTATATATTAAGGTCGCAAACTTGTAAGAACTAAACTGACTCGTAATACAGTTTTACTTGCAGTAGATTTGCTAACCTCAGAAAAATCTCCAGTCGTTCTTAAAAACAAACCACTTGCATAAAAATTCAACGTTACTAATAGTTGGTCTCGAGCAGAAATGCAATGATTTCTAGAGTAAAAATATGTTTATTAATATAACGTCTATTATTATTGACTAGGATAAGAAATTAATCTTTCGTCTCCTCTAGTATATTTTCTAATGTTCTTGGCGTAAGTCTAAATCAATTGAAAAAGTCAGTACCATTGTATTCTTCAAAAAACTTAGGCCTGTAACGAATTATTTTTGGTCTCCTTATTTCTTCATCAATGCAATACGTATTAATATCGCAATCGTAATAATTCATAGATAACAAAATTAATAATTTCAAAAAATTAATTAACTTATTGAATTTTTCTAAATAAAAACTATCACAATTTACGGTTATAAAGTGTTAGTAATTCGCCAACCTATAGTTAACCCACACCCCAAGTGTTGGTAAACATAATCACGACGTAACCAACACTTTACGTTAACCTGCAATTGAAAAACGTAATTTTTAACCTAACTAATAGTTAACTATGAACTAATAGTTAACCAACGATTGAAAAACCGGGCGTTATACTCGAAAACTAATTAATGTTTTACGTTAATTTACGTCATCAAGTTTTCTTAATAAAAAAAACCGAAAATGCATTATTTTTTTTTTCAATATATTTTATAGTTATCGAATTTCTCATAAGAATTATCAAAATTGGCCCACCCTATCGGGAAAACTAAAGAATGTCCCAGCAAGAACTTGAATTTTCTTGACAATTTGTCCACGAAATTTTGGAAAACGTCTTGGAGTAAAAACGACTGGATTCCCAAATCTGGAGTTCATTTTCTTCGGTGAGTTGTTGAATCGTCTCAGAGTGGTTGACACAGACCAGTGATGGCAAACATTTTTGAGAAGTGAGTCAAATTTTTTTCGCTTTTTTTTAATACTACCTCGTCGGTCACTAAGTCTACTTGGAAATATTTTAGATTGTCTGTTCTCTGTCTGGTCATAGCTTCACCATCACTGATATAAACCTTTCTTTTCAAAAAATCCCAGAAGAAGAAAACCAAGGAAGTTAAATCGCAACTTCTCGACAGCCTCTTTTACTCTCCTAAAACTAGAGATAAAATGACCTGGGAATTTGGTTTGCAATAACGTCATTATTTTGCGTGTAATGTTATAAGTCGCACCATCCTGTTGAAACAACATTTAGGTCCATTCTATCCAATTCCGGTAAAAAAGTTTGCCACTGTAACAATCGCCATTCGGTCACATAATTTTTTTCTAAAAAGTACGATCCAAAGATTTCTCTTGCTTACATGGCACACCAACCTGTCGTTATTTTAGAATGATTTGGAAGTTTTTGCATGACACATGGGTATTTTAATACTCAGATACAAAAATTTTGCTTGTTGACGTAGCCGTTGAAGTGGAAGTGCGCCTTATCACTAAAAATGATTTTTTATGGAATACGTATTCAACTCTTTTGTTTCAAGATCCAGTTGATGAAGTTAGATTGATGGATGGACAGATGGATTTTGTACACATGAAGGTACAATACACGCAGAAGAGCGCCAATAGGGATGGTTAATGGTGTTTTGAATTATTATTTTATTTATTTTGTAAATAATTTTGAAGTTTGTTTTGTTTGTAAATGTTAATTATTTATTTGTAAACATACTGTACATAGAATTTTGTTTGTAAATTTTGTGTTGAGAGAAGTGGAATAATAACTTCGGCGAGGTAAGACTTTAAGGCGACGGCGACGTGCCAATATGTAGCCGGTCGCAAAAATTATGAACGCTCGCACAAATTTTAAATTTAGATTTTTTTAATGATTTTAAAAATAAAAAGTAAATTAAGTTAAAAAAAAGTTGTTTTATGAAATGAACGTGTATGGGGATTGAAAATTTGAAGATATTTTGTAAACAATTGGCTATTTGTTGAAATACCACAACAGAATTTGTTTGACGAGGCCAGCTGCAGAACGTTCACATGCGATTGCAATACCACATGCGAAGTAAAAATAAAAATTTTATGCAAATCAATTTGATTGAAAATTAAAAATAGAAACAAAATTTTAAACGATATTTAAAAAAAATTAAACTTAAAAACAATTAGAAGAGTCTCATGGCTACAATTAATAATGGATGCTAGCCCAGCGAGAATATTTTTGAATAAGATAAAATTTTACAAATTTAATTGGCTAGGGGTATTGCAATACTTTATATAGAGTTTCTTGATTGATTGATTGAGCAGATAAGCAATGTGCAATATTCGAATCCTGGTTGCGTCGGATACTAAAGTCAAATATCGATCAGTAGGTTAAGAGGTAAGAAACGGGAAACCACACTACATATTAATTATATTTCTTAGTAAGTCATCTTGGCTTGGGTTAAGTTGGTTGTCTACGCACTGCAGAGGAATGGCACTCAAAGAAAAGATTTATGGTGCTCTGGGATGCGGTTTTTTGTGTAGTCTGGTATGAATTAATTTACTGATTTATTTTGTAAAATAAACAATTTTAATAAATAAATTATAAAAAAAACTAATTTATATAATTGTGAGTTTTTTATTACACGAAACGAATTAATTAAATCAAACCCATGTGAAAAATTGGCACATATGGGATATTCCTTATTGGTACACCTTCTTTAAAAAGGTTTGTTTATTGGAAATAAAGTACAAATATTAATTGAAAAAAATTAAAATATTTTAAATTTACTTTCAACACCGATATCAAAAGTAAATCACTCTTTGCGCACTAGTGCATAAAAATAAAGTGCATATGTATTGTCGTGTTTCAAAGGGATTCGCACCCACTCTGTACATTTTAAAGAAAATTTTGTTATAGTAAATTTGAGTTGTAAGATTGTGAAATTAGAGAGGTGGGGGCGAATCGACAGAGATACCAGGCTTTTTGCCACGAGTCGCCGCAAGAGTAGGCGGTGCGACTTTTGGCTCGTTAATTATTGAGATTTTTTTGTTTTAATTGATTTGAAATTGTGAGTAATTTTTGATTTAAATAAAATGATTTTTGTGCGATTGCATTACTGCGTATTTTTAATGTTTTGGATTTTGGAAATTTTTTTGTGAGTGGCTACCGAGCGGTAGTAGTAGTAGTTTGTTGGATTGGTTGGTTTGATTGATTTGGAGGAAAATTCGTTGGAATAATAAATTTGATTTGGATTGTATTTAAAATTGGAAAATTTAAATTACATTCGTAGGAACGAATGTCGATAATAATAAGTAATAAAATTTTACATTTATTTTACATTTACTTTAATTTGGATTGGATTTAATAATTATTTTTGGAGAATTTATTAATTTTTTGGACTAGAAGAAATTTTATTTTATTTTGAAATTTGGAAAACGTTATATTATTATAACATCTTTTAATTGGCACCCGGAACTTTATTTAGAATTTTATTTTGAGAACCCACCTTGAGATACGACAATCTCATCTCCCGCATTTAAGACCAAGCTTGGAACACTTATAGTGCATGTGAAGAATCAACCCTTTTTTGAAAGGATCACTGCAGTATATTTCAGTTGATACTCTGGTTTGCAGTAGATACTAGAAAACTGAATGCAATTAATTAATATTAATGCAATATTGCAATAGAAGTAGCTACAATTTTAATTATGACGGAAACCTTGGGGGATTTATCCTCTACACCAAAGGTATGCCCCTACAAATAAACTAAATAAAACCAATAAAATAGTAATAAATTTCATATAAAAATATCGTAAAAAGACGATTTATTAAATTAAAAAAAATTATCTAATATTTAAATAAATAAAAGTTTTAAAAAATTATTAATAAAAAATAATTTAATAATATTCATAAGGTTAAAAATTTAATGTTAAGTTATATTAACCTATTATATAATATTATCTAATAAGTATGAATTTTGCTTTTAATATCTCAATATATTATTTATTAGTAATATTATTTTTGGCGTATGAATATAAATAGTTTTGTATAATTTCATATCTAAAATACAATTTCATAATATTTTATTTTTATACTTCCTACAAGTCTACAGCATTTGCGCCCATTGTTGGATATTACTCTTTATATTAGTATATTATTCAAATCAACTCTCAACACTTGCGTGGTTAGTGTTTTGATTATTAAGTCATGAATTTTTAAAACACAATATAATTCAATTACAAAACTAATTGAGCTTTTACTAATTATCTCTAATATATTCGCATTCGCTAACCTTGATTGGAAAAATTTCGATATCGAAATTACCGTTAGAATATTTGCTATAAATTATCTGTACAGGTTTTCTTACGCAAGATAAGCTCTCTTATTTACTGTGTTTTACCGACAAGTTACATAACATTTTGTATATTACCCAATTTCATCTATTCGGCATCTAACATTTACCACATTAAATAACTGCAAAAGATAACTTGAAAGGTAAATTATTCAAATATCACCTTGCTTGGCAGGAAAAGGAAATTGAGCAACACAAACGTAATTTTTAAGTTAATACCAACGTTATAATTGCAATAAAAATGTAGAAAAAACAATTTGATGTAATTTTTTAGGCGACTCAATTTGATAATTTAAAAAACTTGATTGCAGGTGCGTCGACTAAAAGCTTTGACATACCTGCCGTTTTTTTATTCCACGCAAAGAAGGGAGAATTAAGCTGCGACAAAAGCTATTCAACGAACTAGGCTAGCTTTAGGGAGTGGCAGTTTTGTCTGGCAATTTACTCGAGAGATCTCTATAGTCTATACAAACTTATATATGAAAGTAACTCTTTGTGATGTTCTAGACATATTTATGCAAAGGGGCAAAGGGTTATACATAATATACTATTTTCATCTCTCCGTCTGACCTTCGCAGACGGCTTAATAGATTCCGGAACAAGGAATCAGAAAATTAATAAAATTTAAAGCTACTGTTTTCTTTAAAACTCAGGGTCAAATTCATTAGTGTCTGAGGCCAATGTGCCAGCAGCAATTTGTGATTTAACCCTGTTCTAGTAATTATCTGCTCCAGAGGTTCTCAATTTTTGGCGTTTTAAAAAATTACGATTGTCCTGTAATACAAAAAATTACTTCAACTCTTATCGCTTCCTGCAATAAAAGAACTAAACTATCCAAGTCTAAAATTTGGATAATAAACTGGAATTTGGAACAGGCAAAATTAAAAATTTATTGAGATAATCGGTAGTGCCCATTCACGCATAAAGTTATCGTCTGCATCGTTTTCTTACAATTAGGTGCATTTTATTTTGGAGCTACCTGAAGAATCTGGTTGTTGGGAAGGGTTATGAATAACTTTAATTTGATGTTGTGTTGTAGAATCATGACCGTGAGATGGTTTTAAAAAGAAACGCCTTTCTTCTTTGTTTCATTTTTACAGATTAAAAAATGGGTTAAGGTCCATGTAGTACGAAAAAAATAAATACATTAATTGTTTTCTTTTGTAGAATATTTCAAAACAAAATTACGATTAAAAATTCTCTTTATTGCATGAGAGTGTAAATTTTAGGCTGAATTATTAAGGAATAATGGAAAAACAGTAAGTGTCTACCCGCATGTTAAAAAATTTAGTATTGTACACCAAGTCATTTAATGTAACCAATTCTAAATTTAGGATGGGTCAAATAAACACAATTGATAAATAATACTAGTAATCTACTAGGGTTTCAAAAATAAAAGATCTGAAATAAAAAAAAATATATAATACATATTTCACACGCTGCGTTGCCTAAAAGAATATGTAAATAAAGTGTTTTTCTGTTTAATCTCATGAATGAGCTAAAACTATCTGTCGTCATTTTTATTGGAAGGGCAAAAGTCTGAATTCAACGACCTTATTTTTAGAGGGCATATGAAGGACTAGCTAAGCTTGGGGGAAGAAGTTGAGTTGCTATCAACAATTCGTATGCATAAGCTCTGTTACAATACAAGTAAATAAAAGATTAAATATTTTTAGTTTTTACTTCGATTGCATTTTTGTATGCAACTAATTTTTTAAGCATACTTTTACTTTTTTACTCAAATTAAAACACACGAGAACGGGCTATAGGATGAACAATCGATTAACAGGTTATTTTAAAAGAAATCTAATGTTACAATATCTCTACCGTAAAAAAAATTTTTTTTTTGAATTTAGCATCCCAATAAACATCTTAATAAGTATCATAAGAAGATATTAACTTATTAATGTTAATCGAAAATTTTGGAACAAATAATATAATTTCTTCTATAGTCGATCCTAGATATGAATAATATAGGTGGCGCGTCGTTTGCAAAGTCTAATTTACACTGGGAAACTTCAGATAATTTAAATAGTACTTAATCTTGTAGTCATATTAAATATTCACCACAAAAAAGCGAAATGTTATAACCAAATAACTACGTCTATTCGATATTACATTTAACTCTGTTCACATCTATCTTATTTATAACTTTACCCGGTTCAGTTTAGGCAACACGCATAGCACTTCAATTGCAAAAATTTCGTTATTGGGAATTTACATTAACTAAACGCCACCATACGTTTAAAATATTAACTACGTTAGGCGGTATAACCCAGTATACTTTGCATAAGTTTCTTATGTTTCTTTTGGTAGATATGTGTGCTTTTTGCTGTTGTTAGTATATTGCAGTAATTACACAGGAATAATGTTTTAACATGTGTACGTTTCTAATACAAAACAAATCATGTTATACCGCGTAACGAAGGCATTTTGCTAAAACGGTGGCGCCCTCATCGGTAAGGTAAAATCCCAATTGTAATAGCGTCTAACTTCAAAGCAATTTCATTGGTTTACATTTCAAGGTTGTCGCTTTAGTACAAATTCCAATATTTTTCTTAAAAAAAACAGACTATAGAAGCTTTTTAATATTAAGAAAAGGTCACAGCAATATATACCTATACAAGGTGTCCCCGTGACCGTAGAGTACCTTTGAGGTGGTGATAAAGAACTCTTTTCTAAGACAAATTTTCAAATAAAATTTTTGTCCAAGTCCAAACTCTTGGGGGGTATTTTCCTTTAAAGCAATTTTTTGAATTTCTGATTTCAAACGTCTATAACTTCGATATTATTGATTTTTTAGGCTTAATGTATTAGAACTTTTTTAAAAATAATTCGCTTTTCTACAAATTAAGTTATAACCCTTTATCGTCTAGAATGAACGGATTTCGAGTTATAAATTAAATTAAGAGAAAAAATGTTAAAAAAATTCAGTGTTTGTTTTTTGTATTTTTCTTGCAAACCCCGTATCTTTTAATCGAAACGTCTTAGAAAAAAGTGAGAGCTCAAATCGGATAGAGAATTTAACGAGCTACAACTTTGGTCAAATAAATTTTTTTGGGAAACCAACCGGTTTTACAGAAATTCTGAAAATATTGGACAAGGTGTAGGTAAAAAAATAATAAACTAATTAACAATAATAAATAAACAATATAAATTAATAAAGTAATCAACGATAATTTAATGCGCTTTATAACAATGTCACTCAAACATCAAACGATACAATATGTTTCAAAATTAAAACAAATTATAATTCAAATAAAGATTTTTAGCAATTTTGTAAATTTAGTTTTTTTTTACTTACACCTTGTTCATTATTTTCAGAATTTCTATGAAAACGGTTGGTTTCCTAAAAAAATTTATTTGACTAAAGTTGTAACCCATTAAATTACGTATTTGGTTTGGGCCGTTAGTTTTTTTTTCTAGGACTTTCGTTTAAGAGATACAGGGTTCGCAAGAAAAGTAAAAAAATAAAACCTGAATTTTTTTAGCATTTTTTCTCTTAATTTAATTTATAACTCGAAATCCGTTGATTCGAGACGATAAAAGGTTATAACTTAATTTGTAGATAAGTGAATAATCTTTAAAAAAGGTTTAATCTATTAAGCCTAAAAAATCAATAATACCGGAGCTATGGCTGTTTGAAATTAGAAACTCAAAATATTGCTTTAAAGAGAGGTTAACCCTGTATATATTGTCGCGAAACAAAATCTTTTGACCCGCCCTGTGCTAAATTGTAAAAAATTTGTTAATTTCATTTTTAAACGTTTAAATTTGAAAAGTACAGAGTGGGGAGAAAAGATAGAGATAGGGGCTTTTTTGGCCAACTATGGCCGACAGCGGGTGCGAGATTTTGCATGCCCGCTGAAATTTCATTTTTCATGCGTATTGTAATTGTGGGTAACATTTTGAAATTAATTTTGAATAAAGTGATTTTTATGCGAATGCATTATTGCGCTACTTTTTTGGATGATTAATTTGATATTTTGATAATTTGGATAATTTTTATAAGTGACTATACCGAACGGTAGTAGATTTGATTGCATTGGTTGATTGATAAAGAAAAAATAGTTGAAGTTATAAATTAATTTGGATTTGGATAATAAAATTTAAAATTTAAAAATTAAAATTACATTTGCAAGAGCGAATGTGTGAAAGATAACAAGGCGATTTGATTAAAGTTAAATTTGCAAAATTCGTTCCCTTCGAATAAAATTTTACATTTGATTTAATAATTATTAATAGACAATTAATTTGTTATTGCATTGGAAGAATTTTTACGTTATTTTGGAAAACGAATTATCAGCAGCAACTTTTGGCTGTAGAAAACGCACAAGAACCCTTCGGCTCCTAAAATATTACCAACTGCTCCCGCACTCCAGGGTTAACCCGAGGCAAACAATAGGTTGAAGATTTTCTACGAAAATACCATTTCAATATGTACAGGGTGTCCCCGTGACCGTAGAGAACCATTGAGGTGGTGATAAAGCACACTTTTCAAAGGCAAATTTTCAAATAAATTTTTGTCCAAGTCCAAACCCTTGGGGAGTACCCTCTTTTAAAGCAACTTTTTGAATTTCTGATTTCAAACGACCATAGCTACGATGTTATTGATTTTTTAGGCTTAATAGGTTAAAACTTTTTTAAAGATCATTTGCTTATCTACAAATTAAATTATAACCCTTTATCGTCTAGAATCAACGGATTTCGAATTACAAATTAAATTAAGAGAAAAACTGTTAAAAAAATGTAGGGTTTATTTTTTGTACTTTTCTTGCGAACCCAGTATCTGTTAAACAAAACGTCTTAGAAAAAAAGTGACGGTCTAAACCGGATAGAGAATTTAACGGGCTACAACTTTGATCAAATAAATTTTTTTGGGAAACCAACCGTTTTTACAGAAATTCTGAAAATAATGGACAAGGTGTAGGTAAAAAAATAAATAACAAACTAATCAACAATAAAATTAAATTAATAAAGTAATTCACGATAATTTAATGCGCTTTATAACAATGTCACTCAAACGTCAAACGCTACAATATGTTTCAAAATTGAAACAAATTATAAATCAAATCGAGATTTTTAGCAATTTTGGGAATTTAGTTTTTTTTCCTACACCTTATTCATTATTTTCAAAACGGTTTGTTTCCCAAAAAAATGTATTTGACTAAAGTTGTAACCCATTAAATTTCCTATCCGGTTTGGGGCGTCAGTTTTTTTCTAAGATGTTTCGTTTAAGAGATATGGGGTTCGCAAGAAAAGTAAAAAAATAAAAACCTGATTTTGTTTAACATTTTTTTCTTTAATTTAATTTATAACTCGAAAACCGTTCATTCTAGAGGATAAAAGAATATTACCTAATTTGTAGATAAGCAAATGATCTTTAAAAAAGGTCTAATCCATTAAACCTAAAAAATCAATAATATCGGAGCTATGACCGTTAGAAATTGGAAATTTAAAAAATTGCTTTAAAGAGAGATACAAACTTTCGAGGAAACAAAAAACAGAAGTTGTTAAATAAGTTATTCTCTATATACAGGGTGTCCCCCTGACCATGGAGAATCTGTGAGATAGTGACAGTGGCGTAACAAGCAGTTGAGGGGCTTGTGTGCGAAGTTGGGGCACGGAACCCTGTTTTTGTAACAAGATAAAAACAAAAATATACTTTTTGTAAACGTATAAAAAAACGTATACTTATTACACATAATTAGAAAATAAATTTAAAAAATATAAGTTAATAGAATAAAAAATACAGAATATATCAACATTTTATAAACTACAACATAATTATTATATTTTCAATAATATTAAATTTTTTTAAAGACTGAGTAGTCACAGCAGAACCGGAGGCCTTTTTAGCCGGGGGCCCGTGTGCGTGGCACCCACCGCACCCCGGTAGTTCCGCCACTGGATAGTGATAAAAAATACTTTTTTAAGATAAATTTTCTAATAAAATTATTGTCCAAGCCCAAACCCTTGGGGGATACCTCCTTTTAAAGCAATTTTATGAATTTCTGCTTTCAAACGATCATAGTTCCGATATCATTGATTTTTTAGGCTTAATGAATTAGAACTTTTTTAAAGATCGTTTGCTTATCTACAAATTAGATTATAACCTTTTATCGTCTAGAATCAACGCATTTCGAGTTATAAATTAAATTAAAGAAAAAAATGTTTAAAAAAATTAGTATTTATTTTTTTTACTTTTTTTGCGAACTCCGTTTCTCTTAAAAGAAACGTATTAGAAAAAAACTGACAACTAAAATCGGATAGAGAATTTAACGGGCTACAACTTTGGTCAAATAATTTTTTTTGGGAAACCAACTGTTTTCACAGAAATTCTGAAAATAATGAATAAGGTGTAGATAAAAAAATAAATTTTGTAAAAAAATAAAAAGAATTTTATTCTTTTCAGGACTAATAAAGATCAAAATAAAAATCGGCGCTCTCAAAAGGCTTGCACCCCGGGACTATAGCCCATTTAGCCCTGTGGTTAGGGTGGCCCTGAACATAACCACGAAATTAATTAAAAAAATGAAGTGTAAACTTTAAACTAAAAAAAATACCTTTATAAATAAACCAAAAAATATTCATTCGTTTTATAAAAGTAATTATGAATTGTAATGTGTGTAAACCTTTAAATTTTTTTCACAAATTTTAAAATTTAAGTCGTTTCCGTCATCTATTGAAAACCGCGCCCAACAACAAAAGTTTTCTTTAAAACTTTACGCTAGGGAGCGCTAGGCAACAGCGCAACATCAACATTGTTGGTAGCACTGAACGCGTGTTGCATTTCTTGTCGTTGGATTTCTTTTAGGGATATTCTTTCGGTGTGCATCATCAAAAGTAAGTAAATTTATGTTATCTAAAATCATCCTATATTTTATTCGTTATTTTACAAATTTAGAATAATTATTGTAAAATAATATACGGTATTTTTTGTTCTGGCACGTTATTTTAGTGCCCGTCAAATTTTTAACCTGAGAAACAATCACGAGAATTTTTCTTGGTTATGTTGCTACGTTGATAACACATTTTGTAACGACAGCATTAATTTTAGAGTAATCAGCAATGGCAAAACAAAAGGGCGAAAAGAAAGGTTCAGCTATCAACGAAGTGGTCACAAGAGAATATACTATAAATCTTCACAAGAGATTACATGGCATTAGTTTCAAAAAGCGGGCACCTCGTGCCATCAAGGAGGTTCGTAAATTTGCAGTCAAGCAAATGGGCACCCCAGACGTAAGGATCGATACGCGTCTTAACAAACAGTTATGGTCTAAGGGTATCAGGTATGAATTATTGCTACTACTATGTCACTTAATACTGACGATTGTTCTTGTAGAAATGTACCTTTCCGTGTTCGAGTTCGTCTTTCACGTAGGAGAAACGATGACGAAGATTCGGCACATAAACTATTCACCCTTGTTACATACGTTCCAGTTGCCACCTTCAAACGTTCACAAACTGAGAATGTTGACGCTAATCAGGAATGATTTAATTATAAATAAGGTACACAATAAATAAATGTTTCATAATAACATGTTTTTTTGAAATTCCATTTCCTGTACAATTTTTTGTTTATTGGGTCCATTATTACAAATTTGTTGTAATTAAGATGAGGATGCTGCCGAATGCTAAAATTGGGTCAAACGCACACTTATAAGTTGCCAAATATTTTAGTTTAGTATCACTAAATTGAAGAGATAATTGCAATTTTCATGGAAAGAAACAAATTTATAAACGTGTGAGATTTTATGAGTTACAATTAATAGGTATCGAGTACGTTCAAAATTTTAGAACTTGATAGAATGTATGAAAATTATTGTTGATATTTACATTTATTGCTTGGGTTCGTTTTAGGAATTGACGATTTATTTTTTATCGATATATTTTATTTGTTCAATTTTCAGTCGATAACTCGCGATTCAGTTCCAATTCATTATTGTTTTTTTTATGATTTCAATTTAGATATTTAAAAAATTAAATACGTAGTGGACATAATATGTGAAAAAATCTGCTTTATATCAGTGGCGGCTTGTAAAAAAATTGGGTGTTCTGCATGACAAAAATGGCAATCTCAAAAAATAAACTTATTGCACATTTTTAAATATTAAACGTACAACATTTATCTAGAATGTAGTACTTGATATGATTTTACATTTTTACAATAGATTGCAATCCTAACTAATTTTAGAAAATTTTTTATCAAGTACGGCTTATGAGAGAAGTTGTGTTAAAAATATTTGTAATTTTTTTTTATCTTTCATTTTATTTTTTCTTCATTTAATTCATAAGCATTTATTTTATGTACTAGTAGGTATAAGATACTATCTTCGATATTTATAATTTCAATTAAAGTTCATAATGCAAGAGGTGGTTAAAATAAAATTATGTTCATAAAACCAGCGCTGCATCATGAGCAGAACACGGTTGTACCATGGTGGGTTACTATAACTTGTAATCTGCGAGTTTAATAATAAGCTTTATTGTAGATAAAACTAATACATAAATTTTAATTTTACTGATATTAATAATTAAACGTAATTTGCTTTTGAGTTTCTAATATAGGATCTGCCAAAAAATAATTTTACTTCTAATATTGATAATATTTATATGAAACTAGGTAAAATTTAAATTTGTACTAAATTTTAAAATTACACTATTACGAGTATTAAACTATTGCAGTTTATTGTTTAACAATGTTGTTGAACAAAAATTAACTAATGCTTGGCTGGAGCAAAACTTGAGCACAGCTTAAGTACGAAATTAACCAATCACGATCGACAATTTCATACTTAAGCCGTGCTCAAGTTTTGTTCCAACCAAGCATTGACTATCGGTACGGGCATTAGTTGTTTTCGTAAGTTAAATTTAAATCACAAATTACGATTGCATAATATGCAGCTCAATTTTTAATGTATACTCTGATGGGTACGATTCCACCCGATATCTCGCGTAGCCTATCGAATATGTGTGCATTTCATGTTCACAATCATTTACAGCTACATTGAAGTTAAACAGTGATTTTGAAAGCGTAACGGAATTGTATTTATTACAGTACTTATTTGACTGACTGATAAAGTGCTAATAACTCAAGGCAACATCGGAAGAGCGCTTTGAAACCAAAATTGATTATTCTTCAATTATTGAAATAATCTAAAATGTGATGGTTATACTAATAAGTAATAATTAATTTTGTACACTTCATTCTTATTTTTGGCGGTTCTGCAGTTTCTATGGCAGAACCGCCACTGCTTTGTATGCATATTAGGTTTACGTTTACCAATATTTTTATTCTGTTTAATTTCTTTCGTTCAAATCTCTTCTGGGTGACATATCAAATGAAATTAATTTCGTCGAATCAATAAATTGATTTTTAAGAAATCATTAAAAACAATTATATTTTATCTAAAATAATACATCGAGTACTAATGAAGATAGTCGAGATTGTTTTCAGAAAGAAAAAAACCGAGAAGGTAGATCTTATTTTTATTTTTCGATCTCATAATGAACATACCAAATTGATAGTTCGAATATTAAATGAGAGGAATGCCGTTAAAAAGGTGTCGCATAAGTAAGTTACCGACTAATATCAGTAAAGAGTTTGCATTGAGGTTCGCCATTAGCTATATTCTCTTCTCTGATTTTGGGGGCCATATCTTTTTATTATAGTGGATTGTGTTCTCCATAATCTCAAATATTAGTCGACACAAAATAAATCTTGTTGGTTTGGTTTTGAGATATCCTACAAAATGTTTTATTTTTATTGGAAGAGAAGACATTTTGGTCGCTCTTTATAGTAATTTTAGATCCAAAATCTCTTAGCCACGTGCAGGGCCGTAGTTAGACATTTGCCATGGGGGGGGGTTTAAAAATTAAAAGAAAAGGTTAGCATATGCTCTTATTTTAAATTAGTTTTTGTAATCAGTAAATACCAAGCAAAAATTACAAATAAAATAATATTAATAATAAGTACCTACATAATAAAAAAATATATATTATATAAATGTAAAATAATAATACATTAAAAAAAGAAACAATTTAAAATTACAAAACCATTTTTCGACTTTTGAGGCAAAACTTAATAACTTAAATGCTTTACAGGCCACTGACGAATAACTTCAAACTACATTAGATATTAAAAAGTACAACTTTCAAGCGGTTATGATTGATAAAACCTCTCAAAAGACAATTGTCTCTTATTATTCAAATATAATTGCACTTTTGGATATGTAGTATAGAATTGGCACGAGTATGATTGGTTTATGCGTATACTTTTCAATCAACAACTGCTAGGCTGCAGCGACGGCGCCAGGGTGGACACGTGCCCACCCAAATTGTAGGAAATTAAAAAAAATTAATATGTAGTAATCTGAAAAGATTTTTACGTGTACTGTCAGTTAACCCTCACCACGTATTCAAAATTTCAACCACACAGTAAGAAAGAGGACTATTTTCTGAGTATAATGCAACAAAAATTTTTGTTGATCACGCATTGGTTTTCGAAAAACGACATTTTAAATGATTGACGGTTGATGAACGACGGTAACTCGCTAGTTAAGCTCCCCGCTCTCATTTCTGTTGACGGTACGTGTGCTCTTGCTCGACTTCGGCCATGAACATGGCAGATGTTTATTTCATTCCTGACCTAAGTCAACAGACCGATAAAGTTCACTACCCACCAACATAAATTAAATTCAAGTAAATTTATTTCATTTCATTTCATTTTTTTTTACTGCGTCTGCTATTTAATTACTACCACCGATGAAATAACAAGATTTCGGAATTGGAATTCCTTGACACGGAAAACTTTAGTAGCGACGTTCTAAACTCGATTGACAATCGTGTTTCAAATCGCGCAACTATTTTTTCCCGTTTTAGAGACATCCTTTTTCAACCCCCGTTCCGGTCATCCCTGCACGACCCGCGAGACGTCCGAGGCGGTTCACTCACGACATAAACGCGTACACTTTTTGAGGTTCAAATAGCTGATCGCCCACAAAATCCCCTTTTTGATATTTTTCTACACACTTTTGGAAAACTTTGGTTCAACTTCTTCAAAGTTCAAAATTCAAAATTTTTTAATTCCTCCTTTTAAATTACTCACTACTCAAATCGACGCGGTCAAACCCGCGTCAGCTTATCTTTTGATCCAAGATCTCCAACGCTCGTTATTCACTTACCAGATAAAGAATATTAAAGCGCCTACGGCACTAAACGTTTTGCATTGCCATTCCGCTACGCTACGCAGTCGCGGTCTAAACCCGGACGAGTTCTATGGCTTCGAGTTTCACCGTTGGCGAGTTCTGTCATTCTACAAGGATATTTTAAAATTGTTATGTTGTTATGTAATGTTCGTTTTTCTGTTTTTTTTTACTAACTCAACCACGGCCTATCGTAGATCCATGTTAAAACGTATATTTAAAATACATGTAAATTTTTGATTTTTAATTCCATTTTTTCGAAAAGTAATGGATAATCCAACAAAATTTTTGTTTTAATATGCTTAGAAAAGTGTCTTCTTTCTTATATTGTAGTTAAAATTTTGAAATTCATGGTGAGAGTTAACTGACAGTTTTCCTTTTTTTTTAGAATATACTATGTTTTAAATTTTGTTTCAATACTGTTATTTTTTCATTTATTTATAAGTTTTTTGTGCCCACCTCAAATATATTGGTTCCACTTTGTGCCCACCCATTTAAAAAATGCTGGCGCCGTCACTGCTAGGTTGGTCAAAATTAAGTGATCAATTGCGGGGGTTCAATTTCATTCTTTTGTTTGAGTTATTTTATTGTCGAGTACTTGGCAATATCAACAACTGAGTTTTTGATATTCGCGAATAAAATTAACGATGAGGCCGCTGCTAAATTTTCAAAATGGCCGTCATATGCGAGTAATCAAGTTTACAGTGATCGAGTCAATCTTGTAGATCTTTTTGTGTGTTAGAATTATCAAAGAAAAAGGTAAAATAACGAAATAAATTGCTCTAAAATTTTATTTAATTACAATGAACCACGTTTAGTACTCGCATCGAAGTGTTCTCAATTCTGCCACCAGACGTCGCATTCTTATTTTAATTCGCGAATTACCAATGACTTTCCAAACAGAAAATTGCTGAAAGAACTGTTTTTCTAATTTTAAAAGTGCATGGGCCAGTGTTGCCGCTAGCACTCGCGACATGCAACGATAAAATTCCCAACGGCTAGCAAAAAATCCCCACATTTTCAAATAGCGTGAGAATTTAAATCAGATGTTATTTAGCAAAAATATTTTTGTAAGCTATTGCAAGGAGAAACAAAAAACTGAATACAAATTAGAATTATTATTTAGTTTTAAAAATTTATAAGTGTAAAAATACATAAAGTATCAAATACCAATTTTTAAATTTAATCATTTTCTCTGTTGGTTCAAATTTGAGACAGCCACCATTTTTGATCGTGGCTCAATCGCTACAATAAAATTACCCAAAATTAATACCAACCAACCGACAAATTGGTCGATTTTAAAAGATTAAACTTTTTTGGATACAGGGTTTGTATAAATTAAAAATAAAAAGGTCCATTTCCCCACGATTTGGCATCCCCGACGTGAGCAAGAAAAGGTAAGGGTGTAGATTTTGTTACTCTAGAATTAACCATATCGTGTAATTTAGCATAGAATCAACATATTGTGGATGTCTCACCAATCTGAGATGAATATAATATATATTATTTTCAGTTTATGCACAAAATAATTAGATATCGTTGGTATAACAAGTTAAAAACCAGTGGCGGATTATCGCACAGGCGCATGAAGCGCGCGCTTAGGGCTTCCAAATTTTAGAGCGCATCAAAATTTGATTATTTAAAGAAATCATATTTTGTATACTAGAACTTGAAACTTAAAAATTGTATCTATTAAATATAAAACATTTATAAATTGGCATTAGTCCAATCTTTTTTATACTTGCTAAATAATCACTAAGATGAAATAAAATAGCACCTGTGAATCATTACAGAGCTTGTATTTATTTGCCGTGTACTCACTAAAAATATGTCCCTAGACCGGCCCTACTCGCAAATTGTGCTACTAGGAACAGGGTTGATCTCCATAGATGTGCACTCGACGCTGTGATATTTGGAATTTTATAATTAATTGCATAATCCTAAAGGATTATTAACTTTGAGTACATACTAGGTATTTATTACTGATATTATTAATCATAAAAATACAGACCAGAAACTTGTATGTTTCCAAAATGTATGTGATTTTATTTTTTATGAATTTGATATTAAGTTTTTTTATTGTACGATAATTTTAAGTTGTGGAAATATTTTAATGCATTAATATAACGACGACATTATTATTTAAACGTTTATTAAACTTCTTTAGGCGAGACTAAATTAGGGAACAATAATAATCATAACTTCTCTAAATCTGATCTTGAGACATATAATATTAATTCAAAAAGTTTGTTGTAATAAATTGTATTTGCAATGCCTCTGCCAAATTATATAAGTTTATGGGAAACTCGGTGGCGGAATTTCAAAAATTTTGGTATATTTTCAAGAACAATTTAGTTTTTAGTAATAAGTTAATAATAACATTAGCGTAACTACCGGGGGTTCTGCGTGTTCGAAAAATACGGGCTCATGGAATCAAGGACTCACGCTTCAATGATAAAAACAAAGATTTGCAGATAAAGACACCCAAGGACAAAATCGTTACATGCTTCTGGAATATTTATTTCAACTTTTTAATTATTCTAAAGAATTAACCTTCTTCTTCTTCTTCTTCTTTAATTAGGTCTGCGACCTGTTTTTACTTAACAGCAACCTCAGTGATGTTCCGAAGTTACTATTAGTTCTATGTGCATATTTATTGTTTTACATCCAAGGTAGCTTGCTAGGCTTATCTCAGATGTGCCAGTAACTCTGGTTTTTGTTGTTGATGAAGGCAAGTCATCAACCCAGAGGAACCGCCGGCTTTACGTGCCCTCCGAAGCACGGAGACGATCATAAGAAATTAAAATCCAATTGTTATATATTTTCGTTCAATGGAAATTCATCTTTGGCGCTTTTAGGAAAGCAAAGGTTTCAATTATATTTCTGAAATCCATTTCCTGCGCTTCTTTACTTTTCAGTTTAGAAAATGACCGTTCCGCACTGGATGTTGTAACCGGCATGGCAGAGTTAAAAATAAAATCAGAGCTGAACACAAATTCGTAAAAGTTGTGTTCAAAAGTTGGTACTCAATAATCAAAAATCTAGCCAACTAGTATACCAAGATTTTTTTTTGTTCATTTCTGAAAGTGATTCTAAACAATATGAGCTTCTGACAAAAGTTAGATGATAAATCAAACTGATATTTAATTGCGATTACCATGCCAAGTTTTATCAATTCTTCATCAGAAGCTGTTTGTAAAGTTTGTAGCAAAATCGAAGCGAACCGACTGTCCACATTATTTATTCCTGTAAAATTAGTTAATGACATCCAATTTGGCAAATTTTGAAGTTTTCTTCGTCATTTGTTAATAGTCCACCACTGCAAAAATTCGTAAAATCTTTTTTTATTTTACGCGAGTTCTCTTATTCTTGTATTTAATTTCGATGTTTCCACGACTCTGCTAGCTCTGCAGTAGCCGTTTTGAGTTAAAATCACCTCGCAATGCTGCTATTTGAATAGGAATCCCTCCTACACCTTGTGAATCCCGCTCGTTCTGTGATTAAGCTCTTGCGTATTATCCAACTGAATAATATTTTCTCCCAATTCCATGCAATCGGTGCTATCAGTTTTAGGGTTTTAGATACAGAGGTATCCTTGAAAAAAAACTTCAATTTTTTTGATGTTTTTTTATAGAAGGTTTTTCTTCTTTCTTTTGGCAGTTCTAATCTGGTATTATCCTTTTTTAGCGGTAAAATGTAAATAATACACAATAATAAACTTACAACTTAAGTTAGCTAAGCTAAGCTAATTGACAGGAGTGGAGAATGTGGCAGCGAAGCTGCTGTAATCTTTTTCAGCGGCTTTGACTGCCAGTGGATTTGAGAGGTGATTTTCCTTTTTGGTTAGCGCGAGACTAAAACTGGCTGTGACATTGTAATCTGAAATGGAATGGGGATTAGTAAATTAATTGAAGATTAATTGATACTTTGCAATTTGCTAAAACAAAAGAGCCCTGCTTGGAAGGTCGCGGGTGCGGAGAGATGTACATGTATCCGTGGGTTTTTGTGCAAGTCCATAGTGGTGGGTACCCAAGTATTCTATGAATTGATGCCCTTGTTGCTTGAAGGCAAATTTTTTTGATTTGTCCCCGGTTAGTAGGGGGCGGTGTTAAGAATCTGGAGCGATGAGGATGTTCGATGAACGATGAACTTCTTGGCAATATGGAGGTACCACGGGGTAACCGTTTATCTCCTTCAACTGATGTGGGCAGCGGGCGTTGGAGTTTATTGAGGTATGGTTCCTCATTTTGAAGCGCTAGGCTTGATCGCGTTGGGTTATTGGTCCCTGGGGATGTTCTTCCTTGATTTGCGAGGTCCTGGGTGTTGCGGGGAGCTTCCTGGGGGCGTGGTTTGCGGTCAAAGGCGGCGGAAAGAAGTGCGTGTTTTGGTCCGTGGAATGAATTTGTCTCTTGGTGTCGAAGGGGCGGGGCGAGTGTGCGATCCGTGGGTTTGGGTCCCTAGTGTTTGATGAACTTGGTCCCTTGATAACGATAACTTGGCAGGTGAGTTATAACCTTACCGCCATCTATCTTATATACCTGAATGTAGGTAAATACAAAGGTCCAGATTGAATAATTACACACGGGTCCACGCAGACATAGTTAACTATTATAACATCACAAAGATAAAATAAAAAATAAATGGGAAAATTCTTCTTTGCAACCTTCATGTTAACACAACTAATTTTTCGTCTGTTCTATGTATGTAAGATTTTATATTATCAGTGTATAAACTTATGAAATTTTAATAAAGTAAAAAGCTATTTTTTTAACTATAAAGTAGAAAAAAAGTTTTAGATAAAGTTACTGCTGAAATAAACTAAATTTATGAAAAACTACATTTGTCGGACCCCAAAAAATAAAATTAGAAATTTTTATGTTCGTCCGGAGGAGAGTTCAAGAATTTCGAGAAAAATCAATAGATGGCGTCACACGTTAGAAAACCTTTAATAGCTCCAGTCTGTCACAAAGAATTTGCCCAAAAAAATTTCTGGTTTCATTTTTACCCGAGTTATTTAATACCAAAAAGGTATTCTTCTAGTTTTAGACAAAACTGTGTAAAATATGAAGGCATTGCATTGTATTTGTATACGCATACGAGAAGGGAACTACAACATAATTTTTTTAAGATTGCTTTTTGGAAATGTAGCAACATTTTTTTGAATTTTTCTTTGCACTAAGTTTTTTAAAATTTAGTGCACAATTTTGGTCAGAAAAAAATATTTAATTTTGAATGCTTTTCTGTAGCACGAAAACGTATGAATAAAACTGGCTGTTTATTTATTGCATTTTGACGTCACTAAACGTAGAAAATTAACATTCGGCGAATTTGTTACAAATACGTCGCTTCCCACACCTCATACATCATTTCTTCCCAGTTTGGATCTTTTCTAAGTCCAACCGTCTACTTTGCATGAATTCTCTCACATCTTGTGCTCACGTTCTTCGAGCGTCATCCTCTTCTTCGTCTTCCTACAGGAATCCATTTCCACACTTTTCTTGGCCATCTCGCTTGCTCCATACGATTTAGCTTTCCATATGATCAGTCTTTTTTCTCAATTCGATCTATGATGTCGCTATGCACCTTCATTTTCTCCCTTATCGTAATATTCGGGATATAATGCAGCTTTGATATTCTACATCCACATCTCAGAATTATACAAAGCATCTTAACTATCGTCCGATATATCTGCGCTTTGTGATATACTGAATTCATTTACTCCACCATATACCATTTAGCTCGTGTATGACTCGTCTCTGGTTTCTCGCAGTTTGAGATTTTGGTAAAAATCGATCCAAGGTACTTGGATAACTTTTCACAGGCCATTATTTCGTCTCCGTTTATTTTTAGATTTTTTTTTCTGCCCTAACAGGTAACATGCGTTTGTTAAATTCTTCTTTGAGATTAATGTAATTTGAAAATTAATTTTTTTGTTTTAGTGTTTTACATGAAGGGGGAAATCTCCTGGGACCGTAGTGACACCGTCACCATCTATGGTGGTAGTGTCAGACTTGCAGTGACTAAAACCTCTTCCTAATCCCCTTCGCTTCGAGAATCCACCTTTTGGATTTCAAAGTTAGGGAGATATTCTCTTTTAGGTGTTTCTTCTGTTTATTTGTTTTGCGTTATGCATCCTGTGATGGTTGTACGTTGTTGTGAATCAGACGTGCAGCGATTTCAGCTTCATGCTCCGTAACTTCCTTTTATTTCATAATGGAATGCACCGTATTTTCTATGTGTATTCAATTGTCGTGACTTTGCAGCATAGTGGCGTTGTTGAGGCTGAGTCGCGTGTTCAATACTAACTCCGTCGTTGTCCTGGGCTGCTTCCATTTTATAAAGTGGAAGATGGTAATGCTCTGCTGTATTTTTGTCCTCTCGGTAGTCACATTTGGGGTATGCTCGACTACTGAACTTATAGAAGTATGCATTGAAGCATCCATATGTTAGATAAGCAACTGTGTTAAGTCGTAGTTTTGCATCTGTCGTCGAGACCCAATCGCGGATGTCGGCGATGAGTTTTTTGTCCATAGGCTAACTTCTACGTTTTTTCATCTGCTCTGCTATTTGTCAAGTGCGCACGAACTTGTCTCGAATGAGTTATCGCCTTTTCTCCAGTCTGTAGGTTTAGTGGCGGTTTACTAATCGGTGGCGATTATATTTTCAAATCATCAATTACTGCTTTTGTGGTTTTGTTCTAGGACGCTCTTAAACGACCATCTTGGATCGTCGTCGATGACCTTCTCTACCAACAAAACCGCAGCATTTCTAAAATTGTAAAGCTGGCAACGCCATCTTTTAAATTAAAATAAAACAATATTTACAGAAATCCAAATAATCACCAAACCAAAATTAAACAAATTCAAAGAAACAAAAAATGTAACAATTAATTGTTACAATTCATTAAATTCCGTGCTCTAATTATTGAATGTGCAATATTGATGTATGATATTTATTGCAGATGCAATAAATACAATAAATAACCAAATTCCTTTTCAAGCCGTGCCCGGGAAGCTGTTCTTTTCAAAGATATTTTTGCAAAGTTTATCTTTTTTAAATTTTATTTTCTTAAAAGTATGAAAATATGCACTCATGTCTTAAAAATAAAAACATATGAAGATATGCAGTAAAAATAAAAACATATGAAATATGCAGTAAAAATAAAAACATATGAAATATGCACTCTCAAATTTTGGTTGTAAACTCTAAAGTTATAGAAACGCATAGATACAATTTTTTACGACTCTAGGAACAAGCAACAAAAATATGCATTTACATATAATTCCACACTCTACTTATCACATTTCACTCAGGGGATGGTAACGAAATCTCTGAGTTCATCTTGGGAAAATAAGACCATAACCGCTACCAGTGCCAATCTTTGTTGGCTTTGATCTCTACATTTTTGGCTTTCTCGTTCTGAATAAGAAGTGTCAGGTCGTCTGCAAATCTTACAAAAGTTTATCCGTCGGAGAGCGAGATTCGGAGGATACAACCTCGTCGTACACGAGGTTCCAACACTGATCCTTGCAGAACCTCAAAGGTCGCGTCTTTTTCGTCTGTGTCCTCTCCTTTTTCTAACCAGATCAATCGACTGTCCAGGTAGCTCGTTGTGATGTTCAAGATATACGGATCTATGTCCTTATTTCGCAGAGACCTCAGGATGTGCTCCCATTCTGGGCTGTTAAATACGTTGGAGACGTAGGAGGTTTACAATCATGCAGAACTTGCGCATTCTTTGTGTTTCTTGCTTGACTTTATTATTTATATTTAATTATTTGCGAACGAAAATTACAGATTTTTGCATAATTACCGAAATATTCTTATTTTATTTAGTTATATTGAACTATCAATAAAATGTGATTTTTGAATTTATTTGAATTTCATATACAGTTACTCACAAAAGTACTCGGGCGCTCATATCTTAGTAATGTAAGTTGAACTTTTTGAACTCTTTTTAGCATATAAAAATCGCTTTTACAAAAATACTTTTCAGACATTTTTTGTAGATAATTTCATTCCCTTCATTTTTGTTTCCATACGAAATCTCATGGGAATCCCCCGAGAAAACCCAAAGAATTCCATAGTACATTTTTAATTTTATTAAAATGTTTTATCGAATTTGCTCTAAGTCATTCTCGGTCGAAAACGAGGCGGTAAAATAAAAAAATGCATATGAACAAGAATGAAGACAATGAAATTTGGGACAAAAAATGTCTAATAAGTATTAGTGTTAAAAATATTTTTATATGATAAAAACAGTGTTCAAAAGGAATAATTTACATCAGCGCCGTAACTACCAGTGTTCTATGTGTTCGGTAGAACACGGGCCCCCGGCGAAAGGCGTCCCAAGGATCCACGTCAAAAAGCATAAATTTGGTAAAATATTAAATAAAACACATTTCGTGGATATATTTTTCGTAGAAATATAAAAGATTATAACAGTAGATTTTCAATACAAGAATACAATATGACAGAATTGTTTAAATTATCAAATTTGTTGATAAAATGCAACAATTTAAGTACCCGGTATCGGGTATAATTACCTAACTTAGGCACCGCACCGCTTATCTCTTTGAAATTACCTGAAATTTTAAAATTCCTTTGTGCATATTATATTTGAGGGTTTTTCCATAGTTTATTTGAATGTAACAAAGATGTTAACCAATTTATTGTTAATGTCGTTAGATAAAAATGAAATCAGTAAAGCAAAATCATTAAAATATTATTTAGTAACCTTTGTAACCATATTTTTAATTGTACTGTAAATAAAAATTCTTTTCAACCAAAGCAATAGCTATTTATTTGGCAAATCCTTAAATCATAAAGGCAAATTGGTTGTAAATAAAAGCAGATTTTTCGGAAAGAAGAATGGGAAGATTTTTTGATGAGATAAAGAATCATTTTCAAATTAAAAGTACTGAACAAAAGTTTAAAGTAAACTTTTTTTTTAAACTTTAGATATAATAATTGCTCAGATGAATAGAAAAAAGTCGTAATTTAATTAACATTAAGCCAATTTTCGAATATTTAGCTCTGAAGTTTTAAGTAACGCATCGGACATTTTTGAGTTGTTTCAACTAGGGCAACAGTTTTATTTAAAGTAGTATTCTAATGACGTTTCTGACTCAATTTTTTCGCAACTACTATCCTTCTGTTATGGAGTTATTGCATTGTATTTTAATCAACAATTTTTCATCTCCAGCAGCTTCACTGAAATAATAACTACATGTTTCTTTTTTTTACCAATCCCAGTTTCAGTTTCATCTATGAAACGTTCATTTTCAATTAAAATTAATAAAAAACTCTTTTCGTAATTCGATAGAAAATAAGGTTGCAAAAAAATTGGTCTTTTCAAAAATAATTGACAATTTTGGAAATTTAAAAGTTTCGGGGGTTCCACTTCCGGAAATTTTTATTGTTACAAACAAATTTTTTCAATATTTTATTTTTCTAAATTTATTAAAAATTATTTTGTAAAATTAACTCATTATTTATTTTTTATTATTTAACTTATTTTTATTTAAAACAAACATTACATAAAAAGTTAAGAACCTTTCTTTCTTATTCACACAATTATTTTCTATATTATCTATACCTTTTTAACCGACTTCAAAAAAGGAGGAGGTTATCAATTCGGTTGTATTTTTTTTAATTTTTTTTTTATGTTTGTTACCTCAGAATTCCGTCATTTATGAACCGATTTTCAAAATTCTTTCGGCGTTGAATCAAATATAGTTTCAAGTTGGTCCCATTAAAATTTTATTTATATTAGACCTTGAACTTCGAAGATAAACCGCAAAAACCGTCAAACTTTTCCTCAACTCTCCTAAAAATCGGCTTAATAACGCATTAAGGACTGCGTACCTGTACCTGTTTCATTTATTACCTGTACCTGCCCGGTGGGTCAGAATTTTTTCTTAAGTACCCTACTGTTATTAATCTTCTAAGTAGTACGTTAAGTATAAGGTAAATGGTAAATACATTTATATCAACTATTTTTTACTTTTTAGTGCATTTTAACAATCCCAGTTTTAGTTGCATATGCTAAACGTTCATTTTCAATTAAAATTAATAAAAAATTCTTTTCGTAATTCAATAGATTTTCGATAATAAATAAAGTTGCAAAAATTGGACGTTTCAAAAATAATTGACAATTTTGGAAATTTAAAAGTTAGGAAGAGAAAACTATAGCTAGAAGCCTTAAATTAATTTAATAATTCAAAATTTTTGTATTTGTACTGAGATTGTTAAAAACAAGAAACATGTGGGGATTATTTCAGTAGAACTGAAAAATGATGAAAAATTGTTGATTAAAATAAAATCTAATCTAATCTTATTCTAAATTCGAAATCTAATAATCATCTTTGAACCACACTGCTTGAAGGACAATAGTTGCGCAGAAATTGCGTCAGAAACGTCATTAGAATACTTTAAATAATTTTTAATTTTTTAATATAATTTTGTTTAAATAATAATTGGTACCATATAGTAAAATATAAATATTACTACTTTTAATAATTATAATTATAAGCGCTGTTGTATTGTGCAATAATTTTTTAACACTTAGGAAAGGGGTCCCACGACGAACTTTGAACACGGGCCCAAATTTTGTAGTTACGGCACTGATTTACATTGCTAACAATATTAGAACATATGAAATCTTGGGAATATCAGATCAGATTTTTTTTGCTCATAAAAATTCATAAAATTTCATAATGAGCTAGAAATTTACTGTAATTAATTGTGTAAAAATCTGAACGCAAAATCCAAAATATACAGGATACATCGTTAAGTTTCGAGTTATCTTGAAAAATTTAGTTTTTGCGATATTCGTCGTTTCTTATGCCGGCTATTTTATAAATTTAACTTCATTAATTATGGGAATGACACAAAAATTCACATACATAGGTGTAAATACCCGTATCGTGCAATTTATGTATCGATGTTTTGATAAAAAATTTTTGTTTTAGTAAAAACCTTCCCTTCTTGATGTAATTTGTAACTAATTATAGGGTATGACTTAACCAATACTTTTTTTTAAATTAAAAAGAGATTACTTGATGATAAAATGCACATGTGACAATTGCTTGTGTGAATTATTGAACAAACAAAGGGCGGCGTATTTTGATATAGTAGGTAATTATTTTTATTATAATTTTATGCAAGATATGGAAGTCCACGAGTGGGTAACTAGAATCTGTACCTATGCACATTCATGATTTTATATTAACTTGCGTAAGTTAATATAAACGTATGCTTTTTAATGTTTTCGTTTTGGTGATAACTTCCTGCAGAATTTGCGAAGATTTAATTTTAACGGCACTTTTATAGCGACAAAATAATTTAAACTGTGTTGGTATATTAGTCAAATATTAAAAAATAAATATCAGTGGCGTAAATCACACCTGGGCAATTATATTTAAAATTAAAAATACTGCGAGGGGGGGGGGTATGATAAAATCATATGTATTTTCTCATTAACTTTTTTGTTTGATACTTTTGCAATTTGGACCCCCCCCCTCCCTCCCGGTGTTACCTGGTTCTCCGGGCAAAATTAATCTTACTCGATACATATCTGTTTCCTTCATGAAAAAATGTACGTTCACAACCAACCGTGTCAGTGTGAATCTACGCCACTGCTTGATTTTAAAAACATAAGAAAACAAAATTAAAAATATACTTATTTATGTGGTAATAATTTATCTCATAATTAATTAAATTCTTTAGAAATTCTAAAAATTCAATTATTTTTTTTTGGCAATTGTTTGCCAAATTATTTATTTGTAAAAAACGAAATCGTAGGTATGTGAACTGTGAAAGAATAAAAAACGAAGAAGAGAAGTGGCAGATGGTAATGTTAATTCGTACAGGTAAATTTTTGTAGGTACCAACAAAATACCCTTACTAATCCCCTACCACTACGCATTAGATAACTGGAAATTGTACCATTGTTGACATTGCCGTCATTGCTACTCCTGCACTGGAGTGGTAAGGTTGTGTTCCAGTTCAGTGTTCGTCGTTCGTGTTTTGTTGTGTGTTTACAATTACGAAATTTTGGTGTTTTAACTAAGTGTCATCTTGTGGTTTTATTTAATTAAGTGCAAGTGATAAATTTTAATTTCGAAAATGGATATATCGTGTAACGAAAATTCCACCGGTACCAATTTTGCTAAAAGGGATCCCAATATTTTTGGCGACGACCGGGTTATAGAAAATTTATTGAAGGACGAAGTAAGGTACATGCCGACTTGTAATTATTTCTTGGAAGTTCAAAGTGAAATTCGTCCCTACATGAGGAATGTGGTTGGAACTTGGATGATGGAGGTAGGTTTTGGTCTTGGCCGCTTGCAGATTTTTTGATAACTTTTGCTAATTATTTTCTACTTGGTTATTGCAGGTTTGCGAAGAGCAAATGTGCGAAGAACAAGTCTTTCCCTTGGCTATCAATTACATGGATCGTTTTCTATGTGTGTGTCCCATCAAACGTCAACAACTTCAGCTTTTGGGAGCCACTTGTTTACTTTTGGCTTCAAAAATTCGCAGCAGCACTCTCCTCTCCATCGATTTGCTATGTGCATATACAGACTACAGTGTGACTTACAGTCAAATTTCGGTAAGTCCAATATTTTTGTTTTCCTTTTCGAGTCTTGGTATGTCGCCGAATTGGCGAGTTGAAATGACTATGTAAACAGGAACTTCCTGCGAACGGTTATGTTTAGCAACACTAGACGTATCAATGATTAAGCGCCATTGGCCCAAATAATTCTTGGCCGTTATAGTTTGGCAATTTGATTGGCTCTTTGTATCCACTTCACGTTTGAATAATTCCAAGTTTCTTCTGATATTGCGTGTATTAAAAAAATTAATCGCTGTGGTGAGATGATGGGTATTTCAGTATCCGGGAAAAGGATTCAAGGTGGTTGACCACCCTTCATAAGACATCTACACGATAATTTGCGGTGAGATGTCTTCGTTTAAGGAAAGCGCCAATCATTTGTATTAATCTAAGATTATGAGACCTGCCACGGGTTAGATTTGAAGATAAAAATTATTGCCGGAAGTGCGACGCATTGTCATCACCCAAAGCTCAACTTTTTGTTTCCAAATTACGAACATCCTTTTCGTGTCTTTGGACTTAAACACTCGCATTGTTTCATTGGAGGAAATATTAAGATAGTCTGATTAAGTAGTTCAAGTTTGGCTTGATGGTAATCTAGAAATTCCTGAAGGTGGTTCAGTCTGTATGTGGCAGGTGCACCAATATTATGTGATGTACAACATATAGAAAGCGCCCAATATTTATCTCAAATCATCCTATTTTTTTTTTATTTTGAATAAATTTGCAGCTGCTTAAATTTTTGAAATAAATCGTGGGTCGGGCCATGGAATATTTTTTTACTATTGCTCAAGTTTTTAATAAGTTTTAATTTTTTTCCGGAAGTTGGACGACGCGACGCCCACGACATGCAGCGCAATGTCCGCGATAGGTGAGCGTGCTGCCTTTGCCAATTTTTTGCAATCGTGTAATTAACCGTTTTCTAATTGTTTTTTTTTGTTATTGTTGCATTGCTTACTGTTCAGGTTTTCTGGTTCTAAATTACTGATACCTATTAAATTTCTACCTAATTACCAAAATAAAGGTATCCTAAATTTGCAAATTCAGAAATTTTGCTAATTAGCAATAATTATAACTGCAAAACGCAAGTTTTATAAACAAAAATGAAAAGTGGAAAACTGGAGGATACAACTGTTTCGATCTTATTGCATCTCATCATTTTGATATTTTGTTGAGAGCTGCTTTTATATAATACAAAGCTGACTCGCCTGCCAAATTGAAATTTAATTTAATTTCAAAATTTTTACATCGGAATTAGTTGGAACCATGAATAGATTAACGATATTCTCATTCGCCTTATGAGTTTCCTTCACTTTTAGTCAAAAAATCATTTTACTCTTGCGACCCCCCCCTCATTAATCCCCAGATTTTGGGAAGTATTTGTACAAAGTGGAAATAAGATGGAAAGCTAATTAGTGAAACAATTTTTTTTTCTTTTTTTAATATTTATCTTTTATCTCGGGTATTTAAAAAAAAAATTTGTTTTATATTTTTTTTATAATACAACAATTAAAGCTATAGTTGGTTCAAATTTGAAATTGAGCCAAGGGGGGAGGGGGGTCGCTGAGAAAATCTAGTAAGGGAAAATTCGAGGAAATCTTTAGAATACCATAGACTAGCTTTTTTACTCTGCTTTTTCGACTGAGTATTTAAAATCCAATCTAATAATGATCTCTTAATTGAAAAACCGATCTATAAAAATTTATTTTGCTATTTTTTTTGTATTCTTTCAATTGCATATTGAAAGTTCTGTTGTATACGACAATGAAAAATTTACATTTAATTGGTTTTACATAGAGGCATTCAGATATATAAAAAAACAACCCTATACATAATATAATGTCGCGTTGTGCGGGTATATCGTCTACATTCGCGGTCATTTATTGGCTGCCGTTATATTACGCGACTTTTACTGTATTTCTTGAAACCCCCGAGGGGTAATCTGTCTTGAAAAACCCTTCATAAAATAAAGTGGTGAGCCAAAACTCACTGTGGCTTGTTTTTGTCATTTGTTTTCGTCATTGTTGCAATTTAATTCCTTTCATTTTTGAATCTATAAATTTTTTTATTTTGTCGCACCGTTTCGGAGGTGAAGTGACTAAAAAACAGTCTGTATCTCAGAAACGGTACGACGAAATAAAAAAATGTTTGTAAAGAAAATGTAGGCAATGAAATTTTCAACAAGAAACATCTATTAAGTATTGCTAATTAACATCCCGATATAAATTTATTTTAAATAGCCGAATTTTACTTAAAAACAAACATTCTTGCCCATCTAGACGGTTCTGTCGGTTCATTGGGATTATTTTTACAAGCGATCTATTTGATCTGTACTTTTTTGGGACATTTTAATTGCCAGATTAACTTTTATTATGAAATTAAACTAAAATCTTTTGCCAACAAAATCTACAAAAAAGGGTTTACATAAAATGAAGGTTTTCATTGTTCAATTTTACCTTATTATCTGCTTAAATTTTAATGCTATCTTCAATTCCATCAGAAAATTAAAACTTAGTCAAGAAAGGGATTAAGAAAGAAAGAATTAACCTCAAATAATAAATCAATGACACCAACAGACTGCGGTTCAATGCTTGATCGCGCCGGCTGCATTGTTGTGATCTAAAGTCTAAAGTTCAAATTCTATCTATAGGCTACACGCTCGACCAACGTGGGGTTTTAACTACCAGAACCTCTTCTAAAAACTCTTAATGAAAGGAAAAAAGGAGAGACCTGTGTTCAGTAGTAGACTTAATTTTCCGCCTAAATTTTACTGCCAAATTAACTTATTTTATTAAAATGGGTCTTAAGTGTCAAATAAATCGATTGAAATCTACTATTTTGATTTATTGACTTTTATTATAAATAATCCTTTTCATTTATACTTTTTTATAATTAAAACAAAACTAGGTTTAATTATTAGGTTTTTATAAAATTTTAAAAGGTTAATAAGTTAGCGTGAAAACGTTTCATATTAATATATTGCTATGATATTTTTCTTGATTGGGTGCGAATTATTTTGCTATTATTAATTTAAATCTATAATCAATTTTCTCTTTATTATTCTGGGGTTTGTTGATATTTGGGAACATTATTTTTGTTTAGTGTAGGTTGAAATCTGAACGTTCTGCTTTATTAATCTAACCCTACGACAAGGACTTTATGGTTTCCAAGATATGAGGATTGCTGAGTGGGTTAGTTTGTTCGATTTCGGTTTTGTGGAATAATTTCTTGAATTTTTTCCTTGTTGCAATAAAACAAGCCATAAACGGCATGGCTTTGTTCAGTAATAAGGTGAACTAATCTCGGTTAATTTTACAAGGGGCTTCGCACTGTCGGTGCTCATCAGGACAATACTCTCAAGCTATTACTTTCGGTTGCCCTGGGCTAGACTTTTTCGAGAATTAGCTCCTTTACCTGAGACTATTATACTATTTTGTAATTTAAGAATTTATAATTCAATTATTTTAAAATGTCCATAATTTATTTTTTGTGAGTTTTGATTTCAAAATGTAAGCACGCATTTAATTGGCTTACATTAAGATTAGGATTATTTAAATTTATCGAGAGGGTAGATTATCAATATTGATAGATTATCGATAGGAGTCTGCCGCTATTTGTTGTAATAAATCTTCACCTTCGGCGATAAGTTTTTCTATCTGCATCTTTTAACACTTTTTAAAAAGTTTTCATTGTATATTTTGAAGTGCATATTTATACATGGTGATGAGCATCCTTTCGATACCGGATGTAGGTACCTAAAAATATTAGATATCAAAATGGACCTTCTTTTTGGTTCATTGTATTTGAGCCAGACAGTTTTTTATAAGGTTCAAATAAGAACGTGCAATTATTTATTCGTGTTACCGATTAACCATAGGTTTATTTATGCGTATGTTAATTATTTCCTCTCTGCAAGGGGAACAAGTCGTAGAATCTTTAGACATCTTGATTCTCTTTATTCTGTTCCGGTCCTTTTTCTAAACCCTCGTCGTTGCCAAAACCTCTGTCCGAGTCCCGTATCGGAATTTGTCCCCTTGCATTGCATCGCTCTATTTTCTCACACTTTCAGCTTTTGAGGCTGTTTGTGATCTCGTTTCGAAATGTTTGTGTAAAGCGAAACGAGGGTTGAAAGATTTAACTTGTTGATATATTTTTATTTGTAGGTAGGTACGTATGGGAATTTAATTCGGGGCAGTTTTGAAACCCACCTAGTGTTATTGTGTTATTTTTGCATTGTTTAATTAGCTCACTTACAATGGAATCGTTTTTGAAAGGCATATTTAGAATTTTTATCCTGACCTCCCGGTAATGGTATCCGGAAATATTCGTGTCCGTTTTGTAAAAAATCAAATTACGTAAGTGATCCTGTGGTCATGCTAGGTAAACACCTAATAACATATATGCAATTTTGTTATAACGTCTTCGAGCAGGTCAATTATTAGTTGAACTTCCTCGAGAGGGGTTTTCTTTCCCATTCATGTAGCGTAAATTCGACGACAGACGGTGGTGTTTTTTACTTGAAAAAACACGTGGTACTCAATTTGTCTGTAAAGTCGGTTTACGGACGATAATTTTACGTGATAACGTCATAAGAAAACATTGATGAAAAAATGCATACTTGTATGAATTGAATTGAATTATGTTTATATAACAGATAATACGAATTAAAATTATGTTATTACATTAACCCTCAATGGGTTAGTGCGTTATGTGCATGAAACATAATTGCATCATTTGGTGATCGCGATATCGAACCTCATGCCGGACAAGTTTTTTTTAATGGCATTTTATAATTCAAATGTTGTCTATGTATGATGCAAAGCCGATCGTGACAATTTTTCGTGCGTGCAGCCGGTATATCAATTTATAAGACGTTATCAGGTCAAAAATTCCCGCGCGTTCCACCGACTTGTTCCAACGTCTCTGTTTTTTCGCGATGCATTTCTGCAATCTCCTCGGTTTAAATTTTAATCAGTTAAAAGCGCGGGATTCGGGGCGATATTGTCCACCACTTCTCCGTTTTCCCACAGTCGTTACAGCATCCCAATGTATTGTTCTTGGAACTTCCACGAAATGCCCCTCGATGGTTTCCCTATATTCTGTCTGACTAGACATTTTAGAAAAAATTCTCACAATGTGCTAGGTGCATTGTTATGTAGGGTTGCGATTTGTGTAACCAAATTTCACGACATCCATTTGTCGTCCCCAAACCGCAGTATTTATTCAAATGTCGTTTGCGGTCGTTTCGGACAATAGGACGAGTTTATCAATAATTTGGTGCAATTATCCTCGCCTCATTTTTAATAGCGAATTTTAATTTGTTTCAGGCTTGGGAAATACTGGTGCTCTCCAAGTTGCAGTGGAATGCCGCATCGATTACCGCATTTGACTACATCGATCAAATCGCCGAGCGGTTTTCTTGGGGGAGTGAGAGTTCCTACTTGCGCCGTCACGCTCACACTTTAGTCTCGATATGTTACACAGGTAAGCATCTCCGTTTTTTTTTTTTTTCGAGTGACCAATATAATTTTTCTAAAATATGTCTCCGATCGATAATAAAAAGTAAATAAAATGATAGCACAGCTGCAAAACTAAAGTAATGCACATGTCCACGAATCCCTGGTTTATCAGGTTCCCCCGACAGCTGTAGATGGATAACGATAGCAAGTCCGATCAAATACTGTAGGAGTGTAAAGCTTTTTAATTCCGATGGGGTGTTAGCCCAACCTAATTGTACAAGCAAACTCTTTATAATGCTCACCTAATGCGTAATATACGCACCTACTAGTTACCAGACAAGGTGTTTAATTTTTTTATTTCCATAAACAAAGCAGCGTCTGTACATAAAACCCTTGCACTCTTTTATGCTCATGAGTTCATGTACAGTTCGAATGGAATTCTTCTTGTTAGCGATTCGCAACATGTTGGACCAGTTCAGGTCGTGTGCATTTTTACGATGCTATATTGTTTGGCTAACAGATGCCCGAATTAGTATTTTTATTTTGGCGGCGCTGATTTTAACTTCTCCAGGTGGTTCGCGATAGGTGCAGCAGCAGCAACCTGGACATTTAAATGCGACTCCATTTTTAAATGGCTTGATGGTTCAATAAACAATAGGTGACACGTGCTCGTTGAATTTTTAACTTTTATATTAGCCAACAGATGTTTGGCGTGGTGCGATGATGAATCCCCGAAAAGGATTGGATAACTAATCAAATATAGCTTCGAGTATTTTGTCTGTATTATCATCGCCGATAAGATAATTACTGCTTCTCAAAGAAAAATGGAATTATGTAAATTGCTTAGAACAATGCCGCAATTGAGTTAGTAATCTTCTTCCGCGGTTAAATAAACAGAATATCGAGATATCAAAATTTTTGCTAAATGAGACGGAAAAGATTCACGGAATTTTTAAATCGATAGAAGGCAAATTTTTATGGTGTAATTTCAATTACCAAAAAGTCGACTGGGTGTGAATCGCATGAGTGACTTCGGAAGTCGACGGTGTTTTATTGCCGCATTTGGTGTAAAGTTATCTAAGCATTTTTAGTCAGGTGACGAGGAGGTCGATTCCGGGGTTCGACCCTTATTACTCCGGATCCAGCTGTATACTTCGGTATGACCAATGCTTGCAGCTGGAAATGATATCAGATCTGTGAGTTACAATGACGATAAAAAATGACTTCCAATAAAATGCAAATGATAATAATAATAATAATAAAAATTGCGACTTATTCATCTCGAATGTGGGGTCGGAAAACTAAGGGTTTGTTCTCGTTGCAACCGAGTTTTAAATTTGCCTATGGAAGAGGTTTGGCTTCGAAAATAGAGTAATAGATTCCCATCATGAATTAGCAGTTTGTCGGGAATAGCTAAACGTGTATTTAATGAGAACGATACCGTTCCCTAACATTAACGGCAGTTGTAGTAAGTGTTTCTAACGGCAGGAGGTTAGTAACCCTATGCGCCGTCTTAAGGGTGAAAAACCAGCTTGAGCGTCTGCGTCCATCCCCTTAGCAAAAGAAAACTATCCTGTCCTGGCACAAAGGCATAATCATAATCGTGAACTTTCATAAAGCAAGTCTGGGTCCCCAGGCAGGATTGTGAATAATACAGCAGCGGCCACCCGTGTTTTTTTTCTTACTCACCCTTCAATTGGCCGTCTTACCCTCTTGTAACAAAAGATCGCAATGCATTTTACTCGATTTTTTCCATAGTCTGGGACTCCTTACGACCTTTTCAATATATTCCAATAACAATGGGTTTTAGGGTGCTTGCGTCACCGGTGCACAAATCTTAACACCTGGTTGGCCCGTGCCGTCTAAGAAGCTGGGATTCTTCTGCGACAATACTAACGTCTCCGAAATACCGTACTCCTGATTTATGTACCTCAGCTTTGTGGAACACGTGCACACATGTCGCGTGTCCAACAACGTTAGACTCCCCCGACACCCTTACTTTTCTTTTCATCCCCGTTAATACACTTAAGAAAATCTGCAATCGGGACAAATAATGCCCATTTTGCATCTGCCTATCCTACAAATATTAATTTGCATTGTTACCTTCCCCGATAACGATACCACATATTTTCGCTTTCTTATACTTGAAGACCCCACGAAGTAATAACAGTTGGACATTGTACAAGGGGTCAAAATTGAAGAAACCTCACAGCTGGATTGTTTGTAAATACTTCGTACTCGCCACCAACCGAAAATAAATAATAATTATATGCCATCGCTGGCATCGCTCACTTAAAAATATTTTCAATGTTTTCTAAATTTCCTGCCTTTTTATTAGCTCCTCGTATAAATTAAAATTAATTTAATCAAGATACTCACATAATTAAATTTTATTAAATTTTATTCATAAGCATAAAATTTAATTAGTAATTTTGAAAAATGTGTTCATTGTAATGAACATTAATGAGCACCATTAATTTTTAAGTATTTGGTACAGAATCGAGCATTTTTCGATCCTATGTTGTAAATTAAATTTTTTTTTCATCTAAGTTGTACAATAACAACCGTAAAGTATTGTTTCTAAACAATAAAGAATTTTTACTTCGGACACGCGATTTCTTGCGTAATGGGACTAAACTTTTACTACAAATTTACTTTCGAAATCATATTTCCTGAAGCATTTTGACGAAATAATATTATAAATCCATTATTTAGATAAAAATTCTCGAGGGGGCAGAACAAATTTACCCCCCCATTATCTGGTCAAGTCAAAAATTATCTGACCCCTTCCCCATCAAATTGATTTTTAATCCAAAAAAAAGAAAAAATGAAATTCGTTAAATATTGCAAAGTAAAAAATGTTCTTTTCACTAATTTTTTAAAGAAACAGAAAGTCTGGATGGCTATACACAATAAATCTTGGACCCCAAAAATTTGTAACAATGCGTCTTTACAGTGACTTACTTTTAGTTGGCCATTGTTACGAGCTACCTTGCAGAAATATCTCGAGCAAAGGGGCTGTGCCCTTTTAAGCTATATTTTACAATATCATAGCGGACCACATCAAATTGTGTATCGCCTTTTATTGATTTAAGGATTAGAGATTTTGTGACGACTGTAATTGATAAAATCCCAGCTGCAGATCTGTAATTCTTAAGGCCTTCTGCGTGTATCTTGATTTTTTGCATCATTTTTCTTAGGTACCTACTATAAATCTTACCACTATTTGAACATTTTTCTTTTTTTTTTGGTTTTATATTTAAATAATACGACGTAGAAGTATTTCTCGTTAGGTAAATATCAGACACCAGGTGCAGGGTGTTCGTCGCTCTTTTTGCCCCTATAAATGTTTTATTAATTTTGTAGTATAGTATTATTATAGTTCCTTCACATTTCCTCCTCGTACAAACAAGAAAGGAGGTGAAGAAACTGGAAACATATGCCAAGGAGTGCATCGTCCAGCTATAGGGCAGGTGGTCCGTAATTTCTTTTTTTATATGGTGAACCCTTCAAACCTGTTGTCCCTGTCGCGTATGTGAATTCTAATAGTTTCATTATTCTTAATTTGTCCAATAACCTCTTGATGCCGCGCATATGTCGCTATTGTTACGTTGGTACCTATGTATTCTCGTTGGGGTAACTCCCCGCGATCTTAAGTATCGAAGCGTTCCGCTACGATTATTTTTAAGGAGTCCGTTCTTCAGGTGGCAATTAACAATTGATATTAGGTTACCGGTTAAACCAACTGTTGCACTTTCATTGAAAGTAAAAAGCAGACGATCGTCTTCTAACAGTAAGCCGATCTGTCGTAGAAGTCAACGAATTGGAACAGCAACTCGCGTGTGTTAGTGGCGTGTGCCGTAGCTATCCTAACTTCCTCAAGACGACACACTTTCGTACTTCCGGAAACAGAAGATACGGAGATAATCAGATAATTGGACCGCATTAACTTGTCAGAGGGTAGCTTTTGTTGTTATTTATTGCAGTACATGCATATTAACCACCAAAATTTTAAAGTCGCTTAATTTTTAAATGTCACTTTCAATATCAAGTTGGAGGTTCGTTGCTCCAAATATAATTATTTTTTTTTTATATTCCTACTGACATCTGACTGGGTTCTTTAGCGTAGCAGGTGAAGTTCAAAGTGGTTACGAAGGAACATGTGGCATTATAACTTCTGTTGAACTTTTTGTATATTACAAATCAAGGTCAAGATTAGCGTGTGGAAATTTGAAAAAAATTGAGTCCATAATTTGTATCATATTTTGCAGGTTCATGACATTTTCTTGGTCACATTTCGTCGAGGTCTTTATTCCCGATGCTTGTTAAAATTTTATATTTTGAAACCCATGCTTTGTTTTGTTCATGTGGTTTGTTTTTATATATCGCGCTTTGGTCCATACAGCGGCAGATGTTTAGCGTGGTGATTTAAACACCGTAATCGAACGATGTCGCAATCGAAAGCAAGGTGCAGACCATGAACAGACATGGGCACTGGGTACACCATACCTGACTGTCTGCCACCTGCCGTATTTATAATTACCACACTACAATAATTAGCCTATGACATGAACTTTCCATTATGAATTTCGTTCACTTGTTTTCCGAAGGATAATTGGAAATATTAAAATTTCTTTACTTTACTTCTTCCTACCTGTATAATACCCAACTTGCAAAAATAGGTACGTTCGTACCACCATTCCATAATAGGGAGTCAGGTGTCGGGTGACAATGAACCCTAATTCCCATAGGTAAAAAGTTGCCAACAAAATAAATTGATATCTAAAATTTTTAATACGTTTTATTTTGAAGTACAGGGATTCACAAACAAACAAAACTGCTTATAAAGGGAAACTAAATTCAGTAATTTACATCTTTCCGTTGGGATTCCTGAATTTGGGGCGAAAAAACCGTTTAACGTACAACATTGTAAAATTTTAAATACAACCGCTCAAAATGACAAATTTTAATTTTATATACAGTACTCACAAAAGTATTCGGACGATCTTATGATAGCAATGTAAATTGTTCTTTTTGAACACTGTTTTTATCATATAAAAATGCTTTTTACGGCAATACTTATTAGACATTTTTTGTGGAAAATTTCATTGTCTTCATTTTTGTTCATATAAATTTTTTTATTTTGTTGCTTCGTTTTCGACCGAGAGTGATTTAAAGCAGACTCGGGAAAACTTTTTAATAAAAATTAAAATGCACTATGTGTTTCCCAAATGTCTCGAAATTAAGGAACCCCAAAATTAGACACTAGTATCATGGGGACTCCCAGAAACAGTTTCGTTACAAAAATAAAAAATAAAGCAACTATTTCATTTTAAACCCTTTTAAAACTCCATAGCTCCGATATTATTGATTTTTTAGGTTTAATGGATTAGAAATTGTTTAAAGATCATTCGTTTATCTACAAATTAGATTATAACCCCTTATCGTCTAGAATCAACGGATTTCAAGTTATGAAATAAATTAAGGGAAAAATTGTTAAAAAAATTCAGGTTTTACTTTTTTAACTTTCCTTGCGAACCCCGTATCTCTTAAACGAAAGGTCTTAGAAAAAAAACTGACTGCTCAAACCGGATAGGAAATTTAACGGGCTACAACTTTGGTCAAATAAATTTTTTTGGGAAACCAAACGTTTTTACAGAAATTCTGAAAATAAAGAACAAGGTGTTGGTAAAAAAAATAAACAACAAACTAATAAATTAACAACAATAATAAATTAACTAAATAAAACGTCAAATCAAATCAAATTGAGATTTTTAGCAATTTTGTGAATTTATTTTTTTTACCTACACCTTGTTTATTATTTTCAGTATTTCTGTGAAAACGGTTGGTTTCCCAAAAGAAATTATTTGACCAAATTTGTGGCGCGTTAAATTCCCTATTCGGTTTGGACTTGGTATTGCTTACCACTTGGTTGTTATTTTGCAATTTCAGTGCGATGAAAATAATACCAGTGGTAACTTTTTCTTTGCATTTACAACAAGTTTTTTATCTTTTTATTTCGTGGGTTCGCGGACCTTCCAAAAAACATGCCGCAGACCCCCGGGGTCCACGGACCACTATTTGGGAAACACTGCACTATGGGATTCTTATGGTTTTCTCAGGAGATTTCCATGGGATTTTTACCGAAACTGCTTCATAAAAAAATGAAGGGACTGAAATCATCAATAAAAAAATTTTGTAAAAGCGATTTTTTTTATGCCAAAAAGAGTTTTCAAAAAGTACAATTTACATTGCTAACATAGAAGCGTCCGAATATTTTTTTGAGTAACTGTAAATTATAAAATAAAATTCTTATCCAAGAATGCGCATTATTATTATTACGTGAAAATTTATATTGAAAATAAAAATATTTACACAATCGTCACAGCGAAATTTTGTAACGATAAAAATGATATCAAAGAAAATTCCTGGAAAATTTTCAATATGCGGTAACGCAAAAGAATTTTTACATTTTTTTATATTTCTGGTGATTAATAAAAATTTTCTTTTGTTACAGAACCGGCTCTAATTCAAACACCGCCTTCCCTAATAGCGACGGCCTGTATATGTGCAGCTATGAAAGGCTTACGAATGCCATCAACAAATAATGCCACTTTTGATATGTGCACTCTTTTACGTATAAATTCCGAAGTTGTAGAAAATCTCCGCCACTTTATAGACCACACAGTTGAGAAAAGTTTACCGAAACAAAACGAAAAAATTGACATTTCAAATACAAATGTGTGTACCGATAATGGTTTCCAAAGTCCGAAATATGGCCAACCCGAAACACCAACCGAAGTTGAGAATGTAGATTTTTGAAAATGAACAAAAATTTCTTCAGTTGTTATTTTATTATTTTCTTTATAGTCCTATTTTTGTTGTGTTTGAAGAAAATTATTGAAGTAGGTTACCTTTAAATAAGACGATTCAGAACGTTTCGCAGTTTTCAAAAAACTATAAACTCAAATCAGTTGACGGTTAATGTTATATATTTTTCTTAGTTTCAATTTTATAAAAAAGTTTAGGCGAGTTTGCGTAGTTGTTAAATTAATGTATATGTTTTATATCGAACATAGCTAATGCAGGAACCGATTGGATCATTAAAAATGGTTACAAGGACCCTTAGCAAATATAAGCAAGGGGAAGTACCTGATTGATCTGTTACTGATAATGTGGGCTTATTTCGAAAATCCCACGTGATATTAACCGAGTGTCCATTTCATAACCAGAAATGTTACTTTTTGATCTCATTATTTACCAGTAGTATTGTAAAAAATGTGCCTTAGAAGAATTGAAGATCTCACCAAGATTTTCTTATGTGTGTACGTTGTATTTTGTGAAATACACAAACGTGCTGTTTAGAAAATTTATACTATAGTTAACCCCATTTTTTAAAATAGTTAATAATTAACGAAATCTGTGATTATAAACAATAACAAGCAGGTTAAAAAATAATAACAAAATTTAATGTTTCCAATTTTCTCGGATGATATACGAGGACAGAATTTTTCTTTTGATGTTATTTTTCATTTTGTTATCTAGTCTTAGTTTATTTATTTGTCGGTTCAACTTAACGTTAAGCACCTACATACACCACTTACAGCAGTGTACAAAATGTACAAAAAAGTATTACATTTGCAATGCATGTTGCAGTTTTTTGTACATACATTTAAACACACCAAAGTTATTTTAAGAAAACATTTCTTGCCGAACGTGGTATAGTTTTCTCCCAGTATTTTAAATACCCAAGAAGAAATTGCGATTTTCACATAGGCAACACGAAATCCACAATCGAACAAGGAATGTTTGTACGAATAAGTAGTTTTTAGTTTAAATGTGTAAGTTCTCACTGTTAATTTTATTTATTTATTTTTTCTTTTGTATTTTTATATAATAAAAGTCAAAAAATTATATTCCTGTTTTCATTAAACAAATTTTTATTATCCCAATTGAATTCTCTACGCGACATACTTTAGATGCAGGAGGCATTCGAGGAGCTGCAATAAAATCCATGTAAGTGTAAGGATCTGCCACGTGTAGTAATATTGGCATCGAGTAAAAATGGAATTGAGATTTAGAATAATTATGTAAAAATAATTAATGGAAATTTTTCTTCCCTTCGTAATTTTTTGGACATACCAAAATTATAATTAACCCACAAAAAGCAACACCGAAATAATATCATTTTTGTAATTAATGTTCCTATGTTAATAAACTTTTTCTCATATTCCAAAACAAAAAAAAATTCTAAAATCAGTTGTGATTTATAAAATTTATTTAAAAAATCATAAACTCTCAGTTTTACTACTGTTAGCATGATTTCATCTACAGAAACTATTCTTTCTCAACATATAATTTGTTTTTACAAATATTGGGCGAGGACTGACGATTGTGTACTCTAACGTAATAAATGTCATCGAAGTGTTTCCCAAGCATTAATTGTAAAATTTTAAAACTAAAATTTCTTGGTATTAACCTACACATCGCTAAATAATGAAACAGGATATTAAACTAATTAAAAAATAATCTGATCCAACCAATCAGGTGCACCTTAAGGCCAATTAGCAGAAATTATAAAATTCAAGTCAAGACTAAAGGGTTAGATTACAATACATAGAAGGAATTTACATATCCCGGTAATTACATCAGGTGAAATTTATTTCAGGTGTAAAATGACCGGTTAGTTTCACAAATTTCAAATATTCACAATACTTGAATAGCTTCCAAGTATTGTAAAAGGAATATCTATCTTTTGTATATCTTATCTTATATAAATAAATATCTTATTTTTTAAATAATAAAATGAAAGTCAATCAAAAATAAATGCTACCGAAGATCCTGTGTATTTCCTGGTGACCAGCATTTCGCCATCACTCCTAAATTGTTACTAAAATTATACGTTAAGTTTTGAAATATTTAAGTTATTTACATAATTATGCCATTATGTTTTCTCTGTCATCAGTAATTCTTAATTAATTTATTATTATTATTTATTAATAATTAATAAACTAAAACTAGTCCGATATAATATGCGATTTAAAATTTAATTTATTAAAAATTACTTATTATTATTTTACAATGAAAAACTGACATTTTATGTAGATTTTTAATTTTATTTTTATATTATCATCGTATTAAATTATATACGCAATAAAAATTTGTATTTTGGTTGTTTTTTTTTAACCTATAGATACCAAAAATCAGTTTTTATACTTACAGTAAATAAAACATAATAAACACATACAAATCCTCTCTCTAGCTATAACATCAATATTTCTACACATTCTTGAACAGCACTGTTTATTTTCTACTTGATTCTGTGTATAATTTTAACAACAAATAAATAAATTTGAATGAACTTTGGTAATAAAAATCAGTCGAATTTTTGAATAACAAATAAAATATTAAACAATATTATTTTGATCTGTTCATATGCTGGAAAAATCTTACTTAAAAACTTCATAATGATTATTTTTAAAATTATAATATTACAAATATTGTCGAAATCGATAGAAAATTTTATCTGTAATAAAAACTAAAACTACTCTTTTTGGGATACTATGATTGTAATAGTTTAAAGTTTAATCCTTTATCCTAGATTTCATTCTCTCTTATCTACGATAATATCTATCTGGCAAAAGTTGTTAATTTAAGGCTCCATCTTCTTCAAAAAGTTTGAACTATTTTCGAACTCGAAAGTTCAAAATCTGCATAAAATGATAAGTACACGAGTTCATTCGTATTGTTGTTATTAATTAACTTTTTTTAATTTCATTTATTGATATGTAAACTTCGCAAATATCCGCGTTATTGTAGAGAAAAATTCGGTTTAAAAATTTTGTTTTGTTTTTTACAGTTTTTAATTTCATAATGTAATTAAAAGTTCAATTTAAATTATGAACCTACAAAAACATAGCTAACAGTTTCTTTTAAAAGTTTTTGAAAGTGTAAATGTTATATATGATTTAGTTTGGGAGAAAAATATGAACTCCGAAGGCTCAATATAGCGTATATTTTGTACACTCGTCCCCACTCCCCAGCCTTAATCCGCGATCGCCTTTCCAATGAAACAGAAGGGCAACGTATCCACCGTTTTCCACCGGAAGCTCCTCAAAATCGGCCTAATTCGTTATTAAGCCGTTTTTGAGGAGAGTTGAGGCGGAGTTGAGGAGAAGTTTGAGGGTTTTTCCGGTTTATCTTCGAAGTTCAAAGTCTAATACAAATGAAATTATAATGAGACCAACTTAAAACTATACTTGATTCAACGCCAAAAGAATTTTGAAAATCGGTTAATAAATGACGGAGTTCTGAGGTAACAAACATAAAAAAAAAATAAATAAAAATAAAAAAAATACAACCGAATTGATAACCTCCTCCTTTTTTGAAGTCGGTTAAAAAGAGCACTTTTCGTATATTGTTTTAAGAATTTATTATTATAGATAATGATATAAAATTTGTTGAGCTTAATAAATACACTCTCGAAATACATAAAACAATTTTTTTAAATTTATTTTAAACACATATTATTATAAACAAAAATAACAGGCAAACGTAACTTCTGGAAAAGTAGACATGTCGCTGGCGTCGTTGATATCTTGATAACAAAATTTGGGTTCTGTTCAAAGTTCGTCGTGGGGCCCCTTTCGTTAGCGTTAAAAAAGCGTTAAAAAAATTATTACACAATACAACAGCGCTTATAATTATTATTATAAGTAGTACTATTTATATTTCACTATACGGTACCAATTATTTAAACAAAATTGTATTAAAATATTAAAAATTATAAATACAAATTATTTAAAGTATTCTAATGACGTTTCTGACGCAATTTTTGCGCAACTATTGTCCTTCAGGCAGTGTGGTTTAAAGGTGATATTATAAATTTTAAGACTTTTGTTATGGAGTTATTAGATTTTATTTTAATCAACAATTTTTCATCATTTTTCAGTTCTACTGAAATAATCCCTACATGTTTCTTGTTTTTAACAACCTCAGTACGAATACAAAAATTTGCAATCATTTACTAAAGTTAAGGCTTCTACCTATAGATCCTAGATCCTAAATTTTAAATTTCCAAAATTGTCAATTATTTTTGAAACGAACAATTTTTTTGCAACCTTATTTTCTATCGAAATAATCTTACCTCAGCCATCGAATTACGAAGAGAGTTTTTTATTAATTTTAATTAAAAATGAATGTCTTGTAGATGCAACTGAAACTGGCATTGTTAAAAACAAGAAACATGCAGTTATTATTTCAATAAAGCTGCTGGATGATAAAAAATTGTTGATTAAAATAAAATCCAATAACTCCATAACAAAAGGATTTTTAGATTTTATATAATCCTTGAAATACTGTCTGAAGGATAGTAGTTGCGAAAAAATTGAGTCAGAAACGTCATTAGAAAACATACTTGAAATAAAACTGCTGCCCTAGTTGAAACAACTCAAAAATATCCGATGCGTTACTTAAAACTTCAGAGCTTAATATTAATTAAATTAAGACTTCTTTCTATTCATCTGAGCAATTAAAAAAAAAAAGTTCACTTTAAACTTTTGTTCATTACTTTCAATTTGAAAATGATTCTTTATCTCATCAAAAAATCGTTTTGGTCTTCCCATTCTTCTTTCCGAAAAATCTTATTTTATTTATAACCAATTTGTCTTTATGATTTAAGGATTTGCCAAATAAATAGCTATTGCTTTAGTTGAAAAGAATTTTTGTTTCCAGTACAATTAGAAATATGGTTACAAAGGTTACTAAAGAACTGATTTCATTTTTATCTAACGACATTAACAATAAATTAGTTAACATCTTTATTACATTCAAGTAAACTTTGTAAAACCCAAAAATATATGCACAAAGGAATTTTAAAATTTGGAAAATTTCAGGTAATTTCAAAGGGATAAGCGATGCCTAAGTTAGGTACCGGTACCTTTTTAATACCAGATACGGGGTATTTAAATTGTTGCATTCTATTAAATTCTATCGACAAATTTGATAATCCAAACAATTCTGTCATAAAGTATTCTTGTATTGAAAATCTACCGTTATAATCTTTTACGTTTCTTGGGGTTTCTTGGTGCCAGGGCCGTATTTAGACTAGATTTTCGGGTGGGGGTTTTAAAAAAATTAAAAAATAAATAGCTAATTTATTAAAATACAAAGAAAACTAATATTCAAAACAAAAAATAAAAGCATAAAGTACAACATATTTAAAAAATAGAAGGAACTCAATAAATAAGTAAATACCTAAATAAAAAAGTTTAAGTCTCAACTTAAACCGTCAGTCATGCTAAAATCGGCAAAATAAATGCAATTTAAAAAAAATTAAAGTACCAACTGAAATCATCTTGCACTATGAACATTTAACCTAAAACCAAGTCACTGGGGATTGGCATAGTTCTATGTCTGGACATAAGAATAAGAGCTAGTCTTGTTAGTCTTTCTTATCCAGTAGAATTTCTTAAATAGCTTTTCCCTTTTTTGAGTGAAAAGAAACTTCTTTCCGGGGTAGCTGTTGGCCATACTAGTGAGCAGGGTAGTACACAGTATTTGTAGAAGCTTATATATTGTCGTGTTACGAAAGGAGAATTTGAACGCCTCAGTCCCTCAGTTGTAATTTTTGAATTGATTTGAAACCTTTAGGCTCAGTTGTTCAGTTGTAAGTTAAACCAGCAGATTTGAATTAATCAATGAAATATTACGTTGAAAAGCTGTTTTTTAAAAAACATTATTAGTTAATCTAAATTTTTTGGTTTAGCCTGCAACTGAACAACCGAACCTTGGTGATTTTTTTAAATTTAAATTTTGTTATATTAATTTTTGAAATGCAATATTTGCAGAAAAGTGAGTAGAAGGAGATTTTTTTGCCAAGATGAGGAAAACGACGAAGGCCTAGATTTTGCTCCACTAATTTTTTGAGTATAATTTTGTGCACGTATTTTTGAAATTAAGATTTTATTTTTGAGTATGGTTATTGAAAAATTTTGTTTGAATGCTTTCAAACTTTTGGTCGAAAGTGACCGAAAAAAAGTTTAATGTAAGAAGATTATTTAATTAAAGTGATTATATTTTCTAAGCAATTTTTTTTTAATTTGAGTTCGATATTCAGAGAAAATTTCGATTTTTGTGAACTTTATTTAAAGGGTGAAAATAATTTGTCTAGGAAACGACAAATTTTGATTACAGATTGACTTTTGGGCGTTATCGCGGATAAAATTTTGTTTGTGCCATTTTAAAAGTTTTGTTTACTACGATATTTTTAATAAGTTTAACTTTATTCATATATTTATTTTAAACTCTCTTGTAAAAAACCTTCTTTAAATAAAATTATTTAATTTTAAAATTTGAATAAAAATTACAAACTTTTAATTTAGTTTTGAGCTCAAGCAAAATAATGTTGTCAAAACGAACCCCAAAGTATAAAATAATTTATGGGTTTACAATACCCACTCTAATTTATTGCGGAAATGTTATTTTAAGCTATGCTGCCCATGTTGGTTATAAAATTTGTTTGCTTTAAAATTTTTGGTTCAAGCAATTTATAGCAATTTAAAATTTTTACCATAATAGTAAGAATTAAGATAAAATAGCTGATTTAATTTATTAGAAATATCTCTTTAGTTTTAATTTTTATTTAAACACTTCAAATTTAATGTCTTTTTTATAGTTTTAAAGATTGTTTTTGTTTTTTCTGATTTTGTTACGATTTCAGTCGGACTTCTAGTAGACTTCTTTATTTATTGATGAATAATTTCGGGGGGGGGGGGGGGGGTTGTAACCCCTAAAACCCCCCCCGTAAATACGGCCCTGCTTGGTGCCCCATTTTGCGAGAGACCCGTGTTCCACCAAACACATAGAACACTGCTAGTTACAGCGATGCGCTGGCCAGAGATTTAAAAAAACGGACATATTTTCACCATTTTTAATAAAAAATATTAGTAAAAATTAAAATTAAAGTGCACGGCAGCTATTCATGTTTAGTTAATCGGTTAAGTGATTCCGGAAAAACCGCCACCGTCCGTCGACCGAAAAAACGGTGTTTTGAAAAAAATGCGTTTTTCTAGTTTTTCTAATTAGGATATGTAAGTATATAAGTTTATCTTGGATTTGAAGATTTGAACGAAGGTTTTAATAAAATATTTATTTTTGAATTTTTGGTAAAGGTGCAATCAAAAAACTCCGATTTTTGCCGAAAATTGCTCTTTTTGTCTAATTAAAAAATAAGTTGTAATTGAAAAAAAGAACTAAAGAAATCTTTTTGGTTTTTTAATGTCAGATGAAGTAATCACGAGTTATCCTGACTACCGCTTGAAAACTTTTTATTGAGGTGATTCGGTTCTCACCAATACCACTGACTTATTTTTCAATATTTTTTTATAAAAATTTAGCAGAACGTTTTTAGAATAATTCTTAATGTAAAAAAATTTAAAAATATTAATAAATAAGGTTATTACTCTGAAAAAAACCAAATCACAGAAATATGTTTTTCTTGTATCTCACAATCACCCCCCCCCCTTAACGTGTACCGATCAAAATCTAAAAATTTGACTTGAAACATTTATATAAAAAAATCATTTTTGTAATATAATAAATTCTTGTAACGATTTTTTGTGACATTTTCAAATCTATTTAATTGAGATTTATTTCAATCGCACTGTTCGAATTTTTTTCCGAAGCAGTGAAATAAAAATCATGAATGCACATCAGTTTATTTGTTATTTATAATTGAATTTATTTTTATAGAAAAACTAGCTGGCAGAACTTTCATGAAAAAAAAAATCAGGTGAGATAAACAAATTTTGTTTTAACTATTCATAATTATTGTAACTTAATATTTTGAGTCGTTTCGAAATTTTGCATAGCAAAATTAAATTCCTTGTTGGGACAATTAATTGATGTTGGATCTATTTTTCAAAATATCAGGTGTTGTTACATCTCAAGATTTAATTTTTATAATAAACTTTGTGTTGGATTAAAAAAAGCCATTACTATCTAGGTAAGAATATTGCCAATTAGGCCTGTTTGCTCTGTCCTTTGCTGTTGTATTGTTATAATGGTAATTAATAAGAAAATTTTGTAATCACCAAATTTAAAATCATTTTTTTTATAATAGTTTCTTTTTTGTTCGACCTAGGGCCAATGGAAAAGAGTACATTTCCAGTACTTTAAAAATTCAGGATTTTTTTTTATAATTATAAAATTGTAAGTATTATTTAAATTTGTAAATTTTAATAATTTTTATAAACATTTACGTAATAGTAAACTACCCAACGTTTGTAGCCCAAGACTTTTAGCATTTAAGTTAGAAAAAAATACTGTAGGTCTGAAAATTGGCTTAAATGATCTTCAATCATTAGGTACTGAACAAGATACTAAAAATCCCAAGACTTCCACCGCCGTTAGTTTTTTTTATAGTAATAAAAGTATAAGTTAGAAAAATTTAAGAAAAATTGTTAATTGAAAATTAGTTCAAATACAGCTTGCTGAATATTGAAATTTGTCCATTTTGTTCAAAAATTGATGGAGATATGATTTTTCAAGAGGGAATTTTTTGCCTTTCAGGAAAAATCTAGTTTAGCCTAGCCTTGCATAATTATTTATTATTAAAAATGTGTGTTTTAGTAAAAATCGAAATTATGAATTAGTTACTTAAATTGCATTCTGACCAAAAATTCATTAATCTTTTTTGCATCTTTTTTTGTGAAGCTAAATAGCTCTTGCAGATTTTACAATAGTCTGAATTCTGATAAATTTATTGAAATTATGTAAATAATGCAAGATTATTTTTCTATAAACGCCAAAAAAGTTTACATAATTTTTTAAAGTGCACTATTAATTACCAAAGAACTTCGAAAAACAACTAAACTTGCCAAAGTTTTGTTATTTGGCAAATATTTAAGAAAACAGATTTTTCCATAAAAAATTATAAATTTTTATCAAAGCTAACAAAATCATCTTTAATTAATTATTATTTTTGAATGCATACCATCTTTCTGGACGAAATTATAGGTGCTTAAATTCAATCTTCGATAAATAATGTAATTTTTTAAATAAATAAAATTGTCTTATGTTTTATAAAATTAATTTTATAAAAAATAAAGTAACTTTTTTTTAATAACAGATAGCCATACAATGGCCAATTTTTACCACATAAAAATAAAGAAAACACAAAATTATCTTTTACCCTGCTATATGCCATTTTTTGTACGATCTTCATCTTTCTAGTAAATCGTAGAAATGCATGTTGAAATTTGATTTTTACAAAGACGAAAAATAACTCACCCTTAAAAAAATCATATCTCGATCAAATATTGCCGAAATTGAACAAATTTTAGTATTTAGCAAACCTAGATGTGATTAAGCTAATTTTCAATTAACAAATTTTTTGGTTGTTTGACCAAAATTAATATAAAAAAAATAATGACACCGACAATAGAGGTCTTTGTAAACCAAAATATAATTTTTTTGCGATTTGAGGTTCAGGGTGCCATCCACCATACCATCCAGCGAATACTATCTAATTTCTAATAAGATGTCCGGTTTTACCGCCAAAAGAGTGGCGCGATTCCACCCTAGTCGACAAATTTGCTACACTCAATGCCACTCCTAGCCCTAAATTGTTCAAAAATATTTTTCTTGCCTTTTATTTTGGTTTAAAATAGTGAAGCAGATTGAAACATTTCATTCATTAATATTTTTCAAATGTAAAAATATGTTTATTTATTGCTGACTCTAAAAGATGGCTCTAACTGAATATTTTGCAGGTATGTAAAATTAAGACCCCACTGCTGCTTAAACCAGATTAGGAATTTTACATTGGTAGTTAAATGCGCTAATTATGACCAGGGCCGTATATAAGGGGGGGGGGGGTTGAGGGTTCAAACCCCCTTCATGGGTTTGCCTATGCCAGCTAGTTGAAGTAACTAAATAACGTAATTATTCTTTACTTTTTAGTGCATTTTTTTCACAGTAGTTTTTCTTGAAGTCGGTTTTATTTTTTTTTAAATTTTTTATTTCATGCTTTTTAGTGCATGTTGCGTTCCGTAACTATTTATTGAAAGCGAGTATGGGTAGACCTACTAAACGCAATAAGAATTTTGAAAATCCGATCATAGTTGATATAAATGTATTTACTATTTACCTTATACTTAACGTACTACTTAGAAAATTAATAAAAATATGGTATTTAAGAAAAGATTATGACCCACCAGGCAAGATCAGGTAATATAAAACAGGTACAGGTACTCAGTACTTAATGCGTTATTAAGTCGATTTTGAGGAGAAATTTGACGGTTTTTCTTCGAAGTTTAAGATCCAATTAGAATGAAATTATAATGGGGCCAACTTGGAACTATACTGGATTCAACGCCAAAAGAATTTTGAAAATCGGTTTATAAATGTAACCTCGGTTCTGAGGTAACAAACATAAAAATTAAAAAAAAAAATACAACCGAATTGATAACCTCCTCCTTTTTTGAAGTCGGTTAAAAATAGAGAATGGTTTTGTAATTTTAAATTGTTTCTTTTTTTAATGTATTATTTTATATTTTATTTATTTTTTTTTTATTATCTAGGTACTTATTATTAATATTATTTTATTTGTAATTTTTGCTTGGTATTTTCTGATTACAAAAATTAATTTAAAATACAAGCATATGCCAACCTTTTCCATTAATTTTTAAAACCCCCCCCCCCCATGGCAAATGTCTAACTACGGCCCTGATTATGACGCCAATGTTCGTCTCGTTATGTAATTACATACAAGAAAATTAGAGGAACATTTTATATTTGCCTTAGAGAGGTCCTGCTGTCCAGAGCAGCACAGACATTTTTTAATTTTGACTATCTAGTTGTTGTAAAATTTTAATATATAGTTTTACCAAGTTACGTAAATAAAAAAGGTAAATAATTCAAAAAATATAAATATTTTAATTTTGAGTTATTAATTTAATAGTGCGTTTATCGGTAACAAAAACGACAACAAAGCGCACACGTTCATTTCATAAAAACAAAACAATTTCAGTAACTCTCTAATAACAAATAATAAACAAGTAAATATAAAGAACAAATTTATGTAAAAATAAAAAGAACGGTACATTATAGGTACAAAAAACATAGGTAATTAATTAATTATAAAATAACTAAACATCGCCGATTGAATATAAGAAATCACACCGTTGTGGTAAATACTGTACAATTTTAAAAAATCTTAATTGCTTTTACTTCAAGCTTATAACTTTATCTTATTAATTAATTAAAAACGCGCTTAACCTATATATTAATATTAATTAGAACAAGTAATAACAATAAGAAATATTACATAAATATTAGATAACCAAATTATTTTTCGTCTGGATTTATTACTTTGGCAATTTGGGAAAAGGTCGAACAACCTACCCTGTTACACTATTTTTCACTCATCTACATTTTTATTTAGCACCTTAAAGCATTGCGTAGTTTCACCGTTTTGTATTGTTATAAAACTAGAAGTACTTTCATCGTCACCGATAACTATCTGTTTTAGATCGGATACATTTTTAGTTTGTTTTTTATTAGTTTGTATTATTTTAGATAACTGGGTCTTTTTTGGAACTAATATTGTATTAGACTGATGCAATGAGAATTTTATGAAAGATTCATCTTTTGGCAAGATTTTCACAGGTTTACGACAAGCAGATGTTTTAGCAACATTCGACTGTGGAACCAGCAATGATTTACCATTTTGAGATGTCACAAGTACTTGATTACCATTATGTTTGCCAGATACTTTTTTAAATTTTTTCCTATCAATATTTTGTCGTAATGGAGAACCATCATCTTTGTTTGGAAGAATGAAATATTTGTTTTCTCCATCCCTTTTTAGGGGCATCAAATTTATATATTTGCCTTTAAGTAAACTGGTAGTGTTTCCTTTTGCCAATAAAACTTCCAATCGTTGCTGAAGATTAGATTTTGTTGGTGCAACCACAATATTATTTTGAAGTACAGTATTTTTAGATGTAGTTTGAGTTGTACCATTACCAAGTTGAGTGATATGATTTTTGAGTTCTGGTTGAATTGTAATGTCGTTTTTAATATTCGTTTTCAGTCTTTTTGGTTCTGGCTGAATTACCACATTGTCTTCCAATTGTGAGCTGCGTTTTTTTGGTTCCGGTTGCTTTTGATTTCTAAGCAACGACGTAGGTTTAACTTTTTGCACCGGCGTGGGCTCTGGTTCAATTATAATAACATCATCTTCAATCGTATTGAACTTCTTTTCTTTATTACTTACTACAGTTGTACCAAAACAGTGTAAACGATTCAGTTTCGTTATAATAACATCATTGGGACTTAAATTTGCTTTCTTTTGGGACTTAGAAATAACAAATTTTTCATTTGGGAAGCTTCGCCGAATATCTTTAAATTTCATGTCTTTGCACGTAATTGCTTTTAATTCTATATCATCACTACAATTTGCTAAGTTTACATTATTTGACAATTTTATTCTTTGAAATTGCGAATTGCCTAATTCTCCACTGGCAACGTTGCTAGTAGATCTCTCCATGTCATTTTCTACACTTATTGAACTTTCGGTTTGAGGGAATAACCTAATTTTTTGAAATCCTATCATTTCCGGAACAGTATTACTGGAGGACCTTACCGGAGATATCGAGTTAGTCGATTTCTTTTTTTGAGGACTCATTCTAATTTTTTGTAGTTCTGCTGTACTTAATTCTTTCTTGTTAAGATTACGTGCAATGTACTCTAGCTGTTTATAAATTTTTGTCTTCACAGGTGTCGGATACAAATTTATTAGCTCAAACGAATTCTCTATATTTTTAATAGAACTTCCAGCTGTGCTAAGCTTAATAGTGGAAATTATTTTTTTGGTTACCTGCAATTAAAAATTTTGAGAATTAATTAATTAATAAATAGGGCTTATTAAAATATTCCAATAAAGGTAAAAATTTTCAAAAATATAACGTACTTCTGTGAGAACATCTCCGTATGAACGTTTATTAGAAATACTTTCCAATGAAAAACTCTGAGCTAATTGATCGGTTAAATCATAAATTTGTCGCTTACTACGTTGCTCAATTACTAATCTAACTTCATATTGCGTTAATCCAAGTTTTATTAAGTCCTCTCGAGTACTATAACGAATATTTTTCACGCCACATCTTCCGGCAATCTAACAATAAAAAGCATTAAACCAGATGAAGATAATTAGTAGAAATATAGTTGAGTTAGCGGTCAGTATTAAAACAATAAAATTGTCTCACGTTTCGAGTCTTTATTGACCCATTATTAAGGCTACAAATAAATACAAATAATTAAAAATTTTACAAATAAAAATAAAAAAGTAGTAAAATATTGAAATACAGAATTAAAAATTACAAATTTTGGTTTAATAAAAATATAAAAATGAAAAATGAAAACAATTTGAAAATACTTTAGATGAAATACTAACTTTTATATGAGATAAATGGGGCTAAGAAGACCACCATATTTAAAAAAATTAACGTTCTTTTTCCACAACCCCTACGATATCTCATTCCTTCTTTAGAAATTTAATCCCTGGGGTGGATTTCAAAATAGCAATTAATTGCTCCGTGAGACCGCGAAAACTAGGTCTAAGTTGTCCTAACAAAAACTCCCAAGTTTTTCTCTAGGATCAAAGATCCGGTACCTGGGGACCACCATAGTGAACTTGTCTATAAAATCCCGTGCATGGATTGCAAGGCAGTGTATGTAAGTGAGACAAACAGGAAACTATTGCCCGTTTTCACCAACATTTATTTAAGAATTCCTTAGTAAAGAATTCTTAACGCTAGGTATTCCATAAAGTGAAATTTGCATTTCACCAACATATGAGTTTCTTAACCAGCAGTTCCCTTGCTAGGTATTCTTTAAGGAGGACAAATGAACTAATGAGGGTCATAAATGTCATATTTGAATTTGTAGGTTATATTTAATGGCGGCATTACGGTTGTGTATGATTATTATGTAGTTAATTTTGTTAATTATGAAGCAGGTACTGTAAAGGATTATATAAACCGTTAATATGTGGTGTACATACATAAGATAACAATGTGAATCCTCAAGTGATGGCAACTGCACTCTTCAAAAATATAACAAGTAACGACCATGTTAAATAAATAAACCATAAATTGTTAATATTACATTTATTATTTCTTAATATAAAATAAAAATAAACTTGACAAATATGTAATTAATAAACTATAAAAACACACAGAAGTTATGGTTGATTAAAATAATTATTTACAATAATGTCTCGCGTTCCACCATATCTTGCATTATTTTGAATTTCTGCAGTCACTTGACTATTCTCGATCAAGTGATTTATTCCCTCAACTTCATTTGGTGGAAGTGCTTCCTTCGCCTCAATGCAAATATTGTGCAATACAGCACAAGCTATCACAACCGATATAGCTGTTTGCAATTTCAAACGTATACCTATAGCTAATACAGGAAATCTTCGTTTCCACACACCATATTGTCTTTCAACTGTATTTCTGGTATGAATGTGTGCACGGTTATAATTTTCTTCAGCTCTATTTTCTGAAGTGAAGTGATGAAGTGTACAACTTCATCATCTGATGAATCATCATATCTTTCTAATCTATCAAAAAGTCGAATAGCATCCATGGCTAGAGAAGAGTGTAGAATAATGCACGGCTATTCAAAATCAACATGCACAAACACTAATTTATAACCTATAAATAGTATAATACAACCGCTAAGGAATACCTAACACTTTAGGGGTCGGTAAATCGGATCCCTAAGGTTAGGGATTTCTTAATACCACTAAGGAATTCTTAGCGCTTGGTGAAAACCAAATTTGACATAAGAGTTTCTTATCTCAAGTTAAGAAACTCTTAACGTTAGGAATTTGTTGGTGAAAACGGGCATATGTGTCCGCATAAAAGAGCATACTAGAGATCTTAAGAATGCCCGGTCTCTTGACAAGGTTGTTAGTAAGGGGGGGGGGACAAAGGTACCAAAAGACCGACGGCTCTATGCAGACATATGGTTGATGAGGGCCATTTTTCTCTCAATTTTTTCTCGTTATTTTTAATTTTTTTTTCGGTAATTTTTTTACAGTTTTAACTTTTTCCATTACCAGTTTCTCGTCCTTTTTGTTTTTTAATCCGGTTAGTTACCAACTTAATGCCTGGTTTACACTTTGTCAACCCAGGAGGTGGTCATTCTATTTCGTTTTATATCCAGTTAGTTCTATTCGCGAATTAAAATAAGAATGCGACGTCTGGTAGCAGAATTGAGAACACTTCGATGCGAGTACTAAACTTGATTCATTTTACTTAAATAAAGATTTTAGAAGAATTTGTTTCGTCATTTCACCTTTTTCTTTGATAATTCGAACATACAAAAAGATTTACAAGGTTGACTCGATCATTGTAAACAACTATAAACTAGATTACTCTTATTCGCGAATAAAATTAACGATGGGGACGCTGCTAAATTGTCAAAATAACCGTCATATGCGAGTAAATTGAGGTTATAGTTGTGTTTACAGTGATCGAATCAACCTTGTAAATCTTTTTGTATGCTCGAATTATCAAAGAAAAAGGTGAAATGACGAAATAAATTGCTCTAAAATCTTTATTTAAGTAAAATGAACCACGTTTAGTACTCGCATCGAAGTGTTCTCAATTCTGCCACCAGATGTCGCATTCTTAATTTTATTCGCGAATACGACGGCCATTTTGACAATTTAGCAGCGTCCCCATCGTTAATTTTATTCGCGAATTTCAAACTTTCGTTTAGGATGTTAGTTTTTTACAAGTAGGTATAATTTTTGTTTTTACAAAAGTCAAATAAATTTGACTTTTAATCAAGTTTGAATTTTGAATTTAATAGCATAACTTTTCGATCATTTCAATAATTTTTCCAGGTTCGCCCGATGAGATTCCGAAAATCGAAACATCAGTTATAACAGGGTGTCGCAAACTATATCATTCATTTAAATAGTTTTTGAACAATTTTATGTAAGTTATGAATTAAATTATTTTTCAATTTCATGTAACATATAAAAATTAATTTTATTAAAAAATATTATCACATGTTAATAACCTTAACCATTTTATATTTTTATTAAACTAAAATTTGTAATTTTTAATTCTGTATTTCAATATTTTACTACTTTTATATTTTTAAAAATCCAACATAATTAAGGTAAGAGGTACCAGTAGCTGGTATAGTGCACACAATTAAGTGATAACATCAAGTAAGCGGTACTGATGACAACTAAAGAGTCAGAAAAACATTGTGTGATGGCTAGACGGTCAAAAAAGCAGGCAATGTGTCTACCGCTCTTACCTTAATTGTGTTGGATTTTCAATTTTTTAAACTTCAATGTACGATGGGCGCAATATTTTTACATTTCATATTTTTATATGTAAAAGTTTAAATTTTTATAGCCTTGATAATGGGTCAATAAAGACTCAAAACGTCGAACAATTTTATTGTTTTAATACTGACCCCTAACTCAACTATATTTCTATTAATTAATTATGAAGGGTCAACTATATAAATACACTATTAATTCAGATGAAGTTAATCTTTTAAAACAATAAATGTTTAAAACTTACGTGATATCCATCAAGAAATGTTGAACTTAATATCGTTTTCATGGTAGGATTGAGCTTTGCTAGCATTTTAACTTTTAAACCAATTTTGAACGGAATCTGTATTATGTTTTGGATTATTGTCCTGTAAAAATAATTAATTAGTTTAGATAAAGGGAGTTTATATTGAGCGAGCTTACTTAGTAATTCCATTTACCGCTGAACTATAATTGGGAAAACGTCTAATTTGGTTAGTAATCGGACAGACAATATCGACAAAATTGGTGACTTCATGTAAGAATGCCTTAATATACCCCAAACCAGGAATGTTGGTAACAAAATATCGAATGGTACATTTGTTTTTTACGGAATAATAATGTTTTCCGATCATTTCATCGTCAGTTTTATTGGATTTTCCAAAATCGATACCCTTCATTAAGATATTTAAATCATTCCAATATGTATCTTCTACATAATCGGTTGTAGACTCAATATCCTCATTTTGACCACCACTTGAAGAGAAGCCCAATATCTTAAGTAAATTACTACAATTCCAATTTAGCAAAATAGACATCAGATCTCCTTCTTCCGTTAGATCAATGCAAGTTTCAGTAATATTAGCTGAATCATTATTTTTACCATTTTTTTGATTATTACCATTTATTTGATTTACCCAAATCCCATTTGTAACGTCTATTATCGTTTCGTTAACCACATTAACGTTAAGAATGTCTATATGGTGATTGTCAGTCAACAAATAAGGACCGACAAAAATCTTATCCAAATAAGTTGGAACGCTAAATATGCCAAACATTTTAAGAGAATAACCTTTTCGAATGCTATCCGATGCTAGAAAAACAGTTTTACGATTCTTTTGAGCTAATTGCACAACCTTAACAATATCGCTGTACTTAATGGAAAAATTGTTAAGAGATAAACGAAGATAAGAAAACTCTTGATCAATATAAATGAGTCTCCATTTGCATTTGATGACTTCTTGAGGTAATGCAAGCCTAACACTTCTTCTGCTGTCGAAAAAGGCTGGAGTTCCGCAGTCATAGTAAAAAGTATTCGGTACAAATTGACGAACAAAGTAATTAATCATTATCTTTTTATTTTGCATGTCAAAACAGTAAAAGTCGCCTTGTAATATTTCTTCATCGAGTTCTTCTGTAACATATTCAACAATTTCCTTTGGTATACTTTCAATATCTATGTCCTTCGATATCGAAGTTTCTTTAATCTGTTGAAGAAGGGAAACTCGAATTTTGTCATTCAAATTATTTTTTTGCGAAGATTTTTCGCACACGCTATACAGTTCCGAGAAATTTTTCTCATTGAATGCCAGTATTACAAAAATGTTATCTGGATTTTTGTTCATTGGCACCTGTCTATGTATAATGCAACGAATCAAATCTAGTGGAATAGATGTTTCATCTTTGAGATGCTCAAAAATTCGTATGTTGCAGTGATTAACTGAAGGGCGTCTATTTTTTTGCGTTATTATTATTGGAGATATTTTATTTGTATTTAGATACCAAATTTCAAGGGCCTTTTTGTTGTAGTTATTTTGAAGAGACGTCCAAGGTAATAAACGAAACTCTTTTTGCCTCGAAGAAGACATATACTTTTCTTGAATTTTACTTTGAGGAGTCAACAGTGCCTGATCAGGACAACCTTTTTCTGAATCCCCATAACAATTTGCAACGACGTTTAAATTATTGCTCGGAAAAATGTCTTCTGGAGTATCTTCCGAAATGTCAGTATTACTTACAGATAGACTTTCCGATGCCATCCTTCTCCTACTTTCAGGCGTAATTATGCCATTCATCCGTTGATTTAAGCGGGATATAAGACTATCTAAGTGAATTTCTCCTTGAAGATAAGGTGATAATCTGTCAATAGTTTGGAGTAATAACTTACGTTCCATGTCTTCTTTTTTAATTTGAACAGGATCAGTAATCACGTACGAACGTCTTAATTCGATGAGTTTAACTCGAAGACTGCGCACATAACGGTAAAGGTCTCGACAAAATCTTTTAGAAGATCTAAGAGTTTTATCTAAATAAGATTCAGTGGTATTTCTTGGAATGTAATACGGACTAGAAAGTCCTCTGGTTCGCGAACAAAACTCTTCTTTATTAAATGTTTTGTCATCTCTCTGTTTTCTTACGTATTTTAATCGTGGCTTTAGGAAATCACTAAGTCGTGGTGCCGCTTTATAACGTTTCTGTTTTTTTTCTGCATCGGCTTTAGTTAATTCTGGTTTTTGTGGAGACGTTGCTTTAGAGCAATGACTTATATCGGATGGAACCGGTGAAACCAATTGTAAATCCGTAATTCCGCAGTCCGATGTAGACATACAGACACATTTATACATGGAATGTATCATGCAATAGGGAATAATGTCACTTAAATTATATTTGGTTAATGGCACAGAACATGGTTTGATATCGTCCGACAATGTTGGTAAAACTTCATCGTCAGTACTCCAATGACGAAAATCACTATCAACAGTGTCAGTTAAATCTTCGTTAAAAAAATCATTGTATTTCTTTGGTGTTTTGGTAACTCTACGTCGCCTTTCTCTGGAATCTCCTACCATTATTAATTGGTTGTTGGTTTTGATGATTGTTTGTGTGAATTCTTTTTCAACCTAATTAATGAAAAAAGCACAATTACAAAAAAATAAATATTTCAGTTTAAATAAAAAATTTTACCTTAGCTAAATTTTTCTTGGCCTGATCTTGTAACCGATTAATAACTCCAGCATTTAATAAATTATAATCACCAGCAAGTGAAGTTTTATCCATATTACTGTTATTTTTACAGCTACATTTGAAAATACATTTCCATGATCCGCAGTGAATTGGTAGCAAATTTTTGGAATCACACCGTAAAGTTTTACATACGCAACCTAATTTGCAAACTTCTTTGGGGCACATTTCGTTATCAGTATTGTCTTCATCGTTCATTACCGACACAATTTGGCAATTTAACCTCTTCATTTCTAAAGCTGTTTTATTTATTTTAGATCGTGGACCAGAGTGACGTTTTACAGGTCGAGTAACCTTCGACACGGTTAACATGGGTTCAGCAATGCTACTTTCAACATTTTCGTAGTTCATATGCAGATCTTTCGTTTCGTCTAAAACATCAACATAATTCAATAGTTTATCCATAACCAATTTAACCCCTTCTTGAATTTCATCATCGCTTTCGATTATCTTGCTTTCAATATTCTCAATAACAGGAAGTTTTCTTTTCAGTTGCATGGTTTCCTGATTGTTTTCGTAAGATATTGGAAACTTGAAAGTATGAAGTTTTGACCTAACATTTTTAGTTCTTAACAAAGACAAAGCAAATTTAACACGATTTTCACTTAAATGCCAGGTTTCATTTCGAATTAAGTGTTCAAGTTTTGGATGTATAACTTGACCATATTGTGGAACGACGGATAGAAACACCTTAGGAAGTTTCATATTCACAGTTTCCCATTCACTAGCATCCCATTCCATAACTTCAGTTTGATCTTTTAAACTCTTCAATAAAGATGGTTTTTTTACAGTTACACTTTTACAGGTTTTACTTCGAGGTTGTTGACTATAATAATTAAGTTTCGACATCTTTTTTCGATTTTTTATGTAAGCTACAACTTCATCAGTTTTACTGCTAGCCACTTTTAGTCTCTTGCCATTGCATACAATGTAACTGTAAGTATTTGTTATATCCGAAGAAATTGTGTAAGATTTTCGGTCAAATGGCATTTCGTTGCTGACGAGTTGCCTGCGATAATTCAAAATACGACCTTGGTTTTCTTGACGCTGCTTTCTAGACATGTAATACATCACTTCAGCGCTTAATGGAGATCTAGATGCTTCTAATAATCGTCGTTTTTCTGCTAGAGTTTTGGGTTTATATGGTTTTAAGGGCGTATCCAAGGTGGAAGATGTTGATGGAGCATCAGTATTTGTTGAAACTGTAGTAGGAGTGGAAATCAAGGCAAAAGTTGGAATGGTAGAAACAGTCGAAGTACTGGAATTAGTAGAATTTTCGGAATGGGTTGCATTGGACATAATGGAAGTAGTTGCAATTACAGCAGCAGTCAAAGCCGGAGAAGGTGCGATATTGTAATCGAGAACGCTTACAGGTTCGGTGAAAACAGTCGAGATTGGAAAAGCAGTTGAAGCAGTAGCAGTGGTGGTAGAGGTGTAATTTGTGCTAGTATCAATAATATTTGATGAGGTAAAAATCGTGGAAGTACTGGGTTCACTAAGATTATCTCTACTGCTGATGACGAAATTTGAGGTACTTTCCGATTCTTCGATTTCACTGGATGCGTCGTGATATGATTGAGGTGCATTACTTAATAACCGATCAAGCTGTTCGCTAACAAATGCAGATTTATTTGGTATTACGTTATCTGTTGGTAATTTTAAAAATGAGTTGTCCCTGCTAACGGCGGATTTCCTCTCGTTGCTCTCTACAAAGCGTTTATTCTTCCACCCCTTGATCTTGGTAATATCTTTTGTTTTAGTCGGTCTTATGGCATTTACTATTGGTTTAGAAAATATATTTTCACTTAAACTTCTTAAAAAGTTTCCAGTTGACTTTGTTTTGTCCCATTGCATTGGCTCCAAATTTACTCCAACATTACCTCTCTTTTCGTATTCCAGTGATTGCATAATATTTTCACATATTTTTAATTTAGAGGTTGTTTTACTTTGATTGGATTTATCAAAATCATCATCTTCGAATAATTGATTTTCATTGGAAGCAGTGACTTTTTCATTCGAATTCTGAGCTACTTTCATTTCGTCATCAAATTTCGATCGATATTGTGTAATATTGTCACATATTTGTAAATTAGAAGTTCCTTTACTATGATTGGATTGATCAGAATCGATATCTTCCAATGATTGATTTTCATTAGAAGCAGAGATTTTTTCATTCGAATTCTGAGGTACTTCCGTTTCGTCATCCATTAATTTTTTAATGTAATCACAAATTTTTAGTTTAGAAGTTGCTTTACTTAGATTACTACTGTTACATGAACTATCTTCTGATAATCGATCTTTATCAAGAAAAAATGCATTTTCGCTTAAGTCTAAAGATAACTCTATTTCCTTTTCACTCTTATCATTAGAATAATCTTCTAAATCATAATTTGTTTCCTCTCGATCAGGAGATTCGTAACCACCAACGACATCGATAATCATTAAATCGCTATCACCGGTTTCTAACACATCCATACATTCTTCCGACAAAACTTTTTCATGGACTACAGTTTTATCATGTTCAACAGATGGATTTTCCAAAATATTTTGAGCATTAATTTCAGGTGGCGAACACAAAAATTTTAAATTTGGTTTTTTCTTTTCCCTTAATAATTCTAATTGAAGTTTCAGTCTCTTTCTTACCTCCGCAGCTTTCTTCTCAGCCTTTTCGATTTTTCTTTTTCTTATTAGTTTTCTTAAACGTTTATACTTTTTAAGAATACATTGCTTTTTATGTTTTAGAGAAAGTTTTTTAACTTTTAATTTATTTCGGACTTTGGTATTGTAAACTTGCTTGAAATTGTCAGTATCGCATTCATTTTCGCTTTTATCACTAACACTAATAGTATCTATCACAGTTGATTTACTAGTTAGGTCCTCTTCTAGATCATCTACAATTTCTATTGGAGGTTCACTTTTTGTAACAATAGTATCGTCTTTTTCATCATTTACGTTGTATTTCTCTATTATTTCCACATCAGAATCACTCTCATTTTCCTGTTTATTTGCGTTGTATTTCTCTATTATTTCCACATCAGAATCACTCTCATCTTCCTGTTTATTTACAGACATAAAGAATTTATAGCAGTCTGATAGTTCTTCTTTCACTTCTACCTTCACATCAGGATTTTTACTCTTATTAGCAGACGTACTCGATTTATAATCAGATAACCTCAAAAGGGCTTCCTCCAGAGACCATCCTGTTTGCTGTAGCAACACTTCAATTGGATTTTTGGACTCTCCCACCTTCAAATCTTCGAATTTTATGGGATTCATGACGAAGTGTCTGAAATTATTAAAAATTTAGTAAAAAATAATAAATAATATATTTAAGTTTTAAGTTTTATAGGATATTACAAAATTGCAAATCTTTGTTTATGAAAATATAAAAATTAATGAACGAGTTTCACTATTTCTTTTATTTGAAAGTATAGGTCAAACTGACCATTCACAATTTTTTCCAACATTTTTTGAGTACGTCTAAGGTAAGAAGATCATTGTTAAAGAATCGGCCATTGACATCATAGGCCGGCTATTTCAAAAAATAGCGCGGCTTTAAAAGCCAATAAAATCAGCGCAGTTGCCAAGGCGAAACTGTTGAAAGTTGTAACCAATAGATAAGTGGTTTAGGTAGTGTAACTCGATATTAATCATATCAAATTTTTTAGAATAAACCAAGTTCCTTTTTTTTTATTTTTTAATAAAATTAATTACACCAAGTTCCTAGTTCATCGCCTGATGATGCCATAGTATGGTGAAAACGTTTGCGATAATATACATACGGTGTATTTATATATTGTGATAACTTAAACATTTTAGTTTCTAAAAAGTGTTTGTGCATTTTTTGGTTTATTCTAAAAAATTTGATGTTGAAAGTTGGTATAAGAATGCGACGTCTGGTGGCAGAACTGAGAACACCTCGATGTGGGCACTAAACTTGGTCTATTGTACTTTTTAGATCAATTTGAGAGCCATTTGTTTCGCCATTTTTTTTACCTTTTTCTTTGATAATTCGAACACACAAAAAGATTTACAAAGTTGACTCGGTCAAGGTCATGTTTCTTCGTTGGCATGCCACCGCTATTAGGGTATACTGCCCTGTCATGTAGTTCACTTTGTTTCGTTTTTTACTTCGGAACCGTACGCTATTTGCCTTACCGGCGATCTTTGAATTCCCACAATTTTTGCCGCGAATCCTTTTTGAGCGTTCAGGGTTGACTCGATCACTGTAAACACAACTATAAACTCGATTAGTCGCATAAGACGGAAATTTTGAAATTTAGCAGCGCCTCCCATGGTTAATTTTCATTGGTCAATCATGGCGCTCAGTTTAAATACTTTTCCAAATTTCAAAATTTTTTTTTAAATCTTAGGCTGAGTTTTGAGACCAACCAATTATACAGATAAATAGCACTTTGATCAAAGTTTTATGTTCATATATTATTTTAAAAATCTGTGACTAGTGAAACTCGTCCATTCTGATCTACTTATAAAAAAAATCGGCAAAAATGCATTAAGAGTTAACATTCTATTCTCGGGGATTCACAGCAGTATTTTTGGCCTAAAGATAAGCTAAAGATTAAAGGCGGGCGGGGAATTGCAGTTTAGATTTAGATAATTAAAATTATAATTTGGCAAATATTTACACTGATTGTATCTTTATTGTATGCTTTATTGTGGTAGATTACAGTACCCCCCCCCCCACTAAGTTTTGGAAGTTCTAAATCATAAGAAAAAAAATTTGATTTATAATTTTGAATTTAGCGGATGGAAGCGCATTAAATATTTGGCCCCTATTGCGTAAGCTAAGGTTGGACAAAAACAAAATTTGTAATGAGTCACGAATATGCCGCCGAAATCTCCTGTGATTTTGATAGATGAATGTCAAAAGGTCAAAAAATAGCAGTTACGATATTCATCGAGAATTATCAATTATTTATTTATTTTGGAAATTATCCCAGTGCATACCATGTAGTATACGGCAATAAATTACGAGGAACGAAATTGAAGTATTAAATTTAGAAAAATATTTGATAAAGAGAGTATAAAATTATCTTTTGTTTATTAAGCAATGTTTTTAGAAATGCACTCGCTACATTCTTTGTGATTCATTTTCTTACAGTAAATCGACTTTTAAGGTTCAATTTGTACTTTTGACCGCGAAAATCCAAAGCCAATACCATTTATCCATAGTATACGTAAATCTGTTAATTAGACCTACAGTTTTTGCCGAAGAATTTTTAAAAATATGGCGTTGTTCTAAGTTATGATAATGCGGTATTCCCACGTTAAGCAGTTCTTGGCAGAATTTAAATGAAGAATTTGCTGAATTTTGTTCTTATTTATTATCTGCATGTAAAAATAACTGATTACATGTTTTACATTGTAAAAACAAAAGCAACTTTGTCTCAATTTCGTATCAAAAGTAGATGGTTGTGTCACACGGATGTATAAAACAAAATAAGTATGTTAATAATTAATAAGCCTACATTTTACAATTTTCGAAAAGCAATTTAAAATGTAACTCAGTATTATAATAAATTGTATGCCGTTTTCTACTTACCGGTATTTTAAATATGGCGGACGGAGGTACACCAATATTAAATTTATCATAGGTTATAAAATGTAAAATTATACCTTATTAAACCTTAATTTTATTTCTTAAATAATAATAATAATCAAAAATGATTACGTTATATAAAAACAATTAACTTTTTTTTTTAATTAAAAAAAATGGTTGCACAATGTACGAATTTAAAATTTTATATTATGCAAGTTTATATTTTAAAAGAATAGTATTTTTAACTAAATATAATCATATTGTAAATAGTCATTAAAATTATAATAAGAAAATTAAGATTTTTATGACTGTCCACCTACATCAATAGATTTTGTTATGCCAAAAAAATTGAAGTACGCCCCTGTGTTATTATTACATTGCAATAATATTGTAAATATAAAAATGGTGGATTGTAATATTATTGAAATTAAGATCGAATCGATCAAGTTAATATCAAAATACCAACGCGGAAACCTTGAAAAAAAAAAACTTTTGCAGTAGAATTTCACCATGGCAAACGAAAATGTAACCGTTCATTGACAATATATAATTTTGTCGAGTGAATTTTTAACTGCAAAAATATTGCCAGTAATGTTTGTAATGTACAATTGTTAATAAAATCATAATAACAAGGTACGTAGGTTTATATAAAATTCGAATATTATATCAGAAGAATTTTTGTTTGTACATGCGCACAGGCTACTATGTGCAAGAAATTTTAGTAAATTACATACCCACACACAAAATTTTAGTACATTGTAAATTAACAATATAATTTATATAAATTACCTTCAATTGTTCGTATAAAAATAAAATATTTCAAGAATCACCATTAAATTCAATTAATATCAAGTCATATTTTTATCTTTACACGCAGAGTTTAGTAGGAGTGCTACCGGCAGCCATAACACAACTGACGTCGATTACATTTCCGTTATGTTTTCACAATTTTGACTACGCGGTTCATACGAGCATACAAATTTTGGTATTTTCTGAGAAAAAGTCGCCATATTAAAACATATATTTACCGCATAAATTTAGATTTTTACAATATTATTTTTTTTAAATAGATTTCAATCTTATAAACCACCTTAAAATGGCATTTTGGATTGTTGGAAATTTCAAATATTGAATCTGGTAGAATTTACGTTACAAATTACTAAAGCAAATACTTGATAAGAAAACTATTTCTAATAGGTTATTTTAAAATTGTTCTCACCAATAATATACAAAATGAACTTTGTGCCTTTGCAGTAAACAAAATTTAAAAAAAAACTTTAAAAAAAACGTCCATTTTGAAGTTGGTAGTATTGTTATACGCACACTAAACAATGCAACTAGAATGTTTTACCACAGAAGTTTTCGGTTTTATATATAAAAAAAAAATCGTTATTTTGTTTTAATTATATTGATCCATCTCTAAAGCTAATATTTTTACTAACTCATAGGTAAAATTTCAATTATTTTAAAAATTTAACTATCAAATAAATAAAACAAACTTTTTTTTCCTATAGTTTGCAATTATATTTTGCCATTTATGTACCTATTGCATGTACAAAAGTTGGTATTTTAAAATTTAGCGTTAATTTCCCTGTTTTTGTTTTAAATTGTAAATATACATAATATTAATAACAAAATAATCACATTTTTGATTAAATGTTTTAAAACTTAAGTAATAAAATATAGACAAAATAGTCTAATCACGTAGTGAAAAAGAGAAAAAAAATTTTTTAATATAATTGAATTATAATAAGTCACTTAAGAAGTTACTCAACAGTATTATACCTTCAAATTTAAAAATATTTTATTTGAAAATATTTCCTTGACAAAAATGTTTTTCCCTGACATTGGCGCTAAAAATTTTAAGTTTCCTGACTTACCATGACTTTCCCTGACTTTTACAGATTTTCCATACAAGTGGGAACCTTTATATTGAGAAAATTTATAATTTTTACTAAATTTTGTTAAAAATCTTAGGTTACTTCTGAGTTTCTGGCCTCTCGGATCGGGGCCCCCAGCTCTCGCGGGGCCCGTGGCATTTTGCCAGCCTTGCCATCCTATAGTTACGCCACTGCCTAGATAGCTAACTATGAATTCAAAAGTGAAGCGTGGCCATGTGATCGACGCCATTTGTAGTTGGTTCAACCAATAGAAAAAAGACATTGCTGTGTTTTCAGTATTTAATGTTAGTAAAGCATTATTGCCCAATAATGAAAATTTAAAATATCTTAAATTATCAATTTTCTTAAGATCATATCGAATTATTATTTAATCGCATAAGAAAAGAGTTTGGCCTAAATAATAATCCCACTGTTATTCAATTTCGGCCTGCTATGAAACAAATGATTTAAAAAAATATCATTACTTCTTCATCACCTTTTACAAATAGCATTGCTATTGATGACGATCATGTAGAAAATCTATAAACATTATTTAATAAATTAAATTGCAAAGAAGAAAATATTCTAGCTAGTGCACTTAAGTTATAATTAATTAAATTAATTGTAAGTATGTATTTAAATATAAGATTTCACGCTTTTGTAAAAAAATCATTTCTTATCTATAACTTACTCTAGCAAAAGAAGTAATTAAATTATTTTAAACCAATTCTAAATACGGAATATAATTATATTTACTGTAGAGAGCTGACCCTATTACAAATGGCGGCGATCACGTGAGTAGGCTTCACTTTGTAGTATACAAGATATACACAGTTGGCTATCTAGGTTATATGATAGGTTAACATCTCTGCAAAAATCACAAAATCTGTAATTGGCTATTTTCTGTACATCCTATACCTAAAACAAGCCATAGCAAAAAAAGAAGTTAAAAATATTTTTTAAGTGACAAAATTTATGTTTAGGCCATTTTGAAATTCTTTTTGGAACTCTACCTGGAAACTGCTGGTTTAATAAAACAACAAAGATGGCGCTTAGTATGCTCATGAAAGCTACGCAACTACAACCCCGATTTGTATTGATTTTTGCCCAAAAAAAAGTTGTTTTCAGATTTTAATGCAATATTTTATTCTGGTTCATCTAACGCAAAAGTCGTCTATACATAAAAGAAATTAAACTTTATTATCTATAAATCTATGGACAGCCTGACTTTTAAATTTGATCCATTTGTTCCTTTTTACCATTCATCTATCTAATCTATCTAATCAATTCTGGTACGAAAAAAATTACAAAAAAATTACAAAACAAAATTACAAAACAATTTATTGTTTTATAAATCCGTACATGATCGTTTATACTTTATACTCCGAAGTTCTTTTCCCTTGCAGCTCTTCCCTACGACATTCACCTTTGGGTTAGCAATTTTTCAAACTCCATCTAGCTCTGACAAGGGAATTATATGACCTCCGCATTTTTGTAATTTTTGCCACTTATTGTACTGAAAGTTTAGCCCTCCAATAAGAACTCCTCAAAGCAGTATGGCCAGATAGCCAGAAATTTTCGAGAAAATCGACTTTGAAATATTGTCGAGAGAGTTTGAACACAAGATGTGAAACAATTTTAACGAATAGTTTCGTAGCACAGGCACGAACGATTTGGACTAGGAACCAGTGGGTCCACGGTTCTATTCCCACCTTCACTAGTTTTTTTTTTAATTTTTTTTTCTTTAGTGCGTATTATTTTCCTTAAGTAAATGCTCGTAGTACACAAGAGCATCTTTCATGCGTAATTTAACGATTTCACTGTACAGACTATCTTCGACGGTGTCTTCAGCCTTCGTTGAGGGGCCAGGCAAATTAACGGATAAATATCAGACATGGTAACTTTTCAGTAACTACGCTAGATAAAAACTAAACTATTGAAAATGTATTTTAGGATAAAAATATGTAGTTTTAGGATTATGTTGGTTTATTAACTTTTTATTTCTTATTAAAATCTAGTCAGTTGCATGACTTTATTAGCCACATCATGTTTGCTATTTCCACCAATTGTAAAATAAATAAATTAAATCAGATGATAAATTATAAACAAATATTAGGTAAATTATTTTCACCAGATGATATGTGCGATGACATATGAAACTAGTTCTGCTGAATGATAATAATTAAACATTCGATTTTATTATATTACTTAAAAAAAAATGGAATGTATTTAATAAATTAAATAATGTTAACACATTTTAGTCTACAAGCATAAATTTAATCAATTTTACAATAATTAAATGACGTGAATACGCACTAGAGAAAAAAAATTACAAAAAAAAACTAGTGAAGGTTAGAACTGTGGAGCCACTGGTTCCTGATCCAACTCGCTCGTGCCTGTGCTACGAAACTATTTGCTAATTGTTTCACATCTTGTCTTCAAACTCTCTCAAAATATTTCAAAGTCGATTTTCTCGAAAATTTCTGGCCATCTGGCCCTACTGCTTTGAGGAGTTCTTATTGAAGGGCTAAACTTTCAGTACAATAAGTGGCAAAAATTACAAAAATGCGGAGATCATATAATTCCTTTGTGAGCAGTGTTCGTTACCAAATTGCTTGGGAGTACCGGTTAACTAGCGTGAATACTACCTTAGTAAGATCAGTAAGCGTCAGAGAAATAGAGAAAGAGCGTTGATCTAGCTCGAGGGAAAACTTTTTGTACTATCTTTAACGGTTGAACTTTAAGAACCTTTTCCACCCTGAGCTTTATTTGGAGAATTAAGTGTCTACCCCCATTTCAACGGTACACGTTGGTACAAAAATAAAAATTATGTTCTCAAATTTTAAAAAAGTTTCGATCATAAAATATATTCGTTTACTGCAGGGGTGTCCCAACTACGGCCTGCGGGCCAAACCCGGCCCGGCAGATGATTTTATCCGATCCGCAAAGATTTTTGAAAAATACTGATTTTTTCGCGTTTGAACTCATTTGATTTTTAAAAATGTACTATATCGAAAAAAATATAAACATAAACTTTTAATAGTAATAAACTTAAAAATAAATTTCAAGTAGAATTTCATAAATTTCATTATCCTTAGGAATATCCTGATTTTTATTTTAAATTTTAGCAAATTTGTATTAGTCTATTTTTAATTTAAAATTTTTTATCAATTTTCATACCATAATTTTAGTTTTTCAGTTTATTGAAATATTCTAAGCCCTAACTTGTTAAATATAATAAATTAATGTGTTTTTTATTGTTTTTTTTAAATAATATTTTTCTACGTATGTATTATTTACTTTAAGGTTAAAATTTTTAAATTTACAGTTGTAAAAATATTGTTTTGCGGCTATTTATATGGATTTAAATCCCAAATCTAGCCCTTGCTAGATTGGGATTCCTCAATCTAGGGGATTCCCACTTCTCAGGAAAATAAGTGTAAAATTCAACAAAGATGAAAGTTAATTTAATATTTAAACATTACGCTTTCATTTTAAGGGGCTATTCATAAAATACGTTTGCAAACAAGGAGGAAGGGGATATTTCTTAAAAAATATGAAAAAAATTTGGCGGAACCTTAAGCCGATTTGTTTCTGTTTTGCATTTAAAGATTGCTTGTGCATGCACTCTTTCTACCCCCTCCCCCCTCCCGCCCGGTGGCCGGAGAGGTATACAAGTTTAAAAATTACTTGTTCTAAAATTCGATAATTAATCCATTTCATTAAACAGATTATATGAGCATACAGGGTACTTACAAAATAAAAAAAGTTAAAAAATATATTATAAGCGGCAAAATTTATTTTTACGCAATTTTGAAATTTTTTTTTTTTTGGAACCCTACTTGGGAACCGCTGTCTTGTTATAATATGTGACAAGGGGGAGGAGGGTCTAAGCAAATGTGACATTCGTGCAGTCATCAATTTCAGTTTTATTTATTTCTTTACTTGTTAATTTTTTAATTTTAGACCGCTACAACCAATCGCCATCTTTTCTGACGAGTGGATTCAATTGGTTGCCAGGTTGGTAACAAATTTGACTAATCACAGCTTTTCCTCATTAACAAAGCGACTTAAGAAGCGTTAGAAAAACTTAAAAGCGTACGAAGTGCAGGTAGAATTTCGTGAAGAAATTTGGGATTTTAAAATATGAGCGTTGCAAAGAAACATTGCATTTTTTGGCTTATTTTTTTATATAATACTAGGTGGAAAGCCCGTCCGCAGACGCGAAAATGGACGGTGGATCTCTTTTTTCGCAGTTTTAATTAAAAAATTAATAACACTAACCCAAGATAGCCGGTTTTGAAGTTTTCTCTTTTACTTTGATTTTATTAATTTGATTTTGAAATAATTCCGGTTTCCTTTATTATATTTTATTTTGAACGGATCAACAATTATTATTGGATAATTCTGTTGTTAACCACGCCCCTTCATGCGCCCCTCCAAAAATTTTGACACACTGTAGCAGGAGTGAGCTGGGATTTTATATATTAGGATAGGGTAGATATAGAGCAAATAAGCAAAAATGAGACTAATTTTATTCATCAGTCAACACAAAATGTTGACACTGCCGTCCAAGTTGAACGTAACTGGGTTACCCGAGTCAATCCGAGAGTCAACAATAATTTAGTAAGCAAGAGCGTGGCGCTTCGTATGCCGTATGCCTAGGATAATGAAAAATATGAGATTTTGTAAATTATTATTATTATTCAGTTTTTGTAAAAAAATGATGTTGGTAAAAATAACAATATTATTCTTAAATACATTATATTAGTATCATTATTATCATGTAGTAACTTTTAACATATTGAAGTTTGATTTGTCTTTTTTGCATTTTCGAATACAATACTTCCATTATATTGAATTAGTACTAATTCGTAAGTGACAATTGCGCCTGCTATCTAAGTAAAACAATTTAATATTATTAATTATAATACAATAAAAAAAGGTAAAAAATAAATATGATAATTAATAGTACTAATAATATAATTATGTATGTGTTTAATTGAAAACAATAATATACCTTAATCAAAAGCAATTTTAATATCAGTAAACACAGATCGAGTTATTTAGAGAGAGAAAAATAAGTTTTCAAAAACTTGATCTGCGCCCCACGCTCTTTTAGGGGCATATATGTAGATAATATGATAAGGTTCCAGTCTCTGTGTTGGCACTTGCGGGCTAATTCGTACCTGATCATAGGTGCAGTTAGAGTTAATATTTGGAAAGAGGGAGGGGTTGTAAATAACGACATTTTTTAATTTGATTAAAGTTACTTAACCTATCCCAAGAATTGAGTTTTTCCTATTGACCAATGGAAAGAAGACAATTTTCTGATCATATTAGCACAAAAGTTTTGTAGGATTATACATTAGTTGTCGAAATAGCGGCATTTTAAAATTTTAACAAGCGGGTAGTTGTAATACGATACACCCCGATGTCTCGAGACGGTAACTCGCACGTCGAGCTCCCCACTTTTATTTTTGTTAACGGTACGTGTGCTTTGATATACTCTTACTGTTGCTGTCAGTTGCGGTCGACATCCAGACGAGTTCAATGTCTTCGAGTTCCACGGTTGGCGAGTTCTGTCATTCTACAAGGTAATTTTTAAAATTGTTATGACCTTCCCGTCTCTTCCGGTCACAGACCGGAGAGTCTGTTTTTTTGACTAACTCAACCACGGCCTATCGTAAATCCATGTAAAAACGTATATCTAAAATACATGTAAATTTTGCATTTTTAAATTCGATTTTTTCGAAAACTTTTGCATAATCTAGTATGTTCTAGTATGCCTAGATAAGTGTCCTTTTTCCAATATGCGATAGGAAAAAGTTCAATTTTTGAGATAGGTATCGTGACAGATCCCTTTAACTTGTTTTAGCTCCTTCCGTCTTGTTTTTAAACGTCTTTCACTTCCGATCTAGAACCAAGTGCTCTCTTTTGCGCTTATGCGCTTGATGAAGAGAAATCTCTTCAGAGTAATCTTGAAAGCGTAGGTGGTGCGATAAAACTTTGCGGTTTATGTGATGGCTAGATCATCTGCATGTATGGTTTTGGCCAAGAGTGCTGCTTCTACAGTAGGTTTACGTTCCTCATAAAAAAATGTATTGTGAGAGAAGTATCTATCTTCTATAATAAATCTATCTTCATGCTGATTCTATCCTTATCTTATATAAGGAATAACATACATTTATAGATGCATCCGAGAACCAAGATCATTAGAAATACCCTTAAATGATATCAGCTGTCGTATTATAAATTGTGATAATCAACTTTGATCTTTCTCTCAATAAATCCCTTAACCTGCTTATTCTGATATTCATATTAAATTACTACTTATTTTGTTTTAGGAATCATTAATGTGGTTTATCTCATCTACTGATAAATATTATCTTACCCGTAATATTAAACCTCTAGTTATAAAAAAAAAATTCTTTCCTGTTAAAGCCACAGTGTTGTACTTGATTTGTTCAATTAACCTAAGAATCTAAAAAGAAATCATGCATAAAGACATAGTGTATAACCTGTTACCTACAGTTTAATTCCATTTTTTTAAAACAATACCTCCAAGTTATAAAATTCAGAGGGCACCGTGCATAATAGAGATATTGGTTTTTTACTTTCATCATATATCCAGGCACCATAAATCGACACCCATATGATACGCAAAATCAAAAATCCAAATGAGAAAAAGAAGTATACTTTGTCTATTGTGTTTTCTTTCACTCTAAAATATAAACAGTATTTTGACACAAGAAATATTTAATTCCAGCTTGCACCGCTTACATTTAAAATTTAAGTTTTGCTTAAATCTAATTAGAACCAATAAGCAAACCAAATAGGCGGCATCCAACAATTTAAGGATCTGTTAACACTTTAAAGTTTAAATATAAATGGTGCAATCGGGTATAAGAGTTATTACTGTTTTACCTCATACTATTAAAAAGCTGTATCAGAACAAAATATAAATTATTGGCAAACGATATAATAATTATGTAAGATAGAGAATCGTTTACGTCATTAGTTAAGTTGGACAATTTGTTATAATCTTCTCTAATTTCACGCCAAATCTGAACACTGGAATTCTAAATGATACAACACTGTTAATGAAGTATGGAACAGTAAGTATTCAGTCTTACCGATTTTAAGTTCTTTTTTATCATCCTTATGCGATTCGTTACCTGGCGAAACCTTACAGCCAAAGCTGAACCAATTAACATAATAAATAAATCATTGAACGTCCATGCAAATGTCAATTGAATATTAATTATCTACAAGCATTGAATATTTTTATTGAAATAGGGAAACCAACGGTAAGAAACTTTACTTGTAATGGAATTGCTAACCAAATGCTGTAACCCAATAATTTGGATAACTTGGGGTATAAATATCTTGTAAAGTAAAACTCAAAAAATCCCATCGAGCCTCTGCATTGGATAGTGAAAACTATATGATTTAATTTTGAAGATATGTGTTCTACTGCAATTCAAAAAAGTAATTATTGTAATCGTGCCGATTGTGTTTTTCGAAAATTTTACTTAGTGCTAAAGATAATGTAACTATGGCCATAAGGTTAATTCTTCTTTGCAAATGTTGAGGATATCCATAGTTTTTCATAGAATTTTCCACAGAAATCCATTTTTTCATAAGTTTTGACCATTCAGAAGCCAATTTCAAAAATAACAATGTTATTATCAAGGTATTGAAATGAAAAACAAATATAGCTAAAAATATTTATAATTTAGTCGTAACCTTTATTAAATATCTAAAAATAGTTTATACGTTTTTAATATAAAATTTCCCCGTTAAATATCCGGTATAAATTGCCTGTTATAACTTACCACTTTAAAATAACAATTTGTTTCAAATCTTATGATTTAATATGTCTACGCAAAAACACTTATATGGGTTGCTTCTGTATTTAAATACGTCGGGTAAGAGATAATCGTCTGTAACACCTGAACATCAGTGGTAAGCATATCATATTAGTTTCGATTTTTTCTCGTTATAGTTTTTATTCAAATTCAATTTATGGTAATTTTTTTTAGAAACAGATATTACTTATTAATGACTTGTGTAGATAATATATAATATGTATTCCACTTAGCTAGTCGCCTCGCGATTAATAAGCCTCATAATGCCCTTATATAATCTACTATTATATCAACTATATACGTACTTACTTGCTTGAGATAAATCTACACCATTCTTTATCATTATATGTAAGTACAATATGTTTATAAATGTTGCCCACGTGCAGTATATGATTGAGTATAAAAATCTCCAAGATTTTAAACTGAACCGCAACAAACTTGGATTGGAATTAGAAACACCGATTACTGGCATTTGTCCTAAACATTGACCAAGAATAAGGACCCATTTCAAACATACATGAATGCTTTTTCCTTGTATATCATTAGATATGCTACCAGTTACGTATACATTTTTTTTATTTTTCATTGATTTTATTTAATAGCACCAAATATTTTACATTCTTCTAATAACTTCGGTAGGCTCAAGTTCGCTATTTAAATAGCAACCATCCACTGAAATATTAATATACTTTATAAGTATATGATTGTATAATATAATAAACACTTTCAATACAAACAATTCGTTGTTAGCCGTAAGTGCTCCGCGTAAATATTAAAATTGAAACATGAAATCCATTAGGTTTAAATGGAATCAATTTTTATATTTGTAGTTGTATGTAGATCAGATAACCATATTTATTTATGAAAAGAAAAAGTTTAGTAATTATAACCCTTCATAAAACCCATTATTTATTGAATAAAAATTTTGTTTACACGAAATACATAAAAATTTATGCCGAAAAAAATTGTAAATGTTTTTGCTTTTTTGGGAATGCAATTTAAGCAGGTTTTCAAAAACTCCCCGATTAAAAAACTACTGTGAAAAAAATGCACTAAAAAGTAAAAAATAATTACGTTATTTAGTTACTTCAACTAGCTGACATAGGCGGTCAATTATTGTAATCTTTGCAGTCCGTGCCAGCCAAGCTGGCTAAATTACTAAAACTAAATTTTTTGAAAGCTTGGCCGGCACCGACTGCAAAGATTACAATAATTGACCGCCTATGCCAGCTAGTTGAAGTAACTAAATAACGTAATTATTTTTTACTTTTTATTGCATTTTTTTCACAGTATCTTTTTTTGAAGTCGGTTTTTTTTTTTTAATTTTTTATTTCATTCTTTTTAGTACATGTTACGTTTCGTAAATATTTATCGAAAGCGAGTATGGGTAGACCTACTAAACCCAAAAAGAATTTTGAAAATCCGATCATAGTTGATATAAATGTATTTACTATTTACCTTATACTTAACGTACTACTTAGAAGATTAATAAAAGTAGGGTACTTAAGAAAAAATTGTGACCCACCGGGCAAGAACAGGTAATATAAAACAGGTACAGGTACTCAGTACTTAATGCGTTATTAAGCCGATTTTGAGGAGAGTTGAGGAAAAGTTTGACGGTTTTTCCGGTTTATCTTCGAAGTTTAAGGTCCAATACGAATGAAATTATAATGGGACCAACTTGGAACTATACTTGATTCAACGCCAAAAGAATTTTGAAAATCGGTTCATAAATGACGGAGTTCTGAAGTAACAAATATAAAAAAAAAAATAAAAAAAAAATACAACCAAATTGATAACCTCCTCCTTTTTTGAAGTCGGTTAAAAAATGAGCAAAAAGGTAATAAACCAGTTGAAACGTAAAAGGCATCGATGTTAAAACAATATATTAAAAAAATTTGCAATTCCTCTATTTAAACGCCATTAAAATGTTTTTAGGTTTATCCCGTAGTCTTTTATTTCATTTTTAATTTTTCAGTGCACTCTGTTTTTATAACCTTATTTTTTAATATTTATTACTACCTGGATACCCGGATTTGAATTGTAAATAATATTTTGTTAAAATAAGGTTGGCAATAAAGGTTGTAGAATAGATTTTGCCAAAAATGGCCGACACAACGAAAGTTTAGTTTTGAGTTCGCTGAATTTCATTTTGTAAGTAAATAGTTTTTTTTAATATAACTGATTTTTGTAATGAAAAGTTATCTGAAATGAAATTAATTAGATTTAGTATAAATTTATAAAATATTTGAGGATTTGTCGAGGAAACAACAAAATTGTTGATAAGACGACAGCTGCATGCTGGTGTCGTGAAAGTTTGGTATTTTGATTGAATGAAAATTTGAAAATTAAAACGGAAAAGAAATATTTTGATAACTGACTGGAAGTTTATTTATAATATTTCTGCATTTTTGCTTTCTCCCCCCAATTTACAAGTTTCCTTCTTCCCAAAATCAAAGGGTAATTTCAGACTATGCTAGTGTAGGTTCCACTATTGTAATTTAAAGACTTTTATATAGTAGATTTCGAAAAAAATTGATACGCTACTGTATTAAATGGAGGCTTTCTTAGCTAATTATAACATGTAAGTTTAAATTTATTTTAAGAGTAAGGAGATTATTTTAGTATAGATAAGAATAACTTTCCCATCTAATTTTAAAATTCTTAATATCGTACAATCACACTCAGCTACATTGAACCAATGACCAATTGGGTAGCGTGGCCGAGCGGTCTAAGGCGCTGGTTTAAGGCACCAGTCTCCTCGGAGGCGTGGGTTCGAATCCCACCGCTGCCAATCTTATTTTTTGTATTCATTATATTCAGGCACTAAATACAAAAATAAAAGCAAAATTTGTTACTTACAATATTTATTACAAAATTTATTACATTATAATACTATTTTATATAAAAAAATAAATAAATAAATTTTTTTTTTTGCAATTTTAGCAGTTCTACAATTTTTATAAAAATTTTTTTAATTAAATGGAATCATTTTGTTTATGTTTTTAAATTATTATTTTTAAATACATTTCAACGACGAGGCGATCTTGAATGCATTTTTGACCGTTGTTTGGAATCTCTACGGTGTCTCGAACGGTATGGAGAACCATCATCACCTCTTCTATGGCGATTTCTTCCTTCATAATTAAAATAATCTCGTTTTCCCATATAAAATCCAGGTGTAGGAGAATGTGCACGGTTGGTCACGGAAAAATCAACCCTTATAGTTTTTCCCTTTATTTGCAAATTATTGCAATGGTTTCAAGCCTCCTTAGCATCTTCAATGTTTTCGTAATATACGAAACAATATCCACGAGAAAGATTGGTTTTAGCGTCACAAATCATTTTAATATTTTCGATCTGACCGTAAACCGCAAAAACTTGACGAATACCACCTTCTTTGGTGTACATACACATTCCAAATGCTCCCAAACATCTGGATTCTTCTGGATTTTCACATTCGTTGTAGCGACGTTTGTGGCATCCTCGCCGAAAAGAACGTTCTCTTCTGTAGGTGCTGCTGTATTCGCGACAAGGGCTCCTACGTCTGCTGTAATGGTTTCCAGAATGGTAGCGACGTGGCGATTCACTTCGATCAACCGGAGACCGTCTTCTATTTTCTGTATCGCTCATATTTAATTTATTTACTGTACTTCAATAATAATGATTATTTTCGTTGTTAAAAACACGATGATTTTCAATTGTGATTTACTAAAAATTCAAAATGCTTTATATACCAAGAATTTTCTTAATATTTTTAAATTGGTAATGATCAGGTTAATAAAGAGGATTAGAGTAAAATGGATTAGTTGGATTATACGGATTAGTTGGTAAAATATGTACATCACAACGTATTTTTATAATACGGTAATTAAAATATTTTCTATACAGCCTTAATGAAAATTAGCGGCAATTTTAAACTTACTATAAATAAAACAATTATTAAAACTATTCTATGTAAAGTTTCGATTAAGCAAAACCGGGGTTTCCAAAGTTTCCGTAAATTCTAGCTCAGATTGTAGGAAAATGACTTCATCTATGAACAATATTTTGGTTTTATAAAATTTTTTAAATTTTAAATTATTATAAATTGCATTTTTAATATAAAATTCAAAATATAATTTAAATGCGTATTTAAAAAATACTGCGAAATTTTCTTAGAAATTATATAATATTCAGAGGCGGATTTATACTTTTGACGCCCATAGGCACTGAGGTTTTGGCGCCCCTATTTAAAGGAAAAAAAGTTGCTGGATATAAAGTATCAAGTAAACAACCTACGCAATAGCTATTTATGTCATGAGTACATAATATAGGTCTTTATCGGACGAAGCCGAAGTTTATGGCAGAGCGAGCTTGCGAGCGAGGCCAATAAATAGGCTGAGTCCAAAAAGCCTAATTATGTGCAAATGACATACATAGCTTTATGTTCGACTGCACCGTAGAGGATTTTCTTTTCTTTTTTTTCTACTTTGACATTTAGGTAGTGAAAATTGCATAATTTCGTAGAGTGCTTTTTTTATTGCTCCTGGTTACAATAAGTTGTTTATTAATTTGTTTTAAATAGTTGATTTAAAATTGTGTGAAATTATTTAATAAGTTAAATAATGGAAGAAATTGTTGAAATAGCCCTAAAAGCTAAAGAATCGCTACTTCCGACAAAGTCAAAGCAATTATACGAAGAAACTTACGGCACATACAAAAAATGGTGTTTAGAAAAACAAGTTATGAAAACTACAGAGGATAGTATATTGGCATATTTTAATACTAATCTCGCGTCTTATAAAATATCTACCTTATGGACCAAATATTCCATGCTGCGGACTACAATTAATTTAAATGAAGCAATCGATATAAGCAAGTTTCCTAGTATTATCCCTTTTCTGAAAAGAAAGAGAGAAGGGTATGCAGCAAAAAAGTCATTCATTTTAACAAAAGAACATGTCAATTCTTTTTTATTTGACGCCAATGACGAACAGCATCTGTTAAACAAGGTACACATACTTAACTTATTTACTTTGACTTACGATGATGAATAATGAAAGTATATTTATAGGTTATTCTTATTTTTGGTGTCTGTGGAGCTTGCAGACGACAAGAATTAGTTTCACTATCAACCACAAATGTTGAAGATTATCAAAAACATATATTGGTCAAGTTGATCGACACAAAAACCAAAAAAGATAGGTCCTTTATCATACTACCGAGTGAAAATTTGAATTTATTGGATGTAATTAGAAAATATATTAACCTTAGACCAAAAATAATTGTACATAGCAGATTCTTCGTAAATTATGTTAAAGAAAAATGTACTGTCCAGCCTGTAGGAATCCACAAAATTGGTAGTGTACCTAGCATTGTAGCCAAATTTTTAAATTTACCGAACTCCAGCTCCTACACGGGCCATTGTTTTCGGAGAACGTCTGCAAGCCTTTTGGCAAATTCTGGGGGAAGTATGAGCGAAATCATGCGCCATGGAGGATGGCGCTCCGCTAGTGTTGCCGAAGGATACGTAGAAGAATCCGAAAGCAAAAAAATTAATGTTGCTACAAAAATTTTAGGGCAAGAAGGTATTTCTAGAGTCGAAAACGAAGAAATTCAGCAAATAAATAAAGCACCAGCATTACCGGTTTCAATTAGTAATAATGTGAATTGTGTTTTCAATATTAACAACTATTATAATCAAAGTAATAATAATTAATGTAATCGTTTATAAATTAAATTAAATAAAATATTAATTTTGACGTTTATTTCATTGACATTGACAGGCGGCCGTTTTACTTTATTAATAAAGTAAAACGGACTAGTTCCATAAAATGTTCTCTTATGGTCGCTAAGTGATATTGAAATCATGTTATTATAATACAGTCGGACATAAACATATTTATTGTGCATATTTTTATATAATTATTTTATATGCTCACAAAAGTATTTGGACGCTCCTATGTTAGCAATGTAAATTGTATTTTTTGAAAATTGTTTTTGGCATATAAAAATCGCTTTTACAAAAATACTTTTCAGACATTTTTTGTAGATAATTTCTTTTTCTTCATTTTTGTTTGCCTACACATTTTTATTCGTCGACTCGTTTTCGACCGAGAGTGACTTAAAGCAGTCTCGGTAAAAATTCCATGGGAATTCCCCGAGAAAACCATGAGAATCCCATAGTGCATTTTTAATTTTATTAAAAAGTTTTACCAAATCTGCTTTAAGTCACTTTCGGTCGAAAACAAGGCGACAAAATTTTGCCATTCTCTTGTTAAGATTGTTCCACCCCCACAAACTGGATTGGATTAGAATTTTTAAGATTTCCTGTTTTAATAACATGCGGTAGCATTTTAAAGGGTGCTTTAGTAAATAGAGATGAAATTTTTACGGAGTGTTTATTACCGTAAACACTTTCATTTACGACTATACCTTAAAATTTTCAAAATTGTGTAACAATCAATTGTTACATTTTTTGTTTTTTTTGAATTTGTTTAATTTTGGTTTAGTGATTATTTAGATTTCTGTAAATATTGTTCTATTTTAATTTAAAAGATGGCGTTGCTAACTTTTCAATTTTTCAAATGCTGCGGTTTTGTGTGGTTGGTAGAGAAGGTCATCACTTGGACGACCATCTTGGACGACGATCCAAGATGGTCGTTTAAGAGCGTCAGAGAATAAAACCACAAAAACAGTAATTGGTGAATTGAAAACATAATATTTAGTTTTAAGTGAAATTTAGTGAATTAGGTGAGTCACATTTTAATTGATTTACTTTCTTTGAATTCTCAAATGAGAAATATTTGATTTTGGTTAATGTTAAAAATTTACAAATGTCGGTTGTTAATTCACATCTGGCCAACAATTTTTGTATGATATAAATTAAGTTCACAAGTTACCTTAAACAAATAATTGTAGTATTTTCTGATAACAGAAAATTTGATTTCTTTTAAAACCATTTTTGCAAGTGACCAGAGTTGCTTGGATTTGACTTGATTACCTTTATATGTTTATCCTTAGGAAATACTAAGGTAATTTAAGTCATCCGCTTGCTTCGTATGCCGATCAGGACGGAGGAGTAATTTTTCTTTAGTGAACCGGCTTGTAGCGGTATCACGACAATTCTTTTCTTGCTGATAAATATTTCTTTTGAATAATAATTATTTTACATTTTGGAAATCTAGTTTTGTGCGAACTCCATTTTATTTATCATTTATTATTTTTTTGTTGAGATAGTGGAGCGACAAGAATTTTGTAAAGTCGTTTCATTCCTCAGCTGGCGCCCAAACACATTATCATTTTATTTTACGTAGCCACCATCCTTTTAAAGGACTCGCGAAGCTGTAAAGCTGCCCAGCTTCTTCGACAGTGGGTAAAAACCCAAGAGCTAGCCTATCTACTATCGTCATCAGTAGAGACAAAAAGGGTTTCTGTAACCAATAGGAGAATAACGTTACAATTGTTATGCCAACTGCATTAAGCATTACATAATATGTATTAAAAACATGTATTTAAACCATTTTTGTTATTTATAAATTTATTGTGTTAAAATTTTAAATTTTATTTGCCATTTCAGTAATTTTTTATAAGTGTCCATACTTCCGTGAAGTATACGTACTACATATTGTACAATTTCTTTTCGATTTTTAGTATAATTAAAAAAAATTTCGTTACAAAATTTTGCCGCCACCTAAATTCTGCCGCTCTAGGCACGTGCCTACTGTGCCTTATGGGAAATCCACCACTGATTATATTTGTGTATTTTGAATTTTTAGGTGTAAACTAATTAACGTAAGCTAACATAATATCTATTTTTATTTGTAGTTTTCATTTCATTTTTAACGGATTTCATAATAAATAGTGGTAATTTTTAAATAATTATTTTATTAGACCAACAACAAGTAATAAGTAACTTAATTAATTATTATTAGTATTTCATTAAATTAAAATATAAAATGCTTGGTTGTTGTTCTTCTTCTTCTGCGTGTTTTAAGTCTAGGTCCTGTTTAAATCTGGTTTTTCCTGGGATGTTGATGACCAACTGTCTCTCCACCTTTTCGGGGTTTTCCCGGTGGCCTGGTTCTATGGAGAATTCCATCTCTGACGATTTTTGGGAGTCGGTTCTGGTTCATGCGAGATATGTGCTCATTCCACGCTCTTCTTCTTATTCTGGTTCATCTAATTATATCAGGCATGCTGCACTTTTCTCTTATGCAGTCATTGCTAACCCTATCAGCAAGTGATTTTCCTGTTATCGCCCTTAGTACTTTCATTTTGTTACTTCTTAGCATTCTTCTTGTTCTGGCGGTGTCTGCTCTTGCCTCTATTGCGTATGTTAATATAGGTCTCACACACATGCTTTATATATTCGTGATTTGCCTTCCACTTTTAGGAATTTATTTTTCCAGATTATGTCCCGTAAGCAGCCTGAGACCATTGACGCTTTTCGAACCTGGAGCATGGTTTCTTCCACCAGATTTCCGTGTCCATATATTTCTACTCCTAGATATTTGAAATGTTGTACTTGTTCTATTGTGTCATTGTTTATGGTGACGGTACATGTTGTTGGGTTTCTTGAAGTTGTTAGGCATTTGGTCTTTTCTGTGGATTTTTCTATGTTATATTGTTTTAGGCAATTAACTGTCAGGTATGTTTACGCCCTTATGGCCGCCGTTTATAGATTTTTTCACCTCTGTTATGTATTTCAGCCCTGAGGATGGACTAATAAATAGTTCGAAACGTCGGCTAGCAGATAATATTGTTTGATTTACTTCCCTTCATACCCAATATCCGTTTTAATTGCCTATTAGAAGTAAGGGGAAAATTTGTTTACTTTCCAATTATATTGTTTTGACGCTATGTTGAAAGTATTGAGCAATCGTTGAAGATCGTCTTCTTTCTCGGTTATCAGTACCGCGTCGTCGGCGTAGCATATAATCTTGATCTCTTCATTGTTCATGCGATATCCATTGCTTTTAACTTTTACATTTTTTATTATTTTGTCTATTATCAGATTGAAGAGCAGGGGGCTCAGGCTATCATTTTGTTTGATTCCATTGGGTATTAGTATGTAGTTTGTGAGTTCTTCTTTTGTCCGCACTTTTGTCGTGTTTCCAGTGTTGAGTTGGTGTATTATGTTTGCAATGTTTTGAGGGATATTGCTCTGTTGTAGTATCTCAATGACGTCCTTGATTCTAATTCGATCAAATGCTTTTGTTAAATCTACAAAGCACATATAGGCAGGTTTCTGGAATTCAATAGATTTTTCTGTTATCTGTCTGATAATATAGATCGTGTCCGTCGTGGATCTGTTACGTTTAAATCATGTTGTTCTTCAATAATTGATATTTTTTCGTACAGTGTTTTTGCCAGCTATAACTTGAATAGTTTTGATGTGGTACACAGTAGCGTTATTCTCCTATAGCTGTTGGGGTCTTTCTTGTCTCTCTTTTTAAAGATTGGGATTGTGATGCTTGGTTGTTACAAAAAACAAAAAATATAATGAAAATTAAAATTCTTGCGATTTGCATAAAAGTTTTAAAAACTAAACGACCAACACAATTAAGGTAAGAACGGTAGACACATTGCCTGATTTTTAGACCGTCTAGCCATCACACGATGTGTTTCTGACTCATTAGTCTTCATCAGTACCGTTTACTTGGTGTTATCACTTAATTGTGTGCACTAAACCAGCTACTGGTTCACAACTTTATGTGGACCGCTATATGCGACGTCACTACACAAAAATAGGAACCGCGCCAACGTGCGTTCTCGAGTGATACTCTAATCTAAATAATGAAAATTAAAATTTTTGTGATTTGCATAAAAGTTTTAAAAACTAAACTAAAAAATATAATGTTTAGCAATAAATTATTACAATCGTGGAAAGCAACTATTTGGATAATAAATGTGGTTTTGACCATGTATTACATAGAAAATAAAAGGTGATTACATTTTTATTAATTTTTATACTCGACATCGGCGTCTATAGCATCGGCCCTGGGGGAAAGAGGTTTATACTTAAAAACATATTTAAAAAAGTTATTTAATATGAAACATATATTGAAAGCAATTAATATTACAATAGTAATAAATAAATAATAACGATAAAAAATATAATTATGTAGATAACATAACTTTTCTTAGATTTACAACAATTTTTTTCTAGTCTTTTTAAATAATTTTAAATGCAATTTTGAACGTAATGTAAAACGGCGATTATGGAAATTCTTGATAAATTATAAATATATACTTTTATTAATATAAATAATTAGATTTCCGTTTAATCGATATCATTTAACGGCGAGGTGATTTTGAATACCTTTTTGGCCGTTGGTTGGAACTTCTACGGTGTCTGGAACGATATGGAGAACTATCATCACTTCTTCTTCGATGATCTCTTCCTTCATAATTTGAAAGTTGTTTGGAATCACTACGGCGTCTCGAACGGTATGGAGAACTATCGGCACCTCTTCTGCGACGATCTTTTCCTTCATAATCGGAATAATTTTGTTTTCCCATATATAATCCAGGTGTAGGAGAATGCGCACGACTGGTCACGGATTTGAGTCCACTACCGGATAATACCACCAATCTACTATATAATCATTGGACCAAGATTGGTTTCGGCATCAAAAATCATTTTAATATTTTCGATCTGACCGTAAGCAGCAAAAACTTGACGAATATTATCTTTTTTGGTGTACATACGTGCACATTTCAAATACACCCAAACATCTGGATTCTTCTGGATTTTCACGTTCGTTGTAGCGACGTTCGTGGCGTTAAATATAATTATTATATTTTATATATATTTTTTTTTTTTTTTTGACTTTATTTATAATTTACAATCTGTTGTGAAACATTCAGTAAATCTTGTGACATACAATAAATTAACGTGTGAAAGTGGATCCAGTGATACACTCTCTTATATAATCTTCAAGTTAAACTTAGAGCTACATAGTAACACAGCAAATTCTATTTAAGTTTTTGAACATTTTGTACAACATAAGTACGCGATTTCATGATTACAATTTTTGTATTTATTCACTAAATCTTGTTTTAAGATCAGAGGGTTTAAACCTCTTTAGTCTACTCACTTCACAGCTATTATTGTAGCTAAGCTTTTCGGCAAGTGGATTTGGATGGTTTTCGAGTCTTTCATGATAAGCTTTGTAGAAATTATTAATTTCTTCTCTAATTGTTGGCATCTCCAAGTCCCGCTGAATTATTTGGTTTGTGACGTACCAAGGGGCATCAACAATCATTCTCAAAACTTTTGATTGAAAGCGTTGAAGAATGTCTATATTTGAGTTGGACGCAGAGCCCCACAGCTGGATCCCGTAAGTCCATATAGGTTTTATAATTATTTTATAAATCAGCAGTTTGTTTTCTGTCGTGAGTTTAGATGTTCTACTCATGAGCCAATATAATTTTCGAAGTTTGTGTCCCATTTGCTTTCTTTTTGTAAATATGTGTTTTTGCCATGTTAACCTTCTATCTAGATGGATTCCCAGATATTTAACTTCATCCATTTGAGGGAGTTGACAATTATTCAGAAGTACAGGTGGACATGTATTTCTCTTCAACGTAAAGGTTATCTGTGCAGACTTTGTCTCGTTCACTTTGATTCTCCACATTTTCAACCACTTTTCTATTTCGCTGAGGCTTCTTTGTAACATTTCACTAGCTATATTTTGGTGTTTATGGATGGCTATTATAGCTGTGTCGTCTGCAAACGTGGCCGTTGTGACAGACTTTGATGTAGGTAGGTCAGCTGTGAACAGAACATATAATATTGGTCCAATTACGCTACCTTGGGGTACCCCCGAGCGAATGGATGTTAGTGGTGTGTGCTCATCTTGGTACTTTACCAGGAAATGTCTATCCGTCAAGTAGGATTTCAGCATTCTGTAGTAGTTATGAGGTACTTTCTCCTTTAACTTATATAACAGGCCCTCATGCCAGACCTTATCGAAAGCTTGAGTGACGTCAAGGAACGCTGCAGAACAGTAACTGTTGTTCTCGAATGCTTTATGTATTTCTGTCACAATTCGATGGATTTGTTCGACAGTACCATGCCGCTGTCTGAAGCCAAACTGATGATTGGGGATCAAGCAAAGTTCCTCTAAGATTGGTCTCATTCTTTTTAGGATCATTTTTTCAAACAGCTTTGATAATATCGGCAAGAGACTGATCGGTCTGTACGACTTTACATCCTCAATTGGTTTACCAGGTTTTGGAATGAGAATCATTTGGGCGACTTTCCATTGCGCTGGGAAGTATTCTCGACGTAAGATAGCATTAAACAACTGAGTTACATACTTAAACCCTTTATCTGAAAACTCTTTTAGTATTTTTCCTGTTATTAGATCGTAGCCGGGAGCTTTCTTTGGACTAAGATCGTTTTTTATGACAAACTTAATTTCAGTTTTTTTGAAGCGTTTGATTGGTAGTTCCAGCTGATCGGGAGAATCTAGAAATTGTCTTACATGTTCTTCTTTAGTGTGATTTTCAGATTTGAATGGTGTAAAAACGCTGCCCAAATGTCTTGCAAAAAGCATCGCCTTTTCACTATCACTCTTAGCCCATTGCCCATTTTCCATTAGAAGTGGTGGATAGGTATCCTGGGGCTGCTTTAATTTCTTAGTTGCTTTCCAAAGTGAATAGTCCGTGGCTTCCGTTGCAGATAGGTTTGTCAGGTAGTTTTGTATATTTTCATTTTTGTAATTACTAAACAACTGTTTAAGTTCTTTTACAGCTTTATTTAGTTTGCTTTTATCCTGCTGAGCTCTTGTTTGATGCCATATTTTCCTCAGTTGGCGTTTTTCTGAAATCTTTTGTTTTATAGTAATCGGACATTCTTCTGTATCCTTAGCCTCTTTACGCAACGGTGTTGAGTTCCAAGCTGCACTTTGTATTGCTAGAGTTAAGTGTTCGGTTGCTTCATCGATATCTTCGTTAGTTTTTAAAGGAATTTCTAGTACTAAATTTTCGTCTAGCAGGCATTTAAACTTTTCCCAATTTGTTTTCTTACTAGTTAAGAAGAGAGGTTTCTCTTTGTTTGTTATTTTAGAGCTTAGTGTTACTATTACCGGGGAATGATCCGACGACAAATCCAAGCAAGATTCAGCTTTAAAACGATTAGCTGGTATACCCTTCACTACACAAAAATCAAGAAGGTCCGGAAGTTTCCTTCTGTCCGTAGGCCAGTATGTTGGTTTTCCTGTTGAAATGTGGTCCAAATTATTAGCTTCCATCGCTTTAAGTAACTCTCTACCCTTGGTTGTAATTAATCTTGAACCCCATTGAGTATGCTTGGCGTTGTAATCTCCTCCTGCAATAAATCTGGGACCGAGGCTCATATAAAAGTGCTCAAATTGCTCTTGTTTAATTGAATGTTTCGGAGGGCAATAGACTGAGGATATTATTATTGCTGCATTACACTGTTCTACAGAAATGCTAGTGGCCTGTAGATGATCTTGCTGATATTTGTCCAAAAGGTTATGTTTTATTGTATTTTTGATAATTATGGCCGTACCACCATGAGCAGTTCCATCAGGGTGTTGTGTGTCGTATATAGTGAATTTGGGGATTTTTAGGTAGCTACGCTTTGTAAAGTGTGTTTCTGAAATTAAAATTATATCAATGTTGTATTCAGCAATGAATGCTTTTAGGGCTTGACCGTGTTGCGCTAGGCCATTAGCGTTCCAGTGTGCAATTTTAATTTGTTCTGGCATTTTGATTGTTTGTCATGAACATTGTTAGTAAATTTATTATTGTTCCCATTTGTTCAATAAGGCTTTTCATCATCTTTTTTAGCTCTTGTATATCGTTGGGCTGTTGTTCATTTGCAAATTGTTGTTGGTTATTTATGCTTTCAAGTTGTGTTTCGTGACCCTGCTGTTCTTGGGATTGCGGTATAGGTTGTGTGTTTAAGTTAGGGTTCGTCAGTGCCTGCGCGTAAGATGTTGTAGATTGAACTGGTCTAGGAATTACATATGTTTGGGTATCATTTACTGTTCTGTTCTTCCTAAGTGGAGGATATTTCTTTTTTTGTAGGTCTTTATATATGCTACACCCCTTGTAATTTGCTGGGTGGTTTCCATCGCATAGAACACACTTTACCAGGTTGGTCTTCTCTTTTCTCTGGCAGCTGATGGTGGTATGATCTCCGGCACACTTAACACAGCGTGGGCTGTGATAACAGAAACTTTTTGTGTGACCATATCTTTGGCATTTAGTGCATTGAGGAATATCTCTTTTTGGCCGAGGTGGTTCGAAGTTTATTTGGCTGCTGTTGATTGTCTTTAACGTGTAAATATCTTTATTGTTTTCCTGTGGTTTCAATTCGACGTAAAACATAGGTAGGAGGTCTTTGGTGTGCCTTTGTCTGATATTACATACATTTGTGACTATATGACCATGCTTTTCGATTTCGTTCTTTATTACTTGGCTATCAGTTGAATGATGTATGTTTTTTAAAACAACTCGAAAACTACGTTCTTGCCTGTTTTGATACGTATGAAATTCGGTCTTTTTCTCTGTTAATGCTTGAACAATTTCTGTGTAATTTTCGGAAGTTTTTGGTTGTATCTTTACCTGTTCTCTTCCAAAAAGTTTTGTCTCATATCCATCTTTTGCCACTTTTTCCAGTAAATCATGAAGTGGAGAAATACAGCCTACTCTTGTTACAAATATGGGTGGCGGTTTTGGTATTTTTTCTTGGTTTCCTTCTTCTGGTTCTTTATCTTCATCATTTCTACTTTCGGTTGACAGAATTTCATATCTATTTGATGTCTGTGGGGCATTTAGCCAGTAATCAGCTAATGTAGACTGCTTTGGTTTAACAACTCTCTTCTCTGGACTGCCATTTCGACTTCGTTTGTTATACTGAACACGTTTCCATTCATTAGGATTGGGCATTTCTTTAGTAAAATTACTGAGTGCATTTGTTGTAGGCATCCACATCTGATGTTGTTGGTGCCCTTGTATGGGATATTGTGGTGTTACCTGTTGCGTAGGATACTGGATTGGATGGTTTCCATAATATACTGTTGTGTTAGGTTGTACGTATTGTGCTTCCATTAGAGTAGGATACGTGTAGGAAGTGCTGGTAGCCCCAGGAACCAACATATTGCTTGTCGCATTTTGGACGTTGGATGGTTTTTCACCTGTACTTGTGGTTTGATGTGTCTGGGATACATACGTCTCTGGGGGTTGTTGTAGCATTAATTGTGTATTTATGTCTACCACTGAAGGTGTTTTGTTAGGCGGCGTTCGTTGCATGTTTACGCCGCTTAATCTTCATATTATAACCTCACTTTTATATCAGACCGAAATGAGTCTGTAAGTTTCTTATTTTTGGATATAAACGGTATATAACATTCACACCACTATCTCACTATTCACTTAGAATTATGAACGTTGATCCTCTCACTAAAACTGGTTATATCAAAGATTTTAACGAAATTCCTATTCAATATTAAATTTACAACAGCACAGGACCGTACTACAATTTGTTATTGTTATTGTTTTATATATATAATATAATAATTATTATTATATTTTGTGATGATTTGTGAGATATCTTCAAGCTTATAAGTATCTCACGGTCGTAATGGGTCCTTGAAAGAAAATGATTACATGTAAAACAATCAAACAATTGACGATATAAAAATAGATTTATTTGCAACCTGATATTAACAATAATAATATTAAAGCAGGACTCACGCAACTCGTAGGTCAACACGTTTTCGTAGAACAATAAACTTTCCCTCTTCACGGGATATCTTCTTCTGCACTCTTTATTTAAATCGTTGGCTCTTCCTTCAACACTTGAAACTGCTCTCAATGGAAATATTCTCGTTCACCATCGTTGTCTTTTTCATCAACGCTGGAGTCACACTTTATTTAAGTCGCGTGTCGATGATGATTTCCACACTTGGAATCGAATGGCCTTTAGCCTGTTGGGTAACTTCCCTACCAAAAACAACTCTTCACAAAAACTTTCTCTCTACACACGCTAAATTATTTTTAATGAACACGACTGCTCGCGAACGCTCTTCAAATATAATTGCCTTCACCCCCGTTGTTTATTATTCTTACCTCCAACGTTTTTAAATATAATTTAAATGTGTACTTAAAAATACTGCGAAATTTTGTTGCAACTTATATAATATTTGTAATATTTTGAAATTTTAGGTGTAAGCTAGCTAACGTAAGCTAACAATATCTATTTTTATTTGCAGTTTTTATTTCATTTTTAACGGATTTCATAATAAATAGTAGTAATTTTTCTGTGGTTTTCACCTTGTATTACATAGAAAATAAAAGGTGATAACATTTTTATTAATTTTTATCCTGGACGATATCGGCGTCCATATCGTCGTTTCTGAGGGAGGAGGGTATATTTAAAAAATGTAAGTATTTAATATAAAAGATATATTAAAAGCAATTAATATTACAATAGTAATAAATAAATAATAACTATAAAAAATATAATTATCTAGGTAACATAACTTTTCTAAGATTACAACAATTATTTTCTAGTCTTTAAATAATTTCAAATGCAATTTTAAATGAAATGCAAAACGGCAATTACGAAAATTTATGATAACTTATAAATTAATACTTTTATTAATATAAATAATTAGATTTCCTTTTAATCGTCATCATTTCAACGACGATGTGATCTTGAATACCTTCTTGGCTGTTGATTGGAACTTCTGCGGTGTTTCGAATTGTATGGATAACTATCATCACCTCTTCCGCGACTATCTCTTCCTTCATAATTGGAATAATTTCGTTTTCCCATATATAATCCAGGTGTAAGCGAATGCGCACGGCTGGTCACGGAAAAATCGACTCTTATAGTTTTTCACTTTATTTGCAAATTATTGCAATGGTTTCGAGCCTCCTTAGCATCTTCAATGTTTTCGTAGTATACAAACGAATATCTTCTAGAAAAATTGGTTTTGGCATCGAAAATCATTTTAATATTTTCGATCTGACCGTAAGCCGCAAAAACTTGACGAATATCATCTTTTTGGTGTACGTGCACATTCCAAATACACCCAAACATCTGGATTTTTCTGGATTTTCACGTTCCTGTAGCGACGTTCGTGGCGTTGTTGCCGAAAATAACGTTCTCTTCTGTAGGTGCCGCTATATTCGCGATGAGGGCTGCTACGTCTGCTGTAATGGTTTCCAGAACGGTAGCGACGTGGCGATTCACTTCGATTAACCGGAGACCGTGTTCTATTTTCTGTATCGCTCATATTTAATTTATTTACTGTACTTCAACAATAATGATTATTTTCGTGATTAAAAACACGATGATTTTTAATTGTAATTTACTTAAAATGAAAATGCTTTATATATAAGATAACATAACAATTTTTTTCTAGTTTTTTTAAATAATTTTAATTGCAATTTTGAATGTAATGCAAAACGGCGATTATGAAAATTTTTGATAAATTATAAATATATACTTTTATTAATATAAACAATTAGATTTCCGTTTAATCGATATCATTTAACGGCGATGAGATCTTGAAAACCTTCTTGGCCGTTGGTTGGAACTTCTACGGTGTCTGGAACGGTATGGAGAACTATCAGCACCTCTTCTGCGACGATCTTTTCCTTCATAATTGGAATAATTTCGTTTTCCCATATATAATTCAGGTGTAAGCGAATGCGCACGGCTGGTCACGGAAAAATCGACTCTTATAGTTTTTCACTTTATTTGCAAATTATTGCAATGGTTTCGAGCCTGCTTAGCATCTTCAATGTTTTCGTAGTATACAAAAGAATATCTTCGAGAAAGATTGGTTTTGGCATCAAAAATCATTTTAATATTTTTGATCTGACCGTAAGCCGCAAAAACTTAACGAATATCAACTTCTTTGGTGTACGTGCACATTCCAAATACACCCAAACATCTGGATTCTTCTGTCTTTATTGATTTGCAAAAATATACCTGAAAAACGTACTATTTATAAAGGGTTGAATTTAGGGGATAAATATATTGCAGTGATAATTCAAAAATTTTGCTTTACCTTGCTCTTAAGTACTTCGGCCTAGCCGCTGAAAGCGGGAGATGAGACGGTCAGACTCAGGGTGTGGGTTCAAAAATATTACCAATTCTTTTTACCAAAATTCTTCTTGTATCAAAACTTTAAAACCGCAATAATTCCAAAATTAAAAATTTTATTTTGTTTCCAGTATCGAACCTTCAATATTAACTTATCAGTTTATCACCCAAACGCAGTATCTTCTAACGCACAAGTTGGTTATACAAATTTTAATTATATTTTTCCTTAATTAATTTAAAATTAACTTCTATCATCCAAAACTTTCTCTAATCAAATAAAACTCATCCAATCAAAACAATAAATCTTCTTTAATAAAAATAAAGTCAATCCTCTACTCACAAAATAAATTTCACTATGGCTACTTTAGATCAATACTAATTTCAAACAATTCAAATTAATATTTTTTTACAATTCAATATTACTTCGCACAAATTATATTCAAAAATTTTATGGAGCCAAAATCGCACACTTGGTTCGCGCGGCCATTTTGGCAAAAAAGCCCCCTCTTCGCCTTCTTGTTTCCCCACCTTGCACTCTTTCAAAACTACCAAATCAAAATAATAATTTACAAAACTATACCGAAAGAATACAGGGTGGGTCCAAATATTTGGTAACACGACAATATATTATAATTTATTATTGAATTTGTAATTTTTATTTATATTATAGTTAGTCAATTAAAAAATATAAGTATTAGTTATATGTTAATACAACATTTCTAAAAAAATACTAATAACTTAAATTTTTATGACTGGGCTTTTCATACTGCCGCTACTTTATTAAAAGAAATTAATATATTATTATAATAGTAATAAATAAATAATAACTATAAAAAATATAATTATGTAGATAACATAGGTATAACTGTTTTAAGATCCTCAATAAATTTTCTTCTAATATGGTCTTTTAAAATAATTTAAAGTTTTCAAAAAATTCTTAGGTGTAAGCTAACTAACGTAAGCTAATTATTATTATTATTAAATATTATTATAATAGTAATAAATAAATAATAACTATAAAAAATATAATTATGTAGATAACATAGATATAACTTTTTTAAGATCCTCAATAAATTTTCTTCTAATATGGTCTTTTAAAATAATTTAAAGTTTTCAAAAAATTTGTCGAAAAAAGGCCGATTGCTATGGTTTTAGTACAAAGTGTCGGTAAAGGATGATATCAAGAACATGTAGATACAAGTTTGCTAACGCCGATGCGGGAAGGGGGACAATTTTTGTGTGATTTTATCTATTTTTCAGGAAATTCGTTCCAAACAAAAAATGTAAAATTGTAGTTCAAAATTACTTAGGTAGTAAGTCGGGCAAGGGGGGGGGGAGAAATTGCACCTATTGCTTCTTCCGTATCCGCTCCTGGTTTAAAATAAATTGAAAAACAAATAATTTAAGTGTATGTATGGGGTGGAGATTAGGGGTTACACCCCCCCCCCCGTCGAAATTATTTATCAAGTACTGGAAGTCCGCCTGCAATCGTAAAAAATCAGAAAAAACAAAAACAATCTTTAGAACTAAAAACAAAAACATTAAACTTGAAGTATTAAAAAAAAAATTAAAACTAAAGATATTTCTAATAAACTAAATCCCAAATTAAAAAATCGGAAATTCGTATTAATATCAGGCGATTGGCGACACTAGATTGAATACACCTACTACTAAATTGCAAAAATATAAAAACTGACGATGAAGAATATAAAAAAACCCTATGTATTTACAGTACCGTGTAAAAGTCTTCAGCCCCTTAATTAATATTGTTAGTTATTATTACTCCTATTAATTAATTTTCGATTTTTTGAAAAATAATCATATTGAAATAAATGAAATAGATATTTTATCTTAATTCTTACTATTATGGTAAAAATTTTAAATTGCTATAAATTGTTTGAACCAAAAATTTAAAAAAAAAAGTAAATTTTATGACCATCATCGGCAACATAGCTTAAAATAACACTTCTGCAATAAATTAGAGTGGGCATTGCAAACCCATAAATTGTCTTATATTTTGGTGTAATTTAGTTCTTCGTTTTGACAACATTATTTACCATCCGTAAAATAAGAATTTAGTTTGTGATTTTTATTAAATTAAAAAATTTTATTTGAAGACGGTTTTTTTATAAAAGAGTTCAAAATTAAAATATAAAGAAGTTTAAACTTATTAAAAATATCGTAGTAAACAAACCTTTTAAAATGGCACCAATCAAAATTCATCAAAATTTGTCGTTCTCTCGACAAATTATTTTTAACCATTAAATAAAGTTCACAAAAATCAAAATTTTCTTTGAATATTGAACTTAAAGAAAAATCGCGCAAAAAAAAATACTTTAATTAAATAAAAACAATCTTCTCACAAAATTTCAACTTTTTTGCGGTCACTTTCGACTAAAATACTTTTAAACAAAATTTTTCAATAACAATACTCAAAAATAAAATCTTAATTGCAAAAATACTTGCACAAAATTATACTCAAAAAATCAGCGGAGCAAAATCTAGGCCTCCATCATTTCCGCCATCTTGGCAAAAAAACCTCCTTCTACTCATTTTTCTGCAAACATTACATTTCAAAAATTAATATAACAAAATTTAAATTTAAAAAAATTACTAAAATTGCATTTATTTTGCCGATTTTAGCATGACTGACGGTTTAAGTTGGAACTTAAATTTTTTTATTTAGTTATTTATTTATTTATCGAGTTCCTTCTATTTTTTATTTTATATTTGTTTTTTAATGTAGTTTTCTTTTCATTTTTTAAATATGTTATACTTTATACTTTAATTTTTTGTTTTGAATTTTAGTTTCCTTTGTATTTTAATAAATTAGCTATTTATTTTTTAATATTTTTAGCCCCCCCCCCCCAAAATCTAGTCTAAATACGGCCCTGTGTATGTTTAATAGCCCTAATGGCATAGCGTTATTGTATTGCATATTGTAAATTTGTATAAAATTTGTCACGCCTTGTTGTAGTATTAACCAATAATAATGAGATTAAATATTAATTAAATTTTTTTCAGAAATCAACAATAAAAAAAATTAGGTTTGAAAACTATGAAAAATAGGGCGACATCTATCAATTTTTTGTTTAGTCCTACCCCTAGTTCTCTACTGATACAAAATGGTGTTTAGTGAAATGCAAACGTGTTCAGCTTACTGATGTGGTTGTATGACTGATGGTGATTCTGATCACTTAATTTGTTGGTTTCAAAGTTTTATTCCATTATTTCTCTTCACATTTTATCCACTACACTGCAATTATGTCTGATCAGACAGCAAACAATCAAGAAGTAAGTTATCTAGTACAATATTACTAAATCTATGTTTTCGCTATTTTAAGGTTAATGTTATTAACCTTACTTATTGTGAACCTTTCATCATACTTTTTGTTACCAATAAAATGCCTGAACTTTATTCTAATTCTCTATATTTTCAGTCTTTATATTGTATTTGTTGTCTTGAATTTTAAACTATTAATAATTGGATGCATAACATTTTATTGGGAAAATTAAATAATTATTCAATTGTAATAAATTATAAACCAGCCTGTGTAGTGAAAGTCAACTTCACAGTTCATTTTGTAATGATGGAGAGCAGTGACGTACTACATATTTTTGCCTACTGCATCCTGTTCAAATTCCGAATTTTATTGCAAAATAATTATATTATGCTTTTGTTTACAAAATTACTGTTTTATTTTGAGTTCTTTATTGGTATGATAGATTACAATCATGATACCTTTGGTATTATGGTTTTTGAGATGAAATTGCTCGAATTAATTAAAATAATATTTTAAAGGAGAATTCAGTTGAACAAGTAGAGATTGCTCAATATCCCTTATCAAATTGCTGGAGCTTGTGGCATTATGATAATAGTCGTAGCAGAGACTGGAAAGAAAACTTGAAAGAAGTTTACACGTTCCTTACCGTGGAAGGTTTTTGGAGGTAAGAGATTAAATAATGAATATTTCCTTATTGTTTTACAGTAATCGCTTACTCAATGTGACTGCCCTTAAGTATCCTTTATGTTTTAATATTATTTGATTAATCGACCAGATATGAAGTAACAGGTGAATTTTGTTTTCAGAATGTACAACCACATCCAACCACCAAGTGATTTAAAGCAAGGCTGTGATTACTCCTTATTTAAAAAGGGAATTAAACCAATGTGGGAAGATGAAGCGAACGTAAAAGGAGGCAGATGGTTAATAAATCTTGACAGAAAGCAGCGTGGGAACGACTTGGATAATTATTGGTTGGAAATTGTAAGTCGAATGTGTATTTTTCAGATAATTTAATTTTTATTGCATAATTTTTTCAGTTATTGCTTCTAATAGGAGCAACTCTAATTCACGATGATGAGGTGTGTGGTGTAACGGTGAATATTCGTGCAAGAGGAGATAAAATCGGTAAGTATAATATTCTATTTTTGAATATATTAATTTTTAACTTGTGATAATTATATCAAGTAAATTTAAAAGTAAACAAGTTAATTAAATTATTATTATAATTATTATAAGCTTTCGGTGAGTTGTGTCACCTTCGTCAGAAAAATAATAACAAGCAAAAACATGGAAACCGCAAAATAACGTATTGTCATCTGAACGATCTATGATCTAAAAATCTTGAAGCCAAGGAGTATATGATCGTGGGTTAAGGAACAACCTAAATTGAGTTTCCGTCAAAGTAGGAAAAACTTAACCCCAATACGTGAACGAAATTAGACAAGTAGATGGCTGTAGATATTGCTCAAGCCATCTATATCGGTTTTCCTATTCATGGAGTTCTTTTCTTTCTTGATGCATATCATTTCGTGCAGAAGTCTATCTCGATAGTTGCTAACTGATTTTAAAATTTTTGCATTTTTGAAGTCTGCATTATGTCCGTCGACGAGTATATGCTTAGCTATAGCAGTTGATTCGGGTTTGTTACAACGGATACTAGAGATATGTCCACTCATTCTCTTCTGAAGCCATTGGTTGGTTTGCCCAATATATACCAATTTACGTTTTATAAACGTTTCTTTTGTTTTGTTATGACGTTATGTTATGTGGACGACATAATTACCGCTATCCCTCAAGACAACGAAGATTTTATACTCGAGCATTTCAATGGATTCCACCCCCGTCTACAGTTTACAATCGAGCAAGAAGAAGACAATAAAATAACTTTCTTGGACATACAATTAATTCACGAAAAAAACCGTTTAAAGTATAAGTGGACCCAAAAGCAAACTTGGTCAGGAAGATACCTTAACTTTAACTCCTACCATCACAAAAGCCAATTAATTAGCACCGCCATAGGCCTTGTCGATAGATCTCTAAAATTAACACACGGCGAATACCGGAAAGAAACACTGAATATAGCTAAAGAGACACTGTTTAAAAATGGATTTCCTAAAAAACTTGTGATGAAAATCGTTAAAGACCGTGTGAACAAACTCTACAATGGTAGCAGTCTAAAGAAAGAAACATCTAACTTCACAGTCATGCCTTACGTCAGAGGACTAAGCGAGAAACTACAACGAATATTAAAACCACATAATATTAATATGACCTTTAGATCCACTAATAACATCGGACAACTTTACACTAAATTAAAAGATCCCGTCCCTGCAGAATAAAAGTCAGACCTAATATATAAAGTCGAATGCACAACTTGTAAATTGGTATATATTGGGCAAACCAACCAATGGCTTCAGAAGAGAATGAGTGGACATATCTCTAGTATCCGTTGTAACAAACCCGAATCAACTGCTATAGCTAAGCATATACTCGTCGACGGACATAATGCAGACTTCAAAAATGCAAAAATTTTAAAATCAGTTAGCAACTATCGAGATAGACTTCTGCACGAAATGATATGCATCAAGAAAGAAAAGAACTCCATGAATAGGAAAACCGATATAGATGGCTTGAGCAATATCTACAGCCATCTACTTGTCTAATTTCGTTCACGTATTGGGGTTAAGTTTTTCCTACTTTGACGGAAACTCAATTTAGGTTGTTCCTTAACCCACGATCATATACTCCTTGGCTTCAAGATTTTTAGATCATAGATCGTTCAGATGACAATACGTTATTTTGCGGTTTCCATGTTTTTGCTTGTTATTATTTTTCTGACGAAGGTGACACAACTCACCGAAAGCTTATAAAATATAAATAAATAAAAATTATATTTTACGTTTAATTAACTTGTTTACTTTTAAATTTACTTGATATTCTATTTTTGTATTAATTAATTTTGTTAACCAACTGTTTTGCAGGATTGTGGACATCGAATGCAACTCACAAGGATGCCGTATTGGAAATAGGAAAAAAATTAAAGGATGTATTGCATTTCTCTCCAAATGCAAAAATAAGCTATCAACTTCACAGCGATACTAGTGAAAAGACTGGCTCGAACACGAAAAGTACTTATACTGTTTAAATTGCTATTAATATGTTTAAATTAATATAATCTTTACTGTATTTTTATTGTTTTTAACTAATTTTATTATTTGTACTGTAACTTAATGATCTGAAGAAGCTACAGTATTTGATTTTAATTACAGTGAAATTTTTAAAGTATTTTCTTTTTGATGAAGTAATTTTAAACGTTGAAAACTAATAATTAGTTGTAATCGATCTGGTTTTGTTAATTTATTTTGGAGTGTTTAGTTGCAAAAATGTATCAGTAATACACTATGCAGTTGATACAAAGCTAAAGTTATGATGTATCTGTATCAGGCTGATAAGCTTACTTCAAGTAAAATATGTATTTCATATCAAAATCTTGCTTTTTTAAATATTTAATCAATTTTTGTTTTTGTAACACCTTAAATCTACGATTACGTAAATTGCAATGGGGATTTTAAACTATTGGGTGTAATTTGATGAGGATTACTACAAAACGGTGAGGAAATGTGTAGGTCGGCATTAGTTAAGAGTGCAGTTAGTCCATCGATGAGGGCCAACGATTATGTAAATCTTTTTTCATTTAGCAAAATTAAAATTAATGCCTCAAACTAACTGCACAAGCTTACCTAATCTGATTTAAGCAGTTGTGGGGTCTTAGTTTTATTGCCAATATGGAAGTTTTGCATGCCATTAAGTGTATGCAATAAACGATTAACCACGATTGTGTCTGGGAAGATTCAAGGCCAACTACGTAGCCTCTTCCAAAATGTATTTATGACTTTCAGTATTTTACTTTGAAACATTAGGATTATAGTTAAAGCTTGTAATAAAATCCAAGAGGTAGTAATTCTTCGATCCACGTGTTGTAGAGCCAACAAGAAGGTTTCGTTTGGGTGCAGACTCAATTTTATCTGGTATTTTTCAAGGTAAGATTCTTTAACTGGTCTCAGAGCTAAAATTAATTTAATTTAAAGGTTTGGATAAAGTAATTTAATTGAATTACTTTATAGGTAATTGAATTATTTTTTTGTTAATGGAAATCAAAGACGTGTGGCGGCTCTAAGAGTAAGCCGATAATTTGATAAAGATAAATAAAAGGAATATTACAATTTTACATAATATAAAATATATAATGTTATACTAGAGATAATCATCCCTAAAGATGTATATTTTAGACACGACCATAAAATTCTATTTTATCGCAAGCGAAAAATGTGAATCTACGAGCGACGAAGTCGTGAGTGAATTATTTTTCAGGAATCAATAATTAAATTTTATCGTGTATAAAATTCAATTTTATTGTAATGTAGGTTTACGATAAAAAAGTATTCGATAGTGAAAACATTGAAAGATGTAGCCACCGTCTCAGCTTAATTTGCGATTGCCTTCCCAATGAAACGGAAGGGCAACGTGCCCACCGGAAACTCCTCAAAATCGGATTAATCTCAGGAGTTAAGTGGAAGTTTCAGGGTTTTTCCGGTGTATCTTTGAGGTTCAAGATCCAACACCAATGCAATTATAATGGGACCACCTTGGATACTTGATTAAACGCAAAAAGAATTTTGAAAATTGGTTTATAAATGAGGTAATATATTTATAATCTGAGGTAAAAAAAAAAAAAACAACCGAATTGATAACCTTCTTTTTTAAAGTTGGTTAAAAAAGGGGAGCTAGCAAAAAAAAAGTTTTTTTGCGATTTTTTGATAAATTTTTGTAAAGTAAGAAAAAAGGTCAGAACAAATGAAGAACAATCGAGAACAACAATAAAAAATTAAGTTTTTGAAAAAAGGGAAGCCAAGTTCACGCACGTGTTAAAGTGTCATTTGTTCGATTATATTTTAAATCAAACAAATCACACTTTAACAACTGCTGTAGAAACAATACAATTTGTTTGTTTTAAGAAATTTATTCAAACAAAATGTTTTTTTTGATTTTACTTTGTAGTAGCAGTATAGCAATACTGTACATGCGGGCGTTCAATACAATTTTTGGGCATTTAAAAATTTTGCCTAATTGAATAACTGAATAATTTGGGGGTAATATAATTACTTTTTCTTAGTGAAGTAGTTTTAAACTTAAAAAGATTTAGTATTTGGTATTTCAAGCACTTTCATCATTTTGCCTAGGTATTTGGTAATTAGCAGGGCTCGGAAGTTCTAGCAAATGCATACATTTTCTGGTAAATCCTAGAATATTGAAAGTAAGATACAAATTTGTTTCACACTTCCCTGATGTTATATACAAAACTTTATAATGCTAATTTTTACATATTTACGGTTTTTAGTGCTATTTTGCTATTTTAGAGTTTTAAGTGCTATTTACAGGCATATTTTTATATAATAAATGAAATAAACAATATTCTATCGAAATAAACAAACGAAACAAAATGTTAAAATAATAAATTTTAACTGTTTAGTAAAGAATACGTACTTACATAGAAAAATAATATTTAAAAAACAATAAAAAATACATAAATTAACATTTAACAGCTTTGGACTTTAATATTTGAATAAGAAAAAAAATATAAAAATAAAAATTGATAACAAATCTTTAAATGTTGACTAACAATTTTTTAAATAATAAATTACGTTATAAAAAAATATTTTAAAAATTTAAAATAAATAATTGTGTAATACGATATAAAGGCCCTTATTTCACGATTATTTCCGATCATTATATAACAAAAGAAAAACATAAAAATAATGAGAAGCAAGAAAATATTATACACCAAACAAATTGAAAAATTAATATTAAAAAACCAAGATATTAAAAAAATATGTTATGGGAAAAAAATAAATTTTGCACCAAATAGCTGCATACAAATAAGCGAACAAAAGCAAACATGTATTTTAATATCACTTTAATATTAAGTTCAGGTTTGAAATAATAGGAATTTGATTATTTTTAAAATTATGTCAGACGCATCTCAATGTAATTAGCAATTCAATTTTTTAGTGCTATTTATAGCGCTAATTTTAGTGTTTTTAAGTGCATATTAAAGCGCTAAAAGTTTACTTTTTTAGTGCTATAACTTCCGAGCCCTGGTAATTAGTAATTAAATTACTTTCAACAAGTGCACAAATTCTATATTACTGTTTTTATCAAGGTAGTTTAGTTTTTTGATTAACTAGGTTTCCAAGAAAATATTAAAATTTTTGCCGAGTATTATGTATACTATTGCTTTATTAGGAGCCAAAGTAACTTTTGTAACGACTTTGTAGGATTTGACGGAGTAGGGCAGAATTTTGAATACTATTTATTGAATGGAATTTTTTGTGCCTAATAAAAATTTTTAAACATTAAATTCACAATAAAAACAAATAATTTTTCAGTTGCAGGTTAAATCAAAAAGTTTAGGTTAACCAATGAAATGCACCGAAAAGCTGTTTTTGTATGAATTATTGGTTAACCAACATTTTTTTGGTTTATTCTACGACTGAACAACTAGGTATACGTAAAATTAGAAGCGGTTTAATTTAAACTTGAACACTGTGTATGTAATACATTTAATTAATACAAAATATAAACTTAATACTAAAAAGTCGATCCAAAATTGATCTGGTTCCAGTAGTTTGTCCTTCAGAAATTGTTTGGGGTATTTGTAGTGGCAGTATTTATCTTCGGGACAATACAGGGTACTTCTATTAAATCCATATATGGCATCAAACGTTCCTTCAAATCCATATTTCATATACGAAGCATACATTAACCAATCTATTATTATCAGTTTACAATTTAGTCCGCCCAAGTTACCCAATGCTATAATAGGTACCGCTAATGCAAAGCCAACAAACGTTCCATTCTGGAAGTAATCATTTAATTTAATTGATGTTATAATTTTTAATTGGAATAAATAATAATCAAGGAAATACGAGCGTACATTGAAGTGTTTCTAAGAAACAGCTTTGTTGATGAAGTTTTGAAATAAATTTATAGAAAACCGTAACTACAGGATATCCAGCAGAAAAGAAGGTCGCTTGGGAATTATAATTAGCCAATGAACACGAATATTTTAAAATGGTATATTTGCGGTTATCTGTTTCTATGGAAAAGTGAGAGGATTTATCCATTAAATTGTGAGTACTTATGATAATCTGAATTTAAATTATGAACGAAAGGTTTCGAGTAAATGTAAGCAATTGCTGTGAGAAAGCTTGGTGAGCAATTAAAATCGTAACATTTAATAAAATAAATTAAAAAAAACTTACAACTATATTGAAATTACTTCCGATCAATAGTCCTAAACTTTGAGATACCAAAATAACCATTATACTGATTATTGTAAACATAGCAATTCTAGTCAATTCCATTGGTTGTCCAGTCATCGGATATACAATGAACGTAAATAACAAACAACAAAAAATCTGTTCAAAACTTTGTAACATTAATTAAACACTCGAAATTAAAATTATTTTCTTACTGAAATTGGAATATCACACAGGGTGGATGCAGCAAAATGTACCTTTAAAGAATACCATCCATTGAAATATTCATTTGCTATAATAGATACGTTTTTAGAAACTAAAAGATATGTATTTTTAAAAAGTAAATTCAAACAGTGTTGTTATTAACTATACTCGAAATTAATGTTAGCGTCATTGTAGACATCATGTGATGGATGAGCACACTATACACAAAATTAGAGTTATGATTAACTCTATATCCATCTGTTCCTGCCTGCCAATAGACACAACCGTAAAGAATTCCAATAAATAAGTTGACTGCTAGTCTTGTGTATGTTAATGTCTGTAAAATCACATAAAATAAAACTTTATAATATTTGGATTTTTGAAAATATACACACTCTATCTCTTTTAGCTTTTAGAAAACATCTCCTAATTAATATTTGAAATTGCCTATATGTACCAATTGAATTATTGTAAATTTGAACATCTAAAATGAAGTAGTATTATTGAATTACAAACAACCAAATTTTGACTCACCATCACGTACTTTAGATAATAAAAGGGAATTTTGCAGCCATTGATGACATTTTCCATTTTCACTTAGCTCAACCAAAGTAGAAATATTGATATTTTCACATTCTGAATTGACGAGTTCCACAACTTAAAATTATAATAAATCAATTAAATGTTAAGTAAATTACACCAGCTATATTTACTATAATCAACTGGATTGTAATACTTTGGACAATAAAATTTAGCGCATTCTAAAAATTTGACCAAATTATTTGGTGCACCTTGATAGACACATTTTCCTGAAGCAACAATGTAAACCTGATCGAATAATTGAAATAATGATGTTGATGGCTGATGTATTGTACAGATGATGGTTTTTCCTTGTTTTGCTAGGTTTTTCAATAGCCTCACACTATGAAGGCAAGAATAACTGTCCAGTCCCCTAAATATTAAATTTTTTTCAAAAATTGTTATATAATAATAAAATATATTGTAAGGTTTTTAAGAAAATTAATAAACAATTTAAATCGAACATCTGCGCACAAAGAAAGATTATGCTGGCCGAAAAATTTAAACTTCAAAGAAAATAGTTGTTAATAAAGAGGAATTAAGTTAAGAGTTATTAATAGAGTGTGGAATTATATGTAAATGCATATTTTTGTTGTCTGTTCGTAGAGTCGTAAAAAATTGTATCTATGCGTTTCTACAACTTTAGAGTTTATGTACAACCAAAATTTGAGAGTGCATATTTCATATTTTTTTATTTTTACTGCATATTTCATATTTTTATTTTTAAGACATAAGTGCATATTTTCATAATTTTAAGAAAATAAAGTTTAAAAAAGATAAACTTTGCTCAAATATCTTTGAAAAGAACAGCTTCCTAGGCACGGCTTGGAAACAAAGCTGTTTATTTATTGTTGCATCCGCAATAAACATCATAGATCAATATTGCCGTTTATTGCGCCGTCATAATAAAAATGCAGTTTATGATTATTTTATGAGTCATAATTAGAGAATGGAATTTAATGCATTTGCATATTTCTTAAAATTGATATGTCACCAGAATCCATATGAATAAAGCCGAATTTTGCAAATCAGAATTCAATAAAATACTTTTTAAAATGCATATTTTGCATATTTTTAACACTAGGTGCATATTATCGTAGGTTGTGCATATTGGTACATTTTTGTACTTTTTTTTTCGACAATTCTACTTTCAATATTTCAAAGTCGATTTTCTCGAAAATTTCTTGCCATCTGACCCAACAGCTTTAAGGGAATTGTTATTCGAGGGCTGACCTTCCAGCACAATAAGTGACAAAAATTACTAAAATGCGGCTGGCGTATAATCTCATTGTTAATTGTAATTAAATCTCCCAATAAAATTAATTAAAAAAATTAAAGGTCTTTGTTTTTAGTACATAATATTTTTATTTTTAAAGCATATACGTGCGTGCATATTTCAGGTATTTATTGCTGCATATGTATGTGCATATATTTGGTACTTTTTAGTGCATAAATTCCACACTCTAGTTATTAAAGATTGCTAAACAGAAGATTGAAATTAAAATAACGTTTAACGTTTAACATAATATACCTATACATTTACCTTATAGTTTATTGTAAGGGAGGGTAGATTCTTTTTTGAGAACTAAGTGAACAAAATTATTTGCCAAAATAAAATTTTATTTTTTAATAAATAATATTGTTTTAATTTTTTTTTAATAAAATATAATACAATGTTTCTTGCTTATGAATAGGAATCGGATTTTTAGGCATTTTTTTCGTAAATAGAAATAAACTACCTTCAACAAGCTAGAAACTTAATTAAATAGGATACAATTGAATTTGTGTGTTTAACGAATGACAATAAGTTGGAATATTCTGGAAATACACACTACATGAGCACATGTTAAAATCGGTTACGGCGGGTCAAACCTTTTTTTGTTACCAAAGCCCATAAAGTAGATAATTTTTCGACTTTTTATTACAGGCTACATTAAACGATTTACGCACTAATTGCCAGTAAACGCGAAACCTGCGACATTTCAGAGTTGAAATTTATATGAGCTTGGAGCTGATCAAATTGCAATCGGGAGTATATACAATTGAACTAGCGGATTTGCGATTTAGATAAGTAATTACCAAATTACGAAGTTTCATTCAAAACATCTGGAGATCGTAAAGCCATTAAAATACAAGCTCAGGGAAATTCCCACCGATATTTCTTAAAATTTAAGGGTCCGAGCGTCATAAATCTTTCAATGACCAAACAACAGCGATAACGGCGCTGGACTGAAACAGGGAACCCAAAACCATCTTTAAAATCACGTGTTAAAATATGAATTTTGAATCAACTTTTGATACGCACTGGTTTTATTACATCGTTTCATGATCAATTTGCTGGATTTGAATTAAATTTAGAATACACATCTCTTTATTCATAAACAACATAACAAAATTGTCATTTTAGAGTTTTCACGATTTATTCAGTTTTCGGGAATAAAATGATATCGGTTAAGCGATTTTAGCCCTTATCGGCAACCCTGAAGATTTTACATAAAAAGGGCTAACTCTTGACTCCCACAATCATTCCACTTTTCAATTTTGTCAGTAACGGTCATCATTCATTCCATCTTCAATTTTTGCAGTGACGGTTAGTCTGTTCATTTTCATTTTTTTTTGTTAAATAAACTACGAGTGTTAGTTAAATTTTAATAATATTTTTTTTGCAACTCAAAACAACCTAAAAATTTAAATTCTTTTTTTTTATTCATTCAAGTGAAGTTTCGTTCTATTCTATTAAAACTCGTGTGTGTGTGTTCCCTCATTCGCTAATTTCAACAAAAAGGTAATATATAAACAATCTATGTATCGAAAGTTGTTCTTTTTCAGATATATGTCGCAACATAACTAAAATTGTTTTTATTAAATATTAGTTGTTAATTTCAACTTAATAATTTCTTTCTTTTATATGTTTTTGTTTATGAATTTCTGGTGTACTATTTCTTTTGCCTTATATTGATTAAATAGATATAGATTTATATGATTTTATTCTTTTCTTGCTATCGCAAGGCGATTAAATTGTTAATAATCCTACGTCTCTGACCTTCAATTTATAAGTTTGAAATTGGCTTCAATCAATTTCTGGTGGCAGCTAATTAACATCCGTTACCACACGACGGCCGCGATTATTTAATTAATCAAAGCCTACCCGTGTTACAGGGGAACATGTTTTACGCTTTTCTGAGTCGTTTTATATAGTTCTTATTTTGCCTATAAATGCATATTTTGACTTTAAGTGCATATTTTGCGGTTTATTGCCTATAAATGCTTATTTGCTTATGTTGGCATAAATTTCGCATGTTTAGCAAATTAAATAATAAAATTTTTGATTTTTGCAATAGTTTTAAATGTTTATTTGAATTATGTTAAGCGATGTTAGCTGCTAATATTCCATGGAACAAACTTCTAACACAAAACAAAAACAGACTATGCCGGACAAATCGACACTCAGAAAAACTATTTGCCACGATGTTACGATTTAAAACTTAAATTCATTCGCGATGCAATTGGCAATCCTGATATTTGAGCTATCGTGGACGAAAGTACAGATTCCAATGGGGGTTTAGTAGCAAATACGATTATTGGAATATTATCGTCGGACAAACCTGATATTCGACATTTAATTGCGTGTAAAGAGCTTGGAAAAACAGGCAGTGCAACTCTATCCCGTTTTGTATTCGATTTTTAAGATTACTTTGAGCAGACGATGGAAAAGATGAAAAATTTCGTATACTCTATATTAAGGGTGGGAATCTTTATCATTTTGTTATTCGAATATTCATTGACGAAATAATTTGAATATTCAAAATATTCGATTATTTAAATTATTGGAATATTTATATTATTCGAATAGTCAAGTTATTTGATTATTCGGTCATTCCTATTCGAATATTTCAATTTGCAGTAAAATCTCTCATATAAAGTTTTGACCTGGATGAAGCGCAATGAATTTCTTCAGCTCAAGATGCATTCATAATTTAACATAAAATATCGTAATTTTAAGATTGTGATACGGGCAATTAAAGCTTTAGAAAATTCCGGCAAAACATTGTTTATTTAATTCTAAAGATGTACTCTCGCTGTAGCCACAGTTCAATACCAACACCGAACTTTTAACAAAAGTAGTTAATTCATTATTTGCACCAATAATTGCAATCGATCATTCTGAGACATAATAAAAAAAATTTTGCGCATATTTAAGTGCTTATTCTGAAGTTTTTAGAGCATATTTGCCTGCATATTTTCAAGTTTTTTAGTGACTGTAAATCCGAACCCTACTTATGAACTAAGCAACTGAAAGAGAGATAATAAAAAGAAAGATATGATTTTTGTTATTTTTTTTTTACTTTTTGAGTTACCTGTTTCTTCGATGTAATAAATAAATTTATAATAACTAGTTTTAATTTTTATGTGTTAAATTAATAAATTTAATTTCATAACTTTTGTTGTGTGTTTTGTTTGTGTTTCGAATTTTTGATTCTCATCAGACAAACCTAAAATTATCTAAAAAAGTTTTTTTTCAAAAATTGAAAATGTAAGTGTTGAAATTAAATTTATTAATTTAACTTGTAAAGATTAAAATTCTTTATTTTTATAAATATATTATCGCAAATCTTAATAATTTAAAAATAATTATAGTAAGTAAAATTTAGAAATCGCATAGTATGCATGTACTGATATTCAAAGTTACAAAGCTACAAATACTGAGTGAACAAATAAATACTACAGTTGCAGATCAGCAATCTTTCTTTCTGTTTTTGAATTTTTAAAATTTAAATTATAATTACATTGGCCGTAATTTTACAGGGTCGGTAGGGCTGAGTTTATAATTAAATATAATAAAATTTATAATACATTAGTTAACTATTAATTTAATATTAATAAATTAATATGAAGAAGCAACAGATGAAGAACGCTTACCATAATTCAAGGTTTTTTGATACCACTATCGCTTATGTTCGTTAATTAGTTTGTATTTAATTAACTTATATAATTGCAAAAAATAGCAAAATTTATAAATAAACTTTTTATGTTGACATTAATTTTGAAGTACAATAAATATAATGCAATATTAACTTGTGAGAATTAATATTACATTAAAATTCAAAAATTAAAATGCTAATATCACCGTCAACCACCATAGAAAAAGTTCTAAACCATAAACTAAATTTAATTGTATGAATTATTTTTAATTTGTTAACTTGTAAAATATTTATTTATAATTTTTTTTCAAGTAGTTTTATTATTACTTACGTGGTAGGTTCATCTAAGAACATAATCATGGGATTTCTAATTAATTCAAGTGCGATTGATAGTCTTTTTTGTTGACCCCCCGATAAACATTCGACTTTAAAATGTACAAGAGATTCCAAGAACAATGAAATAAGAACATCTCGAATCTGAAAGTTATAATAAATCGTAACATTTTCTAAGGTAACCAATAGCTTACGATTATTTCCTTTTTCTCAGACGAAATTGATTGGTTCAGTCGCAGATCAGCGGCAAATTTCATATTTTCCCATACCGTCAGCAATGGTTGCAAATGATTTTTGTCTGGAATATAACTAGAATTTTTTTTGAATGTTTTTAAATTTCGAAGTTCATTATTAATATGAATTTTTCCATTGGAACCTCGAACTTTATAACCACATAGAGTTTCTAAAAGCGTTGTTTTTCCTGCTCCAGAAGGACCAATTATAGCTATTAGCTGTCCCCCGTAAAACTTTCCGTTTATTTTATGTAAGATTTCTTTTCGTTCTAAAAAATTTATAAAATTCTAAAAAGTTAAATAGAATTAAAAAAATAATATCTAACCTTTTCCAAAACCTACAGACACTGCAAAACTAAGATTTTCAAATGAAATATTTACATTTTCGAGTTCATGGCAGGTAGGAGTTAAAATATTTTGAATTACATTATGAGTGAATGAAGAAGTTTGCATTAGCACTTCCATGCTGTTTACAATAACTTAACAAACGAACTGTAAATTTAAGTCTCTAGTACAATCTAAGTACTTTATAGAATATTTGATATCACATACAGATAATAAATAATATCAAGTTTAAAGTTCATAAACTAATTTTTTTCAGTTACCGTGTATTAATTTTGTTAATAAGAACAAATAGCGCATTAAAATTTGAATCGCAAAATAATGTGCTCTGTAAATTTACTACAATTTTCATACGGTGTAATTAAATCTAATTAAAAGGACAATTCCACTTTTAGATTTTGAGATTTTATCGTAAATGAGTTTTTGGATGTTTTTTGTCATTGGTAAAAGAGAGGAATACCATTCTGTTGCCAAGAGAAGTACATTTGTCATAAAATTCAAAAAAAGAGCATTGCCCCTCTATACCTCAGTGACAGAATTTGAAAGACTGTTTGGTGTCTAAAATTTTAGAATAATCGAGAAAAAGTGGTCGTAAATTTTAAAATTAGTTTAAATGCTTCTAATGCATTCAGGACTCTTTCTAGACATTTGGCCGCCTGAAACCAAAACAATTAAGACGACCTCGTTGCCCTGCTCTGTATCTAATTGTTAATCGTAAATTATTTAACTACATTTTTTGTTTTTGGTAAACAATAAACATTATAAAATAGTAGTTTATGAAATCAGTGCTGAAAGTAAATCATTATTATCGAAAGTGATTTTTGTAATATTTACACAAAAAATTTTATCTTCTACGGTTTTTTTTTAATTGAAGAATTTTATTTGAATTGATATTTAGTTTTCAACAAATTTGACGGTGGGTAAAAAAATATATATGTGTTTCCTTTCGTCAAGCTTCTGTGCAGAAGATCATATCCAAAAGAAGACAATAATTCAATAGAAAACATCTAAGTATTATTACCTATGTTAAAAATTGAAACAGATATTAAAAAAAAATATATCTGTTATTTTTATGTGTGTTTTTTTCTGAAGAGCTGGACTTGCTCAGGAAGGTTTATTTGTCGAACCTCACTCTCGCTTCCGTATCAGATCAGCTAGTTGTAACATCACTTAAGGTTCTCTACACCAATGAAGCTGGTTAGTTTTTATTATCCCGCGTGTAAGGGAAAGATTACTCTTTCCCGCAAGAGGAAAATAGTTTTTCATCATACTGGCGCTCAACGTGGGGCATCGCAAAACAATTATGAAATAAATTGTTACAAGCTTGTGCCTTTTAGTGAACAGGATTGGCTTTAACTGTATAGGAACCTAATGATAGGGCATGCAGCGAGACTATGTGATCTTTATAATTTTGGTTAATTGCTAAGTATGCTTTAAAATATTGGTGGTTAGTGGACAACTTTTTGACTATACATTTTAAGGCTGTAAGAATTTAACATTGGAGTTCCTATGATGCACGAACCAGGGCCGTATTTACGGGGGGGTGGGAGTGTTAGGGATTACAACCCCCCTCCCCCCGAAATTATTTATCAATTAACTTTTACTTGCCACACTTTTATGAAGTGACGTACTTGACACACTGGGATGCATCGCACTCCACCGATAAAACTTGTTATTTCAAATAATCTATTGAATATTTTATACTACGTCACCAATCGGAGACTCCACGTCGAAGCCAAGATAAACACCATCGACGTGCACATCAAAAATCAGGCAGAAAAACTATACAAGACCGCGAGTTTCTCGGACAACCTTCTCATCTCGCAGCTAGAACAGTATCAACCACGCCACAATCTAGGACACAGCCGGCCAAAGGACATTCTCATCTGCTCGTCAGCCGGGGTGCAAGTAATCCTAATCTCTTTACATGTTTGTTTTAGGTTCCCACCAGGCACCGGGTTCATCAAACACCCGGTTTACAAAAAACCATGCAAAGAAGCCCGGAATTACACCAAATTGCTCGCACCGCCCCATCGATACCAAGGGACCAAGTTCATCGAATACTAGGAATCCCAAACCACGGATCACGGACACACATCGCTCCACTGCCCATCTGGACACAAAACTACGCCACCAAGAAAATTTTCTCGAAATATCTAGGATCCTGCAAATCACGGAAATTATCCCCATGGACCACAACCCAGCCCGATCAAGCTTAGCGCTTCAAATGAAGAACCACACCTCAATAAATTCCAACGCCCGCCGCCCACATCAGTTGAAGGAGATATACGGTTTCCCCGTGGCAACTCCATATTGCCAAGAAGTTCATCGTTGAATATTTTAACTTGCCAATTTTTTTATTACTTCTCAAGAGCTAAATTTTTGTAGTGATATGGGTTTCATACCAAGAAAATAAAACTAAATACTATTAAAAAAATGAAATATCTAATAAAAATTATAAATTTTCTTTTTTATTAAAAACAATTGGGGTATTCTACACCCCAGTGTGGCAAGTAAGGGTTAATAAAGTACTAGATTGCAATCGTAAAAAAATCAGAAAAAACAAAAACATTAGACTTGAAGTGTTTAAATAAAAATTAAAACTAAATAGATATTTCTAATAATTTAAATCCCAAATTAAAAAATTGGAAATTCGTATTAATATACGGAGATTGGCGACACTGGCTTGAATACACCTACTACTAAATTGCAAAAATATAAAACTGACGATGAACAATATAAAAAAGCCTTATATATTTACATCACTGTGTAAAAGTCTGTGGCTACTTAATTAATTGTTAGTTATTACTTGCACAAAATTATACTCAAAAAATCAGCGTAGGAAAATCTAGGCCTTCGTCGTTTTCGCCATCTTGGCAAAAAAACCTCTCTCTACTCACTTTTCTGCAAACATTACATTTCAAAAATTAATTTAACAAAATTTAAATTTAAAAAAATTTTCTTTGTATTTTAATAAATTAGCTATTTATTTTTGAATTTTTTTAAAACCCTCCCCGAAAATCTAGTCTAAATACGACTCTGGCGCGAACTAAGAGAAGTATACTTAAATAAATTATAGAAATTTTGAACAATATTTTGTATTCGGTATTATTAAAAAAAAGATTGGTTCTCTTTCCAATAATTTTTTTTAAAAACAAAAACACATTTTGATAATATCTAAAATTTCAGTGTTGCTTAAAAGTGTATTTGTAAATTAGTTTTTATTGCATAATTTTTGGAATCTAAATGATATTATGTGACATTATACAGGATGTATCAAAAAAGCTGAAAGAAAGGAAATACCTATTACTTACGTACGAATTTTTTTGGGATTTTGAAAATCTTATAAATCATGCCTTAGGGATGAGTCCTCTACATAATTACTTTTATTATAATAATATAAATGAATGAAATTAATTTAATGTTGGTATTGACAGGAAGAAGGTCTAATATTTCCAAAGCAATCCTTACGCATGATTGGGGAGTTTTCAAAGTTCTTCGTACTTTACGTATGGAAGCTATTCAAAATTTAAAAAAATTATCCTAGCGTAATTAATTTTGTTTTAATTTTGCGTGTAAATTAAATTTATTTTTCTTGTTTTTTTTATTTGTGTACTTAAAAATGTTTGTTTCGATAGTTGTCTATTTTTACAAACTTAATCAAATTTATAAGAAAAGTATTAATAAACTTGACCTAAAGGCGAAACTAGTAATAATAAACTTAATAGATTTCTTATTAATTTATAATAATTTTTTATTGATTTTACTCAATATTTAAATATTAAAATTTATTACTAATTTGCATTATTTATTAAATTTAAGTAGTAATTGTAAAAATAAGGATAATACTGCGTTGATTACCATTCATACACCAATGTGTAAATTATAAAATTACATACATATTTATTATACTTATTGAACATTGAAGGTTATATAATGCCCAAACAACCATAAACATTTCCGCGATGGCATAGAATACTTAAAATTATTTCAGGATAAAAAGGGTGTATACGAAAAAAAGTCCGCATTTAAAGTCCTGCTCATCTCTTATCTATGTATGATTTTGGTGATATCGAAAAAAAAAAAATTATGTGATGCTTGAAAAGTCTCATCTTTAAACAAAATGGCGCCTATTGCGCTGAACGAGTAAATGATTATATATATTTTCATTAGCCAATCGTACGGTAGGTGAGATTTTTTGTTTCGTGTATATAATTTTTTTTAAATACCCAGTACTACATTGTTTTCTTTCGTAGATTAAGCTTATGGAATAATCGGAGAAAAAACTGAATAATTATATTATATTGTACCCAGGGCCGGCGTTAGGTTATTTGACGCCTTAAGCAAAACTCTATCAGTGCCCCTCCCATTTATATAGCAAAATTGAGCGAAGGGGAGGAGGGGGAGGTGAGAATCCGCGATATTAAAAAAAGTAATACTAACATTTACATATATTTATAAAAAAATTGAAAATGCGTGTAACCATCACACGCGATTGAAGTAAAAAAATTTTAGGATTATGACAAATGACAATTAAAGCTGGATTTATAGTTTGATTGGATTGATAGTATATATTATATCCAGCTTAAGACAGTCACCCCGTGTAACGATTACTTTTTAAGTTATTTTTTGGGATTGTTTTTATGACAAAACAATAAAAATATAGAGGTTTGAACTTTTTTCTATATATTTATTGATATTTAAACAGTAAGTCAAAATATTTTGAGACCAAAATTTTCATCACAATTACTACAAAAGTCAAGATTGTTTGTTGACAAGTTTGTCGACGGTCGCCATGATTTCGGCTTATTGGCTTACCTAAAATTAAAAAATCAAACGGCATTTTAATATGTAAAGCTGTGGCTATCGAATGAATTACAATCATAAAAAATATTGATAATTAAATAATTGACATGTTTTTGAAAATTAATTTTCAAATTTCATGATTTTATTTGAAAATTTTTGTTATGAAAAAAAAAAACTGTTTGGAATTTTTTAATTATTTTAGTTGAATCGATGACCATACATGTTTCAAATCTACCATTAAAATTTCAAAGCAATGGGTCATACGGTTTTTGAGATATCGTGGAGACTAGTTAGAAAAATGTAATTTTAGGAAAATCGCATTTAAAAAAAAGTTCAAATACGATTTAAACTAATTTCATAGTTTAAATCTTTTAAGATTTAAATCAAGTTAAAATCTTTAGTCACCATTGATTTCCTTTTTCTTCATCTTAGAAGTTCTTTAAAATTGCTAATTTTGCTCTTGCTTTAATACCAACGGATGAAAAGAAATACCGATAGTTCTGCAAAGACAGCATTGCTTGACATGTAGAATGTTTGTAATGTTTTTAAAGTATAAATGTGTTTGGAAATTGGAAAATCGGAAAATTTATGAAAGAAACCTTAAATTATAAACAAACTTGACAGACAGTCACAAATTCACAATAGAAACTATTTTCATTATAATTATTATTCACGCTAAGAGCTAATACAACTATTTTTTTTGGGTATCATTATTATTTTCAACGGACGTATTTTTAAATTTACACCCTTATGACAAATTTATTTCAGTTCGTCTTTGTTGCACCTATGTTACTAGTTATTAATTTAAAAATACCGCCATACTGCCGTAACGCATTTCCGTTGCATTGTCGTTCAGTTACCCCTTAGTTGCGTCTAAGAAGTTTTACTTCTAAAAATATCTTTCGAACAAAAATAAAACCAAAGTAAATAATCAAATTTGAACTTTTCTTACTTTTTTTTTGAGGATTCTTCCTGTTCTATAGAAATATGTTCTATAGGTATATTTCTTTCTATGTACCTTCCGGTACTCGCGCGTCTATTAGACACGGAGCGCAACGTCATCAAATACTTCCACAGACACATAATTCTTCTTCCATGTGTATTAAAGCATTGAAATCGCTTACAATGCCGAGAGTTATTTTTTTGCGAGAAAAAAATTTATAAGCACATGTTTGAAGCAAAAATTTATCGTTTTTATTCTGTTTTATACTATTAGTATTAATATTTTATTTTACATTGAACACTGCAATTAATTTTTGCACCTTGATCTGGTTTGCACCTCTTTATTGTTTGTGCCCTAGGCAGTCGCCTAGTGTGCCTAGTGCCTATCGCCGGCCCTGATTGTACCTACTTATAATAAATAAATTAAATTTTTGATTACATAGGTCGGACTTCGGCGACCACTGATCGCCGAGCATTGGAGTCAGTTGATTCTTGCATTTGGCTTTCGCCGAATTGCTGAATTTATCTAAATCAAATTTTTGGTTTTAAATTTATTTTAGAGATTTTTGAAGGTTGATAGAAACTGCCTATAAATTTTTTTAACTGCCTTTTTGCTATGCATTTAACATTCTCAGTTTTAATTTGATTAAACGTAATTGATATCACAACAAAAACGTGTAAAACTTATGATAAAATGATCAACTTTGGCTGTGATTGTAGTGACATCTATAATGCAGTAACGGCACTTTTAACAATTTGAGTTTTGAAATTATCGTGGTGATGGATGACCATGGCAACAAACGGTAAAACGTAATTACTTTATCTAAAAAAAATTGATTTCAACGTCATAAACAGCTGACGTTTGTAAACTTAATTTGTATCTATGGTTACGTGTGCATTTATAATGATTACACGTTTATTTTTTTCAAAATTTTTTTCCGCTGATAAAACCAGAAATTCTAAAAAAATGTTACTTGGGAATAAAATTTTTTAACGTTTATTTCGATATAAAAACAATTTTTAAAAAGCCAAACTGATATAATTATTCGGGTGTAAATAAAATTTTCCAGATAAAATATTAAAGGCACGATTATACAAACATAAATTAGATTTTTTTGTGGTTATCGTAAAATTCTCTTTCATAACATCAAAAATATGCTGAAAAACGTAAAACGTAAAAATGATGTACATTTAAAAATAAATCGTAAATAAATAGAAAAATACGAAAGTTTACCGAAGTGCAAATGCGATTCAAGAAATTCTAAAAAAAATACGACAGTCAATTTAAGATCTTTCAGAATTAATGTCACCGTAACACAGATGTCCTTACAGTCACAGCCAAAGTTGTTACTATTGCAAGAGACGTATTTCAAAGAGCAGAAAGAAATTCTACAATTTATGTACAAGAATTTAATCCAACAATCCAATAAAAATTAATTTTACGTTAAACTGGTTTTATATATTTTCCTACCTTTATGTATAGAATGTGCAAGCTGTACATACAAATAGAAAACATAATTCATTGCGACCATAAATTACCATTAGTAATTTGAATCTTTCTATCTCTGCATTTTGAATGGATTCACGACTCTCACTTACTAGTTAGATAGTTCTTTTTTTTGAAAAAATTTTGGGGTGGGTATAGCAGAATGATTTGATTCAATTTTACTTGTGAAAGAAATAGGGCAAAATATGCAAAAAAGTCTGCGTCCAGTTGAATTTGTCTATTTCAGCTTTTTTGTATAAAATACAAATTTTAAATAAATTATTGCTAATTTTATTATTTAAAAACGATTGCATTGCAATTACATTTATTACAATCTACTTATTTTTCTGTTTAATAAGTTTTTTTAACAATATTCAAGTAGATAGTAATTATTAACAATTTCAATATTAATTACCTACTTTACTTGAGGTATACATAACATTACTTACAAGGTAAAATAATTGTTTCTAACATTTACTATTTAGAAAAATTTATAGATTATCACAATACACAGTTTTAAAAGTACTAATAATATTTAAAATAGGTGTCTTAAATAAATATTTTTAAAGTAACTACTGAGGCCATCGTTCAAAACTTGTAATATTTACTTAATTTTAATTATAAATTTTTGTACATTGTAGTTTATTTTGTATACAAGACTAATAATGTTAACTATAATATTAAATAAATATCTCGTGTACTTGCCCGATATATGTACATAATATATTTTTTATGTATAAATAGATTGGTTTAACATTCGAACTATTAATAAATATTTAATAAGTCAACATTATTAATTGTCTTTTTAAAATTACTTAACAGTCGTAATAAACACAGCCGTGACATTTAAGAAGAAAATGATTGGAATATTGAATAGTTTATCTCACCGACATTAATTTCCACCGTAGCAATACGTAGGCAACAATTCTAAAGAAAAACAGCATTAAAAGCAAAGCTATGGTGTCGTTCCAAAATTGATCCCCCTTCATCGCAATATCTTTCAAAAACTTTTCGGGATACTTGTAATGGCAGTACTGGTCATCTGGACACCAAATTGTTGGTCTATTTAAACCATAAATAGCACCTACAATTCCTTCCAAACTATATCTTAAATATGAAACGTAACTTCCCCAGTACAAGTGAGGGGGTAGATCTCGTAAAGTAACCCCAAATCCAGCAAACATCATCATGGGCACAGCCAATACGGGTCCCACAAATGTTCCATTCTGTGGTATAAAAGTTCAGGTAGATCGAAAACTACATTAAAGTTAGCGTTGGTACTTACCACAACATTGAAAACAGCTCCAATCATCAAACCAAAACTTTGAGCCACAAACACTGTCAATAAACTGATTACCGTGAACATTGACAGTCTAGACCAATCTAGTGGCTGACCAGTCATCCAGTAAGTTATGAAAGAAAATAATAGACAGCAAACAATCTACAATAAAACATTAAAATATATTTTAAATTTAGCGGAATAAAAATTTCAAGTTTTACCGATAATGGAAGATCCACTAGTGTAATGGAAGCATAGTATACTTTCAGAGAATACCATCGATTAAAGTGTTCCTTCGTCAGAATTGTCATTTCACTTGGAACTATAAATAAATTAAATAAATATACAGATGGTAGTGTAAATTTGTTACTCACAAGTCAGGATGGTCAACATCATTGTAGACATCATATGATGCATTAAAATCGAAAAGAGTAAATTATAGTTATCTAGTACTTTTCCTCCGTCTTCACCTGCTTGCCAATAAATTACTCCAAATAAAAGACCAACTAGTATGTTAACCACAATCCTCATATATGTGAGTGTCTGAAAAAGAAGAAATTAAAGGTAAAGAAGAAGTTTTCTTTAAATTATGATAACTCACCGAATCTCTTTTGGCTTTTAGGAAACCTCGGCGTAACATTATTTTAAGTTGATTCCATTGCGATGTACCTTCTAACTGGTCCGTTTTATCCTGTTTACCATCTGATCGGTATGTTTCTAAAATATAACAATTTCAATTGGCCCAATATTATAGATTAGGGTTGAACAAACCTCTTAATTTCTTAAGACTTGGCAATTGTTCTGGTCTTTCAAACCATTCTAGATTTTTGCCGTTTCTCATTGCTTCGACCATTAAACTTATTTTATCTTCACCGTATTCCCCACATGCCAATTCAATAACTGTAATTTTCCATACATTATTAAAATATTGAGAAGCATTTATGTAGCAACTTACTGTAATCAGCTGGATTATGGTACATCGGACATGGTAAGTTTACGGATTCTAGGAACGGTATAATTTTTTCCGATGTTCCCTGGTACATGCAGTTTCCATTGGCTAATACGTAAACTTGGTCGAACAATTGAAATAAAGTGGCGGAAGGTTGATGGATTGTACAAATAATGGTTCTACCTTGTTTAGCCAAATCACGTAACAATTTTATGCACTGACTGCACGAGGAGCTATCTAGGCCTCTAAAAATAATTTATAATTATTATTAAATTTTTGTGTATAAGATGTAACGAACATAATTTAAATTATGAAAATTATGTTGATGGCTTAACTATCGGGATTGAGATTCGGATTGTTCCCAGCGCCATCGCTGTGGTTATTATGTTAATATAATATTAAATATTTTTATAGGAAGTTTATTAATTTGAATAATAACAACTAGTATTATCATGAATTTTATATGCAATTGCAATGAAAGCGGATAAATTTTCAAAACAAGATCTAAAAATAAATTAGAGATTACTATGATGGTGAAAGTTTCTGCAGCAACTCCGTTAATTTAAATGGATGTAATAAATTTCTTATTTAAGATAACAATTAGATGTATAACTAAAGAAATCGAATTCTAAAAGAGAAAGTATCGGAGATTGCATCATTGAATTGACACTCGGTATATTTTTATTTTGTCGGTATTATGTTCTCTCCATATTTATGTTATTCTAAATTATTATACTAACAAGAAGAGAAGATAAAAGGTAGGAATGCGAAGCATAAATAAGTTTTAGTAGTTCAAAAATTAAAATTTGAATAAAATGTTAAGCGATCCTTAAATCGTTAAGTGCCACAAATTTCGTTCGAATAAGATTTATCAAAAATCTAAAGTAGGTGAATCAAACCGGCGTTATAAAAACATGTTATTTAAACAATTCTTTTTATTATTGTTATTACTTATAAGTAATCATAACTAGCTGTATTTAAAAAAAAATTAATTTTGATAATTTTTATAAGTGGACAAGGACATGGGGTATCTTAAACTTTGTAATCAATAAAAATATTTTGTATTAATTATTTAGCAAGGATACTATCTCAATTTCTCTAATAATCTAAGATTAATGACGCAAATATTTGTTTTATAATTACAATATTAAACTGAACCTTTAGATTGTAAAAATATAATCTCTAAAAATCTAGATTATTGCATGCGCGCTTTATTATATTCTCAAGCATCCATTTTAATTATAAGGACTTTGTTGATGATTAAAATTACAAAGGGGACTCTTAACATTGACACAGGAATGTATTGCCAAACAAAATGTTTTACCTAGAAACTTTCAAAATAATTAACAGAATGTCTTAAATTTATAATCGGCTATAATGATAATTTTCATAACAGTTAAGTTCTTGTATACTATTTACTAATTACTGACCCGAGTAAGATATTCAAATTTATTATTTGATAATATGTTTTGTGCGTCAGAGCTTTGTACTTACGTCGTGGGTTCGTCCAAAAATAAAACTAATGGGTTGTCAATCAGCTCTAAAGCAATGGAAAGTCTCTTTTTTTGACCACCAGATAAACGACCAGCCTTTGTATTGGTTGCCGATTCTAAGCCAAGAGTGTCCAAAATTTCTCTAATCTGGAAAAAACAGTTTTGCTCGATGAGTTTAGTTAATAGTAAATATCAATAGGAAGAAATTGAAAAGATTATACAGTAAACTGAACAAATATTTTTGGGGTTGTTTTTTTTTTATTAACTGGTGTATTTATAAAGTAATGATCTAAGTATCGCCTCTACCAGCGGCACAGGTATCCTAGCTTGGGAAACCCTGGTATAAACAATATAAAATTGATAAAAGTAATTTCTAAATAACCATGCGAAACAAACAAATTCTAAGTTTATTTGTTTCGTTTTTATAATCTAAATTGTCCTACTTGTACAGCTGATGTAGAAAAGTCAATGGTCATGGGTCAGATAAGAAATAAATAGATAAGCTTGCATGTGCGGTTTACAATATAGCAAAATTTTCTTCATCGGAATATTACAAATTTCAATCATCAAATTTATTTTTCTTAAGGCAACGTCACCAAGAGCTATCGTGGATGTTAAAGGTGAGAGAACAAGATAAAGGCGGAAATTTTTGTGATTTATTGAAATATTGAAATATTGGCACGAAAGTCGTCAATATCATCCATATGAGTGACCGGAAATTTGCTGTTCTAATTTTTAATTTTTTAGAAAATTTGAATATTTTACGATGTTCTTTGCATACTTGTTATGTAATATACTATTCTTGGGGTTACCGGTAACAAATTAAAGTAGTACTTTTAAGTCGATGTTTAATAACTGGACAGGGATACTACTACAGGTTTGCCAACATTAATAAGGAAATAAAAATTAAAGTAAAACGTAGGAAAATTACTTTCTCTTGTAATGTTTTTGAAAGGCAAGTAATTATTATGCGAAGAGATCACTAATACTTTCGCTTTAATAATTATTATATTATATTAGGATAATTCTATTTAAGGAAAGGTTTTATGTAAATTTTAAGATAATACTAATTAGACCATCACAATACAACTTATGTAATTACTTAATCACTAGCCTAATATTGCACCTTGATTGACTTAAAAAATAAATTAATATTTAATGTATAGGTGCATTTTTAACTTACAATATCGTCTTTTTCCATTGGAGAAATATTGAATCCTAGTTTTAAATCAGCTGCAATTTTCATGTTTTCCCAAACTGTTAACAACAGTTGAAGTCGGTCATCTTGAGTTATATAACAGGAAATTTTTCGGAAAGCATTTAAATCACGTGGACGTCCATTTGTGTACACCGTTCCTTGAATTCCTGTTATCCTGTAGCCACTTAAGACATCTAAAAGTGAACTCTTTCCAGCACCAGAAGGGCCCATAATGGCTATTAACTGGCCAGAAGAAAATCGTCCATTGACGTTGTGCAAAATTTCTTTTTCTCCTATAAATATGTAAAAACATTTTAAGTAACTTTTTGTGATTCCTAAATGTAATTTTGTAATTGTTTTTCTTGTTAGGATGTTTTATGAATCGACAAATTTATTCGTTACCAAAATCCGGTTTGGCAATAATTATAAAAGCAAATTACTTTCAGGTAAATTGGTTAATAAACTTTTGTACTTTGACTTTAAAATAGAAATAAATCATAATACATGCAAGATATTTAATAATTATCGAAAATATTGCATCTATTGTTTTTGAATTAACAATTTATTGATTAATTATATCAATCAATCATACATAAATTCGTTTTATTTTAATTCACGTATAATTGTAATTGCTGAAAATTATTTAAACCAATATTGCACATTAATTACACAAAATACAATGTATCTACTTGATGTAATTAACTATTTTTTAAATTTTTTTTTATGAAATTATGACAATAATATATTACTTGAGAATTTAATAATTTAAATAATCGGACTTTAATTTGTAAGTTATTAATTATTATTCACAACTGAATAAATTCAAATGTTATGTTTAAAGTTCAATATTAACTTGGAAATATGAAAATGTAGTTTTCGAAAATATTTGCAAAAGGTTGTAAATTTACCTTTTCTAAATCCTAATTTAGCGGTGTAAGTAATCTTTTCGAATGATAAATGGATTGGGTCCTTTTGAGGAAACCGACTAAAACTTCTAACACAGTTTTCATCATTCCAATTTTCTTTGACAACAACTTTAGTTTCAGAATCACTTCTTCCACACGTTACACAGGGAGTATTAGTCGAGGCTTCATGAAACATCACTTCCATTTTAATAACAGAAACATGTGCAAAGTAACATTAAAATTAATAAGCTTACACGACCACGCAATGCAATATATCCTTTTAAACGTACATTCGAAACTTATATACAATCATTTATGTACTCGATTGGAACCGGTTAAAGTCCGTGCACGTTGTGCGCTACCAAATCCTCACAAAGATATAAAGCGGTTCCTACAAATATTGAAAATTTTCTATTGGCTTTTAATTACACAAGATGTTTTAAAAAAAAACATCTCAATTTCTTGGTGTGGGTGTTCTATTATTTAAAACACCGGAATATTAAGACAATGAACCCTTAATCCACTCATATATTTATTCAAAAACAAATCCATGCTTTTTTATTACAAATATGTATAAATAGTTTATTATAACTTGTAAAGTTTTGCTTTTATTTTAAAAAGTTTTTTAAAATTATTATTAACAATGAACAAATAAAATTACATTTACATTTTAGTTTCTTTTAATTATTACTTTAATTCGAGTTTACGTTAAAAAAAATTCTTTATATTGTATTTAAATATTATTTTTACATTAAATTGAATTTTTTTGAAAAATAAAACTTTAAATTTTTATAGATCCAAGATAATATTCATACTGCAAGCGTTGCCGTCGGCGTCGCGTCCATCGGAGTGGTTAAATTCATTCCTTATCCTTAAAAAAATTATGATCCAAAAAATTAATGTTTTTAAATCATGTATGTTATAATTTATAAAACATTGAACTTAGGAAATGATAAGAAATTTTGCTGATGACAAATCATGCGAGCGATAGTGATAACAATAAACAATATTTTATTAATTTATCATAAAACAGAACATTTTTTTAGGTAAAGAATAAATTTTATTAAAGTACATCATTGTCTTATTATCCTTTACTATTTTATTTCTTTGCGTTACAAGTTGTTAAGATTTTAAAATCCTAGCTATCCTAAAACTTTGCAAGTTTTGCTTAGAACTTCTTTGCAGTCGCTTATCCGAAACACATTTACTACAATTTATTCATTTCAGTTCAATAAAATAATTTTTAATATGTAATAGATAAATATTTTAGTAGTTCATAATTATTTACAATATTTTTGTTTCCTTTCTCTCTCTTACATTCCAAATAAAATCTTTCTTTTTCAAGATGGACTCGCAATCTTTAATATTCTAAGATTAGTAAGAGCCACAGTTAATTTGCACCAATCAATCGATCATAAAAATTCTTCGATTTTTTCAATTTAATTAAAGTTCAATTGAATTTAAGTTGAGCAAATTTGTAAAATACCTTAAATACCTTAGTCCTTAACTCCTTGTTGGGTGACAATTGGCAGTGGTAAAGTTGGGTTCTGTCACGTGTTCTATCCCACGATTTTAACTTTTTCCTATTGAAAATACGTGAAAGGACACTTTTCTAAGCATACTAGAACAAAAATTTTGTTGGGTTATAAATTAGTTTTCGAAAAAATCGAATTTGAAAAATTTAAATTTACATGTATTTTAGATACACTTTAACACGGCTGCATGATTAGCCGATTTTGTGTAAGGCAAAAAAATTAAAAAATATCCCTGAATAATGACAGAACTCGCCAAGGGTGGAACTCGAAGCCATAGAACTCGTCCGGGTGTCGACCGCAACTGAAAAGAACATTAAGAGTATATCAAAGCACACGTACCGTCAATAAAATCAGACCGGCACCGACGAGACCGCACCTCAACGTGAGACCGACCGTCACACATCGGGTATATCATATTACATTTGCCTGGTTTTCGTAATTTTAAAATGCCGTTATTTCGACAACTATTGCATAACCCAAAAACATTTTTATGTTAATAAACTCAGAAAATTGTTCTCTTTCCAATAGTCAATAGGAAAAAGTTAAAATCATGGGATAGAACACGTGACACTATCCGTAAAGTTTAAGCCCCATTCAGATAGAGTTGTAGCGTAATGTATTTGCACCAATTACTTTGAAATATAAGAACTCTAACTCTTTTATATATTAATTCGATTGGTGTTTTAGAATATTATAATTAATATGTACTAAGACCGGCAGTAAGCCAGCTATGTATAGAACCACCCCTGCTCGCCACGACTCGCATTACCAGCGACCTTCTAGATGGGATTTCACGGAAACGCCATCGATCTTTCAAACCCGTCGACAGTCTTGATGCGGCTCTAATCGCATCTAAAGTCGGCGGCTTTCACTGCGGACGGTAGTGTGCAAATTGCTCTACCTGATGTCTTCATGTGCAAGACACCAGCCATTTTTAAAAGGAAGTATGGACCGATGCCCTGATATTCCGCAAATCTAACTTAGACTTAGACCGGCAGTGTGATGTAAGGCTTAAATCATCCGGCTACGCAGCGCAAGATCGTGGTTCAATGCCTGGTCGAGTCGACTACACTGCTGCGATCTAAAAATTTCCAAGTTTGTTCTATGGGATGAAAATCTAGCAAGGTTATCACTCTACTAGAATATATGTAAGTTTTCACAGAACCATAAATGCTAAATGTAAATTTGGTACATCACATGATAATAACACGACGTAATCCTAAATTAAGAAAAAGAAGAATATGAATTAAGCTTGGTCTACAATGGTCAGAAAGACATGACATTGATATTGTAACTCAGCTTTAAGCTTTTTGATTTATAATAAATTATATGTACAGTTTTTGCGAAAAAATAAATGTCAAAGCATAACAAACATACGTAATTATTTTATATTATTCATTAGATAAAAAGAAAAACGTTTGAAATATGTACTTACAAAGTACTTTGTAGTATCTACAAAATAATTTGTAGATATATAATTGCGAAACTTAGATAAGACAATAACTAACAAGCGAACCAAAATTAGTACTATTTCAATTTTGCTCAATTCATTTAAAACATCAATTTCAACTTTACAATAATTTAAGGAAAAGCTAATAATAGCGCTCATGTTAGGAATTATTGAATTAAGCGTTCTGTTCACGATACCTAATCTAGTCAGGTGTCCTTGCAGCATTGGCTGCTAATGTCTGATCGGGTGGTCAGTTGGACCGCGTGAAGAAATGACTTATATAATAATTTTATAGTAATCTTCGTCAAATAATATTTCCGTTCAACTTGAACAAATTAAGTAGACTGTCTTGCTTTAAATATGAAGTGCAAAAAGTTCATGCATACAAACCCAAACGAATGAATAAATTGATTCAATGTAATATCACTTTAGTAATAATTCATTGAAACTTTTGCAGTCGATTCTTAAATAAATTATTTATTCTTTATATTTTTTGACCAAAATTATTCAATTTTTTATGAAGCAAACAAACAAATTTAGTGATAAATGCAATAAGCAGAATACTATTTAAAACGTGTAATAATTGGAAACGTAAGTACATAATTGAAAATAAACTATCTTTCAATTAATCTGTTACCTTATCAGTGAGGTTTTAAACAATGTAGTAATAATTATAAATCTAATATCTATGCATGGTTAGTAACCAAAAAATGTAATAATTAAAAATTATCAATATTTAAAATTTTGTCTTAAAATTTTTCTCATGGTTTATAAATCCACATAACCCATACATTTAAGATTATTTTAGAAGTTTCCAAAATTAAAAAAAAAACACGAATATTATGGGTACCCCGAGCTATGATTTGGATGCCGAAAATTAAAACCGCGCAAGTTCAGCCTGCAGAAAAAAGAAAGTATACTTTGTTTAATAATATAATAAAAATTATACGTTGAAAACACGTTCTTAATACGTGTTTCACTAAACCTACCTGAGGTTTAATGTACGCTCGATCTTTTACTTTGGCCTGCCTTTGTCAAAGTTTACTTATATGTTTATATTTTATATATAAATAAGCGTTCTACTACAAAGGTTTATCACAAAGTTTATCCCATCTATTTAATTCTTTTTATATAAATTTCTGAAACATAAATAAACGTAATTTGATTGACCTGCAAAATTATTCACATGTTTATACTTCGTCAAGGCGGAAGATTTTAGGTTGATTAACTTGGATATTTAAATGTATTATAGTCATGTAAATATTAGTATAAACAATACATAACTTAATACTCATGTTCTCACGTACGGCTACGTACGTGATGTACGTAACCGTTCATACGTTATCGTATGAATGAATTAAAAATGTAGAAGAAAAATGAATTTATACTTCTACATCTTTGTATTTTTGGTTACAAGCACGAAATTGTGTAATTAAAACTTATTTGATAAATAATCAGTTTGAATAAAAGTTCCGAAAGGATGTTTTCTCCACGACGGAAAATATCAAATTTTAACAATCAGGTTTTCTATTACTTCTTAAAATAAATTTTTAGTACCTACATACATACATAATATACTACTATTAAAAAATAATAATAGTACTCATAAGTGTAATAGATCAAGGTATAAAATTCAGTGGTTGAAAAGTATGAGTAATATTTATTATATTAATATAAGTAAAAGTATTAATCATTAACATAAGATATGATATATTAGATCATCATTTTGGTGAACTTTGAATTATGAATTCTTCTTATACTAATATTGTATTTTAAACAATAGAAAATGAAAAAAAATACGATTTAGTAATTTGAACTAAGTAATTTTAAAGATAAATTTAATAAGTTTGTAAAATAGTATGTAATTTCAAGTGGAACTGTATAATTTTTATTATCTTCTGTGTTATTGATTTTATTTAATATAATATAACATGAAATTATTCAAACTGTTTTTATATAAATTACTTTTTTTTTGTTCTATATTTTTAAATTGAACATGTAATGCAATAGTAGAGCTGATTGCCAGCAGAAACGTTCGTTAACCCAATAATTAATTTAGATTCGTATAAAATTGATACAGAATTTTTGATCAGTGCTTTCTATGAAAGGCATGGTGAGATGCACACCACCTAACTGCCACCAGACTGCAAGATGGTCTAAAAGATTGGAGACAATTTCAAATTTTATAACCTGGAACAAGAAATTGTTAAAATATGATAATCAAACTTAACAAAATGTTAAAATAATAAAAATTTTAACTGCTAAGTAAGAATACATACTACAAAGAAAACATAATATTTAAAAAACACTAAAATGACAATAATTCAAATTTAACAGGGTTGAACTTAGAATATTAGAATAAACAAGAAAATGGAATTCTGAAATTTTTTTTTTAAATATTATGTTTTCTTTGTAGTATGTATTCTTTACTTAGCAGTTAAAATTTTTATTATTTTAACATTTTGTTAAGTTTAATTATTCTAACATCACATACTACTAAATACCACAAAAATACTTAAAACTTTTTTAAGTTATTTTCTATTTAATATGATAATAGTTTTACATCTACCAGAAAATTTTCATAATTTCGTATATATTATGTACTTATTATTTTGTTCCATAGATTTGAATAGCTGATATTTATCTTATATACAGGTTTTCAACAGCAATCGTTTTTAAACATCTACAAATTGAAACTAAAAGAAGAAAAATAGAAATACAATAATTATTAGATTAAAATAAACTTACTTTAGTAAAGTTCTGACCTTAATAATTGTCTAATTTCCTTCTTTCGAATATTTCCATCCCACGCTATCCAGGCTTACATATAGAATATCATTATGTAGTATATACCCTTAAATTGATTAAGTTTAAGCTTCAAACAAGGGTGATCGAGTCGGATTTTGCTTATTTAATTTTAAAGTGTGGTCAACGACGCCTGAAATAGTGATACCACAAATTAATGCAGTATAGTTGGATAGACTAATTTTAATACAATCAAAATAATTTTTAATTATATTCATAAACTAAATAAATAAACCTTGTAATAAATTATCAGAAGCTTTATAAAATATTTTCTTTGAAAATTAAAACATCATTTTAAGTGAATACCTACTATGAAATCACCGGATATTTTGCTCCGGGTATTTCGATTCCGATTTTGTTTTATTGTAATATTTAAGCTATTTATAAAATTATAAATACCATTATTTTTTTCTGCAATTAGTAATTCTTAATTAATTTTCCATTTGTCGTCAGCTATTGCATTTAAAGTTTCTTATTTAATAACAAACTAAAAGTAGCAGCGAAATGTCCTAGAACAGATTGCGGGTAGAGCAGAACAGAATACTGTGGAATATTCAGGTTATATTCTCGTTTTTATTATATTAAAAAAAATATTTATAAAAATTATTGTACAACGTAAGAATTTTCAAATTTCAATCTTACGAGAATGTTATAAAAGAAGCTTTCAATTTGTCTGAAAATATTTTAGGAAAATTACTCACTTCCTATAAATAAGGTAATATGAAATTAATTGATTAGAATTTATAACAACTGGATTATTTATTTATTTATATTAAAATTGATTTTTACATGTTATATGAAATTGAAAAATAATTAAAATCCATAACTTACATAAAATTGTGCAAAAACTATTTAAATGAATTAGTCTGCGACACCCTGTTATAACTTGGTGTTTCGATTTTCGGAATCTCATCAGGCAAACCTGGAAAAATGTAGAAAATATCGAAAAGTTATGCTTTTAAATTAAAATTCAAAACTGATTAAGTGTCAAATTTATTTGACATTTATAAAAATAAAAATTATACCTACTTGAAGCCAAAATGAATAAAAAAAAAAAAAAACTTATTTTGAAAAATTCTAAACCGGAAAACTAAACTAACCCCCAAAAAAAACCTAAATTGAAACGTTAGTTGTAATTTAAAATTACAAAAGTTGTAGATTGCCCCAATTTCAAAATTTCATGTGTATGAACTTAGAGAAATATACAGGACAGATCTACGTATATAACAAATTAATACGTAAGGGTCTAAACCTTAAGATAAATTTTGGACTAAATTTTTTATCCGAATTCAAACCATTAGAAATTTCATCTTTCCCCACCGCTTATTTGAGTGCTCTGTTAAATTGAGACTTCCAGTTCAAGCCCAAAAGTAATACTAAAATTAAAAAGCGTTTTTTAGTGAAAATAGTAAAACTAAGTTGAGTAAAAATTTTATTTTGTCTTCCCTAGTTAATGGCAAACCACCGAGGTATCTGCCAAGAGAACCCTTCTGTTATGTAGCTATACCAACTATTTATGTACATGTATAAAACAAACTATACAATTTATTGCCAACTAATATTTAACACAATTATTATAGTTAGGGTAGGGGTGTGTAAGAGTGCGCAGCGTACAAGAGTACGCAATGGCATTATTCGATCAGTGGACAGACATCCGCGTCCGTCTTTAATTGTCTACTGATCTAAGACAAGTTTCATATGTGGCTACCAAAACATTTAAATTTTTATTGAATTTTTAAAGGTTTATTCAACAAAATCTGTTTTTCCTTACTTTGATGTATTTTCTGAAGATTTTCAACCGTCGATTGCGAAAAAATTTGTTAAGATAAGGCTTATTTGTGATTTCTCAAGTCATTTAGTTAGTCTTTGAAATACGAAGAATATCCGCGCACTCTTGCACAGTGTTTTATCTGAAGAATACATAAACCCAGGTAGCACAAAATATTGCGCAATATTGTACCATTAGAAAATGCATTGCTAACATGTAGCTGACATATTCATATTTTATTGATATATTACTTCAATATTGCAATCAATATTGTGCTATATTGACTGCAATATTGTTGAACATTGCAAATTGTTCTCATACTATATTGCGCTGTATTGACATCAATATTGCACCAATATTGGACGCAATATAGCCCCAATATTGAAAACTATATTGCTTCAATATTGCTATCAATATTGTGCGATATTTACTGCAATATTTTACAACATTGCAAATTGTTCTCATTAGTACATTGTGCTATATTGACCGCAATATTATGTCAATATTTACAGTATGAAGGACCAATATTGCCACAATATTGCGTGCTACCTGGGAAGCTTTTAGTAGAAGATTGGATCCAGTGCATTTTATGTAAAAATTGGTGGCATAAAAATTGCACATCCTATTTAGGCCTTGGACACTTTAAGGGCCAGTTTTACAATGAAAGTATAAGGATAGTTTAAGCTATACTGTGCATATTTTACACAGTTTGCGTTCTGCAATTGTCGTATAGCAATATTCTAGGTATAAATTGAGAGATAACTTATCTATCCAAAATTGGGTAGATATATCTGGAAGAAGTTTATTCTTGTTTTCTATTGTTCAAATCTAATGTAAACAATAATTTATTTTCAGGTTAGATATTTGAGTTTATAATTTTATTTATAAAATTTCATCAAAAGCACCAATGAATTATTTACGATTGTAAAATTATAATACAAAGTGCAATATAATGTATTTACTAAATTAGAATTTTTTCGACTCAGAGCAAGACGACGAAATTGTTGAAAATGTATTGTTACGTCGACATCCTCAATTATGTTGAATATAATAATCTGGAGATCAGAATAATGAACTACAAATTCAAATTTAAATTTTTTTAAATTTAAATTATACAGAACCGGCATAGCAAACTAATTTTGTGTTTTTTGAAAACACTTTTTTAAAGTAACATTTCAATTTAAGGTTAAATTAATGTCAAATGATGGAAATAAATATGTCAAACGACCTAAAAGGAGTGCGCAGAAACTACTTTTTATACTTGGAATAAATCATGGAATAAGTTATACGGAGTATACTTATTCGGGACTTTATACTTTCGTTGTAGAATTGGCTCTAAATGTGATCATTGTAAGTGACGCTTACTGCGCATTCTTGCACGCCTGTATGCGCATTCTTGTCCATTACATAGTACAAGAGTGCGCAAACGAATGCCTTGAAATTTTTTTTTATTTATTTCTCTACCGGCTATTGTTTGTTAATTTTTTAATAGTTTTTCTGTAGCCAGATACCTAAGAAGTTAATATATGATAATAACTTTAACTTGATGTGTTTTACTTTATTTCTATAACATCAAATGTTGAAAGTGCGCACTCCTACACACCCCTTCCCTATTAATAATTCTCATAATCCAAATAATCAGGGCCGGTTTTACGGAAGCGGTTTTAGGGGTTAGACCCCCCCCCCCCAAATTATTTATCAAGTACTGGAAGTCCGCCTGCAATCGTAAAAAAAACAGAAAAAGCAAAAACAATCTTTGCAACTAATAACAAAAACATTAAACTTGAAGTATTAAAAAAAAATTAAAACTAAAGATATTTCTAATAAACTAAATCCCAAATTAAAAAATCGGAAAGTATTAATATCGGGCGATTGGCGACACTGTATTGAATACACCTATTACTAAATTGCAAAAATATAAAAACTGACGATGAAGAATATAAAAAAGCCCTATATATTTACAGTACTGTGTAAAAGTCTGCGGCCCCTTAATTAATATTGTTAGTTATTATTCCTATTAATTAATTTTCGATTTTTTAAAAAATAATTATATTGAAATAAATGAAATAGATATTTTATCTTAATTCTTACTATTATGGTAAAAATTTTAAATTGCTATAAATGTTTAAACCAAAAATTTAAAAAAAAATAAATTTTATGACTACAATCGGCAAATTGCTTAAAATAACACTTCAGCAATAAATTCTCATTTTGCTCTAGCGGGCATTGCAAACCCATAAATTGTCTTATATTTTGGTGTAATTTAGTTCTTCGTTGTGACAACATTATTTACCATCAGTAAAATAAGAATTTAGTTTTATTAAATTAATTTTTAAATTATTTTTATTAAATTAAAAAATTTAATTTAAAGACTGTTTTTTACAAAAGAGTATTAAACAAACTTTTAAAATAGTACAAACAAAATTTTATCCGCGATGCCCCCCAGAAGTCAACCTGTAATCAAAATTTGTCGCTCCCTCGACAAATTATTTTCAACCATTAAATAAAGTTCACAAAATTCAAAATTTTTTTTGAATATCGAACTTAAAGAAAAATCGCTCAAAAAAATAATTACTTTAATTAAATAAAAACAATCTTCTCACAAAATTTCAACTTTTTTGCGGTCATTTTCGACCAAAATACTTTTAAACAAAATTTTACAATAACAATACTCAAAAATAAAAATTTAATTGCAAAAATACTTGCACAAAATTATACTCAAAAATCAGCGGAGCAAAATCTAGGCCTCTATCGTTTCCGCCATCTTGGCAAAAAAACCTCTCTCTACTCATTTTTCTGCAAACATTACATTTCAAAAATTAATATATAAAAATTTAAATTTAAAAAAATTACCAAAATTGCTTTTATTTTGCCGATTTTAGCATGACTAACGGTTTAAGTTGAAACTTAAATTTTTGGAACGAAGTTTCTTATGGGAGGATGCGAAGGGGGTACCCTAATCGGAAAAAAACGTCCGTAACGAAAATGCGTAAGATTTTTATATCGTTTGATAATAAATTACACCATCTGGTGGTCAAAAGTGGAACATCTGCTCAGCATTAGTACATATTCGGAAACCACGAGTCATAGGTTTGCAAATTTCTCTAGAAAAAAAGTTGCCTTCACCGGGATTCGATCCCTCGGCTAAAATGTGTAAAAGGAGCCCTTCGCTCTACGCCACAATGGGTATTGTTATAATTGATAGTGATACGCTATATAAGCTACGCTTTGCATATTGCGAATTAAGAACGCGTTAAAATTGTTAAACCGACAAATAATTTAAAAAAATATAATTTAATAATTTTAAAAATTAATTTTAAAAATTTTCCGCCGAAAATAAAACCCTCAAAATTAAAAATAAATCGATTTTGAAAAATGTCACTCAATGCAAAAAATTATCTAAAGCCGAATGTTCAAAAAAAATTTCAAAAACTTCAAAGATGACCGCAATGATTGCGGATTTACATCGACTTTGACACATGCTGAAATTGCTATTTTAGCAATTTTGTAAAGTAGTTTTTGATTTTTATCGATAAAAAAATCATAATAAAATATTTATATCCGAATAATTATTTATTTTTTACCTCGACTAGAACTTGAAATTAATATTTAGGTAATAAGGTACTTCGTTCCTATCTGGTGTCCCACGACACCACATTTTTATTTATTTTATTTAGGTATTTATTTATTTACCGAGTTCCTTCTATTTTTTATTTTATAGTTGTTTTTAATTGTAGTATTTTTTAATTTTTTAAATATGTTGTACTTTATACTTTTATTTTTTGTTTTGAATTTTAGTTTCCTTTGTATTTTAATAAATTAGCTATTAATTTTTTAATATTTTTAATCTCCCCCCCTCCGAAAATCTAGTTAAATACGGCCCTGCAAATAATATAGGAGTATGTATAATATATACTGCTCAAAATATATATCTGTACTGTTCGCTGTTAATTCTATTTACTTCATTCTGAGTTTTTACTTAAATTTCAAAAATTTCTACAAATTATTAAAGAAAATTTGGTATATATAAAAATTTCTAGATAAACATTAGATTGCACTCCATTGAACTGCTTGTTCACTTAATCTATCACATGAAAGATGTCGCTACAATGTAAACCTACAATTAAATTATTTTATAATATGAAAGTAACTTAACAGCATAAAAATACTTGAAATATTTTAAATGATTACTCATTTTAATTTAATTTTAATTGTTATCAACCACTTTAGAATATCTAAAAATATAAAAAACGTGTTCAAAATAACAGTTTTGATTTTTAAAATTAATCAAAATGATCAAAAAAATTTGTGTATTATTTTACCGTTGAAAAATAATGAGGTCGCAATTTAATGGAAAAACAAACGTATTCCGTGACACTGTAATCTCATACAACCCTTTCTTTTAAGTATTAGGGTATAATTAATACAATCAAAAATTGAATTCTGTTTTCTAAACATGAATCAATTGATTAATTTAGTTTAACCTGTATTCTAATTTACACGAATATAAACCTATCTAGGATAAATTTTTTTATAATTTTTTATAATGAGCTCATACATCTACCCTAAGTTTTTACAGTTTGGAAGAATTCTGTTGGTTTTAACAATATTTTCAGATTTGTAAAATTTTCTGCACTTTTAGTTTCTTAATTTTCAAGTGCAACTTAAAAATAGTTAGGGTATCAAAATTCCTTAGTGGTATTATTGATTTTCAATTCTTGAAACTTACAATATAACTACTTAATTTATTGGGTGGATTTAAAGTGAACACGATCCTATTGTTATTATTGAGCTTTTCAGTTCAAGAAAAAGACAAAAATTTTTCAAAAAGAAAAAAGTTCACAATCAGAACAATGAAATGAGATTTCTTGCAAAATATCTATCTACGAAAAGTTAAAGTTTCTCAAAGTTTTCACGCTGGGTCTGATAAAAAAAAACTAGTAAATGGATGCAATGATCGAAGCGTATTTTTTTATATACTTTTCACACAAAATATCGATGGGAAAAGCATGAAACAGCTGAAAAATTTGTGAAGAATTTCAATATGTATGAGCAACAACGGACACTTAAATTTTTAAATATGATGCCATTAAAGGTTTTTACTATTTTGTAAGCGTCATTGAAATTTTTATTACAATATAATAATATAATGTTTGTTATAAAGTTCAAACTAATAAAAATGAAAACACAATATAATTACTATTTAAATTTGTGCAAGCCATTTTTGCCTTTTTTCGTGCTGGCTATAAAGGCATATTTTCACCTAGCATTTTAGAGATGTTCAGATGTTTTCTTTGGGAATTGTAAAATTACAATATAAAAGATTCCCGTAACGACAACAGTTCTAATAAATTACTTTTAAAATAATAATACATCAGACAAAAACGGTGGTATAACAAAATATTAGAGATCGGGGAATAATAAAATCCGCACTCTAACAAGTGTTACAATAAACTGTAACCACTACACATAAGTGGAATATTATTAAATGTAGGTACAACCTACAAAGTGATTTTCAGAGGCATAAAACTCGAATGTAAGATGTAGAACAATTGTAAATTTCAACAACGATTTTAATTACTATATTATAATATGTATGTTGAACCCAACATTAAATTTTGATCATTTAATATCTCTAAATAATATTTTAAAAGCTGTTTATAAAGCTATGAATTTAATTAAAATATGCATCTCAAATCTAGAATGGCTGTTTAATTTACAATTAACCATGAATTTTTAATTTAAAATTTAACGGCAGAACACCCTGTATGTGTAATTTTATTTAAACTAATTACAATTATTCAAAATTTACTAAATCAACAAATTGTAAAAATATATTAAAACTTTAATAAAGACGTCGACAGGTTGCACGTGCACCAAACAAAATGCAATATCACAAAACTTACTTTAATGTAGGAAACAAATACAATTAATTTATGCATATTTCGCAAGGTTACAAATCCTTTTAAATTATAATGTAATTACCTATTAATGTCTATATATAAATTTGTTAATTTAGCATTTGTTAATTTGATATATAAGTATGTAAATTTTGTTAAATAAATTGAGTATCAATCGAACTCCGTAACACTTAACTTCTACTTGAGTTTTATTCTACCAACAGGGTGACTTTTGAGATCCAAGCCTAAAAATTTGTTAGTCCGCCTTCTCCATAATCTTCATACCGAGATTATTCAATAGCTATTTGTGTACCTAGAGTAGAAACATTGATTAAGAACTTAACTTAACTGTTAAGTTAAGTGTTAGTTAAGTTAATGTTTTATTACCAGGGCTTGGAAGTTATAGCACTAAAAAGTAAACTTTTAGCGCTTTAATATGCACTTAAAAACACAAAAATTAGCGCTATAAATAGCACTAAAAAATTGAAAATATGCAAAATAAAATAATTGTTAACCAATTTTTTTTATTTTTATTTTAGAAATAAACTAAATACCGCGAATCTGCTAATTACATTACGATGCGTTTGACATAATTTTAAAAATAATCAAATTCCTATTATTTGAAACCTGAGCTTAATATTAAAATACATGTTTGTTTTAGTTCGCTTATTCGTATGCGGCCATTTGGTATAAAATTTATTTTTTTCTCATAACTTTTTTTTTTAATATCTTCGTTTTTTAATATTAATTTTTCAATTTGTTTGGTATATTATTTTCTTATTTCTTATTATTTTTACGGTTTTCTTTTTAAATTTCGTATTACAAAATTTTTTATTTTAAATTTTTATCATATTTTTTTATAACGTAATTTAAAATTTTAGTCAATATTTAAAGATTTTTTATCAATTTTCATTGTTATTTTACTTGCTTATTCAAATATTCTATGTCCAAACTTGCTAAATGTTAATTTATGTAGTATTTTTTATTGTTTTTAAATATTATTTTTCTATGGAAGTACGTATTCTTTACTTGACAGTTAAAATTTATTATTTTAACATTTTGCTTACTTTGTTTATTTCAATAAAATCTTGTTTATTTTATTTATTATGTGAAAATATGCCCGTAAATAGCACTTAAAATTCTAAAATAACAAAATAGCACAAAAAACCGTAAATATGCAAAAATTAGCATTATAAAGTTTTTTATACGACCTCAGGGAAGTGTGGAACAAATTTGTATCTTACTTTGAATATTCTAAGACTTACCAGAAAATATATGCGTTTGCTAGAACTTCCGAGCCCTGATTATTACAATACACTAACTTCTTCAGTACTAACTTTTTTAGTCGCATCATCGTCGAATTAGTAAGAACACCAACATACATGTTTTAGTACTAAAAATGTTAGTGCACTGAAAACCAGCTCTAAAGTATAATTTGACTGCATATTATGTATAACTTAGAACAAACATTATTTGTTAAAACATTTTTGTTAAATTGATTCTTTCAAACTTGTGTTTAATTATTAAAACGGAGTAAGTTTTTATTCAAATTTTATTTTAATTTAGATACGAGTATTACGGAGGATGCATTTTTAGCAAATGACAAAAACTTGAAAACAAGAATTTACGGAGCCCTTAAAAACAAAACGTACAAATAGTTTTAAATACTAAAGTTTTCATCGCTTAATAATCAGCATAATAATACATATATTACAGAGGATGAATGTATCATAAAATTCGAACAATTTAAAAAACCCAAGAAAAGAAAACTAACAGTATAGAATGATAAATAGTAGTGACGACAAGAGTGAAATTAATTACACTGCACCGCAATAATTATTAAAGAAACTACCAAGAATGCAGCATTAAATTTATTAATAAAATTTCCATAAACATTGTCTATTTTGTAGCCTTTGATCCCGGATATTATACAGTGGTAGAAAACCGTATGTACCTTATAAAATATAAAATATAATATATGTACATTTACATATTATTTATTGTTATTTGACAAACAAAAACCCGTTTCCTATATCCTCCATAGGGCACTAACACCTGACTTTCAATAGCAGTAAGGACTAATTTTGATAAAATAAATATACCTACCTAAAATATCAAAAGAAGATATAAAATGAGATAAAACTCATACACATCATTATTATTTTATTCGTTCCTTTAAATTTCTGTTTCTATTAAAACATTAAATAAAACATTAGCATTTGTTTTCGGTGTTAGATTTTGTCTGTACATAATTTATAAACTTTTAACGTAAAAGTAATGGAATACAAGTTACTATTATGTTTTTGAAATAAAAAATTCCATTTTTTTTATTTATAAAAATGGTACAAATTAAAAAAAAATTATTTGTTTATTTAATTATTTATTTATTTTGTTTGCGTCATTTTAAAATATTATAATTATACATATTTAGTAGCTTTTATTTTTATTAAAACAATTTTTTACACAATTATTAATTGTGTTTTGTACATTAACATGATTCCTTACTTATATACTGATTAAATCATTTACCAACAACTTAAATTTAATAGCAACCTCATCTCGAGATTTGATGTTTATGAAATGTTGACATGCTTCGACCTGAGTCAAGATTTTCCAGTGAAACTAATCGCATCAGATTATAATAAGTATTTTATGAGATAAGAAATACCTGTATACCCTGTTATTTCTCTTATATACTCGAACATACATTTATAGTCTGCTTTTACCGATTTTAGAAGTTTTTAAAATTACCGATAGCCCTAAAAAGTAGTGTAACATATACGTAAGTTTGAAGCAGGTTTGCCAACTGAATTATAAGTTAGTTAAAGCTTCAGTTAAGTTAAATTTTATTGTTCTCCTTTTTCTAATTGACATTGATTCTTGAAACGTTTGTGATTATTTTTCCTGTTTTTTAGTGATACTTTGCTGTAATGTTCAATATTTCATAAAAAAATATTTCATCTCTCTAAAAAATGCTCTATTAGTATTATTAAAATATTAAAAAATACCTATATTACATGTAATAATGAGTTACTTTACATCTTCATTATTTGTGCACTGCAAAACAATTTTTATTCAATATGAATGTTAACATAAATTTGAGGCAATATAAAAATGTAAATTTAAATTGCGTCATTAAAATCTTTAACTTTTTGTTTACCTTGTCAATCTAATTTTGTGGATATAAAAATACCAGCCTAAAAACTTATATATTTCACAAGATAATCATTTATATTATTTATAGGGTAGTTGATAAAAACTAAATTAAAAACTTCCTACTCATACAAATTTAGTGTCATTTTATGTAAAACAGAGTCAAGTTATTTAGCGGGGTTCTATTTCGTGAGCGGCTGTACAAATTACGTCCTCTCTTTGATATTGAATTGCACAGACCATAGCCGAATCAATAGGCAACAATTTAAATGTAAACATTTAAATTGTTTTTAACCATCTAGCTAAAGCCAAACCATCATTTTAATTTACCAATGTTGATCGTCGTTTGACTGTGGTTATTACAGTTTAAATCATATAGCCATTAACCTTTGCCGTATTATAATTTTCAAACTGAGTACTAAAACCGGGTCATTATTGACCCACTAATGAAATGACCAATTTATGTTTATTTTAGTATTTTTTAAAGTATTTATTGATTATTATATAAATAAATTAGGATTTAAACTCATCAAGAACAATAAAAATATTTTGGTATAAATAACGAAAAAAATATTTTTTTTAAATTCAGCAAATGTCTATCATTTGTTATATCAATAATTTTTTATTTATCAATTTTAATAATTATTGAAATTTACCAAAATGTAGATTCTGGGTTAGATATGATCCGGTTGCAGTACTGCGAAGGTTAAATGGCGAAAAGGTTGTTATTTTATCAATTAACCCAGCTTGTAGAAACACGGACACAACATTAACGAGTAAACCAACATGTAAATATTCATATAGACCCACGCTTGGTTATAAATACTATTTTGAAAGAATGAAAATAGTGTTAATTCTGTATTTCATACAGAATGGTTCATAAAAAGTTCACATTGGTGTTATTCGAGCTTTCGAAAATATGCTGAAAAAAATATTGTAATTAAAACATTTTCGATTTCTGTACAACATCAAATGTTGAACAAAACTGATTAAATTGCTGCTAATTAAATTTTGACAGCTTAAAATTAATTATTAAATATGATAATTTATTTCTATCTCAACAATTCTAACACATATTATGTTATATTTGAAAAATTAATCATATTATTTATTAAAATAATAAAACCTAACAAAATGTTAAAATAATAAATTTTAACTGTTAAGTAAATAATTACATACTACATATTATTTTAACATCACATACCACTAAATACCACAGAAATACTTTTTTAAGTTATTTTCTATTTTATTATTTATTATTTAAATTTTTTCAGTAATTAAATCAAATTATAAATAATTTTAGATTAAATTACACAAAACATGCTCAAGGCATGTGCATGATGTGTTGCAGCACAAAAGGTTATTTTCTCGTTGGAACTGCTTAGAATCCGGCTCTCTGATTCGTCCGAATCGTGTGTTACATCACGAGGGCTGTAATTTTCAAAATTTCGATTTCAATACCAACGATTTCAATATTTTCCAAATAAAAGATATTTGTACATTATGTATTTAGTATTTATAATATTTTCGAAGCATTATATTCGCGAAATATTTGTAAAAAGAAATTTTAATAAAAGCAGAAAGCCTCAAATTTATTCTCTAATAACAGCAGCAACACTTGAAATTTAAAAATACGTGGTATGAAACATATAACCACAAAGAAAAATATAAACCCTAAGGTGCAGTTGTGACACTTGCGTAATGGAACATCAAAAGTATAACATTAAAAATTTTAAATTATGTTTTTGGCAATATTTACTTACAATAATATTCAAACAAAACACTAATTAATTATAGTAAATAAATGTGAAGTTAAAATATTACACTGTATTATTAAGTTCTTCAGTAAGAATCCCGTTGAGTTTGTTGTTGAAAGCACGAGTAATAGTGGCATTCTCACTTCAAATTATTGAAATATTAATGGTTGAGGTTATCTATTCATTTATTTTGAACTACTTGCATTATACAAACTATACTGGATTTTATTAAATATTCTGTTGGCAACAAAGTAGGTAAGTTATTTTTATTTAAATAATTTGTAATAAACTGCATTAATAAAAGTGCTATTATCTTAAATTATATATGTATGTAGTATGTACATTAGATATTATAATAAATATGATCGAGATTATGATATTTGGATATGAATTATTTATAATATTAAGTTAAATTAAAATAATTCGAAGTATTTAGGTTGAAATCAATATTGTGTATATTAGACCTGTGTATACGATAGAGATAATAATTTAATATATAAATTATTAACTTGAGAAATATTTTAAATTAAAAAGTTTTTAATTGAACAAGTTAATTACACATTTACTATTTTTTATTGAGCTTTCAGTGAAAGTTATTACTTTATAGTTATAACCTTTGCTGAAAACTCAATAAAAAATATTAAATGTTATTAATAGGTTTTTCAAATAATTTTTTCACTAAAACATTTTTAAAAACGTAAGTTGAAAATAATATTAGCTGTATTCTTTTTACCTATTTTAAGTGAGATTGTACTGAGATACTCAGTTACTCAGTTAAAAGGGTGTTTTTTTTTACCGTTTTGACATAAGTACTGTGCCGTGCCGAACTGAGTTTTACGTGACAAAATTATCCCCTTCCATACCCAAACTGATCTTGCTGTTTTGAAGTGTTACAACTGAGATAAATTGGGAAATTGCCCGGATTGGTTAATTTGAATTAAACTTGTCACTTATTGCAATCTTTTTAATATCTACTGCACCTTAAATTTTTAATTCGTCTTTTTGAAGTTTATGTTGACATTATACAATAATAAAAAAATCAATTTGGTTAGTACTACCAAACTTTAAAATAATTAAATTCAAAATTCACTTAGTAGTAAATTTTTGTTGTTCTTTTTACCTTATCTTTTTCTCACTTTGACTCAGTTAATCTCAGTTCGTCTCAGCTCACTTTATCTTAGTTGTGCAACTGAGATGGAAATAAAATAGGTAAAAAGAATACAGCTATTGACGTTCTACTCAAATTTTATTAAGTTTACACTTAATACCCTACCCTGGTATGTATGTAGTATGTACCCTACTACAGGGCAGAGGTAAATTTAATACAAAAGAGAAAAAAATTTAAGTAGATGTAAGGTAAGTTAGAAGGGGGGCGGAATTTATTTATTAAAAATGTTCAGTAGGGGTGAGTTATTTAAACCAGATTGACTATTAAGCAATGAAGGTAAATATTTTAATTTATTAATTTCCATAGCTTCTAAAAATTCCAGTTTTTTACTTTTTTGTGCAACGTGTAAAATTTCGTATCCCCCTTGTTTATGGTTTGTGTCTATTAGGTGTTTCGCGAAAGTCGATTTCCCATCTGCAAGTTTGTGGGATCGAGTGTGTTCATCAAAACGTGTTTTAAAAGATCTACCGGTATGACCAATGTATTTTTGAGAGCACTCACAAGTGAGCTCATAAACTCCTGATTTAGTTAACAAGTCTGATTTTGATTTTGCGTTATTAATAAATTTGTTGAGTTTATTATCTGTTTTAAAAGCAATGTTATAATTGTTATTTTTTAAATATTTCACAATTTTGTTTGATTTGTTACCGAGAAAAGTAATGACATTGAAGTTCGCGTTAGTTTTTTTAAAAATATTCGGGTATATTGAGTTCGATAGAATTTTTTGTTTAATTTGGCGTAATAAATTATCAATAAGAGTGACTTGGTATCCATTAGAGATCGCGATATATTTAATTCTGTCTAATTTTTTTTTGAAATTTACGTTACTAAGGGGAATTCTAATTAAGCGATTGAGAAAAGCGCGGAAAGATGCAATTTTATGTGTAAAAGGATGTGCGGAGCTATTAGGAATGATTATATTACTTTCCGTAGGTTTATGGAAAATGTCAAAAGAGGGTTTATTATTGTCTTTAATTATTGTGAGATCCAAGTAATTGATTCTATTGATTACTTCTATTTCTTTAGTAAATTTAATATTATTGTGTTGTATGTTGATAAAGTTAAAAAGTTGATCTAATTGTCTGAGGGAACCATTGAAGCAAATAATAATATCGTCAACATATCTGTACCAATAAATTATATGTTTTTTGAATTCTAAACAAAGAATTTTGGTTTCGACATGATCCATAAAAATATCAGCTAGTAAACAAGATAAAGGGTTTCCCATAGGTAAACCATCCTTTTGAAGATAAAATTTTTCATTAAACTTAAAATAGTTTTATTTAAGGCAGATGTCTAAAGCGGTTAGGATCTCTTCAATAATTACGGAATTAGTTCTATTATTTTGTAATAATTCTCGGATGATATTAACGGTATCTTTAATTGGTACGCTTGGAAAAAGGTTAGTGACGTCAAATGATACTAGTTTATTGGAATTATTAATGATTCTATTATTTAATTTTTTAAACTAAATCTAGTGAATTTTTAACTGTATACTTGGGTTCAAATTTTGTGTAGAATTTAATAATGTCAATTAATTTAGAAGCTAAATTTCTACACGGCGCGTTAATATAACTAACAGGTCGAATGGGGTGTCCCGGCTTATGTAATTTCACAAGACCATAAAGCCCATTCATAAGCTCATTACTAATGCTGTAATATAAGTAAAAATATTTTAATTACTATATTATATTAATTATATTATATTCAATTATATTCAATATATGTAACTTGGTCTACGAAAAAAGTGGTCTTAGATGTTAAAAACTCATTTTCCAGTTTTTTGCCGATTCCGATTGAGTTTGAGATGCTCTTTCACATGGTGAAAACCAAAATCATAACTTGTTTAAAAGTTCACTAAAAATTAAGAGAAAAAATAGTACAAATACGAAAAAGGAACAGAATTTATTTTAAAATCTGGAATAAGAAAAATCGATAAAATTATGAGATAAAAAAACATGATCTACTTTATTTGTATCCGAAACTAAGGACAGCAGACAAGTCCAACTTAACAAAACTTTGTTCCATATCATCTTCTGCCTGAAAGCAATCTAGTTCATCATCATCGCCATTCTAATTAACATCGTCGTCAAACCTGTCATTGTCCCGGACGTTGTCTTTATCGTTTTTATGAGAATATTGTCTGTAGCCGGCACTGAACTTTTCATCAACACTTTTTTTTAATTTTTTTTTCTGATGCGAAAGACCAACAGGAACGACTGCATAAACGTGATAACATTCATAAACTCATTTCTTAGGAAAAAAAGTATTGATACATTTTTTATAGATAATTACATGATCTACAATTTTTGTCTGAGATAATTTTATGATAAAACTTACCGTTTTGCTGAAAATCGCAAAAAACCAATTTCTTTTACCTTTAACCTCAAATAAATTTTTTCCACGTACCGGATCGATGAGGACTTTTTAAATTTCATTTATAATTATGTTTTGAACAATTTTACCAATTTTCAGCTTTTTGGGAATTATTGTACCTTCGAATGTCTAGTTTGACCGGACTACAAGAAAAAAAAAGGAAATATTTAAACAGATGCAGTTGGTTTCAACAGAGTTCAGCAGACCACTGTGATATTGTAATAAAATTACTGACAAATAAAATTTCCAAATGCCCATTTCTACGCCTCACTTTGTAATTAAGGGGATATTCTGGTACAAATACTAGTAATTTAACGATTTTTTTCTTAAAAAGAAAACAACAAAAACAATAAACAAACTTAAATTTTTAAACTTATTTTAATGTTAAAAAATTGTTAAGAGGTCAATCAAACATTTATTGTTGAATGTTTTTATATATCTTTTTTTGTGACGTGATAACGTCTTATAAATTGATATACCGGCTGCACGCACAAAAAATTGTCACGTTCTGCAAGCCAGAGAATTACGATCGGCTTTGCATCATACATAGACATTATTTGAATTATAAAATGCCATTAAAAAAAACTTGTCCTGCATGAGGTTTGATCTCGCGATCACCAAATGATGCAATTATGTTTCATGCACATAACGCACTAACCTATCGAGGGTTAATGTAATAACATAGTTTTAATTTGTATTATCTGTTACATAAACATAATTCAATTCAATTCATAAAAGTATGCAATTTTTATCAATGTTTTCTTATGACGTTATCACGTAAAATTATCGTCCGTAAACCGACTTTACAGACAACTTGCCACGTGTTTTTTTGGAAAACATTTCAGAAAGGAAAAGTTTAAGATATAAATTTTTTTATTTTGATAAATGATTTGATAGGCAAAGGTTTTGCTATAGAAGTAAATCGTCAATATAATAATAACTCTCTTAACGATTAATTTTTGGAGCAATCAATGCTGCAGCTTACGTTGCAATTGTTACGTACTCCATAATTTAGATCATGTCCTACATAAATAAATCACAATAACAACTACTCTGCAAATTTTATGAAATGGACTTTAGGATATGTTACGTCATTGCGACAATGGCCAAACAATATATTTTAGTTAAATTTAGTTAACTTTGTAATTGTAATTTACACTCTTGGATACATCAGCAAAATTTAACGAAGGCAAACGAGTAAATAATAACTGTAACCTAATAAACTTTAATCTAATTTTTACTATTTTAATGTACTACATACTAAATTAGAATCGCATGAGAAATGATCATTTTTTATAATTTACAAAATATACATATTGTATGGTTTTGAAAATCAACTGACGAACAGGAAAATGTCCGGATTCAAATATCTCTCATTTTTAATTATAATTTATATTAAAAAATGTGTATCAAAAAATTGAAAATTGAAAATGCAAATCTCGTCAAATTCTCGTAACATAAAATTTTGAGGTAGGTCGGTAATTACATCTGCATAATATGTATTCCACAAACGTGCATTTTATTGGAACTTTTTGCAAAACTTGAATATAATAAATTTAGTATGAGCAGCCCAATGTATGAAATAACAATTTAAGGAAAATATTAAAAAATTTACAGGTACGTCGCGTTTTCAATGTAGTTCATGAATATTGCACCGGAAACTTTTACAGAACACAAAATTGGCAAATTTTGTGTGATGTAAAATGAAATAACGCGGTTACGAGATAATATCATCTAACGTTATTTGAGTACTAAATGTATTCAGTGTATTCAAATCAGAAATTTATAATCGAAGTAAAGATATTTTATCTAAATTGATATATTATGTTAGGTTAACGTGTCAATTATTTAACTTTACCAACTTCTGTTAGTTAAAGTTACATAGTTGAAATCTTAACATCGCATAAAATTAGCTGTTGGATCAGCAATAATTTACATATAAATTTGATAACAATTTCGTAATTGTGTCATAAGTTATAGAGTTGTTAAGATAAATTAATAAATAATGTTACATTTTCTTGAATAATATTTCAGATTACCAGACAACGACCACAGATTTTTCATTGAGAGCTTTGTGATTTATACATTAAAGTTTTCAGAGTTAACCCAATTTAACTCGCTCTTTGTCCAATCATGGTGATTGAAAACTAATTTTTATTCAAGGTTTATACTATTAGCTCTAAGACATCTAGAACTCAACAATAAATTATTTAATAAAGAAGAAATTAGCTCTTTGATAGATTGGATAGTGCAAGAAACCGATATTGTGCTTTGCCCTGCTGAAATTATAAATTTAACAATTTTTTCAGTGTGCCTTCGTGTAAGCTTAAAAATTAACTCTGAAATAGAGTTAGTCTCTAAGTGAAAGCTCTTATGGAAAATGTTATAGGGAAAGTCATATTAAGAGGTATCAGAAAAAGATAAATAATTTACGTTTCCAGATATATCACAATCTAAGTGACGAATTTTTAAAATCAAGAGGTTTTAGTTTGCGGTGAAAGTTAGATTTTCCTGACCGTTAAGAAAACCTAACGCATTGCTGCTGGCATGGACGGTTTTATGTTGCGTGTTTTCCGTTAAAAAATAATTAAATTTCAAACTTATAGGTATGATTACAGTTATATTTATTGCTGTTCTCAAAAAATCCACTTTCATTTATGACACTAAAGCAGAAACTTAGAATTATTCTAGAATTATTTTTAAATTATTTGAATATACCAAGCATTAAGAAATTTCATTTAAGTTCGTGTAATTTGAAATGTTTCTATTGATTTTAATATTATATCAATAACATTTCAAATTATTTTATTTACAGTCGTTATTGATAATATTTATGAAACATAATATACTAAATAACTTAATATACGGAAACTAAAGCGACTGAAAAATTTTTTCAATCTGTTTAGGCGAAGGATAACAAAAAATATTGTTCAGGTATTTTGGTTGTTATTGTGCATTCTATTTAGAATTGAAAATTCTGTAACTTTTCATAGACATTTTTAACTGATAAAGAATGCTCAAACCTTTAATTCTGTCTGTTGGAGCCTAATCCTCTCCTTAAAAAAAATTGTAAATTCTAGAAATATGAGAAAAATATTTTAAGTAAATATTCTATTTACTTAAATATTTTAAATATTTAATAGTTTGCCTATAGAGATCAAGGAGGAGACAAGATTATTAAGTTTTAAAAGAAAAATTAAGGAGTATGTGGGCGTGAAATTTATTTCATTGTAGTTTGATATATTGTTTTTCTATGTATATACAATGTAAGGTGTAATGAAATAATGGTTTTTATACCAAATAAAGTTTATTTATTATTATTATTTATTATATATTGTCGTGTTTCGAAATGCAAATAACAACGTTAATTTTATTATTTTGTAAAATTATTTTAAAATTTGAGTTTGTTTCATTATTTATTAAACACACTGTACAAATTTGTAAAATTTTAATGTAAATAAAAGGTGCGGACGATAGGTAACGCACTAAAGCATAGGACTGCTAATGTGAAGTCGAAGGTTTGAACCTCGACAAGGTACAAAAATTAGGCGAAGGCCGTTGTGCCTGACGGAAGTCGCCATATCCGATAATTGCTTTATTTTTGTAAATAAATAAGTTGAGTGAAATTGATTTGAGTTTTGTTTTATTTTAATTATTTTAATTAAAATGAAGTGCGATAGTGGATTGGTAAAAAGGTGAAGAATTTGTGACAATTTGGTCGATGCAAGATTGCATCGCAGCAAAATTTATGTAATCAGGCGTAATTGGGTCAGCTGCATAATAGCACATGCCAGGTGCACTCCAACACACGTATCCGCAAACAAAAGTGAGAATAAAATTTAAAAATTTACAATTTTAATTTGGAGAGTCTCTTGCTGAAACAAACAAAAATGGATGCCCAGTAATTTGAATTAATTTTTGGAATAAGCAAATTTTACATATAAGTTTTGTATAGTTCGAGGCATTACAATATATTGCAATGACCCGAGCTATGCAAATATATTAAATTTTCTTAATTCTAAAAATTCTTCTTTGATTGGATTCATTCTTCTCTTTTTCGGTTATTTAATTTTTAATTACATTGTAAATTTTAATGTCGTAAATATTTATTTTCAAATGTGCAACTTTTACCTTGCAATGTGGTCTTGGCTTTGCACGTGTATTTTGCTGCGGCCACGCCTGGATGCCTGGTTAAACAAATTTGTTGCGACGTAATTTTACGCATCGACCAAAAATTATCACAAATTCTTCAACTTTTTCAATTTGTCAGCACTTCACTTTATTAATAAAACAACTTTAATTAAAATTAAATTCACTTTAATTATTATCATCAAAATTCATATTTTCAATTGCGGGAATAATGTTCGTTCGTTCGTCTATTCGACGCGAAGGCGTCAGCCCAAGTGTCTTTATTCAAGCCCCTCTTTTTTCTACTTTTTTGTTCTCCACCTTGTTTACATAGCAAATAATTTAACAAACATTTTTATACACAATATGATAAATAAATAAATAATAAAGCAAAATTAAACTTTAAAATAATTTACAAAATAAATGAATTATGATTTTTATGGTTTTGAAACACGACAACAGATTGCTGTGGACTCTCCGTGGAAAATCTATAATCTCTTTATTACCTCGGGTTAACCCTGGTGTGCGGGAGCAGTTGGTAATTTTTTTAGGGTCGAAATGTTCTTACGTCTTCAAAAACAAAATAAAATTTTCTTTGTTATTTTATATTCAATGTCCAATTCTTGCAAGGGATCGAAGTTTTGGTTGTACCGTTATCCAAATCAACTGCTTATCAATACGATATAAAAGCCTCTATTTTACAATTATTATAGATCATCGGTCGTAATTAACATGAGAAAACAAGAAAAATTTTATATTATAAATTATAATAAATAAATAAATTATAGAACAATAATAATTAGAAAACAATACAAACAACAAATTAACATTTAACAGGTTTGAACTAAAAATATTTGAATAAACAAGAAATGAATTTTGAAAGAACTACATTACAAAAATGTTGAAAATCTAAAATATAAAATAAAAAACTTTGTAATACGATATAAAAGCCTCTATTTCACAATTATTATTGATCATCAGTCGTATTTAACATGGGAAAATAAGAGAATTTAAAAAAAATATTTAAATTGAATGTGACTTACTAAACTAGAACCAAACAATATCACGTGTCTCAAATGTAATTTTTAAGGTTAATGAATAAATAATTCTTATTCTGGCACAACCAGATTTGAAGTGGAGAACGCACAGTGCCATCGTGTCACTTCTATAAAGTAAAGCCGAACGCAAAACTGCATAAGAGATAAAAGGTTATAAATAAAATTTTTAAATAAACTTTGAAAAAGTAGTGACCACATACAGATTTTGTGAAATCTGTGATTTGAATCCAAAATTCCTATCTTGTGGTACAAGTACTTATCACACTAATCCACAGCTGATGTTTACACACTACTGTATTAATTTTATAACATTATTTTTTGATCACAGTTACTATACACCAAATAGTGCACCTTTTACCTATCTGAACTTGGAAAAAAAACTATTTTGAAAAGATATTATGTGTACATAAAATAAAAATAGTAAAGACAGGATTATGATTTGAGCTTGTTTTGATGCAAAAATAATATGTTAATAATTTTGTTATATGAAAGTGGCTAATTTCAAAATTTGCTTTAATATGGTAGTTTCTTTAGAATCAAAAGTTAAGTTAAATATTTTTGGTTTAGCAAAAAACTATCCGTATCCAACGGCAAACTCATAGAAATTTTAAGTTTATTAAGGGATCTACATACTTGAGTATTCGATGTTAATTTTGAATCAAACTTGAGTTAATGTTGCATTAAATTTGATGAAATGTAATTTATTGTAACACCAAATAGTTTACAGTAAATTTAATGTCACAGAATTAAATTTACAATCTCACCGTATTATAATATTTTGATTATTAATTATTTTTAAATAATTACTTATTGAAGTGTAAGTGTGGAGAATAATGATAAATTGGTAATTATTGGTTTTGAATTTGAATTATTCAAAAGTCAAATTGCTTTTTTAACAATTAAAGCTGGAATTGGCTTGATTGCAAGTATAATGTTGGCATCAATGTTTCTGCAAAACCCCAGCTTATCTAAGTTAAATTTTATTGAAAACAAAAATTTATTACAAAATCGGGATTAACATGGCAGTGTAATATGTATACAACTTGAGTTTGTTATGCATTATATGTATACATCCATAAACTTTGTGCAGTCATTACCAATTCGATACAATGTATCAATAATAAACAAAAAAATATTTATTGTTATGCGTTTCGAATATTAACTTGTTTGATAATTTAAAAATTTAATTTTCTTTTATATTTTCATTTTCAAAATTGAACAAAATATTGTGAATAGTAAATAAATTAAAAATTTACGAAGGTAATTAATTGTACTTGTATGTTACAAAATGAAAATAATTGATTAATTTATTTATTTGTTATAAATGCCTACGCTGCTTCTTTCCAAAAAGTTTACGAATATGTTAAGAATTCAACGTAATATTGCAGAGCCAGCGTGTAAGTTTGCACCGCTTCACGTGTGTCGACGATTTATGATAAAACTTTGTTTATATTAGAGGTAAAATTAAACCATAAAATAACACATTTTGTACTTTAGTAGTTTGTTTTCCGTTACATCTTAAGAATCCTTAATTTTGTAAGAGGCAATGGAATAGGGCGACACGGAAAAGTCAAACTGCAATCTTATAATGGAAAACATTTTTAAATTAAATATTAAATTTTGAATCATATTAGTACATCTCTTGTATGGCTATAAAAAAATCGCCGAACAATATACAATATTTGAAAAACGAATATTTGAATTCATAACATTCCATGTTTTCTGTATTTCTATCGCAGCTCACGAGAAGATTCAAACACAAATTCCACTTTTGTTTATTTTTGATAAAGATTCTATTAATTAATTTAAAATTTATTGATTTCATTTTACTATTATTGGAAAAGTTTTTTTAGAATGTATAGTTCAATAATAAAGTTTTATTAAAGTCTATATCACATAGAGATTCGTGATCCTTAAAGCATCCAAAACCTCATAGCCACTTTATGATGGATGTTCCATAGAGACTTTATCTCGTAAAGAATTTACTTGATTTTAGTGCAGTTATCTCTATATTTTTCGAGATAGTAAAAGTAATATATAATTTTTAAACAGCACATTTGCAATATTCAAATAATGCTAATACCTAATAGTAAATTAATAATTAAAAATTGTGTTTAATTTATATTAACTATAGAAAAAACTGCCATGTAATGAATTTCTAACTATATTATCATAGAGTGGGTCTATAACTAATGAACACAGCGCCAGTAATGGTCACCTTAAAATAGTTCTGTTTTATGAACACAATTTTGCTACCTTATGTGATTGTATCCTAAATCTTATTGGGTAAAAATATTTAAAAAATTTGATTATGACTTAATTTTAAAAGTATTGCACATTTAAAAAAATATATTACTCTAACATTTTTACATTAAAACTTAATTTATTCATACCTTCAACGGGTGAGCTTATTTATCGAAAATAAATATAAAAATATATCATGTACAATTTTACATACATAAGCATAATAATTAAATTATTATAACTCCAATGCAGCTACATGGAAGTAAAACTCGAAAAGAGCATTGCAGATACTTCTCAAACTAGTATGTATTCGCGTGAACATCACGCAAATGTGACATTGAATTAAAATTAGTGTACATCACATTTACAGGACTCTGAGCAGCAGTTGCATTAGTGCGAGAATTATTAACGTGAAATACCATATTATAGATATTAAATATTATTTATTAGTAGCTATATTAATTCCATACCAAAAAAACAAATTTTTATTGGATTTTGATACCAAATAATTTTGATCATAGAAAAGCTTTTTTCCATAATACAGCTTTTCTTTTTTCACAATAATAATCAGCTGTAATTATTTAATGGTCATTAGTAAACTTTTTAATAATCATAATAATATTATTAACTTGATTTCGGCATCAAGTAGGTAGAATTTTATTTTTTACAATGGTCAAAATAATTTGACTTTTCAAATACAATTGAATTCAATTGCATAATTGTTTAATCCTTTACATATTTTCAGGTTGGTCTGACGAGAATCGAAAATTCGAAACATATTGTGATGCTTCAAACACAGGGATGCGACGAGCGATCTCTAGGTTAATTTAAAAAAGTCATAAAAATTTGCAGTTACCCTGTAGGCATGAGAAATTTAAAAATGAGGAAAGAAAATTTAAATGAGTAATAAAATTTAATAGGTTGCAAGATAATCTAAATAGAAAACATTGTCACTTAAACACGAACTAAACACAACGATTTTATATTCTGTTTAAAATTTGAATTTTGCGCCACCGGAAGTGTACAAGCGGGCGTTTTAGTTTGATCATGGAGACATGAGGTCGAAGTTTGATTTTTGTGCATATTTTTAAGAGAGTGCGTCCGATCATTGAGACATCAGGTTTATTTATGATTTTTGTGCGAGGTTTTCAAGGTTAGCGCCCTTGAGTTGTTTGGAAGATCGGCGTATAGTCGATTTAGTAAAATCGATTACCAATCGAATTTATAAGGTAGAAAAAAAGATCGAAAACGTTGATTGTAATAGTGTGGTTCAATTTTAGACAATGAAATTTTTGTCAACGGCTGAAAACGAGAAAAGTTAGAAAGGGCGGTCATCTTTATAAGAAATAAAGATTGAGAACAAAGAAGCTTTAAATATTTTATGAACAAATTACTTACGTTCGAAGATTATTTTAACTCCACATCGTGTTGGATGCAACATGTTTACGAAAGATACACAGAAGAAAAATTAGTGCAACACTATAAAATTTGGAAAAATTCACAAATACGGTAGCCAGCACATGCGTTACATTTAGAAACTTAATCAGTGGCGTCTCATTTAAAAAGGAAAAAGCAACATCAAATTTTTCATTTTTGTTTTAAACAGAAATTAATTTTTATTTTACAATTTGTAACATCTTGAAAACACATTTTACATTTGATTAAAGATAACGAGAAAGAGCTTGAAACCATTTGCTTTTTCATTAACAGCACATCTCGTCATCGTTAATTCACACTTTATACACCAAATTTTCCATGCGGAGCTGTATAAGCCCAAATGTTTTAACAGATATTTTGCAACTGATCATGAACGACAATTATTTTTATAGAATGGAAAATAACTTAAAAAAGTTTTTAGAATTTTCTAAGTATTTATGTGGTATTTAGTAGTATGTGATGTATAAATAATTTGAATAATTAGTATAATTATTCAAATAAATAGTTTTGTCCGGATAAGTAAGTTATAAATAGAACTTTTAATTTTAATTTATCATGAACAAAATTTTGATCTTATTAAATATATAATATATTATATAATCAAAGTGTTCATAATTGATAAAAGTGCTCAAGAAAAAGATTACAATCATCAGTTCTGATTGATCTAGTTGATCACTCGTGATTCTTGGTATTCTAGTGTATTTCTTTTATTCCTTTCAGGGTTGTCGAAAAGTGATTTATTATCTATATTAACCATAAATTTTCATAATTTAAACTGCGATCTCAAAGAACTAATATATCGCAATTAAATACCTAAAAAATTAAAAAATTTTTTTGCAACGAGAATAATTAAAATAATCAAACCTAACAAATGTTAAAATAATAAATTTTAACTGTTAAATAAAGAATATATACTACACAGAAACATAATATTTAAAAAAAACACAAAAATGACAATAATTCACATTTAACAGGGTTGAACTTAGAATATTTGAATAAACAAGAAATTGAATTCTGAAAAAATTACGCTATAGAAATGATAAAAATTACTTTAAAAATAAAAACTCTGTAATACGATATAAAGGCCTTCATTTCACAATTACTTTTGATCATCAGTCGTATATATAACAGTAAATATAACAAGAAGGGAGAGAAAATATACCAAACAAAATTGAAAAAATTGAAAATTTAAAATTTAAAAAATCAAGAAATTTACTAAACTTTAAAATAAATGATGTGCTTACCAAATAATTAAACTAAACGACGTCACGTGTCTAAATGAAATTTTAGGTTAAATAAATAAAAATTTAAAATAAATTTTTAAATTAAATTTAAGTAAATTTCTTGATTTTTAAAATTTTTAATTTTAAATTATATCAATTTTGCTTAATATATTTACTCTCACTTGTTATTTTTACTGTTATATAAGACTGATGATCAAAAATAATTCTGAAATGAAGACCTTAAAAAAAATAAAAAATTCATTTTTTTAAGTTATTTTCTATTTTGAGAATAATTAGATTATTCCCTATCTGGGAATTCATAATTTTATCGAAAAACACCAAACCTAAGGTAATTGAAAAAGATCAAGCTCATACCACTTACAAATTCTACTACATGACAATCTCGGTACATACACCCTGATCTATGAGCCAACGTTACTAGTACCATAACTAAGCGGATGCTAAGACTTTTTTTTTTTAATTCAATTGATACAATTTTTATTACTATCAAATTAATTTGATTACTTCCGAGGCAATTTGTTAAATGGTTTATTACATGTAATAAACGACGAAATTAAAAAAATTTTATTACAATTTTATTATGCAATTACCGCAATAGCATGTTAATTACCAATAATTATATTTAAATAACAGTTTACATTTTAATTATTTAAATTTATTTATTGTAATTTTTAAACATTAAACGGATTTCTACTGTAATTTTGTAACATTTTCTTCACGTGGGACTTTTTGGTCTATTAAAATTTTACAACTGTAAATAAATTGCGTGTAATAAAACAACTTTTTATTATAAGATGTGAAATAATGAGTTATTTTCACTTTTTCACTTCATTATTTTATTAATAAGAAAACAATAAACTTGACTTTTGTAAATATGCATTAAAATCATAATTAAGCCTGGTATACACACTCATCAGGCAAGTCGGCAGACTTGCTTTAAAGTAAATCGGATGAAAAAGTTTGTTGTTCACTGGGGTCTTCACACGTACCAACTTAGTCGACAACTTTTAATAAAAACTATAAGGAGTTCTTTTCCTCAAGCCTAACTCAAGCTCCAACTTTGCTAAACACAATGTAAGTTTGGCAATCAAGTCTGTTCAAGCCAAGTCTTCAAACTTGCTTGAGTATATGTAGCGGACTTGAATGAATTGACTAAATTAATTTAAAATTATGCAGTCTGACGAAACTTATAAATAAATTCCTCATTCATTTGAAGTATAATTTTTGAAAAATACCAGAAAATTTTGAAAAATGTATGTTTGTTATTTTTTGAGTTTTGCACTGTGCTCACTCCAATTGCTAGTTGCTTCTAAGTAGTACAAGAAAAACTTGTAATTCCAAAAACTTTGTATGAGCATTATTCATTTTCAAATGTTGTGTAATGTTTCGTAGGAAAACTAATACACCATTTTCCATTATTTTCTCTACAGCAGTTTTATCATTATAAATTCACCTCTCAAGTGAATATCATTTGTTTTGTATACATTAGTTTAAACGTAAAGCTAGGTAATCAATCATGAATGTTGCTTGTAGTGTTGCGATTCCCAATGTCACTGTATACAATTAATTAGCCATGCAGTGCTTCCGGATATCCGGTTGTCAGATTACATTGCACCACTTCGTCGATATGCTATTAATTCTACCTGTTCCAGCTACAGCTTTAGTAATAGGAGTAAGTCTAATGCGTATAATAACAAAAGCTGTATTAATTTATTGTTTACACACCCATCAAGTAAATGCAATATTAAAAACATATTAACTCACACAAAAAGTGAAAAAATTGGGTTGGGCACATCCAAAAATCGTTTTGTGTACTTCATACTTTATTGAAACAACAGGTATGTCTAGTGAGAATATCAACTTCCTTGTTGAAATTTGAGATTTTACCACGTTTTTTTACGTTACTTACTCGTGCAGGGTCAATTTGTCTCTTCGTGAATTTTTTACGATTTATACACAACATAAGTAAACCATTTTACAACATCGGCATAAAACCTACACGAACGAATTACAAACCAAGAGAATCATTCTCATGAGGACTGCAGTTGCAGTTTAAGGGGATAAGACTCCTGTAGCTGAGACATTCAAAAAATTTATTTAAATACTTAAAATAAGGCAAACTATTCAAAAATTCGGTATTAGATGATAAGCCACTTCGAGACTACGACATAAATAAGATTATATTATATTTTCTTTATTACTTTTTAAAATATATAAAATATTAACCAGCGAAATTTACTTTACAAATTAAAAAAAAAAACACAATAAAAACGTAAATAAACAAAAGCCAAAAGTTATTCATAAACTTTATTGCTAGCATCAGATAATTTAATAAACCCTGAAAAATATAAATACATTTTTAATTTTATTATTCATTTAGCCAATTAAATTTTTAAATTTTAATAAAATAGGAATGTATTGCAGTGATCTTTTCAAAACGGGTTGATTTTTCACATGCACTATAAGTGCTCCAAGCTTGCTCTTAAATGCGGGAGTAGAGACGGTCGTATCTCAGGTTGGGTTCTATCCTTGAAACAAGTGACTTCCTAAATTTTCGAGTCTCACGTTCGGTCGTCAAAAGAATAGAATGCGGTTTTGTTAATCAAATTATGTTTAATTAATTTTAAATTTTCTTTAATCCAAAATATTTCTTCAAATTCCAATTATAATTTCAAAGTAATATAAAATTTTAATTCTATTCGAAGAGAACGAAGCTTGCAAATTTAACTTATCTAAAACGTCGCCTTATCAAATAAACCATTTGCTCGTATGAATATAATTTTAAATATAATCCAAATCAAATTTATTATTCCAACTAATTTTTCTCCAAATCAATCAAATCAAACGACTACCACTCGGTAGACACTCACAAAAAAATATCCAAACTTCAAAATATCAAAAATATGCTTCCAAAATAACGCAATAATGCATTCGCATAAAATTACTTTATTTAAATCAAAATTAATTACTCACAACTTCAGAAAAATCATAAATCTCAAAATATCTCACAATATCAAAAACTAGCGACTAGCTTGGTCGGCCATCTTGGTTAAAAAGCCCCTATATTCTTCTTCTGTTTCCCCACCTTGCACTTTTTCAAAACTACCAAATGAAAATCATAATTTACAAAATTTTCACCAAAAGAGCACAGGGTGGGTCCAAATATTTGGTAACACGACATCATTTTGCCCCCTTTAGAATTGGATTTATGGACGCAGCTCAGAACGAAAATTTACAAACTCACAAACAATGTCGTACTACAAATAAAAAAATCAAAAATTATTTATAAAATCAATAAAAACAAAACAGACAAAATAAATCAAATCAATTGCCGGTGAAACGCTCATTTATTCCAAGTTTTTCCATTTTACTTTCATTCAAATGTCTTGTTGTTTTTCTTTGTTTCTTTCTTCTTGTTTTCCACGTGATTATTTTTATACGAAGCGTCCATTTTGTCGGCATGCTTTTCTGCCGCCTCCCACTCGTCCAAAACTTCCACATTTTCTTTTCTTCTCCCTTTACCCGTTCATTCTCTTTAAAATCATCCATCATTTGACTTCCATACATTTCTCTGTTTTTAGCGACATATCTTCTCTTTTTTTCTTTTCTTTTACCAATGGTTCATTTTCTTGCTCTTCTTTTTCAAAAAATTCAAAAAACTCTTTTTCTTCTTCATTGGACCTTTTTTCTTTCAGCTGTTCTATTTCAACCGATTCATTTTGTTCCATCAGTTTCATTTTTTTATTGTTTTGCTTCATTATTTTTTTTTCTTCAAATAATTCTGCTTTTTGCTTTTCTTTTTTCAATGACTCATCCTTTCTTTGTTTTTCTCGTTTCAATGATTCTTCTTTTACCGACCATTTATTTTTTTCTACCTCTTCTTGTTCCAGTAGTTTTTCTTTTATCAAAAATTTCTTTTCCTTTATGTCTTCTTCATTTTTCTTCACATCCGTCTATATTTTATTTTCATAACCAAATTCTTGTCTCATTGCAAAATTTCTTGTTTAATTTCTTGATTTGATTGCAGTATTTGTTTAAGTATTGATTCCATTGATTACATTTCACTCTCCGACATTTCCATTTTTGCAACGCGCTTAAAAAGTCTCTAACATGATCAAATAGATGCGTTCCACTAAAATCGAGCCCCACGTTACGACGACAAATAATTAGATGCAATGTAAAAATTCGCTTTAATGTCCCTGCGCCGTGGTGCCAAAAGTTGAAATGATATAACGTTTTCAAAATAAAATAAAAATTCTTCTAATGCAAATAAATAATTCGTTCAAAAATAAATTTTTAAATCGTATACAAATTAATGTTAAATAAATTTTATATTGCTCTTAAATGGGAACGTAGTTTTGATTTCCCACTATCAACTCGTCGAGTTATCAATATCTCACATTCGTTCCCACGAATGTAATTTTTAATTTTCCAATTTTGAATACAATCAAAATCGACTTTTAACTATTGCTTTTTTCAAATTAATCATTCAAATCCAGTTAGCAGCGAAATATAAAAAATTTTCAAATCCAATTTTAAATATCAAAAAAATTATCCAAAAACCAAAATATATCAAAAATATGCTTCCAAAATAACGCAATAATGCATTCACATAAAATCACTTTATTGAAATCAAAATTAATTACTTACAACTTCAGAAAAATCATAAATCTCAAAATATCTCACAATACCAAAAACTAGCAACCAGCTTGGTCGGCCATCTTGGCTAAAAAGCCCTTCTCTTCCTTTCCTGTTTCTCCACCTTGCACTCTTTCAAAACTACCAAATCAAAATCATAATTTACAAAAATTTCACTAAAAGAGCACAGGGTGGGTCCAAATACTTTGTAACACGACAGTATGTATTATAATAATTGTATGTATTTATAAAAAAATTATCAAGTGATGAACATGAACGACGACGTCATCTTGGAAAAAAAAATAAAAAAAAATAAACGTATTTCGCATATTATTGTGATAAATTGAAATTTAATTTTTATGTGGTGGTGATGCTAGACGTCATCAAATGTATGTATATCTATGACATGTTCGTTTTTAAATTTACAATAAGCATAGTTCATCACATTTTAAATTTTTAAGAAGATTTATTTAACTTTTACAGCAACAGAAGCTTTACTCTCTTAACTCTGTCATCTCAAGGTTTAATACATAAATTCAAAAACGTCCGAAGTTGAAAAGCATTAAATATTCTTTCTACTAAATTATAGATTATTTCAAAAAATAATAAAAATAGCAAAATTTAAAACTGCTCTTAAGGCGTCTATATTTTATATTATGGTTTAAAGTTTCATGCAAAATAGTGAGAGTAAGATTGGACAGTGCCTCAAGTTTTAGTTTTTTGTGCCAATTCACCAGCTTGATTTTTGTGGCGTACCATCCTTCATTCTTACTCCTTTTGTAGTATAGTAAATAGACAGACAGACGTTATGAAAATTAAAATAATCAACAAATGTAAAATTATTTACAATTTTTTATATATGTGAATGTATTTTTTAAAAGATGTGTAATTACATCAACGTCGTATTATATAATAAAAAGCTCTTTATAGGTATACTATATTGCGGTTAATTTTAATTATGTTAAGTTAAAACATTTTTGTGTTCGCTTTATTGCTTTCACAAACAATCACAAGACTGATCAGTGCGGCCTTCAGGCCGCACAGTCTGTACGATTTAGTGATTTTAATATTTCATATTATTATTATAATAATTCAGATAAAATCAAAGTTATTTTCTTTTTAATTATTTGGTTTATATTATAGGATACGCTGCTAAAATCTAAATCACTGTATGTGAATAGATTAAAAATTTCGTCGAGCGATATCTCTTAATGATAGTGCGGCTTTCCAACATGTACTTATAAGATAACTGCCGATAATTTCCAAGTTAATGTTTTCTTAACATCCTTAAGAATTGCTTAGTAGGCAATAGTTACAGAAAATTTCACAACTTTGGTAGTTATTATAAACAGACTGCATTAAATTTATTTAATTATTATCTTTGGCAATATAGTCAAAATTTCGCATGAAATGTTTTATTTTTCGCTTTTGGCTGAAAAACAAATAATCTTAAAATTCTTCCATTTTAGTAGACTTTAAGAAATATGAAAATTGGTAATAGGAAAATTTTTTCAAAAGAATTCACTAGAGTGGACTAGTAAGTATTATTAGTAAAATTAGAAAATTTCATTTTCTACAATATTATTCCTATAAATCTTATTGAGTTTCGAATATAATATAAAAAAACTGAATCAAATCTAGACTTTCTGCTGAAAAGTTATAAAGCCACAGACAAACAAATAGGCAATGTCTGTCTAAAATGTTAATGTTGTGAAAAAAAGTTTAAACACCGTTTGATAATGCAATATAGTGCTATTTTATCGTTTTCAAATTGTTAATAGCCCATAATCATTTTAATAAAAATAATATGAAGCGGAAATGAGACATTGCAAGCCACATCAATTTGTCAAAATCAAACTAAAGAAGTTATTGCTACATAAGAAAATTGAGTACCCAATAATACTATGATCAAAATACTTAGTTTGAGAATTTTGAGTAGGTATCAACATACGTAAAATTACAATTCTTAAAATAATAGTGCTTTCTCATGCTACACCATTTATCATTTGGTAACATTATTTCAGTTTTAAGTAAACTTTCCAATAAACTAAAGAGCTTTTAAAATAATGATTAATTTTAAGTACTTTAGAGATAATATGTAATTTTATACTACTGTACTTAATAAAGCTTTGGTTTATTGATCATTTTCGAAGATGTTGGTCGTAAAATTATATTGCTGAGAAGCATGGTTAAATAAATATTTATTTATTATAGCAACAAATTTTATGTGAAATTATTTGCACTTTACAGAGCAATAACTTTCAAATTATTGGTAAATTATTTTTTATTTACTGAGTAATTGTATTAATTAGTTGGATATCGGTAAATATTTTTTTACAATTACGGACGTTTTGTTTTGACTGAGTTGAATTAATACTATCATTGTACCTTAATTATTATCATACTAGCAGAAAAAGGCGCATTTTTTTTTATGGTGCTTGATGTAAAAATAGACATTAATCATTTGCATATATGAACATGTAGACTACAATATGCACTATAAAAGCACGACGCTCCGGCAGACCTTATATTAGAATTTTTATAGAGTGTATTTAATTTTTTAATACCTATATCAACATATGAAATATATGTTTTATGTTATTTCGCTAAATAATTTTACATTATTAATGAATTTATGGTGACCGCGTATTTTCAATGCACATACACATAAATCTAAAGGATTAAAATTCGGTATTTGAGAGTGTATTTAGGATAATGCACCATATGACATATTAAACTGCAATCCTTAACCAGATTTGGTGATGAAAAGGAAAATTTAAATTTCATCGCAGATATATCTGAAGACGTCTTTGCGTCTGATATATTAATACGAAGTCATAGGATTGGGACCGACAGCTCAAATAAATCATTGCCACCTGCGATTAACTCTCGAATATTGGGATGTCACTGCCATGAATATTAATATTATACGCTATCGCCTCGACATACAAATTATTACCACGCTTTTTCAAAATGGAATGAAATTTTTAAACTTTCTGTTTTAAATTTATATTGAAATTTTTACACGATCTCCTTAATGTTTGCATACTCGTTTTACGAAAGTCCACTATGAATAACACCGCAGTGCTCTGATAGGACATTTTATTTATTTATCCTGACCATATTCAGATAAACCACGAAACCTGACTTGATTGGCAGGGATGATTTTCTGTACATCACAACATCGTGTGAATCAGAATCAATTTCAAAAATATTGTTTATAACCGAGAATAAGAAGATTAATCCATCATGATCGTTGCCACTTTCAAAAGTGTTACTGAATTTAATCCAAACTTTTGTATTATTTTTTTGTGTCAGTACCCCATTTTTGATTTTTAATACAACATACATACAGACATACATACTCTGGTACCTAATAATTTTTATTTAGCATTCAACACAATCGATAAGTACTGTAAAGTGATTATTATTTCACAACTTAGTTAAATACTACAGTAGAAAAGCTTTTTCGGTTGTCCATATTAATTAGGCGTATTGGAACTTAATATTACTACATAAACCTTAGCTTTCATTTGTATAATGAACTCACACTATTTGCTTAATGAAAAATTAAAACCCTGTTTTAATAATCTAGCTTTAATTAAGTAACTGAAAATCTAATTAAAAGCACAATTATGCTTTTTCATCAGTAGGTAGATTGTTAAATTAAAATTTAAAATTAGTGTACAAAATTTTTCTTAAAAATACAAGTCACTACAGGTATTCAAGAAACGTTTACTAAATTTAACAACGTTAGGTAGGTTAGTGTAACGATGTTCAAAACTGTAATCGGGTCTTTAAGTTGGCTAACCAAGTTAAATAGATGTAGGTAGACCTGACTAAAAAGTATTTCGGTAGGAATGCTATTGGGTTTCTAAGTTTTAAATTAATAAATTTTTTCGTTGAAAAATTATTTTTAAATGGCACTGACCTGAAAAAGGTAAATACATCACTGCATAGCTTAAAAATATAATTTGTTAACGAGTAATTAAGCGGTCATTAAAATTTTTAATTAAATTTATCGTAGGGAAGAAAAAGTAAATTTCGAAATGTGTTCTCACTGTTTAATTACTGCGCTAAAATTGTTTTTCAAATACCTTTTAAGATATCGGTGCATATCCGATTCCCATACAAATGTATCTAAATTTTCGTGAAATTTTTATCAAACGCAATATTAAAATTTACTACTGTTTGTTTTAATTTACTTAGTTTTCTTAAAAGTCACAAGAAAATATATTCTTAGTTTAAGAAATTAATATTTTTAGTTAAATTTATTTTAGATCTATTTTTTTTGTTTAATTCTATTATTTAATGTTTCAAAAAAGCGTCTATCAATTTTTAAGTAGAAATTATTAAAATTGACCGAGTTGCAAAGTATTGTATTTGTACCAGTCCCTAAAAAGTGGCTAATTTTTTGAAAATTTATCATTGAGGTAGTCGTCAAAAGCAGGGCCGTCCTAAGATATACAACGCCCCTGGGCTACTCAAATTAATGCTACCCTTTTTAAAAAAAAACACACAAATACAAAAAATGCACTAAAAAGTAAAAAATAATTACGTTATTTAGTTACTTCAACTAGCTGGCATAGGCGGTCAATTATTGTAATCTTTGCAGTCGGTGCCAGCCAAGCTGGCTAAATTACTAAAACTAAATTTTTTTAAAACTTGGCTGGTACCGACTGCAAAGATTACAATAATTGACTGCGTATGCAAGCTAGTTGAAGTAACTAAATAACGTAATTATTTTTTACTTTTTAGTGCATTTTTTTCACAGTAGTTTTTTTTTGAAATCGGTTTTATTTTTATTTTTTAATTTTTTATTTCATTCTTTTTAGTGCATCTTGCGTTTCGTAACTATTTATCGAAAGCGAGTATGGGTAGACCTACTAAACGCAAAAAAAAATTTGAAAATCCGATCATAGTTGATATAAATGTATTTACTATTTACCTTATACTTAACGTACTACTTAGAAGATTAATAAAAGTAGCGTACTTAAGAAAAGATTGTGACCCACCGGGCAAGAACAGGTAATATAAAACAGATACAGGTACTCAGTACTTAATGCGTTATTAAGCCGATTTTGAGGAGAGTTGAGAAGTAGTTTGACGGTTTTTCCGGTTTATCTTCAAAGTTTAAGATCCAATACAAATAAAATTATAATGAGACCAACTTGGAACTATACTTGATTCAACGCCAAAAAAATTTTAAAAATCGGTTCATAAATGACGGAGTTCTGAGGTAACAAAAATAAAAAAAATGCAACCGAATTGATAACCTACTTCTTTTGAAGTCGGTTAAAAATAGAAAAAGTCAATTTATTACTATTCCCCTAAACGAAAACAAAATTTATACAAAAATAAAAATTATATTGAGATGCCCCGGTCTATGCAAACTTAATATAAAATTTGCTTATTCCAAAAATTAATTCAAATGTACTGCTGGGCATTCATTTTTTTGTAGCAAGAGACTTTTCAATGTTTAAAATTTAAAAATTTATAAATTTAATGCTCACTTTTGTTAGTTTGTTGTATTGTTGGAGTTCACCTGGGCTCCCAGCTGGTCTCAAATTTGTTGCTATGCACCTTTTGCACCGACCAAATTGTCAAATTCTTCACTTTTTCAAATTTTGCACTGCACTTTAATTAAAATAATTAAAATAAAACAAAAACTCAAATCAATTTAACTTAATTTATTTACAAAAATAAAGCAATTATCGGATATGGCGACTTACGCCAGGCACTCGCCGTTCTCCCTCCTAGTCTTTTCCCACCTTTTATTTACATTATAATTTTACAAACTTTGTACAGTGTGTTTAATAAATAATGAAACAAACTCAAATTTTAAAGTAATTTTACAAAACAATAAAATTAACGTTGTTATTTGCATTTCGAAACACGACAATATACAGGATCTCCCCGGATACACTTTACATAACTTATGTGGTGTAGAGGACACCTTTCTAAGAAAGATTTCTAACAATTTCTTTTTTTTTAATTAAGCCTTCGACAGTTGGGCCTCTTTAAAGCTTTCTTTTTTAAATTTCCACTTTCTCGTCGCCATTGCCATCGCCCGGAAAATATTAATTTTTTAGTAAAACTGAATTAGTGCTTTTTTAAAGAGCCTGAAGTAATCTACAAACTAGATTCAACCATTTTTTGTCTAAATCAACGGCTTTCGAGTTATAGGTAAAAAAATGTTGAAAAATTGGAGCTTTTTTTATTTTAGTTTTTTTCAAAACCTTGTATCTTTTAAATGAAACATTTTATAATACAAAAATTCTAACGACCATTTTGAAAGGAAATTTAACGGACTACAACTTTTGTCTAGTTAAGATTTTTGAAAAACCAATCCATTTTACAGAAAATCAGAAAATAATAAACAAGGCAGCTACAAAACAACAGCTAATAGACAGAAGTTGTAGTCCGTTAAATTTCCTCTTCGGAATAGAACGTCAGAAGTTTTGTAATATAAAATCTTTTATTTAAAAGATACAGAGTTTTAAAAATAACCAAAATAAAAAAATCTAGAATTTTTTTACATTTTTTATTTATTTTAATTTATAACTCGAAAGCCGTTAATTTTAGACTATAAAAGGTTTAAACCTAGTTTGTAGATTATTTCAAGCTTTTTAGAAAACACTAATTCATTTTTACCCAAAAATCAATATTTTCTGGGCTATGGCCACATATGAAGGTGGAAATTTAAAAAAAATTTAAAAGAAAAGAAATAAAATTTAAAAAAAAACCTAACTCTCAAAAGCTTGAACTCAGAAAAAAATGTTTCTTAGAAAAGTGACTTCTATCAGCACCTAAGTTTTTAAAGTGTGTCCGGAGACACCCTATATAAACAGAAATAATCTTTAGAGTTAACAAAAAATAAAAGTAATTTATATATTTATTTTCCTAGCTTTTTTCTTTAACAAATTGATTAATCGTATCACTCGTATTTAAGTTGTTAAATAAGTTATTCTCTGTATATAAAATATTCATATAATTTAATTTGCCCTATCCCAAAGAAGATCGTAAATAATTTCTTATCTTTTTTAGGGCTAAAAAAGATCAAAATACAAACTGCCGCTCCCAAAAGGCTTGCGCCCCAGGGCTATAGCCCATTTAGCCATCAGGTTCGGGTGGCTCTAGTCAAAAAAAAGTTTTTCTATCATCAAACACTCATTTGGTCTTTAGATGTTTTGGTTTTTCGGTCTTCTGGACAACTCCGAAACCATTGGAAATAAATTCACTGATTTTTGGTATAGATGTAAAAAATATTATTGCAAATAAAGATCTTTCGATTTTTTTCCAAAAAACTTGGAAAACAAATTTATGTTAGATTTTAAATAATTAAGATTTAATATAATGTATATATTTATAATAATAATACTTATAAAAATATAAAAGCATTAATTTTATTTTCAGATAAACTAATCCTCCTAGTTTTAAATAAATATATAAATTAAGTAAATTTAATTGTTAATTTATTATGATTGATATCAGCACGTTCTGCCGTTAGAGCACACAAATCCGAAATATTTAAAAATAAAGTACAATTTTTATTATACCAACCGAATTATTAAAGTAAACCGCAGTCTGCAGTTTTCTAGTAAATTACGATTTTTGCGGTTTTTGCACTATGTACTTCAATTAAATTTTATTTCTAGGTGCGGTTAATTTCCTATTATCAACATGCATTGAATGATATAATGATAGCATGCTAGTTTTAGGTAGCATAAAAATTAAATGTTATTTGGGTAATTACATTATTATAGCAGTGTGGTTTTCTGATTACATATTATTATTTGTAAAATTAAATTTTATAAGCTCGTGTATTAATAATATAGTAGGAGTATTATAATAATTATATTAATAACGGCAGAGCATAGTAAGCAAAAATATTTTTTTAGTTATTTTACAAATTCAAAATTTTAAATTTGAATAATTCCAGTTTAAATTTTTGTTGCAATTTTGTGCAGTAATTGAAAGTAAACTAAAAACTTTCAATATAATTTAGAGTGTTATTTCCATTAATTTTTACTTCGGAAGAGATCACGGAATGGTACAAACTTTTTAGTAAAAGTGTACAGAGCTATATAATGTCGCGCTTAATTTTTATAAACGAGTGGATTAGGTGGAAGATTTTCATCTTCGTGAAATTGATAAATTCCAATTTCTGTACAAACTCGGAGTCGTTGCAATTAAAGAACGTCCTTTAATGTCAAAAGTCTTTATTCCACTCTGACTACATTACTGTTGAACTTTGCTAATAGGCGCATTCATCAGCCCAAAAGTCAGGTCAGGTTTCATGTAATGACTTTGTTTAAACTTTATTTTCTATTTAAAACTTTTGTCAGTAACGTTCCAATTGCAGTCTTCTTTAACAACTTTATATTTATTTTACAAATTGTAATTGCGTTTGCGCGTATATGATATTTTTCTGTATTGATATTTTGTTATTCGAGCCGGTCCTGAAATTGTGGTCGGGCAAGTGTAATGATCTGTACCGTGGGATTAAAGAAGGCAATTAAAAGTCGCATGAAGTAATAAAGATGAATATTTGTGTGAGTTTTCTTTGCTTTCCTTCCGGTTTCTGCAGAGTGAAGAAGCGTCTGCGAAATGAGGCGTGGCATGACAGATGACGGCAACTTTAGACGCGCAAGCCTGCAACTTTGTTCTGTCACACTTTTTTATTGTCCATTTCTGCAGTATTATCTATTCAAGTGTTATTAGATTGCCTACATTTGTTACAACCATTACAAAACTTTTGCGTAAATGGCGCTATACTGACAGCCCAGCTTACCTATTGAATTATTGAATGCAGCTAAAGACATTATAATTAAAAATAGTAATTTGCTCTTTGTTCTAATCAAATTTAATGCAATCAGGATGAAAAATCGATAAAGTCTTTTATACGCAAAAGTGCAAATAAATCAAAGTTAAACTGTCGATGTCGTACGCACTTTTTTCTCCAAAATTTCATGTTTGTGAATTTTAAAATGATAGAAGTGTTATTATTATTGAATCTCTAATGGAGTGGAAGACTATTGCTGGTTTTAAAGTATCACCTAAAGCTGATAATAATTTCAAAGCATAGAGGTTAATAATATTAAAGGGAGGATTTCTCTAGAGATGGTAGTAAGTTTTGAACACTTTAAAGTTTCAAAATATTGGGCTTTATAATTTTGGCAGTAATGAACATGCTGTGTATAAATTGTTAACTTTAATTTAACATTAAATGTATAACTTGCCTTGAGCAATAATTAAGCTTTTATCAGTAATAGAAATCCATCAATTTAACCCTAATAATTCTGAAAATTTCATTAGGTAACTACAATATACTTCCTATAATGAAATTGGGGGCTATCATATTTTGATCATTTAATCATTAGACTATCGATGCCTGTCGAGTATTACTAATTTATTCATGAAATACTGATAATTGTTTGCTCACGTATTAGTTATTGCGATGTCAAAATATTCAACTAATTAAATTTTGTTATAGTTCATTTTGAATAATTGAAGTATGCAAAACAATTCCAAGTTAAAATTTGTTAAATCCAATAGTCTGGTTTTTATACGACAATTTCTTTTTCTTTTTATTAATTTTATATTTGAATTCTTTCGTAGTTAATTGACTATAAATTTTTAATCAAATTGTGAAACCTAGATTGGTTTATATCACGACTTTCCTGTAACTTGGTCACTTCAAGAAAATTTATACGAGACATTTGTAACACGGAGAGTTACACGATCTTTTTTACACAGAGAAACATTTAAATAAATTAAAAAATAAATAAATTAAATATAATTTTATTTTAAATTAGTATATTAATTGCATTTGGCAGCAAACTAAGCTGCAAATTTTATAGGTAAAAACTGTCGTAACAGGAACAAATTAATAAAAATAGTTGAATGCAGAATGTTCTTAAATAAAGGTACTGTAAACCGCCATTTTAGCGTATTTGTGAGGTTATGTCAATTCCGAGGAATAAACCGCGGATAAAAATGTGTAGACTAATTCCCAGAATTTTTACCAATTTCTGTAATTCCTCACTAATTCCCCTTAAATACATTATAATTTCACATTAATTTTAAAAAATATCTAGTAATTTCTCAAATCTCCTATTAATTCCCTTAATTGAAATAATTCTCAAACCACAAAATGGTGTAAAATAAATTAGGCTTAGCTGGATATTTGTAGCAGATGTTATAATAAAAAATCTAGAAAGAAAACTGAAAAAAATAAACAATTTATTTTTAAAATAATCAAACCTAACATAATAAACACCTAAAAATAATAAATTTTAACTGTTAAGTAAAGAATACATACTATACAGAAACATAATATTTAAAAAAGACTAAAATGACAATAATTCACATTTAACAGGGTTGAACTTAGAATATTTGAATAAACAAGAAATTATTAAATTAAATTTATTCAAATATTTTAGCACTATTATAGCACCTGATTAAATTAACTTCCTTTCCTCATAGCTAGGGGAAAAAGATTTTAACGCCGTTGCCAATCTCCTAACAGCAAAAAGAAAAGAACTAGACGTCATTTACCGAGGAGATTTGAGATTAAACCTACCTAAATTCATGCTAAGTATTCAAAATTTGTTAACAAAGCATCAGGTTCATCCTTCCTACTAAAAACATTAATTTTTTGCTTAGTTATTTTATGTAACAGATCAGATCATTACCAGGTAAGCAGGGGGTCTACCCAAAACCGAAAAACATGGCAAGTGGTCTACGAGACAAAAAAGTTTGGGAACCACTGGTTCAATTGGTATTAAATGTTGGTTTAATTCTCTCAATTCGAATCAGCATAATCATTTATACTAAAATTTATTACGGTAAAAGTTATTAACATGTGATAATATTTATATTAAAATTGATTTTTACATGTTAGATGAAATTGAAAAATAATTAAAATCCATAACTTACATAAAATTGTACAAAAACTATTTAAATGAATTAGTCTGCTTCTTGTTGTGTAAAAGTTATTAACATGTGATAATATTTATATTAAAATTGATTTTTACATGTTAGATGAAATTGAAAAATAATTAAAATCCATAACTTACATAAAATTGTGCAAAAACTATTTAAATGAATTAGTCTGCTAATTCAATTTATCAAAACTATTTAAATGAATTAGTCTGCTAATTCATTTAAATAGTTTTTGCACAATTTTATGTAAGTTATGGATTTTAATTATTTTTCAATTTCATCTAACATGTAAAAATCAATTTTAATATAAATATTATCACATGTTAATAACTTTTACCATTTTATCAATTATCATATTCGTTATATTAACATATAACAAATTAATACGTAGATCTGTCCTGTATATTTCTCTAAGTTCATACACATGAAATTTTGAAATTAGGGCAATCTACAACTTTTGTAATTTTAAATTACAACTAACGTTTCAATTTAGGTTTTTTTTTTTTTTTTAGGGGTTAGTCTAGTTTTCCGGTTTAGAATTTTTCAAAATAAGTTTATTTATTCATTTTGGCTTCAAGTAGGTATAATTTTTGTTTTTACAAAAGTCAAATTTAAAAGCATAACTTTTCAATAATTTCTACATTTTTCCAGGTTTGCCCGATGAGATTCCGAAAATCGAAACACCAAGTTATAACAGGGTGTCGCAGACTAATTCATTTAAATAGTTTTTGCACAATTTTATGTAAGTTATGGATTTTAATTATTTTTCAATTTCATCTAACATGTAAAAATCAATTTTAATATAAAATTCATAACTGTTGAATACGTAGAGTTTATGGATCTGACAGCCCTAAATAAGAATCACATGTTTGGCTACCTAAAAATTCCGGTGCTGAACACTGCCGTCCTAAGATATACTACGCCCTTAGGCGACTAAAATTATTGCGCCCCTCTTCCTAAGAAGACACAAGTACCCAATGGAAAAAGTCAATTTATTACTATTACACTAATCAAAATCATAAAATTCATACAAAATTAAAATTTTTTTTAAATACTGCGTATTCAGAAAAATGGATAGGAAGAAGAAGATTTATCAATTGCCTTGAAAATAAGGACAAGTATTTTGAAATTTATTAAAATAAATTTTGGGAATTTTTGTTTTTACCTACCCCTTGCTAATTATTATCAGAATTTCTGTGAAAACGGTTGGTTTCTCAAAAAAATGTTTGATCAAAGTTGTAGCTCGTTAAATTCCTTATCCGGTTTGAGCCGTCAGTTTTTCTCTAAGAGGTTTATTTAAGAGATACGGGATTTACAAGAAACAAAAATAAAACATAAGTTTTTTTAACATTTTTTCCTTTAATTTAACTTATAACTCGAAACCCGTTGATTCTAGACGATAAGAGGTTATAACCTGATTTGTCGATAATCACATGATTTTTAAAAAGGTTCTAATCCATTAAGCCTAAAAAATCCATAATATCAGACCTAAGGCCGTTTGAAATCAGATTTGAAAATTATTTGAAAATTTGTCTTAGAAAAGTGCCCTTTATCACCACCTCAAAGGTTTTCCACGCTCACGGACACCCAGTATATAAAATACTCATATCATTTAATTTTCTCTGTTCCAAAGAAGATTGTAAATATTTTTTTATTCTTTTTAGAGGTGAAAAAAATCAAAATAAAAATTGCCGCCCTCATAAGGCTTGCGCCCTGGGGCTGTAGCCCATTTAGCCCTTTGGTTAGGGCGGTTCTGGTGGTGAATATTCCTGGTTTCAACTCACCATTTTTAAGCTTGAGTATTAGTTTTACTCAACGCATGGACGTTCATCTCGATGCAAAGGTAACAATTACTGATTGAAATTCGTATACTTCTCCTTAATGACCAAGGCTCTCCCAAGGTCTACCAACTTTGATTTGCTTTTTAGAATTTAAAAACGCAAGAAATAACATTTTTTTAAAACTACGCTAAAAAATATGTACTTACTGTATAATAAAAATTCTGTATAGAAACAAATCGAAATAAAATAATCTTCGAATATCTACGAAATTCATACAATCAACTTCCTAAGCTTGTATGTTGTATTTTTTTTCAATCGATCGATATTGTTAAATTTTTGATCTAAAAGATTAACTAAAAAGGTGGATCGAAAATTCTTTTCGTGGATTTCCAATGCTTTTCGAACTTTCCATCGTTAAACATCGCTAAACTATGATCGAAAAAATCTCGATGAAAGTTCTGGAATAGGGGGGTTAATGTGAATTATTGAATTAATTTCTTGGAATTGGTAATGATTAATTTACTATGTAAGGAAATTAAAATTCTTCCAAGCCTCTTCTATTCTGCTACTGTTTTTTATAAAAAAATAGTTAATCATTTGAAATTCAACTGATTTCTTTCTAATTCCCCACTTATTTCCACTACTTAATTCCCTACTAATTTCTCTATTCTCTTATTAATTCTCCAAATTTCCGGAGTAATTATTTTAATTCCCCACTAATCCCTCACTAATTCTTAAAGATTGTACATCAAAATTCCCCGGTGAAATGCCCCTTGGTCAATTCACATCAAACAGTAACTCTCAGTGGATGCATTGGCTAGCAGTAAAGTTCTTATCGATTGTCCGTACCTCCCAAGCTGAGATAAAAATGAAATTTATTTGAAGTTATCAATTTTATTAATATGTTGTTGAATAATTAAATAAGTTGATAGAAATTCATGCAAGTTTATTATAATATACCTTACGTAATTCAGTTGTAAGAGTACTTGTAATTACGCTTGTTAACTACAAACAGACATAACCGCATAGCACGCACATGGCGACTTACCAGAATTCGATAAGTGCGTTTATATTATATGTATTATTTTAACAATTATCTTAATGGAGTCCAGTAATATTTCTCGAATTTTAGTTTAATTTTTGGAAGAGTTTAGGAGTGATGTCGCCGAACTGGATGCATTCGAAACAGCGGTTCATGTAAATTTAATAGCAATGGACCGATTCATGAGATAACAACGCACGTTTTGTGCAAAAGTGTTTTATGAGCATAGACGTTCTCGCATACAAATTTGTCGCTTGTATTTAATTCTTGCACCAATTGAAGTCTATAGGGATAAAGCTTTTCAATCCTTTGTTAAATGGTGTGAAGGTTTGATTTTCTTAATTTTAAAGTATAGCCTATTTTCTTTACAGAGCAATCGTTACTATACGGACACGTTTGATGTTTTCAGCATTTATACCAGTTACAAAAGCTTTATTGATTGTTATACTTTATAATTTGTTTTTTTGCTATTTTTTCATTCGAAAATAATTTTTAAACTGTACTTAAAGATATGATCATTAATTTTTTAACAATTTTTATAGAGAAATTTGCTTATTTCTCTCTGGAATGAAAATTTAGTTTGGATAGTTCAAAAAGCTTCTACATGCACGTTAACCCTTTAGCGTGCATTGTACCAATAATAGCAAAAAATAGTGTTGAGTGTTAATGAGTTAAGTTCAGGAAGAGATGGACAACATCAAATATACAAAAAATAGTTCCGTTGCTATATAATTTGGTAATAATTATTTGTATTTATCAGTTTCGAAATAGCAGTACATTTTTTGTTCTACATAATTATTGTAAAACCTATAATGTAAATATAGGTTATCCCATCACTATGTTTGTTACGCGGTTGGTCAAATCACATACAAGTGTCAAGTTCATAAAATAATCAAGATACGTATGTAATTCGCTTTGTCAATAGAATTAACGTTTCAAACCTATTGTTTGCCATAAAAATATATTGTCATAATTTTTTAAATCTTTTTTAAAAGATAATTAATTAAATTAAACAAAATTTTAAAAATTTTAAGTTGGAGTTTTTTTACTTGGCTTTTCTCGTCACTAGAGTAAGAGAGGTTGATGCTTTGCCTAGAAGAAACGGTAAAATTAGTATGGGTAAAGTAAGAGATTTATTAACTTATTAAGTTGCATCACTACGAGGGCTGCCTTTTATATTTCGGGATTCGACAACAAACATAAATACTATTTATCATAGCAAATGGCTAGAGCCATTTGCAAAACCATACGGTTTTTGAAATATTCTCTATAAAGGTGTAATGAGAATATTCTTGTTAAAGCAATAAATTCCTCACCACACCTAGGATCGATCTTTTCCAGTAATAGAGTGATGAAGCCCAGATTGTAAAAAAACAGCTTCTGTTAAATACGGTAGGAAAGAGCGTGAGTCCTATAAAGAAGAATTTGCTTCCGCTTTCGCAAATAAAAATACTGATAGTTAAAATCTTATAATAAAAAAATATGTATGTACAATCTACTATAAACGTTATTGCAACAATTTCCAATATACAAATTTTAATGCGGCAGCAAAATGTGCCGTACGGACACGTCGCACTACTAATCGGAGCCAAATACGTTCCCAATGAACCACACACAGAAAGGAACCAGCAGTATAAAAAAAGACTTACCCAAGTGCTCAGGTACGTTTACAAAATTTCTTACGACAATGGTTACACCACCAAAACCCTCTGTGTTTCCAAACTGAAGACAATTGGGTGGACGCGTCGTTTCACCTTGCTGCTTGGAAAACCAGTAGCTTGCTGGACTGCTCGGTCGGAGGATGATGAAATCGATGAGCCCGAACAGGAAATCACTTTGTGCACCAATATCGAAGCACCTAGCACTAATACACAACACGGTAACTCGTTGATTCTGCCTCAAAGATGGCAAGACAATCAAACACGACCCTCTCGTCGTTTTAAAGATAGGACACGCGTTCATTCAATCTACAACTGATGTCAACGTTAATTTTGCTAGCAATCACTTCTTACTTCACGCCTCAGGTTAAAATCTCAAAACTGGACCCTTGCGCAATTGCAATTATCTCAAATATGAAAATATAACTGACTTCTCCTGCACTTATAAAATGCCTCCGTCTTACTTGACGATTCAACATGAAGTCCCTCGCTTACGCGTGAAGTTTGTGATAAGCCGAAACTGCGCGGAAGAGTGTGCGTAAGAAAGTAGTATCCACCATGGGCGTAGGACGCAATCGATAGTTAAGAGTTGCGGGAAGCAGTTATGCAAATAATTGTTGCAAAGGTCATTTTTGCATGCGTTGGGACCACTTTTGAAAGCACTTTTTCCACTCTGATTGAGGTACAGTGGATGCCGCTTATTGGAATCATGGTTAATGTTATCAATCGGGTATTATTATCACTTTCGCAAAGAACGGGCGAATATGGGAATGGGGAATATGACTTCACGTGGAAAACATAGTTTACTATAATAAAAAATTCGGTTCATGTTATCGATTATTTTTTTTAAGATTGTTTTCTCCCACTGAACATGAATTAGTTTGCACTTTACCAGCATTTTTTAAAATTTTGTTTACAAACCGGGAAAACACCCAGACATATTTATTACCCAGATCTGACTCAAGTGTATTATATAGCAGAAAGTAGCTAGTTATGCTGATCATGAACGATTTAATTCATAGAAAAATAACTTATAAAATGAAATTTTGAAGTAATTATTGTGGTATATTTTAGTAATATGCAATGTATAAATAATCACACTAAACAAATGTTAAAATAATGAATTTTAACTGTTTAGTAAAAAATACATATGTAGTTACATAGAAACATAATATTAATATCATACATAATATCATACATAATATCATACATTGTGTTAAAAATTGTTAAGTTTTAATAATTTTATAGTTTTGACGAATTTTAGATTTTATATTTACATTGTATGTTTTTTTTTGAAAGTTTAAAGTTTTTTGTGATTTTGATAATGTTGAGATTCATGCGAGGAAATTGGTGATGACGTTTTCATTTGTTAATATGCCTTGTTCACTTCATATCATTACAAACCTCATTTACTGAAGTCCTGAAGAAGAGTAAAATACTAAAACTCGAAACGTCGACTGATTGATAAAGAGGTGGTTTTATTTACCAGTAGTCCAAATCCCGATAACCCTTACTGAACGTATTAATCATGGACGATAAAGTAACAACTGATAATATTTAAAAACACTAAAAAATGACAATAATTCACATTTAACAGGCTAGAACTTAGAATATTTGAATAAACAAGAAATAGAATTCTGAAAAATTGCGTTACTATAAAAATGATAAAAATTTGAAATAAAAAGTTTGTAATACTATATAGAGGCCCTTATTTCACAATTATTATTGATCATCAGTCGTATTTAACATATAAAAAACTTAAAAATAATGAGAAACGAGAGAAAATATACCAAACAAAATTTGAAAAAATTAAAAATTAAAAAATCAAGAAATTTATTTTACTTTCATTCAGTTCTATTTTAAAATTTCATAATAAGCAACACAAAAAAATTTTATAACATTTTTAGATAAGTTGCCAAAAATTATCCAGCGGAATGCAACACTACAATCAAGCATTTTACAACAACTCTTGTGTTAAATTAAAAAAGAATCTTTTTGTGTATTGTTATCAATCGGTTATTGTTATCAAAACCCCCGGATCCCAATGTGATCACATTAAGCGGCGTTCACTGTACTTCCAACACATGTATTTCGTCATCAACCGCTTCTTTAGATGTCGAAGGTGTCTTTAGGTCGTTGACCTTGCAATTTATTTTTGATATTCGGGAAAAATAAGTTATGGAGTGCCAAATCAGAACTATATGCGACGGATGACCCACCAAATCGACGTTTGGAGTGCTCATAAACTTACTTGTTTTTGCCGATGTGTGAGAACTCGGATTGTCGTATTGGAGAATCCAATCCGTTTTCAACGATTGGTTTTCTTATTTTTCTGAAGACTTCTGGCAAACAATTGGTGTGTACCATTCAGAATTAACCGTTTTAAATGGTAACGGTAGCGACATGTCCAGTCTTCCGAAGAAACGGGTGACCATTAGCTTTGAAGTGCTTGGTGTCCAAACAACTTTTGTTGGTTTTGCCTCACTTTGAAAAAACCACAAAGTCGACTGCTGTTTATTTTCGGGCTCATACGGGTACATTTACAATTCGTCACTTGTTACGACGTTATAGAGATGTTTTGAAGTACCGCGATCGTATTTTTTGAACAGTTCTTTGATTAATAGCCTATTCTTGAGCGATTGTCTATGTGGAATCCAACGTAAACAAATTTTTTTGACGAGCAAATGTTCATGCAATATTGAATGTATGCTGGTTCCACTAATGCCCAAAAATGTATCAATCTCACGATAAGTCATATTATGTCGATCTTTCAGAATTCCGGAAGAACAATCAATTTTGGACAACCTTCGGAAATTCGTCGTTAACCAAGCTACGGCAACGATTACATTTGGTGAAATTGATAAACACTGGTCCTTGATGATGCTGCATCGCCAAAAGTCGAATTAAGATCATAAATGCACTGGTTTTGAGTTAATCAATGTCGAAAGTTGGAAGAAGTAATCGAACGAAAATGTTCACGATTTAATTACATTTTTGACCGAGATGAATTTTTTAATGTACTGTAAACAATACAAATAACGCTCGTACGTCAAAATACATATACCGTCAAAAATGTCAAACTTTACAATAGAAAGGTCAGTTGACAGGGTTGTCCAATCCCGAAATATAAAAGGCAACCCTCGTATAAAATTGTTGTCTATTTGACAGTAGTTGAATTGTTCACAAGATGTCGAGTGATAAATGAATCATCTGAAGATGGGTACAGGAAAACATTTTATAATTGTAGAAAAATTGTTTGTTTTTGTTAAAATTGTAACTAAGCAAAATGTGAAATAATAAAAGAAATTCGAGCATACCCTGTGCAGCAAAATTTAAATTAGTTGCCAAATCATTGATGACATGTAGAAGATATCGAATTTTTGATTTTTGAAGTGAGAGCGACATTTTTTTGAAAAACGTCCAAATATTTAAACGAATAAGTTGCACAGGCAGATTTCGGTGATGGCATGTCAATTTTCATCAAGAATGAACAAATAATTTAAAATTACACATAAAATTAAAATTTAAATCGTTACTTATCGATGAAGACAATTTGGAAGTATAATGTAAACATTTGCTGAGAAATTTGTAAAAATATGCACAATACAAAATATTGCTGAATTTATATCTATAAAAATAACAGTTTACTGTTTCGATTTAAATAAACTATATACTATTTTAAATTTAAAATTCTGATTTTTATTGTGGGCATTGTTTATTATTCATATTGAATCAAGAGTTCAGCATAAGTTGAGCATCATCAAATCTCTTGAAATAAAAGTATTTTATCAAATAACCATAATAAAATAAGTGTGCCTCAAGACTTATGCATAGGCCCCATTTTATTTTTAATCTAAATAAATAAATTTTGTACTGTTTCACCAAAAACTCAACGTAAGTATATGATCAATATTTTGACTTCAATCGATAATATTGTTAGCTACAAAAGTCAAAATGTATATTAAGTTGTCAAAATATCATCCATTCTAAAATTTATATTACACTTTGCAAGTTTTAACTCTTGGTCTGTAAACATATTTTTCGCACCTTCCGTCTGTAAACCTCGGTCATTCGCATCCGGCCGTTATTTCACCTTGTAAAGCGTTCAAAAAATTTCGAAAAAATTTATGCTGCCGTTTGCAACATTCTAGTAGACATATCAATCATAAAATTGTAGAAAATAAAAATTTTTCATATACTTTTTGTTAAATAACTGGAGCCAGTCGTCAGAAAATCATGTTCTTCTATTTATATAACTTTTTGAAGAACGGGTAGTAGCACTCACCCTTCCCTTCTCAAAATTTTTTAACCGCAATTGTTTTCGCTTGGACATAAAATACCTAAGGTTATAGACGAAGGGTTAACAGTAACATCGTTAACAAGTTTATTGCGCGCAGATCTTAGGCATGTTTACAAATTATCGACAAAATTTTAGAGCATGTTCTAAAATATTGTACCGATTTTTATCACTGACAATCTGCTTTCAAACAGGTTTAACATTTACCTGCTTTTTAAATAATTACCATGTTATAATCCTTAAACTTGCAGACAATATTATTGAACAATTTTAGTGCAGATCCCATAAAACTACAACCATTAAAAATGTTAAACAATTTTTTGCACTGAAACCGCTCATGCAAACTGCTCAATTTACTGAAATAGTAATATTCTGGTACGTATTTTTACCTGTAACTAAAAATATGTTTAGCTCCAAAAACTTTGAAATACATTGTCAACTTTTCATAAATTTATACTATTACATATTAAGAATTACTACTATAATATAATAATTACTATTAAATTACGAGTTTATTATTTTTGATAATAATTTATTAGATTATCTTTTCTACTTTTTTTTAAATTTTTTACTTATTTATTTCAAAATTTACATTTTTTATTCAGAACAAAATTGTTTGAATTATATAATTTTGATTATAATAAAAAAAATTTAACTAAAAATATTAAATTTATTAATTTAACCTGTAAAAATTTAAATTATTTATTCACTCTTCAGTGAACCGCCGTCGAGGTAAGACGTGTTTTTGTGGGAGCGCATGAGCGGCCATTTTGGAACTTTCTCGAACGATTACCACGTGGTCATTTTTAAAGTGCGTTATTTTACGATTATTTGTGATAGTGTTAAACAGTGCAAACAATTAACTATTTAATTTGTGATAAGCGAAAAACGGATAATAAAATTTCTATTTCTAAAAAACTTCTATTGAACGGTGAACGAGTCGGACGTGTGTAACATAATCTCAAATTGTTATCTATTGTATTTTTGTTGTTTATCGTTTAAGTGTAACGATGACTGATGTTAACAGCGACGTAACTGTTGACGATGGCCAGAAGAAATTATTAGCTGAACTAAAGAAACTCACAAAGTCTGTTTTAATGGATATCATCATGACTGGCAAACTGCCTGCTGAACTTCAAGATAACGCGATCTTAATCGAAAAAGGTTTTGGTGGTGTCGATTCTGTACGCGTTAGTGAAACTAATGAGAACTGCAACTTGTATAAAGAGCTGATCGGTAGTTTGAAACAGCAAATAAATTCGTTGAAAGCATCGGTCAACGATAAAAATACTATTATTGGATTGTTGAAATCTAAGCAAGCTCAACCAACGCAACACGTGGTAAATCGTGTTAATATTAACAAATCCAAAAGTGTAGCGCAGGCCTCGACAGGCAGAACGGTCACAGCGACAACTGAACTACCAATTGTAGATATAAAGGACGATAGTAGTTTAAATACAGTAACTAACCTAATGACGAAAGAGGATGAATCCGATGGATCTGTCGACAATAATGGAGTGATTGACCCGGTAACCACTGGGAGAGGTAGCGATGACGACTTCACGATGGTTTCCTACAAGAAGAATAAAGCAAAAAGAAGCTTTGATAACGCAGGTAATAACGTGATTAATACCCCTCTTACTCATAACTTTGTAGGTAAAGCTTCCAAAGCTAAAGCATCTGTCGTTGGTTCCTCGGATGATGCTTCTGATCTGTGTGGCGTTGAGAGTAAATGTTGGCTACATGTTAGTCGAGTGTCAGCCGCTGCAACCGAGAACACGGTAGTATCCTACTTGAAGTCTAAACTACCTCAACACGAATTCTCTTGTACGAAGTTGAGCTCCTACCTTGATGTTGCATCTTTTAAGGTGGGTGCTAACATGTCACTGTATGATGGCCTCATCAAGCCGGAATTTTGGCCGAGGGGAATAATGATTCGTCGTTTCAACTTTTTTCGGGGTCCCAAAGAGGGTTACCGAAACTAATGCGACTAATGTTGACTCTGACTCGGGGGAGTCTGCAGAATCCTCTAGCGATCGAAATTACACTTCTGCACTAAATATTTACATGCACAATTGTGGTGGTATTAGAACCAAATTGAGTGAAATTAGCAACAATGTTAATTGCTGTCTTTACGACATAATAATTCTTATAGAAACCTTTCTTGATGATGACATTGCTTCGAGTGAATTGAAATTTTTTGACTTTAATATCTTTCGTTGCGATCGATCTATCGACTCTAGCCAGAAAATCACCGGTGGTGGTGTTTTGGTAGCAGTTCGCAAAAGCTTAAAGTGCATTCAAATCGATACGGCTAAATCTGTCGAATCCCTTTTCTTACGAGTGGGTGGTTTGATTGTGGGGGCGGTTTATTTGCCTCCCGATTCCAGTGCTGACGCATACGAGGAATTTTGTGGGATTGTCGAGAATATTACTGATCTTGTTCCTCATTCAAGATTGGTTATCTGTGGTGACTTTAATCTTCCCAAGGCATTGTGGTCGAGTGACGGTACCTATTCCCTGACTACCAAGAATACGTGTCCTAAGACACAAATGATTAGTGATTGTTTATCTTTACACAATCTTATTCAACAAAACAAATTACCTAATAGTCGAGGTGTTTTGCTGGATTTGGTGTTCACCAACATTGACAATGTGTCGGTGACGTTATCGGATGACTTATTGTCAAACACTTCTCTACATCATAGCGCATACACTGTTAGTATTGTGGGCGTTGTTTCTTCACAGTCTAGTCTTGAGTATGCCAATTGCACCTTTGACTATAGATCTGCCGATTTTAATCTAATCAGCAACTGTTTGTTGGACGTTAACTGGTCGGAGTTGTTAGCTTCTAATGATATCGAGGAAGTTGTTAATCAATTCTACAAAGTGATATGGTCCACAATCAATTCACATGTACCACGCAAAAAGATAGGGTCTCCAAGTATCCAGCATGGTTCTCGAAGGAGTTGATTGAGCTAATCATTGAGAAGAAGATTATGCACAAGGCTTTTAAAGAGACTCGTAGTCTTCATTACTACCATAAATTTCGTGAAATTCGTGATCGAGCTAAGAAACTAAATGCAGTTCTTCATCGAGATTATATCATCAAGATTGAGGAGGGAATTGCTGCGGACCCTCAAGCATTCTGGCGATACGTCGATGATTGTTCGAAGGTGAGAGGCTATCCTGCTTGCATGTTTCTGGGTGATGAGGTATGCTCATCGGGTCAGGATTGTGTGGATTTATTTGCCAAGCAGTTTTCTGACGTGTACTCTAGTGACGACGCCACCAATCACAGCTACGGTGCTAATGCGACTATCGACTGCAATTTGCTGAGGGTCACGGTGGAAGATGTATTCAATGCAATTACAGAACTGCCTGACAGTTTGAACTGTGGTCCTGATGGTATTGCATCCTATTTTATAAAAAGGTGTCAATACTCATTGTCAACTCCAATCTTCATGATGTTCCGATTATCTTTGGCCAGTGGTTGTTTTCCGAGTCTCTGGAGAAAAAGTTATATTACTCCCATACACAAAAAAGGCAATCGTAGTGATATAGCAAATTATAGGGGTATTTCGATACAGTCGATGATACCCAAGATGCTTGACAAATTAGTCTCAGCTCAACTAATGCAGGCTAGTGTGAGTTGTTTGGTGGAAAATCAACATGGGTTTGTTCCTGGTCGCTCGACAACGACCAATCTTTTGTCCTTCACGACTCACATTTTGGAGTCGTTCGAGGATCACAGGCATGTCGACACTGTGTACACGGATTTTTCTAAGGCGTTTGATCGCGTCTCCCACTCGGCACTTTTGTCCAAGATTGCTTCAATGGGGTTTGGACGGAATGTAGTTAAATGGGTGGGTAGTTTTCTTCGTGACAGAATTCAATATGTTAGAATACATAGTTTTCTCTCTAATGACATACTGGTTTACTCCGGCCTTCCGCAAGGTTCACATTGCGGGCCCATCTTGTTTCTGCTGTTTATTAATGACATCGGTAGTTACATAAAGAATAGTTCATACCTGCTGTTTGCCGACGACTTGAAGATCTTCAAAACTATTGGATCCATAGAGGACTGTATACTGATGCAATCCGACCTGGATAATATACACCAGTGGTGTACCGATAACAATTTATGGCTTAATTTCAACAAATGCTCGCTCATCACCTATAAGAAGCACAACTGTGACTTGTTCCGGTACAAAATAAACAATGTTGAACTCAATCGTGTCACGGAAATTAACGATTTGGGTATTTGTCTCGACTCCGGATTGACTTTTAAAAGTCATATTGCTAACATATGCCATAGTGCCCTTCGCTCGTTGGGATTTATTCGCCGACATAGCAAGTTCTTCACGGCCAAAACGGTAAAATTGCTCTATGTCTCTCTTGTTAGATCGAAACTTGAATATGGGTCTTGCGTATGGTTCCCACACTATGATGTTCACGTCTCAAGGTTGAATAGGGTGGAACGTAAGTTCCTAAAATATTATCATTTTAAGCGTGGTTTGAGAAGTGACGACTTCTCCTGTGATGACAATTTGAGGCATTGCGGGTCGAAGTCATTGGTGCATAGAAGAGTGGTTGCGGACGTTTGTTTTGTTTACCGCCTATTAAATGGAATGATCAACTGTGATGCTCTACGTGATCGAATTAAGTTCCGAGTTGCCAGTCACAACACTAGGTGTAACGAATTGCTGCACATTGATCATCATAGGACGAATTATGGTCTGAACAGTCCATTAACAAGAATGTGCCGACATGTTAATAGCTTAAACAACTTTGACAGTTTTGACTTATGCCATTGCTCTTATAGAGTATTTAAAAATAATGTGATGTGGAATTTAAGCACTTCGGGATAACATGAACCCTCTTCACCATATAGGGTCTTTTGATTATTTGTAAATATATGTAAATTGGTCTAACCGTATGTATGAATAAATAAATAACTATATTTAATAATAATTAAAAAATTAAATTTAAAATATTTATATTTTAAGTTAATAAGTAAAATAATAATTTTAATGAATAATAGATTTTCTTTCAGGTATAGCAGCAATACGATAATTTATGATGCAAAGAGTGACGATTCTGTTTCTGGAAGTTTGATGCTTGAGAGACCCATTTCCAGCGATGCTTAATTGGGATGACAGGACAGTCAGGTTCTTGAAAGTTACGCTTATTTGGGTTTCACGTGGAAATAACATCATGCGTTAAAATGACAAAAAAAATTATGACAGATTGTATACTTTTTTATTCGATAATTACGTCCACAGTTTGAAATCCTGTTATTTTGAATAGGACAATTTTTGACACTACATAGTGCTGTAGTGTCACAATTGCTGTGAATGTAATAACTTTGGAGTTGTATTACATATTGAACTATCTTTTATACCTAAAGAAAGGTGTGGTGGCGTACAAGGGATGACAAGCTCTATGAACACAATACCAACTGTAGAAGCGATGCAAGATAATATGTTTTTGTACGTTTGAAAAAATTTCAAATGGGCAGTAAATATTTGGTCAATTATAAAGAAATTGAAAAAGAGAGAAAATGTATAAGAAAAATAGAAGAGTGTGCAAATATTACAACACTACTGAAAAACAGGAGGCGAGAAACAGAAACACTGCTCAACAAAATGTTTTCGCAACTAAAGGAAGAATCTAAGAAAATAAAGCTTCGGATCAATCTTCTGAATATTTAGTTCATGTAAAATTACCAGTTAATCTAATATCTGGGACAGGACATTAAATGTAGTAAATAAAATTAAACAAAAAAAATATGTAAAAGCTGGTTTCTGAAAGACATCCCATATTGCAGTGCCCCCAGATATTCAAATTGTAAAAATCTTTTTAAGCTTGAAATATTCTTGCTGTGTTAGCATCCATTATTTATTGAGCAATGAGACTCTTGTTTAGTTTTTTTTAAGTTTGCTTTTAAATTGTAAATTTTCGTATCGTTTTAGTTTTGTTTCAATTTTTAATTTCAAATAAAATTGGTTAGCATAAAACTTTTCTGTTACCTTATGGTATCGGGCTTGCAAGTGCAACCCACAGCTGCTCTCGCCGGTCAAACAAATTCGTTGTGCTGTACTTTCATGAACAGCCAAAACTTCTAATTTCTTCAAAATTTCTAATCAATTAGCACTTGAACTTTAATAAGCAAAAACAACCCTCAACTCAAATTAAATCACTTTTATCGTTTTTAATATTAAATATTATCAAAATTAAACTTAACATAGCGGGAAATAACACTCCCACCGTAAGCCAACGCACAAGGCATCCTACCAAAGCTAACCTCACTGAACACACTCTCTCCCACTTACCTCTATTGTCAACCTAATTATTTACAATTAAAACTTTATGTTTTTTATAAAATTAATGTTTACATGTTACATGAAATTGAAATAAAATTTAATTCATAACTTACATAATATTGTTCAAAAACTATAAACTATTTTATAAAAAATATTATCACATGTTAAATCTTAACTATTTTATTTAAAACTTTATGTACAGTCTACTTACAAATAAATAATTTATAATAATGACAAAACAAACTTTAAAATAATTTGCAAAATAATAAAATAAGGATTCTAATGTTTCAAAACACGACAATATATTGTGGTGTAATTTTGTAACAAACTCGATTTTCGGATTTTTAACATTTAGTAAACGCTTTGTTTTGATGGAAGTAACAAATTTTTGGGAGATCAAAGACGCAGATAATTTTGTGTAAAACACGATTACACATTTACTTTTAACACGATAATTTATAAGAAGTGCGGTGGTCAAGAAAAATAAAAGTAAGAATAAAATGTTCGGCAGTGTACACAGGTTAAGTTACGTTTTGGGAATTTCATTTCTTCAAGTTTAAAGTAGTTTTTTGGAAGATTGGCGTTGCAGAAAAAGACGAATGTAGGACTGCAAGGACGAAGGTCGTCCGATTAAGTCGATTTTGGTTTTCGTCTTAAGCGACAAAGAGTTTTGTGAGTGAATCTTTCACAAGTTTTTGTGAAAGGCGATTTTGTTTGGAAGCGGAGTTTTTTTTCATTACGTCGAAGAAGACACATTTGCGTCAGGTTGATACCTGAAATTGAATTATCATTATTAAAATTCCGAACTAGATTGCGATTTTAAATCGATGCGCCGCCATTACTATTACCTTAACTAGAAGAATTGCTGTATGTGAATAATCACAACACTCTTAAATTTTTGTGTGGAATGTGAAGAGCGAATTTTTTAACTATTTGGAAAGATAATAATAGTTTTCCAACAGCAGATGTTCTAAAAGAAAGCCGTACGATTCAACTGCGAGTTACGTGAACGATAATTGGACCACATCGAGAACATCCACAACCAGTGGCATTCCAGCAGGTATTTGATGAAAACAATAATACAATTTAAAGTGCATTTTTATTTTTATTGAACATTGATTATTTTGTACATAATTATGATTACACTTTAACGTCATAACGATTAATGAAATTAGATGCTAACTCGAGTACGTTTGATGATAGTAAATGTGCATCTAAATTTACAAATCCATACATTTCAACCAATATTTAAATCTGCCAAAGGTGAGATTTTCACCTACAAAATTTCATCTTTCAAAAATAAATTGAATTCAGTTTGCCTTAAAAAGAGCATTTTTTGCAAAAGAGCAAAAGAGCAATAGGGATTTGTCACAGGAACTCACTTCTGAGAGAGCTCATTGCTCTACGACGAGAGAAAAGGTAGCCGAAGTAAAATCTTTAGAGATAGTAAAGAGTTCTGCTTTGTAAAAATTTATAAGGAGAATACCACTACAATATATAGTAAGAATGAGAAAAATGCGTGTACTGACCATATAAATATTATTTTTATGTTATGCATGCATTGCAAATTCATAGGGCAAACCTCGAAACGAGGTTAACATTTTAACACTAACATGAACTTTTATAAGATGATAGCCAATGCTATTTAAAATACTGTATTGTTTTTTTTATCCCACTGCTGCGGTTGGTCTGGTTCTCACAGCTCGGCTGTTTTCAAAGCATTCTTATTAGATATCGATAATTCAGCTATTTCGCTTTTGATATTGACTTTCACATCGGTTAATGTTTATGGTTTGTTAACGTAAACACGTTCACCTCAATTTACGCTCAAACAGTAGGAGCTGTTCAGATGTTGTTTATTCGCCGATATTTTTTCTAACCCTGGATGATTAAACTGTTATTCCAGTTGTAGTAAATTTTCACAATCTGTCATTCAAGCGTAATATTTTATTTCTCTATAACTAATTTTTTCACACCTCTGTCTCGTTTAAAATTGATAATGCTACGACCGTAAACAAGTAAGAAATTATTATTCATCTACACCATGTAGTTATAATATATCATACGTTTTTGTTTCCTAATAGACCTGTAGGATAAATAATCCATTATAATAATACTAATTTGGTTTATTACTAAATAACGATAAAGATAATATTTACCTATTCTGAAACAAGCATAACATATCAATTATGGTAGACGGCCATCTATTGTTTATTATGGTTCTGGTTAATGGTTATTGTGTGATATCTTAGGAATTAGATAATCGAATGGTCACTGTGGCTGCAGTAACATGCTGATATGACAACATTTCAATTAATAGATACGTATGCAAAAGCAGCAATTATGGAAGCTTGAAACGTGTCAAGTAATTCGTTGGAGATACCAATATTATTTAATCAAAGTATTGTGAAATGAGTTAGAAAATTTATTGCAAAATTAAAAATTTAAATTGATAAAGCTATTATTGGGTATTATTGGTAATACCGCGTAATACTATACCTATACATTATAATATTGCAGAAATGTAAATGTTGACTTTGTATGATTGATATTGGCGTAGTAGGCGCACAATCACTTCGTTTGCGAATGATTCTACGTTAATTGCTATATATAATAATGTTCTTGTTTGTAAATATTCTTAAAATGCCTTATATATTTTTTTATTTTGAAAACATTGTTGAATAACATTGTTTAGTTATGTTAATAATAAGTCAGATGCGCACGAATAATAATTAATTTCTGGTATATTATTCAATAAATTTTTAATTTTAATATTATTTGAGAATTTTCTTTTAAATAAGATCAACTCGGTTTTTCAGCTGTGTTTCTTTAAGATTATACTAAATTTTATAAGCTAACAGAAAATTTAACTTAATTTATAAGCGGGATTGTTATTATTACGCACTGCTTAAGGATACATAATTCGGTAATTATTATAATAGAACAGCAGTAGGTAGCAAAAGCAACCTCTAAGTTGAACGCTATTGTTTATAATAATTTACTATTAACTTAAAATTTACTTATTGGTTTTCGAAATTTTAAATAATAATGTAAATGTACACATTCAAGCATGTACATTTTTTGTGCTGAAATAGCTTAAAATGTAAAGCTAGTTTTTACAAGCTTTCATTTTGGCAGACCTCAATGTGAAATATCTACTGGCTTTCATATCTTATGCGGATAGTTTGTTTTAATAATTATTAGCAAATTTTAAGTATGGTGGGAGGAAGTAAATTGTGGTTATTAAAAAAAATTGATATAAGTTACTTTTTGGTGGGCGATTAATTTTGTTAAATATTGTATTATTACATGTCGTCACCGGTATTTGCTGTGGGAGGTCCAGAAATTGGTTTTCTTGGCAAATACCCTCGTCCGAATTATGGTAATAAATTTGGAAAGTATAAAAATATTAATAATATAATAAAACACAATTATTGGTAAATTTGATTTATTTAACACAGCTGCAAAAAAGTTTTATTCAAAATCAAGATTATCCATTCTTTGCGCTGATACATTTTCTGATACCCACCTACCGGGTAAAGGAATTGAATTACTGAATAAATATATGATCGCTCGTAAATTTTCCTCGTGGATCTTTCCAATACGTGTAGTATCTACATGTACGTGTGATTTGTGTCTGTATTGTTGGTTTTTAGGCATTTTATATAATTAATTGCAAATAGCGGATTCGATACTCTAGTCCGGGTTGGACATTATCAACGTTATTGGAATCGCGGTAGCCTCGGCGGACTCACGCTGTTTGCTGTTTACCTAATGATACAGTAAATTGTATTTCGTTATCCTACTTTATAGAACATACTAAATATCGGCTTTAAAATAAACGTTTTATTTTTCGTTTCAACATTGCTAATTAAAAAAATTTACCAAAGTTTACTGAACTTAATTACATTTTAACGTAAAATTATAAGGATTACATCAACAATCCTTCATATAATTAGGATAAATATATATTGTTAATTATACAAATATAATTAAAAATCTTACAAAGCAAATTTTTATAAATGACAGAACATAATAATTAATAATTACAGCATTGGGCTAGTAATTATTATATTAATTTGAAATAACGATAAATTAATGTAAAAATTTTAACCTTTTATCCTAATGTTAAACGGTGATGGGAATTCTCAATTTATCTCAATTAAATATATATTGCTATGCCCCCAACTTTGCAAATTCAAGCAATTTCACCCTCTAGTGAGAATAGTTGAGGTAACACAGATTTTTACTCAGCAAGAGACCCTTAAGTGTTTAACAATTGTAAATTTGTTTAAAATGCTCACTTTCTGTTACCTTGTAATCTGGTATTGGCTTCACGTGCGCGCTCCACATGTGATATTACGCAGCTGGCCACGCCGGTCTAATAAGTTTGTTAGTGCATTTATTTTACAAATAACCAAAATTTATCACAAACTCCTCAGTTTCCTTAATTTTTTTGCACTTCACTTTATCAATTAATTAAAATAAAACGTCAACTCAATTTAAGTTTTTTAATTTTTAAAAACAATTAACAATTTAAACCTTTATTGCGGGAATGGTGTTCGTCCGCTAATCTATTCGACGTCAAGGCCTAAGCCCAACTGTTCTGCCTCTTCATCCCACTCTTTTTAGTCTTATTTCTCCCACCTTTATTTACATCTAACATTTAACTAACATTTTTATGTACAATTATAAATAAATAATAAAACAAAATCTAAACTTTAAAATTATTTACAAAATAATTAAAATTGTGATTCTTATGGTTTCGAAACAAGACAATATACTTGTATTTGGAAAAAATATAGGTAGACGTTGAATCAAATCAAAGCCTTATGAAGATATTATATATTGCTATGACCCCCCGCTTTGCAAATTTATGTATTTTTATCCACTTGTAAAATTCGCTGAGGTAACACAGATTATTTAATAGCTATGAGCTCTTCTTCAATTGATTAGTTTTAATTAAATTGTCAATTTTTGTGTCCTAAACATTTAATTTTCAAAATGTGCAGTCTTTACCTTGTAATGTGGTCTTGTAATCGCACATGGTCTTTTGAATCTGGCCACGCCTGGTTAAACCATTTTGTTGCGATATAATTTTACGCATCGACCAAAAATTATTACAAATTCTTCACTTTTCGCACTTCTTAAAAATTATTCTATCAATATGGTCAATTGCACTTGTTAAAATAAAACAAAAAAAAACACCCTCACTTCAAATCAACTTACTTTTATTTCATTAACAATCAAAATTAAAATTTATTTTTGCGGGTTGTCTATTCAACGCAAAGGCGTCAGCCCAAGTTTTTCTTTTCAAGCCCCACTCTTTTCTAGTTTTTCGTTCTTCTCATCTTTATTTTCATAGCAAAATTTTAACTATTTTATACAATATCATACAAATAAATAAATAATAAAATCGAATTTAAACTTTAAAATTATTTTACAAAACAATAAAATTAACGTTTTTATGGTTTTCGAAACACGACAATATGTTTAAAATAAAATAGGTTTGTACCAAATATAATAGTTAATTTAAATAAATTGATCAAATAAATAGCCATTTATTTGATGCAAATTTTCTTTTCTCTCAGTGTACCGTTTTCGATTTTACATAAAATTATTAACTATTTTAGTTAAGGATATTTTTCGAAATTATGTTAAATACTTCTAGTGGCTAAAAATCAGTAAACTTGCTATTAAAAGTTTTTTGATAAGATTAAATTTTTAAAATGTAGGTGAAATGGATATTAAAATTTAATTCAAAACTAACTTTAATTCAATGATTTTATAGTTTGTTATAAATTATATTGTTGTTATATTCAAATTATATTAGGTTTCAGATTCTCAGCACACAAACCTGAAAATATTACATAAAAGATTGAAAAGTTATGCAATTAAATTCAATACTATTTATTCATTTCAATATTTCATAGGTTTTAAAATTTAGTAGTACTATTATGTAACAAATAAGTCCTTATATGTAAGTTATGAATCAAGTTTTAATTTTTAAACATGTTAAATATTTAAGCTTACCTTAATTGTTATTATCACATGTTTATAACATTTTTGTCCGTATTTTTTTATCGAAAAAATACCTACACCGAGAGAAATGAAAATTTGTGGCAAATTAATGGCGATTTATTTCTTCAATTTATTTAAATTAACTGTGCTATATGCAGCACAAACCCAGTTTTTTAAAATACGAATTTCGGCATATTTAAATGAAATCGATAGAGCATTTGACTGATTTATTTAGACCTATAAAGCTTAATTTGTCTCAAGAAAATATAGAATTTAAGCAAATCTACCGCAGGATTGTAAGAAACATAACAAAGTTACTCGATCGGATTCTAAATTATTTCTATGGAACAATTCATAAAATTAGATTACAAAGATTATAAATTAATTTAATCGAATATTTTTTATGGTGAACTATCTAAATGGACTAAAACAAATTTTTTTTATACTTTAAATTTTTTACTTTTTATACTTTTATACTTTTTATTTTAATTTTGATATGACCTACATATCTTGGGTATACCTATTGTCGTGAAACAAATTATTTCGACCCACCCTGTGCTAAATTGTTAAAATTTTGTTAATTTCATATTTAAAAGTTTGAATTAGTAAAAGTGCCGAGTGGCGAGAAAAAATAGAGATGAAAGCTTTTTTGATCAACTATGGATGACAGCGGGTGCGTTTAGTATGTCCGCTGAATTTTGGAGATTTGTGATATTTTTTTGAAGTTGTGAGTAAATTTTGGATTTATTAGATTAAATAAAGTAATTTTATGCGAATTCATTATCGCGCTTTTTTTGGAAGTATAATTTTTGATATTTGGAATTGATTTGGATTATTTTTTATAAGTTCATATCGAGTGATAGTGAATTGATTGGTTTCGCTGATTTGGAAAAGAAATAATTGCAAGTTATAAATTGGACTTGGATTGTTTTAAATTAAAAAGTGTAAAAATTATTGCATTTGTAGGAACGAATGGTGCTATTGATAAGCGTAAAATCTAAAGTACGAGCGCAATAATATTTTACATTAAATTGTTAAATTTGAATTTGAATGCGATTAATTAATTTTTGAAATTCTATTTATTTTTTGGATTGTAAATTTGTTTTTACGATTGATTTGGAAACTAGGAACTCTCGACCTTTGAAAATTCCCAACTGCTTCCGCACATCAGGGTTATCTGAGCAAAAATTAGTATTGTGTGATAATAATTAAAAAGTGTTACAACATCTGCCCTTAAGCACCTCGGTGTAGCCACTAAATGCGGCAGATTTGACGGTCACTCTCAGGGTGGGTTCTCAAAACAAAAATAATTACCGGTTTTTCTTATTATTTGTTTTCCAAAATAATTTTCCAATTGTAATTAAATTTCAAATCAAAAATGCAAAAATTTTATACTTCTTCCAAGGTTCAAACTTTTTGATTTTCAACTACCAGTTTGTCGCGACTACTCGTCGTCTTTTTTAAATTTTTACTTTATTTTAATCCAAATATTATAATCAGGGCTCGGAAGTTATAGCACTAAAAAAGTAAACTTTTAGCGCTTTAATATGCACTTAAAAACACAAAAATTAACGCTATAAATAGCACTAAAAAATTGAAAATATGCAAAGTAAAATAATTTTTTTATTTTTATTGTAGAAATAAACCAAATACCGCGAATCTGCTAATTACATTACGATGCGTCTGACATAATTTTAAAAATAATCAAATTTCTATTATGTGAAACCTGAGCTTAATATTAAAATACATGTTTGTTTTAGTTCGCTTATTCGTATGCGGCCATTTGGTACAAAATTTATTTTTTTCTCATAACATTTTTTTTTAATATCTTGGTTTTTTAATATTAATTTTTCAATTTGTTTGGTATATTATTTTCTTATTTCTTATTATTTTTACGGTTTTCTTTTTAAATTTCGTATTACAAAATTTTTTATTTTAAATTTTTATCATATTTTCTTATAACGTAATTTAAAATTTTAGTCTATATTTAAAGATTTTTTATCAATTTTCATTTTTATTTTACTTGCTTATTCAAATATTCTAAGTCCAAACCTGCTAAATGTTAATTTATGTAGTTTTTTTATTGTTTTTAAATATTATTTTTCTATGTAAGTACGTATTCTTTACTTGACAGTTAAAATTTATTATTTGAACATTTTGTTTACTTTGTTTATTTTAATAACATCTTGTTTATTTTATTTATGATATGAAAATATGCTCATAAATAGCACTTAAAATTCTAAAATAGCAAAATAGCATCAAAAACCGTAAATATGCAAAAATTAGCATTATAAAATTTCGTATACAACCTCAGGGAAGTGTGAAACAAATTTGTATCTTATTTTGAATATTTTATGACTTTGTTAGAACTTCCGTGCCCTGATTACAATCAATCTAAAATCAATTTCTAACATCCAAAGTCTTCTATCAATCAAACAAAATTTGCTCAAAATTCGAAATAATCAACTTTAAAAATTAAAAATAACTCACAAAATTCAAAATACTTCCAAATACTTTTTCAAAAAATATTACAGTTGCAAACAATCGCATCAAAATTGATCTCAAAAATCTCAAAAAAGAAAAAACTCACAGAGTAAAAAACACGCAGAACCGGCTCGTGCGACCATCTTTGACAAAAAGCCCTGTAGTTTTTGTGATTGGTCCCCATCTAGCCAATTTTACAAACTTACAACTTAACTCGCAATACAAAAATTTTACTAAAATGCACAGGGTGGGTCCAAATCACTTTGAAACATCACAGTATGTCCAATAGTTTAGTTTAAAATTTTCTAATTTTTTGAACCTTTTTTGATAAATTTGCTTTTGTTCCTATTTCTGATACTAAACTAAAGATTTTAAATAAAAAAAATAATTTTCCAGTAACTTTTACGCATAAGTACCTAATGACTGAATTAGGTTCTTTTAAAAAACTTCTTAATTCTTAATTATTTATTCTTTTCTTAAAACTTAAAAAATAATTATTATTATTAAGTTAAACTATCATTAATTTTACTGCCGGATTAAAGAATTAATCATAAAGAATAAATTATAAAAGAATAGTACATATAATACAACTTTTATTCATATCAAATTTTAAAATTTTAAAATCAGATAAAACTGCTTTTATTTCGTATTACTAAGAAATTAATGAATAATTAAAATTTTTTAATACCGTTGATTGATGAAGTTCCTAACAATTAATGACATTTTGGTTGCATACTTCGATACAAACAGAGTGAGGAAGTTCAAAAAATTTAAAAAACACCAAAAAATCATGTCTGTCTGCTATCTGAGTTGTTATTCAAAGTTAATCAACTTACATACCCGCAAAAGTTTTAAAAAAATTTCTTGTATCGAAATAACCGAGGTAGCATGGAAAAGAAATTAAATTTACCGCCGAATTATAGATGCGCACACAAAATTCAAAAAATATCTTAACACATTTTATTGTAAAATATAATTTTCAAGTTTGGAGTAATTTAAAAATAATGAAATTGAAGCATGAATTTAGCTTTTAAAATTTATTTTGGTCAAAGGGAAAGGTCGAAAATCGATAGATTAAAAAAATGTAAATAACAAATTTAGCTTTATATACTCCAATTCCTTGTTTTGTAGAAGGCTGGATATCTTTTTGATCTGGTAAAAGTTACAAAATCTCAAATTGCTTATTCTAAATTAAAATAATTTTTATCAGCCTCAACAACAAACACTTTTACATTAAAACTTTAATATAAAGTCAAATTAGATCTGATTTTAATATGGATAATAAGATTTGAGCATCTACTTGATATAAATTTTAATAAAAGTCTTATATTAAAGTAATATTTCAATATTTTAACTACACCAACACGGATAATGTTACGGTTCTAATACTTTGTTTTCTGTTAGAGCCATAATGACAATATCATCACAAAAACCTTGTAATGGCATTTTGTTTAATATTCATGTGCAAATGAAATTACTTAATCTTATTATTTTGAACCTAACGATAAATTATTGCGATGACCATTAAAATTAAATGAGTCAAAATTTATTAGATTAGAAAAGTCGAGAAAGTATGATGTAAATTAAAATAATGTTCAATTATCTCATAAATATGTATCCATAAAAATTATTGCTGTTAGTGCGGTGGTGGAGTGCATATGAGTGATTGACTTTTTAAGAGATTGGTTTTTTCCACCCAAGCATTATTCAGTTTCTTCATAAGCGCTGACATTGCAAGAGGATACCCTCATATCTTCAACCCCTGCTCTCTCATGCAATATTCTATAATCCCTACCTCGCCGATCACCCACTAATCATCAGCAAGAGGGGCCGACGAAGTAAAATATACTGTGGATCGAATTACTTTTTACGTTAATCGTATTTTATCCTCTGTTGACAAATTAATTCTGACTTGTAATCTAATTAAAGTTGTAGAGTAATTAAGCGTTTTTGCTAAGATGTAATTTATTTAAATCTGCCAGATAATTATAGCTACCAATGTACACTGTTAATATAACACATACTTAATAATTTGAAACATACCGTATGTACAATGCCTAAACATCCGTGGAGAAAATTCTCATCTCCAGATGGTACTCGTATGTTTAAATCTAAAAATTGACAGCAAATTATATTTATTAAAATATTTATTGATTTATCGTGACAAATACTGCTACATTATTTTGATTTTAATTAAATTTCATAATAAATTTTCACGGAGAGCATTCATTACACAATTTTGTGGGCTTCACATCGTTGTACAATGCTGGTTTTTGGTCCATCAAAAAATATAAATTATTTAAACTTCAGTATCTATAGAATAAATTGGTTTAAATCTTTTGTATTTGAGTCTTGAGAAAATCTGAGAAAAGTTTCAATAATGGCTTTAGTCAATTTTTATTATTTGCCATGAAAGAAACTGTAATTTTTCGTATTGATAAAAATTTAATAATTATTATACATAGGTACGATTGAAAATGTGGACAACTTAAGCTGGGATTGAAGGATAGCTTTTTCTTGAAAATCGTCGTCGAAGGTAGTACGTGTGTGACGTTTTTAAACTAAGGGCAGGTACAAAGAGCCATGGACAATATTGTGTCATGGTTAAAATGAAACTCTTCGTCATTTCAAATTCAATTTATGCTACCAGCAAATTCATTCTTTTTTATCTATCACTAATGTTGATAGAAACTTTTAGGAAAGTACTCACAATAATTCCGTTCTCTATCGAAATTAATGAATTCATAATATCTTTGATTAAAAATATGAATAATAAATCGCCAAAGTCCATTGGTGGCTGTATATTTAGAAGATAAAAAAGAAAACTCATTTCTAAAAAAAAAGTGACAAAAAAGAATTGCAGCTACGGAAATAACTAAAATGCGATAAACATTTTGCAAAGTTAAACCTCGACTCTAACAGTCTACAGTTTATTTTATTCATAAACTGCAACTCTTCTATTGATGCTTTTGAAAAGTCTTTTAATCTGATTTAGCACTTATGGAAAATATGTCAACTATTATAGCATTAAAAATGCATAATTAGTTATTCAGTTTTATTCATTTATGCATGTTTGCTTTAAAAGTGTATTTTTTAAAATTATGTGCATTAATTTATTTTATTAAAAAGCAGTAGCAGAAATTTATCAAATTATACCATATGTTTATAGTACAGAGTGTCCGAACGAAAGCAGTCGTACAGATGAGTGATCTTTTGACTACCTTTTTAATGATGTGTTTTACTAACAAAAAATTTAATAAAAAAACACGTGGCACTCGGGTTGTCCATAAAGTCGGTTTACGGACGATAATTTTACGTGATAACGTCATAAGAAAACATTGATGAAAAATTGCATACTTTTATGAATTGAATTGAATTATGTTTTCTTATGACGTAAAATCACGTAAAATTATCGTCCGTAAACCAAGTGTTAATTTAAAAATTGAATTGAATTATGTTTATGTAACAGATAATACGAATTAAAATTATGTTATTACATTAACCCTCAATAGGCTAGTGCGTTATGTGCATGAAACATAATTGCATCATTTGGTGTTCGCTAGATCGAACCTCATGCTGGACAAGTTTTTTTTAATGGCATTATATAATTCAAATGATGTCTATGTATGATGCAAAGCCGATCGTGCTTCTCTCTCGCTTGTTCCGCGCTCTCGCTTGCGGAACGTGACAATTTTTCGTGCGTGCAGCCGGTATATCAATTTATAAGACGTTGTCACGTCAAAAGTTTATGGAAATAAATCGAGCGATCTAAAGAACCAGTCGATGTTCAAAAATTCAGTTTAAAACGTAGAAATAAAGTTAAATTTCAAATTTATCTGACTTGGTTAAGACACCTTGTATCTTATTGAGAAATAAATTGGAAAATGTTACATTAAACACGAAGTGTAACAGACATACATGTAAGTACGTATTTAATGCTTAATCATTAATCTGTATTCAATTATTAAGAAGACGCTTTGAAAATTGTAGAATTACGAGTAGAATTTATATTATTTAATAATTTGGAACGAAGTTCTAATATGCACGAACGTAATTTTAATATTAGTAACTATTAGAGTAATACAGATTTTTTGAAAAAGGTTTTTAGGTATAGTCACTATATAAAATACTAAAATATTGAGATGTATTTAAAAAAGGGGTAAAAAAAAGGAGAAAGTGTGAAAAAAAGAGAGTAGGGAGGGAAGAATAATAAACCAGGTTCCAGCTGGATTTTGGAGAGAAATTGATCTCTCGAAATTTAATTAAATAAAAAAACAAAGAAAAGAAAAAGGACGATTAATTTCGAGAAGAAGCTCTCAAAAGTATAAAAAATAGAATTGTTGAAGTGGTGTGGAAGTAAAGTTTGGAAAGAGGATTGTTAGAAAAGAAATAACTGTGGCGGAGCAAAGAACGGCGGCGATAATACAAAAAGGAGGAAAAATAGTGCGACAAAAAAAAAGGTATTCCGTTAACGGTATATTTAAAGTTTAATTTTATTAGTTTAAGTTTCTGTTTATGTTCATGTTGTTTTATGTTTATAGAAAATAAAGGTACGGTGATTAACCACATTCAGTTTTCTTTTCAAAATTACAAACGTTTAGATTGGTGACCAAAACTCCAAGTACCACCAGGGGATTTATCTGGTTGAAGTGTAAAAAAAAACACGACAATATATTATCTTAAAAATATAGTAGAAAATATTATTTATTAATTGTAATATTTAATATATAACTTCGTGGGATTTCTGGATTAGTTAAGGCTCACAAACACTGGTCGCTAAAAATAATTATTTAACATTTGATAAAGCAGAAGACATACATTTTTGTAGATTTAAACTAAAATTTTCTGCTTCAATAATAAATTACAACTTAGTTTTTTAGCAACCCGTGTCCGCTTGGCTTTATATTGCTAAGTTTTGCGTCTAATCTTGAACATATTATAGTACATACTAAATGTAACTAAAGTTTAAAATATGTATATATGATACACCGAACTCAATAATACATTGTATAGTAGTTGTTAAATATTAATTAAATATCTGTTTTATCAATCACTAAAGTAGACAAATTAGTTAAGGTACCTTAGAGAATTAACTAAAAATATGTTAGCTCTGGAATACAATAATGTAAAAAATTACTGTATATTTAAAAATATGCATGGAAGCTTTATGTACTAAATTATTTATAGTTACTAAATTTATGCAAGTGCTTTTTAGCTAAAAAATGTATTTGTAACATGCAAATTTCTAATTACTAGAACAGTTTAAGGTTTCAGAACAGTTCAGTCTTATTGAGTCGTTACATAACTATAATCTAAAATTGTATTAATTATCGGCTAACGTATAAATATAATTTAAATTATTATATTTATAACACTCATCAAAAAATACCGGTTTTACTTTTGTGTGTAGTAAAGAACATTAAAAATATGTTGAGCGCAGTATCGATGGCACTGATGATTACCGTTTTATGCAAAATTCTGGGTTTGTGAGCGGGCGAGTATTAAAATCAGTTTCGCTTATAACAGCATCTTCAGAGTAATACGTTAAAAGTATAGAGACAATAAAAAATGAGTATATTGACTAGATTTCTAAATATTTCTGAATACTTATTGCTACCCTTTACGTTACAAAAACTAATTCGCAAATTTTTGTTTAAGATGTCCTGTATCTGAGATAATTTCAGTTCATTGTCTATACAAAAAGCGATTTATTATAGTAATGATCTACTTTTTCTAAAATTCGCATTTTCTGCAATTTAATGTTTTCAAATTCTTTAAAGGAAACTAATAATCTGTAAAAAAAAACCTAAAATGAACTTTAATGCAAATAAAACATAATTTGAAAACTAACTTAAACTTCATGTATTAGAATTAGATTATTATGCAAGATTATATTAATTACATATTGTATGGAAAGATATATTCTTACCAAAAATAAAACAAATACCGCCTAAGCTCTGTAAATACACAACTTTTGTTTTATTTTTATCAAATACCTTATAGGTATAATTATATAAATATTACATTTTAAAAATAGGGTATATTTACTTAAACTTCAGAATTTCTCATAAGAGGAAATTATTTTTCGATTTCACAATTTCTTTTAAACTATCGCAATAAAAGCAACAAATTTTGATTTAAAATTGTTTTCTTCTAAACTACGATTTAATAAGTTATTAATATTAAAAGTTATTAATTTTAGAAAAAAAAAAGAGATTTATATCTACATATTAACCGCACGTTTATTGTTAACATAAAATATAATAAAATTTTCAAAATATAATATGCAACACTTCACTGAATTAAAAAAAAAATTCAAAAAATAGTAGACGAAAATAATACAGAAAATACATTTTGTAAAATAAAATGTGTAACGTTACAAAAGTAGTTACATAAAAGTAATTAATAAATCCTATTCTAATAATTACGAAGCACTCGGTAGAGGTTGTAATCAACCAAGCGCTCGACATTGATAAGAGGCTTTTTTTTTTGGTAGAACGAGCCTGGTGTGACGTTTTATAGTAAAGCGAAAGTTATTATTAATAATTATGGAATAACCTTTAAGATTTGGATAAATTTTATATTGAAATTAATAACACCTTATTGAACTATTATTAATTGGATATTTTTTTAATACTGAAGATCTGGTTTATGGCAATAGTTATTATATTTATGACTGGAAGAAAATAGTAAGGTCAGAACTAATCAGCAGATAAACCAATTTGAAAAGTTACCGCGCCACATTTGTATGATATTGGAAGTTAATATAAAACTTAATCCATTTGGTTTTAATTAGAAACAAATTGGTGGATATCCTACAATCACCGTATCTGGTGATTTGGATTTGGGAAACTGGATTGGATTGGACTACTGATTTTTTTACCTTCTGGATTGATCAATTGTTTTGAACATTTATAATTACTGCTGCTGATTAAACCTTAGTTTTATGTAATCAGATCTTTGGTTTGTCCGATCGTCTACTTGTTTTCGGTTGGTCAATTTAGTTAGCTTGAGTTGGACAATTTGTGGTTTGTGGATTGCTTGTATGGATAGCATTTATCTGTTTTAGTAGTTTCTATTTCATTGACACAGATCCGGACCCAGAAAAGAGCTCTTGGAAGGAAGTCGGACCAATTTAACATACTTGTGTCACTGCAATTACTAAATAGCAGGTTGGAAAGGAGTAAGACTGGGTAAGTGCTGTTCATTTGGTATTTTACAGTCACTTGTTGTCTAACGACACATCAAGCCTTGCACCGATCTAGTTGATTATCTTTGGATGAGTGGATGTTGAGGGTACTCCATCTATTTGGTTGCAGGCGACCATCAGTCAGTCAGCAGTAGATTGCTTTTTTTTACACGCCTTCAGCGTTTACTGTTTGGGACCAAGAGTCCAATATTTATTGTATAACTGTTGTACATCTGTGGTTTGCGAAACTCAACCTTAATTCTCTTCTTTAATATTGAATAAATCCCCTTCATTCTGTTTGTTGAGTTTTATTTCAATATTTGGCGCCCTAAGAGCATTTCATTTCGAAGTTGATAGTATTGCTATTTCCACCCTTTGTGATAACCCACTACCAGGAACAATTTACCAAAGAACCTGCGAGTGGTGGACACACCTACCCATCGCTTGAAGAACTGTGGGTTAAATCCCAATAGCTGGCCAACCGTGTAATAACACCTACGGTTAACAAAGTGGCATCTTGTTAGCGCTCACTTGAGGCAACAAATGAACAATATTTATTTAATAATAAAATAACATTAATAACATATTGACTATAAATACAATTAATTATTAAATAAAATTGAAAAATTCATACGTAAAATTACATAATACATAACATAATTTTAGTTATATACGCAAACTTTGGCTCTCCAGTACTTTAGTAATAAATTATAGGCTACTGTTGCATATCCTATCCCACGATTTTAACTTTTTCCTATTGACTATTGGAAAGAGAACAATTTTCTGAGTATATTAACACAAAAATTATTTTGGATTATGCAATAGTTGTCGAAAAAACGGCATTTTAAAATTACGAAAAGCAGGCCAATGTAATATGATATACCCGATGTGTGACGGTCGGTCTCACGTTGAGGTTCGGTCTTGTCGGTGACGGTCTCATTTTGTTGACGGTACGTATGCTTTGATACACTCTTAATGTTGTTGTCATTTGCGATCGACACCCGCACGAGTTCTATGGCTTCGAGTTCCACCCTTGGCGAGTTCTGTCATTTTTCAGTGATATTTTTAAAATTAATTTGCCTTACACAAAATCGGCTAATCATGCAGCCGTGTTAAAAGGTGTATCTAAAATACATGTAAATTTAAATGTTTCAAATTCGATTTTTTCGAGAACTAATTTATAATCCAACAAAATTTTCGTTCTAGTATGCTTAGAAAAGTGTCCTTTCACGTATTTTCAATAGGAAAAAGTTAAAATCGTGGGATAGTATACGCAACAGTACCCAAATTATATTTAAAAGAAAAACTCTCATGGTAGATATAGCATATGAAAACAATATTATTCCGAATAAAATATATTAATCATTTAACATTCTCGTTTGGGATGATGGCACCCTACTGTTCTCGCCGTATTAGCCGCCACTGAGTTTATGTAAGTCGCCAAGTACCGTGTTCATCTTGTCGGTTAAGATCTCATCATGCAGATATCATACATTAAATTCCGATGACATTGATTTTATTAATGAGTCGATTTCCAAGTTAAGTACTATAGTATAGGGTGTAATAGATCACCTTGTTGTACCCTAGACGCTACAGGAAATTAGACGGTCTAAATTACAAATTACAAATTTTTCTAAATAAAACTAACCCAATTTCTAAATTGACCATAGTCTACAAGACTACGAACTTGTGAATGTGAATAATACTCTTACATGTTTTATTTTAGATCATATTATTAATATAACTTCACAAATATTTTGAATGGCATCAGCTAAACCACAGAACCAATTAGTAAATTATGTAAAAACCTGCCGTGTCTGATAATCTAATGAAATTAATATTACATGCAAAATCGCGAATAAGATTGAAGCAGCTGTTTTCTATTAAAGAGGGGACTAGCATATTATCTGAGCTCACAGATCGTTATACAGTGAGTTCGTAAAGTTGAGAACAATTTTTACAAATTTTTTTGAGGAAATTTCACAGAAAATTTTAGGATACCTCAAGTTTATTTTTTTAATCGTCATTGTTTTCTGTCATTGATTTTTTTTATTGTATTTTGTTTTTAGCTGCGACGTCATCGTAAATTTTTTAAATGGCAATACTTATTTTTTCTTACGGATTTTTATAGACCACAATTTTATAGTATAAAAATGTAAATATTGAAATGATGTGAAATTTAAAAAAATATTAATTTCACCACAAACCAAAAAAATTACCACGGCTAGCTTTTTCAGTCGTCGAGCAAGTATCGTCAGGGGTGAGTTCACCTGTTCGCTCTCATTAACGACGGAAGAAAAATGCTCCTCCAAAAATAACCAATTCACAATGTAAAATACAATTTAAGTTCAATGTAATGCAAATATTAAATTGTTATTGGGCTCGTACTTTTAATTTTAACGTTTATCTAAATCGCCTGCTTATCACTATCGACATTCGTTCCTACGAATGCAAATTTAACTTTTCAATTTCAAGTATCCAAATCGAATTCATTATTCGAAATATTCTCTTTTCCAAAATTTAATCATCCAAATCAAGCCAAGTCGATGCACTACCGTTCGGTAGCAAACCATCAAATAATCCAAATTAACTTCAAATCTCAAAATTATGCTTCCAAAATAACAACGAAATAATGCACACGCATCAAATCCACTTTATTCAAATTAAATCAAAATAAAATATTACTTACAAATATCAAAATTATCAAAACTCAGCGGGCATACAAAGTCACGCACCCGCTGTCGGCCATAGTTGGCTCAAAAAGCCACTAATTTCCTGTCATTGGTCCCCACCCAACAAATTCTACAATCTTACAACTTAATTATTATAGCCAATATTTCACCAAAATGTATAGGGTGAGTCGCAATCATTTTGAAACACCACATCAAACCCCCGATGCTAATTGCTGTTTTGAGCGCAGCTCTAAACAAAATTCGCAAAAATCCGTGCGTGTTTCAAAAATAAATCTAAAAAAAAAAATATTATCTACAACATTACAATATTTAAGCAAAATAAATCCAAATTCAAAAATCAAATAAATTAAAAAAGGCTTATCTCTTCAAAAATAATTTTTCATTTATCATTATCTACTATCTCCTTCTGTTTTGTTCACTTTTCTTTTATTTTTTCTTTCGAATCTTCCACAGATTGATTTTAGATTTAGGCGTCCACTTCACTGGTGTCTTCTTTCTTCTCCTCCTCCGACTCATCCAAAACTTCCAAGTTCTCTCATTTTTTTCCATAGCTTTCCGTTTTGTAGCTTCTTGTTTTTTAAATTTTAATTTTTCAGTTTCTACGTTTACCACTTCTAAATTTTCAGCTTCTTGTCTTATAATTTTTTGTTTTAGCGCTTGTAATCTTACAGTTTCACGTTTTTCTGCTTCTAGTTTTACCATTTCTAATCTTTTATCTTCTTGTTGTGCTGCTTCTAATTTTTCAATTTCCAATTTTATGGCTTCTTGTTTTGTTGCTTCTAATTTTTCAGCTTCTAGTCTTGTAACTTCTTGTTTTTCAATTTCCAGTCTTTCAGCTTCTTGTTTTGTTGCTTTCAGTTTTAGAATTACTAATCTTTCAGCTTCTTGTTTTTCCACTTTCAACATTCTTTCCTCTACAGTTTCTCTTTGCAATTTCGCATCCATACATTTTATTAATTCCATTAGTTCACCCGTTTGCTGGTTAAGTGCTTGCATTATTTGTGCTTTAGTTACTTTCGCTAGTTGTTCCATTTTTTGTTTGTTATTTTCCAATTTAGATGAAATTGAATCTAATCGAGCCCCACAGTATGGACGACAATTTATCACGGTTAGCTGGTTCAAGCCCCACACGTTGCTGCGCCAGTTGAAATTGATGTGAAATTTTATTGAGATGAAACTTTCAAAAATTTTAAGCCGCACGTCTGGGCGCCAGTTGAAGTGATGTGAAATTTTAAAAAATTGTTTCAAAACAAAAAACAGTCTCACGTTCTGGGTGCCAATTAAAAGTTTAGATGAAATTTTCCAATATAACTTTAATCCATAAAATCCAATTCCAGTTTCAATCCAATGTTAAATAAAATTTAATAAAATTAATTAATTCACAATTTAATATACAATTTAAGTTAATGTTATGCAAATTTTAAATAAAATTTTAATTTTCTTTAAAGGAAACGAAGTTTGATTTCCCTTATCCAAATCGACGAGTTATCAATATCCTGCACATTCGCTCGCACAAATATAATTTAATTTACCACTTTTATGTGCAAAACGAATTTATTATTCGAAATAATGTCTTTCCAAATCACTTCAAATTAACTAAACCAGTCGATACACTAGCGTTCGGTAGAGACTTATCAAAAATATATCCAAATTATCAAAATATCAAAATAATCATCCGAAATATCAACGAAATAATGCACACGCATCAAATCCACTTTATTCAAATTAAATCAAAATAAAATATTACTTACAAATATCAAAATTATCAAAACTCAGCGGGCATACAAAGTCACGCACCCGCTGTCGGCCATAGTTGGCTCAAAAAGCCACTAATTTCCTGTCATTGGTCCCCACCCAACAAATTCTACAATCTTACAACTTAATTATTATAGCCAATATTTCACCAAAATGTATAGGGTGAGTCGCAATCATTTTGAAACACCACATCAAATTATGATCTGAAACGAAAGTTTTTGCTGTAATCAGTTTCAAAAAATGCATTTTAAAATTATTCGAGTATAGAAATTATTTATCGACAATGTGCTGAAAAAAATAATACGGTTTTGAGAGTAATTAAAATTTTGTAATTTGTGGTTTAGTATTTTGTTGATAATTGTTGCCTAAATTAATGTACAGTAGGTGCTCGATTTTGTAAACTATTAGAAGCAATATTTTTTAATTCCGTATTTAGAATTAATGATTTTTTTTATCGGTGATTATTATCTCAAAAACTTTTCACTTTAAGGTCATAGTATTTTTATGATCATAAAATGGTGCTCCATCCTAAAACCGTAAAGAAAACTACGGGTTACCATTTAAAAAAATGTACCTACTATGAGACCAGAGCCCAAAAACAAACAAGATAATAAAAGTGCAATCATTTTTTAAGAAAATTTTCTAGAATTTATTCTAAACTTGACGAGCTTACTGTAGATAATACAAGAAATGTTGTAAAATTTGATATATGACATTAGAATGAAGCGAATAAACTATGTATAAACTTGAAATATCGAAGACTCGTACTTTTGAGACATCCATCCAACTATGGTCTATCTTTAAACAATCGCTTTTTACAAGTAAATTAGTTTCCGAGGTTTCCTTAAAAACATAGATTTATGTCCTTCTAAACCAGTGCTTTTTAGATACTATCTGTAATATAATAATTTTCTACAAGTGAGATGGTTCTTCGTGAGGTATTTACCTCAACTTTTGTTATTTTCTTATATCTGCCGTTTCGAGTGAATATTTTTACGAAAAAAAAAAGATTTCAATAGAAAAACTTTTTTACTGTAATAATGTACAAACTGAGAACATAATTATTCCGGACGCCTTCGGCGCCCTCCGAGTCTGTTTTATTTTTTCACCTTACGCAAAATAATTTAAAAATATCCCTGAAAAATGACAGAACTCGCCAAGGTTGGAACTCGAAGCCATAGAACTCGGCCGGGTGTCGACCGCAACTAACAGCAACATTAAGAGTATATCAAAGTACTCGTACCGTCAACAAAATGAAGAATAGGAACGGAACGTTGCAACGGGGTGTATCAGGTTACAACTACCTACTTTTAATAACTTTAAAATGCGGTTTTTTTGAAAACTAGTGGATAATCCAAAAAAATTCTTGTTGCATTATACACAGAAAATTGTCCTCTTTCTTATAGTGCAGCTGAAATTTTGAAATTCGTGATGAGGAAATTCTGACAGTAACCAAAAATCATTTACGATCTTCTTTGGAATAGAGCAAATTAAATGATATGAGTATTTTATAAATTGTGTGGACTCTTCGTGGAATTGTCTACAATCCTTGTTTACCTCGGGTTAACCCTAGAGTGCGGGAGCAGTTGATAATTTTGTAGGGGTCGAAGGGTTCTTGCGTTTTCAAAATAAAATAAAATAAAAATTTTCTTCTAAAATTTAAATACTGCAAAAATAATTATTAAATCAAATCCAAATTTAAATTCTGTACAATTTTACTTTTATTCGATGGGAATGAAGTTTGATTTGCCTTTATCCAAATCGACGGCTTATCAATTGCACCATTCGTTCGCACAAATATAATTTTGAATTTTCTAATTTTACACCAAATCGAAATTTATAATTTCAACTGCTCCTTCCAAATTTACCAAATTAATCAAATCTACTACCGTTCGGTAGCAAGATAATAAAAATATCCAAATTATCCAAATATCAAATTAATCATCATCAAAATAATGCATTCGCATAAAATCACTTTATTTAAATCAAAATCAAAATTATTACTCACAAATTCAAACTTATATCAAAAACTCAGCGTATCAAAAATCAAATTCAGCGGGCATACAAAATCTCGCACCCGCTGTCGGCCATAGTTGGCACAAGAAGCCTCCATCTCGATCCTTTTTTTCATCACTCTGTACTTTTCCAATTTAAACGTTTAAAAATTAAATTAACAAATTTTTACAATTTAGCATAGGGTGGGTCTAAATATTTTGTTTCACGACAATATAGAGAATAACTTATTTAACAATTTGATTTGTTATAGAAAAAGCTAAGAAAATAAATACTATATAAATATAACTTTTTTTTTGTTTACTCTAAAGCTTCTTTCTGCTTATACAAGGTGTCTCCGGATACACTTACATAATTTAGATGCTGATAGAGAACACTTTTCTAAGAAATATTTTTAACAAATTTTATTTTCTAAATCTAAGCCTTCGAGGGTTAGGCTTCTATAAAGCATTTTTTTTGATTTCCACCTTCATGTGGCAATAGCCCAGAAAATATTGATTTTTAGGTAAAAATGAATCAGTGCTTTTTTAAAGAGCGTGAAATAATCTACAAACTAAATTTAAACCTTTTATTGTCTAAAATTAACGGCTTTCGAATAAGTAATTAAAGTAAAAAAATGTTGAAAAATTCGAGATATTTTTACTATTTTGGTATTTTTCAAAACTCTTGGATTTTTTAAATGAAACATTTTATATTACAAAAATTCTGACGCCCCATTCCAGATAGGAAATTTAACAGACTACAACTTTATCTAGTAAAATTTTTTGAAAAACCAATCCTTGTCACAGAAAATAGTGAACAAGGCAGCCACAAAACAAAAAATTAAATTAATTAATTTTATTGAAAAATTATTTTATTAATTAATACATCTTTTAAAACAATCACGATTGTGTATTGAAAATGAGTGTAGTCATTTTGAAGATTTACTTAAATAATGTAATAGCTGAACATTAATTAATACAATAACTTTTTAATAAAATAAAAATTTTGTGAATTTAATTTTTTGTTTTGTAGCTACCTTGTTTATTATTTTCTGATTTTCTGTGAAATGAATTGGTTTTTCAAAAATTTTGAATAGACAAAAGTTGTAGTCCGTTAAATTTTCCGTCCGAATTTTTGTAAAATGTTTCGTTTAAAAGATACAGGGTTTTAAAAAAAACCGAAATAAAAAAGCTCAAATTTTTCAAAATTTTTTTACTTATTTTTATGCATAACTCGAAAGCCGTTGATTTTAGATAAAAAATTGTTGAATCTAGTTTGTAGATTACTTCAGGCTCTTTAAAAAAGCACTGATCTATTTTTACCCAAAAATCAAATTTTTCTGCACTATGGCCACATGAAGGTGGAAATTAAAAAAAATTCTTGAAAGAGGCCTAACTATCGAAATAAATAAATAAATTAATTAATTAATTTTATAAGAATCTAATTGTAGACACACATTATTATGTATAATAAATAAATCATAGAAGTATAAATCGTACAGATTAGTGCATTTTATATTACTTTCATTGTTTTTGGTTATTAAGATTGTATTATTTTTTGGCAATGTCATAATTTAAAAATTTTGATAGATCGATATTAAAGATATGACTAACAATGCTGAGGAATTCAATATCAAAGAAATCAACCGAGAACTTAAGTGAATTGAGATAATAAAATAAAGATTGAGAATTAAGATAATCTACCCTCGAAAGGACTAAAAGTATGATGTGGTAATTGATTCTAAAGTGCAGAAGTAACAACCAAGGTGTAGAGATGTTTTCGTTCAATCTATTTACTATATCGACACGATATCTACGAACTGATAGTTTTATCCGATATCTTTATTTTTGAATTAAACATAGAAAAGGTAGAGTTGTAGATGCCGATTGTTTTAATAATGTTGTTAGAATTGGCCGTTTGGTAGTTAATTTCCTAAGAATCCTTTTCAAAAACTGTAATACTTTTCAGGATAATTTAACTAAATTTAACGGATAAGTTTAATAAATATTAATAATATAAAACTTTAAATTTGTTTACTACTTTGTAATTATTGACTTTACTTGCACAGTTTCTATTTTGTTGCCTGGAGTAATTTTAAAATTTTGTTTGTAAATTCACTTTGGTGCTTAATACCAATATTTATTATAAAACTTTTATTAGTAGCTCTATAACCAACCGAGCAAACAATGTGGTGCACAATTATTATCATCCCGGTGCGCTGTTTCCGATAATGCAATGGTATTTGTTTAAAAATATCGTGTATTTCGAACTAAGGACGTTTAAGTTCAATTGTCATTAGCTAAAATGAGAAGAAGGTTGATGAATAAAAGGTTAACTTTTAACTTATTAGTTTGGAATCGATCCGGATGTATCCGGATAAAGGTTGCAGATCATAATACGAAAAATCCTTATATTCATTATATTTTATTCATCAACCCTGGGGAAGAGCACAGAAGTAATTTGCTAAATGTGCGGATTCACATTACTTTAATTGGTTTTTGTTTAGAAGACGCGGAACACCACAAGAAACGAATGCCATTTATTTATGAATTTATGTGGATAATACAATTTTCCATAGTCAAGTTAATAGTTGAGTTCTTGCAGGATAAATTTATAAATTTTTCTGGTAACTCGATAAAATTGCTCTTGTTTAAGTTCTTGTGTAGTGCGGCGAAGCAATTGACAAACGCTATTAATTTGCCGTCTGGTTAATTTCTAACAAGAAATGCATTATGCAAGTCTAGTCAGCAGACGTCCAAATGTTTAACGACAGCTGCTGGATATTTTTTTAACTAAAAGATCCAATATGATGAGTCAGTGATGCTATTAAAACATATTAAGGGTGTAATTAAATACTTAATCATAATATATTAATTGCAGGGCATGCGGTAGGGTGCAGGACGACGAGTTTAACCGATTTCAAGCGAATTTTTGATCAAAGTGGGAGTAGCTATGCGCGGCGCCTAGTTTGTCTGAAAACGTCGAGACGCTGGTTTACGTATAATAACTGTATTTTCATTAAAACATCGTGCGATCGCGAATTGGCGGGCTATTCGGTTTACTTTTACTTATCCAAAAATTTTCGCATAAAATTTAATAATTTCCGGTAACGCATGAGTTAACCGCTGTGTGTGTACACATATTTAATGTAATTAGTGCGTAATTTAAAATTGCAAAAAGTAACTTGTGCCAGGATTTTCATTAACGCTGGACTTACTGCTGCATTTGCACATTGAGTACCTGCGAGATTCGGTGAACAATATTAAAATTTTATAATGAACCTTATAATTAGTTTGTTTAACGCTCTACACTTCGGTAAAGCGGTGATAATTAAATCAACTTGCTCGATTTTCGTCGTCACATTTCTTTAAATATTTGACTCTTTGAATACAATTAAATAATTAAGAAGTTGACGACTGATTATTTTTATATTAAGGGTTATTTAAATTCATGTGAGCTTGTGTGAAGTCTTCTAAATATTTGTCGTAGTGCCAAAAGTGTGAAGCGGCGTGTTTAAAAATAAAACATTATTAGGATTTTAAGGTATGCGGCAGTATTTTCAATTTCCTACTACCATGGATTGGAAATTGGTTTTGTGTGTATTTAATATCCTTGTTCAAGGTAAGAGAACCTTTTGTTACCCTAATATTTTTGTTTTTAATGTTGCCGCCAAGTTTCCTTCGTACTTTTCTTCGCGGTGTATATTTAGATTGTAGCTGTAATATTGGCATAGGCAGGGAAAATTAATGAAAAACCGCAATTGAATTTTTTTTTAATATCTAAACTACCGTTCAATCCTTTTGTGGTCCCTAAAAAATTAAAAGTCACGTTTTAAAAGAGCAATTGATTATTTAATGCATTGCCGATCATATCGTAACACCGGAATATCGTCATTAGACGTTAAATGTCTGCTAAGGGATCATTAGTTAAATCAGGTAGTTACACTTTGATCACCTGGCTTATTTTTAACACAAATTTCCTTTCACAGTAGCTATCAAGTTTTCTTTGAGGAGCACTATAAGTTATGATAATATGGAAATTACCAAACATTTATCTATGAGATCGCTATCTACATATTTTATGTCACTCTAATTAATATTTATAACAAAATTATAATTTAAGGGGTAGCTTAAGGTAACACGTGCCGTTAAAGATTAAATTAGTCGGTTTTGAATTACAAGTGTGGAACGCTTACTTGTATTTTTTATATTTAATTTTATAATCTCTTCCGTTCATCATGTTTGGTTTAAATATAACATTCGGTTGGATATTATGTTAATACATACGCAAACTTGGCAGATTTTCAAAATTATTCAATGCCAAAGTATCAGTGACCTTCCGTTACAGTTTACTAAATGTGCTTAATAAACTAAATTTATTATTTGTCCTTGCTTTTTTTTTGATTTTTCCAAATTTCACTCTTTCGGAAATATGCGAAAAAAATTGGTCCAATTTATTTTTTACGCCTTCCAATTCAAGAATGATTAGTAAGGCTGGGATAGCTTCTCCAGCGAATAACAAACCTGCTCACGTGTTTGATTTTATCAAAAAAGTAATTTTTGATTTCATTGATCACATTTGAATGTCGCTATTTTGTTGAAACGTAAATAAAATACCTCGGTATACACGACTCATAAAATTGAAATTGGTAAGAAAACCTACTTTCCTTGCCTTCGTACCAAAACCATCTGTATATTCTCGTAAAATCGAAAAGCGTGTTTACAAAACAATTTGGGCCATCATAAATAAAAAGGTAATTTCAAAAATCGTTCATCAATTGACTGGTTTACTAGTACTAAAGATTAAAATCTATTGCTATATTTGAGAGCAAGAATTTATACAAATTAACTATTTATTTTTGTAGTTTAACTACAATTAGTGGAGTCAAAATTCAGGCTTTTGCACCAAAATTTAATTAGTTATTTAGACAGCTGTTTCAAACTAGTGTGTGGAATTTAAAGTCAATCGATACACGCGTTTGTTCGTAATCATGAACGGACGCACCGCACACAAAAATAATCACAAATGATGAGTTTGGAAAAAAAGGGTTTTTTTATTTTTTTATTGCGGACACGAGACAGGAATAAAGTGTTTAAAGAAATTTTCTGCTTTGATTTTGGAATTGTACTTAACACCCAATAAGTCGACACCTACGTGAAACTAATTAATTTTAAATCAGTTTTAATTTAAATCGCTGACATTTGACAAATGTAACTTGTATGCTATATTGCTATAGCTACAGTTTTGTACATAAAACTTTCGTGAAATACATTTAAATCATTGTCATGATGTTATTATTGTGACTGTTTGCTCAACGAGCGTTAAGTAATTTTAATGTGAACCAACAAATAAGTTTAAATGAATGGCTAACGAATTCGAGTAGTGTAAAATTTGTTGTTGTCAGAACTTTAAATTGTAGTTGGTAAATACTAGGTAATAAGTTAAATATTGTTAATATTATGGTAACATTAGATTAGACAAGTAAGTTATTATTATTTTCTCTTCCAAGTTTTAAAATAATCAGTTTACATTAGGCTACCACGTCTACTTGGTAGGGTGCTAACCTGACTGCAGGCTGTTATTGTGGGATTATCCGTAAAAACAGTATAATGTATAAAGAAAGAAGTCGAGTGATATATTATTTCAAAACACTAAGGGTTTCGATATCGTTTTTCAAATGTTATATTTCATGACTTTTTTTATCTAGATCTCTGTACGATATTAGTAGCACCATTGTAAAAAGATCTGAGATATTTATTTATTCATTTTTATTTGCATGTTCCAACTATAGATTTTATGAATTCGTGAAAGTTTTATCGTTATTAAACATATGTTTTATAATTTCTATGTTATTATTTTTTAACTGGTAAGGGTTCTTTTGGTTCCCCTAGTGGATATTTTTAAACAACACACTATATTACCAATTAGTTACGCTGCATTTGGCTTTATGATTACAAGTTTCAAATATATCACCCAATAATTCTATCTGTTTTACAATACCACAGAGCAAATTTCCCATTTGGTTTGCTATTAGTCAAAAAAATGTATTTCCAAGTAGTATCCTCCATTAGCTAAATTTATTAAAATAATGATCTTTTATGTGCTGCAAAACTTGACGTGCTGCAGATCATCAAAATAATGGACCATTACCAACGTTAGAAACAAGCACTCGAAGATAAATGCGTGAAATATAAAATCATAAACGGTACATATTTTTGAGCAAATTAATTAAATATTTTCTTATTAAAACTTAACAAACTGCCACTAATTTATAAAAAAGTGCGGACGCACTTCGGAAAAATTAAGTTATTTTGGGTTCTAATAAACTTAAAATTTCCTTATTATGTTTTTTATGCTTATGCTAATTACTCTCTTTACTGCTTATTACTTTTTCTAAAGAATGCTTTTAACTTAATAAGACGAAAATTCCTCTCTAATTTTTTAAAAATATGTTAATTGATTTCTGTTTTTAAACAATTTCTAGTAAGCATTTTTAATGAAGCATTTTTAAACTGCTATTCGAAGCATCAATTAATTTTGAAAATATTTCTGAAGGGAATGTCGGAGTTTTTCTAAATTTTTAAAAAAAATAATAGATAGTTAATAATTCCGATCACGTTTTGGTTGGATTAATTTTAGCACTGACTCGTTTGAACAATTAGTTCATTAGAGAACCAGACAATGGAGATAATGCTCGTCAATTTTTAACTTGGCGATAGTTTGCACAACCGGCATTATCAATCTATTTAAAATCTTATTTTTAAATTTAGAACTGAAATATCTATTTGCTCCTTCTCAAAAGGGTTAATACGAAGTAAATTGTTTGACTAGACACGAACGTATAATTTATAAAATTAATATATACAAATTTGAAAATAATAGCATTTAAAGCAAAACCATCAATCATGTTTATATAAATAGTAGTAATAATTCAATATTTGTAAAAGTGATTTTTACAACTTAATGTTATTTTGACCGTTTCTTTAACTCGCAACACACGTGACGCATTTATCGTCCTTTTACATGAATTGTAATATTTTGTATCGATATAAAATATGTGCTTTTTGCAAAAAAGATATAAAACATGAAAACCTTTTTCGGTTTGTTAAATTCCAACAAGCGGAAAGATGAACAACCCCACATTTGCGTTAAAGTGGATAATTTTAAATCTTACTGCAATGAATTTTAATTACTTTTGCATTACGAGCTTAAACTTGATCTAAAATAAATTCAGTCGTTATCCTTAAACAAACCGATCATTAGTTTCAAATAAATTTAGCTTAACATTTTATATTATTTTTTATTAAATTTTAGAACGGTTTTAATGTTCTAATTAACTTAACGATTGCTGTAATTACGATTGATACGTTTTCTGGGCGAACAATAAAAGTCGAAATATTTTTTTCGTTAAGTAGGTACTAAGCCGTCTAGCTATTCAAAACGTTATGTTTTCAAACGGGAATGTAAAATTAATAAATTATTCACGTAATTTTCTACTTTTATTTGAACTAATTGTGAATGCCATAATTGTCATCGTCACCGATATTTGATGGCTACAATTTTTAAAATGATTACAATATTGCATGTCTCGAAATATTTGGTATACGATTCATCAAATAATACGATTCTGAATTTATTATTAATCTATATTTGCATAGATAATTGTGACGTAGGTAATTAACAACTTTTTCATGTTCAAATAGAATGAGCGTATTTAATAAGCTGAAATGATGAAAGTAAATAGGAAACAATAAATGAATAGATGTATGAGATGAAAAACGTTGTAACAAACTTGTGGAGAAGTATTATTAGAAAGTAGAAGCAGAAGCCTGGAGCGTGTTTGCTCATCCCAAAAGGGACAACACACGAGATGGTAATGGAATAAATTAACTAAATTTGTTTAATATTGTTAATATAATTTGCTTGCATGAATGGTTTGCGACTTTTTAAATTATATATTAAGTAAATAACAAATTTCAGCTTTATTAAATAAATCCCAATTTCCAATTAGCGAAATCTCCCTGTCAAAATTTTCCTGCACGCGGTCCTGTATTAACAACATAAATTATTACGTTTTTGCATTTTTAAAAATTTACGCTAAATTTTCTTTAATCCTGTAATGGAATAAATCCTTCATGGGTAATTCACTTCGTATCGCACTATCAATAATGAATTAATAGTTATTTATGGTTAATTAGGTAAAATCATATTTTTATGATTCATTTCAGCTGCTCTGGTTTTAACGCCTTCTCTAATATAACCCAAGCCAATAGGGAATCAATCCCATACCGTGATCGTGTCTGCTAAGCTTTACAGAGCGGGGGTTTGTTAATAACTTTAGTATTTTGCGCATGAACTATGCAAGTGAATAAATAGGGCGCCACAATATTCCAAATGAATAATTAATTACAACATCGCATATTTGCGTGAAACATTGAAGTTCTCGGAATAATATCTATTTTATCACGTTATTATTGACCTCTTAACTTAATTCACACACTGTATTTTATCAAACGTTCTAGCAGATACAAATCTGAAATTCGACTTATTTTTTATAATCAAGTAAAATCTTCTATATTTTCCAAGCTAGAGCTCTCGGCAAGGTGGTATCTTAATTCCGAAGTTCTTGTTTTGAAGAATTTAATCCCACTTTGCAGTACACTCATGAACAACTTTTTCATGTAAAATACGCAGTCAGTTCCGGATAGTTTTGAATTTTGATAGTTGTCTGCTCGATAAAATGATAAGCGTGCGACGGAGTTTTAATAAACATAAAATCAAATTTATTGTTATTGATTACATGGCAGATTTAATTAAGTAAGAATCGAATTAATTCAACTGAAGGTGTGAAAGAACCGCTCACGTGCGATTATTTGCGTTTCAGTTTACCATTCGAATACTAACGGGTTAAATTTTAGTTTTAACAAATCTACGGTTTAGTGCTTTTAAATTCTCAACAATGATGTAATTATCACGAATTTGCGATTAAAATTGAATTAAATAAAATTGCAGTCACCAGCATACATATTTTTCTAGGGCATTTTGATGACCAACCTTTTAATAATACATAAATAACAAATAAATATAATCATGCAATTTGCTATAACAGTTTTAAATTTTCATTACTTTGTATTAAAATTATCAATTTAAAATGAAATTTGACGCAAATCGTCCTGGTTCAAATATTTATTTATGGAAGTTTTCGAAATTTATTAACAATACTAGTAATATAGTTTTGATTATTTCAGAGGTATACTGAAGTTTAATATCAAAATGTAAAATTTGCATATTCAAGTTCATTGTTTGTTTTCTTTCAATTTTAATATGTTGTTTACTCATCAATTCTGTTACCGACATGAAGTGGGCGAGCATATGTACTTTTATTTAAGTTATAATACATTATATTCTATTATTTTACTTTGTTATTTTCAATAAATGGAGTTTTCGAATTTAACGACGCGATAATGTTAAGTGGTAAAATTATCCCTTCACGAAGGAACGTCGTGGTTTAATTAATTATTGGCTGGAGATGAAACTTGGGGATTTTCTGGATAAGAAGTATTCCGAGGAAGATTTTTATGCGGTGTTTGTTTTAGATTTTTTGTTGTGGATTTGGATCTTCCCGATTCTACGTACACTTAATTATGTACATAAGTGAAACTATCCTTTCCGCTACAGAGGGTAACTTATTTGCACGCAGAAAGTGCGTCGTCGTGAGGATTACCTTTCCATTGCGTAGATTTTGATTTTAATTTTGTAAGTTGTAACTTTCTATCGAGAACAAAAGATATTTCATTATAAAATCCTATGGGAATAAAAATACTTTTATCAAAATAATGCAAGTTAGGAGAAAAGGAAGAAATTTAGTTTGTTATTTTTCTACCAGCTAACTCTTTTCGAAGTTGACTTGTAACCTTAAATTTTTCACGCGTATTCTAAAACAAAAGCTCCAATTTTCAGAGATCTACTGATAGATGAAGTTGGTTTGCTAGTCACGTCATATCACATCGTTTATATTTGTGCCATTTTGCTTTTATCTACAACGACATTTCTTGAAGCTTTTTTTAGTTTATGATACGATAGATGATTGTAGCAAAATATATTACAGCTATTCAAAAACATAATTTATTTTAAAGTTATCGTATCAAAAATTAGTGTTTGGTTTTCATTCCCACGATGACGCGTCTTTTAGGGATGAATTTTAGACTTGAGATTTATTTAATCATAAACATAAACAGCTTTTTGAACGAATAATCTTTTTTTAAAAATCGTGTTTTGTCGCTCTCTTCATGACAGCTAGCCGCTTCCCGCTTAGAAGGGAGGAGCAGTATTACAGCCATTAAAAATTTGATTTTTTGTTACATGCCTATTAATTTTGTGACACGTTTTAATACTACCTACCAATCATAATTCATAATAATTACGATTTGTATGCGTTGGCAAATTTCCTTACTATTTCATAAAATTTAAAATAATACCCTAATACCCGATATTATATCGGCGAAATGTGCTCTAACGAATTGAAAATATTGCAATGTTGTAAAATTAATAATTAGTGAAATGTTTAGGCTTTACTAACAGCCAATTAGTTCGTAATAGCAAACATTAGTAATTATTAAAGAGACTTTAATTTAAATTGAATTTTAAAGGCGAATTTTATGTTGGCGTTATTTATTAAGACTAAACTTTAACCCCATCTAAATTTTATGCTTTCAAGACTTAGTGTGTTTACAATTTCTGTTGTTGAATTCTGTTTGTTAAAGTTATAATGTCTTAGTATTTTATGTTACTGTACTTCTGCTGGGTGATACTAACTTCTAAATTTGTGACTTTTAATACCATTAAGGCGAACTAGCAGCAATACCCTTTATTTATTAACAAACACTGACCTACTTCGACTCAACAGAGACTATTTCGTCGTCTCCTATTGGTTTACAGGGAGTTCGTAATGTTCTGAGTTGCTAATTAATTGTTGAATTTACACTAAAGTTGTTCACCAAATTGTAGTTAGCATTTGAAACTTCAGTTTGTAGATGTAAGCTACAAGTGTTAGCTAATCTAGAGCTATTGATATTTACATGCACCACAAATCTCATAAAGGAAAAACTTCCTTTGATCTACAATTCTATATTTTCATCATCATAAAATTGCAACGGTTTGATAACGGCGGAACGATTAATATCAATAAAGTTTTCTTTTAAAAACTCCTCTTCTAATTTTATTTTAATTAAAAGTTCGATGAGATTTCATTTAACTACCTTCCTAAAATTTGAAATTCATTTACCCTTACTTGAACATTATTTTAATAGCAACATGCAATCAGGATTTTGCCGAACTCTACTTGCCTACTTGGTTAAATGAGGTAGAAACTTCGTCCTAAGATTTCAAGTTTGTTAATCACTCTTATCAGTTTTATTAGAGTAATACTAATCGGTTGGTATATATTTTTTTATATAAATTTGTTATGCGAGTTACAATAACATTATTTAAATGGGGTTCGTTTATCTTGTCACTTTTAATAAATGGTGTTCAAAATGCGTGAATTAATTTTTATATTATGTCATGTAAACAGCAGGTAAAATTGATTAACATAATAATGTTAGGAAGCATTACGATAAGTATGATTTATCTTGCGTTAAAAAATTGTTTTAATAAATATTACTCGAATTATATTATTGTTAACAAGCTCTTATTCTATTATCCTCCGATGGTACCTTGTCACTAGTTCTCCTGACACGTAAATTTTTAATGAATTATGGAAAAGTATTCTTATTCAGTTTCAGCTTGAAAAAAATTCAACCTGCAAGTCATTCTTTGAAAAATCGCGATCTCCTGAGAATAGTTCTTCATGAAAATTTGTATCAAACTTTTTCTAAACCCCGAGTTTATCAAAAAGGAAAATTGAAATTTTAAATATTAAAAATGATTTCAACTGCACTTTAGATAAAAATATAATGTAGTTTCTTTATTCGATGCAAAAATTTTAACCTCGATCCATATGTTTAATAAATAAATAATGCATAAATATATTGACACTTTTCAATTATTCGAGTAAAACATTTTTTTTCTTCTTAAAAAAACTTCGTCGCAAAGAGCGGCGTTACTGCGGTTTCAAAATTTAAAACTATCTCATTGTTTTATATTATAGTTATATGTAAATGCTTTTCGCTATGTAATAAGATAAAAAAGCCTTAAAATTTCTACATTTGAAATTTGTGAATATCTTTCTGTTGTTTTACCATAATCTGCCATTTTTTGACATAGCTAACTTTGTTATTCAAAACACAGTTTTCGAAAAAGTAGATTCAAAACATTTTGTAGGTTCTTGTAATGTTTAATACTAATAAAAAATAAAAGAATCTAAAAGACACACACGATTGATTAAAGCTAGTGATAAGTTGAAGACCTAACACTGTTGAACAAAAGCCAAACTTAAAACGCTATAATCCTTCTGATGGATGGATTCAGTCAAATATAGTACAGATGAAAATATTTGAAAAAAATTCTAACTAAAATTATGCTACAGTAAAGAATGAGGTCCCCGCGGAAGAATGGTATTTCATAATCCCCAAGACCCTCCAGTTCCAGAAGCGGAAGGTTTACGTGTATGTTCCGTGATTGATTTTATTAATAAATTAAGATTTCACTCTTTTAGAATAAAATATATACCTTTGTATGTCTATACTTCTAGGGCTTCAGTACTCATGTAGACTTTATTATAAATTAAAATTTCAAATTTATTCCCAATTTATTATAAGTAATACAATAATTATAAAAAATATAACTGAGATTTCCGAATTTTGAATTTGGAGACTTCAATAAATTTTTCTCGTTGGACAGGAATATACGTTTTAAGTGTTTCCTATTCTGTCGGAAAAGCAATAAAAATTAGATAGTAATAGTTTTCAATAAAACTTAGCAGAAAAGTAAAGGAGGAACAAATAAACTCAAGAGAAAAGGTAAAATCCCTGGTTTATGAGAAATATTTATTTAAGATTATACTAAAATCTTATATAATCTTTTAAGAAAAATTACTTTACTTATTTTCATTAAAGTCAAAGTGTTAGAAGATAATACCTGCGAGTATGCAAATTAAGTAATTAAACTTGTAGTCGTTGAATTTTGCTTAAGTACTTTTTAATTATTTTCTAGTCGCATAAATTTTTGGACGTAGTATATTGAATCTTACTTTATAGTCAAATTAACCACTTTTTATTGCACTAAAATAAAAATGGCAAAATAATTAATTACTTGCATGGAGCTTTCTTAATTAATTGAAAAAGGTAAACGCGTAAACTGAAATCAATTTCTGTACAGACAATATTGAACTCTGTCACCATTTGAAATAAAATTATAATTAAACCAAAAATATTGCACTTCTGCAGATGCTGCTAGTGCTAATTTTTTGGGTTACTATTAGATAACTATCACTACGAATTTCAAAATTTCAACTGCACTATGGGAAAGAGGACAATTTTCTGAGTATATTAACAAAAAAATATTTTTGGATTATGCGATATTTGTCGAAATAACGGCATTTTAAAATTAAGAAAAGCAGGGAGATGTAATATGATACACCCCGATGCGTGACGGTCGGTCTCACGTTGAGGTCCCTGCTCTTCATTTTGTTGACGGTACGTGTGCTTTGATATACTTTTAATGTTGTTGTCAGTCGCGGTCGACACCCGGACGACTTCTATGGCTTCGAGTTCCACCCTTAGCGAGTTCTGTCATTCTTTAGGGATATTTTTAAATTGTTATGTGTACGGTGAAAAAATAAAACAGGACCGGAGGGTGCCGAAGGTGTCCGGATGGTCTGTTTTTTTTTGCCTTACTCAAAAACGGCTAATCATACAGCCGTGTTTAAAGGTGTATCTAAAATATATGTAAATTTTACATCTTTAAATTCGAATCTTTCGAAAACTTATGGATGATCCAAGGATTTTTTTGTTTTATACTGGTTAGAAAATTGTCCTCTTTTCTACAGTGTAGTTGAAATTTTGAAATTCGTGATGATAGTTATCTGACAGTTCTCTTTTTTTGTATATTATTTTTTAATTTTGTACTTCTTTGGGGCTTGCAAAATTTTAATGGTTAAATTGTTGATATATTTTTGCCACATCCATCTAATGTGAATTTATAGTTTTATAGAATCCATATCTTTGAGTGCTAAAAACTTCTACCGACGACGACGACTATAAACTAGAAGCGAAGTTCGACCTTCCTGCTTATAATCGAATCAATTGCCGTAAATAGAATAGCAGCATTTTATTGGCGTTTACAATCAAAACGCTATAAAAAATGACGTGTAAAACAAATTACTATAACTAATCACAACCATTTTTTTAGCCCAAATCTTGAAATATTTAAACATCTGTTGGACATGAAAATAATTATACTTATTTAAAATTCTGAGGAACATTAAAAAGTTTTTCTTAAATTATATACTTGAGCGACATTTTGTTACAACCAGCCACATTCTAAGATAAATTTTTAATTTTTTTTTGGTATCATTTAAAATTGCGATTTAAATATACAATATTTTTTATTTAAAAATTCTGTGTCTGTAATAACTCATAATATCCATCAGGGGAATTTGTTTAATGCTTTTTGCGAACATTTATCTAAGAGATTTGCCATTTAACGTTTTGCGTACTAAAAATCTTCACCTTCAGAGCTCGGTGTAGTCGTCATCAGGTTGTCCTGCATCTAAAAATAAGTAGGTAGGTTTTCTTCGGCGATTTCTATTTAATCAAGGGAGAACTGAAACAAATCTGCAATATGATACACTAATATGATGAAGTCGAGTGAGTGGCCAAGTAAGCTTGGACAAGAATAATGCCCACAAGTTTATGTAACGAGGAAATCATTTCCAGAGGGATGTTTTGGGCAAACAAAATATCTATTCTACCTAGGAAGTGGAGATTTCGGTCATACATAGCACTTACTACAAGATGTAAGATTATGTTTGGTAAGATTAGACCCGGTATCTAAATATTAAATGCACTCCTGATATTAATAATCAACAAAGTCATTTACAGTAGTTTATTTATAAGCCTGAAGAAAATTTGTTTAGTTTCAAAGTATTTTGATAAAAGTAGGTTTTAGATAGATTTTGCTTATCCCGTAATCGCTCTCTAAAAATAGGGTCAAAAATCGAATATTCGTGTGGAAGGAATTCATATAAAAATTATATTCTATATTAGTAATAAAATGAATTTATTGTTTTGGCATTGGTTTCATTCAAATCAAAATACCTCTAGTATGTGAAAAATTGATAATTCGATGTTTTACCCTATTTTTGAAGGGCGATTACACTCTCTAAAACCAATTATTAACAGTTAAAAAAATAAGAATAAAAAATAAATAGTTGAGATAGAGGTCGTTATAATCTACAACGTAGATGAATTTCAAAATACAAATTTGTAGCAAGACATCGGTAGTCAGGACCGTATTACGTTTTATATATATTTTACGGTCGACAATTAGGATTTTTAAAAAAATAAGGCTATATTATTTTTTAATGTTCTACAACATATCCAAAATTTATTCAAATTGGTGCGGGACACCGAAGTTTTTTTCTTTGTAAGTAAGACAGAAGGATCGTAGTAATATAATTAGATAGTAATCATTTAAATTGTAACTGGAACTTTTGTAAATAGTAGAATCATTGATTTTAAGTTCCATTTATAAATTTGATTAAAGAGATAATTGGATAATTTAATTTAGTTTGATGTAATTGTGATTTGCTAGTCATTTAACTAAATAAATACTATAAGTAGGTAATGCCATTATTAAGGAAAATAAAATTTTTGTGTTAAATAAAATCAGGCTATTGCATTTGCAGTATATACCTAAACTCGAATAGAGATAATCTTTTAGTAAACTAGAGCTGTGCATAAAGGTCCGTTTAATTAAACGTCATTAAAAATTTTTCCTTCAGCAGCCAATCCTTTTCTGTAAAAAAATCTGTAAAAAAGTATGATATACTATGTATACGCGTGGTTGAAGATTAACTAAGCTGGCACTTGTGGTATTTTGTGAAATTTTAATAAAAAATTAAAGAAAATAATTATATTCTTTTCTATTTCTGTCAAGTTTTGTTTCCTTATCACCCGAGGAGTGGATTTTTATAAGTGCTCGTCAGTGCTTCTATGCAACAAAAAATTGGTTATTGCCATACTCACTCGCCTTTCCAGGGCATTTTGCATTGTTACATACATTACTTCCAGTGAAAAACACCCTCAAGTAAAAATATGCAAGTAGGTGATTATAAGTTTTAACCCTGGCCCTAACGTAACCCTGGTATTTCATACTGAGTCACTCGTTTGCTCCAAAGTGTGATTCAGTGATGACAAATTAACAAATCGATTTTTATTTTGGTAGGAACAACCCGAGGATTATAAATTATTTAAGGTTTATTCGACAAGATGTCTGGCAGTATTTATTTCCTGGAGGACTAAAAAAAATCAGACGTTAAGATTGTCAAGGACCCCGTGAATATCACCGCATTAAAACAGTTATTTGACAGAATATTAATCTCCGATGGTGTTTATAATGGGGACATATAATTTCCACCGATGGCTAAGTACTGGAAAGGGGTTGAGTATTAAGAAATAATAAACTAAGAAGTTATAGGGTGTATCTTAAAATTTAAAAAATTAAAATTCGCAAGCAAAAAGCCACAAAAAAAAACAATTTAAAAAATAAAAATAAAAAAATTATTATAAAAATAATAAATTTATTATTATAACAGGAACTAACTGAAAGATTCATGTCTTTGCGCGGCTCTACCTTTTAAATACACTTACGCTAGACAAATAACATAAACTAACACTAACATATTGACAGATCCATGTATTCGCATGGATCTACTTTTTACGTATAGTTTTGCTAAACAAATAACATAAACTAACACTAACCTACCGACAGATCCATGTATTTGCGTAGATCTACCTTTTAGGTATAGTTTCGCTAAACAAATAACATAAACTAACACTAACCTACTGACAGATCCATGTCTTCGCGTGTATCTACCTTTTACGTACAGTTTCTCTAAACAAACGACAAGAACCATCTGACAAATTCATGTCTTGAATTGTCAGATCTGTCTTTGCGCGGTGTTATAAATTTAACCTACGTTAAATGTATTCATCTATTCTACCTTATACTTAACGTACAACTTATAAGATTAATAAAAGTAGGAGTACTTAAGAAAACGTTCTGACCTACCCAAGGATCGGTGGAAGTTATGATTGGGATTAAATTAAAAACTATCGGTGGAAATTAAAAACCCCCGTTTATAATATTAAATGTTTAACACTGTTACCTATCATTGAGAATTGCCTCGATAAAGAGAAATTCTCACCAGTTTTTTCGAGCAACTGCTCAGATAAATGATGAAGAACTAACCATACCGAAGATGTCGTCCGGAGTGATGATGATCTTTAGCGCAAAAACCTATAAAATATCGGTAAATACTTGCTAATAAATCACATGGACAATGGGCTTATTCTTTCGTCGGATCGCCCCCAACCTTCGGCTTTGTGCGATTCATACTTACGAACTTTTCGCGTGTTCTTACGTATGATGAGATCAACAAAACTCACAATTCGTTATTTTCGAGGGTTGAAATTCACTCTGAAAATTTACAAAATTAGGAACTACACTTTTAGGTACCAGGAGTCAATTCAATAAAAATTCCTCTCCTTGCTATGAACATCCCCCTCGGGTCACAATAAATATTCTGTGAAATAATAAATATTATAATTAAGGAACGAAGGGCAGAAACGAGTGAAATCGAAAAGTAATTCTAATGGTATGTAACAGACATGTTGTGACTTAAAATAAATACATATTATTATTAGTCAAAATTCCTACTTTTTACCCTTGGCCCCTGGGGAATAGCAGCCAACAGCCAAAGTGTTAAACATGTATTACCGGATCCAGTGCTATTTTAGTAATACAGTTTTGCATTCTTCACGACTTAAAATTAACTGATGCCTATAAATTTTCGCAAAATCGACTATAAAATTATTACTATAAATATGTAATTCTCTGGATCATATCCGTTTTGATAAATGGATTTAGTGGTTTACAGAAAATAATTCCAGATAATAGTGCATTTATTCAGATCTATTTAATTAATCTCCGATGTAATTATTTAATTAAAAAATAACGTAGTACGTAGGTAGTGGAATTGCAATGAATGCCAGAGTAATTTACTAAATAGTTAAATTTTAGTCAACGTTTCTAAATGCCTTTATTGTACTTTTATTTTCCCTTCCATAAAGTTAGTATATCCGAATATTTTCTGCAGGTTTTTAAAATTCAAATTAATCATAAATATTTTTTTTTGTTATATTAACCGGAGAAGATTGAATTTTCAGTATAAAACGACAGGTCTAATATAAAAATGGAACTTCACTCTCATTTACATAATAATAGGAGCCGCTAATGTTTTATACAGAGAGAGGTAGGAAGCTTTCACAATAAAAAAAGTCGTTCACACAAATTCAGAAAAGAGATCAACCGCCATTTTATAACGCAATAAATAGAGACAACTATAATGCATTTAAAAATTCGGCATCATTTTTGTTTGTACCCATTGATAGCGAAGACTTTATTTTGAAACGCAGTGCTGCAAAATCCCTCAGGACATTATTATGACATCATGTTAATACGAATTGTGATGGTGAATTGGTATAGGATAAAAGCTAAAATACAAATTTTGCAATAGGAGTGCTAATAAAATATGTTGTGCGTAGATAAAAGTACTAAATATATAAATATACGGGGCACTTATTATTTATTTAAAATATGGAAGTATCAGTATAATAAGTCTACAACTCGAAGATATATTTACTACTAAAGGAAACCGTAAAATATAAGGGTTATTTGAGCTTTTACAGTCACCGTTTAAGAGCGAAAATGTGATATATTCCGACATCTGCTTATAACTCATTACTATAATATTTTATGAAAATGAAAACCCCCGCACTTTACTTTCCAAAGGATGCGCCATAAATTTAATTTTTTTTGAGTAAAAGATAAACTAAAAATATTTCAACCTTCGTTTGTTCTAGTGAGAGATACATTTGTCGAAAAATTAGATTTCTTTTTGTTCATTATTTTTAGATTGAGTAAATCATTTCGCTTGTTAGGTGAATTTATACTTTCATTAATTGCAATACAGTTACCTGCTTCCCAGTCATCAGAGAATATCACAGCTTTGAATTTTACTTCAACTTGAGCGATTTTTAAATTTTGTACATTTTCAGCATACAATTATGAAAAATAAAACAGGCCAGTAATTTTTATATTGTTTTATTATTATAATATTTAAGAACGATGAACAGTAATCAACAGAGACATGTAACATAACAATTGTAATAAAGGTATAACAAACGACAAATTTGTGGAAATTTGTTTTTGAAATAACAACTTTAGATCTTTAGTGTTTTCCACTGCTGAATCCGTATTCCTTTCCTCCGGAATGAGCTCCCTTCTTTCCATAATCGTCATGATGAGAGTGATGTGCTTCGTGGCCATGATGTCCTTTGTGACCTTTGTGCTCATCTTCGTAGTGTCCTTTGTCGTGATGGCCTTTCTTTCCGTAATGATCATCATGATATCCACTTTTGTGACTGCCTCCTTTCTTGTGTTTACCTTCCTTGCTACCGTGGTGACTGTTATGGTGTCCATGTTTTTCGTGATGTCCGCCCTTGTGGAAGTCGTCGTAGAATTTATGATCCTTGTGATAATCGTCTTTGTGGGATTTGTGATGATATCCAGAAGTTTTGTGACCTTTTTTATGTCCTTTCTTCTCGCCGAATTTTCCACCCTTGTGACTTTTACCAGCTTCGTGATGTTCGCCATAGTGATGTCCTTCGTCGTGGTGTCCTTTCTTGTGTCCTCCCTTTTCGCCGTAGTGCCCGGCGTGATGCTCTTTGCCATGCTTTCCATGTCCACCTTTATCGTGATGATGTTTTGATTTGTATCCTTTATCGCCCTTTTCGCCATGACTTCCGTGGTGCTCGGCGTGATGTGAACTGCCGCCGCCTTCTTCGTGATGCTTTTTATGCCCCGAAGCTGCTACTTCGAGATCACGAATTTCACCGGATTCTTCATCTTCTGTAATTACTCGTGCTGAACAGGCTGCGAGGATTAAACACAACCCTAATCCTATTACAAATGCTCGCATATCTCAAACTGAACTAAGAAACCAACTATGATAAAACAACAAATTGATCTGGTATTTATACCATCCAAACTTTCATGCTGTTACTTGTAAATATACTTTGGTTTCGCGTTTTCCGCAACATTAGCTTTACTTGTTTTTGCTCCTTAACAATGCTCCGATGTAGTACCTTTTTTGTGCGTTTCAATAGAATTTTACGTTTATGTAATGGCTTTCTCTCGACTTAATGGTTGGTTAGCTCTTTCAATTGTATAATGTAATAATCATAAGCGGTGATGCTTACAAATCTGTGTAATTAAATTTTTATATTAGCCCGACAACTTTTTCGCCATTTAAATTTCATAAACACATTTAACAATTTTTGGTCAATTCTTGTAATAACCGTAATGTCCAAATAGTTTTTTTACGTAATTTGTAATATGTCTAGTAAACTTTATAATCACTTAATAAAAGTTTTAATGTACGAAGTATAGATTTTTACTCGGATGTTATAATTTTGTTTAACTAATATTGATTGCCTAATCAAATCTTGAAACAACAGGTTATGTGTAAAATTAATTCTATAGAACTTCGTCACTAATTTTAATTAACATCTACGACAGATTAAAGCGCTATAAGGCAATTTTAACTTAATTAAATTTTGTACAATACCTGGAAAATATTATAGCAAAAAGTTTATATCCAAATTAAACCTTTTCAAATTTGTTTATTTAAATTTAGTCCAGGATATTTGAAATCAAAAGGGCCGAAGGTAAAACGGAATTTTGATATTTTGTTGTTTATACTCGATCATTATTTATTGTTACTACATTAAACTAATGTTTGTGTGCCCTTTTTCTACATGGCAAGCTAAAAATTTGCTGCGAAAAGTTTTATAGTAGTAAAAATATTGCTGCGTTCTAAAAACTAAAGAATAATACCGTATTCGGGTAGTAACCCATGATTTTGTGTTAAAATATCACTGGAAGCAGATCGAATAACGTATAGCTCGCTTGTGTAAATGTGATTTATGCACTGATAGAAATTTAAAATTCAATGTTAGTCATAAAACTATATTGCATTTCGCGCAATCGTCTGCTAGAAATAATTATAAATTTTTTCTTAAATTTTGAAAACTTTCGGATACAAATCTGCCTAGCACAGATTTTTTAACAACGGCTACCGTAATAATCCGCACACCGTTGAGGAAATCAGAGCTCTAATGGAAACCGAATTTATAAGCTTTACAGGAAAACCATAGATCACATGACGAAGGTTTTCCATTTGTTGCTTTTAAATGTAAAGGAACATTTAGAGAAATGTATTTTGACGAAGTAGGTATTAAAAAAGAATTTTTGTCTGCTTTAAATGAAATCACATTTGGTAATGGAGGTAATTACACATATTTTTCCCCAATTTGATTATATAAAATATTGTGTTGGATTTTATAAAATTGCGGCGCCGCTAAGCACGTACAATTCAACTTGCAGAAATAACCATTTCATAGAAGTAAATCAAGAACGAAAACCGAGAGAACGCAAGAAAAAAGTATTTGGTTGTTGTACATACAATTTAAAATTACGACTTGTTGGGTTAAGGGGAATGCTATTGCTTATGAAAATAATTTAAAATTTAAATTAAGTTACAGACATTTGTAGAATTGCAAAAAAAATATGGCCGTAGCGTCAATATACATTTTCGATAACTCATTTTCCATTTTGGTTGGCGGTATATTTTATGTTGATTCATGGTAAATTAATTTATTAAAAATTAAGAATGGAAGAGTTTTAAAATTTAATCAATTTAAATTTTATCGGTGTAACGTGTCGCATAATGTATTTGGGTTATAAATTCTAAATGGGTTCATCAAGAAGTGTATAGCTTATAAAAGCACAAGTAAACGTTATTTTGCTAGCGAAAAAAGGTTAATTAATCTTTTTTTAGCATGCGAGCCACATTATTCTTTTACCCTTTTAATACAGTCCGACCCTGTTCCGGCTCTTCGATGCTATTTTACGATTTTAACGAAGCATGTCATGACAGCATTTCCATATAAAACGTGGCTGAACCATCTCGGGAAAACTTTTGCGACGATGGCTGTTATTTAGCAACTGTCATCTTAGTGCTCGTTGAAAATTATTCTTCATACTGCAGAGTCTCATTAGTCTTTACTGGTAACAAAGGTTAATGCTTTGTTCAAGAGTTTTGCCACCTTATACCCCGTAATGCCGTACCGCTTACTATTACACCGTTAACGCAAAATACATTTATCTTACCGAATGATACGCTCTCCGTTAATGGTTGAATTATGGAATTTCATAATTATGGCAGCACATTTTAATGAATATAATTTCTTTTATAAACGACCGGAATTTCAGATTAACTTCTTTAAATAAAGAAAAATTATGATAAATTCCATTTGATGGAAGTTTCATCGAAAACCTTGTTGACGGTTTAAGCTTTAATTCTATACCACTGCATTAGTGATGGATACTCTCAAGACATATTCCTATACATTAAAATATAATCCTCTTTGCATTAATAATAGCGAGACATTAAACACTTCAACATCCCTTCATCAGTAAGACGACGGAGATTCTGGAATACACACTAATTGGTGCTTTTGAATGGATTTGCACGTTAATTCTGGGTCCCGATTGTTGTTGTGGATTCAATATTTGTAAATAGGATGGTCTCAAATTGTAAAATTGGATGCCTTGATTTTCCAATTATGCACAACATCATTCGGCAACATAATTTGTACGCTCCTAGTTTTCACATGACTATATCTACATTATTTCATTTTTTTAAATTGCCAACAACAATGTTGAGGCTATATTAATTGAAAAATGAGCATCTAACTGGTTTCCGATGTTAAATTCAGACCTTTGCCCATTTCTCCTGGCAAGGAGTGAACCTATAGGAGGTATAAAGTAATTAAAATAATGCCGGAAATATTTTTGAGTGAATTGATTAAATTTTAACTTTTTGTTCTTATTCTATTATAGAACTATTTACCCTTAACAAAACTTTGATTAGTTTTGTAAAGGTAATTAGGTTGGCTCTAAAGGAGAGCCTATATAGGTGTAGGAAGGTATTGATAGTAAAGAATTCTTTAGGTAATTAAATCTTGTGGAAGTTTCTAGATTTTTTATTATTTATTGTTGAGCTTTTTGTATAGAAGCTCTAACTCTTAGTTTATTTGTACATTGTGCAAAAATAAAAAGCGTTTTGAAATTACGTTCAGTTATTAAAAGTAATTTAACTTTTGGAATTTATTCGACAATTCTGGTAAATTAAACTTGGCGCTACAATTATAGTTAACTTAAATAAGGGTTGTTTAACTTATCGAAATTACCAAATCATTGGAATGTAATCATTCTAGTGGTGCTTTTCATTGTGCAAGTTAGATTAGCGGCAATTCTCAATATTGTTATCGAGCTTTTCTAATAAAAGCTACGAGTTTGATTTCATCAATAAATAATGCTCTAAAAAGTGTTTTGTTCTGTTCGTTTTTTTACTCACAGTGGGCTGGGTTATTTTTTATTGTCTCAAAAGAATCTAATTTAAAATAGATTTTTTTGAAAATCGATATCTAAACGAGAAATTTTCTAGTAAGCTGTACTTTTCTTCAAATTATTGTACAATTTGAATACAAACTTGAAACATTATTACAAGAAAATTGATAACATAATTGCAAGAAAATACTGGAAACCAATTAAAATTTGCGCCTCGACGCTTTCGCGATTATTTTAAAATAGAATTTTTTCGGTGTGAACATATAACCAGGTTGAAATATTAAAAAGAATTATAGCTCGAGGCGAATCGAATGGTTTATGGATGCTTTTAAATGTGTATATGAACTTTCAGTATGCATTTGCTTAATATTGTTTTACTCTCCACTTTTCGTACCTGCGCTTGTGAAAAATATAAATTTATATTTTAAAAGTTATTTTAGGAAGTCACGCTTGCAAATAAAAATAAAATATTTACCGTTTACCTACCCACGACTTATTTTAAATTTAATTATGAACTTTCTTACAAATTTCAGTGCAACTTGCGGATAAAGAAATAAAAAAAAACAGAAATCATCGATAATAAATACGAGTGCCATACGCATTAAATATAAAATTTAAAAGGATAATATTATGTCAAAAGTAATATACCTTGTGTAGTCTCCAAAAGAAATTTGTTTTTATTTTTGTATAGATATTATATTTTTTAGGTAAAGGGAAATCTTTTTAAATATTCAATAATAAAGTTAAACACGGTCGTGGCTTGGTAAATATTCTAGTTGGGTTACAGAGCAAAAATTTGATGAAATTCCTAGTTTGTCTCCAGTTAACATTGCTGTAAATTTAAAAATTTGTTTCATATTGCTGGATCGATTGAATAAGGAAATACATTTTTGGAATCAGTCTCAACTACGAAAATACACAGCGAGTGCGAAGCGCGAGTTTTAATTGACAAAAATTTCATTATTAATCTATAAATGATTAAGTATATGTGTGCATATCACGAATTATATTAAAAAAATATAATGAGTAAGTATGTATTGATACAAATCAACAAATAAAATATCAATAAATAACAATACAGTGTTGATTATGTCGTTAAGCTAGATTATATTATCATACACATCACTTTGAAATTTTTTTTATACAAAATGGTTTTTTATAGATAATAAATACATATTTAAAAATATATTTTCTGTACTTTAGTGTTCACTTTTCAAAACAAAACAAATTACCTACCATTTATTTTCCAAAAAATGTAGGTAGAATTTATAAATGATAAATTTAGAGAAGGAGTAATTAGATTACTTATTGTTTTTTGTAATTCGGTTTATAATTTACATTTTATTACCTGGGATTCTATAAAATCTTAAAATTTGATATAAATATTATAAAGCTTTTGTATGATATGAATTTATACAAATTCAATATAAATATTTTCCACTCCTAGATTTTCATTTTTAAATGAGATTTATATAAATTAATATTACATTCTTCTTTTCTCTTGTAAGCGTGCATGCATTTTTGAATTTTTGATCCCTAAATTCTGAAAATAAATAAAGCTAATTATGATATACTTACTAATTTATGAGGTATATATGGGTCATCCCATATCAAGCGGACTTCCGACATAATAGTCGTGTATATTGTTAAAATTTTTTATTATAAATTCTATGGAATAAACAGTCAGCCTCCTTCACTGGGGTGTATCTTGTTGCAGCTCCGAATTACCAAGTTGACGTAGAGGTTATTTTAACTAATTTTGAAGTCTTCGAATGACACTTGACTGTCGATTACTTATAAAAAATTAATTTATTATTTTTATTGCTCGGCAAACAATTTTTGAATTTGCTTCTTCAAATTGTAAATCAGGACTGACTATATTTATTTACTCCTAATCGTTAACTATTTTGATTCTTTTTATCGTTAATTAATATTGTCAAAATTGTAGGTTAGATAAGCAGCCAGTGTCCGCCCCACTTTAAAGTTTATAAAACATTAGTATTTATGCATAATATTTTATTTTACTAAAAATTCTATTAAAAAGGATGTATGTATTGGTTGAAAAGTTTGTTATTTTAATGTCACGATTTTAACAGTGTCAGAAAAATGTAATCAGGTTAATACGTTAAGTACTCGAACATATTTATTCGAGTTAATTCTAAATCACTGAATTATTAAAGGTACATTAAAATTCGTTTAGGTTTTTTGATTGAATCCCTAATTGAATTTTGTGATACTGCAAACTTCGGACGTTTATTGCCACCTGCGTAATACAATTATGTTTAATAAATAAATGTTAACAACAATAAACATGAAGAGATGAATGCCACGAATAAATCGTGAATTATATCGAAACGAGTCATCTATTTTAGATGCTATGTGTCAATTATATCTGTTTTGCAGAGTATTCCCGATTGAGTACGTCGGGATTAGTAATAAACGTAGCTGAAAGGCTGAATCCTTCAGTTTATAATAAAAAAAATCTTTTCCCAATATTATTAATATCACGGTAATTTTGTTGGATTACGAATTGAAACCGCATTGTTCGATCTGCTTCTAAGATTTTATTTCATGCAATCATATCGAGTTAAATTATTTTATCGTCCCTACTCATGTAAATTAGAGTTGATGTATTCGTAACGCTAACAAGAAAATTTGTAAGTCAATAATTTATTTTTAAATAAAGTACTTTATTATACTAATTTGGGCAACTAGTTGGATACTAGAGCTGGTCTATAGGAATTTGTTTGACTGCATATAAAGCTCAAGTTACTAGTTTATGTCCTACATCAATTACAATAATTTTATACTTGGATAGGGAGTGTTTGGTTCTGGATAGGGGACTACTAGGGTAAAAGCGCTAATGTTCTCTGAATAAAATATAATTAGGATGCAGCATCAGGATTTGCGTAAAAACTTCGAATAAAATTTTTAATAATAATTTATTGTCTAGATTTATGTTTTAAATAATTTTTAGTATCTAATAATAGGCAGCTGTACTACAGGGCAGTATCATGCAATTGAAAATTTTTGTTTTTTGATAAAGTTGGAAATGAAACGAGCTTGGCGATAAGTCAATCATTTCTTCGGATAATTGTCACAATCTAATTTACCGTAATTCGAAAAAATAAAAAATTGACAGAGCTTTGATTAAGTTTTCAGTGCGGCTTAAATGAATGAAAAATTTATCCGATTGGTATTAAGGTGGTTGAAATAATGTAATAATAATATTTTGGAGTAACTATTAAATTACCGATAATACAAAAATAAACTGGAAGAATGCTAACCCGATAAGGACGATTCAATAATAATTAATAATGTACGGAATTTTACTAACATAAAAAGTCTTCAAGTTTTTGGGAGATTTAAATCTATCTTGTAAAAGAGAGGTTTTTGACTCCCGTGAGGTAATTTTATGTCCGGTCATTTCACATCGTTAAATGTGATTCTTAGTAATTGTTACTACAAAGTAATAGTTATTTAAGCTATTAGGGATGTAGGGCAGCTATTAACATTCATAGAAGGATAATATAAACCGAAGCAAACGCTGAGGTTTATATTATCACTTGACGGTAATTGCAGCTATAAAATAATGAGGTGATTCGGCCACATGACCTTCTAATAAGTAAATACAGTGCAACTCAAAAAATGCGTATTTTGATTGCAATTCACCTCGATTATTGAGAAACTCGATTGCTCTGCACCAAAATTAGTGTACACCTTGATTGGTATATACTATGTTGACCTCCAGAAACCTCCAGAAGAAGAAACACATGGGTTATTATTATATTTGATATTTTATTAAAAAACCTACATTTTGTTATTCTTACCAACTTTCTTCATAAAAATAGTTAATTATTATTATCTCAGATCTTTTATTCAAAATTTATTTTGTTTTTTATTTTGAACTACATTGAACAAATGAGACCAGTATTTTACTATCACCTCGAGAAGAGTCCGATAGCGGCATTTTAAAATTTCAATATAAATAATGCTATTCTCAAAAATTTGGTGTATAACATAAGAAAAACCGCTGCCAATTCGAAAATGTTGTAACTGTTAGGTAGATTGTTTCATTGTGTTGAAAATGAAAATCCTAAAAATTTCGAAATATTGCAATTTTTCTGAAAACATTGAGTCGTTTTTCTTAAAAAGGAAACAAAAACTTAATGTTACACTAAACAAATTCAATTCAAACTAAATCTGATCAAAGTCAAACTTAATTTAACCTTAACCTAACGTAACCTAATTTTAACCTAATGTAACCTTACTACAGAACTCCTTGCTTCGTTGTTGATTTTTTAAATTTTTTTGTGTATTTATGGTACCTTGAGGTTGCTCGTCGAAAAGTTAAAATTTTCATTTAGTAATACATTTTATCATAAATTTAACCTTGTTTTAATAATTAAGATAAGTAAAACTGTAAAAAAACACTCAGGTTGTCTGTAAAGTAGGTTTACGGACGATTATTTTACGTGATAACGTCATAAGAAAACATTGATAAAAAATTGCATACTGTTATGAATTGAATTGAATTATGTTTATGTAACAGATAATACGAATTAAAACTATGTTATTACATTAACCCTCAATAGGCTAGTGCGTTATGTGCATGAAACATAATTGCATCAGTGGGTGATCGCGAGATCGAACCTCATGCCGGACAAGTTTTTTTTAATGGCTTGTTCCGCGATCTCGCTTGCGGAACGTGACAATTTTTCGTGCGTGCAGCCGGTATATGTATCATGTCAAAATCAATTTAAATCACAAAAAAATTAATTGTTAGAGCAGGAGTGAACTGGGATTTGGTATAGTCCTGGACATTGCGAACCTAGGTTGTTCAAATATTTACATAGCAAATTACCGTGACAATCTGTCGTGAGAACTCTTCATAAATGAAGTGGGCACTATGTTCATCTTGATCAAATTAAATAAATTCTCAATTGGTATTCAACTGTGTGTTTAAATTGTTTCTTGGCTCGCGGGTTATTTATTTTGGGTTTGATTATAGATAATTGATATTAGAATTAATTTTTGTTTTGGTTCTTGTTTTTTACCATTATTTTATTACTGTCACTTGGCGTCCAAAAATATATTTTAAGATTTTCCATATTAAATGAATAAAAAACTTGTATGAAGATTACAAAGCCTTTGAGGCACTGTGCGGGTTGAACTCCAACTTCGACACGATGTGCACGCCAACAATACTGAAATAACGCGAATTCGTCAAGATTTCGGTCTAAATAAGTTTCTAGGATACAATGTACTCAAAATTCTTGCTCCAGATACAAAAAATTTCATTTAATAAGATCAAAAGAAATTTTTTTGTTAAGTTGGTTCTTCAACGTCGCGTTGACTAGAAGTTCAGAAGCAGAATTTAGTTTGTAATCTGTGTTGTTATTTTGTGAACATGAATCGGAGAATAGCTATTTGTGCAACAAGTATGGAAAATTGCACTTTTTCTGTATATTTTACACAAGATCTTTTCCATTATTGTTTAAAATTTAATTATATTGAAAGTTTATTTTAAGTAAAAGTTATGGAAAACTCGGTATTTTATATTATAAAATGGCCATAACCAGAGGCCATAAATAATTAGTGCAAAAATAACAGAAGGAATCAAACTGAAGCCAGGTCAATGGCCGGACAGCTCAAGGGTTTTTGTTAGCCTTCTGAAGCTAGAGTCTAAAATAAATGTTTATGTCCCTAAGTATTATGTTATTCCTAGTTGTTTGTGGTTTTACTGCACTGGTGCGGAAAGGCTTACTTTTCGTAAGGCACGTGAATATGGATTTATTAAAATTTATTTTTCATTTTCTAACTGCACGAATCTGCTAACAATATAATTCGGCGTTTTGTTTTGAAATATATCGATTCAATATAACTTAGTAATCAATTGTAAATTCAGTATAAATAACTTCAAAGTAAATTATAGTGGTTTTTTTGCTTGCTTCGGGATTTGAAGTAATAAATTATTGGAAATTTGATTTTGTGCATCGAAAATGCTATTATTAAATATTACAATTTTAAAAAACTAATGGCACGATTATCTTAATAGATCTTTCCATTATTTAAGGTTAATCCTATCTACTTACGAGTAGGTACGTTTTCCGGTTTTGGCAGTAAAAACTGAAAAGGTTAAATAGCTCTTACTTAGTCTGTATTCAAGTTTTTTGAGTGCAAAAAATTGTTTTCATTTAATTAGGTACAAGTTGATGTTCTCATCAAGTGTGTTTGTAAATATGCCCTCAAGAAATTTATGTAGATATACAGCAAACATTACAGAACTAGGCGCTAAATTAACAGTTGCTGTTAATTGAAGTGTTGAGTTTAAACAGGATAGAGCTACGTAGATTAACATCGATTGCCATAAGAAAACCCTTAACTACACCGCATCTTATCAAAATAAAGATTTTTTTGTTGGAAAACATTTACTGGTATGTGAGCGATTTAATAAATCATATCCACGTGTTTAAAGTTCATACATCATTTTTTGAAAAACGTTTCTGTCACGTTCTCGGATGTTTCGTATACATCGTATATTCCTGTATCAATTGAATTTTATTAAAAAAAATTATGTTTAGCAATTCTGCATAATTATTTTCAACTGTTTGTGAATGCGTGTTAATAAAATGGCTCGACATTATTTCTGAAGTGTCGTTTGTTAAAATTTCTTGCTTATTATAGGGTCGGAAACGATTTTATTGCGCAATTTTATGTTTCAGTGGTAAAATCGATACTTTGTTTTGTTTTGTGGTTCAACATTTAAATATGTAATTTTATATTAGACTTGGTTTAAAATTATTGATAAAATATGCAAAGCATGTGGAGGTGGAAATTTTGCACACAAAAAGTTGCAGATGTCGCAAGGTTGCGGGTGGAAAAAGGTTTTACATAAATATATTCTGTTTTCGCTTTGGAACCTCAAATATTGCCGGTTATCTCATATTTTCAACGCAATTTACATTAGGTTTCAATGTTATTCGTGTTATGCATATTTATGTTAGATTAAAAATATAAATCTTTACGTCCGACATTATAATTTAGTGTAAGTGTTGTAGATAAAATTTAAAAAGAAGTAGTAAACTTTTTAAACTAATTGCTTAATTTACCTTACACTCAGCGCGTTGTGTACCTTAATTAAAGTTATTGTATAAAAAATATAATGTACCAAATTTTTTTAGCACCCTCACAATTTTTACCCATATATTTAATGAACCAAAAAATAATGGCCGTTATCTCCGACTCACGCGTTGTTGTACTTGTATACGGAAACACGTACTGATAATATACATAGTATGTGGTAATTAAGCAATCATTTTAATAGGTTAATTTAGCAGATGATTTCCAAAGCTAGTAACAATGTTTTAACATCACAAGTCAATATTTAAAAAAATATGTAATACATAATTGACGTAGATTTTCAGTTTGTGTTTGCTTTCTGTATGCACTGCGTTGTCAATATTCGGTAGCTACAGAGTTAAATTCCGTTCTACCAACAACCCACAACGTTCTTTCAAGATCGTCTTTCAATCTGCTGCTCTGAATACGTAACTAGACTCGATAAACTTCATTTCTAAAGATAAATTTATTCTGATGTATGTTCTTCGCATTGACTAGTACCAAATCATAACTTTATTTTTAAAATAAAACTAATAACTAGGCAAGAAATGTGGAAAGAAAGGTTGAAACACGAAATATAAACATTCAACCGGGAACTTTATTAGTGTTTTGATTAAACTGGTACCAATCGAATATTTACAAATGTGTAAGTAAGCGTATAAAGTTGGTTAAATTACATTTTAATTACGTTTTTGTTTAACGTTCTTATTTGAATGTTCGCGAACAGATAATTGATTGAACATGGAAAAGGGAATTTCAGAGCAGCCTCACAAGCCAATTTAGTATATATGTATGTTGTATGTTATGCAACATATACGCTCTTTCACGTGGCGTCTACCTGCTGGCCCTAGTTTCTTTCAAAGGGAATGTGAATATTTCGACAATCTTTGTCCATTTCTTTGATGTTTTCTGGTCCGGATACACTGCGTAAAAGTCATCTAATTTTGTGGTCAAGAAAAACCACAAACGAAAAAGTAAACAGGAAATTAGAGAAATTAATGTAATATGCAGACGACCTACATAATATACTTATAGTCTTGACATTTTCAATCAATACCACAAATAATTCCTTATTTATATTGATTATTTTGTACAAAAATAAGTATCAACGAGGAAGGACTTTATATTCGATGCGAACAATATTTATTCTTCAAGGTGTAAACTAAATTCTTAATCTGCAGTAGTCAACACAACTTTTACACACCACAGTCGAGTTTAATGCTTCTGCATTACAAGATGTTTTCACTAGCTCCTGCTTAAGTTTCCATCTCTAATGTGGAAATTCACACTAGCAATAAAGCACAAGCAATTTCAATTTCATACGAAATTGTTAAAATTTATTTCATCATTCTTCTCTCTCTAGAATTGTTTTAAATAAGTTATTGGGCTACAAGTCAAAATTAATCCGAATAATGGAAAATTAAAGTTTTATATAAGTTGAATAATACGGAATTCGACTGGATTAGAAACTCAATATTACCGCACTACTCAGTACAGGACTGATGCCTTTGGATGTGAATTATTTAATTTTACATAGACTACATATTTTTAATTGGACAATTTTTGTTTTCAAAACGCAGCAATAAATTAATTTTTCCAATTTTACATTGCATAAACATTAAAAGGTTTTTTTTTAAATTGCATTTCAATGGCTTTTATTTATTATAAAAGTAGCACAGCAAAAATCAATATTTGAAATAGTTGCCGGAGAAATTTAATGAGCAATTATTGTAAAAATCGATACTATGTAGGTACTATTGAAATCGTATATTTTACAGATTATGATGAATGTTTTTGTTTTGGGTTTTCATACAAACAAAATATTAGTATTAGGATTATTTATAGGTACACAAACAATATACACAGTAAAGGGTTTTATGCGATTTTTATGTTTGATAACAAACATTTGTGTTTGTTTTTCTGTGTGTGTATTTGTCTCTTACGCGCTTGAATTCTCACAGAAGTTGGATAGGCCGATACCCAAGTACTTCATCGGGTTTGACAATTTTTAATGTTGTATTTCTGTTTTCATATGCTCCTGCATAATTACCTTAAAACAAAACGAGTGTAATTTTCTGAATTTTAATTTTCGTTGTTTTCATTCAATATTCAATATCAGTTAATTATGTACGTATGTATGTAGTCAACCATCAAATTCTATAAATGTAAAAAATTTAAACAGTTACTGTTCAATACAAACATATTAAGTACACAGTTAATTGCAATATTTACCTGTCTGAAAATTTTATTGATCGAAAGCCGTTGATCCCGATCTTTTAAAATTTGCTTAACAAAATTTAGAACATTATTTTAATCTTTTTTTTTTTTAGATTTGTCTATAATGCAGTATGGACCTTTCTGAAATATGAAATTCTATTTGCTAATTTTATATTTTCTCAGGGAAAGCTTAATCACTGTTTTATAACCAGGACTGATTTCTACTAATCTAAGGAAAATCGATAAAATATTTTGGTATGAAATGGGGAAATATAATATTGTTTTAAGATACTTAACAAAAGTCATTCGTCTTTTCTCTGTATCTTATGAAAACGGAAATAGTAAAATATCAAAAGACTTTTCTAGTCTTTTCCGAGCGGGTTAATTTATTGGAATAGCTTTGACGCAAATATTAAAAGAATAAATATATAGAATTTGTAAGATTGATAGCAAAAATTTTAAGAAATATCCACTTCCCTAAAACTTTAATTGGATATAACAATAACGTAAAAAGAAAGAATTTTAAATGGCCTTTAAGTTGAGATGTGACAAAGACATAGTGTGATTATTTAATTATTTCATATTGGGGTAAGTGAGGGCGGGTAAACCTTAACGCAAGACAGTGTACGCAGTCTAGACTTTCCATCGTTTTTACCTTTATTTTTACAGATAATATTAATTTTACTGCCGACGAAACTAAAAGTTAAGGAAACCATCGTGGGCGTTAAAATACTTGAATAGTGTAATTGTCAACAAAAGTTGCACAATTGAAAATAACTACAATTTTTTTGAAAACGAAAAAATGAAAAATATATTTTTATTGAAAACCAATAAGTAATAAAAGTTGCTTACGTAAAAATAGATCATGGTAAGACCAACAGTTTCTTTCAATAAATTGCAACGACATTTAATTCTAATCCCATAAATTTAAGAATTTTATTTTTCAAAAAACTCGAAACACTCAGGGGCTCTAGGAAGATCTCTAAAAGCAAGCAGACTGGTAACAATGCTATTCTGCGACCTGAAGGCTGCGTTGATTTGCCAATCTATTAAACCTCTTAATTTTATTAGGTTGATAACTTAAAATAAATCAATGTAGTCAATCTGGACACAGACGGTTTTTTATATAATTTCCATAGTATATTCAGTAATATTTTTATTCATTCATAAACACAACATATGAAATTATATTAAAATAAGCTTCAAGGCGATGAAAAATCAATACTTGCAACCATCTGAATTTTTAAAAGAAGTTAGGATAAGTTTCAAATTATTGACAGTTCTCTTCACTTTAAGTAATTGCTAAAAGTTTTGCTATTTTTTGAATTCTTCTATATATTCTAATTCTATTAAGTGTTGATAATTTTGGCTACCTCGGAAGTTTTTAAATTACTCTCCAGTAAACTGTCAACGAGGAGAGTTTTCTTTAATTTTGGTTACGTTTTGCAATAAGATTAGATTTTTTAATGTGCAATTTTCTTTCCAAGGTTGCAATATTTTTAATTTTGTCTTAGGTCCGAAAAGAGGACGAGACAATTCACCGCCGCCGACTGAAAGCGGCTACCCCGCTGCGGACAACTCGTCATTAAAACGCCACTGCAGTTTCAGCAAATTATTTTAAAGATTTATAATTTGATTATGCAAAAATTAATTTGCATAATAATTAATGCAATATTCCTTAATTCTGAATTATAGATAGTTATGTTAATTAATTCCTTCCTTTCCGCTATTGTAACGTTTTATTAAAGACAATATAACTAATTCTCAAGTCGTCACGTAATTGCGAATAGTGTTAATTAAATACTAATCAATAATAGAGTACCAGTTGGTATAATCTTATTAAGTACTCAATTGATTAGAAACTTAATAATTATTATTGACATTAACAACTTGAACTTTGTAGTAAACAGGGTGATCTTAAAACCTGGATCCAATTTTTACACGGTATGATGTTAATATATAAATTATTAGCTTGTAAAACATTTTAAATTAAAAAGTTTTAAATTGAACAACTTTATTAAACATATTTAATATTTTCAGCAGAATTTATTTATATATCCTTTACTGAAAGCTCAATATACAATATTAAATGGTATTTATGTTTAATTACCTTGTTCCATTTAAAACTTTTTAATTTAATATTATGATAATATACAACACATCATATATTTTTAAGTTTTTTTCCCAACTGCACAAGACATGATTTCGTTGAAATTTTATTATAAGTCGGTACGTGGGGAGACATCGGAAAACTTGTTTATCCGACTTACTCTTAGTTAGAAAATTCTGCCGACTTGCTAGAGGGTGACTAAAAACGGTTAACTATGTAGTATATGATGAATCTCTGCTTACTGGTGGCGAATGACGTATTACCCGAATGCATAACATTAAATAGATAATGGTAATTAGATTTATGAAAATTTTATGTCCTTGTTAATTATAATAATGACAACTGTAAATTAGTAATATTAGGAGTATTTGCTCATATTTTCCCACCGATTTTCAAGTTTTGCCATGTTTGTTTAAATATTTAATTAAGAGCGCTTGGAAATGGTATAAATATCTTTAATTACAAACTTGATTGTTTTAAGTATTAAACGTCTTAGAAAGAAAATTGCGTTCAATGACTGCTTGTCTGGTTTCTAGAAGTGCTAAAAGTGTTGTGCATTTAGTCGTCGTTTCCTCGGTTAGTTAAGTAATTACATTCAGTAGAAAAACTTTGGTAGAACTAATAACCGTTTGTATAATTTATTACATAATTAAAATTTTTCTAGATGTGATTTTGTCTTTACATGAAAATCTCAATTGCCAGTTTGTATGTAATTCACTACCACTATTTCTATTGAAGAGTCTACTTTGAAGTGCTTTACTATTGCTCACTTTGTAATGGAGAACTTGGTTGCTAACTCTATTCACAAACTATTTGTATGATTTCAAACTCGGTAATAGTTTAGGATATAAATTAACAAACAACTAAAAACAATTGGTGTGGTTGTAACCAATACCATTTATTTTTTTAAATAAATATTAATCGGATAAAATAAAGAGTACACTTGAGGCTCCCCATTTTTACGATACGAGTTTGCTTATGGAATTGAAAATGTGGCATTTATTGGTTTTTGTTAAATTAAAATTTAAAGATTACACATTTTAATTATCCGTTTTTATCTTCTCTATTGGATTGCGTTAATGCAATCCATCACACTGTATTAACTTTTGCATTAAATTTATTTAGATTTTCACCAACTTAAAATTTATGGCATAAAATGTGTAATAATAAACAAGCTCTGGGGATTCCGGCTTCTGACTTTATTTGCCTTCAATTTTTCTAAAAATTATATTTGAAGAGTTTCATTTAGAAAAGTGCATAGCTTCGTCACTAAAAGGTATAAGGAGTTACTTTGTCTCAAAACTTGTCTTATTTGCTTTAGTTTTAAATATTAAAATTTTAATCCTCGAGGGGATTTTTTAACGGTTCCACATTTAATTTTAATAAAAGGGTAGTCACCATGATTGTATTAATTTTGCATTAAAATAAATCGTAAATTGTGTTGTATTCTAGTGGCAGTAGTAAATATGAAAACCTGCATCAACTTTTTTCTGAAACTTATAGAGTTTAAATAAAATTTATTTTAGCTGTAATTTTGTGCACACCAATTTTAGCTTTGCTGGCGGCTAAATAACTTTTTAGCAAAACTTTGAAGCAAACTTGGTTATAACAATAAATGCTTTAACGGTAATTGCTTTGTTTTAAGTTTTCTTTGAAATTGCAATGGTTTAAATTTGTTTCGTTATATTTTATTATTTTCTATTTTATTATTATAAGTAAGTACTCAGGTAATTGAACCGCCGCGCCCGCCTGAAAATAAGAAAACCTTTTAATGTTTCCACATACAGTTAACAGGATTTTATCGCAACTTTTATATTTTATATTATGGAGTAATTGAGGAAGCTAGAATCCGGATAATTGAAAAAACACGATTAATTCAAATTACACATAAAAAAGTTTTAAACATAAGTTTCCAGTTTCATAAACCGTTTATAAATTTATTTGTACAGAAAGTCGAATAACTGCCGTTTCACTACATTATATTTAATTTAAATTCGAAAATCTTCATTTTATACGTTTTCTTTCACGATGTACGTGCACTGGCATATAATATCTATGCAATTACAAGTCAATTTTGTTCCGAGAGAAAACTCAAATTGTTACGAAAGAAGAAGGAACCTAAATTTGGCCCTTAAATAATTTTTACGATAATGAAATCACAACTTCTCTTTATCACGTGTAAATATCAAATTATAATTAGCAAACATTGCTACACAGTGCTGAATTGACTATCACAACTTAGCCTAAAGGACATTAATTCAACCTCAAAGACGATGTCTCGTAAACAGAATATTAAGTAAAATTGCTATATTCTTTAATTATATCTGGTGTTTTTAAGTTGTGGTAAACGAAATATTACTTTCACTTTCATTAACAAGAGACAACATTGTGTTATTGCACGGTTTGGTTTTGTTTACCAATTTATATTTTTTAATTTTTATTATAAAATGTTAAAAATGTTTTTTCTACAAGCGGGAGTTAAAATTTATGGGGAAATCAGGAAGAAAATGCATCCGCAAACCCAAGTCTTCGAAGAACATTTATTTAAAGAATATAAATAAGTTTAATTACAATTGGTTTGACCTAGATAAAGTGAGCTAGTTTTATTCTAATTGGATACAGTTTGCTTTACAAGAGACGGTCGAAGTGTCGCCTATTGGCTTCGATAGCTTATTCCTATCTGTTCTGGCCAACATTTTGAGCTCTCCCACGTAATTTTACAAAATTACTGCTATTGTCTTGTGAAGGTAAGCAAAATTTCGCCTCAAATTAGGAGACACATTTCAGCGGACACCCTGTATTTAAAAATATTTACACAAAGGTCTAATCCACTAATTAGTAATTACGATACAAAGAAAACGTCGAGTACTTTTTTTTACCTTGGGGGTGCTTTATTTATTTCTAAAATTTTACGAGAGTTGGGCTTTGTATTTTAACTTTTTCATGGATATTTAACAAAACTTGTTGGTAATCTACAAATTGTTTAATTTACGTCGACGTGAAGTTAGTTAAGCGAGCCGCTTTGTCCCTTGCGATGCTGGTTTCATTAATTAATGGACCGCTTCAGAACTCTGGTATGAGAGCTTAATTGTTAACACCATGACGGTGTCACTCAAATATCGCTGTAAACTTTTTCAAGTTCTATAAAAGTTGGTAAAGATATAATGCAAGGAAGCGTCTCAGCTTACAGGGTATTCGACGTGTCTTTACATAAATATTATTTAAATTTTATTTAAATGGCACATATTTATTTAATTTTCTCTACAAATTTAATAAACGTTATAAATTTATTTGTGAAATTTCAATTTTATGTTTCACAGAAGTGTCGTGGGCTTTTCAATTCGAATAAAATTGTTTTCGACTGATAAAATGCAAATTTCAGTAGTGTAGGTTGTAGAGGAGGCTTGGAAAATTTTATTTTACGTTAAAAATATTAATATTAAATACGTAAATTTATCCGTGCATGTGGTTGCATTGTTTCTGTTGAAGGATCTTTTAAATCTTCAGGTTAGAAAGTAGGAGATTTTACTGTGGTAGGGAGCGCTCCCACTCACATTTTTAATATAAATGGAACCATTGAATGCTATTTTCTCAGAATTATGTGAGGTATTATTAAGTGAGGTTTTAATTAAGCCAACTTATAATCAAAAATTGTTGGTGTCTGAGAATTTTTTTGTCTTAAAATTTTTTTTGATTTGTCCTCTGTGCGGGCAGGTATGGTGAAACTGGAAACTTTAATGCAATTTCTCGTTTTGAATGCATATCGCCATTTTGGAAAAATTTGATTATTATCTCTTTAAGGTTTTTCCAATTTTTCAAACTCCCGTTCTTTAAATAATGTTAAATTGGTGTGTTTCCTGCATCTTTGTTTAAGCTTCATGCTTAGTTTAAGTTGCACATTGAATAAATTATGTACGTGTTTGTGCATTGTATTAGGATTCGGTATTCAATCAGCAGTGACAAACAAACAACTCCTGTTAATTAGTGCATTAATTAAACGTTTTTTAATTTACGAAAATAAAATGTGATAATACTGCAATATTGCAGCTTGATTATTTTGTATAGGTAATCAATCAACCATGAATTTAAAAAAAAACGAATTTATTCGAAGTTTCGTATCTAATTTATTTGTGGCACCAATAAGAGTATAGCAATTAAAGTTACTTTATCCTCTGTACAGTTCATTGTATACTTTACGAGATACTCACATTGTCTTGGAATGAAGTTTTTTTATTTGGATTTATTTACTCAAAATCCAAAGTTATAAATTTATTTAATATTCATATTATTTGATAGGGTGAAGGGATTTTATTCTCCAATATTTTTGTATTATGGAATTGCTATAACAATATTAGAAAGTAAATGTTCATCGTGAGTTAGATTCAAAGCCAAAAGGAATTCCAATAGCAAATAAAGGGTTGCCTTTGAGTGTAAAATCACAACATTGCAGATACAAAACAATAAAATATGACTTTTAAGTACAACATCACAAAACCTGAGCAAATTAAATATTGCTCTTTATCGCAGCTTTTAAAAATCTTATCGTTGAAGTAACTTAAAAGCCTACCCTCATCTTGAGAGATTTTGATAAACGTAACAGATGTCATAAAATATTAACCCGAAGAGTGTAATCTGAAATGCTTTTATTAAAATTATAAAAGAGTTAAATTCGAAAAAAAATTTTGTTTTGACTCCGATAACTGTAGGAAATCAGTTTAATCGCAAGTTTATCGGAAACACTCAAAACGAAATCAAAAATTAAAATTAGTTAGCAATACATAAAAGATAATCAACTAAAGATGAGATGTATAAACAACTCGAAAAAGTAAGAGCGATGTTTCATTATAATGCAATATTAAGTGAAAAGGAAATTAATGATGAAAATGGAAAGGCAGTTCTAATGGAAATAAGGAACTTTTATTAACTAAAATAAAAATACAGTTGCAAAATGTTCAAATACAAAATAAGGCGAAAGATTCTGCCGGAATTGAAAATAAAATACTGCTGTTCATGGAATAAATATGTATACAAGTTCATTATAATATAGAAAGCTACTTTTTCAAATTCTCTAAAAGATTTTTAATAAATTGTAAATATTTTATAAATTTCCGTAGGAAAAGAAATAAAAAATAATTTAAATCATAGTTTCCAGTAATTAATTAATTTAACAATTTTACCAAAAACTAAAGCAATAAAATATTTTTAAATTAATTATTGAAATATACCAAATATGCGCTAGTTTGTTATATTAAAAGTTATATTCTTAATAAGTGTCGAATTTAAGTTGAATTGGTATTTATTATTTTTAAAATGTCTAAAAAATCGCTCAAAGGTTTAAATTAAAATTATTTTATTATAATTTTGCTTTGCGTGCTACTTTATACACATTTAATTGAAAAGAATGACAAGTGCAATAAATCAAAGTAACGAACTTCTTTTTGATTGCTTTATCGTGTTTCTAAAGTTCTTTATAAAAAAAAATACCTTCATTTTTAAAGATTGCCTTGTCATTATGTTATGCTACGTGAAATTTAGGTATTGGGGTTTCATACATATATGAAGATTTTATACATATTTTTCATATCATCATATTTTTGTGATTTTTTAAAATTAGAACATTTTATTTATTGAATATTAATACTAATAATTATTAACAATAATTGTTAAGAAAGCTTTCCCAAAATACGCGTTCAAATTAACTTATATTAAAACATTAAATTTTGCACTACATTTTTTCTGCTAGAAGTTATTTGGTCAATTTGAATATAAAAAAAAAAACATTCACCAGGAATGCAAGATGCGGAAGGCTATCATCACAGCCAACAAAAACAGCAGTAAAAAATATGGCTTAATACGACAAGCTTTATAAAACTTTTAAATCAGCATGTTTGTAAAATTTTTGTGTTTACAAACAATTAAATTGTTTGTCAAAGGAAAATCAGCTATTTTTGGCATTTTTTTTGTTACTAGCTTTATCGCACAATTCACAGTTTCTAAATTTTCCAGCAAGATGATCAGCCCAGCTCATTAAAGTTTTGTAAAAAAAAATTAAATAAAAGTAAACTCCAATGCGTTTGTGTTGGTTTCCATTGTGGTCAGTGATTCAATCCGGAGGATAACAAAAACTGGGCTGTGCTACTTGCCGTTCAATGGATGCTGACCTAACTTTGGCTTTGCAAAGGGAGGAAGTTAAACCAACTACCAACACAACTTAATTTTGAGTTTAGTTTTGTAGTTCCAAATTTCTGAAGTGAAGGTAATAGCGTTTTAGCTAATATTGTTAACACAAACAATTATACTGACTTTAAAAGTAAATAATTATTTTGACTCGGATTTGATTCTGGTGTTAGCTTACTAGTTAATTTTGTTTACAGTTTTCAAAATAGAAACAATGTCTAAGATAAATCGCAAAAGTAGCATAATAACAATTATGTATTATTATTGCTGACAATAAATTATTCAATGTTTTGTTCAAGATTACACATAAAGTGCGAGCTTAATGTAATATAATGCTATTTCAGCAACTATTTGTCGTTATACTATATTGCAGCTTTAATTTGCTTAATTGGGAGCAGTGCTTTGTTGTAAATATTACAAATACGTTTAAACTTTGCTGCAATTTTACATATGAAGATAAAAAACCAATAATTCACACATTTAATTCACAATATTGCATAAATAAAACAGAGCATCATGCAGTAGCGGTTTATGATGTTGAATAGTAGTGGTACAAAGATGGTTCGAGATCATTGTTAAGTCAATCCAAAGGTGTTTATTTTCAGTTAAGAGTAATAATACACAGCAATAAATAAGTAAAACAATTCACTGCAAAATTTAATAAAATAATTAATTATCGATTTATTTAACAAAAAGAAATATTTTTCTCTATTTTTAAAAGGAATTTCTCTCGGTTTGAAGAGAACTAAGAACTAAGAATGCTGATTTTTGAATTTGGTCAGTTCTGCGTCAGCCTGTGTCAATATAATCAACCTTAACTTGATTATGGATTAAAATCGCAAATTTTAAAATTATATACACCCAATAAGTATTAAATTTAACCGTTAATTCAATATCAAAGGTTATTTTAGAAAAATGCAAATCTTTGTATTTTCGATAGAGTGTTTTTATTATATAAAATTTTTATTATTATTATATTTTAGATAGAATATTAAAATTCTATCAAATTCCTTACTGTAAAATTTTTAATAAATGGTAATAAGTCACCAACAGCCAAAGGGGGAATCGCTGGTGAAATTTAGTGTATAAGTGAAGGTAAATCCAAAGAAATTCAGGAAATCTTCCCATGTAGCACAAATATTGGCTTGAAAATATTGATTTTCAATATTGGGCAATATCGAGATGTGAATATTTTCCAATATTTGAAACAGTGCCCGTTTTCATGGAAAACAATATTGTACCAATATTGGATGGAGATCAACAGGCAATATTAGTTATCAATATTTGCGCAATATTGCACCAAAAATCAATCAATATTGGTCCAGAATGATTTTCTAAATATATTTCCGCAATATTAGAAATTAATACCGCACTAATAATGGTTGAAACTTGCAGTATTGCTTCGATATATTGTGCTACATGGGTTAGGAAAGTCAAAAATCTTGTAAAAGGAAATCTAGTGTAATAATACTAACAATAATAACTTTAACGGGTTAGGCGCACCTAGACCGTCAAAAAAATGGGTAATTTTTGCAATTTTTTTGTGAAGAATTGAATGCATATCTTGGTACAACAATTTAAGTATTTAAAAGACCTTTATTTAGTGTGCAGTTGGTAATTTTTGGGTAACAAAGTATTGATAAATAACAAAGTTAAAGTGAACGTTCGACAAACATGTTTTAAAATCATGTTTTGCGGTGAGCAGTGTTATTCGGACCCAGGTTATCGAAAATCAAAAATTCAAAAAAGTTTGATAATCTATTAATTGATGCAGTATTTAATCGAAGAATTTTTCAAAAAACTTAAATTTGACAATATGGCAGCCATTCAAAGTCAAAATTTCAATTTTTGTTAAAAAAACAACTTTTGGTTCATAAAATAGAAACTACGCATTGTAAAACTAAAAGCTTCGGTTAAAGACTAGTTTTGAGTGTTTAAAAAAAGCACACAAAATTTGAGATTGATTGGTACACACGTTTTTGGAATACCTTGCTCACCGATTTGAAAATGTAGTTTCGAGATAAACGCGTTTTAAGTTTGCAATGCAGTTTACACTAAAGCAGAAAAATTATTTTATAACTTATACATAGTTATACTTATACATTACTTATACATAGTAATTTATTCCAGGCCCATATACTTTATTGTGTCTTCTTTTGAAGTTGTCGCTTAGAAAACTATCAATTTTCCGTCTGGGGTACTCTCTTTTTCGCCTTTTTCTGCTAGCTGTATGCGTTCAGCGTCTTCTCTTTCGACATATTGGTGGGCATTGATGTTACAGTTTACTCATATACCTTATAGGATCTCTAATAAAACTGCAGATATAATAAAAGGATATGAAGGAATGTACTGAGGTTTGCAATAATCACGTAACAATATAATTTTAAATCCGAGACCGCGCGTACTTGCAGTTTGAAATATTACGTTACCATCATTCGGTTTGAACTTCACTAAAACTGAAATTGCCGAAAAAAAAACCGTAAAAATATCAAAATTCTCTATTCCTATTGTCTTGTGCCACATTGATTTTTTCTTGCATTTTAATTTTTTTTACAGATGCACTTGAAGTACTTTCATTATGTTCTACTGTCTTCGGATTCCCACATTTTTTTTGGTATGGAAATTTTCTGATTTTTGTAATTTTCTCGAATCTTGCTTACGTTCCAAAATTATGGAACGTAAGAAAAAAATTAAGTGTTTTTAGCCAAATAAACACATAAAATTTACCACACTGTTTGTTAAGGTTTGAAGGACAACCGGTTTGAAATTTTTAAAATTTGTCTTTTAAATAGTATTTTACAATCTAGATCTGTAAGTACTAAAAGAGTTTATTACTTTAGTAATATAAAACTTGTAACAAAATTTTGAATTTTGTTAGATTCTTTTGGCTACCCTTCGTATTTGTATTTTTAATGATAGGATATTTATTTCGAGGCAAGAGGATTTTAGGCGCATGACAGGAGATAAGAAGGAAGGTGCGAGAGGATTAAAAAAGAGAGCCAGGAGAAAAATTGGGTAGACGAAAAGGTTGGTTTTTACCTTTGATTTTGGGTAGTGATCGGTGATTTTTTGTGTAGTGAAAATTAATGGAGTTACCACCCCTCCTTCTTGCGGATTTGCGCCAATTTCAAGGAAATTGTGTTCTTTCAATTTTTTTTTCGTCATTGCATTTCTTGAACACCTGAATAATCGAGAGATAGCGACCACTCAACAGCAGTAATAAGATAAGTTTTTTTTTTACCTTATTACTTCTTTTCGTTTCTTTCATCTGCAAAGTTGTACAACACCGATATATATTTTTGATAATTGTCAGCTGTTTTTGTCGATATAGCCGACGCTCGCTTCGAATTTTTTAAATTTTTTGTTCCTTTTAAATATTCCAAATATTGGAAGGATTTCATTTAAGAGTTGTTGGGTGAGCGTTTCGAGCGTCGGTTATTTTGAATATCGAGTCCGAGTTCGCTCCCCATGGTAGGTACTTTCTTTTTATTACGAGAGAAAGCGCCGGGTTTATCCCTGGCTTCAGCAAAGAAAAGGGCTAGTTTTTTTCACCTTGGGTATCCTCACCAAATAAGAGGTTGGGAATTTCGATTTTCAGCAGTGTATCAATCAGCTATCTATTTTTTTTCATAAACCATGATAATATCATGGTTTACAGGCAGGTAGAATATAGGTAGAACCGTACGCTACGTGTAATACCTGCTACACTTACCTGTATTTAAAGCCTTATAATAGCTTCTGTATAAAAAACCAGATTATTTTAAAACTTTTGGGAGATATTTCTGACATTGTATACTTTAAGAAAATGTGGTTTTTTAAAAATCGATTTTTTGAAATTTCCAAATGAGCCTAATCCCTTAAAGGTTAACATGGAAAGATTGGCACAAAACTTACAGTTTTGATTAAAATATTTAAGTACCTACCCGAAAATAATTAGTATATTAGTAGGTTCTTGTATATTTAGGTTTTGATTACTTAGTCAATATTAGTGAGCTTGCAGCAATATATTTTAATTTCCAAACTTGGTTTTTAGGGGTTAGCCTAGGTTGGTGTCGATACTAAAATAAAATTCAGTTGAGTTGCAAGATTATTTTGCATGGATTGAAGTGCTATTAACAAAGAGTGTGGATTAATTAGTTTTTTTGCGATATAAAAAAGCTCACGTGCAGTATTGTTTTAGTGAAAATTTAATTTGTATTTAAATTTTTTAAATAACTAAAAGAAATTACCATCTTGATATCGAAAAAAGGTAAAAATGGAATACAAATGAAACAAAAACTTTTTATCTTGGGTTGGTTGGTGAATTAAAAAGGATTTTGTAGAATTATGCGGTTTAATGCAAATATTTTATATGAAAGGGTAGGTGTTCCTGGCACCTTATTCACAATGTAATAATTTTAGCGTCAGTTGTTAAATATTTTTAGTAAATTGTATCTTCGCAGATAACATTTAACCATTAAATTAAGTGTAATTGCGTTCCACCTTTACTTATCTTTTCAAGAATTGTGCCTGTTCAAGAACAAATGTAACACCAGTACGCAGAGTTTAAGTTTAGAATCACAATTAAACAGAGCAAGGCAATGCATCTCAAAGATTTATTAGCTGCTTTGAGCAAAATTGAATAAAGAGAGTGAAATAATTAGTGAGTTCTGTGCTAGACAGAGAAGTACGAATGTATAATGAGAACATGGTCTATAAATTAAGGGAAGAAGCAACGGAATTACATTGGAACATGTACAGAATTCTGTCAGTCAACTACTATTAACGCAAAGCTTCTTAGATTCTACGCTTACATACATTCAGAATGGATTTATTTTTGGAAAAGCTGATTAATTTGTACACCCTGTTAACTTTCTACCCCGACTTAACGTATATTCTAGTATATGTGCACTCGGCATACTTTCATTTATTACTAATTGATTTGTTGACGATAAATATATATTTTCATTTTGCCATAATATTATACGTACATATCTAGCATCCGTTTATTGTGACTGTTGAAAACGCAATTACTTACTTTACTAACACAGTTTTCAATAAATTTCTTGTCGGCAATTTAAATTTAATTTACCGACAACAAATTCGCTCTAATACTAATGTAACTAAACGACAAATAATTACTAAGAAGGCGTCTATCAAAGAAAATGAATATCTCCTCCCTGAATATATTTACTTACTTTGTAATTTACATCCATTTTATGATTAACCACGAAACATAAAATATCCATATTGTTTGTATAACGAGGCAATAATTTAACGTGTTTTTAATATCGTCAATGTAATTATGCAATAATTGTTGGAGCCTTTTCATTTTTAAATGCCCATTATGATAGTATCAATCTTTTTTTTTCAATCACATTTAATTAACATAAGATTAATTACGAGCTAAATGTGAGACATAGTAATAAACGAGTAATTGAATTAAAATATCAATAGGCATAGAAAATATTCATACATAATTTATGAAGCATTTACAAGATTATGTCGTTTGGGGTGCCCGGCTTCTATACATCAGAATATTACATGGATGGTGCATTAAGAATATTGAAAAATTTAAAAATTGATTTTAATTTAATTTTTTCTGCCAATCTTGTGTGTGCTTTACCGGGATGTTTTGCTATTTTTTTCATTCTACTACCAAATTGCCTGCGTTGTTTACGCGTTTGAGATAGTCTTTGTAACAAGTAAATTAAATGCTTGGGTATACTCTTAAGTCAGACTTATTCTTCCCTTGCGAAAAAGCAATATGTTGGTCCGTATATTTACTTTGGTTTTATTTAATTTCCCAGAAGAAGCTTAATCACCGAAAGCCTTTTGGAAAAGATTAAATGTGAACAAAATTAATTTTGTTTGCATAAGTTTGTTTGCATAAATATGTCGTTTAATTAATTTATATGCTTGTATCCAAATATTTAGAAATTATTTATTTACGGTAAACGATTTTATACGACGACGTAAAAAATATTACTACAGATAAAAGAAACTTCGATACTTTTAGCCAATATTTGAAAATCGAAAAGGGAATTTCTTTTTGGTGTTCTACGCAATAACTTCATCTATTGAAACACACCATCCGTGCAGAACACGACCGCCGTGGGTATTTGCAAAGGAAGTTTGAACTTGGCAAGACTGATAATTTAATACACTCAGTCAATTAGCGACCCTGGCTTGTTATTATGTGGGGAAATTACCTCGCAAGGGCCCGATTATAACAATTGTTGGAAATGTTCTCCTTTAGCGTCTTGGTTCTCTCCTTACCTTTATAGAGATAATTTTCAGATTAACATCACTAAGTTTAGGTTTAGAACTAATATCATCTTAAAACTGATTTTACATTATTACAATCTTATCTTTAATATTTATTGCTAATGAATCTAGTTTTCCTAGTCCACGTTACATTATTCATCAGATGCAAGCAGAAAATATGCATATTTTTAAATACGAACGTATATGGAATAGTTCAAATATTGCAAGATAAATGGACTTTAAACTTCATCATTTTTGCATGATTCTCATATATTAAGGATAACATTTATTTAGAGGAATATTCTGTAAAATTTAATATCGTGAAAACGGTTGTAGATCTCTTCAAATTTATTAGCTTTCTCAACAGGATTTAATTGCTTTCCAAATAAGAGAAGTAATAATTTTTAAATAAAACGAGAAACCATCATCCCTGAAAACACTCTGGAATGTTTTAATTATATTACTACTGTATTTAAATATTTACATACATAATATGTAGGTATACTGTATTCCGCATTTGTGAAAGCACAGCAAAGTTATAATTTAAACGAATTAGGTTAAACTTTCATTTAGAGTGCACTTATTTACCAGTTAGAGTCTTTCAGAACACAATATCAACTTGCAGCATTGCCAGAAAGTGTTAAATCATTCAACATATTGCTTTGTTTCAACGAGACACCGCTGGCGCTGCAAAATAAAAAATTTTAATTTAGCTTCGGACCCGAGCTTTTTAATAGAAAACAAAAATATGATACATAAGTATAACATTGTATCGACAATCGCTGCTCAAGTCTACACTTCGCCTCAAAGGTTCTTTGATGTTAGGAGTGGCTAGCCTTTATATCCTTTGTAGGTTCGTATATTCATGTATTTCTCATTTAGCCATTGTTGTGACAAAGTAATAGGCACCAGGTGACCTTAATGAAACACAAATAGACGAAGAGATTGGCTTTATTATATTGTAAGGACTAACTGTTCTTTGCGATGCTCGGCGTAGCATGCGGGCCAGGGTCAGGACGTTTATGGTCGATTTATTATTTTATCTTCACTTTACTTCAATAAATTAAGATTATAACTATTTCGAGGCATAGAAAAGTTATATATAAAAAGAATAAAATACAACTGTGCAACTTTGGAAGTACCTCGACGTCTATGCTTAAAGATGGTGGATGTTACTTTACATGCTCGGGTGGGAATGTCCCCTACTACAATCAATGCGGAAATGTAAAACCCCTTACTTAAGCAAGCAATGCAACTTCTATGCGCAAACGTCAATGAGGTCCCATTATGTGTCACCAATAGAACTCTTTTTTTTCAAAATATACTTATTTGTACTATACAAGGGTGGTTTCAAACTTAAATGTTTTAATCTATAATCCTACTTCCACACTAAAAGATTTCATGTGTTCAAATTATTGTGGTGAATTTGAATAGAAACTAAAGTAGATAATATTGTATAAGAGTAAGTATTGCAATTTGACGAAATTGACAAAATAAATCGGGTTCAATTGATTACTTCCATTTGTTTCTTCGGGCATATTTGTATTTCTTTGACTAGAATTGCAAAGTATTGAACCGCTGTAATGATAAAAATCAAAACAAATCAACAAAGGTTAATCACCTGTTGCGATGAACCATCAAATAACCGCATCTCATTGATTTAATATTAAAGCTAAACGCATGATCAGAAATATTTGTAAACGAGTTCACTATATAATTGAATAAATGTATAATATTTATGTTTTGCAAAACACATTGAACGAAATGAATATGATATCTCTATACAAAAAAACTTTGTATCGCAATAATGATCATATTGAAAATCACTAGATGTTATGAAAGTATACTGTCGTGTTTTGAAAACCAAAACAACATTAATTTCATTTATTTTGTAAATTATTTTAAGGTTTTAATTGTTTTATTATTTATTTATTTATAATATTGTAAATAAAAATGTTTGTTAAATTAATAGCTGTAAATAAGGTGGGAGAAAGATAAAGAAAAGAGAGTGGGACTTGAAAGTTAGAAGTAGAAGACTTGGGCTCACGCCATCACGTTGAGTAGACGAGCGGACGAACATCATTTCCGCAATAATAATTTAATTTTGATTGTTAATAAAACAAAAGTAAGTTTATTTAAAATGAAAATTGTTTTGTTTGTTTTAATTGTGGTGAAGTAGGTGTTGACAACATAAAAATTAGAAGAAATTGTGATAATTTAGTCGATGCATTAAAATTACATCGCAACAAATTTGTTTGACCAGACGCCAGCTGGAGTACCATATGCGAAGCGAGCGCGCACGTGAAGCCAAAGTCTAATACCAAATGAAAGGTAAAAGAATGAGCATTTTTTAATTAACAATTTTTTAAACACCGAAGAGTCTCATGTTAAATAATGGATACCCAGCTAGAGTAATTTTGGAATTAAGCAAATTGTTATACATTTGAATAGCTTGGGTCATTCATGTATGTTATAGTGTACGAGGAAGTACGTAGGGTATAAGTTTGTTTTAAATAGCTCTTTCGTTTCGTGCCGAAAGTACTTTCCACATCATAATTCTTATACTAGTCACGTATAAAATATGATATTTACAAACAAATTACAAATTTACAAACAAACGCCAAATTTCGTTTCTTACTCCCTTATTTATATACATAATATGTATAAATCAATTATTGATCTTATTGGGGACTGTAATTGAAATTGTCTACATGCTTCTGATTTTAACACAGCATTCGAAACTCTTATTAATAATTGGCATTTGCATCTATGATAACTAATTCTCTGCAATGCTCGGAGCAATTTGAACATAATATTATACAATACTGGAGAATATTGTACGTGTCCAATTATATTTATTATATAATTGGTTCGACTTGATTTTAGAGCTGTATTACATAACATTAGTACTAAAAATCGAATGCGCGCGTTGAATTAGTCAGTTTACAAGCCACAAATAAGGACATTCCAAGGAGAAAGTACCAATATTATTCCAACTAGAAGAAAAAATGATGCTTAAAATATATGGGTACATAAAATTGTTTTGTTTTTTTTGATTAATAGATTTATAATTTTATAATTTATTATATTTTGATATTATGTCTACAAAATACTTTGAAATGTTTAATAAAATAAAAAATTTTTAATTGAACAAGTTAATTAAACGATAAAAAAATTCAATAATATTTGAGCTTTCAGCGAAAGATATCATTTTCGTCAGAAATGTGTTTGTTTATAAGAGAATTTTGTAAATAAAAGATTACAAACAAATAAATTTCTGATGAAAGCGATAACCTTCGCTAAAAGCTCAAATAATATTGAATTTTACCAGTTACGAGTGACAATTTAAAATTTATATTTTTGAATGAAATATTTAAATAGTATCACATCCAAAATTTAAAAAATTTAGTACTAAAAAAATTAGTGCAGGTACAGCTCTAAAAATAAGTATATGTAGTTGATAATTTAATAATATGTAATGAAGTATAAGTCTTATGGCCTTGGCCGACAGAGATGAACAGAGATGAAATAAAATTAAATAAGAAAATAATTTTTTTATGCCAGTGTATAAGATTTGGGATTTACAAGAGAATTGATGTAGGAATTACGAGGAAATTGTTAAAAAATTATAATAGAAATAGGTAAAATTTCGGCGATTTAAATAATGCATTTGCAACTATTTGATAATACGAGTACAAAATTTTCTTTTGGCCGAGAGGGTGTAGTGTAGTTAGAAGATTAAGATTTTTGATTTATTGTTTTCAGTTTATTAGGAAACCGCGAAAATTATCTTTGAATGATTTGGATAAGTAAATTTTTTAACATTAAGAAGGACTTTCAAGAATGTCGCTCCCGAAAATCTTGGTTTGTAGTTTTCTTGTTAGACCTACTTAATTTTAATTACTATACTAGTAATCAGGGTTATAAATTTAACGCAGAATCTCAAAATATTGCACAAAAAGCTTCGAAGTGTCGGCTCAATGAAAACTCGAGCAATAAGGTTTTTATAATCCTGAGAGTATCCCGCGATTTCGACTTGCAGCGTTTTTCGTATAATTTTTGTCTCTTTTTTACTTTCTTCCTGTTATTTATTTATGCGCATTTTTTTGTTACGCCGCATTGTGGATTTTTTTTAAATAAAAATATATCTTTGGTTGGAAATCTATTAATTAATAAAATGAGATTTGTTGAAAAATCGGATTTAAATATTAGTGAGCGTTGAAGGAGAAAAATGAATAATAAAACTTACCTAATTTTACTTAAAAACTAATTTTCTTAGATTTTTGAATGTACATTTAAATTAAGTTATGTTTATCTTTCTGCCTTTCTTAATTAGGATAACAATATTATATTCTCTAATGAATTCTATCCAAGATCTTCAGTAACGTCACAAACGAGCTCTTCGTTATTAAGGCAATAATTTGGGTTGATTTAGTGTTATCATAAAACAAAATAATATTGGAAATAATCACCTATATTATATCAACAGAAGGATTGGATATTGGTTTATTTTCATGAATAAATCAGATTTTTTAAAATCTTTTAATCCCGGTTCTTTTAAACCTTTTCATTGTTTTGTTAGGACAGATTTGCTTTAAGAAAAATTTTACAATCGTGAAATTGCTTTAGTACCTACAACCGATTTTATTCTATTTTTATTATAGCTTTCTATAGATAGAATTTATTTTAGTAATTGAAAAACTACCCGCTTCGGGATATTTTACGAAAGCTCCGTTAATTAGTATTTCAAAATAAGCACTTTTAACGTTAAAGTTGTGAAATTTCCACATTCAATTTCTATAGCAGTTTCCAATTAATAAACATTATTTCGGGAATCCAGTAGACCTTGCTATTACAATATAATTTTATTAGTGAACCTTTCTTAATGACATTCTCTGGAGAATTGTTCATTCTGATCCAAATTTTAAGGGCTGACCGATATATAGCAGCGGCATTTCGAATGCTTATGTAACTGATTTTATTTGAAGATCAAAATTCAAACAGACTCAGGTGCTCTTACGAATTGTTTCTATTTAGAATTATTAGTCACGATAACATAATACGTACACGACATGATTAAGTGAGTGGTAAAGTATATCTGTTAGATACAATAGTATTTGCCACCCTTCTATTCTTGCCTAAATACGATAATAATTAATATATTCCTCTGTTTCCCGGTGTTTAGATATAATCAGATGAAATTAGCCGTGAATGTATACCGAACGGTTTACTTTAAATATGGAAACTTTACATAATTTGAATGTAAATAGAAGATGTAAATTACCGGTGCCCGAGTTTGTTTTTATATGGATATCATAAACAAACCTAATAACGTGTTTTTCTAGTTTTGGTTTATTTCTACCTCTATTTACCATGAAATTGTATATAAGCGTAAGCGTACTTTCACAAGTTGCAATATTTACGTCTCCAGCTTAAAGATTTTACTGTAATTGAAAATTTTTCAGGGTAACTAAGAACATAATATTTTATTAATAAAATTAATTTTTACATGTTACATGAAATTGAAAAATAATTTAGTTCATAACTTACATAAAATTGTTCAAAAACTATTTAAATGAATGATATAGCTTGCGACACCCTGTTATATAACCGATGTTTCGGTTTTCGGAATCTCATCAGGCAAACCTGGAAAAATTATTGAAATTATTGAAAAGTTATGCTATTAAATTCAAAATTCAAACTTGATTAAAAGTCAAATTTATTTGACTTTTGTAAAAATAAAAATTATACCTACTTGAAGCCAAAATGAATAAATAAACTTATTTTGAAAAATTCTAAACCGGAAAACTAAACTAACCCAAATGAAAAACCTAAAATGAAACGTTAGTTGTAATTAAAAATTACAAAAGTTGTAGATTGCTCCAATTTCAAGATTTCATGTGTATGAACTTAGTGAAATATACAGACAGGTCTACGTATTAATTAGTTATATTGTTAATATAACAGATATGATAATTGATAAAATGGTTAAGGTTATTAACATGTGATAATATTTTTTAATAAAATTAATTTTTACATGTTATATGAGATTGAAAAATAATTTAATTCATAATTTACATAAAATTGTACAAAAACTATTTAAATGAATGATATAGCTTGCGACACCCTGTTATATAACCGATGTTTCGATTTTCGGAATCTCATCAGGCAAACCTGGAAAAATTATCGAAATGATTGAAAAGTATATTTCACTACTAAGTTCATACACATGAAATCTTGAAATTGGGGCAATCTACAACTTTTGTAATTTTTAATTACAGCTAACGTTTCATTTTAGGTTTTTCATTTGGGTTAGTTTAGTTTTCCGGTTTAGAATTTTTTAAAATAAGTTTATTTATTCATTTTGGCTTCAAGTAGGTATAATTTTTGTTTTTACAAAAGTCAAATAAATTTGACTTTTAATTAAGTTTGAATTTTGAATTTAATAGAATAACTTTTCAATCATTTCAATAATTTTTCCAGGTTTGCCTGAAGAGATTCCGAAAATCGAAACATCGGTTATTTAACAGGGTGTCGCAAGCTATATCATTCAGTTAAATAGTTTTTGAACAATTTTATGTAAGTTATGAATTAAATTATTTTTCAATTTTATGTAGCATGTAAAAATTAATTTTATTAAAAAAATATTATCACATGTCAATAACCTTAACCATTTTAAGAACATAATATAATATATTACATACGTTCTATTAAAATTAAATGTCCAATTAGCGCACAATATAATTTTGTTAGCTAAATATACACTGAATAAAATTTTGTCGATGTGGATTTGAACCCTGGCGTACTTTACAAAATTAACAGCGTGTTCAAGAGTTTAAAGGCTGTTGGATATCTTCTTTATGTGCCTAATGATGAATTGAGAAACGTTATACTTGAGTTTATTTATTGGGTTATTTTTAAGTTAGTGAAGTTAGCAAATGGCAAATTTCAAAGGAGTCTTACCTCCGGGTTTTCGTTACTCAAACTGAGATACATCTTAGGTTTCCTATATAGTTATTCACGATTAGTTCCTATTCCTGTTTTGTGCTTTACAAATTAAATGTTATTTTAGGTGTTTACTTTTTGGTAGCAGACTTCACTAAGTAAGTTTATTTTTAACGTCAACTTGATGTTCTGTACAACTTTGTTATTAAGGGAGGGTAGGTACCTATGCTGCTCTGTAAGCGCACTAAAAGTTTGACTGCTTAATCATAACTTGTTAAGATATTCGTTCATCATTTTCACTTTGATGACTTTAGCGTGCGCTTAAAATAAACATAGGGGATGAAATAAATACTTCCCTAGCGGCGAAATGTCTATGCGGGGTTCGAAACACACCACAGAGCTGGTTGACAGATCTATGTGCGGTTCCGCGGTTGTGTCGGAGCCTGTTAAGAGCATAAGGTGATCTGTCACCACTAACTGCTACAGAATACCTCCTACTATCAAGAATTTGTCATTCGTTACAACCTATTACTTGCCTAAAATGTGATTTGTATTCGTTATGTTGGTGGTGCACTTATGCTGCTTCCTTTGCATTTCCTAATGTATCCAGAAGCTTCATTATTACTTAAGACTTTTTTACCTAAACTTTGAAATATCAGTAAACATAATAATAATATTGCTTCTGTGTTCACAGAAGAATGAAATCGAATACATAGTTAAACCGATTCTTGTCGTACTTCTATTGAATTTTTATTTTTCGTCGATCCTTTCCGTATTTATTGTTTGCTTTCCAATTTCTTTGCGGGCGGATTTTGACACTTTTGTGATTAAAACGACGATCAATGAGTAAATACAGGTGACAGCATCCAACAGCATAAATTTTTTCTATCAATGCAAAAACTCTGAATATACAAGGTGTCTCAGCAATGTTTTTTTAGGCTAGCTCCTTTAAAGCAATATTTAGAATATCTTTTTTTATAAATCTCAAACCATTGATTTTTCAGTGAAAATTGTTTAGCTGCTTTTTAAAGAGCTTGAAATGATCTACAAATAACATTTCAACCCTTCAACAAATTTCAACTCTAAGCAAAGTAAAAAATTTTGAAATTCAAAATTTTACTTGATATATTTTTAAAAACGTCATAGCCTTTAAACTAATGCTTTTCAATACAATACATTTTCATGTATTTTTTATACAAAATTTAACTAAAATTTGGTGTTGGTACTAAATTCTATCGTTAATTCTAAAAAATGTGGTTCAGTACTTGAATGGCTAATTGCAGAAAGGGAACATGTCACATTTCCAAAAATGTTCAGGAAATAAAAAAAACTGTGTGATTACTTAAAAGTCAATTTTTTTTACTCAAATTTTTGCAAGACATGCCTTATAAGATCTACTTCGAATTAGGATATAATGCATTTAATTTTTGTTTTCTCAATTAGATCAACTGCCAAATTAGAGATATGGACATGTGTCTTTTCTGCAGTAAAAGACAAAAAAATATTTTTTTAAAAGTATTTTATTAAGAAATAGTAAAAATACAGTATTATTCATCGTCGTCTTCATTGTCCTTAATTGGCTACGCTGTAATTTCTTTCCAAAATCCTTCATAAGCATCTGGGATGAACTTGATCGTATTTTTTATATCAGCCATCTTCTTTTTATTAATTAATCGGATTCAGATAAATTTGCGTTTTTAATGACACCAATGTATTTATTTAATATTATGAATAATTGGTTAGGATAACATGTACTATGTTTAACCGACAGACTAGCAGTTTGCTATCATTTTACTGCAAAAAAAAATTATATGTCCTGGACAAGTCCCGTTTATGTAGTAACCGAATTCTTTAACAGCTCACAGTATCAAGGGAAATAATATAAGATGTTAAATTTATGCAGTACATTGTGCGTCTAGGCATCTAGATCAACAAAATATCAAAATTTCAATTTCATACAAAATGTGACATGTCCCCTTTCTGCAATTAGCAATTCACTTGTAAGAGGTCCGTGATATAAATACAAGACCTAAAACATAAAAATAAATTCACAAAATTGATAAATCTAAAGTTCAAGTTGAAAATTTTAATTAAGTAATAGGTACTATATAAATTTTGAAATTTTATAATTTGTATGTAATTATAATATAATAAATAATAATAATAAACTATAATAAAAATGAAAATGTAGTAGGTACAATGTTTTCAAGATGAAAAAATAATTATTGCGTGATTATTAATATCCGTATGCTATCTTAACGCTTCTTAAAATCATCCTCCCAAATATATTACGTTCAATTACACTGTTAATTTTTGTTATTATTGAGATTTTATTCATAGGTACTTTTTAAATCTGCAGTAATTTATTGACAATGAAATTGACAAAATAATAATAATCTGGGAGCTTTTTGAGGATTAGTAGATTACATCCAATGAATAGAAAATAATTTAAAAAAGTTTTAGAATTTTTTAAGTATTTTTGTGGTATTTAGTAGTATGTGATGTTAAAATAATCAAACCTAACAAAATGTTAACATAATAAAATTTTAACTGTTAAGTAAAGAATACATACTACACAGAAAACATAATATTTAAAGAACACTAAAATGACAATAATTCACATTTAACAGGGTTTAACTTAGAATATTTAACAACGTGATAAAATTTGAAACTTCTTTTCTAATTTAGTTTTCGAAGTGATAGATGGCATTGTATGTCTTTACTTCAACCCTATAGTATAGGGAAAAGGATTTATATTTATTTACTTAACCTAAAATTTTAGTTTTATTTTACTTTAAAGTTTGCTAATTTCTGATTTTTTAAATTTTGTAATTTTAAATTTTTTCAATTTTGTTTGGTATATTTGCTCTCACTTCTTGTTATTTTTACTGTTATACATGACTGATGATCGCAAATAATCGCGAAATAAGGGCCTTTATATTATGTTACAGAGTTTTTTATTTTTAAGTAATTTTTATCATTCCTATAGCAGAATTCAGAATTCTATTTCTTGTTTTTTTCAAATATTCTAAGTTCAACCCTATTAAATGTGAATTATTGTCATTTTAGTGTTCTTTAAATATTATGTTTTCTGTGTAGTATGTAAATTTTATTATTTTAACATTTTGTTAGGTTTGATTACATCCAACTAGTCGCTATTTTAGAGTTAGTTGTAAAAATAATTAAGTACCAGGATAGTTTCGGATTGCAAGGACAATAAAAAAGCAAACCAAAAGTTTGCTAGGCCAACGTTCCGAAAAATTAATTTTTTCATCTTCAGGACTAAAATTGAGAGAACTTATTGTCCTTGAAACCTTGCTACTTGAACATTACCGGACGAGAATTCCGTATTCAAGTAAAAATAATTGAAAATGAAATAGAATTAAAATAAATTCACTGAAATTGAAATACAAAAGTAGAAAAGTAAATTTATGCAAAAATGGTTTTGTACATTTGCAAGAATTAGTAAATTGCGCACTTCGTGTGTATGTGCGAAGTGTTATTGCATACATAGAAGACCTACTGTTTTTGAAAATGATTATAAGGGAGATTACATGTTGGTGACCAAATAAAAAAGATAAATTTAAATTTTGGTACTTGATTTATTTATAACATCAAAGGTTGCAGGCATTGAATAGAAAATACTTGACATCAAAAATAGAACAAAGTTGATATTATATTTCGGGTTTGATTGAGGAAATCGGGAAAGATTGAGGAAATAATTATTAGTAAGCGCAGGAGATCACAGAATAGTTAAAATTGCTATAAATATATACCAGTGTTGAATTATTAATTCAAAAACAAATTTTCAGTCAAAACAATGAAAACATCCAAAAGGAGTATATAATTTTAAATAATAAAATTCTAATTAAATAAAATTTATATATTGTGATGACTCGATCTATACAAATTTTTCACTAATCCAAAAAATCTCGCTTGTTTGGGTTCATTCATTATATAAAAAGGAACTATGAGATTCACTTGTATTTGGTTTTTAAATATTTTTTAATGTTTCAATTTCGTTTCAATTTTTAATTTTCTAAAAATGCAATAAAATCATTGCTTTGTTAAAATTTTTACCTTATGGTATTGCAAACGCACGTGTGCCTCTCGCAGCTGTTGTCCGCGCCTCGTTAACAAATTCTTTGTATTATTTTTATTACACAATTATTCAAATGACTTCTAGTTTTCAAACAATCATCACTTGCAGTAATTAATTAAAACAAAAACAACTAATTAAAATTAAATCACTTTTTATTTTTAAAACAACCACGAATCAAATTTTAAACTTAGACAGGAATGAACATTCATCCCGCCTTGAACTAACGCAAAACGCGTTTGCCTTTTTTGACTTCTACGACCTTAGTCACTTCCTTCACGCCACTCTCACTCTTCAAACTTAAAATCCAATGTATAGAGTATTTACAAATTTACAGTTAACAATAATTAAAACAAAACTTCAAAATAATTTTACAAATAAATAAAATTAACGTTTTTAGCATTTCAAAACACGACAATATATATCGTGCGAGTGTTTCTGGATGGCCAGTTGTCATCCACGTCATTGCTTGTAGATTTCTGTATGGGTCTGTTGTTACGAAGATGACATTTTTAATAGCGACCCATTGATCACAAAATGTGAAGGTATTCTGCGAACAAAAAACTAAAAAACTTTTATCTAAAAGTATTCGTATCACAATAAATATAAAAAATAAAAGCAAACTTAAATAAGAATTTTTTATAATAATAAATTATATTATGTGATTATGTGAAGCTTTAATACGTCTACAAATTAACCTCTAATTAATTTCCTATTTAAAAATTAAAAACAATTAAAATCATAAATTTTATTTATGATATTGGATCAAGATAATATTTCACTGATATTTTCAGCAATGAATTTGATCAGTTTATTCTTAAAATAAAGTTGCTTTATATTATTTTGCATTTAATTAAATTTTCTTTTGTAATATAAATTCAAAATGCGCGCAGACTAAAAGCGTTGAAGCTTCATTTTATGTTCATTTTAAAATATGTCGTATATTCTTGGTTAAATTTTTTTTTATTTTTAAAATTTGTGTTTTGTTTAATTTATGGTTAGTTAACGTTTAATAAAATTAATTTTTACATAATGTTATATGAAATTGAAAAATAATTTAATTCATAACTTACATAAAATTGTTCAAAAACTATTTAAATGAATGATATAGCTTGCGACACCTTGTGTTTCGATGTTTCGAATTTTGGAATCTCATCAGGCAAACCTGAAAAAATTATTGCGATGATTGAAAAGTTATGCTATTAAAATCAAAATTCAAACTTGATTAAAAGTCAAATTTATTTGACTTTTGTGAAAACAAAAATTATACCTACTTGAAGCCAAAATGAATAAACATATCAAAATTTTTTAGCATAAACCAAAAAATGCACAAAACGCTTTTTTGAAACTAAAATGTTTAAGTTATCACAATATATTGTGGTGTTTCAAAGGGATTCGCACCTACCCTGTACATTTGATGAGAATTTTATTTAAATGGTTTTAAGTTGTAAGATTGTGGAATTGGACAGGTGGGAGCGAATCGACGAGGATATGGGCTTTTTGCCGACGAGCCGCGCGAGAGAGCGAGCGGGCCGATATTTTGGGCTCTTTGATTTTTGACTCGAGTGAGTTATTTTTGAGAATTGTCTTGATTTTGAGATTGTGATAATTATTTTTGAATAAATGAAGGGATTTTTGTGCAAATGTATTATTGTGTGATTTTTGGATTATTTGGATAATTTGGATATATTTTGATGAATTGCTACTGAACTATAATTGATTTGATTTGGAAAAGAAGAAATTCAAATTGTAAATTTGAATTTGCATTTGTTACTGGAAAATTAAAGTTTATAATATTTGTATGAGCGAACGAGTGTTGTGACTGATAACTCGACGCTTTGGATAAGGCAAATCAAACTTCGTTCCTTTTGAAATAAAATTAAGATTTTATTTTTGTTTTGTACGTTGAATTAAATTGAATTTAATAAATATTATTTCAAATTTGGAGAGGCTGGATACATCGCATTTATTGGTTCCCAGACGTGGGGCTTAAACCTATAAAAATACATCGCAATATAAATACACTGTATGTATATTATCGCAAATCGCCTATGGCATCATCGCCTGATGATGCCATAGTATGGTGAGAACGTTTACGATAATATACATACGGTGTATTTATATATTGTGATAACTTAAACATTTTAGTTTCGAAAAAGTGTTTTGTGCATTTTTTGGTTTATACTAAAAAATTTGATATGATTAATATCGAGTTACACTACTTAAACCACTTATCTATTGATTTTCAAAATGAATAAATAAACTTATTTTGAAAAATTCTAAACCGGAAAACTAAACAAACCCAAAGTAAAAACCTAAAATGAAACGTTAGTTGTAATTAAAAATTACAAAAGTTGTAGATTGCCCCAATTTAAAGATTTCATTCATTTCAAATTGCGTAGAAAAATAATTATTTTAAATAAATAAAAATAATTTTTTCACAAAATTTCAATTTTTTTGCGTTAACTTTCGACAAAATACTTTCAAACAAAATTTTCTAATAACAATACTCAAAAATAAAATCTTAATTGCAAAAATATTTGCACAAAATTATACTTTAAAATCAGCAGAGCAAAATATATACCTCTGTCGTTTTCGCCATCTTGGCAAAAAACCTCCCTCTACTCACTTTTCTCTAAACATTACATTTCAAAAATTAATATAACAAATTTAAATTTAGAAAATCTTTTCTTGTATTTTAATAAATTAGCTATTTATTTTGTAATTTTTTGTTAAACTTCCCCCTCCCCTTCCCAAATTTAGTCTAAATACGGCGCTGAGTTAATAGCATAACTTTTCAATCATTTCAATAATTTTTCCAGGTTTTCCTGATGAGATTCCGAAAATCGAAACGTACGGTTATATAACAGGGTGTCGCAAGCTATATCATTCATTTAAATAGTTTTTGAACAATTTTATGTAAGTTATGAATTAAATTATTGTTCAATTTCATGTAACATGTAAAAATTAATTTTATTAAAAAAATATTATCACATGTTAATAACCTTAACCATTTTGTTAACGTTTAAGCAATCATCAAATTGCACGTGAGCAGCGTGAATTTATTCTGAAAATTCTATTACTTGCGCTACGTTTCGAGATTCCGAACTTGTTGTTAATATTATCTCGGTATAAGGTAATAATTAATAAATAATGTGTACATCATGAGTAAGATTTGATTATTTAGTTAATCGTGCGTTTTTCAGTTGTGATACTGAAAGTATCAATATTGCTAAAAATATTATGGTAAATATTTAGAAACTTGCACCACTATTTTTTATAAATAAGTTGTGCTAATATTTCTGTTTTTTCAAAGTTGTCTTTTAAAAGTTTCAGTAACAAGTTAGCGTTTTTCAAGTTATTATTGAAACTTATTTTGCAGAAGTTTCCAAATAAACTGAAAACGAGTTATATTGCAATAAATAGACTTACGGTAGAAATTTTTAGGTATAATAAATATCCAGTATCCTGTTAAATAGTGGGAACAATAACGTCCACTTGCAATAAAACAAAGACAATAACTACGTTAGTGAAGAGTGCCACTTAAATGAAAGGGCAGACAGATTTAAGTGGTGTATAAGTGTCATCACCATAAAAGTTTTTCCCTTGTTATGTTATGCTCTTTCATACAACTAAACAATGGCTTTTTCATATAACAATTATTCAAAGCACCCTCTATAAACCATATATAATATTGTATCACATTTCGTACCCCCTGGGTCTCAACAGTAACATGTAATGAATTCCTGGTTGGCGTTGACAAATCACTGCAGTGGGACAAATATTCATTCGGCATGTAACAGGACAATCTGGCGATCACGATATGGAAACCATGTCGTCGTACGTTTTTATGATTGATTATGATTATGCGTGAATTATTTTCAAATTACAAATTAACAAGTAATTTAATCGGTTGTTGTCGTTTTAGGCCAACATCATAAAAATATTATTAGATTGAAAATTTTCTAGTTTGAGAACGGAAAACGGCAATCAGTTGTTTTATGGACCTTATTATGGTTATCGATCACGACAATTTGTTATGTCCAGACTAATTCTCGTGCAGAACTTTTTCATTTTTTTGCAGAATTTGCTAATAAATATTGTTTTGTAATTACGGCACAAGTAGATTTACCCACCTAGTATAGTTTATTTTCTGCAAAATATTATTTTAACAGATTATGAATCTAAAAATTTTATTTCGACATTATTAAATTTTCCAATTGAGAATTACAAACATAAGCAGAAACTTGATTCTATTTAAATAAGCAGAAAATAGAATTTTGCTATGTTAAATGGAAGCCACTTTAGAATTCCTCAAATTTTTATGCTCGAAACATTAAAAGCGCTTAAACTCTCATTTTATTTTTTGTAGTTTTCTCTTTATGCAAATACTACTAACTGATTTCTTTCGAAAGAAAAACCACTTAAATTGATTTACAATTTTACTTTTAGATTAAAGATTAGTTCCTACCCATTTTTCTGTTATAATTAAATCAATTAAACGATGTCCGAATTTAACTTACCTACAATTTCCTTTCTTTTAATAAATATCGAAAAAATCTTTATATCAACGATAATAGTGAAAATTTTCCAATAACTTTTCTAATGTGCATTTATCAACTTAATTAAATTGTTAAGCATTTCGAGGCAAATATAATAAAATGGAAATTTTTGTTAGCGTAAAGTTTTATTAAAGGCGTAATGGGTAATTTTTTTTATCTACTTATAATAATTTATTATTTGAAATTTACTAAATTGTATTTATTTAAAATATTACCTATACTTAAATACTTTAATTGTATAAATTTTATTTATACGCTCAATACGAATACACTGACAACAATTTGCCCACTTTAATTTATTGAAATTATTTACAATTACAGCTGAATGCATGATTTAAACCACTATTCCAGATTTAGATTAATTTTATTTCAATGTCATACGTACGCCTACAATAAAACGCATGACAAGATCGACCTTTATTTTTATTCAATAATATTAACTATTATAAAATTTAATATCAGTGCGACTGTTTCTCCTGCAATAAAATTATACCGCAGAAACTTGTGTTCTTAATGCATCCAGCAATATCTTTCGATGTTTTATTTAAGGTTGGAACTACAATTTTACTTTTTGTAAAATTTTTGCAACAATTGGACTGCCAAACTAGTAATTTGAAAATTTTATTATATTGGTAGATTTATTACCTGAAATGTAATTGCAGTAATTCTAAAAGTTCTATAATGAAGTTAGTATTTAGTTTTCCAGGATAGTAGGATCTCCGTAACAAAAGTGACCTGAGCGAAAATTCATGTTCTTAGGGTAACCTAATTTAAGAATAACATTTTAAAATTTTTGTCTCTACATTTTAACTTGTTCCTGAATTTAATTTTGAGTTCTCTAATAGTGAATTTTGCAAGAGGGTAGTTTGAATGTAATATGAAATGTCATCTAGTTATGCATTTTATGATTAACGTTTAATTTTATAATGGCGCACTTTGAATATGTGGATTATATATAGGTATACCTGGAAATAAATTGCATAATTTGTACATCGTTAATTTCTATAATTAAGTTTTATTAGCAACTAAAATTTACATAAAATTTATTTCACGTTTTTAACTTGCACAATGCAATTTAAATTGATTATTTACAATTTAATTATAATCCATGTTCTATTTCTATTTTATAATATATAGAGTTGGAACTAAATAGGAAATAACAGTATCAAAAACATTTCTATAATCTATAATTAGCGTAATTAAATAATATTCCCAGAAATTTTCAGATTTTTCTTTACAGCAGATTTCTAAGGCGAACTAAAAAAAATTGAATTAAATTACTCGACTAAATAACCTTAGTCGATGAGAGGGCCTAATCTTGTAGAAACGGTCAATTATATATTGGTATTACATTTTTATGTTTTCCTTCATTTTAAAATTTGCAAATAATAAGCAAATTTGTATGTAGATATGTGTTTATGCTACTATAAATTGCTTGAGAAATTTTATTTTTCAATTTAGAGCTGATTTTCTAATGCAAAGTTACAGAATAAATAAAATTTACTTAAAGGCGAAGGAGAAATCGGAACATAAGTTTTTGTAGTAAGTACTAGATTTCCATTTACGAGATTTTTTTCATACTATTTCTATGATTTTTAATTTCCTCAGATTTCCCACCGATTCCTTTTTCAAAAAAGAAATGTGATCATTATCTAAAAGTATCATTACGTATAAATAATGATAACCTGGCACAACTTATAATCGAAGATGGGTTTGTTCAAAATTTGAATGATGATTTTTTAATTAAATGAATTCTATATTTAGAAGTTCTCATTAACCAGAAATAATATAACCACTATTGAAATGAGATCGATATTAACTTCTTTTTTTGGTTAATTCGGTATTGAATTCGCCTGGTATATTTTGATACAGTTGAAAATGACATCGTGGTATTTATTTGATATTAGTACTTTCTATATTCTCCAGTTCTTAACAAATTTCCTTAAGGAACAATGATAGGAAATTAATTTCCACGTTTCACTAGAAATATTTTCAGACCTATTTCAGGATTTTATTAAATTTTAAAATGAAGTGTAGACTAAAAATTGACTCTCACATCAGCTATTTGGTGTATTTTTTTCAATTTTTGTAACATATTGCTATAATTAAATAAAATATCTGCACTTATTAGGCTGTGACTAAAAAACACGTAAAAAGAATTTTGCGCAGTACTTGACTTTTAACTAGAGAGCATTGTCTCACTTTTTGTTTGGGGATAATGTTGGTCAGAGAGAGACACAAATTTCAGGAGATGAGTCACTTTTCTATGGTGAAATAACAGAAAACACGCAAACTACCCTCGAAATGGTCAGGCGTGTCATATTCGTGTTTGGAATGTTTCGAAGATTAACTACAAAATGCAAGTTTACAGCTGACATATAACACCTGGTAAAATAGGGTAGATGAAGTTATAAAAGTTGGCTATTTTAATTGAAACTGTATTTTCTGTTCAACGATAATTGATATTTCACGTTGCCACTATCGATTTCGACAGAATGCGAAGTAATCAATTGAAGCTTGTAATTCCTCTTGTTCGGCAATGAATGCCAACGAGGAACGAAGAACGAATTCAATGATTAAGTGGTCAATCCTATTTATACTCTTGTATCGTGCTATGAACCCATTTCAACTTCACTAATTTTGCAAACACGTTATTATGGATACAAGGTACAAGCTAGAACTTTAAGGATACCACACTTCCTATTTTCTAAATATGAATTATGCGAGTACTTTTTAGAGAACCTTGTAATTGTTAAGAAGTTACAAGTTTATTTCACGAAATAGGGTAATTTAATATCAACAATCTTATGGAAAAATCGTGGTTTCGTGTTACAAATAAACCATAATGTCACACGTTTCTGTAATACAATACCATTCTTTTCTGCTTTGCGTCAAAAAATTTTCACTCCATAGTACGTACATATTGGGGTAATTTATATTTTAAAATAGGTCGTTGCTATATTTGAAATTTCCCAAAGATTGAATGCATAATATAAATAAATGCATTGCCATATAAAAATTGAGGTCTAAAAGGTAGGCCAACAGTGATTATATTTGAGGTTTATTATTTAAGGGTTGCCAAATAATATATATCCGAGGATGCATGCAAATGGATTTTAGATATTATTCAACCCTACGCGGAACATTAATTGTGTATATTTCAAAGCATTAGATTTACATATAATTTTATACAAAAAATCGGATGAATTCGCTCGTGCGCAAGTAACCGTATGTGTGTCTAATGAATTTCGCAAAGTAGGTAATCTTGATGGAGGGAAACGAAATTTAATTTAAAAATATTGAATCTTTTCAAAGAACATATTTCATTTTTTTATAATATACTACTATACTCGAGTTTGCCTTTCAATGAAGAATGCGGAGTATTTCAGTTTAAAATAATGAACAGTACTTGGGCTGTCAGATATCATAGTTTTTTATGAGGACCAATAAAATTTTTTTATGATAAAAGAGTGTTCTCATTTATTATGAAGGATGACAACTTAGTAGTACAAAAAATATTTTCTGATTTTTAGCGGTTAAATTTATTGTATTTCATAAATATCCCATATTCACATTGCCGTTTATTAAATATTTTTGAATAATTCATCAGATATAGATAAATATAAAAAGCTGTCTACTCTTTCAAACTAATTATTAGTGTCTAAATAAACTCTAATTTATTCATATTCAAAAACCAGCAGAATTTTAATATAGTTTTCTAGTTTTATATTCTCTCTGCGCAATTGAAAAATTTTAACTTTAAATAATTCCAGAATTATTTGCTTTACTTGATAGTTCAATAGGTTACATCACGTTTGAGAACTAAAAATTCTGCTGAAATGTTGAAAATAAAGTTCTAGTTCTATGAAGTTCAAATATTCTGCATTTATTGGTTATAAATAAAGTACGGACTTTTAAGCATAAAAATCGAGAAAATAGCGCTCAAAATAGCACAAAAAATTGCCATTATATGCATTAAACTTAAATATAGTAATTAATAAGCATTTAAAAAAATTTTGAAATAAAATTTATATGTAAAGTAACACAATGAAAAAGCAATAAAAAGTAGTTTCAAAGTAAAACAATAAAATAATATCAAGAACTTGTGAACAACGAGAAACTTGACAAAGTGTTTAATTTTTAGAGTTTTTATAACTTACAATTTTTATTATTATTTATTATTGTATAAATTCCAATTATGGACGTAAATATTAAAAAAAATACAGTACCCTACAGTTACTGCTAAATAAAAAATCAATATCCTGGTCGCAGTTCTGTAAGGCTCTAGTAGCCAATCGAGCCCTAAGTTACGCTGGCCATTTTTAAGAAATGTGAAACCAGTAAAACGGAGAACATTTTTATAAGGTAATCACCTCCCGTTCGGTACAATAACAGTCTCATCATCAGTAAAATTAAGTCAATAACCATAAAAAAGCATATATACAGGGTGTCCCCATGACCATGGAGAACTTTTGAGGTGGTGATAAAGGACACTTTTCTAAGACAAATTTTCAAATAAAATTTTCTCTTTTTAAAGCAATATTTTGAATATCTGATTTCAAACGGCCATAGCTCCGATATTTTTGAATTTTTAGACTTAATGGATTAAACCTTTTTTCAAGATCATTCGCTTACCTACAAATTAGGTTAGATCGCCTTCTCTTCTAGAATAAACGATTTTCGAGTAATAAATTAAATTAATGGGAAAAATGTAAAAAATTCTGATTTTATTTTGTTTACTTTTCTTGTGAATCCCTTATCTCTAAACAAAACGTCTTAGAAATTAACTAACGTTCCAAATTGGATAGGGAATTTAACGGGCTACAACTTTGGTCAAATAATTTTTTTTTGGGAAACTAACCGTTTTTACAGAAATTCTAAAAATAATTAACAAGGTGTAGGTAAAAAAAATAAATAACGAACTAATTAACAATAATAAATAAACAAAATAAATTAACAAAGTAATTAACTATTCGCATTTTACACTACCGATAGGTGGCGCTGTACTAAACCAATATGTCCGACTTATGCAGTTTTGGAAATCGTGTTTTTTAAATCAATTTGGTTTACATTGGCTAATTTTATAATTTAAATGATATTTAATGGTAAATATATAAAGAATAACATAAAAAAAGATTGAAATATACTCAATTGTTAATTTATTCAATGTAGGTAACTAACTGTTAAATTTTCTTTTAGAGAAAATGGCTACTGAAAATGCATCATTATTGCTTTCATTAGCAAAAATATTTTATTATTAAGATGCTCTACCGTCTTCTAGATATATCAATGAGGGAAAAGCAGTTTTAAATGCCAAACACCTCATTACATGTGGAATGAAACACCAAGATGTTGATGCTATCGAAATATTTGCTTTGTGCTTGCAGACCACTGCTTTAATGAAAAAACCTTATGAAATTCAATGTACTTTTTTAATAAAGGAGGTAATTGAAATCAAAAGTGCATTATGCACTTGCAAAGCTGGAAATTCTGATCGCTGCAAGCACATTTCTGCAGTATTACTAGCATCATACCTACTATTTTTGGGTGGAAACGTATGAAATTTAAAATTTTTGTTTCGCCCACCCTGCTATGACATCTGTAAACACTACAATTCATATTATTAATTGTATTTTTCAGGATTTTATCCATATTACTTAAAAACACTCAAAGCAAAAAAGACGTCGATTACTGCCTATGCTAGTTACCGCTAAGGACATTACGTGGCGCTTCACATTTTGTAAAACGCGAATAAACTAATGCGCTTTATAACAATTGTCTCTCAAATGTTAAACGCTACAATACGTTTTGACATTCGAACAAATTGAGATTTTTGGAAATTTCGGTGCCCTCCGGGTTTGTTTTATTTTTTCACCTTACACATAACAATTTAAAAATATCCCCGAAGAATGACAGAACTCGCCAAGGGTGGAACTCGAAGCCATAGAACTCGTCCGGGTGTCGACCGCGTCTAGCGTAGCGTAGCGGAATGGCAATGCGCAGCGTTTAGCGCCGTAGTCGCTTTAATCTTCTTCATCTCGTGAGTGAGTAACGGGCGTTGGAGATCTTGGGTCAAAATATACGCTGACGCAGGTTTGGTCGCGTCGGTCTGAGTGGTGAATAAATTTAAAGAAGGGGAATTAAAAAATTTGAATTTTGAACTTTGAAGAAGTTTAACAGAAGTTTGCCAAAGTGTGCCGAAAACTAACAAAATGGGATTTTGTGGGCGAACAGTTATTTGAACCTCAAAAAGCGTACGCGTCTATGTCGTGGTGAACCGTCTCGGATGTCTCGCTGGTCGTGCAGTGACGGCCAGAAAAGGGGGTTGGTAAAGGATGTCCCTAAAACGGGAAAAAACAGTTTCGCGATTTGAAACACGATTGTCAATCGATCGACCACGACTGACAACAACATTAAGAGTATATCAAAGCACACGTACCGTCACCAAAATGAGACCGTCACCGACGAGACCGTACCTCAATGTGAGAACGACCGTCTTGCATCGGAGTGTATCATATTACATCTCCCTGCTTTTCGTTATTTTAAAATGCCGTTATTTCGACAACTATTGCATAATCTTAAAAATTTTTTGTGTTATTATACTCAGAAAATTGTCCTCTTTCTAATGGTCAATGGGATAAAGTTCAATTCTTGGGATGGGATACGCAACAGTAACCCAATTTTTTTAAATTTATTGGAAATGTACAAAAAAACATAGCGTCAAATGTTTTATTTTTAGCAAGTTCGTGGACATTTATAACAATTACATTTCTGCTATCCATACTTATGTATAGCAAATTTGCTAGAAATCCGTACTCTAGTTATAAATATCTGTAGCGAATCAGCAATTGGTGTAAGTCATAAAAATTACAGAAGAAAATGATTAACGATAATGATAAGTAAAAGTCTTAACGCAAAGAAATCTTGAAGTCGAAACATCCTTGCCTTGTATTATTATGTTAATATAAAAATTCATATCTATTGCTATGTAATTCTTTATAAATTTTAAGGGAAACAGTTTTTTAAAACTGCTTTTTTTAAAATTTTAATTAAAGATTTTATGTGGTGATATATTTGTATATTAATTATTAAACACATTTGAAATCGGAAAATAAGTAGAAATTAATTTTAATAATCCAGCTATTGCTTTAGGATCAGTTTGATCACGAATGTATTATTTACATGCTTCCTCAATCGTGTCACGTAGAACATGTTTTACGATGCATTTTCAGTGCTACCTACATGTTATCGTAAAATTTGTAACGTATTGATGGTTGTCATTTACTGAAATTGTTATAGGATTATTATCGGTATTGAAGATAAAATTTCAGATATGGCGTTTAGTTTTATGTGGGTTTTAGGTTAAATACTAATTAAAAAATTTAAAAACTGTTAGGAAATGAACTAGGGGATGTAAAAATGCTGTATTTAAATTTCAGCAGTAACGAAAAATTTTTAAATTTAGAATTTCGTGCTCAATTTTACTTCTAAAATCAAACATTGTTTAGATATTTTGGTCGTCGTGCAAATTTTCTTTTGTTAGAACCACTTGTTGGTATTCTGGTAAGTTGAGAACTTGAGAAACCCGCATCTCAATATTTGGCTAATTATATGATTTATACAAGTAGAAGAGGTCGATTACCAAAACATTTGAAGGGTGAACCAAACTGTTGGTTTTCTGTTTGTTTAAGCTTTGTTTAGTTTTGTAACGAAAGAATACGTTCTTAATTAAATTTTCATTATTTTAATTTAAAATTAAATCTCTTATTGAAATAGGCTGGCTCTGGCACGAACCTTTTTTTATATTTCGGTTACAAAAATGATAGTGTATTTCATAATTACAAATTTTCATTGCTTTTTTGCAGTGGACCTCTAAAAATGATTATTTAAATTTTATAATTTTATGTAGTAGTATACGAACTTCTCTTTCTGTGAACGAAAATGGAATTTACTTCCGGTTATTCAAAATAAGCGCTTTAAGTTTAATTTAATGCAAACAGAGAAAAATATATTATGTAATAATAAAGTACACTGTTGACTACAAGATTACAAGAACAGCCCAAGGCGATTACTACAAGTTCTGACAGCTTGAATATAATTGAAACTAAGTGCTTTAATACTTTGTTTTATGCAACTTTGGTCATTAAGATTAGCGTAATTCAACTTTTAGAAAATAATAATGACCTGTTAAAATTGCAATTTAGAAAATATCACATAAATCATAAAATTAAGAAGTTTAATCGTTACATCACGAAGGGATCTTAAAAGGGGAACATTTAATATTTCTTTCAAATTGCGAACGAAAAATTATTACATTTATGGCGCAACACGTGTCTATATGTTTTCCAGAAATGTCACCTATTCAATCAGTTCGTTTAAATGTTTAAAAGCAAAAATTTTATTTCAAAGCTGTTTATCTGAAATATTTATTTTAAATCCTTCGTAAATAAATATTCGAATAAATAACGACAACGTTCGCGTCCACGATTTCTTTTGGAAAAATAGAATAATTTTAAAAACATAAATTTAATTAATCTTTGGTCAATGATAATTTACATATTTTGGTTATTTATTATTACAAAATTATTGGATGCAATAAATTCACGGAGTAACGTCAAATTTAAAATAAATTATTTTTACGTAATTGATAAGGTAACCAGTGGAAATTCGTGGTTGGGGACAATTACAAAAATTGAGGTAGTCAAAGTGTAAAGAATTATTCAGAGTTGTCAATAATAATTAATTTGTGTTAAATTGATGTATAAATAGCAAATAGCTAAATTGCCGAATGAGATCATTAAAATCATTTTTAAATTTATCAATAGAATTTCAGTTAAGGGTAGAGGCAATTCTTGAACGCAAACATTCAATCAATCAAATTAGTGTAAACAGTGTAATTGCCTAATAAGATCATCATTTCATTCAACAAGCTGATGCCTGTAGTAAAAGACAAATCGGCAAAAATTCTTGTACTATGTATGTAGTGCTCGATTTTTTCACCTCGAAATATCTCTAAGATACGAATCTATTTGATAAATTAACCATGTAACCAATCAGATAACAGTAATTTAAATTCACTGTAACAAATCAAAAATTTGATTAATACCTTGATTTATTTGGATTTGATGAAGATTAGTGGAGCGTTATAAAAACCAAATCGGATAACCGCAACTTGGATATTCGGAATTTTACTGTATTATTGCTTTTAGAATGTTAATCAGAAATAATTTATATTTCGAGTACGATATTGTACTCTATGATAGAAAAATCAAATTGGAATTTTAATGTAGACTTTCTGATTCGTTTTTATTATTTTATTAAAAGTAAACAAAACGTGTAACGATATTTTTACAGTCAAAACGTATAAGTAGTATACTTCATAACGTGTCAATTTACTTCTATTACGTATGTTGAAAGTTAATTTATGTACCTAAATTTCATTAATAGGTAATAAAAGCACGTAATATGACCATAAGCTATGACAAACAACATTATTTATTAGTGTCAGATTAGTTTTGTTTACGCAAATAAAGGGTAGTCTGTATTTGTTATTAATAAGGCAGTTAACATAATTGCTTTGTAATAAAAATGAAAAATGTCCACGCAAAATCTAAACAACAGTACAGAATATAATACCGAATTTTAGGATTTGAAATTAAAAATATGTACAGCTAAAATGAATTTCACGTTTAAATTTAAATCGTGTACATCGGGTTAACTACATAATTCAATAGCAAAAAATTTACATTGCTGTGGTCACCGAAGACAGGAGGGGTTACTGTGGAGATTCAAAGGATATTGAAACTGGTCTGCACTAAAAATAATAATATGAATTTTACGCAGGATTAACTGTAAAAATGGATACAATATTGTATTTTTTTAATAATTTTGTAAACATACATTTCGAGTGCAAAATTGTTCAAGTTTGAGGTTTATAAACATGACTTTTACCAAAAGCTTTTGTTGCTTATATCTGATTTCAAACGAACTTCAGAAGCGTCAGGAAATTATGTTTTTTAAATTAATTACTTCATAATAAGTTATATAGCAATTAAAAATGATATTAAACGGCAGAGAACATTCTAATGTAGTATTTTTCATAGAAATTATTAGAAACTATCGACGATTCCATTGCGTCACAATTTTGCAGGAAATGTATAGTCTCTTATTAGTTTTTCTTTCATAGTTTATTCTTTTCTTGTTGAAGTCAGATTCTGATTTTATCAATAAATTTAATAAAAATCTATCAGCCGTAAATCTTACCTCTTTTTGATAACTGTAAATTCTTTACACAAACCGATTCGAAATTAAAAGCACCCCCAGAAATGAGGAAAAAAGGAATTAAATAAATTCTGTGAAATTTAATTAAACGAATTAAGAAAAATTATGGATAACAAGGGAACGGGGTTAAACAGCATACTCTCAAAAGTATGCAGATAAGCGTAGAAAATAAGGCTAGTGTCGCACCGTTAAATATGTTTAAAGTTTTTTTTCTATTTTCTAAGGCTACATGAGTAAAATAAATTCAAAGTTTTCCGCCTCTTCCAAATTCCGTTTAAGTTATGGTAACGAGTTTTCGATAACTTTTATTCTTTGCGAAATACAACAAAAACAGTTAAATACAGAAGTAAATTTTATTCAAGTGAAAGTCTTCCAAAATTTATATAGATTTCTTTCCTAGGATCGAAAGTTATTGAAACTCCATAATATTAATCGGTGAAGACGTAGACCTGTTCGTACTTGTAAAAGTTCTGGCTTCTCTATCTAATATTGGTTTGCCGAAACCAGGAAATAGAAAAATGAAGTCAAAATGTAAAAAAGAAATAAAATGGCAAAATTTTCAAAATTAACAAATATTTTGGCAAAATTGCTGATCATGAATTGATCAAGTTTTTACCTTTCGTTCATTCCGTTAGTGTTTGTGATCAAATCCGAGCGTTTTTGAAATCTATTAAAGCAGCTGTAGAAGAAACCGAATTTTTCAATAATTTGAATTTTCAAAGATCAAACTACTTTGTCTGCTGAAATGCTATTAAAACTTCATGCGGGGTCACAAGTCTGAATTTTACAAGTAGAGAATTTACTTAGCTTTAAGTTTATATTTACATAACTATTTTTGAGGTATCCGTAATTTTTTACGCTCTAAATTATCTGCCGCCTGGTCTGGCCTGGCTACAAAATGTAAATATTATATAAAATTTTCTCCTAGTTACTTATCACGTGAAATTAATTAACTTTGTGCACCCGTATGAACTAAATTTTTTTGTTTTACAAGGTAAATTAAAATAATGTATTTGGTAAGGAATTTCGTCAGTACCGGATATAGGGTAGGCAACGCGAGAATTTTCTAGGGCGCAAAAAATCAGCGCCTCGAATTATTCGTTCCAGCAGATTATTAATTTTAAAATAATAATCTAATTTACCACATGCAAAAATATGATATTATTTTATAATTATTGTTTTCGTGGAGACCTTAAATATCTTAAAGGTTCTTCCAGTGGCGGATTTATACTTTTGCCGCCTAGGGGCTACTGGTACAGATGAAAGACATTATTTTATTTATTTTAAAATTTTAAATTTTACAACTTAAAAAATACTCTAATTATTATTAATAGAATGCTATGCTAACATTTTTTTTAAACCACGCTTTCGTTCCTTGCTTCTGATAGTAACAGATACTAATGTAAATTATTATAAGAACTTTCTTCGTAAACTAGATTTTAAAAACGAATTTTCAATATCATCAAAATCCAATCTTTTGGTTAGTCAGAATTGCTACATTCTGAAGGCGTTTTTCGGTCATTGTAGAGCGTGATTAATTTTTTATTTTTTTTAAAACGGAAAACGACCTTTCCGCTGAACAGTTGGATGCAGGGTTTGTCAAAAAAGTCTCAGTGCGATATTAACAAGGGATATTAACATCTTGTAGTTCGGTGTCATGCAGAACTTGGCAACATTGAAGTATTGCGATTTTGGATATTCTTCCAATTCTTTCAAGAATCCAAAAAATGTATACACTCGTTCAAAAAAACCTCCATTGTTAGTAGATCTTCATACAAATTACACAATCTCCTTCTGTGTTCAGTAAGTGTCTTCATATCAAAGTCTTTTTTGCCAGCACTAATAAAAAATCCAAACGAGTTGAACTCATCATGCACAGTTTCTTTTTTTTTATCTATTTCGATATTTAATCTGTCAATTACCATATTTTAAGTATTGATAATGAAATTTTCTGTACTTCTCTTTCTCGGGTTTCATCTGATTGGATTTTTTGTATCTTTTTCCTGTTCTTTTCATCTTCATACTAAGTTTGCTTTCGCTAGCGCTCGATTTTCAAAATTGTCAAATGCTCTTTTTATACTTTGAATGTACTCTGATAATGATCCGTACAATACTGATACAGTTGATAGATCGATCTCAGATCGATTTGATACGTTAAATCGAGATAAAAGATCTCTCCATAAAAATGACAAAAAAGGCGTTTCTAACCCTTGAAATCGAAGAATGTAACTAGATGCTTTACATTACTAAGACACATGACTTATGGTCTGATGAATTCTGGTAGCTTTTTAAATACTCGTTGGCGTGCTTTCAATCATCAAAGCCTTCTTTTGCTAATTTTGATATTTCTCCAAAAAGTTGACATGGTATACCAGAACTTTCTGGGTACATTAGGTAAGATCGTCTTATTTTCTGTTCATTGATGAAGCTAGTTTCAAACATAGTTTGAGTTAGATAGCGATGTTGTCCTCCAATGAATCTTTTGGAGCGGCTAAAATTTAATTTTCAAGTGTCTTGATTGGTTTTTGGTTTTTTATATTACAGCGTAACTAAATTAATTATAAATTATATCTATCTTTTACTAAGTTGCTCAATCGTCAAACAAGAACCACCCACAGTTGAATGAAAAGCGCAAAGTTAGAGAAATTGATAGTTTATTCAAGTAAGATAATACTAAAATAGTTACTACTTCCTTTTTCTATAACTTTATTTTAATTTATTTTATTTTAGAATGAAGCTTCCGGGAACAAACAATATTAGAACGATAACAATGAAAAAGTCGTATAATAAAAAAGCGTTTATAAATAGTAGTTTATTTTATTTTAATTTTTTAATAAAATTAATTTTTATATGTTATATGAAATTGAAAAATAATTTAATTCAGAACTTACATAAAATTGTTGAAAAACTATTTAAATGAATGATATAGTTTGCGACACCCTGTTATAACTGATGTTTCGATTTTCAGAATCTCATCAGCAAAACCTGGAAAAATTATCGAAATGATTGAAAAGTTACTACAAAAAAAGTAGTAACTTTACTTTTCTAAACTTGTTGTTTAATATACTATTAAGTTTTTGCACACACAAAAATTTTATACACTAATTCTTCTTCTTGTTTCCAATTCCTGCAGATAATTTACTTGCAATTTCTCTTATATACAAAAATTGATTTTCGATTTACTCTTCGGTTTTATTTTTTTATACAGGTGTCATGTGAAAGAGTTTTTCCGGAGCGGCAAATGCCTTTATTCAAATATCACACTAAATGAAAAATGTAATAATACATACCAGTTTTACGTGAAATTTAAGCAAATTTTAGGTTGTAATGTAAAATTTTGTACTTTTTAAGATTTATAATTTGCTTTTATGAAACACAAAAATGTTTGGAAAATTATACTGGGCAAAGCAATCTTGCTATGTTGGTGTTTATCATTAAATATCCCATTATAAATAGTGTAATTTTCTTTCCGAACAGATTGTTCCCATTTATAATTTTTATTTGATATACCTATGTTTTTTGTGCAAAAGTACATAACATACAATAATGTGTTTTCATGTAAGTATGAAGATTCGGTTCGCAATTGTTCTCTTAGTTTATAATAAAATCCAAGTGAAATTGCGCTATATGTAAATTTTTTGTAGAACTGCTATCTACAGTTTGATAATATAAAAATTTATTAAAAATCTTTTAAAATTATTTTAGTTTTTCTCCCTAGTATGATTAGGAAAGATTTTTTAAGACACCAGAGTTAGCACAAATGGATTGACACAATTTGAACGATATATAGACATGCTATGTCGACTCGTCTGTACTGTTAAGCTTTAATATAAGCGCCAATTTTTGAATGTAGTCAATAATTCTCACACTTTTTGACGTCTGTTAGAGAGTAAAACGATAGTAAAATTTAATTTCTTTCAAGTCGACATCAGCGTGTTGCCGTTCATTCTATTTCCTTGATTTTTCGTGAGCATTTGAATCTATGAATGTAAGTAACGAAAGTGTTTTTGGAATATAACTAAGACAGCTTGTCACTCGATTTAAAATGTAATTTTTATTTATTTTACGCAGGGAAAATCCAAATCTCTGAGTCTATTGATGCTGCTTTCCAGGTTCAGTTTGTCAATGTTACGAGCGATGAACATGTCCTGTTCTCATTTCACGGATCGCTACTGCTAATTAGAATAATCGTTTCGATTTTGTGTTGTATGCGTTTCCATTACGGATATAATAGCATTTTTAATAATTCAAGAGTCCAATAAAAATACAAATTAGTAATTTAAAATTCTGTAATTGAATAATTTCGAAAAATATTGATCATTTTTGTAATTATGTTTATTTTAATTGTATTGGTTCCAATTCCAAAACAACATATTGCTTATCTTTTCTATGTATAACTCGACGTAAACGAGCACTAAAATTAACTTTATATGGCTACTCTACCATAAGTTACAAAATCAATTATCCGTAAAATATCGAAATAGCCACTAAATTGTTATCCAGCTGTTAAGCCACTGTGTGTGATAGTATCGGACACCATGTGCTTTTATAAGCTTCACCTTATAAACATTTTTCAGTCAACCAATTCGACTCAAATGTTTATAATAAATAAATCATTATTATTAACAATTAAAACTTACTCTTGACATTTGCAATTAAATATTTTTCCACACAACAACCGCCATCGGGGAATTAAACAGTAATATATTTTTATTTGTAACACTCTGTATATTCGTACTTTGATACATAACATATTTTCTCTCTCATATTCCATGTTATGTGATTATCACAAAATTATTATTTTTCATGAAAACTACACTTGAAACTCTTTTTATTTTTTCAAGAGCACTCTAGTATAGTTTTAATGAATTTTTTTAGTTACATTTTCTAAAGCTTCTAAGTATAATTAATTATATTTGCAGATTTAGAAATGAAATTATATTTTGTACAGAAAGCAAGCATTTATTCAAAATGCTCAATTTTTAAAGCTGTTGTTATATTTATTGCATGTACATTATAGCGGTGGTTCATCAGAGGAAGCAAAGGAAGGTTCTTAAATAAAAAATCTTCGAGCTGCTACTGTTATCATATGATGTAAAATTTAAAACAATAAGGGCCGGCATTATAAACAACAAATAACTAATTTAATCAATAGATAAGTGGTTTAAGTAGTGTAACTTGATATTAATCATATCAAATTTTTTAGTATAAACCAAAAAATGCACAAAACACTTTTTCGAAACTAAAATGTTTAAGTTATCACAATATATAAATACACCGTATGTATATTATCGCAAACGTTTTCACCATACTATGGCATCATCAGGCGACGAAAAAGTGTTTTGTGCATTTTTTGGTTTATACTAAAAAATTTGATATGATTAATAACTAATTTACTTGTGAGATTGTCAAATAAGTGAATTTACTTGCTAGATTTGGGTATAATAAAGCACGAATAGTTTACTCTCGAACTAAATCTAGCAACTAATTTAACCCCTCGATTTTGTTCAACTAAATATTTACTTGTGAAGTAAATTGACAAGTCAAATCATTTGTGAGGTTATTCGTTTTAAATGAAAGGGATTCCATGAAAAGTGCAAGAGCGCTCAACCAGTGGGCGCTAGTTGTAAACTTACACATAGAATATAACCGTTGATTGGTTGATACTATTCTTCAATCAACGCTATAACCATAAAAATTAAAAATTAGTTTTAACGTATCATAAAATCTCATGTACCATGACAAAGACATCTGGTATCAAAATGTCTAAACATAATAGGAAAGTAAATATTAAGTTAGATATTTACGTGGTTACTTTCCTTTATAGTACTCAAATTTTATTTCGTAAATTTTAGTAGTCAAGTAAATTTACTTTGAAACTAACTATTGATTTATTTATGCTTTATAATACCGGCCCTAAGTAGATATTGTGTGTGCGACGCTTCCAGTAACAGGTACTGGTTTCCAAAGTTTGAGTATTACCACACCAGATCTGTGAAATATAAAAAATCATCAGCATTGTTTTTACAAAGTTTAGCATCAATTTATGGACTATATGGAAACAATTCGGTGAAATGTTTGAAAATATAATACGCGCCAAATCATTCTGTTAGAATGATTTGGCCCAGACGCCTTAGACCACTGGTCTAGGCTCTGCAACCTTTTGAGTCGGAAGAGTCAAAAATTACAATTTACAAAATTTCAAAATTTTTAAAGAGCCATAATATTTTTTCTTGCCAACAATAAATATAGTACTCGCATAAATAAAGTTTTTTGATAAAAAAAACTAATCTATTTATTCATAAAAAAATATCTATTTATTCATAGTATATAAGTAGTGCTTTCACAACAAATTAGATAATATACAGGGTGTCCCAAAACTCAACGTCATCCTTGAGGGCTGATAGGCCAGCTCATGACTGACTAGAATATCAATATATATGGTCGTGTTCTGAAATGCAAGAATCATAATTTATTTGTTTTGTAAAATAATTTTGAAGTTTTGTTTTAAATTATTGTAAACACTAGTACATAATTATTAAGTTTGAGAAATAAGTGGGAACGTGAAGGTAGAGTAGGAGTGAGTTGCACTCGTGGCAGACGCCGTTGCGTTGGACTAGCGGAAGGATCATCATTCCCGCAATGCAAAAATTAAAATTTGATTTTGTAAATGATGGTAAAACTAATAAACGTGAATTTTAATTTAATGAAAGTTGTTTTTTGTTTAATTAATAAAGTGCAGTACAAATAAAATAATAAATTTGGAAGTTTTTAGTCGTTGCGTAGAAATACGTCGCAACGAATTTGATAGACCGGCGAGCATATGTCGATCGCACGTGTAACATCGAGGCCAGAAGGTAACAAATTTTTGACTTAGCAACAAAATTAAAATTGACAATTAAACTTCAACTACAAGAGTCTCATCCTCTAAAATAATCTGTGTAACCCAGCTAATTTCTCAGAAGGAGAAAATTTATGAATTTTATAAAGTTGGGGGCATGGCAATATATTATGACCTTAGTAAAAAGTCGTTCGTTTTTAGTTATTAGCACTTTTATAAATTTTGTGATAATCGACACCTTAAATACGTTTTTCGAGTGCCACTGGTACGAAATTCTATAATTATTTTAATATTATAGTTTTGGTTACGCACTCCTGAATAGCACTGCTGTTGATCACAGACTAAAATAAAAGTAATAGTGTCATACTTTTAGAAAAAAAAAGTTTTTTTCCGACTTTTTTTTATTCGCTGACTCTAACTCTTGCTAAAAAATTGCTCATCTAGTCTAGTTTACAAAAAGGTATCAGATTTGCTATGTTTTACTTTAGAAAAAAAAGTATTGATATTTTACTGCAAATGGAACTCATTGTGAAATTATTTTAGAACGATTTTTAAATGTTTTCTTTTTCATAAAATAAATAATATTTGCGTATGGAACTAAAGAACCGCAGCTTTATATCAAAAGAGCCGCAGGTTGCCGACTTCTGGTCTAGACCATAAACACTACTAATACGTACACTAATATGGTGACAAGGTAGTAAACCTTTCGTTTCCTGGACAGCTGAAGCTATGTATGCTAATATCGAGAGCCTCTGCTTCACGTAAAAATATCTACGAAATTATATTTGGGAAGGTGATGATAAATATTTTATGGAAATGAAAGAAAATGTAGATTTAGCGAGAGATCTGGTAGAAAATCAGGCTAATATCTGACGACAGTCGGAATAAAAACGAGTTCTTGGCAGAATACCAGGTGCAACTGGTAAAATTTAAATTAAACTGGGGCAAAATTTACAATTTTGTAATAAATTTCGGAAAATATGTACTTACTGTATATGTAGTAAGTATGCAATATAAAAATGTAAGTTAGTACAGCAAACCGTTACGTAAGAAGTAAGCAATATAACGTAACATAAATATCTTGTAATGTTGAATAAGTTCAAGTTTTCCGTAAAATCTATGTAATCAGGTTGTGCCAACCTGATACCGTCAAGATTTATTCAAATAGAGCGGAATTTGATATAACGTTAAATAGACGTGAATAAAAAAAACGTCGAAAAACCGTTTATGTGATAACTGAAAGCTAAAATCCCATCTGTTCTACACAGAATAACTTGACTGTAAGAGACAGGTTTGCGAAAAAGAGAAGTAACTCTTCAGATAACCAATAACTACTAACATTTAAATTAAATTAGTTAAATTTAACCAAATTAATGGGTAAGACTTACACATGAAATCAGAGCAGAATATTAAATTCTGTTAAATTACATTCTTTATATAACCAGCAAAAACATAATTACTATATCCCAACATTTATATTTTTAAACCTTTTTGTGATTATTTACAAACAGCCTTTATACTAAAATAAATTATATGAGTACGTGTAAAATAAATTTAAAAAACTTGTTCTGCTCTTTTTTGGCTGCAATTTATCGGACAGTTTTAATGTTTTAGTTCAATCGAGTAGTTTTATGGGCAGTGATGATGGTGGTCGATGTTTTGAGTTTTAGAAAATCTATTTAACAATAAATTACAAACACACTCTATTTGTAAAATTGGAAGGCCTGAAATTAATCTATTTTATTGTCACCTCTTAAAAATTGTAAAGTTATGAGAAAATTGACGAAGGAAGGAAATAAAGTCTGCATTTAGGTACTTAATTCTAATTTATACATTTGTTTAAATTTTGAAAATATACTAACCAAAAATTGTAATCTAATAAATATTTTTGACTTTATATTTCGTTCTTCTGATGTCAATTTCCTATTTGGAGGTATTGGCTTTCAATCAAGAAACACGCGATAACTTCTAGAGGGCACCTGGTAATTGACTATCTTTAACTTTCATTGAAAAAGGAAACTAATACTGCACTGTGTTGGTTGAAGTTATTGCTACTTAACCTTCTATAAAGTTGATTGTTGATTCTTGGTTGATTCTAGACTAGAGCATAATCGAACTTGCTTGTTGGATATTTTCAAGGGAATTAAATTTATTTTTACTGTTGTTGAGTTCAAAAGCTTCCTACCTTATGACTCTTTTTATTATTTTAAAAATTATTTAATTTTTCTTGCTTAGATCGTTGCATTTTTACCTTGGAGGGTTTTTTTGAGGTGATTCCTCTTTGATGTTCTGGTTGCTCTTGTGGTTTATTTACTATCCTAGTCCTTATTGTAATATTATATCTGTATATGTAAATCCGTTTTTAATTAAGAATGCTTTTGACCTCAATGGATGTTAACACACATCGTCTATTGAAATTCACTGCGTTTTGTATTGAATATTCTGCTTAGATTTACTGTGATCTACCTTTGTACCTTTTGTTTTCATCTCAATGTTTGAAATGAAATTACCCTTAAAATCCGGGTTCTTCGGTAGGTTTAGGTAGCTCTTGCAAATTTCTGGTGTATTATAATTATGTAGGTATAAAAAAATAATTAATCTATTTTATTTAATAGTATATATGTACTTCTTAAATTACCATTTGTGTGTATTAATTACTTCATCAAGTTTAATACTGTGAGGTTTCCTTTATTTTCTGTTTAATAGCTGTTGAATGAAGACTTATAATTTCCTCATTGATGTCAAACAAGATCGCTTGTTTAGAGTTTGGGAAATTTCACCTATTCAATACTTGGGTTAACATGAATGTGGTAAATAAACAAAAAAATTTATTTTGTTTGGAAAAAAAAGTTACTACTACAGTTATAGCTGGGATGTAATCTAAACATTGATGCAAAGATCTGGATACGAATCTGTATGTGATTGTAAGATTGTAGATTTATAAAAAAATAAATCATATTTTAACACATTGTAAGTTAACATTGCAAAAAAATTAATGAAATGCTGGGTCTTCATAATCGTATTACTCCTTGGTTTCTAAGGATTCTCTTAATTAAAAAAAAATCATTCACGACTGAACTGAATAAATCACATTATACTGCTATAAATCTCCTTAGTATGAACATGAAATTTTAATTAGATTTATAAAAAAAATAAATCAAAACAGAATTATTAATTCGTGTTCTTAAGAAACTAATCGTAATTCAGTCGAATGTTATCACATTAAATACGATTGTGAACTTAATACTCAAAATGAAATTGTCATTATTACTATATATGTATATATCTGACAACTATTAAATTTTCGTTCCAATTCTGTAACTATCTTTGGTTGACATCGCAATAGCTATAATATTAGTTGAGTAAACCTCAAGTCGGAGTTAAATTTAACGAAATACATATTTGCGTTGTCAGTAGAATTTACAAAAGGGAAATTTTATGTCTCTGACAATTTATCAGACAAGAGTACGTTAATAGATTACTAGGAAAAGCAAACCGTATTATCGTTGACGAACTAGATATTTACTTCACTATGTAACTGCACCCTCGAGAATCGTTTATTCGACCATCGTTCTCTTTTGCCATTAGTGGAAATAACATGACAAATACCAAGGATTTTCTGAAAAATGCATATGGCTTCTGTTTTCACAGTACAAATCGATTCGGTGCCCGTATTGAAGTGGCAAACATCTTTGTTCAATTCCTTACAACATAAAACTTTATATTATTTTTCTTTTGAATTAAATAATGTTGTAGAATATGTATTTACTTTTATAAAACAATTTTTGTACGAAAATACCCCCCCTGGTACTGCATGTAAAATATATATGAAAATAAACATATAAAATTGTAATTGTAATGAATTTTATTTGCACAAAATGTAACCATTATTAGACGTTTAAAACGTTTCTGCTTTATTTTTAAAAATAAATTCTATTGTTGTTTGTTAACTGTAACTGACATCTCTCTGTATTGTTTCTGTTGTGTAAAAATTGCAACGGAAATTATCATGCAGCCGCAGTTGAAAATAACATAAAGCGTAATGTTTGTTTTGTAAGCGATCGAGTTACTTGTATTGTTCAATACTATAAGTTAAACGAAATTTTATTATCTCCATAAACGTATAAATGCTTACCCAAGTTAACCAGAAGCCGTTATAAGTGCAAAAACTAAAGTTATTTGCTTTTATATTCAAGTGTACGAGAAGTATGATGGTAATTTTGCAAATTTATGTAATAAATAATAGAAAACTTCCAAATTTAGTATACAATTTATATAGAAACTTTCCAATAGCATTTGAAAATATCTTTTATAAAATAAGAGGTTAATGGCCAACTGTAAAAGGAATCACTTGTACCTCTGGTTTTATAAATAGCTATTAATCTCCATGTAATTTCGTGTTATTAAAAACATTCGTATATTATAGAAAAAATTGTTCTGTTTTGAATCTGTTTTATATTGTAGTGGTATTCTCCTTATAATTTTTATAAGGTAGAATCCTTTACTATCTCTAAAGATTTTACCTCGGCTAGCTTTACTCGTCGTAAAGCAATGAGCTCTCTCAGAAGTGAATTCCTGTGACAAATCTCTATTGTCGAATTAGAAAGAAAAATGATCTTTTTAAGTCAAACTGAATTCAATTTATTTTTGAAAGATGAAATTTGGTACGTGACAATCTCACCTTTAGCAGATTTAAATTTTGGGTGTAATGTGTGAATTCGTAAATTTAGATGTACATTTACTATCATCAAACGTACTCGTGCTATCATCTAATTTTATTAATCCTTATGGTGTTAAAGTGTAAGCATAAATTTGTACAAAATAAGCAATGTTTAATAAAAATTTTAATTTAAAAACGTAGTTTGAAATTATAAAGTTTTTGTGAAACTCCTTTCGTTGGTACGATACTGGCTGAATGTGATCGGCTCGTTTTAGTTCACTGTTGTTGGCGGTTTGTGCATTTGGCGTGCTGCAATACAGGTGTTACTCCCGGCTATCGTTGGAAAAAATCGCAAATTTGCTCTTCGTATTCTACATAAAATTTTACGAGTGTTGTGATTATTCACATAAAATAATTCTTCCAATTTAGGTAAGTAATTTCAATTTATAATTTCTTGAAAACTTGACGTCCAAAATGGCTGCGCACCGATTTAAAATCGCAATCTGGTTCGGAATTTTAAATTTCAGGTACCAACCTGACGCAAATAATGTCGTCTTTGACGTAACGAAGAAAAACTCCGCTTCAAAATAAACTCGTCCTTTACAAAAACTTGTGAAAGATTCACTCACAAAACTAATCGCTCAAGACAAAAACGCAATTAATCGGATGACCTTTGTTTGTCCAGTTCTTAACTCGTCTCTCTGCAACGCCAATTTTTAAAAACACCTGCTTCAAACTTGAAGAAACGAATCTCCAAAACGTAACTTAAATGTTTGTACACTGCCGAACATTTTATTCTTAGTTTTCTTGACCACCGCACTTCTTATAAATTATTCTGTTAAAAATAAATGTGTAATCGTGTCGTACATAAAGTCACTCTGCGTCTTTCATCTCTCAAAAATTTGTTACTTCTATCAAAACGAAGCGGTTATGATAAATAAATGAAAATCGAAAGTCGAGTTTGTTACAAAATTACACTACAATATATTGTCTCCGTTTTGAAGTCTAAAATTGACCAAAAGCTGAAGATGGAACTTTTTAACGAAAATATACTTAGTGCAATGTACTACAGTGGAGTGAGAGAACCAGAATTAGAAGATTTCGAAGGAAGCTACTGACGCGTTGGCATCGTTTCTTTTAAGTGATAATTAATATCATAAGTTTTGTAAAATATCACTACCTAACGGTTTAGGTGTTGCTAGGGGTGTCAGATGGCTGAAAAGATGTTTTGAACGAAGCTAAACGGCTCCTAAGCTATAAACCTGTTTTTAAAAGGGTGTCGTCTGGCATTTGTTTTGATATTTAATTTATAACATCCAGAGTCGAAGACAATGTTGCTAAAGCTTTGTCAGAAAAAGTCAAAAGATCATAGATGGGTTGCAAAAACTAATAAAGAAAGGGTGGGCCAAAAGTAAATTTCTGAAACAGAGTGGCACTTTCCTTAACTACTATTTTGCAACATAACATACGGACTATGTTTATCATCAACTATTAAACCGATTTTGATGAAACCTTCGTCTGTGAAGATGTGTTATAGTAATGTAATTTTGAGAAATATTTTTTTATTTTAATATATAGGCCAATCATAGACGTCTCCAACTTATGATTATACTAAAAATGACATAATGATACTTGAACATTGGCAAAACATAAACTAATTGATCTACCTAAAATATTAACAAAATGAAAATGGAGTTGCAAGAAGTTGGAAGTTGCGTTTGGAAGTATTATTCGGCAACATTTACTTGTGAATTTAAAATTCTGGTACATTCGGCCGATATCGATGTACAACTAAACATAACGCAACACTTAGAAAAAGTGTTTTTAAAATTTTTGGTAGTGCACCAAAAACAAAATTAAATATTTTTTATTTAGTGGAAAATAATGATGTACGATAATTCTTACGAAACATGTTGTGGTTTAAATAAAAATTTAAAAAATAAGATAATCTTTCATTTTGCGAAAAATCCTAACAAATTATTTTTTGTTTATTTTTATAACAGTTATAATATACTGAGATGACCCGAGCTATGCAAATCTATAAAATTTGCTTGTTCCAAAATTTATTCTAGCTGGGTATCCATTAATTAACATGAGATTCTTCAGTATTTAAAAATTGTTAATTAAAAATTAAAATTATATTGAATTATTCTGACGAAGACGTGTACCAAACGTTGAAAGCTCAATAAAAACATTATTATTAAACGTTTTATTAACTTGTTTATTTCAAGATTATTTAATTAAAAATTAAAATGCTCAATCTTTTGTTACCTTCAATGTGGTATTGGACTTTTGCTCCATGTGCGCGCTCGCTATGCATATGGTATTCCAGCTGGCTTCAGTACGCCTGGTGAAACAAATTTTGCTGCGACGTATTTTAACAAACTCTTCACTTTTCCAATTTTATTTAACACGTGCACTTCATTTTTACCACCATTAAAAACCAAACATCAACTCAATTTAACTCATTTATTAATTTTCAAACAATTAACATTTTTAAAATTTTCATTGCGGGAATGATGTTCGTCCGCTCTACTCGACGTCAAGGCCTTGGCCCAACTGTACTGCCTTTTAAGCCCTACTGTTTCCAGTACTATTCTCCCTACCTTTATTTTTATAGCAAATTTTACAATTTTATACAATGTGATAATAAATAAATAAATACTAAAACAAATTTAAACTTTAAAATAATTTACAAAATAAATGGATTATGGTTTTTAGCATTTCAAAACACGACAATACATTCAGGGTCAGTAGAAAAATTAGACGAGAAGTGAAATATGACCAAAAATTATGATCACCTACTTCTAAAATTTCAAAGTAATTATATGATATTTTTAAAAAATTTCATATTTACAAATATAACTACTTTTTGTACATACGCTAATTTTCAGTCTTGATTTTTTATCTCTTGGTCGTAGACTTCTGCGAATATATGTAATTGATTTTTGCTTCCATCTTTTCAAGATGCAATGCAAACTTGCAGACCGAATGCAGACTTTTGGGAGGAGTATATGTTCCTCTTATATGTTCAATTATTTATGAATTGAAATTCCTGACCACTATAAATTAAGTTAAATAAGCTTCCCATATATGCAAGATATGGGAAGCCATAAGGGAGCAGATATAAACTCTTACCAAGGTAATAGCCAAACTGAAGCAAATAATACCAATAAGTTTAGGGAGACAATCAACTGACAGAAAAAAAGTATACAACTGTAATTCTGAAATGAAGAAGCAAATATTAAATATGAAGAGTAATAACAAAAAATTTAAAATAAATACAACGACGAGAGAGCTAAAAGCGAAAACCTAAAAAGGACGAAGAATATGACAACGAAATAAAATAGAGAAAAGAGTACAGAAAAGATACGATTCAGTAGAGAAGTAGAGAAAAAAGTGTAAAAAGATGTGTAGAGAAAATAAAAAAAAAGTTGAAATATTCGATGAAATAAACATATCAGTGAATTCTTTCGGGGGTTCAAAGGAATTAAAAAGATATACCAAGTAAGTAAGAATAATAATAAAAATTATAGAGAGATGGACCAAATATATTGAAAACTTGCTTAATAAGGAACAAGAAAATGAAAATAAGGATGCTTCCGAAGAACATTTTTCAACTTGACGGGAAATATAGACGATAATAAAAAAAAACTAAATAATAATAGAAGCGCTGGAGAAGACAGCATAACAGCATTGATGATCAAGTTTAAGGGGGGAGGGGACTGCAGAAATTTAACTTGAATATAAATAACACTGCAATTAATTGAAAATACTGAAGGTATTTGAAATGGTTTGAAAATATTTGGAAATAAACACAAAAATGGAAATAGATGTACACAAGGCATTATAGTCTAAAATAATTTATCATATGGGTAACCAATGGGAATGCAGCAATTGGACAATGCTTTGAACAAGTTGAACGTTTTTGATCGTATAAATTGAAGACGAACGTCATGTTGTGCAACTTGAATGCAAATATGTGATTTATGTTTTGTCAATTCTGTTTAAATTGGTTTATTCGTATAAATAAAAATATGTATTCAAGTCTTTTTCTTTTGGTAACATTAACTTAAAGTTTTATTTGTCGCGTTAGTTGTTACATGCTGGAATACATAATGATATTCTTATTTGTAAAACCTGTCAGAAGTTATATTTTGAACTAACTTACTTGCCACTATTAAACGGTTTTGTTATATACATATATATTATAATGTTACATTATTAAATTGTTATTTTACGTGCCAAGTGCCAATATGTAAATTTTAAAAATTTAGTAAGATGTTTTACATGCAGTAAAACTAAAATATGTGTAACAATTAAAAAGGCATCTATTATAACAGTTTTGGCTAACAATTAATTACGACGTTAAGTACTAGGGACATTTTATAGTAGTTCATTTTGAATATGGCAATTAGGTAATTTAGTGATGTTATTATTGCACTATGTTGGTGATAAGATCGTGTAATTTAGTGTCGACTATCTGAAGCATATGATATTCAGACCCATATTGATATAAATTAGATTCCACTCTTCGAAGTCAATTAGGTATTAATAGGTCATAAAACTCTGATAACTTATCCTCTGGAGATCCTTGTCCACTCACGAAGTATGAAATGAACCGAAACGGTCAACCCTGGACGGCCATTATATGCTCGATTAAACCATATAAACTAGAGAGCAATTTTGTCGAATATGAACACTTCGTCTCGAGTTGCAGTTCAGCATTTTGCCTCTGCGTACATTAGTATAATCCCAAACGCGGTGCATGAATAGGAAATGGTTTTAATGCAACCGATTTACTTCGAATACGGTATTAAGGTTGGATTACGCTATTTCAAATTTCCATAAACATTGCCTACTTAGTTGATAAATTTGAAGCTTACAAACAGCAATTCAATCGATAATAAAAACAACAAACCCTTGTACTATTACCACTTTTTAACTTTCGAAAAAAAATCTAATGCAGCAAAAACCCAATTTCCATTTAAAATTATCTACTCTCGTTCGCTCATGATCGTAGTTTCATGTTTTTGAAAATAAAACAGTATTTATAAAAGAAATGTAAATTAGAACTGGTAATAGATACTCTTAACATGGTTTGTGATCTTCATCGCACTGTTGTTTACTTATATCTACGCCTAAGTTAAAGGAAATTGCGTTGATATTTAACAGCGGAATACTGTTTACATACGTAGGTATACAAGTAATCAAATTTCCAGTTGAAAATAATCTGTATTTCGTTAATAGATTTTTTTTATGGTATTTACATTACACATTTTTAAGAGTTAGTCAATTCTATTTCGGTTCAATCACAATTTATACAAATATTTAATTAAATTAACAGTAACCAACGTAATGATAGGTTAGTTAGTAGAGCGACGTCAAAACTTATCCAAACATCGCATCGCCTGCATAGGTTGTGATTGGATATAATTATGCTTTGTTTAGATACACTATGCCGTCATAGGGGGGTAGCTTTGAGAACATTTTTTTTTATAGGAGGACTATTCTGCAACTGAATCTATTTTAATTGTGCTACCAAAGTTGATTAGATGTTCGATAGAGATTTTTTTCGTGGCTGCTACAAAATTCGTTGCATGTAATCGATAGAGGCACCGAAGCTGCACGTTATTACTACAATGCACAATCTACTAATACGTTATGAATGTAGAACAATCATTTGTGTAGGGCAGTGCAAGCTAAATAAAGTTACAGTAAATTTGAAACTGTATCGAATACTCAATATTTCACATAAATTGTTTCAATTTCGACTCGGCAGGCGAAACAATGGTGGTATTTCGAAAAAAAGTTAAGAAAATATTACAAAAAGACACACGCACACTCTGGAGTATAGTAAATCCCCAGATGTTCTTTCAGGTGCTGTCATATAAAAGCTTTAATAAAGTGGAACACCTGGCATAATTTACAGTTTTATGATATAATGCGCAAACAAAATAAAATTAAAGAAAATCTGTTTGGGTATTTTAAACCCCACTGTGTCTTGCGAAGGTTAATTTATTATACATATATCTTACTGCTGGAATTACGCGAATATAGCTATTAAGCTAATGGAAAATTGCAAAAGTAGCCTTCTGCGGGCCCTAAGTTCTAATACGAATACAACTGTGTAATTTATTTTATTACATATTTGAATATTATTATTTCTAAGAAATTTAAAATTGTCACTAATTTATAATATAATACCGCTTTCTAAGAATTTTATTTCTGAAAACCTACAAAATTACAGAAGTAATTTATTTCACATTTGCATGAAAATTGTAGTTACTTTAAATTTAATCAACCAACTCACAGAACACATGCTACTAGCACACTATTGTAAATTTGGCAATTAAGAGTTCTATCACAAAAGAAGTATTTTTATATTTTAAAATTAAATAGAAAAAAATATGGTAAATATCTACGTCGTAATTATTAGGTTCAATCATAATTAGAACGTAAGTTTGAAATTTTTCTTTAAACGTCACCAAAGTTAACTTTCTTATTTAATAAAAAGGTTAAAACTTTATATTTTTATTTTTGTATTTAAAAAGCAAGGGATTTGGGCGACTGCGGCACCCCAAGAACTTTTACTGCTCTTCGTCGTCGGCTGTAAAAGTAATAATGTATAATACTGCACAGTAAATAAAAAATTAAAATTATTTTACAGCGTTGTCAATAAATATGTAAATACAAACTAAAAATATACAATTTTTGATATTTTTGAAAAAAACTGCTAGCCGATAATTTTGGTAATCATAAAATAATACAAAAAGGAATTATTTTCGGATAAGGTGAAGGTGTGTAGTGTGAAATCGTTTAATTATTATTGGTACAAACTAAAAAATAATATGAAATTGGAAATTTTAAATAAGTATAAAAAGTAAAATAAAAAAAATGTAATTAAAATTTTAATGAAAAATATTTACAAAAAAAATAAGTAAACATTTTCTAATGTGAAGTATTTCTTCTTCCGTGTGCCACTTTATGGATATAATTTTGTTATAATATACTTCATACTAAAAAACAAAATTGTTTTAACTACAATAAAAAAATTGTTTTTGATTGGCGAAAATAATTTTAATTAAATCAAAATAAACACACACTTTAAACTTTGCTTGTTAAAAGTTGTTATTCATACAATTAATAATAATTATTGTTGCCTACAAATTATCAAAATGTTTAAAAAAGCGAAATATCCGTATATAGAACTAACGTTTATTTAAGATTGTCCAGCTTAACCATGTTTTGATTAACCAATTAAATTCTGTTAAAACAATTAAAATTATGTTTGCGCATATACTTGAACAAACAAAATTTTAATTTGTTGTTTAATAAATTATCAAACTACAAAATAAAATATTTTGAGTTAACTGTAGAAGTATTTTGGTTTAGTGCCCAAAATACTTAAAATTAAGAGGAATATGTATGAAATAATAAAATCTAACAAAATGTTAAAATAATAAATTTTAACTGTTAAGTAAATAATTACATTTTTAATAAAATTAATTTTTACATGTTAGATGAAATTGAAAAATAATTTAATTCATAACTTACATAAAATTGTTCAAAAACTATTTAAATGAATATTTAAATCAAGTTTGAATTTTTAATTTAAAAGCATAACTTTTCAATCATTTCAATAATTTTTCCAGGTTTGCCTGATGAGATTCTGAAAATCGAAACATCAGTTATAACAGGGTGTCGCAAACTATATCATTCATTTAAATAGTTTTTGAACAATTTTATGTAAGTTATATGAATTAAATTATTTTTCAATTTCATCTAACATGTAAAAATTAATTTTATTAAAAATATTATCACATGTTAATAACATTTACCATTTTGTAAATAATTACATACTACAAAGAAACATAATATTTAAAGAAACCAAAATGACAATAATTCACATTTAACAGGGTTGAACTTAGAATATTTGAATAAACATGAAAATAGAAGTCGGAAAAAATTTCGCTATAGAAATGATAAAAATTACTTAACATTAAAAAACTCTGTAACATAATATAAAGGTATTTCACGATTATTTCCGATCATCAGTCATGTATAACAGTAAAAATAACAAGAAGTAAGAGCAAATATACCAAACAAAATTGAAAAAATTTAAAAAAATTAAAAATTAAGAAATTAACCAAACTTTAAATGTTGCGCTTACTAAATAAGCAAACTAAACCACGCCATGTGTCTAAATGAAACTTTAGGTTAATTAAATGAAAATGGATCCTAAATCTCCTATACAAAGAAGGGGTTGAAGTAGAGACATACAATGCCATCTATCACTTCGAAAACTAAATTTGAAAGGGAGTTTTGAATACTTAAAAAATTCTAAAAACTTTTTTAAGTTATTTTCTATTTTGGAATATGTATGCTACATTACAAGATCGAAGTTGAACTGATATCAACGTAAATGACTTGAGACGCATTAGCTAGCTTTGGGATCTAGTCCACAGTTCTGAGAGATTAGATTTTGAAAAGCCTTTGTGTTTCTTGAAGTTTTATACAGTAAATAGAAAAATAGATTTTAAGAAGCGGTAGTTAATACAAATTAAAATAAAGAACAGGATCATTTACTTTCAAAAACTACATATTAAATAAATGGCCATCATAATTTTTACAAATGCGTTTGTATTAGAATTTGAGTAGGCTTTTATTTATATTTTTTATGTATTTCTTATGGTTATGTATATTAATTATTAATTCACACTAATGGCATTTTAATCTGAACACTTAACGTTTACACCTCAAGACTTAATATTCTTTTAAATTTTTATACTTAAACAATATCCTTAGTTTTAACAATAGGTAAATATTTAACTGAGTGTATAATTAATTTATGAAAACGATAAGATAAGATTTGAAAAATATTTTCAACAAATATTTTAATGCTCGAGAGAACTACTTACCAACTATAATAGTTATAATATTTATGTAGAGTAATTTTCCTCATTTGTGTATTATTAGCATTTTTATTGAAATCTATGTTTATTCAGACTGTGAAAATTTATTTTCCAGACTATGTAACCCCACATTGCGCTTTGTTAAAGGAATTGCTAACGCTGCATAAAGTAAAGGATTTTATTAGGAATTTTAAAAACAGCTTATTACTTGTTACATGCATAGCCTGATACCTATCAAGGAAAGTTCAAAGGAAAACGTGCTATGTAGGGCTTTTTTGCACAAAGCTTCCCTTATTTTGTTCCCAACTTCCAGTTCCCATTTCATTTCATCTTCTCAAATTTCCTATTTCTGCACTTGTACGTTGGTTTCTTGCTTTGTTTCTTTATATTGCAAAAATGAGATAATTATTGGCCATTCATTGATTTATATTGGCCAAGACGTTTAATATCTTTAAACTGTATTTGTAATTTTAATTTTTGAGAACCATAATACAATTTTGTTTTTACCGATCGGGCATAACTTCTAAGCATCGTATTATTGATATCAATTATCATTATTTATATTAAATTATGCAATGAAAGTAGGAAGTACTTATATTTATAGAATAGTTTTTTAAAACATTTTACGACTTCATAACTGCTATCAGAAGAATCCATAAAAATTTTACATTTACATAGTATATTCTTAAATCATTCTATTAAAGAATCGCTTTTATTCAATTTTTGGGATAAATGACGAAAACAATAAAATTCACAAAATAATCTTAAACTGTTATGCATCGTCGCGAACATCCATCGAATCGCGTTTTATTTTTTGGTCGTAAGTGGTTTTTGTGTGTTTTTCGTAGACGAAGGACTTCGATAACCGATACTACGACTTATTGGAAAATGCTTTCCTGTACACGTTTCTGTTGTCAATGAACTTAATATTGTATCAGACACGTTTTCTGAAACTTAACGTTAAATTTCTTAATTTCGCAATTAAAAGAGTGCCGATAGCAGAGAAATTTTTTTAATGAAATTAACTAAATAGACCTACAATTTTGTTGATTCGTTTGTAGTTGTTTTCGCAGTGTATAAAATAGTATACCTAATTAATTATGTATTTTGTTTCAGGTAAGATGATAAAGGAATTTTAAGAACAATAAATGTGGTAAGAACTAATTTTAGAGATTTCGAATTATTTATGACCGGTGGAACAGTTGGTTATTTGAACTGTCGATAATCATAAACCTTTATTCCTTCATGGTAAATCTTTTATAAGCCACTGCATTTCAGCAAGACGTTAAACACTAAAAAATAACGTTTCGACATTTTTCCGCCATAGCAATACGAAAATTTTCGGATGTTTTTGTTTTGGGTTTGTTCGAGGTGATCGTAAAATTAGAAAAAAAGTAAGTACAACTATGCGAAAAGCAATCTTTAATAATATTACGTGTAAAGCTTTTCTAATAGTAACTTTACTGCTTTTCTCTGAAAGCATAAACTACATTATCTTCGCTCTACCTTCTGAAAGAACCGCTGAATAAGCTTGAAACGCGACAACGTTTACGTAACAAAGTAGCAAGATTTACATTGTTTTAGCAAAAGCAATAGCTGGTACCATTAGTTCCGTCGATTTTTTTTACTTTGGCCTACATGGACCACACAATAGGAAATAATGGATTTGTAGGCCGGTTTAAGCACGTAGCTTTTCGTGTTTTATTTGTTTTTCTTAACTTTTATCAGATAGAAAGTTATATTTGAGTACAAAAAGTTGGTTTTTAAATTGAATTATATTTCTTTTATAAAAACAACATCGACAAGCTGTGTTTTATTTTAAATTAACTTAAAAGAACGCGTTATTAAATTTGGTACGTTCTGTAATTATTGTCACATTCTATAAAATACAAAATAAAAGTTTTAAAAACGCTTAGTTAGTTAATTTCATACTATTAAATATGCTTGATCAAAAGTTTACGGCAAGGACATAATTTTCAATTAGGACATCAGAATCTCCCGGATAGTTCGTGCGTAACATTACTACCAATTTAAATTTCTATTAAGGGTTAAAAATGAAGCTGTAATTTTAGAATTTTAGCGCAATATAAATTTAATTTGTAATCACGAAAGAGTTTCAGCTTATAAAGTTTTATTCTAATTATTATTCTTTCATTATCTTCAGCAGGGAATTAAATGATTTTGCCGTTCCCAGACCATGAACTATTTAATTATCAACCCCCGTATATGAATTTCTTTTAGAAATATATTATTTTCAAAGCCATACTAAAACATACTTCTGTAACATTTAATTAAATTAATATTATTGTTCTTAACAATGATATAAAAGTATTGCTCTTTACATTTTATGTATACCTTCGTTATTTATTATTGTATAGCACAAATATAAAGAAAAATATATTAGGTATTTGTTAACAAAAGTTTCACAAATTTTATGTATTCAAAATTATACGTTTTCGAAGAAAGTAATATTTTCATTAACTTCAAAGAAAACTTTTAAACCTTGACTTGAATTTTTAACTTTTCACTCACGTATAGATACAAAAAATTGTGTAGGCATGGCGGAAGAATTTAAAGAAGTAATTTACACTTTGGAAACATTTTTGACTAAAATTACAATAATATTTGCAAATCTAAATCTTCTGAACCTAAAGACTTTTAATGAACATAAACAAGAATTTTATTTTTTCAAATAAATACATATACATTAATAATTATCACATTTTTCAACAAGAAAAATTCTATGAAAATATTGCTTTAATGTGGTTATAAAAGAGGTTTGTGGCAGCTCTCTTAGGAAACACTTTCAGTTATCCCAAATTTTTTCATAAGATAAGTTCAGGAATCACCTCCTGTAGTTGGAACACGTACTTAGCTAACGCCCTGTATTATAATAGGCTTTAGACTGAAATTGCTATCTTTTTCAATTACAATGTTATTGAATAAAATTATATTTCACCGAGATGTTTTTGTCTTGTTATCTTTTTAAATAATTATGTGCATATATAAATTTCATTTAAATATTAATGCATACACCAATATGTTAAAAAATACCATTTTTATATTTTTATGAATAATATAATAACGAATAGAGATGGCCATAATGATTATCAAAAGTTTTAATTTTGTTTTCATTGCTATTTTATCAATTATATTTTTATTTCAAATTTGATTATTGATTTCAGAAAAGACTATAGTCAGGTAAAATAAATTTTTTTGAACCATTTTTTGGGCTGTTTAGCAAAATTTTTTTCTATGCCAATATTGTTTAATATTTAAGATTCCTGGATTTGAAGACGAAGGAAAAAATCAAACCAGCGTTCTCATTTTTCAAGCCATTCCAATTATAAGGTGAATTTAAAGTTTTTGGCTGATGGATTATCATTGATTCTGACAATGTTAATTTCAAAAGTTCTCTAAGATGGCTCCTGTTATTGACGTCAGAGCTGAGTAATGACAAATTATATTCTGTTTCATCTGCTTCATTGCAATCAGCACCACCATTATTATAGATTTAGTATTTGCATCCTTATAACTTTAATTTTAACGTTGTTTTCGGCAAACGATTAAGATTACTTTACAGAAGGTTTAGCTTTACGAGAATTGAACTTATACTCCTTGCAACCCAAGTAACATTTTGTGATGAATATCAACTGCGAGCACGCTGTGTCAGCTTAAAATTCAGCTAGTGAGCTGCGTCAGCTGCTGAATTTTAGTAACGTCAGAAGCTGAATTGCTGCTGAATTGCTAATTTGATGGCAAAAAACCAGCTGAAATTGCGCTGCGTCAGCTGTTTAAAATGCTGACTCAGCTGATATTTAGCGCTGAATCAGCTGAAATTCAGCTAAAATTCAACTGATATTTAGCATTTTGAACAGCTGACGCAGCGCAATTTCAGCAGGTTTTTTGCCGCCAAATTAGTAATTCAGTAGCAATTCAGCTTCTGGCGTTACTAAAAATCAGCAGCTGATGCAGCTCAATTGCTGCGCTATTAAAAAATTATTTTAAATTGATAATTATATTTATATAATTAAATTAATTGTAAATTAAATTAATTTATAGAACATTTTATTTTATTATTTTCATTAACATCAAAAAATATAATTATATTATATCCTCTTATTATCATTTATTTATTTATCATTTTATATCAGTCGCAATATCTTATATTGTTAACGATATCCTAGAATAGAATCTGAAATATTACAGTAATTTTAAATTTATATATTATTATGTATATAACTTTAAGTTATGTTTAAACTTCCATTTTTTTACGTCCGCTGCCTCGAGTGGGATTTGAACCTGAGGTATCCACCTTGGAACTTGAGAGCTTAACTGCCTAGGCTATAAAGCTATATGAAACTTTTTTTGATTTTTTAAAAATATATTCAATCTATTTTTGTGTGGAGTATTTGACCATCAGTTATCGAAAAATAATTAAATACACACTACTATATTATTTCATGCTGGTTTTTTAAAATTTTGAATTTTTAAATATATACTTACGCAAAAAAATTTTAGTACAAATTTTAAATACCTTTTTCCTTATTTGTATAATCTTATATTAGTTAGATTATGAAATTTGGGTTTTTCAAAATAATTTTGTTACAATTGATTTGCACATATAGTTACAAAACTGCGACAATTTTAATTTTATAAAAATTAATTTTTAAAAATACACTAAATTAGCTACAATGTTGTAAAAGAAAATAGTAGGCCTATACCTACCGTGTTAAATTCGGTTACATTGAAATTTAAAAATAGCAAAATTTGTCTTTTTTTAGTTAATTATTAACACAAAAATTCCTAATTTTGCATAAATCGATTATAATCAATAACAGATTTTTAAAAATTGTTTTACTATGAAAAAAAAAAATAAAAATAAAATTAATATAAATATGTCTGCACTGGGGATCGTAAATAAAATTCTGCTAAATTCGTAAAAACGTGCACGAAATTTTATAAGATATTGATAAATATAATTACCACGCGAAAGTATATGACTTACTAATGACAAAAATTTAAAATAAAATTACTATTTTTTCGAATGCTCGAATGCAATTTTGTTTTTGTATGCGATTTATGTCTTAAAGCGAAAGCCCAATATTGCATTTGTAAATAAATTATAGATTTACATTGAAAATCATTTCGATTTTAATTAACAATATTTTTATTTAATTTTAAGTTTGCACTGATGAAAATTCTGTGTTCATAAAATAATGAATCGATTTATAAAAACACGTGTTCAACTGAACCGTAAATCTATCTTAATTGATTTTAATTAATTAATGGATTATACTTGTAATAAATATAATAATCTTCAATTTTGACGTATGACGTACGACGTATCGAAGTGTCAGATTAAAATTCAGCTAATTTGCTGAAGCTGAAAAATAGTTGAATTTAAAGCTGACGCTTCGAAACGTCAGCTTAAAATTCAGCTAATTTGCCGAAGCTGAAAAACAGCTGAATTTTAAGCTGACAGGCTGCAATGGGAGCAAATAATTTGCTGACCAAGTTTTTCAGCACCAAATCTTACTTGGGAATAATATATTATAAATATCTTGATTCAAGAAAGGAAAAGAACATTTAGAATTATTTGGTGACATGTTTCAGTAAAGCACAAGACCGGAAGAAATTTAACTTTTGCGTAAAATCGGCTTTAAAGTTTTATGTTACAGTTCCGTGACCACCACTTTTACACTTAAACTTTTTTTTAGCTTATCCAGCTCTCATAGTTTTTGGGGTGACTCTTATAATGGGTTCGAGTTAGGGTCAATGGTTAAGAGCCTGTATAATAATGATAAAAACCAATTGAATCAATTGTATTGATGTTTTTTTTATCAATTTTGAAACTTATTTAGAATTGTACGAAGTATTATGAAAAAATCTTGTAATCAGTACGTGATGTCGCGTGTACGTTAAGTATAATATGCAAAAACTCGTAAAGTGACAAGTTAAAAATATAATTTGACATGTAAACGCAATAATGAAGTTGTGTAGAATAAAAAAAAATTGAGAACCAAGTTTGAGTATCGTACGGTGCCCCCTTTATGATTATTTACATTCATACAAATTTAATAATATTTCAATAATTAACTTTTAATGTTTGCTTTACAATTAACGAATGCTATCTAAAATCTTTCAGTAAATTGTTGGCGATCGATATGATATTGCGTACTGTTTCAGGTGTATTGAACGTGTTGCTTTAGCATTTATGACACTTTCACATGCAATTGTATTTAAAAATTATTTTTTTTAATTAGACTTGCGAACAAGTTTAAATCAGAACCTTATTAACTCGTTTAATTTAAATTAAAACGTCTAAAAAATTTATTATAATTAAAAAAGCCAAGTTAACGTTAGAATAAAAAAGAATTATTTACTGAACCAGGAAAACTAAATAATTGAATAAGTTGTGGTAATGGTGATATAGCGTGTTAATTCCTAATACTCTTATATACTGAACTATAATGCAGGTCAACATTATAGCAGAAATACTTTTGACCATTTATTAAAATAGTTATAAATTAAGCATGTTTTAATTTTTTTTACTAGTAGTCTTTAGGATTTTTATTTTTTGTGTGAACATCACTTTCGAAATACTTTTTTTTAATGCTGCAGAAAGCTTTCAGATACCACTTAATGTTTTTTTAATTAAATGTGCATTAATTAATGATACCAAAATGAATACACGTTAAATTTTAATTTAAACGTGTTTTGCTTAACAAAATAAACATGTATGCACGGGTTAGGATTAAATCTGGAATATTAATAGTTAAACACATACCTACCGATGTATTCTCTGTTGTAAGCCATTGTTCATTTTAGTTCAGTCGCAACAATCTATGTGATGCAATTTTCGTGTTAATTTAAATAGAATGTGTCAGTCTGAGACAATGAAGTCAGATAAGGCGCTTTGGCTATTGTAAGGATTCCGTACGTGTCGGAGTAAATGGAGATTACCCTAGTTGCGAGGGTGTTCGGTGGCCTATACCACCTTCAGCCAGGTGGTTGGAGCAGATGTCTTTGCTTCACGTCTGGCAGATGCGCCACGTTCACTTGATAAACGGTTTTATAAATGTCAAATGAACAATATTTGTCGTAATTACAGAAACATTAATAAAAATTGAATTTTAATGCTACCTCCACCGGATAATTATCAAGATTAAGATTACAATAATGTGATTCGAGCTACTCTCTAACATTATCGAGATACAATCAAAAACTTCAATTGAAAATTTAATATTGACTCGATAATATCAGGAAGGGTGATTTATTTTATGAATTTTTTAAAACTAATTTACCTAAATTGGCCCGATAGCCCTGGAAAATGCACAGAAAATGTAATTGTCGACCCATACTTTATAAATTGATTGTTGAAATATTCAGAAGGTTTTGATGATGCAAATCAAACCTTGTTATATTTGGTATACTACCTGGTACATAAATTACATTAGCACAATCAGATTACTTAAAAGATTGCTAAAAAAAAGGTAATTAGTGGCTTGACGTGAACTCTAATGGAGATGACAAAATTCCTGGTTAAATTCTTGCAGACAATACCAAAAAATTAAACTGAAACTGAAACCAATAACGACAATGGTAAGCATTGCTAAACTAAAATAGAACAACTTAAATTGAATTTGAGAAGCAACTAAATGGGTTAGCATAAGGGTCACACACTTTTGCTTTCATATCGTAATGGGTGTTCTGATTTAATTGTGATGCTTTACAGAGAAATGGGTAAAAACAGTTGATTTTGAATTTTAGAGCGACATAATTATAAAATGCCGAAATTTAAAATTAATGAAATGTTGTTGCTTGTATAATCGATAATGGATGTTTATCGTTCATGAAGAATCGTTGCTCATCAATCATAATAATAGTTCAATATTTACTGAACCTATTACAAAAAACAAGGTAGGTATTAGATTTTTGAGTCAATAAGTTACAAAGCAAAGTCTTTTGTTATTTTTGTTATTTAAATATTCCTCTACGATATACCTCACAGTAGGTAATACGAACGGATCTGTTGGTTATGAAATTTTGTAGCACAAGGCATAAGGCAATCACTTGAATTGACATTTTACTTCCTACAAATAAAGAGCAAACAATAGGTTACAGCAAAATTACCAATATTACCCCTGAATTGATATTGTGACCTCAAATTTAATGGAATATATTAATTAATTATTTTATTCAGTCGAATTAATTTGTTATATGCTGACATAGTTTCTATTTTTACTTTTTTTTTATGTTTACACAATAAAACATATTATATTAGTAGTAGTACCGATAATACAATTTATTGTATACTATAATAATTTAAATATTTTTTATTTCATAATAATGACTACAATAAATATATAATACCCATATATTTATAACCCAAATAATGTAGTATATGGGTTCTGGGTATATACTAGTAAGCCAATAAATACTATAGATTTCTCTAAGTCATTCGACAGTGGGATTTGCTTAGCTCCAATTCTACATTTGTACAAGTCAGAATTTGACAATATTTTAGTAATAATTTCAAGTTTTATCAATATTAATAGTGAAACTGTTCGGACACTTTTAATCAAGTTCTCTATGGATTAAATTACAAATATATTTTTCTTTTTATTTTAAAAAGTGGCGATTTCTAAAATTGTGTCGTTTTTGAAATTAAATGTTCAAATCATTTGTGGATTTCTCAGTTTGAACCTACATAATAAAAATAGAATCAAAATTTTTAATTTTTATTTAGACACTGCTTTATTTCTAGAACGAAAACTATTTGAAAATTTTTGTTTAACTAAAGCTTAATGTATAATTAAAAAACCATAATTTTTATTCGCATTTGAGACAAAATATGGAATTAAATTTACCAGGTATTTCCAACTCGATGTATTCATTTTGTCATTCCATTTATCTGCATTTATTGCACTTAGTACATCAAATTGACTTAAAATTGCATCTAATATGTCTCAATTTTTTTATTCATTTCCCGATGATGAGTTTTATCTGGTTGAAGATATGATTTTATGCATGACTAAAGGGTAAATGGAAAAGGATCTCAGGTATGCGGACACCAAATGAAACAACTAGGTTACTTCGTCGACGTTTCGAAGGTTTATTATGCTTTCATCTTCAGGACTCAGCAACGTGATGTAAATTCTGTTTTAAAAGCAATGGAAATGGCTCAAGACACGATAACAGTTAACTTTGTCAAAATAAAATAAAATAATATGCACAGTCCAAAATAAATAAATAAATACAGTTTGAAATTGAGGACATTACAATTAAAATAATTTTCTAACAATAAATCGCAATATGTTAAAAACACTGTTAAAAAGGGTAAATGTTCGGTCGGCCAATTTTTTTTGTTAACATATACTCGAAGATAGGGTTGCTTAAATATACTCTATATGATATCGTCTGTAGTTAATGATAAACAGCAGTGCTTAAATTTTGTAAAATTTTATTTTAATTCATTATCGTAAGCAGGGTCACCCTAACCACAGTGCTAAATGAGCTACAGCCCCGGGGCACAATCCTTTTGGGGGCGGCAATTTTTATTTTATTCTTTTTTTAGCCCTAAAAAGGATAAAGAATTATTTACGATCTTCTTTGGGACAGAGCAAATTAAATGATATGAGTATTTTATATACAGAGAATAACTTATTTAATAACTTAAATACGAGTGATATTATATTAATCAATTTGTTAAAGAAAATACTAGGAAACTAAATATATAAATTACTTTTGTTTTTTTTTAATTCTAAAGATTCTTTCTGTTTAAGGACACTTTTCTAAAGCCTGTTTGGCTTTTAAATTTAACATAAAATTTACATGTAAATTTTTATAAAAATATTTAACACCGTTGCATACAGAAAATTTATCAGCAAATTATGTGTTACATTTTTCAGAGACAAATTTAGAACATGCTCTAAATTTGGTGGTAAAAGTGCGTGTAAATGTGCGCAGTAGACATTTTCACGCCCAAAGTTCGCCCAGTTTGGTTTATGAAGTTCACGAACATTTCACCGAAATTTCATAATAATCAAATGAAACTAAATATCTAAAAAATTTCCCTAAACTGTTTGTTAATACGCAAGCGCGCGTGTTAAATTTCTTATCAAATTTGACATCGTTGCAAACAGAAAATTATTTTTACCTACATAAAATTGTGTCAAAAATATGTGCAAATTTACATAAAAATTTACATGTAAATTTTATATAAAATTTAATGTCGTGTCAAACAGGCTTAAGAAACATTTTTAACAAAATTTTCACCTTCATGTAGCCATAGCCCAGAAAATATTAATTTTTAGGTAAAAATAGATTAGTGCTTTTTTGAAGAGCGCGAAATAATCTATAAACTAGATTTAAACCTTTGATTGTCTAAAATGAATGGCTTTCGAGTTATAAATTAAAGTAAAACAATTTTGAAAAATTTGAGAATGTTTTATTTTGTTTTTTTTTCAAAACTCAATGTTTTAAATGAATCATTTTATATTACAAAAATTCTGACGCCCCATTGCGGATAGGAAATTTAACGAACTACAACTTCTGTCTTGTACATTTTTTTGAAAAACCAATCCCTTTCACAGAAAATCAGAAAATAGTAAACAAGGCAGCTACGAAACAAAAAATTAAATTAATTAATTGTATTGAAGAATTATTCCAATTGCGACAGTTTACTGAAAATAAGGGTACTCATTTTGAAGATTTACTTAAAAAATGTAATAGCTTAACAGTAATTAATAAAATAATTTTTCAATAAATATAAAAATTTTGTGAATTTAATTTTTTGTTTTGTAACTGCATCGTTTATTATTTTCTGATTTTCTGTGAAATGGATTGGTTTTTCAAAAATCTTTACTAGACAAAAGTTGTAGTCCGTTAAATTTCTTATCCGGAATGGGAATAAATTAAAAGATAGAGGGTTTTGGAAAAAAACAAAATACAGAAAGCTTAAATTTTTCAACATTTTTTTACCTACTTTTACTCATAACTCGAAAGTCGTTGATTTTAGACAAAAAATGATTTAATCTAGTTTGTAGATTACTTCCTGCTCTTTAAAAAAGTATTAATTCAGTTTTACTAAAAAAATAATATTTTACGGGCGATGGCCATGTGAAAGTGTAAACTAAAAAAAAATGCTTTAAAGAGGTCTAACTCTCGAAGGTTTGAACTTTCAAAAAAAATTTTGTTAAAAAGGGTTCTTGGGAAAGTGACCTGTATCACCACCTAAGTTATTTAAAGTACATCCGGGGAGACTCTGTATATATTTTTTATTTTTGTATGAATTTTATGTTTTCGTTTAGGGTACTAATAGTAATTTTTCTATTTTGTATTTATGTGTTTTTTTTAAGAGTGGCGCATTAATTTTAGTAGCCCAGGGTCGTCGCATATCTTAGGACGGCTCTGATCGTAAGGACATTTTGTGAGGAAATCTAGTGCACCAATAAAAGCTCACCCCTCTTATGACTTATCACCGGGTAGATGATGAAAACCTGTAAGGAAATCTCCTTTATATGGAGATATTGGAGAGGATTCTGGATTCTGAATTATTAGAGGAGGGCAAGGTTTAACCTCGCACGCACTCAGGCCGCTTAATCGAGCTCATTGTACTACCTCCGTTACAACAACTCCGTCCTATCATTCTTCAAGCCATCCCAACCACAGGATGAACTCTAAAATACTGGCGGACGAGGTTTCCCTGATTCTGGCCATGTTAGGCCAGAAATCTCCCAACATGGAATCTCTTTTTAATGATAAGGCTGGGCAGTGACATAGCACATGCTCAGCTGTTTCATCTGCTTCGTTGCATCCTCGGCATACAGAGCTGTCTACAACGCCCATTGTGTTTAGATGTTTGTTTAATCTGCAGTGACCAGTTAATATCCCTGCAATTGCCCGTAGATTGGATAGCTGGATAACTTCAGATAGTATTTGGAATGCTTACTTGAGGGTGCTTTTATGGCCGCTCTCGCTTGTCTGCATTCAGCCTTTTTTTCCCATCTGCTAGAGTGCAGATTTAGGATGTATTGTTTTAGGAGAGTATCAAAAGTTTTTACAGATGGCGCGAAGGCTGCTTGAACCGTTTTTCGCCACCAAATCTGCTCTTTCGTTACCCTCGTTGCCTTGGTGACCCTTAACCCAGCGCAGGGTAAGGTCATTGTTTGGAGTTGATATCTCGTTCAGTGTTTGCATGCATTCAAGCAGCAGGTCAGAATTGATCTTGTGACCCCTAAGCGCCACAAGAGCAGCTCTACTGTCTGTAGATATCTGTATGTTTTTGTTGCGAATACTTTTGTCTTTAACTATTCTTGCGCAGTGCAGTATGCCCATAAGTTCAGTCTGGAAGACTGAGGCATATTTGCCTAGCGGTATACTCATGTTTATCTCAAGTTCGACGGATGATATTCCTGCACCTGAGCTAGCATTGTTTTTGGACCGTCCGAGAACAGACATATGTCATAATCGTAGGTTTCTATTGGTTCCAGCAGAACATTATATTTCCTGCTGGAAATATAATGGAGAAAATATAGTATATGGATGAGATGTGGTGGAATGTATGGGGAAATGTCCTAAAACTTAGTAAAATTTCTGGATTCATCGAGATATTTTTAAGAAAAAGAGATGTGATGTGCACATTTTTGCTTCCCGATGCCTCTCGGGTTGAAGGGTACAAATATTTTACTTATGCAATTTCGTGTAATTTATTTTTAATAGCTTTAGGGTAGCTTAAAACTCTTCGGCTTGTAAATAATTTAACTGGTTTAAAAATTTAAATTTTCAACTGAGGATTACGGCATTCGCTGGGGGTATATTATAGTATTAAAGTACGGACCTGTAAGTATAAAAAAATCGAGAAAATAGCACTTAAAATAGTACAAATAATTGGCATTATATGAAGAAAAATAATCATTAAACTTTAATAGAATAATAATTAATAAGCATTAAAAAAATTTTTAGAAATAAAATTTATTTGTAAAGTAATACAATAAAATTAAAATATCAAGACTTTACAAAATGTTTAATTTTCAGAATTTCCATAACTTTCTATTATTATTACTTTTTATTATATATTCGTAAATATTTAAAAAACACATAGTAGATATACTTACCACTAAATAAGTAATACTATTAAAAATATGAAAATCCTGAATAAAATCGTAAATCAGTATAAAATAGGGGAATTAGTAATTAGAAGAAGAAATTTAATATTTTCGCTGTTTATCTAGAAAATATTAAGATTATCTTAAGCATTTCAAAATATAAAGATGACAACTAATCATCTTTAATTAAGCATGCTTGTAAATCAATCGATTGTTTTCATATTTTAATTCTGGAAGATCTCTTATCCACTCGTTAACGGTAAGCTTAATTTTTGGCATTGTGAATTAATTATAGATAATCAACCCTTTTTAACTATAAACATCGGAGTACTCGGCGTTATCCAACTTTTTTTGGCGTAAAGAAAATCTACTAAATATTAAATTCAAAAACCAAAATATAAATAAATGTGTGTTTTTACCTATATATTCAGAGTATCTACTGCAATTTTTATTTAATTTATCGAAAATGTGCTGAAATAAGCACTAAAAAAGCTTAAAAATAAGTCTAACCATAAAAGTATCAAAATAAGCATATAAGGATAAAAAACATAGCACCAAATGTTTAATTTTTAACAAATTCGTGGATATTTATAACAATTACACTTCTGCTATCAATATTTTTTATGTACAGCAAATTTTCTAGGAATTCGTACTCAAATAATAATAAATACTAGCAAAATTATTATAATATAAATATAATATGAAAGGTTACTAGGTATATCTTTGCCAAATAAAATGAAGGTTTAATGTTCATTAATACTTTCGATTATATAACCTGCCTCGAAGATTACATTGAAGTTTACAAATAAATTCATTTTCTTTGACTTAATGAATAAAACTAAATAATTAATCAAAACATTATTACTATTATTAAGAACATACAATTTACAGTTTCACATAATTTTTAAAATAAAATACCTTTGTTTATTTTATTATTAAATATCTTAATTAATTTATTTGTCTGAGTTTAAGTTATTTGCTTAAAAGAATTTACATTTTTGCAGATATGAATTTTTAAAATCTATATAGCAAGTTTTCTCGATAGATGCGTATAGATTTTGTATTACTGTATAATGTAATTTCATTCAAAACTAAAAAAATGCATTTAATTATTTTATTTTATATTTTCGTATTTAGTTAGTTAAATTTAATTTGGGTACTGTTAGACAATCTTCACCACGAATTTCAAAATTTTAACTGCACTATAAGAAAGAGGACAATTTTCTGAGTTTAATGCAACAAAAATTTCGGAAGATTATGCATTAGTTTTCGAAAAAACGGTATTTTAAAGTTGCCCGATGCTTTGAGTCACACCACGGGAACTTGCACGTTGAGCCCTCGCTTTTATTTCTGTTGACGGTACGTGTGCTTTGATTGTTGTTGTCCGTTGCGTCGACACCCGGACGACATTTATGGCTTCGAGCCAAATCCTTGGCGAGTTCTGCCATTCTATAGCGATATTTTTAAATTGTTCTGTTAGGTGAAAAAATAATTTTTTTTTAATTTTATTTTTTTGCCTAACTCAACAACGGCCTATCATTCACCCGTATTAAAAAGTGTATCTAAAATACATGTACATTTTTCATTTTTAAATTCGATAATTTCGAGAACTATTGCATAATCTGCAAAAGTTTTTGTTCTAATATGCTTAGAAAGGTATCCTTTTTCCTATAGTGCAGTAGAAATTTTAAAATTCGTGGTGAGGGTTGTCTGACAGTTCTCTTTAATTTACTTGCATACGTTAAATATGGATAATTTAAGGATGAACGATAATCACGTGTTTCTGACTTATTAGTCCTAATCGGACTATATACATATGGAAAACTATTAATTATTATAATTAAAAATTGAAATTAAATTAAAATTGTGGGGAATTACTAAAGTGTAGTTTATAAAATTACACAACTATAATTATTGTAATTTAGAGCTTTCACATGCATGCCGCTGCAAAGTGCGGCGTCTAAAGATTACGCCTTATGTATTAGCGGTGTTTGCTGATGCATTGTTGCTGCACAAGGATTGTTATTGCTCCTTGTTAGCAGATATGATTATAGCTCATTAGTGCGCATCTATGATTTGTGTGCATAGCTACGTGATAAGCATTGGTTGTGTACTGTAAAGGATGTATCTATCTCCGAGTCCCCACAAAATTATTTTTACGTGTTTTATAGGGGCTTTGCCCTCGACTTGTACTTTTCTATAGTCATCAGTAGAGAAACTAAAATGAGACTATTTAATATAATTTGGTGTAAAAAATTAATTTTCATTGCTATTTTATATAATACTTTTTAACATGCACGTTAGTGTTTAAGTTACGTCGTAGTTTCTGGCATTATGGAGTTCAGTATAAGCTTTGATCGAAGCTGTTCCTTCGCACGCATGGCATGGCTTCGTTGCCAAACCCGGCTACAGAACATAATATAACCGCCTTTTGTTCTAAAACTATTATTTCGGTAAAGCAAAGTCTAACTTCACTTTTGTGAAAAATAACTTCTCACGAAACTTCATGTAGCATGTCGGCTCCAAACAGTTTTCACACCACAGTACTTTGCTATTAGCAGATGAGGATTGATGGGGTGCCAACTATCAAAACGTGTGTGGCAACAGAGTAATCGCATTGCCCTTTTGAATTTCCTGAATTTAAATTTCATCGTTGAGATTTCTTAATAAAATAATAATTACTAGTACTAATAGCTGGAGTGTTAAAAATGGAAAATCTTTGAATATTAATTAAATTACATTATTGCTATTTTTCAATAATATTCCAGCTTTTGGTTGTTAGCGGTAGAGCGGTTGGTACTATAAAATGCCCATAAATTTAGTAAAATATTCATTAGATAGAGGAAACTGTTGACACTTTATAAATACTGGAACACTAGTTTTCTCTTTCCTCTAAACCGAAACCATGAATCTATGCTAACAAAGTCAACTTTATTACCTAACATTTCCTTTACCAATTTCACTGAATATTTCATTAATATTATGTGACAGTGTCAATTTCCAAGCTTGCAAAATAATTTTTGCATGATCATTTGTACTTCATCTATTGTTGAAAACGACCCAACTTCTTTTAAATATTTTAAAAGAAAGAATTCTCGGTAAAAGGTATTTTTTCTTAATTCTAAGTTACTAACAATTACTTTCACTATCAATTTCTGTTTATAATTTATAAATAAAATATGTTATCGTGTTTTGGTTGTGTAGATTTATTCATTTGAACATAGTAAACGTAATTTAAATTTATTGCTCCAGGTGGAAAACAAGAACTAGCAGGGTAATATATCGAATCGAAGAGGTTGATTCATTAAATATTTGTAGATAATGTAGGAAAAGATTTCAAATATCGACGTTCTAAAAAATTCACATAATAAAAATAAAGGGTCATATTAAGGAAGAGGATGTGTGAAAATTACCTTACCGTGAAATTAAAAAATAGATGACTACTGCTTTCTTTTTGATTTAAACTTTTTTAATGATCTAATAAATTAAAAATAAAATACTTACGCGTAATGAATTAGAATGAAATAATATTATAATACCAACGCATTGTATTACATTTTATGAATCGTCACTTTATTTTATGAAGCATTCTCATGGCAAATTACCTTGATGGTTTAGTATTACCTGCCGAGGGAGGACGGTTAGAGTTATTAGATTAAAGCTTGAAGTAGGGGTAAGTAAGTTAGATATCGAATATCTCAAAGATGTATCCAGCATTTTGTGAGAGAAATAGAACCCATGACTATGACATACAGGAATTTCATACTTTAACCGCTAGTCTACGACAGTGCACCTTACATTAAAGAAAATTAAAGGACTGTAGGTTCCTTGTGTCTGTAGATAATTCTTATATTGATAACCTCATAGGTAATAATATTTTTGTTAATTTAAAAAAGTAGTAGATAAAATGTTGTATGTAACACGAGTTGAAATGCATCATTAACAGATTTACTTAATTGCACAAACCAGGTTGGTATCACAAGCAATAGTCGATAATTATCATAAACAAACTATTAAATTTGTTTCTAATATCGCCTTGTTATCGTGAGGGAATTTTACACATGAAATACTGAAAATATAAGAGTGTACCTTAACAGACTAACAAAAGTAGCCAGGCTTACTTCCCTAAACTTCCTTAAAAACCAAATAAAGATAAGGCATAAAGAAAACAAAGATAAATTAAGGATTCAAAACAAAAGTTTTTATTATATTTTAGTTTTTATTTTGTGAATTCTTTTATTTATAAAACTAACACTTGAAACACTAATTATAAAAGATCTGTATGTAGTACATAATATTCTTTAGATTAAACTTTCTTTGCTATAAATTTAAAGTCAAGTTCTCATAAAATTCCATACAATGTGAATCATTAGTGACGACTTTTTTGATAACTGTCTTATCGTTAAAAACATCAAAAACAGATTTTATTAAAAGTTTTGCATGTAATAGAGTTTTATCTTTTATCTTTTATCATCTACAATCTAAACTAGTAGTCCATGAATGTGGATATAAAATTTTCAAAATTCCCTTTGAGCTCAAATTTTGAAGCCCTCATCTAAACATTTATTGTGAATATTTTCGTATATATTTCTAGATAGACGTTTTGGTAAAAATAAAAGATAAAAGTAACTTTTTAAGTAATAAAGTGAAGTTTATAAATGTTTTTACTACTTTTTGGTACAGACCTATAATTTTTTTAATGGCAATCGATTTCTCAGTAAATTCTATACTTAAATTTGTATTTATTATGATTTATGAAATTATGAATAAATTTATGATAGAATAAATTCACCTGAAAATGGCTCAAAATATGTTTTAAATTTTAAAATAAAAATTTAAATAACCAGATAAGTTGAAATGGTTGCAGATAGTTCAAAATCAAAATATTAGCTTTCTCAATAATACCAGGTACATATTATTTTAAATAACAATAAACTTCCCTATTATTTGTGTCGCATTTTTATTTCATATTCCAGTCCCAATCTTCATATTTTCACTTTTCTGGGTGCATCCACCTCGAGAGCAATTTCCGTTAGCATGCATTTCCGTTGGGTTTTTTGCTTTGAAAATTATTGCAAGTTAAGTTGGTAGAACGATCTTTATAAAAATTGAAATAATTTGCTCGATGCTTATTTAATTTTGTCATAATAAATTTTTTTATTGCACTAAAAATTGGGAGTAGGAAAAGTAAGCTTGGAGTGTTTAGTTAAATAACAGGTTATTCAAGTTTTTCAGTTTGAAATCGTAAAACTGATTGTTTTATTCATGTTTTCAGGTAACAGGTTTTAATTTTCCAGAACTGTATTTATTTTTGTGTTAAAAACTCCAAAACATTTTTCTACCTTAGAAAATTTAATGATTCTGCAGCTTTATTTAAATAAGCAAATTAGCAGTATACAATTTAGCAAACTGTAGTAAATTTTGATCGATATCAAATTGTACTTTTCTGAAAAGAACGTTAAATTACTTCTTTGACTATATTTTATTTAAATAGGGTCATCCCTGTTAACACGATTTTCAATTATTTGTAGCTATTTTTGGAATAGTAAATCTTATTTAAAAAATAATTTTCAACGACTTCTTTAAAACTGGAAAGTATTTCTTTGATCTCGTTTATGTTTTAATTTAATAAAAAATAATTAGAAAACAAATTTAATTTAAAATTATTTATACACAAATAAAATTGTATAACAATTAGTAAAGAAAAATATATTTCTTTAGCAACTTTTATTTAAAATTTAAGGTTTGTGTATGAGAGTTTCGTTAGCATTCTATATTTTTAATAAACGGGACTATATTATTTCCAAAACTTTATTGAAGAATAATTATTGAGAAACCGGAAAAAGAAGGAAAAAGATATGGAAATTCTTTTGGAAAAGTGTTTTTTTATTCACTTATTCATTAAACTTCAAAAATACAAAAGTACTTAAATGAAACTATAAAAAAGCTTACCTTTATGATTAGCGTGCTTTTGTATCATTACATTACAATTCGTTGCAAATATGCACCATTTCGTAAACGCTGAATAAATCACTACTGTTTAAAAATTATGATTATTTAAAACGAACTCGGCATTTCAAAACATTTTTCAAGTTGTTAAATTGTTAATAAATCTAAAGAAAAGGTGGCAATAATAAAATTAATTATGTTTTAAGAATACATTCTAGGGTAATGGTAAATAAAAACACCTCTTGTTTTCGAAAATGAATAAAAATTCAACTCTTTAAGTAGTACAAATATGAAGCATTGCGTGTAATTTGCAAATTAAAAGGTTTTAAAAGCTTTCGAGTTTCAGCTACTACTGCAACATAAATTATGGCTGGTCGATCACACAATAGGTACTTTTACCCCAATAAAGAGGTGAAAAAATTATTAATTATACTTATTTAATAGATTCGAGTTAAGAAGTTTGGCAAAGTTCTCCACTTAATTGTAATCTAATTGTGAATAATAAAGTTCTCTAAAAGAGAAAAATTAGTATTAGTTTCCCTTGGGTGTTAACAATTTAACAAATAATTAATATTGTTGATCTAGAGAGAGTAGATTCGGAAAATAATCGCTGACAAGTGGCGTTAAATGTGGAATATATCCCTGTTAGTATCAGTAGCTAAGCCAATTAAACCGGTACCTGGTCGAAGCGTGCAAGACTAAAATAATAATAACGACTACCATTTGTAATGCAATGAAATATTCACGGATGAGAATGAAAGCATAAATCAGCACATTTCAGCTTTAAATTTTAAGAGCTACGCTGCCATCCGCAATATAAGGTTTACACCTAATGCAAGGCGATTTTATTAACCATCTATTTTAGACATAATTGCTTTTAAGGTTCTTTAAACAAAATCTCCGCTTTACAGGCTAATAACAATATAACCCTAATGACTGTGTAAAATATAATTTAAATATATTTAATGCATTCTTTTCAATTTTTATTACCGAATAATTTTATATAATGGGTTTTAATGGTTTTATAATTATTAGCATTATTGAAATTATACGGATCGTACTAAAAGAAAATCATTATGTAAAAATTATAAGAGCGTTTTATAAGGACAATTTTTCTTGAACAATCTAAACTTGGTCGACCGATTTTCCAAGGAGTTACAATTTAGCATATATTTTCATTCCGTTGTGAAAATAAAAACAAAAGAATAAAACTCATTCCCATTACCCGCAGAAACTAATCAACTATTTTTATAAAAATAAATAATCAAACAGTGCACAAAAGAAAAACGACAGTAAATTATTTCATAATTATTTCAAATATATTACTTATACATAAGTTGAAACCAATGGAATGAATTTTGGAAAAGTAATTTTCTACAAATTCTCCAAGAAATTCACCGGCAGATATTCTCTAACAATATATTAGGTTTTTGGTATTTGGCATAGTTTACATTCAACTTAATATGACACTTGCAATTTCTAATAGTGGAAGAACTACTGGATTAGGAATTCCTCAAGTAAACATCGTTTAGTTTTAGGAATTTGTGATTGAATCGCAAAGCTTTTAGAAAATCTAGAATCAGTTTAAAATGTCAAAGCGAGTCAAATTGTCGATAAAAGTAGTTAGGAAGTTGGTTTAAAGTGAGAATGTCATGAAAATGTAAAAGAAATCGTATTTACTATATAATATATATAATATACTCCTCGCTACCTAACTTCTTTTTCAGCTGGTAATAAAAATTAGATTATTTATTGCTATATTGGTAAAATTAAAACAAGTCGAAAATGTAATACGAAAATAATAATTAATATTTGTACAGAAATGGAGTAGTCAATTTAAATATTTTAACATTGTTTAATGCCTTTTTAATTATCAATCACTTTCAATAATCCTACAACAATAGGATATGGCTTTGGAATATTGTTTGAAATGGTTTAGAGATTAATTTACATATTTCTCTACAATCACGTATTTGATTTTTGAATGATTTAATAGTGCAAATATAGCGCAAAATTTTTCATCATTTCCTAGTATACGTACGTACAATATATTTCATAGTTGTCATATTTTCATACTTCTTTGCCATTACAAAATCTTTTATTTTTTTGAGATAACAGCTTCATAAATATTGCCCATATTTATTGGTTAAAAGCTTAACTCGAAAGACGGAAGTGTATTGAATTATGGAAAAGGTTTCTAGTAGCTGCCAATTTCACATCTTATTAGGTTTTATATATATTCTTAAAAGAATCAAAACTTTTCATTGTTTTTGAATTTTCTGCAATCTTGCGTATATTATAACTCAGGAATAAAGAATCAAGGGTGGACGGGGGGACTCAAACCGTTTTAAAGATTTTAATAGCAGCTAACGCAAAATTTCAGCGGACCTGAAACTCGACGAAATATTTTTAGTCAAGTTTAGCTTAAGCTGTTATTGTAATATAAGTCAATGACATTTCCTAAAAAATAACAATTTTTGTACTTCTGGTGCATCAGGACTTACCATGCATTTTATATTGATACATTTTTGCAATGGTTAATTTTGTAAACGTTGGAAAATTTCTTAAAATGTACTTAAAATTATTAATTAAAAAATTTATAGTAAAGAAACAGTAAAAAAATAAAATAATTGCTGCTTAAAGCAGATGAATTGATATAACTAAAAACGAAATAAGTAACCTACGTAATAAGTGATAAATAGCATAAAATATTTAATATTTTGGATTTGCTAGATATCTTTCTCCGGCGCTTTTAAAACTTTTCAGATGTTTAATTAAATCAAAAGTTAAATTCCTTACGCAAAACAGTAAAACTTTTAATAAATTAAATGAAGCAATCTTTGGAATTTTATGGTTTGATTGTGAAGTTATTTTATTGTTACGAATATAAGTTGAGAAATATTTGTTAAAAGAAAAATATTGTTATTAATTAAATGCGCGTTTTGTTAAAATTTTGTTACATTCAATAAAGAAATTTTCATATACCAGTTTATAAACCACAAACCAGAAAATTTTTCAAATATTTTTTAACGTAATATAAACACAGAATTCTTATTCTGCTTATTTTAGGGGTAGTTTTTAATTATTAATTTTAAAGAGCATCTGTGGCTTGGAAATATTGTTTAAGGTTTTATAAGCAAATTAATTCTGAGGTGTACAAACATAGTGGGATCTCAAGTGAATCCTATTAAGGCTATCCTCAATATGCATTATTTAAAATTTTTAACGAGAAATTTTCCATAACCAACATAATTAAGTTATATTGTAATACTTAAAAATAAGTCTTGAATTTTGTATAGTTCAAATGAATTGAAATTTTGTTTATTTATTTAAAGTTGCCTTATTAAATGAAAATGTTTTAATCCTTCTGACTGAATATTCATAGTATTTACTTTTACTTATACCTAATTAAATTTAAATGCCTTTTTACCTAAATCAACTGAACTGATAAATTTTCGCTCGTTTTCAATTTATAACAACCGTGATGGATCCCATGTTAAACTAAAGGATTTTCAGTATTTCTATGGTTTAATGTTAATTCCTTTTTGCATTAATAATATTACAAACATTTACTAGGTATTTTAGAAATCGCATTATTTCTGTTTTGGAAAGAAATATTTACAGTTACGGTGAATTTAACAGTCGTCAAAATTTTCGTACATAATGTCGACAGAAGGAATCTAAACATCGGAGGTTCGAATGTACTGGCTAACAAAATGTTCATTAAATGTACCATTTTGGTTTCATGTTATAGATCTTTGCAGCAGTACTTTCATAATTTATACAAGTTAGATAACAAGTACGATCGTGACTGTAATAATTATGGTATTCTAACAATAAATTTGACTACCAAGCGCTACCACTATTAATTAGGGTAGGTGTAGAGTCTTGTAATCAAACGGTTTAAGTTTGTTAAGTAATATTTAAAACATTTTAATTTTAATTTTCATTGAAATACATACAATTTGAAATAAAAGGCTGTGAGGACAGCTATCACAATTATTGGTTTGCGAAAGCTTCTAGAACTTCCAGAATTAAATCAATGTACAACTTTCTTATTTGAAAATGTTTTTTCAAATATTTTCAAATGCACCGAGCCGTATTTTGCAAAAATTTTCTCCGTTTTTTAATTTCTACCAATGTTAATTTAATGGCTCGGTGATAGGTATTGAAATAAACACTCGCATTATAAAGTTTACATTTCTGCAGCTGCAAAAATAATTAAATTTGAATATTGCGATAGCGAAACAATTATTGCAGCTGCTTTTGCTAATCATATTACAGTTTTCTACTTCATTGTTTAAATGCAGAACTTTCCATTACAAAGTTTTTTCAACACTTAAGCTAAAAGATAAAAATGAAACATATCTGTAGACAACATCATATTAATTAATTTAGTAGAAAAAACCAAATATAATCTGAGGAATTCATTAGGTATTGTAAAACTAAAACCTAACATCATGAATTCTAATTGTGTGTATAAAATCAAAGGCCCTGATTGTAACTCCTCGAATATTGGTTAAACTGAACGACTAACTAAAAATACTAATAAAAAAACACGAAGGACCTAATGCTTTTTATAGTCAAAATATCTGCAATTGTTCTACTTTATAATTTTTTTGAATTAAATTAAAAAATTTCCAAAAATTAAAATATATTTTATTTTCCCCATGTTCAAGCAAATAAGTACAAAATTTTTAATATTTATAATGTTGTTAAAATATAGTTATATATATTAATGTGTTGACAATAATTTGTTGGTTATGTCACATTTAACGTGTTAACATCCTTAGTTAGTATCCTTAGTGCTTGTTCACAATGTACATAAACATAAGACGTGCAGAAGCATAACATAAGCATAAAACATAATTTTGATATAAGCCGCAAAAGTGTTCACAATGAACATAAGAAATATATGAAACTGCGCATGCGTATAACAAAAAATAAACGAATAAACTTTCAAGCTTTATAGCAAAGGTTATGTTTATGTCAATTTCGTCAATTTATTTCAACTTATGACCAAACACTACCAACTTCAAACCGCAAATTTCACTAAATGTACCATAATTTCAATCTTATGTACGAACATAAGCCGAACATAAGATCAACATAAACATAAGAATTTCGTAGGCACACTGTGAACACTTACGTTGATTTACTACTAGTTCAACTTTATGTCTTATGTATGTGTTATGTTTATCTTATGTCTTACGTACATTGTAAACAAGCACTTAGTTATTAAAACAATTAATATTAAATTTAAACAATTTATTTTCTCATAAACCTTCTACAATAATTTAAATTTTATTGTGTATTGCGTTATGAAGTCTTACTTAGGATGTAAATATTTGAGAATTATTGGGAAAACTTTAAATATCCAGTGTTTTATGCTAATTAAAAATAATATCTGTTTGATTAGTCATAATGAAGATTAGCATATTGATTACTGAAATAAATGGTTAAGTGTATTTAATTAAAATTTAAGGCAGAAGGTTAGTTAAATATGTTTTAATTACCTGCTGCTAAATTTACCCGAGAAGAGAAAATTGTAAGAATCGACTGAACGTCTAAGCCGTTCTAGTTGGACTAATTAATTTGAAATTTGGTTCGTCGCAATTAAGTGTAATTTTGATAGAGGATTTGTACATTCCATCTTTTCTTCGTTAGCAAAATCAAAGTTTGATAATTTCCATCTACTTATACTTTCAAGTGAGTAATAAATCTCTTGTTACCGTAGGAAATACAATTATTGTTCAAATTTAATTCGTGTAATTGAGCGAGTGCGTTGTGGTTGACCTTACGAAATTAATTAAGCGAAAACGATCTTTCTCTGTACACGGAATTAATATTAATCTGCTACCTTAATCCCCTTATGCATACACAACGTATTGCGTCAGTAATGCGGCACTGGGCATTTCTATTTGTACAAACGTATCTTTATAATTAATCGCGATCTTTGTCGGCTTAAATTAATGCCGTTGTTGAGTTGTTGGTGCTTAACTCAAAATGCGGCTTTTAAATTTGCACTGCAGCTGCAAACTGTCTTGTGCAAGCCGCGCGTGACCACCAGTTCAGTTCGCGTGCTGCTTGCTGGCGACCCTATTGGTGTGCGTTTCGATTCTCTTTCACTCGTCCATTCCGTCAACAAAATCTCACACCGCATATCCGCTTATAAATAAAATCATTATTATAATATTAAAATTTATCGTTTCGTGATGTATTAGTTGTTGTCGTATTGTTTACTTTTCGTTCATGTTTACCTTGTAACTAAAACTTCTCTTTTAAGGTGGATTTTGATTGTACAATAAATAATTTATCTAGCTAATCAGTTCTATGCTTATTTGCTTACCGGATTATAGTTCAAGTGAACGTGAGCAATTTCCCAACACTGAACAAATACTTTTTAACCTGAAATTAAATATTTTATCTTACCGTTTGGCAGCTGTTTATTTTTAATGTATTTATTAAGCTACCGTAAAATATTAATTAGGAATTATTTGTCTTAATACACCAATGTCAGTGCCGTTCTGATCCACAGGTGAATGATTAATTAATTCCTATTGTCACTTTATGAAAAAAAATGGATAGCTGGGACTCTTTAGAGAAGGCTCAGCAATTTCTTCCTTCTCACACGGTTGAAAATCGAAATTTCTAACCTTTTATTTCGTGAGGATACCCAAGATGGAAAAAAACTAGCTTTTTTCTTTGCGGAAGCCAGCGATGAATCCGGCGAATCCGCAACAATTTTGCACTCTTTCTCGTAACAAACAAAATGTTCCTACTATGGGGAAGCAAACCCGGAAGGGACGTTCGCAACGACTGACGCTCTAAACATTCACCCAGCAATTCTTAAATGAAATACTTCCAATCTTTGGAATATTTAAAACGGTGGTTGAGCTCAAAATTAGATCAAAAAATCAAAAAATGTTTGAAGCGAGCGTCGGCTATATCGACAAACGTAGCTGACGATTATCAAAAAATATTTTCGGTGTTGTGCAGCTCTGCCGATGAAAGAAACGAAAAGCAAGTAATAAGGAAAAAAAAACTTATCTTATTGCTGCTGTTGAGTGGTCGCAATCGCTCGATCCTTCGGGTGTTCAAGAAATCCAAGGACGAAAAAAATCAAAAGAACACAATTTTCTGGAAATTGGCGTAAATCCGCAAAAAATAGAAATACGAGGTGTAGCCAAAAGAAATATAACAAAATTCAAAATTTTGTTACAACTTATCGTTCACTGTACCTTTGTTTGGTTATTTAATATAAAAGACCGAATGCAAAAGTATCGAGATGATACATTTTCGTACTAATATAATATATTTCAAATAGGCCATCTCATATATTACTATAATACACAGCTTTTAAAATACACCTTTATTACAAAATAGAATAAACGAAATAATACAAAAAATCTGTCTTATTACCGCATAATATGTTAATATCGTTGTCACAGTCATTCCGGAACTTTAATGTTGAATATAATTGTTTTTTTAAGAAAAGCTTATTATGAAACTTACCCATTTTAATCTTACACAGAGTAATATCATTTGCTAGCAGAACTTTATGAGTACAATAATTTTATAAATTTAGAAGTAATGCAACAAATTATTCATAATACTACAAGCATAATATTGACATAAAAACGTAATGTTATATAATATTACGGTCACTACGTTAATATTTGCAACCATAGATTAGATATTATGTATTATATAATATTTTATTTATTTAAATATTAATAACTACTAAGCAGATTGCAGTACATAGTATGTACACGGCTGTAATTTTAATTGAAATCATTACAAAATATTATTCTGAAGTTTTAGGTTTCGTATAACTATTTAGGTAAAATTATTTTCATCATAAACATTTATATGATAGAGTAAATAGGTAAAAACATTACTGTATTAAACAAAGTGTATTATAAAAAATATAATGGAATAACTGACATTTTCATCAATCAAAATATTTGAAATGCATAAAAAATTAATATAATATATTTAAAACGTGGATAATTATATAGGTATATATAAAAAATATATACTTATTAATTAAAGTGCTACTTACTTGCTTATTTTGTAACATTCCCTACCAATATATTTTTTAAATTGAATTCTCTGTAATGCATAACATGTTAACATCCAAGCATAAATATTTTCTTGTTTTGTTTCTAGGTGTAAACTAAATTCGGGTTTACAAATGATTATGGTGGGATATAAATGAGGATTGTAGTGTGCGAAATGCGTTTTGGCGTTATCCTGATAAATGTAAAACAACTAAGTCTAATAAAATATCCAGTGTGTTTCAATTGCATTAGAAATCACAAGACAAAGCATTCTTTTTACACCCAAATGAATTTTTTTTGTAACGAGGAATAAGTACTCATATCGCTTGTAACATGAAAGACCCGATTCACTCACCGCATTTTTTTCGAAACCAACATTGTTTCATTTTTGTGATTTTTATAATGAAAAACATAAACACGACTTTTTATCAGTGCTGTTTGAGGGCTTACAAAAATTATTCTTTTTGTTTCAAGTAATTTATAAAGATGTATAAATAATTACACAAGAGAATATTATGAAAAGTATTTGGTTAAAAATAACGAAGTTATTTTACAGAGAAAAAATATTTATATTTTTATTTTCTACTGTTTGTTTTATTGCAAATAAAATTATTTTGTTGACAAGTGTTTTAATAATGCTTTTATTTTAATATAAGATTTATATCATAAAAAATATTCTTAGTTGTTAAACGAGGTTTGAAGAAGTTGAGGGTAGTCCAAAATATGAGATATTCTGAAGAACACAGAAGTTTGATTTACTTTGCACTTTTATGTAAAATATTTATTTCCATAATTTTTATGGTAAAAATATAGAAACAATGTAATTTTATACTACTCTATATAATATTATAATTATTCTTAAAGTTAATGTTTGTAATGTAATGTTTGATATAGTAGTAACAATTATATATATTGCAATGACCCTAGCTATACAAATCTTATCAAATTTGCTTTATTCCAAGATTTAATCTTTTTGCTGGGTTTCATCCATTTTTTTGAACAAGAGACTCTTCAATGTTTAAAAATTGTAAATTCAAAAATGCTTAAACTTTGTTACCTTTCTATCTGGTATTCGATCGCACGTGTTATCCCAACTGGATTCAGCACGCCTGGTTACACAAATTTGTTGCGATGTAACTTTAACAAATTACCAAAATTTATCACAACTTCTTAGTTTTCTTAACACTTGCACTTTATAATTAAATAAAAACAAACATCAAATTAACTTAATTTATTTTCAATCAATTTTAATTTTAATTAGAATTGCGGGTATGGCGTTTCATCCGCTTTACCATTCGACGTCAAGGCCTGTCCCTAAGTGTCCTGCATTAATCTTCCCACTTTTCAAGTCCCACTCTTTTTTTTTTCTCGCTCTTCCCACTCTTATTTTTACATAGCAAAACTTAACAAACATTATACAATGTGATTATAAATAATGAAACAAAACTCAAACTTTAAAATAATTTACAAAATAATAAAATTAATGTTTTTATAGCATTTCGAAACACGACAATATATATATGATGCAGTAAGTGAGTTTACATTAGTTTGAATGTAAAAATTACAATTTTTGCAATGTAAATTTACATACACATTTTGCAATATATATGTACATGTACGTGTATCATTTCTTCTATAAATAATATAGTATTTTACCCGATTTAATATAATTGCTATATATGGAGGCAGTAAATGTCACAATTGAATACACTCATTTTAACAATAATAGCATTGATCTGATAATTCCTCAAATATCGAAAAAGCATTTTATTTATCTAGATTCAAATCATACGAGGTTAATAAAAACATTTAAGGATACCGGCTGTAGGATTTTTGTTACAATTACAGTAAATGTACAGGGAAATTCTTATAAATCAACTGATCTTTAGCTTTTGATGAAAATACTGCGAGTAGTTTAGGCATTATTAATTTAATGTACTGCCAAGTGCGCTTTTCGGGGGTAAAGTGTCTGCATCATTTATAATTTAGCTCTTAGTTTTTTAGTTATATCAGATTTAAAACGTAGACCTGGTACTTAAATAATATAACCCTATAGAAGACATTCAGGGGTGAATCTATAGTGTACGACACCAATCTAGTACTTAACGTACAGGCTCTACTTGAAGTATACAAATTATGTGTTTTTCAATTGTTGTTGCATAGAATTCATCGCATTTTAACTCGAGAGTTTGCTCCTACATCTCTGAACAGTAGCAGCGATAAGACCCTCAGCAGACTTCACCAAAGGGAGGCTAAAGGCTCTTCTGAAAAGAGAATTACATGCAAGGGAGACGTTTGCCAAATATTTAGATCTAAAGATGTCTAACGCTTGATTATAGTTTAACAATATTGTAACAATAAGTTATGGTTGGTTAAAATAAATTCGTGTATTATGTCATTACGTTTCATCTTACTATAATTTGTCTTTAGATTCTCTTTGGACTGATATCATTTTTAATCAAAAACCTTGTTTGGAGTGCGAGCGTTAAAAGTTAAGAGTTAAACTGTTTTGTTCGTGTCGGTGGCGCAGACGCCGTTTGGAGCTCTGATCCTGAATAAGGTTTTATCTATGGAGCAATAAACAAAACAATGCTTTATTATTGCTCTTCGACTTTATCTGTAAAGCCTTATTCAAGGTGCGCCGTTGAGAGTTGCGTCAGCATATAAAACGAAGAAATATTCTACATAATATATTCTACACAATTACATCGTTGAACTCGGAATATAGTTTCACAGAAATTTTAAATTGAAAGAAATGAAAAATCTTTGAGAAACATACGAGTATAGTTGACCTTATTTTGATAATAAAATTTTCTTCCGCAATATAACGTAATTGCTTTTTTAAATAATTTTTAAAATATTACTTATTTGAATTATGACTTACAGTACCGTCATAATCACCATTTTAAATTTAGCAATCTGATAATTAACAAACTGTGTTAGTAAGTTTTGTTTTTAGTGAGTTTAGTCAAAAATACTCTGTTAAGTTTAAGTTTACCAGTGATGTTTAGAAGTTAATAATATTAAAAGTTTATTTAATCATAGTAAATAATTGTAATATCATAGGAGTAATTTTTAAAAATTAAAAAAAAAATTTGTCTTTGCGGTATTTTGACCGTGACATTTACGACGCGGTATTACGGTTTCAGTATAATAACCGTGAAAAATGCCTGTTTCGGTGCGCATAGCGCTTGGAACACGTTTTCAAGTAATTTTTGAAAAGATGTCAAACTATCAACGATAAAATAAATCGCATAGTATTTGATAAAAGCTGAATAAAGTTTTACCTAGAGTCGATAAGTTATTCTTTATTAAATATAAAGCAAGACACGCAAAGCAACTTTTGATTAATTCATGGGCATATTTATTCTGTCTGAAAACTTGGTTTTGATTTAATAGTACAAAATTTCATAAGGTTGTAATCTATTAACTTTCTTTTTTATATAAAATTATTAAAGTTTGTAATTTTATTGTTAAACAAAATAAGGCAAATGTGCGTACGTAACCAAGAAAACTTCCTGTATAAATAATAAATTTAAAAGAATTTTGATCTAGGTTTATTTTTTTCTTTTTAGTAATTTCAGATAAATTAAATTAACAAAGGAACAATTTGAGCTCGTTTAAAAAGTAATTTTCTGACCTAAGTTAGTTAAACTTGAGGACAACTCTCAAAACTTTATGTTTCACTGTTAACACTGCGCGTTAACACAAATTATATTTTTTGCTTTAAAACAAAGAGCAATTTTAAACTGTCCTTCATTTCCGCATTCTGATTACGATTATCTGCAGTTGAAGCTATACGAGAATTTTATGTTATTGTGTTGTTGTAGATTTTAATTTTTAATTTGCCGAGGAAATTACACCATGTTTTTACGATGGAACATATCTAGCAAATTTTGATAGTTTGATAGAGTTTATAATGTGAAAATTTAACCAGCAGGATTATAGCTATTTTGTAAAAATTACATTTTGCATAAATTCTATTTAATTTTCTCAAATTTTCGAATGTCATTTGAACGTTGGTAAATTATGCAGTTTGTCTTGACTAAAAAGTGTTTCAAAATAAAATTTAAAAAACAGAAACAAAGTAAATTTTGTGCTCTACTTTTGTTCACATTTGCAAGACAGATGGCTCTACTGTAAGCGAATAATTCAGAGCTACAATAAATAATTCAGATTGAAACCAAGTGTAAAATTGGGTACGATGTCTTTATAAACATTAAACTTGGTATTTCTAATGTTGGACTAAACAGCGGGATAGGTTGACTGTTTTTGTTGCAAACGATGTTTTGTTATTGTTTGGGGATATCCGATAATGAAGTGTTTTTTGTCATGGAACTACCGTAAACAGTATTTTGAATATTGGTTTTTGTTTTCGATATGTATTTTGCCATTTTTTCCTCGAATTAAATTCAATTTATGTTATTTATTAACACGTTAATTGACGCAAGTAAATTTAAACATAAATTTAAAATAAAGTGAATATAAGTAGAAGTTAACTTTAATTAAATAAAATTACTGTACTACATATTATTACAGAATTTTATTATTAGATTCAGTTTTAATAATAATAATAGATCAACGCACTCTATTCATCGAATTGATGTGTAACGCATCTGGGATTGGTTACGTGATTACGAGATAATAATATTTTCATTTGCAGATCCGTAGATTATAAGATAAAGAAGAAAAACATAATATTATAACATCTTAAACCATTAAAAATATATTCATAGAGTAACATAAAAAATACAAGAGAAATCGACAGAGTAAAGAAAATTTAGAACAATGAAATCTTCTTTCAGCAAAATCGCATTTAAGGAATATTTAGAAGTTCTTCAGAAATACTAAATACATTTAGTATTGTAGTATATACATTTAAACAAATTTACAATACTAAATACAATACGTATTTAGGTTATTTGGTAAACATATTAGTTAAATAAATTTTTTTATTACGATACGTGTATCGGGCGAAGCCCGGTAGATCGGCTCACAATAATTTGCACTGGTTGGCAGAATTTGTCCGTATATTTACTATACATTTTTTTAGAAAAATTTATTTAACCTAAACATTTTAGTCAGACACCTGACATATTTAGTTTTTGGTTATTTGGTAAGCACACACATTCATTTCAAAGTAAAACAAATTTCTTGATTTTTTAATTTTTAATTTTTTCACTTTTGTTTGGTATATTTTCTCTGGTTTCCCATTATTTTTACGTTTTTCTTATGTTAAATACGACTGATGATCAATAATAATTGTAAAATAAAGGCCTTTATATCGTATTACAAACTTTTTATTTTAAATTTTTATCATTTCTATAGTAACGAAATTTTTCAGAATTATTTTAAATTTGATGATAAGGTTTTCTTTCCTGAAACAACACTACACGTATTTACGTTAAAAGAATTACTTAAAATTAACATTTTTTAAGTAAAAAGTCGAACCTTTAAAATCAATTATTTCCGAAATTGAAGGAAAAATTTAGGTTAATTCATAGTTTAATCGCTTAATTTTAATGACATCTATTAAATTTTACATGTTTAATTGTATCTATAAAAACGTATAGGGCCACTTTGCGTGCTACACCCCTAAAATACCGTGAGAAGATTTTTTGAAGGAATAATAAAGACCTACTTAACATGAAAGCTAGATTATGTAAAATCACATACGATTTTTAACGCAATTATACAGATATACATAATATATACACATAGAATTTTTAAATACTTACTACTATAAAGTTATAATGACCCAGACACACGAAATATTTAGCTTGTTTGATTATATTGTAACAGAAAACTTTTAAAATAGATTCACTATAAAATATTTTAGATTATTTTAATATTATATTATAAATTATTATGATGGTTTACAATTATAATATTTTATTAAATTAAATATTTAAATTCTTGGCTAGTTTCGGTACATACTACCTACAATATTTAATTTAATTATTCAAACTTGCACAAAGAGCACATAAATTAATAATATTTTATGATATGAAATTGTGAGCAACTCTAGCGTTTGAACTGCTTATTTGCTATAATAATAGTTAACAACTAGTAGAAGCAGTACTCACACTAGTTTTCTTTTTGGAAAATTTAAATCAGAAATTTGCGCTGGGGATCTTTATGGCTTACAACAGTTACCCTTTTATAATCTATAGCCTATAAGTACTGCTTCCCCTATTGGATCTTTTCTTTCATATCGTTAATCAATTCATGCGCGTCAATTGTCACTTTCTCAGCGCTTTTTAAATATATATCTTTTGGAGAGGGAGAAAAGTTCTTGCCACTGGCTAATATGGCCACTGGAATTATGATAATATGTATAGAATTACTAGTATGATTTTATAAAATTATGAAAGCTGGTAGTAGGTACAATGTTATAGTATCAGTGTAGCAGTGTAATCGTATATAATTTTAGTTAATTTTTAAAAATCTACTGTCTTTCTGTGGATTATTAATTTAAAAAGTGTTGTTTTTTTATAATAATGGCAGTTGACTAAATGGAAGCAAAAGTTAAACATCGATACTATGTTCTTTAATATTGTAAATCCTTGTTAAATAACCTCTAATTGCTTTATTATTTATTCAATAGACAATCTGTCAAATGATTTGTAATCTTTTTTAAATATTTTAAAGATTTTATTGATTTCCGCATAGTGAACGAGGAATATTACAATCAACACACATAGTAATATAGAAAAAGTGTCTTTATTTTTACCTCGAGGTTTTATTTATTACTAATTAATCAATAGTAATTTATGATAGTAGTGTTGAAAGGATATTATTATAACAATAATTCACGCTAGATCCATTTCAACGCGTACTATTTAATTTATCAGTTTTCAAATCAATATTGATTTAGCATTTTCATTCAATATTGTTGACGAGCTTATTCCCAACTCTCTAAATGTCTTAGAATTATATGTATATTTTATATTGTGTATAAAAGACGAAAATTAAATTATAATATTGGATTTAAAACACCGTAAAACTTGGCTAAAATTGACTGTTACTTTTTATTTTTAGTAGATATGTAAGTTCCCGGTGGGTTGGCATTAATTTAGTAATAAACGACGACCAATAAAAGAACTTTGAAATTTCAGACAATGTAGCGCCTGGTTTCGAAAGATTTAAAAAAATTTTATTTTGCATTTGTAGGATGGATAACAGTGATATTGATAATGAGATTATAATAATTGTACAATTTTAAATTAATCTTAATTAACTTGATTGATAAAAATACCTACTGAATTTTAAAAAATATAAAGTTTCTATGAAATTCTTGCAAAAAACCGATCGTTAAGATTTAACCAACATCAAGAAAAACTAGAGAAACACATTATACTATACTATGTACTGAGCATAACATCAATAATTCGAAAATGGACAAAATATAATACAAATCATTTCAAATGAATAAATAACGAAACTGCAGTAGGTTGTTTAATATGGATTTACAATCATTATTGAAACTACAGTAATGGTATTAGTTTTTCCATATAGAAAAGTATAACTTTGTAGAAAATTACCACTTTTATCAATGAAAAGGAATATAGGTAATACATTTCCGTCTAATACGCGAAAATGTTCACTATAAAATAAACGAGAAACGCAATTGAATTGAATTATTTAAATAGGTAATTTAATTTTATTTATTTTAATAGCTATTTGAATTGGTTTGTCGTTTTTGTCAGATTTTAATTTGACATTTATTACTTTTTAGGTCAAAATGCATCTTTAATTGATTTTTCAATAAACTAATAGACCAATTAGAAATGCCTACATCATTTACTGGGTGCTAAGTAGGTTACTTGAACAATCAGTAAATCGCTCAACATTGGTAAATTACTTTCAACACCAGTACATCACTTTTAACCACAATACTATATTACTATCAACAGGAAGAATATAAATAGTACAATAAAACGTTATTGCGATAGTTATATAACAACATTTAAAAATATATTTATTTATAATTTTTTGACGTGATAACGTCTTATAAATTGATATACCGGCTGCACGTACGAAAAATTGTCACGTTCCGCAAGCGAGAGCGCGGAACAAGCGAGAGAGAGGCACGATCGGCTTTGCATCATACATAGACATCATTTGAATTATAAAATGCCATTAAAAAAAACTTGTCCGGCATGAGGTTCGATCTCGCGATCACCAAATGATGCAATTATGTTTCATGCACATAACGCACTAACCTATTGAGGGTTAATGTAATAACATAGTTTTAATTCGTATTATCTGTTACATAATCATAATTCAATTCAATTCATAGAAGTATGCAATTTTTCATCAATGTTTTCTTATGACGTTATCACGTAAAATTATCGTCCGTAAACCGACTTTACAGACAACCCGCGAGTGTCACGTGTTTTTTTAATAATAAATTTGTGTACTGTTTAAAAACAGTAGCAGTTAATTTGTTTTTAATATGTTAATAAGCTTGATAATTTTTATTTATTTAAACATTCTGAGATATTTTTTAGTTTCTTTAGAGAAAATCACGTGTGGTTCTTTACATGAGAACCACAAATTTTGCAATAAATTTAAACATTTAGTGTTAAGAAATCCTACTTTAAGCTTTCAGTAAGATTACTGTGGAATATTCTTTGGCACGATGTCGACTCTTTTTGGCAAAACGATGTGTTATATTATACGTGATATAATATTATTTTTGTATATAAACGCGGTTTTATCATCTACCATCAAATAACAAGCTAAGACGCACCTTGAAGTAGCGATTAAGGAGTAAGACTACAAGGTAAATGTTATTATAAAAATTGTAGTGTTAAAAATTATTTTTCTGTAAATTAATACAAAGCCTGAATATTTATCACTAAAAATCAACATTTTTGATACTGCTTTTTTTCTAAGCAGAAAAAAACTTACCTGCAGCTGGGTCGCAGTCCAAATTTTGCACTTACATATTTTTGTTTGTTTCTGGTACAGCTTTAAACAGTGTTCAGTTTGGAATCTTATAAGAATTATTGAAAATCGACAAATAAAGTTATAATTATATAAAATATGGTATGTGCTCATTACACATAAAACTTAGCAGTGATGAAATCTGGAGATAAAGAATTTATAGCAGAGAAAAGTTTGCAATGAAAATTGTAATTTAAGAAATTATCAACACATAATGTAATACAATCGCAATCGTTGGCTATTCGTAAACGTAGGGCAATTAGCACACTTCTGATTTTCAGTAGCACGTGTGAGCGGATTTTCAATGTATTTAGGTACTAAAAGAAAAAAAGTTAAATTGCACTGCTTTAATCAGACCACTTGTAATACAGTTTCATCACGTGTACGTATTTATTTTATAATGTCCGTGAAAGAAAAAGCTGAAGAGCAATGAAAACTATTGTAAGACAAATAAATATTTTTTTACGGCTGTTGAAAATTAATTATTTAAGCTGTCGGTTAATGATATAAAAATGAAAATAATTTACTATTTTATGCAAATAACGAAATACTTTGCGCTCTTAATACACAATCAACTATTTCATAATATTAAGATTCGACATTATTTATTTGTGGGTTTATTTATAACCTTAATTTTATATACGAAAATAGTGCATTTACGTAATATTCTAATTTGTAATTTTAATTTGTATTGATAGCCAGTTTTGGAAAAATTTGAATTTAGTTTGTTGTATTTTACAGGGTTTGCTTGTTAATTTTTAAATTTAATGATAATAAAACTCAATTCAGTGAATTTAACGTCTTATTTTATAACATTAAAAATATATTTCCCATAACAATAAGAATAGTATTTATAATAACAACTGGATTTGTCTGCTGGAAATAATAATTATTATTGATATGTCTCAAAAAAGACTTTTTAAAGTTAGTTGATCCTAAAATATTATTACAATTTATTATTATTGTACTGAAAAGGAGTAATCGAATTTGGTAGCTACATAATATACGACTTGAGAAGTAATTCTAGATGTTAACTAATAACTTTAGTTTTAAAATTTTAAATGTCGGTAGTTTATTAAAAACTTTCTATTGTATTATATTATTATTTTGTTAGTTTAGGTTAAAAAAGTTACTAGTTTGTTATTTAAACTATTTTTAAATTTTTTTAGTAGATAAAATACTATCTAACTTTTATATTTTAGTGATGCTGGAAAGTTACATTAGAAAATTAGTTTTAAAAACTCTATTTAAAAAGTTTCGTATTGAAATGGTAGTATAAAATAAATTGAATTGAAGAGCAGTTGAGTGTGAACATGTAAACTTGACATATCCTCAAAGGTATATCACTACATTCTATGTAGGTTATTTACTTTTGTTGGTATCGGAGATGATAAAGCGATATATATCAAAAACTTGGCCGCTTACATTATTTAAAAAGCAAATAAAAGATCAAACAAAATTGACATCATTCCGATTTTTTGAATTTTCTAGACTTAATCAGTTGAGTGTACTTAACGAATTAAACGATTATTTCGTGTTAATTAATAAAAAAATTCTAATAATAAGTACTACTGGACATTTTCCTAATAAATAAACACATTTTTCACGTTTGGGGTGCGTTTAATTATCTCTCGCTGTTTGCTAATTCATAGGTATGCGCACTATATAAATTTTGCTGTAGAATTTGGGAATATTAATTTCATTTAAGTTAGAAATTCTTAATATTTTTTCTAATTAATTTTTGTTTCACTTAAACACAAGTTTTTATTGCAATAAGTCGGAGACTATTTCTTAAGTGAGCTAAATGACAATTTCGGTTAAGATTATAGGTAGCATTTCTTAGAAACCAAATTAAATTGGTTTAATAATTTTGGAGCAATTAAATATAAAATAAAATGTTAGCCTTTCATTGACAAAATGTATTTGACTTTAATTGTTAATTTGGTAATGAATTGCTAATGGACGATTATGGATGTCCTGTAAATATTTTAATACTTCGAGTTTTAGTACAATAAGTAAATTTATTATAAATAACTACAATAATGTTACATATTTATCCTTCACCTTTTCAGCGTTGAAAGTTAAAATTAATTTTGCTGTAAAAACGTTCTAACTGTGTACAATTCAGTTGCTCACAGAAAATGGTGTTTTCCACAAACTTAAAACTACTAATTAGTTCTTACGGGGCAACAATTATAGTAACAGTGAAATATAACAGCAATATTATCTGAAAATTATGAAAAATAAACAACCTAAACAAAATATTAAAATAATTTGTTATTGTTAACAATAATTTGTAAATGTTATTTTACCATTTTGTTTAGTTTGTTTATTTTAACATTACATACTACTAATTACTACACTATCCACTTTGTTAAATATTATTTTTCTATGTAAGTATGTACTCTTTACTAAATAGTTAAAATTTATTATTTTAATAATATGTTTTAGTTTGTTTATTTTAAAAAATTGTTTTTTTTAAGTTATCATTCTATAAATATTATGAAACTATTTTGCTAGTTGGGAAGTGACTCTTAATGGTATTACTAATAATTGTTGTTTATGGTTTACAATCAACGCTGATAAGAGTTTGCATTTAATTGATTTAAGATTTTGTAAAAGGTACTTGGCTTAAAATTAATAATTATTGTCTGTATTAACATTTTAATTGAATTTTGATACACCTACAACTACCAAATTTTTAAGGAAAATTTAGCTAGACGTGAATATTGTAAACCAGCGTTCAACTGAAAATGACAAATTTTGTTAGAGAACTGTCTAAACTACAGTTTTGCCCTAGGTTCCCTATCCCTGCTAATGCTTAGTTATAAAGCTTAAATAGTTTTGTGAAAGAAGTATCTACATAATAATAATATCATGTGACCCAATCCACTACTTACATATTTGAATTAAATTTTCAGGCAGTATTCTGTTGTGGCAGCTTACGAGATGTTCGTAATAACATAAATTTTTGAATGGCAGGTGTCGTATATAACCCAAAAAATTAATAAAAAACTGTTTATTGAAAATAAAGATTTTAGTAACTTATTTTAAATTGCGTTAGTCAAGAATAAATATAAATACTGAAAGTAAAAATTTGAAAAAGTAACTATTTGAATATGTTATAAAGACTACAAAGTTTAGATAGAGTTCAAAATATATAAAATATCATACAGGATACACCAAAATTAGTTTGCGTATCCTGAAGGAGTACGAACAGCGAAAACTTAACAACGATCGAATGCATTTCAGAAAATTACATGAAGAAAATATTTAATAACAAATTGGTTATTTAAATACAATACAACCTCAATCGATTTGATAATTTTCTCCGGTTTTCATTTAAGTGATCAAGGATTAATAAGAGCTAAAATTCGCCAAAACCGTAACTAACTGTTAAAAAAAGTAACTACTTGTGGTTTTAAAGATTTTCTTCGGCGGTAAAGTAGATATTTATTTGTAAAGGCATTTTTCGAATGTATCACGTACAAAATATTTCTACTGACCTCAAAATAAAATAATACAAGAACTTTATTTATATTTTATTGAATAGTCGCAGCCGTAACAAAAATAAGTAGGAATTTACAGATACCATTTTATAGTAGTTCGTGGAAAAAAGAAATTACTTACGAACATTTATATCAAAAATAAAATTATTATTGTGACTCTTGCATGCGTATGTCAAATAACATAGTATGTCAATCAATGGAATTGCTTCATTTCACTGATTTTGAGCAAATCACCATGAATTATTCCCAAAATTGATAAGCGTAAGTTATCGAAAATCGAGTACAGTAGTCGAAATTAATATCTTTCAAGTTCAGATAAATTTACTTTTGCGATATACTTACTAGTTAGACAAAATAAAATATTTCACTACGAAAATTTATTAAGGTTAAACTCTTAGGCGGAATTGCTACAAAAAAATATACATTTCTGCTTTGATGTAAAGCAGATTTTGGGCTAGGCAGTCCATTTGATTGATTTGCTTTTCTTTTCTTTTTCTTAGGGACCAGTGAAGTTTATTTTCAATGTAGAAAAATTCATTTAATTCCAACAATATAGTTTTTTCCAACACTAGAGATTCCAACACTAGAGATAGTTAAAACTACACAAACTGAACTCTTCTTTTGCCCCAATATTGCTTAAATTGGATTGATAGTTAAATGTGTATGTGTTAATCAAGAGAACTGGTCACCGAAACACTAAGATATTTTGTAGCTAAAACTGTCCAAGTGTTCCCACATATTACTATTTGCTTAAGGGCGGAAATCACATTAAAAGGCTGTTTAAAACTGATTTTTTGGGATTTTTTTTGGGTGGGAAGAATTAATTAGACTTTAATCAAACTTTGACATCATTTTATTTATATTTCTAACTGTTGTTAAGATTTTTTTTCATAATTTTATCCAAAAATAACAACGTTACACTGTGATGTCGTACAATTGCGTGCATTGTAGCCATTCCGATTTTCATCTGAAATCCAAAAGGTTTTGATTTTACATTAATAACTAATTTTTAAGAATATGAACCTCAATGTAGGTGAAAATAATGAAAATTAATATTTTTGCAGGCGTTGGAACAATTTACTTCAATTTTCACGACTTTTTTTTTCTAATTAAGCGAAGAAAACTACCCTTAAAATAATGGTATCGTTTCACAAGTTGGTTCATATAATTCGTAATTTTATAAAGAATTATACTGTCCATTTGCATAATGATCGGTTCTATACTTTTTGAGTTAGATTGTGCGCAAATGTGAAAAATGTTATTTTGAGATAAACGCGTTTGAAAATTAAATTGTCGGAAACTAGAAATTCAAGGAAGTTAATAATAATATAAAATGCTTACCGATTAATCTGCGATTCATACAGCAATCCTTTTTCTTCTTCATAGACTTCGTTTTGCGCTCGCGGCAGTGCATTTCCGAACTTTCCGACCTTTCTTTGATTCCAATGAACGACGTCGATTCTGCCGGCTCACGCGTTGGTTATCCATTTGTTCGACATAATTGCCTCCATTCCTACCTACTACAATTCCTGCCTTGTTCATGACCATCAGAAGGAATGAATTTTCTTCATTGAATAAGCCCACTGCTAAATACCGTGCCTATTCAGCAACTTTTATTCCGGAGTGCAACTGTTTAGGAGCTAATCGCCAAATAGTGGAATTAAAACTTTCGTTCGCATTTTGTGTGTGGCCACCTAAACATCTCTTCTGTAAATCATCCCTTGATAAATCTTTATATATTGGAAAAATTTCCTTCTGTACGTCGGAGTGAAATGGAGTAAGGTGCGGTTCATGTTCCATTCCAAGGACTGTTCATTTCTGCCACTAGCACCAACTGTCTTCTCCCTCTGGGCAATACTCATGTTGAGGATTTTCATCCGTGGAAATCATGATAGTATGTCGCCATAATTGCTTTTTTCATGTCTTGCACACTATCTATATGTTTTTGAATCGCTAGTCCATAATAAGTGCTAAGCTTTTTCACTAATGACTCTGTGAGTTTGCCTTTTACACCAAGCTTTTTAATTTGGAGTCCCCATTCTCTTCTGGACGTGACCTATACATTCGCTTTTTAAAACTTGATGATCATCACCATAAGGATTCAAAGCGAGAATTGCTGCGAATGCACTTCTGATTTCAAAAACATTTTTTTTTACATACTTCACTTCCATACTTTCTGCAGATCCTTCATGATTTTTGGCACAGTCGTTGTCGTTGTGAGCTTCTTTCCATTCTAAATATCCTGGACAATTCTTGGATTTATTCGGCCATTTGCACAAGCATGACAGTAAATGCTTCGCACATCTGCGCTCGAGCCTGTACCCAATGTGCCCTCGGTGCTATGCTCATAAAATCTAAACGAATGCAAATTTTGCTTTGAAATTTTGACAGCGTATTCTTGGATAGTTAAGCTAACGATTTATGCAATAAAAAAACGAATTTTTTGAACTTCTTAATGTGTTTTCCCCTCTTAACCGCACGTAACACGTGTTAGCTATCTTAGTTATTTAAAACGCAGTTCTCGAGAGCGCTGTTTAAACTTGGGTTCCTAACACTGAGATTTTAATAACACTCTGATATCATATTTATTAATTAGGAAAAGTAAGGTAGGCGCCAGCTAATACAAGTGAAGCTAATCAGACATTCAATTTCCATGTAATTTATAATGATTGTGTTTAAATTATCCTCGGTAGTAATTAGAATTTTCTTATTGCGGGTTATTAAGGTTTATAATGTAATATTGATTAAAATCTTGATATATCATTGTTTTTATACATAAATTGTGATTTAAAATTTAATTCTACTAATGTTTCTCTTTATTATTTACAGGTACGTTTAACCTACATGTATATACCAAAAGGCTATGTTATTGGGTGAGTTAATTTTGAAATATCAGACTTTCAAACGAAAATAATCGAAAGATCGATTTAAAATTTATTTAAAAATTTAGGTGTTCTTTCTACCTTCATATTATATATATTTTTTTACTTGTTTAAATATAAATCTAAAACAAAGTTTGAATAATTTATTTATTATGTGAGTCAGTAGTGTAGTTATTAGCACTAACTTAATACTAAATAATATATTCTTAAAAATAAATTTAATAACTATATAAATAGGTAAATATTTTTAAATTATCAACAATTATAAATAGGCAAAAATAATAAAAATTTTAGATTTTCTCAACTATGTAAATCAGATGGTGGTAGGAATTTCAGTAATTTTGTAGGATATTCTGCTTATTTGATAAGATACCTTCCAAGCTATCAAATGTACGTGACTAAAACATATGAAAAAGTTCTTCCAAAGTATTTTTGCCTAAATTTTATTTGTTAAGTAGCTGGTTAATCGTGATTGGTAATGAATAATGATTGTTTTTATTTCAGGGATTAGATAGATAAAACATTAAAAATTTGGAATGACGATTTTGTAAAATTATGATAAACTGAATTTTTTCCGAAATAGTTTAATATGTTTAGTTATCTTCTAAATTTTTGATGTAGTTTACCAGATATACATAATTATTATAAAGACTCTCCAATGGCGTAGTTGTTAATACTCTGGTAAAGATATATTTCTATGGCTGCAATGTTGTACTGAGGTCATCAGCATCCAGTACAACTTTTATTGGGTATTTAATAAATTTATTTATATGGTTGTTGGATATTAGAAGCTATGTTACACTTAACACAGATCCCTGAGGTATTTAATTTTCTTGATAGTATTGGTCTGATAATTTTGTTCCTAAGTATTTGAAATTTTTATCTGTTATATATTTTAAATGAAATTGGTGATGTTGCATTTAATATTAAAATCAGCAATAATTTTGAGAAGAAAGAAATTTAATAAAAGTTCTATAAATAAATTGCAAATATCACATGTACCTGGGCTTGTGTTCTTTAATATTTAAAATTATTTTTAATAAATTACTGATTTTTTGCTTCAATATTTAATTGCACTGTAACATCAGGCAATATTATATTTTTATCATCATATCAGTTCAGTGCATGGTAAATATAGTTTTTTGGTTTAGTTAACTGAAATTTTCGACCACGATGTTTACTTTGTGGTGATATAATTATTTTTCAATGTCATACATTCCAAGTCCAAAACCGTAATTTGCTTTAATCATTAATATTTAATATTTCTAACTGGTTTATCTTCTAATATCTCATAGATATGTTCTAATTGAGTTATCTTTGAATTTTTATGTATTAATTTGATCGTTTTATTTTTTTTTATTTTTTAGTTTTTCTAGATTAACTTTTTTCTGGTAAGTTTTCATTTTGTATGTGTTGATTTTTTTTATTTGCCAATGGAACAATAAATTGCATAGTCTGTATTTCCTAAGATGGGGTAGTCTCATTCAGTTGTGAACCTAATAGTGATCTTTTTAAGTTTTGCTTGATAATTTCTGTTTTCATATCTGTACAACAGCTTTGTTGTAGATGGGCATTAGATGGGCAACATTGGGATTACTTCAGTTGGAGCTTCAATAAGTTCTTGATTTACATAATATATGATTTGTTTGGCCACATTTAAAACATTTTAATTTGTTTACATTTAGATACACTTTATAATTATCTCCCTCAAAGTAAATGTTAATTATTTGAAGTAGATAGGCGAGACTATTTTCAATATAAGGTTATTTAAGGTGAACTCAAGGATATTATTTGTCCCTGTGGGAGGGTTACCAGTTATAATTAATTTTTTATTTTGGGTGATTAGTCTGCGTATATTTATTTCATTACCATTTATGTGTTAGAATTAAATTTTTTTCTAATAATTTATCTACAGTTGATTTGTTATTTAAGTACTTATTATAATAAATTAATAAATACAAATTCCATTATTTGAGATTCCCATTGCAACTAATATATTTTTTTGCTGGGTTAGTATTCCTAATGCAGTGATATAATCTTTTACTCTTAATCTTTCAATTGCATGCAGTATAATTGCCTGGTTTTTCTTTGCTAAATTATATTTGATTGACGTTTAACCACATTTGCAAAAGATGTATTTTCATTATGTTTGTTTTGTGCTGTGTTGGTAAATGTATAGATTTTTGTCATAAATTTATCACGGGTGTTGTTTTGGTTCAACTGTTAATATTTGTTCTAGTTGTAATGCGTTTGTTATATTTAGTTATAGAATAATGAGTATTCATAGTTCTGTCAGTTGCCTTCCTAAAGGTAATATAACGTACATATTAAATTAAAAGGTTAATCAATAAAATTTTGCTATTTAACTAATCAAGTAGTAAATTAAAAATGAGGAATTCTTACAGTCAGGATAACACTCACCAGTACAGTTAAGGTCTTCTTTCTTTTGAGAATTTGATTACGTTTCTATTTTAAATATTCCGTAAGATAAAATTATGGCTGAAATGAAATTATGATAGTCATCAATCGATCCAATCTGTTTGGCTAGTTAGGTTCATTAATTTTATATTATTTGTATTTGAATTAAGCACAAAGTAATAAAAAGTGAAAATATTTCTTTTTCTTAAAAGTTTACAAAGTTGGCTTTATAAATACTTAATGAGCTTTCGTTCTGACAGATCAATCGCATAAAGCGTCTTCACAATTCCTCATTTGAGTTTGTCGTTCTTTGTGAAATACATAACTATAGAAATTTATCGTCGTATTGTATTATATTAATATTTCATTAAAATTAAAATTTAAATTTTTATTACTATTTATATAGTCGTTAGGGGGTATAAACAAAACTTTTTTTATATAAAAGTATTTAAAAGGCAATCTTGTTTCTAAAATCCAAGTTAAAAATACCCTTGGTGCGGTTTTCAACATAAATCCAATATTTGACGAGAAAATGTAGCCTAAGTGATCTGAATCCTTAGGGTTAGAATAAAGTCCAATATGAAAGAGGTTTATTGGACAGAGCTAACGTATTTTCGTAAAATTGCGAAATGATGACAGATTTCATGTGTTTTGTTTTATCATTTTTTAAATTTGTCTTGTCCTTAAAAGGTGATTCCTTCCTATTAATTGCTATTTTTGCTAACTTTAAGTGCCCTTTTTTTCAAAAACTTAAAACAGGATTGTAAATCATACAGATGACTCCGGAAGAAAATAAAACCCTATCATTAATTAATACATAACTTCCGGCTAAAACGACACTTCTTCCGGACACTCCAGGCGTACGAACAACAGGATCGGCTCGGTCGGCGAAATCCTTTTATTTGTATAATGTTCTACAATACAAGCACGGGCAATTTAACAGCGGATTTACATGATTTACACAATTAGTCGTGCAGAAAACAAAATAAATGCTAAAATGCAAATTAACAAATGCTTTCGTAGTTCGCTGAATATATAAAAACAAAGCTCATTTTATTGTTGTTAGTTAAACCCTTACTGGGAAAAATTAAAAAGATGGAGAAATTAGTAGGTACATCTAACTTAATTAACGGTCAAAATGAAACATTTTAAAAGTACAGAGAAACATAATGTGGGGAAATTTTTATAGTAGGTAGGTAAAATGTTCTCGAGATTAAAAATTATTTAAATTTTTCTCTGTACATTTTCTCAAACGTATAAGCTTTCTCTTAACGTAACTATTTAAATTTCAAGACATTATCTTAGGATCAAAAGGATTCTTTGCTATTGCAAAATGCATTTGCTGGTGTAAAACTTATTAACGCTAGGTAAAAGGCACTTCAATTTTCAACAGGATACAAAGAGGCAATGTATTTTTATGCAGAAAGTTTCTCGCCAGGAAGATGCTATAATTGAAAATTCTTGGCTAATATTGTTTTAATATCTCGAAATCACAATAAATTTTGTAAAAAAAACCAACAACTTACCGCTCACAAGTTACAAAATTATAAATAAACAAACATAAGCTTGTTTAATCCATCTCTGTGAAATGATCGATCGTTAGTAGGCTCTTAAGTTTGAATTTTGATGTGAATTGCGTCTTGGAAGAGATTTAAAACTTTTGTTTTAATTGTTTTTAAGTCTTTGAATTGGAGAAATCCAAAGGTATTAGGGAATACGGGATTCAAAGATCGAAATTCTAGTAATAAAACTAAATCCAAACGCGGGCGATCAGTTCTAAGCTGAGTTTTGGAGCAGTCGAGCGTAGTCCAGTTGTAGAATCTGCTCTAATCCCTTCTGCCGTTTAACAAATCCGATCACACTTCCGGTAACTCGTAGCACTGCGTCCGGTCGCCATTCACTGCTATCCTTAAACTCAATCACATCCACATTACTACATTCTAAGGGAGTCCAAATAGCAACCTTTCTCACTCAATAGCGATACATCATGTCTATTACAGATATCGACTTCCCATATCTATACATTTTTATAATGTAACTTCCATTCTTTATCTTTATTGAAAAGTTTAAAATGCCTTACTTATTATAGAATTTCCGGAATCAAGTTTTCAATATATTGATATTAGTTCCTATAGGCAGCTTTGTAGGGCAATAATTAGTTTTTGTAACCATCCGGTAATGAACAGAATACATTCACAATTTTAAACGATATGTTCGAGTATTGATCACTTTCATTATGCATACGTTTTATTGCTTCCGTTTTTTATAGCTTTTATAGCTTTATAAAACTTTCTATATTTATGGCAATTAGGGCTATTAGAAACGTCAAACATCCTTTTCAAAAACATTGTTTGTAATTTATTTCGAGGAAATTATAAACGAAAATTTATTTTGCTGAAATAATCTCCAACCAAGACTTAATAAAGGATTTTTCATCGGTTACACATAATAATAATAGTAATACATATGTATGTATTTTATAAATCAGCTAAACGTTAGTCACCAAACAATAATTGTTTGTGACTTATGCATTAATTGTTAATCCTGTCTGTCTCATGAATCAGCAACTTTCTATGAGTCAGTGTTGTATCATGGTGGGATATACGTACCCCTATGCAAGGGGGATTTGCATCAGATATGTTTAGCACAGCGCGAGGTTAAATGTGACAGCACGATTAAAGTGCCCCTTGATATTTAAATATTATATCTATATGGATAGAGTTTATTGTTCTACAGTGACAGTATAATCTAGAGATATTTTAATGTTTAATCTCATAAAACTTTTATTGCATCAGTGCTATTTTTTTTTCTTCTAATAATTAATTTTTTTGCTTTTAATCAACCAGAATTATTATTTATAGATAATTAGTAACTAAAATCCTTTGATACATTATTCTCAGAGTGTAAAACAGAACGGGGTTGTTCAATCTCAAATGTTTTGTTCAAGTTTCTTGTTCTATAGAAGATTGAAATTGTGTCTGCTTTTCAGTTCAATCAAGTTTTTAGATCGATATTAAATTCATCAGATTGTAGCAAACCTGAAAATTGACGAAATTATAGCGATTGCTTCAAAAAATTTAAACATTATCCCTTAAAAAATTCATTTGCATTAGGTATCCGGCAAATACTTCAAAATATACAACGCGTAAAACGCTTTTCAATTTAATTGGCTTTTTTCGGTATATGAAATTGTGATACTCGGATTACAATTTAAAACTTTTCATATCTGCACGTATCTAATTTTCTCAAATCATTTTTCGGCCAAAGCAATTTTTATACGACACATACAAATAGAAAGTATTATTTTTCTCGTATAACGTTTAAAACTAGCGTAAAGAATTTTTTAAAGTATTGCTTATAATAAATACTAAGTTAAAGTGTTCCATAGTAACAAGAGAATTTATAGCATTTTCCAAATACTCGCAATGCTTTTTTGTCTTAATCGCATTCTTGTGCCTAGAGCAATTTCTCACGAGGAATATGACAGCGTAAGAGAAACTTTACTGTTAAATGTATTACAAAAAGAGTATATTTTTTTAATCCGAAACTTGTTTAAATTCTATTGACATTGTTATAAAAACCCTTCAAATTTTTGAACTTTAAATATAATGGGTACTAGTAAAAATTTCAACTTAAAATTTGAATACATTATTCGTATTGTTACCATAAATATGCATTACATTTTTTGTAAGATGTTGCTAATTAACACTTTTTAAGTAGTTAATAATAATATTTTTATTTATATAGCATTTGATACAGCATATGATTGTTGCCGAAAGAGCAGGACCGTTCTAAGATATACGACGCCCCTGGGCTACTAAAATTAATGCGCCTCTCTTCAAAAGAAAATTCGAAGTGATAAATGGCATTGTATGTCTCTACTTCAACCCTATTGTATAGGGAATTTAGGATTCATATTCATTTACTTAACCTAAAATTTCATTTAGTTTAGTTATTTCGTAAGCACAACATTTAAAGTTTGGTTAATTTTTTGATTTTTTAATTTTTAAATTTTTTTAATATTGTTTGGTATATTTTCTTTCACTTCTTGTTATTTTTACTGTTATACATGACTGATAATCGAAAATAATTGTCAAATAAGAGCCTTTATATTATGTTACATAGTTTTTTTCATTTTTAAATAATTTTTATCATTTCTATAGCGTAATTTTTTCAGAATTCAATTTTCTTGTTTATTCAAATATTCTAAGTTCAACCCTGTTAAATGTGAATTATTGTCATTTTAGTTTCTTTAAATATTATGTTTCTTTGTATTATGTATTCTTTACTTAACAGTTAAACTTTTATTATTTTAACATTTTGTTAGGTTTGATTATTTTAACATCACATACTACTAAATACCACAAAAATACTTAAAAAATTCTAAAACTTTTTTAAGTTAGTTTCTATTTATAGAAAAAGTCAATTTATTACTACTCCCCTAAACAAACAAAATTTCAAAACAAACAAAACAAACAAAAACAAACAAAAGGAAAACAAAATTCATACAAAAATAAAAAATGTATACAGGGTCTCCCCGGATACACTTTACATAACTTAGATGGTGATAGAGGACATTTTTCTAAGAAAAATTTTTAACAAATTTTTTTTCTAAATTCGAGCCTTCGAGAGTTGCTCGAAAAATGCTCTTTAAGCATTTTGGATAGAGTCATGTGTTCTATCCCAAGAATTGAACTTTTTCCTATTGACGATTGGAAAGAGGACAATTTTCTGAGTATATTAACACAAAAATTTTTTTGGATTATGCAATAATTGGAGAAATAACGGCATTTTAAAATTACGAAAAGCAGGCAAATGTAATATGATATACCCGATGTGTGACGGTCGGTCTCACGTTGAGGTACGGTCTAGTCGGTGACGGTCTCATTTTGTTGACGGTACGTGTGCTTTGATATACTCTTAATGTTGTTATCAGTTGCGGTCGACACCCGAACGAGTTCTATGGCTTCGAGTTCCACCCTTGGCGAGTTCTGTCATTTTTCAGGGATATTTTTAAATTTTTTTGCCTTACACAAAATCGGCTAATCATGCAGCCGTGTTAAAAGATGTATCTAAAATACATGTAAATTTAAATTTTTCAAATTCGATTTTTTCGAGAACTAATTTATAATCCAACAAAATTTTTGTTCTAGTATGCTTAGAAAAGTGTCCTTTCACGTATTTTCAATAAGAAAAAAGGATAGAAAACGTGACAGAACCCAGCATTTTTTTAAATTTTCACTTTCACGTGGCCATCGCCCGGAAAATATTAATTTTTTAGTAAAAATAGATTATTGCTTTTTTAAAAAGTGTGAAATAATCTACAAACTAGATTGAACAATTTTTTGTCTAAAATCAACGGCTTTCGAGTTATGAATAAAAGTAAGTAAAAAAATGTTGAAGAATTGGAGCTTTTTTTTATTTTATTTTTTTTTCAAAACCCTGCATCTTTTCGGATTCCGGATTCCGGATAGGAAATTTAACGGACTACAACTTTTGACTAGTAAAAATTTTTGAAAATCAGAAAATAATAAACAAGGCAGCTATAAAACAAAAAATTAAATTTTCTAAATTTTTATTTTTATTGAAAAATTATATTATTAATTAAGGTTAAGCTTAATAGGTTAAGCTATTATTATTTAATTAAATCTTCAAAATATCTACCCCGATTTTCAATGCACAATCGTGATTGTTTTAAAAGATGTATTATATGTACATATATGTATACACCGAAAGGTAAATGGTAAAATTTAATTATGTATTTATTAATAAAATAATTTTTCAATAAAATTAATTAATTTTGTTTTTTTGTTTTGTAGCTGCCTTTTTTTACTATTTTCTGATTTTCTGTGAAAGGGGCAGGTTTTTCAAAAAATTTTACTACACAGAAATTGTAGTCCGTTAAATTTCCTATCTAGAATGGGGCGTCAGAATTTTTGTGTTTGATACTAATTTTGATACAGAGTTTTGAAAAAAAAAACAAAATAAAAAAATCTCGAATTTTTCAACATTTTTGTACTTACTTTAAATTATAATTCGAAAGCTGTTAATTTTAGACAATAAAAGGTTTAAATGTAGTTTGTAGATTATTTCACGCTCTTTAAAAAAGAACTAATATATTTTTACCCAAAAATCAATATTTTCTGGGCTATGGCGACATGAAGGTGGAAATTAAAAAAATAATGCTTTAAAGAGGCCTAACTCTCGAAGTCTTGAATAAAAAAAAAATTGTTAAAAATGTTTCTCAGAAAAGTGTCCTCTATCAGCATCTAAGTTATGTAAAGTATATCCGAAGCAGAAACACACTTTCGAGTAAACAAAAAATAAAAGTAATTTAAATATTTATTTTCCTGGCTTTTTTTTGAACAAATTGATTAATATAATATCACTCGTATTTAAGTTGTTAAATAATAAATAATTAAATAATTTTTTATTCTTTTTAGGGCTAAAAAAGATCAAAGTAAAAATTCCCGCCACCAAAATGCTTGCTCCTCAGGGCTATAGCCCATTTAGCCCTGTGGTTAGGGTGGCTCTGCGAAAGAGAAAGATTGCAATCATTTGGGAGAATTGAGGTGAAAATCCCATTCATAGTAAGATTTGGACCAATGAGCATTATTCCTATCGTGGCATTTTTTTAAATACACTAAATTATAATATTTGGATATTTAATTGATGGAGTTACACCAAACACAATTATCCTGGTTGATTGCACTAGTGACTTTTTAAAATAAAATTCATTCTAGATGTAAATTTTGTAAAAATGTTTTTTTATACTATGGAATCACCAGTGGAATTTTGAAAAAATTCAATAAGGAATTTTAAATAATGAAAAGAAATAATAAAGGGGTTAATTGTAAATATAAGAATGTAAACAGGAAAACAGACTAGAGACAGCATAATAAATATTGGGGAAGGGAGTATTATTTATTTAAAGATATTTATCAATGGTGAATTGATTGTTTCGTGTTTGATAAGCTCTGCTTACATGTTCCGTCTATTTTTAGGAGAATTCAAATATCCCAAATTTTGTCAATATATCCGAGTTGGATTTCACGCTGTTAATAAATTTATTAAGTTTGTTCTATTTTCCGTAATACATAATAGTGTCAAATTTCTTATCATTCTTTTTTAAAACTCTGTAAATTAAATTGATTTTTTGAGTTTAAACAAATAAGTTTTTTCTTTTCATTTGATTCTAAAGTTTTAATTTCATTTTGTAATGATTTTGTAATCATCTAATTTAATTTAAAAATTAATTTTACTTGGGACTTTTTGTTCAACAATTAAGAAAATGTATTCTGATCTGTTGTGAATGACTAATCCAACTTTGGTTAGTTTATGAAAAATATTGAAGTAGTAACTATAATAGTTGTCTTTGAATTATTGATACTATTATTGATTTAAATGTTTTCAGAGATTTCTCATTCACGTGAAAGGCCAATCTTATTGTTTGTTTGAACCGTTAAAACTAATTAAGATGTCATCTACATAAGACCACAAGTAAATGATTAACTTTTTAAAATGGGAATTTAGAACTTTCGTTGTTTAAAATAATGATGTGATAGTACTTAAACTACGAATTTATACATTACTTTTAGTCTTTAATAAAGAAAGACAGCGATTTAAAGAGATATATGTATTTAAAATTAAGTGTGACAACGTAAATAATTTTACCGATTAAATTATTCATGGAATTACCTTAATGTATATAACTCTTGCTAAAATTTCTATTGACAATTTTGTTTACAAAATAACTTACCCAGTTGCTTTTAAGCTATGCACTTTAAGCATTAAGCATCCGAATGCATTTTCTAAAGCAACTAGTTGTTATTAATTTATATTCATGATTGCCCTGTGAATGCTAGCACCAGTTATATTTATAATTATATAAATGATAATTTACGTAGTAAATAAATAAGTAGTAAGAAGCAAAAACTGAATAAATATCTATTGCTATGAACCGATCCTTATAAATCTGGTGTGACAAATTTTTAAGTTTTAATTTAATAAATGAATCATTGCTAGAAGTATAAAGTTGTTTAAGTTTTCAAGCTTGGTTCATCCGAACACAAGACGGAAATACCTTCCATTAGTTTATAATTGTTTCGTTGCGTTTGTTTTAGGTAGGTAGTGTTTGATTAAGAACTTTTTTACTCTTATAGAACACTGTGAACTTATAACAAACTATAATATTCCAGTTCTAGAGAAGTTTTGCAAGAATGGTTCATTTGCTGATATTACTTGCAAAACTTTCAGCATGAGCTTAAATTGCACTTTTAACGCAAAACGTACAATATGTACGTCATCAAAAATATTTTTTTTATTTGTTTTAGAGTAGAAAAAATAATAGTCCAACAATGGTTAAGAATATCTACTGGTGCAAGAATTTTCAAAATTTGTCAATGGTTTTGCTGAGATTTTAACTTACTTCTTCATATTGATATAAAATATTTTTGTTCCGTTGGACAGCTTCATTAAAATTTTTTGTCTTAGTATATCTACCATTATTATACCTAATATTAAAAATAGAATCATTAGAAAGATCGAAAAATCGAAATGAAAATGTTGGGTTGACAGTTTTGTTAAATAAATTAGGGAAATCTAGTTTATAAACAAATTTTCTTCACTGTTATTTTATTATTACAATAATATTAACATAATCAAACCTAACAAAATGTTAAAAAAATAAAATTTTTAACTGTTAAGTAAATAATACATACTACAAAGAAACATAATATTTAAAGAAACTAAAATGACAATAATACACATTTAACAAGGTTGAACAGAAAATAGAATAGAATAGAAATAGAATTCTGAAAAAATTACGGTATAGAAATGATAAAAATTACTTAAAAATAAAAAACTCTGTAACATAATATAAAGGCCCTTATTTCACAATTATTTTCGATCATCAGTCATGTATAACAGTAAAAATAACAAGAAGTGAGGGCAAAGATACCAAAAAATTTAAAAATTAAAAATTAAAGAAATTAACCAAATTTTAAATGTTGCGCTTACCAAATAACCAAACTAAACGAAATCATGTGTCTAAATGAAATTTTAGGTTAAATATATGAATATGAATCCTAAATCCCATACAACATCACATACTACTAAATACCACAAAAATACTTAAAAAGTTCTAAAACTTTTTTAAGTTATTTTCTATTTAATAATATTAACACTATCGACTTTCTGTCAAATACGTTAAGATAATCAACGGATCAAAACAAGAGCATTGTGGATTTTGATATTGAACGGTTGAGGAGTTAGTTAGTTAGTAAGTTAGTTAGTGACGGACATCTGCTCTATTTTTAATACAAATAGAAGCACTGAATATTACCTAAAAATATATTTGATTTTTTAATGTATTTTATCAGACGAAGCGCTTACTGTAGTTTGGCGCAAATTGCTAAAACACCTTGTATATAATTATGATTGTTTCTACTACCTCAATGGTTTTTATGAAAAGTTATTAAAATTTGTATTGTTTGCTAAAACTGGTATAAAATCAAATGAACTAGTAAAATAAATACAATAAATTTTGACTTTTTGATGAAAAAACCTCCCTTAGGGCAAAATTCGTTCTATCGTCATTAAAATAAGAGAGGAAAAGTTTACATTTTGTCAAGGTAGTAGAAAAAATTGCTTTAGCATTCGGCAATGTATCTTTACATTTTATATCGGGTAGTACATTTTTTATAATTTTTTAATTTTATTTTTGTGTTATTGTTATTATTTAGAATTTTATTCGAAAATATTGTAAGAACTCTTTTTCAGAGAAATCATGTTTTTATTATCCATCATAAAGGATCTCCTACGCTGCACTTCGATTCTGTTGTTACTGTTATCATTACGTGAATGAAAAGCGTTAAAATGAACATAAAAGTTTTATTTTAGAGCACTTGATTCGGAAAAACCAAATTAGCAAATCAGCAAAACCAGATTCAAACAAATAAAATTAAAGATTGAAATTTTGTGTATCCATTATTGGGCACAATGCAAGTTTAATTAGACCAGTATTTAGAATAAATTGTATACAATTATTTTCATTTTACATTATTGCTAGTTTTTATGAAATATTAATAATCTAGAATATCTACCTAATTTATATTCTTTTAAATTATATTTTGCTGCAATTTTGTAACTGTTGAAATTTATATTAAATATTTGTTCGGAAATTGATGTAAGTTAATCAATGTCCGGTGTTTAATATTACAAATTCTAATTGGTCTTCTGTTTACTGTTTAATAGCACCGAATGGGTCACACGGATTTAATCATACATATTTAATTAAAACGTATGCAATAAATTTGAATTCAGTTTTTTATGATTGTTTTTCTTGGAAAATTTCTAAATATCGGTAGTTTTAATATTATTCATTCTACCAAAACGATTTTAATCTACTCGATTAAGTTATGAATGTATTTCTTAGGTAATAAAAATGCCTAATTTTGAATAATTTACATTCAACGCTCGAGACTATAAGGTAACGAACTTTTCTGGAGAACTTTTTGAAAAAATTTGCCTGAAAACAAAATTTTGTTAAACTGTAGGATTCACGTAAAGCTTGTAATAAAATAATATTGGATCATTGAAGTTAATGTCAATATGTTTTGGCAACTTTGATACAGGAAAAATGTCACCTCTATTCGGTTTGGAGATGATTTCTTACATGATAAATCGTTTGTAAAGATTATGAAGTAATATTTATTTTTCCATTACAAAATCCATTTTTAGTATTAAAATTTCAATTTTTAATCAGAACACACGCACACTCGTGATGAAGTAGGTAATGGAATGCAAAACTTCAGCAGGAAGATGGGCATTTTAGCCAAAGAAGAAAGTAACCAATCAGAGGTGTATTAAAAACAGCTATTATTGTATTTAATCTTAATTATAATAATAAAAATTATAACATGGATATAAAATAAAGAATGCATGTCACGAATTGAATTCCAATTTCGTGTTATTTTTAATATTTCCTACCACGGTAACTTGAAACAAATTATGCAAGATTACAGATTATTTTATTTTTTATGGTGGTTTTGTATTTTATAAAGAAAATAATATGTTTTTTCATTTAAAAATACAGTCAAAACTATTAAATTTGTTTGGTTTCTAATCATTTAATATGGTCGTATTCTCTGAATTTTAGTAAATTTATTAATTTTTATTTTTATGTACTTTATTGCCTTTTTGTAATCAAAGATGTTAAATAGTATGAGTAAGGATATTCCAGATAACGTAGAAAACATCATTATTAATTCAGACTTTACTCCTCCAGTAGTTAAGCTAATTTGATGTTATGATTACATGTACATAGAACTCAACGTTTACTCTAGAATAAATTGTTCCTGTTTGATAATATATTACATAGGTTGTGGTAAAATCATAGATTGTAAGCGGAGTATGTTTAATGAATACATTTATTAAAACATTAAAAAATTAAAATCTCTTAACATAAATTCATAATAAAATCTCATTGCTGAGTGTTAGAGTGCAAGAACTAGAGCAAGACATTTGAAATTTACTTTTTTTCTTATAAATGAATTTAAAAATAAATCAGTATCTACGAAAGAAAATAAAACCCGCGAATTCAAATCTTAATAAACAGAATTAAATAAAATAAGGGTAGAATTCACTTAAACTATCAAATGGCGACTAGCAAACTTGATGATCAGCCTGTTCAGTCTCATTTGAGGCAAGTTTAAGTTATTCTTACTTTTCCTTATCTTTGGCTTAGGATTTAGTAAGGTTGCCCCGAGATACTAATTATAGTATTTTAAAGTAATTTTAATACTTCCGTCGAGTATAATTTTCTTCATTTTTTTGCTCTAAAATTTTTAAAATATTATTTCAAAGAATGATCACACTTAATTAATTTTTTTCCTAAGGTTAAAGGTATTATTAATGTAAAACTTACTGAATTACAGGTTGGAGTAAAGATTAAAACTACCATTATTTTATTTCCGCTTATTCAGATAAAATCCCATTTCCGCAAAAAATTTTCAGAGATATCTTTTAATTTGAGATAGTTGGCCACCTTAATTAAGAAACTGTTGGGTATAAATTTTATTAAAAACACTTTATCAGTAACCGTCATATTCGACATGAGTAAACGATTTTATAATACATTAAATCAGGAAAATATCAAAAAATATGCTGACCGGCTTTGATTAATTTTTTATAATATTTTATTTTTATAACTGAGTTACTATTTGATAAGTATTTTTCTTCCCGTGAGGGCTGTGTTACACTACACATTTTTTTTAACTACTACTAAATTTGCGCATACGCTAAAAATGCGTATACTCATGTGGTGAAAGTAATTAAAATCGCAGAGCTGTAGTTGTAAACAGAGATAAATTTTTTGCTGTAAAAAATTTAGTGTAGTATAACACAGCTCTAATAAGAGAGAGAGAGAGAGAGAGAAAAAGAGAAAGAATAATTTATTTTGAAAGAAAAATAAAGAAACGAATGGTTTTTAATTTTTATTCACTTCTATGTTTTTGTAAGCAAATTTTTAATCTTTAATCAATCTTATTTTATATTGCAAAATAAAATAGTGTAAATAGTTAAAATTCCATCTTATAATTAACTGTTTTAATCTGTTTTTAAAAAAATTCTCCATCTTATATATTTGAGTATGTTTAGTATTTACTTTAAAAATTTGTTGTTTATGAATAATATGGCACAATAAAAATATAATTTTCATGGTTATTTCGTACTATCAAATATGCTGCAACTTGGAAGCATTGCATCAACAGGATAATACAACGCCCCATTGCGTTTGTTGAAAGAGGGATGGTTTGGAAAATTTATTGTAGGACTTGGTTTGCAGCCTGCATCAGCATAATTCACCTGATTTACCACCTGATGATGTAAATAATTTTTAAAACAAGTGTATGAGTGCATCAACCTGCTCTGCATCTCAAAGGGGTTGTTTAATCTAGTTGATGTATTGTTTGACGTAGTTTATTAGATTAAACGAAAACACAATTCAATCAAATTAAAATAAACAATTCAAATGTATAATTCAATTAAACTTTTTATAACAATCGGCATGTTCAATTGTTTGTTTTCCATATTATGTTGGTTCATGATATCTCCTATTGAATTCCCGTTAGCTTGAAAATTCAAGTCATATAGCAGCAACAAATTGTATGTTTGCCTATGTGTTAAATAAATAAGGTAGTTCTGGGTATTTTTCACTTGTCTGAAGTGGCCAAGTAAAAAACCTAACACTTACACTATTTTTCTTTTTTAATATAATATATTTCATTTTGGTCAATTAATGACTAAATTTTTCACCACTTGTTAAATTGTATACTTTTCCAACAATGACTAGTGGAAATAAATAAGTTGTTAATCTTGAAACTGCATCATTTGAACTTTTTAATTTGTTTTGCAAATGACATGCTACAAATTCTTCTGGGGCTTGGTGTCATTTATATTTATAACTGGAGACTGGAATTTCGTTTTGGGGTTTTATAAATACTTGAAAGCATCTAGTTTAATTCCAAATGAACAACTTCTCTTTTCTGATTAGATGCCACATTCCTCATTCACCGCTCATTTAATTCCTCAATTATGCGGAATAATTTCTTCTTGTTGATGAAAGTCCACAGTACCTATTACGATAATTATAATTATCTTAAATTTTCCTCTTACATCATCTTAAATTTATTATTTAAAATACATAAAGTGTTATTAACCCGCGCAGTAATATTAATTGTATACTATTAAACTTGAGTATTACGTAAATCAATTTTTGAGCTACTAAAATTGCCTGTAGAGTGTAGACAAACGAGACTTGATATAATGCTCATTCTGTAGTATGCAAAGTAAACAATGCAATTTATTCAATTACAGTTTATTTAAGTGATGCATTGTGTACAGGTACAATGTTCATTTATTACGTTTTCTAGTGCACTTATAGTAATTTTATTTGGAAAAATAAGCCAAATTAATATTTTACTCAGTTTTGGCCCTACATGGCAGACATGCAGATAGTTTTCCCAATTAGGAGCACCCACTACTTTTAATTCTTGACTACTAAATTTACTGATACAAACTTTTGACCATTCAAACCAGAGTAAATTAATCGTTTTGATCAAATATACTGATGACTCAAATTGTGCCATATTTGGTTTTTGTGCTGGATATTGGCATTATACAACATTTGTACTGGAAAAGCACAAGAAAGTGCTATTCAAATATTTATTGTATTTTTTATTGTTTTAATTTTAAATGCAGATATTCCATCTTTGTTATTAAACCATTCTACATATTTACAGCGGATTTGAACTGACTATATTATGATAGATTTTTAAACTTTTACAATTAAAATGGTTTCTCGTGGGCCAAAACAAACAACATAACCTCAATTTTATGCTTTCCTTGGAAAAAGGCAAAAAGGCATTTATTATTTTATCGTCAATTTGGTGAATTAATTATTATTAATTTGAAAGGAGCTAGAAATCCCGTGAATTGAATACGGTTAGTTTTAGCACCAGAGAGATTCCATTAGGTTGACTCGTCTGTAATGGTTGGTTTAACCTCACTTGCTTTTAACAATAATTACATGATGCAATAAATTAATATTTGTTTGAAGCACGAATAATTAAATGCACTAAACTGTTAATTATGCGTTCTATTCAGAGAAATCATAATATACAAATACTGTTTTGATGGTTGGCTATTTTGGAAAATGCTTTAATGCAATTACTACAGAGAACCGTGGTGGTTTACATTAGAGTACAACTGTATAAAGATCGTGTCTGTAAACCTGTATTTATTTATGCATTTCACCGAGTACTAATTACCTGCGAATAGTCGTTGCTCTACGTTTGATTATAACACAATGTCGTTATTATATCTATACACCTCGTTTGAACAGCTGACGTTTTTGATGTGTTTCCAAGCTGTGAATTTTCTCATGAACTTTAGGCTACACTTTTTACAATTACATTATACTTTCATATTATGGCTCTCGATATATTGGAAAAGTAAATTAGTATTGACAAAGTTTAAGCGAAAACGACTACTTTGAACTTTAAATTCAATACTTTCGGATTGCTAATATTCAAAAACCAATCAACGATCGTTATTACATAACTTTATCGAAAAAGTTTTTAGATGAAACCAGCAATTATTTGCATCACAAGTATATTAATATTTTTTACATTTTTTGACCTGCCGATGGATTATACCGTAAAAAGTTTGATTATGTTTTTAAGAAAATTTTTTTTGTTCAAAACAGCAACTCTCTTGCAGAAAAACCAGATATTTATTTTGTCTATTGTAACTGATAAATTTTTTTATCACATTTTTATTATAGTAGAAGGAAAGATGAGTAAGTTTTTTTGTAATTTTCTTGTTATTGTTATAAAAATATGGAAAGGTTTTCCTTTAATAAGAAAATGCATGCTGTACTTATTATATTAATGAAAATGCAGATTTGTCAAAGAAAACTTTAATATTTATATTAAAATTGATTTTTACATGTTAGATGAAATTGAAAATAATTAAAATTCATAACTTACATAAAAATCAATTTTAATATAAATATTATCACATGTTAATAACTTTTACCATTTTACCATGAAAACTTTAATATGAAGAAATCTTGTAATTTAAAAATATATTATTATATTATTTGAATTTTGAATTTGTTACTCTTTTTTAATGAGCATTTTATTATTTTAATTGGGTATAATATTAATGAACTCGTGCAGATTTATTTCTTGCATTGTAATCATTTATATAACAACAAAATCAAATCAAATATTAGATAGGGTGCTTAATATTTGCTTTTAAGAAAATGGCACTTTATTGCCCTCGTCGTATAAGTTATCAGTATAATAGATTAACATCTATCAGAGAAACAAATTTCATGTAACTTGTTGCATGAAAAAAATCACATAAAACATTTGTCAGTTCGAATTGCATGCAATTGAATACCGAATTGCTATTAATTTTCAATTTTAATTGTATTTATTTAGGGTAAGCGATGTATAATTTTGGGTGCAAAAAATGCTTGATTGTAAGTTTTCACTATAAAATAAAAATGAAACTCATATGACCCAAAATTTAATATTTTCGTATTCTGCGACAAGCAGAGAAATTTTGCGAGAGAAAGTTCTGCTATTCATAATAAAAATAAAGCTTTTCGCAATATTTTTCTTCGGCTTACAACTGTTTTATAGCCTTGCTGCTTAACCTAACTTGTAAATTATTTAAAAATTAATTGCATCTACTGTAAAATAGTCAAAAATAAATTGAATCTTATGGGACGCCACATATTGCCGTGTTCTGAAACGCTAAAAACGTTAATTATTTATTTTGTAAAATTTATAAACACTGTAAATAAGAATTTTACTTGTAATAAGGTGGGAGAATAATAAAGCGAAAGAGGGGCTTCAGGCCAAGATGGCCGACGCAATGGACGTGAATTTTGTTCGTTGTGATTCTAATTTTGTTTTTTTTTGTTTGATAATTTTAATGATTAAAGTGAATTTATTTTGATGGGAAGTTGTTTATTTAATAAAGTGAAGTGCTGATAAATAATAAATTTGGAAGTTAAAGAATTTGTCGTAAATTTGGTCGTTCATTAAAATACGTCGCATCAAATTTGTTTGACCGACGAGCTGAAGCCAGATGCGAAGCGATACCACGTGCAAGGTAATAGAATTTATCAACAAAAATTTAGATTACAAATTAACTTCATACAAGAGTCTTATGTTAAAATAATGAATGTATTCGAGTGAGAAAAATAATTTTGGGATTGAGCAAATTTTTATAAATTAGAATAGCTCGGGTCATTGCATTAAATGGCACAACGTGGAGTTCGAAATTTGAACCCGCAGATTAGACCCTGAGATATTAAACATTAATTTGTAAAGAAAATAAAAACAAAAACAATAAAAATGGAAGAAGCTAAAATGTCAAGCATAGATAAAATTCTGCAAATGTTGAAATGAAACAAAAACTTAAATGAAAAGATGGACAAACATCATGAAGAATTAAGGGAGGACAAAAGAAAAATAGCAGAAAACATGAACAAAAATCATGAAATATTAATCGAAAGCCTTAACCCAATGAAGAAAAAAATGGAGAACATTCGAACAAACAGATAAATGAGTCAATATGTCAATAAATGATTCAATATGAGTCGAATAAAGGAAAAAGTAGAACCGGAGCTTAATGCGGGTAGTGAAAAAATAAAATTGGATTCAAAGATGGACAGTGGAGACAACACAAATAATGAAAAAAAAAAGAATAAGGTGATAAAAAGGAAAATCAATGAATTAATAGTTAAGGAAGAAAAGTTTGAAATTGTTAGGTTGTTTGCTCCACAAAAGTTAATGAAGATGAGGAAAATTTTAAAACGCTGCATTAAGAACGGAAATGAGATTAAGGAAATTGAAATTAAGGATTAATGAAATGAAAGGAAAAATTTGTAAATTAAAAGTTGGAAAATTAACGTTTACAACAAGGAAAACAAAACTTGGCCGGAAAAATGAAAATTTTGGAATTATACGAGAAGAAAAAAATAAAAATGTTGAAATTGGAAAAATCAAAGTTACAAAAATTGAAGAAAAGAAAACAAAGAAAAATTCAACAAGAACAAGGAGGACAAACAACAATGGACCGGAGAGGAATGCGAAGGTATGGAAAAGTTAGGGGCATGGCAAATATATTACAAACAAATTTTGTTAGTTGATAAATTGCTTCATTATCAGCTAGCCTATATATGGGCTAGCCATGCCCACGTGCATGGCTGCTCGTGCTTAAATATTGCAGTGATCCTTTCAAAACTGGTTGATTTTTCACGTGCACTATAAGTGCTCCAAGCTTGCTCTTAAATGCGGGAGATGAGATTGTCGTATCTCAGAGTGGGTTCTAATTGAATAAAATCGCTCTTTTTCTAATAAACAAATCGCACTTCTAAAAATAAAGTTGATTCAAACTAAAATTTCAATAATCTTAGAAGGGAACGAAGTTTCGTTGTTAGCGTTATCCAAATCGCACGCTTATCAATAGCACCATTCGTTCCTACGTATGCAATAATTTTTAACTTTTCCAATTTTCAACACAATCCAAATCTAATTTGTAAGTTGCAATTATTTTTTTTCTAAATCAATCAACCAAATCAATAACACTACCGTTCGGTAGCAACTCATCAAAAAATATCCAAAATAATTCCAAATTTCAAAAATACGCAGTAATGCAATCTGCCACGACATCTGCCACCCCCGACTCTTCTTGTAAAAATAAATAAATAAACCGTATTTTAACAAAATATTTCCAATCAAAAAAAACGCCTTTCCATTAATAATTATCAATTATGTAATTTTTACAATTTTAAGCCCCACTTCTGGGCGTCAATTATTTAGATGCAATGTAAAAATTCGCTTTAATGTCCCTGCGCGGACGTCAAAATTAGTTGCTGTGGAATCTCCGTAGAAAATCTACAACCTGTTGTATTGCCTCGGGTTATCCCTGGATTGCGGACACCTTGGATAACTTTCAGAGGAAGGATTCTAAGCGTCTTCAAAAAAAATAATTAAAAAAAATTTCTTCTTGTAAAAATAAGTAAATTGCATTTCCAAAAATTCAATGTGTAATAAAATTTTACTAGGCTCGTACTCTTGCTTTTATGCTTATTCAAATCGACGTGTTATCTTTCTCGCCACACGTTCGCACTTACAAATGTAATTTAAATTTTCCAATTTTAAATATAACTCGAATTCCTTACTCGAAATATTCTTCTTCCAAATTAATCATCTAAATCAATACACTATCGTTCGGCAGCAACTCATCAAAGATAATCAAAATTCCAAATAATACGCAATTATGCGAACGCACAAAATTCACTTTATTAAATCAAAGAAAAATCTTACTCACAACTTCAAGTTACAAAATTTCAAAAATAAATTTTTCCGAGCCAAAAGTCGCACCGCCTACTCTTGCGGCGACTCGTGGCAAAAAGCCTCGTCTCTCCGTCGATTCGCTCCCACCTCTCAAATTTACAATGCTGCAACTAAAATTCACTAAAACAAAATTTTCTTTAAAATGCACAGGGTGGTTGCGAATCCCTTTGAAACACGACAATATGTAACAAAATTTTAATTAATTATTAAAAAATTAACGTGGTAAAACAGTAAAGCACGAAACGATTACAAAGACAAGAGTATGTAGAACGAAACGCACCCTAACGAATTTAAAAATTTTCTAATGACATTATAGTAGTTGGAGGTGTAAATTAGAAATATTAACACTAGTTCTTGTTCAAATTATTAGGGCCACTTGCAAGTTTTACAATTTTATATAAAATTTGAAATTTACGAAGGATTCAGTAGGAAAAAGAAAGTGTACGTATGCAATAGGGATTGATACACATGATTTAAAAAAAATCTTGGTTTTTATTCGATTTATCATTATTTATCCATATAGCATTGAAATCATAAAAAAAATGAAACAAATTATTCTAAACTGCATTGAAAACAAGTTACGCAGAGTAGCTGCTTTCCATGCTACGAAGGGTGGTTTAACAAACTCTTAAAAAAATTAAATTCTCGTTATTGTTCTGTACTTTTATTGTGTAAGTAAATGTGGTAGTTCAACAATTGTTATTTAGAAGCACTTCCATCATTAATATTTGGCTAATATTACGTAAATTTACAAAAGTTTAAAATTTGGTTGGTGGGCCTAATAATTTGAACAAGGACTTACATTTTAAGGATTATTTAAAATTATAAAAGGCCAAGAATTGAATGCGTATATATGTTTGACTGTTTCCATAAGAGTTGCTCTGTTCATGGCGTATTTTTGTTTTGTACAAGTATTTTTGGGTATACGAAGATGACTGATCTGCATAGACAGCGCCTTTTTGAATCGCTTCAGCTATTAAAAACATTTCTGGAGCGGCTCCAACTTTAAAATTACGGATGTAAAAGATGGGATCTTGTTTTAAGTTAACTTCGGCTATAAATAACCATTAAAAAATTTATAATATGTTGTTAGTGGTCAACTGGGGGCGTCCCCGCCCACTAAAGGAAGTGCTAAAGTATTTATGTCAAATGCACGCAATGTCAACAGAAGAGTAATTCGCCGACTTTTATGTGAAAAATTAATATCAACTTTGATTATTTCGGAAATTGAAGGAAAATTTTATGCTAATCTTCTGATTACTCCCTTCATTTTAATGTTATCTATTGAATTCTACAAGAATATCGGTCGTATCTATAAAGACTTGTGGGGGCATTTAACGTCCTACACCCTACGGGGGAATCGTCAGACACCAAACCTATCAGTGAGTCACTTCAGAGAAATACTTGCTCACATTGTAGAAATAACGGTCGATTAGATACTGATTGATTTCGATAAAATTCTCGCCGCTGAAAAAGCTGGTGACCGTTCATAGAGATAGCCAGTTCCAATTATTATTAAATGGAGTCCCAAATCTCCCAAATTCTCCCAAATTATTTGTATCGTGGTTAAAATTGTACGTTCAAGTAATATTAATTATTGTACTATGGCGTTTGTGTAGTTAGCTATCTTGGTGTTGTATGTTGTGTGGATTTCTTGGGTTTAAGGATATTGTCAGTACCGTTTTATAAATAGCCGGTTTTAGGGTTATCATATATTTACCTAACGAATGGAACATGTTCAGCAAAAAGGGTACATCTGGTAAGCTTACGATTTTATTTTCTCTAAAGATGATAGATGAAACTTGAAAATGCTTATCTACAATTACACGAAGCAATTTATAACAGCTAATATGTGGAGCTAGTGTCTCTCCAGATATTGTATTTCTATTTTATTAGTTATATTGTATTCGATATAGTTTGAGATACGGAAAGAAAAATCAATGTGTCACATGGGTCCACAAAGCAAAAAAGCTTTAATAACATTGATCGGGACAATAAAGCACGGAGTCGAAATTTTCTTATTTTACACCACGCTGGTGTGAGTGTATAGTATCTAACAAAATATGGTAACTTACTAGTTATTTTATGTTAAACGATATCATCTTAATGGTTATAAGTTAAATTATTTACTATTTTATCTTGCTTTTACGCGGTTTTAAATCATAAAATACAATAGAGTTGATAAAGGAATGGATAATATCATTACTCTAGAAAATGTATATTCAATATTAATGTTGTAGTAATCTAGATTTATACATGTTTTAAAAGCTTTTCATTATTTCAAGTCGGAGTATAGAGTCAAATTTACTTTAAACTGTCAATAGAGTCAATCGCTATAGATTTGGAAATTCACCGCATGTTAACAACCCCTCACTAACACTATCTGATCTCAATTTAGTCGAATCCCTTTGCAATCAACAGATGACATTCTAGAACCTTGGGGAATTATATAACGTCTTTTTATTAATCGATTTTGTTTGTATTACAGCTTGGGGGGCTGTTATTTGTTGTCAGATATCATCTTTACTTATTTTCTATAGCAAATCATATTTTAGATATGATTCGTTACTTTTTAATTTTATTTGCGTTTGGGGGGTTTACATGGCTTTGTTCGGTAAAAATAAACCGTTTGTTAAAAAGCGAAGAGCCTAGTTTAAGATTAATAGAATTAAGTTGGTAATTTTGTCTTACCTATCTTCTGGACGTTATTTTCAGTACAGTAAGTGTTGGAATAGAATGAGTTTTCTAGAACTACGAGCATGATACAAAACAGCTTTAGTTAGTTACAAAACAACTAGATTATACTTCCGCAAATTAAAGTTGCTTGAGTTAATGTTTATGTTGAACCTTTTACACATGAACAAATACAAAAATCATAATACATTTTGAACAAGTTATAATATTATTGCAACAATTTAGCAAAAATTTTATTTACTAGTAAACAATATTTTACAAACGCAGATGAATAATATTTTCGCGATAATAACAATAATTTAAATTTCATATTATGATTTATTATTCAAAAGCGAAATTGATTTTGAAATAAAAATTTCTCGCATAATGTGCTCGTTACAATTAAAGCGAATGAGATTTTGATCATCGCATTTTCTGCTTTAGCCAATTTTTCTTCTCAACAGTTGTAATTAAAGACAGCACGATCTCAGTATATGAATGGTTCTGAGAGTCTGGAATGAAATTACTTCTATAGAATAAGTTTGTATAAATGTGATAAAGAAGATGAATAGTTGGTTTTTAGAGCAAACGATTAAAATCTCGATACAAATAAAAGAAAGTATAATAAGTCTGCGTAAGACTTAAATATATTGGACAGGTTGATTGATGTCTGCACTCTCAATATCTCCGAGGAGACCTCACGTGTATTTTGAAAATTAATTTGCCTAAATGAAACGCAAACAGAATTGATGATTCATGAGAATTTTAAGTGAAATATGTTACGTGGCGCGAGTTATTGTACTATTTATCAAAATTTTTCTGTAACTTCTTCTGGTAGTGAATTAAGTTCTCTAATGCTAGCCCATAAATACATATACTTTTTTAGAAAATTACGGAGAAACACGGTACACCCTAAACATGCGGATGTAATATATCTCTATCATATAATAACCAAAGTAACGTATGGTGTAACGGCCGGGTGCTGTTGTATAAAGGCCCGTAATCTCGGTTAGAAGGGACAAGAGATAGTAAGGGTGAGGTTGTTGTAATCATCCCCTACGCTGCCAACTGGCCCGGCACTAAAAAGTTGAATGACTTTGTAACCCAGGATTACTTGCGCCTTGCACGCACACATACTATCTTTTAACTATCCGCTATTAATTTGCCTTTACGGAAACAAACCTCTTGGTGGAGTCTTAAGGAAGTAAGTTTGCGTGTTAAAATTATTCCGAGATGTATACACACTGCAGACGGCAAAATTCCCAAAGGTTAAATTCTACTTGTGCACAGTGCTTGTTACACGATTGGTACTTGGACAATAATCATGACAACTCGACAAGTGTTTGAATTCCTATGTATGTATGTAGTTTACATTCTCGACTTACTTCATTGTAGAATTCTACGCAATAAGTGTGCGCGATTCAAATTTTAAAAAAATAAATACTAAAAATTATGTAAATATAAAAGGCACTACAAATATTTTTTTATTCCGTTTTCCATTGCAGATACACTAAAGAGCACCATGCAAAATGTGTTACGCTTTTTAAATTTTTCTATCATAACTCACGCATGCCAACAAGTTCATAAGCATTTTATGTATGCTGTGCAAATTTTAAGCCAAATTATTCAAATACTAAGGATGAAGCTTACACTTTTATGCACGTTATGTCTTTTATTAAAAATAAATTTTAAAATTTATACCACCACAATAGATTTTATACAATAAGCCTTTTAAGGAGCAGTTTAAATTTAAATTTACATTTTTTCTACATTTACCTATTTATTGAAATGTATTTTGTAGTATTAATTTTGAAGTTTATTTTAAAAAACTTACGATAGCGGCAGTACAGCATTGGAATTTTCACATTTCTGTTCTGTCCTCATAGCAAAAGATAAAAAACAAAATTTCACATAAAGTTGGAAAAACTTCGGAACACAAAAACATTATTAATTTTCTAAATACATGCTGTAAACTTATTAATGTGCTAAAAATCTAGACGCAGGTTCAAGTAAACTTTAAATTAAAATAATAAAAGTTATGTGTAAGCGAAATTTCAACCGTTTGGTTCAGCGCTTTCAGAAAATTTAAGTTTTCCGAGCGGGTTTGAAGCTGCTATTTCATTGACGTTATTTCACCATCATGCTATGGTGACACTTTGAGGTTGTGAAATGAAATAAATTCGGTGTGTTGCGTTAGACCGATTTTTTTAGCACTTTCGTGGATAAAATAGTTATATTTAGTTCAAGGTCGCAATATGCCACTGTGCTGTATAATAGAAGTTATGCGGTTTGGACGTAACAACTAGTCTGCAGGCAATCACTTCGGAATATATCTTAAAGGCAATTTCCGTTTAGCAAAAACTCTTGAATTCTCTTCTAGCAATAAAAAATTTTCAGATTCTGGTTGCTAACAAGTATACAAAAATTAATTTTTAAAATAAGTTACAGATTATTTAAATTTAAATTACCAACACTTACATTTTAAGAAAAACCATTTAAAATCATTAATCGAGCCGTTTAATTACAAAATCTGGTATAATTACCGCTGAAAATTACTAGTAACCAAGTACCAGCTATTTTAAAAGAACATAATATGAGCGACGATGCGAAAAGGGTTTCGAAGTTTCAAAGGATAAGAATTTACTAAAATCTCAAGATAATTCCGCAGATTTGTTCTGCAGATTAAATGCATTTTATCTCTAGAATTCAAATACCTAAGTTAATTACTATTGACCTCTATGACATTTAATAGCATATTATATAAAAAAAAAACTATATATAAAAAAAAATCACTAAAATGACTTTAAATGTGTAGGTATTCAGTTAAGATATTATAATAGTTTAAATAATCAAACCTAACAAATGTTAAAATAATAAATTTTAACTGTTAAATAAAAAATACATACTACATAGAAACATAATATTTAAAAAAAAGGTTACTGTCAGATAACTATCACCCCGAATTTCAAAATTTCAACTGCACTATAGGAAAGAGGACAATTTTCTGAGCATTTTTGAGAAAAAAGAACCTTGGACCGTCCATTAATTTTCGAGAAAACGACATTTTAAAATTACGAAAAGCAGGGGTATGTAACATGATACACCCGATGTGTGACGGTAAGTCGCACGTTGATTTCCCTACTCTTCATTTTGTTGACGGTACGTGTGCTTTGATATACTCTTAATGTTGTTGTCAGTCACGGTCGAGGTTCAAATAGCCGTTCGCCCACAAAATCCTATTTTATTAGTTTTCGACACACTTTGGCAAACTCCGGTTAAACTTCTTCAAAGTTCAAAATTCAAAATTTTTAATTCCCCTTGTTTAAGTTTTTCACCACTCAGATCGACGCGGCCAAATCCGCGTCAGCGTATATTTTGATCCAAGATCTCCAACGCCCGTTACTCACTCACCAGATGAAGAAGATTAAAGCGCCTACGGCGCTAAACGCTTTGCATTGCCATGCGCTACGCTACGCGACGCGTCGCGGTAGACATCCGGACGAGGTTTATGGCTTCGAGTTCCACCCTTAGCGAGTTCTGTCATTCTTCAGGGATATTTTCAGGCCTCCGGGCCTGTTTTATTTTTTTACCTTACACAACAACGGCTAATCATACAGCCGTGTTAAAGGTGTATCTAAAATACATGTAAATTTTACACCTTTAAATTCGAATTTTTCGGAAACTTATAGATGATCCAAAGATTTTTTTGTTCTAAACTGCTTAGAAAATTGTCTTCTTTCCTATAGTGCAGTTGAAATTTTGAAATTTGTGATGATGGTTATCTGACAGTCCCCCAAAAAAAAACACTAAAATGACAATAATTCACATTTAACAGGGTTGAACTTGGAATATTTGAATAAACAAGAAATTGAATTCTGGAAAAATTACGATATAGAAATGATAAAAATTACATTAACAATAAAAACTCTGTAATACGATATAAAGGTTTTCATTTCACAATTATTTTTGCTCATCAGTCGTATATAACATTAAAAATAACAAGAAGTGAGAGAAAATATAGCAAACAAAATTAAAAAAAGTTTTTTAAATTAAAAATTTAAAAGATCAAGAAATTTCCTAAACTTTAAAATAAATGGTGTGCTTTATGTGCTTAAATGAAATTTTAGGTTAAATAAATAAAAATGAATCCTTTCTCAAATACTATGGGATAAGAAGTAGAGACATACAATGCCATCTAACACTTCGAAAACTAAATTTGAAAAGAAATTCCAAATTTATTATTTGAACATTTGTTAGGTTTGATTATTTTAACATCATATACTACTAAATACCACAAATTACTTAAAAAAGTTAATTTTGTAAGTTATTTTCTTTAATAGTTTAATTTACTATTTTGGTTTGCTAGTAACCATGCTCCTCCTTGTGGGCTTCTTTAATTTACACTGAAAAGCCCTAAAATGCTATTGTTATTACATATTATACATATTATGTAAATAAACGTAACAATTTAATTTTTAGCCTTATTCAAACTTTCCTATAATAATTTTCGGTTTTAGTCTATTTACATTTTCATTAAATACATGAATATTATATTAATTTAATTATTGTTTTGTAGAAAGTTTAATCTTGCTTAAGTTATCCTTTCGTACTTGTCACTAATCAAATACTTTCAACATTTGATTTTAAATATAGTTATATGATAAACTTAATTTTATTTTACTTTCAACATCATATTCCTTAAAATAGATGTATTAATTACGTATATAAATAGTATATAATAATCAAATAAATTAATATTCATCTACTATTTAAACTGTTTGTATTTGCGTACTTATTATTGTTTATTGAATAATTGAGAAGTAGGTAAAGCTCGGGCGATTGTCATATATTGACCAGTTTTTCTAAAACAAATAAAGTTTTTTTAAAATTTATTGTTTTAGTTCTGTACATAATACATTTTGGAATTTAGCTCTGTTAATATTTTATAATTTTGTATTATTATTTGATTATGCCGGTCAAATTCCAACAAAAATACACTAGGGCAGGTCTCTGAAGAAAAGATTATACATAATTATATACACGAAGTTTATTTATGTAATTATAACAATTTTATAATTAATTACATAAAGTATGATAATTTATACTAATTCAAAAATTAAATAAAACTTAGATGGAGATAACATGCAAGACAACAAACATAAAACAAAACTTCTGTAAATTTTTGTTAATGTTTCACTTAGTACTAATGGTGGTTCAAACTGAGACATAGAAACAAAGTGTACAATACAAGAAATTCATTATCGTGTAAATAATTAATATTTTAAATTGTAATTTCAAGCAAGTTGTTTTTAGGTAGGGATAAAAAATTAATTTTTTTGAATAATACAGCATTAAGCGCGGTCGAGACGCAAAGATACACCTGAACAGATAACTGTACACATGTCTATACAGATGTTTGCTAGAACTGTGCAGATATTAGAACATAAATCGAAAATTTGAAAATAGCTAAAACTTGGAATATTTGAACAAAGCTCTTCTTTGAATATTGCTAATCAGTATGGATATTAAAGCAAAATAATTTAATATTAAATTAGAATATACTACTTTCAAATTACACAAATTTGAAATTTGAACGAACATAGATTTGAATCGAAATGTAAACGTCCGGATTCCTTTAAAATTTAAATTCATATTTTTGTTCAAACATGTGCAGAGTTATCTGTTATATCGTTGCGTCTGGATGGTGCTTTAGATTGCTATGATGCAGTTTTCTCTCTGATCAAGTACATCACATTTCTTCCGCGATTATCTACCTCACAAAGTTATAAAATTCTGTAACGTTTTAAAATTGCTTTTGATCTATTACAAATTCTACTACTACGTCGGGAGAACTAACGGTAGGCTTCAAATGCAGAAGGATGCCATGAAGAACCGATAAAACTAAATTGAAGAAAGTTAGGGAAGCATACATTCAAGGCTAACATGAGGGAATATTCGATTGTACTTTTTTATTATTTAAAATCATCAGTCTTTGCTTTATTAAATTTCAGGTTCACTGCATTTTTGTATTTTTGCGAAACACGACACCAATGTTCATTGTCACTGGGAAGTTTTGTTAAAATACATATAGCATTACTGTTTGGATGTAATGCTTTTCTTCTATAGCTGGTTTGGTATACTCCCTGTCTAACTGACTGTTACTCCTGTAGATTAATTTTATTGTTTTGGGACATTCGCATTGTGAAAGATGACTACCTTGCGTAAATTAACGTAGTAAATACTCGGAGACAGAAAAAATTCTTTGTTTCAAAAATTACAGCTTTCCGAATGTCACATAAATCCATGTTTGATAAGATGTGTTGGCGAAAACGAATATAATATTGAATTATCTCGGAAAGTGAATAAATAATGTTATCCATCCACGCTATACTTATGTACTACTATATTTTCCATTATATTTTCTCAAATAAAAGTTAAGATATACCTAGCCGATAAATAGCTTATATTTTAGCTTAGGAGCTTTATAATTATTTAATATTCAAGTTAAGCTACAACATACGTAGAATTATTTATAATATGAAGTCTTCAATTATTGAAATTTCTTTTTTATTTAATTTATTTAAGTGCTTTAATTACAGGATCATAGCACTGATGGGTGGTAAGAAAGTATTTGAGATTTAAATTTGTTTGATTATGCCGGTTTGGTATAGGAAACCGTAAAGATTTTCTAGAAGAACACTTTTGGTTACTGTCAGAATTTCCTCATCACGAATTTCAAAATTTCAACTGCACTATAGGAAAGAGGACAATTTTCTGGGTATAATGCAACAAAATTTTCCAAGGTTTATGCATTAGTTTCGAAAAAACAGCATTTTAAAATCACGAAAGGCACGGAGATGTAATATGATATACCCCGATGCGTGACGATCGGTCTCACGTTGATTTCCCTGCTCTTCATTTTGTTGACGGTACGAGTGCTTTGATATACTCTTAATGTTTGATTTCAATCGCGGTCGACACCCGGACGAGTTCTATGGCTTCGATTTCCACCCTTGGCGAGTTCTGTCATTTTTCAGGGATATTTTTAAATATTTTTGCCTTACACAAAATCGGCTAATCATGCAGTCGTGTTAAAAGGTGTATCTAAAATACATGTAAATTTTACATTTTTAAAATCGATTTTTTTCGAAAACTTTTGCATAATCCTTGAAAATTTTTGTTCTCTTATGCATAGAAAAGTGTCCTCTTTCCTATAGCGCAGTTAAAATTTTGAAATTCGTGATGAGGAAATTCTGACAGTTCCCCTATTCTTTATTGAAGTTTTATAAATAGTAAGAGAGCAATTTTCACCCAAATAATAAAGTATGGTAAGGAAGTTGCAGGTTGGCTGGGATTTGCAAATCAAACGCTATCTCAGTTTGTCGACGTTTCGGAGAATGGACCCATAAAGTCGTCCGAAACGTCGACAAACTGAGATAGCGTTTGATTTGCAAATCCCAGCCAACCTGCAACTTCCTTACCATATTTTATAAATAGTAGTTATTTATGTGCCACCTCCTGAAAGTGCATGTTTTTGGTATGAGCGTGGAAAATTATAGACTGAGGCGTAGCCGAAGTCTATAACCATGCAAATGCCAAAAACGCACTTTAAGGACAAGGTGCATACACTATTTTATGTGTAATTGGACTAAAATACACACTTTCTACACAAAATGGACGATAACAATAATATTATACGGAATAATAATTTAACGTTATACATACTATAATGATCAAGTTGGTAAGCAATAAAATAATTGAAATTAAAAAATGCATCAATAATTTATTTTTGACAGAAGAATTTTTGCGCGCGATCGATCTGAATTTTTGCATATGCCTTTCTACCGAAAATTCACCGGTGGTGAGTACGAAACGAGGGGGGGGGGGGAGTTTTTTGCTCAGATTTTAGATATCTAGCTTCGTTCTTGAGCTATTGCTAATTAAAAGAATTAAGTTTTAAGATAACCCATTTTGCAAAATAGTTTGACAGAAGATTGTTTTGACAGAAGAATTCTTGCGCGCGATCGATCTGAATTTTTGCATATGCCTTCCTACCGATAATTCACCGGGGGTGAGTACGAGACGAGGGGGGGGGGTTTGCTCAGATTTTAGATATCTAGCTTCGTTCTTGAGTTATTGCTAATTAAAAACATTTGAAGTGGTCACATGCCTGTACTAAAAAGGAAATGTCACGTGTCCATACTGAAAACCGCCACTTTCAGTATTGTTTTGTATATTTGAAAATGGACATTAGCTGTATTCTTTTTACCTATTTTATTTCCATCTCAGCTGCACAACTGAGATGAAGTGAGCTGAGATGAACTGAGTCAAAGTGAGAAAAAGATAAGGTAAAAAGAACAACGAAAATTTACCAAATTGTAAATTTGTAAACAATTTTTTACAATTGTAAATTGTAAAAAACCAAATTGTTTGTTGTATTATTGTATAATGTCAACATAAACTTCAAAAAGACAAATTAAAAATTTAAGGTGCAGATATTAAAATGATTGCAATAAGTGACAAGTTTAATTCAAATCAACCAATCCGAGCCATTTCCCATTTTGTCTCAGTTGTAACACTTCAAAACAGCAAGATCAGTTTGGGTATGGAAGGAGATAATTTTGTCACGTAAAACTCAGTTCGGCATGGCACAGTACTTATGTTAAAACGGTAAAAAAAGCAACTTTTCAACTAAGTAACTGAGTATCTCAGTACAATCTCACTTAAAATAGGTAAAAAGAATCCAGCTATTATAGTACAATTGCACATAAATATAGTTATCATGTTAATGATAGCTAAAAAAGTTTATGTATATATAGATCTTTTTATTAACTTTAATAGTATTATTATTATTTAATAATTAAAAATATATGGTAGATCTCAATTTTTCTCAATTTTGAATTGAGATCTTGAAAGATCTTAAAACCCATTAGAAGTATGTACATTATAATTTATAACTAACAAAAGTAGTGAAAGCTACAATAACATCTGAAAAAGTGACAGGACAGTGGCGAAACAAGTATTCAAAAAAATGATACTAAATTAAAACGCTTTAATCGATGTATATTATGTTTTACTATATAAGCTGTTATTACAATGTACAATTTTATTTGTTCTATTTGATGTATTAATGACATAAATAAATACGTAAGTATCAAAACTGCAAGGCACGGCGTTGAAAAAGATACGGCATAGAAATTTCTATTCGGCGAAAAGTGTTATTCCGGGCTGCTGATCTGTGGTCTTTGAATAATCTTATATTGATTTTGTTTAATATTCCTAGCGGGAATCTTCGATAGCAACAGTTTGCAGTAACATTAAAAATAAGTTTAAATATTCAATTTCATGATTCAGATGAGATATTCTCATCCTAATTTATTATTAATTTACAATTACTAAATTTATCCCTTATTATTGATTATAGTTTCTATAATTTTAATAATTATTTTTTTCTTACAAGGAAAAGTAAAAATGAAATTATCTTCTCTGTAGTGTTGCATTCATATAAAGTTCTCATTAGACGAAATGGTATGAAACTTTACTTATTTGAACAACTAAAATAACACATAGCGGAGGCAAGAAATTCTAACAAATAATGAGAGATAATTTGCATTATTATAGCATGCGTTCGAAAAGTTTGTTAAAATTCGAACACTTCATCAGTGGAGAAATTAAATTATTAATAACCAAACTTTTGGAAACTATACGCATGACTTTTAATAATTTATGATCAAATCCTAGCTCGAATCCTTAAAAGTTAGAGTTTAACACAAACCATAAGAAGGAAATAAAACTTATTTTTTATACAGCCGGATATTTCAGCCCTCTTCCTTAGGGCGGTAACCAAATGGCTTGGACATGTATGCATAATTATGCACTCTGCACTTACTGCTCTTGATGCTTAGTATACTATATTGTACCCTCAGTAAAATACTGTTTAAAGTTTAAAAACGTCGTTTGAGATTTGCGAAATGGCTAGGCTTTATTACTAGTTCGCAAATCGCAAATGAAGATTTTCGACTTATGACACTATTTTACTGGCGGTGTGATTATGTAAACCTACTAAAATTCTGAATGTTCAAATATTTTTCATAATATCTGGCATGGCGAAGGAAAAGCGGTTTTACAAATTATAACGTGTTACGATGGTTATTTACTTTTACTCTTTGAAGCAGCTTATCAAAGGTTTAATATTATTATGTGAAAGTATTAAAGTGAAATCTGATTTAAAAATAATTAAATCATGAAAAAACATATGAGAATTACTTTTTATGTGATGGACGGTTTCAGTTAAAGTGTAAGTGTAATAAAAATAAAATTTTATCACGTTAGTGTGCAACGTACACCAAGTTCCTATGGGAGAAAATTAAGCGAACGATGACAACCTGGAATTAAAAGTTTTATTTTTAAAAACAAAAGTTAAATATTTAAATTAACAGAGACACATACACTCACTTGTAAAATTATGTCACTATAAATTGTGGGTGTTTTAAATTTTATGCCGTATTACTTAATCAACATTTTAAAAACATGAAAAAGGAACTGGGAACATAAATTTTTTTATTGTTTTTATATGTCGGTAACTTTTTAATTTTTTGAGAATTTAAAAAGTTTTTATTTAATTCTCATAATATTAAAAAACGTAAGTACATAATTTCATTAGATTTTTTGAATTTGTTTCATTTCGACAGGTTTAATTCATTTTCCGGTTTTCTTTTGCTGTGATTTTAGTTTTGATTTACCATGCGCTACAATTTCTGATACACTTTTATAAATTCCACAAAGAGTGGAAGCCGTCAGAATATCAAGACATATAATATTCAATTTACAAAGAGACGCTGGGAAGTATTATATTTAAGGTGCACAGAAAGGGTAAGGATTGCCCTGCTTACAAATTGAGGCATCCTCGAGTCTCTGTCTACTGTGACCTAGCATGACGTTACACGTGACAAGCATACAAACGATGTTTGAGTAAAATGTTGTTACTGTTGTCCCCTCAGATGAAAATTAGACTATGTTTGCTTTCAACGATTGTTTTGCTTTTATTAACAAATGCACGATAAGGAATATCATTCCAGATATTTTGAATCTTTGTTTCCTTAATGCCTTTCGCATTCACACACTAAGTAACTAAGATAACAAGATTACTTACATTATAATTTTCGGAATGCACAACTAAGTAAGTTTACTCACTTATGCAAGTTTCCGTTGATGCACATTACAACTTCGTAAGCACCCATATTATTATGAAGCTTCAAACTGGAATATAATTCAAATTTAACAATTATGAGAATCTTAACTATTAAATAATAACATTTTAACTAGCAAAGAGAGTCCCACAGTAACATTTTTATTTAAAGGAGACTTAAAGGATACGGTCGCATTTGTGAGTTTCTGGAATCCAGTAAATAACCAACATGAACATATTTTGCAACTTTAGCTCTTCCGTATTATTCTCGTAAAAATTTAATGAAAATGTTTTTGCATTCGAGAAGGAAATAGTGTAATAAAAGTTTAAATAATTTTTTTTCGGCTTTCAAAATAGTTAGTTACTTAGCATAATCTTAATTAGGCAGGTAAGAAAATCTGAAATTGCCGCAAATGAATGAACTAAAGTGGGGTGCCAGCATAATATGAAGCTTTGGGTTGAAACGGATGGAAGAGAAAGTTCGAAAAAGGTGGGACTTGCTAAGAACTACAGTATTTTGGATGGTGATTGTTATTTTTATTATTATTACGATTGTACTTGAGATTCAGTAGATATTTTATGTTCACATTTGGAAGTTTTGAATTGAAAGCATCTTCGTTTGAAAGAGCCGATTTATTTTTTAACGTTGCTCGGCAAAATTCATAAATTATTGTTTCGTGTTTTGTGACTTAAAAAAATAAAATGTACGCGAATAAAATAAAACGGAGATTATTTAATTTAAAACTGAAAGGTTAGCACTTTGGATTATGAACAAATTTAAATTTTAATGTTTTGTTAAATTAATTACGGTTAACGAAATTTAATTTAATATTTACAGTCTTCAATAAGTACGTAATTCAATTTATTTCAGAATAAAAGCTCTGAAATTAACATGTGCTTTCCCAATCAAATTTGATTTATGATCTACGGTTACATTTAATGTATGATAGATATATGGTATTTGTAAAATAATGCAGCGTACGCAATATTGTAAATTCGATGCTTTTTTTTATTTATTGGCGAGGAAATATTTTTTTAATGAAATTATTCAACAATTACCGCATTAATAATTGTTGAAATTATTTTTTAGATGTTAGACTCTCAATTAAGTGATTTATGTTCTCCTTTGGGACAGTAAATCATGATGGTGGCTATAATTTACGTAATCTGATGATATTGACACCAAATTAATATCATGTTTGCAGTACGTTTTGATAAACGATTCCGAAATGGATGTGGACTTTATGAATATTGGTGATTTTAATTATGTCTGCAATTATTTATATTTTCGGTTATGTAAATGACAATTATTATTGGTGGTCACCGATCTCAATTATTTATATTCCGGTTTTTTGGGTATTAATTTTGCATGTTCTCAAATTACGAAGCATACTTTCTTGATAAGCGATTAAATTTTGTATACCACATTTAGAAAGTGTATAAGCATGTAAATACCGTTCTTAAGCTTTAGGCCCATGAAGCTCGCATTAGCATATCTTTGTGGAGCTTGAGCAGGTTCCGCTTCGTTGAAGATAGATTGTGGCACACAATTCGATTTTAACATACATACATGCTTCGCTATTTAACATTGTTTTTGAAAATTGCATAGCAATTGTTCATTCTAAATTGCTCCAATTGCAAAATTAATATTGCACAGCTTTGTATAAGTAATGCAAAGAATCGTCATATTTTTATATTCTTTGCAAAACTCATTGGACCATTTGAAAATTTCTCAAGATTTATGGTTGCTATATCGATACATATTTAAAACGTCTGCAGTAAAATTACGTATTTGTATGGTGTTCGCGTCTAGTACAGCTGGTACCACTGCAAACGTATCTTAATATTTGGTCATATTTATTTAATAAAAGCTTTTAGCAGTATTGTATAAATTAAGTTTAACAGTTAAACTTGACATATAGGACAAACAGGATAATAACAGTTGACAAATTACAAACTGTTAGAGTGAACACATTGCGCATTATCCGATGTAAATCAAATAATCTACAGGAAACTAATCTTCTTTACAAGGGTCTCCATTGAATACTTAATGAAAAATTAATAAATTATACTCGAGCATTCGCATGCTACAACGTCGTCGTCTGAATATTTTCAGTATCAACCCAATCATTTTATACAATAGATTCAAATCCAATGTCTAGCATTAGATTGAAACATTTTTATATTTATTAAAATCGTAATATCATATTAATACGCAATTCACTTTTGCACGAACAAAAACAATTGTTTGTTTGAACATGACAAACTACCCTAACGCCATTGATATTTAATATACTATTAATGAACGTTTCCGAATCTTTTTACGTGCAAAGTAATTTCTTAGATCGTATATTCTGCTTTGGGTCAATTCATGTTATCACAAGATTACTATTATTAGTAAAGTTTACTAATTTCCTCGATAATTAAACAGTAATTCGCAAGTACTAAATGGCATCCACTATTAATAGGCTGATAGATACCACAACAATTTGTAGGTCTATTCAATGAGGTGTAGAACAAGCATTAACTCTGCGTGAGCGCTGGATATAAGAATGCAAGATTAGCGAAATTTAGTAAAGTTTGGTTTGTAGTTGACAACATTAAACTTAAAAGTATGAAAAGATAGCAATGCAAATGCGTATTTTGTATTCAAGATCAAGATAAATGTAAAGCCTCCGATCCAATCTGTTCTTCAATGCATACATCTGTATAACTGATTTGGAAAACCGTATCGCTTTGTTCACTTGAGTCAGAATTCTCGGTCATAAGTTAGTGCAGCTTCGTAGACTCCATTTATATTCTGCCTCGTTTAACTTTTTGCTCTTTCAGTGTTTTAAGGAAAATTTTTGAAAGCTTTAAATTTTAAATTATGGAGGATTTGTAAAATGTAAAATTTGCCTTCTTGCCACTAAAAAATTACTATTCAGACGTGTTATAAATAAGTTATTAAGTGAAACGGTTTTACAATAAATATACCTAAGATGGAAACTTTTTCAAATTAAAATAAAGTAGTCGTTCTTAAAGAATTATCTAAATATAAATAACCTTGCTAGCGTTAAGGCATTAATCAATCTCGAAGAAAAAGAAGTATAAGAAATCTGACGAGTATAGCCATGAATAGACGCGTCGGAGCGGAAATATAGATAAAGAATAAATAAAGACGAAATAAATGTGAAATAACATGAAAACTCGACAAAAGTACGTATTTTGTTAAAATTAATTTACTTTTCACCGAGAAAATTTGATTTGTTAATTGTGTAGAATCTTAATTATTATGGGTGGAAACTGAAAGGTAAGCTACGGCTATATATCATTGTTACAGTTTAGTAAGATTGTGGTGAATGTTAAAATAGGTAGGGACTATAAAGTCTAGTTAGTATTCCCAATAAGACCGCAACCTTCATCCTACATACTTCACTTTAACACTGCTAAGGGATAGCGCTGTTGTTTTACTCGCCACTGATTGGATAACAACTAATCCCAGTTAATTGAAAGAGGACTAGATTGATCATTTCTGATCTCACCTCTGACATCCCTATGCAACCGCATTGAAGATTAAAGGTCATTCCTTTCTTATTTTCTAACTTTGCTACATTTTTTTATAACAAAAGGTTGTGCAAAGTATTTTAACTAAGTAAAAATAGAAATAGACCAAAAGATTAGATAAACATTTGTAAGCATTTCGTTTAATCTCCGTTCACTTTATTGTTATTATTAATTAATACAAAATACAACTTACAATCTTATTTGCCATGCATTTCAAAGCAAGTATTTTCTTTCTGAAAATTGTTTCATGTATCAAATAAAGAGAGAATTTAAAGTATTTCGTTATGTAACTTTCAAAATTGCATCGTTGTTATTGCAGGTACATAATTTGAAATTTTATCTCTTAATTTTATTTTTATTGCTATTTTATATAAATGCTTTACTAATTTTATTGTTAATAAAAGCTGTTCGACATACTACGCATCAAATTTAACTTTAGCAACAATTTTATAGATAAATTTATGCTATTATACTTATAACGAAATGAAAATTGGATTAACTGAAGATCAATAGTATTTCCCATTGTACAATAAAATATACGAGTATATTTATCACCAAATGAAAATTCAACACAAATTGTAGTATATGAGACTACACAAACATTAATTTACAAAATAAAATGAAAAATGCCAGTTGAAGACTGAAGTTTCAATGATAAACAATGTACTTGTTTGAGACGGAAAAGCATTCCGTACAATGCCAGCATTGCAATTAAATCAAATTACATACCCATGATTGTTTCTTAAAATTTGTAACATCGTGGATTGCTACCATTTAGAAACATCGTATAATTATTTTCAAAATAACCTTCAAAACAGAATTTGCCGTCTACGTAGAATTTGACAGAAAAGTCAATCTGTTTCAATTAATACCACAATCCTATCAAATTTAATTTATATGTAATTGTCATATATTGTTATGATAGTAAAGATAATGAAAGATCAGATTGCAAAATTTCAGTATCTAACTTTCCAAATACCTATTTCTCGTTGGATGGAAGGCTTCAAAGCTTTTAAAGGTATCTGAAATTAATTAAATTTAGTAGTCAAGTTTAAGAGTAGTCAAGTTAAGAGATATATTTACCTTGTTAGTAGTTAGCTGTTTGATTTGAAAATGTTGATAATGACGTCAATTTATAAAAGTGTTCTGAATTTCAAAATAACTTGAAAGAAGTGCTAAATAACAAGTAATTTCAAGAAAGGATTGTGACATAAAAATCATCGAGGGCATGATGGAGATGTAATATTAATTAAAATGGTAATAAACATTTTAATGCATTTTTCATATAATAGTATGTGTAAAAATATATGATATTTTATAATGTGAAAATTTTGGCGCAAAGCTGATTGAGCAAAGAACTCGATGGGAGACCGAAAGTGTTCTTCAAAGTATTTTGAAAAGGTTGGGAAGAGTTAGAGTTTGGGAAGCTAGCAAAAACAAAAGGGGATTGTCAGATAACCATCATCACGAATTTCAAAATTTCAACTACACAATAGGAAAGAGGACAATTTTCTAAGCAGATTCTAATCCTTGGATCATCCATAAGTTTTCGATTTCTTTATAATTTAAAGATGTAAAATTTATATGTATTTTAGATACACCTTTTAACAAGGCTGTATGATTAGCCGTTGTTGAGTAAGGCAAAAAATAAAACAGACCCTCCGGGCTTCTTCGCATATCAATTATTACGTATATCAATTTAAAAATATCTCTGTAGAATGGCAGAACTCGCCAAGGGTAGAACTCGAAGCCATAGAACTCATCCGGGTGTCGACCGCGACATTAAGAGTATATCAAAGCCACGTACCGTCAACAAAATGAAGAGCAGGGAGATCAACATGCGACTTACCGTCACGTATCGGGTTGTATCATGTTACGTCTCCCTGCTATTCGTAATTTTAAAATGCCGTTTTCTCGAAAACTAATGGATGGTTCAAAGATTTTTTTAAATGCTCAGAAAATTGTCCTCTTTCCTATAGTGCAGTTGAAATTTTGAAATTCGGGGTGATAATTATCTGACTATACCCAAATAATTTTCTAGCGAACAATTTCAATGCATAACTCATGTATTTTTACAAAAATTACAGGTTACCTGTAAAAAATTTTGTTAGTCATAAATCTGTTTTATTTCATTTGTCATTATATAAGTTTATGGTGAAATTTTCAAGGTAAAAGTGAACGAAAATTTACACTCAAACGCACCTGTGATTGCTAGAGTTTTATTTCTATCTGAAAAATGTTGGAAGATTATAGGAAAGTGACAGATCAGTGAGGCCTACAGACCGCACAATCTGGGCAATCGAGTTGCACACCAATCTAATTTAACACCATTCTTATTTAACAATATGATGGCCTGTAAAAAGTAATTTAAAAGTAATCATTAAATGTATAATAAAATTTATTATTATTAAACTTAAATGAAACAAATCTATGATTTAGATCGTACCTAAAACTTTAATTATTTTTGTTCAAATTGCTCTGGCTCAATATGACGAAATTCATAGTGTATTTTATCAGAGATTTACACAAATAAAAATAAAATTCACGAAGTTATACAGTTTTACTTATTTTGAAATAAAACTTTTGTAGATAACGTGAACAATACTATTGATAAGAAATACCTGTACGAGGATTACTCTTCTTTGAGGAAACTACGACGGTGTTCAAACTACTGTGAACTGTAAATATCATTAAAATTCGTCTTTGTTGCATTTCTATTGAAATCAAATTAAATCAAATTTGCTGGTAATATCAAATATTATCTTGACTTTACAATATTTTTATTTGCAGATACTTTTTGAAAGAAATATATCACTTCATATGTAAGGATATAAAATCAACAAAACCAGAAAGCAATTTGTTAAAATTCTACAGCGTTTCAAATTACATTTGCAACGTTACACGAACTACACATTTATAAAGCTACATGCATTTTATTAAAATCATATTATTTATAATCGGCTTATTGGTCGCCACGACCTTCTAGTTGTGAATGTTGTGGAAACTCCTTTCTACGCGCTATCTTTGATTACTTGACTTTATGTATTTAATGATATTTGTTTTGATTGAAATTTTTTCATTTTAAATAAATGTTTTATATTATATGCATTGATAGTATTAATTACGTCGTTAATTCTGAACTGTGGAATACAATTACCATTTTTAAATCCTGTTTGCAGTCAAACGTTTTGCTCTTTGTTACTATTATTACTTTGATACTCCTTAGGCATTATTTTGATTAGCCTTAATATTTAAATTGCCGATTATAGGATTCGCTTCCGTAGTAGCGAGAGAGAGAATAATTTCAGCATGGTAATGGAATTATTGATTTTTGAATTATTGATTATAGAATAACAAACTTTACATTATTAATGATTTTACAAAAACGTAGCTTATCAAAATTTAAACTTTTTTTTAAAATAAAGTTTTAATGCCTCAAAAAGACCGAAGTTAGCCTTACATTCGTTAAAATTTCTCTTCGTTAGCGATTACCGTTTGGGAAATTTCGATGGGACAGACATAACTACAACATACAAACTTGGCATGTTATATAATATTAAGATAGCAATTTGACTTTAAGTCCCTTTGTTATGCTCAAATAATTGAGGTTTTCTTTATATGTTTCATAAGAGTAAATCTGAGCATTTTTACAATCAAATATTTCGACTCACAATAAGCGGCTTGTAAACCAACCCCCTTTTTGGGAATTCTTTACAATATAATGTATAAAGCAAATACAAGAAGTTAATTATTAATTAATTTTGCAAAGAAAAAAATTTCAAGTTTTAATAACAAAACAGAATAATTTTATGATTATTCTAACGAGGGTAAGAAAATGTGGAAAGCGCTGTAAGGACCCTGTAAACTGTAAAGGAATAGCGTGATTGAATATGTATGAATTATCATTTTTATAATCGTTCGTAAATTTGCATATACCATATTATAATTATCTGGTGCTAGAAATATAATAGGTACTAAAACTAATATTTAGTTGGTTTCAAGAACAGTTTGCTTGGTAGAAGATTAGATTTGTGTCCACTTCAGACCCATATTGATTCAATCTTAGTTTATGATTTTGTTAATAAAAGCGCAATCTTTAGTAGATTTTTAAGCGGTGAGGGGCATTTAATTGGTTTTTTATTAGGAATGCGCTTCATCAATTTTAAGTGCAGAAAGAACCTGTAAAAGTTTCAAGTTCTAACGAAAATTAATTTTAAGATAAAAAAGACTATAGCGTAAGTTAAATTGTTATCAATTTTTAAAAATCTAATTATAGTGAATACAATGTTGATGTATTCATGCGAAGGTACAAAGCGGCTTAAAATTTCCTGTATAAAGGTATTTATTTCCTTTAATAAAATGTAGGACAGGAATTGTATAATCATTAAGCAATAAATAAAAGAGGACGTCCTGCTGTGATACTTAATTATTGATCATTATTATTTATTAGTTCGTGTGGTTTATGAAGCACGGGATAAGTTAAATGGTAAATTTTAACGGAAGGTAATCTAATTATCCCGCATAATTGCACATTATTATTATCGCACTCGGGTATACAAAGTTGTTCAATGATATTCAAAAAATATGCGAGAAAGATATTTATATACTTATAAATTATTTATAAATCAAAAGTGGTATGAAAAAATATGGATATATCATAAAAACTCCTTTTTATGAGTTTTCAAGTGTTTGGTAGATTTTCTATTCTAAATTACACCCTTATCCGAGAGTATTTCTATAATATTACATTATTTCATAAAAATTTCAACGTTGTGGAAAGCAAAAAGAAATTTTTTTTACATTTGTTGATTTCAATTTTCTGTGTTGCGGATTCCACCGCCAACGTACGACATTAACCAAGAGTCGACAGATTATGATAAATTTGCTTTTTACGTGATTAAACTTCACAAAAACTAAGATTACATCTAATACAAACAAACAAAGGTTACGCCTAATAATCCAATACTATGTAACGATAAGAAAAACAATAATAATTTCGAAAAAAATAATTAGTTTTGGATACGTACTTGCGGTTGTCTATTTACTTGGCTTAATTAATTATTTGTCTTTTGTTTTGAGTAAACATTGAAAATTTGTGTAATTATTAAGCTAACGTTATTACGGTACATTTCAAATAAACCCACTTCGTAAGTTGTATTAATCAATACTTTCCATGTAATTGTTCACTTTTAACTTTAATTATGCATAGGCCATGTTATACACCGAATTCAGTTCGTTTCGAAAATATTCAGCTAGCAAATATTTAACCTACATAAAATAAATGAAGTATGTGAATATAGGGAAGCAAATAAAATTTTATAACAAGATTACTTCGATAGATGATCTGAATGAACGGAACGAGAAGAAACTGGGGTTTGATTCTTATTACTAACTGAATCAACAGTCTTTTTCAGCGAATCTAATGGTAAATCCACGGAGACAGATCGGAACATTGAGAGGGAAATATTCATGCTGAAAATAGGGTTACGCAAAAGAAGGGACTAGTTTCTCTTTAATCTTTCTGCAGGAAACTCGTCTTTACTTTTGGGAAACCTGTCGTTTTTCTATCGGCATTTCTATTTTACTACATCTAAGCTTACATTACCCCATTCTTTGAATAGCTTTATGTTATTTAACTCTGTGTTTTAGTAAGAAGCAGAAAATAATTTCGATGCTTTCGCAACTTGGTAGACAAATTTGATAATAATTTACTTCAAGTGCGATAAATTTATATGTAGTTTTATTGAAAATTATTGGCAAGAAGCGACTCGACGCGGTTATATGCAAAAACCTTTATCTACAAATAGAGGCAAAAAATGTGCTCGAGAGTTTAGGCGTCGACAGCATAACGATACATTAAATCTAATACCTCGTATCCCACAAATTTTTGAAAGTAAGGTTTTTTGATTATTACATTGTAAGAGACCCTATTAACTTTAATCTGATACCCATAAAAACCAGGTTTAGAGTGGAATTCTGGTTAAGCTATGTAAGCGTAAAGTATACAGGGTATGTTACAATGTTTCAATAAAAACATCTTACCGCAAAAATATGTTCAACAATAATAGATACGAAGAATGTTTTAATACAAACAAATTTGATTTCATTTTTTGGTACATTAGATAAATACGTCAGCGTATGCACATAATCGTAAAACATGCATATTATTAAAAACATAAAATTGTTTATGTTTTCAGGAAAACTATAAAATGCGTTATATATAATAATTTATGCTTTACCGTTAGGAAGTATAATGAAAATGTTTTACATGCTTATTTAAAAATTTTAATTAACGAATGCTCATTTATAGGAACTAGGTCATTTTCTATTGGTTTACATTTCCTGAGAGAAATAAGGGCAATAGTTTTATTATGTGATTTCTCAACGATTCGAATATCTGCAGCTGCTGTAGACGATGTCTGTCTTTGCATAGTCAGCTTAAAGTTTCATAGGAATTTTACATACAAGATCAATAGGAATTACATATAAAAGTATATTAGGTACACTTTTATTTTTTTTATTGTCTATGCAACATAGCAGCAGCAAAATTTTCTTAACATCCATTGTAAGTTGGATGAAAAATTTTAGACGCAGAAGAATAAGAAGATTAGTGGAAGTAGGATATTATAAGCTTTGTTTATTGAAATAGAAAATCTATAGAATAAATGGCGCTTATTGTGCCATATAACAATGGGAAGGTTTATAAAACGTATTTGTTGTTTCGTTTATATACTCGCCTTGACAGCATAGTTAATATTGCAGAAGAACTTTTCTGATGTTTCTAATTTATTTTTTATAGTTTGCTTGGAAACGCGGTTGCCATTTTTAGGTTGTGTACTGAAATTTATATCTTCTCACCCTGTATCGACAATGCTTTTCAAGGGCCACCGTTTCTATTTTATGTACAAACGAAATTAGCAATGCAGTAGTATTTTGTACAAGTAGCTAACGCTCAAGTTGATAATCTTGTTAAACAGTATACTATTTCAAGACAGATTTGGTAAACTTGATTGACTAATTAATGAATTCTTGTTGTAGGCGGAATGTCTTTGCGACTGGTGGAGCTAAGAATTCCAAGTCATGCAGTGAGGAACCAAAGTGCACGTCTGGAGTGCCATTTCGACCTGGATGGCGAAACATTGTATTCTGTCAAGTGGTACAAGGATGGGAATGAGTTTTATCGATACGTTCCTCGTAATATGCCACCTGTCCAGGTCTTCCAGCTCAATGGAGTCACAGTCGATGTAAGTTTAAGTAGAAGTTGATTTTATGTATTATTCCAAGTTTTAATTGGAACTGTCAATATAAATTGAATTTCTAATTGATTTTCAATGTTTAATATGGAAAATTACTTATTGCTTATAAAAAATTCAACGACGCACTGCGTTTTCTATTAGCAAATAATTATGAAATCGATGCTTTGATAGACTTTTGTGTTTTAACCGCAAAACCTTTTCCATGGGGATGACAGTTGTTTATGTTTTTAAACGAAAAAGAAAAACATCGAAGCTTTGAATATATTAACAAATTTTCAAAACATGTGTATGCCAAAAGATTATTTAAAAAGAATGTTTGAATTTATATTACAATTTATATTGAATAGGGCCGTTGATATTTACATGAGGAAAATACTGAATCTATTTATTCAGTCTTGTGAACTTAAAATACAAAAAAATATGTAAATTTTCATTCATTAGCGTATATATTAGAGCATTAACATGTTAAAGTTTTTTCATAGATGTTATGTTTATATTTATTTCAAACTTTTAACTTTATGATCATTTTATTACTCATAAACATTTGGATTACCGATAAACTTTTCAAATTCATTATTTTGGCAAAATTGTAAATTTTAACTAAGATGCCAATAAATGTTACTAATTTTGACTTTGATCTTGTGAAAACAAGAAAATGTCGCACAACTTAACAGCTACAGAGACACGTAAGCTGTTCAATCACGACTTCACGTGTTCCCACAATTGCTGCAATACTTTTACCCCAAGTTTTTCTACTTTAAAAGGGACTAACAAAGTACTTTCAAACTTTTTTTATAGTGGTAAAATAAATCAAATTTTTTTATATACTTTTAAAGCCATAAGAAAAGATGCTTCAAAACTTGGAAATATATTTATAAGCTCCAATTTTTTATATGCACTGTCTTTATTTTAGATTTCAACCGAAGGGAGAATTTCTTTGATTTATAGTTCACTTTTTTATTAAATTAATATGCTTTAAATTCTACTACGACAAAAGATTTTAATAATCGATTGAGTGAATCAAAATTGGAAACTTGATACAATCAATTTTTTTCACCATCATCATCCTATTTTTGGGTACCAAATGTAATAAACTGCATTTTTTATTATTGGCGTAACCAGAAAAATATGAATTGAATATACAAAATATGGAAAAAAAAATACAAAATGTTGATCACAATACGGCCCGCCGCCTGAACTTTATTGCTCTTTCACCAATCAACCCAAACCAGCGGTCTGATTCGGACTCAGATCAATGTGGGTAGGTTCTTAGATCTTGGTAGAGCCGCAAAAAGAGCTGCAAAGTAGGAACGTGTAAAAATAAAATTAAGAAAATTGTCACGTAAAATAATTTTTTTAAATTAGTTAGAAGTTAAAAAATTATAAAATAGAATGGAATTGTCTAAATTTTATTATAAATTTTTTATAAAATTGAAAAGCAGCTTATAAGAGAGAACATTGCAATAATGATATTATGTACCTATTAGTACATGTTGATAATTTCTTATAATGAAAGTACCCTATTGTGTGTGACAAAAGAAAGTTAAGAGATTAATAAAATTCAAAAATTGAAAATGAGGTAAAAGATCACGTTATTAATTTAAATTTTTGATAAAATAAAAATTACATGTGAAATTAAATTAAAGAAGTTACATGGACATTAAAAGCAGTTGGAAAACTTTTGCTTTCCAATATTTTTAAATTAATTCAACAATACAGTTATTGCATTAATTTATTTTTAAAGCTATTGCTTTAAATTTCTGGAAACTACCCGAACGTGGTATTTGTCCATCAGAAATTTTCTTTCTGAATCTATACATTTTATTAGTTTCCACTTGTTTGTTGCGAATGATAATATTTGAAAAAGTGTAAACGAACACAATTTGAGACTTTCATCAAGAAAATCTGTTGGTTCTTTGAAATGTGCAACATTAATTTATTAGTCGACTTAAACATTATTGAATAGAACATTGTGGCCATTTTGAACACTTAACCGGCATTCACTAAAGATTAGTGGTTATAGTGTATTGTAAGAGCTTGCAAGAACCAATCAAAGTAAAGTATAAGAGAGAGCCAGTACTTAGAGGGAGAGAGAGTATTTTGATAAGTTCTTGCCAGCTTCTCCAATGCAATAGAATAGAACTAATCTATGCGGATACTATTTTACTGTGGTTAATTAATAGGATGGATGGTTAGAGCTGTAAACTTGATACTATTGCAATTGTATTTCTTCAATGGCATTTGCTACTGAAATTACAAAAATATTCTCTTTTAGATACCAATAGATACATATATTTTTAACACTCCATTAAAATTACTATAAACCGACTAATTACTATTTATGATAATGGCAAATTAAATTAACCTGAAAGAAATGGGACTTGTTAGTAAAAACAATTTATTTTTCTCGGTGTGGTGAAGCGGAAACTTTTACCAAGATCTACAATTTAATCCACCATTATAATATGATCTTATGAGGTATCAACACCCACTTAGAAGTATTAAATATATTTAAATTTTGGTTGTATGTAAGTAAGACCTGAATAGTTTGGTTTCGAATGCGGTTTAGATAAACCTATTCGTCTATCAACTATTTCAATCTGACGCGAGGTAAAATTAGGTAAGCCAGTCTCATTTTCTGAAACCTGGTAGAGCCCCAAAGGCTCTTTGATGTTAAAGATAGCTAACTTTGATATTCAGCTTCGGAGTGTAGTAGTTTTACGTGAGTTTTTTTAATAAAGTGCTTATCGTTAACAGTATAACTGTGTAATTAATGGGCGCCAGGTAATTCAATAAAACAATCAAGAAAAGGAAAACCTATACTTTTTTGAATTATTAACTAGATAACCAAGCAACAGGGTAATTAATTTTCATCTATATGTGAAATAGTAAATGGGTACTCGAACGAAGAACAGTTGCAGCTAAAATTAAAATATGCAAATGGTGCAAATCTGTGGAATCCGACTGAATAAGCCTTACTTCAAACGTAAAATCTCACAAAACTTTTGATTAAAGTTAACCTGCAACCTCATTATTAAAATAGAAATAATAGCTATTAAAAACAATTCTTTTCATCTGTCTGTGTACAAACCGTCAACAACTACCCAGAGAGATCGTTCAAATGATCTTAATTAGTCTTTTTAATTAATAAGTCGTCTGGTACCTCAATCCAAACTGTAATTTGGTACTTGTAATCACCTAACAATGCAGTTCAATGTACTAATCAAATTCTAGTACTTGCGACATTATTAATTTAAAATGAAGAAGTTTGGAAAAATAAGGCAGTGCAGAAACAGTAATGTGATACTCAAAAGCTTTGTTTAGTTATTTAACTTTTATAATAATATTATTTGCGTTTCTTTGTTTCAATTAGAAAAAAACAGTTTTCGTGAATCCGCAGAGTAATTTTATAGAGAAAACCTACAATAATAGTCGACGACGGGGTTCTTTATTAAGTAAGGGGATTCCATTGTGAAGAACCTACTACAGGAAAACCTTTTTCACTTCATAGATGAACTTCCCCTTTAATAATGTGTTTGAGTTTCAAATTCTAAATTAGAACAAAAGTAAACCGTTAACAATCAAGTTTACATTATCTGTTTTAATTGTAATAATTAATTAATGCACGTATTGTGGTATGATTCAGAAGTGAACAATAATAATTAATTGCTAGTAGTATACTTCAAACATTAATAGGAAATAATTAAGGGTTCAGCTTATATTGTGTTAAGGTAGCTTATAAATTTATCTCGCATTAATATAATTAAGATCTGACGAAAACTTTCTTCTATAGAAATTTGTCAAACCTACTAAAAACACGATTAAATAATAATAGTATATTGTTTTATAAGTTGTAAAGGTAAGACTTTTTGAGGCGAATTGGGTATTCCAATTAGCAAATCTTTCAATTATTATTATTAAATTATTAAACATAAAAAATAATATTTAAGTATTTTTTAAATTAAACATATTAGAATAATGTTCAATAAATATGAACGAGATTGTTTACTTTGAAAGAAAATGTCAAAATGCTTTCTGCATGGTTGCAACTTTTAGCAAAATAACGTGACATTTTAAATTAACTATTTTATATTTTCACTTGTATTATCTAGCTTTTTTGTTATTGTTTCAGTCTTTGACTAGAAAAGTTCTAAGGTAATATTGGCAAGATTTACTGTTATTGTAAGAAAAGTGGAATTTATTTGGAGTTCCTTTGCTAACTTTTCAAGTAACTTTACGTCTTCGAGTTTTCTTATACCAATTAATGCTGACCAGTTATAAAGAAATGTCTATCACGTGAAGCTATTCCTTATGATTTGACTAGAAAATCTTGCATTATTACTTTTGTTTTTTAACTTATGAAAACAATTAATACAAAATTTAAATTTAAAAACAGCTATGCTGATAGTACGCATACTTGTTTATGTAAATGTAGTATTAACCAATATTGATGAAGTTACCTGTGACCTATCGAAATAAATAATTCAATTCACTTCATCCACATCTGCATGGTGTAGTTAAATCGGCTAAACTTCCTAAATAAATACTCGTACTGCATTATTTCGTTAAAGGTAAAAAGAAAATTTTATTTTTACTAGTTTTAGCTTTTATAAAATTCTAAATATTTATTTTAATATTATCTAAATTAAAATATATTTTGAGAAAATATTATTTTTATACTAAATTCCGTAAATGTCAAAACTTTAAGCTTTTTAATTAAAATTTCATCAGCAACCAAACTAAGCGAATACTATAAAAATTAAAGTTTAATTTACATATTTAGTTACAAAATGAACGAATAATTTTATGTGGCTCGAGTACGACTACAAATTAAATTTTACCAAGCATTTTTACAGCCATTTATTTACAAATCTCAACTTCATTAAAATTATGCGGTGATCTACTTTCTAAATATTAATTTAACGTTCAATTTTTGTTCATTTTCTAAACGGCATATCATTTTTTTGTATTTTTTCTACTATTAATGTAAAACCCAAATAGGCATTTTTAATAATTTATCATTTTTACATAATCTCCACATTGCACCAGCTTTAAATTAACAAAATATATTTATTTTAAAGTAAACTGTACCAGTGTTAAATACACATTATATCAGAACATCGGGCTTTTGAATGGAATTCGGATCCGAACAGGGGTGTGGAATTTTGCTACAATTTTCAGAATTTTATTCTTTAAGATATTTAAAAAGTAAAATTGCGCTAATCATCACAACAAATAAATTTACCGGTGCGTCATAGTATAAAATGGTATGAATCAAGCTGGAAATCACTAGTCAATCAAGTGATTTTTAAAATACATGTTTTTTTTAAATATAGATTTCTCTAAAAAAAATTTAAAAACTCATTTTGTGATTCAAAAATTTTACTACATTACAGTGCAGTAATAGTTCAGACATCCTAATTTTTTATTGGTTTCAGTTAGCAAGACATTCAAATATTTATGTACTCTTTTAAATAAAGTTAAACAATTTAAATTTGAAAATGAGTGAAAAATAAAAATTTTGAAGACAGTGTGATGTTTTTGATTGCTTAAAGTTTTGAGAATTGGAGATAATTAAAAATATAATTTATTACATCAAATATTACATCCCGGAACGTGGGGCCTTAGAAATTGGAACTTACTTGTGGATCCTGCGAAGAAAAGTAACGACATTTAGAATTTGAAGATTGTTAAAAATTTTAAATTAAAAGTTATCAAGTGTTTATTTGCACGTTGTGATAGGTGACAAGAAAAAGATAGTTTTATGAGAATAAAATAAATTCGTTGGGACAAAAATACAATTTCAAAGTAAGAAGCAACCATAATAAAAAAATTTGTTAAGAAAGAAATTATAAAAAAAACCAAAAAAATTTACAAACAAACGAGAATGTCATAGAAAGCGCAAAGGAAATTATACTTATATTGTATAATATTTATATTTATATTATATATATTTTTATTATATTATATAAATAAAAAAGTTTTGAAAAAAAGAATAAGATGATTAAAAGGAAAATTAATAAAAGAAAAGTTTGATATTATTAGATTGTTGGCTCCACAAAAATTGCTAAAAAAATTAAAACACTACATTAGAAATAATGGAGATAAGATCAAGAAAATAAAGGGAAAAATTTGGAAATTAAAAGTTGGGAAATTAACGCTTCAACTAAAAAAATAGGACTTGAACAAGAAAATGAAAAATTTGAAATTGGACAACTGAAAATTGTAAAAATGGAAGAACCAAACAAGGCGAAAAATTCAACATCTAGGAAAGCAACCAAGGACAAAATGGAAAAAGAAAATAAGAAAAATCCAACATCAAGGACGAAATTTAATGGAACGAAGAGGTGTTTGAAGGAATTGAGGAGTAAATTTAACTTAGTAACTTTTAATCACGAACTCCTTGGTTCGCTCATAAAACTTAGGGGGGTAAAATTGTCGTGTATTTTTTTTATAATTTAGGGGTTTGTAATGCGAAATCATTTTATGATATTTGTTTTTGAATTAAAAATTTTTGTTTAAATTGAGGTTGGCAGTAGAAAAAGGAAGATAAGAGGCCTTTGGTCAAAGATGGCCACCGCAGCGGAGGTTTAAATTTTGTTCCGCTGATTTTTTTGTAAAAGTTTTTGAATTTAAGAATAATAAACTGATTTTATTTTTGATAGTGGTTTGTTTAAATTTGAAAGTGAGTGAAAGTTAAAATTTTGAAGAGAGTGTGATGTTTTTGGTTGCTTAAAATTTTGAGAATTGGAGATAATTAAAATATAATTTATTATATCACATTTTAATAATATTGTCGTGTATTTTTTTTTACAATTTAGGAGTTTGTAATGTGAAATGCTTTTTTGATATTTGTTTTTGAATTAAAAATTTTTGTATAAAATTGAGGTTGGCAGTAGAAAAGGAAGATAAAGGCTTTTGGTCAAAGATGGCTACCGCAGCGGAGGTTTAAATTTTGGTCCGCTGATTTATTTGTAAAAGTTTTTGAATTTAAGAATAATAAACTGAGTTTTTTTTATAGTTGTTTGTTTAAATTTGAAAGTGAGTGAAAGATAAAAATTTTGAAGAGAGTGTGATGTTTTTGGTTGGTTAAAATTTTGAGAATTTGAGATAATTAAAAATATAATTTATTACATCACAATACATGCTGGTTAAAGAGTTTGGAGTTCAGATGGTAACTTGACTTTGAAGAATGCTACGAATGCTTTGGTTTTATGAGATGAGACGAAAAGTTGTAATTTATTGAATTTGATTGTATTAATTTAACTTCAGCACTAGATAATTGAGTATATATTTGCTTCTGTTGATTTTAGTACCGAAAATGTAAAACAATAAAAATCAATAAACAACTGACATTATGACACCAAGCTAACAATTTTTCAGAGATTGTAATGGATTAGATTACATTTTTAGTGTAATATAAATTTTATTTAGAAAATGATTTGTATCTTGACAATTTTTACTAAATTTTGTAGTTTTAGCTTTATAGAGCAGAAACCTAATGAAGTTTAAATTTTTAACCGTTTCATCTCGTTATTGGGCAATTTGCCAAAAGGTATTTCGGTTATATAGTAATATAAAATATCTAGGGCAAACTTTTAAAATTTTATTAATCAGGTTGATTGTTGAACACCACTTTTGCATTAGAAAATTTTTGATTTTTATGTCAGTAAAGGATGCCATGTCTAAAGAATGGCTAAGCGTTTTGAGTGCTGTCTCGAAATGTATACCTGCTGGTCGCAGAACATTATAAGTAGTTTAAATACTTACTTATTTAAAAATTCATTTTTAGAAAACACATTGAAACAGATAATAAATAATTTAAGAGTAATAGATCTGTTTGTGGGACCCTTGCTTAAACCACCGAGTTGTTAACTATTATAGTGGCGTGAAGCATGTTCTGGACTCTCTGGCTATAATGCTGTGATCTAACCTCCAAGATTTTATATGCAATAAAAGTCGTATGGCTTCATTAATGCTTAAATCCAGTTTAAGCTACGATCACGACCCTTCTGTAAACAGGAATACGATGAAAAACATGTTTGTTAGTGTAATTTAATTAAAAAGTTGGTGTTTGTATCCCCTTTCTTGGGTCCAGACTTCGAAACAGGTGTTAAATCTGGCACTTGAGAAATATTAAGAAGTCTTCACCTTCCTACTTATACTGGTATTATAAAGTTCAATTTAGCTGAAGCAACGTCGTTCCAAATAAAGAATAAAAAAACTACAACCTTGACGAAAAACTGAAAATTTTGTGTTAAATGTTTTCCTAAATATTGACCTAATGAAAAATATAACTTGTAACTTTTCTCCGATTCCCCTAATTTATACGAAAATTTATATTTGCTGATATAATATAACTGATTTATATTTGCATAATGACTTGTTAAATCTTTTAAACCGAGAAATTGCTTTTTATAGCAGGAATGGAAAGATAAGTCTATCTTTATTTAATTAAATTCGAGAGTAAATAATGAATTCACAAAAAAACCAATATAAAGTAATTATTTTTAAATAGATGGAGAATATTTGGTTCTGTAGTAAATCTTATAATCAAGTTTTTTGTATAATGTATTACCATATAATTAGGATATCAAGCAACGCCGAATGATAAATGAAGTAAAACAAAGCAACCGCATAATGAGATGTCCTGGAGCCTGGGAAATTGAAAACTGACACCGAGTAAAGAAATGCTTTCTGCGACGTGTTTACACAAAAAATTAAATCGCAAATCTTTTAAATGGGATCTCCCTCGCGTAGCAAAAGAGTATTATGATAACACGGGCGTTGTTAGGAAGAAATACTGCCTTAATATCTAAGAGCTGGCTGGTTTGGTGTAACAATGGATCATCATATTCATAATACCCGGCATCTGTAAGCACATTACACATAGCCATGTAATGGGTAATTTCTATCGATATTGCTTCTGTTCTAGCTAATGTTCAATTACTACATCTTTTCCATTCCCTTTTTAATAGTGGTCCTTCGCAGCAGTTACTATTTACTTAATAGCTGATGTGAAAATTTTCCTATGTTCAAATTTTCACGGAACTGCTATGGTCAGTTAAGGAACCGTTAACGATTATGCATTATTCTAGTTACCACCTTTTCTTGACACATAAGTTCATTACCATAAATAAATTACACAACGAGGGAGAAACATTCTCGAACATGTAGCTATTATATTAAAACGAAGTGCTGACTTGAACTCCTACTTTTACAGTTGACATACTATTTTTAATTCGTAAAATGGTTAAGGTTATTAACATGTGATAATATTTTTTTATAAAATTAATTTTTACATGTTACATGAAATTGAAGAATAATTTAATTCATAACTTACATAAAATTGTTCAAAAACTATTTAAATGAATGATATAGCTTGCGACACGCTGTTATATAACCGTATGTTTCGATTTTCGGAATCTCGTCAGGCAAACCTGAAAAAATTATTGAAATGATTGAAAAGTTATGCTATTAAATTCAAAATTCAAACTTGATTCCTGATTCAAACCTGACGAGATTCCAAAAATCGAAACATACGGTTATATAACAGCGTGTCGCAAGCTATATCATTCATTTAAATAGTTTTTGAACAATTTTATGTAAGTTATGAATTAAATTATTCTTCAATTTCACGTAACATGTAAAAATTAATTTTATAAAAAAAAATTTTTAATTTGTTAATATAAAAATTTTCATGCTGAAAAAAATACTATAACTGGTGACCGAGGCATTAATGCTAATTTAATTATTTACTTATATTTTAAAAACTATAGAAATATTTGATTCTCTAATTAATTTTACGCTATAATTTTTCGAGTACCACTACTTTACCATTGAATTCGAAAACTAGGTTAATAAGCGTTACCGACATTGCTTTGGTAAAGTGAAAAAGCAAATTTTACACTTTTTTAAAGTAACTTTTAAAACAATAGTAGTCGGAGGTTAACCGCAACTTTACAAACATAGTTAAAGCAGCTTAAACTTTTAAGTATTTTTTTGAAAATCGATTTAATACGGTTTATCGATAAGCTTTCTAAAACCGATTTAACAGAGATTTATCTATCGCCGTAGCACATTATTGTGCTCTTTATTTTGAACACAACTGTTTATCTCCATTTAAGTGAAACTGTAGTTACAATTTGGTGAAATTACGACTCAGGAAATGTATAAATGTAATACAAAGTGTTTTATTTTATTTATAACACGAAATCAATATTTTTCCATGTGACTTGTTATTTTCCTGTTCCATTTTGTTGGATAGCTCTAAACAGTCTTCATATTTTACTATTTTGCTGATTGTACTCTTCTAATAAATGCTTGCACTTAATTTCATGCTTATGCAAGTACAGAAATTTGAAAAGTTCAATTTTGCTTTCTCATAAATCGTTCGGCGCACTCGTGCATTCATTGATGTATTGATAACATTTAGTTGATTGTCAATTTATTAGCATTATTTATTAACATTTCTACGTTCTACTTTATATTTGTAACAATTTATTTCTTATATTAAATTAACGTTTAATAAATTAACGAAGTAAGCAAAATAGAAAAACAATAAAATTGCTATAATGGTTAAGGTTATTAACATGTGATAATATTTTTTATAACATACGGTTATATAACAGGGTGTCGCAAGCTATATCATTCATTTAAATAGTTTTTGAACAATTTTATGTAAGTTATGAATTAAATTATTTTTCAATTTCATGTAACATGTGAAAAATTAATTTTAGTAAAAAATAAATTGCTATATTTTAAAAATGTTTTTTATTAATTTTTTTTTCGACATTGTTTATTTTGTTTTGGGTTATGCAAAGTCACATTATAATATAAATCTGATATTTGGCCATCAAGAAGATTATTTTTTGCTCTTCATAGGAAATATTTATGGTTTTGACATATAATTGATTACCTTGTGACCTTTATAGAAATTTTTAATAATTTATTATTGAGTTAAGGTCACGTTAGAACAATACTTTCTGGAATTGGCATTAACTTATGCTGTAAAAATCAAAATGTCAATAAATAATTCTTAGCTTGTGGTTCTTATTTAAAATATATTTCTGTAATCAATTTAGTCAAATAAAATCAAAAAATCATACGCGCGAATAAAGCACAAAGCAATAAATCAATATGTGCAATTTATTATCCACTCTTTAATATAATATTATTTTTTTAGTCTTTACGATTAGACAAGTGCAATTTATTTGTTAAAAGCTTAATAGGTTAGATCTTGATGGAATGTTTATAAGTTTAGATAGTAGAATTCCGACATGTAGCGATCAATTTTCGTAGGCGACTGCCTTACAAGAATTCAGTGATGTATCACCTAGGGGTTGCACCGGGGCAGACTATTGACAGAAATTGGAAATAGATTGAAAATCGACTTTTTATCAGTTTTCTACTACTACATTACATATTCCAAGCACTTTATCGTAGTTATCTCTTAAATTGGTGTTCTAAGAAAGCGACTTGTAGAACAAACTTTTGTCCCAGTTGACATTCTTAACTTTAACTCATTTTGTTATTTCAGATGCACAACTCAACTGAGAATCAAGTAGTTTTGTCTTCCGTTCAACTAACCACTACCGGCGTCTACAGATGCGAAGTTTCAGGTGAAGCACCATCATTTCAAACCGTAACCGAACATGGACATATGATGGTCGTAGGTGAGTAAGATAACTTCGTTATATATTGTGACAACTGATATGAGTGTCTTGGGCTACTTCTTTAAGTTTACATCATCCATACCCTTATCAAAATATTATTGAAATTCTATTTCAAAAGTAGATATTTCTATAGCATTCGTTCTTCAAAAAATATATGCTGATATAAGCCGATCGTTTAATTTGGAGTGATAGATTAACCACGTCCAGATAAATGCGAAAAATAACTCAGTAAGTGGAATGCATTTCGAAACGGAATTGCTTTCATTTATCAAAACTTGAAAATTATTTTTAATTTTTTACGTTTTTGTTGTCTGTAATAATTAACAAAGCTTATTTACTGCACCATTTTTGTTTGGAAAACATGCCGAGGAAACTTTTGAATTTTAACTTATTTTTTTATCCGTAAATCACGTTGACCTTTATACCAAGTAAGCTTTTACTTAAAGCAAAACCACAAAGGTTTGCTTTTATAGATATAAATTGTTTGAGGCGAGCTTTATAAATTTCCATGTCGTCACTAACTTGAATTATAATTTATCATACAAGATTTTGGTTTTATACTTATTTTCATTTAGAACAAGTAGGTTTTGCATAATATAATAATAATTACGCTCAAAGCTCCAACCAAACTAATTATTTTGTAATGCGTATTTATTTTTATAGTTGTTTTGTACTATTGTTGAAAATTAGTGAAAACCTATAATAACAATCTAGAATAACCTATTGTCCGTATTAATTAAATTTACATGTACTATTTCATGAAAGCTTTAACCTAGATTTTGTTTTCTAAAGTAACTGGTTAAAAAATAATATTTGTATAAAATATAAATTTTATAGCCGAACTTTGAAAATTATGGTGACAACTTTTCTTATACCAGCATCCTATAATATTTAATGTTATTATTTGAATGTCCCTTGTACATAGCTTATGCCAATGTTTCAATTGAATGTGTAAAAAAGCAGCAGAAGTGCCAGTTTTACGTTTTATTTTATAAACAGGCGTATACAAAAATTGCTACTATGTTTATATTTTTATTACTCCCTCATGAAAAGTAGTTAAGTCGTATGAGCGACATAGAAATAGCAACTAACTGCACTAATTCACAAATATTTTATAACACTAGCTGTTACTTTTCGCATTCAGACAATTCAAAAATGCTTAAAAAATTGAAGAAAAACAAACCATAACGTTTTTCCTGTTATAAATGAGTGAAGTGTATAACCTGAACAGAAAAAAATGTAGACCTAACTGTGATATTTAAGAAGAGATTTAGAAACCGACAGAGGTATTCTGGAAATGGCTGGAAATGATTTAAAGGACGAGAATAAAAATGTTGAAATCGCTTTTGGCACAAACTAAATTTCTATCTTTTTTTTCTATTATAAAGTTATTATAACAAGATTTATAATTTCAAATTTGTTGTAATTTAATATAAGCACAATATGGATAAAATAAAGAATAAAAAGATGTTATTTTAGTACGCAACGATCGCACACACTATTTCCAATATTTACCCAATTTGTTGCAATATGCAATATCTAATTGAATTATGAACAAATTTTTGTTTTATAATATACTTTTATTGTTTATATAACTCATTAATTTTGTTTTAAAATCTGCTTATTACAAATTACCGAAAATTTAAATCAGTTATAATAATAATTATATCAAATATCAAGGGACTTGAACAAAATACCGTCTATTGTCGCAGCAACTGAATAATCCGTTTAATTTTTATAAGTTTGCCATGAAATTTCGATTTGAATTGCATTATTTAAGGAAATTATAATTTCAAAGTTTCGAGTAATTATGAAAATTTGTTTTTCTGTAGAAAGGACTAAACAATTCAAATTTTAATTTCCTATTTCAAATCGTGTTCCAGAATTTGTTTTTGCTGAAATATGTATTGCTGTTTAAACAATATGAAGAGATTTGTATCTTTTTACCTCAAACTGTTCTGACGCCCGAAAGCGACATTTTATAAGATTTTGAAATAAATAATAATGTTATTCTTAAAAATGTAGTGTATAACTAAGAAAATTTACTGCCATTTTGTTAATTTCGTAGCTGTCGGGAAATTTTGTTTTCTCTTGTATGAAACATCGTACTTGATTTTTTAAAATACATAATATTTTAGTGTAATAAAATAAATAAAGTTTTTGAAATTTGGAGGTTCTGTAGAGTAAGTATTTCCCCTTTTTTTCGTTCGGTCTTTTTAAAATATATTGGATTTTTGTATGTAATTTAAAAATTATGTACGATATTCCGCGTAAGAGAGTAAAAATGTACCTAAAAGCCACAAACGATTGTTCTTCTATACATTAAAATTTTATTATTTATTATTGAAATCTTAAAATGCCGCTATCGGACGTCGCGACAGGGTTTTTAAGATGAAAAGAAAAATCCGAGGTTTCTCAGTTTGTATAAACAACAACACAAATGATGCAGGGGACAGCTAAGAGTTCAGTATTGTTTAATTTAATTGTGGACAAGATAATTATCAGCACAAAGCGATCTGGTGTAGGCTACCGACTTAGCACGGAGGCACTTAAAATAGTATACTACGCGTATGATGCGGAATGGTTCAAAACAGGGTACCGACGGCGTTGATCTGCAGGAAGCTACAGGGATATCATTTAAGGACAGCGACATTAGAAAGACTTGTCAAGTTGCCAAAAAGAAGAACCCAAACGAATGGTGAGGTAATTGGCAATCAATATCACTAGAGAGCCAAACAGTTTAAGAACTCATGTTGAAAGTAAAGCGTCATTCACATCCAAGTAACGTACGTAGCGGACATACAAGACATAACGTACAAAACATAGCAAATGACTTGCCATTCACATCAACATAGAAAACATAGAAACTTGAAGAACGCGCACGCATATTTTCACCCGATCGGTTGACTACGGTATCGGATTCTTTACGATCGTAAAGAAACGGATACGAATGTATCAGATCTGTAAATTTTCCGTCCTCCATAATTAACCAAATATCAATAAAAAACACACGCACAAGAAACACATGACACGCTGTAATTTAACCTAAAAGTTTAAATGTCGGAAGTGTAAACTTCACTTTAAAATTTAAAATTTTAAAACGGGGGTGTTGCCTTGTAAAATGAACGCATCTCATTGGTCAAACATAGAAAACATAACGGAGAAGTTGAAGTTGACCGAACTCTTTATTACGTTACTTCATGTCGGCTATGTTTTGTACGAATGTCACTGGTAGCGTTTGAACCCATGCATTTCAACTTTCCTCGCGTTATGTCTTGTATGTCCGCTACGTACGTTACTTGGATGTGAATGACGCTTAACAAGCCTTGGTTTAAATTAAAACAAAGAAGGAATAACGACATAGTTGAGCGAAAACAAATTATGGAACCATCATATGGTTTGAAATGGATTCAGTCTTTAAATATTGGCAATGAAATACTATTTTTGATGATGATTATTTTTCAATTTTAAGCAACACCATATCCGATGATGCAGCAACAGAGCATAATGTAAATCTTCAAAGGATACAGCTCAAGAGAGAGGAAAATATCTAAGTGTTATCCAAAGACAATTCCGAGTAATAGATGATTGATCGATAAATAAAGATAGGTCAGATAAGTCAGAACGCGGTTCCCTGATAGGACACCGAAGTGTTAGCAAATGAATACGAATTGATGTACATTTTAATGTATTTAGTATAAAATTTTAGTATATGTGTAAAAATGTACATTTTAATTTTATTTTCAAAGCATTGCTCTTGTTTCCGCAAAAATTGAACGTCAAATTGATCTTGTGGTGTTAGAATTCCTACAAAGTTATTGAATTTATATTTTAAAATACATAAATAAATGTAAATATAGTATTTGGTCTGTAAATAAAAAGTAGAAGCTTGTTGGTTGTTTTGGGAAATTGTTGGGTAATAAACATGAATGTTCCAGAAATCTTTGATGACGTGCAGTAAACTTAATTTTAGAATTCTCTATGGGTATGTAATTTATATGCAAGCTATAACTCAGATAACATATACACAAAATTAAACTACATAAGAGAACATGTTCGTTCGTAGTATGAGAGCAAGGAGTCGAATAGCTGCATCTACTAAAAGAGCTTATACCAAACCATTCAGAATTAGAGCGTCGGGAATATCAAGATACCAAAGTCCATAAAATTGTGTCTGCAGTCATCTTTATTATATCTTGGTTTAGGAATCATTTTGACAGATCTACGATGGAACATGCATTAGTTGATTACCTTATAAATTAATTAGCTGTAATCTATAAATATAGTAAAACAAAATATCAATATCATAGCTAAGATGTTTCGTTAAGATGTGTTAAGATTAATGTCAACTAACCAGTAAAGGATTAGTTTAAATAGTAAATACGTTTACCAATAAAATAATTCTTCATAAAACCTCTATATGTGGAGCTAAAAGACTTTATGCTCATGATCCTACATTCGTCAACGTGCAGACATTAATATCCATTCGATTTGCTTACAGCACAGTTGATGCACGTATGCACAAAATTTCTGGCGAAAACTTTTAAATTAATGCGACATTCTATCTAACTGTGACATCTGACATTATTGCTTGCACGATGATGAATACATGCTCACATATTAGCCATTTTCGTCTGTATGTTGAGACTTTAAGTCTCTTTGCTGTTATCATACGCTTTAGCAAATTTTGTAACCAAGTGGACGCAGATCCACTCGGTGCGCTTTCATCTTCATTTTACTTTTATAGATTAAATAATACTTAGTATTTTAATTAATAATTTAAATTTAATAGAAATAAAAATATTTTATCTTATTTTACGATCAATTGTATAATATTAAGAAATTACGTCAAAAATTACATTTCACTTTTCTCTTCATTTCGAATTTTGGATTGAAAATACTGTTTATAATTTAATCTAAACCTTTAAACAATTATTTCTCAACACTATGTTTTTAAGCTATTTGCTATCATTTTAATAAAGCAATGTCTTGCCTTGCTTCTATTTTTCAAATTTTCACGCAGATATGGTGGTGATTTGCGAATGTGGTCGATCACATATTACATACATTATGTATAATATATCGAATTGCTTTAAAAAATTTCCGGATCACTAATAAAAAAACAATTAAAAATGCTATTTAAATCAGCAAGCTTTTAGTACACAACTTCATGAACTATAAACAATTTTGTTGTGGTAGTCTCCCGGCTAAAATGCTATGTAGCTACGAAGCAACTCATAAAGCCAATTTTCAATGTTTAAAATGGCCGATAGATTGTTAAATTGTTTTTATAATTTTCTTGCTTTATTTTTTTATTCAAAATTATGCCAAATTATTGTAGCAATATGATCGCTTGTTTTATCAGTATGAGAGGTTTACATCAATGTATTATTTAATAAAATTAGAATCTTAATAAAAAATTGGATGTTATTAATTGAAATTATAATAAATCTTTATTTTAAAATGTTTCGGTTATAAAATCGTATTTCTGCACTACGAATTTCTTTAATAAGCAAATATTGCTGCACCTGCTAGTTAATACGTAAATATACAGTCCTTGCGAAGATAATTGAAAATAACGTCATTTGTAGTATAAGTGCATTCCTCCTGTTCTCGATACTTTTAAGATGTTGAGCTTCGTTTAATCCTCAATAAACTTTCATTCTCATAGTTTGAGCTTTTACGGAATTATACCTAAGAACTATAGAGAGGGGAAACAATCTTTTATTAAAATTCTTAGGCGAGATTGATATCAATCATTTGGGCTTCTACGTCTTAATGAGCATCAATTTCCATCGTGAATAATGAGACTTCGTGCTGATTCTATCAATCGGCGTAACCTGTCAGTGGTTATTGTGGTTTTTATTAATAAAGTTTTGTTTGTATCTGAAAAATTCAAACTAAGATCAAAATAACAAAGAAAATGCAGACGAAATATTGTTACTTGCATGCGTCTACTGGAATAATTCCTTATTCACACTACGAATGTACGACTTATTATTCCATTACTATAAAAATTGTACAAGTGAGATTGATGAAAAAAACGTAATTTTAATAAAAATAAGGTGCATTTCGCCAGCCCCCCTTATTTCGAATTTTGGATCCAAAATAGTTTTAATCGTTTGTACCACGTTTGTACCTGTTTGTGCCTCTTTTATTTTCGTTTGTACCTATTTTAGTTTTTTAGATATTTTGAAATTTCTAAAATAAGTATTTTGCTAGCCCCCCCATTTTGAATTTGTGATTCAAAATATTTTTAATCGTTTGTACCTCGTTTGTACCTGTTTGTACCTCCTTTATTTTTGTTTGTACCCATTTAGTTTTTCAGATATTTTGAAATATCTAAAATAGACATTTTACTAGCACCCGGGTGCTCATCAGTGGTGAGATGTTTCTCCTTGTTTAATTATAGATCCAAAAGACTAAAAAATTTTTTTGAGATATACAAAAAAAATCAACGAGATTTTAATAAAACAATACTATTTATTAGACATAGTGTTGAATAGTTTTATTATAGTTATGGTGGTTTGCACCACTTCTAGTTAAAATTTAAGCGTTAGTTAAATTAACTAATGTCTCTTTATCCGCTGGCCCATTGGTTAAAATAAGGTTTAAGGGAATATAACTAACGCTTAAATTTTAACTAGAAGTGGTGCAAACCGACATTACAAAGTTAAAAGTTTAAATTAGAAAGAAATTGACAATTAACGGATTGAGATAGTTGCATTGTTTTTGCTGTGGATGTTAAGTCATCGTATTTCTCCCACTTGATTTGATGACCTCTCCAACAAACTGCTACATAATAACTTATTGCAGATATTTGTCTTGATATCGGAGGTCTAAACTAACTAAAACCCTGCAAATAAAACGCTTGTTTTAAAAATTGCAATTGCAGCGGTATGTTTGATAGTGGTATTTTAAATTCCTGATTGAATGAATTTTCTAAGGTTGTCTCAATAAATGAATGATTTCCTGATGTAAAGGTTATTTTATGGTATCATCACCACAATATTCGCATTTAACACACCTCTTTAGATCAGCATTTGGCGAAATGCTTATTTTAGATATTTCAAAATATCTGAAAAACTAAATGGGTACAAACAAAAATAAAGAAGGTACAAACAGGTACAAACAAGGTACAAACGATTAGAACTATTTTGGATCCAAAATTCGAAATCGAGGAGGGGGGCTGGGGAAATGCTTATTTTATAAATTTCAAAATATCTGAAAAACTACATGGGTACAAACGAAAATAAAGGATGTACAAACAGGTACAAACGAGGTACAAACGATTGGAACTATTTTGGATCCAAAATTTGAAATGGGAGGGCTAGCGAAATGCACTTACAAAAATATTAATTTTGCAAATAACTCGGCGACGGTTGAAACTTAAACGATCGTCATTAATTTCACCCAAAAATGAGTAAAATTTGTGATCTCAAGTCTCTATTATTTCTATCCAATGTTTTTGAAAGAAAATCCCACCCGGTTGAACCTTGAACCATAAGAACAAAAGTCTATTAATGGCAACTACTAAGTATCTATTTTTTTATGGCAATAAGACGGTTCTTGCCTGACACATAAACAACATCCGTCTTATCAAAAACGTTCTTGAAGAACTGGGTCCTAAATAGATAAAGTTAGCTGATACGTGTAATAAAACTTACTAGCATACTAAAGAGTTTTAATACGGCATCGAATTATTTATATTTAGAGATCTGGCGGAAATGTTTACTCAGACATCAAGAACGATAAGCATCTAATTTGTAAATATAAATTTTTTTTATAAAACTGCTCGATGTACTTTTCTGTAACAGGGAGATCAACAGATAACAAGCATTGAAGTCACGAGGGGGTTCTGCGAGTTTCTTCGATATCTAAAAATTTGAATTATTTTTACATTCAACTATTAATAAGGCGTAAAAGTACACTTAGTTAAGATCAAAATAAGATAATGCCTATTAAATGAACGGAAACCTTTTCTCTGCCCGTAATGCACATAATATTGAAGCAGCACGCTAGCCGGTGTAGTGGCAAAACTGTATTGTTCGTTGTTCGCCACTCGCAATAAAAATTAAATATAATTAAATTATTTCATTACAACATAGTTATAGTACTTCTGTAATAGTTTTAATTAATCCGTTTCTGAGCTACTTATAAACAAAAAATTATTTTGATTGGAGTTCTGAATGTAGACTCTACCTCAGGTTAAATTTTAAGCCATTTTGCCTAGCAATTTTGTACAGTTCCAGAACTTGATAAATTATCAATTAGTTTAGTGATGTGGATTAAAGCGCGTTCTTACTGATTACAGACCGAGAAACTATGGTTCGCTGTCTGAGTCAATCCTATCGTTGAACTGTTACACGGCTGTGATGAAAAATAGAAAAATTATAGTATTTTTAACAAAACCTCAATAGTATTTCAAAAAACTTTAGAGCAAATTTTAATAATATTATTGGTTATAAAACTTGTAAATTTTTTATCGTTAAAGTTAAAAGTTAGTTTTTCCGTATTTATTTTAACTTCTGCCGTTATTTAAATTTTCCGACTTTTATTGAAGGTTCTACTAATTTATTAACTGCTATTCTTATTAATTTCTAATTTTCATTTGTTGAAAATTTGTCTTACTACCAACTATCAATGTTGAAAATTACAATTTAATTCAATACTTTTGTCTGTTTAGTTTTAAGGGAGTTTATTTAAATTTAAGTGACTATTTAATTATTAATTTCTTTTCATTTATTAACGTCTGTCTTGATAATCCTGGCGTTTAGTGGGGTTATTGATATACTTCGAATATGATAAGTGCTTTATGTTTTAAATAATTTGCTAATAATAAATAAATAATATAATATATTATTACATTCTTTAGAGTAGCACTAATATAAAAGAAATTGCGCACTTCTTTCAGTTTATAAAATTTTTAATTTTTAACTTGAAATATGTTGTATTTTAAATTTCGTATTTGGCATCTTCATGCAACAGTCAAATTTTAATGAGTTTTACGCGATTTGCTCGAAAGACTAATTAAATATCTTTCAGATAAGATACACTTTATTTATTTACCTCAATTATCACTTTTGACTAGTCATTTGAAATTTAGAGAAAAAACGTAAATAATTATGTAAACGCTAAAAGTATTTTAAAAATAACGGATTTTACTAAATAAAGGTACAAATATTTTTAAAGCTAACAAAATTAACTTTAATTTAGTTTTTCTCTTACCTATGTAGATACAATATTTTTAAAAGAAATTACAGTTTTTGTAAGTTAAAAAGCAAAATTTTTAAAAACAAAAAGATAAAATATTTTTTGTAATTAATATTAATTTATGTTTTTCAGTCTAGATATCAAAGAAAAATTTTAGAAGGTTTAACTAATGAAACATTTTTGTTTAAAGTGCTTTTTGATTTAAAGCAGTATAGTTTCTAAGTTTTTTGTTAGTGACCCAAAATTTCTAAAAGTGTACAATTTCTTTCTTATTTTTATTACTTTAATTTTAAATTGGTAATCGGCGATCTCAAAACCCCTCGAAAATTATTTAATGACAAAATTAGGGTAATTTTTGAGTATATGTGATACATTTTCAAATTTATTTTCATAAAATCAATTAGGGTACAAAAAAGTAAGCAGGGCTAAAATTTAATGACTAAAAGCCATTAAAAATGTCGTTAGGTAAATCCATTCAGATCGGATGGGTTTCCTAATAACTTACTGATTTATTCCACTTTACTCTAAATATTAGAACTTATTTTTAGATCTAACTCGAAAATCGAACCTGGGATGACTAAGCGATCGAACTTATATGTATATAATATGTACATACTGCTACTACACTATATTAAAAAGTCCTTACATTTTTGCTCTACGGAGAAAAATTTGCATTTTACATTTGGATTAGAAACTGGCGTTTCTTTGCATAATTTATACAATTTACTTGTCAAACACAGTTCAGTTTTCAATCTTACTTCCAGAAACGTTCTAAAAAGATGACTTTTTAATCTCGTTAATCCGTTACTGCGCTTCATGCTTTGCATTAGCTAATGCGTTATTGTTTAACACCTTTTTGGGATATCCAGGCAAACAAGAAAAAACTTTTGGAAGGACAGACAAACAAACAAATTTACGTTTCATTAAATAACATTAAGGTAATAATGGCAACTAACCTTTGTAAAATTCGAGCAATAATATGAACTAGACAGTTTTCTGGTTTATGTGGGATGGAATAAACATGAAAACTTACTTTCGACATCTTAGCAACAAAGCTAGGTTTACAAATAATGCGTAATTTTACCGAATATTCGATCACACATTTCTATATTTATCTTTATGTTTTTGTGTTTACAAACTTTGCCATGAAATATATCATAGTCACGATTATAGCTTAAACTTAAGCAATAAAAACTTAATAAATGCTGAAAATAAAATTTAGTCCAACCATTAAGGATAAGAAATTTGAGGTAATCGTCTCCTTTAAAAGATAGAATTTAAAATAATTATAGTGAAACGAAAGTAAATTTATGCATCTACATATCAATTCCACAAAACTTTTTACTTAACTCTTCGTTGGGAGCGGTATTTTCAATTGTAGACTAGTCTATAACTAATGCATTGATTAAAAGAAGCGTGGTGTACAATATTAGACCGCACGCCTAACAAAAGGTTAATAATGCATGTTGTATAGGCTATTACAAAAGTGTAATAGGATTTTGCTTAAAAGGTATTGAAAATAAATTAAATATGTAGATATGAAATGTGTCGGTTCTCTTTAAGTTAGTAAGTAAAAATTAAAATTCAGGCGCCGTAGCAATTTTGTAATCAATTGGGGTCTATCGATATGGATATCTTTTTGACGAAACGAATCGTTCCTAATCGAATTTCAATGAAAGTCGATCAGTTTCCATCAAATCAACAATTTCAATAAAGAAATCGCAAAATCATTGATTGTTAAAATGCCGATAGCGCACGGTACCTAACAACGGCCTTAGTTATTCCCGCGGGACGTCTATTCCAATCCTGGAATGTTAGCTTATTTCCGGAACCATTCTGCACTGCCCCACTTCCGTAGTACGAGCTTCAATTTTCTTAAATGTAATTACTACGCGGCTCGATGCCAAACCGATCGCGACACGCTTCACATTACATTCCACCTACTAATTTAACTTCACCCTATTAAACAACTTTATTTGTTTTCTATTCTATCTCTACGTAATTGTATGTTTTTCAATTAAAGCAATCAAAAACCTGAAAAACCCCACGATAATTAATTTAACACGAAAAGTAATCAAATTCATAAAATTAATTTTTATTATTTATAAAACTTAACAGCATGGCATCTCTTAGCTTTTTTAGCTTTTATTTAAATTGTATATCGACGCCGAAAATGCTAAAAGAAATAACCACCAGCCGGCACTGTTTCGAATGAAAGCAGGACGGATAAGATTTACATTTAAAATAAAATAAACGACACCAGAGATTACGATTAAAAAAATCTCGATGGCAGCGAAGTGAAAAACCGTTCTGCAATTATTCACTGCCACAGCAGCGGCATTAAGCTGTGTGCTGTGTCTTATGTTAATCCTGCATAATCCTGTCTGGTTGGTGTACGCTTCTGCCAGGACTTCCCATTATTCACGCCGCTCAAAGCTACGTTTACTTATTAACACTGTCTAATAGGTAAACGCAAAGCTCTTTACTAATCTGTCACACTTTGAAAACTTTCCACCCATAGTTGATTAGCTTTTAAATTAAAACATTAAATATTTCGCTAAATTTTCGAGGCATCTTTCATTATATCAAAGGAATTTCAGAACGTAGTTAAGCTTTCACTTTAGTTTTTGGATGTCACGTTTTAATCATCACGTATCTACGTTAAGTTTTGTTATCCGAGTGCGTACATAAACATATACAGACGAAAGCCTCTCTGGGATTTTATACTTTAACGACATACCCACCTAACACCAACATTTTCATCACATTCACTTTAATAATGTATACGCAATGAATGTTTCCTCGTATTAAAAAAAATTATTTTTTTAAATCATGTCTCTGGAACTTCGTTGTCATACTAAGTTCATTTTGTTATTAACTAAATATTTAATGGGGTAGCTAAATAAAATTTTCATCATCAATTTAGTCGAAATGAAAATTAGTTACCCAAATTAGTTGTTGACGCTTCATGTTTTTTGCTTATATCTCACAATAAAAAGTTCTGAAAGGACGAAGATTCTTCCAACAGCTGCGTCTCATCCTCGAAAATTCTGTGGGTTAATCGTAAAAATTTTTTAAAGAAATTTGACTCTCTATAATAATTTCGCTGGCAAGCTATTATGCTGCCTGGTTGCTCAAGTCACGGTGGGTTATTAATTATATTCACCAAGATCTTTTAGATGACACGTTACATCTTTGATTAAAACTTCCGAAAGATACTCTTGTAGTTTGAGGTTAGATCACGCAACAAAATTACAACCGGAGTATAGCGTTCAACGTTGATTGCTTCTTCGCTTTCAAGCTCTGCATTTTACAAAATTTGTTAAAAGTTAAAACTCATGTTTTTGATAAAGAAAGATTTATGTCGGTCGTTGATTTACTTAAATAAGTAGATCTGTAAATCTCACAATCAGTCGAGGGATATTTATAGCGAAGAAGCGAAGATGGAGAGAAACAGATGAAGGATAACTGGGAAGAATAGTCGGCAGTACAAGAAATTGCGTTAGCTGCCGTTAAATTGGCCATGTCAAACACGCGGTCCGTGAGCGTGGTCGCATGTGGCCCATCAATAAGGTCACCTTCGTTTATTTTTACTAATTCTACAAAGTTTGTTTTGAGAAAATAATACGGTTCATACGATTCGCAATATGAAAACAGGAGAGTAAAAACTGAATCTTTATAGCTATGTAGTTTATTCTAAATGAGAGATTCCCGCTTAGACTGCAGTGTTCTCGAATTTTAAAATATGATAAAGTAGGGCATAAATTGAAAATTACTCTCAAATTAATTATTTTTAAATATTTTTATATAGCGCTCTACCTTCATTAAATGACAAGTTCACATTATATTGCTTTTAGTACTCCAACGAAAATGTCATCGGGTTGTTAATTCCAATGATATATTTTTATTTGAAATAAAACCTTTTTAAAGGTAAACACGAGACGAGAACTTCCAATAAATCAAATTAGAAAAGTTGTAATCAATTTTTACTGAGCTGTTAAAAGGAATCCTCACATATTTGTAGCTTTGTGAGTGTTTCTTTAATTTATCAGGAAGTAACAATTCAAATTTCTAAAGTGATTACAAATTAAATTGGTAAGTCACCATTTAAATCCGTTTTTAAATATGTAATATAAAATTTAAAAAAAAATTATGTACTATGTATTTATTGAATAACTACATTAAATTTGTTATTTTGTGTTTATAAGCCCAAGTAGAAATCTTTCACACTTGTTGAATGAGAACGTTGATAATCCTTTACATGTTACAATCAGATTTGGCTTAGTAATGAAACCCTGAATATTAATTAGTGTTTATAAAACTCATTTAGACATTTTACTACGTAATAATAGAACAATTTGTTAATAATTAATGTCCTATTTAATTAAGAAAATGATATAATAATTAATATACTGCATAAATCTAAGGTAAACCTATATCTGTTCTGTTACCGATATTTACGTGTTTTATTGAATCCTGTTATATAAAATCAATGTAAATTTATAAGTATAAATAAGAAACATGTAAACACATGCTGACAGTGAAATACTTGCTGTTCAACGTGTTATATTTTTTTAATATAAAACTTGTTTACGTCCTATAGAAAATTGTAATAAGAAAACGGTCAGTTGAAGCACATTTTGGTAAAAATTTCAGTGATTTATTACAAAATTAGTTTTGATATAAAAATTCGAAAACCGACAATGGTTTATTACAATATTTAACAAAATGAACCATGGAATAAGACTGGCCTTTGAATAAATGGGCGCCACTGTTATTTTTATCAAAAATGAAACCTTTTAATCCTGAAGTTTATAATGTGCTCTTTTGTCTGGTTTTGAATCCAGCAAACAAGAACAATATTTTTTTAATTTCACAAGTCGAATTTTGGACGTAGGAAGAGATCAATCCACGGCTTGATCCGGTCTGAGAGTGTTGTAAAAAGTTTGTGATGAGCTTTTTGCGGGCTAATCGGTTTAAGCAAAACAATTGCATTTCCGAGTTACTCCACGGAAGGATACCTCATGACAGTACTATTATTGAAACGAAGTGATTACCATACGACATTTAGTCAAAATGATGAATTGCACAAGGCGAACGTAATAAAATAATATTACAATAATTTATTTGGCGTGTTGCCGGTTCATCTAAACGAAATTTATTTGTACCAAAAGTAAATTTAAATTTAGATTAGTGTCAGAAGCACGATAATCTTTAGGTTATCGAAGGCAACAAATGGGCCATGTAAGGTGAAGGCGGTGAGGTATTGTTTCTAACCGACTTATCGCCTGATCAATACGTTGTTCAAGCTCGTAACTAAAGAACACAAGACATTTACTACCCCTTGCTGACATAGATATCTAGGGTTTATAGGAAGCAGTTTTTTGCACAACAAAAATGCGTTAAATATTAAGTCATATAAACTAGGACAACTTCCATCAATTGTTGAATATTTTATGTTACCGATGTATTTACCTGAATCTTTTTTGTTTCAGACGTACATTTTTAAAAATAATATTTCAAAAACACTTGCTTTGCAAGCATTTCTGTTTGAGGATAATAAAAAGCTAATTTGCGCAAATTGAATTTGTAGAAATAACAAATAAACATTGAAGACGTGGGTTTTTCATATTGGGCAGTCCAGCAATAAATTATGAAAAATTTCAGACAAAGGAAAAGAAAATTATTTTGTCTACGAATTGAAAACTCTTAACACAATTTTTCTGGATGATGTGACCTTTTCTATTTGTATGATTTTCATACAATGAACATTTCAGAACCTTGAAATAAACAAAGAATAAACCAAACATAATAGGAAATTAATTAACTCTCTAGATACTACTTATTTTATTTTCAGTTCTTTCTTGCGCGATATTTAAAAAATAATTTTACTTGGTAGTGAAAATGATGGCTTTCAGAAAATTTCTTAAGCGTTCTATATTTCATTTTTCATTGTAAAACTAAATTTACTTTTTTTTTGACCGACATAATGAGAAATGTTTGACGTTTTATATACGGTTTTCTATTTGGTACACAAATAGCAATTTTTTGTAATATTTGACAATTACAAATTTTCAAATATTGCTTTTTAAATTCATTTTATTTTTTATTGTTCTTTACTTGTTTTTACTTTTTACTTCATAATTCAATGGGCGTAAACCCTCAAAATTTTGAGAATTGAGTTATATAAGTTTCAATTTTCCTCATTGGCGTAACTGGAAATGTGAGTTTAATAAATAAAATATGCAAAATTAAATAATTTATTTACTTTTAACTGCTTTTTGAAAAAGTGTAAGCAGATAATTAGGCCTATTGGTCTATGGATGGTAAAAATAAATTATTTAGTTTTTACTGCGTACTGAAAAAAATCTAAAATGATGGATACGTAAATATTAACCTATAAAATGTTGATATTGGATTCAGTAAAATCGATAATTTTTTCACATTAAAAACAATAATTATAAAATGAAACAAATAATAAATTAATATTGAAGAAAAGTAAATCAAAATCAAAACTTTACGGCTGCAAAGAACACCAAGAACTACATTATAACTATTAAACTACCTTAGCCAAATAATTTCAAGTTGGTTAATTAATTATAAGATTATAAACATCTAACCTGATTAAAATTAGTATTACGTTGTACTACAAAACGAATAATTTTTAGGCATTTTTATTCTACATAATTTTTCATCAGTTTTATAATTATGAAATTTATTATGGTGAAAAATAGCTACATAATTATAAAGTTTTAAAAATTAATATCTTGAAAAATAATAATAAATCAATATTAAAATTTGAAATTTCGTATTCTTCTAACCATACTAAATTAAAAAATAACAAAACTGTTTTTTTTGAGAAAAACGTTTTTAAGGTTTTTCAGAAAAATTGTAGTGTTATCTATTTTTTTCGAATTTAAAAGAAAATTTATATTTTTGAAAAATGAAGTACTATGGCATTCTGCGTAAAAGAAAAAAATTTACCTAAAAGCTATAAAAGTACTGAAATGGTAGCAAATTTTCTTATGGTACATATATTATTTGCGAATATTATTTCTTTTGAAGTAAATAAAATTATTTATTTATTGAAAAACTGTTTTTATGTGTTTTTTTGTATAAATAACAATATATTTCAATGGAAAACAAATTCCTGCCGGCGTGATTTGAAATGGATTCAATCAATTTGCGGGGGCTGGCAGACAACCCTCACCACGAATTTCAAAATTTCAACTACTCTATAGGAAAGAGGACAATTTTCTAAGAATACTAGAACAAAAATTTTGTTGGATTATAAATTAATTCTCAAAAAAATCGAATTTAAAAATGTAACATTTACATGTATTTTAAATGCATCTTTTAACACGGCTGCATGATAGGTCGTTGTTGAGTACGGCAAAAAAATAAAACAGACTCTCCGGACGCCTTCGGCGCTCTCCGGGCCTGTTTTATTTTTTCATCTTACACATAACAATTTAAAAATATCCCTGAAAAATGACAGAACTTGCCAAGGGTGGAACTCGAAGCCATAGAACTGGTCTGGGTGTCGACTGCGACTGACAACAACATTAAGAGTATATCAAAGCACACGTACCGTCAACAAAATGAAGAGCAGGGGATCAACGTGCGAGTTTACCGTAGCGCGACTCTTTGCATCGGAGTGTATCCGGTTACAACTACCTACTTTTAATAACTTTAAAATGCCGTTTTTTCGAAAACTAAAACCTAATCTAAAAATTTTTTTATTGCATTATACACAGAAAATTATCCTCTTTCCCATAGTGTAGTTGAAATTTTGAAATTCGTGGTAAGGGTTAACTGACACTTATCATCTTAGGAAATTTTCTTTTAATTTATAATTTGAAAATCACATTTTTATGTAATTTTTTTATAGCTTTAAGTTATAAGTTACGAACCTAAGCAGTATGAAAAAACGTAAGAAAACATCAGGAATACTGAAAGCTTATGAAATAATTCGATTTAACCATTTTATTTTAAATTTTAAATATAATTTGAGAAGCTGATAATACGAGATATTTAAAATAATTCTAATTATAAATTTTTTGCTGGAGATCAGTAATTTATATCCGGTAATATATTAAACGTAACACGTAAAACGAAAGTCACGGGAACATAGACGATTGATTTCCGATTTTCGGTTAGTTCATGGACTTTGGAGGGGTCGAATTAATTGTAATAATTTTAAACACTATTTTGAAAGATTGATTTCAATCCAGGTTAATGAAGTATGTGCCTTATCATTATCATAACCTTATCATTCAAAAAATTATGAAGCTAATTTTTCTACAACAAGAACACAAATGGGAATTTGCATTTATTTCGATTGTTATTATAGAATATTTAAGAATTTAAATCAGGTTAATTACATTATAGTTATGCTATCAGTATCGTAAACATTTTTAAATTTAGTGTAGATTTATTTATCAATCTATCTATCTATTTAACAATCGGTTAGTATTTAGTTAGTATTTAGTAGTTAGTTACCCATTACACTAAATTTTAATAAGTTGGGAAACACTATATTATTTATTTTCACTTTCCAACCGACGGAAAGTTTTTTTCCGACTTCCGACCAACCAGTCCAGAAGTTTTTAAAGAAACCTTCTTCTTTAACAAAAGAAGTTTTCAAATGAAAAACCAGTTATAATAAAATTAATTATTGATTATTTGCTATTAATTTATCACTTACAAAAAATGATTGTAAATAAAATAGTATACATACCTCAATGTACGCTATATTATTTATATTACTATGATATTTTATTCAATAAAATACCACAAACTTGTTTTGTTCGAGTAACCCTGGTGTGCAGGAGCAGTCGACAATTTTCAAGGATCGAGGGTTCGGGCGTTCGTAAAATAATTATAAAAAAAACTTTTTGTCTCAAAACTCAAATTGTTAATCTCAAAATTAAACAAATTGTCTTTCAAAAATAATTAAAAATAATTACTCAAATTAATTATTTCCAATCGCATTTGTGGTGCCAAAAGATGCTATTTAATTAAATTTTGTTTCGTTTCCAGTATCGAACCTTCAATATTTACTTACCACCTAAACGCTGTATCTTCTAACGCACGCGTTGGTTAATTTAAATTTTAATTTTTATTCACTTTCCATGTATTTAAATTAATAGCTTACAAAATCCAAAAATAATTCATAAAAAAAACACAGCTCACTAAAAAAATAACTCTTCTTTAATAACCAAAATCAAAATATCCAATTTACTAAACAAAGTTCAATCTTTGATCAAGTTTTATTCTCAAATTAAACTCTTCAAAAATTCGAAATAATTCAAAGTAACAATTAGAAAAAAAAAGACTCAAAAGTCAGAGCCAAAAATCGCACAACTGGTTATGCGGCAATCTTTGGCAAAAAAGCCTTGAATTTCGTGTGATTTGTCCCCACCTAGCAAATCCACAAACTTACAACTTTATTATTAATGCCAAAATTTCACCAAAATGCATAGGGTGAGTCCCAATCATTTTGAAACACAACAATATATAGCTATTTATACCTCAATAATGGCTTTCCTGTTCCGTTTTTCATACGGGAGGCACCAAAGGCTTTTTAAAAAACATGTTTCTTTTGGGACAAATGGTTGTTGCTCATTTATCTTCCGCTCGTTGGTCAATCTTACAGATTTGCCATAAAAAGTCATATTTTTGCATCTTATAAAATAATATACTATTATATTTATGTCTTCTCGAAAACATCAAATTAAGAAAAAGGTAAGACATCGATTCCATATAAAATTAATAGTCTCAACACTTTGACTTAATTTAATGTTTTGTGGCTTTTCCTTTAAATTTATTATTTATTCCTCGATCTCATATCTTTTACAATTTCATGTCGTCGGTTCTATTTATTCTTCTATTTTAACTATCACAAACTTGCATTCTTGAACATGCAATAAATATTGGTATCTTATATTATACCAAAATAATTATATTATATCGATTATTATGTAATTGAAACATAAAAATACAATTGATTGTTTTTAAAAGATAAGAAAACAAACAAACAAACAAAAATATTTGCGAATAACCTATAACCAGACGGCTTTTATTTTATTTTAATTTTTTCGTTAGTTTATTTGGTATTTCTTGGTTATAATTTTCAACTGATACATTGAGATCATCCCATAAATTGCAACCGTTTTATGGACAAGTTATCTAGTCATTTCGTGTCTATAATTTACACATAGCAATATCTTTGGGTAAATAAGTATACAGTTTCCACTTGTCTAAGAGAATTTCCGATCTACATTTTCTATAATTTTTTAAATCGAATGAGATAATTATTATCTGTAATATTATATTATGTATAGGTATTTATATTTTAATATGCCCGCGTATGGACCTTTCCAACTTGGAAATATATTTTTGAAATAAAATCAAAGGAAAATTGTCCTTACTGACCCTTCAAAAATCCAATTTCATAAGTCGATGAGTAAACCATTGCAGTGAAATATTCTTTGTTCGCAATAATATTGTATATTTTAGTCCGGGAAGAGCTTGAAAAATTGAATATCGCCCAAATTTAGTATGTGCTTTTTAGTTGATTGGCCACTTACAACGATGTTATGAATAAAAACGTTTTCGAACCACACCGATGCGAAAAAGGCAATACATCTTAACTTCGGATAAAAAAAATTTTGTCGGAAATAAAACGTCAATATTTTACTTTAAAGCGTTTCCTTTTTTAATTTATTAAAGTCACTCAAATTTGCTCGATAAAATACAAATTATCTAGACAATAGATTACCAAGATGGTATTCATTTATTTAATACGAATTTGTTTGGAAATTCTGAAACTTTGCTGTGCATTACTGATGATTTCATTTTAAGATTTAAATAAAAAATGTAATTAAATTTGAGTTGAAAAGTTGACACAATACAATAAACTGAAAATGAATCATACGATTTCATTTAGTCTGAATCATTCAATTATGCCTGGGAAAGTATTCAACCGCAATTTCATTTCTATCATTTTTTACCTATTTGCTTCTTTATAAGCTTTCCGTTATCTAACTTTTATCTTTAGGAAAGAACTTAAACAAGAAGGAGATTTGAATTGTTGTAAACTTTCAAACGCCGCATTTTTATACCAAATTAAATAAGACGAGAGAAACAATGCCATTTTGAATTTTACGAGAATTCTTTTAATGGTGATAGAAAAAGTATTTCCCAACGTATTTTTAAGTATTTTAAAAGCAAATTGTGATAATACAACTAAACAGTTTCTGTTCTAATTTTATTGATCATTAATTTTGTAAATTAAATTTCGATACTTTTTTGCAGCTCTTCCCGACGAAGGACCTCGAATAACAGGAGGAAAGCCTCGCTATCAATTGGGCGATACCGTGAGAGTTAATTGTACATCAGGTCGTTCTAAACCCGCTGCATTACTAAATTGGTTCATCAACGGCGAACCTGCAGATCCAAGTTTTTTACGTGGTCCTGAAACTATAATCACTGGACGCGAAGGCTTGGAAACTTCAATTTTGGGACTCGAGTTTATTGTCAAATTGAAGCATTTTCGTCGTGGGGACATGAAACTTAAATGCTCTGCTACCATTGCTACAGTTTATTGGCGAAGTAATGAGGAATCGGTTGAAGGAGAGAGACCACCCAGAGCTTCGGTATTAGAAAGTCGTGGTACAGTTGCTCCGGCTGGTTCTCGAGCAGATCGAGTGCAGGGTAAGCTTTCCATTGTATTACTAAACGTGACATGTTATTTAACGAGAAAGAAAATTAATTTAATTTTACGACGGTTAACCCACTATAAAAATAAAAGCAAATTTTCTTACGTGTTAATTTACTTTTAATGTAGCTGAGTATTGTCAATCTATAGAATATTAGTTAAAATTTATTGCTAAATACATTGTTACACATAGCCACATTTAAATACCAAGATAAACCGGGAAGTTTGTTTTCGGCCGCAGCGCATAGTGCAGATAATTTGCACTTTAAATTTTTAATAAAATTTAGAACTGATTTCAGGAAGAAATACCCTGTATTAACTCCAACTCGCACTTTATACAAGCGCTTCTAAAAGTAACAAATATGTGAATTTCGATGCTCCTCGAGCCTAAGCCTTTGAAAATAAATTATATCCTGCCGGGAATTTTTTTTTAGAATATTTAATTTGCTACAAAATTGCCTGTAAATAACATTTTTAAACCAATTACATGAGTGCCATCAGAAAATTTTCAAGCTTACACTTTGACGATTATTTTTCTTTCGCTTAATTCCTAATAAAATTAATTCTTAAGGGCTTGGTTTAATTAGCATTTGAAAATCACTTTTTGGGTTTTTCCAAAAGAGAGCAACTGCTCTATCTTACCTCTCTCGTTACGACACCCATAATCATTTATGACGATTTCATTACTATTTCATCGCAACTACTTAATCAATATAAATTGTTTTAATAACCTAGAAATAATCTAAACCTGAAAATTGGATTAAATGACCGTCAGCAATAAGAGAGTAAATCACGTCAATATTAGTAAAATATTGCTATATAAATCCCAGCCGAAATATCTAAAAAGAATCTGAATATCAACTCAAATGCCTCTAAGGTATTGGTGAATAACCAAAGTCGTCCAATTTGGTCAGAATTGACTGAGAAATGATTTGTTAGGGGTTTTGTGTTTTTCACCTCCTCGTCTCGTAAAAGTCAAATTTTAAAGCAAATGTGCGATTATCAGGAAAAATGAAGTTCTCGAAAACAATTTTAAATTTCAAATTTTTTAACTTTTGTACCCAAGAAATTAATTTCTCTAGTCCAAATATAAGAATAAAAGAAACATTTGCATTTAGAATGCATCTTAATTTTAATCATTCTATTAAGACAACCTACTTTTAAGAACATGTTCTCCAGGTGAAATAGAATTGTAGCGATTTTACAATATAACTAACTTTATCAGAGAGTTTCCTAGTCCCCTAGCGTTAGTAACAGTGGCGGAGTTAACGTAGGGTAAAACTTATTAACATAATTTTAAATAAAACCCTACCTCTACGGTGTTGTGAAATTATGATTTATTATTTAAAATTCAAATAAAATCGTATAACTAATTAGGACAATAAATCTCCCATTACAGGAGTAATTTGAGAGAAACTTTTGCTACATACCTGTTTAAACAATAATAATGTGATTCTTTCATTTAGTAATGTGAATAAAGTAGCGGCAAATTAACATTACTGAACTAAAAACTAACACGTGACTATTTTATGAAACATCTACACCTACAAAGTTTTGGGCTACATAATAACTTAAATTTTAATTGAAGTAATGCAAATTTTAGAGAAACACGAACGTGTAGTGACTGGGTATGATAATGTTAAAATTGCAGTTATTGCAGAATTTGACAAACTTGTATGTGTAATTATTTTTGATAGCCCCGTAAACGTGGAACACTGACAGGTCCTAATGATATCCTTGATCACCAGATAAATTCTTCAATTAAATAGAAATATTTTTTAATTGTAATGTAAAAATGCACCTTTTCCATTCTGTTCTAATGCTTGTTTTTCCTGTCCTGTTATTTATCAATATAACACCTAGCATCAGAACTGTATTAGAAGAAGCTAACATCGCAAGTCGCAATAAACGTTAGCGTGGTAACGGAATCAATTCTGCCGTAAAATAAAAGTAACTAGTAAATCCCGTAACTAAAACGTAAAGCTTTACACAGTCTTAGTTTAAATTTGTATACTTGCTCTTTGAATTATCGCCCATTCTATCTGTTATGTTGTAATGTGTTAAATTGCAAAGCCATAAAGCCAAAACTAAGACTTTTTGCTATAATTATATAATAATATAAACTATTATTTTATCTAACAATTTGGATTTGTATACGTTTATAGCCATAAAACTATTCATTTTATTATAGTTTAAAATTAAATGAATTAATCCCGACGAATCAAAGAAATCTCAGCATCATTTCGGTCGATAGGAGCAGCAGTATTGACAGCTCAAAACTTAAAAATTACAAAGTATGCTGGTCTACGTGACCACTTTGAATTTTTAGACTTTGTGGTAGACACTTGGTGCATGGTCATCGGACTCAAAAAAATTTGCTAATAATTTGGAAAAATTTTAATAAAAAATCCAGTGATTGTCGTATCAAGTCTTTTTTTAATCCAAGAAATTCGAAATTTCTGGAAGTTCAAAAGGGTATTGCGGTCAGCATTTTAGGAACATTTGGAAAACTGGCTGAGTTTGACGAAATATTTTATTTGTAATTTTGAAATATGTATCTTTTGCTTAATGTTGATATTTAAAAAATTTAATATTTTATTATTATTTTTTTTATTTGTTAAAATTTTATAATTATTTGAAAGTTATATTGTTGCTATGCACTTGTATAACTTTTTAGATAGACATTGTGATTTCTTTTGATACAAAAGTTTCAACTTGTTATCGATTAGTTATCGTTGACTGCAAGACATGACTATTGAAATATTCACATAAATACATTTTATTGGAAATGGGCCAAAAGTATTCATAAATAAATTTTCTGCACTGCACCATCTCTTTTCTGCTAAATTTACGATATGCACGAGATCTAACGCTAAGAGAGAGAATCGTTTCACAACCCTAGACTGTGATACTATCTATCTACATACGTGTTCGCAGTAGCGGGCACAATGTTATCAACGCAGGATAATACCCAAGGATCGTAACTTTACCAAGCTGACACGTGACTTTGTTTCTAGAGTTGTAATGTTTGGTCGAAAGGTTTTTAAATACTTCTCGATGTTTTAGGGACTTGTGACAGTTCCGTTTTCGTTTTTGAGAAGCTTCGTAATCCTCTCAGCCATAGGCTAAAAAATACTTTTTTTATTCTAGGTTAACAGTGTCAATAAATAGGATTTACTTCTTATCGGATTTTTTTTTTGTAGTAAAGAAATTTGGTCTTGGTGAATTGTAATATTTTGTTTTATTAAAATTCGGGAAATTAAATATTGCTTACTTTATAAGTAATATCTAATACATTTTTACGACATTTTGACCTTTCAACATTATTTAAGCTTCTCATTAACCCCACTACTATTTATGCTATTATCATGGCCTGAATATTTGTGATACTGACAAAAATTGAATTTTATATCTTTAGACACAAAACTACAATATGAAACAGTTTTGTGAAAATGACCAGAATTTCTATGAATAGTACTACACTGCAATACAGTAAACTATCCGTAACAATAGGGTAAGGTCGCATTTCTGGTAGTATTGAACTGATGCTGAAAGTTGCTTTGTATGAAGTATTTTAATTAAAATTAGATCACTTTTCTTAGTGAAATATGCTAGAAATTTACATTTCTCATTGATATTATATTTTGCTAGTGTTCACTTTTAATTAAGAAATTTAGATTAGGTTTTCCTCTTGAAAGCAGATTTTTTTATAAAAAAGGTTGCTTGTTGTTTTTTTAAATTATAAAACAATATGCGGTAAATTTTCATATATTTATAAAAGCCCTTCCGTAAATTTGTTTACCTACATAATATACAGCCAATGTATGTTTTTATAGCCTTTTCTCATTACACATTACATTACATTAAATGCTCTTATATTTAAAATATTCAAACAAAAATAAAAAAAATATGCTATTTAATTTTATATAATATTATTGTATATAATTTATTAACCGGGTTTCTTGTCATTCTCTATTGAACATAAAGCCAAATACTTGCATTAAATCGTCATTTCTTCTCTTTCAGGACCTCTAGTGATTATAGGAAGAGTGTTATAGTTTCGTGAGTGATTCGGCTTTTTAGAGATACTTTGAGCATGGATCCTTCCATTGCTCCTTGTACTTTGCCGATTCTATCACCTTTATCTTAGATGAAAATTAATTCTTCGAAAGCCTTCTATTCTAGATTCTATTTCTGCAATTGAATGCTAAAGTTTTGCCTTCAATAGCTTGGGTTAGTTGGCAGGATGCCACCCAACGCATTCTCACTATTCCATTAACTTCTATGCCATCTGTTATTGCTATTACGATTTGCGGTAATAATGAAGATTAATATTGCTATTTAAAATATAATGTATTGTTAAACTAAAGAGTTACAAACAGAACAATTCAATGCCATTTTCCCCACTATAAGTTGATCAGGTGGTAAAAAAATTATAGTTAACATTAAGTTAATAACTAAGTATAGTCTAATTCTAAGTCTAAATCTAATCTATTTAGTAATTAATAAAATAAATAAAAAGCTTTCTAAATATTAATTTTATGTTTATTAGTGTAATATTTCTTTTTCTGTGGAAATCCATACTTAAAAGCTAACTCTAAAGAACTCTTGAATATTATAACTCCCTATGGCTCTTACTAACGATTATATCTAGGAAACATTCAGTTTTGTCGCTTTCGATGTTCTGAAGACACTGTTGTATGAACAATGCATTTTTGATCATTTTAATTTTATTTTCACCTGGTACCGCTAAAATTTAATGATACTTTTTAGTTGGTCTTTTATTTCACTTGGTAGGTATAATTGAGTACTTCGTATAAATAAAATATAATAAAATCGTAACACAATAATAATTGTTTTTGAAGCTTAAATGATGTTAAGTATTAACCGATAATTTTCAGAGATAATTTGAATTGTTTGTGCACATGTAATTGTGATGAAATAAAATTTTTATCTGAATAAATGATAAATAATCAAACTATACAAATGTTAAAATAATGAATTTTAACTGTTCAGTAAAGAATACATACTTACATACAAACATAATATTTAAAAAACACTAACAAATGACAATAATTCTCATTTAACAGGTTAGAATTTAGAATATTTGAATAAACAAGAAATAGAATTTTGAAAAATTACGTTACTATAGAAATGATAAAAATTTAAAATAAAAAGTTTGTAATACTATATAAAGGCCCTTATTTCACAATTATTATTGATTATCAGTCGTATTTAACATAAGAAAAACGTAAAAATAATGAGAAACAAGAAGAAATATACCAACAAAATTGAAAAAATTAAAAATTAAAAATCAAGAAATTTATTTTTCTTTATTTTTCTAGTGTGATTATTTATACATTGCGTACTACTAAAATATACCACAATAAATACTTAAAAATTTCATTTTTTAAATTATTTTTTTATGAATAAATAATGGTCATATGCCATAATTTTGACTAAACTTTTATCTATATTTAAATCAATTCTTTCTTGTCGGAAATTTTGACGGAATTTTTCAAATTAATGTGGAAACTAATTTGTTTAATCTTCATTCTCTTGTTAATGTCTTCGAACACGTAACAATAAAAATTCTTTAGTGTGCTAGTAGTATTTATACCATCAGTAGTATAACATGTCTGTCTGGTATTTATACCATTAGTACCATTATTAATAGTAAACTATTAATGCTGTCTTATGAGGGTTTGCTAAATTATTGTGGTAACACTTAACTTCTCCTGATAGCGTTTGCTGTAATTTTCAATTTCACTTTTATTATTTTTTATCTTTAAGTTTGTTATCCTGAGGTCATTTGTGGTGATTCCTAATTTTTTTGAGTCGCTTTTGAGTGAATACCTTTCTGTCGCTCAGAGCTGGTATTGTATAACAACTTATTTTTCAATGTTAATATAATTAATTTTAATTAATTATTATTAATTTACATATTTTAGTGCTAAGTTACTTTTTCCGACTACAATAATGGAATTTGAATAAGATGCTAATGCTGTATTATCCGCGAAGGTTGCAATTGATTAAATAAATAAAAGACTTTATAATTTAAAAGAAAATAGGACAGCTCATCTTTAGTTTTATGTATAAAGTAAACCAGTATACCAAAACCTGGTGTCCTATTATCCTTTAAAATTTTTATTTATAATTTGTGGAAGTTGATTATTTCTGCTGAAACCGAATTAAATTACATTATCCTTAATTAAATACGGATATAATTGCTTTAGAAGAATTTTCTCTAAATCCTAGGTAATATCTACAAAGACTAACAAGCCGATGGAATGTTATCCTTTCAGGTGGTTTTCCTTCCTTATGAATGAGAATTGTTTGGGTCGTATTTTATTGTACTGGAATTACGTTTAAATTATAATTAAAAAATTAAATTTTGCATTGCAAAATCGTTAAGAAACTGCAGATAGAATTAGTAATGATGGAAGCATATGAGGCGATAACAATAACGTTTCAAAAATTAGACTGTATTTAAAATTACAACTTTAATATTAAATTTTAAAATTATCAACCACCCTGTTGATCTGAATCTGTGATTGAATTGAAATCGTTTAAGCTTGCTTTTTAACTTTTTGTCGTCCGAGACAAAGAAAACAGGCATTTTTTTTAACTAAATCAGATAAGTTAATATTCGGGTAAAGCTTTTCAATAATTTTTTTAAGTTTTGCAAACACCCATTAAATTCTATTGGCAATTCCAACTTTATATTGCTCTAACGTAAAACGACAAAAAACGGACTTGATCCCATTTTTCTTACAGATACTGATATTTTATGTGCCAGCACTAAGTAGGTATCATTTTGAAATATACAAATGGATCATAAAATATGGGACATTTATTATAAATTTTAAAATTCATGTTAACAAATTGAATAATTTATTCTTATATGCAAAGGTTAAATTTTTTGTGTGGACCATTTTTCACCTGAGAACTTATTTAATATTTTCAGTTACTGAAATTAAAGTTACTCATATTTATTTTTTATTTTTCAGCAGTCGGAAGTCATACTTCCTTCCTTCCAAAGACATCTTTAGTAACTCTGTGCAGTTTCGTTGGTCTGATTTTAACCTTAAGGTAACTATGCAATTATTCTGTTTAAAATTAAGGAAGTGAAATCCAAGGATAAACTATCAAGTGGTGTTTAATTTTTAAAATTCGAAACATTCCTTATTGTGAAACAAAATTAAAAACTAATATTGTGAGTTGCAGAATAATTTTATATTGGTTATTGTAAATAATTGCAGCTTTTATAAATTATATTTTTATTAGTCTTGTTATATTTTTGTTTTTGCTATTATATTGTGTAGTTAACACGTTTTTTTCTTCCTAAAATAGTGAATACGTTTAGGTAGTTTCATATGGCACTAATTATGTTTAATTAATTATAAAATATTAAATTTTAATTCTTTGTAAATAATTATGCCCCATTATAACATTCTCCATGTTTAAATACAATCAAATCCTTCTAGTCTGCATTTAAACGGTCTCGTAGACGTTGATGCAACTTTATTGACTGTCTGTTTTATCAAAAAGCGTCTGTTAACATATCAAAGATTAGAAAAAATATAATTTGATAATTTACAGGTTCTTAACCTAAAGTTTTTTGTACTTACGGTTTTTAAATCATACGCTTTTGGATAATTTAAACGGACTATATACGTATATTCTATAGGTGTTTTTTGTATGAATTGTCATAATTAGACTAATTTAAAATTTGATATAATGGATAATTAAAAAATTTATTAAAATTATTTAAAAAGTGATGTTATTAAAATTTATTATAAGTATAAGAGGTATCTAGTCTTTATTACTATATTTGATACTTTAAGAACTTGACAGGCAAATTTCTTTTTTTTTTATATCGTTTTCTAAATTTTTGTATTGTCAGAATATGAATAGGCTCACAGTTGATGTCAACATACAAGGTATGATCAAAGAGAATTGAGTTTGATTATAGTAAAATATAGATTTGCATTCGGATTGTGGAATTTTATATACGTAAATATTTTTAAATTATTTATAGAAAAAAGTTAAAAATACATCGCTTCCGATAAGTTAAATTTCGGCAAACAGTTTTGATTATACGTTGTATATTTGCTCTTTAATCATTCAAATTGATTATGATTTTAGCTCGTGGTTTCTGCAAGTGTAAAATTTTAGAAATTAGAAAATCGTCTTTTTAAGTTTTTTTATTAACTAATTGTGATGTGAACTGTGTGCTACATTTTAATTAGACACGAGTTTTTTTATATTATATAATTATTAAAAAAAATCCCTGTGATCGAGAATACTATATATGTACACAATTATTTGTTAATTAATGTATCAATATGTAAACTCTATAAATGTAAATTTGAAAATCGGTTATAATATTATAATGAAACTTAAATTGTGCAAAATCGGAAGGATATGCGATTTAAAAATTCGAGATAACTCATAAATTATATAAATATATGTAAATAGTAAACGTAAGTTTTAAATATTTAAGGAGAAAGTATTACATATACTTATAAAGAATTCAAGCCGAAATTGTAGGATATTTTAAGAAAAAATTAGAATTTGATCAAAGCTAGTGTTTGTTGTGTTATTCGGTTTGAATTCATCATCCTATAACTTCAATTTAACTTATATGTATTTTATTTTAAAAATAAAATAAAAATTGATTAAGTTTCCAGCTTTATTTATTAAATTAATAAACCAACTCACCCTAGATGAAATTGTCATCCAAAATTAAGTTTTTATTTCCACCTCGACGCATTAGTTAAAATTAATTATAATAATAATCACCTATTGTTGTAAATGAGTTCTGTGTTAAATTTTAATTACAAATGTGCTTCATAATATCAACGCTTTTTTAGGACCCGCTTCATTAATTTTGTATATAAAATTTAACTGTTTATATCAGGTAACAACAAGAATTGCAAGTAAATGAATTACTTACATAAATATTGCTTAAAAGAAAGTCTTTATCTTAATATTAAAATTGCGTGCCGAGTAATTTTTATTAGTAAATAAATGTCAAATTTACTTTTAGAAACACTTTCAGTAAGTTTGTAATTTTTACAACCCTAATTTAGATAAATATTAAAAGTTGATACAGCCAAAATTATGTGCACAACTAATAATATAATAATAAAAATTCTGATTTTTTTCCAAAACAAAAAATGTTTTATATCTACCTTTTTTAAAATTTACGCCAAAGTAAAAACTGGAAAGAACGTGGTCAAGAGTATAGACTGTCGAGTGTAGTGGTACTCAACTCTAAGAGTGGCGTTGTAGCGTTGCGTTGCGTTGTCAGCGTATAAATAATTGTTTAATTTAACACCCCAAGGATGGTCACTTCTGGAATCAAATAAGAGAGCCACTAAGCGAATCAAAGATATATAGGTAAGTACCTGTACATTTAATTTAATTCCGAAAGTGTTTAGGTTAGCAATTTTTTCATTTGAGAATTTGATAAAAAATCTAATACGTTACCTACACGGACCCCATTATTCTTTATTATTGTGACAATTTGAAATGGAGTATCACACAAACTGTTTATTTAACATTGGAGTATATTTTTATTTGATCATAATACATACTGTGGCAATAAAACAATGAAGATTTATTATAAAACAATAATAAATAGTCGTACCGACGATATTTCAAATTTGGTTTATTATTTTATTGTTAGATTATATTTTATCCAGTTTTTCGTATCAACATACGTAAAGAAAAGAAAACATCTCTTATTTTTTCACGTATCTATAATTGAATCTGCAAACACGGAAAATTTATATATCCCATTCACTACAATCAACTTCTTCATAAATTTTGATAGTGTTAAGTATATCTAAATATACTCAAGTAACACTAATGGTTTTTATAAGAAATATAATCTACTTTTAAATTAAAACATGAAAATGGGAAATATTAGCGGAGCGGTAGTCATTAACATGCCCAATGCGATTATTCGTAAATGTGATGGATGCCGGATCACGAAATCAATAATCCGATTAAAGCCTATTTAAATTTAAGAGGCGCCACTAAATATATGCCTAAAGTAATGTAGTGGTTTATAAAACGAGAACTTATTATGCAAACGGTTTTTTGCTTCTGTAATAATGCTATTTGAAGTTGCTTCAACGTGCCACATTTTTGTGTCCATTATTTAGTAAAACAAACGCATCATCCAATTTTAGCGAGACAAATTTTTTTGCTACAAATTATTTTTCCAGTTATTCTTAAAATGCAAAGCAGCAAAGCATTTTTTATAATAATGAAATAATCAAAAAACTTTTCCTTGTTAAATATGAGTTCTTCCAAACTAGGTTTTCTTATAATTACGTGAATTTTTTATTTCTGGTACGTTAACTTTGAATATCTATTTAGCTTTGTAATCCTCTTATATCCTTAACAAGTATCCCAAAGATTTAACTGGTTTCCATTCCATTATCCTAAGTAAAGTCTGTTTAAATTCCACTTTAAATTTTCTTGTTTTTGTGTGAATCTCATTGGCGTAGTTTTGCTTCTTTTATACTCAAAGGCTACATTGCAAATTTAACTTTTAATAATTCACATTTATTTATACAATAAACACTAGGCCCTTAGGTTCAATTAACGGTTACCTACACCGATAGTTTTTTATACTGCTTTTTTGCTTCTTCTAACATCACTGCTTTTTCTAACGTAGACTGCTGAAAGCAGTCTAGTACTTTAATAATGTTTAAATTTTACATTATCCAATATTATAAAATGTAATGAGAAATGTATAGCTAGCTAATTTTCAAACAAAATTAAGTTTTTCTTTCTTTTTTTATTTCGCTTTAAAAAAAATGGTCCAACCGCCCTTAGTCTTTGCTGCTTGTAGGGAAAGATTTTCAGCCGTACCATACCACGCGACTAGTGCGGGTTTGTAGAGAACCGCAAATAATATTATGTCTTTATTATTGATCAAATTTTAATTTAATATTCAAATCTTCATTCGCTGGAGATTTAGACATCGTTTTTTGTTCGTTCTATGTTTCTAATTAACTTTAAATTGTTTTCTATTATCAACATTTTTAACTTTTAATTACTTTTTTATATTATTTCATTATTACTAATATTTTTCTTGTTTTCGTTTTTTGCATGTTTGTTATGCTCAATTTTTTTTTCAACTAATTTATTTAAACTTTCCTTCACTTTAATGAAATTTCAAGTCTATTCCACTGTATTTAACAATCTTACATCTTTTTATTCTTTATGTATTTCTTATATACATTTAGGTACAAATTTTAGGTAAGGTATTTTTGACAAAAAATTTAAAAAAATATAAAAGCTATTAAATAAAGTTTATGTTTTGAGTGGTTTTCGCAGTGATTATGGGTCTAGGAAATAATGCTATGGCTGACTTGCCTTTCGTCTTTTCATTAAGGTTTTAACACTGGAAAATACTAATCGAATCTTTTAGATAAATAAATCAAATAATAATCAATCAAATTTTTGATTTTGTAGCTTCATAGTTCACGCAATCACAGGCATATTATTATTTTTGATAACAATATAATTAATATATAAAAAATAAATACATAGATATGTCCTGTATATTTCACTAAGTTCATACACATGAAATTTTAAAATGGGAGCAATCTACAACTATTGCAGTTTTTAATTACAACTAACGTTTCAATATAGGTTTTTTATTTGGGTTTGTTTAGTTTTCCGGTTTAGAATTTTTCAAAACAAGTTTATTTATTCATTTTGGCTTCAAGTAGGCATAATTTTTGTTTTTACAAAAGTCAAATTAATTTGACTTTTAATCAAGTTTGAATTTAATAACATAACTTCTCAATCATTTTATTAATTTTTCCAGGTTTTCCTGATGAGATTCCAAAAATCGAAACATAAATTATAATATTATGTAGCAAGCTATATCACTCATTTAAATAGTTTTTGAACAATATTATGTAAGTTATCAATTAAATTTTATTTCAATTTCATGTGACGTGTAAAAATTAATTTTTAAAAATAATATTATCACATGTTAATAACCTTAACCATTTTATCATATATAATTAATAAGAAACATTAAGATCAATATATTTATTATATTATAAAAAAACAACTATTTTTCATATATTGCTATGCACCCAACTTTTACAAATTTATGTATTTTTACCCTCTTGTGAAATTTGCTTGGGTAACACAGATTATTTTATTTAGCTATGAGCTCTTCAAATTGTTTTTTAAATCGTAAATTAAAATGCTCAAATTTGTTACCTTTCATGTGGTATTTTACTTTCACGTGCGCACTCCACATGTAGATTTGCAGCTGGTCTAACAAATTTTGCTGCGACTTAATTTTTACGCATCGACTAAATTATCACAAATTCTTCAACTCTTTCTTGTTTATTTAACAATTTGCACTTAACCACAATTAATTTAAACAAAAACATGAACTCAACTTAAGTTATTTTATTAATTTTCAAAAAAAAAACAATTAACAATTTAAATTTTTATTGTGGGAATGATGTTTGTGCGCTAGTCTACTCGACGTGAAGGTATTAGCCCAAGTCTGTCTATTCAAGCCCCTCTCTTTTCTAGTATTATTTTCCCCACCTTATTTATACAGCAAATAATTTAACAAACATTTTTATACACAATATGATACAAATAAGCAAATAATAAAATAAATTCAAACTTTAAAATTATTTTACAAAATAAATGAAGTATGATTTTTATGGTTTTGAAACACGACAATATATATTATATTTTAAAGCACTGCAAGCCTTGAAGGTCCATGGCTGATTTACAAATTTGTACACAGTATTCTTTTATACTTACCCTAAAACCACTACTAAGAAAGAGGTTGAGACCAGCAGCATGGATGTATTAATTCGGTTGAACTAACCGAATCCCCAATCAGCATTATGACTCTTTAACTTAATTTTTTCAATGATTCAATGATTTCAATCGTTGCTTTTATATTTACATCTACCTTATGGGTAGTTTTCATTATAGCTTGCATTTCCGTTGGGATTTTCTTACTTTGCAAATTATTACAAATTACTAAATTACTAAACAATTTAATGAAAATAGCACTATAAGTATATTTTCAAATGTATTTAGAAATTAAATAAAAATGTATTTAGAATTAGTTCTTATTTTCTATGATTTCAGTTATGTAAATTTATAGAAATAATTTATTTAGGGTTTGGCGAAGAAAACGATTAAATTTTTTTTTGTATAACATGAAATCAATGCATGCAAAGAACACTTTTTCGCAATCTATCCAGATAACTTAAAAATACACACCAAGATTTACGAGAAATCTGTATATTTATAAAAAAAAAACTAAATTAAAATTAAGTATTTGATGTAGCATAAATTGAAGTTTTGAGACATTCTGTGGTTAAACATAATAGTTCGTTGTGTCACGTTTCCACCCTGTCTGGTATTTCACTTAGTTTCATTCGTAAGAGAACAAAATTACACTTTGAGATTTGCCGTAAAAAGTGCAGCTTTATGAAATATCAGAAGATGATTTTGTTAGAATAAAATTTATTTTATTAAGAAATATAAAAGTAAACCTCAAGCAAGTGATTCTAAAGAATACAAATTTTAATAAATGAAAATTGACATTTTCAATTCGTGGAAAATGTAAATGTAATCTAAAAGAAAATTAAGGGTTAATCCTTAACCCGATTAAATCTATGTGATATTGTTTTAAAGGTACATGGTACTTGAACCGATACCGAATCAAAAAATTACCATATACCTTGTTTACATTATATGTACATATTATAAGAACAATATAAATTTGCTTTAAATTATTGTGTGATATTTCCGTCATCTTTGTACTAAAGGATTATTATAATAAGCTGTTTACACCGAATCGGCTCCGAACTTGATATTTTTTAACTTTACTTTTTATATTATTTTGTAGTTAGTATAATTACCTCAATTTAAATTAAAAAAAATTATATTATATTTATTTATTATATTTTATTAATTTTACATGTTACATGAAATTGAAAAATAATTTAATTCATAACTTACATAAAATGTTTCAAAAACTATTTAAATGAATGATATAGCTTGCGACACCCTGTTATATAATCGATGTTTCGATTTTCGAAATCTCATCAGGCAAACCTGGAAAAATTATTGAAATGATTGAAAAGTTATGCTATTAAATTCAAAATTCAAACTCGATTAAAAGTCAAATTTATTTGACTTTTGTAATAACAAAAATTATACCTACTTGAAGACAAAATGAATAAATAAACTTATTTTGAAAAATTCTAAACCGGAAAACTAAATTAACCCAAATAAAAAACCTAAAATGAAAAATTAGTTTAAAAAAATATTATTACATGTTAATAACTTTAACCATTTTATCTATTTATTATATTATCTACTTATTTAATAATTTATTTTCATACTACTTATGGTGTTATTTATTTGTGAAAACTTGATGCTATTTTAAATCCAAAAAATTGCTATTCTAGAATACTGATATGGCTAATACATATTGAGATTCACTACTTAAACTGCGAATATATTAAGTATTAAAAAAACAATTCCTATAATTAATGTTCAAATTATTATTACAATAATTAATTATACAAATTAATTCAGTCACTATAACTTCAGAAGTTGTAAGCATCGTGGTTCTAGTGGTAAGGTTAGTTGTATTTGTTAGATTAGCTTCAGAATAATATTATAAAGTGAGTGGTTTATATGAAATACTGACTACCTACTAGCTATAACCTTTATTCATGAATATAGTACATAATTAAAATAATTTGATTCGATTAATCATTTTAAATAATTGCCAATATCGATACATTTAGTGTATTGTAGATGTAGTTGCTTAATTTAATAAGAGGAAGAAAACTTTAAATTTCAAAAAGTAAAAATTGCTTCAAAGTTTCCTCTGTATAGTAATTTAAATTAATTAAAAGCAATCTTTCAGTATTGCAAAAGCGTTATTAAATGTTACCAAGTTATTTGCTTATATGGAAATAAAATCTATGTTAAATAAAAACAACGCGGAGTGCAACGTCAGTAGAAGTGCAACGTAAATATTTTTAGCTCAATAAAATTATTATAACTAAAAATTTAAATTATTAATTATTATGTATAAATTCAATATTTTATTATATTTTTTTAATAAATTCAACGGTAAAATTTGCGTTTTTGCTTACTAATACGCTGTTGGTAAAAAAAAGTTGAAATAGAATTTTTTAATTTAAAATGAACCGTGAAGTTTATTAATTATTAATAAGGTAACTGTTTATTTTAAGGATTTTGAATGCTGCTACATTATGTCATCGTTAGTAAAACTATTTCATTATAAATGTGATTTGGCATCTTGATCTTGATAGTTTGTAATTCGAGATGTTAAATTCATAATTTAATTCATTATTACAATAAGATTGTTCTATGTATGTCACTGACAATATGAGCACAATAACACTGCTGCATTTCAAAACCGATTTAAGCACAGATCAGATACATGGTATGTATATGTTTACTATAAAATAGAAGCTATAACAATACCGTACAATAAATTCTATAGTGTCATATTTAGAAGATATGACACAATTACAATTTTTAGCAGGTTCTCTTAACTAAAGTTACTCTTCCCATGAAATATATCTGATCAATCATAATAATTACATCACGAATATATTATCTATTTATTAAATTTTTGTATTTTAATTCATTATATTGAGAATAATTTCACCCAACTCGTGAATTGTTTTGACTTTAGTTAGAGCGTAATAATTATATTGCGAGGTGTTTATCTCATTGTACCTATTTTTTAGTTAGCTTATCATTTTGACGTTCACGTATTAATCAAATTGTGAAAATGTTTATAATATCTACATAATTGTAGATATAAATATTTTTTTCTAAAAATAAAACATTTTTTCAGGCAACAAAATTGTTTTAAAAGTAACCCGATGTTTGATCGATACCACAAAATTGAATAAAACGTTGTACACTACATACTTGAAAAACAGCTTTCTGAAGTAGAAAACTATGCCCACGTGCATGGCTGCTCCTGCTTAAATATTGCAGTGATCCTTTTAAAACGGGTTGATTTTTCACATGCACTATAAGTGCTCCAAGCTTGCTCTTAAATACGGGAGTAGAGACGGTCGTATCTCAAGGTAGGTTCTAATACGTTGAAACAAGTGACGTCCTAAATTTTCGAGTCTCACGTTCGAGCGTCAAAAGAATAGAAAGTTGAAATGATATAACGTTTTCAAAATAAAAAAAATTCTTCTAATGCAAATAAATAATTCGTCTTCCAAAAATTATAAAATCAGATCCAATTTAAATTCAATGTAAAATGTTTGATACTTTTAAAAAGGAACGAAGTTTGATTTCTCTTATCTAAAACGTGGGCTTATCAATTGCACACTCTTTCCTTTAAATTTAATTTTATTTTCCAATTTTACCTTTATTATTCAAATCGAAACTAATAATTCTTCCTTCCAATGAATCATCTAAATCAATCAATCTACTTCTATTCACTAGCTTGTAATGGTAACTTCTTTGTTTTCTAATTTTTTCTGAGCTTCGGCTAGGATGACTATAAATAACCTAAGGGTGGTTTGAGTATTTTTATACAATTAGCGAATAAACAAAGAAATACCATACAAATTATATATATATTTAATTTATTAATGAAAAGTAATCTATAGACATTAACTTACATACAATTAACAAGTCTTATGCCCGGTTTCAGCAACCTTAACTTAGGTATTTAATCTTAGATTAAATATTTAATCATAGATTAAATCCGATTTGGGTTGCAGCAATATAATTTTTAACACAGGTTAAGTTTAATCTATGATTAGGGTAATCATAGATTAAATCTGTAGTTGAGACGATTTTGGGTTGCAGCAATGTTAATTTGTGCTTAACACAGGTTAAATACCCAAAATATTTAATTACTGGTTGACCAGTGATTAAAGTACTTTGAATTTGAATTTGATAATTATCAACTAACGAAAAAGTTATTTATACATTATAAAAGTTAACTTGTATTGTCAAGAAATATTGTCATATAATAAAATTGTCATATAATAAAAATTTTTTTTTAGAAAATTACAATTTTTTTGAAAATGTTTGATTTGTCCGTGTCATTCCTGATAGAAAAGACCCTTTTATATTGTACGGTGACAGAAGTGACAGAGTTATAATTATATTTACCTATGTATATTTTTTATATTTATATTTAGTACGAGTCAATATTATTTATTTTATTTTGCAAATAAACAATGTTCAGCACAAAGAAAGTGTGATCGAGTTAATGAACAGATTAGACAAGATGGAGCCAGATGCAAATCGAAGCAAATCTTTTTTCGGGATGCTTCAACTTCTACTAACGTTGAGATTTTATGCAACGGGGTCCTTCCAACAGCTTTTGAGGACACACAGGATTGTGTGTACCCACCACGTCAGTCATCATCATCTTTGCATGTGCCGTGCTTCAAAACAGTAAGCAACTGCAAGATAAAGACGAATTCAATGATGTAAAAGACATAGAAAAAGCAGAAATGAACATTCCATTCGCTTAAAACAAACAAAATAATTCAAATATAAAGTGTACGCACTGCATTAATACGCAGTAATTTTTAAAAACTTTTATAAATAAATTTTTTTATTGTTTTATGAGCACAAATTCATTTATTATCATATTAACAATTTATTATTTATCACCAATAATTACACTGTGAAATACAACAAATATTTTTTCCTGGAGTATATTTCTATTTTATTTATTTTCAATATAAGAGGGTTACTTCCTCAAAAACTAAAGCGAAACTAAACTAAAGCAGACAGTGTTCCCCTACGTTATCATTATTTTTTCAATCGTAATTTAATATTAACCATTAAAATTAAGCTTACTGTTATGTACTTTTAATTAACACTGCACTGAACCTCATTTTATGATAACTTTTGAACTAACGAACTACTATGAACTACTTATATAATAAAAACTAGGCGTGGTTATCGTTTCGGGAGTACCAATATAACCATATTACACATAATCGGAGATTAACTAATTATAGATTAGAAAACGTTGCTGCAACCCATTCAAAATTTAACAACTGATTAACTTTAACACGTGTTAACTAACACAGGTTAAAGTTAATATTGCTGAAACCGGGCATTAACAATCTACAGACCTGACGAATTTTTAACAACGGCTTTGGGTGCAAATAATGTTCACGCACTTCACCCGGTACACGAAATTATTCTTTCTTCTATTGATGTACGGAGACAATCCAAGGGATGAAAGATTTCGTTTTCTATAGAAAACAAAATGTCGAAACGAAATTGAGTCTACAACTCCACTATGCACTTCGTTTAAAAAAGAAAGAAATTACTCGAACAATCCCTCTATGTTTTGGCAAGATTGACTTGACAAAATTTTCAATATAGTAATATAGTATTTGCTTTAATTGCAGCAAGCAATAATTTATTTAACACCACTTGTTGCCAAATAACAACTAACTTTATTAAATATGTGGTTTCTTTTTGAAACCACCCGTGGTCAAACTACCACGATGCGCTTCTTTTCCTTGCAAAGAAGGAACTGTCTTTTTTCTTTACCCCCCAAACTTACAATTAAAAAATTCTATCAGGCCCGCAAAATGGTTCACACCCTTTGCAACTATTCCTAAAATTAACTAAAACTAATAAATACCCATAAATGTCATTGAGGCGGTAGGTTTTCTAACGTTTCTTTTAAAGTTTGAAAACTACCCGCTCAATGTAACTTAATATTTTCTTAAAACTACTTTCTCATGATTTTAGAAATGTTGAATTTAACAAATATAATTGTGAGCGTGAAATTTACAAAAAAAACTAATTTATTTCATTACAAGCTACTCACAAAAAAATATCCAAATTCCAAAATATCAAAACAATTTTAAAAAAATACGCAACAACGCGTTCGCATAAACTCACTTTATTCAATATCAGAATTTAACTCACAAATTTAAACTTATATCAAAAAATTTCAATAATTACCTCGAGCCAGAATCGCACAACAGGCTCGGGCGGTCGCTATCGGCAAAAAGCTCCTCTCCTCTTCTCTTGTTTTCCCACCTTGCACTCTTTCAAAACTACCAAATCAAAATCATAATTTATAAAATTTTACCAAAAGAGTACAGGGTGGGTTCAAATATTTGGTAACACGATATTATTTTGCCCCATTGTGAATTGGAGTTATGGGCGCAACTCAGAACGAAAATTCACAACTCCAATGTCGTGCTACAAAATAAAATCAAAAATCATTTATAAAACTCAATCAAAACAAACAAAATCTTCTCTTAAATAAATCTTCTCTTTAAAATCATTCATCATTTTGACTTCCACATCTTCCTCTGTTTTTAGCGACATATCTTCTTTTTTTTTTCTTTTCTTTCACCAATGGTTCATTTTCTTGCTTTTCTTTTTAAAAAAATTCAAAAAACTTTTTTTCTTCTTCATTGGATCTTTTTTCTTCCAGTTGTTCTATTTCAACCGATTTATTTTGTTCCATCCGTTTTATTTTTTTTATTGTTTTGCTCTATTATTTTGTTTTCCTCAAATAATTCTGTTTTTTCTTTATTTTGTTGCACTATTTCTTTTATTTTTAATAATTCTGATTTTTGCTTTTCTTTTTCCAATGACTCATCCTTTCTTTGTTTTTCTTGTTTCAATGATTCTTCTTTTACCAACCATTTATTTTTTTCTACTTTTTCTTGTTTCAGTAGTTCTACTTTTTCATAGATCTTTTTCATAGTTCTCCGTCTTTAATATTTTATTCTCAACCAAATTCTTGTCTCATTGGAAATATTTCTTGTTTAACTTTATACTGCGTTCTCAATATCTTTTTCATCATTGCTTCACATCTTATCATTTCACTCTCCGATATTTCCATTTTCGCAACGCGCTTAAAAAGTCCCAAGAATGCTCAAATAGATGCGTTTCACTAAAATCGAACCCCACGTTACGGCGACAAATAATTACATGCAGTGATTCTTTCAAAACGGGTTGATTTTTCACATGCACTATAATTGCTCCAAGCTTGCTCTTGAAGGCGGGAGTAGAGACGGTCGTCTCTTAGGTTGTATTCTTTCGTTGATTTGAATCGCTCTTGTCCAAATTAAATGAATTTGTTTACCAAATATATTTAAATAACAAAAATTTTTTCTTGTCAAAAAAAATCAATAAACCATATTTCAACAAAATATTTCCAATAAAAAAAAATGCTTTTCCATAAATAATTATCAATCCAAAAGCCAATGCAAAGTTAATGTTAACTAAAATTTCAATAATCTTCGAAGGGAACAAAGTTTCGTTGGTGTAAAATTTGTGGTGTAAAATTTTATTATTAAAATAAAAGTTAACGTGTAAGTTTCCAAAAAAACCTCTACAATGTTTTGTTCATTTTTTGTTTGTTTTTTAAGTATTAGTTTTAAGTATTACCAGGCTAGTCGGTTTAAGCTATAGATTATCTCTTGTTAAATCTGAAAATCAACCAGTTTAGATGTTATCTAACTGTTATCTATCTACAGGTTATCCTAATGAGTTTAATTATGTTATTTTATAAATAATTTATTGGAATAAAATATAACGAAACCAAAATAATGCAATATATTGTAACATTTTATTGTATTTTTTACGAAATAGTAATCAGCCAACATGCACAGCAAAAATTAAAAAAATATGATATAAAGAAAATTATTTGAGACTATCAGCGGAAGAACAGGAAATGTTTTCTTTTTGTTCATAAATAATTAATCAGAATTCTATATTAACAGAAATTATAACATTCCTAATAATATATCATAAAGACTTATTAATTCTCTTTAAATAAAAATGAAAAAGGTAAATTATATTAAACGATTCTGAATAGAATTAAGCAAAATTTTGCTGAAATTTTAATTTTCAATTTCTGTCGAGATATTGACTTCTGAAAAATTAAAGGGGTAGAAATGATTTACGTATTGTTAAAAGCTCATAACTTGCGCATAATTTAGCTTTAATTAGACTAAACTTTGAATGAGTACATACAATGCTCATATTTTAACTTTAAGTTTTCTAGTTTGCGGTGTTTTCAAAATTTAAGGATCTCCACTCGCAGCCTAAGTTACATATTTCTCCATTCATATATTTAGCTCACGTTCGTCATTTAATATTATTTTGTTAATATTTTAAATTAAGTTAATGCCGAAAAAGAAAAATAACTCAAGTATAGTTAAATTTATTACATTTCTAATATAATTCAGTTTATTTAATTTATTTCCAGTACTACCTACCTATGTAATGCTTGAGCAATTTCATTTCGAGAATTAATTTGCGCCCCTTCAGCGTTTACATGTAATTTAGCTTAACATTGATTTTGTTATGTAGGTACAATGTAAAATTTGATTAAATTTAGATATTGATATTTGAAAAAACGAAATCGGATTTAAATTTGTATCTGTCTAAATTCTATGGGTTCTATATCGTTAGCTTGTTAAATTCAGAATGCACACTTAAACTCGTTTCTATTCTATCGGCTCGTCGTCTAGTGTGAAGATAACGACGTTTCCGACATGATGACGGCAAACTAAGAGACGAATCGACAAGAAAACTCGGGGGTGAATTTAATCTACAGCCTCGTGTGTGTTTGCGGATTTTCAAGTAGTGTTTAGGTATTCTCGGTGGATAGGTCTGTCTCATCAGAGCAAAGAGACCGTGTTTGTGATCACACAAGGATAACGAACCTAAAGATAAAGCTCTCGCGATAATGGAGTTTTAAAACTTTCACATAATTTATGTTTGATTTTTCTGTTGTTCAAAGGAAATTTTATTTTCAAATATCCAGCATTCTTTAATATAATCGCGTGTTTTTTCTAAAACACTTTTAAAATCACAAGTCAAGAAACAAGTTATCCTTACAAAATATTTTAGATTTTTATTATAAATTGTTTTATTTGTTTTGTTTGATCTGGTCTCTTGTTTTTTCACTATTTGACCACCAAGGATTTTATCTAAGTTTTTACTCCTTTATGTGTTGATGGTTTTATCTTAGTCTTGAAAAACATTCATTTATCAAAGAACAATGTAGACGTAATAATGGACGGCTTGTTTGTGAAATACTTTTGTCACAATCACTCGAATCTTTGAACCCCATTTTAACCTTGTCTATCGCTACTCCTTTTGAATATTGTTTCCTCGAAAATTTCTATAGCGACGAAATCAAAGAAAATTTAATGCTAATTAAATTTTATTTTGTATTAAATTAAGTGATTTAACAATCTAATTGTTGCTAAAATTAAACATTAAATTATTGTTTCGATTTCAAATATAATTTAAAAACCACGCCAGAAGGTTTCTTTCTATTTTCGGGCACAGGTGTTAATAATTTCAGGCTTCAACTTTTGTTTTATTTTAGTGCAAAAAAGTGTTTTACTTAATTTTTATTTTTCCAATATCAAATACAAAATCGTTAGTGTAAAGATGACTGGCAGACACAACATTTTCTGGTTCACTTAATACCTGTGCTAAGTTCAGTTGATATCAGGTTTGTATTTGTCTTGTTCTATAACATAAGTGGATGTCTTGCTTTTGTGCTTTAGTGCTTTTATTTTTGAAAATACTCAGAACAGTAAAATCATGCATATCTACATAGGTACATAATTTGTTCTAAGCGTTTTAAAGAATCCTACTTGTTGATATCTATTTAAGTCAGGGAAAGTACTGTTTTCACGTACTACATTTAAAAGAATGCAAAATGTATTTTATGGTATAAAATAAGAAGTTACATTTTTGCGGAAAGTGTAATAATTATATATGTACAACCCATAAAAGTATTTTTCATCAGAATAAAACATGACATTGTTTCTTCTATCGTAAAAGTAATTATTATAAAAGCTTGTACCGAAATAATTTAAACTCAAGTCAACTCCATATTAGAAATAATTAATTTATTTAATATTGATTATTAGCATTAAAGTAAGAATCATTCGTAATTAGTCGACCACTATAATAAAGGTCTTTGTTCACTGGAGTTTCGATGAATGTTCGATTGAAACCATTATTAAATTATTCTTTATTTCAACTTTAATTTAAAGAAATGTAATAAATGTGTAAAATGTAAGTTAGACAATGTCGTAAATGTTTAAACCGCCTTCCATCAACTTCTAAGCACTTGAGAGCTCTTCTGGTGACACAATCGGTAGCTCTAAAAGTTTCTTCGATGCTACTTAATGAATGGCTAACATTATGAATTTTCAGATTCTATCTTCATTTCGTCGGCGAGGAGTCAACACCTCGTAACTCAAAGTTACTTAAATAGAAAAATAACCTAAAAAATGAATTGCTTAAGTATTTATGTGTTATATAGTAGTATGTAATGTTAAAATAATCAAACTAAACAAATGTTAAAATAATGAATTTTAACTGTTAAATAGAGAATACATACTTACATAGATTTAAATATTCTAAGTTCAAACCTGTTAAATGTGAATTATTGTCGTTTTTTAAAGTATTATATTTCTACGTAAGTATGTATTTTTTATACTTATTATTTTATTTTTTAACAGTTAAAATTCATTATTTTAACATTTGCTTAGTTTGATTATTTTAACATTACATACTACAAAATACACATAAATACTAAAAAACTTAATTTTTTAGGTTATTTTTCTATTTATAGTAAACGTGCCTTTAGGTGGTAAATAGTAAATGGTAAATGGTAAAAACGTGGTAAAATTTGAAAATTCTTTTTTTAAATTTATTTTTTGAAGTAACTAGATGGCGCCGTGCGTCTGCACTTCATATTTCCAGTAGTACTGAATAAAGATTCATTTTATTTATTTAACCTGAAAATTTTATTTAGACACGTGCCATCGTTTAGTTAGGTTATTTGGTAAACACACACATTTATTTTAAAGTAAAATAAATTTCTTGATTTATTTATTAATTTTAATTTTTTCAAATTTGTTTGATATATTTTCTCTTATGCTTCTTATTATTTTTACGTTTTTTTTATGTTAAATACGACTGATGATCAATAATAATTGTGAAATAAGGGTTTTTATACCGTATTACAAAGATTTATTTTAAAAATTTTTATCATTTTATAACGTAATTTTTCAGAATTCAATTTCTTGTTTATTCAAATATTCTAAGTTCAAACCTGTTAAATGTGAATTATTGTCATTTTTTAGTGTTTTTTAAATATTATGTTTCTATATACGTATGTATTCTTTACTTAACAGTTAAAATTTATTATTTTAACATTTGTTTAGTTTGATTATTTCAAAGTTACTTAGTTTTGAGGAGATGCTGAAAACTGTTCTTTTTTTGTGTGTCAAACAAAAAAATGATGAAAATATTATGAGAACATGCGGTTTGTATCTTGAATCGAATGACGTATAGACAGATCAAACTTATTTGTACCAAACTAAATTGTACCATAAGAACCCCGTAACTCAAAATCATCAAATATTGAGATACGAGGTTTTGACTCCTCACCGACGATAACCTGGATATGATGGAAGCAAAACAAATGTACAAAAAACCTTAAATTTTAATCAAGGATTTAACTTTGCTTTGATGTATTTTTGTAGTACGTTCGTTTCATATTTAAAAATTTAAAATACGCTCACACTCATTTTTTATCTGTTCTTTTTGGGCTGTTTATAAAGCAATATCATCCTTATTTGTTTAATTTACTATTACTTTACGGTATCCAAAACTACCTATATTGGTTTTCGAACAACTGAAAAAAACAACTACGAAATGGGGTTTTGTAAACTGTTAAAATCTAGTCGGCCTTTACCTAGCAAAAATAGGGTAGGTTGGGCAGAAATTAGGTTATAAAACGGCGAATGAAATTCCAGGCTCTAAATAGGCTCTAAGATATTGATGTTGAACAATTCCAAACTATTGTCTTTAATTAGTTATTATTAGTATTGCAATTTATCTTAATTTAAGTAGACTTACCAGGTTCTTCGATTGTACGATAAAAATTCTCTATGGTTTTTATTGTAGCAAGTGAAGGACTTTCTGAATGCACGTTGAACTTTCAACGTTTAACACGTTCTAGTTAATTTGTGTTTACGTCTATATATTGTCGTGTTTCGAAACACTAAAAACCACAAATTAATTTATTTTGTAAATAATTTTTAAAATTCAATTTTATTATTTATTTATTTGTCACATTGTATGAAGTTGTTAAGTTTTGCTATGTAAAATAAGAGTAGAGCTCGAAAGTGGAAGAAAAGAGTGGGACTTAGATAGGACACGAAGATGGGCTCTGACCGAGCGGTCGAGTCGGGTCGAGCGGATGAAAAACCATTCATAATTAACATTGTTAATTGTTTATTTAAAGTTAGTAAATTAAGTTGATTTGATTTGTTGTTTTTTTTTATATTCTAATTGACAAAATGAAGTGCTGATAACAAATTGGAAAAGAGGAAGAAATTATGAAATTTTAGTCGATGCAAAACTGCATAGCAACAATTTGTGAGGCCATCAGCTAAAATACACGTGCGCTACAATACCACACACAAAAGGTAAATTTGAGCAATTTTAATTATAACAATTTAAATACGAAAAAGAGTCTCATGTTCGATAAAATTTTTTTCTACGATTGCATGGGGGGGGGGGGGTTTGATATTTTATCGCACCCAAATTAAAAACAGCTACCCTTCATGACAATATGCAGCTATCGGTATTTTTTGTATTTTCTAGACAATCTTGAGAATGAAGCAAAGGGGACAAATATTATTTAAATTTTCTAATAACAATATAAAGAATATTTGAAGTTATATTTACAAATAATTTTTGTTTAACCACTTTTTAAATAAACAGCATATTGTAACGAAAATTAAAACGTTTATTTAATTCTAAAGGACTACAAATATTTACAGATACGGTTTATAACAATAAAACAATTATTACACTAAGATTAACAATAATTTATTTAACACTAAGTTCGGATTTATTTAAAAACTCGGTATATTGTTTATCACTTTACTATTTATTTGCACTTTATTTATGTTCACACTTGTATGTTTAAACTGGAATTAATTTGTCACTAGAAATCGCTCTGCATTTATACATAAATGAGACTTCCAGAAATTTTCATAGAAGTCCTGTACATTCTATAAGCTTCCAGAGTGCAAACCAAGCAATACTTGAACGACTAATGATGTTATCATGCTTGACTCATCATACATGACGTCATATATTAGTCATAAAATATAATTAAACGTTCTTCCGTAACAATATTTTTGAACATCCTCTAGATAACTAACAATTTTGATATTGGAAAAATGTTGAAAATATAAAACGTAACATTAAGATATATGTAAGCACGTTAAATGTTATTAAAATCACTAGTGTGTAGATAAATTCGAAGTTCGTTTTTCAATGCACTTAATGCCCGTATAGCTCGTATCGTAAATCCATATATATGGCAAAAAAAACACAAGTGTATGATTTATAATAAAAGTAATGGTATCTGAAAGACTTCATTGTGGTATTTTACAACAAGTGCAGAAGTACTTTTAGTAACTGGTATATAAAAAGTTGCAGGTATTGGTTGTACGTCAAATGCGTCATTTGCAGACTGGGTTTATTGTAGATCTCACATGGAACGCAATGCATTAATGCAATTTAGCATGACGATATTTTCCATTATCATAGCACTCGTTATATAAACATCGTATTTCAAAAAGTTCCTTATATTATGCATTAACATATCACTCGTAACTACTTATGTCATAGTACATTACTTCTAAAGATTCACATTAGCAAATAAATTTATTTCGAGATTATTTGATTTCAAAACGAATTTTATTTTAAATGTTTGATTTCCAAATTACATTGAAACAATATTTACATTGAAAATGATCTAATTTTATTTCAATAACAAGTTTCGTGTTTGATTTCAACTTCAATTAAACAGTAATTACTAATTATATATTGATTTAAATAAAACAAAGCCGAATAATTCATAATAATAAGTTTAAAATTCGTAAACTTTTATTGCATACTTTAAAATTAATTGTAGCATAAAATTTTAAAGACTGGACATAAAGGAATTTCTCTCTAAACTGAGTAAACTTAGAATGATTGCATGTTTACGTTAGGATGTCACTACATCTTTTCAAGGGTCGACTTTAGTAGTCGATTTTTCATAGGTGACGAATTTTTGGCTATTTTAAAGTAGTCTCAAAGGGATCATTCCCGTCTGCTGGTTTATTATGGTTTTCATACTTTATAAAAATTATTTTACTAAAGCCCAAGTTATTACTCTCTGGTTAACCCTAATTAAAGGATTATTTCCATAAAAACAATAATTATAAGGACAATTATTTATAAAGAAATTTTCTTTTGATTAGAGAACCGGAGATTGATAAATTGGAAATAAGGATAAGTTTTCCTGATTGGATGAATGCAAAATTAACTAAAATAAGTCATTGCAAGTTTAATTAAGAATCTTTTATTTTTCATAAACATACTAAATTTTAGGTCTAAGCGGGAGTAATACTTTACGGCCCCCACAATTAAACTACAAATATAAAATTTAAATTTTTAGATTATTCTAAAATACGCGTAAAATATGCCAAAAACTGCATGTGTGTATTTGATTGGCTGTTTCTATAATAGTTGCTTCGCTCATGTCGTGTTTTTATTTTATCCAAGTATTTTGAAGCATAAATTGCACTCAAAAATAGCTTTTATAGTTAAACAAATCTCCGAGTCTCTCTATTCATTAAAAACATACCTGAATTGACCTTAACTTCAAAATTTTAGGGATGTGGTTTTTAATTAACACGAGAATACCTTACAAATTCGTGTTTACAAGAGTATACTATAGCAGTTAAGTTAAGTGAGTTGCAGGATAAAATTAGTATTTTACTTTGTATTTTAGTATTTCTTTAAATGTTTGAAGACACTTAATTAAATATAGAAGAGAGGTTTTAATGGTCAATACAAGAGTACACGCACCGTCAACAAAATGAGTAATTTATTGATTTATGTGAAAAATCGTTATCGTTAAATCGAAATGCGGTAATTTAAAAATTTAAAGAAAAAATGTATGTAGATTCATTATTTAATTGCTTAATTTTAAATCTAACAACAATTTTGGTGGTAACTATAAAAACCAGCGAGAGCAGTTAACGTACTATACCCGGTTTTAACAACTTATAGTGTTTTGGCTTAGTTTTCAAGATTAATAATTATATTACTAACCTACATAAAAACCCAGTAGTATGAGTCATAGGCCCAGTTTTTCAATCGTGGTTTAACTAAATAAAAATAGTTAACTACAAAATTTCTTAGTTAGCGGTTTTTCAGTCTTGGGTTAGCAGTTTTCTCTAACCAATATTTAAACCAGCACATGTGGTGGTTTAACTAAATTATTTTAGTTAATTTTGCTAAGAAACTAAAACGTGACGCTGACCTTCATAACCTTGCAATATGTCATAAATACCAGAAATACGCACACGTTGTTTGTCAAATTGTGAAATTTTACTGCGTTTTGATACCAACTTAGCAAATATTTTGGTTAGTTAACTAAAATAATGTCTAATCACTAAAAAACTCATATTCAGCTTAATATGGTTTAAAATTTTAGTTACATTTTAAACCAAATTAGCTAACCTAAAAGTTAACTCACGACTGAAAAACTGGCCCATAGTGGCGCATTAATAAGTTTAGAAATGCTACAATAATTTATTTTTTATCCGAATAAAATATTTAAAATATTCAACTTAAAAACATTATTATTATTAGCAATATATTTGTATACATTATTAGCCCATACAATAATAGTAATTGTACGCTTTAAAATATATACAGGTTAATAATCTGAATAACAAAATATTATTGCAGAAGATTTGTTATATTAAAAAAGCTTTAACCCTTAATAACTAACGTCAAATAATTGTCACACTGTAACTACTATGCGGTCACAGTGACAGCGCTTTATTTTTTTCGTTAACTCACCTACAACTTAGGTTTTTTTTGCAACAGATATTTTATTTGGTATTCTAGTAAAAGCGGTTGTACACCATTATATTTATACATGTAAAAATATATGATAAAATACATGTAAATTTACATGTACGCTGTACTGTAGTACACTGTCATATTTACATCTTAAAAATGATATAGTTTTTAAAATAGTAATGTTGGCTATAGTTAGAAAAATAAAATATCACTAAAAGAACTGTCACCAATTTCTTATTTCAATTACGTTTCCATTTTATTTTAAGTGCAACAAGTGAAACGCCAACTCCTAAGTGTAAAATCCCCAATAGTCACCAGAAATACACGTGTATGACCTTCAAAAATAGGACCTGTTCTATTCCGTCAATTTTTACATGTAGAAATACATGTATAAATACAAGTGCAATTTTAGTGTAGTATACGCTACATTCAACATCTACATGTACATTTACATGTAAAATATGATGGTGTACTACGACTATAAGGCAGAAAAAATTAAAAAGTAATTAATTTTAAAATTCTATTAATTTTTAATAACACAAAAGTAATTATTAGTATATTTGGATATTACCACATAACAAAAATTTAATTTTTTTTCTTAATCCAAACGATGTTTAAGCAAACTAAATCGAAATTTTTAAATAATTATAATTAAAATATAAAAATAAAAAAAAGCAACTAAATCGCATAAATCACAACATTTGAAAATCACAGTTTTTGTTTGCAATTCGTACACAATTTCGCACTGCACTGCAAACGTATATGCTTTGTGGCACAAAAAACAAAGATAAAAAGTTTTTTTTTAATTTTGGAAGGACACAAACATTTTCTACTTTTAAAAAAATCAAACCAGCTACTCGCGCTCGGTTTCAGATGATCACCTTCATTTCATATTAACAATTAACGTTACTCAACTTGAACCACACATATTCAAAATTTAGTTTCTGAGAAGTAACACCAAAGAAGATTGAGCTCCACTGGTTTATAATCTTTAAATGTGATGTTTGCTCGAAACATAAAAATTACAGTAACTGTAACTAACGTGCGGTCACAGTGACCGCTTAATTTTTTGTTTTCATTCTATAAATGAAACAAGACAACTTTCGACCACCACTGTTTGTCAACATACTAGAAGTGATATAACTTGAAGGTACTAAAACCCATAATGACTAATTTTGAACAAGGCGTAAAATAAACACAAATTAAAACTTGGTGCCGTCTCAGTGACCGCAAGATAGCGATTAAGGCTTAATACCGCCCGTACAATAGTTGCTTTGACAAGAAAGTGAATCTTCAATTTTGTACATTAATTAACGTTAAGATATGTTTTTTTGACCTTTGACAAGAAACCACACTTTTAATGGCTTAATTTGAGAAACTCCAAAATAAAATGTACCACCTTTTGAAGTTAATGAGAAACTATTGCGCAACCCTGCATTATTTGTTGATTTAAATATTTTAGTACAAAATTGCATTAATTATAGTAAGTAGCGGTCTACCTAATTAGTAGGAATTTCATAATGGACAATTCAAAATACCACTCATTATGAATCTCTACACACATGAATTAACGGGTTACAATTAAATTAATTTATAGGATTAATAAACATTAGCAAGTGTTCACGTGACCGTTACTGAAAAGTAATGTTTTGATGAACTTACGAGTATATATGCATGTTAACAAAAATATTTGCATAAGTAATTATTATTAAATTTGTATGTAACCATAAATGCTGGTAATTAATTTGGATAACTCAGTAGACCGATATAGTGAAAACGTAAGCATCTACAAACAAATAATGATGGGTTCGAAATCCACATCCGCTTATTAGTCAAGCGTAAGTAGGTACTAGACAGTAAAAACACTAAATTAAATGGAAAGTTAAGCTTATAAATTAGGACTTACATCTATTAAACGGGGTGGTAACTCTTACACCCGAACATGTAGGGGAGACGTGAATTTTTTTATTTTTTCTGCAAACTTATAATATAATTAAGAGCTTTTATGTAAATTGAAGTCTATATTGCTTAGTTTAGTTAATTTGTTAACTAGTTAACATTAGCTTAGTTAATATTACTAAACTAATAGATTAAATAATCAAATGGTTAGTTTATTATTGACCAAACAAAATAATAGTTTACAAAAATACTAAAAAAAAATATTTTTAAATCTAACTACGATGTTTTCTTTTCTTTGCCTGTTTTCAAGCACAAGCACCAAATCAAAGAGCTTTTCTGAGTGCTGCAGCAAAGAAAGTAGGTCAAACTCGGCAAAAGTTCATTCAGAAAAAAATTATTTCGGTGCAATGATTCTGTTTTAAATAGTTTACTGTATCATTCGGGTCAAAAGTAGAAATTTTGAGCAGAGTGTGATAGGATATTTTTAATTCGATAAAATTCTTTTTTTAAACCGATGGTATTTTGAATTAGAACTTTTCATATTATTTTAAGAAAGCAAAAATATTATTTGAAATGTTGAAAGATTTTAATTTGATATTTTTACAATCAACATTAAACTAGTTAAATCAAAATGTTTTAAATTATGATTAATATTTCCACAAGCTTTAAGTAAACAACGCTGATAAACCATCAAGGTACGTCTATGCAAAACTTCATATGAAAATCCTGGGAAATTCACGTAAATGTACATTATTAATAATCTTCTCTTGAAGTATCGCTTACTATCTATAACTTTAACCATTATTCCATCTCCTGTTATCTGCACCAACAATTCTCTACATATTTTCTCAGCTGAAATCGTTTAGGGTTTTATTATCTTCCTGTTTTTCCATAATAAATTCACAATTATTTGTACTGCATTCGCCCGCTGTCTACTGTTACAAAATAAAATGGTTTTTCAGCTTTTGAAAATTAGAAAGCTGTCGAGTTGATTAATTTAGATGTAATTTAAACAAACTTTATTAATTAAAATATTAGTGCTGCTTAAATGGCTTTGAATATCATCTCACGGCAAACACAAATAAAAATCTTTTTTATATTTAATCCGATCAGAAATTCCAATTACATTTCAGCAAACGTTAGCCTGAAATATGTTATTGCTTCTAACAAAATTTAAGATTGTTTTCCCACATTGGTCAGCCAATATTTTAATTTTATAGCCAACTTTTCTATTCTTGGTGAAATATATATTATTTCTCAGTTTTGGCGTCAAGAACTTCTGTTAAATTTAATGTTATAGGAATGTCATAATATAATTTAGTACAACTTGAATGTTATATAATAATATATATGTTATACTTTGATAAAATAAAAATGTTACGATTTTTTTTCTACCAACAATGAGACAAAATGTGGTAGATGTATTGTGAATGAATTTCGAGTCGCAAATAGCTTTGTTAGTTTATCGTCTGAGTAGGCTTTTTCAATTACCTAATTACAAAGTTTTAACAAGTTTTAAAAGCAATTTCGTAGCTTTTTAAAAGATATTACTCTTTTAACTAAGTTTTCAACTGACGGGCGACGTCATTAATTATACAAAATATACTAATATACATATTATTAACTCATTGAAAAACAACCTTACCCAAAACGTTAAAGGCATAAGAGCAGTTGAAAAGCACATTTTGTACAAAATCACTACATAAACACCAAAAGCATTAAAATTTTACCTCATCAACATCTGCTATTTCACCTCAAGTGCAAAATATTAAATTAAATTTATATTTTAATAAAACAAATTATCTTTTGAAATGTCACATGCAACAAAATTATTAAGACAACGGCAAATATTCTGTCAACATGCAACACGATCGTTAACAATTTTGTAAATTGTCAACGAATATTATTGTAATTAACTTTCTATAATAACGAATATTAGCAGGTAGTATATTATTATGAGCACTTTTTATAAAATTTAAGAAAATTCATTTTAAAATTATTGACTGTACAATTATTAATATTTTTTAATAACTGCATTGTTTAATTTATTTAAATAAAACTTTTTTAAATTTATTTTTGATTGGTAGCTCAATAAGTACAATAAGTTGAATCGACGTCCAAATTCCGCCTGAATCAACAAGTTTTCGATGTTTTACATATTGATGTAACTTTAAAAACAATACGAATTATTTTTACACGTTGCATAAATTATCAAGTTTACACATATTTATTTTGTGTCTGATACGAAAAAAACGAAGAATAATAAATCCTCTATGATATGCTTGCAATGAAATAGTCCAATTGCATTTGAGCTCTATTTTCAAGCTGAGTTAGAAAATTTAATTTTAATGTTCTAATTCAATACTGTAGCCTCTTTTTTATTGCGTCTAAAAGTGGTCCACAGCAGGCTCATGTGGTTCCATTTAACAAAAAGTGTAATAAAAACATGCAAACCTCATTGACATTTAAATTGCTCTTAGGTCCCACCTCAAATATTGTTTGACAGTTTGATATTCCTACCATTCCATATCCTTCGCGTGAAAAAACTTCAAAGAAAATTCGCGAAATTCCTCCCTTTCAACTGTACATAATTTGAATTTCGTAGTGTATTGTTATTGTTTTCATTATTATGTAAGTATTTTTTATTTTTACCTAAAAGAAGTTAGGCATTTGGTAAATGAAGAAGATGGTACGTTTCTTGGAGTTCCAGGTTTTTCTGTAGTACACCTACATGTACTAACTTTTTTCTACCGGAATATTAGGTTAGTCTTAGTTTTTTGATAATTGGATAGAAAGAACAGGCAAGAGAGGTTGAAGTAGAATTTTTTTGCGTGAGGTTTGTACGCTAGTTTATCCTGTATCCAAAACTAAGTTTTCATGTACCTTCAAAACTTGACGAAAACATCAAACTACATTTAAATCTCTTTGGGCTTGATCGCGATTCCTGCAGACCACTGAGATTTCTTAAGTCATTTAAATACTAGTCAATTATATACTGTCGTGTTTCGAAATGCATAAAACCACAAATTAATTTATTTTGTAAATAACTTTTAAAATTCAATTTCATTATTTATTTATTTATTTATCAAATTGTAAATGTTGTATAAAAATGTTAGCTGTAAATAAGAGTGGGAAAAGCGTAGAGGGAGTAGGTTGATGCAAGTAGAGGGAGGTGACGGCTTTGGCGTGAAGCGGATGACAAGCCATACCCGCAATAATGATTTTGATTGTTGATTGTTTTGAAAATAAATTAAGTTGATTTGATGTTTGTTTTTATTTTAATAATTAGTGCTGATAATAAATTGGAAAATAGGAAGAATTTGTGATAATTTTAGTCGATGTAAAGGTGCATAGCAACAAATTTGTTAGGCCAGCTGCAGGATAACATGTGCGCTTCAATCACACACAAAGGTAAATTTGAGCAATTTTAATTTACAATTTTAAAACGAAAAGGAGTCTCATTGTTCAAAAAAATGGATGAAACCGAGCTAGGGTGTAATCTTGGAGCAAAGCAAAATTTTAGAAGATTTGTATAGCTCGGGTCATTACAATACATTATAGTTAGAACACCAGGCATCAAGTTTTCTAACATAATATTGAAATTTTTCCGCATGTTATCTGTTTAAACTTATAGCTAGAAATAATATTGTTAGACAGAATATATTATGTTTAATTAATTGAACCAAAAGTAACTAGATATTCAGCAGATATTTTAAATCTACTTGTTAATAAATTATTACTATACTTAAATCGTATATCCTTAGGGCAAATAAATCAGATATTTTAATTTTACGTCGTTACGTTTCAATTTGTTTGATTTTACGAAATATTTGCAATATTTAATAATTTTCATGTTTGTAACTTATTTTAAGACTACGAACATTTTCTAGCGTTTTCTTTTATCTGTATTATTAGTGGTAATATAATATCATCAAATAATATTCAGTTTATTATTATTTGTATATTATAACAATTCTTTGTAATTTACCTAAAAAGTGGAATCGAATTTTAAGAGTCAAATTTGTCAATGTATGAAAATATTCATAGCCCAACGTATTTCTTTTTTACAATTACTTAATTTGAGAATTTTAGCCTAATTTTTGCGTCGTGGTGAATAAGAATTCCCAAAATTGAGATTGGAAATAGTTAAAGAGGCAGTCATTAAAACAATTAAATTTTCTCTACGTTTCGGGTTCTCTTTTGTCCCATTTTCAATGATAAATATAAAATACCGATGTTTTATAAATAAATTATAAATAAAAAACAACAACATACAAAAAACGAAACATTTTTGTCCATTTAAAAGGAAATATTACAAATGAAAATATTGAAAGAAACAATTTGTTGGAGTACTATCTTTCAAGGGGAAAAATGGAGGTTAACATGCCACCATATTCTGTTTCAAACTTCTATTTTTAAATCACCAATCCCAAAAACTCACGTGGTGTTCACAGTAAAAATAAATTGAAACGAATACAGCCCAACCTACAAATTAGTTATTGAAAAGAAAACGAACCAAATTATAGATTAAAAAGGTTGGTATCATTTTAATTAAAAATTCGGTTAATTAAAATTAGAAGAAAATTTAGGTTCGTACTCTATCTCAGCTCAGAAAAACTTATGCTGTATTCTGCATGTCCAGGTGGCTTGTAGCCACCATCAAAATATTCGACATCTCTTTTGTCGTTAATCGCCGTCATCTGTGAGTAGATATGAATCACTTCCTTAATTTTCCTCTTCTTGTTTTCCTCTTATTCTCTCCCGGTTGAGAATGTCGATGCTGGCGGAATTTATGGTATGATTAGGATCTACGATCTACCATGTCTACATAGAGCCGTAGGTATTTTATAACTTTTATCCCTTCCCATCTTTGGTAAAAAATGGGTCAATAAAGAACCCGAAACGTCGGACAATTTAATTTTTTTAATGACCGCTTTCGCAACTATTTACAAATTCAATTTTTATAATGAAAAGTTAACAAATATGAGAATATAAGAAGAATATTAAAAGACCTTACAATACGTCTAGCAGCGCTAAAATTGCGCTAAAAGAAAAATGTTTTTAGTAGGGTTAACAATAGAAATTAATTAAAATCAAAAGTACACATTGTTTATAAAATTATTATAACAAAATATCAAAAATCCGGCTCACTTACAATAGAGAAAGTGATTTCAAATATTAAAAAAAAAGAACGTTTTGTTCGAAAACTGCAACATTGGTAGGTATTTCAACTATTCTCCCAATACCTGGAGTACATTTGGGTACAATTGAAGGGCTCAGAAGCAAAACCACCTAAGTGGCATTTTTATAAATATTGACTTATGTACATATTCTGAAGGTGGAAGTTTACTTCTACTTGGTAGTCAAATAGCCCAAGTAAAGATACTGAAACTGTTGTCATCCATCTAACACTATTTTAAAAATGTTACTAAATTTTTAGCACTGATTTTTTAGCAAAGCTTCAACTTTGAACGCTTATATCTCAGAATGTGTAAGAAGTCACTTAGGTGGTTTTGCTTCTGAGCCCTTCAATGGTCAGTTTTTAATTTAATCTCACTCATAAATTCCATTGATTCTTGGGTGGGTCAGAACCTTATCTTAAGTACCCCTACTTTTATTAATGTTATAATTTAAAAGGTAGAACCACCCACAAAGACATAGATCTGTCAGTTAGCTCTGGTTATTTGTTTAGCAAAACTGTACGTAAAAGGTAGAACCGCGTAAAGACATGGATCTGTTAGTTAGTTCTTGTTATAATAATAAATTTTTTATTTTTATTTTTATAATAAATCTCCGACAGACCTCTTAGGAAATGACATAACAGTTTCTAAAACATCATTTTTAGAATGATAATGAGATCAAAAGTCAGGTGGATCATCTACATAAAGGTAGAGGATGTAGAGGTAGTGGTAGAGGAGGCAGAGGAACAATCTATTATTTCGTCGCTATCGGGGGTATACTATCATCGGAAAATAATAGGCGTAGAGCTCGTCGAGCGTTCCCGTTATATTACATCTGTTCTGCTTTTCTATAAATTAACGAATTACGACTGCCAAGCTTTGAATCTATATTTGGCTATAACAGCCCGGGCGCTAGAAGAAATTTAATTTTCTCGAAGCCGAAGACCGAGGAGTATTGTTAAAAAAATTTTCCGAGTGAAAATTCAATTTTTCCGCAGAGCCTACGGCTGTTTAAACAATAACGATCCTAATTTGACAACAAGATTCTTAGTCCAAAGTTATAATAATAAATTGATGTAATTCTTGGGAAGTAGACTAAATAAAACTCATATGTTAACCCATCAACGTTTCGGACGATTTATTCATTCATCATCAGGACTGTAAACGGTAAAAGTTATAAAAATCATAAACTATAGTGTGAGTCATCAAAAAAAAAATGTACCTACCGGATACAATAGGTGAAAAAGAAAAAGTTTACAAACGTGGAACACTCATATATGGTGGAAGGAAGTTGTCATTAATCAAGTCAGGTTCAATATACTATACAAATTGTCACAATACATTAAAATATTTACACTAACACAAATAAACTCTATAAATAAATAATACGTTAAAATCCAATAAAACAATCACAGTAGTAATAAATAGAATTCTATAAATGAATAACAATCTAACAACGTTTAAAATTTTTCTTGAAACCTTTTATCCTTTCCTTATTTATCTCTGATATCGCTATCGGGGTGCAGATATAAATTGGTAATTTTTTTGTAAATTGGGTAAATTGGGGGGGAGACATCATTATGTGTGGTAACAAAACAGACATGATATTTCAAACTTTTCCCGCCCTATTATACGAACAACAATGCAACGCAAATGTGCAAAGTGATAAGTCCTACACCCCCATGATACGCCTATGTATCAACAAGAAAATTAAAAAGTACAGGTCAGCCGTGTGAAAGTTACAAACAAGGACACTTCCGTATCCGCGTAATTACAATAACAAAACAAAACGTACAGGGGAAAACTAAAATATTGGTAAAATTAATTGATAAAAAGTGAGGTTAGAACTCTAAACTTGTGAATAAAGTTATGTTTTGGTTTTTTCTTTTTTCTCATTAAAGCTACGAAGTAAGTCTTTGTACTCAGTGCTGATATATTTAAAATCACTTTGTTTTCGCTGGTTGAAATATAAGCCGCTTCCAAGAAAGTTCTTTTTTTGAAGTTCTGTTCAGTAGCAAGAATCATTACCTTGTTGGGCTCGAAAGTGTGCAATGATTCATTGGCATGCTCGGATATGCCAGTCTTTGATGTATTGCATCTGATGTCGTACAAATGTTGTTTTATGCGGTTCGACAATCTTTGCTTCGTTTGGCCGATGTAATGTTCCCGCATTCACATTCTATGTTGTATACCACGTTAGCCCAACCATCTAAAAATGCGTCTTTTTAAAATTGAAAAATATCCTGGATCCGTCCTTAAAGGGTTGTTATTTGTATTATAAAATGCCATTAAAAAAACTTTACCGGCGTGAGGTTCAAACTCGTGATCGCCGAATGATGTAATTATGTTTCAAGCACATAATTCACTACGCTATGAGAGTTAATCTAATAAAATTGTTTTAATTCGTATTATATGTTACAGATTGAGGTTACGGTTACTGGTAACGTAATTCGTTCCACCTACTTTTCGATTTTTAAATGATTTATGATTATTAATTATTTCAAATAATACTGTTGCTTACTACCAAGGTGAGATGTCAGATGTTACACATCATATCCGAGTACTGTAAGGCTCGTTTAGTATTTTAAATAATATCTAATGTGATTACTAAAATATTTTAAAAATGGAAATTTTATACTTTTAAGGGAAGTGTAAATTGCTTTTGCATAAACTAATTTATTTTTAAATACCAAATGCGGAATTGCATCTTTCATCAATACTGCTATATTATATTTGCATTTTTAAGATCTTATATTATCTTTGCGCTACTGGACCACAAGATAAAATTTAATTTTTACTGCCAGATGATCAGAAAAATCGTGGAACAGTTGTTATTCCAACTTAGCAGTGTGTTTTAAATGTTCAAAATATATTTGTATTTAATTATTAGATTAAATTAATTAAACCGCATACTGCATTGAGATATTATTACTTTCCATATATTAGTGTAGTATCAATTTCTCGATGTAATTTTGATAAATTTTTGAATAATGCAAATGACTCATATGCCGTTTATTTTCAGACAAGCTTGCGTATCTGTAAAATAGTACCAGTTATTAAAGTTGTGGGAAAGCTAGAAGCAAGTTTTGGTTGCGCAGGAATTTTACATTCATCCTACGGCCGATTTTATTTTACATTACGCAATTTGAAACTGCGAATTAATTAAATCAAGCCAACATTAACATAATAATACTAGGCACTTTATTATAATTAAAATAAGTTAATAAAAACTAATAAACCTACCTACTGCAAAGAGTATTAAACAGTAAATACGTTCACATGGTTTGAACGTACTATGTAAACAAACAATGACCGTTAACGAACGTTGATCAAAGCATAGTAAACTGAATTTGACTGTCGGATCAACCCAAGGCGTTATATAAACACTGAGCTTTAATTAAATCATCGCTTGCTTTGGTTCACCTACACAAATTACAAACTACCTTCTTCCAACATAAGAAAATTTGATTACAATTAAAACTGCAATTGAATGTATTGTTCCTGCTTGTTAGCTAGACTGAAAAATCGCATTGATTCTATTGGAAAAAATTCTTGTTAAAATCACAGTAAGTGAGATATCTAGCTGCGGTTACACTACTTCTCGACAACTATATTGATTTTTAGAATTATTTAAATAGCAAAAGTCCTAGAGAAATCCCCGAAGTACTTGTTGGTTTTACAAAATGTTCTTTATAAAGTACTTTCACGAAGTTATTCAATTACAAGCTGAAATTGTAAATATAAAAACTTTTGGTGTGCCAGTAGATAATGTATCTTAAAATTTAATTTTGTTTTGCATTTGCAGAAACTAAAAATTTAGTCAAACTTTATAGGTGTATAAATAAAAGATGCCTCCCTTTAAACGTCAGTTTTCTTGGCCTACAAAATATCGTGGAAGATGTATGAAAAAAGATATGAGAGGAGAATCGCAGTATAAAGGAAATAAAGACTGTAGGACTCTGCCTCTTGAGACTAAGAACGTGAGAGAGTGGAATAAAACATTAACAAACTTCGTTTACACCATGTATTTTTCTTGAGCGGACTAAACATTATCATATATCCGAATTTATTAGATTTTCCGTTTAAAACAATTTATGTGATATGAAAAACATAAAAGTTATTCATTTATTTCGTGGAATGATTAAAAGAGACTCGATTAAAATTTTATCGAGTGATTAACGTTTCCAAGTTAATGTTATAAAATATTTAGCATTTTCAGTGATAAATTTCATTTTAAAACATATTAAGGCAGCTGGCTTTAGTAATTAAATAAAATTGAATATCCGCAAACCCACATCAAAGTAACAACTATATTGTAGTAAATACACATTTTCATTAAGAAGTAAATTATACTTAAGATGAAACACTAACAAAATTTGTTTGAAAACGAATTTAGTGTGATTATCAATAATACCCTTAAAACTAAATGTTCATAGAATGTAAGGAAATTATAACGTGAAGCTTTCAAATGGAAGTAAAGTAAATTAATACAGAAGGAATTAATATTCACTTGTGAATTAACAATGGGCTTTCTAAATTTAAATTGAGATGAGCGAAGAAATCAATTTAGATGAAATGGAGTTTATACTTTGTGGAAAATTATCTGCTAAATTACATACAATATAAGGCATAATCATCAAAATTTTATCTTGTTTACTCATACTTTAACTTTTATATTAAACTTGTCAAAGTAAAAGTATCATGAACATGAAAAAAAAAATTAATACCAAGTTTTGCAACATCTCAAAATGTTCTTTGCTTTTTGGATTACTTTAGCAAAGTTATTGAAAATCAAAAATTGTTTGGATATCTGCTTTTTTTCACTACATAATTTTCTTTTCAGTTTTTGAATGGGAACAAAACATATTAAAAAGGCTTTGAAATTATATTACATTATGCGTTAGTACTTTTATTATTAATGAAAAAATTTTGCAAAATGTAGCTAAATGATCAAAGATAAAATAAAACGATTTATACATTTGCCATACAAAATGAGTTCTTTGTATTGTATTTTACAAGGTAAGTACTAAGATTCATGGTAAGTCTTTGTCTTTATTTGGATTTTTTAATGCTGATTTCACATTTTTATGAATGTTTATAAATATTTACATTTTTATATGGCACATTGACATCATAACAATTTTGAGGTATTAAGGATATATGAGCGTGACAACAATTTTCAATTTAAGACCTCAAAATTTTTTTACGTGTAGATTTTTACTCAATGAATTTACTGTAAAAATTTCAAAAAATCGACATAAAATACATTGCTCTTATGGAGAAATGGGTAGTTGTGATGATAAATCAACAAATATCAGTATGTTATAATATCTTCAGTTTAAAAAAAAACTATAAATAAGAAAGATGATACTTTGCAGTAATTCGTCAGTATATTAAAAATACTATGCATCAGTTCATCCCAAAAAGAAAAATTGAAATGAAATTCAAATTATTTTATTTTACAAATTTTTTCTCGCCGTAATATGACGCTTAGCAACGTTTCACTGCTATCACGAGCGCCACAACAAACTAGCGGTAATAATAGTATATACAGATGTAAATATAACCTCATTTGTGTATTTAAAAACAGATATAATATAGCCTAATAGTGAAAGCAGCAGACTTTAGAATTTATATATTAAAAAAATAGAATGCATAAAACGTTCAAATGTCAGATGGGACCGACAGGAAACCCAAGTAACATTTAGTGCTGAAAAAATTGGTCAGCAAATTATTTGCTGCCATTGCGGTCTGTCAGCTTAAAATTCAGCTGATTTTTAGCTTCAGAAAATTAGCTGAATTTTAAGCTGACGTTTCGAAGCGTCAGCTTCAAATTAAGCTGTTTTTCAGCTTCAGCAAATTAGCTGTATTTTAATCTAACGCTTTGATACGTCGTACGTCATACGTCAAAATTGAAGATTATTATATTTATTACAAGTATACATTCAACAAGTATAATCCATTATTTAATTAAAATCAATTAAGATAGATTTACGGTTCAGTTGAACACGTGTTTTTATAAATCGATTCATTATTTTATGAACACAGATTTTTCATTAGTGCACACTTAAAATTAAATAAAAATAGTGTTAATTAAAATCAAAATGATTTTCAATGTAAATCTATAATTTATTTATAAATGCAATATCGAGCTTTCGCTTTAAGACATAAATCGCATACAAAAGCAAAATTGCATAAATTCGACCGCATGGTAAAAGAAATTCGAAGAAATATCGTTTATCTTGTAACTTTATTTTTAAATTTTTGTCATTAGCAAGTCATATACTTTCGCGTGGTAATTATATTTTTCAATTTTTTATAAAATTTTGTGCACGTTTTTACGGATTTAGCAGAATTTTATTTATGAACCCCATAGTAAAACAATTTTTAAAAATATGTTACCGATTATAATCGATTTATGCAAAATTAGGAATTTTTGTGTTAATAATTAACCAAAAAAAGACAAATTAAATTTTAATGTAATCGAATTTAACACGGTAGGTATAGGCCTACTATTACCTTTTACAACATTGTAGCTAATTTAGTGTATTTTTAAAAATTAATTTTTATTATATATTATAAAAAAATATATATATAAAAAATTAATTTTTATAAAATTAAAATTGTCGCAATTTTGTAACTATATGTGCAAATCAATTGTAACAAAATTATTTTGGGAAACCCAAATTTCATAATCTAACTAATGAGATTATACAAATAAGGAAAAAGGTATTTAGAATTTGTAAGTATTTATTTAAAAATTCAAAATTTTGAACAACCAGCATGAAATATAGTGGTGTGCATTTAATTATTTTTCGATAACTGATGGTCAAATACTCTACACAAAAATAGATTGAATATATTTTAAAAAAATTAAAAAAGTTTCATATAGCTTCATAGCCTAGGCAGTTAAGCTTTCAAGTTCCAAGGTGGGTACGTCAGGTTCAAATCTCACTCAAGGCGGCGTTATTTATAAATATATAAATTTAAAATTACTGTAATATTTCAGATTTAATTATAGGATATCGTTAACGATATAAGATATTGCGACTGATAAAAAATGATAAATAAATAAATGATGTAATAAAGATATAATATATTTATATCTTTTGATGTTAATGAAATTAATAAAATAAAATGTTCTATAAATTATGAGCGACAATTTAATTAGATAAATATAATTATCAATTTAAAATAACTTTTTAATAGCGCAGTTATTGAGCTGCATTAGCTGCTGATTTTTAGTAGTAATGTCAGAAGCTGAATTGCTAATTTGGCGGCAAAAAAACAGCTGAAATTGCGCTGCGTCAGCTGCTTAAAATGCTGAATATAAGCTGAATTTCAGCTGATTCAGCGCTGAATATCAGCTGAGTCAGCATTTTCAACAGCTGACGCAGCGCAATTTCAGCTGGTTTTTTGCCGCCAAATTAGCAATTCAGCTTCTGACGTTACTAAAAATTAGCAGCTGACGCAGCACACTAGCTGAATGTTAAGCTGACATAGCGTGCTCGCAGTTGATATTCAGCACAAAATGTTTAATGTGATTTAATCACAAAAACTATGTTGCCAAATGTAAATTACACGTCACGTGGTTATTTTTGTCACCTCATCCCGCAACGATACTAGCCTATTCCCACTCATCAAAATTTGCTATTCCCCGACGCCCTCGCTTATACATCCTTAAATGCTTATATAAATACTATCTCGGGAATCTCGTAATAGTATATTATTTAACTACAGCTTTAGCGAGTGACTTATTGTTATCCGCCCGAGCGATTAATACTATTTTATATGTTTCTAAAAATTAAACAAATTAATTAAAATATTTATTAAAGAATATATTGAGATGGTCCGAGCTTTTCAAATTTATAAAATTTTCTTAATTCTAAAATTACTTCTTTTCTCGGATTCATTAATTTTTTTAACAAGAGATTCATCAAATTGTTTTTAAAATCGTAAATTAAAAATGCTCAACTTTTACCTTGCAATGTGGTCTTATACTTGTAACTTTCACGTGCACGCTTGCTCCGCATGTGGTATTGCAGCTGGTCTAACAAATTTGCTGCGACGTAATTTTAATGCATCGACTAAATTTTCACTTTTCTTCAATTTTGTTATTTTATTTGCACTGCACTTTATTAATTAAACAAAAAAACAACCTTTATAAAAATTAAATTTTACTTTTTAATTTTTAACATTTACAAAACCAATATTATCAATTGCGGGAATAACGAACATCCGTTCGTCTATTCGACGCAAAGCCCTCAGCCTAAGTCTTCTTGACAACCTTCAAGTCCTAGTCTCTTCACTTTATATTTCTCCCACCTTATTTACAGTTAAAATTTAACTATTTTACACAATATGATAAATAAATAAATAATAAAACAAATTCAAACTTTAAAATAATTTACAAAAAAATAAAATTTATTGTTTTTATGTTTTTCGAAACACGACAATATATTTTCAGTAATACCTATAAAAGAAATTCAATACGTCTTACATGCAAACTTAATGTGCAGGTGTTCTCAATATAGTTGGTGATCTCATCCTCAATGTGGTTGTCCGATCTTCTTCTTATTCGTCTATTCCATAGACTTCTCTTTTTTCCTTTTATTAAAGGTTTTTTTTTAAAGAAAGGTTTTGGTACTTGTCGAGAGTGTTGGCGAAATTATAGCTCATAGATTGAACTTGGATTTTAGATCACAACAGTGCAGTCGGCGACGCAATCGACCACTCGAACACGATTTCATTTAAAAATAATATCTCTTTATACAGACAACCGCATTCGAGTCTAATAAATTAGGAAGCTCTGTTTTTAGGTATAACTCGAAAAGCATTTTGATTTTAAAAAAATTTCTATCTATATGCGATAGATATCTCAAATACACCTATCTAGTAAGTTAGGCGTTTCTGTTTTAAGTAAAATTCGATTGTAATTAATAAAATCAAATTTAAAATGAAATTATTGTATAATGTTTGCAGTTGTTATACATAATAAAATAAAAATAAAAAAGTGATAAAATGTTGAACTGTTAAATGATGATTTGTAGAAACCGGAATATTTTAGGTTTTATATTATTAGTATTTAATGTACTTTGTTAACTAATATTTTAATTTTTTATAAAATGTTTTTATTATTTTTCTTGTTTTATTCATGCTTTTTACGAGATAACGGTAAAATAAGCAGAATTTGATACAATGTTAATTGCTTGCTAGGGTTATAAACAAAAAGTTGGCAAAAATATTGTTAGATAATTTTAAAGCTTCAAAATTACAGTATCTTAATAAAAGAAGAAAAAAGAAGTTACATTATAGCCAGAAGCTAACTAGAAATAAATCTAATCAAGCTTGACTTTACAAAGTACTTCACGTGGGAAAAATTAAAATTTTAAGAAGTTTTTCTTGCATTTTGAATGTATACTCGTACATAACAAGTTTTCGAGTTTTCCATTTAATTTAATTTATTTTTGATTTATTTTTATTATCTATATCATATCGTCATTATTATTAATTATTAGTTGGTTATAAGTAAATAATATATACACCGTAATAATGCTAATTAGCGATTTGCAGTGAACTTTAAAGACTACATGCAACGTATGAAATACAAAATAAACCACGAAGCAACAACAGAAATTACATATTCTTGAAACAATTAGATTGAGATACTGTACAGCTACAACCACAAACATTGTAAAAGCACCTGAGGGAAACGATTGCGTCTGGCGTAATTGCTTACATTGGTTGTGGTATACGTCTTACTTGAGGAATTTGCTCCTTGTGTTTATTGTTCAACCTTAAAACTTAATAAACCCTATTTTATTTTATTTTATCAAGCATTAAATAATTTTAAGTTACAAATGCCGGTAAAGATTTAAATTGTAAGAAATTTGAAATGTTTTATACTTGTAGTTGACCTTAAACTGATAATTAAACTTCAATTATAGTTGAATTATCGGTAAACATTATCAACAATATATGAAATATATTGTTGTGTTATTCTTATATACTTCCTAAAAACATCCAATGCAATGTCCAGGACATTTTTTTGGATAACCTAGAACCTATCTTATAACTTTGCCTGTTTAAACCCTTGGGTAAGATGTTTATTCTCATCTTTTACAGATTCTCTTACAAATATGAAATTATGTTCACTTGTTCTTGTTCACTTGTTCTTGTTCACTTGTTCTTGTTCACTTGTTCTTGTTCACTTGTTCACTTGATGTTCTTAACTTTGAATGAATTTTGTATGTTAAGACTCTATCCTGAAAAATATAATTCGTTCTCATAGGTACCGGTCGGTCGTAAGAGGATTTACGAGATTTACATTATAAAGTAAAAATAAAAAAAAATTTCAAAACAAACCCAGAAATATTTACTAACCCCACTATTTTAATTACTATTACAAAATCTACTACTTCATCAGCTTGCTACACTTCAGGTTTACATCAAAAGTCAAGTAACGCCCAAAAATATTATTGAAGTGAAACTTTTTTGCTGAGGTGTTTACAATTTTCAAGCTTTACAAAAATTCCGATCGAACAGTTTCTTCATTAAAAAGCAAAATATAAAGGTACGAGAAAGTTATGTTTTCCACCCAAAAATTATTTAAAAAAATGCAAATTCGGTGATTAATACTTTATTGAAGTAAGCTGCAGCGATTCTAGCATACGAATTTACAATGCAGTATAAATATTAGAAAAAAAAAAAAAACAAAAACGAGCGAGCAAACCTTACAGTACTCGAATATGATGTGTAACATCTGACATCTCACCTTGGTAGTAAGCAACATTATTATTTGAAATAATTAATAATTATAATTTATTTAAAAATCGCAAAGTAGGTGGAACGGCATTACGTTACCAGTAACCCTAATCTGTAACAGATAATACAAATTAAAACTATTTTATTAGATTAACCCTCATAGCGTAGTGCATTATGTACTCGAATCATAATTACATCATTTGGTGATCGCGAGTTTGAAAGATTTTTTAATGGTATTTTATAATACAATAATTGATGTCTATGTATTGCGATAAAATAATTTTGGCGCTCATTAGTCAAATCAAATAGCGCGCGCTTTTCTGGCTTCCTGTTACCTGTTTCCGTCGCATTTTACAAAATTACCCCCATAAGCAAGCGGAAAGATGTTACATATCAAAAATTGAAAATGCATGTAACCGTCACACGCAATTGAAGTAAAACTTTTTTGGCATTATGACAGATGCCAATTAAGTTAAAAGTAATATTTATTAATTATATAAAGGGATTAGAAGCTTGTTCATTTCCGAATGTAATTCAAGGTTTTATCCACGACTGGCTGAAACCACAAGTAAAAATTTTGGTTTTGAAAAACGTCAGATTTGACAAATTTATTTTTATCAAGAATACTGATTTTGAGCTAAATGCGAACCCATTGGTGTATGTATTATTAATTCTAATTCACTAGTGTATTAAAAGGCTTTTAATGCACGGAAAACGAACGTATTAAACCTTCCTAATATAGTGGTCGTGGATAATAGTATATTATCTACGCGGGAGATATGAGATGCAATACCGGCGAAGAATTTAAGAGCCAGAGAGCCGTAGGCCCGAGAGCTTTTGAATCATGAGTCCGGTAATGCATCGTTATCTCACGAGTTTGATATACTATTTTATGTACTTCCTTGCTTAAATAGCATTTAATATTAAATAATAATTAAAATAATTTGCATTCTACAAATGAAAACATAAAAAGCTGATTACCTCAAAAACGAGACAAGGTATCGAAAAACTACCTAAAAATATCTCCCCCCCCCAACCTTCACACCACCCCGCCGCGCCGAGGGTAGAGTTTTTGCTACCAGATGCACTAATTAGCGAGCACTAACTCCAAGAAATATAGATGAAAGCTCGATTGAAACAAATAAAATAATTTTATTACCATGGGTGACACTTTTGATGTTGATGAAGCCGCGGCAAAGATTGCAGAGCAATTATTGCCGAGGATATCAAAAAAGAAATATGAAATACAGTACGCGAAATTTATTAAATGATGTAATGGCAAAAAAATAATGAGTTACACAGAAAACGTGCTACTAGTTTATTTTAGAGAAGAATTAAAATCGGTTTACATCGGGCTTATTATTCGACGCTAAAATCAACTCTTAATATAAAACATGATGTCGAGATTAGTTAATCCCCAAAATTAATAGCATTTCTGAAAAGAAAAAAATGTAGGCTATAAACCTAAAAAGGCTTATGTACCTACTAACCACAGAGAAGTTGGATAAATTTCTTACCAACGCGCGAGACAATCAATATCTGATAATGAAAGTAAATAAACAAAGTAAGCATTTTATAAGAACAATTTCAATAAAGCATTTTGCAGGTTGCACTTATTTTGGGTGTGGCAAGAGCATAGAGGAATAGAGTTAACCAAATTATCCTTAATTTTCCGCCTAAATTTTCTGCCTGCAAAAGTTCTCCAAAATATTGCAGCTTACTTGAACATACTCCATCCATCCCAATATACTGGACATAGTTTTAGACGAACCTCAGCTTTCTTGTTGGCGGATTTGAGGACCTCGGTTGACATTCTGAAAACGTCAAACGTCAGAGAATTATAACTCCCTTGAGAATTTTACAAATATTAATCAACGCAGCAAGTAACCGCTGTCATACTCACGCCATTTGATGGAGAAAAGTACGCATTTACTTACCGGAAGTAAACTATAAACGGATATAAAACTATAAAAATAGGATATTCAAATGGCTGTCAATATTATATTTACCATAAAGCTCTTTTATTCAATAGAAAATCTAGCAAACTAAATTATGAAATCTGAATATAACCTTAAATTATATTATGTCAAGCTTGACAGACAGTCAAATTCACAATAGAAACTATTTTCATTATAATTATTATGCACGCTAAGAGCTAATATGTAATCATTTTTCAAAGCATCATTGTGTATCATTATTATTTTCGATGTACCGTATTTTTAAATTCACCCCCTTATAACAAATTTATTTTAGTTCGTGCTTATTGCACCAATGTTACTAGTTATTAATTTAAAAATACCGCCATATTGCCGTGACACATTTCCGTAACGCATATCCGTCGCATTGTCGAATTTACCTTCGACAATGTTTTGTTTATTGAACAATGAATTCGTTTACTTAAAAAAATGCTTATAATATAATTTATAATATAATATTTATCAGCAAATAAAAGTATCGGAAATGTTGAGCAAATTTTGTTCTTAGGCTTTCGGTGAATTCTTGGGAATACTATCGTGTATGTGATTTGGTTATACATAACATGGGCACCCATCCAAGTATTGACCCTGAACCAAAATTGCTTCACTTCTTCGTTCGGACAATAACAATTACGATTAAAATATTCTTTATTAATTATTCATTTTACAATAATTGTTGGCCAAGGAACCCTTACAAGAGTGTTCTTGATCTTACATTTTAATTTTTGTAGAAATTTAAGACCACATCGTATAAAACTTATCTCCTGATTCCTTTCTGTTGCCGACTGTGAACGACAATAATGCATTTGGTATTTTAGTTTAAAAGCGATGTTGGCGTAGTCCATTTAATTTCTCGTTATTTGTTAGAAAACCTGGAAAAAACAACTTTTGGGGGTACAAGAACTTATTTTTATTTACGAAAAAGAAAGTTCCATGCATACATTTTTCTTCTATGCACAAATTGAATTCTAACCCGAGAAGCTTTATTTCTTCTTTTACTCCGGATTTAAGCGCGTCCGCCAGTCCCGGACAGTTTTTTGAACTCAACGCATAAGTATAAGTCGATATAAGCGATAAAAGCAATTTGTTTCTTTTTGAGCCCAAATCTTAATTCTGTAAGTTTTTGTACACTCTCTTACTTATTTCGAAAAGAAAATTACAATGGCACATGTGGATTTTACGTAGTATAATATTTTTATAAGTAAAGCTCTTTTTTGCTGAGGTTACAATTTTCCAGCTTGCAAAAATTCCGATCTGAATAGTTTTTTTATTAAAGGAAGTAAGTAACGGCAAGCGGTCACCAAGTACTAACCGCGACCAACATTGCTTGACTTCCGTGAACGAACGAGAACGGTTATACACAATGCGTTATTGTCGTTGCTTTAATGATTAGTGTAATACTTATTAATGTAACATTATTTTAATGTAATAAATAAGAAATTTCACTTTTGTCGCGCGTGGACTTCACGCCACATTCTTTTTGTTGATCGCTAGCCTGACTTGCTTAGCATAGAAAATTTTATACGAGATCTTGATATCTTCGTATTACCTTACCAGAGCTACCCAAAAGTAAGAATTGTGATTCGAAGTGATTTGACAGTTTTAGAAAATATGTCTAAGGTATGTATGCATTATTTGATTTTAGCGTGACAACTCGAAAAACTGTGAATAGGTATAAATATATTACATTTTCGTTTGAAAGAAAATGTCACATTTGTATAAAAATTATTACGTAACATTTAACACTATTTCAAAAGTAATAAATGAAGAAAGTTTTGTTTTTCTTAAATAATGTTGTTATAACTATTTCTTAAATCGTCTAGGTACTTTCAGCTTTGAAATTTTTATTTGTACTTGGCTATTGTTTGCCATGAAAAATGACTGCGACAGCCCAAAGAAAGCAAAGATTTTGTTATTGTCTTCACGGATTGTGACGAACGTACCATCCGACTATAATTCAACGAATAAAATGAAGGATTTTTAACAATAGTCTTTTGAGAGTTTTTCGGTAGGAGCGTAAGGATTATTAATACGTTTCCGCATCTTTACTTAAAATGACAGTCTAAGATTTCTTTTACAATTTTCATATTTTCGTAGCTTCGTATTTGTGCCTTTGCGTGTAAGGTGTCAAAAATGTACAATTAATTGAATAGATAATTGATGAAAATTAAATTGTACGAGTTTTTCGAATTTTTTTTAAGATGTATTAATTATTTTAAGCGATGTATAAGATTAATATTCTAAAATTTCGTTATTAATCATTTGAAATATAATTTTAAGACACTGCCAGTCCTATAATAACTTTGTGATATTGAAAATGTTCAGAATCTAGATGGGAAATATAACGCAGTTCGAAAGTAAAATTGATATGAAATGTTTTTGGTTCCTTCCTGCCAATAGATTTGGAGATCAAAAGTGACACAACTTTAAAACTGGAAACAATGCGGTAGCTAAACCTCTGCCAGACTACGGTATGTCTAAACTCGCAAGTTTAACGGCTTTAACGAAGTTTGTGGGTTTAGTAAGAGACACCGGACAACCAAAATGACTTCCAGTTAATCCAATGAATCTAAGTGCAATTTATGAGTTAACCAACTTTTATCATTTTAATTTTATTGAATATCATTTATCATTTAACTTAAACAGTAAAGAAAACCTTAAAAAGAAAAGATTAAATATAAATATTACACAAAAAAAAATAAAATTATAATAATTAAATATCCCTATAAGTTAAATTTATGTACATAATCTAACAAATTTGATGAAATTGTACTGAAAAAGTTTTTCATTTTAATTAAATGCTATTTTATATTTTTCAATTATGGAAGTGTACAAGAAAATGTCAAATTTGAGAAGTTGGCGGAAATTGAATGTTAGTGTTGAGTAGCTGTCATTAGTATGTTTTCATACTTTGGATTCATTTATTGTTAGTTCACAGCAACACAATGTTCAAATTTTTACACAGGTAAACATATATTTTCCACTTCTAAATATTTTCTTGTCACCTTGTAATTTAAAATTATTAACTTTTTAAGATAGTGGTAGTATTCCTGAGGGAAATAATTTTTTAAGTTATACAATAACAATATAGATTAAAATTGACAGATTAATATTGGTGTAACGAACTAACCCTTTTTTGAAAAATATCTCGAGTTAACCGTTCTAAGTGCTTTCTGCATTGTTGCATTAAATTAATAAATTATTCATGACGGTATTTTAAATTCAAAATGGTTTAATGAACGATCTTTAATATTATCAATTTGTTTCCTAAGTTTACTAGCGCCCGCTTGCACCAATTGCTGAAGCATTATTATAGACAGTGGCGGCGCCTCCGCTGTTAATAAAATGGCACCAATTTACTATAACGAAAATTTTATAATTCTAGTTTTATAGTTTTATAAAAGTAATTTCTTATTTTTATTATGAAAATAATTTTATAAAAAAATAAACAATAATATTTATTCTTAATAAATTTATTTAATTTATTAATTTTATAATTATATTATAATAAAAAAATAATATAAATTTATTTAATTAACGGTAAATGAAATAAAATTTCAAATATCCTTATTGTCGACCGTAAAAACTAAGAATAAGAAATAAATAGTTGAGATAGAGGTCGTTATAATCTACAAAGTAGATAAATTTCAAAATACAAATTTGTAGCAGGACATCGGTAGTCAGGACCGTATTAGGAATCAATAACGAATGAAAAAAAAATATAAAAAAAAAATTATTAAATTCAAAACGCCTGAACGAACGACATGTTTCGGACTTATTCGTGGTATTACCCAACGAAATTGACCTCATCAGGCTCATATTGACAAAAAAAATATAAAATTAAACTTACCATTCCCTTCAACCGATCATGTAAACCTTCCACGTGCTCTAAACTAACCGAATGCCATACTAAGAAAATGTATTTTGAAAGTTAGTAAGCGTCCACTAGCCCTAGTGGACGCTTACTAACTTTAATTACCTTTTAATTACTAATTCATTTAATTACTTATTAGTCTTTATATTTTTTTTTTCATTCGTTATTGATTCCTAATACGGTACCTTTCACGTGCTCTAAACTAACCGAATGCCATACTAAGAAAATGTATTTTGAAAGTTAGTAAGCGTCTACTAGCCCTAGTGGACGCTTACTAACTTTAATTACCTTTTAATTACTAATTAATTTAATTACTTATTAATCTTTCTATTTTTTTTCATTCGTTATTGATTCCTAATACGGTCCTGACTACCGATGACCTGCTACAAATTTGTATTTTGAAATTCATCTACTTTGTAGATTATAACGAGCTCTATCTCAACTATTTATTTCTTATTCTTAAATTTATTTAGTTTATTAATTTATAATTGAAGGGGCCAGTGGATAAAAGGGCTATGTGACAAAAACTGTTCATTGAGTAAAGAGCCATTTAGTTTTTTTTCTGTTGCACATAGCCCCTTTTTCAAGTTAAAATATCGATAAACAATGTACATTTCACATGGTAAAAAAGTGTATGAGTTGCTTTTACACATAGCCCTTTCATTCAGGACAAAATATCATCAAATATTAGGTCATTAAAAAATGTCACATAGCCCCTTTATCCACTTGCCCCTTCAATTATATTATAATAAAAAAATAAAAACGAAATATAAAAATAAATCCAACTATTGCTGAAACATGTAATATGTAGTGAAAAGAAAATACCAGCTATGATTTTTGATTTACAATTCACTACAGTTTAAAAATTGATTTAACCCATATTGTATTTATACCGAGTACATTTTGTTAAATCACAATTATTTAGATAAATTTATTTTAAAATTGAAAATTTTTATTTTATTAAATGCTGTTAAAATCATTTTAAGTTTAATAAATTATTATTATTTAATTTGCAAAAATATTATAAATATTGGGAGAATTAACAATTTATATACAATTACCTGTGATATGTTGATAATATTTTTAACTTTAAAATTTCAACTGTTAAGCGGTTTACTCACAATTTAAACGCACATTGGGCATTGTAATAATCAAATACGATTAAATTTCAATTATTTTTAAAGAATTTGAACAAAATCTTTTGGTATCTTAAATTTGACTTGTAAATAACACGTTTATTTAAGAGAAAAATCACAAATTTTCAACATAGTCTCAATACATAACTTTAAACGTTTACTAAAATTATCAGCAGCAGTCGAAGCATTTCATCCCAGACATTGACAATAGAGACACGTAATGACTTATTATGTTGTTATACTTACTTTATGTGGTATGGCACAGGCTTTAGTCTCCAAGTATGCTCAAACAAAATAGTCGAAAAGATTTAAATACGGAGATTTAAATTTTTAAATCCTAAAATGTTGATAAAATTCGGAAATTTCTCTCGAATCCATTGTGAAGCAGAATCTTGTTGGAAAGTCCAATTATTATTTAGATAATGCTTAGAACTACAAGTCTAGAGAAGAACAATTTCCTCAATAATTTCACAGTTATAAATATCTTAATTCACACTTTGACGAAATCAAGTCAATTCGTTGATGAATTTGAGCCATAGCTTTCCTGTTACGGTAAATCCAGCCTAACTGTAACAGATTTAGATGTTTGGTTTTAGTAACAATTCCAGCCGTTTTGTTATTCGATTATTTTGTTATATTAAACAAAAAGTAATATTATAAACATTTTTGAAGCTATTTTGAAGATAATAAACTAGTATTTTATAACTTAAAATGAAAGTATAAAGGTAAGTAATTATTTTATTTTGAATGATTTAAATTGAAAACATGTTTTGTTAATTTTAAGTTAAAAAAAAACAAATAAAATATTAGACATGTAAAGCTAAAGCTTTTTTCCCATGAAGAGGAAATCTTTGCAATTATAAGTTGTTAAACTATTTTAAAAATTTTAATGACTACGAACGAAGTGGCAGTGTTACCAGTGCAGAGACGTTCGGAGAGGTTCTATAACACCAGAGTAGTTTTAAATTAAAGTGAGATTAGAAAGAGGTAAAATTATAGAGGATGTAAATATTTGCTTTTATAAGCATTCCTCCAAGGAAGGTAGCATTTACAAAAATTTCTGAAAAGAACAGGTCTTTTCGTCAAAGAATGAAAGGCAAACATTTTTTCTCGGGCAGTTTTTAGGAAAACAACGGTTTTCACAGAAATTCTGAAAGTAATAAAGAAGGTGTAGGTAAAAAAAATAATTTATTAAGCCATATAGCTAAAAAATTAATAATATCGGAGCTATGGCCGTTTGAAATCGAAAAATGAAAAAAACCCCGAAGAGTTTAGACTTGGACAAAAATTTTATTTGAATGTTTGTCTTAGTAAAGTGTATTTTATCACCACCTCAAAGCTTCTCTAAGGTCACGAAGACATCCTGTATATTTTTGGTCTCAAATTAGTTAGTAAGTCAAAAATTACGATTTTAGAAGAGGGCAGAAAAACAGTTTCATTGCGTTTACAGTAATTATTGTTAATATTAAACTTAAAATATGATAATGAAACCTCTTTAAAAAAAATTGTATGGAGGTATTTTCCAAAAATATTTTTAGGTTTATTTTGTATATAACGTATATAACTTACTTGTTATTGAACCTTACAAAATGAGACACGAGTTATTGTGATAAACGAGGTATTGGTTTTCTGCCTATATTGGTGTGACAGAATTTTTTTGAAATTACTATACAGCTTAATAGATGGTGGTGCTCGTGAAATAGATTTCATTGATCTAAAAATCTAAAAATGAATTTTTCTGACTTACGTGGTATTGATTTGAGATCATCGATATACAAAATAATTGAGTTCAAAATAATAGCAGTGTTATATCATAAAGACGGTAATCTTAATAATTTTCTTATTTGAGTTGCTGGTGTTGTATAATTGCATGTTATAGCATATCTAAGATTAAAAATGATAATTAGCTTATCAGATGCTTCATTAGCAAAGTAATTGAAGTATTGCTTACCACTTCGTTGTTATTTTGGAATTTTAGTACGATCAAAATAATAGCAGTGGTAACTTGTTTTTTTGTATTTGTAAGTTTTGTTCCTTTTATATCGTGGGTTCGGGGACTCTCAATCATGCCAGGGGTCCGCGGACTATTATTTGGGAAACACTGCTTTAGAGGGTTCCTGTTTTATACATACCAGAGCACATGGCTAAGAAAGGCTCTGACGAAATATGCTCTTTTGTGTTTGATTTCATAATGAATAACTTGAAATTAAACATATTATGCATAATTATATTTTGTGATTCTGTCAGAGGTCGGAACATAAATTTTACTAATCAATAGATAAGTGGTTTAGGTAGTGTAACTCGATATTAATCATATCAAATTTTTAGAATAAACCAAAAAATGCACAAACACTTTTTATGAAGTAGGGTCTTTTTTAAAGACCGGCTTTAAAAAGTGTTTGTGCATTTTTTGGTTTATTCTAAAAATTTGATATGATTAAAAATTTTACTTTTTTCGATTTATGCATTTCATGGTGCAGGAAGTAAAAAGACCTAAGTCCATAAAAATTACATTTCCTATAAGAGGATACTCTTATTTAGAATGTGATAAAAATGCGGGCTTACTAAATCATAAATCGAGAATGAAGTTACTTGATGATTGGTACGAGCTACTTTGGATTCTACTAGCTAGAATCTACTAGCTACTTTGCGAAAATGTTGAAACCAAAATAATATGTTCCAGCATATGTTTGCTGTTTATAAAGGAGATTAGCTCTAACGAGAATGATGTTCGAATACTGAGCTATCGGACCAAGTCTTATCAAAAACCCATTAGAAAAAATGGAAAAAAAAATTAAGTTAGCGGAAAGCGAATTCAGACTTCAGACAATAAAATTTTATTTTTGTTTATTATATCAACTTAAAATTAATAATTTAATATTTTTTTAGATTATATTACAATAAATAAAGTAAAATATTTAAATCTGAGGAATTTAAAAGTATATTGCAAAAATCCAACTACAACTGAAATTTACAAAACCTTGCCACACGAAGACAAGCAGAGCAAAAAAAAGTAGTTTTCTTTATGGACATTTCTTGTTGTATTCCTGAGAATACAACCTATATAATTTTAATTATTAATTTTATTAAAAATAAATTTTTTAGTTTATTATTATGTAAATAGAAAATAATTTAAAAAACTTTAGAATTTTTTAAGTGTTTTTGTGGTATTTTTGTTTTTTGTTCTTTATTTTTAAGTAATTTTTACCATTTCTAAGCTTAATTTTTTCAGAATTCTATTTTCTTGTTTATTCAAATATTCTAAGTTCAACTCTGTTAAATGTGAATTATTGTCATTTCGGTTTCGTTAAATATTATGTTTCTTCGTAGTATGTATTATTTACTTAATAGTTAAAAATTTTATTATTTTAACATTTTGTTAAGTTTGATTATTTTATTATTATGTATTTCCAATAAAAAATTTTTTCTAAAATGTTTTTATTAATAAGTAGTTTTTATAAAATTCTTATATAAATTTTTATACTATTTAGTTACTGTAAAAGCATTAGCATTAAAAATCAAAATTTTTCAATATCTTTTTTTGTGACATTTTTTGTTTTATTCCTGTAGCTCATGATGATAGCCGAGTAGCCGCAAAAGTAATGCAAAAGACTTTTTAGATTTTATTTGAATTTGGAAAATTGTGTACATTTTTTATTTGAAAAGGTTGGTAATCGAGTGAGAGTAGAAGTTTTTTTCGCCCAAAATAGCCGGCGCAGCAAACGTTTTATTTTGCTCCGCTGATTTCGTAAAAAAATTTCGTATTTTTGAAAATTGAAAAGTGATTTTTTTGGATGCATGTTTTATTTAAAATTGAAAGTAAGTGAGAATATTTGATGTTTCGATGGTTTTCTAGTAACGACAGCACTAATTGGTATTTGAAGGATTATAAAAAAAGAGATATGAAAAACATTGGTAATTCACTTTAAAATTAATATGAAATATTTTAATTTTACATAACAATACATATAATAAATTACGTAAACTGATTAATAATAGATTTAAACGCGTACAAGCATTTCTATGATTCCATTTCCAATTAAAATCACCATATATTCAGTACGCCACACTATAACAATAACTTAGATATAAACAATAAAATTATTTTACTAGCATTCGTCTCATTTTATAAAGATGCAGTTATTTATATGGTTCTTAATTGCACAATTATATGGTCAAGATGTCTTATTGCTTTCCTCTGAATTGGTAAATAATTTATGTTCGATTTGGAGTATGAAACTTTTCGCACACATTTATCTGGAAAATTATGCACACTAACTTGCATTATTCACACACACTTTTCATTATAATTAAATTTTTTTTGCTACTTAATAATACATTATGTAAAAATATCGCATTGAATATATTATTATGACGGATATATTAAAAAAAAAAGTTAAAAACAGCTACTATGTAAAATAATTATGTAATATAATTTTTTCTATTAATTAGTTCCCGTGTAAAAAATAAGTATTTTAAATAAATACAACTTTATTATAATAGTATGATATAGAAATCCGTTCTGTAATCAAGCAAATAAATTTATCATTTTACATGTTAATTTGTAAAACAAGTTGTATTACAAGACCAGACTGATTAGATATAAACTTTCAAATAATTGAATTAGCGTTATTAGAATAAGTTAATGCAGTGCTATTCAGACATTCTATAAATATTGTAGTTAGTCAAACAAATTTAAAAGATATGGTTTTAGTAGGAAGGAAAACAAAAAGTAAAATCTCATAGTGTTCTTAGTGTTCTTAGTTTGAAACTCAGTGATTGAGTAAACATCCCGCATACAAATAAAACTGTATGCATTCTAAAGCAGGGCGCTTCTGCAAAGTCTAATATTTGTATTGATTTCTAAATTATAACTGCTGTTTACAACATTGAAACCAAAAACTTGGAAAAGTTTTAAATATATACTGCCGTTTATATATTATGCGGGCTAAAAGATTTTATTTTCTAGCTAAACTTTTTCAATTAGTTTATCAAGTTTTAAGCAACCACATGAAATATTTAATAAGCTTACTAAAGCGTTTTTTAAATTTTTGGCAAGTGATTATTATATCTAGCATAATAAATAATTTAAAATTTAATTTTGATAAACAATAATAATTATACAGTGGCGCATTAATTTTAAATTTTAATTACACTGTAGAGAGCAATGGAGAATTTAGAAAACGTGAAATATGCCGATCTCAAAATTTCCGACCAATATATCCCTTGAAGTAGAATATCTAAAGGGGTGTGCTCAAGGGCATATATCATTATTACTATAGATTTCAATTTATCCTTTGTCATCTCCAGCTTGATTTCAACACGTTTTCCAGATTTTCGAAAATAAAAGCACACTTCGAAAATTTTAAATATTTGTATATAATATAAGAGAAATCTTGATAAACAAACTTGGAAATGTAGGAAAATTTTATTTTACCGGCATATGTTTACTAAACATCACAAATTCATACTTTCTTGAATTTTGATCAGAAAAATCAAACATAAATTTAAATTTATTGTCGATTTGACTGCTTATAAAAATAGCTTATTGACATGCAACTCTACACCATTACATTTTATATCAAGTTTGTTTTAGCATATAAAGTAAAATTCTACGAATATTTGTCAATGTTTTTAATTAAAATTTGCTAAAATAAAAATTATTACTTCGAAAAGGTAATATAAATAATGAACTTGAAAAAAATAGCTTAGTTTATGCTTTGAAACGAAACTTTCTTAAAATATATAAGTTGGTAGCTGTTTCATGGAACTTTAGCTTTCAAGCAATAAATCAACTCTAAGTTTCTGCTGCACGGTTTACCACTGCATAAATTAGTGATCAAGAAGACTGCATTCGACGTAAGATATGTGCCATTTTAAATCATCAAACTTATTCTATGATCCATCTAAAAAAACATCTGACAAATGTAGTAAAAAGTTTTCAATTAGCCAGTATCTTTTTCACGACCGCTTATTAAACTCGTTCAAGCCATTCTCTGAAGCTTCACAAAACAGGAACAAGAAGTTAAAATTAAGTTTAGATAAGAAAGGTAAGAAGTATTCTCAGTTTAATTACAAAAAGTTAATAGAAGAACATGATCGATAATAAAATGCGCTCTTTAATTAATTATTATTATCATTATTATTAAATTTCTGTATTCTAAAATGCAAATTCTTTACAATATAATAAGACGATAAAAGGATTTGACAATAACTTATAGACGATGTTTTGATTCAAATTTTTGTAACATTAGTCTTTTTTAATTAAATTTTAGATTGACTGAAAGAAAATCGCTTTCTTAGTCTATCTTGAAATTCCATGAATTTTTTGAAACATTCTAAACTTAAAATTTAAAAATAATTTGTGATTAATTTGTAATTTACTGTTTCTTTTATCAATTTTAATCAAATTCTAACTCAATGGGATAACGTAGTAACATATTCTTTTATTAATGAAACGATTTAATTCTTTTTAAATTAAATTAATATTTTTTAATTATAATTTTCTTCTTAATAAAAATTTCATAGTAATCAACACAACAAAACGAATTTTTTTATATTTATTTCCCTATTATTATCGACAATTAATAGCTATTTATCTACTTATATTATCATCTTTGGCTACCTTTAGCTTTATATCATGTATTTATTGTCGTGTATTTTCTTACAATTTAAGAATTGGTAAAAATGGGAAATGAATTTTATGATATTATGTGTTTTAAATTAAAAATTTTGTTAAAAATTGAGCTTGGCAGTAAGGTAGGAAGATCGGTCAAAAATGGTCAAAATTGTTCGCTTGCGTTGTATTTTAGAATTTGAGTATGATTTAAATTAAAAGTGCGAATATTTAAATTAAAAAAAATTGTTTTATTCAAGAAAAGTAAAATTCAAAAGGAAAATTTTAAATATTTCAAGAGAACGACAAATTTTATGATAAGAAGGCAGCTAGCTGCAAGACGGTATCGTATACCTAGAATTTTAACGTTACCAATTTATAATTTTATTACAACAAAAATTAAATTATTTAAGAAATATTTGAAATTGAAAGGTGATTTTTTAAAATTTTGAATTGTTAATTCAAATTGGACACAAATTGGACGAACTAATTACACTAAATAAGTCGCTGAAAACAGAGCATGAAATCAAAACAGAAGTCGATGAGTTAACCAAAAATATTCAAACAGCAGTTTGGTATGCCACTCCTAACACTAACACGACATACCAAAAAGAAAGAGTCCCACCCAATATCCAACAAAAAATCGCTGAAAAAAGAAGACTTAAAAAACAATGGCAGCAAATAAGAACAACAGAAAACAAAGCCAAGCTTTACAAATCCAGTAATAAGGAGCTAAAAGAGATGATAATGGAAACCAAAAACCAAGGTATCCAAGATTACTTAGAGAGCCTAACACCAACCGAAGCCACAGATTACTCTCTCTGGAAGGCAACGAGAAAACTTAAAAGACCACAACTGCATCATCCACCAATTAAAATGAAAAAAGCAACAAATGAGCTAGAAACGATATAGAGAAGGCTGAAGTATTTGCCAGACATCTAGAAGAAGTTTTTCAACCACTTCCCTCGCTGTCAACTTTAGAAGAAGAAAAAGAAATTTCAGTACTTTTTGCTTTTGACTTAATTACGGGAAAAGTTCTACAAGAAGTTTAAGAAAAGTGTCTAAAATTGATCACCTTTATTTTTAATGCAATACTACGGTTACACTACTTTCCAAACTTGTGGAAAGTTGCTCAAATAATGATGATTCCTAAACCCGGCAAGAAACCAGAAGATGTCAAATCATATAGGCCTATAAGTCTGCTACCAATGCTCTCCAAAGTATTTGAAAAAGTATACCTAAAAAGATTAAACGGTTACTGTCAGACAACGATCATCACGAATTTCACAATTTCAACTGCACTATAAGAAAGAGCACAATTTTCTGAGTATAATGCAACAAAAATTTTTGCGGTCCATGCATTCGTTTTCGAAAAAACGGCATTTTAAAGTTATATAAAAGCAGGTAGTTGTAACCCGATACACCCCGTTGCAACGTGTCGAGCCACGGTCAACTGGCACGTTCCGTTCCTATTCTTCATTTTGTTGACAGTACGAGTGCTTTAATACACTCTTGACGATACAGCGATATTGGCATCACACCCGGATTCAAACAAAGCGTCCAGAAATCTCCAATCCAACCTGGACAAAATACAAACATGGTTGCGAAAATGGCGCATTAGGACTAATGAATCCAAATCAGTTCACATCACCTTCACCTTAAACAGGCCAACATGCCCACCAGTTAAGTTAAACAACCAACAACTTCCCCAGGCTTAAACTCACTAAACGGAAACAGCTCGGCATCAAGTTTAGCCAGATGTACTGGCTGATTGGCAGAAAATCGCAGTTAACTCTAGAAAACTAATTAATACTCTACAAAGCAATCGTCAAGCCAATTTGGACCTACGGTATACAACTGTGGGGTTCAGCAGCCAATTCTAACATCGAGATTCTGCAGAGATTGCAGAACAGTCATAAGAGTGATGGTCGACGCACCTAGATACGTGACAAATGAAGTGATACAGGGTGATATACCATTATCTTCCGTTAGGGAAACATTTAAAACATTTAGTACTAAATATAGTGAAATACTGCAACATCATCCTAACGTATACGCAAACAAACTACTGGTGAACACGGATGAAGTTCGCAGATTAAAAAGATACCAACCTACGGACCTAATAAACAGATACCTATAAATGAAGTGCAAGTAAAACATAAAAACTAAAAGTGTTATAAATAGATATTGTTCAATGGAATAATTTTCTTTCATGTTATTGTTACATTGTCAGATGAGACGCCTAATGCCTATCAGGCAAATTGCTGTATTCTTGGAGTTAATAAAAATAAAAATAAATAAATAAATAAAATTATATTATTAAATAATCTTAAAATGAACAAGTTAATTAAACGATTTTTATTAATGTTTTTATTATCAAGTGGACCCAAAAACAGACATGGTCAGGAAGATATCTCAATTTTAACTCTTACCATCACAAAAGCCAGATAATAAGCACGGCCATAGGCCTCGTGAATAGATCGCTAAAATTAACCCATGGGGACTACAGAAAGCAAACTTTAAAAATTTCTAAAGAGACTCTGTTTAAAAATGGTTTCCTAAGACCCCTGGTAAAGAAAATTATTAAAGATCGTGTTAACAAACTTTATAATGGTAACAGTATAAAGAAAAAAACATCCAATTTTGCTGTTATGGCTTATGTCAAAAGACTTAGTAAAAAACTCAAGAGAATTTTAAGAAACCACAAAATTAATATGACATTTAAATCAACCAATAACATTAAACAGCTGTATACTAAATTAAAAGATTCCTACAGAGAAAAAATCAGATCTAATCTATAAAGTTGAATGTAAGAATTGCAACCTAGTATATTGAAATGGTATTTTTGTAGAAAATTTACCTCACACTTGCTTGTCCGTAGCAACTCTTGAGTGCGGGAGCAGTTGATAATTTTTTAGGGGTCGAAGGGTTCTTGTTCGTTTTCTACAGCCAATAGTTGCTGTGGTAATTTTGTACCAAAATAAAATAATAAAAAAAATTAATTTCTCCAAAAATAATTATTATTAAATCGCATGAAATTTAAATTCAACGCAAAACTTTTAATATTTAAAATAGAATCGTAGTTTTGATTTTCCGCTTATCAAAATCGCCCGCTTATCAATATTGGCATTCGTTCGATCAAATATAATTTTAAAACTTTTCAACTTTAAAAAATCCAAATCCAATTTAATAATTTTCACTGTTCTCTTTCCAATTTTATCAAACTAATCAAATCTGCTATTTCTCAGTAGCTACTAATCAAAAAAATTCTAAAATAATTCCAAAGTTCAAAAATACTTCCAAAATAACGGAATAATGCATACGCATAAAATCCACTTTATTCAAATCAAATCGAAATAAAGTATTAGTTACAATTCTCAAAGTTATCAAAACTCAGCGGGCATACACAATCTCGCACCCGCTGTCGGCCATAGTTGGCCAAAAAAGCCTTTATCTCTATCTTTTCTGTCTGTACTTCTCCAATTCAAACGTTTAAAAATGAAATTAACAAATTTTTACAATTTAGTACAGTGTGGGTCAAAATATTTTGTTTCACGACAATATATTGGACAAACGAACTAATGGCTGCACAAAAGAATGATTGGACATAAATCAACTGTTCGTTGTAATAACCCAAACTCTACTGCCACTGCAAAACATATATTAGTCAATGAACATGATGCAGATTTTAAAAACGCTAAAATTATTAAATCTGTTATTAATTATAAAGAAGCAATTCTTCACGAAATGAAAAGCATCAAAAGAGAAAAGAATTCAATGAACAGGAAAACTGGAAAACTGAACAAAAAATGGTTTGAGCAATATATTACTGTGGATTTTCTGTGGAAAATCTATAATCTGTCTATGCCTCGGGTTAACCCTGGTGTGTGGGAGCAGTTGGTAATTTTGTAGGAGTCGAAGGGTTCTTGCGTTTTCTACAGTCAAAAGTTGTTGCTGATAATTCGTTTTCCAAAATAAAATAAAAATTCTTTTAATGCAAATAAATAATTTCTCCAAAAATAAATTTTAAATCGTATTCAATTTCAATAATTTATTGTAAAATGTTGTTAGGCTCGTACTTTCAATTTTATGCTTATCCAAATCGCCTTGTTATCACTTTCACACATTCGCTCGTGCAAATATAATTTTTAATTTTTCAATTTTAACTTTGCCAAATTCCATTTAATACTTTCAACTTATCTCTCTCTAATTAACCAAATCAATCAAATCAACTACCGTTCGGCAGCAACGCATCAAAAATATCCAAATTATAAAAAATATCAAAAATAATTATCCAAAAACAACGCAATAATGCATACGCATCAAATTCACTTTATTCAAATCAAATAAAAATAAATTATTACTTACAAATCTCAAAATTATCAAAACTCAGCGTATCAAAAATCAAATTCAGCGGGCATACAAAATCTCGCACCCGCTGTCGGCCATAGTTGGCACAAAAAGCCTATAACTCTACCTTTTCTCCCCACTCTGTACTTTTCCAATTTAAACGTTTAAAAATGAAATTAACAAATTTTTACAATTTAGCACAGGGTGGGTCGAAATATTTTGTTTCGCGACAATATACAGCCATCTACTCATCTAATTACCCTCATGTATTGGTGTTAAGTTTTTCCTACCTTGAAAGAAGCTCACTGCAGGTTGTCTCTTATCACACAATCACATATTTTAGATCATAGATTATTCAAATGACAATACGTTATTATTTGGTTTCCATATAAACATTGTATTAAAATATTCTGAGGAAGACGTTCACTAACTTTGAAATCTTAATAATAAAAACATTATTTAAAATCGTTTAATTAACTTGTTCATTCTAAGATTATTTAATTATATTTCAAAAGTTAAAAAATTAATTTATTAAAATTATATTACAATATACATATGTAATGTAGAGATTGTTGTCTTTTCTTGTTAGTTTTTGGGTAGGTTTGCGGTTTTTGATGTGTGAAGTTAAAGTAGTTTCACTTTACCGCGAACATTGAGTTTACCAAGTCGCATTAAATAATGGCTATAAATGAATAAACAGAAAAAAATAATAGTGAGAAATTAAAAATAAATAAAAATTAAATGAAACTTGAAATCTAAGACCTAAATCCTTGTTGATGATATTTTTTTGCTAAAACATAAAACTTACATTTTTTCAAAAATGTAAACTTTACATACAAAGGAACTGAATAATATTTTTGTTGCAAGCTATGAAACAAAAAATTAACAGTTTTTATTTTAATTTTTCAATTTTTTGATACGTAAAAGTGTTTATTAATAAATATATGATGTCGAATTTCTTTTGTCAGTTAAAATTGAAACTTGTTTATTGAATTATTAGTTACAACATATTTACTAGATGAATATACACCTACAGTAATATTGAGGATAAATACGAAACAATGCATTTATTAAGCATGACAAGTTTCTAAGTAAAATTTTACCGAGTTAAAGGTATGATTTGATTTAACGCGAGGAAAATCAACAAAATACTATTGACTGTAATGGTATTATCATGAAACTTTGTCAGTGTATGCGGTATAAAGTTGCTACTAAATAATTATTCATTGTTAATATAATTAATAACTAAATTTCGTAGTTATTGTGTCGACATTTCACAAAAGTTTACAAACCACTATGTCTTAAATCAAAATAAAAAAATAATTTTTAGAATGCTTTCCTGTATAGATTATTAATATTGTTATTAAAATTATAGAAAATTTATTATAAATATTAAAATAAATAAGAATAAAAAGTAAATCTTTTTAAAATATTGAAATTAAAAATATTTTAACAACAGAATATCAGCGTGGTCGTACCTAGAATGTTTGATTGTTATATCGAAATCGTAAGTTTGATACTCGACTAAATACCACTGACTTTTACGATTATGTCTTCCTCACAAAATGCCGACAACACCTTTGGGGTATTAAATGACTAAATTATAATCAGCTCTGGGCCTACAAAGCCTGTGTAGTTTATGAAATTATTAGAATTTTATAGTATTTACTCAGATTGTTCATTTTTAAATTTTAATTTAATTTGCATGCTAATAATTTATATTCTAGTTACGAAATATTCATAATAATAAACAGTTTTTCAGCAGTTTCCTTTCTTAAAAAATATTATCGTTTGGATGACATTCGGCTTCAACTTCTAAACATTTTGATATTATCTAACTGACAATTCTAGAGTGTTCTCTACATCTTAATTCCTGAATTAAATATATTCTCGTTCACTTAGCAATTATCAACCTTAGGGTAACCACCGGTTTTACGTGCCCTCCGTAGCACGCAGATGGTCATATTATATACATATTATGTGCATATATTGTACATATCTAATTAATTCTCCTTCTACCTTAATTTTCTGCTTTGTGTAGTGCACTCTTTAATCTTTATTAATTTATTTGTTAATTTAGCTTCTTTATTTTCTTTTCAACTGACTTTGCCACTGCCTTTCGATTTTATCAGATTTATTTTGAGTAATCAATTCATTTCTTTGGTTATTACCGGAATAATTTTCTTTATTCTCAGATTTATATCAGAGTATTTATTTATATTAAAATAAAATTTTCCTTTCATTCATTCATTGTCAACGCAGGTCATTATTTTACTTATCTTATGAGGTTTCTTTCATAGGATAATTAACTTGGCTCATTTTTCTTTAGCCCTATTGACTACCTTGATTTTTCTTACTTACTAAATCTTGAAATATATTTTCTCGCGCTATTTATTTCAAACTTATATGATATAATGTTATTAAGATGTGATAATATTTATAAGATTAAATTTTTAACATGTTGGAAGAAATTTAAATTAAAATTTAATTCATAACAGTTTTTTGCATAACTTTTTAATCTTGTACACAATATTTCCAGGTTTATCTGACGAGAATCCGAAATTCCAAACATATCTAATGTGGACAATATGTAACAAACTATAATATAATCATTCAATCAAATTAAATAGTAAATAGGTTTTGTCCTTTGTAAGTTATGAATTAAATTTTAATTTCAATTTTATCTAACATGCTAATACTTTTATTTTATTTTAAATCATTAACTTTATTGTGTATCCCAATAATTTTAATTCGTTATTCAAATCTATTATTTGTATAAACTATTTTATCTTAATTCTCTTTTTGGTGCTTTTTCTAATATTTTGCCTACTTAATAAAATTAATGTTTTGCACCTACCTTAGTTGTATTTCAAAATTATTTTGTCATCTTAATTTATTTCTTATTAAGAAAGTTATATCTTCAGTCATCCTCTGCCACATTATAATTAATTCAATTTTATAATTCCATCGAAATTTTAATCCATACTTGATCCAATGTAATTTTCCTAACTTTAATAATTACTTGAACTTTACCTGTGTTGTACCTCTTTCATGTTTAACCCCATTTGAATTATCTACCCTCCAGTTCATTTTAAATATTTCTTTATTTCTAAATATTTCTGACGTATTAAACTCAACTTACTCTGTAGTTGCCTTCTGATTTTTATTTCGTAGTTTTTTAACAATATTGTTGATCACCTAAATTTTCTTCAAATTTAATTATTTTGTGATCTTCTCTTTATTTTATTCTATAATTGATAATCAGTCATTGATAAAAAATTAATGTTGTTGCAATATTCTAATTACAATTACCTTCAGGCTGTAATAGTTCATCTGATTTTATTTAAAAATAATAAAATTGTAAAATTTTGAAATTGCCATTCTGAATAGCAGACGCACCGAGAACAGCGGATCAGATTTAGCGATGCAACAACAAATAAAAAATTATTGTAACGAAAAACAAAATTAAAACGTATTAATTACACAGAAAAAAGTGCGATGATTAGAAAGGTATGAAGATGAAAATGTTAAAAATAAATTGAGACGTTTGGAAATTTAGACATGGTGATCATGTTAAAGTCCCTACATAGTAGTACAAACACAATTTACCTTGGCTTTCAAACCTGAAAGTATTGGATAAAGATTCATTTACAATGTTTAAAAATTATTCTCAAAAAATTCTTAAAAAATATTTGAAACTTTTAAAGCTTATAATAATTATGACATTTAATAATATTATTTTATGAGTTGACAAAAAAAGTGAAACGAGAATAATTCTGTATAGTTAGCTTGAATCTGGTATTTTGATTGGTTTAAAAATACATCGACTAAATATTTAGACTATAAAAGAAATTTGTAATGTAATTACAATGCAAAATGTAATTTACTTCCTTACAAAAAATAAAGAGATTGTGTTTACAAAATGAAATCACAATTGATGAAACAAATTTCACACCTTTATACCAAAATTTTCATCTTAATATTCATACATTTCGGTACATTGTTGTGATTATTACAGATTTACAAAGAATTACAGCAAATTTGACGACAAAATTCGCATTTAGCTTTGCCATTGTGTTATACATCCATTGTTTAGAATAGTCTTTCATCCATCCCGCGAAATGTCCTTAGATAACGTTATGCATGTAATCTGCATACACTATGTTGATTTATACAATATGCTTTTGAAGTTACTTATTACATCCAATCTAAAGTATAGCGTGACAAGAGTCACTAAAATCGAGAGACACGTTTGAACTATAACTTTACCGGTAGCATTTTGCTAGAAACACGAAACCTCAAAAATAATTTTTACGAATTAAGCGTTGCAAATTTTTCTTTAAACTCATATTTTCCTAATAAAAGTTTTGAAGCGTTGCGTTGGTTGGCTTGTATAGATTGTTATCCAATCTCTTGAAACAAATTGTTAGTATCTCGCAAAAACAATGTCTGCAGTAATTTGGTATGGCTATATTTTGTAAGGGATTTCTTTTGTTCTACGTCTAAACAAAGTATCTCTGCTTCTTTATGTTCTTCATAAGCATATTCAAGAATACGTGCTAAAAATAAATAAAAAAATAGAAATAACTATATGCAAAAATTCTATTTTTGCTTTTCCCAATAATCAAATTTTATGATCGCCAAATTGTTGCTTTTCTATTTGTTTTTTAAATATCTACTGATTTACTAATTAAATTTTAAATCTCTTCGTTCATTTAAGTAGACGGCACATTATTTATTTCGCGATCATATTTATGTGACTTCAACTAAGAACTTTTATAAATATTTTTAATAAATTTTATATTACATAATCAAGAGCTTATTTTATATTTCCAGTCAAAATTAATAATTTTAAGTTGAAGCTCTATTAGAGCTTTACGTTATTTAATGTAAAGATATTTTTTAGACAAATTATATTACTAAATATTGTTCAACCTACATTTAATACAGTAGCGCTCATAAGTAAGTTGCCAGTTTTTTGCAATAAATTTTTTAAATTTTAATATTCTTTTTGATTTTTCAACATTTACTTTTTAAAAGCTTTTGAACTAAAATATATAAATATAACTGTAATTTTCTAGATAATTGTATTAATCTGTAAAAATTTAAAACTAAATAAACACAAAATATTTGCTTGCAGCCAATTATGATAAAAATGTCTTAAAACCAAACAATAAAAAAATTCATACAAAAATTACAAATTGGAACAGATAACAACTTTGCATCCTGATGCCATGCTGTCACCACACTGTCACCAGCTAAATGATATTTTTTATATTATATGCTCTTTCGTACTTCACACAATTATAAGTTTTATTTTTTATTTACAGTATTATTTGTCGTTCGAGTTTTGCTTACAAACGCTCTATCAGATTTAAATCAGTAGACTGAGTAGGTCACTCTAAGAGGCGGATTTTGTTATTGTCTATAAATAAATCTTTGACTTATGCTCTGCAGCATATTTTTTATTATTATGCTGCTGAAATATTCAGCCGTTTTCCTGTCACTATGTAGCATATAATTTCTGAATATATCGGCATACAGACATAAATCGATTCATATTACCTTTAATTCTGTGTAAAAGTTTAATGTTATCATGGGAAAATCACACATTATGATATTTCCTCCGCTGTGCATTATTTTGAGGTAATTCGATATATTGCGATGCTTCCTTGCATAATTTTTGTAATGAATTTTAAATTTTGAAAATAATTTCAATTTATAGTTTTTAGTTGGTTTGGGTGGTGCATGCGAATAATTTGCAGAGCATAAGACTCTTTTTGTTAATTTTGTTATATTTAAATCTAAATTTTATCGTTTAAAACTTTTGATCCAGTTTTTATTTCAATATGGTTAATTGTTTTTGTTTTATAATTTACCTCATGTGGTATCATACTTGCGCGTTGAACCTACGCTCGTCTTATCAACGCTTTTTTGTTGTAAAGCAATTTCACATTTATCTAAATTTTCTAAATCTTCAAAATTTTTAATCTTCATACACTTCACTTAAATTAAAACAACCTTTAAGTCAATCAAAATTATTTTTTATATTATCAATCATCAAATTATCTATTAATTTGCAGCGAACATAATTTTGCGGCCGGCTGATTTGCCATATCGGCAAAAGATCGGGTTTTCATCTTTGTTACCAACATCGTAATTAATAATTTACTTTACACATTTTTTTATATATACTGTCGTGTTTCGAAATGCAAAGAAAACATTAATTTCATTATTTTGTAAAAATATTTTAAAGTTTGGATTTTGTTGTATTTATTTGTAAACACATTGTCTAGAGTTGTTAAGTTTTGCTATGAAAATAAAATGTAAATAAAAAGGTCGGGAGAAGTAAGAGTGGAAGTACGGCTCGGAGGTCAAAAAAAAAAGAGACGGGCTCTGGCCGTGGTGCCAGGCGGATGAGACGCCATACCCGATAATTAAAAATTTGTTTTCTTTAAAAATAAATAAGTTAAAATAAATTGAGTTGAGTTTTGTTTTAATTATATATAATAATAATAATAATAATAACTTTATTTGGTACAAAAAATACCACTATTTACATCACAAAACAAAAGTAATACTCTAATAAATTTAAGAAACACAATATTCAAGCAACTCATAAAAACATATACAAAACCCAAGAAACGCATACAATTTTTGCAACACAGCATTCCTATACAAACTCTAAACCAACATATTTTTTTATATTCCTCTTAAAGGACACCAACTCAGTCTCTAATTTGAGACTTAATGGTAAACTGTTGAATAATCTCAAACCACTATACATAAGCATACTTTGTGCTCGACTATTTCTAAAAAAATCCAAACGAAAGTCATGTGCATTACGCACCGCATATCCATGAGAATCTGCAACAAAAGAGATGCTATTGCACAAATATTTAAGTAGCATTTTATTCCTTAATTTGAATACGAAAGTCAAAACATTTATAATTATTCTCTGGTATACACTGTGCCACTGCAACGTCTCAAGCAAGACAAACCTCGATACAAATCTATTAACTCTCAATACAACCCTCATTCCCCTATTTTGGAGCTTCTGTAATCTGTCCAACATGCCACTGTTACCCATTTAATAAAAGTGAAACGAGTGAATTCATCGGAAAATAGGAAGAATTTGCAAAAGTTTAGCCAACGTGCAAAGGTGCATAGCAACAAATTTGAGACCAGCTTGGATCCTAGGTGCACCCCAACACCAAACACAGAACAAACAAAAGTGAGCATAAAATTTACAATTTACAAATTAAAAAAAAAAAACTTTGAAGAGTCTCTTGCTACAACAAAAAAATGGATGCCCAATAATTAAGAATTAATTTATGGATAAACAAATTTTATATAAGTTTTAAAATAGTCGGGTCATTACAATACATAAGATGTTACACAAACTAAAAATCAAAGCAAAACAAACTTCAAAATAATGTACAAAATAAACAAAAATCAGAATTTTTTGTTTCAAAACACGACAATATATTTTGTTTTTTATTTTTTTTCAAGTTATACCTAATCAGTATATATTTTTATGATTAAACAACAAAATGAATACACCAAACTTCATATTCTTAATTTTGGGGTTCTTCAAGGAGAAGTCTTGGTTCCGGTATTGTATCTGTTGTAAATGACTTACCTACAATCTACCAATAACAAATAATCTTACTACAGTTTTTATCCTTACAGATGATACTGCAATCTTTGCTTTACACATTGACCTAGCAATTGCATCCTTAAATCTACAAAACAGATTTTACAAAACAATTTAAAAAGTGGCGCATTAAAGACAATAAAACCAAATCGTTCACTTTAAAAAGTGACATCATCTATCCACGTGGAAAACTCAATAACTTTCAATTGCCACAGACAGAAGACACTAAGTACCTTGGTATAATGCTGGCGTAAGCGTTTTTTTATCTTCTCTATAGACAACAAACTACTACTTTATAAAGCGATCCACAAACCGATATAGCATTCAACTGTGGGGTTCGGCAACAAATTTCAACCTGAAAATACTTCGAAGATTTTAAGATATCAAAGAAGAAATAGCAAGATTTAGTTTGAAATACCAAGAAGCTAAAGCTAGAAGAAATCCGGCCTTAAAAAACCTAGGTTTATGTTATCTATGCGACTTTTGTCCCATTTTAAACTAATTATTTTTCAGTGTAAATGATCATTGGGAAATTTCAGATGAGCTAACCAATTCTTGTGAAAATAGATGGAGTTGGGATTGTAGACAAAATAAAACTACAATATTGTGCTAGTCGACGTTTCAGACCATTTATTGATCCATCTTCAGGTTTGCAAGAGGTAAATGCAAATCAATATAACAAAATGGAAGCTACAAAAAATACGTACCGTACGCAAATAAGTGATTATTAGTTTTATTGTAATTGGGAACATTAACACAGTCAATAATATTATTAAAATTAATAGAACAACATGTAAAAACATTTAACAGTGTAAATAAAATCTATAAATAAATAAACGCTATAACATCTATTTTCAAACGTCGACTAGCACAATATTGTAGTTTTATTTTGTCCACAATCCCAAGAACTTCATTTATTTCTACATTTTTTTTGAACAAAAAACTTCATTTTTCAATAATCAATTCTTGTTTAACATCAGTGATTTCATAAGACGTTTGCCAAATGGTTTAGAATAGTAGTTTTTCCATATCTTCTTGATTTTCGTCGAAATCATGAACGGTGAGGAGTTTTTAGGCTACTTTACGAATGATTATGTTATCAACTCTTTTGGTTGCTTTTCTTGCTTGCTCTGATCTTGGTTATGCGTCTGCTGATCCATTTTTATTTATTTTTATGTTTATTTCCATTTTTCTCTATTTCTAATCTAAATCTATTTTTAATCAATTTCAATATACATGTTTTTAAATCTGAGGAATACGTTTTACTTCTTGGCATATTGGTATATTAGTTGATGACAGATAATGACACATAATGAGATTCCGTGTTCGTGAAATCCGTGTTAGTCTATATATTTTAAAAATTTTGCTATAAAACTATTTGACAACTTACGAGTGTTAGTGCATCTCTACATATCTACGTAAAAATATAAGAAAAGTCGAAGTAGCGTTTAAACATATCAACCTGCAAATTTGGGTTTGACAAAACGAATTGTGCGTACAAGTATTAATAGGCTATAAAAACAATTTTATGTAAATTTTTTTATTAAGATTATAATGAATTTTTTATTACTGCATAATGAATTTTAGTGAAAGTAATTTATTGAAAAGTAAAAATTTTAATTTCTACGACAGTTTTATGATTTATAATTTTGAAGTTGCGTATTGCGTAATAATTAACATAAAAATGAAATTTATACTGACTTGATTGTTTACGTAGGCAATACCTCTACATTTTGCTTATTTTGTACTCTTCATGAAAATGGGTTTTATACTAATTTACATTTTATATTAAATTTCACAGAATATTTTGCTACCACAATATTCTTATGTATTTAAATTGCAGCTTGTCATAAATGCAAAAATTTTATATCACTTATGTATTATCTATAAGCTCTACTGTAAATGCAATTTTTCGTAAAACAGGAGTGATATTGTATTTTGAGTAAAAGAAGCGACAAAATGTTAATAATATACTTTCTAGAAAGTAGATCAGGCTTGTTCAGACGTGGAAAACGACAATAGGAAGGGAACAGTTGTTGTCTTATAAATTGTGTATTTGCAATGGCAAATCTAATGCGTTAACAGAAATTTAATATAATCTATAGCTATTTTGTTGATAATACTTGACTTCAAGCGTTAAATAAGAATTGAGAAAGATGGAGAATATGGATTTCCGTTTTCATTGACACTCTAAGCGTATATTAGATCCGGTCGGAAAGAAAAGAGAAAGCGTACGAACCTTCGTTCTTTTGAAATCGATGATGAAGCAATCTATGCTTAATTGCTTACCGCTATCCGAAAACACCTCGAATCATTTCGTACTACAATTATGTGAGCGTCAAAAGTAAATTAAGATCCGTAGCCGCAAGACAAGGAGACTTGAAGGAGCACAACTTTCATCAGCAACCTTCTTGTGATTGCAAATGTAAGCATGAAAATTTTAACAGAAACCTCTTTTTATTTACATAAGTGTTTAGTAAACTTTTGCAATATTCAAAATTTCAATTTATAAAATTTTTAGTTTCTTGGTACTTTGATTATACCAAATTAGTTCACACGGGAAGGTGTGTGATTGATCTGAGCGTTCAAAGCATTGGACTCACAATCGGTTAGTTATCGACCCAAATTTTAATAATTTAGGAAATAATTTTTTATTTACTTTCACTTTCCAATTGGTCGAAAAGATTTTTGATTTACTTTCCGACCTACAGGTCGGCAAGTGATCACTTTCCAACCTGAAATATCTATCTTTTTCTTTACATAAATTATAAACAATATTAATAAAATTATTAATTATTTACCTACTATTAATTTACTAACTGATTGTGAATAAAATAGTATACTGTTGTGTTTTGAAATCATAAAAAACTATTATTTATTTGTTTGGAAAATCATTTTAAAGTTTTCTTTTTAGTATTGTAAATTATTTATTTATAAGTACGCTGTACCTAGAATTTTAAGTGAATAATGTTGTGTTGGTAACCGTGCTGATGGGATTGAAGAGTAGAAGTGGATGGAAGTTGTAGAAGACGCCGTTGTGTTAGTCTTGCAAGCGGAAGGATTGTTATTCCCGCTACGCCAAGTTTTAATTTTGATTTTTTATAATTTTAGTTATTAAAAGTGAATTAAATTGGAATTGATGGTTGTGTTTTATTTTAATTAGTGCAGGTAATGATTGTTTAAAAATTAGAAGATTTTGTGATAATTTTGGTCATTCAGAAAGATACGTCGCAACGAATTTGTTAGATCGGCGCTGGCAGATGTAAAACCCACGTGCGATTGCAAGGCTACATGAAAGGTAAAAATTTTAACTTATAGTCTGTTTTTCTTAAGAAAAATATTGGAATTTGTACTAAAGTGACAACCTTGAATGGTAAACCAATGAAATTGCTTTGAAGTTAGACGCTATTACAATAACGAAATTTTTCCGATTAAAGTGCTATGCGTGTTGTCTAAACTGAACCGGGTAAAGTCATAAATAAGATAGATTTGAACAGAGTTAAATGTAATATCGAATAGACGTAGTTATTTGGTTATAACATTCCGCTTTTTTGTAGTGAATGTTTAATATTATTACAAGATTAAGTACTTTTTAAATTATCTGAAGTTTCCCGATGTAAATTAGACTTTGCAAACGACGCGCCACCTATATTATTCATATCTTAGATCGACTATAGCAACCAATTTGTTCAATGCATTAGAAAAAAAATAACAAAACAAAACCAAAATTTACGTTACGATTTGATTAAAAATTATAAAACAATTGAAGTCTCATGAAAATAAATAAAGAATGTACACCCAAGCAAAGAATTTTCTGGATTGAGAAAGAATTTTACAATTTGTAAAGCTGGAGTCATAATACATACCATGCAGTATCGAGCTTATAGTTGATTTCGGTGCTCCCCGCTTTAGTTAAACATCTTGGCTTTCGCTTGTAATGAAACATTTGCACCTCAGTACATAATATACTATTACAAACTTGTAATACCATGTAGACATGCATGTAAGTTGTGTTTTTGATTCATAAAATTTTTATTTTTTTCTAATTAATACATTAATTCCTTAGTATTAATACAATGCACAAAAATTACCAATTAAATATAAACGTTTATTATTAAAATTATTATTCAAAAAAATTATTTTTTTTAATAATATTAAAAATAATTTTTTGTTTTGATAATATTAAGTCCAAAATCCTAATAAAATGATTTTTATTATGATGTGAAAAATGTTGATGTACAATTAATTAATTATGATGGTTTCACGTTGGATAACGACGGGAATCTCTATAGAAGACATTTCTACTCCACTATAGAGTGACCTTTTAGTCTAGTTGATTTAAGCATCTTATTCTGATATGGTACTAGGCCAATGGCAAAATAGTTGAGCTGATTTGAGCCCGATTTAATGATAGTCTCTGTACGAAGAAGATGGGAAGATAACTAAAAATAAATAGATGCTAGGAGGGGCGTGAGGCCAGATCTTCCATTTGAAAATTTTGATTCTAAAAAGTTTAAAGTGTTTGTACATTATTTGTGTTTGCTAATTTGTTTTTTAATTTTTTTATTTAAATTAAACATATTTCAAAAATTTGTTCTGTGGGAGCCGGAGACACCTGGTTTTTTCCAGTGGTTTTCAAATGTATTCGTCTGGTGGCACCCTAAAGTCATTAAAAGAATTCACGTCACCTTTATCATTCCCTTTTTTTTCTTGAAAAAAAAACCAAAGATGTGACGGATGAAACGTATTTGAAAAAAATAATATAACAATAACAATTTATAAACACTTAGAACAGTTTTTCGTTCTTGTTAGATTTCATCAGTGTCTGTTATTGGTTTCTTATTGATTTGAAATTCAATTTCTAAAAAAGTTCAAGTTATTTAAAGTAAGTTAGTTTATTGTTAGGTTGTGTTTTTGAAAGACATACTTTCATCTCATTTTCAAGGGTCATCAGTATTTCTTTCTTCTTTGTTTTAATATTTACGAGTGCAGAAAATGCCAGTTCACACAAGTATGATGTGGAAAACTGCAATAAAATATTAAAGGGTTTTAAACCTATATTGGGCTATTCCTTCATGATTGTCATCCAAAATGCATTCATACACATTTCTGAATGCTTCAATCTTAACGTGCGATCGTTACGTAAATCGATAAATTCTTTAGGTTCTAGAAGACTTAAATTACTTATTTCTGATGTTGTTTCTACAAACCCAGTCGAATCCAGTCATACAAATTAACTGATTTTATGCCTGAGAAATAATGTTTAATTTTTTCTTCCAACGATGATAACAAATTTAACAAACAAAATTTACAACAAATAAACTTAAGCAATTTTTAACACAGGGCAATAAAAATAAAAAACTATTGCAATCTTTCAATTTGTCCAATAAAATTAAAATATCTTATAGAAAATGTTTTGTTGCGAAAAGTTTTGCGGCACTCCTGTGGGAGACTCGCGGTCCCAGGGTGTCCCTGGGAACCGCGGCACTCAATTTGAGAAACACTGCTGTACACTCTAAGCACTGCGCTTGTCTTTCAACAACAAGCTCGGTCGTGTATAAAATCTAATTATTATTATTATTGTAAATGCCTTCTTACTCCAAGCTAGAAAACGTAACAAATAAGAAAAATTATGATATATTGCCGTGTTTTGAAACGTTAAAAAAATATTGTTTTGAGGTATTGATGGTAAATGTGTAAGCATACTGTAAATAAGAATTATTTGTAAATTATTATATTGGTAAATAAGAGAGAACGCTTTAGACCAAGGTGGCCAATATAGCCGGTTGTGAAATTGAGTCCTCTGCAAATTAGTTTGATTTTTAATAAATTTTATAAATAAAAATAAAGTAATTCGATTAAAAAGTTGCTTAATTAATTTGTGAAGTGTTGAGGTTTGAGAAATTTGAAAAATTTAAAATTTTTTATAAAAGTTTGGTTATTTAATTGTGGAGGTATTTTACGGCAAATTTGTTTGACCGGGGCGGCCAGGTGTGAACAGCCGAACGGTTACGAGACCACATGCAAGGTAAAATTTTAGCATTACCGTTAACATTTTTTATTGAGTACAATGAAAATAAAATTAAAACTGAAATTTAAATTAAAACAAAAATTCTAAACGATAAAAATTAGAACGATACGAAAATTTACATTTTTAAATTTGAAAGAGTCTCATACCTTTTTAATTAATAATGTATGTACCTCAGCGAGGAGTTTTTTCGGAGTAGATAATTTTACAAAATTTTAATATATTACAGGACATAAGAACAGTTTTGGCGTTTAAAACGCCCTTGGTGTTTTAACGGTTTATGTACGTATCATACCTTAAAGATTTCCTAGTGGGAAAATTTTTATATGGCATTGTTTAACATATTTAATGTTATTAGTTATTACAAATTAATTCAAGCCCATAAACGTAATTCTTAACTAGATTTCTTAATAATTGGTAACTATCGACAAAATCTATTCAACCTATCTGATCAAGCTACCCTATCTTTTTCTTCTTCTATTTGAACTAAACCCATACATCAGAACCGTTGGCTATTTGATTTGCATCATTACTTTAATACATCACAATTCGCTAATCGACACAGCAGATAGGAGAATAACATCAGCAACTACGATAACATGTGGATCTAGTTCTGCAATAATGGAGAAAGTAGGGATTGCGAGTTTGAATTTTCTAGCGGGCTACTTTTAATATCACATTTCATATTAAATTTAATGTAATAAAAAGTTTACAAACAAGATAACAGATAACGCCGTCTTTATATGACTACTTTGAAAGCTAAAGTAAAAAATGGCATGGCTTGTTTTGACCTCAGACGGCTTTCATTTATAATTGAAATAATTAAAATTAAAAATCAGATTTAATAAATAAAAGTTAAAATATTAACAAACTATGGAGTTGAGTTAGGTATATAGATACCAAATAACTAAATGCAAGTATAAACCATTATATCATAACCGAACGCTATTTAATTATAATAATATTTTTTTTAGTGGAGTTGTGAGGAAAAGAATCCTTATATATTGTCATGTTTCAAAAGTGATTCGGACCCACCTTATACATTTTCTGAAAATTCATTTTGTTATTTAAGTTGCGTTTAAATTGATTTTAAGTTGTAAGATTGTAAAAATTAGCTAGGTGGGGACAAATCACCAAAATAAAAGGCCTTTTGTCAAAAATGGTCGACGTGATAGCCGTATTAATTGATTAGTCTGAATAATTTTTGAAAAGATTTCTAGTTTTTGAAATATAAATGATTTTTTGGTTGAACAGTGTTTTATTAAGATGGATTAATTAATGGATGGATTAATTAATTTTGAAGAAAGTTTAAAGAAGTTTTGAAAAATAAAAATTAAACGAAAGATAATTAAAGATAGAAAAGATATAAAAAAGTGGAATTGGATGGCAATTACAATTACAATTAGAAATAATTAAAAATATAAGTAAACTAAAAATTTTTATATTAATAAGTTAAAAATTTATTCAAGGAACAATAAAATTTGGATGATAAGCCGGACTGCGATAGCGGTATCGTAAATTTTACCTTTACCATTTTAAATATTTTATCGTAACGAAAATTGAAATCTAAGGAATTATTATTAATTAGAAAATTTATTAGAACAAAATTAACACTACAATATATATGTATAAGAATATTTAAATTTTGAATCTATCTATTGAGTCTTTACAAATGTATCATTACCGAAATTGGTGTAATTTACAATTACTACATTCTTCAATTTGAATTTTCTTCGAATTAGTATTAATTATTGTAGATAATACAATTTATTAAAAACATCGACGAGTTTCTTTTTTGATATTCTGTTACAATTTTAAATTGAAATCCAAGTACAATTACTATTGTACCACGAACAAAATTTTTAATTAGAGATAAAGTAAAATTTGGTTCCTATTGTAACGAAAATTAAAACGCTTATTTATTTCTAAAGGGCTAATACAATTATTTACGGATACGGTTTATAATAATAAAACGATTACTACACTAAGATTAACACTAACATTAATTTACACTATAATTTATTTAACACTAAGTCTATATTTATTTAAACACTCGGTATATTGTTTATCACTTCACTTTATTTATGTTCACATATTTATGTTAACACTTGCGCGTTCGAACTAGAATTGATTCGTCACAGGAAAGCATCTGTATTTATACTTAAATACTGCCTTCCAGAAACTTCCAAGAATTTCCATTCATTTCCAGACTGCAATTTTAGCTATATCTGAATGATTAATGATGTTAGCATGCATGACTCATCACACATAAATCATCTTATATAACTCATCCTGTTTGACTCATCATACATGACGTCATACATTAGTCATCAAATATAATTACACGTTCTTTCGTAACACTATTTTATACTTTCTTTCAAAATTTAAAAATTTTGTAACTTCACAGAGGTGAATCTTTCCTTTTTTACGTTGAAATACATAATAATTCAAGTAAATAATCATGTTGTTAATACTCTTTCAAAAAGAGGAAAGCATTCCAAGATATGGTAAAATTAAAAATTCTTAACCTACTAAAAGCTTGAATAAAATTCTTTATTATGTTACTTTAATGCCTTGTCCACTTACCTAAAGTGGATTTGAATACATACTTATTAATAATAAAGTAATAAATTTGCAGTGGATATAGCATATAAATATATTTCTGCATATATATAATCACGCAAACGACATTTTTAATGTCTTAATATTAATCAAACAAAAAGAATGCAGGAATATTGTAAGAGTAGGTTGATAAAATTCATGCTAATAGTGTTTGGTGGAATTGTTAAAAGTAGATTACTACTAATTACAAGATTTGTATGAATGCAGCAAAACTGTAATTTATATATATTCATCACGCAAGCTGCAAGTATTTTCAAAATCTATTAAAATAAGTTAGTTTGCTGGTATGTAGGAAAAAATAATGCTAACTACTATTATAATACAACTGATTTAAAATTGAGATTTTTGTTTACTTGGTCTGCATCGTGCATGTTTGCTAAATTTAGAGATCCAAAAATTCAGCACTTACATCAAGAAACTTAAGAAAGGCTTATCCTGAATAAATGCAGTTATAATAAAAATGATAATAGCATGATCAAGTGCCACACGTAAAAAACTGTTCCTAAATGTTAGCAAATATTTTTAGTGCTTGTAATTAAGTCAACACTGCATTAACCTCGTAAATGACATCGTTGGTCCTAATTTGTCTTTCACAAAGGGATCATGAACATAAAAACTTTTTGAATTTTATTTTTAGCTGTATAGTATGTCATAAAATAATAACTAACCCCCTTACAGTTTTAATTAAACGGACTTATTACAAGTCTAAATTTGTCAACATTGGTAACACTATAAGGTCCTTGAAGTTTTGTTCTAAATTATTAAATTGCTAATTGCAAATATTATACCTAGTGGTAAATTTAGCCAGGGTCAATTTTAAAACTAATAGTTAAAGATGATTATTTGAACATCAAGGTGTAAACTAATTTAACACAACATGAAAAACGCATTACTCAGTGGCATCACCATAATTGAAATATATTTGCTTTGTTAAAATATAAAGCACAATTCCACTTCACAGTGTATGTAGGTACGGGTATAAGGTATCTTTATGTACAAAATTCTATGTATTTATTAGGACGAATGCACACTAATGTTTAACTTATTACGTTGTTTTACTATAAATGCAACCGAGACTTGCTAACTTTGTTAGAAAACTTTTGCGCTATAATTTAAATCACTTTTAAAGAAAACTTATAATGAAATTTTTGCAACTAAAATTTACTAAAGTTACAGATAATAAAAACTTTTAAAAATTCCCCGTATACCTAACTAACTGAACGATATTTATTGAATCAAGTCGCATCGAAATAAGATCTTCAAGTTGACACTTAAAAAGGATGATAGAACAATCGTTACCATTTTAGATGTGACTAGAAAGTTTATAAACTGTTTCAATAATGTAAAAACTCTATATCTAGTTTATTCCTTTTACCTCACAACAGACTATTAAAGTTATGGTTTCCAATTTTGGTTTTCCAATATTTTTTTGTTATTTTAGTTTAGTAAGGTAACAAGTACACCAAATGTATCTCTGGCTCTTGAATAACCCATAGTTTTTATACTTAAAATAATAGTGTACATACATGTGAAAGGGTAGCGAAAACCACAGCAACATAGAAGGGAAACCCAAAGCGAAAACAAATGCGCATTAGATGACTTGCTAGGCTTAACTTCCTCAGACGTATTCGGTATGCGTACACTTCCATTAGGACATTTTTCTTTGTTGTTTGACTTGTTTTCGCTTCGCTGTCGTTTTATATGTGAACGTACACTAAGTTTCCTTAAGCTATTACTAATCAGAACAATTATTAAATAAATTTTATAATCTTTATAAGTCGCCGATAGAAAGAAAATTTCATAACTCTATTGAGTATTTCGTCGACAATGCATAAAAGGTTACTGTCAGAAATCTGGACCCACGATTTCAAAAATTTCAATCACACTATAGGAAAGAGAACAATTTTCTGAGCATATTAACAAAAAAATTTTTTAGGATTATACAACAGTTGTCGAAAAAACGGCATTTTAAAATTACGAAAAGCAGGAAGATGTAATATTTAATAAATTAATTTTTTAACTTGTGATGAAATGTAATATGATACACCCCAACGTGTGACGGTAAGTCGCACGTTGATTTCCCTGCTCTTCATTTTGTTGACGGTAAGTGTGCTTTGAAATACTTTTAATGTTGTTTTCAGTCGCGGTCGACACCCGGACAAGTTCCATGGCTTCGAATTTTACCCTTGGCGAGTTCTTTTATTATTCAGGAATATTTTTAAATTGTTATGAGTAAGGTGAAAAAATGAAACAGGCTCGGAGGGCGCCGAATGCGTCCGGAGAGTCTGTTTTATTTTTTTGTCTTACTCAACAAGGCTAATCATGCAGCCGTGTTGTAGGGTGAATCTAAAATACATGTAAATTTTACATTTTTAAAATCGATTTTTTTCGAAAAATTTTGCATTATCCTACAACATTTTTATTTTATTATGCTTAGAAAAGTGTTCTCTTTCTTAGTGTGTAGATAAAATTTTGAAAATCTTGGGTCCAATTTTCTGACAGATCCCCATGATTATGTAGGTCTTAATATCAGCTTTACTGGTTTAGAAAAAATTAAATTAAAATAAATTTTCTTTCCGCATTTTAACCATAATGTTAATGCCATTTAAACATTACTTTAAAAAATAAAATAATCTAAATTTTTTTAATTATAAAAAGGTGAAAACTTAATATATTATAAGAATAACTCAAGTGCAAACTTGATATGGCAATTTGTTTTATGGTTTTGGGATTTTTTTAAGTAAATAAAAATCAGCTGTACTCGGTACGTCATATTGTAACAAAATTTTTAATTTTGTTATGTTTTTTTGGCTCACCTCATATTTGTATTTTAATGATACAAAAATATTTCGAGGCAAGACGATTTTGGGCGCATGGCGGGAGATAAGAAAGGGAGGAATGCGGGGTAATTAGAAAAGAGTAAGATTTGGTGGACGGAAAAAGTGGGTTTTTATCTTTGAATTTGAATAGTAATCGGTGATTTTTTGAGTAGTGAGAATTTTACTGTAGTACCATCGCTCTTTCTTGCAGATTTACGCAAATTTCAAGGAAATTGTGTTCTTTTAATTTTTTTGGCCATTGCATTTCTTGAACACCTGAAGGACCGAGCGATAGTGACCACTCAGCTATTTTTAACAGCAGCAATAAGATAAGTTTTTGTACCTTATTACTTTCTTTTCGTTTCTTTCATCTGCAAAGTTGTACAACACCGATAATATTTTTGATAATTGTCAGCTGCGTTTGTCGATATAGCCGACGCTTGTTTAAAATATTTTTTGATTTTTTTGATCTAGTTTTGAGCTCAAGCACCCTTTTAAATATTCCAAATATTGGAAATATTTTATTAAGAGTTGTTAGTCGAGTGATTTAAGCGTCAGTCAAGTACGTCAGTCAGTCAAGTAAGTACGTTTTTTTCTTTATGAGAGGGAGTGCAAACTTGTTGCAGTTACGCCGGATTCATCCCAGGCTTCCGCAAAGAAAAGAGCTAGACTTTTTACCTTGGGTATCCTCGCCAAATAAAAAGTTGGAAATTTCGATTTTCAACCGTGTGGGAAGGAAGAAATTGCCGGGTCTTCTCTAAACAGTCCGAGCCATACATTTTTTTTCATAATATCTTAAAAATCTGTATTTATAAGCATAATATGAGTGAGCAAAAAGGGATTGTTACTTTGACCAAAAATTCCAACAAAAGCAGCCATTATAAATTAACCAACTTCCACTTGAGGGTTGAACCTATTTAAGAAACCTCATGATTAATATTCCACCAATGACCTATCAGCCGATGTTGCTATACTCTTTCCGAATTTGAATCGAGTATCTTAAGCACTAACAGTTGATCAGTCTAATTACTATGTCAAAAATTACATAAAAAATTGATAAAATAAAAGTTTAATTTATGCTCTGGAAAAATGATTAAATCGGTCCTGATTGGTAGCCTGCGGTGGTTGACAATGCACACGCGATTTTATAATAAGATTTGACACTAAGTAAGTTTGCTAAAAGAATCTCCTTATAGAATCAATAATTAAGTAGGTATCACAACTTGTCACAATGAACATAAATCTTGTTTGTGAAAAAACGTAGAAGAAACTACGTCAAAGAGGTATTTATTATTTTTCTGTACGACAAACAGAAACAAACACATTTAAGCACGAAATTAAAAATAATAGTTATTTTTGTATCTCAATATAAATAAAAAGTAAATAAATTTGTAAAATAAGCATCATTTCAAGAATGCTTTGGCTACGACGAAATTACAGCGATTAACCAACGCGTTCTAAAAATTACAAAAATTATTTTTAAGAAAGTGACCGCCTGTAATAGTTTTCATAATTATTGCTTTCAGCTATTTTGTTAGTAGGAAAAAAATAGTGCATGAACTAGAAATGAGTAAAGTTGCGAATTTAGTGCGCTAATAAAACATTATTTTTTGCTGAGGAAACCAAAAAAACTTGATAAATATCATAGTGACTCTGCTTCATCGTATGCAACAATAATATAATTATATTAGATAGCTGAATTTAAACATGGTCGAACAAGCCCTTAAGATAAACCTTCAAAAACAGTGTGCGCACCAGAAATTATCCGCAAGATTTACAAAATATTATTAAATGATCGACAAATCAAAATACGTAGGATAGTAGTTAACGTTGTAAAGATTTCAATTGGTCAAGTTTATAAAATTTTACATACTGTAGTGGTGTTCTCCGAATAATTAATTTTATAAAGAAGAACCTTTTACTATCTCTAAAGTTTTACCTCGGCTAGCTTTTTGTAATCGTAGAACATTGAGCTCCCTCAAGAGTGAGTTCCTATGACAAAACCCTATTGTCGGTGAAAAAAAATGCTCTTTTTGAGGCAACTAAATTTAATTTATTTTTGAAAGATAAAATTTAGTAGGTTACAGTTTCACCTTTAGCAGATTTAAAAATTGTGTGTATTATGTGGATTCGTAAACTTAGATGCAAATTTATTATCAAACGTACTCGTGCTAGCTTCTAATTTTATTAGCTTTATGGTGTAATTGTGTAAACAAAATTTGTACAAAATAATTAATTTAATGTTCATAAAAATAAAAATGCACTTCAAAATTGTATTTATTGTTTTTATCAAATACCTGCTGATACGCCACTGACTGTAGATGATCTCGATGTGACCCACTTGTGAAACGGTACTTGTTGTTCGCGCATAGATTTGCAAACATCTATTCCTTGCAGCTACCGTTGCAAGCTTTGATCAGCTTCCAAATTGCTTCCAAAATTTGTTCTTCACTATCTTCACAAATTTTCAAGTGTGTTGTGATTAATCGCATCCAACAATTCTTGTAATTTAGGTAAGTAAGTACACTTTATAATTTGTTGAATCCAAGCTTCCAATATGGCGGTGCGTTCTTTTACAAAAATGTGCTGCGTAATTTTTAATAATGCGAATTTAATTTCAGGAATCAATCTAATGCCGCAAATGATGTTTTCTTCAAAAATTGACGAAAAAACCTCCGTCTGAAAACAAATTCGCTTTTCACAAAAACTTGTAAAAAATTCACTCGCAAAAACTCTTTGTCTCTCAAGGCAAAACCCAAACTCGACCAACCTAGACGACCTTTGCGTCTCGAATCTTTGTTCTTTCTTCTGCAATGCCAATTTTTCAAAATCCCTGCTTTAAACTTGACGGCATCAAATTTTAACGCAATTCAAACCTTTGTACACTTCCAACAATTGTTATTTTCATCTGTTTTCAGATCACAGAACCTTTTACAAATCATCGTGAAAGTTTATGAAAGTTTATGTGTAATTGTGTTCAACATAATATTATAATATTATGTTGCGATTACTGAATGTTAGTAATCCGAAAATAAAGTTTGTTACAAAAATACACACACTATACAGATTTGCATCTGAAAAAATTATCGGCGTGTTATTATGAATACTTCGTTTATTGATTCGTGATCAAAAGCAACAACGATTTTAGTACTATTTAAGCGTAATTCTAAAGATTTTTTTGCGGCGATTCATAACTGTCGATGAAACTTGCATACATAATTTTTTACCAGAAGTAAAATAAAAGTTCAAATAATGAATTAAAGCTGATTCTGGTGTGCCAAAAGTTTTATCCGCCGAAAAAGTTATAACTACTGTTTTAGTCAGATCTTGAGAAAGGAAAAACAATCACTGGAGTGGAGTGTATTATAGATCGATGTTGAATCAACTGAAGGAAAACATCAAAGAAAACCTACATATTTAGCCAAGAAAAGTTCTCTTTCACCAAGAGAGTGCACCAGTTTACAAAAGTACAATTGCAAAAGCTAAATTGGATTGGATGGCAAAATTGCATTACAAATTATTTTCTTATCCGCCACATTAGCCAGATTTAGTACCTTGCGATCGGTTTGTTTCTAAATTTAAAAAAATTGCTTTAAAGGAGGAGATTTAAGGAGATTATAAGTGCAATAAATGCTGATTACTTGAGAGTTTTGATAAATCGTATTTTATTACTAGTATCTGAAAACTACAATGGCCCGATGGCCTAACAAAATTTAGATAAATAAATTTCGCAATTTCATTCATTCAATTTCATTTCAAAAACTTTATAAGCTTTCATATTGTCCTGTCTGTTAAATATCCTTTCATCTACTAATATTATGTTGGTTTCGCTGTTTCGATATTTACACGAAATCACACCTGGAAGAAAAATTTAGGCCGTGGCACATTTTTGGTTAAAACCTTAAAAATGCATAAATTTGTTTGTTTTTACATTGTAGGTTTTCCAGTTTTTAAACTCTTTGTATATCAATGCTATAATGTGAATAGAATATAAAGAATTTATACGGTATATGAGTTTGAATGACAAATAATTAATGATCAACCTAAAATATGAGAGCTCCCAAGTAACCACTGGAAAGCTCATATTTTCAAACAGTGAAATGTTTCTGTTTTTGTAAGATACTGTACAGGACGTAAAATGTGAAGGGCTCCAGGAGAACATGGAAACCGTACATAAATGTTTTTCGTCCAACTTTTAACTTCTATGGATATCTTAATATGTTATTCTTTATGGCACTTGATGGCAAAATATATTTCCTGTTCAAGAAAATATAATTTAATTATTTACTGTTTTGATAGAAAAAATAAAATGTTTTCAAGTGCAAGGCGTGGTAAACGGAATAAGTTGTGTAGGTGCCGTGATGCGGACACTTGCCGCATTTGCTCTGCAATCGATATTTGGCGTGACAGTCCACCAAGTAAAATAAATTTCTAAACATGTAACAACTATCACCAAGCACACTGCTATAAATTATCAGTTTCAAATGTGAAGCCTTTCCAAAGTTATATTGTACTTTTCCATTTATGTATTTTATTAATTTATTTTGTAGCAAAAAGTATTTCGCTGCTATAAATAATAACATTAAAATTGGTTTTTGCATAAATAAAGAATTTTTTGCATACATTTGTGTTATTGTAGTATAATTATTGGAAAAAAAGTTTTCAAAAAATACACAAAAACATTTTCTTAAGTACAGTTAACCTAAAAAAGATCCATATTATATAACGACTAGAAGATTACTTTTTTAAGAATGCTCCATTAAAACGCTTGAATTCTATAGAAAAGCGGGAATTGTATTTCTGGATACTTTTATATTAATAGCTGTTTGGTAATAACCACTGTTTAGTTAAATTAACTTAAATAAGTAAGTACATTTACTTTGGCTAACCAAATACTTCTAGTAGAATATACGCCAATTTAAATTATAAAATTAATTCAAAATATCGACCAAGCATAACTCATTTTTTTAATACTTTTTTCATTTCCATTTTTAAAATACTTTTTACATTTCTTTTTAATTTTATTACAATCTTGAATTGTAATAATAGCTTTTTAGTAAAGTTGCATCGTTTTTTAACAATAACTTTAAACTTTTTTACCAAGAGAATTTGATTGTGCGTAACACTTGCTGTGTTCCATATTAAACTGTAAGTTATTTGAGCGTTTTATTTTAATAATTTTATTGTTTATTTGGCCGAAATTATTTTTAAATAAATGTTAGAACAAATAATTAATGCATATTTAATCTTATTTATCAATGAGATGCTTTACATATTTATATTTTATTATGGTTAAAAGCACGAGATTATCAAAAAATATTTAGAGCAATCTGAATTTAACGTGGAATCTTAACCCCAGCACAAATAATTTAACTCCATTACACTAAACGTTTTGAACTGGTACAATATGTATCTTACATACCTCGGCTATAACACACGATTATCTGCAACAGAAAAAAAAATTTTACCATATTATGGTAAAACTCAGCAAATTATATGAAACGAATTAGTTAACAATAAAGCAGCAGGGTGCATTCAAAAAGCTTGATTCCGTAGGAATAGTTTTACTTTATTGCAAATCACTGTGACTTTCTTCGTGAGGTGGATTATTTCTCTTCTTTCATTTTTTATATTTTACCCATTAATTCTTCCTTAAATTAAATTTACCTTTATCACTATTTTTTTCGTAACTTCATGTTCTTGTATTTGCCTCTCCAGGTTGTCACTCCGATCTTTTTAAGTTCTTCTGATTCTCATCTTGATTGGCTTTCATCCCGATATGAACGGGCTCAATCAACACTTATAAGATGTAAAAATATTTCTAATCGATCAAGAAATTGATATAATGTTAATATCAGAAGCCCATCTTACACACAAACACTATATTAAAATATCTAAATACAAAGTTTATCATACTAAACACCCCACAGTAGGTAAAGCTTATGGTGGTACAGCGGTAATCATACCAGACAGCATCAAACATCATGAAACTAATAAGTATGAAAAGGAATAGCTACAAGCTACTACTAGTGTAGTTGGTACTAGAAGATAAATTGGGAGAATTCACTGCCTCTGCTATATATTGTCCACCGAAATATAATAACAAAAAAATCGACTTCGAACGTTTTTTTAACACTCTAGGAAACCGATTCATAGCTAGTGGTGATTACAATTCCTAAAATCGAGCATGAGGTTCCAAACTGACAACATCAAAGGGTAGAGAATTGGCTAAAGCCATGCGTGCGAATAACTTGGTGAGCATTACTGGCTAACTGACAGGAATAAGTTACCTGATGTAATCGACTTCTGTATTATAAAAGGTATAGATATCAAAAAAGTTAAAGCGGAGTCTTGTTTGGATCTATCTTCTGATCATTCGCTAATAATTCTAAGTATTTTTCATAAAATTTTAGAAAAACAACCGGTTACTGTCAGAATTTCCTTATCACGAATTTCAAACTTTCAACTGCACTATAGGAAAGGGGATAATTTTCTGTGTATAATGCAACAAATTTTTTTTGGATTATCCACTAGTTTTCGAAAAAACGGCATTTTAAAGTTATTAAAAGCAGGTAGTTGTAACCCAATACACCCCGTTGCAACGTGTCGAGCCACGGTCAACTCGCACGTTCCGTTCGTGTTCTTCATTTTGTTGACGACATGTGTGCTTTGATATACTCTTAATATTGTTGTCAGTCGCGGTCGACACCCGGACGAGTTCTATGGCTTCGAGTTCTACTCTTGGCGAGTTCTGTCATTCTTCAAAGATATTTTTTTGTCTTACACAAAATCGGCTAATCATGCAGCCGTGTTAAAAGTTGTATCTAAAATATATGTAAATTTAAATTTTTCAAATTCGATTTTTTCGAGAACTAATTTATAATCCAACAAAATTTTTATTCTAGTATTCTTAGAAAAGTGTCCTCTTTCCTATAGTGTAGTTGAAATTTTGAAATTCGTGATAAAGTTTTTCTGACAGTTCCCAAACAACCATCGCTTACCAGCAAAATGACTAAAAGGAATTTGTTCAGAGAAGAACTCGACAAAAGGATCGCACTAGATATTCCCGTAAAAACTAAAAATAATCTAGATGAGGCGGTAAATACGATAACCAACAATATACAACAAGATGCATGGGAAGCAACCCCCGATAACTACTATAAATACATTAAAGAAAAAACACAATACTTAATAAGGCAGAAAATAGCTGAAAAGCGGGCATTACACAAAAGATGGCAACAAACTAGATACCCCGAAGATAAAACTAAACTAAACAAAGCTAATAGGGAGCTGAAAGAATTGATTAAAGAAAATAAAAACCAAGGAATCCAAGAATACATAAAAACCCTGTACCACCCTTCCCTATTTATGAGGTTACAATGGCCAGATTGCTCTTTTGAATGCCGGTAGTTGGTACACCGAACAGCTACGCTTTGATCGTTTTAATCTACAGACTGAGAGCTGGGACGTTTACACGTTTTGTGAATCCTTATTTTGGAGACACTGTACGACAAGCACCTGAAAACCAAATGGAGTTGCCGCTGGACGCCAGTCAACTTAAATAAAATCCAAATAGAAAGAATGAAATTATTTAATTGACAAAGAAAAGAACAAAGAACAAACGTAATAAATAAAAAATAATAATATAAAAAGTCCTGAAGGGATTGTAAAAACGAAAAAGAACAAAAATGGAGTTGAAGACTCAAATGGTTGGAAGTTACCCACTCACAAAACTGTATGGCAAAGTCTGCCAGCAAAGATGCTACTACTCAGCCAAAGGAGCAAAGGTGCTACTTGAATATTTTCCAATAGACAAGTAGGAACTTTATATTGCGATGTAATCTTAGCTTCACGTTGCGGCGCCAATAAATGCGATGAATCCAGCCTCTCCAAATTTGAAAAATATAATTATTAATTCCAATTTAATTCAACGTGCAAAATAAAATAAAATCTTAATTTTATTCAAAAGGAACGAAGTTTGATTTGCCTTATCCAAATCGCCGGCTTATCAATTGCAACACTCGTTCGCTCAACTATTTTAACTTTTCCAATTTTAAACCAAATAGAAAATTATAATTTCAACCGCTTCTTTTCCAATTAAACCAAACCAATCAAATCTACTACCGTTCGGTAGCAACTCTCAAAAATTTATCCAAATTATCCAAATATCAACTATTCCAAAAATTACACAATAATGCATTTGCATTAAAATCACTTTATTTATTCAAAAATAATTATCACAATCTCAAAATTAACAATTCTCAAAAAAAACTCACTTGAGTCAAAAATTAACAAGCCAAAAATCGGCCCGCTCGCTCTCTCGCGCGGCTCGTCGGCAAAAAGCCAATATCCTCGTCGATTCGCTCCCACCTGTCCAATTCTACAATCTTACAACTTAAAATTATTTAAATAAAATTTTCATCAAATGTACAGGGTAGGTACGAATCCTTCTGAAACACCACATTAAATACCCCCGTTGCTAATGACAGTTTTGAGCGCAGCTCCAAACAAAATTCGCAAAAATCCGTGCGTGTTCAAAAATAAATCTAAAAAATTTTCAACACAACACTACAAAATTACACAAAAATAAATTTAAATTCAAAGTTTATCAAATCAAATAAAATAATTAAAAAAAAGGCTTATCCATTATTCAAATTTTCATCCATAATTCATTCGTTCGGTTTCCATTTATTTTTCTTTTCGGACCTTCCACAAATTGATCTTCGCTTGAGGCGTCCACTTCACTGGGATCTTGTTTCCTGTCTTCCACCCCCGACTCATCCAAAATTTCCAAATTTTCCTCCTCTTCTTCATGGTCTTCTGTTTTGCGTTATCTTGCCCTGCAACTTCCAATCTTGCGGCCTTCTGCTTCACAATTTCCAAATTTTTATCAAAAGTCTTCTCAATAATTTGCTCTATTTTCTTTTCATTTTTTCCTATTACTTCATGACTTATTTCATCATCGAGGGCTCTATCCCATACTCGATTTTCAATTAAATTTTCAATTCTGGCTTTAACAACTGAATTTTGTGTTAAATTTCGCATTGTAACGTCTCTTATAATTGGTGTCATAATTATGTCCAATTCATTTTTATTAATATCCTTGTTTTTTAATTCTTTAATATCACTGTCGTGCTTGTCAACCTTTTCTTGTAAATTTGCTTCCGATTTTCTCCAAATTTTTTCCATCGTATCCATTTTTTTATATAGTTTTTCATAGTTTCTATTGTTGTTTTCTGTTAGTATTTCTGTCATTTTACTAAACTGCCTTATCATCTCGTCCATCATAGGATTCTTCCCAGTGCCCACTATGGTACTGTTTGCATCGGGGTGAATTGTGGACTATCCGACTGTTCAAAACCTGGTCGATTCTTCATAATCAACTTAACCAATCTTTTAACTGACCAATATTACCAATTATCTCAGGGTTTCTAGCGAATTCCAAATCTAGTTTCGCCCCACGTTAAGGGATGCCAATAAATGCGATGAAATCTAGGCTTCATGTTGCGGCGCCAATAAATGCGATGTATCCAGCCTCTCCAAATTAGAAAAATAATTATTAAATCTAATTTAATTCAACCAATTAAATTTAATGCAAAATAAAATAAAATATCAATTTTATTCAAAAGGAACGAAGTTTGATTTGCCTTATCCAAATTGCCGGCTTATCAATCTCGACACTCGTTCGATCAAATACAAATTTAAAATTTTCCAATTTTAAACAATTCAAATTCAATTTTTAATTTCAAATGCTTTTCTTCTAATTTATTGACCATATCAATTTGCTACCGCTCAATAACCACTTATAAAAATCCAAAATCCAAATATCAAAATGATTCCAAAAAAATACGCAATCATGTGTACGCACAAAATTCACTTTATTTATTCAAAAATAATTATCAAAATCTCAAAATTAACAATTCTCAAAAAAAACTCACTTGAGTCAAAAATTAACAAGCCAAAAATCGGCCCGCTCGCTCTCTCGCGCGGCTCGTCGGCAAAAAGCCAATATCCTCGTCGATTCGCCCCCACCTGTCCAATTCTACAATCTTACAACTTAAAATTATTTAAATAAAATTTTCATCAAATGTACAGGGTAGGTACGAATCCTTTTGAAACACCACAATATATAATAAATAAAACAATTCTTCGGTAAGCTAATGTCACTTACCCATTCACAATCGCAACCATCAACATCTACTCGCAGAGTTCTTTCGTCAGATAAACCAGCAGCTACCAGGATTTCCTTCGAACAGACTTGGTGCTTTCGATTCTGTGGCTATCTATATGGATGGATCTGAAAACATTAAACAAACCGAAACACCTTGATAAATTATACACAAACTACCAACCCGTCTACAGTGACTGAAAGGTAACAACTGTCACAGACAGACTGCAGCAGCTTTACGAGTTGTAATCTTCCAACTTACAAACTTGAAATTAAAAATAAAATAGTTTAAAAATAAAGATAAATTTAGTGATCTTCTTCGGGCCGATCGCGCTCTTGAAAATTATTAATAATTTTTGTTTTCGCACCACGAATCCAAAAAAACCAAGCCAAAATATATTCGTTTCTTTTTCGTTAAATAAATTTTCTAGTGTTTACGCAATAATTGAATCCACAGCTTCTCAATATACAAATATGTTAATTATTTTATTATGTCTTCAAATAAATATTTTTCGAATCTTTTTCGTAAATTCACCTATTGCTATTTTGTAGGATTTCGATTACTAATTAATTCTAAAAAATTCGGTTGGAGGTATATATGCAAAGGTAATGCTACAACCCTCAGTGCAACTGAGGCGACTGAGTACTCCCCGTGGAAAGCTACCAGAAAAACGAAAAGACCACAACATATTCCTCCTATTAAAGAAGAAAATAACAGATGGGCCGGAAATGACGGAGAAAAAGTAAATACTTTTGCTATACACTTAGCGAATACATTCCAACCAAATCCTTCAACAACAATAACCAATGATAACGAAATACAAGAATATTTAGAAACTCCGTATCAAATGGATTTACCAATTAAAAAGTTCAAAAAGGACGAAGTCGTCAGAATTATTAACAAAGAAATAAATCTAAATAAAGCACCAGGCTTTGATCTTATCACTGGTTAAATTCTACAAGAGGTAAGCAGTAAGTGTATTGAAGCTCTTACTCAAATTTTCAACGCCGTTATCAGAATAAATTATTTCCCTAATCAATGGAAGCTCGTCCAAATAATCATGATCCTCAAATCGGGTAAAAAAGCCGAAAAGATTGCCACCTGTACTGGCTAAAGTTCTCGAGAAGCTTCTACTGCAAAGACTACTACCCATAATCGAAGAACGAAAATTAATTCCTAACCATCAATTTGAATTTTGAAACAAGCACGCAACTATTAAACAAGTGCACAGATTGGTCATAAAAATTAATAGGGATCTCAAAGCTAAACGTTTTTACTCAGCGGCTTTTCTTGACATCAGACAGGCTTTCGACAAAATATGGCACAACCACAACCCGTATGGCAATCTAACCCTTAAATTATATCTAACAAATAGACATTTCTTCATTAAACGTGAATCTGAACTGACTGATCTCCATCCTATCCGGTCTGGAGTGCCACAAGAAAGCGTTCTGGGTCCCATCCTATATTTGCTGTACACACTTGACCTACCAACATCAAGCTCTACTACAGTAGCGACATTTGCAGATGATACTGCAATACTATCATCCCACAAATATTCGGTAACAGCATCTAAAAACCTACAAAAAAAACCTAAACATGGTTCGTAATTGGCTGGAAAAGTGGCGTATTAAGGCTTACGAAACCAAATCGGTGCATGTGACCTTCACCATGTAAAGAGATACTTGACCCCCTGTCAAGTTAAATAATTGCGTATTACCACAAGCGACGGATGCTAAGTACTTCGGCATCCACCTTGACAGAAGACTTACTCGGCGGAAACATGACCCGAGCTATACAAATCTATAAAAATTTGCTCAATTACAAAATTACTCTTTTGCTCGGATTCATCCATTAATTAACAAGAGACTCTTCAAATTGTAATTTTAATTTTCTATTCAATTGTCAATAAAATGCTCAACTTTTACTTTGCAATGTGGTATTGGATTTGTAACTTGCACGTGCACGCTCCGCATGTGGCGTCAGCTCGTCGGTCTAATAAGTTTGTTTGTGCATTCCATGCACTCGACGACCAAAATTATTACAATTTCTTTAACAATACGCACTTTGCCACAATTAAATTAAACAAAAACATCAACTCAACTTAACTTATTTTATTATTTTTTTAAATTTTCAAACAATTAAAAATTTAAATTTTTATTGCGGGAATGATGTTCATCAGCCCGTCAAGTTGACGTCAGATCGTCTCTCGAACCTTTACCTCAGTGTCTTGGACAACTTTCTAGCCCTACTCTTTTTACGCTCCCCACCTTCTTTACAACTAAAACCTTATCTACACTGCATTTTTTACAGATATTAAAACAAAACTTTAAAACAAATTTAACAAATAAATAAATTAATGTTTATAGCACTTCGAAACACGACATTTTATTTACCAAACGCAAACAGCTTGGAATCAAATTTAGCCAAATGTATTGGATTATTGGCTGAAAGTGACAACTCTTTCTTGAAAACAAATTACTACTTTACAAGGTAGTAATCAAGCCAATCTGGACCTATGGCATTTAACTCTGGGGCTCGGCAGCTGAATCCAATCTAGAAATCCTCCAATGATTTCAAAACAAAGTGTTACGGACGATCGTTGATGTACCTCGGTACATACCAAACAATATCATACAAAGCGATATTCCTATTGCTTCGGTCAGAGAAGAAAACAAGAGGTTTGCTGTAAATTACCGTGAGAAACTTACAGTGCATGCAAACATTCTCGTCAAGAAACTAATAGTGGCTAGTGATGAAGTGCGCAGACTAAAAAGGTTTAGACCCACTGACCTCACGAAGAGATTTTAATTCTAATCTAAAAAAATTTAAGTCTTTAGTAATAAAGGAGGCCGCCTACATTTCTGTTACTGAAGACAATATGAACAAACAAACGGATTACGGGTACATAAACAATGGCTATAAGAATTTGTTGAGAGGTTACTTAAGGAAGATTGAAATGCTGCCACCCTGAAACCTTTATAATGTTGACTCTTGGTTCGTGTTGTGATAGTGTTTTTGGATTGTGTACCTTCCTGGATGTTTTGGATCTTTGTGCTCTGGTTGCTTGATGGCTTCCTGTTTTTGCCTTGTGTGTTTTTATGGAAATTGTTTTTTTTTTTTAAATTTTTATATTGTGATACTATTTTTTGAGTTTGGTTTGTATAGGGTTGTTGCGTTTTTATGCTACTCACATTGTTTTTAGTATTGTTTTTCTGTTCAGAGGGAGAAATTTAACTTGTTAATTTTTCGACTTGCATTTTATTTTTCTAAACCAGGTATATTTTATTTGATAGCTTTGCGTATCTGTCAGGTGTTAATTTTAAATATTTGACACTCGCCATTTGTTTTATTTGAATTGTTGTATGCTTTAATGTTTGCAATTATAATTTACACGTTTGTAATTTTTGTTGACTTGGTTAATGTGCCACCTGACAGACTATTGGTCTTCCCTCCGATAGAATTATTAACGCTTAGAACACCCCCATCTTTATCTGTGAGGTATGTGTTATAACCCTTGCCTCTGGTTTGAAAATCATGCCTTCTCTTTTTGTTTTTTAGTCATGAGGATGGTTTAATTAATAAACCGAAACGTCGACCAACAGATTATTTGTTTTTATTGGCGTTCCAATATCTCGTTAATCCTTTACATTTATCTTTAGTAATTTATTGTAACTCGGTGCCTATTCATATTATATACTTATTACATGCATAACTGTAATGAGTTAATTTAGAATAGGCAGTGTTCACTGGAACACTTCTAACATGTCTTTCGTTTATTTCATTAGTATAAGCTTGTTATTATATATGATAGATTGCTGTACCAAGGAGTTATATACAAAAAAATTTTTTTTCTAATTTACTCATTAATTCTACTTTAAATTTCCTTAACTGCATGTTTTTGTATTTGCCTCTCCATGTTGTCACTCCGATCTTTCTAAGTCATTCTGATTCTCACCTTGCTTAGCTTTCATCCCGATGTCACTTTCAACATTTTATCATTTGTTCTTCTTTGAAAATGTTTTCCCTTGAAGAAGTGACAGGAATAGTTTGTTACAATAAGAACACAAGTTTTCAGAAATAATTTATTTAAGCAGATAGAACAAATTGTTGTATTCACTTGCAGAATTGCATTACATGCATCGCGTTTTCCACTCATTTTACTACAATAATTTTTATTTGAAATGAATAATAGAATAATAAATTCTTTAATCACACATTGTGCAACTTCGTGAAATATTTTTAGAACCGTTTTCTCTATGCTTGGACGATTTAGAAAATTTTTGTATCTATTATTTAATTGTCTGCTAATTTTCATTTGTGTTAATTTGTACTAATAATTTATAATAGAAGTAAAAATAGATTTTAGAGATTTTGTTTAAAGTTTGATAATGCCAAAGTGCATCTACCTTTCAAAATAAACTGTTCTGTGTCGCAGTAACTGCTAATTGAGGTTCAGAATAACTTCATCATGATCGCAAAATAGAAATAAATGATTTTTTACTCGTATTATATTTTTATTGCAAAAGTTATCGCTATGTAAACAAACTCGAGTAGTTAACTAAATATTAAATCCTGAGAACACTGAGAAAAACACGTAAGATGTAGAAGTATTTGAAAAGCATAATTATGACCAGTTCCGTAGTTCAATACTAAACACCAAAGTTATCGTTGTGTTTTTTGTCTAGTTTCTTTTATTAGATTGCATTATTGAACGAAGAAGTAGGTTTACGCTGAACCCTTGTTATTCGTGCCAACAATACGTCACTGCATGGAGAACTAAACACAGCTAGACAGTGATGAGTGGCATTGGACAGCCACTGCGGCAATTTGGTGACCAAGTCATCCCAGGACTGTCAGATATGTTGTAGAATTGATGATTGTGTACATGTAAAATTTCTTTTTGTCAACTAAGACGATATAGAAGTCTTTTATTCGAATTATTATTAAAAAATTCTAACCGTAATAAATTAAAGAATATATTTTTTATGTACTGTATAATTTATATATTATAATTTTATCAACCCAAAGTAAAATATTTATGTAGTTTTCCATTACTTAATAAAATTATAAAATCTCAAACCTATATAAAACGAGTTCATAATTCAAAATTGTAATATCGACATTGTATGAATATGACGTGGCTTTGTTCAAGTCAATTTTTCAAATACTTCTCTCTCGCTCTTATTGTAAGATATAAAATTTCATTACGCTCAGTCGTTTTCGGAATAAAATTCATAAGCGTACATCTACGTGCCAAGAAGTTTATCATCATTTGAATAATTTAAATTTAACTAGATCTACCGGGTAAGCATGCTATTGCCCTATACAGGAGTCAAAATTTTCTAACTAACAAAATTTATACATTAGAAATAAGCATGGAACTTAAAGAAAAATATTTTCCAAATAAAGGCTGTTGTTCAAACTTTTAGGTGTTTAACTATTAATAGATAAAGTAAGAAATAGTACTACTATATGCAAATAAAGGTTTTACAAGCTTCAGCCGACCCAGCAATTCCTGAGATAAAATAACTATAATTTCTCAACTTCTACAAAAGTGCTCTCTACCCCATCTCGACTAATCTCTAATTTACCGGATTACTGTGGCATTATTGACATTCGTTACAGACGTAAGAAGTTAGTATCACTGCTGCAACATTTGATAAAACAATCGTCCTGTTACATAAATAACTGTTTCATTTGCCCATAGTGCCCATAGCCATTTAACTCTGTTTACAATACTGATTGCGGTAAGTGACCAAGATGTTATTTACTTTCCTGAATACAAGGCAGCAATTATAGAAACTTCATCTTGTATGTATGTGTGCCTGTAAATACAAAAGTGTCTAAACGAAACAAACAAATCATAATTTTACATTTAAACTTTTGTACAAAATGAATAAAATAATATGCTGCAGGAAAAGAGTGGTTACTCAAAACGGTAAAATATAATTTATTATAACTTCGGAACGAAATGAAATAGGTAAAAATAACTTATATCTATCTATAGCGAATATTCCTTCAGGGATGTTCCCATCCTATGCAGAAGTTTTTACTATCAATTTCTCGAAGTGGATCACCTGTTATTGTACGATTGTCTATGCTTCATAGTTTAGTACTAATTTTAACTTTGTAAAAGGTTTTTCAAATAAAAAGAAAATTGCTCTGGTTTAATTGACTTAAGCGCCGAATAATTGGCTAAATTCCATAAATGCTTGTTGGAACGCCATTAATTATATCAATATTACTAAGTCTTCACAGTCGAATAATGAGGTCTTAGTTAGGTTGATATATTACAAAAAGAAGTCTAATTGGACTCTAGAGGGTCAAAAGAGGTTTTGCCGTTACATATTTTCTCTTATGCTACGTCTCTGGACTCAACCAGTAAAGAAGGGAATATGTAGAAAAATTGGGTGGGTCTATATTTAGCTTTGAAGTCTGATGATGCATTGTCATTTAATAAGTTTTTTAATTTTTGATTGCTAACTGCATTTTTGAAAACTTTGTTTCACTTTTATTAATTTTGATATTTCAAAAAATATCGTTGCATGTTTTGTTCAATTGTGTAATCAAGTTAAAAGCGTATATATTATTAATACATTATTTACTGTTTTATTAAGTAACTATATCTTTTTTTAATAACTTTGTGAATTGTTAAAAGTTTGGAGCTACATCTCTCTTGCACCAAAGTGAGCAAAAATGTACATGCTGGAAAATAAATACTAAAAAATTTAATATATAAAATTTAAAAAAACTGTATTTTTACTTAAAAAACATATTAGTAAACATTTATCTACAAAGCCTAAAGATAGAATCAGTAATATAAATATGCATTATTATTACAAAAAGTTATTCAAAAATATCTGCTTTATTATTATCGTTGTCTAATACGGCAGAAGCTAAGGACTCGTTAATATTTTCAATTGCTTCACATTTTAGTCTTTTATAAAATTCTATTTTACTGGCAGGAACAAAATTTTTAGCCAAATGCAATGTCATTTATATTTTGCCTTTTTACCGGTAATGGTTAAGTACACACTGTCGGTAGATTTAACAGCAAGTTCTGCACTAAAATTTTGTTTAATCACAAAATTTTTAAAAATTGGAATGGGTAGATACACCAAGATACTGTGGTGTTTCAAAATGATTGCGACCTACCCTGTACACATTTTAATAAGAATTTTGTTTTTAAATAGTTTTAAGTTGTAAGACTGTGAAAGTTAGACAGGTGGGGAGCGAAACGACCAGGATATGTGCCTTTCGCCGACAGCGCGCCGCCCGAGTAGGTTCAGCCATTGAGCTCAGCTCGAGGCGATTATTAAATTTTTTGATATAAGTTTTGAATTTGTGAATTATAGAGGCCAGTCGCCGACAAGCGGCCACCTCGAGCATCTTGTCCATGTTTGCTCGGGGCAGTTTTTGAAATTATTTGATTTTGATATAAGTTTAAATTGTGAATAAAATTTGTGAGTACTTTGATTTTAATTAAATAAATAATTTTGATGCGAGTGCATTAGTTGCGTAATTTTTTGATGATAATTTTTAAGATTTGAAGATAGTTTGGATAATTTTTATGAGCGGCTACCGAACGGTAGTAGATTTGATTGGTTTGGATAATTTGGAAGAGCAGTTGAAGTTACAATTTGCAATTTGAGTTTAAAATTGGAAAATTAAAAGTTAACATTTGCATTTGTACGAGCGCGTTGCCACATGCTAGATAAGCCGACGTTGTGGATAGGCACAAAGTTTGAAAGTGTGAGCCCAGCAAAGTCGAATTTGAAATTAAATTTACGATTTATAAATTTGGATAAATTAATTTTGGAAGAAGAATTATTTTAGAATCGTCACAGGAATTCACTTCTGAGGTCGAATTGCTCCACCGCAAAAAAAGAGCTAGTCGAGGTATTTTTTAGTATGGTAAAGGATTTGATTGTTATAAAAACAATCAAATACCACCGCAATACATTACAGGGATGTAGGGACTATGCTGCAGAGGTAGCACCTTTTGTCAGGACGGTCACATCAAGTGGGAAACCGGGAGATGGTCTGTGGTAACTGGTCCTCGCAGGGTACCCAACTCTCACTTATAGCTCCACGTGCTACACCCTGGAAACTGCGTTGACCAGTAAGCAAAACTAAGTGAGAGTAGCCAGATATGATGAAAGCTGCCGGAGAACAGCAGCTTTGATATGAGTGCAGATCGACGTCAGTGAAGTAACCATCTGATACGGCGGTATGGCATAAATTTGAAACCGCAGTCATAATGACACAAAACAGTTGCAAAACTGCGTGAGAAAGGCAACGGAAAACCACCTCGTATATTTTCACAGAAAATTCATGAAATAGAACAATAACTTAAAAAATGAATTTTTTAAGTATTTATTGTGGTATTTAGTAGTATTGTATTGTATTGTACTTAGGAGTCGATTAGCTACCAGAGCCTTACAGAACTGCGACCAGTATTGATCTTTTGTTTATAACCCTACTAATTAAGTTTTCAGAAGGTCAATTTTGCTGGCAAAACATATTATATTTCTGAAAGGTTTAGTTTGTACCTCTTTGGGTGTCAGTTGTATTTAGTAGTATGTAATGTTAAAATAATCAAACTAAACAAATGTTAAAATAATGAATTTTAACTGTTAAGTGAAGAATTCAAAAACAGAAGAATACTAAACCATAATATTTAAAAACACTAAAAAATGACAATAATTCATATTTAACAGGTTTGAACTTAGAATATTTGAATAAACAAGAAATTGAATTTTGAAAAATTACGTTATCGAAATGATAAAATTTTTTTAAAATGAACACTTTGTAATACGATATAAAGGCTCTTATTTCACAATTATTATTGATGATCGGTCGTATTTAACATAAGAAGAACGTAAAAATAATGAGAAGTAAGAGAAAATATATCAAACAAAATTGAAAAAATTAAAATTAAAAAATCAAGAAATTTATTTTACTTTAAAATGAATGTGTGTGCTTACCAAATAACCAAATATAACGATGTCACGTGTCTAAATGAAATCTTCAGGTTAAATAAATACAATAAATCTTTTTTCTCGGTACTACTGGATATGCAGTGGAGACGCACAGCGCCATCGCGTACAGAACCTGAAAAGATTGTCAGAAACCAAATAGACTATATCTAAGTTAAGCGTCGAAGTTAAGCGACGTATTAAATATGGAAGAACAGCATTCTTTTGCCTAAAAAGCATACTATACGGGCACGACATAAATATACATTTACGAGTTTGTCTGCTCAGATGTTACGTGCTTTCCGTTCTTCTATACGGCGTCGAGTATTAGACTCTTACAGAAAACACCTTGAAGAGACTGGAGACGTTCGAGATGTGGACGTACAGGCGTATGCTGCGAGTAAGCTGGATGAACCGAGTCCGAAATGTTGACATACTTAGAAAACTGAATAAGGAGACAGAAATTATAAACGTGGTAATATCAAGAAAGTTGGATTATTTTGGACATGTTATAAGGCATCTAGAAAAATACTATATTCTATACATCTTATCTTACAGGGCAAAATATTCTTTAAAATTTAAAATAGAGGTTAGGTTTACGTAATTTTACAGAACATGTTTTGATTTTTCACGAATGTTTTCTACATATTGGTTTGAAGAAATACAGTGATCCTTTTTTTTATAAATTTTTTGATTACACCAAAAAAACCAATATTATTAATAGCACTCTATCATACTGACATGCGTGTTTCTCATTATTATTTTTTCTCGAATTTTTACGGTTAATCACTCATTTTTTGATAAAAGTGAAGCTGCATTTTTCTTTCAGCAAAGTCTTCATTTGTGCTGTATACGAGACGATACCTCTATCATGGCTCCACGACAAGCAGACATTATGTTTTTTGGGGAAGGATGTACTACTATATAATTATTGTATTGTGATTATTAATTATTGTGTAACTATTGTAATGACCCGAACTACGCAAATCTTACAAACATTTTCTTAATCCATAAATTACACTTTATAGCTGGGCATCCATTAATTAGCATGAGGCTCCTCATGGTTTTTTTTAAAATTGTAAATTATTAATTTAAAAATGCTCACTTTCGTTAGTTTGTGTGTGGTGTTGGATGTGGTATTCGACCGCACATGGTATCCTGCAGCTGGCCTCAAACAAATTTTGCTGCGTTGTTATGCACCTTTGCATCGACAAAAATTTTCCACTTTCTTCAGTTTTATTAGCACTTTACTTTAATTAAATCAAAACAAACAAAAACTCAAATTAACTTATTTATTTTTTTAAATAATTACAATTTTAACTATTGCGGAATGGTGTTTTATCCGCTTGGCGCCAAGGCCAGAGCCTCACTGTCCTTGCATCGACCTACTAGCCGTACTCCCACTCTTACTTCTCCCTCCTTTATTTACATAGCAAAACTTAACAACTTTATACAATGTGCTAATAAATAAATAACAAAATTGAATTTAAAAAAATTATTTACAAAACAAATTAATTTGTGATTTTTATTTAGTGTTTCGAAACACGACACTATATAAGAGCATTAAGTTCTTTCAAGTGTGATTTCCTGTGACAAATCTCTACTGTCGGTGAAAAGAAAAATGCTCTTTTTAAGGCAAACTAAATTTAATTTATTTTTGAAAGATGTAGTTCGGTAAGTGACGGTTTCAATTTTAACAGATTTAAAAATTAGGTGTAACGTGTAGACTCGTAAAATTAGATGCACATTTATTATCAAACGTACTCGTGCTAGTATTTAATTTTATTAGTTTTTAATGCTGTTGTCTTGTAAATAAAATTTGTACAAATTAGATCAATTCAATGTTTAAAAAAAATAAAATAAAAATGCACTTTAAAATTTTATTATTTCAACTTATTTCAATTTATTATATTCAAGTCAATGACCTGTTGAAACGCCACTGACTTTGTATGATCTCGTTGTTTTCCACTTGGTCGGCAGTTGTAAATCTTGTATGCGCAGTTGAAATTTGCAGCCCCTTTGTAAAACATGTGTTATATTCTCTACTGCTGGAAAATTATTATCAGCTTCCCAATTGTTTCTAAAAAAGCTCGCTGCAATCTTTACAAATTTCTACGTGAATTGTGATAATTCACATTTAATAATTCTTGCAGCTTCGGTAAGTAATCTCGCTTTATAATTTTTGCTTTTGCAATCTTTGAAGATGGCCGTCCGCGTCTCTTTGCAAAACAAAATGTGTTTTGAACACCTGGATTCTTTGAATAATTAAAGTTTAATTTCAGGAACCAATTTAACGCCACAAATGATGTCTTTCTTTGAAACTTGACAATTGATTTCTGCTTAAAAACCAATTCGCTTTTCACAAAAACTTGTAAAAATTCCACTCACAAAAACTAATTGTCGCTGACCAAGACAATACTCAAATCGACTAGCTTGGACGACCTTCGCGTCTCGAATCCTTCGTTCTTTCGTTCGCCACGCCAATTTTTTAAAATCCTTGCTTCAAACTTGACGACCCAAATCTTCAACGTAATTAAAATTTTGTACACTCCCAAACATTTTTATTTTTACTTTCTTTTTAGTTTACAGCATTTTATACAATTTATTGTATTTCAAGTTTATGTGTAATAGTGTCTAACATAAAATTATACTGCATGCTTCACCCTTCAAAAGCGGTTGCTTTTTTCAAGGCGAAGCGATTACTGACTATCAAATCCGAAAATAGAGTCTGTTACCAAAATCCACGACAATATACTATAGGTATCAATAGATCACACGAACAAAGCCAGTTTTTCTTATTTGACTTGTACATTTTATTTCTAAATGTTTTGCTTATTTTATAATACTGAAATTGTTAATATCGATTTTCACTATCTTGATAACAAATAACTTTATTGTATTTTAACGGTACAACAAAATAAAAATCTTACTCGAATACATCACATAATCTCAGTTAAGGGTATATGACACAATAGAATTTATTGAACAGGAGATTGTACAATTTCTGTACAAAACAAAGCGGGTAGTTCGCCATCGCTTTAAACTTGTTTCTGCTTAAAAGTTTTGAAATAATTATTTCTTGCTCAATAAATTCTTAACTAAATGTTAAGAATTAGATGTAAGGAACTTATACTCAGAAATTCCACCCTGAACACCAGCTCATAATAATACATATATTCTGTAAAAACATATTAATTTGTTATTGATTGCTCGTGTCAATGTCGTCAATAAAACAGCTCACAGTTTAGTAGGTAGGTCGGACACAGTTTAGCAAAACTTAAGTTAAAAGTATTCTAAAATGCAAAGTTAGTATTTTAATATGTAAATAAATGCATTGTTTTACTGAAAAGCCTAAAAATATACGTCTGGAAATGTGATCGATGTGGATGACGACGGAAAGATTGAAAATAATGAAAACTTGGTTTGTCTACACCTAGTCGGTTGCGCCTAGTTGACTGCTCCTAGTTGTCCTAGACTGAAATTATTATAAACACGACATATCTAAATTAAAGAACTGATTTATTAAATTTGGTAAAATGTCATTTACCAACTTGAAATTTTCTTTCTGCCGGTTAGTTTGTTATCCATGAATATAAATTTATATAGCGTTTTCTTAGTGTTAACATCAGGTAGGTAATAACTCAACTAATTGGTTTAAAAATCTTCCGAGAGCTTATACGGTAGAAGATGGAATGGAACGCATGTGTGTTGGGTAATATAACAAGCTTGTTAAATTGAAAGACGGATTGGCATTCTGACAGAAAGTGCATTACTGACGAGAGCATTATGAATCATATTGACAGGTAAGATTTCGGGTACATGACGCCATCTTCAAAATAACATATATCTTGACACAAGCAACCTAAATGTTAAAACGCGAATTACAATATTGCGGTGTATCTCTGTCTAAAGCAATAAGATTTATTATGCAGTTGAAATATATTGTATTGTTTTAAAACCTTTACAATTGAACTTTTCCTCTAAGTACAAAAGAATTGAATATCGATAACCAAATTATTGCATTTCTATAGCAGAAAGAGACTATTAATGTAACAAACAATTTCGTGTTTTATCCATTATTGATACCATCAGTTGAGCCTTTTACTCCACAAATCAATATGTGTACATGTATGTATGATAAATTTGCATTTTTTGTAGGATATAATTTTTATTTACATCTCTAAAAGTTCTGTAGGGGACATATTTTAAAGAAAAATGTTATCTATACTGTCATACAACAATGTATTATAATATATAACTTAATAAATCAAACAATAGATAGCTACACTTATTAGTCAATATTGTACAACTATTACGGTTTATAATTTGAGTTTAGTTTCAGTCCCTTTACTTCCTATACGATAGTTGTCAAGTTTGATTCTCCTTTAGTAAACTATCTCTAAGAAGATTAGCTATAAAATTAGTAAGTACTTAATAGCAATGATAAGTTTAATAGAGTTTGTATAAGTAAGTATTTGCATATTTAATGAATTCATTAGTAGTACTACATAATAATTTACCGATAATGTGTATAGGTTCCACTTAAGTCAGATGGGTTACTTTCAAATAAAATTTAAAATTTCATATAGTAACACCAAAAGTTTTCTGCAATTTAATTTCTCTCTTGATTATTATCTGAGGTAACTAGTATTTTTCATCTCAGTTTTTCTCATATTTAAGGTAAGGTTTTCTATTGACTAATTATTATTGATTTATGTCTCTTTGAAGAGTTGAATATTGGATACTGTTAAATCTATTTTAGATAAACCTCATGAACAATTAACAGTGGTGCCTTCCTGACTGTAAAATGTTTCACGTGTTAACCTTCGATTTAAACGTGAGACAGTAGCTGGCAACTCATGTGCACATGGTGTGAAGTACAGCTTGAGTAATTTTTCCCGTTCCAGTTTGCTTAAAGTGTTGTGTTTTTGCATGATCACATTTAACGATTTGGTGTAAAATCTATTATTGCAAGGAGTTTGTCTTATTTATACACTAGAATTACGTACAAATTCGTAGTTTGACAATTATTTAAGATGTAATGTAATATTATAGCTGGCTCTTGATTATATGATCATCAAGAGAAAAGCAACTAAAATGATATTTTTTAAATTACACCATAAATTTAATATGTTTTTTATTTATTACCAAATTTTTTTATATTTATTGTCTAATGGAAGTGTTATTAATCTACTTCGCCTTTAATATAACGTGAAAGTAAAAAAAATACTTTTCTTATTTAAATAAATTTGTTGTAGGGTATTATTTGAAAAAGTAGTTCGTCATTGGATCAAACAAGAAAATACGATTGTAGAACTGGGAAGCAGGTATTATATTGGAAATACAAGAATGATGAGGAATTGAATCAAAGTGATAGAACGGACGTTCTGATTTCGAACGGAAGTCTAAGATCAGATTACGTGACCCTCAGCGCTCGATTTGACGATTTGCCAACGAGGAGACTACCAGAAATGATGGATAGCAGAATTCATAAGAGATGCGGATGGAATATAATAAGCCACTTGTGCTAGAGTCTGAGCGAGACTGTTCGCTCTTGGTAATCACATCACTGCTCTTTCGATATATGACAGATGATGTAGGAGTTTGATCTTGTTTACATCAGAATTGGCATAAAAAGCGAACCAAACGATTTATTCTTATTTTCTTCTTATTTAAATTATCAAAATGCTCGTTAAATATTTTTTTGTTTAAAATTATTGTAATGACCTACTTCGTACCTATAGGTACATAAACTTTTTATTTTCTGCTGTTTTATTTGTTTTAATTTTATGAAATGCAAAAGATCTTTACATCTAGACATCGTATTTCTAAGAGTAACATTAAAACACACACTCTGACTTTAATATTTCTCTAGAAAGCTGCATTAAAATTGCACTAAAAAAGAAACACGAGAATATAACTCAAGGCTTGTTGGTTATTAGTTTCAAAGCGGTTCAAACAAAACTTCGAAGGCAGTTCAACGCAAAATTTAACTTTTTTGTATTTTTTATGGTTTATGAATAAAATTAAATTGTATTATTTTTCATACCATTGTAAATTTTTAATTCTTTGCATAAGAATTTTATGCAAACTTGAAATTAATACAGCAAAAAATATAATTCTCCTGAAATATGCGTTAGGCATGTAAGGTTACTGCTTAAAAATTTGAAGAATTTTTATATTGATGTTATTTCTCAGCAAAATTATTATGAAAAAACAATTCTAAATAAATTTTTCAGCAAAATTATACTTCATCGACAGTTAAATTCGTGTAATCGCGTTGTTCTTTAAATATAAAAATATAATACTAGGGAGTTTTTTCTGTAAATTTTCTTATATTCCTACTTATCACAAGAACAAGTTTATACCAGCTTAGGGTTAGCATAATGTATTGATGAGGATTACTTTACATTGCACTACAATTAAAACGCATTAAAAAAAATTTAACTTCCTTAAAATATTGTAACAGGCGGCGTAAGCTATTTTAAAACAAAAATGTTAAACCACAGCTATAAGTTGTGATTGCACTACCAATAAGGGTTAACAACCCTTAAAACTCAGTTAACAATAAAGGATAGCTCAAACTAATGCGATACAATGAGAAAGGAATCTGAAACTGCTTTGGTCTTTATTTATACTTTGCTCTTTATATTTTAGGTATCTAGTAAAATATTGTGATCCCAAATCTTTGGTTCAAAGATCAAAACTATAAATAAAGCCCCATAAAAAGCCAAAAAATTTTTATGGACAGTCCTTAAATGTTGGTAAAAATATTTACCAATTAATTGACCAAATACAGATTGTATTTACTGATGGTAGACAAAACAGAAACAAAATTAATCTCTAATCTCAAATAATAAATATTAATTTGAGATTAACAATAAAGAATAAACTGCAAGGTAGTCGCGGTTGGAGTTCAAAATAATTCTATTTTGCTTATGACTGTTTCTGTGCTTCGGAGGCCACGTAAGCCATTCCTTCCTCTGGGATGATGATTACCACCATCAAATATAAAACAGAGTCACTAATATAGTAGCTTTTTTTGTTTATAGTTACTACAAACAAGTTATTCAAAAAGAGGCAAAATTTAAATTGTACAGCGTGTGCCATCTTTAACGAGGTAAAAACAATAGGCGGTCACATCAAAATGAGTCACGCTCTGAAATCTTTAAAAATTAACACGAGGAATTTTGTAAAATTTGTGAACTTGTTGCTCTAAATGAATATTTATTGAACGTACAAGATATCAAATCATTAAAAATAGATTTATTAGTGTCTATAGATCTATTGTGGTGTTACAAAATGGTTCGCACCCACCCTGTACATTTTTGTAAGTTTGAATTGTAAGATTAAATTATTAGACAGGTGGGGGCAAATCGACGGAAATGCGAGGCCTTTTGCCGATAGCGACCGCCTGAGCCTGTTGTGCGATTTTGGCTCGAGGCAGATTTTGAGATCATTTTGTTTGATTTAAAGTTTGAATTTATGCGAATGTATTTCAAATTGTGAGTAATAATTTGATATTAAATAAAGTGAGTTTTATGCTATTGCATTACTGCATATTTATTAAATTTGGAATCATATTGGATTATTTTTGATAGTTGCTACCGAATGATAGTATTGATTGGCTTGGTTGATTTGAAGAAGAAATAAATTGAAATTGTTAAATTAGATTTGAATTGCATTTAAAATTGGAAAAATTAAGAGTTAAATTCGTAGGAACAAATGGTTCGATAGATAAGTCTACGTTTTCGATAAGGTAGAAATTAAAGAATCCCATGCACAGTGAAATTTAATAATTTAAAATTGAAAAGTTTTTTTGGAAACAAATCAGTGATATTTTTTTTATAAATTACATTACAATATATTGGTTAAAATCAAACTATAATACCTTTACAACACGAAAATTAATAATTAAATAAAAAATAATAATTAATAAAAATAAAATATTTTTTTTATATCTCAATCAAAGAAGACCGTCAAAAAAACATTTTCCGAGCAAAAAGAATTCAAAATTTTAATGTATTTTCAAAAAATACAAAATCGCACTAAAAAACAAAACTTATCTCTGGCTTTCACATGGAACATTTTAATTATTATATTGTCCAAAAGATAATTTCTATAATTATATATGTTTGTAGTGGTATTCTCGAGAGCAAACGAGAACTCTTTACTAACCAGAAAGTTACCTTGGCTTGCGTTATTAGTCGTAGAGCAAGATCTCTTTCCAGTAGTCGGTTCAAGTGGTAGTCTTCAATTACCGCTGAGAGGAAAATTTCTTCAAAAATGTTTTACTATTAATCCAAAAATTATTATTTGCAAAATTAAAATTCAACTTTGCAAATTTAAAATTAAATTATTATTTTTCAGATTCGAACTTATTACGATTACCATTTATTATAATCAATGTAAGTGCTTTATCTCAATCGACAACACTATATTATGCACTTCTAAATTTTTAATTTGTATCATTCAAATACTTTCGATATTTTCAATTTAAATAACCATAAAAAAAAAATCAATTTTATTCAAAAATAAGATTTAATCAGTTCAAAAACTCCCTTACAATTCTCATTCAATAATAAATTTCCAAGTGGTCAAATCCGACCCAAAATAATTTCAAAGTTATAAAATTCAAATAACTCACGAATCAATCGCAATCAAAACTATTCTAATCGAAAAAAAATCTCAATCAAAGTCGCAATGTCAATTTATAAAACTTAAAACTCAGAGCCAAAACTACGCACAACCAGCTCATGCGGTCATCTTTGGAAAAAGCCTTACATTTCCCGTGATTGACCCCCACCTAGCAAATGTTCTGAAGGTACAACTTTATTCAAAATATAAAAATTTTACCAAAATGCACAGGTTGGGTCCAAATCACTTTGGAACATGACAGTATATTATTTAACTTTTTTGATAGTTATTTTGGTAATTCCTTCTATAATTAATTTCTCTAAGCGCGACTTTATTTTATTTTAGTAATGATTAGTAATTTTTAGTAATATGAATACGTAAATAAACAGGATATGTTAACAACAATGACTTATAACAAATTATTATTTTATTGCATTTCAGAAATTCCTTTATAATAAATTCAAAATTTTATATTTGCCGTTAGATCTGTGGTTAGTATTTTCTTATAATATTGTTATTTGTGATAAGTTAGTATTACACGAAGGATTAATCTGTTGGCAACAGTTACTGAAATTCTTAAAAATTTTCAAAATGAAATTTGATTATTCGATTGTTGAAACATGAATATCAAAATAATGTTTAAAAATACTAAAGTGAGAAGTTTTTTTATATTATAGTCACACCACAGAGGAAATTATCTATTTCCCATATCGGTGGTCTGGAAACAACGAGATGGTACTTCAAAGTTGAACCAATCTATCGCAACTACCATGGAGAACATTGACATTAGTGGCCACACCACATAGGTAATTGGTTTATTAATCAATGATATTGTAACAAAATTAGATTAATTATGTCAATTCATATTAAAATATACAAATTCCTATAAGGAATAGAAACATAAATATTAATTATAAATTTAAGAACTGCTGAACGCAAAATTAAAGATGGAATATAAAATTAATGTATCCGAAAAACAATGAACGAAATTTTAAAATAGATATAAAAATCGGATCGAAGCTCCGAAGTATTGTTATCACAATAATATTTCTAAGTTTTGAAGAGATCTTCTGAAAGTTTAGTACAATAGTATAAAATTTAAAAATGGTATTAAGTTGCAGAAGTTGGAAGCATATTGCATTTTAATTAAATAGTTTGTTATCAAAACAATTATATTAATAACTAAAAACTTAGTTACAAAATAAATATACCATTAAAAATCTAACTTACTGTAACAATACAATAAAAAGATAGTAATTAAATTATAGGCTAAACACGAAAATTGAAACAAAGTACGGAATTTTTAGACGTTTTAAAGCTGATCGTAGTACTTCTAATGCTGAACATTTATTGTTCCTACCATGCCACGCATGTATTTTCATGAAGCCTTTTTATTGTGAAGGAGCTTCGTATTTGTTCACATTAACTTAGCAATATTAATTTCTGTGTAGAACTACCTATATATCTAATTGAAACATTACGCAATTAAGTATTTTATTGTTAAATCAATTCAGTATTTATATTGAAGATTAATTCGGATTTCTAATTTAATTTTCTTTTATTCTGCACCTATTCACTTTTTTGTAGGATGTTTCCTCAGCACTGACGTTGATATATGAAGTAGGGGCGATTAAAAAACATTTGAGTGGCTTTGAATTAAATTAATGACGAATCTATTTTATTACGACAAATAATATTCTTAATATTAAAAATTGAATCAATAATAATTAATTATAATATGCTTTTTAATAACAGTAATGAAATAATCTTTGCGTATTATTTACATTAAATAATGTAAAAACGATAGTTTACAAATATGTAGCAATAAAAGTAATTTAAAACATCAATTGAATTTTTGAAAGTTTGCAAAGCGAATGAAATTGCGCTTAGCAAAATCTAGAATTATGTAGATTAAAATGTTCTTATTTACAATTTAAGTGAATCTATAATATATATTGGCAATATATTATTATAAAGGATCAAAAAATGCATTAGAAAGAACTTCAAAAAACTTATAAATTAAAAAAATAATAATATATTGTCTATGGACTCTTGATAAACGAGAAGTACTTACCTTTTTATGGAAGATAAAATCTTTGCATGTGGTTTTGAAGTTCCAGCAATATGGTTTTATGTGGGAATATTATGGTGATTTATTTTTCATATTTTATTGATTAATAATAGATATTTGTAAGCAAAGGTTATGTTATGTTGATTGACTTATTCAATATATGTACATTAATTCTATTTCAATTGTGTTTATTGTACGTTGAAATTATATAATTGCTTATTACATAATTCTTAATTGTTTACCAGCCTTACACAAAAAGATTTCTTTTTTCGATAATACAACTAACCAGAGAATACATCTCTGGAAACCTTTGGAGTGACAATGCCAATTCTAAATTTAGTATAAAAGTTAAGTACCTAAAGATAATACAAACTACATATTATATAAAAACTTGAGTTTATTCGTTTACATAAAACCGGCTTATCAGCAATAATTCAAAATAGTTTTTTATGTAACCGGCCGGAAAGTGGATTTTTACATCAGTTTCCAGGACGAGCCGCAGGAGAGCCCAGGTCATAAATATATAAAAAATTTTACCTAGGCAAAGAATCTTCCGAGTCTATGTCTGATTTGCCGGAGGAAAACAAATAAACATTAAACATAGTTTGGCTAAATTTAAAAAACACGTATAGGACAAAAAATGAAATAGCTAATTTATTTCATACAATGGTTTTTATCCCGTAAATAAAACAACAAAAATGAAAAGTAAATACCCAACCTACGGTTATTTTAGTAATCTTTGAATATAACAAGGGACATTTAAAAATTAAACAATTATCCATCATCGCATAAAAACAGCTGTAATTTTATTGCTTTTACGCATTACACCCACATGACTTCTACGAGTATTCGTTAACTACTCATTTTACTCAAGGGGAATAATTTTAACCGAATTTAATCACATAAGGTGCTTAATGGATTTAATTAAATTCAACCTTGCACAGATTTTAAATTGTATCATATTGGAAACTATTAAAAGCAAAATATTTTTAAATTCTGTAAATTAAAAACCACTCGAATATAATTAAATATTTTAAATAATGTTGAAGTTATAAGTTATTAAATTAAATTAAATAAATTAAAGACATAGTAGTTAATTATATTGGTCTAATACACACGCAATGTCTACTCTTTTCATATAAAAACGAATATAAATATTTTAAGTGAAAATCAGTGGTTCTCAAACATTGAAAATTGTTTATAACGAATATGATATTTATTATTATTACAGTCAAAATTGGAATTTAAATGATATTCATAATATCAGGGCATAATAAAATAAACATAATATTTTATTTGTCGGATGATTCAGATATCGAATAGAAAACGTTGAGAAATTTGTTATTAAATGAAATACCTATAGTATATTGTAATGGTATTTTCGTAGAAATTTTACCACACATTTATTCTTGCTTAGGTAACTCTGGTGTGCGGAAGCAGATGGGAATTTTCAAGGGTCGAAGGGTTCTATCGTTTTCAAAAATTAAAAATAAAATTCTTTCAATCCAAAAATATAATAAATTTTCCAAAATAATTAACAATCCAATTCAATGCAATATAAAATTTTAATTTTTATAGAGAACAAAGTTTGATTTTCCTTATCCAAATCGTCGCTTTATCATTTTTAAACATTCGCTCGCTCGAACAAATACAATTTTAATACAAATTTAAAATTTTCAATTCTTAAACAATTCTCAAAATTAATAACTCCAATTATTATTTCCAGATCAATCCAATCAATCAAATCTACTGCTCAGTAGCAACTCATCAAAAAAAAAAACTCAAAATAATTCCAAACTTTAAAAGCTATGCACTAATGTAAGCGCATTAAATTCTCTTTATTTAAACCAATATCAAAATTATTACTCACAACTTTATAAATCAAAACAAAAAAATTCTCACAAAATTTCGGAGAGCCAAAATCAGCGACCAGCTCGGTCGGCGTATTTGGCTAAAAAGCCTCGCATTTCCTGTGATCGGCCTCCACCTAACAAATTTTTCAACACTTAAATAAATTTAAACACAACTTAAATAACTAAATGAATTTTCACCAAAATGTATAGGGTGGGTCCGAATCACTTTTGAAACACGACAATATGTTGTCCTCCACAACTTAAACTTTAATGTTGTGTAAAAATGTAATAAAAAAAAAAATAAAAGCACGAGATTCGTAAATTTATATAATTTAAAATAAATATTTGCCACAAATTTATAAAATTATTACAATTATTTCGTCATCAAACGGGGCTCTTATTTGCAGATAGCAAAACAACATTTACTAAATTTAAAATAAAACTAATTTTGCTATTTACAAGAAAGAAAAGAAACATCAAATTTACAAAAATACACCCTAAGTTGTAAATCTAAATGCGCGACTGATAGTTTTTGCTAAATTGTTTGTCATTTATAAAAATTAACTTTATTGAGCTCGTCGTGAACAAAAATTAAAATTGAAGACCTTTTAACCATGTGCGGCTCTGCAGATGTGCAACTCATCATACGTTTCATCCAATGGACTCCAAATTGTATCGTTAAATTTTTAATTATAATTTTTATACCTTGTATGATTGTATGTCGTTTTTTTTACCACGGATCGAATGCTCAGATTCCTTTTTAATCAACTTCGTTAGTGGTCGGTCCAGACAATAATCAAAAATCACAAGGCGTCGATGATGCGTAGCGCTAAACTAGTCTCTACGATGGTTGTAGTCAAGAGTGCCTTTTTCCATCAAAAATTTTCTGTTGTTTCTTTCTGACCCCCACCTAATTGTTTATAGCAGCGCGAACTCACAACAAACACTGCGCACTTTTTGTTTTATTAATTAAATACAAAAATTTTTCTACACATTTTACATAAATAAAAATAAAAATTTTCTTATAAAGGAGCACTCCTTGACGTCGTTTCCTAAATTATGCAGAACAATCCTCTGCTATTTGATTTCAAATCTGTGACATCAGATAATTATTGAACGCTATTACATTTTATTTAAATCTACATGCGTTTTTTTTTTTAATTTTTTTCGGGAATCGTTTACTACTTTAACGTCCAATTTGAAATACAACAATATAATATGAACTACGTTCTATTTTTATTAAAAACCAGAAATTCCATTAATTGATTTCCTTTTAATTTATTCAATTTAAACAAAAAGTTTGTTGCTACTAAAATTTTTATTCATGATTTACATTTTCTTTATTTTTATTGTGATCAGTAGAATGACAATAAAAACTGAAATTATTTTCAGACCATTGATCGTATAATAATGGTAATTAACTGTTTTACAATAGAAATGCTATTTTACTGTATAAACGTAAAAATCATAATTTAGATAAAATGTAAGATAAAATTTCTGAAAATGTAAGATATTAAAAACAAATTTATAGTATGACCAATAATATTAATTTATACTTTTTGTTTTTAAATGAAACAATAATATCGCATTTAAAGATATCTACTAATGTGATACATTTATTACTATTATTTGACTTCTCAAAACTAAAGTTGTCACACAATAAAACCATGTTGGAAATTAATAAAAGATGTCAATCTGCTTCCATCAATTTGTTTACAAAACTTTGTTTCTAAAATGTCGCAACAAAAATTTCAATGAAAATCGTACACTATTGCGTGTAGCTAGTTTGGCCACCTCCATCACATCACATCATTGTGACCTGGACGCAGCGTTTACGTATGTCGGGGCGTACGGGTTGAAAGCGCGGCCCTGGGCCAATACATAATTATAATATAATGTTTGTAAAAGTTGACCTTTAATTTTTCTATTTCTTATTCAGTCTACATTATGTGTGACAATTGATTATTTAAAGGAATAAAGTGAATCGTATTGGTAATTTGATTTTCAAATGTATATTAGTGTAAATAATTACTTTAAGTATCCTGACCAATTAATAGTACATGAATAATGTTTTTTGCCGTTTTTTATGACCAGGCCACACTTGCGACTTGAACGCCGCAACAAAAATAATAAAATTTCTAAACAGCTATGTGTCGCAACGTATACATCTGCAATTCAATACATGTAATACATCAACATATTTTTCATAAAAAGGATTAGTCTAATAAGATATTTCAATAGTGGCTTCTGTTATAAGCAGATATCCTTGATCGTCATAAATGTGTCCATTTAAAGCACTAAATACGTAGACCTTGCCTCCAAAATATCTCCAAGCAGTTAAGAACTAAGGCGTCATTTACATCCAAGTAACGTACGTAGCGGATATACAAGACATAACGCGAGGAAAGTTGAAATGCATGGTTTCAAACGTCACCAGTGACATTCGTACAAAACATAGCCGACATGACGTAACGTAGCAAAGAGTTCGGTCAACTTCAACTTCTACGTTATGTTTTCAATGTTTGACCAATGAGATGCGTTCATTTTACAAGGCAACACCTCCGTTTTAAAATTTTAAATTTTAGTGCTTGTTCACAATGTACATAAACATAAGACGTGCATAAGCCTAGCATAAACATGAAACATAATTTTGACATAAGCCGCAAAAGTGTTCACAATGAACATAAGATATATGCGTATAACAATAAAATAAACTAAATAAACAAATAAACCTTTCAAACTTTATAACAAAGGTTATGTTTATGTCAATTTCATCAATTTATTTCAACTTATGATCAAACACTTCCAACTTCAAACCACAAATTTTACTAAATGTAACATAATTTCAATCTTATGTACGAACGTAAGCCGAACATAAGATCAACATAAACAAAAGAATTTTGTAGGCACACTGTGATCACGTACGTTAATTTACTACAAGTCAACTTTACGTCTTATGTATGTATTATGTTTATCTTATGCCTTACGTACATTGTGAACAAGCACTTAAGGTGAAGTTTACGCTTCCAACATTTAAACGTGTTTAGGTTAAATTACAGCGCGTCGTTTGTTTCTTGTGCGTGTGTTTTTTATTGATATTTGGTTAATTAAGGATGACGGAAAATTTATAGATCTGATACATTTGTATTCTTTTTTCTACGATCGTAGAGAAACCGATACCGTAGTCAACCGATCGGGTGAAAATACGCGTGTGCGTTCTTCACGTTTCTATGTTTTCTATGTTGATGTGAATGGGAAGTCATTTGCTATGTTTTGTACGTTATGTCTTGTATGTCCGCCATGTACGTTACTTGGATGTGAATGACGCTTAAGTCTTCAGTAGCGCTATATTCTTGCAATATGTTACGAATTATTTAGTTGTACAATTTCTTACATTTTAAAAATAATGTTGCCAACTATTATGATTGACGGCTCTAAATATTTCTACTTGGCCGGTGCTCTTAATAAACTATTTTACGCCTGAATAATGTAATCTACTATTACTTTTTAATAAAAAAGAAAAATAGTCATTGTTAATTTAATTATTATTTAATATGTAACATTATTTAATATTGAAAAAAATTTTACAAAATATCTAACAAATTAAAATTAAATTTCACAGATTTTAATATAAAATATAAGTTCATTCATAATTTCATTTTCAAGAAAATTCCCAAAAATTAATTTTATATATAATTTCATTTTATAACATTGCTTATAAAGTTTTCTTACGATAAATAAAAAATTCTTCTTTGATAGAAAACTTAGAAAGCAAAATACAATTGTTTAATTAATTTTAAACAATAACTCAAAAACCTTTTATTCTAGCCAATAAAGGGTCAGCTCATAGTTTGTAGACAATTTTACGATCTTTAAAAAGAACCAGAACATTACAACAATAAATCTATAGTTTCGGTGCTATAATTAATTAATTATTAATTAATTGTTTAAAATTTTCTCAAATAAAAAAAAATTAAAAAATTACAAACTATTAAATATTTATACAGCAACAAAGTCAGACATTTTAATAATGATTACTTATAAATACTCTCAAAAATACATTGATCATGTAGGTAGACTTTTACAAAATCTCTCCCCACCACACTTTTTTTTTTTAATTTGAAAGATGATATTTAAATTGTTTCTCTCTACTATATTTCGCTTGCGATAATTATACTGTAATTAATCTATTCCACTGCTTTTAAATTTTATACATTTTCTTGTTAAGGTTGGTTTATGCAGAACTCCGACGCGACGTGACGTTACGATACCGATTGGTGTAGCACGTAAGGTACGCTAATAAGAACAATAGATCGGCTGCATCACGTCAGCGTTCTATATAAACCAACCTTTAGTATTTCAATTAAGAATGGTTTCGGATACGTCCCACTTGGGTTATATCTTTTTTGTATATAATTACGAACACTATTTAAAGTTAATTTTAAATATTAAATAAACAAAAATTATTATCGTTTTATGGAAGTTGAAAACTGTAAAATTGAAAATTAACAAAATATTGGTTTAGTTATATCTTCAAGTTGTTCGGAAATGTGTAGTGTAGTAGTACAAGTATTCACATGGGAAAATGTATATGAAACATAAAGTCCTGTTGCTTATTTTTTTTGTAATAGAACCAACTATTAGAGTGCTTTCCTCTATGTTTAATTAAATAAAGTTCTTTTTGGAACGGTTTATGAGTAAATTAAGCCGTACATCAAATACACATATTTAAAATCCTACTAATGAATAATAAATTATTAACAGTTATCCATTTTGTAAAAACAAATTTTTACAGATATTCGTGAGTGATGAGTAATCTCATTAAAAATCATATTCATGAACTGTTCCAAATTGTGTGTTGAAGAATAAAAGTAATTTTACTGGAAACTCGCACTTTGGTTATTAGAAAACAGAGCGTTATAACCCATTGTGATGTACTCGATTACCCAGATTCTGCAGCCTAAAGTCCGCACTGCCCAGTTTTATAACTTAATATAACTTAAAAGGAATAACAGAGAGAAAGACATGGTAGGCTTACACAGCAAGAAATAAATAAACGCATACAAAAATGCAGGTTTTCGATTCTAATAAATTAAAAAATTTTAAATAAACTAAAAAATTTATTAGAGAGAGAGAAAAGCAAAGTTTTTAACTGAAAACTTTTAAGAACTAATTATTACTTAATGTAATTTTACTTAACAAATCAACTTTTTGTTGTTGTAATAAATTTTACCAACCGAAAAACAAAATAACTTTATATTAACGAATTGTTCCGGACAGTTACTAGCAACACTTTTACTCTACGGAAAAGTGCAGCTGCATTTTCTTTTGTTTCGAGTCGAAATGTCTGTAAGTACTACATAATATTATATTAACTTCCCCGTTTTTCTTTCAGCGCAGGTGGATGAGTACCTTATTTTTGCTCTATAGAGTTACTTTACTTAAAGAAATAAAGCGCAGGAAGGTAAGTTTAAAAAATAATAGATTATCTTCATATAACAAAATATTCTCAAAAAATAAGTGCTGTTGACAGTGTATACTTTCCAAAAGTAAAACAATTTATTAAAAATCAAAGCTCTCGACCAGTTTTAGTAATTTAATTCATCGATGAGTACCTAATCAACCAACACAAAATGCCAAACCACAGCTGAAAAATGTTGCTAAAATGGTAATCGGGTTTAAGACCCGGAAAAAGCACAATGAACAATGCGAATTAACAATAAATTTCACCAACTTAATGGACGCACAAATAAGTTTCTCTGAACGAGAAAGCGTCAGTTAACAATAATTGAGATTTTATGTCGCTGGTGTTTTTGAAGTTAGAAAAGATACAATCGGATACAAAGTAATGCTTTAAAGCCCAATTATAAATGATTATGCACTTATCCATCGCAAGGGTGTTTATAAAAAGTGCTGACATGATTCGGGTGAAATTGAGTGAACAGTACCCAGTCAAGATTTCGACAAACCGCTTTTAAAGAACCGTACAATATTGAATTTAAAAGTAAGTTAATAAAAACATAAATTCACTTAAATCAAAAAAATAAGTACACAATAGTTTGCGATCGGTTGATCTAAATAAACACAATGAAGTTCAAACAAGATTCTCCGAAGTAAACATTGAATTTAACATACTGCGAATGAAATTCAAGTTTACAAATTAGTGAAATTTGCAATGTTTGTTACTACGTAGTAGTTGCAAAATTTTAAATATTGTTATATAACTAATAATAACTTTCTTTTTAATTTTTTTTATGTGATTGATTATTATTATAACTTATTTTATAAATTATTAATAAGAAGCGTACAGGTGAAACTAGTCACCAATTAAAATAAAAGATACAAACAAATACTTGATAATTTTTATATTAATTTAAAAATAGCTTTACCATATCGCATATTTTAAATTCATATAAAAAATTAACAGATTTGTTACAAGAATTTCCTGCATTATGTTCAATCTTCAGTCTTTTTAGTTGGGTATTTGAAAATTTGGTATTTTATTTAGAAGATTTATTATTTTAATTTTCGGTTTTCATTTTAATTTATAAGATGGCGATAGTAGTTACGTTTGATTTTTATTTTATTAATTTTTATCAAATTCGGAAAAATGTGGTCGGATAAGGGAGATAAAGAGAAAAATTTGAAAGAAAGGAACGTCGAAAACTAGTTAAGAGAGTTCCTGCTGTTTTTTTTTGAAGATAATTTTCTGGTCAACAATAACCTCTGTGTGGCTGGTTTGCTCCCTTGTTGGAAGTTTGCAAAAATTCGTTTTTTTAATGTTCTTGCACCTTTACGGGCACCCTTGGCAACTTTCCTGGAAGAATTATCGTTGTTTTGGAATATTCTGGAAAGGCTGGTTTATCCACTTATAATTATTGTTACCAAAGAAGAGTCAAAGAGGGAATCCAGGGACTCATATGCAGGCGACCATAAGACAGCTAAAGATCAGACGTTTTCATTCTAATTAAATTGGATATTACGTATATATTTTTCACATTCAAGTTAATTACTTTTTTTGGATATTACGTACCAATAGTTTGTTTTCGAATTTCTGTGAAGATTTATTTTCGATTACCATTAATCCGGATGATTGTGGAAGTTTCATTAATTGGGATATTTGCTTTTTTTAATGTTTTAATGTAGTTAGATGTTAGATAATTCCTAATGATTTGTTTTTACGGAGAAAATTTTGTAGATATAATTGTAAATTTGCATTTAATAATTCAGTAGTGATTTCCTTTTATGGGTACTATCACGATACACTTAAACACGGTATGTCAGGAAATGTGCCTATAACCGTCTTTGCTGCGCATGACGTCATATGCGAGACTGAAAATTTTTTATATGTTCTAAAAAATGTTCTGTTCTGATGCTTTATTGTCATCTGTATGTGTTTATAGTGTGATATTATTGTGTAGTGTTATTGACTAAAATTAATTGTTTATGGTAGTGTACTGATTATTATTAACGGAAATGGTTAATTGTGCAGTTTGTGGTTGTACTAACAACAACAGAAAAACTAAAGGCACGGACATTAAATATTTTCGATTTCCTAAAAACTTTATAGGGTGTCCTGAAAAAAATGCTTTTGGTATTGATTTTGATAAACAGAAGGATATAATAAACAAGACATCACAACTAGTCCAAAAAATAAAAGTAGGCAAACACCGGTCACTTCTCCCATTTCAAAAGGGAATATTATTATCCAGCAGAAGTCTACTTGAATTATTTCAGTATGTAAATAGCCTCTACAAAGTAGAATATCTTTTAACTACTAGGTTAAATCAAGATGTATTAGAAAATTTTTTTTCCTATATACGTGGCATCGGTAGACCAAATGACCATCCAAATCCTCTTGATTTTAAGCATAGATTGAAGTGGTTCATCTTAGGGAAACATTCTTCAGCAATTTTTACTAACAATAAAAACACCGAATAATTTGAAGAACCGTGTCTACTTCAGCCTTTAAGTTCACCGGTTGAAACGGTTCAAGATATTTGTTTATCAGAAAGTGTTTTTTCAAAATTAAATATTAATTTTAAAGATGAAATTCCTTTAGAAGATGATGCAGAAATGTTGCTAACACAATGTTCCTTTATAGAGCCTTTTTATCCAGAGCAGGACACTGAAGTCGAGCATGAAAGTGTGGAACTGGTGGATAAATTTGAATTTAAAACGAGTGTCCATAAAGATGCCTTAATATATTGTGGTGTTTCAAAGGGATTCGCACTCGCCCTATGCATTTTGGTGAAATTTTGGCTTTGGTAATTAAGTTGTAGGATTGTAAGATTTGCTAGGTGGGGATCAATGACAGAAAATTCGAGGCTTCTTTAGCCAACTATGGCCGACAGCGGGTGCAAAGTTTGGTATGCCCGCTGAATTTGATTTTTGATAAGTTGAATTTGAGTTTGTGATGTAATTTTTGAAGAATTGTGAGTAATAATAATTATTTTTGAATAAATAAAGTGAATTTGATGCGTATGCATTATTGCGTGATTTTAAAATTTTGATATTTTGATATTTGGATAATTTGGATATTTTATGAGTTGCTACCGAGCAGTAGTTGATTGATTTGGATGATTGATTTTTGGAAAAAGTAATAAATAAGTAATAAATTTTGATTTGGTGTAAAATTGGAAAATTTAAAATTGTATTTGAACGAACGAGTGTTGCAATTGATAAGCCGGCAATTTGGATAAGGCGAGAAATCAAACTTTGTTCCTTTCGAATAGAATTGAGATTTTATTTTATTTTGCATCGAATTAAATTGGACTTAATAATTATTTTTCAAATTTGGAGAGGCTGGATTCATCGCAATATATAACAGGATATGTTGCACATAACTATAGAAGAAAATATAATTTAGGTGACGAAACAAAAAAAATAAATTTAGAAAATGTAACGGACAGTTGGGTGACTTTTATCTCTCGAGGAAGTTTATTATATCCAAATAGAGATCTAATAAATGTTACCATGGTCTTAGAAGCTGAATTTCATAAAATGCACGGTGATTCTTTGGCAAATGAAAAACATTTGTTTAAAGTTTTATGTAAAAACACAATTTTGCAACTCGATGCAAAGGTGCAACTAGCAGTCCCTAAAGAAGTTATTTTGTGTTTGGCTAGGACAAGAACTTATATTAGGTTACGCGATTTAAATAGACGAGTTAGTTTACAAAATTGTCATAAAAAACTAGATCAAAAAATGCGCAAAATAAAAAACTGTTAAAATGTATTAATTTTATTAATATGAAACTGCTATTTTGTTTTTGTTTTCGTATCCTACCCAACCATTTCTGATATTATTATTACAATAATATTATTTTTCATATTATTTATTATTTTTACAATCCCGTGAAGTAAAAATTTTGGCCTAATTATGTATAGTCTATTATTTTTTTTTATATTTACGTTACTGTTTAAACGTATAACTTATAGTTAAGCTCGCAAGTATCTCGCAAATGACGCCACATTGTAAGAGTGAGTTGGATATAGCATGCGCGTTGGCATACCGTTTAGGTGTATCGTGGGTACTATTTAAAATTGGGAAGTAATCCGATACGTGGTATAATTTTTGTAAGCGTTACGCAAAGTTCGGTTTTGGAAAATTTAAAGTTACTCGCGTACACCCAGCCGAGGTGTTTATTCCTAATCTTATCATACCAGAATTGCAATTCTTTGTGGTAGGTGCGATAAATCTTTAAATTAAGTGAAATTACAGTAGCGATTTTTTTTTGTGTATTTAACAGTATAATCAGTCAAAATACATTTTGCGTACTGCCCAGTTATTTTGTTCATTCCATTTACGTTCGGTTTACGACAATTTTTTTTAACTGCTTTTTGATATTTGCCCTGAGTAATTTTTGTTTTTTTTTGTAAATTTCATTTTACGTATTATAGTATATTAGTTACACTCCTGGTATTTATCAGAATTTTATTTTTCCTTCCTATTTATTTTTTTTTCTAGGTTAGTAATTACCTAAAGTTCACCTGCAGTACTAATTAATTACTTGGCGCCCTCGTTATCTACTTTATTATTTGTGGTGAACAACTAAGCTAGTCCTGAGGGTTTTGGTACCTAAATTTTGTTGTGATTACAAAATCCCACGGACCCTGAGGATTAATTTAATTTAATTTTTTATTTTTCTGGTATAAGGAATTCTACGGGTACATATTATATAAGTATAAAGCGTTGTAAATTTTAAGAAGTATTAAAAAAATATATATAACATGAAATATTTACAAAATATGCAAATAAAGCTGCTAACCTTAAGGTTTAAATACTAGCAAACAATACCAGTAAACATAAAATTTAACATATTGAAATCATCTTAAATAGAAGACCTAGCCAAGGAAAATATCATTGAGCATCTCTTAAAGGAACTACCAAAGAAGCAAAAAGAACTAGTGGGTTATTTTTGATACATTACTCTCATTTTCAACGTCTTCGATTGTGTCTTAAGGCTGAGCAAAAATGTTTCCATTTGTTAATTATTTAATTTAAAATTTACTTTGTAACAATTTATTGCATATTGTTTTTTACGACCTCGGATTATTATGGGTCGCACCGTACGCCTATGGGAATTATTCGCGTTCAGTTGAAACTCATCCCTAGCTTGCATCTTACGAACGTAATGCAAAACGGTAGGAGCGACTTTGAATTGAAACGCCCAAAAAGACGGTTTTCATTTTATTGCAGTGGACCGAATTAGTTCCGAAGTTCGTCTGAGATTTAGTAGAAATCTCCATATCAGCAAGTAACGCAAGGTGCCAGTAATTGGGATTTTCAACCTGAAGCGTAGTGTAAAAGTATATTGCCAACAACGTGAACGTCGACATTTGATATCATAATAATTGATGAACGGGTGTTCATCCTTTATGGAAACGACGATTGAAGTCGTGTAACGTTATCTTGTTCTTTCGTACTAGCATCGACGACCTACCGTGTTTTCGTATTAGTGATAAGTGCTTTAGTAATAATTAGACGAAGCTACTCCTGTTCCAGCATCGATTTCATCGGCTTTCTGCCGTGCAGTTCAGTAAGCTATTATTTCTTCTACCGCAGCGGTAGGAAGGTCACGTCGACAACTTTTTCTTCATTATTGAAAGCACAGAGGGTCTTGGCGGTGCAACCGCTGTTTTACATATCTTGTAAACCTATGGGTTTTACCGCTTGGGTAAATCAATTTTTCCGTTACTAATTCCCTACCGTGTTTGGTTTATTGGGAACGCTGTTAGTTCCAAATAGTTGTTTGCGACGTGGCTTGTAGGTCAGATTTATCTGCCAATTAAGAATTATCAAATTGAAAATTGTTGTAATCACGTTAAGTAAAATTTGTCGTTTGTATTTTATTTACTACAATTATACGTTTCTCAATTGTCGGTGTTTTATTTTGAGAAAGTGGAAGCAAATTCTTTTTCAGGATCCACGCTTTTTCTTCCGAAATTAATAAAGCTGGTTTTCCATCTAGGTTTCATCACACACATATTTTTACTGAAAAAGATCAATTCCAATCAATCCAAGTGTGGTGAGAAGTAGCAGTCCGAGCGATTGTAAATACATATTCTCATTATAATATTTTATTATTCTGTTTAATTAAGTATTTTAGAATAAACTGTCACAAAGAATCATTCACTATAATTAATACTAGGTTTACTAATTATCAAACTAACTAGCAATATTATTGTCTGGAATACTATTTACTAATGGCTCACTGAACATTAAATAATAAAAATTCTGTTTTAATGTTATACACAGAAATACAAATACGTAGGGTAATTCTAGGAGAGTTGGACCACGAGGAAAGATAGACCAGTGAGAGAATTATTGCTTATTTTTAATAGAGAGTATTGTGTATATCATATTTATCTTGATTGTGTTATTATAGAAAAACTGGTGTGAAACTGTTTCGAAATATTTGTTAATTTTTGTGTTATCAAGATATTGTTAAATTACTAGTACCAGAAGTTTTTGAACGTTGTAAATTTAATTTCAGATTTCTGAAGTCGTGGCAAGTATTTTTAAATAATTCTTATAGTGTTAAATAAATAATTTGTTTCTAACGTTACCTAACCTTACAAAACAATATATTATTCTTTATACGGCTAGAGTAGTGTGGTCCATCTCTCCTATGTAATTAGGTGAGATGGACCACATTTAAAAGGATAGTTGGAACGTTGCTACGTAAAATTTCTTGTTGAATTTTGATGGTTGCAAATTATTTTTCGAGTTTAAGTAACTATTATTGAAGCAAATTGCAAGCAAGCACATCCAAGCAACATTCTGAACTAAATGAAATTACTCCTGGTAAAGTGTTAGACAAAGTTTCCCCTGTTCTCAATATTTCAGCCATAAAAATAGTTAGAAAACGTGGAAGAAGCATAGCAAATGTTCTAAATTCGGTGGAAAATATTAGAATAGATATTTTCGATACAAGTTAGGAAAACTAACATTTTTCCATTCAAGGCGGAGGTTGACGATCGAGGCCGAAGGCCGAGATTGTAAACCGAAGCCGAGAATGGAAAAAATAGTTTTCCACGAGTATCGAACAATATTTTTTCTAATTATGTTTCAAAAAGAACCAATAACATTTCTTATTTCTCAAGAAAAAAGATAGGCGTTTATACTATAAAATTTTTGTATTTTGCGGTTGGTAGCCCATTATAGACAGTAGGTAGGTCATAGATAGTAGCCATTACAACGTGAACAGGTAAGTGACCACGTTTTTTTTATGGTTATACAATTTGTGTTTTTAGAATACTAGTAAATATGTCAGATATGTCGGAGGCGGCGCAGTTTGCAATTTTGCAAATTTTGCAATTTTGCAAGTTGCAAATTATTATTTTCTTTACCACTATCAATTATCAGTTGATTTTACATCCTTGAATATAGTCAATATCTAAGGATACAGCCTCCTTCTTTCTGTTACATACTCATCCTCAGCACTGAGGTTAACTCAGTGCAATGTATGCAAAACCTACAGTTTAACGTCGATTCCGAATGAAAATTTTTAGAGAAGAGTATTTAGCATTAGACCTAATGGTTGCTCATCAGGCTAACTGTACACTTTTCTGTAAATTATATTTTTACTTTTTTTACTCGATAGCTAAGGGTACCTAACTTACTAATTCTTTATTAGTTTACCTATTAGATGTAAATTTATTATTATTGTGCTACTATTGTTAACACTAAATGTTTTGATATATAAAATACAAAACAAAAAGTTTTTGTAATGTTCTTAAAATTACATTAAAGCATGGGAATAAATTTTACCTGAAAGCTAATGTAGTTATGACAATTAATGTTGAAATAATAGTCACGTTGCAACAGTCTACGCGTTCGCTATTAAGTTAAGTAGATTTATGTGAGTTAGTGATTACATTACATATTACAATTACACACTTTAACTACTAATTTTCAGAACCTAGAATAATTATAGGTTTGATTTGTAACTTAGTTTGATATTAACTGATCAATTCCGTTAAATTAATTTTTTTCAGCGCACGCATTCTTCAACCAAAGAAGATGAAACAAAAAATGTATTTATAAATTATTTAATTTTATAAAACAATAACGACAAGAACGGAAGTTTGAAAGCAGTGAAGTAATATAAAATTACGTCTTGTTTTTATTTGATGTTGAGAGGTAGAGAGCAGGGTACACTTGCTTCCGGCAACCTGCTGTTGCTTTTCACGTCAAAAGAAAACTTTTCCGACTTTAGACTGCATACATAATGTTTTAAACATTAGTTCTACTTGAAATAAAAGTTAACTTTTCTACAAAAGAAAGTGTTTGTGTAAAATGTTCAACTTTTAAACTCAAAATAGATTGATTTTTTAAAGTTAAATACAAATTTATTCCAAGATAATAAAATTTTTCACTACTACTTTGCAGGAAATAATAGAATGAAAAGAATTTAAGTGCCAATTTTTGTTTTTTCTGCGTGTAAAAAATGTTCGGCATTATAAAAAAATTGCTGCATTGCATTTTTTAATAATATAAAATATTTTCCATTCTGGGCATTTCTATAGCAATCGAAAAATTTTCGTTACAATAATTTGGTTTGTCGTTTAGACTTACATTACAAAGATACACATTGTATAGACAGGTATGTATGTAATAGATGGAATTAGAAAATTTTCCTATATAATATTTTTTTGAAATTTAAAACGTGAACCCGTGCCGATGTCTTTATATAACGTTGTAATTCAGATGGTAATACGGCTAACATTTTGGGAACAATGCTATTCCAACAATAAGTAATCCGGTCAAGCTGGAAGTAATTTTTTAGCAATTCAAAACAGCATAGTTGAATTACGAAAGGTTATTTCCAGATTCTATAATCTCCAAATAACACCAGCGACCGATTAATTCCAATGAAATAAGTGAATTAACTTACAAATATCACTTAAATGTGCATCTGAAGATGCAGTAAAAATTTTAAATATTGAGGTAATGTAATCAAAATAAGTAATCTTTATTTGTCAAAACTCCGTGGTGATCCTTGGTTATGTATTGTAAAGGAAGGTAAAGGAAGGAAGAATATTTCACACGACGGAAGCCGTTTTTTCTTATTTGATTCCTAATATACTAAGTTAAGCAATTGTCTTGTGTACAACTTTAGGCACCGATACTGGAAGAGCTATTTTAAATTTCTGTAAGTCAGTAAATGGTAATTAATCTGAAATATGTTAGCTCTTTCCAAGTTTTTGATAATAATCACTAACTTATTGAACTATAGGTTGATTCACTTATTCACTATTAAATGATATAACGAATATCACAAAACTTAGGTTAACTTAAATAATAATTTTAGAATATTTTAATAAAATATATATTTTTCAAAAGATTTTAAAGTTAAAAATAAATTTAAAAAAATTAAAAATCAATTTGTCTGGTTTTATCTTACAACTGTGTTAAAAATAGATCAATTTTAGTAAATGCAAAAATGGTAAAGTATCCTGATATAATGAAATATATGAGATTGAGTACCTGTTCAAAAGTTTTAATCAAATTCTCATAACTGCCAATTTTAATATTATCGTACTTGGCCGTAGCTACTTTTTTAGTAATATATCAAAAGATGATATTATTCAAGAAACTGTAGCTTAAGTTGAACCTTTAACGGTAGAAAGTTTCCACCGCTAAAGATGATATATCGGTTTTTAAAAGAAATTTTTACACCTTTTCTACACACCGAGTTATTTGTATTAATTTTTTTTTAAATTTGAAGTTGTATTGTTTTTGCAACAACAAGTTTCTTTCCTGAAAATATATAAAATTTAAAGAAGTTGCTACAGGCTTTACAAAAATCGATGTTATGGTTATCAATATATCCACAATAATTTATTGAGATAATTTAATTTAGACATCAAAAATACTTTTTTGGTGTATAATAATAAAGTTGTCAACTAGCGCTCGAGACTAATTTGAATATATTAAAAAGTTAATAATAGTAATAAGGTGAGCCATAAATTTAACGTATGATGTTTGCTAGCGCAAATGTGTGTAATTAGAACTTATATAGCTTCATTCAGTTTTTGGAAATTGGTGGAATTAGGGAACAAGGCAGAATTAAACTGAACTATTATTTACCAGTGGTCGACATGTTGTCCATATATTTTTAACAGTTCAAGCTGTAAGTGGTTTTCATTAATATCCAACATCTGAGTGGTGAGTGAGCACGCATATTCAACGAAGCCTATTTCATAAACCCTCTCAGGACCCAATTCAACATCAGCAAATAGTTCTATTTGTCTTCGAAAAGAGCATTTGCAATACATTTTCAGAATTAATTAGAATGAGAGACTATTAGTGGTCAGGAAGTATTACATTTCAGGACTTTATATTAATCCTAGTCTTTACATAAACAATTAAGCTACACCTTCGATAGTAAATTTATTTTACCTTTTAGTTTCTACAAATTAAAAATTATTTAGATACTAAATATTCTAGTATAAATTGATATTTCATAACAGGTAGTACTGACAAATTTCACGATTGTCTAACTAATGACCGTTATTCTAATTGAGATTCATAAATCTTAAATTTTGTTTTATCTATTTGTTTTATTTTAGATATACATATATTACTTATATTGTCATATTTAGAAAACTTTAGAAATTAATTTAAATAAAAACACAAATTATATCCATAAATAAACACTGCTACGAGATTAAAACAAAATTAAAATTTGATTACCTATGCACTGACAGATTTTAAAAATATCCATGGAAGTTTAATCAAGCTTACTAATAAAAATTATCCGAAGTCGTGAGTTCTGTGTCATATGACTGCAATGTCATATCACATCTAGCAATATGACAATATAGCACCCAGTCTTATTATTGCTATTTTGCATCTTTTCAAAGATTAATCCTTTTATCCGCTATTCCTATGTAGCGGACATATCTATTATAGCTTATATCTCTTTCTTCAGCCTTTTCTATCCACTGCAGGACAATCAGCCTCTTTTTCTGCGAGAAAGATTTTAGTATTTAGACCCCACGGCTGCTGAAACCGGATTGGGAAATACCCGAAGCCTGGAGACGGATTCTCGAAATTCGAACAGGGTATATTAGAGTCAGCAATTGTTCGGCTAACTTGTTAAGCTAATGACCGACTATTATATCTATTATAGGTTAAATAATTTTTTTTTGTTATATTATCAGTGACTAGTTGACTAGTAGAAATCAAGAAGTCAACTTATAGCATATTTTCAACATAACAAAAAGTGTCGTTACAACAAACGATTCACAATTTTAATGAAAAATATAAAACAATAAATTCGCAGTTTTCAGATTTAAATTGCAATTTGAATCGTTTACAAGTAAAATTAACATGCAATTCTCTATATAGGCATTGGCGCTATGTTACATTGTGCTACGTAAGCACAAATTACGACAAAAATCAAACAATGAAGCTACAGGCAAACTCATTAAATTTAAATTGAAGTAACATACTGAATTAAAAAAAATAATTAAAAACCAGCTAAATACCCTAACCTAGTTTTTAACGAACCCAGTTACCATATTTTTCCATCTCTTCTTTAATAAATTGATTTTTTTTCTAAAACATCTTTAATTATAGTATTTATTGCCTTTTTATTCAGAAATCGATATAAAAATTTTACTTTATGTTCATGAAATTTGTAGTATTTCTGTTTGTGAAAGCATTTTATTGTTCTGCTTACTTTTAACTCTGGCGCTTCTGAATTACCAAAAGGTAACCAAAAACGTAAATATAATTGTCAATAGCAACATAATCTTTGAAATTGAATATCGTCGAAGATACAGAACGGAATTAATTCATATACTATGTATATTTTGATCAAGATCAAGTTTTTAAATTTCCACAGAAATTTGAAAATTTTGAATATCTATTGATATCATTTTCCCAGAAGATTAAGGTCGGGGATTGACAAACTTTTATAAATATCGGCATGCGTCGCTACTGGCGCAAAAATATATATAAATAATATTTAAATTTAGCAAAGTTACACACTTCACGTGATTGTGCTAAAATCCAATAGATGTCACCTCATCTGTTACTACATAATGCAAATGTATCGCCAAACTGATAGAATGTAGAATTTCCAGCAATTTCCCTTTAGGTAATCCTTGACAAAACTCCAGGTATATAAAACTTATTTATTTCACAATAATATTATATTGCACGTAGTATTTAAATTAGGTAATTAGGTGCATCACAAAAAGTTCATTTTTGCTAAATTTTTATAAATATTTTATTTTTGAGACTTTACTTTTTTTTTAGAATGAAGTAAATATAAAATAAGCGCTTTTCGCATTATTAATGCACTTATCGAAGGTTTTTTGATTGGTAAATTGTCACTTTGCTATAAATTGATTTTGATCAATTTTATTTGATACGTAAATAATGAAATAGACCAATAAGTATTTTATTAATATTAAAATATTTTTATAAATTTTCCGTTTTCTTTCTCTTTCCTTTTTTTATTTTCATTTCTTCTTTTTTGTTTCGGGCTTCTAATATATATTTAGAATCCACATAAAGCAGCCTAACGCTAATGTTATTACGAGCTAACTCGGGTAGCACACATTTATTCGATCATCTATTATTTTTATTTATTATATCAAAATAAATCCAAATTTATAATATGATGTCCAGATGTTATTTAATTTTTTCCAGTAAAATTGGGTTTTCCAAAAAAAAGAATACTTAAACCGACACAGTAAGCAATAAGCAGAAGTTAGCAGGGTAGTTTTATGGCTTTATTACTATAGATTACTATAGTTATTTACTTATTAATTTAGTTTTCCAAATCAACTTTTTATTTTTATTATTTAGATGATTTATCGTGTATATCGACAAATTGTAATTACAATTTTTTAAATTGTTTACTGTTTTGTATTTTCCCGTGTAGTGCTCGAGCACTCAAGCAACGCAACTGTAGCCGGCCCTGCTACTCAAATGTCTGAATACGACCCTGCCCCTAACTCAACTTTATTTTACGAATTAAACTAAAATATTACCAATTTCTGTAATTACTTCTACAATCTGCAATCTGAATTTTTTTTTTAAATAACATTAATTCATAATTCTTACAACTGCAAAATTTTTAATTTTAAAATTAGAATTATTACAAATTGTCGAAATCAATAGAACATTTTATCTGTAATAAAAACTAACCTTTTTGGGGTACTATAATCCCTTTAATTTTAATCCCTTATCCTCGATTTCAATCTCTCATCTAATATACCTGGCAAAAGCCGTTAATTCAAGGCTCCATCTTCTTCAAAAAGCTTGAACTATTTTCGAATTCGAAAGTTCAAAATCTGCATAAAATGATAAGTACTCGAGTTCATTCACTTTGTTGTTATTAATTAACTTTTTTCAATTTTATTTATTAATATGTAAACTTTGCATATATCCGCGTGTTATTGTAGAGAAAAATTCGGTATAAAATTTTTTTTTTTTTTTACAGTTTTTAATTTCATAATGTAATTAAACGTTCAATTTAACTTATGAAACTACAAAAACATAGCTAACAGTTTCTTCTACAAGTTGTTAAAAATATAAAAATATTATATATGATTTAGTTTGGGAAAAAACCATGAACTCCGAAGGGTCAATATAGCGTATATATTTTGTACATTCGTCCCCAGCCTTAAGATATTTGACAAAATCAACTATATAAACGCTAAAACATAATAAAAATCAAGTTACCATTGTTATATTTTATTTGACCATCATGTCGACGTCCTATATGTTAAAGTGTAAAATTTCAAATCTGACGTGTTAGCCACTGCAATTCTGAAAGTTCAATTGTACTTTTTCTCTTGCACAACTGAAAACCTCTTTATCGTCTCTTTCTTCAGGTGTTCGTACATATTATATTTCGCTGGAAGTTTAGTGAAAATATCTTTCAAATCGCACATTGGTTTTTCATTTAAAGCGTGATTGTGTTTTATTTGTGTAATTCTCTTTTATGCGAACCGAGTTTGAAGTTTTTATTGCATATAAATTTTAATTGAATATTAATTTCACTAGTAATTAATTAAATATTTTCTTTATAATATAAATAGCATACATATTTCCCTATGGCAACGGATATATTGGCATATGAATTTTTTTAACGCAGTAGTTTATGTTTGATTTTCAATTTTAATATATTCTATCATCCTGGAAATTTTATCAAAACTTCAAAAAATATATTATTATTTTAGACATAATTATATATGTATGCTGTACTTCAACACACCTGTGTATACATTTTATTATTTTCATAGATTTACTGTACTTACACAATTTATTGTTTTTAAGTGTGATTATAATTTTCAAAAATCGTGAGTTGCAGTTCGCGTGGAAACAATTTAAATATATAATTAAATTAAAATTAATGAAATTCAAATTGATTACAATAATGTATTAATAAACCTGATGTAATCAATCAGCACAGAATTGCAATAAAATAATTATTGTTGTTATTTGAAATTGAATGGCTGCTATCAAAAACCTAAACACGAATATACCACCGTTTGTGAGATTAATTTTAAACATTTTGTAACGCGTGCTGGTGATTAAGTACGGAGAGTTTTTCAATGCTTTCGAGAATAAAAGGTTTGCATGCTAAACCAAAAATGGTATATTTTTCTACTAAATTAAACCAATAATCGTCGATAAAATATATCGTTTTAGTAGCAACCAGCTTTACATATTTAAAAGTGTATTTTTTAATTGTTAATTGGTACGATGTATTTTACACCAAGTAATTATTTCTCAAATTTAAAAAATAATGGCAAATGGAATTTAATTTACACCCAAGTTTTTTTTTTTTTAATTGCGTCAGAAACAGGAGCATAATTATTTTACAATTTAGTGTTAAACTGAAAAATGTAATCCGGAATTTTCGTAAAAGTGTGAAACTTACACGTCGTTAAAATTTGACTAATAATGATATAAAATATTTGGTTTAGAAAATTATTTTGTGGAATATTCTTTAAAATGTGAATATGATTAAGTAATAGCAAAAAATAAAAAAGTTTATTTTAACCTAGACGTTCAATACTAATTAAAAATTCGAACATGATCATTTTTGTCTGCGTATTGGTATATGCTAAAATAAACAATTTGTTATAAAAAAGCTTATAGGTCTTGGCTACGAACTGAGCACTAAAATGTTTGTTAGGATAGCGCATAGCGACCGCATTGTAGGATCAATTAAGACAGCTCCGGTCCTCGATTATGCTAGCTCGCCCGGGGCTGCGTGAATAGCCAAATGCAATTACGAGAGCTTTGGCGGTGTTTGTGTAGAGGCCGAGTGCTTCGTTCTCAATTCACTGGTTCTGGTGTACTGTAACTTTCCTATCCTATACCGGATTAATCCCAGATTATTGTGCAGATTAAGGTATATATATTCAAACTGGTATCAATACCACAGTAGGAAATTCTTCTGAAACTATTTCATTGTAATCATTACGGAACATTTGGACAAATAAATCCAATTATTTATACTTTATTATTTCAATTGTACCTATAAGAGCTTTAATTAGTTGGTTCTCTAGTATAAACAAACTACACTTAAGTAAATGAATTTTTTATAATCTAAATTAAAAAATTACATTATTTTTATAGTATTGTGATATAAAAATATATATTTTTTAATAAGATATGAATATAGTAACTATTTTTTACCTAAATGAACATTGCCTATATAACACATCATAGCGACCTGAAGGCGACGATTATGTGGTGGTTTTAGCTTAAACAAACAAACATAATCTTATGCGTAGATATTTAAAGTTCTGATTTTGTCAACATCAAGCTGGGATTACCACTTTTATTTGTTAATGATCTTACCGCTGGATTTATAGTTAGATTTCAAATTTGGTTTAACTTGCGGATCTCTAAGAACAATCACCGAAATGTAGTTTCTGATTAAGCTAGTTTATTTCCTGAAGCGAGAGATCCTGGTTAAAATTCTGGTCGCGCCGGATATGCTGTTATGATCTAAGACACAATATCGATTTTAGACTAAAGAGAAAGCAACTGGAAACCACATTTATGTATATAGCCTAATAAGTCATCCTTCGTCCAAGTTCAACCACAATTTAATAAAATAAAATATTGTTTTAAGAATTAGTAAGAGATTTTTATATGACAGATTGTAAGTGAATGTAATAATGTGACATAATAAAATATAAAATAATCGACAAAAAATGTAGTTAAAGAAATTTTAGTATGTAAAAATTTTAGGAACCAAAGACTCTCGATGCACTTTAACTGGCGTTGCACTTCGCAAACTTTGATGTGGGGCGAAACTTCACACACTTGAACTTAGATAGCCGAACGGAAATATTGCCGACTACATTTGGATTATTTCGTATTTAGATAAATATTTTTATTTAAAGACCGCCATTTCATTTCCGTCGTTAATTTGGTTGTGCCACCTTAAGAGGTGCAGAGCTGGAGAGTTGAGTTGTGGTATCAAATAAGACAGAGCAAATGTAGGAAACAACGCGAATTGATTGGTGAAGTATAGAAAGATGAGACGACTCAGGGTCAAAAAAATATTATATCAAAAACGTATTGGCAATAATATTTATTAATTAAAAGCTACTTAGTTAGAATTTCTGTATTTCAAGCTAATAAAGTCTAGTTAACTACATCTTGAGTTTATTAACGAAAACTCTACAAAATGCAAGTACTTAAAAGATAATAAATTCTTTCTAAATATCCGCAATTTGCATGAATATAAATAATAGAGTACTATGTGATAGGATTGTGATGTACACCTTTATTTTTTTATCCTTTTTTATTTACACAGTTTTGACTGAAGAGTTGTTAATTAGAATAAGAAGTAACAGAGTTTTATAGGTTTATTTAAAAAAAATTTTTTATAAATATAAAAATCTGCTCTTTACTGTAAAGGGTAGCTAATTTATTTTTATTTGTATGTAAATATAATTTGCTTATTTAAAAAATTTATCGCCTTTTTTAATTTAAAATTTTTTGCTTGGAGTTTACTAAAAAAATTCTTTAAATATTAAATGGCAATTTTCTTGCTAACCTTTTGTTTTGATCAAAACTTTTAATGTTTCTTTTTTTTCCTCAACACTTTAAAATTATTTAATAATAGTTCTGTAGTATAACCATTTACTTCTTAATTAAAAAGTGTGATTAAATATTTTTAATTAATTAAGTTTATGAATATTCATTTATTTTAATTTATCGTTGTTAAGTCATTTCAAAACTTTTAATGTAAACTGGCTTAATTAAATTTAGTTGTATATTTTTTAAATGAACAGGCAAATACAAAAAATAAATTAACCTGTTGCTTGTAATCTCTAACGCATTGGTTTTGTTTCAAAAGTTTACATAAGTTTGTGATAAAATAAAGTTTTATATAATTAAAGAAAGTAATAATTGCATTAAAATTGCATGAACTTACAAACTCTTACCATTCGGGTCAAATTAATACCAATACCTTTTAACTAATAGTTACAAATAGCTTAACTTGGAGAAAACTACTTTATAAAATATTTCTTGAAACTATTTTTTTGTATTATTAAGTTTGTTTTATTAACCAATCAAACTTTTACTTAAGTTATTTTAAGTTCAGGTTGACCTAAAAGTTACATTTAGAATTAAAAATTGTTTCTTGGAGAAAATGGTATTAATCATTTTACATATACACTTGAAATACCTAGAAATACCAATATCGTGAAAGTTGTGATCTGTAATGCAGTGCACTTACATTGCTCGGTTTTTCTATTTCTCTAGGGATATTCTGTTATCGTCAGGATAGCTTCCGCCGGCTAACCTGGTTGTCCATGTCCTCAATACACCAATCAGGTTGCGGTGGCGTAGTTCTACGTGATCCGTGTATACGTATACGAACAAGTGCAATGAAATTATATTTGCTGCTGTATCAAATAAACAGTTTTCTATTGGTGTTGTTTGTTTTCCTGGAACAACTATGTTCAACTTTATTTAATAATATTATTTTGCTATTGTTTAGAATTTCTGTCGTTTGCACTTCAGCGATAACTAAAAAATATACCTATTTATTTTCGCTTTAATATTTCAATAATCAAATTCAATAAAAATATACAAGAAGGAAATTTGTAATGCATTTCAGGGATGCTATACATAAATTTTATGATCTAAAATTTAATTAATATTAAAAATTATTACTATTAAAAATATTATAACCGAAAGAAATAATCCTTAGCAGTGGCTTGGTGTGATCACTGTGTGAGTTACAGGCAGAAATTTAGGTGGGAATCGTGGACTTGACATAATTTGTTAGGTTGGTTTGGGTAATCATTAAAATGAACATGCTGTTATGAGCTCGATTAACTGCATAAGTGCACGTAAAATTCTGTTTGTTGTGTATATCTAATTCAGACTGGCAAGCTACAACTGAAGTAGTCTCGCTTTATGTTATAAAATTGACTAGAATTCTATAATAAATTTTGAGTTTATGTGCATCTACTTTTACTTGTATTCGAAATAGTGCAGTTATTATAAAATTAAAATGGAAATTTTGTTATGATGTTTGATGATTTTTTTGTCCTTGCAGTTATTGAGAAATTAGTTTCAAAAAGTAGGTTTGCAATAAAATTACAAAAGCTTCATCACACACCTCAGCAAAACCTCCATTACTACTAGTTATTAACTAATGGTTAATTAATTAAATTATTAATTAAATCTAACAAATAACATGAAAGTATTCAACTGAATTGCATTCATAAATTATAGCTAAGCAAAACTATTGCATCAACAGTAATAAAAGATGTTAATGGGGTTACCGCATTGCAGGTCTTTATGGTTTCGTTTTTATTTTCAATTTTAAATCAATTTTTAACACAATTTTATCAATTGAAACTGTATATAAAAATCATACACTATGAAGCTTCAGAAAATCGAGAGACCAATTTAGTATGGTAGAGCAGGTACATCCTGTCGTCGGTGAGCCACGGTTAGCGTGAGTGGCGGTTTGTTCAGATATCTAATCTTACTTTAATAAATAAAACAATTAATATGCGATACTTTACGATCAAAACTTTTCTAAAAATTTCATATTTGAATTTTAGCTAGAATTGTCTATGAGACAACAATAAACACTTAGGCAAATATAAAGAAATATCTGCTGTTGCAGATCCGAGGATCAATATTATCAAATCTCTATTACTCTATCTTAAAAGCGGAAAAGCAATTCATTTTAAAGAAACAAGAACATAAGAAATCCTAGTTCAAATGCTCTTACATTAAATTAAAATTTAAAAGTAATTATCCACTTCCTCAAGAAAATTACATACATTTGAATTATTGAAAAAATGTTATTGTACTTATCGGTGATTTCAATTAGATTCCGGTTTTAAATATCTTAAACAAAATTATTTAAATCCATTGTATTAGAAAGTAAGTTAGCCAAATTTATTTCTCTATACATTAAATCGTCCATCAGTTCAGTTTCCGATGGTTTTCTAGCAAAAACCATGTTCTATTTCCTTATATTTAAGTTCTTCGTCAAACAATGAAGTCAAAATTTTTTTTAAATATTCAAATTTTACATTTTCAAATTCAATAATACTTTTCTTTATTTTAAAATTTTTGTTCTTAATGCAATTGATTCCACATTTTCTATTACGTATTTCTAATTTAATTTTTTACTAGCTTTACTTTCAATTCTTCATTTTGTAATTCTATTTCATCTTTACACTTTTCTTCATTTTTTTTGTATTTTCTTTTCAGTAATTACGAACTTTATTCTCAACCGGTGGAATCAACCAGGTTTTTTATTTTCTTATATTTAATTTCTTCGTCAAAGTTTTCAAATAATAAAGTCTATTTTTTTTTAAATCTTCAAATTTTAAATTTACATTTTTAAATCTAATAACCTTTTTCTCAATTTTAAAACTTTTGTTCTTAATGCAATTATGATTCCCCACGTATTCTATTACGTATTTCTAATTTTTACGTTACATTGATACCACATTTTTTACTAGCTTCACTTTCAATTCTTCATTTTGTAATTCCATTTCATCTTCACACTTTTCTTAATTTTCTTATCAGTAATTAAGAACAACTTTATTATCACTTTTTAATTTTTCTAAGTCAAAAAATGCTTTTAAAAATATACCTTACAAATATTTTCAAGGTATTGCGATGAGTTTCAGAGAGAATTATTCGAAAATTCAATTACTGTATTTTTGATTTTTTTACTTTTTACTTTCTTAACAATGAGTTGGTAAAGAATCACGTACCGAGATCGAAACATGTAAGGAAAAATGTGAAAGGAAACCAAACGGTAAACCAGCTCTACAGTAAGCAGATTTACTGTTCTTTGGTAAGTCAGCTTGACGTCGGTGAAATTAATTACCAATGAATGAGTATTAAAAAACAAATTTCTTCTAGAAAAACTTCTTTTTATATTTTTTTTTGTAAATTAAGTGAATTAGTTTTTAATTTTAAATATTTTTACAAATTTAATTTTTGAAAATATTCATATTAATTACTTTTTTGCTGAATTAGATTTAGATACAAATGATAATATAATATAATAATAAAAATTGTTATATTGGCTGAAGTTTGTAATTATAATTGAGGGGTCCAATGCATAAACCAGTCAAGTCCATTTTTTAAGCAAATTGAATTAATTGCTTATTCATGCAATCACTGGTTTATGCAAAGTATTAAAATTTAGGAAACCAATTATACACTTTAGTTTCTTTATATTTAATCATATTGAGCTGGTTTATGCACTGGAAGATTCAGAATTAAAAACTGTGCATGAATAAGGAATCAATTCGATTTTCTTAAAAAGTGGACTTGACTGATTTTATGCATTGGACCTTTTAATTATTGTAAAAATTCTAAGTACTTCTTATAACGTGATTAATTCTTTTCGTGTAACATGGACACCGTATTATAAAAATCTCAAAATTAATATAAACCAGATTAATTCGTACCAGGTTATATGAAAATCGCATTTTCAGAATTAAAATTTTATAGATACAAAAAAAGCAATAAATGTGTTTAAATACATAAAATTGAGAGAATTTATCGAGTTATTTTTAATAATAAAATTTTTACAACTTCTCTTTTTGAAATTGTGCACAACATGGGCGGCTGTTAACTTTTTATGTTTATATGTCATTTCCTATTATTTCCTGTCACCGGTATTTGTTTATTTTTGAATTTGAATTTTATCGATACTTTGGCGATAATTTTTACGTGTAAGCATACATTTATTAGTTTAATAATTCTAATAATTCACCTCTGTATAGTTTGTCTGACGATGGTTGTTTAAAGTCGAAACGTCACGAAAACAATCTTATAAGTGTGCAGCGTTATAAAAGATTTAATGTGTTGGTTTAACTTTTCTAATGACATTAAATCTGTTTTTTTAATAATCCTGAAATTTAAATGAAAAATTTAAATAAATTTGTCATAAATTAACCGTTCAGGATATTATAGAGAATAATAGTAGTATTTATATATTTATTTTTACATTTTTGTAATTTTTATAATCATTCAATTAAAACTTTAGGTTAGTTATGTATTTTTTATTTTTTACCTACTTTGACAAAATGTCCATTTATATCTATAAACTTGAGATTAAAAAAATATCAGATCTAACTTGATTGAGATATTCATGCTTCAAGAGGCCGCAGGTAGTAAAATGAAAGATAATAGGCAATAACCATGGAAATGTGGTTGAAATACGTGACTTTCCCTACAGAATTGGTGATTCCATTAAAAAAAGAAGCAGCCGTATTTTGTTGCTTACTTGCGGTATGAAATTTAACCGTGACTGAAACATTTCCCTAGAAGCTTTGAACAAGCTCGTTTACTGAATTTTCAATTTAAGTATTTTTGTTGACTTTGTAACTGAAAGTTTGAGAGTTAGGTGTAAAAAAAACTTAAGCAAATTAACTTTCAAATAAGTTATATTATATTGAATATTCAATTCGTTTTCATTTTAAATGGTAATCTAATTTATACTTTAAACTAGAAAAGTAAGCACTGCGGTTATTTTATTATTATCTCAAATTTAATTAATTACATTGCATATTTGATTAGCATAAATGAATCTATTGTTTTATGTAATCAAAGTCTACATTTTTATTTGAAATATAGAAACTCAAATGGGTACATGCAAATTTTTAAATGTTGGAAGCTACATACATCGAGTTAATAACCCCGTCTACTAAATTTAATGAAATTAAAATAGTATGTGATTTTAACCAAAAACAATTTGCAATTAAATGCGAATAGTTTCCAACATAGTATGAACAAGTTATTTAATCTCATTGGTGTTTCAAGAAGTAAAATTAGAAATGGAAACTAAAGAGAAGACTAAAGTAACTGAAACTTCTAAACACAATAGTCAAATGATATTGCGAAAGTTGAATTAAATTGCTAGTTTCAGAGAGTAGTGCCGTTATGTTAAAGTATGGGATTGGGTGCAACATATATTGGGGCTATATAGAAATTCTAATCTGTTGTCGCATGAATATTGCTTTATTCGGGTTCTATAAATATTGCTAATATTTCCACTTTTATTTTTTTCATTTTTAATTATAACATCTCGGTTTCTATGATTGTTATTTATCTTAATTTTCTAATTATTCTATGATAATTAAATCACAACAAAGTGTTTAGCTAGCAAAATAAACTCAATTAGTAGCAATTTTGAAAATTGTTATATGTAACCTTTAAGCCCCACATTCGACTGCGTATCTCAATTAGACAAACACTTGGAGAAAATTAGAATATAATTCCTTTCTCGTTTATTTGGCTCTTACTCTGAGTTAAAACATTTATATTAAGGCGCGATTATAAACCATTTCTGGAACCTGAAATGCGAGCTAGTGTTTTAGAGTTTTGCCATTATAATTCCGAAACAGTGCACTTTCTGCCGAGTTAACAAAGTGCAAAGTTATACGCAATCAGACCCGGATCTTCATGTCGCTGCAGTGGCTAAAAGTAAACTCTTGTTCGCCCTCGCTCCCTACTTTGGCTTCATAAAACCTCAATTAATTTAAAGCATTTTTACTCTCATTATTGTTGTATAAGAGGTCTTCTTTAATTTAACAAAGTTAGCACTTTTTGATAAAAGAAAGTAAAGTTATAGTAATTAATTCTAAAAGAAAAAATTTATCAACTTGGTCTTTGTTTTGAAATTCTCCTCGGTTCTTTTTTGTTTATATTTTTATTTAATAAAGTGAATTGTTTCGAGAGTAACGGATATTGTAAATGGATGAAGCATTACGACTGTAAGTATTTCAGTATCGACAAATGTTTCACCGTTCTCAGCGGCTATCTAATTCAAATCAACATCCAAACCCTAAGCAAACTCTCACTTTGCTTTTATATTTTCTTTGCCTATATAACTAGCTTTAATTTTTATAACTTCTTTTATCTAAGTTAGTTATATACACTAGCTAGCATCATACCAACTGCAAATATTGATCAAATTCAAGCATTTAAATGTAAATTTAGTTAGCAATTTGTCGAGTTGTTTCTCATTATGTCTTTTCGGTAAATATGCATGAGCTTTGTTAGCGTGGTATCTTAATTTTTTTATGTTTTTAATTACAGCATAAAGGAACTAGAGCACTCTAATATATAAAACAAAAATAAATTTTTGTAAAATACCCCGGTAGAATATTTAAATTGTGTTATAAGAATAGCCTAACGTTTACTTCATTATACATTCAGTGTTTTAATTAGATTCAACCGCACTGAAGCAACCACCCAGATTACTTTAAGAACATTAAAGAAGACGTTACCGCTAATGGGAGTCAAGCAGTGAAACCTACTGGGCAAAAGAAAAACTACCATTGTCTAATCGACCAAGTGCGGCGTAAATATTTAATTATTAATAGAGCAAGTTAGTTAAATATTTTTAGTTTATATATTATTTGAGTTACCTTGTTTGATTCACACAAAAACAACTCAAATAAATAAATAAATGATAAGAAAGTTTTCTTTCTGAGACATCTCGACATTTGGATCCTTGGATGTATGAATTTAAATATTTTTGTTTTATAGTATATACTAGCCTAATTGATAAAATGGTTAAGGTTATTAACATGTAATAATATTTTTTTAATAAAATTATCACATGTTAATAACCTTAACCATTTTATCAATTATCATATCCGTTATATTAACAATATAACTAATTAATACGTAGATCTGTCCTGTATATTTCACTAAGTTCATACACATGAAATCTTGAAATTGGGGCAATCTACAACTTTTGTAATTTTTAATTACAACTAACGTTTTATTTTAGCTTTTTTATTTGGGTTAGTTTAGTTTTCCGGTTTAGAATTTTTCAAATTAAGTTTATTTATTCATTTTAGCTTCAAGTAGGTATAATTTTTGTTTATACAAAAGTCAAATAAATTTGACTTTTAATCAAGTTTGAATTTTGAATTTAATAGCATAACTTTTCAATCATTTCAATAATTTTTCCAGGTTTGCCTGATGAGATTCCGAAAATCGAAACATCGGTTATATAATAGGGTGTCGCAAGCTATATCATTCATTTAAATAGTTTTTGAACAATTTTATGTAAGTTATGAATTAAATTATTTTTCAATTTCATGTGACATGTAAAAATTAATCTTATTAAAAAAATATACTAGACTAATTATTGTTTAACCTTTTTAAGCTATTAACTTTTAAGAATAATTTTAAAGGCATAAATTATGTAATGTATGAATTTAGTATAAATTTGTGAAATGAATTGAATAAATTCTAGAAGTTACAGATATATTTTATAGTATGTGTTCTGGAAACTGGAAACTATTCGAAGCAGGAAAAGAAAACACGTACTAAAACCAAGCAAGTGAACTTATCTATTCATACACAAACAAATTTTTATATCTAGGTAACATGCTTGTTGAACTGCATAGATATTTCGTTTATATAATTCACGGCATTCAATGAACTTTTCTGCATGTATACAGGTAACGAATGCATTGAAATCAAAATTCAAGAGTAATTTTCTAAATTTCTCTATAACTCAAATTCATTGAGGTGTTCAGTATTCGATTGAAATTTTGTAGTATCGCTGTAGAATACTGATCGAAGCTTTCAGTTTTAATCTGCAAGTCTATGGAGGTATCAATATTTTATAACACCAATTTAAAATAATATTCCTCGTTTCATTGGCAGTCACAGTTCAAAAGTTTCGAATTATTATTGAGGTAAGCTTTGTCAGTGGTGACTCGTACCATTGCAACTAAATAGATAATTTGCGTGAAAATTGGATACCAATTGAATCAAAAATAATAAAAATGCGGAATAGTTTACCGAAATGTACCAATTTTCCTGAGTATTTTATATTTTCAAATTAATGCGGAATGATAATTTAACAAGTTCAGTAACGCTGAAGGAAAGTATAATATCAAGGTTCTATAAACTCGACTGTGAGGAAATAGCAGCAAAATATCAGTTCAAATTTTAAAGAGCGTCATAACTGGATAATATTTTAAGAAAAATGATAAAAATAATCCGGACCCCGTTAGAGGCGACGCTGATCTGTTACATTTCTCTAAGGAATCGTAGTTGAAAGTCTCAAGCGACGGATTTCATTTACATCTGGAACAGATTTACATTCACGCCGACCTGGATCTTGAAATATTCAGCGAGTTTTTACATCTGGCGTTGGGCTAATGGGACTGGAGTAATGTCAATGAATGTTAACTACCGCTGGTGATTACTTTCTTCATTCTTATTAGTTATACTATAATGCTATTCAAACAATTTACTAACTTCACAAGTTTTATACAAACAGGGTCTTATAATCACCATGAAATTCAAATTAATACTTTTTAAACAAAATTATTACTACAAAATCTTCTTCTCTAAAAATTTAATACAACCTAACTTTATGACACGATGACAATTCGTCATTAAGTTAGCTATTTTAACTGAGGTTACTGGTAATACATAACTTATAATTTAAGTGCTACCCTTTTTTTATTATTTCATGAATTACCAACATCCAGAGAATTTTATTACCTCAATAAAATTATTAATATTAATATCTATGTATATCAAAAATTTAGAAAAATATGCATTATTCAAAACCAAATAAATATACAAATTTTTACATATCAAATACGCTCAAATTTAGTATTCTTACAAAATTCCATATATTGTTAAACGGCTAATTAAACTGCATTAATACTACAAGGTACTACATGAAATACATCAGGCACTCGAAAGTCAAACGTAAGAATTAAGTGGAGTACTTTTCAAAGTCATTTATTGTTTATTATCATTCAAATCATCAAAAATTAATTCGAATTGAGTTTTATTCAATAATTCATAAAGTAAAGATTAATTTAAAATTAAAACTTTGGTATAATCGACGAAACGGTAGGAAGATAACTATTGATAAATAGTACTATTACATTTTATTTGCATAGAAATTTTAAATTTGATTTATTGAAAATTAAAAAGATTTATGTTTTGAGATGCACTCTGAGATTGTTTTTGTATATCACAGCTACATACCTATATGTAATTACTCCAAATGTACTGAACCGATTTTAATCAACTAACATCTCGGTATATTTCATAGTTCGTAAGAATCTTTATACAAATGTTTCAAGATTTAATACTAATCAACCAAAGTGCGTCCTGCCTCAAGCATAAAAATGGTAGGTTGATTACTTCCCTATTACTTCATTATTCGGTCAGTACCTAGTAAATTTTTCGGCAAAATGTCGTAAAGATTTCGAAACTGTTTTAGTAAATGCACGCAAACACTAAATCCGAGTGTACACTGGCTATTCTTTAAGAATTTGCAGATAACTTTTAATTAAGCAATTTAAGATTTATCGCTACATTTTACATTTTAGTAGTTCGAGTCTGAAGTGTAAAGTAACATTTTGGTAACAGAAATTTGGTTAAATATATTGCTAGTCACGCTTATTGTAAAAATTATAAATAACTGCTTGACGGTCGTTCGTGAAAGTTTTTATGTAGAAAAACATAACATGTTTTTTATATTATATTTAACAGCTACTCAAAATAACATGTAAATTCCTACTTTTTTATTATATTTTAACTTACCAGATTTTAAAAAATTCTAAAAGATTAAAAGATATAATAAAACAAATCAAGAAGTTATTAGTACTAGTATTTTTTAAAAAACTAATTTTTACATGTTACATGAAAAATTGAAATAAAATTTAATTCATAACTTACGTAATATTGTTCAAAAACTATTTAAAAGAGTGATATAGCTTGCTACATAATATTATAATTTTATGTTTCTATTTTTGGAATCTCGTCAGACAAACCTGAAGAAATTATTAAAATTATAGAAAAGTTATGCTCTTAAATTCAAAATTGATTAAAAGTCAAATTTATTTTACGTTTGTAAAAACAAAAACTATACCTACTTGAAGCCAAAGTGAATAAATAAACTTGTTTTGAAAAATTCTAAACCGCAAAACTAAACAAACTCAAATAAAAAACCGTTATTAGTAGTAGTAACTTTTTGTTTATTTATTATATACTGTAGTGGTATTTTATTAAAAACCTTTTCCAACCTAAAATTACCTCCACTAGCTTAGTGGATTCGGTAGAGCATGAAACACCCAGTAGCGAATTCCTGTAGGTCACGCCGTCTGTCTTGCGAGAAAATAAAAACTCTTATTTTTGAATAACGAAAAAATGTTGATTTATTAAATGGAAAATTTTGGTAGCGACAAATTTCGCTGTTAGGCTTTATAGTGTAATGATGTTCGACCACTGATTTTGAAATTTTATTTACTTTACTAAAAATCTTGCTAAATTTCAAACTCATTTGTCGGTGTGTTTAAATGTGTATCGAATAATAAAATTTTATAAAGTAATACAAGTTTTGGGTTTTTTATTAGTTTGTGTAAGCGGCTCGTCCTGTCGATCACCATTTGCTTCCGTACCAGTGAATGTCACACGTGTTGTAAAGAACAAATTTCAGCAGACCATCTGGTGTAGTATTAATATTCAAACTCAATCAGATTGAAACTTATCAATTTCAAAACCGTTGATGCAATTTTCAATATTATCCAATTTAACTAACTTCAAATTTAACGTAGGTAAGTGAATTTGCATTAGCATTAAAAATTTTTAATCCTTTTCAAAATGGCCTCTCCTTCTAACTTTGATCTTCGTAAAATTTTACTTACGATGTCTTCAAATTTTAATATTTTCAGCAATTCTCTACTGAAATTGACGATTCTTCATAAATATTCACTTTTACGGCTTCAAAAGTAATTTCTACTTAGTTGCTAAGTAAAGTTGCTAGTTGCTACTATTCGCAAATTAAAAACCACACTACGCAAATTTTAGCGTCCAACTCGCATCCAAGCGCTCTGGAAGACCTTGTTTCAACCTTAAGAAAATTTATACCACGTAAGTTCTTCAACTACGTACAGGATGTTGCACAAATTAATATTCTTTCCTTTTATCGTAGATCGTTTTCGAAGCACTGCACAAATATCACTTATTCCAACGTTTATAAAAATTACAATAAAAATGTGTTGCGGATGTGTTTAAGTATAAAATTTAGTCTTTTTAATTTTCCTTTGAATAAATTGTAACTTATTTGCAGTACTTAAAACAAATAAAATGACCACGATCTAGACTTGCGGGTTGATTGAACAAAAAATCACTACAATACATATAATTATATGTAACACGAGCGACTTTATAACATTTATTAATTTAGTATTTAAAAGATTTTTTTCAATAATAGTGTACGCAATGAATGTCTCACGTAACGCGAATGACATTTTTATGGATTTTTAAAATGCTTATTTTTTACTACGTCTTCTGCAGATTTTATATTTGAGACCAATTTTAAACTTTCTTGAATAGGAGTACCTATTGCAATATTAAGCCTGCGGTTGTCTATATAAAGTGTAGAAAATTTATAGAATTGCAAATAAGCAAACATGAATTACTGCTTGATCGATTGCAAACACCAAGATACAATAAACAACCAAACAACAAAACGTGCTAATGATAAAGTGCTGTTTGCAAATACAACATGGCCCAACATTAATTATTTTTTAAAGTAAATTATCAATATGGGGGCGTTGGGTTGGGTATTCAGCAAAGCTGTATAAAAGTGCCTTTACAGATATTTAAGTTTACAATTTGTCATCATTGTTTTCTGTACAGCCTTTACATATATTCGGATGGTAATTGTCATAAAAGCATGAAAAACATAGGTTGTCTTCACATCATGCGCATTTTATGAATGCAACGTTGTCGCACTGGCAATGTTTTTTCAAAAGCGACCGAGGAAAGCACACTTTGTTCACATTCAAAAATGCAATCTTTTCGTCTATCTAGGCATATTTCAAGATATTGTGAAATACAGGATTGTTAATTGATTGTGAACCAAGGACTGTATTTTTATTGCGATTTTCGCGCGATGCAATTTCTGATTGGTCTTTTAATAAGGCAGGGGCATTTTGTATGCGCTTTATTAAAAGTTTTACCTGTGGTTAAAAATAAACATCACAGGGTTGACAAAAAAGCGTGCACTTCGGTTATAAATTAAATTAAAAAAAATGTTTTTAAACATTTAAAACAAACGACTCTTGGAGGAATTGAACCTGGCCCGTCTGGTTGATAGTCGTGCAGTTAACCTCAGGACTATCGCGGTTACTTACGAGCTAATGCAACCGTACAAGTAGATGAATAAAATTCTTTAAAATTTTAATTTTCAACTTTGTTATTTTTGAGAGTTGCGCGCTGCCGCTTGGCCTAGAGTTTATTAATACGAAGTACTTTTTTACCCCAAAAGGGTTTTAAAATCCGTGACCCACAGTAGAGACCCTCTCCTTGTAAGTCAGCAAACATGTTTATCCAATCGGAAAAATGAAGTTATAAGTTGTGAAACTTTGTGAGCTTTAAATTGGGTACCGCTCTGTATCTCTGCACCAGAGATAGAAAAAATTTTAATCGTCAGGAAAATAAAATCAAATAAATCAATGCATTGATCATACGGAAAATCTCAAGCAGGGCTAATATAGAAGTCAAAGATGTTACCCAGTAGATAACCCAGTAATAAGTGAAATTGACGATATCTTTGCCTCATAACCAAAGAATATCAAATGTTTCGGTTGTAGAAAATTTGGATATGTATCGACAATTGCCCAATCAAAGAAGCAAATATCACCAGTAAATACATATACCCGGATCTATATTTTAAAAATTTTATAACGAAATGAGAATTGCCGATGTAAAATTCAGATATGAAAAAGTAAAAATTAAATAAAATTAAGTAAAAAAATTGATAAGATTAGCCCGTCTATTAAGTTACTTTCATATCTCATACTGTTCCTAGTATAATCTGTTTGCAGACTGTTAGCATAAATTGTAAGTATAAAAATTATTTAAAATTTAATTAATTTTAGTTATTTTTAGTAAAATTATTTGTCTTAAACAACGATATAAAATAATAACCAAAGTTGAAATAAATTACTACTATTACAACTACTATTTAAAACAACCCTTATCAAGGATTGATATCTGAAAGGCACGGTCTTGAAGGGCAGGAAATCGGTCCACTTATAAAAATATTTTTATTTCAACACTGATGTCTAAAGACACGAGTCTAAACTCTAAAGAGTTAGGAATCTCTGGCTTTTAGTAAATCTCGAAAACTATTTTATTTAAAATAACATCAGTAAATGTAACATTCTTAATTATTTCTTAACTTAATTCATTAAATAATCATAATATCTTGAGGTAGGCGTTATTGTATTCTACCCTGTATCATACTAGTGTTATGTAGGTAGTATATTGTAGCGAACTAATCAAGCGCGGTTATGATCAATTTATTAAGTACCATTATGTAAATAAAATTTACAAAAAATTTTGAAAAACTTTTAATTAAATGTTTGCATTTGTGACAATCCAAAATTATTAGAGGAAGTCATAGCATAATATAATAATATTGATATAACATTTCTACAATATTGCTTATGTATACAAGCGTTAAGTATAATATTATAGATTAATTTTATTAATTAATTTTGTAGCAATTGTTACTTTTTATAATGAACTAGCTGACCCGACAGACGTTGTCCTGTCTTGGAACTGGAATAACTAATAAAAAAAATATTTCAAATATTGTAATTGTAATTTATTGTAATTCTTTTTGATACACAACATTGTTAGTTTTGTTTACTGATGCGTAAATAAATAATAATGATGGTTTTCCGACACAGGAACAGGCCACATACAATTGGCCATGTGAAAAACATAGATTTTCAAGATTGATGCCACAAACACTTAACAACTGCCTTTGCGATTTATTTATCGACATTGCAAATGCAAGCCGCACTGGAAATTGTAACCGTTTAAAGTCGAATGATATGTCGTTTGGAATCATAGGGATGCGTGGAATCAAAGGTCTTCGCCTTTGTACTTCTTTTTTAAAATTGTGGCTTCTATGACGTTGTTCATTAATTTCTTCACCGCAAGCCGGGTACCATTACAAAGACGTATCTGGTTTATGTTCCGCAATATAATGATTACCGAACTGACTTTAAATTGCAGATTATGAGGCGGTAATCCGGGCAATTCCTGTGAATGTAAAAATTCTGTTGAATAGTTCCATAGTAACGGAATCAACTGATTTGTATGTCATCAATTCGCCAGCTATTGAATGTCGAATCCGAAAATTGATTTCGTTGACATTAACGTTTTTTGCAGCCAATATAACACGTTCGCTCAACCAAACATAATTTTTGTCATTTTGAGCAATGGTTAGAAACACCATCTCGATGAGTTCGGTCTTTGATTCAGTAAAGTGACAAAAATTGACAGGAAATGTAATGTATCTAGCGATGGGTCAACAGAAATTTTGCCATTACCAATGTCGAGGAATTGTTTGGATAAAACCTCCGCAGATCGGTCGTTCTGTAATTCGACTCACATGTTCATATTTAATTTGAGTGGTTTGACGTATTTCCATAAAATGGACGACTCCAAAATCGTCGGCTGGCGTTGATCGTGGAATAACCGGCAATGTTTGTAGAAAATCACTTGCTAATAGAATCATCGCACTATCACTATTTGATGACCTTCAAACATTTTCAAAATTTTGCATAGTTTACGCGCTAGTGCAACAACAAAGTAAAAATTTTCAATATTTTTCTATCGGTCGTATCGCGATTCTCCACAAAATCGATGTAATTTTTCCCATCTTCAACTGCAAAGCCGCAAAATTCAAAACCAATTTTTTTTAAAGAATTTTAAGGATGTAGCCTTGGATTCTTTTTCGAAATAAGAATTTGTAAAGTATAGCTATTTTTTCGGAATGGCATGCCCCCGCAACTTTGAAGTATTTTCGAGAAAATTTTTTTTATAAATTTACTCCTTCGATTAAAAATTTTATTTCAAAGAATTAATTTTTCGTGAAACGTCTTGGACTATACTGAAGAAAGTAACCGTAAATTTTTGGAGTGAAAATTCTTGCCAGCGATCTGACATCCGTCTCTACGACCTTAAATTCCTGAAAAGTTACTTCAAAATCGGTCCGCAGACGGCAAATCTAAACAAATTTCCTGAAATTTTAAAAATCGAATTTTTTAAATTTTACGTCGATAACACTCGTGAAGAAAGAAGAAAAATTCCTACAAACTTTTTCGAGAATTCGCTCCATTAAACTTGAAACTGGCGATTACGGTATTCGGTTAGTGGCCGGTGATTTGAATTGAAAATTTTTGTCTTTCGTGATTTTCCGGATTTGTTCTATTATAAAGCTGTTTCCGATAAAAAGCTTTATATGCAAAAAACAAGCACATTGTAAAGCATCATCTTGTGGACCCAAAATATTTTTTAAATTTTGCATAGTGTACGCGCTAGAGCCGTAACAAAGTGTAAATTGTCAATATTTTTCTATTGGCCGTAGCGGCCCTATTTACCAACCAATTCTTAATTTTAAAACGGCTTCGAAAGCGTATCGCGATTTTCCACAAAATCGATTTCAACCGCATATCCGCTAAATGCAAAAAAAAATTTGTAAAACATAGCAAATTTTATTTTGGAATCGCATGCCCCTGCAACTTTTAGGTATTTTCGACCAAAATTTTTTTATAAATTTACGCCTCCTTCATTTAGAAATTTTTCTTTAAGGAATTGATTTTTCACAAAACGCACGCTTAAGCTGTCGTTTTTCGACGTTCGACTGTATGAAGAAGGTAAATTGAAAAATTTTTAGTCACAACAACTCTTACCAAGGATCTGCCATCTTTCTCTGTGACCGTAAATTTCGGTAAAAATTAGTTCCTAACCCGAGTCCTAGTGAGCAAGTGTTCCAAATTTGGTTCAAATCGGTCGAAAGACTTAGAAGTGTACCTATAGCAATCAAATAAATAACTTTTTCCAATTATTTATGTTAAAATTTTCTATTTGTAAATTTTGTAATTTACTGCCACCTGCCGCCAACACAATGTTTGCTTATTAGAATCTCGGGGAACTGTCACGTGTTCTATCCCACGATTTTAACTTTTTCCTATTAAAAATACGTGAAAGGACGCTTTTCTAAGCATACTAAAACAAAAATTTTGTTGGGTTATAAATTAGTTCTCAAAAAAATCGAATTTGAAAAATTTAAATTTACATGTATTTTAGATGCACTTTAACACGGCTGCATGATTAGCCGATTTTGTGTAAGGCAAAAAAATTTAAAAATATCCCTGAAAAATGACAGAACTCGCCAAGGGTGGAACTCGAAGCCATAGAACTCGTCCGGGTATCGACATCGACTGACACCCAACATTAAGAGTATATCAAAGCACACGTACCGTCAACAAAATGAGACCGTCACCGACGAGACCGCACCTCAACGTGAGACCGACCGTCACACATCGGGTATATCATATTACATTTGCCTGCTTTTCGTAATTTTAAAATGGCGTTATTTCGACAACTATTGCATAACCCAAAAAAATTTTTATGTTAATAAACTCAGAAAATTGTCCTCTTTCCAATGATCAATAGGAAAAAGTTCAATTCTTGGAATCGAACACGTGACCATAACCGAATCTCGTTAATCTATTCATGCGCGTCACCAATTGCACCTAAAATCTCTTTCGAATAGGATTTCCAAAAATTTTATCTCATACAAACTTGTCCTGAAAATTATGAACACAACAAAACAAAAATCACCAAATCGGTCGGGCCGTTCTCAAGTAATGAACCAACACATATGCGTCATTTCATTTTTATATTTAGATAATAGATAATTTATAATTTATATTTTATAATTTATTTTAAAAATTTATAATTGTTACTTTTCAAGTATTGGTAGATCTTGATGTAAATATTAGTGGAATATTGTTATATTGTTAATTATATTAATTGTCAAGCTTAAAACAATATATCACAAATATACATAAGTCATAAGTACAATATAGATTATAAAAGAACACAATAAGCAAGGATATTATGATAATACTAGGTATTATTAAAATAATATGTAGTGTAACAAATCAAAATATTATTATCTGCGTAGTTTCGATCATTATTGAACACCCTCTAAAGAAATTGTCAATTTAAGTAAAATCTTTTGCATAAATACACATAAATATATTTGACCTTAACGTAGTCGTTAGTAAAATTTGTTTCAACTTTAAGACATTTTAAATAATTTTTCTCTTGTTTGATTTTCTTTTACTTATAAAGAAATATTTTATATGCACAAAATTTTGGGGTCTTAATCTTAGCTAATATTAGCACAATATTAAGCATTTACAAATATTTTACTGGTAGACATCACTTTTGTCGGACTCCTTTGAAATATAGTTAGTTTAAGTCGTTCTAGAAATTTATCTATTTCAGGTACATACGCACAAATTTATAAGGCATTTTAACTCTCAATGCATAAGCAACTTGTGAAGTTGTAATGAAGTTTGTAAATTCTCTTTGTATGAAAATATTGGGTTTATAATGTGTACCAACATTGATACAATATAGGGAGAATATCGGTTCGATATTGCTACAATATTGACAATTGCATTATTATTAAACAACCATCTAAATTATAATTTTTGAAAATTCTACCATATTATTCAGTTAAATTTATCAGGTTCTAATACAACCCTTATTAAACATACATATTATGGCATTTCCTGAAAACAAAAGTATACTTGTTAATTTAAAAAAATGATTAGTCGGAATTACATCATGTTCAGGATCACCTCGTGCGACTAACTAACAGCTCCCAGACTAAAGTAGTTTTTTAAATTGGGATCTGTGAAACTACCCGTTAGCCGGTTTTTAATGCAATCGATTTTAATCCAAGTGTAATTTTTAAAACTTTAATCTTCAATGAAAGTTTCGAAGCACATGCACCGCATGCAAATTGCATCCATACTTTTAGTGCCTTTTTCATGCATGCATTTTTGAATACATTGTAAAACTTTAACTAGATTTTTCTGGTTTAATCTAGATTATTTAGCAATAGGCGGAAAGTGAAATTATAATTGCTTTTCAACTAATAATAAGTGGTTTTGTTTCAATACCTCATTTAGGCAACATTTCATTAAAATCTAATTCAATGAAATTTGGACTAAAATACTATTGCGACATTTATATGTAATTATGTTTTCAAAAAGGCTAATTTATTAGTTTAATAGTGTATAAGGTATTAAGTATGACTAAGGAAAGTGGTTAAAGAGTGGCGTGTTAAGTGAGTGGGCGCATGAATATGAATGTGTGCATGCAAGAGAATAGAAACGAAACCGAGCAGAAAATCAGGCTGTCGCTGAAACGAGTGCCTGGAGAGGCTGCAGACCGTCCTTTCTCCACTTAAACACACCCCTTTAGCCAACGGTGACATTGATAAAGAGCGTTATTATACTGAATTACAGATTAACTTTGCCATGTTAGTGGCTGCACCGCTTAGTATTTTAACCTTCATCTGATATGCGCGATACAATAAGATAACCTACTTTGCCCATAAAATTTGACGAATAAAATCTAAAAATTTCCTCGACTATTTATAAGTTTAAAAAATATATCGTAATTTGGGTTAAACGAGTAAGACATTAAAATGGAACTATGGTATTACCCTTCGAGGTATTACCTACCTAACTTGTTTCATTTAACTAAACTGCGAAAGCTGAAAGCGAAATAGCATGTTATAACGCAATAATCAAATATTAGGTACCATAAGATCGTTCTAAAATAAAATGTTTTCAAATAATATAAAATTTTATCTTCATACGTTGTTTTCTTTTAAAATACTTCTTACAGTTATTAATTTTCTTCATCTAAAAATGATAACGGCACAAATATCGACATCTTCAGTTAACTTTAAAATCTTGAATACTTATAGCATCAAAGTATAAAGTGCACTATACCACTTCAAAAGATATTCTATTCTGTAATTTTTATAAAGTTTTCATAAATTAAATTTTTAATACGCTAATAAACATTTTTGGGTTAATAAACTAGAAATATTCACATTATTATTAATTTATAAATTTAAGAAAGTTTACTTGAGTATCAATTTTATGAAAGAAAAAACATTTTGTAATTTAAGTTGTCAATATTAATATAGCAAATTTTGATCATTTATTTAAAAACTGAGCACAGCTAATTTATAGCAAAAGAAAAGTTTTTTGAAGTAAAACTTGAGAAAATATAAACATTGAATAATGGAACAAGATCAATGTAAATTTAAAAATTTAGTATGTAAAAACTAAATTTACTTTACTGCTATTCCCACTCAATGGAATTAGAAAAGTTTTTTTACAAGAAACTGCGGTATGAGATCAAATTAAACGAATCTTGGTCTTTGTTTAAAACTCAGAAAGAAGAGGAATCATGTCTTACTTCAAAACCTTTTTGTTTCCCAAAGGACAAAGTTTTTACTGCAGTTCTAAAGTTGGCAGCTTTGACTTCCCTAAAAAAATGTGGTTCGTGACAGAGAAATTGAGATGAAATGAGTTGAAATTGCAAGATTGAGATTTGTCTACAATATTTATTTATGAGAAGGAAAATTTCACGTGGAATTGGTAAGATTTCAATTGTGGCTACTAAATTTGATAGAAAATATAATTGTTGAATTGCAAATTAATCTAACAAGTTTACCATAACAAATCCCGCAATAAATATCTACTACATTGGCTGTGGTAACTATTTATCAGTACAATCTGTAACATGACTATTAGTATGCTAGGTTAGACCGCGGTCCTCCAAAGATATACGGTTCAGATAACCTGAGGGAATAAATCCACGGATTAAGCATTGTGGCTCATGAAGTCTTCTAGCTTAGTACTGAAGCATCTGTCCTGCTACACACACTCCACCAACGCCTAAGTTCTAATTCAGTTAACTTTTTTGAGACAATATAGAAATAAGACACTGCCACAAATGACACAGAATAATACTCTCTTATACCAAGTTATCGTATGTTGCTACAGTGACTACTTTTAAAGCATGCAGCGAAATAAAATTTTAGGTTATAAATTTCTTTCAAGACAGATTACGAATGAAAGGATTAGGAAAATAAATTTATTATTTTAATTATGTATAAATATAATTATCAAAGTTAAATAATAAATTAAAAGTTTTGAAGTATAAGTGTGTCATAAAACATTTTTATTATTAATAATTTATATGCTTGATTAATGTGAAAGACATTGTAAATAAAATGTTAATTAGTAATAATTAATGAAAATAATCAATAATAGGCTAAAGATTTAAAAGCTTGAAATATTTTTCTGAAATAAGTAGTCCCATTCAGAACTAACCCTAATAAACTTTGTAAATCAGAGTAAGTGAGATGAATAAGTCGGGCGTAATCGGAAAATGCACCAAACCCACAGGACCCTGGACGATGTAATGAATCCCAATTAGCTGCCTCATAAAGCAGCTGCGTTATCCTCTTCTGTTTTTACCGTGTCCAGCTTCACCTGAAAATCCCTCCCACACTATTGTGTTGTAATTTGTAGAGCACTTTTATGAAACTTGCAATCTTGGCTTTTTTCTTGTTAAGAGTTTTCCACTTTCAAATATTTCAAATTGGCTTACAAAGCATTATTATTCACTAAAGCTTTTAATGAAGATCCGGTTTGTTTTCAACTCGGATAAATAATTAAATATTAAAACTTGAAGTAAAATGGAGGTGTTTTAATAATACAAATTTGTGATATAACCAAGTTTCTTAAAAATCACATCAAAAGTTATTACAGCAAAATGTAATTTTAAATTAAAATTTTATTTAAAATGACGCAGTATGATAATAATTTCAAAATTTACTCGTTTACATAAACTAGTTATAAAGTCAGATTCTTGTAATAAAATCCGGCACTGATTGTGTGTAATATGTTTATATAAACTAAGATTTAGTATGCAAGGAATGCTTGTGTAAGTCTCGATGTAATTTAAAGTCTTCCGCGACTTTCTGTATTATTGTGCTGCTCTGAAGGTCTTTGCTGCCCGTTTCTTGTTTACTGCAATTAGTCTGCTAGAGAATTTGAATAATAATTCATTCTACTTACTTGTTTGACACATCGCTGCGCCTCTATTGTTACCACTATGTCTCGCTTATTGTATCATTTCCCTGTAGTAAGCTTACTTTTTGTTCATTACTCGGTGTAGTTTCATAAAAACATTACACTAAAAATTACCTTCAAATTAAAATGCAGAAAAGTGCTTTCAAGCTTTTTTAAACGTAAAATTTTAAATTAACTTTCTTTATTAAGCACATATTAAGTGCATACTTTTATTTCATAATTGAATTTATTTAAATGGAAAGTTGCAATAAAAATATGAACTGCTGAAGTAATAAAAGTTCCGATGTACCAGCCACAACGTTGTTAGACTTCTGTTTACTTTTAAGTTTCCATAACACGGCACATACCTACCTAGTACCTATAAAGTTGAAAAATAATCACCCAAGAAATATTTTTAATCAATACTGTATTATCTTTAAATATTATATAAACGTTAACTCGTGAAAATTAATCCAAAATTAAAAGTTAAAAATTAACAATTTATTTAACAAAAAGTACTATTAAATTTTGTTCCAGATAATTTATTGTGATAGGACAGTAATAATTTAATTGTTATATGTATGACCTATCGAAGCGAATTTCTACCAATAGAATGTCAGTGTATGCAAATATTGCGGAAATCCAAAAGTAGAAGTTGGGTGGATTACGCCACTCATGTGAAGAATGTACGGAAAATCTACCGTAATTCTTCAAAGAAGTAACACATGAGAGAATATCATCAAAAGTCAACAAAATAAGAGTACTAAGTATCTACTATGTCAAAGGATACATAAATTGTCAAAGGATAATTTAATAAAATCGATGGATATAATGAATTCGCACTTGCTGAAAGAAATCTTACATAAATAATAAAAAAAAGGAGGTAAGATAAAAAACAAAATTTTAGCTCTTTCTGTCTCTACGTAAAAGTCCTGAACGTATTGCTGTTTTACTCTGTACATAATAGTAATTTTAATTTGGGCGTTATCCTTAATCCCTCATCATTTGACCTCCTAAATGGAAGATTAAAGTTTAGTTCAAGAAGCTTGATCTAAGTCTAAGTTGTTGAGTCTATTTTACTCTACCCTTTTTCCATCTTTTCTACTTCGGGTTCTAAAAAATTAATAGTGAATGTCAGGTCTCTTCATGCATTTGTTGTAAAAATAAAGGCAAAAAGTATTTGTTGATGTAAATTTTATAAATTGAAATTAAATGATTATATTTATCTAAATAAAAATTACAGAAGAAAAGAAAACATTTTATGTTAGAAAATATTTTAATAACTTTTATTTAATACAATTCAATTAAGTTTGTATGCAATTACCAAGTGAGGCGCCATCTTTATGGAGGTATTGAACGCTAATGAAATATACAATATAATTTTAAAAATGAACTGATAATGCACTATAGAACTACATTTTACGATTATTATTAGCGATCACTAGCAGAGCTGTGTGGTGAAATTTTTAAGAGTGAGGCAAATCTTTAAAATGGCGCCTTTTAACTGGGATATTTATTAACTAAAATAACAAGTTTTATTAAATTTAATTTTATGTTATAATTTTATTATAATATCTAAAAACAAATTTACAGTTTTACTCTTCTTACTTTTTTTTAGCAAACTCGTGTATTAATTCGGTATAATTTAAATTACATTGACGTTTTAATCGACGTTTGTCTTTATTTCTTAATGGAAACTCGTATTTTTTAACTTGTACTGGCTTTTTTCAACAAGTAATTGTCGAAATTTATTGTTCATGATACTTTTCCACAAAGCAGGATCTGTAGGAATTTCGGGTACTGTCAGACAACTCACCACGAATTTCAAAATTTCAACTGCACTATAAGAAAGAGGACAATTTTCTAAGTATGATGAAACAAAAATTTCGAAAGATTCTGCATTAGTTTTCGAAAAAACAGCATTTCAAAGTTATTAAAAGCAAGTAGTTGCAATACGATACACCCCAATGCAATGAGACGCGCGATGGTAACTTGCACGTGGAGCTCCCTGCTCTTATTTCTGTTCACGGTACGTGTGCTTTAATATACTCTTACTGTTGTTTTTGCGGTCGACACCCGGACGAGTTCTATGGCTTTGAGTTCTGCCATTTTACAGGGATATTTTTAAATTGTTATTTTTTGTCTAACTCAACCACGGTCTATCATAAATGCATGTTAAAACGTGTATCTAAAATACATGTAAATTTTACAATTTTAAATTCGATTTTTCGAAAACTTTTGCATAATCTGCAAAAATTTTTATTCTAATATGCTTAGAAAAGTGTCTTCTTTTCTATGGTGCAGTTGAAATTTTGAAATTAGTGGTGAGAGTTGTCTGACAATTCGGGTATAACGTTTACTTACGTTTCAGCAACAAAAAATATTTAAATATTATTATCTTGTTTATTTTATTTTTAAAATTATATTACCGTGCAAAAGTTTGAATAAATACGTAAACACAATATTAATTGAATTCGCAAAATGATCGGTACACCGTGCACTTAGTATCTACATAGGCTACCGCTTATATAATTTTAGACATCTAATAAAAATGTATTACTAGTAATAAAATTTCGTAAACATTTGTCAAATTAGAGGGATATTAACTCATAACAAGAAATAAGTACTATTCTAATATTTTAAGAAGTTTATATTGTGCTAACCGTACTAATTTCTTTTAATATTTTATTACCATTTTTTTATTATTCTTTCACTTACTGAAATACTTACTGTAATATTTCTCAATCAGTTTTGTCAACACTGAAAGTGTTTTTTTCAACACCAAATTGTGTTTTTACCAAGCATTTTACAAAAAGTCAAAAATACCGCTCTTTCTCTGTGCCGCCTGAGGCGACCGCCTCTTCGCCTCATAGCACCACACGGCCCTGATTCACTAGTTACATTTAACCAAAATAGCGAAAATTACTCGCATAATCAACTCAAAACCTCTTCAAACCTGCAAAAAATTTATTATTAACAACTAAGTATGGTTTTTGATTTGATATTGTATTGTTTTTCATGGTGGTAAGGGATCAGGATCAATTTTTGCAATTTTTTGACAATTCTCTTGTAATTCGTCCAATCAATCTCTTAAAATTCCCAGATGTTGTACACCAAAGCTCCCTTGCGGTTAACCCATTGTGATTGTTGCAATTTCAAAAAACTTTAATTTTATATTTTTACCATTTTTCTTTAAAAATCAATTTTTTCGATTAACTGATGTAACCAATGATCGATAATAATCGTGAGTTAAATTAATATTCTGATATTTTATTACCGTAGTTTTAACAGGAAGTTAAAATAATATTTTTACCATTAGACATAAACTGTTAATATTTGCACATAATTTAACTTTCCAAAAATACTGTACATAAAAATTTATGCACTTTTTACAAATCAAAATTGTTACTGATTATAATAATATTATATAAATTTTATTAAACTTATATTTTATAGCTTATTAGATTTATACCAGGATTTAATTTACTGTCATAAGCTGGCAGAAATTGCAAACGATTTCTGTTTTAAGCCACACTTGTTACCTAAATTCATATTCAAACGATGAGTTAAAATCTGATACTTTGCTAAGCAATTGAAAATCCTGTGGATACATTCGACTTAATGAACAACATCTTGTAAACCTATACAAACCCACTTAAATGTACATAAATATATCTTAGTAAATTACAACAACCAAATAGTACGTACTTATTATTTCAACTCATCTAATATCACATTCACTAACCCTTTTATAACAAACCTCATCATTAACCTAATTTTAATTGTCGAAGATACCTGAATCTTTGCCAAATATTTATTTATTTCTACTCCCTTGGAAAATTTATTAAAATTATTAGAGTTAATTATCAATTACGTATTTATGATCAGAATTTTGTAATCAACTTGTAAAAAGTTATCATAAAACGCACATTCAAAAATATGTACCAGTTACAGTTGAAATTTATTTGTATGGTTGCTGTTACAGATAGAAAACGAAATCGTAGAAAATATTAAATGCGAGAGAATTTATATATTGTTATAGGAACTATCTACCGTCCATCCCATGCTGCAGCATCCTTTATTCAAGAACATGAAAATACATTGATTAGGTTCGTCGTCGAATTATGATGGTATCATTCTGTTGGGTGGTTTTGTTAATTTTTCGACGATTTGGTATGGTTTAGATACATGAAGTGAACATTGAAGATAATAATGACAAAGTTAATTATTCAATATAGCCATTAATTACCTTTTCGATATACATGCGCCTATCTTTACTGGCAGAATTAGTTTGAGAATACCTGGGGAAGTCTAATATTAATTTTTTCCTGCACTTTTAGTTGTCGATAATTATTGCTCAAACACATGTTTCTTAAAATTTACTCTTGATTTTGTTCTGGATTCATTTGTACGTCGATGATATAATTTATCAAAAAATAATTTATTACAAGATTTGTTTCCAAAAAAACTTTACAATTTTAAATTATTAAATTTCGCCGTGCATGGGACTCTTTAATTTCTACCTTATCCAAATCATGCAGTACCTTATCTTTTGAACCATTTGTTTCTACGAATTTAACTTTTAATTTTTCCAATTTTAAATGCAATTCAAATCTAATTTAACAATTTCAATTTATTCCTTCTTCAAATCAATTGACCAAATCTCCTCACTACCGCTCGGTAGCAAATTATCATAAATATCCAAAATAATTCAAAATTTCACAAATACGCAGTAACGCAATTGCATAAAACTTACTTTATTTAATATCAAATTATTACTCACAATTTCAAAAAGGCGTAATAATGTATTCGCATAAATTCAAATTTTAAATCAAAAAAATCTCAAAATCTGCCTCGAGCCCAAATCGCACAACAGGCTCAAGCGGTCGCTATCGGCAAAAGGCTTCGTATTTCCGTCGATTCGCCCCCACTTGTCTAATAATTTAATCAAAATTACAACTTCCAAAAATGAAATTTTTCTACAAAATGTACAGGGCGGGTGCGAACCATTTTGTAACACCACATCTTACCACCGATGCTAATTGCTGTTTTGAGCGCATTTCCAAACAAAATTGGCAAAAATCCGTGAGTGTTTTAAAAAATAAATCTACAAAAATTTTATGCACAACATTACAATATTTAAAAAAAATATTGCTTCTCCATTTCAAAATTTTCATGCGTCATAATTCATCTTTTTCCATTTCTTTAATTTTTCCTTTCAGATCTTCTACAGATTAATTCTCGTTTGGGGCGTCCATCTTACTGTTATCTTTGTTCTTCTTTTCCACCCCCAACTCATCCAAAGTTTCCAAATCTTCTTTCTTTCTTTTTTTGCTTTCTGTTTTGTGTGATCTTGTTTATCTAATTTTGAAATTTTTGCTTCTTGTATTTTTATTGTCACTTGTTTTTCTGCTTCCAATCTTGTAGCTTCTTGTCTTACAAATTTAAATTTTTCAGCTTCTACTTTTATCATTTCTAATTTTTCAGCTTCTTGTCTTATAACTTCCAATTTTAGCTTTTGCAATTTTACAGTTTCTCGTTTTCTGCTTGCAGTTTTACCATTTCTAATCTTTTAATTTCTAATGTTTTATCTTCTTGTTGTACTGCTTCTAATTTTTCAATTTCTAATTTTGTATGATATTGTTTTTCTGTTATAAATAATTATTTTTCTTCCCCATTTTGTTCCATTTTCTCTAGTTTTTCGAATTTTTTATCAAGATGTTGTAAAATTTCCAATTTGTGTTTATTCAATAGTTCTGTCATCATTGTTTTCTAATCAATTTTCGCCATTTTTACTTATTTTCTCTTATCTCAGGGTCAACAGTAGTTCTAATTCATCCAGCCCTACGTTAAGAGATACCAATAGATGTAATTTTGAATTTTTATCAAAAAATAATTTATTACAAGATTTGTTTCCAAAAAAATGTAACAATTTTACTTTTCAAAAATGTTTTAAACAAATCTGTGATATTTTTTTATAAATTATATCATTACAATATATTGTGACCTGAATCAAAGTGAATATAAAGAATTGTCTGATAATTATCCAAATTCAAGTGTCAAGTGTCTAATTTTTCAAATACTAGCTGAAAATTAGCACAGTGAACCAATTACATTTAAAGCAGTATGTTTAGTTTAATAAAAAATACAGCTACTTATACACTTATAACATAATATACTATTATAAATTTACATAATATCATTTTAATTCATTGTTTATCTTATGTTGAAGTATATTATTCATTTTCAATTCACAACATCATTAAACAATTTTGGAGTTTTAAGTCAAATTAATGTTTTAATGTCTTTAATAAATATAACTCAACAATAAGTCATCAATATGTATATTTCTAATTTCAATATTTAGCTAATATTTATTTCCGGGACTATTGAAGTTCAATTTAATTTGCAAATCTCGATAATAACAATAAAAAAATGCGGATTTATTAATGTCCTACGTTTATTATAGATCATAGAATTTAATCGATAGAACGGTGGAATACTACCAGTTTTTAATTTAATTTTTAGGTTTTTATTTATGTCAAGATTAAAGGATAAAAATATTAGTACAATATAAATTAGTATTATTGGAGTATTATTTTAACTTGGGATCCTTAAAAATATTATTTGCTTTATTATACAAATAAAAGTTTAAAAAATTGTATTAGTTTTGAGCTAGTAATAAATTTATTAATGGCATTAGAGGAAAGTGGAAAACTTCGAACATATTGAACAATTAAATATTTTTGTTAAAAGTATTTGGTTTTCATGTGTTTTCTTGTTTTTCATTATTTTTTGTTTTCCTGGTTATGTGCAACTGAAGATCAAGAAAAATCGTGAAATTTTTATTTTAAATTTTATTCATTTTTTTATTATTCAAATATTCTTAGCGCTAACTTGTCAAATGAAGTAAGTTAATGTCTTTTTATTGTGTTTTTTAAATAATAATAATTTTTTATGTAATCTTAACTTTACGGTTAAAATATCGTATTATTTTAACATGTTTGTTTAGTTTATGTTAAACTTTATATTTTACAATGCATACTAATTACCACAAAATCTACTAGAAATTACTTTTTAATGGTTGGAATGTATTCCGCTATCCCTACATAAGGTTTTGTAAATATCATAGAGTGCAGTTAGATTTACGGTAGTCGTTTTATAAATTTGTTTTACTGTAACTGCAGGGTTTTTGTAATTTTAATGAAAATATCAAGCGCTATAAATATCTACCATATTCGGGAATGTAGTTGAAAACGAAGTTTAAGCAGAAGTAAACAAGGAAGCAACTTTAAACGTTAAACATAATTAATGGCTTGGTACTAAAATATCTCAACAGGAATATCTATTAGCAGAATTGTAAAAGGGTTGTATTAACTAAAACTACAAAATTGTTAGCAATTGGATCCGGAAGTAATATAGCAAGCATGAATTAGTTTGAGGGTAGTCAAATTAGCATAGGATAGTCCATATGTAAGGATAATCCCTTGTGTAATCCTAGTATCTAACCTAGCACGCGGAGATAAGACATAGTGTTATAGTTTCACTGTGGCGTTGCGATATCACCGACAAATATGCAGTACGAGTACCACAAACTGTCTTAATAGTCATTGTAATAGAAACGCCTTCTCGCTAACAATCATGGAGTATCCTTCAAAATCTGTAATATTATTAATGAATTTTACGATAAAAATTTAACCGATAACAATGTCGTGATATTTTTGGAGAAAAAATCGTAATTGGTTTCTTAGTTTTAAGGCATGCAAAACATGCCACAAGCGACGTGATCAATCAAGCTAACGTTCACAAATGACGTACGTACATGTTAGTAATTGCATCGTCCATTATTAGTGACCGATTTTAGCTACGTAAGTAGACTGTTGCGTGAGTTTACAAGTTTTCGTACAAACTTATTGAATAAACATCCGCAAATTTAAACAATTATTTATAAAGCTTTGATTTCAAACCAGATACAGTCACAGTAAACATCTAATGAATAACTCGTTATTATAAAGAACGCGCTTATTAAAAGAACTATAACTTGTAGATTAACATGAAACCAAAACACCACTGTTGTTCTTGCGAGATTACTAAAATTGTTAAGATTAATCTTCATTTACTTTATACACACGAATTCCAATTAACTCTGTAAACTAATTCCGATACCGTTTATAAATGAGCATACGATAATTCGCTTGAGCGTGTGAACGGGGCCTAAAATTATAATAAACGAAATTTAATTTATATTTTTTTTGCAATCATCAGCAGGTAAAGTTATTTTTTAATTTTAAGATCGCTTTGACCACAGTTTACTTTAAACGTCCATGTATTTAAAACAAAAATTATCTGTAAAAAGAAAACGTTTAATTGTGAAAATAGAAAATTCTGTGCCATTTATTCTTGCTTTAATATAAAACTCGCAGATTACGTCTATTGAAAAAGTTCAATTCTCAAATAAAATATGTATAATTTGTTGAAAACCACAAAATAGACATTTACGAAAAGTGTCACGAACCAGAATCCGATAACAAATAAAATATAGTTGATACGTGGCGACCTCTCCCATAACTCATGTATATACAGGGATACGTGCGAAATAGAAGTACCTAAAGCCCGTTGCAAATTGCCTATTTTGATTTTTAGATGTCCAACAATTATTATTCCTTTTATGTATTTAGGTTCAACCTCATGGAATATAATGTTATAATTTTATACACGCATTACAATGCGGAATCCTTAAAAGTTTAAAATACGAATTTTAAAAATAAACATATTATAATACAAGAGGAGTAATTTCATTTTTGGAGTAAGTAATTTTTATTGTTTTTTAAAACAAGAAACCTCATATCTACTAAAAGTTTTATACATCTCGAGAGTTTTAAATTAATTAACATTCTTGTTATCTATCCAACGGAGTAGAATATAGAATTGGTTTCTTACAGAGGGTTAGATTCGTTCGTTCTCTTCCAACGTAAAACTTGTTTGAAACAACTAAAATTATTTACAACAACTCGCGTAACAAACAGGTTTTATAATGTTTCGTTGAATTGAAAATGCAGTAAACTTACAAAACAATTCTTTAAGTTTAATTTCTATAAAAATTAAGTTTTTGAACTCTTTTTTTTATTACGAAGTTTATTATTAGGCATAGACATTTATATTAGGCATATAGGTTAAATATAATCACACGGAAAGTTTACAAAAAAGTTTTAATTTCCAAGCAATTATAACGTTTTTAAAACCGGATAATTTGTTAGCGAATGTTTTCATAGTCAGTTGAATTTGTGAAAAATAAACAAATTTTTCAGTTTACACATAACGCAGTTGAATTATTGGTTCTGATGAAACATCAAAATATTTTGTTTTAAAGATACAATTTCTAAATAGTAACATATTTAACTCCAATGAAACATTTTGGTTTTATAAAGTTGTCAAATATTACTATCATTTAATTAGGTTTACAGAATATTTATAAAACAAACACTGTTCTTTGTTCATTTCTTTTTCTTATTACCGCACGACGCGTGATTCGGCGAATTTTCACAAGTTACAAGTAAAAATTAATGTTTCCCGAATTTTTCCAGTATTTTTAAACATCAAACATTAGAAAGCAAATGTTTGCTATTATGCATTATTAAGATATGAAATATAATTCTCAGATTATGTTAACGGTAGATTAACGGTAGTAAATCTTAAACGCATTACAAAATTGCCCCAAACAAAATTATTTTAAATTTAACGAAAAATTTTATCTTCAAAAGGATGGTGTACCTATAGGAAACCCTTTATCTTGCCACTAGCAGACATTTTTATGGATATCTCAAAACAAAAATTTTTTCCTCAGATTTTAGAAAGCATATAATTTATTGGTATAGATAAGTTGATGACATTATTATTTGTTTCAATAGTTCCCTCAGACAATTAGATCAACTTTTTAACTTTATTAACAAACAACACAATAATATTAAAAAAAAGAAATAGAAGTAAACATTAAAAGCAATTACTTTGATCTCACAATAATTAAAAGCAATAATATGCACTTTTTTGATATTTTTCATAAATCTACGGAAGCAGCTTTGGTAATTCATAATAGTTCTTCACATCTATTCTAACATAAAATTGCTTCTTTTCATGCTTTTCTTAACCTCTTAATTAGAATTCTTCTAAGTAAAGTAAATTTAAAAAATAAATTATAAAGAAAATAACAATGATAAATTAATCTCAAATAGTAAGAGAATGATTAGAATTTAGAATATCACTATCAATCCGTAGAAAAAGCGTTTTAGTGGTATTAACTGTTAAAATAAGATATCAATAAATAAAATCAGTAAATAATTTATTAATAATATTTTTTCTTCTTATTTTATTCTTCTAATTTATTATTTTTTTCTAATTTATTTTTCAAATAAATGAAGACTAAAATAGCCAAAAAAAGAAAAGCAAGAGGATTATGTTTAGAATAATTAAATAAACAAAAAAATATGGATAAATACATAAAGCAATGAATTCAGCCATACAAGAGTTGTGAAGTTGTAAACAAAAGAAGAATTAATGACAATAAATAATAAAAAAAATAATAAAATAATAAAAAAAAATTTTTTTTACAATCAGTTAGTAATCGATACATCCCTAACTTAATAAATTAGGAAGCAGTTTATTATGTACTTTAACCTGCCAACTAATCAAAAAGCTATTTTGTTTTACTTTCCAACCTTTCTAATTCAATGTTGGTTTTCAAAAATTAAATAAAATGAAATTTGATGATATTTAATTATTTACAAACTAATTGTAAATAAAATAGTGTACATATCTCGGTGTCAAGCTTCATTTCAGCCTCGCACAGAAAGCCTTGCTGCTTCGCGCCTCAGTCAACTAACTTAGCGCTCGACGGTAATAAAGCATTATCCACCTTGGCACGTAATATACTATTGAAATATATGGAAAACTAAATTTATTTTATATAGTTAGTATAATAGAAGTATTACCACAGCTACCCAATGCGACACTAAAGTAATATTTGTAATACAAAAGTTTTTCATCATTCAAAAACGACTATTAAATCGAATTGCTGCAGTAGAAAGTTAAATAATAAAATTTAAAATGTATTTTTCGTTAAATTTAAATCGAAATAAGTAATGTCTTGCACATGACTATATTTTCAGTTGCGACTTTGAAAGATGTCCAACAAGTTCGGTTCTATTGAAAGAATAATTTCTTGCTTCCGATAAAGTTTATATTGGTGTTGGCTGTGACGTATCTTGCGACTATGCAAACACAACTACTACTATTGTACTGAAAAAGAAGAGAAAACAAAAAGCAATAATAATGGTAAATCCGGCACCATTATTAATGACTTCCGTTACAAACAAGTCAGGTAACATTGCACAAGTCAGTTTCGCTATTCTATTTTATCGCACCTATGTTAAAGTTGAAAAATGTAAAAATTATACTGACACGTTAAGACATAATTGCCATATAATGACAACTAGAAAATCAATATCGTGAATGTTTCCAAGACATTTAACAAAACAACTCTCGATGTCTATTTTTTACATTTATAATTTAGTTTTAATTAATTTTTATATCTTGGCTAAGAATATTTTTATCTGCTCTAAGAATTAAAAAAGTATAAAAAGAATTAAAAATTGAAACAGAAATTATAAATTAGACTTGCATGAAGCTTTTTAGATTATAACTAAAAGAAGTATTTTTGTTTATATGAATATTCAGATACTGTGGTCGTCAACTTCTTTGCAACGAAAACTTATTTCTTATTTATTTAAATTTGCAAAATTGCTAAAATCATATAAAAATTTTCTAAACATATATCCAACAACAATGAATTTCTTCAATAAACGATATTTAATCAGAAATGTGAGGTTATGTTATTACTTTTTTTATTGTTATGTTTTATTTACCTACAATTTTTTAAGTGGTTTGGTGTGATAGCTGGGTTATTTTTGCACAATGAATTTAAATCTGTCCAATTGACGAAAAGACAAGATTAAACAGGGAGAAAAAAGGAAGGTTATAATAATTATATATTACATATCAAATCATTTTAATGACTACTTCGTATAATACAATAATAGTATTATGTATGTATGTCAATTTGAAGCATTAATATTACTATTTAGTTCAGCAGTCTGATACTGTGTCATGTAATCAACCACAAGTACCTACCACATACATAATATGTACATTATACATAGCTTTTGTCTTCAACTTACCAGAGTCTGTGAGTTGCGAAACGAGTTCCATACTTAATTATTAGTGGTTGAAAATATTATAATAATATTAATTAATGGCTTAACTATAACAATAGTATTTATATTCTTGTTTTTAAATAATACAGATTAAAATATGTATAATAATAGTGTTTTGTGTTATACGGATTAAAGTGGCTTTTTTGAGAAGAAGAAAAAGTGGCTTTTATATTACGTATTTCTAGAATTACTTCAAAAAAATTTAATTAAGATGGAAGTGATTATATATATTGTTTATCACAAAATAATATATTATATAAATACAAAAATTACTAAAGTTATTTATCTATATATTGAAATATGCCCACCTATAAAGAGAATTGATGTTTTATGATAACATTTATAGGTTAAAGGCAAATTAATGGTGAGAACATATTATTAAGTTAAACTTGAAGAATATTATTTATTTTTCTAGTGTCTTGATACTCACAACCATGCTGTAAAATCAATTTTTATCTAAACTAAACGAAAGTAAACTGTTTCAGTATGAATTTCAGACACAAAGTAAGTCATCAGATATGACAAATTTGACAAATCTTGATAGCTATCTTTCGTTTAAATTTTTTTAAGATTATATAGATCTTTAAATAAGTATTTTGTAGCCTGTAATTCAAAAATATTGACATTGAATATAATAGATAAACTTTAAAGAAAAATAACCATATAAAATATTTTTAACCAAATTTCCTTAGATTGCATTAAAATTTTGAAAACATCTTTAGATTTTTGGTCATTTGATTAAAAATTCGTATATTTTACGAACTAAAATTCAACTTGTCTTGAAAAAAAAGTTTGATTTTCAGTTCAAATAAAGCAATAAATACTGCATGCTTATATTCTGATTAATAACCATTTCTGATTAAATTTTTTCTGATAAAAATAATTAAATTAACTATATTATTTATAATAAAATTCAAAACTGAAGTGTATATTAAAATTAAGTATTATTACTTTTTAATACAATACATTAAGTAACTTTCACACAGTAAAAGTTGTATATTGCAGAGGCAAAGCTACCAGCGCTCTCCTTTATACGGAGCTTACATTAAGCAACCCTAGATAACTACCCTTCGTGGAAAATCAATATTATCCTGCTGATTTAAAGATATCTTTAACTTTTTATAAAATTATTACTTTTGCATCGAATAGATTTCTATAAAAATAACAAAAACAGAGACTTAAAATGCTTAACTCACGTAAAAAATTATAGATCGGTACATGAACATAATATAACTAAATTTTAATTTTAATTTTTTTGTCAACATTTTGTTATAATCCTAAATGCCTACTAAATATATTTTTATAAATTTAAATAATATTTATTTAATATAAAAATGAATTTATTAATAAAATAAGAAATTTAAGTAAAATATTATATGAAAAAAATTATATCATCTATGAGTTAGATATATTTTTTGAATTTATTCCTTCATTAAAAGTTTTTCAAGTCGATATTGGTAAAATTTGTTTCTAACCGACTCTCGCCCACGATATGGTATTGGGCACTAAAAGGTTATCAAAATTTTTAAATAACTGTAAGAATTTATTTCTAGTAATGTGTTTGGCTGTTGACATTTAAAACAACAATATCCGGTATTTTTGATAAACGTTTCTATGTCTACATTAAAATGATTGCAGTTGTGTGAATACAGAGTGAATCAGAGTGAATACTGAAAACATTAAAAGATAGGTACAACAATGCCAGGAAGCAATTATTGAAATCGTCTAGATAAAGTCGTTTGAATTGAGATATTCCTAAAAAGAAGTTGCAAATGTGAAAGAAGGAACATGGTATGGCCATGATGGTAAAGTAAACTGTACACTAAAAAAAATTTTAAGCAATTTTTCATAATATCTTTTGGTTTAGTGTACGTAAAAATTTAAAAGAGGTTTCACGTGGTTAAACATCACTTTATAGTTTTATAGTTTAAACTACCGGAAAAGCGATATCTATATTTAAGCTTTTTGCCTTTGTTGCCAAAAAGTACAAACAAATTTTCTATAAAATTAATGGTTCAAATCTGAAACTCATTCTTTCCGTGATTTTTGTTATTTTTTTCCTGATAATTAAAACGATAACTGTAATATATTTTATTATGTAAAATATTTAGGCACTATTTTATTATTTTTTATTATCTGGAGTGTAGAAATCATGCGTCAGCACCTGTGCTGCTCTCAACACTGTTATTGGCCTAGTTTACACCTAGAACCTTGTTAAAGTTGAAGACAGGGTTACAGAGTTAGCTAACCCTTGCTTCCCGACCATATATTTAAGTCAGGTAAGATCGACCATTTTTTTGGCCTGATCTAAGATAAGCGACTCATTTGAACGTACAAAACGGTGTAAATTGGTTTATGTTAGATAGGTAAGTAATACATCCCTACAAGTCCCGCTGTAGGAAGAAAGATACCTTCAACTACTATTTGGTGTAAATACCTATAGAAGAGATAGAATTTACGTGAAAAGAACGATTAAGTAACAACTTTAGGCCAATGTCGAAGATGAGCAGAAGACGATATTTTTCATAACATTAATAGACCAAGCGACTACCAACCGATTAATTAGTACAATCAACTATCAACACCTAGGTACTGGAGAGAAACTAAATTTTTTATGATCGTTTACATGTTTCGAAAAACTCAGAAAGTTGCACCACTGAGTACTCAGTACCCCTGAGTTAATGATTTTATATTTATAATGCCATATATCAGTATTAACTTACTTGGCAAGCATAAGGTAGCTAGAAACTTCTCTCAAGAATAAGCAGGTTTTCTATCAGACGATGTTTCATCTGAATACAATTTTATTTTAATAATGTATATTAAAAATTTTAATTTCAATTTCATCTAACATGTAAAAAATGAAGCTTATCATAAAAATATAATTATTATATTAGGTAAATTATTTTTGATTTTTAGAAAACTACTGGTTTGATGGTTGATGATATTATCATCAATAAATTATACAGAACAAACATTGAAACGTGGATAGAGAGTTTCGTATCCCGAAGGTCTAAAATTTACATTATTCTGAAAATTTCGGGAATACTTACATTTTCGAAGTTTACTTTAATTTGATGACATTTGTTATCTAAATTAGACTTTCTGAAATATGTTTAATACTAAACTCCAAATATAGAAAAATTCAAATATTGTTTATTTTAACATCCTGTAATGTATTAGAGAAATTACATTGATATCAATTTCTTGGATAATTAAAAATTAATCAAAGAAAAATTTAATATTTCAAATTTTATTTTCTCAAAGTTGGTTAAATATTGCACGTTACTATTTTATTAAAGCAATGCCGTAGGAATAATCTTTACGTTGTCTTATACATAAAAAGAAAAGTTTTTTATTCTATAAGACTATTTAATAAACCTGCGTATCACCTAAGTTGTTCATGTTACTTAATATGTAGAACTTTAAAATCGCTGTAAAAATCTAAACCTTGTTAGTTACACTATCTTGAATTATTTTAGTCAATCTGAATCCTTTTTGAAAGACCCTATAAGGATAACTAATATAGTTACCTAGAAAACTTGAAAGTTATTAATTTAATCAATAGAACATATTGCATATGGCGTAGAAGAACCGTTGATTTATTTTCATGGATAAATAAAAGTTTTTCTTAATCCCTTAGAAATACTAAGCTTATATTGACGGGTTTCAAGCGATATATATTGATTTACATTAAGTGCACATTTATCAATCTTTACTTCTGTTATTTACTGAACTACTTGAAATGCTGTATAGCTAAATGCTTGCTAAAGTTTGTTAGAATTTTGATGATGTATTACTTTTACTTCAAATTGGAAAAGTAGTACAATTTTATTTTCTTAATCATGCAGTTGTCTAATTAGTTTATTTGAATTCATTAAATCGTCAAAGAAAATTATTTCAATTTCTACAAATTTGAAAATAAATACAATTAAACAAAGTGTATTTTACTTTTTAAAATTTGATTTCAAAATACAAGTTATAATAATTTTGCAATTAAGAAATAATTCTATGTACATAGCAAAGTTAATGAAAAATTTTTGTTATTACTAATTAGTTTTTTCTTTCGTAAAATTTAATTTCTGTTCTCTAAAAAACAATTTAAATAATAAACATAAATAATAAAATTATTTTCTGTAATTACAAAAAATACAATAAAGAGCTTTTAATAATATGTAAAGTTATTAACACGTGATAATATTTATGAAAAGATTTATTTCTACATATTACCTGAAACATTATACAAGAGGATACATCAGCTAATAGAAAAAGTTTGGAGGAATGAAGAACTTCCCGAAGAATGGCGAATAGAGCAAATAGTGCCGTTGCATAAGAAAGGCAAAATGGAAGAAGAAGAGAAGAGTAACGCTGTTACCTACCATATATAAAGTGTTATCACCTCCAATCCTAGTAAAGCTAAAAAAATATGCGAAAGAAACTATTGGTGACTACCAGTATGGCTTTAGAGCAGGGAGGTCGACAGTGGATGCGATACATATATTGAAACAAATAACGCACAAATTCCACGAACATGACTTGGAGTTGCATCTGCTGTTCATCGACTTTAAACAGCCTTTTGATACAGTTGACCGAGATAAACTATATATGTGTATGAGAGAAATGAAAATCCCGGAGAAATTAGTGAGAATGGTTAAACTTACTCTGACGAACACAAAGTCCACAGTAAAAACAAAATATGGAGAGACAGATGTTTTCGACATTAATGCAAGCGTAGGCAAGGGGATGCATTGTCGGCAACGCTCTTTAACTTGGTTATAGAATATATAATGAGAAAAGTCGAATATAATGGACCAATAACAACAAAAGAAGCCCAAGTACTAGCTTATGCCGATGATGTTGTAATAATGGCTAGAACAAGAAGAAAAGTATTGAAAATTTTTGAAAAGATGAACATACAAGCACTTCAACTTGATCTAGTAGTTAATGAAAAGAAGACCAAGTATATGGTTTGTAATGGTCCGCCAGGGATGATGCTACCGTTGAATACAGAGAAACGCAGCTTTGAAGAAATGGAAACTTTTAAATACCTGGGAGTCGTAATAAATAATAAAAACGAAAGAAGCGATGAGATAAAAGAAAAAATTCAGACAGCCAATAAGGCATATTATGCTAACAGAAGTCTTTTAAGTAACAGAAACCTTACTGTTAAAACAAAGATAAGGATATACAACAGTATGGTACAACTGATACTTATGTACGCGGCTGAGCCCACGTGTTTAGCAAAACATGAAGAAGAGATGCTGAGAATTTTTGAAAGAAAAATAATTAAAAAAATAGTAGCGCCAGTAAAGTTAAATGAAAACGAAATTAGGAGAGGAACAAATGCGGAGCTGAATGAAATAATGCAGAACAAAAATGTTGTAAGATGTATTAATGCTCAGAGAATGAAGGGGGGGGGAGTGTGATGAAAAGAGACGAGAAGGAAACGATAAGAAGGGTAATGAAATGGAATCCACCAAACGAGAGAAGAAGAGGAAGACCCAGAGTGAGATGGTGGGATGAAGTGAGAGAAGACATGGTCGAAATGGGCATCCAGAACTGGAGAATTAAGTGTCAAAACAGGAATGAATGGAGAAAGATAACTGAAGAAGCAAAGACACACAGGAGATTGTAGTAATCGGGAACAACGAGGAGTGATTCACCTGAAATTCTGAATCCGAAGTACCTCATAAGAGGTACGGTGATATTCCGCCAGGAATGATAACCACTTTCATTCAATCACCTGAAACATAACTTAGTATATTATGTAAGTTATGTATTAAATTTAATTTCAATTTTATGTGACATGAAAAAATAAATCTTTTCATAAAGAGCTTTTATGAAATTTAAGAAAAAAATTATTTATAATTTGATATTTATGTTGAAAACAAATTTGTGACAAATTAAATAGGCTTATTAACAACATTTTATTATATTTAAAAACATTATAAAAAAAGGGGGATTATTGTCTTCGTGCACATTAAAAATTCAATAGATCACAGAACAGTGTATTTACACAAATAAAATACACTGTATTTGTGCATTTTTTTGATTTTATAAAATATTTTCACTACCTAAACCACGTATTCAACGATTATTAAAAAAGTTATTTTACAAAATATACAAATTCCAATTATATTTTAAGGTTGGGATCTATTATGTATGCATTTTTCATTTAATTTTTAATTAACGTTATATCTTAAAATTTAAATAAAGTTGCAGGTGCATTTTAAAATTATTTTAAAATATAATTCCAAAGAGACCTATAGAAGGTTTCGAAGAGTTTCAGAAGAATATATTGTAATAATATAATACAATCGCATACAAATGCATAATACACTTAAAACATTTTGTTTATAGAAATCACCTAATCTACGGAATTTTATTTGTTTAGTATCAAACTTTTCATAATATGAAATACTTAATACACTTGACGAAAAAGTAATTAATATTTTTGAATTTACTATAAATCAAAGTTTTTTATTTTGAAAAAATATTGAGTTAATAGTTTAGCTCTCGTTATTTATAACGATTTTGTTGTTTTTGAGAGTCTTGTAAGGAATATACTAATAAAGACAAGAAGTAGAAACTTGTAGTATATAATATGAAAGAAATTTTGTTTGGGGAAAGTGTAGCGGTTTATTTACTAATCTTTATTATTATTTACTAATATTTTATGGTTTGCAAAAAGACGCCATAGACATATCCATCTGTAAATTACCTAGTCCACAATACTTGACAAGCTTTATACTAGAAATTTGACAACGCAGAATCCCTATCCCTTGGTCGTAGTCAACTGTAAGATTAAATGAAGATATATTGTTATGTGTAAAATGGTTGGCCTTTACGTGATTATTTTGATAAATAAAGTGGTTAATATCATTTAATAGTTGGAAACAATGTAAAATTACTTACATTGTGTTTGTTACTTATAAATAAATGAACTTTGATTATAACAAACAGGGAATGCATCGAGGTTGTGGAGTGACTGGAAAATTTAAACGGTATTGTAATTAAATTTTACAATATACATTAAAGTCAACTAAATTCTTCAATTGGTTTATCGATTATCTTTTATATTTAATTATTTTAATAGACTTTTATTAATTAAAAGTTTATAATTTACAATAATAATTTAATAGCTACAACGCAAAATAGAAAAAGGAATATGTTACTATACTATTTAAAAACGCCAAATTTAAATGCCAAATTTAAATGAATGCTTTATAAAAGCTACTACCGTAAAGCAAGCAGCAAAATAGTAGTTTCTATGATCAGTGTAGAAAGTAAGTCATTATAGAACGCGTGTGATACAATCACGCAAGTACGATAATGACGTTTCTACACTGCAGAATTCTTCTACTCAATTTTTTTTTTAAATCGTTGATATCCATTTTTCATGTTATATTTAATTAAATAATAATTTAAATAATTCAACACTAGTGTTAAAAATACTTCATTATGTAACTCCAATAAGTGTAGAGGTGAGCTATTACGTAACGGTAGTAGATAGAGTAGTAGATTTAGTTCCAGCCTGCAGCGCTTGATAAATTTACCGTTCAATTTTTTCACAACATACCTATTAATAATAAAAGCTAACGTAAAATAAATCTACTAAGCAAATAAAATTAATAGAAGAGTAGTTCATTTTTATATTCTTACTTTAAGGGTTAATAAAACTTCATTCAGATATTCAATTATTCTACAATGAAAATCTTCTATAGGTGAAATTTTAGTACATCGTTAAATTAAATAGGTATTGTAAAGTAGAAATTCAGCTAGGTATAATTACACAAGTTTGAGATTCATTACAGTAAGCTTCAGTAAAAAAAAAACAAGTTTAAACTAATAATGCTATAATTACTATAAAAGACCACCACAAAGGTTTAAATGAATAGTAGTTACATTTTCTAAGATTTGAAATTCATGTATTTACATAAAATAAGGTAATTTGAAATTACAGAATTGTAATTAATTTGTCAAATAGAGGATTGAATTTATAGAGTAATCAAAAGAAAGTGTATCTAATGGGAGCTTTGAAAATCTTCAGTTGTGTATTTGATCTAGAAATTGTATATCTTTTAGTACAGCTATCTTTTAGAAGCAATTCTGCTTCAGTAGGTTAATATACCAGGTGTAACTAAAATAAAATGTAATCTTCCTAGCGAATAAACATCTTTGATAGTACTATATAGAAAAAATCTTGCAAATAGACACGTGTAAGATTAATTTTGTGATGCCTACAATAGATTTTTCTTGAATTTTAATTTTAGTTCAATGGAGTAGGTACAAAAAATCTTGAAAAAATTTAACTTGTTAAATAAAATATATCCTTTTACAATAATTCTTGATTGCAGCTTGAACCAACTTAATCGCTCAGAAAAAATTGAGAATGATCATCTAAAAACTAAACAAGCGTGCTTTAAAACACTTATCGTAATTTTTTGGGAAATTCCTTGAACTTTCTATTCAATAAATTACTGTATTTTGCTGGACATACGGTTGCTTTTTTTAATTCTTGATAATATACGAATGCAGACAAAGCACATCATAATATATGTCGTTAAATTAAAAACATCTAAAATTATTTTAGAACATTTTTTGTATAAAATATCATGCAAGTAATTACTGCAGTAAATTTTTTATTGTCTTTTATTTACTATATTTCATTAAATTTTAAAAATAAAACACAGTTGAAAAATGATTTTAACGATGTATGTTTGAAATAATGTGGTTAAACCACCTCTCTATTTAAGATTTTAATGTGGATTTTACCACCACTAAAGGATTATGGCACGATATTGAAAATAAAGCAAAAAATATTTTACATCTTTAAAGATTTTGCAAAAATTGAGTACAAGTGCCCTAAAATATATTAGTTTTGTTTTCAACTGGCTGCCTACGATTTATATTGATATTAAGAAATTTTCTTATAATTAAAACCGACGAATAATGAAGTGATAATTTTGAAACCCAATTTGAGATCCACAATTAAACGTCAATAAATAGTTCGGTCTTCATGATTTATTTAACTCCGTATGTTGCTTAAATAAATTAAAATATTTAATGTAAAATAAAAATGTGTATTAATTCAGTCAATTTTATTAATTATAATTACCTGGCAACCAATATTTGAAGTGATCAATTACATTAGTTGTATTCTTTTTACCTATTTTATTTCCATCTCAGTTGTACAACTGAGATGAAGTGAGCTGAGACGAACTGAGTCAAAGTGAGAAAAAGATAAAGTAAAAAGAACAACGAAAATTTACTACTAAGTGAATTTTGAATTTAATTATTTTGACGTTTGATAGTACTAACCAAATTGTTTTTTGTATTATTGTATAATGTCAACATAAACTTCAAAAAGACGAATTTAGAATTTAAAGTGCAGTAGATATTAAAATGATTGCAATAAGTGACAAATTTAATTCAAATCAACCAATCCGGGCCATTTCCCAATGTGTCTCAGTTGTAACACTTCAAAACAGCAAGATCAATTTGGGTATGGAAAGGGATAATTTTGTCACGTGAAACTCAGTTCGGCACGGCACATTACTTATGTCAAAACGGTAAAAAAACAACTTTTTAACTGAATAACTGAGTATTTCAGTACAATCTCACTTAAATAAGGTAAAAAGAATACAGCTAATATATTATAACACGTTACTGCATATCCTTATCATATTATTCAAATAAACATTTATTATCTTTGATTATACGATTTTATGAAATTCTCGAAATTTACTTGTAAATTAATTTCACGTTGCATTCAAATGTTGTGTATTACTTGTTATGGTGTTTGAAATTCAAAGAATGACCATTAGGAAATAACTTCACACATCATACTACATAAAAAAATCAATAAAGATATTAAAATAATTAAGAAAATTAAAATAAAATAGTAAGCAGCAATCAATACTTTTACAGATGCATGTCTTAAATTACTTTTAGTGCAGTTTCTATTTTACGAGTATCTACTGGTAGGTACGAACAAGCTAACTTTATTTTGAATTTTAAATTATAGGTAATATATTTTTTATTAATTCATATTTATTACTAAACTCATAAAATAGATGATTAAATAAATTTAGCAATCGAAAAGTGATGTGTTTATGTACACATAAAAGAATGTAACAAGAAACAAGGAATACAATAAAATTTTATTGGTATAATAACAATGCACAATATACAAACATTAAACCTATTAAAAATATGAAATAAAATGAAGTTATTAAATTCAATCAATATATCTCATAGTACAGCATTTTACCATCAAAATTTTAATGTTCTATATGTCAAAAGATAATGGATTTTGCATTAGATTGATAGATCAGTCTGACAGATGTCGAGATTCATAATAAATGCACTTATTCAGTCTAGTTTTTTGTTAGATGTGGAATATTTAAAGCACACCGATTTATAATACGAATGTTTTAATTATTTTCATTAAAAATAAATTAAAGTTTTGATTTGTGATTTCGTGTAAATAATTTACAAATGCTGGGTTTATATTATTCTAAGCTAAAAGCACATAAATCTAAATTTCAAAATTGAATTATGACGGTCCTAAAGCTGGAGATTCGTGTGAATGAGGAGCCATATAACGTATGACGGAAGCTTAGGTATCAAATAAATGGGGTGAAAATTATAGTAATAAGGATAACCATAAAGGGAAGAGGTAGTAATAGTTGATGAAAGGTAGGAAAATTCTATTCATGGAGTGGAAGGACATAGTGCGAACGAGCCGCTTGATAAATGTGCAGTCTTGCGATATACATTAAATACTAATGCCGTCTTAACCGTAACTTTATTTAGGGTTTGCTAATATTTTTTATTTATTACGTTTATTATACATTATAAGATACGTAGCAACTTTCTTTCAGATAAAAAAGTTAACTATTCATAATTAATTATAAATTCTAATAATTTATTTACCGTTTCAAAATATTAACTTAAAATAACTGTTATAGAGGCTTTGTTTCAAGTGGATCGATATGAGATTTTTGCCGAATATGAATTATTGAAATTTAGACAAAGGGATAAATATTTAACAGTATGATATTATGATTAACGAACCAAAGCTGTTTTTAATTTACATTCCAAATTTTGCAGTGCTTTGTATATAACAAGCGGAGGGTATAAATACTAATCGCGATTACGCAATATTTAATGCTTTAAAATTGTTAATGTTACCGAAAAAAGTAAGACTCGATGTTTGTTTATATTATTGTTTTCATTTTACAATTGTGATATTGATTTATCTGCTACGCCTATAGAACAATAATTGTCCTAGCACAAGAAATATTAATTAATTTCTAAAATATCTAATTTTGTTTCTTATCCAAACATAGAAATCACTGTCATGATCATCAAGGAAACGATAAGACGAACAAAAATGATATTTGAACTTTAGTATGATTAAAGAATATCCTGTTTTATTATTGGCAGAACTTTTCTTGGCGGGTTTGTAAGGTTGATAGACGAACGAAGCAACACTGATAATTAGAGCCCGGATTCTAAGCATTTTGCTTATTGCTCTAAATTGTAAACAGAAGATATTCCTTTTGGATCTTGACGTTTCTTAAAAGTTGCAGTGATTTGTACTAATGTTGATAGTGCTTTTTTTGTTTTTTTCTCAAGATTTTGCTTAAAACGCATGTTAGTGCTTATTAGAGCTTTTTTAAATGTTTTTTTTTTAATGACCGACGAAGTACATGATTAAAGTTGGAACAGAACTCAAAGTATTTTATGAAAATTTAATTTACTGTGCATGTCTGGCACATGGGTTATCTCGTGTTGCCGAATCAATTTGTCTTAAATTTTCTTTGGTTAATAATTTATTTAATTTCAAATGCAAAAACAATTTTTGTAAAGGTGCCTTAGAGAGTGCAAGCTTTTAAAGAAAATTTTTCCGATTACACCTCTACTTCTCAAACCAGTGCTTACGCTTAAAGAACGTGGCTCAATATTGTCATATATTATGGGACACATTTTAAAAATTTTTTAAGATTATTGTCAGAATTATCGTCGGCAGCAATAAATTAATGTCAACAAATTTTTAAGAAGTGGAATCGGTAAAAATTATAAATAATCTCAGAAAGAAAACTTTGGAGGTGCAAGTGAGTGTGGGACATCAAATCTATGTCGAGTTTTACGCGTCTCCTGAATTGCAAATTTTAAAATGCCGATTTTTTGAAAACTAATGCCTAATCTTACAAAATTTTTGTTGCAATATGCTTAGAAAAGGGTTCTCTTTCCAATAGTGCATAGGAAAAAGTTCAAATCGTGAGGTGAATTAGCTGACAGTAACCAATGGGTTCCTATTACGTCGGTTGATGTTGAACAACGTTTTTCGATTTATATTGTAATGGTATTTTCGTAGAAAATTTCCACACGCCTATTTTTGCTCAGGCAACCCTGGTGTGCGGAAGCAGTTGGTAATTTTCAAGAGTCAAAAGGTTCCAAAATTATTTCTTCAAAAATATAAAAACAAAAGAAAATTTTTCATCTCCAAAAACAAATTAATTGTCCAAAAATTATTAATAATCCAAATTCAAATTAAATGAAAATGTTTTAAATATTTCCTCAAAGGATCGTAGTTTTGATTCTCGCTTATCCAAATCGACGAGTTATCAATATCTCGCACATTCGCTCGTACAAATATAATTTAATTTTTCACTTTTATGTGCAAAACGAATTTATTATTCGAAATATTCTTTTTCCAAATCACTTTTAAATCAATCAAATGACTACTGCTCGCCCTCGGCAGCGACTGATCAAAAATATCCAAATTATCAAAATATCAAAATAATTTATCCAAAGACACGCAATAATGCATTCGCATCAAAATTATTTATTTAATCAATCAAAAATAAAACATTACCCACAATTCTTCAAAAAATATCAAAACTCAGCGGGCATACAAAGTCTCGCACCCGCTGTCGGCCATAGTTGACCTAAGAAGCCTCTATCTCGATCTTTTTCTCCCCACTCTGTACTTTTCCAATTTCAACGTTTAAAAATGAAATTAACAAATTTTTACTATTTAGCACAGGGTGGGTCGAAATATTTTGTTTCGCGACAATATGCAGGTGTTAAACAACAGACGACAATTTTTCATTATAAAAAATTTGGAAAAATATATGACAATTTTTTTTTTATAATTATTAAGCGAATTTCTAATTAATATTCAATAAAAATTAAATTTTGATGTTTAATTTTTAGTGCTTTTTTTCTATTTTATAGGACTTTTTTCTTTGTTTTTTGAAACTTTTTAAAGCGCTTATTTTGAAATTATAAGCGCTTATAAATCCGGGCTCTACTGATAATTACACAAACCACAAAAATACTTTTACTCCATATGCAACATGTTATTTTTTTTACAAGTAATGTCTAATTTATTAGTCTAGTTCCATAGTTCATTCATCGAATTAATAATCATGAAATTGAAGTACAATTTTTCAATATAATTTATTTACATTATGACATGTTGTTCAACTATTCTACTGTCACCATTTAAATTTTCATAAAAAATATCTAAACCATCAATTCTTTAATTATTAATTTCTTTCAATTTTAATGAAGGTTATAATTTTTATTAGAATATACCACTTTATATAAATAATTTAATTTCACTTCCGATTTTGGTTCTTATTTATTTTTAAATAAATTACAACAAAGTAAGTTTGATTAATTAGTTAAAATACCTAGTTAGAGGTATAAAAATTGTACTACGTCAATAAATTAAAAATTATCAAACCAATAAAAATATTATTAAATTTATTCGGTACTGTACCATGATGTTATATTGCACAATTATACTTTATAAGATTATATGTATTCAGCAATAAATCTTAAATTACGTCCATTTTTTTTTAATACGTATTAAGTTTTTCATGTTTAATATTCTTTGCCAGTTGTAGGTACTCAAGTTTTAAACATTAATTTTTAATGCTCTTGGCAATAACTAGAACACCGAAAGTTGTAAGAAACTAAGTAAGAAAATAAATAATTTTTTTATTTTTATTAATAATGCTTTGTTGTTTTATTACTACTCAATATTTATTGTAACTACAAAATCTTTAATTATTAACATGTTAATGTAATTCCGTTTTACATAAAATAGTGCTTCATATTTCTGACAGTGAAAAAATGGCTTGTTATATTAATGAAACGTTCACTGATGCATAAAATTATCTGTTGCAATGAAAAATTGAATAGTATTAATGAAAAACTAAAACTTAAAACACCTGTTATTTATCAAAACAATAACACCGACACAAAGGTGGTTGCATCAACCGAATTTCCTTCGAGATTTCTTTATAATCCACTGGTAGTAGATTTACGGAGTAGATTTAGATTTACGATATAATGACAATAATAGGCTTAAGAATTCGGATTAGTTCTAAATTCAATTTGCCAGTAAATTATTAGTTATCTATAAAGATATATTAATATAATATATTATAAATTTTTAATTAATTATTGAGTCTTGGCGCTTACACTTTCATTAATTTTACCGTAAAATGCGTTTTTTAAATATAGAACAGTGAAATGTTACAAATATAATGTATACTTAATTAAAAATACAACGCAATTGAAATAATAAAATAACAAAACTGAAAATTATAGCAGATGTCCAAATATTTCCAAAAACAACTTATATCTTCTTCGTTTCCTTATAACAGTTTTCCTAGATTTTCTCACCATTAGAAAATCTGATCTTCTAATGTCTCTTTTTGTTATTTCATCATAAATTACAGGAAACGCTCTGAGTTGTATTTGGAGGTGGAATGCAAACTATTTCAGCATTCGTAATAATTTCTGCTTTGTTGTTTCTTCGTTTATATATTTTTAATGAATTTCTAGCGCTAGTGTTGATTAAAAAAGCGCATTTTCACGATAAAATTAATAAAAGTGTAAGCTCCGTGAAAAAATACGTTGATTTTATTTGCAAAGATTTCTTGTTGAAAACAAGTAATAATAAATTTATGTTGTAAAACTATTTTAATTACAGTTAATTAATTAACTACTTGAAACTAAATCTAAGTAATTTTTACTATTATACCGGTATAAAGGTATAAAAACCGGGAACTGTCACGTAACCTATCACAAGAATTAAACTATTTCCTATTCATTATTGGTAAAAGGACACTTTTCTAAGCATACTAGAACAAAAATTTAGTTGGATTATAAATTAGTTCTCGAAAAAATCGAGTTTGAAAAATTTAAATTTACATGTATTTTAGGTACACCTTTTAAAACGGCTGCATGATTAGCCTTTTTTGTGTAAGACAAAACAATTTAAAAATATCCCTGAAGAATGACAGAATTCGCCAAAGGTGAAACTCGAAAACACAGATCTACGTTTACCTGGAATCCGAGATTTGCCATAAATAAGTTATTTGATAATAAGACCGAAGGCGCCCGGCGGCCTTGTTTGTTTGACTAACACATAAAATTTACTATACTGAGTGACCCAGACCACCCGTATCAGTACTTTTTTTCAAAAACGGTAAGTCGTAGAGAGTTAGGCTAAAAAAATTTATTACAAAAGCCTTAATGACGAATCTAATGGTGATATTATTATTTTCGGGAAAAGTCGGCATCCAGAGTAGTTTGCTCCAGAAAGTCCAAAAATCCAGAATTTTAAATGGCACTATATGTCGAAAGTGATATCGTTGGAAAGCTCTTTAAAAAATAAGCAAGTTTTGTAGGAAAAATTTTTTTATTACTCCCACCCTTTTTAAGTTATATTCGACTTAAGTTATTAAGTTATTATTTTGCTTATTTTGACTCTATTTTAAAAATTGGCATTCAAAATCTAGCTATCGGGTTAGACAATAACTAATAATTGCAATTGTTTTATCGCTCTGTGTTTAGAAGTAAATGGAAGACATTTTGAACACTTGTGACATTGCTCTAACGCGGTAGCTGGATTTCAAGTGCTGACTTTTAAAGTTAAATTCGCTATAAGAAATTGAAATTTAATAACTTAAGTCGGATATAACTTAAAAGAGGTGGGAGTAATAAAAAATTTTTTCTACAAAACTTGCTTATTTTTAAAGAGCTTTTCAACGATACCAATTTCGATATATGGTGCCATTTAGAATTCTGGATTTCTGGACGTTCTGGAGCAAACTACTTTGGATGCCTACTTTTCCCGGAAATAATAATATCACCATAGATTCGTCATTAGAGCTTTTGTAATAAATTTTTTTAGCCCAACTCTCTACGACTTACCGTTTTTGAAAAAAAGTACTGATACGGGTGGTCTGGGTCACCCTGTATATTAATGTATTCCGATATTTTAATTAACCTAATAATTCGAAACCCATCGAAAACGCAATTAAAATTACGAATTTTAAAGCTTAAATCTTAACATTTTAATTTACATGCTGAGCGGGTGGCCTACAGTACTGACTCAAAACCACGCGTAAGGCACGGCAGAACTGGGTATATCAAGTTACACGCCCCTGCTAATTCGCATTTTTAAAATGCCGTAATTTCGACAATTATTGCATAATCCAAAAAATTTTTTGTGTTAATGTACTCAGAAAATTGTTCTCTTTCCAATGGGCAATAGGAAAAAATTCAATTCTTGTGATAGGATACGTGACAGTAACCTAAAACCTAATATGGCGCTTATAAGAAATATAAAAATTACCCATGTGTTTCACCATCAGATATTCTGACAAATACATTGGCATATTTAGATTTCTTAGTCATACTTTTAGTGTTTTTAGCAACTTTAGTTAGTAACAAACTTTTTGACTTGTAAGGTTGTTCAATATTTTGCTTAATTGAACTAAGATTAAACAAATTATGAAAATTTGTAAAATTATTTATACTTGTCTGTTGTTGTATCAATCTTGTATGATTTTTAACGTATATAACACTTGAATAGAAAAAGCTTATAGATTTAAAGCAACATTAATAGCGCAAATAATAAATACAGCATTAAAGTAAATAAGACTATTTTGCAATAAGTTGTTACATAAATTATCAGTGTTAAAGTTTTTGGAAACAAATTTTTCTCCTGCATTCAAAACTAAGATGACATTACAAACTATGTATGTGATTGGATTTGAAATTACAGTAAAAGTGAAATTTTCATATCTACGAATTCTATTTTAGATGCAGTATTTCAAGTAAGACACATAACTTTTAAAATTACTTTTAAAACAAAATTTAAACAGATATAAATAACTACTAAAACGAAAGTGAAGTTTCGAGGTATAAACTTATCCTTTATACATTTTAGGTTTTGCTTTTTGAGCATTAAAATTTATATTCTTATTTTCATTTTGAGTGATTTTTCCAAGTAAATTGTATCTTAAAAAACTTGCACGATAAAATTTCCTAATAAATTATTTGTGATGGTATCAGCAAATTACTACTGTACATTCTTACTATAAATGTCACCAACACAAGGAGAATATAATAGACCGCATATTTGAAACGTTCGATAAAACACCTATAAATATTTCTGAACTACAAGAACTGAGCTCCAATGCGTTACGTATTTGGATATATTGGAATTGTTCCAGTTTTGAAAGCAAATATCAGATATCTTAGAAAAATTTGAATGTTAGAAATATAAAATGGTTTTAGAATACAAAATATTATTTATAAAGAATGTACATAGCATATAAACAACGAAAATAATTATAAATTTTTGTATTTGCCAAATAAAAATATTTTCCCAATTGCCCGGTTACTCTCATTAACTTCGTAAAATCAATTTTTTAGATAAATTGTTTTTTTTTTAAACGAAATGCGCACTATAAATTGATTATATTTAGATGAGTATAAAATATTAGTACAAAAGAAAATTGTTGTAATATTGAAACGAGGCTTTAAAAAATTACAGAGAGAAACTTCTGCTTAACATAACTTGATCAATATTGAAAATGAATGCTTTTACTGTGAAATATTATGGTTTTACTATATTGCTTGTTGGAAATGAAACACTTATAAAGTAATAAGTTACATTTTCTGGTAAGAACAGAATTTCACTCATATTAAAGCTAAGCATAAATCCTCTATTTACATTATTAAGGAAAAAATTAATAAAACGAAATTAATTTTAGCTGAAATTATGATAACGTTAAAATAATTTACTACGAACTTGATTAAAATTCATAAGTTAATTGCAAAATAAAATTCTTATACTGTTTTAATATGCATCTGATGGCGAAATGCAGAGTTTGAAAATCGACAAGTAATTAGATTTTACAGCAACAGTTTTAAAAATTGCAATTCGTGGCATGTTATATCATTTGAAAGAGGTCGCTATTTAGTTAACTATGTAAATGCAACAATCAACCCGACTCTCTAGCGACAACATTAGCATATTCGTGTAATATTGCTTCGCAATGACCAATCCCTGCTTCCACAGCGATTTCATCCAATATGTGCCACTATATTGCTTTTTCTAACTCACGCCAGTTTACAACCTTATGATTTTTCCAGAAGCACTGCTATGAGCTATTTGACTTTTACAATATTAAAAAAATAAATTAAAAAATATGGCGCAAAAGTTTTAAATAGACGAATATCACACTTTCACTTTAAGTTGTTATTTAACGTTAAATAAACGTGAAGATTTATTTATATAATATCTAAGCTTCTCTAGTTTTTATAATTATTTACTCTAGAAATACCACAATATAAATAAAATATCTACCTTTCGATCAATAATTGTCTGAATTATAAGGGCGTCAAGAGACTCAAAAATCGCGTGGGAAAATATATACTACAAAAATAATTTATTTCTCAGTTTTTCAGAGTTCAACAAACGCAAAGAAATAAATTGTTGCCATTGCAAGATTTTAAATATAAAAATTTATTTTCTAACGTAATTTTTTTATTTTAGTTAAGTAATGAAAAAAACACTTATTTTAAATTAAATATTAAATTAATCATAATTATTATTATAAGTTGTTATAAACCTACTACATATCATAATATTATGTAAATTAATAGCCCGAGAAAATGAAAAATATTCAAATATTTTTCGTTGACAATCAGACTAAGGTGATTGGTTGAGGATAATAATTTGGATATAAGCTGTGAGATAAGTTCCAACACGTGAGAGTTTCTTTGCTGGACCAGTTCAGATTTTGTTTTCTTAATTCACTAAAGTGCTGAATTCTTTTAAATAGAACTAGAGATAGACATATTGAAGGGTAGATCTCACGACTAAAAATCCAATTTTATGTATATATTTGATTTACAAAATTCAGTCGATTTAATATTTCAATTATTAACAGTGCGTTTTCTTCATATTTAATTACCGATTCTACCAGTGGTTTTATACTAACTAATTACTAATTAGTAATTTTTTTATCGGTGCAGATCGATATTCATAAAATTGATACAATGTTAAATTTTCCTCTGTAATATAAAACGTAAAATGATAATTAAAATTTCAATTTACAATAAAATATTATACGGAAAATTGTTTGGCAATTAAGCAAGAAAAATATTTTCTTAGGTTTGAAATTAATTATTTTCCAGTTAATATTTACTACATCATGTTGATATTTCAATCACCGAGACAAGCAATTTATTACTTTTCGAGATGTATTTGATGAAAAGGATCGGAATAGTAATGAATCACATGCTGTACAAAACGGAAAAGCATTTGATCTATAAATCCTCTCCGTATAGAGGTCATGTCTGTAGCTTGTTTGTTTCAGGACAGTAACTAAATAGCGTTAGAATAAATTTTAAAAAAAGAAAACAACTTGCTGACCGCTTTTTTACAATGTATTTTTTAAAATAGTCATAGAAAGTTACAAAAATTTATACGTACAACAAAGTTGGTGTATTTTATTATTATTTGTCACTATTTGATTTGGTGATAATTATTCGTTTTTGGTATTGGGTACTGTAATAGAATAAAATTGCACTTCAGTCATTCATTTCATTCGTTTTATTAAAATGCAATCTCCCTTCAATTCAGCATCAATTTAATAAAATGTACAACCTATTTAAAAAATACAATATGTATATTTATTGTAATGTAATTTTCTAAGCCGTAACTTTTATGTTTAAAAAAATAAAATTTTAAACATTATTTTAATAAACACTGCTTGATTTTAACTAGCTCAGTCGATTTAATTTTAACTGTATAAAACTCTTAAGCAGTAAAATGAGATTTTACTTTTAAACTATGTTATTGAACACAGTATATAAGATTTATTTTAGTTAGAAGTAAATTGATTAAATTTTATGAAGCAAGTTTCAATTCTTACCTTATAACTTTTGAGCATATAAAATTTAATTGAAAAACGGATGTTCAATGCAATTATAGTACAACAAGCAGGTCATTTAATAGCTCCTGCTTCTAGCCTTTAGGGAGGAGGAATTAGAATTTTTGGTCAAAATAGTCCATCTAGGTTGCTTCGAATCTTCAGGTAGAGCTTTATTATTATAAAGTTTTGTTAATTTTGTACTGCAGGTTTTAAATAGTATTCACTTTATATCTTACTTCTGCAGTTTCTTATGGATCCCAGAGAACAAAGATCACCTAAGCAACATTTGGTGCTGAAAAACTTGGTCAGCAAATTATTTGCTGCCATTGCGGTCTGTCAGCTTAAAATTGAGCTATTTTTCAGCTTCGGCAAATTAGCTGAATTTTAATCTGACGCTTCGATACGTCATACGTCAAAATTGAATTAAAATTAATTAAAATTAATTAAAATTAAGATAGATTTACGTTTCAGTTGAACACGTGTTTTTATAAATCGATTCATTATTTTATGAACACAGCAGTGTAGAAAAATAATTAAAGATCTATAAGCTATTCTAAAGCATTTTTCAAAGTTTCAATATTTTGTTCTTCAGCGAACATTTATAATACAAATTTTATTATTTGCATTTTATATTGTCAATTGATTAGTAATTTAAAAAATGAACCAACATTTAAAGTGCACAAAATTTGTATTAATTTTCATTATTTTCATCATCAATAAATAAAAATAGTATTAATTAAAATCGAAATGATTTTCAATGTAAATCTATAATTTATTTACAAATGCAATATTGGGCTTTCGCTTTAAGACATACATCGCATACAAAAGCAAAATCGCATAAATTCGACCGCATGGTAAAAGAAATTCGCAAAAATATCATCAATCTTTTAACTTTATTTTTAAATTTTTTAATTTTTGTCATTAGTAAGTCATATACTTTCGCGTGGTAATTATATTTTTCAATATTTTATAAAATATTGCAGTGCAGACATATTTATATTAATTTTATTTTCATTTTTTTCCATAGTAAAACAATTTTTAAAAATATGTTAGGAATTAGGAATTTTTGCATTAATAATTAACCAAAAACAGACAATTTTTGCTATTTTTATATTTCAATGTAATCGAATTTAACACGGTAGGTGTAGGTCTACTATTTCTTTTGCAACATTGTAGCTAATTTAGTGTATTTTTAAAAATTAATTTTTATAAAATTGAAATTGTTGCAATTTTGTAACTATATGTGCAAATCAATTGTAACAAAATTATTTTGGCAAACCCAAATATCATAATTATAATCTAATTTAACTAATGAGATTATACAAATAAGGAAAAAGGTATTTAGAATTTGTAGTAAAATGTTTTTGCGTAAGTATTTATTTAAAAATTTAAAATTTTGAAAACCTAGCATGAAATATAGTGGTGTGTATTTAATTATTTTTCGATAACTTATGGTCAAACACTCCACGCTAAAATAGATTGAATATATTTTAAAAAAATCAAAAAAGTTTCATATAGGCAGTTAAGCTTTCAAGTTCTAAGGTGGATACCTCAGGTTCAAATCCCACTCGATGCGGCGAACGTAAAAAAATGTAGGTTTAAACTTAACTTAAAGTTATACATAATAATATATAAATTTAAAATTACTGTAATATTTCAGATTCTATTCTAGGATATCGTTAACGATATAAGATATTGGGACTGATATAAAATGATAAATAAATAAATGCTGTAATAAAGATATAATATATTTATATTTTTTAATGTTAATGAAAATAATAAAATAAAATTTTTTATAAATTATGGGCGACAATTTAATTAGATAAATATAATTATCAATTTAAAATAATTTTTTAATAGCGCAGCTATTGAGCTGCATCAGCTGCTGATTTTTAGTAACGTCAGAAGCTGAATTGCTACTGAATTGCTAATTTGGCTAAAAATTAAAAAATAATAAATTAAATATCAACTGAGTCAGCATTTTCAACAGCTGACGCAGCGCAATTTCAGCTGGTTTTTTGCCGCCAAATTAGCAATTCAGCTTCTGACGTTACTAAAAATCAGCAGCTGACGCTACTTACTAGCTGAACTTTAAGCTGACACAGCGTGCTCGCAGTTGATATTCAGCACAAAATGTTACTTGGGCAATCTGTAAAAGGTCTTAAAATATTCAAGATTGGGAAACTCTATCATCTTAGAAAATGGGTGCACTTTAATCATTTAGTTAACTAATAATGAATTATATGAACAATGACGTTTTCAGGGGCGGTTCTATCATAGGAACTGCAGAGCTGCAGAACCGCCAAAAATAAGAATGAAGTGTACCAAATTAATTATTACTTATTAGTATAACCACCACATTTCAAATTATTTCAATAATTGAAGCATAATCAATTTTGGTTTAAAAGCGCGCTTCTTATGTTGCCTTGAGTTATAAGTACCTTTATCAGTCTGTCAAATAAGTACTGTAATAATTAATACAAGTCCGTTACGCTTTCGAAATCACTGTTTAACTTCGATGTGCTGGATATGATTCTGAACATGAAATGACGCTAGCTATCGGGTGGAATCGTATCCATATCCAGTATACATCGTGGTGTTAGGACAATCTTAACACCACGGTATACATTACAAGTTGTGCTGCATCTTTATGCAGAATTACATGCCGTATTTTTGTCATATGATTTAAAATTTGACTTATGAAAACAACTAGTAAGTTAATTTTTGTTCATTGATTGTTCAACAACATTGTTAAACAATAAAATGCAATCGTTTAATACTCGTAATATAGTGTAATTTGAAAATTTATTACAAATTTTAATTTTACCAAGTTTCTTATAAATATTATTATCAAAATAGAAGTAAAATTATTTTTTGACAGATCCTATATTAGAAACTCGAAATCAAATTACGTTTAATTATTAATATCAGTAAAATTAAAATTATGTAGGTTTTTTCTACAATAATAATGTTTATTATTAAACTCGCAGATTACAAGATATAGGAACAACCCACCATGATACAACGTACAACCGTTCTGCTCATATTTCAGCTCTGGTTTTCAAACATATACGATTTTATTTTAAACACATCTTGCGTTATGAACTTTAATTGAAATTATGAATATCGAAGATAGTATCTTATACCTACTAGTACATAAAATAAATGCTTATGAATATTAAACGAAGAAAAAATAAAATGAAATATTACAAATATTTTTAACACAACTCCTCTCATAAGCCGTATTTCATAAAAATTTTTCGAAAATTAGTTAGGATTGCAATTTATTGTAAAAATGTAAAATCATATAAAGTACTATATTCTAGATAAGTGTTGTACGTTTAATATTTAAAAATGTGCAATAAGTATATGTTTATTTTTTGAGATTGCCATTTTCTGATATCTTGCCATTTTTATAATGCAGAACACCCAAAAATATTTTTCACGAGCCGCCACTGGACGTTTTCATTATATAATGTTTTTTATGGTAATAAAACAGATTTCTTGTTCTTGTCGATTTATATTACTGTTACCTGGTGTCTAAGTAACATCCACTTTTTTCTAGCTACTGAACACATTTAAGGTATAATGTAATTCACAAATATCTCACCTTCTTAATACTGGGTACAAACGTTGGCTAGCAGAAGAACGTAGCTGCAGTGGTCGGTAAACGCTTTTGATATTACTTCAGATTTTACAAAAGATCACATCATTTCAAACACTCTGTGAAATGCTCTTACCCGTTTGTCAATTTCGTCGTCTATACTTCTATTTTTATTAAACCTTTTGCAGAGTTACACAAAATCATTCACTTGCTTTGAAAGTTTTCCATTTATACTAAACTGACAGTTATTTTCTGATCGGTTCTTACCAAAAACTTTTACTATAGTTTTGAAAATATATGGTCATGTTTTATTATAACTACGGGCCAACGTATAAAACGTTTTCTTTCACTGTTCCTTTCAGCTATTCATTCTACCATGCATATTTTTGTAAATTACCTATCACCTCAACTTCATACATACCTTTCCAAATTTAACTACGTTCTCTTTCATTATGTTTCAAGCACTTCCTATATTATTTGCATTAATTTATTTTATACACTACAAGTATAATTTGAATAAAATGTTGAAACTTTCTACTTTATAGCATAATAAGGTATATAAAAATTAATGCAATTTCATTTTTAAATAAAAATTTCTATAGGAAATTTTAAATGCTAAATAAGCTAATCAAGATTTTATATAGGCAGTCATTCAATTATTGATTGTGTACATTGCTTATGTGCAAATTTTATAAGAAATTTACTTTCTGAATAAAATACACCGCGCAAATAATTATACGTCCTTGAATATTAAGAGTAACTAAAGGTTAAAAGCTAACATTTAAGCAGAATTCCTAAAATGTGTTCAAACATTAAATCAGGTGCTGTGAACATAATAGGTAAAATTTTCCATGTGTTGAAGAAACTTAACATTCTATAATTTTAATCTATGTATTATATTACAAACTTAAAATTTTTGTGTATTTGCTTGAAACGGATAAGTTGAAAAAATAGTCTACAATTACGAATAACATAATTATTTATAGGTTCAAATCCATACAAAAGTTTTACAACTGGAATTTAAGAATTGTTGTTCTTAAAAATATATGTCATTTAGAATATTTTAAAATATTATCAATTAAGTGTATTAGTTATTGTAATCCTGGGTGAAGCTCGAGGAGCTTCCAATTAACTGCTTCATTATCTCGCAACTTGAGAAATCGCGGATCTATGAGCTATGTTTTAAAATTTATTTAACAACCATTTCTGTTAGATGTTTATAACTGCATACAATATCAAATTATTGCTATTAAAATTTGCCCAACTTTTAGTCTCTACATATACATAGTAATATTTTCCCATACCAAAATTATTATTCTATGGTTCCCAAACATGAAAGTTCTTATAACTTGCATTGAAAATTATTGGTTCATGCCGGTAAATGTTTTATTCAACTTTTCCAAATATGTCGTTATTATAGTACCTACCTATGTATATTTGAATACGTAAAGCAATATGGGCTTTTCATTAAAACTTGGTGGAAGTTAAAGCTAACAGCGGAAAACCCACAAAGAAGTTCGTGTGCGCTATTTTGTTTTCTATTGGGATTTAATTCGACAACAAAATTTTGCCATATTGGAATGACTGTGGAACTGGCCTGTAAGGATCTTTGTTGGCGCACACAATTTTCTAAAATAATTTTGCCTGACTACATTCCTTTGAAGTAAAGTCATTATTTGTTTACGTTTGGCGGGATTGCATGGAAATTACATACTTATTTCAAATTATTAAAGCTATCCTTTAAATCTTGAAAGTGCTTACTCGTGTACACATAGTAGTTAAAGCAGTTATACAATAGCAATGGTTTGCTACCGCAGTCTTTTAAGCACAAGGGGTAAAGTTTGTCCGTCGCTGCTCTAGGCCAGCTAGGGGAACTTTATACAAGGTTTATCTAGTCACCTGAAGATTTTTACGCAATTAAAAGTTTTAGACATATTACGTGTATCAATTCAGTTATCTTAACCTGTTCATAAAAGTAATATTATATTTTTTAACAGAAATGTAAAAATTATTGATCGAACACGAAGAGTAAAAATTTGTTGTCATTTCTTGAGGTAGAAAGTCAAATTGTATTACAAATTTGTAAAATTGAAATTGTTAGAAAATGCTGATAGTTGTTGGGAGGTTGAAGGAAGGTGAACTAGTGCAGTACTATTATAGCTTCAGGTATTATCGGGGAAAGCAGTAAACTGGAAGTAGATTTGTTTACAGCCATATGAAAGTTTTCAGAGTTTTCATTGGCCTCTGGCCTATGATGAAAAGGAAAAGGATGTTTGCCTATTTAATCCAGTTTTGCGTTTTCATTCAGGTGCTTGTAATTCATCTAATTAAGCAGAATATATCCTCATATTTTTCAGCATAAAATAAAATTAATTCATTAAATAAAATGGAAAACAAAAAAGTAAATAAAAGGTTAAAGTTAATAATTTTAAAGTATAAAATCTTTATAAGAAACAAGCACATTATTATCTGTAAATAAATAAAAAGTTACATTAGATATTGAACTGAAAGCACGATCTTAAAAGCAAACATCTTATTAACAATTTGTTATTTGAAAAGTAGCATCAGTGAAATAATAGCACCGATGTTGCAAATTCAACAAACATTTCAAGCTGCTACATATTATACTACTATGTATAAGTTTTATGATTTCTAAGCATTTAAATGACATAGAGGCGTGGAAGGCATTGCTGCAAAAAATATGAATTAAATTAACGAAATCGCCCGTGATTCTCAACATCTTCCATTACAGAAAAAAAAATACAGAAGCAAGTATGCACGATAGCAGAATTTAAAATGCTATACTCTAGTTTTCCAACGCAGGTGATATAAAATTCATTAAGGCATTCCAGATTGGTTAAAGCAACACACAAACATACTACATACAAAGTTATTCGGCAGTCTGTGATTTTATAAAATGGAAATAAATACAATATTGACAAGAATTAAATATAATTATTTAGTTACTACAATGCTACTGCGTATATATTTTGGATTTAAAAATTATTAGCCAATAATTCATTTAGGATATTAAAATTATTGGATTTTAATATGTAACAATAAAATAATATAAATTAGATTTCAACTTTTATAACCTAATCAATATTTTATACTCCTATTAAAATTCAATTTAAGTGAGTTTGTATAGTAACAGTGCAGTATGCATTAGTGTATGAAACAATGCTTTACAAAGTTGCTACGATTTAATTAATTCAAAATTTAATTTAATGCTTGATTTCAATATTTTCTAATTTGATTTCTAGTGGTGCGAGACAGTCAAGCGCATTCAATATTGTTAATTAAATTAAATATGATTTTTACTCAGAGACGAATTTTTACATCAGTTCAATAATAAAAGTTGTAGTCGCAGTCACGTTGAGTCAATGTTTGACTAAACCTAAGTTAGTGACATGGTACGTTTACTGTTTTCCACCTACATAGTGGTGGCTACAGCTTTAATGTAAAAGCTTCTGTTTGCTACATAAAAGATTGATTTATTTAATTAATTTAAATAAACTCGGCAAATGCGCCAAAATAGCGATTTCTTAAAATGCATTATGAAAACCATTACATTTCTTTAAGAAAAAATATAAGAAAACACATTCTTGGTTGTGATTAATCTTCTGAAGAACACAAAAAGAAACAGGAAACGACGCTTCTTTACATTCTACTTCAAGTGTGCAACGAAACTTTTACAAATTGAAATGAATAACTCTACAAAAGGACAACAAAATCGGCATTGTTTCTTTATGTGTGTACTATTCGTACTTACAAGACACACAGAATCTTCTTCCATTTTCTTTTACTTTAACGTGTGTTTTCTTTTAATTATCAATGTGTATTTAGGAGCTTTGATAAAATAATGAAATCACAAAACCACGGCGTATTACAAATTATTATTTCTTATTAGAAAACCTTTTACAAAAATAACTTATCATTTTCGTTGTTGATAATATCAATGCAATGTTTCAACAAAATAACTGCGAATAAAATATTTTTCGGTTACTATTCGAAAAAAATAAAGTAAATAAATTTTATTAGTCTTTTATTGATTTCGATTTTATATACATACCAATATATGTTTCTATATAAGGTAAACAAAAATTTTGGAAGGTTTATTTAGTTAAAAAATTTATTTGTTCAGAAAAGGTTGAACAAGTATTTCATATAATATGTTTTAAGTAGGGAAATGTTAACAATACGTAGAAAATATTGTATAAAATCTATGTGTTATTTTATAATGAATGAAATAATGTGGCTTTAAAAGCAAAGGGTCTTCATATGAAAATTTATCAAGGAAATTAAGGGCAATACAAAAAATACGTTAAATGAGGATTTTAGAAATTTAATTATTAGTTTTTGTACTACCCTGACATTATTAAATTTTAATTTGGTAGCGTCCAGTTACTTTCAATTTGGCAGAAATTTTTTTACAGAGAGTAATTTACAGGTCGGTATATTTTGTGGTTGTCGAATTTGTCCTTGCAAAAAGAATTTTTCAATTCTTTAGTACCACGTTTTTTGCATCTATATCTTTATGGTGTTAAAATTTTGTATGAAAATTAGAACAGCTTGCAATTTATATGTTACATAAAGAAATCAAATTTTAAGAATCCAGCTTAAATCTTTATTCTGCGGAGCAACTTTTACGAAGACAAGAAAAAACGAAAAAAAAATATCACAAATAGATTAAAGTAAATTTAAAATTTAGAAAATACAAAATTAAATGAACATTAAACAAATTATTTTAATTATTATAAAGTCCCTTCAACTGCATTTGACTTGCAAATGATTTGTAAAGTAAGAAAATCCTAACGGTAATGCAAGCTAATAAAAAGTACCCCGAAGTAGATGTACTACAAGAAGGTGCAAAATGTAAGACGGGAAAAAGAAAATAATTAGGCAATACAAAAAAAAGTTGATCAGTTTTTTGCTGTATTTAATATTATGTTATTTAATGTTATTATAATCAAATTAATATCTTCATTATACCGGAAGGTGAAGAGGATTGTTAAATCTACATGTTATTTATGTACAACAAATTATTTTATAAATCTGCGCCACCTCTCCTTGTCAGTTGCTAGTTTTCTAGCTTCCTTCCATGTTAATCCTTTTTCTTTTAGTATTCTTTGTATGTTGTCGTTCCATGTCTTCATGGGTCTACCTCGTGTTTTTTTTCCACTTGTTCTTGCCAACCACGACTGCCTCGCTGGCATATCTTCTCTTATCTTATTGATGTGACCGAACCATCTAAGTTGCTGTCTTTTTATTTTTATCGTCAGTGGTTCCATATTCAACCTATCTCTGATTTCACAGCTTCTTATTCGGTCTAATCTGGTCAGTTCTTCCATTCTTCTCAGGTACCTCATATTGGTGGCTTCCAGTTTGTCTTCGCTCTGGAGTTTATAAGCCAGGTTTCGCAACCGAATGTCAGTATCGGAAGATATACCATTTTGTAGACTGTCAATTTTGTTTGTTTTGATATTTCTCTCTTGTTTATGATAGTTCTATTCAATGCTTGATACATCATTGCAGCGGATCCCACTCTGTTGTTAATTTCTGCCGCATAACTTCCATTGCTTTCAACCATCGCACCGAGATATTTAATTAAATTGATTGACTTGTTGCACTTTTTCATTTCATATTTTAATATCAGCCGTTCTTTCTTCTTTATCTATTATCATAACCTTTGTCTTTTGAATGTTTATTTCCATATTTCTTGCTTTTAAACTCTTTACCCAGACGATTACATTGTGCAGTAAGCCTTGGCCAGAATAGTGGAGCACCTTCACAAAAGTGGAATATTTTAGTAATTTAAGAAAATATAAATAAAAAACAGTAAAAGTGTTTTTAAATGGTGTATTTTTAATTATAATTTAGTATTTTGTTGGTCCTCCCTTAGCTTTTACGACCGCTGCAACCCTTCTCGGCATACGTTTGACTAATCCGTTGCAGGTAGCCGGCGACAATTTATCCCATTCCTCTCGTAATTTTCTTTGTAAGTCAACTTTTGAATTGCAGTTGTGTTTGGCAACCTTTTTTTTCAAAATTGCCGGCCAATCTAAAACGGTTATGTTGTTCGATGAAAACCAACCCTTGCTCGCTTTCGAAGTATGGCAGGGAGCGTTGTCCTGCTGAAATATTATTTCCGAGTGGTCCGCATTAGGAAATATTTTTTGGAAACTTTCCGTTAAAATGGAGTCTAACATGGCCGTATAGGAGTTGGAATTCATACGACCTTCGCACAAAAATAAATTTCGAACTCCTACTGCAGCTATGCACCCCCACATCATAACGCCATGATTACCCCCCAATGCTTCACCGTAGGCACAACGCAATCGGGGTGAAAATCTTCCCCAACCCTTCGTCGAACATAAACAGCCCCAGGAGTCCCAAAAACCTATAAAAGAAATTATAAAAATTGTATTGGTAGACTAGGCATGTTAATTTAAAAATAATGATAATTTTATTATTAATTTTTGATTGTATCTATAAAAAAAGGTTAATTTAACGTTACCTCAAAGTTTGACTCGTCGGACCAAACAATTTTTGCCCAATCTTCTTCCGTCCAATTTCTATGTTGTCGGGCCCATTCAGATCTACGCTTTTTATTTTTGTCAGAGAGCCACGGCTTACGCCGGGCTTTGCAACCTCGCAGACCTGCTTCATTTAAACGTCTTCTTACCGTCCGCGACAAAATTTGTGGCCCACCGCTAGTCGACATTTCTGCAGCAAGCTGTGTCGACGTCTTTCTGCGGTTTCTTAAAGACTCGCGCTGCAACATCCGGTCTTCTTTCACCTTTGTGATTCTTTTTCTTCCGGTTCTAGGCCTAGATTTGTACGATCCGGTAGCACTAAAACATTTTAAGGCGTTTTGTACAGCTTTTCTCGAACATTTCACTTCTTTACTAATTTGCGTTTGATTGAACCCTTGTTGATGCAATAAAACAATGTTGGCTCTTTTAGCTTCACTCAAATCTTTATTTTTTGCAATTATAAATACAAAATATATCTAATTAATTGTATAAAATACTATAATTAAATACGTAAAATATTTGTAATTCAAAAAAATAACTGAAATAGATATTTTCGATACAAGTTAGGAAAACTAACATTTTTCCATTCAAGGCGGAGGTTGACGATCGAGGCCGAAGGCCGAGATTGTAAACCGAAGCCGAGAATAGAAAAGATAGTTTTCCACGAGTATCGAACAATATTTGTTCTAATTATGTTTCAAAAAGAACCAATAACATTTCTCAAGAAAAAAATTAGTAGCCGTTTATACTATAAAATTTTTGTATTTTGCGGTTGGTAGCCCATTATAGACAGTAGGTAGGGCATAGATAGTAGCCATGTAGCCATTACAACGTGAACAGGTAAGTGACCACGTTTTTTTTATGTTTATACAATTTGTGTTTTTAGAATACTAGCAAATATGTCAGATATGTCGAAGGCGGCGCAGTTAACACTTTTAATAATTGTTCTAATGTAACCGTTGATGTATATTATAAATAAAGTAGATTAGAACTTTTTCTTTCTTTTCCGCACTTTCACACGTGTGCAGAAAAGTATTACTTTTCCGCACTAGGGCGGAAAAGTAGTACTTTTCCGCACACTTTTGAGTGTCAAAAAGTGACACTTTTTGAAACATAATTAGAAAAAATAACTTTAAAAGACCACGTTTAAACACAATTAAATGCAACGAAAGCTACCGGTTAACTGAAAAATTTACAAAATTTCTTTTCAGAGCTGAAATAATTAACTAGAAGTAATAAATTCTTAGTATTCCCTTTCCAAATAACAGGTAAAGATTTTTGTTAAAGCCAGTTAGACCAAATTTGATACCTACCAAGGGTTACACACGGTTTTAAGAAGTGCTCCACTATTTTGGCCAAGGCGTTCTGTCTCATTTGTTACAAATATCACAAAATTGTCTGCAAAAGCACATTCTGAAATCTCAACTCTTCTAAAATGTCTTCCAATTTATTGTTTTCTGTTTGACTTCTTCCTTGACCTCTTGGTTCCACCATGCTGTCTGCTTTTTGTTTTTTATTGTTCTTGTTGTGCCACACGCTTGTTTGGCCGCTTTAATTATTGCTTCCTTAAATAACTTCTAATTTTCTTCCAGGTTGTCTTCATTTATTACTTCTGAGCGTGAAAGTTTATCTTCCAGTTTTTATTGGTATTTCTTGGCCGCGCTTCCTTCAATTTATAAGTCCCGATAACTTCTTGACTTCTCGTGTTCGTATTCTTCACCTTTGTTTTTACCAGACCTAGTTCTTTTATTTTTCCTACAAGCATTAGATGGTCACTGCATATTTCGTAGCCTCTGCGCGCTCTAATATCAACGATAGTTTTCCTTAGCGTCTTTTCTAACAGTATATAATCTATTATTGATCTTTCTTACCTGCTTCATTCCGCGCGTGTGTATTTATGTATGTTTTTATGTTCAAAACAGGTATTTCCTATAATTAGGTTATTGACCAGACAGAAATCAATCAATCGGTTTCCATTATCATTCTGTGTTTCTTCGCCAAACCCCCCATGACTTCCTTTAATTGAAATCTTCCACAACAAAGATATTTCTTGCTGCTTTTTTTTATGGTGTCTATCGTAGGTCGTAATGCCAATTCAAAATTTCGTTTGTACCGCCATGCCAGATTCAACCTTTCTTTGGGTAGTAATGTCAGGGTAAGTTTGTAAGTGTAAATATTTTCTATTTTATTATTTTTTATTATTATTGTAAAATTAAAGAGTTAAAGAGTTTTGCATCCCAAAGATTCATGAAAAAGTTACCTCGTGGTTCAACCACATGACAAACTTGACTTTCTGAGCATTTTTGTAACTGGTACCCATCTTATCTAAAATCAATCAACGATATACCGACATTTACTAAGACGAACATGGCTCCATACGCAGACGATACGGCGATATACGCTCATTCATTCTACGCTCATGTCGCAAACAAACAAACACAGATACATGTAGACAAACTCAAACCATATTTTAGATGCTGGAAAATTAAATTAAATTCAGAAAAGACAGAGACGATCATTTTTACGAGAAAACGAACGAACCATAAAATTTTTCAACTTCTAACAGTGGACGGACATAAAATTAAAACCAAAAAAGAACGTTAAATATTTAGGAATTAACATGGACACCAGACTTAATTTTTGGCAACACTTACAGAACAGAAAACAAATTGTATACGAACAAATGCGTAAAATTTACCCACTCATGAAAGGACAAACGATGACTGACAAAAATGAACTATTACTATATAAAACATTACTACGACCCGTACTGACTTACGCCTCAGCATCTTGGTGCAATATTCTCTACTCTACAGATATTTCAAAACAAAAATCTAAGACTGATAACTGGACTGGTACCGCTACATACGTATTACGACGCTTCATGAACTGACCGACATGGAATATACTTTCAAAATCACGTAAACCGACTATCTACTAAATTTTATGACACGCAAATATCCAAAAGTGAACTTACTAAAGACTTGACAAAAATTCGACACAACAATGCACCTTTTAAAATCAAACACAAACTGACATATCAAAATTTACCACTATTTGAACAGACATCGACGATAGACAATGACGGCAACGAAGACGATGACAACGATACTTAACCTGCAGCGCTACCGCGATGGAGTATAACTATTTTAAATTATTTTATTTAATTAGTTAATAATTAAAATTAGTTTATTATTTTAAACCAATTTTTAAATTTAAAATAATTTCAATCTTTCCAAATCAATCAAAACGTTGGGCGCCAAATTGGTGTTGTTAGGTTTTGTATGAATTATACCTACCCGGCACAATCTTTGTTTTACCCAGCTAGCTTTTTCAGCGGAGAACAAAATAAGACGCTCAGCAGTCGGCCCCTGTTGATTTTTGTGTTTGCCCTTCTTTTAAATTGATTAATAATAATTCCTCCAATCATAAATTCTTCAAAAACCAAATTAATTCAAAATCGTTAATAATTTCAAATTTGATTTAACGTAAATTTTAAAATGGGCTCGTTTGTTCAAACTTATGCGTATCCACAGCGTCGGCTTATCTAGCATGTGGCAACGCGCTCGTACAAATGTAAATTTTTTCCTCGAATTTTAAACCAATTTTTAAATTTAAAATAATTTCAATCTTTCCAAATCAATCAAAACCATGAAATCTATCCAAAGCACTAATTCAACTACCGCTCGGTAGCAACGTATCAAAAATATCCAATTTATCTTCAAATCTCAAATTTTATCATCCAAAAAATTACGCAATTAATGCATTCGCATCAAAATTATTTATTTAATTAAAATCAAAGTACTCACAAATTTCATTCACAATTTAAACTTATATCAAAACTCAAAAACTGCCCCGAGCTGAAACAACATGCTCGAGCGGGCGCTGTCGGCGAAAGGCACCTATCCTCGTCGGTTCGCCCCCACCTGTCCAACTTTCACAGTCTTACAACTTAAAACCATTCAAAAGCAAAATTCTTATTAAAATGTGTACAGGGTAGGTCGCAATCATTTTGAAACACCACAATATATAATGTAAATAGTGTTTTTAACCATTTAGTAATAAGTTTTATCCAAATTCAAAATTCTAAAAAAAAAATAATACAAAGAGCAGGTTTTTTTTTAATTTTCCTGCAATATTTCCAAAATTAATAAATTATAATGAAAACGACAAATAAACAAAACGTCATCTTTCTTCATTACCTAAAACTGCTTTTGGCACTAAATATTTCGGCAAAGAGAGTTACGCGCTAGGCAGGGTCTCTCAACATCTCGCTCTTCGTTAAATTTTAAAATATAATGTTTATATGTTTTTAAAATAATTTGTATTGTTAATTTATAAATAAATATTGTTCTGATTCTGATTCTGATTTTATATCCAAAAAATAGACATTGATCATCAGCAATGGTTAAAAGCAATAGGTTAAGATTTTTTTATAACTAAAACTCAGCCAATAATTTGGGTTTGGAAGTCACGATTTCTTTAATTTCTATTATTTTTAATTTTGATAGTTTGATTATATAGGGTAGAAGATAGCAAATGGGAGATTTTCTATCGGTCATTAGCAAATACTGAAAAATGATTGAAAATTTGTTTATAGTTATCTGAATAAAATATAAACATATTTAATTTAGAATTAATTATTTTGTAAAGTTTAAAATTAATTTATTTCTTGGTTTTATCACTAAAAAAACCTAGAGAGCTGGTAATTTCAGTACTAAAAGAAAACAATTTCCTAACAAGTTTAAACAGTTTTAATTTCGTAAAATGAGAAATTTATCCTTAAATATTTAAATATGCTATTGCTTGAAATGCTTGAATTGGATCAAGATTTGCTAATTGCATTGTGCGATATGATGTAATTATTATTTTCCACGCAAATATGATAGAAACATAGAGATATATTTAATTTAGGAAAGCAAAGATAAAACTTAGTTTTTATTCTGCTAATTTTTAAACCGGGCTTAAAAAATTGTATGCGGGTTTCAAGCACAGAAGAATCACTTTTCGTTTTGAATACGGAATATACTATTTATTGCCATATGTATTATGTACCAAATAAATGGAAATAATAATAAAATATGCTTTTTCAAGTTGCACACTATTGTGAGCGGATGCCTTTTAATATTGATAATTTTTATTTTAAACTAGTACATATCTATTGAAAGATATTCATTTGATGCAAAAGATTATATAAAATGTTATATAATAAATAAAATATAGTACTTAAAAGTGACTAGCTAGAAATATTTTTCCAATTTATTCTTTTATTTTATTTTATTGCAGGGTGTATTAAAGTGGCCGCATCCAGCACCACGATTTTGAAGGGTAAATCAGATCAATTCAATAATGTGCTTGTAGTTTTCTTATTTTTATTAGCATTAATCATTTAGTCTCTTTTACTTCTGAGTTTTTTATATCTATAATATTATTTTCAAATGTGGAGTATTTTCAAAAGTAAGAAATAATTTTTATGGATTAATATTAGTTTCATTTCTATAGGTTAAAATGGAATGCAAGAGCTTTTAAAAAAACTTATTTTGCATGTTATGTAGGTGTAGGCATGTCAAACTGTACAAAATGCATGAAATGTGCTGTTGTACAGACCGCTACAATAAAAAAAGAAAAAAAATACGTTGTATAATATAGGCGAATGGCACTGTATAGCAAAATCAAAATTTAAATCTATAAAACAGTATATTTACCTACTCAAAGCATAGAAGAGTAAGCTCGGAAACTGCTATTTACATAGCCTTCACTCGATGCTAAAATACTTAGCTACGGCACTGGTAGTAACGATAAATATTTACTTTAATAACATCGTGTATCTTGTTTAAAATGTAGTTTAAAATTCATATTTTGAAAGACTTAGGCTAACAAGGTAGTCAACTAAAACTTAATTAACCCATATATTGAATAGATACATACGTAATCAGAACGACAGCGTAACTTGAAGAAAAGAGCGACCACGTTAACTTGATTATGAATAGAAACTTGTGAGAAACAAGCGAAGCGTCACTCATTTGCATTTGTTATTTGAGGATGCTAGATTGCTTTTCAGACTTTAATATACTTTAAATGAATTTTATTCTTCATTTCGAACTTTGTCAGCTTGAAAGGATGAACAATAATTAATTTTATGTAAACTTACTTCAACAACTAACCATTCACACTTATGCAATTTAACTCTTATTTTAACAATATTTGCGTTTGTGCTTTTAAAGCAACTAATTGCAATTTATTTATGTAATGTGGTTTTCAGACGTTTATTTGTTAATTTGTTTGTTAAATGTCATTGTTCTGTAGTAAAATAACATTTACGACTATTAATTGTTTTACGTAACGTATCAATAATGCTCCAAATCTATTTTACGGTAGCTGTAGTTTCAATTCCATGTAATTTTATTAAAGTCAAGTTTTAGGTTGTAGGTATCTATTTTGAGTCCTCAGTAATTTGATTAATATTTAAACAAGGGTCAATGCGAACAAAGATGCTCATCAACTGACGATACTATTAAGTTATATGTATATATTCTAGTTTGTTTAGTTTGGACAGTATAAACTTTTAAATACCGCAAATTTCATTTGTTTAATTAATTACACTTCGTGTTAAAAGTAAAATTAATTTACTACAATATTATCTCATCTACGCATGCCAATTACAAAATCGCGTAATTAGTTCAGGTTCAGAAACAAATTTCCATTTTGGAATTACTGGTAATAATATTGCTAGTATTATTAAAATTTGTTTTCCCAGTTGATGGTGAGCTATTCATTTAAGTGTAAACATGACCGAACATGAAAACTTTTCGTTAATTTTCACCTGTTATTGGCATCAAGTTTTTCCTATCTCATTTCTAAAGCATTTATCTGCGTGTCTGCGCTCAACTCTCCGTCCCAAACACCGTATAATTAAGGCGTTGGAAATGTTTACGCGTCTGCACGTTAACCTCATTCTACTTGATTGCGAGGTAAGAGGTTAGGTGTTCTCGAAAAAGGGTTTTATTAAAACGTCTTTCATCCACTTTAATAGCTCTTAGAATCCTTGTTTAAGATATAGAAAATTTATTTATTAATTAGAAGAGCTCTCGCTTCTAGAAACGTTGATTATAGAAAATTATACCGCTTTACTTCTTTCATTTGCATTTAAAAAGCGTTTTCATGAAACTTAGAGTAATTTATATCAAATACAACAAGGCGAACAAAAGTTAATATCTATAGACACCTACCTCTTGGTAAATTCTATTATTCATAATCAAGAAATTCAGAAAAGCGTTAACCATATTTTGAAGATAGAAACCATTCGCTAATTTTACTTTTACTCTTTCTTTAAGGCCAGCTTTACCTAAACATTACAATAATTTTATAGTTAATTGTTCAAGAAGTGGAATTTAAATTTCATATAGTAAAATTCTATTTTAAAAGCGATAGCTGCCACAATCAATATCTTTTTATTAGTTAATTGCAATTAGCTGGTACAGTTAGTATTCTGAGTTTCAATTTAACATATTTTTAGTCAAAGCGTTTATTTAACTCAGCTTGTATGACGTGTGAATTTGTATTATGTAGTATGTGAATGTATTTGCTTGGACATAGCAACCTCTCCACATCACAGAGTTAACAAAATAAGATTTTTTTAGTATTTTAATTTTTTATTTGCAAAAAGAAACATAATAGTATATAGTAAATAAAATTTCAACGCGGCTTTACATCAAAAATGCAGAGAATACGGTAAGTACCACAATTAAATTGTAAATTGAAAATTTGTAAAGAATTAAATTTACGGTTAAAAATAACGGTTACTGTCAGAAATCCTCACCCACGATTTCAACTTTTTCCTATTAATCATTGGAAAGAGAACAATTTTCTGAGTATATTAACACAAAAATTTTTTAGGATTATGCAATAGTTGTCGAAATAACGGCATTTTAAAATTACGAAAAGCAGGAAAAAGTAACATGATATTCCCCGATGCGTGACGGTAACTAACACGTTCAAGTCCCTGCTCTTTATTTTGTTGACGGTGCGTGTGCTTTGATATACTCTTAATGTTGTTGTCAGTCGCGGTCGACACCCGGACGAGTTCTATGGCTTCGAGTTCCACCTTTGGCGAGTTCTGTCATTTTTCAAAGATATTTTTAAATTGTTATGAGTAAGGTGAAAAAATAAAACAGGTCCGGAGGGCGCCGAAGGCGTCCGGAGAGCTGTTTTTCGTTTTTTGCCTTTCTCAACACGGCTAATCATGCAGCCGTGGTAAAAGGTGTATCTAAAATACATGTAAATTTAAAATTTTTAAAATCGATTTTTTTCGATAACTTTTGCATTATCCTACAAAATTTTTGTTTTAATATGCTTAGAAAAGTGTCCTTTTACCTATTTTCAATAGGAAAAAGTTAAAATCGTGGGTGAAGATTTCTGACAGATCCCAAAATAACATAGTATATTTAATTTTTATTGTTAGACATGAAAGGAACTTAAAAACGTACATTTTTGTTTTTTAGTTCGTTATTGAGCTCGATTTGAATGCTTTTGCGCTTAAACTGTTAAAGATAAATATTATGATATCTCTCACTTTTTTGTAGTAAATTGAATTCTGAATAAAATTAACCATGTACAATTTTGTATTGTATTTGTATTGTATGTATTCTTTATCGTTCTCTCAGCGGTTGCGCTGCATGTATTTCTGCGTGTAAAAAAACTTTCATTATAATTATAACACATATCAAAGTTTTAGAATAAACCAAAAAATGCACAAACACTTTTTAGAACTAAAATGTTTAAGTTAACACAATATAAATATAAATACAAAAATAAATATAAATATAAATGTAAATATAAATTAGTTCTAAAAAGTGTTTGTAAATTTTTTGGTTTATTCTAAAAATTTTATGATTAATATCGAGTTATACTACCTAAACCACTCATCTATTGATTATTTTATTATTACAAATTTTGATTAAGAAAAAATAAATATAATAATTCTAAAAACGTTTGAAATAATTATTAAATTCTAAACTAACCGAACGACGGAATTAGCTATTACACAATACAATTAATGACAATACTAAAATTACAATGCTGGCAACACACTTAGTAATAACTAATAAGTCTACATTATTTTGTAAGAATTTAAATTTTTTACCAGAGAAGTATTCTAAGACCAAAATGTTGAAAACGAAAATAAACAAAACAACAATCTGTCTACTTCTCTCCGAACAAAAGTATTAGCGCTATTGTCAACTGAAACTACCTCAAATCTAACAATAATCTCAAAGAAAACTAACTACTTTTAAAACTACTTGCTAAGATATTTTGAAACTTAGAAATCTAATAACGTAAAGAACAATTAACATTAGAAAATAAATTACAAATATATGGTAACTTAATAAACATTTAATCTAACCTAACCTTAAATAAACAAACTAAACAAAATGTTAAAATAATGAATTTTAACTGTTAAGTAAAGAATACCAACTTACATAGAAAAATAACATGTAAAGAAAGTTTTTTTTACATACTACTAATTACATACTTACTACAAATTACATACTACTAACTACGACACTATAGACTTCAAAAATTCATTTTTTAGGTTAATTTTCTATTAACCTAACCTTATTTATGAATATAAAAAGAAAATAATTTGTATTTGTACGATTAGTTCAAATTAATTCTAGTTTTCTAGAATAAAATATAGTTATGTATAAGTATGTATGTTATATCTATAAAATAATTTAAATAAAATAACTATGAATTTCTGCTTACTATAAGTAGATATTAATAATACCAGAAGAGGTTACAAGTCAAATTAAGAAAGGAAATCTCTACAAATAAAGAGCAGGTAGTTTTGAGGGTAGTTTACATTACCCCGTCCGAGGATTTTCTGTGAAAACGCTTCTAAAATGTTTTATCGAATTTATTCCAAACTTTACGACCCAACTACTGTCTATATTTAAAGATTGGTAAACCAAACTAAGAAATAAAAAATGAGCAATCACTGAATAATGGTAATTATTGTGTATTTTTAAAATTAAATACATGCTAAATTAATGAAAAAATTAAAAATAAAATAATTAAAGTTAAATACAAATATACAATTAATTAAAAACTGCATTATATTTTATATTCTTTATTAAAAGTATTATTTAAAAAAACTGCCAGTTTAACAATTTTAAATTAAAGATCGTATTTAAGTTCTTGTAGTTTTTTTAAAATTTTACTTAACTTTTAATTTATAATTATATTATGAAATGTATTATAAAAGAAGAACTGACTAAATATTAAAAATATCAGAAAATAATATGTAGTATAAGTTTTGTTGGTTATCTTTTTGTTTAAGCAATAAAATATTTTTAATTAAATGTTTACGCTAATCACGTGTAAAGGTTTTTTTCTTCCTTTGTAAGTTCCATTTTGCTCTTTATAACAGTAAAATTTGTGTGCAACACATCAATGAATAAAAATAAATAGCAATTTTAAATTCAACACCGATTCACTATTCCAAAAATATGCGTACTGTGTAGGTTTGCATTATAGGTAATTCTGTATTGTTTTTCATATAAAAAAAAACAAAAAGACAAGCAACTCGTGACAATCAAAAAAACCCTTAATCAACTTATGCAAAAACTTAGGATCTGCTGATTCTGTTCTTTCCGTAAGAGACGTAAGTGGGAAAAAGCTTATCTGTGAAGAAAATCTACATGTCTTAGAATTATCTTCTGTGTTTTGTCTAGATTACACTGGCGAGAAGATGACCTATCACACTATGCATAATTTAGATCGGACCTTACAAAAGGATTAGGTATCCCAAGTAACATTTTCAACCTGGTAAATCTCTTATAAACTCCTAGCAGTGAAATCTCATACTAGGTACCTGTACTTGTCTAGAACCCTTTTTGAATTAAACCAGGGATCTGTGTCAGGGCATAATCGCACACATTTTTCACCCTTACTAAAGATGCCCAGGCAGGGGTCTACTAAGCACCTTTACCAGGTACACTGGCAGGGTCCCTGCCACGGGGTCTACCAGGGTCTCTGTCGCAGGGATCTACCAGGGAGATTTGCAAAATGTAAAAAAAAATATATATTGTTAACATTATAATTATTATATTATAAACTATGCCTCTAGAACAACGATCTGAAAGTTAACAATTACATTTTATTTAAAATCTAAAGGAAGTTTACCCATTTTTTTTTAACTTCCCGGGATTCGAACCTGCGATGGCATTCATTGAATGTTTTGTAACTTAACACCTTAACGATTTCACTACGGAGGGTATATAATATATTTTACTTTAAAATTTACTTATACCTACTTGTGTAGGTACTAGTATAAAGTATTATGTATAGAAAAATAATAATTTAATTTTGATTTGATAAAAGGTAGAAAAAGTAATGGAAAACCATAGTTTAAGAAATAAATTATATTATTGGTAAAATATTTAACTAAGTATAGTTGGCTAAAATAAAGCTTTAAAATAAAAATGCCGCAACTATAATATTTTTATATAAATGAATGATTTCTATTGGTCTACTAATAATATCAACAAACGTTTTCTGTTTGTTGTTAAATTTGGCACAGGCCCTACTAAATAGCCTGTAAATGAAGAGTAGCTGACAAATTTCTATCATGGGCATTTCACAGGGGCCTACAAAAGATCTGTAAACTAGTACCTGGCTAATCCCTACCTCGGGCATTTCACAGGCATTTACAAAGAATCTGTGAACAGATCCCTGGCTAATCCCTACCACGAACATTTCACAGGGTTCCACAAAGAGTGTGTAAACAGGTACCTGGAAAATCCCTGTATTAACAGGCCTGGCATATTTAATTAATAAGCATTTACTAGGGGTCTAACAGGGTCACAGGAAATTTTCACAGGGAAAATATTACTTGGGATATTATAAAATCTTTAATACGTAATGTCATGAAAATTGCTTGCGTTCTTCCTCACAAAACCGAAGATCATAAATGCGCTACCGCAGTTGATCATAATAAGAGCACATAAATTCAAGTTAAAGATAAATTTTAAACTCAATCTTGAATCCGTGTCACCGCTACCGTTTACAATCTATTCAAGGGAATTCTTTGAAGTTAGATGATTCCTATCTTGCAAGGAATTCGACATAATGTAGTCTCCTCCTGCAAGCTTAGGTTTTCTCTCTTAAAAATTTGTTATATTCTTTCAGAATTCTTTCTCTATATTTTAATTCAACAATCATTTTTTTCAAGGTCTTTTTTACACTGGTTTGGGGTCAACTTGGAATCATCCCGAACCTCACTCTCATATAGATACACTTGATGAACTGAGTGTGGCGGCTTTGATACATTATGGGTGAAAAACTTTATTACACTTCAGCACACCACCTTGTCACGAGCAATAATGCGTTTCCCAACCATTATTTCAATCAGTGCCCGCATTTTGCTTATCCGCACCGTGTGCCATATTATTTACTTTTTTTTATTTATATATAGTAATTGTTCCAATCATGGATATTTGCACACAAGTTTCCTAAAATGTGATTATAAGTTTTCAAGTTTTATTTATTCATAGTTAATGGTAAGGGTAAATTCATTAATTAATTGATTGTTTATTTTTTTTACTAGAAAAGAAAAAAAGGTATATTTTTAATTTTAATATTTAGCATACTAAAAAATTTTTAGTAATACAGTTTATTCTATATTTTGTTATAGCAATAATTGAAATTTAGAAGTGGACATAGTTATGCAATTGGATAACAGATACTTGGAATGGATATTACATTCATTTAATCAACCAACATTAATAACTGACATTGTATAATATACCTTTAAGCACACAAGACTGCCTAAAATTCAATATTGGTTTTCATGTCTTCGTTCTTCATTTTAGTCAAGAAGTTCACAAAGTTGATATTTAAAGAATGTTTAATATCAAAATTTGTTAAACTTTAGTATTTTATTTTAAATTTTTATTTATCTAACTTTTACATAATATGATATAATGTTTCCGTAGACCTAAATAGTACTTAAATTGTTTTATATTATAGAATAGGTAGGTATAATAGGGGTAGTAAATTTATAACTGATAATTTATTAGAAAATGACAAGTATAATTGAAACAGTACAAACAGCGGTAATTCTAGTTTTCAAACAAGGATTTGACTTTGAATTATTTTAGTAGTATTAATTATACTTGTATCCTGGATTTAGATTTATTTTCTAATTACGCGTTATAGTAAATTTAGTTACCTACAACGCAACCAGGGTATAACGTGGTAGTTGTTATATAGGCTCACCAGGTCCTCGCACTTTATTAGGAGCTTGAGCTGGCGATTGCGGTGAGGAATATAGAACTGTAAAGCTAGAAAGACCCCGGAAAGCTTCAAAGCTTGCCTACGCCACCGGTATCTTGCAAAGGCTTTCTCTTACCCCAAACTGGTATGGGATTTATTAAAATATTGCTTTCATGTTCGATAGAGAACAAAATTCGTGCTATTTAAACCCTAATTCTATTCTTCCAATATTTATAGCTTTCTTGATAAAACCTGTAAATGTAAAAGTTCAATGTATTCAATATCTCATTTCGATCTTTTTTCTTCCCAAAATCTAAATGTTTTTAACAGACATGCTGAAACATCCAATAATAGATTAGCGTTTTCTAAGATATCTAGGAATTAAATTTTAATCTTGCTAAAACTTGTCATGGTTACAACTTTTTAATACAGAGTTCAGCCTTCATTTATCTCACTTAAAACTTTGTGTTGCGAACAAAAACATTTCGTGACCCAAAACCTCTTTAATTTCTAATTTAGTTTGAAACACGTATACGTATCTAATAAAGACTTTTCCAATGTCGCTGAATAACTGAAGCTTTTTGATTTTTATTGCTTTTTGAAGTTTTACAGCTTTTTCATTTTACTAATAAAAGCGAACAACTTTTAGGTTCAATCAATGCTAAAATTTGTATTAAAAATTGTCAAATATATATTTTAATTATCTTTTCAGGTGAGTAAAAGCAACATAAAATACGCTTTAATTATTTAAATTTTTAATCATCAAAGTAGATTATTAAAAGAACTTTTTTTCAGTTCATTTGTACGCGTTGAACAAACATAAAAAATATACAATTTCTAATAGAATCTCAACATTTTATGCTTCATTTATTTGAGAAAATCAATTAATTTTCATTCCGTTACAGTTCTTCGTTAATTAATATAATTAACTTTTAAAAATAATTTAAAAAACTGAATTTTAAGGTCTACTAGATACTGAAGTAAATATGTAATTAATTTTAAAGAATTTACAATATTGATGAATACACTAAATTAAAAAATGTTGTATCTCCTTTAATATATAGGTTGCTAATTAGCAATCGTTATTTAATGAAAAAATTATAAATTAAAAACAAATTTACGCCGCAAATATTCACAATGTAATAACTAAAATAAGCACACAAAATACTTACGTGGTAATAATGGATGTATTTATGTAGTGTAATTGTTTAAATAGTGAAATTTGATAACCTTTTAATTTTTTTTTTAATTCTTTTTTAAAAACACATTTTTTTTACAATTTGAGCGATATTTAAACGGATTCTCTCTGCTTTTCTTTCTAGTTTATCGTCTGATACTGTAAAAATGTTTTGTATAATATTATACTTACAGTGTATTTTATTTGTGATAACTTCAAAACATTTTAGTTCTAAAAAACATGTATACGTTATTTGGGGTTTAGGATAGGTCTTAAATTCAATTTTCAACTGTTTGTTAAAGATTAACTTACCTAAAGTAAATTTACTTAATTTTATTTGTGACGTAAAAGATAAACATTACTATAACCTCAACTTACCATAATGTAGGTAATTAGCAAATCATAGCTTTTGAAGCGGTTAGTACCACTGCCTAAATTTTAATGTAAACGTAACTATTAAAAATAAACTATTTGTAACTTAATCACTATAACTTGAATTGTTTATAATGTTAAATCACTTGATTATCTCTAGCTAAAAAACTGATGTCTGTATCTGATGGTAGGTTAGAAACTTGACAGCATACGACAGTATTGTATGCTTCAACTACAAATCCGGAAGCGTCTTTTTAATAGAAGAATCTTTAGTGACATTTTTGTTACCAAGACACGTTCTGAGGACAGCAGAAGTAAGTTTTGATTTAAAAATTTTTTTGCATATTTTTGGTTAAATTGGACGGAGTTTTTCTTGAGTAAAATGATTGAAAAAGAAAAGATAAATTTTTTTCTTTTTTCCTTGGACTTATCTTGATTATATATTTTTAAGAAAATTAAGAAAAAGTAATGTAGTTTTTGGGTATTTTCTGAAATACATCTTTGTATAATCTCAGATAACGTTTTTATGTTTTTCTTTCTTTATCTGGGCTTCGCTAAAATATTTTGAGTAAACGACTAAATTTTTGTACTTTATTTTGAAACTAAAATATACCTTACTAATACTTATATTTTACTGGCCACATTATAATTGACACGCTATCTATTATGGGTTGAAAACTCAAACAATTACTTTGTCGGACTATCAGTCGAAGATCGCATGTAGTATATAAAATAAAATAATCATTCTAGACATTTCATTAAAACTAGATTGCATTTCTAGAAAAACTTAAAAGAAATTTTCATTTACATATTAAACGTTTTTAATTTTCTTACAAAGGTACAAGCATTTATACGTCTAAATTATATCACTAATTGTAGGTAGTATACAATACAAGTTAATTGTAGTGTATGACGTCATGTATGTTGAAATTAATAATGACTAGAATTTTACACCATCCAGCGATAAATGCCGTCTAATTACCTGCTATTATTTAGTATTAATGTATTTTTGCAGTAAAATAGTTTCCAGCTCTAAATATGTGACATAAGTAATAAGAGTATCTTCGAAAGCGAAGCAAAAATAATTGAAGCCTCTCTCACCGGTTGTCTAAAACTAAAACTCATTAAATAACTTTATAGTAAAATATTGCATTCTAATGAACTGAGTCAAGTTTCAATAGTAGTTAAACTGACTGCATTTGGCAATTTCCTTCTACTTGATTTTTACAGTAATTTGTTTTTCCGCTTTGCAGATAAAATGATAATAACCGCCAGTTAGTGTAGTAATAGTTCATCGGCAAACAAATTCACCAAGTAAGATGGGTGATGCAGAGTTTGTTGACTTAACTAGTTTAATTTCTGTAGCGTCAGATGTGCCACATGCAATCGATCGAGCGTTGTCATGAGTAAAATTGAGAGTTTTTGTAATAAAATTGTTTGCATTCGAAGTTCTTCAATGTTCTTTGCAGTAATTGCTCAGAACTAGAAAATTATGGTGTATCATCTGTTAATAATTATAAAATGTTGCTTACTATTGTTTTCTTAGTACAACTAAAACCGTAGATTTTATGTAACGTTATTTAAATATTTTTTTATTATTAATATTATTGTTATTGGCCTTTTATTAAATTTTATTTAATCTATTCTATTGTAAAAGAAATATATTATTATGTATATCTTTGATAAATCACACGAACGACGCAATACATAATATTTTATTTATTTAATATATTGTTACCTAGGTCATGCAGGTAGACATTTAGTAAGCAAGAAGTTCTTTTATGCCTGTGAGTGCTAGAATCATAAATATAGCTGATATGTTTTTAATATTTAATTCAGCTGTAATATTAATTCCATATCAAATTTTTAGCATAAACCAAAAAATGCACAAAACACTTTCTCGAAAACTAAAATGTTTAAGTTATCACAATATATAAATACACTGTATGTATATTATCGCAAACGTTTTCACCATACTATGGCATCATCAGGCGATGAACTAGTTCATCCTAGTTCAGGCGATGAACTAGTTCATCCTAGTTCAGTATGATGATGCCATAGTATGGTGAAAACGTTTGCGATAATATACTGTGGTGTTTCAAAATGATTGCGACTCACCCTATGCATTTTGGTGAAATATTGGCTATAATAATTAAGTTATAGGATTGTAAGATTTGCTAAGTGGGGATCAATCGCAGGAAATTCGTGGCTTCTTTGGCCAACTATGGCCGAGAGCGGGTGCGTGACATTATATGCCCGCTGAGTTTTGATAATTTTGATATTTGTGAGTAATATTTTATTTTGATTTGATTTGAATAAAGTGGATTTGATGCGTGTGCATTATTTCGTTGTTATTTTGGAAGCATAATTTTGAGATTTGAAGTTAATTTGGATTATTTGATGGTTTGCTACCGAACGGTAGTGTATCGACTTGGCTTGATTTGGATGATTAAATTTTGGAAAAAAAAATATTTCGAATAATAAATTCGATTTGGATACTTGAATTTGAAAAATTAAATTTGCATTCGTAGGAACGAATGTCGATAGTGATAAGCAGGCGATTTAGGTAAACGTTAAAATTAAAAGTAAGAGCCCAATAACAATTTAATATTTGCATTACATTGAACTTAAATTATATTTTACATTGTGAATTGATTATTTTTGGAAGAGCATTTTTCTTCCGTCGTTAATGAGGGCTTACATGTGAACTCACCCCTGACGATACTTGCTCGACGACTGAACCAGCTAGCCGTGGCAATTTTTTTGGTTTGTGGTGAAATTAATATTGCTAAAATTTCACATCATTTCAATACATACAGTGTATTTATATATTGTGATAACTTAAACATTTTAGTTTTCGAAAAAGTGTTTTGTGCATTTTTTGGTTTATGCTAAAAATTTGATATGATTAATATTGAGTTACACTACTTAAACCACTTATCTATTGATTAATATTAATTCCAGCTGTTGGTTGGTCATCTTGCCGACACCTAGAATATGTAAAATTAAGAATATTTTAAATATTTATTTTGGATAAGATTAAATTGTTTTCATGTTAAATTAAAAATTGAAATTAAAAATAAACTTATAGCTTATTTCTAAAGACAAAAACTACTTAATTGAATGATATAATAACTTAACATAAAATAAAATTTAACTTTTATCTTAAATAATATCATTAATCATTTTAAATATTTAAATATTATCGATTAAAATCGAAAGAGAACTAGAATACATTTTTGAATATTAATACAATAATTATCTACTATTGCAACTAAAAGAACACTACAGAATCTCCTGCAATATAATCATAACGGGTATGAGTCCATCCTGTAGAGTGTTGTTATTTCGTTTATGCTAAATTATAATAACAATATTTTATATACAACAGGCAAACCCGATTAGAGGAAATTACATAAATATTGTACATAAAATGTTGTTATTTTATCTAACAGTTTATTTATTTACTCTAAGCTTTATTCAACAAATGATTGAATTTAATGAAGAAAATGTTTGTTGGCTGTCTGTAATAATACAATAAATGGTTTGTTTATTAACGGATGTGCATCAAAATAATATTTCGCTGCACCTGTACGTTGGTTATTTAAATTTCACTTAAACGAAAAACTTTATATATTTCGATAATAATACTTACCATAAATACAGTATTTGGTGAGAAAATTGGTGTCATTAGTAACCACGACAACCAAACTGTTTACGTGACACTATTAATATTTACGAGAATTATATAAATATTTTAATATAAAATTGTTTTGAAACTTTGATACAAATTTTACAAAAGCCTGGAGGGTTGAAAGAATTACCAAAAAACAAAGTAAATAAAACCAAAACATTGAATTAATACTCCAAGATGAATAAGCATAATTTCTTAATAAAAAATATTAAAAATTTTGATTTTGGTTTAAAATACATTTTCAAATTAATATAAAATTTCGGTTATAGCCAGCCGGATAAGCGATATTCGATAGAGTCAAAATTACCATTTCAATGCAAATTTCAATCCTCTACCCCTAATACAGGGTTAGTAATAAGCAATAAAAGATTTTTTGGTTTTCAACTTGAGATAAATCGGGAAAGTTATAAATTAATAATAAATGAGTTTTCGTAATTTTTTTTTTTTATAATTTTCAGCCACAATTTGGACCATAAAAATTAAAAGAAGATTTTCAATTCTGATTTTATATTGAAGTTATATCTCCACTTTTATTTTCTTACAGTTTCATATTGCTATAGTTATTTTCTCAGTTTTTAAAATATTTTGGAGCAGTGTGTCAGAGTCAATAAAAGTAAAAACTGAAACTTTGAATGTTGAATTCTAAAATAAATCTAAAACGCATTTTGTCATTATCTTAGGTAATAATAATATTATATTGATCATATCGGATGTTTATTTGCAACTTCCAGCAAGAAATGAAAAATCGCTAAATAAAAAAAGTGTTTCGGACAATATGGTGTTATTAGTTTTACAATTTAGTAAACCTTTTCAAAATAATTTCAAGGTTAAATTAGGCTTAGGTTAAATGCTACTTTATATTTCTTTAGAGGACTCAAATCTTGAATTAAAGAGAAACAATTTACGCTGGAGTAATTTTTATTACCGACCAAGAAGAACAGAAAATGAAAAGCACAGAGCTTTGATACTCTTTTTCTTGTTAAAGAAATTATTATTAAATTCTGTGCTGATAATTCAAAACAACATTTTATAATCATTGTCAATCTTTACTTGTATTAATTCAAAACGAACTCTTGGCCTTTATAAAATAAAACCTGACAACTTTTTCTTAGTTTATTAAATTAAGTTAACGATTAAAAAATTTAAAGAAGTTTTATAGAATACTTATATTTTTATGAAAAATTTGTATTTTTCAGATCTGATTTTATTTTTCATTTAACGCATTTTATTAACATAGGAAAATTATTTAATATTAACCGCGATATTTATTATCAAAAGATTTAAATACACTTTTCATAGCTGATTGTTTTATTTTATTTTTTTTTATTATTTACATCTCATTATTAAGCAATAGATTAGCTCCTATAGAAGGAAAAAATTTACGAAACGATTAGTATTGACCGGTTTCGATAATAATTAACTATCATTAAGATACAACGCCATCGAGAAAAACGCGTACGTACTGAACAAATGAGCAGAAAATAATAATTATGCAAGTTACTAAGTTTTCTGCATTACTCTAAAGATAAAATTAAATATAGATTTAAGTTTTTCAGTTATACATTTACTATATAAAATAATTTACCACAATATTAATATGATAGATAATCTTTTTATTGCATTACTAATGCCTATATTTTACGCTCGTTTTTTGTTGGCTAAAAGTTTTCTTTCTATCATTGTATTACGCCATTTATCAACATATAAGAGAATCAAGTTCTTATACCTTAGAAATATTTTCCACTCGTTTTTACTTGTTAGTTATTTTGTTTTTCATAAAATATCTGTTACGTCGTAAATAATTTAAAATGATTAAGAATTAAAATAAACACATAAATTTTTTAAAATTTACTGTAAATAACATAACTTTCTCTTTGAGTTTAAGTTTTATTATTTAAGAGTCGATAAGTAGAACTTTTGAACTTTACAAAAAATATATCAAAATTAATGTCTGAAAGTAGTTAACTAAAAAGTAATATTGGAAATTTAGTAAGGTCTGTATACGACTAGAAAACTTAATGATTTACTGGACTTAAAAATTTTTTTAATATCAACCTATAAACTAGTAATTTCATTTTTATATAGGTTTTTATACAGAGTGCACAGCACTTAGATGGTGATAAAATCAAATTTTATAAGAAAAAGGTGTTTTAATAATTTTTTTATATAAGTTATGGATTATAGTATTAAAACCATTAATTTTTTATTGTCAAATTGTGAAATTGTGTGAAATTATGTAATATGTAACTAAATTATAATCTTTTTTGTCTAAAAAAATGGCATTCATGATAACTGATTTTAGGAAATACTAATGTATTATAATCTGGTTTGTAGATATTTTCACGCATTTTAAAAAGCACTTAACTGCTAACTCAAAAAATTAATGTTCTTGCGGTTACGGCTATTTGCAGGTAGAAATTTAAAAAAAATCGCTGTAAAGAGAGCTACCTTAAGCTTTGATCTAAATGTAAACAAAAGTTTTAGTTACATTACTTGAAAAGTGTTTTTTACTTTAAGGATTTAAGAATTTTGTTTTTTAAGAGGAAGTACACCCTGTATTAAGCAAATATTTTTTAGCATCAAACAAATTATAGATACTACACTTTTTTTTCCAAAATATTCTTTTAAATTATTACAATTTATTGCCAAAGTTTTTAATTTCAATTAGTTTCAGTGAAGATTTATTTCAAGCTTGATAAGCAGTTAATAATACAGCTAAGTGGTTTTTTTAAGATATGATGATGATATTAATTTTACTTTTGAACAGTGCATTAAGAATTCAAAAATTTAAGATAATAAGTTACGGACCGGCGTAGTGACGCCTTCTATCTAGGCGCCGAGGGCGTCGGTTTACAGCGCGCTTTGCTCAGTTCTTCAACAGATTCTATCGTGTCGGGACTTCCGCATTTGTCTTTAAATGTTGTACAATTTAAACTTTTTTAATTGACACTAATTAATTATATTAAAAACTTTGCGTAAGTGCAAAATTATAAAGACAACTTTAATTATGTATTAGGAATATTAAGAATATAGCTGTGCTATGTAATTTTATTATAATGAGGTAAGTTTAACACGTAAATTTTAATTTATAAAACTCGAACAGTTTTATAATTTTTTTATGACAATTAAAATAATTAAACATTGCATGTTTGTTTATGTAAACCAGTTCCACAATAATTCTAATGCAGTTGCATTATTTGCATAACTTTTATGATTGCATTCTTAACCGCAATAATAAAATTAAGCTACCACATAGAATTAAGTAAACATTATTTAACTTGTTGTTTATAAGTTATTATCTATAAAGAGACATGAATTTAGACGAGGTTAATTATTTTTTAAGCCTATAGACAATTTTAAAATTATATTAAGCCGTTAATTAAATTTGTTTTGCAACACTCTTAAGTAGCAGCACACTGTTCTTCAACAACTAATAACCTAATGAAAAATTTGTTGGTATGTTAATATTCAAAAATTGTTTTCTCAACAAAATTTAATACGACATAATTTTCGTAAAATGGGGCTTAAAATATAAGACTCATGAAAATATAAATAATGAAGAAAAGATGTCATGCGCGTGTTGCAGAATATTAATGATGTCAACAAAATGTGAAAACACGTATAGAAATTTAAAATCTCAAATGAATTGCAAATAAGAACCAAAAAATTCTTCTATTTGTTTAGGATGGAAGCCGTAGGTGTAATTTGCACAAGTTGCAAAATTTTAACAGCGTTTTGTATAAAGTTCTACAATAAAAATTGATGGTTTCTTGATCTGTTAAGGAAATCTTATAAAAATAATAATAACTAGTGAACAGAAGTAAAGCAAGAATAAACAAAAGTAAATTAGTTGTAGGTAAAGTACACTTGTGTCGTACAAAATACCCTCATTATATTTATCAATATTTACCTACTTATGATTAATTTAACTTTAAACGCTCGCAATTCGCATTGATAAATTATGTGGAATAATATTTTTTTTTAAATCAGTCCTTATAAATACTTTTCCCATTTTCTTATTTCCTCGATTTCTTTGCAATTAACCTGCATTAAATATTCGAAAAGATCAAATCAGTCGTACTCGATTTTTATCGAGCTTTTATATAAAAATATGTAATAATACAAAGGTTTATTAACATAATTACTCAATATCTAAGTAAAAACTGTTTTAGTAAACTTTTTTAATTTCTCTTTTGTGTAGAAATCAAATATTGGGTATGTTTTAGGTCAAGCGATCGAAAATTGGAAATTAAAACTAAAGTTGTTATTTCAATGATATTTTTTCCGTTTATGAAATAAAAGTGAATTTTTTAATAAACTAACCTACATTGCAATATAAAAAAGAAAAAGCTTTTAGATGTTTATTTAGGTATAATTTTTTATTTAAATAAAAAAATTAAAACCCAAAACCCTTTCAGTGTAAATAAATTAAATCCACTCCCGCCCGCCTATGCAAACCGTATTGTGTTCAGAAATTTAAATTTTTTAAACACAAACTTTTGTGATTAATTACTCAGTCGGATATGTAACTTCTTGAAACTAATAAATGAAAAAAAAAATAAAAACAAAAATAAAATTAATTAAAAGTTCTGTAAGGGTTAGTTTTGTGGGTAACAAATTTACAAAACTTTATTTTACAAGGTTTAATTTAAAAGTGGAAGAAAATTTTTGCAACCGTTAAAATTGAACCCACAAATAAAAAGGAAAATCAATTAAGTTTCTTTTGCAGCTTTCAACTTGAGTAATTAAAATTGAATAATTTTCAAGTTTATTTTGTAAGACTTGTAATAACAGCTGATACCTTAATAAATTACTATTTTTAATGAACCTAAAAGTTTGTATCCATTCTTCAAATAAGTATTTGATGTAGGTTTTGTTATTAAGTTTAATTAACGGAAAATATTTAATGGCTTCAGAATGTTAAGTGAACTATTAATTTGTTTCTTAAAAGATAATTATTTATAAAAATATAATACATATAATATCAAAAATTATATTTAAAATATAAAGTAAAATTCAGTTGCATTTTAAAAGTAAAATTTTTAATTTTATAAAGCGACCAAACAAAATTTCTTTTAAGATATTAGTAATTGTAATTACAAAAATTACAATAATTGTAGAACAACCCAATTTCATGATTTATCGTATTTGGATGTTGCGAAATATACATATTTGATCTACACTTTTACTTGTTATAATGTGAATATAACTGATAATAGAATAATAATTAATATGATTATTATTGTTATTAATATGTGATGATAATATTATTATCTTTAAGTTTAAAAATTTTCAAACTAGATTAAAAAATTATTTAAGTAATTCAACTTTTCAAATACTATTGAATTTAATTGTAAAACTAGTGAAATTTATTTACATTAAATAAAAAAATGTAAATATTTTCATATCTGCAGTAGCAATTAATAATTCCGATTTAATTTTGTGTAAGATATTTAAGAAATTAATAACATTTATTACATTTCCTTGTTTCAATGAGAAAAGCTTATATTGAATAATAATAGTTTATGCCATAAATGTAAAAAAGGAAATATTACTAACCGAATAGTCAGATTAAGAATGAGTTATTAGGTGAAGATTTGCTAATAAAAATCTGAAACAAAACACTTAATAAAAACAAAAATTTATTGCATTTTAACAGTTGTGCTTAATTTATACTAACAATATGTATATGAATAATGATCTGAAACTAAAAATTCTTGTGATTTGATCACGAAAATACATAAATGTTTGATGAAATACAAAAATTTTTTTTCTACTCAGTTGCTGTTTTTTTTTCAAATATCAACGTGGTCTAAGTCTATGAGATTTCTTAGGGAAATATTCGGTATGAGATGGTTTCCTGTTGCGTACCCCATGATCCACAGATCAATCTTAGACTTTAGAGCACAGTAGTATATTTGGCGTAACCATAAATAAAACTATATAGTCTCGTTCCCTAGCTCTTCTTTGACATATCCACTATTGTGAAAGAATTAGGTGTGGAGTTGGCGAATCTCTTTCAACATACCTGACAGGTAGTAAAAATTTAATGTAACCATCTTTATTCAAGTTTAAAAAAAGCAAGCAAAAATAGCAAATTTTTAATTAAAAACTTTGTTAAAGTAAACTAAAAAGGCAGAAAAAAGTTGAAAATTTCTTTCAAATTCCGGGTATCAAAATTTTAAACCTTTGAAAGCAGAAAAACAAACCATCAAAGCTCTGTACAAAGCCAAAAAAAAAGTTTAATTTTGATGTAGGAAATTAAGAAAGAATTATTTATATTTTACTTTTGAGTTTACTTTTATAAAGCTATTAACTGGAGAAACTTGCTTTTGCTTGACTATTATTTTCTGGTTACTAAGTTTTGTCATATTAATTTATTTTGATGTGTACACTTTATCATAAATACAAAAATTCATACATGAAAATAAATAACTTAATATTTAATAATAATTCGAGTTATTTAAAAAGTCTGGGTTTCAAAGGCAGCTGGAATATATAATTTTTCTGTTCTTTTCAGTTATATTATACATCTTTATAGGCATAAAAGTACTACTTTTAACTGCAATTTTGAACTTTTAGATTTAACTTCATTAGTATTTTTGGGAATACAAAATTTTTCTATTTAAGTGTTTGAAAAATGTAATATCATTTAAAAAAATTATTTTGTACGCATAAAATCATCAAATCAATCATAAAATAATGTTAAAAGACTACAGATACAATTTAATAATAAATTATTCATTGAAGCAATTTTTATACAATATCCATTACATTTAATTGATGGTATTTTGAAGTCGATAATAGCTGTTTTTAAGCAGATATTATTTTCCAATTCCTATTAAAAATGATATTCTAAATTTGTTAAATCAATTTAAGTCGTCTAAATACAATATGCAGACATAAATGTTTGAACATTATTACGCATGAGTTATATATTTTTTCAAATGAAAAAAATAATAAAAATGTTATTGGGTTAGGTCTTAATGCTTTGTTAGCTTCCGTGTAAAAGCTTTCGGTATCAAACTTTCAATAGGTACTCGTCGGTTCAATTGGTACAGAGTGAAGTACCTATTTAGTGTAATTAATGATTCAAATTATTAACTACATAGTCAAACGTATATAAAATTTTATTAAAATTTTTTCACAAACCATTTTATTTAAAGTATATAAGTTGGCTTTGTTCCAAGCGCTTTTACTTTTGATTGTTTCTTACAATACTTAAAAAAGAATTATTGTAAAACAGCTTTATTTCAAAAATATAACCTGAATTTTATTTCTACTGTTTCTATATTTTAAGTTTCACTTAAATATTATATATTTTTAAATTAAACTCACTTGACTGTTCAGTATATTATGTTAGAATGTCCACAGAATATACAGAAAAGAATAGAAAAATGAAGACTTGTGAGGATTTGACCACAGAAAATAAGAAAATTATTGATAGCGTTAATTTTCTCAAAGCTACATAGTTTACTTATAAAATGTATCATAATTGTGTTAATAACCTAGACGATAGTGTACTTAAAACTTACATCAAATTTATTTTGACGTGATAACGTCTTATAAATTGATATACCGGCTGCACGCACAAAAAATTGTCACGTTCCGCAAGTGAGAGAGAGGCACGATCGGATCCGGATCGGATCATACAAAGACATCATTTGAATTATAAAATGCCATTAAAGAAAACTTGTCCGGCATGAGGTTTGATCTCACGATCACTAAATGATGCAATTATGTTTCATGCATATAACGCTCTAGCCTATTGAGGGTTAATGGAATAACATAGTTTTAATTCGTATTATCTGTTACATAAACATAATTCAATTCAATTCATAAAAATATGCAATTTTTCATCAATGTTTTCTTATGATGTTATCACGTAAAATTATCGTCCGTAAACCGACTTTACAGACAACCCGAGTGCTACGTGTTTTTTTAATAAATAACTGGAATCATTCGTTTGTTAATTTTTAATTAAATGCAACGTACGATTAGTAATAACTATGAAATTGAGACATTATTACATCATCTAGATAGCTTTTCATTTTATTTAATTATATTTAAAATTTAATATAAAGTTTTTGTAAAATTAGTAAGTGCAGTTGTTACTTTTGCTAAGTTATTATTAAAATTTCGTAATAATAAAAATAAATATTATTTAATTTCCTACAAAGATATCTATACGTTTTTCAATCAATCAATTGCATGTTTTATGGCATGTTTAATGTATTTTTTTGTGTAATTGATTGTTAGGATAGACCCACGTGGACTCAAATTTTTGATAACTACCACGACTAATTAAGCTCTAATTATGCAACGAATGTTGGTTTCTAAGATGTATTCGGAAGATATGTATATGTACGTACTTAACTAAAAATTGGAAAATTATAATTTTCTTATTAGTACTTCTAAACAAAATTTCACCTTTGTGAAGAAGCAATGGATGCAGTCAAGTAATGTTAAGTTAAGATAATTGCAATTATTTAAAAGCTGTTTATATTACTTCAAACACTTCAAATATCTATTTTACATCCATCTTATCGTTTCCTTGACTACCGAGAATGGCTTTTTGGTCTGTAGGAAATACTAATAACACAGAAAGAGATTAATTAACTTTTAGAATAAGTTTTATTTTGAATTATTTTCAGGAGTTAATGGTGATGATGGAATTGTAACTTTTGTATAGAATTGTATTGCTTGTAAATTTTGAATTTCTAGTAATTTATAGCTTCATAGCAATGCATGTGTACAAAAGTTACGTTGGCAGAAAGCTTTTAAATACAGTACATCCGTTACGTTCGTTCTGTTGTAGACACGATGCTTTATATGAAACCATGCAAAGTATAAAATCCGATGCGTTTACTATTTTTATTGAACCTATATGTTTTAGATTTTATCCACGAAAGAATTTATTGCAATACGTAAATCTAAGGTTTAACACATAATTGTAATTTAGATATATTATACGTACAGCACAATTTCAGATAAATTATTTAAAAAACCAATGTGATAACAATGTCGATTATACAGAAGTTTTTGCAATGAGTTTTGCTGTTATACATTTTAATCAACAGCTAACGAACATTAGCTTAGTTTACACATTACCTGAAAAACTGTATTTGTCAATATTTACATCAAATCGTAATAAATTTATTTTGTTTCCATCTGGTAAGTAAGGTTTTGTTTCCTATAACCAATATATCTCCAAACCGAAAAACGGTTATCATTTGACCTAAACGCTGACATTCCTTACAGGTGAATGATTTGACTGAAATATTGTGCTTTTAAATATAACTTTTCCCATTAATTCTCAAATCAAAATAGTCATCGTACTGTTAAAGCATTTGTAAATATACGACAAACCCTAAATATAAAGTGTATGTGGGTTATAATTATTATGTTGCGTAAGTATTATTGTGAGAATTCTTCTAATTCTATTTTATTTAAAAATTTATAAAAAAAATAACTAATATTCCAGATTTAATAAAAAATATTAAAGTTTAAAATATGAAATATGAAATCTACCAATTTAAAAATAATCGTGATTTATTTTTAATTGAAAAAAAAATAAATATAGGAAGTAAAGGGTATTATATAAGTATAAATGCAGTATTATGTAGTATTTATACAACTTCTCTTAATTTAAAATACAAAAAATGTCATTTTAAAATTGTTAAATTTTATATTTAAATTTCAATATTTTTTGTTGAAGTATTAATTTGCTGCTGCACATGTTTTTAACAAAAATTGATTTTCAAAACAAGAACAGATTTGATGAGAAATAAATTTCAATGGCAGTAAATGTGCTATTATCAAAGGTAACAGCACAGTTTGAAGATGCAAATGAGAGAATTGAACAAATTTCCCCCAGTCTATGACTTCAGGAAATTAATACTCGAAAAACATTAATACAAAGAGAATCCTAACATTAACATCAAATTACTGAATATTTGTTGGAATTTTCCAATTAAAGGATTGAATTGATTTATTTTGATTTATTCAATTCAACATCTTCCGCCATCTTGTTTAAGTTTTTTGCAAAAACGGGTATATCAGGTATATCCGGGTCCAGATTACTTGGGAACTGCGAAATAATATATGAGGAAAAAATGCTTGAAGAAGCTTTAAAGATCTTGGATTATTATCTTCTTAGTTTGGCCCTAATGCTGAATGATGAATTGTACAGTAGAAACAAATTTGGTAATTAGAAAGTCAAGTTGAGACAGCAGTTTTAATTATCAATTCTTTAATTAAAAATTTCTATTGTTTTCACTTATTCCTGAAGACTAAAAGTTGGAATTTAAAAATTTTCCAAAGTGTGTCTATAACACTAAAAACCTAAAATTAAAAGATAAGTTAAAATTTTTCGAAATGGTTGCCTTTAGGATTTTTAAAACTAAAAATATATTGTTTGACATTTCGGGTTTTTATTATTGACCCGTTATCTAGGTTAACAGATTTTGTCATTAGGATTTATTGATAGCGTGGTTAAATTAAGAGACTTCTAGAATATGATGGTTTTTCTACCTCTAATTTTCTTTAAACAAGTTAGTATTCCATTAAAAGTTGTTAATAAACTGATTTTTTAATTTGTATACATATATTTTAGCCTTGAAAATGGGGCAATAAAAAGACCCGAAACGTTGAACAATATGTTTTTTGTTTTAATAATCCCAAACTTTTGCATAAATTAAAAGATAAAATTACAATGTTTAAACTATGTAATCTTTGTTGACCAACCCAATATATTAGCAATTTATAGACTTAAATTAATTTTATAGTTAGGTTGTAATAAAGCAGAATTAATTTTAAACTTGAAATGCGATTAAGCTTTGTAAAAGCCAGTTTAACAATGAAATAGTTCTTTGTCTGAAAAATGCATGCAAATTAAATGCCGAAAGTTTTATTTAAAATATGGTTTACACATTAGGCAAGCTCCTATATTAGAACTCGAAGCACACGCATCAAAAGTTGGATATTCTAGCTGTTCAGAGCTACTCCTCCTCTTTGCTTGCCGCATCGCTGAACTCCTAATTCAGCCGTCCGACCCCATCAGCAAAACCGGTAAAGTTTACCGGTAGAATTTGAATGTTCACGATTAGCACAAGTTATCAGCGGGTATCATTGGAACTTTAAATTACTATGGCTTAAATTTACACTTAGTTGCAATTAGGGCGTAAGAAGCGCATTTAATATTCAAAACAACCGCTTGAGAAACGAACTTAGACTATTTACTTTTAACAACACTTGACAAAATCGATTATTTGCTAAAAGTTTTAAATGTAAATAAGAAGCTCAACTCAAATTCTGAACAAATTTTACAACCAAATCTTAAATCAACAACTTTTGACGCCTTAAAAGAAACAAGGTATTAGAATACCAAATTTACCCTACCTAAAAATTAACACTTTGCGTTAAAAGCTACAGGATATAATAAACTTATGTTAAACAGTTGTAATAATATAAGTGTTAAATAATGAATCTTAAATATATTTTCAAGTTTAACAGACTCGTAACATTCTATTAAAGTTAAAAGAGGCGAACAATTTACTAAATTGCCATTAAATAAGCTGATTTAAGGCAACTTAAGCATTTTAATTTAATCTAATTAAATATGCAGTAGCAATTAAAGCTAAGCTAAATGTTTTTGTTGTACACTTCATGATTCTACCTTTTACCGCTATTTTACAAACGCTTTCCTAATTTTATACATTTAATTCAACATACATAATATTTTTAACCGAATTGATGTACAAACATGAAATTTAATATCCTGACGTGGCAAAGTTCAAAATAATTTAAAATTTATTTCCTAAATATTTAATTATATGAAAGGATATGTTTGATATTGAACTTAAAAATGCTTTGATAATGCACTATAGCACTATTTTATTATTGTTTCAATGGTTAAGCTAAATATACAGCTTACCACTTAATTAATTTTAGTAATTATAATTTACAGTACAGTACATTTTACTTTTCTGTAATTGGATGTAAGCCTCTTGGAAATAAATGTTATTGTTATTGTTATAAATTAAACAAAAAGAAAGTCTTAATAATTTAATGTAATGTAAACGATTTGTTTATTCAAAATCTAGATTTTTAATTTCAAACTATTTTCATAAGTTAATTAATCGACTAACGATAATATTAAAAAGTTACATAAAATCAACCGCGATTGAATTGCAGCGATATTTTGCTCAAGTGAATTTGAATGCAAATATAAACGACTATTTTTCCTATTTTTTTATAACAATGAAAGAATCGGTTTCTACTTTAAAGTTTTCACTCTTAAAATTGAGAGTATTAAATAAAACATAAAATATTATTATAATAATATAACTTATCAATATTTTCCTATAACTTTAAAAAAATGTGGTATCATCAATATTAATTAATATTAATTATAATAATATTAGCATTTGTTTGAAAATATTGTTTCCTGTAGTCGATATCAAACCTATATATCTTGTCAAAGCGTTGCAAAGTTATAACAACGTGCTAGGAATATTGATTTTAGCATTAGTCTTGAAATGTTAGGTTATGTTAATTTTTGTAAATATAAAATATATCATCTTCACGAGAAATAGTTATAAATAATTTAAACAAGTAATAAATAAAGTCGGTTACATATTTTATAATGTCTTTCAAAACCGTTTCACTCACAATTCATAATAATATTTAACCTAGTTTGTTAATAATTATGGTTTAAAATATATATGCATATTTCATTTTGTGTTAATTTATCAGCCAAATTCTAACAACTTACAAATGTCAAAAGCACCAATTCTTGTTACTTTTTGAAGTGTGTAACATACATAATATTAATAATTATGTATTTTAATGAGATTTGTCAAAAATTATGAAAGGTATAAATGTATGCAAAATGTCAGCAAACGCTTTATTATTACAATTCATACTGTTATAAGATAATTTAATTAATAATTGTTTATCAGAAACGGCAAGATTTGCAAGGAAATTCCTGAAGAAAATAATAACTTTGCCTAAACTACTGTATTTTGTGACATTTAAAATTAATAAGTGTCATTCTGTTCTTGTCTAGTTAACGTCAACTTGACAAGGAAGAGGTTTACGTTCTTGTTTATATACGGAAGATTTGTTTGTGTACGTACGCATATCTCTCTAATTAAGTTTGCATATATTTAAGCATTTGAAGTAGGAAGTGGGTACTTATAATATTATTTTATTTCATACTATATTACCATCATGTAGTTTTTATTTATAGTTACAAATAACATTTCAGATTTACACTAAATTGACTGATATATTATATAAGGCAGATAAAATAGTATTATCGGAAATGCTTGATATTTGAAACAGTTTTTATATCCTACCACAATTGAAAATTGTTTCAATTTTGTTTAATGGTTATTTATACATGACAGCAATATATACTTCCTCTTCGTTTTGGAATATACAATAAAGTTGTACTGCAACAAAATGAACGGAACTGTAATAAGTTTAAACTGAAATAGTGTATATAATCGCAGGCGTAAGAGTAAAACTCGCGAAGAAATACTAATCAAAACAATATTCTATTTATAAAGTAATTTCGTATAATTTGTAAATGTTTTATTGTTTACTTTATTTAACTATTAACTCATTAACCTAACCTCGCAGTTTAAACTAAAAAAAAAAATTACAGCAATGTTTAAGTTTTTCATTAAGGCTCAAATAGCATCGTGATCATTTTGATTTGCAAATAAGCTTTAGTATTTTTTTTGCAAAACTTCGTAATCTAACAGATTTTGTGTGATGATGTAATAATTTCAAAATTGCCTACTTTATAAATTTATTTTGACTTAGATTTGAGTTTTTGTATCGCTGTACTCAAGCTGTGGTAAGCTGATATTTAAGAAAAATAGAAAAAATAGATCACTATCTTTTGAATACGTAATAAGACTTTTAAGTTTTTTTAAGTCAATCTATGAAATGTATACATTGAACTAATGGGTTTTTATTTTCTTTTTATCTATAATATTGTCGTACGTGAATTGAATATCTTCAGTTACCGATCTTTTGTTGTTTTCGCAAAGTACATTTTTGCATTTCACTGTTCAAACAATAAATATTTGCTGTGTAAATTGCAATTATACAAACCGTAAGTAAGTGATTTTGTTCTTATTTGCTGTCAGAATGTAAAAGAGATTATTTGTAAGTCCGATAAATGATTTTTCAACAATAGCACAAAGTAATTATATCTTCTGCTTAACCTAAATAAATTATTTAGTTCTTAAAGACATATATAGAATGTAATATTGTGTATGCACAGCCTTGTATGCATAAGCATGTACTTTTTGTGTTTACATCTGTCTGAATTCTTCCATTTCTAAGAAATAACGCTATTCCTCAAAAAAATAAGTAAAAAATATAGTCCCAAAATATACTTTCTGGTTTTCGCTTGCAATGATCATTCAATAATTTGTTGAAGTAATCTCGATTTGATGGCAAGAAGCAAATTTACAATATTTGAAAGATCTGCTTATGCAATTAGAAATTAATTCAAACTTTTTTCCGCACATCATTAAAATTATTCATTAAGGTCTCTTGGTTTTACTGATTTTTTACACAAAATTGCTAACATTTTTATTTTCGTGAAAAGTCCAACCATAATTTTGGTAATCTGACAGAAACTAATTATAATATCGTAAATACTTTTGAAAATTGGAAAGTCCATTAAATTACTTTATTATAGAAAAAATTAATTAAATATTAAAATTATTAAAATAATAATTAAAACACTGGTAATAATTTGAACTTTACTGGCTAAAAGTTAAATTCCGCTTGACAGTAGTTACGTCTAAATCACACTTTTATTACAGTAATTATCTAGCTACAAAATTTTTAGAGTTTTACTATTGTTAGCTGAATGAATTATTTTATAAAACTAACTTATTTAATTAAATCAGAAACGCGATTCGTTTTAACATTTTTGAATATTTATCTGTTTATATGTATGTGGTTTTACTTTGTTATGCTGTGTGTTGCTTCCACAAAATAATCCTGCAGTTGTGTTCTTGAAATAAGTAAAATCTATATTGTCTTTTCCCCGCGAACAGTGTTCAATAGACCACTTGTTTGGTCGTGAAATAATTTGTACTACTGAATTAATTTTATATAAGACTTATAAGGTTTTAAATATAATAACACTTTAATATTTATTGTTAATTGTACTTGAAAATGTATTAAATTTTCTGTTATCGTAATTTGGCAAGGACTGTGCATAACGCAATCTGTTTATTTGTAGGTATACCTATTATAAGTAGCAGGTACATAAATATATCTGTATCCTGTACATCCTGTATATAGTTTACCTTAGTATTGCACTTAAAGAAATGAAAAAATGCGACGTGACTAACACACAACTTTACTTAGCAATGACAATACACCAAAATTTATGATTTTGACAAAAATTAAATTTTATTTACGATGTTTGTTGTAAGAAACATGTAGGACCACTAAAACTACATTATTGATAATTATTATGATCAAAGTTACGAATCCGTAGGTCAAATGTAGATATTTTCTTTGAAATGTCCTTTTGATTACACTATAAAGATACAACCCTAAAAACTACCGAATAGAAAATAAACTGCTGGAAGTCGTCGTGTAATGCTCTTATTACACCATGCAGATTATTGTACAAGAAATTGGACGTTTTATTGTTTTTTACGAGTTTTTGGGCGTTTTGTGCACATCTAAGCGTAATTTTAGTCTATAGAAATTTCACCAACTTAGTATATATTATACAATTAACTGTATAGTGTAACCCATTCTCATATCCCATCACCCATTCAATGAACTTATTAACATGACTTTTATGATTACACTTACAAAGGTTCCGTCAAACTCTTTTAAATCTGTCAGATTTAACAAATCGGAAACAGTAACTAGGTAATTGTAATATAGCCATAGTTGATTGATTCAGTAACTCAACATTAGCTCAAACCCTGTATTATTAATGATTAATTAGTGTTTGGAGACTTTTAAAACTTTTCAACTGTCGATACATTAAATCGTTTTTATAATTTTTGCTAATAGACAAAAAGCATATTTTACAGGCTCTTTAAGTTAACATTAAATTAAATACTATAAAAAAATTTATTATCTTTAGACCAGGTTATTGGATTACCGACGGCGACGGCTTATCCGCCCTTGTTTCAAAAGTACAATGATTTACCCAGAGTCGTTTGAAGCCTGGCATTCATCTAGCCAATAAATAATATTTTTTACAATATCTAATTTATTATAGACATAATAAACATTTTTTCATTAATAAACATTCAATTTCTATATTTTTATAAAATTGTATTACATTTACATACTTTATGATTACTTGAAGATCAAGCAGCCTTTTGACTGCTTTTATTTTTTAGTAAGCAATTTATTGGAACTCGATTGACTGCATTATCTTTTTGGTAGTAAAATAATTGAACAATCAGAACATGGTTACAGAAAGAGAGACAAACGTCTACAATTACATAATTTATTTATTTATTCATTCATGTACGTAATACATTATAAATAATAATCATACGGTTAAAGAAAACAACCGCTTTAATACAATTAAATCACAATACTAAGAATTAACAAGTCAGCATTTTGTACATGTTAATTATAAGACAATCTATCATTTTGGGCTTATAGATATACAAAGTATAGAATGAAGCCTAGTATATTAATTCTATGTCCTTCATCCATCCGTGCGTCTGTTCTGATGTTTCAATTTCTTATTATTTATTAAGCTAATAATACGTAATGTTTAATTATCCTCTTATGTAACTTAATAATTTACTAATTATACACAAGTATAAATTATAGAGCCTTATTTTTTTATAATTCTCTTACAAAATTTATTAAAACAGTAGCATTAAAGATGAATTATTAAATAATAAAACTTATCCATAATTCTTATACATAAATTTTAAAGAAATTTCTAGGACGGCGTAACCGCGTAAAAGCAGATGATGCTTTTTGCATTTTTTTCCATCCTCTATTATAGTATTCAGTAGTATTTTCAAAAAATTCCATTAGAAAATAGCGGATACACAACTTAAATAATTTTATTTAAAATTATAACTTTTAAAAATATTAAAATTTGCACTAAATTTTTAAAATAGGGGTATAAAATATTGATGATAAATGGAAATTCACAATTATGTTCCCATGTAATTTACCTTACTTATCTATGTAATTCATAAATGATTAATGTAAAATTACATGATATTTTCTCATACTCACCGGTGATCATTAATAATACACGAAAATTTACAAATTATTTCTTTCAGTGTATATAGTGTACTATCCTTATCTTGGACATACAGAATTTAATATTAACTAAGTTGTGATTTATATAAATTTTGAAAGAAAATAAAATTTTAACAAAAGATTCATGTTGCATACACAAAATATGTACTATTCGTTCAGCAAGATTTTTTATACACCGTAAATTGAATTGTATTATTTTCTTTTGATTAATTTAACATGAAAATAATTTTAATTTATATAAAAACTTAAATAACAGTAATTACCAAAATTATATTGAAAAATAGGGTCAAATGACAAAAATAACAAAAAACTCATACACTGAATAACTATCATATTGATAAACTTTAAATTTTTAAATTACTGTAAATTACAGCTAAACTTCAAAAACTTTAAATTCATCAAACATCGAAACAAAAATTGAACATGACATAAGAGTAGATGGGTTTTAAAAGTTTTATCCCATCTATGTTATATCACAAGAATGTTTCATAATTTTTATATTTTAATATAAAAATGGTCGAATGGTCAAGCGGATGAAACAACATACCCTCAATAATTTGATTGTTAATTGCTATTTTTTAATAAAATTGATTGAATATAAATAAATTAAGTTGAGTTTTTGTTTATTTTAATTATTAAAGTGAAGTGCCAAGAAATTGGAATTGTTGATGAAAGGGAAAATTTATTCGATGCAAAATTACATCCCAACAAATTTGTTAGGCCAGCTGCAAGATACCATGTGCGCTACAACACCACATGGAAAGGTAACAGAATTTGAGCAATTTTAATTTTACAAAAATTTTTAAACATTGAAGAGCTCATAGCTACAAAGAATGAATGCCCAGCTTTAGATTAATTTATAAATTAAGCAAATTTATAAGATTTGAATAGCTAGGGTCATTGCAATACATACGATGACCAACAAAACTGTTTATTAAAATCTCTTGTTTACGAAATATTTTTGAAACTCAAGAATAAAGTAATGAAATTTTGTTTATTATTTATTGAAACATAGTAAAAATGATTAATATAAGGAAATATCAAAAAAATAAAATAAGAAGTGAAAAAATTAAAAACTGTTTAAAATTATTCTGAATACTTTGCGACTGAATACAAATTACTAGTATATATTGCAGTGTTCATAAAGGTAAGCAGTTGCAAATTTCATCGATAAAGTAAATCAAAAAATAATTCAAAGAAACTTGATATGTTGAACACATAATGATTTAATTTAAAATAAAAAAAGGATTTATTGGTTAAGTAAATGATTGAAAGTCGAAGAACTTCAGATATGTTAACCAACATGGTCGTCAGTGCGGGTACATGCAATCAAATAATAATTTCAAATCACGTTATCATAAAAAAACATCGATAAAAAAGAAAAATTGAAAAATAAAATAATAAAGGATCGCCTGGACAACAGGTGGAGAAAGAAGAATAAAAAAAAAAGGTTGTTGATGATTAAACGTGGACCGGTAAGGTCGTGTTGAGATTGTTCTCTGGAAATGGAGTAATCCTCAAAGAGAATCAAATAAATATTTGATAACAAAAATAAGAAATTCAATTTGGAATAACCAAGAAGAAACATTTAGGCAAGGAGAAGAGAAATTATTTGGAATTAGCTGGGAGCTGTTTTCACGTAACGTGACGAATAAGAGGAGATTCACACCCAATTTAAAGTGGACCATTGAAGGTCGAACTTACAGGAAGATAGACAGGTTCGCATAATCAACACTATAAGTGATAACGGGGTTTACTGAATAAGAATCGTGATCGAATAATACGGAGCGCATTTGACAAAATTATAAATCTAAATTAATTGTAATTCAATCGTTTACTAAATTTAAAAATAAATTCAAGATTCATTTAATAATTTTACAAGTTTTTTTTTAAAATAAAAAGATCGCAAATAACTTTAATTCAATATTTAAATATCTGGAAGCTGAGGTTTGCATTACTGCATAATTGATAAAGTAAGTATGTATTTTTAAAGATTCGCTCCTTTAACAGTGCAATATACTCGTATTCAGAATAACTTTTTAGTTATTTGTGTGACCTTCTTTTACTTTTATAACTATTTTATCTTCTTGGGCGTACTCTCAAGTAAGTTATTCAAAATTTAAAGACCAATTTTGTTCAATTCATTGTTAATAATAGTCAACAATTTGTTCATATTTTTAAGTTGTTATTTTGTCGCTAAAATTTGTTTTTTTTTAATTCATCAAAGATTTTTAATAGAATTGAGGTCGGAAGACTGTGATGGCCATTTCATAATCCAAATCCCGTTATTGCTTAACTATTTTGTTGTAATTTTGGTAGGATGTTTGGGATCGTTGTCCTGCATAAATAGGGTGTTAACTGGTTCTGATCCAAACTTAACAAGGTTAAGTTAATATTTTTATTGTATCTCCCTGAAAACAATCCCAAATCATCATAGAGCCTTTATTGAATTTTAAAGTTAGCTGAAAGGTTCTATCTAGTATATGCTCTACATTGTTGTCATCTACAAGCGCTATCTGATCCCATGAAATTAATTATTGCTTTATCTGACTATGTAGTAGACCCCCACTCCTTTACAGTTCAATTGTCATGATCTTTTGTAAAACTCGAGTCGTTATCTTTTGTGTATGTCTGTTAACAACGGTTTCTTTATATGAGTTTTAGCTTTGATACCCACTTCCTTGAAACATTTACGAACAGTATCATTAGAGACAGTAATCAGGAGAGTCTTTCAAATGGTATTATTGGTCTCCGTGGTATATTCTATAGTTTTTTGTAAACACTATTAATCTGCGAATAATTCTAATTTATTTAAGTGAAATCTTGTGCGATTTAATTTGCTATTTGAAACAACACATTTATTTGCAATTTTTCGAACAAATAGACACCTTTGTTAATAAATTGCTGCAGTGATGCACTTCTTTAAATCTTATTGAATTTTTATTTTTTATTAAAAACAAATTTAATGCTAAATTATAATTTATACTGCAATGACCCCGGCTATACAAATTTATTAAATTTTTTTTAATCTAAAATATCTCGCCAGGGTTCACTCATTATTTATTTTTTTAATATGAGACTCTTGTAGTTGAAGTTAAATTGTAAATTTTTGTTGTTAAATTCTGTTACCTTGTAATGTGTTATGGTCGTTGCCTTCGCATATGGGTTCCACATCTGCCGGCGTCTATCGAACAATTTTGTTTGTGATCCTTCACACAACGACCAAATTTTTACAATAATTTCTTTATTTTCTTCAATTTTATTTGCAGCACTTGCAATTATTAATATAAATTAAAACAATCATGTATTAAAATTTAATCACTTTCAATTTTAACACAATCAAAAATTATACTTATCATTGCGGGAATAATAATCATCCGCTGGTCTTATTGACGCCACCGCATCTTTCGGACCTCTACCTAAGTGTCTTGGACAACCTTTAAGCCCTACTCTACTTTCACGCTTCCCACTTTCTTTACAATTAAAATTCCTATTTACAGTGTTTATGAATAAATAATTTACAATAATTAAATCAAAACTTCAAATTCATTTCCAAAATAAATAAATTAACATTTCTAGCGTTTCATAATACGACAATATATAATTAAAGTTGAACATGAAAAGTAACATTGAGAGATATATTCAAAATTGCAAAAATTTACTTTTTCATCATTTGTGAAACTGTTCATTTAAAATATATAATCTTAATACTATGAAATTTCTACTACAAATAGTTTTTCTTGCAAATAAGTGCTAGATAATCACATCTTACGTGACGATAATCATAAATATAGTTTATAGTCTTAAAAAATAAGAATGAAGGTACAACAATTCACAAAAAGTTGAAAGTTGGTAAAATTGTTGAAAACATAATTATAAATTAAATTTAAAAAGCCCTCATCGATCCGGTACCAGGAAAATAATTTATTCGAGATTAAAAGTCAAAAAAATTGTTTTTTCAGCAAAAGAAAGATATTTCAATTAATAATAAAAATACATCTTTTATGAACGTTTATGTTGGTTACTCTATATCAAAAAATTAATTCAAAATATATGTATTTGAAAGTTAAAATCGTCATATTTAAAATTCATTTTTATTTGTTTCTATTTTATTAAAAACTTAAAAAGTTACAGCATATTTTGTTTGCCTATGTACTACCTCAATTTTATCATTACACACCTTTGGCACCTTTCCAATAAAAGTTGTAAAGCGCCGAATTTATAATGAATTTCACTCGAGAACCAGCGTCATACTAAAAAAATTGTTCAGGCCTGTTATTGCAAAATTTTGTTTTTTTATTAATTTTTTGTATTTTCCTTATTTACGAATACATTTTCAATACAATATATTTTTGGTCATTACCTTCACTTTATTGGATCTACATGAAGTGTATCTATGTAAATTTGTTTTTTATTTGGTTGCACAATCATTGCTCTACTTCAATTTAAAAATTTAGCTAGTTTTAAAGTTTTGACAAGTTCTAGCTCAAATTAATTTCCAGTGACTAGATTAAATTGTATTAAAACATGTCGGAACCATGTCAATTGTCGTTTTTCTTCCGCTATATTGATCTACATATTCATTTTTCTTCTTATAATTTTATTTCCTATTTTTTCTAGTCTAGATCTTCTAGAACTGGTTCTCAGACAATCTTTTCTGTGACCAGAAATTTTAGTCTATTGATTGCACTTAAATCTCACACTTTGGACTATAGATTTGTAGATTCTTTTTTTAGTTTTTTAGTTTTTTCATTTGTTTATTCGCTCTTTTATTTCATTACTACTGTTTTCTTCTTTAATGACCCCTATTTAATCCTAAATAAATTACATAATCCTAAAGGATTATTAGGTATTACTAGTGCCTAATTTAGAGCCGCTCACTGCAACTTTATCATTTATACTGACTAAAATGACAAGTTATACTGACCAAAATTCGGTTTAATACCGATACTTAAACATTTATACTGACCATAATATTATTATATACTGCTATGCCTCTAGCTTTTCAAATTTATGCATTTTCACCCTCTTGTGAAAATTTGTTGAGGTAACACAGATTATTTTATTTAGCTATGAGCTCTTCAAATTGTTTCTTAAATCGTAAATTAAAATGCTCAAATTTGTTACCTTTAATGTGGTATTAGACTTTTGCTTCACGTGCGCGCTCGCTCCGCATGAGGTATTTCAGCTGGCGTCAGTACGTCTCATCAAACAAATTTGTTCCGATTTAATTTTACGCATTGACTAAAATTATCACAAATTCTTCAACTTTTCCTTGTTTATTTAACAATTCGCACTTTACCACAATTAAATTAAACAAAAAAAATCAACTCAACTTAACTTATTTTATTAGTTTTCAAACAATTAACATTTTAAATTTTTATTGCGGGAATGATGTTCGTCCGCTAATCTACTCGACGTGAAGGCGTCAGCCCAAGTTTTGTACAACCTTCAAGTCCCACTCTCTTCACTTTATTTTTCGTTCTCCCCACCTTATTTACATAGCAAAATTTTAAATATTTTATACAATATGATACAAATAAATACTAAACAAATTTAAACTTTTAAATAATTTACAAAATAAATAAATTAATGTTGTTATGGTTTTCGAAACACGACAATACTGACCATTTTTTTTTTAAATACTGACATTTAATGATGAAAATACTGGTTAAAAAAATTAGTTTGCATGTAATTATGATAGCTTTAATTAAGCAGAGTTACTAGCTAATTCAAAATATTGATTATTATTTTAATTCTAGTAATTTGTAACTTCAACATATTGCTTTATTTTGCCCGATTTAAAAGAACTGCGACAATTTATTTGTTATTGATTACATTGGGTAGCGAAATAAATTGTATACATATATCGTTATGTAAAATGCGTTGTTAGTGATACTTGTTATTTCTGTATTGACTCGTAACTTTGTATCCATATTAGCCGCATAAAGACAGTTTAACAAAAGTGTTTTATTGCTGTGACATTTAAAATTCCCTAAAATGTAACAGTATTATTGAATACTTGAATTTTAAACATCGAAGAGATTTTAATAAATTTAATGTTATTGAAAAATGTATATCCACAACATAAAAATTTATTTTATTAGTTTAGGTTTACAGTAAACAAATAACTGTCAAGTGTATTGTTATACATTTCAAACAACCGGTATCAGTAGAGCTTATAGATGTTTTATTATTGAAAATATAAATACGCGTAGTACTCCAAACACTGGAATTTGATGTAAAATAACTGCCGACTAAATTCGGTTATGATGCAGTTAAATATTATGGTTTAAGTTTTTCTTTTGTAATTTATAATAAATTGGAAATATAATTCTGAACGATATTAATTCAAGCGGAAAATAAAAATTTAATTATATTTTATACAAAGATTAATAATTTTTCCATTCATATTTGATGGTTCTTATAATTTCTAATATCCTTTGCCTGAAATTCGACTTATATTACAAAATTCTCATGTTTGCGCTCAAGCAATAACTTTCAAGTATAATTTACTCAGTGTTATTAAGTAAACCGCGTGCGCTTAAACTTAATAGGTATCTAATCCTAAAAGCATGTTTTGCTTTTGTTTATAAATAGTTTGTTGTAGTAATGTTTACTATATTGCCACTAATAATTTTCGACTTATTCAGAAACCAAAAATGTATTCGGCAAGCTATAGTTTTAATAGAAAATTGAATAGATATAAGTTTTCTTTAGTGTTACCTTAAAGTTTTAGTATAATTCTCTCATAACTCATCATGTGTCGTCTTCAAAGTTGCATATTTGTTATAAACTTGCAATGTTGAATACAGATAACTAACAGAAGGGTTGTACAAAATAACTTGACACATTTTGAAGCTTGTTAAATAACTTAGTATCCCCATTGATGTTGCGAGTGTGTAAACAAGCCTAAATATTAAGCGGATTAAGATTAATATTGCTTTGAGATATTAATGATAGCCAACGTGTTTACGAACAATGATCTACATTTGTAAATTTATAACCTAAATTTCATAATTGATTTATGGTTTATTAATACCAAATTGTTATATTTTCTTCACTGAGAATTTCGAAATTAGTATATCAAATATCAAAGCTGAAGGTTCAACGTGTCTTTAGGAATGGACATACGGACAGCTTACCAATATAATAATAATTTACTGCATAATCAATTAATTTGTGGTTGTGTAATATTTAATACAATATTTGGTATATTATAAACATTTCAAACATTTGAGATTCTATCAAAATTTTAGAACCTAATATTGGTTTGTCCCATACATTCCTTTACTTGAACTAATCAAATTCCTTTTGAGTCTTTTGATGTGCTTTTAATTCTGTTCGTGCTACCAAGGCGCTACTGCCTAATATTTTTACTAACTTAATATTGAGCTTACTTCTGTATACACATATATTTTTTATTATATAGTAAGTAATATATTACATATGTCGTAGTACCGATTTATAAAAGCAATTGCGATTTCTTTCAAACCTTTATTTACATCTATTTTCAAATTGTGATTTTTAAATAATTTATCTTGCAAAACTTCAAATACATACATATAACTCAACGAAAATAACTTATTTTAATAAAAAAAAAATATTTTCAATTTTTCTTTTTTAAAACATTTAGTAAAAAAATTTATTAAAAGATAATTATTTTTTTATTTCAAAGAAATTAATAGGCAACCGATCGCATGTTTTATTCAAAAATTGATTCTACTTCCAACACACAATTTATCATAAAACAATGGAAACGCCCAAGGATGCGCTCAGATAGTATGTAAAACATACATTCATTCAAATACCATCAAATGTTTTACCATATGTTTTTACCACTGGCGTTGAGGTTATGTTGTGGTATTTAGATTTTTTAATAGTGTATGGTAGATATATAATTGGTTAATTTATATTTACATATTTCCTTATAAAGACTTCGTTATATTCTATATTTCGTTCCATCGGGTATAAAATAAATCAAAATATCGACTATAAGTGCGAGCATAAGTTACAAATTTTTCTTTCATCAATTATTACAGGTTTCTATTCCGGACGGAACTGTTGCCAATCCTTAGAAGTCTTTAATACAGGAACCGTGCAATAATTTGGACTATATAAGTATGTTGTAAGTGGTATAAGTACCACTAAATAATTTATATTAACGAAATTTCCATTTTTAATAGAAAATGTAATATATCATTTTAAATTTAACTTGATTGTAAAATAAAATTAAAGTAAAGTATAAAAATATAAAATATTTAAAATTTATATTCAACTTGAATTAAAAATATTACTTTGTCAATTTCTCAAGCAGAAAATTCAATTTCATGAAAATTTAAGAATTTATAAAATATATTTTTTAAATTTGTACATCAAATTGACAACGTTTTAAAAATGTTTACATGTATTTATTAGATTCAGTTTTATAATAATTCAATGTATAAGGTGGGTTGCAATAGGAAATCTTCTCTTCGTCCCAAAAGTCTCGTTATTAATTTGTAATCTTTTCCTAAAATTTTTGTAAGGATTTTTTCGATAAATTTGTATAGTATGTACCCCACGTTAGACGCCAATTTTAATGCTGTAATTTATTTATTAATATTAATATTGCATTATAATATTTCACGATAATTAACTATTTTTCTTTGAGTGTCATACACTATGCAGTGCGTAGACGATCAACTTGTCAGAAATTAAGATGACAAACTAGGGAATTATGAATAGAGTGGTCTCCCGTTGCCTTCTCCATAGTCCACAGATCGATATTGGGCTTTAGATCACAGCAGTGTATCCGACAGAATTCGAACCGCGATCTCTCACTTACCAATCTGCCGGTGTAGACTTTGTGCCATACTTTTTCAATCAATAAAAAAACAAGACAAATTCAAGTATAGCGTATAGTATAGTATAGCGTCAAATTAATACTTATGCACCTTCGTCTCTCGTTTTCTCCTTTAATTATAATTAAATTTTTAAGCAATTCTGTTTTAAATTAAACTACATTTCTACTGATTGAGTTATTTGTAAATAGAAAATAACTTAAAAGAGTTTAGAATTTTTTAAGTATTTTTGTGGTATTTAGAAACCACGAGTGTATTTACTGATTGTAAGTTATAGTACTCTAATGTAGTATTTAATTTATTTTAATTAATATAATCTATACATCACTACAGTAAATTACATTAAATATTTGCATATATTAGTCATTAGTCTTGCCTAGATGCACTTAGTTTTTTTTCTATTGAGATTTCCGTTAAGCTAGTTTCATCTAAACGGAAATTTATTTAGTTTGTTCGCATAGTTTCTGAAAACTAGGACGGCAATATTCTGCATTAGACATTTTGAACAAAACTGTAGAAACAGAAAGTTTTTGGTTTAATTAGTTGCTTTTAAATTAAATATTTTAATGTCTTTTTTAGTTACAATTAAAAAATCTAGTAACTTTAGTTATTACATATTGTTTTAAAGTTGTTTATGTTTTTAAAAGAACTGTACACCCTTTTAAAATATTACATTATTTAGTAATTCGAGTTACTAGGGCCTTCAATTGTAGATATGTATGTACTTCAAGATACATTAATTCTTAATTCATTGTTGTTTTATTTATATTATCTTATTTCTTCAATATGTTAGTGCTTGCTTAATTAGTAATTTACTGATAATAATCAATAGATAAGTGGTTTAGGGAGTGTAACTCGATATTAATCATATCAAATTTTTAGAATAAACCAAAAAATGCACAAACACTTTTTAGAACTACAATGTTTAAGTTAACACAATATAAATACACCGTATGTATATTATCGCAAACGTTTGCACCATACTATGGCATCATCAGGCAATGAACTAGAAAGAGAAACAAGAAAATTTCCGTATTTATCGACCAAATTGCAATAGAAAAGGGAAAGCGTAGGAGGGGGGTATTTTTAAAAATATTGTATAATTTTGTGTGAATTTACTAGAGAGTAGGGATATATGTATTTAATATAAAAGAGAAATAATGTAAGAGGACGTGAGGTAAGTTAGAAAGGGGGGGGGGGGTATTATTTATTAAAAATGTTTAGTAAGGGTGAGTTATTTAAATTAGATTGACTATTTAGTAATGAAAATGAATATTTTAATTTATTAATTTCTATAGCTTCCAAAAATTCCAGTTTTTTACTTTTTTGTTCAACGTGTAAAATTTTGTATCCCCCCTGTTTATGGTTTGTGTCTAGTAGGTGTTTCGCGAATGTCGATTTTACAACTGCAAGTCTGCGGGATCGTGGTGTTTATCAAATCCTGTTTTGAAAGATCTACTGGTATGAGCAATATATTGCAATGACCCTAGCTATACAAATTTATAAAAATTTGCCCAATCCAAAAATTATTCTAGCTGGTTGTACATCCATTTTTTTTATAGCTATAAGCTTTTCTTTAATTATTTAATTTTAAATAAATTGAAAATTTTTGTGGCGTAAATGTTTATTTTCAAATGTGCAACTTTTACCTTGCAATGTGTTCTCGCTCCGCCAGCTGTTCACCTGGACGCCTGATCAAACAAATTTGCTGCGACAATTTTAATTTCATTAAGATTAAATTTCACTTTTTAATTTTTTATCATTTACAAAATCAATATCATCAATTGCGGGAATAATGTTTGTCCGCCAGTCTACTCGATCCAAGATCTCAGCCCAAGTGTTTAAGCCCCTCTTTTTCCTACTTTTACGTTTCCCACCTTGTTTACATAGCAAATAATTTAATAAAAATTTTTATACACAATATGATAAATAAATAAATAATAAAACAAAATTAAACTTTAAAATAATTTACAAAATAAATGAATTATGATTTTCATGGTTTCGAAACACGACATTTTTTTTGATAGCATTCACAAGTGAGCTCATAAAACCCTGATTTAGTTAACATATCTGATTTTTATTTCGCGTTATTAATAGATTTGTTAAGTTTATTGTCCGTTTTAAAAACGATGTTATAATTGTTACTTTTTAAATATTTCACAATTTTGTTTGACTTAACATTAACGTTCGCGTTATTTTTTTTTTTAAATATTCGGATATATTGATTTGATAGAATTTTTTTTTTAATTTGGCGTAATAAGTTATCAATAAGAGTAACTTGGTAAGAGTGACGATAATATACATACGGTGTATTTAAATTGTGTTAACATTTTAGTTCTAAAAAGTGTTTGTGCATTTTTTGGTTTATTCTAAAAATTTGATATGATTACCGATAATAGTGTCACTTTTTTGTTTTTCGCGATTAAATTACTTTGGTTTATTGCTTTTTTGTTGTGAGTATGAGTCTCTCAATTGCTGGTCATTGAAAGATTTTAATTTATACTTTAATAAATTATATTGAGTCAATTTTAAGTTTTGTATAATTATTTTGTCACCCATTGCCTGGTGACCATTCTTTGATCATTTCATTTGTATTTTAATTTTCACTTGTTTGATTTTCTCTTCAAATATTTTAATAATAGGTAGATAATAAAGCGCGTGGGAGAAAGCTACTATGTAGCTGGTTGTTCTATTTCTTATGGATTTTTCCACAATAATTAATAAGCTGAGTTTACTCAGTGTGTGGAGAAGGTTTTTCTTCCAGGGAAAGCAACGTTTAGTTATAGGCAGTTTAGTTCTTTTTGGAGACTATAGTTTAGTTTGCTCCCCTTGTGTTCCAATATTATCCTTTTAGTAATATTCTTATTACTTTCAGGAAATTATTATTTGAAAGATCTGTAGGTATTTTCAATACCGCCCTCTCGATTTCTGGAACAAACTTGCCGGACAATCAACATCCATACATTTTCAATATAAAAATCGCCGTCACTATTTCTTTTTTTTTTCCTGATTTGTTTCATTTTACTTTGCTTGGTATAATATTATAGTAAACTTGGTTACTGTCGGAATTCCTATCACAAGAGTTTAACTTTTTCCTATTGGCCATTAGAAAGAGGACAATTTTCTGAGTATATTAACACAAATTCTTTTTAGGATTATGCAATAGTTGTCGAAATAACGGCATTTTAAAACTACGAAAGGCAGGGAAATGTAATATGATATACCCCGATGCGTGACGGTCCGTCTCACGTTGAGGTACGGTCTTGTCGGTGACTGTCTCATTTTGTTGACGGTACGTGTGCTTTGATATACTCTTAATGTTGTTGTCAGTCGCCGTCGACACCCGGGCGAATTCTATGGCTTCGAGTTCCACCCTTGGCAAGTTCTGTCATTCTTCAGGGATTTCTTTAATTATTTTGCCTTACACAAAAATATCTAATCATGCAGCCGTGTTAAAAGGTGTATCTAAAATACATGTAAATTTTTCATTTTTAAAATCAACTTTTTTCGAAAACTTTTGCATGATCCTACAAAATTTTTGTTCTAGTATGCTTAGAAAAGTGTCCTTTTACCAATATTCAATAGGAAAAAGTTAAAATCGCGTGATAGGAATATATAACTTAATAAATCAAAATCACAAATTTTACCCTTCAGTGCTTTTAATTTCCGACTATTACAAAGCACCTGATTTAATTTTACATATATGTATATTAGATTTTTAAACTCATAACTTTGCGATGTCTAAAAAGTACAAAGTAAAACAAAATTTAATGATAGGTGAAACTACAACATTTAAACATTTACGGCGTTATGCATAGTCACATTCTTAAAATTATGCTAGTTGGTAACTATTCGTTGGTATATGTTATAGTAGATAAATATAGGAAATTTATTGTTTGTGTATTATTAATCGTGATTTTGCACATCCATTGAATCAAACCAGTGAAAGAAAGAAACAAAGCATAAGGAAATAATAAATTCTCAAATTGCTTAAGAAATGTGAAAACTCACTTGTTATTTTACACAATTACTATAATGTACTAGTAATAGCAATACGAGAGAGATTAATATATTTACAGTAAATTAAGAATACATAATTTACAACCATCAATTTTAATAAACTGTGGTATTCAGAAGTGCACCATTTTTCACTTTTTTTACACTAAAATCGATGTTTGTTTGTCTTGCAAGAGAATATTGCAAAACCCTGTCTAGTTCCCGTAGACTGATTGGTCGCCAATTTACCTTTTTTTTAGGTTAACAAGTCTACCAGTTGATATGAGTTATTATGTATAAATTGTTTGGTTACGAGTAACACAGTTTTTAACAGTGTATTTAATTTTCACTAATAGGATTGACTAATTTTATAGAACAAACAGTTAAAGTAGGTTAAAAAATTAAAACTACTTTAATTCGCCTTTTCGGTAAACACAAAATGTAAAATTCCTGTTTATAGATAATGTAAAAATCAGTATTTTCGAATTGTTGTTGTTTGATTATGAAATAGTTGAATGTCCTAATTTTTACACATTTTACGATAAATGAATGAAAATGAAAACGATTGAAATGCTTCGAATGAAGCCTGACTGAAAGCAAACGAATGAAATGAAAAAAAATTGTTACTCTTGATTTTTATAATTCCGATTCGCGTATATCTGACTTATACATAATCAAACTCAATAAAGAAACTAAGTGGATTTAGGTAAAACTAATTTAGTCAACATTTTGTAGTTATTTAATTAAATTACTCGGGACCATTTGAAGTTAATCTGAAGATTTTTCAGGCATTAATATTTAATCACATTATTTATTTTTTATAGTATATTAGCAGCTTTGCATCTTCTCGACCGAAAAAAAACTTTCTGGAAATATTTTACAATTAAGAATGTGATAACTTGAAAATCTTCAAATAACATAAATTCTGATTTTGTAACTTTTTTAGTAATTGGTGTACACCGTGAAATTTACATACTTAAATACGGTCACTTTTATGAATGCTTGAACAGTTTTTAAAATTTTACAACTTTTGCATATAATTTTCAAAGCCTTTTCTCTTTCTGTTTGGTGCAATCAAGGTAAAGTTTTCTTGATTAAGTTAAGTAATTGTTGTGGGATTATATAATCGCTAGGCCACTTTAGCGAAACTCCAATTATTAGAAAAGTTATTTTAAAAATACGAACTACTACTTTACTTTTATTGCACATAAAATTGTTAACAATTTCTAGAAATGGTAGTCGTTCTTTTGGGGCAATTGCTGTAATCATAAACTGAAGCTAATATTAGCAATTTTGTTGCTAGGCACGTTTCGTTGTAACCTATCAATACTAATTTATTGCATGCTGCATCAAAGTTTACCCAGTTTACTCAAGAGTGTTACATTTAAGTCAGTGGAAATCTTAAAAATATTAATGATTTATCATTTGAACTAGAAAAACCAAAATTCAGAAATCTCGAATTCACATTTAGGTAATTTTAGAGTACTTTTTTAGGCGTAAATTAATTTTATTGGCAATGCAGAGAATTAAATTGTTCAACACGTTAAATAATAGGTTAATTTGGTACATAAATAAAGTAAAACTACTACATCAGCCAATTTCCAATTGGCTAATTGACCAGCCAAAACAAAACTTTATTGAAAGAGTTATGTGTGGCAGCTTTGGGATTTGTTTGATCGGTATCATTGCATAAAACTTGCTGCAAACTTTGATGAACTTGCTGTTTTTTACAGTTACCATCTGATTTATGATGTTACTAAAACAAAAATATAATTTAAAAAATATTTTCCAGTTTTATTAATATTAAATTAGTTATCAAGCAAAATGAAAAATTATTTCAATTTAAAAGTTGAATTTTTTAAGTAAAATCATAAAATTGAAATTTCCTTTATTAATTTTTAATTTCATCAGTGACTTGTGAATTTTATAAATCGAGATTGTTGGTGGTGCTTTTTATGATGATGAACATATTATTCCAATGTAGGATACCTATTCGCGGTTACGAAAAGGTGTTAACTCTTCATAATTGGATTTGAAAATTTTATTGAAAAAAAATTGCTGTTTCCCCAATTTAAAGTCTATAAATTTTAATAAGATTATCATGAAGATGAAGCAGTCTACATGCATAAACGGCTTTACCGCTTTACAAGGTGGTTATTAAATTTTGATCTAATCTTACACCCTTGATGTCGCACAAGTCTACGTTAACAGATTGCATTATTTAAACAGACAAGAAATGTAATTTCCGACAACGTGATTTTTTAGTAAAATAGAATGAAGAAACTGGAATTACAAGCATTTGGCGTAAGACAAGGATTTAACATTCCTTACTCGCATTTCTGTATCTCATTAAGAGCAAGGTTATCAAAAAATTGAATCTAACGTGCAACGGACTTGAATACTGATTATTCCGGAAGTTTAATATTTTTAAAGTACCCTTGTATTTGTAGTTCCACATTTTCAGAGTTTTATGAAAAAATTTCATTTCATTTAAAGTACCAATCTACTTTTTAATTATTTCGAAACCAATCTACTGATTGTTGACTGATTAATACTTTTTGTTTGACGACGGTCATTCTGCGTTCTGCAGTTCTGATGTTACAGTTGGAATACATCGTCAAGGACCAGGTTACTTAGGATACGATTCCAGGTTTATTGTGATAAATAGGTTTGTCATTATTTTATAATGTAGGTGTCCATTACACCGGTATGTTGCCTGACGGTCAGATTGTGAATAACAGTATGTTCGGGTCCGTTAATTTAAAAGAAAAATTTAACCTGAAATTTATTTATTCACGAAATCAGTTCCAAACAACTGTAGAACTTTAAGCACCAAGGTAATTTAAATCTAGAAATTAAATATAAATTATGGATCAAGATTGCTAGTTGTATAATGGTGTCTCCGCATATTATCCGATGAACACCATATTTTTTTTGTTCGTTTTTCAGATAACGTGAGCCTCTCTACTAAGACGTCTAATGTTTGGGATGCCTTATGTCATTAAAACATGGACAAACGTGTTGCCACGACAAAAACGCAAGCATGTCCATGCTAAAAAGCAAATAATCTTTTTTTCAAAATTGATGTAGCCCTGTAATATGAACTAGAAGATCTAAGTAAAAATTAACATTTTTGTAATGTTTAAATTTTATCTGATTAAATAACTAGGTGGTGTGTGTATTTTACTTATGAATGCCAATAGCTACATAATTAATTTGACGTTCGAATGAATAACAAAATTTAATTATACTATCATTAAAGCGCTGAAATTATTCAATAAAATTGCACATGGAAACACAATTACTTAATACATTAAACTTTCATGAGTTAAAATTTGATTGAACAAACTATTTTAGTATGTTTAAAATTAATATGTAAGCAACTTTACAACTTTGTTTTAATAAACAGTTTATAATAATTAATTTCATTCTTAAAATCGATTATTTTGAACAAATTATAAACATGAAAGGATATTTTTATTTTCTAATTTTCTTTATGTAAAATTTGATCAACATAACTAATACCGATTTTGTTAAAATTAGCTTGCTTAATTTGACTTGAGAAAATATCGCCCCAAATTCTTTAGATTTTATGCAGTAATCTTGCATTTGTAGAGACTTTTCTGAATATTAATAAATGAGCCAAAAGCAAATGCCGCTTATAAAGTTAAACTTAGAAAATTTTGTAATTTACTTACACTTTCATAAATTTCATTTATGAGAGCACTCTCTTTAGTAACAGCAAACTTAATCGTAAAGTTAGAAGTTACAGTCAAACAAACGACATTATACGGTCCTCTAATTGCAATTCTAAACTTACATTAAAGTTTGAATTTTAATTTTCTTCGCAATTAAATTTATTATAACTGTATAAGAAACTGATATAAAGCACTTTCTATTTTTGGTAGAAAATTTCAATCGTTTGTTCAGATTTCAGCTTCTAAGCAGCGATACATTTGCTGATTTGAAAATTACCAAGTAAAATAATTTCAATGGAATCTAGCATTTGGAGCAATAATTGCGTATTATAAATATTATTAGTTCATTAAAAATTCAAACCGACAGTGTCGGTTATAAAATTTAAGCCTATTCAATACTTAGGTTATCTCCAAGTGTTACATTTACTCAATTTAGAACTTCTGCTAAGATAGTTTTTCTTTTTTGTGTATAAGTAAGTTTGTCAGTTTTAAAAACCTTCTTCACATTTTTTTAACTATTTTTTAGTTTAATTTTGTAATAATATTGTAGAGAAATTTTAAAATTAAAAAAATAATGTTTTTTGAGGAAGGTCGTAACAATATTGTTACTCATGTTTCCTGGTAATTACTTTTTAAAACCTTTAATTATACCTGTATTGTTTTTGACATTTTACCCAACTCATCAAAAAAATTTAACCATAATTAAATTTTTTCGTAATTCTAAATTATTTAAGTAGCTAAATATTCAAATATTTGTTATATTCTTTAATTTTTTTATTTGGCCGCATCCGCATTATATCACATAAACGCCTTTGAGGTCGATGACTAGAAGATACTGTGTATAAAATTTTATATTCAAGCTTATGTAATTAAACTACTCCAAAGCTTTGCTTATATTTTCAGCTGCATACGAAAAACAACAAACCTAATTTTTTTCCGTACGTTTTTTGTACTTCTGAACTTTTTTTAACAAAGTCGTATCGATTTCATCCTAAAATACACCAATATCAATAACCTAGCATAAAAACTATTTAAACCAAACCATCACTATCGATTGAATTTAAGTAAAAAAGCAGGCTTTCGCTATTCATTAATTTTAATCAAATTTTTTTATATTAATAATACCCAACAGATCCACAAGCTCTAGAATTCAACAGAGACAATCCATGATTATTCTAACTTCTATTTTTAACACATTTTAAATTCTTATTAACTGCTTATACTAATAGCAGATTAAAATTTTAAAAGTTTACCTTATTTAAATTAATTTAAACTATGAATAAAGCAATACAATATATAATATAATAATAATATATTATAACAGCAGCTAACAATGTCAATGACAAAAGAAGAGAATATAAAAATAATGTAAGTACTAAAAAGTGCGCAAAATATATTTCAGAGGAATATAATTTTTATCGATATAAAATTAGTTTAATGTTTATATATACTTTTTATCATGGGGTTTAATAACATAGCTTTTTGAAAATTGTATGAGAAAATACATTTTATCCTAACCTATAAGATTGCAGTTGTTGCTATACCAAAACTAATATTCTTTAAATATATTACACTAGGGTGAACAAAACCGATTAACGTAAAATTTTATTTTAGCATGAAGTAAAATTCGATTTTTTGTTATAAGAATATATCTCTCAGTAAAACTCATAACGGTTTTCGGTTTACCGGAAATTTACTAAATTATAACGATTTTATCAGTGTCTTTTTTTATTAACCATTTTAAAACCTTAATATAAAGTTTAACTTTATATTATGGATAATCTCTTCATTATTATTATTCCAAAAGAGTTTTTTATTGTTATGTTTTCATATTAATCCACTTAAATAATTTTTCGCATTTTGACTGGTAATGTGCTATTTTATTAAATTCAAAATCATTTATTAAAGTGGCACTTTATCACATAGAAATGTCACTTTACTATATAGTAATGTCACTGTCAATAAAAAACTACTGGATAGAAGATTGTTTATTTCAATATTAGAATCATTAGCTGTATTCTTTTTACCTATTTTAAGTGAGATTGTACTGAGATACTCAGTTACTCAGTTGAAAAGTTGTTTTTTTACCGTTTTGACATAAGTACTGTGCCGTGCCGAACTGAGTTTTACGTGACAAAATTATCCCCTTCCATACCCAAACTGATCTTGCCGTTTTGAAGTGTTACAACTGAGACAAATTGGGAAATGGCTCGGATTGGTTGATTTGAATTAAACTTGTCACTTATTGCAATCATTTTAATATTCACTGCACCTTAAATCTTTAATTTGTCTTTTTGAAGTTTATGTTGACATTATACAATAATAAAAAAAAACAATTTGGTTAGCATTGCCAAACTTCAAAATAATTAAATTCAAAAATTACTTAATAGTAAATTTTCGTTGTTCTTTTTACCTTATCTTTTTCTCACTTTGACTCAGTTAATCTCAGTTCATCTCAGCTTACTTCTCAGTTGTGCAACTGAGATGGAAATAAAATAGGTAAAAAGAATACAGCTATTGTTATACATTTATACATATATATTAAAAGTACAAAATTATTATTCAAACTAGAAAACTTAACAATCTCACTTTTATAATTAATATTATGTAACATACACAAAATTTGAATCAAAAACTAAAAATTAACTGTTATGTAAATAAATAAATCCGTGTCTGGTTACTAGATTACGAAAATTTTACACAAATATCTATTTAGAAACTTTTTGAATTAGCAATAACTCAAGAACGGCGCTAGATATCGAAAAACGGAGTAAAAAATTGGCCCTCCTCGCTTCATACTTACCCCCCGTGAATTATCGGTAGGAAGGCATACGAAAAAATTTAGACCGATCGCGCGCAAAAAAAAATTTACTCATAAACGTCTAAATTCATATTTTAGATTAGATTTTCACAAAATACGAAAAAATTGTATAAACAAATCTCGTAAGAAAAGTAGTTTTACTAAACTCATATAGCTTTTAAGTTACTCGCTCGCTGTGCTCGCTCATACTTAAAAGCTATATTCGTTTAGTAAAACTTTACTTTTCTAAACTTGTTGTTTAATATACTATTATTACCACTATTAGATTTTTAAACAAAAATTTCTCAACTTACTGACTTTATTTTTAAATATTTTTTTAACGATTATTTCCCACATAATAATAGTATATTATATGCCAAGGTTGTGAAGACTGTCATTATTGACCTAGCGTCAAAATGATATTCTGAGGTGCAAAGCACCGAGGAATATAAGGCGCGGGATCTATAATGGTCTTCACAACCGTGGTTTGTATACGATTTTTTCCACTACTAGATTTATTACCATTTTTTTTAAGTCTTGTTAATAAAAAAAATTATTTAAAATATTAAATCAAATGACAACTTTGTTTTGTTTTGTTGATTTGACAGGTGTTGGCAAGTTTAGGTTAGCTGTCATAATTAAATTCAAGTTTTTTAAAAATATTTTAAACAAAATTATTCTATTAAGAAAACGTTTTGATAAGTTTAAATGCATTTAAATATCATCTTTTGGTTATACAAAATCTTTTTTAATAACATTTGTCTCATAAACATTCGCCAAACTATAGAAAAATATCAATATGTTCATTATTAACTAGCAGTGTATAATGAAAAAATTATTTACTAGTAGTCTGAAAAACGTGACTTCAGGTGCAACTTGGCTAGGTTATAATGATAGCCTATATGACTAGTAGTGGAAAATATATTTTATATATTTTTATTAGTATAACAGCTTCTTGATAACAATTCGGCGTAATATAAGTGTTTTTGTAAAATATTACAAACGAATTATTTTTAAATTATATAATCGTAGATTTTCAGGTTAGACCGTTTGTAAATTTTGGGTTAGAAATGAAATAAAAGCAAAGTTTTTAATTTGTTAAAGAAATCTTAATTTGTTTACATTTGAGTTTGTCGGGATTTTGGTAGACACATTTTTGCAGAGATTATTCTTATCAGGTTAAAATATTAACTAAAGCGATTAACAGAAAACTTATTAAATGTATGCCTACATAACATTACACAACAAATCTTGCAAAATATGGTTTCAACTTTAAACTTTAGATTAAATTTTTTTACATAATTCCAATATACAAAAATATAAAATTATCAAGGTTATATTAAACAATTTTTCGATATAATTAACAATGAAAATCTCGTTTCGTTACTAACTACCCTTAAAAATTCATTAAACATTTTTGGTTAAAAAAAGTAACGAATCGTACGAAGGCAACGTTTTAAGCAGATTATACTCAATTTAATTTTGAATGAAAGAGAAACACTCTGGTCGAGAATAAAGTGGCACGAGGTTAAATAACATAATGATTAGTGGGTATAATAACGAACCAAGTTAACAAAGCAAACTAAATTATCATTGTGGTTATATGGCAGTTATGCACTTAGAATTTCGCAAGAAGATCTTATAAAATTTTTTATTAATGCAGGAATGGAACTTGTAATGAAATATTTAAAATAAAAAATTATTCCTATTCAGTATTTTCTTTACCATAGTAAATTTAAAAATTCTTTTAAATTTTATGTAGCCATATTCTTTATTTTTTGAAAATCAAATTTAAAAAGTATTTATAATGAGAATGAATATGTAAAGTAAGTATATTTACATAAATGTCGAATACCTTTATCTTGTTTATCATGTTTACAGGCTGAATTGAATTCGGTTCGTTAGGTAGCTTGCAAAATTCAAATCATCGCAGCAAAATTTTCTCAAATACGATCTTTTGTATTTGTAGACCTAAAGAAAACAAATAATATATTTTTATTTCAGATAATATTTTAAAATATGACATTGATATGTGTGATTTTCAAATAAATGTACATTATATTATAAGTTTTATTCTATTTGCTTCTTTAATATTGTTGTTGTACTTTCCACCTTTATTGATTTTCGGAAATTTTGTTCGGAAATTTTCACGTAATTTTAAAATTTTTCTCTTACGTGCACTATCTCTTTGCATGAGTACAGTTTAGTACAATAGATAGTCTTTATTATAATTTCCAAAAATATAGCAACGCCATCTATCGCATTGAAAAGTACGCACAAAATATATTACGCGCAAAAATACGCAAAAATATTTAAGGTATTGAGCTACTATTTGGAAATTAAAGAATACTACATCCCTGTATACAATTTTAATGCGCCGTGCTGTTACTTAGTTTAGAAGCTAGATTACAATATAATAGGTGACAATACATAATAAAATTTTGTAACAAACATACAATTTTGTAAGTGTTTTGTTATCAATCTTGGCGACAAGAAGAGTGTGGTTAAACAGCAGATGTTATAAAATTAAAGGTGATGATAGAAACCAATTAATACTAACACTATATACATAAATTCTGTTTATTTTTAAATGTTTTTACGGTTTTATGATCATTTTTGTTTGATGAAAACTAGTCTTGCATATAGACTAGACACCACAAGTTAGTGAAATATTTAATAGAACAAATCTTGTAATATAAAGTAAGTGTTTTTTCTTATAGATTATCCTAGAATATAAACAGTGCAAAATCAAACTATAAGTATTTCTTCTGACTTAAATAGTTTCTAAATGACTCCTGCTTTAAGTTTGGAATTAAAACCTTGTGGGAAATCTAACCACCGACCTTCAACTTACCAGACAATTAGGTATAAAGAAAGTAATTAAGTTCTTAAACTTTATCACTTGTACTTACTAAAATAATGCAACAATAATTAATGGGTTGACTTTAACAAACTTACAGCTTTTTTGCATTTATAATAAATTTAAGTATTCCAAATCAACTATTTCTATTATAATATGTGTGCCAGAATTATACATTAAAATTATTTAAAAGAAAATCTTAAGTGCGTTTAAGCTTTGATAAACAGTTTCCAAAGGTTTATATAAAAAAACGTTTACCATAAGTTCCTAGTACTAAATTCAGTTTAAAAATCCTCTTTCACTTTACAACTTATTTTACCTGTGTAAAGCACGAAAAACGGTTTTTTGATGGGTTTTCGTTACTCTACCACGTACATAACTGAATACATTAAAGTTAAATAAGGCACTTGCGGTCCAATCCTAGCAGTTCATTCGCAAATATACACCCCAAGCACGAAGAGAACTTTTAGAATATTAAAGAAGAACAAAAACGCGCCAAGGGATAAACAATATGAAATAGATTTTAGGGGTAAAAGTAATACCACGAAACACTACTCTTTAAATAAAATTCATTTGCCGGAGTATTTCTTGGTTGAATTGAAAACTCTTTGATTTCGTCCGTATTTGTACGATTCAGTAACAAACAATGGTTTGTTTACATTTTTGCTATACTGATGTAAATATTCTACAAGGCATTTTGTTGAAAATGTATGTATATCTTTTACAGTTTAGTTCAACACAATTCAAATAAAATAATATTCGCAAAAACTGAATGATAAATATATCAACTTTAATTTTTCATTTACCTATGTATGCATAATAAACTCTGCTTAACAAAGTAAACGTACATTAGAAGAAAAAATTATTTTGTAACCAGGGTAATTGTTTTTTGTTATAGAAAATTGTTGAAAAATCCAAGTTAAAATTTGTATACCTTTTAGTAAAATGTAATATTTTGTTCATAGTCGTTGAAAAATTTAAAAGGTGATTATTTTATAACATAAATGGTAAACGTAAGAATCACATAAAACGTTTTTCCTCGCATTTTCACGAACATTTTATTATATTCAATATCGATTTGGTAAAATAATTTTCTTATTCTTTTTAAGTTGCATTTCACCATTAACAGAATCTCGCTTGACAGGAAAGTTATCAAATGTTGTTTTTATTTCTTATAAGTTTTGTAAATCTTTTGATGGAGACAAGCTGGAAAGTATCGCTAGTAAATCTGGTATAATAGTTTAAGTAAAATATCAATAACTGTTTATAAAACTAAAACAGGTTAAATCAATGTAAAATTTTTCGATAAATCTAGTGTTTTAAAACTATAAAACAATTTGCAGTACTTTGGGTGCTTATTTTCATGTTCGATAAAATTTAGAGTTAGATTACAATGACAAAATTTATCTATTTTTGCTATCGTAAATTACGATTTGAGATTTGCGCTTTAGTAAAACTGACTTTATAGTTCAATACAAATAAAAGTTATAGATGCAGTGGTGTTAAGCAACAAGATTGTAAAAGATTGTGTTTGTAAAAAGTTGTTAAATTTTTCAAGTACTTAGCAATCCTCAAGTTTATTACTTAGAGCCGCTACATCATTGTCGAATATAGGATATTATGGTAAAACTTGTTTAATATTTCCATTTTACTTTAAATTTAAATATGAAAATGAAAATATGGAAACCGATAAAACGTTGACGTAAATTTAGAGAGAATATTGCAAGATTTTATATTATGTTAAAAAGCAAGCGAGATTATCCTGACACTAAATTGTTGTTAAGAGAATTGCAAGAAGCGGAATAGAAGATAAAATTTTTTATATAAAATGAAAATCTGACGATGTAATGTTGCTGCAAGTAGAAGTGAAAACAACATCAGAAAACTAATTTTTCTGGTTTGTATGGATAAATTAATCACATTTATTTTGCGACCAAACGCTTAAAAATACTATATCGTCAAAATAAATGAAAATCGTCTGATTTATATTAAGGAAACTTTTTAACTCGAGTTTAAATACATTGAAATGCAAGCCACCAAAATATCTACCGAAAAAGCAAATTACCCGAAAAGGGAGTAGGGTAGGCTTTTTTGTTTGTAAGATCTAAGATGAATAGTAGTAAATCTTAGCCACTAGACATGAAGAATGACTTGAACTCTCCTTGGAAAAGGGGAGAACTGTGACGTGTGGTTACGAGAAAAGAGAAGTCAGGTTGATTACATCTTTTATTCTTCTCACAAAACTCAACATAAACTTTGCAAATATTACGCCTGAATGAAAAATGTAACATATTTTATATTCAAAAGTTTTTGATATTTTATATCAATATTATTGTTAGGTATTATCAGAAACTTTTCAAGTTAAAGGGAAGAAAGCAGAAATTATGTAAATTGATGCGTATACTGGTGCATTATTCACTTAACTAATTGATAGAATAAATGCGACAGTTAGCGTTCACGTAGTTTAACTTATAGTGTATTTGCAAAATATTCCGGAAAATTAACACACATTTAGGCTTTAAGCAAAACTAAACTCATTAAAACTTCTTCAATTAATAAATTAAGTGCCGGAAATCTGTTAACTTGATAATTAAGTAGGCAATTTTATAGATCACATTTGAAGACTTTTTAGCTGTTTTATTTTTTAATTACAAAACGCGAAACAATAGACTTGCACGATAATGCAATTATTCATTTTATTAAAAATTAATTTAAAATAATGGAATTTAAACTGGCATTTCAATATACATAAAAAATGCTAGCAGCAAGAATTATTTACCCGGAATAATGATCGATAACTCGGTTTCCGGAATCGAGGTAAACTCTGTCTCATTAATCGACCATTACATGCGCATCACCGGCAATGCAAATCACTTTAGAGCTTCCAATACGTAATATTTCCGCCAATATTGAATAAAGAATAAGAAATTGAATATCTTAAAAGTATTCTATTGTATTGCTATTTCAATATAATTTCAAATATAAATCATATTATCCTAATACTAACTGCCACATCAGTCAGTTTTGATATTTATCTCAATAATATAGTATCTATTAAACGTATAATTAGAATTTAACTGAGGCAGTTCAAGTTGTAAAGTTAATGAATCGATTTTATGTATTACTCTACAAATTAAGTCTTTCGTATTAGAATAGATACTCAATAAAATTGATTTTAAATTTAATTACAAAATGCAATATATTAAGTATAGCTTCCGATTAAATCCGTAAGAATGAGTACGAAGCACGAAATAAAAACCTGAAATGCTCGTCGCCAAACGTATACGTCTGTGACATCTGATTGCGTGAAAAATCATGAAATAATTTAAATTTTGACAACATTCCACATAACAAGTTTGAGTTATTGCGGCTATTTTAAGTAAATTTATACAAATTAATGTTAATAATAACTTTTTATTTGTTAATTTTTTTATTAATTTAATTTTAATTTATCTAAATTATTTTAATTTACAAATTAAAATAAAATCTATTTAAATAGTCACGTTTAATATAATTAAGTTTTAACTCCCAAAATATAGAAATGTCAGTGTTTTCAGCGTTTCGATCTACAGTGCAAGGTTTAGCTGCCATTTTATTATAAATAATCTATTGCAGTGATCCTTTCAAAAAATGTTTATTTTTTCGCATGCACTATAAGTGCTCCAAGCTTGCTCTTAAATGCGGGAGATAAGACGGTCGTATCTCAGGTTGGGTTCTATCGTTCTCAAAAATAAAAATAAAATTCTTCTAAGGCAAATAAAAAATAAATTCTCCAAAATAAATCTTCTTTAAAAATTAACTATCCAAAATTAATTAAATGTAAAATTTTAACTTTCTTCAAAGGGATCGAAGTTTTAATTTTAACCTTATCTAAATCGCCCGCTTATCAACAGCGCCATTCGTTCCTACGAATGAAATTTAAATTTTCCAATTTTAAATAATTCAAATTCAATTTTTAACTTCAATTGCTCTTCCAATTTATCAACCAAATTAATTTATCACCTTTCGGTAGCAACTTATCAAAAAAAAACTTATCCAAATCAATTCCAAATCTCAAAAATATATCTCCAAAAAAGCGCAATAATGCATTCGGATAAAATTACTACATTTAATCAAACTCAAAAATTTACTCATCACTTCAAAAATAAATTTCACAAAGCTAAAAACCAACGAGCCAAAAGTCGCACTGCTTACTCTCGCGGCGACTCGTGGCAAAAAACCTCGTCTCTCTGTCGATTCGCCCCCACCTCTCTAATTTTTCAATCCTACAACTTAAAATTACCAAAACAAAATTTTCTTTAAAATGCACAGGGTGGGTGCAAATTCCTTTGAAACACCACACTATATTATAATAGGTGGTTGAAAAAGGGTATTTAAAATTAACGTAAAGCAAATACATGCAGACTAGGGAGCGGAAAATTGTTCTAGCTCTCTGAATGCGCTGAACGGCGCTGAATGCATTGCTGTGATTCCATTGTGATTTCCTATTTATATAGTTTTTAGGATACATCCTCAAACCTATTAGTTTTAAAAATAATAATAGTAATTAAAATTTTCTTCTGAATTGAAAAAGTTTTGGGGTACTGTTGCGTATCCCATCCCACGATTTTAACTTTTTCCTATTGAAAATACGTGAAAGGACACTTTTCTAAGCATACTAGAACAAAAATTTTGTAGGATAATAAATTAGTTCTCGCAAAAATTGAATTTGAAAAATTTAAATTTACATGTATTTTAGATACACCTTTGAACACGGCTGCATGATTAGCCGATTTTGTGTAAGGCAAAAAAATTAAAAATATCCCTGAAAAATGACAGAACTCGCCAAGGGTGGAACTCGAAGCCATAGAACTCGTAAGGGTGTCGACATCGAATGAACACAACATTAAGACTATATTAAAGCACACGTACCGTCAACAAAATGAGACCGTCACCGACGAGAGCGTACCTCAACGTGAGACCGACCGTCACACATCGGGTATATCATATTACATTTGCCTGCTTTTCGTAATTTTAAAATGCTGTTATTTCGACAACTATTGCATAATCCACAATAATTTTTGGGTTAATATACTTAGAAAATTGTCCTCTTTCCAATAGTCAATAGGAAAAAGTTAAAATCGTGAGATGGGATATGCAACAGTAACCAAGTTTTGCTTAAATTATTTTTAATTTATGAATTTTTCCAACTATTTGAAACTATCGTTAAGATTTAAATATTCTCATATTCAATTATCTTATAGCAAAACTATTGCTTATCTAAATATTTAATAATTAAATGCAATAATTTTATTTGATATAAAGTCGAAAATAAACAAATATAAAATGTGAAAATTAAATTAAATTAAATTAAATGCACAAAATTAATGTTTGATTTTATTCTATTAATTTATTTATATTCAGTAAATTTTGATCAGAGTATGCATTTCTACGAATAAAAGAAAACTCATTAATATCAATAAAGCAAACAATTATTCTAAACAAGTTTAACTTAAATTATAGCTTTTCCTTGCACTATTTAAATATTAAAATGAACGTAATTTTTACTCCAGCTCAATTTAATTAAAATTAAAAAAAAATAAGTTTTTATACAAACTGTAACATATGAGATCGTAAATTAAAAGTCGGTTGCTTTACTTCTCATAATATAGCTATCCACAATATTCATGTTTTAATTTTTCTCTTCGGTAGGAAACAAATTTTTAAGTAAAACAAAGGCTATTACAGAATAGGTATTTTAATATAAATTACGAGATATTTGTTCAAAGCAGTTTCAATTACAAAAAAATTAAATAATAATAAAGTAATTACACAATTTCATTTTAAATTTTTACACGGATATAAATAATGTTTTACTTTTACCTATTTTTTTACGTTTACCTATACTCTATATAACATGATGACTATAGATATGTTATATTCAATATAAGTGCTACTTATCAGTACAACATTTTTCCGTTGCTCAATACCGAAATCTGGTAGATATTAAATGATTTTATTTTCTATAGCAAACGTTAAACTGAACCTCAAGGGTAGATAAACTACTTTTAAATAATCAAACTAAACAAATGTTAAATTAATGAATTTTAACTGTTTAGTAAAGAATACATACTTACATAGAAACATAATATTTAAAAAACACTAAAAAATGACAATAATTCACATTTAACAGGTTAGAACTAAGAATATTTGAATAACCAAAAAATAGAATTCTGAAAAATTACGTTACTATAGAAATGATAAAAATTTAAAATAAAAAGTTTGTAATACATTATAAGGGCCCTTATTTCACAATTATTATTGATCATCGGTCGTATTTAACATAAGAAAAACGTAAAAATAATGAGAAGCAAGAGAAAATATACACCAAACAAAATTGAAAAAATTAAAATTAAAAAATCAAGAAATTTATTTTAGTTTAAAAATGAATGCGTGTGCTTACCAAATAACCAAAAACTAAACATGTCACGTGTCTGACTGAAATTTTTGGGTTAAATAAATGAAAATTAATCTTTAACTCAAAATAAATTTCATTTTTTAGGTTATTTTTCTATTTAAACTACTTTTAATTAAATTTCCATTAAAATTTCAAAGAGTCAGTTATAATATCAAATTGTCAAATATTAATTTCATACACGACGATAAAATTTAATTATCGATGTGCGAAAAATAATTCACTCATCACTTTGCCGCTTATGAATTAACACTTTTCGCTACTCGATAAAAAAAACTTTTTCGTTTTATATGAAAAATAATTTTTATTTTAGTCAAAAAATATGTGTGTTATTTATGCATGTTAGTAAATTTTATGCTTTAAATGCATTTCAATAATGCGCATTTTGTAAAAAATTTACAAAAATAGAAATATTTTATATTTTAATAGAATATTATTTTATCGAATATCTTATTATTTAAAATACTATCGTTAATATTAACGTAGCTAATGTAGTATAAATACTAAAAATACGGAAAATATTACCGTACTTGTAAAGAATACAATGAAACTGATTTTAGAAATTGTTTGAAAGTTTCTGAAACTACTTTTTATTAAGTTTATGTTTTATAGCCAGAGCGTTTATGATCCGGAAAACGTATTTAATGCACTACCTACGGCTACAATCGATAATAGAAATAGCTAAACGAAGTTTTTATAATAAATTATAAAACTATTTAACATAAAATTATTCCCTCGATATTTATTGCTTCGGTGAGCATTTATGATTCATTCTAGTGGAGTACTAACGTAGTTAGAAAACTCAGAGATAGATATCAGGCTTTTACAATTCAGCAGTACAGCTAGCGGAAATTAGATTCAAACGTGCAAATCCATATTACTAAATAAAAACAAATTAGAAGAAAATTTATATACAATATAAATTATATTTTTAGTTGTTTTTATACTTTTACTTAGTTTGTAATTTATAAGGTTATTAATGTTCCATATTTTCTTCTTTTTACTTTCTCTAAGATCGGTTAATCTGTTTTACAATTATTGTTACGAGTTTCCTAAGCCACAATAATTATTACTGTAAGCTTATTATTGTTTTATATTTGAGGTAGCTATACTTGAGTGTTAATAATTGATCATTAGACTAATAACCATCTCTTCTTATCAATTATTATGCAATTTACTATTACAAATAATGAACGTTAACAATATCATCAATATAAAAATAGTGCTTTGTCGATAATTTAAATTTTGCTTAGCAATGACATGCATTTTGCATCCTGATGATTAGCTTTATAAAACAAATAATAATAATACATTGCGTAGTGAAAATATAAAAAGCAATGCTGTTTATAGAAAATATGCTGAAATGTTATATACAGTTTTAATAATACTAGAAAGGTATAACTTAAATTTTGACATATGTAAATGCGTAATTGAAACTAGTAGCACGACGGAAATATTTGTTAAATTTCTTGGCGGTGTGGCTTGCAAAAATTATACTGCACAATTGGTAGCCATTATATTGAAGTAAATAATAATTGTGATACGTACATATCAAAAATACAGAAAGTGCGTAACAAGAAATATATTTCAAATATTTGGGATTATTGATCAAGGGTAACGTAAATGTACTATGTAAACGTACATATTTGTAAAAAAATAGTATTATATAAGGTAGGGATGTAATTTATTTTAATACTAATGGATAAATAAAAGTTAGGTGACAAATGTTTGATTATTGTAAATCACAGTGGGTATACATATAAATATGTGTAGTGATATGTTTTAATTCCACTTATTAATAATTAAACAACAATAAAAGCATTTATAATGTTGATTATAAATAAATATTACATTGTGAAATTAGTAAAACTTGATTATTATGTTTATTATCATGAATTTTACTATTTTAAGTGATAATTTTGTTCTGCCATAGTTAGGATTACATGGTAACTGTAAATTCCCTAAATCAACTTGTATGGTTTGAGAAATTTCAGCTTGAATTTGTGATGTTAAGATTCACACGATGTCAATGTTATAATTTGATCTACTACTATGTATAAATACTTCGTTAGAACCGCAGATAAAACATAGGTTACTCTCGACTCAAACCATCATAAAGAGAAACATAACTGTCATTCGTATGTCATAACAACGTATAATGTAACACACATAGAATATGACACTTTATATTATACGTTAAGATTAATTTATTGTTATTTTCATGTTAAAAACGTACATTTTTTCCAAACTGTAGAAAAACGTGATTTTTTCATTCAAGTGTCAAACTTATTTCTTGTTTTCTTGTTTCTCTGAAATAATTTATGTTACTTTACCACCAAGAGCGAGCGGCACTACTCAATTTTCATCACTTCAAGTAACTGCAAATTTTATAAAGACTTTATTAAGGTTACTACTAATTGATTGCGAAGTTCCATAGAGAAATATTAAACTACGAAACAACCCAAGAGTATTAAATTTTATAAAGCAACAACTGATGCTTTACTATCACCAATTTGTAACGGTTACTATAGGTTACATAATACGTATTTAACACTTAACAATTTATAAAACCTAGAGCTTTCAATTCCCATTATTATTATATTCTTTATTATAAGAAATATAATACTTCCTGTCGCTATGATAATCTTAGTTACTTATATAAAATCTGTAGAATGTTAGTGTGCAATAAAACTGCAAAGATGGTAACGTTACTACTAGTAACGTTTATGTTATTGTTTTGCCAATTTACTCAATCAGTTGTTAGTTAGCCAGCATAATATTATGACTGTTTGCTCTCTTAGTTACGTAGTGAAAAATGGAAAAATTTTCCACTACTTACTTTTTTCCACATTATCAAATGAACACAACCCACATGTCATTATTCAAGTGAGAATAACATTTTTACATACACGATAACCCATGCACTGCAATAATTTAAACTTAAGTTATACCTAATAAATAACATCGCTTATGCTAACTAGTTAAAGTTATTGTACATCTTAACCTGCAAATTCTCCCAATTTTTATAAAAATTTCGAAGAATTTATAAGCGCACCAGAAGTAACATACTTTAACACAAACACTACATTTTCATATTTATAACGGTATAATTGAACTCGTACATACATTCTTATACATAATAGATGACAAAATCTGGTAAAATCATTCCAAAACTTTTAAGCAGTTGGTTTAAGTTTGGCGTAACCTATCTGAAACAAGTACTCACCAACGGAAGTGAACGAATTTTTAAATAATTATGCATATTATAATGTTCAAGTTGACAAATTTTGCAAATAGTTAGGTAGAGAGTTGTTTAAATATTTAAAATTTACTTTAAAACATTAAGTTGGCGTAATGTAAGAATGAAAATTTCAAGATGTATCTGTTTCTCGGAATGAATAGCTTTCTGTAGTGGTCAAGTTAAAATAAAAATAAAACTTAAACTACTTAATCAAATTTGGTCATTATTTATTTGCATTAAATAGAACAAAAAAGTTTGTGTTGAGATGCATGTAATCCTATCACTTACCAGAGCTTCTCAATTTAGCGCATATCGATGTCATATCAAACACGGGGTTTGGCACTTCACTTTAATAGTCGATTAAACCAAGTAAGATATGATATTTGGCTACGATATGAAGTTAATATAACAGTAAAACTTTTATGGTTCGCTTATCTCAACAAAATTATGTAACTGATTGCATAAATGATTGCTTTAATATGTAATTTTACAAAAATAATTAATTAATTAAATTTTATTATTATAAATTTCTACTTATTTTTTTAACTTATACATAGATTATTATCAATGTCAAACGTACTAACTAATAAATTACTAACTTATAAGACAGAAAAAATTATATAGTTATAACAAAATGGAACTCGGATGACTGGAGTTCCTAGGATAGCTAACTTTCTGGTTTAACAGGATAACAACGAGGACGATATTAATGTCATATTATTTTTAGCTATGTGCCAAAACGTCTACTTTTGGCACTCATTGATTGTATTAGCACTAACTATTCATTTTTATTGGGGTGCTGATTTGGCAAGAATACTTAAAAAATTTGGGTTAGGATAATTTACTTTCAGAATTCCAGCGCACTGTATGCAATCCTAAATTTATATGATTTTAATTTTTATATACTTTATTTTTCAAGACAAATAAGCGAAAAACATTTAAAAAGTTTTACAACAGCAATAGAATTATTACATTGCTTTTCAAGGGAAGACGGTCAGAATAAAGCTTTTACTCCGCTCTGGTTCGAACCAAAAATCTCGGTTTAGCAGTCGACGCATATAAGCATCAGGCCGTGACCATCTTTTTTTTTATTTTATGCAATATTCGAATAAATAAGCTTATATAATTTTTTGGCTATGTACGAAAAAATGTTGTAAGATTATTGGAAATAACAATTATTTAAATTTTTGTGCCCATCTGTACAATAAATGTACTAATAATTTAATTTTGTTAGTTTGTAAATTTAATGTTATACTAATAATTTTGTAAAACATTGGTGTAAAATTATGTAAAACGCGAATTACTCCATATATGTAGCATTGGATAACGCTCTTCAAAAGTTTGGTATGTCGGGTAGTTGCCGATGATATTTCAAGTGGATACTGGAAATCCAAAAAATTTAACATTTATCCACGTTGTTTTTTTCATTACCTCGGTATTTTTCTTATCCCAAGTTCAGAGATTTCAACCGAATGATCTTTCTTGTGTCTAACAATGGCAGTTTTTAGAATAAAGCAAAAATATATTTCTTATTCCATAAATAGTCTTTGCATAAATATGCCATATTCCATAGCAGTCTCACATTACTTTTTGTTTATCAACTTTTTACCAGACATTTATGCTTGCAAATTGTTTTGTGCTATTTTCGTGCTTTATCGATATTGTAAGGGTAGCCCAATTGAGTTGTTTACCCAGTCCGGCTGCGGTGAGTAAGCAAAAACTGGATTATTGGATGTTTTAGCGTTTATTACTTTGGAAATTTTCTAGAATTTAATCATTTTCGTAATAGCATAGAACCGTCGTCCTTTTCAGTGAAGTACAGCCGCTAGTCTAATAATTTTTATGATTTGTAGTATGAGATAAATTTTATAAAGAAAAAGATAGCAATGATAAACAATATAATTTATTATAATATTTTTTAAAATTATTTTGTAAATGTAATTAATTGTGATTACGTGTACCTAATCTATAAAAATATATTATTTACAGAACATTTCATTACGGCACGACACCGGCGGCCTAACAATTGACTTGATGATTATTTTTCTGGAAAAGCGAACATGTTTTGATTGTTTTCTGCATATTTGAACTGAATGGGATTTAAAAATGCAATTTAAACTGTCAAAACATACAAACGATGTATGTAAATCAATATAGTAGAAATACGCAAAATAAATGATAGAGTTGAATATATTAATCAGACAACAAAGACACTTCATTATTTGCACACATTATAGTAAATTGCATTTCAATAATATACCTATACGAGTAGACACAATTTAAACAAATCATCCCCGACGTTGTCCAGGAATTAAATTTGCGATAACTTCCATTCAATAGCAAAATTATTATATTATCATTTAATGACATATAATATTTTAGTTTTACTGTTTAATGTTTTAAAAAACACTGCGAATAAAAAAAATATTTGTCGTGAAAGTTTGTAAATAACGTTTTAATCAACATCTGTAAAAGTAAATGTTATGTCGTAATCTGTAGCGAAGATATTTCTGTTTGTGAAAAATACTGAAGTTTAATTGTATTATAACGTCGAGCTGAATTGTTTGTACTTAAAATATAGCTTATCTGGCAAGTGAAAGCGTCAGATAAATAAATATAAACCAACAAAATACAGCAGAACAATTTGTAGAGAACGTGGAATCTATTGTTGACTTGCAATTCTAACAAGCTTCATTTTAGCTTCCCCCAGTGTTTTCCTGAGCATGAGTGTTTGTGACAACTGAATAGGAAGTTGCCTGTTAATGTATCTTAGCTTTATAATTGAGACCGAGTTCCAATATCATTTATAATAATTGAATATATTCTGAAATCTTTTCAAGATATTAAATTATCTATAAATTTAAACTCAGATGGAATTAGATTAATTCTCGTTTAATACATCATGTCAAACACAACATGACATTGCTCTTAAAAGCCATAAAACTGATCTTTTATATATCAAAATTAATCAAATCTTTTAGAAAACTTTTTAAGTAACTTCATCATAAAAGCTTTATGATAATGCAGTTATTGATTGGAAAATTATGATAAAGGTTTTAATATATTCTTAATATTTCGGATAAAGAAATAATTTTTACATTATAATCATGAAGACATATTGAATAGTTTTCATGAAAGTAAATCACAACGATATGATAGGTAGTAGCTGAAAGAAATTTATGTTTGCATTGTACCAAAATTGATACTTACAAGAATTAATTATTAGTGAAGCTCTGTATAGAGAACGAAAAAGGGTTTTTTATTTTGGTAAAAGCGCATTATGAAAAATTAGTAGGAAGCAATAAAAAATTGGAACAAAATATAGCCCCGAGATTATTTTTTATATTAGGCTTTTGCAGCAGCAGCCAGGAAACATTACTGTCATAATATAAATCAACAATTCATTACAAAATCACAACTTTTTAAGAAAAAATGTTGAAAAGTTTTATTTGGGAATTCAGTGAAGATGACTAACATTGATATAAATTAAAAATTAACTATAAATCAATGCTACTGCTAGAACAAAAAATTAACTAAAAGTTAATTTGAAAAAATATCATTTCATCAACTGTCAATAAAAAAAAGTAGAACTAGAAATCCCGCATGTCGGCGTAAATTAAGCTCATAAAGTATAGTCCCAAAATCATAAAACGTACATATACCAAACTAAATTTGTGCGCATCTAGATTTCATTTCGTTTGGGTAGTATGTTATCATGGCAAGTAAATAAATTATTGGTATGTAATCATTACGAAGCACCCATGAAGCTTTCATGTTGAATTTGATCTAATTATGTAAAATATACCTACTTCACTGGATACTAAAGTATATTTCGTGTAATTTGCTACAAGCACGAAACTCTTTAAAAATTAATAATTCCTTACACACAAATAAAATATAATGGATAAAGTAAATAGAAAATCGAGCATATATATTACAGTCGTAAGCGTTTTTGAGCTTGATTTGATAATTTGTGTATTCAATAGAATTAATTTGCAAAAAACGCTTTGTTGGTTATAGCTTACAAAATATTCTTTTATAATGATGTTTCATTCAGTATGGACTCCATATAAATTGAAATTGATTGAATTTAATGTTAGATTTTCATATTTCAATTGAAAGCAATGTAAATAATATTTTCATTAGGATGTTTATATAATAAACCATTATTTCAAATAAACATAATCAAATTAACTTATTATATTGCTTTATTCAGACTTCAACAGCTCGCATACTAACAGAATCATTTACATACAAAATTATTAAACATTTAAAAAAATCTACAAAATAAATAAAAATTCAACCTCTTAGTTTTATCTACAAACACTATTAATTGTTTTTTTAAATTTTTTTTTTGGTTTGTGAATATTTACCGGAACTAAAAATTGTATAATATTTTACTCCTTTTAATATTTTACTTTCCCCTTCCCCCCAGCGTAATACTGCAATAACTGCAATTCCAAATCTCAAGATTTTTAGATTTAAAGAAGAAAACAGAAACAAATGTTCAGAGATAAATTGATGAGGTTTTTTGCTCATCTACAGTACAACATAAAACAAAATTTTTACTTTTGTTTTTTATTCTTTATACAACAGAAAGCCAAAACTTTTTGATTTTGAAATAGATAGATGGAAGAATTTAAATATAATTGAAAATGAGAACATGAAGAAGACATTGACGACTTTGAAAGGATAGATGATAAAACAGACCCATAGATTTAATCATGTGTTTTTTAAGAAGTCTTGAAAATATTTCTATATTTTTTAGCAGTATCGTATATTCAATATTCAGTATATTTCAGGAAGTCACCGAAAATATAAAGAAAACGTAAAAAAAAACAAAAAAAAATTTTATAATAAGTAAGTACTGTTAACATCAAGTGAAATTTAAAATTGACGACTTAGTACTGGTATGAAATTTTGTCTGTCGAAGTAATCGATTTTACTATAGGAAAATTAAAATTCTGCTTTAATCTCATAAATCTGAAATGGCGAAAAAAGTTTGCGTAAAAGTTTGGATTTTTATTTTATATGAATTCCAACTGTACAACAGCAAGGAATTCGTTACCTCATGCATCTACCTCAGACTGTTATAGACGTCTAAAGCAGAAGGCAATTGTGTTTTCAGATGCATACCTTTATGGATTACCGGAAGTAAAAATGTACAAGAAAACGTGCTGAAGATAATAGCAGAATTTTATATTATTTGAAAGCACAAAAATCGATATAAATGCAATTGGTTCTAAGGATGTAGATATGTTGTTGATTGCAGCACTTGTATGCGCCGAAATATATTTCTTCTTTCAAATTTCTAATAATACTTAATATAATAAATAATGTAAAAATTTACTGATGATATTTTGAACTTACATACTATTTACATTGCGGTAAAAATTTATTAGGAAAATTTTACCTCCATATTTTTTATCACCAACGGTAAAATTTCTTTAGGGAATTTTTATCAGAAGTAACAAGAATCATTTTACCCCCAGGGAGTAAAATATAAGGTCAGTAATCCCAGAACACCTGCATGGGACATTGCCCATAATTGTGAACAAACATTTTAAACCAATTCTAAATAGCAAAGGTTTGACGTCTCTGAGGTTAGAGAAAGCGTCGTCTCTTCAATTCTATTGGCTTTATTGCTTCTCTATCTGATTATTCTTCTAATTCTAATTATTAAAATTTTAAAAGAAATCAGCTTTTTACTAACTTTAATTTTCTATTTATATTGTATGCTAAAGATAGCATATTATTCTAAAATTCTATCTTCATAAAAATTATTATAATTATATCTATTGTAACTTTACAAATACCAAAACGCTTTTGTTTGTACAATATTTATTGTTTAGATAACTTGTTTGCTAATATAGCATCTTCAAGTCAAACTTGTAATATACTAGTACTTATAAAATAATTTTTTAGCTTTTTTTTTTAAATTTATTACTCTTTAAAACACCATATACAAAATATTCTATCTGAACAACAATTTATAAATAATGAAATTCTTGAAGGGCGTTTAGATAATATTAAATGTATAAACACGCTACAACAAACGATATTTTGATAATCTCCTTCGCTTTTTGAGATAACATATTTTGTGTACCTACCTTACTAGAAATGTAAAAAAAATTTAAATTATGCAAATTTATATGTAAAAATAAACAAACTAAACAAAATGTTAAAATAATAACTTACACCTACATTATACATACCACTAATTACCCCACTGACCACTTAACAAATTTATTTTTTAAGTTCTCTTTTTATAAATTTATATGTTTTGATAAAAAAATTAATTTTAAATTTCACCACAAAAAAAACAGTAAAAAAAGTTGTAATACATTGGACCTGAAAATGCTATATTAGCGAAACCGACTGTTCAAACAGGACTTTTCTAAATTCGACTCGTTTAAGTTACTCGATGCTGTTGTCATCACTTTTGATTAGTAATTAATATCGGTAAGTTCTTCAAATTACAGTAGTCAAAGCAAAAATTCCTAAAATTTAAATAAAAGCATAAAAGCCCATTGTCTGACGATAAGTGGACAATTAACGTCAGAAATGTTCTAATACGGGAAGAAGGACCTTAAAGTGTCAAAGGTCTACGACTTTCTAAATCATAGTTAGGCTGCATTAGTATTTTTTGTTTTTTATTAGATTACTTATTTATAGTAGCTCATAAGTTTATAAAAATAAGTTTCGATACATAATTTTAAAACAGTTCTTCTTCTTCATCCGGTTCCCCGGACGTTGGCGACCTCTCTCCTATGTCTGTGTTGTGCGTTCGAAATATTATCACACACATAGGGGACCTACTGCTTAATGCGGGCTCCGAACCGCGGGAAGTGTATACACTTCATCTCCAGAGAAGATGTGCCAGGCAGAACGCACCTAGGTGGTTTGCCATTGCCTTCCGAGGGGAGACGGTCAGAATAAAGTTTTACTGAGCCCGGAGTCGAACCAGGCATTCAGCATTAGCAGCAACGCACTTAACCGCTCTAGCTGACGACCGTCTCAGTCGGTAAACAGTACTTGTAATTAAAAATAAACCTTTAAATAACGAACTGACATTAGGGATTTATAGTGTGATTTTTATACTATAATAATATAGTATGACTTAAAAATCAATTTTTAGCAGGAAATTTTTATGACAAACCTATATAAAAGACTAAAAGACTAAATAACACTATGAAAAGTAATGATTTGAAATTTTTAAAATCGAAATTTCAATAATTCAAGAAGAAAATGGAAAATATCCTAAAAAGTTAATTTTTAAGTATTTACTGTGGTAGCTAGCAGTATGTAATGTTAAAATAAACAAATAAAACAAATATTAAAATATTGAATTTTAACTGTTAAGTAAAGAATACAACTTACATAGAAAAATAATATTTATAATATACTAGCTGGCCCGGCAGACGTTGTCCTACCCTGTAGTTCTGCCTCATAATCCTCATAATATGTCATCTGTCAAATTATCGCCATCTGTCGGCCACCGAAATCGTTTGCATACAAATTTTAATTCCGAATTTTCCGGGCAACTTCTTCAAATTTTCCAAGTTTTCTTTGTTTATAAACCATCTTCGGACTATTACGAACATTTTAAAAAAAAATTTGTCCAAATCGATCCAGCCGTTCAGTAGTAAAGTGAAAACATACAAACGCCGAAATATTTTATATATATTGTCGTGTTTCGAAACCATAACTACAACATAATTTTATTATTTTGTAAATTATTTTAAAGTTTGAATTTGTTTTAGTGTTTATTTATTGTCACATTGTACATATTGTAAAATCGTTTGTTAAATTTGCTATAAAAAAAAGGTAGGGAGAACAAAACTAGAAAAAGTGGAGCTTGAAGGTTGATGCAGTACAGTTGAGTTGACGCTTTTGCGTCGAGAGGATGAAAAAATCATTCCCGCAATAATAATTTAATTTTGATAAGTTAATAAAACGAAAGTAATAAAATAAATTAAGTTGGTGTTTTTATTTAATTGTGGTGAAGTGAAAACTGTTAAATGGGATTGGAAAACTTGAAAAAAGTGAAAATTTGGTCGTTCAGCGCATGGAATGCACTAACAAATTTATTAGACCGACGAGTTGAAACCACATGCGGTACGTACATGTGCGCTTACTAGGCCACAGATGAGAAGGTAAATTTGAGCAATTTTAATTAACAATTTAAAAACATTGAAGAGCTCATGGCTAAAATAATGGATGAAACCCAGCTAAAGATTAATTTTGAGATTAAGCAAATTTAATAGATTTGCATAGTAATAAGGGTCATTGCAATATGTATATAGATTGTCGTGCACCCACCCGGTACATTTTAAAGAAAATTTTGTTTTTAATAAATTTGAGTTGTAACATTGTAAATTGGAGAAGTGGGGACGGATGGACGGAAATACGAGGCTTTTTGCCAAGATGGCTGACCGAGCTGATTGTTGATTTTTGGTTACTTTTGAGATTTTTTGATATCAGTTGAAATTGTGAGTTATACTTTTTAAAATTGCATAAAGTGAGTTTCATGCATCTGCATTACGGTGTATTTTTTTAGTAGTTTGAAATTATTTTAGATATTTTATTTGATAAGTTTCTACCAAGCGGTAGTTGATTGATTGGTTTCGTTGATTTACAAAATGAATAATTGCAAATTATGAATTGGATTTGGATTGTTTAAAATTGGAAACTTTAAATTAGATTTGAAGAAAAGAACGTACGAGGTAGATAAGCCGACATTTTGGATAAAGGAAATTAAACTTCGTTCCCTTTTAAAATTATTAAACATTTTGCATTGAATTTAATTTTGAATTCGATTACATTTATTTTTGGAAAACTAAAGTTTTTTTTTTGATTAGAAGAAATTTTATTTTATTTTGAATCAACTTTATTTTTGAAAGACGAATTTATTTGATTTGAGAAAAAGCAATTCAATTCAAGTTAAGAACCCAACCTGAGAGACGACAATCTTATCTCCTGCAATCAGGGAATAGTCGAGGTACTTTGAAGTGCATGTGAAAATTAATATTTTTGAAAGAATCACTGTAATATGTTAATTATTGTCATTTTTATTGTTTTTAAAAATTATTTTTCTATATAAGTATGTATTCTTTACTTAATAGTTAAAATTCCATATTTTAATATTTTAATATAGTTTGTAAACATTGTCAGAGTAACAAAAAAATTTAAAAAAGGCTCCAGTACGAACAGTCTTGTACAGAATGAACTCAAATTTGTTCATTAATATGGGGGGGAGATGCTTTTTAAATTTTCCACCTGATTTGGTTTGGATCTATTGTAATTTTTGTAAATTCATAAAATTTGGTGTAGATAAATTTTGAAGATTTTTAGAATTGAGTAAGTTGTTTTTGAAAAATGATGACAATGATGATGAGTTTATTTCAATCACATGTGAAAAATATGCAGTTTCATTTTGATCTCAAGTGATAGATAACACAGGTTCAACTATTTTTTAAATACATTATTACTATACAATAATTTATTGTTTTATTAATGTTTAGTATAGTAAATGTACAGATGATTTAAATTTACAACAGTAAATGTAATTATTCTAAAGTTATATAATATTTACCATTGCTTTACAAGAAAAATTAAATTTGAAGTGATATTATAACTAAAATAACTTGATTCAATTTAATTATTTAAATTATAATAACAACGCCTACAGTACACCTTATAATTTCATTTTACATTCAATTAATTAACTAGATCGAGCTACGCAAAACGACATCAACAGAAAAGGGAAAGTAACAGCAATATATTTGTAATTTTTGAACAAATAAGATGACATCAAAAATTACTGTCAGAGAATATTTACTCCAAGTTACTCAAAGCTTTTTTGCAATATTTTTATTGATTCATGACTTCAAGAAAAGATCACCGAATACTTTAGTACACTTTAGTACGCATATGATTGCTCCTAGCAAATAAAAATGGCCATAAAAGCATTCTGTAAAAGTACATAGTAGGTGACTTAAATTTGGTTTTACGACTAAAAATGTTTCACTATAAAACTAGAAACCTTTTTGATTCAAATATCAAGGAAAATTACGTTTTCATATATAACGCTAATCAGTTTTACTATGTTATAGTAAAATAAAACTACTAAAATACAAAAAGCATTTTTCTTTAACATAATATGAGTAGATCTATTTTTTATACTTTGCAAAAAAATATCAACAGATTGAGAAAAGGAGCTTTAAGATTACTTGAAAATATAGTACGTTTCAACCTCCACACCTATTAAATTTCTCTTTTTTAACTCTTACTATGTTTCAGTTGATGTGTTGAGGTAGCTGGAAATAGAGGGTTAATCGTAAAATTACCGATAGTAAAAAATAAATAGTGGTTAGTTCTTAGAGCTTACCGCAAACCGTAACTATTTATTCCAGTTTGGTGGATGTTAAGCCTGAAAAATTTAAAAACTAATTTAATATTATTAATTAACAATTAATTTAAAAAAGTTGCTAAATTGCTAAATCGAACTTATTCAGTGGAAAACATTAGTTTTATCCCGTTGGTCTATACACATTTTTACCTTGGCTTGATCCTGTAAAAACTTGATTTAATAAAAGAAAGTGGTTCTTGTCCAATTTTTTTTTTAATACATTGTATTGCATGTTAGAAAACGCTGAATTTATAGCGTAGGTATTATAGGTATTCGCTGATGTAATTGCTCGGATTCTTTCTTTTTGTCTAGTTTTCCTGTATTTATTAGCTAATTTCAATTTCTTATTTTTCTCATTATTATAACATAATAATGTATCTGCATAAGATTTCATAGATTATCATTGATTATTTTTCTCCTTGATATTGATATTTAAGACTGTACAATTATTAAATGTAGATAAAACTATACCAGTAGGTACAATAAAAAATTAGCAAGAAAACGAGAATTTGAAAATCGAAAATCGAAAATCAACCGGATATAAAAGCAGAATAGAGGAAATACAACATCTTTAAAGTTACATTGGTTATTAAAGTTAACTTAAAATGCAGATTAAATATAAACACAATAATTTACTGATTTTAAATTTGTAAAGTGCGCTATTAAGTTAGTTAAAATTACTAATATTGAAAATATGTTAAACGGAGCTTTTGGAAGATTTATACAGTCATGTAGGTAAATGGCTTCAGGAGATGTTACAAACGCAAGTTATTCTGAAACTAATTATGTGAAAATAACTTGAGCACGGATAGTTTTACTATAAAAATCTAACAGAAACTATTTTACACAGAACTTTACAAATACGGATTACTCTCTGCGTCTCTCTAATGTTTCAGTTTCAATTTGTCTGATTTTTATTTCAGTAACTTTTACAAAATAAATGTTAATTATTTTCAGGCTCTGATTATTTACATTTAAATTAAAACAATTATTTGACTTTAAATAGTTAAAATTATAACTACAATACAAAATACTACTAAATTAACCAAAAAATTATAGTGAGAATGATGTGCATTCTAGCATTAACTAGGTGCCAGCCATTAAGCTCACACCTAACGTGGAACTAACTAAATATTTCTGTTCGTAGAAAGGAGAATTTCTAAACAAGAAAATAAAATTACACCCATTACATTATTATGCAGTAGCCAACTAAATTTTTAAATATAACACTACGCTCAATGGCCCGCAAACTTTTACATTTTAAGTTATCTTGACATTTTAGTGGTTAGCTTTTATGTCCTGATATTGAGGACTTAACATATTTGTAGATTTTTAAATGGTTTAAGTTCAGTTGTTCAATCGAAAAAAATTTATTTTATCTTTGCATAAATGGTAAAGCAAGTAAGAAAAAAGAAATGGTTTTATTTCTATTGTTTCAAAATAAAATTAAATAACATAACACGTTAAAAACTGGAAACAAATTTAAAATTATAATATAATATTTTAAAATGGTTAAGGTTATTAACATGTGATAATATCTTTTTAATAAAATTAATTTTTACATGTTACATGAAATTGAAAAATAATTTAATTCATAACTTACATAAAATTGTTCGCCCTGTTATATAACCGTTGTTTGTTACATTTTGGCTTCAAGTAGGTATAATTTTTGTTTTTACAAAAGTCAAATAAATTTGATTTTTAATTAAGTTTGAATTTTGAATTTAATAGCATAACTTTTCAATTATTTCAATAATTTTTCCAGGTTTCCTGATGAGATTCCGAAAATCGAAACATTGGTTATATAACAGGGTGTCGCAAGCTATATTATTCATTTAAATAGTTTTTGAACAATTTTATGTACATAGGTGTGTAAGTATGAAACCGGAATTTTTGTACAGAAAGTACACGTTTATTGTAATGATATGATACAAAGTAAGTTATTCAAAGTATTGTCCGTCGCTATCTATACATTTTTCCCATCTTTCTGGCAATTTGTGGATTCCGCGCCAAAAGAACTGTTGCTCTTTTGAGGCAAACCAGTCATCGAGCCATTTTTGTACATCTTCGTAAGAAGTAAAGCGCTGCTCAGCAAGTGCGTGTCCAATCTATGCAAACAAGTAGTAATCGGATGGGGCAAGGTCCGGTGAGTAAGGCGCGTGCTGAAGAATCTCCCAACGGAACGACTCTATCGTTTCCTGGACCTGTTTTGCTTTGTGTGCTGGTGCATTGTCATGCAGCAAAATCACCTTGTGTTGTCTTTGTTGGTATTCTGGTCGTTTTTCACGCAAAACTCGATCCAAATCGGTCATTTGTTGTCGGTAGCGTTGAGTATTGACAGTTTCCCCAGGTTTCAGCAGCTCGTAGTAGATTACGCCCTTCTGATCCCACCAAACACACAGCATTGTCTTTTGTCCGTAGCGGTTTGGTCTTTCCGTCGATGTTGATGGTTCACCCGGAGTAACCCATGACTTTTTGCGTTTAGGATTCTCGAAATTTATCCACTTTTCATCGTCAGTCACAATTCGATGTAAAAATGATTTTCTTTTGAACCTGGCAAGCAGCATTTTGCATGATGTTTTGCGGTTTTCCTGCTGTCTTTCGTTGAGTTCATGTGGAACCCATTTCCCCACCTTTTGTATCTTTCCCATGGCTTTCAACCGAAGAGAGATGGCTTCTCGGGTCACCTTTAACTGATCCGCCAGTTGTTGTTGTATTTGAGCGTCGTCTTCGTCCAACAAGGCTTGCAGGTCAGTGTCTTCAAACTTTTTCGGTGGTCTTCCACGTTCTTCGTTCCTCACGTCAAAATCGCCACTTTTGAACCGTTTGAACCACTCGAAACACTGTGTTTTACCGAGAGCATGCTCACCGAACGCCTCCACAAGCATTCGATGCGATTCGGCTGCGATTTTCTTCAGATGAAAACAGAAAAGTAGTGCTGTCCGCAAATCGTAATTTGTTGGCACAAAACTCGACATGTTTATCTCTAATAAACTAATGCTACTGAATGAAACTCGTGTTATTGTGAGTTGGAAATCTTTGTCGGATATCAAAACAATAACAAGAGACCGCTGACGAGATGTGTCGGTAACTGCATCGACATCTAGCACCACCTATAGGCAAATTCCGGTTTCATACTTACACACCTGGTAAGTTATGAATTCAATTATTTTTCAATTTTATGTAACATGTAAAAATTAATTTGATTAAAAAAATATAATATTTTAATAAAAATACATACCTAAATACCTAATCCTTTTGAGAATTAATGCAATTAATTTAAGAAATCAAAAAGTAGTTGGTTCGGTAAAACGGTAAACAAGCGTTTAAAGTTATAAAACAGTTGTTTAAATTACGGAATAATAATTACGGAATTGCTACCTCTTAGGATTGGAAAGAAGTAAACTCGTCGTGCTAGGAGGCAGCAAGATTCTGCCAAGCCAAGCAGCAACGTATCTCAAAAAACGAAATTTGCTTAATTGTCACGCTAAAGCAACACTTTTGACAAACGAATAAAACTTGAAGAAACAGAATAACGAAAAATTAGCTGTTTTCATATTAAACATTGTGTTTTAAATTTAAGATTCTCATCAGACAAACCTGGAAATATTGAGTAAAAATCTTCTAGTTAATTTTAAAAAATCTGTAAATCTAAACGGATAGTTAACAACTGGGCAATGACGCTATGAGGACATAAAAATTTGTCGTGTACTTCTACTACCTGAATAGTGCTTGTAAAACGTGTGCTTTGAATTACATTGTTAAATTAACATTGAAATTTTATAAAGCAATCTTACGCAGCGCCGCTTTTGAAATACTTCCTTTGAGTTATTATTTCTTGGCAGTTAGAAATATATAAATTAAATTAGTCCTGTATTCCAGCTAACGGCTAAATAATACTTAAGATAAGTAATTCTTGCTGATTATTATAAACTTTGATTTAATGTTAATTAAGAAAATGAAAAAGAAGAAAAAAAATCGTGCTTTGTTGAGATCACAACTTCTTACGCAATTTAAAGATTATAACAATAATTTAGGTAGACAAAGTTAAACTGGGCACACATAAAATAAAATAAAAACTCATTCTAGAATCATTGCTCTTACTGTGAAATAAAGTAAAACCATAAAAAGTTACGCTTTCAGTTAAATTTATGTTAATGGTATTTCCTGATACTGAAAAAGGCGTTACCTAAGTCGCACTTCACTACAGCGAAAACATTGGCATATTGAGATCAATCTTAATTCAATTATAAGGGAATTTATAGATTTAGATTCTTTATTAATGAGTTCTCTACTTATAGCAGTAATTAAATGCAAATTTATTGTACATGGTTCGAATCATTTTTCCACAAAGGTAAACCTACAATGAAAAGAATTTTATAAAACGCCGCTAAGAGAATATATGCCAAGCAGAAAAATGTAAACGAGGGTCGAGTTCTCATAAATATAAAATACAACTTGGCTGTTCTTACTTTTATTATGTGGGAACGAACGCTTGTCATATTCATCATTCCATTACAAAAATTTAGAGAAATGGTGACCTATTTGTCTGCTTGATTATTATATTTTTATGGTACACAACGTCCGTAACAGAACTGACCAAAATTTCTAATTTTACTTGACCAAGTAAATAAAAGAAATAATTATTTGTTAACCACATAACCACGATAACCTTTGTTTATCAAAAGTCACAATTTGGTAAATAAGGGAAAATAAATAAAAATAAATTGAAACTTTTGTACGGATCTAAAGCAGACAAAAACATATAAATGACATCGTGAAAAATTACGTCAGTTTGTGGGTTCCATTATTTGTTAGCGGATTAAAATTTTAAACAGTTTTTGACATTTTAAAATGTACCTACTATAATTTATTAATTATTATGTAAAGGTAATCCTAAATTGAATAAAAAATTTAAATTTAATACCTAAAAATCGATTATGGTATAATTCAAACTTGTTTAATGCTCATTAAAATCTTGTCTTTCTCTAAAAATCGTTGCCATAAAATAATTAGTAACAGATTTTTCTTTAATTATTATGCTTAGTTTTATTGCCACCCTGCTTGTTATAAAATTAAATATTCTTGAATTTGTTGATTTAATGGATAATTGATCGTCACTAAATTCCTCTTATACAAAACTTTTTCCATTAAGTTCCTTACAATGCGAAAACTTTTACTTTTTGTTAGTTTTTATGCAGGCATTACTAACTTGTCCACTAAAAGAGCAGCATTCGCTTGTTAGTGCGGTCATCAGAGACAGTAGGTCCGTGGGCGCTCACTTAAGGGGTAGTTCTTGAGTCTTGTCGGGCGTAACAAGATCCAGAATTGTTAGACCGCGGGGAAATTCCCCCTGTCGTCCGTCATCTAGTTAAGTTTACTAACTTGGTTAAATTCTCTCGGTTAAAGATATCTAATAAAGCTAAGGATATTGTAGTTTCTACTTTCGTTAATTACTGTTACAAAACTTTGCATTTCATTTTAACGACATAAAACGTTTCAGTCTATGTTATCAACTTTATATATTTTTTACACCGTAACAGTTGCTTCAAAATTAACAGTTGGCAATAATTATGGCTAAAATTCCAGCTATAAAAAAATCACGTCAATCAATAATTTATGATTTTACGGTTTTTATACTATCAGCTTTAATAGAATAAATTCTTAATCCTCGTGTACTTTTTTATTAGGTGTTTGTAGTCATTAGTGTACATGGCTCTTAAAAAGCAGCTACTAAACGTTAAGTAGTTAATGCTCGATAAGTTTTTGAATGGCTCTAATGTAAGAACAGATTTTTTAAGTAATATTTGAAAGTTTGTTAGCCACCTAATGCGCTCACAAGTTCTATAAATTATTAGTATCTATTTTCAAATAATATATTATTTATAAAGCACTCATGTACCTATAACTTTTAACGATAGACGCAAGTGCTTCGCCCAATAAGTTGGTATAGTCACCTTAAATTTTAATTGTCATAAATATAAATTATTATTAACCACAATTAGTTGCTAATTAATTTATAAAATTATAATTATATAATTTTATATATAATGTAATGACTCGAGCTATACAAATCTTCTAAAATTTTGCTTTGTTCCAAGATTACACCCTAGCTCGATTTCATCCATTTTTTTGAACAATGAGACTCCTTTTCGTTTTAAATTTACAAACTAAAACTGCTCAAATTTACCTTTGTGTGTGTTTAAAGCGCACATGTTATTCTGAAGCTGGCCTAACAAATTTGTTGCTATGCTCTTTTGCATCGACTAAATTTTCACAAATTCTTCACTATTTTCCAATTTATTATCTGCACTTTACTTTTAATTATTAAAATAAAAACAAACATCTAATCAATTTAAATTATTTTCAAAACAATTAACAATCAAAACTATTATTGCGGGTATGGCTTGTCATCCGCTCTACGCCAAAGCCGTTGCTTCTCTTTTTCTACTTGCATCAACCTACTCCCTCTACGTTTTTCTCACTTTTATTTACAGCTAACATTTTTATATAACCTGTACAATTTGATAAATAAATAATAAAATTGAATTTTAAAAATTATTTACAAAATAAATTAATTTGTGGTTTTTTGCATTTCGAAACACGACAATAAATTATCTTATAATTAATTATAAGATTAAAAGAGGTTAGACTGCGGGCTCCGCAAAGAATTATTATTATATTCGTAAATTTCCCACAAATAATTTTTGTTTGTTCAAATATCCCATAAGAAGATAAAACCTAATTATGTTATAACAAAAAATTGCAGCTATAAGTTTGTTTTATAGTTACATAGAATATTGTTTCGGGACTCATACAAGTTATTTTGAAAAGTATTCCCAATATACCATAGTACGTGAAAATCATATAAAATTCAGATTTTGTTTGTAATGAGACTTCCGAAAATTTAAAACTAAAAGTTTTTGAAAAAGAAGCCTGCTGTTATTTAAATACAAAAGAAGTATTACGCTTACTGGTACTCTTTAACATTACGATAAAAGGTTTTATGTAAAATTTTGACTTGTAAAAAAAATTTTGCCTTACTATAACATAAACAAACTTTTCGTACTCCTTAAAATTTTGGAAAAATTAAATACCAGGTGTGTAAGTATGAAACCGGAATTTTTGTACAGAAAATATACGTTTATTGTAATGATATGATACAAAGTAACTTATTCAAAGTATTGTCCGTCGCTATCTATACATTTTTCCCATCTTTCTGGCAATTTGTGGATTCCGCGCCAAAAGAACTGTTGCTCTTTTGAGGCAAACCAGTCATCGAGCCATTTTTGTACATCTTCGTAAGAAGTAAAGCGTTGCTCAGCAAGTGCGTGTCCAATCGATGCAAACAAGTAGTAATCGGATGGGGCAAGGTCCGGTGAGTAAGGCGCGTGCTGAAGAATCTCCCAAGAGAACGACTCGATCGTTTCCTGGACCTGTTTTGCTTTGTGTGCTGGTGCATTGTCATGCAGCAAAATCACCTTGTGTTGTCTTTGTTGGTATTCTGGTCGTTTTTCACGCAAAACTCGATCCAAATCGGTCATTTGTTGTCGGTAGCGTTGAGTATTGACAGTTTCCCCAGGTTTCAGCAGCTCGTAGTAGATTACGCCTTTCTGATCCCACCAAACACACAGCATTGTCTTTCGTCCGTAGCGGTTTGGTCTTGCCGTCGATGTTGATGGTTCACCCGGAGTAACCCATGACTTTTTGCGCTTAGGATTCTCGAAATATATCCACTTTTCATCGCCAGTCACAATTCGATGTAAAAATGACTTTCTTTTGAACCTGGCGAGCAGCATTTCGCATGATGTTTTGCGGTTTTCCTGCCGTCTTTCGTTGAGTTCATATGGAACCCATTTCCCCACCTTTTGTATCCTTCCCATGGCTTTCAACCGAAGGGAGATGGCTTCTCGGGTCACCTTTAACTGATCCGCCAGTTGTTGTTGTGTTTGAGCGTCGTCTTCGTCCAACAAGGCTTGCAGGTCAGTGCCTTCAAACTTTTTCGGTGGTCTTCCACGTTCTTCGTTCCTCACGTCAAAATCGCCACTTTTGAACCGTTTGAACCACTCGAAACACTGTGTTTTACCGAGAGCATGCTCACCGAACGCCTCCACAAGCATTCGATGCGATTCGGCTGCGGTTTTCTTCAGATGAAAACAGAAAAGTAGTGCTGTCCGCAAATCGTAATTTGTTGGCACAAAACTCGACATGTTTATCTCTAATAAACTAATGCTACTGAATGAAACTCGTGTTATTGTGAGTTGGAAATCTTTGTCGGATATCAAAACAATAACAAGACACCGCTGACGTGATGTGTCGGTAACTGCATCGACATCTAGCACCACCTATAGGCAAATTTCGGTTTCATACTTACACACCTGGTACACAAGCTTCCAGATGAACCCTAGCTCAATAATTTTTATTTATAAGCTAGAGCGTAGATTAACACACAAATAAATCATTCAAAATATAAAATAAATTGACTTAATCAAATAACCTCAAAGTGTGGAGGTGATTCATTTTGTAACCACAAATGGTGTTTATAAGAATAATTAAAATAATTCAAATACAGAAGATAAAACTCACCTAACACTATACTGTTCGATTCACAAAGAAATACCTTATGTGAAGATCTGTTTCGGATTCCTCATTGTATTTTTTGATTCAAAATAAGATACCCCTTCTTTTTAAATCAAACGATATCAAACTATTACAAAAACCGGAAGCTGTTAGAATAATTGCACTGTTCCACAATGCAAGCAAAAGAACGGAATTACCACTGTTATTGCCTGAAAAGCTTCAATAGAAATCCGTAAACGAATCAGGTTTAAGTTCTACCAAGTGTTGTTCTACTGTTTCTCTACTGCTTGAAAAATGAAAATCCGGCTATTTATACACTATCTTGAGCCAAAAAAAATAAAAAATGATATCATAGATCTTCGATCAAATTTTGGTACATTCGCACATGACTATTAACATAAAATATTCAAAGTAAATTTGGTAATACTTTTATTTTTATTGTTATTATTTAAAAATAAGAACTCTTAATTTTTGCTGAAAAAAAACCTGCTTTTGTTTCAGATAACTATTAAGTGGCTTAGCATATTATTACTTTAACTGACAATATTTACAAGTTGGTTGTTTACTCACCAATGATGTCTACCAGCTGGCCGCAAGTAAAAATATTTAAAAATAGCTTATAATATAGCTTTCTGGTTTTGGAATACTTTTTACTATTTTTTTTTGTTAATAAAACAATTGTTGTTCTAAATGATGATGGTACAATACATAAGCAGGCAGCGAACTGTAAAATAGATAAAAATGTAGGCCGTGTACTTATAACTGAATGCGTTTTAACTTTATTTATTCCAAATTTGTTTAATACCTTACCTGCCTTTCTTATCTCTGAAATTTGAAACAGGTTTTTAAATAAATATGTCGAATGGATAAGTTGTGATTTTTTTAAATACCTAATATTGAGTTACGAGGAACTATCAATCGATAGTTTAACGAAAAATCTGTTTAAAATAATTATTACAGTTAACTAAGCACCGATTTCATAAAGAAAATAAAATTTAAGCGTAGAATTAAGTTAAAATTTAAAATTTGCGTTGATTTATTTTACCTTAATTTATATGGTTAAATTTTAATGTTACCTTAAATTTATTTTTGAAATTGACCCTAACTCGTGTTAATTAACGCCTGGCTAAAATTTAAATCTGCAGTTAAGTTTCTTGTGGTAATCATTCATCTGTCAACTGCCAGGGTCAGTTAAAATTTCCAATAAATCAATGACACAAAAATTTTAAAATTGTATTATTTTTGTGGTTACTTATTCTTGAAAAAAAACATGTTAGTTTCTTGTATCAATCAATCAAAAATATAATATTTTTCGCTTATAAACTCTGTAATAGAATAAGATAATAGTGTTATATAACGGAAAGAAAACAGTCTCAAAGAACCGAGACTTGGTAATCTAGAGCAGATTTTTTTTTGAAATAGAAAACTAGCGTTTCTCATCTTGTTAATTAAAAATATATAATTTTTTAGTAAGAAATTGAAAATAAATTGTTTAAAGAAATGCAGTGCAGTTAATACATACAAAAAGTATGTTATACTTACTTAATTATTAAACTTGGTTGTTCAATCTGTAAAAATGGTATAGTTTCCATATAAACTGAATTTCCTAAGTATTTGGTAATTTTTAGATATTTGTATATAAAATTATTTTAAAAGTTAAATTTATGAAACAATAAACGTAATTCTTATGATTATAAAAAATGAGATTAGTAATTGAAAGGTAGAAATATAACTTCTCTTCACACATATTCTAAAAAGTTAACTTTCTATATTAAATTAATTTATTAACATTAAAATCAGTTTTTATTTATAGAATTTGTAAAATTTATTCAGAAACTCTAAAATTTCACCTAGTCAAATAATTTACTCAATGTAAAAGAATTCCGAGGAAAATTACAGGTGTTATTCGCATTATCGTACTGATACTAAAGAAATGATTTATTTGAGACAATGCAAAATTTGTTTGTGACAAATAAATATATACTTTGAATTTGGCTAAATGAAGTGAAGATGTTGGATCAAATATATTGGGTGATTTATTTGTACCAATTATTAAACGCACAATTTAATTGCGAAAATTCTACATAATTTATTTGTTACTATATTAATTTTAATAATAACATAATTATTAACTAATAAATTAGATTGCTAATAATAAGTCTATTATTGTTTTCCACAACATTTAAAAGCAATTTGTATCGAATACCAAAACAAAAAATTGTTTACTAAAATTATTTCAAACATCAAAATAATTATAATTTTGATTAAATATCTAGAATAACCGTAAAAATGCAATATTATACTTCTCGTTACCCCTTTATATTGTTTACTTACCAATCCTGACATTTTTAGTCATCATGAAATCTATTTTATCAAAATTATAACTACTAATGCTTGAACTAACCTTAGAAACTTTTCAATCGTTCGTTTTCATATTTAACATAAACTTTTTTTATACACGTGCAAAACGTTAAAATAAATAAATTAAAAAGTTTTTAATAGAATAAGTAAAGTAAACATTAATAACATTTAATATGATTGAGCTTTCAGCAAAGGTTATTGCTTTCGCCAGAAATTTTTTGTTAATAAAATATAATAAATATATATCCATATAAGTTAATAATTTATTCATTCAAGTAAAAATAAATACTACCTTTCTACACATAATAATAACAATACAGTATAATCTAGAAAACAGAAAATATGTATATACTTAAATATACAATAGAAAATTTGGTAATGGGTTTAACAATGTGAAATAGGAATACAATAAGGTAATCGACAGAAAACATAGTTTGCTTTTAGTTTTCAACCCTCGCGCCGTATCTAGTTTTTTTAAAGCTAACATAATATACCTTGAGCCTACATAATATAGTAAGTTTTGTTACATTGTTTGGGCTTTGACATATCTTTCATTTAAGAGGTTGTAAATATTGTTATAGAATTAGTCTGATTTTGAAGTCATTTACTTAGAAATGGAAAGAATATGTATTTGAAAACGTTAATATTTTTAATTAGAAATATTGTGGTGCCCTAATATTTTTTATTTTATTTTCATTCAAGAATTGCCGTTGATACTAGAGAACTCCCGTATTGAACTAAGCCGACACAATTTACGATAAATTCGATTTACATTTAAGAGAGAATTAAAAACGTAAAATATAATAAAATAGTTGATAACTTACAGAAAGAATAATCAATAAAACATAATAAGAAAGAAAATTAGGAATAATATAATTTCATATTGTTAAATTTTTATTGTTATCTTTATTTAGTAAATTTACTGAACGAGCAAATTAATAATCAAAAAAGAATTTTCGACGTTTTGTGTTATCTCAACAGTGAAAAACTAAGAAAGAATCATTAAATGTAGTCAATACACACTATTTAACAGATTTTATTTAAATTTCAGAATAATATAATTGCTTCAATTTCGCTTTGTAATGAGTTAGTCACATTTCACATCAAAACTTAAGCAATAATGAATAAATATAGTATATAGTATATGTGAGATATCTTCAAGCTTATAAATATCTCACGGTCGTAATGGGTCCTCGAAAGAAAATGGTTTCATGGTAAAACAATCAAACAATCGACGATATAAAAAGATATTTATTTGCAATCTGATATTCACAATAATAAAATTAAAGCAAGACTCACGCAACCCGTAGACCAGCACGTTTTCGTAGAACACTAAACTTTCCCTCTTCACGAGATATCTTCTTCTTCACTAAATCGTTGGCTCCTCCTTCAACATTTGAAGTTGCTTTCAATGGAAATTCTCGTTCACCTTCGTTATCTTATTTATCAACGCTGGAGTCACACTTTATTTATGCTGCGTGTCGATGATGATTTCCACACTTGGAAACTAATGGCCTTTAGCCTAGGTAACTTCCCAATCAGAAACAACTCTTCACAATACTTCTCGAACATGACTCGAACACGACTGCTCTCAAACGCTTTTCAAATATAACTGCCTTCATCACCGTTGTTTATTATTCTTATCTCCAACGTTTTCTTTCTAATCCTTTTAATTGGCTTTACTATCTTTCCTTTTTTTCCAATTTTAATCTAGATTTGTTATTTTTAATCAAATCTGTAAATCAACATTACTGCTAGTTAATTTGTGCTGCCTCGCTTGTTGGTGAGTCATAACGATATCAAAACAATATAAAAATAAAATTACAAACACAAATTCAAACACTAAAAATAAAATACAGATGGTAACTAATTAAACTAACAAAAATCTTAACACAACGAAAACAAATACTAGCCGCGCATCATAGTTAGACATAAAGTCGACGAAACATAAAGTCTTGCTTTATTGTTCGTCAAGTTGCAACGTCAATCGTTTAATTTTTAAATAAAAAATAACTTAAAAAAGTCTTAAGACTTAAAACTTAGAATTTTTTAAGTATTTTTGTGGTATTTAGTAGTATGTGATGTTAAAATAATCAAACCCAACAAAATGTTAAAATAATAAAATTTTAACTGTTAAGTAAAGAAACATACCTACTACAAAAAAACATAATATTTAAAAAAAACTAAAATGACCATAATTCACATTTAACAGGGTTGAACTTAGAATATTTGAATAAACAAGAAAATTAAATTCTGAAAAATTAAATTTCATTTAACTTCATTAACCATTTAATTAATATTTGAATAAACAAAAAAATTGAATTTTGAAAAATTTAATTTCATTGTTTATTCAAATATTCGAAGTTTAACCCTGTTAAATGTGAATCATTGTCATTTTAGTTTCTTTAAATATTATGTTTCTTTGTAGTATGTATTCTTTACATAACCATTCTTCGGCGTTACCTTTTAATGCTCTTAGAAAAGTCTTTAATTGATTTTCTTCATTTATTTTGTTTGTCATTCTTTCTAAATTGGTTATAAATTGTTTTGGGTTTATTCGCTTGTTGCCAAAGAAACGGTCAATTCTTTCATTATTCATTATTAGTTCTTGTATTACCCCTTTGAATTCATTTGTTCCGTTATTTCTAAATTGCGTTTCTGTGTTCTATCGTAAATTTTCTATTTGTTTTTGTGTTTGTTTTAGTGATTCGTAATGATTTTGTATGTTCATTTTGTTTGTTTCTATGTGGGCCTGTAAATTTCCACATTTTATTTGCATAATCCCACATTCTTTTTGAAGATTTTCTTCCAGTTCTTTTCTGAAGTTGTTTTCAATTATTTTTTGATTTTCTTGCATTTCTAGTAGTTTTGTGTGTCTTAAATTTCGTATTTCTTTTAATCCTGATTTAGTCATTTCATTTATTTTTTCTTTTATAATTATTTCATTTACCATAGCCAGATTGTTTGTTTTAAGTTTTTCATCGATGAGATTAATTACTTCTTGATTTTCCAAACATGATGGGTATTCTTTAAAGGTAACTTCAGTAAATTTTTTGTGGATTAAATCAAAATGCCTCGAGCAATCTGCCCTGATTTTCTCAATGTTAATCTCGTTAGAATTCACTCTTCTTTCTACTGCCGTTACTTTTGTTGTTAGTACCTCTTTAATTTGTTCAAGTTCCTTGCTGAATTTTTTTCCAGCTCGTGTATTATTTTATTGAAGTTTTCGATTACTTCTTCTTTGTTCCTTTTTCTGTTTTCTTCGGACATGTGGAAAATTTTTAAGGAATCGATATTTTCTTCTTTTTTTGTTTGTTTTGGAACCCCCAAGTCTGTGGTGCCTCTTCTTGTACTTTCAAACTTTGGTTGGAACGGTGATTCATCAGTGGTTTCTACCACTCCAGAATCTTTTTGTTTTTGTTTTTCTTCTTTATTTTCTTCCACGTTATTTATTATAATTTTCTCAGGGTCAAAGGTAGGTCGCTTTTCCGGAAGCCCCACGTTGGGCTCCAATTAAAGTGTAATGCACCCGGCTGTATTTTAACTTAATTATTTACTAGTTTATTATAATTTCCTATCCAAAATATTTGTTAAATTTCACTTTCGTTATTAATATAATTTTAAAAATGGTAACGTAAAATTTTATACGATACCCATATCGCAGTCTGGCTTATCAACCAAATTTTGTAGTTCTTTGAATAAATTTTTAATCTTCAATATAACAATATAAAATTTCTGTTCATCTAAAAAATATCCAATCAACATCAAAATTAAATAATCATCTTGCAATAGCAACTTTAATTTTATTCACCAAAAAAAAAACTCAAAAAAATCTCTACGGCACAAATTTTACATTTTATTGTCGGTCATTTTACTCTTACCAACCTTTATTTTTCAAAAATTTATCCTCTACAATTTCAAATTAAATTTTCAAAATTAAATACATACAAAATTTTTACAAACAAATTTGAAACACGACAATATGTATAAGCATAATTTATTGTACAATAATTCTGTACTATACAATATGATCGCTAAATTGGCAAATAATAAGAATACCGCAATATAACTATTAAGGTGTCAATATTATAGTATATTACATAGTATACCATTTAACTAATAGTTGTTTATCATTGAAATGCTTATTTTGTATCATACTACTTAACTGCAACGTAGCAAAATAATGTTACAGAATCAATACTGTTGCCAATTCTGAAATAACATTTAACAAGTATACAACAGTGATCTTCATTTAAAATTATCATCAAACCAAGAATTAGTTTACTATAATTTTTTATATTTTTTGATACTTTAGATAAGTTTTGATAACTTTGATACTTTGTAAGCGTATTAGTTTTTAAATTTAGAAATGTATTGTTGCACAATAAATTTTAAATCTTTGCAAAATATTTTTATAACAAGAGCAGAGAATATAAAGCTCTCGCAATTTATAAAGCTCGATTCCTAACATTTAGTACTTTTAGTAACTATCGAAAAAAACTTAAAAAATTACTGATATACAAATTATAGGTATTATAACTATGTACAAGTATAAAAGCAGTTTTGTAATTTTAAAAGTGCTTTAAAATAATCGCTTCAAAGCTCTGAGTAACGCTTACTATTGCTGTGCTTACTGGAAAGTGTTCAGGCAATAATTGCACACTACTTACAAGCTTTCATTTTCGCCCCAACTATGAAACAAATGGCTTCTATTTAAAATAATACTTTAAATATCTCTGAAAGAATTTTGTCAAGATTGTAAATTTTAAAGCATTGAAAATTTTATTTTCAGTCATATATTAATTCTTACTTTTCCTAAACCGAAAGCTAGCACAACTTACCCTTATTTTTACGGTCTCGATTTGTCGCTGTGGTTTTTATTATCCTCCACTATTGATAAAATATGCACTTGAAAAGCATGAAAACTAGGTCAATTGCTCAAGTTCTAAAAGTAAAATCTTTTAACTGAAATTCATAGTCGAAAAATTTTAAAATAAAAATATTGCACCTTTTGAAAGCAACATAATCATATAAAATTATTCTGTTTTGATAAATAGTAATGATAAATATTGTAATGATGCTGATATGTATGCAAATTTACTCAATAAAATGTAGATTTAAAAAATACTTGTTAAAATTACATTACAACGTTGAAGTTGACCATGTAACAAAAAATATCTATATTATGAAATTTATTTAAATATGTAAAAAATTCTGTAAACTTTCCCAATTTTTGTTATATTATTAATTTTTATTCTTTACGAGAATGGTGTTTTTATTTTTAATGGAACATGCTTGTTTGACTGTTGCATTGGCCAGTACTTTAATTTTCTCCTTTCTGCTATAAAATACAGTTATGTACTAAATATATTTTTCCATAAATCTGTTGTTTTTTATTGTACAAGTTAGAAACAAATACTGTAAAGTATTGATTTTTAAACTTAAAATGTTACTATAATGTATTACCTTTTTTTACCCAGTTGCGGCCTGTAAGCGAGAAAAGAGCAATCTCATCAATTCGCATATCATTACTAAGATTAGTTTCTACTTTGTACAGCCTATATAAAAATTCAACATATTGAAATAATATGAAAGTATTATATCGGATTATTTGATATCATTGATGAAAAACTTTTTGTTGATTTTTTGACGAACTAAGGAGAAAATTTTTCCGAAGATACGATCAGCAGTACTGTAAAACTTCTACTCGATATTATCACTTCATGGTCTCTTTTGATGGAAATTTTTGTTTATGATAGAATCATAAATATAGAATTTCTTTGCCGTATTCACTGGTTATCTGGTACAAAGGGGTAGGGAAATAAGTTATCTCCATAGAGAAGATATTCTAACCTGACTGCGTTTCATGCTATGATAACGTTTTTCCGTTTTATCATTTTGAGACTTTCTTCATCTTTTACTTATTTATTTAGGCATTTTCAGTAATGAAATACAATTATTAAGTTTAATTAACATTGCCTTGACTTCAGCGTCAAAACATTAAAATACTTTAGTTCGGCCAACCATAATATTGTTAACGAAAAGTGACACTTTAAATATGACTTTGATTAAAAATAATTTTGGTAAATTCTAGCATTGCCGAATTTATTCGATACACCCAAGTATCTCTCTAAATAAAATTTGTGATATAATATATATATTTTTAAGAATTTCATAACTCAAAAAAAGAAAACAGCTTTTTTCATTTTTTTCTTCTATCGTTGTCGTTCAAAATTAAATAATTCATTTTGAAATTTATAAATTATGAATTGTTTCATAAAATACGTTGTCCTAAGGCATTGCGAAATAAACGTTCTTAATATATTATTCAAAGAAATATTATTGCTGACATAACATAAAAAAATTTTTTTTGCAATAAAAACAAACTGTCTAAAATTAATAATAATTCAAATAAACATGATATAATGTGAAGCTTGAAGGAACAAGTCAAGTTTCGGAATATCGACTTTTCAAATCTTAAAAATTATTCTAAATTAAATTTTTATAAAAATTATAAGGCATTTTAAATTACCAAGTCGTTTACACCTCATGTATTTAAGCCACGAAAATGGGATAATTTAGCAATAGGATTAAAACGATCTCTTTAGAAGATCTAGATAAGACGTACCTTCATCCATTTGAGTTATAAATAAGAGCATAAAATATTTAATGTTTCAAAGTTTATGATTATGACAGATCTTTAATCTAAGAAGCACCTTAAAAGTGATATCAATTTAAAACTAAATCAACTATAAAAAATTTATTTTGCCAAGCGATCCAAACACGCAGACTTAATTATCTTTTTTAAATCGTCGTAATTATATTCACTTTTAAAATTGCCTGTAAAATTTAAGTAACCAATTAAAACTTATTACTATTAAGGTATGTTTTACTTTTTATTGCATTGCACTGGTTACTTATGAACAATAGTATATTGTTACATTAAAATTGAAAGGTAAACTTTTCTTGACAGAAGTTTAATAACTTTTTTACAATATTTGTCAAATTTTCATTCATTCCAGTGTCTTTTTATAAAAATAAAATTAAGTTGGTTTTATTTAAGGTTTATAGACTAATTTTTATAGTGGTAGATAAGCTGAAAAACATTTAATGACTAAGTATATAACAAAATTATCATATCTCATCTAACACCTTTACACCATAGGACTTTCCGTACGCTATGTGTTCATGTTTGCAAGGTATAAAAAACTAAAACTTTCTGCACAACGAATAAAAAGTTATTTTGATAAATAGCTACATTAATTTATAATTTTGTTTCAGTTGCTGCAGTTTACTCAAGAATGACGGTGTGGCGTTATTGTCGCCAAAAAACTAAATTTTTGAATGGTTCAAAATTATATTATGAAAATTTGAAATTATAAATAATATAGGTAATATTATGCAATAGTAAATTTTAAATCTGTTCTTTCCAATAATTATTCTAGTTCTCAATAATAAAAGTACAAAAAATAACACACAATCATTAATTTAATTATAATCTGCCAATTGCACCGGCGTGGCATCGACACCTGTGTCTATCACTAGCAAAGTCGAATTATATTCTATAATTTTTCAGGTAAATTCAACTCGGTTAAAATCTTCAATAAAATATGCATATGTAATTTTAGACTTCCTTGAAATTCGGAGTGTAACCAATCGAAGAATTACTGTTGGGCTTCCCCTTAATTAAAATTTTTTAGTTGACTATTTTGGCTTTGTATTACTTGATAGTCAACTTATTCTTTTCTTCGCCTTTAATTTTCTGGATATATTGATTGTTTTACATCGAAGAAAGTTAGTAGAATAGCCATATATGTGCCTGTAACCCTGTTTATATTTAACGATGTCAATCACTAAGTCAGAAGGGCCACCAATTTAATGTGCACTCTAAATCACATGAAAAGTCATAAAAAAGTATGTTTTTCTCTGTTTTGGAGTAAATTTGGATTAAGCTATTGAATTTAATGAAGAAAAAATTACTTCAGTGTGTAATATGTGGAACCGTCCTTTTTAATATATTATGTCATAATTTTAATGACCAACTACCCGAATACTTTTCGGGAAAAAGTAGATATTAAAAAAAATTATGTTTGAGGTAAGGACCAACGGGAAAAGATAGTTTTCCCCTGTGGACTATGTGGTCCAAAGGTTGGTAACCACTCTTTTAAATGAAACATATTTCAAAAACTGTTTTAAAAAATTAGTCTGGCTAATACATATTTCAGCATAAAATGTTTATAAAGTATTTAAATGTTACCAAAAGTTTAGTTTAAATGAATTCGACTGTGCCAATGTGAAAACTTGAAAAGCGGGGTTTATAAAATAACTGTATTTTCTAACGAAGTTTTTGGAATTATTTGAATTTCGTAAACAATACTATATAGCATTTATGTAAATCTTGGAATAATACAAACAAAATTTGTAACAAAAATACAATAAGTTAGTGTAAGTTATTTTATTGATTTTTATGACATAAATAACTAGATACAACAACAAAAATCATAGTAAAAAATAAAAAAAGAATAAGAAAGACGTTGAGCAACTGAAATTGCGCAATTAAGTTATTTTATTTTTAGCACAAAAATGCAACCGTCATTGTTAACAACGTAGAAGCCAAGTGGTAATAATATAAATGGCCTTAATAAAGTGAGTTACAGTAATCTTAGAAATCAGACAGACTTCTAATTTAATTAGTTCAAGTTAAGTCAATAACATTGTAAAAATGTAAGAACAACGCAGTAAGAATGTAAAAACATAATTTTTCCGAAAAGTGGAATAAGTGCTAGGAGTAATTAAATTTTTATTTTAGTATAAAGAATCCTTTTTTTCAGGAAATTTTCAGTAGCGTAACTGAAGTAACTATTTATGTAAATGTTATTTTAACTAATGGCTAATGGTCGTGTATTTTTTAAACTACGGTATAAAAATATTTTTTTCTCACCGAAAATCTACCTGCTCGTCTCAGGTTTAACAATAACATAGTTATCATGTAGTTGTTACTCTATCTAATTTGCATCATGAGTTTGCGAACAGTGACTTAATTTTAAAAATGCAGTTTATTAAGGGTTAAAATGATCAAGAATTACTATTGGTTAGCAAATTCTTCAGTTACAAGTAATTCTCTCACAAGAGATCTTGAAAATTTTTCTATAGTAAGCTTCGGTTAGCTTATTTTTAAGAGAACGATAATATTAAGTCAATCAATAGATAAGTAGTTTAGGTAGTGTAACTCGATATTAATCATATCAAATTTTTAGAATAAACCAAAAAATGCACAAACACTTTTACACGCACATTTTAGTTCTAAAAAGTGTTTGTGCATTTTTTGGTTTATTCTAAAAATTTGATATGATTAATATTAAGTCACATTATAATGACGCTGGGCACATGTCAAAAGTTGAGTTTATTATATGCAACAATTTATAAATTTTATACAATCAGAAAAAAGTGAATACCATTTTGCTGTAGTTAATCCGTTAAATTTAATAAAACAAGGAAACTTATAACACTTATCAGGAAAAGGGCAATAATGTGGTTGTCACTAGGTGGCTCTATTCAACAAACCCGTTTAAGGTCACTAGATTAGTTCTGTTGACATGCTATCCATCTTTAAAGTATTATCTTCATGTGCATGTTTCCATTCTAATATTACACAATGTTATTTATACAATTTTACATTTCAATTTAAATTTTAATAGCATCATCATTTATCAGATGAAAAGTTATGTAGGCAAACTTCTCAAATGATTTTATTGAAATCAAAAATTGATGTAGACAAATTCAGACACTTATCTTGAAATTGTAAATCTTTCGATTAATATTTATAGAGTTTTATAATTTTTAAATAATTAAATAATTCTGGCGTGGACGTTATTACTAAAAATTGCAATTCTTATTTATAATTTAAAAAAAGGTTTATTTTTTGTACAATATTTAATAATTGTTTAAACTAATCGTAAGATAAATTAAGGCGCTTTTAATTTTTAATATCACACTCTAAATATTAAACAGATTGTCATCATTCTGATCTAATCTGAACTAACCACGCTCTTTCGACATTATAATAGTCGCTAATATGATAGTTTCAGTTATGTACATGTAATATATTGCCATCCTTTATGTTCTCGAATTGAGGTATATCGGAACATTTTATAAAATTACCTCATTTATCCTGAAATGGATGAAATCCTGCCTTTATGAAAAATAACAAAGTAATTTTAATTCAATACTTTCTGACTGTCTACACTAAAACAAAAAGTTTATTTTTTACAAAACAGCCCTACAATAGAGCGCCTTAAGATATTATATTTCTATTGTATTATTTTCGTTTATTTAAAAAAAACATCATATTTCACTTGTAAGCTTTAGCTGACCCGTAAAAATAAAGGTCGTTATATGTTTTAGACAATTATTATTTATTAACCATTGAAGTAATTTGAAATTTTGAGAAAATGCAAAATACAATCTAAGCAAATCTTTTCACCGTACGGTGAAATCGTGATGCGATTTTAGACTTTGTAATATTTAGGTTACCTACTATGACAATTACTTTCGGGCATTATATACAACCATTTTTAAAATCATGTAACTTTTTGGCACAAAATACATTTGGATGTATACTCACATATTTTTAAAGCCTTTATCCTAAAGAATTATTTTTAGAAATTCTTATAGGTATCATGTTGTAATTATCTATGCCGAAGCGAAGCGGAGATTGTAAAGGAAACCACATAAAAATCAATTTCTACGTATTAGAGTTTTGAAAATCATATCAAAACCGTCTGCAGTATTTTGTATATCGTATATCTAAATTTAATTTAAGTATTCGTCAATTTTAAAAAATAATAGAGTAATATTTATTAAAATCATACAACATAATTACTTATATTAGCTTCCCCAAAAGATAAGCCTTTGATAACTTTTTGGTAACTAAAAACATTTTGATACAGAGAGAAATGTGTAACCAAAGGCTTCCAACAATTCTCTAACGCCGAGTTACACTTATGTAATTAAACTCACTCAATAATTTTGCTAATTTTACTTTGAGGTTATAAAAGATAACATAAAATTTAAGTAACTTTCGGCATCCCACAAGTATGCTAATTAATTGAAAATAAATACGATCATAATTAAAAGCCAATGTAAATTTTTTAAAACAGTATTAATATATTTACATGTATTGTACCTTATTGATTTAATTAAAAGGTTTGTAGAATAACAGGAAAATATAGCTAATTTGTCATTCAAAATTTTAATAAAGTGTGAAGATCAAAAATAAAACAGTAATTTGTTTTATGTCAGTTTTAGCATTTCTTTTATGTTTATGAGAAGTTTCGTACTACTGAATATGCTTACTTTAATGTTCTGTAGTATGGCACGTGCCAGTGACAAGCAAGTTATTACAATTTTGATTTAAACTCACGATTGTAAACCATGTTACCGTTATACAGTTTGAGAATATAACTATAAATTCCTGCTGCTACCGTTCTACTATAGAATATTTTATGGTACTTAATCAATTAAGTTCATTATTTTGGGATCATACTCAATAATATATTTAAACTTAAGAGAGAAAAAATCAAGGTATTTAAATTTATAGACATTTGAATATTTGACAAAAACATTTGCGAAAACACACCTATGCACAACACCCCATCACATTTTTTCACATGAATTACATTTCTTACATATCGGAAGCAAGCTAATCTCAAATTACCTTCCGTTAGCCCACTTACCTTAAGATGGAAGTGTAATGTATGGTCAAGCTCTTAGGGTAGTCCTAGGGGTAAGTACTCAAGGTTGGTTAAGTACCAACTTCAGTGCTATAAAAGTATAGTATACCTATACATAATAAACAAGCTAGCTAGATGGATTAAGCAAGAAGTTGGCAGTAAATTATTGCATCAGTTTTAGTTCATAAATAGTTATACAGTATCTCAGTGAAATACATAATAGGGGATGAGGTACTGAGGACTTGAGCAGCATGATAATTCGCAAACGACAATAAAACCGAATCTACCATAATTTCCCAAATAACTTTATAAATGTCACATTCTAGTATAGCATTAAAGTTTTTGAAAATATATCCTTCCTAATAGAAAAGAATAAAAATTACATATAGAAAACCATGTTGTAATTCTCTTGCAGAAATAACTTTCATTTGGCATAAAATAATTTAAACTTGAAACTGCCGTGTTTAATAAATTAAAAAGAATTTTTATTTTTTAACTATATATTATAGTGGTATTCTCATTATAATTTTTTTTATACGGCAGAACTCTTTACTATCTCTAAAGATTTTACTTCGGCTAGCTTTTATCTCGTCGTAGACCAATGAGATCTCAGAAGTGAATTCCTGTGACAAGTCCCTATTGTCGAATTAGAAAGAAAAATGCTCTTTTTAAGACAAACTGAATTCAATTTATTTTGGAAAAATGAAATTTGGTAGATGACAATTTCACCTTCAGCAGATTTAAATATTGGGTGTTCAAAACCTTCTTTTTTGAATTTATGTAATGTGGCGGTAAGAGGTTTTACTACATGCACTTCTCGCCGCGCACCTCTATCGCTGAACTTTTCAAGGTCATTGATTAAATCCAGTCAGTATTTTTTCAACTTTCGAGACGCAACATCGAAATAAAGGGCTCCGATTCAAGCAACCACGCTCGAATTGTACAACAGGAAACACGTACGAAATAAATTCATACAAAAGGGTACATTGTTTTATTTAACAGGCTTTGTCGTTAAATTTGTCGTTACCGAATTTTATCGACAAGTGCCACTTCCCGCGGACCACGGTTCTGAGAAAGAAAATCTCAAACCATAACGCTCGAGACCACTTAACCTCCAAAAAATACAGTTTACTACAATCGTGCTGCACCAATTCAATTCATGCGACTGAATTCATTGGGTGTAATGTGTGAACCCATAAATTTATATGAACATTTATTATCATCAAACGTATTCGTACTAGCATCAAGTTTTATTTGTATTTATGGTGTTAAAGTGTATAAGCATAAATTTGTACAAAATAATCAATGTTCAATAAAAATTTTAAATCAAAACGCACTTTGAAATTTTATTATAATGTTTTTGTAAACTACCTTACGTTGATACGCGACTGCTTGTGGATGATCTCCATGTGGTCTAAAATTGTCGTTCACTGTTCTTCGCAGTTTAAACGTACGGCTTCCTTTTAGAATATGTGTTCGCTACTGTTGGAAAATTATTATCAGCTTCCCAATTGTAAAAAAATTCGCTTTTCGTATTCCACACAAAAATTTAATAGTGATGTGATAATTCACACCACACTAAATTATTCTTCTAGTTAAGGTAAGTAATCTCAATTTTTAATATTCAAAACTGGTCGCAAAATGGTCGCGCGTTCTATCGTTTCATTATCGTTAATAATCAAAATTCAATTTCAGGTATCAACCTGATGTCGCAAATATTGCCTTCTTAGACGTAACGAAGAAAAACTTTTCTTCCAAACAATTCACCTTTCACAAACTTGTGAAAGATTTTCTCACAAAACTTATCACTCAAGATAAAGCGGAAATTCGACTTCACTTGGACGATTTTCGTCCGCCTTCTTCCAATGTGTCTCGTGTCTTTCTGCTAATTTTCCAAAGCCTGCTTTAAACTTGAAAAAACGAAACTCTAAAACGTCACTTAATGTTTGTACAAAGCCGAACATTTCATTCTCACCTTTAATTTTTATATCACTGCATTTCTTAAATTATCGTGCTAAAATCTATGTGCTATCCTGTTTAACATAAACATCCTGTTTGTCATAAAATTAGACCACAATATACAGGGTATTACTATAAGCTACTATAAAATTTTTTACCTTTTCATGATTTAACACCAACGTATTATATCTTGCTCATAACTCAATCTTTTTTAATCCTACCCCTAAATTGGGCGCCGACGCAGCAATTATGGTGTAAGAGGATTATTGAAATTTGGCGCTAAGAAGGGAATTAATTTTCCGACTGTCTCCCTTAAAAAAAGAGGGGTACAAAGCTCAGTACAAAGCTCCACATCAAAATAATATAAATATTTCAATGCTTTTCTTTTCAATGTTGTTTTTACAACAACTTTTTTAAGTAAGTGAATAATCTAAAAGAATTGAAAAAAACAGCTATAAATTTAGTAGGTACTTCAATCATATAGATTTTATCAGATTGACGGATCAATAATGTCTGATCGATCAATGTTTCGTCATGAAACAAAATGATTTTGACCCACTCAGTGCTAAATTGTTTATTATGTAAATTTGGTTTTTGAATGTTGGAGGTTGAAAAGTACAAGGTGCGGACTAAAGGAAAAAGTTAATTGCTTTTTGCCAAAAATGGCCGCACGAGCCAGTTGTGCGTATTTTGGCTCTTGAGATATTTTTGGTATTTTGTGAAAATTTTATGCAAATGTTATTTTGCGAATAATAGTTTTGAGTTATATTGATTTTGTGAATTCTTGGAAATATTTTGGTCTGATGTGGCCTTTGAGATTGAGTGAATTTGTGAGTTGAAATTTTGAACTTTATCTTTGATTAAAGATTATTTTTGATGAGCAGCATCAGTTTTGATTACGAGTTTGGATTAATTTTTGAATTGTTGGAAATTTTATTTGGTAATTTAGGGAGCGAAATTAAAAATTGTAAGAGCGAACGTGTGGCATTGATAAGCTGTTAGATAAATTAAAATCACAAGTTCGAACCTTGGAAAGAATATCTTATTTTAAATTTGCGAAGTAGAATTTATTATCTGCAAGTAATATTTTTAGTTTAATAATAAAATTTTTTGAAGAGATTATCCTCTCAACTATAATTGAAGACTACCACAGGAATCCAACCCTGAGATAAGTTTTGTTGTTTTCGAATGCAGAAGCAGTCGAGGTAGAAAAATTTTGGTGAAGTATAGTACGCTTTTTTTCTTATTTGAATAGAAAATAAATAAAATACCACTATAGTGTATTCTCTATAAAGGTATAGTAACCTAGTAATATACGAAGTAACAACAAAAACATTTTCAATGTTGGTTGTCAGAGTCAATGTATCTTATTGGTTTGAAAATCAATAGATGTATAGATTTTAGAGAACAGAAGAAATTTTGTAGTGATTTTTGTTTTGCCGCAAGTCGATATATAAAGAAGCAATTAAAATGGAGTTACGTCATGAAGCAAAAAACGGATTTGCATTCACGCAGTTAACAGAAACCCCACGGAATTCTCAGAAGAAAATCTCGTTTCATCATGTGTTAAAGCAACTGATTATTGCATAACAGGAAAGCATAGTCAGACATAAAATTATATGAAAACAAATGTGAAAGAGATGAATATTTCAATCCAAATGTAAGCATTGATCGAAAAATTGAAGTCCACACTACATCTATCTCCTAAATATCATGCCAACTAATCAGGAAATTAACGATGAAAATGAACCAAAGTAAGCCTGATTATTACCATTGTCTACTACAGATTAGTTATTAGAAACTGAAAGAAATCTAAAGAATCCAACATCGATATCGTTAGAAATGTGAATCATACAAAGAGCAACGATCAGGTATTGTATTGTAATAATTTGTATAAATAAAATTTTCAAAATCATAAAATTTCAAAATAATTCCTTAAGGTATAACTTTGCTGTAGTAAAATTTGTAAAAAGGCAACGCTAAAATTTATACGATATCGGCACACAGCTGTTGGCTTATCAAGCAATTTTGTCGTTCCTTTGACAAATTTTCAAAACGTTTTATTATATTTCAAATTAACCAAATCCAATTATTATAAATCTCAATTTAACTTCTTATAAAAAAGATGACTTTTAATATTCAAATTACAGATTATTTAAATAAATTCAGCAGACTAGCAAAAATACATATCTGCTATTGCGTCCGTCAAACCCCTGCTCTCCAACCTCTATTCCTAACCTTATTATTTTAAAACAAGCTATTATCCAGAATTTCAAATTAACATTTTGAAAATTAATTAAATATAAAAATTTTTTATAAAACATTTTCAAAACACAACAATATATTTATATATTTATATCTATAATATTTTTTAAATATTATATTTATAGCATTCCAGAAAAATTAAAACCATTCACATCGCTATAAAATGGAAAAAATGCATCAATAATGAGAAAAACAATATTGGTAAAAAATAATCAAAGCAAACCTTCATCCGACTATAGTAAAAAAATAATGATTCTAATACATTTAATAACAAAGTGAAATGTTTCCTAGAAGGAAATGAGGAAAAAGTAAATGAATTCAATGCTGATCACAATCTCGAAACATCGGAAGATATATTATTTACCACAACTCCTACTATAACTTCGGTACATAAAAAGCGCTATGAAATTTTCGTAAAATTACTTTGTACAGATAAATCAATAACTTCGTTGGGAATACTTTCACGGAATGATATAGAAAATTTAAATCGTTGGTCAAAACATTGAATTTACGTAATCACTATTATAACATTTGAATCTATCGTATTTAAAATTATTAGTGTTTACTATTTAAAATGTTAAGTATTTGTGACGAAAATTAGAGAGCACCAAATTTAGCATGCACGTAGAACTTGTATGTTAGAAGAACGTCTGAATAAATTACTTAAAAATCTAAAACCTAGAAGATATAAATTTGGTTTCAGAAAACCGCAAACATTTATAATTTCGTATCGATTAACGATTATTTAATCGCGGGAAATAAATTAGCATTATAATTTGTTGTGCTTGCAATTTTTAACATTATATCACTTTATATCATATTCTGCTTTGATATAAAATTAAATTATAATAATTAAATTTTTAAAGCTTATTTCGAAAGAATTTTTATTCAGCTAAAAATTTATTTTCTACAGAAAAACCACTACTCAGTTGGCCACCATGGCATGACGGTAGTTTGAGGGGTAGTATCTAAATTTCTTTCCCTATATGACCACCAAATCGTGTTTTAAAGACCCCTTCAAAACTATTATATTCTCATAAATCTTGTTAGCACGTTAAATTTTAAAGGAAGGGGGCGGATTGACTTGGAAATTTATCAAAAGATCAGTCAAATAAAGTTGAACGAGTTAATTAAGGAAAATAATTGATCGGTTTTAAAAACGTTTAAAAATTATCTCAAATTTTTAAAACTTTGGGTATCCTACACATAATGAATTTTTCATTAACACGATTGACACAGTATTGGATATGATTAATCTTATAATATACTGTAACTTTTTATTTAGCTTGCTGTACTATAGACTACCTAGATCTAGAGGTAAAAATGTTCTTGAAACAATTAGAGAATCAAAATCATGATAACTATAGAATTATGAAAAGTAATGAACAGTCAATGTTAACACCAACATAATTTAAAAATAATTAACATAATCAAACTTAACAAAAAATGTTAAAATAATAAATTTTAACTGTTAAGTAAAGATTAAATATTATGTTTCCGTGTAGTACGTATTCTTTACTTAACAGTTAAAATTTATTATTTTAACATTTGTTAGGTTTGATTATTTTAAAATCACGTACTACTAAATATCACAAATTACTTAAAAAATTTATTTTTTAAGTTATTTTCTATTAAAAATAATTAACATGATAAAATAATCATTTAAAAATTATAGTTTTTGAGATTTGTATTATAGCGTAAATAACCTGCAAAGATATATTGAGATGAAAACATTGTAAATTAAAACAAATAAACTTTTGAAACATTATTTTACCATCTTTCACGTTTAATCATCCTTGCAAATAATTATCGCTTTGAATATATTCCAAAATAAACCTCAACAGCTGCTTCTAAGAACGATATTATCCTCTTCAAGATTTAATCTATAATTACAAACATTAGTTATTTAGCACCAAAATACTATGTTTACACTACAATATTCTACAAAATACAATAATTTTTTTACCAATTGTTTAAAAATTTTTTCTTTATTTTAATGCTAAGGAATAGAACTGAAATACTTTAAATAGATTAGACACAGAACATGGTCAGAATAAAAACTTTATTCAGAAACAAAATATTTTTCAATTTGCTGTTATCACTGTACGAAATATCAGTTTAAGCTCATGAAGCAATTTTATTTTGTTAACGAAAAGTTATAAAAAACGCGTAATTATGAAGAAAATTGCTGAATTTTGTAAAAAATCTAAATTTGCAATGATGAAAAAAAACTCGTAAGTTGTATAATATTATAAGGTATACTTAGTTCTCAATCAAGAATTCATGTTAAATCAGAACGGGGCTTGATAAATTTTTCTAGTATAAATTTATTTTGTTTAGAGTAATTTAGTAATTGTACTTATTATCTTTAACAATATTTTAGATTTAACAGAATTATATTTTTGATTTATGATTTTTATTATGTCTTATTTGTCCGAAGTATTAGATTGCATCCGCGACGTGTATCTTAAGAGGCCTAGTAAAAAAGCGCCAGTAAATTTTAACGTAAATAGCAAGCTCACACCCAAACTAAATTTGAAATTATATTATTATTACAATGTAATTTTAGAGATCTCAAGTTTATTTGTTTTTACTATATTTTTACGCTTCTCGAATTACAACATAATTGTTTTATATTTGTATCTAAACTGAAATAAAAATATATTTAAGTTGAACATGCAATTTTATTATATAAATTATTAACTTGTGAAATATTTAAAATTAAAAAGTTTTAATTATAAATTATGATAAAAGCGATAATCTTCGCTGAAAGGTCAATAAAAATATTAAATGTTATTAATGTTTAATTGACTTGTTCAATTTAAAACTTTTTAATTTAAAGTAGTCTTAACATGTTTCGACAGTTTACCTATTTACAAAGTTATACAAATTCTAGATTTTAATAAACTTTGATTTACCGCAAAGATATTGTCCAAAATTATATATTATGTAGTTGTATAATATATCAGGATTTCAACTAATGCTCATTTTCTAATTTAGTTAATTAATAATTAGTATAATTGTATCATACTGCCAAAATATTATATTCCGATATGTAGTGAACTATGAAATAAAAATTAAAAATCGGTATTATTCTATTATCGGTATTTACAATTTTGTTCACAAAATACTGTGTTCAACCAAAAAATTCCTGATGCATTCTTTAAATACATTTCATACGAATGCAGTTTTGAATACAAAAAGTTAATATATGGCATTTTTATGGCATTTATACTTTTCATAATTCCATAAAATCTATTAAAAGTAGTTTAAAATTTATTGTAACTGTAACAATAATATATGTTTTAATTTTATTCACAAACTTTAGTAAAATTACTTCACTTCTTTCTGGTTTGTCGGAGTTTATAATTTGGTCAAACACAAAAAAAAATTTTGAATATTTGAGAAACTCACGATCATAAGCATATGTTCATGATCATGTATATGATCATTGGCACCGAGAAAGTGCATTATAAAAGTGTGCATCCGGAAGTGGACCAAAAAATTGCATAAACATCATTACTAGAGTGTGGAATTTATGCACTAAAAAGTACCAAATATATGCACATACATATGCAGCAATAAATGTGTAAAATATACACGTATATGCTTTAAAAATAAAAAGAATATGTACTGAAAAACAAACACCTTTAATTTTATAATTAATTTTATTGAGAGATTTAATTACAATTAACTATGAGATTATACGCCAGCCGCATTTTTGTAATTTTTGTCACTTATTGTGCTGGAAGGTCAGCCTTCGAATAACAATTCCCTAAAGCTGTTGAGACAGGTAGTAGAAAGACACAGTAAAGAGACAGTAGAAATTTTCGAGAAAATCGCCTTTGAAATATTGAAAATAAAACCGTTGAATAAAAAACATACAAAAATTCACCAATATGCACAACCTACGGAAATATCCACCTAGTGTTAAAAATATGCAATATATGTATTTTAAAAAGTATTTTATTGAATTCTGATTTGCCTAATTCGGTTTTATCCACATGGATTTTGGTGCCACATCAATTTTAAGAAATATACAAATTTATTAAATTCCGTGCTCTAATTATGACGACACAATAAACGGCAATATTGATGTATGATGTTTATTGCGGACGCAACAATAAATAAACAAATTCGTTTTTAAGCCGAGACTCTTTTTAAAGTTATTTTTGCAAAGTTTATTTTTTTTAAATTTTATTTTCTTAAAATTATGAAAATATGCACTTATATGTCTTCAAAGTAAAAACATATGAAATATGCAGTAAAAATAAAAACATATGAAATATGCACTCTCAAATTTAGGTTGTAAACTTTAAAATTATAGAAACGCATAAATACAATTTTTTACGACTCTAGGAACAAGCAACAAAAATATGCATTTACATATAATTCTAAGCCCCACGCCAAATATAAGTATTAGTATTATACTACTTTTGTATTTTTCACATCTACAAAAAACTTTATATTTGGCGTGGGGCTCTTTATAAACTCATTTAACATCCTATTACATATAATACCTAACCCGACATAAATAATAGACAAATGTTCTTTTAATAATAAATTGAACGTATGTACCTAGTTAAATATTTATAAATACCGTCTTGAGTTTTTTTTTAATTTGTCTGTTTGGACACATAATAGAGGTAACAAATTGCCTTGTTGTATTGGACGTAATCAAGTGGATCAGACTTATTACTTTACAAATAAAGAATTTAGCTATATCAAGGAAAGATTCTTTTACTAATCAAATTTACCTTATAGAAGTGAGCTCGGTGCAATTAATTTTATTGTGCATTAATTTATGGAAAATTAAGATGAATGTTACACGTTGACTAATTTTACGTGACTGCAAAATTTTAAGAGTCTATCGTATATTCTATCTACGTATTAAGTATTATAATTACTATTCCATTCCATGGTATTTCTACGTTATGCCGAGTTATTTAATATATTTAACTGTAATAACTAAAAGATACATTATTATTGTTATACAGAAAATTATTCGCGGTGTTTAAAGTAAATTAATTAATAATGAAATGTTCCGAAAATGAAAACTTTGACGTGCATTATAAAGTAACACTTTGTATATGAACTATAGCGTATGAACTTTTAAAGTACAATGTATGCTTTTACTTATACATCATAAGTTCAAAGAAGCCTAGCGAAATTAATATTCTCACTTCCTTTTGAACTTTGGCTTTGCTGAAAATAGATAATAATTTACAGTTACTTTATTGACGTAATTTAAAATTTTGATTATTATATTGGAAAATACAACGTATACTATATATTGTTTTGATGCACACGTAGCTAGAAAGGTTTCCCCAGCAGATTCAAGCAGAAGAGTTACGGACGGTGTACCTAAGCAAACCGCAGAAATCCAAAAGAGAGGGGGTTTAAGAAACTAGGAATACGTTATAATCGGTGAGAGTCACTAATATGAGCGCCACTCAAATTTAATAAAGCTTACCACCAATAACAACATCTAGGAATGGTAACGCAACTTTTCAAATCAGTAATGTGCTGTGTAGTCGTAAGAAATTCCACAACTACTGCAGTTGCTTTAAACCTATAAAAAATCACTTCATCTCAATAGTTCGGGATAGTCACTAGTCTACCCACGCAAAAATGGAATATTTAGTAACTTATAAATTATTATTTTATTTTTGAATAAAACCTTGCTCGAAGACAAATCTCGTTTGTCCATGTGTAATACGCCATTAAGAGTTAGTAAAACAGATAATATTATAATTTAGATTTAATTTTAATTAGTAGATACTTCATATTGAACTTATCTACAAGTTAGTGAGTACACAATAAAACTGATTTAGTAATTACAAAATATGATCATCATATGAAAACACTACTATCTAAAACTTAAATTCTCGATTTGGAACTAATTTGTGTAGTCACAACTGCAAATAACAATGTTATTCCATGGCTTCCTATAATTGATAATTATGAGATGCATTATTTAACTAGTACATAATTTATTTGAAAGCTTGGTGGCTTACTGTTTTAAACTTTACCGCAGTGATAAATTGTTAAAGTTAATTTATACGTACCTAAAAATATTAACGTATTTTAGTTTTTATTTTAACTAATAATTATGTTTTTCTAATTTACAGACCAGTTCGTACGATCATTAGTTACGAAGAAGACTATACAGAATAAGTAAGTACTTTCTTCTAAATTTAATTACTATAACATCACCACGTGCCAAAAATATTATCAAATTATTAAATGAAATGTTTGCTTGATATAGCTAAGAATATAATATTATAATATGAGGTTTTAACATTGAAAAATATATAAAAATATAGTATTTCACAAAACAGAAACTACCTAAACAATTTCATCGATACTTTAACCGTTATTTACTATAATATAAATTGTACACAAAGTTTCGGTAGTCCAAAACGCCAACTAAGTATTGTAAAAAATTTATTACTAACTTATTTACAGCTCTCTTATTTCAAAACTGGTCAAGATCAATAACTAATTGTTTCAAGTAATAACTATTATTTAACCACTTAGATAATTTAGTATTTTATTCAACGCATAGCTTTCTGGATCTTTATCTCGTAAAGAAGATTTATTTTTTATATAAAATATACCAAACAAAGATTGACAAAATTTTAAAAATTTGAATTTGAAATATTATTTTCAAATTTAGTTTCCGAAGTGATAGATGGCGCTGTGCGTCTCCACTCTTCCACCTATAGTATAGGTTAAAGAATTCATTTTCATTTATTTAACCTAAAGATTTCAGTCAGACACGTGACATGTTTTAGTTTTTTGTTATTTGGTAAGCATACACATTCATTTTAAAGTATAATAAATTCCTTGAATTTTTGAATTTTAATTTTATCAATCTTTGTTTGGTACATTTTTCTTCCTTCTCATTATTTTTACGTTTTTCTTATACGACTGGTGGTCAAAAAAAAATTGTGAAAGAAAGGCCTTTATATTACATAAAGAAACATATTACAAATTGTATTACATACTTTTTATTTTAAAAATTTTTATTATTCCTATTTATAGTAACGTAATTTTTCAGAATTCTTTTTCTTGTTTATTCAAATATTCTAAGTTCTAACCTGTTAATTGTGTATTATTGTCATTTTTAGTGCTTTTTAAATAATTATTATGTTTCTATGTATAAGTAGGTTTGAATTTTTTACTGAACAGTTAAAATTTATTATTTTAACATTTGTTTAGTTTAATTATTTGAAACATATGTAGTATATTGAAAAACATTATAATCGTAGAATATAATTTACTCAACTAAGTAAATCATTGAACTAAAACTTGTACAAGTTTTTATTTGTAGCAAGTTTTATGTTAGTACTTTATTTAAATTGTACCGGCTTTACATATTGGTTATAGGTTATATCGTATTATTGCATGTTTATTTCAAGAAAACTGTACTGGCAAAATATAAACTTTTTTCTTTGTTTTTATTACCCTTAAACGTTTAAGTATTTTTTAATTAAAAATATGCACATATTTTAATTTGGTGCCTAACTAATGTAAACTTTGAAAATATTTTGTAATATTTTTGTTTAATTTTAATTTTAATTTTTTCTATGCTGCTTCCGTTTTTAAATTGTATATTTTAGGCATTGTAAATATTAGATTAAGAACTTAGCATCTCAAAATTAATTTGTTGTTTTCTTATTATATAAAAAAGCATATTATAAGTAATATTATATTGTTCAGTAATTGTGAGAATTTTTAAATTGCGATAGCAACAAAAATATTATTTTGAACATTTATTATACAATAGCGGTCAATATGTTAAATGTTTTGTCGGTTAGATATATGAGCATTTACGTATTTATCTAATTTAATATTCATCAAGTTTAGGATGAAAACATGAACAAAAAAGTTAAAACCTATTTGATCGAGGAGTATGTAATCCTACAACTAAGGCGTAGCAATCTAACTCTGTAACCGGTAATCTACAAGTGTTCATACCTATGTTACATTATACAATATTTATATTGCATTGCAGTAGATATTTTAATTTAAAACTAAACTGATTGTTATTATTTAATCGGTTGAAAACTAAGAATAACACCGCCAAGTGGCCAATTTTGGAAATCTGAGAGATATTTTATCGTTAAAATAATATTTTGTAATCAAACATTGTTAAAATGCAAAACTACAATAATCAGTTTTAATAAAAATAAGTTGCCTTGGAAAGCCAACTCCTAACAAATTAACATTGTTTGTTTTGATTTCTAAAAAATCAAAGAGTACAATTAATATCATAAATGCATTGAATCTATGATTGGGGAAAAAGTTCTCACCCTTATTTTAAAAACAAATATATAAAAACTAAAGAGTAACATAAATTTAAAAAATATAATAATGTGTTACAAGTATTTAAATAAAGACGTGCGATTTTCATTGTTATTTTTATAGCGGGGTTTGCTTCCTATTATAAAGAATAGTTTCCTTGGCTCGAATCATAATTATAAATTTACAATTTAAATATGCTAGAAATCATTTAAAAGCCGGTTCTGATTAGTAAACCAACAACAACATTTCAGACCTGTGAGATATTTGCTACGTTAATTTCGAAGTGGAAATAAAAATTTTATGAACATTAAAATTATATGTACAGAAATAAATCATTTTTTTCGCAGAAACACGCACTTTGTTTAATATAAATACTTAATTACCTTTTGTGAGTGTAATTATCGACATAAGTTTTATTCGAAGTTAATTCATTCTGTAATTTAAAAATTGTATTAATACATACAATTTTATATTTATATAAAGTAAACGAAAGAGATCAAATCCAATAATACAGTACCAAAATATTTAAAAATCTAAGTTAGGGTTTTTGCGTTATAACTTAAACGTTAGAATTTAACAACTTCAGTTTCGTACTTCATTTCTTGGTCAGTAATTAAGCATTAAATAAGCTGTCAAATGCATACTACATTAATTGAAAATTTAAAAAAAATTAAATTTTAACTTAAACATAATTTCAAAGCATGGTGACATTTTTAAAGTGCTTTGATATAGCTAGCTTTTTATTTAACTTTAATAACAAAGGCTCATTCTTTAATAAAGTATTTTTTAAAAGTCAATATTTAAATTTGTTGTTAAAGTAAATCACTATTGTTTGTATACTCAGTAATAGGTTTACAAAATTTTATTAGTATCGGTATCAGAAGTAGGTATTGCCGAGGCAACACTTGGCAGAATCTTAAAGTGACCTAGGAAAGACGAAAGCAAGACCTGGCAGACAGGACTATACGGCGGAACAAGATAAAACTAATCAAACGCTTGAAAGTCCTGCTGAATTTGGCAGTAGATGTATAAATTTGTAAACCTTGCTTTTATAAAGACTGGAATGGTTCATATTGAAGTTGCTAAAAATTTAATGTAAATTGACTAAATAAAATACTGACCACCTAAAATCTTTACATTTGTAAATCTCTCAGTACCAGTTTTTTTACAGAATTGGCTGAACTTACGCAATAAAATTTCACTTATGTTCTAAAATCATAATGTTCAGAGTTTCTTTGAAGTCTTTGAAGTATTGAATAAAATAACAATTTATCTAGTCTTTATATTTTTTAGAACTATGGGGTTTTCAGAATAGTCTGAAAACTTTGAATTTGAAAAACTAAAAAAACAACTAATTTTACTGAATAACACTTAGTAAGGATTAGTTTTGAGGAAACTTCATGATAAAAACTATACTTCGAAATATAAATGCAGGTTCTTGTCCACCAAAACTAGTTTTCACTGCAAAACCAAATTTTGACTTCAAGTTTATATGTTAAATGACTTGGGGTTTTTACTGTAATATTATAACAACAAATAACACATAATGCGGTACACATAACAATATGAATAATAATTACATACGTTTTTAGAACTCTCGCATTTAAAAATATTAAAAAATTCTACAGCAAACAAGCAAGTTTTTATATGAATTAATTTTTTATTGTTACAGTTTAATTAAATTTGTAGTCCAGTTTAATTGTTAAGTAAGGTTTACCTTTAAAACATATATTTGACGTTTTCAAACCGTCTCAAAAGTATTTATAGAGTATTTTCTAAATGCTGGTAATTACGAGTATTTCAAATATTTTTGTTGTCGTTTATCGACCAAATGAAATTCCTACAGAGCTATTGGATATATACCCTACATTTTGCGCGTTAATAATCATCTTGTTTTATGTTGAACATGAAGGGTTTAAAAAAATTTATTTCCTGAAACACTACATTCTAAACGATCCATTATAATTAAATTTAAATTGTTGGTAAAAATTTAAATCTGGTAAACACTAATTTAATTAAATAACTCGGTGTTTCTTTTGAGATTTTTAAGGAATACCTGCAATAATTAAAGTTATAATAAGCACAATAAATTAAAAACCCAAAATTTTCAAACGAAATTAAATTTTACCTACTATAAAATTTAAATTTTAGTGGTTTTGTCTTTTTAAAATTTGAAGAAAAGGGGTTATAAGAACTAATAGTAATAACTTATAAAAATTTAATTAAACCAGTTAATAAATACTTGGTTAGAATAATAAAATTATTACAATATTGCTCCAATGCATTAAGTTAACCCAATTGTGTTCTACAGAATTGCAAAAAAAACTACTCTACTTATGTTTTTCCGTTAATCTCATTTCACATCTAGTCAATCACGTCTCGGCATGTTATATCAAATTTGTGTGAAGCTTTATAGTTTACCTCAATCAAATAAAAGTCAACCTTTCTTGTTAGTAAGGTGCAGGTGGTTAGTATGTTAAAAAATATAATAATAATAGTAAAACTAACTATCTATGCATTAATGTACTTTGCACTAGTGTCAAAAAATATATCAAAATATATATTATATAAACTGCAATTAAAAGTCACTCTTCGTAGCTCGAATATAAAGTAAGTCTGTTATAGAGAGAAGATTGAAAACTAGATGGATTGCTTCGAAAACATCAAGTTAAACCTCTCACGTGAATAATTATTACAAATTAATTCTGTTTGTTGAATAAACAAACCTAAATGTTAAATTACAATAAGCAAAAAAATTATTTGTATATTATGAGTATCTATAATAAGATTCAAATTTTGCATGTTGAATTAAAGTTAAAAATTAAAAATTCATTAATCATTATATACCATAAGTATTTTTCAAAACTTTCAGTTTCTGTTATTTTAATAATTTTTACATTTCTATCACTAAAGTCGTTCGGATACCATCGCATACCTATATATCAAATAAAATTTATCTTTCTCTTTATGCTGACAAATCTGTGCTTTATTTTTACATTGTCACTTTATATTTTTACAATTCGCCCTCTGAAATTTAAAATTTTTTCTATTATTTAAATATCTCGTTTGGTGTGTTACATTTACATAATTTCAACAGTTTTTTTGTGTTTATTGAAATTAATCAGGAATTAATTTTCAGCATCAATTGCTGTATGAATAAGAAAATGGAAATACCACGAATATATTTTTTAGTTTAAAATAATTTTTTATCGTAAGATGTTCCTTTATAAAAGCGGATAGAATGTTTGAGAAAACTCACTTTGTGCTTCAAATAATAATTCAAGAGCGTATAATATTTAATTTTTAAAATGTTTAACTTATTTTTCGAAGAAAAATTTTCTTGCACACAAGTATCTTGAATAAACAGAGTCTCTTTGGTATTTTCTTGTAAATTTTTAGACAATAATCTTAATTACATTACTCTGTTGTATTACGGTGTTAGAGCAAGTTTATATCAACCTCGGAATACTCAAGTTATTTCTTAAATTACAGTTAAGCCGGTAGCTCAATCTGAATTCCTAGCGTAACTCTTCTTCAAAAGTTTTTGTTTGTATTCTTAAACTTTAGTTACGTTGCAATAACAAAGAAAGTTTTTGCTGCCAAAGTAGATTTGATGATTAAATACACTTGGAAGTATACAAAGTAAAGTTTGTAACTGTGTATAGGTCCTATTGCTAAAATAAAAAGAATATTTGTAACTGATAAATTGTATAATTTTAAACACACAGATTGGCAAAATATTTAATCGTGCGTTATATTTAACAGACGTGGTTAATTTAAAGCGACTAGGAAGTTTATGTATAAATGTTGAATTTGAGACAGGTTTTCACTTGGTTTAAGATATTTTCCAAGAGTGTCTGCGTTATATGATTGTCACGAATTTATTAATCTAATTACCTTATACACGAAATGTGTATTAGAGGTATTTGGATGACAAAGTAGTTTAGAACTGAACTTCAATGTAACATAAATCTAACAATACCGCTTTTAGCTTTGTAATCATCTATGGATTTAATCGCGTATAAATTCTAACTGCTCTCTGTAAAACGATTATATTATTGTTCGTATTGGTTTATAGAAACGATATCAACTTATCTATCTGATTTAATGTTCTAATAACAAGTAAAACTAATTTAAATGTTTTAATATTTACATTAAATTGGCAATAAAATGGTTTGTCACTTTGGAAACTTTAATGAAGTTTCTATTATTAAGTGCCACTAATTTCGATTTTATTAAATTAAATGATTATAACTTTGACCAATAAAATTTAGCTATCATGTCAGAACTACTATAACTATTGGCATACTTGTCATATCGGATATCTGTGACAAATATCCTGAAGTGAATTAAGCACAGTTATTTAACACGACATACATTTTAAAGTCAGCTATTATATTGACAGGCTAGAAACTATTTTATTAAACACCGCATAGAATAATAATTTACAAAAATATAAGAATTGTCATCTACGTAACATCAAAACAAATTTTGTATCTAATAAAAATTCTCCTTTTGAACATTATATCTTTTATTTTATTTTTGTGGTAATTTCCTCTTCTTTAATGCGTGGATTATAACCCTTATTAGTGATATTATTGTTTTATTATTCTTAATTCAGGTTAAAATTATTGTGGATAACGAATTGTTATCAAACGATGATGAATTGGTTGAAATAATGTTTCATTTGAATTGAATTCGACCCTCGGTGCATTATTAAACATATTAAAAATATTATTGTCAATAACAACTGTAATAAAAAAGTATCAAATGTGAATTTAAAAGGATTTAGAAATGACAATCAAAAGTAAAATTATATCAGTATTTTTATAAACATTTTTTTATTATATATAATTACCTATATATAGAAACTTTCTATTTTAAAATTACAATTTAAAAGCATATTCTATTATTCAGGGTAAATGCAATGTGATATTGCTGAATATGCTGTATACTGTAAAAAGGTATATATAATATAAGGAAAGTTAATAGCGAAGTTCCCGATTTCTGATATAAAATGGTCGCCATTTTGTCATTGGAGGTTTTACCGTACTTTTGTTTCAATAGTTTAATGAGTTATTCAGGTTTTATGAGTTGCATGTTTGTACAGTGAGTTAGTTGTTTTGTTTTAATAGCAAAGCATACCCAATTAAAATTGAATAATAAATTTAATAATTTTTAATAATACTTTTCTAAATAAATATTTATATAAGATATTATAATTTCGATACGCAAATATAATAATTAATTGTGCTTTCAACAAAAAAGAAGTTACGTTTAGCATTTAGTTAAATTATATTATCGGAGCGATAAAAGTTATTTTATTAGTCTTATTTTAAAATTTTTAGGTATATTAAATATTAAATAAAGAAACAAAACAATACTGAATATTGTTTACCACCACAGGTTTAGGCAGTAAACCAGAATATACCAGAATGTATCAGTGCGATACATTCAGAACATCAAATTGCAAAAAAAAATTATATTTTGGTTTTCGTTTACACTAAAATTGAATATTTTACATATAAATTCTAATTGTTTATTAAAACTATTTTAATTGATGTACATGGGCCATTCAACAATTTTATTGAAATAATAAAGATAAATATTTATTTTTTTGACTTTGATGTTTTCTAAATAAAGCTAAAAACGTCCCTCATTTGAACTGTGAATCACACTAAGTTAAGTAATCCACTGCTGTCTGTGATTTAAAATACGGGTTAAATTTATAAATTTTTAATTCATCGGAAATGTATTGTCGTGTTTCGAAATACTATAAACCACAAATTCATTTATTTTGTAAATAATTTTAAAATTCTGTCTTAGTATTTATTTATTTATCGTGTTGTATAAAAATAGTTTTTTAAATTTGCTATATAAAAGAAAGTGGGGAGCGTAAAAAGAGTGGGGCTAAAAGATTGAAAGTTGTAAGACATGGGTTGAGGCCTTTGCGTCGAGCGGATGTAAAATCATTCCCGCAATGAAAATTTTAAATTATTAATTGTTAAAAATTAATAAATAACTTAAGTTGATTTGAGGTTTTTTATTTTAATTGTGACAAAGTGTAGTGCAAATTGAAGAAATAAAAAGGGAAAGTGAAGAATTGGTGAGAATTTTGGTCGATGCGTGAAATACATCGCAGCAAATTTGACTAGGAGTACTGAAGCCAGCTGCATAATAACACATGTAGAGCGCGCACATGGAAAATTACGAGGTAACAAAATTTGAGCAATTTTAAATGATGATTTAAAAACCAAGAAGAGCTCATAGCTACAAAAAATGGATGCCCAGCTAAAGAGTAATTTTGGAATTAAGCTAATGTTATAGATTTGCATAGCTAGGGTCATTGCAGTATTGTTTCCAATAGAAAAAGATCCAAAAACATATTTATAAATAAATATAATAAAATATAAATTAAAGATGAAAAACATTTATAATGTTCAATTGCCGTTACCATACTATAACAATCACTTATTCAAGGAATGTAAAGAATAAGCAAGAACAAATTGAAAAATCTATAAATACAAAGCGTAAACTAACAAGTAGAATAAGAAAAATATAGAAAAAACTTAAAAAAATAAGTATTACTTTTAAATATAAACCTACTAGTCTAATAATCCGTAGTGAAAAAGAGGTCTGCGTGAAAATAAATCAAAAATGAATTTTTACTTAAATCCTTTACTTTAGTACCAGGAAAAAGGAGGCCTTTATATCAGATTCAAATCGGAACAGAGAAAAATTTGTCAACAAATGTTTCAAAATTTACGTATTATAAATTAGTCGAGAACTATCAGAATTTCCTCATCAGGAATTTCAAAATTTTAACTGCGCTATAGGAAAGAATGCACTTTTCTAAGCATATTAGAACAAAAATTTTCAAGGATTATGCAAAAGTTCGTCGATCTGAGTGGTGAGTCGACCGCGACTGACAACAATATTAAGAGTATATCAAAGCACACGTACCGTCAACAAAATGAAGAGCAGGGAAATCAACGTGAGACCGATCGTCACGCATCGGGGTATATCATATTACATCTCCGTGCTTTTCGTAATTTTGAAATGCCGTTTTCTGGAAATGTAATGGACGGTCCAGGAATTTTTCTTTTTTAATACGCTCAGAAAATTGTCCTCTTTCCTATAGTGCAGTTGAAATTTTGAAATTCATGATGAGGAAATTCTGACAGTAACCAATTAGTCGTTTCCTGTTACATCTTATACTAATAATAAGTCATATCAAAATTAAAAGAGGTACAATTCAGCGTAAAAAATGTAGTTTTCAGTTTTTTATTTTAAGTTTTTTTCATGCCTATATGACGTAAAAGTGGTATTCAGATTAATGAAACTAAGTTTAATTATCTGTATAAAATAACTTTGTAGTCATATAATTTGGACTTTTTTGACATTTATTAAATTTTTCAACATAGCTCAATTTTAGTCTATCTCAAAAGCCATGTTACTATTATCTAAAGTTAAGAAACGAAGGTTTCATGTATTAAAAAATAAAATAGAATATAGTAAATTTAACAGTTTTAGAAATACGTCTCCCTCAAAATACCACAAATTTTTACGAAAATTCTAAAATTTATTTTTTTGAAAATGGTTTTCTTGTTTCCTTGTTTTCTTGTTAAAATTTTTTACGTTTTTACTATAGGGAATGTAAACATTATGCTTGATATATCCACAGAAATTAAGATATTTACAAAAATTTAAAGAAGAGTCAAAACAGATTAAGTTAAAAAGCTTACGTCTAGGGTTTTAATGTAGCTACTATGTTGTTCTGAACATAAATTTACAGATAATTATTGGTTCTAGTTTCACTTATTTATAAATCATTTTCTGTTAGATGAACAGAAGAAAAACTTAAAACTGTATTTTTTAGAACCACATTCCGAAAACTAGATAGACGAGATTGTTAAGTTTTCATACTTTTATGCAAAATTTTATCTACTTTAATTTTGATTGAAACGATCTGAACATTTCGTAATTTTGAAGATCTTTTATGACAAATTTTCCCTGTTCCAGTTTAAATCTATCGTAAAAAAACTAATGACATTTTCAATAATACTGAACAAAAATATTTCATTTTCGAGTGATTTCCATGTAATAAGGACTTGAGTCCATAATTTTTTTAATTTTTGTGCAAGCTTTTTAAATTCAACATAAAGTTGATTTTCGGAAATTAAATTTTTTCCAAAATTTCTAAACCATTCAAAATATTAAATTTTGAAAATAGTGTTAAAATTTTAAGATTAAAAATAAAGAAAATAAGAAAAAATGTATGTATGTACATACTCGTACTACATAACAAAAATAAATTGAATTTTAAATGCAAGGCAAAAATAGGATCTTGATAAGCCGCCGTACAATTTGCTATACATACACCACTAGTGGTAAAACTACTTGGCAGCGATTCTAAACTTACTAAATAAAGAGTTATTAAATAATATAGAAGTTTAGATTTTGTAATTCAGGTAAAAGCTTAACCAATTTTATCTTTTACTTGAGATTTATATAAGTAATCCTTAGTGCCAGTCATGTGAGAGTTACGAATTGTATTATACGACCTCTATTAATTCCAAGTTTTCGATTCAGTTGACGCTACCTTAAGGAAAGTTGAAAAATTTAAAATCAATCAAGAATAAAAATTTAATCATCTTCAGAAATAAACAAACAAATAATGTAATTAATTCAGTTTCTACCGAAAAATAAAATAACATATTGTTAAATAGTAGGTATTTATTATTATTTGTAAATGTCTAATGCTTTGAGTTATTGAATTATATGAATGTATTTAATTCTAAAAAACATAATTATTAAAAGCAGGTTCTTTAGATGAATTTCCTTGCTAGGTTATGAAAATTTATATTTATCGCTAATATTAATATTTCAAATTTATTTATATTCAATTTTTGTAATAAGCAGTTTTAATTTTTATTATGTCACATTAAATATTTAATTTCATAACTTTCAAAATAACCTATAAATTTTTTTATTTGATCAAAGTTAAAAACTTTTAAAAGTATTATATAATTATTTATTAACTTCATTTCGGCTTCAAGTAGATAGAATTTTATACTAAAAAAAAATTAAGCACTTACTTATTAATTTAATTTAACAAAATCATCAAAAATTCACAAATTTAGAAATAAATTGAAATTCGAGCAAGGTGTGACAAACTAGTATATTTATACTTATTTTAATTAAAATATTTTCATCTGAATAATAATTGTAAATTATGAACTTATATTAATTAATCAATTTAAATATTCTCATATGTAATTTTTGTAAGCATGTGAAATAATAATTAAAATTTAAAGATAAGCTTAAAGAAAGAAAATAAACAAACTAAACAAAATGTTAAAATAATGAATTCAAACTGTTAAGTAAAGAATACAAATTTACATCTTACTTCTTTACGTAACAGTTAAAATTCATTATTTTAACATTTGTTTAGTTGTTTATTTTAACATACATACTACTAACTACCACACCATCTACTTAAAAAATTCATTTATTAGGTTCTTTTTCTATTAAAGAAAGAAGTTGACAAAGGTTTACAGATAATAACAAAGCATATTAATATACAAGTGTTTCATAATAATATTTACTGTTTGTATTCATGTTTCAAGTTTGAATAAATATTTAGTACTATTTATTGTGGATACGGATGTATTAGAATATACTGTAATTTAATTTTTATAATTAATCATTTAAATTTATCTAAATCACTTTTCAATTCTAAAATATTTACTAAATTTTCTCTAATTTATTTATTTATTAATAATAAAACAAAAGAAATTTTAAAACAAATTACAAACAGTTTTTTTTTAAAAACTTTAAAATACAATACATACTTAAACATGCGATTCGATAGAAAAATGTAGTATTGACATTTCAGATTTCAGATTTTCTTTTTGGAACCCGGGGTTATTTGATTTATTTATTTAAAATTTTTAACAAATTAATAGTATTTTACTAATTTATAATACACTATAGAATTTGAAGCGAGATTTATATGCGGTATTTAATGGCATATAATTTATGCAAGTAGTACTAATAGAAATTATTAGTCAAAACTTTTAATTCGTATTGTAATACTTAAACAAATAATTTGTTAACGACAAAAAATATTATTACAAAATTTCAAATAATAACAACGTAACAAAAGAAGTTTTAATGCTTCTCAATGTTGCTTGTTTGTTATTTAATTTAATAATTTGGTAGCGCAAATCAGGTGAACAATAGCTCAGACAATAAATTGAATTCACGTGTAATAACGCAAACATGTAAAATTTGTTCGATGAATTCAAGTTTACCTTAAACTTTTTTTTTTAAATAAACAATCACATTTTTTAATGAAAATTGATATACGTCATGTTGCTTTTTACCTTGAAAATATATGAGTATCACTATTATAATATATAGGTACATTTTAAACTGAGCAGTCAAAAAATCCAGCAAAGCCACCGGAGTTTGGATTTAATTCTAAAGTGTAAAGCCAATTGCTTTTTAGAGCCAACTGTATCAAGATCAGTAAAAGTTAACTTAGAACCATAACTCAGTATAACACAAATAACTCATCATAACATCATAACACAAATCAGAGTGTCTAAAGCCAGAGTTAACTTTGGAAATTCCGTGAGTTGATCGGGAGATAATTTTCTGATATACAACTCAATCAATCAATCAACAACATTTATTTGGCTATTTACATAAAATTATTTTTTTAAAACATCCAAAAAAAAAGCAATTGAATTTTAAAATTTAATGATAAAGAACGAGATGATGAGAGACCCTGCAGTAATGCGTAACTCTCTTTGCCGGAATTTTTAGTGCCTGAGACATTTTTAAATATTTTGTTAAATTGTGACGTTTTATTCCGTATCGTTTCATAACTTATTAAATTTAGAAAGGTTGCCGGAAAAAGTTTTGAAGAACCTGCTTTTAAAAATTAAAGTATTTACAAGGAATTTGGAATACCTAGGTTCTCCGTACTCATGACGTTGCTAGTGTCTGGTATCGTAGTCGTCTTCGTCTTTGTCGTAGTGGTTGTTCGTTGTCAGTGTTTGTCGGAATATTGGTAGGTTTTGGTACGTCAATTTGTGTTTAAATCGGAAAGGGGCGTTGTCGTGTCGCAGTTTCGTCATATCTTTGGTAAGTTTATTTTTTGAAATTTGGGTGTCGTAGAATTTAGATGAAAGTCGGTTAACGTGGTCTTGAAAGTATTCGACGTTAGTCAGTTCATGTAGTGTCGTAATTCGTGTGTAACGGTCCAGTCTAGTGATCAGTCGCAGCTTCTTGTTCTAAAACACCTGTAGCGGCTTAATTGCCGTTTTTGAGACGTTGCACCAAGCCGCTGAGGCGTACGTGAGTATTGGTCGCAGTAGGGTCTTGTAAAGTAAAAGTTTTTTCTTTGTAGTCATAGTCTCCCCTTTCATGAGGGAATAAATTTTCCTCATTTGTCCGTAAGCAATTTGTTTTCTATTTTATAAATGAGTCCGAAAATTTAGCCTTGAGCCCAAAGTTATTCCTAGATGTTTAACGTTTTTGGTCGGTTTAATTTTGTGTCCGTCCACTATAAGGGGTTCAAAAATTTTATGGTTTGTCTGTTTTTGTGCAAAAATTATAGTTTCCGTCTTTTAAGAATTTAGTGTCATTTTCCAATGTCTGAAGTAAGGTTTGAGTTTGTCTACATGTATTTGTAATTGTTTATTGGCTACTTGTGCGTAAAACGAATGAGCAAGAATTGCTGTATCGTCTGCGTACAAAGCCATTGTCGTTTTTTTTAAATGTCGATATGTCGTTGCTGTACAAATTAAATAGTTTAGGTCCAAGCACGGAGCCTTGGGGAACCCCTGCATTGATGGTTTTCGTAGTGGAAGTCGCATTGTTAATTTTCACAGTCATGGTACGTTCAGTCATGTAAGAATTTATTAATTTGATTAGGTGAGCCGAGAAACCGTATTGTATTAATTTATATATATGTCAGCGGTCTACGGTCCAGCTATCCACACGCGGTCGAAAGCTTTCTTTATGTCGAACAAGGCCCTGATGGAGACAATGTCTTTATTAAAATTTGTTAAAATGTCGTTAGTGATTCTAGTTATTTGTAACGTCGTGTTATGTCTCTTGGTAAAGCCAAATTGGTTTGTGTTAGTAATTTTGAGTTCGTCCTCTTCTCGTTTAAGTCGGTCTTGATCTTATATGTACTCTTGTTATTTGAATGCCATTACTTTTGTTTGAGTTACTGATATGGACATGTTATAAGTTTTCATGATCTGCTGAAGTTTATAAAATGCGTACTGAAGTGAGTTTTTGCTATCTGCTATGAGTACCTGGTCGTCTGCAAATAGCTGTAAGCACATAGTAGTTTGGTTGATGATTCTTTTAATAACAAAATGTATTGTTAAAGTTTCTATTTAGACCACATTTATTCAAGTATAAATATTTAATGAATTGCCTAATAAGAAAGCTAAATAGGCCTCTACCGAATGTAATTATCTGATGTTTATCTTTGAAGCTTTAAGTATATTGAGTATTTACAATGCACCCTTCTTAAGACTATTTTAAAAACAGGAATTAATGTATGAAATTCAAAATACCTGTTTTAATTATACGTAGTATTATCATGATCATATGAGAGACATGTAAACCTGTTATATTATATTTATTAATTTCTAAAAGTGTTGATACGTAATGGCATGTTAATATAATTTATTGTTATATAGTATTAACTAATATCAATAATTTACTCTAAACAGAGCTTTTATAGTATTTTGTAATAAATCAATATCAGCTTTTAGCACATAAAAAATATTATGAATATACACGGAATAGACCAGGGTCGATCATGTTAAAAATGGTAAAAAGTGAAAAAAAATTATAGTAGAATGATACTCATTGGAAAAGGTAGAGAATATAACAAAAATGAAAGAATATAGATATTTTCGATACAAGTTAGGAAAACTAACATTTTTCCATTCACGGCGGAGGTTGACGATCGAGACCGAAGGCCGAGATTGTAAACCGAAGCCGAGAATGGGAAAGATAGTTTTCCACGAGTATCGAACAATATTTTTTCTAATTATGTTTCAAAAGGAACCAATAACATTTCTCAAGAAAAAAGATAGTAGCCGTTTATACTGTAAAATTTTTGTATTTTGCGGTTGGTAGTCCATTATAGACAGTAGGTAGGTCATAGATAGTAGCCATTACAACGTGAACAGGTAAGTGACCACGTTTTTTTTTATGGTTATACAATTTGTGTTTTTAGAATACTAGCAAATATGTCAGATATGTCAGAAGCGGCGCAGTTAACACTTTTAATAATTGTTCTAATGTAATCGTTAATGTATATTATAAATAAAGTAGATTAGAACTTTTTCTTTCTTTCCCGCACACTTTCACATGTGTGCAGAAAAGTATTACTTTTCCGCACTAGGGCGGAAAAGTAGTACTTTTCCGCACACTTTTGGGTGTCAAAAAGTGACACTTTTTGAAACATAATTAGAAAAAATAAATTACAGGCGATCTGAGGTCGGAAGAGAGAGGGGGTGTGTTTTTAAGGGTAAAAAACGGTTAATCTTGATTTCCAGTAAAACTGCAAGTTCTATAAAAAAAAGTTAAATAGGAAAGTTGTAGGAAATAAAAAGATCTACAACTTTTATATCGACACTTTTTTCACATAACCTCAAAATTTATGTGAAAAATTCGAATAACCGAGTTTTTGGTTTTTTATTTTTATCTTTTGCAAAACAATTTATTTTTTTACGAAATTTGGTGAAAACTTACTTTTGTATGTACCAAACATGCAGTAATTTTTTTATTTAAAATATTAATTTTTTCACCTTATTTTGACTTAATATCGAAAAAGCACCCTAATTTTCAATCGAAAATTCTCACGTCAAAATATCTGCATTTTTAAAAAAGTTGGTGTGTTTTTTGTTCGTTGAAATCTCTACTTTCTGATGGTATAAAAAAAATATACACTACTATGGTAAATGTTCTCAGAAAATGCAAATAATGAAAAAAACTCGAATCCGAAAATTTTTTTTTATCATTATGTATAATTTTGAGCTATTTCTTAAAATTTACACTTTAATTACTCGAAATGGGTTTTCCCATTTTCCAATGGGTTTTATCCTACCATAATTTTTTTTGGTCTCAAAAATTATCGACTCTGGTCTAGAAATCAAGAAAGGTAAAAAGGAATATTATAAAAATATATTTATCCACGACCACTATATTAGGAAGGTTTAATACATCCGTTTTTCGTGGATTAGAAGTCTTTTAAAACAGTAGTGTAGTAGAATTCACAATACACTAGTGGATTAGTTTTCAGCTCAAAATCAGTAAGTATTAGTAAAAATAAATTTGTCAAATCTGACGTTTCTCAAAACCAAAATTTTTACTTGTCGTTTTGACCATGGTCGGTGATAAAACGTTAAAAATCATTCGAGAATTAACAAGCCTCTTATTTATTTTATTGCATTACATTCTTTACGAATTGAGCTGTCCTTATTGAGACTTACAAAATCCTTTTTGGGAGGGGGATTAGCCCTCTTCAAATTACAATTCAACTAATTTATGTCTTGCCACTTTTCACAATCTGTGATGTGTCTTCGCCTCTTAGACTATTGTTCTCCATCTCGTGCGATTGTCGTAGGCCTGTCTCCAGTCTGTCACGCCGATTAATCTCAGGTCCTCCATCACCCCATCCCACCATCTCAATCTCGGTCTTCCCCTGGGACGGACTCCGTCAGGCTCCCACAACGTCACTCGCTTCATCATCTCCTCGTCGCTACTTCTCATGACGTGGCCCAACCATTTCACTCTTTGAGCTTTTATAAATCTTACTATATCCTCGCCATTCAACTCCTTCTGGATCTCATGGTTCATCTTCGCTCTATATTCGTCTTCTACTCTCTTTGGTCCCAAAATCATTCTCATAATTTTTCTTTCGAAGACTCGAAGGACCTCTTCATCTCTTTGAGTCAGGCTCATTGTTTCTGACGAATACGCCACCACCGGTCTTATCAAGGACTTGTATATTTGTATCTTAGTTTGCCTTGTTATTTGTTTGTCTCTTAAAATCTGTCTGTTTGCGAAGTACGCTCTGTTTCCAGCTTGAATCTTTGACCTAACCTCTGATGTTCTACAGTTATTGCTATTTAGTTGAACTCCGAGGTAACTAAAATTCGCTACTTGTTCGAAACTACAATCATTTATTCTTAGCTCCCGCATATTGCCATTTGTGCTTGTTCTCTGACACCTCATGTATTTTGTCTTGCATATGTTTACTGCGAGGCCCATCTCTTCGGCTGGTCCTTTTATTGCGTTGAAAGTGTCTTTCAGTGCTCTTTCTGATCTTGATATTATCACTATATCATCCGCGTATGCAATTATTTGGTTGACTTTATTTATTATCGTTCCCAAGCATCCAGCTTTTCTAATAACTTTTTCTAGTACAATGTTAAACAGTGTGGCCGATAAGGCGTCGCCTTGCCTAACACCGCAGTTCACTTCAAATTCTTCTGTTTCTCCTGCTGGACTTTTTATTTTAACTGCCGTTTTCTCTAATGTCATCTTAACTAATCTAATTAACTTGGTTGGCACCCTCAGTTCTTTCATGGCTTCCAGCAATTGTCTCCTGTTCACTCTGTCGAAAGCCTGCTTGAAATCCACGAAGAGCAGGTGCATAACCATTCCATATTCACTGCTTTTCTCGATTATCTGTTTCAGCGTATGTATTGCACCAGCCGTCGACCTCCCTCTTCTAAAACCAAACTGATAATCACCTATCATCGTGTCAGTGTATTCTGCCAATCTGCTTTGTATTATCGAGGATAACACTTTGTAAGCCACATTCAGGAGTGTTATCCCTCTGTAATTGTCGCACACTTCCGCGTCTCCCTTCTTCCTCAACGTTATGATGACTCCACTGCTCCATGTTTTTGGCATCTTCTCCTGGTTCCAGATTCTTTTCACCAGCAAGCTGATTTCTTTATGTAATGCTTCGCCTCCGTATTTCAACATTTCCGCCATTATCTCGTCGCTGCCCGGTGCCCTACTGTTTTTAAGCCTTTTTATTGTTTGTATAATCTCTTCTTTCTCTGGTTCGTAGTTTTTGTCTTCATCCGCTGTCGAGAGTAATTCGATTTGCTCTCTTGTTTCGGTTCTGTTTGTACACAGCAATTTCTGAAAGTGTTCCGACCAAATCTTCTTCACTTCCTCTGGCTCATTTTCTAGTCTGCCTTCTTTGTTTCTCATTCCCCTTGTTTTAACTGAGTTTGGTTTTCTTTTTTTCCTGATGTTCTGGTAAAACCCTTTGATGTCGTGTCTGGTCTTGCATTCTTCTATTTCTCTCATCATTCTTTCGACCCATTTGTTTTTCTTATATTTATATAACTTGCTTGTTTCTTTTCTCATTTTACTGTATTCGTTATAGTCTTCTGTGTCATTCGTCTTTATCCACTTCAATCTAGCTATTCTTTTTTCGTTCATCTTTTCTTCACAATCTTTATCAAACCAATTTTTCCGCTTAGGTCTCTCTCTGTATCCTATTTCTTGTTTACTGCTCTCTATAATACACGCCGATATTATTTTCCATTGATCGTCAATTTCATTCGTTGTGTCTCTCGTTTTTCTCTCTAATTCTTTTTTTAGTCTTTCCGCGTATTTCCTTACAATTGTCCCATCATGGGTAAGCTTTTCTGTTGCAATTTGTTTCGTTTTTTGCTGCCTTATCTTATCCGTTGATGTTTTCTGTTTGATCTCTGCGACCACGAGATAATGGTCCGTATCAGCATTGGCTCCTCTGTAGGTTCGCACGTCTCTCACGGAAGATGCACGCCTTTTTGTAATCAGTATATGATCTATTTGGTTGCCGTCCATTATACTCCCTCCAGGCCACGTCCAAGTTATTTTATGCTGCTTCTTGTGTTTAAACTTCGTGCTCGCGATTGTCATGTTCAACGCCGCTGCTAGCTCGCACAGTCTACTCCCGTTGTCATTTAACAAGCCTCTACTCTTCTCAAAAAGATGTGACTCTCGGCTGCGCCTTGAGTGCTCATTTTTTTTGTGGATTAGAGGCTTTTTAATCCCCTTATATAATTAATAACTATTTTTGTTTCTGTTATTTTAATTTACATTATCCAAAGAAAAAAATCAATGAAAATTAATTCATTTGAGTATAACTTAAATTGTTTTAATTTTATTAAACCTTATTAGATAGATAGGTTTAATCAAAACAGTTGATATAGTAAAAACTGAAAATTGCTCTCAATCACTTACGCTATACTTAATATTTATTAATTGTTATTAATAATACAATTATTTAAAAATTAAACTTATATAATTTAAGTATTGTTTTTATGAACTAACAGAAATGGAGTATTTGTGAGTAATCAAGATAATATAATTAAAAATAAAATCTTTACAAATTTCCGTACTGTAGTCCAAACAATAGTTTCTTGTAAAGATAGCGTTTTTGTTTTAGTATATAAAAGTAACATTGTGCTTTGTAATCTGGTTGAACAAGACATCCCTTTTACCAAAATTATGTAATCAACAAAATGAGTATTACTGTAAACAACTTTAAAATACTTGTAAGATAGTTGGTTAAAAATGTACTCTGGAGATAATTTTTAACAAAAATAATCAATTGTACATTAATTTGGTTGTAGTTCTGTCAAACTTTCTACAATTTTAAGTTACATTAAAGCAATACTAGTAAAACTTATTGTAAACTAAGCATAACTAATTTATAGCAATTTACGTTACAGAGCTAAATTTGTTACATGATTAATGCGTATTATCTTGACTGTTTAATTGTTTATGATGCTTGACTGGACTAATGTTCTTGATGTTCGATGTTACCACATTTACTACTAACGTCTTGTTATCTAACAGCACTGCACATACATTAAGTACAAATTAGTAAGATTTTGTTTAGTCGTTTAATTACAAATCGATGCAAATTTTACATTACTGTCGCAGTAAATAATTTGCTATTAAGTTTTAAATTGTAGTAATTTAATTTCTACGTACATTAAACGCAGATAAAGTCATTCGTAAGAATTAAGTCGAAACACAACTCCACTTTCAATAAATTAGTTTTTAATTTTATTACAGTAAAATAGTTGAGGAGCTTTTAATTAACTTTTAATATAATTTTTTTATTATGTATTAACTTTTTTGAAAATGAATTAAAATAATACGTGGGTAGCTTTTAGTTCATATTTTTGCAACTAGCAAAAGTAAAAATTTTTATTTTCCAATTCTCTGACAAGAGGCGATTTTTAAATATTTAACCTTACATAATATGCGTTAAATAAATATCAAAAAAATTTCCTTTTTAAATAAATTTTACTATATTAGTAGATCTCTAGAGTCGAGACTCTAGAATATCATGACACCGACATATTATGTATGTTTAGAATCTGTAAAAAGTTGAATTAATTGCCAAACGAGGCTTTCTAGACCTGACACTAACATTACTATTTGATATTGAAGTGATAATTGGCTTCCAGTCAAATTATAAGCACGGTAAAAGGTTTTTTTGTTCTAGAAATAACAGTTTAAGTACAGTTATTCATAAAATAATTTGAGTACCTAATAAAATTGCAATAATTTCCATATATAGGTAATTCAGTTACTATCCAAACTCGTATCTTGTATAATTTTGTTCTGTTCATTTTTAAAATTCTATAAAAAATTTAAAAAATTTATTTGTTTACATGTTCATTACTATTGACTAGAATTCAGATAATGTTGACTCGTTCAATATTTTTTAACTAATTTGTTTATTTATTTAACATATTTGTATATTTTGATTATATTGACTTTTATAAAGTTCTATAACTCATATCCAATTTTAAAATTATAGTAATTTCCTGATTTACAGTATTATATTCTATATGTATTCAGTGTTGTGATTTTAATTGACTTTGCGCTGTAGGATTAAAGTACATAATATTTAATTGTTTTGATTAAAACGATTTTCACAAGCAAATAATTTATAACATGTATTATGTTAGAAAATCTGGTGGTGTAAGTATTATGCTGTCAAAGCGAAATTGTGTTAATATAAATAATAAAAGTAAATGGTGAAGTAACATTTTAATTTCATGTCTACGTATATACTGAAATTCTACCGCTTGTATGTTTTTTATTATAAAATAAGTTTTAAATAAATAGCTCACCAAAGATTGATGGTTGAAGTTTAAAGTATTTACTGTAGTTTTTAAGAAAGATTTTTTATTTATTCCGGCGCCTTAAGATTCTACAGTGAGTCGATATCAAGCCTAAAATTCATGTTTTTTACAGAATATTATATAACATCAACAGCAAATTAAAATAAATCCTTTGATGTATCATAAGACTTGTTCTGTATTCCATTTACATGATATTTTAAAGACAATCTGCTGCCTAAATCTAGTGTTAAAGGTAAACGGATACTGGTAACTGAGCTGAACTGGAAATATTTTAAAATTGATGTGGAAGTAAAACTAAATCTTATACATTTCAAGATATTCTACATAATCAAACATGAATCTTAGCTTAGCTATTGTAGCTGCGTCGCTTAAGAATCAAAATATGTACACCAGATTGCTTCTTTAATAATAGCAATAAAAATAACAACATTTATTTCTAACCCCACTAACAAGAAAAAAATTACTTTTATTGCATTAGGAACAATAACCTTATACGACGAACATTTCCAAATATAAGACTCGAGAGTTGTAATCGAGTTGGCTACTCAGAAGTCTACGGCGCTACGTAGGTAGCTAAACTATTGAACATAAAAAGCACTACCCCAAATGGTAATTGCACTTTCTAATATTCTTATAGATCTTTTACGAATGTCACTATATTTTATAAATTTTACGATTTAAGCGTGATTAAAAATGTTCTTTGTGCAACTTTATATATTGGGATTACTTCTAAATTATTAATGTTACGAAAAAAGTTAAATGATACTTATCAACTGACTTAGTTAAAGGTTAAGTGGTGGATGTTTGTTCGAAAACCTTCTAATTTTTAGAAAATCTATAATATCTTATCTCTTTTAACGTAAACCCAAAGCATCGATATCTAAGCTAATCTGTTAGATTTTCAGTTTAGTAAAATAGATTAAACTTGACTAAATATTATAAAAATTTAGTTAACCTGCATTCGTGCAAAATTTCATCTGCATAGTAGTGGTCGTGGATTATAAACAATTATTAAAATATCATTTTAGCAGCTTTGTATAAATGTCAAACTGATTGTTACTAGATTTTCAATATAAAACAAAAAAAGGGTTTTCAAATTAAATTTTGTTATATAGACGTATTTATTTAAAAAAACTAATAGGAACATAAAATTCTGTTTATATGACACGCTAAATTTAAAATTAGAAATTGTAGACAAAATCTAACCAGTAGTAATATATTCTTCCATAAAAGTCCTAAGGGTATGCTATCCGAAGGCTGCGTTAACTCAATAAATTAATGAGATAAAAACTTAAATAGCTAATATTTTGTATGTTTTTGACAGTATAATAATTCCTGCTAATTTCATATATTACTTTGGTTAAAATGTTATTTTAAGATTTTGTGTAGTTTGTTTATTTTAACATTACATACTACTAACTACCACACTATCCAGTTAAAAAATGAATTTTTTAGGTTCTTTTTCTATTGCTTATATAGCAATATATTTATACAATAATTACAGAAAGCGTCATTTTTAATATTAATACTTTTTTTTTATCATTTTACAGATACACTTTCTATACGTGTCTACATTAAAAATTTTTTGCATACTAAAGGAAATGAATAGAAAATTGAAAATGGTGATAAAATTATTATATAAATCATTGCAATATATTAATTTATTAAATATACAATAATGTTTGTAAAAGTATTTTTAGGTAAGAAAGTGTAACTTTTAGTAATGAAAGAATATTCATAAATATACTTTCTCCTTTTTCGTCTAGTACGCAAAAAACAAAAATTTTTATATTTTCAACCACTGCTAAACATTTTTTATTATTTTGATATAATTTTCCGTTACAAATGTAGTTTATTGTTAAATATACACTCATTAAACCTTTATTAAAGGCACCGGTTTAATAAAAAGTAAAAACGTTTTCATGTTCAATTAATCACAATTATACTGATTATGAGTATAAGTTTTTATATAATTTCATTGCCTCGTACGTAAATTAAGTGGAGAAAACTATAAATTGCATTTTGTTGGTATTACAATAATAACATAAATTGTAGCAATTTTATTATCTGTTGTGTTGTAAAATATACATAAATACATTTATTAGTTATTTATTTATCGTCACATACATACACATGGCTACAACACTGAATTACAATATTTTTATTTAGGTTATCGGCCTAGTAGTTATCGCGATCAACTACACGCTTAAAGTACCTGGGCTGCAATACATTAATTTTTGACGTCAGCGTCTCTATTGGTCATTTTAAGTACTTTTGATATACATTTTCTGTTCTCTCATTGCTTAGTTCATTCTCTTATTTATATTAATTTATATCTTATATCTAATTAATCGAAAGATTTCTTTGTGATCAATACTTAGCTGCATGGCAATGCTACACTGTGTAGAACCTTCGCTATTGAGATAAAAATATCAGGTTAGGCACTTTGTTAAGTAATACACTATTTTTCATATTATTTGAAAACCACGTTTATTATTTACGTAGCTTTAAATACTTAGTAGTTTACTTGCCAAAATGAGTTCAATAGACATTTCTCATTTAAAATTTTAATTAAAAAATGTCCTACTTGCGTTTTAGCTTTACAATATTAATTACATTCAACATCAAAGTAATCGATTATTGATTAGACCAAGCAGCTGTTTCATTAATTAAAAAAATTAACAACCAATTTATCTACCGCAGCAACTGATTTTTAATATTGAAAGTTTTGTTGATTTTTTATAATGAAGTTATATACGCGGTATTTGAATTTCACGAGAGTTTTCATTTTAGGTTAGCGTGACAGGATTAGTTGAGCAAATGTATAATGCTTTATTTTCACACTAGCCTGTGACGACAAAAAATTGCGTGTAAATTTTTATATAATTTATAAATATATTGAGTTTGAGTTAGTATTTAATTACGTATACACTGTATTATAATGTCAAAATTACATTAATTTGAATAATCTGATTAATATTATAAATAAGATACCAAACAAAAACTTTCTGAATTGTTTATCCTAAAACTTTACTTTGACTTTTAGAAACTTGACAGTTACATTTATTTTAATATTTTATGTCATATTTATATTTCTCGATGATAAATTAAAAGAAAAAGATTAATGTTGCCTACAACATAGTATTCTATTAATTGCAGGTATTTTCTACCGTCGATTAAAAAAGTTATTGACATCGACTCTAATATATACTTGTAGTTTAATTCAAATCAAATCCGTTTTTTGTAATTATTTTAAGAAATTCTGCTTCTAGGGAAATTCGAAAATTCCAGGTTGGGTACTGTATAATAAGATTATTTATGACAATCCCAAACAGATAGTTTGTGCTATTTACTGTTACTGATGAAATTGACTGCTATAAAGCTATACTAAGCTGATATAATATTATAATGCTCTGTACTAACTTAACAACAGTATTTATAATGTTCATTATTACATTTATTGAAATTAATAATTTATAATTATTATCTTAAAACCTATTCTATAATTCATTAGGTAAGCTAATGTACAGAATGCGTATAGACCTTCATATAAACCCTTTGCTCTCCGCTGATTAGTTTTGTCAAAGAGTTTTCTTTTGTTTTGTTTTAATTTTATTAAGATGCTAAATTATTGTTAATTGATTATAATAACTTTACGTAAACTTTGTATTTACATCAACTGCATAGTATATACAAGTTTGTATTGATGCTGTTATTACAAAAACTTTTGTCCTTTTCAATTTGATTTAGAAGTTTTACTGCAATATTTTTAATAGTGGAGGAAAAGAAATTCCTATTTGGTGATGCTGAATATAATCTATAATGCTATTTAAATGAAGTGAGGGCGCTGTTTGATGGATCTGGAAATGCTATGTTTTATAAGAATATCCTAACACAATAGATATTTTCCTGAAGTATTACTTCACGATTTCTTTTTAAAACATTATTGATCTTGTACAATACGTGCAATCAAATTTTTTTAAGATAACCAGATTTAAAGAAATCTATTACGTAACTAAATGGCAACTATTGTATTGGTAGTAATGCTGAAAGTGATATACCCGTTTATCCGGAAAATATTAAATTCTTGATTTGTTTTCTTTACTAAAATTTCATTTTGCGTGCAGATTTATGCTGATTGTTGTCAGGAGATCTAATCGTAAAGGCAAGCAAGCAAAGTTGTTATTAGATTCGGAAGCAGTCCATTCGAGGGTGTTTGTGAGCACGATAGTAGCAAATTTCGCAAGTTTTGTTGTATAACGTAGTATCAACGGTTGTAAAACCGGAAACCATACAAACTGCGCAGAAATGAATTGTAATAGCAACAGCAGTCCTCTTTGTAATTCTATTGTACAATATTTGTAATGTTGCGTATAAGAAGCTTAACAATAGTTTCAATTGTGTGAATCTTGTGGTTTTCCTTTACTCAGATGAGTTTGAAATAGTAACCATACGTAATAATATTGCCATATTACAATACACGTATGTAGAAGCTTACTTTTACAAATTTCTGAAATAATTCTTGATTTAGAATATATACCTTAATATTTAAAATTAAATTACTAAACAATATTAATACAAATAAATATACCATAAAATATTATTTTTAAACCGAAAATATATAAAAAAATCATAGTCTAGTCGATTCAAGATATGAATAATATAGGTGGCATGTTATTTGCAAAGTCGAATTTACACCGGGAAATTTCAGATAATTTAAATAGTTGTAATATTTGGTTCTTCAATTTGAATTACCGCCTTCTCAAATCAAAGTTACAAACCAAACCAAAGCTGTGATCGTCAAACAAACCTCGCACGTTGTGATCTCCCCTCGTAGTAACACTTACAGGTCCTTTTAAATTTGCGGATGGCTCTTTGAATGCTAACGTAGTCTTACCTTACTTACTAACTTCAAGCTTACATTTGTCCAGTGGCGTAACCACTGGTGGGACACCTGAAGGAATAATTAGTACACACAAATTAAATAAAACACAGGATTCGGTTTAACGATGAATATATTTTAACCGAAAAAAAAAAAAGGTAGTCCGACAACCAATTTACCAGCAAAGTTAATCTTCTTGATATCATGTAATTCAGAATACTTTAGTTTGAAATTTGATTTAATAACTGTTCGATAGTTAATCCCCTGATCGTAATGTTTTCTCATTGATTATTCATATTTATTTTACCAACCACAACCTATCGTAATTTGTAAGAATTTCATGCATGTATACCGATGTTCGACTCAATTGTTTTTATATTATGTAAGACCTTAAATAATAACCCTTATATTCTAAATTATCCGCTCTTATAATTATTACCTTGTCATTTAAATCTAAGATGGTCACCTTAAAATTAGTACGTCTCTTATTGCTAATTGGTCAGTTTCTTAAACTAGTACGTCTTTCTTATTGCTAATTGGTCATTTTCTTAAATCTAAATAGATCGCTTGTACTTAACTAAATAAATTCCCCATACTTAAACTAGTAAATAATCATAGCCGCAAATAATAATCATGAAGAACTTTGTTAACACAGTTCTTTAATATCGTTTTTAATTGGTATTACCTTTTATTAGGTTAAATGGTGTAATTTTAATTGTATTCAATTTTAATTAAGTTAAATGTATTCAATTGTCACTATTTTTTAAGTGGTTGCAAAAAATCATAAGGAACATTGTTAAAATTATTAATAACTGTCCTGAAATATCATAATTTTGTAGTACATCATTTAGATATATGAAAAAAGAAAGGAACGACATCACAGCATTTGCTATGTCACTTCCGGTTCCATTACAGCTTGCCTTTCTAGTGACAAGCCATACTGAGATATATTTTACCCGCCATCTTATGATTGTAAGCGTCCACAACATCCGTTACCCTTAATTATCTAGATTAAATTATCCCACGATAAATATATTTCCACTTCAAACACCCGCCTCCATTCAACTTATCTTAAACAACTCCTCTTACGACTTAAACCAAACCTGCCCCTAGTACTGGTACGCCATTGGAAAAACATTATATGAATAATCAATCCCTCACATTACCTAATTAAATGATAATATTATAAATCACCATCTTGAACAGTAATCAAATCTTATAACTGAAGATAAATTAATAACAACTTAGATGCACCCGTGTATGTAAAACGAAATTATCTACCCGCGTGGTTACAACAACTATTACTCGATATCTTTTAACATAATCCTGTATTAAATTCTTTAACGAATAAATCAAATATTTTAACTTACGTATTTTACTTCTGTTGTTAACTAAATCTGATTTGAAATAATTTTAATTTCAATTACTTGGTATTTTCAAAATTGATGCACAAAGAACAAGTGTTTTCAACGGTGGTCAAAAATCTAAGAGCCTTTATCCTCCCTAACGGTCAACTCTAGCGGAAAAATTTCCCACTACTTCCGTTTTACCACCGTTGTATTTAAAAGTAACCAAATTGAACTAAATTTAAAATTTCGCGCCCAATATATTCAAATTCAAATTTACAATATTACATAGTACTTAATTTTGTTGTAATATTAAATATTTACCACAAAAAAGCGAAATGTTATAGCCAAATAACTACGTCTATTCGACATTACATTTAACTCTGTTCACATCTATCTTATTTATGACTTTACCCGGTTCAGTTTAAGAAACACGCATAGCACTTCAATCGCAAAAATTTCCTTATTGTAATACCGTCTAACTTCAAAGCAAATTCATTGGTTTACATTTCAAGGTCGTCGCTTTAGTACAAATTTCAATATTTTTCTTAAAAGAAACATACTATAATACTGTAGTGATTTATTTTAAAACGTTCGGAGCTAGTGGGAACAATTTTCGATAAATGTTCATTAATAAGAACTAAACGTAGAGCTTACTACATTGTTAGTATATAGTACAGGTAATACATTATAGGTACAGAATAATAGATTAAATTAATAAAATTTATATTCAAGCAGTACGCTTACACAGTACCATTGATTTAATTTTTAACCGATTTAAATATGAATTTTCGTAATTCTGCTTATCACGTTCTCAAATGTGTATTTTATACATTATGTATGTTGATTTCTGGTTTGTTTACCAGACATGTTAATTTGCTAGTTTAACAAAAACTTTCAATTTAGATTTATTAACTTTCACCAATATAATAACAATGGTAGTAACCAAATAAATATTAATTTTATGCAGATTTTGGTATTAACCTCAGGTTTGTAAAATTGCAATCTGTAGAATATTTAAAGATGTAAAACTAAAAACCTTTGGTTGTCAAGTTCTTAAACTTACTGATTTATCGGTATGCTTTCAGAGCAGCTAACTTTCTCTAATTGAGATGCAGTTCCAAAAGCGCTACAAAATATTTAAAGATTTTTATAACCTCACAGTAATGTTATTATTGAACCAGATGATTTTAAAAATAAATTATAAAAAATTGTACAATCAAACTTTGGAAATGTTTTTCTAAATTAATAATACGTTGAAAAACAAACAAGGAATACTCGATAGAAAAAATGTGTAAAAACTTATTACTTCTAATAGTTGTCAAAATTGGTATCAGAACTTATATTTTATAGTTTTAATTTTACATTAATCTAAAAAATCTAGCTGAAAATATGTTTATAAATTACTTTATAAACATCTCTCTTCCTTCCATATTAAAATTTTTAATATTCTTTTATATTATACGTTTTAATATACTTTTTAGTACACTTTATAATTTTGGTACATCAAGGCTCATCAGTACCAGCTGGCCACTTACTAGTACAAAATTAATTAATAATGAAATATTTTGTACATGATCAATGTATCAATACAAACATTCTGCTTAAACATGTCTGGTAAATTTCCGAACTTTTTAACAACTGCCTGGTAGGTGCGTGACTGACTAAGTTGGTATAAGTTTACTTATTAGTGAATAGTTAACACTCTCTAACTATAAGTACCCTATAAACACATATTATAAAAGTGAAAATACTTCTTTAAACAACTGCTATCTACTAGAATCCGATTACAATAATTTAAATATAATAATCAATACATTTACAATTTTTCTTTATTATAATAATTATGTAAAACATGAAATTGATTACAGATCATTTTTGTATTTATTTTGGTGTTAATTATATACTCTATATGAATACATCTTTAAATTTTTTAACAAGTGGCGCCGTATCCGCTCTACAGACGTATAAGATTATAGTAGATTAACAATAAATATAGTGTGTAATAATATAGTATCACACACTTCAGTGCAAGCTTACAACCACGCCCTAATTTAAAATAAAAAATTGGCTTTTTCTATTGCCTTAGTATAGTCAAATATAGTATAAATAAAGTACTGGATCTAATCTGCTATATTACAAATAACTCAATCAGGCATGGGATATTTTCGGATCAACTGATAATAGCGACAATAAAGCCCATATACAAAAAAGATGACCCGTCAAATTATGATAATTATAGACCAATTAGTTTGCTAACAGCTTTCTCAAAAATTTTTGAATTGGTCATGTGATGACAACAAAATTATTTTGGAAATGCAACACGGATACCAAAAGAGACGATCCACGTAAACCGCTATATTTCAATTTGTGAATAATGTACTACTGGCATATGAAAATGGAGAAATTGCACTTGGAATTTTTCTAGACATAACAAATGCGTACGATTGCCTCAATCCTGGAATACCAATAAAAAATTGGAAGAATATGGAGTTACTGGAATGGCGTTAAAGTTAATTAAATCTTATTTCACAGGAAGAAAGCAAATTGTCTTCATCATTAGCGATGAAGTGGAATATAAATCTGAAAGTAAAAGCATAGCTATGGGTACACCACAAGGTAGTATTGCAGGACCATTGTTTTTTATACTGCTATGCTATGCTCCTAACTTTACAAATTTTTGCATTTTAACCCTCTTGTGAAAATTTGCTGAGGTAACACAGATTATTTTATTTAGCTATGAGCTCTTCAAATTGTTTTTTAAATCGTAAATTAAAAATTAAAAATGCTCAACTCTTCTTTGTAATCTGTAGCCTTGCAAGCGCACATGGGTTTCACATCTGCCAACGCCTGGACAAACAAATTTGCTGCGACGTAATTTTTACGCATCGACCAAATTATCACAAATTCTTCAACTTTTCCTTGTTTATTTAACAGTTTGCACTTAGCCACAATTAAATTAAACAAAAACATCAACTCAAGTTATTTTATTAATTTTCAAACCATTAACAATTTTAAATTTTTATTGCGGGAATGATGTTCATCCGCTAGTCTACTCGACGTGAAGGCATCGCCCCAAGTCTTTATTCAAGCCCCTGTCTTTTCTTTATATTTCTCCCACCTTATTTACAGTTAATAATTTAACAAACATTTTTATACATCATATGATACAAATGAAGAAATAATAAAACAAATTTAAACTTTAAAATTATTTTACAAAACAATAAAATTAACATTTTTATGTTTTTTCAAACACGACAATACTTAACCCTTGCTTGCCACACTGGGGTGTGGAATACCCCAATTATGTTTAATTAAAAAAAAAATTTATAATTATTTTTCGATATTTAAATTTTTTAATAGTACTATTTAATTTTATTTTTTTGGTATGAAACCATATCACTACAAAAAATTAGCTTTTGAGAAGTAATAAAAAAATTGGCAAGTTAAAATATTTAATGGATTATTTGAAATAACAAGTTTTAACGCTGGGGTGCGATGCACCCCAGTGTGTCAAATACGTAATTTCATAAAAGTGTGGCAAGTAAGGGTTAAACGAATTACCACGTACAATAAATCCAACTGAATCACAGCATCTCACCAACTACGCTGATGATTCAAACTTATTAATAAGAGATGAAACATGACACAAGGAGGTAAGTTCCTCAAGCAATTTTTTTAAATTGTTAGAAAAATAGTTTGCTGCAAATAAAATGATTTTGTACAAGCAGAAAACAAATTTAATATTATTTAAAACCCCACATTCTGGGCTTAAAACCTCTGAGAAGGTACAGATAAATGAAGAGACGTATAGGCTGTGTAGCAGTACAACATTCTTGGGATTGCACATAGATGATGAGCTAACATGGAAAGAGCACATCCGAGTGGTTGCAACAAGTTTAAACGCCATTGTATATGGATTGAGAGTAATAGCGAATTATGTGAGTTTTGGAATACTGAAGACTGTCTATCAGACGACTTTTGAGTTCAAGGTGAGATTATGAAATAATTTTCTATAGGAGTGGTCAAATTGATAAGATATTTAAGATACAAGAGCAAGCATTAAGAACTATACTAAAGCTAAAATTTAAAGAAACGTGTAGGAAGAAATTTGAACAAACCAGATTACTAACAGTGTAGGCAATTTATATACAAGAGTGCGTTTTATTCATATTTAAAAATAAGCATTTGTTTTCGCAGCACTTTAATGAGAAAAATGACTATCAGACAAGAAGTATAGATTACAGTATACCACATCATCGATTAGCAACAACGGAGAAGAACTGTTACTATTTTTGCATAAAACCAAATAAAATTAAAGCAATACAATACTCTTAAATATTATAAAAAGGCTATACATGAATTATTAATTGAAAAGAAAACCTATGACTTGAAAGATTTTTTGTTAACTTAGTTTGTTATTGAGTAATATTACTCAATAATTTAATTGATTTTTTAAAAAACCAAAAATTATTTAAATAAATTTTTATTTCAAATTATGATAAAGACTACAACTAACAACTATCAACTAATTATAATGTCTACTTTCTACTTACTACTGACTCGTTATTACATTTATTTTATATATTTATATCTTGTTCTTAGATTTCAGCAAATTGCAGAATTTGCTGTTCCCATGGAGTTTGAAGAATCATAAACGATATTAGATGAAAAGGTGTTTGCTCTTACTTGGTAATCTTAATACACATTTATCTAATGTCGTTTACCTTTTTATCATAGAACATAACTATTGAACGTTTCCTTTTTTTTTTTTTCTCGAGTGTTTGACATTTTTTCTTTTCTGGTGTGCACTTGCTAATGTACATTTCTAATAGCGAGCATTTATAATACTTTGTAATTTGAGAGCTTAGCGGTTATGTTGTTTAAAGTTTGACAATGTTAATACTTGACATATTACCAATTTTCCTGTTTCTTAACAATCTAGCATATATTGGGTATAAGTAGCGGAAAGTTATTCATAATGACTTTTTCTCATTGACTTTGTCGTGAATTATTTTCATTTTTATTCGTATTAGTTGTATTAAACAATTTTCTAGGTAATTTTGCAAGTTCCCAGATTTTTTCAGAAAATTTTTATTTTTCTTTGCTAACCCATACATTCAATATTGACACAATTATGGTTTTTTATTTCAAGCGCCAATATGTGATAATTTGGCAATATTACTGCAGTGTAGTACAAAATATTGAGTTAATAAAATTCACACTATTTATAGTGGTTACATCGCTCAGGTTAAAAGTGCTCTTAATGCTAGCAATACTTCACCAATATTAGGATTATATGTACATTATGTGTTGTTTACTATGCTTTTGTTACTTTAGTCTAAGTTAATTAAGAACATAAATCATAATTCGATACTTTAAAACTCACTTCAGCATAGTTTTGGTTTTGATTTTGTCAATATTGAGAAAATCATCAATATTGCACCAGAATATTAATGTTATATTGTACCAATATGCACAATTAATATTGTATATACCAATATTAGGATGACATAAAGTAATCAATATGTGAATTTAAATATTGATTTAATATCTACGAATATTATATATGTAATCCGTATTATTGCATCAATATTTGGCTTACATAGAATAATCAATATAAAGCCTTAGTATTGAGACTTATTGTACCAATATTGAATTTAAATAATGCCTGGATAATACACATTCAATATTGTGCCAATCAATATTGGGTAAAGATTGGCAAGATTCTATTGATCTTTAATATTTACCAAATATTGACTATAATGTATCGTCAAGATTGTGCAATAGATGGAAAGTGTAATACTTATATGTAATACATTCATAGCTGACAGCTTAAAACGCCTCCTATCAATATCAGGCGTAGAAAACCTTTATAAACGATCCGTAATTGGAACCTACATATTTGCATACAAACTTTAAAATTGAATACAAAGTTGATAAATACGCAAAATTGCAAGCTCTATATTTACTCATCTGGCCACAGAGAATTAATTGCAATGAATACAAAAATAAAAAAAATTAATAAAAAAGTTAATAAGTATACTTTATGTATACTTATTGTTATTACTATGTATACTTTAAAAAATATTTTAATATATTTTACATAATGTAACTAATTAAAAAAATTAATATAAAAATTAATCTTAAGCTTAAAAATTTGTTGTTTCGCTAAAATAAAAATAAAAAAGTAATAAAATAAACGTAGTGTAGAATTCATGTAACTTCGTTTAAGATTTAACAGGAGACAATTAGGTAATTATGTGTTTAATCTTGATAACTGACCACAGGCAATGTCCAATTGCGTTTATGAATATATTGTTACCTCGGTTATACATTTATATTGTATAATTGAATAATCATTCATATAGTGGATCAGTAATTTATGGATTAATAAGAAAAATCTTGAACCTACATAAAATATTGATATAAATCAAAAAAGCTAGAGATTTAATTTAATTATTAAATTTGTTACAACACAGATACTTGCACATTTGAAGCGATAATTACTTAATTTAATACAACATTTTGCTTAAAATCCATCAATGCACCCTTATAGTTAATTTATTAGTCTTGGGGTGACACGTTTCGGTCTCCAACCACAATCTTCAGTCTCAGTATGAATTAATAAAAGTAAGGATATTATGACAATATTATGACTACTATTTTTTAATATACATAATAATATATAATAATATTATAATATAATATACATACAATATCACAAATATACATGTTGTGATTTATCAAGATTCGTTGCTACTCTTGATACTTAATAAAACAAGTTAAAATCAACTACTCGTAAATTAAAAATTGTCGCTGAAACAATTATAATATATTATGACTTGCAAGAATAATTTTGTCGGTTACATCGACTTTAAATTCAATTTGTAGTCATTAATAAATTTGACTTGTATTTGACTTTTATTACTTAACACTAATTGTGAAGATGGTCGTTGCAGATTAAAACGCTTCACCGTAAGACCAATAAATTTTGTAAAAAAATGTGCATTTTTTCTAACCTTAAATAGTAAAAATAAAGAGTAATTAAAAATTCAGGATTTAAAATTTGTAACAATTTTCCATTTTAACGAATTTTATATATTCAAATGGTTGATTTGCTATATCAGATTTTTTAAGTAGATTTATTATAAAAGTAGATTTTAAGTCAATTTATTTAAATTCAATTTCTTATAATTTATTTCTGACAATTTTTTAATTTATAATTTTAATTATGAAATTGCTGCGATCAAGTTTAATTTTAATTTATTGTAGGATTTGCTTTTCAGTAAATTTTATTGCTACTTAAAATTACATTAATCAAATTAGATTAAATAATTTATACAAAATTATTGTAATCTGATGGAAGAAGCTTTCTACATTATAACACTAAGATACTGGAACTCAGGAAATTGATTGCCAATTTGAGATTCATTCATGAATTGTAGAGTGGAACAATAAATTAAAATTCTAAAATTTTAATTTCAATTGTGGGATCCCCTGTTCATAGCACTAAAAAGATTGAGATGCTTTGTATACGATTACCATTTGATGAATTGTGGACTTAACATCCCTCTTACGATAATAATCACTCGTCTTGTAAATGGTTGAGCCGAAATGACAACTTGGATTTATTTTAACTATGACTTGAATCTTTAAGAAATAATTATTTTCGTTGTTTTTATAGAAGTACCTTGCCACGACCACTTATTGATGAAAAATTCTATCATTTTTATTTTTTAACCTTTGCGTAATATTCTTGCATGATTTTAATTACGATTTTTTCTCAAAATGTAGTAGGTACTTGAAAAAAAGCATCTAAGCTAAATGGCATTATTATACTAATATACGATTACTTCAAATGGCACTGTTATGCTAAAAAATTAAACATTTTTTAATGCACCGCAACAGCTAAAGTAGAATAATAATTATTTTATATTTTTTAAAAGGTGTGCTGAAATTAAAAATTAAATTCTACTTAAAATTTGAATTTAAAATTCTCACCTTTATCGTTTTAAAACAGACTTTTTGTTCAATTTTTAACTCAAGGGATTACTTTCTTTTAAAAGAGCAACTGTTCCATTTTAACCAATAAAAAGTATCTAAATGGAATAGTTTTATGTAAATTTTATAACTTCATTTCTTACTCTTTGTTCAATTAAGGTTTTGTTAGTTCCGCAGTTGGATACCGTAATGAAATTCAGTTGATTTTTTTAAATGCGGTATGTAACTTTGTTACGTGCGTATGTAGAACATTTTGTAAAAATTCTAATAGGAAAAGTTAATATTTAATATTTTACTACCACTATTTACATTTAGATTACAAATTTTGGAAACTACAACTTAATTAAGAGAGGCTTCAAACTGTAGATTAAGCTCTTCAAATATGTAATTAAATAATGTTAAGTGGTACTACTAAGAAATGGGGTGCTTACAGGATATCTTATACTATTCCAATTAATCACTCATCTTGCAATAATTCATGCAGCAATTATTTTCAAAAGGTATAAAAAATCGCGACAGCAAGTTTTCAACGAAATAAACGCTATATAAATTAAAACAAAAATTTAATTATTATAAGAACTTGAAGCTTGTAGTTATCCAAAACGTGTTAAATACTTCTAAATTGCTTAGCAGAACACATAATCTTATAACTGCTTGAACAACAGAGAAGAATAAAGTAGACAAACTTAAAACAACAGTCATGCGAATGTGTACTAAATGCTTCACATTACGAATATTTAGCATTTAGAAGGTGTGTTGCATGCCTGTCTTAAGTGGTTTTTAAGATTTGTATAGGTTTCCTGCAAATAAATGTTGTTTGATTTATTAACTAGTATATTCAACAAAATAATCAACCATTATTTATTCATTAAAAATATTAATATAATTAAGCAGGCTTTGTATATTGCCCACATTTCTAAATTTTCGTTATGTGCTAAACGAGACAGAGAAGATTATAATAAAGCTCGAGATAAATAACTTTTACTCTAAGCTTAGTTTGTTGCAGATAAGCATTCAAGTTCCTCCGTTCTAAACTCCAAACCCTTGTCATTTACTAAAATTCGATTTACCTCATCCTCGATGCAGCAGACTCTCTTTATCGAATAGAAAGTACTTTGCAATAACTTAATAATTATAATATCAATCTTAAGTTTTAAGTTTTATTATACTTATTTTTCCCCCTTATTGGAAAACATATTTTAGTGCAGTAATGTAAACTTTTGTTAGAAACTATTTGTACTTTTAATAAAAGTTTGATACTCAACCTTTTATTATATTATTGAAGCTGTATTAGACTTTAACCTAGCAAAGAGTGAGAATAAATAATGTAGAAATTAAAAAAAATGAGTAGTGTATGTGGTGCAAAATAAATATAACGAAAACATACAAAACGTAAGGAATAAACTGTGTTGGCGCTTTTCAATTTAGCGAAGAGTAAAGAGGCGAGCATTCCCAATTCCCAACACGACCCGCGGGATCTCAAGAATGGGATCAAATATAAAATATTTCTTCAACATAGTAACCGCACGTTGACAAATTTGTTTATATTTCTCACCCTTGTATGTTCAAACAAATCCTTCATGTTCTTCAAACAAAGAAGTTAATAAAGTACTTCTGAGCTTTTTCAGTACTATAACTGCTAAAGTTATTCAAATATTATATTTTGCCTTTAATTACAAAGCACACAAGAAAATTTAATTCTATTTAAATAATTAGTTAATAACACCCTTCCAGCACTTAATAATAAATAAGGGATAAAAGCCATGATTTATTAAAATTTAACTTTTTCTATCAGTGTTAGGATTAACCTTGACCTTAATTCAGTAAAGCTTGATATATATTTCAATTTCATATCTCGTAGTTTGATATTTTTTTATAGAATTAAATAATAGTCTTGAAAATAATATTGTTGCTGATAGAAATGAGAAAAATATTGTTTTTAAACCTGATCTAGGCATATAAATTGGTTAGTTCCACTTCGATAAATATATTGTTCGTTTGTCGAATTGGTTATGACAACTCCGACTATATTTCTGTTAGTATTCTTTTAAATAAACAATAAACTTACCAAATATATTGAAACTTGTCAAATATATTTCGTATAATAGGTAAGTACAATATATCTCTTTTAATCTACTTATTCTCAATAAATATAAATTTTATAGGTAAAAACAATTCGGATGTTTCGGCATTCAGGCTGCACAACCTTCAAACACTAGGAGGTTATGGCGACCGATTTTTCTCATAAATTGTTATTTTATAGATTGAAGTACAAATATATTCTTTATTTTTTAAAAATTCAAAAATTGAATTATGCCAATGTAATTGTATGTAGTATTTTAATCAAACGTGAATAATTTGGAATTCTAAACTTCTGTAAATTTACAAAAAATGCAGGGAAATAGAAGGAACGTCTACAATCTTTTTAAAAAAAGTTTTCTACGTAATTATACTAGAAGATCACTCAAAAATGTTTGCCAATTTCTTCCATATGGCAAAGTTTAAAAATACAAATTTTCAATATTGTACATCGAAAAGTTCTACATAAGAAATTAAAACTTAAATTTATTTAGTTTTACTTGAAATGTGATAATTAAGAGTGAATTAAGTTCACAAAGTTAAATACTATACTCATTTTAAGTTATTTATCTACATAAGTATTTCTGAAATGTTTCTATGTTTCCTATGCAATCTTAGGGTATAGTCAGATCATTATCACCCCGAATTTCAAAATTTCAACTGCACTATAGGAAAGAGGACAATTTTCTGAGCATTTAGAAAAAAATCCTTAGACCGTTTATTAGTTTTCGAGAAAACAGCATTTTAAAATTACGAAAAGCAAGGAGATGTAATATGATACACCCTGATGCGTGACGGTAACTAGCACGTTGAGTCCCCGCTCTTATTTTTGTTCACGGTACGTGTGCTTTGATATACTCTTAATGTTGTTGTTAGTTGCGGTCGACACGCGGACGAGTTCTATGGCTTCGAATTCCACCCTTGGCGAGTTCTGCCATTCTATAGGGATATTTTTAAATTGTTATGTGTTAGGTGAAAAAAATTTTCAAAAACTTATGAATGATCTAGGGATTTTTTTGTTTTGAACTGCTTAGAAAATAGTTCTCTTTCCTATAGTGTAGTTTAAATTCGTGATGATAGTTATCTGATAATCCCTGAATCTTACATCCTTCGGCCGATTTGAACCAAATTTTATTATGTATGTAGTTTCGATTGAAAACCCCACATCGAAGCATTATTACTACATTAATTTGAACTATCTAAACTTGATGAAAGCAAAAAAGACTACAAGAAGTACACAAAACTATATGGATCAACAGATTAACTACCCAATTAATTAAACTTCAATTACATTCTATTACTTCTTGTTTACAGTGTTCTAGTTCACATTATTAGATAAGTGTAACTTTAATAAATTCAATATCAATATAATTTTGGTTTGAAAATTTGTGGTCGAGTATGTTATAGTAATAATCTAAGATATAAATAGAAATAGTTCGGAATCTACTGAAAGCGTATTCTATATAATCATCACCTGAGCAAATAAGCTATACAAAATAATCAGAACGATTAGCTAGAGATAAATCTTAAAAAATTAAGTTTTAGCGCACAACTCAGAATCTTGCGGAAAAATTTATTGAGGGTTTATAACACCACATAGAAAAGAGTTTTACGTCATTCACGAATTAAAAGCAGGGCACGAATGCTGACCGGGCACTTGACAATTAACAATGTTAATAATGCTACAAGTGATTGAGGTGGATATTAGAAAATTCTAACAGTAAATTCTATACGGAATAATTGGAAAATCTGATTTTAAGAAATCTAGTCAATTCAGTATTGATAAGATATTATTTTTGTACAAAAGCTTTTATAATAATCAAAACTGTTAAAATACAAAATTGGAAATAAAGCTTTGTAACGATGCGAAACTTGCGAAGATACTGTCAAGTTGTCACCGTCAAATACGCTGTGATAGGTATGCCTACCTTGACATTATTTTAATTGGATCAAATAGTATCTTCACAAAAAAATCCAAATAAGTAGATGAATATATTGATTATTTGTTGTTTTTTACTGTTTGTTTATTAAAGTTTAGTTGTTAAAGTATGTTTTTTTTTTACTTTTAATATTCTGACAAAATTGTTGTAAAAACTGTTTTACTGTACTTACCAACGGAACTTCGTACAAAAATAATTCGACAAAATATATTATATTACCGCCGGAAAGTTTGAAAGCAAGCATTAATTAATTGAAATGTTTATTAATTAATGATTTTTTATAATTTTTGTAATTAAATATTTTTGATTGCCATTACAAATACATACTGTTTAAGTATTTTTGGTAGTATTTTAACTTAAAAATAATGTTTTATTTAAACAAATTTCACAAAATTTAATTTTATTTTTTTACGGTATTACTTTCCTGCATTTAAATTTTTTTACACACACAAAGAATTTTTAGCCAGATGTGGTTTTATTGTTTTTTTTTTATTACTACTAGGTACCAACAAGTCCTTAAAAGTGATTCACTTGTTTAGTTTAGTTTAGAACTCAGTGTTTTTGTTAGTAAATTTACTTGCACTTAATTTTTATAAATATTGTTAAATTTTTGAAAAATGGTGAAAAAAAATTCAAATATCAATTGAAAAATGTACTGCTATTTGTGCATTACATGACAAAAATTTAACAGAACACAAAATTTTAAGTAGATTAAATGTATCTTGAAAAGGGGTGCATTACAACATAGCGCGTAGAAGAGAAACCGGACAGCGAAACGCAGTTGACGAGCTCGTGCGACAACCAGTGCCAAAAAAAATTGTATTGCTACAACATCTAAACGCAATCGACAACTTACTACACCCAAAATAACTCACTGGATGAATAAAATTCGGGATAAACCAATTTCTGTTACAACCGTTAAAACGCAGTTATTAGCGGCAGGTTTAAGGGGTTGTGTAGCGGTAAAAACATCATTTCTAAAACCAGTTCACAAAAAACAAGCTTTTTTGGGTTTTTCAACATTCGAATTAGTCGATAAAACAATGAAAAAAAGTATTTTGGACAAACTAATTGAAATTCGAAATATTTGGTTTTAGAAGACTATTTTGGTTTTAGTGTGCATGATTTCACAGCAATCGAGTGGCAGAGCAGTGTTTAGTGCCCATAAAGGGGGCTGCAGTGCTATAGTTTGGGGATGTTTTGCTGGTGATAAGGTCGGCGATTTATGTAAAATAGAAGGAATAATGCGGAAATAGCAATATTTAAAAATGTTGAGAAAAAATTAGTTTTTTCTAGACGGCTTCTGGTTAATAATCCAAAATATTCCTCTCGATTATGGAAAAGCCATTTGGCAGAAAAAGAAACCACTAGAATTTATCAAATAATGGTTTGCCCGTTGCAGTCACCCGATCTTTTACCAATTTAGCTTTTGTAAGACGAATTGTACCGAAAAGTTAAATAATGCCTGTCACAAAATGAAAACATGATGTCAAAATATCTGCAAGATGTGTGGAAACAGATTTCTGTGATTATTTAATTAATTTAATAAAAGAAAACGTCCCGAATTTGTAACGCAGTTATACGTGCGAAAGGTAGATATTTTGATAAGACAAATTTATGAATGTTTTTCAATAATAATTTAATCGTTATATGATATAAAATCAATAGTTATTTGCCTATTTTTTTAATATTAGCATTAAAATAATTAAATATTTTAAAATTATAAGTGATTTATTGAAAAAATAGTCTGCTTCCAAACTTTCCGACGGTATTGTAGCTATTTTTTATATAATTTATGCCATACGTTCGACTTGTCTCCAATTTAAACACCCGACACGTTCGAGTTGTCTGGATTTTGACGATTTGACCCCTGGCAATTGAAAGATACCGAGATGACCGAATTTCTGTAAGTGGAAAATCATTAATAGTAATATAGACGACACATAATATCTAATGCAAAGTTAACATCTTTGAGTAGGTACTTAGAGAATTGAGATTCAGTCTTACAAAAGGTTTTATGTATATATTTCTTGTGGTATTGTTAGTCTGATCAAAGATTAAAAGAGCCAATCGATTCTAAAATGTTGCAAAAAGTAGTAATCTCGGTTAGCAAGCTGTGGCTTTCGGTGACCGCTGGCTGTGATGTTAAACAGAAATTACGGGTAACATTAAAAATTAAGCACACACAAAAAATTTGTTAGAAATTTAACCTATGGATACTTTCATTTGTAACAACAAAAACGAGTGAAACTTGTTTATTGCTAGCAATTTATAAAGTTGCCAGAGTTAACGGCAAACATATTTTTAACGTTCAGTTTGTCAAAAGAAAACAAATTTGTATTAAGTGTAATTATTAAAGTAATTCTATTTCTAATAGCTTTCTTTTTGTTTCAGATAATTTCGAAAATCATCATGCGGATAATTATTATGGAATTAGATCAACCGGTGGTGACGGAATTCAAACAAGTAATGATAATCTTCTGATGCAATATGTCTAGTGGAAAACTAGTATTGATTATTTGTTTTGTACTCTTTTTTGAATTCTGCCGAACGTGCCCAAGTGTATGCGTGTGTAAGTGGAAGAACGGTAAACAGACTGTGGAGTGCGACAAGAGGGATTTACTTGCCATTCCCAAGGGCATAGATCCAGGAACACAAGTGTTAAATTTTTCTGGAAACAATTTGCAAATTCTTAAAAAAGAGAAATTTTTAAAATTAGAATTAATAAACCTTCAGAGGATATATTTGTCTCAATGCCGCATATCGAATATACATGAGCACACATTTAAAGGATTAACAAATCTTGTAGAATTAGATTTGTCCGGTAATTTGTTAGTGTCGATTCCAACCGAAACTTTTATAGATTGCCCCTCATTAATGAAACTAACACTTAACTTTAATCCTATTAAGGCTCTAAGGAAAGCCGCATTTAACCACTTATCTTACTTAAATACACTAGAAATTGGAAACTGCGAAATTTCATATATACAAGATGATGCTTTTAAAGGATTGCAAAGTCTAGAGTGGTTACGTTTAGATAACAATAAACTGACAACGTTGAAATGCGCACAGAATCTTCCAAAATCGTTACGCGGTATAGAGTTACAAGGAAACATGTGGGAGTGTGACTGTCACATTGTAAAACTTCATTTATGGTTACAGGATTTTAGTATACCTCACAATATGGAGCCCATTTGCAATGGACCCGCTCGTTTATATGATCGCAGTGTGAGATCAGTGCCACCTTTGGAATTAGCGTGTTTGCCAGACGTATCTCCAACAACATTTTATTTAGAAATTGGCGAAGGAAGAAACGTTTCGTTATTATGTCGAGTTCGTGCCATACCGGAAGCTCATGTATCGTGGCTCTTTCAAGGGCGCGTGTTACAAAACGATACGTTAATTGCTCCCGGATTGCACTTAATGTATTTCATTGAGGAAGGTTTGGAAGACAAAAAAAGCGAGTTATTTATTTATAACACAAACGTAGAAGACAACGGAACATTTGTATGCAGTGCCGAGAATAGCGCCGGTTTAATTCAATCGAATTTCACATTAAGGGTTGTTATCAAGGAAGAACCGCAGTCTATCGCGGTTGCAACATTTTCATTTGAATACCTTTTAATATTATTGTCTGCAGCTGCAGTTTTTGCTATAATGACTGTACTGATAGCTATTATTTACATGATAAAATGCACTGCGAGTAGAAATTCATCAAAAAAACGAAGAAATTCAAAAATGACTACCGTAAGTCAATCTACTAAAGATTCTCTTTTACACGACAGCACAGAAGAATATACAGAAACATTAAAAGAAAATTCTAATTTAATTGTTGTAGATAGACGCTACGAAATGGTAATGCATACGTCGTCGGCAAGTGAAGATATACTAGCGACACCAACGGCAGCTTTAAATCAACTAAAAAGTCCAACGTCCTTAAAAAGATTTCAATTAGAACAAAATCCGGATTTAATAAATGATACAGAAAGCGTAGGAAGACAACGAGATGGAGACGGTAGAGACCACTCTAATCGAGGCAGTTATGGGAAAGCCATGGAAAATGTAATTACGGACTTTGAATTATACTCGAGTTCGCGCTCTCACAATCAAATAGAATCAGGTTCCGAATTTAGGCCAAACAACCGTGAATTTTATAGCATTCCTGCAGATGTACATCTTAATCCAATTGGGTTATTAAGTAAGGAAAATTTAAGGCCTAATTTTTATCGGACTTTACCGCATAATCGCGCAGGCAGACAATCACCCTCAAGCAGGTATTCTCGGGAAGCGGAAATATTATCCAGAAATTCTCCGTCTGCTTCTTACGAACATTATTGCCCGGGAGTTAGATATACGGCAGACGGTTATGAAACCTGCACCGAAAAAACCGAATCACCTTTACAGTATTCTACAGTATCATCCGAATCTGCAAATAAAGCTGCAATGTTTACAGCGCAACCTTGTTGTTCGCCCCCGATAGTGCAATGGCCTCATTGCGTTCCAGCTACGTTAAATAAATTAAGTAATTGCCAACAAAGTGCTTCTGCGGATTTAGGTAAACGTTGTGTTAGTGCCCAAACTGACAGTGAAAGTACTAAATCAAATTTAGAAAATACAAAACCCATTAATAAGTCTCTCTTTAACGTGAAAGTTCATGAAGTGTTAACAGAAAGCCCTGATGAGGGTTACGAAGGTGAAAGTGGAGAATCAAACTCGAATCCAGGTTAAACTAAGTAGTAACAAGTGTCTGAATAATATTTAAAATTGTCAATATATTGATAATTTTTATAATAATATGCACTTGGACAACCGTATACCCATAAATAGTTTACAAAACAAAGCGCGGAATTATGACACAACAGACTATATAAATAATGTGTAATTTAAATTATTGTAAAATATGTAATATTTGTTAAATCATAAACAAATTTTGTATAAAATTATTAATAAGTAGAAAACTGGTGTTATGTTTATGTAAAAAAATAGTAATAATTTATCTTCTATTATTTGTTGAACGAATATTAGTTTTTGTACATAAAACACTTTTGTTGAATAAACATATAAAAGTTGGCACATTTTGTAAATTTGGTGAAAATGAAAAATGAATGACATTTTTCTTGTCGGTATATTCATTTAATCTCTTTCTTGATTGAATTAAACAAGCACCCTATTCGACAGATATTGAATTGACTGTCCGGCCTTTTGTCATTCACTTAAAGTAAGGAAAATTACATTCAACTTTCGTTATTTCAAATTAACGTGTTTAATTACATCCTTCAAATTACTTTTTCAAATCAAGCTTTTAGAAAAGCCAGTAAAAAATTTAAACAGCTAATTGGTTTACTAATGTTTATTAAACTTTTCTAATTGGAAGAAAACTACCCGAAAATATAAAAGTGTGAATAATATTATCATTAAATAGGATCGTTATTTTCGTTCATAATTTATAAATAAAATTTATAATCATTAAAAGTCAAAAGGTTAACTTTTATTACTTAATATATATCACAGTTATTTTTGATGTTCAACAAGGTTAGTATCACAATTTATTTATTATCGGTTTAATTACTGCATAGTTTAAGGAAGTGCTAGAATTTCTACAGAAAAAACTAATTAGAGAATAATCGATGGATGTGTAGCTGAAATAGTGTAACCCTCGATAGTTATAAATATGTTTTATATATTTCAACTGCGTTTATCGTCTGATGATGCCATAGTATTCGCTATAAACGTGAAAATGTATGCGATAATATATAGTCGTGTTTCGAAACTATAAAACCATTAATTCTTTTATTTTATAAAATTATTTGGAAGTTTGTTTCTTATTTTGTAAATTATTAATTTTATAATTTTGTAAAAACTGTACATAGAGTTAAGTTTGCGAAATAAGTGGGAACGTGAAGGTAGAGTAGGAGTGAGAGGCACTCAAAGCAGACGCGGCTTGGCGTTAGCAAAAGGCGGAACGAGTATTCGTTCCCGTCTAAGTTAATTTTGATTTTTAAATAGTTTTAAGAATAAAAGTAAACTATAATTTATTTAGAGTTGTTTTAATTAAAGCGAAGTGCTGAATGATAATAAATTTGTAATTTTTGAATGATATTTGGTTATTTGTTGAAATACGTCGCAGCATATTTGTTTGAAAAGGCGTCCAGGTGTGGACAGCTGGCGGAGCGAAACCACATTGCAAGGTAACAAATTTTACAACAAAAATTGACAATTTAAAAAAAAAACAGTTTAAGAGTCTCCTGTTAAATAATGGATGTACACCCAGCTAGAATAATTTTTAAAATGAGCAAATTTTAATAAATTTATAATAGCATGGGTCATTGCAATGTACTCCGGTTTTAAATAAAGTTTTTAAAGTTATAAAATGAGTACTATATGTACTATATAAATCTTAAATAAAATCCATAGTAACATATGGAAAAAGCTAGGTGTCTAAAAAAGATCGAAAAAGAAAAACTAAAAGTTTAAAAAAAAAAAATTATCAGGAAGATCTTGTGTTTGGTAAAATCTCATGAAGAATCATTCAGAAGAAGAACAAACAGTGAAATAGAACTAGTAGAAGTGGAAAAAAGTTGTAAATATGCTGATAGTGCAAGAGAATAGAGCAACAAATGTGTAATTAAATAAGGGTCAGCTATTAACAGCTCAAGAAGACTGCCAACAAACAAATGGGAGAACGAAGTTGATAACGATCTAAGAATTATAAAGGTCAAAGGTTGGAGAACCAAAGGTCTGGATAGACAACGATGGAATAGGATCGCGGAAAAGGCAAAGAGGCAGAGAGAATTTTGAAAACTGTATAAATTTTAATAAATGTTAGAAACAAAAATTAGAATTGGAATTAATCCACTCTAGAAAATAGATTGGAAAGCAATCAAAGGTGTCATGATGATGTCAATATTTTTTTTAAAAAAAGACATAACATTAATTTAAAGCACGAAATTTAACCAAATAATATTTCTAGTTATTTATGCTAATTAACAGTTTCCTTAAAATTTATGTTAAGTCGCTTCCGCTGTTTGTTTTATTTTTGTAATTTTAAAATTTTTAGTAGCGATTTTCACCGGATTTAGCGGTGAATTAAACAATAAAAGCAGAAATATTTCATGAGCTACCAATTATGGTTTAACTTTGCTCATTTTAAAGTTAAAACTGCATATGACAGCAAAAAAAATTTTGGGTAGATGATAGTTTAAAACAGTATTATAATGCACTAAATTGTGCCTTAAATTTCAAAATAATCAAATTTTGATTCGCATTGTATTTTTTTTATTTCACATGCTGGGGTTAAAAACTTTTGATAATGAAGAAAGATAGAGAAACCGTTTTAACAGAAAGCCTACAAATTTTATTGTTCGCTAAAACAATTGTAAAATATTGTTAACGTGGATCCGAATGACCATTTGCTATTTGACCCGACGTAGAGAAAAACTTCACTGCACTTCGCTCCATTACATCTAATAATAATGAAGAATATCTATGCAATTGTAATAATAAATATTAGTTATGTAAGTTAAATATTTTGGAATTATGAATCACTGCAACTAACTGAATATTTAGAACAATTAAAGTTTAACTGCTTTTCTATAATAATCAGTTAATCACTTAATATGATGAATTGGAAAAATGAGCGGAAGTATTTGTGCGGTGAATAGTTTCACTAATGTTATGCAAATCACGTTACAAAATTGTGGTATTCCTGGTGCAGGTAGGTAAACTATTATAATTAATTAAACTCCTAATTAATTTGAGAGAATAAAGAACGAATGTCAAATAGAGCAAAACTGCACTGTACTACTTTGTTTCTCCTGTTTAAGCGTCAAAGCAGTAGTTCAATATAGTTTACATTTTGTGTGAAAATGTACAACTAATTTAATGGTTATGTTATTTTCAGGAAATTTTAATTTTTCAGTAAACTGATAAATTAGAAACTCTAATGAAATAATATAACATGGAATTATAGAAACTAAATTATTCCTACATAATAACTAATTTACGGAATATTTAATCAAAAAGTACAATTACCCTTATATTATTTATCATGGCAGAATTTGGGTTTACGCAATTTTCAAGGACCCAGAGGCGTCAAAGTGGTTTCTGGTAATTACTGTTGTAAGAATGTAACAACGCTCTTTTCGAACCCCTAGGGTAGTATATCGATCCAATAGACCTCGCCAACTGGGATTATAGTTAAATTTAACAATAGCTGAATTTGGACGCCTTTAATATTTAATATTATAATAAAGTACCGATTACAATATATTGGAAAGTTTTCAGCCGATTTAATATTTTACGAAAAATAAATTTGAATATATTATTTACTAAATTCGTATACAAAGTTGTTTGGAATTAATTTTAGATGATTATTCAATATCAGTTATTTAAATTTTTTAAAGCAAACAATTTATATTTGAACGTGGAAGCAATAAGTGTGTAAGCAGCTTTTAGATGTTAAACTTTCATGAAAGCTTGAAAGGTACTTAGCCCCAACACCTTAAAAGAGGCTACCTACTTATACTTAAATCTATACTGCATCAGTTATAAACCAAAATTCTTTAAAAAGCTATAAATGCTTTATAAAATTTTAATTTTGAAATAAAATTTTTTATTTTCCTTCAAAAAAACAAGTAGAAACCGTCCAACAGATTTCATCAAATAATGTATCCATATATATGTAAAAATTATTATGTACCTATGATATTGCCGCATAAAAAAATAAAATATATCCAGAATTTATAATTTAAAATTGAACCAATTTGGGCTTACGGAGTTTGAAAACCTAATCTGGTCGTTACTGAGCTGCGTGAAATACATTTCCTGATGTGCCCTGTTTCCTTTCTAAGCATCGACGTGTCCTATATGTGACGGAGATACGTTCCATCTCTTTTACTTATCCAATAACCTTCTTGCATTCTATCAACACCCAAATTGAAAATATGTTGCGAGAGAGATATAATATTATAAATAGTCAATTTCTTGTAGACCTTTTTTTTATATATTTTAATGTGACATTTCGAAACCTCTTTAAGTTAAGGGTTAATACTCGTATGGTAGACGATGGGTGCAAAAACGTTCGTAGTTGCTTCTTTTATAGAATTTGGAGGTGGACATTCATCATAAAAATACGATAAGCTATAATGCATCATATTTTTTTCTCCTATACCAATATTCCTTCAAATATTTTTACTCGAGTTCTTTAAAGCTATTTTATAACAATTTATTTTAATGATATAATATTTTGAAGTATCTAATGGTTAAAATTAAAAACCATATCTATATACCAAAACTGATAGGTATGATTTAAGTGACTAATTTTTCCAGCAGTTGAAACAAGATACTTCAAAAAATTTATCGCTGCAATTAAACACGTCTTTGTTCATCGACAGTTTGATAAACGACGGATACCCAAAAGCGAGAAAGATAACTTATCAAAAGGAAACCTGTGTTCAAGTAGAATTCAAATAGAACATTGAAAAACTTGAACATGAATATGGCGCCTACACACATTTGAAAGAGTTTTTAAGCGTAATTTATAAAATTCTTCTTTATTTTTAACCAAAAATATAGAAATAAACAATGTAAACGTATTTTTTTTACAACTCACAATGAATATCTTTTTCGGTTTCTGATGTTAAATTGTATGTTGCAATAGTTGTCATTGTCATAGACCCACTGTTAAATCAAATGTATTTTTCCAAACAGCATTAAATTTCAGTACTTTTTTTTTAAGTTTATGCAATTTTTACAATCACGGTTTACAGCAGTAATGCATAAACCTACGTTTAGGCTTATTTTAAAATTATAAACGAAGGGTTACTTTAAAATTTTACTGGAAGCAGGCAAAATATTACAGCACAGGCTAAAATTTTGTTTTAAACATTTTATTTTACCATAATTTACATATTAAACAATTTTATTTCAGGACGCGTCTATTGGTATAATGCATTGAAATTCAGATTAAGAAGAAGTTGTAATTTTGGTTGTAAATTAATCTAAGAAAGCCCTTAATTCTCTAATTTCTGAACAAAAACTTGAATAATAATTTTAATTGCTTTTAAATATGTACAACTGCTTATTTAGTGTTGAATTTTTAAAAAAAAGAAAAAAAAACAACCTAAGCTTGTTTTTATAGGTAAACTATTTTATCAAATTTACTAATTTGTTCAGAAGCCCATTATGTAGCTCTTTTTGAGCAAATTATATATTATGTAGGATTGTTTTAATAGTTATTCTGTTGCTTGTTCATCTTCTTTGTTATTACTCTATCTGTCGAATAGGCAGTTTACTTATCGGTGTGTTTGCTCTTGGCAGGCAATTGAAAACCATTGAGTAATTTGTCATAAAATTTCTTTTAAAATTAGGGTTATTAGGCTTTTCATGGATCCGAGTTTGCGTTAAATAGGTCTTTCATAAATGTGAACAGATTTCAAACTCATATAAAAACATTGGAGATAAATGAGTCAAATGTTTCTGCCAGTTAGCAAATAATTGAAAAGTTGCATATTTTAATTAAAAAAATGTTTATGGTATAATGGTATATAATATAGTATATTATTGTATTGTTGGTAAAATATTAATTTAAAGTAATTAAATATTGAAAGCTGTAACAAAAAAATTTCCACTACACTGAATAAATATTTTAATAGCTAAAATAATAAAAATGATAAATATTTGATGTTATACCCACAATGGGTATAATAATATGATCTAGAAAATAAGTTATACTAATATACATTATTATATTTTGTATAATTATAATAATAATAATCTAAAGATTATAAGAAATGCTTCTAATGTAACGAGTAATACTAAACAATTCGTAAATTTTCATCACCTCAACAGCAGCTTTTAACAATTTCTGTAAGCTACTAAGGCGTAGGTTACCTATATTTAATAAAATCGTGATGAAATTCAGCAAAAATATGGTAGAACCAAAAGTAGCTCAAATAAACCTAAAATTATTACTAAGCATCATACTAAAATTCGCAACGCCAAATTTATCGAAAACCAAAATACCGGTTTCATCGATTTCTGTGTAAAATAACAGTATAAATCACACACATTGCTAAAATTTTCCTAAAGCGCAGAAGAAACTGCAGTAAATCTAAAAATTGTTTTAAATTAAAATTTTCTATTCAATCGAATTTATTGATTATTTTATCAGCAATATATTGTCGTGTTTTGAGACGTTAAAAACATGGTTTAGTTAATTTGTAAATTATTTTAAAGTTTGTTTTGTTTTTATTATTGTAAATTATTTATTTGTAAGTAAACTGCTGTACATAAAGTTTTAATTGTAAATACCTAATTAGGTTGACAATAGAAATAAGTGGAAGAGAATGTGTTCAGCGAGGTTAGCCTTGGTTAGCCGCCTTGTGCGTTGGATAACGGTAGGAGTGTTATTCCCGCTATGATATGTTATGTTTAATTTTGATAATTTTTAATATTAATAAGAAATAGAAGTGATTTAATTTAAATAGAGAATTGTTTTTACTTTAATTAGTGCAAGTGCCAATAAATAAAAATTTGGAAGATTTGGTAGTTTGCGAAGTAATTCACAAACAAATTTGTTTGACCGGTGCGAGCAGCTGTGGGACGCACGTGCAAGCCCGATACTATAAGGTACGCGTGTGCCAGTTTTAGGGTTAAGTTAAAGATTCTAAATTTGGTCCGTCCTTATGAATTGGTTACTCATTACTGCTAGTCAATGACTATTGTACTTGTGATTTAGACAATTTATTATTTTTTATTTTTATATTAAAATAGCTTTGCATTATAAATGTAATGCTGTGTGACTGAAAATGAGATAAAAAATGATGAAAAATAATATAGATTATAGATGTAGTAGGTAGTTTAGATGGTAGTATAGAATAGTAGGGATGAAAAATAGTATCAAAGAAATAGAGATAATTGTATACCAAGAAACATGTCTGGATATTAAAAGATTTTCAGAGACCCCAATCGCCGATCATGAATCCTGAGATTAAAAGTTAACATTTTTTTTTCTAGGTCAGAATTTATTGAATCTCAACGTCATCCTGTTAAGCAATGACAGAGTTTTACAAATAAAATTATTACTCCAAAAATAAAATAAAACCGGATGTTTTCCGATTTACAATTTTTCAGGTTTATTTACCTGTTGTCTCCGTGACCGTGGAAAACCTTTAAAGTAGCGATAAAGAACATTTTTCGAAGACAAATTTTTAAATAAAATTTTTGTCCAAGTTTTTCTCTTTAAAACAATTTTTTGAGTTTCTGATTTCAAACGGTCATAGCTCCGATGTTATTGATTTTTTTTTAAGATCATTTGCTTATCTGCAAATTAGGTTTAACCCTTATCGTCTAGATTTCTAAAATCAACGGATTTCGAATTATAAATTAAATTAAAGAAAAAAATTATTTTTCTTGCAAACCCCGTATCTTTAAAAACTGATAACCCAAACCGAATGAAAAGTTTAACGGGCTACAATTTCGGTCAAATAAATTTTTTTTTGAAACTAACCGTTCTCACTGTATTTTCCGTTTTACACCTGCAATAATTCCTAAATTGCTATATCTATTTTGTTAATGGGGGATACAAATACAATTTTTGATATTTGAAAAAACGTATTTTTCTTCAAAATTAAATAAATTTAATTATATTGATTATAATAATTAATAGATTCGTAATTTTAGCGTTTTAAAATACCAAAAAATGTTATTATTTATATAGTTATTAATTTTTATTTATTGACGTAAAATTATTAACATAATAATTAATACAACAAAACTTATTTCTTGATTTTCTTTTTTCTTGCATTTTTTCTTTTTCAAAGTGGAGAAGGCCTAAGGCCTTAAATGTTTTTAATGTCTTCGTATTTATCGGCACTTAATGCTATTAACTGAAAATATTGTTTAATTATTTTTCATGAAAATTGTATAATAAACTAAAAATACCTTTATATAAGTAATTTTGATGCAATGTTTTATCAAACCGTCTACCACAAACCATTAAAAGAATCGCGGAAATAAACCAATCTTACATGATCAATTAAAAATTTAATTTCCTTGATGGGCCTTGAAGGGAATGGACACTTCTTTTTATAGTAGGAGTATAGTATATTAAAATGCTTTTCTCATGAACGAAAAGAAACTTTGCTTTACTTCTTTCACTTCAAACAGACTACGGACTTTGCTTTTTTGTCTTATGCATGGACTTTCAACGTTTTTAGCTTAGCAGTTTCTCTAAGTATTAATAGTATATTAAAATCTAGCTAGCCTGTTCTACTAATTCTATTACAAAACCTCAAAGCAATTTAAGAAGAACCATCATCGTTTTTTCCCCTAACTTTTTTATACTTAAAAACCATTCAAACAACTATTATCAGATTTAAATATATTTAACGAAAAGTTTTGTTTATTTTAAGTTTCCGGTTTGAATTAACTCAACACATAATTTGTTTTTACAAATATTAGGATAGCACCGATTATTGTGTACTCAAGCGTAATAAATTATAATAAATGTCACCGAACTATTTTCCAACCAACTAGATATGAAATTTTTAATAATGGTGGTGAAAATAGATCACTTTTCGCACCAATGCGTGAAAGTGGCTCATTATGTAACTCAAATCTGTTTAAAAACTGAGCTATTACGTAAGGGTGCAGTATTAATATCTGTGCTTCTGCAATGTTTGAATCTGAATATAAAATTTATATTCAGAAATTCAGAAATTTTTAATGTTAGAGCTAAGCTTAATTTAATTAAGCCTAGCTCTAACATTAAAAATTTTTAAAGCCGAATGCTTAACTATTTCAGCAATCTAATAATAATCGAGCAATTTCAAAGCTATTCTTATAAATTTGGTATTATAAAGCTCTAGAACTACAAATAACAGCTTCGTGTGCACTTAGTACCAAGTATGGTTTCTATCGACCACTTCATTGAAGAAGAAATTGGATTCTATCTAGTAGTTCAGTCTAAAATGATACAGCTTTGTAAAATTCTTTATTAATACAATATAATATTAAAATCTTGCAATATTTTGTTATATTCATAGTAACGAATCAAGCAAAATTTAAAGAAATTATTTTTGAAAAATCAATACTATCTTTACCAACGCCATTGAAGTTATTGCTTTTTCTCAATTCATTTAGTAAAATTATTATTATAATAAATATAAATTAAGATAATAAATTTTGATATTGATTAATGGACTTAGATATAAGCGCTTTTGTGAAAATTACGCAATCATCAGTTATGTAAACTAATTTTGAATTTAAGATTTTTAAATTCTGATTACTATATACGCCAAGGTGCCAGACGTTGTTTTTATTTCAATTTTAATTTTAGTTTTCTTAAAAGAAACGAAAAAAGCTTTATTTTATATCAGGTAATAAAAACCAATTGCAGCAATAAATTCGTTACACTGGCTGTTTTTTTTTTATAAAACTTAATTAATTTTACACTTGCACCAAACATACATTTACCAAGGGTAACGTAATTATAACGGCTATTAGGACATATCAAGAAAGGAGAATGACAAATAACGAAAATGCTTTTTTTACTTAATACTTATAAAAAGTTAGAAATTGAACCCTGACAGGATTTCTCTGACACCGAAATAACTCAAAGCATAAAAAACAAGAGGCTTTATAGATAAATGTGATCAAAATTATTTTCATAGCGCTTTTGGCTTTTATAATCATTAAATTAATATAAATACGTAAAATTGTTTATTCTATAACTTTCATAATTATGATATAATCGATATTCGCAAATATTAAAGCAATGATTAAAATAATCACAAAAAGAAATTAGTTAACAAACGAATGGTTGAACAAATTCAATTTAAATCTGTATGGACATAAAAAAAGTTTTTCAATAATTTAGTGTGTTAATGCTTTTTCAACAAATCACTGCAGTGAAGACTTATATAAATTGAAAATATTTATATTGAAAAGTTTTGCAATAGGGATAAGTATCCGTAAACGTTTTTATGGTTGTAGTATACTGATATCTAACGACATAATAAACCTTAACAATTCCATAAATATCAAAGTCGTGGTCATTTATCAGTGAGGATTACCGAGGTCGCAACTGTCAGTCGCGTTGAGTTTAGTGCGAACTTAATGTCATCTCTACCACCGCGGCCACTAATAAAAATGTTATTATAGAAACGTGCCGCTGCAGATCGCCGCCATATCCATTCGGCACGTACTCTAAGAAACCTGAAAAGCCCGAAATAAAGCGTTTCTCTTGTCTTCAAATCTTAAAATTATTGCCAGACGCCATTTGGCTGAATCTTCTACTGCGGCGGCCCCATTATTCTTAAACTCGCTTTCCAAATTTTTACTTTAATACACATTTACAGAAGTCTTTCGTATAACTGAAATAAACACCTACAAGGCACTGAAAATACGCTTTTAAAATTTTCGCATTTCAACTTACTCCTCTGTTTAAAACAAAAACATTAAAAGTTTCATCTCTTCATATTTTATCACATTATACTTTTTTTATTATTCTAGCATAAGATAATAATATGTACGCTATCATATAAGTTTATTCAAACTTTTTCCACTAAATAATGTTAATCAAACTTGCAGTAACACATTTACATATACATAGTTTGTATGATAATTTTGCATGTCAGTATGACGACAATTCTGATTCTCTAATTCTTGAAACCACACAAACACATCGTTTAATAACTATAAGTTAGCTGGGGATAACCTTAGTTTGGTAAAAGCTGAAAATTTATAATTGGTGATTTTTTAATAGTTTTGATCAGAACTGTATTCAAGCCTGCCAAAATATAAAAATTTAAAAAAATCGTACATAATTCAAGTTTACTTCTACTATTGCTACTTTTATAACTTACTGTAATTAATCTTACTCAAAAGCTATGAGTTCGATTTTGTTGCTTTTAATAATAATACTATTTTAGTTCAAAATTTTCATAAGTAGATGCATACTTAAATATTAAAAAATAAAGATCAAATTGCACGTAGTTTTAATGCATGACCGGTTTCTAATTTATCCAATGACGTTGTAAAAAATATCGTCAAAGTTTTTCCAGAACTAACAAAAATTTAATCACCTAGTAAGCTCAAAGGTTGCATCTCAAATGAAAGTCATAAGGTAAATCGTCACGGTTCAAAAAAAAAATATAGTCAAAATATTAGCATTGTGAGCTGGTTGATCGTCAATTCAGTGAATTAGGGGTGACTAAAATGTTATAAAGATAAGACTCTCTAATAATGCAAAAGAATTACTTTACAAGGAGAATTGCAGTAAATAATTTTCAAAGTTTCCCATATTTTTCACTTTTTTTATATACCATACATTATTATTTTTAGTCAGTGGCGGCTTGTGACGTTTTCCAGTAGGAGAGCACAAAATTAAAAAAAAATATTTTTTTTTTATTTCTACCCTTATTGTTAGAAAAATGTTCAATTACTTTATCATCATAATCTGGTATTCCTCGAACAAAGTTTTTTCAATAAACAGCACTGCCAGAGCATTTAATATGCATTTAATTTAATAGCTTTGAGAAATCAATTTATCCGGTGCAATATTTAATTTTGTTTGTTATTCTGTCACACTGATAAAATTTAATTTTATAAAAAAAATAGATAAAATTTGCGTTATATAAACCTAATGGTTTAATAAAAAACCAGAATCGTTCACAAATTGATTCTTCATACATGTAACGAAATATTACAACTAAATAATTGTTGTTGATTTGAATAACCTTTTCTTTTTAATAAATAAATAATCTGTAGTTTCGTCCGCTTCTGTAGTTAAAAAATTTGCTGAGTTGACTTGCTTGATGACTTCACTTTTATAAACTGCAAATATTGCGTCTAGTGGTTCGTTTTGTATCGTTTTTGAAGTTCTTTTAAATAATTTTGCTTCTTTTATATTATGTACGCCAAGAATGGAATCGAATTCAGCAGCAAAATCTGTGAAACCCAAATAAATACAATAATCGATAATATAATCGAATATCGATAATCCCTAACACATTATAAGCAATTTCTGCATTTATATATGATGTAAATAACTTCACCGTTGGTAACCCACGGAAATCTTTTTTTTTAACAACAAACAATAAAAACAAAATAGTTTATTAGTAATATGTATTGTTGTGTTCACATCAAGGCATAAGAGGTGAGTTGCGCATTTGAGCAATTAAAGGATTGACGATGCAATCTGATAAAAATATATAAAGCAGGATTTCTTTTATTTATATTCCTCGTATGTTAATCCGTGACGCGCTACTAATATTGTGTTTTGTTATGTTAAGATTTTGTTAGTTTAATTTGTTTAATTGTTATCTTTTGTATTTAATTTAAGTTTTTGTGTATTTGTATTATGTTATTTATTTGAATTTGGACACACACGCAAATGCAAACCAGCAGGTCACATTTGATCTAAAATTTAAAAGCAGAGAAACCTTTAATTAAAATAAAAAAATCAAGATCCAATGAAAACATTGCAAGTAATGAAAAACTTAGCGATGAAGAAAAATAAACAACGGTCAATGAACAGTCAATATTCGAGAGCAATCGAAAGCGGTCGTGTGAATTAAAAATAATTCAAAACGTGTCGATAGTTAGTGAAGATTTATAGATTTGTTTGGGAAGTTTACCCAAGAGGCTTGAGGCCATAGTTTTTCCGTGTGTGGAAATTAATATCGGCACGCGGCTGAATAAGAGTTTAACTGCATCGTGTTTGATACAAAGAATAAGAAGGTGTACGAGTAATTGAAAATAGTTCCTAGTTGAAGTAGGTGCTAAGTAAAGAAGAGGAAGAAGATTTAAGTTGTGAAGAAGAATTGTTTACGTAAATGATGCAAATGATGCTAAAACCTAATACAAAATTAAGACTTACTTTAACTGATAAATTTTTGGATAATTAGAAAAATACATTTGAAACAATTGAGAACAAATAAAGAATTATCCAGAATATGAATCAAAAATTAATTTTTGAAAAACAAGGAGAGTTAACTCGTGTACATCACGAGTTGGATTTCCTCAAAAATGTTGAAAACTTTCTAGAAAATTATATTTAAAATTTGCAGGTCAAGCACTTTTTAATATAAACGAATTATTTGTAATATATATGAAGTTTTTTTTTCTAACGATATTGTTATTCCTATAATATATTATAGTAGTATAATTTAAACATTGTCTATGTAACTTGAAACACTCAGAACAGTTTATCACCAAAATCAAATTATAGTTGACAGCAGATTACAATACTCTGTCACAGAACAGAAATACAAAATTGAAATTTGAATGCATACCAGCTACAAAATATCAAATAAGGTTATTGAAAATACATGAAAATGCAAGAAAATAAAAAATTCCAAAATTTTTATATCAAGCAATTTAAAAGGAGGAAATATAATTTGAAGGTACCCAGTTTTTTTCAAACTAAAAAAATCTAACAGTTTAATTTAATTGCGAAAAGTACTTACCTTCCATAATTTTTATATTGATTGTTCAGCTTAATAGTGATTTTTAACACAATAAATTAGTTTTGAAATTACCAAATGGTATTCAACCAAACAATAATTACATTGCATTTTAATTTCTTAAATTAATTTAATTTTCAAAATAAAATATACAAATGAACTAGAGTAAACAAAACTAGCCAGCGAAAAATATACATTTTTACTTATCCTAACTATTTTTTGAGGTTTTGATTAAAATTTATGGAAATATTAATAAAAGAAATAAAGCAAAAAATTAAATGTCGAATAATTATCTTTACGATTTAAATTTTAATCCCAAACTTGTAAGTATTTAATAAAAGAAAATCTAAAGTTAAATAAAGTTTTTAAAAATCATTGCTTACTTTTACTAAAATTTAAATTAATCAAAAACTTCTCATATGCCACGCGGCTGGGAGTTAATTTAGACCGGTAGGAAATGTTAGAACTTTGGAACTTGTTATAAAGTTGCTTCGTAAGGCTGTAACACCATTTAAAATTTTTCAATAATATTTTTTATATTTTACATTTAGCATTTTTTGTTTGTTTAAGCTTTATTTAACGGTCAACAAAAACAAATAATAAATTTATTGCACGTCCAACAGTACTATTCGTCGTCCTCTAGTACATCTATTGTAGATGTTGGAATATTTTTTCAACCTCTCCAAAAAGTTTTTTCAATTTGGTTACCACTAGCATTGCACCTATCGGTGAATACTTTTAGGTATGTACTAGCAATTCTAACTTATATCGATCGCGCAAGTCTCTTGATAATCCAAATTACTGCGTTAAAAATTTATGTATTTTCTCTTTTATAATTAAAATCTGATGTTTTCGTTCACAACGAAATTTTCTGAATTTCGAACAGCTGCAGCTCTGATAATATGAGCTGTAGAAAAATATTTTTAATACCCTTTTAGTAGAGAATTTTATTAGCTTCAATATTGTATAGGTATATCTTGGTGTATCTTAAAAAGTAATGGAAGTTATTGCCAAAAAAACAATTCCTTGTACCTTTGATATGCTAAAATAGCTTAAGTGGCCTTCAAAGAAGTCAAGAAACTTACAATTTGTTTGATTATACCCTAATGTATCCTTAAAAAATAAAGAGAAAGTTTCTACATTCCTTAAGGTTAAGACCATCGACAGATCTGTCGAAGACAGAGTGTATTTTATTTCACACGAAAAAAAATTCTACATGGCATAGCAACGTCAAGCGTAATGGGACTCCCTGAGAGGTTACTGATGATGTAAAGCCTTTGAGAATACCATTTAACAAAAAACTAAACTGAGAAATACACTTACAAATAAAACTAAGGATGTTGGATGAAAACTTTTGAAATTGACTTAAAAGTTTTTCGTTTCATAGAAAAAAATTTTCTATACTACGTTTTGGCAATGGTTTGGGAGGTCGGAATATCCAGTCCAGTACTTATCTACAACACAACATGCACTTACCAATACATTTAACTTGTCTGTAGTTCCAGCTTTTTTATATTAAACACTGCTAATGTACATTTGTATTCAAATTGTTCAAATACATTTCCACTTCGATTGTTTGCTTTACTTTATCATTGTTTCAAAACCGCTATGAAACCTGTGAAAACGATTTCTAAATATGTTTCGAGAGTTGTAAAACTCAGTACCATCACTTGATGTTAACTCAGGCGTGGCAGATGTTCAAAAATATCCCATGAAACGTAAACTTTTATTAGCCGTGTGTTAATTTCAATGGACAATTCTTTTTGGATAACCCAAACACACTTTAATACTAGATCACTGTTGAACAGGGAAATCTAATGTAAAGATCTGCTCAACGTTTTGAAGTAGTTGATCCGCTACAAAAAGTTTAGAGTATTACAACTAGATGTCGAACATGTCGTTGAAATTTAAAACTTTGATCAATTTTGGAAAAAAAAATAGTAAAACTTATTTCTGGAATATCGTACTTCGTATTGTAATAATCTTGAAAAACTTTTACGCTGAACGATTGCTATAAAATTGCCAGATTGAAAATAAAGTTTTGACAATATTGGCACCGATTAATTTCACGGAGTTAAGATGAAACTGGAAATTAAAGAAATTTCATTAGAAAATTAATTAAAATATTGGTGGATTATTTTAAAGTTATTGTAACGAGTTCTTTCCTTAATTAACCCGAATCATTGAACCTCATCGAGCTGCTGAATATAGAAACCAAAGCCGTTCTCTTGTTATTGATCTTAATCCGCATAACAATTTACATTAAAATAGTTCGAATAACATTTGGAAATTTGCAAATTGCTATTAAATACCACACCTAAAACTTTATACACCTTTAATAACACTTAATATCACCTCAATAATAAACGAAAGTTTTTATTGTATCATTTAAAATGATTATATTATTAGACTTATTTTTAAAAACGATTTTTATTTATTTTTACAGCAACTCAAGAGTAAAATTTAAACAAATTACAGAATAGAATTGAACGGTTTATGTAAGAGAAATTATATGGTTAACAAGCTAAATACCGCTTATATTTTATACAATAATAAGAGGACGTAAAGATAAAAGACTTCTCAAGTGAATTTGTGAAAAAGAAAATGTACAAAACCAAGCGGTCCATGAGTAACGAGAGGGAATATCAAATTAGACTGCTGGTCACGGGGGAAGCCCCAATCCTTCATCGTCTCGACGCTGGTTGAGTGATGATGAAGATTATTCTAGCTAAAACGACTTGATAGGAAAGTGATAAACGATTTCAAACGACGATGAAAAAAGTACAAGATATGTTTAAAATTTGGAAGGTGGTTAAATGAAATTTTACACTTTTGTGTGATTTTTTTACAAATCGTGACAATTCATTTATTTTCAACAAATTTACATACTTTTTCTTTCTTGATATCATAAATGAACGTTTATAACGTAATGGTAAAAACAGTAAACTTAAAATTTTTATAACAAAAATTTAATCTATCAAACAGCTCAACATAAAGTTTGCCTATAAACTTTGATTTTTTTCCAAATATTTTAACAATTTGCAAACAAGCTTTATTTATAAAAATTATTGTAATACTTACTAGAAAGTTTGATGTTTTCACCAAACAGGATTAAAACTCTTTTTTAAATTTTATATAATTTTTAAATTTCAAATATAATTTAAATATATAATAAAATTGGGGTGGACTTTTATGAAAAAAATTATATTCTTTAAAAATTACCAATATAATAATGTTTTTATCTTCTTTGTAATTTTTTCAGAGGTTTTAAATATGACGTCGCGCTGTGCTTATTTAAGTAATTATTTCTAAAACCAGGAACCATTAATTTTTTCAGATTTTGGTTAGGCACCTCAATGATATGTTTTATACCATTAATCGTGCAAAACTTGAGTAAACAGCCTTCTCATTTTTAATATTTTGCTGTATTATATTAGAGAGCTTTCCGAGGCCTTTCGCAACACTTCTTTATTTTTGCTAACTAGTGGCAGCTATCTACGTTTGAATTTATTATCTATTTCGTGCTCGCTTTCTTTTATATACAATGCAAAACTGTTTTTTTGAGTTTCTTCTCACTAATTCAATAATCTTTCCATGAAAAATATTTTATTCTTATACTTGGATTTTCATAAATATGTATTGGTACATATGTATTTGGTTAATTAAATTACTAAAATTGGTTAATATTAACCAATTAATTTTGTCGAAATACTCAAATATGTCGTAGAAAGTTATCATGCAAATAAAATTATTAAGAAACTGCTAGTATGATGGTATATTAATTGCGTCTTCTATCATTCACACTAATATTTTATAATGAATATCCGAAGATAAAAATATTATTGATATTTTATGTCTATTTCTATTTTAACATCATTGAATTGAAATTTTCCAAACGTTATTTTACGGTTATTCATTGTGCATGGGTATTTTAGATTTGAGAATATTGAGATTTGCAGGCTTTAACGTCTTTTAAATAACCTAATTTTATCATATCGTTAATCTGTTGAAAAATTTTCACGTGATGTAGGGTAATTGGAAACCAACGGTTGATGCTTCTTTCAACCCCATTGTTAAGGTGACTGGTGAGTTTTCCTTCCAGATTTTGATTGTACACTTTTAACATAAAACGTCAATTCATAGTATACAAGTGGGTAACCTGTGCAATCTTACTGTCTAGCGGGGTAATATTATTTTTAATGTTAGAAAAATATAATTTTTATTGGTAGGTAAAATTTATATTTATTATTATTACTTTCTCGTATTTGTTTGAATATAAGTACAATAAAGTATAATAAGTGTAAAAAATTAATTTGTAATAGAAAATTAACATAAAAAATAAATTTTTTAAGTCGATAGTCTTAATATCAGTGTCTTAATATCAATAACAATTGTGAAATAATTTTTATAAATTTTTATAACTTAATTTTTTCAAAATTCATGTTCCTGTTTATTCAAATATTCTTAGTCCAAACCTGTTAAATGTTAATTATTGTTGATTTTATCGTTTTTTTAAATTATATTTTTCTATGTATAAGTAGTATATCGTATTGCTTTTTTAACAGTTAAAATTCATTATTTTAATATTTTGTTTAGTTTGTTTATTTTAAAATTAATTTGTATTAACTGTTTCGACTTTATTTATTTTGCATCGATTAATATAAATATTAATTTTCCTATTCCTTTTATTATTTCATTTAAGTTTAACGATTGAGGTTTTAACGACAGCAAGAGTTAAGATGTTAGTTATAGTCGGATTTTTTTTAACTCGCGTATGACGTATCGAAAAAATTGTATGAATCAAAATTTACAAAACGTATGTCTTAGGGTTCTTTATTCACAACCACTATATTAGGAAGGTTTAATACGTTCGTTTTCCGTGGATTACACTAGTGGATTAGAATTCATAATACACTAGTGGATTAGTTTTCAGCTCAAAATCAGTAGGTATTGGTCAAAATCAATTTGTGAAATCTGACGTTTCTCAAAACCAAAATTTTTTCTTGTGGTTTTGGCCATGATCGTGGATAAAACGTTGAATTACATTCGCGAATTAAGAAGCCTATAATCCTCTTGAAAAAATGTGAGTCTCAGCTGCGCCTCGAGTGACCATTTTTTCTCGTCGATTAGAGGCTTCTTAATCCCCTTATATAATTAATAACTATTATATCAAACGAGATGTCAGATGTCATAATCTTTGACAAGATTAAGCGTCAAAAATCAAACAAAATGACAGTTAAATTCATTAAAATCGACGTACGTTTAATTCATTTTCATTACAAAGTTACGACGATGTATTCTTTTTTTCTGTCTCTTTTCTAATAGTTACTTTTTTCTAAATATGACAAATATAACCAAATATTATACGTTAAATCTGACTACATTTGGGGATCAGTCATACGCGAGTTAAAAAAAATTCGACTATAACTCTGTGGGGTCGAGTGATAATAAATAAATTTTTTTTTAGAGCACTCACGCCATAAGCTCTGACGTTAGCCGTAGATCCACTTCTATTATAAAGCTACTTATTGTCGTTAATGATCGTTATTTATTTTCAGAAGTAATTTTGTGCTTAATTTTGTTCTTCTAAAGTTAAAGTAGCGTTTACAAAGTAAATAATATCAAAATTTCATACTTTTGGTAACTTTTCGGGACCGTCGTCTGTTCATATACAACTTACAATATTTTTTATACAAAATACAATTTTCAATAGTTTTGGGGTTTTTCAATTTTTCTAATAATGAATATGTTAGTTTTTTTGCAGTTTGTGATACTCGAAGTATTTTTCTTCAATTTTACGTCTCAAGTATGCTAATTTGACTGCAATCTTGCATGTTTGGAGCTCATTACTCCGCGCTGTACAGAACTAGAAGAACGCTAACTTTTTATTATTAGTTTTTATTTATTTAAAGATATGTTTATCTGTCTATGCTTTTGCTATTTTGCTTCTATCTTCTATCTTGCTTCTATATTCATTGTTGATGAGTACTTTCAGATATAATAGTTATTGCTTGACTTCAAAGTAGTAATCTATGAAACACAAATCCATCTACTAGTTAAATATCGACTAGATATCTTGTAAATATCCAAGATATGATTACATTCTGAATATTCCAAACATTTTTATTCATTTCTTTTTCTCAGAGTCCTTAGCCCTACGTAAGGTCTTGGTGATCACTTCTTCTTCAGAAGGGGTTTCTTAGCAGATAACTCGATAGTAAAAATAAAATTTTTACTCCGCTCGGGATCAAACTAAAGATCTCGGCTTAGCAGTCGACGCACGTAAGCATTAGGTCCTGACCGTCTTCATTTATTCATTTACTGGATGCCTAGATGTTATTCAAAATGTGTCTCATGATGAGTATGCTGTTATAATACTAGCTACAGTATATTGTATTTTAGCAATAAATTGGATATCAATGTATATACTAAAAGTTGAATGAGGAAAATTTTCTGAATATTTCGATTAATGTTTTCTTTTAACTTTATTTTGACGTTAATAATAGTCAAGACGCAACTTCAGCTTTTGACATTTCATTGTTTCATTAGCAGCTCAGTTCATCTGCTGAATTGGCAAATAGAGTGGTGTCTTCGACGTATTATAGATTATTTCCCTTTACACCTTTATTTTTGTAGAACTATTGCTTTATTTTTTAACAATTTCTGCGTAACACATTCCCATGTAGGCTAAATAATGCATAGACTATAAGATATATATTATTGTCTCACTTTTTTTCTCTACCCTTCACGATTTGGAGAGCTCGTCGTTTATTTTAAACTTTATATGGAATAGCACAAGTCATGTTAGTTATGTATCGCGGTAATTACAGTTTTTTTTTGTTATCTGCACGAGTATCTTCTATTGTATACTATTGAAAACCCTAGCAATTAATAGTCCACAGAGTATAATATAAAAGGGTTTGTTTTACTGTGTCAATATGATTATTAACGTAATTACGTTGTCTCTCAAAGCAATGGAGTCTTCGTCTGCTCGATTTAATCGTAGATAATACACATTACATTAAATAAAATAAATAATTTAGAACGAATTGGCAATATCCATCATTATAATGCGAAGTTAGTGAAGTTGAAACAATATTTATCTTAAACCGTAAAGAAATACGGATCACACAACAAATGAACAAAATTAAAACAGAATAACAAAAATGTCAATAAGCTAGACAAACGTATTATTTCTGAAACTTCTACTTGGAAGATAGAATGTTCTTACCACATCCAGTTTCATCTTTGTATTTTTCCTTAACCTTTCGGAGAAAAATACTTAAACCCAAATTATTTTAAATTGAAGTATAGATATTATTCGTCTTTTTTTATATAAAAGTGATACTAGAGAATACAATTAATAGGATGATTTTACATTGTCTTATTCCGTAGTTCACAGATCGATATAGAATTTTGGATCACAACAGGATGTAACCAGGATTTTTCTCTAAGTGTGAATATTGACCTAAAGTATACTTACTCGTGTTTCTTTATATACGTTTGTTTTAATTATATTATTGGATGCATGTGCTTATTTTGGTAAAATATGATAAATGTGAGTGATTTCTTTTTTAAGTATAAGTTTTAGTAGTTAACTAAAAAATCAATTCGAAATTTTGAGGTTATTATTTTGTTAACTTGGAAAAACCTCGATAGAAATACACAAGGAAACTTTATCTTTAACAAAGCATTTTCCAGTAAATCTTTCAAAGAATTTTTGTATTGTTTTAATATTTCTGATGCACAAACTGCTGTATAACATCTTATTCCGATATTGTTCAATTTCTATAGTTTTTAGTATTGCTTGCTATAGGATTTATTTTTCGTTAAATTCTCTGAATTCAGTGGTGATCTGATTTTGATCTTTTTACTACTTTGAAATATATTATACAATATTATTAAAATTATTATATAAGTGTTAAGTTAAAATTTATTAAAAAGTGTTTTGAATAATTTTCGTTAAGCAAACCCGTTGAAAATAATTGAAATAATTTCTTTGCAAAGTATGTTGGGCACATTAAATTTTTTTGTTTCAAATCGTCGTAATTTATAAACGATTTGAGAATTAATTATTTGCGAGCATGATGAATAAATTCGTTTTCACGTTCAATCACACCTTTCTCCATAAATCAGCCTTGAGACGGATGTTCCCGTCCGCATCGCAATTCCGCAGGTTTTGATGAGCTTCCGATATGCTCCAAATCTCCCTCAAATTACCATCCTTTAATCTCAACTGCCAGTCACATTCTTTCCTAATTTAAATATTCTTCATATCATAGTACTATATACTAGATACAAAATAATTTTTAAAACGGTAAAGAAATTTTCGAATATAAACTACATCAATCTCGATCACCGGAAAGGAAAGCTTTCAATATGTAAACCTCAAGCGCGTGCTCCAATATACATGCATAAATCTATATTTTTCATGAACGGAGCGTTTCGCAGGCAAAATTGCTGACACGTTTTGTAGAACTTCAAACATGATAATGCTGCACGTTTCTAACTCCAGAATAACATACGCACCTTCTTTAAATCTGCAGAATTCTTTAGAACTACGATCAACAACTTCCTTTTAACGTTTTCCTCCGCCAATCTTCTAACCAAATTTATGTTAACATGAAAAATGACATAAAATAATTTTTGATTTTGCGTAACCTCCGCTACTCAAAATTCTAACAAATATTATTTAGCATTTTTCATTGAAATAATAAACATTAGCAGGATTTGCCTTAAAATGCTTTACGCTTAAAACGTCAGTGGTAAAATGTGGATGAAATGAGAGCAAATAAATCATTGAGGAAACTCTAATTGTCTGGTGAATTTTTAGTTTGCTTTGCTGGTGTATACTTCTCACTTTAACAAATAGTAAAGTTTACCACAAGTTTTTGTTACATTTGAAGAAATTAGGCTCAGGTGTGTTCTGTTCTAAAAGACTTTACCAATTTAGTTTTTTGCTGTATATGTTTGTGTTCGCAGTGCGTATAAGGTATCATTAAGTTAGATTTCTGCACGTATTTGTTTTAGACGTGGCAATTTTTTGTCTAACCTTCGCAATATATGAGTATCATTTTATTTATTATTATTTATATCTTGTTTATTTTTTTACTATGCAATATTGCTATACACGAAAATTTTCAACCGTAAATAACAATAATGATAGTAAAAGGAAATTGTACTACATAACGAAAAGTTTCCTCGGTAGGTGATAGACAGTAATTTACGCTCTCACATGCCAACGTTACTACCATGCTAAATCCTCTATTCGCGGCCTACATAATAAAGATGCTCAACGGTCAAGAAAGGCAATAGCGACGAAAATAGGCCTATTTCACATTGACACCTAAAATTTATTTTCCGAATAATTGCACATAGCCGTATAATAATGACTTCAGTTATTAAAGTTATGTTTATTAAGCCATTTTCTTTTCCTTCTTGCTTAAATTATCTCGTAAAATGATTAAATATGTATACTAATTTATGCTGAAGATTAGGCCACGTGAAATCCCATAGCAGTATAGCAAAATTCAGTGAACGAAATATGACTTTGTTGGTGTCCAATATAAGGAAGTAAGAAGTTCAAACAGATTTATAGGTAAGTTTTATTATTTTTGTCCACATCTACATACTTTTTGAAATATTATTTAGAGTCAACCAACTACGATATTATCGTCCAATATAATGTACATTAAAATTTATTAAAATAAAAGTGCAAGTTTCATGCAAGTCACTTAAATGACATGCAATGATATAATTGCAAAGTTTTCTAGAATTTTTTAATTTTATTTGTATAATTCATTTACATTTTCACATATTATATAGAGTATTCGTGTCGAAGTTTTCGTTATTTTCACCTTTCTTATTTTTATTAATAGTAACCTGCTGTTTCGTTCCATTTGTGAAAAAGAAAAAGATAAAGAATATCCACCGTTCTCTTTACTTTGTTCTTCAATATAGAATTTGGGCTCTCGGTGTCCTTTCTTTTAGATGTTGACCTTTATTGTAGTTAGCATCTCTCGTTTCCACCTGTCATTCATTATTTCTGACTACCTGTTTAGCCCAACTTAAGCAGAACAACTGCAATAATCCATTTACACCTTTTCTTACTCTTGTCTTATCTAATAATTTAAACAAAAAATAGTGTTTTTTAATTCATGCTTCTCATTTTAACGGTGAAGAATGAAAAAGATAACTAGTATTTACTGAGATTTTTTTCCATATCTAAAAGTACTCAATACTTGATTAATTTCGTTCTTTAAATAATGTTAAATACTAAAATAAAGAAATAGCGACATTAAAAAATTTTAGTTACCTTGTTTGAATTGCAATGCCATTGTTTGGAAATGAAATCTCTTCACGTGGTAGCGTATCGCCGAAAATATCCAGTATGTTCCTAAAGTATCTTTCTCGGTGGATGCATTAGCGTAGTCCTTCTTCTTAGATTTATCACCTAAAATTAATTATTATTATTACTTTCGAAATATTAATGCAATTCGGGTGCAACAGAACTCATCTCATACATCATATCAAATTTTTTAGCATAAACCAAAAAATGCACAAAACGCTTTTTCGAAACTAAAAAGTTTAAGTTATTACAATATATAAATACACCGTATGTATATTATCGCAAACGTTTTCACCTATGTGAACCATATAGGACTATGGCATCATCAGGCGATGAACTAGAAGGAGAAACGAGAAAATTTCGTATTCTCGTTTCCGTATTCCCGTATTTCCGTATTCTCGTTTCTCCTTCTAGTTCAACGCCTGATGATGCCATAGTATGGTGAAAACGTTTGCGATAATATACATACGGTATATTTATATTGTCGTGTTGCAAAGTAACTTCGGACCCACCTTGTAAAATTTGGAGAAATTTTGAATATTGACAATTAAGTTGTAATTTTGCAAAATTGGCTAGGTGGTGACCAAGGACATGAAGTTCGATGCTTTTTAGCCGAATACGCCGACCGAGCTGGTCGTTGATTATTGGCTCTGTGAAATATTTTGATTTTACTTTTGATTTGAAGTTGTGAGTAGATTTTTGAATTTAATTTGAATAAAGTGATTTTTATGCGATTGCGTTACTGCGTATTTTTGATATTTTGGATTTTGGATTTTGGCTACTGAGCGATAGTGTGTTGATTTGGATGATTAATTTTTGGAAAAAGAATATTTTGAGTAATAAATTAAATTTGGATACTTAAAATTAGAAAATTAAATTTACATTCGTAGGAACGAATGTCGATATTGATAAGCAGTCAAATTGGATAAGGTTAAATATCGATACTTCGTTCCCTTTAAATAAAATTAAAAATTTTATTAAACATTTACATTACATTGAATTTGAATTTTGCATTGTAAATTGGTTATTTTTGGAAAAATTCTTTATTTGCATTTTTGAATTTTTACATAGCAATATATTGTGATAACTTAAACTTTTTAGTTTTGAAAAGGTGTTTTGTGCATTTTTTGGTTTATGCTAAAAAATTTGATATGATTAATATCGAGTTACACTACTTAAACCACTTATCTATTGATTATCATCTGATACAACTAAGCAGTTCAAATCTGGCAAGTTTTTGATATTTTTAATCTTTAGATATCTAAGAAAAGTATCTTATGCTTTTCTCTAATTGCTATAATGCATCCTATCTACTGCAAAACCACAATTATTGTGTATTCTAGGTTAGGTAATCAATACATGCGTACTTATAGGTTCAGAATTTTCAAGAATTACTGTATAAAATATCTTTCGTAAAGCACAAACTCATGTGTTTCAAGTTACATAGCAAATTCGTGGTTACGTGTAGGTGTAAAGTTTCTAATAACTTGTGTAAAAATTAAAAAAAACTAAAAATGTCAATCGTAGAGCACAATTTGTAATGTTCTAGTGTAAATAAATAAACTTATGGATATATAAGAGATCAGTAGCAAATAGAGACCGTTTCTATATTAGCTACTTTTTTGCCAACGTAATGTAAAAAATTACCTGTTAATAATATATTTGTGCACTTATTGAAAGTATCTATGAGTTCAGATTCATCCATGTAAGCGGATGACTCACTTCCTGAGTTAGAAACATCTTGCTTTGCTTCTAAACGACGCAAACGTCTAGTAATTTTTCTAAACGTGCTTTTTAAATCTCCCCTTTCACTGTTTGATTCAACAGTATTATATGAAGAAACACGGGAACTTTTACTTCTCATTTCTTTTTTAAAACTTGATTACACGCGTGTAAACACAATAACGCAGAAACACAAGAATGATCTTAGGTTATATAGTTAGGATAGATCAGGGACGCACCTAAAGATTTTCCGTTTTAGTTGCTTAAAACTTGCGACATAATATAATATAAATTAAAGATACTACAATTTTGATCTACGAAGACGAAGTAAAAATATCACTTATTTCAAATTTTTAAACTGTTTCCAACATTTTTGTTGTTAAAAAATAATAATAAGGATTTTCTCATTTTGTATGAAAACAACATATTTAGATGAAAATGAATTCTGGAAAATAAGCTCCACAAAGCTTGCGTGATTTGAAATGGATTCAGTCTATTATAACAATGTCGCCTGTGCCTCTAAGTTGGTTAAAGTAATGTAACAAAAATTAAAACTTTGGGTTCTGTCACGTGTTCTATCCCACGATTTTAACTTTTTCCTATTGAAAATACGTGAAAGGACACTTTTCTAAGCATACTAGAACAAATATTTTGTTGGGTTATAAATTAGTTCTCGAAAAAATCGAATTTGAAAAATTTAAATTTACATGTATTTTAGATACACTTTAACACGGCTGCATGACGCTCCGGACGCCTTCGGCGCCCGGAGGCCCTATCTTATTTTTTCACCTTACGCAAAAAAAATTAAAAATATCCCTGAAAAATGACAGAACTCGCCAAGGATGGAACTCGAAGCCATAGAACTCGTTTGGGGGTTGACCGCGACTGAAATCAAAGATTAAGAGTATATCAAAGCACACGTACCGTCAACAAAATGAGACCGTTACCGGCGAGACCGTACCTCAACGTGAGACCGACCGTCACACATCGGGTATATCATATTACATTAGCCTGCTTTTCGTAATTTTAAAATGCCGTTATTTCGACAACTATTGCATTATCCAAATAAATTTTTGTGTTAATAAACTCAGAAAATTGTCCTCTTTCCAATAGTCAATAGGAAAAAGTTAAAATCGTGGGATAGAACACATGACACTATCCAAAACTTTTATTTAATTCTAAAGGGCTAATACAAATATATACAGATACGGTTTATAACAATAAAATAATTACTGCACTAAGATTAACACTAAACTAAATTACACTACAATTTATTTAACACTAAGTCCGGATTTATTTAAACACTCGGTATATCGTTTATCACTTCACTATTTATTTACACTTCAATTATTTTTACACTTGTAACTTCAAACTGAAACTGCTTTGTTGAAGGAAAGCATCAGCATTTATACTTAATTGCTACCTTTCAGAAACTTCGATGTTATTCCTTCTTCTGTACATTTCTAGTTTGAAATCGAAGCATTATTTGATGACTAATGATGTTATCATGTATGACTCATCACACATGACTCATTATATATGACTCATCATGTTTGACTCTGACTCATCATACATGACGTCATACATTAGTCATCAAATACAATTAAATGTTCTTTCGTAACAGTAATTTCTACCTATGCATATTCTTTTTATTTTAACAATTTAGGTCATTGAAAATATATTCCATTGTTGTTATAAAGAATTTTGATACAAAATAGTCTTTTTATTGTCAAAATTAAAGTAATGAACTACATTCTTACCTAAATAATTTTTTTTAAAAATTTATTTAATACTAGTTAATTTTTTAAATTAAATAGTAATAGAAAATTTCTATACTTAATTAATACTTTGTTACTTTAATTTGGACAATATCAATTAGATGTACCTTAAAAAAGACCAATTTTGTATTTTTCGTGAACTACAAAAAATCGCAAATAAATTAAAAAATAGTATTTCTATAATAAGAAACGGGAAACAAGTCTGCGGACTCTGCGTTCCGCTAGGACGCACCCCTTAAATTCACCTGCTCCTACATGAAAAAGTTAAATGGCACTAGTTCTTTAGTGACGTCTTAAATAAAAAAAAGTGTAAAATACTATCTCAATACTCATAGCCATTATACAATACTATTTTCTAACACAAATAAAATTAAATTTGTTGTTTGGGAAACCCGAAAAAATATTAAATAAAATTAATGTTTTGTAAAATAAGCTGATAATGGGAAACATAACTTTGAAGTTTTTCATGAAAGGGTAGGTGGAGCTGAGAGAGCAAGTCCTATCGTATCCTACAGTAGATTCCATCGCAGATAAGAAAATAATCTTTTGCATTTTAACAATATATCGTTTAGTTCCTGAGATATTTAAAATGGTTAAGGTTATTCCACAACTTTTAATAATTTAATAGATTATACTATAACTAATAAGTCTACAACTTTTGTAATTTTTAATTACAACTATAACGTTTCCTTTTAGATTTTTATTTGGGTTTGTTTAGTTTTCCGCTTTAGAATTTTTCAAAATAAGTTTAATTATTCATTTTGGCTTCAAGTAGTTATAATTTTTGTTTTTACAAAAGTCAAATAAATTTTACTTTAATCAAGTTTGAATTTTGAATTTAATAACATGCCTGATGAGATTCCGAAAATCGAAACATAAAAGTTAACAGTTATGTAGCAAGGTATATCATTCATTTAAATAGTTTTTGAACAATTTTATGTAAGTTATGAATTAAATTATTCTTCAATTTCATGTAACATGCAAATATTAGTTTTATAAAAAACATTGAGATATTTAAAGTAGATAATTTTCCAAAGTATACCCTGTATTTAGTTTTCACTTGTTTCGATTGATGAAGGGGTAAGTGATATGTTAAACGAGTAGTAAGAAAAGAACGTTCATAACGTATCGCTTAAATTTCCCAAGTGGAAAATAAAAATCGATCAGTTGTAATTATTCATTCTACAGTTGCTGCACAAACAGTAGGTACTTAGTCGTAAAGTGGCTCCTAGGATATAATATCTTTTCAATGTGTTTGATATACTGATTGGAAAACTGTCGGAATTAAATTCATGTGTTATGTACACTTACAGTTTCTTTTTCGGGATGTATTGGCAATTAAATTGAAGGTATTTTAACAGGTACTGTCACAAACAGGTTATTTTATTTATTATCGATAGCTTCTAAATTGATTTTAAGTTTATATGAAAATTTTACTCTATTCTATCTCGATTTCTGCTTTGCTATCGTAGACAATTAAGGAATTGGCTTTTGTACCTTGTTATCAAACAAATACTTAAAATTATTTAAAATATTATTATAAAAGTTTTCTATATCAAATTTTGTTATGACTTCATGTAGAGTTTATGAAACCAAACTATAAGGTTTGCGATGATATAGAATATTACTTTAATCTTTTACGTAGTAATAACTTGGGTGTACTTTTGTATTAAATGAAATATCGTTTGATAAAATGTCTGAAAGCAATACGTTAGACGAAACTATTGTGATATGTAATACAAAAGTTAAAAATATGGTCTAATTTTAGTTTTGTTGTATTAAAAATAAAAATACTCCTTTTCTTGGTATATGACAAGCAAAACAAATCATACAAGCATAATAAACGACTGTTCAGAGCCTGATTTCGCTTTATACTAGTACAAGTTACCATAGAAAGTGGACTTTTTATACCGACCTAGAACTAGTAATTTATACGCTACAGAGTTGGCTTCCATTTCTAGCTTTGACCTCCCGGATCATTTGTACTGGATAGAGGCTTTCAGCCTGAAATACTGCCGTTTTACGTGAACTTGAAACAGCTATCAGCCTCCAGCTTTATTGATTTCGCATTCTACTAGTGATTGTTTTTAAGTTTTATTTCTAAAGTTTTGTTAGGCCTTCAAATAACGTTCAAAATTAACACTTTCTGCCGTATAAGTCGTCGTTTTTTGTTCTTAATGTTTGCAATAAACTTTTTTATATCTACTTATTCTTTAATTTACTTCAGTGAAAGTTAATGTTTGTACCGAGCGAAATTTATAAAAATTTAAATACTGCATGTTTTTACAAAGCTCACAAAGCTAAAATAAATATATTGTCACAACGAAACGACAAGGAATTGTTATGTTTAACGACGATGTTAAAATATATTAAAAACAAGCCTCAAGCAGAAAAGCAATATTCTGGTTAAGAGGTGCTAATAATATGATATGATCAATACTGTCACTGCTCTCAATAAATCATCTTCACACTTGTAATACACTGATAGATGGCTTTACTGTCAACACCAAAACCAAATAGATATTGATATAACAGCTTCTCACATGCTGCCAATTTATTTTCTAATAAGTTATGGGAAATTTTTATGGAGTGGATAGTGCGGTTCAGAATAATATTATTCACACACAAAAAAATATCGACTAGCCAATGCATGTTTTTAAAACCTCATATCATACTCTTATGAATAACCACAATAATACCTACATATTACTCGTGTATACTATCTATCACGTATGTATGTACATGGTACTATATATGTAGTAATTGATGTTCATGCAGTGTAAGTTTTCTATTTAAATATTTTTACTACTATTTACCTATATTGTATTCGATAAAAGTAAACATCAATTTTTTTATGGTTTTTGTATTATACAATTATGTATTTCACGCACAAATGCGAGTATTACGTTATGAAGCGATTTGGTAGCTCTTTGTCTACTTAACGTTTAATATATTATACTAGCAGGTCAGGCGGACGGCCTATTGGCCGCCCTGATCTTCTGATAAGTGGTTATTATTATAGGTAAAACCATAATTGTTCGAACTTCAAAAGTAGTGTATTTTGATTTCGTGATACTTTTATTTGACATTTTAATAACATGCTGGGGTATCAACCAGCCATTGAATTCTCTAAACTAAAACTAAAACTTTCATTTGTTTAAAAATATATAACTGACATAATTATTTTGTTTAACTATACTAATAAGCTAAACAATCAGATAGTAAACTCACTATAAAAAATAATTAGTAGCTATGATTGATAATTTACTCCAATTTGAGTAAATTAACTAATACTTAATTCACGTAAAAATAATGCACAAGAAATGTATAATCTTTTCTCAAACATCCGATAAACTAAAACAATTTCATGAAATCCTGCACACCTGATTATGATACATTTAAGCTCATCTTAATAATACTTCAATTTCATAAAAATATACAACATTAAAAATGATTGCAATGATAACCATTGAGTAAAACGAAAATAAAAAACTAAAAATAAATTATTAAATAATAGACAGAAACCATAGCAAAAACCACTGAAAATTAATTTGTTGTAACAAAATAACATAATTACGAATAATGGTAATCACGGCGCGGCGGTTTATTTAAATGTAAAATAAAACAAGCACTGTGGTTTTAACCACGTCATTGCTATTACGAGTTTCCACTGAAAATAAGTTATAAAATTCAACTGTCAGAGTTATCTTTCGAGAAACGACTACAATTTTAGTTAGACTGTCAAATTGACAATGGTTGTTATGACCATATTTAATAAAGATATAACACGAAAAAAAAAGAGTATTTAATATGCGAAAAATGATAAAATAAAAAAAACATAATTTAAGAAACGGCTAGTAATGATATAAAGTCATATTTTACGATTATTTTCGATCTTTTGTCGCATATTATAGTATCTAGGAAAAACGAAACAAATAATAAGAAACAAGAAAATATACAATACATTTTTTCGTAATGTAATTCTTTATTCATCTTAAGGTTAAAATTCCTTTTTATGTTAAATATTTATAACACCTCACAATTTATACAAAATTCTAATTTTTAAGTTTATTTCTATAATAAAAATATCTTTTCATTTAATAAAAGTATTTATATTGCTTTTTAGCAATAGGAATTAATTATTTCAAAGGTAAATTTCAATACTGTAGAATGCAAAGTCACAAACATTAGAGGAAGAAGAACGGGAACTGTCAGAATTTCCTCCTCACGAATTTCAAAATTTTAACTGCGCTATAGGAAAGAGGACACTTTTCTAAGCATATTAGAACAAAAATTTTCAAGGATTATGCAAAAGTTTTCGAAAAAAATTGATTTTAAAAATATAAAATTTACATGTATTTTAGATATACTTTTTAACACGGCTGCATGATTAGCCGATTTTGTGTAAGGCAAAACAATTTAAAAATATCCCTGAAAAATGACAGAACTAGCCAAGGGTAGAACTCGAAGCCATAGAACTCGTCCGGGTGTCGACCGCGACTGACAACAACATTAAAAGTATATCAAAGCACACGTACCGTCAACAAAATGAAGAGCAGAGAAATCAACGTGAAACCGATCGTCACGCATCGGGGTATATCATATTACATCTCCGTGCTTTTCGTAATTTTAAAATGCCGTTTGTAATGGCATTTGGCTCAAAATGTAATGGACGGTCCAGGAATTTGTCTTTTTTAAAACGCTCAGAAAATTGTCCTCTTTCCTATAGTGCAGTTGAAATTTTGAAATTCGTGATGAAGAAATTCTGACAGTAACCACATTCTGTTGTAAGCTTAAATTAGACAAAAAATATACAAAACATCTATTTTAATATTATTTTAGAAAAACGAGAAGAGGTTATGATACATGTTTGATCGAATTATGTTTGGTTAAGAAGAAAATTATTTCTCCTTTTTCTGCTGGTTCTGTTTTCCAGTGGTTAGAAAGGAGATTATTAAATACACGGGAGAGAGTACATTTTTTGCGAAATTTATACTTACAGTATATTTTTTTGTGAAAATCTGTGCCATTTTAGTTTCTTGGGTCTTGCAGCTCAATATTCTTAGCTAATGCTAGAGTACAAATAAAATTATGTATGTATGTATATAATAATAATATAATATGTATTTAGTTAACCTTCAGGCATCTTTATTTATACAAAAATGTTCAAAGCATAATAAATCAGATTTACCTTAAATTAAAAAAATAAGCTTTTTATAAGGAATTACGATGTAATTTTTGTTTGTACAATATTTTAAGATAAATTTGTTTTTACTACCTTCGGAGTTAATAATATATCCGTTTATAAAATTGTGTTCAGTATGTACATATTAGAATTAAATTTTATTTAAGATTTTGTACTTATTGTAGATAAACTTATTTTTCAGTAGCACCTGTTTATAAAAACACGGGAATAAATTATTCAGCCAAGTTGAAAAGTTTGTTGTTACATGTTGTGAAGAGATGATGTTTAATCTCATAATCTTGTAGTGTATCATCTGCTATTGCAATATAAAGTAATGGCAAAAATAAACTCGGTAATTTTAAAATTTTATATTTTTTCTTTGTTGGTTAATAAAATCATCGTGATTATAAGAGTATGTAGTAGGTATGTGTGCATTACAAATTAACTCCAAACAAAATTAAGATACAGGGTAAGTTTGTGAAAAAAAAACTTAGAATGTGATGAGGCTAATCAGTTTGTACAGAGAACTGCCTACGTTTTAATATCTTCTGTAGGAAAGACTAAAATAATAATAATTATTGTTGTTAGTAATATTTATTTTATCTTTTACTCTACCTATGTAGGTAAAGTGATAATAAGTATACTTATTATCAGTGACTTAAACCAGATTATAACTGTAGCGGCTGACGACACTTAATGCAGTGCACACGGTTATACAACAATGTTATTATGGTATTGGTCTAGACTCTAGAGGTAAATGGGAAAAAGGGTAACCACGTTACTAATGGACTGGGAAGCCAGTCCTTGATCCAACTGTTATTTCAAGTCCCATGTATTGCATTATAAATGTAGTAGGTTTTCTAAAGACACGTCTATATATGAATTGCGTCGTATTGCTATATCCCCAGCTATTCAAATTTGTAAAATTTTCACTGTGTTTTAAATTGTGTTAAAAATTAAAAATTAAAAATTTTTATTAAAATTTTAATTTTAAATTTTTATAAAATTAAAAATTTTTAATTTTTAACAGTGCAATAAAATGGTAATATTCAACTTGTAGCGTGGTAACTTGCTCGTGCGTCTTGCAGCTGGCCTCGGCTTGCCGGTCAAACAAATTTGTTTGTGAACTTTTTCACAATTATCCAAATTCTCCAAAAACTCAAATTTCCTTATCAATTGGAGCATTTTACTTTAATAAAAACAACTACAATATAAAATAAATATCACTTTTAATAATTGAAATCATAAAAATCAAAACTTTAAATTATTACGTAGCAGGGAAAGAACTCTTCCACTGGTTTGCTGTCGCAAGACCGTCTGCCAGCTTTTAACACACTCCCACCTATTTCTATTGTCAACCTTCAAATTTCCAAACTTAACGCTATGTACAGTGTATTTACAAATAAATAATTTACAATAAAAACAAAACAATTTTCAAAATAATTTACAAAATAATAAATTATAGCTTTTAGCGTTTCAAAACACGACAGCATATTTACTAAAATTGTATTGTTATTCGTCTGATCTTCAATTTCAACAAATTTTCCTTACAAATCTAATGTATTTTAATACATTGAACTGCCATATGTTCACTTATAAGTTAAGGGTAATCCACCGGTGAAAATTAGACCGATAAAGAATCTTATTTAGCCTATTTTGTACCGTGTCATTAACTAAAGAGATAATTGAAAATATATGTCTAAATATTTTCAGACTTCACTTTCTAAAATAATACTATTTTATTTTTCGATTCATAAATATAATCATTTAATTGAAGGAATCCGTATGTCTTAAAACATGTGACAATACAGCCCCAAATTAGATTTTAGTTCAGTTTTTTTTAACAATTCAGAGTTTATTATAATAAAAAATTGTATCTCTGTTGGAGTGCTCTATGATAAATTAAAATACGCTCAATGGAAAACCAAAGGCGAATTGTAAACGTAGTAATAAATTACATTTCATTGATATTAAAGGTTTAAAGGTACTGTAAAAAACATACCTCTCTGCTTTTGAGATTGTCTTACTTAAATTCTGTCTGCATGTGACGGCGTTTAAAAGTTGTTGAGGTGGCTTATAAACCGCTTACATATACTACCAAAAGTTTATCAACTTATTTGGATGTAATTAGTAAACTTTAATTTCAAGCAATAATATAGAATATGATTTTTTACAAAACTGTTGAGTCAACATCCAAATAAAATTTTGTATGTTGATACTGTGAAATAATAGTATATTATTTAACGAACATATAATGTAGGCTATAATTCACGAGGATGAAGTTTATACGCGAGTCGTAGGCGTATAATTATACGGCTTATACGGCTCGCGTATAATCATTCTTGTGAATTATAGCCATTATGTGCGAGTCTAATACGACGTTTTATCTACGACTCAAAATAAAAAATTTTATATTTTTTACAAAAAGTTAATTATTAATTTACAATTAAAATGAAATTTTGACAGCCCATTTCGGCATGTGTCAAAGTTGATATAAATCCACAATCATCCGGGTCATCTTTGAATTTTCCAAAAATGTTTTTGAACATTCGGCTTTAAATAATTTGTTGCATACGAGTGGCATTTTTCAAAATCAAAATTTTCAAAAAGTTTTGCATTTCTTTCGACTTTTTAAAATTTTTAAAATTAATTTTTAAAATTATTAAATTACAATATTTTCTTTAATAATTCAACGGTTTAATAATTTTAACGCGTTCTTAATTTGCGATACTCAAAGAGTAGCTTATATAGCGAATTGCATTATTACTTATAACAAGGACCGTTATGGGCAAATAGATAACATTACCCGCTACCTACCAACACATCGAGGTTCATATCCCGGTGAAAGCAACTTTTTTTCTAGAGGAATTTGCAAACCGATCACTCGTGGTTTCTAAATATTATATGAAAACATTGATATGACGTCAGTTTGTTGTTTTAAATTCATAATCCACGGGCAAGAACTTATAATCCACGGGCAAGAATTCATAATCCACGGGTGTGGACTATGAAGGAAATTACATTACTGTGATTACGTATGTAATGGGATGTATTATGTACCAGTCGTAGATAATAGTTATTAATTATATAAGGGGATTAAAAAGCCTTTAATCCACGAGAAAAAATGGGCACTCGAGGCGCAGCCAAAAGTCACATTTTTTCGAGAAGATTATAAGCTTGTAAATTCCCGAATGTAATTCAACGTTTTATCCACGACCATAGCCAAAACCACACGTAAAAATTTTAGTTTTGAGAAACGTCAGGCTTGACAAATTGATTTTGACCAATACCTACTGATTTTGAGCCGAAAACTAATCCACTAGTGTATTATGAATTCTAATCCACTACCATATTAAAGGCCTCTAATCCACGGAAAACGGACGTATTAAACCTTCCTAATATAGTGGTCGTGGATAAAAGTATTTACCGTATTTTACCATATATAATATCTGTTAAGTAAATTAAACTTTTTCGACTATGTTTTATAATGGTTAGCGATGAATGGTGACGATAACAATAAATAAAAAGAATATGAAAGCACTTTTTTATAATTTTTTAAATGGTTGGTTTTCTTCCACACTTTGGGTGCGATGTGGATATTGCCAAAGTGTCAAAATGGATTCAATGTAGGGCGTTCAATTTCCGATATTAAATTAAATTTGCACACTTTGTGACTCATCTCTAATTGTCGGATTTGTTCTACTCGCCCGTTAGCCGCATGCATTTGCCACAAAAAGTCAAAATTTTTATGATGGAAACAAAGTCATGATTTTTATTCGGTATCTAAAAAAGGCGATTATTGCACTAATTAGTTAAGTTATTAAGTTTTGTAGTTGTGTTGCATTAGTTAGGAGCTTAATCGATTTTGATTTCGATTATACGAATTTTTACCTTAATTGCATAGTATAATTTGTTCTAAAAATATGTAATAAATTTTTAGTTGATTTAAATAGTAACCTCATGCGATTAAATGAGGTATTTAATAATTTGATGGTGAAGTACATGCATAATTATATTGATGGACCTGCCTCGCATTATAAGACTGTTACGGTCTACTAGATTTTGTGTGGCATTTATGTAGCCATATACTTTGCTTGCCTTTGTCCAGTGACGGTCCGTGAGTAAGTAATTTGGAAAGACTAGACGTCTAAAGTATTAAAAAGTACTAATAACAGTAGTAGTTACTTATTAACTATGTCGTGGGCATACAGGTAAAAGTGACCAAGTCAAAAAATAGAATTTCGAGTTAAATCAAATTGAATGTTTCGCACTTTGCGAAAAATCAGCTTTATAATATTTTTAATTATTGTTTTCGAATAATGAAACATGTACAATACGTTATTAGAACATATACATTTTTTTGAGACCTGTGTCTTACATTTTTACGGTACTTAGTCTTTATAACTCATTTCCAAAATTTTTTGACTTAGTCACTTTTACCTGTATGCCCACGATGTATCTAAATAATGTACATAATAATTCTTGAGTTTAAATAAAATGAAAAAAAATGTTCTTTAAGTAACTTCTCTTCTTGTGCACCCAAGAAACAAACAACATAGATTAAATATTTTAGTAAACATCTATTTATACCGACTTTTTCACTATGTTTTAAGTCAGCAAGTCGTCGACTTTCTGATAAAACATGTTCAATTCTAACTTGACCCAAAACATAAAATTTTTCTTGATTTCTCAAGTGATTTTTTAAAATAGAGTATTTTTCTGCCTTTCTTATAAAAATTTTTATTGTTAACAATTCATTAACACGCTACATTTTTTTTTGTCACCAAAAATTACGCAAGTGAAACAAAACATTTTATTTCGCGTATCTCAACCAGCAGTAAGTCACAAAAATTTGCTGTACTAATCACATTGAAATTATCTTGTAAATTTACCATTTTTAGATTTTAATGAAAGGCTGGGCGTTGGTCTATTAGTTTTTAATTTGCACTTTTGTTCATAAGATAACGTATTAAAATTATTTTTTAACAAAAAGTCCAATATATTGATTATTTCCATTGCTGAAAATTATTAAAAAAGTACAGTACCGTCGGAAAGTTTGGACGCAAGCATTAATTAATTGAAATATTTAATTATTAATTTTTTATAATTTTTTAGTTAAATATTTTTGATTGCCATTATAAATACATAGTGTTTCAGTTTTCTTGGTAGCATTTTAACTTAAAATTAATATTTTATTTAAACACATTTCACAAAATTGAATTTTATTACTTTACGGTATTACTTACCCGCATTTTAAGTTTCGGTAAAACACAAATAAATTTTAGCCAGATGTGATTTTATTGTTTTTTTTTATTACTAGGTACCGACAACTCCTGAAAAGTGATTTATTTGTGTAGTTTAGTTTAGAACTTACTTTTTGGGGTAGTAAATTTACTTGCACTTAATTTTTATAAATATAGTTAAATTTTTGAAAAATGATGAAAGAAATCAAATATCAATTAAAAAATGTGCTGCTATTTGTGCATTACACATGATAAAAGTTTAATAGAACATAAAATTTCAAGTAGATTAAATGTATCTTGTAAAGAGGTGCATTACACCATAGCGCGTAGAAGAAAAACCGTACAGCGAAGTGCTAGGAAACGCAGTGAACGGCCCCATGTGACAACCAGTGTCAAAAAAATTGTATTGCTATAACATGTAAACGTAATCGACTACTTACTTCACCCGAAATAACCCACAGGGTGAATAAAATTCGAGATAAACCAATTTCTGTTACAACTGTTAAAACGCGGTTGTTGGCGACAGGTTTTAGGGGGTTTAAAGAATTGTGTAGCGGTAAGAAAACCATTTCTAAAACCATTTTTCAAAAAAAAACAGACATTTTTGTACTTGTCAACATTAGAATTAATCGATAAAACAATGGAAAAAAGTACTTTGGACGAACTAATCGAAATTCGAAATACTTGGTTTTAGAAGACGTGTGCATGTTTGATGTAAACCCAGCGATCAAATGGCAGAGCAGTGTTTGGTGCCCACAAAAAGAAAAAGAGGGTGCAGTGCTATGGTTTGGGGATGTTTTGCCGGTGATAGAGTCGGCGATTTAGTAAAAATAGAAGGAATAATGTTGAAATAGTAATATTTAAAATTTTTTTATGAGAATTTAGTTCCTTCTGGACGGCGCACCGTTAGAAAAAATTTTGTGTTTTAGCTGGTTCATAGTTCAAAACCATCCTCCCGATTATGCGAAAGCTATTTGGCAGACAAACAAACCACTGGGGTACATCAAATAATGGTTTTCCCGTCCCAGTCACCCGATTTTTCACCAATCTAGCTTTTGTGAGACGAATCGTACCAAAAAATTAAATAACATCTGTCACAAAATGAAAATATAATGTGAAAATATCTGCAAGTGGAAACCGATTTCACCGGAATATTTAATTAATTTAATAAAAAAAACGCCCCGAATTTGTAACGCAGTAATATGTGCGAAAGGTAGATATTTTGATAAAACAAATTTATGAATGTTTTTCAATAATAATTTAATTGTTATGTGATATAAAATCAACAGTTATTTACCTATTTTCTTAATATTAGCATTAAAATAATTAAATTATTTAAAATTATTTAAAATTTAAAAAATATTATTTAAAAGATCTGCTTCGAAACTTTCCGACGTAGTGTATAAGGGAATAAATGCACAAACACGTAGAACTTGTAATAACAAAAAATACTACGTAAATTATATAGCATAAACTTCGAAGAGACTTGACTCAACGTTGGTAGATTTGCTGTATGCAATTTCCCCACTCCTTCACACTCTTACGTGAAGTATTAATTGCATTTAGCACTAGATGCATTTTAAGTATGAGTCTTTCGTATAAGCGTCTCTTGCAACTGGCAGCCGTCGATATCATATCAGCAATTAGCATCGCTATGAAATTTTAAACGCAGGTGTTGATTTCAAAAGCTTTTGTTTAAATAACAATTATGTAAAAATATAATTAAGAAATTAAAACATCACATAATTTTTTTAATACGAATAGTGTCTTGTAAATTATAATTTTTAATAGCACATTTTGTTCTTGTTACTGGCTGACTTTCTGGGGAGACGCAGTCTCAAAGACTCCTCTAACGGGCTGTCACTGCGTTTGTTTTAAAGGTATCCGATACTGCTATAATTGAAGGTAGAAACTTCTTGACAAAATTATAAACATGTTGCTGATCAGTGAATACTATTTAATTTGAATTATAATTCAATTAGAATATTAAAACAACCAAGCCAGCGAGCTCTAGAAAGACTGATTAAACGACGCACTTTTTGTTTATTTATTTCTCTGGCTAGATAATGGCAGATTAAATTAATATTATACTGCACCGCAGTTTTGCTGTACTGGCCAGGTATGTACTAACTTCTACAACTCTGCTGTTTTCGTGAAAACGACATTGCTTTAATCACGATCGTTGTTTACACTTACCTAAGGGAGTTATTTCAAGTCTTACATGATTTTGTTTTATGTCGTTCTTCTTCAAAGGGTGAATTTCCATTGATATCTGTTTTGCAACGCGATACAGAGTAAGGTTTAGCCTTTTCCATAAACATGAAATTTTTTTCGTTAATACTGAAACAACATTTATGACAAACACAATTTTACTGTATAGACTATAATTTCTAGTTTGAAAGGTAAAATTTTCCTCGTAACATAAAACAAACGTGAAGTGATCATCAATACATGGGGACTAATAAAGCTGTAACAGACAAATTTTGGGGATTTGCTTTAAAAATTGATGATCCAAAGCATCTTAGTTGGTTTTCAGCAATAAATTAAATTAGTCGTAACTATCCACCTTCAGAAAATGCAAACATTAAAGCTATGTAACTTGATGTTTGTATTATAAAGGAATTTATGTGCGTATCTTAAGCTTTTAAGACTTAAAAGATCTAAAGATTTCTTAGTTTGTTAGTCACATTTTATAGCCGTTGTTAAAGCTGCGTTATGCTCTTATTTTACTGCTCCCTAGATTCATCTTAAACTCGATCAAATTTCTGCGTGTATATACACACGTATAGTTTACTTATTTATCATGATGAATTTATCCATGTTCCATTAAATAATCGAATACAAGAATTCAATAACATTTGTATCGTCCAATTTCCATCGGTCACTAAATGAAAAACTTCTATCACTTCAACAGATAGGCATCCGATTTTAATCTGTCAACATTAATTTTTTTAAATCTAAAGCAACTTTAAAATTAAATTATTTAATTCTATCTTAGTGCACATCGCGACAGTTAATCTTGCTTCTGAAATAGTTTTTCGACGAGCATCTGTCAGTGACAGTGAGAACACTGGGATTAATTATCTCCTCTCTTATCATGCTCTCGTTTCGTAGTATTTGTAATCAGAAATCTAGTAACGCCTGAGTTGTTTGAAACACTTTTCGTGATGGTTGCATAATGAGATTTTAATAAAAAATTAAGTATCATCAATAACATTTTCGAAATAATAAAATATACCTGTAGGTACTTGCTTGGGTGGGTATTATGTATTATGGAAAATGAAAACTTCCAAGGGACGATAAAAACTTAAAATAAAATTTTAGTAGTTATAAAATTAAACGAACAAAAGTAATAATTAAATTTTAAGTTTGAATTGTTCAGTACCCCAAAATAAAGTGGTTCTTAAAAAAGATTTACAAAGTTTGAACAATTGAAAAGTTCGAAGTACCTACCCATTTCAATAAATCATATTAAAAAGTTTTGCAATTCCATGATTTATATAAAATAAATGTAATAAACAAGTTTAACATTTTTTTCTAAAACTAATAGAAGTTGTTGAACACTTCAAGCTTAATGGAAAACGCGAATAAAAGTTAACAAATGCTTAAATTTAAAAATTGAGAGGAAAAGAAATTTTTTAATGATGATAGTGTACATCTAATCTCGAAGAGTTTGGAAGGGACAAACCCCAATTATTATAAATAAAAATATTTGTTTGCATTTTTGATATTTCTAAGATATAACAGTTTTTTTTCACATCATATATTAATTCGGTTAATGTCAAATATGCAAGTTGAGTTTATTATTATTAAGTTGTACCGTATGAAAGAGGTTAGTAAATATGCAAATTCATGAAGTACAACACATTATATTTACCTTAACTCAGATGCTGATAATATTAGCAAAATTCATGATTATATGCAAAACCTAAGCATGCTTTGCAATTCCCAACTCCAATTTACATAGAGATACATGTTGTTTATAGCTTTGAAGGCACACTACTATTAAATTATACTTAACCGTGCTTGGTTTCCCATGGTGAAGATGCTGGAATCACATCTTACCTTTGCATCACCAAAAAATTAATCAAATCGCTTGTCTGTAATGTAAACACCTTGAAATTGCATTTATACTTGCGCTCATACTTCGAGTTAATAAAAAATCCTAACGTGGCAAATTTACATATCCGTTTTATAAAATAATTTAAATAGCGTAATGCAAACTAGGGATACCTAGGTGTAAAACTTTATTTATGCTGCTTTAGCATGAGCTCAGCAAAAATTTAAAAAGTATATTTTTTAATAATTATTAGTAAGCAAAATATTACATTGTCACAGAGATCTTATATAAACCTAATTGTAAACAATAATAACTTATTAAAGTATTAGCACATATTAAATCCTGCATAATAATAATTGTTTCCTGATGCGGCAGTGTCAATTATATTGTAAGCACTTCCCCTTGTTTTACGCATTTAATTTTTAAATGAGTCTGCTTCTTGCAATTTGCAATTCTAAATTTGCACAACTTTCGTATTTAAAATTTCAAGCAATTAAGTATTTTATTTTCACTTTTTAATAAAAAGCGGAAAATTTTAGTACAGTTTCAAGCACGCATTAATTTATTTACGTAGTAAGTGTATTTTTACGTTTTGTCGGTTTTGAAAACACGTGAATGAATCCTTATATTATGCCTGTCAACTGTCAGTGGATAAAACAGTTTCCCCATCCGTAACTTCTGACCACTTTTCCACTTTATCACATATGCAATCACTTGTAAATTTAGAAGAATAAAATTGCGCATACGAAAAGTAAACTCAGCCACAAAGTATTATATAAAATAATATATTTTATCAGCATACAAAATTTATTATAAAGTACTTTATAAATTTTTATTCCTATTTTTAAATGTCGACTGAATTGGTAAGTAAGCAAAAATATATACATAAACTCTTTTCCGTCATTCTTACTTTTATAATTTATTGTAAGTACAAAAATATTTAAATATAATTCAATATTCTTCAGTGGTAGGTAGTTAAAAAAACATTTACTTCGACGTATATTAAATGAAACTACTTGAAGAGAATTTCCTAATAGTTATCCGATATTGCTGACTGGGCGATTTAATTTGCCTGCTTTTCCAGACTAAGAAAATCGCAGCTAAACGTACCAACTCAACAGTCAATAATTGACGAAAATAAAAATTTTATTTTAGCTTTCCAATTTAATATTTATGTGTTTACTTCTAGATAAAGATTTACGATGATCGATTTTTAATAAAATTTCTGAAATTTTGTGGTTACTTTCGGCTTCACGAGAATTTGTAATAAAAGCTGGCTAGAACCTTGCAGACATAATATTATACTATACATACCCACCTACTCATTGTTTTTGCGTTAGTCGTTTTCACTATTCATTAGTTAAGATTTCAAACGCATTGAAGCATAGATACGAATCAAATATTTGGGGTATACGAAATATACGATCAATATCATTTCACCTCGCAGGTGGCTTTGAAATCGGTATCGAAAGAATAAAATTAGATTAGATTAATAATAAAGAATAAAATAGCTCATCAGTGGGTGTTAGGTCCTAGAGAAGTACAAAAACAAGAACAGACTAAGTAACACTTTTTCGAATATTATGTACCGGTACAAAGTTCACTTTGAAGCGTTACGGTAGCCCGTAATTATTGTTAGTTTTAAAATTTACTTAATATATGCATTTTCCATCAACTGCAGTCATCATGTTGATAAACAGAAAAAAAGTCATTTTTATAATTATTGCAGTGATGTGGTTGTTTTGAATATTAGATTTTGACAGTGCAAAATTTAACATTTATGTATTTTATCATCGCTTAACTAGGACTTCGTAATTTTGAATATAGCGTACTAATTTTCCACCGGTTAGTAAATTTGTGGTTTCGTATTTGTTTTTATTGGAAGTTGGAAGAACGGCAGCCAAATTTATTGGTTTATGTTTTAATTTCGAAAAGTTCCTTTTTATTAAACAATAAATCTTATCTTTTTGTTATATTTTCAACTGACTGAGTAAAAAATATGTTTATATTTGAGACAGTGCCGTACTTTGAGTTTGTTTGTTTGTTTGTTTAAACGAAGCAAAATGACATCATCAAATTTAAGGAAGTATCGAATTATTTACAAAATTTGTTTTAAATTAATAACAACTATATCCTGCTGGAAAAAATTTACCCTCTAGGAAAATTACAGTTTGTTAACTTTAAGTTGTTTTTTATTCTAATGTTTAGTCTTCAACTGTGCATTAGCATTATTTGACCGTTACTTGTGTATTTTATATTTATTTCTCGACTAACGAAATCAATAAAATTTGTCGATCTCACATTTATTACATTTATTTATCTCACAATAGAGCGACTCTGTGTCCACAGAAGCATCACTTAAGCAGTGCCTGCAGCATACGATCTACAAGCAGATTGCAGCTAAAATCATGAATCGCATAATTTCAGCGCATGACCGGTTTTGGGATTAGCGTATAGGATTGCATACTGACTTGCAATAAGTAATGAAACAATGCACGGGTTAAACCAATCGTGATAAAAATAAAAGCAGTATAAATCCTGTGTGAATACTGCTGGATTTACATTACAAATATTTACAGGATTTATATTAGAGCGGTTTGATGATTAACTGTTTAATTAACTAACATAGTCGGTACATAATATGCGCAAATCATAACAAGTTTTTTCATAACTCCGCTGCACATACCATCTACAATCGCTTGCTTATTCTTTTATGTTAAATCCCAACCCCCATTTCAGCGTTTTATTTTAAATTAAAAGTTTTAAAAATTTATAATAGGTTAAGTTGTAAAATATTAAATTTTTAGTTTTTTTTTCAAAATTTAACACATAAAAGTAGGTAAGTTTTTAATGCAACTTAAATAAGTTTTTAATATTTCCTCTCGTGTTTCCTATTTTAACTTATAAATTTTTAAAACTTTTAATTTTTAACAATTTTATTCAAGTTGAAAAGATTAAATATAATTAAGAATCTTATAGTAACAGAACTTCACATCTGTTTTCATAATAAGATTGTCTATTTAAACATCGATAGAGAAATTTATTGATAAAATTGCTAGAATACATAGTTTCAGGTTTATTTTTGATTTACTTTAATTCGTGATAGTGAGATCTTTATTCGTTGAAAGACAGCATAATTTTATTTTATTATTTACTACCACATTGAACTGAAAGAAGATCTTTAAAACTAATATTTACAATTTATTTCAAAAATTACTTATATTAGGATGAGCTTATTAAATGAGACGATAGCAAAGCTTTTTAAATTTCTTATTGCCGCGTCTGCACCCGACCAAACATCATTAAAACTGACCTCTTTTCCTCATTCAAGCAACCATGAAACCTTGCTTGTCCCTCCAATCATTTATTACGAAAACCTTTATTTCATTATTTTCACGTCTGTCTTGTCGTGATTCGATTCTGCATATTACTCTCTTATCGCTTCGCGTCTTATTTCGACAGAAATTTCCTAGATTACGATATTATTTCAATCTTTTGAAAGTTCTTTTTGTTTAACCATTTCTATACTTTATTCTCTAAAGAGCGATTCTATTTTACTTGGTAATTTGAATTATAAATTTTCGGAGTAGCAATAGGTACCAACTTAAAGAAGTTTGTGAAATTGGCAAAAATTCTATTTTTAGGGTGTTTTTTGACATGACATTTTTTCAACGTTTAACTTCTCTTCTAATATTATCTATGGTTATAATTGGTTCTTTAAATATATCAAGATTTATTAATCTTATAGACTAAAAAAGAGATAAATTAAAAATTAAAAAATTAAAATTACACAAAAGAATCCGCAAAAGTAGTAGATTACTCTATAGTATTATTACCAGATTATTACCAGATTACTCTATAGTAGAACATTTGAGTACTCGATGACAAAATAAAACCATTTTTTTAATTTTAGGTTTTCTTTCTTGATGCAATGCAAAACCTAAAGATGAGTAATATTTCAGCTCAGGCTCTCGCAGTTATGTTATGAATTGTAATGAATTAGTGAGAGGCCAAGCAGGTTTATAGTAGTAACTGATTTTATACGCAATGTTCAACAACAATTTAAGTAACCATCCTGTATCTTGATTCTCATTTTATTATAAAATCTTCTGTCATTTATATGACTCGTAAATCACCATGAACACTTTATTACTACAAAAACCCTAGTACTTGGCTCTAAAATAAAGTATGCACTTTATTTAAATTTTCTAGTATGATGTCTGCACGTCCAAATTTCTTTTCTTCTAAATTATATCTGAATATTATATAATATCCGTTTCCATATTTAAAATAAGAAGAGTTGCTACCTATATACAAAAGTTTTATTTATTAACAAACGAAATTATTCAAAAAACGTTCTCACGGTATGATTTTCTTTTCACTACATTGAGCCTAACTACAGCTTTCTTACTAAAAATTTTTCTTGTAACTTTGTCGTATATGACAAGAGCTCTTAGAAGTAAGCCGAGTTTTTTAAATTAAAAGAAAACCGTATGATAATTTAAAATAAATAGCGACAAGTCATTGCTTAAATAAAAAGAAAATTTATGATAAAAATTTGTAAAGTGATATAAAAATCAAAAACATAATTTTACCCAAGATGTTAATCTAATAAGTCTTAATTGATGAATGCGTGTTTTAAGTAGCGAAACTGAATATTAATCATATGTATAAATTGGTAAAGCAAGAAGAAGGTTATTCTGTAATAAATTATTCATCTCGTGACTTCATAGTATGTTAAAAACGTTTACGATAATTATGCTATTTTTACAATGTTTTTGATGTAAAAAAACTTAAAAACAATTTTAATTTGTAATAATCTTTATGTTTTTATATACTTCTAAAATTGTGTTTCAATATTTTATCAGAAAAATCTCGCAAACTTGAAGATCAACAATAATAGTTAATAAACAAAAGATTACTTTTTTATCGGATTACGTATTGAGGTAAAAGAATGTTGGGTTTTATGTTGCTATTTTGTTCTTAAAAACCTTAGTCTGAACAATTTTTACTTTGAAATTTTTATAAAAAGTACTAAAAAAACTATACTTTTAAAGAAAGAAAAGAAAGCCGTAGAATAAACTGCCTGCTTAAAATTTACTTCGATGTAAATATAGCATAAGGTTTGAAAGTACTCTAAATATATTATAAGAAATATTGAATTATATTTAGTGTTTCCTTGTATATTAGTTGTTTAATACTAACAACTACAATTTATGAAAACGTTGCTGTTACTTTTTAGTTAGCATTATCCAATAATTTAAGTTTTGAATTTTTATTTTTGATGCTAAGATTTCGATTTTGATGATTAAATGTTGAGACTTCATTTTTGACGATGTTTAGCATGAAAGTAAAAATTAAGTTACTTTGTTAAATCTAATTTTTATTATGTTATGTAATCTTGCATTTTAAGTGTAAGAAATTACAAATTAAATACAAAAATCTAGGCAAAGTCAGTACTTGGTGAGCTTTATCTCCGATAATGTGAGTTTTTTCTGCTTGCTCACTCCAGTAAGCCAGTTTTAAATCCACATACTGTAAAATTATAGTAACCTTATAGTTGACTTTGTATCGTTTGATAAAATAAATAAAAATGGGTGTAATATATATAATATCTACATATTGTAAGCATTTTTTTTAGTAGGTAGCTAGTTAGCTAGAAACGCCTATTTCGCTTTAAAGCATTCAATAATTTTTTGTACTGACAAAATCATTTGTGTAGTTTTTATATAAAATTTTGTTTCAGAGTTTCGTATGTTCCACATTCAAGGATTCACTTTCAATTTAAATATTTTTAATTTTATAAATGGTTATAATGTACTGAGTATAACTACGATTGTTACAATGCGGGAAAAAGTATTGAAAAGCAATCAGATTTCGATTTTAAAAAGCTCTCATGTTACATAAATAAGAAAAAACAATATTTTACTTTTATATAGGCAATTTTTAAAGTTTCAATTCATCAAAAGAATTGGATTGAAAATTTAAAACATTCCTGTACAATATTTAATCATGAACGTTTCAAAAGAGTAGATAGTTAAATATATGTAACACATTTAGCTTGGCTCGGGAAAGCTTCCATTTGTAAAATTAAATATTTGTAAAATACAAAAATGATAACTTTGTTATCTATTTAAGAGCATTCAAACCGAATAATTTTGTTTGCTGGTTATGGTATTAACATCAATTTGGTTTTTTCGATAAAAATTTTTAAAAAGAATTCTAGTACCCAAACTGTAATAATTATATTTCATGAACTTATATATTACGCGATTTTCGGCATATAAAAAACAAAGTATAGCCAGGATCTAACTATCCGAATTGGTCTATAACCAACGCAAATAAACCACAAGCGATCGGTTTTATATGCCCGGACTAAGCACGACAACAACAGCCTAACGCAGCAACAAACGCTTATTTTACAATATAATTATTTGATTTTAAATACAGGTATTACACCTCTTTAATAACAACATTTGCAATCCGTTGTGAAAATGTTTATGTAAATTTTGCAAATTTTGCAAATTTTCCGGCCAACTTCTTTCAGTTTTTAAAGTTTTCTTTATCTATAAACCATACTCAGACTATTACAAACATTAAAAAAAAATTTGTTCAAATCAGTCTAGCCGTTCAGCAGTAAAATGAAAATGCAAACGCACGAAATATTACATATATAAAGATAAAAAATATACACAAAATTCACAATAGTAATATATTTTTTTTTATAAAATTAATTTTTACATGTTACATGTAATTGAAATAAAATTTAATTCATAACTTACATAATATTGTTCAAAGACTATTTAAATGAATGATATAGCTTGCTACATAACCCAGACAGCACACATACGTACAATGAACATCCATTGAACGTCCGTTACTGGACCAATAGAAAGTCCAATGGATGTTCACATTACGATGATGGGTAATTCAATGGACGTCCTATGGACGTCCAGATAGCACTAATCTGAACAGAAAACGGACGTTCAATGAACGTCTATTATGGATATCCATTTTAATTAAAAAATATGTTTAAAAAATATTCAATAACAATTTAAAAAAATGTAATATCTGGAATTATTTAGAAATTTGATATTTAAATCGTAGACTTACGCTAATCGTCTTTTTTATATTTATTCAGATACCATTATAGACATTTATTTAAATTTGTACTATAAATTTTAATTATTTAATCATAATTTACGATGTTGCTTCAGCCATTGAACCTTGTGGTTGATTGGTTTAACATCTGAAATTTAACATTAATCACCAAATAATATTTACTTTTTACTTTTTTTTCCGAACCGCGGCGGCAAGATTCGAACCCGTGCAGCATAAACCTTCCTATTCCAAAGTACACAACTTAACCGTCACACCTACCTAGAGTGTGCAGAGGATTTAAATTTGCCGATGGTCGATTTCAGTTTTTCAATAATAATATATAATAATAATAATATATAATAATAAATAATTAATTACAACAAAATTTATACGGATTTTCATTGAACAAAATTTGCACCATTGCAATATTAAATGTTTATGTGGATTTTGACTGGACATAAATTGATCGTTCAGCGGCTATCAATTTATCGACTTACATAGAATGTCAAAAATTGGACGTTCGTCGGATATTCGTATAAAGTCGATAAAATAATTTGCATAAACGTCCAGCGGCTATTGATTTATGGACGTACATAGAATGTCGAAAATTGGACGTTCATTGGACATTCGTACAAAGTCGATAAATTAATTTGCATAATTAAAATTGCAAGAAAAGTTATATGGATTTTCATTGATCAAAATTATCACCATTGCAATGCTAAATGTTTATTTGGATTTTGACTGGACATAAATTAAACGGCCAGCGGCTATTGATTTATTGACATACATAGAATGTCGAAAATTGGACGTTCATTGGACATTCGTACAAAGTCGATATAAATTGATTTGCATAATTAAAATTACAATCAAAGTTATATGGATTTTCATTGGGCAAAATTTTCACTATTGTAATATTAAATCTTTATGTGGATTTCGACTGGACATAAATTGAACGTCTAGCGGCTATTGATTTATGAACATACATAGAATGCCGAAAAGTGGACGTGCATTGGACATTCGTACAATGTCGATAAATTAATTTGCATAATTAAAATTACAACAAAATTTATATGAATTTTCATTAGACAAAATTTTCACCATTGCAATATTAAATGTTTTATGTGGATTTTGACTGGAAATAAATTAAACGTCCAGCGGCTTTTGATTTCTGGACATACATAGAATGTTGAAAATTGGACGTTCATTAGACATTCGTACAAAGTTGATAAATTAATTTGCATAATTAAAATTACAACAAAAGTTATATGGATTTTCATTGTGCAAAATTTTCACCATTGCAATATTAAATTTTTATGTGGATTTTGACTGAACATAAATTGAACGTCCAGCGACTATTGATTTATAAACATACATAGAATGTCAAAAATTGGACGTTCATTGGACATTCGTACAAAGTCGATAAAATAATTTGCATAACTAAAATTAAAAAAGATGTATACAGATTTTCATTGTGCAAAATTTGCACCATTGAATTATTAAAAGTTCACTTCGTTTTTGACTGGACATAAATTGAACGTCCAGCGGCTATTTATTTATGAACATACATAGAATGTCAAAAATTGGACGTTCATGGGATGTCCATGCAAAGTTCATGGACGTATGGACATTTTGTGGACTTTACATGGACGTCCATTGTTCGCCGTGTGCTGTCTGGGAATATGTTATAAGTTATAACTATATGTTTCGATTTTCGGAATCTCATCAAGCAAACCTGGAAAAATTATTCAAATGATTGAGAAGTTAGGATATTAAATTCAAACTTGTTTAATAATCAAATTTATTTGACTTTTGTAAAAACAAAATTATACCTACTTAAAAATTCTTAACCGGATAACTTAAATTTTATTTCAATTTCATGTAACATGTAAAAATTAATATTATAAAAAATATTATTACATATTAATAACTTTAACTATTTTATCAATAATAATATATTGTAACAATAGTTGACTTTTGTCATACAAGGGCTCTTTTTGGTGATCATAGATGTTATGTTGTATGTATCGTTTTAGTTCCGAGTTTTTCACTTTATGACCTGACAACGAGGTCGCCTGAAAACCGTGCGTGGTTTTCTTGATGACTATAAAGTAGTTAAATACAGGTTTCGTCGTTCAAAAGAACGTCAGAAAATAAAAATACTAGTGTGCAGGAGAGCCATGATTTCTTGGTAGAAAAAGAATTTATTTATATTTAGAAACCAAAAATGGAAATTTAGTTGTACAATAATTATTTAATCTTATATCAATATTACACAGCCATAGAATTAAATAATTTAAAATTATGAACATGCAGTTATAAAATGACCGTCATTAGCTCAGTATATTACCCGAATAACTGCTGGCAATAAGGTACCCATTTCAAATTCGGGGAGAGTCTAAACTTTTTTATGATTGTCTTCGTGTTTCAAAGACACCATCAACTATTAAAAAGCAGGGTTACAGGGCTTAAATGCTGAAACATTTTTTGACAAAAAAGAGGCTGACGATACAGGAGTGGACTAAAAGGCTGATGACAACTAGTTGTGCTCAACAAATTTGTCCAAGATTTAGCTATACAACAACCCAACTAGGCAGATAGCTACGAATAAAGAAATAGTTTATTAATTCAATCAGAATCACTAAATTTACCACTACACGGTAAACAGTGCGACTAGCAAAATCTGACTACTACAATTACTATTAAAGTGAAAACTACGATACTGTAGCACACAATTACAATTACAGTAAGAGCAACTTACCAAGTTATATCTGTACTAGTGTTTAAAATGAGGTTTTCCACTGGAATTTACAAGTACGATAATTCTTTCGTAGCTGTGACGTACTGATAAATTTATTGTAAATAATTTAAAAAGGAAATGTACCTTGTGTAATTAAATGCATACGATACCCAACATTTCCTAGTGCTTTCTAAAGAAAAACAATTTTTAGCAATATTTCTGTTGAATTAAAATTTAACTTATAAATTAGAAATTGTTAAAGTATAAGCTGGAATCAGCTTTCCGCAATGAAATCGCTATACACTGTAAAAAGAAATTTATCATCTTAACAATTAATAATATTTATATATCTATATATTGTTATTATTATTATATATTACCAAATTTATTAAAATATTATTATCGATAACTTAATATTAATTTATTTAATAAACATTAAAGTTTAAATAATTTTGAAAATTAAATATGGTAAGAATGATGTTTTAGAATCTATATTATTACTATTGTTATTTAATCTTTATATTTTTTATTTTTATTAAAGTACACTGTCAACATATAAAAAAGTTTAATGACATATGAAAGGACGATTAATTAATTACATTTGTTGATATGCTACATTTTTTGTTTATTTTTAGTTCGATCAATTGTTTACGTTTTGATTAAATCTGCAATTATTTGATTTTGCAGCATCAATTTTATGCAAATTCACTTATTAAATCACAACGCCTATTGCTTCTTTTTGTAAGTAAATATACATAAATATTTAATTAACGGTTTTTCACTTAACTTTGCTTTCACGATTTCGAATTGGTTTTGTCCGTATAAACTAGCTCGATTTATTTTATGTTATGTAGATTTACTATTAGATACTTTTGTTATCTTATAATATCATGTTTTATGTTTTTTGTGCTTTCTGTTGTTACTCTTCTATCCCTTAAATATATGTGCTTTCTAAATCTAAAAATGTCTGTTAAAAAAATTATTCTGTAGTGAAAATTAAGAAAACTGCACATTAATTATGTTGTAAAACAGAAGTAATAAAGTAGAAATATGCATTTCTTCAGTCAATATAATAGATTGAATGAATAAAGTTGAAATAAGTGCTTCTATTTTAAACTTTAATTTTACATACTCGTATAATATGGCTGTTTATTCTCGTTATTAATAAAGGCAAAATTTGAACATAAAGTATTTTTTTCTTTAAATTTCGAGTATGAAAGTTTGCTCGAATTTTATTCTGCAGATCATCTCTACACAGTGTTTACATTTGCCTATTGTTGATCGGATGAATACTGATTTATTTTTTTATGTTAAACAAAACATAAAATAAATCAATACAAAATTTAAATCTTTACAAGCAGTTATAGAGACTATACTCAAACACACAAGAAAATTATAAAAACTGGAAAATTAAGAACGATAGCTTCAATATAATGACACATGATAAAAATTTAAAAAGAAATTTTTGAATATTGCTTACCCAAATGTCCTACACAAAAATGGAAATCTACCTTTTATTGCAGAATTCGTATTTTTGTTATAAATTCAAATTAGAAATGTTGAAAATAATTATGAGATAATCATTGATCTAGTAGTGTAGAAGATCAATTGTTAGCGCTAAAGTACTCTGATCAAACCCAGAAATTTAAGCTTCTCGGTCTCCGTGGTCTTGAGGGCTGGATTAAGAGGTTGGAAGAATTACTTCACAGCGTCACTACAGACCATGGATATTTTGAGCTGTTCAGGTTAATGCTATTACACTGTAATTAAATTGTTAATTAAACGTAAAATGGTTTATTTTCAAACGTTTCGCAGAGCTAATACATTTAAGATAAAAATATACCGCTGGCTAGGTATCAATTTAAAAATAAAGCATATTTTTTTATTTAATTTAAATTTGTTGTATTTAAAAAATTGAAATTGTTGAATTAGAAATACTTCGAATTCGCAATTGGATAGTTTCAGATTCATAAGGAATTTTGCATAGCTTAGCATGACGGCTAGTAAAGTAAATTGCGTTTGACTTATGGTCCTGGTCCTGTTGTAGAAAAACGAAAAATGTTAAGTTCCAAGTTTTTATAGTGTTTTCGGGGGGGGGGGGCAATTGTACAACAAATTTAAAAACCGGGGGTCTCAATTTAATTAATAAATTGAGTATTTATATGTAAGTAAATAGATTTATTGTGACAGGTACTATTTTTGAAGGTAAAAATATAAAACCGTTCTTTTGTAATTAAGTTCTTAATATATACTGTGGTGGTATTTGATTAATTTTTCTTTTTTTTTTATTATCAATCAAACCCTTTACCATATTCACAAAAAAAAACACCTCGACTAGTTCTTATCGCGGTGGAGCAATTCGACCTCAAGAGCGAATTCCTTTGACGATATAGTCTTCGTTGTCAATCAAAAATGTACTGAATAAATCCTCTTTTAAAAATCAATTAATTATTCTTTCAATCGCAACTAATTTAAATTCCAATGTAAAATTTTAATTTTCATAAAGGAATTGAAGTTTTGATTTCCCACTATCAATTCGTCGGCTTATCAATTTCGCTACACGCTCGTACTTACAAATTTAATTTTATAATTTCCTAATTTTACAATGCAAATACAATTTATTATTTAGGCTTATTCTTTCTTCAAATCAATCCAAATTAACCATACCGATCTAATTCATTAATGCACTACTGCTCGGTTTGGTAGCAAAACATTAAAAATAAATCTAAACGAATCCAAAATTCAAAATTTCAAAAATAATGCACACGCATCAAAATCACTTTATTCAAAATTAAAATCAAAATATTACTTACAATTATAATACGCATCAAAAATCAAATTTTAGCGGGCATACTAATTCTCACACCCGCTGTCGGCCATAGTTGGCCAAAAAAGTCCTTATTTCTCTTTTTTCTCCCCACTCTGCACTTTTACTAATTCAAACGTTTAAAAATGAAATTAATAAATTTTTACAATTTAGCACAAGGTGGGTCAAAATATTTTGTTTCACGACAATACATAAGGTTACTAACTTTTATTATAGTACGTTTGAAAACTTTTGAAAAATTTTTAAATTAGCACAAATAATGGTCTTTAAATTTACAAGTCCTTATACTATAATTTTACTGTAAACTTGTTTTGCTGGACTAAATCAATATTTTTGAAATGCTAAAAACCAGATAGAAATAATTAAATCCTCTATAAAAGCAATTTAATTAAATTTTTGAATACCCGAAACGAGTTTTGATCTGAATTGTTTAGTTTTAAGCAAATATTAATGATTGAAAGTCGTGTATAAATCTTTGATTTGCTTTTCTTCCAAATGGAAAAGCGTAAGTGAAGTGTTGTGTAAATTCGACCAGGCCTTCAGAAGTAAATTGCCCATTTCACACAATGGGGGAGTCGAAACTCGCTATTCAAAACGCTTGATTGAGTATCGAGTGTTTTTGTTATTAATTTATAGGCTATAGAAAATTAAATTACACCTTCATCCAACACCTGCTGCAAGTATTAGAATTTTTGTTAAAATGTTGAGATCGACACGTCTATCAAATAAATAATAAGTTCTCAATTGCTAATTTATTAACAATTTAGATTCTTAATTAAAATTTTCAGCATTTCTATAATTATTACAGTAATATATAAATTAATAACTTGTGAAATATTTTAAATTATTTATAAAGAAATTCTGATGAAAGCTTAATAAAAGTATTAAATATTATTAATGTTTAAATAACTTGTTCGATTTCAAAACTTTTTAATTTATAATAATTACGGTCAAAATTTTTATGATAATAAAATATTATTCAATATTCGAGCTGCTGGAACTTGAAAGGAAATATATTTTTATTTACTTGCAAATAGAATAAATTGGATAATATTGTGAAAAATGCATACAAAATGAATTTTGAATAAACACACAAATTTACGTAAATATGCAAATCCACTTAAATTATATTTTAAATCAGTTTTAGCAACCGTGATAAATTATAAATTTGTTGCGTTCGAAAATTTAACTTGTTCATGGATGCATTAGCAATGAAATGACAATTTGGTTGGGATGTGCATTTATTAAGTTAGTTTCTAACAGCTTTCAAGGACATTTTGCAAGCTCATCAAAATATCAGAATTAGAACAAGCAGAGAGTTCACCCGCGCAATGAAGTTGATTTATGCTAGATATGCGATTAGCGGAGACACGAGCGCACCTTGTCAAATTTTCAAATTTATTAGATAATTGAAGATATGGAACTGTAATATATTAATACCCATTTTTAAAATTTCTTTATGCAATACTCTGGAGGGGTAATTTATATTCATGTTGGAAAAAATCTCATGCTATCATGACTTCTATAAATATTTCTAAACCAATCTATTTTATAAATTACATCATAATTTAAATTTTTATAATATTTATGTTTATGTGTACTTAGATTAACTATAGTCAACATTAGATCACTGTTGTCTATTATGGAGTCCCGTCTCGAACGTTCAAAAACTAATACTTAATGAATTTAATTTATGTCCTCTACACTGTATAGCTTACTATTTATCAAATCCTCAATAAAAATAAAATCAAATTAATATTTAATACAATTATTATACATGTAAAGATAATTTTAAACAAAAATTATTCTTCATGTTTTGATTCTGGTATAGTGCTATTCACAAAATAAGCATTAATATGCAAGACGCATAGGTAAGTCAGAAAATATTATATATCTTTATGCAAAACTGCTAGCAAGTTTTTGAACTTGTAGGTACCATATATTTTCCTTCCTCTAAACTTCTACTGTTAAAGCGGGAAACAGTGAATAGGAATTGAATGTTATTTGACTATTAATGTGTACTTCTACTATCTTTGTATATAAGTTTGATAAGACCTATGCCGAAACTGTCAAAACTTTAAGAGAATATTGAGAATATTTTAGAGCTCGATAGTTAGGTATGTCTTTCTAAATTATTAAATTTTATTTTGAAAAAGTGTAAAAGTATCATTTTTTATAAATATTTACTAGTTGCATAGTTAAAAACTTAAAACACCAAAATCAAAATTTTGCAAATCCAAATATTAAACAAAAAATGTTCAAAGTAGTTTTTACAATTAGCTTAGCATCGGAAAAATAATGACTACCAATAAATTTATAAAAACTGCAAAGTAACTAACAATTGACTGCGTTGCTATTAAAACTTATATTTACTTAATATGTGATTTCTTGAATTATTTAAAAAGGTTTCGAAACTAAACCGTATGTATTTAAAATATGTATTAAAGTTTACATTTTAAAGATCAAAATAAAAGATTAATGATAGAAGATGGAAGATCGAAGATAGAACATAGAAGATCGAAGATCAGAGATCAAAGACAAGATCAATGATTAAATATTAAAGGTTAAAGTTTGAAAAATGAAAATTAAGATTGAAGATTCAAGATTGATGATTGAAGAATAAAGATTGAAGATTGAAGATTAAAGAGAGAAGATTGAAGATTAAAGAATAATGATTGAAGATTGAAATAGGAAAACAGTAGTAAAAGATTAGGTAAATAGAAAAACTTGTAATTATTAATCTAAACTCTTGAAACATTTTATGATTAAGTAATTCAAATATTCATTTAAATAGTTTAACCTTCAACATTTTTAGTTCAGGTATTTAAAGTTCAATCAAGTTTAACTTTAAAATAAAAAAATAAATAGAATTTGATACTATAAAGTAATATATTTAACGGTTAAACTTAGTACAAGAGTTTTTCAGTGGTTGTCTGGAATTGTTAAAAAATAAAAGTATTATTGATTTATATACAATTCAGTTAATGTAATTACTATAGTGCTGTAAAAAACAACTTTTATAAACAGAACTCTGTCGCCTTTTATGTTTTGAGATCAAATGCTGCTAGTATACGTCAAAGTAATTTTAATTTCCGCATTCATTCGAAGTAAGAGATTAATATAATAGAAAGTATTCTATTCAGAATGTTTCAATATGTTCAGAAAACAGTTTGATACATTTATTCACTGCGGGGTATCTCCGATTAGCTTTTGGTGGTATTCGAAAGCGATCTACAATTCGTTTCGAATCGTATACCTATTATCTTTTACTTATTTTCTTAATTTTAATTAAAAATTTTTCTATATGTTTTCGACTAAAAATATAAATATAAGTAAAAAACAATACTAAATATTTTAAATCAATAATTATGTGTGTAACTTTTTTTTATTGTTATTTAATATGATTTATAACCCATGAATATTTATTTTAGTACACCTAAGTATTTTTAAGATGAGATAATTTAAGATGAGCAAAGAGACTATTTAGTTCACTATTTTGCACAAACGTACTAGTTTTTATAGTGAAAATTAATAGAAATCGCATACAACATCACAGTAGTTTTTGCTACTATTACGATGAAGACGTAAATACGCTTAATTAAACTATATTTCAAAGACTAGAATAATTCAATAAAATTTTACTTGATAAAATTATAAATATAAATGAAATTAGTCTTAAAAGTCTCTTAAGTACACAAAGGGTTAAGAGATCACTAATGTCAGATCTTGTAATTATTGCAAATTGAAAGAGTATTAACTGATTTATTAATCATTTCGTATTTTAATTGTAAATTTCCCGATTTTATTTTTATTAATAAAATAATTTATAGGGGAATGTTATCAAGGTTGGCTCGTCGTCTAGGTAGGCCCACTGCGATTTTTCAGTGTAGACCACTGGTACCACACCTATGTTCTAGTGTGGCAAAACATCCCTCAATGACAACAAACTTTTTGTGCCATTACTGATTTCGGAGTGTGATGTTGAAATGTGTTGTGCACTCATTCACTTAACAAAGATAAAAACAGTTTTCCAGCAGCTACAAATAGAACATGAAAACTTGAAGCGAAAACAAGATAAGCATCTAAAATGTGTTATGTGGATAGCCTTTAAAAATTAATCAAGAGTAAAACTCAATTTGGTTACCTGTTTGGATGTAGTTGACCGTTGCAAAAAAATCACGGTAAATGCATCATCTACTTGGAAGCAAATGCTTTGTCGCCTGAACCGCAACAACTACATTGCATGCATCGAATGCAAGAAAAAAGTGCATTTGAAATGTACCAAAATGACGAGGAGTTATTTTATTAGCCAAAACGGCGATTCAGAATAATGTGTCATGTAAATCAGTTTTTTGCGACATTATATTGTAAAGTTTCACTCAATCAAATAAAAATAAAATGAATTTGTTTTATTATATCATCCAGTTAATTTTTTGCATGAATTTTGTCGATTCTCGACGGTGGACCAACCTAGACAGCAAGGGCCAACCTTGACAGCATTTTGTTGTTTTTTTAATTTTCGTGTAAGTTCTTTATTTTTTACCCAATCAATTTGCGATTGCCTTGAAAGTGGTCTTATTCCTAGATATTTCTGATGATGCGCTTAGATTAAAAAAACTCTTTCTTATACGGAAGTTATGGGCCAAAGTTAAAAGGGTGGCCAACCCTGACGACAATCCCCTAGTAATAATTATTTTAAATAACAATAATTATTAAAAATTTTATTAATATTCTAGTAATGATTATCATCGAGAGAACAATATAAGGGTAAGGAAATAAGAAATCAATATATAACATATAACTTAATAAAAAATACCGTATATCCACCTAGTCAGAGTTGTAGCATTTTAATAGTATTTCAAAAATGTTATTATTTCAGTACTTATTTTACCATGTGTTCACAAATTGAAAGTAATAATTAGGGCCGGAAACAATAATAAAAAATATAAGCAAATACGAATTTAATGTTTCTTTTAACAAAACATACTTACTTTCTGTATTCGAAGTTGTAAAGTATCATATTAATTATTTGGAATATTATCATGTACTTAATATACCCAATTTTTTAAAAAATTTAAAATAAATTGGCACATAAATCAATCAATCAAATGAGGTTTTCAAAAAGCATTAATTAACTACTACTGCAACCACTTGTAAATTCACAGTCACTCATATTCTTGTAAATACATCCTTCTTACTACAGTTTTATATTGGTAATGAAATATATTTTACCAGGTTTTTTTAAAAAAATAAAATTCAATTACAGAACATTGCACAATAATATAAAATATCGTACAAGCGGAAAGCGAAGTTTAGTAACACCAGTAACAATGTGGCCATTAAGAAGTTAACAAGACGAAATAACCTAACTAAAAACAACGAATTAGTATTTTTAGTTTTCGTCGAGGTTCGTATTGTATTATGTCAATCAATATTGTTTACCATAATTTATTTTATTTTTAGGGAAAACATCACAGAAAAATCATAAAATAAATATTTCTTATTTTCTATTCTCTGTGTTTCGATCCAGCAATAATTTAATATTAAGTGGATTATAGTGACTATTTAGCTATGAAATTGTCTTAAATTTGACTAAAAACGTATGTATTTATATTTATGTAAACCAATGTGATGTTATAATTTAAAGTAAATTACTACACCGCACCCTAGTAATCAATAACAACAATTAAAAATTTGGTATATGTACTACAGGTAAAAATGTATATCAGTTTTAATTCAGACAAAATTTTTATTGGATAATACTGAATACTATGTCTTGATTTAATTTGCACTAAAAGATTAAATCTGATCTATTATTACCGTACATCACAGAAGTTTTGAGTATTACTCCAGTAACTCAGCCGATGATCGGAATCATTACCATAAAACATAACCGTGTATTATCCATCAATTTGTTTCATATGAACATTTAAAAAAATTTTAACAAACGCTTTCTTAGGTCCAATTGTTCAGTTGCAGGTTAAACCAAAAAAATTAGATTAACCAATAATATTGCTTGAAAAAACAGCTTTTCGACGTATTTCATTGGTTAATCCAAATTTTCTGGTTTAACTTACAACTGAACAACTGAGCCTTACTCAATAATCAATTGCCATGTACATTTTCGCACAGCCTAGTACTATACACTGCCATATTGATAGCAATTTAAAATTAATATATTTAGAGGACTGTCTTCTCGGACTCGAGCTCGACTCGACTCGGCTTAAGCTCGGTTCGACTCGGCTCAAGCTTCGTCCGGAAACATTCCGATTCGTCCGCTAAAACTTTATTTTTCATACTTATTGCATAGACTACTCTTTATTTCTTGAAATATAAAATATACTAAGTTTTAAAATTTTTCTCTATCTTACCAAAACATTATTTAACTTCTATTTTAGTTAACTATATTTTTATTTAATTTAGAAAGCAAACTTTAAACTTAAGTTTGTAAAACGAAAGAATACATTACTATTTATAGCATCTAAGAAAAACTATGTTATTGTTGATTTAAAACCTATTTTTATTAATTAGTTTTTTACTACATTAATTAACAAATAATTATTTGTAACCAGTAAATAGATTAGAAGTTGGTTATTTTTATCACAAAAGTAAATACTTTTGATATAATATTATCAGACGACGAACAACTTGCATAAATTATGTGTGATTTTATGTATTAATCCATATTAAAAATGGTGCAAAATTTGAATAGAATTGAGTCCCGTGTTTTTTGAGCGCTAAGCCTTAAACAAGAGTAAAAGATGATGTTCTATGAGTTAATAACTTTGTTAGCGTTATCTTGTAGAATAAAATAATAGTTTAATAATGGATTTGTAGTAAGAATCTAAAAGTACATAACATTGACGACGAAGATGTAATTTGTTTTGTAGCGAAGATTCAAGTTAAAAGTTGAAAATGAATGCAAGTCATATTTTTTTGAATGGGAATTTAATGATGAGAATGGTTAAATAAAAATTTATTAATATTAAATTTAATTGCAAAGGTCAAGAGCAATATAGTGCAAGAAGTTTTAGAAATGCTAAAATACAAAGTGACCCATTACAAAGTTAAGCTTTCAAACTTAAATAATAAAAAACTAAGTATTATAATAAAAATTTCTTTTATTGTGTAATGTTATACAGTATGTGAAAACTTAGATCTTAAAATAATATTCTTGAAATGTGAACCTTTACTTATACAATACTTTTCCAAGTGATCTCCAAAATTGTTAATTGCGTTACAGCAAGCTGTTTCCGAGTTAACCTTAATTTCTTGTTGGATATTTTCTTTTAACTTCAGTATAGATTCAGGATTGCTCATGTAGACTTTGCTCTTAAGGTATCCGCACAAAAAAAACCATTAAAGTGAAATCAAGGCTAAGTGAAAACCGTGCCACATTACCTCTTCTGGATATCAATTTATTCGGAAAGATTAAGACTAGGGCCACGCTTGCGAACCGAACGCCGCGCCGCAAAAGAAATAACAGTAAAAATCGTACACTACTGCGTGTCGCAAGCGTTGCCAGCTTTATTTATATACATAGTTCATTATAATATTGTTGAAATTATATCTGATGGTTGTGCAAAATGCGTTGCAATGTAGTCCTAGGTAAACTTAACACTCGAGATATCAAACGCAAAAATTGAAAATAAACCAAGTTTAAAATCTAATGGCTTGTTCAGACACAATGAGTATTTAGTCGATTGAGTATTCTGTGAAAATTTAGTCGAGTAGTTTAGTATTCAATACCACAGAAACGTACTTAAAAATAAATTTTAACTCGATTTTGCAGTAGTTAGTATGCATTGTAAAATATAAAATTTAACTTACACTGAACAGAAACGTTAAAATAATAGAATTTTAACATACATAGAAAATTATTATTTAAAAACACATTGAAAATGCGGTACTTTTCTACATTATGACAAGTGAGAGCTTTTTTTTTTAATTTATTATTTACTTTTAATTTATTTACTTTAATTGCAGTATCATAGCACTGATGGGTGGTAAGAAAGTATTTGAGGTTTAAATTTGTTTGATTATGCCGGTTTGGTATAAAGCCGTAGATATTTTCTACATTTTCTTGGTGATCGGCTAGTATTTCTCTTCTTGTTTTGCCAAGATGATAGTTTTTCCTTGCTTCTTCGTGTACGTTACATTCTGTTAGGATATGATTTATTAACTAAGATTATTTGAATAACAAGAAAAAGTAATATTACGTAAAGAAGGTTAATAAAATATAATATAATAAGCTGTATGCGATATAAAGCTGTATTTTACGATTATTTTGGATCTTTAGTCGCATATAAGCACATTATACATAACTAGGAAAAAAACAAACAAACAAAATCAAGAAAATTTATTCAATATAATTGAAAAAGTAAAAATTGGCAAGCGTTAAAATATTAATTAATAACAACTAAATAACTAATCTAAACGATACCACGTATTTAAATAAATTTTTGAATGTTAAATAAATAAAAATATTCTTGTACGCCTCTGCCACTTTTTAAGTCGATCGCTTAAGCGATTTTTCAAGCGATTGATTTTTTACTCGTGCTACTAAACACCGCAGTAATCTTTTAGTAGTAAGTAGGCCAGTAACTACCTCTACTAAATTACTGGTCATTTTGTATGCCTTATTGAAAATAGTAGAAGTAAACATAACAGCCCCATGCTAATGCCAACTTTGATTTTGAGGTGATTAAGCGAATCTTTACTTTGTTGCACATAAGAGTGAAATTTAATCAATTAATTTGATTAAATGAAGAGTATTATATACAATAAAATTAAAAATGTATGATTTTGTAATTGGTTATCATCATTTATACTTGAAAGAGCAAAAAAACGTATCTTGCCTGTTGAAAACAAATTTTAATGAGCAATTATAGATTTGAATTATAATGTTGAACCAACTTTTTATGGCGTATATTTAAATTTATGCAAAATCTTTACAAAAGTTTCAAAATAAATGTTTTGAACATCAAAGTTTCCTTTGTTAAAATTGTATTTTTCTCAAGAGAATGCAGATATAAAACAATAATTTGTACACTTTCAAATCTTGTACCAAGTTCATTTTATTATTTTTTAAATTGAAAACCAATATTAACATAAATTTGTTATTCGTATGTAAACCGAAGATGGTAAAATATATTTCGCAAAAAGTTTATAAATTATGCTGGTTAATTATAAAACGCGCATCATTATAAGAGATCAAAAAGCTTTAATAAAACTCCATTAGCTACTCTTGATTTTTTCATGTTTTATTCATAAATATTTTTTTAAGTAAGTACACGGTATGTAAAGCATTTAAAGCAAAGGGGGAAATAAAATTCTAAATAAATATTAAATGGGAGTCCTTGAACGTATTAAAAAAATTTAATAGGGAATAAAAATTAAATGTTTTATGAGAATCTCAGCTTAACTTTCAAATTTCCGCAGAATTAAAATTAGAATATAAGATTATATAATATGTTAGTATAATATTGAATACCTACATATAAACAGAACAAAAATATTAAAATATTAATACATATATTTTAATATTTCAATAAATTATTAAAATAAATTATTGAAACAAAAATTATATTCTGCATTGCTGCTTTTATATTTCTTATATTAAATCAAAGTTCTTGACAAATGTTGACAAGTGTTTTTGCGCTTTTATACAAAAATATCGGAAACTATACCTCCTCAAATAATACTTACATAGTCTAACATTTCAATCTTTCACATAGCATATAACGCACTATATTTTATTCTACATAAATAACTTGGAGTAAAATTAGTGTTATTTTTCCTATTAGATAAAACCTTCTAGAATTCTATATAATAATTTGTGAATTGGAAATTTTTAAGCTTTTCGCTCATATTAGCTGAATAGTATATTGGCATCTTAAAAAATAATGTTAATATAATTTAACCAAGCTTTCCTAAATTAAATACAACAAAAAATTAAGGTACAAAAATGGATAAAAATTAATTTACAATATAAAATTTTAATTGTTTGAGCTTTAATCTCCAATATAGGCAATAAAAAATAAATTTATACGATACATTAACTGTGCCTAATATATTCTCATTGTTAGTTTATATCGATTTTACTCATTTTTCTCATAATGCTAAGAAAACACATTAAAACCGGACATTTAATTCTATTTTATTTACTATAGTCCTAAAATTTAATTTTGTAAGTGTTACTTCAAAAACTTGAAACTTTGAAAACAGATTTCTTTTTGCTGTCTCTTGTACTTTTATACACCCTTTGTAACAATTATTTGCATAACTGTTTCCGCGACCCTTAACTATCGATCACGTCCTACGCTCATGGTGAATACCGCTTTTTTACGCGCACTCACCGCGCAGTTTTGGCTTATCACAAACTTCACGCGCAAGCGGGGGACTTCATGTTGGATTATCAAGTGAGACGAAGGCATTTTATAAGTGCCGGAGAAGTCAGTTATATCTTCATATTGGAGATAATTGTAATTGCGCAAGGGTCCAGTTTTGGGATTTTAACCTGAGGCGTGAAGTAAAAGTGATTGCCAGCAAAATTAACGTCGACATCAGTTGTAGATTGAATGAACGCGTGTTCCATCTTTAAAACGACGAGGGGGTTCTGTTTGATTGTCTTGCCATCTTTGAGTCAGAATCGACGAGTTACTGTGTTGTGTTAATACTACTGGTTTTCCAAGCAGCGAAGTGAAACGACGCGTCCACCCAATTGTCTTCAGTTTGAAAACACAGAGAGTTTTGGTGGTGTAACCATTGTCGTAAGAAATCTTGTAAATGTACCTGAGCGCTTGGGTAAGTCATTTTTTTATACTGCTGATTCCTTTCTGTGTGTGGTTCATTGAGAACGTATTTGGTTCCGATTCGTAGTGCGACGTGTCCGTGCGCCACATTCTGCTGCCGCATTAAAATTTGTATATTGGAAATTGTTGCAATAACGTTCATAGTAGTTTGCACACACGTATTTTTTTATTATAAGATTTTAACTATCTGTATTTTTATTTGCGAAAGCGGAAGCAAATTCTTCTTTATAGGACTCACGCTCTTTCCTATCGTATTTAACAGGAGCTGGTTTTTTTCTTCAATCTGATCACTATTACTGAAAAAGATCGATTCCAGGTGTGGTGAGGAGTTTATTGCTTTAACAAGAATATTCTCATTACACCTTGTAATTATTACATGAGGAAGTATTGAAGTCACCTGTAAACTTTTTCGTCGGATGGCTATTGGTGTCTCAGTGTCCGTCTTTGAGTATGTGCAGAAAAAGTGAAGCCTGAAGCGTAAACCTTGTTCCCTAGGTATAGAGTTCACGTCAGTTGTGCAGAAAAATGATCAGTATCATAGCTTTGTATTTTTAGCAAAATATTTAAAATAGAAATGAACTTAAAAATAGTTTAAATAAAAACAATTTAAACATAAACTAAACATAAATGTTGAAATAATAAATTTTAACTTTTAAAAATTCAATAAATAATGTATTCTTTACTTTATAGTTAAAATTTATTATATTAATGTTACTGTTTAGTTTATGTTTAAAATATTAATAGCAAATATTTACTTAACTTTAAGCACTAAAATAATTATTCTGTACTAACTTACCATTAATTAAAATTTTTCTGAATTAACTGGAAAGGGGAATAAATCGCAGATAATTTTTCCGCAATTGCGGTAAATTGCAATTTCTTCAATTTTTGCAATTTCTTAGCAATTCTCTTGCAATCCCTGCATTATGCTACTATGGCAATGTGCTACTAATACTGGCCATGTCGGGCCAGAAGTTCCCTAGCATGGATCCTCTCTTCGACGTAAGTGATGGGCATCTGCACAGCACATGCTCCATCGTTTCGTCTGCTTCATTGCACCCACGGCAAATTGGGCTTGCAACCAGTCCTATTGTGTGAAGGTGTTTATTTAGTTTGCAATGCCCTATCAGAAAACCCGCGATAGTTTGTATGCTGTCCCGGGCCAGTTGCAGGTAATATTTTGCATGTTTACCAGAAGGCTTACGTATTGTTGCCTTTGATTGTTGGCAACCAATTACATTTACCCACCTTTCTGTATGTAGTCTTAGAGTTTCTTCTTTTATGATTGCATCTAAGGTTTTAATGGTCAGCGCAACAAAGGGCTCAGGACCGCATGGTGAGTTACCCGAGCCCAGTCTCGCCAATTCATCAGCCCTCTCGTTGCCTTCATTTCCTTCGTGCTCTTTCACCCAGCTAAGAGTTAGGACGTTGGGTGTAGATACAGCGTCCAGCGCCCGAATGCATTGTAGCACCAGGTCCGAGAGCAGCTCTGCTGTCCGTGAGTATCTTAATTTTTTTACCCCGGATGTTCATTTCCTAGACTATTTCTGCGCAGTAAAGTATACCTATAAGTTCTGTTTGGAGAACAGAGGCATATCTACCCAGCAATATCTTAATATCAAGTTTTAGTTCAGAAGAGAAAATCTTCGCACCTGAACCTGTTTTAATTTTGGAACCATCTGTGTACAGAAATATGTCAGACCCATCGGTTCTTATTGCATTCAGCAGAATTTTAAATCCCCTATTGAATATATATATATATATAGGAGGTATCCTGTCGGCACCAAGATCCGGAAGAAGCAGCCTTTTCAAGCAACCCGTCAAAATCTCCATATGCCCACCGGTCCGTTGCCTATACGTCTAAAGACCCCATGCCTGCATTCTAAGAGCAGCCCTCACAGCCTGTTCCCCCCCGTAGAGATCCAGCGGAGAGAGGCAAAGGAGAGTCTCCAAAGCCGCAGTGGGTGCCGTATGCATCACTCCCGTTATGACCAAGCAGACAGCTCCTTGCAGCCGATGAAAGGAGAACGCTGTCGTTACCAGTTTGGTTCTGGGCCACCAGACTAGTGCACCATAGCATAGCATAGGCCTTATAACGGCAGTGTACAGCCAGTGGGAAATCTTCGGGGAAAAACCTCAAGATCTTCCCATCGCCCTGGGACACTGTCAAAAGGCCATGCCCGCTTTTGTGGTTTTAAAACTAACATGTTTGCCTCAATTTAACCCTTTGTCGAGTATTATACCCAGATACTTGACTTCAGGTGCTATTTTAAGAGGGGTTCCTTTTAAACTAGGCAATTTCATGTTCCTTAGTTTTTTCTTTTTGGTGAACAGAACAAGCTCAGTTTAGGTTGGGTTAACCGAAAGAGACTGCATTAACTCACACAGAACATTTTTGAACTTTCCAGTAAGCAGTATGGTTATGTCATCTGCGTAACCTATGGTATAATAACCTTTCCTATTTAGGCGTCGTAGAAGGCTATCCACCACACAGTCCCACAAAAGAGGAGAAAATACACCACCCTGTAGACAGCCTTTAGTTACAACACTTTTGATGTTTGCGTCACTCACTCCAATTACAACCACCCTACTGTCCAGCATTGAACTAATCCACCCTATGACAGCGCCAGGCACATTGTGTCTCCGTAGGGACGTACATATGCTTTCGAAGGTGGCTTTGTCAAATGCCCCTTTGATATCTATAAACGTTCCTAGCGTAGATTCCCGAATCTGTAACGATTTCTCGATACATCCTACAACTTTATGAAGTGCAGACTCGGTAGATCTTCCTGGAACGTATGCATGTTGATTCTGGTGTAGCGGGTTGTGTACCAGCACTACATCACGAATTTCTCTGTCGCACATTCTTTCCAGTGTCTTTAGAAAGAAGGTGGCAAGACTTATTGGCCTAAAGGATTTAGCCAAAGAGTAATCACTACGACCTGGCTAAGGTATAAATATGTTCAATTAAACAGTTTTGTGCTGACATATTTTCTTGATTTTACTTTAAATGTTCATATATTATAATTTTCGGTTTTATGCAGAAGACAAAATTAAATTTAAGAATTATATTTACAAAGCAAAAAACAACAAACAACAACACCATAACATAGGAATAATATTATTATCATTAATTAAGATGATGATAAAAATATATTTAAGTTTATCTTTCATTTATGCTGAGTATTGCAAATAATGTACTATTCTTCTTCTTCTTCAAGTGCCGTCCTTGCTACGAAGGTTGGCAATCATCATAACTATTTGAACTTTGGATACCGCAGCTCGAAACAACTGGGTAGAGGAACAGCCAAACCATTCTCTTAAATTTCGCAGCTACGATATTCTGCGTCTGCCTACACTTCTCTTGCCTACGATCTTGCCCTGTATGATAACTTGAAGCACATGATACCTATCTCCTCTCATGATATGGCCCAAATATTGCAGTTTACGTGCCTTTATATTCAGCAGTATTTTCTTCTCTTTTCCCATTTTATGCAGCACTTCCTGTACTATGTACTATAGATAAATGAAATCTAAGAAAAATTTCAAAATTGTAGTTTTCACTTTTTTTAACTGTGGTTTACCCTTCCAAAATATTTAAAAAATTCTATAATAATAATTATAATAAGAAGTAATTGTAAAAAAATAATAATGGGTACTTGATAATTTCAATATTCATAAAATCGGGCTTTAATTGTGTGGATAATTATGAAAAAATTTACAAAAACGCATTTTATTATTTATTTAAAATAATCCGCATGATGTTTTTGATTTTTATAATAAAATTATATAAATTATATATTATTATATTATGTTATATAAAATTTATAATTTTTACTAAATTTTGTTAAAATTGTTAGGTTACTTCTGAGGTTGTGGCTTTTTTTAGGCGGGAACCCCGGCTCTTGCGGGGCGCGTGGCATTTTGCCAGCCTTGCCACCCTATAGTTACGCCACTGGTCTTTCGGTTTAAGCCTAATGTAGCTGATGTAGAGAAGTTAAACCCTTTTTCACGATAGTTTTAGACAAAAAATTGTGTTTTAAGATATTTTTCAGCACGATTCATAAAACTTACAGGAAATCTCAAAAGAGATAATGACAAATTACTTTTTCGCTTTATGAAAACCGGCATCAAAATTATTTTGATATGATAAATTTCTGTAATTAACAAAGATGCTAGATGTTATTTATAAAATTGTAGATCAGTGAATAGATTTTATTTGATAATATATTATAATCATATTGGTTTATATTGTATACTTTTTATTTCAATTATGCTGTTTGATATTTTTTTCTTCAGAATAATAATTGTAATGTATTTGGTTTCCGTTATTTTCACTGAAATACTGAAATTGTGAATAGTAGCTGCAAATTTTTGATTTGATAACTAATGAAAATTCTAGCCTGGTTTCAGGTTAAATAAGACGTTATTTTTGCAAGAAAGTTTTGAGAAGAAATAATATTAAATTTATAGCACCATATTTCAATGCAAACTGTCGGTGTGCACCTTAGAGCGTTGCGTTTGATTTCAGGCGTGATCTGAGGAATCACCGATATCAATATTTATGTCGCTATCAAAGTTTGCAAAATACTTGTTGTAACTTGAACCCAGTGGGAATATTAGCTAAGCGCTAACTTTTGATAGAAACACTTTTTCAAGCCAAGTAGTGTAGCCTGTTAAAGTTAACTTAATTTAAGATAATTACGCTAAAATAATTAATTAGATGGCATTATATAACAAATGTTTGTGATATTTTTTATGTTATTTCATTAATTAAGAGAGCTCCTTTTTAACGTCAGCATCAATTTGTGGAATTGCAAATTATGCTAATATTATAATGATACATTCAAACTAATTAGTACTATCTACAACAATGAAGTAAGACATATGAAAAGCCGTTGTTGCGCTTGTTCTCCAGATACCAACGCAATGCCAACTATAACTACATAAAATATTATGCATGCAATACTCAGGAGACTTATGTAACATTTATGCATTTGAGACAGTTTTATTAGAAATTTAACAGTGAAATATAAATTAGACCCTATTAGATATGTTATACTGTTTTGTTTGTAGTAAGTTTATAATTCTAAAATTATAATTTATTACACATTTAATCAACATCATATTACAATGGTAAAAACAATTAGTACAACCGACAGAAACTACTAGTTATATTGCTATTCATTCTAACGTTTCCTTAATAATAATTAAAGTTATTAGTACTTTAATCCAGTTGTGAGTTGTTAAAGTTACTAATCAAACTATAGGCATCGCATAGCTGTTATAAACCGATATATTATAATTCAAAATAACATTTTTTAACAATGATATGAAAACCACATCCTATTATGCTTCTCGATAATCTTGTTAGAGTTATATCACACTTGCTTTGATAACTTACGCCTAAAGTGCTTTTAAGCAAAAAAAGGGACCATTAAAAAGAGACTACTTCAACGGGTGAGCAATTTTAAAAACACTTGGCATAAGTTATACAGCATAAAAAAAATTATTTTCTTATATTATTGTACCAGACCATTCTATTGTTACTCTGGTAGTAGAAAATGTAGCATGTAAAACTACTATATTATATTTTAAATATTATTATTCAAAACTAGAAAAAATGATAAAATCTTTCATTCAAATTTAGCACAATAAATTAAAGTACTACATCATGCAATATTAAAAAATTACTTTGATATATCGCAACGCTCAATTCCTTGAGAACGAAATTGTACGCATAATAATTACCAGATTAAATCAATCCGAGAGCACGAGAATAATTTTTAAACAAAGATTGTGAACAGCAATACGTTTGAGCGTCTAGACACACCAAAACAAAAATAAAATATTTGCAATTTAATGTCCTAAGTTCGTCAGGAAGTAAAACTTCACTTGGCATCGGCGCCAAAGGCAATTATTATTAATAATTATTAAATTCTAAAATGAATATTAAAACTATGTATATGGATGCAGATTCTGAGTTGTAAACAAGTTAGGCTATAATGAAATTTCAATACCTTAGATGCTTTAGTTTGATTCAAATGTTTTACAACAAATAATGTCAAATTAAAACCTGACAGGATAAACATGGTAATGAAACTAACTAGTAACTAATTCTAATTTACATTATTATTTAGATAGAATACTATAGATTTTATAAATTGTAACTGTAGCTATTATATTTTTTAATAAAATTAATTTTTAATTAATTAATTAATTGGTTTCCAGTTTCCAGAACACATATTATAAAATATATCTGTAACTTCTAGAATTTATTCAATTCATTTAACAAAGTTATACTAAATTCATACATTACATAATTTATTGCTTTAAAATTATTCTTAAAAGTTAACAGCTAAAAAGGTTAAACAATAATTAGTCTAGTATATTTTTTTAATAAGATTAATTTTTACATGTCAAATGAAATTGAAAAATAATTTAATTCATAACTTACATAAAATTGTTCAAAATCTATTTAAATAAATGATATAGCTTGCGACACCCTGTTATATAACCGATGTTTCGATTTTCGGAATTTCATCAGGCAAACCTGGAAAAATTATTGAAATGATTGAAAAGTTATGCTATTAAATTCAAAATTCAAACTTGATTATAAGTCAAATTTATTTGACTTTTGTAAAAACAAAAATTATACCTACTTGAAGCCAAAATGAATAAATAAACTTATTTTGAAAAATTCTATACCGGAAAACTAAACTAACCCAAATAGAAAACCTAAAATGAAACGTTAGTTGTAATTAAAAATTACAAAAGTTGTAGATCGCCCCAGTTTCAAGATTTCATGTGTATGAACTTAGTGAAATATACAGGACAGATCTACGTATTAATTAGTTATATTGTTAATATAAAAAATTATAAAAACTTAAGTTTTAAGTTGACGATGGAAACGTTTTTATTGCCGCTTTATAAAACATAATGTTCTTGAATTTTTTAGGCTGCAGTCAAGCATCGCATTGCAATATTACAGACAATACCATCAAATTAAACATGAATTGAATTTTACACTTTTGGCTGAGTTACTAACCCGATTTAAAATTTAAACTGCAGAATTTGTTAATATACGTACCTGAATAAGTTTAAAACCAGTATTATAATAGCAAATAATGTTGAGTTCATCTGAACTGATAAAAATTGTAACAACAGATGTGATATACCTGATTTGTTGTTAAAACTTTAAGAACTTCGTTGAGTTATAGTTTAGCAAAAATTCTTAAGCTGTTATTGTAAAACTGGCCTAATAAGATTTTACAAAAACTGTTCTTCTATTTACCAATGAAGACACCGCCAACTAACAACAATATGGTAGTGTAAATAAAATTATAAGGGTCAAACGCAATTATTTGAGAACAACTTGGCGCTTTTTATGGCGAAAGAAATTCTATGGATGTAGAATTCGGCTATTCGCGTAGAAGATAAAAACAGAACGTCATTTTGTAACAGGGAAATAAACATAGGGATCATAATTATTAAAGTAGATAAAGAAACCTTTAAATTGATATCAATCTAAAACTGCTTGTAACATTATGTTTTTTCTGATGCCACTCGATTTAAAAGCAACCCAAATTTTAAATAACCAAATTTTATTATCACTAAAACTGAAATAATCAAACGGAAAAACATCTATAATATAGACAAAAATGTTATATTTATAATACTAATTTATTATCATCCGTAAAATTAATATAACACAATATTAAAAATTTCAAATCGATGTAATATTAATTAATATTTAATTAATAATATAATAAAAGTTATTTGTATTTTCTATAGCTCTAACTATTTATAGATACGTATAATGTTATGTAAATATTGAGTTGAAAAAAAAGTTGAGTTGTAATTTAATTTTAAATTTGAAATGTAAATATTAGGTAATATTAATTATTTTTAATCGCTTTCGGCATTTTATAGCAAAGAATTTTGATTTTTCTGTTGTCTGAAAGATATTAAGAGTAGATTTATCTTAATATTGCACTTAAGCATTTACTACCGTTTGATTTATTTTACAGCAGAATTTGGGTAAGAGAACCAAACATTGGGCACTAGGTAATCTATCGAAAACTGCTAACGTCGTATATCTTGTGTTTTGTAATTTACTGTCTTCTAAGTAACGAGATCAATACTAAATCCCACAATATACCATATAAGTATACCACATAGTCTTATAAATTTCAAATGATTTGTCAAATGAAATAAACTTATTAAATTATTTAAAATTTACAGTTTATTTTTTTATTGCAAAAGTTTATTCAAAATTTATTAAAATTGTTAACATTATTAATATCTGTTTGATTCTATATTAAAATTGAAGTAAATTATATTTTAAACAGATAATCGGTTTAAAGTCTCTTGAAGTGCAGTGTACCAACGTACGCACATCTAAAGAGCCGATCAAGTAAAATCGAACCTTAAATTAAGGCTTTTGTGTTTCTGTAGTACATATTTCCACAGTATTAAAATTAATTTGACTATAAAAATCCAATTCCAAATTGCATAGTTATAATATCTGATATTATATTAAATAAATATTAAAAAATTGATATAATTAATCATTGCAATGATATATTATATTAATTACTAAAAAAACCTCAAAAACAAAACGTTTTAACTACGAAAACACTATAAATTAAAACAAACTAACTCAAACTAATTTAATAAAAAAACTATCAAACTGGAAACTATAACCGAGATAGGATTAGCAACCAGAGATCTAGTTTATATGCATTTATAATAATTAGATATTGTAATTAGTATATTACAAATTATTGGATAAAATATTTTATTATATGTCAATTGGTGTGCAACTCGATTGATCATATCGTGCAACTTAACCGTCCGGTCAATAACCGGGTACCCGGGTATCCATTTTAGTTTCCAAGGTAGAATTTATTAATATCCCTTTAAAAAATGTTATGACTGCCCGGATCCCCAAAGTTGAAGTAGTTTGACACCAAGTTTTCGTAAAAATTTTTGTAATCAATCAATCAATAACAGTTATTTTAACCATCAAACTCGATACCCCCTCCGTTCAACGACCGGTTACCCGGGTAACCACTACGTTATTTATGTATAAAAGCCGGGTTTATACACACTGAAAAAACCGTTTATCAAAGTATTTATGTATCTTGACTTGTGAATAAATAATAATCATCAATATTGTTATTTAAACAATTTTTATTATAAATAATAGTAAAAATAGTAGATAAAAAATATCAATCCGTTTTATTTTTCATTTTAGTTATTTTTTTCTTTTATTTATAAAATAACACAAATAGATTTAATTTCGTACACTCCTGACATGTCGTGGTTGAAATACAATGTTTATCACAAATAAGGAACTCACATACCGAACATGATTTTCGTGTTTTGCAACGTTTTTTAAATTCGCTCTGGAGACAAACATGTCATACACCAATAATCTTTTTCCTTCTGGTTGAATCGAACTGTGCCTGTCGTGGTTTTAAAGATGTAGATGCTATTGGTTGTGCAAATGGATTTATAGCTCGCCCAAAAAAACTTTCAATCGCCACTTTCGTTGTGATTTGTGTATTATACTAACGATTTTTGACTAATGGAGTACATAGCTCTCTGCCTAGTTGTCAATAAAATAATCGTCGTTCATAAGATTTTTTCGAAAACATATTATTATTCTTATAATAAAGAATATAATATGTATTGTCGTGAAACAAAATATTTCGACCCACCCTGTGCTAAATAGTAAAAATTTGTTAATTTTAAGTTTAAACGTTTGACTTGGAAAAGTGCAGAGTGGGGAGAAAGACAGAGAAGGGAGGCTAGTCGTGGGCCAACTATGGCCGACAGCGGTGCGTGATTTTGCAGGCCCGCTGAATTTGATTTTGATACGTTGAGTTGAGTTTTGATATTATTGTTTAAAATTGTGAGTAATATTTTGATTTTAATTGATTGAATAAAGTGATTTTATGCGTTTGCATTATTGCGCCTTTTTTGGAAGTGTTATTTTGAAATTTGATAGTTTGGATAATTTTTATGAGCGGCTACCGAACGGTAGTAAATTTGATTGATTTGGTTAATTGGGAAAGGAAGAAATCAAATTATAAAATTTGAATTTGCATTGCAAAATTAATAAAAATTTTAAAATTAGTTTAAAATTCGAAGAATAAGGTTTGCATTTGTACGAGCGCGTGGCCACATGCTAGATAAGCCGACGTTGTGGATACGCATAAGTTTGAACAAGCGAGCCTATTTTAAGTTTAACAATAAATTAAATTTACGATTTTTAATTTGGTTTTTGAAGAATTTATTAGTTTGGATAAATTATTTTTGAAGAAGATTTGTTTCGTCACAATATCGTCACAGGAATTCACTACTGAGGTCGAATTGCTCCACCGCAAAAAAAGAGCTAGTCGAGGTATTTTTTTTAGTATGGTAAAGGATTTGATTGTTACAAAAAACAATCAAATACCACCGCAGTATATTGCAAGGTAGGCGACATCAAGAATATTGTAGGAAATTTTTTTATTTTATTTTAGTAGTATATCTCCCAAGCATTTTATTCATCGTGTCCACTCCATCTTTTGACCAGTTATAAAATTTAATAATTTCGGATTTTCTTTGCGGATCTTTTGTACGGAGCCACCAAGTCTTTAACAACTCTCTCGGCAACGTTTTTTTCACGACCGTCACTAGATTTTCCAGTGTAAATCTGTCCGGTGAGTGGATACGAATTTTCAACATCACATATTCACCATACTTTGATTCCATACTTGGCTGGCTTTGATAGAATATACTGCGCAAATGTTTCGTCACTATCCGATACGTGATCATTATCAGACTCTTCTGCTTCGAATATTTCATCATATAAATGTTCTCTTCTCTGGGAACGCGTATTTCTATTAGAAGAAGTTTTCAGTTTATTATTTAGGTACCTACTATTTTTTTAAATATTTAAAATATAAAATAGTTTACTCGAAAATAAAAGAAGGAAATTCACGCCTTACCGTCGAAAACTTGATGAACTATCCATCGTATTTATACTCAATGCGATTGTTTATTTATAATATTAATAATTTTGTATTTTTATTCTCACTTTCACAATAAATTTGTACAATATAATTTTTTTGTTTTCACTGCGCTTAAAAACATTTATATAGAATCTGCATGGTTCCAACACAATGTTACGTCTGAAGATCGTTCTTCTGTGCTGTTCTTGGCAAGGGCATCTAACACTCTCGTGACTGTGCAGTAGGGGAGGTACCTGAGCACCAGATGACTGTGTTTTGGGGTTGCTATTGTTATTTCACATTCCATGAAACCGGCCGTCTAAACGCTTAGCCATGTGACGCGCAGTAGGTAGATACCCGGGTAACCGGTTATTGAACGAAAGGTGAAAGTTTGGTTATTGACCGGACAGTTCAAGGCAGCACTAACCAATCACTCTACCGTAACCTCCCAAATTTTTAGGTTGGTAACTTACAATGAATCAATCGTTAGTGCGTTATAGAAAGAAGGACAAATAAAAAAACGCGGGTGTTCGAAAATAATGTAAAATATTATTTGTTTAATATTAAAATATCTTTAAGTATACTAGATATTAATAAAGGGATGTTTATTATTAATAATAAACTAAATTAAAATAAACCATAAAAAATATAATACTTATACTGCGTTTTACGTTCTGAAAAACTTATTTGGACCATGTTCATAAGAGCCTTAACTCAAATTTTAATAAAACTAGAGTTAATAATTACTATTTATATTTGTATTATTTATTTAAAATAAAATTAACATAATATTAACTGGTTATTTAATCCTAATAATCGATGTTCATTAATAACATTTTTTTTTATAATTATTATTGTAGAAATAACATAATATTTTGTAATAAATCAAAACTGAGAAATTTTGACATGGGCTATGAATGGCGCATTCAGCAAAATCTTAAAAAAATATTTTTTAAATTATGATAATATGAAACCTTTAAAAGTATTCTCTTATAAAATATTATAAATGTCACTTGGAATACCTACAGCCGACGAATACAGTCAACGAATTAAGCTACATTTAATCCGGATTATTTTGAATAATAAATTAACTGAAATAAAATTTTTAACTTTTTAGTTATTTAATATGGTACATTAAGTACCCTATATTTTTAAAAAATTTCTTCTAATTTTGTGTATTATGTACTTGATGATTATGTTTTTAAAGATTAATAAATTCAAGTCCTATTTAATTATTAAAAGCAATATGAATGTGATTTACAGCGGTTTATTTATTTGCAATTTATTGCACTAAGTTTTCAATTATAAAATAAATTATATATCAATTAGTTGAATTAATTTATTTGAAAATTGTTATTAATTAGCACACATGACAATAAAGTAGAGAAATTATAATAATAAATGTTAATGTAAAATGTAAATACATATTAAAAATAAAATTAATTCAAATATTTCCTTTTCCAAAATTAGTCTCAACAAGTCAAAAACATTTTACTGAAATCTTGTAAATTATTTCTATTTTGTTCTGTTTACTTAGCATGTTAATAACTTAGTCGTCTAAAGGACTATTTTTGAATAAATCTGAAAACTTTTAAACTTTAAAATTGGGTTAATTTTAAATAGTCTTGAAAGCAAACCCATTTTGAAATATTAAAATATTACTAAGATGATGATAAAAATTAGTTTTTTGAAATTATACCATGTTCGATGTGACTTAAAGCAACATTCATAAGTATTGGAGAGGTATGAAGTCCGCGATTTAAACCTAAAATTTCCGCTTTGTAATTTCTACCAGTGATCATCTCCATTTCACGTCTAAATTAGTAAAATTAATCGGGTTTTAAATTAACATAATATGTAAAGTGGTGTATAAATAACTAATACCTGATCAAAATTTTGATATTTTGTTACCAAGACAGTTGTTGGCAAAGTTGTTTGGATATTGACAAAAAAATTACAACAAAATTATGCATTCTATTCACTATCTGGCGTCCAAACATCTAAACAGAGCGTTAAAACTATACAAATCGCGGCTTCAAGACTATATGAAATGCTCGAATAAACATAAAAACACGCAAATGGTTTAAAAAAGATTTTATGAAGAGCAAGAAGAACCACTGTAGGGTTTGGTTTAACATATTAACTTTATGTGTGTTAGTAACCTGAACTTCAAACTTTGATAGAACATATTTTCTATATCTATTATTATCGATTATTATCTAATAATTTAAAAAAATAAAAATACAATTTATTATAGGTATTAATAATTGAAGGTGAAGGTAACTTTCACTATACCTAATCATTACGAATAAACCTTATTTTTTGTTCGTATTTAATACATAGATTACAGACAAATTGTCATTGTCAGCTAAAGCTCTTCGGTAAAGACAAATATCGATAGGAAATTGCTTTAATCTTTTTAAGCTGCACCTGAGTCTACTAGATTGATCTCAATGATGCAGAAAGATTATCATCTATTTTTATTTATTTTCTTAAAACGGAAAAGTTTTAAGTACTACTTTAGAGAATTTTAACTTTCTTGTTTTACATTATATTTTTGTAAAAGAATTGGTAAATAATAACATTTCAGAATCAATATAGGTATTAAAATTTGAATAAATCATAAACCGGCTATTTTCAGGCTTTGTTATTAATTATAAATCTTGATTATATTAACTGTCCGCTACCCTTAATGTAAACTAGTTTTCCTTACAAAAGCATCTGTCAGTGACACTTAGGACAAAGGATTAATTAACTATGGTTTGAGAACAATTAAAAATTAAATTAAGTTATATAGTTTTAGGATGCTAACACCAATAATATTTAATGAAATTTAAATTTAATAAAAATATTATATTAGTCTATAACGCTAATAAGAATATTAGCGCGTCTCAATAAATTTAAATTTTATTATTTCTAAATGTTGTCAGAAATCAATAAGTTATTTGATTTGATAACGAAGTACCTTCTTATTTAATAAAACAAAGCATCAGCCCGTGCAAAATAAAATTTTTAATTATAAGAATATAGACAAACCCAAGTAAAATAAACATTTTTTGTAAATCTCGACTAAATTTCGAAACTTTTTACAGGCTTAAAATTAAATAATAAATACTTAATTGCTGAATTTTAAAATTGGCTAAAATAAAGAAGTCCTAAATGATTACTATATATTTCTACACTTTTAAGCAAGGAAAGTAAAATATTTACTAATTACAGTTGGGCCTGATTCACAAGAGATTTCTTTTTATCCGGTAAGTTTAATCTTTTTAATAAAAGAATTTGTTTAATTAATTACAGGCACTTAAATTAACCTTTATATTATTTGTAGTCTTTTAAGAATATTTCGCATTAATAATAATACAAAATTAAATAACAGTTTTAAACAATGTAACAAGGGATTTTCGCTTACAAAAGATTTTTTAAGTTTTTGTATAATTTAATACAGACACTTAAAATTGTCTTTATAGTAACTTGAATACCATAAGAATATTTTATAGTATTTTGAGAGTATGTCTATTTTGACAAAGTGCTTTGTTTAAAATGTGTCAACATTGCGATCTCGCTCATTAAGAAAGCTACAGATTTGATTTAAATAGGTGACTTTTTACTTTAAACGGGCAATTAAAACAATGCAAACAAATTTTATATAATCAAGGAAAATTAATGGATTAAGCTTTTGCTCTGTTTAATATTTTTTATGTTAAAATAAATAATGATGAGGAAATTAAATAAATTAAATTATTAAAGTTAAACTTGAATTATAAACTTTTCGTGGAATATTATTATACTTATGTATATGTCTGAATTTACACAATTCGATATATTATATTAAATAGGTTTAGTTATATTTATCTATTTTGAAAGTTTTAAATGAGCTTTAAACCTTTTATCAAGTACAACATTCGGACTAGTTAGTTGTTTCTATTAATTTATTTAATTATAGTTCAAATGTTATTCTCTATGAAAGAGAATATTAACAGTTCTCTGCAAATAATAATTTTGGGAATTAAGTGGAAACCATATTCGTACATAGCAGAATATAATATTCTATAAATATGTAATTATATTTACTACCAGTTTTCATGAGTTAATTAAATAAGATATCAGTTTCTAATACATTGAAATAGTAAGCAATTCTTTTGATTATGTATTTGCAGTTTAAAATATCTTGTAAATTAGCAATGTTATAATATAAATATCAAACTACCCAGTAAGATAAAAATTTAATTTTTAAAAATTAAATTTTATGGATACAGCACAGCACAATAATAATTTTGAAGACTCTCTGAAATGGTAAAACAAACTTATAGCTCTTTAATTATTTTTCTACACTGCTGTGTTCATAAAATAATGATCCCGATTTATAAAAACACGTGTTCAACTGAACCGTATAACTATCTTAATTAATTTTAATTAATTAATGGATTATACTTGTTGAATGTATACTTGTAATAATTATAATAATCTTCAATTTTGACGTATGACGTACGACGTGTCGAAGCGTCAGATTAAAATTCAGCTAATTTGCCGAATCTGAAAAACAGCTGAATTTAAAGCTGACGCTTTGAAACGTCAGTTTAAAATTCAGCTAATTGGCCTAAGCTGAAAAACAGCTAAATTTGAAGCTGACGCTTCGAAACGTCAGCTTAAAATTCAGCTAATTCACTGAAGCTGAAAAACAGCTGAATTTGAAGCTGACGCTTCGCAACATCAGCTTAAAATTCAGCTAATTCGCTGAAGCTGAAAAACAGCTGAATTTGAAGCTGACAGTTCGCAACGTCAGCTTAAAATTCAGCTAATGTGCTGAAGCTGAAAATCAGCTGAATTTTAAGCTGACAGACCACAATGGCAGCAAATAATTTGATGACCAAGTTTTTCAGCACCAAATGTTACTTGGACTGTGATCCTTGAAATATGCAATCTCTCAAAATTAAAAATATAAATAATCAAATACAATATAATTATGACATTTTTTGTCGCATAAAGGCTCAGTTTTTCAGTCGTGAGTTAACTTTTTGGTTAGTTAATTTGGTTTAAAATGTAACTAAAATCCGGCACTATGATCGCTTTTTAAATTATCGAAAAATATAGACACAAAAAGCAAAATTATTATATTTTGATATCCGTGTTATATCCAAACCGAATTATGAAAATGCCGTGTTAGGAGAGGATTGATTATGTTAAATGAGGTTATTTTTAATTATTTGTAAAAATTGTGAAAATAATTTTGTTCACAAAAAGTGCCCGAAAAGATCTATTTAATACATTCATATTCAACAAAAAATTAGTTTTAAATTTTTAAGCATATTTATTATTGTAAATGTCGCAATAAAAAATATATTTTGAAATATCACATATTTATAACTTTAGATTCGCTGAAACTTAGTCATTGTTTTACCTGTTTTGACGAAAAACGTAATTCTAATGACTTAAAGGTAAATAACAAATAAAAATATGTTTTTGTTGATAACCCCAAGAGAAATTGTACCTACTTTTCCGTAATTGCCTATAAATATTTATTAAAAATTCGAGGGAGTAGATCAATTTTCACCGATGTTATTACTATGTCACATTCTAGTACCTTACTCAATATGTTAACAATTTAATTTTGTAAAAAGAAACATCTCTAAATTATGTGCAATTTAAATGTGTTCTATTATTCAATATTCTGAATAATGTATATCAATAAGGAATACCAATCAAGTTTGGGTTAGAGAGAACCAGCTGAGGTTTTGAGTGCGTCAACCGGTGATACAGATATGATAAATCACATCTATTTTCACACGTTCTTTTCCATTACCACTATGGCACTGATTTATACCATCTTTTTACCCAATTTGACCGCGTCAGTCAGGAATTCTAAAATTTCTTTGCATATAAAGGTGCCGCATTCTGTTGTAACAGTATGAATATTTTACATTACTCAAATAAAATACAACCATTTTGTTATAAAAGAATAGTAAAATGATAAATCTAGAATATCAATAACACAAGTAAAAGTATGGTAATTTTTTTAAACTTAAGTTTTTATATTTAACTAATAATACCTAAAATTTTCTTTATAGATCATTTGCTTATGAATACAAAAACTATTATATTATGTATGTACACAAATTATATACCTTTATATAATACAGATTTATTTCATTTTAACAAATTTAATCTTGCACAACAAATTACGTTTATCCAATTAATCTAAACAAGTTTTTGACATTGCGATTTTAATTTAGATAATATATTTATTCCAGCTATTCCTTAGGAAAACATATTTGCGTATGTTTTTCTTTGCTCTTTCATTTGTGTTTTATCTTTCATGATTTGTAAACGTACATAATATTTGTTATTTCTTTACTAGTGTAGGTATAATAGCTTTGTTATTGTAGATTTACAGTAAATTTTTGAAATATTTGTTTTCTAGGAGATCCATGAGTCCAACTATGGCCGCTTAAGACAGAAACGCGACACCCAAAGAAAAAGTGCAAGTTTAAATATTATTAACTTATTTATTAATACAGAACCAATCGATATTAAAAAAACAAAAATTATTACATTTCATTAATTATAAATTATATTAAACAGTTTTGAGTTATCTAAATAATAAATTAATTTTAAATTGCAAAATAGGATGGTAATATTAATAGCCGTGGTTGAGAAAATCAGCAAGTTTTGTGCAAAACCTATAATAATGTGGTAATAAATTATTATCCTACTGTAAAGTTATTAATTTTATACCTAAGCTCATCAGCGTAGCTTATACTGGCAAAGTAATAATTGTTAATAATGAAATAATTTTATGAGGACTAGAAAAGATTCTAATATTTTAAAAATATCAGACTTCATCATTCATTCTTAAAAATAATGTCGATATTTTTACTTGTAAGACAATTATGTCGCTTTAAGCTTGCACGCCAATGAAGCCTAGATTACAACTCTGATGTGAAATTGAACCAATTTCAGTTCACTTGCTTCTAAAATCTAATCTATTATCTATTAATTCAGGGTGGATTACTTTCATGCAAGCTATTCCTAAGTTTCATTCAAAATGGGCTATCCAACAAAAACTGATAGGGTTTTTATCATTTGTATGTTTAATAATTTATCTACACTTAACGATGTCGTTTATAATTGGTTTCCTTTAATGAAAAAGTTGGATTTTCATCATATTCCGTAATAAAAACTTAATAGTGAAATTATACCAAGAAAGTTTTTAGATCTAATTTTTTATGTTTAAGTAATTCAAAATACTTTTTAATTAAATACCTATTATATTGCTTGCATAATTTTATTATCTTTATAATTATGAATCTAGAGAATTATAAATATAATACATACAATAAAAGCGTATAAGCAGAATAGTAAACTTATATAGCAACGAAAAATTATTAAAATAGTTTTATGTTTTTTAACGAACTATTCATAATCTTACTTAATTGTTGTTCCGACCGTATATATTACAGTGATACTCTCAAAAAAAAATGTTATTTTCACATACACGTGCTCCGGACCAGCCTATCAATTGCGAGAGATGAGACAATCGTACCTCAGGGTGCGAGTCAAAATAAATTAAATTGTTATTGTCCAAAAAAATAATTTGTTGTCCAAAATTAATTATTCATTCGCATGTAATTTAAATTCCAATATAAAATTAAAGGGAGCAAAGTATCGATTTTCAACTATCAATTCGACGGTTTATCAATCTTGCACATTCGTTCCTACAAATGTAATTTTAATTTTTTAAATTTTAAATATTCTACATCCAATTTATAATTTTAACTATTCTCTCTCCAATTTAATCACCCAAATCGACTTACTAGCGCTCGGTAGCAAATAATTTCAAATTTCAAAATAATACGCAATAATGCGAACGCATCAAATTTACTTTATTAAACTCAATCAACGTGTTACTCACAATCTAAAAATGACAAATCACAAAAAAATCTCACAAGCCAACAGTCGCACCACCGACTCGTGCGGCGACCCTTGGCAAAAAGCTTTGAATTCCTCGTTATTCGTTCTACCAAATTCCACCATCTTACAAGTCAACTTACGAAAATAAAGATTTTCATCAAAATGCATAGGATGGGTCCGAATCACTTTGAAACAGGACAATATTTATTTTTTTAAATAGTATTACTTACATTCTGTCCATCTCAGTGGGTAAAATAAAATTTTCATAAGACTCTTTTTCAAATTAATAATAATGATTAAAATTCGTGCTATTATTTATAATGTAGCATTTTAAAACCCAAGGAAAGAAATAAATTTTAATTTATTTCGCTTGTTTATGTTATTAAACTGACAAATAAATGTTTAAATTCAAAGTTTTATGAAATAAAGTTTTACTTGCGTTTTGATAAATTTACTGGTGGCTTACAACGAGTGACCACATGTTCGCATTTCTGGAACATCAATGAAATTTCCAAACAAAACGATCATCCATCGACCACTACACAAATGCTTAAACATTTATACTTCTTGATCCGATTATTTTCAATTCCAGCCGTTAAATACCAAATCCATCTAATTAGTTTGATTTCAATTAAAAAATATCATTTGCACGTGTTAAATTATTCACTTCCTTTTGATTTTCTTGAATCCTTTTACGTGAAGTATTATTCTAATCCTTTCAATAATACAAGTTAATGTAATTCCCACTTCAATCTTGGACTTATTATACGAATAATATTACATATTATTAGCTAAGCGCCACCTTCAAGCCTCGATGACCAAATGTCTTTATCGACATTTTCTTCTTCTAATTACGCATTCACAAAGTTTCTTTATGAAGAATCGTTGTTTCCTATTGCTATTTCAAAATTTTACCAAATTTTCTTCTTGTAAGTAAGAAAAATTCAACTCATGTTTGTTTTTTATTATTTTTCAAGAGTTTAAGTGCATACTCAAGATTTTACAAAATTTTTACAATGTAATTTTTTTTAACAAATAATTAAAAAAATTGCCTTCTAGTCAATATTTATACCCTTAACGACCTCTGTTGATTGTTTCCTAAATCTTTAACGAATCGATAATATTTTGTAATCATCTTCATAATTATCTTATGAATAACTCAAAATTCAAAGTTGAATTTAAAATGATTACTATTATAGTTCTTTATACTCGATACTTCAACGTAAGTTAAAATTTTACTTGCGATACAATATCAATAATTCTTTTAGTTTTACTTGTGAAAATTTTAAAACAAAATTTGATCTTTATTATTAACTGTCGTTCCAGAAAATGCATAGTAATATATACAGTTACTCGAAAAAGTATTCGGGCGCTCCTATGCTAGCAATGTAAATTGTTGTTTTTGAACACTGTTTTTATCATATAAAAATCGTTTTTACAGCAATACTTATTAGACATCTTTTGTCGTAAATTTCTTTGTCTTCATTTTTCTTCCTATACATTTTTCTATGTTGTCGCCTCGTTTTTGACTGATCGTGACTTAAAGCAGACTCGGTAAAACATTTTAATAAAATTAAAAATGCACAATGGAATTCTTATGGGATTCTCAGGGGATTCCCATGAGATTTTTACCAAGTCTGCTTTAAGTCACGCTCAGTTGAAAACCAGGCGACAAAATAAAAAAATGTATAGGAACAAAAATAAAGACAATGAAATTTACGACAAAAAATGTCTAATAAGTATTGCTGTAAAAACGATTTTTATATGATAAAAATAGTGTTCAAAAACAACAATTTACATTGCTAGCATAGGAGCGCCCGAATACTTTTTCGAGTAACTGTATAATAGGCATTTTGTAACGTTTAAAATACAGAAAACCATTTCATTGCTCTTTGACACAGTCAAAATACAATCTCCACTTTTCTCACCTGCCAACTTTAGTAAGTTACAAATATGAACATGATAACACCTGTTCCATAGATTTCAGTTTTTGGTTAATAGAAACTACGAACTGTTGTCAATTAAGCTTAATTCAAATTCTATGGATTGTGTTGTAATGTTGCAGTCCACATTAAAAATAATTTAATTAAGGTAATTGCGTACTTTAACTGTCACTAAGAATCCCCAAGAAGTATTAATAATAAATTAATAACAGGTTTAGTATTCATTGGATTAATCGAGTATTCCATGCACTAGTCTCCTGCAAAACATCTTTCTTTATGTTAATAATTTTTAAATTTATATTTTTAGTCGTACCTTATTGTCGTACGCACCTTATTGCAGAGCTGCATTGCCGATAGCTTTAACAGGTTGAATTTTTTGTACTAAAGTCATCCTCAGCGGTCAAAAGAGCTCAATCTTCGCGACGGTTGTTACCCCATCTTTTAGTGGAAAGTCTCTTAAATACTTCAGTTCTCAAAGATAAAAAATGTAATCTAAAATGATCAACTTTCTAGTACCTCTCAATATAAGAATTAAAGGTATAAGGATGAATAATTTATTATAGTAGAACGTAATAAGTAAAAGGCTTTTATTTCGTACGCTTTGGATATTGATTTTCAAGGCTTTTATGGGTTGTGGATTTTCTGCATAAACTTGATTTTTCACATAGCCCAACAAGAAATAGTCATCATCATCAGAAATAGTAATCACACGACTAGGCGTCCAATAGACTGCAGAATTACGCAAAATTATTTAGTCAGGAAATTTTGTACGAAATAAATTAATTGTTTTAGTGGCTGTGTAGTATGTGGAGCTATCCTGCTACAACCACATATCACTTACAACCGTATTATCAATAATATTGTGATAATGCAATCCATTGAGAATAACAGCGTTTTTAACCTCATTTTCAATAAAATACGGAATAATCATTCCTACAAACCAAAAAGCCCATCAAACAGTAACATGAGGAGATTGTAAAGGTTTTTCAACCACTACTCTTAGATTTTTTGAAGTTCAAATGTGGCAAATTTGATTATTTAAATGAAAATTAGCTTCAAATTAGCTCAAAAATTAGCTCGATTATTTTAGAAAAATTATATGACCTTGTTCAATGATAAAATTAACAAACTGTCGACAAACAGAATGGTCGGCTGGCTTTAATTCTTGCACCAACTGAACCTATTAAGGCTTTAGACCTAAATATTTGCGCAAAATTTGCCATGTGGTGGTCGGGAATAAGTTTAATTGTCGAGAATATCGTGGATAATATATTGAAATCATTCTCAATACTTTCACGTACAGCAGCAATATTATTAGCCGAACGACCCAAAACAACACGTATTGTTGTTGATATATCATGTACCGAACCACTACACTCAAATTTAACCACCAAAATTAGTGGTCTCAGAAGAACAATTATAATGACTGAAAATACCCAAAATTTTGCGATATGTAGTTTTCAAAGATCCATATCATTATCCTAGCAGATTTTAAATACTTGTATGCGATTTTTGGTTTAAATTGAAGATATAATAAATGATAGCTCTATTCCTTAACATACTGCCATATCTCCAACCTTATAAAGTTACCTAATTTCCTCCCTCTAATTTACCTTGGTTGCGGAACATGCATTTTTTAGAATGAGACTCTTTTTTATTTTTGTTACCTTCATTTTTTAATGAAAATCAATGATATGCGTCAATGTAAATTTTAATTTTTAAAACAATTATTAAATTTCAAAATAATATTTTATCCCAATTCAAGTTTTAATAAATTTAAATATACTAGTCGATGTTTTTAGACTTTTTTTAAAAATTTTTATAACCTGTTTACGTCTTAATTGATTCATCATTTTGTAATAGTTGGTTCTTCAATTTGAATTACCGCCTTCTCAACTCAAAGTTACAAACCAAATCAAAGCTGTGATCGTCAAACAAACCTCGCACGTTGTGATCTCCATCGTAGTAACACTTACAAGTCTTTTTAAATCTGCGGATGGCTCTTTGAATGCTAACGTCGTTACCTCGTTTTAACCTCAAACTTAAGCTTACATGTCCAGTGGCGTAACCACTGCTAGGACACCTGAAAGAATAATTAGTACACACAAATTAAATAAAACACAGGATTCGGTTTAACGATGAATATATTGTGGTGGTATTTTATTAAAAACCTTTTCCAACCTAAAATTACCTCGACTAGCTTAGTGGATTCGGTAGAGCATGAAACACCCAGTAGCGAATTCCTGTAGGTCACCCCGTCTGTCTTGCGAGCAAATAAAAACTCTTATTTTTGAATAACGAAAAAATGTTGGTTTATTCAATGGAAAATTTTGGTAGCGACAAATTTCGCTATTTGGCTTTATAGTGTAATGATGTTCGACCACTGATTTTGAAATTTTATTTACTTTACTCAAAATCTTGCTAAATTTCAAACTCATTTGTCGGAGTGTTTAAATGTGTATCGAATAATAAAATTTTATAAAGTAATACAAGTTTTGGTTTTTTATTAATAAAATGTTTTTACTAGGGTAATTTTTTTATTTTGAAATACCTTGCATAAATCTCGTGCGCGTTCGTGTAAGTGGCTCGTCCTGTCGATCACCATTTGCTTCCGTACCAGTGAATATCACACGTGTTGCAAAGAACAAACTTCAGCAGACCACCTGGTGTAGTATTAATATTCAAACTCAATCAGATTGAAACTTATTAATCTCAAAACCGTTCGTCCAATTTTCAATATTATCCAATTTAACTAACTTCAAATTTAACGTAGGTAAGTGAATTTGCATTAGCATTAAAATTTTTAATCTTTTTCAAAATGGCCTCTGCTTCTAACTTTGACCTTCGTAAAATTTTACTTACGATGTCTTCAAATTTTAATATTTTCAGCAATTCTCTACTGAAATTGACGATTTTTCATAAATATTCACTTTGTGGATCCAAAACTAATTTCTACTTAGTTTCTAAGTAAAAATTATACTATTCGCAAATTAAAAAACGCACTACGCAAATTTTAGCGTTCAACTCCATCCAAACCCTCTGGAAGACCTGGTTTCAACTTTAAGAAAATTTATACCCCGTAAGTTCTTCAACTACGTACAGGATGTTGCACAAATTAATATTCTTTTCTTTTATCGTAGATCGTTTTCAAAGCACTGCACAAATATCACTTATTCCAACGTTTATAAAAATTACAATAAAAATGTGTTGCGGATGTGTTTAAGTATAAAATTTAGCCTTTTTAATTTTTCTCTGAATAAATTGTAACTTATTTGCTGTACTTAAAACAAATAAAATGATCACGATCTGGACTGTTTGACTGACTGAACAAGAAATCACCAGAATATTTTAACTAAAAAAAAAAAGGTAGTCCGACAACCAATTTACCAACAAAGTTAATCTCTTTGATATCATTTAATTCAGAATACTTTAGTTTGAAATTTGATTTAATAACTGTTCGATAGTTAATTCCTCTGATCGTAATGTTTTCTAATCGATTATTCATATTTAATGACCAACCACAATCTCTATAATATTTTGTAAAGGAAGCGTATATATGTATATCGATGTTCAACTCAATTGTTTTTATATCATGTAAGACCTTCAAATAATAAACCCTTATTCTAAATTATCCGCTCTTATATAACTAATACCTCGTCAACTTAAACTACCACCTTTTTAATATGTCGTCAATTTAATTAATATGTCGTCACTTAAATTTCTAATTGGTCATTTTCTTAAATCTAAATAAATCGTCCCCCCTCATACTTAAACTAGCAAACAATCATAGCCGCGAATAATCATGAAAAACTTTGTTAAAACAGTTCTTTAATATCGTAATTCAATTGGTATTACCTTATACGTGATCCCAAATAATCATAAGGAACTTTGTTAAAATTTATTATTAACTGTCCTGAAATATCAGAATTTTGTAGTATATTATTGAGATATTTGAAAAAAGAAAGAGAGAAACATCACAGCATTTGCTTTGTCACTTCCGGCCCTATATACATAGTTTAACCTTTTCAATGATGAGCCATTACTGCGATATTTTGCCAAACCATCTTATGATTTTAAGCGTCCACCTCTCCTTTCTTGCGCAATTTATCTAAATTAAATTATCTAATGCTATATATATATTTCTCACTTCAACAACCGCTTTTTGTTTTATATTATCTTAAACAACTACTCTTATTTCTTATTTAGAACTAGTCACCGCTCGTTACGCACCTTATCATTGGTCACACATTATATGAATAATCAATCTCTTCCATTAAATCAGCACATCCCGTTTTTTAATATAATAGTATTAAATCACAATCTCGAACAGTAATTAAATCTTATTTCTGAAGATGAAGTAAATTTTGAATTAGTTTAAATGCATACACGTGGCCCGATAACCTAATACGAAAATTTCGAACTCTCCCTGTTTTATTTAAAACATTATAATAAATAAATTTATTTAACTTACGTATTTAAAATTGTCGATGGCCACGATTTTATTTCAACAAATTTAAATTAAATTACTGAATAAAATTCTACACACTGGTTCCACAAAAATCAAGTGTTCGGCTTCTCTGCAGAATCCGTAATGGCTACCCTCTTGAAAAAACCTAACGGAAACCCACCACCTCTTTTTTAAACCCCCTGTTGCCAAATCGTTGTATTTTAAAGTAGCCAAAAATGAACTAAATTTAAAATTTTGCGCCCATTATATTCAAATTCAAATTTACAATATTACAATTTTCAGCCTTTGATCGTCATTAATTTTTATTGTTTTCTCATTTGAGGATTCTTATGTCTAAAAATATCTCTTTTAATTAAATGTAGTGAATTCAACGAATTTTCGGGTAAATATTTTTTATTTTGAAATAATTTTATAACCAAAATCTGTTCTTTGTTTTACAACTAATTAGCAAATCAACATATATCATGGACTCTCATCTTTGCAGGAGCAATTTTGCACTACTGAAGACTTTTTGTATTAAAATAAAATAATTTAAATTAATTGTTAAATAAAAAATTCATGACAATACATAATATGTGAAAAACAGAAATGACAAAAAACTAATGATAGATCAAAAATCATCCTTATTAAAAACAAAGTCCTTGTTGAAATACTCCGTAATTTACGGCCAACAAATGTACTATACTACTTAATATGATTCTGAAAGGTTGATCAAAGATTCATAGCTATAAACAGTATATTTTTGCAAAACAATTTTTGAAAATAATATTATGATCGTTTTCAAATTAAATTAAGGTAATTAATATTACTTAAGAAACATAGTAGACAGATAGAATCTTATTTATTATGTAATATAATATATCATAAAGCAAATGTTCATGGTTATCTAATTCTGATTATTTGCTTGTATTTGAATGAAGTAACCTAATTGGTTTACATTTCATAAATGAGATTTTCAATCATATCCGTTAGCACCACTTACACTTAAAGGGTTAGGAATTCCAGCCTTTAACATATTAAATGTTTATATAAAACGTACATACAGAACGTTTACTCATCTTAAACTTCCGAAACTAAGAATGTGTTTAACTCGAAAATTTCATTTTGAATTTCCCAAAGTAAAATTAAAGTCTATCGAAGAAATTTTTGTAAGAAACTCAAGGTTGACGTAATTAGTTAAAATTAAAAACGTCAAATATTATTTTTGCTTTATTAAATATTATAAAATTGCTTGAACAAATAATGTTGAAACTGATTACTTTTAAAGATATTTAATTAAATATCTAGTAAGTTTGCTAATGAAATAAGTTAAAATCTATTTAAAGTTAGATAACAGGATGTACTTGTCAGTTGCACTGATTTAATATACTAAATTATATCAGAAGTATTTAATTATTTCAAAATAAACAATTATATACTTTTACACAACGTAACATAACTTTTCTTACGTTAATGTTACTAATTAAAAAAACAGTGTCTATCATAAATTTAATTATTAGACAAAATATCAGTGACTATTTTTAATATTTAAGTGCTTCTTCTGGTAGATTACATTAATTATTTGTTATTTACTTTTATGCTATTATAGTATAAGTCTAAATTGTTATTAGCAAAACGTGATAGCTATATTAACCACGCTGTTTTATTCAGGTATAGAAAACTGAAAACAAAAATTAATTTGATTATTAATTATTATTATTTTTAAGATGGTTTTGTATTTGGTAACTGATAATCTATTGTTTTATAATAAAGATTAGCAGATTCACCTTCAAGAAAGTGAAAACAGTAGAACTCGATTGATGTGAAACTCGACTGGTGTGGATCTAGATTGGTTTCCACATTATTTTAGGTTTTTAAAAAATGTAACAAATAGGAAAGTAGAAAGAAGAAAAGAAAAAGTTTTGTATACGTTTGTATAGTATAGTAGGTTATATGTCATTTTTATTATTACTAGTTTGTGAGATTTTGATATAACGGAAATACGCATATACAAACTTTGTGTTTTATAAGAGAGCGATGCGGGAACTCCAGTTTATGCAAGATCATTAATTATTTAAGTCGTTATTTTAAATTAAATATATTTTGAATAAAATTTTTATATAACTTTTTGTAAAAATTTTAACTTTTTAACAAGATCAGAGCTAATATTAAAAATTTTAATGATAAGATTTATCCAATTTTTTTAAGTTCCTATGCCGCTCAACGGGAAAACGTGAAGAGCTGGATGTAGTGGCATTGTTAACCTTATGTCTCCAAACAAAACCTTTAGTTAAAATTTTATTTCGCTAGTACTTTCTATTCCAAACATGAGAAGAACATACAAACATGTGCTTTATGTATTACTTTATTTCATTTTTTAATTAAAAAAAAAACTATGTAACATTTTGGTCAAAATATGACCCAGAAGTTTTTATTTAGTTTGATAAGGTGATATAATAGATATTTATTAAACTTAGGAATGAAATATAATATTTTGTTCAACGTGTGTAAATTTTCTAAAACGAGGGAGCGTACAGCTCTCGAAGGTAGTATTATATTACCTACTTTATGCTTACTGATTGGCAAATATCGTAGTAAACTGTCAGGGTACCTGATTTTGCCTATTTTGTAGTTTTTTTTTGTAGCTTTTAAACTGCCTATTAGGAAATGGCCTGAAATCTTATCTAGTGCTTAAGAGCTCATAATTTAATAAATTTATAGCTTAGGCATATCTGATATGCATGATATGCCGGACATAAGCTTTTTGACCTGACCTTATATAAATATGTATTATGGGATATTGTAACAGTGATAAACTATATTTTTAATAAGATAAAAATATAATTCCTATCAGTGCTTTTTATTTATAAATTATAATGTCACTAAATAAATAGTTTGTGAAATCGTATACCAGCGGACTTTGGATGAGATGGTTCACTTTTATTCAACCAATTACAAGTGCATTATAATCTATAAAACGTAGTGGATGTAAAATTTACATTTTACAACGTGACAGCAAAATCGTGGAACAGCATTAATTTGTATTGTAATTTATGAACTATCTATTTATTTTTTAGCTTCTACTTCCTGGTGTGTAAAATCGTATATACACAGCTTCATTTTTCTTTGTTCACGTATAATACACAATTTTAAAATTTTTGTGTCAAGCCAATGTTTTTATGTAACACTACTTATATTACTTATTTTGCCCTTATAGCTCGGCGCCGCTCACTTTAAAGATTATGACCACAGGAAAAACCTCTATCGGTACAGTATTTTAAATGCCTTATTTTGTTATTATGCAACATAATAAACTTGATGTTAACATCATTAATTAAACTTGCCCGTATTATAGCGCATATTTATTTTAATAGCAATTTATTATGTAAATTATATCTCCAACAAATACAAGAAGAAAAGCTATTAATAGCTAAATTAAAAGAATAAATTTTCTATTATACCTCAAAATTTATTAAATTAAAATTCCACAATTTCTAAATTGTATTATTATTTTCTTGGTTTTTAATAGTTATTTGTATATTTAGATCAGAAAGTAACGCTTTCGTGTACGAGTAGCTAAAGTCAGAAACTATGACAAGTGCTAGCTAAACAGTGCCCTGTTTAATTAGTTGTTAATGCTTAAATAGCATTTAAAAAGCTCTTTCTGGTTTTAAACTATTTAATAAATCTTTAGCATCACATAGGATGTGCATATTAAGACTTTTTAAAACATGGACAACTTATACAAACACCCTAAGACCATCAGTTTTATTCTTACTGCATTCGATGAGAGAATTCTACACTGAGAGAAATGACTTGATTATAATATATTGTCGTATGTTAAAATCTTTATAAGAAACTGTTTGTAATTTATTTTAAAATTTGTTTAGTTTTAGTTTAAAAATTTGTTACATTTTGTATATTTGAAATTTTTATATTGGTTATTTTTAATAAATAATTGCGTTTCTCGACCCTGTATTGATGATCTAATTCAAGTTAGCTCAGTATTCTCGGGTTTTTTGGTTGCATGTGGATATGCATTGAGTTTTATTTCAAGAACCCAAAAAACCCGAGAAAACTAATCCAACGGTTATTTTCTATTTTCTATAATTTTCTATAATCGAATGGTTATTTTTGTTACGATGTTGGTAGAAAAAAATGCCTTTGGCTAAAAATTACCTATGGAACGGATCTAGATTTTGTTCGTTCCAGATTTATTTTGTGAATTTCCAGTTAATTTTTATTAAAAGTGAGATTGTTTGAGTTAAAATTGAAAATTTGAAAAATATTTTTGAAATTTAAAAGTGGTTTGGATAGAAAAATTCTAATCAAAACAAAATTTAAATTTAATACAAGATAACAGGAAAATGAAAAAAGAATTAAAACAAAAGCTTGATGCAGGTAGTGAGCGAATAATAACAAGGTTGGATGCAATGATGGACAGTGGAGAAAATGCAAAGAATAAAAAGGTGATGAAAAAGAAGAATAAGATTATAAATAAAAAAAATAATAAAATGATGAATAAGAAAGAAAAGAAATTTGGATTGATTAGATTGTTTGCTTCATAAAAATTCTTAAAAAGATTAAAACGCTAAATTGGGAAGAAAAAAAAATCAAGAAAATTAAAATGAAAATTTGAAGATTAAAAAAAAATATGGAAAGGTACCAAGAAAACAAAAATTGAACACATAGAAAAATATGGAACTGAACCAGAAGAGATAAGAGAAAATTTTGAAATTGGAAATTGGAGAAATTAAAGAAAATAACAAAATAAAATTCAAGATCAAGAAGGAAAATTAACCATAGACCAAAGAAGAATTTTAAGAAACGTAGGAAAAGGGGGTGGCAGAGACTGGTGCTAGAGATGTGGACTCCCAAGAGATAAATACATTTGTGAAAGTACCGAAGAAAAAAATGAAAAAAACAAAAATTTGAACAATTTTATTTATAAAAATGTAATTTGGCATGATTAAGAATTGTAAAATATTTGATTATTTTGATTTAATTGATAAATTTAAGTGATGATTTAATTTGTATGTAAAATATTTGAGTATTATTTTGATTTAATTTAAAAAGATTTAATGTTTAATTTTAAAAACTTTCAATTAGCGAAGGAAGAAATTTTATTTCAATTAATTGATTAACTATTGTATTATATTAAATTTTATTTTATTTATGTAATTATTGTTTAATTTTAAAATTGCAATTTAAAAATTTATTTTTCAAACCACGACAACTTCATGAATTTTAATCATGAACTTCTTGGTTCATTCATAAAATTTAGAGAGGTATAATACTGTCGTATTTTAAAATCTTTATAAAAAACTGTAATTTATTTTAATATTTCTTCAGTTTTAGTTTAAAAATTTGTTACATTTTGTGCATTTGAAATTTTTATATTGGTTATTTTTGTTACGATGTTGGTAAGAGATGAGAAAGAATTCCTTTGGTCAAAAATGACCGATGGAACGGATCTAGATTTTGTTCGTACCAGATTTATTTGGAGAATTTTTGATTAATTTTTATTAAAAGTGAGATTTATTTGAGTTAATTTGATTGAAAAGTGCAATTAGAGGTAAAATTTTACTTAAAAAATTATCAAAGGAACGACAAATTTTATAAGTGATAAGAAATATCTGCAAACTGTATCGTATGAAATTTTAACGTTGCCATTTTTGTACTTTGTTGCAATAAAAATTAAAAATTTTAAAAATATTTTTGAAATTTAAAAAGTGATTTGGATAGAAGAATTTAATTATTAAAAAAAATAGATTACAATATTTTGCTATTTAAAAGTTACTTAAACAGATAAAATATTAAATTCTTTTAATCAATCTTTCTCTGAGTTTGCATTGGTAAGTAATGTAAATTTATTGTCTAAAATAACGGTATATTGTTGTTTGCAAATAATTAATCTTGTTCTACTAGCAAATGCATTTTTGTTTCACAAAATGCCTTTGTTGTGATTAAATAAAACTTTGGTAAAAAAACAGTGTTCTATTTTAACAGCACTCATTACTTAGTATTATGTTGAAAACTGCAGTATTATTTTAAATGTTGCATATGATAGTATATTATATGTTTAATATAGCATATGAAATAAACAAGTTTAGAAACTAAAAAAGCCGCAGAGTTTTTAAAAATTCCTACTAAATACGTTATTGTTTTTAAAAAATTGTTAACAAAATGTGCACGCTTTTTGAGTCACTCAATTCGTTAAAAACGTCTTAGAAGTTGCTCTAAATTGAAATTACGGATTTATAATCAAATTTATAAGTATTATTAACAGTGGTATGGTTAGAAGTCAATTGGGAGTGGCTTTGCCTACTAAATCAACAGCTGCAACTATTACTGCAAGTAAATAGCAAAACCGACTCTTATGTAAAAAATTGATATTTAAAATGAAAAATTGATGTTGATCTCTTTAAAACTAACTCCAATAGCAAGGCACACAGAAGAAATTAAATAAAAAAATACTTTTGAAATTTACAGGTAATATAGCAGTACAATGTTTAGTTAATTTTTGTCACATTAAAATATTTTGTATAAGTGATTTTCAGACAGAACATTTCATGGTGCAATCAACGATTGTGAAGAAAAAATTGTTTCACGGCAACATCACCAAATATCTTACTCGATGTTAAGAATGTTAAGCGAAATTGAACGACGCAATAAAAAACAAAAATTAGCAGGATAAGAACTAAGTACCTAAATAATGAATATTACAGTAATATAAAACAATTCTGCAAACAGGATTTTCGCCAAATTTAATTAAATAGATTTCACAGTAGTTTTCTTCATCACATTTTGTTAAAAGTAAAGTATCTACCATTTTTATTCGTAACTACCATTTTCTAATATTTTTTGTTGTTCTATTTACATACATACTGGATTATCCAAGGTGTTATATAAAAATACTATTGAAGTTTCATAATGTTTTTTAGAACAAATTGATGGATAAATTGAAATTGAAAAACTCTGCTTTAAAAGTAAAGAAAACCATCTCGTGGAGATCGAAAACGAAATAGCTATCTCCCTGGTGCATATACCACATCTTAATAGGTCAAAACAGTTTCACGTAAAATATGACATTTTTTCAAATACACTGTTTTGGAAAGGCAGAAAAAAACACTATTAGCTATGATCAAGGTCCCCAGTTATTAAAATATATGATTAATTATCTTGGCTTGCTATTGCAATAATATAATTTAATTATAAACGGATAAAACATTTTACAATTGGAATAAACCCTCAATACCAAATTACAACTCAGAGTTTCACTTATAGATTAAACGTAAACAAAGACTCACAGCTTTAAAGGCTTGTTCAGACACATCCAGTAATTTAGTCGGATGGCTAGTAATTTAGTAACTTACCCATGTGCAGACAGTAAAGTTTGGTTGGGTAGTTTAGTAAGACAATTTAGTTTATTACATTCAAATATGCTATTTTTTTGGTCGAATGGTGTTCTTTCACCACTTACTACTTACCACTGACTAAACACGTCCGGTCACAATTATTTACTTCAGTTCGTTAATAGACATTACATTGTTCTCGGGTTGGTATAAACATACCTCTATTCACTTTATTTTCGTATTTTAAGCACCCAACTAATATGTAATGTTTATCATTTTCTAGACATTAATATTTGCCGTTCTCTCAAATTCTATTATTGAGTTTACTTCTAATCAGGACAAGTTTTATGCACCAAAGTAGTGCACCACTGCACTAATAATTTGATAACACCAAGGAATCTAATCTGATACAATTAGGTTCTAAGGAATAACATTGTATGCACTACACCACTCACGTCATTTTTATAAAAAAAATGAAATTCTTACATTCTGCTTAATTATTTTGTACTATCAAAATCGTCTCGCTAGCTCTGGATAATAAAATTACTACATTAGGCATGCTAAACGTAATTTCTTAAAAACGTGAAAAGAAGAAATTGAACTTTGTGACCTGGAACTCATTAAAAACAATTCAATTTCAAGCACATTGATATTGCGCAAAATAGCCGTACAGAGTTAAAAAAATTTTTATTACTAAACCTATGCATCCATAAAATTTTTTATATAAAATTTTTATCTTATATATATTTTTTATATTACTTAATATAATATAAATTATTAATTTGTGAAGTTTAATAAATTAAAAAGTTTTTAATAAAACTTTTTGTATAATACTATACAAATAAATTTCAGACAAAAGCAATATCCTGTGCTGATAGTTCAATAATATTGAATTTTATTAATGTTTAATTAACTTGTTTTAGTTTTAGTCTTCTTTATAAAATTTTATAACAATCGCAATCCATTACAATTTATTCATCTTTATACAACAATTACCTCCTTTGATAAAATGCAGCTGCATTAATTTCTATTTAATATTCCAAAATAACTTGCCAGAAAAAGACAATAATTGTTCAAAATAAAATAAATAACCTGATTATTTCAATTTAAATTTATACTAGTGCATCGTCTGATTATTCACGTTTATCAGAAAGTTATCTTTTCTTTAAATTCAATAAATTTGATATAATTTTATTTTCTTCTTTTAATAAAATCAATCAACTGATTATTATATATTTCCAAATTTGTTACACTACAATTTATTCAAATCAAGGAAAATCTTTAATAGCGCAAAAATCTTCTATACTTAAACCGAAAATACTTCCAACCTTTACCAGACTCCGACTTACAACAATCCAACTGAGCAATCAAAAGATTGTAAAAATAATTTATTCCAAATAGAGGCTATTCTACAGAACACAGTACTATGTAAAAATGAAAAAAATATTTATGTCTGTAATATTGTAAATTTGAATTTAAATATAATGGGCGCGAAATTTTAAATTTAGTTCATTTTGGTTACTTTAAAATACAACGATTTGGCAACAGTGCTTTTTAAAGAAACGAGGTGGTCATTTCCGTTTGAAATTTACCGTTAAGATTAAAGAGGGTAGGTGGAAGCCATTACAGATTCAACATTGAAACCGGACGGCTGGTCTTAGTGAAACAAGTGTGAAAAACTTATTCAGTAATTTGAATTTAAATTTGTTTAAATACAATCGTAGACATCGACAAATTTAAAATACGTAAGTTAAATAAATTTATTAATTATAATCTTTTTAAATAAGACAGGATCGGGTGTTAGAATTTTCAAGTTAATACGTAATAAGTGATCGAACACGTGGGCATGAGTTTAAAACTAATTTAAAATTACTTTATCTTCAGTTTTAAGATTTAATTATTGGTTTGAGATTATGATTTCTGCATTATTATATTTAAACGAGAAGGCTAATGTAAATAAAGGGATTGATTATGCGTATGTGACCTAGGAAGTATCTTTATAATACAACTATCGATGGTAATTTGAGGTAATTGCGGCAATACAAAGTAGGAGTATTTGTTTAAGATAATAAATATGAAGGCGGTTGTTTGAAATAAAAAATATATAGCATTAGATAATTTAATTTAGATGAATTGCAAAACAGGGGGGGTGGACGCTTAAAATCATAAGATGGCCGCGGCAACAGGTCGCAGAAATGGCTTACTGGAAGCTGTAACCGCAATAGGACGTTTTTAAGTGATCTGGCAAGTTCGGTAAACATGTTGCTTATTTTTATTTTTTTCAAATATCTCTCAATGAGATAATACCAATTATGATATTGCAGGACAGTTATTAAGAAATATTAACAAAGTTCCTTATGATTATTTACAACCACATATGGGATAATACCAATTACGATATTTAAGAACTGTTAATAACAAATATTAACAAAGTTCTTTATGATTCTTTGCGGCTACATAATAATTTAAGATGATTGCACTAGTTTTAAGTATAGACGATTTATTTAGATTTAAGGAAATGACCAATTCAAAATTTAAGAGGGACGAACTTAGATTAAGCACTGACGACGTATTAATTAAGTGACGATCTTAGTTTTAAGTTGACGAGGTAATAGTTAGGAGCGGATAATTTAGCATATAAGGGTTTATTATTTAAAAGATCTTACATAATATAAAATAATTGAGTTGATCATCGAAATATATATAGGCGCTTCTTTACAAAGTATTATAAATATTGCGGTTGGTCATTAAATATAAATAAACAATTAGAAAACATTACGATCAGAAGAATTAATTATCGAACAGTTATTAAATCAAATTTCAAACTAAAGTATTCTGAATTAAATGATATCAAGGAGATTAACTTTGCTGGTAATTTAGTAGTTGGACTACCTTTTTCTTATTGGTTAAATAAATATTCATCGTTAAACCGAATCCTGTGTTTTATTTAATTTGTGTGTACTAATTATTCCTTTAGGTGTCCTATCAGTGGTTATGCCACTGGCACATATAAGTTTAGATGAGGTTTGAGGTTAGTAAACAAGGTAACGACGTTAACATTCAAAGAGCCACCCGCAGATTTAAAAAACTTGTAAGTGTTACTGCGAGGGGGATCACAACGTGCGAGGTTTGTTTGACGATCACAGCTTTGGTTTGGTTTGGAACTTTGATTTGAGAAAGCGGTAATTCAAATTAAAGAATCAAATACCTACTACATGCCTCACAAAGATAGCTCAGTATATTATGCTGGTCAGAATTGGTCAGAAAATGACAGAAAAAATAATTTTTTTACTGGCATTAACTTCTATGAGATAATATATTGACTTTAACATTTTTTTGAACTTTTATATTCAATACTTAACAAATATTTTGTTGCCATCCAAAATAGTGTCCGCCTTGTATATATTTTTTATATTTCATAATAATTTTATATACTATTTTCTATGACAGAAATGAGAGATATACTAGTAGATCCCAATACTTATTATGCTTCCTTATATTATCCGTTCATTCATTAAATTTATGCGGTTATGTACCAATCTAGCAGTTATATTGCTTTCATCAAGTTTATCAGGCTGAATTTATAGTGGTCTAAATTTTTCGTTTGTCTCAAATTTCTCGAAGAATTTATTTAGAGTGTATGAAGAGCGTACATACAAATATTCAATTTTGCATAATATTTAGATATTTTTGTTGGCACTATAATAATAACGTGTATCATGTATACATCGTACTATGTACATATGGGTAATAATTTCTGTCACTTCACCCGGAAGAATCTAAATATGACGCTCGTCTACTGAAATAACGACATCATACATGTTTTGCGTCAGTGAAACTTCTTGAGGTTTAAAGTTTGTAGTTGTTACCAAAATTTTGTTAAATTTGTCTAGAGATGATTAGTCGAAATGTAATCATTTGAAATTATTTTCATCGTGACTGTCATTGATAGAGATAGAATTTCAGCCATTATTTTCAGGTAATGTTTTCCTAACAATATTAGGATGTAAAATTAATATTGAGAAACTATTTATGATGTAGTAAATTTTAGATCATTATCTGATTAGAAGCAGATGATAATCCGTTTCTCGATAATCAATTTTCATTTTTAAGCTGAGAAGCGCAGGAAATGAGTTAAACTCTTTCCCAATTGCATCGTTTAAGATCATCCTGTATATTATCTTAAATTGCTGTTATATTTTATATTAAACGGACACAAAAATGTCTCATAATTTTCTCATATATTTTCTTTTCCGATTTTCTCAAATTGAAAAACCGACTGTGACTCCTTAAAGTAATCATGTATAAAAATAGGAATCGAATGATAAATTTTTTAAAATTTGTTTTATTTGGGTACTCTTACTGTAGAGTAAAAATTGTCCACGTTCTAGAAAACTATAGTATATCATAATCATTTATTTTAAATGTAAGTACTATTTACAGACAGAAACGCGATAAATTTAAATATTTTAGAAATTTAAAATTTTACATTTTATTTGATACAATCTGTTATTATACAGCTGCCAATTGTATGAAATATTCGGCTAACTATTATCTTCCACTAGATAGGTTTTTAACCAAACTATTGTAGGGTAAATTTGAATACTGCATATTTTCAAAATAATATGCTTTTAATTTTACTCAACCTGTAAAAACTTTACTCTACGATATTTAGATTGTGATAATATTCTGCATAATATAATTGTAAGCAAACAATTGATGCACTCAATAGAATTGAAATGCTTATAATTATTATGTGAATTTGTACCTATTTAATTAAAATTTATTACATTATGTGCAGCAATAGTATAATATATTAATATGATTACAAAATATCATCTGGTAATACAAATATTGTATATTTGAGTCCTTTTTATTAAATATTATTTCATTGCATATTAATTTTTGATAATCGACGTCGTTCAACTCGCTTTGAAGTGGAAAAAGCTATTATTAAATTGCATTGCTATTGTGCTGTAGAGCAAACTTGCAATAAATTATGACACACACCGCCTGTTTGTAATTATTATACTTTGCTTTAATAAATACATTAATAAAATTTTAACTTTATTACATGCTGTAATTGAGCAAATTTTTATTATGGTTCCAAAATTAGTTAGATGCTTAAAAAATAACGTGAGATTGGTTGCAAATTTGTTTATAATTTTTTAATTTTGATTTTCAAATAAAGATTATCAAATTAATAATATAGGAATTTGTCAAGTTACCAATGATAAAGCTAAATAGATTTTAAGTAAACTAAAATTAGACAAAAAAAATTTAAATTAAAATTATTATTTAACAGAACAAATCGAAAATATTTTCATCAACATTTTTTTAATGTAAAATATATAATTATTCCGCTCCTGATATTTTTCTATTTAAAAAGCAATAAGATTTTAAACTCAATAGCTACAAATATTTTAAAACAGCGAGTTTCAAAACATGGCATTTAAAGAAAATATAGAAATAATGATATAATGTAATAAACTACGAAATATTCTTTATAATAATTTCATAAATTATCTGCGTTGAATGCAATTTTATTTAAACCTTTATACCTACCTTTTAGCGATGCTCTACACATAGACTGTGCATTGTTTATTAATTTTCAGCTATGATAGAACAATTTATTATTTTTAAAGAATTTAACCGCAAATAAGAGTATAAATTACCAGCAACATTGCAATGAAAATTTAAGTAATTTCTAAATCCGCTTTGAAAAGCGAGATTAATCTCGGTTGTGTATTGCAGTAATTTATTTTGTACACTTACCACTAACAAATTTAAAATTGTTTATAGAAATAATTCAGAATAAAAGTTTTTCGATTAAATTTTTCATTATTCTCCTTCATAAAGAGTTTCTAATATAATCGTTTATTTTTACTTGCAATTGAAAACACTACATAACTTGCAAACAAATTTCGATTAGTTTAGTTAGTAATTATCAGCTAATTAAACAAATTTATTTTCATCTGCTTATTAATGTTATGAACTGTTTATTTAATCTAGTGGTTGCAAAAGATTTTTGGATTAAACGCCAATTTTAAAGTTCTTTGTAATTTGAATGTCTGATGTTAAATCAGATAAATTGGCAAAAAACCAATAGAATGACTAGGAAGCGAGAAACCGCGGTTCTTATCTGAATATCTGAATACCCTTCGGCTGGCTATAAAGACGTCAATGTGAAACCATTCCGTTAATTTATTGTAATGTAACATAAATAAGTGTTTGGTACTTGACCAACTACGGTGGTGTTACAAAACTACTATTAATACTATGATCATATTAATTATTTTACATTGGTCTTCCCTTGAGTTCCAGCCTGGTACCTTATCTGTAGCAGCTGCTCTCTCTAGCTACTGAGCCAAACATTCATATAGGTAAATATTATCATTAGACTTAATAATAACAATTATTTTAATTTTAATTGATCAGTAGGCAATAGCTACTTTTTTAGCTAATAAATTCAATCTCTTTTGGTTTATATTAAATTTATTAGTATTGCTGATCATATAAAATATTTTTTTATGAACTTATATTACTACAATAAAATTGTAATATATTAAAACGTTACTCTATTGCAATTGGAAACGGTGTACAAAATTTCAACTCTATGGGATGTGGGAAATATGATTAATAAAAGAAAATTTTAAAATAATACAATTTTAAATCCTTCCTACGCTCAAAAAACTGAATCGGAAAAGAATTCTATTCTTTATGTTAATAATTAATAAAACCATAGAATCAATCAAATAAAAATTTTATTTTAAAACTTATCAAAAAATTTTACATCAAAACTTAGAACTCTACTCTCCTCAAGCGCAAATCAAAATTAAACAATTTATCAAAGTTAAAATATTGGGAATTTCTCGCGTATAACAAAACTTTACTAACTTTACAAACAATAATTTTATGTTACCAATTTAACCTATCAGTTTATAATAAACTAATTCTCAAAGTTTGGCAGAAAAAAATCTTATTTAGTAAAAATAACTGTTAGATCAATACCAATTCATATTGTACTTTAAAAAGTTAGTTTAGGCGCTGCTTAATAAATCTGAAATTTTAGCAGTCTTTTTTATAATTTTTTTATCAAAGATTAATCATTAATTAATCAAAGATAGAAAGATATCAAAGATTATCACAATGTGATGTGAAAATAATTTTATTAATTATAGCCAAATTTTACTTAAAAACAAGAATTTATCCTTTTCTAAATAGATCCGTGGCTTACTTATTATATTTTGTTTTCAGGAGATTTCTTTTTATCATTTGGATTATCTCAGTTATTTATTTGATTCAAGTTTTGTGTGTTATTTACATTTATTGTTTTGAGGGAAATGTTTTTACGTATGAAAATAATAGATCTTTATTTCAAATATATTTTTAACTTTAATGAAGACCGAAGTAATATACAAACTGAAAAAATTTGCTTAAACTACCAATATTTTTAACTATATACGATGTGCAGAGCTGAACATAATATGGAAACAACAAAAATAGTACAGACTATTCGCATTACTTCTATTGCGGTGTTTTGGCTCTTATCATCAAAATTAAGAAATAATTCAAATAATTGTATTTTTATATATTGAATAATTTATAATACCAGCAGTGTGGTGTAAGGTTTAAATCGACATGTTACGGAGCGGGAGACCGCAGTTCGATGCTTGGTTGCGCCAACTGCACTGCTGTGATCTAAAAAGTCTAACTTACATCTTGGGACTATACTCGCCAACACGCATTGGCAAGCGTGGCGTTTTAAAGCCTACTAAACCTCTCAAATAAAAATGAGAGAGACCTAACATTCAGAAGTGGATGGATACAGGCTAAGAAGAAGAAGAAGAACTTATGCATATAATTACCATAATTCCTTTACCTAATTTTTTATTTCTGAGATCATTTTGTGATAGTTATAATTTTAAAATGGGTTATTCAGTTAGTGAAACTTTTGCTTGATACTAGAAACGTTTGTATATAATATCGTTTTACTTTTTTAATCGATATAAAATATGTAGTTACTATTAACTTTTAGAATTGAGAGAACTACATTTTAGTAACTACTTTGGTAAAGTTATACAAGCTACTTTAGATAAAGTTCAGGAAACATACATAGTTATAAGATTATGACCGGACTCAATGCTTGGTTACTGTGTATTGAGTAACATAGGGACAACTAAAGATATTTACATACAACCATTATAGTTTGTCATAACTTCATAATGTATTTTTGCAAAATGAATTGACCAGCTCTATTTACTCTTTAACCTCACACGTAACATACGGTATGGCTTATCATATTAAATTAAAGTTGTCGTTTTAAGCAACTTTAGTGGTTTCTTACTATTTTGGAGAAAGCAGCTTTCTTAGAGGAATCATTTTTCTGGATATTCTTCTCATAAATTTTACGAATCAACTAATTCAAATAATATATTTTTATATCGTCAAAAACGGTTTGCTTAATTTTCTAATATTTTTTTAAAAAACGTTTTTCATCGGATATTCTCATGAATCTTTTTATAAATATTATTTCAACGAACATAATTAATAGATTTTATTTGTATTTTAAGGTTTTGTTTAAAAGCGATAAATTTTCAATCATTTGACAAATTTCTATATCTGTCAAAAATGTGTAGCGTTATAATTTTCTTTTTCTAGATCTTCCGTCGGATATTCACTCTAAACAGACTACCCGCTCTAATTACATGGACTGAACTAAGCAATTTTGTATTATGAGGTTTAAAAATTTTGTATATACATTATTACATTATGTAGAATAGTACAGTCGTTAATACAATATTGCATAATTAAGAGTTAGTTCCTATATGTAAGCGGTACTGAAGAAGACTAATGAGCCAGAAACACAGTATCTACCGTTTATCCTTAATTATGGGAATTTTTTGTTACATTTAAATAATATAACTAGAACTTAATATATACTATATTAGATAAAATTAAAGATGCTGGTTCTACACCAAATACAGCAATTAACACTTTCTCCCAATTTCCCTTAATTAATCCTCGATAGACGTATTTTAAACGACTATCCGTTATCTACAATAAAATTCTTTTCCGCCATTTCGAGAATCTTCTATGTAACGTTATTTTATCTTAACGTGTCGATAAGATTTTATGTGAATTTTTCCTTTATAGCGCATTGAGAAACTTTCAATTATGGATTTAATTGAAAATACGTTATTTATTGTACAGAAACAATGCTTTAATAATAATTAATTTATTTATTTATAGCATTGTAATTTAACCATAAGTGTTAATTTAACCAAACCATTAGAGCGGTATTTGTTTTTCTACTTTTACCCACAGCATTTTAACATAAATAAATTTTCAATTTTCAAGATTAGCCCAACACATTACAATACTATTTTTTATTGTACCTATAGCTACATAATATACTACATATGTTTATATATTGTATACGTAGCTAAGTAGCATTAACTAAAATTGCATTAACATAGCATTAACTAAAATTCGAGCATTTGTGTTATTAAAATAATTAGTTTTGTTTTGAAAAATGATCAAAGAGAATTATATTCCAATTGAAATTTGGTGTAAGAATTAGATAGTACCTGATGTGTTTGTAAATGTTCATCATTAGGAGCTCTCCTCCTATATCTTTGTTACCCTTGATTGGCCAAATTTGTGTCTGACATATACAGAAATCCTCTAGCACAGCATATTTGCCTGTAGCTACCATTTAGTTTAGTTAGTTAGGTTTGTTTAATAGAGGAAATATTTTGAGCAAACAGCTCATCAGATGTAATATATATATACACACACATACATATATATATTTAACGAACAAGCTCCCTATATTAAATTTCTCTATATGTATAACAATTGTTTGATTTTTCAACGCCGTATAATTAAATTAATTTTGTAATTGAACATTGTTAGATTCTAATTAAACTTTTGATTAGTATCTTCTGACAGTTTTCTTAAACGATTTATACTCGTAAGCTCAAACTAAATTCCAACAAAAATTTTATTTGCAAAATTTACACTTAACATTAGGTTTATTTAATACCAATTAAATTGGTCACGTAACATTTATAATAGATAGCTAAAGTTAGTCAAGCTTTTAATTTAAATCCATTTAATTTAAATAAAAATACGAACGAAACAATAAATATTTTTAATATTTGAATTGTTTCATTGATTAAATTTTGATTTTATTTAACTAGCTTTGAAAGTTAAATGTAAATGAAAACAACTTAATGAATATCATCAGATTTTTCTATTAAATTTTCTTAATCATATTTTTTATATATTAAATCTTTAAACGGTGTTAGAGAAACTCTAATTCTTTTGTGAGCAGTTTATCACATGTATAATATAAAACTTCCAAACACAAAACATTTGTTCATCCCAAGTGTTATCTCTCTACGGGCGGTCTAGAACTTTGGTCTCGCGGTTTAGCTAGGAGGTCAACTGGGGAAGAGTCATTTCTTATCCCAAGGGTTTGAAGACGACATGGCATGTGGAGTAGTTGACCGGTCACTGCGTGGTTTGTGAAACAATGAGATTCATTTCATCCACACGTATTGATTCTGACAACCAATGTTGATATAAATTACGAGTATGAAACATTATGAATAACTACTAGTATAACTATACTATATTTTTGTATAATCTACATGTTATGTATATGAAAATGCTAAAGGGAATCTAATTTTAATAATTATTATTGTAATTGTTGACTAAATTGTACATAAATGTATTGATTGTGTTCATCATAAAATTTTAATGAATATAAACTGTTTTATATTATACTGCCCATCGCCGTTCTTTGTGTAAAAATGAATTTTTTCAGTAAAATATGATAAGTACAAAATATTTTTTCTATATCCACACTGACAACAGAAAAAAATCTGTAAAGTTGTAATTATTATTGTCATTGAAGATTTCGTATTGCAACCAATTTTGGTTGAATAATATGTTTTAAATTAAAATATCATACATTTTTTCTTAAATATTGTTTGTTGCCTTAAATGAATATTAATTGAAGAGCTTACATAAGTTACACAGACCTGCCAAAGACGTTAAGAAATTTATTTGAAATTTCACAGAGTAAAGTTCTTTTGCTCAAAAGCTAGCAGTCAAAACTATTTGATCTCTTTAGTATTAGTATGTAGTAGTACTATTGAGAGCTCAGATAAATGGTTTATATTTTTACATGCATTTTATACTTCCGATGTTCATAAAATGCCTAGTTTATAAGTGAAAAGAACACTCAAGTTTATATTTATGTCGAGTCATTAATGCCATATTATGTCAACTTAATAATAATTATTAAATTTTACTTTTACGGCTGGAGACAGGCGGCACTAAAGCACTAAAAGGTTTATTGCTATTATATTCATATATTAGTTGTTAGCTGTTGACCATCAGGAAGGAATAGTGGAGAGTTACAATATTCTTTTTAACAAAATAGATTAATCTCTACATGTCAAGTGCAATTTTAAATTTGTTTTCATATTGGACGCACTGGACAAACCTTAAGGGATTAACTTTTTTCTAAAGAAATTCATATTTGTACTTTTGAAATAATATATTCAATTCTAAATTCAATTTTATGTAGCACGATGTGGAAACCTATGGGGAGCGCATCCTAAGGCCTACTCGTTTTTTCAAAAATAAAGTCTTTATTTAGTTTACTTAATTTAATTTGAATTTAATATTATTTGATATATACCTTTTTAAACTTTGTACATTAGTTAGCAAAATTATTGACCTCAATTGTTATTTGTGTGCAATGGTATGCAGTGCTGGATTAAGCTAGCGCGGCGTCCGTAGCAAATGTTACTCAAGGGCCCATCCCAAGTAACATTTGGTGCTGAAAAACTTGGTCTGCAAATTATTTGCTGCCATTGCGGTCTGTCAGCTTCAAATTCAGCTGCTTTTCAGCTTCAGCACATTAGCTGACTTTTAAGCTGACGTTTCAAAGCGTCAGCTTTAAATTCAGCTGTTTTCAGCTTCAGCAAATTAGCTGAATTTAAAGCTGACGTTTCGAAGCGTCAACTTCAAATTTAGCTGTTTTTCAGCTTCAGCAAATTGAATTTTAATCTGACTCTTCGATACGTCGTACATCACAATTGAAGATTATTATAATTATTACAAGTATACATTCCACAAGTATAATCTATTAGTTAATTAAAATCAATTAAGATAGATTTTGTAAAAATATGTTACCGATTATAATCGATTTATGCAAAATTAGAAATTTTTATGTTAATAATTAACCAAAAAAAGACAATTTTTGCTATTTTTAAATTTCAATGTCATCAAATTTAACACGGTAGGTGTAGGCCTACTATTTCTTTTTACAACATTGTAGCTAATTTAGTGTATTCTTAAAAATTTATTTTTATAAAATTAAAATTGTCGCAATTTTGTAACTATATGTGCAAATTAATTGTAACAAAATTATTTGGGAAACCTAAATTTCATAATCTAACTAATGAGATTATACAAATAGAGAAAAAAATATTTAGAATTTGTAGTAAAATTTTTTTGCGTAAGTATTTATTTAAAAGTTCAAAATTTTGAAAAACCAGCATGAAATATAGTGGTGTGTATTTAATTATTTTTCGATAACTGTCGATGTCGATGAGTCAAATACTCCACACAAAAATAGATTAAATATATTTTAAAAAAATCAAAAAAGTTTCATATAGCTTCATAGCCTAGGCAGTTAAGCTTTCAAGTTCCAAGGTGGTTCCTTCAGGTTCAAATCCCACTCGAGGTGGCGGACGTAAAAAAATGTAAGTAGCATAAAGTTATACATAATAATATATAAATTTAAAATTACTGTAATATTTCAGATTCTATTCTAGGAATTATATCGTTAACGATATAAGATATTGCGATACGATAAGATGTAAGATATTATAAGACATAAAATGATAAATAAATAAAATGTTCTATAAATTATGAGCGACAATTTAATTAGATAAATATAATTATTAATTTAAAATAATTTTTTATTAGCGCAGCTATTGAGCTGCATCGGCTGCTGATTTTTAGTAAGGTCAGAAGCTGAATTGCTGCTGAATTGCTAATTTTGCGGCAAAAAAACAGCTAAGATTTCGCTGCGTTAGCTGTTGTAAATGCTGACTCGGTTGACATTCAGCGCTGAATCAGCTGATATTCAGCGCTAAATCAGCTGAAATTCAACTAAACTTCAGCTGATATTCTGCATTTTGAACAGCTGACACAGCGCAATTTCAGCTGGCTTTTTTGCCCCCAAATTAGCAATTCAGTAGCAATTCAGCTTCTGATGTTACTAAAACATCGCAGTTGATATTCAGCACAAAATATTACTTGGGTTGGTTTGATTTCGAACATACAGTAAAATTTAGTTATAAACGATATTGGAGGGTCATTATATCCAAAATTTTGATAAATAACGCTAAAATTGGATTTATGGTTAACGGGTTTATACGTTCCACTGTTCTCAAAATACGAAGAAATGTCTTGTTAAACATAGCAGCAAATAAGCAATTTTATTAAATAAGTAAAAGCAAAACTCATCAGACTACACAAGATTAATTCTTATTGTAAATGATAAAAGCGACTAGATATTTTAGGGTATTTTTGACTTGACAAATCCAATAATATGCTTATAACTTCTTGGTAGGCAGATCGATGGACACCAGGTTCTATTTAGACCACATGATGTGGACAACAATTTTGTGGACAGCAGTAAAGAGAAGATAAAATCTTATTAGTAGGTAACTATTGAATTCATAAAATTGTTTTAACAAATTAAATGTATAGTAATAAATTCTTTTAGGTTTATTAATAAATGGTATCAATTTGAGGTCGGTTACAAAAATCAGGAATTAGAGAGAAAGTAAAAGTTTTATTTGTAATTCTTATGCTTATTCGGCGTTGAGTTAATAATCTCAGGAAATTCTTCTGGGTATATTAAGTGTCACTTGTGTAATATACACGTGGGTTCGAATTGGCAGTTTTAACTCAACAAATGTTTCAAGCTAAATGTTTTTGTTGTGGATTTCATATTTGAATTTTTACGCCTTGTTAACTAATACTTTTAGTTATTCTTTACTTTCCTTATAGTTCATTAATATTACCTGCCGTTCATCAACACCAGCATTGTGTTTTCTACAATATTAGCTAAACAACAACCACCTAAATTTTATCACAATCAAGGTTGGTAACATTTAATAGCCTTTTATTTTTTATTACATTTAAGTTTAATTTAGCAATGATGTAATTACTGCGTAAATATGTGTTTTTTCACACTTTGATTGGTTAATCATAAAAATTGTTTGGACACGTATAAATGCATTTTCTAAATTTATTACTAAAACTTTATTTTAGTAATAAATAACATGTTTATAAAATAATTAATCATAATTTTACTGACAGTGTCAATATTTATTTCATAATTCTTTTTATATTTAAGCAGTGACAGTATTGTTTTTATATACGAGCTGAAAAAGCTTGTGAAATGCTTTTATGACTAAACCATTTCAGTAAGAAGCATGCTGAATGCTTAATAAAGAATTTACATGCTGCAAGTGATGTTTATCATAAAACATTTAATTTTATATGAAGCAAAAGTGTACTTTTAGAGGATATTTTTTATTTCTACCAGAACAAAATATGCATTGAAATTATTATTAAATGTTTCTATTTGGAAATGCCACAATTGCAAATGTAAATAAACTTTTAACTTGGTTCTAACAGAAAATTTCGTGCTTTTGTTTTATTCTTCCATACTTAATTTAATCAGAGACAGAAATACAGAAAATTAATTTTATTTCGTACTTTTAAATAAAAGATATTCTACCTTGGTTCATACATAAATTATGTGGTAATTATTTAGGACTGTGTAATTGTTATCCCCAATGAATAATTAAACAAAGATCCTAGTCTATTTTGAAACAGTGGTGACAGAAATTTGATCAATATAGCACCGAGGAAAGTTGAAACTTAACTTAATTTTGACAACTTATTATAACTTCTGTCAAGTTTAACTCATGTAAAATTTCATTAACCAGTTTACTGTAATACTAAAGTTGTATCCAAATAATATTTAATATTTTACCGCTCTTTATCATTTGACGTAATTAATGCAGTTATTCCAAATTTTAACAGAATAAAAATTCCTTTCAATTACACGTAAGTTCTAATCTTCTTTTAAGTTTGACTGCAGTCATTCAATTGGTGAACAATAGGATAAAACACCTGTTTTACTATCGTTTTGACAAAATCTTTCAAAGTTTTGTTCCAAAATTATTACTTATAACAAAACCATTGAGATAATTAAATTTACAAATTTGTTTAGTTAATATAAATAAATTTAAAAAAATTAATTAAATATGTGATAAATATTTATTATAGTTGACTATCATCATCGTTATAAGGTTTGATATTAATGATGTAATCGGTAGCGTCGTTTTATTGATCCAAATACCATAAACGTCAAATAACACGTTAACCAAGAAATAACGTGTCAAGCAAAAAGAGTTAAAAAATAAGTTGTTAAATTATGTAAAATCTATTAATATTTTAAAACTTATTATAAGAGATCTAAGTAACAAAATATTAATTTACGTTGCTATAAATAATATTAACTAATGGCACATTAACATTATGACATCTACAAGTTTAGCTATAGCAAAAAGACATATAGTACAAGAAAAAAATAGGCGTTGAAAGTAATGAAACTCGTAAAAACTTATTTAGTGGCAAAATAAATAGCCAGTAAGTTTATTTAATACGACTTTGAGAAAATTCGACTTTCTTTAAATTACCTACATGCGAAAATTTCTCTTATTGTTACAGTATATTAATAAAGCAAAACTCTAATAAATTTTAGTGCCCACGCGTAACTGCAATTTTTTAAAATTAACTTTTAACGTTACGCCGAACACTTAGGTATTTTTGTTTCCGTCAAAAGTACGAATCAAATTAAATTCGACAGTCGTTCTAAGATAAAGCGTTAAAATTCCATTCGAGTTGTTCCTGTAATAGAATTTGAATATTTTTGAAATGCTGTGTAATAGTCTGGAATAAGTTTGCAGTTTAAAAATACGTCATGTTACGAAAGCCGCATTGCAATATATAATTAGATATTAAAATTTTGCTTTTCTGAGGTAATGTTCAGCACATTAATTGTTTAAGTTGTGCTTTGTCTGCAATTAACACGATATGCTATTTTACACAACAAATTCTAGTTTAATTTTTTTTTGTATATTGCTATTATTGTTACACTGTGATTACTGCTTATAGATTATAAAGATGATAAAAAAGACGATGAGATACTCGGTCTTATGTCGAGCGAATCTATTTCTATGATCATTGAGAACTAAGGTAAATGCAGAACAAAGTTCTGATACCAATTTCAACATAAAGACAAATTGATTGACGATAAGGCAGATAATTGCGTGCAGTGAGATGAAACCAGTGAACAAGCATTGGTTAACTTTTGGTTAATATCGGTAACATTACTGAATAAAAAGTTGAAGTTTATCTGTTGTACAGCTCCGAAAGCTAAGTTAGAAGTTGAACTGAATTGTTAAAATTATTTAATTCAATAATTTTCTATTCAAATTTTCAAATTTTAAATTATTTTAAGAGTCAAGTTCATTCAATAAAGCAATAAGTCAAATCTCTTCGAACTACCTGCTACAGGTACGTAATTATGCAATATCCTTCAAATTATTATTGTATTAGTTAGTTATCTAATTATAAATTACTACTGCCAAAACATCAACTCATTAAAAATAATTAGATAACAAGCTACGGCGGCGTCTTTCACATTCCATCCTCCACCTCTGAAGCTTTTTCCAATCTTCTTCGTGAAGATTCTTTTCTTCATTCTTCTTCATTCTATGGGCAAGTTTCTCTTTGTGTTCACCGTGTGGGGATCCAATGCTTTATCTTATATAGCCACCTTTTTCTTTATTTTTCTCATGTGACAATACTATTTCAATCTTCTTTCTTTGATAGGGTCCATCATATTTGTTTTTACTTTATCCATTAAGGTCAAACCACAGCTAACATCTCCAAAAGTCCAATTTCATTACCCTTAGATTTCCCTTATTCCTATCAGATATCTTTCATACTTCTGAACTATACAAATATATTGTGGTGAAAAAGAAGATTCGCATCTACCCTGTACATTTGATGAAAATTTTATTTAAATAAATTTAAGTTGTAAGATTGTGAAATTAGACAGGTGGGGGCGAACCGACGAGGATTTTTGCTTTTCGCCGATAGCGACTGCCCGAGCCTGTTGTGCCATGTTGGCTCGAGGCAATTATTGAAATTTTTGAGATAAGTTTGAATTTGAATAAAGTGAATTTTGGTGCAAATGCATTATTGCGTAATTTTTGGATGATCGTTTTGATTTGAGTTAGAATTAATTTGGATGTTTTTTTTTGATACGTTACCACCGAGCGGTAGTTGATTTAATGGTTTTGATCGATTTGGTAAAATTAGAAAATGAGCAATTGAAAATAAAAATTGGATCTGAATTATTTAAAATTGGAAGGTTTAAAATTGGAAAGTTTAAAGTTACATTTGTACGAGCGAATGTGCGATGGTGATAAGAAGGCGATTTGGATAAGCGTTAAAAATTAAAAGTACGAGCCCAGTAAAATTTTACATTAAAATTAAAAATTTTACATTGAATTAGAAATTTATTGGTTATTTTTGAAGAATTTATTATCTACTTACATTGGATTGGATTTTGATTTTTGGAGAGGTTATATTTGTTTGGTTTGGAAGACGATTTATTTTATTTTTAATTTTTGATAAGAACCGAAGAATCTCATCTCCCATCTATTTTTCTGGCGCCCAGAACGCGGAGCAAAATAATAATTGTTTTTCATTACAGCTAAATTGGCGCCCAACGTAGAGCTTAAACCAACTCGAAGCACCAATTTCAGTTGCATTACAGCTAAATTGGCGCAGCAACGTGTGGGGCTTGAACCATCTCGATTTTGCCAATTTGATTATTACAGATAAATTGTCGTCCATGCTGTGGGGTTCGATTAGATTCAATTTAATCTATTTTGGAAAATTTTAAACAAAATGGCAGAAAAATTATTTATAACAGATTTAAAAAAATGTATGAAAGAATTGTTTATGGCAGATCGAAAGGAAATGAAAGAAGACATGAAACAATCAGATACGAATCAAAGGGAAATTAAGAATGAATTAAGAGAGATAAAAAAGGATTTCGAAAATTTAGACAGGAGACTAGTTAAAATAGAATCAAGGGAAGATGAATTAGAAACAAAAATAATCGTAGTAGAGGAAAATTCATTAAATGAGGATGATTTACAAACTTCACTAAATAAACAAAAGTCAGAATCAGAAAAATAAGAAGCTGCAAGATTGAAAGCAAAAAAATTAGAAATTATGAAACAAGAAGCAGAAAAACAAGAGACAAAAAAATTGAAATTTGAAAAACGGGAAGCTATTAAGTTAGAGACTGAAAAAGAAGAAGCCAAAAGATTAGAATTTGAAAAGTTGCAAAATTGTAAAACGGGAAGCTTTGAGATTGGAGGCGATAGAATTGGAAATTGTGAAGCAGGAGGCCACAAGATTGAAAGTTGCAGGGCAGGATCACACGAAACGGAAGGCTATGAAGAAGAAGAGGAACTGGAAGTTTTGGATGAGTCGGAGGTGGAAAACAAGAAACAAGATCCCAGTGAAGTGGACGCCCCAAGCTAAAATCAATTTGTGGAAGGTCCGAAGAGAAAAAAAATAGAAACCGAAAGAATGGATTACGAATGAAGATTTTGAATGATAGATAAGCTTTTTTTTATTTTATTTGATTTGATAAGTTTTGAAATTGAATTTATTTTAATTATAAATACTGTAATGTTGTGTAAAAAATTTTTTAGATTTAATTTTTTGAAACACTCGAGGTTTTGCTAATTTTGTTTTCAGCTGCGCTCAAAACTGCCATTAGCAACCGGGGTATTAGATGTGGTGAAAAAGAGGATTCGCACCTACCCTGTACATTTTGATGAAAATTTTATTTAAATAAATTTAAGTTGTAAGATTGTATAATTGAACAGGTGGGGGCGAATCGACGAGGATATTTGCTTTTTTGCCGATAGCGATTGCCCGAGCCTGTTGTGCCATGTTGGCTCGAGGCAATTATTGAAATTTTTTAATATAAGTTTGAATTTGTGAGCAATTTTTAATTTGAAAAAAGTGAATTTTGGAGCGAATGTATTTTTGCGTAATTTTTGATGATTGTTTTAATATTTGGAAAGTGAAAGTGAAAGTGGCTACTGAGCAGTAGATTGGATTTGGTTAATAAATTAGAAAATGAGCAATTGAAATTAAAAATTGGATCTAAATTATTTTAAATTGGAAGGTTTAAAATTTGTATTTGCACGAGCGAGTGTGCGATGGTGATAAGAAAGCGTTTTGGATAAGCGTTAAAATTAAAAGTACGAGCCCAGTAAAGTTTCACATTGAATTGAATTTGAATTTATTTACGATTTGTTAATTTATTTTTTAAAGAAGATTTATTTTGGAGAATTTATTAGAATTTTTGGATTGGTCAGCATTTTATATTAAATTGGATTTTGTTAATTGGTAATTTTTTTGGAATTTTGAATCCGCCCCTGAGAAGTCTTATCTCTTTGACTTGTAAAGCCGTAGAGATTGGTGGTTATTTGCAGTTTGCCACGCATTGCAAAAATATCATTACAATATACTTTCCACTATACTTTTTTTTCTTTTAATTTTATTTGTAATGCTATTGTTTCAGATTACTGAGTGTAACTATCTATTTGCTGTTTTTCTTTTACCAATTTTGGGTAAAAAATGAACTGTTTCTGCAGTAGCCTGACGTTATGCTTTGGATATGTAATATAAAAGGTGTATCTACCTTTATGATAGATTACAAGAACAAATTTAATTTAATTTTATGTATGCTGGCATCTCTTTATAAAATTCGGTTAGAGTCATGAGTTTTATCCCAAGAATTGAACTTTTTCCTATTGACGATTGGAAAGAAGACAATTTTCTGAGTATATTAACACAAAAATTTTTTTGGATTATGCAATAGTTGTCGAAATAACGGCATTTTAAAATTACGAAAAGCAGGCAAATGTAATATGATATACCCGATGTGTGACGGTCGGTCTCACGTTGAGGTACGGTCTCGTCGGTGACGGTCTCATTTTGTTGACGGTACGTGTGCTTTGATATACGCTTAATGTTATTATCAGGTGCGGTCGACACCGGGACGAGTTCTATAGCTTCGAGTTCCACCCTTGGCGAGTTCTGTCATTTTTCAGGGATATTTTTAAATTTTTTTGCCTTACACAAAATCGGCTAATCATGCAGCCGTATTAAAAGGTGTATCTAAAATACATGTAAATTTAAATTTTTCAAATTCGATTTTTTCGAGAACTAATTTATAATCCAACAAAATTTTTGTTTTAGTATGCTTGGAAAAGTGTCCTTTTACCCATTTTCAATAGGAAAAAGTTAAAATCGTGGGATAGAACACGTGACAGTTTCCTAAAATTCTTTTATATACTTTAATCAACTCATTTTGCTTACTTAATTTTGACTATCATCAGTGGCTATTGTCTAGAAAGTTTATTAAAACACAAAAATACACATATTAGCCAAAATAACGAATAAGACTAAAATATGTAAAAGAATAAAAGTATAAAATTCATCAGACACAGCATGAAATTCATAAACGATTTTATATTACGAATATAATGTATGTATATCTGGAGCGGAAGTTGATTGACATTTAAATACAAAATTTTTAACAAGAAAGCGCTTGCATACATAGAAAATTAATTTAAATTAAACCTTGTAATTTATAAATCAAATGAAGAACATGAATGCTAAAGTAGAAAACATTCAAAAAATTGAAAGTACAAAGTAACGTTCAAATTAATTCTGACTGGATCTTTTCGTCAAATGTTTTCAGCTCAACCACAGCCTGTTATTCAACATCCACATGTATTTGTTCTTTATTATCACGGATTATTTTTTGAGAAGGTAATTTCATCTTCAATATCATAGCTCTATACAGTAAATCAGGCAAAACCTGTATATTTCAGCTTTGTATTTATTGCTTGCCTACCTTAAGCTTCTTTTCAGTTTTTACAACGGAATTTTAATTAAATTTTATTTTTTTCTGTTCGACTTACTCCCAAATTACGGCTAAAGTGAAAAATAATACTTAGTTAATACACGACAGTGACTTTACAACATAATTGAAATTTAGCTGTAAGAAACACTTTTGTTTAAACCAACCAACAAAAAAACTAACTTTGATTTATATAAGGACTTATGTAAAAAAAAGAAAAAAAAATACAAATCCGAAGATATAAAAATGTCTCAACTTCAAAAACAAGGGTTTTATAGGACAACTGGGTGGGCAAGAATTCAATAGCCGACGTTACAGAAAACCTAAATTAGCAAAATTTATTTATTTATAAATTGACAAAAACAATCTTAATTTAAACTATTTTTATCAAATTTAAAGCTTGTATACTTTTATTAAATATCTAAAAGCTAGATTTATATTAAAATTAACGGTATTTCCTACATATTAGCAAAGCTCAAGAATTGGATTTAGAAATATGTTTGATTATTGTTTAAAATTTGACAAACTAATAGATTAATTCATCAGGTTATATAATTTCAATCACATGTAATTTTATTTGTTTACTTAAGTGTAATTTCGTAGAATTTAAATTTTTTCATTTTTGTTTTAACCAAGTGATTTGATGTGATTGCAGAGCAGAAATTTTGAATTGGAATCTCGATTTACAAAATTTCAATTAAAAAACTTTTTTTTTTTAAACTAAAGAAAGCTTTGTTTGAGTAAAAGCTTTACTTGCTTTTAAATTTATTATTAAAATAAAATATTATTTTCATTTGCATAATATGTAGGTACTTACTAAGTTATTTTTGAAAGCTTTATTTTTATAATGATGAATTTTAAACTACGACAACATTATATTCGAAAAAGTTCTGTTTTTAAAACTTTTTTAAATTTTCCAATAAAAATTTCAGCTTGCTTCTTATTATTTCCAACAAGATTTTTTAGGACGTCGCGTCGTGTCAACTAGCCTACTATTTTTATAAGAATATGTTTTAATAATACAAAGCGTTTTGAATGATTTCAAAACACTTCTAACATGAATAATTATTAAAACATTTTTAACCAAATCCCGCTAGAAAGCAATATTTTGCCTTTGTTATTCTTGTTAAACGATGTTCTATCTAATAAAATAATTATACAGTATCCAAAATTCTTCATGAAAATTATAAATTTAACTTGTGAAATTAATTTACTGATTTTTAAGAAAACAAACTAATTCTTAAAAAAATGAATTTTGAAATAAGAGCAGGCCCCAATTCACCAGAATCAATAGATGGCAGCACAACTTATTTCGACTTATTTTTATTAATTATTTATTATTAAAAATTTATTTATTAAATAATGTTGATATTATTAGATAATTGATAATAAGCTTCGTGGTCACAGAAAGTCCAAAATGCTTTTGCAATGCGTACCACTACCTCGGTGTTACTTAAAACAAAATTTAAGCTTACTTACTTAGATATGACGTAAATGATTCTTAATGTTACAACCATAGTTTAGTCTAGACTATATTATACTTTTATGTACAATTAATAAATCGCTTAACAAATTCCTTTCTGTTTTGTGTTGATTGTATCGAAGTGAAATAACATAAAAAAAATCTTATTTTTGTAAAGAAATTCAAGTTGATAATGGAAAGCAATCGTTTGTAAAATACGCATATTAACGTGAAAAATTTGTTAGCGATAATTTTCTATATAAACTCACTAAATATGTAAATTTTTATAAAAGAAACGAATATGGATTTTAAGTGTCATAAAATACTAATATGTTTGTTTGTTCATTTATAAAACTCAAAGAAGGTAGCATGGTGTTTGTAGCATATTTTGTTAAATTATCTAAACTTTCAGGTTTTTAGTTAGCCGCAAATGTTTTTGTGTCACAGCAATTATCACAGCGATGAATATTTCTAACAAATAAATATATGAATTATCGAGCCATTACCAAATATTATGCATTATTAGTGTTTTAAAATAACGAAAATGTGCAGTACATACTTTTTAAAACTGAAATGCATAAAGTTTCTAACAAGAGAACATATTGTAAGCATACATTTTCCGAAAGTTTTTACCATATTTATGTTAAAAACCTGTATGGTAAAATCTTATGCAAAATATTATATATTTACAACGTATTTTATTTGTGAAAACTGTTTCCAAAAAGTAGTTCTAAAATTGTTCTAAAAACTGTGTATTTTAAAATAACTATGTTTAATATTGTACATTAATCTGCATCATATCTACGAATATAACACATCAATTTTATAACGTTGGTTTTAGAGCTTTTTTTAGTTTAAAATTTCTATAGGAATATTTTACTAAATAATTATGTACCTAGCAATTAAAACCTATAATGACGCAAGGGTACTTGGGTTTCTATAAGATCATTATTTCATCATCTCTATGGAGTGAACACAGACAATAATCATATTTATATGAAAATCTAAGAGGATCCCAAAAAAATAACCCGGTTAATTACTCCCTCTCCTTTCCTAGAAGTCGCTATATTATTTTTATGTATTGCTTATAATTAGCTTTTTTTCATTTTTTAAGTAAATATTACATCATTTTTAGTATTTTCAAAATAATGAAAATACCACATTTTCTTACATTACTGAACATTTGTACTATTAAATGTGAAATGTGATTACAGAGAACAGGAATCACTGGATTGAAAATTTAAAGAAAAAAAAACTGATAAGCTAAACAGATTTTCCACTTAAATCAATTGTTTTTCGGGTGTTATCTCCGTTTCATAAGTCGATTGAATTGAAATTTAAATAAAAAATAATATACTTGACTACTGTGAAAATACTACATAATTGGATATGTAAAATTCAACCAGAAAAAAATGGATGTTCTTTTATATATTTTTTGATATTATAATCGTTAAGTAACGCGATGTCTTGAATAACAAAATAATTCTATAAATAAAATAAAATGAAACTCAAATGGCTGACAGCAATGATTAGGCAAGGTGATTGAATAAAACTGTATTAAGATGATGCATAGTTAAATATATTATAGCATTCTTGCTTACATAAATATGGAAAAGCTAAGCAAACTTTTTGTTTAATAATTATAGATACATAATATTATTATAATTTATTATATAAAAATTAATTATATAAATTTCCTTAATACGTTTTTATGTATGTACACACCCATCTTTAGCTGGGCATCCATTATTTGTAGCTATGAGACTCCTCAGTGTCTCAGTGTTGTTAACTTAAATTAAAATGCTTAACTTTTGTTTTACTTTGAATGTGGTCTTGCAAGCGCACGTGTATTTTGCAGCTGGCCTAACAAATTTATTGCGATGTAACTTTTACGCATCGACCAAAATTCTCATTAATTCTTCCAGTTTTTAATTTTTTTAGCACTTCACTTTATCAATTAAATAAAACAAAACGTCAACTCAATTTTAGTTATTTAGTAACTTTTAAAAACAATTAACAATTTAATTATAATTGCGGGAATGATTTGTCATCCGCTCGACGCAAAAGCTTCAACCCAAGTCTTCTACAACCTTGAAGCCCCACTTTTTCTACGCTCTCCACTTTTACTTTTACATCTAACATTTTTATACAATATGATAAATAAATAAATACTAACAAACTCAAACTTTAAAATAATTTGCAAAATAATAAAATTAATGTTTTTATAGCATTTCGAAACACGAGAATATATTAAGTACGTTAAATTTGTCTTTAAAAGTTTTTATTTGTTTTTGTTGTAATATTTATTAATTTTCAATTTATTTAAAAAATGATTATTCTGTACTAACTTAAAATTTTTACGCCAACCTATATTACTCACTGCTTGTAGATACTCACCGTTTCTTGTACTAAATTTTTTAAATAAATGCTTTTCTAGAGGTTTTCAGCATTAAGTTGCTATGAATAAATTTCGACCAAGTACATCAAAAATTTTTCCAACCATGTTTTCTTTTTCCATCTTTTATGATTTCTTTTAATTTATGCAGTAAACGTTAGGAACAAATGTTATAAACTTGTGTAACGAAATCTGCGCAAGTTCTGTTACAACTATTACCTGCTTAACCGTAGAACGAATACATACGTTAGCTAGCTTTCGAGATTTAACTCAACAGCCTTTGAAAGCGAAGGCAATTTGGAATTTTTAAATTAAAAACTATAATGTTCAAAAAAAACTACAAAAATTGCTATTAAGAATTAAAGAATTGCTTCAATATAGCCTATAGTCACTTGACAAGAAGGAAACATAAATCACATACTTATACGATAACGATTAATGCAGGATTACAATAATAGTAACTTTAGACAAATATCGGAACAATTTTTCTTTAGGAAATCTTGTTATAAAAAAAATTTAATTTTTTTGATTCAAATGTACTATGTAATTGTCTTAGATTAGACAATGGTAAGTTAGTGGCATGTTATGAAGTCACACGAGAAATTTCTTCTGTGCTCTTTATCTACATGAGAGTAAATAATTTTGATTTATCTTTTAAGAGAAAATAATTTTAAATTCTGAACACAATTTATTGATTGTTTATGAGATAGATATTTAGGAACAATCGTTCTTTCACGTTGTTTTCAAAATAGTAAAGGTTTTCAAAAAAAATTGGCAGTAAAATTTTAGGACATAAGAAACAACACTTTTTTTAACATAATAGTTTAATAATTATTCGTTTTACATTTATATTTTTGTAGTCACTATATTATTCATCCATTGATCTTACTGCTCAGACTCTGAGTAGAAAAACTCGACCCATATTTGATTATACATCATTTCAGAGTGTGCATGTAATGTTAACATCAAGAAAATGTACACTTTACTGTTAAGAGTAAAATAGATTTCTTTGAAGTTGGTAAAATAAGTTGGATCCTTTGAAAGTAGTGATTATCTTCACAATTTATTACTCGTAAGTGTACATTTTTAAATCTACAGATTAGAAGAAAATACATTAAAGATTTTATAATTGTATAGAAATAACCTGCAAATAAAGTGTCGCAATAATTTAATCCGAATTATAAATTTTTAACAATGTAAACAAATACAATAAAATGATTTTTTAATTTTCTTAGAAACCATTACTTATCAATATAAAAGTTAAAAATATCTGATAAACGTAATCACCAATAAATTGCTGAAAGCCCCTGAAATTATTTTAATTTCAAATGTTTGCTTAGTTTAATAATTACTGGGTTGCCCTAGGAAACGTTGACAAATGATAGAAAATTGTAATTCAAAAACAGAAAGTTTAATAAATTCGTTAATTTTTTTTATTTAATTAAGGAAAGATTACCCACCTTTTAAGTAAATTTTTTTTGCAACCATCAATTATAGATTTTTTGCAATTCTTGAGCTTTGACTTTCTACCAATCAACCAATACATTTTGCTAAATTTTATGTCAAGCTGTTTCAGTTTTGTAATTATGTGCTTCTTCCATGTCATACGTCTGTCCAGGTGAATTCCGAGGTATTTGACTTCCTCAGTCTGTGGAATTTGTTTGTCATTTCATTCAACCGGTGGACAAGTAGGTTTATTCATGGTGAAAGTAATATGGAAGGATTTGCCTTCATTGACTTTTATGCGCCACGTTTGTAGCCATTTTTGGATTTTGTTGAGGTTTGATTGGAGATTTCTCGATGCTCTTGTTGGGTCTGAGTGAGATGCCAGTACTGCCGTGTCATCCGCAAATGTAGCTACTGTTGTAAGACAAGTGGTTACAAGGTTAGATGTGTGGATCAGATATAGTTATGGCCCAAGCACGTCACCTTGTGGCACTCCTGATGAGATGGAATAGAGTTTCGTGTAATGTTGTTGTTGTTTCACCAAGAAATGTCGATCTTTCAAGTAAGACTGCAGAATTAGTAAGTGGTGATAAGGCAAACACTTTTTAATTTTATAAAGTAGGCCCGCATGCCAGACCTTATCGAATGCTTGACTAACGTCCAGGAATACAGTTGAACAAATCTTTTTCTCTCAATGTCCTTATTAATTACGTTTACCAATCTATGCACCTGTTCTATGGTTCCATGTTTTTCTCTGAATCCAAATTGATGGTTTGGTATGATGTTTTGCTTTTCTGATAAAGGTTTCAGTCTTTTCAAGTAGATTTTTTCAAACATCTTTATGAACACTGGCAGCAGACTTATAGGCCTATATGATTTGACCTCTTCGAGCTTCTTTCCAGGTTTAAGTATCAAAATTATTTGGACTACCTTCTACAAATTAGGATAATAGTGTGTTCGTAGTATAGTATTGAAGATAAATGTGATTAGTTTTAAGCATTTTTCTAGCAGTTCTTGTAGAATTTTTCCTGTAATTAAATCAAAACCTGGAGATTTTTTTATGTTGATTTCCTTTTGTATAGTTGTTTTAACTTCTTGAGTTTTGATCTTCTTAATGGGAAGACTTAGTTGAAACGGAGCTTCAAGGTAGCTCGATATTTCTGCTTCTTCCTCCATCGTTGACATTGATGGGAATGGTTGAAAGACTTTTTCCAAATGTTTAGCGAATGTTTCAGCCTTTTCTTTGTTAAATATGAATTATTGTCATTTTCTTTTTTTTTTATTAAAATTGATTTTTACATGTTAGATGAAATTGAAAAATAATTAAATTCATAACTTACATAAAATTGTGCAAAAACTATTTAAATGAATTAGTCTGCGACACCCTGTTATAACTTGATGTTTCGATTTTCTGAATCTCATCAGGCAAACCTGGAAAACTGCTGAAATTATTGAAAAGTTATGCTTTTAAATTAAAAATTCAAATCTGATTTAAAGTCAAATTTATTTGACTTTTGTAAAAACAAAAATTATACCTACTTGAAGCCAAAATGAATAAATAAACTTATTTTGAAAAATTCTACACCGAAAAACTAAACTAACCCCCAAAAAAAACCTAAATTGAAACGTTAGTTGTAATTTAATACATTACAAAAATGTCATGTCGTATTTAAATAGTTTTTGCACAATTTTATGTAAGTTATGAATTTAATTATTTTTCAATTTCATCTAACATGTAAAAATCAATTTTAATAAAAATATTATCACATGTTAATAACTTTTACCATTTTATTGTCATTTTCTAGTGTTTTTCAAATATTATGTTTCTATGTAAGTATGTATTCTTTACTAAACAGTTAAAATTCATTATTCTAACATAATTTGTTTAGTTTGATTATTTATTGTATTTTACATTTAATTATGGGTTCTTACTGATTTGATTATTTGTCTGTAACATCCATGTTTATGAATCTTTTAACACTTATTCTTGCCACTTTACTCTTGCTACCTTACTCTTTCCTTCTATTGGTTACAGATGTGATTTCCAACAATTATAAATTTTTTTAAACTTTTGGCTCGCACTTCTTCAAACATTAGAGCTACCGGTTTGTGACAGCAAGAAAATTTTGAAAGTTCTCTACTAACTATGCGCTTTAAATGCTTATATTATACAGAGAAAATGACAATTTCGACAATAATTCGGTAGATTTGATTATGTTGAATTATTAATTAACCAATTAGAAAATTTTCCCATTTAAAATCCATGTTCTACTTCAAATAACTATGTGGCATAAAGTTTTCGAGAAGATATGAAACAAAAAATTGGAACTTTTAAAGTTTAAACTTTTAAAAGAACTACGGGTTAAAAAGTTTTTAATTTTTAATTTGGATAATTTAATTCAATTTTCTTAACGTTGAAAAACATTTTTTGAATATAAGTACGTACACGATGTAAAAATTAAAATATTCAAAATTAGGGATAGAAATCCAAAACAGATCAAAGAATACAAACCTACTGAACAACTAAACTGTTATCTACAACATAGTAATTCGTGATTTTGTATTTTACTGCCACATTATTCTTTACAACAGCAATAATTCAAGTTTCTCCATCTTTATTTTATAGAATAGTTTTTTGTGGTTAAGTTTATAACTTTAGGCAAGTTATAAACAACGCCTCTAATGCAAAGTTCAAACGATTTTCTTGGTAAATCTTGGCATTATCAAGAAGATGCTCCGGATGCTGTTTTTGAAGTTAATTTGCAATTTCGTTTTTGGTCTTGCAAGTCAAATTATTTAATTATAATATGGATGTTTGAAAAATTAATTTCTTAACAATCAAAAAAGCTTCTTTGTCAAATTATTTTCTTTTGTTATGTTTTCATCTTTGTGCTTTGAAAAAGTTTGAAGGTTCAGAATAAAAATAGGCTGTATATTTTAAAATTATATTTCAATTGCGAGTAATCTTTCAGTCCACACGATTAAAATTACCTGTAGATCGCTATGTTTAATCCAGCCCAGAGTGAGTTTATCAGCAGAATTATTCGAATGTTTGAATTTATACCTTGTGTGTAAATAAACTACCTAATCCACAATTACGGGGATACCACAATAAAACTGACGTATTAGAGTAAAATTAATTTAGATTACCAGAAATTTATTAACCATTTCAGATCGTTACAGGGCTAAATAATGCTGGAACTGTGTCGTTGGAACACAGTGCAGTGCAAAAGTAATTCTTCAAGTAGCACTCCTACGATGTTAAATAATGTCATGTATTAGGGTTCCGGACATCTGAGATTTGCGTCATTTGTCTTACGATTATCGAACGAAAGTTGATTTTGAAAATAAACAGCATGTCGAAAAGCAGTTTCTAATTTTCCACAAGCTTTTTTTAAGGACAAATAAAGTAAAGCAACAACTAAACAACAAACATATTCCGAATTTATACCGTGAATTATATTTGTCTCAAGATTACATTACCATTATCTCTAAGCCGCGAGGAAGAGGGTAGATGGGGACCAAAAGTCGGGTATATATTGCTCCTTAGAGTTCTAAGCTTACTACTTCCTTATCTACAAGGGAAACCTAGATACGTTTTCATACTTTTCTTTTTTTAATACACCCATTTTTTAAAGATTACCATAAAAAAGCAATTTATTTAATTCTGATTTTAGAAATTTGCTAGTTTATTTTTAATTTATTTATTACAAAATTTGTTCATCTAATATACAACATATAAAATTAACTCATTTACTATTATAAACTTCTACGTATTAAAAATACAGAAATTTAACAAAGTTAGTGTGCATTCTATTTTCTATAATTTTTACAACTTTAACAATAATTACTTGCTACTTATTACGTTATTACAGGATTTTACCTCTACATAATCTAACTTTTAAGTACTAAATTAAAGTGCACGTTAGCTATATATAAAGATTTTCAAATATATCGATTGAACATGAAAAAATGCTATATACAATTTACTTTTATTACTTAGGTATTATAATAATATCTTATAATGTAATAATGGCTAGCTTCTAAGTAATAAACACAAATTTTATTTACCCTGTTTTGTTTAATATTAATTCACTGACACGTCTGGAATTTTATTGATTGCGATTATACGCATTTACACACTTTATTTGTGTTAAAAATTTCCTGAGCGTATAAGCACCACAATTTACTATACAACTGATGGTTCCCCTTCGTAACCCTCGTCTGGACTTTCAGTTAATACCTCATTAAGTGGATCGTTTTGTGTATCTAAAGCTGAGTCAGTCTTATTTGAAGTTAAATGTTCTGCTTGTTCTGATTCCCTCTCTCCATTTTCTGTTTGAGCTCCTACACAACGTTTACTAACGTTAAGAAATTTACTTTTGTTAGAATCCATGTCGGAGTTAATTGAATGTAAATTTGCAGGAACGCATTGTGGCCACTGCATTCCCATTGCGGTGCAGCAAGGTAATGAAGATGGAGCTAATTCACCCTCCTGAAAATTTTCCGGCAGTACGGGTATGCAGTTGTCGTTTGCGTTAATACTTTTAGCGGGATAGCCGTCGACAGTGTATCTAATACCCGGGCAGTAATGTTCGTATGCAGCCGGCTGTGTACTTCTAGACAAGAATTCGGCTTCTCTCGAAAATCTATTTAATGGATTAGCGGCCGACTGTTTCTTATTTCCTTTATTATACGGAAGTGTTCTATAAAAATTATCGTTATATTTTATTGGACGGGTGTACATTTTAGGAAGGCCATAATCAACGGGAAATCCTTCCGGGTCCATCAAACAGTTAGGATTTAAATGTATAGTATCTGCATAAAATTCACGATTTTCTCTTACCCGAGAAATCGGGACAAATCTCTGAGAAATTGTCGAATTTAGTTGAGTGTCTTCAACGCATTCCGCGTAGTTGTCATTCTGAGCTTCCCCATCGCCTTCGCGACGACGACCCCCGCTTTCAGTGTCGTTAATGAGGTCAGGGTTCTGCTCCAGCTGATAGCGACTGAGCGATGTGGGGCTTCTAACGTGATTAGCAACCCTGATCGGAGACATAGCTCGAAGCAACTCTTCATTAGAGTGTGGGTTATATATCATTTCTTGCTGATGATCGACATTATTCCTGTTTTCTTTAAGCGAATCAGAAAATTGTTCCATATTCTCGCGCAATACAGAGCACTTAGTTGTATTTTGCTGATATTGCAGAGCAACTTCTTTTGTTTTTTCTCTTTTTTGCTGACGTCTTTTATTTCTACGACATTTAACAATCGATACTACGACGGTAATTATAATAAAGATGTTTAGTACGACAGCAACTACAATTACGACGGGTAAATATTCGAACGGAAATGGTACATTTATTACTATTGGTTCCTCTTTTACGATTATTCTAATTGTAAAATTTGATTGTGAAGTTCCCGCGGCATTTTCGGCAGTACAAATAAAAGTTCCATTATCATCGCTATTTGTATTATAAATAAACAGTTCACTGCGTTTCTCTTCTGCACCTTCTTCAATGAAGTAAGTTAGATGAACGCCAGGAGCTACTAATGTGTCGTTTTGTAAAATTCGTCCTTCGAACCACCAGGACACGCGTGCTTCTGGTGATGCGTGTACATGACACAACAAAGAAACGTTCTTTCCTTCCGATATTTCCAAGTAAAAGGTAGTCGGCGTAACGTCGGGCAAACAAGCCAATTCTGGCGTCGGGATGGACCTGATTGTTTGACTTAATAAACGGGAAGGAGTCGTGCATGTGGGAGTCATAGAATGAGGTAAGTTAAAATCTAAAAGCCACTTATGCAGATCGACAATGTTACAATCGCAATTCCAAGGATTATTTTGAAGTTTAATTCCTTTGAGTGTTTGTGGCAAAGTACGACTTCCACGTATAGTTTTTAATTTGTTGCCTTCCAAATAAAGCCATTCCAAACTGTGCAAACCCTGAAACGCGTTCACGTCCACATAGGAAACTTCACAGTTATTTAGTTCTAAGGTATTCAAGTATGACAACTGATTAAATGCATCTTTCTGTAAAGATTTTATAGGATTAAAGTTAAGAGTAAGTTTCATCAGTGAGTTACAATCCGCAAAGATTTCGCTAGGAACGGATACTAGCAAGTTTCCAGCTAAATCTAGTTCGACTAAATTAGTTAGTCCTTTGAATGTCCTATTATCGATACTAAATATTTTACATCTTGATAAATATAATTTTTGTAAATTAATTAAGTCCATTTTTAGAAAATTTTCATTAGTCAATACTTGTAATTTATTATCGATAAATTCAAGCACCTGCGTTCCACCATCCATCCCTTGAGGTATCGACGCGAGATTTTTATTATTGCATTCTACTGCTTGCTTTCCATTCTTCCATTTACAAATGCAAGGTTTTGGACACGCTTGCAAATATTCTAATAATATTGCTAAAACTAAAATCACGTACTCAGTTTTCATGAGTGCAGCCATACTGCAGAAAGCTTCATATCAATTGATGTATTTTTCTTTACAGCCACATTCTCTTTCTAATAACGGATCTGTAACAATAAGCACGTATTTATAAAAGTTTACAAAAATAAGTAAAAAGGTAATCACACAGTGTAGTTTTTTAAGTATATTTGTAAAGTGTTTGTTGAATTGATGGTGTTTGGTACAGGGAACGAAGCGCATTTCCAATTCAGAGCTTGTCTGTTTCAATGAATGGCCGAGCAACAAAGAGGGATTGCGTTAGCCCTGTTTTTTTACATTTCACATTTGTTTTTGGTTTGCTTTTGTGCCTACACAAGAGTAAGTCATAAATTTTGTTTGCAAATGCTTTTGCATATTCGTTCACTTTAGAATAATAGATCTTGATAAAATAAAACCTTTAAAAACTGTTTAATTTAAAAATAGGCTATTGGCAAAATGCGAAATTAAATTAACACGTTTTAACTTTATTAAAGAGAAGTAGACAACTTGAAAATTTAAGCTATACTGCAAATGGAGAGATATATCGGCGCTTTAAATAATGGCTACGTTCATTACTGAGGATTAAGATTTTACAAAGGATTTATGATATGGATTTGTTTTATACTACATGTCCTTTAATAAAAATGTTTTAGTTACATATTTTCATTATTCATATTGGCATATTTATCTTATTAACAACTTTAGTATATTAAACAGTAAATTTTTAACTAATTTAAAAAGCAATTCCTAAAATTGCTTCCGTAGTTAATTTTGTGCTGCTGCACCGATCGCATTAGAATTGAAAATAGAATTGCCATCAACGTAATTTGAAATTTTCAACTCTGTAACGTTATTGGTTCAGAATAAGAAAACATTGGTTAGGTACAAACACTCTGCGCAAGTAAATGTTGGTTAAATCAATGATTCAAAAACTTTCGAAAGATTGATAAATGGTTTAAACCTCGTGCAGCCTCCAATGTGATAAAGTGCTGTAACCCACGGAATTTTGAGTGAAGTAAAAATACTCCCCAATTTCAAAACTTTAATAAACAAAAACGATCTTAAATTTAAAATTCCAAACGTTTCTTCAATCAACCTGCAATGCTTTTTAAAATCGACCATTTGGTGTGGTACTCTATCTTTACTTTTATTGCATTATTATAACGATAAAACAATTATTGCTTTTAAACTTTATGAAAAAGTATTGATTTTAACTCGAACAATTTAAATTTTCTAAGTTCCTCATAAAATGAAAGCTATGCAAAGAATTTATTATAAAAAGTCCAGATCAATATTTATTCCAATGTTAAATCGACACCAATAAAAATTTTAAATTCACGAAAAACATAAATATTCCAGTGTTTTAACCCTTAACCCTTAACCCGTTAAATATTTAGTAAGAAAAAGTCCAATCCAAAATGTTATTACAAAAATCTATGTGCGTAATTAAAATTGGCAGTTAGGTAGCGGTTGACGTCGAGAAATAGAGGGTTGTATTGGATTCTGACAACTAACTCATGAAATATGCAGGATAACTGTTGTAGCCCTGGGTATTAAGGATTTCAATCTGACTTGCAGGTCTACATTTTTGTGAAGGCTGTCCACTCCATTATTACAAAAAAACTTCAGAAATAAATTGCTTTTTTTTGCTGCTTACTACCTTGCAATCAATTAATTATTAAAAATTCTATCAATATCAGGTGCACAAAATTTCATCTATATAAAATCTGTATTATTTAGAACATATCATCAATTATTAATTCACACTTTTTATAAATTCTTTAAATTTAAAGTTAAACTGCTTGATGAATGAATATGTAACTTTTTCATACTAATTTTTTTGCAGCTAGGATATTTTTTGAATGTACTGATAGACATCAAAATATAATAATCTTTCCAGTTTGAAATTCACAAAGTTTCGTGCATGTTCTAACTAAATATTTTCCTGATATGACATTGTCAATAGTTAATAAGACTTGTAACGACTAGATAATTATTGGTGCAGCAATTGCAAGAGAATGCCTGTTCTACTTCAATTGTTTGAAACCAACAATGCATGAGTATTATTTTTTACAAAAGGATACAATTGTCAAACTTGAAATCTTAGAATGTCCTATATCAAATGGCATGTCAGATTTCCTGCGGTGCAATTCATTTTTATGTTATTAATTAAATTAAAATAATTTTATTTTAATTTTAATAATAGTTTTACTGTCCGGTCATCGTTGCTGCCCTATCCTTTAATTTTTTACATGAAGATCAACGAATATAGCAGAATGTTAAATTTGTTTGTATGGAGTAACTTAAATAGCTTCACATATTTTCTACGCATTTTCTTTTTAAGTTTTATATTATGGTTTTATTATATTGCAAATATGAATGATTTACTTTAAGTGAAGATTTTATACGACATTTCATCACACATCATTTCAAAATACATTTTCATACAGCTAAATCGTTCAGAAGAGTGCATTTTATTAACTTTTTATGATTTGTTTCTTATTGAAATTCAAGAATATTCATAGGACAACGCTTGAAATATTTTTTTCGATTTTTTCAGGTTAGATAAGACTTGAAAATTACTTTTCAAATTTAAAATTAGAAAAATTACGGAATATTACCCATAGCACTTATAATGTAATAATTTGCGGCAACTTTGTAATATCTGAATAAATTTAACTTTGAATTTAAAGTTCATTTTTCAGAGTTATTACATGAATGGTGCCTTAACTATTTAATATGTTTTGTAATATTTTTATAAAGGTTACTGCCAAAAATTTATCAAATAAGATATTTATGGGAATTCTTTGTTGTATAGGTTCGTAAACTTGGTTTATTGTAATAAAAAAATATTATCAAACTTTAATAATATATAAATTATTATTAACTAGTGAAATATAATAAATTAAAAAGTTTTATTTTATTAAATAATTAAATTTAAATAAAATTCTGAGGAAAGCGTCAACCTTCACTGAAAACTCAGTAATATTAAATGTTATTAATGTTTACTTAACTATGTTAGTTCTATTAAAAACTTCTTAATTTATTGTTGTCAAACTTTGCAAAATAATTCAATTAGAAATTTCACAAGTTTACTTACGAAAATCATAATTTTATAATTACTCACACAATATTGCTAATCGATATTGTAGAAATAAAATTTTTTAAATTTTCAACCCAAAAAGGGGACGAATTTTCGTGAAAATCATATAAACAATCTATTAATTAACAGGAGAGTAGAATACTTTTACTAGAACAGAGAAATCTTTTCTTAGTAAGTTTTTGTTGTCGTTTGTGTGTAGGATGTCATCATGTTCATTCCAAGACTAAAGCTTAATTCAATTAATCTACTGACGAGGTCAGAATATGACAAAACGATTCCTAAATACTTCCAGTGCTTTTTATGTTATCAAATTTTATGATAGAATAAAATATCAAAAAATATATTTTGTATTATAAAACATTGCTAATTTTATAAGTAATATACTTTTCAAATTTGATCTTCTGAGTTTTTAAGATTTTATTGTATTGAAAGAAAACGTAAAAATATTAAGCCAAGTAGTTTTGTATAATTCCCACAAATTTTCTTGTATTTTCCTACCAAGTGTTTTATGTGTGCATAGTCTCGTTTTATGACAACGTTTATTGCACATAAAATGGTTGAGCAAATAATAAGCTGTAGTCGTTTTATTATTATTTTTAGTATTTTTTGAATACATTTTTTATATATTCTTCCTTATTTGGCGTTCCAGATACATTCAATTTTGTAGGTTTTTTTCAAACAATAAAATAAAAATTTTTCTGTAAAGCTTTCTCGATTGATTAGAAAAAAGCCTACAAAGTTTAAAAACCAAAGTATCTTAACTTTGTAGGGCTACAATTTAATTTTGAAAATGTATTTATTATAAATGTAATGGAAACGTGTACTAAATTCAAAGTTGCATTAATTATTTACTGATAGTTGCATTTGCAATCAAATATTAAACTAAAAGTGTTTTTTGTTTGCTATTAACTTTACATTCTCACCGTGATAATATAGTAAAGTTAATACCAATCAATGTAAATATTCAATTTTATAATTTTCTGTTAAAATTGAAAAAATAAAAATTCTGATCACGATATAGGATTGAATCAATCTCGATAGGATTTTGCTTCTGTCCTTTGAAAACAAGTTTTAATAAAACTTTGTAACATACTTTTGTAAACACACATAAGACATAAATCTCTTTGATGTATAATATCATTTACATATTAAAATAATTTATAAATTTTCCTATGGTTAATTTAATTTCAAACTGCTTCAATTCTTTATTAAATTTAAAAAATAAAACTTTAAAATTAGTTTTAATGAAAATTATTAATTCGATTTGCAGCTTATCCAATTATAAGTTTGCGTTTCAGCTTTCAGCACAAAAGTTTAAAGTTTACCAATTCAAACCATTTGTTTTAGCAAAAAACAACAATGAAATTATTACAAATCGATTTAAAAGTTTCTCTTTCGATAGTATGTATGCTGAAAGAGGATAGTATAATAATATGTAGTATCCAAATCTGTTTAAAAGACTTATTATTACTGGCTATCGAGAGGCAAGTTAAAATTTAAGGTTCTGCGCATGTCATTGCGCATTTAAACATTTTTTTAATTTGACTCGATTTCTACCTAAACAGCAAATAAAGTTATATTCCGCAATATAATAAATAGAAAATAATAAATATAATGCACTTTTTCATACTTTTTCAAATATTTTGAAAAACAGTTTTTCATTGAAGTTTCTGTTTTTGTTTATCTATTACATAAAAATAACGTCAATGAACCCTTCCTTATTATGCAGATATAAATGATTTTTGAAATCTGTGCTCATAATGCACAATCCAAATGAAACAGATAAAATTAATATTTTCTAGTAAAAGAGTCACGAAACTCAATTTCTTAATGAAGTAAAACTTTATAAAGTACTGCAGCTGTTATCAAAACAAGCAATACATATTAATACAGCTCTACGTGAATATCCAATAAAGAAGCTTTGTACTATTTATGTAGTTCACTTGTGGTTATCATACGACGAACAATTGATATGTTCTATTGAAGCATATTGTAATCAAAATAAATAATTTCAGGTCACAAAGAAAATTATAATATAATATAAGATGAAAAGCAATTATAACTTGTCTTTTCTAGCTAATGTAGAGTGCTTTAGTTTATACAACGAAATTTTCCTTTACTCAAAAATTATCAAAGCATTGGGTATTTCTATAAAAGAAAAACTTTGAAGAAAGAAAATGCACTTAAATTCAATTCAATTAAAATAAAAAAAATTAACAAATTTATTTGGTAAAAATCAGTCCTTGAAATTTATTTAAAATAAATAATATGCCAATAATACACAACGTATATTAAAAAATTCTGTAGGCAATGGGCAGTGTTCAAATTCGATAATTTTAGCGTTCAAATAATCACAACGGCGTCAAATACCAGCACCAGTTTGCGATAAAAATACTAATATGCTGTGAATATTTTATCAACGGGCTCACAGTTTTACTTTATTTTTAAAACTGCATAGATGTAATAAATACAAATTATATTGCATTAGTTATAAAGTTTTGTGAGTATGTATGGGTGAATCAATTAACGATAATTAAATATTGCCTAAAATTAATAAAAAAATTTAAATATAACAAACAAAAATAATTATTTTTATAGTGTGAATATTTATGAAGTAATTATGCAAATGCCCTTATAGAGCTACATTAAATCTTTGGTTGATGCTTATTAACCAAAAACAATCAAGTTATTGGTGAAATATTGAAACGGAAGATGTTTTGAGTAATTATTGGTTTGCTGTCAGAAAATCTGAAAAGCAAAAAAAGTAAACTTGTGAGACTTTAACAGCGGTTATCGGAATATTTATTTAATCAATCAATCCTTTGACATAGAGACAACTGACAACTAGACATCGAACAATAACAATTCAGTTAAATACGAAATTTTTTAAAAATCTATTCATGCGCGTTGTAATTTAAAATATTATTTAATTTTACTGTTAGAAATAAATACGAAAACCTACAAGTTTTTAATTCAAAAATTAAAAATTGTAATCATCATAAATCTAAGAAAGAATTTTGAAACCTACATAAATAAAGTGACATACTGGTAAGGAGCGTAGTTTGTAAAATATTCACCGTATTTTCTTACAAGATCTAAATTTTAAGTTTTAAAGTTTGCTCTCTGGTTTTAAACTTATTTTCAAACTACATTAATTAATTTAACACAGTTTACCGCAAGTAGTAAATTACATTTACAAAAATTTTTAATTTTTTTATTGCCTCTTTAAATCCCCCGAGTTTGCAATAAATCTTTTGTTCCCACTTAGTGAAGCGAATATAAGCCTTTTCCTTTGCTTCGTGAACGGTGTAACACCGCAAGAGGCATAAACACTCATTTTAGTAGAGCAGAGATAAAAGTTAAGTTTATTTTAGCCCGTACCTTCCCTTTCTATGTAACCTTCACGGTAAACGTTCGTCCGTTTTCCTAATTAGTGTTTGTTGATCCTCTTTTCTATTGCAGTAATCGTGAAGCACCTGAATGCTTCGTGATGGAACTAGCACGCCTAATGAAAATGTTTCTTATATACCAAACATTGGTGGAATACAAAAAAGTTTAAGGTAAAAGTTTTTCTTTAACTTACATTATTATTGTACTTTCGTTGGGTATTTATTTCTTAAACAAGTTGTTAATAATCTTTACTAAGAGCAATTCAATTTTTCAATTATATAAAATTTGCTTTTATTTAAAGTTTTCAACTGCAACTGGTTTCCTGTAAATTCATAATTCCCTTTGGACATAATTAGTAGCTATATTAGGTTAAATCCTGAATGTACTTACACATCGCTCAATAATTCCGCTTTATCATTTTTAAATCAAATAAATTGTCCTCAAACAAATGTTTTTAGTAAGCACCATTTATTTCTTTTTGTGTCGTATTACATAAACTTGATTATTTTTAAATAAAAGATTTAAAAATGATACGGGAATAAACATTCCAGTAAGTAAATAAACTATTATGTAATTTTAGCACTCTCATATTTTGCAATTTTTGTATTGGGTTAATTGTAAAAATTTTATCCTGTCTTTTAAAATTAAAAAGTTAGATGCAGAGTTTTAATAAAGAGTTAACTCAATTACTAAAGCCAGTTTGATTTATTTTTAGATATTTTAACCAAAAGGGATTTTATTTGTTCTCGTTATATTTTCCGTTCTTTAAATCGCATCACTTAAGTAAAAACCAGGTGGATCTGGTCTGAATGATCGAATACACTTATTCTTTGATATCATTCAATAGCGTATATCAATGTCTGATGTTTAGATTATTCATGCACCCCAAAAAGATGTATTTAAGCTTCATTCTTAAGAAAAGTTTCCTTTCGAATAAAAACTCCACACTGGGAAGATTACTTGCCTTTAAATTAAACTCTCTCCTTCTAATTTATATAATTATAGCGTATGTATATCGTGTAATGTAAAAATTAAAACTTAATCGTAATATTTTATTCTTAATACATTTTTGCTAATTAATTTAAGCTTGAAATGTAATAATTCTAATTAAAAATTACTGCATTGCGTTAAACTAAATGCGACCAAGTTTATCATAAAAAAATATTATTGTTTATTATATTGTTTCATTAACTTGAGAATGTAATAATCTCAAAATAGCGCTTTATTAAACTTGTTATGAACTTCCATGAATAATACACTGTCATAAGTATTATCAATGGTCAGGAGCACTTTATGTCGTTTATTAATGGTAACAATATTTTGTTATAATTTAATTTATATAATTTATTTTAATACAATATTATTATCATACTATGTATTATTATGCAGAATATACTATAGATTCAAGTAGACAGTAGACTCCTGATTTATTGATTATGAATTTAAAGTCTTTACTTTACTGCTAAATTTCTTTACAAATATTTTTATTGTCAGTTTCACCTGCTATTAAAATATTTTTGATCATTAATGAATTTAAAAATTAAATGTAATATCTAACTTAACAGTATCTTGGAATGCTTTAATATAGAATAGCTCGAGTTTTCTTAATTCGAGAAGTAACAACTTCTATTTGACACGTTTGTGAAATCTGCTTAAATTTTTAGTATTATTGATTTTTTAACCTTCATTACTGATTTCAATATAAGGAAAACTCCAAATTTTACTTTTCTTTATAATAATGAAAACAAAACATTTCTGGTTAGCTTTTACAAAGTATTCGTATCTTATGAGTGCATAAAATTATGTAAAAATAAACAAACTAAACAAAATGTTAAAATAATGAATTTTAACTGTTAAGTAAAGAATACATACTGACGTAGAAAAAATATTTTAATTTTTTAGGTTCCTTTCCTATATCCATGTAAGTTGTAAATAATAATTTATTCTAAGATATAAACGGACTATATTTATTATATTATTTAATTTATTTATATAATAGCAACTGAAGTTGGGTTTAAAACATTATAAATTTCAATAACTTTACTGGCTAGTCGCGAAAACTTTAGAATTTTTAAATTGAAAATTTTTGACGTTCCTTTATTAATTACCTAGGTTAACAAATTTACGAGTAAGATATTCTAGTCAAAACGACCGACGCCTGTAAATTTTTATATGAAAACCACGAGGTATACGGTTAGAGTCATTGAAAGTTTCGCAGTCAGTTGGAAAAATGATCTAGATCGGTGGAAAGCAATGCATCGTGAAAATCCTGGATAAAATCATAACCGCGATTATCCGGTAAGATTTTTTTAGAATTCATAATTGTTTATTACTAATTTTTCATTTGACTGTGATTTTCAATGCGACTCTACACATTTGATATTTTTGTAGGAGACGTTACATAACATACTTAATATTCATAAGTTATACATAATAATATATTATACAATATATTCCCGAACTACAATTTCAATATTACAAAATATAACGTTAACAACAGCTATGTTTTTTTGTTATTTTTTAGCTTTATAATTAAAAATTTTCAGGTTTTTTTTAAAAAAAATCATCAATTTAGTAAAAAAATGCTGAATATAGAAGCGAAAATAATAATAAAAAAAATATAATAGAACGAATTAATATTATAAACATTATTTTATATTCAAAATATTTTCATATACTTATTAGTACCTGTATAGAATTCATGTGTTGACCTAATTCTGGATAAAACATTTTAATACTGTTTTGATTAGATTTTCAGATTTTGCAAAGTTTTCAAAACATTTAAAATTGTCTATATTGTTTATGTATTGTAGCAAAAAAAATCTCATAGAGTTTTTATTTATAAATTTGCATTTACTGTTCGCACTTAACCAATTATTTAAATTTTATAAAAATATTCTTTAAATTATACACTTACGCCATATCCATCATAACCTAGAGCACTAGTGCTAAAAAGTAATGAACTAGAAAAATATAACTTTTCAAGTGATTTTAAAATTTGTAGGCAGAGAATTTTTAATGTATGAAAAGTTCAATAAAAAAATAGTTTAAATATTCTTCGGAAATAGTCTTCAGAAAATATAATATACGATAGCTATAAGTAGCTTTAAACAGCAATTGTTGAATATTTCTGAATGTGACAATCAAATCTTTCCACCTGTAACGTCTCTCAGATTGGTTTAATTTAAAAAAAGTTCGTTTTGGAAAAATGATGAGGCTGCACAATCTGGAAATGAAATGTAGAACATATTGTATCAATATTTAAAATTTAGTAGAACAGAACACTGTATATTGCTTGAAATATTAATCTAATAGTAAGGAAGATGGTCTAACTTTGACAACTCTCATATTTCTAAAAAGTACATTTCTATGATATTTTAAGTTATCCTAAATGCTATAAGAATAAAATCATTTTTAATTTTTTATTGCACTTATGTAAGTCATTAATACTCAAAAAAGTCTACAAGTATAGCAATATTCAAAATTGACTTACAAGGAAGTACATTCTATGGAGTTTCTAATTTTAAAATAATTGTACCTACTTAAAAGTTAAACATTATGTTTAACTTTATTTTCAACAATTCTAAACTGATGCATTAATTGACAAAATCGATGGGTTAGCTTTGAATGAAGTTCGAAAATGATAGGTGGGTAGGTAGGCACTAACATTTAATTCGATTCGAAATTACATAGCACTCTAAAATGATGCAAATTTGGAAACACCATTATTAATTTATAAGTCTAATCAACACAACAAAAGTAACAAATTTCCAATTTTATATTGCCGGGCGGCAATTCCGCAAATTTAAATCGTTTGAACCCCTTTCAAAACATTCAACCGTAGGTAGAGTTGTCATTGTCTTTTCCGATAGCTTTAAGCTGGGCTTATGCACACCACGTAAACGTAGCGATTTGGTGGTGTTTTAAGTGATGTACTTGGATAGAATTTCAAGTGATAAGTTAACTTTATTCTTTTATTCTCTATTCAAAATTAAACTTAAATTACTACTGACATGGTAATATCCTAGATGTTTGTGAGATAAAATTGACATTTTCAAATTTTTAATTACCAATCATAATTATTATATGTGGTGTTTTACCATATTGGTGTTGTGGTCCATGCTGGCATTGGTGTATAACCTTTTCTGTAGAATCACTTTTGTAGATATATATCATACTAATGAGTAGTGGGTAATGAAATTAGTAATGAACAGACAATAATGCACAAAAAGATTTGAAATAGTAACCAATAAATCTGAGTCTATACTTCGGTCATTGGTCGAATTCGTCAATTGAGTACAAGATGCACATACAAAATTTATATTATGTATAAATAATATTTTAGTTTTATTTTAAATAATACTAAGTACTAAGAATAAAATTAAAAAAATTTAAATTGTTTCCCAAAATTTTAGATACGCTTGACTTGACTTTTTTAACTATTACTGAATAATAAAAATAAACAAATAAAAGTTTTTGAATACAAAGAACAGAAATTATCATATTTGATTGTTTTACATAAATTATATCTGTTATCGTAAAAGCTTTAAGGTAGTAAAAACTCGAATTTGCTTTTATAATTATTTACTCAACTAAAAACTAGATAAAACTAGTTTTAATGACTGCTTTTAGTTAAAGACTAAGTTCAACCAGTTAATATAGGTTTTTACAGTAACACCTTTAATAATTATTTTACTTTTGTTCATAAATTTATGCTCAAACCATTTTGAAAATGTTTGAAATGGTTCTTAGACTAAAGTACAACTTTGTCGCTAGACCTTAACAGAAGAAAACAGATGTATACAAGGTAAGTCATTAACGGTACATATTATCGTAATTATTAACAACAAACAGGGTTACAAGCACACTTTAGGCCTTACCTTATTATTAAAATACCCGGCACTTCTTCTAATATAATTTATTGGAAGTAGTAAAAAGTACTCAACCGATTTTAACTAATTAACTAACAAATTTTGTAGTTCGTAAGAATGTTTGTTTATATCAAGTTTTATGAATATCTTCTTTACATCTAAACAAAACAGTTAATTGAAATCGCAGTACAATACAGAGTCAAAGCTTTCGCCACGACTCGCAAATTCTACAAGACATAGTATATTTTACTAAATTATAAATTTGAACATAATGTGATTAATTTTATTATCGAGTTATGGATTTATTGTTTTTAATGTTTGGTATTTTTTTTAATCTTTGCAAGAACGAACCATTGAGAAAGTTTTACAAAAATTATTTTTTCAACGAACGAGAGCTACTACTGACATCGTAATAGAAACACACTCTCTTTTTTATATTCTAACTAATGTAGATGTTATCATTAGGAAAACATCTTTTCACAATAATGAATCAGTGGAGGAACATATCAGAAGCTCAAAACATAAGAAATCAATCTGGGCATAAATAACAAGTTGCGCAGGTCTTGGAATAAATAACCAAATGAAAGTTCAGTTTCAGCTTATATTGGCGTGATCATTCTCTCATCTTCGAAAACCAACACATTGAACCACAATTTTACCTTAGACACAATATTTTTAATTTTAATTATACTCGATACTTAATAATTGTTGCTTAAAAAGGGGTCTTCTTGTTCTAAACTTAAAAATCAAAAAGAAGTACTTCTCAGAGATTAGAGAATTTCAAATGAATTATATTATTAAAACAACACTTCCATCAAGTTATCTTTATTTTTAATTAATTACTATTTTAAAACATGAATTATTACGCTTATTATTTATGTAAAGATCAAACTTAGCAATAAAATGATGTACTTCTATATCTACAGCAGCAATTTAATAAGATACACACACAATGAGAGTTAACAAACGTCTGTGTTTCAATCTTACTTTGGTATTTAACTTAGTATTTGCCATTTTTTAAACTAATATTAAATTATACATTGAACATCAACGCGAAATATATTCTAACACGTGTAACTTGATTCTTACAACCTTGAGCAAACTCTCAAACTTAATTTAAAAACAAACAAAAAATATAAAAAGTGATATTGTTGTATAGTAAGTGGCCAAACACTTTTGCCAGACTACATGAACATACAATCAATCAAAATTTTGCTTTCTGTGCTGGATACCCAGGTTTTGTTATTACAAAAATTTCAGAACTTATTTTACTTTACAACTTTGTACTCAAAGACTTGATAGATTTTTCTCAACTACCCACTTTTTTTAATTTTTTATTTTACATGAGAAAGTAAAGTCAATGAAATTCTTAATTATAACAAAATTTTAAAATTTGCACTAAGTACTGCGATACTATTGATCATTATTACCTATAGATGTTACTCTAAGGTATTCGCTACAACATTGATTCGACTTGAAGACGGTAACTTCAAAAGTAAATTTGTGCCAGTTTTGTAAGAACTTATTAATTGGTCGAATTAATTTCATTAAATTGTAATTTTAAAGATTTGCGTGTTAATGAATTAACGGGTAAGCCAAGTTAAAATGTGTATATTGGCTGATTTAAATTCTTTTGTTCTGTTCAAGAAAGTTTAGATCGAACTTTATCATTATAAACATTAAACTAAGATATACTTTTTTTTATTTTGAACTAAAGACCTCGAGAAGATCATAAAAGACTCAAATTATAAATTACACGCTCTATATCATTTTATCAACAGTCCCACAACTAGATCATTCTACCTGACTTTCAGCTAGCAGTCGAATTTGTTACAAACTAAAACCCTAACTTTATAGGAACTTCAACAGTTATTTATTTTACAATTTATAGTATATTTGGAATTTCTTATCGAAACTTATACAGTACAATAAGACTTAACAAACTATAGATAGTCTACAAAATTAGCTTTGTTTATTGATAGAATTGAGTAAAACAATAAGTTTATAACACTTTGTTTAAATAAGATTTCCAGTAGGTGGCTGAGTGTATCTTTAACTCGGTACTAGAACATTTTCACGTCCAGGTTTATTGTGGTCGCCGCAACACCGCTGGTTAATAATAAATATTCTTTAATTTATTAAAATATAAATTATCTTTTCAAAATGAGAAAGGTGATAATATTTCTAATACTGGTGATGTTAGAATAAATTATTAATTAACGAATTCGTTTAAACGTATATAATGCACATATATGCACTAGAATTTCATAATTTAATATTAAAATATTCTGAATTGTTCAGAATATATTTACATTACTTTTCACATTCCCATTGTTTTCACAACAATATTAAATTGAATAGAGCCAATGAATTCATCGCTTTAGGCTGTTATTTACAATTATGTAACTTGTAATTAAACAGAATAAATGAAAAAGTAATGACGATTAGTTGAAAAACAATTTTAATTAAATCTTAAATTTTAAAGCGAGATCGAAGAGTTTCAGCCTCTTCAAGCTTAACTGCTAACATGGTGCAATAAGCACTAAGTCTGGCCTGACAGCCGGCAGTAAATCTTTTTCTTGCACAGAAATCATTGTAAAATCACACATGTGATTTTAGTGGGTTGATATATTGTCGTGTTACAAAGTAATCTTGGACCCACCTAGTACAATTTATTGAAATTTTTAATATTAATAATTAAATTGCAACTTTGTAAAATTGACTAGGTGGGGACCAAAGACAGGAGGTTCGAGGCTTTTTAGCCAAATACGCCGACCGAGCTGATCGTTGATTATGGCTCTCTGAAATTTCGTGAGATTTTTTTTGATTTATAAAATTGTGAGTAATTATTTTTGATTTAATTAAAGTGATTTTATGCGATTGCATTACTACGTATTTTTGATATTTTGGATTTTGGATATATTTTTGATAAGTGGCTACCGAGCGATAGTGGATTGATTTGGAGAAAAATTAGCTCAAATAATAAACTTTGATTTGGATTATATTTGAAATTGGAAAATTAAAAATTAATAAATAATATTTTACTTTTGAATTGGAATTGGAATTACATTAGATTTTGGATTAATTATAATTTTTGGAACCTAATCTTGATATGATTTTTTTTATCATAAATACCACAGCAATATGTATACCTATTACGAGGCTAGTCATCTTGAAATTTTTTAATAAAAATTTTAGAACGATGTTTTTGCTTTACATGAAAACAGACCTTCAAGCGTGTTTGTGCTGCGATAGAATACTATATACTGTCGTGTTTCGAAAACCAAAAAATCATGATTTCATTTATTTTGTAAATTATTTAAAAGTTTAATTTTGTTTTAGTATTTATTTGTATAATATTGTATAAAAAATGTTAGTTAAAGGTTTTAGCTGTAAATAAAGATAGGAAGAACGAAAAAGTAGAAAAGAGTGGGACTTGAATAGGAACACTTGGACCGAGGCCTTCACGTCGAATAGACGGGCGGACGAACATCATTCCCGCAATAATAATTTAAAACTGTTAATTGCTTAAAATTAATAAAATAACTTAAGTTGATTTAATGTTTTTGTTTAATTAATAAAGTGAAGTGCCAATAAATTGGAAAACTTGAAGAAAGTGTGATAATTTATTCGATGTATTAAAATTACATCGCAATAAATTTGTTTGACAAAACGCCAGCTGGAATACCATATACGAAGCGAGCGCGCACGTGAAGCCAAAGTCGAATACCACATGCAAGGTAAAAGAATGAGTATTTTAATTTAAGATTTAAACACTGAAGAGTTTCATGAATAATGAATACCCAGCTAAGAGTAATTTTGGAATAAGCAAATTTTTTAAAAAATTTGTATAGCTAGGGTTATCTCAATACATATAATCATGGGAAATTTACTTATAATTTACACATTCGCCCTTAAAGCTTAAGTAATTCGTGAGAGCTGCTATGCCAACGCTCATCAGATCATGATCTCAAATCATCTTTGAAAATTAAATCTAAGATTGACTTGTAAAACCTTTTTTTGAAGCATTTTTGGCTAAAAGATAGGAGAAATTGTGTTTACAGGACATCAAATTCCGAAGATTTACTACAAATTTTAATGACTTTCAGGTATTATTACCAAAAGCAGAATACTTTTCTCTTTATCTTATTTTAAATTATTTATTCAATGAAGAATTTTTTTTAAATCCCTAATACGCTTTTGAAAAGAAATTCTCACAACATTTTTGGATTATCATTAGTAGTTTGCTTTATGTTTAATGTATTATGTAATCAACGAACTATCGAAATCCTACATTATGTAGATAGATAACGTGACTACCGAATAATTTTTGAAGTCCAAGTTTTAAATGTTAAATAATTTTCTAAATTGTAAATTTAGTAATATAAATAATGCTTAAACAATTATAAATTTACAGATTAGTGAAACTTTAATAATTATAAAATTAACCATAAGTTTCTTATCCTTTAAAAATTTTCCAAAAAAGATTTAAACAGATCGAATAATATGAAAGAGTTACAATAATTTTAGTTTAAAACTTGGAAGAATTTTTAAGAAGATTTTTAAATTCAGTATTATTTATTACAATCTTTGATCTTTAATAATATTAAATTGCATATTATTAAAAAGATAAGTTATATCTGAATAGAACACTAGGAATGCCCAAAGAAAACTAATAACTGTAAGGGATGGTCACAGTTATTGTAATATCATGAAAACAATGCACATCTCAAAATGGTTAATATTTGATTTAGTGACAATTTTGGCATAAAATACTATACATATACTATGTATTTAGCCACTAAATATATCCAGAGTCGAAATATCCCAGCGGCAAAACACTGTATTTGAAACACCCGCGTGAAACTGGCGGCTTCAAAAAGTTTCTATCCCGAATAAACTTATACTTTAAAAAATATTTAAATATAAATCAAAATAAGTATATAAAATAATAAATCACATAAGTTTTTAAATTTTATTAAATTAAATAATTTATAATTTGGGAAACAGAACGAAGGAATAGTAACCTTTTTAATTATCTTGATTATTGACAATTATCCAATCTATTGATTATTCTGGAAAGAAATATCCAAAAATATAAAAAGTCATCGTACGTCTAATAATGTTCAACTATCTTTTCAAATGTTATATTTTACTTTTCTGAAGTAAATTGGTTATAGATTGAGGAACATTCCAGGATTTTCATCTAAGCACTTTATGAAGCTTACATGTATAAAGTATATATGCATAAATAATGCAGGATTAATACAGTGATCTCAAAGGCTACAGGTTTTGTTATTTAATTCCTGGTAGATTATACCCTATATTATTTTGTGCTTAATTCCCAAAATACACTGGCTGGTAAAATTCGTACTAGATAAAAAATATTTTCTAAATTTTCTTTTACGTGCACCTGTCTGGTAATTTAACATGATGAGCATGTCGTCGCTACATTACATGGGTTTTAATTAATTCAAGTTGCAATGTAAAAATAATTAACGAAGTGTTTCGTTTGAGTAATTTTAGAGAAAAACTTTCGTAACAAACGTACTGCGATCCAAACCCGAAATAATTGACTTTTTTAAAAAGGAAGATTTTTTGCAATTAATATTAAATAAAGTTTTTGTCTTTTGAGTTATTTTTTATAAAACAAAAAATTGTGTTTATTATTTCATGGAAGTTTATAAAACCTTCCAAACTTTTATTGTCAGTCACATGGATATTAATATTTTGTGATATTTAAAAATTTCTATCAATGTATAAAGTTTCAAATTTTATTAAAGTATTACCGTGTAATTTGAAATAAATTAATTGATAAAATATATTTACTTCTATTGAAGATATACATGGCTATTATGAATAATTTTTTTTTTAAATAATAATTTCTTTTGATTTGATAATGATGTAACAAAAATAAAAAGCATTTTATTGATAACATTCAACAGCTATTGATAATATTGCCGGATTACTTATTGCATTTTAAATTAACAAAACAAAATTTCTAAAGCTTAATTTTTGATTTCAATATGTTTTTTACTTTAACTTGAAATTTGAATTTTTGATTTTCAATTCTTAAGTATTTGTACTTATTTTATTCATATCTTGCCGTTCCACCGCACGAAAATTGTTTTCTTTATGTCCCACAAAGATTTTACAGTTCACTGCTTTTTCCGTGTAGTGCAAATATTTCTTTTATGTTGGGTTGTAATATCGGCGTCGGTGAAAATAAGTATAAAACTTTGAAATTATTGCTACATTTTGTATAGCAATAAAGCTTCGCCAATACCAGTCTATAATCCAAACCAAAATCGAGAAGTATTTGTAGGTAAGATTAATAGCAAAATAGTAAAAATAAATACAAACATAAATAAAGCAATCTAAAATTAGAAATGCCATGTTAAAACATAATTATTTATTACTTCCTAACATTTGAAAATATACAAAGATTTTTACCTCTACAACCAAAAGTATCACTTTTGATACTGAACAGTATCTTGATATTGAACAATATCGTGTTAGAAAAACATGTAAGCTGAACAAACACGTACAGAAAATTTTACTTTCGGTCCATGTTTATTCAGGTTACCATTTTCTGTGCATCTTTATTCATATTATATTTATGTAGTATTTTTAATGTTTTGAAATGTAGGATCTTTTTGTTTGACACCATGTGGTATTTGTAGATGTTTTAAATTTTTCAATTTAACATGCTAGCAATCAAATTAGTTCTTTAATTATAAAATTTACATATTAATACAAGATGCTTACAAAAGTTACAAAAACTACTTTGAAATATTAATTCTCAATTTAATTAATGTTTATTTTTAACATTTTTTTTGTAAAACCTTTGTGTATTTTGGTTTTGGCTGATTAAAATACCATATAGCAAATTTTCGAATTTATTGTTAAAGGGTATTTTTTTAGATATACCACTGAAGTATTCCAACATAAAACATTTTAATCTTTAACAATTTACAACTTTCAGTAGATTAAGTTGCATTTTTACAAGGGAATATTTTTTAATAATAATATAATATTTTATAACTACAAATAATTATTATTTGTTAAAATGTTATTGAAACATTATTTTCATTGGCTATAAATTTATTTTTCAAATATTGAAATTGTGGATATTATATATAAGTAATGGGCATATATAGATATATATATATTTTAAGAGAATGAACAATAAAGTATCATTCACTCTTCAAAAGAATTCATAAAATGCCACGAATAAGAAAATATAACATATAAAACCAACTCGGAGGATAATTGAAAAGAAAACGTTATGATTTCCAAAGTTTTATATTTCTTGGGAAATTTAATTTCAAATATTATGGAATTGTGCATATCTAAAAATTTTTAGAACGTCGCATAATACCAAATGGTTAATGAATTCTGCAAATAAAATGCTAAAAGTTGTTTTCCAATTTATAGAAAATTCAGAATTTCACTTTATATTACACAGTAATGCTGTATTAAAACCCAATTTCTTCTTTACGAAAATGATAGTAATTGAGACTATTGAATTGCAAAAACAGCAGGTTTTAGTAGTGAACGAGAAGTATCCAGTTGCTAGTCACGTTCTTTTAACGTATCCTAGGTGCAGACTGAAATAATGAGAGTACTACATAAATGAGAAAAGCGCTCCACTAAACTGTTATTTTACTTCTGTGTTTCCAGTCACATAAATTACTTAAAAGAGTCTTTATTTGCGTTTAAAATTTCATTTAAATAAAATGCCGTTCTGCTTTACAATATTTATTAACGTGTACGAGCGCTAATTACTACACTTTTTTAATTATTAATTGCATTTTACATTCTTATTTGAAGTACTAAGCCACGATAAAATTTACATTTTGCCTAGAAATTGCTATTGTTATTATCAAATTCCATTATCAATGATAACATCTTGAAATAATTTCTTTTAATAATTTTGTTTTTATTTACTGTTTATTAATAAACAATTATACCCAATTTAGAAAAGAGAATTTTTGAAAAATCCCAAGCTATAAAAATTTTCGAATGACAATACGAAAATAATAAGTAAGGCGCCATAATATTGCAGAAGAATTAAAACTAAATGCCATATTTCAGTAAAATATTGAAGTTTTCGAAATTTTCGAAATTTTCATCAGCAACACTATTAGAACTTTGTTTTTATTTTTCATTCATCTATTAAGAAAAAGAAGTCTGAACGTTGAATACAGATATAAAAATAGCAATGCAGAAAGTGGAAAGTACATAAAGTAGTCTTTTGAAAAGTACCAGCCAATTGAAAGATGTCCGCTTCTATCCTCTCCGTTAAGAGAAAATTTACCTTCTATTTTTATAAGTTAATTCTGGAAACTAATTATAAATACAAATCAACTAAAACCTAAAATACTTTTCGACTTTAAAACGACAAATCCTCAATCGATACTCAATGGGTACAACTCAAAGTTTTGAACAAACTAAGTTTACAGTTTACATCATGACTGAAACTAATTTTACTATCACAGTCAAGTCCCAAACTTCACATACAATAGACTACACGACTGACCTACTCGCCAATCACAACCGACAATGTCAAACGCACGAATTCAAATTTACTTCAAATTTCGAGAGCATACAGTATAAACTTAATAACAATTATCTGCAAAGAGATATACCAAATAGTGCAGATCAACCGATTCTAGTAGATCTGTTGTTTATAATATAAATAGTAGCGAGACAATGAGGCCATCCTGTGAATCATCTCCAAAAGCAGTTTTTAGCCAGTGTAATGTATGTTAGTTATATTAAAATACATTTTTTTATCTTAAAAATCAACCACTTGATACCTAGTCCGGAAATAATTATTATCGAAGCATCTCATCGCCGACCGAAAAAACTCAAAGTCAAAAGAGTAGTATTTACCTTAAAATTAATTTACAGATTTCGATCATAAACATTTTTTAACTGTTTTTACATTTAATAATGCAAATATTATAAAGTCTCTTGAATATTTTCTAAACATAGAATTGTTGCAATTTTTGTGACATTTCATTATAATTTATGGTCGTGATAATCTACATCATTTTATTTTTGGTATTTTACATTACTTTTACGATAAAGAAAAACGATTACGTGCCAAACGAAAGCAATTTCTAATGCATGTTTTTCTAACGGAATTTTAAAATCACAAGGAAAATAAATATGAGGCGAATAAAAGGTTAAAATAAATGAGTAATTTTAATGTTTTTGAGTTTACTTCACGAAGAGTGATGATAAGCAAATTTAAACTGCTATATTCACAAATGGAAATTATTTACATTTTAATAGTAAAATCTATATAACTAATAAGTTCATAAATAACCTGCGGAAAATTTAAATTAATAAATAAATTCCTAGCATGTTGCAAGCACAATAAAATATTTAGATATATTAATATTTAGTACCTCGAAATAAATCATTAAAAACAAAATTTCCGGTTAGTAATAACTGAACATATTTTACGTTTGCTATTAAGATTTTCTGATTGCACAACACCTTAAGATTTATGAACTTTCTCGTACAACTTAGCCTAAAAGCAGACAACCCAGTAAAACATCTTCTGGAAAATATAACATCTGTTCTGAAACACACACTGTTTTGCTACATATACTAACATTGCTTATATCTACCCGAAACTCAAATTTAACACTAAAAATATGTCGTCTAGTTTATTATTTAATTTTAAAATACTGGTATGTTATTATGATTAATATTTGTATTTTTTTATTAGATAAGTAAACCGGTATGTTTAATAAAATTTTTCTGTTACCTTTAATAAATTTTATACCTATTATGAAAAATTTATAAAAAAATAACAAGAATTTCTTATAACACTTCTGTACATAGCTTAAATGTCGCAGATTAAAATTTTTTCAAAATTAGAAGAAATGATATAAAAAAATTCGCTGTTGGTTTCGTTCTTTTTTATCCTTCTTTATTTGAACGTGAATAAAATAAAAACTACTTGATAAGTAAATTGATTTTATAAAGATCAATAGAATATTTTTTGAAAGATGTAGGTTTTAAATATTCATTTCATATTTAAAAATAGTACAAAAATTCAAAGGACAAAGGACAATTTAATTTTTTGTTCCATTTAAGTTATAACATGAAAGCTTTAACGAAAAGAATTTTTAGAACTCTAAAATATAAAAAGTTAATACAATTTGATTTTTTAATTTAATTAAAACTTGCACCTTATGAAGGCACTATTCTAAAATTAATAAATTATGAAAGTTTTTAATTAAAATGTGGAACGGCATAATATCAGGAAGCAAAAACTCAGATAAAAACTAATTTTAAATTTAATGAAAGTAATAAAAGTAAACAAAGACAAATAAATTTTTCGTTACAGCTACATGTCATTCTCAATGAAAATATGCTTTGTATGCAAGTTTCTGCTGTCGAAATTTCAACGTTTCAAATTTTAAGAGATGGATTATGTCTCTTAAGGCTGGAATGGCTAATATTTTGAATAAGGCGCATAATTGATAAAATAAGACTTCAACTCGATTAGCTAATTCTAATAACAGCTTGGTTAAAATTGATATTTGTATACAATTACAAAGTGATAAAAAGCAAAATTTTTAAAATAAATTGGCAATTTAAATTTAACAATTTATTATTTTACTTAATTTTGTTTGATGTTTGCTCCATGTGTAGTAAACAATAAAAATGTCTTTTGTAAAATTTATTATTTTTGAGCTAACAATTAAATGTGTCATAATTCAGATGAACAAAATGATAATACATTGAGATGACCATAGCTATACCCATTTATAAAAATTTGCTCAATTCCAAAATTACTCTAGCTGGGTGTACATCCATTATTTGTAGCTATGAGCTCTTATAGTTTTTAAAATCGTCAATTAAAAATTAAAAATGCTCAACTTTTTTTTGTAATCCTTGGCGCCTTGCAAGCGCCCGTGGGTTTCACATCTGACAACGCCTGGACAAACAAATTTACCAACGTAACTTTTACGCATCGACTAAATTATCACAAATTCTTCAACTTTTTCTTGTTTATTTAACAATTTGCACTATACTACAATTAATTTCAACAAAAACATCAACTGAACTTAAGTTATTTTATTAATTTTCAAACAATTAACAATTTTAATTTTTATTGCGGGAATAATGTTCATCCGCCCGTCTACTCGACGTGAAGGCGTCAGCTCAAGTGTCTCTATTCAAGCCTCTCTCTTTTCTACTTTTTCGTTCTTTCCACCTTATTTACATAGCAAATATTTAACTAACATTTTTATATACAATATTATAAATAAATAAATACTAAAACAAATTTAAACTTTAAAATAATTTTACAAAATAAATGAATTATGATTTTTATGGTTTCGAAATACGACAATATATTGTCTTTCTTTTCAAACGTAAGAACCATTACTTTATTATTTTCGTAAATTATTTTGAAGTTTGTTTTGTTTTTATTGGAAATATTTATTTGTAAGTAGACTGTACCTAAGATTTTATTTCGTAAAAATACTAGGTGGGAAATAAACAAAGTGAGAGAATTGCCTTTTGCCAATGTGGGTAGACCAAGTCAGTCGCAAAATTATGTTCGCTGCAAATTAGTTTGATTTTTGATGACTTAAAAATAAAAGTAAGTTAATTTAGTTGTAGGGTTGTTTAATTAATTTGTGAAGTGTTGAGAATTGAGATTTTTAAAAGATTTTGACGTTTTGTAAAAGTTTGGTTATTTGCGGAAATATGTTTGTTTAATTTGTTTAATGAGGTCAACTGTGAACGTTGAATACAGATATAAAAATAGCAATGCAGAAAGTGGAAAGTACATAAAGTAGTCTTTTGAAAAGTACCAGCCAATGGAAAGATGTTCGCTTCTATCCTCTCCGTTAAGAGAAAATTTACCTTCTATTTTTATAAGTTGATTCTGAAAACTAATTATAAACACAAATCAACTAAAACCTAAAATACTTTTTGACTTTAAAATGACAAATCCTCAATCTATACTCAATGGGTACAACTCATACATAGCAAATATTTAACTAACATTTTTATATACAATATTATAAATAAATAAATACTAAAACAAATTTAAACTTTAAAATAATTTTACAAAATAAATGAATTATGATTTTTATGGTTTCGAAACACGACAATATATTGTCTTTCTTTTCAAACGTAAGAACCATTACTTTATTATTTTCGTAAATTATTTTGAGGTTTGTTTTGTTTTTATTGGAAATATTTATTTGTAAGTAGACTGTACATAAGATTTTATTTCGTAAAAATACTAGGTGGGAAATAAACAAAGTGAGAGAATTGTCTTTTGCCAATGTGGGTAGACCAAGTCAGTCGCAAAATTATGTTCGCTGCAAATTAGTTTGATTTTTGATGACTTTTAAAAATAAAAGTAAGTTAATTTAGTTGTAGGGTTGTTTAATTAATTTGTGAAGTGTTGAGAATTGAGATTTTTAAAAGATTTTGACGTTTTGTGAAAGTTTGGTTATTTGCGGAAATATGTTTGTTTAATTTGTTTAATGAGGTCAACTGTGAATGCACGTGCGATACGGCATCACATGAGAGTCTCATGCTAAAAAGATGAATGCCTTTCAGCAAGGATATTTTTTGACAAAAGAAAATTTTACCAATTTTAATAGCTGGAGGCATTGCAATATAATATGTATTTTTAATATGTTATGGATTAATTTATTCAATCAATTAATATGCAAAATATTTAGAACCGATTTAACAAATCAGCAGTGTGGTATAAAGCTTAAATTGACGTTCTACGGAGCGGGAAACCACGGTTCAATGCTTGATTGCGCCGACTGCACTGCTGTGATCTAAAGTCCGAGTTTTATCTAAGGGCTGTAATATATTTGACATGTTTAGCATCCTACCGAAATATTGTGCAAGTGCTCACAGAAACATGACCACCAAGTGTTCAAACAGTAAAAAACAAAACCAAGTTCTAAAATACGTTACAGAACAAGAAGATTTGATCAGCTAACAATATCGTGACATACAAGGTACATAAATTTACACTTAACAATTTAAAATTAATATTCAACATAGTTTATTATAATCAACATCTAGTATTTTACCAGATACTATCTAATATTACTGAAAATCATCAGCAGATGTTAAAATAATTGCAAATATACATATTATAAAGGTACGAAATCCTTTACCCATTTATCTAGAATAAAATCAATATATACGAAAGTCATACAAATAAAACGCTTTTCAACTTCCTATAAGCCTTTAATGGTCACATGACGCTAAAAATGATCTAAAAGAACGTGCATCGCATATTTGTAGCAAATAAACTGAAAATGTACCGCAATTCAAAATAAGCTCTAAAAATATAAGTACCTACTGGTTTAAAATATTATCGCATTGATTTAGACGTAAAATGATTTAAGAAATTTTTAAAATAAGCAGAAGTATAACCATTTTATTTTGAATTTTTAATACGAAATCAAGACTTATTTAATTTGTGTGTGTAACTTAAAAACGACGCTATTAAAAATGCTTGGTTATAAATTAATACTATTTAACAACTTTTGTCATTTTCAACGTCCAGCAAAATAAATACCAGTGTAATAAATACCAACTTTAATTTGGCCTATTACTTATTATTCAATAAAGATATTCATAATAGAAATAAATATTTTTAATTTTTATTTAACTTTGCAGTTTGCCTTGCAATTTGATTTTAGCACATCAAGTGCATGATGTGTGAAATACATCATTTATTTTTGTGGAAGAAGTATCACGTGTTATATAGCTTTTGGGTTTATTTTGTGTTATAGCACAAAAATGTCACATAAAAATGAAATTACTATAATACTACAGCATTTGCGTTTTTCCTTCGTCGTTCTTCTTGACGATTGTAGAAATTACCTAAATAATATAGACTTTGTATTACAATTTATTCAAAATTGTAATCAATTTCTATATCTTGAATTATGATTTTTAAAATTGTTTGTTCCTTTTTATTAAAAGAACAAATCGTATTGATAAAAATATCTTGGTAACGAAAAGAAAATTTAAATTTTATTTAACTTTTATATTTTCATCTGACAGATAGATAGGTACACAAATTGAACAACGTTATATGTAAATTCCAATTTGCTTCTAAAAATGAAGTCAAAATTTGGTAAAATACTGTGTATAAATTAAATAAATATGTTAATCTTGCGAAATTTTTAATAAAATGGAATAATTAAATTTAATTATCAAATAATATCAATTTTATTATTTATACTTAAGATAACATCAAAAATAATATTTTTATAACCTAACCCGCAATTATTTCGCAAATTAATAAGTTAACGGTTAAGAAAGTTTGTAATTCACCGCACAAATTTTCTTGATATCATGATTGTTTAAATTTGAGTTTGCCTTCGTATTGATAATACTTGTTTACTTTAATTTAGAGAAATTTTGCCGGTAATTTTAATTAATTAAATAAAACAAAATTTTAAAATAAAAGCTACGGTTTAAATAAGCTTATACATTTTCTACCTATACAATAATTGCTACTGTAGAGTTGCATAAACTTTAATTTCCTCTACCAACATGTTAATTGGTAATTGTGTAAGACTTAGACAATATATCTCAAGTTTTAAATCTTCTCTAGTGTTCATAATAAAAGCTAAATTTCTAAAGATAAATTTCTACTAAGTTTTGTTATTTTCTAAACAAATACTGTTAATATTATTAACTTTTATAATGTAAATAAATATTCCAAATTTTTAACTAAATTAGAAATTGTTAATTTATTATGTCGAGTTCAATTACTAATATACACTTAAACTTAATTTAAAATTTCTCAGATACCTGTTTTATTTATTTGCCAAGTTTCCCTCAACTTTTTATTATTGATTATGTGGATATAAAATTTTAAGTAACTAAAGGTCCTTGCTTTTCAACTTTATAAAAGTGCTGTAGTTGAGATGTAAGTTGGAGGTATAATATTCCGATAATTGTGTATTGTTATTATTTCTAATTAAAATTAGTAGATTTATTTTTCATATTTATTTTTTACTTTGAGATTTGTTCGTAATTTCAGTTTCTGAAATTAGTCGTAACTCAAATCCTAGTATTCTGATTTTGATTTAATTTTTGCTATTCAAAAGCTTCTTATAATAGAAAACTTCAAGGTTGCGGAAAATTTGCGTTTTTAATTAACAAATTAAGCAAAACAAAAAATAATGTTTTTTTTTGTAGAAAATGTACATTTTGTGCTTTGTTTAGAAAATTGTTTTTCAATCTTACAAACTCCCCCACAAAAAATATTGAAACATTTGATTTTAATAAAACAATATAATCTACTATTTTGTTCAGTACAATCTTACTTTTTTACTTTATATAAAAAGAAAATGTAATTATTTTACCGTTTTTCTTTTATAAAAAAACTTACTGTTTTAAGGCTGAGGTTTCGCTGTGTTACATAAAAAAATTGTTTTTAAAGCAATTTGACAGATTAACTTAGAAATATTAAATTTGTTACAAAACAATTTATATACATGAACAAATATTTAATAAAAATAGGTATAACAATTGTGAACAGTTTGATTATAACAATGAATTATTTTTAAGAAAGAGTTCGACAATTCAAGTTTCCATGTTTAAATGATTTTTCCAACATCATTATTATATATTTTGATATTATTATCGTTTATATAATATCACAAATAACTTAATATTGTTATAATAATTATCCATTGTCAATATCATTTGTAAAAATGTGTTCTAAAACGATACAATTTAGTAATAATGGTGGAGACTATTTGTTGTAAAGTTTTGTTATTCAATCTTTCGTATACCGACCACAAAACAATTTTCAAAGAATTTTTCAGAAAATATTCAATAATTTCTAAAGAATTAAGCAGTCTCGTTATTCTGTTGAGTGGATATCAGTGAGCTTGTAGATATCATTTGGTTTTGAATATAGTTGACTTATCTTAAAATATGAATTTGCTATTTTCCGATATTTATTGATCAGTTCGAATATTTTCTTTAAAATATTTAACATTTACATAATATGTAAAATTTAACCAAATCTATACTTCTTTATAATTCTTTATTTCCATTATTAATTTAACATTTTCACGCCTTCTAATTAATAATCTAACGCCTATGTAACTCTACCAATTACAGTTGAGTATCATGTAGCTTTACGAAAATAGTTGTATAGTCGATCCAAGATATGAATAATATAGGTGGCGCGTCGTTTGCAAAGTCTAATTTACACCGAGAAACTTCAGATAATTTAAATAGTGCGTAATTTTGTAGTAATTTTAAATATTCATCAAATAATTATAACCAAATAACTACGTCTATGCGATATTACATTTAACTCTGCCACATCTATCCTATTTGACTTTTCCCGGTTTAGTTTAGGCAACACGCATAGCACTTTAATTGCAAAAATTTTGTTATTGTAATACCATCTAACTTCTAAACAATTTTATTGGTTTACATTTAGAGGTCATCGCTTTAGTACAAATTACAATATTTCTCTTAAAAAAAAACGGACTATAGTTGTCAATTTTCTTAACCTTGAATTGCTTGTTTAAACCAAGCTTCGCAGAAGAACGCTCAGTTTGTTTTTCTTTTCTTAATCCACCGAATATCCGTATGTTGCAGTTGCGGTTGCTAGCATTTTTTGAAGTAAATATCTGAAGTTATTTTGTGGTTGTTTTGTTTTCCTCTATTGCCAAGTTCAATAAACAAAAAGTGTACTTTAGGAAAATAAGCTGATTTGGAGTGCAAATGTTCGTACATAGGTTTGGTTAATTAAATTTAGTTAATTCGCCTATTATATAACTGATTTTATTAATGAAACCTTTAGATATTCTGCAACTTAAAAGTAGTTTGCCAAAAATGTATTCAAAATCACCTTTGGAGTGGATGTACAGTCCCGCATAATACCACTTTTAAAAGCGCGAATTGTCGACATGGGCCTCATTAATCTTGTTAATCCATTCACGACCGACGCTAATGTGATGCGTTCCCATGGGAAAATCTAAAATTTTAAAACGCCTATAATATGTCTGTGTTCTAGAAAAAATATTTTACGTTAAAATCACTGCGGTCAGATGCCTCATAAGAACACTAATTAAGGACATGCACAAATTAGGGATTTTAAAGTACATATTATATAAGTTTTTTTTGTGGTTTACTCTTATTAATGTTTACACTACTATAGTGTGTAACAAACATATTTCCTGAGTAGTTATAATATCCCTTGAAATAATTTGAGCTTGTTAAAAGAATATGATAAAAGTCTCATTATGAAATAAAGTATGTATGAAGTTCGTCACGGACGAAGTCATTCAAAATAGCAGCAAACCAAGTAAATAATTTAAATATATCCAAAATACATAGTTATAACGAATAATAAAAAAAAAAAAATAAATAAAAAAATGTTTTAAACAAAAAATTTATATTCATAATATATTTTGGCGTCGCATCTAAACACCATCAAAATATTTTATATTCCCACAACCCCAGCCAAATTTTGTATGACTAATGACAAAAATGGCAATAAATCAAAAACCGTTATCTGTATTTTTCATTCAAGTTATTAACTACATTGTAACATTCCGCGTCCAAACGGGTAGTAAAGGCAATTAGAAACTGGAGAGCTATGTTATCATTACCTCAGGCAGCCTTACTGTACAGTATCTAGTGGGTTTCATTACAAAACGAAAGAGTAATTATAGTGCACCGTATAGTAACTGTGTTGCCCTTTGGTTTGACTTAAACACTAAATCTTTAGTATTTGAAAGAAGGTACTTGAGGTACCTATGCTTTATATCATACACAAAAGTTTATTTCGGGATTTTAAAACCAACTTTTGTGCGGCATCCATTAAAATTAGCATATTATTTTACTTAACATTATGAAGTCAATGTGGTGTAATATTTTATAAGATTTAAGTAAGAATAGAATATTGCAGCCAAATAAACATTATTTAAAATTTAAATTTGCTTCTAATAATAATTTACTATTTTTTTAGTAATAATAGTAAGATATCGTTGAAGATGTAGGACTTAATTGACCTATAAATAAATACGTTTTCGCAACACATAGTCTAAAAGACTCTCTGATTTGAAAAAAGCTCTAAGAATTATTAACGAATAGAAAGTTAAGTAGTACAAAATAAATATTATATGCCAATAAAATTATTAGAATTTTAATAAAGCTGAATTAGTAGTCGATTTAAAATTAAACATTAAATAAAAACCAACTGATTTGTAGGTTTTTAACAAAAAAAAACAGCTTTTTTTTTTCTACAAACAACTTATCAAACGTTACAATGTATCAAATAGTCAACAATTGGTTTCGAAGGTAAAACCCGAATGAAGCAAAATGTGAAGCAGAGCACAAAAAAATTGACAATAGCTCTGAACGTGTTGAATTAGAGCGTTTGCCAAATATTAGAAATCGAATTTTGACTTAAACCTTACAAGAAACTAAAAGTAAAAGTCTTAATGCCAGCACAGAAAGAAATACAACTAAAAAACCCTTTGGTACTGAAAAACCAGCATACAAGTAAAGATTTACATCGTCGCAATCGCAACAGCAACTTTTCAGATGAGAAAATTTTTTTATTTTTCAGCGGTATGTGAGCCAAAATAATGATTGTGGTTGGTTAAATAAGAAAGTTTAAAAATTAAATAATTCCAGTAAAAACTAAACACCATGATACTTTCAGATGAAAGGGCTCATGCAGCACGGGTTCGAATCTTGCAGCCGCCGTTTGAAAAAAAAATTTAAGTAAATATTATTAGATGAGTAATCTTGAATTCAATCGCTGGAGCAACATCGTAAATTCTAATTAAATAATTAAAATTTATAGTACAAATTTAAATAAATGTGTAATAGTATCTGAATAAATATAAATAAAAAAACGATTGGCGCAAGTCATCAATTTAAACATCGAATTTCTAAATAATTACAAAAATTATTTTTTTAATTATTATTGAATATTTTTTAATTATTTATTTTAATTAAAAATCTGTGCCGATTAGACACGTAAATTTTATGTACCCAAACAACACTAAATTTCTAAATATTCCGTTCATAAAAAATCAACACATAATATGTACATAAATGATTCACCAATTCAGTAACGGAAAATTGGGCAAATCAATACCGTACCGTTACGAAAATTCCTGTATATTAAAATCTACATAAATGATACATCAAAACAGTAACTGCAAAAGCGGTAGTATATCAATTCCATACCGTTACAAAAATATCTGTACATAAATGACACCTTAAAACAGTAACGATAAATTGGGCAAATCAATGCCGTACCGTTATGTAAAAATCGACACTGTATATGTACATTTTTGACGGCTTTGTGCTGCTTGGGCAAGTTTGTAGCTCTCCACTTTTTTTACAAGACCGTCAAGGATAACAGTATTCTTTAACGGTTCTTTAAAATATCATCGGTGTTGTTGATAACTATAAAACTTGAGGCCAGGGCAAAATATCATCGTTATCATTTCCGTCACGGGTTGGGTCTTTGATCTGTTCCGAGCTATCCTTCTTCGGCCTTCCAAAATATCAAACAATTTTAGTAGTTGAATTTTGTACCTTGTATAGTACAATGAATACATTAATTTGTTGTCTACTCTTAAACGTGTAAAAAGGTATATTATTCACGTCCTGCGAGACTACCATTATTTCCTCAGTGTATTATTAACGCAAAATTGCACCTTGAGAATAATCTTGCTCTTTTTTTAGTTAACGTATGTCATGTTGAACTTTTTAGACTTCAGGAAAGCTTTTCCATGTTTGCTAAGCTCATCATTACATTTTTTAAATTTTTGTATAACGGAAAAGTTTCGGTATTGAATTTTACAATGTAAGCTCCAGTAAAATGATTTTCAAAAATTTAAAATCATTTTTAGGCCACATCTACATACATTTGTAGATGTATGTATTTGTAATTGTCAGAAAAGGAAAAAATAAATACGACTTCCTGTTTTACCGAGAGCACATTATGTGACATATACACAGAAAAAGTTAAATTTTTAATTAATATAAAACAAGGTTTATTAAAATCGTTCACCTCATGTCGTATTTTCTCTTGTTAGTAAATTTAAGCAGTCTAATTTAAATCGTCTTGTTGCGTTACATATACATATTATTCGGCTTTTGATAATTAATTTAGAATAAAGTAAAGGGAATACGGCATACCAAATTGTTACATTTTGCTAAACATGAAAGTTCACGCGCTCTAATCAACTGCTATGATCACTGACTGCGTGATCATAGGGTTCTAGGTACCTAGTCAAAATTAAATGATTAATAATATTCTGCAGTACGTAGTATAAAGTATAAAGTGGGTTACAAATTCGCTTTTATTTTTACTGTCGATCGTCCCTGCAGATTCAACTCTTGGGGCCTATTAATTGCATCAAGCACTTTTCACATAATCACTTTGCAACTTTGCAGTATTTTCTAGTGCAATTTTACCGACCTAAACTTAATTTCTTGGTCGATGTTACAAATGTTGGTTTGAGTTCGATCCTTTAAAAACTCAGATTATGTATTTGTAAATTGACTACGTTGTTAACGAGAGAAATTTTATAAGGCAGTAAGTTCATTGCGATTATTCAACGAAACTTTAATTTTTAGAAAAAAAAACATGTTGATGAACAAAGAAGAAAAGGGGAAGCGATTGGCTAATTAGTGCCAATGACCAAACAAATTCCCTATGCCTGTGAGAAGGTAACAAGTTTCCGTGCCAAATGTCTCGAGGTAATAGTAATTTTTTGTTCGATTTCATCAAAATATATTAACGTTGTAAGCAATAGATATTTATTATATCCATGAATTTCGATGTAGAGTTTGAAGTCGCATAGAACCTAAAGTTTATGTTTTCCTGTAATAAAACTGCAGAATTTTAACCATATAGTACCAGTCTAAAAAGATCATACTTTTATAACTTGAGTAATTTAAAAATTATTGATCTAAATATAATAAAGAAAAAATATAGATAAATATTGATAAATAATTCTTTCATAAACTCATGGAAAGCTTTCGGTACCATGCATAGGCAGTTGTCTTCCGTATACATGGTAGATAATATCAGTGGCAACCCGTCAGAAGAGTCTTTGAGACTACGTTTCCCCAGAAAGTCAAATAGTAACAAGAAAAAAATGTTTTATTAAAAATCATAATTTACAAGACCACTATTCGGATTGAAAAGATTATGTGGTGTTTTAATTTCTTAATTATATTTTTACATAATTGTTATTTAAACAAAAGCTTTTGAAATCAACACCTGCGTTTAAAATTTTATAGCGATGCTAAATTGCTGATATGATAACGTCGGCTGCCAGTTGCAAGAGACGCCATACGAAAGACTCATACTTAAAATGCATCTATATGCATTTGTGGAGCGTGTGGGAGTGGGGAAATTGCATACAGCAAATCTACCAACGAACCAAGTCTCTTCGAAGTTTATGTAATATAATTTACGTAGTATTTATTATTACAAGTTCTACGTGTTTGTGCATTTATTTCCTTATACGTACTTTTTAAATAATTTTCAGCAATGGAAATAAACAATATATTGGACTTTTTGTTAAAAAATAATTTTAATACGTTATCTTATGAACAAAAGTGTAAATTAAAAATTAATAGACCAACACCCAGCCTTTCATTAGAATCTAAAGAAGGTAAATTTACAAGAAAATTTCAATGTTGTTAGTATCAGAGACGGATTACCGTTTAGGCTAGCTTGGCTCGTGCCAAGAGGCGCACGAAAAAGAAACGCAATGCACCAAGCAAAATACATGACATTCTCAAAAATTAAATGTAGCAAAATCTACAATGATTATAGCAGTTTTTATTTACTTATTACAAAACATCTTCCGTCATTTTGTCTACCACACCATACACTTGGCGTCGCAATAATATACTACATCGTAAATAATATATTATAAATTACAATTTTACTTTTGCTGATAAAGAATATATTTAATACTTATATTTAAGAACTTATAAAAAGAAAAAAAGCTTTTACAGTCTTGGCCGAAACATTTTCAATTTTTAACACATTTTTAAAGCTTACACCTTTGGAAATCTATGTGCGCATCGCTAAATTACGACCAAGATTTTTTTAATATACTGTCGTGTTAGGAAGCGATTTAACCGCCCCCGATGCTTTGTTAATATTTTCTGAATTCTAAATTTGAATTAGGTGATACAATTTTAAAATGTAGAAGGTTGGCAGAAAGTTGAGTTGGAATGGGGCTTTTTTTACCAAAATGACAAAAATGGTGAAAACCTAGATTATTTTGCTTCACCGATCTTGAGTTTTTATTGTGCGAATAATTTTCACAATTGAATTTTTTTATACGAATATTGTTAATCCGAATTTTGTTATAAGAGTATTTTTGGTCAAAAGTGGCAGCAGCTAAAATTTTGATTTTTTAAGTTTTTTGATTTTTTTTTTGATTATTAAAATAGATTTTTATTGGATGAGCTATTTTTTTATTAATAAACAATTATTTATTGGAAATCATTAATATGGAGTTATATTAAATAATGTTTTATATATTGTATGAAAATTTATTAAAGGAACGACAACGCAGTTTTATAAGCCAGACTGCGGACCGGTATTATAAAATTTAAGGTTACCATTTTAAATTGAATTGGAACGGATATTTTTAAAATTAAATCTTGGTAATAATTTGCCGAGAAGAAGTAATTAAAGTAATTGAAATTATCGAAGAAACAAACTTTTTGAATCCGCGACCCTGAGTAAGCCTGACGGCTTCCGCACACCAGAGCTCACCGATCAAGCAAGTGTGTTTGATATTCCTTTGAATAAAAAGAATTATCTTGAATTACTAGAACTACTTGCACAAGAAGAGAAGTTACTTAAAGAACATTTTTTGTTATCAATAATATTTAAAGGAACATCTAAGACGATAAAAAATGATTTTATAGAGTGTAACTTGAGTTTTAAGAGGGTTTTACACCTAACTTTTAAGGAATATTCATTTAACTTTTTTACTAATGCATGGAATTTAATGCGGTTTAAAGTAAATGATTCGAAAAAAAATCTAGTTTCATGGAAAGCCATTAACAAATTTTTTAAAAAAAATTTTATTTTTTTAATTTAACATTCTAATAACCTGCGAATGACTTTCTATGAATATACAAACTATTAAAATTAAATTTTTTTCTAAATATCTCTATATATTAAGAAATAAACCTTATATATTTGCAAAATAAGAAAGCGCATTAAAATCTTTATACGGTTGTGCCCTCTCGCACCCATGAACGCTATTTGATAAAGATGCATATTTTATGAATTAGTTTCCACTGATTGCGCAGACGGAAATAGTGACAATCGGTAAAATTTCTTCTAGTGAATTGTACATATACAGCCGTCTTAAACTATAAAATTATTATGTACAATATTTAGATACATAGTTAATAAGTAACTACTGTTATTAGTACTTTTTAATACTTCAGACTTCCAGTCTCTCCAAATTACTAACTCACGGACCGCCACTGGATAATATATTAATCTACAAGATTGTGGTCAGCGGTTAATTTAAACCAAAAGGATGATAAAATTAAGACGATCAGGCGTTAACCTTAATAGAAGAATTATAGTGAAGAGAAAACACTAAAAACATGATCAGAGGTAACAACGATCAAGTGACCAATTTGTTGATGCTGTGAAAACTGAATAAGACCCGATATAAAGGAAGATCAGAAATGCGACCGTAATTAATGCAGCAAAAACGTTGCTAAATTTCTAGTTATAATGCTCAATGTAATTTAAGTGAGTTGAGAACACTAATTTCTCTCAAAATAAATTAAATGAATTTTTTAAGTCCAAAAGGACAGCTCAATTTATTCCATTATAAGAATGTAAAGCTACTTAAATACAATAAAAATAAAAAATTTTGCTGCAGTGCTATCTGTGCATAAAAAAATTTTAACAAAATTATTTTAGATATTATAAAATATCTAGGTATCAATAAGTTAGCCAACTCTAAATATTTTTTATAAACTAGTTATGATTTTGTAGGGAAATAACCTTTATTAGTATTAGTAAATCGAAAAACGCCGCTTTAGAATTATACAATAATGTTTACTCGAACTAATAAATGTTATAAGTACTTGGCAATATGGGCTTTATATCACTAAAATGAGACTAATGCGTACCCATTAAGTGTAAAGTATGAACAGCAATCAAATTACAGCAATTCAATAAACCGAGTAGTATATTTCTCCATCAATTAGAAAGTACTTTGTCAAATTTCTCTCAGTTCAGTTATTCGGGCAATTATAAAATTTGGAATGATACTAATAGTATATCTATTTATCGCTAATTGATCTTTCAGTTTTAATTAAACAATGGTAACGAAACAGATCATGATAAATTATGGTGTAATTTCTTCCTTTAAGTATAAAATGATATTTACTTTGATTTCATAATAAAACACTTGACGATAATGTTGAATTTGTATTCATAACATGATTTCAACATTCAAATAGCATTTAAAAAGTAATTTATTTGTTTTAACAAACAGGATTAGTTTTCTTGCCTATTTATTACAGGAGACATGTAAAATTTAATTGATATTTTTGGTCGATGAAAATTTTACAATAAGCAAATTACTAACAGCTGCGCCTTTTATGATTTTTTCATGAATTTTCTAGATAACGGAATATTAAAAAAGTGTCGAACAATTTTCGTCTGTGATGGATTATCGATAATCAAATTTTACGCCTATTCTGTTACACCGCTATTGTGCCTGATTGTTGGAGAACGGTCTTTATGTGGTACAATTTATTAAAAAGATATTTTTTAAAATGACATTCCCGAAAAATTTATAATGTAAATAATTCTACTATTACGGAGGTATTTTGTTATGCAAATAATTTAAAATGTAGGTATAATATAAAATTAATCGTGATATAGAAATAATTAAGATAAATTGCAGAGAAATAAAAAGGTCCTTTTTTATAATAAAAATCATTAAATTTTATTTTAGCATTGTCCATAGAGAAACAATTGTTTTTCCGTCAATAACACAAAATACAGGACGTCGTTTCTCATATCTTAATAAACTATTTCCATCGAATTTTGACGTTGAACTTAAAGCCTCGCTGCACAAGAGAGCATGTGCCACTGACAAGCAGGTTATTACAGTTCTGATTTAAACAGAGGTCTGGCAGTCAAGTTACCGGTTCTGGGGTAAATGATAAATTCCGCTACTTCCTAATCGCCCCTTATTTCCCGATACCGAGAAAACTTATTAGCTAACTACGATTACCTCAACCAAAATACATAGCACAATTTTACTAGTAGCTGTTGATATAATACCGTTGTTTAAGGAATGAGTTATTACTTTGTAGGAAGTAAACAGTTTGTATTTTGTAGCTACCTCAATATATTTTAACTCATAATTGTTTAAATTGCAATCGTTTACGTTCATAAAGCAAGCACGAAGACGTTTAACATACTAACTTGTTTAACATTATATTGACAAATGTGTTTAGACAAAGTTTAGAAATTGTTAATTAAATGCAAAATGTCAAAAGAAAAATTTGCATACTTTACATGCCGCGGTATAATAGCTGTTACAATATAACATCATCACCTTTTCGGTTCACATGGCAAACATTGTTAATATGTTAAAATTTTACTTCTGTTTGTTTATTTTTATAAATATATCACCAACAAAACTTATAAATAATACAGAAAATTTGTATTATATATTTTCAGACGACACTCGGCAATCTTACAAATTCACAAATTGCACCAAACTTTTAACGTCGTATTCCACATTAACAATAAATTTATATTAAAATTTTTAAAAATTAAATTAGTTTCTCTAATAGTGGATCGTATGTATAGTCAAGTTGTTAAACTAGCTGCAGATACTGTCTAGTTCAGGAAGCGAATCTATGTATAATAGCGTTCGATCAATAATTTAACTAGGAATTTTGCACAGATTTGTTTGTTTTTAGGTTTGAATGTGATCTTTTAGTGGTGAGCCGGGCACGGTGTGATAATATGGATGAAAATTTCCAAATTTATTGTCAAAGTTTTTTATTCGTCCGATGTTCACGAATATACAATAACCTCAAAGAATCAATGTGAAAGAAGCAACACCCGATAAGTATCAGATGAATTCCAAAATAGCTCATGCTTTACAGGTAGCTAAACCTTACAGATATTTTCTTTTATGTTGAATGCAATTTATATAACCAACATTTTTTATAGTAGATTTATATGGTATAAAACTTTCATATAAGGAGAGACATAACTTATTAATAGAAATTGAAAACACAATTAAAAAACTGCTGTTTCTCAGTTACAGGAATAATTGCTTAGCTTACTTATATGTAAGCAAAAATTGCTTTTAAAAAAGAATCACTTTTAATCCGTCTAGAAGAATTTAGATAATAGATTACTATAAGTATTCAAACCATTTTTCTTGGTTTACAAATTTATTTATAACATTCAAAATGTTTTCTCTAAACACTTCTGTTCTCTAATGTAAACACAAAGACCAGATAAACATTATCACGTAATCTTAGCCATAATTTGATAATATTAATATAATAGCACTAGGAGTTAAAGTGACTTCTCTACTTCTTGAACTAATAAGTGGAAACAGTGGAACTTTGTTTCTCAGTGAAAGGCGCACTTATCCGTGACACTTTAGTATCCTCTCACTTTTTTAATCACAGTTCTTCCACTCTTACATCACTAAATTTGAATGGTAGAAGATAAATAAAATACGTTTTACGGAATAACTGCTGTACTTCGTGCCTGGCTTGCAATGGGTTACTGAAAACAGTGTTTTATCTCTAAGTTTAGAGAGATCAAATATATTGTCGTGTTTGAAACGCTTAAAACGTTAATTATTTATTTGTAAAATTATGTTAAAGTTTTGTTTTAATTATTGTTGACTGTAAATTTGTAAATACTCTGTACATTGGATTCTACAAGTCAAAAGAAGATAGACGCGTTTTGCGTTAGCTAAAGGCGAGATGAATGTTTATTCCCGTCTAAGTTTTAAAAATTTGATTTGTGATTGTTTTAAAAAAGTGATTTAATTTTAATTAAAGTTGTTTTGTTTTAATTAGTGCAAGTGAAGATTGATTAAAATTTTTGAAGAAATTGAAAGTTTTTGATAAACCGACGGACGATATAAAATTTACATTACAATTTAATAATAAAAAATAAAATACTAAACAAAAGTCTCGTAGTTTTTTTTTAAATAATGGATGTATCCCAGCTATAGTATTTCTGGATTTAGTAAAAATTAATAAATTTGTACAGCTCGGGACATTGCAATATGTAAATATGAGGAATAGGCAAAACAGACATCCGCCTATAAGTTTGACCAGCGTATCCGGTTTTGGCTAAATATCTGCAACGTTCTACAAATTATACACATAAAAACGAAAAGATAGGTTTTGAAATCCTATCCAAGGCAGAGGTAAAATATGCTATAGTACGAGAAGAATAATTGGATTTACTCTTTATTTGTATATATTTCATATAATATACAAATGTTGATTAAGAAAAAATCGGATGTGGCCATGCCCATAACTTTATTATACTTTGAAATAATAATAAATTTAAAAGAATTTAAAAAAAAAATATTATTTTGGAGGAAAATATATTAAAAAGTTAAAATTTTAAAAATAAGAAAAAAATTATTTGCAAAATTTTTTTTTATATTATTTATTTTTTTTGTGTTTCCGTATACCGATTTTAACCAAAATCTAATCAGCTCTAAGTCTCAATATTTATGTACTAAATACAAAATTTTGTTAAAAAATTTCTATTACTTTTTGAGGTAGAGCGCACACAAAATTTAACCACATACATACATATATCCATACACACATACACACATACATACATACAGACATTTTTTGGAAATGACGATTTTCCGCTTCTGGGACCCCAAAATGTATAAATTCATCAAAATCTCAAGTTTTTTTTTCTGCACGATTACAATACTTTCTTAGACTTTGTATGATAAAGTAAAAAGACTTATGAAACTAGAAAATTAATTTGTAAAAATTTGGATAAATGAAAACAACCAGAGAGGTGAAATTATCTTAATTACTTCTATAGAATAAGAACTGCTATGTATATAAATGTAATAAATTTCTATAACAAAAATAAGTGTAAATAGAGGTGAATAGCCCAAACTGATTTACCAAATCTGAAATAGAGTTTTTATTAGCTTATCATTATTATTTTTTTATTATTATTTGACTCCATATGAATATTACAATCTATCCCGACCGGGATAATAAAGCAACATATTTGTATTAATTAATTAATTATGTAGACGTAGCAGAGACCAGCACATTAGCTGACCTGTTTTATATTCTATTGAGACCAGTCAATACTCCTGTTTGCTGTTTCAGAACCATCACAGTTTCCAATCCGTCATTTACGTTGAGGTAAGTTTATTGGATCAAATCGTTTCAGTCTTCTTATAGTTGGGGATAAAAGAAGGTCCGGTGTTAAAATGTTGGGGTGGTCGCCTAATCTTGTCTGGTAGTTGGAGCTTATGACTGAGATTTCTTTCTTTTACCCGCAGGTCGGAGTGTAACACTGTGTTGGGAACATACCATGGGGAGCCACTGATGTCGCGTAGCACTTTTGATTGGAATCGCTGCAACCTAGCTGTGTTAGACTTGCTGGCAGCACCTCATAGTTGGACACTATATGGCCATATTGACTTTAAAATTACTTTGTACAGCAGTAGCTTATTTTCTAACGCAAGGTTGGAGTTACGATTTATTAGCCAATACAACTTCCGATAAGTCCACCCCAATTAGAGTCTCTTGCTCCAGATGTGTTTGTTCCAGGTCAATCTGCTGTTGAGATGGATTCCTAGTTACTTGACTACCTCTTGTTAGGAGAGAATATTATTATTCAGTGTCACGCTAGGAGCATGTACATCTTCTCAGTGTGAAGATAACATGTGTTGATTTGATGTTGTTAACTTTTATCATCCATATCTTCAGCCAATTTTCTATCTTGTTTAGATGGTTTTGTAGTATTTGTGACGCACGATTTGGATCAACATGGGATGCTATTATGGTGGTATCATCAGCGTATGTAGTCGTTGTTGTGTTGCTATTTTCTGGTAGGTCGGATGTATATTGTCATGATATTTTTGCTATGTATGGGGCGACGAGAGAGAGTTTTGTTTGATAGGGAAGCAAAAGATTATATAGAAGTATATTTTTTAATAGATTTTTCATCTTTTATTGTAAAGAAATTGGATTAAAAGTTTTTTTGTTTTATTATTTGAGAGAAAACCTAGATATTCTAAGTTATTGGATAAAATTGTACCTAGACAAAACAAATCAAATCAAAGCGAGGACTCCATTGCTTCAGTTGCAGAGGCCTATTATAAGAATATAATTAATGATGTTTCGCTTTTAAGGATTATCAAGTGAAAATGGAGAAATTGAAGCTAATCCAAAAACTACGGGAATCTTTAAAAGAGAAAGTTACTGCATAGAACAGAATAGAATATTATAGAGAAGAATCGAAAAACAAATTTGATGTCCAAAATAGTTTAGAAAAAATCAAATTAAATATAAATAGAAGAATACTAATAATAGGGTTCATAATCCTAAACAATATAAATACTGCAATAGAAGTGGAAAATTATATGTAAGAATTATTTAAAATAATGTAAAAAAATTTAAATAAATACGATAATCAAGTTGGAATGGATAATATCATGAGAAACAAATTAGAGTAAGGATTAAAGACAAAAACTATTTAATCAGAACATTTTTCCAACACTCACCTACGCAAGAAACGGATGAACAATGACAAAAACAAACAAGAGAAATTGATTGTTTTGGAAAAATAAATAAAAATATCATGATTGGGTGTGGCTTTGAATATAAAACAAAAAAGGATAATGACATTGAAAGAATATTTTGATAAAAAACCTTTGATGAAGGTATTTTTAACGTAGAGCTGCTACTTAAATTTACGTGTTTATAACATGTTTGAGGTTGATAATAAATTATATCGTGTATATAAATGAGCATTTGTAACACAACTCATAAATAACCAAATTCTACATGTGCATATTTCAACAAATATTAAACGTTATTATAACGTCATAAAATATTTATTGATTGAACCCAAAAGGACAAAATCGAGATCACTAAAAGACGCTTATTGCTTCTTTTTCTACTGCACGTTTTAGGTTTTATTTACCTCTTACGTCACCCTTGAGACGCTTACTTAAAAAATTAATTGATATATTAGAAATAGTGATGGTTTATAATCGTTACTGTAAGTAGCTATAGATATATTTTGTATGCAGCACTAATAATAATTTTAAAGGCTCTACATAGTAGATGAAGAAGATAATATATGATAAAATCTAATTCTAACTTGAAAACGGTCAATGCCTGCCACTTCTGATCTATTGATTATGTAAGTTTAGACACTAAATCCTTAGTGGCTAAATAAATATTCCATTTCATGAACTGAATAAAAAAAGAGTCTAAATTGTAAAAGGTGCTAGAATTATTACACAGTTCCTGAACTAGATATCAATTTCGTAAACAAAGCATTTATACAATTATTTTTCCTACTGGTAGGAAGTGAAGTTTTGAGAATGAAAGTAATTAAAACAATAATCGTCAAGTAACAGTTTATAATCATTAGATAAATAATAAATAAATTATTGTTTATAACAGTATCCATTTAAAGTGTGAAACTTTTTTTTAAATAATAAACAGAATTTACTTTACATAAGTTTGTTACTGTAGCAATTTTATTGTTTAGAACAAGGAAGTTACTGCCTGTTACTTCTTACCTGTTACCAGGCTTTGCTATAAACTTCAATTTAAGTTAACCAATCATTAACTAGTGTGCGGTTAGCGTAGTAATGGACCGTTTATAAAGTAAAAGTTTCTAACGAAACTTGAGAACAAAATTGAAAGCTATTGCTACAACCAACCGCACGCAATTATCCTAGGCGGTGGCGATGTAAGCAGCCGTGACCTTTCTAACATTTGTCATTTTGAACTAACATTAAACCGTGGTAAACTTTAACGCTGGCAACATTAAGTGGCAGAAAGAAAGGCTATGTTTAACACTAGAGCTATATTATCTATGGTTAATGAAGAAACATTTAATATAACTTTAAATAATTTAGCATTTTAGTGTCACTTAAAATGAGATACAAAAATCTTCAAACGTTTTGGTCTTTGAAAAATAAAAAAAGATTTCGGCATAAAACTTCACGGTTGCGAGTAATTGTTTGTGGTTTCATATTTTTTTACTTTGCTAAATAATTTTACCAGAAATCGAGCCTGGTATTTAAAGCTTAGTAGTAGAACGGATTACCACCCAATGTGAAATATTATCACGGTTAGAAAATCTTATAAAAATATTATTTTTAATAAAAATAATTATTTTTCTGCGCTCTCTGTTATAATAGTAAAAATTTATTAGAGATGTATTTATTGTAACTGTTCAAACATGCAGGACAGTGCATAATGATGTATAGTATAATTACCATAATGTAATGTATGTAATTACAATATATTGTATAGTCAGGTTGCTGTAGCACTAGTAGGATAAAGGCATCAATGTTTGTACCTCAATTTAAATTCTAATACCGTAAGATTGGTCTTTGATCCTACTGAGGTTTCGATGGTAATCTATAGCTTCCACTCATAATTCAATTGCTTTGTATTTTGTGCATATCATTAAAGATCAATCACAGTTTATCTTAAATTATTTAAATTTTATTAAAACTCTATAGTTTCTAGTTACTATAGTTATAGTTTAGTTCTGAAAACTTACCTATTCGCAAGATATCAATAATTATTATAGTCGATTGAAAGTTTCACTCTTCGGAGTACTAAAAAATAAAGTTTTCTAAAAGAGTTAATATAAACTTTAATTAAAAAGTTATTGATAAATAAGATTGCAAAATGATACAGTCGTAAAACTGAAATTGTAAAATTAATATATTTTAAAATTCAATGCGCCTATCGGTTAGTATTTTGAGAGGTGCGAAATTTTGCTTACTATAGTGTATTTTATTACTATTTAATATTATTTTTGTAATTTGAATGACATAAAAATTGTTTTTTGAAGTGCTTGCTTCTTACCTATGAATATTTTATAATTTAATTGTAAAACTAAATTTGAAACTTAACTATTATCATTAACATGGCATGTTGTCTAAGGCGGCCTTTTGCGTGAAAGTCGGCTATTTCAAAACAAGTTTTTTAAAACTACTGTTTCAAACACGTAGGTACTAGGTTCCACAGCAAAATTTATGTAATTTAGAAGTTCTAAAATTTGTAACAAGTAATATTTATAATTCATGCACGTAGAAACCTAATCCTTATATAAATGTATTTATAAAATCTATCGTAACTAACTAAAACGCCTTAAATCTTACTCTTAAGGCCTACCGAAGAAATTGTGACTTAGCAAGGCGTATAAATTAATGTAATGAATACTAAAAAAATCAATGGCTTACTAAATTAAAATGTATTTAATCAAGAAGCAAGAGCATTCCAAACCCTTAGTTAATTGAATTGCTGATGTTTACTTTGCTACCTTTTATCCAATTTTACATACAATTTTAAACATCTAAAAGTTAAATTGATTCTAATACTTAATTCCTCCTTTCTCTTGTGTTTTTGTTAGATTTTAAACATGAAATATCGCTGTAATTATTTTATGCTGCAATTACAGTTGCGAATTTTAACTTAAAGAATAACAGAAATCCTTAACTTAAATAAGCGACAGCTTTTAAAAAATTAAAGCGGTGTAATTCTAAAATAAATTTAAATATTTTAGTATTCGTAAATTTACGTAGCATTTTTCAATTATACGAAATTCATAAACGATTTGTTGAAAACAGTAACTTTTGTTACACCAGCCTATGCATGCCTGCCAATTTAGTTTGTGAGCCTCGTTGGAATTTAATAATAAATAATATTCAATCGCTGAATTGTAATATCAGGAGTTGATACAAATGGCAAACATCTTGTCAAAATTTCGTTAAAATAATATACATAGCACTCCTTGGAGAAATCCGGTCGTTCTTTTAGCTACAGATAGTCTATTGATCGCGCACAATTCTACCAGTAACAATGAATTGATAAAATATTTCTCTAATAAAATGAAATTTTAAAGCAATCTCATTTGTTAATAACTACACTAACCAAAACCTGATATGTATATTTTTTATAGTGTACATTAAAAACAATTTTTACAATTTTGTTATTGGATAACATAATATAAAAACATCATTTTTATTTTGTAGCGTTCGTTCTTGACTTATTTCAGAAAATATTTTATAAGAAGAAATTTTTTATTCTATCTATATTCTGTATTAAATTTTCTAAAAAAATTATTATATGTTTTTCAAATGTGTAATTTAAAAAAAACTCGGTCTTTTTAATATTTTGTTTTGCATCAATAAACTAGCATTTTCTTTTATAACTTTTATTTGGGATATTGGAAATTTAGCATAAAAATTCCATCTGTTTTTTTTATTTTACTTTATGTTCACATTATTTCTTAAAATTTTTAAATTATTGAACTTGATAAATGCGGGATCTGCGGTACTGTTTTAACCTCTTTTAATTGGAACATTTTTAAATGTTTACATTAAGAATTTAAACATTTGTAGCAAGTATTATGTAATATAAAAATATTACATTTAATTTCATTACATGAAGTTGAATGAAGCTGTTTAGAAATTTTCAGTTAAATAATAATTTAATTTTGTGTTCTGAAGATGACTTTCTAAACCAAAACCGGTAGGCACAAAGCTTATCATTTTAATTCAAAGATACATACTCTTATCTAAGAATACTTTTAAACTTTATTCAAATGCTAAAATTGGATTTTGTATTAACGTAAGTAGACATAAGACATGGGAAGTACATAACCCACTCATAAGATGTCAAGTTGATGTAACTGTTACATTAAGATTATGTTTGTACGTAAAATTTTGTCGAGTTACGGCAAATTTAGTTAAATTAGCATTTTGAAGGTTTTAGGTTGGTATTATATTAAATAGGTTGATAATATATTCATATAGCGTAGCCTTCGTTAGTTTAATTTTTTACTTTTAAATTTAAACAGTGAATTCATGTTAAACTAATATTAATATTAATCTTACGCATTATGTACCTCTTACGCCTTACATTAATTAATGTATTATAAGTACATAGTTCATATCGTGTATACAGTATAATTATGATATATCTGTTAGCAATAAATTCATATCACAAGATAAATATTTACATTATATAAAAAGTACTTACATTACCGCAAAACACGTGGTACATGTTACTTCTCAATTTTAAACAGCATCTGCAATAAAAACCAAAAGTTAACATTGTGTAAAGAAATATAGATCTTATGTTAAAAGACTCTTCTAGAAATTTATCTAAAAATTCCAAATTTAAGTATATGGGTAGTATATAATATGTTAATTTACTATTAAATTTATGTAGCTTCAAAAGAGATGAGCTGTGGAAGCTCCACAGCAGATTTGATAATTTTAATTAACAGGAATGCGATACATTGATGTTGATATTCAACAGACTCTGGGTGAGATAATCGGTGAGTGTAATTCTACTCAGTGCCTTTTTGATCGACCAGTAACTAACCAATACCGACTAGCAACAAATTAGCGGCAACTGTAGCGAAATCTTGGCATGAATAACTATAGCAGTCACTAAACGTATGACTTTGATATTATATAAATTAATTTGTTGAGAAATGTATAGTCACTGCCACATAGTTGTCACCAATCGTGATTACTTTATAATTATATGAGTTTCAAGTAGCTTTACTGGTAGTGTGGACGTCATTGTTACCTAAACAAGGCTCTTAAAGTTTTCAAAATTTAGTGGTCGCAAATGGTAGTTGTAGCCACTAACTTCTGTTACTAAAAAGCAGCTTCAAAGTTGCAACCATTTTTAACTTTGATAATCGCAGCAATATTCTGCGGACTTTGACCAATTCTTTGAAGTTACTATACAGTAAAAGCAACTGCATGGTGAATAAGCCTTAAATTTACTATTATAATAGTATATTGTTAAAATAACTATCTTAATTTATTGTGTAGTTTAGTATAGCGTAACATAGCTTAAAAATAAAAATAAAATACAACGGGATAGAAAATACCAAATTTTATTGCGCTTTAGTATTTTACTTTGAAAATATTTATGTTGATTATGGTATTATATCTTAATATATAAATTATTAACTTGTGATATATAATAAATTAAAAAGTTTTTAATAGAACAAGTTCATTAAACATTAATAACGTTTCATTCAAAACTTTTTAATTTATTATATTATATCTATGTAGGTAGCAAAGAATAAATAAAGGGCACCTAAAATTTTCTTCAAACTTTGTCTAGAGTGGATTTGGAAATTTAAATCTTCTTATTCTTCATTCTAACAGTTTAGTCTATTTACTTTTTTGTTAATTATTTTAAAATCTTGTTTACAAAATATCTGTTTTTCTTCCCAGATTATACATAGCATTCTCGTATATCATCTATTTCCGTTCTATTTTTTCTTACTATACTACTATTTAGTTTTTATTTAGTATTTCATTGAGTAAAACATAGTATTCTCGTGTGTTATTATTCCACTTGTCCTTAGAAGTAGTCTTTTTTAACGTGTGCTAAACATTTCGCCTCAAACTATGCTTTCTTTTTTGTTGTTTTTAGTTTTCCAACTACTTTTTCTGATGAGTCTTTAATATGTATTGAAATGGTGTTCCAGAGAGAGTTCATATTTTTGTTTTAGATTTACGTTAGCGCATCAAATCTACCTGGTATGCTGTTGTTTTCAGATTTGTTAGTTTCTTTAAAGCAACTTTAAAATTTTCTGCATTATTCTTGATTGCTTTATCAATAACTTTATTTTCGTCCACAGCTTCTACCACACTATTTGCTACACCTGGTTGTTGTAAACCTAAACTTAGTACATTCTATATTCCTACCTTTATATAATTTTTACATTGGAGAGGTCATCTTATTTGTATCAGTCCTATTTGAAAACTAGTATTTGTATAGGTTTCGTTAAAAACTTTTTTCTTTAAATTGTGGTTGCTAGTTTCATATCCAACACTTCTCCTTCATCTAGATTTAACAGCACTAGATGCAATTAAAAAAGCATTACACTTAAGCGGAGTAATATAATTATTGAATTACAAGGTTTTAAATTAAAATCAAGCCAGTAATGAAAATTTAACAAAAACTATTATTACTTATCAAGTTATTGTTTTGATTCCTTTTAACAAATTAGAGAGATAAAAATTTTACTTTTATTGTCGACCACGATTTTCATACCTGGTAATTTAAAAATTAAGCTATTGGTTACTAAACTGAAAAAATATATTTTGTTATTATTTATTATTAATTATTTGGTTTTATAAATGTAATAAAATATTAGTGTATTCAAAATAACCTCATTAGTAATAATTACATAACCCACAACGTTACCGAAATGTCCGACTTCTTTAATCTCTTGTAATCTTTTCAAATTAAATGAAATTTAATCAAAATTATTAAAATTATTTCTAGTAAAAAAAAAATCATAAAGCTAATAATTTATTAAAAATAAGATTTTTTAGTAATACAGAAATAATCATAATCTGTATAAGAACTACAATTCAGAGATAATAAAGCCTTCACTTAAAATCTCTCATTTACCCACCTAAAAACCAACTTTTCAACTTAATTTGTTTATTGTATTTGTTTTTATTCATACATTAACAGGTAGAATATAAATCAAAATAGGCTGTAATGATTTAGAGTGAAATTGCTAAGAGTATTATTTTAATTCCAAGTATGTTCGTTTAACTCGATAAATAATAAAACAACTTTAAGGAAAATAAGCTTAATTGCTATATTTACACTAAAATTTCAGTGCCATATTGTAACCACGAAGCATTAGGTCAGTTTAATGGTATACTAACTTGTTACCCAATGCAAAATATAGTTTATTACTTACTGTAGTATAATATCGCTTCAACAATTTCAACCGATATTACACTTTACTTTGTTTGTTATTCACAACATTTCCTCAAATCCTTGCATCTAAACTACGTTGCAACAAATTTATAACATAAAAACATGCAATTAATAATCTGACTATTTATTTAAATTTTGGTCGAAGAACCAGCAATCGGGAACTAAACTATCCAATTTATAATAATTATTTATTTAAGCTACATCCAATTGAAATAGTTAAATTCCCTTGTGAGTCTTGCGGTATTCTACTAATATTTGTTTATTACAAAGAAATATTAATGTACAATTAATTACGTAGATATTAATTTTTTTGACTATTTGTTTTTCAGTTTTGAGCTATATACCCTTCTTTTTTCATACTACAAGCAAATGTAGCTGGATTGCTTACAATTTTTTGTTACTATCTTGTAAAATATTCGAGATAAATTAAAAATTAAACACAGTTTTCTGGTAGTGTATAATAATAGTATAACTCTACAATAATGAATGTAACAAAAGAAGATACAGGTTATATTAAAATTTGTTTATAAACAAAATAGGAGTTTGTCATTAAGAAACTGTAAAAGGCTTTATTACTCAAAAAGTAAAATACTCAAAGTACTCAAAATTTTGAAAAATATTTCAAAAAGTAGTATTTCCCATTTTATTGAATTATAATTTCTTACTTTAACCACTCGTTATAATTATTTATCTTAATCAGACTACGCAATAATTATTATTCATACAACTGCTCCTATACTTTTTATTCTAATAGTTTCATATATTATAATAAAATAAATAAACGTTTAAATTAAATGATTTTCTATCACTTTGTACGTACGAAGTCAATCTTAGTTATAAATAGTAAAAATCAGCAGAGTTCTATGAAGTTACGTCTTTGATCTATTCAAATATGAATTTGCAAGACATATTTTTAGTAGTTTTAAATATTCCACTCTTTGTATGTCACTCTCGTTGACGTAGGTATATGCAATGATTTCAAATTTTAAAATTACAGTCAAAGGTTAAAAAGGAAATTAAAATTAACAGCTATTAAACCTTCAACATGCATAATATATTTAATTTAATATTCATTCATCAACTTGTGTACATATTGTACAAAATCTATTGCGTAGATATAGCATTATTTTATAAAATATATTTATTGGAGATATCTCTAAATAAATAATCATCATAAAATTGTATTTTATACAAAACATAACATAGAATATGAACAAATAATATGTTAAAAATTTCGCTTCTTTTACAGGATTTGATGAAAAAGATTTAAAGAGTTAATGTTAACATGTTTTACTTCCGTAATTCGTAAATAATTCGTTCAAATGTTTGTTTAATTACTTATTAAATACCTTTAGAAAAAAGATGATACATTTTTCAGTGAAAATTTCAAGCTTAAGTTGACTGTTCAGTATTTTCTATCGGTAACTATCAGTTCTATATCACAATTACTTCTTTCCGTATTAAGAATTTGTAACTAATTAGCGTAGGGTAAACTTTTTAACTTCTTAAAGTTGGCTAAGGGACCATAATTTTAACGCAGATGTTGCTCGGATTTTATGCGGGTTGCCAAGAGCTTATGGGATCTAACTTAGAAGATCGGTGGTACCTACTTAAAATTATGTTCAATATTTTTAATTTTATCCATAAAATTTGTATCAAAACTATTGCATTCGACTTTAACACAATAAACTGAAAAAAGTATTTGCAATAAATAGTGTATTACATCTTAAAATCAAAATGTGATGTTTTGTGTTTAAAAGCGTAAATTTAAATGCGACCCAAAGGCTAGCGATTTAATCCACTCACTTTACAAAACTTATCAGTTCTCAACTGACAGCTTGAAAAACTTTTGTAAATTGCTGTAAATCTTTAAAATGATTTTCTATTTTAAAGTTACTGGTAGCTGGTAGAAAAGGGTCAATTAATTCAATTCAAAAAAATTTGTTCGTTTTTATGTTTCCATTTGACAAAATGGAAAGTTATAATGTTTTGTTTAATAACTTTAATTTTAATCTTATATTAAAATTAATTAAAATCTAATAATGTAGTTTTAATAACTTTCCTAGATCACTAATATTGTTATAAATTTGTACAATATTATTCCATTTACTTTACTTGACGTTTGATGGCAAGTAAATTACAAATTAATTGTAATATTAGTATAAGCTGACTGGTTGTGTTTAATAATGGTAACAAATTTGTAAACATAAACGGAAACTTGATCTAAATAACTTTGGTAGTAAATTATTTTTTATAAGTGTATTATAACGAGCAAGTTTCTTTTATGTAAATAGTTTCACACATTATATTTCAGTTCAGAAAAATATGAGAATCAGCTCAAGCTGAAACGTTTGCTTTCATAAATCTTGAGTCACTTAGAGTAAAAGCTAAAACCTCACTTTCATTATGCCCACCTGGAATCCATAAAGAATTTGGGATGGCTTTTCTCTGCTTGCGCTCTTCATATACCCAATGCATTAAATTATAATGAGAAATCCCTAGGTAATCTGATGGCCCTTTTCCAAATACATACGCGAGACTACCTAAAATATTTAATATCTACGTGATGCGATAAAGAAAATTTAAATTTGCTAGGTGTAAAGCCACAAGCCATTTGCTTCTTCTAAATAAATTTACCACACATGCCTGACTGCTACCCTGGTTAAATATTAAACGCAAGTAGTCAAACAAATAGGAAAAATTTAAAGAAAATTTAAAATCACGAAAACAAAAAAGTTTTAATTTTGAAAAGAAAAAGCTTCATTTCTTGTTATTGTTCATCGGTTTAATTTAATAAACGTAGGGTAGCAGCAAACGAAAAATAATCTTTTAAAAATTATTACGTAAGAAAATTTAATATTTAAACTTTGCAATCACAACAAGAAACTTATTTAACTTTTTACAATTTCAGTTGGTTGTTTTAAATGTCTCCAGCGAGGCGCATTAAAAAATATGTCTCGCGCTGCTTGAAATCTCGGTTAGTTTTAATAAAAAATATGAAAGGGCAATTCTAAAGTGCCTGTTGTGAAATATAATAATTTCCAGTTCAAAAAATGCTTTTAGTTTTACTTTATTGCTTCATTTCTTTCAAAATCGCTGTAATCAATAAACGATTGGGAGTTGGATCGTAAGTAACTTATCTATGTAGCTGCTCTAAGGTAACACTAAAATATCACGGTATTGTAAAAATTTAGTTATCACACCTCAATTGTGTTACGAGTAAATATTAATTGAGTAATATTAATGCTGTTTAAAGTAACTTTACCATAGACAAATTTATTATCCCACTTCTGGAATTAAAAATAGCACCCTATACAATAATACACTAAAGCTAAAATCAATATATCGAAAATTGCTTCTTTAATCTTTTCATATCCGGCTAGTATTAGCAGTTTAGCAAGAACTAAATAATATGAAAATATGTACTACAAGAGTATTAAGCTCAGTATTAACTAAGTTATTAAATTTGTATGCGAAATGTATAGTATACAATATATAGGTACATTACTTACGTAATCCGTTTTACTCTATTAATACTTTAAATTAAATTAATACGTAATATTTATTAGATAACATTGTTCAGAATATAGCCGGGCGCAGCTTAGCTGCTAGTGCGTTGACTGCTAATGTCGTTTCAAATTCAAGTAAAAGCTATATTTCGCCCGTATCTCTTCAAAAGGCAATTCCCGTGGTTAGGAATTCGCGTTAAACAGTATGTCTACTTTGTATGTAAAATACCTGAAAAGAAAATAGAAAAATGCCATGTTACCTCATGTTAATATATTGTCATGACATCATGTTATTAAAATAAATTAATTAATTGACTAATAAAATATATTGTGAAAATCACAAATAAAGTTATGTGAAAATTCAGTTTGGCCTAGCACTAGGCGTTTCTATCCTTAAAGTTATAACAAGTATTTTGCTGTAAGTCAACCGTCTGTCTAATACCTACATACGCATTTTTTTATATTGATGTAATCCCTGGTTGAGTTCACACCTTGGATTTGATAGAAATTTTTAGCTCGGCCTTCCGATAAACATCAACCCCTTGTGAATTTAAGAATTAATTTAACATTTATATAAGTCTGGCCAATAACAATACATCAAGGTTAAAAAAAAGAAAACTTATTATTGATGAAATGATAGTAATAAAGAGGTTGTTATTTGTTTATCACATGTGTTTAGAGCTTCTTTTAAACAGAATTAATAACATTAATATTATATTTCAAATAAATGAAAGCATTTCCTGAAGTCATTGTTAAAACTGGCATAAAATCAGATAGCGCTACAGCTAGGGTTCTAGGATAAAATTCCTTTTAGCCAAAATTTTATTAAATATTGTTAAGACTTATATTCGAGCGATATTTGCATCAACATACATAATTATAATATATTTACACACTCTCTTGCGAATGTTCATATGTTTTTCAAAATTAATTTTAATCGACATGAAATCAATCAAATAGCTGTCAAATATAAGAGTGTTTTCATGCTCAGCTAGTTCTGATCTAATTTTGTAGGCTTTCTTCCCTACATGCTTCTCTATCTCCTGCTTTTCGGAACCATTCTCTCGAGCAAATAATGAATTTATGTAAACCAGCAAGTATTGCTTAGCAATCTAATCAGCTGCCGTTTTTTTTAGGTTGTGTAAAGTCATTGACCAATCAGACTTAAGTTACAATTACATAGTGCACCGTCTTGCACTTGAATATCAGGTTCAAATTAAAACGCCGTTTTATGTAGAGAAAAAAAAACAAAGTTTTGAACATAATTGTTATGTTCAAAAAATATTAAATCAACATCATAATATATAAAACACAAGGTTTAAATTGTCGTATTTTAAAACGCTAAAATCGTTAATTTAATATTTTGTAAAATCATTTAGAAGTTTTGTTTTTGTTATTGTAAATTATTAATTTGTAAATTTGTAAATACATTGTACATAGGATTTTAAGTGAATAATCAAGGTTGGCAATGTGAAGAGTGGAAGTAGGTTGTGGAAGTCTAAGAGACGCGGTGTACGGCTTAGCTAGCGGAAGGATTGTTATTTCCGCTACGCTAAATTATAATTTTGTTTTTGATGATTTTGATTATTAAAAAAATATGATTTAATTTTAATTAAAGATGATTTAATTGAGGTAAAGTGCTAGTATTTCGTTTGCAAAATTGAAGAATTTTAGTTATTTGGATAAGTGGAAAATTAACAAAAAAATTTGTTAGACCAACAACCATATGTAGAACCCGTGTGCGCTTGCAAGGCCACATTGCAAGGTAAAAGTTGAATATTTTGATTACAATTTTAAAGATTAGCAACCTTACTTATAAACGTTGTGTAAATTTTATACAGAGCTTATACAAGGTTGTATAAGAAAACTTTACTAATAAACCGTGTATAACGCCTACTCTGTATAAGATGGTGATAACTATTTATAGGTGTACTAATAAACCGTGTATAACGCTTGTATACATCGTGCATAAGTAAATATTACTAATAAATCGTGTATAGCGTATGAAGTTGCCAAGGTTATGAAGCAAATTTTATACAAAGCTTATACAAGCTAGAACCCTTGTTTAACGAGTGTGTAACGTTCAGAAACGTACGTATCTACCGTTTTTGCGTATCTTTTAAAGGGTAGTACGCACGACAGCCGAATATTTATAAAGAACTTGATTAAGAAAAGATATGAAAGAGGCGAATTTAATAGATGTCTGCTAGGAGATTCGGGTTATGCTTGAACTTTTTTTTATTTACTCTTCTGTTGAATTCGTCAACTAAGAAAGAAGAAAGGTACAATAGAGCATACGTGCAAACTAGAAATGTTGTGGAAAATATGCTTTGTTTTTTTAACAAATTTAGAAAATACCAAAACTTTCATTGTGGCTTTGACTGTTCTACACAATCGTATACGGTAATTTGATCCCCAGTAATTTGGTCCCCGGTAATTTGATCCTCTGGTAATTTCATCTCCGATAATTTAAATTGTACGTTAAAGGTAGATAGATCCACGCGAAGACATGGATCTGTCAGTAGGTTAGTGTTAGATTATGGTATTTGTTTAGAGAAACTGTATTTAAAAGATAAACCGCGCGAAGACATGGATCTGTTATGTTATCACATGGATCTGATCTGTTAGTGTTAGGTTTTGTTAGGTATTTATTTAGCAAAGCTGTATAATTACCGAAAACCAATTTACCAGGAGATCTAATTACCAAAGCATCAAATTATCGGATGTAAAATTACCAGGGGCAAAATTACCTCGAGGATCAAATTACTGGGGACTACATTACCAGGGACCAAATCACCTAGTGCCCTACACAATAGAGCAATACAAATGAAAGAATAATTTTTTGCGTATGAGGAAAATCCATCTATGCCACCCGAAGACCATCTTGCCACATAAGAAGACTTATTACGCGTAATAGTGATAATTGTATACAAGAAAAAGCCGTTAGAGTTGCTTTTATTAACGATTTCTTTTAAAAAATAAATAACTTTAAATAACTTATTTTAGCTTATCATGATATTTATTGTTCTATAACAAATAAAAATTAAGAACAAGCGTCACTTGAATGTTACAAAAATAAATAAATGTTTTCTTTAGAAGTTTTACTTATGTACCTCGGAAAGTGATAATTTTCTTTTGCAAACCTTTTTTTTTTTTAGAATATGACATTAGAATATGAATATGATTTTAGATTAAGACAGTTGCACAAAAAGTCACACTTACATACAAAAAATTTTAATTCGAGTGTATAACACAGTTATAACTTATACAGCGCGTATACAAATCCTACACAACGTTTATTAGTAGGAAAGTTACACACTTCTTATACATACTGTGGTGTTTCAAAATGATTGCGACCTACCCTGTACACATTTTAATAAGAATTTTGTTTTAAATAATTTTAAGTTGCAAGACTGTGGAAGTTGGACAGGTGGGAGCTAACCGACGAGGATGTGTGCCTTTCGCCGACAGCGCCCGCTCGAGTATGTTCAGCTCGGAGCAGTTTTTGAGTTTTGATATAAGTTTAAAATTGTGAATTATAGTTGTGAGTAATATTTTTGATTTTGATTGAAATAAAATGATTTTGATGCGAATGCATTAATTGCGTAATTTTTGGAAGTGTTATTTTGAAATTTGATAGTTTGGATAGTTTTTTTGAGCGGCTACCGAACGGTAGTAAATTTGATGAATTGGATAATTTGGACAGAGCAGTTAAAATTGTAAAATTTGAAATTGGAAGTGAATTATTTTAAAATTGGTTTAAAATTGCAAGAATAAAATTTGCATTTGTACGAGCGGGTGGCCAGATGCTAGATAAGCCAACGTTGTGGATAGGCACAAAGTTTGAAAGTGTGAGCCCATTTAAAGATTTCACATTAAATTGAATTTGAAGTTGAATTTACGATTTACAAATTTGGATAAGTTATTTTTGAATAAGATTTATATCGTCACAGGAATTCACTACTGAGGTCGAATTGCTCCACCGCAAAAAAAGAGCTAGTCGAGGTATTTTAAAAGTTTGGTAAAGGATTTGATTGTTATAAAAACAATCAAATACCACCACAATACCTTATACGGTGTATAAACTAAACAATTGTTCAACGCATGTATAACAAATTTTTATTAGTAAGACTGTAGATATTTAAAACGATAAAATTTACCACGCGAAAATTTGCAATTCATATAAAAAACCTTTAAAAGCCTCAGTGCTTTATAAAATAATGGATGTATCCAAGCAAGAATATTTTTTGGAAAAGTGAAAATTAATAAATTTGTACGGCTCGGGACATATCAATATATTTATAGGTCTTCTAATCGACATCTCTCGAACGGAAAATTCCAATAAAATGAAATATTAACTGAAGGTTCTGCTGCAAATTATAAAATGACCTAATTAGGGTAACGATATGTAACCATACTTCTAATAAAAATCATAAGCATTGCGACTATAATACTTCAACATACTAAACTGTCATCACTTACATGCCATACTGTGAAAATATTTAAGTTGATATTAGAAAAATGTAATAATAAAAATTACTAATATATCCGTTAAATAATTGAAATTCAATATTTATGGTGTGGTGATGATGGAAGTCACTAAATGTTAATCTATGTGACGTGTATTGGAATTAGGTTTACATAAATTATGTTAATATTAATTTATTTTTAAGAAGAGGAAAAGGAAGAATTTAGTCGAAATGCAATTTCATTAGAAACGCTAATAATTTATAAAACCCAAATTTTGTGTTTTCGAATAGTAAAACGAATAAAACATGTAAAAACGATTTTTTAAATTTGACTGATTTTGGTAACAGCCTCTTCATTTATAGAAACTACGTAGTATCTATAAATATTTTTAAATCTTATATTATCTGTATTTTATACATAGAACCGACATTAACAAAATTTAATAAAAGTAAAGTTCTAGCCATATTAATGACTGAAAATTATTCTGTTCATTTTCATATTACTTATTTATTTAAATTCTAACAACGAATTTTGAAAACAAAACTTTAGAATTTGCATTTTGTATTTTAAATATTTTTAAACTAATTTAAACTTCCAACTTTCAGTCTTATGCCAAGAGTCGATATGTACTAGAAAGAAAGACATTTTGTGTACATTTTAAATACAATTCAAGACCAGAAAGTATATTGTCAATAGCAAGCAAATCTTTTAGAATAATAATACATAAGAACCAATTAATCAATCTAGAAATCTATTTTTTAATAATCAACTTTTAATCTCACAATACTTAGTTTTTTGTATTACAGTATAAACTTTTACAATTCATTTTTTATTTCTAAATAATTATAATACCCACACGATTTTCTGCAAGAAAATTTTACTATCATATTGCAATGTATTTTTTAGGCCGCAAGTGAATGCTTAGGACAAAAATGTCCTTTTTCAGCTTGCTTGTTAGTCCTACTTCATGTTTAAACGGCTTAACTAATATTTTGCGGTGTGAAAGTTTGGGTAATAGTGAGTAATTTTGAGTAATAATTGGAGGTTGGACTGATAAAATAGCTCTCCAACAAACAGTTGATAACTACACATATTATTTTATATTATTAGGCATCTAATTATTATTATTATTTTGAAATAGTACCTGATACGCATATAGGTACCTACTTTTAATAATATAAAAATATTCAAAGCATTATTAAAAAAGAAGTCTTGAAAAAATTTATAAGTCAAATTAAATTTCACGATATAAATCTTTCAAATAAATTTAGTTCATTCTTTTGTGTTTTTATTACAAACGGTCTTGTTTCCGTGTAAATCTCGTATTCCCGAGAGTTAGTTTAACACTTTAGAAATTCATACAAATAAAATGTTTTTGATTTGCTTTTTAATTATTTTTAGAGCATCGCGATAATTAAATTCTGTGATGCAGATTATATATCTTTGAGTTGTTGTATAGGTGCTTAGTTTTAAACCAAACAAAAGTGTACAGCGTAAGTTAAATTTATCACCGAAGATAAATTTAACAGCTTAGTTTGTAGAAAATTTATATTTTTAATTTCCGTTCGGCAAGTGAACAAGTAATTTTCAAGTTTTATAATCCTACCTTATAAGTTGATATAGATAATTGTATGAAGTTAGTGACAAATTTGGAGCCAGATAATAACAACCAATTTGAATAAAAAAGCTGTAATAACTTTAATTTGTGAGATTTTTGCACACATAAATTTTACAAAATTTTAATACGGTTAACTGAGATAAACTTTTATATAGTAGATCAAAATTATGGAGATCCGCGTTATAATAATTGCCTTCGAAAATATTCCTTGCTGTTACAAATAACAACATAAGGATTATTGTTTTCTTACAATAATAAAATTACTTCATTAGATGTTAGTTAATGTTATTTTATGCAAACAGTTGCAAATTTTACTTTTATGAAGATTAAATAATACTCTGCCATGTATTTGTAATTTGTTTTTCTTATCGAAGGTTGATTTAAAATTTACATTTAGTTTAAAATACTTAAATCTGAGCAATTTGTAAAGAAAAATATCGCAGCCAACTTTAAATTATAAAGTAAACAATAAACAAAAATATTGAACATTGTATTGTTTTTCCAATCTTATTGAAAAAAAAATTTAATTTATTTAAGTTTTTCTAATCTTCCACTAATTTTATTACAGCTTTTATTATTCTCTTGGGTATTTTCTTATTTACTTTCTATTAAAACTAATTAAGCTAACCTATTACAACAAAGGCAGAGTAGTAAGATTAACATCGTGTATTTTGTACTTGGTATTTCCTGATTTGATATCTAATTTGTAATGCTACTCTACTTTAGCTTAACTTAATATAAACTGATGTAAGCATTAAGATGGTTAATTTTGTGTAAACCGTGCATGCACACGTCTTGAGTTGCTACTAGTACTTAATTAAAGTAAAATTTAATGTATTATGTATAATAATTTTTACCAAGTAAAATTAAATTACTTAGCAAATATCGCACTAAAATTATTTTAAAGTTTTTTTCAAAAACATGCTGGATGTGATCAATAAATTAATAAAGAACCTAATACATACTTGGTTAGGAAATGTTCTCATATTATACAAGCTATTAGTATATTATACTGTGTAAGTAGCTCGAGTGCCCTGCCTTCTTATTATAGTGGTCAAATTGCTGGTAAGCAGTAATTATAGCGATACAATATCAATCACTTGTACCTACGGAAACAATGCAAAATCGACATAATGGTTCAATAATAAATAGGAAACCTATAGTAAGTCACTTACAGTTAGAACAAAGCAAACAAGATTAGCTAATTACCGTATAAATGCTATACATTATGTAACTACATTTTGAGTTTTAGCGTTAAATAACAGCTAACAAAAAATAACGGACCATAAAATAAAATCTCTAAGTCACTGCCACTGCTTTTATAAGAACCGTGCGATCTAGCACACCTTGTATTGTATTTTAAACTAAGGATTTAATTTAATTTTTTCAGTGATTTTACTAGTTTCAGCAAGCACTTTATATTTTAATTTTGAAGTTTACTTTCAGATTATTATTTTTGTACGTTTACAGAAAGAAGTCAGTGTTACAGAAAAATTACTTTACTTTGTATCATTGTGATAAGTTTTGTAAAAATTAAACAATATAATTATTTGAATTACGGTTGTGCAAATTGCAATCAACTAGCAAACATTAATATATTTTTTGATCCGCTTGCAAATGATCCTGATCCACAGTCTGTAAATCAATAAATTGTCGTGAACACTAAATTGGGTTCAGGCCAAAACGTTTTCGGAGCATTGACCAGCTATTTAAACGTTTGAGTATTAATAATAATTAAATAAAATTTCATCCATGAAATCCATGTATAAAGTAACTTGCTAAAATTTAATAATTTCAATTATGCTTTTTTAATTTATTGCAAATTACAAATAATGCTTTATTTTCTTTGGAATATATGTATAGTATAAATTATTAATGTTGGCTTTGGAGTATAGGGTAATAAGAAATTAGTAATTTATTACATAACTAAGGTACGAGCAAGCAATATTATGCAATTCCTGATAATATGTTATAGCTGCCGAGTCTCCGCTTGAGACTTTCATACAGGTTAATACAATGCATTTTAATATTAGTTTTACTAATAATGATAGATTTCATTTTTAAAATCAATATAATACTTAAAAAAATCAGTCTACACATCGAAGAAGCATACATATTAGTTATATATTATGTATGTTTCGCTACGAATCCGTACAAATCAAACTCGTGGGAATATAAAAAGATCTCTTGCTGTCAAAATGTAAAAATATATCAAAATAATATTGAAATTCTAGCTGGTGAATCTTTTATTTTATTACAAAGAAGTGAACCTTCCCTTCCTATTTACTTCAATAATTACAATAAAAATAACAATAAATTTAATTCGTTTTAAGTCATTGTTTAATTGTTATTTTCTGATAATGAAAATGAGTTATAATGTGCTAGGAGGTAAAAAATTCTTAATTTTAGTTACAATTGACGCTTTCTGAATTATAACTAAAAACTTTTGTATTCAGAAGTAATCTGATTGTCCGTTTTCTTTTGCTAAACGTCATTGTCCTCACATATCCGAAATTTTTTTAGAAATATCTAATATTAATTTCAATAATTTATTACAAAGCACTAAACATTAAATAGAATAAATATTATTTTATTTTTTTACATATTAATTGCCTGATATAGTCAGGTAATACATGTTATTATATAGGTATTGGCTATTTATTATGTACTGCTTGAATTATTTGCATTAAGTGCCATTAACATATTATTTGATTACAACAATTATAGTTTAAAAACATTTATGGAATTCATCTGCAGTTTCGCATCTTTCCCCAAGCATTCAAACCATATATTTTATTTTTTATTTTAGTTAGGAAGTTTTTTGTTTTTAAATATATTGAGATGACCCTAGCTATGCAAATTTATTAAATTTGTTTACTCCAAAATTACTCTAGCTGGGCATCTATTGTTTACAGCTATGAGTTCTTCAATGTTTTTAAATTGTTAATTAAAATTGCTCAAATCTTGTTATCTTTGCATGTGGTATTGAAGCGCACGTGGTCTTCCAGCTGACTTCAGTACGGCTGGTTAAACAAACTTTCTGCGACGTATTTTTGCACATTTACTAAAATTATCATCAATTCTTCACTTTTAATTTTGGCACTTCTCTTTATTAATTAAAAAAAAAAACAACAACTTAATTTATCTTATTTATATTCAATCAATTAACAATTTTAATTATTGCGGAAATGGTGTTCGTCCGCCAGTCTATTTGACGTCAAGGCCGCAGCCTAAGTGTTCTACATCAACCTTTAAGTCCCACTCCTTCTTACGATCTCCACATTCCTTTATACAGCAAATTTACAAACATGTTCTATACAATGTGATTATAAATAAATAAATAATAAAACAAACTCAAACTTTAAAATAATTTACAAAATAATAAAATTAATGTTTTATAGCATTTCGAAACACGACAATATGTAATAGCTTGAAATTACTAATTTACTAATTTTTAAAAAAATTAAGCGTGATAATTTATGTTTTAATATTGAAATAGCTCCATATTATAACAAAATTGCATTTATTTGCATTATAATTCTTTGTTGAGCCTAATAATTAAAATGAATATTAATATTATTTTTATTCTTTTTTTTAGTATCTTTCAAATTGGTCCTTTTAAATTCTAAACTTTATTTTGACTAATATATCTATGACTATAACAAACTAATAATTTATTTGGAAAAGGTGCGCAATTATATTTCAAATAAGTTACAAAATCAATAATTTTATATCATAATTTAATCGTTTATTTGTTCTTATTATTTTATTAATAATAATTTTTATGTTACTATTAGTTAACGTGATTTATTTCTCTCGAGTTGAAATCTTATCACCTAAATAAGCAAAGGTAAGACAAAGTAATAAACGATGTCTAAAACCCGGATTAAAGATCTTATTGCTCATTTCATTCAGATTAACTCTTTTTTTATGAGTTTTGTTTAATGTAATTAATTAACTCTTTTTAAAATTAATCAATAACGACCACCGATGCTGTAAATATTGATATAGATGTTCATACAAATTAAGTTTAAAATGAAATTATAATTTCAACAGTGTATATTTCTGTTGTGTTATATAAAAATATTTAAATAACAATGATTTTCTTGCTTTAATATTTTGATATTTGATTATTGCGATAATGTATTTCCACCATACGCTAATACGGCTGATTGAATGAAACAGGAAAACTATTTTAAAAGATTCAATTTTCAGCATCTTAAAAAATATCCTTTATAAACTTTTACCAAGTTTCCATAAACTTTTTGAAAAGGATTTTTTCAATTCATAAAGTTAGCTATTCGAGAATATTCCATTTTGATAATAATACTTATAGATTAACCAGGCAGAGTTTTAAAATTAACATTTTTAAATAAAAGCGTAATATACACAACTAATTTTGGTTTATAACTTCCCTGCAGATTTAAGCGTAGATTAAAAAGTAATCTTACAAGATCTAAATTAGAAAATGGTTTTTACTGTAAACTGTGATTTTACAAAAATAAAATCTGGTTAATCAAATATAATATATCGTTGTTGTTGAAGTTGGAAGAAAAACTAGTATGGATTGTTTGGAACAATAGAATGTTTTGTAAGTCTTTATAATATCATTGTTACAAAATATAGTTTTATTGTATATATATCTCTTTTAATAAATAATTAATTTGACGTGGAAGTAATTTAAAAATGGGTTTTTATTTTTGTACTATAATAATTAGTTCTGTGAAGTAATAATTGAGTTTTTCATTTGTTAGCAAGAAGAATAATAGTAATTATAATTGTAATTGTAATACGAAAAAATAATACAAAATTGTATAGTGTGTAATTTTGAATTTAAAAAATCAGTAATAAAACACAATCTAAACTTATGTGAAACAGCCTCTTTCTTTAGTAACCAATGAACCATAGCACAGCTACATTTTAGAGCAATTGTGTTAGCACAAAGGGGTAAAAGCTAAACATTAACATCAAATTGAAACGGTTTACACGATTTGTGGTAACGTTAATACAAAAATGTGTTTCTTTCTGCTAGTAATTTTGAAATAATAATAATTAAGAGTTTGGTACTATAAAACTTTGTAAGTGTGAAATTTTAAATTCTGGTAAAATTCATCTTTCGCCAAAAGCGTATTCACCAGATCGAGCTATTTATCTCAAAATAAATAATCGCTATCAGAATTTCTACCCCAATTTACAATAAAAGTTTTAATTTATAGGATATCAGATAAAACTTTCTAAATTCTATTTATTGTGGACAAAAACACGGAACGCATTCGGGGCAAATTGTTTTACGAGTTTGCAAACTAGAATACTTGGGAATATTTTAGAACAAAGAACTGTTAGATTGGCAGAAATTTAAAAACACAAAATATCCCAACAAAACTTTAATGTTGCCTATTACGGTATTGAAATGTCCATGTGCGTCTTTTCTACTATCGATTTTATGATTTAACAGGATTTTGAATCAAGACTGAATGTGATAATGACGTTCGTCGTGGTCTCAATGTGGTTACTATACCCCGGAGCGCCATATCGCTTTCCATTACATCAGCACCCTTGTTGGTTAGTCTATTCACTTTTATGCTTTAACCATCACAATACTGTTTAGATTTGAAAATATTTTAAGCTATTTTGAGACCTAACAATGCAAACTGGTGACTATTATTTAATGAGTTCCTTCAATTTTGTAGATTAAACTTTTTTGCGGTTTTCTCAAACTACCGAAATGTAGATATCCATTCTAATACACCATTACAGAGAAAACTAAACGCATTATTATACAGTTAGGCTTAATTGCTTTCATAAAACTTTTAATTTAAATTTTAATAAGTAACTCGATAACATTTTTAAATTAATTAACCTTTCAATATCTTTTAAAATTCTTCTAAATCCATTTTAAATTTTCAGATTAAAATTAAAACTACGGCACAGGGGTTTAAAATTAGGATATTTCACAAGTCATATAGATTATGAGATTCTATAGATGGTTTTATGATCAAAATAAAGAAATATTATCCGAAAACAAAGGAACTTAAAAAAATATCAACACTATTCTTTACCCAATAATTTAAAAAATAAAACAAATTATTTGCTGGAATATGTCAAAAAAAAAATACATACCGTCAGCAAGGTTTCGAAATTATATGTAAATAAAATAATTGGAAATCAATTAGTGGAATGTTTGCATTTATCATGCGACTGCTTATCAAATACCGATTAGAAACATGACTATTTATAGTAACTAAAAGTTTAGAAAAAACAAACAAAATACCGCATGTCGGAAACAATAAACCTAGGTATTGTAGTATATATTTTTTTATAGCATGATTATTTTCTAGTTAATATAAAAGAAAAATATGACTGTCCTGCAGATCACGTAAAGTTATTTTTATAGCTGTCAAGCTATATCTAAAACAAAATAAATTTCAGTAGATTTGAATTTGGAATATTCGTACTAGAGATCAATCAACGTTTTTTGTATTTTCACAAAAAACTGGTGGTATATAACTAAGCTACAATAATTAACCCTTTGAACATATTATTAAAGTTAAGAGAGAATAAAGTATTATATTCACAATTATTACTGAATTGTATACTTGTGTTACTAATTATTAGGTTCACATATCGCACGTACGACGCAGAACTACTATATAAAAAAAACTGAAATAAAAATTTAAATAACATTACCGGATATTATCTTCGCAAAAACCCAAAAAGTAATATATTGATTTCAATTTCGGACTTTGAATTTCACTCAAAAGTGTACCGAGTCCTACATAGCTCTACTACTAAGTTTAAATTTCTGCACTTCCACAGAAACCATCCCGGTTATTGTTAATAACCGCACCGGTTATTAATAGATTACAATATAGCATAGAAAGTTAAAAGTTACTAACTTAGACATTTTTCTAGCTCTGTCTTAAACAGTGAAATAATTTATTAATTTTTAAAGTTTAAACTTAATTATCCTTAACTTTATTCTAATTAAACTAAACTAAATTAAACTAAACTAAAATTTCATCTAATTCTATTGACCACCTTTCGATGAATCCTTCTCAATTCAAAACAAACTAGGAGCGAACTTGCTACGCAACCAACCAAAATTTAAAGGATAATTTACATAACATAGCATACGAAAGCAATCAACACCAGAACAGAGTACAACTATTATTATTTTATAGCTATAAAACGAAACAATGTCTACATCACCTGTAAAAATTTAAAATTGTAATAAATAACTATCTAGATACGTTTTAATAATGCAGTAAATATAATTGATCATTAAAAACACAAAGAATTTGATGAAGCTAATGAGAATTAATACTAAATATTGACTTACGTAACTGTAAATAAAAAGTCAATTATTTTTATGAAATGATTGGAAGTTCTTATTAAAACAAAAAATAAATCTTTTCATTTAATATAATTTCGATATTTTTAAATTAATTTATAATTCCAAGTGTCATGAATGTTCTTTTGGAAATAATATAACTCGGGTATTAAATATTTAATTTATTTCAAATATTTCTCATTTTAACTTACAAAACGAAAGAAAGTTATTTGTAAAATATTACATCAAAATGTCTTCCTTTTCATCACTCTACCTCGTCAAGGCGAGATTGTAAATTTTCTATAAGTGGCCGACATTCTACTAGCTAAATACTTGCTCTGATTGTCTTAGATAATTATAGTTTTTTGATGACCTAGTTTATTGTTAAAATGCACAGGTTTGGTTGGATATAAGATATAAAATTCAAAGCTATAAATTTTAACATTGAAATTTGAATCGAAACAAATAAAATATTAAAAATTTGAAGTTTTATTGAACGAGAGATGCACTTTTATTTTATGTTTATGGTTTATACCACAGTAACACATAAACATAACTACATTGTAGTATAATACAAATTTAAAAGCTTCTGAAGTTCATTTTAACTGTTCAGAAATTATTTTATTGACTAATTAGTTAATTTAAATACGTGCACAATGTACGCGCGGTTTTTCAATCGTTGGTTAACTATTAGTTAGGTTAAAAATTACGTTTTTCAATTGCAGGTTAACGTAAAGTGTTGGTTATGTCGTGATTATGTTTACCAACACTTGGGGTGTGGGTTAACTATAATAGGTTGGCGAATTACTAACGCCCGGGTTTTCAATCGTTGGTTAACTTTTTAGTTTGGTTACCTTCACTTTCAAGTTAACCTATAGTTAGAATTTATTTGCGTTTTTCAATTTATATTTAGGTGTTGGTAAGGTAACTTCTAGTTTCCTGTACATCTGAACTATTAAACGTGATTATAACCCTAAATATTTGAGTGTAGTTAGCAGTAGGTTGACAGGTGTCGTTATATGATTTTATTTATTGGTGTTCGTAATAATTTATTATTGTTTTTTATTTTTATTACTATTGTAGAGCAGCATAAAAATGTTTTAGAATCCGAAAACACTAGTGCTTTTACTTGGAAAGAGAAAATAAAAATACAGTCACCTGGATGTGATTATATACTGAAATTTTTCGTAATAGAATACTAACAAAACAAATTTCTTTTATTAATATTGTTAAATGCATTCTCAACTCAGGTCTAAATCGCATCTTTCTCTTTCCAAGTAAAAGCACCAGTTTTTTCGAATTCTAAAACATTTTTATGTTGCTCTACAATAGTAACTAAAAGTTTTTTTTTCTCTTGTGTAAATTCAAGGCACGTTACTTACTATTTGCTTCTATATTAGAAGAATAATACCTATCGATAGCATTATAATTATTTATTTTGTAGGTATTTGTTTATACCAAATATTTCAATATAACTATTAATAAAAATCTAAAATTATCATTGCTTATCGTTTTGTAACAGATTCTAATAAAAATGAAAAACAATTATTATTATGAACACCAATAAATACAATCATACAACGACACCTGTCAACCTACTGCCAACTATACACTCAAATATTTAGGGTTATAATCACGTTTAATAGTTCAGATGTACAGCAAACTAGAAGTTACCTTACCAACACTTAAATATAAATTAAAAAACGCAAATAAATTGTAACTATAGGTTAACTTGAAAGTGAAGGTAACTAAACTAAAAGTTAACCAACGATTGAAATACCGGGCGGTAATGTAGTACTTTTTATAAAATACCATTAATTAGATTCTTGATATTCAAAATTATTAATAATTAATAGGATATTAGAATAAATGAACCATATTTGAAGATAGATTTCAATCGGCGGAAATTCACTTAACGGCTATTATTATGTATTGTCGTGTTTCGAAACCATAAAAATCATAATTCATTTATTTTGTAAATTATTTTAAAGTTTAATTTTGTTTTATTATTTATATATTTATCACATTGTGTATAAAAAACGTTAGTTAAATTATTTGCTGTGTAAATCAGGTGAGATTGTAAAAAAGTAGAAAAAGAAAATTGTTTTGAAGGTGGATACAAGAGGGATACATTTTCATGCAACGTGAAATTTAATTATAAAAATGAATTTTGATGATAATTAAAGTGAATTTAATTTTGATAAAAGTTGTTTTTTTGTTTAATAAAGTGCAGTGCAAATAAAATAATAAATTGGAAACGTTGAAAAATTTGTGATAATTTTTGGTCGATGCGTAAAATTACGTAGCATCAAATTTGTTTGACCAGGCGTCCAGATAAACAGCTGGCGGAGCGAAACCACATTGCAAGGTAAAAGTTGCACATTTGAAAATAAACATTTACGCCACAAAAATTTTCAATTTAATCCAAATTAAATAATTGAAGAAGAGCTCATAGCTATAAAAAATGGATGAATCCGAGCAAAGAAGTATTTTAGAATTGAGCAAATTTTTATAAATTTGTATAGCTCGGGTCATTGCAGTATATTGATGTGAAAAGCATATCAAAATACAATAAACTCTTGTCAACAGAAATTACACATCGTATACTAAATAGTGTAGGTATACCACGTTTTCTATTATTTTCTGAAAGTCACATTCTGACTTGATTGTATTAGGTAATTTTAGGCATGTTGCTAATAGTAACAAAGCTTATCAAACTATTTTAGAAAAGCCAAAAAATGCACAAACACTTTTTAGAACTAAAGTATTCTAAATTAACTCGGCATAAATACACCGTATGTATTGTCGTATTTCAAAATGGTTGCGACCTACCCTGTACATTTTTATGAAAATTTTGTTTTTAAATAATTTAAGTTGTAGGACTCTAAAAGTTGAACAGGTGGGGGCGAACCGACGATGAAATTTGCTTGTTGCCAACAGGTTGCCGCGCGAGTGACAGCGCCGACTTTTGGCTCGTTGATTTTTGACTCGAGTGAGTTATTGTGGCAATTTTTGAGTTTTGATATGAGTTTAAATTGTGAATAGTTGTGAGTAATATTTTTGATTTTGATTGAATAAATGATTTTGATGCGAATGCATTAATTGCGTAATTTTTGATATTTGGATGATTAATTTCGATAAATTTGAAATTTGGACATTTTTTGCTGAATTGCTACTGAACCGTAGTTGATTTGATGGTTTAATTGATTTGATAAATTTGGATTGATTTGGTTGATTTGGTTCATTTGGAAAGAATAATTAAAATAAAATTTAAAATTGGTATAATTCGAAGAATTAAAATTTACATTTGTTCGAGCGAATGGCAGATGCTGATAACAAGGCATTTAGAACGCACATAAGTTTGAACAAGCGAGCCCATTTTGAATTTGACTTTAAATTAAATTTAAAATTATTATTGAAGAAATTATTTGTTTGGATTGAAGGAATTTTTATTTTATTTTGAAAACGAAGACAGCAAAGAAAATAGGAACCGACTACTGAGCGTCTCATTTTGTTTTCCGCTGTAATAGCTAGCTGGGTAAAACAAAGATTGTGCTGAGCAGGTATAAATTATATCAAACCTCACAACAGTATATTATCGCAAACGTTTTAACCATACTATGGCAACATCAGGCGATGAAATCCAAGTTTGTGATTATGATTAATATCGAGTTACACTACCTAAACCACTTATCTATTGATTGTAGTAACAAAGCTGTTTGTAATTTTTAATCGTATTTACAAAACTTTGTTACTGTTATACTTTCACTCTATTATAGTGGTAGTATCTTAAAGAAATTTAAGTTCCATTATATCGTGTATCCAGGTACTACCTACGTGTTCGCGATGCGAGGCTCAAACTATCCATTATCTTGATTTTCTGCTAGTGGAATTTTCGATTTTAATTAATTACTGACGGTGTACAGCACATTTTAATGAGGTGCAAAGTTTGTACAATTTTTTGTAAATTGTCTAGTAGTCACTTTGGCGTAAAAATATTTGCCGTATTTAATCAAAATCACTTACTTAGTTAAGTCAACACTTTTTAGATACACTTATCCTTTTATACTCAGAAATCACTCTATTTATTTACTTAGAGGTACCATTTATAATTCTATACAACTTTTAAATTTAAAACTTTAATAAGAACTAAGTATATCTAAATAATTAATTTTCAGATCTATAGTATAATCCTGGTCACAATTTCTTGAACGTTTACAACTTATTTTTCTTTAGATTAACGGAAGATTAACTGGAAGATTAACGGTACAATGTTGCTTCTCTTGATGGCTACTAATGAAATAGAATTGGAACACCGTTAAATCATAGGGCTTCACTTGTTCTAGACTTATAGTAGCCTTCCTACTTCTCTATAAAATTGTAGGTTTGCACTTTTCGTTACATGATTAACTAATCGTGGCGTGTTCAGACTAGGATAACTCTCGCAATATACTACACGAATAAAATCTGTATTTATATTTTTTAATAAAAATCGAATAAAACATAAATATTCATAAATTTCTGTTTACTTATTTATGTAAATAACTATTTAAATAGCCGTAATTAAAAAATACAAACCTAAACGATAAAAATATAACAGCTATTATTCACAAAAAATTAATAATTAAAAATTACGTTTGTTTTATTTTTAAGCCAAAAAATCAGGTTTATATGTGAATTTTAATACACACCAAGAAAAACTTAGGAATAATCTAATTAGAACGTTTAAACGTCTGATAATAAATATCACAGTCATACAAACTTCCTGTAGCTCGTCAGTTTGTAAGTTACATCTTGTAGAGCAAACCCAAAATTAACACAGAAACCACAAGAAAGTATTCCACAGTGTAGTTATGTAAAGTAAGCCAAGTGTTAAGTTAATTATTTTTAATAGTATAAGTTTTATATTCCCTAATATGTGTTACTAATTAAATTGTTGTAAATTGAAAAATATTCGAAAAGAGAGATTACCACTAAAACAAAAAACATTTATTCGTTAAACTTTTGTTTAAGCATTTGTTGCCTATTTTAAAGATTACATTAAAAACGAGTTAAATTTAAACTAATTTATAAATTTTGAAAGAGAAATCTGCTTAATTTTAAATGAAGGAAATTTTGCATTCAACTTTAATTAAATCATAATTTTATTTTAATACTAAAATGCTTCAACTTGGAATTTAAAAACTCTTTAGGGAATTTTATTTATTATTAATTACCATTGATCTTAAAAATAATTGTAGTTTTTTAAGCAGTATAGTGCATCATGATTTCTATAATTGTATTAAAGTATTGTTAAAGAATTTTCTAATTTTTTTTTTTAATTGACATTTTCAGATTAATTATTTTTCTTTGCAATTTTCCCGTTAAATAATAAATTACAGAGTTATATCTACTGTCGATTTAATTTTATTCAGAAACCACGTTTAAAAATAGAATTCTAATATTTGTAAAACTTTTTGTATCCCACTTCTGTTAGATTGATTGAAGCTAATCTATGCTTTTTTTGTGGTAACGAATGTTTTTCAGCAAACTTTTTATTTTAATTACTTTCAGCTAAGGTAACATTAATTATTACTTTGTAAATTGTTTTATAATGGCATGTTGGCACAAAATAAATGATGGAATCACTTCAATCACAAAAAAATTTTATCCCGAATAATATATTTATTGTTTAAAACTGAGTGTTTAGTACAGAATTTTGGGTTTATCGCAGACATTTAAGATATTAGTTTTTACAAACTAAATAATAAAAATCCCCTGTTTTATTGATCTCGTAGTGTATTCTTGGCATCAGTCCAAAACAACAACTTTTCTAGAATTCGAAGCTTTTGAGAATCGTTATCATGTTGTATTTATGTCAAATTTATTCAGACGAGCTTTTACTATTTTAAAATTATATAGCTTACAATTGGATTTTAACCAACTTATCGAAGTTGAAATAGAGAGGGTTGCAGCCTGCGACTATGTACAAAGTTGAAGGCACTGTGTTACATCTGTGTTTTACCCAGACATCGTTGTCCAGTACACACTGTCACACCGTTTACCCCTAAACTTTGTCGAACAGAATAATATTAATGAACGAAAACCTAACCGCTAAAATGATATTTAGTTATACCAACAAAAAAATTAAATACGTTGAAACGTGCAACTGAAAATAAATAATTCGTTACGATTATCAATAATTGTTCAATAAAACATCAATATCGTCTATCAATAGCTAATGCATAAATATATTTGAATCGTATGCTAGTTGACTCTGATTACACTTTCAAGAACAGACGAATAATATTGCAATAGTTGCAAAATCATTTTAGCCGACATGAAGCTGAAATATTGAGCTAAATGCTTATTGATAAATACTTTATTAACTTAGAATAATCGAACAATTTATTGCAAAATATGAAATATGACTGTTAATTCATATTCAGTATAAAATTATAATATTTATGTTTACGTTCTTAAACACTGTTTTAATTTAACCTAAACATTATATTACAAACAAATTAACCACTACTTACCTTATAGTATTTATTAATAAATGTTTAATAAAAATGATAAAATTTAATAGAATTTTAAACAGGCAAAATAAATTGTTCAATCATGAACTGTAAAAGCAAAGCTGTGTTGCATACCATTATATTAAATGACTTTTTTGTGCAGCAGTTTGATTTTAGAGCTAATTTGGCAGCAAATATAAATTTCCTATTTAGCCAACTATTTTTACAAAGGATATAATTTACAGGGTTTACCCACAGTTACCAACTCTATGTTTATTATTTATTTCTAGTATTTCGTCAAAAGGTAATCTGTCTGCTTATATTTCTATTTAATTTAAGCGAGAATTTTCTCAAGAGTCGTTAAGTTTTATTCGATATGTCATAAAGTTTAATGAAGTGTCGGTGAAGTGGTTCGAAATTATGTGACAGGTGTATAATGGAAACCTAGAAGCTTCACTATTACAACTAACTTAATAATAACTTTGACACAGCAGTAAATTTGCTATTACTTCAAAAGGTCTGCCTCGAAGGAAATCTGCATTATGTAAAGAAGAGTACAGCACCAGTAAAATGATGCGGACAGAGATACTCCAACTTTTACGGCTATTTCAATAAACCGTTGTTATATAGGAGGGTTCATAGCAAATAGTAAGTTTTCTAAGTTAGGTTAGGGTTAGACGATAACGAATATTGTGAGCTCAACTTTATTTTACGCTTATTTCACAATTAATTATTTAAATTACTTGTTAACTCAAAAACTTTTTTATACTTTTCAGCAAACCACGACGCATTTTTTGTAAATTTTTTATAAGTTTCGCGAGCATAAAATGTAATAGGTATAAAGCTAAGTCTGTTTATTGCTTTTTAGTTTAACTCTCCATACCTACTGTGTTACTTTAAACTTACATTTGCGGCAAGGATTTAAATTACAGGTTTAAATATAGATAAACGTTTTGGTTATAGTGGTTAGTGGAATTAGTTTTATTACGCCCTTTGGATTTTAAAATTTTATTAACTGTTTAAAATTGCCAACCATGTTTACGTGTTTACGAAAACGAACTTTTGCATTATCACCACAGTTCTATTTTATGCACACTACATTGGTTTTTTCGTATCACATTTTGCATGATTTTCTATTTTTTCACTACTTACTTACGTTCTTATAAGTTTTCCACTTACTTGACTAGTTATCTCTTTAGTCAAATGTATGTCATCCTTTAAAAATTTCGAGCCCACAAATAGAATTTTTATCTATTATATTACGAATTTTAAATTCACTTTATATTCTATTGTTACTAACATAATATATAATGTACATTCCGTCTTGAAATCTATGTCTATAATATCAAGGCAAAATCTTTAAATTACAAATACATACAATTGGGCACAGCAAAATCTTTAATATTTCCAGGATCCTTCTGCGTCAGAGGACGAATAATGTAGTACTCGATAACAAATGACTGACGTAAATATCTTATTATGTACGAATATATATTTTAATAAATACATGAATACGAAAACAAGAAACTACTATATAATATTTGTTACCGACGGTATTAGAAAAAGCCAAGACAAATAAGTGCGGAAAAAACAAAAGAATGTAATTAATAATTAAGAAAATAAAGTATAATTTAGATATGTAAATCATCAGCAGCATTGTAAAACCGGGAATGAATTTTAGTTTGTTTTTGCAATTAATTCAAATAATTAACTATTCAGAGAAAAATAAATTTATAAAATTTGCAAGTTTTAATTATTATTAAATTAGAGAAATAATTTAATTAAATATTAAAAAAACGCACTATCAAGTGCTGTTACGATTACAATTTGTTAAAGTGTCACGAGTAGGCATTCACTCAGAAAATTTATATTTAAAAATAAAGAGCTAAATAAACAACAACATTCAAATTAATTAATAAGCTTTCTCAATAATAATTTCTTTGTTTTTATCGGTTTTCGTTTTGGAACGAAGTTCCTTATGGGCAGATGCGAAGGGGGTATCCTAATCGGAAAAAAACGTCCGTAACAAAAATGCGTAAGATTTTTATATCGTTCGATAATTACACTATCTGGTGGTCAAATGTGGAACATCTGCTCAGCATTAGTACATATTTGGAAACCACGAGTCATGGGTTTGCAAATTTCTCTAGAAAAAAAGTTGCCTTCACCGGGATTCGATCCCTCGTCTAAAATATGTAGGCAGAGCCCTTTGCTCTACGCCACAATGGGTATCGTTAAAATTAATAGTGATACGCTAATAAATTACTCATTGCGTATTGAGAATTAAAAACGCGTTAAAATTGTTAAACCGACGAAAAATTTAAAAAAATATAAATTAATAAATTTAAATATTAATTTTAAAAATTTTCAGCTGAAAATAAAACCCTTAAAATTAAAAAAAAAATCGATTTTGAAAAATGCCACTCAGATGCAAAAAATTATCTAAAGCCGAATGTGCAAAAAAAATTTTGAAAACTTCAAAGATGACCGCGATAATTGCGGATTTACATCGACTTTGACACATGCCGAAATCGCTATTTTGGCAATTTTGTAAAGTAGTTTTTGTTTTTTATCGATAAAAAAATCATAATAAAATATTTATATCCGAATAATTATTTATTTTTTACCTCGATTAGAGCTTGAAATTAATATTTATGTAATAAGGTACTTTATTCCTATCTGGTGTCCCACGACACCACATTTTATTTTTTTTTAAATAGATGGAAACTGGTATATAAATTTATAAGGTATATTGTAATTAATTATTAGAAACGGTCTAGAAATAAACGTTCTTGAATAGTATTAATCTGGAGTCTTAAGGATCTCGATATTTGATGTTGTTTTTATGATTAGAAGAAAGTCTCTTAGTTTACGACTTAAGGAAATATCCTATTTTTCAAAAGACGGTAATAAACAGAGAAAATCTGCCTCAATTTACCACTTTACATACTACAATGTTTTGTAGTCTAAATGCTATAAATAAAAAATAAATTAATAATTATACCCTTACGGAATATTGCTCGGAAATGGGTTAACCGAAATAACAATCTTGATAACAGTAGTAATTAGTTTAGTACCCACCTTAAGATTATAAGTTGCTTTATGAATGCTCAAGGGCGAGAGATGGTAAAATTTAATAAAAATAAATTTTCAATGTTTGTACTTTAAAGTCACTTCCACGGAAGTGAAATGTTTTTTCTAAGTTACAGTTTGGTAATGTAAAACACAATATTAATTCTTCTTCATGGGCCATATCCGGTTCCCCGGACGTTGGCGACCTCTTTCCTATGTCTGTGTTGTGCATTTGAAGTATTATCACAAACATAGGGGACCTACTGCTTAACGCGGGCTCCGAACCGCGGAAAGTGTATACACTTCATCTCCAGAGAGGATGTACTAGGCAGATTACACCTCGGTGGTTTGCCATTGCCTTCCGAGGTCAGAATAAAGTTTTACTGAGCCTGGAGTCAAACCAGGGGCCCTATTCTCGAAATCACGCGATTTGATTTACATACGCAAATACGTTACTTTCGCATGAGAATAAATAATTGGTATTCTAAAGCAATCGTGTGCGAATGCTTTCGCATGAGAATCACACGACTTACATCGTGTGATACTTACGCATGAGAATTTTGGTCGTGTGCGATCACGTCATGACATTTCAAGGTATTTTAGTTTATTTTGGTAATAATAATTAGTTTCTATGTGATTAATTTTCTAGTTAATTTCATTTGGATTTTATTTACTCAAATTTATTTTATTTAACATTACATACTACTAACTACCACACTATCCACTTAAAAAATCAATTTTTTAGGTTCTTTTTCTATTTATTTATTCAGAGTTTAGATTTTGATTAGGTACTAACTACTACTGCTGTTTATTTATAATTATAAAGATTAAGTAAGTACGTACATCATATTTAAAGTTATATTACTTGAGATTGTAACCGCACTAGTATATGTCCTAGCTGTGAAAATATTGGGTTTGCTCTAACAAACAGTTCTCTCTCAGTTCTAGAACTATACGTATGCTCTTTAACCAAATTTCATGGTATTAAAGATCATTTTGGTTAAAATTTGAACTAAGGAGAATGCGTACAGTCCTAGAACTGGAGAAAACTGCTTGTTGGAATAAACCTATTTATTGTTCAAAAAATAGCAAATTTTGATGAGTTGGCAATATTATCTACGATTGAGACGGTGGAAGAGGCTGAAATTTCTGCTGAAGAAATATGCAAACAATCTCATCTCTGATGTGAGTCTTTTGAGCTATCAGAAAAGCAATTTTTTTGTTTGTTTCGCCAACCTAAAGATCTAACTGGAGAAGTTATTGATATGATTAAGTAGCACCATGAACATGTACGTGATCATTGCATATAATTAATTAATAATAATTAATATTAAAATAGATTAAAAAAAATAAAATCAAAAAAGTTTTAAAATTATACTGTAAAGCTGCTATGACTAGATTGGGAGTGTGTCTGTATATAAGCCTATGTATAATTGATATTATGAAAATCATCAATTTATAAATGCACAACAGTTTTGCGTGTTCTCCGAAACCCAGATAGGTAATCGAAATGAAAATTAAATGGCTAAAAAAAAACTAACTATTACGAACGACTGACTACTTTAGGGTTTACTTAATTATTTGACAGTTGTTATGAAATGGCGACAGTTAAACCAATATACAATGTGTTTTATGAAATGCTAAGTTTCAATCTAATTAGGGTTCACCAATAATTTAGACGTGTGTATCACTTCAATGCCCCCCGACGATAAATCAATCAAACATCATTAATATCTACCATATTTGCCATATTTACTTTTGACCCTTTCTCTCAGTTTCCTCTTATGTATGAATTGATTTAAAATTTCTATAAGTTCTCTACGTATGTGTTATAACTTTTACATACATAGAGATATACCAATATTGCCTATCTCTCAATTTATAGATTTTTAAGATAGCATTTATTGATATATATTTCAGAGCATTGCAAGTGCTGAAAGAAAATTTCTGCAAATCTTAAAAGCAATAAAGTTTAAAATCTCTGTGCCAAATGTTTCGTCAGGGTGGCAGAATATAACATAAAAATTTAAAGTCAATATCTTTTTCTGTTTCTGAGAAAATGAAGCATTCGTACATAAAAAGTTAATTTTAGGAAAAATGCAATTAAAAGATCTTGCGTAAAAATACATTAAAAAAAAATTTTAATGATATCTCTATTTTATTTACACCCGAGTGTTAAAAGGTGGTTTAATATTGGAATCGTAAGAAAAGCTGCTTAGATTTTGTTCCGATTGATTAAATTAATTTTTTATCAAGTACAGCAGTACGAAATTTAATTGTATCGCTTGGCTTAAATTTATTTTTTCTGACTTTAAACGAAAAATAAACATTTGCTAATAACTATAAGTCTCTACCACTTTCTCTTTGTCCTGTACGTCACGGTTGGACGAGCCATCTACGATGGGTTGATAAAAGCAAACAATATTATCTAATTAAAATTATTGTTCTTTGATCTTAGTTAGATTATATTATTTGATATAAACCATGCAGATTCAGCACTTCGAACTTCGTAGAGGTATTTAGGTGAATTTGCAATTACGTACAGAAGATTATATCGCAAGTTTCCTGCATTATAGTATAGTAAATTATAGTAGTAGTGCAAGAAAGAAAGTAAATTCAATATTTATTTATAAAACAATATTTATGTATTTTTCTTAATATAGTATATAACAGCAAATAATATTCAGTCATATATTAAGTGTGTACAGTAACTACTGAATTAAGTAATAACATAATCAAACCTAACAAAATGTTAAAATAATAAAATTTTAACTGTTAAGTAAAAGAATACATACTACAAAGAAAACATAATATTTAAAAAATCTAAAATGACAATAATTCACATTTAACAGGGTTAAATTTAGAATATTTGTTAAATGTGAATTATTCTCATTTTAGTTTTTTTAAATATTATGTTTTCTTTGTAGTATGCATTCTTTTACTTAACAGTTAAAATTTTATTACTTTAACATTTTGTTAGGTTTGATTATTTTAACATCACATATTACTAAATACCACAAAAATACTTAAAAAATTCTAAACTTTTGTAAGTTATTTTCTATTTAAATAATAACAGGTAAATGTTTGTTATTGTTACTTATGAACTGACCGATTTTGATAAATTAGTTTAACAACTTGTTTTCAGTTGCAATCGAAATGCAGTTTACACATAATTATTATAACTAATCGGTCACCACTACTATTAATTTTTTTTTAAATCTTGGAAATCGTGTTGATTTTGAATAATCTTTAAAAATGATATCAAAAATAGTAATTACAAAAAAATCTTTGTACCTAAACAACTCTTTTACTGTAGCCAATTTAATCTACTCGAATTTTAAATATGTGAAATAAACCAAGTTATTTTTAATAGCAGTTACGAATTCATGCATCTCACTCTATATTCTTTCTAACCTAATTATACGATCTATAATCCATTTTAGGTTTAATAATCCATACATGTTTAATAAAAAATATATTGATAAATTTAAAATTAAAAAAATCGAGCAAATGATTGAAGATTAAGTTCTTTCAACAGCATTTGACTTGCAATAATCTTCAAAGTAAGGAATGGAGATACAAGCTAATGAAAATTATCCATAAGGTAGATGCACCAAAAAAAGAGAAAAATTCCAGGAAATCGGATTAAATAATCAAACTAAACAAATGTTAAAATAATTATTTTAAAATAATAATGTTTAATGTTTAATAATTAATGTTAAAATAATTATTTTAGTTCCGTTCTAGTTCTTTTAGTTTAGTAAAATAATTATTTTAACATTTATTTAGTTTGATAATTATACATTGATTATGATTGAATATGATTATACATTGCATACTACTAAAATATTGTAATGTATGTGGTTTTCTCTTAATTTTTTATTTCTCTATTATCAATATAAAATTTCACCACCCTTACATACAATATCATGAGACTCGTAATTCAATTGTATAACTTTCTTATTACCAAAATTTGCACCTTATTCACTTGAATTAAACACCGAATTCAAAAATATAATTTATTTTACTTAAAAAAAACAACTTATTCATATCACTCGAAACTCAAATTCAAAAATTCAAAAAATCCTTCACACTCTCCATCTTGGCTCTTGCTGCCAACCTTTCTAAAACAAAAATTTACATTTCCTTTTCAGTTGATTAAAACAAAAATCATCAAACAATAACTATTACATAATAAAAACGAATTGTAGGAAAATACACGACAACAATTCCCCTTTATTTTGTTTTGTCAAATTGAAGATTTGCGTAACAAAATAAACACCGTCTTGAATTTTCCTACAAATATCCTAAAATTTTCATATCAACCACCAAATATTTTATTACAAAATAAATCAAATTAACAATTATTTAATACAATTTTCAATCAAAATACCTCTTCATTAATTGGATTCAATTTGTAGCTTCATCCAACTTTGTCTTCAATAAATTCATAAATTTCGCACATTGGTTATTAGAACATTTCCCAATTCTTAAATTTCTTATTATAACCTTATTACCCACTTCAAACGTAGTCTTTTTTTTTATTCGTCCATGTATTTTTTTGATATAGTTTTCTCGATATCTTTTTAGTTTATTTTTGATTTTTAATAGAATATTATTATAATTAAGTTTTTGTTCGTCTACTACCCATAGTCTTTTTGGCATTCTTCTTTTTAAAATTGATCTGAAAATTCTTTTTAATTTATTTACATCGTATATTTCATCTGTCATATGTTGAATATTCTTGATGAATAATTTAGGGTTATAAGTGCCATCACCGTAAAATTTTGTTAGTTTTTCATATTGGGTATTTAAACTTAATTCTTGGTCTATACTTCTCATTATGGTGATATCTTGATAATTAGACCCACATCTCGCTTTATCAACATTGTTAACATTTTGTTGCACCTGCATATTTAACGCGTTTACTTTTTTATCACTTGCATTTATGTTTTGTTTTACTTGTTCAAACTTGTCCAGTTTTTCTACCAATTGCGTCTCAACTTTGTCAATATTAACACTTTTGCTTGTGGTCGTTTCAATTATCGGCGAATCAACAATATTTTCAATCCTTGGTGCGATCTCAGAATTTTCAGTTGGGTTTTGTATCGTGGAGTTCCCAACTATCGGTTCTAGGGTATCTTCCGTCTGTTGTTCTTTTAAATCATTTATCTCCCGATTAATATCATCTAACCTTTTACTTAATTCTAAATGAGATTGATTCATCTTCTCTTCCACTGTTTTCATAGTACTTGTGTTTATTTCTAATTTTTCTGTTATTGCTTGTAACATTTTCATCAATTGATCTTCCGTATCAGTGTCCATTTGTTCTGTACCCCGTCTAGTACTGTGAGCACCCGGTTTAAACATAGGACTATTTATTTCTTCTGATTCTTGAGTTTTTTTATTTTCAGTCATCTTTAATATAATATTAAAATATTTTCTTGAAAATTTTTATTCCCCTTTTCTATTATCATTCAAAAAACTTCTTATTTATTTTAATCTCAATTGCCGCGTGTAAAATTTTTATCTCTTCAAGGACACCTTTTAAAATTTAAATTTTTATCAACTGTTCTAATTATATTATTAACTTTTAATTATTTTTAACGTTTTAATCTTCGGATTACATTTTCAAAAAAATTTTAATTTATTAATTGTTTTTCATTTTTCTCTCAGGGTCTACAAGTAGGTTCCTGATTCTCAAGCTCCACGTTGCATGAGCCAAATTGAAATGTATGTGGTGTTCTCTTAATTTTTTATTTCTCTATTATCAATATAAAATTTCACCACCCTTACATACAATATCATGAGACTCGTAATTCAATTGTATAACTTTCTTATTACCAAAATTTGCACCTTATTCACTTGAATTAAACACCGAATTCAAAAATATAATTTATTTTACTTTAAAAAAAAAACAACTTATTCAAATATCACTCGAAACTCAAATTCAAAAATTCAAAAAATCCTTCATACTCGCCATCTTGGCTCTTGCTGCCAACCTTTCTAAAACAAAAATTTACATTTCCTTTTTAGTTAATTAAAACAAAAATCATCAAACAATAACTATTACATAATAAAAACGAATTGTAGGAAAATACACGACAATATACCACAATAAATAGTTAAAAAATTCATTTTTTAAGTTATTTTTCTCAAGCGGATTAAGACTGAAAAATAATTATTTAAAATAACCATATAAATATAAATTATATATTAGAAAATAATATTAAAGTATAATATTGGATCAATCACATTACAGTAGTTTTAATTTTAAGTGCATTTAGTTATATTCAAAAAAGCATTTTTAATTTTTTTATGCTAAAAGCTAGGAGTAGCGTGCTGACATTAAATTATTTTTAACTTCAGTAATTTGAAGTAAAATCGCCTGTTTTTAAGCGAGACTATCAAATGTAAGCAATATTTTTTTAATGTGACTGACGGAAAGCTATAAACAAGTTATTATGGTACTCCACTGTAAAGTGGCTGATTTGCGGTTTTCATCAAGGGGCAATATACATACAACATGCGTTTAAGTCTACATTAGATGCCTTCGAGTATAACATTAAATATTTTATTTTAAATTAGTACAAGTATGTACTTCAGCACTGAATAAATCTAATTAATTAACTTTTCTATATCATAATTCATTTCGCTCGACTTGATTTAAAAACTTCATTTACTTATTGCCACTTGAAAGTTGTAAAACGACTATCAAACATAAATATAAATACGATTTGAGGGTCGATCTCCAAGATAAATTTAATCTCTTTTTCTTTAATATTAAATTGCAGTATAAAGAGTCCTATCAAAGTTTACTTTGCCGATCACATCTAAATTAAGTGTTTTGATCAGATTGAATTAACTCGAGAGCAAGAAAAAAATATTATTCAGAATTTTTGCTTTCCTTTATACGCGTTGCCGTGAAGTTTTTAACGTCGAATGTAATTAATTGGTAAATGAAATCTTAATTACGCTTAATTAAAAAGTGTTTTATTTATTAATTTGTAATTCAAATGTACAAAATGCGAGAATACTTATAAGAATTCCCACAGAAAGTTGTTTAGCTTTATTTAATATTACATGGATCTACCAATAAAAATTAATTATACTTACGTAAATATTAAAAAGAGTAGTAAATAAATATCAATTATAATTTATAAACTCTTCTTATAATCAGTTTTTATTTTTGTTGTTAAACCAAGTAAAAGACAAACGCAATAAAGTAAGAACAACAAATGAAATAAATTGTAATCCCGATCAATGTCAATATATGTTTTTGTTTGTAACACGCGTGGTGGTAAAAAAAGTTACGTATAGAGCTTGAGCAGTTTTTTCAATATTGTAGAAGCTTTACTTTTGGTGTTTTTATGCTGGTCGTTTAGACGTATAAGAAAAATAAAACTCTAATTAAATATAAATAAAGACATAATTCGTATTTTATAAAGACCAAATATCATCAATGTTGTTGACGCGTCGATGGAGCAATGGATAAAAATTTCATAACTTGAATTGTTAACTTATTTCGTGATTATTGAATTTTTAGGGAAATAGAAATTGCTGCCGGGGTTTAAATATACACACTTTCAGAAGATTCAAAATTAGTAAGTAAAAGAAAAACTTGCAAAAAACTAATTTATGCTTGAACGTCCACAACTTTGAAGTGACTGAAAGTTAATCGTAAAGATAAAAGAAGAACATAAAAGTTTGTAAAACACGGAATAAAACAAAGAAAATAAAAACTGAAATTTAAATTTTTAATTAACAATTTTTACGATTACACTGTGAAATATTAGGAAGAGGGTTGGAACATTCTTTTAACTTTTGATTGGACATTAGAGTGTATTTGAGAAATTTAAATATTAGTGATAAAATGAAATTAAAAATAAACTAAACTGCACTAAAATATTTCTTTATTTCATATATTCGTCTTGTATGTTTTTATCTCTTTGAATTAAAGTTATTGAATCGTTAATGTTAGGTTAATGAAAATAACCAATTTCTTAATTAACCACTGATTTGTATTATTTGGTGTTTTCAATACCGAAAAAGACCGATTAGCTTAATTTAGCGTAAACGTGATTAAATAAAATTTGATACCCCGTTACTAATTGGATTCGTTAGAAAAACAAATATACTTATCTTAAAACAAAGATTCTTTAATGAACGAGTAGAACTGTTGCAAGTAATGTGAATCAATATTGGCTTTCAGGCTAAGATTGCTCAAATTTACTTAAAAGTTTCCGTTTCTAATTAAAATTTGTATGCATACAACTATCTCATTATCATCAGTATTCGAGACGGTCTAGCTAGCTCGGTCATTGGCCCAATAATTAGAGCGGTCAACTGTTGAACTATGTACTTAGGTCAAAATTGTTTTTCGTGCTTCGGAGTGCATGTAATGTCGTCAATTTGCTTAGATTGATGATTGTTATCACTTATCATCAACAAAACTGCATCTTTGGTCTACATATAAAAAAATTATAAAAAGGAGGTATAATAATATGTTCAAAGTTAGACTATAAGAGGCTAGAAAGATCATCAATACAACTAACAAAGCTGATACTTTTTTACAATCATGAGCTAAATAATCAGTAGATCAGAACCTTCTCAATTTGACACTCATGAAACTCCTATTTGTCAAGATTAAAAAATATAAGATTATTTACCTTATTATAATATTATGTACCAATAAGGCAGCTTAATTTTGGTCACAAAACCGCGGATTTTAGGAATAACTCCGATTACTTACTTTCTATAATGACATACATATTCCATAAAGAAATTTAAAGTATCATTGAAATTTAAGCAGAGAATTAACTTAAAATTTACCTTCTACTTTAAATTAATGCTCCGATTAAATTTTAGTGCTATCTTAAATTTTTTTATGAAATAAAACTATAAATAGGGCATTGCAGAACAACTAGTTTTAATATTGCATTTGTAAATGTCTTATAACAAAATTTTCAAAAACATATTTTTTTATGCTGTTCCTATAATAATTTTTAATTATAACTAAAATTTATAACGTATCGTAAATGAAAATTATACACACAAAATAGATTATAACAGAAAAGTTGGTAAATTTATTAAACAAACGTGACATAGAGACTGGTATAAAAAAATAGACGAGCTTTCAAGTAAATGACGAAATATAATAGAGAAAATGATAAATTATTCCGTCAATCTTTGTGAAAAGATAAATTAATAAAAGAATAATTTAAGAAAAGAAGAGAATCTGATAATTTAATTCGGAAAACTTAAATCGAAAAGTAGAAAAGCATTAAAAAAAAGTACAAAAAGAGATAGAGAAATTACCAATTTCACTCTTTAAAAAAATAACTGTAACTGAAAATAAATTTAAACAGCACAACCAAAGAAAAACTCTTACAGACATGACAGTACCAAAATTTTTCAGATATTTTAAGTGATAATTATTGTCAAAAATCCATAAAAAGTATTGTAAATCTGAAAATTTACTCAATATCCTCTACGGGTGTGCTGAACAATGTACTACAGCTGCCAACATTATAGCTACTGGCTTTATTACTTCCTGCAAGTAATAATGGTTTATGTCAGAGATATTAGTAAAATTTTGCATCTCAGAATACAATACTGCAAATTTGAAAATTAATAGAAATGTCGAGAAGGTATATTAATGAACAAATAACTAATGAGTCCTTTTTTTAATTATGACTTCGTGTTTTTGATCACTACATCGTAACAAAAAATCAACCTTACATTTTCCAAGACTTCAAGTAAACTTATATAATATAGACTAAGCCATATGCAAATTACTAAATTTTGCTGAAACAGTTTTTGCTTAAATCAAAATTATAAATTTACAGATTAGCTTCAACTATCTTTAAGGCATTGCTAACTAACGTTGTAAAATTCGAACATCAAAGGCGGCTTCATTGATTTATGCGAACAAGAACATACGATACAAGTAGTTATAAGTTAATATTAATGAAATTTTGCTTACAAAAGAACCAAAACCACTCCTGAAAATCAAAAACTTTTCTTTTAATATTATTTTTTTTTAACTTTTCCGTTAATTTCCATTTTGTGTTTGAACTTGAAAACATAAGTATTTGCCTAATATCTACGAAATAGTAGATTTTCTACAAATAGCATTAACTTCGTCAATTTTGAGTCTACAAAGTCATATTTTTACAGTCGTAGAATCTTATTACCTTTCAAGGAAATTTTAAAAATGGTTGCTTAAAATTATACCTTTGTAATAATAAGAAACACAGAATTCTTTAAAAAACCTTTATGATAGTCAATTTTTTACTCTTGTAACTGAACGAATTTTATTATTCAACAATACGTTAGAAGTACTTAAAGTATTTTTCAGATTTACGATACTTCTGGCTGAATTTCAACAAAATTTTATATGTTGTACATGTACATGCAGATGCATGAATCCATGTAAGTTACGCAATTACTATTATAAAATATCATAAAAGCCTGCAGTCGAGGTTTTAGACGATTTAATAAACCTTACAGCTAAACCAGTGGCCTTTATCAGCTGCAGTCAAAAAAATTTTAAATCTTACAATATCAAAGTTTGTTCATCAAAAAATTTTGATTAATCTGCTGCAGTTTCTTAAAATGTTTTTATTTTATTTAAACGCATTTTACTCGATAAGTCTATGTCAGATAAAATAAATTTCATCATGCAGAATTTGGATCTGCCAAACACCATAGTTGACATTAAAATAATCTTAAATAAACCCATTTACACTATTTTTGTCCGTAACACTTTTCAATTTGGCATTTGGTTTTCGAGATATTTTTTATTGAATCTATTCAGATAGTCACCCGGTATAAAATATTAGTTTTTACATTAAAAGCAAAAACCTCTTATACGTTTTATACTTTGGAGTTGAGAATTATTTAATTTTACTGAACTCTAGTGCTGTGAAATTTGATTCAGTAAGCAATAACCAATTATATTAACTTTCAATATTTTATTTTAACTTTCGCTGGAATTTATAATTATTTTCCCGTCTAACGCATTATTAATAAAAAGTTTGAAAATGTTTCGAAAGCCAAAATAAAAGTTATTATAATAATAAATTTATTGCATTATCCCTGAGAATATCATAAAACACACGATAAAAAATCAATAAATTGAGAGGGTGGAAATTTTATATTAAAAGTGTCTCATATCACTATGACAGTAAATTGCTGTTGAGAATCGCTTTCTAGAAGGTAGAAATGCCTAAAGTTTCCAATGAAAAATAAAATTTGGCAATAGAGAGAACTACAAGTTTCAAAGTTCTACGAAAACCATTATTCATCCTAAACTCGTAGGTAGGTATTTGTAAAACTTTTAATTTAAACCGGTAATAAATTTTATAAAAAAATATTAGGTTCTAGTTAAATTATTTTGTACTCCTTTTTTGTTGGTTAAAAGTTTCTTATTATAAAAGCGGATGGTTTGGTTAAATAATTCTGATTTAGAAAAATGTAGATTGTCAAGGCGTCACTAGTCCTTTCGCTTGTGGCTTTCTTCTCTTCAAGTTGAAGTAACTTTTGTTGTTTTCATATGTGATATATAGACAGAATTTTTCTTATACGGAAATGTGAGATACCAGTATGAAAGTTATAACAATGGAAGTGAATTTGCTGGTGAACATTTATCAAGATGCAACACACTAACAAAAGTAGTTATTGTCGGTGTGGTCGTCGAACTTGTGTCATATCGCCAGATTTTGAAATGAAGTTGCTTTTATCATTTCAAGTCACAGGTGATGTCAATTTCATAATGGAGCTCTATGTTTTGTCTGAAAGCGGGTAGATATAACCTTTAACGCTTCGCAGCCACACTCTTTAATCTTTTTGATGATGTTCAAAAATATTAAGGCATGAGTGTTCTGGAAAAGTTTTGCTCTAAAAATTTAATGATTTTATTTTAAGTTCACGTTAAACCAATAACTTTACATAGAAAAGCTTTCACTCTTAGTCGTAAAATTTCATTCAAAATATTAAAAGTATAATTTTGAAGCTCTTTTATAGATTTAGATAGAACATGCATTATTGATGATAATAGAAAGTTTTAAATTTATGATAATTTAGTAATCAAAAGAGTTCGCAAATTTAAATTAGGTATTTTGGAAAATAAACAATAAGCTTTATTAGCTTTATAAAGAATGACAAAGCGAATACAATTATTATTATGCAAACAATTTTAATATTTATTTAAATTTTTTTAATAAAGGGAAGCTTTACTTTCTGGTATAATAATTAATTTTGGTGTCGCGATTACAAACGTTCGAAAAGTTTTAGATTATTTTATCCAATCGCTTAAAGTTATGATGATATATTATTCTACAGGAGAGAACGAATATCTCGTATGAATAGCGACATACAGGATTAAACTTTTAGACTACTGCCAACTTTGAGATTTATGACTTCAATGACCGGGACTATTCAGCTACACGCTGTTTAACTTTGTTTTCAAAATTAATTAATATTTCCTACGCAATTTGTAACTTGTACTCGTTACAATTACAACTACAATATTCATTCATTGCATTTCAAAGTAACAAAAAACCTTTTTCTTAATAAAATTTAGGCAATTAATTTTTCGGCATTTTTGAAGCTAATATTGTATACTTGAAAGTTTAAAAATTATAATTTTGTTCTGAATAAACGAATATAATTTTATATTCCCTTATAATGTGTTTAACTGTAATTTAAAGCCAATTACAATTTATAGCCGAAATTCAAGTTAATCTTGGTAATCAAATTCCGAATGGAAGCTATTGAAATAAACCTTAGTAATATTTTTTAAATTATGTTTCTCCTCATTCACAAGAAATACTCGTATAATAAATACGAAATTAAAATTTTAAAACGTCTATGCATTTTGTCGAGTTATCGAGGGGTTACTCGACAAAATGTATTTTTTATTTTTTCATGTATTTACTAAATAAAGGTAATTTCAATTTGCTTAAATAAATTTGAGTCAGTTAATTTTTTTGCGTTTGAGACCGCAAAATCTAGAACTTTTCTTGTAGTGTGAATTAGTATTTTAATTAATTATATTATTGAGTCAGGACATTTGCTTAAATAAAAATTTATAAAAATATAAGTGCGAGTGCTTTACAAGAGTATTTCCCAAATTAACAAAATTATGCATTCATAAAATAATTATGATCATTCATTTGTATGTACCTACTGATTATTTTATTTAACGTTAATGAAAATTGTCATTAACGTGTGCTTTTAAAGTGCCATTAAAGTGCTTTCCGTGTGTACTTCTTTTGTTAATTTATACAGCTGTTTGCATTTAAGAACATAAATTATTAAACCTTATTGTAACAAAGTTAAGGTCTGTATGACACACAACAAGTTCTAAGACTAAATTGTCGACAAATTTTAATCATCAACAATTTTTATACTTGTACAAGCTTTGTACTAGATTCTGCATTAAAATTTTTCTACAATACTGTCTGCAAGTTCAAATATGTAAGTAATTTTCCTTTTTAAATTCAACATTATTGGATACACCAATTTTCTAATTGAATTTTTTACTTTATAGAATCAGAAAGGCATAAATATGAGAAATAACTAGAAAATGCATATCGTAGTGGTATTCTCCTAATAAAAATTTTGAAAAGGAAGAACTCTTTACTATCTCTAAAATTTACCTCGGCTAGTTTTTTGTAATCGTAAAGCATTGAGCTCTCTCAGAAGTGAGTTCCTGTGACAAAACCTTATTGTCGGTGAAAAGAAAAATGCTCTTTTTAAGGCAACCGAATTTAATTTATTTTTGAAAGATGAATTTGATAGGTGACAAGTTCACCTTTAGCAGACTTAAAATTTTGGTCTATTGTGTTGTCTCGTAAGAACAGATGCACATTTATTATCAAACGTACTCGTGCTAGCATCTAATTTTATTAGTTTTATGGTGTAATCGTGTTAGCAAAATTTGTACAAAGTAATTAATTTAATGTTCATTAAAATCAAATGCACTTGAAAATGTTATTATTGTTTAAATCTACCTTTCGATACGCCACTAACTCAGTAAGATGCACTTCTTGACAATCGGTACAATTTGCAGTCAAATGTTGCATGTTTTATTAAAAACATCTTGTTTCTGTTGCCACTGCTGCAAGCTTTGCTTCGCTTCCAAACTGCTTTTAAAATTCGTTCTTCACTATCTTCACAAATTTTCAAGCGTGTTGTGATTAATCGCATCCAACAACTCTTGTAATTTGAATCGTTGAATCCAAACTTCCAATATGACGGCGCGTCCTTTTATAATACAAAATTGTGCTAATGCAAATTCAATTTCAGGAATTAATCTGATGCCGCAAATGATAACTCTCTTTGAAACGTGACAAAAATTCTCCGTCTTCAAATTTTAACTCACCTTTCACAAAAACTTGTAAAAGTTTTCACTCGCAAAAACTTTTTGACCTCTATGCCTCGAATCCTTGTTCTTCCGCCTACAACGACAATTTATCAAAATCCCTGCTTCAAACTTGACGGCACCAAATTTTAACATAATTCAAATCTTTTTACACTCCTGAAAATTTTTATTTTCATCTGTTTTCAGATCACAGCTCCTTTTACAAATCATCGTGTTTAAAGTTTATGTGTAATTGTGTCCGATATAAAATTTATACTCTCAAAAATTGTTACTTTTATCAAAACGAAGGATTACTGACTGTTTGAAACCCGAAAATAAAGTTTGTTACAAAAATCAACCACAATATATTAGAAATAGAATTTAAGAAATATGAAAATATGGTACCCATAACAATCTTCTCTATCTACATAATATGTATATGACATTGTAAAAATTTACATTGTAGGTCATTCTAATTGAAAGTATATTCTAACTAAACTGAGATTTGAAGCTATCTAATTGTAGATCAAGACCACAGAACATTCAAGAAAGCATGTTTTTCCTAAATTATATAAAAACTGGAACGTAGCTCCATGCTTATTTTGAGGTTTAAAGCTTACACATAAATCTAAGCTTCTGTTATTTTAAAAATTTTATATTTAGGGATTCTTAATTACAGGCCAAAATAGCATAAAGCTCGAAGAAGCATAAAAGCTGTCAATCTTCTCTACTCGACTATTTATACTATAGTATAAATAAAGTCTTTTATAATAAATTATTAATAAACTCTATCTTCACAGTATAGTTCTTAAGCCAAAAGTTAATTCTGCAAAAACACAGTATTTTAACAATTTTTGATATAAGAAGTATAATGTGGAGGGTTTTATTTATTTTTTCAATGTAACGAGGGCATTTCCATAATAAGAACTTATAGATTTTACACCTTCCATGATATTTTAATCTGTAGTTTTAGGTAACACTTGATAATACATACATATTGCTATGCCTCCAACTTTACAAATTTATGTATTTTCACCCTCTTGTGAAATTTGCTGAGGTAACACAGATTATTTTATTTAGCTATGAGCTTTTCAAATTGTTTTTTAAATCGTAAATTAAAATGCTCAAATTTTTTTACTTTTCATGTGGTATTGGACTTCACGTGGTATTGGACTTCACGGCTTCACGTGCGCGCTCGCTCCGCATGTGGTATTTCAGCTGGTCTAACAAATTTGCTAACAAATTTGCACGTATTTCAACAAATAACCAAATATTATCATAAATTCTTCAATTTTTCCAATTAAATCAAGAATTTGCACTTTACCACAATTAAAACAAAACATCAAATCAACTTAACTTATTTATTAATTAAAAAAAAAACTCATTAACAATTTTAATTTTCATTGCGGGAATGATGTTCGTTCGCTCGTCTACTCGACGTGAAGGCGTGAGCTCAAGTGTTTCTATTCAAGCCTCTCTCTTTTCTAGTTTTCTTTTTTTTTTCGTTCTTCCTACCTTATTTACAGCTAACAATTTAATAAACAATTTTATATACAATATTATAAATAAATAAATAATAAAACAAATTTTAAACTTTAAAATGATTTACAAAACAAACGAATTATAATTTTTAGCATTTCGAAACACGACATTTTATGCATAGACATGCAAAACATATAGTACTGAAAAAAGGAGAAGTACAAATTTTTGTTTGTTTATCAAAAATTTTCGTAAAGGGGTACAAAATTTCGATATTTACAAAGTACCCATAAAAGAAAATTTACTTCTACTTCGAATTAAGCTTTATTTAACTGCTACCTAAACTTTAGCTAAGCTTTAAACTAACCTTTAAGCCATCTTAAGCTAAGCACACACTGAACTAAAGTATTTTATTATTTTATTTCTTATTTCTATAATAAAATGCTATTACTACGCGTTGGTCGATTCAATATGCAAAATTATGTATATTATATAAGATAACATATCGATTAAACAGTATGTTTCATATTATACTATCACTTTATCATAGCCATTCGTGTCTAATACTGTCGTTCATTTTGCTGCATAGTTTTACCAGGAGTCAAACTGATAATTTTACGTCATTAGTTTGGGGCTGTAGCGCTGCGCTAACAGCGCTACATTAACTTACACAGAGGATAGCACGAGAGCGTTTTTCAAGATGAGGGTTATTTCTATAATTTGGAATATAAAAGTCCATAATATTCACTTTATTTCCCAAGAAACACCATTCTCGGACATGAATTAAACGAGCTGAATAAAATTACTACATAACAATTACGAACAAATATCTTTTTATAGTATTGAACAGCTAATTTAGAAAAACTTTTAAATTTTCCCTTTCCAAATCTTAGCTTAAGTTTTGCGCGATATTCAAATAAATAAATTAATTTAACTATTTTTTGTATCAAGAACTGTTGTAAGATTGTAGAACTCTAGCCATTATTTCAATTTATTTAGAATTCTGGAAATAAATAATATAAAACACAAATTGATACACGCGATATAAAACACGAAAAAATAAGAAATTTTCTTCATGAAATGACGTGCCAAAAAAGCTCGCACCGTTTCTTATACTGTTATAAATATGTGTATTTGATTTTCTTTTCAACCTTTTTAAGTATTGCTGCCGATAATGTTTAAAAAAAAAATTGAACAGCTTCTGTTCAATTTATTACTTATTACTAACTGATATGTTTATAGCAATAATTGTGCGTTTATGTAATTTTTATTTGATTTTAATCATATTTGAAATTTTCAATTTTTCAAATTAAAATTTTTGAGTTGTCATTTAAAAAATGGCGGCTTTTCATTTTTTATAAAATATTGTTGGCTTTATAAGTTCAAGAATTTTTAAAACACCTTATAGAGTCCAAATTCTTTATTTAGTGAGCCCAACTTTTAAATTTAATTTTTTTTATAAATTATAATTTGCTGTAAGTTATCAGAAAATTTAAAAATTGAATTCGATCCTTTATTTTTTTGAATAATCAATGGTAAATTAGTATTGAGAATTATTATTGTATTACACGGGTTGTGCAGATATCGTATTTGTAATTATTTTGTATCGTTATTGTATAGATTATTAGAATTTCATTATATTTGTTTAATTGTATATTAGAAATATTTTTAGCTGTTCTATTAATAATAAATAGGTTCATTATTAATTACAAATATACCAATTTAAAAGAAAGCTTAAAATTTTATATGGATTGCAAATAAATTATAAAATATAACAAAAACTAAACACAATGTTAAATGATAGAAGTCTAACCGTAAAGTAAACAATACATACGTAGAAAATCATTAATTAAAGAACACATTGAGAAGAAATTGATTTACTACTTTTGACATGTTAGAGTTAACAATATTTGAATAACAAGAAAAAATAATATTACGTAAAACTGATAATATTAAAAAAAAATTTAATTTAATTTTTCTAAAAATCTTGCAATTTTAATTAAGATTACTTTACTGCCGGCGGCTGATAATACTAAAGTACTTTAGTGCCGCCTACTATTTTTGATTTAAAGCAAAATATTAAATTCACGAGAAGTGACACTTTTTAATTTAAATATACCTATTTAAAAAATTGTAACGTTTATTTAAAATTTTAAACATATAGAACACAATTCTATTTTGAAACAAAAGTTTATCTAAAAATATGCCATTAATATATAAGGCAATAAGTTAATAAATAATCTAATTATATTTAATTAAAATTTAATTTACAAATTTAAATTATAGAATATAGAATATTAAAAATCAAACCTTCCTGTCCGTTCCCTAGTCAATCTGTAGAGATATACTGTCTAATAAATTTAATTATAACAAACATCCTATTTTTAATTTTAATCTTAAAAGCGTTCGATAACACAGCAGGGACGGTTTAAATGGATTTTATTCCAAAGAGAAATCAAAATAGGTATGACATGTCAAATGTCGTGCCAATTTTAAACTGAATAATATTCTCTGGAATAGGCAATTAATCTGTTATTTTTAAAGAAAATATTTTTGTCCAATTAAAGCAATATACCTTATCAAAAATAGTTTCAAAGTAAATAGATTGCAAGCTCAGTATTTTGTTTTATTTAGAAAAAACCTTTAAAAAATTAATTAGAAATAATTGTATAATAATTGTATGTAATAGTCAGTATAGTTAGTATATTAATAAGCAGAGGAAAACAGGACAAAAAGTAATATGAAGAAAAAGACTACCTATACAAATAAAATATTATCTAAATGTAGGAAAATGTGAACTTGAGCAACATTCAAATAGTATTCTACTTCCCTTTTCACTAAACGCTACACCTTTTAAAATTAAAAATAAACCGCCTGCGGCGCTCTTTTGCTTCGCCAGGTCAGTCTGAGCAGCTCCTACAAATAAATAAGTTTTTTGTGCCTATATGAGTAAAGACATCTCAGTTAGTTTCCACGGGTAAAATAGTTATTTGTAATGTTAAATTTGCTATTATAATTAGTTTTTAATATTTAATTTCAAATTTATTTATTATTTATGTCTTAACGAGAGCTTTAAATTTTAGTACACAAATTTTTACCTAGACAAATTTGGCTTAAATTATAATCTAGTAAATTCTCACTTATTTTCCGTTTTACGACTAATATCACAATATAATATAATTATAATGTGCTGGCACTATAAAAGTTGCTATTCTAAACCACTTAAAACTTTGTAATATGAAAAGATAATTAACAAAATTTATTTTATAATAAAAAAGATCAAGTTCCGTTTTTTTTCAGTGTACTTTTTTTTTAGAAAGTTCTATGAAGTTTAAGTAGCGGTAACATGTTTTCCGCTATTATTTCTGTTTTAAAATAAGGTAATATTTTAGTTTCTGTGCTGTTGGAAGGTCTTATACAAAAATATAATCTTAAAATATGATGTATGTAGGTAAACTTGTTTTTTTAATATTATGGTTTAATTTTTGTAACTAAAACTATACTGCATGAAGTTGTAATGAGTATTAAATTAAAATAAAATTTAGAGCTCCGTGAATAAATACTTTTACTGCACTTAGAACAAGAATGGCTTAGAGAAGGAATGTATAATGTCGTTAATTATAGCTGTATTTAAAATTACAAGCGATATTTTCACTACAAAGAAGATGTAATTTATGGGTTCGCAACGCTTTCTGGTGATATTTCATTATAATATTCTTGTTTAAAAGACGACAAAATATAAACGACAATGTAGGTTTAAAAAACTCAAAATGTAATTAAAGTATTTTTTGTAAAGTTGTTTATATTATGTACATGCATTTCGATATTTATCAGATCATCATTAAAAAAATCTTAAGTTTGTGTAAATATTGTGTTATCAATAATGCAATGAAGCCAAACTATGCGTTTCCTGAATCTGGTCATCTGATTTTCTAATTTAGAACAGTTAACTAATTTTAAAACTAAACACCGCAAAAACGACCGTTTAAAATATTTTGGATACCCAATTAAAATACAACTGGAAGTTTGCTCTAATTTATGTTTAACCGAGTGAATATGAGGAATGAAACTTTTAAAGCAAAATGTATTAAATTATTGTTGAAACGAAATATTAAATATTGCCTAAATTATGGAGTATTATTTTTTTTCGAGATGGAATAATTTATCGAGTTCATGTAGAGCGAAAACAATTCAACATCATTTATTCTTCAATTTTCATTCAAATCTTGTTTGCAAGCTTTATTACGCCTACTTTTCATCTTCTTATTCTGTAATTCTCCTATTCTCTTACAGTTTCCCATGTGATCTTGTTATCTCTACTATACTTTTCCACACCATCTTATCTTTGCACATGCAATTAATTCAATTTTAAAATGTTTAATAAAATTATACTTTTCTGATGATCTATCGCTTTTGTTTCCATTCGTTTCTCAACTTTGGCTATATTTCTGATTTTATTTATAATTTATAAAATAACATTCATTTCAGCTTCTTATTAGTTTTCAATGTTAATCTAGGTAGGTTTTTAATTTTTTTTCTGCTTCTATTATACTTTATTTACAAAACGTATGTTTAAAAATAAACAAACTAAACAAAAAAATTGAAAAGTAAGGAAAGCAAGCTTGTTTACTTTTAGCATTACATACTACAAATTATCACAAAAATCTACTTAAAAAAATTTTTATATTTTCATTTTAATTATTCAAAATTCAATTTAATTTGATTCTCTTTGCAATTAACATACACTGTCTTTTTAAGTTTAAAAATAAACTAACGAACTAATAAGCAGTACATAATTTACTCATTGTAAATCACTTTAAATCCCGGTACATTACATGCAGCAGCAGAAAATTACTATCAACATCAGTATATCACTTTCTTAGTCGGTACATTCTTTTCAACATAAATGCTCATAAAGTAGGACATTTTCTAACGTCAGTTAATATTGAATATGTTGTACTTTTTAAAATGGTAATAGGTTATAATAGATAAGCTCGAGTTATCAAGCTATAGTTTGCGAAGTCTACAGGAGTAGGCATAAAGAGTTTTTAATGTAAAGCGGAAATTGATGTAAAAATGATTTTAAACTAATAAATTTTGAATTTTATCACAAAGTAATTCATTTTGCTTTAAAATTGTTTATTACAAACACAATATAATAAGGAAATTGCCTTTGAATAAGAAATATAGAAAGTGATAAAACATATGTATAAGCTTTCTGATGACATTTCTGTAGAAGTAAATACGAACATAAACATTCTGTCAAGTTATAGAATCTTTTATGAAATGTTGTATCATGTGCAAAAAAATCTAAATTGTGCTTCTTTTTAGAAATCTGTAAAAATCTCTTAATCGATTTGTTCATCTTATGAGACGTCATTTATTTTCTTTTTATGTTCTTTCTGTTAGGTGTTATATTTTAACCAACTCGAAGAAAAACTTTATTCTTACCTCAATATACGTGATATAAATTGATGTGATAAATTTTGTAGATAATGGTGTAAATTCTTGAAGTTTTTTTATAAATTAGTTTAGCCTAACTTGCCAAAGTTTCTTATGCTTATAGATTAGTTGTTTGAAAATTGCTGTTTACATATAAAGGAAATGGTTTACCTTTAATAAACGAACGAAAACATTTTGCTTACTTTTGAAACTAATTTGCGTATTTAATGCGCAGTTCACAAATATGATCGTGTAGACCATATTATTATAGTTTATATATTGTTATAATATACTTCTTGTTTATAATGTAAAAAGTTAAAGTTACTTTATAAAGTGGTATACTATAGAAGTTCATACATAATATTTCCAATGTTTAGAAAGCAGCCTGGCAAAGTAAATTATTTTATCTTTGAATTTTTAGCTATAGCTTTATTTATGATCTTGTTCAATTTTAAAGTTTTTCACGTAATTCTTGACAATAATTTAAATGAAATTATATATTGAAAATCAATCCAAGTTAATAAGTAATTCATCAATAAACAAATAAATATATTCTGGTATTCGACAACTTTGCGGTAAACATCAATCTAATTTTCCATACTTTTCGGGTTCATTGAAACGACATAAATAAAATAAATATAAACACCAAAATTTCATATTTTTAAAATATTTATTTGCAATCAAATCAAGATCTTAAACTATTTATGTGGTTAATGTTATTAACATGTAATAATTTTTATGATAAGATTAAATTTTTAACGTGTTTGATAAAATTGTGATTAAAATTTCATCTAAGATGCTAAAAATTTCATTTTATCGTAAATAAACTATTATATTTATGATCATTGATATCATTTTGGAGAAATCATTACGTCTTTATCTGCTTAACTTTATATAATACACATAATTATTATAACTTCTACTATAATTAAATGTAGCTGCCAAATTCAAAAACAGTAATACGGTTATTGCGCTTAAAATACTCGGCATGCTTTAAAATAGATTTAAATTGTAATAGTGTTGAATTTAACCTAAATGATGGGAAATATGCTAATCTATGTAGATGAAATTTTAAATAAAACAAACGAGACAAATAAAAAATCGTTTAATAATACTTCAAGGCGAAAACAAACAAAAATGTATTAAAAATTATATTTTATGAAAAATTTTGAAATAATTATATCAAATCGTGATATCAATTTCTTTTATATACAAGTTGGTAGATTGAAAAAGCCCACTCAATATGTCAAAACAATGCTAATTAAATTTTGTAATACAATTTTTACTCAGAGAAACAATGCTATTACGCCGAGCTGACAATTACCATTAACAATTAAAATTTGAAATCAATATCAGATTTTTCTGTAATAAGTACTTGTTTTCCTATAATACGCGTTATTTGATTTAATCTTTTCAAACTTTTAGATTAATTGAAAGTTGAAGTTTTCCGCTTGTAGAGCGACGAAAGCTTAATGTCACTTTGCGAAAAGAGACTTAGAAAAAATAGTATACGTGCTCAAAGTAAAGTGACTTTTGTGTTTCGAATCGATTGAAGCACTTGCTATACGAAAAATTTGATTTTTGCTGTTATTAATTAATTTGCTATTTCTTTTCATCTTTCATCTAAAATAATAATAATTAATAATCAATAGATAAGTGGTTTAGGTAGTGTAACTCGATATTAAACATAGTAAATCTTTTAGAAAAACCAAAAAATAGACTTTTTACTTTTTACGTTTTAGAACTAAAATGTTTTAAGTTAATAATATATAATTACACCATATGTATTGTAATGGTAGTTTGGTAGAAAATCTTCAACCTATTGTTTGCCTCGGGTTAACCCTGGATTGCGGGAGCAGTTAGTAATTTTCTAGGGGTCGAAGGGTTCTTGCGTTTTCTAAATAAAAAAAAATATTCGTCTTGTCTCAAAAATAAAACAAATTCGTTTTCCAAAAATTATAAACAATCCAAATTCAAATTCAAATAAATGCAAAATAAAATTTTACTTTGTCTTTAAAGGGAACGAAGTTTGATTTGCCTTTATCCAAATCGACGGCTTATCAATTGCGCCATTCGTTTGCATAAATATAATTTTAAATTTTCCAATTTTAAATTCAAATCGAAATTTATAATTTTAACTGCTCTTTCCAAATTAACCAAATCAATCGAATCTACGTTCGGTAGCAACGTATCAAAAAATATCCAAATTATCAAAATATCAAAAATAACTACGCAATAATGCAAACGCATCCAATTCACTTTATTTAATCAATCAAAATATTTATTACTTACAATTCTTTAAAAAATATCAAAACTCTGCGGGCATACAAAATCTCGCACTCGCTGTCGGTCATAGTTGGCCAAAAAAGCCCCTATCTCGATCTTTTCTCCCCACTCTGTACTTTTCCAATTTAAACGTTTAAAAATAAAATTAACAAATTTTTACAATTTAGCACAGGGTGGGTCGAAATATTTTGTTTTTATCGTCTAAATTGCGAAAGAAAAGAAGAGAGAGTAGGAAGGTGATATTTTTGAGAAAATGGTTACTTAATCAGATTGTAATGAAATAATTTAGTCTTTTTTAGAAATTTCAGGCTAAATATTATATTAGTTAAATTCTACACTTCTAAAATCGTAAAAAGTAATTTCAAGAAAATATTATGTTACATTAAGTGGTTAGTTTTCATACTAATAGTTGCAAAGTGGGTGTGAACCATTTTGCGGGCCAAATGTAATTTTTAAATTGTAAGTTTGGGGGCTGAAAAAGCACTTCGGCAGGTGGTTTCAAAAAAAACCACATAGTTAAAAAAGTTTGTTATTATTTGGCAACAAGTGGTGCCAAATAAACCACTACCTGCTACAATCAAAGCAAAAATGTATTACTTAATTAAAAAATTTGTCAAGTTTATTTTGATAAACCATAGAGGGTTTGTGAGAGTAATTCCAAACTTCAAAGTGCATAGTTAGAGTCGTGGACTTATAACTTCCTGTCAACAAGATTATTGTTTTCAATAGAAAATAAAATTTTTATCTCTTGGATAATGCAAGTACACCATAGAGTGAAGTGCGTGAACATTATTTGTGCCCAAAACCACAATTAAAATTCGTCGGGTTTTTAGATTTATAGGACATCCTTTTAGTTGTATGTAAGTTTATATATATATGCTTTTTTAATTGATAAATTAAATATATTTTTGTGTGTTATTTTTTTGTTTATCCATTATATTAGGAGAAATAATCAAACCACCCCTAGATTAATTCTAGAGTCATCCTAGCTGGAGTTCAGATAAATTTAGGAAACAATGAAGTAACCATTGCAAGATTGACTATTTAGTAATGAAGATGAATATTTTAATTTATTAATTTCCATAGCTTCCAAAAATTCCAGTTTTTTACTTTTTTGTTCAATGTGTAAAATTTCATAGCCTCCCTGTTTATGGTTTGTGTTTAGTAGGTGTTTCGCGAAAGTCAATTTTCCATCTGTAAGTCTGTGAGATCGCGTGTGTTCATCAAATCGTGTTTCCACTGGTGTGACCAATGTATTTTTGAGAGCATTCACAAGTGAGCTCATAAAGCCTTGATTTAGTTTAAAAAATTTTTTTAGTTAATTTTCTAGAATTTTTCTCATTTCTTCTTCTAGTTCATCGCATGATGCCATATTATGGTGAAAACGTTTACGATAATATCACTCCCCCAACTATCAAAATTATAAAAATTCATCTTCTCCAAAAAATTCTCGCTGGAGCGCATCCGTTATTAATAATAATATGATTTATTTACGGATAAACCTTTTTACAATAATTATTACAGAAATTAATCAAAACAGAAAAAAACAACGTAAAATCCTTCACATCTTCAAAATTCTACTTTATCGATAACACTTTATTTTTTAAAAACAACTCTTTTTTTATTAAATTACATTTTATTCATCAAAATCATTAAAAATCACATAAATTTGCAGCGGATTCAATTTCACGACCTTCATTTGCATTGGCTTCATTGGTACGTCACCTTGAAGCTATTCTCCCACTTACCTATATTGCCAACCTAATCATTAACAACAATAAATAAATAAATTTTTTATGTACAATACGTTTACAAAATTTTCAAATTTACGATTAAATTAAAACAAACTTTAAAATAATGTACAAAATAATAAAATAAGGTTTTAGCATTTTAAAACACGACAATACATACGGTGTATTTATATTGTGTTCACTTAAAATATTTTAGTTTTAAAAAGTGTTTGGGCATTTTTTGGTTTTTCTAAAAAATTTGATATGATTAATAATAATTATACTTAATAAATGAAATTAAAGAAAACTAAGTTTTATTAGAACAAACATTTTTAATACTGTTGGACACAGTGATACAGACACAGACACACCTTGTCGCAAAAATTAAAATTAACTATTTATTTTTTATTGAAATTAGGAACAAAGAACACATTTATTCGATTAATTTTTAAAACTATTATTGACTTAAAGTGAAAGTAATCAATTTCTGATACTAAAGTACGGAGTTTCAGTCCATAAGCAGTCGAACTATCTTTCTTTTTGTGACTGTTTCCGTGCTTCGGAATATACAACAATCTGGTTCTCCCTTAGTTTGTTATGACAAATACAATTCATCATCACAATTCAATCATCATTAATTTTATTATTAGCTTATAGAGTTTTTTTGGCAGAGTTAGAGTACCTTCAAGACCCGCTTACTTTCTGCGATCGTATGACATTGGTGAGCTGCAAATTATTTTTGTAACTTGTTCTTTTGGTGATCATTAATATATTATAAAATTCTTGTAAATAGAAACTTTAGTTTGTAATGTTGTCTTTGTTGGGGTTTCGAGCCGAATGGCATGATCTATTTTATTAAGTTTATTGTTTACTTTCCTTGAAAATTCAAAAATCTGTTTCTACTATCGCTAAGGAGCCATATTAAAATCTGCAGAGAGAGAACAATTATCTTATGATCAACTCTATAAATTATTAGAAGAATAAATAAGTTGATGAATTCCCATCATTTACTTTTGGTTACTGTTGGCGAAAACATAAGTTGCAGCACATTATTAATTGTTAATTATGTTTTTCGTTTGATGTAACAATAGCATACTAAAGTTACATCTACTGATTGTGGTTGTCGAACTTACGCCCCTTTTTAATCAGCCGTATAAACTCGGCGTACACAGTAGCACTCTTGTCTCTAATAACAAATATAATTATGTACTACTTTAATTTAGCTAAATTTCATAAATTAGTTATCCGTAGAATAAATATTAAATTAAAAATTAACAAGTTAAATAAATAATAAAAAACGTAATTTTTCATGAAATTCTTTCAATATTTTGCCTTTGACAGTATACTTTATTATTAAACTACTTAAAGAGATAAGATAATATCTTATAAAGATATATTATTAAATAGTGTGCACAAGGTTAAATTCTTATTAATAGTAAGGAAGAAAACAACTTAATGAAGATTCTGCCACAATAAGAAAAATTTAATTCATTTACGACATACAAACCTTTAACCTGTTAATTTTTAAAATTTTAATTCTATGTTAATATTTTTAATATTATCAGTACTACCTATATAATTTTAACCTAGTATTTCAATCTGCGGTTACTTCTAATAAAAGTTTTAATAAATGGTCATAGGAATTGAATCCTTGAAAGTAAAATCTTTAGTTGGGGATAGCACTGAAAAATTGAAAACCTGGGACTTCAAGGTTTGGTTTAATATTTTAGTAGTTTTAATATTTTGTTGTATTACGAGTGAATTATAATGCTAAATTTAGAATACAAATTTTAATCGTAAATTAAAATGTCTTGCATTGATTGTAAATTTTGGAATAATTTGTTATGAATGTGTTAAAATTCAAAGCATTTTGTTTATTTAACCAATACAGAAGAGAAATAAATAACGAATAATAATCAAAATAATTTAACTACGGAAAGTAACAAAACTGGAGTAAAGTATTTATTGAATAGCTAAGAGATTGTTTTGTCTTTTCTCTTCCAAAACTGTGAGACGTAACCTTTTCTGTATTCCAATTTAAATTTGTAGCTATTTCAGTTTGTGTTTAGTGGCTTGTAGAAAATTTTGTTTTGGCTCCCTTTGTGTAGTTTGTATTGGGTCACGTAAAATTTAATTCGTTATTGGATTCGACATTTCTTAGCCGAGATGCTCTACACGACGCCATTCATGCATGCAATGTAATATTCCTGGTTGACCTGATTTATTTCGTTCTCTTGAGAAATAAGCTTAAAAGAAATACTCTACAAAAGTTCTCCCTAGTCCATTGGCCTTAATGTTTCCACGTAATTAGGGAGATATTGTGTAATATTAAATTTTTTAATTTTCAAAGAAGAAACTTCAAAGGTATAATGAAATAAGCACATCTTGATAATCTAAACACCCTTCAAAGGAATTGCAATCTTGATTTGCATAAAACGGTTATGAAATAGAATCCATCAAAATTAATATGTTTTTTGCTGCAAACTTTTTAATAATAGTAAATGTTCTTTTAAATATTAACTTATAAAATACCGAAAATATTTAATATAAAATAATATTCGAGTTCTTTGAAGCATAATATGATAACTGAATTTAATATTGTCATGTTATTAATTTTTCCAATAACGTTTCGAAACAATAGTAACTTTTTAATAATTATTTTAGTGATACAATAAGTAGAAAAGGAACTTTGCTAGATAAAACCAGACAGAAAAGTTATATTTATTAATCATTTTTGTATATATAAATCATTTTAATTCGAATCGATCTCTTTGACATTTTATAACATTTGTTCGGTAACAATAATATTTACATTTTGTAAATAAAAATAATAGAACGCTTTTTATAAAAGGAAAAATGCCAGACTTTAAAAACAATTTTGTTTCTTTTGTTTTTCATAGCTTAAATTAGCTACATGTTTTTTTTATTACAAAAAGGTGAAATTAATTTAGTGCCTAAGCGTTAAAACAACATTACAATAACAGAAACATATCAAGTTTTACTTTTATTTTTTTTGCCGCTTTCTTCTGTAGTTTTATAATTGTTTTAAACTAAACAAGTAAATTTTACTAAAATTAGTAATATTAGCTAATTTTTGCATACGGCTCACTTCAAATACAATGAAACACCAGCAGTTCTGGTAATTTCATATTTGATAATAAAATTGTTCATTTTCCAGATTCAAATAATTTATTGTTTTTCGACGGACAAGACACCAAAATGTACCCAGAAAATATAGGTTTATACCTATGTTTTCTAAAATTTTTACAAAATTTGATAAATTAATAACATTAAAATAAAGCAAATAAACTATGGGAAAACTTCAAACACCGATTAATTTAGAAAATAATTAATTTTTAAATTTAAAAGTTTGCATGGAATGTTCATGGTTTGACGGTACGTGTCCTTAAAGTATACTGACTTTTGGCTATGCCCGAAATAATTATTTTAGCTACTCAGAGTTCTGCAATTTGAGATCTGCAATTTTTGTATTTTTTTATTTGTATTTTCACTATAAAATAACATAATTTCATAAGAAAATTTTTTATTTTGTTGGTACACTTTGGCGCTTATTCCTAATATTTCACCATTAATTTAAAAAATAATTTCATATAAGCACCATTAGGGTTTGTTGTGCTTTATAGTGTGCATCCTTCCTTATGCAAATGATATTTGTAAAATATTATTACATTGAATCATTTTATAAACTACAAGTCGCAACGACGTAAAAAAATTACGAAAATCGATTTTTTTTTAAGTAAAACCATTAATAGAAATGTTTCATTATTATTTTTTAAATAAGATCAACTCGATTTTTTGGTAGAGTACTTTAATAAATGGCCATCAAAAACTTCCTTTCTTGCTTAATAAGGAATGCGTGAGCATTTTTGTAATATAATATGAACGTAACAGTAGTTGTTGTTTTAATAAAGTAATTCCTGCAACTTATCTAGATTAGAATTTCTGGTTCCCATGAAAATAAAAAAAAACACTTTCTTAGATGAAGGCATAAAAACGTCAAGTACTAAAAATAAGTAGTTCTGAAAGTAAGTACATGTAGATGTAGAAAAGCCTTAAAAATTGTTAACTATAAAATAAATGATTTATTTATTATGGCTCACTTTATATAATTTGTAAAAGATTAAAATTGATAACAGCATTATAATAATAATATAATACTCGTAGTCTACAGATATTCAGTCAATTTCACCCAAACAGAGTAATTAATTACTTGATGAGACGAATTCGTTCACACGCGAATTACCGTATCACTTTAAACTACATCACACATTTCGATTAACATAAACTGTTAATAATGAATAATAATCAATTAACAGATTAACAGAATATTTATTGGTGTATTATTTTTCTGTTCTTAACTTTGGTCCTTTTTGTTTTTATTATATCGGGTGGTCAACTATAAGGTGTTGAATTTGAATCTCAGGATTTTTTTATTGTGGTTTATATAACGTTCAATTTGTTAAAACGCGATAAATTCCTTTTTGGCAGACATGCGGTTAAACCAAAGCCTAGATGTCAGGACCACTGAATGCACATTCAATGCACGCAAATTTCCGACTGCCTTTATTACACTAACGAGAGTTGAAACAACTTGTTTCTATTTCTATAAACATAATTCAAAATTATAATGTGCAGCAATACACCAATCAAAGGTATGGAACAATCCCTGCATCACGCATAGACCAAAATCCGTCTAAATGGATTAGCCTTCATAATCACCGGAATTTGGAATTAATACCGCTCTTTTATGGAGTTTTCCAAAATTCGAACAAATAGAACCAATAGGCCAGAAATAATTCGGTAAGTTAAGGACAGTATTAGAAACCCCAACGTAATACATGCAGTTGAATCATCAAAAAAAAAATAATAATAATAATAATAATGGAGAACCATAAATATGAGATTATGAATCACAAATAGAAAGTGATTTAAATAGTATCTATATTGCCTTTTGTTTGAACACACTGTATTATCTACTTATAATGTAACAAAATAACTTGGTCCTTCAATAATTCACTTGATTTTTCATGCAATAAGTTTAACAATCATGTTATTAAAATTTCAAAGTTATACAAGATCAATTTAATTCAAGTTAGGTGCCTTAGGGTTGAGAAGAATTTATTTGAAATCTCTTGGATAAATTTCAAGAGAATTTATATAACTAGTTTAGTTCATATAATAGATACTAGCTTCTATAGTACGTACAATATCTTTATTTTGAAATTCCATACGTAAACTGAAAATATAAACTTTATATAACATAAGAAAAGTTAAAGTAGCAAGCTTAAGAACAAAGTGAAAACTAAATCCAGTTACGAGTTTTAATTATTTATCAACATTAAAATTTTGGATAAAAATTTTTAAAATTATTCTATGTACTGAAATATTAATAAATTTAGTATAAACTGTGCAAAAAGTATGTTTTTTTGTACATAACTTGTTGGAAACAAAACGATTGTAATATTTCTGCTGCTTTAAATGTTATAATTTTGGTACATTACCAAAATAATATAATTAGTCATAAAGTTCCTAATCAGTGCCTGAGTTGACAAATTTGTAATTATCTTCCTTGATAAACTTTAAACTTATAATTATTTAAATTGGGTTACTCTAAAAGATTAGAAAAACTTTTACTAAATTACTGTACTTTATTTAGTAATAATAAATTATTTATAATAATAATTATATTAAAAATAAACAGCTTTTTAAACAGGTGTGAAATTTCAAGTTAATAGGTGTACATGTTCTGTTTGTTTTTGCCGGACTCATCACAATGAAATACTCTAAAATTATTTGATAAAAAATTAATTCTTTGAACTGTTTTTTCTGGATCACAAGAGATTGGTGTGAAACTCTTTAAGCTTGATTTACGCTTAACGTAACATAACATGTGGACGTTGAAATCAGAAAATACGTCAAATATGCGTAGGTGGATTAATCCAAAAGTGCAAGTAAAGAATCACACCGACATCAAAGGATACCTATATTATAATTATTTCCATCTCTTCGAGTTTTTTATCCCACACTAAACGTACAAATTTTGTTTTGAGCCAATTAAAACTGTTTTAGATCGAATAAATATTTTATGTTGGTTGTATTGCAATTTAACATTTGTAAATACCGTATTCCACAACATGTATTTTAAATTTTCTTAGAAATAAATTTACAACCTCTAGATATTTCCCGTGTTATTTTAAAATGTAAGTTCTAATAATAGAATAACGCCGCGATCTCTGTAGTTAATATCATACTAAAACCATAAAAATTCTGTCATTGTAATGTGTTATTTATAAACATAAAATTTCGTTAATTGCATCACGTCGAAGTTTTGTATGCCGTTAAAAAATTTTACGGCTTGTGCATAAACCCAGCTTAAGGTGTGTTGGAGCTACCTCAATCAGTTAAACTTTTGATGTAATAAATTTATGGATAACAAGACAATTTTCAACCAGATAAAAGTTATATAAAGTTTTTCAAGTATTTAAAAGGATAAAAGCAACAGAGATACAGCGGATAAGAGATATTTTGTAAATAAATTAAATGCCATTCGTACCTATAAGGCGTAACACTGACTATTTCAATACTGTACTTTCTACAATTTTAACCTGAATATCGCCGTGTTATGATGGTGAAAAAGGAAACTGAAAGTTTTAAAGGGTGTTAGAAGCTTTAAAGGAAAACTTAAAGATTGGTTGCTTTATCAAAGTATTTTTACAGCTTAAATAACTTTTTCACGGTAATTTTAAAATGTAATTTTGTCTAAACGAAATTTTTATGATACCAAACATAACTAAACAAACTTGTTTTTCTAAATTTTTCGTCTGCTTAAGTTTTTTTATCCAAAAAATTATCGCAAAATCATCAAAGTTAAAAATTATTTTCAAAACTAATAAGAAATACAATTTGATTTTAGCTTAAAATCTTATCAAACTTCAAGTTTTCTTGAATAGAACAAATTAATAAAATTTTCAAAAGTTTTGGCTATTTATTGATAAAAAATAACTTTATCATAAAAATGTAATTTAATAATTTAATTATTTTTAAATAGGGTTGTGATAAAATAATTCATTATATTAATTTGTAGATTTTAAGAATATAAATAAAAGAGCAGGTATTAATTTTCATAAAAACAACTTATAATCCATACGAATTAATTTTTTATAAATTAAAACAAATTAAATGTGTAAAACTTCTGTTTAATTTGATATTTCTTAATATTTAGAAAATCTTTGTTAAATTTGTAAGTTTATTGCCTTATATTTTTACGACTTTATTTGCCGTACATTGCATTTTTCATTATTAAAATTTTAATTAATATAGCCATATTTTTTGTTTTTTTAAGAGTACTATATAAATTTATGACGCCAAAGTTGAGAGCGTTATTACATGTTACCAACTGGGCGTTGTACTATTCAAATTTTAATTTTAAATAAGATTAAGTTTCCTGAGGTTTAGCTTTTGTTAGTTTTATATATTTTGAAGAAACTGTCTGTAGTCTAAACTATAAATAATAATATATTACAAAGAAATAATTTAAACTTAGATTTCAATTAATTTAGATTTTCAATAAATTGATTTTTAATTTACTGTAAATTTCGCTTTTAGCTTTGATTAATCCCTACTTTACACGAAAGTCCTGTAGTATTGTTAATTTAGATGTAAATATTAACTAAATTGTAATAATAAATATTTTCCATAGGGAATCCTGAAGAAGGTACACTATCGAAACTAGTTAGTTTTTAGAATTATTTAATTGGCTAAAATATAGCTATCCCTTAATATTATAATAAAAATATTACTCTATAATTGAGCTTTTTTCGTAAACGTTTATCTTTTTGTTGTTTATTTTGGAATAAATTCACAGTCATCATGCACATACACATTATTTCCACATGCAAATAATAAATAAACCACTTTCATTGGTTGAAATTTTAGTTGGTGGTTACCTATGGTTGCAGTATAGCAGTAGGTTGTAAATATAATATACTACATAAGTTACCGTACATTATACAGTCAATTTGTGCTTACTGAATTTAAACGACTTTATAGAAATGAGTCAATAAGTAATATTAAAAGTTAATTTGTAAATTTCAGCAAAAGATATTATTCAAATCTAAATATTCTTAACAATATATAGCAATGAAATCTAATTTCGTTCCTCAATGTTTTTGAGGATGTAAATACATATTAAACAGAAGAAACCCTGCGTATACTAGGTCCTACGCTCGAGCAACCACAAATTCTTATAGAAGCAATTATTCAAACAACATCAACCAACAGTCCCAACCTACGAAATTCACCAATCAATCCTGGTAGAACAAACGTAAACGCTGGCTCCGACGGTATTGAAAACTCCCAACTAACGCCAATAATCCAACAACTTTTTGACTCGCTTCTCCAATTGTTAAGTCCTTAGACTCCTTAGTCCTCTAAATCAAATAAAACAATTTCTTTTAACTCAAATAATTCCTATGCTTTTCCTTCTTCTAAGCTAAAATCAATCATCACGAAATTCCGCTAATTGAGTGTGCCAATCTCGAAACAGTAGCAATTAAACTAAGAACAAATCAAAATATATACTGCTGCGACCTTATGCGCGCCTCTTATCTCTTTAATGGGATTACGTAGGTTCTCGAATGTGGAAATTGTTACAAGTAAACAATAAAATAACGGTTTTTATAATTTTTATTTGCAACTTTAAAATGTAAAAAAAATAGTAATAAATGTTAAACAATAGCAAAATTAAAACTCACGCAAATAGCCGACCCCAGCTTTTCTACAAACAAAACACTGTTATCTTCAACCTTCGTCGATCGACCGCTTTACAAATCTTCTTCTGATTTATTATCTTCAACCTTCGTCGACCGGCCGCTTTACAAATCTTCTTCTGATTTATTATCTTTCAACTTTATTCGACTGACCGATTTACAAATCTTCTTCTGATTTATTATCTTCCAACTTTATTCGACTGACCGATTTACAAATCTTCTTCTGATTTATTATCTTCCAACTTTATTCGACTGACCGATTTACAAATCTTCTTCTGATTTATTATCTTCCAACTTTATTCGACTGACCGATTTACAAATCTTTCTGTCTTACTTTTTTATTATTCATTCATTAATTAATTATCGCCTTGGATATCCATTTTTTTTTACTGTCTTCTTTTTTTTTTACATCTCGATTTTTTAGTATTTAATATTGCTGTGGTCGGCATTTACGTGAGTCATAATACAAACATAAATAAAAATCAAATTCGAAACAAAAAAACTTACTAACTAGACAAACATAAAATATTAAACAAACACTGAAATCAAAATTAAGAATATATAAAAATAAAACACACACTAGTAATAAAATGTTAAAATAGAGTTTTGCTTTGTGGTTCCTCTAGTTGCAAATACCGTCATTTTATTGCTAAGTTCGCAACCCATTTTCATCACTTAGTGCGGACACAACATTTCCCCTCCGTTTTATTAAAACAAAAATCAAAATCGAATTGAAATATAAAACCTTCACGGGATTTTTTTTTAATAAAACGTTTCTCAATTTTGATCTTTAATGAACTTTGTTTTGAATGTCAAAAAGTTAACAAGCATTGCCTTAATTCAATTTTAAATTTCTAAACTTGAATATCAAAATAAAAAAAAATATATAAAAAAAAAAAAACTTTTTACCATTATTCGTACTCCCCTTTTCATAAATTTACCACTCTTTCTCTTCTACTGTTCCTCTTCACTGTCTCCTTCCTCTTCTTCTTCTGACGTTTGCCTTTTAAATGGATATATGAGGTTTATGTGAAACCTTCCCCGAATGTTCCCTCCTTCATATTTTAGCTCATAAACATTTTCATTTATTTTTTTATTTACGTAAAAAGGTCCCTCAAATGGTAAGGATAGTTTGGCACAAATATTAAGTGCTCGATTTGCGGTTCGCAGACTTTTTATAACTACCGTGTCCCCTATATTGAATGATAGTTTCTTTCGAATATTACGATTCATTCTTTCTTCATATTTTGTTGAAATTCGGTGCAGATTTTCTCTTGCCTTTAACATGTCTTCATTAAAATTTCTTTCTTCTAAATTTTCTACCCATGGTCGATGTGGATTTGCATTCTTCATCAAATACCATGGTGAGAACTTTGTACGCACATTTGGAGTCCAATTTATAAAATTCTCAACTTGTTCTAATTTTTCTAACCATTCTTTATGTCTTTGGTGGGTTAAAATTCTTAGAAATTTTATTACTTCTTGTACCATACGTTCTGATGGATTTCCTTGAGGGTGTCTAATACTACTAAAATTTATTCCAATTTGCTGTTCTTCCCAATGATTGATAAAACGATCATTTTTAAAATACGTCGCATTGTCGGCTAAAATTCTTTTTGGTTTTATTACGTTGGAAATAAAATCTTCAATGCTCTGAATTGTAACTTCGGTGTTACATAATTTTGTCGGATACAATTTTACGAATTTTGTATAAATATCGAAAACTACTAAAATGTTTTTAAAATCATCTTCTGTTGGTATCAAATTACTCAAATAATCTATTGCAATTAAATCCCCTGGTGCATTTACTTTGATGCTTTTTATGCTGTTTTGATTTACGTGATTTTTGTACTTTGCCAAAATACAAAGTTCACATTTGTTGATCGTATTCTTAATTATTGATAAATCCCTAATGCAATAGAATGACTCCCTAAAAATCAAGAAAGTTTTTCTGATTCCTATATGACCGAATCGTGTGTGCAAATCTAAACATATTTTGATTGTGGCTACTTTGTTTAAAACGTAAACTTCATTTTCACCGATTGTCTTTGTTAAAAATAAATCCCTTAAACGATAGCCCCTGAATTGTTCTTGATTCTGTAATTTTTCCCTAATGTGATTAAAAATTTCATCTTGTTGAATTTGAATGACTGTGTCCCCTGAATAAATCCCCTCTTCTTGATCCAAATAATTTAAAGCTACTAGTATATCTTTTAACTTTACTTTTCGTTCTTCATCTTTCCTACTTAAAGCATCGGCAATTAAGTTATCTTTCCCGGATTTATGTTTAATCTCGAAATTGAATTCCTGTATTAATAAAGACCATCTGTACACCCTGTTATTGCTAAAATTTGTTTTCATCATAAATGTTAACGCCGAATGATCCGTTTCTATCGTGAATTTATTTCCCGCTAAATAAAATTTCAATTTGTTCAACGCATAAACAATTGCTAACATTTCCTTTTCTGAAATGGTATATTTGATTTCTGCACCCCTTAAAATTCTAGATGTAAAGTAAATGGGAACTTCCATTCCCTCATTAATTTGTACTAATACGGCACTTATTGCAAAGTCACTAGCATCTGTTCGCAAAATAAAAGGTAAGTTAAAATTTGGATGTGTCAACAACAATCGTTGGTAAAATGTATCCTTCAAATTTTTGAAAGCATTTTGATGTTTCATTTCCCATTTCCAACGGGTTCCTTTTCGTAATAATGTTAATAAATCAACAGTCTTCTCCGAATAATTATCAATAAATTTTTTGTAGTAGTTCATAATACCTAAAAACCCACGCAAAGTTCGTAAATTCCTCGGTTGAGGATAATTTTTTACTTCTTCTATTCTTTCTTCATCAACTGTAATTCCCTTCTTATCAACTTTGAATCCCAAAAATTTTACTTGTTGCTGTATAAATTGACATTTTTCCAAATTTAGTTTTAATCCCGTTTCCTCCAGGGTTTTTAAAACTTCTTCGATGTGCATTAAATGTTCCTCTGCATTTTTTGAAAAAATTAACATATCATCAATATAGTGGACTACGTAATTTTCGTGTTTTTGCAGAATTATTTGCATAACCCTCACCAATGCAGATGATGATGTATTTAGACCAAACGGTACGACTCTAAAACAAAAAGTTACCCCATCTAAGCTAAACCCCGTATACTTCCTTGAATCTTCCTCCAAAGGAATTAACCAAAAAGAGTTTTTTAGATCCAATTTGCTAAAAACGTTGTTATTTCCTATTTTTCCAAATAAACTATCTATGTTCTCAGGTTTTTCGAACCTCGAGAGTATTATTTTATTTATCCTTCTACCGTCTAAACATAAGCGAATCGATTCATCCTTCTTTTTGACCACTACTAAAGGATTAATAAAAGAAGTACTTGACCTTTCTATTATTTTTTTACTTATCATAATATTTATTTGAGCCCAAACTTCTTTTTTATAGTGTTGTGGGATTGGATATGTTTTACACGAAAATGATTTCTCGTCAGTAATCTCTAATTTATGCTCATATCCAACTGCTATTCTTTCTTCTTCATTAAATAATTTATCATGTTTCAATAATAACTGATTTATTTGGTTTAAATATCGTTTTTCGCAAACAACTATTTTATTGACGTGTGTTATTGAATTTATTTTTACATTTGTTTGTTTTGATCTGCCTGCTACATTTTTTTATTAAATTTGACGTTTCCTTAAATTTATTTATTTTTTCTAAATTTTGCCTAAAATTGATTTGGTTATTAATTTCCAACTTGGGCCTAAAAGTGAATTGGTCTAAATTTTCCCACTCAATTTGTTTTCCGTTTATTTCTATTTGCTTTAGATCCATGTCGATTTTAATTTTAAAACGGTGTAATAAGTCTATTCCCAATAAACCTTCTAATTTCAAATTTTTTATAATTATTATCCCCTCTGTTCTTGTGGTGTCTCCTATCTTGATTTCTCCGATTAACATTTGATTAACTGTAGTAATTTTCCGGCTATTTGCCGTAATTAAATTTAGATGACGTATTGGTATTAATTTTGATTTAAAAATATTGTTGTTTTCTAAAATTATGTTTTCATTTAATAAAGAAACTTCCGCCCCCGTATCTATTAATACTTTTAAATCTACCCCATTTATATTTAATTTTATCATCGGCAAGCATACCGTTTCCTCTGCATCGGAAGAGTCATGCAAATATTCGCCCATATACTCCCTTGGGTGTACATAGGTGCTGCACACTGTTCGCAGCTTGCCGTCTACGGAAAATTCGACCCCGTTGTCGAATGTACCATAGCCTGTGTTGTATTCCTCTTTATTTCTGGCTCAACTGCCACTTCAATTGTATTTATATTTCGGTCTTCTGTTTCTCGATTCGGATTTCCTCTGTTAAAATTACCCTTGTATCCACCTCTATCATGACCTCGGTTGCCGTTGTTATGATTAAAATTTCCACGGTTGTAATTCTGGTAAACTGGGCGTTCATAATTGCCGTTTCGCGGATCTTGATTTTCACTGAATTTCCTCCAAGGTTGCCGGTACATTTGATGGTTGTCTTCGGTTTTAAATTCTACATTTTCATCAAATCTTTTAAGCAATCTCAAAAACTCTTCAATGGTTTCGATGTTTTCAATACCTATTCTTGACTTCAACTCCTTTTCAAAATGTCCCCCCATTGCCTTTACTAGTAACATCTCTTCATATGGTGGTTCCACTTGTTGGGCTTGATTTATTACCTTTATTGCATAGTTCTCCCTTGATTTCTCGTAGCCTTTATATTTACCCCCATTTACTTGTTCCTTAACTCTATTTTGTTCAAAATCCCCCCAATATTTTTTTAGAAACATAACCTTGAAGCTTTCAAAGTTTTTTACCTTTTCCTCTATCATGCTGTACCAAATTTCGGTTTCCCCCTTCATGGTTGCCCGAATAATATTTTTTAACCTATTCTCATCTTTAATTTTACCTATACAATTTTGCAAATTTTTTATGAAAATTTTTGGATTTATTCGATTGTCCCCATAGAATTTTGTGTATCTATCCACGTTTTCTTCGTGCCCCGCATTAGTCCTTAGTATTTCCACTAGATCTCCCATTGCTTTATTGTTTTCATCTTTTTTATTTTCTGACAACTTCGTTTGAATTTTGTTTATCTTCTCGTGTGCCTTTTCCATTCTTGATTCTATATTTGCCCTTTCTTTTGTGGTTAAATCAATATGGACTTTTATTTTTTCTGTATTTGCATTTATCAACACTATGTTAGATTTTATCTCTTCATCTATCTCTTCTACTTTTTTTTGAATTTCATTAAATCTTTCACTCATTTCCTCTTTGATCATTTGATCCATCCCGTCAAATCTTTCATTTATACTATCTATTCTATTGTTTAATTCTTTCTTGTTGTCATCAAATCTGGCATTCATTTCTTTGGAGTAGTTATTAAATCTGGCATTCATTTCTTCTTTTATACCTTTCGTGTTTTCATCCATTTTAGCATTCATACTTTTCAAGAATTCCATGATTGTTTTGTCGTCCCTTTCGTTTTTATCCGGCGCGATTATTTCCATTTGCTCTAATTCAACATCCCCCCTTTCTCCTTCTATCTCATCCTCTGTTATTAAATCTAAATTTTTACTTCTTGTAATCATAGTTATTTAAATTATATTAAATTTTGTGATTGATATTTGTAATTTTAGACCTTTAAAAATTTTTTTTTTTTTTATTGCTTTGCATGTAACTATTTTTATTCGAGCCCCACGTTGGGCGCCAATTATTTTTGCTGCGACCTTATGCGCGCCTCTTATCTCTTTAATGGGATTACGTAGGTTCTCGAATGTGGAAATTGTTACAAGTAAACAATAAAATAACGGTTTTTATAATTTTTATTTGCAACTTTAAAATGTAAAAAAAATAGTAATAAATGTTAAACAATAGCAAAATTAAAACTCACGCAAATAGCCGACCCCAGCTTTTCTACAAACAAAACACTGTTATCTTCAACCTTCGTCGATCGACCGCTTTACAAATCTTCTTCTGATTTATTATCTTCAACCTTCGTCGACCGGCCGCTTTACAAATCTTCTTCTGATTTATTATCTTTCAACTTTATTCGACTGACCGATTTACAAATCTTCTTCTGATTTATTATCTTCCAACTTTATTCGACTGACCGATTTACAAATCTTCTTCTGATTTATTATCTTCCAACTTTATTCGACTGACCGATTTACAAATCTTCTTCTGATTTATTATCTTCCAACTTTATTCGACTGACCGATTTACAAATCTTTCTGTCTTACTTTTTTATTATTCATTCATTAATTAATTATCGCCTTGGATATCCATTTTTTTTTACTGTCTTCTTTTTTTTTTACATCTCGATTTTTTAGTATTTAATATTGCTGTGGTCGGCATTTACGTGAGTCATAATACAAACATAAATAAAAATCAAATTCGAAACAAAAAAACTTACTAACTAGACAAACATAAAATATTAAACAAACACTGAAATCAAAATTAAGAATATATAAAAATAAAACACACACTAGTAATAAAATGTTAAAATAGAGTTTTGCTTTGTGGTTCCTCTAGTTGCAAATACCGTCATTTTATTGCTAAGTTCGCAACCCATTTTCATCACTTAGTGCGGACACAACATTTTTATTATTTTTGCTGCGACCTTATGCGCGCCTCTTATCTCTTTAATGGGATTACGTAGGTTCTCGAATGTGGAAATTGTTACAAGTAAACAATAAAATAACGGTTTTTATAATTTTTATTTGCAACTTTAAAATGTAAAAAAAATAGTAATAAATGTTAAACAATAGCAAAATTAAAACTCACGCAAATAGCCGACCCCAGCTTTTCTACAAACAAAACACTGTTATCTTCAACCTTCGTCGATCGACCGCTTTACAAATCTTCTTCTGATTTATTATCTTCAACCTTCGTCGACCGGCCGCTTTACAAATCTTCTTCTGATTTATTATCTTTCAACTTTATTCGACTGACCGATTTACAAATCTTCTTCTGATTTATTATCTTCCAACTTTATTCGACTGACCGATTTACAAATCTTCTTCTGATTTATTATCTTCCAACTTTATTCGACTGACCGATTTACAAATCTTCTTCTGATTTATTATCTTCCAACTTTATTCGACTGACCGATTTACAAATCTTTCTGTCTTACTTTTTTATTATTCATTCATTAATTAATTATCGCCTTGGATATCCATTTTTTTTTACTGTCTTCTTTTTTTTTTACATCTCGATTTTTTAGTATTTAATATTGCTGTGGTCGGCATTTACGTGAGTCATAATACAAACATAAATAAAAATCAAATTCGAAACAAAAAAACTTACTAACTAGACAAACATAAAATATTAAACAAACACTGAAATCAAAATTAAGAATATATAAAAATAAAACACACACTAGTAATAAAATGTTAAAATAGAGTTTTGCTTTGTGGTTCCTCTAGTTGCAAATACCGTCATTTTATTGCTAAGTTCGCAACCCATTTTCATCACTTAGTGCGGACACAACAATACTTAAAAATAATCAGCACATACAAACAACCTAACAAACAGCTACTAGAAAGCGATATGATAAAATTATTTAACACTAACGAAGCAACTGTAGTCATAGGCGATCTTAATAGCAAGAATCAATTCTGGGAATGCAGAGCTATACTAATCCATCAGGAATCAAACTCAATGACATTTCATCACGACTGGCATTATTAGTAATGGCGCCAAACGATAACACATATTATCCTTATCGACCTGCTCACCAAGCCGATATCTTGGAATGAAGAATTTCAATGAAACACTTACCCAGGAAGTTCTCTTAGAATTAGACTCTGATCATTTCAGCCAATTACACATCAGTACTATGATGAACCCAGACTAATTGATAGTATAATGGATTGGAAAATGTTCAAGTACTTGTGCGACAATAATCTTAAAATTCCAGAAATAATCCAAACCGAAGCAAATATCGATGAAGCAGTGCAAATAATTACTGAATGTATTAGCAACAATGTAAAATCCGCCATAAAACAAAAAATCTCACAAAAAAAACATAATACGCAATTTAATATGCCACCAAAGTATATTTTTGATTTAATTAAACAAAAAAATTATACAAGACGCAAGTGGTTAAGAAGAAGAGATCCAACTACCAAAACTAAATTAAACAATCTAACTCATCGAATCAAAAGAGAACTAGATCAATGCTTACAAAAAATATATCAGTAACTTCCAACCCTACAAGAAGGTAACTCAACCTACAATACCGATAAAAAAAAATGCAAACTCTTTGCCGACCATCTAGAAAAGACTTTCCAACCTCATAAACTATGCACCCCTAGTCATCATCTACATGCATTAAATTATATTAAAATCCATCTGCCAATACCTGGATCAAACTTGGAACCAACCTCACCAAATGAACTCTCATCCATAATTAAAACATTATCCATTAATAAAGAGCCGGATCATGATTTAATACCAAACGTGAATCTGAAAAACCAGAGCAAAAGAACATTATCGATCCTATCCACTTTAATAAACACCTGTCTAAGACTTCGCTACTTAATAATGAAATGGAAACATATTATTATTATCATGTTTAAAAAGCCTAGAAAACCTAAAAAGAAATTATCAAGTTACAGGCCAATAAATCTTCTGGCCACTTTTTTAAAGCTGCTAGAAAAGATCATGAACATTCGACTGATACAAATTTTGCAAGAAAAGAATATAATACCTCCGCATCAATTTGAGTTTAGAAAAACCTTTTCAACAACACACATTTCTCTTTCTTCTTTTATCATTTCTTATCGATAGATCATATCAAGTCAAAATTCACTCAACAAAATCTGAAATCAAATTCATCAAAGCTGGTGTTTCCCAGGGCAGTGTTTTGGGGCCAAATTTGTATATTCTATACACTCAATGTTCTTCTATTATCAGCAGGTGAAATTGGTACATTTGCTGATGAGACTTTTCTTTTAATAGCCAATACAAACATTCAAAATAGTATAGAACAACTACAAGTAGCCACTAACTCAATGATAAAGTGGTTTAATAAACGGAATTTAAAATTAACAACTTAAAATGTTTGGCTAAAATATTTACATTAAGAAAAATTGGGAAACCCACAAAATTCCGTGAAATCCAGTGGATAGCTTTGTAAAATATCTTGGAGTACGTCTTCCCCGGGATAATATTTATAAAATCAATTAAAAATGTATAGTATCATGTAAATCAATATTATTGTACTGAGGTACACAACTGTAACAAAATTTTGAATTTTGTTAGATTCAGGAGATTCAGTCAGATAGAGGAGAAAGGTGCGAGAAGATTAGAAGGCAGGGCCAGATTTCGTGGACGAAAAAGTTGGTTTCTGCTTTTGATTTTGGGTAGTGCTCGGTAATTTTTTGTGTAGTAAAAATTGCTGGAGATACCACCGCTACTTCTTGAGAATTTGCGCCAATTTTAAGAAAATTGTGTTCTTTTGATGTTTTTCGTCATTGATTTTCTTGAACACCTGAAAGATCAAACGATAGCGACCACTCAACAGCAGCGATAAGATAAGTGTTTTTACCTTATTGCTTCTTTTCGATTTTTTCATCTGCAAAAGTTGTACAACGCCGATATATTGCTATGCCCCCAACTTTTTAATTTCATGTATTTTCACCCTTTAGTGAAAATAGTTAAGGTAACACAGATTTTTTACTCAGCAAGAGACTCTTAAGTTTTTAAATTCTTAAATTAAATTAAAATGCTCAACTTTTTGTTTTACCTTGCAATCTGTGGCCTTGAATGTGGTATTGCAAGCGCACATGTTAATCCAGCTGATGTCTGGTCAAACAAATTTGTTGCGACGCAACTTTAAATGCATCGAATAAATTATCACAATTTCTTCCAGTTTTTAATTTTTTTTGCACTTTATTTTATTAATTAAATTGAACAAAGAAATCAACTCAACTTAACTTAAGTTATTTTATTAATTTTTCAAATTATTAACAATTTAAATCTTTATTGAGGGAATAATTTGTCGTCCGCTCGTCTATTCGACGTCAAGGCCTGAGCTCAAATGTACTACGACCTTCAAGTCCTACTCTTTCTACGCTCCGCACTTTCTTTCATATAGCAAATTTAACAAACTATTTTATACAACGTGATAAATAAATAAATACTAAAACAGAATTTTAAAATTATTTACAAAATAATAAAATTGTGAATTTTAGTGTTTGGAAATACGAAAATATATTTTTAATAATTGTCAGCTGCGTTTTTCGACAAGCCGACGCTCGCTTCGAATTTTTTTTGATTATTTTGATCTAATTTTGAGCTCAAGCACCTTTTTAAATATTCCAAATATTGAAAGTAATTATTTAAGAGTTGTTGGGTGAGTGTTCGAGCGTCGGTCATTTCGAACATCAAGTCCGAGTTCGCTCCCTATAGCAGGTACGTTTTTGTTTGTTACGAGAGAGAGTGCAAACCTATTGCAGTTACGCCGGATTTATCTCTAGCTTCCGCAAAGAAAAAAGCTAGTTTTTTCCATCTTGGGTATCCTCACCAAATAAAAAGTTGGGAATTTCGATTTTCAACCGTGTGGGGAGAAATAAATTGCTGGGCCTTCTCTAAAGAGTTCCAGCCATCCATTTTTTCTCATACGACCTCATCTAATTATTTTTGGGTCAACTGTTATTGTCTCTATTATCAATACTATGCATAACAATGTAATTTTGTTAAACTGGTATACAAACTGTAATAAAAAAAATATATAGTAATGAGTTTACTAAACTCGAGCTATTAAACCATACAAGACACTAAATAACAAGATTTCAATTCTACCAAATTTTAAGGATTATCACAGACATGTGTTATTCTTAAGTCTGTCACCTCGCGGTCACCTATCCAAGTGCTAAGACGGGCGTTTGAACAATTTATACATATTTTCAGTTATTACAATGATATAATAGGAAATATACAATTAATATACGGATATAATAAAATAAAAACGTAAATGTTCAGTCACTAGTAGGAATATACAGGAATGATTATAATTTAAATAGTTACAAATTACTCAATTTGAAGAATGTATATTTACAAAAAAATAATTATCGATGAGTATCCATCCACATTCGAATGTTTAATAGAAGCATTAGTTTTATTGATGTAGATACAAAAAAATTGATAAATTTTATATAATTTAAGATTCATAGAGTGAAGTCACTTTTAAAATGAATATTTTATACACTTTTGATTCTTTTGCAGCAATACTCGATAGGGAATTTTCTATGATCATTTTATAGCCATCATCAAAACTCTTCATCACCTCACGTGACCGAAATACTTTAGTAGTTATCTATAAATGTAGTACGTTGTTCTTAAAAAACAGTTTTAGGGGAAATTTGGAATATGCTCTGACGTATATGGCTTGAAGCGCAACTGATTTATTTAGTAGAAATTGAAACAACGAGGCTCTGATGCGTTATTTTAGCTACTTCATTTTAGTGTTGTCGCTATAAATTTCAAGAAACAGGTTCAACTAAACATCTGCAACTGTGACTTGACTAATTTCTCATCTCAGTTTCCACACGGGTGGTCCAAGCAGATTTTCTAGATAAATAAATTCAAATTGTATGTCGTATGGCAAGCAACCGTCGTCTCGAAACCTAAATATAAATACCCTTCAAAGTATCATATCGCTACGGTAATATGAACTTTCCAAACTTTTATAATAATTATCCAAGAAGTTAGCACCTTATACATTAACTTGAAATTAATTTATAATCTAGTTAGACAAGTTTAAGTATAGGCAAAGGCCACTTATCACTAATCAATATACACCCAATTCAATTTCCACTTAAGAAAGGTCGGAATATCTAAATTTCCTTTAGATATGTAAGATACTTACATATGTAAATTAATCCTAAGTGTAAATCGATTATACTTTGAAATTCCGAAACCTTTATTTAAATTTGAATGCAAGAAGTTTATTCAATATGTAGGACACTCAACAATGTGCACTAATATCTTTCTTGCAACTATAATTTATTACCTAGTTCTAATAGAACAAGGATAATCATTTAGTAATTTAAAAATGTAAAACTCATCGAAATTAAAAGTGAAAAGTATCTATTTATATGCAGGGTACAAGTACAAATACTCAATAATATTATTTTGTGAAAGATAATAAATTTTATCTAAACTTATGAAAAATTATTATCAACCCTACGCTAAATTTTTTGCTTCCCAGGAAAAAATTTTCCTTTCTGTTATAAAAATAATTGTGCACTTATAAAACAATTTTTTAACAAAAATTCAATAATGTAATAATTTATAATAGTAGGTGTATGCTGAAGCGTAAATTTATTTTTTAGTTCTTTATAAGAAGCAATACGCGGTGAATGAGATCAAAAACAGAAAACTTAGACCACAAAAACACTAAAATGTAAAATTAATTTTCAAGAGCCCGACAGCTGCATACTACTTTATCATAGAAGTTGAATCCTTTTCTTTATAAAATTTATATTGTTACATCTTTTGTGCCATACTTCTTCTTTTCAACTTAGCACCCTTTGCAAAGGTTTTTGCGGAGTTTTTATTGTAACCGATGAACATTCTCTGTTCTTTGAGTTTTAATGTGTTTATATAAAAAATACATAATGAAAGATTTGTTTCGAAAATACCTAACTTAAAACTTAGAAGTTTTCAAGAAAAATAGTTATTATTATAAACAATCACCCGTTATCGGAAAACTTTTAACTATAGCCTACGGAAAATCGGAATTTTCATTCATACGTTTCTGAAGAGATTTATTAAAATGGAAACGCGTGTATATACTTTTAAAGTTTGCAGACCAGAAATATAGGTTGATTGGTTTAATTAAAAGTTTTATTTGGAGGAAAAACAGATTAGGTTAGTTTTGTAATTTTAGTAAACAACCCTTCCACTTTGCCTGTAGATGCGATACCATAAAATATAAAAATGGTTCCCCCAAGTAATTGTTTAACAAGCCATACCGCACATTAACTTGGGGCTTCCTAATGTGTTTCGAGACCAATTAAGATTAATAAATTTCTCCCATAGACAGTGTTTAGACATTATGTCTAGGTCCATTAATAAAGTTTTCATTTAGGTATGAAGTTATTAAAATGATGTATACCTGTTACATTTAAACATAATATATAACGAACTACTTGTTTTATTATAAGAGCATTTTGCTAACTAGATATATATTTATACCGCGTTCCTATTGAAAACAGTAGTAATTAACAATAATAATTCTAACAAAATCAGAGTTGTTAAGTTAAAAGTTTAAGGCACACTATGCTAGGCTGATATTAAGGACTCAAAAATGCATTAAATGCAAAAAAATCGAAGATTTGTAGTTACTACATATTTAAAATTGGAATGCAATCAAGAATAATAAAATTGCAAACAAAAAATTTGTATGACAAAAAGATTGTGTTAAAATAATAACCCAAATTAGCTTTGATATATAAAATTAAACCAAATTTTCGTAACAACTTAATACCACTAGTACTTAATAATAATAAAGTTAATAATAATTCTCCTTAGCAAGTTTACGTAAATTAATACATCTTAGAAGTTGAGGATTAATTTTAATAACGCTAAGCTATTAATCAACTTAATTGTAACAAAATAAACTGCAGGATGAAAATTTGAGTATAATTTATAAAAATTTTTATCAGAGAAACTATATAAGTAGATCTTTGATCTCTGTTCAACCACTAATAATAAAATATAATTACTTTTAATTCCAATGGTCTGTTTTTAAAATATTTTTAGCCATGCGAAAATTTAAATCAATTTGTGATTTTCTCATAATATAATATTATATTAAATGTATAATTAGTTTATTTTATACCTTTTAGTTCTAGATTATTCCATCCGGGCTACATCTAGCTTAAAATAGTACACTTGTTCATTTTAACCTAAAATGAGTACAATTCACCTAAGAGACTAACATTCTCTTTTGTAAAATTTTTTTAATGAGACATTGCCGTTTTTAATCCTAGCTGCCTTTGTGATTAAAAACTGAAGTTCCTTCAGGCTGTGCTACTTCATATACCTACCTGCAACTACAAGGTAGGATAATATACACTGTATAGTAGGTAATATTAACGCAGCTGGTTCTTTTCATCTTGTAAAAATGTATAAGTATAGAAATTTAATTGTGCTCAGCTACACATAATATCGCTAGTGCAGTGATATGCTATAGATATTTTATTAAAGGGTTCACAGTTTTATCTTATTGTTAAAAGCACATAAATCAATGAAATGCAAATGAGTTTTAGTATTTAATTATTGGGTAGTATTTTCAAGAAGAAATTAACAATAACTATAAATAAAAATGTACAAAAGAATAATATGAAAAAAAATTTTAAAAACTATTGAAAATTAGTCTATGGTAGAAAGTATGACAAAAATGCGTATTCCAAACTTACAAATATTTTTTTCCCGTACTTGAAAACTGTGATGTAAGTAACCAAACTAGCCAAAGCTACAGTTAAAGAAGTAGTAAGGTGTAGAATGACAATGTACCTAGATAACGAAAATTGCTTGAAAACGAAAAAAGTTACTTGAAATTTAAACTCAAATCGAACTAGGAAACTCGAGTGAAATTAAAGTCAAAATCTAACTTTTAGTTATCCAGACGTCCCGAAGAAGTTATTGATGATATCAAAATTTCGTATTGTATTACACACAATCACGTTGTTATCTATACAATTATAAAAGCAGTCACGTTTGTCAACACGGATTAATGTTAGAAAATTACAATTTTTGTAAGAAATTCAAAGAAAAAACTTTTGCAGAACTTTTATAGGCTTTTACGAAGAAACTTATAATTTTGTTTAGTTTATACTAAACTGACAAAACTTACATAAATATTAAATCTATAAAGTTTGTTCAACCCTTGTGATAGTGACATTTTAAATTAAAATTATAAGTAAAAAATATATAAGGTTCCGAAAAAAGTCGCTATAAATTTCTCTCAAACCGCTAAACTGCAAAACGACGAAATCAAATATAAAGAAAACATAAAAGTTAATAGGGATCTACAAAAGTTAATAAAAGAAATAAATATAACGCAAATATATAGAAAAAACTTTTAATGGTACAACTGTGACCATAAAACGTGATAGTTTGTTTATTGAAACTTTTTGTTCAGTGCAATAAATTTGTACGTATGTACCTACATAGCTATATAATTTTTCACATTTGATCTTACAACCAAACGTAATTGATCAAAATTCATCAAGAAACATTTCGGTATAGTACATCACAATTCATTTTTCCTAAATTTATATTACTATTAAATAGTTAAACTATTAAATCTATTAAACTATTAAATCAAATTGTTATGATAGCAATAGCTTGCATTTTACACATTCTGTTTTCGTTACTTCATAGCAATGTTCTTGAAATTCTAAACTGGAAAAAGAGAAAATTTATTTGGTAAACTTCAAGTACCAAATAATGCAAAATTTCACAAATAATGTATGTATAGCAATTTAACAATTATTATTATTGTTTTGAAAAGTTTGATACTATAAATAGAACGCTTAGCCAGTCCATTGCACTTTACCAAGTTGAACAGTAAATGTCACTTTTATTCTACAATAAATTATATTTCCAAAAAATTCTTCTGTTATTGCCTTAAAAGAATTCATATAACAGTGAAATTATGACTAAAATTAAACATGATAGAAATCTTTCTGTATTCATTTTGTCAATTATACCAGCTACTTTAAATATGGAACAAATTATGGTATCGTCGTTACTCATCAAAGCAACATTTACGTAGTTAACATCATCGAAGGAAATTGCTTGCAGTGAAGCATTTCTACATGGAATTTCTTCTCTATAGAATACTTTTACATGAGCCAACGCTTAAATGTAAATGTGAGCTAGCAAAAAGTTTTATCGATAGATCCACGCTCGCACTGACATGCGGATGCAATCCCAGTTTTGTTTAAAAAATGCCCAAATCAGCTAGCGCCAACGCTCAAACCAGTTCATTCATTTACTATTTACATTTTTGAATAATATTTAATCCGTAGTTGCAAAGCTCTTTTTGTTCTCAATTTTTGTAACAAAATTTTGAATTTTGTTATATATTTGTATTTTAATGATACGAGAATATTTTGAGGTAAGACGATTTGGGCGCATATAAGATAACGGGAACGGGAGATAAGAGAAAATGAGCGCGGGGGATTAGAGAAAGAAGAGCGAGATTTTGTGGACGGAAAAGTTGGTTTTTACCTTTGATTTTAGGTAGTTATCGGTGATTTTTTGTGTAGTGAGAATTACTGGAGTCACCACCGCTCCTTCTTGTGGATTTGCGCCAATTTCAAGAAAATTGTGTTCTTTTGATTATTTTTTGCCATTTGGATTTCTTGAACACCTGAAAGATCAAGCGATAGCGACCACTCAGCTATTTTCAACAGCAGCAATAAGATTAGTATTTTAACCTTATTACTTTCTTTTAGTTTCTTTTATCTGCAAAGTTGTACAACACCGATAATAATTTTGATAATTGTCAGCTGCGTTCGTCGATATAGCCGACGCTTGCTTCAAATATTTTTTGATTTTTTTGATCTAGTTTTGAGCTCAAGCACCCTTTTTAATATTTCAAATATTGGAAGTCTTCATTAAGAGTTTTTGAGTGAATTCTTTAAGCATCGGTCGCTGGGAACATCCATACCGAGTTAGCTCCCATAGTAGATACGTTTTTTTTTGGTTACGAAAGAGAGTACAAACTTGTTGCAGTTACTGCATCTCTGGCTTCCGCATAGCAAAGAGCTAGTTTTTTCCACCTTGGGTATCCTCATCAAATAAAAGGTTGAGAATTTTGATTTTCAACCGTGTGAGAAGGAAGAAATTGCTGGTCCTTCTCTAAAGAGTTCCAGCCATCCATTTTCTTTTATATTTTGACAACTTTTTTTTTTGTAATGTTAGAAATACAGCATCAAATCAAAAATTAAATGCTCTCCTAAAAGAGTAACTTATAGAAATGTGTACATTATTATATTTTGTAAATATCTAATCTCTATTTGCATTTTATTTCGCAATCTTAAAATAACTTTTTCGAGGTATAATTTGTTTCCAAGCCATAGTGGGTAAATTTTGAAATATATTTTTGAATTTTTTTACTTTTTGTCGAACTATCCGTGCTGTATTAGCAGATGTGTAAGTCATAAGGAAACTAACAATAAACAATTCTACATTCAGAAAATTGATTAAAATTCTTTTAGTTTAGAATTTCAAATATTCTATATTGGTGGATTTCCCATTAATTTGTGCATCAAATACCGTGCAACAAACATTTAAACATCATTTCATTTTTAAAAACACCACATTAATTTAAATTCAATTAAATTGTCATTTGTTTTTAATTAAAAACTTTTACATTCGACAACACTAAAACATTAACTCCAATGACTCACCGTTCTTTTGTTTATTTGAGTAAAATCAACCGGCACACTGTCCAAAGAAATAAATTAGAAAATTAGCGAACTGATTTACAATTAATTAAACCGACGTGGTGCATTATTACGTATTGTATTATTTCCAAAGTACATTAACTACATTAACATTCCATCTTTAATTAAAATTTATTTTCTTTTGTAAACAAACAAACACAATATTATTTTATATGAAAGACTAAACATTGAATAACCTAAAGTCAAAACACGTACAAAAAATTTTATAATTAAAATGTACAAAAGTTAAAAATTACAATATATTATACCTGTATACGTATGCAATAAGACATTATATTTCGCTAATGTCGTTTACATCATTATTAAGCAAGTGAATGGAAAAATATTTGCAAAATAGAATTACGTATTGTAGTTGTTATGCCAATTTCATTTGCGAAACATTAACCATTTTCTGAAAATCCACAGCTAGTATGTAATATACATTTTTTAATGTTTTTATGAAATATAAATAGAAATTTCATAATTATTATTTTAATTAAAAATTTTAACGATCAGGTAACATCTCAATTAGGTATACTATATCCTACTGATGTTTAAAAACAAAATCTCTTGTAGATCACCACGATATCTCCCTCTGGTACTCATGATATTGTGTCACCTCTGACACAAATATAGTCATGAATGTGATATTACATTAATATGTAAATTGAAATATTCTTTAATCCTTAAAACACAATTAGAACCTTACTTTGTGAGTTTCTGTAAATTTTTTCAATCATTTACTTTAACTGTATAAGTCTGCGCTAATTTGGAAAATCGACGTCCAAATGAAAAATTTTGTGAAAAAAGTTAATTTTACAGTAAAAATACTTATTATCTATATTAATTAGAACGAAACATATCTAATAAAAGATTTTTAAGAATTTTTACATAAACTGACAAATTTTCCAATTATAATTGTAAGAATTTTCACATAACTGCTCACAATATAGAAGTCCCAAACTAGCTTTAGTCCGGTCAATCTAGACATTCGAAGGTACAATAATTCCCAAAAAGCTGAAAATTGGTAAAATTGTTCAAAACATAATTATAAATGAAATTTAAAAAGTTCTCATCGATCTGGTACGTGGAAAAAAATTTATTCGAGGTTAAAGGTGAAAGAAATTGTTTTTTCGCGATTTTCAGCAAAACGGTAAGTTTTATCATAAAATTATCTCAGACAAAAATTGTAGATCATGTAATTATCTATAAAAAGTGTATCAATACTTTTTTTTCCTAAGAAATGAGTTTATGAATGTTATCACGTTTATGCAATCGTTTCTGTTGGTCTTTCGCATCACAAAAAAAATTAAAAAAGAGTGTTAATGAAAAGTTCAGAGCCGGTTACAGACAATATTCTCGTAAAAACTATGAAGACAACGTCCAGGACAATGACAGGTTTGACGACGATGTTAATTCGAATGACGATGATGATGAACTAGATTACTTTCAGGCAGAAGATGATATGGAACAAAGTTACGTTAAGTTGGACTTGTCTGCTGTCCTTAGTTTCGGATACAAATAAAGTAGATCATGTTTTTTATCTCATAATTCTATCAATTTTCTTATTCTAGATTTTAAAATAAATTCTGTTTTTTTTTCGTATTTGTACTCTTTTTTCTCTTAATTTTAAGTGAACTTTTAAACAAGTTATGACTTTGGTTTTCACCATGTGAAAGAGCATCTCAAACTCAATCCGAATCGACAAAAAACTGAAAAATGAGTTTTTAACACCTAAGACCCCTTTTTTCGTAGACCAAGACACATAATATTGAATATAATTAAATATAATATAATTAATATAATATAATAATTAAAATATTTTTACTTATATTACAGCTTCAGTGATGTATGTATTGTCGTGAAACAAAATATTTCGACCCACCCTGTGCTAAATAGTAAAAATTTGTTAATTTTAAGTTTAAACGTTTGAATTGGAAAAGTGCAGAGTGGGGAGAAAGACAGAAAGGTAGAGTGTCGTCGTCGGTCAACAATGGCGGACGGCGGGTAAAAATTTTGTATGCCCGCTGAGTTTTGATATTATTGTGAGAAATTGTGAGTAATATTTAAATTTGATTGATTAAATAAAGTGATTGTATGCGTTTGCATTATTGCGTAATTTTTTGGATGATAATTTTGCGATTTGAAGTTAATTTGGATAATTTTTATGAGCGGCTACCGAACGGTAGTAAATTTGATGATTTGGATAATTTGGACAGAGCAGTTAAAATTGTAAAATTTGAAATTGGACGTGAGTTATTTTAAAATTGGTTTAAAGTTCGAAGAATAAAATTTGCGTTTGTACGAGCGAGTGTGAACAGCTGGCAAAAACAAGGCATTTTGAACGCGCATAAGGTTAAAAGTGCGAGCCCATTTTAAGTTTAACAATAAATCAAATTTACGATTTATTAAATTTGGATAAATTATTTTTGAAGAAGATTTGTTTCGTCACAATATCGTCACAGGAATTCACTCCTGAGGTCGAATTGCTCCACCGCAAAAAAAGAGCTAGTCGAGGTATTTTTCAAGTTTGGTAAAGGATTTGATTGTTACAAAAAAAAATCAAATGCCACCGCAGTATATACGTGGCATACTTATGCATATGATGACGATTACAACTTTTCCAACTTTTTGAATCGTTATATCTCAGAAACGGTGGCTCTTAGGAAAAAAGTATTTATTCATTTTTTATAGATAATTATATAATCTACAATTTTTGTCTGAACTAATTTTATGATAAAACTTACCGTTTTGCAGAAAATCACGAAAAACCAGTTTTTTTGATCTTTGACCTCGAATAACTTTTTTTCCACGTACCGGGTCGATGAGGACATTTTAAATTTCATTTATAATTATGTTTTGAACAATTTTACAAATTTACAGCTTTTTGGGAATTGCTGTACCTACACTCTTATTTTTTGTACTAATTTGACCGGACTACTTATTATGTATATTTATATTATGAAATACTCGTAATTAGAAAGAAATGAAATTAGTTCATTTTTTACTAAAAATTTATGTTTTGTACTTATCCATTATAAAAAATTAATACTTTTCATTTGACAACTACTGAAGTAAGTTCAGAATTAGTATTGATGGAAGCTACTGCATATATTGCAAGCGTCTATATTATATAAAGCTACTGATCAAATTTTATAAAGCTACCTTGATTTAATAATCTACATTTCTCAGCTTTGCGCTTTGGTGAAAGATACGTCTAATATTCTCTTGTATCATATTTAGTTGGCAGAGAATTAACAAAGGGTTGGCATAATATATATATATTTTCGAGTATGTTTAATAATATAATCTTAATACTAATATTAATTAATAATAATAGCATCTTCTGTGGATTAATCAACGATTGTATCACGAACATCATAGCTTTTTCTGTGTGTAGTACAAAATTATCGTCCATAATGTATTCAAAAAATCTCTCAAACTGATCTTTTTAGAAAATAACTTTGGCTAAGAAGTTTAACTGTAGTCCTACTTCATACTATGCATGTGATTTTCCAAGATAAAATAGTACCTAATTTAATAAAAAAATACAAAAATACAAACATTTTAATGAATATAATTACTGTTAGGTAAATTATATAAGTATTCTTGCTTTTATTTCAGCAAATTTGCTAATATGTTTTTAAACTTTTACCTATACTGGTAAAGTCTGCTACTTCCTTTTGTACATTCATCGTTAGCCAGATTTAGTGAAGTACAATAGGGTTAAAATTTTCCAATTGTCTTAAAATAAAAATTGGCTTTTGGCCAAGAGCTAATAGTTTTAGTTAACATCTGACCAAGAAGACATTTAAAATTAAAACACTTTGCAAAAACTCCATTCTGCACCATATTATCAAATACAGTTTAGTAATCATATTTTTTGTTTTTCCATTACTTAGTAACAATATCGACATAACGTAATATATTATGTATTACTGAATTTTTTGTTAAAGAATGTTGTTAATAGTAGGAGTCACAGAAATGTACCCACAAGGTATTCAATCACAAAATTTTAATCACCAAAAGGCTTAAATAGTACCTTATCATTAGTATGTTAATAGTACCTCAACTAGTACCTTAACAAATTATTTCAGTTTAATTCTTCTTCTTAGTGTGAATATGAGAAATTAAATACAATGCCAATTATGAATAAATTAACAGTTGCTAACAAAATAATTACAAAATGTTAAAATAATAAATTTTAACTGTTAAGTAAAAAATACATACTTACATAGAAAAATAATATTTAAAAAAACAATAAAAACAACAAATTAACATTTAACAGGTTTGGACTAAGAATATTTGAATAAACCAGCAATGAATTGAATTCTATTATCTTCTATAAAAGAGTTATTGTTACTTTAAATAGTGAAAAACAGTCGACTCGTTCAATTGGTGCGAAAATAAGATGTAGCCAATTGGTTGTAACAATTTTTTTAATATTTTTAGGAAAAAACGTAGTATTCGACAACAAATGTCTGGAACACAAACAAGTGTCGAAATTATGAGGTGCAGATTGTGAGAAGTGAATTTAACAACACGATAGCAAGCAAAGAAGTCTTCCTTAATGAAGAAAATTAAGTCAAAACAATTGAAAAGGACAAAGAAGTATACGAATTGAAGTGTAAATGGTTGAAAAAATATGATTTGCTCCGATGAGAGTAAGTTTTAGTACTTAGAAGGTTTACATGATCGGTTGAAGGGAATGGTAAGTTTAATTTTATATTTTCTTTGTCAATATGAGCCCGATGAGGTCAATTTCGTTGGGTTATACCACGAATAAGTCCGAAACATGTCGTTCGTTAAGGCGTTTTGAATTTAATAATTTTTTTCTTTCTATGTTTTTCATTCGTTATTGATTCCTAATACGGTCCTGACTACCGATGTCCTGCTACAAATTTGTATTTTAAAATTCATCTACTTTGTAGATTATAACGACCTCTATCTCAACTATTTATTTCTTATTTTTAGTACTTCGGGTCGGAAAGTAAGCAGTATTCGACGCGGAACTGGAGAACATCTTAAGGTGGAGTGTGTCATGCCAACAGTGAAGCACCTGAAGCAGACCAAAAAAGGTTTGGGGTTACATTTCCTATTATGGAATATAAGAATTAGTGTTTATAAGAAGAGCAGTGAACGCAAGAGTTTACACTCTCAAAAAATATTTTTTACCATTTATAAAAATTCATAATGCTATTCTGTGATGATATTCGGATAATCGCCTGAACTTAAACCCATTGAAAGTCTTTAGGATATTATAAAAAGAAAAATTACAGATAATAAACCAAAATATATAATACAACTGAATAACAGCTATGTTATCGGTCAACAATAATAATATGGCAGGAAGTCAAACAAAATTTTGCAAAATTTAATCAAATCAATGCTATAGTTTATTTAGAAGAAATCTAACGTTTTCTATTAACGTTATTTAGTTTATAAATTAAAAATTAATAAATATTTAGAATTTAATAGGTATTATAACATAATTAAAATAAATTCTTTATTTTTATTTAAAATTACATACATTTGTTACGCCAGCTAGTGTATCACCATACATTTTCCTTATATATATTGAGATGAATTTATAAAAGGGGTAAAGAAAAGGAGAGTAGTGATGGAAGAATAATAAACCAGGTTCCAGCTGGATTTTGGAGAGAAATTGATCTCTCGAAATTTAATTAAATAAAAAAAAAGAAAAGGAAAAGGAAAAGAAAAAGGACGATTAATTTCGAGAAGAAGCTCTTGAAAGTATAAAAAATAGAATTGTCGAAGTGGTGTAGAAGGAAAGTTTGGAAAGAGGATTGCTGGAGAAGAAATAACTGTGGCGGAGCAAAGAACGGCGACAATAGTACAAAAGGAGAGAAAATAGTGCAAAAAAAAAGGTATTCCGTTAACGGTATATTTAAAGTTTAATTTCATTAGTTTAAGTTCATGTTTTTTTATGTTTATAGAAAATAAAGGTACGGTGATTAACCACATTCAGTTTTATTTTCAAAATTACAAACGTTTAGTTGGGTGACCAAAACTCCAAGTACCACCAGGGGATTTATCTGGTTGAAGTGTAAAAAAAAATACGACAATATTTATGTTACATTAGAGTAGGCTAATACAATATAATCCAGAGTATATTTCAGTCATATACATAATATTTTCCATTGATTTATGCTCCCGCAATATTGCTTTAATATATTATAAGTATAAAATGATTTTAAATTCAATAGTTTTTCACTGAACAAGTTAACTAAGCAATAAAATTTATTTGTATTTTTATTAAACTTTCAGCGAAGTTTATCGCTTACATCAGAATATTTTGTTATTTTAACTTGTTAGTTAAACACTATTGAATTTAAAATATTTCATAAGTTAATAATTTATATATTAAAGTTAAGTAGAATGTATGTATATTTTATAAAAGCGTCTAAACAACTGGCATATTTCAAAAATTTGATAATTGTTTGGCTAGTTTTTAATTTGCCGCTAAAATACTTATCAAAATAGTATTTATTTAATTCAGTTATAAATGCTTTAGTATGAAGTTTACTGGTACTTTCATTAATCGAAATAATTATTATATGCTTACGCTAAAATTGAATCATTAGATTGTCATTTAGATATAGCTGTTACGCCAGCACGGCTTTTAAACTTTTAAAGAGGTATAAATTACAAGAAAAGAAATAACGATTACAACCAAATACCATAATGGTAAACATTTTTTGCTGATTTATTTTCTTGTTTAAACTAGAAAACAATTATGTTGGTTTTTAATAAATCGCGAAATCACAAAAATTATGAAAAGATCTTTTCGTGCTCTTACCATGATCAGTATCAACTTAAGTATTCCCAAGCGTATCATTTAAATTGCTTTTTAAGATCATACCAAGGTATTTCAAATTTTTTATTTTATTCCATTTCAGAAACATTTTAGTAGATAAATGATTAATTAAATTAAGAATTGCAAATGCAGACAGCAAAGCCGTATAAACCATATACGTCAGAGCTACTATATAATAATTGTAGAATTTCACATTCTAATCCCGGTTCCACTAGCTGCGCTGCTTAACTGCCTAGCTTATTATATGTATACATCCTCGCGTTTTCTAGTTAAGTTATAGCACTCTATTTGAATGAATCCCTACGCTAACAGAACCAATAAATGACAAGGCTAGACGTTTTATCTTCTAGTTAGAAATAATAAAACCAAAACGTTTTCCGACATTTAAATCTACTAATCTGATATCGTTTTTAAATATCAGAAGATCATAAAAATATTAACAATTTGGATCAAATTTAGAAAGCGCATCAAATAAAAAACTTACTTAAAGCTTATAGACTTACCGTTTTTAAAATAACCCCTACACTTTAAAGCGTAACCATAACAGCTTTGTGTTCTTGCACTTATAAAAGAATTTTGCGAATGCGCTTGTTTACCGTATCGTATTTGAAAAAAGTTTGTCAAAATATCTAATTTTAGTTTTGTGTTGTCAATAAATTTATTATGCCATTGAATTACTTCGGTCCTGGGTAATATCAATTCAAATGGACAATAATTGTCATTTTCGGATCTTCAAGAGTTATTCAATATTATGGTTAATATAAATTTTTATTAGGATTGACCGACAGTAAAGAATTGATAACCAAATGTGAAGTAGCTACAGTTTCGGCCAGGAGAAATAAATATGATTATATGCATTGTCTTGTTCTGAAACCATAAAAAACCATTATTTATTTGTTTTGTAAATTTATTTTAAAGTTTTGATTTTATTTATTGAAATTAGTTATTTATAAAAATAGTGTACATAAAAATATTAATTGTAAAGATGGTGGGGAGCGTAACGAGAGTAGAGCTTGAGAGTTGTTCAAGACACTTAGGTCGTAGAGGTCTGAGAGACGCGGTGGCGACAAAAAGACCAACGGAAAAACATTATTCCCGCAATGTTAAATTAAAATTTTGATTGTTATTAAAAAAAAAATTAAGTTAATTTGAAGTGATGTTTTTTTTATTGTAATGCAAGTAAAAATAAAATTTAAAAATTGAAGAAATTAGAAGTTTTTGGTCGTTGCGTGAATAAACGTCGTAACGAATTTGATAGACCGGCGAACATATGTCGATCGCACGTGTAATACCGATGCCAGAAGGTAACGAAATTTTATGCAAGCAAGCATTTAAAATTTAATATTTGATTTAATTTACATTACAATTTAACATATAAGAGTCTCTTGTTAAAATAATTGATGTATCCAAGCGAGAAGAATAATTTTTGGAATGAGCAAATTTTTATAAATTTGTATAGCTCGGATCATCTCAGTATGTATAGTGCAATATTCGTACAAAGTAAGAATATAATAATTGTTGACCAAATTCCAATAATATAATATTACACTAAATTGTATGATAACATATTATAATAAAACAAAGTGTAAGTAATGATTTCAAACGGCTCACAATAATGTTCAGGCTTGGTAAGGTAAGGTAAACATTTATTATTAAATATTAACACTAAATAAATATTTATATCTAACATAACAAACTATTGATTGATGGTCATACCTTAACTGAGATAATAGTGACGTAATATATTATGCTTTCCTGGCGAAGAGTGTACATTAACTTATATTGTAACCCATAGTAACTTGTTTATAAAATCATGACATTTTTAAATTTACATTTTTTAATAAATATATCGATGACAAAGTTTAATTTTGGTATCATAGGATACACAATAATTTTCTCGTTCCATAGATACCAAAAAAATGTCAGTAGGTTGAATTAGCAAGCAGAAATTTACAAAACAATTGAAATAAATGTTAATTTCCTATGTTCGACGTTGATAGTGAACACTCGGTATAGGGTATAGATATCTATGTATATTTAATATTCTATTAAAACGTTTATTCACTTTGTAACTATAGTCAATATTACCTGAATAATTTCTTTGATGAACTGTTTGATCATTAAATTGAACTCTACAACCAAAAACCTCAATCTCTTCAATTAATAGAAAAAACCTTTCAGCTCATCATAGCATGAAGAAACGTTAGCAAATATACTTACCTACTGTATGTTGTTAGGTATAATTTTATATATTTTAAATCTCAGCAGCGTTTTGAGCATTTTTTGATTACTTAAAAATACGTAGAACTAATATTATAAAATTTCAACAATTGATAAATAAAAACCAAATATTTTTCTCCACTTATTTATTTATATAATTAAATTATTTTAGTTTTCTATATAAATTATTCCACTTATAATGATGAATCATGCAACATTATGTTCAAGCAAGTCGACAGACTTTTTGGACAAATTAAATTGTCGTTAGACATATATCTTGCATGTCGGTTTGTATTGAGGTTGGTTCTTTAAGTCAGGCTTTAGGAAAGGTTTGTATTGAAAATCGTCAACTAAGTCGCTACTTGTGGAAGCACCGGCAAACAAAGACTTTCCATCCAGCTATCTTTGAAGCCAAGTTTGCCAAACCAACTTGTTTGATTGTTTGTATCAGTCTTTAGTAATTAATTTAATAATACTTGTGTATAATATGCATTTTATTTTATTGTTCATAAAATTTAGTTTTCTGAAACATTTTTAATTGTATTTTATAAAAGAATTCCTTATGTGAAATCTTAGCAGTTCTTGATAACGTTGCAAAAATTTCAAATATATTTTTAAATTTCTTTAAATTATGAAAGCGGTTTATAAATTATTATATTCTTTGAATTCATTTTCTGTACTGAATTATGAAGTTCAAATTAAATATTTTATACCAACCAATAAGCTTATGACCAATATTGCATATCTAAATAAATTATAAATTGTATAACAAGCCAACAGATATTCCTATATAAATAGAAACATTGTTCAAATCTGTAAAGCGAAGTGAAGTCTACAGACTACAGTGCAGCCAATCTGAGGTTACCTATGTATATAGAGCAAATAATATTGTTGAACACAACCTTAAGTTCAATTTAATTACATTATTTAAATTTTGTGTTATCTTTAGAAAGTTTTGCTATCTTTTGTATTCTTCTTCAATATAATATTTAATTTCACTCGTGAGCTTGGTCATTATGCTAGTCTTAGTTCGAACAATTTTTCTATATTATTCATCTGTCCTTTGTTATACAACGTACTTATGCTTATATTTTGTAAGCTCTTTATTCTAATCAGCATTGATAATTTATACACAATAATTGTGTATATTTTATATTCGGAATAGAATTATTGTACAAAATTTTAAAAACAAAGAATTTAGAATAATCAAACTAAACAAATGTTAAAATAATGAATTTTAACTGTTAAGTAAAGAATGCATACTTACATAGAAACATAATATTTGATAAACACTAAAAAATGACCATAATACACATTTATCAAGTTTGAACTTAAAATATTTGAATAAACAAGAAATTGAATGCTGAAAAATTCAAATTCAAAAAATTAATATTTTAGGTTATTTTTCTACAAAGAATTTATTTATGGAAAAAGTGTTTTATATATAAATATGTCTTTTATAATAAATTACGTAATTAAAATACTGAGTAACTTACAGTTAAGTAAAACTAAATACTAAAAATTAATTTTTTTTTTCATTTACTGCTTAAGTTTATTCACCTAAAGCTATACGGAATGGAAATATATGTTTGTATAGTATCAACTAAATATTGTAAATTAACTTTGTCAAAGAATTGACTACGATTATAAAATATAAAAATAAATAAGAATAAAATTTTATGAAATTAGCATACACATTAATTAGAAATAAAAGTAAAACTGGAGTAAAATTTAATTCTAAAAGACTTTTAATATAATTTTTATATAAAAATTTACACTAAGCTGAAAATATTTAACTAATTCAATCAATAAAAAAAATTAATTAAAATCTATTTACATATTTTTTGTAAAGCTTATTTCTATTGCTTCTTCATTGATTGAATTAAGTATAACGTCCATTACATCTGCGCAAAAACCGTCAATTATAACTAATTATTTTAATTATAAAGTCAGATAAATTATTTAAATAAGTTGTAGTATAAAATTAAACATGAAAATTAAATTTATTGATTTTGCTTCAAATTTTGTTTGTTAATATATATCGCAAATTTTTGAAACATATTTCAATTATTTAATTAATTAAAAAAAGTAACTATGTTTTTTAATGATTTTAAATAAATTTACGCCATTAAATGAACCCAATGATTTGATTATTGTAAGCGTGCGTTAGCTTTACCGTTTAACTCTAATGCTTTTCGTTGTATTGATCTTATGGTATCAGCAAAAGTTAATGCAAAAATTCCCAAGTTTAGCATTTAAGGTACATATCCATTTCGTATTTTAATATGAAAATATTAAAGATAATTTACGACAAAACTTAAATTATGTACAGAGTTGCTAGTAATAATTCGAGTAGTGTTTTATACAGCTATTCACTGGAGGGCGACCAAAACCTTTATGCTTTACGTAATGAGTAAGCATTAGCTGAACAAGTCGCAGAGTACAGAGTAAATTATGACCTGAATGAAAATAAACATAAAATAGTAACCTGAATACTAAACATGGATCGAAAATAAAATTTTCTGTACGTTTTTATCTTCTGAGAGGTAAATTTATTTTATAAAGCAATTCTTACTTTTCCTTTACTAGTATGTTAAAGTTGTTGATGAATGTCATACTATGTAAGATATTTACATCTAGTATATGGTGTCAGAGCACTATATCAAAATGAAACTATCGCACTAACTCAAAACTAGTAACAACTATTACTACATAAATACTTGCACAACTTCATGACAGGTTCTTTAATTCTTAATTCTTTCATTTATTTCTTCATTATATATAGTGTTGTGTTCACATCAAGAGATAAGAGGTGGTTTGCGTACTTTAAAAAATAAACGATTGACGTTGTAATCTGAGAAACAATAAAGTAGGACTTTATGTTTCGTCCTCGTATGCTCAACTATGATGCGCGGCTAGTATTTGTGTTCGTTATGTTAAGATTTTTGTTTAGTTAATTTGTTAACATTTGTAATTTATTGTTAGTGTTTGAATTTGTATTTGTAAATTTATTTTTATATTGTTTTGATATCGTATGACTCACCAACAAGCAAGGCAGCAAATTAACCAGCAGTAATGTTGATTTACAGATAAATCATAAAAAAATAACAAATGTATATTAAATTTAGAAAAAAAGGTAAGATTGTAGAGCCAATCAAAAGTATTAAAAGTATGGAACTTTGGTGATATGAATAATAAACAACAGTAATGAGGGCAGTTACATTTGAAAAGCGTTCGAGAGCAGTCGTGTTCGAGAAGTATTGTGAAGAGTTGTTCTTAGTTGAGAAGCTGCCCAATAGGCTAAAGGCCATTAATTTCCAAGTGTGGAAAACATTATCGACACGCAGCATAAATAAAGTGAGACTCCGGCATTGATAAATAAGATATCGAAAATTAACGAGAATTTCCATTAAGAGCAGCTTCAAGTATTGAAGGACGAGCCAACGATTTATTGAAGAAAAAGATATCCCGTGAAGAGAGAAAGGTTATTGTGCTACCAAAACGTGCTGGCCTACGAGTTTGCGTGAGTCCTGCTTTTATTTTATTATTGTGAACATCAGGTTGCAAATAAATATCTTTTTATATCGTCGATTGTTTGATTGTTTTACATGTAACAATTTTCTTTCGAGGACCCATTAGACCATGAGATACTATCAGCTTGAAGATATTCACATATGATCACAATAGGTATTACATTAGTAAGTACTTGAATAACTATAAAACTTAATTGTTTATCCAAAATTATAAGAAGTAGTAGGTATAAAATGTCACAAAAATATTCTTATATCCAAAAATTTAAGTTCATCCTCGTTTATTTGTACAGAACAGTCTTTTAGTGCAGTGGTGACTGTAGGTAGCTTGATTCGAGAGCAACTATACAAGAAACTCTAAACAATCATATTCTTCCAATCCTAAGGAGGAAATCTTAATGCCAATTCGCACTATCGGTGCTATCAGAAATGCAAAAAACTATTTTTAAAATGAAGATCCTATGTAACTCTATATTCACCGTCAAATTGAAAGACAAATCAAGTAACATTCTCCAATGTTACAGATGTCAGAAGGTGGGTCATATTAAAAATTATTGTTAAGTAAATGTATCAAGCGGTTAAATAAACCACCTAGTACCTAGTCCAACTTTACAGGTAGGAAACACATTACAGGAAACCGTGTCTTACTAATACAAAATTAAAATCACAAGCTGAAATTACTCGAAAGTGACTTCCCTGCAACAACTGTAATCAACAAAACACGTTCATTGTGGTTAATAAAATTATAGTCAACGATGAATCACAGATTGAAGCTTAAACGAATGCGATGAATCTAGAATTCCAAATAAATTCAAAACTCATCTAGAAACTCCATTAAAAGAAATTAATTAAAATTAATGTAAAATATATCTTCTAATCCCATCCTGTACCAAACGTACTAATGAAATTTTAATTATGTAAGTTGACAAAATATTGTATTTTACTTAATCCAGCAATATTCTCTGAAAGACACTGTAAAAAATAATGCAACTGAGAATGTGCAAGTATATTATCAAAGTAGCTGTCAGCCAAATCATTAATGGTGTGCAGAGTGCAGCTGGTGTGCCTGGTTTTTAGCCAATAACTTGCATTCATTATGTTGTAATATGCTCTAAGTCTGCTAAGCATGTTAATTATTTTTATTTATAATATAAGGTATAGTGGAAAAAGTAAAGAAGACAAAACATCACGTAAAAGATAAAAATAAAGTAAAATAACCGTGTTAAACTGCATTGGATTTTATGTCGAAGTTGGGTTTCGTGTTAACTGTAAACTTAAATATATCATACAATTAATTTCTCATATGCTAGCATGGAAAGTGATGTTGATGAATTGGTTCCTATTTTTAACTTTTATCTACTCAAAATACAACTCCTAGCGACAAAAATGTATGATTTTGCAAATCTATTTTCATCATTTCCTCTTCCAAAAATTTGTAAAACTTGAAATACCCCACTATCTACTCCTCGTTAAATTCCACATCTTATTGAAAATAAGGAATTTTCCAAGAAGAATATGCTTTTGTTTATCGATGTTTTGTACCATGTAAATAATTATAATAATATGATTATATCTAAAATATAACAAACGATAATAATCATTATTCAACATAATAAACATAGTTAATAGCAAAACAATTTTTAGCAAAGATTTTAGAGCAAACAACAATATTTTCCTATTGTTAAGCTTAAAATACCAAACCTGGCCATTCAAATAATAATTACTTTCAACCCCGTGTTGACTTTAGTTAACACTATAGTATTGTAAATAAATTTCGATTTGTTGTGAAGTACTAAATCGACTTCTTTATGTTACGTTTTTATACAAATCCTTAAATTTAAAACGCAAACACGATGTAAAAATTTAATTATAGCATTGTGAATAAAATTATAGGAAGTATTTTTCTATTTAATATTTTAAATGCTTGTCGAGAACGTTATCATAAATAGTGGTATTTGAGCTGACTAAAATATCAAAATACTACTTTTGATCTCTAAGGGCTTGAAGCAAAGTGTTATGTTTCATAGAAACCACTTAAATAACTATGTTTTGCTTTATTGTCATAAAGAAATCAGTTGAACACAAATAAATAAATAATCGCTTTTTAACTTTAGATTTTTACTTACATGAACACCTGTAACAGTTCGATATTGCAATACACAAAATACATAAATTTAAAAACAAAATTAACTAGATACAAATTCTTAATCATTGAAATTTAAAAATTGCAAAATCAGAAACTTACCAATTGCTTAATCCACAGCATATTTTGATTAATTATAACAATTTCGCTTATTAATTTTAAAACATGATAAATGTTCACTTTAATTAATACATCAGTTAAAATTAAATTTGAATTTAATTCGGCGTCCCGGTGTTAAGCAGCTTGTACCTGACTGGTAAAAAGCAAGGCTGAAACTGCGACGCCGACCGACGCCCCCTAGTCAAGAAACAAACTTTACGGCGCCGGCTCAGATATATAGCATTTATAATTAGGTGGGTCTACCAAATTTATAAACGTCTAATTGACATTTTAAGCTTTAATTAATAACTTCTAATAATTTTAATAATACTTAATAATTGTGCATAGCAGTAAGCGTTGTATAATATATGTATAAGAAAATAAGTCTTAGATTACAAATTACAGTTTTTATTATTCTATACAAAAAATCGTTATAAACTAAAACATAGAATAAAAACTTATTCCTTAATAATATAATTAACAACATTATAACATAATTCTTAGAAATAACGTCGAATTACAACTAGGCAAACATATCAAACCAAATTATAGATAGATTAAGAGATTTAGTAGGCCAGCTAGCTAGTAATTTAAGCTGCAAAAATTTTGAAACTTTGGAACTTATTTTAAGTAAGTCTTTTGGAGAAATTTGTATTTTCCTTAGATACACAAGAGCCAAAGCAAAGTAAACTACTGTTACTAATTTTATTGCAATTTAATTGATTAGTTGGTCAGATTTTTCATAAGCTTACAATCTGAAAATTTTAGTTCTTCAAGTTTATCACGCAGTATTAAAATAACATTGACACAATTCTATCAACTTTAAGCGGCCACAGCTCCAAAAGTATCGATCCTAAAGAAGAAATTTAAAGTAAGTTTTCGGTAGCGGGTTTGATTCCATTAAATTTGCGTAAAATATTTTTGCCGTACTTCAAAGTTATCGTTGAAAAACCGGTTTACAAAAATTTTAAATCTGTTTGACTACAGTAGTAGCCTTAAAAACATAAAAAAAGTTCAATACACAAATTTTGTTTGTTTTATGATCTGTCGCTTGATCTTAGCATTGCATCTTATCGGGATTTCGTCAACCATTGCTAAATCAAGACGACGTCAGAAAGAAGAAAAATTTCTATGTGACGTAATGTCCAAACTTATTCAAGACTTACAATCGCTTGCAAAAATCTTAATCTGCTGTATTAAATTTTCCCGGTACTTCATTGTACCGCTTTTTCACGACCAACGGATATAAGTTTTTCTTTCCAAATAAATTGATATCCAGAAGAGATATACCAAAGAGTTTATATGAGTAATCCTGGATTATACTATACGGAAGTTAAAAGAAAATATGGAACAAAAAATTGAAGCTTTCTTGGAAACAACTTGGCAGACAATCAACAATTTTGGGGTTTATTTGGAAAAGTTGTGTACGCATAATACTTAGTTTACATTTGAACAATATTATTTTAAAAACTAATTTTTCAGACTATACAATGTTTTGCGCTAAAAAAACATTTAATGGAAAAATAATCTAAAAAATGATTTTTAAGTGGATAGTGTGGTAGTTAGTAATATGTAATGTTAAAATAAACAAACTAAACAAAATATTAAAATAATGAATTTTACCTGTTTGGTAAAGCATATTGTCATTTTTATCATTTTTATTCTTGTTTATTCAAATATTCTAAGTCTAACCTGTTAAATGTTAATTATTGTCGTTTTAATTGCCTTCTAAATATTATTTTTCTATGTAAGTATGTATTCTTTATTTAGCAGTTAAAATTCATTACTTTAATATTTTCTTTAGTTTCTTTATTTACAAAAAACATTTGATTGAAAATTGAATTTTCCAATGAACTATCTGATATTATTTAAAATTTTATATTTAGATTAAACAACATTTTTTACATATTATGCAAGCTTTTCTAAAAACGGCACATGCAATAATAATTGTGTTATTTACTTCAAATTTAAATAAATAAAATAAAATATATTTTTTTACAAAACTTGCAACAGCATCTAGTCACTAAAAAAACATGACAATATATACTTTATTTTTATTTAATTAATAATAAAAGTTAATTTTAGTTTATTTTTCAAAAGGAAACATTTCACTAGTAATTCATCAGGTATCTTACGTCTAAGTTTTAACATTCATGAGAAATTCATAATTTGCAATGTTTGTTTTTTTTATATTGCGCATTGCTTAATTATTTTAACAATTTAGCCTGCTCGAAGCCAATATTAAACGCTGTTTATCGGTGGTTTGATCAAGTAGAAATTTTGTAGAATTGTGAATCTTATAGCAATGCCTTATTACCCTACCCTAAAGGCAACGTAATCATTAGCGTCAAATATTAAGCTCTTTTTATTAACAGAAAAGTTTGCTAAGCCGAAAAACCCTAAAGCTCCGGCAGCGCTTTTATTAAATTTTGTGTTCACTAACATTAGTAATTTAACCATAACGCTTGTCAATTACAATTCAAAACTACTCTCGATAATATTTTTTTAAATGTTGTTCACAAGTATTTTTAATAGAGATAATTCATTGTTAGAGTATATTGTTTACAGCTTTATTAGTTACTTGAAGATATAATATTATATCTACTATATTTCACAACATTTGATGTACCAAGAAATTATTGTATTTTTGCACCTCGCACAGTTTTCACATTTCAAAAATGAAATGTTTTACGGAGCACATAATTTTATTATATCTTACAATGACAAATAAATTGAGTTTGTATGAAGAATAAATTACTAAACTAGCTGACAATGAGTTTCTATTTTTAATGTAAATTTGAACTGAATGCTACTGGTTACGTTTTAAAAACGTAATTTTTGCTTTATAATCAAGTTACATTTTTTTGGAAGTTTTTCCATAAATAATTAATTAAAATGGTATAGTCCATTTTACTTCTGTAATATTTGTTAATGTCAAAACTTTAGAAAAAACATTAACAATATCCTAGGTAGATATCGAATTATTTAATACTGAAACTTTAATTCGTGATTTTTTACTAAAAATACTGTTATTGAAATAATTTATTATATTATTTATTTTTTTACTTATTATAATATTAAACTTTAATTTATTAATTTCTAGTTATCTCTAACTGGTAATAATCATAGTGATAATTTTTTAATTAGGGATAAATAAAGTCTCAAGCCTAACTTTTTATGCCGCTTTTTCCAAATGCCAAAAGTTATCAAAAATAAACAGTTAATGTAATTGTGAAATTAATTTTTATAAATTCATGAAATAATAATGACCATATAATGTAGCAGAAAAGTTTATATTTTCATTTATGTAAATAGAATCCAATAATTTTATTCATATTAGAAAACATGGAAAAATAAAATGAAAAAAAACTAAATTTGTAAAAATAAGTTTTATTAAAAATGAACGAAAACAAAAAAGTACTAAAAAAATGTGTTCAAAATTGCAAACACAGAACTTTGAAACATCAAATTAAAAAAAGCGTGGTTATATTATTAATTTCCTGTGAACAGCGGTCCGGCCCTTTTCCCGATTAGATGTTTTCAAATAACTGTTTTTAGCATATTTCAACAAAAAAAATTTTTATTTAAATTAGGATTATGGAAAGGTGAGTTGTATTCAATACAACAAAATATAAAAACTTTTTTTATTGGATAGTCCACCTTTCGACCTTCCCACGATGCTAATTTAATTAATTGATAACAACGCAAATCAATAGGTTAATGTTTTTATTTTTTGTTTGGTTTGTTTGACTAAAAATAATAGCACAAGTAACATTTGGTAACAACAAGGCTAGATAAAGTATTTTATTTGTATTATTATTGAAATTGCAAAGTGTATTTAATATTGCAAAATGAAAAATGTCAAGTAATAATTTAATTTTTAATTGGGATTTCTTATAAAATATTTTTTAACATCTGCTATAAAAAAAAATTAAAAATTTACACATACCCAATGACAAAAAAAAGTTTATATAGAAAATAATTATAATTAGATAGGCATATAAAACAAATTAAACTTAACATTTTTAATTGTTAGCTTTTTAATTTGTGTTATAATAAATTATAAAAAATTGAAACTTTTTAAACAATACTAGCCTATATAACATACATACGTTGATAATAATTTGATTTTAATTGAATGATACTGAATGCTTCGGAATTCATGCTCGAAGTGCTGACTTCCCATCTGCACGTAAATTCCTAATCGATGCATCAATTTAGCTTGCTCTTTCAAAAACGTCCAACTTACGATAAGTAGTTTGACACATCTTTATACAGAGTGTTCAAGAAAAATGAGAAATAGGTTTTTCGTAAAGTTGTAAAAGAGATTCTTGAGATTATAAACTGATTAAACTTCGAAAGGCTTTAGTAAGAAGTCATAGTGCTCGTAAGTTAAAATTTTATAATTTTCCATTTAAAAATAATTTCTACAAATTAATATAAATAATTACGCGCCACCAGAGAATAGAAGTCAATAATTTAATTGCAGTTATCGCGATAAAACTAGTATATTACTGCAAAAGTTTAATAATCTTAAGAAATGTTTTTTTATTGCCTTCCATTGGTTAATCAATGGTAAATTTTAATCTATAAAAATTGGTAAATATCAAATTGAAATCTGGCAAGATGTAAAATCAATGGCGAAATAGTTTTAATTTATTTAGTAAGTTATATATTATTCATGCACTGCGTGGAAGTACACCGATATTCCTTAGAGCTTCGCCCTTTGGCTTCAAATTTACACCTGGAGAATAATCATGCGTTTTCTTCTTTAATGTATAACATATTATTATTTCATCTTATGAAATAAGATTTATGCATCTTACTGCAGCTCTTACATTGTTTTTCGTATATTAAGTTAATATTAAATGTTATATAAATATGGAAAGTTTTATTCAGTCAATTAGCAAAACATTGATTATGTTATAACACCAGTACACCACTGTTAGTTATAAGGTAAAAATTTTAATGTTAACATATTTAGATATTATTAATTTTAGGTTGGTAGATTCAACTTCAAACTCGTATTTCTTCTAAATTAACCTCTTAATCTAAACTTCCAGCTAGAAAAAAATTAAATTTTTTTTTAATATTTATTAATATAATAAATTATAATAGAATAGAAATTAATTTTAATATTCAAGAATTCAATTTATTTATTTATATATTTATTTAAATATATTTATTTAATTCATTATTAATTATGAGATTCAACGTTTAACTAATAATATTAACAAAATTATTATGTTTGTTGAATAACATTGTATAATTATATTCATACATACAATTCTACTAAAAGAAAATTGAAGAAATTTGAAGCTAATGACTTTCAAAATTGTGATTGATGTTCATCCCATATTAATAAAATTTGAAATGCTGAAGTAACCATAAAGTTCTAAAAAATCAATATACCTAACACGTTTTGCCAATACCGTATTACTTCGACAGGAATTATAGAAATGCATAATACTATAAAATAATTGCTAAAAAACATTAATGAAAAGGAAAAATACATTTCAAATCTTTATATTTTTTGCTAGTAATATGATTACTTAATTTATTAAATAATCAAACTAAACAAATGTACAAATGTTAAAATAATAAATTTTAACTGTTCAGTAAAGAATACATACTTATATAGAAACATAATATTTAAAAAACACTAAAAAATTACAATAATACACATTTAACAGATTTTTTATTTATTTAACAGATTATTTTTAACAAAATAATTTTTTCAAATTTTACCCCAAAAAAATATTATTTTCAAATTTGGTTTTTGAAGTGATAGATGGCGCTGTGCGTTTCCACTCTACAACCTATAGTATAAACAATTTATTTTAATTTATTTAACCTAAAAATTTCAGTCAGACACGTGACACGTTTAGTTTTTGGTTATTTGGTTTTTGGTATTTAGTATTTGGTAACTTGGCTAACAAGGAGAGGGTCTCTACTGTGGGTCACGGATTTGAAAACCCTTTCGGGGTAAAAAACTACTTCGTATTAACAAACTCTAGGCCAAGCGGCAGCGCGCAACTCTCAAAAATAACAAAGTTGAAAATTAAAATTTAAAAGAATTTTGTTCATCTACTTGCAAGATTGCATTAATTTGCAAGTAACTGAGATAGTCCCGAGGTAAGTTGCGCGATTAGCAACCGGTCGGGCCAGGTTCAAATCCCAAAATGGTTTTTTTTTTAATTAAAAAAAAAAATTTTTTTTAAAATTTTCTTTGCTATCCGTTAACGTCGCATGTTAATCTATCAACAATTTTGTCAATTTACCTACAAAATGTTTGAATTATTACGCTATTATTTTTCATTATTAAAAATAACACTGATTTATTACAAAATTTATTATTACAAATATTTTCAGCAAAGCTGTATAAAAGTGCATTTACAGATATTTAAGTTTACAATTTGTCATCATTGTTTTCTGTACAGCCTTTACATATATTCGGATGGTAATTGTCTTAAAAGCATGAAAAACATAGGTTGTCTTTACATCATGCGCATTTTATGAATGCAACGTTGTCGCACTGGCAATGTTTTTTCAAAGGCGACTGAGGAAAGCACACTTTGTTCACATTCAAAAATGCAATCCTTTCGTCGATCCAGGCATATTTCAAGATATTGTGAAATACAAGATTGTTAATTGATTGTGAACCAAGGACTGTATTTTTTTGCGATTTTCGCGCGATGCAATTTCTGATTGGTCTTTTAATAAGGCAGGGGCATTTTGTATGCGCTTTATTAAAAGTTTTAGCTGTAGTTAAAAATAAACATCACAGGGTTGACAAAGAAGCGTGCACTTTGGTTATAAATTAAATTAAAAAAATTTTTTTAAACATTTAAAAAAACGACTCTTGGAGGAATTGAACCTGGCCCGTCCGGTTGATAGTCGTGCAGTTAACCTCAGAACTATCGCTGTTACTTGCAAGTTAATGCAACCGTGCAAGTAGATGAATAAAATTCTATTAATTTTTAATTTTCAACTTTGTTATTTTTGAGAGTTGCGCGCTGCCGCTTGGCCTAGAGTTTATTAATACGAAGTACTTTTTTACCCCAAAAGGGTTTTAAAATCCGTGACCCACAGTAGAGACCCTCTCCTTGTAAGTTATAATGATAGCCTATATGACTAGTAGTGGAAAAAATAAATTATTTGAATTTTTGAATTTTAATTTTTTCAATCTTTGGTATATTTTTCTTACTTTTCATTATTTTTACGTTTTTTTTATGTTATATACGACTGATGGTTCAAAAATAATTGTAAAATAAAAGCCTTTAAATCGTATTACAAACTTTTTATTTTCAAAAATTTTTATCATTTCTATAGTAACGTAATTTTTCAGTATTCTTTTTCTTGTTTATTGAATATTCTTAGTTCTAACCTGTTTAATGTGTATTATTATCATTTTTTAGTGTTTTTTAAATATAATGTTTCTATGTAAATATGTATTCTTTGCTGAACAGTTAAAATTTATTATTTTAACATTTGCTTAGTTTAATTATTTATACATTGCATATTACTAAAATATATCACAATTAATACTTAAAAATTTAATTTTTTATGTTATTTTTCTATTGCTTAATTTATTATTTTTGAGTATTTAAGTTAAGTATATATTCAATGTAGCTTAAGTTTTTGCTGTACCACTCCAATTTTTGCACTCAACATCCCATGGAGCATTTTGTCATTTGATCCCAACCATAATACTTTATTAAAAAATGCTTTTTAAAAATTTAGGTGGTTTAAATGGAGTTAAAGCTTTTAAAATTTGTAGAATGTAGTAACTGGTGATATTTAGGTTTAGTTTTTTTTTTTACTTTGCGATGCAAATGTTATTTTTGAAGCAGTCATCCTATGAATTGTTAAAATCTCCATTTTCTAATATTTTCATGGATTTCCAAGTATTTGGGCGGTTTTTGCATAAAATTGATTTAACAATTATTTATGATCCTTGGTGATCTGATAATTTTTATTACAATTTGTTTATTGGAAAACTTTTATATAGTGATTCCCACGAAAGATATGGCGATGACGACATAATTGACTGATTATAGTAACGACGTGTAGTTTATAATCAGTACCTGTCATGTTGTATTAATATGACAGAGCACGAAAATGAATTTCACGTCTTACGTATAAAATTCTAGTAACGACTTACGTTATTGCGTTTGATCGACGATAGTAAGAGACAGATATACTCATAGCATGTCGAAACTATAATTTTGACTTCAGTTGTGAATAATTATACATTTTTAATTGTCATAATGATATTTACGTATTTTCATTTTGTGGTTAGTGGTTTTTGTGATTTTACTTTACGAATTTAAGCTTTTTTATAATACAAAAATAGTTCTTTTTAGTACTCTCAACATGTCTATGTCTATACACGGAAGAACATTAAAATCTCAATCGCAACAGTTGATTTTAAATTTGTTGAATTATTTTGAACGTGAAAAACAGCATGAAATCCCCAATCATAACCTACAATTGGTTTGACAAATGACAACATGGAATTTGTTAAACTAAAACGAAAGTGACAAAGAAAATTAAAAAAAAGATGACCAATATATTCATATTTTAAAATACACTTAATTTGACTAGGGATTCTTTGCTCAATTCATACGATTTTGGATTGTGTCGTCATCGTCATCTTTCGTGGGAATCACTATATTAGCTTTAATTGGCAAAATTTTTTTTATGCTAAATATGTTGCTATATTGCTATTTTAGAATAGGGATTAAAACATAATATGATATATTATATAAAACTAAAAGTTGTATTTGCTAATTCTACAATAAAATTTACTAGTTTATTATAAAGTTTTTTGATGTCCAAATTAAAATGTAGTAATAAGCTGAGATTAATTCAATTTTCTACTGATGTGCATCAAATTATGTTGTCTTTGCTTAAATTTTTAGTAGGTAATAAAAATTATTAAAATTTTTGCATTTAGTATTATCATGTTATATGTATGTAGATAAAGTCTACCACCTCGTAAAATATTACAATTATAAAAAAAATATTTTTGATGTTTTCCTCAAAATTTATGTAAAGTAATTAAATTTCGATTATTGTATACAGACTTTTTCACTTGATTGATTGTATAGAATATTGGAAAGTTTAGCAAAATTTAATAAAATACCTTATATAGTATATAGTAATATACCAGAATAGTCTTCAAATGCATTTTTAAAATTTTAATATCTTATAGTTGCGGTTTTCTCTATAGCTATAATAGCAGTGTATACTTTGAATAACAGTAATTGCAGTATTTTTATCAAAAGCATTTATCAAATAAGAATTTTTTAATCTCCATTGTCTGAAAAATGTACTTCATTTGTCTAAATGTTTGTGATAACTCACAACACAATGTAGGTACTGTGTAGACATATTTGTCAAAGTAAGTTCTCATAAAATATGATATAGTGGCTGCCGTTATAGTAAAATTTTTAATAAAATCAACAAAACGCGAGGTTTTATTTACCTAAATTATTATGACTCCTCAATTACTCAAAATTTTAATGTTTCTACTCTACCGAATTTAATTCATTATACACAAAAAATCTTTACGTATTGTCACTAGTATAAGGATTATAGTTTCTAAATATTATACTGCTTTATTGAAGTTAATTTAAGTTAAGGGTCAGAGAAATTCGCAAAGAAACCCATTTTTTCATATTATGTACAATAAAAATTAATCATACTAAGAACAATTAGAGTACAGTTTGAGTATTTCTAGTTATTGAAAATAACTAGAACATGCGAACTTTGATTTATTTTCAAATTTAATTACTTTATCAATATGATAAAAATATCTACCTGCATTAAAGAAAACTCTTTTCATTACCTTGCTTTTAAATGAAAACCTTTTTTTATTTATTATGTCAACATGTACCGCACAAAGCTCGACTAATAAATTTGTGTCAATTAGGTTATCAGAAGACTATCTTCTTCAATCTAGCTAATTTTTTGTATTATAGCTAATGATAGTATTACCGTGTGAACTTTTGGATTCATCTTTCACCACAGAATTTTTTTCTGGGAATTAATAATTTGAAATAAACACCAACTCACCGATCAGAATTCATTTGTAAAGTCCACAATCCACTACGTAAATTTTTCAAAACTTTTTAGAATTGCATAATTTTATCCGGTTTAACTTCTATTAAATACATTTAATCTTCACCTATAATACGAAATCTATGTTACAATTCAAAGGTTTACAAAACTGGCCACAAAGATAATTTCTTTATTATTATTAAGTTATATCTAAAAATGATATAACAAAAATGCTTCTCATGCTAATCTTATGGGAAATTTAAATGTAAATCTTATGGAAATTTTCCTCTAAGCAACAATGTACTTCTATAGCAAAAATGTTTACAAAAATTAAATTGAAAAGTAAAAAAAAATCCTCTTCTGTTTATCCGTCGTTTTCTGTTCAAAGCAAAACAATCTGTATAAATATTCACTACTGCTTAATAAATTATTATTCACTAAAAACAAAAAAAAAGATTATAGATACTCGAAATAAATTTCAACTATCCCTAAACAAAAAATAGATATTATAGGCAAACTTCCGAATTATTTTATACACGTAAATAATAAATTGTAGAATTATAACTTTTGTGTACTTGATTTACGAACAACGCAGCAGTTAGTTGATTAAAATTGCTAATTTAATTAATTAATTTATTAAGCTGTATTTCGTGTAATTGCTTATTGGTTAACATTTAACATATTATAAACAACAAATAAACTGGAACTCCTGCGACAAAAATCGATTCTTACAAATAAGTTGTTTTTTGAATGGATATATGTCTTTCACTAAAACCCTAGCATGGACCTTCTAAAACCTTCCATATATTTAGTATTTTTTAAGTCCCTTCAGCTCTTAGTTGCATCACTTTTCTCGAAACAAAGACTATTGAAAACAGACAGAATTTACGAAAACTTACCTTAAGTACAAAAATATTAGGAATATTTTCTCAAATTATTATTTATTCTGTGCGTATTGAAGTTTAGAGTTCATTCTATTATGAATATAGTACTTTTAATAAATGATTGCAGAACTACCGTATGAAAAAGAATTATTAGAAGTGCAATTTGGAAATTTGAGATTAGAACAATAAATTTATTAAAATGCAAAAGAAATTTTTTCTGAGGTCATTTGAAATTGTCATTACTTTGTATTAAAAATTATTGTTGGATCTATAGGCGAGAAAACATCTAGAATTTATCCTCATTTTTACTGGCAAGTTTATCGCTGCAAACGTAGCAAAGTGGAGATTTCATATTCGGTGGAACATTTGTAACAGCAAAACCTTTTATCAGAATACACAGTGACCGCCGTACAGTCGAATGAACAAGCATAAAACTTTCGAAAACCTACTATTCGTTCCCAATATTCGACTGTTTGGAATATGTAAACGTTGAGTTTGTTCTTAAACCGTTTCCGAGCGAGTTATGGCTTTAAAGTTTGGAGTTATAATAAAATATTTCCAATCAAAACTCGTTGTTTATAGAGGATACACTAGTCTTAAGTTTGGTTTATTTCGGACAGCGGGAAATCGAACAGAACTACTTTTAGAAGTGATAACGTATCAATGATCAGGTCACGCATCTTCAACGACTGAGGGCGATGCTTGTCCCAACTTGAAAAGTAATACATTTATACTCAAGCGTAAAACTTAAATCTGTTTAAAATATGTATATGCAATTTAACAAAATTTGAATTTTTGAAACGTTTTAAATTGATGATTATGAATGCCTATCATGAGATGACGGCTGTGTTCGAATTCCACATTGCGTATTAGTCCGTTGTGTAAGCGTAACGACCATAGTCCTTAAAACCGTTAGCTATAAATAAAAAATAATTGTATAATCCTCATAATATTAAATTCAACAATAATAATTTGCTTTGTATATTTATTAAAATAAAAATGAAGCTATATTCAAAGTAGGGTAATATAAAAATTCATCATAGCTGATGAATTCTTGTTTCTTTTTTTACTGTGCTATAACTGGGTACGGTGATGGCTGTAAACTAACAAACGTAATTTAGTTTAGGTATATCAACTCGTGTAAAAGACTAATACATTATTCAAATATAAAAAACTCAATTTATTTATTTAAATATTGAAATATAATTTCATTTTGATTTTGTTTCATAAAAAAGAGAAAACTTAATTGATAGGGTTTACTATTTTACGTTACTCGTATGTATTTCATGCAGCATTTTAATTAAATTTTAAAACAGGATTAGATTGCACAAATTGCAATATTTGCTACTGTGCTAGAATTAAACACGGTATGTCAGATGTGACATAAACAATTTCGAATTAATTTATAACAAGATATTTAATCTTCTAATTAAGAGACGTGAAGTTTTGATACAACACGTCGACGTATTTATCGCACCACTCAATTTCTCTATTTAATAAAGAAAATTCAGAATGCAAGAAAAGACGCCAGAGAATACAAGATAAGAGTGTTTCATATAGGGTGTTCCGAAGGTGTTAATATAAACACAATTCACTTAAAATAATAAATTATTATAATTGTACAAATATTTTAAAAAACACTCATTTGAATACAATTTTACAATCCCATTTACAACATCAGATACTTACCTAAAGCTTCACTAAAATAAAAAATTTGATTTTGTATTAAAGCTTTTTCTATATGCGCATTTATAGCGGAAAAGTAAAAAAGCAATTACAAATAACCAGTTTGAATCTAAGAGCTTAGGCCTAAAATGCTTTGTTTTCGATAGAAAATTTTGTATAAATCCCTGAATCACCAACACGTAAATAATTAAATAATGCGGAAAAACTGGTAAAAATGAGCACCATCTGCTCCCAGGCATGCTTGACAATAGTTACCTAAGAATACAGGTATGTAAACTAAGTAACTTAATATGTTACAATTTTCAGACAAATAATCTGAGTATAATTGTAATACCATAAATCAGGTGTTCCAATAAAGTCTTCATTTCACTATCTGTTTACCACTAAATCTGAACAAAATTATATACACAAGAATTATTTTGGCGCTGATTCTCATTTACCTAAAAACCAATCAAAAACAGAAATTTGAAAACGAGCTTAGTGCGAGATATATTACGACCTTCTCCTGTAGAACTATCTTATATTTTTACACTTTATTTACTTACTACTCTTACGGATAATATTCGTTTACCAAATACGTACACTGTACGTAAAAAATATACGTCTAGATATTAGTGTACCACAGTCTACTTTATTATATACGTCAATAAAGTTTACCATATTCGAATTTTATTTGTATAATATCCGATGTTGTGTTATTTGGGAAAAGCTCAAAAACAAAATTATAAAAAATCTGCCACTATCACCAATGGAAACCATTTATCGTTATCCAAACTATGGAAAGTTATCTTTAACTTACGTAACGTTATTCTCTTATTGGTTACAAATACCCTTTTTGGCTCTACCGATTAAAATAGTAGATAGGCTAGCTTTTGGGATTTTACCCACTGTCGAAGAAGCTGGGTAACTTTGCAGCTTCGTGAGTTCTTTAAAACGATGTTGGCTACGTAAAGAAAGGAGAATGTTTTGGGCGCCAATTGGGGAATGAAACGCTTTTATAAATTCTAGTGATCCCAACAAAAAAATAAATGATAAATAAAATTAAGATTCGCACAAAATTAGATTTCCAAAATGTAAAATAACTATCGTTCAAAAGAACGACTTATCAACAAGAAAAATGATTACAGTGATACCGCTACAGAGCGGTTCACAAAAGAATGAATTTTTCTTAGTCCTGATCTGCATACGAAATCAACGATTGACCTAAATTACCTTAGTATTCTCCTAAAGATGAACATAGAAAGGTAATCAAGCCAAATCCAAGTGACTCTGGTCATTTGTAAAAACAGTCTTAAAAGAAATCAAATCCTCTATTGTTATCAGAAAATACAAAAATATTTGTTCAACGCAATTTGTGAACTTAATGTATATAGAAAAAAATTTGGGAACTGTCACGTTTTCTATCCCACGATTTTAACTTTTTTTTATTGAAAATGGGTAAAAGGACACTTTTCTAAGCATACTAGAACAAAAATTTTGTAGGATAATGCAAAAGTTTTCGAAAAAAATCTATTTGAAAAATGTAAAATTTACATGTATTTTAGATACACCTTTTAACACAGCTGCATGATTAGCCATTTTTGTGTAAGGCAAAAAAATAAAACAGACCATCCGGACGCCTTTTGGCGCTCTCCGGGCCTGTTTTATCTCTTCACCTTACGCAAAACAATTTAAAAATATCCCTGAAAAATGACAGCACTCGCCAAGGGTGGAACTCGAAGCCATAGAACTCGTCCGGGTGTCGACTGCAACTGACAACAACATTAAGAGTATATAAAGCACACGTACCGTCAATAAAATGTGACCGTCACCGACGTAACCGTATCTCAACGTGAGACCGATCGTCACACATCGAATGTATCATATTACATCTCCCTGCATTTCGTAATTTTAAAATGCCGTTATTTCGACAACTATTGCATAATCCTAAAAAAATTTTATGTTAATATACTCAGAAAATTGTCTTCTTTGCAATCGTCAATAGGAAAAAGTTCAATTCTTGGGATAGAATACATGACTCTAACCGAAAACTTTTCTGCCGGATATGTTATCTACAGTCGATATTTGCAAATTTCAATATTAACCAAAATCAAATATTACTAATTTAAAAATCCAAAAATTAAATCAATGGTAGGATCAAAATGACTCACCTAGCCAAATCAAGAATCCACAAATTATTCACTTAATGTTTTCAAAGTCACCGATTTTTCTGTTTCCGTGGTTCGCTGGAGAAACTCTTGTGGATGACTCCCACCAAACACAAAAAACTTTTTCTTTTCAAAATCAAAAAGCCTTTTCGGTAACGCCATTTAACCTCTATTAAAATAAAATTAAATAATATTTACAGGAACTTAAATTAAACAATTTCAAAAACCAAGAATGTAACAATTAACTACTGTTACACTGGTTTATTTTTAAATATTTAGCTCTTTCTCTAATCTCACTTTTTCTTATGCTCTACGTACGCAAATCTGCGTCTCACCAACATTATTTTCCACAGATTATGGTCGGTAAGCAGCATAGGTACTAATTTTTGATTCTCTCAAGTTTCTTTAATTACTTCTCGATCAGTCGGAAAGTCAATTTTCCTACTGTTTGGAAAGTTAAATGTAATAATAACTTATTTTCAAACTTATTAAAATTTGGTATTTTTGGTTAAATTACGAACTGATTGTGAATAAACATAAATTCCCCAGAAACTTGTGTACAAATTAAGAGTTAATCTGTTTTCAAAATTCTAAACACTTTATAATAATATAAAAGTTAAATAAAATTAATATTTTGATTTTAAATAATACAAAAATTACTAGTACGCATATTTAAAGTAATCTCAAAATTTTCAGTGGCCAGTATATTATGGAGTAACCGGCAGGTGCAGTGAAGACGGGCTGAATAAAATTTCTCGGAGTACTATGTAGATGATGGAAACCGCAGAAAACTTATGTTTTCAAAAGTAGTTAATTTTTTTGACGTTTAACGTTTTAGCTCTGCGTTGCAATTAGAGAAACCGAGGATAGCCGTTAAACGGATTGGTTATTCCTATAGATTATAATAAATAGTAAATAGGTAAAAAACTTTTGTAAATTTTAAAATATCTATACAAAACATCCCGTAAAAAACTTTTTACAGAAAGCACAGACTTGTTACGAAAACTAAATTTAGTAAATAGGACTTCCATAATTATAATATAGTAATCAATAGATAAGTGGTTTAAGTAGTGTAACTCGATATTAATCATATCAAATTTTTAGCATAAATCAAAAAATGCACAAAACACTTTTTCGAAAACTATGGAGTTACATTTTAGTAATGTGTTAATTAGTGTTTTGTGCATTTTTTGGTTTATGCTAAAAATTTGATATGTATAATATAGTATATCCGGAAAAATAACATGATATTCAAAAAGCTTACTGTCGGCAAAATTTTTAATTTAAATCTAAAATACACCAATTAGTGCAATTTAAAATAGCTCTGTAATATATGGTAGGCGTGATTATAAATTCACACATTAAGCTTCAGTCAATTTTTGATCTAATTATTTAATTAGAAGTTAATCGAAATTAGACTTCAAAGAATTAAATTGACATAATAAATAGATGTATTTACGTATTTAAGTACGTAAGCTAAGTTATAAAATTTACAATAAGTTTATAAAGTATTTAGATGTACATATTTACATACACTCCTGATAAAATTACTCGAGAAGCTGCAAATTTATTGAATGGGCCTTAAAAGAGTAAATATTATAAGCGGGCGAATAAAAACTTCAGGCAACACCAAATATGTCCGATCCTACAAATAGTTATCAAGTTCGTAAAAGTATGAATATAAAAATCGCTTACTAAGCAAAATAATTTTAACAACACAAAATGAATCAAATAATTTCAAAACTTAGCTTGACTAATTGACTCAAGAGGTAAATCACAAACCAAAATCTTGTACCCTAATTTGCCATTTTGTTTCCAATTTCTGCAATTCCTTGACAATTATTGAAATTTGTTTCCCATGGAATTCCTAGGCCTTGTACTCCAAAATTCCTCTGCTATTTAGTGTTTACACCTCAAATTGACTGATATAAGTATTTTTTATAGTGATTAAAATCAATGTGATACAACAACGCTAAAAAAAATACTTAGAGCTTCTAGTAACGCAATGATTTGAAAAATTAAATGGGGCTGAAATATTGAAATAGGGTAATTTTTCATTATTAATTTGAGTAAATTTTAAACCCTACAACGTCACCCAAAGAATAAAAGCACGTAACTCTATTTTTATTAAAATGTTATCTTTTCACGCCATCTAATAGTAACTTCAAAATCTACATTGTTACCAAATTTCATAACTCCACAACTTCTTTACTAGGTCAGAATACCTTTAGAAATTACAGGATATCACTGTTCTAATACGAAACTGTAAAACTTTTTATTTACCTCTTGAAAAATTTGAAAGCACAACTTTTAGAAGACTATCTTGAATCTAAAAGAGCTAAAGCAAAATTTTTATTTTTTTTGGTTTACGTAGAATTTCATATTATGTTCTTTTGTTCAGATGTATTTTAAACATTGTATGCCTAGAAAGCTGCTAACTCTTGATTTCGTTAATTTGTTTATTATTTTAAGTAAATATTTTTCTAAGAGTTAAGTAACAAATTGCATATTATCTCAATTATTTCCACCTAAAGGTGGAGTGGAAAAAGGCTGGACTATCATCGCACTTCGTTGACTCAAAACAAAACATCCACTTGCATTTCTGAACTTTAAAGCTTAAGCTTAAAGCTTAAACTCGCTTAATATGAAAATTAAAACTATTTCATCTATAAAAACTTGAATTATCATTCTGAATTTTGTTCTATTTTTCACTTAAGTGCAGTTGTTATGCCGTGGAGTTTAATACCTTGTTAACTGAACGAATCTTCATTGGAAATTTAAAGGTGAGAAAAATCAAATTTAAAAATTTTAGCAATGTACAAAATTTTAAAAATGAAAAAGATTAAATCATGTATTTTTTCTTTGGAATATACTAATTGGTCTTCTTATACTTCAGTTAGCCTAAGGGCAGGTCTCAGAACGAAACTTTATGGTTGGTTATGTGTTTGTTCATACGCGAACTTTAAGTTTAAAAGCAAGTTTCTGTGAATATAAGTTACTCGTAAATATAACATGGGCTGTACTCCATGTTCTACTACCCATCTCCTACTACCTAGTAGGAGAATTAATTAGGATACCAATTCAGTGAACATATTTTAAATTCTTCATGTGAAATAATATTTGATACGTAAATCAATTACAAAAACGTAAACGTGTAAGTAAAAATTAATTCAGAATTGTAATATTTTGAATTGAAGTATTTCTGAATTTCATTTAGTATTTCTAAAAATAATTAAAATATCACAAAGGTTGTGAAATTTACAACTGCTATATTATTTATAAGTCCTAAGAATTATTTACACTGCACGTATTATTACAATGTCTCTTTCCATGAACAATGATCTTATGTTGAGTTCATCGAAAGATATTATGATATTCTTTACAAGCATTAACAGTGCACCAAGTGTAAAAAGGTTTTTGCAGAAGTAGCTAGCTCTATTCTGAAGCGAAAACTTTGTATTGCACTTATAAACGTCTTGTGCTTACAAAAGACATTAAAGTGCAATAAAATGTTTAGATCAATGCTTCGTTAAAAAACTACAATAAAAATTAGTATTGTCTAAGCAGTACTAAGTGAACTTGCCAATAGTCCTTTAATATTCAAGTAAATTCTTTCTAACTACCTAACAATCGGTAGCAATTACTAGCAATAATAATTAAAGTTATAGTAAAAATCTTTTGTCTTGAATAAAATAATAAATAGTTTAAACATAAATTCTATGCAATGTATCCGGTTTATTCGTTTTTGCAATTTATAATTAATAAACTCACACAAGAAGAGAATTCTAGTTAACCAAAGTTTTTAAAGTTAACTTAATTATATTTTGAAATTTACAATTTAATAAAATTATGAATAGTTTGATGTAATTTTCTATAGAACATTTCACGAAATAGTTTCACTAATTAACCTATACAAGTTTGTAGTTTTACAAGTAATGTAAAACTTCTCAAGAAACTAGCAACACGAGATGGGTAAATTTATTAAACTATTAGGTATTTGTAGCATATGTATGACTGGTTTTGTTACAAAGTTAAAATAAATTAGAAAATTAAAACTTGAAATTTACAAAATTTCCATATTAATTGCAGTTATGATAAATTAAACATTTCATTAAATAACATTTAATTAAAATTTCTGTCTTTCTTTAGAAAAACCGACATGGCAAATTCAAGTTTAAAAGGTTATTATTGCAACAAACTTTTCGTTTACCTAATGTTATGTGACAACCTGAATAATTTTAATTGAAATTCTCTTTGTAATCACAAAGCATCGATGGGCAATTAAGCAACTTTACCTGCTAGAGATTTAGAAAACTTTCAGCAATATAAGGTAATTTCGAAATCATGAAAATGTCATTTTGCAAATGAAATTTCCTTTTACAGTATTTACATAGCAAATGGGGTTTTACTCCAACTCTTCGTTTTATCAAATAAGATTGCATCCTTATTGCTGTTTATATTGCAGTATTTACCTGTAGGCTATGCTGCAGATTATTCCCAAATCACAATTAAAGTTAAATTCTGTTTTTATTTCTTACAATGAAATTGCTTTTGCAAAAATATTTTAATTTACAAAAGTTTATTTCAGAAACACGAAAGAATAACACTACAAACTAATAAAAATCTCTTGTAAGCAAGCCAAAGGAAATGTTTACTAGAAGTTGTTGAAACTTTTCAATCATAGAAACATCACAACCTGCAAAAACATTGCGTACTGTATGCTAATCTTAGATCAACAATAAACACTCAATGTGAGAGCAACGAATTTTTAATTGTTTTCATAATTCACAAATGTTTTATTCGCAAAAAATTAATCAAACACTTGGGGCATTTAATGTTTTAATTACTTAATCACACCTTTATAATTTTAAAAAGTACGCTCACACTCGTCTTGGTTGAAACGATTTGGGTAAATTTACAGAAGTGAAATACTCATTTACTCAGCTAAATGACTATTCTTTTTGAGTACAACAAGGATAACTTAATATCCTTCTGAACGAGGGTAATCAAGCATCAAATAATGGCTTCTTTCTCTTTTTCCTTTTGATCAGGAAATGTCCATTATCGAAACGTAACAGATGATAACGAAAAATAGAAAGGACTTATTTATTATTAAAGAAGATGTTTCATAAAGAATAAATGTTTATTTTTACAAATTGCTTAGCTTTAGGCATTTAGATTACGTAAATCCTATATATATGTCTTTGCAAAATGAACTACAAAAGCAAATAAATTGTTTTTAGTTTCCTTCACCGCATAATACTTAACATAATTAAAATATGGTTATCAATGCAAAAACTCCATATAATAAAGCACATGGATATAAAACCAGCGGTTGTTGATGTTCCATTATAAGCGCAGTTACGAATAACTTCGAAGCCGATAAACTACACCATAATATGGAAACTGCTGTTAGCACGGTTCCAATATAGCCCCTAAAAAATATGAAGAATGCAGCAACACAATCCCCTATTTTTAAATTAACTTACTGTAAACTGAACACCACATTAACGCCAGATAAAAGAACCATTGGCAGCAAACAGTAACCTAAAACTGTCACCACAGTTCCAATTGCGACACTCTGAGTACTCATCAAGCTAAGAAGTGTCCAAACTAATAAACATCCAAGAACCCCGAATCCATAAATGTAACTGAAGTGGACTTTTCCAGACTGAAACAAATTTTACATTATTTGAAACGACAAAGTGATTATTTTCATAAGTAATTTTAATTTATATTACTTTTCTGTTTTTATTAATATTAAATTTAATATTAAACGTATAAAAGAAAAATTTATTTTTACAGCTTGAAATCAAAAAAATAATCTAATAATTTTGTTACTTTTAATATAATACTATACAAAACCATATTAAAATCTCTTCCTGCAGAATAATTTCAAACAAATTTAAAATTAATTTTTAAGAAACTCTCTAAAGACAGTTTTCATAATATATTTTAATATTAAAGCTTTCTGAGATTTCGTCAGGTTTTTACCGACCCACAATTTAGGAACCGTTTGTAAAAAAATAAATTATTATTTTATAACTGAAGAACTATATAAAATTAAATAATATTTCAATAAAAACTGAATAAAACGCACTTTTCTCGTAGAATTTTATTAAATTGTGACGTGTTTCGGCCTCAAACAGCCATCAAAAAGCAAAGTATGTAAGAAAAAGTAAATAACAAAAAAATTAATACGTTATATTATTTTTCATTTTATTTTTCTTGTTTTAATTAATTTTTTTTTAATCATTAGGAGTAATATCAAGAAAATTCTTACGTAAGTATTATTAAAAGCTTAAAGCGGAAGTAATTACAGGCCTAATAATTAATTATACAACTTTAAAATATTTTGAATTAAAATTTGAAAAACGTAAAATATAATTTGATAGAAGATTGACAAACCGGTATTTTGCTTTGCATATTATCAACAATTTTAAATAAAAATGTGATAAAAAGTTTAATTATTTGTTTAACAACATTTTATTGTGTTCACAATTTGTACTCCTTATATCCTGTTTGCTAATTTTGAGAGCCTTGAGCAAGTTCAATCAGTGATATATTTTATAGTTTAAATTTTATTGTATCTGATCTATCTGATGTATCTGAACAGTTTAATATAAACTCAACAAAAATTTGAATATAATTAATATAAATCCTGCTGCTATGAATAATACGATTCAAGGAAAAAAATAAAATTTTTACAAGAGTGGAAAATTGCCGAACTAATTGAATGAGAACAGCAACCGTGTAGTATGAAATTTTTGACAAATGACGGATATCGCACCTAAAAGTTCTGTAAGATTTGGCATTACATTCAAGTAACTAAAATTTGTTATATTTTGTACCTGTAGAGTTAACTGCTATTTTGAAGAACAAAAAGAACGAACAACAAAAATTTTTTTTTAATTGTTTTATGAGGAATAAAGTAGTATAAAGTTGCTAGAATTGGAGATTTCGGCTTAGCAAACATAATGGACACACCGCTTAACAATAAGCGTATTCGATTTAGTTAAAGATTTAAACCTCAGTTAAGTTGGTTAAATATTACATTATAATAATATTTATGGTTGCTGTAGTGAGATTACATTCACATCGCTTTGAAGCGATCGTATTAAAACGCTAATTACAAATTAGGTAATTTCTCGATTAATTAATGGGCAGTTATAGTGGGATGAATGACATTATCGTTTTGAAGCAAAAAGTTTCATGAGTGAATGTACTAGAAATTCTAAATGTTATTTATGTAATTTATTGTCGTATTTTGAAACGTAAAAACATTATTTTATTTATTTTGTAAATTATTTTGAAATTTGTTTTGTTTGTAAATGTTAATTATTTATTTGTAAATCCACTGTACATAGAGTAAAGTTTAAAAACTGAAAGTTGGCAATAGAAATAAGAAGAAGAGAAGGTGTTCAGCAAGGCGAACAAACGTCCTGTGCGTTAGCGAACGAGAGGAGTGTCATTCCCCGCTATGATAAGTTTAATTTTTGATAATTTTAATGAATAAAAATAAAAGTGAGTTAAATTTAAATAAAAAGTTGTTTAATTGATTTGTGAAGTGCTAAGGACTGAAAAGTTGGGAGTTTTAGAAGATTCCGTCTTTTTGTAAATAAAAATGTTGGTTGTTTGTAGAGTTGTTTTACAACGAGTTTGACCAGGCGTCCAGGTTTCAACAGCTGCGGGACGCACATGTGATTGCAAAGCCACATGCAAGAGTCTCATGTTAAAATAAATAACGGATGTACCCAAGCGAGATGATATTTTGGATTGAGATTTTACAATTTTACAAATTTGAATAACTGGGGACATTGCATTATATTTAATAACATCTTTAATTCTCATGTACCTGAATCAAAATTTATCAAAATGATCAAGCGCATAAGCAATCGTATAAGCTATAACATTGCTGAGGTAAATTTTAAGTCTTTTCTCATGAATTTGCTCATAATCACGATTTAATAAAAAACAACTTCTAAATATGGATATACGAGGAAGAGAAGCAACTTACAACAAGTGTTTATTAAATTTTATCAGCTCTTTAAAAGTATACTGCGTTAAAATCTACGGAAATTATTTTATTTGATTGTTTACGATATATAATTGCCTTGCAGGTAAATAAATTATTTCGCATTTCTCTGTAGATTTTAACAATCAAACTTTTCAGTTTCTTTAAATTTTTGGCATTTGTGTTTACCTAAAGATTGATTAAGATTATTTGCCCAGTTTATCATTCTTTCTCTTTCTTGTTTTGTGTTTGTGGCTACCTCTGTTAGATAATGCGTATTTGCCTATATTTTCTAGATGTTTACCAAATAGCGTCTATTGGAATACAAGATATAAAGAAATAATTAAAAATAATTATAAAGCACAATTTTACAAAGCTAGTAAAAAATAACGCACTAAAAAGTAATTAACTATTAATCAATATTCTTTTAATTAACGATTTAATTAAGTTTGTCAGAAATACTTACAATTAACCATACTATAAACAATTAAATTTAATTATGTGAAGGCAAAGCCCTATATTATTCTACTACTTTTATTTGGCTTCCTTATCCTTCCTTTCTAAAAGTTAAACAAGGAGTGCTACCTTATGGAAGCTTAAGAAATATTCAAAAGTATAGTTTTTCTTACCAGTAACAGAAAACCTCCGAACGCTAAACAGAAAACCAAAGGTCCTGCAAAATCGGTATCTTGAACTGCTGCAGTGTCGGGTGTGCGAAAAGGATTAAGCACAGTCAGGGTCTGAAAAGAAGAAAAAAATAAATGATAAATTATTATAAAATATCTGTAATAATAGAGAAAACTTCCTTAATCCAGGAAAGGTAAATCCCTATGCGTTAAAATTGGAAACTACCATTACTTTAAAAATTTGTAGCTGCTCGTGCGCTTAAAACGATCAATATTTGGTAGACTGTTGACATTGTACACCAGATGGAGATGATAGTCAAAAATTTTAGAATTAAATTATTACATATTTATTACAGTCCAGTATTTTCATTTTTTGAAATTAAATTATAATAGCTTAATTTATTACTTAAAAATACAATAATTTATCAAATAATCTCTTTTGTCAGAACAACATAAATTAAATTATTGAATTGCTTGTCGTAGATAATTAGTTCAACAACAATAAGAAATGATTCATTATGTGATGTCAAAATATATTGATATAATAATTATATTATAACTATATGAGTTTTATCAATAATTTATTATTGCAGATATTGAACTGCTACCGAACAAGGTTGTTGTACAAGTATGTATAACTTGAAGATGTAAAAATATCGTATTTTTATTTTATATTCGTCGAATAATTATTTTATCGTAAACGTTATTGTAAATAATCAAAATATTTCAACTTTATCATTAAAGAATAAATTTAAATCTACTTTTGTAGATTAAAATTTAAACCGTTCTGTCGTAAGCAATGCGTTGCCAACTTACTAGTCCGCTGTTATCTGTATAATATCGGTTTGATCATTGGCATTGGCCAGCGAACAATTTTGTGACAAAAATACTTAAAATTTCAATACATATGTAGTTGTTTCCAAAAAATTTGTATCCGAAATTTTTCCTAACGAAACTACATCATTTTTATAAAGTTATTCGAATTCTCTTTATGTAAAAATAAAGCATATAATTATATAATAAAATATATGGTATATAAAAAATTACTAATAATTAAGTATCTAATATTCACATAAAAATTAGATAATTCAGTTTTATAAATATTTGCCTTTCTTAGATTTCCGTCTATTAGATAGATTTCTATCTACTTATAAAAGTTTTAGTGCACTCCTACTATTCCTTTATGTGATTGATCTAAACTCTAAAAATAAGTATTATTTCAATGGGGTCAAAAAACTGTAAACATTTGGTCTTACAGAGTTTGGACCGTCTTCAAAAATCCTTATAAACGGATATATTATCTTAACCACTAAAGAAAAGCCCTGCGTCATTAATAATAAGAGTAGGAATTAAGGGGGGAAGTCCATGTAAATGCCTCAAAAAAAGTCCTATTTTAGAAATATTTTAGAAGGTGATAAAATAATTTTATAGTTTTAAATTTTTAATACTTTCTTTAACTTTTCTACAATACAAAAAAAAATTTTTTATTTTATTTCTTTCCGAAATGGCGGCTTAAGATAAATTTGCGTCTTTCGTCTCCGAGGCGAGGTCCAAAAGTGCTGCATTTATCACACATTAACCATTGCTCCGAAACAAAAAAATCAAATTGTTTTCTGTATATATAACACATTAACGGGAAGGATAAATCTGTAAAACTAAAAAAAAGCAGAAAATTCAATATAAAATAAGCCTTTGAAAAATAAGTCAGAATTTTGAATTGTTTTTTCAACATTGTTTACCCCCAAAAGGTATTTTATTAACGCAAAATATCTGAAATTTTAGGTTTATCCTACCGATAATAATGTAGAAAAAAACCTCTCAAAATTTCAGACAAAACGCTCAAGAACTTTTTGAGTTTTAACACGTGCAGTTTTTACAAATGCAGTTTCGAGATAATCGCTTTAGTATAGTTTTACAGTTTACACTACAGTTTTAGTATAGTATAACGGCCAGTTTTGGTTACTTACCGATTAATCTGAAAAACTTTAAAGATTATGTCTTTGAAAATTGTTCATATTAGTATTAAGAAATGTTTTTCTTAAATAAAGACATTGAAACACATTGTAAAACAAATTGAGATTATAAAGGAAAGAATCTTTTACCTGAAGCGTTCTGACTTGCACACACGACGCGCTTGGTTATATTGCCTATAACTTCGTAAATATTTATAATTTTTTTATATTTTTTCTTCAGTAGACGCTCAACATACTATATTTTCAGAGCATGAAAATAAAAAAAAAACGATTTTTTGAAATTTCTCTATGGACTTCCCCTCTTAATACATGAATAGCTAATCAACGTCTTTTTCATATTATGTAAACCCCACCTCCTAATTTTCTACGTCCTACCTGTCAAATAATATAATTTTTAGTCATAAGTCAAACTTGCAAGTTGTTAAAAATGTCAAGACATCAATAACCAAACAAATGCCTATACATACTACGTTAGTCAAATCCATAGTATTTATCTGTAAAACAAATTCATTGTTTTGCGTTATTTAAACTCATTATTCTGCATCTTTGTCACTCTTACGTTAAACGATATTAGGAAATTATATATTATCTTGTTTTTTTTAATACGATGTGAAAATAATGACCAAGGCTTTTCTTTGGTGGTTCATATAATCGGTTAGTTGTGATTATTTTTAAAGTAATGGCATCTATAGTATTGCTAAGTGTTCAACTGACTGCACAGTAATGGGTGTACACTAATGAGATTTTCCCGTAGATTGATTATTATTGTCATATAAGGCAAAACAATTTTAAAAAATAATTTAAGAAATAATAAGAAATCAACAATATTGACTAAAATATTATTTTGTTCCTACATTTCTAAACAATATTTTTAAAACAAATTCCTTATATATACAAAAATGGTTGGAAAAAATTATAACGTGCAGCATAGATGGTATAAAAGATGGTATAAGCTCCAAAATAGGCAATATTTCTTCCACTTGTAATAGAAGTTAAGGTCACTGTATTTTGAAATGCACATGACAGAACTTTCACCGACTATCTTTAAAATAAGAAAATGATCAATGAAAAATGCTATATTGACTTTTTCGATTTAGCTCTTAAAAGATATCAAGCCAAAATGAACGCATTTATTAACGCAGCTATAAGCGTTTCAATTTAAGATCGCAGCGCCATAATGGCTACTAGTGGTATTAACATCATACCCTTTCCTTTAGTTCAAAAATTTGCCGCAAGGCGGCGTACCGCTTATCTTGAAACGCCTATTAACTAATTAAACAACGCAAAAAAGTATTATTAAGTGCTTAATCACTATACTAGTTTAACGTACATACAATACAACCGTTTGCCCAAAAATCTGGGTCTGTAAACAATCAATATGCTAGAGATTTGGCTTTCTCCTTTTGTGTTCCATAAATCGGTACGCTGTTAAAAACTTTTTTTCCCCTATACTGAATGGTGTCTTATTAAAACGATCTTTTATCCTGAGTAGTGCTTGACGTAAATAAAAATTTATAATACTTTCTTTCCAAAGAAAAACTGAGAAACTAAATTATTTCATCAATAAACTCATCACAAAATTTCCAACACTTTCGATAACATGTACCCACGAGTTGTCATTCACATTTCAGTGACTTCATGTTCTGTAGTACTGACTTTTCTCTTAACTCTCGAATGCGCAACTCTATATGTTTCAGAACCCCGCAGAGAGACTTTAAAATAAATGTTGCATTAAGATAGAACTTCATGAAAAAATGACATGGGCTAATCGTTCTCCATTGAATGAAAAATGATCCTGACTATAATTGGCTATTTTGAAGAGTTGCACTATGAAATATAAGCTTTTTTCAAACCACCTTCGTACATAAATCTAGTTTATAGTATATTTTAAAGTACACAATAATGAAGAAGTGTTTGATTATAAAGTTTTGCTATTAAAAATTTCATTTGAGTTAAAGCTCCTAGTTATTTTATAGCAAAATAATCATTGTAAAGTAATATTTTAAACTAAACCTTATAACCTCAATTTTAAATATTAAAAGAATGTGACGTAACATAAAATTAATGTAACAAAAACAACGTTTGATTATTTGTAAATCAAACAGAAAGCTAATTTTGCACGACAGAGTAAGAATTGAAGATAAAGGATATTATTTAAACCTACGGACCCGAACCAAGTTCAATAATATTAATGGCAATAAGTAATCATAATTGGAAAAACGTGGTTTTCTCTTCTAAGGAAGATTTAAAGCAAAATATCTAATTCAGAGAAGTATCTGAAATGATGAGAGCAATATACTAAATATCTTATAAATTCATTTTTTAATTCAACGTAATTTAATATAATTGAGTCCATGGTACCATGAAAATGACAGTTGTTTAATTATCTGAGCTTATTTGGCTGAATACGGTTAATAATTTTGTGAGGTTAAGTAATCTGATTGTCAAATTCAGTGAGGTTATGTTAAAACCTTTAATACAAATTTATAATAATATTATGTAACTTTAGTATTAGATATTTTGCCAATTGATAGAATTAATTTATACCACTTGCTTAATTATTTAATATATTTTACAGGAGCACAATTATTGTACTTTACATTATAATTTTAAATAATATAGTAAGCTTACAATTAATTAATATGTTGTAATAATATAAACCTTAAATGGTGTAAATTACACAATTTATTGCCATTAAATAGTTTTACATATAGATATATAGGTATATAGTGACCCATTTCGCATAACATATGTTACACACAAGTGTCTCAGTTTATTAAGTTATTTTGAGGTCTACCGCCATGATTTAAACCAAATGTTAACTTACAACACATAATAATAGTTTAATAAAATAATTGCTTAATAATAAATTAATTACATAGCCTTCTAAATTTTTCACATCGCTATTTTATATCAGACACTCTTAACCCTATTCTTGCCACAAAGCAGCTATTAATTTGGCACAGCTACACAATTAAAAACCCATTACACATGCATTTACATGCATTTTTTAAATAGTGTGAATTCATTTTACTATTTTGAATTGCTCTTTATTTAAAACCTTAGAACTTCCAAATTTTTTTTTACTTCCAATGTCGGAATTATCAAATCGGGTTAAGTTGTGATAAATGAGAATTTTGTACCACTTAGTCAATTTTTTTAAATATTATTGTACATTATCCGTTAATGGATGGTTCATAACTTTTATATTATTAAAAGTTGAAAATTATTTAAAAGTTAAAAAGTAAATTGTATGAAAATGTTTACAAAAGCACTAACGCTGCATCAATTTAATTTATAAAATTTTTTTATTCGTTTTTGTTTGTTTTTTTCTATAAATTTATTATTTTTTATGATAATTTTAAAATATCATTGTACAAATTATAAAATTAGATAATAATTTTGTTTTAAATTAAACCCAAAAGGAAAACATAAACAGAAATTAACATTTGCATTATAATCCCTATCACACAATAACATTTCGTTTTAGACCAAGATTAACGTCATAAATATCTTGATTAAAGTTTATATTAATCGCTTTAGCTTAGAGATAAAAGTAGTTAATACAAATTTACTTAATGTAAATATTTTTGAATTGCAAATGTTTAAAACATAAAGTAAATTTTCAAAATTACTTCAATATTTTGCAAGACTTGAGTTTTGTTTGCCCATTCGTATTTTTTTGCACATTTTCAATTAAAAGCATATTTCAAATCAGCAATCAATACGACTAATCGCATTTCTATTAATAGCTGAACTACCAATTTACTGTACAAAATAAAAAAGTTGACATTAAAAATCGACGATTATTATTTGAATAACTGTAAAATTTGAAAGCTTCACATTTTCAATTTTTTGTTTATAAATATTGTTTATTAGAATTGTTTCAATAAATTTCTAAGTTGTCAAATTTTCAAACATTAAAGTTTTATAACATCTTTTGATCGTTACTAGAACATTTTTATAATAAGTTATCAATACCTCGTTATAATGTAATCAATAAAAAAACACTTCTATGCTGTATTATTACTTAATCTAAAGCACGTTATCATAAATTATTGAACTGGCTATTTGTCTCTTACGTTCGTTAATACATAATTGTTGTGTTTTAAAGTAAAGCTATTATAAAAAAAAGCTTGGAACAAACTTATTAAATAACCAAATGGTGGCACACAAGTCAACAATAATTAAAACTTGCATTGGTTATCAAAAATATTATAACCGAACTCACGGTTTACCTATCCATATTTTTCTTTTTCTATCGATTTTTAATCAGATCCTTCTCACGGAAGACCCAGGTCATCCTGTTGGGTTTTTGTACTTGATTTTTTTTTTTTTTTTTGATTAAAACCATCAATATTGTAAAACACTCAAATATATGTATTAATAATTCAAAAACTATCTGATGAACTGTAATTAAAAGCAATAGGCGCAGATGTACTGTAATTTTACTCACCAAAAATTATTACTATTGTAAAAATAAATGTAAATTATTAGACCGAATATTATAGTAATTGATTTGATTTGGAAGAACCAGCTAGGGTAAAGGAAGAATAGTTGGACCAGTAGGGGAGCGGACCACTTACTTATTTATTTCTATATGTTTCTAGCACTTATTTCTTTCAATTGCAAGCAATTTGTTACCTCTTACTATAAATTATTTAAATCAATAAATATTTGGTCTTGCCAGAAAAAAATAACTTTATTCATCTTAAAAATGCGTTTCTAATTAAACAAAAAATGTCGTCCCCTATTTTAAAATAAGAACAGCGTATCTCGTAAATACGACGTTCTTTTAGCATATTGCACGTGCGGATTTATTTTTAACAATATACCAATTTAAGGGTGATTATTGTACATTGTAATCCCCTTAATTAGTCAATCAGTAGTTAATAACTCCTTGTTCTACCAGTACAAATTGATTATTAATCAATTCAACGTGTTTCTCTGTCGTATTTCTCATCACCCTTCTGTGGGTAATATTCAGCTTCATTGTCAGATTTACCAGGTAGTTTTATACAACGCAGTAACTGCATTTCTCTAAAACCGCTCTAAAAAATTCACTTTAAGTCACATATTTCTTAAACTGTAAATGTCACCTTTTGTGAACTCGTTGTTTTTAAAGAAAAACGATGGTGAGCGGCATTAAAGCACTTTAGTATTTCTTCTGCTACGTTCCGCTGGTCGCGGAACAGCCTCACCACAAACAGGCGAATAAATATAAAAAATAATATAACAATATTCTATTTTAACATTTCAATATAATCCAGGAGATAAATTTGCTATGGAATTACAAACTTAGCTACGATTGATAGTTTTCCGCAGAGTATAAAATAAAAAAATTTAGACCCTATTTTAGGCTTTCATTCTTAAGACAGCAGCATAGCAGAATCGATAGTTCAACATGTCATTCTGCTAATACAGAAGTACTTTGAAAACTAACTATGTTCTAAGATATGATTATTAATAATGATGGTTTTTTAACGCAAAGAAATTTGACTAAATCATTAAAAATTTTAATTATGTAGGCGATCTAACAGAAAGACGGACACGGAGCCAAATTATAAAGCTTCTCCTTAAACTGCTTAAAAAATATTAAATTGAAAATATTAAATTTGGATATCAACTATGTAAGTATGACAAATTTGGAAACCTCAACGATTAAATCTAGCTAAAGGATTAAATCTTCTTAAATAAACTTTTAATTAAAATACCTATATGAACAAAAATCTAAAGAATTTCATTATCAAGAAGTTTCATAAACTAAGTAAGCAGTGCATACCTATAACCGTAACTAATAAGTTATTAAATATAATTTTTGACCAGAGTGAAATTTTAGGGTACACACTTTTGCAAATCTAAATTTTTATAATTTTGGCTAACTTTTATCCGCTTGAATAGGTTACGTATAAAATTGCTTTAATGTTTAGTACATCACAAAATTTATGCGTGTGTTTGCTGTAAGCGCAAGAATTATGATTTGTAGGGTTACCGGTCTGGGTAAAAAGATCAAAGAATTTTACGCACAAATGGACCTTAGTTTCATCAAATTTCTTGTGTTAGAATTATGCAAATTATGCGAATTATTAATTGAATAGTATATGTATTTTTCTAATGCCGTTGCTATTGACTACATACTGAATGTCATTTTATTTCATAATCATTATTTCATCAGTTTTTTAGGATATAAAAAGCCTTTATATCCTTATTTTTAGTTTGAAAACTATTTTAAATATAATATAATGAAAATTAAAAAAAAAAACAAAATTTATAAAATTTGTGCTATTAAATGTTTGATTGTTTCATGGAAACATCAGACATTGTTTTTTATTTCTTGTTTTTATTAATTTATTTCATCCCCCTTTTATAATTGATAACTTCCATTGTTTTAATTTTGACAATTGTTAAATTTTTGCAACTTCAAGATATAAAAAACTGCAATTTTCGATTAATTTAAAACCAACCGATCCTTTCAAGAATATTCCTTAATATACAAAAGTAGCTTGCATAAATTTAGATTTTTTTAAAACTCTCTCTTCATGCACGGTGCACGATGTGCATGTAAACTCGTAATTTAGTTACGTGGCAGATTTCCTTAACATATTCCTTTGCAACACATTTTGACTAAAAACGTCAAAATTTAGTTGGCTTTGCACTTGCAATATTAGGATTAATTATTTTTCTCAAATACTAGAGGCTAAACGTAGGTATTTAAGGTTTCAAATGTCAACCAATGATAGTAGGGTAAATTTGGTATATTTGGTTTGTATTTTAATAACAAATTTTCGTATTTGCGATAACTTATTAGTTTTTTTCTTGCCATCCAAGATACGAATATAATATGTAGATTATAAGAAAGTAAAACCACAATATTAAACTAAATCAATCTATGTTTTTGGCCATTTATCCCATAGGGTATTGAATTTATATTCTACTTCGCTCGTATATGCGGCTTATGGCACGTACAGTATAGGATATAAGTTTAATAATAATTCATTAATTATTAACAAAATAAACAACAACAATCCTTTATTTGCGAATAAACACAAAAGTAATAAAAACTAAGTCAAGTGCAAGAAGAATATTGCTAAAATTATTTCTTACTTTTTTCCATTCCGTTTTTTTTTTAGTCTACGGTGCATTTCGTTTATATTTCCTAGGTATATTTTATCAAAGGTTTTAAAAATAAAATTTAAAATTTAAACCGCGATAATAATTGTTATAATTATTATGGTTAAAATTTTAATGGTAGCTTACATTTTAATTTAGTTTCGTAAACCCAGCAGTTTACTACATTTATTTTTAAAAAATTTCATTTATTTAGATATTTTCAAAAAAAAACTTTTCAATTATTTAGATAAATGATTTATTGATATATTGTAATGGTATTTTCATAGAAAACTTCCACACACTTATTCTTACTCGGGCAACCCTGGTGTGCGGAAGCAGTTGGGAATTTTCAAGGGTCGAGAGTTTTTACGTTTAAAAAAAATAATTAAATAAAATATTTCTTGTTGTTTTAAAAAATTAAATAGTAATCCAAAATTGTAAAATCAAATCTAATTTAAATTCAATGTAAAAATAAAATAAAATCTCAATTTTATTCGAAAGGAACGAAGTTTGATTTGCCTTATCCAAAGCGTCGGCTTAACAATTGCACACTCTTTCCTACGAATTTAGTTTTAATTTTCTAATTTTGAAAATAATCTAAGTCAAAATTTTAATTTGAACTATTCTCTTTCCATATCAACGAAACCAATCAATCTGCTACCGCTCGGTAGCAACTTGTAAAAAATTAATCCAAATCAATTCCAAATATCAAAAAAGGCGTAATAATGCATTCGCATCAAATCACTTTATTTAAATCAAATCAAAATACTACTCACAATTTCAAAATAACAAAATCTCATATCAAAAATCAAATTCAGCGGGCATACAAAATTTCGCACCCGCTGTCGGCCATAGTTGGCTAAAAAAGCCTTTATCTCCCTTTTTCTCCCCACTCTGCACTTTTACCAATTTAAATGTTTAAAAATAAAATTAACAAATTTTTACAATTTAGCACAGGGTGGGTCGAAATATTTTGTTTCACGACAATATACTACATAATATTTTAATACTACGGACTGTATTGCGCAGAAACAACTTTATGCCTGCGCTCTACACATCGTTGATTTGTTGCAGAAAAATTTAAAATAGAATATATTTAAATAGGTAGGTAGCTAATTACAATGTAAAGTGTTTTACTCACTAAAAATGTGTTTAGGTGTCAAAATAACAACAAAATTTTGGATTCCATTATTTGACGACTTGAACTCAAATATTTGATCGTTGAATTAAAACAATAAAAATTAAGGATGTGATGCTACAGAAGAACCTTCAACAAAGCGTACAGAAGAGAAAATGACTCAGTCCAAGTTTTATGACGATGGGGAAAGATCGCTGTATCTGGTATATCATATTAAGAGAATATAAACACTAAGAACTTGATATGCCTGAGGTAAACTGCAGTTCAAACTTTAGGCTTCATTTCCTTGAAACAACATTTTTACGACTGGTATCTCTAAAATCTCTAAAATCAATTAACCAATCGATTTTAAATTTGGTGTGTATGTTAACAAAACAATTTTTTTATCAATGGAACTATCAGAAACCCACTAAATTAAGTTTGTTTGCCTTTATGATAAGAAGCTTAAAAATTTTCTTAAGACAATTTGATGATTTAGATTTAACAATTCACCATTACCTTAAATTTTATTACTTTTTATTTTTAATGAAGTAAAACACCGTTCGAACGTTTTGGTTCTGATCATCTCAAATGTAGAATTATTAAAAATATTCTGTTTCCCGAATTAATGATAATTACACTCACAAATTTTGATATTTATTTGTTTTCTAGTTTTGTCGATAAAAATTGTCGAAAAAGCATTAAATTATGTTAAGGCAAGAAACGACTGTTCTCTTAACTGCCAGAAGATCAAGTTTTTGTAAAATTTATTTTGAATTGCTAGTTTTGAATTATGAATAACAAAATAAAAGTACATAATTATGATAATTATTAAATTTTTCTTTATATTTATAAAATTTTATTTTATATTGATAGTTTATGAATAGTTATTATATGTGAATGAAATTTTAACGTATTTTATGAACGCAAATAAAATGTATTAACGTTTTTATTTAATAGTTGTGTCCACATGATGATACGTGACTCTTATTTATGAAATCCCACGGATCTGCAGGTTCTTCGAATAATCGTTACAATTAAGGCAATCAAACAATTGACGATATAAATATTAACGTTTATTTGCAACCTGATAGTTAATAACAATAATACAAAAGCAGGACTCACACGATTTGTCGACCAGCTAATACCGTGTCGAACATAAACAACTCTTCTTCACAACTTAAATCTTCTTCTTCTTCTTTATTTAGCACCTACTTCAACTAGGAACTATTTTCACTTGCTCGTACACCTCTTTCTTATTCTTTGTATCCAATACAATGCAGTCGAACTCTAATTCAGATATTAATTTCCACACACGGAAAAACTATGGCCTCAAGCTCCTTGGGTAAACTTCCCAAACAAATCAATCAATCTTCACTAACTATCGATACGCTCTGAATTATTTTAATCCGCACGACCGTTTCGGATTGCTCTCCAAAAATTACTAGAACACGACTGTTCTCAAATGCTCTTCAAATACGACTGTCAATTAACCGTTGTTTATTATTCTTCATTACTAAGTTATTTATTATTTATTATTTATTAAGGTTCTTTTTGCTGAAAATTTAGATCAAATGTGACCTGCTGGTTTTAATTTGCGTGTGTGCCCAAATTCAAATAAATAACATAATAAAAATACACAAAAACTTAAATTAAATACAAATGATAACAATTAAACAAATTAAACTAACAAAATCTTAACATAACAAAACAGAATATTAGTAGCGCGTCACGGGTTAACATACGAGGTATATAACTAAAAGAAATCCTGCTTTATATATTTTGATCAGGTTGCATCGTCAATCCTTTAATTGCTCAAATGCGCAACCCACCTCTTATGCCTTGATGTGGACACAACAATATTTATACATATTTAGTAGCTGTTTAGTACGAAATGTTTTTTCATGCTTTAATTATCCGCAATAACTGAATAGATTTCTGTGCTTAATTTCATAATTACTCATAGTCAATTTTAAAATATTTTATTTTGTTACTAATTCTGCAATATAACGGTTAGAACTTTCTGCTGGGTTAATATACTAAAATAAATAAGTGCTAAATGTCTTAACACAGTTGGAAATACTAAGTTCTAAAATTTATTTAATATTAAATTCCACTCAATGGATTCTTAAGTGATGACCAGTTTTCCACAAGTATTTATTTGTGGTTTGGTACTATTTCTAATTATCAATAATATTGCCATTGGCAGATGCTCTTATACCTTATTATTCCGGCTTAAGTTCGGATTTAAGGAAAGATGTAATACATAATATTATAATAATAAAAAAAGCAAACCAACAAAATTATTTTTTGGTAGGTATATTAATTACCCCCCTTAGCTTGTATGAGCAGATAATTTCTCTTTAAAACAAATTAATCATGATGATCAAACATTCATGCACCAAAACAACAAAACCAACCTGTGATTTAATCCTGATCGTTCTAACAAAAAATAAAAAACAAAAAAATAATTAAAAAAATATAACATAACAACTGCCAAACTAATAAGTTATTTTTATAAATGTTGACATTATTTTTTGTAGCCAAGAAATTCTCATTACTATGGAATGGGGTTTATGAAATTGAACAATAGCTTTCAGTAATAAATAATATAATATTCATTTAATTATCTTGTGGTATTAATAATAAATTACAGTGGAGCTTTTTTTAAAGAGAATATCTTGTATTTCAATTAATGTGCAATTAGAGGATGAAACAATTTTTGTTTTTATTAATAAAATTAAATGCAAACAAAATTCGTTTTAAAAAATCATGTACCAATTGAATCGTAAGTTGAAGCAAATTATTTCAACGTTTAAATGCATCTTAACATTATCGATTTGTTAAATTGCCCGGCAAGAAGCTATTCAATTAAATAAAAAATATATCCAACAAAGAAAGATTTTGTGCATGAAAATTAAATCACGAACCCTTATTGACATTCTCTATTAATAATTATTATAGAACATAATAATTATAGTATTTTTAAGTTGTAAATTTAATTTTTATAAATTGCTTTTTGTTAGATATATCATCATTTTCGTACTTTTAATCACAAACATAATGAAGTTTAATGCCAATCAGGACTATCACAAGGGTACTCGTGAGACTGTGAGGCTTCATATATGTAAATTATTTGGTTTAATAATATTTATAATAGTTTATAACTTAACAAAAATAAATCATCCTTTGGCTACAAAAGCGCGGCTTTATTGTAATGAATAAGCAGATTGTAGTTGGATGAAAACCAAACTACGCTAAAATATTTTAGCATTGATTGTAATGTTTACTACTTTCAAAATTTTTAAAATTTATTTTTGTTAAAACTTGTAACCTTTGAAAGGACCCTGCTCCGCGTATAAACATAGACCCAAGGAAAGGTATTACACCACTGCTGAAAGTTTTATACGATGTTTTATAAATCATTTGTAAGATTACAGAAGTAGACTTGCAATGTAAATTTAATAAGTGTAAACCTCAAAAATAATGTACCTGTAAATAACTTCTTGTTTTATAAAATTCCAGCATTTAGAAAATGATTTGATAGAACATATAAATAATATGCAAATAAAAGACGTTTAATTTATTGCATTTGCAAAAAAATGTAATTTACAATAAAACAAAAAAGTTACGAGGATTCTACATCTTTGTTGTAGTGAGATCCGCATTTCATTTTAGTTCAAATCACGTAGAAACTCTTCACAAACTTCATGTGGTTCAAAAAGTTTCAGAGCGCAAATATGTCCAAACACGTCTTTGTGCCGGACAATTCCTTGTCCCACTCTTTTACAATTCGAACACCAATTCGGTAAAATCCTTTCAACTTTGAAAACCTGCGGAAGAAGTGCTGAATGGTGCATAGAACTGTTGAGAGTCTACACCGTGACCGGAATTTAAACAACCGCAATTCAAGCCAGCGCACAGTACAAACACAGGACAGCAATAACACGGTGGTCAACCGAAATGAGCTACTTGCTTGAAATCGCTCGTCCCGAATAATATCCTTGTCGGGAAATACCCACAAAAGATATAAAATATGTAACCGGTATAGAATACTAATGTTTTTGCTACCAAATATCTTAAGAAAACAACTTCTCCTGTGGGAACCTTATCTTTTTGCAATGTCGACCATACGTATAAAAAGATTGGCTTAGAAAATTTAAAAAAATTTATTTGCTACATGTTTTAATACTAAATTTAAATATACATAAGTAAATTTTATTTACAAAAAGTTCGATTTTAAAGTAATTGGTTCACGAATAAATTAAACGTTTTTCACGTCAAAAATTATATAAAATTTAAAAATAAAAAGTTAAAGGCTTCAGAAACACAGCGAATTGATAAAAAACCGATAAGGAAGTCCTAAATCAGGTTAGCAATTAGAGGCGGATAATTGAACCGATAAACTCGATCAAGCTAACTTGATAGTAGCGCATCACTTCATGTGCAATTCACCGAAAACTTGGCTGTTATTTCACTCAGAAGTTCTTTTGATTTTGTTTCAAGAAATACTTCAATTCGATACATTTCAAACATATCAAATAGATTTTTGCTGAAATTTTTATTAACTTTAAATCGCATTTTTACATGATTACGTAGTTCTATCTAACCGAAAAATCCTCAAAGAAAACTTATTTCCTACAATACAATCAATGTGCTGATCAAGATAAGTACAGCCTAAGTTATTTTGTGCCCATTTAAACTTACATCACTAAAAAGAGAGTTTTTAAGTTTATTTTTATATTACAATATAAATTCAATTTCTCAAACTTAATTCGGTTTCATTTAATAAACTAATTTTAGAAATGAATCGGATCGGCTGTTATTTTCTTCGATTGAAATTAACAAAATTGCCACTGCGAATGAATACAAGAATTTAAGAATATTTCGTTTTTAAATAAACAATGAAAATGGTACTATATCCCCCACGGTACTTTTATTACCTTTTCTCTCTTGCACCGGATTTTCCAAACGACCTGCTGTGCTACTAAATTATTTTCAATGAATAAATGAAAATCTGGGGTGCAAAATGATATTGCACATTATAAACAGTCTTTGATGTTTTTATCAAAACTAATATTCCACCTGTTCAGTTTCAATTAACATACATAGAAACTACAGCTGCATTAAATGTTAAAATAGTCAAAACTCAAATTATTGTTTAAAAAAATTTAACATTATTTTTCAATATAATTTTTTCCTTATTCTCTTTGATAAATACTTTTTTATCAAATTGAATTTGTCAAAAATAAATTCTTATCATAAAGACGGCACGTGTGGGGTTCAAATAATAAATACAAGGGTCGTGCACCCTCTCACAATGATTTAAAATGATTGTATTTTATACGAATGGTTATTAATAATAATAACTGAATTGGTGTTTGATTTTATTATACCAAGAAAATTAAGTTCCTATTCAATACTGCGTATTGTTATTATAAATCTGGATTTATTTTAAATTATAACATAACTTATTATCGCAATTTTATTCAGAATCTAACGGAAAAGCTCTTAAATAAGAGAAAATTGATTTTACTTATAAAAAATAAGGTTTCGCCGAAATTAAAAAACAGGAAAAATGTCAAGATCGCGCTAGAGAATAAAAAGAATTTGACATTTCAATTGGTAAATGGACTTAATTTTTGTGCATGAAATGAAAAACTTTGTTGTCGGTTTATTTTGAACTTATTCTTTTTTAATCTCATATTTATAAAATACAAATAATTTTTATATAACTTGAAAGTTTATAATATTTCGTAGACCACCGAGAACAAGAATTTTATAGCTTGGATGAAATACCTATTATCGTTCTTAGTATCGTAAATATTGTTCTGTCAAATGCATTAAATGTTTAGTACTTTAACAAAGCACATAATCTACTAAAATATCTATTATTATGTGAAAACCATTAAAAGATGTTTCAGAAAAACACCACAAATATTTTATTCTGTAAACATTCTTCTTACTATTCGTACGTCATAGTTTCACTGCTGGACAGAGTACTCCCAGCTTTATTTCCAATTCTGGATCAAACACAGTTCTAAGCCAATCTCTTTCTGTTGTACATATTACTATCTCGTAGATTGAGGATTTTTGTTTTACGGATGACTTTTGATTGGTTAACAAATTTGAAAATGCCCCATGTAGGGCACCAAAATTGCATTTATTTATTCGCTTTATGAAAAAAAATGCATGGCTGAGAGACTCTTTAAAGAAGGCCCAGCAATTTCTTTCTTCCCACACTGTTGAAAATCAAAATTTCCAACCTTTTGTTTGGTGAGGATATTCATGGATAAAGCAAGCTATTTTTTTTGCAAAAGCCAGGGATGAATCCGGCGTAACTGCAACAAGTTTTTACTTTTTCTCGTAACGAAAAAAAAACGTACCTATTATGAGAAGCGAACTCGGAATGGATGTTCGCAACAACCGACGATCAAAGCACTCAACCAACACCTTTTAATAAAGACTTCGGGAACTGTTAGAATTTCCTCATCACGATTTTCAAAATTGTAACTGCGCTATAGGAAAGGGGACACTTTTCTAAGCATATTAGAACAAAAATTTTCAAGGATTATCCAAAAGTTTTCGAAAAAAATCCATTTTAAAAATGTAAAATTTACATGAATTTTCGATACACCTTTTAACACGGCTGCATGATTAGCCGATTTTGTGTAAGGCAAAACAATTTAAAAATATCCCAGAAGAATGACAGAACTCGCCAAGGGTGGAACTCGAAGCCATAGAACTCGTCCGGGTGTCGACACTAGTCCGGGTCCGGACTCGACCGCGACTGACAACAACATTAAGAGTATATCAAAGCACACGTACCATCAACAAAATGAAGAGCAGGGAAATCAACGTGATACCAATCGTCACGCATCGGGGTATATCATATTACATCTCCGTGCTTTTCGTAATTTTAAAATGCCGTTTTCTCGAAATGTAATAAACGGTCCAGGAATTTTTCTTTTTTAAAACGCTCGGAAAATTGTCCTATTTCCTATAGTGCAGTGCAGTTGAAATTTTGAAATTCGTGATGAGGAAATTCTGACAGTAACCAAGACTTCCAATATTTGGAATATTTAAAAAGGTGCTTGAGCTCAAAACTAGAGCAGCTGACAATAATTATTATCAAAAATATTATGGGTGTTGTACAACTTTGCAGATGAAAAAAATGAAAAAAAAGTAATAAGATAAAAAAACTTATCTTATTGCTGCTTTTGAAAATAGCTGAGTGGCTGCTGTCGCTCGGTCTTTCAGGTGTTTAAGAAATCCAATGACGAAAAAAAATCAAAAAAACACAATTTTTTTGAAATTGGCGTAAATCCACAAGAAGGAGCGGTGGTAACTCCAGTAATTCTCGCTACACAAAATATCACCGATAACTACCCAAAATCAAAGGTAAAAACCTACTTTTTCTGTCCACAAAATCTGGCTTCTTTTCTGATCACCCCGCACACATTTTCTCTTATCTCCCGTCATGCACCCAAATCGTCTTGCATCAAAATATTCTTGTATCACTAAAATACAAATATGAGGTGTAGCCAAAAGAAAATAACAACATTCAAAATTTTGTTACAACTTTACTTTTTGTTTTATACTAACGACGTACGAATAAACTCAACAGAAACCAATTATTAGGCACCAATATAATTCAGTAAATTCCAACTTAATTTCAATAATTTTATTTAAATGGCAATAATTCCACATTGTTATCATCATAACATCCATGTTAATTCTAGTCCAATTTTAAATAATTTTTTTTTAATATTTTCATTCCTTTTTTTGCAGAAATAGAAGCCTACGTCAGTTATCTTTCATGAACTTTCACATAATAATTCTAATTCAATTCCAATAATTCCGTTTCAATTTGAATATTTTCATGTCAATTTTAATAATTCAATTCCATGCCCACTAATTCTGATTAAATTAGAACTACTTATACAACTAATTCCTAAGCTGTCAACTCACTACTAAAAAAACGTCAAATCTTTAGACCCTAGTTTCTTAATCTACTCTTCCCACATTGAAATTTAAAATCAATATATTTATTGCATTAAAAGTTTTTGACTTATAGTATAGAGAATTTGAAAAATAATAGCTAAATTTATCCTTTCTATTTACATTTTGCCGATGATGAAAGAAAACACTAAAACCCTGTATCCTAATTTGTTGTTAAGAACGAAATTAAATGCTACCAAAATTATCTATTTACCATAACAATTTAGCATTGCAATTTCTATGATGAGTGCATAAATCACCAAGTTCTATATTTACGTTATTTTAACGTTATTTTGATTATATCACGAGAAAACTAATCCGAAGTATATTCTAACCCAAAACAGTAACAAATAAAAATAACTATCTACATTTGTTTATTGTTCAACTAATCAGAGGTTCAATATAATTGAGAAGGTAATATTATGTCAAATTAAATTCTAATTAAGCCACAAAATATGTAATACCATAATAATTTAAGAGTATATTTTTTGTTGATTTTATTTAAATTAAAAAAAAAGTCTAGTTTGTTCAAATATGAAATTTAAATTCAAAATATTCCGTAAAAAATAAAGTTTTGTATGAAACAGGTGTTAAAATGTATTATTATCAAAACTGGTATAAACGACTATTTTTTTTTAATCCAGCATTTGTTACAATGCAATGCTTACAGAATATGCAAAATATTAATAAAATGAATTAGTTAGTATGACGAAAACATTTGCACAGTTAGTTACCGTATTAATATGTATAAGAATAATTTGTACATTCAGAACATGAAACATGTTTATATCAATAAATGTATACATTATTTTCTGTATTTGGTTTTAGCAGTATAAAAATAATCAGTTTACAACTCTTTCACGTGGAATATACCATGGGATTTTAGTTTTTTTTCAATTTATTTATTTATATTTGTAGAATGCATCAAGTTTAGCTTTTTAATATTTTATAAAAACTCAAAATTGTAGTGTTGGTATAATGTTTTATTCAGAATAAACTAAAAAAGAACGAAACAAGTTGTAAAAGAAGTTTTAAGAACAACACCTAGGGGAAAGCTCAGTGTAAACAAGTTTTATTTGTGAGCTGAAAAATTCTCAATGGATTAAATTGATTTCTGAATAATGTACGCTTCTACTAAAATTATTAAAATTTTCAAATACATAATTATATTGAACATCAAAGTGGAAACCCCTTGACAATTTTATTTACAAAAGTTAACCAAGTTGAAGTCACTTTAAGAGTTCGAGGCGGGATAATTGGGAGTTTGTTTAAGACGTTAGTGAAGATAAACACAAGACTAGCCAACTGTTGGAAGCTCGTTATCAAATTATTCAGCGGTTAATGTAATGAAATCACGAGTTTCTAAGTAACAACAATAACACGATGGAAAGCGAAAAAGCGTTACCGCAACTTCAATTTGTTTTACTTAGACGTCTCAAATTTAGTTTCGAACTGCATGTAGCAAAGTTGCTTATACTTATTATATACATAGTTAACGTTGTTTTCCATACATTTATCATTTATAACTTTACCTACTTAAATATTACATAATAATACGTATTTGTTAACTTCCTATAATGTACGAAGTACTATTGCATTTTACCATGTAATTAAATTTAAACTTTCACTCAAAGTACCTACCGCTTAAAGTAAAATAACCTAACTAATAGAAAAATCAATAAAAACTATTTAAATTATCACGAGCATTAAATTGGAAACTTACTTCTCACTTTTTGGTAAAAGAAAATTATTACAAGAGCAGGAAAATGTCGTTAAAATGCAAAAGAAATGAGTCATATGTTTATGTCAGCGATTCATCATAGTACTAAAGCTTCTAATTCTCTTTGATTTATAGGAAAAGAACTCGCCCAATTTCCTGTTCCTTTTTAAATTTCCTTCGCCTTCTTATATGGTTTTGAATATTCGAGCTCCAATTTGACACAAATAACTTAAATTTTCTCGAGTTCTTTGTATAAATAATTACTTTTCATTACAGTACAACTATTTTATTCAAAGTTACAATACTACTTTTAAATATTTATATTACAACTTAACTACATCCTAGATTTCCATAAGAACATTTTATGTAGTAATTATAAAAATTAATTTATCTTTAAAATAAATGCATTTGTTAACAACAAAAGTTATAGCAGAACATGCAAAAATAATTTAATTTTCTTTCTGTTAAAGTACTTCAGGTGTGATAGTAATAACAAATAAAAGATAATACATAAACATTTTTATTATTTAGTTGACTAAATTATCGCTGCTGCTTTACTGTAAAAAATAGTAGTTAAACCCATAAGTAATCTAAGTTAGTGCTAATCCGAAGATGTTTGATAAAGCTATTCGAATACAACTGACCTCTGAAGATAGGAAACAAAAAGCTTAACAGTTCTAATAGTTCATGAAGCTCGTCTACGGGTACTTTAATTTTTAATTCGTTAATTTGGATAAAAGACTTGAGATTTACTACAGTTTTTTTTTTACAAGACAATGTAAAAAGAAATCATTGATAAATACAAGGCATCTTAGAGGTTAAAAAATGAGATCTGATTGAATTAACAATATAATATGTATAATGTAATACAGTTCAGTAGCTTTCAAATATTTTGATTTTAGTCTGATGTATCAGGAGCCAGCTCTGATATGATGTTATTCAGTTATGTTATACTAAAATATAATATGAGATTTTAGTTTATTTTCTATTTGTTTTGGTAAAGAAACGGTAAACACAAGAGACAATCGTTTCCTTAGAGATATCTCATTTTCTTGTAAAAGTTATTCGTACGTAAAGTGGCCCGTAACATTTACGTTTTTAAAAATCAGATTTATTTTATACATCATAATTTAAAATGAAGTAGACATTTTGTACGGATGCGGAGTAGAGAAGATTGAAATAATGAGTTAGTGAAGTGTTTCGTGTGCAATTTCTATGTCTTTTGACGTAATAATTCAGTAACTAATTTGGTTAATTACGGTCCAGAGCACATACGATCTGCTGTCAAGTTAATGCAATTACTACCAACGATCCGTTTTATTTGTGATCTATATAATATATCTACACGCTAGCGAATAAATTGATGTTTCAAATTGTTCAATTTCTCTTCCAAAAATTCGTTTATATGTTAACTATTTCATTATAAATTTAAATTTCAATGTATAATATTAAAATAAATATTACTTTGCTCATATGAGTAATATGTAGGTAGGTACCTAATATTAATTTAAATTTATATCTCTACAAGAATGGTATCAAGTGGAAGTATTCACACTCGAATACTCAGTATAATGTTCTGACAGGTCATCATACTTCAGTATTGCAACCCTCTCCGCACTGTCATGTTTTGTGAAACACTCAAAGTGACGCGTGATTTGTCGTAAGCCTCCGGACACCAACAGTGTTGTGTTTATGACGGAATAATGTAATTTCAACATGTTCTTTTGTTCTATTTTAATCAAGTAAGAACATTTTTAATAATTGTATAATTCTGTCAAATGCAATGGCAAATGTGTTTGAAATTGACATGAAAATCTAATTTTATTTCATTATTGCAGCAATGCATTTTGTAATTAAAAATTTATACGGTTACATATAGTTTCTAAAATTATTTTCAAAACCCATTTGAATTAACCCTCTGTTCCTCACCGAGGACATAATGACATCTGGAGCTCAAGATTCTAGAAAAATGATTGACACAAATACAATAATTGCAAAATATTTACCATCAGCTGCAAAACCTTTAGGATACTTTGAATTTGCTTGTTACCAAAAACAACATCTGTATTTTGTTTCTCCTAATTAGTCGTGGAAAAGATAACGTATCTACAATATCTGACTCTGTGAACTGTTTAAAAGATAGTCGCCCATTGAATCAAAGTGACACCAAACCAAGTGTACTCTCGGGTAAAGATTTATTGAGTAAGATTTACTTTTGATAGGGCTCTAGGAAGATAAAATTGAACTTTTATAAAGGTCGTCGCTTTTTCAAATTTTAAACTTTGGAAAGCCATGGAAAAAATTTAATGAAAACAAATGTCAGCTTCAGGTAGAAACCATTCAATGTTCCCAATGTTGCCCAAAAGATTATTTTAATTTATCGCAAAAAATAATTGGCTTCTCTAACTATAAGCGGCTACTAAAACTTAAGGCTGTTCTCCGAGACTTGCCATCCCAATGCATGAGAAGGAATTCCGTGTTGTGCAAAGACAGCAGACTTGACGTGTAGAAACTTTGTAATGTTTTAAAAGTGTAAACAAGTGTAGAAAAATTAATACAAATCAAGGAGAGACGGTAACCTGATATCCCTACTATCGTACTATGGTTTTTAACGAAGGTATTTAAATTTATATTTATTTTATAATTATGCTCTAATTATAAATGAAATAATTTTCGTAATGTTTTAAAATTATTTTTTTCGACAATTTTATGAAAGCTTACGATGATTTGACTATATAACAGTGACTGTCGGTTATAATCGTGTAAAGTATAATTAAATCAATTTGTGATTTAAAAATAATCCCTTGTTTTTTGAATTTATAGATACGGCACCGAAAAATGAGTGTCGCCTAAGTCCGCGTTTCCTGTTACTTTCAAAAACAATTACATTTTCTGTGCAGTAAAATTCAAAATTATCTTGAAATTATTGAATTTCTTTCCAAAGACATGCTATAAGCATAAATCATAAAACTGATTTTCTATTTTTGATGTCGGTGTTCTTTTGTTTTGATGATATTGAATCCTTTGATCTCAAGTGCAAATACAGAATTTCGTTTAGGGGGAGTATTTTATTTGTGTGATTTTACCAATTTTTCAGAAAATGCATTCTAAACAAAAAATTTGATAAAATCTTAGGATGTTATCCATGTAATACTTGCATTTAAATAATTCTGTTGGTCTTAAAAAAATTTGATATTGGTTAAATAAAAGTGCGTAAGTAGTCATAGCATTCGTATAATGTTACACCGTGGTTACATCATAACATAACATTTATCTTTCTACTAAAAGTTGACAAAGCAATTTTTAATTTTATGTTAAACAGATGAAAAAATTTTATTTTAAAACATCAATATAAATAGGAGTTTTTTAAATTTAAAGTTTTGATTTTTGAAATTACATACTAACGTAATATGTCAACTTGCCATATTATAATATGGTACACCTTTAAAATTCTTAAAAAAATACATTTGTTTGTTACCGTATGTATGTACATACTACATCGTACATACTCACCCTTTTAGACAAATTGATTTAAACATACTTTCATAACACCAAACCAATAAACCTTTTATTTAAAAGAATTTTTAATTCATACCTACATTTTTAAATAGTAAAAATTATAACGGTGTACATAGTTTATTTATGCAGTATGTAAAATTATATTATGCTTTATACACTGGCTTACTAGTATTTTCGATAAGAATAATAAATTATTGTAAGAGAGGCAAAACATTCCTTCTCAATTTATATACTTTTTCTACACGTCAATTGTAATTACGTGAAGCAATTTAAACTTTAGGTCGTAATCACGTTTAAACTAATTAAGATATCAAAATTCTGTCTAAGCCAAAAGTTTCTAAAAATCGAGATTTACAAAATAACGGAAGATCTCAAATTCAATGGTTTTTTGGCTTTTTTGTAAAAACCAAAAAACTTATTCAAAAAAGGATATTCGTATAAAGGCTTGTAATAATCTAATACAGATTCTGTCAAAATTTCAAGTCAATTGGTCCAGCCGTTTAGAACTTATAAAAACGAACTAAAAGAACAGCCTTAAGAAATTTAATTTTAAAATGTAGAACCAGCTAATCAGCAAGGAGTTCAAAACAACTACAGAGGAGACGAACTAATGCTATATTTTAACAATAATTGCCTCTAATAATAAATGCTGGTCCTATGTTTCAACAAAACACGTGATTAAAACTTAAGCACTAAAAATATTAAATATTATTATTAAAATATATAAAGTATTTAAATAAAGAAATCTTCCAGATCAAACCCAAATAATACCAGTATGAAAGGTAAATTTTGACAACTATCATATTCTTACTGATATATCTCTATTTTTTTTGAACGATTTTGAGGACTCTCTAAGCTACTGAGTAGCTTTTGTAGAAGAATTTGAAGTAATAAGCTGCCTAGTAGCAGCTTAGTTATCTTTAAAGTAAAATATGCTTAGTATAAACTTTAAATGATGCTATGTTAGTATAATATCTAAAGTTAAAGTTATAAACTTATAAACTACTCAGTCGCTAAGCAAAACTGAGCGTCTGTGAATGCACCCTTTGTACTTCAAATCTCAACATTACAATTATTTTTGTTTTCAAATGCAAGTCAAACCAAGCAAAAATCTACCAGGACTTCGCAGATTAAATATTACTGAAATTTTAAAATTGAAATTTAAAATGACACTAAATCATATAACTTTTCATTATTATTAGAATAAACCGAAAAACCGATTGTATTGTCCTTCTCGCTCAAATTCAAATTTAACTAAATAGAAACTAAAATATTCTAGAACAATGTGACTATAAAATCATGTCACATAACCAACAATATGACACTAAGCGACAGCTTTTGTGCTTCCAATAAGAATCAGTAATATAATCAAATGTCCCATAAACAAATTCGTAGCTTCTGAAATGTATGTAACATTTCCAAATTAAGAGGTCAACGTTGTTTACATACAACAATCACATTTTTTTAATTTCAGTAAAGAACTAAACAAATCCTAGCTCGAAAAACGAGTAATTCAAACTCTCTCGAATTATTCAAATTCAAGTTTTCGTTAAAATAAAGTGACTTTTTTAAAAATGTGATGACAGCGATTTAATTCAGTAACAAAGTGTCCCTAAAGTTTTGTCGCATCAATTTCGACAATGGAACTTTCGGATTCATGCATTTCCGCAGGTTATAATAAAAATTGTATTTTATATATTATGAAATATTTATATGTGAATTACTGAGTAAATAACAAAAATGTGATGAACACCGAGTATTACAGTAGTGCTGAAAGCTCAAGTAGCAAGGATTAAAATTAAACAATAAATTAAGTTTAAAAAGGTTATAGGTCTTGGATTATCTTGAAACTTGTTTTAATATTTTGATTTAATATAAAATTAATTAAAATCTCCCTTCACTTCTCTGTCGTCAGTTACTCCAAAAAATATATTTCTACACTAACTTATTATATCTTTGTATATTTTAAGTGTATAATATGTAACTTTTCTACTTTAGAACAGATTATTAAGCTTGTAAATGTTCCTTGACATGAAATGAGTTTAATACTCAGTTTTATTGAGATTTTCAGAAAGAAATTAATAATTTAGCAGCTAAATAAAATGAAATATAGCACAGAATTTAAAAACTTTTAAACTCTATGTACATGAATAATTTGTAATTACTGTTCTAAATAAATAATATTAAGATAAATATTGAGCTGTTGTAACTTTTACAAACTTGATGTACATTTTTACTAATATCGAACAATTGAAAACTATTATAATTGCTTTTACATTTAAACCTTTACTAAGAATTCGCCAGGGGCTACTTATAAATTCATAATTTTTTTAAATAAATGATTCAATTAATAAACAAAGAGGGTTATGTTTGTAAATCCTGTTATGTGGCTAGGAGTAGGTATCTCTAGAGATGTCGAATCCATTAGTGTAGTTTTCCAAGTTGAGGATGTAATACTGCTGCAACAGATTAGTATTACAGCTTCCTGCCGAAAACAGGACAAAGCACCCTCATAACGTTCAGAATGCTATTACCTGTTCGGCAATTCCCAAATTTCGACACAAATTACTTTAAAGAGAAAATTGAAAACAGCTGGATATTAAAAGCATAGGAAATTGTTACAAAAAGAAAATTTGAGAGGGTGTACAACCTTTAAAAGAAAATATTCCCCTTAAAAGCTCAAGTATAAGCGCAATATTTATGCAAAAATTTAATAAATCCTCTAAACATCTGTACGTACATGTTATGAGATATACTAACAAATAGTCTCATATTTTCTTTGAGATTCCCAGAGCAATTGCCGAGATCCTCGAGTCCCTAACCGCTAAGCGGTAGTCTACCCCAATCTCTACTCACCCCATCTAACATTTCCCACCGTTGCAAGGGTAGCCAGCTGAGTGATTCACTTAACGAAATGGCCAGAGCCCGTCATGCACATATCTCTTTGCTTCATCCTTTAATCGCCTAACATCTCACAACTTCCCCCTATGTTTTCGACAATGTATTTTCAGTAACACCAGCAACAAAAAAATTTCAATCCATATCAGTCATATCTATTGAAATCGCTAGATTTGAAATTAAATTCACCAATTTAACCAAAGTTTATACTATCAATTTAAATTTAAATTGAGTTGATGTCAAAAGCAATCGTGAAATATGAAACTAAATTTATATAGTCGAATATACTTTGTTCCAAGAGTTGAATTAATATAAAATCATTAGACTTATTTTCATTGCGCATAAAAATTGAAAAACCAAATTATTTTAGGTGTAAAATAAAATATCGAATTATTCGATTAAATGAATTGTATGCAATAAATGAAATAAAACTTGCCAAATTAATTTTTGCCAACTTATGTCCCCAACGGGGACACGCCCGTTAGATTCTTTAAAGCAAACGAGTTGAAAACTCATAATTTATACCGTGTCGTTGGGATCTTGAATGTTTCTGAACATTAAATTATTGAAAAATGAAACTCGAAATTTTGTCAACGTGTTAACGTGGTTTCCTCGCGTTAAAATATAACTGCAGGCAACGCAAAAAAATTGCAAAATTTGCTTTTAAACGAAAAATCAAAGCTTCAAATAAAATGTAGTATACGATTGGTTAATAAATTATTGCCTAGCAATAGTTTATCCTAAGATTATATTTATTGCTTTTTATAATTTTAGTTGGATAATATAATAATAAAAATGTGAGATGCGATTTGATGTAGGTACGATTAAAAATCAATTACTGGAAGCGAGTTTTTGGCTTGTGCCTGTAAACCTATTACATTAAAATATATATTCAGGATTTTTTTCTGTCGCATATAAATAACATGATATCTGGAGACCTATACTGGAGGAGTTCGGAGCTTAGAATGCGATGTCTCTAATCTCCGGAAACTATCGAATCCTTCGAATTCCGATATCCTGATCCGTCCATAACTTGCAATATATTCACGACGTTTACAATTTAAAAGATTTTCCATTGATATGCATACATAAATAATTTTTAACAAAATTTTTAATAATTCGCTAAAAGTTTTCGCGAAATTTATTTATTTTTTGTTCTACGAATATTCAGTGCTAACCAAACTTTTAATTACCCTTGTCTATGATCAGTAACGTAAAATATTTCAATATTTATATAATAAGATCTACACTAATTACTGCAATGCTTTTACTACTAAAATGGAAAATTAGATATTTAAATTCAAAATACACTTCTAATTATACGTAGCTTAAATAATACTCTTGGTATAACAGATCAAATTTAATTAAGCATCAGATAACCATATTAATTTAAATAATTGAAACTAAATCTGTTCTATAACTTCTACTTTGCTGCTTTCTAATATTTGAGAAGTAATAATTAGTTTGTTACAATATTAGTATTAAAAATAATTTATGAAAACTGACGACAATAATTATAAAATTATTTGAATAATTTAATCTTCAAAAAACGCTCGAAAATATTTGTTCTTGTGGCAAAAATAATATATTGATTTATAATTTATTAGTTCAATGACAAAGTTGACTGATTTCGGCAATCACAAAAGTTCTTTTGCTCCGAATAAAATGCCTGCTATTTTTTTACTTAAAGCAATTGCTTCACATAAAGTGAAACTCTAAATTTTCTAACGGAATGACAAAGAAATCTTTTTATTTTGTTTTAAGAAAGTAAATATGTCTTCGCTTAAGATTAAAATTCAATTATATAGCATTATTGTTTGGTTTCAGTTGAAAATTTACTTTTACAATAGAAAAATAAATTAAAATTAAAATTATTTTTAGTGACATAACATAACAAGTTTCTCTGACGTTCGTTTGGTGAAAAAGTTTGTTACTCGTTTTACAGGTTTGCATGAAATAATTATTTTTTAAAATAAAATTCATTAAGCTTCTACAATTGTATATATTATATGAATGAAAAATAAGGTAAACATATTTTCTTTTTTAGATCCTGCGCAAAAGATGTAAACTAGCTTAATAGCAAATTAATAGTTACCATTGGCCAACTAGTTGAAATTAAAGGATATGCTGAGAATTTTATGATTTTAACAATTTGCACGATCCCTACTACAGTTATGAAAAAATGTTTTTAAGTTACGCGGTTGCCAAGCAAAGCGGAGCAAAAAAAGCAGAAAAAAGCACAAGAAAAAAAATTAAAAAACTGGAATAAAAATAAATGAATAAATCAAAATGTGTTGAGAATTTTACAGAATTAATTAATTTTTTAATTTTTCTTAGAAGGGTAGACAACTGATTTAATTTGATTTTCAAGTCATTTGCATATAATACCATTTCATCGCTTGCGTGTTTTAAAAGTAATATTATTGATTATTTTAGTTTTTTTTGTAGCCTCAAAAAATGCCATTTAAAGGTTTAAAGGCTTTTTAAGGTGATATTAACTTTCATTTCTTTATACTTTTAGCTACGCGCTGACACTTTTTTTGGATTGGTTCCATCGCCACGCTAATTAGAGCACTTACTGATCATGGTATGCCAGATCTTCTGTGATCATTGATTAAAGCGGTCCATCGCATCGTCTACGATATATTGCTATATTACATCCCTCTGAGACTTTTGAGCTGCTCAAGAAAATTATCAAGTCTTCCTGGAACTTGAGCTGTTTTATTCAAATTTGGCTGAATGCCTTCATAACTCTTAACTTTTTCCACAAAATGAAAAAATGACTACAAATGACGAATAAGCAAACGTAAACGATGGTCAATAGATGGCACATTAGACAGCTATACATAATTTGGACAGGAGTTACAGGAGTACCTCAGTGAGTTACTTTTGTTTCTCAATACAAATTTTTTTACAATAACTATGACACTTTTTTATTATAACAAACACGTAGTAGTTTCTGACCAGGAAAACAATTTCTTGTTGTGGTTTTTAAGGTATTCAAACTTTGAACTCCTACTTAAATAAGGTTATCTCACTAAATAAGCGTAGAATAAAAAAATATCTATTTCATTCCGTGTTTTTCAACTTTAAATATAGACCTGTCCAAATTTTTTCGAACGGTTAAAAAAACGAATATATGCGTGTATATTTAGTGTACGCGTAATATTTTGAGATTCTAATTTAAAAGACTATACGTTTTCTCTTTTTATATTGTGTTAGGTAATTTTGTAGAATCAATTGATTAGTTTGGTATAAAAATTAAATTAAATGCTAGATTTCAGCTGTCCACTGCAAGATACTTATTCCAATAGACTATTTGTCAAACGCAAAAACGTTATACGTGTTTGAAATATTATCACATTCGCATCAATCATTGTACTGAACGATTTTCTCCGAGGGTGCCGGACAGCAATTAATCAATCAATTACAAACGGTTTTGTTTTCACAAGGGTCAATCATCAATCAGGTATAGGTTTATGTGTACTTTCAATAAATACCTTAATAATACTGACATAAGTAAGGCAGTGTTCTCATTTACTGCATTCACTATTGCTTACTATAGATGGAAATAATCATACCATATTCACGTTTTTGTCACGTTATATAACATTCTTGATATAACATTTTATTAACTGTTGTACATAATTTTTTAAAAATATTTTAATATAATTTAATACGTTTTCTATGTGATTTTCTTTCTATATACAAACCAAATAAGTCTCGAATCACTTATCACAATTAGATTTGCTTACATATGCATTTTGATGTGTGTTTTAGTTATTCGAAGTAGATAGAGTAGACCGATTCTGGTTCCCGAGCCTTCTGTAAGATTAAGATGAAAAAAAAATGTGAGTATATTCAAAGTCATTCCAAAGACTTAAGTAAGACAGTAATACAATGCCTAATAACACTATAGTAATTATTACCTTCTTGTAAAAATAAGTAATCTAATTGTTGCATTGCAATTTCATTATTAACTTAATAGTTGGCTTCACCAACATTTACCCGTGAAATAATTGCCATATGCCATCAGCTCCGTGTGAAAAATCCCGAAAGTAAACTATAAATGCGATTTATTAAAAACAAAATATTGCATTCGGATTATTCGAATCAAACCTTTAATTCAATTATTAACCGGTAAAAAGTTTAAAAACTGCGATCATCCAAGTTTTACCTTGTTAAATTTTTAACTTATTTTCAACAAGATTACTAAAAGCAATTACTACATTGATGTAACGAGTTCTAATTTTTTACTTGCATCATTGCGTGCCACAGGATTGCAAGCTTCTAAAAGAAGTTTATGCATAAGAGCTTTTCCAAACCTCACAATAGCAGTTAACCAATAGTAGATAATATTACAGTAACTCTTGTTTTTTAATTTCGATATTTCAGCAATTATTAGAATACTATCGTACTTGATCGTAATATTTAGTGATGTGCAATAATAATTTTAAATTTATACTGCCTATTTGTAGACTCATTGTGCTGATTAAGTAGCTTTTAAAAGTTTAAAAAACATTGTAGACTTAAAAATTTCATTAGTAGATGGAAAGTTAATGTTTAAGCAAAACAATTTTAGGAACTGCAGATTCGATTAAAAAAAAGTTAATGTAAAAATAAAAAATTGCTTTAGAGTCGTTTATTTTTTTGTAAAATTAGAAAAAAACATTCTGTTGTCGTTAATCGCAGTCAGTTAATCTTAAAATCGATCATTCGCCATCATTAGAAAAACAGACGCATGAATAGCGAGTGTACTATAGAAAACGTAACCAAGCACTTCATTAGTGGAACGGTTTGAACTTTAATTTGTTGAGGTCCGAAAAACTTCCAAACTTAATGGCTTTCAAGCAAAAGGGAAGTTAATCAATAAAACCTTTGGTTTCTATTCGTCTTTAAAAGTTTTCGTGGGTACAACTTTATTGTTAATATAGCTTTGAAGTACTGATTATTATGTTTTCAATTTACAAAAGCAATGAATTACATTTTCTAAATTATTATTCTAACTACTTGTTGATGAATAAAAACTTTTAAATATTAATTTCAGAAATTAACCAAACCAAAATATTGGTTAAAATTACCAAAACCGTATTAAATTATTATTGAATCAAATTAATTTTCCAATCAAATGCAAGTTTTATACTTGTCAAGATTTGAAAATAATAAAAAGTATTCAACATGTTGTTCTTTAAATTAATTTCAAATTTAAATAACTCTAAATTTTTTAAACAATCTTGAAAGTTAAAAATTTTAAATACTAAATTGTTGGTTCATTATAATATGTAATAAAACAATTGGAAAAAAATAGTGCAAATCGTTGCTATTCAATCGTCAGTTGGTCGAATTTTACGCTAGTTTTTAATCCCGTTGGTCTAATAGCAGTTGAATGAAATAGTTATTTCAATTAAAACACTTTTGAACTTAATAAAACATGCAAGTTATGTAATGAAATGCATTAATTTAACATTTATTATAAATTATATATTGTTTCATTCTGTAGCCCTCAGCTATAGATTACGTTGCTTGCTTTATTTTATTACTTGTTGTATGTTTTGTCTTCATTAAAATATTTAAATACATAATATGTATTAACCCATCTAGTGATAACTTATAACAAATAAATTACTATTTATTTTCTTCTTTAGTTTAATTTAGTTAATTGAGCTTTAGAAACATGTAACCGATTTAAAATACCTAGTAAAACTTGAACAATTTATACTATGTACATAATGTATATTTAGAATAATAATTATATTGTGTACACTAAAGGCGGTTAAAGCACTTTTTGGTCATGGCATACCCACAACAATACAACAATATTGCTCTAAAATTATTGTTTCATCTACTACATTTTGATGATTCCGGAACTTTTTTATTTAATTTAAAGTACACCCAACACGAATTATTACAAATGTTAAAATAATAAAGTTTAACTGTTCAGTACAGAATACATACTCACATAGAAACATAATATTTAAAAAACACTAAAAAATGACAAAAATATACATTTAACAGGTTAGAACTTAAAATATTTGAATAAAAAAGAAACAGAATTCTGAAAAATTACGTTACTATAAAAATTTTTTAAAAATAAAAGTTTGTAATACGATATAAAGGCGTTTATTTCACAATTATTTTTGATCATCAGTCGTATAGAACATAAAAAAAACGTAAAAATAATGAGAAATAACAAAAATATACCAAAGAAAGATTGAAAAAATTAAAATTCAAAAATTCAAAAAATTTATTTTACTTTAGAATGAATGCGTGTGCTTACTAAATAACCAAAAACTAAATTAACCAAAAACTGGTTAAAAAATAACCAAATAAATTAAAAAAATTAAGATAAAAATGAATTTTTATGATAGTTATTAATTTGTTTATATTTAATATAATATGTAACAATAAATTCAGTTATAATGGAAAATAATTTAGTTAGTATAAATTAAATGCTTAGTGAAAATAATAAATATCCTGTTTAAGTTTAAATAAAAACTCAACAAGATTCCATAATGCAACTGCGACTGTTGCATTCCGTGAACAACTGTTTCTAGATTGCATTGTAGTTGTATTGAAAACTTAATTTAATGATAATCCGACAGGGCTTTATCTTAAATTACAAACCGTGTTGCTTTTCTCAATATAAATTGGATTACGACAGCACAAAATAGTTTTCTTAGCAACACAAAAATTTATTAGATATGACAATTCAAAACTTTGTGATTGAGTTTTCTTGTGCCGAATAAGAAAGATTATAAAAAGTTTGACGATTGAATGCTTTTCATCTTTATTGATTATTTGATGTCACAAAAGAATCTTTTCAAAGATTTGCTAGCTGAAATAAAGTAAAAAACTTATCGGAAATGAAAACTTCTCTTTGCGTTGAATTAATATTTTGCACTTGTGCTTTACAACAAAAGCTACCAAATAAGAAAGCCCTAAATTTGATCGATATCTTTGTACGTTTACCGCAAGGTATCTTAATACGTACTAACTTTGAGATAAGCAACTGTATTTTGTGACTCAACAGCAAAAGGTTAGCCACAGGTCAGCCTCTCTCACGTCGTAGAGTAATTACTAGTGCCCATGGGATAACAAACACCCGTACAGGCAATGTTGATATGCACTAACACAGAAACAACCCTTTAGAAAGCGCACTTTTGCTATATTACACAAAATTCGTGCTCATAATGAAATAAATAAATGAATTCGAAAGTTTTCAAATAATATATAATAGAGAACAGACTAGAAAATTCTACACATGAGGCATAGCTTGGTTAAATAACCAATCATATAAATAGCAAAGTCGCGACAATTTTTCAAATAAGGGTAGACAGAAATTTTTTATCCTTTTCTTTACTCGATGGAAATTTTCGAATTTCTATACCACTTGAGTGTAGTCCGATGTGAGCTCTGATTTAGAAGAGAACAGTAATTCTGGGTTTGACTATCGAAGTTGAAGTTTGTTTCGCATTATATTTACTTCAATGTGGTCAAACGAGCAAACCGTTAGTAAAAAATAGATTAATTTAAAAAATCTATTTTGTGAAGTAAAATAAATCATATTTATTAAAATATTCACTGCAAGCAAAACAGACTTAAATTGAAATAACTCGAGAATAATTGAATAAAAACATGTTACCTAAAATCTCTCCATGAAAATAATTTGATTAAATTAGTTCTCTAATTACAAACGTAGGCATAGAAAGGCTTAAATATATACTACATATTCACAATTCACTGTGTCGAATTTTATAGCATGAGAAGGAATCTTAGCAAAAAGTAGAATTTTGCATGAGATGATTGGAATTATTTTGATATATTGAATGTAATTACTACAATATACAAATAACATGTTGGATACTGCTGATATGGTTTCCGATCAGGCTAAATCTTCATCTCGCAAAAATCCCTTGTTCAATTTAGTAGTGAAATCCTTAAATTCCCAAGGCATGCAGACTTTATACGGAGAAAGCAATTCTTAGTAAAATATCTCTAAACCTAACCCAATAAAAATCCGCTATCGCTTGCGAAATATTAATGATATATTACTTATAAAAATATATTACGATGTTGAAATTTATTACAGACATGAAGCGAGCTCTCGATTTTATAGTTTATGACACATTTCTATAAATTATCGCATAATGAAATATTTTTAGTTCTGCAACAACCCATACAATATGGAGCGGAAATAATAGAATATATATCCGGTCATTTGTAAAATGACTAGGGTTAATTTGAGGATTATGGAAATACATGCGAATACTGTTACGACATCGTTATTTTATACCGTTATGTAAACTAGCGCTTTTACGCAACTCAATCCGATTACTAAATTACACCCACTACCTAACAGGATCAATTCTGCGTCATGGTAAAAAATTTCAAAAAAAGTTTTTAGTGAATGAACAGATGAAGCACTAAGCTTTAATATAATTAACTAGGTTTATGCAGTGATTTACTGATGTGTTTGAGTAAGTATACAATTACCTAGACTGATATTTTCTACTAGCTTAGTTTTGCACCTTCAATATAAGAGCCTATAATCTGAAAGTCTAAAACCATTAACGGCTAAACCTAAGCTAACGCTAAGCCGCCTGAAATAATGACTGAGATTCAATAAAGGTTGCGAATAGTTCGCCACGACAAAAGAGCAAATTGCAGCCCGTAATTAATGATTTGCGCATAGTTTTGGTTTTGTGATCAATTTAACTGTCTTCTAGAATTGTAATTTAACTTGTTTAAATGTTGATGCTTTTAGAATCTAATATTCTTGAAATTAATTCTATTAATTACACGATTTATTCAGACTGTTGTTAAATAGTTCTTGTTTCAAACTAACAATAAAACTTCTATTAAATTCGAAAGCAATTAAAATATTATCCAAACTTGTAGATGTTTAATTCTCGTTACTTGATCAATTAATTCTAAAATTAATAGTAAAATGCCCTGCGTAACCAAATTATTTATAAATATGCATTAGTATTTCCCCGATTATTAATATAGGCACTGTCTAAACGGATTCATCTTTCCATTTTCAGAAAATTACATTTTGCAGCAATAATTATATCTTTGAAACATTCTACATAATATAATTATATTTAATCTATATTATATACATCTATAGCAATATAGAAACTTGCAGATTTTTTACACTCCGACCTTCCAAATTCTCAAATATGTGAAATGGCAATAATCAAATAAGGGGCGCTAGGTGAAATAAATAAAACGCTAAATGAAGAAAGTTCCGCTATCACTTATACCAACAGTAGACTTTAAAAGTAGTGGTGACAAGTTTAATTTCTAAAATTACAAAAATATCTACTAAATCTAACGTTTGGGTTTAAGAGACACACATAAAAAATTTAAACTTTAATGTAGAACATGTCCAAGAAACCAAAAAATATAATGGAATATTTCTTACATTCTACATAAACTAAACCACTTTTATGCTCCCAAATGATTTAACGTTGCGACGACGACGCGACGTTGATATAATCGTTATAGAACGGCACAATATATACCATCCAAGAGTCAATTCCATAAACGATACCTATTTGTTACACAACTTAACTTCAGAAATAAATAAAACAGGTACAACACTTCAATCTGTGGTACAGATTAAACGTAGGTTTTTTTTGCACATATTTGTGTATAAGGCAAGTACTGAATTCAAAACAACATAAGTTTAATCACGTGTACTTCTTGGTCTTCAATTAACCAAAATTCATTAATTTATTACTCAAGCTTTTCAATGAACAGAAACCGAAACTTAAACTGAATAGAAATTGCAAGTTTACTGAATGAAGCAACCAAAATAAATACTTGTGGAACAAATTTTTAATTTGGTACTTAAAATTTATTCACTTTAAATAACATACTAAGTTCTATAATTACAATCAAATAAATCAAACCATAATGGATAAATCCAAAAAAACACACTACTAGAAACCTGTAAGGACGAGCTAGAGTGCATTACAGTACTGAATTAACCCAGACTATTATTGTTTTTAACTACGAATTTATTAATACAAAAACAAGTAAATATTCTACCTCCAGCCATTCTACATAAATTTTCGATGGGAGTAATTTATAATTTGTAAAGTAACCAGACTGGAAGTAACCAAGTATCATATGAGAAAATACAGATATCTGTATCTGTGTTTTACATATAATTATGTGATAGCCACTTTTTAACAAAAAAATATTATTTTAATAATAATAATGTGCAATTTGTTGGTAATAAAAATTTTAACCCATGATTATTTCTATATGTATTGTAGTGTCCGCACTAAGTGATTAAAATGGGTTGCGAACTTAGCAATAAGATAACTGTATTTGTAACTAGAGGAAAAAAACATTTTAACATTTTTATTACCAGTGTGTGTTTTATTTTTGTTTATTCTTTATTTTCATTTCAGTATGTTTAATATTTTATGTTTGTATCGTGACTCACCAAATGCCGACAACAGTCAAAATTTAAATAATAAAAAATCTAGATTTGAAAATGAAAGAACATTAAAGTACAACCAATGAAAAGCAGACACATTACAAAGAATATCCAACGGAATAAAAGAATCAATAAAAAAAAGAGAGTCAGAATAATTTGAGCAGAGCGGTCGGTCGATGAAAGTTTGAGAAAAATTTTATGAGTTGAATTAAGAGAGGAGTCGTGTTGATGCCTAACAGGCATACAAAAGAATTCAATAGAGGTTTATTCGTGTGAAGAATATTGTTTAAAGTGGAAGAAGAGTTGGTGATAAAAATAATTGTTTTTTTGGATTGAAGATATCCAGAGAGCAGTAGAAGGAAGAGAAAATAATCGAACAGACAAAGCTGTTCAAAGGAGTTGGAGATAAGAAGATCGCGTGTTATTTGTACACGATATTATTTCGAAAGAAGATAACGTTGGTTTCTTCAACAGAAAAGCTAGGGTCGGCTATTTGCGTGAGTTTTGCTTTTGTTAATATTTTTTTCCTATTTTATAACATTTTTGAGTTCCAAATAAAAATACAAATATCTTACAGTTATTTTATTGTCTTACTTGTAACAATTTTCGCATTCTAGAACCTACGTATCCCATAGACAAGATAGAAATTTTGTATGCAAAGGCGTGTTTAAGGTCGCAGCAGTATATATTGTCGTGTTTCGAAATGCAAAAACATTAATTTTGTTACTTTGTAAAATTACTTTAAAGTTTGAGTTTCTTTCATTATTTTTTTAAACACACTGTACAAAGTTTGTAAAATTTTAATGTAAATAAAAGGTGGAAGAAGACTAGGAGGGAGAACGGCGAGTGGGTCGATGCAAGGAGAATTAGGCGAAGGCCGTTGTGCCTGACGAAAGTCGACATATCCGATAATTGCTTTATTTTTATAAAAAAAATAAGTTAATTTGAGTTATGCTTTATTTTAATTACTTTAATTAAAGTGAAGTGCCAGAAAACATAAATAAAAATTGGAAGAATTTGTAAAAATATTCTATGTGCAAAAGGTGCATAGCAACAAATTTGAGACTAGCTGGGAGTCCAGGAGGACTCCAACAATACAACAAACTAACAAAAGTGAGCATTAAATTTATAAATTTTAAAATTTTAAAAATTGAAGAGTCTCTTGCTACAAAAAATGAATGCCCAGCAGTACATTTGGATTAATTAATTTTATGCCAAGAAATTTTTTATAAAATTGAAACAAGAAGGGGCATCTCAATATAAACATTATTATAATAATAAAATTTTTATTAGGTCTCTTGGATTTGTATTTACTCAATTATGTTTGATCAACAGATTTCACAAGCATTATATATATGATCATTTAGTGTTTTTGATAATGATAACCATTGCGAGTTAGAATCGAGCAGGTTGTACCTTCAAAATAAAGAAATTAAAATTTTGATATGCAACCCTACGGGCACGCGTTTATAAATATTGCATTATTTCTTTATGTCGGAGACCAGCTTTTCATTAATTCTAGTGGTAGATTTTCTGTAGTAAGAGACATTACTACCCGGAAATATTTATTAAAAATACATCTACTCGATGTAGTTTAGTCAGTTTCCTGATGTAGGTTGTCAAGTACAGTGTTATTATTTTACCTTAATTAATTCACTCTTGACATTAGATTTTTTAGATTAGATTAGATAGATTTTAGATTAGATAGATTAGATCACATTAGATTTTAATGGTATTCGATGCTGGTTCATAATTGCAAAAGACAATTCATTTTTGTAGCCAGTCTGAAGATCCCGTCTAACTAGGTTTTTCCGTACTTTTGGCAATTTACGTTAAGTCGCTAAGGCATAGAAAGAAATTATTTATCGATGTAAGTCTTTATTGTATATAATGCTGTCGAAAACGTCAAACTAGACTACGAAAAGTTTTCGTTCCGTAATAATTTAGATCTTTTTTACGATGTTAGAATTTGACGAAATACTCGATCGGACCTAACTTCTATTGTAAAACTGAGTATTATCCAATTTATACGGTTCACGGAGAAAATTTTTGATCTGGTGTTGCAAATCAAATTTCTTTTTAGTGCGTTTAATTAATTATTGAAAAGCATTTTTATTAGTTTGATTTCTTCATACTCTGGAAGTTTCTAACATCGCATCGTTGTTAGCTTGCGTTTTCTTGTTGCTCATAAAAGAGTTAACTTTAATTCGATATAATTATTCCAATAGCTGTAATGAGTCATGCACGCTACTACCTTTATGAAGAAGTACGGGGAAAATCTGCTTCATCAAATAATAATCGTTAATAGATCCACGATTCATGAATATTAATAAATAAACATGTAAGCAAAATATGGTTTCTGAAAGAATATGTTACAGAATAATTTTTGCATTATGTATTATATAATTATATAAGGAATCAAGTTACTTTGTTAGTAGTGAGAAGAGTTCCAAGCATTACATTACATTATTGATTTTGAAATTTTTATCGTTGTTTTAGATTATTTCTTGCAAATCGTCCCAGCTTCAACGTTTTTTGTTATCATTTATTACATGTAGTTTTGACCTTCAGTGTTATCTTCATTTTTACTTTCTTTATATTATTTGTTTTGTTTGCCTTAAAATTTGAAATTTTAAAACATGTAGACCCATCTTAATCTATAGTTTTAGTATATTCATCAAGTTTTTTTTTTTATTTATCATTCAACAAAACCAGCCTAATTTTTTTTTATAGTTTATCTACCAATAACTACCTGACTTGGTTACTGGATATAACTTTAATTTTTGTTATTGGCATTAAATCGCATTCAATTACAAAAATGTATATTCAAATTTTATTATGGTAAACCTAGTAAAAAATAAAAATGTAAACTTAGTTATATCTGATGACACCGTGCAGAACTTTAATGAATGACAGCAATTAAAGTTTCCAATTATAGAAAATTTAATTTTCAACAATCCAATTAAAAACAAATTTTTATTAATTTATTACGTTTTTATGAAAATGCTGCATTGCTAGCTGATGTATAATTCTTTTGCTTAATAAATATTAAAATTTTTTCAGTTTCTTTGTAATCAATTAAACGTAATAAGGTTCTAACTAAAAATTATATACTCTTCTTAAATGTCAGTAGTGAGTTATATTAAACTGAAAATTTTGAGTTATAAATCCGTAAGTAAATTTTTATGCATAATTGAGTTTATATTTAAGCCAAAACATTTATTGTCAATAGTTCTATATATTTACTATTTATGCGAGCCTACTTTCTAACTTCATCTTTTTCGAGAGGAAAGCTTTAGAGGCCTGCGGACACAGTTGCGACCCCAATTTTCCGGCTCGTTGTGTAGCTAAGTGATGACGGGCTAGTATCGAGCCAAACCACTTGAGTTGCTTTGAAAGGATAGAAAAGCGCCAATGTATTTAAAGATACTTCGACTTTAGGTTAATTTTATTTTTAACTTTAACCTTCTGACCCGTATAATTTAAAACCCGAATGTACTATTTATAATAAGAATAATCATATTCAAAATAGAAAATCTAGTTATGTACTTCGTTATGCGGCCTGAATATAAAGTCAGATATTTTAAAATGATGTCAGTTGGATAGATGAAAATAAATCTAATTTTTTTAAATTATTTAATTAAAACGTTAAAAACAAATGGTGGGTTATTTTGAAATAAAATATATTGAATAAATAATATATAATTATATCAAATTACTTTACTAATATATATTCTAAAGTTTATTTTACAGATAATTTAGCAAGTTAAAGTACTATCCTTAATACTGTTGATTATCACCTGAAAGCGTAGATGAGAGCCTGTAATTAATGTATTATAATATCGTGCAAGATCCATACAATAAGGGTTTGCTTCTTGTGCTTTCCCTAGTTCTACACGATCCATTATAACTAACTTCTATTAATTAAACGATGTTGATTTCTTATTCTATTTATAGCTGGTTTACCTTGTTTATACCCAACCATTGCCTAAACAAAGTATTATTGTAAAAAATTGATCAAATAAGTAGTACACTACTACATACCTACAAGTAATTCAAAAATCAAAGTTCTATTTAGTAAATATTCCTGCAAATAAATCTTTTATTTCTATAATAATTATGTGTTTCAGTAAGCACATGAACGGTTTATTATAGGCTTTTTTGCTTGTTATAGTGAAAATTGGTTAGCAACATTATAATGTTAATTCAAAGTTTATATTATGTGGTGTACCAATAACTAACTACGACGGATATTTCAAAATTTTACTCGAATCGACAAGTTTATTACAGTTAATATAACGTTAAATAAACGTGAATACGCTGCATCGTATGTTCATATTTTAACGACACGCACTTTTTCTATTCTCTTATACATATTTTAATAGAGCATCTCATAGATTATTATCAAACCCATATGTACACTATAATATTATATCAATAAATCAATATTCACACACAGTGACAAAGGTAAATATTTTCAAAAATATTTGTGGTAATATTAAAATTAAAATGGTTAAGGTTATTAACATGTGATAATATTTTATTATAAAATTAATTTTTACATGTTACATGAAATTGAAGAATAATTTAATTCATAACTTACATAAAATTGTTCAAAAACTATTTAAATAAATGATATAGTTTGCGACACCCTGTTATATAACCCTGTTATTAATTTTATAAAAAAATATTATCACATGTTAATAACCTTAACCATTTTATCAATAATTATCATATTCGTTATATTCACAATATAACTAATTAATACATAGATCTGTCCTGTATATTTCATTAAGTTCATACACATGAAATTTTGATTAAATTAATTAAAATTTTTAATTACAACTAACGTTTCATATTAGGTTTTTTATTTGGGTTAGTTTAGTTTTACGGTTTAGAATTTTTCAAAATAAATTTATTTATTCATTTTGGCTTCAAGTAGGTTTTGTCCTTTTTTGTTTTTAGAAAAGTCAAATAAATTTGACTTTTAATCAAGTTTGAATTTTGAATTTAATAGCATAACTTTTCAATTATTTCAATAATTTTTCTAGGTTTGCCTGATGAGATTCCGAAAATCGAAACATACGGTTATATAACAGGGTGTTGCAAGCTATATCATTTATTTAAATAGTTTTTGAACAATTTTATGTAAGTTATGAATTAGATTATTCTTCAATTTCATGTAACATGTAAAAATTAATTTAAAAAAAAAATATTAAAATTAAATTAAAAAAGAAAAAACTCTGACTATATTATATAATATTGATCATTTATGTACTTTATATAAATTACAATAACGTACATATAAGTTGTAATATTATGTAGTACAAATCTTGCAATCTTGATCAAAATATCAGTAGTAGATTGTCATATACACCAGTAAACACATGTTGGACGAGTAAAAGAATTTTTAACCTTCTGCGGTTGAAATAACGTGTAATGTTCATTAAAATATACACGTGTTGAATATGGTTATTTATGCAACGTGTTACACACCTTTATTTTCATCACAACATACATTATAGCAACCGTAACAAATTAAAGAACTTGAATTCGAGTGGCATTTTGACGTTGAATTAACGTTTACATAAGCTTATTAAGATAGGAAAATTAATTAAGTAATATATACTTTCCTCGAGTTTTTTATTATGTTTTAATGCAAACTAGTTTCGACTACCCCAGTCTTCGTCATTGCACTTTATTGTAATGGTTCTAACAAAAGAAATTGTGGATCTCTTGAATTTAATGTACTATATGCCAAAAATTATAAAATAGCGCAAGGCAAACCAAGAAGAAAAAAATGTGCATATTTTTTTAAATTCTTTTTGCCCCCAAAAAATAGTAAAAATCAAAATTTTAAAATAATCCTAGTTCAGACGGTTGCTAGTGATATATTGAATCTAAAAGTGCCAAATCTTTCTGTTTTAGATTATCCATTTTAAAATTTTGAACGCCAGCGCAGACTAGCCCATTCTTCAAAGCGCCATATTGAAATGGTAGTTTTTATATGTTTTAAGTATATAAAATACAAAAAAAAATTTTTTTTAATGTACTTTGAGAGTGTATTTACTAAGCCTAAATAACTTCACATCAATATCTTTATCTATAATCTCAAAAAAATTCATAAAAATAACCATTTTTGAGAGTTCAAAGTAGAATCCTGCTTTCAATTATTTAACTTACAATAAACTATTGTAAATTAAATATTTCAGAATATTGTTCTAATAAAATTTATTTGAGTTTATTTGTTTTTTAAATTTTTAATTATATATCCTTGTTTCGAGATCCAACTATCATGATCCAAAGTACGGAATTCATTTGTACCTTAGGTCACTTGGGGACTATCTTTTTGCTTAATGTAAATTATATTATTTACTTTAACTGAAGAAATAACTAACAAAATAATTCGTGTAATTGGTCTTTGTTAGAAGGTTATTCAACTTTCATAAAAAACTCAAATTTTTTCCAAGGTACAACACTTTCTCTTACTATCAAAAATCAGAAATATATTGTAATAAAAGTATACCATTAGATCTATAAGTTTTATAGTTTGCATTAAGTTCCAAATAAGCTATAACGAATCTAAAATATTCAAAAAATTTTATAAAATTTTGATTTTAAGATTTGTCTATTCGTCTTACCACCAGTGTAGTATATAAGTTATTTACTATTATGATTTATAAATAAATAGCATGAAAAAACTTTGATAACTTTTATAAAAGACAAAAAAAAGTAAACTTTACCTTCTGTAAAGTAAAAATTTCTTGTTAGTTTTAATAATTCGTTTAGACACACTTTTATATTTTATTTTATAGAAAAGTTATGACTTAAATTATTGATCGGTTGAACGCAAAATACTGGTAGATTTAACCTAAAAATATAATCAACACAGCTGCTCTTTAAAAATTGTTTTGACGTTGTTCGTAAAACTTAAAAAACAACACAATAATGAGATGATTAAAATTTTAAATTTAGATTCTAGGTAAAACTTTGCAATAACAATGTTTAGTCATAATTTAGTTTCCACTAATTTAGCAACCATGTTTTCGTCGAGATCAATTAGCAACTTTTTCCAGAAATTCCTTTTGTATCGATAATAATGCAGTAAGAGATCAATAAATTACAAGTGAAGCAATTTTTCACAAGTGCTTTAATAAACCATTTCCGTAAAATTTTTCATTACAATTACTTAAAAATGCTGTTCATTTAAGTTTTCTATAATTTTAAAACAAATCTCTCAATAGTAGCGTCAACGTTTGACGGGCGTAATATACTGTATAATAATCAATGTATTAAGTAAAAAAAAATTATTAAAATAAAATCAATATTGTGAAACGTGAAGTTAAAATTTAAATTTCAAATTTTAACATATCAAAATTCGACTATAAGTTGGTAAATAAAAATAATGTAAGTGACTTCAGTCGAGTGATCTATCAGTTAGATAGATACTTCTTTCATAAACACATCCAAAGCTTTTGACGTACAAATGCAGATAGTTTGACTGCTACTTCTTGGTGTCCAAAACTTTGGATGTAAAAGATTTATCTAAATGATGTATCACTTGACTGAAGCTACTTACGATTTATAAATAAATGTTTTAAATTTCTTTTTGTGCTGATCAGAATTAAATTAATTGCACTTATTTTGAGTAGAATAATAAATCTAATAGTTGAGGTAGAGGTTGTTTTAATATACTAAGTAGATAAATTTCTATATATACAACATCGCAATAAGACATCAGTAGTTAGGGCGCGGTATTTAAAATAAATTGAATAAAAACTGTAAATAAAATCGAAACATGTTGCTCGTCAAGGTTTTTTCTGAATTTAATAATTTTTTTCTTGCTATTTTATCATTCGTCACTGATTCTAAAGTCGGTTCTGACTATCGGTGTCTTATTGCGATGTTGTTTATAGTTAAATTTTTCTACTTGGTAGATTAAAATAAACCCAACCTGAACTATTATATTCATTATTATGGTTTTCAAGATTATCTATAAAAAATTAAAAATTATTAAATTTTTTTAATTCAAAAAGTTTAAAAATTATCTAGCCAAATCTTTCAAATCAAAGTCAAAAAATCATCTATTTTATCAAAGTTTGGCCTATATGTTGGTTATAACTTACTCTATCGCCCTGGTCCCCCAGAATTTAAATTATGTTAAAATTCTCTTTTCCGGGGAATCATTGATTAGTTTAGTTCTTATTTTTAATACAATTTATTCAGATTAACATTTGTTTTTTAAATGTAAATTAATATCCAGCATATCCAGATATCGTGAAAAAAAACGACGTGGGAGTTGGAAATTGCAGCGTTTGTTTCAGAACGCTTTTGTTATTTTTTGTTCGGAAGTTTTTAATGAACTTTCCGTTCGAAAGCTTTTAATATTATATTAAGATTATAAAAATACAAACTTGTATTTTTTGTAACCACACTTTGAGTATTTTTTAAAAACTTTAATTTATCGTAATTACCTAGTGTATATCACAAACTGAAGAACAGTGAAATTCGTGAGTCTTTTTTTTATCAATTTTGCCAAAAATGGTTTCTTAATATCAATACCATTACCAACAGTTCAAATACTAATATTGATTCCAAGCTGATTATTTAAGTCTACTTTTAATTCTCAATGAGATTTAAAGCGGGTTTTCATTTTTTTTTATGCAGAAGACACTCCTGAACTGCAGTCGTTTTTTTTTTCTGGTTTTCCTCTTGGAAGTTATTTAGTTATTACTGGCAAATTTTGATAAGAATCTTCTGCTTTAAAATTACTCGTATAAGTTTATCCCTCAATATAAAAATCAAGGATATTTCACAATAAAAACATTTTAATAAACTCATACTCGACGTAACAAGATTAGCAAAATTTTAGTTTACAAATAAGGATTTTAGTCTACTTTTGTATATTAATTTTTTTTTATTATCTTTAAAACGACTTTAACTTTATTTTAATAAAACAAAGAATTTATCACACTGTGCGTCACGGTATCTGATGGATACAAATGCCGGAGTTCAAACGAATAACTACCCATAACTAGCAGGAAAGGATTTATTGCAACAATATTGATTGTGCAAATTGCAGTGGTTTGATATACTCAAAGTTATAGCTAAAGTTAAGTACCAAACTAGTTTACATTTAAGCATTTAGCATTTATAAATTTCAAACGAATTCTCTATGTATCTCGTAAACACCACGACCACCGACTTTTATATATCTTTATAAAAAATCCTTGATTACTTTTTGGCGTACTATGAAGCATTTAATGCAGAAGAGCTCTGAAAACTATTTACATGAAAACTTTTCGCTTAAATAGAAATCTAGAAATTTATTCTTACCATTACTAGTTATATGTGTTAAATTAACCCATCACTATAATATTGATCGTATCAAATTTTTAGCATAAACCAAAAAATGCACAAAACACTTTTTCGAAAACTAAAATGTTTAAGTTACACAATATATGCATACTGATATGGTTTTCTCTCGTAGAAATCTTCAACCTTTTGTTTGCCTCGGATTAACCCTTGGTGTGCGGGAGCAATTGATAATTTTGTAGGGGTCGAAGGGTTCTTGTTTTCTCAAAAATAAAACAATTATAATTTCTAATCCAAAAAAATAATTGTTTTTTCAAAAATAAATTTTCCAATCGTATACAAATTAAATTCAATGTTAAATTATTATTGGGCTCGCACTTTTAATTTTATGTTTATCCAAATCGCCCGCTTATCACTATCAACATTCGTTCCTACGAATGCAATTTAATTTTTCTAATTCCAAGTATCCAAATTTAATTTTTAACTTGAAATGCTTTTTCCAAATTAATCAAATCAATCAAATCTACTATTTCTCAGTAGCAACTAATCAAAAAATTCCAAAATATCAAAACTTCAAAATAGCGCAATAATGCGAACGCATCCAATCCACTTTATTTAATCAATCAAAATCAAAATTTATTACTCACAATTTCAAATTAACAAAATCTCATATCAAAAATCAAATTCAGCGTGCATCCAAAATCACGCACCCGCTGTCGGCCATAGTTGGCACAAAAAAGCCTCTCTCTCGATCTTTTTCTCCCCATTCTGTCCTTTTCCAATTTAAACGTTTAAAATCAAATTAACAAATTTTTGTAATTTAGCACAGGGTGGGTCGAAATATTTTGTTTCACGATAATACAGTGTATTTATATATTGTGATAACTTAAACATTTTAGTTTTCGAAAAAATGTTTTGTGCATTTTTTGGTTTATGCTAAAAATTTGATATGATTAATATCGAGTTACACTACTTAAACCACTTATCTATTGATTACTATAATATTGCACTGGAAATCATCTTAGAATAGTTATAACTTAGTATGTTATTATGATAATTCCATGAAATAAAAAAATTTTAATAATAACTGTTGTAAAATGTAATTTTGTAAAAAGCAATGTGTTTTGAAAAACAGTGATAAAATGTATTTTCTTAATTGCTGTTAATAGAAATAATGTGTTCAAATATTCAACCAAGTTGAGTGTATACTACGTTAGTCCTGACTACATTAAATTTTTATTGTTCCTTAACATATAAAGCTACAACTATCATTTAAGAAATGCACTACTTAATCGCGCAGAGTAACGTTTTTTGTTAAGTTTGTTAATTATGAATTCATTTTCTAAATTGTTAAGAGTTTGAATATGGCAGTTCATTATACGACGACAGCACTATGCAATATTAACTTCTAGGAACTACGTACATAGATAAAGACAAGTTTTAAAAGCAAGTTTTAAGGGTAAGTATACTATTAATTTCTAAGTCATAAAGAACTGTTAAAGGATATCGTGAATTTGTTCTTATCTGGTTCTTAGTTCCCAGTTTGCCTCATATTATTAGTTTCATGTCGAAAGGTCTGCGTATCTATCTACTGCCGTAGTTAATAATGAAGTTATCATTGCGATAGGGTCTTAGTAATGAAACTGTCCCATTTGTAGAGTCTCCTGTAATATTAACTACTACATTATGCATCCAAGCCACTACAAAGTGTAATTTTAAGATAATATAACTTCCAAACTTCAATTTTATAATTAAATCTTATATTATACAAACAATTTACAAAATGAAGTAATAATATCTTAGATATACTACTTTTTTATATAAAACCCACAACAAATTTGAAAATAAAAGTAATAAAAAATTTTTGTCGTACGAAATGTGATATTTCATTGGAACGCATTTTTTTTTAAACAAATATTCTAATTTAACTCCGAAAAATTTTTGTTTACAAGTGCAATATTTACTTTAGAATAAACTTTAAAATCAATTAGTATCCTTCTCTAAAATTTTACCTCCTAAAGTTAAAAATTGTAATAAAATATTCAGATTTTTTGTTTGTCTACCTCGTTAATTTTAATTTAACAGTATTTACGTGACCGGCCAAAATGTGGATATTTACTAGACAAGTCGACAAATAGCTGGAAATAAAATAGTAAACACACGTTAAGGACGATTTCTTTGGTATTCATACAAATACACCAAAATAATACTGTGTAAAAATTATTTAATTAGTTTTCATTGAATTATTGATGAATTATTTATATTTTGTTCTTCTGATCTATTTTATTTTACTTAATATCGAACTTCATTACTACCCTGGGCTATAAATAATAGATAATTGTTTTCAGTTATTTAATTTTTAACGTTGAAATGGTGAATAATTAGTAATCGTGGTATCAATAATTATATTATTAATTGAATACTCGATTTATCCAACGTTCATTATATCAAACAACAGTCACAAGTAATTGACTTTTAGTATAATGTCTGTTAGCTTTCAATCCATTAAAATACGGATTGAATCCCATGGTAAATAGCAAATTGAAAAATTTAATAAAAATAAATATTATATAGATTGACACCACATAATATGTATAATGTATACTATACAATTTATTAACATTTACACATATAGTACTATTAACAAAACAGTAAAAATAAAAACAAATAATTTCTTCACTTTTATGAAAATTAACTTAAATAAATCTATAAATAAAAACTTAAGTTCTATTTACACATAACAACCGCAAAAATGCGTATGAATTTTTTTTGTTTATTTATATAAAATAAAATTTTATAAAGAGTACAATTTTGAATAAAAAATTATATAGAGCTAAGAGCGCTTGTAGCTAATTATAATTAAAGCTCCTGCGGGCCCGTATCCGCATCCTCTCGTGTGAAAAAGTCCTAACTTAATGTATTTTACAGCTATATTAGGCTCGTATACTCTTAATTATTATTTCAGGAATCTACTCAATAAAGTACTGTGTAATATATTGTTTCTATGTTGTTGTTACGTGAAACGCGGGTCAACGAACAACAATGGAAAAATGTAAAAAAAGAAAATAAAAAAGAAAAAAAATCTAAATATTAAAGATAAAAACGAGAAACTTACAATATGAACTAAAATGTGAGAATCGTAAAGCACAATATGAGGGCTAAAATAAATCTCTAAAACTCGAACATAACAACAAAAATTTGTTTTTGGCCGTATTGCAACATTTATTGCAGACAAAACACAATAATTACGAAAAAAACGTATAAAATTGTTATATCAAGGAAATCTGAAAAAAATTGATTTATTCTCTAAGAAATCAGAAGAATTAGACAATAAGTCCAATACGGTGATGATTAGGCCTGGAATTAGAAGCAAATATATATTTTCACTTATTCATTTGTGAACGTCGACTTTTGAATATCTTTGCAAAATACATAAATTAGAGTAATTTAATCCAAAATTTTGTTTGCATATTTTGCATATTCTCCACGATTAGATCATAATATAGTGAAATTCGCATATTTATGAATATATTTATTGCAACTCATGAAATTACTATACCGGGTGACCGGCCAAAGAACTGAACATAGGAAAATAACATGGGATAATGATTTTTCTAAATTTCTGCTTCCCATTATAACGGATAAGAATGAAAAAGATATCGAATTACAGAGATTTTTATTCCGTGTCTAAAGATGCTCAAGGCTTGATATTCTAGTCTCTAATTATTGTTAAAAACTCAATTGTAAAATTAAGAAAATATAGATTAAAAAAAAAATCGGATGTGGCCATGCCCATAACTTTATCATACTTTTAAATAATAATAAATTTAAAAGAATTTTAAAAAAATATTATTTTGGAGGAGAATATATTAAAAAGTTAAAATTTTAAAAATAAGAAAAAAATTATTTGCAAAATTTTTTTTTTATTATTTTTTTTTATATTATTTATTTTTTTGCGTTTCCGTATACCGATTTTTTTATTATTATTTTAGAGGAGAATATGATTAAAAAATAAAATTTTAAAAATAAGAAAAATTTTTTTTTTTAAATTTACAAAATATTGTTTTATTTTGCTTTTCCGTGTACCGATTTTAACCAAAATCTAATCAGCTCTAAGTCTCAATATTTATGTACTAAATACAAAATCTCAATTTTTTTTTCTGCACGATTAAAATACTTTCTCAGACTTCGTATGATAAAGTAAAAATTGCTGGCTTGGTCTAATTGACCTTCGTTCTAAACTGCAAAAAATTTAAACCAACATCTAAATTTAAAATTATTTTAAGAGAATTGTTTGCATCAAAAAAGTGGAAAATATATTAGCTTTTTATTGCATATTTTGAACTTGAATTCTGAATTTTTAACTGCATATTTTGTATTTAACTTGCATATTTTATGAAAATTCGAGAATAAATATGTGCATATTTTCAATTTTTTTATACATATAATTCCCAGCCTTATTGCGATGACAATAATTATGAATTCAGAAGATTAGAACATCACTGAACAGGAGAATGTGGAATTACTTAGCACCAATTTTTGAAATTGTATTTTATTTATGACAAACAAACTTATTTATGACAAATTTATGTATGCTGAAATGCTGAAACAGATTAATGGTCTAAAGTAGTACAAATATAATATATTTAACAAAAATAAAATAAATTGAGGAAAGTGTACGTTCTTATTGTTACTGATTTTTTATTACAATATAAACTGATGAATTAATGTATCATCACTGGACAAGTACCACTTAACTGGGCTACTAAATAATTTATTTACAATACAAGCAATACGTTGTAAGATAATTGGAATATTAAAATAATAATTTCAACAATGTAACCTTCTGAGATAGATTGCAACTATAGATTGCAATTATAAGTCTCAAGGAGCTACCGTAACTACACTGCAATAAATTTAAAACCATTGCAATCGTTCTGATGTATTAAATCAGTGGTGTGTGCATTTCTTGTTGAATTTTCCTTCAATGTGAAAATTTTATTTTTTGTACTTGATCAGCAAAGATGACTTTCTCTTAAATTTGAATATCAACTGCTTCTTTCAAAACCCAAAATAATTTTGACCTATTTAAAGATCAATAGATTTAATTTTTTATTTTTTTTAACTCACCTGATCTTAAGGCATTAGAGGCAAAATCTTTTCCTAAAATCGTTTTGAGCAATATGTAATTTTTGTAACCAATGGACCAAAATGGAAAGTTTTATATGGGTCATAGTTTGCATTTGGACAATATATAGGTGAACTTAATAATTTTGTAGGCAATAATTTATTATTATATTAATAGTATTATTTATAGTTCATAAATAGATCATTATAATCTACACAGTAGATAATTTTATGTTTCAAATTTAATACATTGTCCATCGTCAATCGAGCAGTTCGGAAATTCAGCCAATTCAGCTGATTCAGAAAAAAGTTATAAAATTAAAAAAATGCCAAGTTTCAATTCACTCCGGATATTACCCCTGAAAATTATTTCATCAGTCTGCCTGGTAAAATAAAAATATAAATTAAATTTTTATTAAAATATACAGTTCCTCATAGAGCATCCCGTTGTAAGATAAAAAAAATTGTTTATCAACTTGGATTCTAAATTTTAGGTATATTTTATAGTCTATTCTTCTGATCTTCCACTTTATAGTTATGGGTACTCAAGTTTTCTTTCACTTTGAGTTATTATTTATGAGCTGTAAACTTTTACTGTCAAAAAATAATATTTTGTTGCAAGTACTCGCATGCATTAAGTATAACTGCAAATGCCTTCTTCCATTAGAATGTAATATGGAACTTAATGCAGATACATTTTTCACTATACAAATAGTTATTACCAGCGGCGCAATAAATTTGTACAACCGCTTACTTACTAGTTCTTATCATTTAATATAAATTATGCTAGTCTCGACTAACTCTTTTTGTGGATATGTTAATTTATACTTGAAGTAATATTTTATATCTCTGGCTTCTCTGGTTGTTTAAACTGGGTTACCTTAATTACTGAAATATGTAAATATACATCATTTGAATATGAAACAACTTCGGAATTTATAGAATTGTCTGTTTTGCGCGACGCCAAGCGGATGCACATACGACTTTTGTTTTCTAAACGACTGAGTGTTTTCAATTTCCCGCTTCAGATTACTTTGAACTTCCTTTTGTAATAATTTTCCTAAGTTGGGCAGTTTTAATCATACCAAAATACCAAGTTTATTTTAAAAGCACTATGTTAATCTATTATTAAACATATTATATTTTGACATAGGGGTTTAATACATTAAATGTTTTGTGTAATTTGGATCGTTTGCACTTACCTATATTATTTAACATAAAATATGCTATATAAAATTTGTGGTGCTTTGCAATTATTAACATTTTAACTTGCTAGTTCATAACAAAATTTTATGCGATATGCACTCTGCACAAAGCTGTTAAAGTTTAATCTGAATGTTGAAGTTAATCGATGTTGATACCAAGGTACAAAATATACATAGTATACACGCATAAAAAATTATTTGATTTTGCAATTAATATTATCTAATTATCTAGTATCTAATTTAAGGATAAACCATTTCACAATCAAAATAAATCCGGAAGATGAAATTACAAAACCAACAGTTGATACTAATTAAACGTCAGGGATTACACACACCATTTTAAATAAATTGTAATATAAACTTTAAAGATGTCTCGTCAATTTCTTGCGGACGGTTTGGTATACAATAATTCATCATTAATGCTTGCAGACAAAATATTTTTTTAAATACGTAGGATATCGCTTAGGTGTCGATGCTCAGTTATCTTTAATAAACACTTAGTTAAGGCTGTTCTCCAAGACTTTTAAAGTGTAAACGTGTGTAGAAAAATTAATACAAATCAATGAGAGATTGTAACCTGATAACCCGACTATCTTACTATGATTTTTACCGAAGGTATTTAAATATACTTATTTTATAATTTTGCTCTAACTATAAATGAAATAATTTTCGTAATGTTTTTAAAAATTTTTTTTTCGACAATTTTATGAAAGCTTACGATGACTTGGCTATATACAGTGACTGTCGGTTATAATCATGTAAAGTATAAATAAATCAATTAGTAATTTAAAAATAATCCCTTGTTTTTTGAATTTACACATACGGCACCGAAAAATGAGTGTCGCCTGAAGTCCGTGTTTCCTGTTACTTTCGAAATCAATTACATTTTCTGTGCAGCAAAATTCAAAATTATGTTGAAATTATTGAATTTCTTTCCAAAAACATGCTAAGCATAAATCATAAAACTGATTTTCTATGTTTGGTATCGGTGTTCTTTTGTTTTGATGATATTGAATCTTTTGATCTCGAGTGTAAATACAGGATTTCGTTTAGGAGGAGTATTTTATTTGTGTGATTTTGTCTATATTTCAGAAAATTCGTTCTAAAAAAAAATTTGATAAAATCTTAGATGTTACCCATGTAATACTTGCATTTAAATAATTCTGTTTGCTTTAAAAAAATTTGAAATTGGTTAAATATAAAGTGCTTAGGTAGTCATACTATTCGTATAATGTTACACTGTGGTTACATCATAATATAATACTATAGTATTTATCTTACTATTAAAAGTTGACAAAGCAATTTTTAATTTTATGTTGAACAGATGAAAAAATTTTATTTTAAAACGTCAATATAAATAGAAGTTTTTTAAATTTAAAGTTTTGATTTTTGAAATTGCATACATACGTAATAAGCCAACTTGCCATATTATATGGTACACCTTCAAAATTCTTTAAAAAAATTTTGTTTATTACCGTATGTACATAGTACATACTCACCATTTTAGACAAATTAATTTAAACATACTTTCATAACACCAAACCAATAAACCTTTTATTCAAAAGAATTTTTAATTCATACCTACATTTTTAAATAGTAAAAGTGTACATAATTTATTTATGCAGTATGTAACGTTATACTATGCTTTATAATCGCAAAATTGGCAAAACTTTTTGGAAAAACCAAAAAACTTATTCAAAAAAGGATATTCGTAAAGGTTTGTAATAATTTAATACACATTCTGTCAAAATTTTAAGTCAATTGGTCCAGCCATTTAGAACTGCTAAAAAGGCACTAAAAAAACAGCCTTATAACCCAATGCTGACGCTACTATAAAAAATAGTATATTGCAATACACGAACTAAAGCTGTGACTTTTTTTAGAAAACGGAGTATGTTTTCGTCCGAACAGAGCTAAAAAACAACACATAATACATAAGCGTATAATACATATAAAAGATGTTATCCCTTAAACCTTTGAATCAATACAGATACAATTCCTGTAATAATTATTTTCATAAAAATAAACGTTCGGTTAGTGTTAACAACGAATTAAAAAACAAGACTTAATTATATAAGTACAAAAGATTACAGCTTCATTAGCAAAGCATTTTGGTAAATTCACAACCTTAATATCAATTGAATTGCATAATTTATTCATTATTGTGCATTAAACATTTAAGTATTGGTACTTGGTTTCTAACAGCGTCTTAGTGCAAGTTTCTTAATTGCCAATTCAAATGGAACGTTAAAATTATTAGCTGCATTTTCCTCAGTCTCCCTCACTTGGTAAATTCAAATCCAAAGTAAACTCCGTTGTTACTGCTTATTTGCGCGATTACTATTTAAATTTCTGAATTTTCAAAATACTTTTGTAGAGTAATTCAAAATAGAACAACGCATTATTGTTCGGCACCTGCCCATCAGAATTAGAGACCTCAGCAAATGTTCAAATATTTCATACAATGCAAAACAAATCAATTGCTTACAAAATATTAAAATTTTTGATAAGTGGGAAGGAAATAGCAAAAGCAATGCGCATGAATGGTTTTACGAGAGAGTCAATTAACGTAAAATAAGTATAAAACCTGTAAGAAGTAAAAACCTCATTAATTAAATTTTGTTTTTCATAACCATCCCTAAATTGTCAGAAATTACAACTAAATTTATCAGAAATTTGGAATAATAAATCTAGTTATCTAGAACTAAGCTAACTGGAAAATTTGTATTGGATTAATACGGCGTCAATAATTGACAAATTTTAATTTTAATAATTAATAATAATGTATTATATTCTTGCAAAGCTTAAGAAAATTATTATACTTTTAGAAAGGGGAACGTACATACTAATTAGAAACACAAGAAATGAGAATTTTTTTTAACCGTAACGGAAATTTTGAGTACATCTTTAAATGTAAATCGAGTTAATTAAATGTAATTAATAAAAGTGTAATATATCATATTAATTAAATATGTAGAGAAAGTGTTGCTTAGTCTTGAAGTTGAAAGTTTATTTTGTTTTTTGCTTTTATCGCAAATTTCAAATTTTTGACGATTTTTAATTTTTAGGTTTATTTTTGGGTTCACCTACAAAAAATATTAGTAAAAATCTTATTTAAAATTTTCACATAACATTATAGTTGATTTTCTTAAGATTTCAGAACAAAATGGACAAAACTGAAGACCTTAAAACATAATTATAAGATTATTACAAGTTCAATGATACTTTCTACAAGAAAATCTCCCTGTAGTATCTTTTAAACCATTTTTGTATTCCAGTTTGTAAAACTTTGATTTTCGTTCATTTTTCTGTGTAAATCTAACTTGCTATTCCATCTTTTGCAGACTAAATCTCAATTAATGTTTTATAAGTAATATTGCAGTAACTTGAAATATTTGATAGTTGCAACTGCTACTCTATATTATTAAATAGTTACTCACTTCGTTATTAATAAAACTTAAACGATTTACTGATTGTTATGACACAAGGTTGTGATGCACATGTTTGGTATAACATTCCAGTGACCTTTCAGTTAATGAATTAAAAATTTAGGATTTCACCCATTCTCCTGTATCTGTTTATTTCAGTTTCATATAACATGTAAAAATTAATTTTATAAAAAATATAATATTTTTCTCTATGTGTTCTAAGCATTTTTAAATTTTCATATTATTATTAACATGGAACTATATTATATACTCCAATAAATATACCTTAAATATGAATTATTTACAATAATACTGAGTAATATTATATTAATTTAATGTATGTTTATGCCATATTATTTTATTTAGTAGTTGTTTATTTTGTAATTTTTATCATATTTCCATTTTAATCTTTAGACAGCTAAACTTTGGCTTACCTTTAAATATTAAAAAATGTTTAAAATTATTTTTTGCAACTATATTTGTTTCTTTTAAGTCAAGAACACAAGAAAGAACATCATTTTTGGAACGAATTTCTTTATAGGATGATGCGAAGGGGGTACCCTAATCGGAAAAAAACGTGCGTAACGAAAATGCGTAAGATTTTTATATCGTTCGATAATTACACCATCTGGTGATCAAAAGTGGAACATCTGCTCAGCATTAGTATATATTCGGAAACCACGAGTTATAGGTTTGCAAATTTCTCTAGAAAAAAAGTTGCCTTCGCCGGGCAACTCGATCCTTCGGCTAAAATGTGTAGGCGGAGCCCTTTGCTCTACGCCACAATAGGTATCGTTAAAATTAATAGTGATACCCTATATAAGCTACTCTTTGCGTATTGCGAATTAAGAAAGTGTTAAAATTGTTAAACCGACGAATAATTTAAAAAAATATAATTTAATAATTTTAAAAATTAATTTTAAAAATTTTCAGCCGAAAATAAAACCCCCAAAATTACAAAAAGTTCAATTTTGAAAAATGCCACTCAGATGCAAAAAATTATCTAAAGCAAAAAAAATTTCGAAAACTTCAAAGATGACCGCGATGATTGCGATTTACATCGACTTTGACACATGCCGAAATCGCTATTTTGGCAATTTTGTAAAGTAGTTTTTGATTTTTATTGATAAAAAAATCATAATAAAATATTTATATCCGAATAATTATTTATTTTTTACCTCGACTAGAACTTGAAATTAATATTTATCTAATAAGGTACTTCGTTCCTATCTGGTGTCCCACGAAACCACATTTTATATTTTTTTCGTACAAGCAAATATTTTCGTTATAACCAATTTTTTGCAATCGGGGTGTAAATATAGAAAGAAAATTAATATAAGTTACATTTTAAAGTTTTTTTTTAGAATAAACAAGAATTAATGGACGTTATAACAATGTTAAAACAGCGACAAATCCCTTTTTATTCTTGGAGATAACTCTAGAGAAAGTGTAAAAAATTATGTTTTAACATTTTCAAATTAAACTATGTACAATACTATATAAAAGTAAGTAAAAAGTAAAAATAAACAATAACTGCAGGGGTAAATCTGCATGTTTATTTATTTAATAATAAGCTCAAGAAAAAGTTATAATTTTCTAATAATATGACTGTCTAGTACCCTTGTAGGGTAATATAGAATGGAGTTAAATGTTATTTTATATACTTTTAATAGATACCTATTCAAGTCGTCGACTAAACCCACTAAAGATACCACATAATAAAACGCAGCTTGTACTTAATCTAAAGGGTGGTGCAGATTGCAGTATAAAGTACATAAAATAACCATAACTGCGTATATGTAAAACTACTATTGTAATGTAATTTTATAATTAAATTACATTTATTCCAAATACTCCGGGTTCATAAACAATTTGCAAAATTTTTAATTTTATTTGAATTTAATATAAAATTTGGTAACGCAAAATTGTAGCTGCCTTCTAATCACAAAATTTGTCGTTCCTTGGACAAACTCTTGAAATATTCAAAAGTTTACTTTTAATTACACTTTTCAAATAAATAAAACAATTTTTCAATTTAAACAATCGCACTTTTAGTGATAATCAAACTAAAACTTTCAAATATAACGGAAGCGGACAAATCTAGGTCCGTTCCGTCGGCCATTTTTGACAAAAGGCCTTTTTTCCTTCTAGTTTTACTGCCAACCTGAATTTAAACAAAATTTTTAATTCACAAATATCATAAACATCATTTCACATTATTAAATTCTTAAATATATTAATTTTTAACTTGTGATAATTATATCAAGTAAATTTAAAAGTAAACAAGTTAATTAAACGTTAAATATAATTTTATTTATTTATATTTTATAAGCTTTCGATGAGTTGTGTCATCTTCGTCAGAATAATGACGAAGATGACATTATTGTCATGAAGATGTCATTATTCTGACGAAGATGACACAACTCATCGAAAGCTTATAAAATATAAATAAATAAAATTATATTTAACGTTTAATTAACTTGTTTACTTTTAAATTTACTTGATTAAATTCTTAAATTGTAAAAAAAAATACACCACAATATTACTCCCCTAAGTTTTATGAGTGAACCAAAGGGTTCACAATTAAAAGTTACCAAGTTGTCGTGCAAATAAATTTTTTTAATACTTAATACAATAATCAATCAATAGTAAATCAAAATAAAACAAAATCTGTCCCCCATCGTTTCTTAAATAAATGTTTTCCAAATTAAATCTTAAATAAATCTTTTTTTTAAATAAATAATCAAATGTTTTATTATTGAAATTTAAGTTAAATAAAAATTTTAAATAAAATTAATTAATATCAAATATTTTTTAAATCATGATCAAGTCAAATCAAATATAGAAATGTTCATGAATAAATCGTTCAGGTATTTTTCGAATCATGATCATATCAAATCAAAGAAATTCATAATTAGCCAATCAAATTTTCAATTAATAAACAAATTCAAATATATTTTTATAAATAAATCATTATAATTTTTTATACCATATCATCCGAAATTTTTTTCTTTTTGCTTCCTTCTCCGGTACTTCCATAGATAGATTTTTCTCTTGGGAGTTTCCGGCACCAACTTGAGCAAGCCACCACTCTTCCATGCCTTCAAACACCTCTCCGATCCATTAAATTCTATCCTACTTGAAGTTGAATTTTTCTTATTTTCTTTTTCCATTTTGTCCTTTGTGTTTGTTTTCCTTGATGTTGAAGTTTTTGTTTTGTTTGGTTCTTCCATTTTTATAATTTTTAGTTGTTCAACCTCAAGTTTTTCATTTTCCTGTCTAAGTCCTACTGTTTTAGTTGCAAGCGTTAATCTCCCAACTTTTAATTTCCAAATGTTCCTTTATTTTCTTGATCTTATTTCCATTATTTCGAATGCAGCGTTTTAATTTTTTTAACAATTTTTGTGGAGCAAACAATCCAATAATTCCAAACTTTTCTTCCTTATTCATCATTTTATCTTTTGATTTTGAATGTGTTTTATCACAGTGCGTTTCTATCGTTGCGACTTTTTGATTTATTTGCCCAACTGTATTGTGTAAATCTTCAAGGCTTTTGCTTGTATATTCTTGTATTTCCTTTATTTCCGTTCTTAATTCTGTTACAGTCTTGTTATTATTGTTTCTTATTTATGTTATGGTCTTCTTTATATTTGTTAGATTATTGTTATTACCTGTTAAAAATTTAATTATTAATTAATTTAATTGTTTCATATTTACAATTTTAATTTTGTTTTCAATTGTATTCTTTATATCTCAGGGTCAAAAGGTAGGTCTATTTCTCTATTTCGGAAACGGCGTAGCTATTTCGGAAAACCCACGTTGCATGCGACAATTAAATGTAATGTAATTTTATTATTAATTTACATTTATTCAAAATACTCCGGCCTCATAAACAATTTGCAAAATTTTTAATTTTATTTGAATTTAATATAAAATTTGGTAACGCAAAATTCTTTGCTATACCGTCTTGCAGCTGCCTTCTTATCACAAAATTTGTCGTTTCCTGAACAAACTCTTGACATATTCAAAATTTTTTCTTTTAAGTACACTTTTCAAATAAATAAAATAATTTCTCAATTTAAATAATCACATTTTTAATGATAACCAAACTCAAACTTTTAAATACAACGGTAGAGGACAAATCTAGGTCCGTTTTGTCGGCCATTTTTAACCAAAAGCTTTTTTTCTTCTAGTTTTACTACCAACCTCAATTTAAACAAAATTTTTAATTCACAAATATTATAAAAATCATTTCACATTATTGAATTCTTAAACTGTAAAAAAAATACAAGACGCTATATGCAAATTCAACAAAATATTTTGAAAAAACTATTATATACTTACGAAAAATTGATTTTATACTGTATAGAAGATTTTCTTACCTTTCTTTTTATATAGATTTTATATAGAGGTCTTATTAAAGTCTTATTAAAAAGTCACTTTCTAGCACGTTTTTAATACTTTAGAGCGCTCCCTAAACTTATACTCACAACTCATCACAACATATAGGGATTTTTAACATTTTATTCAGAACATCAAAACCTACCTGTAAACCAATTTTCAGCTTTATTTTAATTAGTCCGTATTCCAGAGAAGTGTGTGTTCGTCAAGAATATTTATAGAATAAAGCAGCTACCAGACAGTTTAGGATCATAAATAATTTAAATATTTTCTATATTTTAACTAATATTTTGACACCCTAAAATAAAGTAGTTAATATCTAATAATTAATTATTTTCATTTTTAATGAGTAAACTCAATTTTATAGAAATATTCCACTTTTGCACATATGTTTTGAATGCTTAAGAATATTCTAATAGCTAATCGGTACCGGCTGCCTGACCGGTACATAATTTCTTTAGAGCCAATGAAACTCATACTGAAAACTTTGAAACCCAACGTCTAAAACTACCACCATTCCAAACTATTTGATTTTGTAAGTAAAATCTATTTAATATTGTTTTATAAACAGTGAATATATATGTATTTTAATGTAATTTAAATTTTCAACAACTATAACTTAATTGGTAATATCGAATATGTTAGTATAAATCACAGAATTGCTATAATCCTGGTGGAATAATAGAACGGAAACTACAATGAGTGTCAAAACTAGAAACCAACTCGATGTTTTAACGACTTTGATGACTTTGAAACACCAATTTGAACTGTAAGGCGTAATTGCAAGTAAATTAACATTTGGAAGTGGAAATCGCATAATAATATTTTACAAGTCACATACGAGTAACAATTAAGATAGCAAACATTAAGATTGCGATAAGACGTAATCTGTTATAACACAAAAAGCTCCTAATAGAAATTTACATAACATAAGATGGTCACTATTTTGTCAAAAGGATGCTGAATAGAAGTCATAGAGATAGTAATGACTTTGGCTATAGCAAAATTCCGCGTAAGGCCATTTCATAGAGAGCTTTGAGAGCTTTTACTAACAACCGCACTTCATTAATTGTTGCGAAATTATTCATATCTGTAATCTGTGAGCTGATGATATCTATGTTTACTCAACGCCATCAAACATACAACTTTATTGCTGACTGTTTTACTATATTAATGAAAGCTCTTTTGAAAGCAAAACACGGTAAAAAAAATTTAGATAAAATCATAATTTTATACCCGACATAAAACGCGACTAAGTACATAATAAATAAATTTAATATTAAAACTTCACTACTAAAAATCTCTTACTCAAATAAGTTTTACATAAAGGCGATAGAAAAGAACAATAACAAAATAATAGAAAATAAATCGCTAAAAAGTCAACCTTAATAGCAAGAAAAATATATTTCACGATATGATCTGTTTTTGTGAAGAGTTCCAATACACGCTTTTGGGTTTACGAAAAGTTATTGAAACCATTCGTCAAATTCACGGGTCTTGACAAAAACTGAAAGCGGATAAGATATTGTAAAAATAATCGATTGGTCAGTAGCGCGTAGAGGAATACATGTGGAAAGATATCTTGAGAAGAAAAAGTATATCAAAATTTATTTTTCTGTCAATCATATTGAATTTTGTAGTAACAAAATATTATAAGTAAAAATTGATGTAAATACTTTAAAAGCCTACTGAAATTCGATTACAACAGAAAAATATTGTGATTTTTTAAATAAGCCTTTATTTTATTGAATAGACATTTTTCATTATAATGCAGGCGTTTTGTTATTTTATTGTAATTATCATTTTTTGGTAGTGCGTAGGTACCTACACGATGAAAATTATATGATAAAAATGTACTAATGTGATTTACTTAGTTTTTGTTTGGCCTATCTTTATAGCAATATAATTTGTTACCATTTAGATAATTTAACGTTTAGTTTATAAATAAAAACACGCTTTTCTATACTTTCTAATAATAATTATAATTATATACTTTGCTACACCTACCCACAAAACCATGTTTCGAGTTGTATTAATACCAAGAAAATTGTATTATTTTATCGACAAATATTGAAAAATGTAAATAATATTTCCGGCAATATTATAAAATGTATCGAAATATCTGCATTTTTTATATATAAAAAAATCGAAAGTCTTAAGACCGCTGTAAGTTTGTCGATGATTGGCTTTGTTGCCCTTGGGCATTCCCAGCCAAACTGAATTAGCTTTATTGGAGTTCCGATGGCTTCGATGCTCATGTTATTAGCTCCACTAGATTGCTGATCTATTTATCCGAGATAACACGTGACTTGGCTAAAAACACATTGTATTTTAGCATTATATTATTTATTGCTAGACTAGATGTAATGAATAAATTTGAAAAGCACTAAAATGTCGTCGCAACTAGGCGCGATATATAATTTAATTATTTATTAAACAGTCGAAAGTAAAATTTAAAAAATACAAAAAGTTAAAATTTTTTAGATAAACCCTGAATTAATAGAGATGTGACATGAAACAGCTAGGGTAGTCTGGTGGGCCATCTATCAAGGACATAATGCAAGAGGTGACAAAGTGTGCAAGCAGGGCTTTGGAATAAAAGCCTGCCTGGAGCCCTATTCATCAGCAGCTCAATGTTTAGAATAACGTTCTATCAGCCCCTTTACTTCTTACATTCCGTACTTACGTTAGATTACGTTATCTTGTGGATTACATAGCATTTTTATATTAGATGGCATTATCATGAATCATTTATTTTGTAGTCAACTTGCGTTTTTCCTGTTTTTTCAACAAATAAAATTATTGGACAGGTGTCTAAAAATGCAAATTTATTTATTTGCCACATAAACCTGAAAAAGAATTATTTGAGCTTGTCAATTAGTATCATTCCCTACCATTTTGAATGATGAGTATTCCTGTTTTATTGAATTATCTTTTAAGGTAGAATTGAATATTATGTTAATCCTGCTTCAAAAATACCAATACATGTTATCCCAAGTTTTGCAGTTTTAAAAATAACTTCAAAGTAAACTTTTTTTATAATTTTTTGCTAAAAATTTAGGTGTTGCAAAAAAAATATTTAACATCATGCATATAAAACCGAGAGAACTAAATATAAATTGCTAATTCGATTGCTTGTGGCCAGAATATACAGTTTTACAATTTCAATTTAGCCTCATTTCTATGCAAAGTGACCGTAGCTGGCTTGAATATTACCGGTCCCTTTATGTTCTCATAGTTTTACTATCCTTTTGTGTGCTTTAGAAGTCCTTTTTGTGAGTGAAAACGTGTAAAATATCAGGATCAAGCTGTCGCATCGAGTGTCTAAAAACCTTTGTAAACGTAGTCACAACTGTTCACCATAATGATGCTCTTGTCAAATTGTCATCCATCTCGCCAATTACTTTTATTTGTTTTCACTTTTTTATTTTTGTCAACAAGGCATATTAAAGAACAATCAGGTAAGTTCATTATTATAATATAAGTAATGTGTTAAAAAGCCAAGTTAAAAATTGTGAAGTTTAAAACATCCAGAAAAACTACTTGCTATTTTAAATAACTTTAAGCTAGGATATTTGTTTAGAAATTAATCCTAATGTGTCTGAATAAATGAGTATTTTGAATAATTACATCGCAGAAAAGCAAAATTATTGTAGCTTAGCTTGAATTTGTAGCCGGATTACGCCAGTCAAAGTCAATCATCACTGAATTATTAGAATTAATGATAATGAAATTATATTATACCATTTGCCCTTTCATATTCTTAATGAAAATTTACTGATTAGATATTGATTTACAATTCTACTATTGTTCTATGACACTAATCCAAAATTATTAAATTTTGTCATTTGTTATGTTATCTACTTATATAACAAATACATTCCACCCCTAGCTTTGAATAATATCGAACAGTACTTCCTTGACCTGGAAATGGCAGTTTGTCGAACTCGATTTATATTTTATAAATTTGAAATAATTAGTATCGATTGTTAGTTAGCAATATAAAATGTGTAAAGGTCACTACTTGTATTTAGATCCAAGTGATACGAAAGCTTACCTTACAATTAACTTTGATTTGTGCTAACCACACAACTTAATCCTACCAATGTAAAAGCCAATTTAATAATTTAAACAATTTAACCTAAATGTGCAAAATAATTAAAAATCAATTTTCATAACTACATTCTAACAACTTGTTTACAAAACCGCGATTAACCTTGACATCCTTAATAATTTCGATTTGTTGTGCTTACCCAAGAGATAGTAAATATTTGATTACTTCCGATAAACCAGGATTTAGTTATTACCTCACATTAAACATTGTAAGTAATGTTTTGCTTCTGAAATAATCATCATTAAATTAAGTAGCATATCTTAAAATCTGAACAAATTTCAGATCATAATTTTATAATACATACATAATACATATATACCAATAGATAAATTTCTGGCAACATTGATATTCCACGTACACAGAACATTGAAACCAATTCACGACATGCAACTAAATAATACAGCCACAACCTACTTAAAACTCAGGAAAAATGCTAATAGGTACTAAGTTATAAATTAGATTAAATAAATTTATGCATTGCATCCAGTTTAGTCTGGTCATCGCATCACAGAAAAGAGCTTTTGAGCTGAAATAACCCAAAACGAATTCTCGAAGGAATTTACATCCGCAGCAAACAAGAACAGAGACAACTATGTTGAGAATGGTCACAATATTACAAGGTCAAGAATAGATATTAATTTTATATGCATCTTATACCCAAAATAAATTTAAACAAAATAAAATTCTGTTTATAACGACAAAAATGTATGACTTGTAAAATAATTGGTACATAATGTGAGAATAACAATAAAATGTTCTAGTCCTTGAATTGTAACTGAAATTTAATATTGGTGGTGAATGTTCATTTGTCCAAATCGTGAAATGATAAGGAAGCTTTGCTTGATAGAAAGCCACAAACAGGACGTATAATATTTGCTTATCTATTCCTGCGAGGAAGGATCTATTCTTAATGATGGAAGAAATCAAGCGAAGTGAAAATGAGTGAGTGTTGCTAATTATCCTTACTGCGATGAAATGTTCAATTACTACTTACTGGGGCACTATATTATAATGAAAAATTAAAAAAGTAATTTAAGGTAAATGTGTTGATGAAAATAGCTAACAAAAATGGCAGACATTCGAAGCGTGACTAGGTAGAGAAAAATTTTCTTAAGTTAAAATAACGGCGAGCGAAATATTGTGCGCTACCATCAAGAGGACTAAGAAACCATCGCATTTTGAATATGGTTTTAAGAAACCTAATTTCGACCAATTGTACGTTGTTATATACTTTGATATATTTCTAGTTTAAGGCTAATAAATGATCAAAATTAACTTGGTTTAAATTATACGAAATTAAATTATTCCTTCTTTTTTTGAACTAATTTAATAGTTTAGAATTAGTAGAAATAAGTTTTTATTTAATATTTATTTATTGTAATCTTCATTAAAATTAATGGTTGCTTTTATGTGTATATTTTTCTTACAGATTGATAAAAACAGAGCTGAGGTTATTTTGTTTAATCAACTGCAACTCTGAAATCGTTTTGAGTTCTTACGTGAGATTTCTTAGAATTTTCTCAGGATTTCCCTTCAAAATAGTAGGAATAGCATAAAAATCAAGCTCCTAAGATTTTCTTCCTAAGATTTCATTGAACTTCCTTGAATTTCCTCAGATTTCCCTCTACTTCTACTCTACTACACCAGATTTCTCCAGCAATTCCGCCTTCATCTAGTATTGAATGATCTTAACCATATTAGTAACTTTATTTTTGAAATTGATGATCACAAATTACAACAGTTGTTTACTTTTGAAAAGTCATGGGGGATGGTAGTTACCACTTGTATCCAACCTTGCAGTCTGTCCTTACAGACAATATCAGTGAAGAAGAAATTTATCAACAGCAAAATTATAGGTAGACTTCAATAAATGACAACTTCTGTAATCACTGTGTATATTATTGAATAAATCAATAATTATATTTACATTCAATTAATTAAAATTCTTGGGCTCAATATTTAACTTTATACCCCTGATAATAACACTGCTCTGTTTACCTTATAATCATAACAATAGTGATTTTAAACAAATACTTTGTTTTGCTCTACTTATTAATGGACAATGTTTTTGTACATTAATACAAATCTGCCCAAATTAGAAAATGTTAATCATCAATTTTTTTTTATTTAAAAAAATATTACATTATTTCGATTACAAATGTCTGATTATCTAAACATATTGGATTGGAGATGGAGATTACCATGCCAAACATACTCAATAGGGCTAATGAATAATTACTACCAAGGGCAGAGAACTATTTTTTAAAGCTACAAAAACTAACTACCTAACTACTAACTACTTGGAAATATACGATCCTTTCCACTTCTAATGAACAGTTGGCAATGAGCTAAGAGAGATAGTGTAAAAGAAATGCTGTTTGCAAGACATTTAGCCAACATTTTTACATTGCTTAAATCTAAAAATCAGTTCAAAGAACAAGAAAAAAGAAACTTTTAGATTCTCCTGATCAGATAATTAATGCTCGGTTTCACAAAGGCATGTTAAAATTTAATCTATGATTAAAATTTTACAACAATTAAAATGTATTGTTGCCATATTGTTTAATCTAATCAATGATTAAAATTGTGCAACAATATGGCAACAAAACATTTTAATTGTTGTAAATTTTTAATCACAGATTAAATTTTAACGTGAAACGGGCCATGAATGTTTTAAAATAATCTAAATTAAATTCAACATAGAAATGATCCGAAACCGGATCATACATGATTGAGATACATAATATTTAAAAGTTTTAATGTAACCCAGTTGTTTAATGCTGTATTATAAGTAGCTAGAATACTTCCCAGCAAATGATTCTCATTTCTAATAGTAAACTGATTGAGGATGAAAGATAGTACAAACCGATTAGTTTCTTACCAATGCTGTCGAAACTTTGAGAAAATTCCTGAGCATCAGTTTGGTTTCATACAACGACAGGGTACAATCGAGCAAATCCATTAAATTTTAACAGAAACACACCAAGTATTGGAGAATAATAATTATTTTTCTGCAATGTTCCTTGACGTCACTTGAGTTTTTGGTAAGGTTTGGTATGAGAGTCTGTTAGTATCTATAAGTTAAAAAATAAAGTACCTCATAATTACTTTATAAACAAACATTTCCTGGTGAAGTACCAAGATGAAGGATAAATATTGTTGTGTCCACACTAAGTGATTAAAATGGGTTGCGAACTTAGCAATAAGATAACTGTATTTGCAACTAGAGGAACAAAACAAAGCAAAACTCTATTTTAACATTTTTTATTACCAGTGTGTGTTTTATTTTTGTGTATTCTTTATTTTGATTTCAGTATGTTTAATATTCTATGTTTGTCTAGTTAGTAAGTTATTTGTTTTTTCATTTTGATTTTATTAGTTCATGTTTGTATCATGATTCACCAAATGCCGACAACAGCCAAAATTTAAATAATGAAAAATCTAGATTTGAAAATAAAAGGACATTAAAGTACAACCAATGAAAAGAAGACACATTGCAAAGAATATCCAAGGGGATAAAAGAATCAATAAAAAAATAGAGAGTCAGAATAATTTGAGCAGAGCGGTCAGTCGATGAAGGTTTGAGAAGAATTTTTATAATTTGAATTGAGAGAGGAGTCGGGTTGATGCCTAAGAGGAATACCGAAAGATTCAATAGAGATTTATTCGTGTGAAGAATATTGTTTAAGGTGGAAGAAGAGTTGGCGATAAAGTGAATTTTTTGGATTAAAGATATCCAGAGAGCAGTAGAAGGAAGAGAAAATAATCGAGCAAACAAAGCTGTTTGAAAGAGTTGAAGATAAAAAAGTCGCGTGTTATTTGTGCGCGATATTTATTCGAAGGAAGATAACGTTGGTTTCTTTAACAGAAAAGCTGGGGTCGGCTATTTGCGTGAGTTTCGCTTTTGTAAATATTTCTTTTCTATTTTATAAAATTTTTGAGTTGCAAATAAAAATAAAAATATCCAACAGTTATTTTATTGTCTTACTTGTAACAATTTTCGCATTCGAGAACCTACGTATCCCATAGACGAGATAGAAATTTTGTATGCAGAGGCGAGCATAAGGTTGCAGCAATATGTATGTGTGTATATAACGTTGATTGTTATAATATAAATATTTCCATTAAATCCTACAGATATTGCTGAAACTGAAACAAGGCGAGAGAGAAAATCGCAGCTAACCTTATACGGAGGTAAAATGGCAATAAATCGAAATTATTTAAATCAGTATTGATATAACATAAAAAACTGTTTTAAAATCCAGACTGTTATAATTATCGTCTCAATTATTTATTTGAAAGAATGTCGTGACAACCAAACCCTATTTTGATCGACGGTTTTGGCTGTGACGTGAATAGTAGAACATAAGCACTATGTTTAACTGAAACTATCTCAGATGGATCAAGATATCTTAGAATTAAAATTAACTCAGATCAAATAAATTTTTAAACCCAAAGATTTTGTCAAGTCAAAAATATTCACAAAAGATGATCTGCTTTGTAATGTAAAAGCAAGTTTTGGATAAACAAATACAAATCAAAGATTTCAAGCATTATTAAGAGTGGCCGCAATTCTTAAATTAAAGAATCTTATATACTACATTTAATATAAATATTGTCGTGTTTCAAAGGGTTTTGCACCCACCCTATACATTTTGATGAAAATTTTGTTTTAGTAATTGTAAGTTGTAAGATTGAAAAATTGCACAGGTGGGGGCGAATCGACGGAGATACTGGGCTTTTTTAGCCAACTATGGCGGACAGCGGGTGTGAGAATTTGTATGCCCGCTGAAATTTGATTTTTTATGCGTATTATAATTGTGAGTAATATTTTGAATTTAATTTGAATAAACTTATTTTTATGCGTTTGCATTACAGCGTATGTTTTTTTTTTGATATTTTTGAATTGGAATTAATTATTGGATATTTTTTGAGAATTCGCTACGGAGCGGTGGTAAGGCGATTAAATTTGGTTGATAAATTAGAAGAAAAGCAATTGAAGTTAAAAATTAAATTTGGATATTTAAAATTGGAAAATTAAATTTACATTCGTAGGAACGAATGTCTATTAGTGATAAGCAGGCGATTTAGATAAGCCTAAAATTAAAAGTACCAGCCCAATAATAATTTAACATTGAATTTAAATTGGATTTATTTTAATAATTTATTTTGCAGAATTTTTATTTTTGGAGAAATTATTTATTTGCATTAGAAGAATTTTATTTTTATTTTTGAGAACGATAGAACCCAACTTGAGATACGACCGTCTCATCTCTCGCATTTAGGAGCAAGCTTGGGGCACTTATAAGTGCATGTGAAGACTACCTTTTTTTGATAGGATCACTGCAATATATTATATAAATATAAAAAATTAGTAAAAATTAATTAAATTAAAACTAATCAATCAAATGCATGTTCCATTTTTCGTGATAAGGTAAGAACGATTATATATCAGCAGGTTAGAAAAAAGAAATAAAATAATATTAATATTATAATATTAATCATTTATAATAATTATAAATACTAAAATAAAAAATAGTTAATAAACAAAAACCGAATTATCATATTTCATTTTTGAATTGGAAAATAAATAGTATGTTTGCCTATAGCAACAAGTTATTATGTTGAATTTTTAATTCTTTTAATGGAAAGTGTAATTTGATACTTGTTACTGATACAATTCACGGTTTAAAAGTGTATTACTAAATTAATTATTGTTAGAAATAATATATTGTTTAAATTCGGTAGTCAGAAACTTGCCCGCATAGAAGTTATAACTTTTATTATGCAACAGCGCCAGAACAAAATTATTAAGTGGTATCACCAATAAAACGAAGATACAAAAAATTATTAAATATGGAAAAAGTTTAAATAAACTAAAATTTGTTGTTCATTGATCAGTTCATGCGTCCTGCATCCATCGCCCAAGGGATAGATTCCGAAACCAATCTATACTGATTAGTTAATGATGAAAATAAAGCTTGCTAACAAAAATAGTACAATTTTGTTGGAAAACCATTTATTACGATTTGTCGTTTATCGTAATTTGGTTCATGAGGAAAATGTATTTTAATCCAGTCCTAATTATTTACTCTCGCATATACGTACAGTGAGTAAAGTCTCTTCTGGACAATTGTACTTTTTTACTGTTATTTATAAGTCCACTTAACGATGGTGTGTGCATTTATTACAATGTAATTTTTTCATTCCATTGAAATAATATCTCTTATATGATGGTAGTTTTTCAATAATTAAAGAAGCTGTAAAATTATTTTGAGTTAGCCGACATTATTAAGTTAATTTCTCGAAAATACAATTAAAGCGGTAATTATCCGTAAGTAAAGAATTAGTTGTACATTGTAAGTGTATAAAATAAGGTGGTGTGAGTAGTTAGTTATTCGTGTGGGTACCATTGTTATGAAACGGCTACTGAGAGCTATAAAGGTTAGTAACGGGCTACAATAGGCAATTCAGGTTGGAGGCAGATATTCAAACAGTGCTATTTCCGGACCATTACCAAAGAGGCAGTCAGTTCCGGTAGAAGATAAAGGAGAATGTCCACGTAGATTTGGAAATGGAGTATCTCATTTCGCACACCGTTACTTCGCAAGTTGCAGAGTTTTAGTTTCAAAGATGTGGTCATTTTCGCGTTTATAAACGGCGTCAAGTAAAAAACATCAAAGCGTTACCGTAACACAATTTGAATCGTACTTACGAAGCAGTAACATTGAATTACCATTTAAAACATTTTATATAAAAACAATATAAAGAGAAAAACGCTTATATTTCGGGATATTTAAAATAAGCTAATACAATTACAACTTCACTTCTATCACGATTTCAGATTTCAATATGTTTGAACCTAAATTTTTATTATAGTTTAATGTTGGTAAAGTTGGCGTAATTCTGGTTCTAAAGTTGTACAAATTGCAGGTTGAAAGCCGAAACTCGTCTAGTTTCTTACTCTTTTAAGACCTAACTAAAACAGTTTGAAGTCACAAGCAGATCATAAAAGGTTATTGCAGTTTGGACTTTATTTTATTACCAGAAGATATACTGAAATATGGTGTTTAATAAAAATAAACTTAACCTATTCTTATTTAATAATTTGTCAAATGTTGGTTTCACCCTAAATGACTAAAAGATTACGTTTTTAATATATTGTTATAGTTAACTATCTTAAGGGGAGGCTTCGGTTTTTTGAGTTAAAAACTGTCTCTGAGATGTTTTAAATCTGTCCTTTAAATGATTTTTTCGCATTTTGACTAATAATGTGCTGTTTTATTAAATTCAAAATCATTTAATAAAGTGGCACTTTAGCACATAGATATGTCACTTTATTGCATAGTAATGTCACTGTCAATAAAAAACTATTGGATAGAAGATTGTTTATTTAAATATTGGAATCGTTGTTATACATTTATGTATATTAAAAGTACAAAATTATTATTCAAACTAGAAAACTTAACAATCTCACTTTTATAATTAATATTATGTAACTTACACAAAATTCGAATCAAAAAATAAAAATTAACTGTTGTTATGTAAAAAAATAAAGCCGCCGTGTCTGGTTACTAGATTACGAAAATTTTACACAAATATCTATTTAGAAACTTTTTGAATTAGCAATAACTCAAGAACGGCGCTAGATATCGAAAAACTGAGTAAAAAATTCGCCCCCCTCGCCTCGTACTCACCCCCCATGAATTATCGGTAAGAAGACATACGAAAAAATTTAGACCGATCGCGCGCAAAAAAAATTTACTCATAAACGTCTAAATTAATATTTTAGATTAGATTTTCACAAAATACGAAAAAATTGTATAAACAAACCTCGTAAGAAAAGTAGTTTTACTAAACTCATATAGCTTTTAAGTTACTCGCTCGCTGTGCTCGCTCATACTTAAAAGCTATATTCGTTTAGTAAAACTTAACTTTTCTAAACTTGTTGTTTAATATACTATTTTCGCATTTTGACTAATAATGTGCTGTTTTATTAAATTCAAAATCATTTAATAAAGTGGCACTTTAGCACATAGATACGTCACTTTACTGCATAGTAATGTCACTGTCAATAAAAAACTATTGGATAGAAGATTGTTTATTTAAATATTGGAATCGTTGTTATATATTTATGTATATTAAAAGTACAAAATTATTATTCAAACTAGAAAACTTAACAATCTCACTTTTATAATTAATATTATGTAACTTACACAAAATTCGAATCAAAAAATAAAAATTAACTGACGTTATGTAAAAAAATAAAGCCGCCGTGTCTGGTTACTAGATTACGAAAATTTTACACAAATATCTATTTAGAAACTTTTTGAATTAGCAATAACTCAAGAACGGCACTAGATATCGAAAAACTGAGTAAAAAATTCACCCCCCTCGCCTCGTGCTCACCCCCCGTGAATTATCGGTAAGAAGGCATACGAAAAAATTTAGACCGATCGCGCGCAAAAAAATTTACTCATAAACGTCTAAATTCATATTTTAGATTAGATTTTCACAAAATACGAAAAAATTGTATAAACAAACCTCGTAAGAAAAGTAGTTTTACTAAACTCATATAGCTTTTAAGTTACTCGCTCGCTGTGCTCGCTCATACTTAAAAGCTATATTCGTTTAGTAAAACTTAACTTTTCTAAACTTGTTGTTTAATATACTATTTTCGCATTTTGACTAATAATGTGCTGTTTTATTAAATTCAAAATCATTTAATAAAGTGGCACTTTAGCACATAGATACGTCACTTTACTGTATAGTAATGTCACTGTCAATAAAAAACTATTGGATAGAAGATTGTTTATTTAAATACTGGAATCATTGTTATACATTTATGTATATTAAAAGTACAAAATTATTATTCAAACTAGAAAACTTAACAATCTCACTTTTATAATTAATATTATGTAACTTACACAAAATTCGAATCAAAAAATAAAAATTAACTGTTGTTATGTAAATAAATAAAGCCGCTGTGTCTGGTTACTAGATTACGAAAATTTTACACAAATATCTATTTAGAAACTTTTTGAATTAGCAATAACTCAAGAACGGCGCTAGATATCGAAAAACTGAGTAAAAAATTCGCCCCCCTCGCCTCGTACTCACCCCCCGTAAATTATCGGTAGGAAGGCATACGAAAAAATTTAGACCGATCGCGCGCAAAAAAAATTTACTCATAAACGTCTAAATTCATATTTTAGATTAGATTTTCACAAAATACGAAAAAATTGTATAAACAAACCTCGTAAGAAAAGTAGTTTTACTAAACTCATATAGCTTTTAAGTTACTCGCTCGCTGTGCTCGCTCATACTTAAAAGCTATATTCGTTTAGTAAAACTTAACTTTTCTAAACTTGTTGTTTAATATACTATTTGGAAATTAAAAAAATTACTTCAGTATTGTGTGTTTATAGGAAACAGTGTACGGAATGAAAAACAAATATTTTTCAGTGGTGACCGACCTCACTCCAATCATAGAAAAATAACATGGAAATTAATTTTTCTTAAATTCTGTTTAAGAAAAATTTTGCTTTCCATTATAACTGAAATAGATATCAATTTAAAAAAAAAAATCCGGTTTAAAGATATCCATCCCCTGATACTTCATTCTTTAATTATTGTTAAAAACTCAATAATAAAATTAAATGAGCAATATTAGTCGCTTTGTTTGAATTTTTTGCCAAGCAATGACAGTTCTTTTTAAAAAGCGCTATTTTTTTATTTTATTGTTGAATTAGAAAGGTAGGTCACCCCGGTATACAAAATTCTGATAAATTCACAGGAGGAATGAAAAAAAAAATATCGATGAACTAGGAATTTTGTTTATATTAAAGTATACATTTTTAGTTCCACAACAAACGTAATTTTTGCTAAAAAAATATATGATATTTCCCAGTCAAGTTAAATTTTAACTTTTTTTTCTCCAAAACAAGTTTTTCACGTTTACAGTCGAACTAATTAACCGACTACCTATCAATTTTTTATTTCTTAAATCTTCTTCATGTACCTTGTCCGGTTCCCCGGACGTTGGCGACCTCTCTCCTATTTCTGTGTTGTGCGTTTGAAGTACTATCACACACATAGGGGACCTACTGCTTAAGACGGGCTCCAAACCTCGGGAAGTGTATACACTTCATCTCTAGAGAGGATGTACCAGGCAGATTACACCTCGGTGGTTTGCCATTGCCTTCCGAGGGGAGAAGGTCAGAATAAAGTTTTACTGAGCGCGGAGTCGAACCAGGCATTCAGCATTAGCAGCAACGCACTTAACCGCTCTAACTGACAACCGTCTACTTAAATAATAAATATAATAAATAATAAATAAAAATAAACAATTTCTTAAATAATACACTTATAATAAATTAGAGAATAAACCTAAAATCAAATTATGTATTAAACAATTAATTAAAAAGTTACCATATTTTCTGATATAGAAAAATCCTAAAAAATAGTTAAAAAGAAAATCTTTCAACTTTAAAGGGACACAATTTCGTCCTTTTTAGCTTTTTGCATAGGATTATTTTCATCCTAAAACTAATTTAATTTTATTTTATTTATAAATTTTTTTAATTTACTTAATTAATATCATAACTCGACCGTCGGCCTCTTATTGTATACACAGTACAGATACATATTATGTTTTATCCTGACTACTGTGATGAATGTACCCTGAGATGCATAGTTTACCCGCTTTTTTACATGTTTAGTTTTAAAATGTAGCTGAAATGCTATTAAGTTTTATGCAAAAAAAAACACATTTTTTATCTATTTTTATTTCTTTGAAAAATATTTAAAAAATACGTTTTTTGTTTATAAAAACCAAAACTTCACAGAAAAATTTTCTTCTATGGGAAAAAAACAAATTTCTTTATACACTGTAATATTGTAAATTTGAATTTGAATATATTGGGCGCGAAATTTTAAATTTAGTTCATTTTGGTTACTTTAAAATACAACGGTGGTAAAACGGAGGTAGTGGGAGTTTTTTCCGCTAGAGTTGACCGTTATAGATGCTAACAAAGCTCTTACAATTGTGTACGTCAAGATGGTCGGATGTGGGTGATTTGGTACTTGGAGTTTTGAAAATATTAAGTAATTGAAATAAATATTATTTCAAAATAATCAGTAATCAACAGAATTGATATACGTAAGTTTAAAATATTTGATTTATTTTCTAAAAGAATTTAATGCAGGATTACGTTATTATTACAAGTAATCATATCATGACCACGCGGTTAAATATTTTTCACAAGATGTTTGAATCTAAGTTGTTATTAATTTATCTTCAGTTATAAGATTTGATTACTGTTCAAGATGGTGATCTATTATATTATCATTTAATTAGGTAATGTGAGAAATTGATTATTCATATAATGTTTTTCCAATGGCGTACCAGTACTAGGGGCAGGTTTGGTTTAAGTCGTAAGAGGAGTTGTTTAAGATAAGTTGAATGGAGGCGGGTGTTTGAAGTGGAAATATATTTATCGTGGGATAATTTAATTTAGATAATTAAGGGTAACGGATTTTGTGGACGCTTACAATCATAAGATGGCGGTTAAAATATGTCTCAGTATGGCTGGTCACTAGAAAGGCAAGCTGTAATGGAACCGGAAGTGACATAGCAAATGCTGTGATGTCGTTCCTTTCTTTTTTCATATATCTAAATGATGTACTACAAAATTATGATATTTCAGGACAGTTATTAATAATTTTAACAATGTTCCTTATGATTTTTTGCAACCACTTATAAAATAGTGACAATTGAATACATTTAACTTAATTAAAATTGAATACAATTAAAATTACACCATTTAACCTAATAAAAGGTAATACCAATTAAAAACGATATTAAAGAACTGTGTTAACAAAGTTCTTCATGATTATTATTTGCGGCTATGATTATTTACTAGTTTAAGTATGGGGAATTTATTTAGTTAAGTACATACGACTTATTTAGATTTAAGAAAATGACCAATTAGCAATAAGAAGGACGTACTAGTTTAAGATGACAATATATTAATAAGATGACCATATAGTAATAAGATGACAAAATAGTAATAAGATGACAATATAGTAATAAGATGACAATATCTTAATAAGGTGACAATATATTAATAAGATGACGATATATCAATAAGCTGACGCGCTTGGTTAAAATGACGAGGTATTAGTTATATAAGGACGGATAATTTAGAATATAAGGGTTATTATTTAAGGTCTTACATAATATAAAAACAATTGAATCGAACATCGGTATACATACATGAAATTCTTACAAATTACGATAGGTTGTGGTTGGTAAAATAAATATGAATAATCAATTAGAAAACATTACGATCAGGGGATTAACTATCGAACAGTTATTAAATCAAATTTCAAACTAAAGTATTCTGAATTACATGATATCAAGGAGATTAACTTTGCTGGTAAATTGGTTGTCGGACTACCTTTTTTTTTCTCGGTTAAAATATATTCATCGTTAAACCGAATCCTGTGTTTTATTTAATTTGTGTGTACTAATTATTCCTTCAGGTGTCCCACCAGTGGTTACGCCACTGGACATATGTGTTTAAGCTTGAAGTTAGTAAGTAAGGTAAGACTACGTTAGCATTCAAAGAGCCATCCACAAATTTAAAAGGACTTGTAAGTGTTACTACGAGGGGAGATCACAACGTGCGAGGTTTGTTTGACGATCACAGCTTTGGTTTGGTTTGTAACTTTGATTTGAGAAGGCGGTAATTCAAATTGAAGAACCAAATATTACAACACCAACTTCTTTTGGCTTTAACTTACAAAGAGTGAAACTTGTCCTGATATAAAAGTAAGTAATTGTACCTTTTCAAAGAGTAATAAACCACTTTAGTAATAAAACCAAACCAGAATGATCTACCAAAATTCACGCTGATGGATTTTCACCGGACTATTTGCATGAAACTCCAACTCGCTTTCAAAAGCTTGTACTTTTTTCGTTCATCCAGTAACGGAAAGAAAATTACCCAGATTTGTTGCAGAAATTTTAATAACATTAAAACTTGGTGAAAATTTGTTTTGATTTGTTGCAATAGTACACATCAAAGCAATACACAACTAATCTATACTTTTATCAAATATTCAGGATTATGTATGTACCAGAAAAAAAATCAGTAAAGCAAAAGTCTGCTCGGTCATACGACAAAGCGTAAAATATATACCCCTTTATAGGTGCAGCAAAACATGACCTACGTTATACCTATTTTCTCCGTTACAAAGTTACTTTTCACTGATTTGAAAAAAAAATCATAACAAGGGATGATCGTCAAAGAATTATTGCTATTAGTTATTAAAATTAGTTTGTTATTTACTTAACATTTTATAATTTAAAACTCTATAATTTAGGTTATTTTAAACATTTTTTTCTCATATTATAATAGTAAATATTACAAAGTGTTTGACCAATAGGCATAGATTAGGGAATTCTCTTATCACCTATAATTTTTAATAATATTAAAGACGAATGCTGTTTCCAAAAAACGATATTTAAAAATCATATTTTAATTTAAATATTACTAAACAGATGGCCTCACCGTCAGTTTTAATAAATTTTACAAAAGTAGCTCTTCCTTCGATGGAGTGAAACAACCCCTGGTTTCAGAACGAGATAGACGATTAAGCATACCAAAAATATTGCATCGGTTAGAATAAATTGAAAAATGCTTAACAAATATTATAGATAAATTTATAGATTATAGGTACAATGGACGACGCTTAATGTGATGATTACATTGGGACCATAAGAGCAATGTTAATTTTATTAATTTTACTTAATTATTAATTATACATCTATTAATTAAAATTTATATTATGGAAAAACCGATTTTTTAAAAAAAATTTCTATAAAAAGTGTTAATTAGTTCATTAATTTACGTTCTATATCATATACACATAGTAATCAGGAAATGCAAGTTTTAGTTTGTGCTTATTTTTCGTTTTCGATTCTTCAGATATTCTTCTCGTTTTTTCATTGTCAGAAGCACGTAAAGGTAGATCTCTAATTTTCTTGCTTCGGATTTCTCCACTGTCTACTAATTCAGGAAGCATGCAATCATAGCAAATTTGCTATTAATAATTTCTTTTAAAAGCTTCTAGTTTCTTATTTATCTTTGTTGCCTAAAATTCATCATCTTTCGCAATTTTTTTCAATTTTAACCCTTTTGGGGTCCATACGGTAAAATGATACACAAAAGGTTTTGTTATCTGAAGTTGAAATCTTAATAACTTACCTCGTAAAAACACAAAACGCAGCACCCGATTATCCTATAAGCGGAACAAGCGGCCGCTTGGAGACCCGCGGATAATAAAATATGTACAAATCTGGTTGTGTCTTGGGTATGATATTATTTTACAGTTATTTAGAAAATCGTGTAATATTAATCGTCCGCTAAACAAAGAGGAAGGGGGCCTGAAAAAACATTCCGCTTGCGATTTCCTGCCTAAAATGATGCCTAAAACCGGTCCTGACAAAAGCGTCAGTTGTAATTTATTTAACAATACACGTATATTAAAAAAGTCAAAATCTTATCAATAAACAATATACTACTATTAATGAATGAATAAAAAATTAATAATTAAAAATAAAATACCCAAAATAGCACAATGATAAAAATTTTTTTATAGCGATTGCAAAGCAAGCAATTACAAAATACTAAAATATTTAAATTTGTTAGAATAACCATTAATTATATTTGTCCATTGTCGTTGGTATTCACGATTCAGGATTGTGAATTTCCGTAATAATAATTATTGGAAAGGGTTGGGGGCTAGTGCTTAGATCACAAAATTGTACCTCCTTTTAAAGAAAATTTCCCGTACCCCGCATAGCTGTGCCTTACCAAGTGTATCTAATCGTAGACTCTTAATGCAAATTTTAACCAAAATTTGATTGCATCCTCAGCTTATCGTATTTGGTATATTATAAAATTATTCCAAACTTATTGCATGGTACACGCACAATAATTAATGTTTACGTAAACAATAACCAACAATTTCTCATTACGTCTTATAAAAGTTCTGGCAGAAGTTTTTTACACACATGAATCTAGAACTTTTTCTTACAAATGCTATTTATGTCAAGGCTTCGGTCGTAAGGATTTTTGTCCTTTTTTGTTTCTTTTCCTATTTTTAGGAAATTCTTGTTATAATACAATATTAGTTGATTTCTAATTTAATTATAATGAGAATTTCATTTGTCGTTTTTTCTGTATAAATAAGTTAAGCAGCGTCGAAAAATTAATTATCTTCTAGTTATACTACTAGGTAGGTGTAATATTGTAATATTCTGTTTAATCCAAATAATATTTGCTTTTTTCCTATGTCGATATTACGTTAATCCAAGTTCTTGAAAATAGAAACTTCATTCTTGAAGTACTTATTTGGGTGAGTTTTCAGCAAACAAAATTTTTAAACATTTCCACATAAACATCAATTTGTATGAATCAATAACCATAAAATAAATTTATTCCGAGCCATATAAGTTTATGCCAGAATTTTTATGTTTTAACCTTTTGTGTAGAAAGTAATAATTTATAATTTCACAAAATGCATGTGGTGTTTTTATCAAGTATATTAATAATAATAAGGTAAGTCCGGGTGAGATAGTCACAGTTGATTTTGATGAAATTAACTAACATTATACATAATTTCAAAATCTTATTTTGACAATTTTGAATGCAGCAATTGTACCAAGAAAGAAAAAAGAAAACTCATTGAAGCATTAAAGAAATAAATAAAATTTTGATGCAAGGAATTTAGTGAAAATTAAAATTTTGAAAATTTAAATTCTAGGACATTCCGCTTACTGACATTTTACTACTACCATGGGTTTTTACCATTTTATCAAAACGTCGGGAAATACAGTATCTTTATTTATGCTTGGCAAGTTACTGAAAAAGATAAGTTTTTGAATTTAAAAATTTAAATTGTATACAAATTATAAACGAAATTTACGATAATTATGTTCATTATGTTTGACCTAAATTGAGCAGATTTTCTCATTATATCCTGAATATAATATGTTTGAAACATATCGAACACTGATTATTTAGGTGGCTTTACCCTGATCCTTATGCTAACGAAAACCCAGTCAACATTACGTATATTGCAAGTGTGTAACTATTAGTATGTTGTAGTACGACAATAGTTTGGTGTGGTGCATAGAAAGTTAACCTGCAATTTGAATTATTAATTCTAGTTCAACATTTGGTCAGTAAGTAAAATAAATATCTGATAATTTAGTATTTCCAGATTTATCCCAAATTATATGAAGGAATGTTTTTATACTCTACGATAGATTTAAAATTTGTATTGATGAAGATGTAAAATTTCAGGCTAATTACAGTATTAGTGGTAAGTGATCCTGTTGGAATGCAATGTCATGTAACATTAAAGTGCAATGTTGTTGTGAATGGTGTGGTAACAATATCTGCCCATCAAACATCGATATACGGGGTGCAGCAAGTGCCCTAATTTAAACTGAAAAACTTTAATAAGATAATTATAAAAATTACCATCAAAACGTCAAGATAAATGTCTTCCACATATTCGTTTATTAATAGATATTATTAAAAATCGCGAAATCGAGTAATTTACTTGGAAAAATCAGTTTCAAAGTTAAAAAAAAGTTTTATAATGTAAAAATTATTTTGTATAAATTCCTCAATAGGTTAAGCATGTATACATACACAAGGTTCGTTCCCTTTAAAACCAATTGAAGCCGGTAAATATTTGCTATAGCAAACGGCAGCTACTTTGAAGTATTTGGTCATGCGGTTTTAACACCGTAACTGTGTGTATTCCTTGACTAACATACAAGTGGTGAAAAACGGAACCTTGTGCGAGTTTTTAAACGCTTTGACGTAAGATATTTGTATTTATTCGCGATACAAAATTAAATCCGGATCAAATGCGAACTGCCCACAGAAAGTTCAATATAATTATCATTGCTTTTCCAACTATTTTGGTACATTTCCATTTCAGCTGACTATCCTGGTTAACGAGTTTCCAACCGTAACTGGAAATAGTAAGTAGTAATGATAAAGAAAGTAATTATACTTTATTCTAATAATATTTATATTTGTAAAAAAAGTAAAGCGCAACTAAAATTTAAATTATTTTATAAGCTTTTATAAGATGCTGAAGATTCAGAATATTCTGCAATATTTTTAATTTAATATTAGCAGTGCCTGCTTTTTTAGCTTGATAATATTCAAATTTTTAAGTATTAATTCTCACAATATAATAATAAATTAATAAAATATTTTGGTTAGAAATTCCAATTTTAAATTTTAACGCAAAAAACAAAAATTAAAATAAATAAATGTGAATTGTTATAAATTCACAATAACTTAAAGCTTTAAAGTGTCGCCTTGGTTTAACCTCAATTGCATTCAAATGCCAGCACAACACAATTTCACGGGCTACAGCATTCATGACCTCCGTGCATGTACCTATTACTTACTTTATATTTCCAGCAAAGACTGCCGTATTTTCTTACAATGAAATACATAAAAACTACCTTTTGGTGGTTCTTAAACTTAGATTAACATTTTAATATGTACTTATTTCTAACTTAAATTACTTCTATTCATAACAAAATAAATTAGATTTTCAAACTACATACATCCCTGCATACATTTTTAATATTAACTACTACACTTGAGACCGTCTTCAAGTTAGAGCAGAATAAAATTTTAAGTTTTCTTCCAACTATTTTAGTTTATTAAATAAATTTAAATTAGTATTTTTGAATTATCGAAAACTGTTACCTAGTACATAGTTTTTTAGTTCCTAATAGCAATTTTCAACATCACCAACATTAACATCTACTTGTAATCTTCAGTATATAATATAAGATTAAAACAACATTTCAATTTATAATCAATGTTTTTAGTTTTATTTCACTCCTAATACCTTAGAGCACTATAAAACTACGTAATTCGCAATTGATAAAATTTAATATACAAACAATACACCCCATTTGGTAAAAATATAAATTCAAAATAGAAACAAAAGCGAGCGTAATTTCTTTCAATTTCAAAACTAAATAATTTCTATTTATTTCTATTTCTAACTATTAATTCCCAACATTTTAGTTATTTGTAAATATTGTATACAAGATATATTTTTATTTATAAGTATACTGTTTCAATTGGTTAGATTTTCCTCTTAAATTAATTAGGTTAATCAAATTAGGTAACATAGAGAACATCGGACTCAAAAATTAAAAATTTGTCATCAAATTTTAGAACATCAATAGAACCATAAATAGAAAAATAATTTAAAAAATGAAATTTTTAAGTATTTATTGTGGTAAATTTTAGTAGTATGCAATGTATAAATAATCAAATTAAACAAATGTTAGTAGTGATTAGATGGCGCAGTGCGTCTCCACTTTACATTCTATAGTACAGGTTAAAGATTCATTTTCATTTATTTAACCTAAAATTTTCAGTCAGACACGTGATATGTTTAGTTTTTGGTTATTTGATAAGCACATTTTTATTCAATCATTTTAAAGTAAACTAAATTTCTTGATTTTTTAATTTTTAATTTTTTCAATTTTGTTTGGTATACTTTCTCTTGTTTTCTTATTATTTTTACGTTATTCTTATGTTAAATACGACTGATGCTCAATAATAATTGTGAAATAAAGGCTTTTATTTCGTATTACTAACTTTTTATTTTAAATTTTTATCATTTCTATAGTAACGTAATTTTTCAGAATTTTATTTCTTGTTTATTCAAATATTCTAAGTTCTAACCCGTTAAATGTGAATTATTGTAATTTTTTAGTGTTTTTAATATCATGTTTCTATGTAAGTATGTATTCTTTACTGAACAGTTAAAAGTTATTATTTTAACATTTGTTTAGTTTGATTATTTATCAACTGTACCTGTTGAGTCAACTCCACTATCTTGAAAAATTGATGCCATTTTTCACTTTTTCGCGTATAATACGATAACAGTGCACTAATAAAGCAAAGTTACATAAAAGAAATATAGTAAAGTTTTAACAAATAAAAGCGTTAGTAATAATTATTTGTTCATTGCGCGGTTTTTATGTAAATCAACAAAGAGTGAGATATTACACAAAGTTGTCTGTTTTTCGAATAATTCCTTCAGTACGGAGCTGTCATTTGCGGAACCTGAAATTAAATACATTATAGACCCTTAGATGAGACCTAAGATTTTGCAATCTAATTGGAACAAATTAGATAAAAAAAAAGTAATGTTGCTATAGTATTTTCTTCCACACTAGCGAAAAGCGTCAATGCAGATTTCATTAATCTAGCTTCATGTAAACCTCACTAAATTCACTTAACCTTCATCCGGGCGCGCCCCTTTCCGTAACATTAGCGGGCGCGCAACGGTAATCTACCGTCTTCGGTTTTTCTTTCGTCATTCATCCAAAATCTTTAAAATCGGGATAAATACGATGAAAAACATTATAATACTTTTTAAACGATAAAACATTTTTATTAAAATCTCATTTTTATTAAAATTTGAATAATAAAATAAGCTAACACAGTAGGGATAGGTATTAATTTGTAATCCCTATCTCGAATAAGAGTATCAGACGACTTATCATTTTCAGCCTTTTTTTGAGCAATGTAAATATTAGTGTAGTACTTGATTATGTTGATTATGATTTCCAAAAAAATGATTTGGAAGTAACATTTAAGCCTTGTTTTATCTTTCTCCGAGTCACTGCTGTGTTCATCTTGTTCAATGACTTCAGGTTCAAAATTAATATCGTCTTGATCGTCAATTTACTCTTCTTCATCCGAATCCATCTCAAGAAGTCGATGTATATGTATCTTCCGGATTTTTCATGCCCTGACATGACACCAATACATGCAATATGCATTAGTAAAAATGTGAAATCTGATATGTGACGTCACGATAGTGACGTATTTGGAGTATAGTTTACTAAGTTGTAAAAAAAGTCATTTGAATTGTGAATACCTACGAAAAATATAAAATCGGTAATTACATTTCCTTGCAATGGCTGAAGAAAATAAATATCACTAATGGGAGCGTAACTGGTAATCTACCGCCGATATTCGACTGTACAAGTTTGGCGTTGGCTGAGACAATTAAAAATGAAAAGTAGGTAACAACGACACTTCTATCTAGTGTCATATTAAGTCAATTAGGAATACAAAGCACTTCCACCTTCCTTAACACCTGCACGCAAAAGTTCGCGCGTTATTATAAATAAAGCGGTAAATTACCGCCCACGCGCCCGGATGAAGGTTAATAGTAGCACTAACCACTATATAATGATTTTACAACATATCTGTTGTGACTTGGTTTCACACTGTTTCAGGTATGAAAAGACAAACTCAAAATTTCTTTTGCGTACATTTAATTTGCATAAAACCGTACTGGGATGAATAATTTTGTTTTATTTCAGATGCAAGTATAAAACAAAAATTTAATGTATTTCGTGTGAATATTTGTCATTTTTTATTAAACTTACTTTACGCCTATATCGATCACCAACTCGGTTACTGTGATATATACGAAAAACTGGAAAATGGCATCTATTATTCAAGATAGCTGAGTTAGATCGACATATACAACTAATGTGTTTTGCTACTGTCATACTGTTTTTATGACAAAATATACATTTATTTTCAAAATTATAATGCTAAACACATTATGAATGATATGTGCAATTCAATTTTTGTCATTTCGCAAACCACAATTATTTTGAGGTGGTTATAACTTGTAAATAGCACTCGTGCTAAAGCATAAAACACTTCAAAATATTCGTCTATTATCTTAAACTACTTATGATATTATAAACAATAATAATTTCTAAATTTCTAATTTAGAAAATAAAATTTAAAAAATTTAAAAATTGATTGAGTTTCCATATTGCTGCTTTAACATATTATGGTTTTAGTTCTAGAAACTATGATGATTCCTCAAATTTGTATTGTTTTTGTTCTAAAAATATTTTCTGCTAAAATTTTATTCATTTATTTATTTCGTTAACCTCAACTGAATCCTTCCTATACCAAACCGTACCCCAAAGTTATTTGGTTAGCTTGTAAAAAAGAAACATAATTTCTTCCAAAGCGAGCTTTGAGTATTTTTTTATTCCACAAAAACTTTTCATCGTCGAAAAGGCGTACAGAAATTTTTATTTTGTGTTATATTAAATATTAAATAATTTAATAGAACTTAAATCTATTTAATATTTCAATTTTGTAACATTAATTTAACAACTTCAACGTTTAATTTAATATTTTATAAATTTTTGTAAATGGCTCGATATAATATGTACATATTTCATAATATACAGTAAATTTTTAGTATTTTTTGTAACTTTCTTATATTTTCATTTTTATTTTTCAAAAGTTATTTAAATTTTAAATTTTTTTTATTTCGTTTATTTCTTTTTACATTTTCTCTTTACATTTATTTATTATACATATCTAAACATAATAAAAATTTTGATCAGCTTTTCAATAATTTCATAGTCAAATTTAATTTCAATATTTTTGTGAAGGTTCTAATTTTTAATTAAAATCAAATTATTTTGAAAATTTTATATTTTGTGATTTACATACAATTTGAGCAAGCTGTTTGTTTCGGTGATTAAGTTATTGTAGATTATAATAATATGTTTGGTTTTCATTTATTTATTGTATTTTATAAAGTGACTATGAGGTCATTGGGTGTTACTGTATGCATGTAAGTATTAATAAAACTTATATTCTTACGGTAGTTTAACCAGCATAACTTTTATTTTTAAATTATAAACGAAAATAAAGATTCAGTTAATTATTAAAACCTACTTTAAATTGAAATATAAATTAAATATCAAAATCAAACTTTAGTTGAAGTTGTTTTAAATGTTATCACCATTATTCATTTGAATACATTTTGTGTATATTTATTTAGTGTATTACAATATTCTGTTAGTAGTTCTGAGTAACAATTTAAACTGTTTTTATTAATTTTACTTTGTTACCGCCGTTGTATGTATGTATTGACAGTCTTTTTTAAAATTATAATTACTAAGCGAATATACTGTGAATAGTTGATATTTTCCCTTTTCGTATAGTTTATAAATATATTTTTTAATATATTTGACTTTAAATCAAGTTTGAATTTTTAATTTAAAAGCATAACTTTTCAATCATTTCAATAATTTTTCCAGGTTTGCTTGATGAGATTCTGAAAATCGAAACATCAGTTATAACAGGGTGTCGCAAACTATATCATTCACTTAAATAGTTTTTGAACAATTTTATGTAAGTTATGTATTAAATTATTTTTCAATTTCATCTAACATGTAAAAATTAAATAATAAAACCTAAGTTAACTTAAGTTAAAACAGTTAAAATAATAAATTTTAACTGTTAAGTAAATAATTACATACTACAAAGAAACATAATATTTAAAGAAACCAAAATGACAATAATTCACATTGAATTATTAACTTTGAACTTAGAAATATTTGAATAAACAAGAAATTAGAAATCTGAAAAAAATTATGTTACAGAAATGAAAAAAATTACTAAAAATTAGAAAAACCTGTAACATAATATAAAAGCTTTTATTTCACGATCATTTCCGCTCATCAGTTATGTATAACAGTAAAAATATAAGAGCATACTACTAAATACCACATAAATACTTAAAATATTCTAAAAACTTTTTTAAGTTATTTTCCATTTTATAGTAAACGTGCTTCAGGTACAAAAATGTGGTAAAATTTGAAATTTTCTTTCAAATTTAATTTTCGAAGTTATAGATGGCATTGTATGTCTCTGCTTCAATACCCCCTCCTTTGTAAGGAGATTTAGGATCCATTTCATTTTAACTAACCTAAATTTTTATTTAGTCACATGGCTTGGTGCAGTTTGGTTATTTAGTAAGCGCATCTTTTAAATTTATTAATTTTTAGAAATTGTTTCAATTTTGTTTGGTATATTTGCTTTTACTTCCTTTTTATTTTTACTGTTATACATAACTGATGAGCGGAAATAATCGTGAAATTAAAGCTTTTATATTATGTTACAGGTTTTTCTAATTTTTAGTAATTTTTTTCATTTCTATAACATAATTTTTTTCAGATTTCTAATTTTTTGTTTATTCAAATATTTCTAAGTTCAACCCTGTTCAATGTAAATTATTGTCATTTTGGTTTCTTTAAATATTATGTTTCTTTGTAGTATGTAATTATTTACTTCACAGTTAAAATTTATTATTTTAATATTTTGTTAGGTTTTATTATTTATACATCACATACTACTAAATACCACATAAATACTTAAAATATTCTAAAAACTGTTTTAAGTTATTTTCTATTTTATTGTAAAAATTAATTTTATTAAAAAATATTATCACATGTTAATAACATTTACCAGTTTATAAATGTAATAATGTGTGTTTAATTTTAATAAAACATATTTTCTATTATCATCTGTAAGTCAGTTCAATAAATTTTTACTCCGAACCAGTTCAGGATTTGCAAAATTCAAAATGTTGCTCAAGTGTTTTTCAAAGTGGTCCACTTCATAATTTTTGTGAAGTTAGATGCCATTATGGTATATTTTTACCATTTGTACATCTTGTATTTAGATTATGTACTCGATTTTTAACCAACCGTTTATAGTTCTCATTATAATATAAAAAGTGTAGTTCTTTGTTATTATAAAATTTAAATAATTTATGCTAGTAAAGTAAGCATAATAAAATTCCACATTAATTTAAGTTAAATTAACTTATACGCTATTGATTTTGATTCAAAAAATAATAATTCCAAATTCCAAATTGATTTATAGAAATATAAGATTTTAGAAAAAAAAATACCTAGGTAAAACATATTTTAAATTATACAAAAGTCAACAACTACAAATCATCTGAATCTAGCAATCTACTGCGGTATTCGTTGGCGTTGAAGGATGACAAGCACCATTGCTACCAGTCCTCAAATTCTGTAAGGTGACATTTCATTTATAAGGCTCTGATTTCTGCGTCAAATTTCCGCAGAAAGAGACTGTCTCCGATAGATCTAGACCAATACTCTGCTGACAACTACATGGCACAGTATAAGAAATTCGCATATTGGATTTTCTACTTTATTCCATTTACTATCTTCCACCAATATTTCTAAAATAAGTGCATCTTTGTCATAAAAACTACCAATAAAGCTGTAGGATATAAGAATACACAGTTTCGACATTTGAAGTTTTGTCGAAGCCAATCTTTATGAATGTAAAATTTATTACAGTTTAAAAGTATACCTGTTTCGAAATAAAAAATGTATTCGGAATATTTTTTCTAATAAAATGTTTATACATAATTAATTAAGAGGTTTGCGTATTACGCTACATTTAGGAAAATTTACGATACGGTAAATACAATTTTCTCGGAAGGAAATTGAAAAATACGCATAAAATGGTCGATTTAGCATAAATGCGTATTCAGTAACCACGATTATGTTAAACAAATTCCACAAAAAGCTCCAGACCATAGATTTCTATCAAAGATATGAGTAAATAGTGAACTGTTTTGCTGGAAACTTTGGAGTGTAATACTAAACATTAGGTGGCAATGGAAAGTGAGCTTCTTGGTGAAGTACTGAATTCTAAATTTAATGTAATGGGATGCATTTGTGGTTGTTAAGTTAGTAGGGAACAAATCTCTGGGGTTTACAATACAGCGTCGGGATAATATCCAATTATAGGAAGCTATTTACTCATGCGTTATCTCATTAAGAGCACACAGCACATGTGAACACATGTGCAACTTTCTTTGTTTTTTGTCACATCAACGCTCTTTTCATTATTACCAAATTAAGTCTTGCGAAGAATAAACAACCAAAAATATTACTGTGTCGTCCCGATAAAACCATAAATTTAAGGAAAACTGAACAATTATTTGTTAATATAGTACATATAACTAAAAATATTGAATGCTCGAGAAGTTTTTAAACTAAACATTTTCCTATAACCATAAACCCTGAATATTTGCTCAAAATTTTGACTTCTTTGAAAAATTTTAAATCGTATGCACCAGGACAGATATTCAGAGGTGTACTTAAAAAGGTGTGTAGTTTTAGTAGCCCCGTATTGAAATATATAGTCCCTTTTTTTAAAGAAAAATATTGGAATTTGTACTAAAGCGACGACCTTGAAATGTTAACCAATGGAATTGCTTTGAAGTTAGACGATATTACAATAACGAAATTTTTGCGTTTGAAGTTTTATGTGTGTTGCCTAAACTAAACCGGGTAAAGTCATAAATAAGATAGATGTGAACAGACTTAAATGTAATATCGAATAGACGTAGTTATTTGGTTATAACATTTCGTATTTTTGTGGTGAATATTTAATATTACTACAAGATTAAGTACTATTTAAATTATCTGAAGTTTCCCGGTGTAAATTAGACTTTGCAAACAACGCGCCACCTATATTATTCATATCTTGGATCGACTATTATAGATGAAATTTAAAGACACTTAGTGCGAGGATAACAAAATTCAATGTATTTTGATGTCAGGCCGATAAAATGGGTTCTTAGAGCCGACAATGCTTTTATGAAATTGTCGTAAAAAGGTTAAATTATGCCAAAAGCAATAATTACGGATATAATATATTAGAGTCCTTGAAAGTTGAATCCGAGATTTTAAAAGTTATGTTAGTGTAATGTAGAAAGGGAATGGAACAAAACATAAAAATAAAAGATATCTCCAAGTTAATTTGTTGATAATAAAAATCGTTAAGAAGTGGGACCAAATATACTATACAGCAATTTTAAAGCTATTTCTGAGAGCAATAACAATCACACGGCCATTTAATTCAGTATAGCATTGCCGTCTTTATGAATCTATAGATCGTTCGTAATAAGGAACGAAAACTGGTAGACGTAGTCTTATAATCCAGGACGAGAGAAAGCTTAAAAGAGGCGCATATAGCCATTTGAAACGGCCGCAGTCGGTTTTTGTGGTGAAGCTGCGGTAAACGAGCAAGTAATGTTCGCGCTGCGCAACGTAGTCAGAGGACCGATGAGCCACTAATGTGATATTTATGAGTCTTTATCGGATATGGCGTACGCTACGAAACGATATCCATGTTCTCTATTACATACATACATTGCAAAATCTATCTGTTACTTCTTGAACAAAAGCATTATAAAACGTATCAGAAGTAAGGTACGTGTCAGTTTGTCGTTCTTATTTCATTTTTACTTTCAGGATAAAACCACTCCACTTCTTTTTTACTTCCTTCATGTTTAATTAAAATCAAATGCTTCAGTTCCTTCTCATATTTTACAGAAATACGTTTTATTGAATTTTGATTACATGCAACAAGAAAACACTTTCTGGATTTCAGATTTTTATATAATATTATATAGATATTAAATCCTCTGTTTAAAACAAGTATGTACAAAGTTATTATAAAAAAATTTAATTTTAAGGTTTTTACGATTTTTATGGTCCTTAAAAAGTCAAATTAAAATGTTTGATAATATTATTGCCAGAGATCTTTCAAATTCTTATATACTGCTATGATAATTTCGTAGAAATTTTTATCAATACACTTAATTGTCCGGAGTAACTCTGGTGTACGGAAGCAGTTGGCAATTTTCAAGAGTCGAAATATTTTGTTTCACGACATCTTAAAGCCCCCGTTTCGAATTGGAGTTTCGACGGATCTTCTTTTTTTTCTTTTTTCTTTATCAATGATTCGTTTTCTTGCTCTTCCTTTTCAAAAAATTAAAAAAATTCTTGTTCCTCTTTATTAGACTTTTATTTTTCTAAAAATTCTTTTTCAAATAATTTTTTTCCATTGATTCCTTTTCTTTAAATAATTCTGTTTTATCTTGTGCTATCAGTTCATTTTCTTCCTGCTCTTTGTAACGAGAATATTTTTGAAGTTCAAAACGATAATTCGCAACCCTAACGTTGTGCTACAAATTAAAATATCAAAAATGATTAAAAACAAATTGTTTACATTTAGAGCAATTTAAAAATATGAAAAATAAAATAAATTCAAAATTTAAACAAAATAACTCAAGTCAAATCTCCATTGCAACGCTCATATCTTCCAAAATTTTCCATTCTTTTTACCATCCAAATATTCCTGTTTTTTTATTTATCTCTTCTTATCTTCCATAAAATAATCTTGTCACGAGGCGTCCATCTTACCAGCATTTTCTTCTGTCGCCCTCGACTCGTCCAAAACTTTCAAATTTTCTTTTTGTTTCTCTTTAAAGTTGACTTCTTCTTCTTATAATCCTCCATCTTGCCGATTTTAATTTTTTGCTTTGTTTCTAACGACGGATCTTCGTTTTCTTCTTTTTTCTTTATCAATGATTCGTTTTCTTGCTCTTCCTTTTCAAAAAATTTAAAAAATTCTTTTTCCTCTTTATTAGACTTTTATTTTTCCAAAAATTCTTTTTCAACTAATTTTTTTTCCATTGATTCCTTTTCTTCAAATAATTCTGTTTTATCTTGTGCTATCAGTTCATTTTCTTCCTGCTCTTTGTAACGAGAATATTTTTGATTGCTAATAAACTCTCCACACACCTGGAATAGATCTTTTCCAGTAATAAGTGTGATGGAACCCAGCTTGAAAATCAACTATAGTAAATTCGAAAACACAGAGTGCGGATCCTAAAAAGAAAAGAATTTGCTTCCCTTTTTTAAAAATAAAAAACACCGGTAAATGAGAAAAACGTATAATGAGAATATAAGTAAAATACAATCTACTATAACAAAAACGTTATCGCAACAATTTCCAATAAACAAAATATGAATCGGCAGCTATAATCTGGCCTACGGCTACGTCGAACAACAATTAGGAACCAACAGCGTTCCAAATGAAACCAAACACAGGAAGAAATTATCAATGTTAAGATGGACTTACCCAAGCGATCAGGTACGTTTACAAGATCAATTATAACAGCGATTACACCACCAAAACCCTCTATGCTTCCAAATCTGAAGACAATGATGCCGACGTGTTATTTCTCCTCGCTGCTTTTGAAGAACTAGTAGCTTGCTGTACTGCATGACTGAAGAAAGATGAAATCGTAGCTCGAACAAGAATCGCTTCGTTCACTAATATCGAAGCACTTAACACAATCACGCAACACAGTAGGCCGTCGATGTTACTTAAAAGAACAAGATATTCTAACAAGACTTCTATCGTCGTTTTCAAGATGGTGGAACACTCGTTCATCAATAATTCTGATACCTATGTCGACGTTCACGTTGTTGGCTAATTACTGTTACTTTACGCCTCAGGTTGAATATCCCAATACTGGACCCCGCGTTATTCGAATTATCAAGATTTTTATAATCTTGAACGACTTCCAAATTGCACTAAAATGCGACCGTCTTACTCGACGTTTCAAAATGAAGTCCCCATGTCGCTTCGGTGCGACGTTAGTAACCAAGCGCTTTCCAACAATTTACTTTCTTTTTCATCATCTGATACCACTGCTTTTATTTCAATTTTTTCTTTTCTTTCGTCGTATTCTTTTATTTCTTGTGTGTGTTTTTTATGACTCTCAGCGTATTCTTTCATTCTCTCTTTGTTTTCTTGATTTCTTTCTTCTCTTTCCTTTTTATTTTGTTCTTCCCTTACTTTTGCTTCCCTTCTCATTTTTCTCAACATCTCCATTATCAGTTTCATTGTTTCTGCATCAAACATTTCAGTTTCTTCTTCCATTTCTCGTTTTTGTAATGGCAAAAAAAATCGAACTAAAAACTCGTGGCTTAAATTGGGGTGGCAATAAAAGATGAAGCGTGAAAATCAACAATCTAAATGTCCCTGCGCTGTGGGCCAAAAGATGCTATGATAATTTTGTAGAAATTTCTTATCACAACACTTAATTGTCCGGAGTAACCCTGGTGTGCGGGAGCAGTCGGCAATTTTTAAGGGTCGCGGGTTTTTAGTTTTAAAATAAAATTAATTCCAGTTCCAAAAAAATAAAATAAATGATCTCCAAATAAAATTCAATCGCAAATAATTCAAAATTAAAAATAAAATTTTAATATTTCTAGGATTGAACTTGTGATTTACTTTATCCAAATCGTCGTGTTATCAATCACGCCACACTTTACTCTTTGTAACATTTAATTACTTAATGATTTCCGCAACCTCAAATTGTCGGTCGCACCGTACGTTCATGGTGGTATTAGTTCGCGCATGAAGGAAGCACAACCAGCGCTTTGGATACTAACGTCGCACCGAAACAATGGAGACTTTATTTTGAAACTTCAAGTAACAAAGTTGCTTTTGAAATGCCGTTTGGAAGTCGGTGAAGATTGTGATAATCTCGATAATTGCGAATAGCGCAAGGGTCCAGTATTGGGATATTTAACCTGAAGCGTACAGTAAAAGTGTAGTAGTAAATAGCCAACAACGTCAACGTCGAAAATAGGTGTAAATTTGATGAACGTGTGTGCAACCTTTGAGAACGACGTTAAAGTCGTGCTGGATTATCTTATTTCTTTTAAGTCCACATCGACGACCTACTGTATTCGTGATAGTGATAAGTTCTTCAAGATTGGTGCACAAAGCGATTCCTGTTCGGCTCTTTGATTTCATGATACTTCAATCGTGCAGTTCAGCAAGCTACTGGTTCTTCAATGCAGCGTAGGAGAAACGACACGTCGGCATCATTATCTTCAGATGGGAAGCACGAGGGTTTTAGTGGTGTAACCGCTATCACAGAAGATCTTGCAAACGTACTTGAGCGCTTGGGTAAGTCATTTAACACTGCTAATTCCTTTCTGTGTGTGGTTTCATTGGAAACCGAACTGTTGTTCCGAATTGTTGTTCAACGTGGCCGTAGGCCAAATTATAGCTGCCGATTCACATTTTGTGTATCAGGAATTGTTGCGATAACGTTTTTCATAGTAGGTTGTACCAATTTATATTCTCATTATACGTTTCTCAATTACCGGTGTTTTTTATTTTGAGAAAGTAGAAGCAAATTCGTTTTTTTCAGGATCTGCGCTATATGCCTTCGAAATTAATAGAGTTGGTTCTCTCTCTGGGTTTCATCACACTATTACTGGAAAACATCTATTCCAGGTGTTGTGAGGAGTTTATTAGCGATAAAAAGTATTCTCATTACATCCTCAATATAATTTCAACTTTTCAATTATAAATATCCAAATTCGTTATAAAAATAAAGTCTCTCATCCAAAAATTCTTTAATCAAAAATAATAAACTCCAAATTTTCAACTCACAAAGTTACTCAATCTCAGATACGGTCAAATCGGACCAAAAATCTTCAAACAATAAATTCAAATCACAACGTTCAAATATGAAATCAATTGCAAAATTATTTGCACAAAATCGCAAAATTACACTCGGAATTTTAAAGAGCCAAAAATTATTTAAACTACTCGTCGGGCATTTTTGGCAAGAAGCAATCATCTCCTCCTTTTTCTCCTCACCTTGTACCTCTATCAATTAAAACTTTCAAAAATAAAATTAACAAAAATTTACAATTTAACACAGGGTGGGTTGAAATATTTTGTTTCACGACAATACATTTTTTAAATTAGATTTCGGATAAAGTATTGAAAAATACAGTTTTACTTTTAACCTTCATTGTGGGTAAAGTGAAACAAGATAGAGAAATTGTAAGAAAAGCTTGTACATCTTCCTGTAATATATTAAATATTTATATTTTATTTGCAAAAATTTAACAAGAGGAAGAACTACACTGAAAATACTTTAGGATACTGCAAGCTTTTTAATACAAATTTTTCAGAAAGTGATGGAAATTACCACAAGATTGAAATAAGATTTAAGAATACTTTTATCAGAACATCTCGAATTACTAAATATTTTTTTATTTCAATGAGTATTTACAATCAATAGTAACAATGTCATGTAGAAAATATTCCATTAAATATTTTCTTTAATTTAGAGTTATTCAACCATTAAGCAAATCGAGGATAGAGATCGGATGTTTTGAAACGCTTCTGTTTTTTTTTATTTCGTCTGTGTTATTTCTTAATTTGCTAGCTAATACATAGTGATGGATGTCCAATCTATTTTGGTATTTACTGTGAAAATTTTGAATTTCTTCATAAACTTAGGTAATACGTAAATAGCGTTTAATGGTGATGTTTGGTACGTACCAAGATGCATTTACAATTTCCCTAAGGACATGGGCTTTAGAATAGATTTGTAAATAAGGAGTTTGTTTTCTAGTGCCAATTAGGCTATTGCCTATTTATAGCTAACTGAGTTTGATACCAAGTTGTTTACGCTTGGTGAAGATGTGTTTTCGCCATGCCAATCTTCTATCAAGATGCATGCCCAGATCTTTTTCGTCTTCAGCTTGTGAAAAGGTGTTATTTAATTTTAAGCGTAAACATGTGTCTTTTTGCATTGTGAAAGTAACATGTGTAGACTTAGTTTCGTTGGCCTTAATTCTCCATTTCTTCAGCCGTTCTTCAATTTTGTTTAAATTATTTTGAAGGTTTTTTGACGCCAGCACTGGGTCAGTATGAGACAGCAAGTATAGCCGTATCATCTGCAAACGTGGCCACTGTCGTTAATATTGTCGTTGGGAGATTGGTAGAGCACCGGTCAGAGCATACTACCTTGTGGAACCCCAAAATTAATTGAATATAAGTCAGTATAACTATGCATCTTGGTATTCTACTAAGAAATGTCTGTCCTGAAGGTAATATTTTAGTAGCCGATAGTAAGGATGAGGGAGATTGCTTTTTAGTTTGAAGAGTAGCCCATCATGCCACACCTTATCAAAAACCTGGTTAATATCCAATACTGCAGCGGAGCAGTACCTTTTATGTTCCAGATTGTTAAAATTTTTTTAGTTATTCTATGCACCTGCTCAATTATACCGCGCTGATTTCGAAATCCAAAGTAGTGACTCGGAATCAGTTTTCTTTCCTCCATTATTGGCTTTAATCCTTTAAGGAATAGTCTTTCAAATATTTTAATACTGGTACTGGTAGTAGACATATTAATCTGTATGATGCTATATTTTAAGATTTTTTCCTTGGTTTTAGGAGCACAATTATCTGTGCAACTTTCCACTGATTACGAAAATAGTTCAATCTCAAAACCGCATTGTAAATAAATGTTATAACTTTTATGCCCGTTATCAGATCGCAGCCTGGAGCTTTTTTTTGGATTTATTGCATGTACTATGACTTGTTGCACTTCTTTAATTTAAAAATTATTAAACGGCAGGTCCATCTGAAAAGGTGCATTCAAATAACGTGACATCTCTGCAGCATCGTGACATATTGTGAAAGAAAATGGTTTAAAAACATTTTCAAGATGTTCTGCAAAAGCTAGAATGTTTTCTTCGTCCCTTCTTGCCCATTGTCCTGTATTTGTTCTGATTGGTGGTATAGTTTGTTTCGGGCGTTTAATGTTTTTTGTTGCTTTCTACAAAGAGTAATCATTTGCTCTTGTTGCTGACAAGTTACTAACAGACAAGAAAAGCAAAGCTTTCAGTTCTTTAGCGGCTTTATTAAATTTTCTCCTGTCTTCTATTATTCTTGTTAATTTCTGCTTAATTATTATCGGAATTTGTTCTTTTATATGTGTTTCATTACGATCGGGAGTAGCAAACCAAGCTGCATTTTGGATAGTTTTCGTCAGATGCTCGACGAGTATCTGACTTCTGACTGCCACACTAGTGCTTTGAAGGTAATCATGTTGGTATGTGCAGAGTTCATAGTATTTAATTTGTTTTTTTATTATAATTGCCGTTCCACCATGAGTTTTTCCATCCGGGTGTTCTGTACTATACTATATAAGATAGTTTGGTAATTTTAAATGACTTTTTGCCGTGAGTTTCAAAGAATTAACATGACATCAATTTTATGCATTTCGAGAAATAATTTTAAGACATTTTAAGTAATTGAGTTACTAAATTACTAAATAATATAAAAGCCATTTCAATTTTGTTTTTTATTAATAAAATTTAAAAATTGTGAAAAAATACCAATCATGTACACCATTTACGACAAAATTCGTAATATAATAAAATATAAAGAAAACAAACATCTTAGTGAACAAATACGTTCATTTCTTCAGTGCATTTGGTAATTCTTGCAACATAATTTTCGGGCTCTATTAATTTCTTTTAAACACTACCGTACTAGCAATCTTGAAAACATTTCTATAAATGAAAACGTCAAATCGGACCAATTTAAGCACCGCATATTTAACATACACACACACACACACACACATGAATGTCTGACGATCTAATCTGCAGTGGTGGATTTCCCATAAGGCACAGTAGGCACATACCTAGAGAGCAGAATTTAGGGGGTGGCTAAATTTTGGAACAAACATTTTTTTTTTAATTGAAAAGAAATTGTACAATATGTAGTACGTACACTGCCGCTCACGGAAGTATGCACACTTATAAAAAATTACTAAAATGACAAATAAAACTTAAAATTTTAAAACACCAAATTTATAAATAACAAAAATGGTTTAAATACATAATTTTAATACATTATATGTAATGAAGTTGGCATAACAATTTTGACAATTTTAAAGTATAGTCATAAATGAAAGTGTTTTAGGTAATAAATACTCAGTAAAAATTTCATCTGTATTTACTAAAGCACCCTTTAAAATGCTGCCGCATGTTATTAAGACAGGAAATCTTAAAACTTCTAATCCAATCCAGTTTGTAGGGGTGGAACAATCTTAACAAGAGAATGGCAACATTTTGGCGCCTTGTTTTCGACCGAGAGTGATTTAAAGCAGATTCGGTAAAACTTAAATTAAAAATGCACTATGAGATTCTTATGATTTTCTCAGGGGATTTTCATGGGATTTTTACCAAGACTGCTTTAAGTCACTCTCGGTCGAAAACGAGACAACGAATAAAAATGTGTAGGGACACAAAAATGGAGAGAAAGAAATTATCTACAAAAATTGTGTGAAATGCGAGTTTTATCGGTCCCGGATTTTTATATGCCAAAAAAAGTTTTCAAAAAGTACAATTTACATTTCTAACATAGGAGTGTCCAAATACTTTTGTGAGTAATATATAATATAATTATATAAAAATATGTACAATAAATATTTTTGCGAAGGTTGTTTACTTGATACTTTATATCCAGCAACTTTTTTTTCCTTTAAAAAGGGGGCGGCAAAAACCTCAGTGCCTATGAGCGGCAAAAGTATAAATCCGCCTATCTGCTAATCTGATGCCCGGTTTCAAAAACGATAATTAAGGAATTTGATCAAAATCAAAATTTTACAACAATATGGCAACAATACATTTGAATTGTTGTAAAACTTTAATCATAGATTAAGTTTTAACATGTTGTTGTGAAACCGAGCATTAGTGTCTATTAGTGCCTATTATGGTCTACTATAGTTACTGAAATAGTAACAAAAGAATCAATTAATTAATTTGTAAAAATAAATACTTAAATAATAAGGGATCTATTACATAAATTTAAAGATCATAAATCTCATTATTTATCTGTAAAGTCATTCGTACCCAAACCATCGCGCTTAAATATCCGGATTATTAAAAATATAATACTTGGTTAAATGAATGCTACTTATCGGATATTTTAAGCCTTTAGCATAACTCATATTTGGATGAAAGTTAAAGTTCAAACAACCAGGATAAAAGCTCATTAAATAGCAAAAAATTAAATTAATTAGTAAAACGCAAGAAACAAAATTCAAAATATAGGGAATTAAAATACTGCTTTCGACATCAAGGAATATAATTTTTTTCAAGTTAAATTAAAACCGAAGATAATTGTAAAGAATAATTTTAAATATGAAAGTTTTATTTAATTATTTATTATAATATCGCCCGAGACATTTTGTTTTAATGCTTTGTAAATGAAACTAACGATGGAAATATCGTGCAGGTAGGATTAAAAATAAAACAATAATTTTTAAAACAGAATTGAAACTGAAAGAGAACGGTGAATTTTCTATATAACATATATGTAATTACTAATATTTCTTCATTTCGAGATATCTGTAAGATACAAATCTATCAGCTAAATAAATAATCAAATAATCAATCAGATTTTTATTTGTTACCGGGACTTATTGTTGTCTGGGGATTGGGGATTGTTGTTACCGGGATTGTTGTCTGGTTGGTTAGGTGGTTATCGTAAAGATATCTCGAGGTGAAGAAGTCATGAATTAAAAAAACATTTTAGCATTTAGGTCCTGATGATCCCAGAGGAACAAACCAAGTATTAGCAGTTATAAACTCTTTTAATTCGTATTTTTAAATTTTAAACAATGAAATTTACAATTAGAAATTTTCAAATTTTCTAACGATGCCCTTGTAATTAAAAGTTTTTTTTTTTCGTTAGAATTTTGACTAAAAAGAAAAAAAACTTCGTAATTGTTTTCCTAAGTTTTAGGTAGTTGTTGTGACTTAAAGTTTCATCGACTTTGTTACTCCTTACTAGTAATTAGTTGATAATTACAGCACTAGCTTTGGTTTACGGTGATTGATCAATTTTTAATCAATACACCGATTTCTGTACATTTTAATTTTTCTAGTTATTATAGTAAATGGTTTTCCACTAATGTGAATTTCTATTAACTGAAACAAAGAAAGTAAGTTAGCTTACTTAAAATATAATCGTAAGATGTCTGTCGGTTTTCTTTCACGACATTTCAGTAAATGCTTCGTACGATTGTCCCAATCGAAATGAAAAAGGGGCGGAAAACGTACTGTCGGAAATTCGGAAAAATAAAAGTTTAGCTTTTTACAGAGCACATTTTGTCTTTTTCTCCAATTTACATTGCTGCAAATGAGTTTAAAAAACACTCTACGTAAATTTTTCCATAACTATAAATCATAAAATTATTTAAATTAATGTTTCAATACTTGCAAAAATATAAAGATTACTTATAGAAAATTAGGAAAATTAGTTCTTTACTCAAAACCCAACAAACCATCGCTGAAACATTTACTTTATCTCATTAGATGAAAAACTATATGAAAAATTGGAAACCCAGCGTTGGATTGTTTAAAATATTTATGCAAGTAGATTGCAAAACGCAAGCTGCAGATGCATTATTATTATTTATGGAATATACAATGCATAATTAAAAGCAAAATTATTGATGTAATAAATAAATAAGGTTGAAAATCTCGGATCTCAAATTAGTTAAAAGCGTGAATTTTGAAAAGTGCAAAAAGTTGGACTTTTAATACGCCTTTACATTATTTTGGAGAGCAACATAATGATGTAAATAAGTCCTTTGACTACAGCGTGTCGGTTCGGTTCTTTGTCCGGAGTTTGCCAGGCGTAAAGCGCAAGAGAGTGTTGTGAGAGTTGCACGAGATAGCGGATTAATAACGATACTTATATCTCCATTATATGCAGACGACATCCTATTGTTCTCTGAACCTTCACAAAATTTAGTGAAGAAAGACAAAAGCGTACTGATTTCTTATTCGCGATAGATTAAGTGCGTTAGAAAATTACGCTGATCACGATGACATATTGCTTAATAAACTTTAGAAACATTAACAAAATAAGGATATTCACTTCATTAATAATTAGCAAAATTTATTTTTACAAAATAAAATTTCTCATTAAACATTTCACGATTAATTTAACAATAATTTGGTACATAAAAAAATGTTTAAAGCTTAAATTAAAGAAATGCACCCAGAGGACCATAGTAAAATCCTTCAGAAAACAATCAGAAAACACGTAAAAAGGTAAATATTCGTAAATAAATGAACGTAGAAGTCTCATTTAAAAATATTAAAATTTTATTACCAGTCGTAAGATTATGTTGGTAAATCTCTATTAGAAAAACTCATTTAATATTTGGTGACGAGCATTAGATCTCGCATACAGATCTAAAATGTTTAAGAATTGAAAAACGAAGCGCGTACACCAAATTGAAATTCGATATATCAATTTACAAAATAAATTTAGGAAAAACCTATAGCCATATACCATAATAATGTCGGCTTAACTCAAGTGTTTCCCTTTAAATATTAATTGAAATATAATAAGAACAAACTTTTTTTCCAAACTTTTTGCTTTTAGCCTGCGAGAGATAGAATAATTAACATCACAAAGGAATGATAATTAAGGAATGTTAAAACTACACAAATTGCAATCAAAAATGTAAATACTTACTCGTTATCTAACCTCTTAAGTTAACAAAGCTTTTATGAGCTTACAGAATGATTTTGCCTAAAGCTGCCATGATGAATTGTAGAAATTAACGAGGTAGCATCCGAGTTTCAAATAAACATGATATATGATTGTGTATATAATAAACTTCAAAGTAAATATTAATATATTTAAGAACTTCACTAAGTTTCATACTCAAGAGCGTTATTACTATCGTTTACGTTACAAAATAGATCATGTTTCACTTGATATTTTTTAATACTCGATATAGCCTCAATGCTTGAAAATCAACATGAAATTTTGAACTTACGTGGCAAAGAAAATACAAAGCTGTAGTATTATTACGAATATAGTCAAGCAAAAATAAAATATAACAGAAAACAACAAACTAACAATATTAAGTAACATATTGTAATGGTATTTTTGTAGAAAATTCCCACACACCTATTTTTGCTCAGGTAACCCTGGATTGCGGGAGCAATTGGTAATTTTCAAGGGTCGAGAGTTCTTACGTTTAAAAAAAAATAATGAAATAAAAAACTTCTTCTCGTTTTAAAAAATTAAATAGTAATCCAAAATTAAATGTAATTCCAATTCAAAAGTAGTATTCTTTGATGGAATCGTGGTTTTGATTCCGACCCTATCCAAATCGCCCGCTTATCAATCGCAACATTTGTTCCCACGAATGCAAATTTCAAACTTTCCAATTTTAAATAATTCAGATTCAATTTTTTAATTTCAATTGCTCTTTTTCTAATTTATCCACCAAATCCAATCTACCGCTCAGTAGCCACTCAATATAAAAATTATCCAAAAATCCAAATATCAAAACTTCAAAAATAACGCAATAATGCGAAAGCACAGAATTCACTTTATTCAATCAAATCAAAAATATTACTCACAACTAATTGCAATAATTCGCCTCAAAATTCAAAACTCAACGGGCTTACAAAATTTTACACCCGCTGTCGGCCATAGTTGGCCAAAAAAGCCCCGTATCTTTATCTTTTCTCCCCACTCTGTACTTTTCCAATTTAAACATTCAAAAATTAAATTCACAAATTTTTACAATTTAGCACAGGGTGGGTCGAAATATTTTGTTTCACGACAATATATAAAGAATAAAGTAACCAGATACAAATAGCAAGACGGATATTGTAAATTATTCATTTTCTACTGAATATTGAATTATTAAATATTATTGCATGTTAAAATAAATAGAAAAATAAAATTTATAAATATCTATTTTTAATGCATTTTTAAAATTTTTTTAGTAAAACGTTAGTATCTATTCAGATAATAAAAATTGACAAATTAAAAAATTTATATGGCCCCTACTAAGGTATAGGCAAATATATGACTAGACAGAATTGTTCATTTAAAAAAATAGATTCGAATATTTTAACGATCCTAGAGTTGGTGATTGTACATAATTATATGAATTTTTGACTTATTTGTTTTTGCATTTATTTGCTCTGCCCAAAAATTATTAAATGTAATCGTCGTTATTAGGGGTAGCGTTGCGTAGATTAGTTTGATTGCTTGGAATAGTCGTCAACTTAATGATGCGTCGGGATAGACGCGCAAAGAATTTTTAATCCAAAAACAAGTTTGTATATCTAACTAAAAAATTCCGATTCCTATTTTCGTGTTACTGTTATTAATGTTATTGTCATAATGTAATCATTATTATACTTTTAAGCGCAGAAGTTGCAAGTTTCATTTAATGACTTTCTCGGTTACTCTAATTAATCTTACTATACTTAGTTACCATGTACTTACTACTTACTTGCAATCTTACTACCACTTAATTGACTTTACTGTTATCAATCTAGTGTGTAGATCAAAAACGGAACTGTTCCAACTTTTGCTAAACTGGCATTAAGTATCTGGTTAAGTTAACTCAACTATTTCGGTAGCTATTAGCTCAAAATTAGCTTTTTGCGAAATACATCATTAATATACCTAAAGTATGGTCAAAAAGTGAGGTCTGTGTAGAACATAATAATGTTCATTATCTAAAAACTAAAATAAATATGAAATTCTGAATATTCACAAAATTTTGAAGTTGGAAGAAAAATTACCAAGTTTGATTGTTAAATTAAATACAAAGAGTTTCCTTCAATGTTGAATTTGTATTTCAAATACCATATGGACTATGCTATAGTCGATCTAAGATACGAATAATATAGGTAGCGCGTCGTTTGCAAAGTCTAATTTACATCGGGAAACTTCAGATAATTTAAAAAGTACTTAATCTTGTAATAATATTAAACATTCACCACAAAAAAGCGAAATGTTATAACCAAATAACTACGTCTATTCGATATTACATTTAACTCTGTTCAAATCTATCTTATTTATGACTTTACCCAGTTCAGTTTAGGCAACACGCATAGCACTTCAATCGCAAAAATTTCGTTATTGTAATAGCGTCTAACTTCAAAGCAATTTCATTGGTTTACAATTCAAGGTTGTCACTTTAGTACAAATTCCAATATTAAAAAAAAAACAGACTATAAGTATCACAGATGTGCCTTTACAATACAAATTCGATATTAGTAATTATAATCGTGCGAAGGAGATAAGTAAACTATCCAATTTTACTGCATTAAAATTTTAAATTTCTCAATATTGAATTAAGCTGTTGTATACAAAAAGTTCTAAATTTATATCGATATTTACCTTCACATTTAAGCATAGCTGTTGAGCGCACTTAATTCTTCTTTTTCTTTAAGATCTGTTGATATGTTCTGTACCAAGTTTTACATTTGGCACCCATGATTATTAAGTACTTGAATAATATTCTAATAGGGTGACAATCTACTAGCCAGGATGCATAGCCCATAGATCGAACTTGGGCTTTCAGGCAACAGCTAATGTAGTCGACGCGACTAGGTATTGAACCGCCGTTTCACGCTTCGTAGACCGTCGATTTGAGCTTTACACTATACTACTGGTCCGCACACTTGCACACGTAATTAAATAATAAATTAGTATAATAATTTAGTTAGCAAGAAAAATTCTAATTGCAGCACACAATACAACAGATTACAGTTATAAAATTACTTTCGGTTAAAACTTGAAACAAAGTTTACTTTGTAAAGACAATTATATATAAAGTACGTAATATTCCATGTAATATTTTAGACTATATTAAACCTGACAAAGCTCCTACTTGAAGTCGTTTGCTCAATGAACTACATGATGCGATTTTTTCCAAAAGAAAAATTTTTTCATTGTATTTTATAAAATGTTAGATAAAATTATTGAATCTTTAAATATACATATATTTTGTAATCTCTTTTCAAAAGAGAAGTTATTAGTTATCAAATACATATATAATATACTTATATTTAGTATATTATAATGAGATAATTATGTAGTTCGATGCAATACTATTAATTACTTTTTTAATACCGGCTTAGATATTATTTTCAAGTAAGGCAATAAGAATAATTTTAATAAAGAACTGCAACGAAAGATATAAAAACGCAACATAGGCAAAGTAAAAGGCATCACAATACAAATCTCAAATTTATCAAACACTAAAAACAAATAATATTCAAACATGAAATTGACATTAAAAATTAGTAATTAAAGTTTATGATAATACATGAAAAACAAGAAAACGATTAGATCATAATAATTATTATGATTCAAGAACACCTAATTAATAAAAATTATAATATCAAAAAATTAAAATATTGCATACAAGTTTACACAAAATACAATAGTCATAAGAGTAAAAAAAAATTTATTAAATTATTTAATATTTAAATAATAGTATATTATAGGCCAAGGTTGTGAAGACTGCCATTATTGACCCAGCGTCAAGATTATATTCCGAGGTGCGAAGCACCTATATATTAATATATTCCATATATTCCACAGTCTTCACAACTGTGGTTTATATACGATTTTTTCTACTACTAGATTTATTATATTTTTTTTTTAAATTCATGTTAATAAAAAAATTTCAAACTTAAAATATTAAATCAAATAACAACTTTGTTCTGTTTTGTTTTGTTGATTTGACAGGTGTTGGCAAGTTTAGGTTAGCTGTCATAATTAAATACCAGCTTTTAAAAAATATTTGAAACTAAATTATTCTATTAAAAAAGGGTTTTGAAAGTTTAAGGCAGTATTCTAGTCTAGAAGCCCGAATTTCAGACATTTTTTGACGGTCAATAAAAGAAAAGCAATTAATATTTTGACTATACATTTTTTTGTCATCGATTTATATATATTTTAGGAATTTCCAAAAAAATTCTCAATAAAAAATAAATAAAATTCACAAAGTTACACGCTGTTGAAGTAGAGAAGAAAAAAAAGAGCGTGTTCATGGTTGACACGATTCCAACCCTTCTAATCGTCTGAAAAAAAAAGAAAGATAGATTCTTAATCAGTACAAATGTCATTTTGGTTGGAACCAAGAAAAATGAAAAAAACAAATTATCTCGCGAAAAAGAGGCTACTCAGAAAAAAAGTTGATTTTTTCAGTTATTTTTTAACTTTCCGAATTTTTAAAAAATAGTAAGCATTGAAAATTATGATTTTGTGTTGGTTCCTACCATAAAGGGATATATAAAAAAAAATTCATGCAAAATTTCAAGAAAATCGGTCAATTAAAACTTAAGATTTTATGCCAACCGATTCGAAAAAAGTAGTTTCGAGAAAAACTCGATTAAAAATTTAAGTTAAAGTTTCAGCAGTCTAACTGATAGAACAATACATAGTATTACTTACATTTTTTCAATCAACGATTCCGGCTCCATATATCGCGGGCCTACTTTTATACTTTTAATACTTTTCTTAGATTCGTTCCATCTAAACCGGTCGAGTTGCCAGAATACTAAAATGCGACTAGAAAAATGAGACTAGAATACTGCCTTAAATTCAGTTAAATAGCATCTCTTGGTTATAGAAAATCGTTTTTTAACAACATTTGTCTTATAAACATTCGACAAACTATAGAAAAATATCAACATGTTCATTATTAACTAGTAGTGTATAATAAAAAAATTATACACCGGTAGTCTGAAAAACGTCACTTCAGGTGCGACTTGGCTAAGTTATAATGATAGCCTATATCACTAGTAGTGGAAAAAATAATTTATTGTTATTAATTCTAATTTTTTTTTTAAACTGATAGTAAGTTCTGCGCAAAAACTATTTAAAACATTTACGTTGTTTGTTCTGTGTGTAAAACGTAAAACTACACCGTGTAAAAAATTGTTCCATTTCATACAACCCCAAGCTGCATCTCAAGGATAATAATATGCATCTGATGAGCTTTAGCAGACAGTAGAAATAGATAGTAGCAGTAGATTATAAGTAGAGTTAGAAATATTTAAATAAATAAATTTGTACAAAATATTCGTATGGTTATTTCGCAATGCGGATTGTAATAACTTTTAGAGAGGAAAATATTAGAGACACATATACAGCATATCTTGACATTTTTCTACTTATGACAAGAAATTTATAGTATAATGTAAACAACAACGTTTGAAACCGATAATATTTATAAAGTCAAATAGTATTATAAATTGGTACGAAGATATACTATATTGAAATTATTTGGTTTTATTGTAAAATAGATAGCGGTAAGGAATTTCAAATAAACACAAGAAACAATATCCAATGCCTATGGTTTCAACTAGACAGTTACTACCGCAAAATAATAAATTGCTGCTGTTGAATTGATGGTCACAATTTTTTATGTTATTTAATTTTAACGGGTTTTAAACATCCCTAAATTTTTATATAAAACATTAAAAATTTTAAAATATAGATTAAAAATACATATTATGGAATAATTGAATTAAAACAAGTCAATAATAAAACTTTTGTTAGGTTTTAATAAATACTAAACAGGGCTACGATAAGGACCCCGAACGCCGCGATTAAAATAATAACGAAAATCGTCCACTGTTGCGTGTTGCAAGCATGGCTGGCTCAATTAAATGCACTTACACGTAATTGCAACCTGCACGCGGCGTTTATGTCGCGGCGTTTGAATCGCAAGCGTGGCCCTGGCCTTAGCATGACGATAGATAGCTATACTTCCATTTATATTTATTAAGATTTATTTTCTGAATAATATTTTGCCGTTTCGAAAACTCGTTTGTCTTTTCAATCGGCTAGCAGGCATCAGTTTACCACCGAAAAATGATAGATACTATATTACAAAACTATATACGTTAATAGCGTAGTTCAAGTGGCGACGCCATGTTAGCCAAGCTGAACGTAACTGGGATACTCAAGCCAAAACAGAGCGTAAACGACAAAAAAGATGGCGCTTTTGACAGTAATCAGCGCTACGCATCGTAGCGCGAAGCCTTGTCAGCCAAGTTAAACGTATCTGGGATGCTCGAGCGCAAACAGTAATTTAATAAAATGGTAGATAGAAAGCACTTAATTAAAAAATGAAAATGTTATTAAGCTGATCGGGCAAGGTACTAAAAGTGACAAGGTAAAAGGGGAAGTTCAAACGGTTCATCTAAGCGGGTAAAAATAGAACTAGGACTACCACAGGAAAGTATGCTTGGTCCTTTATTATTCATAATGTTTATCAACGATATGTATACCGTAGTAATTCCATTTATTGGTGTATGCAACGGGAAGTGAGTGCCAAACAGCATTCGAGCAACTGAATAGAGAGATTAATGAGTTAATTCTATTTTATTATCTAGCACCTCGGCAAATAAAATCCAAATTCGTGATATAAACTGAAATTTCACTGCATTGATACTTGAATAACTATTATTCAACGTTTTGTTTTAAATATAAACTAAATACTTACGTATTAAACGTTTGTTATAAATTTTACAGCATTTTCTTATTTATTTTAAAAAGTACATTATTTGTAACTGCTTCTGCGTTCAATTTGTTCTCTTATCGAAAAATCCAAACTACACCATGTAAGTAGAATAACATATACCTACAGCAAAAATTTCTATAGAGTACAATTTTCATTTCTTTTCAAATAAAATTAAATTTATTATTTATTTATTTCTAGAATATTGCTACATTGTTGTGTGTAATAGCGGTAAGAAATGTACTCAAATTAAATGCTTTACAATATTTTAAGTTTGCTTAAATAAAATTTATTTAGGAAATATTTTCAGTTGAGTATTCTTAGCAAAGTATTCGAAGTAAAACTTCGTTTGTTCTAGTTAAAAAAATAATGTAGAATCATAAAATATCTCGTTTATTTTACTAAATCGCAAAACTTTTATATTGTTATAAGAGTTATAAACTTGTTATATAAAAATTTTTATTTATTGGATATTGATTTAGCTTCAGTGTTTTTCTTTAAGGAACCAGTTATTTTTAACCTTGTAAACTTTTAAGTATATCTCGTTATCCATTAATAATAAATGACAGTGCTAGTTAATACATTTTTAAATTAAGGAAATGTAATTTTCTACAAAAATGAGGAAGAAAGTTTGCACTATGTCAAAATTATTTCTACGACATGGGGTTGTTTGCTGCTTATATAAAAATTTATTATTTAGTATCATGTTGTATTATGTGCCACGAAACACGTCTCACATTACCTAAGTTTGTAGTTTCTGTTGCTCTTTGTATTTATGTTTCCTGGAAGTTGATATTAAGAGATCAGTAAAATAAAATTTTTGTATTTAGAAAAATTAAAATGTCTATTACGGAAATATAAATTCGTCTATTTACCGTAAAATAATTTTCGGGGACTGTCAGATAACTATCATCACGAATTTCAAAATTTCAACTACACTATAGGAAAGAGGACAATTTTCTAAGCAGTTTAAAAGAAAAAATCCTTAGATCATCCATAAGTTTTTGAAAAATTCGTATTTAAAGATGTAAAATTTACATGTATTTTAGATATACCTTTTAACACGGCTGCATGATTAGCCATTTTACGCAAAACAATTTAAAAAAATCCCTGAAGAATGACAAAACTTGCCAAGAGTGGAACTCGAAGCCATAGACCTCGTCCGGGTATCGACCGTGATTAGCGTAGCAGAGTGAAATGCGGGGCTTTTCGGTGCCGTAGGCACCATTCATCCCCTTCGTCTTGTGATGGATGTTGTGACACTGAGCCTAGTAGGCATTTTACGCTGTGCGGTGGGAACCGCTGTTGTAGACGAGTACAGTTGTTGGGGTTTCGTGGTTAGTTAGTTTGACGTGGTTTGTGGTTGGTTTGTCGGGAGGATATCGACCGCGACTGACAACAACATTAAGCGTATATCAAAGCACACGTACCATCAACAAAATGAAGAGTAGGGAAATCAACGTGAGACCGACCGTCACACATCGGGTGTATCATGTTACATTCTCCTGCTTTTCGTAATTTAAAAATGCCGTTTTCTCGAAAACTAATGGACGGTTCAAGGATTTTTTTTTTAAATGCTCAGAAAATTGAAAATTGTCCTCTTTCCTATAGTGCAGTTGAAATTTTGAAATTCAGGGTGATAGTTATCTGACAGTAACCTAATTTTCAATTAACGTGTTTTTTGCGTACTTCATATAATATTGCATAGTTACTTCTTTACGTGCTTTCTCCTATCGAAGGTTAGCAAATACTTCAGTCAATGCATCTCTACCTTGAACTATCAATTAGAATTTTATTCAATATAATTACTAAATTAAATATACAGTATTTACATTTAAACATAGCGATTTTTAAAAAACGCGTGACGGAAAATCTTAAGTGCGTTCCAGATAAAGATGTAGTTAAGATGGGGAGAGCGTCGTAGAAGAAAAAACTTTATATAAACTTACGGGGCTATTTTCACGTTATGTATACGCCCTCTGGATATTTACAAAGTTTAAATATATTCTGGTTAGTCGTTTTGATGCTAGCGTGGATACATACATATAAACAGACAGATATGTTGACGAAATTAGCCAGTATGAATTTGAGTATTATCAAAGAGTGTTTATCTTAAAACGGCCTTCTATTATTAATACTACAGTAGCACTGACATAACTGTTGTAGGTAGAGAAAGTGGAAAGCGTCGTAACATTATCTTCATTATATTCTTATATTACGATATTAGATATATAAGATAAATCCTAAAAATTAGATCACATTATCACATTTCTAATAAAAATTCTCCTGGTGATGAGTGTTCAAATCTCCCTATTTCTTTATTTTAATACGAACTTTAAAGCAATTTTTTCAAGCTAGATCGTATTTTAAAATGTTCTAACCATACAAGAGCGTAGATATGTATATTTACATACTTTACACACATGGCTGCTTTGGTATAGACTTTAGCCCCAGTTTGGCCAACATAAAAGTGATACACAACTCTAAAGCTTTTGCATAATGTTCTCTTTTTACCACATTCAGTAATTTTAAATTTTTATTTTTTATATTTTATATTCGAAAAATTTTTGTGTATTGCATTGAAAATGAATTTTAAAACTCCCACCGATCTTTTCACATACTACTTTGTATAAATCTTCGATATAATTGACACCAAACGTAACTTTCTTTAATTTAAAATTTAATTAATAAAGAGACTTGTATAGTATAACAAAACTTCATTCCAAATTAAGAAACCAACAAAAGTAAATAATAAAACTCGAGAGTAAAGTTTTTAAGACAATTAAATTTAATTAAATATTCAAATTGCGATTTTGTAATTGTTTCAAATGCATAAAGGGCGTTTTTATTTTTTCTTTAAAGCTAAAATTAAAAACCAAGTTAATTGACCAAACTTGGTTGATTGAATAAAAAAAATGGAAGATAAAGTACCCACCTAATGAAAACTGACGCGCCTAAAGTAAAATGAATTATTCTTATTAGTCAGTAAATACAATTCAAAGTTAAACACCGTGCAAGTTTTCCATACAATTAGTATCCATAAATATTCACCCTGTAGTGCTAGTTTTAGTCATTTTCAATACCTTCCACTATGTTTTCCTAGAAGTATTACATTTCTTGTAGTTCATTAGAGAAAAGTTATACATATAGTTCAAATCAATTATTTGGAACAGCCTTCACTGCTCCGAATTCCGAAGTTCGTAGTTGCTTTGTTTGAAAGTGCCTTGTCTGATTGTTATTCCAAATGCAAAAAAAACTGCTTTAGATATTTTTTTAAAACATATTTTTATTTTTATTTGTACGAATGTTTCTTTATTTCTAAATAAAACTGAAATGCAAATTTGTATTTTAAATTATTTTATTCATTCATATTATTTGCTTTGTAATATCGAGTATCAATCCTAATATGAGTGTGTAAAATATTATATTATTTGTTATTAAAGTATCTGGTATTGTATACTATCTAACTTGACTTACTATGTTCTACAATTGCATATTAGATTTGTAACGTTTTTTGGTCAGGGTCACGTGTTCTATCCCAAGAATTGAACTTTTTCCTATTGACGATTGGAAAGAAGACAATTTTCTGAGTATATTAACACAAAAATTTTTTTGGATTATGCAATAGTTGTCGAAATAGTTACAGCTACAAAAGCAGGCAAATGTAATATGATATACCCGATGTGTGACAGTCGGTCTCACGTTGAGGTACGGTCTCGTCGGTGACGGTCTCATTTTGTTGACGGTACGTGTGCTTTGATATACTTTTAATGTTGTTGTCATTTGCGATTGACACCCGGACGAGTTCTATGGCTTCTAGTTCCACCCTTGGCTTGTTCTGTTATTTTTCAGGGATATTTTTAATTTTTTTTGCCTTACACAAAATCGGCTAATCATGCAGCCGTGTTAAAAGGTGTATCTAAAATACATGTAAATTTAAATTTTTCAAATTCGATTTTTTCGAGAACTAATTTATAATCCAACTAAATTTGTGTTCTAGTATGCTTAGAAAAGTGTCCTTTTACGCATTTTCAATAGGAAAAAGTTAAAATCGTGGAATAAAACAAGTGACAGTTCCCCGTTTTTTTATTATAAATTAACATTGGTTATTTTTTAGATTAATTCCAATCTGCAATGTCTTTTGTATATAATAATTTTATTACTCTTCTTTTGATCTTTAAATTTCACTATTCATTTTTTATTTGTGCTATTCATTTTTCTGAGAAGTCTTGGAATCCTTTTGTAATCAGTCAGAAGTCAGAAAAAAATACATTATTTATTAGATTCGTATCTTCTGCTCTTTAATGATCAAAGGTAAAATTCATCACTGAGATCATCACTACCTCATACAGGTAATTAAATTTTTCTCATTTAAAATAGAAGTTATGTTAGCTCAAAAACTACCTACTGAGTGGATATCAAAATCTTGAAGCGAATAGGAAGTGGTATGAATATAATTTAATAATTTACAAATCATCTCAGATTAGGTATTCATGAAGAAAAACTAAACAACGATTAAAATTGCGATAATACTAAATCTTAATTAATATAATAAAAATTGGGCACTTTAATTATCTCGAGTTAATTAAGACTATATATGTTTTATTAAATTGGTTTACATTTTTATAAAGAGAAGCAGTGGTAGTGGTTAGATTGATTGTGCGTTGTCGTGCAAGATTAGTAGTATTATAGAACGGTGGCGGTGCAATCGCGTTTCTCACGCAAACAATGCTCACGTTCTCATGTTCTTTTTTTGCCACTCTACAAAATTTATCACGATGTATTGTTTTACAAGAAATAAAACTCATAACCCCTTGTATTTATAACTTTTAAGGCATTTTGTAAAAATTAGTTACTAAACAAAAGATATTAGCAATTTATTTTAAGGGTTGCTGACATCAAGTCAAATTTTATAATTTTCACTGCTCAAAATCTAAACAAAAATGTGCTAAACCTGAAATTTCTATTAAATTTTATCCCGACAAAATAAGACTTTTTTTAATACAAAACCAATAAAACAGAATGAACAAATCAATTTTGTGTAAACGTTGTAGTTATTCAATTACACTTAAACCCTTTCTGTACGTCTGATCCACTTAACCTGTTTCCTTAGACAGAAATCAGAGCCGGCGGGAAAATATCGAATTATCGCTGGTTGTCTTCGTCCTCAGGAGAATATCAATAAAAAGAATCAAGTTGCTAAAGAAAAATGGGCCCAACTTTCAAGACAAAAACTAAAGATAAACGATAAATTCAACGTTCAAAAATATATCTGCAAATCTTTAATTTAACGAACACTCACGAGGAGTACAACCTTAAATAATGTCAATTTTAAAATATCAAAACATCCAATTACAAATAATAATGTTCCACTTGTAATAGAAGCTTACAATTTTTAAATTACAAAAAGTATTGCAGTAGATGAAAATGTAAATAGAAGGTAATTTTTTTAATAGAATGCATATTTAACTTGGGCATGAGTGTTATTTTAAATTTGCTGGATTAACAAGTGTAACACGCGTCGTTCAACAAGGGATGAGTCACTAACAAAACCATTTTAAACTTTACTTACAGTAGTACCGAGGCAAACCAGCGTAACGAAGGGCGCAAATTCAAAAAAAAACCGATGGGCTTTCAGCTTACCCTTCAACAAATAGTATTATAAGTTTATTGACCGAACTTTTATTTTAAGTTCGTCAAACAAAAAAGGGAAACGTATAAACCCTTATAGAAACCGGAATTTATTCCAAATTTAGTTAATAATAAACGAAGTTTATTTATATATTTACTAAAATATTCACAAATAAAACATGTAGCCGGTACTAATAACGATAATTTAACGTATAATATAGAATGTTCTCATTAAAGCAAACAGAATTTTATAGATTTTCTGACAATACATTTTCCATCATATGAAAACTATTGTTTCTATTTTTTCGGAAATAAAAAACAATTTAATGATGTTACTAACGTTGCCGATATAAAGTTTATTATAATAAAGCTAATGGAAAACTTAAGGTGAGACAAAATAAAATTAGTATACAAATAATAAATCTAAATCTTAAATCAAGAAAACCTCAGTAGAAGTTTAGTCAAGTGTTGCAAGTATTTGAAAACCAGAGAAAACCAAGTGAGAATTACCAAACTTTGAAATCCTCCGCATCTCCCAGATGGGAGAGTTTAATTAATTAGTAGAGCGAAACTTTAAGTTATCCAATTGAAAATAATTTAATATAAATTGAGCTGCCTGTTTTGACACTCGGAATTAATCATCCTTTTGTAAAATCTATATAAAACATTTAAAATGCATAAAAAATACCACCCTTCTAAATATCTAATATATTCTCAGCGTTAATTTAATTTAGGTATATTAAAGGACAGTGGAAGAAGCCTTCGGTATTAATGAGACTTGTTAACTTAATTTGAAAGTAGATCTAAATCAAATTTAATTTACAAAATGTACTGCAAGTTACTAATGTCAAGTAATTTAGATTTAGCGAGAAACTAAGTAGTAAACGCGTATATATGTGTACAAATTAAAATTATTTGTTTAGTTTTCTGTTTAATAACATTGATCAGCCGTGAAATGCAAAAAAATATATTGCATTGAATATCAATAATATATTTTATTTGTTATTTAATTGTTGTTTTGAAGATTTTCACACCTACAGATTTGATTGATGTAGTTACGTTTGTAGTCTTAATAATTGGATGTCTATTGCATCTCGACGATTGCACGTAACCGCGATACTGATGAACAATTATTTGTTTCCTTGAACTTGGCAACACAAAATTATATTATTACTGAGGACTCACTAGAATGTATTATGAGTACGCATACCACTAGTGGTTTAAACAATTATCCTGATTCAGGTATAAAATTATTTCGAAATAATAGAGGCTTTGAAAGGGTTAGTTAGTTAGCATATACCAAAATTTTTCAAAAGCATAATTAATGTTTCGCAAAATTGGCATAAAATTCAAATTTTTTTCGTTTTCGTGACATTTTAAAACATATTTGTCGTTTGTCATGTATTTGTCCATGACGAAATATTTAATAAGAAATTAATAAGCTTTCAGAATATATTGCTGAAAATTGTAACAATACTTCAGGGGTATCAACTATTATTTACTGATAGTTACCTCATTCAAAGCTTATGATAATTTTAGAATTTCGGTAGCAATTGCGATGAACGCATAAAATTAAAGCAGTTAGTAAACTTTTTAAATTATTACAATTTATTAACGTTTCAACAACGCTAGTTTTTACAAAAATGATTAAAAGCTTACTTCTTTAACACCCCAAAATGATTCCACAACTTTGTTAAAGACTTAAAAACCTATAGAGCACCTAACAACAAAGTTAGAATTAAAAATTAAATTTACATGGACGCAAGGTAGGCCGTAAATCGTTGCTGACCGAAAGCTATAACAAAACGAAGCTTTCATAGGCGAGGAAATATGAAAAATAGACAATTAATTGAAGATTATGGCAAAGCCATTTGATTTATTTGCCGTATTTTTTGGTACGATTTGGCGTATATCGCAAGCCAAATAAATTGATACTTCCGTTTATTGACATAAAATTTGACTTTGTTCTAATTTGAAATTTTATCTACAAATTTCCTTAATGACCAAATTTGCTATCTTGCTCAGATGGGGTTGAATATCCTTGAGCTCTTGTTTGGTTCATAGTAGATAAAATTCAAAATAAAGTTCAGGATAGTACATAAATTTATACAATAGAAATTGCAAACTGTTGTAAAGATGTGTTAACTTATACAATTTGCAAACATTTATAAACGGCGTTGAAATTTAAAATATTATTTTTCAGCATTATTAATATATATAGGTATAAAATATAGTTTCCATGAAGAATATATTTTATATATTTTTATTTAAATAATAATTTTATGTTTAAATTTACCAATTATTTCAGATTGATAATTATTACTTTTCATACGAACCAAATAAATTTATAATGATAAAACTTCCTCGAACTAATATAAAATGCATAAGTTTGCAAATAGTTTTATTTCGAATTTTTGTATTCGCTGTAGCAGCAATTTATTTAATCGAAATTATTCTTACCACCAGATGATTTCACGTTTTGTTCAATTATTAAGTTTCCACAAAATCCAATACACTCAGATAAATAATTACAATTATCTATGCCATTTACAATTAATTGCATCAAAATCATTCATCACAAATTATACTTCTAACCGAAGCTGCGGGCGGTATAAGATGGTACAAAGGAAATCCCGTGTTTTGGTTTTAATTTCTCTATTCAAATTAAACTAAATCTTTTGTAAAGCAGTCTCCATTGCATGTATCACACAAGACTACAAAAAATGCATTATTTTTGTGTTTGAAATATAATTACAAAATGCATTTGAAAAATATACATTAATTTATTATGTATAAAATACTTAATTAAAATATATTAGTTTACTTAATATTGTTGTTTCCTTTTAAAAGGATCAACCTCTCAAATTGTATATCGGAAAGTGAACCTCTTAATGGGCAATGAATAAATCCTGCAAACAAAAATAAACGCTGAACAATGCTGATAAATACAAACTGGTATTGTTCCGAATAAATGTTTTTTTCACAATTTTAAGTAATGTACCTATTTGTTGTACCGACATGCAAATGGATACGGCCTGTTACCAACCCACTTAAAAAGCAGACCTGCGCCAGAAAATTCTTAAATAAAATTGTAGCTATTGTTTAATTAAAAAAAGAAGTTCAAGAAAGAATGTGATTTCATCTCAACTAAATATTAAAAACTGAGAATTTTTATCATGCATTTAAACACCTACAATTTCGTCCAGAAAGATAAATATTAAATAAAAGATAAATTTATTAGTTCATATCATATTATAATTCTAAAATATTTGACAAATACCAAACACAGTTTTAAACTAAAAAATTAAGATCTCGACTAATAAGAGTATAATATCCTATTTTTGTTAGACACGAGGAAAACGTTCCACTGAATGCTATCAATTTGGACTATTCATGTAACATCAAAAAACAATTGACGTAAAACTAGTAATATTTCATCCTTGAGATCTCTTTAGTAGTTTGTTTGTCAGCTTGTTGGAATGAGTTTCAATTTCAATTTACTTATTTACTAAACACGAGGCAAACGTGTTTAAGCCCTTGACGACGACTTTAATGATGGAGTCACTAGGACTCAGCATTTCAGAGGGATCTTGCCAAACAAAAACTCAAAATTAATGAAGACCAGTCAGTAATTTTCAATAAAATTAACTCCAAAATTCAGCAGAAATTCACTTAAATACTTAAAACTTAATTTAAGACTATTCAATTTTTTTAAAGATAATCGTTTACATAATCAATACAACTCGGCGAAACTAAATTTTTGATAATTATTTTTGAAATTTTAGATAGGTGAAGTTTAACATGCCCTACATTTTCGGTTAGAAGACGTAGAACAAGTGGTTATGTAAATTTTAACGTAGCGATGGAAAATTTAAAGAAAATAATTTATATTTTTAATACAGCTATTTAAGAAAATTTGCTTTTCCGTCTACCAAAACAAAAAGATTTTGTATGAAATTAGTTAGAACATGTTTTGTTTCAAAAATACTATGTTCAAAAATTTAAAACGATATTATTTGAATTTTCCGAGATATTGTTACTAAAGCTTGTAGATCAAAAAAAATTGTGTAATCATCTCCTGCTCTATGGACCAATATTATAGAATTATGCGACCAAATTTTGGCTGGTACAAATGCTGCGAAGTGAAAAAGCATTTCTCTACTTACTTGTGTCAATTTTAAATTTTTTGATTTACTTTTAAAAAGAATGGTAACTCGTGTGAACTATCTCAATTTTTATATTTTCGAGAAATATTACCGCTAACAGTAATAACAGCAACAGAAATAGAAAATTTTAAGATAGCAACTATCCATTAAATTAGAAAAATTCGTCTATATCAAAATTATATAAAAAGAAACTTAAGACTACAACATATTTTCGTAATAATTTTAATCGACCTGATATTTAAAAAGAAATAGGGTTACTGTCAGAATTTTCTCATCACGAATTTCAAATTTTCAACTGCACTATAAGAAAGAGGACAATTTTCTGTGTATAATGCAACAAAAATTTTTTTGGATTATCCACTAGTTTTCAAAAAAACGGCATTTTAAAGTTATTAAAAGTAGGTAGTTGTAACCTGATACACCCCGTTAGAATGTGTCGAGCCACAGTTAACTCGCACATTCCGTTCCTGTTCTTCATTTTGTTGACGGTACGAGTGCTTTGAGTCGCGATCGACACCCGGACGAGTTCTATGGCTTCGAGTTCCACCCTTGGCGAGTTCTGTCATTTTTCAGGGATATTTTTAAATTCTTTTGCGTAAGGTGGAAAAATAAAATAGGCCCGGAGGACGCCGAAGGCGTCCGGAGGGTCTGTTTTATTCTTTTGCCTTACACAAAATCGGCTAATCATGCAGCCGTGTTAAACGGTGTATCTAAAATACATGTAAATTTAAATTTTTCAAATTCGATTTTTTCGAGAACTAATTTATAATCCAACAAAATTTTTGTTCTAGTATGCTCAGAAAAGTGTCCTCTTTCCTATAGTGTAGTTAAAATTTTGAAATTCGTGATGAGGTTTTTCTGACAGTTCCCAGAAATAATTTTGAGTGGGTGTTCATTTTAAAACTTCCAGCGATTAATATCTCAAAGACCAAAAGTCAGATAAAAAAATATTTCGGACAAAAGTTGTATGATAGCAAGCGGGAAAGAATATGGCATAATTGTTTTTTTTAATTTATTAACCTTTTCAAGGTCATTTGAAGGTTAACTTTGGTTTTTTAAATGGCACCTTATATTTTTTTAGCAGATTCATATTTAGTATGAATAAATAAACAACTTTTGTTTAAAAAATTTTTTTATTAGACGTAGACTTTTCGAGTAAAATGCATTGAAACAAAATAAAAACTTAATGAAATTGTTAATCAAAATTTAATATTTACAAGTTTTAGAAGGCTATTTATTAGTATAAATAATAATAATAATAATAAGAATAATATGATTTATTTACGGATAAACCTTTTTACAATAATCATTACAGAAATTAATCAGAAATAAATTCACAGCAGTGCATTTCGGCGCGACCAGGACTGGAACCGGGGTTTCTCGCTCACAAGACCATCCTTGCATACATTACGCCACACTTGCTATATAGTAGAAAACATGTTTGTAAACGAGTGTTTTCATAACAAATTTTCAAAATGTTTCCCATTTACAGCTAAACAATGATACAGCCTTTGTTGAAACTCGCTTCTAACTTTTTCAAAAGTTTCTGTTCTAATATTTTTGCAAGCTACTGTGATTCGTAATTTTAACTCTTCAATATTAGCTGATATTGTATCATAAATAAATGTCCCCATAAATATAAATCAAAAGGAGTTAAGTCAGGGGATCATTCCATAGGTTCTCTTCTGCCGATCCACTGCCCAGAAAATGTACCATCTAACCAGTTTCGAACAGGTATAGTATAGTAAGGAGGTGCTCCATCTTATTGAAAATGCAAAACATTTTCATCGAGCTCCATGTGTTCTTCTTCGTCGCTTTGATTCTCTAACGCATCAACTATTAAAGGATGGATTGCATCTTTAAGCATTTCGAGATATTTTGGGCCTGTTAAATTTCCATCAATAAATAATAGTCCAATATCACCAAGTACAACGGCCCACACATTTACCTTCTGCGGCCACTGTGTATGTCCATCAATAAACACATGAGGATTTTCATCGCACTAATATCGACAGTTGTGTTTATTGACAAATCTATTTAAAAAAAAAGGTTGACTCATCCTAAAAACAAGTGGATTTCAATAAATGTAGATGTGTGGTTAATAATTCAAGCATTTTTTCACTAAACTCCATTCGTCTGTCTGGATCATCCTCGGTCAAAGTTTGATAAATCTGCATTTTATATGGGTGAAATTTATGCAATTTTAGCGCCTTATGAACAGTACCCACTGATAGACCACTGATAGCAGAAACTTCACGCACCGAACTATTAGAATTTGAAACATAATGGCCTATAACTTCAATTTAAGCTAAGTCATCCAATATTCTAGAATTCTTGCGTGTTTTATTTTTGACGGATCCTGTTTCCCAAAATTTTGAAACAAGGTCTATAACATATCTACCTATGAGAAGCATTTCGACCAGGCTGTCTCGCGTTATAAGATTCTGCAGTTCTTGCAGCATTTTCATTTTGAGCTCCGTACAAGAAAATTAATTCTATTCTTTCTTCTGCAGTATAAACCATTGTAATGTTCCGACTTCGAACTTTCGTCACATCTAAAGTTAACGGGGAAAATAAAAACTCACCGAAAATCACAAAACTAACAATACTTGAAGAAACTATAATGTCAATTTAATTGTTTTATGTGACAGTGTTTGTTTTGATCGCCTCAAAATTAATAAGTTGAATAATAACAAAAGCAATAACAGCCTTATAATTTAAAAAAAAATTATATTTCGATTATAATCAGCTGTAGTTTATTTAAATGTTTTTATTTTGTTTCAATGCATTTTATTCGAAAAGTCTACGCCTAAAAAAAGTTTTTAAACAAAAGTTGTTTATTTATTCATGATGAATATGAATCTGCTAAAAAAATATATGGTGCCATTTAAAAAACCAAAGTTGACCTTCAAATGACCTTGAAAAGGTTAATAAATTAAAAAAACAATTATGTCATATTCTTTCCCCTTCGCTATCATACAACTTTTGTCCGAAACATTTTTCATCTGACTTTTTGCCTTTGAGATATTAATTGCTGGAAGTTTTAAAATGAACACCCTATAAAGAACATTTCACTTGAAGGTAACAATTTAAATTTGTGATCATTTTGCTGCAAAATCCAGCTGTTCTTAAGCTGCTTAATTTAGTGATTTAGTAATAAATTTTAGTTTATTTAGTAGTAATTTGTAGTAATTTACAAAAGAACGTACAAAAATCTTGTGAAATTGTAAAAATATTGGGCGTTTGTTTCAACATTGTAGTAATACATCCATGTTTTATCACCTGATAATCATTCGTTGAAGTAAGTTTGGATCATCAGTAACACTAGCCAACGATTCCTCACAGAAAATTTTACTTTATTCTTTATATTCTTTATATAATTGTTGTTAAGATTATGTCTCAAATTATAGGTTAAAATTCTCAAACAAGATATTAACTCTTCTGCAAGCTTTCTAACAGTAATTCGTCGATTTGAAACAAACGTTTCTTCAATTTGATGAAAGGTTTTCATCGTTGATTGATATGCTTGGACGTTCTAACCTAGCATCATCTTCACTGCTGCAGCTCTCATAAACTCTTTTCTGCCACATAAATTCTTTACCAAAAACCGTCTGCAAGATTATCACTATTTGTATTTTTATTTTAATAATTTTTTTAATTACTTTAATTTTATTATAACTACAAAAAATTTAAATTTAACAGAATCAACACAGGTAGATATGGAAGAAAAAGCAGAAGAATTATTTAAACATTTAGATAATTTAATTTAATTTATTAATTTAGGTAATTAAATTTAAGAATATTAAGGACTGGAAGTTGCTGAAAATTTTGAAAATGAAGGTTTTGACTTAAGATTTGGCCTTTTACATAAGTCATAGTGCGGTGGAGTGATTGGACGTTGCTTTCCGAAGACGATCGCGGTGCTACTGTAATAGTCAATGGTGATTGTTATCGGAACATGACAAAAAATTGATGTTGACGTGGTGCCACGTACTGCAAAGTGAGAAGAGCAATACAGATATTGCATACAAAGTTTTTCAGCTGCGTAATCTCTCGTTTCAGCGACTAAAATTTCTTACTATGATTGCGTGATATCACACCGTTGGACTTTTTTTTGAGCTATGTAAAGCAAATGGTGTATGCGAATAACCCCTAAACGATTCCAGTTATTTATGAACTACTACAGGATTTTATTTAAATTATTAAAATAAAAAAAATATTAAAATAAAAATATTAGCGAATTATCAAAAAGCAGTGTGTTTAATTTCAATTTTAAATTGTTACCTCTAATTGAATCACTCTTAGGTATACGAACAAATTTAATATTTAAACGATAATTGCAATTTAAATTAGCAGATCGCCCTATATTATAATTATATTGTAACAAAACACATAAATTTGTAATTGTAACAATGTGTTCCGGATTATAATGTTTTACTTCCTCCAGATTGAATATTGCGTTAATCTCCCCCTAGCATTGCGCACCAATAAAGCAAAGCTATATTGCCGGACGAAGTAAGGAAATTGAATTCCCAAAATGAAGTTATATCTGGAATAAAAGTTTAAGTGATGAAACATGCGAAAAATCAAACTTATAAGTGTTCGAGGAAAACTCGACAAACATGCAAACCGTGAATTGAGTGCAGTCATTTATCATATTGTTAGCATACCTCTGTCTCTGGAGAAACAGATCATACTTAAATGTAATCTTAGAAAGGAAACATGTTTGGTTTCCATTTTGTTTAAAGTGTCACTCTAGCGCGTCCACGAAGTTGTACTTGTATATTACAAGACTACTTGATGCACTACGAGTGTTTATGTTTTAAATATTTGAGAAATATTCATATAAAAACATTATTTTATATTTCAGCGTAGGAAAAAGTTAGCAGTCCCGTATAGAAGCGATGTCGCTTTCGACCTATGTCTACAACATGTTCAAATATTAATACCGCTAGCGAACTTCTCCCAGTAGGTTAAACTAATACTTGTCTCAATTTCCTTAGTTTCGCGTATATTATAAAAAATATACCAAATTTAGTTTGTTGACATTGAATTACATCAAGTGAAGTTAAGTATAATGAATAGGCAATAATTCGAATATACATTCGGTGGTGAGCATTTTTATTCGACGCTTGATTTATCACGCCTGAACTGGATACCAAAGCAATATATTCCTTTTTACAATTGCTTTTTAGGATAATCAATTGAACTAAATCCTTAATGCAATGATTTGTAATCGCCATATATTATCGCGTTTTAAACTTTATTTAACCATACGAGAACACTGTAGCTGTAATATTTTTGACATAAGCGATTAGAAATAATGAAGTACTCAATTAAATGTCTTTAATATAAATATAGGTTGGCTATTTTATATTATACTCTATAATATACCATTCAGAATAGCTTTACCCAAAACCATGCCGTGATACCAATGGAAATATTTTAAAACATACCGCAATGTTCTCTGTTGTATTTAGGGGTAACTTAACAAAAATCATATTTTTGCATCAAATTGTTGTCTTCATTTCCTGGAAAGCTCGCATTTTAAGCAAACTTTTAATTTTGTAATATTATTTGTATTTCAGAATAGCATGGAAGCATAGCCCAGTATATTCTTCATTCCAATGACGTATAGAAGTAAGTATGGCTGACTTAATTCAGATTAAACGAAATGTAATTTAAATATGTGTCTTGGGCTAATCTTAATTCTATTAGCATTGTATTAAATCGAGAAGTTGTGTTCATGTTAGTTACTATGAATATTTGTAATACACGCACGCATTCAAGTAGGTCGTAATAATGCTGTGGTTCGTAACTTCTGCTCTTAGCATGTGTGTTTCATTGACTACAACGAATAACAAGAGCTTTCAGCTGTCAAAAATCAATTTTGCGTTTAGAAAGCAATTAATTTTGTCAATCAAAAATCCTTTCAAAATAAAAATTTACATTCGATCAACCAAGAAACCAATTTATAACGAAGCAATCAAATTGTAGTTAATCATTTTATAAATTTATTATTAGTGTGACAGGTGGTATTAAGCAGTTAATTATCTTATATTATAATAATAATTAAGTGTGCTGAGCGGACAAGTGAATTGTAATCTACGTAATACATCAACTTATTTACACAAAAGCTACTTTATTAAAATAAACTTTACAATCCCCAGTTGCAGTAAGATCGTGACTGGCAGCTCTGAAAAGAGATTTCAGATGAGAATATACATGTTTTAGAATTTAGACCAGCTCATAATTCAATTTTCTCTACACCCTTCTACTAAATATAATTTTAAAAATAAAGCTAATACACCTGAAGTATAAACATTTTTGTTTTGTCAATTAGTCAAGTTTAAAAAATAAAAAGTACGGTAGATTTAAATTAGATAACAAGCATCGTTGAAACGAAATTTCCACTGTAAGTACCAACATAAGTATTTAAATATAAACTCACCAAATATAAACCAATTAACGTACGTACCTGAAACAAACACAAAATTATAAATTTATTTACCTAAACTTTAAATTGCTGTTTTAAAAATTTAACAATAATTAATATTTACAAAAGTTTACCATTAGCCAACTCTTATGTTTATAAACGTGAGAGTTTAAATATTAATATCGGTAAAACTAAACTGGCATTTTATTTTTAACAAACTAATAATAATGGTTTATATCATCAGTGTAAAAGTAAGTCTTTATCGTACGCGCTAACCGAGGCGTCAGTCGAGTTTTACAATCACGCAAGTACAATTTATAACGTTTCTACATGTGTATCATACAAAATTTTATCTTTTCCACATTTTTTAAAAATGAATGATTTTTATTTAAAAATACGTACCTACTCAAATTACATAACAATTGTGGTTAAGCAAAGTTACGATACTATATAGTAGTATATAACACCAATTTGTTTATTATCGTGACAATGTTTCAACTGTCAGCATTTTATTTCACAAATAATATGAATAATGATCGCATTAATTGAAAAACAGTAAAAGCGCTGCAAATTTACTTAGGTAAATTACTTTCCGCACTAGTGCGTGAATGTCGCTCTTTATATAGAAAGCGAGTTATTACGTTACAGTAATAGATAAAGCATAATTGCTTACGTGTTGTACCTTGTTTATAATCAGGTGTCAAATTATTCTTCAAATAATGATTTTATGATTAAGTCTGTTATATTCATCTCTATACCAGGAGACATTTACTCTTGGAATTTGATTCTATGGCCACTAAAGATTCATTCTAGTTGAGCCTCAACCTAGCTAAATAACCAAAGATAATATTAAATTGTTAGAATGAATATTCATTGCTCTGCGTGTATGCTTTACACTGCATTGCTGACTAACTTACTTATAGTTCTCAGGTTTAGTAATTTTTTTCAAATTTTTATTAAGATAATTAAAAATACATATTAAAATATATATTTATTTTTTTGATGTTTTCAACTCAGTTTCAAAAATTTGCAATTATTGTTCTGTTAATTGCACCATCAAATTTATAGAATACCAATATTTTCTTTTGTCAATGTTTATTATAAAATTTGACAAGTTTTAGAAAGCTTGTATATTAACACTTTAATAACGCTTTCATTGCTAAATACCAATTTTCTATAGAATATTCCATAAATAATAATTTATCCCGCTTGACACAAACACGCAATCACGTTACACTAAAAGTCTGGTGACTTCTTAAAAAGGAAAGTTAAATTTTCTCGTTATTAGTAAATTCTGCTCTATTTATAATTTATAATAGATAGTTTTTGATTTATTTATTGTTAAATAAATTTGAAAGAAACACAATAAATACTTACACAAAACAGTTATTGTTACAATAATGTATATGTAATTTATTAAATTTTTATCACCTAGTTTTATCACTTTTATTCTTGTACAGGGGAGACCAGGACCAGTTGGTTAAAGGGTAAACTGACAGTCCAATTATTTTGGAGACACACCACCCAAATGTCCTTAGTCCCACGTTTTGTTGTTTAATGAAACATGCATCTATTATTAATGTTCCAGCACGCCATAAATAAATTCTTGATCTAACGATAAGAGCTTTTCACTACATGTGAACTGTATAACTGTATCAGCTCAAATTTATCTAATTTTGATTGATCGATTTATGTAGATTATAGACAGATTGTAAACAAAGTCATGTTGGGGAAACTTGGCACATTACACGCGGGGCAAGTTAGTTCAGCATTTTACGAACTTACCAGTTAAATTTTTTTAAATTTTGTTAACTTTCATACTGTGTAAAGCTTTCTTGTAATAGTAAACACAAATATGTGAACTTACCGCTAGTCATGGTATTCCTAACCTACTCCAACCTTATCATCTGTACTCGGGAGTTCTACATGTTGCATACATGAATTGAATTGAATTATGTTTTCTTATGACGTAAAATCACGTAAAATTATCGTCCGTAAACCGAGTGTTAATTTAAAAGAATGAAATTGGACAAATAAATCGAATTCATGAAACTGGTGCCTTTGAAAAGCCCGCCAAAACCTGCTTGATATAATAATATATTTCTTTGCACTACGTTAACTTGTCATTAAATCATAAATATTTTTAAAACTCTGGTTAAAAACATTCATTTTTAAATATTATTTACAGTTTTTGCAAAATTAATTAAATTAATTTGTTTAAATTTCATCACGAACAATTAGTTATAGAAAAATTGCATACTTTTATGAATTGAATTATATACCTGGACATTGAAGTGACGCCTGTGAAAACCGTTTACTTTCCACAGATAGGTAGCTGTAAAGTGCTACCTAATTACTAAAACCTTTCTTTTATATTCTTGTATTTTTATTTTTCAGTTGTTTTTTGTAATCATTGTTATTGTATATTCTACGTTTGTTATAGCTATACATAATTGTAAATAACCGCATTTTTTAAGTTGGTTTCTTATATCATTTTTCCAACAAATTAATCATGTTAACAGTATAAATACGAAAACCCAAATTTATTAATTGTATAATCCATTTCCTTAAAAACTTTCAAAGTTTTATTTAATTATATCTGAAATTATGTGTTATCACGAGGTACTTCAATAATGTATTATTAATATAAATGTAAGATCAACCGGCAATATTGGGCTACTTGATCTAACAAATTTGTAAACAGAAGATTAATAAAGACTTTTTAAATTGCAATCGCAATCGCATGAAACATAATCACATCATTTGGTGATCGCGAGATCGAACCTCATGCCGGACAAGTTTTTTTTAATGATTAAATAATCTTGAAATAAACAAGTTAATAAAACGTTTAATAATAATGTTTTTATTGAGCTTTCAACGTTTGGTACACGTCTTCGTCAGAATAATTTAATATAATGTTTAGAAGTTTATATGGAAACCGATTGATAACGTATTGTCATTTGAACAATCTATGATCTAAAATATGTGATTGTGTGATAAGAAACAACCTGCAGTGAGTTTCCTTCAAGGTAGGAAAAACTTAACACCAATACGTGATGGTAATTAAACGAGGAGATGGCTGTATTCAGCGTTTATTTATTCGAGTTTTTTTTGGCAGTAAATCTAACACAATGTTTTTTGCTCTCTCAACAATTGCTTCTGGTACAGCTAGTACTTCACTGAATTATTTTTGGGTTTAAGAATAGTTTGCCTTGTGACCACAACTGTACATTCGAGTTTTCGGTGGATTTAGGCTCGACAAACCTTTTTACGTCCTTACGGACAAAATTTTATAAACATTAAAACTTTATTTATATATTCAGTTAAAATATCATATTATATTAACAAGTATTATACAAAGAAGAAATTGTTAAGTTGCAACATGTTATCCTTGCTTAAATTATTCACTATACTACAAATATGTCTCTTTGCAAACAAAATATAAAATTTTTAAATTTTAGTATATTATGAAATATTAAATTCTCCATCAACTAGCTTATACGGAATAAATTGATATCAATAAATTTTTGTTTTGATCATGACAAAGTAATAGATGCACATATATATTTTTAAAATATTTGAATATTAAAAATATTTTAAATTATTTAAATTATTAAAAAAATTATGAATATACTATCTGAGGTATAAATATATTGACTGGGTTTTAACACACTGCTAATCATTCAAACAAGCTATAATTTTAAATATTCATTTGTATAGCTTGAGACATTTTGATCTATCAAATTTTAATTAATAAAATGGTAAAAGTTATTAACATGTGATAATATTTTTTATTAAAAAACAAATTTTAATTATAGTTTTTATATTGCAATTATAACTCGATTAACATATAAATAATTTTTTTTTTAATATAGTGGTTGATGACTTTCTATTATTTTTGTATCCCAAGATATTATTTAACGCTTTAAACTTTTTTTCATAAATTTTATTTTCAATAGTTTAATAATTCTTGTTGGCGCCCATTCTATAGTACCCAATTTCTCTTCCGTTCAATTCCATTTACTCTCATAATGATAAGTTGATCATAAAATTTTTAATTCACACAGGATTTAATTGGGTCTATTGCCATTAACAGCTAACGGACGAACACATATAAATAATTTAAATGTTCGGTTTGACAAATTAGCAAAGAATTAGAAAACTAAATTCAATTAGTAAGTCAATGCCGGAAAGGATCATGAACGAATATTTCTATCTCACTGGTTAGTTACCATATTAAATTTGTTATTTTGTTACTGTTACTTGTATTAATAAATTTCTGTTGGTTAATTATTTATATGAAATCAAAATTTATAGGAAAATAAGTTTTTTGTTATATCGGTGTCATTGTCGGTGAATCCCAACCACAACAATATACCAAATAAGACAATTTAACATAGATTTTGTCTAGTTTTACCACAAAATAAAAAAATTCTTTTACCTAAAATTATATAATCATCTGAAAATTTTAGTAGCGTGTTTTGAGTGCATGTTCAGATATAATACATTTATTTACAGGAAGACCGTAAAGTATAAACTAACTTTAACAAAGTATTTTTAAAATAATTCGATACCAGCTCAGGCTAATTGTGCTGTTATGCTGAAAACTAACAAAGTGGTCCGCCTGGGTTTGACTGCCGCATAAGAAGCTTTAAGCTTTAGTAACAGTTAATACAAGTTTGGCAAATTAATATCAAAATTTCCCATAAATGGAGGTATCTGATTGACCCTTTATAAAGAGTATTTTTTATTTTAGTAGAAGCGTTTAAAATATTAGTAATCACATGGAAACGCAGGTTAGCTGCTGTTACAAAATAAATTATAGTGTTTTGTCAGCTTAGATGCATTTACAAAATTATGTAGGAAAATAAATAATTTGTATAATATATTTTTATAATTCAATAATTTATTATTATGTAATATTAAAACAATGTTGTACAGGAATGTTGAATTTTATTAGTAGGTAACAACAACTGTTAAACACACAGTTGAAATGGAAGAACAGCAAACAGCGAAATTCATTTAGGTGTAGTCAAAGCATAATCAAAAACTGAAAAGAATGATTAATATATTGTAGGTGTGAGAACAAAACAATTAAACCTGAACCCGAAAAGCTTCACAGAAAGAGAACTAGCTGACTTGATAATGAAGTTAATTCTCGAAACACTGTAACTAAACAAAAATGGTTTGCTCTATTTAACTTTTCCCTTGAGGAAGTAAATCTCCCACGCGTCAAATAAAACTTAAATTCTAATAATTTTTTAATTAGCATATTATATTTTAATTAACTAAAGAAAAAACGCAAATGTTTGATGTAGATAAATTTCTATAATAAGCAACATCGCAATAAGATAATCGGGGCCGTCTTTAGGATCAGTGACGAATGACAAAATAGTATGAAAAAAATTATTTAATTTAAAAAAAGCTTTACCGAATTACATATTTCGATCTTATTCTATCTGATTGTCTTATTGTGATGTTGTTTATTTAGAAATTTATATACTTAATAGATTAAACGACCTCTATTTCAACTATTATATTTATTATTCTAGTTTTAGAGTTCAATCCAATTTAAAAATTATTGAATTTATTGAAAACTCCATACAAACTTAATTAGAGACAATCCTACAAGGACAGCAGATTATGAGAGTAGGTTAACCTGTCGGAGTTGGTAATTGTTTTGGAAACCAAATTTAGTCTAATGCAAGTCACTTATTCATTATTTCAGTTTTCACCAAGATAACGGTACTAAGCACAAAGTCTGCTTAACCAGAATAGCTTTTAAACAATTGTTTCTACTCATGGATGCATTCCTACAATTTCTAGATTGCCACTAAATTGAGAATTTATATGCAGAATTAAAATAAGAATAAAAATTTAAAATTTAGAGTAGTAAGTGCCAGCTTGCTAATATTAATTTTGTTGTCAATAAGTATTTTCTTATTTTGTAAAAAAGTTTAAAATAATTACTGTATTATTAAAGTGCATTTTTAATAATCCATAATTAATATATTTTTTGGAAAATCGACTATATTTCAAACTATTCTAGGAAATCGACGTTTGATCTAACCTTATATGTAATTAGTAAATTATTTATAGTCCCCAAGAAGCCTACCATAACTTCCTACAGTACTTTATATAAAATAATACATATTATCCGTTAAAAAAAAAGATTTATAAAAATAATCCCTTTAAATTATTTAGTTGCCTATGCAATAATTATTTGTAATTTTATTTAAATTCCATAGAAAATAATAATTATTATAAAATTATACAAAATGAATATCTACCTATTATACTGTGTAAAATATCCAGTGTTATAAATAGGTTTTTAAAAATATAATCATTACATTTGACAATACTATTAAAAAGTTTTTTTACGCCACAAATTATACTATAGAATACAAAACACATTTTATAGAAAAAATTTGAAATAAGTGAGACAAATTGCTCAATAGCGTGTCTTAATTTGATTACAGTAATCCCAGTAGAACGATCAAAAGCGAGTCAGGTTCTCTCAACAGATCGATATTTAAAACTCACGTTTAAACAGATTGGTAAAAATATTCATTGGCTATTTAACGCAATAAACTTTTCAAGATCATTGTTACATTAATTATACAAAATAATTAATTTGTGTTTCAAACACTGAAAGCCCCAATACGAACACCATTATTCTAAAATTCTTAAGCATTTTACATCAATTTAACTTGTAATCTCTTGTTAAATTTTTAACTGATATTTGAACCTAAACATTTCTTTTGTTTTCGACGTCAACTAAAATGTTTTTTCTAAACTTACTTGCGTATGTATCTTTACTAAAATTGGAATATCGCATCGGAAGGAACGAAGGGGCGGGTTAAGCCGGTAAGTGGGCCTCGTTGTGGGGCACTTTTCATTCTGATTCCACATCCTAACAGCCCCATCGTTCGCTGTTACAAGCAGCTGCTACGTGATTCGAATCACAATTGTCTACAAATATTCTATTGACAACGTTTAGATTGCTTTAGAATTTTAATACCGGTAATGTTAGTGGAAAAATATAAAATTAATAATACTAACGCTTACCAATTAAACAGTTGACCCAATTAGCTCTTATCTCCAGTTTAAAATCTTTGTCGGTATCGTTCAGAATTATTACCAACGCAGAGTTTAGGATAGGGTATAAAATTATGTCTATTGTTTTTAACAAGAGAATCCCAAACTTAGGCTCTTCCAGCTTTTCATGAACGTTCGAGTTTTGATTATACAGATACGAATACGCCCATACGAATATTACATACATTTTGTTAACAAAGTATAAAAGAAACAACTTTTGCTTTATGTGACGCGCAAGAATGTATTTACAAGATTCTAATATATATTATTTAATCTATAATTTAACGATTTGAGTTTTGAATACGGAGAGTGTTGGTATTAATTCAAGCATATCAATATTATATATCAAAATTTACAGTCTAAATTGTACCGATAATAAATAACTTATATTACGATTTTTTTATTTACATAATTAAATATTTTTTTAATGGAAAACCAAATAGAAAGAATAGGCTCGCTCACTGATCTACATTCATGTATAGTAAATTTGCAATACTTATTTTTTCGGCTGGATTTTAATAAAAGTAGAGTGCACAATGATTTGTTTCGTATGCGAACCATAAAAATGAAGAATATTTTTGTGTAGTTTCTGATTTATTGGTTATAGATTAGTTTTTCATTATATTATTTTTATTTTGTAGTAGTACTTTCAGTTTGTTTTTACATCACAGTATTAAATATTTAAATGAATATAGGTTATTATAAACGATACAGGTGTAATTTTATTTTATATTGTTTCTGATAGTAATTTAGTGATGATGAGTGTATCAAAACATAATCAAGAAAATAAACGTACATTTGTTTTTAGGGTTTTCTCATAACATCAAGTTTTAGTAGTTTAATCATTAAAATTTATTCTATACGGTCCATCTTCTGCTTCTTCTTTAATTAGGTCTGCGACCTGTTTTTACTTAACAGCAACCTCGGTAATGTTTAGAAGTTACTATTAGTGCTATGAGCATATTTATTATTTTACATACAAGGTAGCTTGCTAGGCTTATCTCAGATGTGCCAGTAACTCTGGTTTTTGTTGTTGATGAAGGCGAGTCATCAACCCAGAGGGACCGCCGGCTTTACGTGCCCTCCGAAGCACGGAGACCGTCATAAGAAATTTTAAACTTTCTAACTAGGCTAAACTAGGCTAATAACCGTTAATAAAATCTTAAGATTTTAATTTTTTTTAGTCCAAACCTCAGTAGGGCGCGTTCATAGTGATACTGCTTTCTGATTTCTAATTTCTAAAGTTAGAATAGCAAAGATATTGATGCAAATGACGTCCGTTTAGTCCGGTGTTTAAATCGGCCGGAACGTTATAACTAGAGCCCGGATTTATAAGCACTTATGATTTCAAAATAAGCGCTTTAAAAAGTTTCAAAAAACAAAGACAAAAGTTCTATAAAATTGAAAAAAAGTACTAAAAATCAAACATCAAAATGTAATTTTTATTAAATATTACACACTCGTTTAATAGTTATAAAAAAAATTAATTATCATATAATTTTCCAAAATTTTTCATTATGAAAGATTGTCGTCTATTGTTTAACACCTGCTTATAAATCGAAAAACTTTGCTCAACATCAACCGACCACTTTACTAAGCATATTGCAATAAAAATTTTGTAGGATTAGGCATTAGTTTTCGAAAAAACGGCATTTTAAAATTTGCAATTTAGGGGACGAGTAAAACTCGACATAGCTTTGATATCCCACACTCCCTTGCACCTTCGAAGTTTTTTTTTTCTGAGATTATTTATAATTTTAAGCAATTCCACTAAAGGCAAATAACTTTTTTCAAAATTTTCGATAGATGATGAAACATATGAAAAGTTGGCTTTAATAGTGTAACTTAATTGTTCTCGAATTAATGTATTCTTAAAAATTTTTTGACATTCCTTTATTGCTGCCGATTATAATTCTGACAATTCAGAAACAATAATCTTAGAAAAATTTTAAAATTTGTCCCATAATATATGATAGCATTCAGCCACGTTCCCTACCTTGTAAGCACTGGTTTGGAAAATAGAGGTGTAATCGGGAAAATTTTCTTTAAAAGCTTGCACTCTCAAAGGCACTTTTACAAAAATTTCTTTTTCATTCGAAATTAAATTATTAACCAAGAAAAATTTGAGACAAATTATTTTGGAAACACGGGATAGTCCATGTGCCAGACCTGTACAGTAAATCAAATTTTCAAAAAATACTTTGAGGTTCTGTTCCAGATTTAATCATGTACTTCGTCTGTCATTCAAAAATACATTAAAGAAAGCTCTAATAAGCACTAACATGCGTTTTAAGAAAAATCTTGAAAAGAAAGAAAAAAAAGCACTATCAACGTTAGGTCAAATCACTGCAATTTTTAAGAAACGTCAAGATCCAAAAGGAATATCCTCTGCATATAATTTAGAGCAATAAGCAAAAAGCTTAGAATCCGGGCTCTAGTTATAACAATGTAAAGGTATTCTAAGATTTTTGTAATCCGTGTCTGCATTTCTTCAACACTCCACAACGCAAATGCTATTTCATTATCGAATCTGTTCTTGTACTACAGTTTAAACTTTCGAGAAATTTCGAAGAAAAAATACACCAATTCTAAATAAATTTAGCTTTATAATCACTAAAATAAAAGAATTTAAACGTGTAAAATAAGATTTAAAAAACTTAAAAAAAAGATTAAAGGATTATCCGAAATTATCCCCGACTAACTCAGTTTGCACTCTTCAACATTTTTTAAATTTAAAATTTTCTTTGAGTTTATACGTAAATCTATATTTATTTTTCCTTAAATGTTAATGTATGTATTTTTTTTCGTCGGCAAACTTATACTAAAAAATCTATTTAAAGTTTCGTTAACCGAATAAAAAATACTTTGGGTTAAAAGCATAACAGTCATTTGTATGTTTATAGTTCAAGCAGATCAGTCATTTGTAACTAAACACTAAATTTATATGCCGCTCCTAGAGAAACGAGACACCTCACCTTGAATCATTCAAAGATTTATAGAATCGCATCTTCAGTCGCTATATACACAGGAAATGGTCAAACAAATAAGATAATATTGCCGCTTGGCTAGTTTGACATTACTTCAAGCGTAAAATTACCAATATTCCGATTGAAAGTTACACAGTATTACTCTTCAAAACAGTAAATTACATAAAATCAAAGTACATAGAACATACAGGGTGTTAAGAGAAAACTTTAAAAATTCATTTTAATAAATATTATTATAAATAAGAATTACTAGGTAAAACTTCTACAGATATTTCGGCCTAAAAGAAAATATTAAATATTAAATAACAGAAAATTAACCTAAAATATGAATTTTTAAGTTAATAGTGTCGTAGTTTTTTATATTGGTGGTGGTATTTTTGTAACGTAATTTTTTCAAAATTCTTTTCTTGTTTATTCAAATATTCTTAGTCTAAATGTTAATTTGTTGTTTTTATTGTTTTTTTAAATCTTATTTTTCTATGTAAGTATATGTATGCTTTACGTAACAGTTAAAATTCATTATTTTAATATTTTGTTTAGTTTGTTTATTAAATAACATCAATTTTCTGTACGCCAATCTAGTTTTCTTCGCGAAATACATTAAGAAATTTAAAAAAAATTTATTCCTTTCAAGTTTTCAAAATATGAAGTTATAGATCAAACTAAAAATATCCGAATTTTATTTTATTAATATATTTGTACGCAAAATCCATAATACTATAGTTCATTGTGTAATTAAAAAAAAAATAGTTCTTACAAATCGAAATTCTTGTCCATACAAAAAAATAAATCTAAAAATTTGTTTTATTTATAAAGTTTATTTTTATCATTTAAAAATTATTTTATAATGAAAATACGTATTATAAGTTTCGCTTAAATCCTTTTGAAATAGCTAAAAACTTTTAATAACTTCCTGCACCTACATATAAGCAATAAATCACCTTTTAAATAAAACGTAATTTCCTTTATTGATTTTGTTCAGGTCCTTTTGAACTTACAGCTAACTTGGGCAGTTAAAGCATTTGTAGGTTTTATAAGTTTCTCGTCCGACGATGGGTATATTGTTCCTTACTTCTAAAGAAAATTCGTTAGTCTCTCTTTGATTTTTCTACAACTTAATTCGAAATTGGTGAAGAGTTTTTTATATTTCGTAGTTCAGATAAATAAAAGTTCCTGCGTTTAAATATGTGAAAGATAAAACTTGTGCATCCAACGAGGAAATTCCGCTTCGGTGCTGGGATCTTACTGGATAGTTAGATGTTTATATTATAACATTTTATTTCTAGCACTTCAATAATTTATAATTTATTGTAAACTACAAAAAATGTATTTTATCAAAATTGTTATAATTATGAATTTCATATTACATGTTAAAATTTATTGATAAGTAGGGATTGATACTTTAACTAGCTTTTTGGCGATTAAAAATTTTCCGATGTGTTAAAGAAAACCTTGTACAGGGTAGGGCAAAACGGTAACTGGTGAGTCGTGGCTGATATTTAGAACTAAAGCTTTCATTAAAATCTTCTACGATATCTCCGATAACATCTAATCGGATCGAAGCATGTAGTCGTTAGTGTAATTCAAGATTGACTTTGAATTTTAATTACATTTTAAATTATAAATTAAAATTACGGCGAAAGTTAACTACGCTAATGATGACATCATTAAACTGGATTTACTACTGATTTTTGCGCACTTCTTTTGTGTTATATATTTTCAAACTCCGTTAACTAAGTCAATTATATGCCACATATACACTACCGTGACAGATTAAAATAGACACCATAAATTACATTTCTTATGCCTACTTTTATTACTCAAACCGGTTTAAAGTGACAAATTTTAAGTTGAAATTTTGTCAGTAGGTAAAAGTAAGTATTTTCTGTTGTATTGTAAAGGGACAAGTTCAGTTTTAAGAATGCCACGAACAAAAGGCGCAAGTGATGTTAGTGAGTTTATGCGAGGACGAATAATTGGACAATTTGATAGAGGTGCAAGTCAACGCGATATATCAAAATTTTTAAATATACCGCTATCTACTGTTAACAGAATAATTGTAGAATTTAAACGCAAAGGTAAAGAAGTAATAAATTATAGACCTGGGCGACCAGGGCCAACGGAAAGAGTAAAACGATCATTAGTGCGTGAAGTTATCAAAAATCCGAAGAAAACGGTTGAAGAAGTTGCTCAAACGGCACAATTATCAAAAAGAACCGTACAACGGTACCTTCATAGTATGGGACTATACAAAAGAGTAGCTAAAAAGAAGCCTCTTTTGACTATATTTCAAAAAAAGCGACGACTAACGTGGGCAAGAGATATGGATTCTCGTTCGGAAAATTTTTGGAATAAAGTAATTTTTTCCGACGAGAGTAGATATTGCCAATTTAACGATAGTGGAAGATTGTGGATATGGCGGCGTTCTTCTGAACAACTTCAAGAAAAATTTTTGCATCATACGGTGAAATACGGCGGAGTTAGTGTCATGGTGTGGGGTGCAATTTGGAAAGGTGGTCGTTCAAATTTAATATTTTGTGATGGCATAATTAACGCCGAAAAATACATCGGCATATTGAAAGACGGTTTATTACCCCTCTTTAACAGGAATTTTAAAAAGAAAGAATACCATTTTATGGAAGATGGGGCGCCATGCCACAAAGCTAGATTAGTCGAAGAATTTAAAGCGAACAAAAGGATTAATATTTTACCGTGGCCAGGCCAATCTCCGGATATGAATCCTATAGAGAATGTCTGGCACATTCTACAAATGAATTTACACAAAAGACCCGGAAAACCCACCAGCAAAACTGATTTGTTTGCAGTTTTAACAGAAGAATGGGGTAAAATTCCGCAGGAAACCATTGACAATTTAATATTAAGTGTGCCGCGTAGAATCAAAAGTCTTATTGAAAACAAAGGAGGGGCAACTAAATATTAAAACTGTAAAAAATTTTTTTTTTAAATTTATTAGTTGATCTAAATAAAAATAAATATTTGTAATTTATGGTGTCTATTTTATTCTGTCACGGTAGTGTATACTATTTCATTAGTAGGTAGCTGAACTCATGTCAGAATTCAGGGACTTGCATAAGCCGACTCAATTATTCCTACTATTTGAAGCTTAGCGAGCCATATATGTAGCTGTGCTTGCGAATATCTCCAATCTCATTTGGCAACTGATTCTGATTGGAGGGGTTGAACCTCGTCAGTGCATTTCAGTCGTGTTTCAGCAGATTTCAGATAGACGAATTTGTTCTGCGAATTGAACAAATAATAGTATGTGAGATTCACTGTGTTGTAATTTCAAATGTTTAAATATGAATGTTCCAAATAATTTAAAGCAATTTATGACGCTATTAAGTGCAATTAGCAAGGTATAGAGAAGAAGCTTTAATGGAATGTTACGTAATTACTGCAAACTTAATCTTAAATAAATTGCCATATGCATTATAGTCTTATAATTTTTATAGTAACCACAATTGTGTGTCAATAATGCGATATAATTTGTCACTTCCTTTAAAGCGTGAAATAGCGATTAGTCCTTCAGTTAAGGCTTTATAAAACAGGAAGCGTGTGTCGTAAATATTTAACGAGCAGTTAAACAGGTGTCCTATTAAATTTCATTAAACTAAAATTGTTCTAGCTATATTAAGCAGTGTGAACAGCTACATATTATTATATTATTGCAAATTAATATTGTTCATTTTTATCAAACCTGCTTTCTGGGCATAAATTCAAGTGAGAATATATCAAGCAGACGTTCTATGCGAAAGAAAAGCATGCAATAAGGGAAAAGTAAATATACACTGCGTTTAATATTTTAACCAACCCCATGAAATGTTAAGTCAAGTTATACACGCACTAATGGTTCTGATAATAAAGCAATTGGGGTGTATTTACATAGCAATGTGCTGAGCTAGATGTTTTACTCTAAGCACTAGACAATTCCTTTAATTTTACCCACTATACACCAATAACTATAATAGTGCATAAAAGTTCTCCCAACAGAAATATATTGTATCTTAAGACGCAATTATTTGCAAAATACTGCGTTCTTAAATAAAAATTATCGTGATAAAAAAGCATTCAACTATAAAAACCTAGAATAATCCACGATATTTCATTTTATATACCAGCTTTACCCTTAAACCTTTCTCCTAATTCTCTATTTTGTTGAAGCTTTTGAGTTTGACAAATAAACCGTAATACTAGTTTATGTAAATAATTTAAACAGCAATTCTGTCAAGTAATTTCACACAAATAAACCACATAAGCGTATGGGCATTATGCAAAAACCATAAAATAGCATGAAATTATAAATATAATTGAAATCATTTTTACAGCATGCAAACATATATGTATTTTTGTATAATTTTATTCTGGTTTTACACTTAAAAATTAGTTATAAATAAAATCTATTTTCAATCGCTTTCTGTTATCAACGCAATGCTCGATACCTTCAAACGTCGCGATGCTACACTGACAGTATATTCTGGACAAGAAAGCACTGTGCGGAAATCTCTTAAATGGGAAGTCTTCGACAAGTCTCTTGAAATATGTACTATAAAGGTCATATTTATAAATATAATAATAAAATAATATTTTTGAGATATAGATATTATAGATACGTATCTATAACACACAATCCAAAACAAATATCATCAACAAGAATAATTTTATCGTCGAATGAAACACTAGAAAATGGTTTTGAAGTTGTCCTCGAATTTACACGTGAAATTGATCTCGTTACACCTAATAGTTTGCTTACATCTTAAAGGATATTATTTTATTATTTCACGATAAGGTCAATATTCCACTCAATATAGGTTTTCATGCGGCAATAATTTCAATCCAAGTAAATTTTTGGATTTAGGTAGAAAACTGATTGTATGATCAAATAAAACAACGTTTGCATAAATAATACACCCCTTGGAAGTCTTTAATTTTTATTTTAATAATACTTTTAGAGAATAAATTATTAAAATAAAATATTAATCCAAAATTCCTCTGATTTTCAATTTTTGCTGAGAATATGGCCCCAGTGACAAGACTACAACTATATTTTAAATATTTCAAAAAAAATTTTCCAAATTCAAAATTTTAAACACTTTTAATGAATTGTAAAGGTAAGCAAACTATCCAGAATTAAAACACTTGTAAATTTGTACCCGAACTCCTAAATCCTAACCACGGCGGTTAGGATCGATTTTAAGTTTTCGAAGTCGTTTGGAAAATTATAAGCTTAATTTATAATTTCTATTAGGCAATCTGGGTTTTCTGAGTTTAATTTCATATGTAAAATGGGGACATCGAAAGGATTGGTCATCCAGTAAGTCAGATTGAAATTTATAATTTTTACTGCTAGATTTTTAATACTTAATGATGATTCTTAGTGCCGTACTTTGATTTTGTGTTATGAAAAGACATATATTTATAGACGGACTGGCCATAAAAGACACCAGAGGAAGCCTGGTAGACCGGTACACAATTGTGACTTGATAGCCGGAAAGCAACGTATCTTTTTCCCTCGAGTCGCTCGTCTGAGAGCTTGGTAAAAAAACATATTATCAGTCTGCCTGTGATTATTTAGGTTACATAAATAGCACTGAGAAAATGTTTACAGTGATCACCGTAAAATGTAGACTAGACTTAGGTATTAATGCGAAAACATCGCAAAGAGATTAATAAATTATAGACAAATAACTACCGTGAAAAATGTGGCGAAATTTATGGTAAATGTAAATTGCATAAAAGTTTATATCGGAGAAAGATTTCAAACAAGATGGAACTAAGATAACCGCAGTTCAGAGGTTTCTATTGGCAGTGCCCTGCTGACCTGAATGCCAAAAGAAAATCAAATATGCACTAATTAAATTAGTAAATTCGATTTATCAAAGTTTACGAAGTTATTATATTATTGCAATCTTGTTTAGTATCAAAATACTAAACTGCAAATTTTAGTAAAACTAAAATTTAGGAAAATTTCAAATGTGTCATAAATTATAAATTAATGTCAGCGCAAGAAGCTGTTTGCCATGTTCTTCTCTTATCTAAAATGAGTGGCCAATGATAATTCAATTACAGAAATAGTAACGATGCTTAATTTAATGTGCAAAATAAAATGCAAAATGTACCAACATAAAATAAGTAAATATAGCGTTATATTCCTATCGGAATATTATTATTATTTAATATTAAGAGAGTTGAGGAACTAACCTATAATATCTATAAATTACAAAGTTAAGACACAGTGTGATTTTGATATAAACAAGTGATCGCACAAACAAACAAAAATTAAAATATAAAATGTTCAAAGTAACCAGACAATTCAATTTAAAACAAAATCAACTGATGTCATAGATTTGATCAATCGATTCTTAAATGAGTTAACACATCCAGAGTTAACATAACATCAATGTTCAAAAAAATCAATCATTCGGATCACCATATAGCATTACTTTATTCAAATCATCTTACAGAACATCATCATGGGAGAATATAGGATTATTGTAAATTTTGGTGTCGTCTTAGAGACGATAAATCAGCACAGTAAATAAGAAACGGTAATGGAGCAAGCATATATCCCTGGAGAAACCACTAACAACGGAAGCATCACAAAAAAATGTCTGTCCAATTCGCACCCTAAAGACTCGGTTGCTAAGGAAAGCGGATAACCACTGCAGCAACTTTCCTCCAACACCAAAATGTGCCCATTTCTTTAGTAGTTCTCTTTTGGGTACAATATCAAATGCTCTTGATAAATTCAAAAAAATTACGTCTATTGAGATGTTATGATCAAGACGAGAAATCCAATCGTTAACACAACATGTCAGCTAGTTTGTTATGATGGAACGACCTGGTAAGACTGATTCGGGGTCAAGTTTGTTACCTTTCTTAAATATTGGTGATAGAGAAGTAAGACGCCAAAGATCCGGGAGTTTGTGATGAGCAAACGAGTTCTCCATGATCAACGATAAATTTCCATTAACGTATTTACCACCAAATATTCTTCTGATGATCTTTCTTTCCCAGACATTCAATCTCATTACATCCTGCTTTTTTAGTGTTCAAACATCACAAGCATAAGTTACCACCGGTCTTATCATTGTTTTATATACCCTCAATTTTGTGGCTCTAGAAAACATTCTTCCCCTCAGAATTGACTTCAACGCAAAAGTACTTTTATTTCCTGCAGCAATTCTCGCTGTTATTTCCTTGCTGGTATCTGGTTTCCTACCCACTACGGTACCTAGGTATGTGAAGGACTCCACTTGTTCGAATTTGTACTTCTCGTTTTGACTTACTTTGACATGTAAGTACCTGTCACCTCCAAATGGTTCATCGCTCCACACCATGTATTTCGTTTTTTGCTCATTCACTACCAAACCTAGCTTCCGTGTTGCTAACATGATCTTCGCAATGACATTTTGTAATTCTTTGTTTGTTCTTGCTAGTACTGTAATGTCATCAGCGAAGACGAGACATTGGTGTTTATTGTGTAATATAGTGGCCTGTCTATTAATTCCACCATTTCGTAATGCCTTCTCAAGTGCTAAATTGAACAACACTGCCGAGAGTGGGTCTCCCTGCCTTAATCCTTGTTCTACCTCAAAATCTCTCAATAGCACCCCATTCATTTTCACTTTATTTTCTGTTTTTGGTAGCGTCATTTTTACCAGTCGCATCAATTTTGTAGGGATTCCAAAATCTTTAGAACTTTAGAAAATAATATTTCATTGTAAATTTGAGTTTCGGGGTGAAGCAGCCTACAATTATACAGAGTCGTCGATAGCCAGATATTTAAATGGATTAAAGGTTACTGTCAGATAACTATCACCCCCAATTTCAAAATTTCAACTGCACTATAGGAAAGAGGACAATTTTCTGAGTATTTAAAAAAAAGCCTTAGACCGTCCATTAGTTTTCAAGAAAACGGCATTTTAAAATTTCAAAAAGCAGGGAAATGTATCATGATACACCCCGATGCGTGACGGTCGGTCTCATGTTGAGGTCCCTGCTCTTCATTTTGTGGACGGTACGTGTGCTTTGATATACTCTTAATGTTTTTGTCAGTCGTGGTCGACACCCGGACGAGTTCTATGGCTTCGAGTTCCACCCTTGGCAAGTTCTGTGATTCTTCAAGGATATTTTTTTTGCCTTACTCAACAACGGCTAATCATACAGCCCCGTTAAAAGGTAAACTTTACATCTTTAAATTCGAATTTTTCGAAAACTTATGGATGATCCAAAGATTTTTTTGTTTTAAACTGCTTAGAAAATTGTCCTCTTTCCTATAGTGTAGTTGAAATTTTGAAATTCGTGATGATAGTTATCTGACAGTCCCCGGATTAAAAACAGACTGACGTTAAAGATATTATTTCAAAGCGCAATGCAAGTAAAAATAGAGAAAGAAAATGTTAGTACTGAAGGAGAAGACATGAAGTAATTGAACAAGTTGAGAATGACGTTCATACAGCAGTGATTGAATCGTATGTTTTCTGTATAAAATATTTTTAGATTTAATAAATTATTATGTCTGAATTCCTTTTAAATTGATTTCTCTAGTGGGTGGGCAAAAGAGTATAAGTCAAGTTTAGCTCAAAATACGAGAAGTTCACTAACACACTTCTCTGACAGTCCCCTATTGAATAGTATTAGGGCCGATATATTCACCTCCTCGTAAAGTGGCTAATAGCGTTACAAGGAACTTAGTTATTAGTAAACGTATATTCACCTACCAATAGCGGCAATCGTCTCGTAAATACGAGTTACGAGTAAGATAAGTTACAAGTCACTTGGAGTACCAAGTAAAACGTTACAAGTGAGATTTGAACTTAAAATTTATAAATGGTGTGTATTTTTTGTATTTTATAATTTTTTAAAATGTGTCTTATCGACGATATTTATCTGATCTTAGACGAAATTGACGAAAATATTATATATTTCTGTTCATATAATACTAAAAACAGATTTCACGAATTTTTACGGAAGATATGCAGAATAACGATCAAAATAATAACTTACATCGTGCCAAGTTTTTTAAATTATGCATTATAATTGCATCTGGGTTACAACTACCTGTTAAAAATATTTTTATAAAGTTTATTACTTAACCCTTTCAAACCCAGAGTGTGTACCTTTTATTAAATTATTTTGAAGTTGGTGACAAACTTAAATGCTAAATAGCAAGCATTTTTCAATGAAAAAACGACGAGGAATTCAATAATTCTTTCTTTCAAAAATAATTGCTATCTAACATATAAGTTTGTCATCATAAACTTAAAAATAATTTAATAAAACGCGAGTACACTATAGTGTACCCTGGGTCTGAAAAGGTTAAAAATCCTTGATTTTATAGGGTGGCTTACTATTATGACCGCGGCTGTAAATTACTTGTAAAAATTTTCAAACTTCAGCTGTCACAATTACACCAAAATACTATCTCTTCCTATCTTGAGAATATAATAGCGCTATCTCTTACTCCATATTGTACTATCTCGAAGAAAACATCAACTATGCGTAATAAGTTGCAAGTAGTTACAAGACAGATATATTTATTTGAATATACCCAAATTTTTTACAAGTCACTTTTAAAGTTATCGAACAGATAACTACAAGACACTTTACGAAGAGGTGAATATAACGGCCCTTAATAGTACAACTAAATTCTAGTTTTTTCTCTCCCTGGAACAATTCAACTTATATTTTTAGTAGTATTATTTCCTATTAAATGCAAGGAAACAGTAATCACTTCCATGTGGTTGTAACTTCCTTATTCATGTATATTTTAATTTTTTATTAAAGTTGCCTTACATTGCAATAGAATAATTGGATCAGATTAGTACAAGTTACATTTTGAAAATTTGTATTCGGTTCAAAAAATTTTCTAGATTTTTTTCTAGATTTTTTTTAAACTAAGAATTTTTGTACTACATATATATTTCAATTTTTCGAAGCTTGATAATAAAAAATAATTTTATAGATTCTCACATCAAATTACCTTATCTTACGTTTACATGAAAATATTTAAACTCCGTTCCTGAAAAATATGAAATATTGACTTATTCTTTTTTCTCGCCCGCCAGAGCAGAGTTTTAATTTTCATACGGTTACAACATTTTATCATTAATGACGTCATAATAATCTGTAGAGCAGAAATTGCAAGTATTGTTTAAGGAAGTCTGCTTTTGTGTCTTTTATTCGCCTTCGTGCATTGTTGTTATAGACACACTGTATATAATGTGTGAATACATATTGTCACACAACAGTTATTTATACTACCTTCATAATACTATGCCCAAAATAATGGAAAACTTATTTGTAACATTTTAATCAATATTGGGAAACTCAATTAAAGCCTAGAAATTAAATGTATCAACTTTCAAACAACTGTAAAATTACAAATTACAAAGAAGTTCTCTTTCAGTTTCACCCAACTTGATTAAATTATAGTTTATTATCGTGTTTTGGATGACATTTTCTTATGTAGCGCTCATGTTATGCGAGCAGCTGAAACCCTAAAAACATAAAACCCAACTATAAAAAAATATATATTTACAAATGAATCAATTTGAAATAGCGTTCTAAAAAACACGAAATTAATTCTACTCACCAGCTTTCCATATTATACAGGGTGTTTATTTGATAACGATTCACCTTAAATTTCTCTTAAATCAAATATCAAGAAACATAAAGAAGGCTTTTCTCGATAGCACAAAAGAGATTAGATTGCGTAATCTGCCTTGCTTTAGGACTCTCATCCTCAACTACCCCAACTTAAAAAATTTAAATGACACCATACCCTTTATGACATTTAGAATAGTTGAGGGTGAGGGGGTAGCGCAACGCAGAGTCCGCAGTTTAATCTCTCTTTTTCTAGCTAGAAAATGTTCTTTTATAGCTTTTCATTATTTTGCGTAGTTCACGAGAAATTTAAAATGAATCGTTTACAAATGTACACACTGTATGTATGCATAATATGTACCTCAATTCAGCTTTTTTCCTGATATAAAATATTAATAGCCGTGTAAACGGCTACATCCATGCAATATTTTTAACTTTAATATTTCTACAAAATGAAAACGAAATTGAAATTTAGAATAAATGGAAAACTAGTTAGTAAAATTAATTTTTTTCTTTTTGCAGCTATATTCTTAATTGTTTATTTATTAATACATAATGTAGCCTTTCACTGTCAAATATTTAATTTAAGTTTTTTTCTTTAAACACTGACGCGCATAAGCAGATAAACGAAATAAATAGAAATTGCCTAATGTAACTTACGGATAAAAAGTCATTTATCGCGGCAGTGTCAATGGTTTCAATAACTGTAAAGGCGTTTAATGCCAAAAACACATGTATACGTTACAATAAAGTTCCCGTTGCTTATTAGCAAGCGTTTTGTTTGTGAACGCGATTTCTCTCGATCAAATCACTAGTTTTATAATACCGCTCGTATTAACCCTGATTTATGATTCAAAATATTATATTACTGTTACTATGACGTTCATGTTTGATTATTTTTACTTTATATTATAATATGATAATAATAATAATTACTCTTGATTCAAGATTATGAATAATTTTCAGATTTATTGCTTCATTATTAATTTAAAAGTTCTCAATTTTCGGTCGATATCAACTCCAAGCGCCCACCACATGCAGAATTTTACACCCACCATCGATTTATGTACAACAAATTTAAATAAGGTCAAATTAAACCAAACACATCAACAATGTTAAATTTCTTTTCTTTAGTTTACCAATCGCTTTTACGTACGTACACTGACATAAGGTCTTTCATTATTTAACACAATAGTAATTATTCCAATAGAACAATAATTATACTATTTCAATATAATACATTGTGGTGGTATTTGATTGATTTTCCTTTATTTTTATCAACCAAACCCTTTACCACACTCAAAGAAAAAAAAACACCTCAACTAGCTCCTATCGCGGTAGAGCAATTCGACCTCAGGAGCGAATTCCTTTGACGATATTGTCTTCGTTGTCAATCAAAATAATGTTATAAATGAACCGTCTTCTAAAAATCAATTAATTATTCTTCCAATCGCAACTAATTTAAATTCCAATATAAAATTTTAATTTTCAAAAAGGGATTAAAGTTTTTGTTGGCTTTTCAATTTTACCACACGCTCGTACTTACAAATTTAATTTTATAATTTTCCAATTTTACAATGCAAATAATACAATTTATTATTTGGGCTTATTCTTTCTTCAAATCAATCCAAATTAACCAAACCGATCCAAACAATTAATGCACTACCGCTCGGTTCGGTAGCAAAACATTAAAAATAAATCCAAACGAATCCAAAATTCAAAATTTCAAAAATAATGCACACGCATCAAATCACTTTATTTAAATCAAAAAATAATTACTCACAATTTATAAATGACAAAATCTCAAAAATCAATTTCACCGAGCCAAAAGTCTCACCACTTACTCATGCGGCGACTCGTGGCAAAAAGCGTTGAATTTCATGTGATCGGCCCCCACCTAACAAATTTTTCAATCTTACAACTTAAATAAATTTAAACACAACTTAAGCAACAAAATAAATTTTCACCAAAATGTATAGGGTGGGTCCGAATCACTTTTGAAACATGACAATATGTATGTCTACTTTGCGCTCTTTAAAATAACTTTGTAATAAAAGTTAGTAAGTTGCATTGTATTGCATTGCATTGCTAGAGAAACTCAATAGGCTGTATTGGATTATTCCACGTTGTATTAGCGGTCTGGACTCCATATTTTTTTATTTATATCTATTTATAATTTTCAGAATTATTTTATAGAGGTGATCTAGCATTCGACGAAGAATTCTAATTGATGAACTTCATGTTATAGGCATTTTACTTTTATTGTAAAATTTAAATTGTATTCAGCATCAAATAATATACGATATGAGAACTCATCTCAATCTTGAATCTGCGGTTAGAAATTGATTTAGGTTGTGCTTATTCAAAACAAGGTTGATTTTCATTAGATAATATTTGTTAACAAATTACTTTTTTTATTCATAAGTTTTTAATAATTTTCGGAAGTTTTATTTGACTGGTTTTATCAAAATCTCCATTTAATATTGAAATTTTTAGGTAGCACGGCATACTCCTTCATCTGCTATAAGGTTCTGCTAGTTTTAAACCACCATCAAGACCATCACACAAATATAAATCAAGAAGTTAGAGATTTAGGGTATCATTAAAATTGTTTTTCTAGTTTTCACTAGTTACTCTATATTCTACATATTTATAATAATATTTTCAAGTCGAACCGATTGCTCAGCATTATAAAACGTTCATTGTAGCTGCTTTTTCATTGCAAGTGCACTAACGGTCGTTTACATAGTTACTCGCAAAAGATCTCGGACACTTAATAAAAATTGCAATAATTTTAAGGTAATTCAATGTCTTTGAAGTGAAAAACCGTGGCATTAATTTATCATTTGATCATTTTCATTATTTCTTAAGGTGTCCAATAACACAAAACCGAACAGAAATTACAAAAGTTTAATCATGATATAGTTATAATTCTAATTAAATTATAGCCGCAAAAGAACTCGGACACTGTACATTACATTGCTATTACATTTCCTAGAATTATGTAATTATTTTAAAATGCAGTTGCGGAACTTTGTGGATATTACAGGTAGCATTAATGCTTCAATTGTAATATTGCACATTTAACATAATGGGGGTGTAAAAACATCAACAACATAAGTTCGGATTTAAGACAATTGGTAATTTTTAAAGGCTAAAGGTGTGTCGTATCGGGAAATTGGAAAACTTTTCGATATAGGCAAGAGTACTATCGGTGTTATTATCAAGCGCTTTAAGAAAGATCAGATCGATCTCAAAGAGAAGAGTGACCGTCCATATGTAACTTAATATGTAAATGATTAGTGTATTTTAAGAAAAGTTGAAAAAACCGTTTGAGTTAGTGCACCTAAAATAAAACTTAATTGCTACACGAACTAGGAAAGAGTGTGCTAGTGAATGCAATCTGCAAAGTTTACGAAAAAAGAAGGTACAATGGCCGGATAGCTAGAAAAGGGGGGTTTTAATTTTCACCGATGGTCAGTTTTTAACTTAATCCCACTCATAAATTCTACCGATCCTTGGGTCGGTCAGAACCTTTTCTTAAGTACCCGTACTTTTATTAATTTTATAAGTAGAACTGAGAATTATATGCATAAAAAATTTAAAAATATGCGCATATTTATACTCAAATTTTCATAAAAATATGCAAGTTAAAATACAAAATATGCCGTAAAAAATTCAAAATTCAAATTCAAAATATGCAATAAAAAGCTAATATAGTTTCCATTTTTTTGATGCAAACGATTCGCATAAATAAGATAGATGTAGACAGAGTTAAAAGTAATATCGAATAGAAGTAGTTATTTGGTTTTATCTACTTCCGGTAAATAAATGCGTACTTATCTCCATCAAATGGCGTGGATATGACGACGGTTACTTGCTGCATTGATTAATATTTGTAAAATTCTCAAAGGAGGTAATATTATCTGACGTTTATATATTGACATATATGTAATACCGGCACTAACTACAATAACTACACGACAAGCACATAAACATGAATAAAATAAAATAAAATACTGTATTTCATATTTCTTTTTTGATTTCGTCGGCAATAGTTGTTCTACAAGCTTTGCCGCGGCTTCATCAACATCAAAAGTATCACCCATGTTAATGAAATTACACAATTTTTTTTGACAAATTACTCATTTGTTTTATTTTTCAATCATTAGATTTCTTATAACTTTTATTACTTTATTTGTTTTAATCGAATTTTTATCCATATTTCTTGGAGTTAGTGCGCGCTAATTAGTGCATCTGATAGCGGGAACTCTACTCTCAGTGGGAGGGTGAGCAGGCTGGAGGGGGGGGGGAACATTTTTGCATTATTTTTTCGATATCTTGTCTCATTTCCGAGATAATCAGGTTTCCATTTGTAAAGTGCAAATTATTTTAATTATTATTGATTATTAAATGCTATTTAAGCAAGAAAGTAGATAAAATAGTATATCAAACTTGTGAGATAACAATACATTACCGGCGGAGAATTCAAAAGCCCTCGGGCCTACAGCCCTCTGGCTTTCAAATCCTTTGCCGATAATGCATCTCATATCTCCCGCGTAGATAATATACTAATAACATTTCGTTTTTTTTGTGGTGAATATTTAATATTATTACAAGATTAAGTACTATTTAAATTATCTGAAGTTTCCCGGTGTAAATTAGACTTTGCAAACAACGCGCCACCTATATTATTCATATCTTGGATCGACTATAGTACATTAAGTATAAGGTAGAATAAATAAATACATTTAACAAAGATAAAATTTATCACACTGCGCGAAGAGCGAAACTGTATGTAAAAGGTAGATCCACGCGAAAACATGAATCTGCCGCTAGGTTAGTGTTAGTTTATGTTTTTTGTTTAGCGTAACGAGGCCCGTAGGATTTCATTTCGGAGGGAGCACTTGTAGAAAGTAACTGTTTCGGGGATTCCCCTCCCGGGAATTTTTATTACTACAAACAAATTTTTTCAATATTTTTGTGGCTTTTTGCTTACGCATTTTTATTTTTTCAATTTTAGCAACGACTTCGAGAGCAATATCTACGGTTTTGACGGTCGAACCACGATGTGGCGTAAAGCCAATGAAGAGGTTAATCCCAAAAATTTATATGGTACGATCAAACCTAGACTTGGAAATATCCTTGTTTGGGGTTGTATTTCTACTCAGGGGTGGACAATTTAGTTGTAATCGTCGATATAATAGACCATTTTAAATATTTTATTTTTCCCAATTTATTACCAAGTGCAGCTGAAATGAGAATTCTAAATACCTAAGTATTACGAGGATAACGACAACACAAATCTTTTATTTTTATAAATACCCCAAAATGTTGCATCTGTCCCCTCAATCACCCGACTTTAATCTCGTAGAAAAACTATGGAATGAATTAGGAACCAATTCTATAAATAGCAAACAAGAGTTGATTCGACGTTTACAAGAGAACGGGCTCTTATAAACGAAGAAAAATAAAAAAAATAATTTATAATATGCCCAAACGACTCAGAGACGTTATAAAACTAAATAATACCTCACCAAATATTATGTAATAAAAAAATTTACCTAAAATTCAAGCAATGTCCTAGTTCGTTTGCGGCTACAATTTAATTAGGATTGCAATTATAGAATGGTTAAACACTATTAATTTCTGTTTGTGGTTAAAAAATTTTTAAACTGTTTTGTGTTATCGGTGACCATAAGAAATACTTCATTAAATGATAAATTGACACCGCCATTTTTTTTAAATTACTTGAAAAAATCGAATTACTTTAAAATTATTGCAATGTTTATTTTTGCGTGTAACATAGTTATATAAGACGATTGGCAAAACTTTCACAAAATGTTTAAGAAATTTGATAAAACTTGATGAGGTAAGAGAATAATTACCCCTGCCTTGAGCAAAATATGAAAATAAGCATTTAAATTTTGCATGTCCATTATATCTACATGTATAAGCATAAAATCAAAGAAATATTATCCTTGTAATGTAATTAACTACTTTAAAAGTTTGAATCTGGGTACTATATATACTGTATTAGTATGTGTGATAAATGGGATGTACCAGTAAGGTTGTTTATTTTTATTTTACTTTCTAGCTTGTTGCGTTAATTCTAAAATTACTGTATTAAAACAGTATATACAGTAACTATGGTAACTAAATAGTGGAACATACTTTTATGAATTTCACACCTGCACACTTTTATATAATATTGTTCCACCAAAAACTCTTGTGAGTTTCCAAGCAGCAGATAACAGACAATAATGATGAATTTTGAACACGCTTAGGAGCAATTCAGATGAACACTTATTTGCATATTCATTTAAGCGGAAATTTTAATATAAAATGATTTCATCACAATGAAATTCTTAAATATTCAAGCTTATTCCGCATGCAGTTGAAATCCTGGATTCTATTCACAAACAAAGCTTTCTCGGCTTGAAACTTGTCGTATCGACTAGACGACGGCTGCAGCTAAAAATACCCAAGTATTTTCAGCATCTGCCTAATTGCCCACGCTTACTAGATTTTAATTTGTCACAAAGATATGAACATTGGGGAGTGCATTCATGTAAAGTTTTTAATTAAATATTCCTAGCAGAAAGATCCCGCTATAAACTTCCTCATATAATAATAATCAACTCCATAATTTCTTATTTATTATTGCATTAAGAAGGTACTACTATGTGCTGGTTTATTATTTGAATTTTTTTCTATACTTAGGAGGATTAAAGAATTATTTAAATTTTTTAATTTACATGCTATATGACCAAATTTCTTCAATAGTTTATTATCTCCTCAAAGTTGGTTTATTTTTCATAATTCTCATTATTAAATTAATTGCAAAATCATTAAGATTAATGATAGATGATTATCATTATCATTTGATTATTATTAAATTAATCAAAATATGTGAGATGTCATTATTATTTTAATACACAATATTGACACGAGTGAAATCATATCCAAAAACTTTAAAAGAAGCTTTTCTAAATAGAAAAGGGAAGACTAAACCATACTATTTGTGATACATCAAATAAAAAAACACTAATAAAAAGATGGTATTCCTCAAAATGAATACTTCTAGGATAATAAAAAATTTCGTAACATTCTCTGTTGAGATCACCAATCAGACGCCTGTGAAGACCTTTGTATTAACAATTGCATAAAAGAAAAATTTTATTATCCTGGGTGTAGTAGACTATCATATCAACTACTAAAGTAGGTTAGTACCTACCGCTCACAATTAATTGACATAAAGTGATTTTTTTATATATCATTAAATAATATTAGTGGTTTTTGTTTACATTTTACTATAAATACTAAATTCTATAAAAGTTATTATTATCGAATGGGTAATAACGTAGTAATTTAAAAAGTTCTTAATTTTCGTATTTCTGGATGTACTTTAATTTAATTTCTAAATTTTAATGGCCAAGCTAATTAATTAACAAAATGCTGGTGCAGCTTTTACCTATATTATAAGAATGAACTTGAAAAATACATTTGAACTTAAATGAGAAATTTCAAATAAGAATTTACAGACCGTCAAATTGTGTAAACTTTCCAGAATTAAATTATTTAATCAAACAATCATATTAGTTTTATATGTTCTTGAACATTGAAAGTTGGCATGTTAAGTTTTCAATTGTGTTTTCAAAAATACATACAAGGTATAAGATTTTCTCTCAGTTCTTAGTTGTCTAACCTGAGAAATTAAATTTTTTTTTAACTTTTACGTATATTTTTATTTTATTATTATATTGAATCAGTACTACATACTGCAGAAGTAGTAACCAGTTTATGCTATAATTATGGAAAATTGGTTTTCCGTACATTTTGAACGTGTAAAATAAGCATATTCAATACATTTTTAAACAAAAATTCTTACAAATTACAGTCCTGGGGTGTATCATGGTGTACTTAGTTATTATATTAACGAAAAAAGTTACAATTTATACATACATGTTTTATCAAACCGGTATTATCTACAAAGTGTTAACAAAATTGAAAACTATATTTATTATGATAGGCGGTGTTCTCAACATTAAATTATACTTGAGGTCATTGATTATTTATTGAAGAAGGAATGCAGAAGGAGGGTCGTAACACGAGCAAGGACCAGGTGACATATGATGTTATATTCAGAACACGATAACGCAGATGGTTAGAAGGATTATTAGACCGTACTTCCTTAGGCCGAGTGGTCTTGAATTTGTGAAGCAAAACTACCAAACCATGTTTCTTAAATACTGTAGCATTAGAAATGCGCTTAATTAATTCTTCCTATTATTTTGAAGCTATCCTCATTTTTAAATATTTTTGCTGTGCAAATAATTTTTATCTTTTAATTTTTATATTAATTTGCAGATGGAAAACTTGGAAAAATAACAAACTCTTTTTATTAAGTTTCTATCTGCAATGTTATATGTAATTTTCAATTACCTTTAGAACAAACTGCTGTAGTAGTTTTACGTAAAACTAGTTTAGAATTTTGACCAGAAATTATATATTAAACCGGCGTTTTACACATGCAAGAGTGCAAAAATTAATTATAATAATTGTTCAGGAAGTTAGCTTTTCTATATGTATGTAAACCATTTTCTAAGTTAAAATAAAATTAGGAACAAAAATTATGATATATTAAAATTTTTAAATAAACAAATTAATAAGTGTGCTAATAAAATTCAGTTTATTTTATAAATTAAAATTAAAAACAAAAAAAGTTGATACATACTTATAATAAAAATTTGAATAATAATACTAATTACTTCGCCTGTATTGGTTTACCATAACCGTAAATATGTGAAATTATATTGTGTCTTAAATTTTAATGAAAACAAAATAAAGGTATTTAGGAATTTTCTATTTTTTTATTAAATTTAACGATTATTTACTTTAAAAAAAGTTGCATTAAAAAATCGGCGAATATTTGCCAAAAAAAAACTTTTTGTATAAATGAACAAACAAATTCTCGTCCAGTAATGCTTAATAATAAATGTTAAGAGTTTTTGCGTAGAGAGAACCATTAAATCAAACAAATGTTTGTTTTGCCAACGTTTCGAAAATACTATATTTTAATCATCAGTGCTAAAAAAGAAAATGGTACATAATGATGTTATATTGGCAAAGTCCGTCAAAAAACAAAAAACTGGTTAAGGTTACACTCACCGAAAAAACATGATATTGGTCGTTTGACTATAGATGAAAAAATGTGGGGAGTGGGTATAGCATCATCAATGGTCCGCATTACATTCAATAAGTCACAAAACATTAAAACATAACATGTAACTATTAATTGTAAATATAGTAATCTGCATAAAATAAATTAATAAATAAACCAGTACGTCAAATATTAAAATAAAACTTGGAATACATCACAGAATAAAACGTCTGATAAACTGGGCCAATAAAATGTACTGAACCACTGATAAATATAAAATTTTTAAAAGAGCCGCCAACAGATAAAACCACATAAACAAAAGTAAAACTCCATCTCTAGTGTGCGAACTGAGATATTCACGTAAACAATAAGGTGAATGCAAACCACGAACGGACATGAGATAGTAAAAGTAAAACAAAAAAACCTGCGAAAAAACCGCAAGCTATGTCGAAATAACTAGGAGTGTAAGTACTGGCCAGGGGTTGAACAAAAATTCTCCAAAAACTAGAATCGTCGTCAACATATCGCTAAGTGGATAACACCTTGTTGTTAAACTTGTTCAACAAACATTTGAAACCATTATTAATGTAACCATAGTCTGTTTGTTTGTTGACGTTATTAGCTGTAGTGGTTATATAGGCTGCCTCCAAAAATGTTCTTTTTTGATAGCTTATTTCGCCTGCCAAGATCTTTACATCATCATTGGCTGGTATGTGTCCACATTCCAAGACACAGGTGGGCACTCCTCTTCGTCCGGTTATTAGCTGTATAGAGTCTCCTTCCATCCCTCAATCCGTCAGCAATAACTGGGACCTGATAGCGCCCTTTACGGTGATCCCGTTGAATGACTTTGTCCAACTGATTGCTACCATCTTCAACAATAGTTATTTTTATTATAATGGTAACTTTTATTACCAACTGGTGGGATCTGCAATGGGGGACCCTTGCTCACCTGTCTTTGAGAATTTTGTTATGAATGACTTGTTGTTTGATTTTTTTTGGTACAGTTGACTTTGTGCTGCCCTTTATGATATTGTATGTAGACGACATACTCACTGCTGTACCACCTAAACAGATAGATAAATGCATGAACATATTAAATAGTTACGATGAGTTACTCACTTTCACTTATGAACTACAGCCTGACAACTCCATCCCGTTCTTAAACCTCCGAGTCAGTAGATTGCCTGATGGTACCCTTATTACCGACACATACAGGAAACCAACCTCGACGAACCGTGTTCTTAATTATAATTCTTCACATCCACTTAAACAGAAGATGATCGTAGTCAAGACACTCAAACTTACTATTTTGGAGTGTGTTCCTGATAATGTGATCGGATTTAGATTACATGATCTGAAGAAACAACTTGTCAAGAATAGGTATCCTTCAAAACTAGTAGATTCAGCTCTGTTTGGAAAGAAAAAATCCCTCACCACCCCGTTTAAGACGACCGATAAGAAGGAACTACTTTATAGAAAAATAACCTTTCGCCCGTGGTTATCAGGTCGTATACGACATAATTTTAGAAACCAAATTAAAAATGGTGAGCTGGCCATAGCTTTTCACAGCCACGCAACATTGGGTAAAATTCAGTTTACACACACCAAAGATAAAATACCACCTATGGATAGAGCCAATGTTGTATATAAGATCAACTGTAGATGTGGTAAATGTTACATTGGGCAAACCAGACAGAGACTGATCTCTAGATTAAACCAACATCGATATGACATTAAGAGCGGGTCCACCAAGACGTGGTTGTCGGAACATGTCTTGGAATGTGGACACATACCAGCCAATGATGATGTGAAGATCTTGGCAAGCGAAATAAGCTATCAAAAAAAACATTTTTGGAGGCAACTTATATATCCTCCACGGCTGATAACGTCAACAAACAAACAGACTATGGTTACATTAATAATGGTTTCAAATGTTTGTTGAACAAGTTCAACAACAAGGTGTTACCCACTTAGCGATATGTTGACGACGATTCTAGTTTTTGGAGAATTTTTGTTCAACCTCTGGCCAGTACTTACACTCCTAGTTATTTCGACATAGCTTGCGGTTTTTTCGCAGGTTTTTTTCTTTTACTTTTATTATCTCATGTTCGTTCGTGGTTTGCATTCACCTTATTGTTTACGTGAATATCTCAGTTCGCACACTAGAGATGGAGTTTCACTTTTGCTTATGTGGTTTTATCTGTTGGCGGCTCTTTTAAAAATTTTATATTTATCAGTGGTTCAGTACATTTTATTGGCCCAGTTTATCAGACGTTTTATTCTGTGATGTATTCCAAGTTTTATTTTAATATTTGACAAATTCATTTTTAAGTTGTGTTTTACGTACTGGTTTATTTATTAATTTATTAACGCAGATTATTATATTTACAATTAATTGTTACATGTTATGTTTTAATGTTTTGTGACTTATTGAATGTAATGCGGACCATTGATGATGCCATACCCACTCCCCACATTTTTTCATCTATAGTCAAACGACCAATATCTTGTTTTTTCGGTGAGTGTAACCTTAACCAGTTTTTTGTTTTTTGACGGACTTTGTCAATATAACATCATTATGTACCATTTTATTTTTTAGCCCTGATGATGAAAATATAGTATTTTCGAAACGTTGGCAAAACAAACATTTGTTTGATTTAATGGTCCTCTCTACCCAAGAACTCCTAACATTTATTATTTTTGTGTAAATATTGATTCCATGTAAAGGATCGATGGTAAATAATATGACCAATTGCTCTAGTAATCCTTATTGTATGAAAGCTCATTTACTAAATGTTTACAGTACCTCTAAAAAGAAGAAAATTAATTTTTGATCATCTAAACACGTTGGAAAAATGTTGAGAAAAAGTCATGTTTCAGGAAGTTTCAATAGGTTTTGTTGAAATAACAATAAAACCAAAAAGTTACAGATTCGAATAAAAATTCTGACAATGAGTTTTAGAATTATCATATTTGTACAAATTTTTTGGGTCTGTTTTAATCAACAACGTTCGAGAAGTATTAGCACTTCAATAACAATCGTTAAAATGGGTTTCGTGTTAATGGATTTCGCTGATATTAACACTAGATAGAATTTTTGTGATTGTACCTTAATTCGTTTAAGTATAAGTTTGTGAAATAACTTTTTTTTCTTATACTAGAATTTCACAGGAATGCGGACGGAAAGAAGATAAGATAAAAAATGTTACTTATTTTGTTTAAATATTATGTGGACTAATATTATATTACTAAACTTATACATTTAGTGACAACCAATTTGAGCACTAAAAAAGTTAACTTTAAATGAGCCATATTTCTATTATAAACTTATTATACAAGTTCTGTATTATATTGTAAACATAATTTATCAAATTTTTAAGTCAGGAAAAGAAATAGCAAAAATGTACTACAAACTCTTGAAACTGCGGTTTAATCTGGAAGGATTTGTGCACTTGTAAGACAGAGGCTATTTGAGAGTAGCCATGCGTAGAAAACCATATCCCAACGTTGAAAATGTTGACCTCTAAAGCATGTGCTTCCAGTTTACATAATGAGCATGTATACCCACTCTGCATTATTTTTAAAATTTCCATGCTTTACATTTAAATTTTAATTTAAATCTTAAATTTTTATGAAATGATAAAATAAAAATTAATTATAAAATTAATCAATTAATTAAAATCAATCATGTAAAAATAGTAAGGAACGATTGAGAAATCGTATAATATAATTATGGAAAATCTTAAAAAATTTGTATTCCTTCAATATGGTGTAAAAAAATCAAAAATCAAAAATAAATACCTATATAATTAAGTATGTAAGAATAAAATTAATATTTATTTCGTTTTTCGCATTTTAACGTCACTGTGTTTTGTTAACGTATTTCATGCACAACGTTTTAGTGAAGTGGAAAACAAAACTGCAAAAACAAAAGCATTTATCTATACAAAGTGTTCCTTTTCCTTTCAGAGAACAATGTAATTTTTATTTTTTTAAATAAAATGCTCTATATTATATTGTATATTATTCAGACGCTTCTTAACCCTGCTTTTGTTCATTTCTGTTTACATTTGTTATTGCTATAACTAGAAATGTTAATTAATATAGAATATTTGTGCTCTTTTTGATTAGGTGCGATTGTATCACGGATACATCAAATACCTGATCCAATTTTAATTCAATTTGAATCTATTACTATCCTAATCCGAATTGATTATATTTTTATCCTAAATTCAAAACTAATTTTTACAATTTTTTTAATAAAAAATAAAAATAGAAATCCATTAGGTTGCACGATGATCCTATCAGTTTGAAAGAGAGAGAGAGAGGGGGAGGGGAGAGAAAGAGAGTTATATAAAGATTTTTCTGCCAACTGTCTTAGGGTGGAAAAGAGGTAAGGTATGCGGAGATGAAATTTTCGTACTTACTTTTTAAAATTTTATATTTGTAAAATTGTATCAAATTAACGAATCACTATTTGATTAATTGTACCTCCACCAGTATTATGATTATTTCAATACCAATTTGAAAGAAGAGGTGTTCGTTGGGCTAAATAATATTATAAAGAAGGTTTTCATATAGGTAGGTATATTCATATCTTCAAATGTTCCTGCAAAAGAATATTGATTTTGAATATTACAATAAATTAGGTAAAATATTATTACATACTTTCAGTTGCTTGAAACAAATTTAAAATTCTTACTTAGTATATAAAGTAGATATTAAAATAGAAAATATTGTCAAATTGCAAATTGTGAAAAATGCCAACTGATAGATAATTTCAAATCAAACAAAACCCAGTTTTATTTCTAAAACTCGCAAGGATGTACTACTCAAAAAAGAATATAATTATCGAATAGAAGCTGTTAAATTGTTTAATTTGAATTGCTTCCATTGTTTAAAACATCATCTGTACAGCGTGTAAATTATTCAAAATTGTAACGACAATAATAATAAATAATTATGAGCTGGACGCCCGGGGCTAGCCCTATAGCTCCCTTCCCCTTCATTTGGGCTAATAAAATAAACCAGAAAATTTGTAAATTGTGAATTTACCTAAGGGTGTAATCCTAATCATGCCGCGATATCAAAAAAATGTATTTAATAACTCAGAATATGGCTATTCAAAAATACATCATTATAAATTCAATACTGCAGTCATCGAAATTGGTTTAACCTCTCAATGAAATAACGATGAAAAAACATGAATAAAAAGCAAAACATTCAATTATTTTTATTTTTTTATAAAATGATTGAATAATTATTATAAAAAACAAACTGTTTTTTTAGAATAATAACATTTAAAAAAAATAATGAAAGTAAAAGTTTGGAGAAATGCTAAAACTTATACGAAATTTAATTAACCTAACTAAATTTTTATTACAGAATTTTTAAGGTAAATACTAAATGCTGCTTCTATTCTTATTTAACGCTCTCAGCATTCTCTCATTGATCATCAACCAATTTTTGCAACTTTTCTTTTTCCCAACATATTTCTTTTTATTTCTTTCACACATTTTTAATTGTACTAAATTATACTGTTTTTTTACTTGATACGAGCAAATTTACCAAATGATCATTTATAAGATATAAATTAGTCGATCTCGCTGGAAATACAATAATTGCAATATCTATTAGTTAAAATATTCGGCAATTCACATGCTATGTGAATAACTTTACTTAGTGAAAAATCCAATTATCGCCAGGAAACTGTTTCCTAAAAACTATTAAGTCCTATTTTAAAAACTCAATGTACTTGTACCCATTACGTTTTTGGAGATATCCAACTAATTAAAATTTTTGAATAACAATTAAATGCACTTTTTACTCTCTCTAATTTTTTTTCTTTAACATTTTAAACCATTAAAATTAAAGGACATTAAAACTTGTTCTCCGAAACTTATTGAATTTTTGAACTCTTCTTTTCATGAAGAAGAGTGCGCTCATTTTACATCTCGTCACTCATTAAACCGATTTGAAGCGTTAACATTTTGTTGGGTTTAATGATATTAAGATTTAGTTTATTTTACTTTAAGATACAAATGCTCTTCCTGAAGCAGCCATTCTAAGAATTATCAAATGCTTTGTCTTCTAATCTGTAAAATATCATGTTTTTGAGCGGTTCTTGGCTTAAAAATATTTGAACTTTAAAATTATTTTTGACGTGATAACGTCTTATAAATCGATATACCGACTGCACGCACGAAAAAACATGACTCATTCTCACGTTCCGCCTGAGCCATGCGTGCAAGCGAGATCGCGGAACAAGCGATAGAGAGGCACGATCGGCTTTGCGTTTATAAAGTGAAGTGAATATTTAATGTAATACCATTGTTGATGGAGCGCCAAAATTATTTTATCGGAATACATAGACATCATTTAAATTATAAAATGCTATTAAGAAAACTTTGTCCTGCGTGAGGTTCGAACTCGCGATCACCAAATGATGCAATTATTATGTTTCAAGCACATAACGCACTAAGCTATTGAGGGTTAATGTAATAATTATTTTAATTCGTATTATCAGTTACACAAACATAATTAAATTCAATTAATAAAAGTATGCAATTTTTCATCATCTTATGACGTTATCACGTAAAATTATCGTCCGTAAACCGACTTTACAGACAACCCGAGTGCCACGTGTTTTTTATAGTCCACGGTGATCTGTTAATATTTCGTGTATTTTATCTATTCGAAATGCTTTGACTTTCCTTTGCTTTGGAAAAAAAGTTCGTTTCATAATGTAATATAATATACAACCTACCACCTCCTAAAATCGTGCCATTGTATGAAAAATATTTAAGCTTTTACTTAAAAAACATTGTGAGGTTAAACTAAATTTTGTTGACTGTATGTTATTTATAGCATCAAAATAGTTGGCATTTTTACTGTCAGTCTTCACATTAATTCTAATCATGCAACTAGTATCGTAGCAAAAAAACAAAAATAAAGAAACGACGCAAGTTTCAAATTTTGAAGCTAACATGGGAGGTGCTAAAAACATAACATCTTTGATCGCAACTTAAAGCTTTTGTGTGTGTTTTCCCTTTGTGTACACATCCAGCATTAATACGATTTATTGATTTTCCTTAAAACATTTTTCTACATCAAATTGTATGGTTAAATGGGATTAATTGTTAGGTTAAATATAAACTTGTAGAAACTTCCTAACAATCGAAATGACAACTAATATTGTGTAATTATCTATCCAGAACATGAATTTCTTATCGGAGAACTGTTTCAGTCATGAAATCCCTACTGGAGGGCAACGATTTCTCCTGTTTTTGTATGACATTACATTCATAACATCGGTGTGTCCTTTGGTGAGACATTCTGCGACTTAAAAACCAGAAACACTTTCGCAAAAGGTATAAAAAAATTATTAATTAATTAAAGGCACAAATATTACAAATGGAATTTTATGAACGACTAAAAAGCTACTAGTTATTTTCAAAAAATGTTACACGGCGTAGATTTCATTAGAAACTCTAAAAGTAGAGCTGAGCCGGCAGGTAATTTAGAGAGGAAATGTTTCACGAGGCTTAAAGGGGATTATGTAAAAGTGATAAATCGAAATTCAATATAGCAAAAGCTCATGTATGCCAAAACAAATTTGTTACTGTTTTGATTTTTCATGTTGAAGTAATATTTACCTAAAATTGATGTAGTAATTTTAGCTTTACCTAAATGAAACCATACAGGGGTGGTAGGCATTCTGCACAATAAATTCTTTTCGATAGATAAAATATTTAATTAAATGTTAGCAACTAAGGAACCCATTTGTTATGGGTCAACGTTTTAAAAATTCGAGGAAGTGAAAATGTTTATGCGCCAGGTTAATTTACAGAAGAGGGAAAAGTTCTTATCTAACGTTCATTATCTACAGTCATCTTCGTATACTGCACCTTCTAAATGTCGCTAGAAAATGCACTTTCTAAAAGTAATGTTTACCGTTTAAATATTTTGACATTGTGACGTCGCTAACACAAGACATTATTTGAGAAATTAAAAAAAAAATTCGTAAATATTAAAAATCGTATTTCGTAAGCTTTCAGTAAAATGTCTCCGTCAGATATTTCGATCTACTTTATCAATTATATACATTTTTACGTATATGTACGTATGTAATGAAATCGAATTGTTTATATGGAATTCAAAATTTATTAAATTTGCGACATTAATAATTATTTAAAGAGTTATGTTGCATTATCCTTCCATAAATTTTTGCGTTATACTTGCAACTCAATTTGTTTGTGGGGTTTCGGTGCATAGTGCTTGTGTCTTCTTTTTAACTTTCCCACTATTGCTATACTTTTATAAATAGTCTTTAAGTATATAACAAGTTTTTGCAATTTATTTTATTTTTGCGCACGGCACTGCCCTCAATACTTTTAAACGTTACGCCTATGGTAGATTTTGTATTAATGTTTAACGCCTAACGCGTGAAGTTAAGGCGGTAATCTAATCTAGAATATTGAAAAAATCGGAAATTTTTGTTTCATATTTCGATAGTTTAGATATTCAAGAATATCTTCTTAAAATGATTTGTTGAAATTCGAAGTATTTTAAAAGTTACATTCATTTTAGTGTCGTTGCAACTCGACCGGTTTAGACGGAACGAATCTAAGAAAGGTATTAAAAATACGCTTTACTTTTTTTGTGTTTTTTAAATTTTACTTATTTAAATATATTGTCATGTTATTTTTGTCTTTTTTTGGAGGGAAGGCGATGAGAGAGTTTTTTTTTTATCATAAAAATCATTATACAAGTTTTCCTTTTTGTGGGTCCTTAATATTTTATTGCAAAGATATCAGCTTGAAAGTTTTTTTTTTATTAATCGAGAGAAACCCAGATATGATGAGTTATTGGATAGAATTGTGTCTAGACAGGCAAATCAGATCACAAATATGGTAGTCAAATTTTGAATAAAATTTAAATAATAAAAGTTTCGCGCGTGTTTAAAAATTTTTAAAAAGGTTGGCAAAAGGAAGATAAAGATATGAGCTTGAAAAGAGATTACGCAGAGAATGAAGGTGAAAATTTGAAGAAGATGTTAAAAAGTTTCTGTAAAGCAATTAGTTTTTGAAAATTATTTTAAGAAGTAGTATTTCAAATGAAGTTGGATTGAGGAGTATTTTAAGAAGATTTATGGAATTCTGTAGTAATAGATTTAGATAGAAATACTTGACATAATTATTTGGAAATCAAAAGGAGTCACAATTTTGAAGGTGGATGATTGTCAGCCAAAAGATAGTGGAAACGAGCAGAAGTAAAAATTGATAATTTGATCGACTATAAATCGAGTAGAGTATGGATAATAGAAACTTGTAAGTTGGACGTGCGTGATAGTGCGAAGATAGCACGAGTAAGAAAAATTTTTTGATAACTATTGTAAACACAATTATTTAAAACAATTATTTAAACAACTTTAATTATAGTATGACGACGTAGCTTATAATGTGGTATGCGTCTGAAAAAGTTGACAATTAATATATTCAAACTCATTATAAGCGACGTCACCATTGTGATTTATTTTGTGAAATTGCATATTTGCAGATTTGTCTTTTTATATCTGGGTTGATATATTTTTTTTTAATTTTGTAAGTTGCAATAAAATAGACAGGAACACTAAAAAAAATCATTCTGATATTTCATTGAGATTAAGAGTCTTATGTTGATGAGTAGTCGGAGGAATTCTGGTTTTATCAAGTAATACAAAGAAAAATAATTGTAGAGAATTAACATAGCATTCTTTTGGCAATAGTGGGGCGTAAAGTAAAAAAAAAAATAATTTAAATATTTTACATCTCATTCTTTTGGCGTCCAAACGTGGGGCAACAAAAAAAATCAAATAACGGAACTCAACTCCCTGTTTATTAAATATTTTGTTTGTTAATCAAAAAAAAAAAAAAATAAATAAAATCAAAATGAATGAAAATGAAATAGGTGAAGAGAATGTACAGCAAGAAGAGAATGCACAGAGTGAACAACAAGTTCAGGTCGGAGATACGCAATCGCTCCTATTTGATTCTCCTGTTTATGCAAGCACTCGCAGGGGAACAGAAGTTATGCCAACTGAAATAAGCATGTTAACAGAATTAGTTATAAAAAGGTTTGACGCTCTAAACGATACAGTTGGACAATTAAAAGATCAAATGAAAGCATCAGATTTTAGGTTTACAGGAGAGATAAATGATATGAAAACAGCAATTAATACATTACAACAACAAACTGTTACGAAAGAAACGCTTAGGGAAAAAATAAATAACAGAGTAACTCAAGATGAATTACGGGAGAGTATTGAGGCAAGTAAAAGGGATGTGATGAATAAAATGCTGGACATGACGCTTAATCCATCGTTTGTTAAAGACGAAGTAATAAAAAAGAAGTTGATAGAGGTAAATGAAAAACAATTAAACAAAGTTGAAGTTAACTTAAAAAAAAATCTAAATGATTTCGAACACAAAGTAGTTGAGGAACTAGTAAAACACGAATACGAAATTAAACAAGCAAAGTTAAGTTGCAATGAAATAAAGAGCGACTTAACAAGAATAAGAAATTCTAATATTTCTAATATCGATTTCCGCGATTTTACTGGGGGTGGATCAATCGTAAATGATGTAACGTGGAACTTTCATCAGGAAAGCAAATTAAAATTTTACGGACAGGGGGGTATGAACCCAAAACAATTTCTAAAAGGTGTGGCACAATTAACAGATAAAATAAATGACTCGGCAAAGCTTAAAAGCATGATACGGGGTATGATGAAAGGCACATCGGAAGAGTGGTTTGGTGTTATTCACGATCGGTTTGAAACGTTTGAAGAATTCTCAACTTTATTTTTAAAAAGATATTGGGATGAGGGAGCACAAGAGAGGATTAGAAATGAGCTAATGACGGGAAAGTATAGGGGAACAGGAAATAGAAATTATTATGCGGAAAAGATTATTAATTCTGTACAGCAATTGGATCCTCCAATTGAGGAAAAAGATATTATTCGGTATTTATCGCGACATTATGACCGCGAGATAGTTAATAGGGTTACAATTGAAGACATAAAAACAATTGAACAATTCACAAATTTACTAAGGCGCTTTGACAATAATTATGTGGAAGAAAGATTAGGGGCGTATAGCAATAGTAATAATTTTAATCAAAGAGTTATAAATTACCCAGAACATCCTAATAGAAAATTCTATGAGAACAACCGTCAAAACAGCAATAATAATATTTTTGAAAACAGATATCATAACGTTGCAAGGGGTGGTTATTCAAATAGAAATAACAATTTTTCACAAAATTTTCGTAATGGATATCTACCAAATCCAAATAATAATAATTACCAGCGGCGTGATCAGTACCGAAATCAAAATTTTAGTTATCAGAGGGGAAACAGTAACAGAAATGAAAGTAGAGGTGGACAATATGATAGAAATAATTTTAGATCGCAATATGATAGGGACGATAATAATAATAATAATTCACGTGTACATTTTGATACTAGAAATGATAATGTAAATAGCAGGTTGCAAGTAAACAATAACGCGAGGTCGAATGATCGTGATGTAAATATAAATAATGTTACAGCATCGAGTGTAGAAGAAGTTGCTACTGTGGGGGCGACCGCTTCGAATTTTCAGTAAACGACAAACCGAAGGACTTCATGATAAATTCCTATCAACATCCTAGAGAATTTATTAATGAAGAAAACCTTAACTTTACTCAAATTGAAAGTTTAAAAACGTTACCTTTCATTAAAGCTACTATTAATAATGTTGATGTACAATGTTTATTAGATAAGGGAGCAGAGTTATCTTTGTTAAATAAAAATGTCATAGAGAAAAATAAAAATAGTTTTAAAAATCAAATTATAAGAACTAAGGCAGTCAATTTAGTAACAGCTAATAATAAAAAATTTTCTAGTGTAAATAACAGTCTGGCGGCTAAGATTAAAATAGGTACAAGAGAAATTAGTGAAAGCATTTTAATTATGGAAGGATTGAATTTGCAATGCATTTTTGGAATAGATATAATTAGCAGTTTTGGGATGACGATAGATATTCCCAATGAATTGATTAGGATACAACAGGAAGAGATTCAATGGATTCGAGAAGAAGTGGAAGACAATTTAATAGATGTTGGGGGAGACGGAGTAATTATTAATAGGATTAGTGTAGGAATAGATAATGATGATGATAGTAATTGTAATAGTTATAAAGAATTTAAAAATAATTATGTTAAGGGAAAAGTGGATAATAAATTAATAGTTAAAAGAAATAATCTAGATAAATTGTGGGAAGGTAAATTGTTAGATTGTGAAGATAATTACGTTGAGATAGTTAAAGAAATGTTGTACAGGAATCAATCATTGGTGAACGATGAATCGAGAGTCGCAAAAAGTTATGAGCATAAATTGCAAATTATAAATGAAAATTCATTCAAATGTAAAACTTATCCAATTCCCCACGCTTATAAAAAACAGGTATGGGAAGAATTAAATAAAATGGTGGAAAATAAGATAATAAAGGAAGCTTCCACAGCATACTTAAATCCTCTTGTAGTTGTTAGAAAGAAAGATGGAAGCATTAGGCTGTGTTTAGACGCAAGAAATTTGAACTCAATAACCAAACCTCAATTCGAGGCACCTCAAAATATTGATACGTTATTAGCTAAGTTAGGAAACAAACGAATTTTTACTAACCTTGATTTAAAAAACTCATTTTGGCTTATAAAACTAAATAAAAATTCTCAAAAATATACAGGTTTCTCGGTGGATGGACACACATTTATATTTTTAGTAGTACCGTTCGGTTTGTCGACAAGTTGTTCAGCGTTGGTTAAGGCAATGCAAGGTGTATTAAAGAAGTATGACGATTTTTGTATACACTACGTAGATGACATTATTGTGTTTAGTAATGATCAAATAGATCATATAAAACATGTAGAAATCACTTTAAAAGCTTTAAATGATGCAGGCTTAAAATTGAATTTGGAAAAGTGTGAATTTTTCAAAACACAGGTTAATTATTTGGGATATAAAATTTCATCTACAAGTGTAGAAATTGATAACAAAAGATTAGAGGAAGTCAAAAATTATCCACGTCCAAACAATTTGAAAACTCTAAGAGGATTTATCGGACTGATGAACTATTATAAAAAGTTCATACCGAATTATTCAGACATTGTACTACCTCTAATTGAGTTATTAAAAAAAAATATTAAGTGGAAATGGAGCTCAGATAGGGAAAGGGCGTTTTTAAAAATAAAAAAAACTGTTTACAAAAATATGATTTTAATTCATCCTAAATTTGATGAAAAATTTATATTGAAAACCGATGCCTCTGAATTTGCGATAGCGAGTGCATTAGTACAGATACACGATGGGGTAGAAGTGCCTATATGTTTTGCCTCTAGAACGTTAAGGAAATCAGAAATTAATTATACAGTGACGGAAAAAGAAATGTTGGCTATTGTATATGCGCTTAATAAATTAAAATTTTATTTGATAGGTAATCGTTTTGAAATCCAAACGGATCATTCTGCTTTGACTTTCATGATGAGGACAAAATTTACAAATAATCGTATTTACAGGTGGTCATTACTTATACAAGAGTTTGATTTTGAGATTAAACATGTAAAAGGTAAAGACAATATAGTTGCGGATGCATTAAGTAGAAAAGATTCAGAACAGGTCCATCTTAAAAATGTTTTGATTGCAATAAATAGATTTCATACAGACGAAAAACCGTTCACAAATGAATGTGTTCGTAAAGCACAAAATAATCCTTGCTTTAATAATTTAAAAGAAAAACTAGCTAAAAATTATGAAAAAGAAAGTACTTATTATTGCATAAAAAATGGGTTTATCATAAGGCTATTGAGGGGGTTAGAATTATACCTAGTAGATGAAAATGCAACCATAGAAATCTGTCAGAGATTGCATGTAAAATTTGGACACATGGGCATGAGAAAGACATGGCTTATGTTTAGAGAAAACTATTTTGCGAAAAAGGATACGAAAATTATAAAAAAAACAATAAATCAATGTAGTTTGTGCACAATGGGTAAATTTAAAAATTATCATAACCAAAACGTTGTAAAAAGTGTACAAGTTGAATATCCAGGTCAATTAATTGCAATCGATTATATCGGAAATTTGATACCGAGCGGACAAAATAATAAAAATATTTTAGTAATTGTTGATGCGTTTAGTAAATTTGTAAAATTGTATCCTACGGCCGTGTGTACAACCGATGTGTCAATTGAAAAATTAGAACAATTCTGTAGGGAAGTAAAAAAACCATCTACTATTTTGGCCGATAATGCTACTTATTTTAACAATAACAAGTTTAAGGCACATTGGAATAATCAAGGGATAAAAGTAGTATTTTGTTCAATTAGACATCCGCAAGGTAATTTAAGTGAAAGATATGTCGGTGAGGCTACTAAATTGTTACGATTATTAGTTTATCGGGATCAAACAGCTTGGTTTGATAAAGTGCCTTTGGTGGAGAGATTCATGAACGAAACTCCAAGTACAGTTACAGAAGAGACGCCAATGTTGATAATGCTTGGTCAATCGCCAGAAAGACCTTGGATAAAAGATGAAACAGAGATAGATTTTATGAACTTGCTGACAAAGGTTCGCAACAAATTAAGAAAGAAAAGTGAGAATTATACAAAAAAAATGAATAATAAAATAAAGAAAAGATGCTCATTTGAAATAGGAGAAATGGTAATTGTCAAAAGTTTACGTATTGGCAAACGGTCGGCGAATCAGTGTTTGAAGTTACAGTTACCATACGAAGGTCCATATGTTGTTAATAAAGTTTTAGGAGATTGTACTTACGAATTAAGACACCCAGATTCAGAACAGATACGAGGACGTTTCCATTTGGATTTAATGTATCTGTACGAGAATGGATAGATGACAAAAAAATGTTTCGAGTTAAAAATATTAATTTTTGATTTTATTTTGGAAAATTTTTATAAAAAAGAAGTTTATTTTGAGTTTATGGGAGAGACTTTATTTGATATTTTAAGTTACATTTAAATCAATTTAATAAATTTATACTGGTGCTATGTTATTTGCTTTGTAATTATTTAGTAAAAAAATCAATTTAGTTTTATAAATTTTGTAAATAATAATAATAACATTTTAAAGTTTGTTGATTAAATTTCGCTTTCATAAAATCTAGTTAAAATTTAATTGCACAAACTTTGGGGGCGTAAGGATGTCATGTTATTTTTGTCTTTTTTTGGAGGGAAGGCGATGAGAGAGTTTTTTTTTTATCATAAAAATCATTATACAAGTTTTCCTTTTTGTGGGTCCTTAATATTTTATTGCAAAGATATCAGCTTGAAAGTTTTTTTTTTATTAATCGAGAGAAACCCAGATATGATGAGTTATTGGATAGAATTGTGTCTAGACAGGCAAATCAGATCACAAATATGGTAGTCAAATTTTGAATAAAATTTAAATAATAAAAGTTTCGCGCGTGTTTAAAAATTTTTAAAAAGGTTGGCAAAAGGAAGATAAAGATATGAGCTTGAAAAGAGATTACGCAGAGAATGAAGGTGAAAATTTGAAGAAGATGTTAAAAAGTTTCTGTAAAGCAATTAGTTTTTGAAAATTATTTTAAGAAGTAGTATTTCAAATGAAGTTGGATTGAGGAGTATTTTAAGAAGATTTATGGAATTCTGTAGTAATAGATTTAGATAGAAATACTTGACATAATTATTTGGAAATCAAAAGGAGTCACAATTTTGAAGGTGGATGATTGTCAGCCAAAAGATAGTGGAAACGAGCAGAAGTAAAAATTGATAATTTGATCGACTATAAATCGAGTAGAGTATGGATAATAGAAACTTGTAAGTTGGACGTGCGTGATAGTGCGAAGATAGCACGAGTAAGAAAAATTTTTTGATAACTATTGTAAACACAATTATTTAAAACAATTATTTAAACAACTTTAATTATAGTATGACGACGTAGCTTATAATGTGGTATGCGTCTGAAAAAGTTGACAATTAATATATTCAAACTCATTATAAGCGACGTCACCATTGTGATTTATTTTGTGAAATTGCATATTTGCAGATTTGTCTTTTTATATCTGGGTTGATATATTTTTTTTTAATTTTGTAAGTTGCAATAAAATAGACAGGAACACTAAAAAAAATCATTCTGATATTTCATTGAGATTAAGAGTCTTATGTTGATGAGTAGTCGGAGGAATTCTGGTTTTATCAAGTAATACAAAGAAAAATAATTGTAGAGAATTAACATAGCATTCTTTTGGCAATAGTGGGGCGTAAAGTAAAAAAAAAAATAATTTAAATATTTTACATCTCAATATATTAAATTTGAGGTAGAAGAAGGCCCGATGTATGGAACCGGAATCGCTGATTGAAGAAACGTAAGTTATATGTATTGTTCTATCAGTTAGACTGCCTGAAACTTAACATTAAATTTTAAATCGTGTTTTTCTCGAACTCTACTTTTTTCGAAACGGTTAACATAAAATCCCAAGTTCTAATTGAACGATTTTCTTGAAATTTTGCATGAATTTTCTTTATATATCCCTCCATGGTAGGAACCAACAAAAAATCATAATTTTCAATTCTTACTATTTTTTAAAAATTTGGAAAGTTAAAAAATGACTGAAAAAATTAACTTTTTTTTTCATTTTTCCTGGTTTCTACCATAATGACATTTATACTGATAAAGAATCTATCTTTTTTTTTTTTTGATGACTGGAAGGGTTGGAATCGTGTCAAGATGAACACGCTCTTTTTTTTCCTTTCTACTTCAACAGCGTGTAACTTTGTGAAATTTATTTATTTTCTATTGAAAAGCTTTTTGTAAATTCCTAAAATATATTGCAATGGCCGGAGCTGTTTAAACTTATAAAATTCGCTTAATCCAAAAATATTCTCTCGCTTGAGTTCATCATTAATTTATTATTTTTCCTTCTTATCACCCTATTCTTCCTTTTCAAAACTTTTTTATTATTTGCGTCTTCTCCATTTTCCATAATTAAATCTGATTTAAAATTTTTTTCTTTGTCAGCAAAAAGCTCCTTTTCTACATTCCCTCTTATTACCTTCTTCATATCTTCATCATGCTTGTCGAATTTTTCCATTATGTTTTTGTTCATGTTTTCTGTTAGTTGTAGCAATTTTTCCATGCTTGACATTTTAGCTTCTTCCATTTTTATCGTTTTTGTTTATAATTACAATTTAACTTTATTTTTAATGATATCAGGGTCTAAGTTGCGTTCAAATTTCAAACCCCACGTTGGGCGCCATTTAATGCAATGACCCGACCTGTACAAGTTTATAAAATTTTCTCTTAATCCAAAAATATTTTTGTTGGGATACAATCATTATTAATATATGCAATAAGACTCTTAAAAGTTTTTAATTGAATTCTTTAAAATTAAAATTGTAAATTTTCGTGTCGTTTTATTTTTAAATTTAATTTTCAAAGGTGTAATAAATTCGTTGCTTAGTTAAAAACATTCCTTGCAATGTGGTCTTGCAATCGCACGTGGATTCCACATCTGCCAGCGTCGATTTAACAAATTTGATTATGCGTACCTTTAATGCAACGACCAAAAATTATCACAAGTTCTTCAAAATTTCCAAAATTCTTTACCAATTCACACTTTACCACAAGTAAAACAATTTTAATTAAACATAAATCATATTTTTTAATAATAGAAATCATCAAAACAAATTATAATCTAGCTTAGCGGAAATGACAATCCTTCCGCTTTTAGCTAACGCAAAGCCGCGTCTCCTAGACTAGTGAGTGCCTTCAAGTCACTCTCACTTCTCACGTTGCCAACTTTCATTTTTCACTTAAAATCCTATGTACAGTGTATTTACATATTTACAAACTAATAATTTACAATATAAAAACAAAATTCAAAATAATTTTACAAAATAATTAATTAATGTTTCGTTACGTTTCGAAACACGACAATATATAAATCAATGAGAAAAAAATGTATAGTTAAAATATTAATTGGTGTTCAAAAAATCGACCGTCAAAAAATGTCCAAAATTCGGGCTTCTAGACTTAAAATACTGCCTTAAAAGTAGGCAAAGCATAAGAGTGAACATGGTAGTACAAGGTTAATTAATTTCAATTTCGTTGTGATAGGTATGAAAATTTTAATTGTTTTTAGTTGAATCTCATAATTTTTACTTTTTGTGGGAAGCACCCTACCCTCCTTTTAAGCACTCAGTAGTATTTATTTGGTTACCATTTATTACTTACTGGTAACACTAATTATTTTCAACCTGAACGGAATTATTTTTAATCATCTTTGCCTTAACCTTGACCACCTTTGCTATCGGCGGTGTTTTTGATTTTGGAAGTGACTTATTTGCAGTTGTTATTGTGCATTTGTGCGGTAGCATAAGTTGTTAGTCCATCGATTCTTGGTGTACTTAAACTGATACTGCAGGATTTTTAGATTTCAAAGTATCTCTGTATAAGGTGGAAAAATTGGGAAACTCATTGATAGTTATAAGGATGAGTAGTTTTAATATTTGTTTGGTCACATTGAATAGTGAACATCAACAATTTCGACGGCGTGCACGAACTTTTCTCTACCGGTAACTGTTACCAGCATAACCACGACACATTTTGTATACCTTTTTTGGATATTTAGGATTAAAGTAATAAATGCTGTTTTCTATAAGTGAATTTTTCTTTTTGAGAACCTGGACTTGCCAGGAGTTGTTTTTGAACATCGCTCTCGCTTCCGCGAAAATCACTTAGTTGCAACATCAACTAGAGCACTTTTCACAAAAGAGAAGCTGGTTACTTTTCTTTATCTTTTTCCGAAAGAAGAAAAACAATTTTTATCTTACGTTATCTGTACTTCATAGAATTATTAATTTTATCAATAATTATTTTTAGAATTAAATAAAATCTGGTATGTAACACAATATAATTTTGTGTATTTTCTAACACTAGGGGATCTTAAATTCAATTACAAATTCCCACTAGTTAATCAAAATGTAAGATTTTCAGATACTAATAATTTATTTCATTATTAATTATTTTTCTTTCGTTTGAGATCGTGTAATACACAATTCAGACTTGAGACATGTTTCTAGAAGTATAGTTCAATTTTATTCAGGTTTCCAATGAAGCTCATACATTTTCCTTATCGTGTGTTTGTCATCAAAAATCTGTTCAAAAAGTGATCATAGCTTTTGGCAAAATCTAGTACAACGTATGTGACAGCTTACTTCAATGTTGAGTTCTTCAATAGAGCCTTTAGAAGCGGGTATGTATTTTATGGAGTGCTAAATAACACGCCAAGGCGTGAGCCAATGCTATTCTCCAAATGCCCGACTTGAAATTCTTTTAGCTACTGGTTCATATATTGGCGTAAAGTTATTTATCGATTTCTCATGTCAGTTTAAATCTGGCGTATAACCATTTGATAAAGCAAACGAGCTCGTATTTGCAATATAAAATACTTTTTCTATAATATAACTTTCATAATTAATTTCGTTTATTTATATTTCTTAAGCAAACTTGCAATTGAATTTAAATTGTGATTTATAAATAAAGTGGTATTACGCTGTATTTGTTGTATTACAGTATAAGTAAGTCTTAAAGACGTAAATTTGATAGTAATAAATTGTAGGAAAGCAGTAAAGTCTTCACGAGTTAAATCCAGAATTTCTCATTTTCTTAGATTAAACGGATTGGATTTTTTTTATAAACAATACAATTAATCTGAACTTTCCTAAATAAAAAGTGCTTATGTTTTTAAGCAGATCGAAATTTTGTTTTAATTAAAATTTGGAGAAGTGCTTACCTACCCGAACCTATTAATATGTCTTCGTTATTTTCATTAATTAAAATGTGATGATTTATAAATGAATGTGTGCTATTTATTGAAGACGATCTCAGGTAATAATTTAGCAATATGTTGATCTCGAAAGACTACTAAGGTAGTTTAGGGATGAAAGGGAAACTATATCTCAAGTATCCCTTTAATTATTAGGTGCTTAATAGACAAGTAAATTCTAAACTAAAATTGATAGAATTTCACAAGGAAAAAAATAAATTGCGAAATCATATTTTACGAAATTGGATCTGAGACAAGAAGAAATGGGAGCGACTTTACTTGCTTCAAAGATGATTTAAAAAGTGAATTGCGAAAAAAGAATACAAATGAAAGGGTGGTTACTTTCCCTCAAATTCGTTAAGTGATTGCAAGTAGTGAAGTAAAAGGGGACGTTAAACTTGAGAAGTTTGTAATCGTGCATCGTACGACTCCGATTACTCTAATCCTTATAGCTTACTTTGGTTCGATAATCTATACAAATCTTAAACTATTTAACAGAATGGATCTGTTGTACTTCTAATCCCGTCGTTTCTAAGTTGAAAGTTTATTCAAAGTGAGAGAAACTTCGCCAAATAATCGATAACCATTAAGAACTTGAGAAGACATAATAGTTAGGTGCCCTAATTAATAGAATTAATTTATTGTAAATTTAAGCTAAAAAATTTAAATACTTCTAGGACAAAACTTAAAACACTAATAATAATTAAAACATAATTTTGTTCTCGTAAATTTAGCAGACACTTTTCAGACTTGTAACGCAATGTTTCGTGTTCCAACGACATGGGTTATCATTCCTCTTCTCAAAGATAAGAAGTAAATATACTAAGAATTAAGTAAATTCAACGTTACCTTCCTGAATGGTATTTAAAAGAGACGTATAAAGTGATAAAATCACTGAAAAATTTGAATAACAATTGTTTGTAACATTCCATATATTTCGGAAGACAGGTTTACACAGGATGTATTTATTACTTGATAATTTTTAAAATCAAATGCTAAAATGTAAATTCTTGACGTTCACGCGATTTTATCTTTAAAATTATATAGTAAAATCATTTCTCGTCGAAAAGCCTAGAAGCAGATATGAGCTATTTCTAGAACCTCTTAAAACTACTCTCGGTCGACATGTAATTAATTAAACTTTTTAATTCCCTATGCCGACATCAATAAAGTTACATTTTGGTTCATGCTTATAATCGATTTTGCGATATTCAGAGATATTCACTTATCTTCCGAATCGTTGCAGCTTCTTCCTTAGTAATTTTGATTTTCTAAGTAGATATAATTCCTGGCGTTGCCAGAAGCTTCTTTTGAATTGAATTTTTTTTTAGAATAGAAAAAAACAGGTCAAAAGCAAAAACTACTACTTCTTTGAATATTGGGTGGCTGGCGTAATCAAAATCTTTTGCAAATCATAGCTCGTGTTGATATTATGTTGTTCTTCAGTGTGTCAGAGAATCATTTACATTGCAAGTAAATTGACTACATCTAAAACCAAATTGAAAACTATTAAAAATATTAGGTTTCCCCAAGAAAAAAACTCCAGCTTAGTAGGACCTCCTATAATAGCTTGGATAAGGAAGGAAGAATCGATACGGGACGATGATTTGACATATTAGTAAAGTCACTCTCTTAGATATCGGGAAAATCTTGGCAACCTTTGAACCTGTCAAGAAAATTACCCTATTGAAAATATAATTAGCAATTTCTGTGAGGGAAGGTAGAAAAATGCTTGCATTACGCATAAGCCCTAAACCATGCCCGGAAATTTCGCTTCTGGACATTTGTTTTCACATATTTCGGTATTAGAAGATTTCACTACAATTACTGAGATGTTCTGAAATATTTAAATTATTTACTTAATTTTTTAATTATTTTTTTGGAGCAATTAGTAAAATTAAAGCAGAAATTGAGAAAAACAACGAATTACAAGATATAAAATTTAATTAACAATTAAAAATTTTGATAAAACAATAACCAGCGTTGGCTGTAAATGAGCATATTAAGGCCCAGGTGTAAAACTTAAGAAAGAGTTAACTCAGGTTTAATTTACTCTTTAACAAATCAGTGAAGCTAAAGATTGAGTTAACCCTGGTTAATTCTTTAAAATATTAATTATATAAATGATTAATATTATTAATTATTATTTTTGTCCTTAGCATAAGCAAGTTACGGAATTGAATTTCTAATTTTAATTTAATACGTAAAATTTGAATCTTATAAATATTGATTATATATAAGAATTTAAATAAAATTATGCACTGCGTTGAAGCTATAAATTATTTATCCATTTTTTAGAAACAATTTTTGAATTTGAAATGCTGCAAATATGTACGTATGAGGCATAAAATATTTTTTTCTTTACATAAAACCATTACACTTATCTGTAAAATAATTAGGAGAGAAACTAATTGAGCATTAAAAATTTACCACTAAAATCTCTCTGGTGCGGAAACCAATTCTACACCCTGGATAGTTCATACAACTGGAAGCAAACGTAGATTTTGAAATGCTTGATATAAAAAACTTGGGTTTAAAAAATTAATGCAAATTTTAAATAGTTTGAATTTTAAATTACTCAATGTGTTGTAACGTAGGGCAGTAATTGGATTTCAAACTTTAAATTTTTGTGCAGGTGCATTTCATTTAGTTTACACAATCTATGTAACGTAATTTGAAAAATCGTTATGAAAATTTCTATTAAATTAACTTACGTTAAAAGTCGCACATTTAAAGATTTTTAAATATTTTCCGGTAAGCACTTTTCATGAAGGTTATAAATAAAAATTCTTAGTCTGCATAATTTTGAAAGTCTACTTAGAAAATGGTAAAGTTTTAACGAAAGTTAAATATTGAATGGAACTTGATTAGCTGAGAATTTATTCAAGCGCAAGAAAATTAGATAAGTGCGGCATTTGTAATCAATTTATTCGACAGAAACGATTATTGATTTAAAGTTATTGGCTTTTTAGTCAAAAACTTTTATTCGTTAGCACCTGCCTTCATTAAATTATATGAAGGCGATATTGAACGTGCGCTTTCCTGTCATTTTCTCCAGCTTGCTCAAACGAGCTATCAAAAAGTTGAAATTGCAGTGCTATTTGTTTCTCGCGTAAATTAATAAATTTATTTTGCTTCATATCGGTAGTTGGGAACAAATTATAACAGGAACAGTTCCGTAAAGTCCCACCAATAACCTGAACAATTCCAACAAGACATTCGTTCAAGTTTGCCAGAGATATAAAGTTACGCATTCATTGAAATTGTCTACTCCACTCCTAAACAATAGAGGTGAAAATTTGATTTAGAACAGAGCTTCTATTATACTAGTGGAAATTCCGACACTCACAATTGTAATTAAACGTTCTATTTTGGAAGGACAAAGTAGACTAGATATTTTAACACGGAGATTAATTGATTATTCCAATAAAAATCTACTCACGAGCTTTATATACTTGACTTTATTGATAGTCATGTACGTTACAAATGAAAATTACGCTATTAGATTTTACAATACTCTAATTTCATTACCTAGTTTTCTTTTATTTCAATAAAATTATTTAAAAGGTAGAATTAAATTAAAAATGAGTAATATACTGCTATTCTTCAGGAGTTACACCAACATAGTATGTAGTCCAAACTTTAAAGTTTTTAACCCACTTAGCGCTTCCTCATTTTGATGGCGAACCTTTTTAATTATTTATTTTCCTGTTTGTTACAATTAGGGCTAAGGCCATGATAAACTTATATTTTTTACAGCAATAAGAGTAGATATAAAAACCAGTAAACTTTTATCCGTAGAGCAAAAAATATTAATTTTCATAAAATAAACTAAACCTGTACATCTGCCTTTGTAACTTCAAGTTAATCTCCAGTTCAATATTCGAGTAGTGGTTTAGTCATCAAGAAATCGTATTGTAAATTCTTGACGTTAACTAGCAGACCCACCCAAACAAAGAAGGTAAAATATTTTTACCTGGTACATCCGGTGAGGTTCAACGATGAATGAACAGTGACTCAGAATGTATATTATTATCTCTCTCGAACGAATTATCAAGTGGTTCTTATATCTTTTACTATTGCGGTTACTACCCATTTATCCACCGATCAGTTCCATTAGCAAAGTTTCATGTAGTTATTTACCCAACGTCGGGAGTGGTCTTAAAAGTCTTAAAAAAACGACATCCTCTTTAAACCGTAGGATTTTTCGATTAAATGAACATAATTATCAACGTATACACCTTAAAAATTTTAATTACATTTGCTGATATTTGCCCGATTTGGTAAATTTATAAATACATTGTAAACTTTTAAAATGAAAGCTTAATTAATTAGCTTATAGTGTGGAGAATTTCATCAACTATTGTTGGTAAATTCCTTTAGGAAACCTGTTATGTACAAGTTAATAACAGGTAAAATAAGGTAGTTAGACATTCTTTATTGAATTATTGCTGCTATAAGATCTTAATTGTTATTCAAAACATTCAATGGGTTGAAATTAATTTGTTCATCTCGTCGAGTTATTTAGTTGAAAAACTCAATGGATTTTTTATAGTTATGTCTATATATTATAATTATAAAACATAATACTACTACATATTATTATTTTAATTTTGATCACACAACAATGGTAATTAACTTTATATTGAATAAAAATATTTATATTACCTACATATTAAAAGCAATTATTACAAAAATTAGTTAATTTAAACGTTGCTTTTAAACAATGTCACTGGTGTCAATTGACAATAAAAAAATTATTATTTATTATATAATATATCAATGGACACTCGGTCATTGCTAGCCAATTTTTAAATTTACTACAAAAAAATTAATATTCGTACCTCGATGAATACTTTATTAACACTCGTGATATAACTGTTGATAAACTAATTTTATTCAAACATTGTTTGAATTCCTTTAATATTTACTAAATATTTGAGTTAAAAAATTACAAGAAATTAAACTGACACCGGATGGATCCAAATATTCTACTTTGTATCTCAATTAAATCACACAAAAGTGGATTTATGTGTATTTGCAAATTATAAGTTTTTTTAGCTAAAATGTTCAAGTTTTAATTTCTGGAGTGGATTTCCACTTATAAATACTTTTTGCAGTCTTAATTTAAATAAAATTATAAAATTATTTAGTTACAAACACATTCAATTGCATTCTTCGTATCTAGGTTATAAATTTTTAAACTTACTTACACGTTAAAAATTGAACACAAATTACAACCCAGATATTTTATTTTTGCTTTGAATTGTGAAAACCCGGATGTTACAGAATTTAAAAATCAAAATAAAAAATTTCCCTATCAAGTTTTCAATACCGCAAAAAAACATGCTGAAAAATAATTTTGAATTATATATATTAAAAATTCTAGAAAAACTCAATATTATATTATATTATTCTTTTTCTTCTGCATTTGAAAGAATCTATTTCAAAGAGCTCCCTAGCTCAAAAATGTTGTTTTTTATTCCTTAGATTGACTAAACTAAAAGGTTGATTAAAAATTAATTAATCAAGTTTTGCAAAAATAATCAAATCTAAGAAAAGATCGCAACCAATCAAGTTTCAACCAATCGCTTACCAGATGGTTAGACTAAAAGCAAACCCCATTTTTTTTATTTATGTATTACAATGATTTTTTGTAGAAATTTATCAATGCACTTGCTTGTCCGCAGTAACTCTGGTATACGGGAGCAGTTGGTCAATTTTTAATGGTCGGGAGTTCTTAGTTTCAAAATAAAATTAATTCCAGTTCCAAAAAAAAAAAATAAATGATCTTCAAATAAAATTAAATCGCAAATAATTTAATATTAAATGTAAAATTTTAGCATTGTTTTAAAGGTTCGAATTTATGCATTATTCTACTATCCAAACTAAATTAAATTAAACTTCCAAAACTTCCATAAAATTAAACTGGTAATCAAAAAAATATCGCTTATCAAATAAATCTTTAATAAAAAATTAAAATCCATAAATCCAACTCACAAAATCCAACTCAGCGCCCTCATCCAACCAAAATATCTCCAATGATTCAACAACTTAAATCATAGTATTCAAAATCTTACGGTAAAATACTCGCATAAAAATCTTTCACAAAAATATTTTCAAAAAATCAGAACCAAAACACGCACAACCGGCTCGTGCGGCCATTTTTGGCATAAAGCAATTTGTCCTGCCCTTTTACTTTTCACCTTGTACTTTTCAAATTACAAACCTTCAAAATTAAAATTTACAAAAATTAATAATTAAGCACAAGGTGGGTCAAAATGTTTTGTTTCACGACAGTATATTATCTTGCAGTGTTCTCTTGTAAGGATTGTCCTAGCCTTATGAAAAAATAAAGAATCTTTTTAAAGAAACAAAATTTTATTACAAATGGAAGTAAATTTGTAATAGAAAAATAATTAAATAAAATTAAATAAATAAACTAAAAACTCAACTGTGAGACTAAATAAAGGCAAATATGAGCTATCAAAAGCTTTCTAGAAACAAAAGAAGTCATTTAATTTATATATTTGGGTTGCTAATATTCTTAATTATCAGTATTTTAAAAATTTTACATTTATTTTAAACTGGATAGCTATTAGTCTTAACAATAAAACTTTATTATAATAATATTTGTACTTGTGTTTTTTAAATAATACTAAATAAGTGATTAATTATAAAGCTTTTAATAAAACTAGAGTTTGTTTGTGAACAAAATTAGCGTTATATAATTATAACGCATTTGTAGATTTAGTTAAGTTCCAAAAAAATTTTCTCTAAATCCACAGGTAAACATTCCATACAGGAAATTGTATTTATTTTAACATTATATTTTCGGCAAATTTTAGTCTATGCTTTCATTTTATTGTTTGCCAAGGCAATTATAATTTTACAACTACTCCGCTTTTCTAACGCAGGATTTTTAGAATCAAAAAAGATGTTTATCTTGTTACAACTATATTTTATTTAATTTATTGTAAGTTTGTAACATCTGAATATCAATATTTTTAAAGTTACTATTTCTGTTGATTTCCTATTTACAATGACTCTAAAGGTATGAAATAAAATTTATATAGAGATTTATAGGGATAATTATAGGGATTAATTATAGCGATTTGTTTTAAATAAAAATAATTTTGTTCTTATCTATTAGAAAGACCAAAACAGAATGGACCATAAGAGAATGATATTACAATTTACTACGCTAATGGGAAGGTAATAAACAAATTAGTTAGCTCAGTTTTTCAATCTCCGGTTTTTCCTAATCAACGGTTTACCCTCGGATACAATTCTTGCAACAATCATTTCCATTTAAATAAACTTTCGGTTAGTGATAACCGGAGATTGAAACACTGAATCTTAATTATTTAAAGTAATAACCAAGAATATTGCTGGATTTGCTAAATTATTTAATATATATTTTTTAATAAATTATAAATGTTAGAGATATAATATCAAAGATCAAATTTTATTAAAATTCAATTCTTTGAAACGAAGAAGCAGAAGCACAATTTTTTACCAATTGCGTATTTTTAGGAAATTATAAAATGTAATTATATTTTACTTTTAAGGAGTATAACATTTTTCCGGAAAATTATTAAAATCTAGAGAGCACTCAAATGTTGCAATTGAGAAATACCAGCTACAAAATTCAACTTTCGCTGATTCATTTTTGAAAACAAATTAATTTATATTTTGTTACTAATTCAGTTTAATTCATATTATTTTAACATTCCAGGTAAATTATTTTAAAAAAAATTATTTTTAAACATTTTAATTTTGCCCGACTACAATATAAAATTACATTATGGTATGTTAACCATTAATTAGGGTATATTTTATTATGAAATGAACGAAGAATTTTATATTTAAAGAGTAAATTCTTTATCATTAACAATTAATTGAAATGTTTTTGCCAAATAAATTGTTTTCAAATTTAAACATACATTTATTATTATAATACATTTTACAATCTGTACTCAATCTTAGTTACAAAAAATTTGTTTTCGTGACATTCCATTTCAACCAATTTGCTAAAGGTTGTAACAAATTTGAGCAGTCGATGTATTTAAATGTTTTTAAATTGATGAAATAAAATTGACAGATATACGATAAAATTAAAATAGAAAAAAAATTGACCAATGTAATGAAAGACACAATGAAAATTTGTAAGAACTAAAACCGAAAGCACTGAACGTTGTCTCGGAAAAAAATAAGTAATATATGACTGCAACGTTTGTCATTTCCTCATTTTCCCGTATATTGAGTTGTCAATTTAGTTTGAAAATAAGTTAAAATCTTAGAAGGAAACGTTCGATCACATGAAGGAAAAACTAAAAGACCCTAGTATGGTCACAGCAGGTGCCATGTGTGGACGGTCCATGATACATACTAAGCGCCGTGTCTGCCTTTATTGAAACTTACAGGGCTGGAGGCGTATCCGGTGCCGTCGGAATTGATTTATTTAAAGGGAAACTTTTGTTTGACAATTTGCTTCGACAACTTTCCTTGATAACAAAGAGCTTTTAACAAAAATCGTTCATCTATTATATTGTCTTAATTACCGGCATTACAGTTTCAGTTCATTTTTAATTGTCTCTGGAAAACGATGGTTTGCAAATAACTACAACTTCTCTTTGTAAAGATTTATTTTATCGATACTGTCTGGGGTTTTCAAATTAATAATTTAGTTTAGATGAAAAATTTCTAAAAAATATTAGCAAGAAGTTGTATAAAATATTAAAAAAAAAGTAGGTACTAATTATTGTAAGTTATGAAAAAAGGCAATGAATGTCACAAAAATAAAAATTATTGTTAAAAAAAATTTTTAATTTGTTTCTTAAGTACTTTAATCAAAAAGATAAAAATCTGCAGTAACTAAACAAAACGTCTCCAATTTTGTAAAGCGCCGTTAATTTAATGAAGCGTTTAGCATGGTCATTAAGCACTCAAATTTTTTTATCAACTGCGGTATCTTGCGTAGGTTCCCTACAAGAAATTATAATGTTAAAGTTTTCCGTAAATGTTATTCAATGATCAAGCTTCATTGTTTGCATTTTAACACGCAAACAAGAAGAATAGAGTAAATAACATGCACCCTCTTGCAGGTAAGCAAGATACCAACCGACATTAAAATTGTTTAAAAATATAATCACGTACCTTAACCAAATGTAAGCACGTTCAATGCTTCTTAGCATACCTACATAATTTTGTATTATTTATGCAGCAGCAGGCAGTATTTAAGTTAAAAATTTCACGTAAGAGATATGAAGTATATTCTTACAAATCGAAAAAGTAGGATTTCTAGGATCTAGGAGTAGTTCTAATCTTCCAAGGAATGAAAAAATCCACTTCAATGCTTAGTGTTTCTGATAGTTATGTTATTATAATGAATTTTTACAAATTATTGAGGGTACTTTCCGAAATAATTTTCGTGAGAACTGAAACAATATTTCGGGTGATTAAAATCGATCAACATGTTGAAAAACTTTTTTATGAAATTTTATCTTAGATTTTATCGATTTCACGATAAATTTTATCAGTATATAATATTTTTTCTAAATAATTACTTGGAACTTTTTCTTTAATTCACTTTTGATTCAATTCATCCTAATGAAAAATATATTGTCGTGTTTTGAAACGTAAAATCATTATTTATTTTATTTTGTAAATTATGTAAGTTTGTTTGGTTTTCATTGTGATTATTTATTTGTAAATGTACTGTACTCATTAATACAATATTCATTTATAAAAATACGATATTGGCAACGTGTAGGTAGAAAGTGGGAGAATGTATTCGGCGTAGGGAGAAAAACGACGGCGTTACGCCAGCTTGACAAGCAGAGGACCGTTATTCCAGCTATGCTAAGTTTTAATTTTTATTTTTGATTGTGTTAAATAAAAAGTGGTTTAATTTGAATTGGTTGTTGTTTTTGTTTTATTTAAATTAGTGTAAGTGTTTAAAACTAAAAAATTTAAAGATTCTGTGATAATTTTTGGACGTTGCATTAAGGTACGTCGCAACCAATTTTTTAGACCGACGAGCATATGTGGGTCGCATGTGTAAGCCTAATGCGACAAAAATTTACAATTTTATTTAAAAATTAAAATACAATTGCTAGAGTCTATTATTATTATAATAGATACTATTCCAGTTTTGGATTAAGTAAAAATGTACAAATTTGGTATAGCTGGGACAGGTCTAGGCCGTTTTGACGCAGCCGTTTTAATGCGACCGTTTTGGCGCAGCCGGTTTGGTGCAAAAACGGTTTGGCGCGAGCCGGTTTGGCACGAGACTGTTTTGGCGCAGAAATTATAAAATACTTTTTATAAGACGAATTCATTACTTTTGATAAGACGAAATCGTTAGAGAAGTAGCTTAGCTTTATTAATTATTTTATTAAGTACGGTTAATTAATTATTAATTAATCAATTATTATTATTATTATTAGTAACAGGCTGTGAACATGTCCCGACTGCACTAAAGCTTAAGCTTATTGTACACCCATCCGAGTTTTACTCAAACAACTGCGTCTCTTCGACCAGGTCGAGAACACAGTTGAAGAGAGATTGTGCTATCTCCTCGGTTGTTAGGTAAGGTAAACCAAGATGACGCAGCCTGCTCCTGGCCAAGGCCGGGCATTGGCATAGTATGGGAAGTGGGGTTTCATCCTCCTCGCCACACATCCTGCAATTAGGATCCTGCGCCAGTCCCATAATGTTGAGGTGCCTTTTGAGGCACCAATCAATTAACTTAATTAACATAATAAATTTTCATAAAAAATAAAAACTTTCTGAATTTAATTTTTTGTTCTGTAGCTGCCTTGTTTATTATTTTTTGATTTTTTGTAAAATATTTCGTTTAAAAGATACAGGGTTTTGAATAAAACAAAAAAAAAGAAAAGTTTGAATTTTTCAACATTTTTTTTACTTACTTTAATTCATAATTCGAAAATCGTTGATTTTAGAGCACAAAGATTTAAATCTAGTTTGTAGATTATTTCACGCTCTTTTAAAAAGCACTAAGCTATTTTTACTAAAAATCAATAAAACGATTTCGTCTTATCAAAAGTAACGATTTCGTCTTATTAAAAGTAACGATTTCCTCTTGTTGAAAGTAACAATTTCGTCTTATAAAAAGTATTTTATAATTCTCATGTTTTGTACCAAACCGGCCTCGCGCCAAACCGGCTGCGCCAAAACGAGCCATGCCGGCTGGGGACATCTCAATATATATAAAAAAAGTTAAATATTACATTATTAATTGAAATATGTATAATAAATAATATATAACCACTTATAATAATTATTTATGTAGGTACTACATAGCTAACTAAATAAATAAATTAATTACAGAAATAATTAATTATTTATTAATTTATACCAGGTGTCCTCTATCAACGTCAAACATAAAGAATTAACATTGATTCCAATTGTTTTGTAGATTCCTGCTCGCCAATTCAACCTACGGAAATTTTTTTTGTATCTATGGAACGAGAAAATTATTGTGCATCCTATAATTAATTTTTTTTCATCGATATTTATTAAAAAATGTTAATTTAAAAATTTTACATTTTTCTTTAAAAAATTTTAACACCCAGTTTTACGTTTAAAAATTTACCATGTTTTTAAAAAAGTTGGTAATAATATGTAATTTCTTGACAGTGCCAAGTTCAATTTATTGTAAAATGTATAATTATTCAAAAAAAAAGTGAGTTTTCATGGTTAACTGTCAACTTATTATCTTTTTAGAGTTATGATTAATTTTTTGAAAACCCATGGTAACTTGTTTATAAAAACATGAAATTTTTAAATTAACATTTTTTAATAAATATCGATGAAAAAAAAATTAATTTTGATATCATAGGATGACAAAGATGCACAATAATTTTCTCGATCCATAGATACCAAAAAAATTTCCGGAGGTTGAATTGGCGAGCAGGAATCTACAAAACAATTGGAATCGATGTTAATTCCCTATGTTCGACGTTGATAGTAGGACACCCTGTATATTTAATGCATAAATTCTATAGAGTTTTTGTGGATATCTACGTGATGTAAAAGAGACACCATTAGCTAAATTACTTATTATTTTGATTTAAAATACGGCCGGTAACGTCTCTTTCGGGAAACGTTGCAATAGTCATCCGTTACGAAAGGGTTAAGTACCTAGGTATCGTTATATTTTATACTATAAACCAGAAAACCATAGCAGGCAATGCGGTGGCAATCAACGCAACGTTTAAATTCTCGTTCTAATGCACAAATTAAGTAACTATTTTAAAGTAAGTAATTATAGTTAGAAGTTTGTGTGAAAAAAATATTTTAGATTTAAAAACTCTTTTTAATGTTTGTTTTGAGATTTGAGATTTAAATCCAGAATTTCTGCTCTGTAACTCAACTGACAACCACATCAGTTAAGCTGGGTTAGTGTTTATAATAATAAATATTCTTTTTTCTGAACTACTGATTTGCTGTTTCACTCCTATAAAACAGCAGTGTACAGTGCAATCAATTTTTGTATTGTCTTACGTAACGCAATACGGATTGGTTCAATTTCAGCTCAATGCTGCCTTAAGGCCGCACAAACCAGATATTTACATTGTATATATTATATAAATCATTACTATGAACATTATCCGCGTTCAGCATCCATCGCTTCCTACATAAATTTAAATACCTATACAAAACAAAATTATATAAGATTTCACCTTCTAATAATTTCCTTTATTGTAATTGAAAACTCCACGTTCTATAGCACGTTATTGTTGATAACATACAGTTCAAAATTTTTGTTCCTTTGATTTTATTGTATTCAAATTTGCTTGGAAGACTTCTTAACTTTTAATAATATCTTATAAAAGGAACTACCCACTTATTAATGATCCAAACTTGTTTCATAATTTAAATAGGTAACATTTACACAATTTTGTTCCGACCTTATTTAAAAATCTACATTTAATCAACAACTTCAATAAAACACAAGCTGCGGATTACAAAATTCTAATTATTATTCTCAAAACCGTGAACTTTTTTCCAGTGCCTTCTTATTAATAAATAATTGGTATACTCCAATAATTTTATCGTGCATTTTTTAAACTTTGGGACTGATTAGCTCGAAAACTTTTTATAAAATTGTGCTTTATCTAAATCCGTAAGAAAACAAAGATTTCTCAGTCACAGCTTAAAAACAAAATACGATAAAAAAATTCAATAGGGAAGAGGGTAACATTTCAAAAAATAAGGTCGACATGTTCGAGGGTATTCTGTAAATATACCTCTAAATATTCGTCTATGTTTTTGTATCGAATTTGTTTCAAATATAATATATAATCTTCCTTTTACATATCAATGTATTCATTTTCATATTTTTTGATTTTAAGTAATAATAAATTAGTATTTTATAATTTTTTAATAACGAATGTGAAATTATAGTTTTCAACTGGAACAGATTGAAAATACCTGTGGGTAATAGGAAATAGTAGATAACTATAATATTAGTTTTTAATAAAGCATTACCATTGTAGGCATGTGCGCTAAAATGGTTTTCAGTTGCAAATTGAATAGTATGTACTATGGTTACTGCCAAGTTAAACACAAAATTTTAATATAAAAAAGAATGTATACAATGCACAACGCGAATTGGTAACAAAAGAGTAATAAAAATTTATATATTTCCATACAAAAATGCACTCACAGTAGTACAAACAAGATACTATACCTATTATATTGTTTGTACCTCTATTGATGCATAATTGTATAGCTGCAATAATGTGAACGAGTTTTAAACCTTTTTTAGTTTGAATACTGCAACTTTTTTAAATACATATAGTATTTAGTTGTTTCACTAGAAAGTCATCCAAAAGAACTGCATAATTATATATTACAGAAAAAAATATTTTATTAGCATTATGAAGTTATTCGTAAAATACTATAAATAAAGTTGATCAATAATATTTTAAAAACGCATCTGAAACTAAATCAAGTATGTGGTTTCAATTTTCGACTAACCTTTAAGTACAGATATATCAACTGAATGAATATACATATTTTAATTCAATAATTAAGGTTGGATAACTTTGACAGGAAAGGTTATGACATCAGTTTGTTTTGAACTCAAAGGGCATTATCATGATTGATTACCTTCCAACAGACAAGACTGTAACCGAGTCTACTAACTTATTAGACCAATTGAAGCAAAACATTAAGAACAATCAGCGACGGCTCTAGTGGTGGGCCAGGGTGGGCACGTGCCCACCCAAATTGTAGGAAATTAAAAAATTAAAAATAATCTTGAAAATGTTGCTACCCTTTTAAATTTTCATACCTACACTGCCGCTCACGGAAGTATGGACACTTATGAACAATATTACTAAAGTATTTTTACTGTTATACATGACCGATGATCGGAAATAATCGTGAAATAAAGGCTTTTATATTATGTTACAAAGTTTTTTAATTTTAAGTAATTTTTATCATTTCTATAGCGGAATTTTTTCAGATTTCTATTTTCTTGTTTATTCAAATATTCTAAGTTCAACCCTGTTAAATGTGAATTATTGTCATTTTGGTTTCTTTAAATACTATGTTCCTTTGTAGTATGTAATTATTTACTAAACAGTTAAAATTTATTTTTTTAACATTTTGTTAGGTATTATTATTTTAACATCACATAAATAACATCTACTAAATACTACAAAAATACTTAAAAAATTCTAAAAACTTTTTTAAGTTATTTTCTATTACTAAAGTAGTTTAAAACTTACAATTTTATTACAATAAAGTTATAAATAACAACAACGGTTCAAATACAAGTTTTTAATACGTGTATAATGCAGTTGGCATAACAATTTTGAAAATTTTAAAATATAATCGTAAATAAAAATGTTTACGGTAATAAACACCCAATAAAAATGTCATCCCTATTTCCTAAAGCAGCATTTAAAATGTTACCACATGTTATTGAGAAAACAAATCTTAAATAATCTAACTCAATCCTCTTTGTAAGGATTTGAACAAGATATTGGTCATTTTTATTTTAAAAATTCAATGCAGTTTAAAACTTCAATGAACACCATCCACGGAAGTATGGACACTTACTGATTCTTAATTTTATCAATTAAAGCTTAAAAATTATATGTTGTATAATTTATTATAATATTTTAAATTTTTAAAAATAATAATGATGCACTTTACAACAGATGCTTTATGACCGTTTTAAGCCCTTTGGGTAAAGATAATAAATTAATAATAATAAAATTCTTGAAAATACACATTATGAATTTTTTTGGCAGGGTTGAGTTGCCTGAATCCGTTATCAAATACCTTTCTTGCACAACAAAATATTATGGTACTTGCAAATCACTACAAGTTTGACACAGAACTATCACAAGCCGAATTAAAAATTTTACCAAATATGATACAAAATTTTGAAAAAGAGCAAAACATAACAATTGTCAATATTCTTCAATTATCGGATATGTTAACTAAATATAGATTAGCTTTTACCGAAATTTACAAATTGTGTGTAATTAGTATTACAGTACCTGTATCAATTGCTGCTTGCGTGCGAACATTTTCCTGTTTGAAGAGATTAAAAAATTATTTAAGAAATCGAATATGGGTAATGTTAGGCTAAGCAATTTAGCCATTTTAAAAGATATTAAAAAAAAAATTACCAAAAACGTAGATTTCGATGCAATTATCACAGAATTACTTTTAAAATAAACTTTGTACAGTCACTCGAGATAGTTATTAATTAGTTAATTAGTATTTAATTATAATTTTTTGTAAGTATATTGTTAATATTATTATAATCCTTTTTATGTTAAAATAATCAAACTTAACAAAATGTTAAAATAATAAAATTTTAACTATTAAGTAAATAATACATACTACGAAGAAAACATAATATTTAACCAAACTGACAAAAATTCACTTTTAACAGGGTTGAACTTAGAATATTTAAATAAACAAGAGAATAGAATTCTGAAAAAAATACTCTATAGAAGTGGAAAAAATTACATAAAAATAAAAAACAAAAAACAAAAAAACCTGTAACATAATATAAAAGCTGTTTTTGTTTTTTATTTTTAAGTAATTTTTACCACTTCTATAGAGTAATTTTTTCAAATGTTAAATGTTAAGATGTTAACATTTGAATGTGAATTTTTGTCATTTTGGTTTCGTTAAATATTATGTTTTCTTCGTAGTATGTATTATTTACTTAATAGTTAAAATTTTATTGTTTTAACATTTTGTTAAGTTTGATTATTTTAACATCACATGCTACTAAATACCACAAAAATACTTAAAAAATTCTAAACTTTTTTAAGTTATTTTCTTTTTCTGTTATTTTAGAATATACGTTTTAAATTTTAGGTGTTTATTTCAATACTGCAATTTTTTAGTTTATTTATAAATTTTGTGTGCCCACCTTGTGCCCACTCATTTTAAAAATGCTGACGCAGTCGCTGAGAACAATGTCTGGGTTGATCCAAGAAAAATGCTTTTTTCTTTCAATCATAGTAGGCCATATGCTTCCAAAATATATCCCAGCAGTTAAAGAACACTAAGCAAAACATCAAAAAATATTTGTTTTCCTTCAAGTCACAAACTTTTCGGACGCTTCTCGTACCTATAGAATAAATACTATAAAAAGAGATAGATTTATTTCCTTTTTAACGTATTAAGCAGGTAAGGTGGTGGGTCTTTCTTAACCAAAGCAGTTATAAAAATAAAGAGGACAAATGAATCGCTTAATTGTTGCTGCTCTGACACATTCTACTATGTGTCGGCTAAAGAGTAAATTTTAAAGGTACGATACCGATTTTAACAATGGATTATTCAAAGCATTCAAAATTAAAATTGGTAGGTATAGCTGGATGTAGTGTTGTTACATTCAATTCGTTTATTTAAACCGTGAACTAAACCTGTCTAGAGTGGAGGTGTTGGGATTGTAACCTTGAAATCTTTGTAATTGGGTACTTTGTCAAACGAGAAAGTATTCTTAGGATTGGGACAATGCTCTTTTGTAACGAGAAAACGCTTTCTGCATGAAACGTAGCCAAATAGTAAATCCCTAAAGTAAACTCGCAGTCATACATTTCTGAGGTTTTGTACCTTACAAACACAATAAATTTACTAAAATCTTTAAAAAAAATACCAAGAGTACAGCGCCCATTCAGATTATTTCTGTTTACACAAAGTTTCTTTGTATTTCCACTAGTCTAATTAATCTAATTTTTATTTTAATGTTTTTCTTACAATTTTATTTTATTATTTACAATTTTGCTAACATTTAAGTTGAATTTAAGTTATTAAATTTAAAAAATTATCAATGTATGATTTAAAAAATTTTAAAGTTAAAAAAAATCTCGTCACTGAAAATTCACGGAACTAATTTGATTTTGAGTTTTAATTAACTTTCAAAATTTTAAATTTTAATTTAATAATATTTAATTATATATAAATGTGCTTCATTTTTTGTTAGTCTGATAAATTATATTACATAAATAATTGTATATTGCGTTATTACTTTTAAATATGTCTTTACAAATAAACACCATCTGCAAATATTAATAAATTATTTTATATTAATGGATATTACACCGCTATTTGTAATCGTAGTCATTTTTATTTGTTTTATTATAAAGTACCTGTTGAACGTAGCATTAATTTTATTTTAAAGTCACACAAACGTTTGGACGTAGGTATTAATGATTACATAATGTAGTCAATGTCCTTAGGAAAAGAATTTCAATTAATCAGTGATTCGAGACTGAGAACCTAAACTTGCAACTCATGTTGAGACATCAATATTTATTCGTCTGGCTAGAAGAGAAATCCACCGGATGTATGCTGCCGGTTAGTCGCGGTTGACCACAAACACCTACAAAGTAAATTTTCTTCGTTTAAATTATTCCTGCTTGATTGGTAAGGTTGGTAACGCCAACGCACCATGCTACCACGCTGGTCATCACGAGAAAATATTCATAAAATTTCTTGATCATAATCATTAATCACTTCTTTAAATATTTCTTTGTTGTCTAGTATATCCCAGTAAAAGAAGTAATATATCGGTGCAAGTAAGGGATATTATCAAAACGATCGGTAATGATGGAATACGTGTTACAATATAAATGCAGAACAATTTCCTCCCTAAGAGTAATAAATAAAAACCGTCAGTATTTCATCTGATGATCATTCAATTACGACCATCTTCCGTTTTTCTAACATCAATGCTAGATTATCGTAAATGGAATGTGTTAAAATTCCCCTAAGAGTAAAAATGATCCTGTTCATAAACATACGTTCAAGAATTAAAAGTATAATTTTATTTTTTTCAACCAAGATTCCCTAAATTTATCAGAAAAATCTACTTAGGCTAGGTGTGGTTAATCAATTCCAAATTTGTAATAATCCTTGGCGTTCAATGTACAGAAAAGAAAAGAAGGATAAGGATAGCATGGGCAGCATTTAGGTTAATTATTAATATTCAAATTACCAGCAGAACTCCATACGACATGCAATATCTGCATTGGCGAAGCAAAGTGTAGCAGAATGTAAGTAAAAATTTCAGCAACGAAAATTTTCACTAATGACGTTCGCACTCTAAATACACTTTTGGAGATTCAAAAACAAATTAAAATTTGTAAAAGAATTACACTGTAAAACATTTTGGACAATTTTTTTGGATAAAACATAAAATCATAGGGTTAAATTTACTTTTATTATATGTGGGTAATTTTCATGGGTAAAATTTACAGTGAAATATGACAAAATATATATATATATATATTGTCATGTTTCAAAAGTGATTTGGACCCACCCTGTACAATGTAGTAAAATTATTGTATTAATTATTGAATTGGTAAGATTGAGAAATTTGTTAGGTGGGGTCCGATGACAGGGAATTCGAGGCCTTTCGCCGATAGCGACCGCCCGAGCCTGTTGTGTGATTTTGGCTCAAGGCGATTATTTGATTTTTGATATAAGTTTGAAATTGTGTGTAATTATTTTTGATTAAATAAAGTGAATTTGATGCGAATGCGTTATTGCGCCTTTTTTTGGATGATATTTTTGAAATTTGGAATTTGGATAAATTTTTTATTGAGTGGCTACTGAGCGATAGTAATTTCGATCTGGTTGATTGATTTGCAGAACGAGCATTTCAAGTAAGACATTCGATTTGTGTTAAAATTTGGAAATAAAAATTATTTGTAAGTGAGAGCGTGTGGCCAGATAGATAAGCAGGCGATTTGGATAACGGTAAAACCAAAACTTCGTTCCCTTGAAGAAATTTTTGATTTGAAATTAAATTGGATTTGATTTTATAATTTTGAAAAACAAATTTGATTTAATAAAAAAAGTAAAAAAAATACAACCAGGGTGAATTACACTTCTATATTCAATACTTTAAGCGTGGGAGTCATTTAAGTTAGCAAATTTTGAAATTCCCCTTTAAAGACTTTGTCAATTAAACGTTTCAGTTGTTTAATTTTCTCTAATTAAAACTTAATTAAAAATTGAAGATTGTTGATCAAGTTAATGTTTATACGCTGTGTTTCAGTAATAATTAAATGCAATGTTATTTACTATTGCAGAAAATTTTTATTATAGTAAAGTTTTCAGTAAATGTTTTCCATTCAACTTAACTGCAATAACAAGGAAGAACTTTTTTTGTTATTTGGATAGCTTATATAAATCAAGAGGCGTTGCATTATTACATGCACTTTTATAGCAGTTGATACACATTGTTAAACAATTTAATCCAGCTTTCGCCACCCTTCATGCTTCTCACATCTGTTTGTAGGTTGTGAAGCAGTTCAAAAGAAAATAGCTATCACAGTTAATCCATAAAGACACCTGCAGTAAAACAGAAAATTCTATTTCTTGTATTATTGATTAATGTTTTTATACCTACATAAATTTTTACTAATATTTTTTTCTTGATAAAATTATTTATGTATTAAATATTGAACGGTCAATAAACGCCTACGGTATACAAACCAAGAGCAAATAAACTTTCCGAACACATCATTATGATTGTATTAAATATATTAACAGTGTAGATATAACTTGCTATACAAATACTTAATCTGTTATCGAAAAATAAAAATAATAATTATTCAACATAGAAAATTAAAATAGTTAAAAAATTATACGAGAATACCTGTTCCTTACTTACTGTAGTACTCCGTAGATGATTATTGTTTAACTAATTCTTTCAAAATTATTATATTATTATTATATTAATTAATTGCACTATTTCGCTGTTTCGTTCAAGTAAAATAAAATCAAATATTATTTATAATTCTTTTAGGAAAATGCCAGCAACATTTCAAACTAGATATTTTGAAAAGTTAAAAAAAGTAAAGAGTTTCATAATTTTATCAGAACTCAAAAGCATCGATTTCTGAAAGTTTCAGGAGAACTTCAGATTTACTTTTCTGGATGTACATATATGTGATTTTTTTATTTAGAAATAACATTTATAAATAACAAGTAAGGAACACATTTTTTTCATCAATATTATGTCAACTTCCAGGTTACGTTAACATAGTAACCAATAGGTAATAAATAAGAAAACATAGAAATACTAAGACGTTTGACCTGGGAAAACAATTATTCCCTTGTAACAATTGAATTTATGAATTTTTTTTTTCAGTATACAATTAATTTAGTTCATCGATGCAAAACATTACGCTGTTTGTCATTAATTTATTATTTAAAATGTTTGGAATTTGTCGCTAATTTCAAAAACGAAATAGTCAAATTGTTTAAATTTTAACATTAATAGTATTTTACCAAACCGAATAGTAGATCAAAATTTATTACTTATTAATGTAATTATGTATGTATTAAATATTATTATTATTTATAAAAAAATATTAATGTGTTAAGTAATTTTATAAAGTAATAAAAATACTTGATAAGAATTTTATCATTTTCTTAGAGACTTAGGCTTTCAAAGTTGAACTTGAGCTTTAATGATAAAAATTTATACTATATTTTCCAGTGCCAAAATTTGGATTCTACTGCTATAAGTCTTAGGGCCACTTGTACATTGTGAGATTAATTTCAAGTTTTGTAAAACTTGATTTAATTTATAAACGACGTTTAAAAACGTAGGTGTTGTATAAATGAAGTTTAAGAACGGTTTAAATAATCTACAGTTTAGCAGTAATTTGTATGGTGGTATTAAAATTTCTAGAGATTTTGTTATATTTAACTAATTTGGTATTATTTACTAACGAGAATATTTTGACATTTGTAAATTATACGAAGCGTTTCTTTCATTTTGATTTTTTAAATTTTTTAAATGTTGTCTAACAACATTGTTAAACAATAAACTACAATAGTTTAATACTCGTAATATAGTGCAATTTGAAAATTTAGTACAAATTTAAATTTTACCAAGTTTCTTATAAATACTATTATCAAAATAGAAGTAAAATTATTTTTTGGCAGATCCTATATTAGAAACTCGAAATCAAATTACGTTTAATTATTAATATAAGTAAAATTAAAATTATGTAGTTTTTTTCTACAATAATCAATACTTTACTTTAACTTTACTTACTTTACTTACTTAACTTTACAATACTTTAACTACAAGGTTAAACTATCACCCATCAAGCCATTTTCAAATTTAGCCCTAATTTAAGAGTTATTGAAAATAGTAGAATCATGACTAGAACCTGGCCATCTACAAACTAGATTTCTAATTTTTATTTTGCATCGCATATAGCTAGCACATTTTTTATTCTTCCAAAAAGTCCATTTTAAAAATACATTATAATGCTTGTGAATATCTAGGTTATGTTTCAACTATAAACTGCTCTTAAACCATCAACTTCGATGCTTTAACTTAAACTTGGTTCAAACCTAGTTTAATCCTTAAACTATGACTGAACAAGGTGAAAAATAGTTAAACCTGGTTTTAAGTTAAAGTTGGTTTAAACGACTGTTAAACTAGCACTGTACAAGTGGCCCTTAATCTGGTACATGTACGTATACATTTAAAAGTCAGTCAACAAATCTTAAGAAATTCAGAAGTTTAGACAAATACTTTGCTGTATACTTCTAATAATTATAGAATTAAAGTTCAGAAATAGGTCATTGAAATCTACCAAGTCGATATATTTGTAACATAGCATGCATCTTAAAATACAAGTAAAATAAAATAATAACAGACATTGACTGTCGACGTTTTCCACGATGCATGCTATATCACAAAAAATTTACTTTAAATTGCCGCACACCTATAAGAATTAATGATTAGCAGTGCCAGTAAGACATAATGAAATTTAAAGTAAATTTATTAACGATTGTTGGTAAGAATGGTTCTACTAAGTAGGCGTTATACCAGATTTATTGTAAAACCGGTCCTGAAAGTATTATCAATTTAAATCATTTAATTTTGTTTGTGGTTCTTCTGATCAGTTTCTTTCTAAAGCATCTTTAATTAGAAGCTTATTTTTAATTTAATCATTAAAACAGATTATGGGCGTTTGTAGAACTTTTACAAAAGCAAAGAGGCAATGCAAAATCAAAAATAAAATATAAATTTGTAAAACCTAATTTTCAAAATAATATTATAAAATCTGATATGCCAAGACAGACATTCCAGTTTACTAGATTCGACATATACCTTTTAGATTAATTACATCTATTGATTTTTAAAATAAATAAAGATTTATATTTATTTTCTAATAACTAAAACTCTTTGGTCTACTTCATTTACCCTATATTTTTATTAATTTTGTACACATTTTTTGTTTCCCTTCCGAAACAAAATTTCAGAAATTTTGTAATAATCTCGTTAGAGATACGGCTCGTATATCGTAGAGGATAACACACTGCCAGACAGACTTCATTCTAAAAATGTTCAAATCGACTGATGAGACCTCAAGATGGAATACCCGTTATTTTTCGTGTTTTTAACACTTTTTTTTAAAGTTGAAGACGGGTAAATCAAATATTAAATATAAAAAATTTATATCTTAATTAAAATTCTTAAAACTGTTATTTTCAAAAACTTTTTCTAAAGAAATTTCTTAAAATCTAAATTAAGGAAACCCAGGAACTTGCACTGACGTTTTGCCTGGTATATCAAACTAATTAAAAAGATTATATGGGTTGATATTTTATATCATAAAAGATTATCTAATGGGTAAAATAATAATAACGTCTTTCTCATAAATTATTAATTCGCAATTTAATATTATATATTAAGCAATACAATTCTGCACTATTCTGAAAACATGTTTTAGTCCGTAGGTAGAGCATTATTGATAATACGGTCACGGACAACTTTACTACAATAATCCGATATACTAAAATGTGCTTTGTTGCTTTCACAATTCATAGAAATTCAAAAACTTCATACACCTAACAGACTCTCCATTATTTGTGCTAACTACTATGTGACCATTAATGTTCTTAGGCGTAAACTGTCGGTAAGTTGGTACCCGGTGAGATTGACATTTAAAGGGCTATTGAAATATTTATTTTAGAATTTTTTTAAATTAGTAAATATTTGAAGTTTTATCGATTTTGATTGATCGGTCATAGGTTATAAATATTAAAGCAAAATTGAAAAAAATATACCCGGGTTATAAAATTATGAATTTTTTAATAGCTTTTAAGTAAAACATTACTTTTAAATTGATATCTAATAAAAATAAAATGTAACATCCCCAAAGTAGTCGTAATTGAATAAAAACTTACATTTTCTCCGAATAAAACATGTTTATTTTCTTAAAGCGTAAAAAGTAATAATTAATTCATTTAATTAGCATTGCTTTGCCTGCAGGCGATCAGAGGCACTAAAATGGCACTTTGGTGATCGGTGCTAAATTATAACTAAATAGATTAAATTTTTACACTTTCTGTGAGTTTCTGCAGCAAGCGTTCGTAACTGCGACAAACGACGATATAATTTGTTCTAATCGCTATAGCACTTCAAAATTGAACTATTAGTATAATTGTTAGATAATAGAGAAACAATAGCTCGGGTAGATAGCGAAATAATTAGGATTGTGATAAGCGAAATAATAAAGATAAGTAAGAGAGTTGACCTATAGCGGAACAAAAATGATTCAAGTTCAAGATGTTAAGTAGATGAACATGGTTGGACATAATAATGGTTAGGTAGGTAATATACCATAAGAGAGTTTTACTTTATTTGTTTTATTTATTATAAAAAGATCTACACAATTAGGAATTGGGTATTTTAAGTCATTGAAGTGTACGAGGGTTCTTATAGAATTCCTCTCGATGTTAACAATTTAAATAAATTAGCACATTTTATTATGCCAACTTTATTTATTCTGTCAAAAACAATATTTACCATATTCGAGTACAAAGTAGTACAAACGAATACTCTACTCGCGATTTTTATTTGAAAGTTTCAAATTACACAAGTGAAAAACGCCATGACGAAATTTATAAACTACGGTAGGGTTTTCATGTTTTTCAGTCTTTTTTTTGGCGAATAAAACTTGATGACATATTAACTACTAACTTGTTTTCATCGATTCGATTGTTGTAGAAAGTATAAAAGGAAAATTAATAAAAAAAGTGTAATTAATTGGCAGAGAAACTAAGAAACCGCGAATAATGAATCTGTTTGGTTGGAAATGCGCTTCATAAATTTGGTGTTAATATGTATGTATATATGTTATCCTTTTATTAAAACCTGATTAAACTGTATAAATCATACGTGAATCAGAGTGAAAACTCGCTAATAAGATTTTCTCTCGCAAAATTTAGATGATAAGAAAATCAGAGATCGGTATGTCTCTTGAAGCACTTAAAAATTAGTTTTGAAGTGGATTTCTCCACATACCTAAGATTGTAATATAATAATAAGTATCATTTGTGGGTCGAAGCAAAAATCAGTACCACGGTGATGCGGTGGTTACTTGTGAAGCAGTGCGCAACGGGTCGGCGCGGTAAGACGGGTGCGAGGGCGCGGGCCTAGAGTGGTGAAGGCGCTTTCGTTAGTCTGTGCGCGGATGGCACGAAAGTCGTTGGATGGCATTATGAAGAAAGCTCCTGAGACAACTTTTAATTAATTTGATGTAACCGTGATGAATGTTGCGGCTCTTATTCGAATAATAAATAATTTTCAAGTTTTAATTAAAGAACGCTATGAACCTAAATAAAAAGGATAACGATTAATTAATTATAAGTGGTGCTTAGAGTGAAACTTAAAATTAAAACATGAAGTATTTAACGAATTTTCAGACACTTTATGTGGTGCTTTCAACTTTTTTACTGGTGCGGTTAGATTTCTGTTACGGGACGGGCACGTGTCCTTCTGTGTGTACATGCAAATGGAAAAGTGGAAAACAAACTGTGGAGTGCATGGATAGGGATCTTATTACAATTCCTGAAAGTGTAGACTCTGAAACGCAAGTGCTGAACATGTCGGGAAATAATTTACAAATCTTACCTAGAGAGACGTTTTTAAGAGCGGGTCTCTTAAATTTACAGCGGATTTTTCTTCGTAACTGTCGAATAGGACAAATTGATGATTTAGCTTTTAAGGGTTTAACAAACGTTATTGAATTGGACTTATCTCATAATTTGTTAACATCGATTCCCTCGGGAACCTTTCAAGATATTCCATTTTTGCGTGATTTAATATTATCGTATAATCCAATACAGAAAATCGACAACAGAGCTTTTAAAACGGTACCGGGTCTCGGAAAATTAGATCTATCCTATTGTGAATTACAAGTAGTGGCGCCTAAAGCTTTTGACGGCGTCGAATTACTAGAACTTAAATTGAACGGCAATCGTTTAACGGAGTTGCGTCTTCAAACTGTGCAAACTCTTAGCCGTTTACACGGAGTAGAATTACAAGATAATCCCTGGCATTGCGATTGTAGACTTAGGTCGGTTAAAGAGTGGTTGACACAACATAACATTCCCATGACGATTACTCCAATATGCAGCGGTGGACCCGAAAGGGTTATAGATAAGACGTTTGCCGAATTACATGTAGACGACTTTGCTTGTAAGCCCGACATATTGCCAGTTAGTAGATACGTCGAAGCAAATACTGGCGACAACATAACGGTGCTATGCAAAGCTAACGCCATACCCGCGGCACACATTAATTGGTATTGGAACGGCCGATTATTAGTAAACAATTCTGCTTTTAGTTCGCATCAGAAAATTTTCATATTTGAAGAAGGAAGTTTTCAAAAACATAGCCATTTAGTGCTCACAAATGCTCAAGAGACCGATTCGAGTGAATTCTACTGTGTAGCTGAAAATCGTGCCGGCAATGCAGAGGCGAATTTCACAGTTCGTGTGTCAATGCGAGCTGCCGGTATGGTCACCCTCGGGAGCGGACAGATAGCAGGACTCAGCGCGGCTCTCGTTATCTTGATCTTATTTATACTACTTGTAGTTCTTGTATTACTGGTGCGCCTCAGGAGAATGCCTTTTTCTGAAAGTAAAACACCGGGACAAATAGAAGTAGTGACTGTTGTTAATGGATCGGGAATTCCTAATGGAAAATCGGCTGCATCTCCGGTAACTCCTAATAACGAAACCTCGACATTCACGGAACGTAAAATTCCAAGTGATTTAAATTTTTGCAATCCAGTTCAAAAACCACCCCGTCTTAACGACATTTCGTACACCACTAGTCATTATAATGGAAACGGTAGCGTAATTAATCCTGGTTCGTGTTTTGTGTCGCCTTCGTCGGGTTCTGGAAATAATCCCGATTTAATAAATGATACCAAAATATTAGACGGTAGTGAGGTTGGTCCCACTACGTCGGAAGACACCTACAGCGTCGAAGCATTAGAGCGCCCTGGAAGCGGAGAATATAATAGAAATGTCGATTCGCTTTATCCTTCCGGCTTTTGGGAACACGGAGATTCTGAGACTTACTCTAGGCTTATGAATACTACTAACCCCAGCTTCCATTACGACGACAAGACTCCAATTATTAGTGACGGAACGAGTGCAGGTGGATCCGAGGAGGAATTAGAATATAGAAATCGCGCTGTCGGTTATCCTTTAGACTATGGATTGCCCATTGTTGAACCGAAAGTTGAAACGGCAATAACGACTTCGACGACTCACATAACGTTACCAACAAATGCAAAAACGTTAAGGGTGTGGCAGAAAGGGGGTGTTCCTGTGCTCCCTCCTGTCACCGCTCTGAAGAGAGCGCTGACTCACAACCGAAACTCTCCGGACGAAGGTTATCAAGAAGGCTGTGGTACGGATGTTTAAGTTGTTTACAACTTGCTATATACCAAAGACTCGATGTTCCTAAATGTGTGTTTTTCAGGTGAACGTAAAAAAAAGTTTAATAAGTCCAATGAAATCGAGTTCATTGTGTTTAGTGCTGTGAGTTTACTGAAAAGGATATGTACTTAAAAATTTAGGTGTTAAAAATATATTAATAAATTTTGTGATATCGGAGCTTCAAAAGCTAATTATGGAGTTCTCGGCGAACGACCGACATGTATATAAAAAGTAATATTTGTATATACTATACATAGATAAAGTAGGTTAAGCATTACATGCGGAGGTATAATGTCAGAAGACTGAGAAAGATTGTTAATCAATACTTGTAAGTTAAAAATTTAGTTGATTGCATGAGAACTCTTTTTATGTTGGGTATCTCATACGCCACCCTTAAATTACATACAGCTACAATATTCATTTCTAACTCGTAAATGTGATCATTAAGCGAATTGTTACACACCACATACGTAATTCCCTCCTGTAGGTGCTATTTATTGACATTAAAATGAGTTTAAATTGGCCGATTTTTCGTTCTTTTTTTGCCGAAACATTATTTAACGCCGTAACGATGCTCGCCGCTTTCAAGCAATTTCGTTTATTTTTGCTGGCAATTATTGTTCTCCTTTTTTAATTCGAATTATTCTATATTATTAATTTCTTACGGAACACGTGCCAAATATTTCAATTTGAATTAACGTTAGAATGTAACAATTATTCAAGCTTTCTGACTTTAATGTAAGAGATATCGCGTTGAATAAATTATACAAATGTTTCAAGGAATATCTCGAATTAATTAAATTACTCTCAAACCAATAAAACTAACTAGTAAAAAAGTAATTAAAATACATTGCACAGTAAATCTTACAAATCTGTGACGCGATTATCATTTCTCTTTATTAGTTTTGAAAGAATATAAATTTTTATTTTCGCGTTGAGCCTTTTGTTCGCTGCGAAGCATCGATGCGCCGTTGCGTTGTGTTATTGTTATTATTATGTCAGTTTGATTGGTTTAAAAAATAACGAATTAGGCGTTCGCGTAATGAAGCCAAAAGGTTTTATTGCAAATAACTGATTGTCTATATGTATATTTCAAAAATCTCAAAAATACGAGACGAATTATTTATTTTTGTATTTATTAGTATTATGTGTAGATATTTGTACCTAATATTGATCCGCAACCCAAAATTGTACATAATGTATTAGGTAGTTGAATTGTGAGAAATATCGTCCTGTATTTATTACAGAACAATTTAAATGTCAAGTATTCGTAACATGTCTGTGTATAAAGTAACTAACGTAATAATTAATAATTCAGTATTCTTAATGTTACCATGGTTTACATGATTGTAATGGTGCGAACTTTTTATTAAATTGAAAAACGTAACTTGATATATTTTGGAGTTTTATTTCACATCTCCGTTCCCATTTAACATTGCAAGACGCTGTCGTCTTCTTTATTATATTAAAATTACTCGAAATTTCGTGAATAAAATGATAAGAACCTTTTTGCGTCTTACTTGACGTCTACACAAAAGAACAAGATAATGTTAATTGCCTCTCAGGTAAAACATAAATTTTTTCATTTACAATTAAACACTTTAACCTAATGAACAATTTTTTAATTCTGCTGATCGCAATATTTTTAAACACAAACAACATTTTTAAATTATTGTCATCTTTACATTGCTTTTTAGAAAATTAAATTGCCAAATTCTTATTTGTCAATTTATTTGACAAGTATGTCAAATGATAAGTTCGTCATTATAAAACTGCCACATTGATTGAGCCAAGACTTGAAGAATTTCATTAAATTTAATTAATTTACACAAATCGCAAGGATTTTCTTGTTTTCAACTATAATATTATAAGGACTTGGTGAAATTAATGCCGTCGTTTAATAAAACTTTTCCATTCGCCAAATGTTACTATATATTAAAACAAAAATATCAGGATAATCTTTTTCAAACGCTAACATGACTTTGTGAGAGCTAAGAATTTGGTCCTAAAAATTTCGCTTTCTTTTTAGTTTCTGCAGTGATATGAACATTTTTGTGACAAAGTGTCCTCATGTAGCGTAATGCATTTACTGCATCATATCCCAAGCGTTTTCAGTTCACAATAACTTGACAATGGCAAATATAGCGAATCGTTACCCAGATTAATCATTGCTGACAATATGACAATAAGAAAAGCTTAGACCATGTTGATCTTTCAATGTTGAACTAATGTATCTAGACGTGGACATATATTTCAAAGATATTCTTTAGTTTGAATTTCAAATGTTCTCATAACTGGTAAAAACTTGTAATACTCGCAATACTCAAATATGAGCATATTTGAAATACAATATTGTATTTGAAAATATATTTTCTTTCAGGTATTTCAGATTTCTTTTTCCATTGATTCAGACCCTAAAAGTTTTAGCAATTTGAAACATAATTTACAAAATCTATTATAAATTGGTATTTGAACTACTTGCTCACCCCTAAATTTATCCACCTTCTTATTGCGCTACATGACGTCACCAAGTTATTATTTTCGCAGTAAAAGCTATATAAGAAAATCCTATTTCTCGAGTTTGTTTTTAATTGTTAAATTCCAAGCAACTTTAATTAATTTTAATTTGGCAAAATTTAATATCCAATAGTAAATTTTAAATCTTGACAACCTGAAATATAAATTTTCATAAAAGCTTGATCCAGTGCTGACAGAAGAGATGAATCATGCCATTTATGACGGTAGTATTTTACTAATTTTAATACTAATCAAATAAGTGCCCGATATCATTTTTTATTATAAAATAAATTAATAAGTTTAAACGGCTGACAATATCGTTGGGATTCTATAAATTTAGGATTAATTCATTATGTTATCAATGTGAATTATTGCCATCTTTTTCTAGCATAGTAAATTACGCGTATCCCTCATTAGCTACTACTAATTTTAAAACTATCACGTCTCGAAAAAAAAAGCATTCAAAATTGACAAAGTCGTAGATCGCAAAATTAGACTATTCTGAATAAAATTTCGAGCAAGCACCAATCGTAATGTTTGTTTTAATCTCTGTAATTTTCGAAATACCACCAATTAAATACTTTGAAGTTACCTCGAGATCTCTCTAAAAACACGTAGTAGTTCAGCTTTCCAATTTACGTAAAACAAAAGTTATCAACATAAATCCCTGCATCTCGACCTGTGGCAGGTGATTACTCTGTTTTAAAAGATATTTTCTACAGTCTCAGTTTTTTGGGATTTACTCATTTTTGGTGCACAGAACAACAAAAATGTGTCATGAGTAATTTTTTTAAATTTTAAACAATAATAATTATGTATAATTGGAAAGTTTTAACGTTTCACATGTTAAATTAATAAATAATAAACGTAAATTATGCATATTATTTATTTAACATGTAAAATATTAAAGCTTTTCAATTTTAAAATTGTTTGCATTTCTTGCATTTAAAACAAACAAAACCTACGTTAAAAACACACAAAAATAATATGGTAGTTTTAGAGATTCAATTAACACATACTTAGTAGAATTTTTCACTTTAAAAAAATTCACTATTTTCATTATTTTTTAATTCATGAATATTGCGATTTATTCGGAACAAATCTACTTTTGGATAGTAATATCCTGGATGGCAAAAAACCTACCTATCCAAGTATTTAGCACAATAAATAATATTATTTCATAGTTAGAATTATATACATATATTTCTAATTTAAGCAAATAAGTTAAATTTAAAAATTCATTATTAACTTTTTGTAATTTATGTTTTTCAAATTAGAAGCCAGATAGCTAAATATGTTCGCTTATAGATAGATTTTCTGTTGTCCTTTCTATAGGTACGATTTATATCCGTATTGGAAAACAAATGAAAATTTATACACCTTTTTTCAACTTATATAATTTCAATGGGATTGAAACCATCCACTAAGCGCTATGTATGCAAATTTGGTTAATTCGAAAAACATCGATTTTATTAAGGGTAGTAATAGTATATTACTTACCAAGACTAAACAAATTTCTTGTTACTAGCATTTAATTTCTGTAACAAAATATTATACGGGTAGAGATAAGTCTACTATTTTATTAAAAAATAAAAAAATTAAAAATCTCGAACGTAAAGAAGCTTCAAATGCATTGCTTTACAGCCGTTTTCCGATAAAAGGTATTAAAAACCTCTTACACGCTTAAACATAAAATTGGTAGATTGCGGTAATATTGATTTCGCATAAGCAGTTAGTACAATATTTAGTATTATAGAATTTTTGTAAGTAACAGGTTAAATTTTAATTTTTGAAATTAAATCAATCGAGCTTTTAACTTTAAAAATATAAAGAAATTGTTAATTTAAAAGTGTAGCTAAAATTTTGAATTATATTCGTAAAAATTTTTTTTCTTATATATTTTCTTCCAACTGATATTTTTAGATAGGGAACTATGCGTGCGATTTATTTCATATACGAATAAATAACCCGGCATTATAGATATTTCAAATTTAAAATATTGGTATCTATACAAAAAGCAATAAAGTTCAACAATTAGTTTCTAAAAGTTTGACAATTTTCCGATTGCATTCAAAACCAATATACACTAAATTGTATTTATACTACTATTACTACATACTAAAAGATTAAGCGGCCTTTCGACCGCTTTGACGTTTACTTTCCTTTTTTAATATTATGAAAATGTTGATCGATAATCAGATCGTCGTTACAGAGAAATAGATAAAGTGAGAGATAAAGTTTTCTAAGCCATTATTCTGTCTATTTTTGCACCAATAAACGTAATCAAGATCATTGACCCAATGGGATTTAACTACAGAACTTCATAATATTGAACCAATCACGCAATATTGGCACAATAATGCTACGGATTAATAAATTATAAAGATAAAATATTTGGTTTATTTTTATGGTCATTTAATTGAACCATTAAAATAAATAAAATTTATAGACTGAAACTAAATTATTCGAGTAGATTGAAAAAGATTTATTTTTATATTAATTTTACCTCATTTAAGAAACCTTAAAATGCTCGGTAAGTGACTTTTCAGCTTAAACTTGTGATTCCCTGCAAGTTTTATAACGAAAATCAATAAGCTTAGTAAAATATTGTTTAAGAATTTAAGTATATTGGAATAATTTAACGCAGATGAAATTATATAAAACGAATTTACGACACAAACCGTAAATTATTTTTTTAAAACCTAGATACGTTTTAACTCTAATTAATTGCGTCGTGGCATAGAATATCAATTATTTACTTTAATCGCATACAACTTTTATGGTTCTGTACTGTAGTGATATGAGGGCTAAACTCGCATGCAACTTGATATAGGTAGCTACTTTAAACATGCCAATAAAGTTATTTCAATTTTTGCGTTCTTCAAAGTTTGAATTTCTTTTCTTTTTAACAAAATGCTACAATTCGATTAAAATAATTATACCTTGATATGGTTTTCCTAAACACAATATTATCGTTCCATTAATTTCGTACAATGGCCACTATATCTTTCGAAATTACAATACAAAAAATTAATTTTTAAAATACACTTCTCACGGAAGCTCAATCATCTTTTTTCTACAACATGATATTCATCAATCGTATAAAACGATTTGAGAATCAAATGCTCTTAAAATCGCTTTATTTCTTCTTATATCTACGCTTCGCACTTCAATTGACAGGAAATTAAAAAAGTTTATCGCACAATAATTGGTGTTTCTTCGCGACCTCACCAAACGCATAAGGTGTGGTCTGATATAATTTTAGGTTTTAATATATAGCATAATATAAATTTGTTGTTTCTATCATGTTATTAAGCATTCCCGTTCCCCAAACCCTAAAACAGTTGAAAACTGAAACTATGATAAACCAACCCGAATCTAAACTACCTTACAAGTATAACAAAAATCGATTAACAGGTTTGCTAAGCATATAAAAATTAGCACAAAAAACAAAACTTGTCAAGGTGGGAATGAAGATATAAAAGAACATTATTTTCTTTTAACGAAAATACCCAGGAGCTCGGGGCGTTTGATAACGCAGACGATGCAAACTTATTCATAAATCTCAATCATCAGCGACTCTTTAAAATATATTTTAATTAAAAAAATTTTAATTTTTTTAAATGTGTCGAATCAAAATTTTTGGATGAAACAAAAATGCGAACTGTAAGGTTACATAATTTTATGTAAATAATTAAGCAAACGTTAACATAAAAGCAAGTAATTTTCATAAAATTTTTGTTTTTACTTATAGAGATTTAAAATATTAATATGGTAAATACAAAAATAAAAAAACCAGCATTTCTTTAAAAAGAAACTAGCTGCTTTATACCGGCATCTTTCACAGAAATTAATGTTTTACAAGTGTTTATGATTTTTTACTAAAAATAATCTAAGATTAAAAAAATTTAAAAGGAGAATGTAATTATAGTTTAATTAAGCACTATAATACTTAATTAAAAATGTAATATTCGTAATGTCACAAAAAGCAGCTTATTAAAAGCTATACGTGAATTTTGAAAGCAAACCTGTTTTCTCTTTGTTTTTAGAATAAAAAATTTTTAAAATAAATTAATTTAATTTATTGTTTAATATTAAAATAATTAAACATTAAACTATTATTTAATATTGCCAGTGGAAACTTTTTTCATAATAGGAAATTAAACTTTAGATTTTTCACGTAAAAACTATCTTACTTCTCTGAAGTGGACGGAAGTTAACTCCATTCTGTTGACAGTACAAGATTACATCTATCCTACTTTCTAAACATTATATTATTTAGGTTATTAATTATATAGCCGAATACTACTTAAAAACAAAGATTACTATTACTATACTTTAGATCCATGCATTTAAAACACCTATTGCACTATAGAGAAGTTTTTAACAAGTAGATCGAATTCCGCGTTTTACTTAAAAACAGATTCTTGGCATTCTAGACCCTATACCTTTTGATATCTGCCTTATAATAAAGATGTTTTTAATAAGTGAGCTAGTTGCCATTTTTATTCTTATTTATAATTTTACCAATAGATCCTCAAAATTTTCTATTAAATTATAATTTACGTCCTCAACTACCATAATTTTACAAGAAAATTTTAGAATTCTTTGACCTAGATATCTGGATATTTCTCGTGCAAAATTAGCACTTTTACAAATAATTTGTACCTGATGTATTGTTAATTTTGTACACTTATGTATTATTAATAATACCGGAAAGTTTTCCATTAACAATGCGCCAAAACAAAACTGTTGATTATTCAAACCATTTGAAAAGTTTTGTTATTGCAACCCAATAACAACATATTTTTTTAAATATAACTTTGTTGAGTTAAATTAAGACTTATGCATAGAAATAAACTTTTAAAATATGAATCTCAAGTAAATTGTGTGTATTTAGCATGAACTGTATAATTAAATATTTAGTAAAATTAAACAGAATAGAAATAGCATAAAATAGAATATAGAATTTTAATCGTAAAGTAAAACATACATTACTAGTAAGTTACTATTTAAAAAATATTAACTGGAGACATCCCTTAAATTACAAGTGAATAAAACGAATATTTATATTCTGAAGTATTATAAAATAGAAAAATGAATTTAAAAATGATAGTAATGCGATATAATGTCCTATTTTACGATTATTTTTTATCTTCCATTGCAAACAATTAAGAAAATAAAAAAAAATCATAAAAAATGAAAAATAAAATTAAAACATATTTTAATACAATTAAATTTCAGGGATTATCTTTCTAGGGTTTTTTTAAAAATAATTTTCTACTTATGTAATACTTTTCGGTTAAAATTTTATTAAAGTTCAGTTCAGTTTCGTTTATTACAAGTTAGTTATGCATTTTAGAAGGCAAATAGATAGTAAAAACTTGTAAATTCATTTATAAAATAAAAAATTACCACGTTAAGTAAAGAATAATAAAATTGTAAACAAACATGTAAATATTAATATAAAAATAAAACAAACAAAAACAATACAAATTTCATGCTTGTTATTTTATCTTAGCTTTTTAATGATTAAAAAATAAAGTTATGATTCTATGCAGTATTTTTTAGTTATTAAAATTTAAAATTTACACACTTTTGCATACTTAAGGCTGAAATTTAATTAAGTTTAATAAATTTAAATTAAATTTAATATTTTCATTTCTCTATTCGGTGTGTTGGGAGATTATTTTTGTAAATAGCTGTTCTGGTTAATTTACGGTAGGACTAACCTTAGATTTAAAATACTTCAATTTAAAGTTAACAACCCTACTAGCAATGCTTATTGTACTTTCTTATTAAATCTAGTACTTATGCGCAATAGATTAATTATTCTTTTTTCAGTAATGAATAATAACTAAAGAAGTTTCAACAAATTGACTAACAATATACAATAATAATCAATAGATAAGTGGTTTAGGTAGTGTAACTCGATATTAATCATAAATATATTAATTTTTAACTTGTGATAATTATATCAAGTAAATTTAAAAGTAAACAAGTTAATTAAACGTTAAATATAATTTTAACTTGTTTACTTTTAAATTTACTAGATATTAATCATATCAAATTTTTTAGAAAAATCAAAAAATGCACAAACACTTTTTAAAACTACAATGTTATAAGTTAACACAATATAAATACACCGTATGTATTTCTGTGGACTCTCCGTGGAAAATCTACAATCTCCCTATAGCCTCGGGTTAACCCTGGTGTGCGGGAGCAGTTGGCAATTTCTTAGAGGTCGAAAGGTTCTTACGTTATCAAAATAAAAAAATAAAATATAAAAATTTTAATTTATTAAAAAAACTAATTAATTGTCCAACAATTATCAATAATCCAAATCCAAATTAAATGTAATTTAAAATTTCAATTCCACTTTATGGGGAACAAAGTTTAGATTTCTACCTTTATCCCAATCGCCTTGTTGTGTTTCCCACTATTTGTTCGTACGAATATAATTTCAAATTTTCCAATTTTAAATATTTCACGTCTAATTTGCAATTTTAACTTCTCTTTTTCTAAATCAATCAAAACCAATTAATCTTCTACCGCTCGGTAGCAACTTATAAAAAATTAATCTAAATCAATTTCAAATATCAAAAATAATTATCCAAAATCACACAATAATGCATTCGCATCAAAATTACCCCATTCAAATTAAATGAAAATACTACTCACAATTTCAAAATACCGAAATCTCATATCAAAAATCAAATTCAGCGGGCATACAAAATTTCGCACCCGCTGTCGGCTATAGTTGACCAAAGAAGCCCTCGTCTCTATCTTTTCTCCCCACTCTGCACTTTTCAAAATCAAACTTTCAAAAATTAAATTCACAAAATTTTACAATTCAGCACAGGGTAAGTCGAAATATTTTGTTTCACGACAGTATATTATCGCAAACGTTTTCACCATACTATGGCATCATCAGGCGATGAACTAGAAAGAGAATCGAAAAAAAATCCGTATTTATCGTCCATTACTAACCATACTAACCATTCACCGTACTTACAGTCGATACTTTGCTGGATCGATACTTGGAATTTTGAATTTACTATGATACTTTATAATAAGTGCGTATTGAAAGAATTTGTGCACTAGTTTGATTTGCAAAATGACAAATTTTGATATAGCAATCATATTTAGTACATTTCCTCTTAAAAATATTAAATGTTAAGGGGTAGGTACAAATTGCATCGTTTATCCTTCATACAACTAGGTATGTAATTTTTTTAAATTTGTTTATAACTTTTCGACATACTCCTTCTTATATTAGAAAACACAAAAATAGAAAATAAAACTAATTGATATTATTTACAAACATAAGACGAATGCCAAAAAATGTTGATAACAAAATAAAAAGTACAGGAATGTAATATTATATTATTATTGAGCAAGGTCGTAAGCTAGTAATTAGATCCTGAACTAACACTGCTTTTTTGACTATGTCTTCTGCAGTGGTGATTCGTGTTTTTTTCATGCGGGGAAACCTAAATCAATAATACTATATTATGTTGCACTTATGTATTGATTGCTGAAGGTTCTAATAGTATTCATAATCAAACGCAGACTTAGATTAGAAGTAAGCCTTATATATGCCTTCTGTTTCTGCTTATGTAGCTGAACAATGCTAGAATCAAATTAAAATATTTGAGAACCAATTTTTCTTACTAATATTTTTGGAGAAGTGTCCAAAAATAGAAGACATACATAACCACATCAGAATAACTTGAAAAGCTCAACTGATTGATTGGTGAATAACAAATAATCTGCAAAATTAAAATTTAACATAATCATTCAACTAAGTAATTTGCTTAGACATCATGTAAAAAAACTAGATTACCCTTAAATTACCGAATTTTTCCAAAATCATAATAAAACTCTGAGAAAGAATTAAACAAAATTCGATAATCTATTTGTGACTGGTACTCACAATGGTGAATTATTTGTTCTCCATGGAATCATTAAAAATTTAGAAATGGTTATAAAACGTCCAGGATGTAGGATCAATCGTCTGTGTTGGAATCATCGAGGTCAGATAATTATGTACTTCCGAAAACCGTGATGTTTTAAAACGCAAAATAGAATTATTATAATGTGATTATAAATTATTTTACTTGTAGCATACTTACTGTTAAAAACTTTCTTTATTAAATATAAATATTGAAAAATTAGCGAGTCAGAAACTGCAGAAATAAAAATTATAAATATTTGGAAAGGCGAGAATCCGTATTATATTTATTAAAAAACAAAGGAAATAATTTTACAACAATAACGAAGTCTTTATGGTTAAGGAAACAAGTAGTTTTAATATTTAATTGTAGAAAAAGCCATCGTACACAGCATGACGAGTAGCAATCCGTTCAGCTAGGTACTCCTTACCAGAAGTTCCACACCGCTTGTTTAGTACAATGAAATAATGCTTCAAAGAAACTAAAAAGTAAAATATCTCTCGTATTTTTGTTGCAATTTAGTTTAAAGGTTTTACACTTGCCTGCTCAACATTAGCTTTGAGTCACTAATGTCAGTTCTTTTATATTTTTTCTTCACAATAACAATAAACATGAATAGATATTTGTGTACTTGATATATTTTATAATGTTCTTTATTAATGACTGCAATCAATTGCATAACTTTTTAGTTTTGCAAACTCGAAAGCGACTCGTTTTCAATTAGTCAAATCTTGGGTCGAAAAATAATTATTAAGCAAACAATGAACAATAATCGAGTTGAAAATTTCAATCAGGGATATCTACTATAATATTTTAATTTTGTTTAAAATAGGTAACGTAAGTCTACTTAAAGTTTGGGCCTTGAATAGGTATTAAACTTTTAATTAATATTCTTATGTATAAATTAGTAAATCGATAAGTAGGTATATAAAAACTTGGGAACTTTAATTAGAAATTGTCATTTAAATGAATTTTCAACAATCAAGTGAAAAGTTTAAAGAAAAAAAATATCGAGAAACTTTAAATAAGTATAAAACTTGAATTTTATTAAAAGATAACGACCCAGCAATTTTAACAAATTTATTGCTTACGTTATTAAATCAAAATTTTTTAATTAAAATTGGTAAACTAAATTAAAAATTGTTGAAAGGAGTGATTAACGAACGTCTGTCGTAAAATTTATAGAAACTCGAAAAATTGATTAACTTTTTTCTTTAAATAAAAAAATTATTTTGTAAATTTTGTGTAAGAAAGAAGGAAATTGCGATTCAAGTTACTCCTTAGGATTTGATAGCAATTTAAAGCATCAATAATAAAACAGTCAAGTCAAGTAAATGGATACTTTGAGAGAATTTTAAGTTCCCCAGTTTCTTGTTTTTCCAAAATTTATATGTAATGTGTTATTCATTACTCATTATAATTTAAAAGTAATTTATTTGACGAAGGTTTAGTTACGAATGTTAATTACGGTAAATCATAGAGCGACCCAGTGAAAAAACAAATACTAAATATTTTAACGAATTATTATTGAAATAAATTCGATAATAATAATATATTTATTTTATAAGCACGTTAATACGGTAATGAATGTTATTTAAACACAGTTTAAACAATTTTTATTGAAAATAAACAATGTTTACCTTTTTAAAGCCTTTAACCACCACGAGCTAAAGGCATTGACCTATAGCGATACATCAAAATTGTTATAAATTTAAATTTTTTAGAAAAAATTTTGATTTTATTTATTATTCTATCACAAACATTATTTTAAAAGAAAGCAACCCCCAATGCCCGACAATTAATTAAAATAAGAAATGAATATTGACTTTAATTACACTTTATTACATGTGATATATGTATAATGTTAGGGCGATTTCCCCTTTCAACATTAGCTAAATACCAATTGGGCATCCCACAGCACTAACTGTAAATGAATTAAATATTGTACACTTTGCTAACGACAGCAGCTTGTTCTCGTTATCGCTTCCGCTTCCAACACTAACAAGATCTCGACCATCTCGACGCATATTTTACTGTCAAAACCAGAAATTAAAAAATTCTTTAATTGGATGGTTATTAGAAACCTGCAATGTAAATACATAAAATAAATTGAAATGGGTCGTTATCTGTAATAATTGAAGTTGATAAGTTGAATTCTTTTAACGAGAAAAGCCTATATAAAAATAATTATTCTTTTAATATTTTAAATATGATTGGTAGAAAATGGTTCAAATAAAAACGCTATTAAAATAGCAGTAAATCATAATAACATCATTAAAATTAGGTTTATTTCCCTAATATTTTGTAATCTTGTCGATTACGGTAGTTTAGCAACTTAAATGGGTGACCGTTTTGACCGTCCAAGCATTCATTAGACCGGATTTCTGTAATTTTTAAAAAAACCAAATGTGCTATAAAGAAAGAGAAATAATAGACTTCGATGGCAATAGGACAATGTTGTATCATCTGAGTAAATCATGCATCGATAGCTTCTTAAAAGTTTTTTAGTTTGAAAAAAAATCAGTTCATTTAATTGCTATTTGATCAGTTATTGCTTTTAGTAATTTTGCTGTTAGTTTAATTCTTTTATTTTATTTCATTTTTTTAAATTCGTTTTCTGCTCTTCGTAGCTTAAATTTCAATGCTTTTTGTAAAATCATTAGGTTAAATTACATAATTATAGTTAACTTCAAATTTGTAATATTTACCATTTGTTTTATTATAACTAGAGACCGGATTTTAAGCATTTTTGCTTATTATCAATTTTAAAAGCAGCTCTTTGAAATTTGAGATCTGGACGAATTACATAAAAAGATGTATTTTAACGTATTGTTTTTCTTGCTGTTTTTGCTTTTTTGTGATTTCTAGCTTATTTGCTTTATTTGAATATATTTTCTACTTTTCTGCTTATTTTGAACTTATTTTTGAATAAAACACGGAATGTCCATTTTTTTATAAAATGAAACCATTAAACCCATTACTTGCTTCTTTTTAGTACTTTAGATTGGTAAAGCAGGTTTATAAAAAAAAACTAAGAATGTTCACTGTTATGCCTAATATTATTATATTATGCCTAATTTAAAGAAACACATAATTTTGAAATTTTATAGTTTTGTTTGTATGATATGATAAGAATATTTTTAAAAATACAGGGTATTCTAAGTTGATTTTTCTCTATATTTTCTATTTTCTCTATATTGTCGTGTTTCGAAAACCATAAAAATCATAATTCATTTATTTTGTAAATAATTTTAAAGTTTGAATTTGTTTTATTATTTATTTATTTATCATATTGTGTAAAAAATGTTAGTTAAATTATTTGCTGTATAAATAAGGTGGGGAAAATAAAACAAGAAAAGAGTGGGACTTGAATAGACAGACTTGGGCTGACGCTTCACGTCGAGTAGACTAGCGGACGAACATCATTCCCGCAATAAAAATTTAAAATTGTTATTGTTTGAAAATTAATAAATAAACTTAAGTTGAGTTGATGTTGTTTGCTTTAATTGTGGTGAAGTAGGTGTTTAAAACATAAAAATTGGAAGAATTTGTGATAATAATTGGTTATTTGTTAAAATACGTTTCAGCAAAATTTGTTAGACCAGCTGCAATACTACATGTGGAGCGAGCGCGCACATGAAGTCAAAGTCCATTACCACATGAAAGGTAACAAATTTGAGCATTTTAATTTACGATTTAAAAAACAATTTGAAGAGCTCATAGCTAAATAAAATAATCTATGTTAACTCAGTAAATTTCACATGAAAATTTCACGTAAAAATTGGAAAAGTTGGGGGCATAGCATTAATTGGCATCCCAAACGTAGGGCTTGAAAAATTTTGAAGTTCATCGCATTTATTAACGCCGACCACATGAGGTTTGAATATTTTGAACGCATATTAGACCCTGAGATTATTTAAAATTAACTTGTAAAGGAAACTAAAAACAAAAACGTAAAAATGGAAACGGAACAGAAGGATGAAACTGAAACAATAAACATAAAAAAAATGTTTAAACAACTTATAGACATGAACAAAAACTTAAATGAAAAAATGGATAAAAACACGAGTGATACGAACAAAAACACGAGTGACATAAAACAAGATATCCAACATTTAAACAAAAACATAAGTGAAATAAAACAAGATGTAAACAAAAACTATGAAAAATTAGCAAACAGAATAGAAACAATAATAGAAAATAACAAAAGAAGGAATGGAGTAGATGAAAAAGTAGAAGAAAAGATTAATGCGGGTGGTAAAAGCATAAAATTAGATTCAGTAATAGACAGTGGAGACAACGCAAATAATGAAAAAGTGATGAAAAAAAAGAATAAGGAGATAAAAAGAAAAATTAGTAAATTAATAGTTAAGGAAGAAAAGTTTGGAATTTGTTAGGATGTTTGCTCCACAAAAGTTAATGAAGATGAGGAAAATTTTAAAACGCTGAATTAAGAACGGAAATGAGATTAAGAAAATAAAAGGAAAAATATGGATATTAAAAAATGAAAAATTAACGGTTATAACAGGACAAACAGAACTTGAACAGAAAAATGAAAATCTTGCAATTAAACGAGAAGAACAAAATAAAAATGTTAAAATAAAAGAAAATAGAAAATTTGAAGAATCAAACAAAAAGAAAATTTCAACAGAATCAAAGAGGACAAAATTTAATGGGTCGGAGAAGAGTGTGAAGATGTGGAAAAGTAGGGGGTGGAAGAGAGTGATGCCGGAAATGTTGTTACCAAAGAAAGAAATTTATTATGTCGAAGTACCGTAGAAGAAAATAAAAGGAAAAAAATTTCGGAAGATTTGGTATAAAATTATAATGATTTGTTTATTTATAAAAATTTTATTGAATTAATTTGTTTAACATAAAAATTTGATTTGATAATTAATTATGATTTAATTTGAAAAACATTTGATTATTATTTTAGTTAATTGAAAATTTTGATTTGATGAATTTTATTTTTAAGAGATAATTTGAAAAATTATTTGATTTAATTGAAAAATTATTTGATTTAATTGAAAAAGTTTATTTTTGATTTAATTTTGAAAACATCCATTTAAAGACAAAAGAAATTTTATTTTTGATTTTGATTAACTAGTGTATTTTGAAGAAAATTTGATTTATTTATGTTATTATTTATTTTAAAAAGTATTTAAAAATTTTATTTGTCGAAGCACGACAACTTGGTAATTTTTAATTGCAAACACTTTGCGTTTACAACAAAAATTGAGGGGGTAAAATGTCGTGTTTCGAAAACCATAAAAATCGTAATTCATTTATTTTGTAAATAATTTTAAAGTTTGAATTTGTTTTAATATTTATTTATTTATCATATTGTGTAAAAAATGTTAGTTAAATTGTTTGCTGTATAAATAAGGTGGGGAAAATGAAACTAGAAAAGAGTGGGGCTTTAATAGAAGACTTGAGCTGATACCTTCACGTCGAATAGACGACCCGCAATAATAATTCTTAATTTTGATTGTTAATAAAATAAAAGTAAGTTGATTTGAAGTGAGGGTGTTTTTTTTGTTTTATTTTAATAAGTGCAATTGATCATCGATATAAGATTTTTAAGAAGTGCGAATTGTTAAAAAAATTGTGATAATTTTGGTTGATGCGTAAAATTAAATCGCAACAAATTTGTTTAACCAGGCGTGGCCAGATGCAAAAAACCGTGTGCGCCTGCAAGGCCACATATAACAAAAAAAAGTTGAGCATTTTTAATTTACAATTGAATTAAAAACAATTTGAAGAGTCTCTTGTTCAAAAAAAAATGAATGAATCCGAGCACAGAGTAATTTTTAGAATTAAGAAAATTTTATAGATTTGTATAGCTCGGACCATGTCAATATAATATATTAACTTATTATTTGATGAGCTGTAAAAGAATTTATAATAATGTATAGGTTATTATTATATTATATGTAATTTTATTAGATTTTCTAGCAACAATAATCCAAGTGCAAGAATGTACATAATGCAAATCTCCCAGGTTGCTAATCCTTGCAACATGAATGATCTTTGATTTTTGAATGATCTAGAAATTAATTTTTGTTTATCTTATTTTTTGACAAAATAATACCCGGGCATAAAAAGACGACATAATACCACTAGGAAATCTTACAATTTGCACACAAAACCTCCAGTTATTATGCAATTTTACAATTTTCACCAGAAAATCGGCTAGAAAAAATTGTTTTACGATACTTCAAAGCATAACAACACGAAAATACATCATATATTTACAATTATAGTATATTTGTACATAACTACTATTTATAGGTTTATTACAACAAGCATCGTTTTCCGCAACTAATACGCTATTATTTCCTGTCTTTAATGTTTAAAATAATATCACACATAATAATAGTGTAATTATTTAGAAACTTTTCTTATGTTTTAAAAATTCATCACACAATAATTTCAGAGTCCCAACGTATTAGATTTAAAAATATTTTTAACATTTTTTTCGTCATTCATCGACGCTGCATTCTTCTCGGTGTTACAATAACTTTCTGTTATTTTCCATCCTTTCTTTTACTTTTTAATCCTTTATAAAACAAGTTGTTAATTCCCGTTATTCTTTTTGCTGTTCATTTTTCTATTGCATATACATACAATTTCAATGTTTTCTTTAAATATTTATATTTAAAAACTTTTATTGGGACCTTAATTCTGGAGCTAACTAGAATTTAATTTTAAATTTTCTAAACAAATTTTTATTAATACACTAAATATTTCTATTTTAAACTTGATCTTGAAGTAAAATTGAAATTAATTTTTGATATAGGTAAAGATGTATTTTTTTATATATTAAAAAAAATTTAATTGTCCATGTTACCAATACAATAGAATAGTTAATTATGTAAATAAGGAGTGAACGGTGCAGGATATTTGAATTTTTGAACCAAACTAAATCACGAGTTATAAAGCAATTTGATGTAATTGTGTTATTAGTTATTGCTAATTCGCCAATAAATACCAGCAATGCAATCGAAAATCAAATTACAATTAACCGCAATATTAGATTAAACGTATTGTTTAATACAATTTTTTGCAGTAAGCGCCTGCATCGTTAGCATTAGGTAAAGAATTTTTTATAACGTTGTGTATGCGGGTTGGAAGTGAGGATCTAAATGAGTAGAAAAAGTCTCTTTCCTTTTATCCCAGCTTTACTGTTCCTAAAGAACTTTTTAGATAGCCCACTCATACTGAATACAAATATATTTAAGAAACAGCCAAAATATACTTTTTATATAAAATTCTACTATTGGGATATTACAAAAATGTTCCTTTATGTTAACTATTAGAAAACCAATTTTTCTATAAATATTTCTGATATCTAAATAATAAAATCATAATTTTGTCTATATTACGAAATCTTTTTGGAACAGTTTAACAAATTTGCGAACATCTGCAGGGTTGATTTTTAAAAATTAATTAAATTACCAGCAGAAAGAAAAAGGTATTTGGTTAACATTTCACTGTTTCTAATTTCAATCGATTTAAATTCAAAACAAGTTAAAACGTTCCAATTTTAATTTTACTCAAAATGCTTGCATTATTAAACGCACAAGTATTTCTTAACGATGTATAAACTTTCTATTTTACTTAACAGTTCACTTTTATTCTTTTCATCGTTCTGATTGTATATTTTCTTGAAACGAATCAAAAAATTTTATTTTTTTTGTAAATACGCTTTCAGGTTGCAGTTTAAAACAATCAAGCAATTGATGTTCTGATATTGACGAAATATAAGCAAAAATGCCCAAAACAGATTAGAAAACTCCATTGGCAGTCATAATGAATACTTCGATATAATACCAATTTTTTGATTACTTATTTACTTGGAATCAAATTACTCGGCAAATCAAATTCCATTTTCTTTGAAAATACTTTAGTACAAATAATATAAATTTCAGTTTTCATTATTTATCAAGTCTTATTTAACACACAACTTCTAATTTAATCAAGAAGCACCAGCAGATCCTATTCGGCAAAATATTAGTCGTATTTGTAACATTCCAAATTGAATGTAATTAATTACAAATTATTTCTTAGAACTACAGAAAATTATAGTGATATATAAAATACTATACATATGAAACAGTCTGTATTTTTTTTAACTAGCATACCAAAACTTTGACAGTAGACATTTCTGTTGTCTGTAAAATTTACGACTTGGTCAGATTCCAGAGCCAGTTATTGTTGTGAAAACAAATAATTAATTGGTGAATTTTAGCAACATTAAGAATAACCACAAATTGTAATAATTACAAAGTTTATATTGTCGTCAAATCTCGTCCGTTTAGGTCCAGGTTTAGTTATTGAAGTTAGAACTGTTTGATTAAAATTTAAAAAAATTCAATTTTTAAATTTTGTTTGTAATACTTAATTACAAAAACTGATCTTTCAAAATTTGCTTAAAAAATTATACATAGAGTTGTGCTAATTGACATTTACTAGTACCTAATACAAATTTCTGAATGTTGTACTGAAATTATTTTATAAAGTAACCAATCAAAAAAAAAATTGTTAATAAGTAATTGTTTCGTAAAATCTCTCGTCAATATAATATGCAATAAAACTTGACACTGTATAGCATTTACATTAAAATGTAAGTTCGTGTGTCATATATTCCCATGTACAATATGACGAAAAAATTTAACTTTATCAACCACTTTCCCCGATTCTATAGAGCTTAGTAACATACACAAAATCACATTTTTCCCATCGTAGGAATTATTATGATTTTAAAGTAAAAAGTGTTTTAAATATCAAAAATCTTTGGTGAATAAATGTACACCTTCATTTGAGAAAATTATTATTAATTACGCTGTAATTCTTATCTAGCAGTGTTTCCTTATTTCATTGTGAAAATGGACGATAAACTGTTATATTATTGTTTTTTCAAAATTGAAAAAAATACTCTAATGAATAACCCTAAAGCACATTGTTAAGTATAGCAGTAGATTACACTTAATTTAAATAGAATTTACACATTTTGTATATTATGTTTGATGGGTTATAAAAGCCCATTAAGTTTAGGTGGTAATAACTTAAAAATTCTACAAAAAAAGGGGTTTAAAATTGTAAGTAATGCATAATATTTTGGTATTTATGTAGATTAACTTTGTAAAAGTTTGCAATACAAAATAAAAGGGTAACCGCGCTCATTATAAAATTATATGAGCTTTTATATTCACCTTTTAAAGGTGCAGGATATTTCAGTTGAAGTATCAGTTTTTTAAAAAAATAGAGAAATCTTAAAAAAGTTTTGTATTATTGTAATAATAGCATTTTCAATTTTTAATAATTAAAATATTATTAAAAATATTTAAATATTAATTAAATAGTTGTACTTGAAGTTTTAAATTGGTTAATACTAAAATTTTAGACCCCACTTGCAAATACAACAATATTACTAAATTGTTACATAATATGTTAAAAATAATGCATGAGATTATGTAAATTGTTGTTTACTTATGAAGTTTGTTTAGGTTATACCCCTTAAATGAGGTATGCGATTGTACATAAGGGTTAATTAATAAGCAAGTGGTTTATAAAAACTTCTGTAATACACAGTTACCTATGCTTCATAGTGGTACTTGCACTTCCGTTAGTAAATAGCAATTTATAATTAATAATAACATGTAAACTACAGTAATTTGACTTAAGCTTTGGTTTCCTATTAGATTATTAGATTTTAACTGAAAATCTTATCCAATTGTTATGGTCCATTCCCTCACGACCGAATTGGGTAGATTAATAAATTTATGATAGATAATAAATATTTCTTAGATAAACGTAAGGAACCTTGCTTAATCTTGTGAATTATATTAACAACAATATAAATAAGCAGTTACTATTACGAAAACTAGTAAGTAATTGTTGGCACTTAAAAAAAATAAATATATCGAGGAAAAGAGTTTAAAAAGATTTCACAATAATTTCGCGCATCAATGAGGACCGAAAACCATGAAAAACTTCTAAGTTGAGTGTCATCGATTACAAGAGAAGAAGAAATGTCGAAATCCAAAACACCGTTGACTAGGAACAGTGAACTGCAAAAAAAATTATTTTTTAAAGTTTTGTGTTTTCCCCTCTTTAAAAAGGCAAATTTTAACAAGCAGTTTTCACGATTTGCTCGAAAAGTAAGGTAATCTAATTTCTATTTTATTTTATTCTCTCGCGGAAAAACTTGGATAAACTTTGGTTATTAATTAGAAACGTACATTTTAAGAAAAAAGGAAATAGTTAATTGGTGACAAAATATAAAACTCTATAAAATTAGGCCCAGTAGAATACTAACCTGTTTAAAAAAGCCGCAAAATTAATATTGAATTTGTTTATGCAGAAAATTGAATCCGAACATATGAATTCATGTTTCTTAGCACTACAAAAAAAATTGAATTATTTAGTTCGAGTTGCTTGTAGGATAGACGACAAATAATTACTTGGAATAAAAAATGTTTTATCTAGCACAAACATCCTAAAGATCTAAAGGAAACTTTTGAGTAAAATAAAATTACCCATTGTATCTACCTACTACTTTATATACAAAATTAATACAGGCACAGACAAATTCAAGTAATAATGACAGTTCGCGTATCTCTACTGTTGGTTTTTCCACCAAACCATATTTTTGTCGCCCAGACAAAGTAAGGAAATAGTTGAAAACTTGAAACGTTACATGTAAAATGGGTTTTATTGCTCATTTTATTCAGGAGTTACTGGTTTACTACTGTCTAGACTGACAAATAACACAAAAAAAATTGTAGAAGTATTCTGTTTCAAAATTTATAAATCATAAAAATAATTTCTTAAAATCAGCTCACATGACCGTAAATTCAAAATATAATTACAATGTAAAAGGTTGAAATTGTGCTTTAAAGTAATATTTTTACCGGTTCCAAGGGTACTCTTCGTCCTGGGCCTTGGATGATACACATTTAATGAGATAAAAAATGTTTAAAAGTTTTTAAAATTTCTGAACTATAGGTTATAAATATTGTTTAAAAGAAAAGTTAAAAGCTTTATTAAAAAGCTCAATTTGCAGATTGTGAAATATTGTAATTGATATTAATAAATATTTTCTGGCTATTTTATATAAAGTATAAATTATGTGGGTATATGGTTTTTACTTATAAGGGCAACAGAATTACATTATCTAAACGCTTTGCGGCAAAGTAAAAATGAGATTTCTGTTCTAAATTAGACTAAAAACCTGACAAATGCAAATTAGAAGCGTATCTCGTAGCTGCACACTAGGTTTAGTGTAAAGTTGTTGGGATTGTTAGTTATCTTTTGATCCATCACAGCCGTTATCAACATTAATCACTTGTGACAATGGTGCCCAATGTGTTGTCCTACTGATATTTGCTCATAGTAGTTCTCTGCCGCTAACATACAACAGAACAATTAATTTTGAAGCATTAGCTACGTTCCATAAGTGCAAAATGAATTCCACTTGTTCTTCCCTCCGTCGTGCATAAAATTCATTAGTAATTACATAATTTCGCTCAAGTTATTTGCGCACAATTTGGCATTCCACCACCACACATATTTCTCTTCGCTATAAACATCTACACAATTGGATGTTTTAAAAGCTCAACCCCAAAGAATCTTAATAATGTTGCAAATAAAATATAAAAGTTTTAAAAACAATGACAGTAATAAATCTTATTTGAAATGTAACATAAAATTTTAAAATAAGTTCCATAAAATAGCTTTATGTGCACTTAAAGGTACACGAGTATGACATTGAGTTATGGTAACAAAAATCTCTGATATGTAAAGAATAATAACACAATACCTTATTTGAGAAATATTTATTCTAAAAGTTGTATTTCGCATTTTGTTAACTTCAAACGTTTTTTACATAAAAGACGGCTTTTGGGAAAACAAAAATAAAAACCTAGTTCAATAATTTGTAAGTATTATTTAAAGTTTTAAAAATTTAATTAGCTAATTCCGTTGGGGATTTGAAAATTTTGGTCTGTAGCGCAACTTAAGTTAATAAGTTTTGTTTTAAATTTCCAATCAAGCTTGAACATTAATCATCTACTTCACTGTGCGACAACGCATAGAATAACTTTTCGACATTTTTACATAATTTATTATTAAAATTGTTATTTCATTATGTTAGGTTAGTACTGTATAATTAAATATATGATTGCTGATATCTTGCACATTTAATAGAATATTTAATTATTTAAGCTCAGCTTTTACAATAAAACTATTAATTTTCATTGGTTGATTTATTTAAATTTAAAGTTAGGAATTTATATTTTCCAACTCGTGACCAGTCTTTCTCGTAATCATTTACACGTGATTATGAACAGAGTAATTATTACTAACTGCTGTAGTTTATGAAATAGTTATTCAGCTTGTACAAGAAAATAAACAGCTGTTGCATGATCTCTATAGTACTGCAAATTGCATTATTGGGCCAGGATAAACTTTTGATAGATCTTTTCGAGCGATTATATTCAGAGCACGACTCGCTTGCTCGTATGATATTGCCCACCGCATTGTTATTGACCTAACCACAACCACACAAATACCAAAAATCACAATTTATAAATACCAGTTACAAAATACATAATATCAAAAATAAATACCGTACGCACTGAAATTTCTACAAAATTAAAACATTGTTTCTCATTCATTCATATCAAGAGCAGCATATTTCGCACAAGAACTTATTGATTTCCTATATCTACACTCATACAAATTTCAATATTCACTCAACTTAGTAAACTTTCACGCTCAGTTTTAATATACTTTTATTAAAAGTGTTCACATAAGAGGTCACGCTTACCAGAAGGGATGTTTACACGAGCTCGTGTAAACTTTTAAAAATAATCAACCACAGAAAATAAGTAAAAAAGTATTTTATTTCCCGCCATCTAATATTCAGTGACAAAAATATTTTCCATATTTAAGAAGATGTTTTTCTAAACGTAATGTATCAGTTCAAAAATTATAATAACCACCCTTACGAAAAATAACTTTAAGTTTAAACTTATAACCCAAATAAATTTCTAAATTACACTTTTATAAAAATTTCGAAATTACTTCTTCAAGTAGGTTGCAGCGTTTACAAGTTATTTCCTTTACAAAGAATGCCTACTATAATAAATGCAGGCAATATTATAACTACTATTCTTATCGGTCAATGTATGCAAATAATTTTTCTTTTAGAACTTTGCCCAAGGTTTGGAATTCAACGACAATTTAATTTAACTTTTATTAATTTTTAGAATATCTTGAATTCTAAGGCGAATAACACAAAAGAGAAACAAATTTCGTGAAAGTTGTTGCCTGAAACAAATCACATAAAACATTTTTTTTTAATCTTCTAACTAGAAGAAAATGTTTTTTATTTTAATATAGTATGTAACCCAAAGCCTATATTTTTCAGACATCTAAACGCAAAATTTCAATTAGAAACCGAAAGTTTGCAGTAAATGTAAGCAATCGTAGCGTGAAAGGCAACATTGGTTAACAATTATTCATTTGGTTAAAATATTAAAGTTTGTATGATTTTCTTTATAATTTATTTATTTTTGAAAGATAGTAGATGTGATTATATTAATAATTAATTTTACCAATTACACAATAAGAGATATCTGTCTACCCTTTTCACATTTAAAGCTACATCAATTTGTTTTGAAATTATAGTGGTAGTCCGGGGTTACAATCACTATTTAGTATTTACCAAATTACGTTACGAAGTAAAATGAGAGAATATTATTTTAATTTTTTTCAACGCTAAAATAAGGGAACTTAAAATATACGACAATCTAAAAAAATTACGTTTTAACCGTAGTATTTGTTCATGATATAAAACAACATGATGTAATAAAAGAAAAGCAAGTAACATGCAAAAATTAACTTGTATGTATATTTTTAAATGATGTTATATGCCCAAAGCGTATTTAATATCGTAATTTTTTAATTAGAATTACGCATTAATTAAAAATCCCGAAAACATTAAAAATCTAGTGTTTTTCAAAAAGCGCATTATTTACTGGAGTGTATATTTTGCTATTATAAATGCAGTGTAATGATAAATTAATAACAAATTTTAATCAAATACTACAATGCGTTTATGAATACACGTAAAGGATGTTCTCATAATTTGCTGATATTCTAATTTCAAACAAAGCCTCAAATTGTAGTGAACAGAATTAACAATCATATTTGGTTATAAATAAACAATATTAAAGCTGTGTAGTTCAAAGGTTTCTATTCTATATTTTAGTGCAGGTGTAATGTTAATTATTTCCAAATAATCTTCTACTCTAAAATAAAATAAATAATAAACTACAACCTCGGTAATCCGAAACAAAGATGTTTTTGTGAAATATTTGTATGTATTCTGTACATTGTTGTTCTATTACGCATCTCTCTTTGGTTCATTCACATACTACCAACCCGAAAGCTTTAAATTCACTCTTTGCTCAAGTTCACCCCACTAGTCAAGTTAACTCCGCTTCCCGGTACTTAATTCCTTTAGTCAATAACCTATCAAAAGTTGACGTATTTATATCGCATTAAAACTTACATTATATTGCGCAGTACAAATTTTGCAAACGAATTTGTAATAAATTAAATTGGTATATTGAACCCATTTCCTTTTCTTATTGCTTATATTTAATTATATTCTTGTACACAAGATTTACCTGATTTATAGATACAAAAATAATAATAATTATACAAGCATTTATTGATTTGTTAGTTCACTTATTTATTATTATCATCTAACAATAATTTATTTGAGTAAATAATTTATAAACCATTATACTATCAGTATAAATTTAAAAAACATTCATGTCAAAATAATTTTAAAATAATTTGAGTAGTATTTATTGATTTCTGTTATTTTACCTATTTATTATCTAATGATAATTCAATTGCGTAAATAATTTACTAAAACATTACATTGTTTTGCGTCAGCACAAATCTAAAAAGCATACATGTTACAATAATTTGAATTGTTTCCTTTTATTACCAACCAAATTTTCCAAAAATAATTTTTACATAAAAGAATAAGTCGGTAAAGGCGTTAAAAGATTTATTAAAGAGTTACCATATTATATTTTATTTTATTTCTGTAGTCGATGAGATAAAAAGGAGTAAGCAGGATAAGCTTACATAAACGTATGCCTTGTCAATTACATTTATTCCCCTTCTGAACTGTGATTGATTACTTAAAATTTTATGTTTTGGCATTGTTTTTTAACAACACCGAAAGTGTATTATTATTTTTGTACAGCATATTCACATGATAAAGCTTGATTTTTGTTCTACCAATTCATGAAACTTTAAAAAAATACAGGAGAAAACTTGTAGTTTGAATATTTTTGTACTTTGAACTGTAGAAATTCTAAGCAATTTATTTTATGAAATTTGACTCAATGTACACAGATCTTCTCCAATATAATAAAAAAATTTTTTTTAAGTTATCTTATCTTCATAAGATATATATTTCTCTATAATTTCTTGTTATGATTTGTTGCTATTATTTATTTTCATTTAACTTCAGTTCAATAAAATTAAATCCAATATGGTTTCATTTCAGAGAAAAAAAATAGGTAATATAATATCTGTTTGTTTTAAAAAAGAAACTTAAGAGCCTTGTCAAATAGTTAACTTGTGTTAGAAAAACAATTATAAAATAAAGAACATACACTTTTTAAACTTGGAAACTAGTTTTTGGTTTTATTTGGTAGATGCGCGGTTTTCTTTAGTTTTCTTATAACTTTCCCACTATCAGTATATATCACATACTGTAATTTTCTTGAAAATAATATACGAACTTTGTGTACTTTCTTTGAATTTACATTTTCTTACCCAATTTAAATATATTACAGTAATTTTTGTTTAATATAAGTTGTGAAAAGTTAATACGATTTATTATAATCAAATTTATATAATAATATAATAATTATTATACTGTAAGGGTTCAAAATTGAGGAAGTTATATTAGTTAATTTTAAGTACCGCACTGGTCCATTTAAAATTATTCGGCCCTGGTAAGACTAATAGCATTATATCTGAAGAACAGAAAGTTCAAGATCAAAGTAGAGGGGATCCGTTCATCCGACAGAAGGATAACGGCAGGAGTACCCCAAGGCTCGCTACTTTCAGCAACCCTATTCAACATTTATGTAAGCGACCTACCCAAGAATAAAGAAACAATAGGAACGCTATACACGGATGACAACGCTATCATCGCTACTTCACAAAACCCCACAGTCGCAATATGACGCCGCCGTCATGTTTACAAACCGTCGTCAGGAATATGAAGATATCAAAATATTCGATAAGAAAATTCCGTGAGTGAACTCTACCAAGTACCTAAGAAAACACCTAGACAAAAACCTCACGTGGATAAAACACATCGACGCGATCAACAACCAAGCTAGAGAAGCCATGGCTGCACTAATTCACTCATCGGGAGACGCAGCCAGATAGAATAATACCTCAAAGTAAAACTGTACAAATCCTTAATCAGGCCCATCTTAACGTACGCAGCACCGGCATGAGCATTCGCGTCAAACAGACAAATGAACCGCTTAAATATAGTACAGAACATCGCGCTGCGCAGAATATTAAAGGTATTCTACATGAAACCAAACAAGTCTATCCTAGCTGATGCCAAATTCTACCAAATAAAGACATTCATAAAGAAACTAGTCGAAAAACTGTACGAGAGATGCCAGGACTCCAAAAACTCCCTAATCGCATATTTAGGCCAATATAATATGGAAGATTTCCCCGCCAATAAGCATCCTAGATTCAGTCACAATAAACACTCCCACCATAGAGGAGAGAAACGAAGAAACAAAAATGGAAAGCGGTTAAGCGCTAGCCCAGCCTCAATCAAAACAAGCCTTTCTCACTTCTCTCACCAATATTAAAGTCAAGTCAATATTTTGTTTCTAATTTAAACATTTAATTCACCTCCACCCCCCCGATAACTCCTTCCTGCGGAATCTTCAAACCAAACGGGCAACTGACTGACGAATTACGGAATCTCTCAGGAACACTAGGTTTATTTGCTAGCCAAGAGCGACCAAAATCTTTTTTTTTTTACTTTTTAAGCTGTATATTTTATTTTATCTTTAGTTTTAGTAGCACATTATTTTTATTTATTATTATTATTATTTTTATTATTATATATTTTTATTTCTAGCCTTAATTTTAATTTATTCTAATTTTTAACTTTTACTTTTTATTTTGTTTCCACTTCTGGCCCCTTTTTCATTCTTAAAAATTTATTTTTTTCTTTAGCCTCTGTTCGATCCACACTGAATAGTATGGAAAGAAAACGCGATAAGGCTCCAGGCCACTTCGGGGTTAAGTAATCCCACCAAAATTACCCAAAGCCAGGTTTTTCAAACATCAGATGAAGGAGTTTTAAGACCGCCTTTGGCTGCCACGCACTCCATTAGCCACTTCATGCTTCTGCTTCTTTAAAATTATTATGTAATCCAGGCTGTAATTTTATTATTAGAAAAACACACTTTTGTAAATTTTTGGTGGTGAAATTTTCAATATTACAGGAAAGTGAGTCTTTTCAAATTCAACTCAACTTCGTATTTACCTGTTATAATGTTTATTCAGAATTAAAGTTTTGTTTAATTTTTTTATATACAAATTTTGTTTTATAAAGAGAACCAATTTAAAGTTTTCCTCCGTTATTAACAAGTCATTTTTTCCTTGATATTAGAATGCAGTTCGTTTTCATCTTCCACCACGACTGGGTTGATATAATTGTTTGTTGTTGCGGATTTAATTTTGAGGAACACAAGCTTTCAGTCATCAGCTCTACGATAAGTGTTTTGTGCCATCCTTACGTTATTTATTTAATTCATCATCATCATTTCCGTCAAGGGTTGCCCATCTCTTCCTCAATCTTCCTACATCTCTGCGTCCTTGGAGTTTATAATTGTATGTTTTCGGTGGTATCTGAAGTCGATGAGATAAAAAGGAGTAAGAGATTTGGGCCTTAATGTTGGTTTTCCGCTCTATTTTTGTTACTAATTATAATTGTCTAATTTTTGGGTGTAAATTACACCTGTAATACTTGTGATAAGTATAGCTATACTAGACTTATTATTGCATTACAAGAAATGCGATTGTGTTTTTTTTTTGATCACAAGAACTAAATTATTTTGGTTGCAACTCAAGTGCATTTATATTCTTCTATCTTTAGTACTTTATGATTTTAGGTAGCAAGATTTTCAGGAAAGAAAATTTTCAGGAAAACTTCAGCACTTCCTTTATATTCCTTTTATCTAGGAAAGAACTCGCCGATCCTTTATCTCTTTCTCTTGTTTCATTAAAGATAGCCAAGAACATTGCCAAAATAAACCCTAAAATTGAAGAAAATTCTATTATATCCTTTTTTTTATTTATTTAACAACGTAACAATACACCTACATAAATATATTTATTTAAATATAAAAAAAGCTTTACTTCAGGATTCTTTCTAGTTCCTTAATGTTTCGTTCATTAGGCATAAGCTTTTATGCAGAGCAAAATTTAAAAATTATTATTTACAAACAAAAATTACCTTTGAATATCTAAAAATTTTAATCAAAATTAAGTAGACATTTTCAGAACGTTTAAAAAAAGTTAGTAAGAAAACAGACAAAAAAAAGTTCCTTGAGTTAAAAGTTTTTTGTAAATTTGCTTTCTTTCGCTAACAAAATCGTGATAAAAATACGATATAATAGCTTTATATAACATTTATATAGTATCAAGATTTGATTAACATAATAAAGTAAATATGCAATAAACGGAGGCGAGTATAATATATTAGTGAACATTTTCGTGTTTTATTAATTATTAATTGTTGTAATAATTATTTTTATTTAGGAAACAAAAAAGAATATCGCATGTTCAGAAAGGAAAAAATTGTAGCTGACACCTGCGATGTGCAGAAGCAGTCTTCATAACTTATTCGGTTTTATGTTTGTTATTTGTAACACTTTGTATAAATAAATAGTAGATAAGTAGGGTTTTATAATAATAATAGGTAATAATAAACTGTTTGTGTTGAGTTTGTATTCCAACAATTACAGACGATCAACAGAATACATTATATTAGCTCCGAATAAAACATTAATGCCATATAATCTACCAAGTGTAGGCAATAAATTTGGCCAAATATAAGATGACTGACTAGAAAATATAATTAATGGGTTAGCTTCCGTTGACTCTCCCATAACCTACAGATCGATATTGGGCTTTAGATCACAGCAGTGTGATTTAAAGCTCTTACCGTTTTCGGTGTTGACTTTACGCCATACTCTTAGTCTTAAAAGACATATGATCATTTCTGAGAACGTCAAAATATAATTATTAAATTAAATTAACATTAGCTTCATTTTAGCACCGAGTCACTAAAGTACTTTACTCCACGAGAAGAGTGGCACTACTTTACTACTTCCCACCATATTTTTGTTTTAAAAATAAATTTTTTCACGAAAAATTACACTTTAACTTTGACAATTTATTATTGGTAGACATACAGCAGTGAACTTTTTTTTGTAAATGGTTATTATACTTTAAATAAATAGTGATTGATATTTTTCATAAAAATCTAACAATTCCAATAAATTTGAGTTGTAATAGCTTAAACATAATAATAATGCATTCGTTTTGCAATTTACGGGTGCAGAATAAATATTAAATTATAAATAACATTAATCGAAATGGGGTTTGTTCTGATTATTAATTTTATCTTAGAGAAGTTGTTTAAAATAAGCTATTGTGAACACAAAGCAATCTATTTAGAGGCAAATGCAATAAATTGTAAACAAAGTTGCTTAATTATGTGCAAAACGCGTCCACGTTTTGCACCATATGGCACTGAGAAGTTTTGATTTCAATGTCCAAGTTACGTGACCGTAAAATTTTTAAGTTATTTTAACATATAAGCTGGTCTTGTCGCTCCACGCAAAAGTTTAAAATTTAATCAAATATATTTCAAATAACTTGAAGTATTGAATGTTTTATTTTTACATTATAAATGACTATTTTAATCGATTAATTAAAGGTACCTAATGATATCACTGTTGAAACATAATCGTTATCGAACGCTTGCAACTTTTCACAATAGTTGGTATTGATTGGTTGCATAATAAATAATTTATTCAGCGGTCATCTTACGTAGAATGTGGGTTAGCATGCACCTCTGATTGGTTTATTAAGAAACTAACGGGGCCAATAAGAAATGCCTAATTTATTGATGTAGTAAAACAGATTTAATATCGGTACATTATTTTTAACATGAATACTTAGTTACAAAGTAGCTCAGTTTGCAACGCAAATATTCGTTTATAAACAGTAGCAGAATACAAATAATACAATATTTATAACTTTTGTTATACATTTTTTCGTTTGTAAAACAAAAAGTAGACCATAAAATAGATAGTATGAAAAACGCTGGTTTACCTCACTCAAAGGTGTATTATAAAATATTGGCATGTTTTAAAACACAAATAATATATAAAATAAATATTTAACAAACAACAAATTAGAGTTGGATAATTTAGAATAAGAAAAGAATTAAGGTATCTCAAAATTAGGTTCCAAGTAAAGCAAGGTATTTCGTGTAGCTCTAGATTTGATGGGGCAATAAAAGATTTAAGTAATTCAAAGATCTAAAGAAGTCTAAGAAAGTCGGGAGCTATCTGAGGTATTCTACGACAGTCCCACAAAGTCTGTGAAAGTCTGAATTGTAGAGCGAAACAGTTATATTTGTCATACATAGAACAACGTATGTGCTTCTCGTATTCTTCTACGAAAATCCCACCTGATACCATCCAGAGCCATTCCAAAACTTTGGCATAGTAGCAAACAAAAATAGACCTTACACTTATTATTGTAATTTAGTTTTAATTTCAATTTTAATTCAATTTACCAAATTCAGTGCCAGTTAACCTACCATCAGATGAGATAAATCGGACCGCTACTCCGACGCGATGCTCTGCTCAATCAACATGATCATCACAATATGTTGTTGTTGATACGCTACGCTACGTTGATACGCTATCTAAGTGTTGAGGATTCCAATGCAACGTTTTTTTTATCATATTATAACCCCCAAACTATACAATATCCAATATAATTCAGATACTTATTTGTGCATTCAATATTATTTAATACCCAAGTACAAAGTTATAAAAAATTAACCATGATTTACTTTCAAACTTGAAAATTATATATCCAATCCATGTGAATAATGTATATGTAAATTTCGTTTCCAGCAAATTATTTACATTGTTTACAATTCATAGTAAAGCAGGTAAAACATTTAATAAACGCATACAAAGTTCATAGGAAATGTCAACAACACTAACAAAACGTTAGTTAAGTGCTTACCTAACTAGCGATTTTCCATACTACAACCTATTGTTGCAGGTTAAATCTGTTTTAATTAAAATTTATAAACTATGCTTTATTGACGTTTATTAATTAATAGTTAATTTTTATACTAGAAGATAAAATTCATTTTATTGACGAGCGAAATATATTATTTCACGAGATTAAAAAATAAGATAGAAGAAATCCCATTTACAAATTGAATTATTATTTGACAATTTTTATTTTAGAATAAATCAAACATACTTTTTCAATTTCGCCAGTAATTTCAGTAAAAATAAAGTACTGCATTTACTCTTGCAATTAAGGTGTCACTTGTTCTATTACTTGTAGTTGAACAAACAGCACTTTAACATTTACTATAAAAAAGAACTAATGTTTTTAAACATAATATAAAACAAAAATACAATACACACTTGCATGTGTTGGTATGATGCTAATCGCTTGTTTTTTTGCAAATCTACTGTCTCCCGTTAACAAAAGCGTGATATAAATGCTTTAAAAAACCTATCAGATGTGTTTATATAAACAATGCAGCTATGCAAAAACTGCGCGACTAGTGTACACTAGTCCACACTAGTGCTGTATATCAAATGTACTATGTATTTTCTGCAATTAGATCTAAAAAATCAGAGTTTGTTAATTTTTGTATGAAGTCGTTATTTTTGGCACTAATGCACAATTTCTTTTAATGTTTCGATAATTTGAACAAGATCTAGCTCGAATATATAAAAGAATATTATAAAACTGTCTATCTCTGTTGGTTATCCTTCCTTTGATAATTTTACAGTGCAAATTTTTGCGTAAATTTCTGATTGCCTTAAGATTTCTGTTTGTACCTAGAGGTACAAAATATTTACTAAATACTCAGGAAATGTTTCTGTTAGTAATATATTAGTTGGTTCAAACTAAAGTGTCTTATAGAAAATAGCTAAACTTGTCTTGAGTACATTCATTCATCCATTCATAATTCATCATGAACGTACATAATATAAAATATTGAACATTAAAAATGAAAAAAGAAGCATTAAAAATTTTTAATTATGTAGTAAAAATTGGAGCAATATTGATTTAGAATATTTCCGATATTTCCTGAATTACGACCAGACAAAAATTCTAAAAGCATCGAAAACTAACTTTCGCCTCGAAATTACCTGTATGGTAAAGTAATTAACAAAAAATTTGACAAAAACAGCTCAAAATTTTATTAATAGTAGACGTGATTACTTGGTTGATATTATATTACAAGGGCGGTGTAATAAAATAAAGTAATAAAATCGGTAATATTACTCTTACTATGAGATGTTATTTTGCGTTACTACCCTATACATATTTTTTTATAATCTTGTCAATATAAGATATAATATAAATTAATTGATTAATTAATTTAATTCTTTGAAATATAAATAGAATTACTTACATAAATTATTCTACTGTAAGTTAGATGATTAATTTAATTTTTATTATTTAATATGAATAATTCTTGAGGTAGGATGCCAAAGTAAAAATTAGACAAAATATGTCAAGTTTAAATAATAAATTAATTTATTAAATTATTTAAGCAACAAAGTATTGTATTGTATTACAAGGCAGGCGACTTAAGAACGATCGCATATTACATTTTTTTTATTGGTCATTTCAATGAAGAAGTAAGCACCTATTAATTTAAAATTATGTATAGTTATAAAATTATGTCGAAACATTTACTCCAGTACCATTGTTGCTATAAATATTGATAATAAAATCAAGAATGTAAATGAAATAATGATAAATAAAATAATAAATTTGTTACTATATCAAAAATGTTAAATAATGTTATAAAATTTATCATGCGAAAGAAGCACAATATCTTGGCTAAGCTAAAAATTAAAGCTGCAAATTTAAATTAATCTGTTTAAAAATGGAATAATACGTAGTATATGTAGATAAATGCATACAGTAAAAACCAATTTGAAGCAGTTACATTCTATGTTGCTTTTCTGCAGTATGGTATATTTATAAATAAATATATAGCCGTCTTAAATGTTGCAATTATAGCTCGTGTTTTTACATATAAAGAATAGAAATATATAAAAATATTATAAAGTATGTAATGTGACTCAGCCTGCAGCATTATACATGTTTATTATATTAAAGCACTAAAAACCTTTAAAACTGAAATAATATGCGACTATCTGCAAATTCCAAACTCTAAACGTTATTATACTAATATTATTTTGAAGGTAAAATATTTTTTGTAACCCCCCTAAAAAATTAAAAAAACGTGTTGTAATATTGTAAATTTGAATTTAAATATAATAGGCGCGAAATTTTAAATTTAGTTCATTTGGTTACTTTAAAATACAACGATTTGGCAACAGCGGTTTTAAAACACAGGAAATCGAGTTTCCGTTGGAATTTTTTTTACCGTTGGGACTAGGAGGGGAACAAAAAGCCCTTATATTTTGAACGTCAAGATAGCAGGTTGTGGTTGTTTTGTGCTTGGAATGTTTTAATTCAATAATTGAATTTAAAATTATTTCAAATATATTTTAGTTATCAACAAATTTTAAATACGTAAGTTAAATAAATTTATTAATTATAATCTTTTAAATAAAGACAGGATATGGTTAGAATTTCAAGTTAATACGTAATCAATGATCGACCACGTGGATATAAATTTAACTAATTCAAAATTACTTCATCTTCAGTTTTAAGGTTTAATTATTGGTTTGAGATTATGATTAATACATTATTATATTTAAAACGGGATGTGCTAATTTAATGGAAGGAATTGATTACTCATATGTGACCTACGACGTATTTTTATAATGCATTAGGAGTTATTGCGTCAATAAGAAGTAAGAGCAGTTGTTTAAGATAATTTAAAATGAGTGCGGTTGTTTGAAATGGAAAATATATTGCGATGTACATCGCGGTCAAAGAAGAAAGTTCTTGGTGAGAGGGATTTCCATTATCCTACAACTGTTCATAGGATACTGGAGATCGAGTAACAAATTACCATCGTTGACTTAATTTTAATCTTGTGTAAATAATTTAAGTTACCATGTTCCTAATTTTAAGTTTTAACGATTCATGGTTTATATTATGGGTATAAATAATGGTCGAGATAAAATGAAACTTTTGATAATTTTTTATAAATTAAAAATTTAAAAAATTAAAAAAAAAATTAAAAACAAAAAGCAGGCTAAATTAAATCTCCAAGGGGGATAGAGAAAAATAAATAGACAGGTCGTAAACATCCGCATGAGCGGAACGCTCGCAAAATTTTTGGCGAAAATAAATCGTACCTGGTAAAAATAAGGCGACACAGTACTCCGCAAATTGGAGAAGTTGCAAAGCTAGTTGTGGTGCGGTACAATAAAAGAAGCCAGTGTGTCTTCAAGCCACCGGAAGAGATTCGTGCCATTTTGATCATTTTGATTGGACCGCGCTTGTGCCCAAAATAGTGTAACCACGCGCTACAAGTTAAAAAAAGAAGAATATAAAGACGTACCCAAATTTTTATAAATCTCATTAAACCCAGACTATCATTTTCATATTTTTATCTTTCGTTGTGTTCCTTTTTGTTAAATTGTTGTGTGTTACTGTTACTAGTATTAAGTACACGCACGACCACAAACACTACACAAACACGTTAATTTTGTTAATTTGTGTAAGTTTATTTCGTTTTGTTTATTTATATTTTTTTGTCAATAAAAAAAATTGTGTTCCCCATAAACACTCTCTTTGATTGTGAAAAGCAACGAGGTAGAATAAGTAATAGGGGAGGACATAGCAATATATTGTCGTGTTTCAAAGTGATTTGGACCCGCCCTGTACAATTTAGTAAAATTTTGATATTAATTATTAAGTTGTAAGATTGCAGAATTTGTTATGTGGAAACAAATCACAGATAATTCAAGGCCTTTTGCCAAAAATGATCGACATGATAGACGCATTAATTTATTAGTCCGAATAATTTTTGATAAGTTTATAGTTTTTAAAAATATAAGTGATTTTTTTGATAAATAGTATTTTATTAAGATTAATGGATGGAATATAGTTGATTATGAAAAAGTTTGAATGTATTTTGGAAGAAAAAATTAAACGGAAGCAAATTATATAATTAAAAATGGAAATAGATAAAGTTTAAGAATTATCATTAAAAATGAAGTAAATGTTAAAAATTTTAAAAATTATTAAAGGTACTACAAACTTTGATGATAAGAGGACAGCTTCGTTACGGGTATCGAATAGATTTGACTTTACCATTTTAAGTTGTATTGAAATTGAAGTTGGAATTTAAAGAAATATTTTTAAATATAAAAAAATTAATTTGAATAATATAACATCGCAATATATATATATATATATATCGTGGGATAATTTAATTTACATGAATGGCACAAGTTGAGTGGACGCTTAAAATCATAAGATGGCCGTCGCAACATGTCGCATAAATGGCTGACTAGTGGGAGTTGTAACTGCAATTAAGACCTCTAAGCTGGCAACTGGCTATGTGAAGAAGTTGCTTGATTTTTCTTTTTCTTCAAATATCTCTCAATGAGATAGTACCAATTCTGATATTTCAGGACAGTTATTAATAAATATTAACAAAGTTCCTTTATGATTATTTGCGACCACACATGAGATAATACCAATTACAATATTTAAGAATTGTTTTTAACAAAGTTCTTTATGATTATTTGCGGCTACATTATAGTTTAAGATGATGATGTTAGTTTAAGTATGGGGACGATTTATTTAGATTTAAGGAAATGACCAATTAGAAATTTAAGGGAACGAACTTAGATTAAGTGACAACATATTAATTAAGTAACGATCTTAGTTTTTAAGTTGACGAGGTAATAGTACAGAGCGGATAATTAACAAAAAGGGTTTATTATTTAAGATTTTACATAATATAAAAACAATTAAGTTGAACATCGAAATACATATAGGCTCTTTTTTACAATGTATTATAAAGATTGTGATTGGTCATTAAATATGAATAAACAATTAGAAAACATTACAGTCAGAGGGATTAATTATCGAACAGTTATAAAATCAAATTTCCAACTAAGTATTCTGAATTAAATGATATCAAGGAGTTTAACTTTGTTGATAAATTGGTTGTTGGGCTACCTTTTTCTTTTCGGTTAAATATATATTCATCGTTAAACCAAATCCTATGCTTTATTTAATTCGTGTGTACTAATTATTCCTTCAGGTATTACGCAGTGGTTACGCCACTGGCACAGATAAGTTTAGGTTTGAGGTTAGTAAACAAGGTAACGACATTAACATTCAAAGAGCCATCCGCAGATTTAAAAGAACTTGTAAAAAGACACATAGAACTTTGAGATAGAACTTTGATTTGAGAAGGCGGTAAATCAAATTGAAAAACCAAATATTACAGTGTAAATATGCACATGTTAAACATTAGTCATAAAAAAAATGAACAATTTTTTTGAAAAAATTAAGGTTTTACTATGTAACCACTGCAAACAAAAGTATATAATTATTTTAAACGATACAAAATAAAAAAATAAATTTTTATTTCAGTCAACAATATAATAATTTTATTATCTTATGATAAATGAAATATTTCCACTCTTTTCGTATATTGTATTTATTATACTCCTTCGTACACAATGTTAAAATATTTTAAATGTTAGAACTTGAATTTTCATAATTAAATTTTAATTAAAATATTATCAAATTTATATTTATGAATACTACTATTAAATATTTATTTATTAAATATTATCAATTATTTGGAGGCAATCTTAATCCCACAATCCCTTAATTTGATACCAATCGTAAACAATTTTTTATTATGTAATATACAAAATTCGTAATTAAATAAAGTCACAATCTAGAACACAAAATCCATAAATCAATCTGATATTTATATACAAAATTAAATATGAAAAGCTATTACACAAATATTCTAAAAACAATAACTAAAAGTTATTGAAAAATATATTTCAGGATATCTCAAGTGCTTTCATAGAATATTGATCCGATGCTAATACACAATTGATTGTAATCATCGGTTTAGGGTCCCAAGAAGTTTTATGCTCCTTCTATCCGTAATATAATTTTGTGTTTATTATGTGAAAGTATTTGTTTAAGTTTGATATTTTAGTAGTAAAAGATACCTTCATTATTACGTCTACCTTCTGGACAATTTAGTAAATTACTATCACTACTGTTATTGATAGGTCTAAATGACCATTTATTAAGCAAATTAAAAACGTATTAAGGCAACTTGACACGATTTTAAATATAATCCTTTTAAACACATTATTTCTATAGCATTATATTGATTGGTTAAATATGCACCTAGTCGTAGTTTTAAATTAACCACAACTAAAAATGTCAATTAAAATTTTCAAATAGCAATAACAAATTAATATCAAAACTAATTCAGGAAGTTCAATTTTCAGCTTTAAAACAAGTGGTTCACCTAATTTTATAATAAAAATTGCAACGAACGGAGGTTTTCTCAAATATAGCAATTTGCATAATTTCCTAATTGCAGCTTACAAGCGTCAAGAACTTTTAACAAATTTAATTTTAACTTATTTCAAACTATGAAGCTTCAACGTGATTAAGAGCAAACTTGTATAAGGGAAAAACCTTTAATAGCCAACCCAACAATTTACAAATTAAACATTAAAATGGTATAAAAGTATTTGATACTTTAAAACTTTCAATACAGGTATACAAAATTTATTGTATAATTTGATATTTATTGATCTTAAGTTGAACGACTGAAAAATTTAAAAACTTGTGGGTTTATCTGCTAAATACATTATTTAATCAAGTACAGTTTGTTACTACCTGGTATCTCACATATATAGTCATAATATAAGGCTTCCGAAATAAAAAAAACAGGATTACAAATTAAATTAGATATTTTTAGAACACGTTCTAAACTATCAGGTTACTAGCCTGAAAAATTACTGAAAAAAAATGAGGATTCGTTTTATCTATTCGTTGCTGAAAAGTAAAAGTTGATATTTGATGTTTCGATATATGGAACATCTCTAAAATGCAAAGTGAATCATATAAAAAGAAATATCAATACTCTAATTCTAATGAAAGACTTTTTCATCCAGACTTGTCCTACTTTCTCGAGAAATTTTTGTAAGTGAAATTGTTAAGAAATTTACTTCGGGTATTACCTAGTTATTTATAATTCAAAAAATCTGCATAATACCTTTAAGTGCCTTACATAAACAAGGTAAGCATGCTTGTCACGTCAATCTAAATTGAAATAAAACGGAGTTCTCTCGTGTGATAGCGGTGTAATCACTGGCAGTTCCAATTGTGACAATGAGCGAAGTGCTTGACAGATAAGCGGTGATGTCTGTTGGAATTTATGTCTTCTCTCACGAACTACGCTTACAACGGAGACAAAATGACAATGTAGTTTGGTTTAGCTCTCTGCAGATATAATAATTATGCGGGATTTACACTTTATACCTCTCTTTACACTTGCTATCCTACGTATGCTTAGGAATATAACTTCATAAATAGTTTCTGGTTGGAATATCAAACATATTGGGTAGGGTTAAACTTCATTAAGGTCTTTCCATATTAAATTTTGTTAAGCGTTATTAATTATAATCCAATGTATGTACTAATAAATTTCAAGACAACCCAATTTCTCATTACCATTGTAATTTCAAACTCGTTTCGCATAAATCTTTTATAATACTTATAAAAATTGAATATCGTGACTGGACGATATAACACGAGAATGATTTTTCTAAATTTTAAAATTACAACTTTTCAGATAGCCACATTAAAAAGTACCATATCATGTAATACTATTAGGGTAATTAAACTAAAACAGCAAGAAATGTCGAAACTGATAAGCTTTGTAAGCAAAACATTCACCCCAGTGTTCATAAATCAGAATAAGTCTAATATTTATGCGCTCATGTCATGCAAGTCATATTCGTCATCTCGTATGATTCACTACCAAGGTCCCTTCTTTTGAGGGACTATCAAAACTAATACAATAAAACCAGGCATACCACAGAATAAAATAGATAAATTACCAAATTACTTAAAGTTCGCAAGGAATATACATAATATGTATATAATATATTTTTTTATACCAAATGGCTAAAACAAAACAAATTTTGTTTGAATACATTTGCCATTTGGTCTTTCATGCAATAATGGAACTTGATATAATCAAACTTGATTAACAGATAATTGAAACTTATTGACAAGAAAAAATTATCACATGAATATCGAGATAGTTACAAAAAATATCATATATTATGTAAATTTTAAAAATAATCATTTTCGTACGAAAATCAACCCAAAATCCATTCATTTCAACATAAATTAATTATTAGACAAGAGGGATTAATCGCAGGTCTGTGCAAACTATTCAAAAACGATTTAACACTAAATGGTTCAAAAGCTAGCAAACACTGGCACTTACATCGAATGAAAAAATCCATCGATCATTGATCACTGAATTGAATGGTTTAATTTTTTAGACACGAAAAAAATGTACGTTAAAATTTCTTAAAATAGGTAACGTAACAAATTATCAAAGTTTTTAGAAAAACAAAAAAATTCATGCATGCTTTCAGAACGAATTTGTTTTTGAGTTACCAGTAGAGCCGGGATTCTAAGCTTTTCGCTTATTGCTCTAAATTATAAGCAGAAGATATTCCTTTTGAATCTTGACGATTCTTAAAAATTGCAGTGATTTGACCTAATGTTGATAGTGCTTTCTTTGCTTTTTTCTTAAGATTTTGCTTAAAACGTATGTTAGTGCTATTAAAGCTTTTTTTAATGACGGATGTAGTCCATAATTAAAGCTGGAATAGAAGCTCAAAGTATTTTATGACAATTAAATTTACTGTACATGGGCTCTCCAGTGTTGCTGAAACAATTTATCTTCCATTTTTTTTGGATAATAATGTAATTTAGAAAAAGAATTTTTAGTAAAGAATCAATTGAAAGTGTAAGCATTTAATGAAAAGTTTTCCGATACACCTGTACTTTCCAAACCAGTGCTTACAAGGTGGGGAAAGTGACTCAATACTGTCCTATATTATGGGACAAAATTTGAGAATTTTTAAATATTATTGTTTCTGAAAAGAAATTTTTAAAAATACATTAATTCAAAAACAATTAAGTACTATCAAAGCTAACTTTTCGTATGTTCCATAATCCATCAAAAATTTGCAAAAATGGTATTTGCCTTTAGTGGAATCGGTAACAATTATTATAACTAATTTCAGAAAGATAACTTGGTAGGTGCAAGGGAGTGTGGGAATAATTTTCAATAATAAATTACAGGACATTTCTGACAAAAATCAAAGATTTCATACATTTTAGAAATTATCTGAGATAAAAAAAGTTGATACGAATGTACCAATCCATATAATATGTACAAATTTGCCCCCATTACGTCGGTTGATGTTGAGCGAAGTTTTTTGATTTATAAGCAGGTGTGAAACGAAATACGCCAATCTTTCATAATGGAAAATTTGGAAAAATATATGATAATTAATTTTTTTATTAATATTAATATTTAATGAAATTATATTTTGATGTTTGATTTTTAGTGCTTTTTTTAAATTTTATGGGACTTTCTTTTCTATTTTTTGAAACTTTTTAAAGCGCTTATTTTGAAATAATCCATTGATAAGTGGTTTAGATGATGTAACTCGATATTAATCATATCAAATTTTTTAGAAATATCCTAGATCATCGCCTGATGATGCCATAGTATAGCCAAAACGTTTACGATAATACACATATAGTGTATTTATATTGTGTTAACTTAAAACATTTTAGTTCTAAAAAGTGTTTGTGCATTTTTTGGTGTTTCTAAAAAATTTGATATGCTTATTTTAAAATTATAAATGCTTATAAATCATCTAGTTATTAGCATTAAAATTCACAGTAAACATATCAAATAACTATATCAAAGTTCAGTACCTTGGTGAATAAAAATTGGTATCAAATTACACATCAACATGTGTAGGTACGTTTAAATAATAACGTATTATAATAAGATTTGTTTAAATTACTCGTATTTAATAAGTATACAAAATTATCTAAAGTTTAAATTATTCAATAATTATTTTTTCTAAGAAGGAATCCTTTCAGAAGATCCTAATGTTTTTAGGAGTGGTAACTCGTAGTTTTATAATAAATTCTCAATGATTAAAAATGCATAAAAATTGTTAACAATCTTCTCACGAAAATCTTGTACAATGTTTTTATACAAATTTTATACAATTACAATACAAAATATAAATACAGTGTTAAAGAAAAAACGTATGAAATCTCAATTACAAATTAAATTATTATACTTGACAGCATTTATTTTACAATAAATCAAACATTTGCAATTTCAATAGTAATTGTACTAAAAACAACGTGTTTTATCTACATTTGCTGTTAAATTGCTACTTTACGTACTTTTGCAGTTAAAATGTCACTTGAACTATTTTTAATCTGCTACAGCAAAATATTGTAATGAAAATTAAAACGTTTATTTTATTCGAAAGGGCTAATACAAATTATACAGATACGGTTTATAACAATAAAATAATTATTACACTAAGATTAACACTGAACTAAATTACACTACAATTTATTTAACACTAAGTCCGGATTTATTTAAGCACTCGGTATATTGTTTATCACTTCACTATTTATTTACACTTTATTTATGTTCACACTTGTACGTTCAAACTGAAATTCCTTCGTTCACCGTAGCTTACTCTGCATTTATACCTAAATGCAGCTTCCAGAAATTTCCATACAATTTCTATATACTTCTATACGTTTCTAGATTGCAAGTTAAGCAATATTTGAATGACTAGCGATGCTATCATGCATGACTCATCATATTTGACTCATTATACACGACGTCATACATTAGTCATCAAATATAATTAAACATTGTTTTGTAACAATATAATAATTTCATCTTGTTTTGAAATGGCGGTGGTACATCGCTCTCGTCGTACCAGCCGCCACTGTATGCTTATTCAAGTCATAGAAAATTCAAGTTTTCAAATATTATTCGGAAAAATTATTAGAAGATGCTTTTTAAAAATCTAAGCAATATGATATCTTTCCAATTTCAGTTTTAAATCAATTTTGCGAAAATATCTTAAAAGCCCACCTTCGTCATACGTAAAAAACAAAATTGATTTTAAATTTTAGATTTAAGAAAATGCAATCAATTTTTTAATGCTATCGGGATTACGAAATAATGTGTATACTTTTTATTTAGACTTTATTAAAACTGAAACTATAGAATTAGTATAAGAAGCACGTTGTAAATAAATATTAGCTATTGGATTTGGGTAACCAGCAAATCTCGAGCTTATATGCTCATGTATCAACAAAAGATAATATTTGATAAAATTTGCTGATTAATATGAAAATCGAGTAAACCCTAGTTTTCATCGTAATTGATTCTCTCATTATCGTATTAATACGAGTATGTACTCTCAATTTATAGTAATATAATTCTACATCCATGCACAATTTATTGTGCGGTTACATAGTAGCTTTCGCAAAAAGTAAGCTTTGGGTAGGCAAACCACAATATTTTATCCATTTTAATAACGTTTATTATTCATTTCATTTCACTTATTTCACCAGCTTCGCCTTTTTCAAAAGTTTAAATAAAATATGCCAAAAACTCATACAAGCCAACTTTAAGAATAAACAGCGGCTTCACCATTGATTAGTTTCTCTGAAAAGTAGTTCATTGAAAGCGCACCATCCAATTTTCATATCTTTTATGATTATCGAATTCTTTTTTATCAAAATGTCAACTTTTTTATTCCTGTGCAGTTCTATGCACGTTTCATAATAAAATATTTACATTTAGAATTCGTTGCTTCAAAATATCTACTTCTGATTTTAGTGATGGGAATTAGAAAATCAGATCTAAAATAATAGTTAGAAGTTCATTACTCTAAAATCAATACTTCTGATTTTAGAGATAGGAATTTGAAGATCAGATTTAAGTTAATAGTTTGAAGTTCATTACTCTAAAATAAAGAAATCTGATTTTAGAGATGTAAATTTGAAGATCAGATCTAAGTTAATAGTTTAAGGTTTGTTACTTCAAAATAACTAAATCTGATTTTAGAAATGTGAATTTGAAAATCAAATCTATATGTTAATAGTTTGAAGTTCATTGATTCAAATTATCTACTTCTGATTTTAGAGTAGGAAGTTTGAAAATTAGATCTAATTTTATAGTTTGAACTACATTACTTCAAAATAACTGATTCTGATTTTAGAAATGTGAATTTAAAAATCAAATTTAAGTTAACAGTTTAAAGTTCATTACTTCAAAATATCTACTTCTGATTTTAGAGATGGGAATTTGAAAATCAGATCTAAGTTAGTAGTCTGAAGTTCATTACTTTAAAATAACATCATTGAAAAAGTAAACCACATAAAATTATTGTTTAGATGCATTTGACTTCAGTATTCCCAACGCAATAATCTCGGACGTATCAAAGTATTCAGAAAGTTTTAATTATCGCATGAAGAGGGAATCTTGTTCATCAATACCAATAGATTAACGAGATTCCTATAGTAAACTTATTATAATAGCTTATAATTGGGAAACGTTCGCAGGACAGTTTAACTCCTAACAGCTTTCAAAAGAACCCCATCAAAGCCTAGAACTTGAGATCCATAACTTTACAAGTGAGAAATCACAATTAACAGAAAACTTATGAACTTCATCACAAAAATACACAATCACTAAGTTAGTCCTTTGAAAAAATGATAAGTTTATTTTCTATTTTCTATTTTTTTAAGTCAGAGAACAATTTTACGTGAAAAATCGTGGATGAGTTAGTAAACCATGGTCGACTATTCAGGCTATACGATTTTGAACACTACAATTTCTTACAACTGAGCTTATGACTTTGCGTACGACTACATTGCCATAAAAAATTGTATAGTGTCAACATTATATAAGTTATCGTAAGCAAATCGTAGGCGTGGGCATATAGTCCAACAGGCTTTTATAGCTGATTTTGTTTATGTGAAGCCATTGCATGGCATTAACTTATTTTGATGTTCGTGACACCGTTGGTAATGCCCACTTTGTTTCACGTATTAGAAATAATTGTTCGAAATTTACTGACGTTAAATTACGACAAACATTATTTATGAAAATAAATATAGACTACCGTATATACTTAATAAATATTTTCATATAAAAATATTAATTATTTTTGAACTATAACTTCCGCTTTGAGTGCTTTTTTTTAGATCTAAACGCACACAGTTCTATAAAATAAAACAAGCTAGCTGTAAAGGTTTAAACCATTGTTAAATTTATAACCAGTTAAATGCAGCAACAACAATAGTACTACTTGAGACACTAGTGGCAGTATTAACTATAGCAATATCTTAATTCAGTACCATTTTTGTTACAACTACACACGAGGACATCTGAATTTTCTTCCAAGTATTTTACAAAATAACACCAAGTAAATATAAAACAATATAATATACATCATTTTATGCTTTGCTACATAGTTTTTTTTTATCTGGTACATGAACACATTTTTCTCTATGTACTGAGCTCTGTATCAATTCTACCACCCCTGGTAACTAACAAGGCTTAGCTACTAATAAACGGTTTTAGAGAGTGTAATTAGAGTGTAATTACTCTCTAATATTAAAGCGAAAAATCGAATTTTCACCTAGAAAAAGTTTATATAAAAATTACAAAATCAAGTGTTTTGGAGTGACATTACTCTGATTAAAAAAGCACCTACATAAAAATTAAAAAATGTGTTTTGTCACTCTTGTTTTGATGGTAATTACACCACCATTTTCGATCTTCGATAACATATACAAAATTTTTCTCGAAATGTTTCACCTTACTTTAAGTTATTGATTTAAGATAAATTTTTTATAATTGCATACAAACTTTTTGTACCAAAATATGTTTCTTGCCTTACTTAGTGCTACCCTCGCCTAAGCTTTCATTGAAATCATATAAAAGAACTACTTCTGTAGCAAATTTGAAGTTTCTTGTTAAATTAATTAATTAAACTAGATTTAGACCTCAAACAGATATTAAGTAGATTGTAAATAGATGTTTTATGCACCTGTTAAGATTTCTTGCTTTGCTTTGTGATTGAAATATTATTATTAGGTGTTTAACCAGTTAGTTAGTAACAGCTAAACAAATAAATTTTATTGCTGTATTTCAGTCGGATAATTAAGTAATAAATATTATATCTGGCGTATTGAAATAAAAAAGTATTGCAAGTTAAGTGCAATACCGACTTGCAGGGAGACTTTTATAGAAATAATAACCATATTATTGATCAAACTCTTTACCGACAGCCGCATTTTCCGTTCCAATTACGGCTAACACATATCAGGTTTAAAATTAAATAAACGAAAAACGGCTAATGCACAAGAAGTTATTCGATTACATACATCTTTTAAACTTTTAACGTTGCAATTGCAGCTTTCATCATCTGTTGGTAAATTACACGAAACTTTCAATTATATTAACTTCACTAACTCTTGTCATTTCTTTGTGTAAAATTTCAACAGAGAAACGATTGCACTTTTTGCAAAAATAGTAATGAATTCTAAAATAATTTATTATCCTATTTATTTAATTAAGCATTTATATTCTCAGACAATGAAGTAACAAACTTTTGCTAGAATAGTAATTTTCTAAAAATTTCCACTTCAAATAATCCGTTGTAATGTGTGTGAGGAAACAGGAACTTACAGTAAAATTTTAAACCACGAGAAAAGTGAATTTTTTCACCGTCAATTTGGAATCGAATTTGGAATGTTACTTGAGATCAGCAGGTAGAAAATTCAGACATCTAAAAATAGTGAACTGTATTAATTACAATTTTTTGCATATCCGAATAAAGAATTTTTATGTTTCGGTAGTTACCTATTTGTGGTCTCAGAATACCTGTATTGTTAGAACTTGAGTGCTTTTAACACTTCAGATTGAAATAAGTGACATAATAAAAATAAACAACATGGTAAAAAATTGCAATACGAGCTTTAATAAACAAAGCTTGCTAACGAAAATCTATAATAGAACGTACATCAACATGTCAAACTGTTCCGCACTCAATAAATATGCGTGATGCATTGTTGCCCTGATTATATGCTATATAGTATTGGTAGCAAGTCTGCAAACAACACACTTTACTGCTGAAACATATTTTTTGTAATTTACTGCCTATTTAAAGTCTGCAACAGTATTGCTGTACTTTTTTTTGCAAAGTGTTATAATTGCAATTACGTTTTCGATTAAATTTCAACATCTGTGTTCAATTCAATTTAATTTCGGTGGATGTATTTTAATTCGGTTAAACTTACCTAATTCATATTTTATACGGCAAACTCAAAATGTATTTAAAATAATTTGGTTTCATTTATCTATCATTAGTGTCTACTTCAAAACTTAAATTTTCTCACTTTTAAATGTACACTGTACAAATTGGTGTAAAATTATAATTTGACTATTTATATGTAAATAGATATCAAAATTTATACAAGATTAATTATTATTATAATTAAAATAAATAAGTTTAACAATAGTTATGTATCTGCAGGCCGAAGAGGTGGCATTAATGGCATCCTACTACAAAAAATTTAAAAAGAAAGCATTTTTTACGGTTGTAAAGGTGATATTTTACTGCCTAAGCAGTGAAGGTGGCAAATTTTTAATATCAATCTAAGAAAAAGTAAATTATTAAAAATTAAAGCCAACGAACAATAAATAATTTTTAGTAAAACTGTTAAATATTAAATTTATCAAGTGCAGCCAGAATAAAAGCATGTTTTTAAATGAAGATGGCGTTCGTGTTTATAAGATTTAAAATGATCCTGACAGGTCCATTCAACAGTTAACTACGACCTATATAAAATATATTCTTTCTTTAACGATTATTCCTACGTAGGTTACAGGTTTATTGTCGAATAAATTCCCAGGACGAATATAAATCCTGCAATCACTATCGTCATCTTTGTTTCGGAACATGCAATATTTAATACATAGTGTACTTACGAAAGTGTTAAAATTCCGTAACTAATAGTGCATCATACGAATGCAGCGATTACTTAACGTGACACGAACTGTAATCAGTACGTTCTAGACTACAAAGAAATTAATTTTTAATTAAAATTCTTCAGAAACTCCAATAACATAATTTATTCCATAATAAAAATATGTAGTTTTTCTACACACGCCCAAAGGACTTAACTTTATGCCATACCATAATTTATTGTTGTCATGAAAACAATTGTTTTACTTTAGTGCTGACGACGGACGAGATAAACCTTTCGTTTAACTTTTAGTGTTTTAGCGTAGGAAGAACACAACATGATTTATTCCAAGCAAATAGAGCATTTGCTACAGAATCGTAACAAAAGTTCTACTTTTGCTCCTTATAAAACAATATACTATTTACTCTTGTTCAGAAAGTAAGTGATATTTCCGTGACGTTATGAAGCATTCAGTCCCTGCACCATTTAGTAAAAATATTATAATTTCCACACATCAGCCTGCAAACAATTGATATCTTACTTTGATGCAATAAAAATTTAACACAGGTTGGGGACGTGCATGAAATTCACGTAGATTTAGGACTCATCGCGAATGTCAACAAATGTTCAAATGTCAACACCTGCTGTTGAACTAATAATGATAGGAAGCAATGCGGTAATATTTAAGTTAGAAATAGGGTGTGTTTAAGTAATTGAATTATTTAAGTTCCTTAGAGAAAACAGTTTAAATTGAGATTATGCATTTAACGTTAATGTTAAACTGAAAATTTTATAAGCACTAAAGGTTTAAAAAATTCGGATAAACTTTTTCGCTTTTTTTTAAAGACGTTAAGCGCTATTAACTTTTATTAATTTCGCTGCCATGGAAGAAGTGGGGAAACATGATTGCCTACCAAAAACACTTATACTAGTACGGAAGGGGTCGCAAATTATCTCGTATAAAATGAAAATGAAAATGTGAATAATTATCGACAAATTCTGTTGTAATCATGTTGGATTAACAAAATTAATGTAAGTTATAATGTTATTAAAATTGACATTTCGTGGTGTATTTAAAACTACAACCCAAATTATAGGTTCAGTATTAATGATTACTTTATTCAAAATAAATCATGAAAAGAATTTTTATTTTTTTAGCAAAAGCTATATAAATAGAAGTAAACCTTATGATTATGACCTTGTTGGGCAGCTAGGTAAATACTTAGGGTCTTAAAACAGATAAACTAGCTTATGTTGTAGGAATAATTCAAAAACGATTTTATGGAGTAAGCCAACAACATTTAATAGTTAAGATTATTAACATGTGATAATATTTTTTTCTTTTAATTAATTTTTACATGTTACATGAAATTGAAATAAAATTTAATTCATAACTTACATAATATTGTTCAAAGACTATTTTAATGAATGGTATAGCTTGCGACACACTGTTATATAACTTTATGTTTCGATTTTCGGAATCTCATCAGGCAAACCTGGAAAAATTATTGAAATGATTGATTTGCAAAAACAAAATTATACATGTCCGGTTTAGAATTTTTCAAAATAGTTTATTTATTCATTCTGGCTTCTAAATAGGTATAATTTTGTTTTTACAAAAGTCAAATAAATTTGACAAGTTTGAATTTAATAGAATAACTTCTCAATCATTTCAATAATTTTTCCAAGTTTGCCTGATGAGATTCCGAAAATCGAAACATAAAGTTATATAACAGTGTGTCGCAAGCTATATCATTCATTAAAATAGTCTTCGAACAATATTATGTAAGTTATGAATTCAATTTTATTTCAATTTCATGTAACATGTAAAAATTAATTTAAAAAAAACAAAGACATTTAAAGAGCATCATTGCTTATTTTAGAAATATGGCTTAAAATTTTATTATTACATTTAATGTTCGACCCTATTCTTTGCTTATCAAAACTTATCATCTGTTTCAACTTGAGAATTGAAGCGCAATGAACGTTTTCGTAAACTACACAAATTATCGCAAAACAGTAGAGGAGCTTTTCTAGATAGGAAAGAATAAAACTAAACTGTTACTCTGCATTGTCTTAGGATTTGCCCTTTACACCAACCTGCCCTTACATGAAATACTTAAATTGTATTATGCCCTTCGTGGCATCACACACAAAACTCAAAAGAGTTTTGTCTATCACAAAAATTTTCAAAATATTCTCTAAATTATAATTTAAAGATGAATAATTTTTACATTTGGAATAACCTGCTCAATCAAATTCCAATTGAATCTAAACAACCGCACAAGATGAAAATTTTTCTCAATCATCGGCTGTTAATTGAAAATTTATAATCTATCAAATGTTTCCATATTTTAAATCAAATAAATATGAAAATAAATTCACTGGAAATATTATTTTGATTATTAGAAATTTTGACAAATAACAGCACACAGACAAATTTACAAAATCTGTAAAGATGTTTGTACATACATTTTATATGGTACATATTATGCTACTTGGTTACCTTTTTAAATTTCCCAGTTAATGAACGTTTCTAATTAACGAGCCTACCCAATTAAACGGTGTTGTTCCAAATGTGGTGCCGGTTAAAAAGATTTCCGAGTAAATTAAAAGTCTCGGTTAAAGGAAGCATTCTTTGCAGAAAAATGCACAAGAATCAAAAACAAAGTTGCAATAACTCAAAATCATATTAACAATGCTACATTATATTTTAAAAAATTATAAATTTTTATAATTGTTTAAATAGTGGTTAACAATATTCGAGTTCCGGAAAATTTAAAAACTTTAATTGTAAACACATTGGAACGCTTATAATGTAGATTATATAATGACTCTCAGCTAAACTATAATTTTCACGATTATAATAAATTGATATTAATATTATAATAATGTAAATAGTAATTATATTGTACAACTGTTATAACAACAATTTCAATTTTTCAATTGAAATCTCGTTAATCCATTCACGACTGACGGTAATGTGGTTTCTTCCCATCGGAAACGCAAAATTTTCGAAATACTTATAATACGCTTGGGATTCAAAGAAAACTTTTACCTTACAATGGCATTGATCAGATGCTTTCTCAAGAGGTCAACTCAGAATATACTACTGTGATATTTTTCGTAGAGATTTTTCTATCACTTATTTTGCCTCGGGTCAGCCCTGGATTGCGAACACTCTGGATAATCAAGCCAACTTTATAGTTCCTCCAAATCAATCAAATCAATACGGTTTGGTAGCAAATCATCACAAAATATCAAAAATAATTCCAATAACTTCAAATATCAAAAAATAATCATCCAAAACAACGCAATAATGCATACACATAAAAACACTTTATTTAAATCAATTAAAATGTTACTCACAATCTCAAATTACAAAATCTCAAAAATATTTCACTGTGCCAAAAATCAACGACCGGCTCGGGTGGTCATTTTGGCAAAAAGCCTCTAGTTTCCCGTCATTCACCCCACCTCTCAAATTTTACAATCTTACCATTTAAACTTCATAAAATAAAGTTATACATCAAAATGTACAGGGTGGGTGCGAATCCCTTTGAAACACGACAATACATACAAATTAATTAGAGGGCGAGAGGAACTAACTAATGATTTTATATTAAAAAAATTACCAAATAAAAAATGAAATTTCTGGATAACTAAAATAATAGCACATTATGTTTAAAATTAAGTAAATATATTAATATTTTACATAAAAATAAGTTTTGAAGCTTTACTTCAGTACAAACAATATTATTCACAAAATTTGTTGAAACTATTAAAACAATATACAAAAAATCTCTTTGCGTAGTTCACAACTAAATACCCGCTTTGGCAACGTAAAATTGCAAATTTTTTGCAGTTTTTGCAAATATTTACACTTTTACGAACTCATACAAAAAGTTTGAACTTTGTAATTAATTCTCTCGAAAACTAGGTGGTGACATTGTTTGAAATTTTAAAATTAAACGTATTGTATCCTAACTAACATTAATCAGCTCCAAATAAGTTTTTGAAAAAATCTACAAACAGCTTTTTATATAGTATGTTTTTCAAAATTTACTTAAATGAATAGGGCGACTTATGGATAATACCCCCTTGTATGCAACCCTCCTATAACTGTTAATTTAGTTTACCATTTTGATTATAAGTTATGCTTAGTTCGATTGTTGTTTACCTTAATCAGAATAGTTTTTATTTCTTAAGTCACGATATTTTTAGTTCGTTAAAAATTATATACAACCTACACGAAAATAAAAATTCTTCCGTAAAATGTTAAAAAATGACCTCTAGACGGTATACTATTATATTTATGTATATCTGTACATATAATTATGCCGTTTAAACTTTTTAATTAATACTTCCGAATAACACATAATTATATTCCAACTTTTATTTTTTTTTGTAATACAATGGATGAGAGACAACACAGAAAGCAATTAAATTTTTATTTTACTGCTGGCAGTGATTGTAACAAAAATTGTAAAATAACAAACCTATTGTTTTTAAGAAGCGGCTATTTTCGGATCCAAAAGTTTTGTTTATTAACAAAAATTCCTACAATTTAAATGTTTATTCTAAATTGTACATTTATTTGGCACTACTCAGAATAGCTTAAACCAAGGTTGATATCTCTGACATGCCTTTCAAGAGTGAGATTGCTCAGGACAGCTAAATTTTGTAAGTTTTTAAAATGCAAGTAAATAATTTGCCCTTCATATGTTGAAGTTTTAAATAATACGCGATAAAGTAATAGCAACTCTTCATAAGATTTTTCTTTATCATCCTCAGAACAATTTAGCCGAAAGAGTAAATCGAGCTTTTAAAACGATGGTGAGAAAAACTGCAAAACTGGTATAACTATTTGGGGAAAACAGCATTCACAAATCAAATCCGAAAAGAGATCTTTGTAGAACAACTGATGTGTTTTTGATTAAAAAGGTTTAAAGTGATAAATGTTAAATTTGTAAATGATTTCTTCTGAAATTGACTACGAGTATATAAAAATTACATTAATTTTTCAATTAACAAAAATAATTTTAGTATAAGTAAACCTGGTTTTAATTTTGTGCGTGTATCATTTGCGTTATTTTATTTATATGTAAAATCGACTAAACATATTTTCATAAAAGATATTGTCAAAACAAAACCAATAATTGAAGAGCAACTACAGTAAATTTAATATTCGTTTTATTGTTGACCTTTCCATCGTATTTATTTACTCTTACTTTAAAACAATATCACGGCAAAAAGTCATGAAAAGCACTTAAAAGTTTCATTTGGTAAATTTTTTGGTTGAACTGTTAATAAGAAAGTGTCAGTAAATGGAACGTTCAACTTGACGTAAGTTTTAATTAAAAGTTAAGCATGTAAAAGAATAGAAAAAGGCAAGAGTTTAATCGATTGCGGGATGTAAAAACAGAAAGCTAACTAATTAGACCGGTAGAAGTGCATGAATTTCGTGACCTATAACGATGACGTGCTGATAAATTCCAATTTTGCCTTACACACCACAGCGTAAAATACTACACGTATCACGTAACAATTGTACAAAATGCTATAAAAACAATTATTTTCTTATCGATTGATTTGTTTCATTAATATTTAATTTAATGGAACTGTGCCTGCAATTGAAATATTTTATGAAATAGATTACTTTTTAAATCAACATCCTATTAAACCGCACGCTATGGGTTATGGAAACATTCTCCAATGCAAACAAATTGTGCAATAGTTAACTGCAAACAAGTTAAACCGCATAACGTGCAATCAATTTAAAAATTTCGTGAGATATTGTCATTAAATTGTGAAAAATGTCAATGTTGCTATTCGCAAACGTATTAACATAATGGAATTCTAATTTCGTCATAACCATACTATAAGATCCTTTTAACTTCCCTGCATAACTTCTACTGCATCTAAACGTATCAAGTACTTGTAATCCTAACGGTGTAGTGAAGATTACAACCCTAAAGTTTGGAGACCCACGAGAATACTTAGCATACGTGGTAGTCAACCACGATGCCCTTAGCAATGATACCTCAGATTCAACCTGCGCAGCCATCATTCTAATTTATTGCACATATTTCAGTGTCATGTTCACCGTTAAAAAATAAACAAATTTCAGAAGAAAATTAATTTTTTTTAACTTTTTCAGTTTTCAAAACAAACGAAATCCACCAGCGACTAAAATTTAAAACAAATTTCTATCAACAATTAAATTATTGCAAAAGTTCTTGTAAAGTAATGAATAATTATATGGAAAATTAATTTTGCGTTTCCTGCAAGTTGTACTAAAATGATTGGTAGAACAGGTAGAAGGATTTTCGCCAGGCTGCGCCACTCCAAAACAAATGCTAGAGAAGTTTGTGTGGTTTTAAATGGTCGCCAACACTCACACTGTCGTGAAAAGTTACAGAGAACAAGCTGTTTCTGTAAACGCCATTTGTCACAATTTCTACAGCAGCTGGCACAGCAACCCCCCGTATCAAAAACTCGACGACATACTAATATTGCCTAAAATGAATATCCTCGTCTCGCCTATACTTTTTTGTCAACTTAGGTTCGATTTCTTTTCTAAAGTTTAAATTGGACTCAATACGTTGGCTATTATTAAAAACTTCGGGGAGTAAGTATAATTCAATTTTACAAAGTAAGTAAGCTTGCAAGTTTCCGCAATATCTACTTTTAAAATAATATACATATTATGGTGTATATCAGAAAATATAAGCAAATAATAATATCAGTTTTAAAACTTTTCCAAATTTTAAACAAAAGCTGATACATGCACAACTTTTATATATCTTATATCCTTCAATTAACAATAAACAAATCAAAAATATTTACATAATAATTATTATGATTGAATATATCATTTCTAATTGTAAATAATTTTAAATTACACAAGGTTGAACCGAGAAGATTTCTCGCACATAAAACTTCGTAATTAAGATCACAGTATAGTGCTTTTTTACTGAACAATTGAAATTATATGTTCATTTCAATTTTCTATTCGTATGAACAAACATAATAAAGAATATAATTAATTATGTCTAAAAAAATTATTTTTTTGTACATCTCTTGTACTTGTTATATTCTCTCGAAATCTCAATTTTTCGAATTTGGTAATCTTACCAAATAAACTCATTTGATACTGACGCGCAACGTTAGATTAACGTAGTTTCAATTTCCATTTTTTTGATCATACAAAACGTAAATCATTGAAGTTTGATTGAAGATTGAATCAGAATGGAAAATTTATTTTTATAGAAAATAAGTAATATATTGTCGTGAAACAAAATATTTCGACCCACCCTGTGCTAAATTGAAATAATTTGTTAATTTTAAGTTTAAACGTTTTACTTGGAAAAGTGCAGAGTGGGAAGAAAGACAGAGAAAAGGGTCGTCGTGTGCCAGCCGTGGCCGACAGCGGGTAAAAATTTTGTATGCCCGCTGAGTTTGAGTTTTGATATGCGATTTTATTATTTGAAATTGTGAGTAATATTTTGATTTTGATTGATTGAATAAAGTGATTTTGTGCGTTTGCATTGTTGCGTAATTTTTTGGATGATAATTTTGAAATTTGATAGTTTGGATAGTTTTTATGAGCGGCAAACGAACGGTAGTAAATTTGATTGATTTGATAGAATTTGAGGAGAGCGATCGAAAATAAATTAAAATTAGAGCGAAATCATTTAAAATTGAAATTATAAAATTGAAAGAATTAAAAGTAAAATTTGCATTTGTACGAGTGTACAGCTGGCGATAACAAGATATTTTGGATACGCATAAGTTTAAAACAAAGAAGCCCATTTAAAGTTTGACTTAAGATTGTATTTGAAATTGAATTTACGATTTATTGGTTTTTCGAAGAATTTATTATTGGAAAAATTATTATTTATCATTTTAAAAAGAAGACCAAACAAAGAAATCAACAGGAACCGACTACTGAGCGTCTTATTTTGTTCTCCACTAAGAAAAGCTGGCCGGGTAAATTAAAGATTGTGCCGGGTAGGTAAATTTACAAAATCCCACAACAGTATATAAAAAACATTCAATTTTTAATACTGTGTACAATAAACTTATAGTACAAAGAATAGAATTTTGAACAAATTTGGCTTTAATAGGTAAATATGAATATAAAATAACCCTATCAAAAGCATACAAATGATGAACCTCAAAACTTTAATATAAGAAGAAATCTACCTTTTTTTAAAATTTAAGGGGGGAAACCACATTAGGAGGTTCAAAAAATTCGTTTTTTTTATTGCATAAATCGTTAGCTTAACTATCCAAAAATACGCTGTCAAAATTTTAAAGCAAAATTTGCATTCGTTTAGATTTTATGAGCATAGAACCGAGGGCACATTGGGTACAGGCTCGAGCGCACATAAAGCGGAGCACTACCTCAGGTAGTTTTGACCGATTCGACCTCACAGTCGCTTTGTATACTAACATAGCTTTGAAATGAAAGTTTTAATTCCACTATTTGGCGATTAGCTCCTAAACACTTGCACTCCGGACTAAAAGTCGTTGAATTGGCATCGTATTTAGCAGCGGGCTTATTCAATGAAGAAAATTCATCCCTTCTGATGGTCATGACCAAGGCAGGAATTGTAGTAGGCAGGCAAAGCTTCAATTATGCCGAATAAATGAATAACCAACGCGTGAGCCGGCAGAATCAACGTAATTCATTGGAATCGAAGAAAGGTCGGAAAGTTCGGAAAGCACTGCTGCAAGCGCAAAACGAAGTCTATAAGGAAGAAAAAGAATTGCTGTATGGTGCTGTAATCGCAGATTAATCAGTAAGCATTTTATTTTATTATTAACTTCCTCGAATTTCTAGTTTCCGAGAATTTATTTTTCAAACGCGTTTATCTCGAAATGACTTTTTTCATATTTGCGTACAATCTAATTCAAAAAGTATATAACCGATCATTATGCAAATAGACAGTTAGGGTATTCACACTCTCTGGTATATTTAACACGTGGTAAATTTACCACACATTAATACCATATCTGTGAACACACCTCGTGGTATTAAGTCTTGGTATTTTAACTTTAACCCTACTTTCGGCACAATCAGTTGTTATTATTTTTGTAAGTAGTAGTTACTTTAAATCAGCTGTGTGCACTTCGCCATATTAGAAGTAAAAATACAACAACGCAGAAAAGCGGCGCACTGGTTTAACTTTACCATACTAGAAATACACGGTCGAGGGCTACTTACGAATACCACGAGGTATGGTATTTGCTCTTATGGGAGATTACTACACAGTCAAATAACACCCTGGTAAACGTGGTATATTTACCACGTGGTAAATTTACCACGGGTTATACCAGAGAGTGTGAATACCCTAAGTATAATTCTATATAAAATTACGAATTATATAAACCAACTTGTGAAATGATATCATGATTTTAAGGGTATTTTTCATTGCATAATTAGAGAAAAAAAATCGTGAAAATCGAAGTAAATTGTTCTAATGCCTGAAAATATATTAATTTTCATTATTTTCACCTACATTGAGGTTCATATTCGTAGAAAATAAGTTATTAGTGTAAAATCAAAACCTTTCTGATTTCAGATGAAAATCTAAATGGCTACAATGTACGCAATTGGAAAACGAAACTCACAACCTTCAGCGGACATCACAGTGTAAGGTTGTTATTTTTGGATGAAATTATGTAAAAAAAATTATAACAGTTCGATATAAATAAAATGATGTCAAAATTTGATTAAATTCTAATTAATTCTTCCCACCCAAAAAAAAAATTCCAAAAAATCAGTTTTAAACAGCCTTCTAATGTGATTTCCGCCCTTAAATGATTTTGGTAACAAATTGTGAAAATGTAAGTTCAAATGAAGTTTATTATTTTAAATATTGCTATGCTCCCAGCATTTTATTTTAAATGACTTAATTAATTTTCAATTAAATATTTTCTTAAAATTTTAATTTGGTTTGCAATAAAATTTTAAAATGGGCACGTTAAAAATTATTCGATACCGGTATCGCAGTCCGGCTTATCAATCCAAATTTTATGTTGTTCCTTGAATAAATTTTTAATTTAAATTATACAATTTTTACCGTTAACTAAATTTTCCAATTGTAAATTCCATTCAATTTCACCTTTTTCAATCTTTTCTTAAGTAATTTGCTTCTGTTTAAATTTTATTTTCAAAGCCACTCAAAAATCTTCCAAAATCAATTTAATCCAATATAATAACTTTAATAAAACATTTTATCTTCAAAAACTTTTACTTGTATTCCAAAAATTATAAACTTATCAAAAATTATTCGGACTTAAAATTTACACGTCCATCACGTCGACCATTTTTTGACAAAAGGCCTTGATAAAATTTTTACTTTTACCAACTTTAGTTTTTAAAGTTTTACCTCCCAAAATTCAAATTCAAATATTTTTTAAAATAAAAAATCAAAATTCATAGAAAATTAACAGGGTAGGTAAAACTTTGATTCGGAACATGACAATATATTAAATTATTTATTTTCGTAATAAAATTTATTACAATACCTTTTGTTACATACAGTATATTATGTAAATTTTATAATCAAATACACTAGTTGTCAAATATATCAGAAAAATCTAAAAGAATTTAAATTTTAAATACTCTTAAAATTCAAAACATGTTCTTGAGAAACCTTTACAATTTATATTTTAACCAATGATACGACAAAATAAGAACATTAAAATTTAACGCTTGATAACTTCATAGAAATCAGTTTCAATTTTAACACTACTTCTTATAAATGCAATGCCTGTTAATATTTAATGGAAATATTTATCACATTATTTATAATACTTCGAGTGATTATGTTATAGTATTTAAAAGAAAATATGCATCACATGCAAGAATTAGGAAGTTAAAAACTGGTTTAATGTTTTTTCTCTATAAAAAACACAAATGAATGAACTCGTAACTATCTTTTTGTAAATGCATTACTTATTCATCGTTTTACATGTGAGTGATAACGCGCGCGCCAAGCCGCCCTTAAAACCAAACCGCGTTTGTTAAAATGCGAAGTTTATCTCTATATACAAATATCTGCAATTTCAATGCTGAGTTAATGAAAAGTTTCAAACAAATCTTTTTACAATGTGTAAAACCACTATGTATTCCTATTCAATGATAATTATCATTTTTATAAATGAATAAATTCTGGTATTGATTACCAATATTAGGTCGGTAGATACTATAAATATTTTCAATCTCTTATGTCCTCATTCATTTGGTAGCTTGCATTGAAGTGTAGGTAAATAAAATATTCTCTTTAACAAAGAGGTAATAAGTAGGAAAATGCTTTGATTATGGTTGATTAATATTATTGATTGATTGTTTTTAGGTTAATTATATAAACATCTATTTTTATAACTAAAAGTAGTTTATAAATAAAACAATATTTTGAATGTATTTCAAGTATCTCCTACCTATGTACCTTATTATAGGTAAGCGTATCATAATAACCTCAATAAAAAAATATAGGTTGTTTTTGAAAAATGTTAGAAATTACGATATAAAAATTTATTTTATAAAATAGCATAAATAAATTAATAATCAACTATTAAAATAATTTTCTAGGAACTTTTTCATCTTAAATAAAGTCACTTTTATTGCCAGCCAGAGGCAAACACGTACCTGAGCATTTATTTGACGCTAGGGTTTTATCTCAAAACGCTCTGGGAGTCACTGAGACAAATGACTAATTTGTCATCTTTTAACGTTTAATAAAAACTTCGTAAATGTTTGAAACGATGTCTTGATTTTTGTTTTTTGTGTAATAAAGAATCGGAGATAAAACGGTGGAACAAAATTTTTCTAACTTTTTATCTCGTTAAGATGTCAAGCAAATTGGTTATCAATTTGTATCTTTTTTGGTTGTAATTACGTATTTCGAATTAAAATTAAATGCAAAAAGTTAATAGAAATTTCAAACTGTTCCAATATCAAGTTACTTAGTTCGTTATTAGTTATGTCTTCTTAATCAAGTTTTAAATGAACAGTGTACTTAGAAATGTATATTTTGGATTTCCGGCGTTTAGAGTAGCGAAATTAGAAAAGCGCTTCAACCCCAAGATATCCCATTAATCTTAGTCTGTTATTTGTTACAAGTTCTTTAGGCCAATTTCTGTATTGCGTGAAGAAATGCAGCAATTGCTAAAAGTTCGTGACCATATTTCAAGCCTTTTCAAGGATTTTCTTTCGTCGAATTTCACTAAAATTAAAACAAAGTAAATAATTTCTCTTGTAACCTTACATTCAATATATCTCTTTGTTACAAAGTCGTTTATTTTAATAAAGAATAATAAAACGAATGCTTCGAAAAACTACCCAAAGTTATTTGAAACCTTGTTTAAAACAAATTGTTTAAGTATAAAACTGCCGAAGGAAAACTTTTGCATTTGATGTATGCGTCCCGCCATATTTTGAAAATGTTTATATGTATTAGTTTTGATGTAACGCATATATACAAATATAATGTGAAAATTAATTTAGCGAGAAATTGAATTTCCGCATTGCATTCATTCAATGCAACGTTTGCCAAAGCTTTCGAAAAGCTCCAAATATAATATAACATAATATTATATAGGCATGCTCATATCGCAGATGTTTTGATTTCATTAATCGAATTTCCTTTGTAAAATTTGCTACTTTTTACTGTGGTTGTAACACGTTTATCTGATTCAAATTAATTGGATTAGCGAATTGTACGTTTTGTTTTAATTAAAAGGATTTAATATAAAAATACCTTTTCATTTTACCAAATTTACCTTTATAGAATTAAAATTCATTGGTTTTGCTTTTAGTTCAACTTCACCGTTCGTTTAACGCATCAATGAATAATAAGTTTAATTGCTTTAATATTTGAATAATTATGCATTCCTGGTAAATATTTTAGATACTTTATCGGCATTTTGATGCTAGATGTAGTACCCACTAATATGAAAATTATTAATTATTTATGTTATGCGATATCACGATAAAATTTAAACGTTAATTTCTATTGGTAACGCGAAAAATAAAAATTCATTTTTTATCAATTTCAGATTATATCTTCAACCCTTCAAGCAAGCAGATAAGTAAACTGGCTAACTACTTAGTCAGCCAGTTTGCCAATGTTGCGTAAGCTTAAAATACGCAAGATGAATTCCAAACTTCGTGAAAACTAAAACCGTTTTCTACATCACTTTACAATTCCCTTTACAGTTACTACTATTGTGTATAAAATTAATGTTTAAATTTATATGTGGTAATAGAAAATGTATTTTAACCAAAACCCAAAGTGCTTGTTAAGAATTCATAAGACGCACAATGTAACTAAAAATTACGTGCGAAATTATGAAAATCAATAAATATAATTTTAAATAAATAAAATTTAAGATATAACATTCGTCGAAAAATTCATTTAATTTATTAATTCTTTTATTAATTTATTAATAACCATCTCTAAGCAGTAGAAAAAACAAACCTTTAGGTTTACATTACAACCACCAATGTTCCGAGTTAAATTTTTCAAAAATTATACTTTATTAAATTTTTAATTTAATTTAAATGGCGGAACATTTTAAATTTTATTAAAATTGATGGAAATTTAAATATTTTGATTATACTTATTTACTGTAAAAATTATTTTTTAAATTGTTACGGGAAAAAATTATTCACTTTGGTAAATGACATATTCTCATGAATTGAATACTCAGTTTCAATAAATTATAACTTTAATTTTTTGTAAAAATATTGATTTGGTTACACCTTAACAATATCGTCTTCAATAATATAAATTATCTATATGTATTGCGAGCAGTGATTACAGCCAGATTTTTTAGTTGTATCTTTCGAAATTCAATTTACATTTTAAAATATATACAGCACGTCTCTTATCAATTTGGTACCTTTATTTAACTGGTATCATTATACTTTAAGTGAAGTAGTAGAAATATAGTGAGTTAGAGATCAGTATAAATCAATAAAATTGTCCGACGTTTCGAGTCTTTATTAGCACATTATCAAGGGTACAAATAAATACAAATAATTAAAAATTTTACATAAATTACAAAATTAAAAATAATAAAAAATAAAATACAACAGTAGTAAAATCAGTAATAAAATTATAAGTACTCTGGTCAGAAAAAAGTCGTTCTAGTTTTTCAACATATTCCGACTTATTTATGACGACAGTAGTATTGGGGTCTGTCAGAAAATCGAACAGAAATCGGAAAATATCTCAGTATTTAGAGAAGTTAATATTAATAATAATAATAATAAGGAGCGGAACTACCGAGGTGCGGTGGGTGCCACGCACACGGGCATCCGGCTAAAAGGGCCCCCGGTTCTGCTGTGACTATACTCAAAAAGATTTTGATTAATAATTTTTTTAAAATGTTGATAATTTCTGTAATTTTTATTCTATAAATATAATTTTTTTTGTTTATTTTTAAATTATGTGCAATATAGGTTTTTTATTTTTGTTTGAGGAACTGTTAGAAAATCAGACCCACGATTTTCAAAATTTCATCTACACACTAAGAAAGAGAACACTTTTCTAAACATACTAGAACAAAAATTTTGTAGGATAAAGCAAAAATTTTCAAAAAAGATGTATGTAGAAATATATTTTAGATACACCTTTTAACACGGCTGTATGATTAGCCGTTGTTGAGTAAGGCACCGGGGACGAAGGCGCCCGGTGGGTCTGTTTTATTTTTTTTGCCTTACACGTAACAATTTAAAAATATCCCTAAAAAATAACAGAACTCGCCGAAGGTGAAACTCAAAGCCATAGAACTCGTCCGGGTGTCAACCACGACTGACAATAACATTAAGAGTATATCAAAGCACACGTACCGTCAACAAAATAAAGAACAGGAACTCGAACGTGCTAGTTACCGTCACGCATCGGGGTATATCATGTTACATCTCCCTGCTTTTCGTGATTACCGACTATAACTTACGCCGCGCCCGTATAGGGAATGGCAGCCCGAACCCACATAAAGAAGATCCAAGTAATCCAAAATAAATGCATTTGCCACGCATTCTCCAGTCCATACCACGTCACAAATCGAAGATTCCACACCGATGCCAAAATGGACACCATCGACGTCCACATCAAGAATCAGGCAGAAAAATTGTACAAGACCACGAGCTTCTCGGACAACCCTCTCATCTTACAGCTAAGACGATATCAACGCGGCCACAACCTCGGACGTAGCCGGCTAAAAAACATCTTCATCCGCCCATCAGCCGGTGTATAAGTAATTCTAATCTCTTTGCATGTTTGTTTTAGGTTCCCACCAAGCACCAGGTTTTTGAAACATCCGGCTGCCAAGAAACCACGCAAAGACGCCCGGAATTTCACCAATCGCCCACCCTGCCCCATCGATACCAAGAGACCAAGTTTATCAAATACTCGGCACCCCAAACCACGGACAGCAGACGCACATCGCACCACCGCCCTTCTGGTCACATAACCACGCCCCCAGAAAAGTTCTTCGAAACACCTAAGATCCCGCAAAATCACGGAAAATTCCCCCATGGACCGAAAACCCAGCCCGATCAAACTTAGCGCTTCACACCTCGGTAAATCCCTACGCCCGCCGCCCACATCAGATGAACGAGACATACGGATCACCGTGGAACTCCATACCGTCAAGAAGTTCATCGTTTATCGTTCTTTTCGTAATTTTAAAATGCCGCTATTTTGTCAACCATTGCACAATCCTAAAAAAATTTTATGTTAATATACTCAGAAAATTGTCCTCTTTCCTATAGTGTACATGAAATTTTTGAAATCGTGGGTCAGATTTTCCGACAGTAACCTTTATTTGTTGTCATCTTGTTACAAAAACAGAGCCCCAGCCCCCAACTTCGCACATAGGCCCCTCAACTGCTTGTTACGCCACTGATAATAATATAATTAATATAGTTAATATCCAAATAACTTAATTAGCGATTAATTATCCAAACTAAAGTGCCCAGTTCACATTCGGATAACGGTTATTTCTTGTAATTGTCTCAGGTTTTTGAAGAAAATTAAAGCCCGTAGTCTTTGTTAATAAAATTTTCTAATTTAATTAAAAAAATAACGCGCAAACTAATCTAAATATAAAATTAAACTTCTATCAATTTCCGTGCTTCATAAAACAGTGTTCATGGAAAATCTATCACAGACATTAATAACAATCTACTTAAAAATATATTCTTTAGAAAAAAATTCTAAACGAAACACGTGTTGAAATGTACGATTATCGAACTTGCGTGATTACGCAACTCCTCTACCTCGTTGTGCTAATATCACGTGCATTTAATAATGATTTTCTTTCAACACTGATGTCATAAACTACTATTAAATAGTCTTCTCAAAATTGCACTATTATACTTGCTTTCAGTTAAAGTTACCTAAATATAAAGATCCGTATTAAATGATAGATTTACATAAGAAACACGTATAAATTTAAAATTTCGACCGTCAAAATTATGTTGCAATTGTAAATTATTTACAATCACATAATACGTTTTCATTAAATAATTTAATTTCATAACTGAAAAAATTAGATTAAAAGAAAAATTTTTTTTAATTAGCAAGAAATCGGTAAGGTAAAATTTTAATTGCAAAATTCCTTTATCTGAAAACAAACACAATAATTATGAAAGCATAATATTATAATATTATTATAGATAATATTATAATATTATTATGCTAATAATTTAATTTAAAAAAATTTTAGTGATTATTTTAATATAATATTTTTAATATACATCATAACGTAGGTACATTTATTGTAAAATTTCACAAATAGGTAATTAAAATTAATTTCCACAATTCAGAATATGGAGACTGAAGAATACAAACAGGTTATACTTCAAACCGTTTTATTAAATGACTTGGAAAAATATAAAGAAATTTATTTACCACATTGTGTTATCCCTCAAAAGTTTTAATTATGTAAGTTATTCACTTTCAGAGTTTTTGTAGTATTTGAAAAAACTTCTAGGGTTTGCAAGATCCCAGAATATTTTTCGCTGAAATAACGACTGGGTAATAATAATTTAACGCTGGTCTTGAATTTCTATTTGCAAGTACCGACTCTCTTCAAGGTAATTATAACAAACAACACCGAGAAAATTACAGAAAAATCATTGGAAAAATATGGAAAATTTACTAAATTTCCTTGTTATTTTGTGGAAATCGTCATAAATATTCATGCTGCGGTTAAATAGAGACTATTTTAAAACACCCTATACATCCTACATTTACATTTAATTAGCAATGAGCGCCACTTTTGAAAAGCTCTAGAGGGTTGAGAAGAGACACCTGAAATTGGAATACCTGTCGGATTGTGGCCACCGGTGCTTGTCTGCTAAAGATTTTGATTTTAATACTTAGTCTATTTTTGTCATGTTAGATCTAGATTCCAGACAATTAGTTTTTGCTTTTGACTCTAGTATATTTTATATTGTAATGAATATATTGTCAGTAATAGTAAAATTTGTATGTAATTTTCTGTAATCTTTGTATAATTTTATTTACACTTTTACATTTTTGATTTTCTTACATACAATATTGAAGTAGATAAAGCAATTACCCAAAACCTCAACGAATTACTTACAAATTATAATAAAAAAATATAATAAAATCAATCAAATGGTAAATGTTATTAACATGTGATAATATTTTTTAATAAAATTAATTTTTACATGTTAGATGAAATTGAAAAATAATTTAATTCATAACTTACATAACAATTTTGTGTAAGTTATGAAAAATAATTTAATTCATTACTTACATAACAATTTTATGTAAGTTATGAATTAAATTATTTTTAAATTTCATCTAACATGTAAAAATTAATTTTATTAAAAAATATTATCACATGTTAATAACATTTACCATTTTATCAATTATCATATCCGTTATATTAACAATATAACAAATTAATACGTAGATCTGTCCTGTATATTTCACTAAGTTCATACACATGAAATTTTGAAATTAGGGCAATCTACAACTTTTGTAATTTTAAATTACAACTAACGTTTCAATTTAGGTTTTTTTTGGGATTAGTTTAGTTTTCCGGTTTAGAATTTTTCAAAATAAGTTTATTTATTCATTTTGGCTTCAAGTAGGTATCATTTTTGTTTTTACAAAAGTCAAATAAATTTGACTTTAAATCAAGTTTAAATTTTTAATTTAAAAGCATAACTTTTCAATCATTTTAATAATTTTTCCAAGTTTGCCTGATGAGATTACGAAAATCGAAACATCAGTTATAACAGGGTGTCGCAAACTATATCATTCATTTAATTAGTTTTTGAACAATTTTATGTAAGTTATGAATTAAATTATTTTTCAATTTCATCTAACATGAAAAATTAATTTTATTATAAAATCAATCAATACTGCATTTATATTCGGATACATTTATGAAGTTTGCAAACAAAGCTATAAAGAAAGTTTCAAAAATATTTTATTTAATGGTGTTACAAGGTTTGACATGTAACATTTGGCTTTCTCCAGTTCAACCCAACATTTAAAATAAATTCTTCATAAATAGCTAACCACGGGTGCGTAAAATAAAAGGATAGTAGAATCTGTACGAGTTTTCATCAACATAGCTAACTAGTTTTTGATAATTGTAGTTTTATTCATAATCAGTTAGTAATCGACTATTACCAACTGTTCTTAATTTACTGATTGTAATTTTATTTATTAAATAAATTTGTTTTAAATTACTAATTTACAACTGATTGTGAATAAAATAGTATACATACCTTGGTGGTTTTCAACGTTTTCCACATCGGCACGTAATGCCAATGCTTTTGTTTTAAAAATGAATTAATAACAACTGGTTGGTTGTGTAGAAAAATGTAGTCAGTTTTATTATTTAAAAATAAAAATACAAGTTCAAAAATTAATTATTACGCTGCGAAAAAGAAAAAAGGGAAAAAATGCTTTTTATTCCATGGTTATCTCTGCCAATTTGATTAAAATCTGTGACTTAGATGTTTTCTGCTCAAATGAAAATGTTGAAGCTTGTAGTACTACTATGTCGATAAAGAAAAAGACATAAATGAAGATTAAGATAATTTAGCATAATAAGAATGGAATCCGATGTAAAGAAAAAAGTAAGAATGATAATGTGATTGCTATTGTAAGATAGGAAACGGTATTTTTACAAGGAAAAAATGTGCAAGGAATATATTTAAAAAAAGCTCAAGATATCCCAAAAATAAACATTTTGTGTTGCATTAATGGGTAAATATTTGGCTAAAAACTTAAAATGAAGCATACCGTTATATCTCGACGATCAAGAATAAAAATATATACTTTGCTGTTTTGAAAAACTTGTATTTAATTATAAATTTAGAAAACTACCGGTAAATACCCGTAGTAAAGTAAATTTATACGGCAATAACCGTATACCTAAATTCCGGTATATTTGCAATCCCTAATCACGACAATGGTATTTGTATATTTTTTACAGCTTGAACCGTAACATAATGTAAAACGTGAGGTTAGTTTATAAAAAGACCACTTTAAACAGAATCATTTTAATGCAAGTAGTGTAAAGGAATATTGATCTTTCCATATCAGCTGGCGTTATGTCAAATTGAAGACTCATGCAGACCCTTGCTTACTCCGACGACCACAAAAGCGCAGAAACGAGTAGTTGGTTGGATACTTTATCCGAATTTCTCAAAGTCCGTTGCCGCAGATGGCGGTTCGAAATGTCTAACCACCAAGTTGTTGCGGCTATTCTGTGAAGTCCAACATCACACTGTTTAAATACTTTTCAAATGCTAGCGTTTAATAAAACTATTAATCTAGATTGTGGAACGGTCGAGTTAAAATACCTAAGGAATTTCGACTTGAAACGGAAGTAAAACCTAGATTGCGGTTTTCATTCTAACCAAGCAGGCGTTGCTTTTAACTAAAAAAAAATTTTCAACATAAAGTTAGCCTTTTGGTTTCCGTTTCCTAAAGCGAAATTTAGCATTTACAATTATTATTAAAAATTTTACAGCTAAATAATAAACTTTCATTTTAAAGCTGACTATGGTAATTCCTTTTTAATATATAAACCATAGTTAAGAAAAAGTATTATCGTAAACACTAATAAATTTATATAAGTAACGAAAAGTAATGCAATTTTAAAAATCTTTATAAGATTTTACGTTGTGTTGCTTATAAAAAGTGGCTGTTTCCTCTCAAAATAGACCATACACTATACACTTGAGGAACGTGTGGAAAATTTATAAATATTTTTCATAAAAAAATGAAATATTTTACTAGTATGTATTCACAAAAGTGACGTATTAATAAAACTGGGTGATATACGATTTACGATACAAGGAGATGATCCGTGATACCCGGAATACAGAATTTATCGGCGTACAAAATAAAAATACCTTCTCGCTCGAGTAAGAAGAGTATTGATGTATCCAATAATGTACAAATCGAGCGCTGACAATCATTATGAATGAATCTAGTGGCATTACTTTGTTGGAACTAAAAAGTACCAAGTATTTATAGCGAACGATAAAAAATTCCTGAAAACAAAATTCGTAAAATATCTTTCAGCACACATCAAATAATGCGAGAAATCATTAAACTTAATTTGATCAATTTAGTGAAACCAAACATTTTAAGTGCTTGGAGTAGGCATTTTAACTATCTAACCTAAAGTACCAGGTTAGGTAGCTACTCAGCATATCAAACTGCCAAAAGATGTGGATGAGGAACACTCTTTAACACCCAATATAAACACTTGGCTAAGTACTTTTGATTTATTGTTCTCAATTTTAATTAATCTTAATGTGTTGTAAACTTTTCTTTTATGTCGTTACATATCTTTGACTAATAATCTTATAAATCGGTGTTAACTTTGAAGAAATTCATTATAATTTCTAATTTCACAGATTTGGCTTATTTTCAAATTTTCCCAAGAGAAATAGAAATTCTTTTGGTAATTGAGATTATATTTCAGACTTTCAGCGATAAATACAAAAGTAAGCTATCAAATAACTATTACAAGTTATAACACATTGCCATGACTTTTCTTTTTTGTACAAAAAATAACTAGATAAACGCAGTAGGTATGGCAATCGCACACAATTTTTGTAAATCTAAATGCGCACCCCTGAAAATCGCTATTGAAAATTAAATAGTTTCCAATTTAATTCATTATTAAAATTTGTAAAAATCGTCAAAAATATCGTCATCAGCACATATTGAGCTGCTGCCCGCTATGTCATTCTTTGGTCGCTCCATCTCTTTTTAGGCACCCCACATTTCTTCTACCCCTAAGACTGTAATTAAATATTTGTTTTGGAAAGCGACCGTTTTCTATCCTTTCTAGATGCTGCATCCATAGTCTTCTATAATAAAAAATTCAGGTAATAAAGTGAAATCTCACAAATATGAGTTCATTACACTGAAAATTAAAACTTAAAAATAATTTATAATTTTAGATTCAGCGGTGGCAATTCCATAACTATATTATTTTATAAGAGCATTATTTTGATGTTGCTAGGCCAATGCGCTAAAATATTTTAGAACTACTTTGGTAAACAATATTATGTCGATATATAGTCATACTTTTTTATATATTTTATAAGAATAAACTAAATAAAAAAATTTAAATTCATTTGAAAAATTAAGTTAAAGGTTTCTCAGCGAGTCTTGAACTAAACTGTTTCTAAAGTTTTAATTTTTAAACAGGAGACGGCGATATTACATTTTGATGAACGCCCAGATTTTGTCTAAGCAAACGCATTGCATTTTTAAAAACAGTCCAGAAAATTAAAAAGTTGATAAAAATTGATAGAAATATTTAAAATGCTGGTTAATTTGTATTTGGAAAGATAATATTTGATGAAAATAATTTTAATTATAGATAAATTAATTTTGGAATCGATTTTTGATTGAGGTTAAAACACTTGTGATTTTAAAAAAAGTTTAGATTATGTCAAATAATGAAAAATTGTAATATAATCGACTCTAATTTAGTTAAAACTTTGAATTTATTTACCTTGATAAAGACAATGTTAATGAAAACTTTGAATTTGAATGCATTTCATAAGACAGCAATTGCAGTAAATGTTATCTTTTATACCTCACGTTTTGCTCCTATACAAAATAAGATCGATAGCAATGATAAACAAATTTCACCAGTCAGTGGTTATAAAATTGTAAACAGAGTGCATAAAAAACACTAAAGCATTTCAGTGTAAAATTTTAAAGATTAATATATTAATTTAACTTACTACTTATATAAAAAAATTACCCAGCTTCACTTAAAAAAACTTAATTTTTAAGTAATAAAATAATAAACTACTACTATACTTATAAATCAGAATAATATTAAAATTTGGTAAAAGTTAAATTTTTAGAATTTATTACTAGAACGAAGTTTTGGAACGAAGTTCCTTATGGGAAAATGCGAAGGGGGTACCCTAATCGGAAAAAAACGTCCGTAACGAAAATGCGTAAGATTTTTATATCGTTGATAATTACACCATCTGGTGGTCAAAAGTGGAACATCTGCTCAGCATTAATACATATTCGGAAACCACGAGTCATAGATTTGCAAAATTTCTCTAGAAAAAAAGTTGCCTTCCCCGGGATTCGTTCCCTCGGCTAAAATGTCTGGGCGGAGCCTTTTGCTCTATGCTACAAGGTATCGTTAAAATTAATAGTGATACGCTATATAAGCTACTACGCGTTAAAATTGTTAAACCGACGAATAATTTAAAAAAATTTAATTTAATAATTTTAAAAATTAATTTTAAAAATTTTCAGCCAAAAATGAAACCAAAATTTAAAATAAAATCGATTTTAAAAAATACCACTCAGAAATTATCTAAAGCCGAATGTCTAAAAAAAATTTCGAAAACTTCAAAGATGACCGCGATGATTGCGGATTTACATCGACTTTGACACATGCCGAAATCGCTATTTTGGCAATTTTGTAAAGTAGTTTTTGATTTTTATGAATAAAAAAATCATAATAAAATATTTATATCCAAATAATTATTTATTTTTTACCTCGACTAGAACTTGAAATTAATATTTATGTAATAATGTACTTCGTTCCTATCTGGTGTCCCACGATACCACATTTTATTATAAATTAAAATTGGCGTTATACATAATATCAATTAATTAATTAAATGGTTTATGAATATAATTTACAATTGAGCAAAATAATTTTAGTCGCAAGTGGATGAAAGACTGACTATCGGAAAATTTTATAAATAGAAGAAACTTAAAGGTTTATAAGCAGTCAAATTAATACAGTCAAATTTCATGTCAATATATTAAACGATATACTTATTATATATTTTTTTATATTTAATAAGATATGCACAAACCAGCTATGTAATGATATCAACTCAGAGAATAAGTCTCCGCTCAAGCAATGTTACAATGTTAACAAAGCCATCGGTTGACCAATAAAGTGTTCTGCGCACCGGTATTACAAATAGTGGGAATTGCGATGACTGTATTATTATGATCAAGTTCTAAAATGCCCACTTAGTAGGTAATGTTAAATTTTTTTTATGATTTATAAGTTGTAAATATATTTGATTCGATTTAGGATTTTGAATACCTATAATTATTGAATTATATCAAATTTTTAAATTAAATTCGAATTATAATAGCATAAACTGCAAATTATTCTAATATAAAATACTATATTAAATTTATTTTATAAATAAATAGTGCATGTTTTTAAATTTAGAATGAGAGGGCATGTGTCTTTGTGATATTAAATTTTGAATTTACATAATAAAATATAGGGAATATTATGCGATGTCTGCATAGCCATCTTTTACTTTTAGAAACATTAGAAATGAACTTGAAAAGTAAGAATTTCAAGTACATGTATGTATTTAATATGTTAAAATAAACGAACTAAACAAAATAAACTAAAAATAACAAAAACTGAACAAAATATTATTTAGTTTGTTTATTTTAACATTACACACTACTAACCACCATACTATCCACTTAAAAAATTTCATTTGTTAGGTTTTTTTTCTATTATTTAATATGTATTTTTAATTATTTTTAGGTTTTATTACATATTCAAATTTTTAGCATTTACTCTAAAAACTTAAAAGTAAACAAACTAAACAAAAATGTTAAAATAATGAATTTTAACCGCAAAGTAAAAAATACATACGTACGTAGAAAAATATTATTTAAAAAAACAATAAAAAAGACATTGGTTATTGATTTACATTTAACAGGTTTAGAATATTTGCATAACCAAGAAAAATAAAAATTGCTATATGAAAATTGATGAAATTTTTTAAATTGTTGTGTTTATTACGTAAACACCATGTTAACATACATGGTTTGTTTTTTTTACAATTTTATGACATATTTACATTAGTTATTATACGTATGCATTGCATAATTATTTAACTAAACATCAAAGTTAAGGGGCAGCTTAAATTTTCATTTCAGCATTTATATTTTCATTTTAGAAATTTTCATAATACTCGGTATTCGTATATTTGTCGTGCATTTTCTTACAATTTAATGTTTAGGAATGTAAAATAATTTTTTGGTAGGTTTTATTTGAATTTGGAAAGTCGTAACAGTTTTTGATTTTAAAAGGTTTGCAGTACAGATTGAGTAGTAAAACATTTGGCAAAAATGGCTAACGTATCAGCCGTGTAAATTTGCTAACCCTTGAAATTTAATTAAAATGTTTGTAATTAATAAAAATAAAACATAGTTTTGATGAAAAAGTGATTCATTGGAAATTTGAAAGTAAATTTAATATTTTAAAAATTAATTTGATTTTATTATGAAGAAAATTAAAATTGGAAGTTACGGGAGTTAAATTTGAAGATATTAAAGAAGATTAGAGAAATAGAATAAGAAGAAAATTTAAAAATATATTGTAAGACAAAGACAATTAAAGACAAAAAATAAAACAAATTAATTAGATAATTTTTTTATTACATAATGTACTACACTGCAATGGCTTATTTCGTAAATTGAGTTATATAAGCAGTAGTGACTGATTTTCCAACTTTTAATGGCAGAAATGTAATTTTAAATTAGTTTATTATTTACATTTTGTTTAATGTAAATAAAATGAGAACGCTATACGTATTCTAGTTTTCCTTTTAAAATGCAATTAAAACAATAAAAATTACAAAGTAGGTATTCATATTCTATACTTTTCATAAAAAAATTATTAGCCGTACATCTAAAATGGATTGCAATGCAGTGTATCAATTAAATAATGAATTAAAAACTAATGAATTTTTAATTTGTTACTACGTATTTAAAATTTTAGAAAAATCCCTTGAGGTTACATAATGATAAATTATTAAATGTAACATTTTCCTCGAGCTACTATATTTTATATGATATACCGATTTTTACTTTGCTTTGTCTTCAGCACATACGCACAAAAAACCAGAAGTTACATCCACATAAAATCTAGCTACGTTCATATCCATCGTAATTACCTAAATTGTGAAATAACTGAAGGTTGATAGATGAAATGTGGTTGTAGCCTTTGATTTTTTGTGAGTGTGTAAAGTAAATATGACAAAGTTAAAACCGGTACATTAACCAAAATATAGCTTGATGAAAGTGTTTTCAGTCTTTACTTGTTTGTAAAATTTGAACCACATTCTAAATATGCCAAATTAAATGCAAATGTTCCAGTACTATGGATATGATCACCATAATTCAGATTGATTCGATGCTTTTTCAGCTTTATCAAATTTTTGATCATTAGATGTATGTAACTAATATTTTCTAAATTAAGATGTACTTTAAAACTAACAAACCTTAAGCTTAGCTAACCTATACTAAATAGATGTTATTTATACAACTGCAGAAAAGACTCATACAATATTTAGCTTTAAATTCTATAAATGATAGATCCACTACAGGCTATTGAAACATAACCTCAAAACATAGCGATCTATAGTCCGTTTTTTAAAGAAGAATATTGGAATTTGTACTAAAACGGCGACCTCCAAATGTAAAGCAATGAAATTGTTTTGAAGTTAGACGGTATTGCAATAACGAAATTTTTGCGATTGAAGTGCTATGAGTGTTGCCTAAACTGAACCGGGCAAAGTCATAAATAAGATAGATGTGGACAAAGTTAAATGTAATATCAAAATTATAACATTTCGCTTTTTTGTGGTGAATATTTAATATTACTACAAGATTAAGTACTATTTAAATTATCTAAAGTTTCCCGGTGTAAATTAGACTTTGCAAACGACGCGCCACCTATATTATTTATATATAGATTAACTATATTATGTAGTATTATTTATAATTTTGCTTCAACCCCCATTATGGTTAAAAATGTAACGATGCACTTCTATGTTCTAAGTTATAATGTCAAGTCTAGACGTTTGCATTGATTTAGATCCATTCAAGCATAAAACGTATTGGCTTAGATAATATTTATAACTATCATAGTGAGCAAGTAAACATGATGTTGATTTTTATTTCCTGCTTGAATTATTTACGAATAATGTATCTAACAAGCATATTTTGTATTTTAAAGTTTAACATTGTCGTCAAGCAGAAAAACATAATATCTTCTACTATTAACAAAATTCATTGGAATATGTATACGGTGATGAATACTGATGAATACTAATGATTCCGAAACACACTATCCACCGTTCGTCCTTAATTATGCAAAAGTGTTCGACAATTTTAAAACTTCACGAAAATGTTATATTTATACAAATCATATTATGTTAAAATATAAAGTAATTTTAAATGATTTAAAAGGTACAACAAACTGAATATTTTATAATTCAATAAGTAAGTGGCTTCAGTCGAATAACCTATCGAAGATGAATACTTTTTTTTACAAGAAATATATCCAAATACATGTGTATATCCATAACATAACAATGCTAATAGCCTTACAAAATAATATAAATTTCACAACCTCGAATTTCAAAATTTTGATGTGTCTCCTCAGTTGGTGGGTAATTATTATTAATTTAAATAAAGTGATTTTTATGCAAATGCATTATTGCGCTCTTTTGGAAGCATATTTTTTGATATTTGGAATTCATTTAGATAAATTTTTTTTATGAGTGGCTACTGAACAATAGTTGATTTGATTGCTTTGATGGAATTGGAAAGAGAATAGTGAAAATAAAAATTGAGTTTGAATGATTAAAAATTGGAAAATTAAAAATTATTGCATTCGTAGGAACGAATGGTGCTATTGATAAGCAGGCGATTTGGATAACGCTAACAACGGAACTTCGTTCCCTTCTAAGATTATTGAAATTTTAGTTAACATTTATTTTGCATTGGCTTTTAGATTGATAATCATTTATGGAGAAGCATTTTTTTATTGGAAATATTTTGTTGAAATACGGTTTATTGATTTTTTTTGACAAGAAGAATTTTTTTTTAATTATAATTTGTAAACAAATTCATTTAATTTGGACAAGAGCAATTGAAATCAAAGAAATGACCCAACTTGAAATACGACCGTCTCTACTCCCACATTTAAGAGCAAGCTTGGAGCACTTTGGAATGCTTGGAAATATAGCTTTTTTTTTAATTTTTTTATTAAAATCTTGTGTTTTGTACAGCATTGTACCAAAAGCTTTGGATGTGTTTATGAAAGAAGTATCTATTTAAATAACATTATAATATGTTTACAGATTTTATTTTTGAATTATGAAATTAATTTTATAATCAATAATTGGTTCTAATTATGAGAAGTTCAACTGTTCAAGTAAATTATTTTTTAATATATTTATAGAAAAATAATAGACATGCGCATGACTGTGCATTTTAACGTCTTAAAATTTTGCACGAACTCCACATGGTAGAACCTACCTAATAAAATTGTAATTTAAATAATTATGTAAATTAGGATTAATTAAACCATAAGCCCGCAAACATCTACTTTCATTTTTGCTAAATTTCTTTTGTGTTATCGCGTGATTAAATTCACGTGTTTTTCACAAAGAATTTTATGCAATCAGGCATTTCATACTAAAATTTCGTTACACGCAAACTGATTTTAGTTTAGGTGATCGGTAATGAAGAAAGGAAGCTCTACAAGAAATAGGAAGCAAGTTTGAAACAAGATGGATGTGGGCAGAAGGAATTGACAGAAACGAATGTACCGTATTAGAATAAATTGTAAGAAAGTGACTTGTAATTCAACATAATAGAGAAACACTATTCATTCTTTAAAAGTTTTGCAGTTAAACCCAAAAATCTTTAAATTAAATTTTCTTTCGATTGATGTTCATTTTATTAATTTTGAAGCATAGTATATTATATAATTAAACAATAAAAGCCGCTGGAATTTAAAAGAAATGTGGTTTTACAACAAAGTAAAATATTTCCGTGTAAAACTTGAACTCTCAAATATTACATTCTTTATTTTCACAGGATGTGGTAAAAATCCTCTCAAATTAAATACAATACATGCTAGCTATACTTAAAAATTATTTTCTGTAAAGTAAAAAGCGTTAGCATTAAGAAAAAGTGTTGAAACGGAATGTAAATTTACACTTGAATGGAAACAATCGTAGAATCGATTTTCTTTCTAAGTCTTTCATGTGCTGCCCTTCTTTTTCAAATGTATCCATGGTCATTTCTATTACTGAACTTTATTTCATTTAAAACTTTTTTGAGATTTCTTTACCAAACGCTCACTCAAGTTCGACGGTAGTTTTTAACTAAAAATTTTTTACTTAAAGGAAACAGTCGAACTAAAACAACTTCAAAAACTTAAATAAATGTGCTTTCGTGCAGTATTAATCACAAGGTACAATTAATATCCTTTTCCAAAGAATCCCTAGCGCCTAGGTTCTTTGATTTAATTCTAAATAAACCGTGGAGAATAAACATTACTTTTACTGTTGTAGATTTCAATAATATAATTACGTACTACCGATTTTAGCTTTCGTAATATTAGAACTTAATTAAAAGCGATATTAAACATTCAATGGATAAAGTGGAATTCGTCAAAAGTTATTATACTATGGTACCTATAATTACGGCAAATTAAGATTAATTTTAGAAAATATGTTAATCAGTACCTCACTGCACTATAAATACATCAATGTTTGGCTGACTTATAATTAATTCCCTGTATTTTGCTCGATTACAAAGTTGCGTGTTATTGCTGTGAATACACTAAACACACAATAAACAGCCAGTTAATCAGATCAAGTTCAAACTGTAGCTATGCAAATCAAAACTAAAATTTTTTATTTAGTTTGTAAATTCGTTCACACTTTTGAACTGGCCCAATTTACTTATCGATTGCATAAATGAAGCCATAAGTAAACCTTAATATTCATTAACGTTTTGTACTTTTTAAGTCAGTGCTGAATAAGTAATTTTATTGAGGAAGTGTCAGCCAAACTTTTTTATTTCTTTTGGATTCCTGAATAATTTCTAAAACCGACATTAACTATTCCTATGAATATGACATATATAAATTATCTTTAAATGAGAATAAAATAGCAAAAAATTAATTATAAAAAGAAATTAAAAATAATATATTGTGAATTAAAACGATGGATTTAAAAATAACAGTATTCTATTTTAATATACTAATAATTGTTTGTACACATTCAAGTTAGCTTTATTTGCTTTATAAATATTTCACAAGTATGGTTATAGAAAGGTTTGTTTACTTATTATAAATACATTTTACCTACTAGAGCCTTGATAAAATGATAGGTTAAAAAAAATAATAAAGTTCAATATAGGTATATGCGATAAAAACCAATTACATTATAATAAAAATGTTTAAATAGACTACCAATTATTGTTCTCAAGAACTCCTTTTCATAATAATGTGACAGTGTACGTAAGTTCTATAAGTAATTTATTTCTCTGACTTCTCTTCTTGTTCATAATAGAACGGATACACAAGAAACGTTATCAAACGTTTAAGGTTTGACAGTTACAGTTTATAATCAACTCGGCTCTTCTTTACAATATCCGATTAATTCCCTGTAGAATTACCGACATTTCATATTAAACAATGAACTAGACAAAGTATTAAAAATAGTGGCTTTATATAATAAAAACTGAAAAGATTTAATAAGCGAAAACTATCTTACAATTATAAAGTAGTTTCAGATTTATTTAATTCATAAAGATCTCCTTAGCTTACGAACTATTAACCACATATTTATTGCACAAGTATAAAATAAACGTATTATTTAATACAAGTTTAAAAATTAACAAAACAAATAAACCACATAATATTGAACAAATCTCCCATATTTTTTTCCCTTCTCCCCCACATGTGTTGGTTAGTTAAATATTTAAAAAGTGCATTAAAAATTTGCTTTTCATTTTAAAACTCACGAACACGAATAGAGCTACTTTTCTCCCTTGTTCAATAATATACTGCTTTTTAAACTACTAGATCTTAGATTCTAATTTTTTAAGAATTAAAAATAATCTGTTTAGCATTTCAGGTTCGACATTTCAGTTACTTTTATGTTTATGATTTATGATTTTTATACTTTTAAGTATATCATTTGCCAAAAAACCCTCAATTATGGAATTAGTTAAATAAACAAGAATTTATTCAGAATTAACTAGGAATTACAAAATTATTAGTTATTTTTTGAGTTTAATATTAGGAACTTCTTATAAATTATATACAATTAATTTTTACATATTACATGAAATTGAAGAATAATTTAATTCATAACTTACATAAAATTGTTCAAAAACTATTAAAATGAATGATATAGCTAGCTACATAACTGTTGAACTTTTAATAATCAATAGTTAAGTGGTTTAGATAGTATAACTCGATATTAATCATATCAAATTTTTAGCATAAACCAAAAAATGCAGAAACACTTTTTCGAAACTAAAATGTTTAAGTTATCACAATATATAAATACACCGTATGTATATTATTATCGCAAACGTTTTCACCATACTATGGCATCATCAGGCGATGAATTAGGATAACTTAATACACTGTGATAACTGTGATAACTTAAACATTTTAGTTTCGAAAAAGTGTTTCTACATTTTTTGGTTTATGCTAAAAATTTGATATGATGTTGAACTTTTATGTTTCGATTTTCGGAATCTCGTCAAGCAAACCTGGAAAAATTATTAAATTGATTGAGAAGTTATGCTATTAAATTCAAAATTCAAACTTGATTAAAAGTCAAATTTATTTGACTTTTGTGAAAACAAAAATTATACATACTTGAAGCCAAAATGAATAAATAAACTTATTTTGAAAAATTCTAAACCGGAAAACTAACTTATTCTTTCAAAATAAGTTTATTTATTTATTTTGGCTTCAAATAAAATAAATTTGACTTTTAATTAAGTTTGAATTTTGAATTTACTAGCATAACTTCTCAATCAATTTAATAATTTTTCCAAGTTTGCCTAACGATATTCCGAAAATCGAAACATAAAACTTGAACAGTTCTGTAGTTATCTACATCATTCATTTTAAAAATAGTTTTTGAACAATTTTATGTAAGTTATGAATTAAATTATTCTTCAATTTCATGTAACATGTAAAAATTAATTTTATAAAAAAATATTATCACATGTTAATAACCTTAACCATTTTAAATTATTATCAATTTATTAAGATAGATCATATACTGTTGTGTCCGCACTAAGTGATGAAAATGGGTTGCGAACTTAGCAATAAAATGACGGTATTTGCAACTAGAGGAACCACAAAGCAAAACTCTATTTTAACATTTTATTACTAGTGTGTGTTTTATTTTTATATATTCTTAATTTTGATTTCAGTGTTTGTTTAATATTTTATGTTTGTCTAGTTAGTAAGTTTTTTTGTTTTGAATTTGATTTTTATTTATGTTTGTATTATGACTCACGTAAATGCCGACAACAGCAATATTTTAAATACTAAAAAATCGAGATGTAAAAAAAAAGAAGACAGTAAAAAAAAAATGGATATCCAAGGCGATTTTTAATAAATCAATTTATAATAAAGTGAGTCACAGAAAGATTTGTAAGCAGTCAGTCGAATAAAGTTTGAAGATAATAAATCAGAAGAAGATTTGTAAAGCGGTCGGTCGGCGAAGGTTGAAGATAATAAATCAGAAGAAGATTTGTAAAGCGGTCGGTCGACGAAGATTGAAGATAATAAATCAGAAGAAGATTTGAAAGCAGTTGGTCGACGAAAGTTTGAAGACAATTAGTCAGATATTTAGCAGAGCGGTCGGTGAAGAACAAAAAGAAGAAAGATAACAGTGTTTTGTTTGTAGAAAAGCGGGGGTCGGCTATTTGCGTGAGTTTTTTGCTATTGTTTAACATTTGTTCCTATTTTTTTTATATTTTAAATTTGCAAATAAAAATTATAAAAACCGTTATTTTATTGTTTACTTGTAACAATTTTCCACATTCGAGAACCTACGTAATCCCATTAAAGAGATAAGAGGCGCGCATAAGGTCGCAGAAATACATATATTATTGTCGTGGTTCACCCTATGTACTTCTTTAGTAAAATTTTGTGAAATGTATTTAATTTTGGTAGATTTAAAAAGAGTGCAAGGTGAGGAACGATTAGGAGAAAAACCAGGCTTTTTGCCAAAAATGGCCGCACGAGTTGGTCTAGTGAATTTTTGGCTCTACATATTTTTATTAAGATTTTGTGTGATTGACTTTGATGCGAATATGTATAAGTTGTGAATTTAATTTTCAATATTGCCATTTGAATTGTTTTGGAGGTATTGCTGGTATAAAGTGGCCGTAGTGAAAATTATTTTGTGAGTAGAAGATTAATTTTGTTTTTATTAAAAAAGATTTACATTTTTGATGAGCTTTTTTTCTTTTATAGAATCGAAATGTTAAAAGTTTAATTATAATATTTGGATTAATTTGAAATTAAAATTTGTGAGGGCGAAGGTGTGGCGAGATTGATAAGCGTTGATTTGGATAAAGGAAATCAAAAGTTCGAACCTTGAAAGAAGTAGAAAAATTTAAGTTAAATTATTATCGATTGAATTTTATTTGAAGATCATTTATTTTATTATTTGAAATTAGAATTAATTTTATTTCAAAAACGCTCAAACCCTCGACCCTAAAATCATACCAACTAACCGCATATCAGGGCTACCCGAGTAAAACAAGTAGATAGTAATAAAAAAAAACATTTAAATACATTAAAAATATTATATAATGGCTTAAAGAACTTCAAAACTTGGTAACACAAGCTATCAAGAACGACAAAAGGGCATATTTTAAACACGAGATGGAAGCAACCATACACAATCCACAGAAACTAAAAATTTTTTGATCGCGCTAATATTCACTCTAAGTCCAAGAAAAAAGTTATTTTAGAAGATGAAGATGTAAATTAATTAAAACGATATTTATATAAATGCTGTTTCAAATACAGCAATCGACGCAAACACATTAGATGACCTTTCAAGCGGCAAGCACTTCCTAAGAACTAAGACCTTAGTTTTCTGCCCTGTAAACTGGAATGATGTAGCTAATGCCAAATGTTACAGCTGTTGATGGGATCAATTGCAAAATGTTGAAGCTACTCTACAACATTGCTTGTCAAGTGTCACGGACCTAATCAACTCATTCTTGGTAAATTCGACAGTACCTGACTTATGGAAAAAATCAATTATTCTGCCTATTTCAAAATCACCAAACTGCCAGCAGTTTTGGTGAGCTGCGGCCCATAAGTACTGGAATACTTTATTCCAAAAACAACTTCTTGCTAATATAAATGCTTAAAAAATAACGCTTACTACTTTTTTGGACTACAGCAAAGCATATGATGTCATCAATCATGACCTGCTTAAGGCCAAGCTGAAATATTACGGCTGCAGCAACTTGGTATTAAAACTATTATTGAATCATCTTACAAACTGTACACAGAAAGGCAAGCTGAACGGTAAACTATCTAATAAAATTAATATCAAGTGCGGAGTTCCCCAAGCTAGCCTCCTTGGACCTCTGCTATTTATAAATTTTACTGCGGATCTTCCAAAAATTCTACCTGTTCCTTGCATCTCTTACATGTACGCAGATGACAACTAGATTTACATTTATCAGGCTGACCTTTTGACATAAATAATATTATCAATGATAAGAATAATGGTCTGGCATTGGTACAACGCTGGTCTCTTTGCAACGGGCTACTTCTCAATCCCACCAAAACTCAGTCCATGTGTATAGGCAGTCTGCATTACTGTTCGATCGCAGAAAATATCAAACGTATCGATGTTCGTATGAACGGTTGTTTAGTCAAATGCTGCACCAAAGTAAAGAATCTTGGAATAATATGGGATCAGAAGGTCAGGTTGCCATGGCCTCAATCAATGCACGCACGAACATCTATCTATTCCTCTGCACCACAGCCCCAAATTCAAGAGATCACTCCAATATTTAGCATGTACTACTTTCAACAAATTTGTAGACATATACCTAACATCTAGTAATCGAGAGGCATTTAAAGAGAAGATGATAGAAAAACTATAACGGGGGGTTTAGGTGCAAAATAGTTTTGCTGACCCTTCATCCTTTTAAGTAAATTTTATAAAAATGTAATTGTTACTTATTTATACGGTACCTTATTATTAATAATAGGTATTAATAATAGGTTATCTAAAATCAATGTCACATCTTTAAATTTTTTTTTATTGCATTAATAGTTAGATATTATGAAATACAAAGTCATTTCACAACCCTTGTCGGTCTTTTACAGGCTCCAAAATTATTAATTTCACTATGTAAAAATAAGCTCATACAAAAAAATAGTCGATCTTCAATAAGTGGTAAAGGATTTCCTTAGGTAAATAATAAATCAATTTGATATTAACCATAAAAGAATTATTACAACTTTTCCTAATTAACTTCCAGAATTTATCTCTACTATTATTATTATTATAAAGACTTATTGATGTTATTATATTAATCATCTATAAATGGCTAGGAATATTATTATATAAGCCACAATGTTGTATGGAACCTCTCTCGAGTGTAGTTAGACTAAAATATTAGACCCAATAAAAGTAGCTTGTAGATATTTAAAAAGAATTTTATACAATAATACAACTTTATCCTAAGGAGGAGTAATAAATTTAATTTAATTGAATGCTTTGTTCGGATTATGGTAATAAGAAACCGTTGCACTATTATGAAGCATAATGCAAGTAAGTATAGGACATTCAAAATTAGGTAGAATATGTATATCTACTCTCAAAGATGGGTGTGCAAAAATACAAATATAATTTTAGTATACAAAACAGCAATTGTATTGCAAATCCTATTTTGAACGGCTGTGTTTTGCATATTGGGCATCGGGTAAGAGCACTTTAATTTTTTATCTCTAGATCAAATTTCAACACAAATAAAAAAAATTTTGAATTCTAAGTCTGCAAAGTAACTATGCATTCCTTCACACCACCTGAAATACCAAATTTCTTAAGCTGGCCATTCTTGAAATTTTTTCACTGAAATTAAAATTTCAAATTAAAATATTTTTATAAAACTACTCGTACCTTTAAATAAAAATTACCGCGTATACGTACAATATATTGTCATGTTCCGAACCAAAGTTTTACCTACCCTGTTAATTTGCCATTAATTTTGATGTTAAGTTTATGAAATATTTGAATTTAAATTTTGGGAGGTAAAACTTTGAAAATTAAAGTTGGTAGAAGTGAGGTTCTTATCGAGGCTTTTTTAGCCAACTATGGCCTACAGCGGATGCCAAGTTTGGTATGCCCGCTGAGTTTGATTTTTGATACGAGATCTTGTCATTTTGAAATTGTGAGTAATATTTTTGATTTGTTTTAAATAAAGTGATTTGATGCGAATGCATTATTGCGTTGTTTTTGGAAGCATTTTGGATATTATTTATAAGTGGCTACTGAGCGGTAGTAAGTTGATTTGGATGATTAATTTTTGGAAAAAAGAATAGTTCGAATAACAAATTCGATTTTGATACTTAAAATTGGAAAGTTAAAATTACATTTGAAGGAACGAACGATAAAATCAAAACTTTGATTCCTTTAATTTTCTATTAGAATTAAAATACATGAGAGTTAATTTTGAAGAATAATTATTATTAGAGAACTATTAAATTTTTTGGACCAAAACTTTTTACTATTTATTTTGAAAACAATTTATTTAGAAGTGTTATTTTATTTTGAAAGACAATTTTTGGAATAATGAGGAGTCTCTTGATACAAAAAATGAATGCCCAGTTATAAGATTGATTTACGAATTGAGCAAATTTTAATAAGATTTGTATAGCTCGGGTCATTGCAATATATAAATAATATTTCAAATATTAGGAAGCAAGCAGAGTTGCGAGATTATTAAGTGTTTTTCCAATGCTCGAAACTAAACGCATTGAAAATAATTATAAATATAATCTTAATTCTAACCTAGCATTGTAATTATGCGAGTTATATTATTATTTTTAAATTTAGAATAATTTTTTTAGCTTTACGTGTTAACAGTTGCGCAACTGTCACATCTACCACACATAAAAAGCCACCCACTTAAGTCTTATTTTATCATTACAGTTGTAAACATTTTGAATAAATTGAAGAATTTATGATTATGGGAATATGATTGTTGAATTTTTTGTGCTTCGAGCAGTTTTGGGCAGCTCTAAACTATTCGTTGCAACTCTATTTAGAAGCACTAAGCATTTGGGGTTTAGATTTCTGTTTGAAAGAAGGTTTTGACACTTTATTTTGAGTGGGTTACTTTTCCATCTCCAACGAGAAATAATACAGATTCGTATTGAAACTCAGGACTTCTATTCGATTTTTCCATTTACTATAAATCTACATTGAATGTTCAATATTTAAATCGTCGCGGAACTGGAATTTAAATATTACACACCTACTTTTTGATAGATAAATAAATATTACTATTATTCTGGGCTGGACTATATCGCCATAATATGAATTTGATTTATAAAAAATTAGATGAACCAAAAATTTTATTGTCATGATCAAAATGCGTCCAAAAGAGAATAGAGCAATGAGTATTACTGTTTGAAAGTTTTAAACTTTTCTAGTAAAATATGATAAGAAATTGAAAGATTGAAAAGAATGATGAGAAAGGTTTTCATAATGAAATCTTTTTATTGCATTGCTAACTGCAATTAATTACTAATTGCATCCAACTTTGACGTAGTCTCAATGTAAATGCGTTTTAATTAATAAGATAGAATGTAAGCTAGAAAAAGCCTTTTAAACAGTCTAAATCTTTGAGCCTGAGCCGTTGCGTTCAAACTCTTGCAAAATAAATTCATTCTTAGTTACTGTTTTGTTTTATGACCCCCGCGAGGGTAACTTGATTAATCCTCTTCGTACTACAGCATAATTTTGCATTGTAGTATGCTGCAGTGTTTTACCAAACCCGACTTAAAAGACTAAAATAGTTTATAAACAATTACACACTCAACACAATATCAAAATGTAATTTGCCTTTATTGTTCACTTATATTAATTCAATGACATCAAATCTGTATCTATTGCAAACTAATAGAACATAAATATGCTAAACCATTAATTTAATTGTAGTAATACTGTTGTATCCAGGGGATTTAAACAACGAGAAATGGAAATTAGAATTGTATATTTTCCCTACAAAATCACAAAGTACTGTGTATGACGAATAATTAATAATTCTCGACCCTATATTTACACACACATTAATTTATTATTCATTTGGGTATTTTAAAATTATTTTACAATATACTAAATCAAAAATGATATTATTTACGTAATATGTATGTGTGTTGGCGAGTACAATAAACATATGCTATTAATAACTCTTTGAATAAATAAATTAAAATAAACGTCATAACGATAATAATATAGAATAAAACACATTTTATTTGATTGTGAGGAAGGCTATTGTGGGTAAGGTAATCCAAAATAGATAAACGTTGAGAAAAATTACGTCTGTTCGATTATATTAAATTTATTCCATTCCACTATACCGTACAATAATCAATAATAAATTCATTACCAAAATCTGTAACATCATCTAAACACATATTTATACGTTGTGTTCCTGTACTTCATAAAATTTTACATTCACATTATGTTTCATATTACTTTTACTTGATGATATATCTCGTTCGAACTGTTAATGCATTCATTTATTAGAAGTTATGATACTATGAAAGTAATAATGGTAAGGAAGTATTGCATATAAATTGCATTAATGGAACACAAAGCTGTAAATATATTTTTATTTCTGATTTTAGACCAGAGTAACGCAAATAGAAAGATAGTCACATTTATTATGATCACGTTCGTATACAGAAAATTTAACTTTTTCATATCATCCATGTCTTGTAGTCAAAATATGTGAATAATAGACGAAGTATCGCAATATTTCTTTACTACGTTTCCTGAAACAGTCATCTAAAAAATTATTGATTTTGGTCTTGAGTTAAAACCACATTATGTAATATACGTTCAAACAGCGTCCATTCTAGTGTGTGCAAAGTCATGAGTGAAGCTATTTTATAAAGTCTGCTGGTTGTTAGAGTGCACTAAGATGCATTCATGCAAACTTCGCAAACTATATGAAACACTTAGCTTCCAATTTACAGAAGACGTAGTAAAACTTCGTACATAAAGAAAATTATATGTGAAAGATCATTTTTGTTGACCCCATTAGACAATATTATTAATAAAGGTTAAGGTTATTAGTTAAGGAAAATAAAAAGCAATGTTCCACCTATAAAACTATATAAGGGAGAGTTATCTATATCGAACAGTCACGCCGACCCCGCCTAAATTGGATCACACAATTTGACCGATTTATATATTCAATTATAATACTTTAAAATCTAATATAGATGTCGTGCTTCTATTGTTGACTATATAAATATACTCTTACAAAAGCAAAATAATCATTACGTCACATCCTTTGTTTATCACCGACAAGCAACTATTTAAGTTAGTAAATCCGATAAAGATCCGTAGTATAATATGTATGTCTAACAAGAAACAGGAAAATAGCAATAATATTTCTTGGTGCTATTTATTATTAACTGTAATATTTAACGAAAAATTTTTACAATACAGATTATCCAAAATTGTATCTAATAATCTAATACCAACACTATTGGCAGCCATTTGAATTTATCATTACGTAACGTGACTTTCATACTTCCTGATAGTTCAATCATTACATAGTGAAAAAGAGGTCTGCGTAGAAATCACTTCAAAATAAACATTTTTTTGTCCTTGACTTAAGTATCAAAAAAAGGCCTTAAGCTTTCTACTATAGATTCAAATCGGAACAGCAGCAAATTTGTTATGAAAAGTTCAGAAAAATCATAAAATTGTGATTCCTGTTCTTGTACATCGCATACCCAAAATTACAGTAGATAAGTAATACATAAAACTCCGATTTTTGTCCGAAAAAACCTTTTTTCGGTTTTCCTTAGGCAAAAGTAGTCTACATGTAAATGAAGCTAGACTCAAAATTATTTGTAAATCTATAAATACAATAGCTTTGTATCAGAGGTTACTGTCAGACAACGATCATCTCGAATATTCAAGAATGTTCAAAAAATTTCAACTGTACTATAAGAAAGAGGACAATTTTCTGAGTATAACGCAACAAAAATTTCGAAGGTCCATACATTCCTTTACCAAAAAACGGCATTTTAAAGTTATATAAAAGCAGGAAGTTGTAACCCGATACACCCTGTTGCAACGAGTCACGTCGCGGTAAACTAGCACGTCGAGTCCCTGCTCTTCATTTTGTTGACGGTACGAGTGCTTTGATATACTCTTAATGTTGTTGTCAGTCGCGGTCGACACCCGGACGAGTTCTATGGCTTCGAGTTCCACCCTTGGCGAGTTCTATCATTTTTCAGGGATATTTTTAAATTTTTTTGCCTTACACAAAATCGGCTAATCATACAGCCGTGTTAAGAGGTGTATCTAAAATACATGTAAATTTAAATTTTTCAAATTCGATTTTTTCGAGAACTAATGCATAGACCTCCGAAATTTTTGTTCTAATATGCTTAGAAAAGTGTCCTCTTTGCTATAGTGCAGTTAAAATTGTGAAATTCGTGATGATCGTTGTCTGACAGTTCCCGTATCAGAATATAGCCTTTTAACTCCTTTTTGTCATTTATTAAATTTTTTCACATTATAGCTCAATTTCAGTGCATCTCGTATGCAATGTTAATATTGCTAATGTAATAAGATAATAATATTTATTTAAAATGTGTGAAATAATTCAAAAGAATAAATTATATCGTTGATGGTAAAATTGAACAAATTTAATGAATTAAGCATGTAACTCCAAATAATCCAAAATAAGTAGTGACCACAAAAATTAATTAGAGATCACACATGGAGCTACTAAAAAGAAACTAATTTCTAATCTGAATCACTAATCAGTAGCTTCAGCGTCAACATGACGCAACCAATTAGTAATCGGTTTGTAAATAGTCAGAAATCACTCACTCGCTCAGATTCGTGTTTGTCGTCAGGCTATTAGCAAAATCACCCGCCATTTCTAAATAAAATTAGCTCAATAACTAAGATAAGATCAATAATTTACAAAAATTATTTTAATTTTCTCGGTAAAATTTAAATATATGAATATTTTTAGCAAAATATAATTACAGCATTCCAAAATACACCTAAAATTCACACATATTTAAATTTTTAAAGTGGAAAAATATCTGATTTTGTATTGAAATTGTATAATTTTAATAGCGTCGTGAGAAATGCTTGGCGCCAACTAGTTCGAACTACAAGCTTTTTTAGTAGCTTTATGTGCGAAAGACCTATGTATAAATAAAATAACTTCGCTAATACGTCCAAAAACCTGTAGTGCCCGGTTACAGTGGCGTAACTAGAAATTTGGTTCAAAGGGGGCCTGCGAGCGCAGCGAGCCGTTTACAATAGCGCCGCAGGCAAATTTTTTTTAAATTTTCAAGGTCATGCGCTCAATATAGAAAGTTAAAAAATTACAATAAAAAATAATTTCTCCGAAAAAAGAGCTTCGTCAGACATTTTAACGTTAACCACAATAATAATAAACACTAAAACACTAAATAAACATTAAAAATTAAGTCATAGAAATTATTATTTTTCTAATATGATTATAATTGTAAAATCATTGCGTTTTTTGTTATTCCAAAAGTATATATAACTTCTTCCACATTAATATAGGCATATTCCTGTCAACTGCTAATAAAGCTAAACCGCTTAACCTATTCTCGCCCGTACTATTTCTCAAATTTGGCGTTTTAAGATGGAAAATATTCTTTCTACGGAGGCTGTAGTAGCCGCTAAAGTTCCTAAAATAATATATATATTCGGAAACATCAATATTAAACTGATTAAGAGCTTCCATTGTATGTTTTGGAAGCTGCTCCTTCATGATTTTTTCATTTCTGATGCAAAATCAGCCATTTGCCTTCAAATATAGTATCATTAGTGTTTTAAAAATCATTTATATAGAAATCTATACATGGTTTGAAGTCATTGTAAAATTACGAATTAATAATTTTGAGGGGGAGCAGGCCCCCCCCTTGGCTACGCCACTGCTCGGTAATAACATACTTTCTTTATATACTGATATAACTAGTCAGTTATAATATTTCTAATTAGTATATAATTATATACTACTAGTAACATAATACTAATCCCGTCAAAAAGATCATTATTACAAAGGTGAATATTTATCAAGCATAATAAACCCGCTTATAACATACTCTGGGTTTGTTATAAGAACTCGACTCGACTCGACACGGACTCGACTGTTATTATGTCAATCTCTTAAGGTACGTTATAATTGGATATCACCGTACATTTATTTCAATGTATACCAAATATACGTTCAAAATAGGATTTTCAATATAAAGGCAATTTTGTACCTAAACTATTTTATTTATGTTTAATAGAAAGATTGCTACTTTTTTGTGAAAATATTTCAACTTCACATAAACTGAAGCATCATACCTTGACATGATTATATTATCTAAGTACTTATGAAAACTCTAGTATAGTTTATGATAGTATATTTCGATATTTAAAAAATTTATTATACCAATTTAACGAAAAATAGAAAATTTTTACGAGAAAATTAAATTTGAACACAAAAAATAAATAAATTGTACACTTGAAGGCTTATTAAGTTTTGTAATTAACTCCGTAATTGCGATATAAATTTAAGATATACAACTGTTAACTGAGGTACAATATTTCATCAATTTAAGCTGCGAATTGTGTGGAAAATCACACATGAAGTATAATAAAAGGCAATAAACAAACACCTGCTACCTTAACGCAAACACGTACTTAAACAAGTAGCCCACCAATTCAGTGCCTTGTGCAAAATTTTGCCGATTTCAAACACACGTTTCGGGTAAGTAGAAATTCGACTTCGCCTCGTCAGTTTCGTCTAGACCTGTGCACGTGAGGTTGTAATCCCAGAATCTTCTTGTTTTAATTTTTTTTTAAAACAACGTGTTTTCTAATGAGTTTCGAAGGCTATCTTAAACTGCAGAAAATAAAGACATCTAAGTATAAGACAATCTTCGTTTCCATAAAATATTAAAAAGTTGCTGCCGCTTTCGAATAACGTACTCCAGTATAGTAGTGTAATAAAACGGAACCTTGTCTACGTTTTTGTACGTTTAAACTTCTTTATCTTAAAAAGCATGGAATGCCGTATAAAAATTGAATTTCTTCTAAAATCATTCTTGGACTAAAATTATATAATTATACACACTAAAATATTTATAACAATGGTATAATAATTAAACAAAATAGATAAGATAATAAGAACAACAAAATAGTTATCTAAGATACTAACAAATGCTTATATCTAAGATTTCAAAATTTTTGATCATGTGTAAGTTCAAACATGTCATTCGTTACGTTATTTTTATAGTTTACTATAAACTAACCGAATTCGGGCCATCGGTAAAAATTTAGTTTTGTACTAAAATAAGTAACCGGTTGTTGAAACACTCACTTTAATTGTCACACACATAAATATATTGTGGTGTTTCAAAGTGATTCGGACCCACCCTATCCATTTTGGAGAAACTTTTGTATTAATTATTAAGTTGTAACTTTGTAGAATTTGCTAACCAATCACAAGAAAAACCAGTCCTTTTGTCAAAAATGGTCGACGTGATGGGCGTATGATTTGTGAGTTCGAGAAATTTTTGATAATTAGCAGTTTTTTTGAATATAAGTAAAAATTTTTGAACAAGAAGTGTTTTATTGGGATTTGTAGTCGGATTGTATGGATGTTGAAGTGGTTTTGAAAATAAAAATTAAACGGAAGCTAATTAAAGATAAAACGATAAAAAAGGTGGAATTGGATGGAATTTACAATTACAATTGAAAATTTAAGTAAATGGTAAAAATTTTATATTTTTAAGTTGGAAAGTTGGTACTACAAACTTTGATGATAAGAAGACAGCTACGAACCGGTATCGAAAAATTTTGCATTACCATTTATTATTTTATATTGAAATTTAAAATTAAAATTTGAAAAGTTATAAATTTTATTGGAAAAATTTCAAAAATAATTAATTAATTGGCAAAATTAAATTTACCCCAGGGGTACATCAAATTTAATTGACGCCGAAACGTGGGACTAACCATAAGATTTAATTGGCATCCCGAACGTGGGGCTCGAATGAATGAACGCGCAATTTAAGCCCTGAGATAAATTAAACTTTAAAAATTTGTGAAGAAAATTTAAAAACAAAACGGTAAAACTGAAGAAAATTGAGATGTCCGAAGCAGAATTAAGGAAGATGCTGATAGAATTAAGCGACTTGATGGAGAAGAACCACACGGAAATAGGAGAAATGATACGAAATAGCAGAATAATAAGACGGGAAGAAAAAAATAGAACACAAGCTTAATGCAGGTGGTGAAAAATTAATAAAATTATATTCAATGATGGACAATGGAAAAAACGCAAAGGATAAAAAAGTTTTGAAAAAGAAGAATAGGGGTATAAAAAAGAAAATTAATGAAATGATAGATAACAGGGAGAAGAGGTTTGAAATTATTAGATTGTTTGCTCCACAAGAATCATTGAAGAAAATTAGATACTGCATTAAGGGGTTAGATGCACTCAGAAGGCGTGAAAAGATGAGTATTTTAAATAATTTTTCTTGAGAGTAGCTTATTTTATTTTATAAAACAAATATTAATAAGTTATTATATTATGTTTTAACTTTATTTGACAAAAATTGCCATGTTTGTTGGCCCTGTTCATAAATCGTGTTTTGCGGTGATTACATAACATTTAACTGGTTCATCTAAAATCAACCAAACAAAAACCATCGTTAGTTTAATAGTTATTTTAAGGCTGATCAAAGGATTTGTTTTTATTATTAAAACTTCTATCTTTTATAAGCAATAAACTAGTACCGATGTCCTTGAAAAAAAACGAGTTATGCTATCACAAGCCGCTATTTTTTTTATTTTCAAAAAAAATTGAAAAGCTTCGATCGGGCCCTAAATTATCTATTAAACTAACGATTTTTTGTTTGGTTGATTTTTGATGAACCAGTAAAATGTTTGTGAAACGGGGTCCAACAAACATGGCGATAACTTGGTCTACTATAAATATTTTCTTGTTTTAATTTTTGACAAATAAAGTTAAAACATAATAGAATCACTTATTGATATTTGTTTTATAAAATAAAATAAACTACTCTCAAGAAAAATTATTTAAAATACTCATTTTTTCACACCTCCTGAGTGCACCTAACCCCTTAAGAATAAACCAAAATAACAAAAAATATTAAAGGATAAATTTGGATATTAAAAGAAAAGCAATGGACAGGTACCAAGAAAATAAAAATTGAACAAATAAAAAATTATAGAATTGGACTACTGAAGAAGAAAATAGAACAAAAAGAAAAATTTGGAATGGGACAAGAAGAAAAAAATGAAAATGTTGAAATTAAAAAAAAAAACAAAAATTAAAGAAAACAAAACGAAGTAAAATTCAACAAGATCAAGGAGAACAAACAAAAATGGATTGGAAAAGAATTGTAAGTTTTGGATGAGTCGGGGGTAGAGAAGATCTCAGTGAAATGGACGCTTCAAACGAAAATAAATTTGTAGAACGTTCGAAAGGAGAAATGAAGAAAACAGAAGAAGATGGAAGATTATGAATGAAAAATTATTTTTGAAGAGATTTTTTGTTTTATTTGATTTTTGAACTTAATTTTATTTTTGATTATAAATTGTAATGTTGTAGTAATAATATTTTTAGATTTATTTTGTTGAAACACGCCAAGAGTGTTTGCGAATTTCGTTTTGAGCTGCGCTCATCAGTTCAATTAGAAACGGGGTTGATGTGGTGTTTCAAAGTGACCCACCCTATGCATTTTGGTGAAATTTTTGTATTAATTATTAAGTTGTAACTTTGTAGAATTTGCTAGGTGGGGACCAATCACAAGAAAAGCCATGTTGTGAGTCCAAGAAATTTTTGATAATTAATAGTTTTTTTGAATATAAGTAAAAGTTTTTAAACAAGAAGTGTTGTAGTCGGATTGTATCAATTTTGAAAGATTTTGGAGTGGTTTTGAAAATAAAAATTAAACGGAAGCTAATTAAAGATAAACAAGTGGAATTGCGGATGATATTTACAATTATTACAATTGAAAATTTATGTAAATGGTAAAAATTTTATATTTTTAAGTTGGAAAATTCAAGGAACAAATTTGTGTTGATAAGAGCACGCATGTGATACGGGTATCGTGAAATTTTGCATTGCCATTTTGGATTACTTTATTAAAATTTAAAAATTATAAGTTTAATTAAAACAATTTAAAAATTAATTAATTGGGAAGTTTAAATTTACCCCAGGAGTACATCAAACTACATATTAGAAAATATTCATATTGATTTAATAAAATAAACTGTAGAAATAATGGTCATGCAAATTAATTAAAGTGATCCACACACAATAGTTAAGAGAATCTGTTCTGCTGACAATAGTTTCCAACTTTTGTTGCAATATTGCAGGCACGACCTTATTTTAGCTAATTCCAAACCAAAAGGAAAGTTTTAGGGTACTTCACGAAAATCGTTTACCGATTCGCTTCGAGCTGTTGTTTTCGATACTGCAAACTCGAGAAAACAATCGCAACAGATCTACAAATAAACCTTTCCAATTGCATATGAACGTTTTTTCTTAAATAAAACAATTTTTCAAAAATATACTTTAAAATTTTTTCAAATAAAATTCAATATAATTGTAATATATTGTGTATGGTAAGATTAACACTTACACTGCTCGTATAAGTTTAATATTAGTTACAAATAATTTTCTAACATTATGTAACTAGAAAGTACCTATTTAAGAAGCATTCGAGTAGCTTTACACGAAACCGCAATTAGGATCAATTCGGAAATATACAGTTAATTCCGCAATTGTCATATTATATTCAACATTTCAGTTTAAACTCCCACTTATATATCATGACATTTTCTGCTGATATTTGCAGACTAGAATTCTAACAAACCGCCCCTTCAATTAAGAATTATTCACTGTTGAAATTGTAATACCATATTTTAATTCATTGCAAGAAGCAGTAGCGGCTCGTGGTTTGCCATAATGAGTGTGCAACGACTATAAATGAAACGGCCAGCTGAAAAGTAAAAGTGCATACTAATACATAATTTGTACATCTGACAAAGAAAAAATTATTGTATGCGAAATTTTAAGTACAGGTCGAAATCTTATTATTATTTTACAACAATATTTGCTACTCGTAGTAGCCGCCACTGGTAACAAAATTATTAAACAATGAGATCTTAAAAAATTTAATTCAGTATCCTTCAGTGGATAACCAACAAGTCATATCACGCCAAGCTACGAAGCCGATTCTGTGATTTACTGTGCTTTCAAAAATTGAAATATTTCAACTCATATTATATGAAATACTTATTTCTTTTTTGCTTTTAAGGAAATAAGAAATGTGTTCCATCAATGAAAATTTTTAAAGTAGTAAAATTAAGTTTTACCTTTTGATATTTTCGATATGATCTTAACTTTTTCGTGGAAGCTTTCAAGTTAATTTGTCCGTTATAATTTTAGTGAGGAAGATACAAGATTTTAATTAAAAGTATTTCGAATAACGTCTTTTATTTCGAATAAAATTCTTAATATTAAAAATAGTTTTGCAAATATGTCAATCCGCCAGAATGTTATTTCTTTTATATTTACACATAGCATCTGTTTCCGGCTAGACTTCGAACCCCTTTGTTGCAATGCAAGACTAAGATCAACTTGAAATCTTTTGCTTAGAAGACCAAAATACGCTACTATTGTACGTGAAGTTATGTTAAGCTCTTCTTTTGTGTTGGTCTGCTATGAAATTTACAGATATTTTAACGTTCTCTTTTTCGAAGATCCTCAAACATTGTATTTTTAGAAACACGCAATTTTATTTCATTCTGAAGTAAATATAAACATCAGTAAGAAAAAATTCGATTTAGAATCACTGATTTCGTAAGAATTTCTACCCTAAGCCTAAATATTTATGATCTGAATCTGCTTTATACAACATTGGCTGATTTACTCTAAATTGCTAAATTTTATGAATGAAAGGTCTAAGAATTGGTTTAAGTTTACTTTCCAGTAGCACGCATAAATTACAATGAAGATATCTGAGGATTTAATGTTATTATTCGCCTATTTGATACAGATCAAAGTTAAGTAATAATTTTTATACAAGTTTAAAAAACATATTGATCATTTTGAAATATATAAAGTACATGACTTTGCGCCTCTAGTTTTATATTAATTTTCCAGTAAGTAACAGAAAAATTTAAAAAAATCGTTTCATAATAACGGGACTTTATAAAAAACTAATCACGCAGGCAAATAATAAATATTTTATTTCAGTATTTCATTAGTAGCCTAAAAGAAAAATTAAACAAGACTAACATAGGCCGCCAAATAAAATTTAAAATTGAACTAGAATAAAAGAGTACGGACGCTTCTATTACTACCCATTTTTGAAAATTACAAATTATTATAAACCTGAAAAGCATCACACTATTGATCAAATTAAAATATTTCAAAAACAAAACTTCAGTATAGGTACTTTTGGTTTCAATATTTATAGATAGCTTATAATTTATTTTATTTTAATATGCACTCAAAATATTATATTGAACACAGAAGCTTGCATTTTGATAAAACAACCCTTTAAATATTAAAAATATGGATAACATAATTTTTACCATTTTATATATTTCTGCGCCCCTAGTCGGACAATACCTATACTGGCACACCTGTTGCACATTCCAGTTGATGTAAAGTCACTTTCTAGTGGCAATGCAGTCCTAATTAACTTGCAATCAAAAATTTTACACTGTTTTATTTTCATTAATATAAATCGTAAAAATGTTTCCTGATTATTCAGGAAAACAAATAATTAGTTTTATATCGAAATAATACTCGGGAGCAGTTAAATAATAATAGTCGCAATATTTATAGTTTTTCTATACTATATTTTTTAAAGGATTAGTATTAATCTTTTAGTTACAGCTACAGCAGCGCAACAACCCACAGTAGGTTTTAGCTAACCACTTAATTTTATGAATGGTTTTTCAAGGCAGACTACTTTGGTGGTTTATGAATTAAGGATAATTAATTAATTAAAACCCACAACAAACATAACCACACCGAAGTTATATATTCACATGGAACATAACATATAAACTATATTCCAAACAGAGAGACAGACATTAACAATAAATAACATTTATTTTTAAATTTCCTAATTTATAAATTAATCCTTATTGCCAGCGGGTACATAATGTACAACAAACGGTTATACATAGGTATACCGGTATAAATACATAATTATATCGATTAACTTTTTGATTAGGTGACGATAAAAAATTTACAGTTGCACATAAAACTGAATTGAAATAGTTGAACTGCATGCAGCCAAATAGTCGGCCGACTAAACAGGCATTCAGTTGCAATATAGCTCAGCATTGCTGGACGATTTTTTAATGCAGAGATGGAACTCGATCTAAAATAAAGGTCGCTTAACAAAGACCTATAAAAATGAAGTATGTCTAATGTACGTAGGTGATTTGCACCAAAATATGTATTACCAAAATAAATAATCAAAAGCTTTTATTAAAATATAAATATCCTATCTATCTATTACGTAATCCACTATGAAATAGTATAAATGATTGATGAATAGTATAATATTGTAGTTGCAAAGATAATGTGAATGCATACATTGTATTGCAAGCATAAAATAATTGTCGCCACCCTGACGTCCCGGCAACATTAATGCCTATAATACTAATGCTAATGAGTTCAAATTCTTGTTATCTTTAACGCTGTTAATATCTTTTGTCATTACATTTTACAATAATGCATTCTAGTTTCATACAATTCTTCTTCTATTTTCAAATCTCGAAAGCGGTAAAACAATAAAACCTGTAGTCCATGTGTTGGTTTGTTGCTTTTGCGATAGCCTAACGTTACACTTTAGTTATGTATTGTGAGAGAAGTATTTATCTTTAGTATTTCTTCATCTTACAAACAATAAAATTCGTCAAATAAGAAAAAATATTTACATATTTTCAAGTGCTAATTTCAGTTCCTAATTCTAATTTTAGTTATTTATCTACTTTAATGTGTATTTTGTTTGCATTATAAATATTGTTGCTTTTATTCGTGTTTGCATTCAATTTCAATATTTGAATATTTTATATATACTGGTGAAAACATTGGTATCGGTAAAATAATCGCCGTAAAATAATGATAATTATTTAATTTATTATTATCTAAAATTATAAAGTTATTGTTTAATTTATTACTTGAATTTAATTTTTGATTTAAGTAATTTATTATTATAAAATAAAATTTTAGCAATACGAAAGAAAACATAAAAAAAAATTTAATTACAGTAAGGCAGGTAGTGGATTTCAATACACCACTGGTAGTTAAAAGGTTGGAATACCCTATTTCAGGAAAATTGTGGGATAATTAAATACATTGAGTTCCCGCGGGGAAAATAAACCACCTTTTAACGTTTAATAATATATTTTAATTTTTTTCTAATTTAAGAGTTAGGGAAGATTTAGTGCTTAAATAAGGATAGTAAGTACTATAATATATACCTACGAGTATATACAAAATAAGGATAGCACTTCTATCGCAATAATACAATCAAGTTTGGACCGTTCAAAAACAACTTTACTGATTAAACCAGCTTTAGGTTCCTGTCAAAACATTACAAAATCCTAAGTAATTTTAATAGTCTTAAGAAATTGATACTACTATAATTATTGTACTTTGAGTGATTGTGATGTCTTAGTTAAAATAGTTAATTACTTCTAAATCATAAAAATAAACACAAAAAAATATTACATAATATTATTTAAGATTTAAATTTAAATTTAATTATTCACATCTAGAAGAACTTTTAATTAAACAAGTTTAAAAATAAATTTTTTTATTTAATAATAAATTATATTTTACTAATTAATAATTTGGGAACTGTCAGAATTACCTCATCACGAATTTCAAAATTTTAACTGCGCTATAGGAAAGAAAACACTTTTCTAAGCATATTAGAACAAAAATTTTCAAGGATTATGCAAAAGTTTTCGAAAAAAATCGATTTTAAGAATGTAAAATTTACATGTATTTTAGATACACCTTTCAATACGGCTGCATGATTAGCCAATTTTGTGTAAGGCAAAAAATAAAACAAACCTTCCGGACGCCTTCGGCGCCCTCCGGGCCTGTTTTATTTTTTCACCTTACGCAAAAGAATTTAAAAATATCTCTGAAAAATGACAGAACTCGCCAAGGGTGGAACTCGAAGCCATAGAACTCGTCCGGGTGTCGACCGCGACTGACAATAACATTAAGAGTATATCAAAGCACACGTACCGTCAACAAAATGAAGAGCAGGGAAATCAACGTGAGACCGATCGTCGCGCATCGGGGTATATCATATTACATCTCCGTGCTTTTCGTAATTTTAAAATGCCGTTTTCTCGAAATGTAATGGACGGTCCAGATATTTTTCTTTTTTAAAATGCTCAGAAAATTGTCCTCCTTCCTATAGTGCAGTTGAAATTTTGAAATTCGTGATGAGCAAATTCTGACAGTAACCAATAATTTATATTGCTAAGATATTTTATAGAAAATTATTACCACACATTTGCTTTTACTCGTGCAACCCTGGTGTGTGGGAGCAGTTGGAAATTTTCAAGGGTCGAGAGTTCTTACGTTTAAAAACAAAAATTAAATAAAAAAATTTCTTCTTCTTTTAAAAAATTAGATAGTAATCCAAACATAATGTTTCTAAAAATAAATGCAATTCCAATTCAAAAGTAGTATTCTTTAAAGCAAGGGATCTTGGTTTTGATTCCGACCTTATCCAAATCGCCCGCTTTTCAATTTTAAATAATTCAGATCCAATTTTTAATTTCAATTGCTCATTTTCTAATTTATTAACCAAATCCAATCTACCGCTCAATATAAAAATTATCCAAAAATCTAAATATCAAAATTTCAAAAATAACGCAATAATGCGAACGCATGGAATTCACTTTATTCATTCTAAATCAAAATACTACTCACAATTCTCAAAAATATCAAAACTCAGCGGGCATACAAAATCTTGCACCCGCTGTCGGCCACAGTTGGCCAAAAAAGCCCTTATCTCTATCTTTTCTCCCCACTCTGTACTTTTCCAATTTAAACATTCAAAAATTAAATCTATAAAATTTTAACAATTTAGCACAGGGTGAGTCAAAATATTTTGTTTCACGACAATATATGTATAATAAATTATCAGTAAGTTGCGCATTCAAATTTTTCTTTAAGATATAAAGATACATATTACAATAAAAAAAAAGATTTAATCTTTTCTTTCTTTTTTTTTTTCTTCTCAACGTTAATGTATAATATACTATTATTCGCAATCATTTAATAATTGTATTATAATTCTAATCAATCAATTATTGATCCATTATTAAATTTTATTATACTCGTAGAAAGTTGGAAGATTAATTATTATTAGCTATAACTTTCCAATCTGTCTAAAAAGCCCAAAATAATACTTGTCAATTTGATATTAACTCAATTTGAATTAATTTCCAACTTAAATTGGTAAAAAGTATTTTAACAACAACACTATATTATCTACCATTCTTAGCAAAAGCGTATAATAAATTAGTTACTAATTTGTGACTCCTGAATCAGGAACTCCATCCTACTAAGTAATTTTAGTTTGCTCTATACAAATATAAAAGTGTTATATAGCCAGCTATAATTTTTGATAAGTAGAAAAAGAATATTGTGCTATAGAAATAAAATTTCTACTATATACGAAATAATGTTATTTATACATATAGAGAACTACTGTGCAAAGTAATTTCTACAAATCCTGTATTAAGTAAGTGAAATAATACAGAATAAATAAATTAGTGCAATATTAAATATAAAATAATATATTAATGTTATAAACCACAGATCAAACTCTTGTACGTCAATTCCACTTTTTGTTTCCAATTCCTGAAGTCAATTCCTAGATCTTGTAGACCAATATTCCTCTGAGGTGCACACTCTAAGTACAGAGAAAAATTGTAGAGGTACAGAAAGTGGAAGAAATAAAATTTTGTCTAAACTAAACAAAGAAGAACTTTTGCCCCATTTTATGTTTGCGAAGATGGTGGTGTTCTTGCCTAATATAATTATTATTGTAATAAAAAGGCTGCAAGTACTCCAAAATTGATGTATGCGAATTATATTGAATAGAAATTTGTACACTCCGGTGAAGGAGATCTGTAAAAAACTTAGATGGTCACATGTAACAGCTTTGGCAGAGTGCCAGATATCGATTTTCTTGCACAAAGCAATGCTGAGAATGTCAAAATATATATTTAGGAAGAATAATATTAACTTTTAATAAAAGTCACAGTTTTGATATTTTGAGCAAGAAAATTATTAAGTTAGAGTATTCACATAGCTTGTACGCATAGTCCAATTGCAATCCAATTCGCCCAATATCACTTGAAGAAGCTTGGCATAAAAAAATTTACAGAATTTGTAAATCTTTTTTCTTGATAGAGAAAGAATATTTATTTATAAAATATTGTTTTCGGCAAGGTTTGAGTTGCAATCATCCAATTTAATTTTAAGATTGCAACTTTCTATATGAAACCAGAGGTTGGTTGTTAAAAATTGGTAAAGAAATTGACCAGCATTATTTTCAGACATTGACTAAGTTTTGCACAACTTTACGTTAAACTGATATATTATATTTATTATAAATCAATTAAATTGTTTAAATAAATGGTACCAAACAGTAAAATTGCAGTAAACATTAATAAAATATGTCGGTATCATAAATCAAAGTAAGAAGTTCTATAAATATGCGTTTATAACGCATATGCAAAGCTTATTTTATTGTTGTTGATTTGTGACTACAGTTCACCTAAAGAGATTTGTCAACAAGCTGTGTATATCGCGTAAGAGGAGCACATTAAATTTATAGTCAACACTGATAAAAAAACATAAGAAATTACTCTTTTAAATTTAGATTAGATAGCATTTGAATTCACATAACATGCTCTGCCGCTTCAGATGAAAATACTTTGCAGGTTTGTAGAGATACACCAGATAGAAAAGTAGATGCGTTTTAAATGGAAATTGATTAGAAACAAAAAATACCCAAAGCTGGTTTTCGCAAAATAAATGGATTTTAACAACTAGGGAACTAAAATAACAAGCATATGTCTAATCCGAAGAGTTTTCTTGGGAAAAACGTTGACAAGAAATCTGACTAAGCACTCTAGGATTCTGTATAAATGGAAACAAGCGCATATGGGGCACATTTACGTATACAGTAATATACTCGGGTCGTTTGTGTGAGACGTAGATGTATTGTCACTGAAATTGTGCACTTCGGCTAAGTTCAGCATCCCCTGAAACGACATTTCTACGTTTCTACAAGTACTTCGTTCCATGTCCGGCATTTTATCCCAAACTTTGCCAATATTTTATTCTCGCAGTCCATAAGCGACGTTACGAAAGACATATCAAGATTAAGGTACTGTTCGGCAAAGTCCTTCTATTGAAATTAAATTAACTGCCACATTAGACCGCCATTATAAATTTTAATTTCTGTCGATCGAATTACTTGCTTATAAAATTATTAAACAGCTTATACGTTTACAGGTAAACTAAAAACATTAGTTGGCATTGTGCTCGGTACAAATGAAGGAAAAGAAAGGTTCATCAGCTAAGGAGATTCTCAGACACATCTCGGCACCTGCCCGTGCATTACAATGAGCTCATTGTATTTACCTTACAATACGCTTCAACCCTTACTCTATTAATTAATATGAAACAAAAGAATTTTCTTAAAAGAATGATAACAACATAATAGACGCTTTTAAAACTCAACATCTTTCTTTAATATTAACATCTTTTATATAAAATAAATTTAAAGTGATTTCAACAAGTAAACTCTAAGTACTTGTAACAATTTAAAACAAAGATAATTAATTCATGAACCATTACAAAATGTGGGTCAACCAAGAATGAGCGCCGAAACCCCACACTTTGCTGATGAAGATTATATAAAAAAAATATATAAACTTTTTGAGACGATCAAGATTATTTCTTGACGTGCTTTAATCTCTTTTATCGCGTTGTGTGTACTACTTTTTTTAATTACATCCAGCTTAACCACCGACAGGCTTAAAACAAAATAATTAAATTAAAATTTAGAAATTAATTTGAATGTCCAAATTAAAATTTTAAAATGAAATTAAAAATCTCCAAACAAACATTATATCGCTTTTTGTTACCGTCACTTCAAAATCAGTTTTTTTTAAAGAAATTGTTCATATTAGTGGATATAAAACTTTAGCAAAGTGCTTGCTGTATTTGAATTGAGGTAAAATATCAACGTAGTAAAGTTAAAATCGAGTTGTTAGAGTGAAAGGACATGACGAAGACCACTTGTTCCCTGCTTCAGTAATGCATCACAGGATAAGTAAACGATTTTCCCTTATCAGCATAAATCGTATCTCGACATTGAATTGTGCAAGTTTTCCAATACGGAAGACGAAATAGAACACGTAAATGCATTACCTAGTGTTATCGCTTTAAAATGAATTGACACTAAATAAATTTTACATTTATGATAACGCTGTAAACGATTTATGGTTTGAAGTTCATTTACTTCATATTAGCAACAAGCGATTTAGCTTCTTTTTTTTAAATCTACTTTTGTATTACGATTTTTCTTCTGCTCACGTTGAAACTATTTAAGTTGTTCAAAATAATTTGAAAAATTTGTAAGAATTGCAAATATTCTACAGTTCTATTATTGCATAAATTTCTTGTCTTTCGTATACTTCTATAGTTACACTGATTCTCTCAAATTTACAATATTCTTCAAATAAAAAATTATTTTCTATTAAAACAATTCGGTTAATTTTTAACTTTTTAAAATATTTCAGAAATACAAAATAATTTTAAATAGTAACTAAAAGTACTAAAATAGTACATAAAGTTATCGTGAGCTTTAGTGAAATTAAAGATTAAAGATTTTTTCCAGTCTCATAAATAATTTATTTAATTAAAATGGAATTAAAATTTACCTTTAATTTTATAGTTTAGTAAATTTTCGATATTATGATGGAACATAAAAAATATTATTTATCAATACATAATATTTCTATAAATGTAAATAATAGTGTATAGTCCGGTCAAATTAGTACAAAAAATAAGAGTAAAGGTACAGTAATTCTCAAAAAGCTGAAAATTGGTAAAATTGTTCAAAACATTTAAAAAGTTCTCATCGATCCGGTACGTGGAAAAAAATTTATTCGATATCAAAGGTAAAAAAAATTGTTTTTTCGCGGTTTTCTGCAAAACGGTAAGTTTTATCATAAAATTAGTTCAGACGGAAATTGTAGATCATATAATTGTAGATCTATAAAAAATGAATGAACACTTTTTTCTTAAGAGCCACCGTTTCTAAGATATAACAATTCAAAAAGTTGAAAAAGTTGTAATTGTCATCATATGCATAAGTACGCCACGTATATCACTGAAGCTGTAATATAAGTAAAAATATTTTAATTATTATATTATATTAATTATATTATATTCAATATATGTGACTTGGTCTACGAAAAAAAGAGTCTCAGGTGTTAAAAACTTATTTTCCAGTTTTTTACCGATTTGGATTGAGTTTGAGATGCTCTTTCACATGGTAAAAACCAAAGTCATAACTTGTTTAAAAGTTCACTAAAAATTAAGAGAAAAAAGACTACTAATACGAAAAAAAAACCGAATTTATTTATTAAAATCTGGAATAAGAAAAATTCATTGAATTATGAGATAAAAAAACATGATCAACTTTATTTGTATACGAAACTAAGGACAGCAGACAAGTCCAACCTAACGAAACTTTGTTTCATATCTTCTGCCTAAAAGCAATGTAGTTCATCATCGTCGCCATTCGAATTAACATCGTCATCAAACCTGTCATTGTCTTGGGCATTGTCTTCATCGTTTTTACGAGAATATTGTCTGTAGCCGGCACTGAACTTTTCATCAACACTCTTTTTTCATTTTTTTGTAATGCGAAAGACCAACAGAAACGATTGCATAAACGTGATAACATTCATAAACTCATTTCTTAGGAAAAAAAGTATTGATACATTTTATATAGATAATTACATGATCTACAATTTTCGTCTGAGATAATTTTATGATAAAACCTACCGTTTTGCTAAAAATCGCGAAAAACCAATTTTTTTGACCTTTGACCTCGAATTAATTTTTTTTTCCACGTACCGGATCGATGAGGACTTTTTAAATTTCATTTATAATTATGTTTTGAACAATTTTACCAATTTTCAGCTCTTTGGGAATTATTATATCTTCGAATGCCTAGATTGACCGGACTATGTAGTTATTTTGTTAAAATGTACTATTAAATAGTTGACTTATTATAAATTAATCGATTCTATCACGAAGCCGCATGTCAGTATTATATCAGAAAATATTGCATTACGTACTATATTGTTTTGTTTACTATATTGAAAAAATTGAATAACAAAGTTTTAATAAAAAAATTGAATAAATCAACACAGGCATTTTATGCTCTACCACGTCACAATAATTCATAGGATACTTCTATTCAGATTCACCGATAAAACGACAAAACCAATCGGTCGTTAAGCTACAATATAGACACTTGGGTCTCTAATAAAACCTAACTAGCTGGCTTGCACAATTCACAAATCCAGACAGTTTATTCAGCATATCAAAGCACAAACTTCCACGTCAGTTGATTGGATATAAAAATGTAAAATGTTACGAATACCTCCAATACTGAATAAGCAATTAATTACTGAACTCGCTATACATATTTCGTTATTGAATTTTAATCATCGCATCTACAAAAGTTGAATTATAGAAACATATACGTATTACTAAACCTTTATGAAAAAACTTCAAAACTTTGATATTCCTTTTATTGAAGCTTACCCACTTGACTTTTATACAAAGCCATAAAGAGCTTTATAAATAATAATAGTAAAACATTTTTTTGATATATTATTTAGATTCGTTATAAATTTATAAAAATATGTTGCAATAGTTTGCGTTAACTTAACGTTTTACCTATTGATTTGTGTTAATACAAATCTAAGTTATATCGTACTACTATAGATATATGGCTATTCAAAACGTAATAACTCAGATTGACGGAAATTAAATAACTACATACTATAGTAGTAAAATGGTAGTACTTTCTAATAACTGCCTATATACTACGTTTTAACAGGCAATCATTAATAGTATAATGCTAGTGATTAATACCCAATAGCATTTTGATAAATATTTTTAGCTTTAGATATTCCCTACAAAAAACTTTCGGAAAGCCTATTCATTACAAAGTAGCTTTATGCATAGTTGCTGGGCTTGCTACGGTTTAAAATTTTAGAGTAATTATTTTCACTTCCTCTCCTGAAACCCACCTATACTAAAAATATAATTTTTGAAACTATTACATTACTACAATAACTATTTTGGTATATTATGTTAACTAAAATTATTTTTTAGATAATTATAACAATTTGTTTGGTGAACCTCCTGAAACTGTTGAATTTTTACTCAAACATTTTAATAGAACATCCTAAAAGTTCTAAAGTTATTGAGTAATTGAAAAGGATTACACATACAAGATGAGGTAAAAAACAAATCTTCAAATAGACAGGACTATGGGAGATTTCAGGACTGTGAAAAAAAAAGTATTAAATTAAATTTATAAATTACAAATTAGCATTCCCTTGTTTGTCATAAACTTCTAAGCACTTTTATTTTTGTTTAAATATTTTTTTATAAAATCTGTATTAAATTAATTCAGTTATTTAAGGCCACTTCTACAGTGTGAGTTTTATTTCGAGTTTTGTAAAACTTGGTTTAATTTATAAACGACGTTTAAAAACGTAGGCGTTGTATAAATGAAGTTTAAGAAGGGTTTAAATAATCTACAGTTTAGCAGTAATTTGTATGGTTGGTATTAAAATTTCTAGGGATTTTGTTTTATATTTAACTAATTTGGTATTATTTACTAACGAGAATATTTCGACATTTGTAAATTGTACGAAGCGTCTCTTTCATTTTGATTTTTTAAATTTTTTAAATGTTGTTTAACAACATTGTTAAACAATAAACTACAATAGTTTAATACTCGTAATATAGTGTAATTTGAAAATTTAGTACAAATTTAAATTTTACCAAGGTTCTTATAAATACTATTATCAAAATAGAAGTAAAATTACTTTTTGGCAGATCCTATATTAGAAACTCGAAATCAAATTACGTTTAATTATTAATATAAGTAAAATTAAAATTACCTAGTTTTTTTCTACAATAATTAATACTGATTATTAAACTCGCAGATTACAAGATAATATAGTAACCCACCTAGTACAACCGTTCTGTACCTACTATTAACCTATCACCCATCAAGCAATTTTCAAATTTAGCCCTAATTCTAGAGTTATTGAAAATAGTAGAATCATGACTAGAACCTGGCCATCTACAAACTAGATTTCTAATTTTTAATTTTGCATTGCATATACCTTGCATATTTATTCTCCCAAAAAGTCCCTTTTAAAAATACATTATAATGCTTGTTATAATAGTTAAGGTTATGTTTCAACTATAAACTGCTCTTAAACCATCAACTTCGATGGTTTAACTTAGACTTGGTTCAAACCTAGTTTAATCCTTAAATTATGACTAAACAAGATGAAAAAATAGTTAAACCTGGTTTTAAGTTAAATTTGGTTTAAACGGCTGTTAAACTAGCACTGTACAAGTGACCCTTAAACGAATAAACATATCAACTGTTCGGTTAATTACTTTATTTTAAATTTATTCTTCAGATCACTTCTATGGTAGCGTTCTGAAAATCATCCTACAATCACTCGGTCTTGTCACATCTTGTCTATCATACTAAACTATCTTTAGCATATAAGTTTAAGTTTAGTTTAAACATTTTTTGCTTCTATGAATGCGTAGTGTGTAGTTGCTAAATATTTTAAGAATGCCCTCTGTAAGAAAGTGGTAGTTATATTTCCTAACCTCTTTGAGATACCCTGTATAACAAAATTATTTAAATTTAATTCATGAAAACATTGTAAGGGCGTATAATTCGCTATACACTACTTAATGATAATATACCGCCTACGACTATATTAGCTTAATTTCGTGTTTGGTCCAGAATAATTCGTTATAAGATAACAAACTTAAAACTTGCATTATATTCTAAACCAATATTATATAATTTTAATTATTTTCTTAACTCTATGCAATTCATTTTCAAAATTAACTTTTTTTTCAAAAATAAAAATTAGCGGTGAAAATTAAAATTAATTTTAAATCTGAACTTTGCTTTTTTTAAATATTCGCATCTTATACAAGTAATAAATAATGTAGAACATTAATGTTTTTCTAGCTTCATTATTAATTTTATTATTGGAGTAGCCGTTGTTAAAACTTTTAATTTTACATATTGTTACAACCCTTCAACAAGACTTGTCTCGTAGGTATCTTCGTTTAACTATAAACTACAAATTAGACTTCCAGTATAATACATAACAAATTATAAACTGTCTTCTACTATAGTAAATGCATCTCAATTACGTGGCGAAGACAGTAATGAATAAATAATTATGATAATAATTATACAAAGATGTCAAATGCAAGATAATTAATTAAAATATTTTTTAACAAAAAATATCAACTAGAATTTTATTAAATTAAAAGTATTGCTGTGACAAGGAATAATAGTAAAATAAATTACTTTTTTTTAGAAAACTTCATATACCTTTAGATTTTTTGAAAAATAATAACAAAATAGTTTTCCGTTTATAAAAGTTCATATTGAAAAATATCGTATCTAAATTGACTCTATATTCGTTTCTTGCAATTATCAAAAGTAATATAACAAGACTACGTTTTTTAATGCGAAATACCTATACAAAAATGTTCATGAAAAGAATCTAGCTTTATTGACAACCCTTTCATAATTTTTTTCTGCAGAGGTTATAGTTGACAAAATATAATAGTAGCCTGAAGTATAGTTCAGAATTTGATGCAGAATTAATGTTTAATATAAATTAATATAATATTTTATAAATTTTGATTAATATCATTACACTTAAAATTATATATAATAATGATATAACTTTATGCCCAAAACACTTAAAAAAAAAGAATAATAATAATCGTTAACCCACACTGTCAAAATTATAACTGTTACATCTCGTTGGTTAATATTAGCACTTAGTTGAATTCATCAAGCTTCGACTACTACACCGCTAAGTAGGATTAATTTAAATTTTACATTAAATTCTACTGTTATTATAACCACGTATTCATCTCAAAATCCTATTTTCCATTTTAGTCGTTATTCCGTGGTTGCCTAATTATTCTTATTTCACAAAAATCAGTGTTATAATTAATTATTGTCATATTACATAGTTAGTAATTCCACGTAATTCGTGAAGTCGCACGTCGAACCGAAATTAATTTGAAATTGTCCATTACTAATCAATTTAAAAAAAATATTTAATAAATTAATTTTTTAACTTGTGATATATAATTATATAATCTTAGAATGAACAAATTAATTAAAAGATTTTTAATAATGCTTTTATTATTAAGTTTTCAACGTAGGTGAACATTTTCATCAGAAAATTAAAATTTTTTATTGTATTACAAATATTCTGATAAAAACCTTCACCTACGTTGAAAGCTTAATAATAAAAAAAAATTATTAAAAATCGTTTAATTAACTTGTTCATTTTAGGATTATTTAATTTAAAAAAATATATAATAAAAATTTCCATTCAGTCAGTTTTTAAATTCTATTAGCCTACACAAAAATTTGCCCACACACACACACAGATATTTCTTTAAAAATGATGACTTTGTTTGTAATGTACTATTATGTTAGTATAGCTAGAAGCAAAACAAATATCGAAAGGTTACAGAATAAGTAGGCGATAGCGGTTTGGGGGAGTAGATTCCACAAAATAATAATTTAATTAACCATCTATCAGGATTCGGCACTTAAAAACATGGTAGCAAAACATTTTACAAAAAATGTTCATTTATTAATATCCAACCAACCAACCTTTTTATTAAGATATTTGTAATAATTTTATAGTTGTAAATAATATTTATGTATGCAGTCTACTTTACATAAATGATATCCTGTTTCATACTAAAAACCAAATATTGCAGTGATCCATGGATATTGCAAGTATTTCCCATAAACTTTTGACATTGTCAGATTTTAGTGACTTTAGTGTCAATGTGTATCATTGATATACACATAATTAATGTTAGTCTAACAAATAGAATCGATTACAGTACATTTTATAATTTGCCGCTATTTTTCTAATGTTATTATAATATTGTCTATTATTACATTATATTATTATTGAAAATTTTATTTCTATATAATCCAGTACGCAAAATAATTTGCGATAAAGTGCACCGGTCATTCATTACTAAAATTGTTAGAATAATATTGTTGGTACGCTGCTTCGCCCGGATTTATCTCTTGTATCTCGTTCCAATATTATATGCATATAATATTCAATTTAAAGTGCTTTAATTCTTTTCAGGAATTTTTGGGGATCTACCGCAAATGTAACCTTAATTTTTCAGCCCATCCACGGTGCGGCTACCGACTCCTCGCCATATTAAATGATGGTTGAATTATTTTTCCTTGAATATTTCGCGTTTCATTTAAGTTACGTAAAAAATAAATAAAAAATATTTTATAAGGCTTATAATTCTCTACAATATTTGTTATATGCCTTTTGTTGGTAAAATTAAAATTATCTTGTTTTAAGGATTTAAAAAGTGAAAATAAAGATTGATAAAAATGTTTTTCCTGCTTTCTTCGTATCTGATAAGCCTTAAGTTAAATATACTTTTATAACAATTCTGCAGTATTAAAAAAGCTACAAAATTTATACAAAACTTTTTTGTAAGGTTTATATTATTATTTAACACTGTGCATTGCTGCAAAGGTCATCGTCGGTTCTAAAAAATATTCTAATAAAATTGTTTGGCGAATGACCAAACAATTAGGCAAAAAAAATTGCACTGTATAAGAGATTAAAATAGTAATTATTAGAGAAATAAAGATTAAAATTTAATTTTACTTTTGCATTTAGCTATTCAACGTAGTAAACGGGAAAATTATATGTTGTCTCATCTGTTCTTTGTTCGTATAAAACTTAACAACAAAATGTCACTTTTACCCCGCATTACTTTTGTGTTTACGACAGTAAATATTTAAGTATGTTTATTGAATAATATGAAGACAAGTTTTTCGGATGTTTAGAGAAAAAAACTATTTTATTAAACCTTGAAACCATGGTTTTGTTCTTTATAATAACTCAATAATATCTTCCACGGAGCAAAATAAAATATAAAAATAGTTGCATTGACCTAGAAATGTGGTGGAACGTTCTGTAAAAATTTCATATTAGTTGAGTTCCACTCAGGAATTTTTAGTGGGGCGGAAATGTATAATATAAAATATAAGAACAAACTTTATGTTTTATATTATGTTTAGCCAAAAGATTTATTTTCAAACTCTCAAATTCGCAAAAAGGTCTGTGGTCGTTTTGTTGATGCTTTACGAATAATAACCTTTATATGCAAAGCATATTATTATAGTTACTTTCATCTAAACTTTTTTAAACTTAAGGAAATTAAACTTGACGATTTTATTGTTATTTACGCACTTAACTCTTTTATGGTTAACGGCAATACTTTTTTAACCAAAAATTTAAGTAATTATCTCACTTTGTCATCAATAAAGAGTGAGTAAAGATTATAGGGTTCAGCTACGAGGTTCACTTTGCCAAATAGCGCGCCCTAACGAGCTTTGCCTAATTATCCTCATTGCCCGAGATAACTTTAATTTGTACGAACGCACTTTGATATTATGAGCAGTTTTCATTTCACAGAGCACAGTATACATATATACTTTTTGTGTACATTATTTGAGTGTCAAGATAAAGAAAGAATTATTTGCATAATAAGCGTTGCTTTAAAGTATACACAAACTCGATGAAACTGAAAAGTTTTCACGCTTTTAGTGGACCATCGTCCCTTTAATTTACTCGAGAATGGCTAACAAATTTAACATAAATAAAACATACAACTCACCATTATTCATGAGACAAACAAAAATTGTGTTTATATGTATGTACCTGTAACAAATAAACAAAATTAGAACAACAATATTATAAGTGTGAATCATATTTCTAATGAAGATGTCAAGATGATTCCAATAATAATAATAATAATAATTACTTAATATTCAATATCAATAGCATCGCGAACAAGGATAAAGTGGAGGTAGTAATTTGCGCTATTTGACTATTAGTCATTGGGGACCACTCCATATTCCGATGGTTCTAAAATTAAATGTATTTTTAGGTTCAAATTTTCTGATAAGATCTGAACATTTGATTTCTTAAAATATCGTTGGTATATATTATTTTATATCAAATTTACAAAACATTTTATTATCAAGTTTTTGATAATTTTTAAATCCATAGAAAGTCAATTTGCTTTCAAATAAATTTAAAATAACGATGACGGAGTGAGCCACAAAAGAGTTAGCTAGCATGGAATAAATAACTTTAGAATTTGTGAAAGAGTGGAATAAGAGAGAACTAAAGCCAGAAGCTGTGTCCTTAATAAATCACTTTTAGAGATCACCTACAAGCAAATTCGCTTTTAAGAGAAGTCTAAGACCACAACGCGCGACGGCGCCTTCGTTGAAACACAAAGAGCTTCAGCAGCTTGTGAATATGGATAAGAAGATAAATCAGAAACCCCCTCAATAGAAGTCTCAAACTCAAGTCAAGAAAATCATTCAATCAATCGAAAACATTCTTTATCATCTAACATCTGTAGCTTAGAGCTGAAGTTAAAGAAAATATTACATTGAAATGTAATTATCGCTATTCGATGACAGCCAACTTATTCTAGCATTAAATTATTTTGTTACGCCGTAATAATTGAATTACTTATAAAAAAGTAATTAAAGATAAGAATAGTATCCCTATTTTATTACATTTTTTATGCAAGGATGTGCAATAAACTTTGATTAATTTTAAATTCGTCTCCTTGGGAAAGTTAACGATTTTAAATAGGGGATGACTGTATCATACTATTGGTATAACGGAATGTGCGTAATAAAGGCAAGGGAATGTGATGTATGCGTTAATAATACACTCTACCAAGTTCCTTGGTAATGCACAAGACTCTAATAATTATTCCAATAGCGACTAACAACCCTTTGTTATTAAGCTCTATCGTACAATATTGCTCGACATTTTCAACTACAATACAAATTTAAATATTAGAGGTTTTAGCAGACTTCTGTTAAAAAAATAAAAAAAACAGCATTAATGTTGCAAATCCTAAGGTATTACTAATACAATTTCATGTAAGGTAGTCTAAAACAGAATATATTATGTACGTATGTAAAAAATACGGGTATATAATAATACGTCGCCTACCTTTTTATTATCTCCATCATTTTAAGTAGTATGGTGAAACATGAAACTTATTGAAGTAAGAAATGATAAAATATGTACTTGGTCCTACAGAATAAGAAGGAACAACAAAATACAAACCCACTATAGCATTACAGAATTATGGGAGTATATAATTCCAATACAACATTAATATTCAAATCTTATTTATATTTAAAAATTTAATACTATCGTTTTTCCGGAAAAAAGTCAAAAACTTATCTTGTCATGGGATGTCAAAGTCAAAGATGTTCATTAAATTTAATAATTAGTACTAGCAACATTTTAAGAAAAACTGTTGTGTTTTATTCGGAGCAAATGTACTTTTTGTGGCTCGTCTAAAATTATTTTCAAATAATAATTATTGATATTAAATAATAATCCTGCAAACTGATCAAAAGTCAAACATTTGCTCCTAATAAAACAAAATATTATTTGTATGACAATAATATATAATATTTAAACTTTTTAATCGTATTATAAATTACACTTCTGAAACTTAAGCAAATAAAGAAAACCAGAAAATCTGGCTCTTATAAAGAGGAGTTAAGATTAATATGTGGACATGTCCTTTGCTTTCATTTATAACTTTTCTAAGGATTTAGGTTCATTCGATATTAATTTTTGTAGAAACGTTGACGGTTTATACAGGACATTCCAGACCTTATTAATTGCTCCCTTCAGTTTTTTTGCGCTGTAAAATTACCTTCAATTGGCATAAACTGATTGCGCTATAATTTCCTAAAATTTTTGTATAGCGTTGAGATTGGGTGAACAAGCTGAATGACGCAATAATTACATTTTACGTTCTTGAAACTATGCCATTGCTTGTCGAGATTTGTAAATGGCTGCGTTGTTCCGCTGAAATATTCGGTTTTGATCAAACCACTGCTTTCCAAACTCAATTACTTGTCGACCAGTAACTCAATGTAGGTACTATTTTTCAAAGTTTATTTCGTGTTGTAATTTTTCAATTTTAATCGTTAACAAGAAAAACTAAATGTAGTCTCATCGTAACTCTACGAACGTCTAATATTAAAAATTATTTTCATAATAGGAATTAACAGCAAAATTTCTTGATAAACTATTTGACATTCAAAATAAACACATACTAAATAATAGAGCACTTAATACCGAGTTAGAATATAGCCGTTTTTGTCTTTACGAACCGGATTTATGTGTACAATTGGTACATCATAGTAGAACCTACAACATAAAAGAAAATTCAAGCCATAGTACAAATAATTTGGCAGTATCCGAAAATCAAACAGAACGATTGGATATCCCCTTTATTGGCGTTCTATTGAAATTGATAACTATTGATATACCTGACTTAAACATTTTGTAAATATGCTTAAAGCAACTTGTAGTCCGTGTTGCAAACTGAGGAATTACAACAAAAACTTAACTAATGGCTTAAATTGTTGAAGTTTAACTGTAAGTTTGCTATACTAATTACCTACATAGGTACTTAGAAATTTTATTTACAATAATATACTTTTTATAACATTTGCTTACTTTTTATAGCAGATCCGGAAGAAAAATACTTTCTTAAGAAGAATTCTTTTTATTGAGAAAGATTAAGTAAAAAATAAAGAAATTAGAATATTTGATTTTTTTCCAAATTCTTAGTCTATATAAAATTTATTCCGTGGAAATACGAAGACAAAAATCATATTTTTAATATATACCTACTTCAACTTGTTATAATATTTTATTCCGTTATTTCGCTCATATTAATACTTAACCTTAATGAAAATAAAAAAAAACTACCGCAGGCAATTGGTAGCAAAAGCTTTGTATGTTACAGGTAACGTTAGAAAAAAAGTTTTTAAATCTTTCCTAATTGATTTTGAAAATCCAATGTAATGCCGTGTAATCAACACTTTACAATAGCTTGTATATTAAAAGATTTATTCTTGTTTTCTTAAATTTTTCTTAGAAAATTTTTTCCAACTTTAGCCAGATCGTCTCATCTTACTCTATATATAACTTTTATATACAAATAACCCCTAACATTTTATTATAAAAATTTACTTCTGCTTTAACAAACGAAAAGCGATTTTAAACGTTACATACTCTTTTCTATTTTACGCCACTGGATCTCTGTTGACAAGGAGTATGTTGTCAGGTTGGTTTTGTCGTAGTGGAGCTGTCAATTATTGAGATGGACGTTAAACCAATAATTCTTCTGTTACCTAGGTATTTTTTTTAAATTAATTTCGATCGAATTGATTTTTCTAAAAAATTATTTTTAGCACCCAATCAGCAGATGTGAAGATTGGCAGTTAGATGACTATTTTAAAACGCGTAGTCGTCGAGTTTGTGCTTTTAATTTTCGATACCGATTGATGTGGGGCTACGACAAGTGGAAAGGACCTGTTCGCTGTATTTCACTTAGTGCGTAGGGGATTGCTGAAGTAAATTTCTTAATAGATTTTAGTTTTAATTATTACGATGTCACATCTTTGCTGATTGTATTTTAAAGATATTTCAATAAGAATTAATCAATAAACACGATTATTCAATTTGATGCGTCCTGAACCGGTCAATAAGTTTTTTGAGTTCTATATTTTATCGGTTTGAACTGCTTGAGTAGATCAATGCAATGATAAAGTAATGTTATTGTTTTTAAAAGTGCTAACGAAAGAAAACCACTTGCAGATTCGTGATATTTGTAGTACTGTATTTGGGGAAAGTCTTATGGAAATACATATTGCGATGTAAATTATTTAAATTAATTTTTAAATTATAAATTGTTTTCCAATAAATCTTCTAATTAAAAATATTTCTCTTCAAAATAATTCATGAAACTTGAATTTAATAATTTATAAAAATGGGAATGCATAATGCTACGATAGCCGTATCGCATCAGCCCGCTTATCAATTAAATTTGTAGTTCCTATAACAATTTTTAATACCATTTTTTTATTTTATTATTATTATTTTACAATTTTTTTACCATTTACTTTATTTTTAAATTATTATTTTCTTCTTTCGCTATTATCTTCTTTATCTTATTCCAATTATCATCGATAGCTTCCGTTCCAATTATAATTTCCAAATCATTCAACTTTCTTTCAAAAATTAATATATTCCAATTATAAATATCAATAAAACACTTTCATCAAAAAAAACTTCTTATATTTTTAAACTATAAACTTATTTAATTAATTTTTAGGACCAATCAATTAATACGGCCATCACGTCGACCATTTTTGGCAAAAAGCCTTGAATTTCCGGTGATTCGTCCCCACCTAGCTAATTTTACAATCTTACAACTTCAAATCAATTTAAACGCAACTTAAATAACAAAATGAATTTTCACAAAAATGTATAGGGTGGGTCCGAATCACTTTTGAAACATGACAATATTTATGCTTGTAGATTAACGATTTTGTATGTCAAAATTTAGTTTTGGACCAATAAAACTTCCTTATGGTATTATATTACTTTTTTGGTTATCTTTTTCTATATGTGGTTGAATTTACCCTTCAAGTAAATGTCAGTTCTTTAACTTCCTGTTATTTTTTGTTTACTAAAACTTCAGTCTTCAACTTAGCTCCAGAATAAACTGATATAGTGATAGCTGCTACCATACGCACTAAAGTATTTTACTTGCGCCTGCTATCTTTGTTTTAAAGAAATTGCGTTCAAGTAGAGTGACACATGAACTTTGACAATTGATTAATACAAAGTGAACTTTTTATATTGTTTTCAGAAAATAATGTTTAATGATAAATGATTGCTTTTTATACTCAAGATTGTTTCTTATCTTTTACATTCTCAAGAAAGGTCTAAAACCTTACATATCTTGCAACTCCAAGTAAACTTTATACTTTCTGAGATTTTTGGTTTATAAGATGGTCCTTGATGGTCTATAATATTGCTGTGACTATCTGCATTTTTATAAACGTTGATTTTTTATAAAGCTGAGTTTACCCAACCTAACTAATTTATTAATTGTAAAATTTACTGTTTACTTTACAGTGCTCTAAATAAAAAGTTATATTTAATCATTGCTTGTTGAAATAAAACTATTTGATTAATTCCTATCGTTGCTCCCTAAACCGTTGATAATAAAAGAAATGGTGATCCTTCGGTCTTCATGGAAAAGTAAAGTACTGAACTTAAATCCCTCAATGTAAGATCTCATACTTCGGTTCAAAAATTGAGACGTTTTTCTCTAAAATAATTTTCTGAAGCCAATTTGAGTCCAGGACGTGAAATTTTAAAAAGCGCTTACTATATAACTGCTTATAATGTTCTTCAAATTGTACAATTAATTTTGTAGTCTCCTGTAACTTAGGTAACACATAAAAACTATTCTATTATACCTCGACAAAATAATAGTCTCCAAAAAATGTTTTGGTAATATAATGTGGTTGTTTAAATATATAAATTTAATTAAATAATTACGTGTTGATGTTGTATAAATTATAGTTTAAATTACAGATACGTATAAACAAAATTAATGAACTAAAAATATTTATTAATTAAATACAAAATTCGCAAATCCATGATTATGATGTGGCAAAAATCTAATCTAAACAGGATATCAAGTACCTTGCAAGTAGTCACAGTATAATATGCCTTTTCGGATCTTAGATATCATCTTGGTGGATTGCACGAAATTATATTCCAATTTGGGTCTAAATTATAAATTATTACAAATCTGTTTTAAGTTTACTTTTATAATAATTAAACTTAAATTTCTTGAAAGAAGCGCTGCGTAATATTTGTATAAGATTCATTCAATGTCGTTAACTTATATTTGAACATTTAATCTCGTTCGATAATTTGAAAAATAACGTGACAAGTTTTTTCATTATCTGCAATCGAAATGAGATTAATCTTCTACCTTGTTTGGCACTTCCTTTTTTACTTTTTGCAAAAACTAGTTCCTTAATCCAAATGAAATGGAAAAAATTTTTAGGCATTTACAAAAATTGCAGCACATTCGAACCGAACTTCGTGGAAAATTCATTTGGCACCTCCCTATCTTCTTCTTCTTCAGCCGTTATTTGTCCACTCCTGAACATAGGACTCTCCTTTTCTCCCTTCAGTTAAGGGTTTTTAAAAGAGGTTTTCGAAGTTAAAACGCCGCGCTTGACGAGCGTGTTGGCGAGTTTATAACCCATAGATCGAACTTGGACTTTAGATCACAACAGTGCAGTCGGCGCGATCAAGCAGCAAACCGCGGTCTTCCGCTACGTAGCATATCGACTTAAGCCTTATACCACAATTGTTAGTCTTATACCACACTGTTTATTTTACTATTGGGTCTCCCCATACAGCTGAACAAATTGGAGTCTATTCTGTTCACGATTGTTCGTTATCCTGAGAAAAATTCAGGGCTTTTCAACAAGGACTTGGTTTTTAATTTTTAAATAAAACATACATTTTGGATGAAGGTTCTGTACCATCTATAACTGAAAAATAATATCGAACAAATGTCCACCAATGCCACGCATACAGACGTCAATCCTTTCGTCAAAATTTTCTATTACATTTTTGCATAATTGCGGCTCTATATCACTCTAGTTCACGGGATTTCATCACACGATATAGGCGGCCAATGAACTGCAGAATTATGCAAAATTCGATCAGAAAATTTCGTTCGCAATAAATTAATTGTTTAAGTGATTATGTGACATTCACGTCCTTCATCAATAATTGGTTAAAACAAAATTGTCAACATGTCCCGATAACACAATCTAATAACACTAACAGCGTTCCCAGTCTCATTTTCAATAAAATACGGTCTATTCCTCTTCCAGACCAAAAAGCGCACTCACATTTTATTCAAAAATTTTTTTTTCAAAAATATACTATAAATATGTTTGCTGAACACATTAAAATTTTAATACAATTTTAAACTTGTTCATGGTTCATAAATACTTCTTGCTAACTTCATGACTAAGTTATAACCTCAATTCCTAATCAACATTAAACTAATTATGTGCGTTTCAGTAAATTTATATTTAATGCTTATTTTTAGACAAAATACGTGTAACTGCGCGAATTGCTTATAATTTGAAGTCGTTGCATGTCTTTTCGTTAAACTTAGTAAGTTATAACAAAGAACATAATACTACAGTGTAATATATAATTTTTAATATATTGCGATATTTTTATTAATACTAATTTATAACATACTACATATATTGCATCCCATTTAACCGTGTTCAGAAATTTTAGGCTATTTTAATTTTAACAACGATTATTATTTATAGTCTACATTTTACAACAACAAAATTTTGATTATAACACCTATGCAATTTTAAATAATACTATATTAAAAACATAATGGCAATTGATTGCTGACAATAAATAATATAATATATAAAGAGTACTATCGACAATTCAATAAACATTTACTAAACCTCGAAAGAGTAAAATGAATTTATCGTGTCAACCTGTGGACAAGTCTGCGCGAAAACAAATATAGGGAAGAGTTTATGGTGGGACATGGTCTATAGTGGGACAAGTGATGTCACAATCATCAACAGAATGTAACTATAGTAAAAGTATTACTATAGATAAACATAAAAGCAGATTTAGATTTTGATGTATATTTTTAGTTAGTTTTTTATATTTTTTTAAGGAAGCGTTATTATACTAATAGTCATTATTATTATTTATTTTTCTTCAAAATTATTATTATTTCATAGACAAAATAATATGATAATATAACTTGATACCTGTATTTTTGTTTTATCATTAATTATTTGTAGAACAGAGTACAATATGTAATATTAATAGACGAAGTGAGTTGCAAATAATATTGTTATGTATGTTTTGAAAAGATATTCTGTTTATAGAATTGAACCCATAAAAAACATCTAAGAAGCAAGTTATATAAAACATTAAATATTTAATTATATTCAAATATACCTTCATTAAATCAAATTTTAATATAAATTCTATCAAAACCTTAACAAAAACGTTAAAATATTTAAATTATGACAGTTAAGTGTAAATAGATACGTTGAAATATTTCATTCAAAGGACACTTTAATAAAGGATTTTAATCCTTTCAAATTCTCTTTTCTTAATAGACTTAGTTTATAAAGTGTACACCACCGGCTACAAGTAGGCGCAGTGCGTTTTAACAGAAATTTTTTATTTATTTTATACTTTGGTCGTCGAACTATCGTAAGATTCTTTGGATTATTACTATACTTTTTCTATTATAAAAACATTTTGCATCGATAATAACTGAATGCTTTTTAAGTATCCTTTAAAGGGCTAATTTTTATATATTTATTCAATTACATTATTTAAATAGTTGAAATTCAAATATTTTAACCTTTTCGTTAGGTTTTTGTTAAAATTTTAATCTTTACTCTAGATACTATTAAATTAGCTACTAATTTAAAAATTCTTTTTAATTGCTTATTTCTACATACTTTAATAATTGTTCGTTTTAGTTTAACAATGAAAATTATTTGAAGTTGGTTACCTACTCATCCGGATCTAGCACAGCTTTTAAACCTTTATTTCTTTTAATTAAGTAAATCTTGTTACACTGTGGTTTCATGTAGTCTAAAGTAGAAACAATTTGCAAAAATAATTAAAAATTCTTTGCAATTACTTTTTTTTACTGAATTTAGGTTTTAACTAACCCGGGTAGGTTACTGAAAAATTAACTACTTGCGGAAAATTTAAATGCACCCAATTAATGAACTTTTGAAATATTTAACCTTTAAATTAAATAAAGCATTTATAGGATAAATGTGCACTTTTATATACAAAACGGTTCAGAACAAATTGGTTTGAATATTTAAACTCATTATAATATGCATAATCACAAACGCAATAATAATTCTGTGGTTAATTTAAAAAAGTTTAATTTCAACAATATTAAAATAAATATCAAATAATTGGTATTGGCATTATAATAAATAATTGTTATGAAATGAAAGTTAAACTTTCATTCATGAATTAAATTTGTGCAAATACATATCCTTGATCTATAAGAGTAAAAGAAAGATTTTTTACGGTGAGAAATTTTTTTTAAATATAAAAACTACTGGTGCTCGACGATGATTAATGTCTGTCTTTTATCTTAGAGGCTTGTAATACACAATAGCAGGTGTGAAAGATTACGACTGTTTCTGATATTAACAAATAAAACTGAAACATTATCTATCTTACATTACTTTACTGTTACTTCTGAAAATTGATACAGCAGCTGAATGTAATTTATAAAACCGTTTTGAACAAGATGTGTGTCCATTCGTAATTTTTAAAATCATTGAAAAACGCTTTCTTCCAGATCCTAACACAAAAGATACATTACAATACATTAATTAAAAATACTTCTTTAATAACAAAGTTTTTGTCCCAATTGCATTCAATTTATTTTTTCTCGAAACTGAGTGGAAATGCGAAGGTTTTGTACAGATTTCAGACATGAAAGTTGCTGTTTTTCATTTATATATGTATGAACATAAACATGTGGCGTTGGAAAAGTTCGTACCTTACTCTCACGAACAAAAAAGTAGGTAATGTGTTATTATGTAAAGTTTTGAAACTTCCTCCTGCAGGTTTTTCTAGTCAAATAAAACGATAATCGTTTGAAGGATTTTTAAAAGACTAAGCTCTCATAACTGGATGTAAAACTTAGCTGACGGAATATCTGAGCGCGTGGCCAATAGAGTGCTGGCAGCACTATCTTGCAAAAAGCACAATGAAAGTCAGAGTAATTAATTATCACAAACAATTATTGTGAACTGCTGGACTTTCCATAAAGTAAATCTAAAAAATTCGGTTATTTTAAATGTATACTCTCGCCATTTTAATTATGTAAAATTGCATTTAAAACGACATAACTGTGTTTCCATTGAATTAATAACTTCTTCCGTCCCATTACCTCTTTTATTAAGAATTGTAACCTTGCTATTATCATAAAATAAAATAGATTTATTTTATTAAAAACTATCAAATAGAAAACATTCAAATATCTTATTAAAATTATTTTTTCTTAATAACCAAACAATAGCTCTCAGGTTAACCCTCACAGTTTGACCTAAATTTATTACAAGTAAGCTTTCGGCAAAACCAATCAAGGGTTCTATTATTCTTTTAATTAAAAAATTTTAACTTCTTTCTGAGGCTGATACTTTCTAAGCTTTGTGTTTTTAAGTGAAAGCTTAGTAATAGTAATTTTGTCGATCTTACGTTTTGCAATTAAGCTTCTCCTTTATTGATTACAAGGTATTCTTTGTAATGACAATTTAAATTTGATAAAAGTTTTATCTACGATTTGTTTAAACATTTTTTTATAAATTTTCCTTGTGTTAAAAGCAATGGAAGTGATTTATTAAATACTCAAACAAAAAACTCCACCATGTGCAAAGTGCTTGTGAATGTTCGTGCAATTGGATAACAAGGGTAAATTGTTTTTTCTGAAACGAGAAGTTCAAGTTAAGAAAAATACACTTTTATGTACTTAATTACTAATTTATCTTAAAAGATCAAACTTGTTGAACTTGAAAACCTCTAAAACAAATTGCTAATAAAAAAAATTTTCTTCGTTTCACCTAAAAATAGAAAATTTTAAATTTTAATGAACGTTGTAAAAAAGTAATATTTTTTATCATTAAACAACCTAATCGTAGTTAAAAGTTTAATTTGCTAATCAAATAAAAGGATTAAACATTAACAACTTGGTTTTTCTTACCACGTAATATACAAATAATTTATTTCTGCATTAGGTATATTAATAATTACCATTAAGGTTATATTTCACAAATAAAACTAATGTTAAGAGTACTATCAACGACAACAAAAATTACCCGACTTGTGGTAGCAATTTTAAATGTAAATAATACATTTTCCCACTAGAAGATTAGTTTACTAATATTTAAACAAAATGTTAAAAATAGTTGGGCTTTATTTAACATAGACAACATTAAATTAAATTACTTCGTTTGCATTTTAAAACAATATTCATTGCTAAACAGTGGTTGAATTAGCAATAGAATAACATAAAACTACTTTTAGTGCAGTCACCAGGATATCCAACTTCTAAATAGTTTATTAACGCTAATTTTCTTCTCACAAAATTTAATCTTTTGTTTTACCTACAATAAATTAAGCGAAATAAAAATAATTTATAAATCATGTAGAATATAATACATACCCACCTAATATTACTACAAATCAATAAAACAATGTCTTCGTGCAAATACAGCTTTAGTGCCGATTGCACATGCCTTATTTTAAGGATTTAGCAGAAATTTAAATTAAATGGAGATTTAAAATTGTCATTCAAAAGGTTAGTGCAATGAATTTATGCAGTTCGACAGATAATTATATTAAATTGAAGTTAAACATTGTCATTAAATCAAATTAAAGCAGTGAAATTTTCTATTAAACGTCGTTTTAAAATCTTCAGTTAGGTTAAGTGTCTGTTAAATTCGTAATTGAGGTTGGTGCAATCGGTCGTCGGTATTTGAAATCATTAAATTTAGATAATTTTAAGAATATTACATATAATTATAAGTAATAAGTAGATAGCTTGCAGATAAAATAGAATAAATTCTTAATGATTGTATGTTCTTAATGCTTCAGTGATTTGCAATCTCCCGTTTCCAGATTTTTAGGTTGGTGACAAAAATAAACCATTGAAAGGTAAATTAAAAACAAAGGCACAGAATGTCATCTTTGGCGTATTAATATATTTTATAAAATTTAAACTAAGATCTATAAACTTAATCAAAATTTGACTTAAAGGCAAACACGTACTCTGTATTATCTTGGTATTTCCCCCACCTATTCCAACATAAGAAGCTTAAAGGACACTACGCCCTTCATGGCACCTCAAATTAAAAATCGCTTAAAATGCTATCTTTTTACGTAAAGAAAAAAATTCCCAAAAACAAACAGATGCAACGAGCTGGTGCAGAACGTATTTTGCAAAATGCTAATCTTATTTAAAGTTTTTTTAGTTTTCCAAGTAAAATAATAATTTTTACACAGTTTCTCAAAAACGAATCTAGTAACTTTATACAAAGGCATTGCATCATTAAATTTAAGTACTGACGCAATGTAGAGTATATTTTATTATTGCAGTAGCACTACAAACCACAGTGGGTTTTGGCTAACCACTTCTTTTTATGAAGGGTTTTCAAGGCAGATTACCTCGGCGGTTTGCCATTGCTCGCCGAGGGGGATGGTTAGAATAAAGTTCTTACTTCACTCGGGTTCGAACCAAGCATCTCCGCTTGGTAGTCGAAGCACGTAAGCACCAAACTGTAACCGTCCTCAAAAGCTTTTTTGACAATTTCTCAATTATTCGTGTAGTTTATGAGTTAGTTAAGTTTGATCGTTTTTAAATGTTACACCCTATATGCAAAAAATCCGTATCGTGGTGCTAATTATTAATTAATATAATTTAACTTTAGTTGGATATTGTAATAGATAATTTTTAATTCCCTTTTCGCTGGAATTACTTTATAAATAATTTATTAAATTGTTAATCTTTTATTACTTGAAGTTTAATTATTAATTATTAATTATATTGTGCTCTAAATAATACTATTAAGTAATTGAATTACTGTATGCACATTAGATATTTATTATTTAATGTGATGCGTTAACTACATAATTACTACATACCTAAGGTAAAAGTCCCTATTATGAGACGATGTCCCTATTTATGATACATTACGTGAATATACCAATTTATAAAAAGAATACAGAATTAAACTCTTAAAAAATATAATAAATACATTATTTCATCAATTTTGAAAACAATTTACTATAGTTTTGCTAATGATTCTATCTGCATTGTTAAAAAAAAAATCGTAAAAGTACGTGGTTTGTTATCTGCACTTAAAACAACGACTGAGGAGAGTTTAACGATAACGACCATTCAATTTTTCATATGTGTTAAATTGAATTGTTTCTTCTATTTATGTATATATATTATATGTCAATTGAAAGCTAATCAGCATTAGATTTTATTTCTATGAAAATTTGAGCTTTTTTTATGGCATAAGTATTTTATATTCCAGTGTCTCATAATACCTACACTTATAAGCTTGGACGTACCGGTGTATGAGACAGTTTATTCAGCGTATCATGTATTACGGACATTAGCCCTTTCACTTGTCCCGATTTGATGAGACAGTGTACAAATAAGTTTTTCAATTGACAACAAACAATATTTATTGTAAAATTATTGAAATTTAATAATATGAAGCATTATATATCAGCACAGTTTCAAATTATTGTCTATGAGTAAGTATTTTAAGTTAAATAACATTATATAATTCTAGACCTACAATCACAACTTTAAACATTTAAAATTTGCAAGCTAATTTTTTAATTTTTTTATTTCAATATTGTAAATAAGTTTTTAATAGGTATTTTAATATATTATATTTATTGTGAAACGTTTTAAATTAAATGACGACAGTCATATTGGCAGAAAAATTTAAGTAAAAACTGCGTTAATGGGGACAAACAAAAATCAAAGACAGCAATAAATCAATTAAAATTAACTAATAAAAATGTGTTGTGCTCAAATTTGAATAAGTCAACAAAAAAAATCTATTATAAGGATTAACTATGATCCGTCAATTATAGAAAAAGCTTTAAAAGCGATAAAAGACACAGGACTATCTTTAAGAAAAGCAGCAGCTGCTTATGGTGTACCTGTAGCCACGCTAGGTCGAAAAAAAATATTGATCCTCAGAAAACTAAAAATAAAACAGGACCGAAAACAGTTTAATCATTCAAAGAAGAGGATGATAATTATAATAAAGTAAAAATATTTTTTTCTATCGATTTATTATTATTTACACTATTAATTAATTTTTTTTGAGGTAGTTAAATATGTTTCCTAAATTCAATATACTTTTTTCTAACATATTATAATTTTACATATTTTTTATAAATAGGTTTTACTTTAAAACAAAAGCCAGTAATAAAGAACATTGAAAGTAATAATGACCATCAAATTCAACGTGATTTACAAATAAATTTAGATACTAATCAACCTTGTTCGTCCAACGATAATGATTTAATTACTAATTCTTCTATACATTAATAACAAATGACAAATTTTGACAAATTTTAGTCACCTACATATAAATTGTCAAAATTTCTATCAAAAATAATTTCAAACATTTTGGGTAGGAGTAAATACTACACCAAGGACTCATAAACGTTTATTGAAGATATAAAAAAGCAAACCGTACCTGACAAATATATACTGATTTCACTTGACGTTAAATCTCTCTTTACGAATATTCCTATCGATTTGGCAATTAACGCAGTTGATGAAAAATGGGGCAAAATCAAGAACTACACAAGTATCCCCCAAAGGAAAATTTTTAAATGCACTTAAGCTATGCCTTGAAACTACATACTTCCAATATAATGATAAACTTTATCACCAAATTTCGGTACAGTAATGGGAAGTTCAATATCAGCTACGATCTCTAATCTGGTAATAGAAATCTTGAAAGAAGACCGTATATCAACACTTCCATTTCAACTACCATTCTCTAAACGTTATGTAGATGATATTATAACAGCAATTAAAGAAGGCAACGTAGATTTAATTATCAGGAATTTTAATGAATTTCATCCACGACTGCAGTTCACTATCGAAAAAGAAGAACAAAATAAAATAACTTTCCTGGATATACAGTTAATTCGTGAAAATAACTGCCTAAAATACAAGTGGACCCCAAAAACAGACATGGTCAGGAAGATATCTCAATTTTAGTGGATAGATCTTGTGGACAGATCTCTAAAACTAACCCATGGAAACTACAGAAAGCAAACTTTAAAAATAGCTAAAGAGACTCTGTTTAAAAATGGTTTTCCAAGACCCCCGGTAAAGAAAATTATCAAAGATCCCGTAAACAAACTTTATAATGGTAACAGTATAAAGAAAGAAACATCCAATTTTGCTGTTATGCCCTATGTCAAAGGACTAAGTGAAAAACTGAAGAGAATTTTAAGAAACCACAAAATTAATATAAAATTTAAATCAACCAACAACATAAAACAGCTGTATACTAAATTAAAAGATGCGGTTCCTACAGAGATAAAATCAGATCTAATCTATAAAGCTGAATGTAAGAATTTTAACCTAGTATATATTGGACAAACGAACCAATGACTGCACAAAAGAATAAGTAGTCATATCTCAAGTGTTCGTTGTAATAAACCGGACTCTACTGTCATTGCAAAACAAAACATATAGATTTTAAAAATGCTAAAATTATTAATTCTGTTACTAATTGAGGCCGTGAGAGCAAAAGTGGTGTAACCCCAAATATAACCATTTGAGATATTCAAACTTTTAATTTATCCACTTTATCAAATATTTCTTGTAAGCTTATTATTTTGCTTTATATGCACCAACGTCGACTTCAATTGTTATAATAATAAAATTTTACATTTAAATGCTGTATATTTTGTTAAAAATAGATAAATAAAGATCGACTATCTCCAATAGTTTTATTTGGGGTTACACCACTTTTGCTCTCACGGCCTCAATTATAAAGAAAGAATTTTTCATGAAATGATAAGCATCAAAAGAGAAAAGAATTCAATGAACAGAAAAACTGATATAGATGGTTTGAGCAATATATACAGCCATCTACTCGTCTAATTACCTTCACGTATTGGTGTTAAGTGTTTCCTACTTTGAAGGAAACTCATTGCAGGTTGTTTCTTATCACACAATCATATATTTTAGATCATAGATTGTTCAAATGACAATACGTTATTATTCGGTTTCCATATAAACTTATAAACATTAATAATAATAACAATCACAATAAAAACATTATTAAAAATCGTTTAATTAACTTGTTCATTCTAAGATTATTTAATTATATTTCATTAAAAAATTAATTTATTAAATTAATTACGTATTTTATAAGTAAAATTATCTAAAATTAATAAAAACGTAATATAAAATCAGTCTTGTTGATTTTTTGACTGTCTCATAAATAGGGACATGTATTATGAGACACTGGGGCCACATACCTTTAGAGTGTCTCATAAATAGGGTCACAGAAGTACCTTTCAAAATTGCTTATTTTAATTTATTTTTTACTTAAAAACGATTGCAAACTAGAAATATTGATCTTATAATAATTAAATAATTGTAGAATACAAGTAAAATTGTATTTCCTACTCAAATAGATTTTATATAAGTGGAAATGTTTGAACTACTCTAAAAGTGTCTCATAATAGGGACTTTTACCTTACGTTGCAATTTATTTAATTAAATTTTAACTTGATTTTTATAAATTTGGATAATAAAGTCATGTAACAATGTATAAAGTGTTAAATATCACAATAATTTTTTTTTTTAATTTAAAAGCCCGCTAAGATATGTCACGAAATTTCAATAATAGCAAAACCTGATTACAAAATTATATTTTCACAAATTAAAATTACAAACTGACCTTAATATTTCTGTGCCAAGAGGATGGAAACTGATCGAAAATAATTTATGTAATATTTTTTATTATTCAGATAATCATTGTTTTTATTTGCTGTTTTTTCACAATGTTATAAAACTTTGAATAATAACTTGTAAAATTTTCATTCCTGCAGATTACTTATTACTTTAATTGAACGAATGTTTGTTATGGCTAAATAACATATAAATTTGCTACCTATAAGATACAGAACCAGCGACCTAGCTAGCAATTGACATTATGGATATCCAACAAAACTAAAACAGAATTGTCCTTTTCGTCGATCATGTCATCTTTTTATTTGCTTCCGTTTCAACCTCCGCTCTAAGATTTATTAAATTCATTGTACTTTTTGGATAAATTTCATTAGCTTGCATGGAACATCCGGTTGAACTTTCAAGTTAATTCTTGCTTTATAAATGATTGTGGATGATAAAACTTTTATTTTATATTGATCTTGAGCAGCTGTTATTTATAGATCTAAATTGTATTTTATTTGAATTTATAACTAACATGAATTATCAAATATGTATTTCAAAATGTGACAGTAACAGTAAGAACAAATTTTAACAATTTGTGATATATAAGTTCCTGTCTCTAGAATAACTCAGAAATAACTGCTGCTGATTTCGTTCGCTATCAAATTTTTCTGAGCATCTTTTTTTAACCATCTGATAATGACCCTGTTCTTGCATATCTAAAGTATAGCGTATTCTTTCATTTATACGGATTACTGTTTTATCCTGACACTTTTTGATCTCGAGCGATGTGTTAATTTATTTGAAATATTTTTGATTTTAAAATTAAATTAGAACTAATAACTTTCCAAACCTTGGCTAAGGAAATTTTGTAAGTTACGAATAAACTCCGTAATCATCTAAACCTCAGAAACCTAATAGTTTCTAAGATAACTTAATTTGGGTATAGAATAAGCTCAAATTTTAAATATAGCAATGAAATTTAATGATTCGTCGTGAAATAGCACTCCTATTTACTTAATCAATGTTTAAATTAACTTGAAGAAACGCACTGACTAACATCGATAACAATTTAATAATGTAATGCGATAGATAGCTCGATAATGGCGTACCAATATCAATAATTAATTTATTATGGAATATAAACTTAAATAGTAAAATAAGAAATTAGTAGTATTAGGTAACTCTAAGTTATTTTATTATTTTTTCGAAATACATAGTATACAATCAAATTTATTGCTCACTATATTTTTCACGAAATTAAGTTTTGTCAACCATGTTATTTGAGAATAATTTAACTTACCGATTCCTGCTGGCATATCATAATTTATTTACGCATAGTTTGATTTGTATTATAGATTCTTTTCATTTTGACCTTTACCTGTCGCAATAGATATAATTTTTCTGACTATAATTTTACTATAGCTATTATTTGAAATTAAACTTTAAAATTAATTTAATCGAAAAATACTCGATGAAACTTTTTTTCCATATAAATTTAATTATTGAATTTAAATTTTTAAAGTATTGAATCTAATTTTAAATTATAAAAAAATCAATTATGGCATAAACTTGAACAATTCATAATTATTATGAGAACGTGCGAATTTAAATCCACGGGTCTTTACATATTTTTACCTGGCTTACTTGTTAATCGAGAGCTTAGGCTTTTATAATAAATTAAATTCATCGTTTAATGTAATAATTACATTATTAAGGGGAAAATATAAAAAAAACATACAAATCCTCAAAATTAAGAATTAATAAAATTAATCAATAAATTAATGTAACTTGCAAGTTTTCAAAATTAAATAAAATTAGTTTGTTTTTACTACTTAACTATGTTTACAACAACCACTTTTTAATTTCGATACAACGATCCAGCAGTGGCAATAATCTACTACTAATGTATTTATTATTGTAGCCAGCAACCATCACGTTAGCTGAATTTTAATTTTAAACATTAAATAACTAATTAAACAAACATAATTTATTACGATATCAATAACAACGAAAATGTATAAAATAATGTTAATGAATAATATTTGTTACAAAATGACCACATTAACAATAATTTACAAATAAATGTATGGTAATTTAATATGCATTGCAACACAGAATTTTAATATTTTATAAAATGAATTTTATGTTTAACAATACATACATACTTACTAATACCCCAAAAATCTACTTGAAATTTATTTTAAAGTTCATTTCGATTTAATCGTATTAAGTTTTTGCTACTTGCTTTATTTTAAATATTTTTGGTTTACTGATTTTTTATTTTCAAAACTTTTCCAATATTTTCTCCGTATTCTTTTTATTTTTGGTTAAATACAACTGAAGACCGATAATAATTATGAAATGGATTCATATTGCAGTACGAGTTCCTGTTTAAATTTGGTTAATTATATTTTATCGTTTTTCATGAAAAAACCCCCTGTAAATCTCATCGGAAATAATATCACATATTTATAACATTAATCATATAAATAGATTTTGCTGTGGTATTTCAATAGCTGAATTAGTAGCTTTGCTGTTAATAAAGATGACCAAAAAGGATGAGGGTCCTCTTCAAACTGATGTATTGTATAGTTTTATACCAAAATCCTTTTTAAATACATACTTACATATTTTTCAACATTTTGATTGATATTTTGAAAATAGTCCTGCCTCGTAATTAGAAATATGATCACCACTGCCCGTTAACCAACAATAGGATTTATATCTGCATTGTTTTGATTTGTTATATTTTGCATGTAAATATTTGAAAATACTCTGCTACCCCATAATTAAAGCATCGAGGAATTTACGATAGTAACGGCAATTATATGTAATCTTATGGATCATATCTCGGAGGTAATTAAAATAACTTACGTTGATAAACTAGGTATAATTTCTAAAATTGAAGTTAATTCTCTTCTAGCTCAATTACTTATAAAGAATTAATTTCTCAGTTTTAGTAGCTTAAACAAAGCTTCAAAACATTCGAGTTTTTACAAAAATAAAGTTACTTCAGTTAATAACTTAATTTTAACGCACACAAACAAATTTAGTAATTGTGATCCCATCAGAAATACAACAGATTATTTTCACTAAATCAAATAGGGGATCACATAATAATTAATTATAGGTTCAAATGTGACCCTTCTGTCGGCTTAACATTTTTCTATAATAGAAAACTAGCCTAATATTTCTACATCTAACCTAGAGGCGGAGAACGACCAGGGTATTCATAGCGGTCACCCATCTAAGTGCAAACCGCGAATTTTATAGCTGGAACCCGACGTCTAACTAGAACGAGCTATGAAAGAGAGACTGAGACCTAAAGTAACACCGCTAATATTTATCATTATGAACACCGTCCCGATACATTACATACATAGTTAGATGGATGCCGTCAACCCTAACTCTCACCTGTATCTTCCCCATTATTAAATTAATATTCTGACCGCAAGGTTAAACATAGCTCCGAAAAATTTAAATGACTACTAAATCAGTTGCTATAATAAGATCGTAGCGAACTTATATTTTAGATAATCTTTTAAACTACTCGAAAATAGTTTCAAAATGTTATTTTTGTTATTTTTGGGCCCCGGTCTCCCCTACAATTTGTATTTGCATGTCGCTGCTTTAAAAATAAATTATCCAAATATTAAATTTAAATCCGAGTACATATGATATTTTTCAGCTATATGATCAGTCGAGTGCAGTTGATTCATTTATCAACAGTGGATACACCACGATTTGCATCCTGAGGAGAAAGATTTTAAATTGCATTTTTGTCGATGTCCGTTGCAATCAACATCATACTTTGATATTAATTACAATATTGCAATTACAATTGCACAAAGTAGATCAATCAAATATTTTTGAACTGTCTAGAAACGTGAACATGCAAAATAGAATATTGCATAGATAGAAACAGCATGTACATAATATAGTTACTAGACGTCATTATTTAACTCGAAAGCGGCTTAAAATGCAAAGTTTAAAAAATTTTAAGTCATTTTATAGCTTAATTAGTTCACTTGATATTAAAGTTCTTCTAGAAATACTAATGCTTAAAGCTGCAATGTAAGAACTTTTTCTGCAATTAAACGACTAGTTGTTAGTTTCTAACAAAATTTAGAAAAGTATTAAGCTGGCACGTAAAAGAAGTCCTTAATTAAAGAAAACAAACCTAAGCAACGTAAACAATTGCAAAATTTAAGTACTCCTAGCACGTGAAATGCATTTTACTTTATTAAAAGTTGAAATAACGAAACTTTTAATAAGATTGCACGTCAAAATTTCAATCAACAAAAATCTTCTTATTTTATAGAAATACATTAAACTTAAAACATAAAACTTATTTTCCTTAAAAATACTTGGAGCGCTTAACCGACTTCTATAGAACCTTAATCACAAACTTATGAATTATAAAAGAAATATCTTAAAAATTTTAATGGAAATGCAAAATATTAGTTTTTAAAATATTTCAAACTTTAAAATTATTTAAACTTTTTTAATCGTTAAAAACAGGGACGATCTTGGCAGGCTCAAATCCCCATTTAGTGCATCTCGCACAATAGAAAACCTAATAAGTATTACATAAAGTTTTGTAACTGGCGCAAGTTACATTCTGATACACACAAAGATTATACATATTTTCGATGCCTAAGTATTTTACAAAAAAAATGAAATTACATAAATCACACTTTTATTATTTGTCGGAAAACATGTAAGATTTTCTGTAACAAAAAGAAGTCGAACCTCTTCGTACAGAGGCGAATTAAGCATATATTTGCATATCATAAGAGAGTTTACAAAAATTACTTAAATATATAAATTATTATTAAGCGGTGAAATAAATGTTAAATTAAATTTTAAAAATTAACGAACTAAATTAAATTAACAGATGTAAATAAAAACATCTTAAGTTAGCAAGATATCATTACTGTGAAAGCTTGTTAAATTAACTGTCCAATTTTAAGTATTTTTAACACATTTAAGCTGAAATATAATTTTAGATATACATCTCAAAAACAAATAAATTAAAAAAATAAAAATTTGAATATCCAAAACTGGGAATTAGTTCTCGTTAGGAAACTATGATCAGAAAGCTTAATAAAAAAGCATAATTTGAAAATAAAAATTAAAAAAAGCAGAAAAGAAATGAAAAACTAGAACAGATTAATTTATAAAAAATTACCGATTAATACAAATGTAATTTTATTATTTAATAAATAAAATGATTTGCTTATTTTAAAAAAACAGCAAAACAATTTTATTTTAAATCTCCACGCCTTCATGAATTTTATTATCATGTTCATATTATGTTAATGTTAATATTATCATTATCTTGTTATTATCATTTCAAAATTTTAAAACATAGTGAAATATTAATAAATTAAAAATCTAGGATTATAAATAATTTTTAATAGTATTAACAAAATGTTCTTTAACATGTAACAAATGCTCTGCAAAACTGATCTGGTAGAATTGAAAGGCAGTACAATAGAATCCAAATTTAAAAAAGGTACTTCTGGTAATTATTGGGTGTTTGACAAAAGTAACGTCGACACGCGTGGTTAGAACGAATTAAAAAATATTCAGAAATAGTACGATAAGTTAGTTCACTAAAATTGTGGTGGTTAAGTACGTAAATTACAAATTCTCGTCTTCGATTTTTTTGCCCCGTTGAGGACTTGGTGACTACTTATTCAGAGGGGTTCTCTTGGCAGATCCCTCGATGGTTTGCCATTGACTACTGAGAGAAGAGGGCCAAAATAAAGTTTTTACTCTACTCGAGAGCAAACCAAAGATATCGACTTAGCAGTCGACACACATAAGCATCAGGCCGTGACCGTCTTTTTAGTCTACATAGAGAAGAGCATAAATACTATTTTTTTCGGAATAAATACTAAACTTAACCTTAAACCTCACTTTTGTCCAAGTGTTTACACCTATGTTTTTGTTTTCCCCCCTGTGTGCTTTGATCGTTCTTATTAAGCGGTAGTTGGCGAGAGTCTCTTGTTTGTTAACTTCGCGCGGCTAACCTCTAGTATTATTTTATTGTGTATAAATTCTGATCACTGCCATTGATGGGTGACAGATTTTTTGGTATATGAACGTATCTGTGGGGATGTATCTAGCATTTTGTAAAGTTACGTCACATTACTTATCTTGGAATAGGGCGGGAAATATTCAAATTATGTTTGTTTTGCCACCATACTTAATTCCCCTTTCCCAATTAATATCGACACTCCGATAACGATAGAAAATAGATAAGGTGTTTTAAGGAAAATTTTAAATGTTATTGTAAAATTATTTATTACTAGAGCTTTATTTATACATTGTGAATGTTTTTGATGTGTTTTAAGAATTTGTACAACCTTACACTTGACGTAATTAATGACAATTACTTCCCACCATACGATCGTCTCAACTTTTGAAAAACTATTGTCACCTGTTGTATCTGGTAGGTTACTCTTCCTTTTGGTGACCTCCGCCGTGCTTGTAATTTTTGTAATCTTTGCCATTTCAGTCCTGAGGATGGACAAATAGATTGTCTGAAACGTTGACAGGTTTTATTGTTTAATAACATATTTGTTTTATTTGAGTCCACTACCCAATAATACCACCAATCCACTATATAATCATTCGACCAAGAAGTTTATCATTCAAATACTAAACTCTTCAAGTTTACTTAAAACATTAGTTCAGGTATCTAAAATGTAAAAAAACACTTTCTTTGCGGATAGTAAGCTTCTGCCGAAAACTGTATTTTACGTTTTGTGGTTGTGGATATGCGGAACTTGATCAGATGTAGTCAGTAACATTGTTGGGATTCCGAAGACTTCCGAGACAAATTAACAAAAACTTTATAATGAAAAAAAAATATGGGTTCGGTCGAATATCAATTGATAGCTAGAAATTGCTTTTGGGCATGTATAACACCATAGAAAAACGCTGTATTTCCTTGTTCGTCAAAAAGCATACTGCTAAAACGTTGAATCAACTAAATCTGAAATTTGTTGCGCCTGGCACAGAAATTTTGACGGATTGCTGGAGAGGCTATTTAAAACTAAAATATATTGAACGCGTCTCGTCTTACATCCACAAATCTGTGAATCAGTCGTTTTTTGTATACCGTAATACCAGAGTTTCTGTTTATAGTGACACAGATCTTAGAAAAATCATACGAGTATGATATGCGCCTGGAAATGCTTTTCATAGATTTCAAACAGGCGTTTGATAGAATAAATAGAAATCAACTACTGAAAGAAATGGAAAATATGAGAATACCAAAAAAATTAATACGATTAACACACATGACACTAAAACAAACTACAGCAGAGATAATAACAAGAAAAGGAAAAACAAAGAAATTTATAATTAAATCAGGAGTGCGACAAGGTGATTCACTATCGGCAACACTATTCAATATTGTACTAGAAGGAATAGTGAGAAGAACGAACTGCGGAGAAAAGATCATGAATAAGGAAACACAACTAATAGCTTACGCCGATGATGTCGTAATCGTCGCTAGATCACAAAACGCTTTAAAGGAAACTTTTAAGAAACTGGAAAACGAAGCTAAGAAAGTTGGACTTGTCATAAATGAAGATAAAACGAAATACATGAAATGTCATAGCAACAAAAACGAGCCGATAGCAGAAAAACAACTGGAAGATTACAAATTTGAAGAAGTTAGAACATTTAAATATCTGGGTCTACAAATGAACAACACAAACGATAGAGAAGATGTTATTAAAGAGAGAATAATGGCTGGGAATAGAGCTTATTATGCCATTCAAGGGCTCCTGAAGAGTCGGTTAATTAGTAGAAATACCAAAATGAAGATGTACAGAACATTGATAAGACCGGTTGTGGAGTACGGAACAGAAATAATGTGCCTGACAAAAACATAGGAGGAAAAATTAAAAGTCTTCGAACGAAGAATACTGAGAAGAATACTCGGCTTAGTTAAAATTTGAGAAGATCAATACAGAAGAAGGACTAATAGAGAAATACAAAACGAATTAGCCGGAGAAGATATAGTGAAACACATTAAGGCGATGAGGATAGGCTGGTTTGGACACGTGCAGAGAGCTCACGAAGGCAGAGTGATTTCACGCCTTATGGACTGGTACCCGAATAGTGATAGACCAAGAGGAAGACCGAGAACAAGATGGAAGATCAAAGTACTAAATGATTTGAGGAACATGGAGATATATGACTGGAAAGAAAGATCTCAGAATAGATACCTATGGAGGAAGGTGATGGAAGAAGCGAAAGCACACGAGAAACTATAAGAGAGAAAAGAAAAGAACTTATGGGGACTAATCCACCCCAGAAAACGGATTTGTAAGCATCAAACGATGCGGCTATATTCCGCAAGGAATGGGAAGCCCGATGATGATGATGAATACCAGAGTTTATTCCATATAACTTAAAAAGTAACCGAACGACATTAACACATTTTATATTTTTACATTCCTGCTTGTTATGTAGCTCTTTCGACAACATTTTGCAACAAATAATAAAACGATACCTGTTTAGAACCATTTCGCACGCATTTTCGGTGTGTGTAACAGTCAACTGTTACATTTTTGTTTTTTGAAATTTGCTTTAATTTTGGTTCGTGTAATATAATATTCGGTTTCTGTAAATATTGTTTGATTTTAAGTTAAGAAAAGTTAGATGGCCGTAGAAACCTTCTGGTTTTAAAAAATACAACGGTTTCGTGTTTGATGGGGGGATCGTCGACGAGAATCCCTCGAGCGAACCACGAAATAGAGAAGTCGGTGATATACTTTTTTAAAAATGATTTTGTGTAAATAATTTGCGAATTCCTGATTTGGTTAGGTGAGTTATTTTGATCTTGCCATGATACTTTTTGGATTCTCAAATTAGTAATATTTGATTTTGATTAATATTAAAATTTGCAAATGCCGATTGTCGATAATATCTGGGAGACAATGCTTTGTTGTTCTTTATAAAGTGAGTTCACAAGTTGATTTGAATGAATAGTTTTGGTGTTTTCTGCTAACAGAAAATTTGATTACTTTTAAAACTATTTTTACAAGTGATCAGAGTCACTTGGTTTTGACCTGATTACCTTTCTATGTTCATCCTTAGGAAAATACTAAGGTAATTTAGGTCATCTGCTCATTTCGTATGTAGATCAGGACTAAGGAAAATTCTTTCATTTGTGAACCGGCCTGTTGCGGTATCAATGCAATCCTCTTTCTGTTTGATAAGTCGTTCTTTGGAATGATAGTTGTTTTGCATTTTGGAAATCTAGTTTTGTGCGAGTCTTGTTTTTATTTATCATTTATTTTTTGGTTAAGAGCTGGAGCCCAAAACTTTCTCCTCTTTTTTTACGTAGCCAACATCTTTTAAAGGACTCACGAAGCTGCAAAGCAACCCACCTTCTTCGACAGCGGATAGAAACCCAAGAGCTAGCCTATTTTCGATTTCCATCGGTAGAGCCAAAAAGGGTATTTATAACCAATAGGAGAATAACGTTACCGAATAACGTATTCCGGTTCTCATTAGGACAAAGAAAATATTAAATTAAAGGTTTTAATTATTTTAGTACTAAAAAATGACGGATCAAGATAGACAATTACAAGTTTAATTACGGATCCAGAATGGCTGGAAGCCGTTTTTACATAAAAATTCAGCTATAATTAACAAAATCCAATTTAAATAAATTTAAAAATGATTTTAGAAATTGCACAACTAAATGACAACTGCGGGCGTTCTACCCCTTAAAAGTTTTCCCTTAACTATTTACGTCAATCACACGCACCGCCAAAAGAATGAAGTTCGCTTTAAACAACTATACTTATTCTTACGTACAAAATCAAAACTTGAAAATCGATTATATCCTAAATTAATCGAAATTTACCCACGGTTTAATCACTTCATTTTAATGTCATATTATGAAATTCTATACAAATTTTGGCGATAATTATAAAAACGTATTTAAATTAAAACTTGACGGAAACCCAAATTATGTTCTTCTTTAACTCAGACCTTAACTTGTTCGTTAATAAAAAGTTTTGAAGATAAAAAAACAGCATTGCTCAAAGTTTATAATAAAGTTTGTATTTTATTGTTTATTTAAAACATTAATTTTAAAATTAAAATCAATATACTACTTTAACTTGGTAGACTTAATATTATTGGTAGACCAGGCGTTGTAATTTTAAGCGAAAGAATATACTGGGAGAAATTTTATTACTTTAAAAAATGCTTTATTTGAATTTGATTCGCAAGATTTCAAGTTTTCCTCTTCTGAAATCTGGGTTGACCACCGTGATGTAGGAAAGGTATAAATCGATTTTTGAATCATACGCATATATCAAAATATGTAGTCCACGTACAAAAAGCTCTAATTGAATACCTATTCACATGATAGTATAGTTAGAAAACAATTAGGTACAGTAAAATTAAAAGCGATTTTTCATATTTTCTAATTTATAAAACTACATTATATTCTTAAATATCAAATTTAAAAAAAAATTACTTGTTCAAAAAACATACGGTTGATTTCATTAGCCAAAAAGTTTAGCCAACTTCATTATTCATTGGCCAATTGCAAAGTCTATTACACATAAGCAAAGTCAATGTTACATTAGTCGACATGACGTCAAATTCTGTTATAGAAAATATTAAGACTGTGCTACGATCACTTTGTGCGATTAAATTACCAGTAGGTTGATACTGCAGAAAACAACCTGAATCGAGATTCACTTGTGTAGCCATTCCTGGGGCAACTGGAACATACATTCGGTAATTTTTTTTTCGGTCTGATTCATCGGAGCCGATCTACATCAACATCATTGATTCATCACTACTCTAATGACAGGTTCTAATGATAGATTGTCAAGATATTAGTTGTAAATTGCTGAATTTTATTATTATCTCTCTGCTTATTTTTTTTTTCCGTTTTACTATTAGTGTATCATCGATTTATTCAGAGGAAGGAAATTAAAAATGAGTATCCGTGCTCTACAATTTCAGAACAATTATAACAGTTTAGGTTACTATCACCATCAGGGCGTAAATATACTAGAAAACATCGATTCTATGTCTATTAAAAAAATTCATTAGGAGAGATTTTTGTTACGGTTTATCTAGACAGACCGTCATCTCCTAGCTAGATTTATAATATTGTAATAATAAAGTTACACGCGTAAAAAAAAGGAAAGAGTAAGTTTTATGTAGAAATAAAAGTATTTGAAATCGGCGATAAAATTCTTTTTATTAGTAATGGAATTTACCTTAATCGAAAAAGTTGTTTAAAGTGTAATATTTTAGAATTGTATTAGTAGATTTTGATGTGAGATGAGGTAGAAGTAAATGTAGAGAAGTCGAGAGTTTGGCAGAAACAATGTTCGGCATATAAGAGTTGTCCCAAGCGATATGATAGGGAAATTCAGGCTTGTAAAGTGTGCGTGAAGCGGTCCTACTGATAAGAATGACACCGGCTCTCTAGAGAAAATACTATAATTTCCGACCTCTCAAGTTTTACTAGTTCGCTTACATTTACATATACACATTTCTTGTAATGATAAAATAACTTTGTAGAACGACTTTTTCTTTAATGTTAAATACTACCTAACTATAAAAGTTATTTAAGTAAACCAAAATATGCGACCTATCTCAAATTTCCAGGCCTGTTAAGACAACGTTAAGGTTTCAAAAGGTTCCGGATATAAATCTAAAAAGGCGGAGTTTCGACAATGCGGGAAAGAGAATTGATTTCAAGTGAAATCGAAGTGCTTAGATGTGTGATCTGATATATCGCTCGCACCGCTTTACTACTGCCATTTACATTGCTCCAAGAAAGCGAAGATATTGTTTCAATTCATCCTTTTCTGCTGACATTAACTAACACAATTTCCATTTAATATATTGACTAACTTCTTCTATTATATAATTTGGGAAGTCGCTTAAGAGTCAGCACTTCGATAAAATAAAAAGCCACATAGGCATAAATACTACGTTAAATTACCTAAAACTTTCGAGAAGCTTCATGATTATTGGAATGTTTATAGTTTTAGTACTATTACACTCATTTTTATGCGAAATATTGTAATCGGTAACCCAATACTTTAGATTTTCATGTAATTTTCCACAATGCATTTCTAAATAATTGAAAATACCTTATTTCCTCCAAAAGTTTTCTAATATTCGATAATGAACGACGCAACTACCAAAATTCCTTTAAATAATATAAAACGTTTCTTGAATAATCAAGTAAAGTTTGAAGTGTTGGATATATTCGAGAGACAATTTTTAATAATAAATAGTCAATAAACCCGATCGCAATTTAGCGTTTAATTTTCACCAAGCTTGAGTAGCTTCGACGAAAGCAGAATAGAGGATATTTACAACTTCTATGAAATGCGATTGGTCACGAAACTCATTATAGGATGACATGAATTGAATAAAAATGACAGTGGAGGGTCTATACACGTCATCTGAAACTAATCTCGACACTCTAAACCTTATTATATGTAACGACTTCTTTGTACACTGAAGAGTAACCAAGCGATCTAGTTTGAAAATTTACATATTTTTATCGATAAAATGAATCCGTTTGTATTTCCTGTAATTTTTCACCTTGAAAATAATTTTAATTTGAAGCACTCTTACGAAGAATATCAAATTTAAGTTTTTTTTTTAATATGCAGGTTAAATGAACAACAAAATTAACTTTTTTGTAACAACACTATTAGCAATGATATTTTGATATTCTAACTAAGAATGATATTATCTCTGATTCTGGCAATGAATTCCTATAATTCTAGATAATTGTTTAATGGTTCAAATAGACACATGCTGATCTGGAAATATAAAGAACTCCAATTGAAATTTATAGTGACAAACTTCAATTCGTAATAAATCAAGTTCAACGACAAGGAAAATTTTTATCAAACAAAACTATGCAAAATCGAATTTAATACCCAAAATGCATTAATGCCAGCGAAATCGTGTTTATAAATAAACCAACAGAATATTGATGAATTTTGAAATTGTATTGTCAGTAATGTGATAGTCAAAGCTTTAAACCAACTTTCAAAATGCAAAAACATCAAAAATAATTTCTATTAATTCTGTAGATTTTCGCCTATCAGGATTTGGGTTACTGAAATTTTGTACGGCACTGGTACGATATAATTTGCATATACATTTTCATATAATCTGATACAAGCACTTCGGAAGTTGACAGTAATTTGTCTGTTTCAAGTGGGTACGCCGCTCAAATATATTTAAAGCTTGCGAAACATCTCCCATTATCCATGGCAAAAGTTTATTTGCGAATATTTGTGGTATACGTCAAGTATTAAAATCATTAAAGATGTTTTGAAATACTTTGTAATTTGCGAAAAGCTGTATATAATTACTACTAGTGCTGCTAATCAATTTAATTACACTTACATTTTTACATAAAGTTTCACCATCATGTAAGAACTTTTAGTTGTGATATTTTTATTTTGAAATGTAATAGAATTTTAAATAAAAAGATATCGATAAAGTTTTATAAACTATAAAACTTCCGTAATTAATTTTTCTGTACTGGCATTTTACAAATTGTAGTTGAGGAAAATAGAGTTAGACAAATATACCTAAATGCAATTTAGAAACGCACTTATAATTATTTAATAAAATAAATGGAATCCTATAAATAAAATGGTCAAGACAAGACAATTGTGAATAATGATCGTAATTTAAAAGCGCGTACTCTGAAGATGTGGCCGTCTGGTTAGGGCGATTAATGTGTATCGGTTAGGTCAGAAAATTGACCTGTCCTCCATCTAGTGCTTAATCAAAAACAAAAATTGAATGAATATACTTAAGTATTCAATTTTACAATAAATTTATCTGTAACACAACTTTATTAAAAAAATTTGATTTCATTAAATAAAAATTATCTATGGTTTTTTTCAATTTCATTTACTGCCTTGCACTTTTCAAGTATATTATACAAAAAGCATTATATCGAGAAAAAGAGGACCCAAATGTTAAAAAAAATATAATTTTTAACTGTTAAGTACAGAATACATTCTACAAAAGAAAACATAATATTTAAAAAAACGCTAAAATGACAATAATTCACATTTAATAGCTATAAAATAAAATAAAAAACTCTGTAACATAATATAAAGGCCTCTATTTCACGATTATTAGCGATACTCAGTCATGTATAACAGTAAAAATAACAAGTGAGAGCAAATATACCAAACAAAATTAAAAAAATCAAGAAATTAACCAAACTTTAAAATAACTGTTGCGAAAAGTTCTAAACCTTTTTTAATTTATTTTCTATTTACGTAAACGTGCCTTAAGTACAAAAACGTGGCAAAAATTTGAAACCTCCTTTTTAAATTTAATTTTTGAAGTGATAGAAGGCATTGTATGTCTCTACTTCATATCCCTACAGTGTAGGTGAAAAAGTTTCATTTTATTTACTTAACCTAAATTTTAATTTAGACACGTGAACTCTTCTAGTTTGGTTATTTGGTAAGCGCAATTAATTTCTTAATTTTTTTAAATATTTTTTTCAATTTTCTTTGCTATATTTGCTCTCACTTGTTATTTTTACTGTTATACATGACTGAAGAGCGATAATAATCGTGAAATAGAGGCCTTTATATTATGTTACAGAGTTTTTTATTTTATTTTATAGGATAATTTTTTCAGAATTCTATTTTCTTGTTTATTCTAAATTCAACCCTGTTAAATGTGAATTATTGTCATTTTAGCGTTTTTTTAAATATCGTGTTTTCTTCTGTAGTATGTATTCTGTACTTAACAGTTAAAAATTATATTTTTTTAACATTTTGTTAGGTTTAATTATTATATATTTTATGTATTACAAATTTGTAAGTCATCAAGTGTAATTGTAGGCTAGTAGTTAGAGTTAGCTCACTGACCGAGTACTACATCAGATTGTTTTTTTAATTTGCCATTAGTTCAAACATGATTACAAATACCTTGCTAAAGTACAATTCTTAACTCATTTTTAGCTCTTTTTCTTTTCTAGTCCGAATGTCGAGGTTTAGAAAAGATCGAGACACCCAAAAAAGTTATTTCTAAAAAATAACTGCACATAATGCTTTGTATGAATCTGTGTCTTCTACAAAGTAATACATATAAGACTTCGATTTCTTATTATGAGAAATCAAAATGAAAACTAAAAATGTAAGTAATATAATAAATTGATACAAGGGAAGAGTTGGAATAAATTCAAACTGAAAAGCGACAACTTGACGTAATTGGTTAGTTTTTTTTAAACTATTTTGATTTATCAAGCACCTTGATTGAATTTTCTTAGTGGCATCTAATAATATCAAAATAATTGTCGTAAGTTATTGTTTCCTAATTTTCATTAATTTAACTCAAGTCCCCTTTTTATTCATAATATCTTCCTTTGTCTTAATTTCAATTTTCATATTCCTGGAATACTCTAATTGTTTTGATTATAATTTGTATGCATTTTAACTTGGTTATAATTAATTTATTTATTTTAACATCTTGATTATTTGGGTAAATTTAAATTATAATACAATAACACGTACATTTACAAATGAAATTAAGACGAATTGTTGCCTGTGAATGAATTGCTTTTGTGTGTATGTGGGTTTGCGAAATTATCAACAATGATAACACAAATTCATAGTAACTTGCCTGATAATATTAAGTCAGTATCCTTAAAGGATCAGGACAAAAATTTACACAACTGCAGAACACATATACAAATTTTTTTAACAAGCTTGAGTAAATATCTAGCCAGTATTATAAAAGCAAATAAATTATAGGTACTCTCTGTATTAATCCAAAATATATTTTGAATTTGGTAATTACCTTTTTTTTAATATCTTCAAGATAATATGATCGGTAAGTAACGAATCAGACAACAACTAATCAAATCATTATTATTTGTTGAAAGCAAACATTCATGTATGCAACCCCATTGACATTCGCTTATGAAGGTTGTATTACTTATTTACGTCGAGAATTATCACTTCTGCGTCAATTTTAAGTACGAAAATATTTTTTATAGGGCAAATATTCCCACTAAAAGTTTGATATATCTAAATAAAGCCTGACGTCTAATTTTTAATTAGTTCCCTGTTGTGGGTTGTCGAGTGCAGGGTTATTACGTCAACTTGACGTAACATTCTGATAATTAAAAAAAGGTTTGCAGCTGTGCGTAAAAAATTGTTAATAATTAATTTGGATAGTGAAGATTTGTAATTTTCAATGTATCGTTTAAATTATTATATTAAGTTGATCCAAGGTCATTAAAGAGAATAAAGGTTATAGATTATAGTTGTTGTAACAAAAATAAAATAAAATTATATGGTACTTTAAATCGAAGAATTTAAATTTAAAAGAAGTTAAGTTACATTAAAAGAAGAAATCAGAATAAGAAACAAAATAAGGAAGAATAGAAAAAAGAGGTATAAAATTTAATTCTCTCCTTCGCTTTTATTAGATTATATAACATTAAATTAATTAGGTACTTTATTTAATAATAAAGTAATTAACAGAAAATAAAATCATAGCATAAAATGTAACATACTAAAACTGTAGTTTACATAGGACACTTGATAAATTTATATTAGCTCGCAGGTATGAACTAATATGACATGAGAAATGCCGTGCTCATATTGCTTTCTATTATAATAACGCAAATTAAAGTTGTGTATTTGTAAACAAATTAAAATTAAACAGGAAATGTTTTGTAAAAGAACTTAGATGATACTGTACTATAATTAAAACTAAATTAAGAAAATTATAAATTAAATAAAACAAAATTCAAATTTCTTTAGATTAAACTCTCTTATACTTTGCAAGAGAAATAAACTTAAAATCTAAATTTCAAGTAGGTTGTGTGGTAAGTAGTATGTATTGTAAAATATAAAAAACTTGAACAAAAACTAAACAGAAAGTTAAAATGATAGAATTTCAACTGTTACGTAAAGAATACATACGTAGAGAATTTTTTTTTATCTTATACTTTGGTTCAGCTGGTGTAAAGTAAGACTGTTAATTTAGGTATCGCAATTTTTAGCTCACGTTGGATGTTATGTATATTAAGTATTAATAAGCGACCAAATGAAGTCTAGGGGAAAATTCAGTTAGTTGGTTGTAATTTACACCTATATTTTTTTATATTAAGTTACTTTCTATGATGATTTTGTACAAAAAGTCACTATTTATTTTATTATAATTAGTAAATATAATAATGTATAAAAAATATTATATTCTAGTGTAATAATTTATTTTTTTTTTTTTTATTAAATAATCTATTAGTTATTAGACAAATCAAAAAAACCTAAACAGAATGTATTTTTAAATATTTTTTTAGAAAAACTATTATAATGGATGCGTAGCTAGCATAGGTCTCTCTATTTTAGAGCAGGCACGATAACAAAACCTAAAATTCATTCTAAGTAATCCCGGTTTATGGTAACCATAAGATTTAAATTCATTTCTCAACAGCAAATTCCTGTAATAAATTTGAACTTATTAAAGTTGTCCGTTCGCATTAGATGTTCCAAATTGTTGTAGTAAATTACAATTTTATTAAGTATGTAATAAAAAATGTAATAGTGTAACAGAAATAAAAAGAATAAAGTTATAAGTAATATTTTTGCGTTGTAACGGTAAGAAGGTCCCATTATACTGAGTTATGAAGAAAGTGCGTCAGAAGTTCTATTAACAAGTAGAGGCGGCTGCAGCGATAATCCAGAGAAATAAAAATCATTCTCAAAAATTTATTGCCAAGAAAAATATATTATATGCACTTAATTTAGTACTTAACGCTGCAGAACTTAAAACAGATGCCTTTTACAAGCACCAGTAGCTACTGGCTCTATAATGCTTTATTATAGACATTATTTAGTAATTATTATAAAACTAATTCTTTTCATCTCTTTGGAAAAATTTTTCCAGATATTAATTGCATCACAAAACTTTTCGGAATAATTTAGCATCAATAAGAAGTTTTCTCGTTTTCTTTTATTCTTATTATACAACCTGAATAAATTTGCATTACATTATGGAAAAATTTATTAATCTTATTTAAACGATAACTTAAAAATAATATTAACGCCGTCTTATGTACATTAACAAAGTTTTATAAATATTTATAATTATAACTTTAACAAAAAAAAAGACAATGCATTATTAAAAATGTTATTTGAAATAAAATTTTCATTTTCCCCTTTATTGACATACTTTAATATAATAACTCGAATTGTCTGGATAATGATAATAATAATAAAACTGAGCGGTCTATTAAAAGTGGTGTAAACATAATACCATAGCCCCTGAAGATGCGTACGCTTTGAATGAGATGCTATCTCTCAGTTTACAGTAGATAAATCTTTGCTTTGCGTGCAAGCACCCTTTTCTTGATGTCTTTCGTTTGCACCACTTCCCTTTGTACTCTTGTATTCTGCATCTACATTAGAAGATATTACAGCAGGTTCCATTAGTTACTCTACCTGATATGCGAATTTTTTCTTAGCACTTCTACCACTAACCATTTAATTTTCCATTACTACCATGTTTACAAATAAAGCACTTAGCAGTAAAAAAATATTCTTCTCGTGCTTCTTAAATATTTCTTTATCTATTTATTATTTAAGCTTATTTAAAAAGACACCGTGGCTATTATTAATCTAACGATTTGAAGCTTAAAATTTTTTTAATATTTATAACTGCTTAATATTTGATTAAAGAAGTGGCATGTTTTCTATTTTAGATAAATTGCCCTTTCAATTCCTCGAGTACTTGGTGGCTTTCTCTAATTTTAAAATAAGTTGGGTCAATACCAAGGATACTTTAAATAAAGGTGATTCTGGCGTGAAAAGCACAGAATAGCATCTAAGTATAGCCGAAAATTTAAAAGTAAAAAAACTGACAGTTTCTTTCTTTCTGAGGACAGCTTTAAGCCACATACTATTTTAGCACAAATCATCGCACCTTCCAAAAAACGTCTCTGGTTTAATCTATTCATCTAAAATCGAAAATATTTTTTTAAATATAAAATTGAGCAAAACCCATCGTAAACGTAATTTTTAAAATATATTAACAATTTAGACATTTTAACACAAAAAGTAGAATTATTACTTACTTTATACGCTTGCAAATATTTACAATCTTGCTTAAAAATTAAAATTTAAGCTCCTAATTCAGATTGTATCTACTTTATTTATGAGAAAAACAGGATCCTTCCAAAGAGACTATTTAATCTCAGAATATATTAAGTATTCAAATTCTATCTGCTTCCCACTAATATTATCCCTTTTGCCCAAAATTTAACTAGGCGCCTATCTACTTATAAAATGTAAAAATTTTAATAATTATATAATCAAAATTGCAGAGAAATAATGTATTCAACTCAAGATTTTAAAATTTGCAAGATAATAAAATAAAATAAAAGTTAATCAAAATTATTTACAACTCATCACATATCAATTTCCGATTCTCCTGACGATTCCTTTAAAGAAAACTTTTATCTTTTTAAAAATAATATGATAGTGTCCGCATATAAAACAAATTTTTACATCCTCTCAATTCAAAATCGAACCCCTCTCTAATCATAGCAATATATATTCGTTATAAATAATAAATAAATATGAAAAATTAATGTATAATAGAAGAATAAATGTTTCTTAATTATATTAATACTGTACCAAACCTGATTTAACCAAGCTTATCCAAGAATGACAGTAATAGACAACTTAATTTTAAAATAAATTTTAAATATGCATTAACTAATATGAGTTAACAAACTTAATCTACTATTAAATTGACTTAGTTATCATTGCTACCTAACTTTGGTTACAGCGAAACAAGGTTGGTACAACTGAAATATACTTAAAAACAAATTAGTAAACTAGAATTAATTAGCATACACTAATTAAGGTTGGTGCAACCCATCTTCGGGTATTGCATTAAATCTGATTTATGTATCTAACTAAGCATATTTGTAAATTTGTTATAAGAAAACTGCCGAAAAGAAAATATAAATCTCATTATAGCAAACTCAAGTTAACTAAATTGATAATTTTTTGAAAATGTTGTAAAATATTAAATATGTTACACATTATTTCATTACTTCTTATATTAAATGCTGTTGAAATTAAAGTTTTTGTGAAATAATTTCATATGAAGAAGAAACTTCAGCAAAGCTGGTACCTCGTTAATACATTTTTTGAAATAAATGAAGTGTTCATGATACCTACACAAGATATTTTTTAAATTTTGATTCACGCTTTTTGGTTTGCTGTAGTTAAATAAAATCATAGGGAGAAGAAGTAATATTTTACAAATTTTAGAAAAATAAATAAAGATAACGCAAGCCTGGCATATCTAAACTGCCAAAATTTTATTCACGTTATTTATTAATGTAGATAAATATGCGTTTGTTTAAACCCACTGAATACAATCCCGATCAATTTAGACACAACGCCCAAGTTCGTACATTCACAACACAGCTTCATAAAAAATAGAATAATAAAGTAATATTGAATATCATCTTAAATCATAACCTACAATATGAAAAAATGTTGTAAAAAATAAATTATCGGTGAGTTTAAAATGAAGTACTTTAATCTGGTTAGCAAAGAGCTTATCGATCTGGTTATTATATTTATCATTTTATTTTATAATAACAAATCACTTAACACCCGGATTATTGTTTGTAACTCTGTGTCGCATGTTAATTCTTTTACTTCAGGAAAAATGTGCTAATCGTAGTTAATCGATAGCACATCTACACTCTCTTTTATAGTATACTTTTAACCCCCCACAACTACGTAATCACATGATTAATTAAGTTTATGTAGGGTTGACACTGACATACGATTTGATTAACCTTTTCTTATTATTTCTATTATTGCCGTTAATCTATTATTAATTTTCATATTGTTTGTTGTATTATGTATTCCTACATTATCAATCTTTCCTGTTTTATTACTTTCCAAGTGATACAATATAATATGTTGACCGCTATCATTTATTTCTTTCGTTTTAGTTTATTTTCTCGTTAACAAATAATAAATACTTCAATTTATTCATAAGGTTATATGTTGACAAAAATCGGACCTTTTAAAAAATATGCAATTATAGTTACAATATACTCACTATATATTTTAAAATCTATTTCGATATCCCTTTGTTAACAATTTTGGAATATCACCTAGTTCATAAGTCTCTATGCCAAATTTTACTAAGAGCCGGTTGTACCAACTTTGCTTGAACGTCGGTTTAACTGAACTGCAGTTCAACCCTGAACTAAGTTCAGAGTTTTTTAGGTTGTACAAAAGAGGTTCAGATGGCGTTCAGTTAAACGCAGTTAACACGACATTCAGGTGTAGTGATACTCCTGTTTTGTTCTCAATACTTCTAAATTGCTGTCCAATATTTCTAAAATTCATTATCAAGTGTCATCAAGTGACAGATTATTAAGTTTTAAATGTTTTGGAATCGTAATGAATAATAAAAATAAATGAAGTAAGGAGATAAATGAAAAAGTTCAATCACCCAAGAAGGCTGACAACCAACATCTCTCGAGTAAAAGAAACAAATAATTTTCAAAACCAAGATAAGGATATACAAGAAATTAGAATAAGAACCAATGTAGAGCTGAATGAAATAATGCAGACGCAAATGTAGTAAAAAATATTAAGGCTCAGAGAATGAAATGGTTGGGGCATATGATGAGAAAGAACGAGAAGGAAACTATAAGAAGAGTAATTGAATGGAAACCAACAAATGAAAGAAAAAGATGAAAACTCAGAGTGAAATGGTGGAATAAAGTGAGTGAAAAACTTATGGAAATAGGTATCCAGAACTGAAGATTTAAGTGTCAGAACAGGAGTGCATGGAAAAAGATAACTGAAGAAGCAAAGACACATAGAAGATTGTAGCAAGCAGAAACAATGAGGGGTGATTCACTTCAAATTTTGAATCTGAAGTATTTCATAAGAAGTACGGTAATATTCCGTCAGGAACGACAACCATTTTCATTCATTAATTTCTGTATTTATATGTATTTGTATTTTATTTGAATTAAAACGAATTAATTCTACAAAATCTTCGTCGTCCGTTAATTCGTTTAAATTATCTCTTAATGATATTAATATTGATAATGAATTATTATTACAGAATAGAAAATAGCAATAATTCAAAACACAACTTTCACAAAGTTTGTGCACATATTCTAAGTTTAAACTGTCATTATTTTATAGCAATGACATTTGGGCAATGCTTGTCATTGTTTGAACTTAGTTCAATTCTTTTGAACGGCCGTTCTACCCGGTATTCGTGAACGTCGATTTAAACTGCAGTTCAAGCTTAACTGAGGTTGGTACAACGGAATTTTTGCGTTGAACCAAAGTTCACCTTGAACGACCTTTGAACGAGGTTGGTACAACCGGCCCTTTTAGTCATTCTAGAATTGAACAAAATAGCTCCTTGTCAGTCAGTCAATCAGTTGTACCATTTTACCATGGAAAGACGCAAAAATTGTTTAAAACATACCAATTTAATTCAAAGTAATAGTATACCTTCTTAAAAAAATATTTTGTTACGTCAGTTATGTTTTCTTGAAACATTGTTAAAAACTTTATTTTTATTTATTTTCACAATAGTTGAAAATCTCATAATACAATTAAAAATAATCCTACAGCCTTTTCATAATGATAATATCTAATCAAAAATAATAACTATCCTTTTGATGCCGAAAATCCAACCAGGTAAGTCAAGTTACTCTTAACTTTAATGTTTCATTAGTTTAAGTTTTATAAACTTTTTTTTTATTAATAAATTTCTTTAGATCGCAATAAGTTTAACTTTGTTGTTTGAATTTCGTGAAAAAAATAAGTTCTACGTGTCTATGTTGAGTTCCATTTACACCTATCCAACTCCCTAACCTCAAGTAAGATGGGGTAGTCTCCAAGTGTTGACATCATGCGACCTAAATAATTTAAGGTAACTTTAGGGTATAAAGCGAAATCTAAATGTTGGATGGAAATATTGTCATTAACTAGATTGATAATATTTTGAAACTTTTAATATCTTTATAACCTCATCATTAATGTTCCTATAAATCAAAAAAGCTATTAAATTGAATAATATATCGTAATTTGTTATATTTATGGAAAACTTGTAAATTATTTTCAATAAAGTAAGGTAAATCTCAAATTTAATATAAAATTTTTCACCAACTTGATTAATCTTAAACCCTCGTCACTCTTATCTTACATTGTATTGAATTGTTACCACTTTAAAAATAAGTAATTCTCTTTTCAAGAAAAAAAATAAACGAGTTGTTGGTTCAGGCAGAACAAAACAGTAAGATTGATGTCCTTTTAATACAAGTACGACGAATAAAACTATTTCGTTCCATCATTCCTTTCCTTAAGATCGACCATGTCCTTGTATTTTTTCATTTCAAAAATCTTGAGCTCTTAAAGGGAAATCTTAAAATTAAAATGTTCAATTTTACAAAAGGGGTTCATTTAAAATAGTGTTTTAAAATCGCTTAAATTCATTTCTAGCATTTGAATTTTAGCGATAAATCATATTTAATAGTGGCTTTTAAATACTGCTTTTGATATCTAGTTCCAACTATTGCTGCTTTTGCTAAAACCGATTTAAGGTAATAAATAACTTAGAAGATCCATTAGAGAGAATATTAATCGAGTTCTTGTCGAGACGCGTTAATTATTAAAACAAAAAGTACGTTGGCATAATTTTATTTTACAGACCATTATTGCAAATTGCTCATAAAATAAAAATGGTTCACTAAATCAATTTACCGATTATAAAGTATAGCAATTTTCGTTAACACTTTATTTTTATGAAAAAACCAGAATTTTACATAAACGTATATTTAATATTTATCTTTAACTCTAAATCTTTAATCCTTGTAAACAATGCAAACAAATACATTAATATGCAAAACAATCTAAATGGGGAGGTTCTTTTTGGAAAGTCATAATTAAAAGTTTTTAGTTTTATCTAAAATCTTTGTCATAAATTTTGTTTTATAATATATTTCTCTTTACATTTTTTATTAGAAATAGGTATAAAAAGACATGTAATAAAACCTATCAAAGACGTTTGACAATGATAATAGATGAAAAATGATTGCAACTATTAGCTTCTAAAATTATCAAAAACGATGTCAAGTAAATTATAGAAAAAAGTTAAATAAAATTCTGTAAAAATCAATAGTACTTTACATTATAAGCTGAAAAAATACATATTACTGCATAAATATGCAGATTTAAGCACGAGCTGTCAGGAAAATGTGTGTAGTATATATGTTTAATCTTTTCTCGTCAAATTCGTCAATAGAGCAATCAAAATTATTATTTTCGACTTGCTATTTATTACACAACAATTTTTAATGCCCGGTTTCTGAAGCTCGAGTTATACTAAGGTTAAGGTTAACCGTAATATAACCGCAGATTTTGGGTTTCTATAGCCAAAAATAACCCGAAATCTCTGGTTACAGTTAACCCACCGATCGGCACGAGTTATGTGTTGGTTAACTTTTTGAAATATGCGCAGTTTGCGCATTTGAATAAATAAACTTTGACGAAGGCGATAAACGTCGCTGTAAGCTCAATTATATTAATACTAGTCTTTAATTAACTTATACTTATTTTAAAACAAATTTTTTTTAATAATATATTGACGTGAAATTCACCCTGGTTGTATTTTTTTTTTATTAATTAAATCAAAATTTGTTTTTTAAAATTCTTCCAATTAAATATTCGTTAAATTTTCAATTTCAACAAAATTATAAAAATGGCAACGCAAATTTCATCCGATACCCATATCGCAGTCCGGCTTATCAATTGCACACTCTCTCTTTGTAATTATTCTTCTTCTAAATCAGCGAAATCAATCAATTTGTTATCGCTCAGTAGCCACTCATAAATATCCAAACCAACTTCAAATATCAAAAATATGCCTCCAAAAACAACGCAACAACGCAATCGTATCAAATCATTTATTTTTATCAAAAATACTTACTCACAATTTTAGAAAAATCATAAATCTCAAAATATCTTGCAATACCAAAAACTAGCGACCAGCTTGGTCGGCCATCTTGGCTAAAAAGCCTCGATAAAACTTCACTTCTACCAACTTTAATTTCCAAAGTTTTACCTCCCAAAATTCAAATTCAAATATTTCTTAAACTTAATATCAAAATTAATGACAAATTAACAGGGTAGGTACAACTTTGGTTCGAAACATGACAATATATAAAGTTTTTTCTTGCTTTCTTTTTCATAGCAAGATATAAATTGTGCAACTGTTTGGTGTTGCGAGGAACATTGTTTTATTGGCATTAAATTTTTTGCATATTTCCATGCAAGGTTCAGTTTTTAACTTGTCAGTTGTTGCATTCGTTCTTTTATTTTCTAAAATGTGATCAAGTTTTTGTACTATACCAAATAAAAGATCCCTGTCGAAATCGGTGAAATTTTTACTTCGTTTGCTAGAATCTATTCTGTTTTTCACGTTTTTACCTTTCACATACAAAATAATTTATTTTAAATTTTTTCCGTTAAACATTTGAATACTCAGATTTTTGCAACATTTCCAACATAAAATAATAAAATTATCAATTATTTGGTTAATTTGAACTAAGTTTTCTATATTCCCATCTACCGGCAATTACATCAAACGAGTTGACAATAGGTTAGTTATCCTTTAGTAGTTTGTCGTTTCAGAAACCCATTTTGATTTAACCTAAAGTTAACTTTAACCTATGATTAGTTATGTGTAGTTTAACCAGAGATCTTCAGAAACCGGGCATTAGTGATAGAAACTGATTTAACAATGAGTCAGTTTAAACGCTATTTTTGATACCCAAGAAGGCATATTTCCCCAGAAAATTTAATAAAAAACAATTTTGTTGTTTAAGAGCTTTTGCGAACTGCAACCTCAAAACGGAAGAAATAAGACTTCAGTATGTCTTCAATGTTCACTATTTTGAACTGCACGTATTTATTTAATTTGTGATATTTATAATGTCATGGACTAAAATAATTTGGCGCATTAATTACATAGGATTGAGTAATAATACAATAATGCATATATAATAATTAATTCAATAGAATTCATTATAAGAGTTTATTTTAAAACATATGTATAAACATTGCACAATATACTAGGTTCTTAAGGTCCATTAGATGAATGACACTCCTGAGTTATAACCCAAAATTTTCTGGGTCTCAATGGTAATGATCGCTTTTAAATTTTCTGATGCTGATCGTTTACGAATTGCACAAAGTGTATAACCTTCGAGGAATCTATCGATTGTGTAATTTTAGATACCGTCACCAACTGAAGAAATAAATTATCTATTACATGAACTGGACGGAAAGTGTTAAAATTGCAAGACACTAAAATCACACGATCTAGTTCTAGTTCATGAACTGGATGTCAATTTAGTGAACTGAAAAAATGGGTTTTGAATGATATTTCAGATATTTGCTAACCGTAGTATAATATAAGAAACCCCGAAAGAAAAGTTCTTAAAACTTGATCATTATTATTCCCTGTTCAATTTTGTTGAAGTTCTGGTTATTTCATTCTGTCCATCATTTTGACAATCAATCTATTATATCGTAAATTTTTAATTTTCATAAATATTTAAATTTCCTTAAAAAAGATTATCTAAAGTAAATATTAAACTTTAAGCTAAGGATTTAACAAAGCCTTTGCAATTAAATTGGATCTAAATTGCACAATTTTAAATATTTAGGCAATTTAAACAAATAATAGTACAATAATTTTTTTAATGTTTATTGTAATAAATTTGTAACAATTTAAAAAAAAAGCTTTGTTGAGCAAGCGCTATGTGGTAGGTTAATGAATTTAAAAGTTTAATTTTCCTAAATAATTATCAAAATATTTATACTTATTTTGTACAATTTCGACTATTCATTTAAAGAATTTAGTCGCAAAACTTGAAAATACCGAGTATTGTATGAAGTTTACTAAGCTCAATTCATATCCCCGTCATCAGTCTACGCGATAGATATCCTTCCTACAGTAATTAAGCTAGTGCTTAAGTGAGATATAATTGTTATTCGGCTGAGATGGTCGAATTAAGGAAGTGAAGTAAAATGGAATGGTGTAGCCACTATTGGCCTTGCTTTTGTAACTTGAAAGACATTTTAACAAAAAGATCTTAAACAATTAAGAAACTTTATGATATTAACGTAGTTCAGAATATGTACGCAATTAATGCTTTTCTTAGCTAAATAAAGTAATACAAACGGCTTAGTAAAATATTAAATAGCTTTCCATTTATGTGTTAGTACTTGGTACATATAAATAATACAGAAATATATTGACTATTAAAATAATGATAAACTCTGCTTTATAATATAGGCAGCATCAATATGAAATAAAGTTCATTGTGCCAAATAATTTTTAAATATGAAACCCGTTCGATATGAAATTAATATAATTACTAAAATAAAACACTGATGGTAAATTATTATAAAAATTGTATTGTTGACTTGTTATTGGCTAGCGCTTTATTTTATAATTTGCAGGGTAGCATTTTATTACAATCGTTAAATAATTAATTAGCAGTTACAACTCAATCAATGTAATATAATAAAATCGTTATGTTATTCAAGCAATAAAATTAAAACGTAAATTTGTTGTTAAAATTTAACCAAAGTAGCTCGAAAGCAAAATTGAAAATTTTTTGCTTATCCTTGCTAAAATCTAAGATTGCTTTTAATTTTCTCATAGTCACCTAGCCTACATAAAATTAAAGATGATACTAGAGAAAAGCCCAATGCTTAGGCAAAGCCTCTAACAAAGGAATTATATGACCTCCGCATTTTTGTAATTTTTGCCACTTATTGTACTGAAAGTTTAGCCCGCCAATAAGAACTCCTCAAAGCAGTAGGGCCAGATGACCAGAAATTTTCGAGAAAATCGACTTTGAAATATTATCGAGGCAGGTTGAAGACAAGATGTGAAACAATTAGCAATAAATTATGTGGCATAGGCAAGAACGAGTTGGACTAGGAACCAGTGGGTCCACAGTTTTATTTCCTCCTTCGCTAGTTTTTTTTCTAGCGAATTCCTTATTGTTTCACATCTTGTCTTCAAACCCCCTCGACAATATTTCAAAGTCGATTTTCTCGAAAATTTTTGGCCATCTGGCCCTACTGCTTTGATGAGTTCTTATTGGCGGGCTAAACTTTCAGTACAATAAGTGGCAAAAATTACAAAAATGTGGAGGTCATATAATTCCCTTGTAAACCTGAAAATATGAGCCCGCCCACTCCTATCAGCAGAGATAGTCTGGAAAGAGAGATTTTAGTAAGTTAACGCGAATAATTGATTAGACCAACTATCGCGCTTGCAGTTTGAAAAAGCGCTTGCATGCAGTTATAATATTCGATATAAAAAATAAAATAAAATACAAATAGATCACTCCATTATTAATGAAACATAACTGAAAAGAAATATCTGTCAAGTAAATGTGCCGGAGTTGTTTATTACGCTAGAGAACCTGTAGTAACAAACGTGCCTAATGTCACCATGCCAAAAACATTCGTTAACGAAACAGACACCGCTAACTGTGCCTACTGTGTGAACATTATTCACACAAAACAAGGATAATTTGCAAGAATTATAATATAAATTAAAATTTCTTGTGAAATATCCACCAAGTTCTCAATCATTTAATTTGTCAATTATGTACTTGTTCCGTTATGATGTATAATTATTTATCATATAAGTATATGGGTAAAATAAAATGTTACATTAAATAAGACACAAAGACATGATTAATATGCAGAAGGTGATAAGGTGATAATAAAAATCTCTATCGAAATCAGAGTATCAATTTATCATTGTCAGTTCAAAAAATTGTTAAGTCAATTGAAAATAGGTAGAAAAATAAAATAACTAGTATGCAAAAATTTTTATAAATTAAAAGATAAGATCAAAAAAATGTATTCATCAAAAACATTATAAAGACTAATTTTAGAAAGAACTAATCAACAAGGAAAGAACAAATACGGTAGCAACCATTTTATGTATTAAAAAGTATTGAAAAGATCCCTATAAAAAGTAAAGTCTCAATAAACTTCACATAAAAGACTCATGCAGCAGTCTTCCAATCAATCATCTACGAAATCTGAAGCAATTCAAGTTTTAAATGAAATTTCCGGGATGCATTTTCTGTTATATTGCTTATAGTTGAGACGCTTTACTCCAATTACATGAATGTAAAACTACAAAGTAAAAGCATACGCCAAGAAAACCATTTATAAGTCCAATAGGTTATGAAGTAAAATAAATAAAAATTTTAGTACCTATGTAATATTGTTGTATGTTGCATCCAAATAAAATTTTACATTCAATAATTTGAGTGCCTTTGTTTTGGTTTTCTCGCTGTAAAACTTTTTAAATAATGTTCATTAAATATGTCAAAAACACTTACACAACAGTTACACTACACTAGTTTTAATTTTAAATATACTATTTACAAAAATTGTAATAACTTCTGTTAAAGAGACTTTCAAGTGCAGCACTTAAAAAGCAGTTACTAAAAACATTAATTATTCAAAATGTCTGCAAGTTGTAATTAAATTTATATAAAAATGTGTTCTCACCTTTTAAACAATATGTAACAAAAAAATTTACGATTCCACGCAGAAAATATCATTTTCAATTTGGTCTTAGCGTCCTGGCTTTAAATTAAAAACAAATATTTGGATTACTTAACTTTAATTAATTAAAACAAACTAATGAATATACAAAAATCAACCACAATCGGTTACAAATAAAAGTCGAAAACAATTAAAATAAGATAAACATTAAAAAATGTTTTTTCATGACGTATCTAAACATGGCGTTCGTGCACTGAAAAACTAGCACATAATTGCCTTGTCTAACTAAAAACAGGGGTGAACTCATACCTTGTAAGACATTTTATTGTTTTAGGATTTTCCGTTAAGTTTAATTAAAATTTTATACTATTTTTTGTGTTTTTTTTTTCTAGCTATTCAGTAATGGATGTTTATAAAGACAAGCTCAAAATGACTACGCTCCCCTTGACTGACATGCAGACATTTCTTTTGTTTTGTTGTCTCTCAGTGCAGTTGAATATTGAAAACTATTAACTTTGTTTCAGTTATACCGCGTGATAAAATTAACAGTGGCATCCCTTCTTTTAGTAGGTACAGCTCTCGAAAACTCTCGCACAGCACAATAATACTTTACTATTGATTATATATAACGTAATGTAAATTTTGTAATTTATTATAAAAAAGAACTAGGCATGCTATAGTATGGGCTCCAACAAAAGCTCTTATACTTGACCCTACAAAGAAAAAATATACGTTGTACTTTGAGAGATACATGTGTTTTTTATGCAACTGAATGAGTTCTGATTCTAGAGCCGATTATAATCCTGGATAACCGGGTTTATAATCTGACTTCCACCTCTTCCGTTACTTAAATCTAATTAATAGAAATTACAAAATATTGTCGTGTTACAAAGTATTTGGACCCACCCTGTACTCTTTTAGTAAAATTTGATAAATTGTAATTTGATTTGGTGGTTTAGAAAGAGTGCAAGATGAGGTGTCAAGAAGTGGAGAGAAAGGCTTTTCTTCCAAGATGGTCGACCGAGCTGGTCGCTGATTTTTGGCTCTGTGATTAATTTTGAGATTTTTGATTTGTAATTTAAGATAGTGAGTTGTTATTTCGACATTAGTTTAAATAAAGTGAATTAGATGCGAATGCATTATTGCGCTTTTTGAAACTATTATTGTTGAGATTTGAATTAAATTGGATATTTTTTTTTATTATTAAAGAAGATATTTTTTAGATGAACTAATTTTCTTTAATTGGAGGTAAATTTTGGATGTTAAAATCGATTTAATTGTAATTGGGAAATTAAAATTGAAATTTGTAAGATTGGCGATTGGCAAGTGTATTACAAGATAGTACGTTTGCTTCATGATAGGAAATCAAAAGTTCGATCCTGGAAGAAGTATTAAAATTTTATTTTTAATTTTATATTGTATGTGATTGAAAATTTAAATAATGAACAAATTGGATATTAATATTTTGGAAAACGATTATATTTCTGAAACACTGGTAATTATTAGTTAAAAATTATCACAGCAACCTTTGGCACCACGGTACAGGGACTTTTTAAGCGTTACTATTTTTATCACTGCATCTTTTTTATAGCACGCATACAGCGAAATAAATAACAAAGTAAAAAGAATATTTATGCTAAATCTCAATAAAGCAAATTTGTTCGAATCAGGGTCACAGATAATAGCTTTGATAACAAGTAAATATTTTAGTAATTTGGCAAAATTTAGTAATCTTAAATAAATTTAATACAGAGTCGGATTTAACAAACAAATTTAAATTTTAAACTTAACAAATAATGAGAATATGTCAAATTTAAAAGAAACATATTAATTGGACAGAGATTGATCAAGAGGAGGAAGGAAAGGACGTTGATACGATGGATGACGTTATGATAGACTTCCCAAGATACACGAGTACGAGAAGAGGGACGGAGGAGCTACAGATGCATCCAAAAGACATCACGAGTACACTTCGAGAATTGCTAAAAGAAGTAAAAAAAGAAAGTAAGAAGGAGTTAATGGAGCGAATCCGGCATAAATTAATGGAAAGAGATCAGGATAGAGAGAAAAAAGACAAAAGATATAGGAAGGAATCAGAAGAGAGAATTGTGGAAAAAGTCAGAAAGAAGATGCGGAAGCGATGCGAAAGAATAGAGGAAAGCTTAAGGGGTACAAAAGATTAGATAAGTAAAATTGTCAGAGAAGTACAAACACTAACAAAACTCGTAATAACATCTGCGCACCTTCAGCAAGAGTTGGAAATAAAGAAACGATCTTAAAAAAGGTGCAAAATGAAATAATCGAAGAAATAAAAGATATGACAGTTGACCAACAGAGCGGCGTGATGAAGAAACTCAAGAAGGTCGAAGAAGTACAAGATGTTATGGGTGAAGTTCAACAAACACAAGAAAAACATAAACTATTCGTAATGGAAGAACAAAAAAATTAAGAATCCGACGAAAAAGTAAATGAACCTTTGGAAAAGAAATTTTAAAAGAAAAAATCCAATAAAAAAAAATTTTGTGGAAAAAGAAATCTTGGAAGAAAAAGCGGCTAATGAAAAGGACGAATTAATGGAAAAAGTGAAGCAAGTTTGGAGATTTTGGACGAATAGGGGGCGGCAAAAAAAGATGCCGGCGAATTGGACATCCAAGGAGAAAATAATTTTATGGAAAGTGAGAAAAGAGAAATAAACGAGAACAAGAAGTTTGAATGACCGATGGAAGAGAGATAAGCGTTTTTTCTTCTTCGATATTGAACTTGCTTTATTTTTCATAATTTTTAAATTATTTAATGTTGTAGACAATTTTTTTTTGATAAGTTTTGATTTTTTTTTTTGTAGCACGACATTGGATTTTGTGAATTCTTGTTTTGAGCTGCGCCCATAACTCCAATTCACAAGGGGACAAAAAGGATGTCGTGTTACAACGTATTTGGACTCACCCTGTACTCTACTAGTAAAATTTGATAAATCGTAATTTGATTTGGTGATTTGGAAAGAGTGCAAGGTAGGGTGTCAAGAAGTGGAGAGAAGGGCTTTTTCTCCAAGATGGCCGACCGAGTTTTCAGCTCTGTGATTATTTTTGAGATTTTCTTGATTTGTAATTTGAGATAGTGAGTTGTTATTTCAACATTAGTTTAGTAATAAATTGAATTAGATGCGAGTGCATTAATGAGCTTTTTTGGAAGAATTATTTTTGAGATTTGAATTAAATTGGATAATTTTGAGTTTGATTATTAAAGAAGAATTATTTTTTTTTGTGAGCTGTATTTTTTATGAGTTATTCTGGATTTTGGAAGCTATTAATTTAATTATTTAGAAATATAAAATTACATTAAAATTATATTTGAGCGAACGAATAGTGCTATTGATAAGCAAGGGATTTGGATAACGGTAAAACTAGAACTTCAATCCCTTGAAAGAATTGGACATTGAATTTAAATTATGTACGATTTAATAATTAATTTTTTTGAGACCAAATTAAATTTTTTATTTTATGTTTTGAAACGCTAGAACCCCTCCATCCTTGAAAATTCCCAACTGCTCCCGCACACCAGGGTAAACCTAGAAAGACAAGTTTGTGGTTAATTTTTGATAACAATAATCACAGCAATATATTATAGAAAGTAAAATTAAAAGCATTGAATTTCTCTTATTAAACTCAAATTTTTAGTTTTTTAATTTTAATTGTTTATTTTATAAAAAGTTTCTTGTATATAATAAGGCGAAACCGTAAACTTTTTTAATTTCAAATGTATTAATCCGATGCCGGTAACCCGATTTCAAAAAGAACAAATAATTAATAAACGACCAATTAGTTGCAGAGCTACTTGACACTAAACTTAAAGATTTAAACCGTATGAAGTTATAAAAGAAGTTTGTAACGAATAATAAAGATGCAGTAAAGTATCCGATTCCTCTGGAAGTGAAACAATTCTTTTCTCGGGAATAGTATGCAGGTAATGTTTAAGAGTTTTATTAAAAAGCATAAATTTAAAAGTTAGTAAAAATGATAATCAGTAAAATTTTATCCGAGTATACCACTACGAATCACGTAAATGCAATACAGTAAATTTAATTGAATGTCTTCTGTAACTTTTCCTTTATTATCGTTGGGTAAAAATATTAATTTTTAATTAAGTGAAAATATCCTCTGCTAACAAAAGTTTTTATGATTTTTTAAAATTAATTAAAGTAAGCTCTCAATTTATGCTGACATAATTGCGGTAAAATATAATAGACAACGGAAACCATTCTAGCATACTAAATTCATCAGTAAAAATAGGGAAAAGTTTTTTCCGAAAACAAAATAATTAAAAAGGGTAGCTATCCAACCTGAAAATTTAACAATCTAATATTGACTATTACTGAAGCAAGTAATTAGATTTAAGTTACTCATTATATATTCCGATCGCAAGTTTCATTAAATTGTTAGCATATTATGTTACTTGGAACGAAAGTTTGATCCTATAAGGAGACGAACGGAGAGTGGAATAAACATGTATTGGGTTGAGTTAGCTCCGGGTAGAAAAGCGAATTTCAACAAGGGCAATGTAGCGAGTGAAACTGATGGCTGAATTTCAAGTTCCCTACGTCTTAATGCACCAATTCATCACTCGTGCTATGTCTGGCCGTTATTACACCTCGCAAGGCCATAAGGAGCTCATTGCTTGACACAAAATATCGCGCCCTCAGAAATCTGCAGGATGTAATGTACCTCAAACAAAATCCTGTTCTGTTACGAAAAGAATAAGTCCTTTTAAAATTGAATAGCTGGACGTTTTATATGCAAAGCCTAACTTTGAAGGACTTTAGTAGAGCTCTACAAAATTAGAGAAAGAAATGGAAGGATTAGTTTGTCGCGCGTCGCATTCTTATTCGGTCTCATTTCACGGAGTTCTAGGCATTTGGCACTTCAATTTATCACCAACTTGCATGTGTCATAGATGTTAAAACTTTTTAAGACCAGGGATAACAGTTTTAAACTACCATTACTTTAATAGCATCGATCAAAAGAAAACACTGCTTATATTACTTTTTACAGATTTTTCAAGTAATTGAATTTCTTTTCAGTAATTTTATATTATATTAAGTATCACATAAAATATTACATTAAATTGACCCGGCAATATCATCCGATTTTATTAAACCATAAAATGAAGCGAATTTAAAGCAACAAGAAATACGTTTTCGAGTAATAAAATATTTTATTTAAATTTTTTTTATTAAATTAAAATCAAACACGGTAACTTTTAAAAAATAAAATTACGAGACGAAGTATCATTTTTAAATTATGTATTATAATCATCGTTAATTGTGTTGCTATGCAATTTTAGTAATAAAATTATTACCATTTACTCCAGTTTGTCACTTAATAATAATTGAAGTCGCAATATACAATTAATCAAAATTGTAAAACACTGCAAGATTTATTATAATTTTTATGCCAAGTTTGTTAATGAAGTATAAGAAGAAATACTAGAAAGCATTAATTCGTTTTCCAAATTATAACGAATAAAGCTCGATTAAATTAAATAGGCAACAGGAAAATTCTTTAAATTAAGTCGTCCCAAATTAATTTTAAATAATCTCCATACAATAAAAATGCCAACTTTAAAGCTTATAATAAAATCCAATTTGATGTCGAGATTCTCTATAAAAAGGGTTGATAAAATACAAAGATAATCTGAGAAGGGAGAATGTGATTCTGCAAAATTGAGATGAGGTTGGCTGCAGAGATCATCGGTTTGACATTTTCGGAAGAGGGTACGCAAATGAAAGTGTCTTAAATTTTCTTTGATTCTTGTTACTACAATATAATCAAATATAAAGCTTTGCTTTTCCTTCAGTTTGTAATTGGTTCATAATGATATACTTTCAGGATTTATTTTCGTAAACAAAATTTTTGAAAAGTTTTTAATCATTTACAATGTCTTGAAAAACAATGTAAACTTTTTATCCAGTTTGTAAAATTACGTTACGAAATTATCTCAATTATTTTAATTAAAAATTTTTTTTGCAAACTTGTAAATTAATAAACATTAAGCTGACAATCCAGAAACTTTCCTAATATAATACGTTTGCCTTTCCCGAGTATCACTTTAGAAGGGTTCAGTACACATCAAGTGACAAGTCACTCAACTTGCAGCAGCTTTCTAATTACTACCAAGACATAGCGAAAATAATTATTGTTATTTTAAATAAATATAGTTTCGAAACTAATTAATTAATAATTACATTATTTAGGCTTTGATATAAGTAAATGTAAAATATTAATGCTAACTTTCTGTTACTCTAATTCCCGTAATATTTATGTATTCGCTATTGCTCTAGTAATTTTTTATTTTATGTGCAGTCAGTGTCCCATCAATTTGGATTTTAATAATGGTCGCCTGTGAGAATTACGATAGAGCGTCCGCGAGTTTAGAATATTGTGAAGAATTCTGATTATTGGTGTGAAAATAAAGTTAAAAATTTTGACTAAAAATTTTTCTGAATTATAGATACAATATTAAAATGAAATAAAGTAGAAATTTCGACATTAAAGAGATGAAAAAAGATAAGTAAAAAAATATACGGTGTTCTAAGTACTGCATAAAATTTAGATTTCCTGATCAAGAACTGTAGCATAATAAAATCAAATCTACCAGTTAAAAATTGCAAAATACATAAAATTAAACAATTATCTTAAGTATGCACTAAAAAAAATAGCAAAAAACTATGCAATCAGCTAATACACTAATTATTTTGAGACTATTTCAATAACTTCCAGTCTCACTAACCTCTAAACCAGGCTAATTGTATTGCTTTTGATACACTGGCCCCCATCCTGTCACTCCTCTAGTTATCCCAACCAACGGATAAACTCAAAAACCTTGACAGGCGAGGTGCGAGACCCCAGTAATATGTATAATAATTTAATAAATTGAGAAAATTAATTTAATAACCACAATTTCAATCTAGAAAATTGTATGCTATGAAAATCGATAACTAAACCATGCACAGATAATCGGCAGCAGAACCCACACTAATGTTGGGTTTCAGAAAGATAATTTAAAATTAAGCTACGATTTAAATTATAATCATAGTTACAACAATTAAAACGTACTTAGCTATATTATATTGTTTGATAATTTTACAACCGTAGATTAAATTTTTAATATTTTTACTTTACCGAATGATCCTTATTAACTGGGGCTGCTAGTATTGATTATTTCATATTGGTTCAAGATGTATTATGCTGATAACAATAAAAAATTGCTGTTCAACTTTAATACCTAGAGTCCACTCTTCATTAATTGAATTTTTTTAAATTTGTCTTTTAACAAATTTTATCTCGTTGCAATTTAAAGTGTGTTTTTTCTTACCGTTTTACCAATTTACAGTAAAGCACCAATTGGGAAAGATTGTATAAGTGACGCTCAGTGCTGCCTTTAGGCCGCACCAATAAAGGTAATTTAATTCTATAATTTTCAATAATATTCTTTATTTTTTGTTAAAAAGTCAACTTTGACAAACAACTTAGTATTTTGGGTAGTTTATCTTAGTATTTTTGGTTAAACATTCACTATTTTTTCATTCACTCTGATAATGACAACAATCAAGTTAGACAAAATCAGAACAAAGTCAGTCAGAGAGATATCCAATCTAAGAAGCCATGTGATAAGTAAAGTCCTATAAAATAGAAAAAAAGCACTAAAAATCAAACATCAAAATTTAATTTTTAATAACTATTAATTAGAAATTCTCTTAATAATTATAACAAAATTAATTATCATATACAGTGGCGGCAATATAAAAAGCCCGGTCATAAAAATTTAAGTTATTAGTATTTTTTTTAAAGATGTTGTATTAACAGATAACTAATACTTATATTTTTTAATTAACTAACTATAATATACATAATAATTACAAATTCGATAATTATAATATATATTTATCCCCTAAATTCAACTCTTTAATTAATAGTACGTTTTTCAGATATATTTTTGCAAATCAATAATGACAGAAATTTCAATTAAAAAAATTATTTTAAGTAAAAATTATGTTGTATATGGGTCATTCCACCAAATAAGTTCATTTTTACGGGGCGATCCTCGCGGATTATTTTCAAAATTTGTGGAGGTGTTTTCTATGATAAGAAAAAGATTTTCTGAAAGTTTTAGCCCTTAATCTGCAGCGGTTCTGGAGTTATGATTTTTTGAAATTTTGAAAAAAAAAATTTTTAAACTTTTTCATCAATTTTTCTCACAAGAAAACTTTTTTATTAAAATCCAGGGGAAATGGTATCTTGTGGGAAAAATTCTCAGCTTTTGAATAAAAATATTCATTTTATCATAAACCCTCCAGAAGACCCTTAAAAATCCATTTAAAGTAGAAAAATTAATTTTTTTCGGTATTTGATTGCGATAGAACAAAAAATATGCACATTGTGAAAACAACATATTTTGTGGGAAAAACTCTCAACTTTCAGAAAAAAAAGTCAAATTCGAAGTACCTTGCGCCGCACACCGAAAAAATCAATTTTTTCACTTTAAATGGATTTTTAAGGGTCTTCTGGAGGGTTTATTATAAAATGGATATTTTTATTCAAAAGCTGAGAATTTTTCCCACAAGATACCATTTCCCCTGGATTTTAATAAAAAAGTTTTTCTTATGAAGAAAATTGATGAAAAAGTTTAAAAAATTTTTTTTTCAAAATTTCAAAAAATCATAACTCCAGAACCGCTGCAGATTAAGAGCTAAAACTTTCAGAGAATTTTTTTCTTATCATAGAGAACACTTCCACAAATTTTGAAAATAATCCGCAAGGGTCCCCCCGTAAAAATGAACTTATTTGGTGGAATGACCCATATAGTTTATTAATGAATATTTGTTTCATTAAAATTTTGTAGAACATCATCGTACCTTTAGGGCATCTTTGAAAGAGCGAAACAATCGTTACACTAACGGTTGCAGGTAGTCGACCCTTAAGTTATTGTCCCATGCAAATTTCAATACATGTATTACGTTAGGATTACTCTTTGAAGAGTTTTGAAGCACGTACCGTTTTATTAGTATCCATCAATTCTTAATTCTATTCAAATTTTGGCTATTACCTGGCTAATCGATTACATAAATTGCATTATTAATTAAATAATTAATTACCTGTAACAAATAAAAAAATATCAATTGGATATTTTTGCATAATTTGTTACTTAAATGTACTAAAATTATTGTGTGAATAATAAATTTTGAAATAAAAAATTATTTACAAAAATATTTCGTACGATTTTTGCACTATACCAAACTGTGTTATTTTGCAAAAAATATCACTCTTCATTTTCTGCGTATAAATTTAATACCGACGGCTCTAAACTGTTTTTCAGTATACCTAATATAATTAACCGACGTAATAAGAGCCCGTTACTGTCAGTTAATTCACCTCACAATTGATTTTTTAGATTTTTTCCTATGCACTATTGGAAAGAGGACACTTTTCTAAGCATATTGCAACAAAAATTTTGTAGAGTTAGCTATTAGTTTTTGAAAAATCGGCATCTTAAAATTTGTAATTTAGAGGACGCCTAAAAGTCGGCATAGCTTTGATGTCCCACACTCCCTTGCACCACCAAAGTATTTTTTTCTGAGATTATTTATAATTTTGACCAATTCCACTTAAAGCAAATACCCTTTTCCAAATTTTGAATAGAAGATGGAACGTATAAAAAGTTAGCTTTAATAGTATAACTTAATTGTTTTCGAATTAATGTATTCTTAAAAATTTCTTGACATTTTTTTTGCTGCTGACGATAATTCTGATAATTCAAAAACAATAATCTTAGAAAATATTCAAAATTTGTTTCATAATATATGACAGCATTGAGCCACGTTCCCTACCTTGTAAGTATTAGTTTGGGAAGTAGAGGTGTAATCGGGAAAATTTTCTTTAAAAACTTGCACTCTCAAAGACACACTTACAAAAATTCTTTTTGCATTCAAAATGAAATTATTAACCAAAGAAATATTAAGACAAATTGTTTCGGAAACACGGGATAGCCCATGTGCCAGATATGTACAGTAAATTAAATTTTCATAAAATTTTGTTCTAGCTTTGATCAATTACTTTGTCGGCCATTAAAAAAAGCTCTAATAAGCACTAACATGCGTTTTAAGGAAAAATCTTGCAAAAAAAGCAAAAAAAACACTATCAACATTACGTCAAATCACTGCAATTTTTAAGAAACGTCAAGATCGAAAAGAAATATCTTCTGCTTATAATTTAGAGCAAAAAGCTTAGAATCCGGACTCTAGTGATAAGAATATGTGTAAAAAGTGTTCAAACAGCGGCTAGGACGGACACTTTACAAATAAATGTAAAGTGCAGATTCAGATCCAGTTGTTATAGGATGGGTAGTATGTTGAAAGGCACTGTATAGAGGAATAAGACGATAAGGATGAAGTATTATTACCTTAATTTGACACACTGTTAAAAGCTTTTTTAAATCAGGACACATAAGGAGTAACGTAAAAGAGAATGCGATTAAGGCAAAAAAATGCGAAGATGAAATACCCGAAATGGTTAAATATTAAATCTCTGGCTCTCTCAAATAGCATATCGGATTATAAATAACTTAACCCATTAGCGACCATGAGTAGCTTTAGATGCATAAAATTTTGATATTGCGCCAAAAATAAACTAAAAATGTACTTTTTTCCAAGTTTGTAGTTGATTTAGAAAGAATAGACATTCCTTTATATAATAAACACAAAATATTTACTTTATTATGCTTAGATGGGGTTCTAGCAGCTCTTTCTCTACTTCATTTTGCAAAAAATGTGCCAGTCTATCGACAAACTTCAATAAATCAATAGGTAATTCTAAATCCGTTGTGCTACAATTTTCAATTTTTTCGTTCATAGAACGCTTTTGTATTACGTTCAGTTTATGCACTCAAAAATTTATTAAAAATTTTTATTAAAAAAAAATTAAAAAAAAAATAAATTTATTAAAAATTTATTATAATAAAAAATTAAAAATTAAAAAAAAATAAACATTTACTTATATAAAATGAGCACTAAAGTTCATCCGCAACTAAAATTGCTCGTGGGCACTTGGAACAGATGCATGCCGATTGTAAGGACCTCGGTAACCCGAAATTTTTTTAATTATTTTTTTATCATTGATTATAGCCTAAGAATGGAAAAAAAGTAAAAAAACAAAAAATCTGTCGATTGGGCTTTAATGGGTTAAACTGGTGGTGTCTTTGCGAAGGTTTTTTTATACGCAAAAAAGTGAAGTTTTCATTAATTTGAGTTAGGTTAAAGTAGATTAAAATTAAGTTACCTGTAGTGAAATTATCATGAGATTAAATTTCTATGGTATAAAATTACTAGTGTGCAACTTCCGGGAGTTAAATTACCAGACATCAATTTAACACCAATTAAATTGTCTATTAATTCAAGTATTTTAGTTATACGAGTACACATATATTTTATATCAGTTTAAGTTTTATAACATCGTAAAAGAAGGAAAGAAAGTCAATTACGCGTATTTGGAGAGTTATGCTCGCTAATTTAAGTTTGACTTCATCATCAATTTTTAATCAATCTAAATTTCTTACCAACGACGATGTTATTCTATAAAGAATTCTGTTAACCAAAAAGTAATTATATAATAATTAATTACCGGTCTTATTTTATACATAGTATTTTAAAAACTATAGATAGCCATTACCTTAATTTTTTACTCCTAAAAAGTAACGTCATTAAATTCAATATTCTGGTAGTCCTGTTCTGCATGGATGAGTTTTTTACATCAAATAATTACATTTAAACAGATCGAGTAATAATTACCATCATTAAAACGTTAGCATTAGAAGTCTAAAGCAGCAAAAAATAAATTATTAGATAACATAAATATAAAAATTAAAATATCTTTTAACGCACATGATGGCGCCCAACTTGGGACGTGAAGACAGCATTTCAAGATGCAATTTTGTTTTTCTAAAACATTTATTTTTACAAAGCGATAATTCCGAAATGAACGTACATATTTGTTGTTTCAAACAATACAATAATGTAATAAATCAAACAATAAAAAAATATAATTATGATTTAAATAATTGTTTAACAAATTGTTAGAAACTATGTCGTTTTCTATATGGGTTTTCTAATAAGTTTACTTAATATCTATTTACCGCCAGGATAAATGACGTGACTGTATTATTAACTAAAAATTTGTATTCTGCTTTTATTTACGAATGGAATTTTTTTTTATATAAAAATTTTGAAAGAGTAAAATTCCTTGTATCTAAGGTTTATTATAAAACGAACCCTGGAATATAATATTAGCGATTGTATGCTCTTTATGTATTAAACAATTGAAATGTATCCAATATACTCAGTATTAATAATTTTGTGTTCAAACCAATTTAAATTTACAATTCTAAAGTACATCAAGTACAATTTGCATGGAATTCTATTTGAAAATTACTTAAATATAACAAGATAAAATAAGATTACAAAATCGCTACCTAAATTTATAGCTATTATCCTCTATGTACTTGTGTTAAAGCTTCAGTAAGCTCGAGGATTTTAAATTCTATTTAAAAGGCTCCAATTTATTCTATAGAGAAATATTTAACGTTTTGTAATTTATCAAACACATATTTAAGCCGGTACTTCATATTAGGTAAGTATTCAGTAACTTTCAAGTGGCACTACATAACATAACAATTGCTTCATTTAAAGTGAATTTCAGTTACAGTAATTACGAAGGAAGTAGGAAATTCTTGTAAATTACAGGCTGACAACTTTAGGTTTAATCATAACGGTCTCCGATGTGCAATTATCCATGTACATATTTTGTATCAATGATAATTACATACATAGCAATATAATTTTATATAACTTCTGAGCTCATTCCTCATATCTAGATAAACATGTGATTTTAGATTTATAGATCAGAAAGCCGTTAAGCTTAAAGTTTCAGAAACAGCTTGAATCTTTCGATGAGTTATTGAACATGTTATATTTCTTTTATTACGTTGTGATATATATCGTCCTACATTTTTAAACTCTGCTTATACTCTAAAATGTATTTTTGTTATTCGAAGAGATACGTACAGCTCGTGGAATTTCTTGTGGCAGTTGAAAGTAGATGTGCGGTGATCGGGGAGCTAAAAAAAATGAATGTCTGTTTTTTCTTCATCAAAACGTATAAAACCATACATATATTTTCGTCTTTTGCGCATTCAGGTGAAAACCGAGAAAATCAACTATATAAATTTTAACAGCAATCTTGACTTTCGGTTTAAAAGGTGCGCACGTAATACTATTAAGATGAAAGTAAGACAACAATGTAGAAAAGTTTTGTGGATTTTCTCCTATGCGTAAGTTAAAGGACAGAAAACTTAAGAATTCAGGAAAGTACAAAAAGTGTCTCTTGTATAATTTATTGGCAGGCTATCAAGTTGGCGGGCAAATGATAAAGAAGTAGGAGAGGGTGGTCCATGCGGTTTGGCATGCCAGACACGAGCTTCGAGTGAGATTTATGTGGCCGTTGGTTACTGCTTCTGTCGCTGGAGGTGCTGTATTTTATCGTTGTTAGTATTAAACAAGCAATACAATCTCTCGCCGCCTTGGTTTACGCGTTATAAGTTACTACATAAACTAACAAGACTGATTACTTCAATTTAACATTAACAATACCATTGTGCATAACGAACTTGGAACTGTTATGCAATTAACTAAAGAATGACAAACTCCAATACAACTTCAAATCTTAGAGAATTTCGAAAGCACCCATTGAGAAAAAATTAAAATCATCCGATCTTGATAATCTGTATTAATTAATGTAAGACTTTCGCAATTTAATCGAGTTAAGATTACTGAGGTTCGAATTACGGTGGATTTGGATAATCAAACTTGCACTATATGAATACTGTATGCCATCTGAACGGGTTATTGTAATCGCCGATTTTCAATGTAATCGATAAAATAATTTGCAAACACCGTCGCAAAGAAATAACACATTAAATTTCAATTAAGCTAAAAATAGTTAACTTCTCAAATAAGCCTGGATTATAAACAAATTAATATTGTATGTATGTATTAACAACATGCCTTCAAGTGGAAAGACTAAAATGACCACGAATGGGCTTCGTAGCGCCCGTAGGCCCTGCTTTTTAGACACAGTTTCTATAGGTATTGTATACTGTATTGTACAAGAGAAACGTTATGCTCGACGTTCCTGATATAATGAGCAACATCGTATAATAAATCAAACCATATAGGTTACCTAATTATTTCAACCGAAAAATTTGGGCTTATGAATTTTTTAACCGATAAAAATTAAAGCTTGGTACACTTTTGTGGTAAAATAAGCTGGATCGCACACAAAATTTGTAAAAAAGCACTTTTTATGAAAAACGACACGTTTGTAAAAATGTGACATAAAACAAACGTAAATAAATATGAGATAGTAAACGAGTAGTAAATGGAACCTTAGACATACTATAAATATACCATAAAGAGAAACTACACGTTTTGTGCTTTTATGGCTCATCCAAAAACACAAGAGAACAAAGTTAAAAATAAATATTGTGATTCGTAGCTTTAACTTTATTGGCATTATTTAAAACATCCAAGGACATAATCAGTTAATGGCGTTTCTATGCAATTATATATCATCCGAATTCTCCAGCGCATCATCGACAATGGACTAATGCAGCTACATTTATCATAAAGTTAATCAAGCAACAGTAGCTCATATAAACAGTGTTTAAATAGGGCATAATTAGAATGGTTATTGTGCAGCAGCACATAATGCAAATTGGTTCGGCACTCAAAAGCTTTTATTCCACTATGGAAATTTCTTTCAGCTTTTTATAAATGCAGTTTAATTTTAAATCTGCAGAAATTTTATTAATAGTCTCGACTTATAAAGTAAGTTGATTATGCGATATTAAAAAATTAATTGTTTATTAGCATTTCAACGTATAATTATCTCACTTAAACAGCAATTTCCATTCGTTTTATTATTTATTGTCTTTAGTTGGTAGGTTCTAAAAACATCGATGTGTAGAAAACCGGCTAACCACATTAAATATTTTTACTACTATTTTAAAGTTTTTAAACAGAAATAGATGCTCTTGGACGTAGTTGTAGAATATCAAAGCTGCAACCTGAAAATGTAGATGATTACCGACATCATGAATTGAATCGAGAAAAAATACTAATATGGTACGGACAAAGGTATGGAAATGCACTCCTGCAGGAAGACGAAGAAGAGGACGACCACAAAGGACGTCGCACAAGGTATGGGAAAAACCATGCAAAGTATACGGTTGGACCTTGAAGACGTCCAAGATAGGAAGAAATTACGTATAGGGTGCAGGAAACGACGCATGCTGTAATAAACTCGTTGAATAATAAACAGTTTTTTGCAATAGCGGGAGTAAAGTATTCACTTTAGACCCCGATTTGCGGGTCTGAAGTTACCATTTGTTGCCCAGGTAAACAAAGAGGTGACGAAGCGGGCAACAATGATGCTTATCTTAAGCATCATCCACAACCTTCAAATTAACGTAGTAATTAGTAATTAGAATTAAACGTAGAAGTTTGGCGCATTTAAAACCTATGCGGTTGTTCACAACCTCAAAATTAGTACTTAACGCGAAATTAGTAATTAGTAGATCACACAAAACCATGCAAGGTCCAAGCTTTTTCACGTAAATTAATCGTCAACTCGCTACTACGCATGCTTCAAAATCATTCAAGTGTCATCTGTAATTTCTAACCTAAAACATGTTAACTTTTGTAACCTGAATTACATTCAATATTAACAGTACAAAGCTATGATATTAACCTGTACCCGATTTAAATAGAAAGATAGGTTATCTAGCAATAACAACAATTTACCAGACCGAAATACTTAAGTTCCAAACATTGACACTAGATGGATTCACACTAATTTAAGCATTGTGAATGCTGTCAAAACATTAATTTATGTTCAAATTTTAAGTATTAATTTATGTACTAATTCTACGGTTAATTTGAGCTTTACGGTTAATGAAGCTTTAGACACAACAAAATGCTTGTACTTTTTGGTGAAAAAGTACTAAATTTGGCTGACAGTTGGCAATATTTACTACCAAAAGTACCAATGGTTACTAGAACGGTTAATTTACTTTGCTACTTTGTTACTATCGACCACGCGGTTTATCAAAAAAAAATTTTAATTAAAATTTCGTAATTGTTTAAGTGAGTACATTACCTCCCGCAATCGCAAAAAACAGTATATGCACCTCGGTTTAAAGTAATTTTTTGACCTGAGGGTATTGTTCACCCTCGGCTGCGCCTCGGGCAAACAAACTTTACCCTCAGAAAAAAAATCACTTTAACCCCTTGGTGCATAATGTATACTATTAATACGAAGAATAAATCGCTCCTGAAAAATATGCCTTACATGTGTGTGCAATAGTGACGCAATATTTTTCAAAAACCATGCAATAAATAGTCATGCGATTTTTATGCAATAGTATGCAATAATGGGACGCCAAAATTTGAAGTGGATTAACACCTCGTTTAGATAGGACTTGCTGATAATGAAAAAATATCTACAACACAACTTCGATGTATTAATAAAATGTAACAAATATAAATATGTACCTACACCATGTACTTTTTTTTTCTTTTCTTGCATTTTATTCAATCTTAAAGATATATTAAATCAATATTCATAATAAGTGCAACATTGCCAATTTGCAGCAAATATTGATACAATATAGTCATAATATTGGAAGGCAATATTAATATTATAATTAAATCCAGCATCATTAAATTTAATATTTTGTAGATACAATGTAGTCTCAATTTTGCTATGTAATACCAGTTTTAATTCAATATTTCTTGTGCATACAGGACCAATGTTTAAATTTAATATTGGTGCAACGTAGTCTGAATATTAAGACGCTACATTGATTTTTCTAATATCATTTCAATATTGGTACCAATGTTGATTTATGCTTATTATTGAAAATATATTTAAATTCTATATTAATACGGTTACAATAATAAAAACATTTTTGATAATAAAACTAATGTAACAAATTAATGAATATATAAAATAAAATTCAATATGGCCGAGGCCAAATACAGACATCAGAAAAGAATTGCAGATTTTCTACTTGGAGGAAAGAGTGATAGATTATAAATTCAAATGGAAGGAATATACGGAAAAGATGAAAGACTCACGGCTGCCGGCGTTATTTTAACAGCGTTAAAATAAACAAACTAAACTACTTATATAAAAAAAATAACATTCAAACAACAATAAGAAAGACAATAATTTACATTTAATAGGTTGGACTTAGAATATTTGAATAAACAAGAAAAATAAACAAGAATTACAATTCATTTTACAAGATAAATTACTCCTTCTTTTCTCTTCTTTGCTGTGCTAGATCTTCGTATGTGTTTTTGTACGCTACTTTTCTTTATTCCGCTCTGATCCGGCATTTCTTTTTCCATTCCATCGCACTCATCGCTTTTAGGTCATCCAACACTTCGTCCATCCATCTAGCTTTCTCGTTCTTTCTCGGTTCTTATTTCATTTGGTTTCCATTCTATAATTTGTCTTAGAATGCACGTTGGTTCCTTTCCTGTTAGATACCCCAGCCATCGAATTATCTTTGCCCTCCCATTCATCACAATGTCCTCGTCTCCAACATCTCCATAATCACTCAGTTTTTCTGTGTCTATACTCGTTTCCATTAATCTTCTTCAGACCCATAATTGCTCTGTAGTAATGTAGTAATTGCACATTCCTCTCAAATACCCCCAATCTCTCCTCTTACCGCATAGTCAGATTCAGTGTCTCTGTGGCATATGTACCTACTGCTCTAACAAAGAACTTGTACAATCTTATTTTGGTTCTTATGGTTTTTATTCTCGTGAATCTCTGCTGATCTGTCGTTGTCCTTATTAAGTTGTACTCCCAGATATATAAACCTTTTCTTCTCTTAAAATGTATACGCCCTGATCCATATTATATTCTGTTGTGTCTCGTATCCTTTCTTGAAGTTCATGTACTTAGTTTTGTATTCGTTTATCTTTAGTCCCAGTTTTAAAGCCTGCTCCTCTATTTCGTTAAAAATCTGTATCATCTTCTGTCTTGACCTGGCTATTATCGTTAAATCATCAGCATATGCAAGCAATTGCCATTCCTTCGTTGCAATCGTCGATCTGTTTTCCAATTTTCTCACTATGCTCTCAACTGTCAGATTAAGCAAAATGCTAATAGTACATCTCCTTGCCCCGCTCCACCGTTGACTGGAAACTCGTTCGACTCGTCTTTGACACACTTCACGGTTGCATACGATCCCTTCGTCGTGATCTGTATCAATTTACTCGGTTTATTTATAATGCCCCGTTCGATCAGCACCTCGCGTAGCATTCTATATCTCACTGAATCAAACGCCTGTCGAAAATCAATGAACAGCAGGTGCAAATCAATGTTGTGTTCGTACGCTTTTTCTATTATCTGCTTCCACTGTTGATCGATTCCCTCGGAAACCGTATTGCTACTCTCCGGCTTTGTCTTCCATTTCAGTCTTTATTCTGTTGTATATTATTGTCCACATAACCTTATAGGTCACATGTAGCAAAGTAATTCCACTGTAGTTGTGACAATTCTCTATGTCTCCTTTCTTGTGAATCGGCACTATTCTCCCATATTTCTATTCGTTCGGCATTTCTTCTCTTCTCCATATTTCAAAAATCAGTTCTTACTTCTTCGGCAGTTCTTAATTCTTGCCCCTGCATACTTTCCCACTTCACCGCTTATCTCGTCTCTCCCCATCGCTCTTCCATTTCTCAACCTGTTCATTATTGTTTCTATTTCGTAATATGTTGGCTCTGTCACTGTAGTTTAAGTGTTCCTTCATTTCTTCGGTAGTGATTTCTTCGTCAGTTATGAAATTAAATTTATTAATCTAACTTGTAAAATTGAAATTTATTGTAAATGTGTATTATCACATTATAATAACCATAAATATTTAAAAGTTAACAAACAAAAGTGTTTTACCGCCGTCAGTATAACTTAAAAAAGCATATTTCAAAATTTAATATTATTTTAATAATTGTACCCAAACTATATAAAAGTTTCCATAATTTTTTTTACAGTTTATAGAAGTTTTTAAAAGTTCATAGAATAGAAATTTGAATAACGTCTTAATATTAAATATACCTTGATTGATTGAAAAATTGATCAAACTAAAAGTATTAGAACAAAAAATACAACAAAAAAATATTAAAATTAAATATCTGTTGCATTAATTGATGATAATGTTAATGAATTTGAAACGTCAACTATTTTATTTGTCCCCAAATAGCAAAAATTTTTAATTTTTATAAATAATTGAAATTTAAGATGATAGTTAGTTGAATAAGTGCTGATACAAAAGACTTTTTGGTATTTAGTTTCTTATTTTCCTATAGCAAAAAATCATGATGATATAACAATCATCAATTTAAATAAAACTGTTGTAAAAATTGTTCCTTTTACATTTTTTTTTCAAAATCGAAAAACCTGAAAACAATGGATAACAAAATAAATTGATTTTCCTTTAAGTGGAGTTAATTTCGCGCGTACATGGTAACCAATTTTAAACCAAAACAAATCCTACTCGGTATATATGGCCTTTTGTTAAACAAAATCTATTCAAAATAAAAGCTGATATTGTCGATTAATTTGATCAGTTTTTTATAATTGAGTGCAACATTAGTAAATTGAAAATGCAACTCTTTTCGCCGTTAGATATTTTTAGATAAAATGTTATGCAGAATAAACATATATATTATGAAGGATAGAAGTTTTTCTTTCGGCTTTCTAAATAATTATATTTCCTTCATACATTTTCTACACTTGCAAACTATTATTTATTCTAAATATCAGAATTGTAACAAATTCAATTAATAAAATGAATTTTTGTATTTTTTATACTAAAAGTATTAATTTTCAGTGCATTTCTTTAACGTATTAAATAGTCATAACGTACCTGAAAAATTATTTTATTCGTGCTTTCTAATATTTTATAAGATTGGGGCAATATAAATTGTTCTATTATTCTTATCTCGGAAATTAGAATATTACGAATATATCAAATATTTTAGTGACATTTAATTTTCTACCACTTACATATTATATTATATTTTGTTCTATAGGTGCCTAGGCTGTAATCCATAACGTAGTTTACCAAAAGCTTTGCCAAGATTATAAATACCTAAATTATGAAAGAGACCTAATTTTTGAATCAATTCAAGTAACAGTTGATCAATATGTATTCGAGCTCTTGTTAATATGTATGCTGTTTCACCGAATCCTCTTTTGGAAACAAGAAGACAACATTTGAGTGATAAGTTGCCCAAATAAGATAATTTGTAATCGGTTAAGTAGACAAAAAGCAGGTTAGCTTCGTAAATAACCACAACTCCTATGTTCAAATGTTTTCCGATACCATATTAATATGCAATAAGATGAAAATTTAACCATTTCTATTCGCTTAGAAAATTACTACAGTAACAATCTGTTTCAAGTTTCGTTTTAACGCCAATTCACAGTTTAATAGTCGGGTTTGGGAAGAGTAATATTTTCTAATGAAATTATGGTAAATTGTCAATATAAACATAAATCTTTATGGATCATTTACAAATTTTGATTAAAAAAATCCAAAAACCGTAAAAATGTAATACGAATACTGCATTGGCTGTTTGCAGATGATTAGCCCCGCCCAAGCAGAACATTTATAAAAAATTAAAATTCCTGTTCGCATAATTTCTCAGTTTATACGTTCTACGGTAGTTGTTACATCTAAAAATATATTTAATTAGAACCCTAAATACACTTTTAAAAAAACAAACCTATTGAGAGGAATAATAAATAATTGCCCATGCCTATTTTATTGATCGTTACTTTAAACGACAATACTATAAAAGAATATTTATGTCATTTAAACCCCCTTTGTTGCCTACACTAGCTACGGTTTAAAGAATAGTTATCCGCAACATTAATTTTTAATTTTTATAGAATTATTAGGAGTCAAACCTGGTAACTTAACCTCGTACACCTATACCTATTATAAAAGCTATTCTCAAATCAAATATGATTTAACTTCTCTTGTAACTTTTATTTAGATATTTATATTGATATAACAAAATTTATTTGTAAAACAATTCTGGATACTGATTGCAATAAATGAAGCAATACATTTGTTTACCGGTAGAACAGACATTGCAATCTACCATAGAACAATTGCAATATGAAAAATAAATCACTTATTTATTTCCTTGTTTGTATTTTTGATCGTTCTTTGATCAAAAATATGTTCGGGATTTGTTACTATACAGCTAACTAACAGCGTCTAAAGAATAGTACGTTGAACTCTATTACTTTGTTGTAAAAGTCTCTTTTTAACAATCCGAAAATTGTATTTCACATGTTATTAAAATGTATGCTAGTATTCCAGTATTAAATAATTTATTATGATTTTCATATTTTTAAAAATTTCCTTTATTAAAAAATTACATAACTGTTGAAATTAACAGACCGTAAAGCAGTTTCCCTTTTCATGCAGTAAATGTAATTACAAAATAAACGACGAATTCCCATAGCTCCAAAGAGTACAAATATTTTTTTATTTTGCAAAATAAAATGCAAATATTATCCTACATAGTTACATTATAAGCACGGCCGTGGCTAACGAAAACATAAATGTTTTATGTATAAATGTAAAATAACAAACGTTTTCTTATTTAAAAAATTATAGGCTCTCACTAAATAGACACGAACGTCGTAAATTTCATCTACTTGTGTGAAAAACCTCAATCGAATTTAATATTGTCAATTTTACACATTCAAATAAAATGTGTCTCTTTCTATGCTTGTTAAATAATATACTATTTTTTAATCAATATAAATCCCTCCCAATTAATTAACCACAATGTGGCCAATCAGGCAATTATTTGGCAATATTAGTAAATAATGCACAATTTGCTCGATGCATGTCTTTAAATAAATATCCTGATTATAGTATTATTGTATTTTTAGCATTTTAAGTCCCGTTTTAGATTTGGCTGGTGTGCATTTCTGGGATAATGAAACTTTTACCAAATTCTTTGTTTAAATTTGTCTCGGTCGCCCTGACTTCCTACAACTGATTGGTGTGAAATTCAATTAATTGATGTGAACTCAAAAACAAACTCAATCCGATGGGAAAAGAGTATTGTATCTAATAATCTCTTGGAATTCAATTTATTTACAACTTGATTGATGAACAATTCCTTTGTTGATAGCGGTGCCATCATAAAAATTGTTTCGTATAATAGAAATTCTGCACAATTTACACCATTTCACCAACAATAATGTTTGTGATGCCACTAAATTACCAACAAAGTTTAGTAAAAAACTACTAACACAAACGTAAAAATTAACAAAACTAAAGTTTATTAATTAATCTAATAATGATAGGTTAAAATCCGAGAACTATCAATTTTGCTAGATAAACCACAAATAACTTCCTTTTTAATTTTACTTAGAAAATGTTGGAGACTTATGGTAGGTTTCACCAATTGAATTTTAAAATTATGATGATGATATATGATAATAATTATAATCACGGATTAAATTTTAAATCTCTTGTGAAATTTTACGTTAATAATTTATTTTAAAAGCTCGACACCGTAAGATCTCGAACTTTTTTTCGAAAATTTTGTTAAAATAAAAGTTCCAGTAGTTTACCTGATCATAACCCGAGAAGGTTTACGTCAGGATTATCTCTCAAATTGACATAATGTTTCTTCACATCTTTTTATTTTTTTTTTATATTTTAATTTTATACTCAAACTTTAAAATTATTTCTTATTAAACATGAATATATTTTGTTATTTTGGTGTTAATAGGCCTACATTTAATGGACCAAAAGCTAGGTTACATTTAATCACCATTAAATTTTAACATGAAATTAAATTATTTGTGGTTAATAGTTTCTACATTTAATAGTGCTGCTTTTTCAAATAAATATTTCGTCAAGATATGCAAAATTATGGCCTATTTTTCAAGAATACATCAATAATTTAGACTTAACTTCCGATGTACATATATGACCACTAACGTTTATCATTTTTCCACCCTTCAATTTTTTGAATGAAGAGCAATAAAAGTTTCAATTTATCAAAATAACCCTAAGTTTTTCTTCAACTGAAAGAAACTATTAGAAATTTCAGCACTAGACACCCTCTGACTGCACTAGTGCGTGCTTTGCAAACAAGATAAAAGGCAAACACGCGTGTCCTCAATCAAGAGGGTAAGCTTGAAATATGTTATTGTTTTATACAGGAACAAGAAGAAATTTTACTTTGCCTTCTACTATTAATATCAATAAAATTGGTCACCGGACAGAGAAATTCTAAAATTTTCTTGAGAAAATAAAAATATCTAATAGATAGAAATTTTATTAAGTTTATTTAAAAAATTCGATTCGATATTGATTTTTGAAAACTTATTAATTGGTAAAATAATACTCCCCATTAATTAATACTCATTAAAATATAATATAAAAATGAGCATAATTTTGGTATCTACCTTGATATTTCAAAATATTCGCTAAAATGTTAAATGGCAACTACAATAAGGATATAAGAGAAAAACAAACATGTCTTGCATTCGCAAGTAAAAGATGTGCCATAAGTAGAAAGCATAAATAATATTCCGTCAAAAAGAACGCGAACACTCCAAATTTACAATATAGCAGAGTGAAGAGTAGCTATAAGAATATCACGACTGACGATTTTAATAAATATGCATTTATGCGTTTCTGTCTCATAATTTTCATTTAGATGTGTGGAGAAGTTGTTCATATTTTCGACGGCAGAACTGGCAACTTTTAGCTGTATAATAAAATTGAATCTATGTATACCGGCTTCAAAATTCTTTCAGAAGCGCATAACATGTTCAGTTAAAACTTTTACATCGTCTTTTGTAATCGAATCAAGGAAGCAGGTGAGCGGAAAACTAGGATGTAAGTAGAGTTTTATGCAAGTAATGACTTTTATGCCTGTTCATTTCAGACTTTGATTATGCCATAATTGCATCAGCTTATTTTCAATTTAGCTGCCGTGTCCGGAAATGGCAGCTCGTTTCACGCAAACGTGTTGTATTAAGAAGCGGACGAACGTAAGTTATTTTTGTCATTTTCTCTGCCCATTAAATTAAGCAATTTGTAAAAAAAGTTACACTACAATTTTAATTTAACTTACAAATTTTCAAACGAAATAATAATCCTCTTATAGCTCCAAAAAATAACATCTAACCAAGAATTTCGTAATAATTATAGGTTCTCTAGTTATTTTTAAGTTATATTAAAATTTAACAATTATTTTAATGAAAGCACTCTTACCACCCCTTTTCATACAAGAACTTCAAGTTAGTATCGTTAGGTGAAAAAGGTGTATCACTGCTAAACCTCTTACCCGAACCCCGAACTTCTATGGTATTTTGTAGGAATGCAAAACAGGATATTACATTAAGCTAGTAAATTATAACTTTATAACAAGACTAACGATGATCTATTAATTATCCCACTATTTCCTTTATTAATACTAATAATATGAATATTTGTAAAAATTCTCCAGATTAAAGCTTTTTTGGTATAGATTATATTTATCTGTAAATAAGCTTCCAGCTAACTGAAATTTAGTTCCCAGCTACTCGGAAGATCAACATATTGTCGTGGTTCAAAACTATTTGAACCCATCCTGTACTCTTTTAGAAAAGTTTTGTGAAATGTATTTGATTTTGGTAAAGTTAGGAAGAGTGCAATTTGGGGAACAAAGAGGGGAGAAATTAGATTTTTTTTCCTAAAATGGTAGCCGAAGCGGTTTGATTTGTATTGGCTCCGAGGAATTTTGATTTTTGTACAAAAATAGTTTAAAATTTGTGAGTTTATTTTTGAATATTTAAATCTTAAGATTGAAGTGCAAAGGATTTGATAAAATTTTACTGAAGATTAAAATTTTTATGGATATTTCTAATTAGAGATTTTTGTTTGATGATTAAGTTTGATTTGTTTTTGAGCGAGCGAATTTTTATTTGGAAGTATTTTTTTGTTGGATTTTCTTATGCAAAGTGATAAGTTTTAATCCGAAAGGTAAAATTAGTTTCAATAAAGACGACGTATGGTATGCTGATACAGCACTCGACTTGATAAATAAAAATTATAAGTTCGAACCTCGAGCAGAACATAAAGTTTTAAATTTTTAATACTTGCGATTACAACCAAGTAAAATAGAACTTAATTTTTTTTTTGAAAAACTAAACGTGAGACAAAATAAAAAAACATTTGATCTTTTGGCACCACGGCGTAGGGACGTTTTAAGCGTTACTATTTTAACCACTATATCCTTTTTGGCGACAGAACGTCGGGCTCAAAGCATCCAACATTATCGAAATGACAGCGGTGATGGAGGCATTGGCAGCGTTCATAAAATATTTTGAAGAAAGAGAAAATGAAGAAGAAGAAAGAATACAAAAAAGACACAAGGAGAAAATGAAAGAATACGATGAAGAAAGAAAAGAAAGGCAAAAAGATAATGAAAAATACCAAAAAACAACTGATTGAAACAATCAGGAATGCATTTCGGGGTGGATGTGAAGAAAAAGAAAACCGAAATAAAACAGAATCAATGGAAGAAAATGAACCAGTGATGAAAGATGACAAAGAAGAATAAGAAATAGTTAAAACAATAAAAATTGAGGAACATAATGCAGGAAAACAGAATTATTGATAGCAGAGCAGAATTATTGGAAAAAAATTAACTAACAAAAAAAATTAATCGGTTGAAAAAGTATTTTTAGAAGAAAAAAAGAGTTCTTTAAGTTTTTTGAAAAGGAAGAGCAACATAAGAAAATGAACTGATGAAACTAGATAAAACAGAATTATTTGAAGAAAAGAAACTAATGGAGAAAAACGATGAAAGAAAAAAGAAGCAATAGAAAAAAATTAGTCGATGGAAACAGAAGAAGCATTGATAAAAGATAAAGAGAAAGAAAAAGAATTATTAAAAAAAATGGACAAGGATGTAAAGCAGAAATATCAAAAAAATGAATGACATTGAAAACGAAAAAAAGAAAATGTGAAAGTTTTAGACGATTCGGGGGCGACAAAAAGAGGTGCCGGAGAGATGGACGCCTCGAACCAAAGTAATTCTATAAAAAATAAAAAGAAAATAATAGAAAAGAATTGGAAGAAATGGGCTAACAATTTCCTTTTGAGAATCTAAATTTATTTACTATGGCTAGTTATTGTTGTAAATATTTTTTTTAATAATTTTTAACTCTTTTTGATTTGCATGACTCAAAAGTTGTAAATTTTCGTTTTGAGCTGTGCTCATAACTCAAATTCAGAAGAGGGCAAGTTGTCGTGGTTCAAAACGATTTGAACCCACCCTCTGCTCTTTTTAAAAAAATTTGAAAATTGTAATTGGATTTGTTAAATAGGAAAGGAGTTGAAGGTAGGAAACGAAGAGAGGAGAAAAAGGCTTTTTGCCAAAAATGGCCGCACGAGCCGGTTGTGTGTGACTTTGGCTCTGTGAAATTTTTGAGATAGCGAATCTATTTTTGAAATCGTGAATTGTATTTTTAATATTTATGAATACTTTGAATTTGATTTGGAATTGTAAATTTTGGTCGAAAGTGACCGCAACCGATATTGATTGTGAGTTTTTGAATTGATTATTTTTATTTGGCTTTCTTAATTATTAAAAAGAATATTTTTTGATGAACGAATTTTATTTGAGTATAATTTTAATTTGGATTTCGGAAATTGGTTTTATTTGGATAATAAATTAAATTTAATACTTAAAGTAAGACGACGGATGGTCGTGAAGATATCGCATTCAAACTGATAGTAGGTAATCGCAAATTCGATTCTAGAAGAAGTATTAAAATTTTATTTTTAATTATAAATTATGTGAAATTGAATTTTATTTAAATATCATTTATTTATTTTTTTGATTTGGAATTAATTAAAACGCTCGAACTCTCGATCCTAAAATCATACTAAACTTACCGCACATCAGGGCTATCCGAGTAACACAAGTGGATGGTAATTTTTTTATAAAAAATATCATTTCAATATAAACAGGATTTTCTGGAATTTTATTATTTACTGAGCATGTTAATTTTTAAATTTAAATTTAATATGATAATATTTATACCAATTTTTAACTTCTAAAATTAATATTAACTTAAAATTTAAGTTTATTTAACAAAATATCATATGTATCGTCTGAAAGGAGTAAAAAATATCAAGCACTGCACAATAACAAAATTGACAATTTAAGAAAATACTTCAACAATATAAATAGACGAAATTTGATGTACTTAAATGGCTTATGTAAAGCCAACAAAATTTCAAAATTCAAATTTGGCAAAATAACATGAACTAGAAAGCAACGCCAGGCACAGCTAAGAAGAATATTTTATGATATAGAAACAAAGACTGTGGAAACTATTCAAACTTACAAACAATAAGTTAACCAAGCACTGGCAAAAAAAATATTAAACAGTCTGCGTTGGTTAAAAGCAAATTACTTAGGGTCAGTTGAGGTAAAAGTGAAATGAAAATTACAATTATCAATTTTTAATGTACTAAAAAAGCCAAATTAAGCTTTCGAATTACTATTAACAACAACAACAATTTTCCAAATTATGAATAATTGTGAAAAATGTGGAATCAGCTAATATTTATATTTTTTTACAAAAATTTTACAAGGGGGAAAACTGCATTAATGCAAGCTCTTTTGCTACAACTATTAAGATGTCATGTTATTATCTTTTTAGTAAACCATAAGCTTCTGAAATTTTGTTATAAGTTAATTTGTTGATTAACCACATGCTAGTCTCACTTCTACCCTATTTCTTGTGGTTCACATCTACCTCACTTTAACCTATGTAATGAAATATTAAACCATTGGTTACAATGAAAAGCAAAGAGAACAACCATAATCCTTAAATATACTTTAGGTGACTAGACTAATCCCAATACGGTTTTTAATTAACTTAAAAAGAAGCACACGTCAGCATACTAATAGGTAAGTCATATTCAAAAAATTTAATTTCAGATATCAATTATAATAATACGAAACGCTTTTTAGGTTACCAACAACAACTTAGCTATTACTGCCTCAAAACATGGAATTACTTCACGACGAATATTAAAATTTGTTTTAAATATACTTATACGATATTACTGCAAAAAAAAATTAAAGCTTGGCAATTTTTCACATTTTAATAATAACTTAATTGAATCCAGTTTATATACTGGAAAAGTATAGCTGAAAATATAATAATAAAAATTTATTTGGAACAGCTAAGTCCAATTCTACGAAAATATAACAACATAACAGCGGTAGAATAATAAAAAGCTAACGAATGATAATTATTTCGCAAGTATTTAAAGTAAAATTTTATTTTTTATATCTAGAGCAATATTAATAATGATTTTCAGCGGTTAATATACCAAACCCAGTTTAATTTATATATATTTTCCAGTTTTTTTTTGTTCTTATTCTAATTAAAAAATAAAGTCTAAGAGTCGGTCTCTCCATTAAAGTAATTAAAGTGGACATAAAACCATAAAAACATTTGTAAGAATTTATTAGTTTTACATAGCTCTAACTTTACATGACTAAAAATATTTACTGTTTGAGAAATTGCAGAAATCTGAAAGCAATCCTTCTTCAACAAAGTTCTTATGATCACTTTTAGCACTACGATTATGCACACTTGGGAAGTTAATTGCAAGCACTAATTAGATGAAATAAAGAATTTAATGTGTGCTTTATGAAACTATTGATATCATACGGCTGGCTTCATTCGTTAAACCAATGAAATTCAGCTAACATTATTACAGTTGGTAAATAGTCCTGTTCCATACAGAGTTTTTGTTTGTTTATTGATGGTGATGACTAAAAAATCAGTATTATTCACTATGTTAATGTATGTTAGCGCATTTTTCGAGTCGTTTAATATATTAGTTAATTATAATTTTATTTATGTCTACATGCGTATTATGTAGAACAGGATCATCAAATTTAATATTTTATCATTCTCATAAATATTACTACTTTGTTTCGTTCAACAAATTTGATGGCAAGCAGTGCCAAGCCTTTTATGATAAATGATGATGATAATGATAATGATTCTTATAACGCTAGAATGCGTGTAAAAACAAATATTATTAGTTAAATATTTGATTTTATTCTTACGTCATTCTTTATTCTTGCCATATAATTTGGCAATAGTTGGGTATCATGATTATTCGCTAAGATATCTAGGCTTGATAGGGGCGAGACATTCATACCATGCAACGTTCTGTCAAAATCCATATAAAATAACTGTGAATTAATCACGATTAACTATTTTTTCGAACCGGAAAGTTTTAGTTTACATATCGAAATATGGAAAAGCTACAGTCAACATTTGTTTCAAAGAACAAATTTATAGTAAAGTTTTGTCATTTAAATCCCACGACTGCATACACCAGGTTGAGGAATTACGTTCGGTTGGTTGCAAAATTTTTAATTTTATTGTATAGTTTCACCAAGAATTCACCTTGTTTTTATCGCGGCAGTCGAGCTGCCGGTGGTTCACAACCACTATAACTGCAATTATGAATACTTTTTCTATGTAAATCTAAAATTTTCCGTTTTCTTTTTTCGAGTATTACATGTTTTTCTCAAGCTTTTCTTTGAAAATTACTTATAAATTCAATTTATTTTAATAATAACATGAAATAGTATGAATTGAAGATATTTAGAAGTTTTATTTCGTTTATTTCGCTCCTAGGTACTCATATTAACATCGATGGTAGAAAGGGAAAAAGTTTTAAACACGATTACAGTAAATGGCGCTTAAGACTTAAGATATCAGTTTCAATTTATTTTCTCTAGTTTTTCTATAAATATATTCTTCTACGAATGCCATACATACTATACAGCGGGATAGGCGGCTAACTAGGCCGAAGCTAAGATGACTTACTAAGGAATGTTACATAGCAGGGCATCCGACGTCACTAGGATTTGAACTGGAGTCTCCCATTTCCCAATCGGCCTGTTAAACTTCATTTATACTGCTAGTCCAAATTCATTAAATCCATTAAATTTTGATATTCAATGTTAATCTTTTTGTTTTACTTTTAACTAAACATAAAAATGGTCAATCAGATTCAAGATGCCAGATCCAAATATGACAACCAAATCTCCTCTATCCTTGGATCGATTTGAAAAATTTATAAATTTAATGAATTTTGACGATTCTCTTATTAAACATTGTTACTCAATAATTGATCTGTTGATTTTATAATTCTCACTGGCTATCTTTTTTAGTTTATTTTCTTTTCTATTTAATTTTTCACTGCTCTTACAATTATCCATTATCAAGTTTCTTTTATTTATCTTTAATTATTTTTATTAATACCCTTGGAACGGTATATGTTTACAAATTAATTTATTTTCCAAATTATTTCTGTAATTAATATTTTTAATTCTTTATTACATTATTATCTAGATTTCTTTACAATATAACACGCTTACAATTTAAAGGTAATGGCACCCTTCTTTATAATTTTTGCAAATCATGAATAGTAACAAAATTTTGTTATTTTGTTGTTTTGAATACGGTCCTGTTCTTCTAAGGCATGCGCCCACGGAAATTGTACAAGATCGAGAGATAATCGCGCGACATTTTGTGCAGGTGATATTCAATTTTGTTAGGTATGATCTTTTGCTTAATCTTTACGAAGTTCCGTATTTGCAATTTTTAGGAAGCATCATGTGGATTACTGTTATTTTTGGGCTGTATTAACGAAGCTGATACCATCGCGTAACCTTGACCTTGGAATGATTCAATTTTGAAGTGTCTTAATGGTCGTGTTTTAGAAATTGTCTGGAGGGTCTCAAAGTTTCCCTGGAGGAGTATGTGGCAGCTGCACCAAAACCGCTCAAGATTTTCTTGGATCATCATCTCCATTGGTTCGTCGTACGAAGTGAAGATTTGTTAGTTGTGCTCAATATTTTTCTCTGCCAGACTCGTGGGTTGGAAGTACTGCTTGTATAAGATTGTATTATTGTAAGCTCATCGATAACTATCAATCGGATGAGTGAGTTTTATTACTTTTAATCTGTGGATCTAAAAATTTTGAGAAAGCAGTTGGCGTTATTTTTTTGTGTGTCACAGTTTACGTAACCCACAACATATTTGCGACGACGTGCCTGACCAAGTGTTTGAGTATTTAATAATTTTTGCGTATGCTCCAGTAAGGGCATTTTCACCGATGATTGTACAAGTGCAATCACAATACACACTTTTTTTATGATCTGTGATATTAGATTAAATAAATATCTGTTATTTTTATGTGTGTTTCTTTCTGAAGAGCTGGACTTGCCTAGGAAGGTTTATTTGTCGAACCTCGCTCTCGCTTCCGCATCATATCAGCTAGTTGTAACATCACTTAGGGTTCTCTACACCAAAAAGAAGCTGGTTAGTTTTTATTATCCAGCGTTTAGAGGAAAGATGGTTTTTCATCACAGAATGCGATTATTCGCCTACTGCTCGAACCAGTACCAAGGGGTAACAAAAACTCCTTTTAAATAAAACAAAATTCCTTAATCCCCCCCCCCCAACTTTCGCAAAAAATATCATGACAATAATATGTACCATTGATGATATTATTATCAATTTCAAAAATAAAATTACCGGAAAACAGAAATCCTGAAAAATATTAACAATTCCATGCCCTGGATGGTTGGTGCAATAATAAAATTTTTCTAAAAATATTCGCGTCTAATAAGGGATCAATGCTTGGAGCTTAACGTCGTACAAATTCAATTACCAAACCATTACCAAACCAAGCATAATTATGTGTTTAAAATTTATTGCAAAGTTTGTTTAACATGCATTACAAAGTGTTAACTTTATAGAAGTTATCAAAATAATTGTCAAAACTTTCAGAAACTATACTTAATTTGATTGATTAACCCATAATTACGAAGATACTGTAAATTACAAATTACTCATTTTCTAACTAAACTAGTTGTTGACAATTATTATTATTTGCAATGTAACATTATTAACTAAATATATTTTAAATTAAATTTTAAGTCAATTTTTCAAAAATTAATTTAGCAAAAGTTTATAAAATGCTCGCAGATTAATAATTAATATCGCGTATAATTTATAAAGGAAAAATATAATTTAATACCACGTAAAATACGATTATCGCAGTTTTAAATTGGCCATAAAATATACATTTCAATAAATCAATATACTTAATAATGTCAAGTTTTGTTCATGACTGCAACGGCTTAATGTCCTAACTTTAATTTATTTTTAATTAGTATTGCTGTACATGGCAAAGCGCCAGAGTAAGTGTGCAGAGATCCAGGCGTCGGATCCGGGTGTCGGAAAACCCAATACTTTGCGGAACCTCCCATCGAAGTTTAGTAATTACGCGAAAAGGCTGTCGTTTTTGGCTGCAGTGTCAACAAGACTTCCGCTTACAAAATCACTAGATTCTCTTTACTTGAACGAATATAGGTGAACGTCTCCAAAATTATTTCCTTTTCAAATCCATTTACCTTAATTGTATTAACATTACTTTTAAATAAAAGATCGCTTTGAAATTGTTATTACTTAATTTTAGCGTCTTCAAAATGTGATTCGTTTTTATTCAGTTCTTACGGTTTTAATTTAATAATTATAAACGCAAAAAACGTTGGCGCTTTTTAAAGCAAAGTGAGAAATTTTAATTACAGCTTTTATACGATGTTGTATTTTTAGATGGAAATATTAATTCGAAATGAAAAAATTTGCTTTTTAAACTTGGCAGTTCTTTCTATCAACTTTTACATGTTCCTTAAAATTAAGTTTTTCTTTATTTCTTGGCTTTGTGATCACGTAATAGCTGCCTTTTACATTTTATTATTTAGCGCCTCTCAAAAACTTGATTTTTTCTTTTAAAACGTACACATTATGTTTTTGCACTTGCGTTGGCTGCTCCATCTAATTTAATAATGCAAAATTGCTTGTTGCAAGGATCTTCTATTCCCTGCTATAATAGTATTATACTTTTTATAAAATGCTTCTTAAAATTTCAATTATTAAAATTTTAATATATTTTATAGCTAAACTAAATGAGAATTGACAACTAATTGCAAAATATTAGTACTAAATCATTTATTAAAATGCATTACCTGCTAATTGAGATCAATTGGAGTACTCTAAATTTAATTTTTTTTACCTGTTGTGCATTATTAGCACAAATTATTCATAACAATAATTACCTAATTTTGAATGACTAAATCCCTATAGCATCCGCAATGGCTTGCGAAAATTCATGCCTTTCGAAATAACACATGAAAAATGTTGAAAAAGTGGAATTTGTGTTTTAGTGACTCTGTGGAGAGGAAGATGCCATATCTGGTTGCTGAATTGCTGTACCCTTGCATTTTTACAATTAGGAAAAGGTACAGAAAGCCTGGTGGTGCTTCCCCGAACAGTTTGTTTGGACTGGCAGGATACCACTAAAGACATGATAGAATACTTGTTTCTTCCATATTCCTCCATCGTTTTGCTGATAAGTTTTGCTGATAAGTTTGGTTTGGAACTATTTCTAGTCCCAAATGTAATGCTAATAGCCCGCACATAAAAAGTTTCATATAGAAAAATAAAGAACGATAAAACAATAATTGAATCGGTTAGATGAAGAGTCAAAAGTTTACATGTTGAGAAAATAAAAAAACTGTTTATTTAGTCCTGGATTTGTACTACTCTTCTTACCCTCAACGATACACCGTACACTCAAATTGCTATAATAGATGAAAATGCCACATTTTAGACTTGTACTGTTCTTAATTCTTCAACAAAAATTGTTGACTATTTTAATTATAATTAAGGTGGATACTACAAATTTTGAAATGGCCTTAAAACTGAATAATAAAATATAGTATGGTGTTTCAAAAAGATTCGCACATACCCTGTACATTTATGTAGAAAATTTCATTTTTGTAAGTTTGCATTGTAAGATTGGGAAATTAGACAGGTGGCGGCGAATCGAAGGAGATACCAGGCTTTTTGCCGATAGTGGCCGCCCGAGCCTGTTGTGCGATTTTGGCTCGAAGAAATTATTAGCATTTTTTTTGAATAAGTTTGAATTTGTGAGTAATATTTTGATATTGATTAAAGTGAGTTTATGCGAACGCGTTATTGCATATTTTTTTGAATTTGAAATTATTTTGAATAACAGTAGTGGATTGATTGGTTTTGATTGACTTAGAAGAAGCAGTTAGAATTATTAATTTTAAATATTATTGGAAATTGAAAAGTTGTAAAATCTTATTTGAAGAAAAAAATGATTCAACTGATAAGCCAACGTTTTGGATAAGGTTAAATATCGACACTTCGTTCCCTTTAAATGAAATTAAAATTTTATTTAACATTTATTTGGCAGTGAATTTAAATTAGATTTGATTTAATAATTATTTTTGAAGTATTTATTTTTTTGACAAGAAAAATTTTTTTATTTTGTTTATCTTTTTAAAGGCGCTGAGAATTCTTTCCTTAAAATTTATCCAAGGTGTCCGCAATCCAGGGCTAACCCGAGGCAACACAAGAGGTTGTAGATTTTCTACGGAAAATCCACAGCAGTAGAAACGATTTTCAAATACAGGGTAGACTTACTCCTGATTACTTAACCAGACGACTTATGACTATTACAAGCATCGAATAGCACACATACTCTTCGAAAACTGAACATTCAATTCCTAATCATAAAACTGAAGTTTTTAAGGATATACCAAATCCCGTAATTTAATTTCCCTTCTTGTAGCAAATAAATTTTAGTGATAACTTCAAGTATTTGACATACAAATTTCATAAAACAGAGCTAGCTTTGTTGCTTTGTAAGTTCTTTTCGGGTCATTTTTATATGCAATTTTTTCCATTATCAGATAACCCGTGCAAGTCAATACGTGAAATTCAGATTCTTCTTCTTCTTCTGGCTTTCCATTCCTAGAGGAATTCGGCCACATTTTTCAATGTCTTTAAATCCCATTTGTTGAGGTAGATTAGTTTCCATATTCTTTTCCTTACTTCAGATCATCTCTCCAATCCTTTTGTCGGTCTTCGCATTCTCTATGATCCTTTTCCATACCCTTCTGTTCAGGATCCTATTTCTATATGCCCCAGCCATCCCAATCTTAAAGCTTTCACATGTCTGACTATATCTGCTTCTATTTCTTCTGCCAACTCTATATTTGTTCTTCGTCTATGTTGTCCTTCGCTCACTTTTTCTGAGCTGATTATTCTCAGTATCTTTCTCTCAAACACTCTAAGCTTCTTCTCCTACGCTTCTGTCCGGCATAGCAGTTACGTTATCTATTATGTAAATATACAAATTTTGGTTACTGTCAGATAACTATCACCCCGAATTTCAAAATTTCAACTGCACTATAGGAAAGAGGACAATTTTCTGAGCATTTAAAAAAAAATCCTTGGACCGTCTATTAGTTTTCGAGAACACGGCATTTTAAATTACGAAAAGTAGGAGGATGTAACATGATACACCCGATGTGTAACAGTCGGTCTCACGTTGATTTCCCTACTCTTCATTTTGTTGACGGTACGTGTGCTTTGATATACTTTTAATGTTGTTGTCAGTCGCGGTCGATACCCGGACGAGGTCTATGACTTTGAGTTCCACCCTTGGCGAGTTCTGTCATTCTTCAGGGGGTTACTGTCACGTATGTGATCACAAGAATTAAACTTTTTCCTATTGAGCATTGGAAAGAGGACAATTTTCTGAGTATATTAACACAAAAATTTTCTTGGATTATGCAATAGTTATTAAAATTACGGCATTTTAAAAATTCGAATTAGCAGGGGCGTGTAACTTGATATACCCAGTTCTGCCGTGGTTTACTCGTGGTCTAGAGTGGTCTAGAGTCAGTACTGTAGGCCACCCGCTCAGCTTGCAAATTGAAATATTAAGATTTAAGCTTTAAAATTCGTAATTTTAATACCGTTTTCGATGGGTTTCGAATTATTAGGTAAATTAAAATATCGGAATACATTAATATATAGTAAATTTTATGTGTTAGTCAAAAAAACAAGGCCGCCGGGCGCCTTCGGCCTTATTATAAAATAACTTATTTATGGCAAATCTCGGATTCCAGGTAAACGTAGATCTGTGTTTTCGAGTTCCACCTTTGGCGAGTTCTACCATTCTTCGGGGATATTTTTCAATTGTTTTGCCTTACACAAAAATGGCTAACCATGCAGCCATGTTAAAACGTGTATCTAAAATACATGTAAATTTAAAATTTTTCAAATTTGATTTTTTCGAGAATTAAATTTATAATCCAACAAAATTTTTGATCTAGTATGCTTAGAAAAGTGTCCTTTTACCAATAATCAATAGAAAAAAGTTTAAATCGTGTGATCACATATGTGACAGTTCCCCTTCAGGGATTTTTTTAAATTGTTTTGCCTTACACAAAAATGGCTAATCATGCAGCCGTGTTAAAAGGTGTATCTAAAATACATGTAAATTTTACATCTTTAAATTCGAATTTTTCGAAAACTTATTGATAATCCAAGGATTTTTTTGTTCTAAACTGCTTAGAAAATTGTCCTCTTTCCTATAGTGTAGTTGAAATTTTGAAATTCGTGATGATAGTTATCTTACAGTCCCCCAAATTTTATATATAAAACATTTTTATTCTCATATTTTAAAAACGCCAACCTGTATATCCTCGCAGTATATGGTATACAGACACGCATACAGGCATTATCAGTAATGCAGTAAAAAATTTGTTTGCATAGATTGCGTCCCATAAGTTTCAATTTATTTTTGACTATTTTAAGACTACTTTAACATAGTATAATTATTTCTAAAGTAATTTACATTAAACTAAAACAGACTCAAATATAGGAGAAAGACGGAATTTTTCCCGCAAAATTTGCACATCGAATTTCATGATGTAAAATAAATATAGAAGATTAAATTTTAGGTTATGTTATACATTTTATTTTTATTTTACGGTTAAAACTACTTAAAATCACTAAAAGAAAAAGATAACTAAGAGATATCACTGCAAAAGAGATGATACAAAGCGAATTTAGGTGTAAAACAGGAAGAGCAGCCAAAATTATAGATTACCATTGAAAAATAATGGGAAAAGAACAGCAGGAAAACTTCCTGAAAGAAATACATTGAGGTCCTTGTAACTAGTGATTATAAACCAGATAAAGCCACAATAAAAGACGAATGAGGACCGACTGTCTTGATGGAAGAAGTGGAGGTTACAAGAAATCACGTGTTACACGAAAAAACTAAAAACCTGGAAGTTTCAATTCAAATAATGTTTAGTGACTTTGATGGAAAGCAGTATACACTATAAAATTAACATATAGAAAATTAATTACTAGTAAAATCTATTATTAAAATATTTAAACTCTCTTAACAATTTATATTAATGAAGTTAATATAAATTTGTTCAACTTTAATTAAATAGTATAAATTTTAACATTAGTTTAGCGCTACCTAGTAGTTTAAGTAAAATGTTACTTTGGAGTAAATTTTAAAACTTGTCTAATTTATTAAGGTTACTTACTATTGCTTACAAAGATGAAGTTTGTGAGTTTATCCAAGGCAAGGGATTTAGTTCATAACAGTGTTATAATTAGAGGTGGAAGTTTCTCGTATATCCCTAGTTCGTGTTAATAGAGTTCGTTATTCAATGTCAACACCGTGTCTGCTTAAAATAAGTTTATTTGTTTCTAATCTTGTCACGCATGCTTTATAATGTTTTATGAAACTTTACGTTTGCTTCTGGCAGTTAAACTACAACAAAAACTAAATTTTGTAGAAATTGCGTGAAATAGGTTAATATAAGTTAAAGAATTTTGTAAATTTAATGTGTTGGTAACATAGTGAGAGATATTGCATGTCAAAAGCTTATTTGCCATTACCGAATGTTTTCGAAAGCGGTTAATGCCGTTTGGACATCGCATCTTAGATAAGGCCAGTTTAGCAAAGGGCAACCCGCTTCATTGCGTTTATACGTGCTCGGGGACAATTTGCTCCATTAACCAAGACCTTCAGGGATTAAGGTGTAAAATTGTAGATCTATTATATTTTACTTTTGTACATATACCCCACACACTTTTACACACACAACTTACATTAACAACGCCTTCGCAATTTTAGCTGTATAACCCTCTTACTTAAAAGGTTACCCAACTTACATTGTTTTACCTTAACTTAATTATGTTTACTTTTATTAATGCAAGCAAAAATTACACACAACTACTTCAATTTTACAAACTAATTAATGCTAATCTTTCTTGCACTAACAACGTTTAAGAAAAGAAACTGTAATTTGAGAAAAAAATTTTTTTTAATTATTCCACAGAATTCCGGATTCTTTAATAGTTGACTAAATATTTATATTATATACAAATTTAGTTTCTTTCGGTAAGTACTTCATTTCTAAATGTATTGGATTAATATATTATAGAAAATGTTTATTTAAATATATATTTTATTAAAAAAAAAAGATGATCAGTTTTTATAACGTAAGTTTTTTTAAAAATTCATTTTTTTGTTCATTGAAATATTCTAGGTCCTGACTTGTTAAATGTGAATTATTGTAGTTTTTATTGTTTTTAAATATTATTTTGCTATGTAAGTATGTATTCTTTACTAAATAGTTAAAATTCATTATTTTAATGATTTAGTTTGTTTATTTTATTAATATATTATCATTTTTATATTCAATCTTGACTCACAAATTCAAAGATACCATAGAATACTTTATTATATAGTCGCACATATAACTTAAATCAAGTTTTATTGAGGAAAAATCCTGAAAACCATCGATACTGGGTGTCGTTACTCACATAGTCTGTTGGAAATTTCATTTTAGGTTTATTATAAATAATTGCATTCCCTTCATTTTTGTTTATACACATTTTTCTTTATTTGGTAAATTTATGTTACATTATTTGTTTTTTTCAAAATTTTTACTAGAGAAAAATGGTAGTCCGTTAAATTCCCTATCCAAAATCGGAGTCAGATTTTTTGTAAAATATTTTGTTTAACAAAACAAAAAAAAAGTTCAAATTTTTCAACATTTTTACTTTGATTCATAACTCGAAAGCCATTGATTTTAGACAATAAAAGGTTTATATCCAATTTGTAGATTATTCATACTCTTTAAAAAAGCACTAAACAATTTTTACTGAAAAATCAATATTTTCAGGGCGATAGCCATGTGAACGTGGAGATTATTTAAAGAGGTCTAACTCTCAACGGTTTAAATTTAGAAAACAAAGTTTCTTAAATATTTTCCTTGAAAAGCGTCCTCTATATATCGCCACCTAAGTTATATGCATAAAGTAGTATATCCGGGACCCGCTGTATATAGATTCTTAAATTATTTCTGCAAAAGTGAACTAAAATTTTTTAATATATTACTTAAATGTAATATTAATTTATAACCAAATTTTTATTTTACTTGGTTTCATTGCCATTTTACTGCCAGAAATACCAAATATGTATGTACATTAATTGCTTTTTACAATAAATTAGTAATTTACATAATTTAATAAAATTTCATATGTAGACTTCCATTGATATTAAATTTACACTTACCTTTATATTCTCAAAATGTTTGGATTCAAAAGATTTGGATTTTATGAAAGCTGTAGACTGATGTTCAAAACAAAATTTAATAATAAATTTACGATGAACCGTATTTGCACAAATTATTAACTTTTGTATTGCCCGTTTCATAGGATTGCAAAATAAAAATTGCGATCATAAATATTAAAGTTACACTTAGGTAAAACAAACTTTTACATTGTAAAATGTGAAATACAGTTAAAATTACCTAATACAATAATTTATTTCCGCTTGGGTAAATTAAAAAATTTAATACAGCAATAATTAAAGTTTACTTTAAACAACAATGTTAAGGGAGTTGAAAATTGTTAAGGCAATTTGTAAGGAAATAGTAGTAAATCACATTTAAGACTAATGATCCTACTTTAAAATTAAATACTTAGTTATCGTTAATTGAAATTTAATAGCAATAGGATACAAAATTTGGTTCGGGTTATTAATTTAAGCATATCGAACTTGCTCCAAATTATGTACAAATTTTTTACTAAAATTTTGATTTCAAAGCAGCATCAGGAGTTTGTTGATTAAAAAAGTTTTAATTGTTTATTTGCGTTTGTTAATTATCGTAATGTGTTTTGAGCTCATGTGCATACTAAAATATTTCTATATGAATTCTTTTTTCGCAATAATCATTTTTTAAATAATTTTAACTAATTTTTTAAAAGGAAAATTGTTTTTTTTACAGAAACTTTTTATAGAAACTTTTTAAGTTTTCCTAATAATTTTACATTTAACAAACAATTTTAAATGATTAAATTAATTTACAAATTACAATTTACCGATCTACATAAATAACTCAAAGACTTACCATAGAATAAAAATCAACCTAACTTTATTTAAAAAAAAAAGATTTTTTACAGCTGGATGTGCTATAAATATATGGCTATCAAAGTAGTATCCCTGGTTTGAAATCATTTAAAGTCAAACATTTAAAGCCGCTTTATAAAATTATTTGCCGTGGTTTGAAACACACGTGATTTAGCTCCACTTTTCGCTTGTACTAAATTTTAATTGTTATAATAGTTATATAATAATTGTGTTATAGTTATTTGAAATTTATCATCAATTTTAATAATTTGAAGTTTAAAGCTTTGCTGTACAATCTTATCTGCAGTTTTTTCTGAAAGCTCAATTGCAATATCCTGGTTAAAAATACAGATTTGTGTGTTCATTTAAAAATTCACAAAATTTTGGGGACCGCCGGCTTTACGTGATCATAGCAAAGTTTAGATTCCTCTCGGATTCGAACCGGGGTAGCAGTTATTCAGCTAACAGACTAGGCTATTATTTGTATTGAATAAAGTGAAAACCGAATTGTGGTTTAGAATATAGAAAAGTAGTTAGTAGAATTATTTTTTCCTTTGTAAAAACTTATTATCGGGGGTTTAATTATCATAATAAATTTAATAATATTTATGATAACATCCAAACGCAATGTTTGTTTTACCAAACACAGCATTCTCCCTCTTATTTCAATTTTTAAATAAATAACAATTATCCGTTATTAAAGTCCAAGATTACTTTTTAGATTTTAGAATGATTTGTCTTATTTAGTCCTAATTTATCAAATATCAATGCAAAAATATTTTGTTGTGTGTGGTAGTAATCTAAAATTCAAGCCTTCACCAATAATTAAAATTTAAATTATATAGGACCAAAATTGTAAATCTGTTGACAATTATTGCAATTTAATTGTAAAAAGATTATAACTATTATTACATTTTACAATTATTACTCTGGCCAGTTGTTCCGTAAAATTGCATTTGATATATTCATTAAAATGGTAATAAAAGTAGATTAAGCAATTTATTTACAGTGATATCTTGTTTAATTATTTTATTCGACTGATAAACACATTCTATTACCAGTTTTCAAATCATCACAATATACCATGATATATTTACTTCAAAATTTTAATTATTAGATAGCAGGAAGATAGCAGAAACCGAATAAAAATCTTGGCGTTTGAAATTACAGCTAATTTAATTGCATAATAAAATATTTTTTTAACCACCTACGTTTAAACCAAATTAGAATTTCAAATGAAACTAACTCCAGACTCCACAAACCTGAGATACATTATATGCGATAGAAAATACACATACGTATTATTTAACTGTAATATACCAATGTTATATCTACATACATTAAAATCAAGCTGAAACAATGTTGTGCAAAAATATTACAATAAATAAAAAGTAGAAACGTAAACAAGTAGACAATCAGACTACAGCAATTCAAATTCACGATAATAAATTAAAATTTGTTAAGTTACTCGGTTTATTTATCTGATAGATTCATACCCTAGAGATATCTCGAAATGAAGAAATCGGGTTTAAATGAAATTTGAGTAGTTATGGTTTTAAATATATTCACGAAATGCCTTCCACGACTAAACTATTATAAGTAAATATAATATGCTGCAGTAGATTATTTGTAAAAAAAATTAATTGCCAGAAATTTGCTGAGAATATTCAATTTTTCCGTAAATAAATTTGTTTGTTATAAAAGTAACACTAAGCATTTAATAATTTATTTTATTTCGTATTTTAGTAAATGCTTTGATACATTTATTTTTTGCTTATGTACAATTCGCAATATTTATTCCGATTGAGAGTTATACAGAGTTGTTTGTATTCATATATTTAATATTAGACCTTGCCCTGAAGATGTGCACAGGTAATATATGAAACTAGTCAGTTGTTAGCACTAGGTGTTAATTGTTATTATTTTTTCATCGATTCAAGTACATACATGGTCACGGTATGGTATATAGATATTTATGTGTGAGTGCATAATAATATTTGCATATTTTAAATAGTTTCGAGTCGAAACAGCAATTGAATTGGATAATATTTGCATTTGGTGATGTATTTTTAATTAGTTTCAGCGTCGACATAATGTTTCTTTTTACAAAATGTTTATAAAATAATGTGGGAATGAGTGGGAAAAGAAGCGGGTTACTGCACAAGTAGTAGCTTCTCAAGCTAGTTGAGATGTCTAAGAATTCAGTAACCTTTTCTCACGAGTAGTGTTCTCTTTCGATTTTTATTATTAGTATTATTTCCCATTAGTATATTTATTATTTTATGAAAATCAATACAATGTTTGATACCCGAAAAGAGAAGAATAAATGAGCAGAAAAATGTTGTACATGAGACTGCTATAGGTATGTCTTGCCAGTAAGAAACTTAAAAAAGTCATTTTAATTAAATGCAAGACATGAAATTGCGTATGATCATTTTGTTCGTGCATCCCGTCACTAATGAGTTTTGATATAAAATTTATTCAGAAAAATTGTGCCGTAAAGTAAGTAATACTCAAGATTATATTCTATATAAATATAATGCTACATTTTATTCAAAGAGTGTGAATTTGGCAGAACGAGGGAGCGTTAACAACCGAGACAATGTATAATTTCATTCTTTATTGAGTTCTCCTTTTTCAACATTATTTATTATTTATTGTTTTGTGTTCATTAAAATCTTAAAAACTTGCTGAAATGAGAGTTAGTAGAGTTCACAATTATAATGATTTTGAAGAGACTTTGTAGTGTTTCTGTTGATTTTTAATGGTTGATGTAACAGAGTGTTATATAGAACAAGGAAGTAATTTATTTATGAAAACAATGATTTTACCAATTCACGATAATGTTTACGATCACATAGAGTGATTTGATTTAATTTCAATAGGAATACTATGATACTGAGTGTATCGTTAAAGTTAATTATTAAATTGATTAAGTATAGATTCATTTAATTCACTCACATTTTCCATTAAAAAAAAAATCTTATAAATAAATAATTTATAAAAAATAGTCAGTAAGTTAAAATCGCTAGCTTATAATTCGAAGTGCGGTTTTATTCCGAAATATAAATTGGTTTATCCGTGAAAACTTTCGATGCAACTTGATCGTATCTAAAAAAAATCTACAAAATTTAACAATTTAAGTAAATCAATCTCAAAATGTAAAACTTTTAATAAAGTAAACAAGTTTCACAAAATTTTCTTCTATAAGTTTTTCTAAATAACTTGAGATAGAATAACTTAGGAATCAATTCACTTACTTTTCACGTTCGAAATATTTGATAAAATTAATTTTCTAGTTAGGCTTCCCCAATTCAACGTAAATTGAATAAAGTAAAAATTTCCATCACCTCATAAAAGAAAGAAATGTTATGTCGCTAATTCTCTACGTGTGTCAACTGTAACCAAAATTTTTTTTATTTATTTTAGAGAATGAACCTTTTGCATTAAAATACTCCTGGTTTGTGCAAGAATGAAACCATAGAAATGTATCACACGTACCTACTCCAAATAATTTACATTATTATGTCAGAAGGATAAATTATTCTCATAATTTAATTAAAAACTTTTTTGAGCATTTTAAATGTAAAATTGATTTTCAAATGCTAAAAATTAATCTTTGATAACCCGAAACTTGGAATTTAATTTAAATTTCTCAGTTTCGAGTTACATTTCATATAATTTTATTTCCTAAAATTTCAAATTTATAATTTTTAATGTACACAATAATTTCCAACAGCTAGGTACTTTAAAATTTAAAATACAACTACAATTAATTTTAATACTTCAAAATTGTCGAAATGAATTATTTCGTTAATTAATTCTCTTACCGTGACGATTCAGTAAATCTAATGTCTGTTTTATAAGCTAAAATTTAAGCAATGACGTTTTGAATATTCCTGTATGTTATAACTCAAAATTTAAAGGCCTGCAGACTATAAGTAGTGATTTATCATTATGATAAATGTGCTTTTAGTTACTATTTAGTTATTGTGTGGTGTTAGATGTGTAGTAAAGACATTGCTTTTTGCTTTTTCAGATTTATTCGATCGAGATAAAATTAAACTATTTGATGTGCAATGTCTTAAGATACAAAAAATAATTAATGATGTGGTGATGCCTTCATGCATACGAGTGGGACGAGAGATTCGATTAGCGACTTTTCCGTACCAATGAAAGCTAACTACCATTAATCTATAAAAGTGCTTGTCGATGAAAAATGTTATATAATCAAAATGAGTAGGTACAAATAAAAATAATTTTTACTTTACACCTGCATCGTGAATATTATGTAGTATGTACTTCGGCTAAGGTCTAAGTGGTACACCTGCTCTGTTCTAACTTGAAAATAGTTAATCTAAACTTGAAGTTTCTTATTGTTCATAAAAGTAATATAATATAGCTCTTATATAAAATATACGTTTTAATAATAAAATAATACACACTTCTACCTTCATAAATTAATTTCCGCTTATAATTTATTACTCGGAATAAAACAACAAATTATTCAGAGTTTATTCAGTGACTAGGTCATGAGTAAAACTTTAGTCTCATTGTTGATCTTTCAGCGAAAACTGTATACGTTAACTTTTTGAGTTCAAAGAGAAACATTAAAAGCTTTAAACACAAAAATTTCCACAAGATACTTTCATTTAGCATAATCTGTGCAGTACCCTTCACAAAAAGGGAGTCCAGCATTTGAAATTTTTCAAGTTTTGTTCGAAAATACTAATTTTCATTTACTGTGTAATTTTCAAAATTTTGCCAACCTTCATAATGTACAAAGAAACTACACTAATTTTAAAATTTAAAAAAATTTAAATTTAATTTCGGATTATTTTACTTTTTTAAAAGCATTAATTATTTCTATTTGTAACACATTAGGTGTACCTAACCCAATAAAATGAATAAGTTATGTCAACAAAATTTCATTTTACCACTCGACTGCCGGAATTTTGTTAATCCGCATTTTTTATTTACATTGGCACTCTTCGAGTATCGGTTCGTATATATCTAATTGTCAGTTGCCAAAAGAATCGAGTGGTCTTAAAAATTACAAATTAAAAATGTAATGAAACAAAAATTTATATATAATACCTAATAATTACTATAATAATTATTGTAATATAATTTTTTCGTGACCTGCGATACATCACACACCGATAGTTTCGGCACTGGTGTGAAGATTCCGCTTCTATGTACAGCGGCCATTATATTTTGATAAGTGTAATTTGTTATCTTGTCCAAGTTAAAACTTCAAACTTTTTGAAATTGCGCAGTTTTTATTCAAATTAATTTATACTTCACAGTTTTTAATTTGTAACAATAATGATTGTATTCAACTGTCGAGATCAAATTGTTGGAAAAACTTTATGTATTGTATTGTAAGTTGCTTAATCAAAAAGCGAGAGTAATTTGTAATAACTGATTTCTTCACTAAATAAAATCTTTCAGTTCTGAAGAAACTCGAAAAGATTGCAAAACGTATATACGCGATTAAACATTTTGTTTATCTTGTGTATCCAGCATCTTTCAATCCTTTGATTGTTGTTTTGAAAAAATATACGTTATTTTACTTTTTTCTAAATTTATTGTGGTTTTTTTGTCATTTTATTTCACTAATTTTAAATAAAAACCAGATTCCTACTTGGTTTACAAGTATAATAATATGTAGCTATAAAAAATTTCTGAATGGCATAAGAACTTTAGGTTATGTGATGAGTTTTTATAGTAGTTCCAGTTAATAAGTTATAAAACCATTACTGTTTTATTTACACATAGGTATTTGTTGTAACAAATGTATAACTTACTGCTTCCATGATCAAAACAATTACCTTTATAAAATCTGAAAATTATTTATGTTCAAAAACGCTAGAATAAAATTTCATAACTTTTTTGCATGTGCAAAAAATAATAAATATGAATATGTGTTTTGTGACAGAGTTCTATCAACATAGTCTTATTTTATCTGCTTTAATTGTTAATATTAAATAATATTAAAGATGACTTTGAAGAAATCGAGAATAATTGGCTCCTTGAACTTAATGATAAAATTATGAAGAAAAATATGTGTTTTGTTAAACATAAGACAACTAAACTCCGCTTTACTTGTAAATAATTTAATAAATTCAATGTCATTTAATTTATACAAATGATTTAGATTTAAGAGATATTAAAAGTTACAAAAATTTAATTTTAACAATGAATTTAATCGCCAGTATATTGTAATAAATAAATAAATAACATGAATGTGTAGCTATTGTGAAATACAATAAATTAAAAAGTTTTTAATAGAACAAGTTAATTAAACATTAAGAACATTTGATATTTATTATTGAGCATTCCGGCTAAGGCGAAGGAAAACTTTTTAATTTTTTAAATAAATAACATTCCGGCTGTTATTTTTTGTAATTGTCGTTTTTTACGTCTTTCTGTAATTTACAATAAAAGAATTTAAATTTGCCAGGACAAATGAAAATACCTGCCATTATTCAGGAGTTCACTAAAAATTTCTTTAAAATCACAAAATTTAATGCACAATGTAATCTTCTATCTATATCTACAAGAAAATTGTTATTTTACAACTTATTGTTTAAAATAAGTCCATAATCTATTTGAAGATGGACGCTTAATCTCAGTGAAAATTTTATTATCTAAATAGTTAGTTAATTCAATAGTTAATATTTTATTTGCTATACAAGTAACTATTATTTCATTTACAAAAAATGAAATTATTTACACACATGCTGGTATGCCTTTCTACATAATCGATTGCTCAGTCGACTATCTCAGTAAATGCATCTATCTATCTCAGAACGCATCTATTGTAAATTATAAAGTGTGAAATTATTACCTACGTGCTTATGAATTGTAAAGATGAGAGACAACGTACTATTGTTCAACATTCACTAAGTTCAAAAATGATCCGATATTTGATTAATTTTTATTCTTCAAGATCGTTGACTGCTTCGTTTCTAATTTGTTCGTACTCGTAATATTTATTTAAATACAAATATTACAAAAATAGTTGATAAAATCTCAGAAGACGATCAACAATTTTTTTTTAACAAAAAAACATTGTTAGAGCGACAAATTCATGTTCACAATGTAGTAGGTAATTCAAGCAAATCGCAGGAAATCCAATCCGAAAAATACAGTGAGGTTTTAAACAAACCAAAATGCAAAAAGTATACAATTAGACCAAACAGCAAAACTTCAACATGAAAATTGGGAAGAACCAAATTTTTAAAAATATTAAAAATATTAAAATAACATAAAATTTCACGTTCTATTTTTTTTTACTGATATGCATCTAATTATTTAAGATCATAACTATCACATATCCACTTAATTAATTTTTAATAATCCAGATTATTTTACCTCCCCCCTCCCCCACCTTCTTTCAAAATGTGCTTTAAGAAAAGTCTTAAAAGTGTAGTTTAATTAAAATGTCTGCTGGTGTATTAAAACTCAACTTACTATTAAAATTGAAATATTTGAACTTTTAATTAAGTTTCTTTGTAAATTATTAATTGGTTTTTAATTTTGAAAAAACTTCTAGGGTTTAAGCATTTTACAAATTTATAGCCAACAGAAAATTTTTCAATCATTATAATATCTATTAACGTTAATTCGCATAGCCAAGAAAATAATTTTCAGTTCTGAATAACACTAAATTAACTAACCACATTTATAATGCTTCGTAATATTCATTATAGCTTATACCTAATATAAAGCTTGCAAAATATACAGCTTCTTCAAATACGTAATTAACCCTATTTACAGTACAGTAAAAGTAAATTAAATTTTACGAGGGCTACGTGTACTTCCGAGTCAAAATCAAGGAAATTTAGTCAACCAACTTATCATAAAAATTACATTATAGAAAATTTGCATGCGTGATTTGATTTTTTTCTAATTTATTCACCCTACCTACTACATTCGTGAAATATAAAAAATGATTGATCAAACCCGACAGTCTCGCAAAAATTTTCTAATATTTACATTGAAATGTTAAAAATCCTAAATTTCCAGTGCCTCATGACACCACAGATGAAAAATTATGACAAACAAGAACGTGTTTTAGAACACACAAAAATAGAAAGAACAAGAAAACAGACATTTACCATAAAGAAGATAGGAAATGGAGACATTCGAAAACGGAAGCAAGATAAAAAGTGATTGATGATTCTCTTATACGAGTAGGAATGAAAAATCTTTGTTAAAGCAACAAAAGGTAAACATTTACTAATTGGAATGTTTTATTCTAAGATAACGATAAAGCGTGCCACAATCCACTAGAACACCTAATGATGTAATTAATACCAACTTAAGAAGCACTAAACCATTTTATGTCAACGCGCTACACTTCCGAGGAACTTCGCTATCAATTCATACCGCAACAGCAGCTATAAACCTCACGTACGCTCTTATAACAAAATTTATTGAATTTGTCAAAATATCGATAAAATACTTTCAATAAATTCCTTTCTATTTTTTAAATTTCGTTAAATTTTTCAAAGCTTTCATTTTTATACACCGGGTGCTTTCCAAAATTATTTTACTACGCCATTGTTGGGAACAACTAAAAATGTAATTGTTAGTCCAAAATTTTTCGAAAGCTATTAGATAGTATGCGAATATTCCTATTTTCACGTTTTGCTAAAAAATTCTAAAAAACCTGATATCGCTTTTTGTTAACCTTATATTTGACATTTTAAGTGATTTATTTAGTCAAGGAATGGGGTCAATGAAAAAGAGTAAGTTTTCCAAGGCTTTGAAGCTTGGGTGCATCGTCATAAAAACTTTTATTCACCGAATAAAAATTTTAAGTCACCTACACGGAGAAAAATAATGAACATTGTTAAGTATAGGTACAAAAAAGAAAGTTACGGAAGCCTGGAAGCAATAAAACAGGATATTTAAGATTATAAAATCTATTTAATCAAAAATTCTTCCTAAACAAATAAAACTTTGCAAACATTTCTTTTCGCTTTAAATCTCAATAATTTAATTCGTGATAATATGATTCAGTGTATTTAAAAAATACTTTTCTGGTATACAGCACAAAACGAAAAATCAATAGAGCGAAAGCCAGAGTAGAAAAATATTATATATCCAATAAGGAATAGAACCAAAATGTAGTACTGAACATTAATGAGAAAATATTAAAATTAGCTGTTCGATGTGAACCCGGGGTTCTTAATAGAATAAGTGTATCGCCCAGATGCAGGAAATTTGAAGCAAAAAACAGACTGAATTATATAAAATACCAAAACATCGAAAAACACTTATAATGGAGATGTGAATGCGCGAGTGGGAAATGAAGTGTGCTATGCTGATGAGCACGTTTTAATTTTAAAAGACAAATATAATATTTTCATTTCACTTTTTCAGTAATCACTTTTTTATTTCTCATATCAAATTGACCCAAATACAACATTACCGGAAGAAATGCGACATTACAATAAAATGAAAGAAGTAAGCAGGCAAATCAACAAAGTAGAAGGAATTCTAGAATGCATGAAGGACTTAATAATGTTCGTATTACACTGTGCACAAGAAAGTGTACAGTTTATTGTACAAACATTTCTTGTATAATAAACTGTACAATATTGTTTTATAGCGTGACACTATAGTATTTTTTACACAAGAAACTGAATGAAAGTTGTGACATTCGAAATGGCACAATAGAAATCCGTGCTATAATAAAGATTAACTTAAATATTATGCTGTTTTTATTTGGTGCAATAATATTAATTTAAAACTTAAATATTTAAATTTATTTAAAAAATATATAAGTGGGTATTATAGAATTATAATTTGAATTACAGCAGGGGTCGTTCATGAAATACATCACGCATGGCGGCAGTCGACACTTGCATAGGAACAAGTGGGGGGTTCTAAAATTGTGATATCACGGATTGTTAATTTTTCAAATTTCATTTATTTCTCGAAATTAAATATTTTGAAATATAAATTTTGAATAAATTTCTGAAAATAGTTAATGTTTAAAAAAATATTGCTATGGTATTTTCGTAGACATTTTTATCACAACACTTAATTGTCCGGAGTAACCCTGATGTGCGGAAGCAGTTGGAATTTTCAAGGATCAAAGGTTCTTAGTTTCCACAATAAAAATTAATTCCAGTTCAAAAAAAATAATCTTAAATCGAAAATAAACTTTCAAATTAAATGCAAAAATTTTTATACTTCTCCAAGGCTCGAACTTGCGATTTCAAATTTATCCAATCGACGGCTTATCTGTCACGCCACACTTTGTCTTTACAAATTTTAGTTTGTAACTGTTCAATTATTAACCAATTTCAAATTTATAATTTTAATTATTCTCTCTCCAAATTAAACAACTAATCAATCGACTTCTGTTCGGCAGCAAAATATTAAATAACTCCAAATAAATCCAAAATTAAAAATTACGCAATAATGCAGAGGCATCAAAATCACTTTATTTAAATCAAAATTAAAATATTACGTCAATCGAGGTGAGACTGGACAGTTTTTGGTATATTATGAATAACTGAATCTTTTCTGTTACATTTGGAAGTTCAAGTATTTAACCATGTGTTGCAATCAAAGCCTAAGCTCTAACTTGAACTACATAGTTTGACAATAACTTATCACAATAATAGACAAGCTGTACATTCCCGAGGGAATATGGCTATCTCTTTGGAGACTTGACAGATTCATCTTTTGGGTTGGATTAGTTCCCATTTTCATTGTCCAATACACTTTTACAATTTATCGTCTTTTCTGGCTTTCATCACTATTTTCCTCCATCGCCGCCTACTATTCACTTTCACCCTCCACTCTCTCACTCTCAACTTCCTCAAATCATCCATCACCTGGTCGTGCCATTTCAAACTCGGTCTGCCTCTGTGTCGCACCTCCATCGGTGTCCACTCAGTAATCTTTTTATCACAGCTTCCTCATCGCTTCTCATTATGTAACCTATCGATCTTATTCTCATTGCCTTGAATGTCTTCTCCGTCCATACATTCCACCAACTCAGAATTCCATCTTATTATGTATTCTTGGTCGTTTACTCTTATAGTTCCCAATATAGAACGTAAGACCTTTCTCTCGAATATCCTAATTTCTTCATCTTTTTTACAACTTACAACTTTTAAACAACTTACTGTTATAGAATCCTCAGATTCATATTCTAGTACCTGACGTAGTACATAATATTTATCGGTCTTCTCAGTTGAAAAACGCACCTCCAAGAAGTCGTTTTGTTGAAAATTCTCTATTTGTATTTTAATTTCTGCTTCATTCTTGTGAGAAACATCTTTCTTTTCAATAACATCTTCATCCTCTTCTTTTTCATTTTCTTTATAGTTTTCTAGAGTTCCTTGTTGCGGTTCATCTTCATTATTAAAGTCCCCCAGACCAACACTGCTTCCAGAAGGAATATTAATTTTCTTCCTTTTCGTTTTTGCATGAGCTCGTGCTTCTCTTGTTTCTTTAAATATTTCTGTAAAAGACTCCACTAAAGCATTATTTCTTTCATCTGCAGTTTCTTCGAACGGCAATCGCTTAAAGACTTGCTGCCTATCACAAGGTGACATGCCAGTAGCAGAAAATCCAGCTTTAATATTTGTGCTATTCTTAGCTCCACTTTCTAATAGAGCACTTTGCAACATACTTGGAAAGGTTTCCTTTGGCAAATACCCTTTGTTTCTTTTATTCCACTTATTGAGAACCTTTTTCCACGCCCGTTTAATTGGTGCGAAAACAGCGACATCAAGCAGCTGCGTCAGGTGTGTGCTATTTGAAGACAAGAACACAAATTTAATGTTATTTATTTGACATTCTTGAATCACTTTGAGTGAAAAATAACTTTCCAAATTATCCTCTATAAGAACTTTGTCACCCTCTAATCTTCGAAAATATGGCCCAGCAATTTATAAGAACCACTCTTCAAAGAGGCTTTGATCGAACTAACCACTCTTACTTCTAACATATCTGGTTTTTGGTAGTCCATTTTAAATCCAGTTTTCATAAATATGTTTACCTTTGTAGACTACCATTGGTTGTAACAATTTGCCAGAAGGACTAACTGCAAACATTATTGAAGTTGCACTCTTTGTAGACTCAATAATTATTTCTGCGTGCTTAATCATTCTTTTAACCACAATTTTTTTACGATCAGGGTCATCAACAAAATTAGTTTCGTCATAATTAACATTTTCCACTGGCACATTTGACAGAACCAAGATTAAATTATCAAACATTGATTTAAAATGTCTCTGGACACAGCAGCTCTAGAACGTTTGATGTTCTCGCTTAGTCGAATAGTTAACTTAGCACTGCGGGATTTTATAAATCTAGCACACAAGTGTTCACCGGGAAAGTTACAATTAAATCGTGGTTCTTTGCGGTCAAGTCTGTCTAGATAACCTTGTACTAGAAGTCTTATGTTCAGATGCAACAGTAATAACATCGACAATTATTTTTTCTTCTTCTGCAGAAAGAACATATTGCCCCCCCCCCCGAACGTTTTGATTTTGCTTTAATGTTACTTTGCAAAGTAGATTTTGGAATTCCGTAAAATTAGTGGTGTCTTGTAGTTTTTAGGCATTGTCCAGACTCACCCCGAAAAAGCACTGGAAAAATAAAACCGGTTCATGTAAAAACAACCATTCGTTATATTGAACAAACAAACAAATAACCTCAAAATACACACATAGTTGGCCAAAAAGCAATCATTCTGCCTCTTTTCTCCTCACCTTGTACTTTTCAAAATCAGACCTTCAAAATTAAATTTCACAAAATAATAATTTAGCGCAGGGTGGGTCGAAATATTTTGTTTCACGACAATATATTATTTTGTAGTTGGGATTCTGTTATTTTACGGTTTTTTTTGGGCTTCAGTGATACATAATAAATGATAAACGGTAAAAGGTTTTTAAGATAAAAACTTAATGATAAAAGAAGGGAGACATGGGTGCGTAACGAAATATTTGGAAGAGGGTCTAGGTTTTTGTAACAATGGACTAAAAAAACGCTTAAAATTGCTTGACAAAATTTATGAACGACCCCTAACTTGTTGTAAAGTCTCAATATACTCTTCTCAACATCGCTGTTTATTTGTTATATTACGTAGGTACATTAATAATAGCACACTAATATTTTATTGTACACAATGAAAGTAAATAAATAAAAATAATGAAAGTTTCAAAATTAAAACTAATGTCTATATTCTATCCTATGATACAAAAAATAGAAAATAATATCCTATATTTTATATTAAAAAAATTAGTACTATATCGAATATAATAAGTGTACGATATACTACTATATTCTTTGTATACATACATATATTTTATAGGTAATAATGATTACGGTTTAGCTAGATCACCTTTATATGGGAATCGAGCTTAGAATTCGTTCCAAGTTCTAATTAACAAAAGCTGTAATACTTTGACATCTGTCGATTGTCATTGTTGTAATTGAAGTTATAGAGATCCTTCGTGTATTTCTCCTATTGATGAGCAGCACCACCTGACACCTCCAACACATTACAAGCTGTCAACCACTCGAGGTTAATAGCATTGTGGTTATTTGCACGTGTTACCTTCTGTTAATACATAATGCAAACATGATAACATTTGCATCAACGTACTACAACCCCCTTATGATGATGTGAAATTGCTTAAATCAAACTTCCCCAATTTCATTAGAATATTTGCATGTGGGTATGCAAAATGTAGAATACAATATTGTTATATTGCTATCTGAATTTTCACACTATTATGATGACTGAGATAACAATGAAGGGCAATAACAGATTGCATTTGAGAAATAAATTGCGGAAAAGCAAATAATTAAATAATCAGCGCTATAAATATTTGAGGTTAATTTTTGGGCGACTACAAATGAGCTTTTTTTTTATACGTGTAAATTATGTAGGTCTCTTTGAAAACAAATACAGCTAAAATAGTATGTCGAACAACAAAACTTTTGAACAACCCGAACATAATTTCTACCAACACAATAAGTGTTAAAAGTGCTATTAGAAACAATTGCAATTACTTTCAAGTGCTACAAATTTGTACATGAGAGTGATATGCTTTACGCATTCCAACGGTGCTTCACAATAACGAGATTCGTGATAATGAAAGCTTTAAATTGATTATTTTATAATTGCAAAATTTGTTAATATACAATTATAAATTATACATGCTAATTTTAATAAACCAGATTTAGAATGAAAGTGTAATCAATATAAAAAGGTAATTCTAAACATAATCTGTTCTTTCAACAATATAAGCTTATATATGTATAAAATACAAAAGAGAACAAACATCTAGGCTACTTTATATAGCTTTTAACAATGTGACAGAGCTTTTTCCTTTTTATTAAATTAAACTCTCGGCCACAAATGACTTTTATTAAATCTAAAGATAAACTACGTAAAACATTAAACAAAAAGTTAATAACAGAGTACTTTTTGTAATATATATCTTTTACTTTAGATGGTTAAATTATTGATTTTATTTCAAATATTGATACCAGATTAATAAATTATAATCAAATTTTCGAGTAACCTAATAATTTTGATAAATATTTGAATTTCTAAAGTAGTATTCTAAATATTTAAAAAAATCGAAATTTATTCTTGCAAATAAAACAATCATTAAAATCGACTGGAATATTTATCAAACTCCTAAATATTTAATTAATAAAATTTTGCATAAAGAGCAAACAAATTTAATCTGTTATAATATTTTAACCTAGCTGTCTCTAAAACGTAAATTACTATTACAGAATAAAAAAACTAATAAGCAAAATTGTACAGGATTTAGTAATAAAAATTATTACTGAGTGAAGCAGAGATTGCTCTAATTATGCTAAGCCAAGGCTTCGTTGATGAACTTAAAATTGGAACGATGTTAATTCATACCAAACTTTTCTAACAAATTGTTTTAAAAGTAAATTGCTATGTTAAGATTTAGTTTTTAACAGGTGTTTAAATGAAACTAACAACTTTATTTTGATGCTTACTTCCATATTAACACAAGTTAAGAACCAAAACTCAGCTTAACTTATAGTTTGTCGTTGCTTACTGAGATTTAACAAATATAATAACAATGTTATTAATCTTAAATTAATCAAATTTGAACTTGCAAACTATAGTTGCAATTGAAATTACTCTAGCCAATCAGCGAGTCACATAATGAGTTCGCCCCTTAAGAAGATTCACGTATGACTTACAGAGCTACAATCTTTAATGCAATAAAATCGCTTGGTTGCTTGGTTTTGTCTTGCAGCATTAAATTTTAATTAACCAACTACTATGATTTATTATAAAGATGTGCATGCTATATTTCTCTACAAATAATTATTATATCTAATATTCTTTTTCTGTTACAATTGGATACGATTATACTAATGGCACATTGAAATTAATGAAGCGAACGCTTCAAATTCCAGAAAACTAGTCCAAGTACTCATTTTGTGTTAATAATAATTAAACTTAACAAAATGTTAAAAAAATAAAATTTTTAAATGTTAAGTTTAACTTTACATAATACATACTACAAAGAGAACATAATATTTAAAAAACGCTAAAATGACAATAGTTCACATTTAACAGGGTTGAACTTAGAATAAACAAGAAAATAAAATTATGAAACAATTACGCTATAAAATAAAATAAAAAACTCTGTAACATAATATAAAGGCCTCTATTTCACAATTATTACCGATCCTCAGTCATGTTTAACAGTAAAAATAACAAGGGAGAGCAAATATACCAAACAAAATTGAAAAAATTATTTAAAAAATCAAGAAATTAGCCAAACTTTAAAATAAATGTTGCGCTTACCAAATAACCAAACTAGAAGAGTTCACGTGTCTAAATGAAATTATAACATCACATACTACTAAATGCCACGAAAATACTTACAAAAAAGTTCTAAAACTTTTTTAAGTTATTTTCTATTCATTTTGTGTTGACCCATGAGCATAATTTCGTTACCGAGGTTTTCTGACTCCGGAATCCGACCCTTTAAAAAATGAACCTACACTCTGCAGACTAAAAAAGTAATCCGCTTTACAAAATTTCAGGTAGTTTATCACGCGCACATTAATAATTATATTCAAATCTCTAATTAATACATTCCATAATTTTGACGCTGCTTCAGTCGTTTATACTGTTTATACCACCAGTGCAAAAAAAAATTGCATAAGCAACCGAGAAAGATCATGATTATGAGCACAATGACGATAACAAGTGCATAAACTGTAAAAAAACTTTCAGAGTTTAGTAAAAATCATGCTGACATCGATTTAAATAAAGAATAATTCAATGAAAATTGTAACAAACAACCATTATTTAGTCAGATTTAAATTTTACGTCATCACGTGTGCGAATTCTGACCAACTATAACATTACCGATCAATATTAAGAAATCTCAGTTGAAGAAGTCTTAAAAGTCCCAAAAATGCATTAGTTCTGTAGGTAGTTTTAATTAAATTAAAAATCGGAAACCAAGAATTGGTGGCAAGTCAGGACCCGAGTTGATAATTTTTGTTTATATTTAATACTGTTACTTTCTTAAATTTTCGTTTCTATTTAACGCTAGAAGCGCCAAAAGGGTCATTTTGACACTTTTCAAACATAATTGTTCTGAATCTTCAAATGCGGCAAATAGACCATAAGCTATTATTTCAATCTGAGTTTTTCAATATATAAACAAAAATAGATTGCAGTGTTTTATTTTTTATCCATCCAAAAAAATTTATACAATAGAAAATGACAGAGTCAAAATGACCTCTGCGACGTTAATAGGAATGCAGGTAAGCACGGCACTTCTAGTGTTAATTATTAATTAAATAATACTATATAATACAATATTGCACATGTTATCTATAGCAATTATTAATATATTGTGAGTTTTATAATCTTTATTATACCTTATTTGTCCGAATTACTAAAATGCACCAGCAACATAAGATAAGAAACCAACTAAAGAGCGCCAGTCAATTTCAAAGTAATCAGCTTACCAGCAGCCAGCTTAAATAGTAGCATTTCGAACATTTGAAAAAGGGTTTTACTAGAGAAGGAACGTCACAGGCTTTGACTTACTGTGCAGATTTGTATAACAACCAAATGAAGAACCAAAGACACTGTTTGCTATTTATGATTACTACTATATCAGGCGATTTTTCGGCTTTCGGTAAAACTTTTTCAGGGTCTGTCACGAAACCTATCCCAAAAATTGAACTTCTTCCTATTGAGTATTGGTAAAAAAAACACTTCACATACTAGAACAAAAATTTTGTAGGATAATGTAAAAGTTTTCGAAAAAATCAAATTTAAAAATTTAAAATTTACATGTATTTTAGTTACACGTTTCAACATGGATCTACGATAGGCCGTGGTTGAGTTAGTCAAAAAAACAGACCCTCCGGCCGCCTTAAAAATATCTCTGTAGAATGACAGAATTCGCCAACGATAGAACTCTTCCGGGTCTCGACCGCAACTGACAATAACAATAGGAGTATATCAAAGCACACGTACCGTCAACAGAAATGAGAGCGGGAAGCTCAACGTGTAAGTTACCGTCGCGCAACTCAAGACATCGGGGTGTATCGTATTACAACTACCCGCTTTTTGAAATTTTAAAATGCCGTTATTTCGACAACTATTGCATAAAAAATTGTTGTGCTAATATGCGCAGAAAATTGTCCACTTTCCAATGGTCAATAGAAAAAAGTTCAATTCTTGGGATAGGATATATAACCGTAACCCTTTTTCGTCAATTCAGTTCACTCCTGAATAATCAGACCTTTCTCTTTCAAGAAAAGTTACAAGATGTAAACCTCGGGACTTCCTAAACCGATTTGAGAAATACTGTAATACTATTTTAATAGTTGGTGATGGCAAAGATTAACCAAGGGGAACGACAGCTTTACGTACCCTCCGAAGAACAGAGAATGACATAAAAATCAAGGATGAAGCGTTAAAATGCGCAAATTAATCAAAAATAATAATTTAAATTAAAATGTAAAACTAGGACATATTTTGTTGTTTTGGAATTAACACAGAGCGAATTCAGGTACACTCAGCTGCTCAGCAGCTTGTTACTTCAAATTTAGATAAACCATGGCCATAAAAATTGGATTAATTTAGGCATGAAATAAATTTGAAGCAATTATGTTATCACTACGAACACAACCTGATGAAATTACATAAATACCTACAATTTTATTAATACTCGTATATCTTTCAACCTGCGTACGCTTTATACGCCGAACCTCAACCAGAATTTGTTAGACTTGTATATTTCATTGATAAAATTATAATTGGAGTAAATGTAATCTGTAGAGAAATTATTAATGAAAGTAACAATAAACAAACAAAATAACTTTCCCATCGTCTAAACTATTTGGTTTATGCTTTCCAATTTTTTTAATTGGAAAGTAAAATACAATTAGGAAAGTTATCTGTTAGTTATAATACTTTGCAGTAGAGCTTTCCAGAAAACTCAAATTCAAAACTTAAAGGTAATATAAATCGTAATTAAATTCATAATTTTTTTAAATCCACGTCATATTCAGTTATAAAATTTTCATTATCATTAACTAACTTTTGTCGTTAACCAACTTTACCATACAAAGCAGCCTTATTTCAACAGAAGTTTCGTTCTGTTATATCATAATTACTTACTTAATGCAGTATGTACACTATCGTTTTACATTTTCCACAAGTTTTCTATTTAAAAGTTAATTTTATGATGGGCATATCAATATTAAAGTAAGTAAATCATAAATACTTTTTAGAACTAACGAAACGTGGCATATAAAATACACTGCAAATGTTAAACGTTTTTTAGAATAAACGGTAAAATATAAATATATAGAGCTTTCAAGCTTTCTTGAATCTAAGACCGTCGTTGAATGCTTTTGTTCTTTCCAACTACCATACATTTACAAAATCTATGAATTCCATATAGAATAAAATCGTTGCAAAATAGTTTTGAGATGAGTTTAGAGATATCATGCACATTTGCAAATATTTTAATGGTTTCATGACCATTTTGTTTGATTGACATCACTCATACGGGTACTAGGTATCCGATAAAGTTTTTAAAAGTAACAATAAGTGAATAAAAGCAAAGACATCGAACCATAAATTTGGTGTTTTTTGGTAATGTAATTTCTATGCGGAATTGGCACATGGACAAAGTGATTCATAAATTTCTTTGGCACTTAGCCATATCATAGAAAGCTGCCCGTCGCGTCGCTTAGGTCATACGATAGTACCCTTTCTTGTAAGTTATCCTACCATGGGAACAATAAGACCAGCTGCAAGACATTCATTTTGTTAACTAATGTGAAGAACAATGGGCTTTAATCTAAATAGAAATTAAAAGCTAGAAAGTTAAGAGAGTCGAAGTTAAGAAGTGAGTTATAAAGTCTAGTGCGGATGTATATGTCGATAAGTTCTAACTCGAACCTATTTTCACTAAAGCAATATTCTTTAATAAAATAAGATTGACGGTCCGAAAATTAATTAAATAAAAAATCTACTTGGAATATTGTTTTACAGCAGCTTAATGTCAATGTTATAATAAACAAAGCAAACTTTTACATTAAAAAAGCAAAAATAAAAACAAAAGAAAAAAATAAAATTAATGGAAGATGACATTTGAAAGTCAAATGATAAATTATATTGCACCGGTATTTCTCGGCATGCGAAAATTAGAATTTTTGACAAATAGACACGAAACGAGATTAAAGTTGGCACATAATCTAAAATACACAATATTTAGTCGTACCTGACGATGGTTTATTTAAAAATATAATTTAATTAAATTATTTCGTGTCGACTAAAGCTGCGAAAATCTTATTGAAAGAAATAAAATTATCATTTGATAAAAAGGAAACAATCGCTTTAAGTAAATATAAATAACTTGCTGACAAAAACATATACGAATAGTAGAATAAGTAATTTAAAAATTTTAAACATATTCTGTGTGAAAATCTGGGTTACGGATATCATTTTTCTTGTACATCTTTCTTTTCGGTAATATTTCAGGCTGAAGCAAACAACACTTGGGTCGCGTTTCAAGTTGAAAAATGTTCTCGTGTCGTTTATTGTGCATGTTGGGTTTTCCTTCCTGCAGTAATTCTATAACAAAATCGAGTGGAAGTACTTTATAATGTTTTTACTCTGTGTTGTATGAAATTATGGTTGGTTGAAAGCTTTATTTAATAATTACTTTGTTGCCCGTTTTACACAGCAGTCATTACGTACTTTTTTATTTTCAGTTTAAATCCCGAGCGAGTTTATTTGTACAGTAAATTATATAAAAACAAAATTAAATAATTAACAATAAATCCACACGGAAAGTTAATAAAAAGATAAAATCAAAATAACTAATAAAATCAAATATAAAGATAGATTTTTTATAAAATCTTGAAAGGATTAAGTAAATCTACCTTGGATCTCACGCCGTTAAAAGTAGTATCATGTTTGGATAAACCTGTTAGAAAAGTCAAATGGTGAGAGTAGTAGATACACAGGATTTACAGGGTTTTCATAACCCAAACTCACTACTGAATATCCATTGTAACGACGTTCTTTGGACCCCAATATCCCTTCACAAAATTCAGAGTCTGTAATATAGACCTTTTGGTCCGTAACTTATTTGAACATACTTTCAATTTTAGCTTTTACGATACATTTAAACGAAATATTTTCACATTGCCTCAACTTGCTGATAATAAAAATAATTTTTTCAAAACTTTGAATTCGTGAATTCTAACTATGATATTTAAAGCTACTAGAGGTTCAAACTATTTCAAAATTTAATTACCAATGACTTTAAAAATAATGAACCAAATTCGATACCCTCGCTATTTTTAATACATCGTCTACGAGCTATAAGCCGTCAACTATCGCTTAGTTAGGAAATGTAATCCCTCACTTTTCTAAATAATCGATTATTCAAAAGTGAAATAGCATGTTTTCAAAAATCTTTTAACAATAAACACCGATTTATTTAATACAATGTATAATTTAAATTATTAATTAAATCGTCGAGAGAAATTGTGCTGGTCCACTTTTGAATTCCCTTCAATTACGTGAATATGACGTTAGGTATGTAATATAGTATGTGTGCTATGTTTCAGTAATGTTACATAATGTAAATTGTGTTCAATTTTCTGTAATGCAGAAAAGCACTCGGTATATGTCATCACCTCATTATCTTTCGAAGAATGTACATTGAAATTCTAATAATTATCAGTTTAATGATGCTCTTTTTATTATCCTTCGTCTTATAATCCCTCAAGTTAACAGAAGGCAATTTATTTGCTTCTATAGTATGAGTTGTTAAAAAAATTTTAATAGAAAGTTAAATAAAGATAAATCGAGTTTTCAAAGCAATTCTCTTCAGATTCCGCACTAGTTGAGAATGTATTTTACCATAAAACTTTGCCACTTTTATCATTTTGTGTATTACTAACAGACTCTCCATTCTTTCAGTCGGTTGATCCTTCGTTTCCGTTTTTGCAAATAAGTACAGGTACTCTTAACTTTCAATAACTCGCAAAAAAAGACAACTACAGTTTCAATAAATAAGCAGCTACCATGACAAATAATTTTTTTAATTTGAAAATATACCTAAGTGTACAAAAGTACTTCAGTCTTGCTTGAATATTCTACTTAAAAAAAGAATTTACTGAAACTGCACTAACGATTTTTTTTGTTTTACTTATACAATAAATTTACTATTTGCCTCAAACGATACATTGTATTACAAAGCAAATTATACGAAAGCTCTACGATATAAAATATGTATTAAACCATTTTTGTAAACAAAGCTAAATTTAAAAATAAACCACAATATAAAATAATATATAGCACCTACGCGTATATTTTTAAACATAAAAATAAAACAGTTAAAAGTTTGTTTTAAAAATATATATGAAATTGGCCAAATTCAATGTACATATAATTATGTAAACCAGAATATCTACTGTTTGTAGTTGTAGATTATTGTTTGCGATATTACGCACGCAAATAATGCAACTTAAAATAATAATTACTTCCACATACGCAAACATAATGTAATGTTTTCAAATAACAAACCTCATTAAATGATCTATAAAATCCGTTTGATTAATGTATTGAGAAACAAGTATTAAATAATAATTTATGAAATTTTCTTCAAGTAAAATTACATTCGCTAGTCAAATTCGTATTGGTTATTTATAATAGGTTTTCCGTTTAAAATAAATTAAAATTGCTAACAATAATGTTGAGGTTAAATAATTTAATAAAATGTTGAACATTTCAGTAATAATTTTATCATTAATTATCATTTTAATAATATTATCTATCATGTCATTTTATTTCAATGATTTTTATTCTTTAATCGCGAAGACTAATAATGAATTTCTGATGAATTTCTCAAGAATAATAATAATATTCTTTCTAAATTCAGATTTTAATTTAATAAGATTTCAATTTTAACTTTTATGAAGTTGACTGAAAAACATAGCACATCTAAACGAAATTAAAAATCAGGATACTGTAGAATAATAATTTATTGACTCAATTAACTCCAATTCATCCAATTTACTAAAAACTAAAACAAGAAACATTTCGATAATTTGCTATTTCATTTTTTCAAGCGAACGTTATTAAAAAATGTTGTCTTTTGCTATATTTGCAAATATTTAAATTGGCGTTCTCAAGTTTTTACAAAAAGAATCTAAATTTTTTTTAGTTATTTTAATATCTCATAATATACAAAATATTAAGTATAAAAAATTGCGTGTTTTTATAAAATATTTTAGTAATAACCTAAAGCATATTCATAAATTTTTAATTTAATAATTTTTGTATAATGTAAAAATTAAAAGTGAAGGTTAAATTATCCGACGTCTCTGGCCGTTTCATTTTTTATTTTCAAGGCTAAATAATTTTTAAATATGATAATATTAAAATTATAAGAGTACATTGAAATTAAAAAATAAATAATAATAACTAATAATAAATAACTAGTAAACTATTATTTAAAGAGTTAAAAAAACTGAGAAAAGCTTTTTCACGCAATAATTTAAATAACACCATACATAAATAAATAGCTCAGTTTAACAAAACGCATTGAACTGAGTTATCCATATTATCCATAGTGGTATAAATTTGAATTTTGAATCCAAAAATAATCAAGTAGAAGAAAAATGTTATATAAGTATACATAGTGAAAACGTTCGAATGTATTTATCTTTACATCAGTTTATAAGTAAAAAAAATAAAAGCAAAAAAGAGAAAAGAATTTGACCGAAAGTTATGTCGTTTTCATTCTATCCAGGATGTGTTTCTAACCACCATGAAATATTACATATCCCTTTTATCGTTCATCGGTTTATCGCTCATATGGATGTTAATGGCTTTTTTTATTTTACGTGTTTTGTCTATCCTTTCCTAATCTAGGGTTGTGATACCCTCATGCCCTTAATTTTTGTATACAAATTTAATAGTAGTTTACGCAATTAATGGGAAATGAAACAGATTACTGAACTAATAAACGGATTTTAAAAATTGATAGTTTGCAAAACTGTAAGACGCTATGTCGATTGCTTGTGCTTACAAGTTGTGCATAGGTTTAGTAACAGGCAAACTAAGATCTTAAAATAATTAGTAGCACATTAAGTACCCCTGGTGCTACTTTCCCTCCTTAAAGTTTCTATTACACAACGATTTTTATAGAAATCAATTACATAACGTTTCATCCATTGAAATTTGCTGGTTTATAAACTAGCCAAGTAACTATTCTCATGATAGCATCGAAACAAAGCAACAACATGGTAATCACCGCAATTGATTAACCCTGCAGTTACGAATTAACCGTAATCCCCTCCAATCTAGACGAAGTAAGATCTTTAATCTGACCGTTCTTTCTCAGTACACAAAAATAATGGAGGTTATCCACCATTAATATCCTTCTTACAATTAAGTAAATTAAACTTTCCGTGGTTCGAAACCCACGTTAAACAGTAGGTCCAGGTTTTGGTATCAACCAGTTACCAGTATGTAAACAGTAGTATATATCTGAGTTTTATTTAATAAATGTTGCATTTGCGGTAAACGTAATTTAAATCTAGGAAGCAGTACAGTGACAGAACTGCCTTAAAATAGTATACCTATTTATTTTACATAAACTTTGTGCAAAAGTATCGTCGTTTCTTCAAACAGTAAAATTATTTGATTATTTTCGCTTTATTTTAAATTTGTATTGCAATCTCTAAAACAATACGACGCCACCGACGCGACGACAGTCTAAATCAAATTTAAGTTGACATTTCACAATTGATAGATTATTACCAGATAGGTTTATACGAGCTGTGTTAAACAAATTACAGTATGAAATTTATTTTTCATTCATTTTCATATTTAAATTTGAACATCAAAGCCAATAGGCTAACTTCGATATGCTAACGTCCTAACCCATTCTTAATAAGAAACCAACATTATGTATGTATTATTTATAATATTCCAAAAGCATTACCATTTTTTTGTTAATAAATACAAACGTGGTAAATGTTCTTCACAAGTAGCTGGAAAAGTTAAATTGGAAGTAACAGAAAACCGGAAAATTTTTAAAATTAAAAAATCTGAAATTATACACAAGCCACTTCTTACGCAGATCACCTCATCTCTTTTAGTTGAAAGCGGAGAGAACTTTTTTGTGGTTACCGTAAAATAGTCTTTGACCATTTGACAAAAAGCAAACATGCTGAACAAAATTTAAATAAAATTGAAATTCTTTCAATTTTTTAGCATTAACGTCGACTCTCTCAAAATAGTAAAATAGAGACCAATATGATCATTTTCTTTCTAAAATTTAAAAAAATCACCAACCTGTCCTTTGTGTCTGTAACCCTGTTCTTAATAGTTGATGCTTCCGAATCACGGAGACGGTCATACAAAATTTGTTGTTCTGCTCATTTATTTTAACAAAGCAATATTTTTAGCATATAAAGTTTATTTAGCCAAAATAAATTAATTTAAGGAAAGTGTACGTGTTTATTATTAACCTAAGGGACCCACATATCTCTATCATCAACAGTTTATCTTCACCTTATTCGCTTTTAAAAGTTTAAAGATTGGTTTATGCAGAACGCCGATATTGAAGGTTTAAAATTGTATAAAAGCATTTATGTACGTACATTTAGACTTTAGTTTTATTTTTTTCATCAGGTATACCGCAAATACCACCATACCAAAATACCGCTGTACCACAAAAATATTTCAAATTTTAATCCCTGTTCTTATTAAACAAAAAATAAATTTTCAATTTTAATTTAGAAATTTTGCGTTATCCAAAAATAATTTTCTTTTTTAATTATTTACTAATTATTATTATATAATCGATATTTAAATTGTATCGCCGTTCAAGTTTATTTTATAGTAGATGTTCAAAAAAAGAATGTAAGAAATGTCAATTAGAAATCAAATTATTAGTTTTTATTTCTAGTATTTTGATAGGGAGTTTTTATTTTACAGTAAATCAAACACGCTCTGCAATTTCAATAGAAATAAAGTACCATATCTACCCTTACTGCTAAAGTGCTACTTTGTCTACTCTTGCGGTTCAAGTGTCACTTGTTCTATTATTTTTATTCGAACAAACCGCACTTTATCATCTGTTACAAGAAAAAAGTATTTTAAGCATTTAAAAATTCTCAAGTACGCAAGATTGTAGTGGTAATTCCCGGTGTTCATACAAAAATCTGTAACATACTTAAAATTTTTACATTTTTCAACACATTCCTAGAAACAGTTAAAATATTATATATCCTGAAGAAAAATTATAGAACTGAAGAATAATGTAAGAAAATATGTAAACTTTAAAAGTGTATCATATTATACCTAATCTAACGTTTCCTGTAAAAATCTTATGAATTTTAACTTTAACAATAAAGTATTTTATCTATTAAATTAATCAAATTAATATGCAGATTAAAAATTTCATTAAAACTTTAATAAGGTAAGTCTGTTTCAAGTAGGGCACATAATTTTCGTTGTCATTGTCAGAAATTATATTTTTAAAAGTAAGATGTAATGGAATTTAAAAACAACTCAGCATTTGGTATTTAAAATTAATTAAAAATAAATAATATTCAAGGTCGCTATCAATAAGATACTTACATAAAATCACTTTTTCATGAATTTGCAAAGTGTTTAAAAATTATTTATTACTAAAACAAACTTATTCCATTTAACATGAAAACTTAATAAGCATAATTAAAACTTTCAGTGCGAGGAAAAAGCTTGAAGTTATACTCGAGCACATTTAAAAATATTAAATATCTAACGGCGCCTGGGAAATTCTTTTACGAAAAATTAAACCGTTTAAGAAATTTTAAGTTTTAAGCTACTTTTGGTAGCATGCTTTTCTTCTTACTTTTCAACTCTTTCAGATTTTCCGTTGAAAACTATACAAACAATAAATAAGAAAATAGGTAAGTACCTAATGCATTAAACATTTAAATGTTTGTATCTTTTAGTAAGAACAGAAGTTTATTGAAATGTTGTATAAAAGATTTAACTTTTGCGCAAAAAGCTTTCGATCTGAAACAACAAAATAACATTAGTCGTTGTTTGATACAATCTGTCGTTTCACAGTAAAGGTTTTAGCCACATTCAAGAAACGCGAGAGGATTTAAATTTTGTCAGCTATTTTCAAATAAAGGAAAAAATCAAAAACATAAAAGTTCACAGTTTGATAAAACAAACAAAACTAAAATGTTTCCCCCGAGTAAATCTATGTGTCAGCTAGATTTATTTCCTTACAAGAAACTGCCAAACAAGTTCAAGTGCTGCAAACATCCAACAACGTCGTACAATTCTGTTTAGACTAATTAACAATCATCGCAGCTTACGCAAAATGAAAAATCCGCTTGGTGCCTCTATTAATGGATATTCACAATTTTTAACTTGAAAATTCGTTCGTTCCGTGTTATTGAACAAAGCTGCTAAATATGATGGCGGGTTGGTGAACAAAATTACAAAAATCGTTAAAAATAATCTAACATCATTTTTATTACTCAAATGCCACATTAAACATTGTTTTATAAAAATTTAGATCCCTTATAAATTTAAATTATAAATAACTCACTAATGGCCTCGTTTGGAATTTTGGAATAAATATCTCTTTCACTTCAACACAGAATTTACATTTTTAAAAGTATAAAAGCGATGTTATATAATTTTTATCGATGCAATAAAATCGCAAAACATAAAATTTCAAACCTGCTACAGTTAAAATAATAGGATTCTTTACTTCTGTCGTTTTCAAATTTTTATTGGATACTGAAAACAAATCTCATATGCTACGCCAAAGTATCCACTCTAATTTTAGTCCTTGTAAAGTCCTAATAAAAAATCTTCTGCCTAATTAAGCCATAATGTTGACATAAAAGAGTTATGAGGAAATCATTCTTATTTTGACGCAATAAATATAACCAATTATAAATGATAAATTAGGGCACTAGAAACCGAGTTAATATTTTAAATTTTCGAGATAAAATTTTTAGAAAGTTGAAAACATTTAAGAAAAAATCCTTCGAGACTAATATATTTCGTTTCTAATTGCTAATGCTTTAACAATGTTTAACAAGCTTCTAAAAGATGAATATCCGTAAATGCTTGGTCCCTGTAAAGTCAGTCACGTCTTTTTTCGTCTCAGATACAAGATTAATAAAATATGCAAAACGATCCCTTGTATTCTACAATGTTGAGGAAAATCCTTGAAACTTTATTACAAAGAAACTTCAACAACCCCCTATGTCTTTGAAGGGAAATCACATTTAAACTGATTTTCTTAATGGCTTTTCGAATTAATAAGTTAATGAATTAATTAGCAATACATTATTATAATATAACGTTATAGCAAAGTTCGATCTACAAGGAAACAAATTGTAACCTCCAAAACGAAAATTACACGCGTGATTGAATTATGTAGCAGATGACGACACAAAGCAACACGCTATTACATCTTATAATTGCATTATTGTCTATATATGACATTAAAAGGTTCTGTGCAACAAAATTCAAATGCAATTCGTCTTTTAGACGTCTACTTAGATATCCAATTTATGCCACTTAGAAAGTAATTAATTTAAATTAGGTTTGATTTCAAATTTCTATCTAGATCGACTTCGTGTTTAAAAATATGCAATTAAAAAAGGAAGCTCTACATAATCATGGAAAGCTAAACTGCTATTGATTTTTTTATTCTATCTGAAGTAAATTGATTAAAATAATTTTTTCCTCTTTCGTCGCATATTTTATATACATATTTTTACCTTAAAGTTAAGTTTCATTTGGGGCTAAGCTAATTATTCATATCTCTCGTTGGTGTTTATGTCATTGTAGTTTAACTCAAGTATGCGAATGTTTGAAAATCACCTTTCAGACTATATATTTAATTTGATGTCAATCGACTTGTTGGAAGAGATACATTAAATTAATAACATTTAGCCTATACAGGTACTATATAACCCGGTTTCATCAAGTGCACTTGGTAAACGCATGGAAGCAAATGCTAACTCTCTGTGGTCGGTGTGTTGAATCTCAAAAATTACTCGAATGCCTCTAAGGCATCGTTAAACAATATTCTAAAACTCTCAAAACGATAACCTGTAGCGACCGGTATTAATATCACATTTAATACCAAATAATAATACCAACCAAATAATATTATAATATTAATACCAATATTATATATAACAAAACACTAGAACGCAGCTACAAAGATTTCTAGGCATGGTTAATTATTACCGACGATAGATGGCAAGTGCAGCACATATACAAGCACCGATGTATACCATGATTGACAATCAAACCAAAAAAAACGCACCATTGACATAGACCGAAAACTCAACATCCGCGTTTATCAAAACAAAAGAGGACCTCGCGCAAGCTACGTATCTTACAACTCCAAACGACGATTCAATCTTGAATCTATCAGTTGATGCATCCGATACGGCAATTGGAGGGGTTCTCCAACAAATTGAAACCGGCTCCTTCCGTTCGATATCGTTTTTTTCTAGAAAATTAAGCAAAACGGAAAAACATTATAGCACATACGATCGCGAACTGTTGGCAATATACAGTGGTATCAAATACTTCCGATATTACCTTGAAGAGCGAAACTTCACGATTTATACAGACCATAAACCCCTAATTCGCGCTTTCACTCAAAAATCAGAGAAATGCAACCCAAGACAGATACGACAATTAGATTATATTTCCCAATTTACGACAGATATCCAGCACATTAAGGGTATACATAATACTCCGGCAGACGCTATGTCAAGAATACAAGAAATTGCAAACAATGAATTGAGAATAGAAGAGCTCGGCAAAGTACAAATAGACGACAAAGAGCTAAAAAAAAACAATCAAAGAAGGAAAGTTCAAATTTCTCAAATTAACTTCATATCCAACAAACCATGAATTGTACCACGAAACAAGCAACGACACGCAGCGACTCTTTATACCACCGCGGTTTAGAAAAGAAATTTTTAAAAATGCACACAATTGTTCACATCCCAGCAAAAGGGCAACCAACAAATTAGTTACGACCAAATATTTTTGGCCAAAAATGAATAAAGATATTTCAGAGTGGACGACTGCATGCATCCCATGCCAGCAAAGCAAAGTGCACGGGCATACAAAATCTCCCATCGGCACCTTTTCACAGCCTGACGCACGTTTTTCACACATGGATATGGACATCGTGGGGCTACTGCCACTATCAGAAGGCAAACGATATCTATTAACAATAATTGATCGATTTACTAGATGGCCAGAAGCAATACCAATCGCTGATATTACCGCAGAAACATGTGCACGTACATTCTACGATAACTGGATAGCTCGATTTGGAATTCCTGAGAAACTCACAACGGATCGCGGAGCACAATTCGAATCGACAATTTTTCAGAATTTGGCAATACAGACAGGAATCCAAAAATCGAACACAACTTCTTACCATCCACAATGCAACGGATTAGTGGAAAAATTTAACAGGCAGTTAAAATCAGCTTTGATGTGTCACAAAACTTCATAGACGCAGGCACTCCCAATAGTTCTTTTAGGAATTCGAACAACGATAAAAGAAGCTATCGACACATCACCAGCGGTAGGTAGATTTGTCAATATACCTCCATAAGACTCAAAATGAATAGTGCATTACCACCGAGAATATACGGACTACCAAAAATACACAAAGAAGGAACACCGCTCCGGCCTATTTTTGCAAGCATGAAGTTACCTACATATAAACTGTCAAAATATTTATCAAAAATAATTACAAACATTTTGGGTAAGAGTAAATACTACACCAAGGACTCATGGACGTTTATAGAAGATATAAAAAAACAAACCGTACCTGATAAATATGTACTGATTTCACTTGGCGTTAAATCTCTCTTTACGAATATTCCTATTGATTTGGCAATCAAAGCAGTTGATGAAAAATGGGACGAAATCAAGAACCACACAAGTATCCCCAAAGAAAAATTTCTAAATGCGCTAAAACTATGCCTGGAAACTACATACTTCCAACATAATGATAAATTCTATCAACAGATTTTCGGTACAGCAATGGGTCCGATATCAGCTACGATCTCTAATCTGGTAATGGAAATTTTGGAAGAAGACCGTATATCAACACTTTCATTTCAACTACCATTCTTTAAACTCTATGTAGATGATAATATAACAGCAATTCCAGAAGGTAACGAAGATTTAATTATCAGGCATTTCAATGAATTTCATCCACGACTCCAGTTCACTATCGAAAAAGAAGAACAAAATAAAATAACTTTCCTGGACATACAGTTAATACGTGAAAATAACTGCCTTAAATACAAGTGGACTCAAAAACAGACATGGTCAGGAAGATATCTTAATTTTAACTCTTACCATCACAAAAGCCAGATTTATTATCACGGCCATGGGCCTCGTGGATAGATCTCTTAAATTAACCCATGGAGACTACAGAAAGCAAACTCTAAAAATAGCTAAAGAGACTCTGTTTAAAAATGGTTTTCACAGACCCTTGGTTAAGAAAATTATCAAAGATCGTGTGAACAAACTTTATAATGGTAACAGTACCAAGAAAGAAACATCCAATTTTGCTGTTATGCCTTATGTCAAAGGACTAAGTAAGTGAAAAACTGAAGAGAATTTTAAGCAACCACGAAATCAAACTGACATTTAAATCAACCAATAACATTAAACAGCTGTATACAAAATTAAAAGATCCGGTTCCTACAGAGAAAAAATCTGATCTAATCTATAAAGTTGAATGCAAGAATTGTAACCTAGAATATATTGGACAAACGAACCAATGGCTGCACAAAAGAATGAGTGGTCATATCTCAAGTGTTCGCTGTAATAAACCGGACTCTACTGCCATTGCGAAACATATACTAGTCGATGAACATGATGCAGATTTTAAAAACGCAAAAATTATTAAATCTGTTACTAATTATAAAGAAACAATTCTTCACGAATTGATTAGCATCAAAAGAGAAAAGAATTCAATGAACAGAAAAACTGATATACATAGATGGTCTGAGCAATATATACAGCCATCTACTCGTCTAATTACCATCACGTATTGGTGTTAAGTTTTTCCTACCTTGAAGGAAACTCACTGCAGGTTGTTTCTTATCACACTATCACATATTTTAGATCATAGATTGTTCAAATGACAATACGTTATCATTCGGTTTCCATATAAACTTGTAAACATTATATTAAATTATTCTGACGAAGACGTGTACCAAACGCCGAAAGCTCAATAAAAACATTATTATTAAACGTTTTATTAACTTGTTTATTCCAAGATTATTTAATTATATTTCACAAGTTAAAAAATTAATTTATTAAATACGCTCCAAATAGTCTAAAAAACACAAAATACGTATTTGTTCGAGTCGATCGCGTAAAAAAGCCATTGCAACACCCATATGACGGACCTTTTAAGGTAATAAATAAAACAAAAAAATATTTTGAATTGATGATAAATAACAAACTTCAAAATATCTCGATTGATCGCCTAAAAACTGCAATTACGGAGAGCAGCTCAAGCTATCCCGAAGAAGTTGCACTGGACACTTCCGCAGAGAAATCAGTACGTCCACGAAGCCAAACTCTAGAAACATCAACACAGCCAACGCATAGAAAAACCAGAAGCGAACGCTTCCATCAAGATACGGAGAGATGGTTAGTATTATACCGTAAGAATTATTTTCCCATTCAAACTCTTTCACTAGGAGGGGGTAGTGTAGCGACCGGTATTAATATCACATTTAATACCAAATAATAACATCAACCAAATAATATTATATTGAATTTATATGAATTACCAACTTACAAATGCTCTGAGTATATAAAGAACAACAACAACAACAGATTCATTCAGTTAGAAGCAAGCAGCCGAACGACCAGCAAGCGACAACCAGTGAGCGACCAATCGAACGACGATCCAGCAACGACCGAACGACGAAGGTAACGATAACCATTTAGCCATTATAATTATTGAGTAGCAATCGCTGATCACAGCGCTACAAACCTTCGTCGCTGGTTAGTTTATTGGTAAATTTTAGTAAAATCCAGCAAAAAATATTTTAAATTCAACATTACCTAAAATTTCGTCCGATTTGGTCAAAAATTGAACAAAATACAATTTTCAGCTCCTTGTAAAAGTCAAATTTTCTCAAATGATACAAATTCCACATAAAATGTTAAAATTTAATGTTGAGTCCTTCTTTAAGTAGATGCATGCTGACGTTAGAGTGTCCTTATTCCTTTTGAGTATTTTAGTAGTTAGTCTCCCCAATGTATGTCGCTGGATATTCCCTGCAAAAAACCTGATACACTCTACTTTTAAGTGGTCTACTTCTCTACACTCACTAATAAGAGTACAGGTTTTTTGCAGAGAATACCCAGTGACCAGTGACGTAACTACCAGTGTTTGATGTGTTCCATCGAACAAGAGACCGGCATTAAAAAGGCCCGGCTTTGCCACTATCAGAATTCAAATTTTTGTGATTTTTAGCACTAAACAGTGAAAACATCGCTAAAATCAGAAAATATACATTTTCAAAATAAGGTGTCTGTCACATTTCTCATGTATACCTATTTAAAATAATTATAAAGTATATTTGCTGTCTGTTTCGGCTTTCGTTAAATTGAACTTGAAGCCATCGATAAGGATAAAACAGTTCCGCTTATAAAAGCCTGTTTACATTATAAAATTTCGCTTAAAATTTTCGTTAAAATTTCCATAAAATTCCTTAGAATTTGTAGATTTTGCAGATTTGTGTTTACACCTTTATCACCAAACACACCTTAAAACTCACTATATTTTAGATAAAATTTTAAGGAAATATGTCCTGATCTATTCCTTAAAATTCGTTAAAATTTCTCTTAAAAGTTATTTTAACGACAATTTTAAGGTGTAAACAGTGAAATTTTTGCCTTATAAAAATTGTAAGCAAAATTTTATAATGTAAGCATGCTTTAAGATTATTTAAAAAAAATCCACGTTAATTTAATATCCATTTAGGGGCCCGATTTTAGGACCCAACAGTCGAAAACACAGGCCCATAGCTGCCTTGTTACGCCACTGCCAGTGACATAATATTGGAGGACGGGTAGACAACTAACCAATAGAATATAAGAATACGAAAGAAACAAGAGACATTCCAATTTTCCTACTTGAAGAAGGATACCACACATCTTATGAACAGAACCAAAAAGATTCTCTTTGCAATATCCAAAAAACAGCACCTCTCATAGCTAAAATATGCAATTTTAACATTTTATTTTGTACGTAATTTTTATGTGCTATTTTAATTGTATTTTATATCTCTTGCGCTATAATAAAGCACCTAAAATCTGATTTTCCAAGATCATTTGCAATTTGTCCGGAACTAAAATGTTCAGCAACGAAATGTCCGCTCATCATCAGAAAGTTGTTTCGTTACACGTAAAATGACCCTTATGTTTCTTTGTGATGATTTATAATATTTTGACTTATTTGAGAATCTTCAATTAACCTTTAATATGAGCACAATTGAGATCGATTGACTTAAATACAATGGTTACCAGATCCAAAGCTTCAGGTAATCATTTAAAAGTAAATCGTCTGAGTTTTAGCACCGAAGTGTGATTCCACTTTGCCATTTCGATCAAAGGATTAACATTTCTTTTATTGTCAACGATTTAGAGAGCAACAAAAACAATTAATTAAATAATTTTAATTCAACAACTAACTAACGCATGCAATAAATTTTACAATTAATAAATTAGCTAGATGAAGTAAACTCAGCTACGTAACCCAATCAACATTATAAATCACCATCTGCTCACAGCAATGTATTACAACTTTGCTTATGAATTCATTAATTTAAATACCTTAATCACTTTATTTTATTAATTAAATATAATATGGGGAATTTTAATTCAACTAAAAGTTATCGATTTTCAACAAAAATGCGGTAAAAGATAAAATTTTGTAGGATACACGAGTGAAAACGTTCAATTTTTTTCAATTTGATAGTAAGTACTTTCAACACTGATTACATAAACTACTATTATTGTAATTTTATAAGCTTTTAATTTAAATTTTGTACTTTCCAATTTTACAAATTATATTTTGAAGAAAAATTTCTACTCTTATTTATTGCAAATTTAATTTAACTTTTAACTTCAAAATTAATTAAAACTATTTAATAATACGTCCATCTCGAAATTATTTTATCTCAAAACAAAATCGAAAGAATATTACGGGTAAATATAGTAATACAGGAAGTCCAAAAAATAATAAATAATATGTTACAAGATTGCAATCAAACACATAGATTTCCTCTAGAAAATCATAAAGTTGACGAGAAGTTTTAAATTCTTCGTCCAATTTTAAGATTTTACTACATTTCATTTAATCAAAGTTTTTAACTAAATCATGCATTACGATTGACATGATCAATCCTACATAATATAATTTATCATAAATCATTTATATTTGAATCTCTTTTCGAATCAAAATCATTATATTTTTTTTAATTGAAGAAAAACATTTTATTTTACATACTTAAATTATTCGTTTCTTTCTCTGTATGTATCATCGACTTTATTTATTTTCTTATAAGATTTTCTGTCAATTTATATCAGACAATTCTAATATATTTTCTTTTCTCTCTAACAGTAATGGAGCAATTTAAATTTTTCCTCAAAAATTTTGAATACAATATTGAATTATTATTTCGTCATAGAAATCTGAAAACGTCAAACAGCAAAATATCGAATAAAATTTGTAAATTTGGTAAAATGTGTCTTTAGTATTCGTAGCATGCATAGGAAGTGACAATTTTAGCCTTTCGTCTCTTCTCCTTAAAACTTCTTCGACGACCATTTTTGACAAAACCTCGTTCTGTTATAAGATTGATTTATTCTTAAACGTGCTTGTTTTTGATGACAAGTTTAATGATAGGATGACACGTTCTTTTGGAGGAAATGAAACTACTTAATTAACTTGGTAAAATCGCCCCAAAACTTATTTTAGTTGTCTCTAATTTTAAACACGAACCACGATAGGCCGTTTTACATTTTACATTATTCCTACTTACGAAAAATTTAATCAAGTTTCCAATTTTAAAAATGCAATCTCTATTAACGCTCATAAGAAGAAACTTGGCAAGTTTCATTAAAGACAGAAATCTCATTTATTATCTGCGCAATCTAAGTAAATCTCTCACATTAAATAATAATTAAATTTTAAATTATTCAATTTTTATATATAAAAAAGTTTCTTTAAAACTTTAAAAATAATAATCACCAGATGTTGCAAACCGTTGTCGATTGCAATGAATTCAAGTTGTGAAAGTTGGCTAAAAATAACTTGGAAAAGAAGTTCAATAAAAATCGTATCAAAATTAAGAAAATGAAACCACTTAGTGCTTTTCACTCAATAATCGCATTAAGTGCAAAATCTCATCACAATTTGAGAAGTGAATTTAACTTTGCAGATTATTTTAATTGCGAAATTTGATATAATAAATTTTAGGATCACGCAGAATAAATCTTAAAAAGAATTTTTAACTTGCCTTTTGAATGATAAACTCCGGATTAATTCCCAACTCTGAAACAAATAAAATAACATTAAAAAATAATACAGCAAAATATACAAGAAGGAATGAACAAAATTGTTCGTCGGACGATTTTTGTTTTCCTCCCAATTATCGAGTAACGAAACAAAAGAACTAGGACAAAGCAGTAAATATTCTTAAACAAAATCTATAGCGTCACTTTTCAGGATAAGACCCATTTACATCCTTAAGATAAATAGAGCAGTTTCAAATGAACAATCACTGCAAAAATACTTTTTGCTCTATTGAACTATTTACTTTCCACAATATTCTCCAAACAATTCAAATGGTAAAGAGATTAAGGTCAAACGTTAAACGGTTTGTTTTGTAAGTAGTAAATCCGACGGCTGAGCTGCTGAAAACTGGGAAACGAACGGTCATGAAACGCGTTTATTGTTGAAATTTATTTTCGGTTAGATTCACTTCCGAATCTTCTTAAGTTAACTCCACATTAATCACTAAAATAATACGATGCATCAGTGCTCTTATTTTTTTAGAGCAGTCTCACATGTTTTCCTAAAAAAGTATTCTTTTAATTTAAAAATTTTAATCGGGCGGCCTACGCAAGATAAAGTCTTAATCAAACGTTTTTATAAAATTTCATCGTTTTCTTGCAAAAGAGTAATCATTATTTAAAATATAAATTGGAAATGTTACTGTGGGTTGGGGATACTACCACCAAATCAATAGAATACGAATAAAAATGAGAATAAAGTTCCTTTAAGCATGACGCTGCAGAAATCATTTTGTGTAAATGTCTGAGATTTAAGTTATCTAATTCCAGAGAGAAAACTATTAAAAAAATTTTTACAAATATATAAAATAATAATTTCGTATAAAATAACCATTATAGGTTGGAATTATGTATTTCTTCGAGTGAGATAAATAAATACAGAAACTTATAGATAGAACTTACAAACGTGACAATAGAATGCATAAAAGTGGAAAAAGTGGGAAAGTACTGAAGAGTAAAGAAGTCAAGAAGCAGAAAATTACACGAATAAACGGTAAAGATAAAACTAGAACCGGTTGAAACAACAAAGCAAGATCAGAAAACTGCTAAAAACAACCACTTCTATAAAATTTTAACGTAAAAAATTATCCTTTCCCTAACCACCCTGTTAATGAGTAAAATTTGATTCCATTTATTATTCGCAATTTAAAAAATCATTTGATGTGGGTATAGTAATCGACCAACAAGTGCAGGTACTGCCAAATATTTTAAAATTAATTAAGGCCCCTTGTCAGGACCCTTCTGAATATTTTTTAAGATTTTACTAGACACTTTAGCAAATTGCTAATAACTTTTCCAAGTATTTTTAAACTTTTTACAATGTTTTGACAAATATTATATTGTTTTACTAAGAGCTAATGTTTACTTGTTATGACAAATTTGTTGGATTAAATTTTATATTGATTGACATTTACATTTACAGACGACATAGCAGGAATAATAAGCACAGACGAGCCACAAAAGGTTTTTTATTTTTCTAAAAACATAAAAATATAATTATTAAATTTAATGCTCAGTCGCTAAAGTACTTTAGTGCCGCCGAAAAGTTGCATTTCGTTCGTATAAAGAGAACATTATATGTCGTTTTCATAAAAACAGTACGATTTAAATTTAATTATTTGTAAATAAAATTTAAAAGTAAAAATCATAAACTCTCATTTTCAATGAATCTACATGTTATTTAAGTAGATATGTCAAATTTGCTAACAAATGCGTGTAAGTACAACAGAAATAAATATAATTTATTCATAAACTGTCACTTTTCATTATTACCCTCTTAGTCTAACAATGTAATTAGAAGATGGCTTACTATAAAATTGGAGTGAAGCGTAGTATATAAGGTTTTATAAATTTATTAAGCTCAATCTTCATATTACTAACGCTTTGATGAAGCAATCTATCATAAGATTTTTATCTCATAAGATCCTATTAAGACGTTTTAGATTAAAAATTATAAAAAAAATATAATGATGACAACAAAATTAATTTTTAAAATGGTGTACAATAATTATATTCGGATGTTGCAAAAATAAAAAGTTTGTGTCCTATCAAACAGATTCTAATAAAAGTAACTTTACTGTAAAATACTTTGATATCGCATATCAAACAACATGAATTTATAATTATTAACATAAAATTATAAATATATACCATGTTAGTAGATAATTCATATAAAAAATGAGTTGAAATATTATAAAGCTAAAAATTAAAATAAATCTACAATAATATAGTTTAAATTAACTATTATTTTTCCAATTTAACAATTCTTGTTCTTCTTTGAATGGAATAATTATATTCCATTTGATTCTATTGAAATCAATAGATTTGTAATTTAATTAATATACAGTAATATTTTAAAATATCCAAACAGGCACTAAATATATTATAAAACGTGGCAATAAATCCAACGATAAATAAGGAATTAAACAGCTAATTCGTTGCCCGATAATGCCATAGTGTGGTGAAAACGTCGGCAATATTTATACTAACAAGGGAATTATATGACCTCCGCGTTTTTGTAATTTTTGCCACTTATTGTACTGAAAGTTTAACCCTCCAATAAAAACTCGTCAAAACAGTAGGGCCAGATAGCCAGAAATTTCCAAGAAAATCGACTTTGAAATATTGTCGAGGGAGTTTAAAGACAAAATGTAAAACAATTAGCAAATAGTTTTGTAGCACAGATACGAACGAGTTGGACTAGGAACCAGTGGGTCCACGGTTCTATTCCTACCTTCGCTAGTTTCTTTTTCAATTTTTTTTCTCTAGTGCGTATTATTTTCTTTAAGTGACTCATCGTAGTACACAAGAGCATCTTTCATGCGTAATTTAGCGATTTCACTGTACAGACTATCTTCAACGGTGTCTTCAGCCCTCGTCGAGGGACCAGGCAAATTAACGGATAAATATCACATATCAGACATGATAACTTTTCAGTAACTACGCTAGATAAAAACTAAACTGTTGAAAATGTATTTTAAGATAAAAATATGTAGTTTTAGGATATTATTTTGGTTTATTAACTTTTTATTTCTTATTAAAATCTCAGTTGCATGGCTTTGTTAGCTACATCATGTTTGCTATTTCTACCAATCGTAAAATAAATAAATTAAATCAGATGATAAATTATAAACAAATATTAGGTAAATTATTTCCACCAGATCATATGTGCGATGACATATGAAACTAGTCTTGCTAAATAATAATAATTAAAACATTCGATTTTATTATATTTGTAAAAAAAAATTGAAAGTATTTAATAAATTAAATGTTGACACATTTTAGTCTACAAGCATAAATTTAATCAATTTTACAATAATTAAATGACGTGAATACGCACTAGAGAAAAAAAAAATTAAAAAAAAAACTATCGAAGGTGGGAATAGAATCGTGGACCCACTGGTTCCTAGTCCAACTCGTTCGTACCTGTGCTACGAAACTATTTGCCGTTTATTTCACATCGTGTCTTCAAACTCCCTCAACAATATTTCAAAGTCAATTTTCTCCAAAATTTCTGGCCATCTGGCCCTACTGCTTTGAGGAGTTCTTATTGAAGGGCTAAACTTTCAGTACAATAAGTGGCAAAAATTACAAAAATGCGGAGGTCATATAATTCCCTTGTAAGTGTATTTCGCTTCTGAAAATGTTGTTCATTTTTTGTTATTCTCAAAGCCATTGTGAATAATTTAATTATATACTTGGTTAGTTATATTAAGTTAACCAACTGGCATGGCATAGCTTTACAACGCTGATGTTAGTCGACTTAGAAACAAGTAAATATCAGAATCTGACAGTTTACTATTCTGTTAATACCTATAATAAGTACCAGAAATACCTAAATCCCAGTACTATTATTTTGTGTGTAATAGCGAAAGTTATATTCAACTTTGTTGACATGGCTTTGGTGTTGAACAAAGATCAAATCTCAAGTTTTGCTTTATAGTCCAAATGACGGGTTTTGGCACATGTTAGTAGCTATACTAACAGCCTTAATAATGAACCTAAAAAGTGCACATTCAGAAACCCTTTTACAAGATAAAAATATCCCAAACAGATACATAAAATTTTACAGGATAGTTTGAGAAAAAGAAATATCTGCCAAATTATTAGTTTCTAGAGCAGGATTTTCCGAATAAGAACTAACAATGTGAATCCATCGCCTAGGGTTGTTAGAACAAACCAAATTAATCGATTTTATTATTACTAATGAAGATCCATAAACAAAAGATAATAAAGCTGAAGCTTAGGTCTCTCTAGCAAACCAATGGGACATGGGATAATATTTACTTCATCTTTCGTTTGATTTTGTTCATTTGCCCCGTATATTACGGACTATAACTAAATGAAAGGTCCAAAACGGCTAAATCCGCCACTGATCATTACTGTAATTGAATTATGAATATATTATAATAGAGATAACTGAAAGATATTTCAATACACTCCAGAGAACAAACCACAGAGTATGTAGTAAAATTTATTTACAAAATTCTTCATCTTTTTCTTCTTATATTGGGCTGATTCTATTGGATCTAAATGATAAAAAAAAGTTTAAAATCAGCTAAGTATGTAAAAGCGTATAAAATAAATATTTTAATAATTTTTCAATAATAACTATAACCAAAATAGAATGTAAAATTAAACAGAAACATTAAAATAATAAATTTTAACTTTAAAGTAAAGCATACATACGTAGAAAAATATTATTTAAAAAACAATAAAAAAGTTATTGATTTATAACATTTAACAGGTAAGATAAAACTAAAATTATGTTACAAAAATTAATAAAATTTTTAATTTAAAAATAGACTAAAAATATTTGAATAAAAAATTACGTTATAAAAATATGATAAAATTTAAAATAAAAATTAGTAATGCGATATAAGGCCAAAATCTACTTGAAATTCATTTTTAAGTATATTTCCAAAAATAGATTGGGTCCACAACAAGAGCCCTGATGCATACCAGATGAAGCTTTGATTCCTTTGATAAAAGCAAATGCAATTAATTCAGTTTTGCAAAAACCGCTTTGTTAAACACACATAAATTTTTAACACTGCAAATTAGATTTGTATCAAAAATAAATTTTCAACGGATACCTATGCTGCCATGCTAAGCATAAAATAATGCAATATCTGTAATTTATTAGTTTTGAGATATGTATTTATGATTTCTCGTTTTTCTATAAGTATAAATCTTGTATAATTCAGCATTATCAGATTTTGAGAAAACCGTCAGGTTTTTGAAAAAACTCATTTTAAAGCAAAAAAGTCTAATGAAACATATGATAAAAAAGCCGTAACTGCTTGAAACATGCACTTAGGTAAAAAGACCGACTTAAATAATACAGAAAAATACCGTGTCAAGAAGTAATTGCATTTTAATTAGAATAATTTTAAATTTTTAATACAGAAAATATTTATAAAAAAATAAAAAGTGTGAAATAAATCTATCCAAATAGTAATTAACGTTAAAATTTTTATTAATAGATTTTAAAACTCGATGTGAATACTAATATGAAAATAAAGAACTTAAGACTAACAAGGGGGATCCAAGTTGCTCTAGTATCAGTAGCGGTTGATACGAGAAGGGCAAATGGGGCACCGCTCACACAAAGCGATAGTTATATAAATATTATCATTATTAAATTTATATTAAACATACATAATTATACAACTGAAAACTATGAATAAATTTTTTAATAAAAGTAAAATAAAAAGTACAGCAAAATAAAAGCTTCTACTGCCTACTTTTACATTTCTATCATACTGATTCACAGAAAGTGTTTAATTTGTATCGTAATTTAAAGCTTTCTTTATTTCTGTTCGCAGTAATTTTTTACAGAAATCTAACATAATCATTTGTGAATCGCGTAGGCAACCGTCGACGTCGGTTGTTGTATAAAATATTACTAGGAGAATCCATAAAGCGAAAATAGAAATTTTTCTAATTTTTATATAAGGTAATTAGAAAATCGAAAAATAAAAATAAAAAATATAAAAATGTGTATTATTTATTATTTATTATTATAGAAATTTAGAGGAATTATATCTTCTCCAATATTCCCAAACCTCTAAGCAATCAACCTTGGATTTAAGAGTATGGCATTTTCCGTGGTTTGAGATAGCATGGAACAATATTGTGATCCTTTAATATAATATGAATAACTTCTGCAATTTCATCTAGTTCACCTGATAAAACATTGTATTTTGTATTTTTCTTGCAATCGAATTATTATTTTTCAATTGAAATTGAAGGCACGTTAGATCTGCGTATCATATTGATTTCGTTCCAATTAATTTTTATCAATTTCAGCCACTTTTGTCCAAATACAGGTTCCACAAGATTTAGTAAAATGTATAAACATCCTCTAGCATCTCAACCCTTATAATTAATTTTAACTTCTACTGTGCTGAAATGATAGATAATTTCTCCTATGTACGTTCGTAGTTTTACTTTGGTTGCATTCGATTTCTTCTTAATGGTATTTTTTATTAAATTAATGAATTGCAACCCCAAAATCAAGTTCTTTTTAACAATTAGGATTATTTACTTGAATTGATAACATAATATTTTTGTCGTGGTTGATGCAATTTATAGTAACAAATTTATTAAATTGCTTGTAAGTGCTTTATAGCTTGCAAGTGGCCGATTTTTTTGCATTCCCTGCATATTAAATTTTTAGCAAAACATTTATCGGCCATGTGATCTAACTCCCCGCCACATTGAAAACATTTGCTCTATAAATTTTGTTCTGCGTGGGCGTTGTATTTGATTATACTATTTTTCGCTATTTTAATACCCAAATTATTTGGCGGCAATTGGTTGAATTTTAAATTTGAAAATTGAACTTTTTCGTAGAGCTCGTGTTTCACTATAAAAATGTGTATAAAAGTTTGCAAACAAACGATGTGACGTCTCGTGACATAAAAATATTTTTTTACGCCTCCATCAGGCAAGCGTTCAATTGCATATTTCAAATGCGGCTTGAAAAGCTGATTTTCTCGCCTAGCGTTTGAAAAAAGCCGTGATTATTTTATAAGATGTTGGTATTCTTGGTTATATTTTGTACGCCAAATTGAATTACATTAAATAGGTATTACAAATTTTTGGGATAAAAGGCACTTTTTAATGTAATGATAATACAGCTAACTTATTATTCTATAATTATATGTAAGTATAGTATATTTTCATTAAAATATTTTATAAAAAATTAATGTAACAAATACCTATACTTTTCAGGTTAAATTAAATATAAACGTCATATTTTGAATTCAAATATTTTACTACCAACAACAAAAAAATCTCTAATACCAAATATTTAAAAAATAATTAAATTTTATATAACTAATTATAAAAGTCGGCGTAAAAAATTACGTTTATCATCCGGCTAATCCGCCTCAGCCTGTAAAAAAACTCGTACTCGGAAAAATTCAGTTTCCAGCCTAATGATAAAAATAACTATTAAACCATGTCCCACTGTAAAATATTTGGTACAAAGTTTTATAAAAACAAGATCAGCTAGGTTTCAACAGCCAATGGGATGTCTCCTTTTAAAAAAATTTTAGGAACTGTTCTAAAATGAGAATTTTTATACAAACGTTTCGTGACGTCATGACGTCATTAAATTATAAAAATATTTTTACAGACGTAATTTTTATAAAACTACTGCGCTATCACACTATCCAAATTGTTTTTATACAAACTTTTATAGTGAGACACGGGCTTAACAGTTTCTATCTGATTTCGTCGACTCTGATGTCCATTGTAGAAGTTGAGTATATTTCACACTTAAAATCGAAATTGATTGTAGCTGTTTTAATTCAGCTCCCATCTTCTCCCTTAAATTGCAATCTTAACGCAAATTTATGTTGCTCAACGAAAACACTTTACATGATAAGAAATCAGTTAGTTTGATTAAACCGAAGTTTTCGCCATGTTACGTAAATTTCTAGACTAAGAGCCGTTTTACATTATCATAAATTTGCTGTTAAATTTTGTCACAAATTTGGTAGCAAATATTGTATCAAATTTAAAGTGAGTGTCATACATATTTGTGTCATAAATATTGTCTTATATTTGTTACAAGAATTACTTGTTTTACACTGGTAATATTTAGTTTAGCAATTTTTGTATAAAATACGCGTTTCGTATAAAATCGGAATCGGTCGGAATTCACTGTAGCTTTTAACCACGTGCTTTTAGCTCAGCAGTTGTGTATTGTTTTTATTTTTAATATTATCTATGTTGAGGAAAAAAAGAAGTAATTTTAATTTCAAATATGGAAAATGAAGACGTGATAATGGGGTTAGCATTAGTTAATATAATGTTAATTGCTCATTTTAATTAATTCGTTAATTAAAAAACGTAAAAACGCTTAAAAAAATAATTATTTTAATCAAATAAAAACAATCTTTTCACAAAATTTCAATTTTTTTGCGGTAACTTTCGACAAAATACTTTTAAACAAAATTTTCCAATAACAATACTCAAAAATAAAATCTTAATTGCAAAAATACTTGCACAAAATTATACTCAAAAAATCAACGGAGCAAAATATAGGCCTTCGTCGTTTCCGCCATCTTGGAAAAAAAACCTCTCTCTACTCACTTTTCTCCAAACATTACATTTTAAAAATTAATATAACAAAATTTAAAATTAAAAAAATTTCTTTTATATTTTAAAAAAATTTTTTTAAACCAATTTTTTTTTAAATTTTTTAAAAACCCCGCCGAAATTTTAGTCTAAATAAGGCCCTGAATTCGTTGATAAAAAAATACTAATAATATACTATAACAATAATTTCTGAGGTTATATTTATATATTAATAACTTAACAACTATTGACAGTTTGGTACCAACCAAATACAGTCACTAGATACTTACAACCAAAATAATGTAAGCGCCATCTGTATGCTAAATTGAAATTTATAAATTTATAATAACGGGGCGTCAACATACCAGAAATTGCTTTCTGCGCCGATTTGCAGACACTTTTATGAAGAAAAATAGAACAGGTCCTAAATATTTGGTATCAAATTTAGGATGCAAATTTGTGAAGTCATTTTCGTGTATGACACTATAACAAAATTAGACGCAATTTTTTGTCATTATTTTTGCTAGCAATTTTATGATAATGTAAAACGGCTCTAAGGCAAATTTTATCAGTTTGAACTGTTGAGTCATCCAATCTTTTTAATTTTTTTCTTCTTTTCTTTTTTGACTATGACGTTCTGTCAATTGATCAAAACCTATTCTTAATCTACAACGTTTAGATTAGCGTTTTATTTTGATGCACACAGGAAGGCGATGTTAAGAAATTCTATCCAATTTAAAATTTGAACCTAAAATTGCCGCTCTGTAGCTCAACCAGCGATCAGACCAATCCACTGCTGTAGAAATGAAAAGTCTCAATTACAGATTGTATCGTCGTGTCGTTATAAATATTTACAGTTTAACAATGGGGTACTCACATTTTGAGATATCATTAAAATTTGTGTTTCTTATAATATACACACTAACCGCTAGACTGCATCAGCTTTCTATTATTATATACATATATGAAAATTTATTGAAACAATCAATATTAGATCATATTGTGTATTCTAAAAGTTAAAGCAGGTAAGCACAAATAATACAATTTGAAACCGGTTCTAATCACCCGATTATTCTGATTTTGTGCAATCAATCGTCTCATTTGATGAATTTTTTATCACGGCTTATTTAATTTTGTTGTGTTTTAGTTTACTTGATATAAATAAGGTCTTTGTTTGTGGAATCTTCATCAATTGTTTGTATGGGAGATCGCTCTAACCTGTAGGTCTATTAAATACACATAGTTCTGCAAATCTACAAACTGAACAATAAACAAACAAATAAAAAAGTAAAATAATTACAAAAAATCTCTAAAATTTTAAGACCATCTCACTAAAAAAAAATAGCACAAACTGTAATGGGTAACTTGTAATATTACTATATTGTTATAATAATGATTCAATTTTACCAGAAAATTGTTTTGCAATAAATTTAAGTAGAACAGTCGGATGCATTCATAAAGTATTAGGGGCGTATGACACCATATAATTTTTTGCACTACATTGTACCTAAGTTTTCAAACGCAATTTCAATCTAGAAAATTATAAAAACTTATACTTACAATTTAGTTTGAAAAATTGTATCGTGTCACACGCTCCTTAGTCGATCGTCTCTAATCAAATATAAACAATTTTTACAAAGTACCTATAAAATGTCGTGTTTCGAAAACCATAAAAACGTTAATTTTATTGTTTTGTAAAATAATTTTAAAGTTAGAATTTGTTATTGTTTATTTGTATCATGTTGTGTAAAATAGTTGAATTTTAGCTGTAAAAAAGTGGGGAGAACAAAAAAGATAAAGTGAAGAGAGTGGGACTTGAAGGTTGTACAGGAGACTTGGGCTGAGGCCTTCGCGTCGAATAGACGAACGGATGTTCGTTATTCCCGCAATTAATGATATTAATTTTGTAAATGTTAAAAATTAAAAAAGTGAATTTATTTTAATAGAAAGTTGTTTTAATTGTGGTGAAGTTGGTGTTTACAACATAAAAATTGGAAGAATTTGTAATAATATTTGGTTATTTGTTGAAATATGTCGCAGCAAAATTTGTTAGACCAGCTGCAATACCACATGTGAAGCGTGCAGTTGAAAATTACAAGTCCAATACCACATGGAAGGTAACAAAATTTGAGTATTTTTAATTTACAATTTTAACTTCTTAACTTAACTTAACTTAAACAAAAATTTTTAATTCGAAAAAATATAAATCCCATCATTTACCCACGATGGGACTAGGCTTAAAATTTGTTAAATTGGTAACAGTTTTTACAAAAAAAATTGAAAAAAATTAAACTGCACATACATTAAAATAGAAAATAACTTAAAAAAGTTAGTAACTTAAAAAAGTACATTGTTAAAAATTACTATTTATTTTTGAAACTTGAAAATCTATTAGTAATACCGTTTTACAATAATTTTTGATATTTTTTATGGAAAGTAGATTTAAAAACAAAAGTTTTGAAAAAAAGAAAGTGTCATTTGCCCAATTATTGACGTAGTTATGAGCATTTTAAAAAAAAGTAATGTAATTTTCCGTAATTTTAAAAAATTTATTTCTTTTGAATGACTTGATAAACAAAAATCTAAAAACAATTATGAAGACTAGGCTCAATTAATACTAAAAAAAAAATTTTTTTCAATAAAATCCGAGATGCAAAAGCTAAATGGTGTCCGATTTGGCGTGGAATGCCCCATATATACTTTATCGGGTTTTGACAAAATATAGAAACTATAAAATTTGAAAAACCTACAAATTATCTTTTATATATTTAAATAATACTATATAGATTTCATCGACTTTTCATTTTAATGGAAAATATTTTAGTTCGTATTCGAATTATTTTAATTAGTCCTAAAACATATTTTAATAGAATTCATGAGTATTTTCTCCCGTGAGGTTGGTATATTCCAAAAGTTGCTCAATAACTTTGGGTTAATTATAATTTGGCATCCTTGAAAATTAGTTTAATAAAAGAATCCGAAATATCGGACTGACTAATATAATTATTAGTATTGACTTAGTAACAATTTTTATAATTAAATACGATTTCGGTATAATTATAAAAATTGTTCTACAAAACTGAGATTTAAAAAAACGCTTGTAAGAATAAAAAATCCGGTACCTATATTATTCAATAATTAGTCAACACTGTGTATGTAAAAGTAGTTTAAAAATTATCTTGGTTTATTTTTACTTTATTTATTTAATACGTTATAACATTTTATGTACAATATATCAATACTACAAATAAAGTAAAAACCAACAAAGCAAGAAATTGTATAACACAAAGTAGGGAAGTTTAAAATGTAAAAATGCAGCTTTAACATTCTAGCAATTTTTACTAAAATAAACATAAAAACATATATTTATTTTTAAAAAATGCAAAAAACCCAATTGCCTAGATTTACAAGCATGTCACGCCTCATTTTCATTCGCGTGATCGCTTTCATAGCCTAACACGTCCTTTAAAATGTTGCAATTTTCATTTCAAATAACCCGAAAAAATATAATTCAAAGCCTTATTTTAAATTAAAAAATTTCAAAAACAAAAATTATTCGAGATTAACTAGTATTCAACGGGTTAGAAATAATACTACCTTCTAGCAATGGAGGTTCGTCCTCAAATTCTCCTGAGGCTGGAAATCCTTGTTCGGGACCAGAACCATAGATATTTTCAGGATACCCACCAGAGGAAGGGTTTAAATACGGATTTGCACCGTAAATATTCTGTTCTGAATATTGAACATTATCGGCTACTCCAGAGGGAGCCTCAAACGATTGAAAATTGCTGAAATTTAACACATTTTATTAATTCATTTTAAACAAAATTTAACAAAAGTTTGTAATGCTTTCAAGTAATTAAGTAATTTTAATAAACAATTATGCTTAAACAAACAATTACTCAAAGAGCAGGATTACGTTCATTATTGTTACATTTTTGCGGTTTAATCGTGCTTAATATTTTTTAAATTTGATAGCAATTTACAAGAAATTTAATGAAGTCAAGGCAGTGAAGTAATCACTCTAAAATAAAAAATTTTAGGTAGATACTTAAATAAATCGATTAAAACTTGGAGTATGCAAAATGAATGTTCCTTTATAATTACAATTGTAATAACTGATGAAAAAAAAACTAACGATATAATCCGGAGTACTAAAAATAAAAATTAATTTTTACTCTTTTTTCGTACTTTTCAATTTATTATACTTTAGAAGTTAAAATATCGTTTTAAAAATCAGCTTAAAAATTCTATTATATTGGCAAGGTTGATGAGAGTATTTTTTAAGTAATTCAAAATTCCTCATTAAAATTTTAATTACTGCTGGTATTTAAACAAAATATTGCATATTTATTTAAAAGAAGTTTTGTATATAAAAAAATTAATAAAGGCGCAACATTATATCTAATAATTTTTCCACCAATGGGTTTTCATAGACCTCGAAGTCTAAAAGACTAAGGAAATCGTAATAACCATATTTTCAAAAACTTTTCTTTGCTCACAATAAATTTTTTAGTCCTCTCTCTTTAAAAATATTAGACTTAGTTGCACCTATGCTTTACCCAAATATATACAATGCTGTAAGTTATTATCTAAGTTTTAGATTGTCCACTGAAACCTACCAAGAAATATACTTTATAAATCATCATTACTTTGTAGTTAAGGTCTACATTAAGGTAAATCGTTATAGCTTCATTTATATAATGAATATTTACAATTGCATTATTCTCGACAACTTACAAATATTTTATTGAAGAGATAGATAAATATCTGCTTGATATCATCAGCACATATGTATAATATAGTACCTACTTCAAAGTTGCACGCACGCTTCAATTATGTGTTTACTTGATTTTTTTGATTGTAAATAAATATCGGTGATAGCTGCTTAGATAAATTTTTGTTTTATTTTTTGTTAATATTGAACAACATTATAGAATTATATGAAACATCATAAAATATAAATAAAATAATAAATTTCCTAAATGTTTGATTCCAACACACTGTTGTGATCTGCAAGTTAACAGCGTACTAAAATATATTCAAGTACTCGTAGTACCATAAATGCCAAATATAAAAGTAGTGGATCATCGTTATAACATAACATTGTCCTAAATTAAGAGATAGATGCAGAAATACTTCCTAGCCAGACATAAAAAAATTTCTTGCTTCCCAAGCGGTCGGGAATATACTGTCGTGTTTCGAGAACCATAACAACATTAATTCATTTATTTTGTAAATTATTTTAAAGTTTAATTTTGTTTTATTATTTATTTATTTATTATATTGTGTAAAATAGTTGAATTTTAGCTGTAAATAAGGTGGGAGAAATAAAAAGTAAGAAGAGATTTGGGCTGAGGCCTTCGCGTCGAATAGACGAACGGATGTTCGCTATTCACGCAATTGACGATAATTAAAGTGAATTTAATTTAATAAAAGTCGAGTTGATGTTTTTGTTTTATTAATAAAGTAAAGTGGAAATTGTTAAATAAATTGAAAAAGTTGAAGAGTTTTGAATAATATTTGGTTATTTGTTGAAATACGTCGCAGCAAAATTTGTTAGACCAGCTGCAATACCACATGCGGAGCGTACACGTGCGCTTGCAAGGCTACACATTGCAAGGTAAACGTTGCACATTTAAAATTAAATATTTACGGCACAAAAATTTTCAATTTAATAAAAATAAAATAATTTGAAGAGCTCATAGCTATAAAATAATGGATGTACACCGAGCAAAGAGTAAATTTTTGGAATTAGGCAAATTTTAATAGATTTGTACAGCTCGGATCATTGCAATACATTTGTATATCTACTATTTTATTCACAATCACTTCAAATACTTAATACTTCTACTTCTACTTCTACTTTTACTTAATACTTCTATTGGTCAATAAAAAGAAAATTTTTATAATTAGGTATCTCGGGTTGGTAAGTAGTCGCTTCCCAAGCTATAGGTGAGAAAATAAAAGTAAATAATAAACTATTTTCCAACTTATTAAAAATTAATATTCTAAATATAATTACTTTGCATAACTAAATAATAGAATTATTAAAATTAGGTAATGGTTCGATTACTAACTGATTATGAATAAATTTGTGTTAGCAATCAACCAGTGTAAATATTTTACTCACAATCAATAATAATTCATCAATTACTAAATTTTTATAAATTTAAAAATTAACTATAATTAACTTGAACTTTCCGGTCGACCTGAGAATTTAATTTTAGTAAACACAATTTGAAATCTATAAATTAATAATTATTATATATTTTACACATTCAAGTATCTAGAGCATGAACCATATTCTCGTTTCTCCTTTATGTTTATAATGAACGAGTTAAAGCTGCCTACAGATACAGGGGACTTACAGTTTCAAGTGTTTAATTATAGAGGAGATATTAAGACATTAACTATTTCAAAAATATTGCCAAAATCTTGTAAAAGAGACGCGGTTGAAAGAATTGTGGTGTACTTGGTCAGGGTTTAGTCAACGCAGTAACCGCTAGCCCACAACTATTCTATAAAATTAAATATAAGCATTGGTGTTAAGCTTCATTGCAGCTTTCCGTTACAGCTGACCTCAGTGCTTCGCACTTCGATTGATTTTCTTACTTACTATATTAATATTTGTGTACAAATTAGATTCCCAATTTTTGAAATAAACCGATGGAAGGTATGTTTACAAAAAGAATAACAGAAGAAATTATATTTTTATATTATAGTAAAAAATGCTACTTTTGAAATTTTTTAACTTTATTGCTTTGCCGCAGCCTGTAAATGAAAATTTTGTGTACAAAAATGTATTTTAGTTAACACAAAAATATTATGTAAATCGATATATAAAAGCAATATTATAAAACAAGCAAGTTAATAAAAGAACATACAATAAAATAATCATTAATCACAACGCAACCCTCATCATCAGGTTCATAAAAAAAATGTCCTGTAAAATAATAACAGCGATGTGTATGGCGAAATGTAATTTTAGAAAACAATTAATTTTTCAAAATGCAATTTTATTATTTCCAAGTAAACATTTTATGCTTAATTGAATTTACTTTTCATTTTTGATTGCTACAATTAGCAAAACACGGTCTTTTAATCTATACAAATGTTCGTTATTAACCACAAAAACTCATTAAACGCCAATAAAGTACATACAAATTTGATCAAATTTTTAAAATTGCTACCTCAATACTCGACTATTAATTTCAACTTAACATGCTAAATATTTAATCAATATTTAAACCAACAAATAGTGCCACTACTAAATATTATATTGAGTAACTTCGGTATAACATGAAAGAAGCCGCTATACTTGAGCTATAAGCAGCAAGTAGGATTTAACAGATGAGCAGGATATAGAATATTTTTATGAAAATTCCAGTGTTGAAGTCCGTAGAATACTAGAGCAATTATTAGAAATACAAGAATAAATTTAAAAATTTTAATCAGTTTCCGTGTTAACTAATTTCATTACGAAGTAGATAACAAATATATCAATAAAAAATTAAATATCAGTTGATGGATATTTTAATAAAAGTTCGAATTAAATTGCCAATTGCCGAGTTCGAATAATGTGTAATTATTACATCCAATTTATATAAAAAAGTTTAATATAAATTCGTTTCAGAGATACCTAATATCAGTGTGATTAATATTTTACATATATTTTCTTTAAAGTAAGTATATTTATTTAATTAATTTAAATAATAGTTATTTTTATCATTAGGATGGAAACTGAATTTTTCCGAGTACGAGTTTTTTTACTGGCCGAGGCGGATTAGCCGAGGCTTGTATTTACGAGTACTCGGAAAATAGTTTCCTGCCGCATGATAAACGTAATTTTTTACGCTGACTTCTATAATTAGTTATATAAAATTTAATTATTTTATAAAATATTTGGTATTAGGGATTTTTTGCTGTTGTTGATAGTAAAATATTCGAATTCAAAATTTGACGTTTAAATTTAACTAACCTAAAATATATACAAAAATTTGTAATACCTATTTAATTTAATTCAATTTGACGTACAAAATATATAACCAAGAATACCAACATCTTATAAAACAATCACTGTTTCTTTCAAACGCTAGGCGAGAAAATCAGCTTTTCAAGCCGCATTTGAAATATTCAATTAAACACTTGCCTGATGGAGGCGTAAAAAATACCTTTTTCTTCAAACTAAACAAAAGTGAGGTCTTTCAGAACCAATTTTAAACCCGAAAGTTTATGTTTTCCATACATGGTGTAAAGTAATATTCAAATTTTACTTTACGGCGGAAGGTAATAAATAAACTATGAGATATGACATTATTTTAATAAATTTAAACAACACTGATGTTTTTAAGCAATTTTTAGTAAAAATCCAGATATGGAAGCAAATATCCTAGTAACGAAATATACGGGAGCGAATTGTCTGGTAGCAAAACGTCCGGGAACAAAATATATATTAGTAGCGTAATGTCTTATTAGAATCAGCTTTTTAATTTTATAAAAACGAACAATTGTATATTTTACAAAAATTATTTAAATAAATTTAATTAAAATATATAATTAACTAACTTATAAGTATTAAGGGAGTCTGTCGGTCTACTTCCAACACGAATTTCAAAATTCAACTGCACTATAGGAAATATGACACTTTTCTAAACAAAATAAATCGAAAAAATCGAATTTAAAAATCAAAAATTTACAACGATTTTAGATACACGTTTTAACACGGGTGTATGATAGGCCGTTGTTGAGTTAGGCAAAAAAATAAAACAGGCCCGAAGGTTACATAACTATTTAAAAATATCCCTGTAGAATGGCAGAACTGGCCAATGGTGGAGCTCAAAGCCATACAACTCGTTGGGGTGTCGACCGCAACTGACAACAACGTTAAGAGTAGCACACGTACCGTCAACAGAAATAAAAGCAAGGAGCTTAGCGTGCAAGTTACCGTGGCAATCGGGGTGTATCATATTACAACTCCCTGCGTTTATAAACTCTAAAATTACGTTTTTTCGAAAACTAATGCGTAATCCGCAAAAATTTTTGTTGCATTATGCTCAAAAAATTGTCCTCTTTCCAATAGTTAATAGTAAAAAGTTCAAATCGAGGTGGAAATTAACTGACAGTAGCCGTTAAGAAATGCAATTCTTTGGATATGAATAAAATGTGGTGTTTTGAAACGTTAGAATCGTTATTTTATTTATTTTGTAAATTATTTTAAAGTTTGTTTTGTTTTTATTGTAAATGTTTATTTGTGAGTAGAATGTACATAAAGCTTTAATTGTAAATAATTAGGTTGGCAATAGAGATAAGTGGGAGAGAGTGTGTACAGCGAGGTTAGCCTTGGTCAGACACCCTGTGCGTTGGCTAGCGATGGGAGTGTTATTCCCCGCTATGATAAGTTTAATTTTGATAATTTTTAATATTAATAAAAATAGAAGTGATTTCATTTGAATAGATTGTTGTTTTTATTTTCATTAGTGCAAGTGCTAAAAGAATTGATTAGAAATTTTGAAGAAATTAGATGTTTTTAGCCGTTCATGAAAGTACAACACAACGAATTTGTTTGACCGGCGAGAGCAGATGTGGGTCGCACGTGCAAGCCCGATACCATAAGGTAACATAAAATTTTATGCAAGTCAACGTTTAAAAATTAAAACGATACGAAAATTTACATTTAAAATTTAAACTTAAAATACTAAAAAAGAGTATCTTGTTACAATTAATAATGGATGCTAACCCAGCGAGATATTTTTAGATTAACAAAAATTTTACGAATTTTAATAGCTGGGGGCATTGCAACACACAATATAAATAAATATAGTGCCCCACTTTAGCCGCACGTTGGACGCCATATTTATTCAGAAAAACGGACGGCAGAGCAAATAAATATAATGCTCTCTTAAAAAAGAAAATAAAAAAACTAACAATAGTGAAAAGAAGAAAATATTCCGGAATTAGCTTATTAGCAAGATTTCTCTTCTTCCCCTAATTTGGATTAAAATAGAAGAAGAAGAAATAGAAGTAAGGTTTTCTTCAAAGCATCTGAAGAAGCATAAGCTGCTAGTATTTCTGTTGAATAACCTCGTATTTGTATTTCCAAAATTGTAATTCACTCATTTATTTCCTAAGTTTTTTTATCACGATAGCTACTCCGGTTTTTACTCTACAATCTTTACCGACTACGCTATAAAGATGTATTATGTAATGTAGTATTTACAGTGTTCTTCCACTACAGTTCCTTTTTCCTTTATTTCGGAGAGGGTTCCGATGATTATTTTAGACCAGGGCAATGCTTGCAATCCGAACGCCACGACAAAAGCGCAGCAGCAAAAATATCGATGGAAATCTAACGTTATCGCGTGTTGCATTTAAATACATGTAACACGTCATTGCGATCTGGACGGAGCGTTTATGTCGGGGCGTTCAGTTCGCAAGCGTAGCCCTGGCCTTAAGTTCTCAATTTTATAATTTATTAAAAATATTTTTACTTTTAAACTTTTAAAATAAAGATTTTTTTCAATTTAATAATTTTCATTTAAAATTTTGATATTATCCGAACTAATTTCTATGGTAAACTGCATAAAGAAATATGTACGTTATATATTTCAAGTTAAGTTTCACTGCAATTGACTGGATTTATTATATACATGTTATATGTATGTACCTCAAATGGAGGATCTTAATCTTGTTATTTTATTTGTAAAAAGACATAATTCCGAAAAATAGGATGAAGAAAAATCTTGTGTAATCTAATATAACGGAACAGAAAACTAACAATACAGATGCATGTCGATTCAATTGGATACAAAATAAATAAATTAAACTGTATAAAGCAAACAAACACACGTTGAAGAGTATCCAATAAAAGAATAAAATACAAAATTAGGAACGTTAGTAGATTCTCTCTATTTATTTATTAATAAAGAAAACGAGAAATAGACACTAAATCATAATGTTCACACATTGGTAATAAACACTTTTGCAATTTAGTTTAAACCACAATTTTCCAAAGCCCTCTAACAGTTTCTGTCATATTCATATATATATTAGACATTTGGAAAATGTGTGCCCTATATTCTTTCAAACTCTATTTATTATTAAGCACGACCAACGTTGTGTAGTCTAACAACGCACGTAAAGCATTTGTAGTTTTATTTTTTATTTAAGAACAAACATTCATGTCCTTCCTGTAAATGTTTAATATAAAATGTTTTTTATTAATAAATGTGTATATCGCATTTTATTTGTTCTGCTGGTTTGTTTGGGCAAACAAAATTTAAACGTGGCATACTTACAGTTCCTGTTCAAAATCTTGTAAAGGCATCTCAAAATTATAATTATTTTGTCCTTGCGACGGCTGAGGATTTGCGTTCCAATAATCTTGTTGTTCGGTATATCCAGACATTATCTGAAAAATAAACTTCATTAAATCGATTTTCTAAATTGAAACGTTTATCTAGATATTTAAATTTACTAACATAACGCAAAATCCCTTAAATTGATTCTTCATTTCGATTTTCCACTGAATATGCTAACATACATGGTAGGTATATACAACTTTTTGATAAGGGTGACATTTTGTACAAAATGTTTCTTAATATATCTCGCCTAAAATACTACTATTCTACAAGTTGTTGGAAACTTTTCGTTTATATCAATTTGTGTAACATTTTGTATACTTCTACCTACAGATGAAACAAAATTATTTTGACAAAAGAAAAACACAAGCAATTGGTTTATAAACTCCTCTATTTGTAAGATTTTGCAGCGTCTATGTAACATAGTACATAATCCGGGCAACTTTGCATTAACTTGAGATTTCTAAGATAATTCAATTAACGCTAAAACCTAACAGACAGACGGACACTATTATGTCGAGAATAGAATTCCTTAATTATAGAATTATAGTTAGGAATAGGTCATTGTAATCTACAAAGTAGATATTATATTTCTAACAAAGCTTGCATCCAAAAGCACATCAACAATAAATTAGATCCGTTTTCAGAGTCGGCATTAAATATATATGTATACAAACTATAGTATAATACATTATAACATTTATTTAATTTTAGGTAGTTACACATTTTTACACATTATCTATTAAGTTAAGCCCTTATATATGTACAGTAATAATTATAATTTTAATTTGTAAATAAATTAAAAGAATGCTTTTTTCAAAAACTTGAAAATTAGTTTTACTAAATTGATAAAAAAGGAGGGGTTTAGAATTGGATGTTGGAAGTGGAGTTACAATTATTATATAATAGAAAAACAACACAGTTGAAATAATATTTATATTGCGCGTCGATTTCCCTTCTCGATAAGGAGCGACACAAACCAATTCAGGCTTTAATAATGTAAAAATTGTAATTTTTCGGCAAGATAGACTTCAGGAGTTTGCTTTTGTTTTTTGAAATTGCCTTGTCAAGATCGCAGTCTCCACTTTTTTGAGTAAGCTCGTTATCGTAGAACGAACAACTTTTCGAAAACTTTTCGGTAAATTATTTGATAAAATCACCGACGTATTCAAAATTGTTGTCTTCATGCATGCTTTTGATGCTAGTGTGCGGGGGTTATTATTCACTACTTTTAAAAACTTATTGAGACAACGTTGTGCAGCAATTAAGTTGCTCTTTGCAACCATAGTGCAATATTGTCGTGCTCTGAAACGCTAGTAACGTTAATTTATTTGTTTTGTGAAATTAATTTGAAGTTTTAATTTAATTATTGTAAATTATTTATTTTTAAACGGTGGGGAGCGTGAAGGGAGAGTAGGGCTTGAAGGTTGTCCAAGATACTTAGATCGTTGAGGTCGAAGAGACCAGCGGATGATCATTATTCCCACAATGTTAAATTAAAATTTTGATTGTTAATATAAAAATAAAATTAAGTTTTTGTTTTTGTTTTATTGAAGTGCAAGTAAGAAAATTAAAATTGAAAAATTTGAAGATTTATTTGAATATTTGGGTAATTGTGAAATAAATTCGCAACGATTTTGTTAGACAGGCTGACGCCAGCTGTAATACCACATGAGATTGCGATGCTATAAAGCAACGACCATACCACATTGCAAGGTAACAGAATTTAACAACAAAAATTTACAATTTAACTTCAACTACAAGAGTCTCGTGTTAAATAATAAATAATGAATGAACCCTGGCCAGATATTTTAGATTAAGAAATTTTTAATAAATTTGAATAGCTAGGGTCATGACAATATATTTCCGTGTTATAAAATGATTTTGCCGTCCCTGCTGTTATTTTGAAAATTTTGCTGATTTTATTTCTGAAAGTTGTAATTTTGGGAGGTAGAAGTTGGCGGTAAGAAGAGAAAAGTGAGGGGCATTTTTGCCAAAGATGGCCGCCGGTGCGGTTGATTGAATTTTGGCTCAGTAAAGTTTTGATTATTTTGTGCGAATAATTTTTGAGATTGCGATTTAATTTGAAGATTGTTGAGTATTCTGTTCGAACGTGACCAAGCAAAGTTTGAAATTTTGTAAGTGGAAAATCTATTATTAATTTGTTTTGGATGAATGGCTTTTTTTATTTGATCGAGAATTTGGAATTGGTAGAGGTTTTTATGAATAATTGGAAGAAAAGTCGAAGAAACAACATAGCGGAGAGAGACGCCGATATCTGTAGTACGGTATCGCCATTGCCATTTTTTTGGAAAGAGTTTCATTGTTGTGATAATTTGCGAATACATTTAAATTAATAAATTAAATATTAATTGGATACAGGTGGATAAAATTACGTTTAAAGAAAGCCAACGTGTGGCGTGGCTGATATTACTTTGAATTGATTAATTTGAAATCGTAAGTTCGATCCTCGCGCAAGTATAAAATTTTTAAATATATTTGTAAAAATTTATTGGATCGACTTATTTTAAGCCAAATCCTGCTTCCCATTATTGACCGAAAATAGCCAACAGCAAAAACAATTTTTGAACCTACTCCTGAAGCGAATTTTCTTTCTCCGCATAAAAAGCTAGTCCGAAGAAGAAAACGTTTATTTTTTAACGAAAATTCATTACAATATAATATTATTATAGTTCAGCCGTATTTCAGAACTGATCATCACCACATCATCAACTACTCTAATTAATCGATGGATGATACCATGTTCTTTCTGAAACTCAAGTACTTTATAATAATTAAATTATTACCGGTCAGAGAGTTGACAATTTCTTCTTGGATCGTCTTTCTCAAGATTTTGCTCAAACAAAAAAGTAAACTAATTGAACGGTAGTTTTGGATTCACTTGTCCTTGCTTGGGTTTGAAATTGCCAATGTTTTGGCGAAATATGAGAGGTAAACACAGTTTTCGATACGGACCAGTAATTTAAAATTAAATCGCAATAGTTCTTGGTTACGAAAAGTTTATTATTCCTTAAACTTGTAACAAAATTGTGAATTTTGTTAGATTCTTTTGGCTACACCTCGTATTTGTATTTTTAAGAATACGAGAATATTTTCTAGGCAAGACGATTTAAGCGCATGACGGGAGATAGGAAAAAAAGGTGCGGGGTGATTAGGAAAGGAGAGCCAGATTTTGTGAGCGAAAAAGTTGTTTTTTACCTTTGATTTTGGGTAGTTAGCGGTGATTTTTTAGGTAGTGAAAATTACTGAAGTTACCACCGCTCTTTCTTGCGGATTTACGCTAATTTCACGGAAATTGTGTTCTTTGGATTTTTTTCGCAATTGGATTTCTTGAACACCTGCAGGATCGAGCAATAGTGACCACTCAACAGCAGCAGTAAGATAAGTTTTTTTTTCTTATTACTTCTTTTCGTTTCTTTTATCTGCAAAGTTGTACAACACCAATATATATTTTTGATAATTGTCAGCTGCGTTCGTCGATATAGCCGTCGCTCGCTTTGAATATTTTTTGATTTTTTTTTATCTAGTTTTGAGCTCAAGCACCGTTTTAAAGATTCCAATTATTGGAAGTCTTCATTAAGAGTTGTTGGGTGATTGTTTAGAGCGTCGGTCGTTACGAACGTCCCTTCCGAGTTCGTACCCCATAGTAGGTACTTTTTTTTTTGTACGAGAGAGAATGCAAACTTGTTGCAGTTACGCCGAATTCATCCCTCGCTCCCGCAAAAAAAGAGCTAGTTTTTTCCTCCTTGGGTATCCTCACCAAATAAAAAGCTGGAAATTTCGATTTTCAACCGTGTGGGAAGGAAGGAATTGCTGGGCCTTCTCTAAGAAGTCCCAGCCATCCATTTTTCGATCGATGGTCGATTGTAACAACCCAGACGGGCTATAATAGCAGGTAGTATTTTATATCGTTGTCTTTAAAGTCTTACCATTTTTATTTAAATACCGACCGTTCCATTGAGAGTACTTGGAATTGAAATTTCCTCCAATTATAATCTTGTACCTGTTCATGATATCATCGAACTGGACTGATGTTAGATTCGTAAATGGTGGAACATGCCTGACACCAACCTAAACAGGACTCCTAAGATTGATTTTTCTGGCTGCTCTGTCCGATCGTTTCTAGAAACAAATTAATTTTAAAATTTTAAATTATCGCTTACCTTTAACCAAGTTTCCGTTATCAAAACAATATAGATATCGTTTTCATCCAAGAAAAGTTAAAAATCTTGGAGTTTCATAATTACATAGTTACATAGCTTGTGACATTCCATGTCATTATGTCCAAATCTTTGCAGTTGTAACTACCCACTGAATTTCTTAACACATTTAATAATGCCGCCAAGTAAGCACCACCATCGACTGTAGTTACCATAACGCAATTTAGCTCACGCACAGCTCGATTCTAATATTTTAATTTTACTCGCACACAACTAGCACTACAACCCACAGTGAGTTTTGGGTAACCACTTCAATTTATGAAGAATTTTTCAAGACATATTACCTAGGTGGTTTGCTATTACCCGCCGAGAAAGAATGGCTAGAAATTAAAGTTCTTGCTCTACTCGGGCTCAAACCAAGAACCTCTGCTTGGTAGTCGAAGCACTTAAGCATCAAACCGTAACCGTCATCGCTTAATTTTACTAAACGGTAAATTTAAATTGTCCATGCCATTTTGACCGGCGCTTGGTGGTACTTTACCCGTCGTGGAGGAACTTGAGGTCGTAGTTGTGACACTTGATGGTAAATAATTGGTTCTTACGCAACACCTGATTCATTGTTGGTGCAAAATTTGGTATCCGTCAACTTTTGTTGTTGTCAACTGTTGCTTGACTGAACAGTCAAGGGTTTCTAACACATTTTCAACAAAATTTTTAAGTTACAGTTGTCAACTGCATGTCCAAATTGTTGGCACCGGTAGCACTAAATAATACCTTTCCACGCTCTGTATTTTTCCCAGTATACACAAATGCCGCAAACACCTTGTATTGCTTGTATTTCGCTAAAAGTTATTTCACTTTGAAATTTCCCTTCAAATTTTGGTAAAAATTTATTGTCTTAATCCTTATCTTGTCTTGTCCATAATCCTTTTTTCATTGTTAATGCTATTGGAATTAAACTGAGTACCTTTTTCAGTTAAACTTGATTTCAGTTAATTGAAATCGTCAATGTCTTTGGTGATTATTTTTACTTTGTTACCTATTTTAGGTAAAATTTGTTTGTGATAAATTTCTTAATATCATTTCTCAATTAGGCAGGGTATTTTGATAAACCCGGAACCACAATTGGCTTTGGTTTAATTTTCTTCGGTGTCGTTTGATGACACTTCTTCAATTATTTCAACAATAGCTCAAATTTGTTACTTTTGTTTACATGTAAACCATTTCAGTGTCGATATAATAATTTTTTGATTTTTTCGACTTGATTGTTTCAGCAATATCAGTTTTCCTAGATTCGGAAGTATTAATTGTAAGTGAACTATTACCCCGTTTGCTGCTTGTTCTTTTGTAGTTTTTGGAAATTTCAATTCACCATCTACCAGAAATTTTTGTATTAAATGCGCCTACTTGGTATATTTCACAGTGGATAAATTTTAGTTGCCTTCAATATGTATAGTACACTTATTATTTCGCACAATTTAATATTAAATGTTGCACAATAATATTAAATTACTATGCGTCGCACGCCATTTGAAAACTGTATTACACACATCCGATCACTACGAGCCCTCGACGTGGAATAAGGCACTAAATGAACGGTTAGCCAAAAACATAAAAGTAAAAAACCTTGTTCAGTATAACCACATTATTTTACTCATCGAACTGAAGTCATTAAATCTGTAATAACAAAATTAACTAAGCAAGCCCGAAACTTCTAACATAGCTCAATTCTTCAATTCCTCTATGATAATTCCGACCTATTCTTCAACTATAATAATTCTATAATGAGCTACTTATTCCACTTAAAGAAAAAGCTAGACTTTATGCTCTACGATTCGCTAGAGCTCACTTCCACATATGAAAAACTTAAATTGCACTGTGCCTTTTATGGCACAAATTAAAAGTAGTTTAAAGTGCTATCTTTTTACATAAAAAAAATTAAAATTAAACTTATTTCCAGTAACCAAAAACTATAAATTTACTAAAATAATCAAACCTAACAAAATGTTAAAATAATAAAATTTTAACTGCAAAGTAAAGAATACATACTACAAAGAAAACATAATATTTAAAAAACACTAAAATGACAATAATTCACATTTAACAGGGTTGAACTTAAAATATTAGAATAAACAAGAAAATAGAATCCTGAAAAAATTACGCTATAGAAATGATAAAAACTACTTAAAAATAAAAAAATCTGTAACATAATATAAAGACCCTTATTTCACGATTATTTACGATCATCACTCATGTATAACAGTAAAAAAAAGTGAGAGCAAATATACCAAACAAAATTAATTATTATTATAAATTAATTAAAATTGTTAATCAATTAACAAAAAGTTTTTAAGTTATTTTCTATTTATAAATTTACTACCTACATCATAAATTTAAACAAATTTTTATTAAAATAAAGTCAATAAATTAAAAATGAGTTGAGTTTTAACCTTTCAGCAGCTTTTTAGTTTCAAGATAACCGTTATTAAAGTCCCATAATAGTATTCAAATCTTCCTTTCATCGAAAAAAAAAAACAGTTTTTTAAATTGTACATTCATTGGAAAGTATACCCGACATAATAAGCCGGCTTTAAAGGACGTTTTTTACAGAATTTATTTTTTAATGTAGAGTACTTATTTAATATTCAAATATTATAAAGTTAGAAAGTTGTAAAACATTTACGGATAGTGGACACAAAGAAAGGTCGCGAGTAAGTCGATTCTTTTTGTTTGCCTCTTTTCTGGGCCCTAATACATTTTATTTGAGTCGGTTATAAAAATATTATAATAATTTCTCAAGTTCCAAGTATTGTAAAAATATAATGTTTTGAAGAAATGAAAATTAATATAGCCAATTTATATTGTACTCTATTATTTATTTAAATTTATTCACAAAGATATATAATAGATAAACCTACCTACACATTTTTAAATATCTTACAAAAACTGTTAACATGTTAAAATAAACATATTTATTATTTATAAGTGACCTTTCGGTCTTCTAGTGGGCGATTAGCTGGAGCTAGATTGGTTTCCTTCTTCTTTTAGGTTAGTAAAAAAATTAACCAATAAGAGCGTAGTTATAAAGAACATATATAATGCAGATATAATAAATTCTTATATTTAATTTAAAAAATCCAAACAAAAATCAACATTTCAATATGAACAAACAAAATTACGAACTTAATTTTCGAACAAAGAATTTGAGTAGGATATTTTTTTTATTTGTTCTTAAATAATTACATTGTTTGGTTTTAAAATTTGATTTTCAATATGTAAATTTCGTACTTATTCGCTTGAAATATAGTTAACAGATAGTCCGGAAAATCTAGACATTCGAAGGTACAATAATTCCCAAAAAGCTGAAAATTGGTAAAATTGTTCAAAACATAATTATAAATGAATTTTAAAAAGTCCTCATCGATCCGGTACGTGGAAAAAAATTTATTCGGGGTTAAAGGTAAAAGAAATTGGTTTTTCGCGATTTTCAGCAAAACGGTAAGTTTTATCATAAAATTATCTCAGACAAAAATTGTAGATCATGTAATTATCTATAAAAAATGTATCAATACTTTTTTTTCTAAGAAATGAGTTTATAAATGTTATCACGTTTATGCAATCGTTTCTGTTGGTCTTTCGCATCACAAAAAAAAATTAAAAAAGAGTGTTGATGAAAAGTTCGGTGCCGGCTACAGACAATATTCTCGTAAAACAATGTCCAGGACAATGACAGGTTTGACGACGATGTTCATTTGAATGGCGATGTTTTTTTATCTCATAATTCTATCAATTTTTCTTATTGCAGATTTTAAAATAAATTCTGTTTTTTTTCGTATTTGTACTCTTTTTTCCTCTTAATTTTAAGTAAACTTTTAAACAAGTTATGACTTTGGTTTTCACCATGTGAAAGAGCATCTCAAACTCAATCCGAATCGGCAAAAAACTGGAAAATGAGTTTTTAACACCTAAGACCCCTTTTTTCGTAGACCAAGTCACATATATTGAATATAATTGAATATAATATAATAATTAAAATATTTTTACTTATATTACAGCTTTTTCCAACTAAAAATTCTGAAATAATTGAAAAATTGAATTGTTAGATCTCACAAACGGTGGCTCTTAGGAAAAAAGTATTCATACATTTTTTATAGATAATTATATGATCTACAATTTTTGTCTGAACTAATTTTATGATAAAACTTACCGTTTTGCAGAAAACCACGAAAAACCATTTTTTTTATCTTTGACCTCGAATAACTTTTTTTCCACGTACCGGATCGATGAGGACTTTTTAAATTTCATTTATAATTATGTTTTGAACAATTTTACCAATTTTCAGCTTTTTGGGAATTACTGTACCTTCACTCTTATTGTTTAGATGCAATAACTTATTCAATAAAATGTTACCTAAATAATATAAATATCAAAGTATAAAAATGCCTTTAAAGTATTAATTATTAGAATTAAATTATAATTCTTTATTAAAAGACACAATTGCTTGTATAAAAAGTATTGCACGTGTTTCGCCTTTATTTAAGCTGGTCAGATGGTGAAACTTGATGAAATTCGTAGTAATGCATATAAATGAGAAATATTTAGAAAATATAAAAGCTAAATTTAAATAAAAAGAATCGACGAATAAGGTGTAATGAAACTCCACCGACTAAGCTACACTATTTTTAATAAATTAAATCTTTTTATATGCGCTGTATAATATCAATTTTTTAATTTTTCGAATTTGTTAACAAAAATAACAATATTTTCTGATAAGCAAAAGCAATAAAATTCGGTAAACAATTATTTACCTTTCTTTTGGACGTCTATGAGTTCAAGAAATCATCACAATATACAGGGTGTCCCAGTGACTGTAGAGAACCTTTGAGGTAGTGATAAATGACACTTTTCTAAGACAAATTTTCAAATAACATTTTTGTCCCAAGTCCAAACCCTTTAAAGCAATTTTTTAAATTTCTGACTTCAACCAGCCATAGCTCCAATATTATTGATTTTTAAATTTAATGGATTATAACTTTTTACTTTATCATACGAAGTCTGAGAAAGTATTGTAATCGTGCAGAAAAAAAAACTTGAGATTTTGATGAATTTAGACATTTTGGGGTCCCAGAAGCGGAAAATTGTCATTTCCAAAAAATGTCTGTATGTATGTATGTATGTATAGATGTATGTATGTATGGATGTATGTATGTGGTTAAATTTTGTGTGCGCTCTACCTCAAAAAGTAATAGAAATTTTTTAACAAAATTTTGTATTTAGTACATAAATATTGAGACTTAGAGATGATTAGATTTTGGTTAAAATCGGTACACGGAAAAGCAAAATAAAACAATATTTTGTAAATATTTTTTAAAATTATTATTTTTAAAATTTTAGTTTTTAATCATATTCTCCTTCAAAATAATAATAAAAAAGTATTAATCAATAATCGTGTAAATATTCTATTTTTTTTTAAATTTTAACTTTTTAATATATTCTCGTCCAAAATAATATTTTTTTTAAATTATTTTAAATTTATTATTATTTAAAAGTATGATAAAGTTATGGGCATGGCCACATCCGATTTTTTAATGATCATTTCCTTATCTACTGATTAGGTTATAACCCCTTAACGTCTAGAATCGACGAATTTCGAGTTATAAATTAATTAAGTGAAAAAATGTTAAAAAATTCATGTTTTATTTTTTTCTCTTAAACAAAACGTTTAGAAAAAACTGACGGCCCAAACCGGGCAGGCAATTTAACGGGCTACAACTTTGGTCAAATACAGTTTTTTGGGAAACCAACCGTTTATAATGAAATTCTGAAAATAATGAACAAGATGTAGGTAAAAAAAAATTAAATTCACAAAATTGCTAAAAATCTCGATTTGATTTATAACATTATTTTTGTTTTACTGTCAAAACGTATTGTAGCGTTAAATGTTTAAGCGACATTGTTATAAAGCGTATTAGTTTATCGTTAATTACTTTATTAATTATTATATTGTTTATTTATTATTGTTAATCTTGTTATAATAATTAGTTTCTTTCGTTTTTGATTTTGCATACACCTTGTTCATTATTTTCAGAATTTCTGTGAAAACGGTTGATTTACCACAAAAATTTATTTCACCAAAGTTGTAGACCGTTAAATTCCGTATCCGGTTTAAGCCATCAGTTTTTTTCTAACACGTTTCGTTTAAGAGATATGGGCTTGCAAGAAAAGTAAAAAAAAATAATACCTGAATTTTTTTAACATTTTTTCCCTTAATTTAATTAATAACTCAAAATCCGTTAATTCAAGACGATAAGAGGTTATAACCTAATTTGTAGATAAGCGAATTATCTTTAAAAAAGTTCTAATCCATTAAGCCTAAAAATTCAATAATATCGGAGCTATGGCCGTTTGAAATCAGAAATTCAAAAAATTGATTAAAGAGATACTCCCCAAGGGTTTGGACTTAGACAAAAATTTTATTTGAAAATTTGTCCTAGAAAATTGTTTTTTTTTCACCACTTCAAAGGTTCTCCACGGTCACGGGAACACCCTGTATATTAAAATTATTAAGATTACCATATATTATTTGTTAGAAGTTTAGAAATCTAAATTTTTTTTAATCAGAAAAGTTTTCAAGTTTAACTATAATGTGCATTCAAAATGGCTAATTTTATATAAAAATTAAAATAAGTGACTTGAAAAAAGTGGCATCAAGTAATTATTAAATTTAATATATTTTTATAAATGTCTTTTTTTATAGCAGATGTTAAAGTAGGGTTTGTTCGATTTAAAACAATTGAACAAGTGACACTTTAACCGCAAGGGTAAATAACGTAGCATTCTAATATCAAAGGTAGATAAAGTACTTTATTTTTACTGATGTTACTATTGAAATTACAAAATAAGTTTGGTTTATTCTAAAATAATAATTTAATTTGTATTGGGATTTGTTATATCACAATGATAAAATTTAATTATCGATCTGGAAAAAAAATCAGATTTGCTTTCATTGTTTAAGAACAAAATTTACACCAAAATGCAAAAAGTGTCTGAGAGCTAAATGTACACATTTTTTTAAATGTAAACAGAATAACAAATTACTTAGTTACCGTCACCTTTGTACTAAAAATAAAAGTACTTTTGATCTTGCTACACCCTCCATATATCAAAATTATTTTTACATTTTTGTTCCTATTAAACAAAATGTACATTTACTCTCCGTTGTCAAAACTTTTGTGGGAAAATAGCTTGTACTGTTTCAAATAAAACTGTATTATAAAATCAAAAATACAATAATTTTAGCATTGATCTATTTTTAAAAAACACATTATTTTGATACAGTTAATATACAGTTATTCACAAAAGTATTCAGATGCTTCTATTTTATCAATGTACTTTTTGTAAATTATTTTTGGCATTTAAAAATCGCTTTTACAAAAATAATTTTCAGACATTTTTGACGTGATAACGTCTTATAAATTGATATACCGGCTGCACGCACGAAAAATTGTCACGTTCCGCAAGCGAGAGCGAGGAACAAGCGAGAGAGAGGCACGATCGGCTTTGCATCATACATACACATCATTTGAATTATTAAATGCCATTAAAAAAAACAGGTCCGGCATGTGGTTCGATCTCGCAAACCAAATGATGCAATTATGTTTCATGCACATAACGCACTAGGCTATTGAGGGTTAATGTAATAACGTAGTTTTAATTCGTATTATCTGTTACATAAACATAATTTAATTCAATTTTTAAATTAACACTCGGTTTACGGACGATAATTTTACGTGATTTTACGTCATAAGAAAACATAATTCAATTCAATTCATAAAATTTGCAATTTTTCATCAATGTTTTCTTATGACGTTATCACGTAAAATTATCGTCCGTAAACCGACTTTACAGACAACCCGAGTGCCACGTGTTTTTTTTGTAGATATTTTCATTCCCTTCATTTTTGTTTCCATACATTTTTTTATTCGTGGCCTCGTTTTCGACCGAGAATTACTTAAAGCAGTCTTGGTAAAATTCCCATGGAAATCCCTTAAAAAAACCATAAGAATACAATAGTGCATTTTTAATTTTATTAAAAAGTTTTACCAAGTCTTCGTTAAGTCACTCTCGATCAAAAACGAGGCAATAAAATAAAAAAATGTATATGAACAAAAATGAAGACAATGAAATTTGTGACAAAAAATGTCTAATAAGTATTACTGTAAAAACAATTTTTATATGATAAAAACAGTGTTCAAAGAAATAATTGACATTGTTAGCATAGGAGCGTCCGAATACTTTTGTTAGTAACTGTATACAACTAAATATACAAGGAAGTGTGAATACCCTAATTTGATGCATTTGCATTTGCATTTGCATTTGGTGATGCATTTCGGCATCTAACGCCGGATCTGAAAGATGGTCGTTGGGAACCGAAACGCGTCTGCTAAGAACAATAATAAAAAGTATAATGATAATTAAAAAATATTTCCTAAGCATATGGGTAATTTAATATCAATATCAGAATACGACAATTTATTATACTTCTTACTTTAAATCTAAATTAAAAATCTGAAATTCTCCGAATAGAATACTTATTGCCCTCTATCGGAGGATAGCTGACAACAATAAAATTTAAGGAAACTATTTACAGCTTGGATAAGTATAGATAACCCAAATTATCATCTGTAGTCTGCTTACGTTTACAAATTCACTGATAAATTTTATATTTATGGATTTCGGATAGAAAAATACATGAAAATTTAAATAAAATTATGTAGGTAAGCGACAAACCATACGCGATAAAAATATTATTGAATTTAAAAATCTTATTTACCAAAATTTTAATGTAAAATTATATTTATAATTTCCACACACTTTATTTCACTTCTCCGCACAGATGTCACTACATGAGCTATTTCAAGTTTGAAAATAATAAATATTATTTTAATTAATTTACCAATAGAAAATATTTTATTTAAACCTTTGTAACATTTTTTTACTCCTACTATCAGATCTTCATTATCAACATGAAACATAACAAAGTTGAATTTAATAATATATTGTTAGATAGATTTTAATATTTTTTTTAAATTTAAATTTTAAATTTAATACTAATTAACTTTGTTAATTTGATACCAAAGCCTGAGGAAATTATGGCGTTATCATAATATTTTTACACGCCCTGGAGTAAAAAGCAAAAAATAATAAATACAAAATATAAGACAATTTGCAAATATAGCAACCCACCAATATTGGAATTTTTAAATTGAATATTTTTTTGATTTTATTATATCAAACTTGAAGAGGTGAGTAGCTACAACTTACACCCTCAATTTCTTGCGAACGGATGCGTATATATCCCAGTGGCGGTTTTAAAGAACAGGCAAGGTAGGCCCGGCCTACCCAAAATTTAATGTACATAAATAATATTTTTTTTATGTACAATATAATTAATATTTTAATATTATAGACAATTAATATTTGTTATTTTTCATTATTTGCACTTAAAATTGCAATAACAACTGCAAAAATTAGCGTGTTTTATATTTTTATTTGTATCTGCTTCAAAGTATTATAGTGTAGGCACTGGCCTAGCTTGGTTTATATAGCGCAATTTAACAGTAAGACCGTGACGCCAGGTATTGCTATTGCGAGATCTCCTATCTTCACTTGCACTGTTATCAATACAAAAAGACATTTTTGATGAATTATTAAAAACGGACACAGTTTACGACAATGTCATAGACAGATTTGCAAAGAGCAAAAATAAGAGAATCGATCATTCTTTATAAATACTATAACATAATGTACAGTCACTCGAAAAAGTATTCGAACGTTCCTGTGTTAACAATGTGAATTGCTTCTTTTGGACACTGTTTTTATTATATAAAAATTGTTTTACAGCAATACTTATTAGACATGTTTTGTCGCAAATTTCATTGTCTTCATTTTTGTTCCTATACATTTTTTTATTTTGTTGCCTCGTTTTCGACCGAGAGTGACTTAAAGCAGACTCGGTAAAACTTTTTAATAAAGTTAAAAATGCACAATAGTTTTCTCAAGGGATTCCTATAGGAATTTCACCAAGACTGCTTTAAATCACTCTCGGTCGGAAACGAGGCGACGAATAAAAAAATGTTTGAAAACAAAAATGAAGGGAATGAAATTATCTACAAAAAATGTCTGAAAAGTATTTTTGTAAAACCAATTTTTATAAGCTAAAAAAAGTTTTCAAAAAGTACAATTTACATTGCTAACATAGGAGAGTCCGAATACTTTTTCGAGTAACTGTAAGTAATTCTATTATTTAAAAATAAAATAGCTTAATAGAGCATATTATTATAACTCAAGAAAATATTCACATCTTCCGCAGATTTTATCTATTTATAAAATATTGCTGGCCTACCCAAAATTTTTCCCCACGAGCCGCCACTGATATATCCTTAATATTTCAGAATTCCCTACTATAATCACATAAGATTTACCTCACCTCTCGTATCGATATCTGCCAATAGGTCCTTGTAAGTTAAAACAATAGTAAAGTAATATAATAACTTTAAAAAAAATTATTTTAGCAAACCATAAACAATATTTTCTTTCTTTGGTTTGTGGTTTTATGGGCAGTTTGATATGTGCGCCACTTAACCTTTATATCCACTTTCGAAGTTTAGTATCTCGAGAGTATTTTTACGAGTAAGAAAGCTTGGTGTATGGAGTCGGAATCGCTGATTGAAGAAATGTAAGCAGGGTATCAGTTAAACTGCATGAAATTTAACTTACAACTGCAACGCGTTTTTCTCGAAACTATTTTTTTCGAAACGTTTGTTACAAAATCTCAAGTTCTAATTAACAGATTTTCATGAAATTTAGCATGAATTTTCTTTATATATCCCTCTATCGTAGGTACCAATAAAAAAAAATAATTTTTAATTTTTACTACTTTTTAAAAATTCGAAAAAGTTAAAAAATAGCTGAGAAAAATCTACATCTTCTTGAGTAGCCGCTATTTTGCAAGAAAAAAAATTCTTTTTTATTTTTTCTGGTTCCTACCATAATGACATTTGTTCTGATACGGAACCTACCTTTTTTTATTTTTCATATGACCAGAAGGGTGGGAATCGTGACAAGATGGACACGATCTGTTTTTTCTTCCTCTACTTCAACAGCGTGTAACTTTGTGAAATATATTGTCGAGTTACAAGATATTTGGACCCACCCTGTACTCTTTTAAGAAAATTTGATAAATTGTAATTTGATTTGGTAAATTTGAAAAGAGTGCAAGGTGGGGAAACAAGAAAGGAAGATAAGAGCTTTTTGCCAAAAATGACCGCAGGAGCCAGTTGTGTGTGATTTTGGCTCTGTGAAATTTTTGAGATTGCGAATCTATTTTTGAAGTGGTGAATTATATTTGAATATTTATGAATATTTTGAATTTGATTTGGAATTGTAAATTTTGGTCGAAAGTGACCTCAACCGAGATTGTTTGTGAGTTTTTAGATTGATTAATTTTTTTTTACTTTCTTAATTATTAAAGAGAATTTTGTTTGAGTATAATTTTGGTTTGGATTTTGGAAGTTGGTTTTATTTGGATAATAAATTAAAATTAAAACTTAACGTAAGATATCGCATTCAAACTGATAGTAGGAAATCGCAAGTTCAATCCTGGAAGAAGTATTAAAATTTTATTTTTAATTATAAATTATTTGCGATTGAATTTTATTTGAAGATCATTTATTTTATTTTTGAAACTGGAATTAATATTATTTAGAAACTGAGAAGTCTCAACCCTTGAAAATTCACAACTGCTCCCGCACACCAGGGTTACCCGAGCAATACAAGTGGGTGGTAATTTTTGGATAAAAATATCATAGCAATATCTTTTTTTTTTAATTCTTAAAATATAAATAAAGAAATGATAAAAAAAATGTATAGTTAAACTATTAATTGTTTCTATTTTATCGACCGTCAAAAAACGACCGAAATTCGGACTTCTAGACTAGAATACCGACTTTTTTATGAAGTCGAGGAGTAAAATCTACTACATTATGTAAATTTTATCTGAAAAATAAAAAAGTAAACTTCTCTTGAGGTATATAATAGGTAGGTATCTGTTATTTAAGGCAGCATTCTAGTCTAGAAAGATGAAAAAAATTGAAAATTTTTATTTTCATATTTCGATAGTTTAGATATTCAAGAATATCTTCTTAAAAGGATTTTTTGAAATTCGAATTATTTTAAAAGTTATAGCCACTTTAGTGTCGCAGCAACTCGACCGGTTTGTCATTTGTCATTTTTCAGGGATATTTTTAAATTGTTTTACCTTACACAAAAATGGCTAATCATGCAGCCGTGTTAAAAGGTATATCTAAAATACATGTAAATTTAAATTTTTCAAATTAGATTTTTTCGAGAACTAATTTATAATCCAACAAAATTTTTGTTCTAATATGCTTAGAAAAGTGTCCTCTTTTCTATAGCGCAGTTAAAATTTTGAAATTCGTGATGAGGAAATTCTGACAGTTCCCTAACAAAATTTCAATTTTTACTATTTTAAAAAAATTTGCAAAAGTAAAGAAAATTGTAAAAAAACTTTTTTTCTTTTCAAACAGCCGCAATTTTGCAGAAAAACATTTTTTTCCAACTTTTTTTTAGTTAGTACGATAGCAGCATTTCTCTAGATTAATAAATCTTTTTCTTTTTTTATTTGAGATTATTAGGAAGGTTACAATCGTGACAAACTTCGCGCGCAATTTTTTTGAAACCTCTCACTTTATCAGCCTGTAACTTTTTTAACTTTTAATTTTTTCACTTTTTTTTATCGTGTATTCTTTCAACGTTAATAAATATCTTGTAAAATAATGAATAATAGAAATATTGCCTGTTTTCTCTTTATTGCACCTAAAAAAACACCTAAAATTCGTGCTTCTAGACTAGAATACCGCCTTAATAGACTACATCTGTTATTTAACACCAGTGCTGAAATTAATCACTTTCTACACTACTGTGCGTGAAAGAGTTATTACTTAACGGTAGTAAATAATAATTTACTGTAATACTACTCAGCTTACGAAGAAAACTTTGAAAAATTTGCATCCACGTGGGTTCCCTCCGACAAATTCCTGTGTCTTCGAAACAATAAATTAAAGACTATCAACAAAGACCATCTAAACGTACTCGTATGATTACAAACTTCTGAAAAATTCCACAGGTGCTGCTCCAATCAATAGCACAAGAAATGGGATCGCCTTTAGATCATTGTTCAATGAAAGTATAGCTGAAAAGTTTAAAGTACCCTCAGACAGTGGCATCTTTAAATTGTATAATGTAGTAAAAGACTAAAAATCACACTCGGAGAAATGTTTTTCTAACTTTTCTTTCAATTCATCGCGCATCAATTATGAAAATTATGAAAATGAATGCGAGATAATCTTTTCTCTGTGCTTTGCTATGTAGTTTTAAATAAACACAAAAAATATTGCAGCTAAAAATATCAAATAGACAAAGATACTACAAAAAATGTATTAGTCGAAATTCTCATTTCAATCAAAATAAGTTCTGGTTTTTACAGGAATTTTATTACATAAAATGATATTATACAATAAAATACAATTATTTTACATCTTGTATTTATTTTTGAGTAGATTGCAACGAAAATGTATCACATAAATATTAAAACTAACTATTATTTAATTAAAGCAAATTATGGCAATATATCTTACATTACTAAAACTTTTTATGAATATCGTCAATTTCTATATGCTCATTTTTACAAAAGAAAATTATTCATACTAAAAAAAGTAAAAAACCCAAAAAATTAAAAATAAATTTTCATACCTTTTTACTTGATTTTAAAACTAGAATAATGAAAATATAATAATCGAGATAGGGGTCGTTTTAATCTACTAAATAGATAAATTTCTAATTTAAACAGCATCCTAATAAGACACTGGTAGTCAGGACCGTCTTTAGAATCAGTAACAAATGAAACCATAGTACGAAAAATTATTAAATTCAAAAAAATTAGACTCACTACTTTATTTTCATTATTCTTGTTCATATTACTTCAAAAATTTTGTTTTTCAAAACAAGTTAAAAAATTTAATCTAAAAGGCATATTTCTAAAATTATCTAAGCCGCATTTATTTGTTTCAGCATATTTCACTTAGCTAACGATATTGCCGAAGTGCTGCACAAAAGTACCAAAACTTTAAAATAATAAATATTAAAATATTTAATGCAAATTAAATCGTGGGTTTATGTTTAGAGCTGGTAAAGCAACAACAAAAATTGCTCTGCGCCGTTTCAAAGCCATTTGTTGTAAGTATGATTGACCATAAACCAAAAAACCCAGCATATTACTAAAATGAGATCGCTTATTAAAGCTCATTAAAATTATTTTAAATAAAAAAGGCAGTGTTCAAGCTTCAAAAAATATAAGTAATATTTCGCAATTATTGAGTAGGTAGGTAATAAGAGCAAACTGTATGATTATCTGATCCTGGTTATTGCAGATATTTGGTTACTACCTTTTCAGTGATATTCATGTACGCGTATTTAAAATTACGCTATAGACAAAACAATAAATCTTTTAAAAATTAATAATCATTAGAGAAAAATAGAATTTTGCTTTATTAAAAGTTAATGTTCGGCTTTTAGAGGCTCAACAATTACAGACATGTACTAATAGTAGATTATATAACGAGGACGTAAAATAAATTATTAATAATGTACTATTTTATCCGATCTTAAGAAATTGACCAAATTAAATAAATTTAAATAAAATACAAAACAGGAAAAAATTAAAAAGTTATTATCACTTCTACCTTTCGTAAAAAACCAATTGATCAGATCGATTTCACGTGTATTATCGGGGGCATTTTATTTAACTTGCAACCTGGGAGAATCAGAATATTATTTTATCCTAATTAAATTTTCACCAATGACAACCTCCAGTGGTGCTACAACTTATACAATTGGAAGCAAATAAAGTACTTCGTTGCCGTTCGCGATCGTTTTGCATTAAATACAACTGGAATCAACAGTCTTGATAAAGTGAACTTTTTATGTTGTTTACTGAAAAAAATATTGTTAAACATTTTAAGCCTTCATTTAAATAATTTGCAAAATAGCTCTTTTGATTTTATAAACAGAGCAAATTCGACAAGTACAAACAGAAACAGAGTGCGTTTTTTCCAACTTTATATGTTCCTGTTTCAAGTTCAGCAAACAGGCAGCTATTTTGCTTTCAATCCCACCAGCAAAAAAATGTTTATTAAATAAGTACTAATTATCTTTTCCTTTTAACTAAAAAGACTAATGACTAAAATCTGTTTTATTTAAAAAATGTTGCTTTTAGTTACGATTAACCTCAACAAATGGCTCTCCTTTCGTTCCCCCCCCCCCCCTCACAAGTGACACTTTTGCTCCTAATAAAACAATTTACTGTTTTAAAATAAAATTATATTTGTTTTTTACTTTTTAAGTTAAAATTCTTACAAAATCAGTAAAACATAAAATAAAAATATTTATTGTAACTCTCGGATAAATCCATTTCTTTTCCACTTCTTCTAACCGTCATTGAAACCTTACATTGAAAAAGCTGCAAAAATCGTTAGAAATGCGAAAAAAGTATATACCTACATATAAACAAGTTTTGTATATATTCATTAAGGGCTAAAAATATATCAAGAGAATAATGAATGAATAAATAAAAAATTAATTAATTACTAAATAAATAAATGAAAAAAATTCACCGCTGGTTGATCGAACAGGCCAACAAGAAATCACATAATAAAAACTCCCTAGAGTAATTAAGCTACTCTATTACGATTTCTTTCTATGATCAAAATATCAACTTCTAGTCCCGTGTAAAATTTGTACTATGTAAAAAGTAGTAAAAATTATTTTTTCGTATTTCTTGTAGTTTCTGCAGTGCTTTCTTTGTAGTTTTTAAAAATTTAAATTATAAATAAAAATATAACATATCAAAGTGTCGCACTAGTGGAAGCTGTATACCAAATTTCGGTTCTCTATGATGTGGAGAAGTTAAAATATAGTTCCAAGTCTACACAATCACGCACACAACAGTCATATAAAGTTAAATAAAAACTTTTTTATAAATATGCATATTTCCAGGTCCGTAGCCTGGATACATTGGCAAAATGTTCTGAAAAATTTTTTTCCAATGTCAGAACCCTATTAAAAATGTTTGCAATATTACCAGTGACTACAGCAACTACCGAGAGATGTTTTTCTGGTTTAAAACTGGTATAAAACCTTATTTAAGAAATTCTACTGGTGAAGAAAGGCTAAACGGTCTAGCACTCATGAATATTCATATGAACATAAATTTTTATTTCGTTATTATAATAAATAATTTTGCGAATAAGAAATAGACGCTTAAATTTTTACATAAAAATAAATTAAATAATAAATATAGTGAGTTAATTTTACAAAAAAATTTTTAATTTCGAAAAATAAAATATTGAAAAAATTTTTAATAAAAATTCGCGGAAGGGGAATCCCGGAAAATTTTACTTTCTATAAGTGCCCCTCTGAAATGAAATCCTGGCTACGGACCTGCATATTTCTATATCCCGTTTGAAAAAATATAACATGTATTGTCAGAAGAGGCCAGAAAAATGGCCTGTTTAAAAATACTTCAGAATACTCTGCAATTTGGAAAGCGATAAATAAGCAAAAAAGTGGCAGAATGTAACATGGTTGCAGCTTAAGATTCCTTCCCGTAAGCTTAGAAATGAAAAATATTGTTTATGCATAAAATCTTGGATATAAAATATAATAAAAGAAAGATATAAAAGTTGTAATGTCATTTAGCGCAGGTAATTCAACTATATATTGAACTGGTGATTGATAAGTGTCATAATTATACATAATTTAGGGTAACTTAAAATTTAACTAAATTAAATTTAATTTTAAATTAAAATTTTAATTCAATTTAAATTAAATTTTTTAAAATTTGTCTGATCTTCCAGCAAAATTAAGTGGCAAAAATTACAAAAATGCGGAGGTCATATAATCTCCTTGTTAGTGAAACCAGGCATATTATACAGTATATACTAAACTTTAATCCACATTCACCAGTTCAAACGATAAGATATTAATTAAAACGCGAGAGGTTGATATATCCAAAATTTAGTGTACCTAAGAATTTTTGAGAATTCCTGGGAATACTTGGAGTGACTGTACTTGAATATCACAATCAATTAACCGTTCGAGAAAACGTCATAGAAAATAGAGAAATGCACCGCCTCGTCTCGCCCGTTTTCTCGCAATTCCTTTATTTGCATCCATAATCTGAATATAATCAAATATAACAATTTGAAAATAATAAAAATATTATCAAGATAATATGGCCAATAAAATACTATCTTTACAATTTTAAAATCACAGTCTTACCTCTACATATAAATTAAAAAATATTAACATCATCCCCATGTGGCCAGTCTGCCCTCACCGATAATTTATAGTAAAATTTGCTCTCTGAGATTTATATTACTACAGGACTCGCGTCCTTGATGTTGAGTAACGCCAATATCGAACTAAGCAACTTGAAATAAAATTAGCAAAGCATAACTATATTTTTGTCATGTTGGCCAATAAAATGATGCCCACAACTTCTCAATAATAGTAGGTATGTAACCGCAGTCCAGGATCACGACTACCCTAAAACTATTGATATTTACAAATTTATATATTTTTTATGCTTTTTATTGTGTGCTGTTAAATCTGAAGATGTTGTAAATCTACGATCACAAATTTGACAATGATAGGGCTTCTCCCCTGTGTGGATTCTTGTATGCACTTTAAGAGAAGACGATTGAGTAAACTTTTTACCACAAATAAAACACACGTAAGGTTTTTCTCCGGTGTGTGTTCTCATATGTTTTTCTAAATACTGATGTCTAGTGAACTGACGATCACATATGGTGCAAGTTGATAAATTTTCACCAGTATGGGTACGTGTATGTTCGTGTAAATACGCAGCCGTAGTAAACTTTTTATCGCAAGTAACACAGGAGAATTTTTCGCCAGTATGCTTCATCATATGCGTTTGTAATTCAGAAGCATAATTGCATACTTTATCACACATTGTGCACTTATAAGGTTGCTTACCAGTATGCTCTCGCATGTGCACTGTTAATTGGGATGAATGTGTAAACTTGGCATCGCACATCTTACAACTGACCTTTTCACCCGTGTGTTTGCGCATGTGCACATTCAGATGTGACGATTGAGTAAAGGTTTTGTCGCAGACTGAGCACGAGTAGGGTCTTTCTCCCGTATGTGTTTTTATATGCGAATTTAAAATATATGTGCTTGCAAACTTTTTGCCGCACGTTACACAACAAAATGGCTTCTCTCCGGTGTGCGTTCTCATGTGTACTTTTAAATCGGCTGCGGTTAAACACCGCCTATCACAGCAAGTACAAGCGTACGGTTTTTCCCCGGTATGAGATTTCATGTGCATAGTAAGTTCACCTTTTATCGTAAATCGTTTATTACAAACGGCACATTGAAACGGCTTTTCTCCAGTATGTCTACGAATGTGTTCGCGTAAATGAGAAGAGTGATAAAACCTTTTTTCACAATATTTACATTCAAACGGTTTCTCTCCCGTATGGGTCCTCATGTGAATACGTAAATTTGCGTTTTTTCTATAAGTCTTAGCACAAATTGTGCACGTAAACGGTTTGGCTTCAACCCCATTTGATTGCATCGACGATGGAGTTGGTGGGCGTACTTGAATACCAGTCGTACGTTTGATAACCTGTCTAGGTGGTTTAAATGTTGTTGTTTGCTGTTCTCCATTGTGTATTTCTGGAATCTGAATATTTTGTTGATCATGTTTAACATAAATTTGTTGTTGATGTTGTTGCTGATGTTGTTCAACTTTTACAAAATTTTGTTGCGTTTGTTGATGTTCAAGTTGATGATAATGATGCGCCTCAACTTGCGTTTGTGTGCTCATATAACTAACGGAAATTGCCGCTGAATCTGGCGTCGTACTTCGTGACGTAGTTGTATCTATTAAATGATCAGATTTTGATAATTCTTCATCGTTATCCAAAAAATGTTTTAAATGCAAATATTCGGCGTTTTGGGGTTCCTCGATTATACATGGTATATTTTCTTCGTTATTTGTTGTGGGAAACTCAAATTCAAATTTTGTCGGAGTTGTAAGTGGTCTTTGACCATTTAATGATTGTTTAGAAGCTTCATCGTGTAAGTGGCTTATATATCGTTGTAATGTGTTATCTGATTGCAGACAAATTGATCGAAAATCGTAAGCCACTCTTAAGCGGTCTATACATGTTGTACATATCAATGACGGAAGCCCTTCCTTCATCCATACCTGAAACAATTCCAATCGTTAGTGCAATTTCCACTTTTAAATAAAAATTTGCAAATTTTGTAAATATATAAGAAAGTTAACAAGACTTTTAACAAAACATTAAATTCGAAAAAAATAAATTATTAAAACGGAACGGCAAAATGGTACTTTGATTTTGCATCAAAGATCAATAGTACCGCAACAAATATTAACAGTGCCGCTTGCCGCGCCGTCGTAATGAAGATGCAGCTTTAGATACGTAAAAAGTTAGTATAATATTTGATAAGAACTTCCGCAATAATTATAATTATGTAAATTGAAGAGATAGCATGCAAAGTGGCTCCTATCTAATGAAATTATGGTAGATTACGGCGTAAATTACAAATATAAACATTAAATTTTATGGATCATTCAAGATTTCGCATGAAAATGGCTAAGAAACCCTTATACGATTATCTGTTTCCGTAAGGTTAGCTCCGCCCATGTGAGATCTACATAAGCAGTGAATCTTTGAGCTGATCCACTCGTTTAAAACATCCCTGAAGCAGCCCTCGAAAATTACAGATCTAGAAAGACAGAACTATAAAAAATAACAAAATCATATTTTAAATAAATTTATAATATTTCATTAGCAGTACCACAAATAATTATAATAATAATATAATTTATTATATTCCGCAATAATTATAATTACGTAAATTGAAGAGAGCATGCAAAGTGGCTCCTATCTAATGAAATTGTGGTAGATTACCGCGTAAATTACAAATATAAAAATTAAATTTTATGGATCATTCAAGATTTCGGATGGAAATGGCTAAGAAACCCTTATGCGATTATCTGGTTCCATAAGGTTGTCCCCGACCATGGGGGATCTACATAGGCAGTGAATCTTTGAACTGATCCACTCGTTTAAAACATCCCTAAAACGGCCCTCGAAAATTACAGATCTAGAAAGACGGGATTACAAAAATTAACGAAATTCTATTTTAAATAAATTTAGAATATATCATTAGCAGTGCCACAGCTAAGTCAACTGTGGGCGGATATGTAAAAAAACGAAACTTTAATATCGATTATTAATTCCAAAATGAAAGGAAAATGGAGAACTGTCACGTATGTGATCACACGATTTTAACTTTTTTCTATTGATTATTGGTAAAAGAACACTTTTCTAAGCATACTAGAACAAAAATTTTGTTGGATTATAAATTAGTTCTCGAAAAAATCAAATTTCAAAAATTTAAATTTACATGTATTTTAGATACACCTTTTAACACGGCTGCATGATTAACTATTTTTGTGTAAGACAAAACAATTTAAAAATATTCCTGAAGAATGGCAGAACTCGCCAAAGGTGGAACTCGAAAACACAGATCTATGTTTACCTGGAATCCGAGATTTGCCATAAATAAGTTATTTTATAAGGCCGAAGGCGCCCGGCGGCCTTGGTTTTTTGACTAACACATAAAATTTACTATATATTAATGTATTCCGATATTTTAATTAACCTAATAATTCGAAACCCATCGAAAACGCAATTAAAATTACGAATTTTAAAGCTTAAATCTTAACATTTCAATTTGTATGTTGAGTGGGTGGCCTACAGTACTGACTCTAGCAGAACTGGGTATATCAAGTTACACGCTCCTACTAATTCGCATTTTTAAAATGCCGTAATTTCGAAAACTATTGCATAATCCAAGAAAATTTTTGTGTTAATATACTCAGAAAATTGTCCTCTTTCCAATGTTCAATAGGAAAAAGTTCAATTCTTGTGATCATATACGTGACAGTAACCGGAAAATGGTTTATAAATTATGGATCAACATAAATTACATTACTTTCAAATTTTATATGAACTTTTATTGTATCTACTATAAAAACCTGTAGGGTCACTTAACGTTCTACACCCTAAAATTGTATGGTTTTATCGTGGTTCGAATTCAGAGTTACACATTATATTTCTTTTTCTTATTTTAGGCATAGTCCTGTTTTTCACAACATCAACCTCGGTGATTACTTTTAGTATATTAATTGGTTTACATCCAAAACAAGATGTGCCTGTAACCCTGTTTTACTGGAAATGGTATATCAAATGGTAATGGTAATACCATCAACTCCATCAACTTAGGGGGACGGACGGTTTTACGTGCTCTTCGAAACACAAAGACAAACATAAGAACGTTTGTTTCTCCAAGGATCTGAATTAGTAATCTTAGCATTAGTAATAGATAGCATTAACTACCGCGTTTTGTCTAATTATCACTTTGAATATTAGGTACTTGCTTATCAGCTAAGACTGATAGTCCTAACTCCTAACTCGATACATAAATTTACTTAGAATTGTAAGAATTTACGCTCATAGATAAGCCAATGGTACCCAACCCGTAATTCATAAGCCACATAATATGGTTCGAGGCAACTTTTGATGTAGATCATTTTATCAACTCAAACTTGGATATTTGTTGTCTCAAAATTATTTGCTTTACAAAATACAATACCCTGGTTAATATCCACAGTTGTTCTGAGATTTATTTTATATTTTAAAAAAAACTAAAAAAGTATGGATATTTTAAGGTTTTTCTATAAATTTCGGTAAAATCAAAATTTAAGAAAGCTGAGTTTTGAATCATTGCAGATAAAGATAAATATTAAGTTTCAGAAAATGGTGATAAAATTGGACTTAGCAACGAGGAATGGACCAAACTTGTGCCTTCCGAAATCAGTACGTCAGAACTTTCGAAGACTTCCTACAGATGGACGATGATGAGGCTGTTGTCGGAGAACACACAGACGACAGCATTGTAGAAAATTGTGTAAGCACGTTCACGAACACAAATGGCAATGAAGATGAAAACGATGAAGCAAATGGAATTTCAATTTTTGCAATTAAATCCGCTAGAGACGCTCCACCGATATATTGAGTTTTCAGTGGATATTGATAAAACAATTTTGGATAAGATAATATGTGAACTTGAAAAACATAATATACAAAATAATAAAACAAAATCAAAAAAATTTCTTATGTCTAATTCTTCTAGTTCTTTTTTATATTTTTTTTTACCTACAGCTTGTTCCTTCTTTCCAGAATTTGTGTGAAAACGGTTGGTTTCCCAAAAAAATTCATTTGACCAAAGTTGTAGCCCGTTAAATTCCCTATCCGGGTTAGGCCGTTAGTTTTTTTCTAAGACGTTTCCTTTAAGAGATACGGGGTTCACAAGAAAAGTAAAAAAAACAAAATCAGAGTTTTTTTAACATTTTTTCACTTAATTTAATTTATAACTCGAAAACCGTTTATTTTAGACGATAAGAGGATATAACCTAATTTGCAGATAAGCGAATGATCTTTAAAAAAGATCTAATCCGTTAAGTCTAAAAAATCAATAATATCGGAGCTATGGCCGTTTGAAATCAGAAATTTAAAATATTGCTTTAAAGGAAGGTACCTCCCAAGGGTTTGGACTTAGACAAAAAATTTATTTGAAAATTTGTCTTAGAAGTGTCCTTTATCACCACCTCAATGGTTCTCCACGGCCACGGGGACACCCTGTATATTTGAGTCAAACGAAAATTTCCAAAATAAGTTTGCTAACTCTGACAAAGTTTGACGTGAAGTGAAGTGTAGTCCCTGTGTGTAGTCCGTGGCTTAAACGCACACGCAGGTTCGTCGCGTTTATCTCTCCAAAATTTCAAAAGGGGGAAAATATCTCTACAATAAATTAATATTATATAGAGCAGTGCAAAAATAATTGTTACAGTTCAAACAAATCTAATGAATTTCTTTATTTTCTTTACATTCTATTTACATAATTATTCATCACTGTTTTCTATGTTATTTTATACCTCTATAAGTGAGAAAAACCATTTCTGCACCTTTGTAAGTGAGAAACTTGTCCAAGTAAAAAACCTCTATAAGTTAAAAAATTCCAGGTCCCTTGGACTCTCGCTTATCGAGAGTCAACTGTATAGCCTTCAGAACAGGCCTGTTTTCGTATGTATCCCTCTTTTAACGACAGTTTTACTATAAAATAACTTCAGCTTATTCTAACACTGTTCAAAAAATTACCTAAAAATGAGAGTAAGGGTTACTAAGTTACATTTTTATTTATTTTCCATATCGACCCATACAGCAATATCTATCGTAACACATTTTAGATGTTATTAACCACAGTAACTTAACTTATAGTTTTGACCGACAAGAATCATGCTTACTTACACTTATAAAATTATTAAAGCGTAACAACCAGTAATACAATTTTAGACTATAAATAGTTAATGCACTAGCAGGATTCTTGTCGGCCAAAAGTATAAACTAAGTTACTGCAGTCGGTAACATCAAAAATGAGTTACGATAGTCTTGTTTGCATGGTTGGCATAGCATTTATTAACATTCTATTATATTAAATACAAAAATATTGTAAACAAGATCTTTCAATTATTTATTTAGTTTGAATGTGCTTGGAAATTAAATTTGTTTGATTAAATACTTTTTTTCTATTCACAAGATCGCACCGAAGAAACAGGAATAGGGCTCAAAAATTATAACTAAAGCAGCATTACATTTTTACGCCTTTGGAATTTTTATACGATGACACAAGACGCACTGATATGATGGTGGGTTTGACAAAAGTAATTTAATATTTTATAATTTAAGCTCAAATTATATCCACAATTAAACCAAATTTGCCTCCGTTCCAGTCCAATCATAATGTAAAGAATTTAGTGATGTTTCTTAATGTTAATAAGTTTAATTAACAAAAACCCCTTTTTCACAATGTAATGACCAAATCAGTCCGAAACACTTAATTTTCCCAAAATCCCAACTATTTTCTGCACGATTACAATGTTTTCGCTTACTACGTATGATCAAGTAAAATGATTTACCTTGATTTTCCAGGCGTCTACAATATTTTACATACTTATTTTAAATTTTAGTGAAAGTCAAATATTGTTGATTTTCAAAATTACGAATTAACCTGTATAAAGTTACTGTTGCTATGGCAACCAAAAAAAGGCAAAAAAGCGCCAATAAGTAAATCTGGTTTTCTGTCGATTCAAATACCTAAACAAAAATAAAACTCGCGGCATAAACAAGTTTCGAGTTTTAAAAAATAAAAAAAAACATACACAATTGAACCAACCCCTGGGCGAGAAACTTCTCTGCAACCAAGCGTAATGGCCTTCATTATAATCAATAGTAATTAAAAAATTTCGCAAGTGATTTAAGGATTTCGTTAGAAATATGTTAAATTAAATTAAATTCCAAAAACTTACCACTTCTGATACACATGCGATTAATTTGTCACAAAATTTAATAGAATCATTATCGGATGCATTTGTGGGTGTTAAGGAACACTCAATTCGTAAACACGCTCGACAACAATCCGCGACATGAAACATATTATCAATTGTAAGTCCATTTGGACTGTTTCTTTCATGATAAACTAATTGAGCTGACATATAAATAACCTTAATTCTTTACTGTTTACAGACAAAATAATTTTCAGAACGGCAACCTGATGCAGTAAAACGGTTGGTGTCCGCGCTATTGCGGGAAATTCAAAACTTGCATATTCAAAAGAATTTATTTTATAATATACATAAAATTAATTAAAATACATAAATCACATGATTTGTTATCAAGTTAAAAAATTCAACTAGCAAAATTAAAAATGTTATCGTAACTGAAGTTTTAGATAATTTTAGGTGTCGGAGAATTTAAAATTATTGCTTTTTTAATTTTTGTACTTTATACAATGTATTCCTAATAATTTTCAGATCTTACATGAAGAGACTGTATACACTGTACCTATCGTACATAAATACGCAGTAAAAAATAATAAGAGTAAAATATATGTACACAACATCGAAAAGCAGCTTGAGACACCCGAAACATCATAAATCAATATCGAGGCAAAAGCTAATTATTAAAATTAATTAAAATAAGAATTAACCAAACTTCTAAGATTTATCACATTTTTATAAAATAATTTCAAAACCAGTTTCGTCAACTCATTCTTACTACAGCTAAAATAATTAAATAGGCGAATGGATCGAAAAATTAATTTACATTATAGCAATTTAAAAATAATCTATTCGGTTAAAATATGAATTAGGAACTTTCGAAATTAATATCGTTGAAAATATGAAAAGCAAACTAATAAAAACTAAAAAGAAAGTTCTGCAACTTTTGTTATTTTTTTTTACATGCTACGTAAAATGCTACATATTTTGTACGATTGCTACGATTACCACATCTCCACTTGAAATTCATTTTTTTTTTCATCTTTCACGATCACAATTTGTCTATATCAGATCCACTGCCTTCCACCTGCGCCTGTCATCCAATAAATTCAAAGAAATATATTTATGCACAAAAAACTCAAACGTCTATCTTATATTAAAATTAGCTATGGTAGTCGGCTTCCTGCTATTTTTAACTAGTGCGTGAGAGCATCAATTATTCAGCTTTCGACCACTCGCCCGTTCAATTATGAACTTAAACACTAATTTTACTAAAAAATTATTAAAATTACTTAGATCATTTACGTCAACAAATCCGTTATCATAATCATATAAGGTGATAACGTAACAAAAAAAATTTTGAGAAAGTCAAAAAAAAAGAAAATATTTTCTTAAACTTTTTTTGTTATATACCCCTTATTGATTATGGTAGCAAAATCATAATGCATCAAGATTCGTCTCGATGTGCATGATTCGACCCGATCGCTTTACTATATTTACACCACAGAAAACAGGTTTTTAGAAAACTGATTATATGGTAATATATTTCTGATGTTTTCTTAAATGAGTGGACAAATAAGCGGAAGTAGCAAAACTTCTACTACAAATAGTACAAGTGTAAGGTTTTTGACCGGTATGTTTTCGCATGTGAACATTAAGAGACGACGATTGGGTAAACTTTTTACCACAGACTTCACAAGTGAAGGGCTTTTCCCCGGTATGGGTGCGCAAGTGTTTCTCCAAATAAGTGGACCGCGTGAAAGTTCTTTCACATAAAGTACAATTAAATAAATTTTCGCCGGTGTGGGTTCGGATATGTTCCTGCAGATAAGCAGAAGTTGTAAATTTCTTATCACAAGTAATGCAAGTGAACTTTTCACCGGTATGTTTCATCATATGAGTTTGTAGTTCAGAAGAATAATTACAAATTTTATTGCACATGTTGCATTTATACGGCTGTTTTCCTGTATGTTCACGCATGTGAACCGTCAACTGCGAGGAATGTGCAAACTCCTGACCACAAACTTTACATGAGAACTTTTCACCTGTATGCTTTTTCATGTGAACCGTCAGGTGTGAACTTTGCGTAAAAGATTTCTGGCATACCTGGCACGACCACGGACGATCTCCGGTGTGGGTTTTTAAGTGAGAATTCAAAATGTAGCCGCTTGTGAATTTTTTGGAACAAAATTTACAAGCAAAAGGTTTTTCACCTGTGTGTGTTCGCATGTGTACCTGTAAATCTGAAGCCTTTATGTAGCGTTTTTCGCAACAATTGCAGGCGTATGGTTTTTCGCCTGTATGAATTCTCATGTGAACGGTCAGTTCGGCGGTGATTGTGAAGCGTTTCATACAAACCATACACTGAAAAGGTTTCTCGCCGGTGTGCCTTCGAATGTGTTCGCGTAAATGAGACGAATGGTAGAACTTTTTATCACAATATTTACACTCAAATGGTTTCTCGCCCGTGTGAGTTCTCATATGAATTTTCAAATTTGCGTTTTTGGCGTATTTTTTTCCACAAACTTCACAAGTGAACTTGTAAGGATCTTCTACAATTATGGTGGTCTTACTTTGTTGTGCTTCGAGTCGTGCAGCTGCTGGCGTTAGAGTGGGGTATTGTGGTAGCGGCTGGGTTTGAGTTTTCACCGATCTAGTGTTGACTATTTTTTTGGGCACTTTGTCGATTCTAGCAAATCCTGTTGTTGCAATAGAATCTGGAGTTGCACTGCGCGAATTGTCGTTAATGTTTGACGAACGCGATAATTCTTCATTATCCAAAAAATGTTTTATGCTGGTGTAATCGGAAATTTGCGGTGAATTTTGTAACAATTTTGTTTGGTCGATGTTGTGCGGGATGACAAATTCGCTTAAGCTGTTGTAAACTTGTCCATTTATTGCTTTATGTTCGTTAAAATATTGTTGAAGAGTGCTATCGGACTGCAGACATAGAATTCTAAAATCGTACGCTATCCTCAATTTGTCGACACATGTGTTACAAATAAAAGAAGGAAAATTTTCTTTCAGCCAAGCCTGAAAATAAAATGTTACCGTCGCCGTCCCAAGTGCATTTTAAAACTTACTACTTCCGATATGCAAGACAGCAATTTATCACTTAATTTAATTGTATCGACATCGACAACCGAGGTAGATGTAAGAGGAGTTTCGATTCTTAAACAAGCGCGACAACAATCCGTAAAATGAAAAGCGCTATTCATATTTTCCTATTATAGGAAAAGCAAATTAAGCAAAAATTTGTAAAATTAAAAACAAGTAAATCTGTTTTTGCTGTCAATGTCAAAACAAAATCGTTCCAAGCCGTAACCATTTAAAATTAAACTTACTAAATTCGTCTGGGATGTGGGGAATTTTATACAACACAGTTGCAAGATCGGATTGGCTAGTAAATCTTTTTAAAAAAATTGTCACTTCTTTAAATGGCAAAAAAATAAAGCATTTCTTTTTGATAAATCAATTAACACCCCCCCCCCCCCCGAACTAAGACCAGCATTATTGATGGGGCTAATCAGATACAAGCAACCAATACAGTATTCGTATTACATTTTTACGATTTTTGTCTTTTTTTACCAAAATTTGGAAATATAACAAAATTTCATTAGGTGATTTCTAAATTTGTGAGACCGCACATAAGCATTTGAACGCTGGCAAGCAAGGTTTTTATTTGATGCCCAAATATTGTCAAATCAGGCAAAATTGATTTACAAGTTTAGTGATTTTTATTACAGGTAACTGTAAGTCAAACGTTTTTTATTTTTTGTTACCAAGATTGGTAATCCGGCATCGATTGTTTAGAAATAAACTTGGTTAATTTTGTTTATTTACAAATTCAAATCATGTATCAAATTTCGCAATGTTGTCGAGTTTGTCTTCGTATGGAAAATGCTTTAACACACATATCCGTTGTAGATAGGGATAATATATCATTTATAGCAAAATTAACTGCTTGCATATCTGATGTGGTAAGAAATTTATTCTTCATCCTTTGTGTGGATATTTTTTAACAATGCTCAAATACTTTAGACATGGCAAAGAGATCGATTTCCATTACTAATTTGCTTATTATGCATAGAAAAATTACGATCTTCATATGAATTCAGATCTCTGTGCTTACAAACGGATTCGACATTACAACGTTACTTACATCAAGAGGATGGCGAACCAAAAACAAATCCAAGCTGTGGATCCTTGGTGGCACCTACAAAATTTGATTTCGGATTACAAACTGACAATAATACTTTAACCAATATTAATCAAGAGACTCACACCGAGTATATGAGCTTAAAACATTTTTTAGATGAAACTGTCGAATTGGATAGAAATTCATTCAGCGTTTCCAGTAAAAACATCTCCACTCTCACAGATGTACATACAACGACCGGTAAGAACTTTAATTTACTTAAAAAATATAAATGCTGTTTATTATTATGCTCACCTTTCGGGCTATCTTTTTAAATCTCGAAGCAATGAAAAGCAATCGTTTCATTTAAGATAAAACGGTAGATTTTCATTAATCGGCTTAAAGCTTAATACTACTTGGTGTTCTGTTATAACAGACCTAGACCGACCTATTTGGTTTGTAATAACGGAAGTACATTAAATTTGATAAAAATTCACCTAAATTATATAGACAAGCTGTTTTCGTTTGTTCGTTTTAAGTGGAAGTCAGTTATAGCCGAACACCACCGTATTTACATTTCAAAAATGGTAATCATAATCGATAAATTTCCCATTAGTTATTTTGGAAATATTTAAAATATTTTGCTTTCTTGTAGGTGAGTTAATGGTAAATTCGTCTGAACCAACCAATGCTGAACATTTAATTTCATCTGAACAGGCAGTTTCAGAGCAAATCGACGAAAGTAATATAAATAATGAAAACCCCCTTCAAACCCTTAAAACTACAATTAGCACCGAAACTCAAACACCTTACGCTTTAATGACACAATCAAATGATCCAATACCTCAGCAAAAATCAACTCCAAAACGCTATCCGTGTAATATATGTAACAAAGATTACAGCAATTATTCCAACTTACGATCTCATAAAAAATCACATTCCGGAGAAAAGCCATTTGAATGTAAATACTGTGATAAAAGATTTTTGCACCCCCATCATTTGAGGGAACACATTCGGCGACACACGGGCGAAAAGCCTTATGCTTGTAGTTTATGTGATAAGAGATTTACGATAAGAGGAGAGGTTACTATGCACATGAGGTCTCATACCGGTGAAAAACCGTACGCATGCACGTTCTGTGATAAAAAGTGTTCAACTCATTCCGATTTAAAAGTACATGTTCGTACCCATACTGGAGAAAAGCCCTTTATTTGTAATATTTGTGATAAAAGATTTGCTAGTTCGTATATTTTAAATGCACACACCAAAACTCACACCGGCGAAAAACCTTACAAATGCAATATTTGCTGTAAAAGTTTTGCGCAGTCGTCTCAGTTGACCGTACACTTCCGTACTCATACCGGAGAAAAGCCCTATTTATGTAAGCATTGCGATCAACGCTTTACGAGGAATACGGAACTAACCATACACATGCGTGAGCACACCGGAAAGGTTCCTTATTCTTGCAGTATTTGCAATCGCGGATTTGTGTATCAGTCGCATTTTCAAGCTCATATGATTAAACATTCTGGAGAAAAACCTTATCAATGTGATACATGTGAGAAGAAATTCACAACGGCGTCTTACTTACAAGAACACATTAGAAAACACACCGGTCAAAAACTGTTCTCCTGTATGCACTGTGATAAGACATTTACGCGTGCTGGTTTTTTACAAAAACATTTAAGGAAGCATACAGGCGAGAAGCCGTTCCCGTGTAATATTTGCAATAAGCGATTTTCATCTTCCAATTATTTGAGTACTCATATGAAAAAACACACTGCTTCTCAACCGATTCTTATAAATAACATCGGTGTTCACAATAATTCCATTATACAATAAGGTACTAACAATTTCAATTTTTTTAAATTTTCATTAGTACGAAAAACAACAGATTTTTGTTAGATTTTAAAACAAACCCCATCTTTTCGTACTAATTTTTATTATATTTTTACTACCTTTAAAAATTGTCATTTAATACCTCAAAGATTGTCGAGAAAACTAAGTGTACTTGCCACTTGGTTGATGACGTCTGCGATAACAATCCAACACTAATTGTTAGCCTACTACGATGATGCTTTGTACTAATTATTGTTATTGAATATCTACTACATGAGGATTATACCTATATATACTAAACAATATTAAATATATTGCTTTTTCATATAAAACCCCTAAATTTTATTCTCGTTTCTTCCATCTAATTGTCAATACTCTCTACAAAGTTGCTTGCGATAGTATTGCAATATGATTAAAAGGCCCAAAGCATTCCTATAATCGGAAAGGCAATAACCGATTTTTAATTTATTGTAACATTTGTAAATATTAACTAAATATATAAAATATATCGCTTTATCGAAGAGAAATTGCCGATGCTTCTCATTTTTAAACTAGCAGGGAGAACCGCTCAAGTTTAACTGTAGGATCGGGATAAACTTTAGTCTTGAAAACAGCACTAAAATTAAGCGAATACTTGAATACAAGATCCCTGGGACCCGCAGGAATAGTTTTTATCTTCCATTATCTTTTGGCGTACTGAAAGAAAAAAACTGAAGTACCTGAAGTATTACATTTAAACTTTTAAACACTATTTTCTTAAAAACGGTTGCTCAAGCACTTTAAAAAACAGGTTTACTTAATTTTAATGTTTGTTGACCTACCAAAGCTTATCTCGATTATCCCGAAGGTTCTCCTCGTAAATACAGCTTCCATGTTTTACATAACTTTATACATCATGGTATGTGCCATTTTATATTTTTTATAAATTTAGCTATAAGCTATTCATTGTTGTAATTAATTTAAATTATACTTTTATTGATTTATTTAAAAGAAATTATTTTTTCAAGAGTATTAATAAATTTTAAATAGTATTTATTTATTATAATTGTGATTTTAATTTTTATTTAAAATATTAACGATATTAAATTAATAAGTTTATAAAACTGCTTCAAAATGTGATTAGACTTTAAAAATAAATATGTACCAGTCAATTTGACTATTTTTTGGCTATTGCCTCCTGAGTTCCCAGTTAAAAAATACAACGGAAGCAGGGCCGTCCTAAGATATATGACGCCTCTGGCCAAAACTAATGCGCCTCTCTTCAAAAGAAAACACAAATCTAAAATAGACAAAGTCAATCTATTACTATTAACCTAAACGAAAACATAAAATTCATACAAAATTAAAGAATATTTATACAGTGTCTCCCCGGATATATTTTACATAATTTTAGGTGGTGATAGATAACACCTTTCTAAGAAACATTTTTAACAAAAATTTTTTTCTGAATTCATGCCTTTGAACCTCTTTAAAGCATTTTTTTTTAATTTCTACCTTCATGTGGTCATAGCCCAGAAAACATTGATTTTTGGATAAAAATGGATTAGTGCTTTTTTTAAACAGCGTGAAATAACCAAAAACTAAATTAAATCATTTTTTGGATAAAATAAACGACTTTCGAATTATGAAAAAAAAGTAGGTAAAAAAAATGTTGAAAAATTGGAGCTTTTTTTATTTTGGTTTTTTTCAAAACTCTGTATCTTTTAACTGAAACGTTTTACAAAAATTTCGACGCCTCATTCCGGATAGGAAATTTAACAGACAACTTTTGTTTAGTAAAAATTTTTGAAAAACCAATCCATTTCACAGGAAATAATAAGGCAAAAAATTAAATTCACAAAATTTTTATTTTTATTGAAAAATTATTTTATTAATTAAGGTTAATCTATTACATTATTTAAGTAAATCTTCAAAATGACTACCCTCAATTTCAATACCCAGTAGTGATTATTTTATAAGTATTAATTAATAAAATAATTTTTCTATTTACTATATTCTGATTTTCTGTAAAAGGGATTGATTTTTCAAAAAAATTCACTAGACAGAAGTTGTAGTCCGTTAAATTTACTTTCCGAAATGGGGCGTTAGAATTTTTGTAATATAAAATATTTCGTTTAAAAGATAGTTTTGAAAAAAACCAAAATAAAAGAATCTCGAGTTTTTTAACATTTTTTTACTTACTTTAATTTATAACTCGAAAGCCATTAATTTTAGACAAAAGGTTTAAATCTAATTTATAGATTATTTCACTCTCTTTAAAAAAGCACTAATCAATTTTTACCCAAAAATCAATATTTTCTGGGCTATGGCCACATGAAGGTGAAAATTTAACAAAAATGCTTTAAAGAGGTCTAACTCTCGAAGGCTTGAATTTAGAAAAAAAAATTTTGTTAAAAATGTTTCTTAGAAAAGTGTCCTTTATCAACGCCTAAGTTTTTAAAGTGTATCCTGAGACACCCTGTAAAACAGAAACAAACTTTAGAGTAAACAAAAAACAATAGTACATTATGCCACAAAGGGATCAATTTTTGACCTGAGGGTAAAGGTTTGTTTGCACGAGGCTTTAGCCGAGGGCAACAATTACCCTCAGGTCAAAAGTCACTTTATTCCCAAGGTGCATATACTATTTTTTGCAATTGCGAGAGGTAAAGTAGGAACTCCACCAATTACGAAACTTAAAGCATAAGTTTTAATTTTTTAATTAAAAATACCCTCAGATATTTATTAGGGTATTTTTAAGGCTAAAAAAGATCAAAATAAAAATTGCCGCCCTCAAAAAGTTTGCGCCCCGGGACTATAGCCCATTTAGCCCTGTTGTTAAGGTGATCCTGAACGAAAATCAAGATATCTTCAAAATGCTCTCATTGTTGAATCAAAATATGGGTCTGCAAATTTTTTCTCGTCTATATTCCAACAAGATGCGTAGGCAAACAATAAAATTTATTAAAAACGGTAAAATTATACAATAGGTTTCAGAAAATATGTCATATACCAGAAAAGTTTGACTTTTTGGGTTTCTTTGGACGAGTGATTCCTACATAACCCATAACTTCGATGGGTTTAATTCCTGGAATCTCTTGTTTAATCGTGTTGGTAATTTCGGCTTGAAAACCTTGAGCCCCGGCGGCAGCTGCTTCTTCCGCATATTCTGGTGGAGCAGCCGCTGCAGCTTTCTCTGCAGCTTTGACGGCTCCTTCAAATACACACATTGCTTCAGCTTTTGCGAGCTTGTCCACCGCTTCCAGCATATCAGTTTGTTGTTCGTGTCGAAGATCTGCTGTAATATCTACATTACTGGTGTGTGCATCTGTAACAATGGACTCGTGGGTTTTAACTACCGAAAGAAGCGAAGGCGATTCTAAATTTACAATATTCTCTCCCGAAAATATATCATCACGCCGCCTTTGCAATTCTTTTTCTACAGTCCGATCGAACCATTCCATTAGAGATTCTTTCCTCGGAGAACGTGGATTCGGATCCTCCGAAGCGGCGTTCCTTATTGACTGATTTAAAAGAAAACTTGAATTGATGGTGCTTGAAGTTTGGTCTAGTATATTATTATCTGTAAATACGTTTCTTTCCAAGTATTTGTCTGGTAACCTTAGCTAAAACAAAAATTTATCACAAAAAATCATTTTTTGAATATGGATTTAATACTCCTCGTGCCTGTTCTCTGAAAATACTGCTAATATCGACTGGATCACTTATCTGGACGTCACTAGGCATCCAACTTAAATTATAATCGATTTGGGAACCAAATGTTTCGTGATGTAAAGGTAACGAAGCGTTTGCTTTTGGTGTTGAATAAGATGGCATGTAAGGCCCTCTAAATCCAGATTCAAAGGAATTAACTGAAACTGGGCTCTAAAAATTTGGTTGATAAGTTTAATACATTTGATTACTTTCGTTTTTGAGTTACCAACAAGTCTGCAGTATTGACTGAACTTCTACTTGAATATTCTAAAGGTGATCTATCATGGGGCATTTGCAATGTTGTAGGTGGTGATCGTCGTACAGAATTGTTTGAGACTCTAGCTAACATACGCATCCTATTGGGAGAGCGATTCGAATTATTTAATCTCTCTTGCTCTTGCCTCGACCGTTGCTTGAAATTTAATTTAAATATATATTAAGTATAATTATTGCAATTTTTCAATTCTTGGAAGTAAAATTCATTTTTATAAAGTACTTACCATATTTGGAGAATCTTCCACTGTTATTATAACTCGACGTGGTTCCATCGTGATTTTATACTTACGCCGCGCCGTACAAAAATTTTTAGTTAAATATTGATGACACTTAAATCACGACGAACAGTGTGATTTTCATGTTTTTGTTTTATAATGAATCAAAATTGCTGGTGCTTGTACGAGAAGCACGATAGTATACCTACTGAAAGAATTTTTTGGTAACTCTAACTTCAGGTATAATGAATTATGTTATAGCATAGAATAATAATAGCATTTTGCCCTATGTAGTAACCCACCTCGCCTTAGACAAGCAAACCCTTAATTCATTGTATTTGGTAAAATAAATAAAATTAATTGAGATTTAGGTCTTTTCTAAACCATTTAAATTGTTCAACGTTTCAGGCCGTTATTGACTACAACACAATAAACAAGTATTCAACTTTTATCAACGATTTATGTAAGTACATAAAATATCAAGTTGCAGGTCACAGGTTTAGAATCACTGCATTCATTATAATTTTAAATTCAATAGTTTTTATCTGAACAAGTTAACTAAACAATAATATTTATTAAGCTTTTAGCGAAGTTTATCGCTTTCATTCTAATTTGAATGAATGAACCGGGAGTTCAACCTTATTCTAAATTCTACAAGCTCTAATCTGAAAATTACGCCATTACTCTCGCAGTGCTTACTCTAGAGTTAGTTCTTCTTGTTAATAAGTTAGTAGTTAGTTATACATTTTTTTATCTATGTTAGTGAGTATTTATTCGGGTTGTGAGGGGCCATAAAGCACAAAGAAACTCCCAGTTTATGATTTTTTGATTATTTCTCGAAAATTAAACTAAACAAATGTTAAAATAATAAATTTTAACTGTTCATGAAGAATACATACTTACATAGAAACATAATATTTAAAAAACACTAAAAATGACAATAATACATATTTAACAGGTTAGAACTTAGAATATTTGAATAAACAATATAAAGAATTCTGAAAAATTACGTTACTATAGAAGTAATAAAAAAATTTTAAAATAAAAGGTATTGTAATACAATATAAAGGCCTCTATTTCACAATTATTTTTAATCATCAGTCGTATATAACATAAGAAAAACGTAGAAATAATATACCAAACAAAGATTGACAAAATTAAAAATCAAAAATTCAAGAAATTTATTATACTTTAAAATGAATGTGTGTGCTTACCAAATAGCCAAAAACTAAACATGTTACGTGTCTGACTGAAATTTTTAGGTTAAATAAATGAAAATGAATCCTTAACCTATACTATAGGTTGTGAAGTGGATGCGCACAGCGCCTTTCAAATTTTACCACGTTAAAAGCAAACGTAAATAAAAGAAAAAAAATATTTTCAAATTTAGTTTTTGAAGTGATTTTCCTTAGTGATGTCTAAGTTTTACTGGCGTATGTTATACTTGGTATAGATATTGTCTTATAAAACTGTTCCTTTTGAGCTTGAAGAAGGTATTCATTATTTTTGTTTTATTGTAGCATATGAAGTTCTTCAATGCTCTGCCGTTTCCGTTTAATATTATTTCCGATTAGTCTTCGTTGTGTATGCCAACTATATTATCTATCGACACTCTTCCAATTCTGGCGTTGAAGTCTCCTTCTATAACAAGACAATCTGTTTTTCTGGTGTTTTTTACTACTTTTTGTAGTTCTTCATAGAATTCTTCAGCGTCTTCTTTTTTCCCTCATCTGTTGCATACGTGTTTTTTGCATCTTTTGCAATCTATTTATCTGTCTATTGTGCATCTTAATGTAAATTCCCTCGTTTATGAAGTTGTAGAAATCTATGCGAGTTTTCCACTTCCTATTGATTAAAATCGCAACGCCTAGAGGCTCTATGATCTTGTGGAACTTTACTGTATATCATTGTGTATTCTTCTAGTTTCCAGGTGGTCTTTAATTTTTTCTTCATTTATAATAGCAATATCTATTTTTCTTTCCTTCAACGGCAGCTGGAGTTTTTCGATCTTATTCCCCACACCACGTACATTCCAGCAAGAAAGCAAAGAGGTTAAAATTTGGTGTTTTTAAAAATTCTTAAAAAATTTAAATGCCTTTGTTGTTGCTTAAATCGACGTATTTTAATGCGTCGAGTTCGAAAAACACGCGTGAACCTGATGAACACTCTTGCAACTAATACGAAATTAGTGGTAGTCAAATTGGCATAAAATTTGTTTACTTTAAAGCCCTATAAAATTTAAAATATGATACTTACAAGAAATCTACGTATACTTTTCAAATTTTCTGCTTAATCTTATGCAAAAAAACATTGAAAAAGCGGCTGATTTGAAACTTTTAATTTTGAGGATCAAAAAATAGCAAAGGATCTTTGGTTTTTTAAAAATCTTTAGAAAATTTAGTTGTTTTTTTTGTTGCTTAAATCGACGTATTTTAATGCGTAGACTTCGAAAAACTCGCGTGAACCTGATGAATACTCTTGCAATCGCTACCAAATACGAAATTAGTGATGATCAAATTGGCTTGACAGCAAAGAAGTTAACGTTTTGGTTTTTTATAAATTCTTAGAAAATTTTAATACTTTTGTTGTTGCTTAAATTGACGTATTTTAATGCGTAAAGTTTGAAAAACACGCGTGAACCTGATGAATACTCTTGCAACCGCCGTAAAATACAAAATTAGTGATGGTTAAATTGGCATAAAATTTGTTCACTTTAAAGCCTCATAAATTTTAAAATATCATACTTACAAGAAATTTACGTATATCTTTCAATTTTTCTTTTTTATCTATGCAAGAAAACATTGAAGAAGCGTCTGTTTTGGAATTTTCCATTTTTAGGGACAAAAAATAGCAAAAGGGTTAACCTTTGATTTTTTTAAAATCTCTAGAAAATTTAGTTGTCTTTTTTGTTGCTTAAATCGACGTATTTTAATGCGTAGACTTTGAAAAACATGCGTCAACCTGATGAATACTCTTGCAATCGCCACAAAATACGAGATTAGTGTTGGTCAAATTGGCTTGATAGCAAAGAGGTTAACGTTTAGTTTTTTAAAAATTCTTTAAAAATGTATGCTTTTGTTGTTCCTTAAATTGTCGTATTTTAATGCGTAAAGTTAGAAAAACACACGTGAACGTGAGAACACTCTTGCAACCGCCGCAAAATACAAAATTAGTGATGGTCAAATTGGCACAAAATTTGTTCACTTTAAAGCCCCATAAAATTTAAAATATCATACTTACGAGAAATCTGCGTATACCTTTCAATTTTTCTTCTTTATCTATGCAAGAAAACATTGAACATGCTCTTTTTGCTACTCAAATCAATGTATTTTAAGGCGTAGAGTTTTAAAAACACGCGTGAACATGACTAAAACTCTTGCAACCTTGTGAAAAAATTGTAAAAGCTCCTGGAGATTGGCTTAAATATACCATAGGCCACGTAAACTTTAAAAAAGCATACTTAAGAGAAATCTGTGATTGCTCTTGGGGGTTTTCTGCTCAAATTATGCAAGAAAAAATTGAAAAAGTTTCTGAAGATTCGCTTAAATAAGCCGTTAAGCCACATAAACCTTAAAATGGCATAAAATAATAAAACCTAACAAAATGTTAAAATAATAAATTTTAACTGTCAAGTAAATAATTACATACTACAAAGAAACATAATATTTAAAGTAACCAAAATGACAAATTTATTTATAAATTAAAATTTATTATTTTAACTTTTTGTTAGGTTTTATTATTTTAACATCACATACTACTAAATACCACATAAATACTTAAAAAATTCTAAAAACTTTTTTAAGTTATTTTCTATTTTAAAATGGCATACTTAGGAGCAATCGACGTTTGCTTTTGGACTTTTCTGCTCAAATTATGTAAGAAAAAATTAAAAAAGCTTCTGAAGATTGGCTTAAATAATCCGTAAGTATTATTCTAAAACTGCCAAAACTGCAACCATCGGCGTCATTGGTTTTTGATAGTAAAAAAAAGGAATTTCCAGGCTTTGGTTACTCTGATTGGATCAACCCTAAGTTGACTCTAGATTCACGATCCGGTTAGAAGAATTGTTTCTCCCGGCTCTTTCTTCACTGCCATCAGCTGAGAGCGCGACCATAGCTAAAGGCTCAGATATGCTAGGAGGTATAGGGAAAATTCTAGATCTCCCCAGTAACCTCCATTGACTCTTCTCCCTCCTGTTCCTTCTTTTTTCCCAGTTATTTAAAGGTGATCATGGAAAAGTTTAAGTAGGGCTTGTATCGAATTTCCTGGATTTTACTCCAGGATAATTCATCGAGCAGCAAAATTAATTACTGACCCTTTACGTCAGACTTCTTGCCCAACACAGATCCGATCTTAGTTCTGGTTTTGAACCAATACAATTTATTAAAGAAGAAATTGTACAATATTTTGTTCAATATCTGCTGTACGTAAGTAAATTTTAGTAAATTGAAGGAAATCTTAGGAATACTATTATTGATGACCGCTTCTTTTGTTTTTCCTGAATTTTCGAAAGGAAATCTTAAGGCAATCCAATTGATTCTCTTAAGAATCTCGTAAAAGAAAATCTAGTGTACAAAAGTTTGCCTTGTAATTCGCCCTCGCGAATAGCTAACAGCTTGGTAAAATGTTACCATAACAATGTTTAGTTGATGTTTAATCAATAGTAATACGAATGACGGTTTTGTTGTCCAGGTAACATTTCTAATAAACAAATTGCTTCATTTTGTAAATAAGTATCATAAACTTAAATGTGTTGACATAAATATTTGACATTCTTGAATATATTTTTGCTGAAATGCCTGCTTACCAAGAAGAGCCGGTCATTGATGTTACGTCTCCTGATTCCTCGATATTAATTACGACATTGTCTACTCCATCGTCAGAACAAAGTATTTCTCAAGAATCCGATTCCGACAGTAGTATTTATCATGCTAATGATTTAAACTATGCAAAAATTTTAGAAATACCAATCGAGCCAAGTTTGAAAGACATTTTGGTAATATTTTTCTTTACTCTTCGTGGAAATAAAAATTGTACTTTTCAGATAAGCTCGACGGGCACTAACGATTTAGACAGCATTGTTAAGGTAAAACTGCAAGTTTTTGCAGTTGACTTATGTCTTCAACATCTTAGTATTTACACCCCCAATTTAACTGAGCTAATATTGGACGGAAGCGTTTTATTATCGTTGAGAGATTTGGGATGTGATTTGAAAAATCTTAAAATTCTACGTGTATGTCGTTGTAATCTTACAAGTTTGGACGGAATGTTTGGTCTAGAAAGCCTGGTGGAGTTGTATGCCGGAAATAACAGAATCGAAGATTTAAGTCCTTGCGCTTTTTTACCATACATTCGAATTTTAGATTTAAGAAAGTAATATTTCAAGAAATTTTTATTTCAACTTTTAGAATAAATTTGATATTTTTATAGAAATTATATTAAGGATATTAACACGGTAAGTTTTTTAGTCGTGTGTCCATATTTGGAACACATAGTACTTGATGAGAACGACGAACTGGTTAATACAGAGGAATATAGAGCGGTCGTTAAAAATATGCTTCCAAATTTAATCACCCTTGATAATATAGATTTTCGTAAAGGTACATAATGTTTATACAATATTTTTAAAAGTTTTAAATAAAAATATGTGTATAGAAGAAATGACGAAAATTAAGCAGAAAGAACCTGAAGTTTCGGGAACGTCGGTACAAGGCAGTTCATTTTCTAAAGAAGTATTTGTAGTTAGACAAAACTCATTGAATCAATTTCAACACTTCTTTTGCAGCATTTTTTACCTCAAATAAACACAAAACCGAAGAATGCTAATTTAAGTGGACGTTCTTCCTCGATTGATGGTGGTACGCAATTTTCTGTTAATTTTCTTCCGAAAGTTATGCTATCTCAACCCCAAAGACCTTCTTCTACACATTCTACTATTACTTCGTGTAAGAATTTCATAATCAGAAAAACTAAAAATATTTTTTTTAATTTCTTGATTATTTTATTTTTAGCTTCAGTTACTTTCTTGCCAGATATAAACCAAAAGACGGTAAGATAGAACACATAAAAGGCATATAATAAAACAAACAAAAAATGGAAATCAAACATTATTTCCAACAAAATCAAAATTCAAGTGCAAGCACAATTTTTTAAATATAATTATACAAATTGTTTACTTCTTTACAATATATTATATTTATTTGATTATATAAAATATATATATATTTGTTAATTTTGCGTGTTTAAATTGTTTTATCGCACAGTATGCAAAGGAGATTGGTATCAATTGTAAAAAGTATCAATAACTTGCACGAGAAAGTATGAAAACGGTAATTTTATACTATCACTAGTAATTTTACACATTCACTGAAATGACTTTTTAGTTCTTCCTCACAAGCTCACCTGGGGAAAAAATTGAAGTGCGGGTAAAAACCGTAGTTAAAAAATTTTAAAAAAATATAAATTATATAGTTCAGCTCGCCCTCTCCCTCCTCTCTTCGCCCCAAAGTGAAATTCTTGTTACTCTCTTGAAAATAAATCACGATATTATTGAAAAAAATGTAATTTAGCCTCTCCGCTTTAAAGTGAAGTTTGATTTGATTTAATTATTTGCAAAATTATTTTATAGTTTATACATTAAAATATTTCCATAACTTAAAATTATCGTACAAGAAAAAAAGCTTAATACCGAATTCATAAAAAATAAAATTACATACATTTTGGCATTAAAATTAGATAACATTTGTACTTAGTTATGGCAACTAATGTTTTGGTCAGTATAATTTATTAATTTGGTCAATATTATGTATTATTTTGGTCAGTATAAATAGAAAAGTTACAGTGGGCCCTAAATTGGGCACTAATAATACCTGTGTACGTACTCTAAGTTAATAATCCTTTAGGATTATGTAATTTATTTAGTTTTAAGTTAATAATCGTTAAGAATTATAGCGTGTAATTAATTATAACATCGCAAATATCACAGAGTCGAGTGCACATCGAGGGAGATCCACCCCCTTCCTAGTAGCACATTTTGCCAAGTAGGACCAGTCTGGAGGGATGTTTTTAGTGAGTACAAGCTAAACAGCAAATCTCGGATGCATCCTAAAATCTAGTCATCTAATCGCGGTAAGGATTCCTAGTTAAGTTTCTAATTTTAATAATCTTATATCATCCGCTTATGATTTAGAAAAAGTTCAAAATCATACGGTGATCGTAAACGGTGCATCTAGAATTATTCTTATTTCTTTATAATTCGAATTGTCGGTTAATAATTTAGCTTCTTTTTCAACACGATCAAACGAATTTCGCATCCTTGTTATAAATTGTTATCAACATTTTGTAATGATTTGCTATTACTATTTATTGGCTCTTAACGATTATTTAGCAATTATAAAAAAGATTGAACTAATGCTAATTTACTTGTAAAAATTTTTCTACAATTTTTGTAGAAAAATTTAAATTTAAAGTTTTACTACACAAATGAACAAGTTTTGAGGCCCCCCAAAATTCGGAGGACCCAAGCGCGCGCTTCATGCGCCTGTGCGATAATCCGCCATTGCAGTACTCGATAAATACAAAGTAAAAATTAAAAAGAGTTTTTTTGCATTTTTCAAAATTTTCTTCATGGTGTTAATCGTGTTATTAACATTTTTTCTACATTTTCTATGGAATCTGAGATTTTATTATTTCTTTGAGCTTTAGTTCTAAACACAACATCGTGGTATTTGTAAATCATCATAAAAAAAGGTTTCTTGAAGCTATTTAAGATTGGAATAAAATTAAACAATCAGATTGTTGACCTTTTTAAGACGCTGCGCTGTGGATCAGAGCTGTACAAAGCACTTGGTGAAAGTAATTTAATCACCAATTACCAAATGCTTTGTCTGTGCTTGAAATACCAAATACAATTTTTGTTATATTGTACAGAAACTTTTTTAAGTCACTGTATATCTGAAACGGTGCGACAAAATAAAAAATGAATGTATACAAAAATGAAGAGAATAAAATTTGCAACAAAAAAGGTTTAGGCCGCGTTCGATTTGGCACTTACAACGCTTTTTTCGCTTTACGAAAAAAGCGTGTGAAATATGCGTTTGATTTGGAAAAGGGCGTGTCTACGTGCGTCCAAACCGAACGGGGTTTTTAATGATTTTAGTGAAAATTTAAAATTTACTGGTGGTACTTAACCTAACTAAATTTTTTAGTATAATAATAAGTGTAATCAGTGAAATAATTATTAATTATAATAATTAACGATTTTTTGTAGCATCAATCATGAGGGTTAAAATCATATTAACAATGTTCTCCATATTTTGATTTTTTTATTCAACAATAAATTATTAATGCGTTTATATCGTGGACCCTCCATTTTAATTTGTAAATTATAGTTATCTCAACTATAATTTACAAATTATAATTAATATGCACTTTATAAACTAAATATTATGTCACGTTGCGTTGTACCACAAAAGTTTAAAATAATTAAAGCAAACGCAAACGTGTGTATAAAAATTAAAGCAAACAAATTCAAATTGAAATTCAAAATTAAATTCAAATTCATTCGCAATTCTGACACCACAGCGCCACGCTTTCGCCGACCCACCTAAAATGAAAAAGCTCGAAAAAGCGAACTAGGCTTTTAAAATGGGCGGAGCCTAAGCATTTGAAAGCACGCAAAAGTCCCAAATCGAACGGGTAAAAAGTGTTTGTTGGCGCTTTCAAGCGAAAAAAGTGCCAAATCGAACACGGCCTTAATAAGCAACGCTGTAAAAGTTTTTTTTATGACTAAAACAGTCTTCAAAAGGAACAATTTATTTTTTTTGTGTAACTGCACCTAAATATCTTTGTCCTTAGAGCTATTACTAACGAATACCTAAAAAATTGATTCTTGAAGCTACAAGTATTACAGTTTAAGATTGGAATAAAATTAAATCAATCAGTTTTTTTTACTTTTTCAAGACGCTGCGCTGTGGATCAATGCTGTACAAAGCACTTGGTGAAAGTAATTCAATCCCCAATTATCAAATACTTTGTGCTTGAAATACCAAATTCAATTTTTATTTCATTGTACAGAAACTTTTTTAAACCACTGTATCTCTGAAACGGTGCGACGAAATAAAAAAATGAATGTATGCAAAAATGAAGAGAATAAAATTTACAACAAAAAATGTTGAATAACCGTTGCTGTAAAAGTAATTTTTATAACTAAAAAAGTCTTCAAAAGAAACAATTTATTTTTTTTTGTATAACTGGACCTGAATATCATTGTCCCTAGAGCTATTACTAACGAATACATAAAAAAATGTTTCTTGAAGCTACAAGTATTACAGTATAAAATTGCAATAGAATTAAATTAATCGATCAAAGCTATACAAAGCACTCAGTGAAAGTAATTCAATCACCAATTACCAAATACGTTGTTTGTGCTTAAAATACCAAATACTAAAATGTTCTTAATGGCAATTTTTATTGTATCGTAAATAAACTTTTTTAAACCACTGTATCTCTGAAACGGTGCGACGAAATAAAAAAATGAATATATACAAAAATGTAGGGAATAAAATTTACAACAAAAATTGTTTAATAAGCATCACTGTAAAAGTTATTTTTATGACTAAAACAGTCTGCAAAAAAACAACTTATTTTTTTGTGTGTAACTGAACTTGAATACTATCGTCCCTAGAGCTATTACTAACGAATACATCACTTCTAACTATCGCTACGAAAGAAATTATATTTTACTTTTGCCGCACTCAGTAGTAAAACCGTAGCGCAAACTTAATTTTTCTGCTATTGGTGCAACTGATTTTGTAATTAAAAAACTTTGACACAAAATATTTTGAAACATGCCACCTAAATTAACAGTTTCCCAAAATGTGATAGATGTGAGTATTTTCAATAAATTCATATTTATATTAAGTTCCTTGAAATATCTAAAGCTCTAAGTTTGATTTAACTAAACATTTGACAATCAAAACGACAAACATATGTTTTATTTACTGTATCATTCTTATAGAGACTCTCACAAGTCAAAGAGCTTTGTTCCGGTAATCTTTATGGAGTTTTATACAAGAATACTCTGTATATAATTGGTTTTTATAAACACGATGAACAAAAATTTGACATTTTGCACAGTCTTCCAACCGAAGTAGATTTATATGGTATCGTCGAGGTGCACGATGGATTGATAAATGAAGAAAAAGTTAAACAAACAATATGCGAAGTAGACGTTACCGATACTCCCATTTATATTTCATGTAAAATAGCCACCGATGACAATGTCTTACAAGCATATTATAATGTGAATAATCGTTTAGAGAAGGCTCCTTATGAAGTGATAAGCGAATATGCCATTTATTCGCAATTTTTACATGTACGTCTAATGGTGCAATTGCCTTTTTCGTCTGAATTTGCTACAGGATCAATAAAAGATGGATTTGCTTCGTTACGTAAACAGCTTGCTCATGGACAAGTGGTGTTTAATTTTCCAAAAACTAATGTTTACATGATGGGTAGCGATAATGAAAACACTTTAATTGGACTAACGGGTGATCCTTCCGTTGGAGAAATTTGTAAACAATCCACAGAAGCTAGTGAGGGTTGTGCTCCAAGTTACAAGAAAAAGAAAGAAAGCAGTTTACAAATCGTGAGTGTGAAATTAAAAGTAATCTTAGCATAAAGGTAACAAATTTTAGGACGTCTTGAGAGTAGTTATGTTTAAAAAAATCACGAGGGATTCGACATTAGATAACTTAAAGTTACATGCGCCGATTGTTCACGTTGACAAAAGTAACTTTTGTGCTAAGCTTTGATAGCATGTACATTTTGATTTAAATTTTAGGAAACTACAAGTCGTTAGCATTAACAATTAATATAGATGCTCTTTCGTTAGTTCATAGAGAATCGAAAGTTGTGGAATTGTACTCTGTGTTAGTAGAAAGTTGCTGTCGTTATTTAAGATTGTTAGAACATCAATTTTTGAAAAAGTTTAATGCATGTGAAGGCAATTATAAAAACATATCAGAAATGGAAACGTTTCACTTTTTTCCTGAACCCTGTGGTCACTTCGTAACCAGAACATACTTCAAAAATGAATCAGATGAAGATCTAAGTAAGCTTCATATTTTTCTGAATTTACAAGACAAACAAGTTTTTTTGTAGAGGAAGATAGACATCTGCTGCACATTAAGTTCTTGTTACCTCTAAATCGACCGTACTTTAAACGAGCAAATAGATTTATTTTTAAAGGGGATGTTCAAGGAGGTGGGCCTTTGGTGAATGTACACGAAGAGATAAATCCCACCGATAATGGTAAATTATGTAAATTTTTTTTGATAACAAAATTAAGTTTTGTCCCTGTTTTTGTAGAATATGAAAAATTGAAACGAACATTTTGGAAAATTCAAAAATTTACCCTCTCTGCACCTAATATTAATATTTCAAGTTCAAAATTATTTAGATTGGAGAAATGCTGTTAAACTTTTGTCTCAATAAATTTTTAATATTGTTATACATGATTTATTCGTGTGGTTATATGTATTGTGTTTTTAGGAGGTGAAATTGTTCTTGTTACGGGTAAATACAGCTACTATCACTACTGCCAGAACAATATGGACGACAATGGTTGGGGGTGTGCGTATCGTTCATTGCAAACTTTAGCTTCTTGGTTTTGTTGGCAGGGTTATACTGATAAGGTTGTGCCTACTTTTCACGATATTCAGAAATGTCTTGTTGATATCGGAGATAAACCTTCAAATTTTATTGGCTCTAAACAATGGATTGGTTCCACCGAAGTTAATTTCGTTTTAAATACATTGATGGATGTTACTTGTAAGATTTTGTATATTAGTTCGGGAGAAGAAATGGGTTCAAAGGGACCAGATTTGGTTAATCATTTTAAGGTGAATGGATCTCCTGTGATGATTGGTAATTTTGTATAAAAAATTGTGTGCCATTAGGTTAATTTATATTTTTTGTAGGAGGTGGTGTTTTGGCTCATACTATACTGGGTGTAGATTACAACAACGTTACAGGAGATGTCAAGTTTTTGATTTTGGATCCTCATTATACCGGATCTGATGATTTAATCACAATACAGAAAAAGGGTTGGTGTGGTTGGAAGGGAGTTAATTTTTGGGATAAGTCTGCTTATTACAATATGTGTTTACCACAAGTACCACAGTGCATTTAATTGTTAATATATTTGTTATTACATAAATAACGCAATAATGGTTTATTACACTTTGCGTGCTAAACCTTTTAGCTATTTATAAATGGATATATTTTTTATTAATCAAAATGTTATGTATACGTGTTGGTTCAATAAAAAATGATGGTTTAATTTTTAATTCAAATTTATAATTTGTCTATTTTCTAGATTGAATCAGCTTGTTCAGTTCTTAATGTTACTCGATTCCAAACATGCAATTCGATCGGCCATGTGTACCAATGTTTTAATCGTTCACGAAATAATCAAAAAAATTACTAATCATAGTGTGAGATGTTACAGATATGGATTTGTGGAGAGTTACCAAGATAATTTTTCCCCGTCAATTGCATTTTATGTAAGGAACAACGTAGAGATTTTGAAATAGTGGCGTTCGTCTTAGAATTTACTGCAGAATGTTGAGTTAAAATTTTGTAAAGATATTATTAACTTATTTTTTTTCGTTGCCACCATCGAAGATTCTTTTAATGAGGAATCTTGTGAAAAGGCTGATATATTAATTATTATAATCAATAGATAAGTGGTTTAGGTAGTGTAACTCAATATTAATCATACCAAATTTTGAACGTCACTAATCTGTTCCCTAGCGTACCCATAAAGATACCGTTAACATTATCCAGGAATTATTAGAAAATAATAAAACTAAACTGGTAGTTATTGAAGAAATTTTAATCGCCTAAACTTTAATTTGCCTCAAACAAAATTATTTTAAATGTAATGAAAAATTTTATCTTCAAAAGGATGGTTTACCTATGGAAAACCTTTTATCTTGCTTACTAGCCGATATTTTTATGGATCATCTCGAAACAAAAATTCTTTGCTTAGATTTCAAAAAACATAATTTATTGGTATAGATCCGTTGATGACATTATTTGTTTCGATGGTTCCCTCAGACAATTAGATCAACTTTTTGACTTTATTAACAAACAACACAATAATATTAAATTTACTAATGAAATAGAAGTGAACAATAGAATCAATTACTTGAATCTCACAATAAGCACTCTTGATATTTTTCATAAACCTACAGAAGCTGATTTAGTAATTCATAATAATTCTGCGCATCCTTTTACACATAAAATTGCTTCTTTTCACGCTTTTCTCAATCGTCTGATTAAAATTCGCCTAAGTAAAGTAAATTTAAAAAAAGAATTAGGCAGAATTTATATCGCGATTTCTAATGGATACCAAATCACTCTTCATAACTTATGCCAAATTAAACAAAAAATTCTATCGAACTCAATATATCTGAATATTTGAAAAAAAACCAACGCAACTTTAATGCCATCACTTTTCTCGGAAACAAGCCAAACAAAATTGTTAATTATTTAAAAAAATAAAAAATACAACATCGCTTTAAAACGGACAATAAACTTAACAAATTCATTAATAACGCGAAATTAAAATCGGACATTTTAACTAAATCAGAGGTTTATGAGCTCACTTGTGAATGCTCTCAAAAATATATTGGTCATACCAGTAGATTTTTCAAAACACGATTTAATGAACACACGCGATCTCACAGACTTACAGATGGAAAATCGACTTTCGCGAAAAACCTACTAGACACAAACCATAAATAGGGGGAGGTCGAAATTTTGCACATTGAAAAAAAAAGTAAAAAACTGGAATTTTTTGAAGCTATGGAAATTAATAAATTAAAATATTCATCTTCACTACTAAATAGTTGATTTGATTTAAATAACTCACCCCTACTAAATTTTAATAAATAATACCCTCCCGCTTCTAACTTACCCTGCATCCACTTACATTATTTTTTTTTATATGAATTATATCCCTACCCTCTAGTAAATTCACACTAAAATATACAATTTTTTCAAAAATATCCCCCTTCTACCCTCTCTTTTCTCTTGCAATTTGGACGATACGGAATTTTCTCGTTTCTCTTTCTAGTTCATCGCCTGATGATGCCATAGTATGGTGAAAACGTTTGCGATAATATACATACTGTGTATTTATATTGTGTTAACTCTCTAGTTCTAAAAAGTGTTTGTGCATTTTTTGGTTTTTCTAAAAAATTTGATATATTTATTATTAGCACCACAATTCTTGTGTTGTGGTCTGCATCTAAACTTGTACTTGCAGGAATAGTTGAACAGAACACGATACATTATTTCAAAACGCTGAAATTTTTATGCTTAAAAAAATTAAATTAGCTTATTTTCTATATTTTATTTGTACCGGTTGATAGTATAACAATCAAAATTTTTCAACATCAAAAAAACAATTTAGAAATTCTACATTTACTTGGATATCAAAAAAATAAATGATACATTTTCTAGAAACAAACTCAAAAATTATAGTTATTTTTGAGAAAAATTTTTTTATGGTGTACAAAATAACAACTAAATACTAATTTTACAAGAATTTAACAAAAATAATAGACTATGTAGGAATGGTTATGGTGGAATTAAAAAGTTGATTTATGATTAATTAATAATCAAATAACTTACAAAGACTAGTTTAAAACGATGTCAACAAATTGCTAGTGAAATGTAAACTAAACAATAAATTTGCACAGCCTATTAAACATATAATACAGTAAGGCACGTCACAATACGTAAAAATATGAAAATTCGTAAATTTGTGTGAATTGCAAAATGACTTATTAACTTCCTTTCAATAAGCCATACGCAGCACCTAATGCCCAACTGATCTCATGGCCGTTCACTTTCTTGAACAACTAAAACCAAGAAATTAATTTAAATAAAAAGTGGTTGGAAAAACACTTACAAATAATTTGGTGTCAGGTCGAAGACCAAAACCATTTTGAAGTAAAGACCAAATGAACGTCAAATCCAAACACATAAAAGGTTGTTCCGTATTTGCCGTCTTACACACTGTAAAAAAAAGAATGAAGAATTTTATGATTGAATACTAAATTTCACATACCTGCTTCTGCTTGCTCTTTAAAGTCGGAAACCTTCAGTTGTCCGCCTTTAAGCCCATCTAGAAATAACAAAATTTTCAATAATGCTCAATTTCATAATCACAACCTTACCGATAAGTCCAACTTCAGAAGCCCTATCGAAGTAATAACTGAAAGCATTAATTTGTTTTTGGGGTAATTCGCCTATGGCTTTGGCCTTCAACTTGACATAGTTTGTGATCAACTCAGAACAATCACTAAAACTAACAATGGGGGTTTCTTCTGCAACTCGATAAGCATTTCCAGGGGTTTTCAAAGTAGGATAATTATCTTGCAATCCGGAAACAAAATAATCCGATCCACCAAAACTAAACTTTTTATTTTTAATAATCGGATTAACACATTCGCTAGTTACATTCTTAGCATCCCCTTGATTACTAGTAATTATTTCTTTTCTTGCTGCCATCAAACCTAAACCAAGGTAACTATGCGTGAAAACAGGTATAGTACCTTGTGGAGCAATTGCTTGATGAATATATTCCTTTTGAGAAAGTGTTTCAGGTGTTGTCGGTGAAAATGTTACCTGTGTAGAACCACCCCCAAGATCTAGCGCAGCAACAGTTTTTTCAGGATTTCCACCAATCCGTTCTAAAATATAATTGAACCTAAGTTATAATCACATAATATTTAAAAATAATTTACCAAGCAAAAAGTTCACTGTAAACCAAGAAAATATTCCCTCATCAGTTCCATCCATTATTTCAACAGATTTGTCATTGGTCAAAAATGGAACTCTATCGAAAAGGTTTTTGACCGAATTCAACAGGTTTTCGGCTTTGTGTGGTGGTAGTAGACGTAACCCAGCAGTTGCTCTTAAAATTAAAGGAGTTTTGGTCCAATATTTTTCGGGAATTTCTTTCTTGGCTAATTCCAACAGAGAATTAATTGAAGCAACGCCCTAATAAAAATTAAAACATATTCAGTGTGGCCTATACACGGTAAATTCTAACGTTTCAAAAAACAAATTAGATAAAAATTTTATAAATACTTATTAAGTTACTAACTAGGAATGCAAGAAAGCTATAACACTAAAGTAAGATTGATATAAATTAAGGTGGACGCCGAGGTTTGTACTATCTTCCGAGAGTGTTAATAGTCCTTTATCCAGGCCCCCGAAATGTTCAAAAGCAAAAATTCTTTGAAAGTAAAACATTTGAATTTTGAAAATAAAATAAGTATATTTTAAAACCTAGCACTTCTTGAAGAAAAATTCAATTTCTGGAAACAAAAATGATTAAATGTGAATGATTTGTCAAAGAATTCATTAGATACATTGGCAAAATGTTCTGAAGAATTTTTTTCTAATGTCAAAACCCTATTAAAAATATTTGCAATATTACCAGAGACTACAGCAACTGCCGAGAGAAGTTTTTCTAGTTTAAAACGAATAAAAATTTATTTAAGAAAGGCTAAACGGTCTAGCACTCATGAATATTCATAGGAATATAAATTTTGATTCCGTTATTATAATTAATAATTTTGCGAATAAGAAAGGCGCTTAATTTTTTATGTAATGTTTGTTTGAAATATAAATAAATTAAATAATAAATGAGTTAATTTTACAAAAATAGTTTTAATAAATCTAGAAAAATAAAATATTGAAAAATTTGTTTGTAACAGTAAAAATTCCCAGAAGGGGAACCCCCGAAAATTTTACTTTTTACAAGTGCCCCCTCCGAAATGAAATCCTGGCTACGGGCCTGCCTTTATCTATTTATAAGTCGGCTTTTATGACATGGTAGATTGTCTTCTGACATCTAACTTCCAAAAGGAAGGTGATATTATTTAGTCATCTATAATGTTACCTGAGGCCAGCAGCTGGACATTTGGTATGTAAGTATGAACGGTACTTTAACTATCGAACCCACGACTACGACATTGCAATCAAAATGTAGTGTTTTTTTATATACATAAATATATACTTTGTTATTTACAATAGCATATATTTAAAAAAAGACTTCTACTTAATATGTATAAAATGTCCACTTATACCTATATACCGGCATCCTTGTAATTTACCGGTAGTTTGAATTGTGTAATATAGAATTTCTATGTTAGTGTAGATATCAAAGTTTTTATTGATGGAACTGAAAAAACACATACTATGTAGGCGTAGAATTGGTCTACACACAAGAGAGATTTCGTTGGTAAATCCTTAGAGCTTTAAGCATAGTCAAAAAGTTGTCCAATAACTAGCATTAATTTAAACCTTACATAGCAACCAATCAACGAAATTGTCACTTAAATATATTAATAATGAGTTTCACAAAGGTATTTTAACATTTAAGCTATGATTAAATTTATAACCGAGGGGGGTTAACTGGAAATATCCTATACAAGTGAAAGAAAATCTTAGGATGTCGTAAAAGAAATACAAAAATTTATAACCAATCATAACCATAGTTACAACAATTAAATCACATTGTTATGTATGGGGCATTCCACGGCAAATCAACCATTTTTGAACCAGACCCCTTTTAATTTGGCTAAAATTTTTATATGTTATACTATTCCACTAGAAACGTTTCTGTAAATTTTTTCTAAACAAATATTTTTGTTCGGTCGCCTTTCCAATGAAACGGAAGGGAAGTTTAAAGGTTTTTCCGGTATATTTTCGAAGTTCAAGGTCCAATACAAATGAAATTATAATGGGACCTCTACTTGGAACTATACTTGATTCAACGCAAAAAGAATTTTTAAAATCGGTTTATAAATAACGCAGTTCTGAGGTTCTGAGGAACATAAAAAAAAAATACAACCTCCTTTTTTGAAGTCGGTTAAAAAAATAATTTTTTTTAAATTATGTTTTCTTTCAAATGCTCATAACTTTTTCAAAAACTGATTAATCAAGACATTGTTTTTTCAAATTTTTGTTTTTGAACGTGCTCTTCAGAAAAAAACATTCAGTCATATTCTATGAAATTTTTCAGTTTTTCAGAAAAACACATAAATTTTTCAAGGTTCACATTTTTGATTTATTTATTTATTTTTTTTTTTTTTTTTCTAATAAAATTTGGTTTATTCTGCATCCACATGTTCTTGTTCATAACTTTATATTTTATAGCAGCACTTAGACTTAAAAGTTAAGCTTCCCTTCAATTGCATTTCAATTAAGGGCCAGTTATATAAATTTAGGGTCAGGGTTAAACCAAGGTTAACTAAAAGTGCAGCTGCTGCAACGGAATAAAGAGTGAATTAATCCTGGTTTAATTCTAATCCTAGCTTTATAATGCAACTGGTTCTAATAAGCGGCACTTAACGATTTAAGGGGTTATTGTACAGTGGTAACGGGCAAAATGAAAGACTTTTTCCGATCTTTTTTTGACACGATAATAAATATTTATTTAAAAACCGTTAATTACATCGATTAGTATATGTTTTGGGATATGTGTTAAATTTTTTCATAGAAAAATATTTGAAAATAGCATAACTACAGCTGTATTCCCAAAGCGCCTCTTTTTGTGCATCACTTTGCGATGGTCACCATAACTCGAAAGCGATTCATCGGAGACCAGAATTTCAAAAAAATTTCGTTAGTATATTGTATTGTCTAGTAGATAATAGAAAGATTTGACAAAATTTAGATTTAAAAAGAAATGGCGACATTTTAATAAAAAGTTTATGCTTTAAAGGTGTTAAATTTTCGATCTTTTTGCTTTAAAAGAAAATTGCTTTAAAAATTTGAAAATCCTTCGGTATCTACTAGACAATTCGATATAATAACGAAATTTTTTTAAAATTCTGGATTCAGATGAATCACTCTCGAGTTATCTTGACCATCACAGTGATGCCCAAAAAAAAGCGCTCCGGGAATATATCTGTAATACTGCTATTTCCAAATATTTTTCTATGAAAAAATTTAACACATATCCCAAAACATATACCAATCAATGTAATTAACGGTTTTTAAATAAATATTTATTAAAAAAAGTCTTTTATTTTGCCCGTTACAATTCAATATAGGAATCCCTGTGGTGTTTAAATTACTACTAAAAAAAATTTCAAATTTGAATTTTCTGTAAATACCGCAATCAAGCTATGTAATGAGTGTTCTATTTAAAATAAAAAAGTTGTAGTTGTATTTTACAGTAGCCGTTATGAAAATTGCATCAAAAATTATTTTTTATATTTTAAAATTGAGTCAAAGAAGTCAATTTTTAAATTCTTATTGTTGACTTATTTACTTCTTTAATTCAATTTTAAAAACTGAAAAAATAATTCCCGATGCAATTTCCTTAACTTCCACTGTAAATTAAAAAAATTCTTATTTTATTCGGAAACATCTGGTTTCTAGGAACTGTGGTCTAAAAACTAGATATTTCAATATAAAATATTTATTTTTTTATACCTTATTGCGTCGAGCCAAATTTAAGAAGAGTATTTTCAAGTGGAATACTGCAAAAACCCAGCCTTAAACAAATTATATTTAGAAATTTTAAATTCAGTTAGGTATGTTTTTTATCTTATTTTCTAATTTTAGTTTTAATTTGGCTAGTCAATTAGTTCATAAGCAAAATTTTGTTGCGAGTAGTAGAACTCTTAAAAACAAAAATTTAGATAAATTAAAAGTTTTGAGTAGATTACAATTGAAAAGATTAAAAAATGTAAATAGAAACTAATTACGGTCAGATAAAAATTTGTTAAGGATTAGAAACTATAAATAACTCACTTTTTCTGGATTATCAGCAAAGGATGATAACCCAGGCTTTGTGTATTCAAACAGTTCCTTGTCGAGAACCAAGTGGCCATCTAAAAAAAACCAAATTATTCATAACTAATTATAGTTACATAATTTAACAACACTGAATTTGAGTTTCAATTTTTTAGAGGTTGATAAGAAGACCCACCTATGAATGATTCGTGAAATGTAAAAGCCAGCACTCGAGAACCTGTACTGCCTGCGTCGATCACAACGGCATGAACTGGTTTATCATAACCAAACGATTTAGCTATCGTGTCAACGGTGCGGTGTCCTAAGTGCCATGGAATGTAGTCTATGTACAAAACTGCAAAGAAGCACTCAGTAAAACCCAAAAATTGACCATATAACCCTACTTACTTATAAAAAGTGTAAGGATGGTTCCACTTACAACTAAACATAACAAAGAACGATACAAAGATGTATTTTGAGTATCCTGACGTTTTCTTTTGGGCAATGGTCGATTAGTTTGATCCTTCAGCTAAAATAAACGTTAAAATTATCGCAGGTCACAAAAAATTTGTTGGTTAATTTTAATTTCAAGCAATCCGGTTAGATTTGCAATCAACTCGACAAAAACATAAAAACAAAATCACAATTTTAGTTTATCACTTACTAGGCTATACATGAGAAACCCTAAAAATAAATAAAAACATCAATTTTGCTTTATATTCCAATTTTAAAACTAGTAAATGACGTATACAATTAAAATACGATACTTCGCCAGATTTCAAGGTAGGAAAAAAAATTCAAGGTCTATTTATCCAATTTTGAGTTTACTTTAAGATAATTTTGGAAAACTTACCTTGCGTCTCCTAAGTTCGGAATTCATTGTCGACAATTTCTTATTCCAATTGTTGAACTAAAACTATTGCTAGATTCTACAACTACAATTTCACTTTTTCCTTGTAAGTATTGATTTTTATTGTGTAAGTAGATTTATATAATTAATTGCTAGGTAGTTAGGTGTACACACCAAGGTGAAAATTTGACAAATGAATCCGAACTGCTAGCTTATCAACTCAAAGTCCCACTCTAGTCACTTTTTACTTGTTATATAATTAAGTTAATAACTAATTTATTATTATCAATCTCAAGTTTGCTGCATCATCGTTCATATAAATGTACAGGGTGATCTCTTTATACGGCCAAATTACATAATTTTTAAATACGCCTGTCAACTTTTTCCTGCCGAGTTAGCCAGATGGTATCTGACACTTTTCCACATGATTTGCTGTAAATACCATAGAATATAGACGAAAATATGGTTCGCTACGATTCGGCGCCGCCGACTCGGCGACACTGACACGAAGCGGACAACTCGGCACTAAGTTAATTTTTTTAGTTTTGTATTTACTTTGGCCTTTTTAAACGTTTATTGAAAGAAATTGCGAATGAGCCTAAATTGTTCAAGTTCAGTTCAGATAAACCCCATAAAACCATCGGTCTTCCTGGGTTAATGATTATTAAATTAATACTAAAAAAAGGTACAAGCCTCTGCCTTACTTGGCTAGCGTTCTTCCTCATACTCAAGGAGAAAGCTCTTATTACATTGCATTTATAATTTATTTAATAATTAATAATTTTCGCTCGTCTCGTAAAAAAAGTAATTATTAATATTAATGTAGGTAGATGCCTACAACATACATAAATTTGGTTTTGTATATCTAATCACAATAATCTACAACGCAAAGATAAAATAATACACTCAGTAATCAGGAACATCGATAATCAGAACTCTTATAAATTAAACCAGTTTAATGCGCTTTATTTTAGTATTATATTAAAAAAATATATTAATATACCTATAGGTACTCATGTACAAAAAATGTATATGCTACATTAAACCGGTTATAGAACCAAAAATGAATCAAAATTTTCTATTTTTGTTTTATTCTATACCAATTTCACCCCGATTTCACTTGAGCCAAAAGCTCAAATTTAACAATTTTTGAGAAATCACGGCACCAAGATTAGCACGCCACTGAATTAAGTAAAATATACGACACCCCTGGGCTTCTAAAATTAATGCGCTCCTCTTTATAAGAAAACGCACAAATACAAAATAGTAAAAGTTAATTTATTACTATTACACTAAACAAAACATTAAATTCATACAAAATTTAAAAAAGTTATATAAACAAAAACAAACTTTAGAGTAAACAAAAAACAAAAGTTGTTTAAAAGTCATTCTATATATATCGGCGGGTGTCCCCGTGACCGTGGAGAACCTTTGAGGTAGTTATAAAGGACACTTTTCTAAGACAAATGTTTAAATAAAATTTTGTCCAAGTCCAAACCCTTGGGGGGTACCTCTTTTTAAAGCAATTTTTTGAATTTCTGACTTCAAACGGCCATAACTCTGACATTATTGATTTTTTAGGTTTAATGGATTAGAACTTTTTTAAAGATCATTTGCTTATCTACAAATTAGGTTATAACCTCTTATCGTCTAGAATCAACGGATTTCGAGTTATAAATTAAATTAAGGGAAAAAATGTTAAAAATAATTCAGGTTTTATTTATTTTACTTTTCTTGCAAACCCTGTATCTCTTTAACAAAACGTTTTAGAAAAACTGACGGCTCAAACCGGATAGAGAATTTAACGGGCTACAACTTCAGTCAAATACATTTTTTTGGGAAACCAACCGTTTTCACAGAAATTCTGAAAATAATGAACAAGGTGTAGGTAAAAAAATAATAAGTGTCCTTTATCACCACCTCAAAGATTCTCCACGGTCACGGGACATCTGGTATAAAATACTTTTATAATTTTATTTGCTCTGTTCCAAAGAAAATCGGAAATAAGTTTTTATCCTTTTTAGGACTGATAACTGATAAGATCAAAATAAAAATTGCCATCTCAAAAGGATTGCGTCTTAGGTTTATAGCCCATTTAGCCCAGTGGTTAGGTGGCCCTGTTTTTAAGAGAAAAGAGAATAATCAACATTTTTTTATTATTTATTTTTAAAAAAGTGTTAACTGCTCCGTTTCACCTCCGCCTATGTTTATACATTTTATTACCCACTGGTTCACGTCTCGACTCAACAAATTGTTGTGGTTTGAGATTACACTAGTATCAAAAATATTGCAAATCACGCCGAATTGTAGTTTTACTCTTCGTTTAACTCAAAAGTAATTTTATTGTTATATATTATTAACAAAAATGAGTTCTATTGGCACTGGGGTAAGCTTAGTTTATGATATTTCTAAGAATACCTACAATAAACATTTTTCCTGTAAACTAACCCCCAAAAAATTTGTAGTACGATCTTTCCGCTTCTCAATTTTCTCCTGATGGTCGCGTTTTCCAAGTAGAATACGCCGTGAAAGCGGTGGAAAATAGCGGTACGGTTATTGCATTGAAAGGAAAAGATGGTGTGGTTTTCGCTGTCGAGAAGTTGGTAACTTCAAAATTGTACGAAGCTGGTGCTAACAGACGAGTGTTTACAATCGACAATCATGTTGGAATGGTGCGTTGATTTACAACAACAAAGATATTCAGTTATAACTATGTACACTTGTATTTTTTTTAGGCCATTTGTGGTTTGATAGCCGATGCCCGTCAAATTGTGGATATAGCTAGGAAAGAAGCTTCTAATTATAGATCACAATATGGCACTAGCATACCTTTGAAATATTTGAACGATCGTGTTAGCATGTACATGCATGCATATACATTATACAGTGCTGTCAGACCGTACGGTTGTAGTGTAATTTTAGGTAGTTACGATGTTACAGATGGACCTTCCATGTACCTGATTGATCCCTCCGGTGTCAGTTATGTAAGTAAAGCTGCTGAAAAACTTATTAAATGAAAGTTGATTCATATCTAACTTTAGGGTTTTCATGGTTGTGCCGTAGGAAAGGCTAAGCAATCTGCAAAAACTGAAATTGAAAAGCTTAAATTAGGTAACATGACAACGAGGGAATTATTAAAAGAGGCTGCAAAAATGTAAACCTGCTTTGTTTATCTTACTAAAAATTTAATTCAACTAAAATAATTTTTTTAGCGTTTACATTGTACATGACGAATTAAAGGATAAAAATTTTGAACTTGAATTGTCTTGGGTGTGTGCCGAAACTAATGGTTTACATGCAAGGGTTCCAAGCAATGTTTTTGCTGAAGCAGAAAAAAGTGCTAAACAAGCAATGGAAGCAGACTCTGATTCGGATACAGAAGATATGTAATTTTTGTTTCATTCATTCAAATTTATTTTGTACACCGTTTATTATATAATTAAAATAAATTGCTAACTCGAAATGTGGATTACTAATTTATCCGTGGTGAAAAAAGCAGTTTTTCTTTTTTATACCATTTGATGGCATAGAAAATTTTGTAGAAATCGAGGAAAATTAGTCTATAATCTTAAATTAGCAATTTGTTCTTAAATAATTGTATTTAAGACGGTATTCTAGTCTAAAAGCCCGAATTTCAGACATTTTTTGACGGTCGATAAAAGTAAAGCAATTAATATTTTAACTATACATTTTTTTGTCATTGATTTATAGATATTTTAGGAATTCACAAAAAAAATTTCAATAGAAAATAAATTTCTCAAAGTTACATGCTGTTGAAGTAGAGAAGAAGAAAAAAGATCATGTTCATGTTGACACGATACCAACTCTTCTAGTCATCTGAAAAACAAAAATTCTTAATCAGTACAAATGTCATTATAGTAGGAACCAGGAAAAATGAAAAAAAAAAATTTTTCTCGCGAAATAGTGGCTACTCAGATAAAACCAATTGATTTTTTCAAGTTATTTTTTAACTCTGAATTTTTAAAAAATAGTAAAAATTGAAAATTAGGATTTTTTGTTGGTTCCTACCATAGGGGAATATATACAGAAAATTTATGCCAAATTTCAAGAAAATCAGTCAATTAGAACTTGAGAATTTATGTCAACCGATTCGAAAAAAGTAGTTTCGAGAAAAACACGATTAAAAATTTAAGTTAAGTTTCAGGCAGTCTAATTGATAGAACAATACATTTCTTCAATCAACGATTCCGGCTCCATACATTGGGTCTTCATCTACCTCAAATTGAATATTTAAATAAGTAAAACTTAAAAAACACAAAAAAAATAAAGAGTATTTTCAATACTTTTCTTAGGTTCGTTCCGTCTAAACCGGTCGAGTTGCCACGACAATAAAATGGCTATAACTTTTAAAATAATTCGAATTTCAAAAAATCCTATTAAGAAGATATTCTTGAATATCTAAACTATCGAAATATGAAAACAAAAATTTTCGATTTTTCAATTTTCTTGACTAGAATACCGCCTTAATGTCGATGGCAAGTCAGTGACATCCTTGTTTATTGCCCGATAACACCAATTTCTTTTTAATAGCAATTCGTATTTTTTGTCAGATTTATCGAGTATATAATTATAATCTATGTACTGCATTTGACCACATTAAGGCTTCACTCGTTTAGTCTTTAATCAAGGGGCACATTTGCCCCTAGAAATAAATAACCAAAAGTAAAAAAAATTGAAAGTGTTAAATAATGCAAAATATTGTCACGTGACCAAGAACAAAATTCTATTCAAATTTTTGTAATTTTCTACAAAAAATCTTTTAAGTTTTAATGTTAGGGATGTATTCTCGTGTTCGGGTTCGAAAAAATTGATTTTTTTTTTTATATAATTTCCAAAATAAAATATATTGAGATTATACTGTAAAAATTTCAGATCGAAATTGAAAATATCAACCAAGTTATAGCAGAAATATGAGAGCCTCATAGTTGCGGTCCGCTAGCTGTAGTATATGCTATTGTTGTGTCCCTTTATACGTGCGTTTTGTATATTATAATATCTGTACGTTTCGAGTACTAAAATAATACTAGAAGTAGTATACTTTTGAAACAAAGTGTGTGCATCGAGTAAACATGGATCGCAAAGGAAAAAAGCGTCATGGTAGAAGCCCAGGACAGCCTGCTTTTTTAAATCTCGAAACGCGGCCCGAGGGGTTTACAAAATTCTACTGAACCGATTGGGCTGAAATTTGGATATGTTATTCTACATATCAGTGACTCTCACAGGTAGTAGAATTGTATACAGTACAGTCTCGGTAATCCGAACTAATAGAAACCTGGCCTCATTCGGATTACTCGATAAAGTTAAAAAACGAAAATTGCCTCTTCTCTTAATTGCCGTAACAATAAAATTCAGCAAAAAGTAGTAATAAAATATTATAAAATAAACAAAAAACAATTATTTTGTATACTCTATGTCAATAAAAACATAAAAATAATTGGATGTTATTTACTTATGAAAAAAAATTCTCGAAAAAATCTTAAAAATTCGGTCGGAACATCAATTTTTTATCGAAATAAAAAATAATTATAAAAATACTATTAATGTAATTAGGATCCAAAATAAAACATCCAATCAAAAATGATTTCCTCTGGCAAGAAAACAATAATTTTTCTTTTATGTAAATATTTATCAACCACTTGACTTGTGGTTATGCTCGTTTGCACAAGCTAGGTACGGAAGGGCTAGGCTAGTCAAGGCAAATTTTTGTATACCAGGTTTTTCCGCATTTCCTTCACAAAAAGTCGAAAAATCAAAAAATGCTCATTCATAATATTCCTAAATCTCAATTTTCCTTCACTTGTACACCAGATTTGCCCTCTCAACCTATGATTAAAATTTAGCACTTTTTAAATCAGTAAGTGCCACTTACTCCATTTGCCCCTTAATTGGAATAAAATTTAAGAAAAGTCTAATAAGTTATAATAGGTCAGGGTTCTCACTAAATTTTTCAAAGCAAATTCTCCCACTTTTCCCTGCCATTTTAGTATTGTAATACAGTAATAAGAAAACAATTTGCATCGAAATAAAATTTAATTTTTATATTTTTAAATTAAAATTAAATAAAAACAAATTTTATTTATGTTAAACTAAATAATTTTAAGAACGCGTTCGCAAAAATTGTATTCGTATGTTGAACTAAATTACAAGATAAATTTGTACATTAAAAACTTAAATGAAATGCAAAAATATGTGCAACTTACAGAATCAGCATTGATTAAAATTTCACGTTGAAATTTTAGTCAATGCTGATTCTGTAAGTTGTATCTTATGTACCTTCAAATTTAAAAATATTTCCTTGACATTGGCGCTAAAAATTTTAAATTCCTCGACTTTTCCATAAAAGTGGGAACTCTGTAGGTGGTGCAAACTGACCATTTAAAATATTATAAACGCACTACGAGAATGTTATTTCTAAAAAATTAGATTAATAATATATTAAAACATAATATATAATTTCATCATAGAAGTCATTTATGATTTATTTATATTTTTGTTTTAATTATGGAAAATGTTTCAATCAGATGGATATCATGTTTACATATTTTCTTATTTATTTTAAACACCCATCGTTTTTGTCAACATCGTAAAATCCTTAAGCCAACTAAGAATAATTTACTTTTTCAGTTAATTATATCATGAAAATGAATTTTATCAATGTCCTTTCTCATTTCACAGAATTGCATGATAGAACCATTTATCTACGTATGCCTAGATCGACAAGGAGCAAACAAGCCTTTACTTACCACCCCTCATCTAATTCTAAATAAAAATTTAAAATAAATTAATTATCAAGAAGTCATGCAGTTTTTGAAACAAGTGAGAATAAAATTGTTACAACAATGAACTATTATTCAATATTTTAATGTATATTTAAAATATTTTTAATTTAAAATACATTTTATGTATTGATAATTTCACAGCCGTTAACTATCACTGGGCTTAAATAGCCGCCTCTAAATAAAAGAGAAAACGTTTGATTCGTAACAAGTTTTTACAAAGTAATAGCAAAAACTCAATACTGGACTTTTTAAACATTAAACTAGAAATCTAAATGAAAAATTTTAACAAACGTTAGCAATATAATAGTTAAAAGTACATAAAATTACTTATGAATTTAAAAATACAGAAATAATAATTACTTTCTGTACTTTTAAGAAATTAAAATAAAAAGTTTAAAAATAATAAATACTAAAAAAATAAGGTTGGAGTATAAAATTTAGGCGCTTTTACAAAGATTAAATCACAGTTTTAAAATCACTCCAAGTTGTGTTCATAAAACATAATAAATTAAAAACGAATAGTATGTACACACACAAGTTAAATTTGATATAAAAATTGGATTCAAGGTATAAAAACAGAGGGTTAGGTATCAAAATTGGTAATTCAATAAAAACTCCAATTAATTTGTCGCAAATTATTTTTTATCATAATCCTAAAAGTGGATCGATTATACAATCTTCTTTCAACTGATGTCTTCTCTCTTCGTCATCCACAATGCTAAAAACTATAGATAAAAGTTAAACCTTAAAACTGATTTACATTTTTTCAATTATTATACATAAATTAATATGTCGATTATAATAACTTTTTTAACTTAATTATAATGTTCAGAAAAATTTTATACGCAACAAAGCGATGCACATAAATATACATTCAATGTAGGTTATAAGTTTATTTAACTTAAAACTAAACAATGATATAAAAAAAGAAGTACAAAAAATGTCCCATATTAATGCCGTGACCTATGCGACTCATCTCTGCGATCCCGTTCTCTCTCCCGCTCTGGTTCTCGCCGTCCCGATTCTCGTTCTCTATAACGATCTTCGTAGTATCTTGATTTAGATGCAGTGTCTGCAGTAGGATCTACCACTTCGGGTGACTTCCTAGGTCTTGATACGCGAGTACTAAAACAAACAATGCAAGAATACAGGAGAAAATAATATTTCACAAATGATCCCTATTAAAAAATTAAAACAAGTTTCTAAATGCTTGATGGTTTTCAGATAAAGAAATAAATTAAATAAAAAATAAGCAGAGAAACTTTTTTCTTAAATTTAAAAAAATTAATTATAAAAAAGCAACTTACGTATCCTCGGCTTCTCTATCGCGATAATCCCTTTCTCTTTCGCGTTCCCTTTCACGATCACCACCTCTACTACGTGAACGTTCTCGTTCTCTCTCGCGTTCCCTATAATCATTATAATAACGATCTCGATCCCTTTCCCTATCACGCTCCCGATCGCGATCACGACTTCTTTCACGATATCTTGAAGAAGATCTTTCTCTTCGGGTTCTTCTATGAGATCGGTCCCTAGATCTAGACCGATCTCTACGACCTGAACTGTAACTTTTATCTTCTATGCCTCTCAAGGTATCCTGTAACGAACTGATTAGAATCTTGCACCGATCATCATGAGCCACTTTGGATTGTTTTATCAAAGAAATTGCCGTCACCAACGTTTCAATGGCACTTGCATATTCTCCTGCTGCAGCATCTGACACTGCTCTGGCTATTGCCGAACTTGACACTGTTCTGTTTCTCGACATGATATCCTCAAATTCTTGTTCACTGATTTGTGATACATCTGGTCTGTGCTCTGGTACAGGAGGTGCACCATAGGGAGACTGTTGTACATTACTTGGTGGTCCATAACTATGAGGTGGTCCATGTGGCGGAACTTGTGTTGGGCCCATTGGTGGGCCATGAGGTGGTCCATGTGGATGTGGTGGCCCATGAGTTGGAGGCATTCCCGGCGCAGGTTGCATACCTGGATGCTGCATCTGCGGTGGTGGACCACCTTGTGGGAAAAAAGCAGGATTAACATGAGGAGCTGGAGGTCCTTGTGGAGGACCTTGTTGTGGTCCAGGTGGCGCGCCCATTGGAGGTGGTCCCCGAGGACCCATATTAGGAGGAACTTGCATTGGGGGTCCCTGTGGAAAACCTTGCTGCATTGGTGGTCTATTCCAATCAGGTCTCGGGGGACCTTGTGGAGGTGGACCTTGATTTGGTGGACCCCTGGGCGGTCCTTGCATTGGTCCTTGTGGAGGACCTTGAAACTATAAAAATGAAATCACAAATTAGATTAATAAAAATTTCAAAAATATATAATTCTTTCCCTTTTAAAGACCCAAGGTAGCACAAATCTCGTAAAAAAAATAAACTCAAATGTTGTGTCAACTTACCATTTGAGGTCTTGGGGGTCCTTGTGGACCTCCAGGAGATGGGCCCGGTCGCATTTGAGGTGGAGGTCCTTGTGAGGGTCCATTTGGACGAGGTCCATTCCATTGAGGATTCTGAAATCTAGGTGGACCTTGATTCATTTGACCTGGAGGACCATTATAACCTGGTGGTGGTCCTTGTAATCTAGGACCACCGGGACCTTGCATGTTTGGATGAGGCATAGGACCACGCATTGGGGAGCCCATAGGCATTCGTGGAGGAAAGTTCTGATGAGGACCTGAAGAGAGATGTGGGTTAGACTGACTGGGATGTTGACCACGAGGACCAGAGTTATTAGGAGGAGAAGGACGAGTTTTAGACTGACTTTCGAAAGTGCTTAAAGCTTGCTTAGTGGGAAGGGTGACTACGGGATTTTGTCCATTAATTTCTTTTTTAGGTAATCTTTCCATGCAAAGACGCATGCTTCCTTCGGACCCCATGGAAATAACACAAAATCCTTTCGACTGTCCATTTGCTCTGTGTTCAAAGAATTTTACTTCATGAAAATCATTTACTCCAATTTCTCGAACAGCATCCGTTATATCTTGATCAGTAGTCCACTAAAAAAATTTATATATAATTCAGTAATTGACACACTTATGAAAATTCAAATATTTATGTCCAATTTTTTCACCTCGAGAAATCTTTAAAATACGATTCTATTAGATAAATCAATCAAGTAACCAATCAAATAACAGCAATTTAAATTCGCATTAATAATTAATTAAAAATTTGATTGATTCTTGGCTTATTTATCAAATAGATTATCTAAGTTTAGCTTAAACTCATTTTTTGTTCTTGCCTGGTGAGTTCGGCGCTTAGTTAGAATACATAGCATTACTATGTTGTCAGGCCCATGCCAAAACCATGAAAGTAAAAATAATATATTCCAAGATAATAGCACTATTGGTGTCATTGCTTTATAAGAAAATCATGTATTGCATAGCACAACAGCCCCGTCGGTTCTGATAGTTTCATTGCTTCGGCGTAAGAACCTTTGGGTTTTTGGGCGAAACAGCATAATTTTGAAGATTCACCGTTTAGATTTAAATTCATTGAATAAGTTAACTCTAAATTTTTGAATTTGAAATATACCCGATTGAAATAGTAATCGAAATGCACTTGAAAGTTTGTGTATAAAAAAAAGTATAGCACTTACCCATGTTAAATTTCCAACATATAATTGATGTCTTCGACCAATTGTATTTGGGGTAATATTGTTACCTTGTGTTTGATAAGATGTACCATTTGTGTCTTCATTGTTGGTGTCAGTGCTGGATTGATGATTTGTTTCAGAATTTTCACCCGCAGCTCCTCCAGCAGGTGTGGATATAACATCGTCGTAAAGATCTACGTTATCACCCCCAAAGTCATCCTACAAAGAAATAATTAATTAAATGTCAAAATAGTATTCCCTAGGAAATAAAATGCCGGTAGGGACGCGCACTATAGCTGCTACGTTAATCGTTACGAAGTGTGCAAAACCATGAACTTGAATATAAACTACCGCAAAAAAAATCGTATGCACTTTTGTAATTAGAAAATAAAGATAATTTCACTTACTTGGGCGAAATCTTGGTCAATATCGTCAGCGTATAAATCAATGTCGTTTTCCGCCATGATATACGCTAGCAAACATTCAGGAGAACCTTAGTGCGGTATGCAAACAAGATGGCGCTAGCAAAACACAAATCTAGCAAACGCTAATTCCAGTGGCGTCACTTGAAAAATAAGAATTTTATCAAAGAGTATGTATATTATAGTACTCTATAATCTCTAAACTCTTTGATTTTATAAATAAAAAAATATATAAATAGTAAATTTAGTAGTCGATAGCAATTTAATTCCAATCGGTAGAATAAATTGTCGTCAATGTCAATCTTAAATTATAAAATACATACAGCTCTACCAAGCTAAAATTGTGCACTTCGATAAAAAGTTTTTTGGCGCAAATATTTAAAATCCATAAATTATTTGTCAAATAATTGCAGTCAGGAAGCACGTAAAATTGGTTTATTCAAATAATTTTCAAATTAGTTGGTATATTTGTCGAGTCCTTTCGAAGTTCGGTGGAATTAAAAATGAATAAAATAAAACCATAAAGATGGTCTATTCGATGTTAAAAAGTGGTAACAATTTTGCGATTACAGCGCTCCAACTGGGAGTTCTACAAACTAAAAAAATAGCGGCAGATTCAAATGAATTTGAATTTTTTTTATTTATTGAAAATAATGAATAAATCAACTTTAATAAATAATTAAACTAAACAAATGTTAAAATAATAAATTTTAACTGTTCAGTAAAGAATACATACTTATATACAAACATAATATTTAAAAAACACTAAAACTGATAATAATACACATTTAACATAGAATAACATTCAACTTAGAATATTTAAATAAACAAGACAAAAATTTAAAAAAAATTCGGTTTGGAACCTAAACCTAAACTAAATTTTTTTAAACCAATATAGTTGATTTATTTTACATTAATCATATCAAATTTTTAGCATAAACCAAAAAATGCACAAAACACTTTTTCGAAAACTAAAATGTTTAAGTTATCACAATATATGTATATTATCGCAAACGTTTTCACCATACTATGGCATCATCAGGCGATGAACATTTTAGTTTTCGAAAAAGTGTTTTGTGCATTTTTTGGTTTATGCTAAAAATTTGATATGATTAATATCGAGTTACACTACTTAAACCACTTATCTATTGATTATTTTACATTAGTTCATATTTAACAAAATAAATATTAATCACTTGTGTTAAGTAATATCTAATGTAAAAAAACAACAGTAAATATAATTACAACAAATATAATATTATTATTTTGTACAATTAATAAAAACAAAAACATCGATTTCTTACTTCTAATAGATTATAGGTAATATATTTTTCTAGTTGTATAGAACTAATAACTACGATGATGAACGATGAACTTCTTGGCAATATGGAGTTGCCACGGGGAAACCGTATATCTCCTTCAACCGATGTGGGCGGCGGGCGTTGGAATTTATTGAGGTGTGGTTCCTCATTTGAAGCGCTAAGCTTGATCGGGCTGGGTTGTGGTCCATGGAGATAATTTCCATGATTTGCAGGATCGTAGGTATTTCGAAAGATTTTCCTGGGGGCGTGGTTTTGTGTCCAGATGAGCGGTGGAGCGATGTGTGTCCGTGATCCGTGGTTTGGGGTCCCTAGTATTCGATGAACTTGGTCCCTTGGTATCGATGGGGCGGGGCGAGCGTGCGATCCGTGATTTAGAGTTCCTATCATTTGACGAAATTGGTCCCTTGGTATCGATGGGGCGGTGCGAGCAATTTGGTGTATTTCCCGGGTTTCTTTGCATGCTTTCTTGGCAGCCGGGTGTTTGATGAACCCGGTGCCTGGTGGGAACCTAAAACAAACATCTAAAGAAAATTAAGATTACTTACACCCCGGCTGACGGGCGGATGAGAATGTCCTTTGGCCGGCTGTGTCCTGGTCGGAAACCGAACTGCTCGTCTTGCAGGATGTTATTATCAAAGATGGCTTGTTTGATCCGGGTGGAGATGACGCTTTTGGCGACTTTCCCTAGCGACGGGAGTAGGCTGATGCGGCGGTAGCTTTGGGGCTTCCGGGGGTCTTGACCTGCCTTGGGGATGACCACTACATCGGCAGTTTTCCATTTCTGCGGGAAGTAGCGGAGTCGGAGTGAGGCGTTGATGATGACGGTGAGCGCTGTGACTGCCTTGCGCGGCATAGCCTTGAGGGATCGGTTTGTGATCGCGTCAGATCCAGGTGTCTTCCTGTTCTTCAGGGATCGGATGATTTGGGTGACTTCTGTTGTGGAGGCTGGGTCGATCAGAGTGGGGTCTTCAATTGGAAGGGTCCTCGTGATGAAATCCATGACCATTTTGATATGGTCTTGGTTGGGGCGCTTGTCGAGGGGGCTGCACGGGATTTCCAGGTTGTCGGCGAAGGTGTCAGCATTTTCTTGGTCGCTTTTGGCTTGCGTACCGTCGAGGCGGGTAATAGTGGGCGTCTGGCGGTTTTTGGGGCGTATGAGGGCATTGCCAATTTTCCAGGTGGATTGGTTCTCGAAATTAAGCGATTCATAATAACTACGCTAATTTTTCAGGTTATTTGTAGTAATAACCTGAAAAATTAGCTATAAAACTTGAATTAGTACCACAGCCTACAGTAATGTAAACTAAATTGATAGAGATTTAAATTATTGATTGTGAACTTTGATAAATAGTTATCAGAACTCCCGTCTGCGTCGAGACAATCGTAAAAAAATTAAATTTTTTTACTTTTAAGTTGGTACTTACAGTAGTGAATTCTGATTGATCAATTGGACTTCATATTAAAATTTTGATCAATCAGAAGTAATACGTAAAAGAAAATCCTCAATCCGCTGCCGATAGAGAGTCGATTTTTGAAAATTTGTGCACTGCACTAATATAGGTATATTATTAAAACAACGAAAATTTTCACTCGTTTTTACACTAATTAATTATTTTGATTTAATATCTGTTCCACTATTTCATAAATTGTCATAAGATCGTTGAGATTGAAACGCGTCAAGAAAAATAATTAAACTGTGAGAAGAGTGCTAATTTGGTTTAATTAATTAAAAGAAAATTTTTAAAGGTGTGCGATGAAGCAAGTTAATAATAAATTTATAAGGCAATATTGATATTATTAATCGTTATTGTACTAATATTTGAATGGTTATGAATTTTTAAAAACTAGAAAACTTACAGAACTATCGAGGTAATAACACTAATTTAGCTGACGAGGTGTATATTATGGACAGTATAATTGTATTATTATTGATTTTGTCTCTATTCTAGTAAACTCCTATTAAATCCTTTTTCAAAAATTTTTTTCCCGTTTCCCACTATTATTTTTACTTCAATTTGAATGATATTTAAACCGATTCTCTAGTTGTGAAACTGTTTGAGATAATTATACTTACAGTGTATTTTATTTGTGAAAACTTAAAAACATTTTAGTTCTAAAAATTTTGTATGCATTTTTTGGACTATCTAAAATATTGACATGTTTACTATACAATCCCCTAGTTTCAAAATTTTTAAGCAAAATACTATATTTAATTCGTCTTTAAAAACAACCCCTATTACTAGAATTTTTACCATATTTTGGGATGTTCAGGTTTAGTATTAGAATATTGTATTTTTCATTCACTCATAAAAACAAAATGTTTTCACTATTTTTTAGCTTTAATTTTGTATTCTGTTTATTTTTGTAAAATCGAAAATTAAAAAAAACCTTTTACTTTAGAATCAGAAAAAGATCTTAAGTTTTCTTTAATAAAAGCAAATTTGTTAAAAAAGATCCCAAAAATCACAAACTCTTAAAGTGGCCGTTTTCTGTATATACCATACCAAAAATAAATCATATTGTAACAAAAATTAAACGTTTATTTAATTCTAAAAGGGCTAATACAAATATTTACAGATACGGTTAATAACAATAAAACAATTACTACACTAAGATTAACACTAAACTAAATTACACTACAATTTATATAACACTAAGTCTGGATTTATTTAAACACTCATATTTTTTATCACTTCACTTTTTATGTTCACGCTTCATTTATGTTAACACTTGCACGTTCAAACTGAAATTGACTCGTCACAGGAAAGCATCTGTATTTAAGTATGGAATACACGATACAACGGTTGTACCAACTTAGGTTGTAGCAATATCGATACAACGGTTGGATCGTTAAAATATACGATACGATTTGCATACAATTTTGATGCACGAACGATGCGATTTCAACCATTATTTCAGTCCCCAACTGCACTGTTTAATGAACTGAAATCTATGCAATATTGGATTGCACAACACACACAATACGATTTCCATAGAATCTGTCGTATGCAATTACAAGTTTTATGCGAAGTTCATACAACCATGCGATATCGGTTCGACGGACAGAGACGAGCACCCACACCATACAATTATCGTATGCAATTTCAAAATTGGTGCGATGTTGATACAACCGTTGCATCGTGTATTCCGTACTTTATACTTAAATGCTACCTTCCAGAAACTTCCATGTTATTCCTATACATTCTGTGCGTTTCTAGATTGAAATTTACGCTATATTTGAATGACTAATGATGTCATCATGCATGACTCATCACACATGACTCATCATGCTTGACTTATCATACATGACGTCATACATTAGTCATCAAATATAATTAATCGTTCTTTAGTAACAATATTAAAATTAAAGTAAAAAAAATTTCTGCTTAAGCTATAAAAAAATTATTGTTCTAGTCTATTTAGTCTCCGAGATAGTCTTCATATAACCTCGATTTTTATCGATTTATGCTGAGAAATACGTAGTTTCCAGTTTTAGAATTCGAATTTCTGTTCATCTAATTTTTTTAAAATCATTTTTTGTTTCTTTACACCTCAAGTAATGTTAACCTTGGGATTTAGTCACCTTGGACAAATTAGGCTTGAGATGCACTAAAATTGAGCAATTTGCAATAATTATTTGTGCAACTAGTCATGAAAAGCAACATTTTTCCTTACTAGGAGTAATCAACATTTTAGCCGTGGACGGGAAAATAAGCCTTTATGTATGATGTATTGCACACAATAATTTTTCTACTACTATTTGAACAAAAAAAAGCAAAAAATGTAATATGAGAACTATTATAGAGTATTGATTTGTAAATAAGACGTAGTTCAATCAATTTATAAACGCCAAATGTTAAATTATCAGTAATTATTAACAGAAAAACTAAAAGGAGCTGATTTTCTTTCGAAAAATCGTCATATCTAAGAAAACAATAAATATTATCAAAATTTACAAAAAAGAGCTTTTTGGGCTACACTTTCACTGAATCGCAAGTATTTAAATATTAATTTCTTAAAGATATTATAAAAACAAAAAAACTCAATTTTTTGGATTTTTCTCAAAAACTAATAGGCCGATTTGAATGATTCAGGTTACATTCGTTACGTATTTCTAAAATCTACAACCTAAAACTTGCACCTAACTTTTTCTTAAAGTTGTATTTTTGTTTTTATTTCACAAAAAACGTTTTTTTACATTTAGGATTTTTTGGGTTAATGGATCATTCTGGTTTAGAGTATAGTATTATAGATATTGATATAAAATTTATCAAGCTTAATAAATACACTCTCGAAATACATAAAACAATTTTTTTAAATTTATTTTATACATTTTTTATAAATAAAAACGACAGGCAAACGTAACCCCTTGGAAAAGTAGAAATGTCGCTGGCGGCGTTGATATCTCGATAACGGCTCATCAAAAACGAAAAAATCAAAAATACTTAAGATTCAACATGACTGTGGCTCTCGCGTATTCTATAGAAGTTGATATGTATTGATAAATAATAAAATGGTGAAGATTTAAAAAAAGCAGAAAAAACGAGTTTTTTTCAGTTTGGCAAAAAGAATAGTAAAAATTAAAATTTTAATACTGTTGTAGAATTTGTGCTGAAGCTATTCATGTGTAAAAACAGTGGTTAAAATTTCATAAGGATCGGTTCAGTGGTTCTGAAGAAATCACCACCGCCGACCGAAAAAACGTTGTTTTAATAAAAATTCGTTTTTCTACTTTTTCGAGAAAAAAAAAAGTTTTTTTAGGAACTGTCAGTCAATCACCACGATTTTAACTTTTTCTTATTGACTATTGAAAAGAGAGTACTTTTCTGAAAGAAATTAAGATAACTTAATTTCTGTTACCTATTGATTAGACTAAGGGTAGGTAACTGTTCTACTTCAAATAAGGTAGACAGCGAGAATAATTATGATCATTTTATGGAGTGTGGAAAAGTGAAACGCACCGGTGCATAAAAAATTACTTTCCGCACTAGTGCGGTAAAAACTTATTTTCCTTTATTTCAACAAATATCAAAAAGTTGGACTTTCAAACAGTAGTAGAAAAAAGTTTAATAAACAACCAAAAACACGGTAAAAGTTACAAAATTGATTTACAGATAATTGAGCCTAGTTTAATTTATCTGTAAACAGCTACGTTTTTTTTATCAAAATCGAAGTTCTATGAACCACTATATTGCTGTGTCCACACTAAGCGGTAAGTGATAGGTTGCGTAATTAGAAATAAAACATTGACTTTGCAATCTGAGGAACAATAAAAGCAGTGCTTTACGTTGCCGTTCTGATGTTACATTTATTTGTTGTGCGATTTGAATTTGTTTGTTTATTTAAGTTATATTGTTAAGTTTAAGTGCTTTTTCCGTCTTAGTAATTGCATTTAAATGAAATTTTATTTATATTTTTAATTATTGATATTGTTATGACTCACGGACATGCAGGCAGAATAGCACAGCTAACATGCAGTGACATTAATTTATGAATTTAATACAAATAAAAATCTAGATCAAAATAAAAATAAAAGAATCATGGGAAGATCAATGAAAAAAAGATGATCTACCAGGAACGTTAAGGATATAAAAAATAATAACGACCAGCACCGACAGTCATTCTTAGATCGTGGTCCAAGACAGTCGAGTTGAATGATATTTTTCAAGTTTGAAAATCATCTCCACCACGCGTTTATCAGAGTGAGAATCCCGTGATTCTATAGAAATACGAAATCCCAATACAATTATTCCGATCCAAAGCCATCCCACAGAAGTAGGTGCCTACAATTAATTGAAGATAAGTGAGGAAGAAATCCCGTGCAAGGGTAAGTTTATTAGTTCGTCAAATCCGTGCTGGCCTACAAGTTGCGTGAGTCCTGTATGCTTATTATTGTTATTTTATATCGCCTATTGTTTTATTGTCTTACATGTAACCATTTACTTTCGAAGAACGCATCAACCCATAAGAGCATAAGAGTATTAGGGTTTTAAAAGAGTGTGAGCACTAAATATATTAATTTTTTTTATACGCCAATATTTTTTTATATTTTTACTCAGAAATTTAATTACTTTAATTTCGATATGACCTATTTTGCGTATAGGATGTACAGGAAACGGTGACAAATTTGCCCTTTTTTTGGTTTAAATATGTTGTAGAAAACTTAAGAAGACCATTTTTTCTGCTACTATAGAAAAATATTTAAGCAAGAAAGATTTTATTTTTGAATTATTTCCTTCCTCAAGTCCAGGGCCGTATTTAAGAGGGGGGTTAGGGTACCCCCCCCCCGAAATTATTTATCAATTAATAAAGTACTAGAAGTTAGATTGCAATCGTACTATATAACAAAAACATTAAACTTAAAGTGTTTAAATAAAAATTAAAACTAAAGAGATATTTCTAATAAATTTAATCCGAAATTAAAAAATCGGAAATTCATATTAATATCTGGCGATTGGCGACACTGAATTGCTACACCTACTACTAAATTGCAAAAATATACAAAAATATATATTCAACTGACGATGAAGAATATAAAAAAGCCCTATATATTTACAATACTCCTATTAATTAATTTTCGATTTTTTGAAAAATAGTTATATTGAAATAAATGAAATAGATATTTTATCTTAATTCTTACTATTATGGTAAAAATTTTAAATTGCTATAAATTGTTTGAATCAAATTTTAAAGGAAACATAAATTTTTTGACTATCATGGGCAGCATAGCTTAAAATAACACTTCCGCAATAAATTAGAGTGGGCATTGTAAACCCATAAATTGTTTTATATTTTGGTGTGAATTTTATGTATAAAAAATGGACATTTGCTTAAGATTTGTGAAATTTTCTTTCAGTTTAATTAAGTTCTTAGTTTTCATAACATTATTTTACCATCGCCATCGGTAAATAAGAATTTAGTTTGATTTTTATTCAAATTTTAAAATTAAAATATGAATAAGTTTAAACTTATTAAAAATATTGTAGTAAAGAAAACTTTTAAAATGGTACAAACAAAATTTTATCCGCTATAACGCCCCCAGAAGTCAATCTGTAATCAAAATTTGTCGCTCCCTCGACAAATTATTTTCAACCACTAAATAAAGTTCACAAAAATCGAAATTTTCTCTGAATATCGAACTCAAATAAAAAAAAATCGCTCAAAAAAATAATCACTTTAATTAAATAAAAACAATATTCCCACAAAATTTCAACGTTTTTGCGATCACTTTCGACCAAAATACTTTCAAACAAAATTTTTCAATAACAATACTCAAAATAAAATCTTAATTGCAAAAATACTTGTACAAAATTATACTAAAAAAATCAGCGGAGCAAAATCTAGGCCTCCGTAGTTTTCGCCATCTTGGCAAGAAAAACCCCACTCTACTCACTTTTCTGCAAACATTACATTTCAAAAATTAATATAACAAAATATAAATTTAAAAAAATTTCCGTTGTATTTTAATAAATTAGCTATTTATTTTTGAATTTTTTTAACCCCTCCCCTTCGAAAATCTAGTCTAAATACGGCCCTGCTCAAGTCCTTAATTACTCGCAAGGTCGGAATTATTGTAAGATAACGACGAAGAAATAAGCTGATATCACTTAAATGTGGACAGACGTTTATTATTGCATTTTATTTGAAAAAAAAATGTAATTATTGATTTGAATATTTTAGATAATTTTAAAAATCACCCCTGGTATAATTAAGATTGTATCACAGCAATATAACCATGTACTATACATATTATAAAAGTAGTTTTTATAAAAGGATTAATATATTTAAAAGAATTCCAATAAAAGACAAAATATTTGTAATCATTTTTATTCTAAATTCTATTTGCGATTATTAAACAATGCTTTTAAGGAAACAAAAATACATTTCATCATTATACTACTACATATTTACAATAAAACTATGTAAAACATTAAATTTTGAACGTAGAATATTTTATTTAATGTCATGTTGCAGCAACATTTATTGTAATATAGGTAATTACATAATCTAAACAGTTGAAAATAATTGTAGCAAGAAACCTTTACAATTAGGTTTCCATTTTTCCCTATAATACATATTATGCAATTTTGATTTATGTTAAACAAAAATATTCTTTTTTTAATATAAAAAAATTCGTAAAAAAAGACAATCGATAAACGTTATGCAATTGTTTTTTAAAAATCGCCAACAAATTTACAAATTTATACCACCAAATTAAAATTAAAAAATCAAAATGTTGTCAGTGACGTTGCTAGAGCTGACAATAACTTTTTGGGCAGTGCAGTGTGACGACGTTTTAATTAAAGGAATGTACTGCATAGCTACGTTTAAAATTAAAACTTAAAATTAGTACAATACTTTTTGGCAGTTTTTGTGAATAAAATTTAATTTTCAATAAAAAATAAAATTGTAAACTAGCAATAATTAGTATGATACAAACTTAAACTAAAACCTTTTCAATAATCAAGAGTTAACGAAAAATTATAATTAAAACAATTCTAGCTATGCCACTGCAATATTTTGTATTATTATATTATTATTATGAAGTAAAAAAATCACAGAAAAATATGAGTTTTAACAATAAAATTTTCATAATATACATTTATTTTTGAATAGCTGTACATATAGTGAATTCGATACTGCTTAACAGCACTAAGCTGTTAGAATTTAACAACTTGAGGATTAAGTTTGTACTAAACTCTCGTTTTGATTTTTTCATTAAGAGTAGTAGGAAGTTGGTAGGAAACATATTTTCGCTTTGATAAAAATTAAATAAAGATTGCTTAAATAAATAATAATCTATACAAAAAAATTGAACAGAAACAAATGGAGGGACACCGTGGGCTTTCTTAAATGTAACTACAAAACAATTTCTTTAAAAATGTACAATTCGATAGTTGGTAGGTAACGTGGATGAGGAAAAGCTTAAGTAATACTCGACGATTAAGCCAAAACACAGATTTTTAACTTCCTTTTCTCTTCATTAAAAAAAATATTAATAATACTGAAACAAAAATATAAAACAATTTCGTTATCAAATTCAACATTTACGTGATGATCTCGATGAATACCTATGTGAAAAATGTACATCTATGATTGTGAAATTATCAAACAAAATATACATAATTATCTTTATTATAAATAAACTAAAAATGATGATGATTTATGGATGTGTGTAGCGAAACTTTCTGCAGGTAAAAACGAACAATTTGAATGCAGATTCACACACTCTAGTCTGGCACATGAATATGTTTGATATATTTTATATATAATACACTAACCAATATCACAACATTATGGAAACTTTCTTTGTCTATCACTGCTGTCACGTAAACATTGCATTTAATAGTCAGCAGTTTCATTTTGACTATTTTGCAATTCGGTAATAGAGAATGGATCCATGCTGACAATGCATCATAGTAAAAAAAACTGCATATAAATTCAGTCATCTACAGAATACTGCACGATGCAGAACAACAACTACTGTTTCCACCTTTGCTTTTTTGTCGTTGATCTGGAACAAATTTAAAAATTTAGACATTTTTTTCTTAAATAGAAAATAACTTAAAAAAGTTTAGAATTACAATAAAAAACAAAAAAAAAACAAAAAACATAATATAAACTAATATAAAGGCCCCTATTTCACGATTATTATCGATTCTCAGTCATGTTTAACAGTAAAAATAACGAGTTTCGTTTCGTTAAATATTATGTATTCTTCGTAGTATGTATTATTTACTTAATAGTTAAAATTTTATTATTTTAACATTTTGTTAAGTTTGATTATTCTATTTTTCTCTTACTTCTAAATATTATACAAACAAAAGTCCTAACACAATTTCTCACTAATAAGGAAGAAAACGGCCAAATTCAGTAACGCTTGATTCCGTATACATCAGAGGATATAATTTATAAGTTCTCTCATTACCAAATTTTTGTCATTAACTTTTTTACTACAAGTAACTACTTAGTTATCCTTATTTATGACGCACTTGTCAATGAAGTATAATTAGTTTTTTTATTACTAATGAAGTGCTAATTACATCATAAGCACTGACCATTTCCATCTGCTAATCTGAGAGATAGGCATGCGCTAATTAGGATTTTTGATCGAGCCCAACTAAGAAATTAAACCAAGATCAATGGTTAAAATGAACCAAAATTTCCCGCGTTGTAACTCAATATTATAACACTGCCGTAGATTAATTAGATTGGAGACAAGTTCCTCTTAAGATTACAGTTTTCGTAATGAACATTGACTTCCAACTTGACCGAAAGCAATATAACTTACCGTAGAAATGTAATTAACGCGTGGTTTCAACATTGCTTTTCCACGGTCAGGAATAAACAAGAGTAGTATGCAAATTGCGTCCACGAATTTAAAAGTAATGAAATTTGGCAAATTACAAATATAAACATAAAATTTAGCGTCATTCAAAAATTTAGGTAAAAAAAACGAAATGCGATTATTCTATTGGCTGTTTCCAGAAGGTTAGCCTCACCCTTGTATTGTTAGGTATAAATTGCACTCCAAAATGACGGATTTAGTTAAACAGTGAATATCTAAGCCGTTAAATCTCGAATTCATTAAAAACATCCCCAAAGACCGCCCCAACTCAAAAACCTGTCTCTCTACTCATTTAAAAAGTCTTCAAAGCCGCCCCAACTCGAAAATTACGGAACTAGAAAGACGAGATTTTTGGAACAATTTTGGTGGTTTAGTTAGCTATAAAAATCTGTGAGGGTAGTTAACGTAGGATATCCGAATAAACCGCGGTTCCTCGCTCTTTAGGTATGATTTATGTCATCTAAATAAGCTCGCGTAATTGATTTAAAAACTTTTCGCAAAAAACCGCAGTAAAATTGGTTAAACAACAAAGCCCGAAGTTAAAACATTACAAAAAAAATGTTGTGACCTCAGGGCAACCTCTAGAAGACACTTTTGCAAAATCTGTTATTAAAATCGTTGTAATTTACTCAAAATACACGTAGTCTACTCCACCTTCTGTTGATGTATTAACATTATTGTTGCGATAGCATGTTACCTTATAATTTTTTATAAAATCCCTATATTTTTTGTTTGGGTGTGGAGTATGTTCTATTGTCTCAATGTAAAATGTTGAATCTGGATTCTATAAATATACGATTTTAAAATTTTTAAGTGCACTACGGGGAAGAAGTTAATTTCATCGATGCCGGTCGCGAATAGATTAACGAGATAGTATTGAATGGAGTATAAAGTTATAATTTAATCACAGCTGTATGTAAGCTATGTATTGTTTGCCCCTTCTGGTCTGTTCTCTCATATCGTTATAACTTCAGAACGAATACATCAACCGGGCTTTACATTATGATTAAGGCGATCAGCTACTGTAACCAATCAAATTTTGCAATCTGTTTTAGATATTATTCTTCTTAAAAATGTGCTCAAAAGTAAAATTCATTCATTCATTTCCTAAATGGGATTACTTTTTGTATTTTGTACTTGATACAAAATTAACAAAAATCTTTATATAAAGAAATAAGATCATCCTCAAAATCTAATTTATTTAATAAAAATAGTCTCAAAATGTTTTCTTACAAATTGCGGCATTGCTTCCAGCGTCCGGGATAATCAACTAATTTACTACCCTCATTCCTTGATTTTTGTATAATTAGTATCCGATTATCTTCAATTCGAACATATGCTGCATAATACAAATAATGTTCGATACAAGATACTATAGCCCTAAAATGGGGTTTATTATCTGTTTATTTGTATATAATAAATAATTTTTATTCCAAAATGTTTTAAAAATGTTATTTTTTTCAAAACTACGATACTTTTTTTCTCAACGTTTCTCAAAAAACTTTTAAGTCGGATGCACGTTTTTCGACATCGTAGGAACCACACATATCCAAAAATATATTTAAAATTCATGTTTTCTAGACTGTGAAAAGTAAATATTTTGTAGTAAGAATCAAAAGTTTCTTTTCTATCATCGACATTTTGTTACTTTTCTTTAAAAATTAATTTTTCGACGTTCCAATGATAACAACATTCACAGAAAACAAAGTGTAAAAATATTGTTTATTTCCGATAACTAGGACGATCAGAAACATTACACCTGATTGGAAAGTTATTTTGAAACATGAGTTACGCTTCGATCTGTTACTTCTGTTATAATTTTCAATAAAATGCTTTGCAAAAATTTTAACTGTTACCTTAAACCTGAGTAAATAAGAATCCCAAATTTCGGCTCAATAACTTCAACAGTTTTTTCAAATTTAATTCCTAAACATCAGTTTGAAAACGACCGTTCTCAGTAGTTGACCGCCTTAAGATTACTCTAAAGCAGATTTTAGTAGTGCTAAAAATGTTACGCCATTTTGTAATAAAAATGTCATCAAAATTTATGCTGGGGGTGAAATAAATCTCCAATTCAAAAGAAATTATAAATAAAAATTTGTATTTACATTTAATAATTAATAAAATAAAATTAAATTCAAAAATTTCATGTTAAATAATATGAGCACAGAAAAAGATTAATTTAAACTGTGATTTGACAAAACAAAAACAAAACTTAAATAATAAAATTTTGTTTTGCATAGTAAAAGCTGATTTATGTGAGAAATTTTACTTTGTTTTTGTATAACTTTATTATTTGACGTATTAATCTGATGATGCTGTAAAAAGCGAAACCGATCATTAATAAAGAGTTTTAAGCCTGTGATCAGCATTTTGTAAATTATGTACCTGCATACAAAGTGAAACGGAATCGAAATGTAGAATATAAAATAGTAGTTAGTGGAAATATTTCCTTTCATGTTTTATTTATTTATTTGTAACAATTTCATATGGTAAATAAATAATCTCCAAGTTAACCGGACTAAATTTTTTTTATAGTTATCGCTAAAATTGTTGTAGGATTTGAAAGATGACATTAAATTGAAGCGATTATACGTACTATAAATGAACGTAAATTTTTGCTTTAATTTCGGAAATTTGGGATTTTAAAGTTCAGATTTTGCACCTAGAAGCACCCAGTTATTTAAAACGAGTATTTATTTTATATGAAAATAGTTACAACAAAGTTTTTTAAGGGGCGGAGCCGGTTGCAGTTATCATCTAGAAGTACAATTGTTAACAACATATCAATTTATTTTAAACTGGAATTCGTAAATTCTAGCAGAATCTTTACATAAAATCAGATTCCAGCAATTCTAGACTTATGATTTTCGAGTTTAAGTGTCTCTCCCAGAGATATTGTTATCAAGACGTTCGTCCAACGACTCATTCGTCGCAACTTCTGTTATTTTCTTAAATCTGTCGTAGAAAGTGAATGCTTTCACTAAAAATGCAATTTTAATATGTTTTTGGCGATAACAGTTTACAGACAAGAAACAGTCAAATAAATAATCACATTATGTTTTTAGACTTCTTTTAATTAAAATTTTATTAGATAATTTTTAAAATTCATGGACCCTGGTATCGCACTATTCCCACTGATTTTGAAGATATTTTCGTGTTTTGAAACATTAGAATCCTTATTTCATTGATTTTGTAAATTATTTTGAAGTTTGTTTTGTTTTTATTGAAAATATTTATTTGTAAGTAGGCTGTACACAAGATTTTTATTGTAAATAATTAGGTTGGCAATAAAAATAAGTGGGAGAGAAAATGTTCAGCGAAATGTTGGTCAGACGCCTTGTGCGTTGGCTAACGGTGGGAGTATTATTCCCCGCTACGATAAATTTAATTTTTTTGATAAGTTTTATGATTAAAGTGTTTTTTTTTTGTATTATAGTTGTTTTCATTAAAGTGAAGTGCTGATTGATGAAAAGGTGTGAAGATTTGGATGTTTTTGGGTGATTGTGAGATATTCACAGCGAATTTGTTTGACCGGGACGGCCAGCTGCAGGACGCACGTCCTAAAAGTTAAGTATTACCATTAAAATTTATTGACTACATTTGGATGAAAATTAAAAATTGAAACAAAACGATAAAACGATACAAAATTATTTAAAATTTGAAATTTTGAAGAGTCTCATTGCTCAAATTAAAAATGGATGTACCCAAGCAAGATAATTTTGGATTGATAAAATTTTACAAATTTTAATACTGGCGGCATTGCAAATTACAAATTACAGGATCTTCTGAAGTTAAGAGTGACCAAACACATATAGACAACATCACTCCCTAAATGAATTAGGCGCTGTGTTCCACCAGGGATCAAAATAACCATGTTCAGATAAACTTAGAATTTCAACTGAAATAATCAATTGATTCGAGCGTAATTCATGAAATGAAATGTGATAATAACCATATCTGTATTTTAGATTAAAACATAAATATTTATAAGATACGAATGCTATTAATTTAGGTAGGAAAACGTTTAAATATAAATATAAATTTAAATTAAATATATAAACGTTTGAATATAAAAAATATTCTTAAGAGAATTTATAAATAATGTCCTCCGATTTTTGATGTACTTGTAACGTTGAAAAAATTTGAACTATTGTTTTCTTCCATGTTGACTATTGACTATGTCAATTTATTGGTTCTTTTTTCTTTATTAAAAAATATCCTATTTAGAAGCCATCAAGGTTCACTACTACAAAGAATAATTTTCGGGTTTGTTTTTGTAAGTAGTACTACAAAGGTTGACAGAGAAGCTCAAGAAAAATGTTTAGCTGTCTTGCGAGTATGTGCAAACAAGCTAAAACTTGAGAGCTTAAATCGATTTGGATGAACTTAAACTTAAGGCTTAGAAAAATTGGTACCTAATGAAGCAATTTTCAAACAAAAATATGAAATAAAATTGAAAGTAACTACACGAAATATAAATAAAATGATTTAATTTACCTTGTGAATTAGGTTCAGGAAGATTTTCTCTTGGAACAAGATGCATAACCGTCGTTTTTCCAAAAGGTAAACCCAGCGCTCCTAACGTTACATTACTGTGCAAAAACCGCCCTTGGTAAATAAGTCTGAGGATTTCTGCTTTTGAAACTGCTTCTTGACACCAATCTGAAAATAACGACTTAATTAATCACTTATAATAATCGACAGTCAATGTACTTCTCTCGCAAGATTAGAGATGTTGACTTTCAACTTTTTACGAATATTTAACTTAGCTAATCCAGGGAAGTTCCTTTCGTTGGGGAATTTTATTTATTTAGATAATAAGCCGTAGCGTGAGTTTCATTAATAAACGTTAAGAAATAAATTAGTAACGTAGGTTCTGAACGTTGTAGGTTTGCTATTTAACGAGTTACTCTGGTGTAATAAAAACAAATAGAAGTAATTTTCAACATTCTTTTAAACAAAAATAATTTATTACCGACCAAGATTTAATGCAATATTTATTTGGTAATTCTAATTCGACGAATTTAATTATATATAAACTCAATAAATATCCAACCCTTCCTGGAATACTTATTCGTCAATTTACATTAAAATCGATTACCTCGAAACCAAATAACTGTCATACCGCAAATAATTTGTAAATTTACATTGCAATTTACACCCACCAAGATTTTTAAATCAATTTTGTTTAAAAAAGTCAAAATAAACTAGTAAATATTGTAGTGTCCGCACTAAGTGATTAAAATGGGTCGCGAACTTAGCAATAAGATAACGGTATTTGCAACTAGAGGAACAAAACAAAGCAAAACTCTATTTTAACATTTTTATTACTAGTGTGTGTTTTATTTTTGGGTGTTCTTTATTTTGATTTCAGTATGTTTAATATTTTATGTTTGTCTAGTTAGTAAGTTATTTGGTTTTCGATTTTGATTTTATTATTTTTATATAAGCAGAGCAGTCGGTCGATGAAAGTTTGAGAAACATTTTTATGAATTGAATTGAGAGAAGAGTCGTGTTGATGCCTAAGAGGCATACAAAAAGATTCAATAGAGGTTTATTCGTGTGAAGAATATTGTTTAAAGTGGAAGAAGAGTTGGTGGTAAAGTGATTTTTTTCTTTGGATTGAAGATATCCAGAGAGCAGTAGAAGGAAGAGAAAATAGTCGAGCAGACAAAGCTGTTCAAAGGAATTGAAAATAAGAAGGTCGCGTGTTATTTGTACGCAATGTATTTTTTCGAAGAAAGATAACTTTGATTTCTTCAACAGAAAAGTTGGGGTCGGCTATTTGCGTGAGTTTTGCTTTTGTTAATATTTGTCCCTATTTTATAAAATTTTTGAGTTGCAAATAAAAATATAAATATCCAACAGTTATTTTATTGTCTTACTTTTACAATTTTCGCATTCGAGAACCTACGTATCCCATAGACGAGATAGACATTTTGTATGCAGGTCGCAGCAATATATAAAATATAAATTTACAGAATATTGAGTGATGCAGATCACACTAGCATGGAAATGGATGAATTCTCGACCTCGATTATTTGTAACAAATAAATATTATATTACATTACAAAGGAATAAAGAATCACGACTGTGCAACATATTTTCGCAATTATAAAAAATGAGGAAATCCCGAATAAATTTAAAATCTAGGTTGAATTATAAAGCAATATCTTCCTAAAATAGATATCAACGTAATATAATATAAACAAAACGTTTGCACAATTAACGCATTCATGTTATTCAAATCCAAGCGCAATCGACATTCGTGATAATTACATCAAAAATAATCTACATAACTTTGACTACTAGTGGCATTATAAATGACAGTTATTACGTAATTATAGATGTTAAACTTCTACAAATTCAATTGGTACATTTCGGACTGCTTTCAAAGCTGTAATAGGCCCTTCTATTCTATCCTCTGTGGCAAACGTTTCTGAAACTAGGAAGATTTTGTAAATCTTTCTTTTTCACAGATGTTATTCATGAAGTTCACAGATGCCTAAGTTTTAATTATGTATTTGTGCGTTTCTTTGAGATTTTAGACAGCTCTCTACTGAGGCCAAAATAGGATCCTGCGAAAGATTTGCAATTAATAACGAATCGAGACGAGCGCGAGGTAAGTCTATTTCCAAAGTTTTCCAAGTTTAGATTTGTTTTAAAAAATGCCATTTGTTTAAATTGATATTTATGTCTTTTCAAGAAGAATTTTATTCGTTTAACCGCTATTGATATTTTGTAGTTCTTTCCTACTACTACAGGGTAGATCAATAATTTTTTTATTTTATAGAATTATGTTTTCAGAATAAATCCAATATTTAAGCTCCGCATTTTTATTATTTTATTTCTATTTTTACATGGGTTATTTTAGGTTTGTTCTTGAATATGGAAACTTATAACTTCATTATTTTATTAATTATATCTGGCTATGACTGCCGCGAGTTATTTTGGGTTCTAGGTTCAAGCTCTCACGACTGTGTATGAATTATAAAAGCTAGCAATCAAATGGAAAGATATTATACATAAAGGTAGGTTCAAAGATCTGTAAGAAGACTACAATTCTATAAAGGGGTGTAATAAATCTGCTATAAAAACTGAACAAAAAGCTTTTCTAGATAGGAAATTGGAGTACAGACTGCGTAATCTACGTTACGTTAGAAATCGCCCCCCCCCCCAACTTGAAAAACTTAAATAGCACTAAACCCTTTGTCACAAAAAAATAAAAATCTACCAACTAAAATTTTTCAAATTTATTTCTTGTATAGAAAAAAACCACAGAATACAATCAAGAAAATACCAAAATACAAAAAGCAAGCTTTTGTAGCTCATAAATTAAAACTTCGTCAAAAAGTAATGTCTTTTATCACTACCTTATTTTAATTTCTAATTTTATCTAAAACTTTCTGAGATCCCAAATAAAATAGTTTTTGAATAGTTTTCTGAAAGCGAATCTACTGATTAGAATTTTTTTGCGTTAAAAGATAGTATTTAATTTTTATTTATTAATTATTTTGTTATGCTAAAAATAATACAGATTTTAATTTTTTTTTTTAAATAAAATAATGGCATTTTAAATTAACTTTAATTTGAGTTCAGGCTGAGAGGATGAATTCTAGTGCAGAGCTTTTATTTTCCCCTTTCCTATCTAAATTTTTTTTTAAATAGTTTTTCGTTATTTGGTGTGTAGTTCACGAGGAATTTAAAGTGAATCGTTTTCAAATGTACACACTGTACAAAAAATAAGCTAAAATGGTATAATTATAAGTTTACACAAACTAAAATGTAGATATAGCTAAGCATCGAAAAGTAATACTGTTGAGTATTGAAATTCATTAAATTTCCCGGGATTTCCTATGCATAAATTACAATAAAAAATATTAAAGATAGTCTCTGCAATGGCACAGGTTTACAATTTTGTTAAATTACATATTCAATTGTCGGTAATCTTTAGTATAATTTAGTAAAATCTGATCAAGTCCCAAATGGTTTTGAAACGTGAATTTGAAATTAAAAGTCACTACTATTTTATTTAAAATAAATAACAAAAAAATAAAGAGCTTTATTACAATTTTGCACCTCAAATATTTAGATACAACTTAATCTCGTTATAAAAAATTGAAAATTGATATTTTGGTTGTAGACGAAAAGTCTGAATTGCATGCTGAGTGTATTTACTTCAAATACAATGGCGAAGATTAACAAATACTTTCCAAATTTAAGCAAGACTTTTACAAAAGGTTTGATTCGATTGCAGACAATATTGATGAACAAACCGGATTTCGAAATGGTACAATTAATTCGAAACAAAGTCAACTTAACAAAGAATGGGTTGTAAATCAATTATCTCAAAACAGTTTAATTATCAAAGAGTTCTATTTATGTAGAAGATGGAAAAAAGTAAAGCCGCAAAATTTTAACTTATTATGATTAAAGTTGTTAGGGAAATATGAAATTACGTTCCCGTATCCAATATTTTAAGATGCGTAGAAAATTTTGGTGAAAAATACATTTGAAGCGTGGAAATAATCAAACCCCAAATAAATTAAAGGGTAACCTTGCAACGACCATTTTTTTAAAAAGATTAGCGGAAAGGTGTCGTTTAGAATATTTTTGATAAATTTAATTTACTGTACAAGGGTTACTTACTAAAGGTATCGATAAAACAAAATCTCCAAAGACATTATCAATTTTTTTGCACTCTATTTAATTTTTACGATATCGTAAGTTTCCATTTAAAATTTCTGTAAAATTTCAATCTTCATTTACATTACTAATTTGTTTTTCCTCGGAATTTCATTGCACTTCTTGTTTGAAATAATAAGGAGATATAGAGCGCATATCCACGTTCGAATCTTGGTTCTGCTGCATTCTTCATCTTTGTATTATTAAAAATGTTATTATTAGTAGAAAAATAACTTATAAAATGAAATTTTTAAGTATTTATTGTGGTATATTTTTATTTTTTCAATTTTGTTTGGTATATTTTCTCTTGTTTCTCCTTATTTTTACGTTTTTTTTACGTTAAATACAACTGATGATCAATAATAATTGTGAAATAATGGCTTTTATATCGTATTACAAACTTTTTATTTTAAATTTTTATCATTTCCACAGTAACGTAATTTTTCAGAATTCTATTTCTTGTTTATTCAAATATTCTAAGTTCTAACTTGTTAATTGCGAATTATTGTCATTTTTTAGTGTTTTTTAAATATTATATTTCTATGTAAGTATGTATTCTTTACCGAACAGTTAAAATTCAGTATTTTAACATTTGTTTAGTTTGATTAGTTATTATTAGTGCTCACAGAACCAAGCACACGGTAAAAACACGGTAAAAACATAAAACATATTATTAGAGTAAAAATTTTTTTTAAATTAAGAAATTTTCTATAGAGAAAGAGGTATAAAAAAATATTTAGTAGTTATATCACGAGTGTTAAGGTATTCACATAAAGAAAGCGGGTTGTCTGCTTAGGCGCCTACAACCAGGCGGGCGACCTGCTTTCTTTCTATGTTTATTTTAAATAAAAAAAATTAACACCACATACAGTAACGTACGGAAAAGTAGAAAATAAATTAATCATTTAAGATTTGAGATTAAATAACCAAAATCAATATTAAGTTGACTCACGACGACCTGTTGTACTTCAAGTACTTAGAATATTTTTTATTTTTATTAGTCTTGACACAAAATTTCAGAAACTATTGATTTTTTGTAAGATTTTGAATTTGGTGTAATGAACACAAAATTGAATAGAATAGAATAGAAAATTTGTATTAAATTTTGTGCATAGAGAATAAATAATTTTGGATTGATAGCCTTATCAAATAATCACGCAGTATCCATTACTTCCTATTTATTTCATCAGGTTTCGAACAATACACATACTAATGGCAAATATATAGATCGATAGAATTCTGTGCATTTAATATGTTTACTCGATGGGAGATGTGGGGTAGTAGTAGACTAGCTGGTACCCACCATATCGGAGCAGGCGCCATGTCTGCTAACATTTACTTATTACAAATTAAAATGAAAAGTAGGTACTTTGGTTTTTCAATTTTCACCCTTATCCACTTTTTCAATATATTCCGACTTTTCTAACAATCAATTTGTCGTGAACAACAAAATTAAAGCGACTTGGTCCCAATGCTCGTTCGGTCAAATTGTCAAGTGCATTTGCTTTATTAAATCTACACTGCCAACAAATTAATAATAATCATTTGAACTTCTTTTAAATTAATGGATTATTCAATGCAGATGCTATTGAATTTTAAGTTAATTTTTTTAGCAATAACAGTAGTCCTTAATGTTGTTAATTAAGCCCGAGAAGCTAAACGAAATTTAAACCTTACTTCTCCCGAATAATTAATTTTTGTAAAGTAGCTTTATTCTCATTATGAATTTTAATTAAATATATCAGAATTTACAAGATTTTTTATGTTATCCGATAGTCACGAATTATTTCTTTTATTTCACGAGCTAAAAATGTAAAATTAAGAAACAAATGCTTTCAATTTACTTAACATTTTCCTACGTTCATTTGCAACATTTTATTATATTTTTTGCTTTTCGCCTGTTTTATTAATATATTTTTCTTAATCTACAAGCAGCCATTAAGCAGATTACGTACAAATCCCCTAACGTTAATTAAATTTTCTACCACTATGTTCGCCCCCACTGCTTCTTTTTCTAATAATTACTTAATTTTTGCGCGCACTTGCAGAGAATTTTTATTTTTACGAATGAGTTTAATTTTAACCTACAACAAATTATTTATAATAATTTGAGATTTTCTTCTTTAATTTTAATTCGTTTACAGATTTGGCTAACCCAATCGAATTTATTAGTCGACGCATTTCCATCATCTCAAGCCGATATTATTGAAAAAAAACCACCATCGAAAAATCAGAACACTTCAAAAAACATAAACTATCATAATATTATGTAACCGTGATGACTAGAGCCCGGATTCTAAGCATTTTGCTTATTGCTCTAAATTATAAGCAGAAGATATTCCTTTTGGATCTTGACATTTCTTAAAAATTGCAGTGATTTGACCTAATCTCAAATAATTTCAAATGCAAAAAGAATTTTTGTAAAGGTGCCTTTGAGAGTGCAAGCTTTTAAAGAAAATTTTTCCGATTACATCTCTATTTCCCAAACCAATGCTTAAAGGCCGTTCACACTATAAAATTTCGTTTAAAATTTTCGTTAAAATTTCTTTAAAATTCCTTAAAATTTGTGGATTTGAAGATTTGTGTTTTTCCCTTTAAAATTAACCTTAAAATTATTTTACGGTTATTTTACGCGAAAGTAAAATGCCGAAGCAAGAACATCAAGTGATTAGTTATGCAATTTTAACAACTGTATTGTTGTTAAATCTATACAGAAAAAAAAAGTCCATTAAAAACCAAAAAATTTGGGCCCGAAAGTGGCTTGAAAGACGTGATTGTGGTCGAGGTTTGTCGAATTTTGCTTTCAATGAATTAGCAACTCTTTCTTGGCTATTCATATTTTCTAATTAAATAATTTCTAATTGTAATATTAGAATACATAATAAAATAGGTTAGAATTACATATCATGATAATAACAACTACCTACTACCAACCTAGATCCTAACAACCTGATATCACAAAACACCCCATAAAACTCACTATATTTTAGGTAAAATTTTAAGGAAATAGGTGCCGCCCTATTCCTTAAAATTCGTTAAAATTTCTCTTAAAAGTTCTTTTAAGCTAAATTTTAAGCAAAATTTTATAGTGTGAACGGCCTTTTACAAGGTAAAGAACGTGGCTCAATGCTGTCTTATATTATGGGACAAATTTTAAAAATTTTCTAAGATTATTGTCAGAATTATCGTCGGCAGCAATTCGCATTTTACACTACCAATAGATGGCGCTGTACTGAAACAATATTTCCGATTATGCGGTATTGGAAATCGTGTTTTTTAAATCAATTTGGTTTACATTAGTGAATTTTTAATTTATAAGATATTTAATGGCAAATATATAAAGAAAAACTTAAAAAAAAGATTCACATTCGCTTAATTCATAATTTATTCAATGTAGGTAACTAACTGTTAAATTTTCTTTTAGAAAAAATGGCTACTGAAAATGCATCATTATTACATTCATTAGCAAAAATATTTTATTATTTAGATGCTCTGCTGTCTTCTAGATGTATCAATGAGGCAGAAGCAGTTTTAAATGCCAAACACCTCATTTTGTGGAAATAAACACCAAGATGCCGATGCTATCAATATATTTGCTTTGTGCTTGCAGACCACTGCTTTAATGGAAAAACCTCATGAAATTCAATGTGCTTTTTTAATAATGGAGGTAAGTGAAATCAAAAGTGCATTATGCACTTGCAAAGCGGAAATTCTGGTCACTGTAAGCACATTTCTGCAGTATTACTAGCATCATACCTACTATTTTTGCGTGGAAACTTATGAAAACTTAAAATTTTTGGTTCGCCCGCCCAGCTTTGACATTCGTAAACACTACAATTCATATTATTAATTTTATTTTTCAGGATTTTATCCATATTACTTAAAAACACTCAAAGCGAAAACGACGTCGATTACTGCCTATGCTAGTTGCGGCTAAGGACACTACGTGGCGCTTCACATTTTGTAAAACGCGAATAAATGAATGTCAAGAAATTTTTAAGAATACATTAATTCGAAAACAATTAAATTATACTATTAAAGCTAACTTTTCAAACGTTCCATCATCCATCGAAAATTTTGAAAAAAAGTATTTGCCTTTAGTGCAATCGGTAAAAATTATAAATAATCTCAGAAAAAAAACTTTGGAGGTGCAAGTGAGCGTGGAACATCAAATCTATGTCAAGTTTTACGCGTCTCCTGAATTGCAAATTTTAAAATGCCGATTTTTCGAAAACTAATGCATAATCTTACAAAATTTTTGTTGCAATATGCTTAGAAAAGTGTCCTCTTTCCAATAGTGCATAGGAAAAAGTTCAAATCGTGAGGTAAATTAACTGACAGTAACCAATGGGTTCCTATTACGTCGGTTGATGCTGAACAAAGTTTTTCGATTTATATGCAGGTGTTAAACAACAGACGACAATTTTTCATTATGGAAAATTTGGAAAAATATATGAAAAATTTTTTTTTATAATTATTAAGCGAATTTCTAATTAATATTTAATAAAAATTAAATTTTGATTTTTAATTTTTAGTGCTTTTTTTCTATTTTATAGGACTTTTTTCTTTGTTTTTTGAAACTTTTTAAAACGCTTATTTTGATATTATAGGCGCTTATAAATCCGGGCTCTAGTGATGACGTTCGAGAACCATAAATTAAATGTTCATGTAAAATCCATGAATGAATCGACAGATTTTCTTAAAAATGTTATTGCATACTTCATCGTGCTTCCATTACCTTTAATGTATTAACTTTTAAATTGATTAAAGTTTCCGTGGTGTATTCCCAAATGAACAAAATGTCTCGAATATAAAAGAATTTACAGTTTTCTTGGAAAACCCGATAATAACTTTAATGAATGCACAAAATGAGTGAGCACGTCCAACAATGAGGCAGATCTACCAGTAAAGACAATGAACACATTTTCCATTTCCCTTAATTTGCTTGATATTAAAATATTTCGCATTTCTCTCTGCAGAAGAGAAAAATAATACAGTTTTAATTCGGTATTTTGGTGACCAAATTGTAGAAATTCAGCTTTAGGACTATGTTCTCATTTTATTTTTAATAATACCGAACAAAAATTATTGTAATTTAAATATGGAAATTTCTTACATTTTTGTGCAAATGAAGTTTTTCTATTTTTAAAATACATTTGAATATATTTTAAGGGTTTTCCATTTCGAAACGAGAATGGATTAGAATTACATAATTCAAATTTAATTATTCTAATGCCACGTATTTAATTTTTTCTCTAGCTCTCAAAAGTAGCAAATTTGCAATAAAGTCCCCATTTTATCCCCCAGAATTAAAAGGATTAAAAGAAGTATGTCTCACTGTTGGATACTCTCCCTCACTGCATGAATGTTATATTAATTTTCAATGTGATATAATAACGGCATTGACTAACGATAACTACACTTTTACAATCACTTAGCACGTTCGTTATTCATTAATTTAAACATTGGCAATTAATATTATGAAAAATAGTAGGTGGTATCTAGTAAGGAAATAATTTATTATAAATTTTCATAAATCTACTATTATTTTAAAAGGTTACTATCATAATTTATCTTTTGCAAACACAATACTTTGTATCGCAATACTTAACACGCTACCGATATAAAATTAATAATTTATGCTTCAGCAACGTGTGCATAATATATAATTATGAGGAAATTGAAAATTTTCTCATTAAATTTCATTAGACTTGATGAAATCAACCTTTACTAAAAGAGTATCTTTACTGACTCTGGTGATGGCGATAATGACCGCGCCGCAGTTCGAACGGAGAGGCTCGACATTAAAAGCACTTTTATTGGCATGAATAATCAAAACTAACAATTAGCAAGAAAATTGCGTAAAATATGTATTTCTTTATTACTGCCAAAGTGATAAGGGTCAAAAAATAAAAACGTCAGCGGCCCAAAAATTTTCAAATCTTTTAAATAATATACTTGCTATAATTATATAGCTTTTAAATTTTTGTTAATGAAATTTTTTATAGGGCGCTGTGATAATTATTAGTAACCCAGTATTATTATTTTGTTGCAACAAAAAATAGATTAGCGATAATTAGGTTTAGATAATTCAAATAAACAAATAATATCAATTAAATATGCATTAGGTAAATTGAGTTTATACACATAGCAAATTAACTCTACCTTAACCAAATATGTACTGTAATCCTATATAGCGATCATTCTATACATAGATAAAAATATTATTTGAAAATATCATCGATCAATTTAAAATAAATTATATTTAGGGGACAAAGTTATGACTTAAAAATTTTAATAATAAGTTTAATTACTATATTAAACAAACAAAAAATTAACTAATGCCTACAGCATAAACCCCTTCATGTTTTTATGCCATGGGAATCCCCCGAGAAAACCATAAGAATTCTATAAGTGCATTATTAATTTTATTAAAAAGTTTTACCGAAGCTGCTTTAAGTCAAAAATGATGACAATGAATAAGTATTGCTGTAAAAACGATTTTTGTATGATAAAAACAGTGTGTAACAAAATTTTGTTATTTTGTTTGGTTTGAATACGGTCCTGTCCCCCAAGGCATGCGCCTACGGAATTTGTGCAAGGTCAAGAGATAAGTATGCTTTTGATATTGCAACCAGCAAGTGCAGGTGAAATTCATTTTCGTTAGGTAGGAACATTTATTTTTATCTTTTGATATCTTTTCATATTTGCAATTTGTAGGAAACACCTTTACCACCTTTATTACCGTTGTTCTGGTTATGTTAACAAAGTCATCTACAATTGTTCATGAACGCAGGAAAATTACAGCTGTGATTAACTCTATACTGCCAGACTTGTCGGTTAAGAGTATAATCTGTATAAGTGAAGATTTTGTAAGCTCATCGATAGCTATCGGGGTGAGTAGTTTTTCTTTACCTTTAATCTGTGGGTATGTATTTTTGGAAAAGCAGTTGCGTCAATTTTTTTGTCACATTGACAAAAATTTTTTAGACCATACTTTAAAGGTGTATCAAAGGGTAAATATCTCTGAAACTTTGTGTGATTTCCAATGAATTCCAACGTATGTTTAAAGAAATTCTACTATCTGAGAGTTTGACAAACTTTGTTTCGCTCTCTCATTTTAATTCCAGCGAAGAATTTCAACCAAGTGTACATAACTATTTTATCCCTTGGATGATGTTAACCAGATCTTTTTATCGCATATTCTTTAAATGCTTTAATATACTGAAGCAATTTCGAAGTATATGTTGGTCCTTAGTATTTCTAAAATTGTAGGCAAGTTATAATTACTTTCTTTAAGTGGTCTCATTAGAACAAGACAGGAGAAAACAACGCAAAAAAGAAGAGAAAATCAGTCAAAGAACGGAACTTTTATTTTAAAACTATGAAGCGGTTCTAGCTAGGTGGAAGTTAGGAACATGCAGGCCAGTCAAGCGAAGAAGCTCAACCAATAAAGGTGTCTCAAAAAAAGCACTCAGTTGTAACAAAATTTTAAATTTTGTTAGTTTCTTTTGACTACACCTCGTATTTGTATTTTTAATAATACGAGAATATTGCAAGCCAAGACGGATTGAGGCACATGACGGGAGATAGGAAGAAAGAGGCGGGATGATTGGAAAGGAGAGCGAGAGGAGGCGAAAAAGTTGGTTTTTAGCTTTGATTTTGGGTAGTTATTGGTGATTTTTTGTGTAGTAAGAATTACTGGAGTTACCACCGCACCTTCTTGCGGATTTGCGCCAATTTCAAAGAAATTGTTTTCTTTTGATTCTTTTTCGCCATTGGATTTCTTGAACACCCGAAAGATAGAGCGATAGCGACCACTCAACAGCAGCAATAAAATAAGTTTTTACCATATTACTTTCTTTTCGTTTCTTTCATATGCAAGGTTGTACAATGCCGATAATATTTTTTGATAATCGTCAGCTGCATTCGTCGATCTAGCCGACGTTCGCTTCGAAAATTTTTTGATGTTTTTATCTAAGTTTGAGCTCAAGCACCGTTTTAAATATTCCAAATATTGGAAGTATTTCATTTAAGAATTGCTGGGTGAATGCTTGGAGCGCCGGTCATTGCGAACGTCCCTTTTGAGTTCGTACCCCATAGTAGGTTTTTTTCCGGTACGCGAGAGTGCAAACTTGTTACAGTTACGCCGGATTCATCCCTGGCTTCCGCAAAGAAAAGAGCTAGTTTTTTCCCCCTTGGGTATCCTCACCAAATAAAAGGTTGGGAATTTCGATTTTCAACCGTGTGGGAAAGAAGAAATTGCTGGGTCTTCCCTAAAGAGTCCCAGTCATCCATTTTTTTGCATACTGGCCAGTATGAAAAAAAATAAATTGCAGGGCCTTCTCTAAAGAGTCCCAGCCATCTATTTTTTTTCATAATTTATTAAATAAATATTAAAAGTACGGTTTCTATTTGCTTGTATTTCTGATTGTCCCTAAAAGAACCTCCCGAGGAGTACCGGTGCACCCATGACGTTTAAAAATATTATAGACCAAAACTTGATGAATAAAACTATTTAAAAACCCCTTCCTGTCTAAAACGTAGAAACAATTACCCCCAAAGGCCGATAAGATCTCATTTATTGTCTACTTTCTGCATTAAAACCATGAAATCCACATTGAACTTATACTTTATGCATCATCAAAATTAGAGACATCCTTATATATCCTTCGTTGCTATCTATGATCTGCTTTATCTTACGTTTCTTTTCCAAAGAATCCCGATCCAGAATTCTAACATTATCGATGTGTATGCAAAAGACAGTACAGTCAGCTTGTGTTCTTCAACATATACACTCTTTCATATTCACACAGGTCTTCCCTACTTAAGTAATGAGTAAACTTAAGTAATGAAACAAAAACACGGTTTGATTTATAATTTGAATAATGAACATGATTATCAACAATTATTGCAATCTTTTAAACGTCGTATTATCTCGTTTGATAATGGTGACCATGAATATACATTACCAACTGTCGAAGTTGAGATTAGCAATATGATTGATAGCTACTGGATTATTTTTTATAATCTTGATTTCCTATGGTTATGGTTAATTCGTTTTGAAAGAGGATGTTTCTTTGTAGATGCTTTTTATTCTTCGTAAATCAAGAAGTAGTTTTATGGAACAGTGCCGAAATTCCAATGCTTATACACATAATAGGTTAGTCCCCCAACTAAAGATATGCAGCTGATGCAGTGCAAGTACTGCGAAATTCAATAAATTCATTTTAAAATTACATTGTTTGTAACTAAAAATTTGAATTCTCTTAGACTTCCATCTAGAGTCGCTTAGCAGGTTTAAATGACTAAATTAAGCTGCCGAATTTGAAGGATCTAAAATAAAGATGAGCTAGTATCGCATCAAAAATCTCTATGGTTGAATTTTGGTGAGCGAATATTACAGTGTCTTGATTTCCGAGTGTGATTTCTAGCTATTTCGAATAGCCTTCAGAGTAAGATCTTGAATATAGCATTATGTAAAGTTGTTAAATTTATGATAAGGGATATTATAGTAATTTCATTCGTTTTATGATAACGGAGAAAAGTAAACCCATCAGAGCAAGATTTTTGGATAGGAATTTTGGAGATAAAAAAGCTGGCCAAATGCGTTGGTTTGCGTTATCATTCGGCAATCAGTAAACCCTCCAGACCTCTAACGATTTGCGTATGTCATAGAGAAAAGCTTCTATCGACTTCTTCTTCTGTAGAGAATTGGAAGTAAAAGTTGTCGAAGTGGAGGAATGAAAGTCAAACGGGTAATGATTATAGTCGTGGATGATCATAAATACACCTGTCGCAACCCATATCCAAAAACTAGCGGCCAGCATAGAAAATAATATTTTCACTTTTTGGTTTTTAATACTCAAAATTAAGAGGAAGAGGAATTATAGAAGTGAAATGGACTGTACATATTAATAGTATGCAATAATGCGGGAATGTGTCGTTACCGAATGCTTCGGTGGTCAATAAACCACCGTTGTCCACTAATTAATAGTGACTATAATTTGCAACACTGTCAAAGCTTAAATATAATTCATTTAAAAAAAGAAAATGCAAGTTAATATTTATTACCTTCAGGCCAATTGTCGAAAACGTACTGTGCAATATCTCCTGCGGAATCGCTGGGACTGAAAAGGAACTCTTTCGTTTTCCCACTGACAAGAATTAGTCGTAAATTAATCTGAAAAAGAAATTAATATCAACAAATATCATAAAAGACAATAAATTAGACTTTTATCGCGTAAGCGGAAATTAAAAATTTTCAGTTTTTCAAAAGAGAGAGCCAAATGGAACAGGTTCAAAAGCGTTTACAATAAATTCATTCAAGTCGATAAAAATAATAACTTCATGCGAGTATGAGAATATAAGCTTAAAATTAATGCTCAAGTCTAAGAATGCGCTTATTTTGATCTCTTGAATGAATCAAAAAAATCTACAAATCCATCTAGAGCCATTTGAATTTTCAAATGCACAGACGGGTGTTAATAATCATTTAAATCGCTTAGGGGAAAAACGAACTAGGGAGAACGTAACCCCAAGCAGTTTGAATGGAGACGACAAGTAACGCAGTCAGAATTTAATAATATAAAGAATACACTTTTTCCTTGTCTAACAGACACTCACTGAAAATGGCAGATATACATAACTTTTGATTACATCTTTTTTCTTATCTCGAATTTTCATTTTATATTTTTTATCAATCTGTTTAATCAAAAAACATGAAATATATTTTAGAATATTGCTAAAATTGAGCTTCTTTTCAACTTATACAATTTATTAAAATGTACAACGCTCGCAAAAGTAAACAAATTCAAATTTGTATTCATTACCAGAGAGCAAAATAAAAACAAATCCAACATCAAAACTTGGATAAGAATTATTGCTATTACGATAAAAAAGAGCCAAGTTATTATGTTCAGTAACTTGTTTGAAAAAATACGATTGTTAAATTATATTTTACTTCAACAGTTTCCTGTAGTTATACTTTTAATAATAAGAGGTTGGAAAATAATGTTATCAAAAAATCTTGTTTCAAATCAAACAATTTTTATTATTAAGATATTAATCAAAAAAGCTCTTACATAGAAAAAAATTTGATCGTCGAAATTGGTAAAAAGAAAAATAATTTTACAATAATGTTGCGGCTTTCAGAATACAACACATTTTTATATGTAGATAAAAGTATTTGTAATCAGTTTGGCACTGTAATTTCCGTTCAATAAAATATATGATAATTATTATATTTTAATCAATAAATTCATAAAAATGTTATCGCAATTTATATGCAGACCCAAATCTAATTCATATTCGATAATGTTAATTGATGTTAACATAGAACTTTTACACACAGCAAAGCTCCATTTTGGTAGACTTACCTATACGGGGTTATGGTAATGCGTTTCCAGAGAAATGTGTGCGCTATAAATATAGCAAATTCACTTGAGATGTGGTTGGTGGCTTTAAAAAGGAAAAATGAATAAATCTTGGGTGGAATATAAGTCTTTGTTAACCATATGCCCATGAGAACAGTTAGATTTAAACATCTTGAAATAAAAAAGAGCAACGGCTGTGTAATACAAACGATTTTGAAGAAATTTTGACAAAATATGGTTTTTATTTCAATATTCAACTTATTTTGTAGCATTTCAATTTTCTAATATTGTTTTCCCTTCCAACATGTAACAAGAACATTAACAATACAGAAAAAATGTGGCTAGAATCCATGTGCAAACTTCATTCGCTTGAATGAAGCCAAAAAAGATTGTACGAAAGAAAGTTATACGAAAACTTGTATACGAACAAATATTTATACGAATAAAATTAATAAGTGAATTTTTATACCTACATAGTACATACCAATATTAATGTGCACATTTGAAGAAAGTAGTTCAGTATCATATAGTAGATGAGTATCTGAACGTCCCCAAACTGGCCGCTCAGCAATGAATATTGCTTCCGTAGCCAAAGTGTGACCTAACACGCAAGAATCTCCTTCAAATACCATTTTCAGAAACTAGATTTACGATAGCGTAAAGTGTATAGTGGTTAACCTATTTTCAACACTGACTTATCGGGACAGGATTTCGCAGAAACAAAGAGAACTAAAATTAAGCAAAAACTAGTTTTTTTCAAAATATTATGAGTAGCTGTTGACGAAAAATTAAGAGTTTAGCGACTGCTCAAAGCTCGAAGAGTAAAATCATACCTATGATGGTCTAGCAGTTAGGACTTCAGAAAATACAGAAACCGGGTTCAAGGTTTGTCCTTTTTTTCTACTTTATTTTTACTATATTAACAGACGAGCGCAATGAAGACACAGACAAGTCCACATAGCTGGTACCCCGATTGGCAATAAAGTGCTTAAAGTAATTGCTTTCAAAAATAGAAAAATTTTTTAACACTTTAATAACACAAAGAAAAGTTTTTATATAGTTTTCAGAAAAATGTACATATTTTCACAAACTTCCTTTTTAAATAGAAAATTAAACTAAAAAATGAATTTTTTAAGCCTTAATTTTTAATTAATTTAATTAAATAATTAATTTTAATTAAATTTAATTTAAGTTAATTTAAAGTTAATTTTTAAGTAGTTAGTAGTATGTAATGTTAAAATAAACAACCTAAAACATTAAAATAATGAATTTTAACTATTTAGTAAATAATACATACTTACATAGAAAAATAAAATTTAAAACAAATTTACGTTATAAAAACTGATAAAAATTAGTATGATGTATTCTTTACTAAATAATTAAAATTCATTATTTTAATAATGTTTTAGTTTGTTTATTTTTTCCTTTTTTAAGTTTATTGAATTGATAATTTAATTTGATTTAGTTGAGTGCGACTATTTTGCCACTGTGCAGCTTTAAAAACTTCTGATGTTAAAAAGTCAAAATTTAATAATTTATTTTGTAAAAATTAATCTTTTTCTCCCACCGAAATTGTTTAGAATTAAGAAAAATAAAAATTGATTAATTGCTATGCTTTGTTATTTATTTGCAATTAAATAATAATAATTATTGTATTTCCGAAATCAAATGATTTATTTTGTTGCGAAATCAAGACTTGAGCGCAATTATCTTACACGTAGGATCTAAATAATTCCGTTGCTCGTAAATTCAACCCAAAATGTTTGTAATCTTATTAGTTATTAGTAAACAATGACCACGAAATGTTATTTAAAAATTTTCAGGTTTGCTTTCAAAGAAAGTTGAGTGGAAACAATGGCTGGCTTGGCTTATTGCTAATGTATCATATTATTCAAAAATTATCATACATCTACCTTAGCATTTTTAATTGAAAGAATCCTATAGGAGTGTCTACCGGATGTAGCAATATACACATGTTAAAACATTAAGTATTTTACAAATAATAAATCAAAGGACAAATTTTAACAGAAGTTATGAAACCTCTGGATTAATCATAACATATCAAGGATACAAGTGTTTGTTTGTGGCGATACTATCGATAGTTTAGAAATTAAATGAAAAGAATAATGAAAAATCTGGAATAATTAACTTGAAGTTCAAGCTATTAAAAAAAAAAGAATTATGGCGAAAATTGTTATATTAAAAATCGGATTTTTAAGCCTAGGTGTCGCTGATTATAGCTAGAAATCTAACCTCACTAATGGCAAAATTATATTTTTCAATTTTATATTACTATCCGCTCTTGGCACATATGTTATCTAATTTTTTAGATAACATTAGGAACTAATGTTAACTACTAAGCTAGGGCCACGTTTGTGACCCGAACGTCGCGACATAAACGCTGCGCCCAGGTCGCAATGATATGTAAAGCTGAATATGTAAATTTACACATTTAGAAATCTTGTCGTTCTAACTTTTTACATAAACAACTCTAGGATAATTTTCGGACTTACGTGTATTCTCTTAGGACCAATCCTTCGTACTATGATGTGGTAGAAATTTTTACTGTAATTGAACATATTTCGAAGTTCTAAATTTTCTGTTTTCTAGATCAGTGCAGCAAAAACAGTTTACATTTTTCACCATACCAAAGGGTAAACATTTTTTATACTATGCAATAGCCAGTAAGAAGGATTATTCCTAAGAGAATACATACAAATCCGGAAAATGTAGGTCATTCTGTTAAAAAACTAGAGCTGAAAGAATCCGATTGTGTAAATTTTACACATACGCGACCGCTCGTGTTATAAAAATTAACGCGACCGGTCTACTGTTAATAATGACTCGGTTTTATTGGCAGAAACTGCAAAACATGTACGTGTACCAGTGGCGGCTCATGCTATACAGTACAGATCTGCACAAGCCCCATAAATTAGATCAGAAAAATATTTAATTTATTAATAAAATTAGAAGTACATCCCTTTAAATTCATTCAAATACAACATACCATACGTTGAACACTCTGTACTTTTCATTTGAGAAAGAAATTGAAATCATGAAAAATGATGCTCTAAAATTAAATAATACAGCCAACTTTAGGCGATTCGGATCTTAATATGCCTAAATTGAATGAAGGGTCATACAATGTTGCTGCTTTAAAAACATTTTAGCATTGGCAGGCACTCCAAAGAAAATTTATGGCATTAATAAAATACACATGAATACGCAACATACATATTTGAAAAACGGGTTGATAAACCTAGAAAATATGAGATAAGAATGCAAAACAAAAACCATCTTCAATGGTATACAGCATATATTTAATGAATTAACTGAAAAAAATTATTCTTCGTGTAATGGCTTTTCGCTATAATTAAGGTGTAAAATTAAAAGAAATTACACAACAAAGTAGTATTTAGATACGGTTTTACTTAATGTTCATTGCGGTACATTTTTATGTTAATCTATTTTTAATTTTTTTAAATGCTCTCTAGAAAGTCTTGCTAACAATATTTATTATACATTTCTATTTTTATCATATTGCAAGAAAACAATAAGCATAATAAATTTTAAGTTAGTTAAAATTACTAAATTATATGAGCGCGCAGCTTATTATTACAATGTTATTAATCTCAATTTGGTCATTTCTAGAAGATCGTGTAACGTGCGAAATGTCATCAATGCTGCGTTTCTAGTTTCTTTTGATGTTATTAAGGTGGGCTAACGGTCGAGCGCTTCGAGAGCTAATTTCTATCTGCTGGCCCCAGCTAGTTAAAAATTTTTTTCAGTTAAACTTATATTTTGCACTATTCCGTTTTCAGGATTCAAAAATAAGGTAGTATCCTGGTATTTCTAATATTCCCTCGGTAATGTGTTTACATAATATTATAATTTTAAAGATCCTTCAATGAAATTATTTAGATTTTAACAGAAGCAGTTGGGTAAACATTTGATTTGTAGAATGAAATAAATTTGCATGTAACTTAAAATCCTACGCCATTCTATTTGAAGTTTGTGGCTGTGGTAAGTAGTTATGGAAAATGGAAATAAATACATTTTAAGTAGATATATTATTTAAATTCACAGAACACCCTCTATGAATAGTCCCGGTTTTCTGGGACGTCCAAGAGCCTAATCGTTGTTAGCCTAGAGAGAAAATTAAAATATCTACAAAACTTACACTATATAACCAAAAAGCAAAATAAATTTACTTCGATAAAATCTAAAGAAAAGTAGTTGATGTCAGCGAACTTTTTATTAAATTATTTGTAACCTTTAGATTTCAGTTTCGAGTTTAAATTTTCTGGGTAATTTATGATATCAGAACGATTATTTATATAGCACAAAAAGGTTGTCCTTAAGCTATTTTGAAAGAAAACTATAATAATTCACTTTTGAACCTTGAAAAGTAACACACAGGAATGTAAAACTCCTGGTTTAATTATGATCCAAAAACGAGGAACAAAAAAGTTCACATAGTTTCGTGTTGGAAAGCCAAAGGTTATATAATGACTGGTGTGTCTTGGATGGTGGGCGTTGAAATCTATGTTTAACTCAGTTTAACTTAATTGTGTCTATGCACTTTAGGGCACATTATGTGGTTACATAACTTAAGAATTAATTTATTCAAACTATAATGTCTACCATGATCATAAGGTTGGCGATATTTTATAGTAATTGCAATCAAGTATGCCTCGTTAAACTTAATTACCGGTAATAATTTTGATTCCCATCAGCTCGACATATTTTACACCAAAATTCCAAATGCAAAACAGGAAAGAAATTTTATTATTACTTAAATATTTATAAATAATATTTTATTGCGTGAATATGTACAATTAAGGTGCAGATATTTACAACGACAGCGTTAAATTTGCATGCTGCCAAGACATCTTCAGGCCAAATTTTTTAGTGATTCCATATCACGCACAAAACATACAAGCTACCGAAAGTTAGAGAGTTTCTTAAATATTAATTGAAACACGAATCGCACTTTATAATACAGTAAAAGTATTAATCGACAAAGTTTTTGTTCAAGTTTCAAAAACAATTGAAAGAGTTTGGGAAGCAGTTAAACTCAGAGCCGTAATTATTTATTGGAAGCTTTAAAAAAATTCAATAGCAAGCTAATTTAAATTTTATATCGATGAGTACAGTAACCTACGTTGGTTCTCACTATTGGATTTCTTCAAAATTTATTCCACTGACGAAACAATTGTCTAATATTCTGAAAACGCAAATCCTTTTGCGTAACAATTTCAAGATTAGCTTTATGAATTTTGGTTAAGATTGATACTAATTTGTAATTTTAGCTCAAAAAATAATATCACTCACTATTACCTCATCGTTGAGAAGTTGACATTGTCAATCATAAAAAAAATCGTGTGCACACGCACGTACCACATTTTTTAAATGAAATATTTCTCAATTTTCTCTGACATGATACCTAATTATTTCGGTCAACTTAAAGTTATATAGCAACGACAAACAAACTATTAAGCAAACAATTATAGAAAAATTTAAATCAATATAAAGGTTTCTACATTCTACGTAGAAGAGTTTATCAAATTAGAATATTTGACGTGGTTCAAGATTCACGTTATACTGCACTGGAAGTTAGTACTTGTAACTTCAAGTTTGTATATTGTCGTGTTTCGAAAACCAAAACAACATTAATTTCATTTATTTTGTAAATTATTTTAAAGTTTAAATTTGTTTAGTATTTATTTGTATCATATTGTATAAAATAGTTGAATATTTGCTGTATAAATAAAGGTAGAGAGAACAAAAAAAAACTAGAAAAGAGTGGGGCTTGAATAGAAAGACTTGGGCTTCGCGTCGAGCGGACGAACATCATTCCCGCAATAATAATTTAAAATTGTTAATTGTTAAAAATCAATAAAATAAGTTAAGTTGATGTTTTTTTATTTTAATTGTGGTGAAGTGAAAACTACAATAAATTGGAAAAATTGAAAGAATTGCTGATAATATTCGATGCATTAAAATTACATCGCAACAAATTTGTTTGACCAGGCGCCAGCTGAAATAACATGTGCGCTTGCAATGTCACAGATTAAATAGAAAAGTTGAGCATTTTAATTTTAATTTACGATTTTAAAAACTGAAGAGTCTCATGTTGAATAATGGATACCCAGCTAAGGATTAATTTTTGGGATTAAGCAAATATGATAGATTTGTATAGCTCGGGTCATCTCAATATCTATGCTACAAATCATAAATAATCATGCATGACAAATAATTCGCCAGACAGAATCCCAACTTAAAGAATATGTGATATACATGTAGAAGAAAATCCGAAGAAAAGGAAAATCTAGGGAAATCCGAGAAAATCTCGTAAATGATAATCTGATGTATAAAAATTATGTTTAATTCCTCCCTCAAAATCGCTACTTATCAGCCTTAAAAAGACAATTTTTGATTAATTGGAAATCAAAATAAATGTTGAGTCAAACTTACGAAAAACACCGAGTTTTAGTACAAGATTTCGGGTAACAGATACTAATAAAACTGTCCAAAAAATTGAGGGAGTAAGTTTTTGGGACTGTTTATAAAGTTTAACAGAAGAACATAGCAAGAGCTTTTTCTCTGATTTTTTTCATTCTAATCGATTTGATCTTTATTTTAGAATAATCAGAAACGACGAGTAAAACCTCTGCAAAATGGTAAGAAATATGACAAAATAATACACAGATAATTTTACAGAATCTGCATAGCTTTTAGGAAAATTTCCTTACGAATTTTATTTTATTAGAAGTCACTGACCAAGTAAGTCGGTACGTGTGAAAACGCCGGTCAAACACCAAATTTTTTCATACAGATTACTTGGCAAATGACAAACCAAGTCTTCTGACTTGCTTGAGTGCAAGTAACTTGTAACAAAATTTTGAATTTTGTTAGATTCTTTTAGCTACACCTCGTATTTGTATTTTTAATGATACGAGAATATTTTCGAGGCAAGACGATTTAGGCGCATAACAGCAGATAGAGAAGAAAGGTGCGAGAAGATTAGAAAAGAGAGCCAGATTTTGTGGACGGAAAAGTTGGTTTTTGTCTTTGATTTTGAGTAGTTACCGGTGATTTTTTGGTGTAGTGAGAATTACTAGAGTTACCACCGCTCCTTCTTGCGGATTTGCGCCAATTTCAAGAATATTGTGTTCTTCTGATTTTTTGTCATTGGATTCCTTGAACACCTGAAAGATCAAGCGACAGCGACCACTCAATAGTAACAATAAGATAAGTTTTTTTACCTTATTACTTTCTTTTTGTTTCTTTCATCTGCAAAGTTGTACAACACCGATAATATTTTTTTGATATCGTCAGCTGCGTTTGTCGATATAGCCGACGCTTTGATTTTTTGATCTAGTTTTGAGCTCAAGCACCGTTTTGAATATTCCAAATATTGGAAGTCTTCATGAAGAGTTGTTGGGAGTGCTTCGAGCGTCGGTTGTTTCAAACATCCAGTCCGAGTTCGCTCCCCATAGTAGGTACGTTTTGTTTTCGTTACGAGAGAGAGTGCAAATTTATTGCAGTTACGCCGGATTCATCCCTGGCGTCCGCAAAGAAAAGAGCTAGTTTTTTCGTCCTTGTATCCTCACGAAATAAAAGGTTGAGAATTTCGATTTTCAACCGTGTGGGAAGGAAGAAATTGCTGAGCCTTCTATAAAAAGTCCCAGCCATTAATTTTTTTTTCATAAACTGTAGATTAAAATAAGTAAAACTAGACTGTCATCATAGCAAATAAATCTGTGGATTTAATTTTATTTCGGGTAAATGCGTGTAAACTCAAATAAAAATTGGTTATTTATATGTATTTACGAAGCCCTTAAATTCGTGTTGTCGTAAATTGATGTAATTTTACCTTTATCAAATAAAATTCATAATAAATAAAAATGTCGGTATGTTTAAAAATAGGGAGATTATAATGTAATTTATATGTAAAAGTTTAAAATAAAATAAAGTTAAATATTTCAGTGAGTAAAACAAAGTTTAATATTATAATATATTTACAAAACCATTAAATATTGAAAATATTTACAAATTCCAGTTCTGATTCTTTAAGAACTTTGCACGTCGATTACATTGCGAATCAGCATTGTTTGGCATTCAATGTATTTGAAAATTTGTTTTCCAGCAGTGTAGGTAACAATTATACCTGTATTTCGTTAATTAAAATTATCAATTAATGATTTTAATGTCTTTCCTTACAGTTCAAGCGTCCCACCGGTATTCCATACTCAAATAAAGGACAGAAACAGGAAATAATAAATAATTTAGCTACTGCAACTTGGAAAATGTTTGATTAAATAATTTAATTAATTAGCAGCAAGATTAAGTTTTGATGGCTAGAAAACCCAAAAATTATTAATGAGTAGAATTATTAGAATTTGTCAAAATGTTCTATGCGCCTATCTTGAAATTCGAAATCGGCAGTTTTCTTTGGCCGAAGAAAACTTCTTAATGTGAAATTTGTATTCCTACGAATTTAAAAATTTTCCAATGAGATTATGGTAGTTGCCTGCGAAAATTCATTCAAATACTTGGGTAAAACGGTAAGAAGTCGTAAAAATGCAAATATTATATTGGCTGTTTTTATATGTTGACAAATCTCTAAAAGATATGAGCCTAGAAAGGCAGGTCTCCCTGTTTTTAAGTAAAATTCGGCTTTATGTACCGTTGAAAAAGTAAAGAAAATATTCATGAAATAGACGAATTATTGCTATGATAATTTTGATAACTCAATTATTTCTTGTCAACTTTAATTTCAAATTATTAATTACATTTACCTATTTCTTTTAACTTTTTCCAATTTTATTATCATTTTTAAATATTTTCAGATTTTTTATTAATTTTCGACTTCGTTAAAATGCTGCCTGATATATATCACATCTATTACATAAACAAATTGTAATTCCACAAAAATTAATTTTTATTGTTCGGTTTAAGCTACACAAAGACCCATGGAGAGCATCCAAATTGCAGATGTTTAAAATCAGCTTGTTATATTCGAATTTATAAAAAAGTATCGAAAAAGTGGATATCCTGTAATCCTCATTACAAATGTGTTTTTGCGGTTTTAATGTATAATTAGTCACCAATTTTATCTTGCGATAATGTAAATACACATAATATGCCGTAAAATAATTAAACCAACGTTTTCCTGTATTACAAATGAAACTGATAAATAAGAAAAGCAGTGGCACTAAAGTAAACTATTGCACATAATGTAATCAACGCAGGACCTTAGTGTATAAAACTGGAAATACCCCAAGGATCGAGAAAAGTCGTTTTTTCAATTCTAGCCTATTTTGTTCTACGACAAAACGAGCTTTCCAAACTTGGGATATGTTATATCAAAACCCACAGGACTCACTATAGCAATAATAACAACGAAAGACGTCTAAAGCAATGACGACTTTTTATTTATGACGAAATCTCAGGACGCGAGATAATCATCGGATGTCAGAAACGTTTAGAAGGAGAAATTTACTAAGTTTTTATAAATTCCTTTTAGGTTCTTCCTCACTTTAATGGTCAACAAAAATTCTAAACAGCAACCCTCTAGATTGATATCAGAATTAAAGGCACCGCACCACGCCTTGATTAAGAATGACTCATTCATCCACCACTTTCAGTGTGCTAATAAGTGTTTTCACTCCTTATCGTTGTTAATCTGGAGTGTACACATAAATGATTTTAAGTAGAACTAAACAACCAGATCCTCAAATATATTAATTCCCTGGAGATAGTCAAATGGGTTCCGTTTTCTTTAATTAATGTTTCCATGCTGGTAAACAATTCCGAGAACCAAACTAATAGTTGTGGTTAAAGGAGACACACTTGATGTTGATTGTTCTACCTAAACTTTTGGTAAAGAAATGTTAATAATGTCCTAATTTACGGACCCACAAGTTTATAACAAAGCGATTATTCCACCAATAATACACACAGGAAGCCAACACTTCAGAAAGTCCTTTTGAAATTAATATGTAATATAAATTCATTGGAAATTGGTTTTAATGATTTTTTTCTCTCTAAGCCCAATTCCTATCACATAAATTTAAAACTTCATTAATATAAGCGATAAAACAATGCATTTGAAATTATATAAAAAATATTCATCTTATTCAAATATACACAAATTTATTCGGCTCCGTCGCCTACTGAATACTGCAGGCATTTTCAAGATTTAAATATGCATGTGACAATATTCTATCAAAGAATGTACTGATAACCTGATTAAAACATTGTCTTCGTGGAGTACCTCAGAGAAAACACTACTTCATCGCCATTTTGTATTTTTTAATTTCTTCAATCTAAATTCCGGAAACTCACAATAATGCGCGATTTAAAATTTTCAAGTTTAAAATTTAAACCTAGTTTATAATCATAGTATCCAAAAGGTTTAAAAATATAACGGAATTATCAAAAAAATGTTTAAACCTGGTTTAAATTTTAAGTTTTTTTCTGTGCAACCGATGCTGTCTATCAGCATTATATACAAAAATTTTGAAAATATCTGTACACCCTTCAATAAATTTGAAATAAAAATCAAGCTCAAGGCACGAAAGCCAATTTTAACAACATTATTGAATATTAAAATAGTTCAACACTATATTCCCGAATCAATTTAATTAGTAAGGTTCTAAAACAATAAAATTACTCAATTGCCCCATAATTTGTTCCAATATATTACATTCCAATAGCAGGCTTTATACAATAAATTTTAAAGATTCGCTGAACAAAATTCCCTTTATAGAAAGTGAATTACGATTCGGGTTATATTGTTTGCTTCGTTCTTTTTATACGTATAAATGATAAAATTATACAATGGCACGTCTGATATAAATTGATTATTGTTCCTTTGTTTTTAAATAAAAAGCAAAAACTACAGATTGTTACGATTTATTTGAATCGTCACATCAAATATCGCTTTGCGCAGGCATTTATTAAATACGCATATTTCTTAGATGCATGAATCCACTTATCATAAACAATTCAGCTTTTTATCTCAAATTTGTTTTGCGAATCGTTAAGGTACCATATCGATCACATTGTCCTTTATTTTCTTTACTTTAAGGACAAATTTAGCGATATACTTTTTTTTTACTAATAAAAGACGATTAGACTAAACCCAATCCTTGACCGTTATGGTATTGTACTTTTTATTTGTTTTATGCTTGAAAGTTTACTGTTTTTGTTGAACGGTAAATTATATTTATATTTCAATTTCAAAAATTAAAAAGTTATATTTGAAGACAGGAAATTTCACACATCAGATAATTCGTTACAATAAATAATCACTTTCGCCTGTTTTCTTCTCTTTCCAATAAGATAAAACTAAAATTTTTATTGTTAATTTCTCTAAAAAAAATTATTATTTTTAAACTGCACCCTTCCAGTTATCAATATTAAAGAGGTATTTTATCACATCGTTTTGACAAGTTGAGATTAAAAATTACTTAATAAATCTATAAGAGCATAAAGGAAAATTGCCAAATTATCTGCGAAATGTTAAGCTACATCATTAATCAACCTTAAATTTCAAAAATTCGTTGCGCCTGCTACGCTGTAATAACGATGTTCGAAAAGTGAGAATGTCCTTTAGAGAGCGCAATAGGAAAATTCTAAAACACTTTAATTATCAACTTGCAATATCGCTATAATTCAGTTGAAAAATTATAGCTCTCATAATTGCTGAACAAATGTCAACAACACAATCAACATTAATAAATACCTTAAACGCAAATGCGACTAATGGATTAACCCCTCTTTTCAACGAGGGAGGTGAAAAAATACTCGTATTGATAAACCCCAAACGAAGTGTATGAGTATTGATCAAGTCTGATGGTTTTGAGATTTTTCTATGTATTATTGAACATTTGAAGAATAATCACACCTCAGGAATAATGCTAAATAACTATAAACATCTATACAATAAATAAGGTCCTTTAAACTTTGATTTTATGTTACCTCTATAAATCTCTTCGGTGTGCCTTCTTTAGTTCCTAGGCGCTAAAGTAAAGGCAATGTTAATTAAATTTATTAATTACTGTTTTATGCTAGCATGTTTTACTTGGATCAAATGTACTTTTTGTGGCTCGTTTATAAATGTCGGGACTCCCTCTAACGGCTCTTCTGTCAATTCGACAAACTCGCTACATAAAGTCAAACGTTAGTTCATAATAAAACAATATAGCTACTATTTTGAAAATAATTTTTCAGATTGAAATTCTACGAACAAAAGATATTATAGATATAAGTAAAACTGTAGCAAAACATGAAAGGAATCAACTATAGGCAAACTGCACTACTGCACATATCGATTAATTTAGGAAATAATCGATAATAAAAAAAACACCCACATAAATTTATTTCGTAGATCGGTTTAAATAAACGTTAATCATTTTTGCGAAGTGTTTTAAAAAGTGCAGCAGGCCGCAGTTGCCTTCTAGGAAAGCAACACTGAATATTATATAAATTTATTTTAAAACACAGGTTTTTGTCTTTCTAACTCTATAATTTTTGAGTTTTCGTTGCTTTAAGAATGTTTTTAATGAGTGTGAGGATCTAAAGATTTCTTGAGCAAACTAAATCGATAACTTTGGAGTGCAATTTATGTTAAAAAATCCTTCTATAACATATTGTGATGTTTCAAAAAAATTCGCACCCACCCTGTACATTTTTAAAAAATTTTGTTTTAGTAAATTTGAGTTGTAGAATTGAAAAATTGAGAGTTGGGGGCGAATCGACTGAAATAGAAGGCTTTTTAGCTAAATACGCCGACCGAGCTGATCGTTGATTTTGGCTCTCTGTAATATTTTGCGATTTTGTAATAATTTTTGAATTTGTGAGTATTGATTTGAAATAAAGTTTAATAAAGTGAATTTTGTGCGAACCCATTATTGCGTATTTTTTTGAAGTTGTTTTGGATATTTTTTTTTGATGAGTTGATACCGAGCGAAGATTGTGAATTGATTTGGTTGAATATTTTGAAAAAGGAGCATTCGAAGTCATAAATCCGATTTGTATTAAAAATTGGAAGAATTAAAATTATATTTGTTCGAACGAATGGTTCAAAAGATAACACGTCGATTTGGATAAGAATAAAATTAAAAGTACGAGCCCAGAAAATTTTACATTACATTGAATTTAAATTGAATTTTGCATTGTGAATTAGTTATTTTTGGAGAAGCATTTAATTATTTTTGGATTAGAAGAATTTTATTTTTAATTTTTGAAAACGACAGAACCCAACCGGAGATAAGATTGTCTCATCTTCCGTGAGAAGGAGGTTAGTCCGGAGCACTTATAGTGATGTGGAAATCAACCTTTTTTTTTGAAAAGAACACTGCAGGTCTGACCTTATAAAAATAGCTAATCGAATAATTTCTATACGTTTTTGGGCCTTTTCTACCGGAAATTTTGAATGATCCCTAAATTTTAATGTTTATATTTGTAATTTACGACCTAAACTACCATAATTTGAGAATACATTGCATATTATTTAATATTCAGCTAATAAAATTTTTGTTTCATATAAAATTCAAACTAATTAGTATAGCAACGTCATTTGGGGAAGTTGATCGTTATATAGTGTTAGTCTTTTCAGAAAGTTACCCAACCCTGCCTATCTGGGGAACTGTGACCTGACATTTCGCTACCCCTACTGAATTGTTACTAAAATTCCTTATACGTTAGGTTCTGTAATATTTCAATTATTTACATAATTATTTTTCTGCAATTAGTATCCGTTTTTCGTTAACCTTTGATTTTAAAGTTTTTTTAGTAACAAAGCAGAAGTGGTAGCGAAATTTCGTGACAACAGAATATACGAGGCGAAATGTCCAGTAGCTAAATTTTGTAACCACTTACAATTCTTAAAGAAATTATCTATAAGTAGATTCTAATTTTTTATTGTCTAAAATCAATGGTTTTCAAATTATGGATTAAATAAGTTAAAGATTCGAAACACAAAAAGTTTTAAAAAAAATCTAACGCCCATTTTCGAATAGGAAATTTAACAGGATACAACTGTTCTTTAATAAACTGTTTTCAAAAACTAACCGATTATAGGAAAAAACCGATGATAATTAAGGTAGGTATAAAAAAATCATTAATTCAATAATAATTATCGAAATTAATTTTTATGGATTAAAAATTTAAATTTATTCTAAAATATATTATGAATATCAAAAATGTTGTCAATTTATTCGTTTTACCCTTTTTTGTATCATTTTATTTATTATTTTTGGTTTTTCCATGAAATAGATTGATTTTTCTATATTTAGAAGACTATAGTTGTAGCCCATTCAATTTCCCATTGAACCATTTACACTAAAATACCAATAGTTTGGGTTCCATAGCCATTTCAAGGTTAACTAAAAACATTGCTTTAAAAGAAGCACGAGGCTTTGAATGGGGGCTAAAATCTAGTCGAGCTATCCGTGTATTCGAAGTTGGATGCTTGCTTCCTCAAGTTATACTGAGAAGCGTTGTGCAGCTGAATTATTAGGTTCCTACACCAAGAATTTTAAAAATGCATATCTTTTGCCACGTGCTCGTGATTCTCTAGTCTCCTCTTCATTAAAATCCATAACACAATCGTAATAGACTCCCGCATAATAACATCATGGGTTGCATACTGAATTTATTTATTTTTATTTATTTAAATAGCTTTACATTCTGTGGAATTGAGCTTGTCCTATTGGACTTCAAAATCCGTTTCAGGGAGATCAGCACCATATTACATTTCATGTCATGTTTTTACAGACTACGATGCGTTCTTGCTTCCTTTATAGTGGCTCGCCATTTCGCTCTGTCATTCACCCATTGTCTCCATCCACCGTTACCCATGTTTCTCAAATCCTCCGTCACACAACTCCACCATCCCTTCTTCGGATTCCTTATGGGGTTCCATAGCAGGATCCTCTTTGTCACCTCTTCTCCCTCACTTCTCATCAGATGTCCCAACCATTTAATCCTCTGACCCTTTATGAATATCACAATATCCTTCCTGTTCATTGCTTCGCGGAGTTCAAAATTCATTCTTACTCTTGTCTCCTCCCCCTCTTTCTTTGGACCCAGTATAGTTCTCAATATTTTCTTTTCGCATACTCTCATTTCTTCTGAGTTTCATGCACAGTACCTCCGATGCATACGTCAACACTGGTCTTATCAACGATTTATATATTTTGATCTTTGTCTTGACCGATATTGCTTTATCCTTTAATATGGATTTATTTACAAAATATGCTCGATTGCCCGCTTGTATCTTCGCTCGTACTTCTGTCCTTCTATCGTTTTTATTATTTATCTCTAAATCCAGATAGTTAAAGTGTACTACTCTTTCGAACACACACTCGTGTTTTTGTACTACTCATGTACTTCGTCTTGTCCACATTGATGGCGAGCCCCATTTTGCTTGCTGTAGTTTTTATGTTCTTTAGTACGCTTGTCATTCCTTTTATTGTTCTAGAGATGATCACAACGTCGTCTGCGTAAGCCACAATTTGTACCTCGTTGTTTATTATTTCTTCTAATTATTTTCTCCAGAACAATGTTAAACAGTGTCGCAAAAAGAGCATCACCCTGTTTCACAACACAGTTGATTTCAAAGTTCTTTGTTACCCCTTCTGCTGTTTTTACCATAGCTGACGTACCTTCCAGCATCATTCTAATCAGCCTCACCAATTTCAGTGGTATTTTCATATCTTTCATGGTTTGTAGCAATTCATACCTATTCACCTTATCAAAGGCTTGCTTGAAGTCAACAAAGAGCATATGCATATCTATGTCATATTCATAGCTCTTTTCCCCAATGCAGAGTGAATAGCATGCACAAATTTGTGGATCTCAACGTCCCAAGCCTTTTAATCATCTTTTGATTAAAAATGTACGCGCTCGACAAAATTGACTTGTGGTTGATAAACCATATTATTCCACGTGACCAAAGAGTTACACTTGGCTTTGTTAAGTGCCTTTTTGGTAACTTGATTCAATATACGAACGTCGAATAGTAGTGATACTGTCAGCTTTTCTGATCGAAGATGACCAAGGCGATTTAAGGGTCAAACGATTCCCACGTCAAGCATCTTATTAAGCTATGTGTGTATTGCTGAAAGAAAAGGGCAAAAGCTTTCCTTAATAAGAAAAGCGTTTCTAGTATCAATTACAATAACTACTTTTCTTGCCTTCCACCGTTTTTAAATGCCCACCAGAGCAATTCTACGCGTTCGAGGTGTCTCATAAAACTTGAAATTCGATTCCAATAGGAACCAACTCGTTTGGAAGTCGATTGTTTGATTGAAGGTTCGTAGAAGTAATAATAGTGGTTGGACACGATCAATTTCGTACAACAGGTAATCCTGAGTTCATCAGCAACCCTTATTGATCGCAAGAATCTATCGCGTATCGGTTCGGTATGAATGGTGCTTTAATATCTATTTATAATGCCGAATGTGTATCGATAACAACTTCTCCAAACACAAACATATTTCCGGATTTTATTTTTTATTACGAGTCTTTCAAGAAATTCGTATAACACAATAAAAGTTGAAAAACGTGTTCAAATATCGTTCAAGTTTAAAGGACAAAGTAAATTAAATCTGCGCCTTCTACAAACAATGGCTTCGGAAATACGTCATTGTTATCTCTTGGCTCTTGTCATCTTAAAAGTACCTGCCGGAAATTATAAGAAAATTATTTTAATTACCAGTAACCTCTAAACAAAATTAGAAATTAAATTTTACAAGAACATAATAATTTCGTTGCAAAAATAGACGTTACAACTTCAGTCATAATAATGTCTCTGACCTGCTTTCTTAACAAGTTTCTATTTTATGCCACGATACGATTGATAAACCTTTGAATTCTTTTAATATGTCGATTAATTCTTGGTGAAATGTTTCTATAAATATCGAATCGAAGCTATCATTACTATTACGATTAAATGCGCTCTAGTGTAATGTAAGGGAAAAACACAATTATAACCCCACTAGGTGGGGTGGTGTCATTCGCATTATATGTAACGTTTCTCTGTGAGAATTTCCTCCAACAAGAGAACCTTTGATACTTTAATCTTTAACTGTCACACAGCAGCGGATAGGAATGCGTAAATTGAATTTCATTGTTTTAGAATAACAACGAGATTCCATAAAATCGAACTAAATTGATCTTAAATCCCCAAAATAGAGATGGTTCTTGAATTAATAACAAAATAAAAATTACATTAAAAGAAATAAATTTAGGCCAAAGATATTTATCACTTCCCACCGAATGCAATTATAACGTCCATGATTTTTCTTGATAGAAGTCCCTATCAATTTATGTACCCATGAATAGAGAAAGTGGCTTAAAATGTTAAATCTATTTCCAAGCGAGGTGATCAATAATAATGTACTACACGAAAATGGTCACGTAGATACATACAGATTAGCTTGAAGATTAGTTATACCCAAATCCATCAAAACAAAAACAGTAGTTATAAGAATTCATTGCTTTGCAAAAACTAAACGGTTTGCAAAAATTTGAAAAAATTCAGATTCGATAAATTGGTCAATTTCCTGTAGTATCTCGTTATTCTTTTCTCTTTTCTTATTTGCTTTCTATTGGCTACTTCATTGATCACGCTGCTCTTGGGTGTGACAAAATTACAAGTTGTTTTCTACATTTTTGATGATTGCGTGAAAATTTAATCGTTTTGTAAAATTTTCAAAAAATCACTCACGACAGTTCAATAGTTGACATTGTATCTTCTTAACGCCTTACCTGTAACAAAAAATTATAATTAGATACAAGAACTCTCAATCAATTTGTCATCTATTTCAAAGTATTCCGAGAAACACAATCTCGTGAAACTAAAAAATTTCATTTACTAAAATACAATCTCTTAAGATGATTACAAAACCCATCAATTTATTGACCACAAAATTAAAACACCCGGAATAAGCCTTCGCAGGTAAAAAATATAAAGCACTCCCCTGTTACAAAATTGAAAGGCACGAAACTAAAAGTAATTTATTAATGACCATAAATAATTAAAAACAAAAATTTCGTAAAACTGTAGTCGTCCAATATTACTCAACTCAAAATTAACTGTTAATTAATATCGTGTTGTGTAAAGCTCAATTTCAATTACCTCTAATCGTTCTTCAAAATCAACCAATTTGAATATACATTTTGAAATTAAAATGATATCTCAATTTAGTCCTGTCCATTCCTTTGATTAAAAAATTCGTTTGAAATAAAAAGAAACCTCACATGCCCCAAATAAGGATTAGCAGAATTAAACTATAATATAGACAAAGTCGAAAGAAAAATTATTCAGATAGTCGACTGTAATTTCAGGGGGAAATCCGGGGTGGTCCAGGTTCCAAGAAAGCCCGAAAAAAGTTCCGGGCTGCTTGAGAAAGTCTACAGTTTGGGAAAAAGTACAGAAACAAAACAGAAGGAAGTTCGGAGTAGTCTGAAATATGAGATAGTCCGGTATACCCTTCCAGATAAAATGCTTAATCGGTTTCTGAGATATTATTCCTAGAATTTCTATTTTATTTTTAAATTTGCCTAAAATCGTAGTTTATGTGTGGTCAGGTAGAAAGTGAGTCATTACCGAATGTGCGTAATACTTATAAAACAAAGCGTCAACCAAGTTTTATAATCACGCAAGTACGATAATGACGTGTAGCATACTACATTTTATCTTCCACCGCATTTTGACTATTTTTATTTGAATTGACATTCACATAATACATTTAATTTAAGTAAGAATACATACTCTATTAATTTGTCAATTACCGTGACAATCTGTAAGCTGTCAAAAGTAAATCACTTTTCGCACTAGTGCGTGAAAGTAACTCATTATGAAACTCAAATCAGTGTAAAAAGTGAGCTATTACGCAAGGGTAGTAGATAAAAGTATTTTCAGTTTTTGACCTGGATTTTTTCATTATATTATCGTGTTACAAAATATTTGGACCCACCCTGTACTCTTTTAGTAAAATTTTGTAAATTGTGATTTTAATTTTGTGGTTTGGAAAGAGTGCAAGGTGGGGAGTGAAGAAGGGAAGATAAGTGCTTTTTGCCAAAAATGGCCGCACAAGCCGGGTGTGCGAATTTTTTACTTTAATAATTTAAAAGAAAATTTTGTGAGATTCTTAGATGCAAGTATTTTGCAATTGTAATATTTTTGAATTATTGTTGAAGAGAACATTTTGAGAGTGATTTTGGTCGTATGTAACCGCATTTAGAACTATTTTGAATCTAGTAAGTTGAATGTTTTTTTATTAATAAAGAGGATTTGTTTTTGGATGAGCGATTTTGATTGATTGGAGGTGATTTGATTTGCACTTGATGTTGGTTTAAATTGGGCGTATTTGGATATTTAAAAGTTGGAATTTTGGATTTGGATAAAGAAAATCACAAGTTCGAACCTTGAAAGAGTTATTAAGATTTTATTTTTAATTATAAATTGTTTGCAATTAAATTTTATTTGACGATCATTTATTTTATTTTTATTTTTTGAAACTAGAATTAATTTTTATTTAGGAACGTCCAAACTCTCGACCCTAAAATCATACCAACGAACCCGCACGTCAGCGCTACCCGAGCAATACAAGTGAGGTGTATATTTTTAGATAAAAATATTATTTCAATATATCTTCAACTTCGTTCAAACTTCATCCAAAAGTGATACACAAATGAATGAAACTGAACTGAATTTCTTGTAAATTTCTGCATAAAAAAACCTGTTAGTCCAAATAGAAATTTAGCCGCTTTCAACATTGATAATTTTCTGCCCATTTTACTTTTTAAATATTTTCAAATCCCTTAATATCAGTGTAATTAGGGTGCAAGAAGAACATCGTTCAAAAGTATGAGAATAAAATTTTGCGTCAAGTCTAGAAAGTAGCAATTTGCTGAACGATTAACAGATTCAAACGCGAGCTAAAAAGAATTAACGAAGAAAATTTACAATACGGTATATTACTTTCTGTATTCAAACCACAGGATTAAAGCGCACATATTTTATTTGAGTTGGTTTCAAAAGTAAGCAAAAATAAAACAAAAACTTCTCTGTATTCTGTTTCTATTTTATTAGCTCTAGCAAAATCAGCAATTTTGCAAGCTTTCGATAAATTTGAATTATTTATCAGAAAGTTTGCTTTCGAGTATTTATTACAATCAATATTTCATTTTAAATCAATTCGTATTAAAAGTTTTCGACATTTCAAAGAATCCAGCAAACAGAAAGCTTAAATTGACGGACTAGTTCGATCTATCTAGCAAGGTTAGCACCCTACTAAAATATGTTAATCAACAGAACATAAGTTCATGGTGCAAACTTGGTATATTAAGTGTAATAACAGGACGATGCTCTAAAGTAAAAAGAAAAGAAAAGAAACATATTAATAAGAAATATAAATTAAAATCAATTAGCGTTCTTACTGCTTAAATGTATGTCCAAAATTTTAATAAATCATAGGTTGTTTTATTAATTACGATTAAATAATATTGGATTTTTTCAATATTGCACAATTTTAAGATTGTCGGACAAGTGGAGCGGAGAGAACAAACCACAAAAAGTACATTTGTTCCGAATACAATATGCTGTTTTTTATTTAAACGGAAAAATGTGCATAAAAACTAGGCATCAAAGTAAAGCAATTATATTTTTCATATTTTTAAAATTGAATCGTTATTTCATAAAAATAAGGTAATTCAACTAACCATTAACTAAACTAAAAAAATTCATTATTTTACATAATATACATAGTTACAGTTATTGTGTTGAATAACTGAATTCGATACTTTAACGATAACAACTTTCACAAAAAAGCAAAACTTTAAGTTTGACATTGAAAGACAATTTATTGAAAGTGAAATTAAAGTCACGTTTTTCTGACGTTTTCAGAAAAACACCATTTTAGTTAAGAGTATTTACAAAGTGGCAATTATGATCATAGAAAATAGCTACTTGTGCAACTTGGTAGAAAAATGCATTTTGACTCTAGTATGTTCGTTATAAATAAAATTGTGTCTGTTAATCTTTGAAAAAGAAATTGAAGTTAGCTTTGCAATTATCTCGCACCGTCAAAGTTGTCTATATATGATTTTCACAACTTCTCTTCATCAGCCCTTCAGTCAACTCCTGAACAAAACCTTGTTTTACCATTTAGACATATTAAACCGGATTAGGGAATACAAGTAATCCTGCTTTTACTGGTTAATGGTAACAATCATCAACTCCGGGGAATCGCTGGCTTTAAGTATCCATCGGCACGAAAATGCTAATAAAAAAGTTTCTACTCGCCCTGGATTCAAAGTGAGTACCTTAGGTCAACAATTGTTCGGCTAACCTACTAAAGTAATGATCGTCTCGTGACTTGAATTAGTTGAAATGTAGTAAGCGACTCTGAATAGCCCGTAGTCTAATTAAATTACTTTTCTTGTATAAACTCACCATAAATCTTCAGAAATTGAAGATTTAGCGACAAATGTGGTTCAATCCATTTAGCAGATAAAATCGAAGCACAAGCATGGAGGTTTGCCATTGCAGTTGCTGCCAATTCAGATAAACATTAATTTTTTTCAAAAAAATTATTTAAGTGTCTACTTATGAACACAAAAATAATTTTTCAAACTCTAATATAAAATAATCAAACTTAACAAAATGTTAAAATAATAAAATCTTAAACTATTAAGTAAATAATTCATACTACGAAGAAAGCATAATATTTAACGAAACCAAAATGACAAAAATTCACATTTAACAGGGTTGAACTAAGAATATTTAAATAAACAAGAAACAAGAGAAACAAAATAGAAACAAGAGAATAGAACAAGAAATAGAAAATATGGTTTCGTTAAATATTATGTTTTCTTCGTAGTATGTATTATTTACTTAATAGTTTAAAATTTTATTATTTTAACATCACATGCTACTAAATACCACAAAAATACTTAAAAAAATTCTAAATTTTTTTAAGTTATTTTCTATCTAATATAAAAAGTAACTTTCTGCACGATGCGCTGTTTCAATCTATAATAGTGTAGAAAATTTCACTTTCCATAAAAATAAAAAAGAAAATGTTGCAACCCAGATATTTTTGAAGATACGGTTTTCCAAAAAACATGATTTTCATTAAATTTTTGATAATAATTAAAATAATAACTAAAACACACTTCGCTTAACGTATAAAAACATCATTATAAATATACAAATAGTGCAAAACGATCGATTTTGGCAGCCCATGGGTAGGGCAATATTAGAGCTAGCTAGCTATTCTATATTCAAGAATTTACCTACAATTAGACCTAATTTTTTGGTCCACTTTAGATTCAAATAGACAAGAAGAGCCTATGTCGAAAACTAAAAACATTTTAGTTTAAAACATTTTTCTCGACAATTTTGTTCCCATTCCGGTCCGAATTTCATGAAGAAAACAAAAGCTTTTTTTGATGGACTATTTTAGCTATTTTCACACAAGCCCCCTTTTTCACGATGTCACTAGAATGGAATTTTCTTTAACATAATAATTGTACGTGGTTTGAAAGTAATTATAAGAAATAAACAATGACCAACTACGGAAAAAATTGTTCGCAATCATTATTAAACTAATTATATATGCCAACGCAAACAAACTGTCCAATTAATATTCTGAAACAATCCAAGGCTCTACGACAATGTATGAAAGCAAATAATTTCTTTTGTGAAAATTTCATAGATAACAATAACAACAAATGAAGGAAGAATTGGAAAACTATTGGTTGTACAGCCTCAAAATTTAAGGACCTTCATCTTAATTTGATAAAATTACATCGGAGTAAATACTCTTAGCTTTCACAACATTGCGGTACATAAAAAATTAAATTTTTGTAGCATTTGGACAGCCCACATTTTATCTTGTTCAAGTTTCCTCTCATAAAGCATCTAAATATGCCCCAGAAAAGCGAAGCAATAAATACAAACTTCTGTCTCGCGAAGAAATATTACTTTGAGTTCAAAAATGAAAAACACAACACAAAATACTTACCGCCATTATATAGTTTCCAGTTAATCAAATAGTTTGGATTCCAATAACTAATAAATTTATCGATTCCGTAAAACCCTTCGAAATTTACAGCAATTAATATAAAAACGCTAAAAATACATTTTTCACAATTAATAATTTACAGCAACTAAATTATTCAAAATAAAATCAAAATCAGTTATATTCAATCTGAATAATTAAATTAAAAATTTCAAATTAATTTCCAATACAGTATTATGATTTACTTGAATTTTTTATCACATTATTGTGTATTTTGAAAACAAATTACGCATATTTATGTACTAAAAATAAACATATAGCATAATATTATCTACCTACCTATAATTATGATAATGTTGTATAAATGACGTTCAATAAAAATTAAATTAAATTAATGACAAAATTGAACGGTTAACGAAAATGATAAATCGATAAATTGACAGTCTGACTTAAAAATATAACGGCAAAATTAAAATCAAATTAAGAAACTATCAAAAATTGCCAAAAAATTTCATTGTGTAAATCACGAGTAAACGTAAACTATTTCGACAATTTTGCTACATCAAAATTTTCAATTTGCCAAATCTTTGTTCTTGATGTAGTTCAATCATTCTATTTCTAATCTTGAATCACTAATGCGACCACCAGTTCCTGTAAATTTTTGAATACTATTTGGAATTATTACGAGTTGTATTATTTAGCAAACATTTAATCGACACTGTAGTTTGGCTGTCTAGTGTATAGAATTTTTTCTTTACAAAAAAAAATTATTCTGGCCGCGAAACAAAATATTTTAATTTTCTTTGCGTAAAAAGATGGCATTTTAAAGACCGAGAACCCCTCAATAAGAAATTTACAAAGAGCATAGTGTCATTTAAGGTTTAATATAAGAGAAGGTGGGGGTTAATTCTAAATATATCCTAAAAATTAGTTTAAATTTGTTTAATTCAAAACAATGATTTTATATATTGTTACATCATCGCTTGATTCAATTGTCGAAATGGAAAATAATTATGAGCTTTGGCAATGATAACGTGAAGTTAATTTTCAAAAATACATATTTAAAAATAAAATGAAGCTTAAATTCTGCTAACTGAAGAGGAAACTTTTATTTTAAGTTGAGTGCTGCAAACAAAAATTTATGAAATGTCAAAGTAATTGCGTTTTCAAGAACTTGAAAATGCTAGTAAAAATGTTATTAACTTCCATCTTTGTTGTAAAAATTTTATAGAAATAAATGCCTGATCAAAAATGTAATATATTTTGATACCTTTGTTTCTACAGAAGTTGCACACGTTTTGAAGAATAACTAAAAGTTGTATTATGAGGAGCCAATTACAATGAAATAGAGGGGTCATTCGTTGTATCAATGAAAAGTTTAATATTATTTTTGAAAAAAGCATTGAATTTAAAAATGTGGTAAATAATTTTTTCACAGACACAAAAGTTTAACCATACCATACGTCCAAAAAGATAGGAATTTATTTCGTTGAAAAGATGTGCAAAAATGGATTAACAAGATGCAGACTTAAAATTCATCTTTTGCCATTAAGTTTTCCCAATGGAAATTTCTGGGAGCGCGTCTGAAAGATAACCAATACTTGTTATGTGATCATTACTTATTATTGCTAAAAATAATCCCTTATTTTATTTAGATTCTTTTTCTAATGTACAATTTAATATTTTTAACCGCTTTTAACCCGTGAATGCATCAAAGAATATCTTTCAATTGATCCTATGTTCATCCTAATCCGTTACAATGAAAAATAAAAAGCTTAAAGAAAGCTGATCTTGAATGTCGTCATTTTTCTATATTATCCGATATATACGGTGTTTAAAACGTAGCTTTGTTCAAAGCGTTACAATTGAAAATAGAATAACACAAAAATTATACTATTAGATAGCTGAATGGCAAATAAATAAACTATTAATGGGAATAATCTGAACTAAAGAAAATGAAAACTTGGAAACAATCAACAAACCATCATACCTGAAATTTCTCGATGCGGTAAACAAGATGAAAAATAATAACACCCCAAGGTCTGACAACATAAGCAGCGAACTGATAAAAAGGAGATCTGAAGTAGTATTAACAAGCGCTCCACATTTTTGTAATTTTTGCCACTTATTGTACTGAAAGTTTAGCCCTCCAAGAAGAACTCCCCAAAGCAGTAGGTCCAGATGGTCAGAAATTTTCGAGAAAATCGACTTTGAAATATTGTCGACGGAGATTGAAGACAAGATGTGAAACAATTAGCAATAAATATCGTGGCGTAGGCATGAACGAGTTGGACTAAGAACCAGTGGAACCAGACAACAGAAACTGCCAGAACTACAGAAGAATATTCTTACTCAACAACACTACAAACTACTGACCAAACTAATACATGTGAGACTATAGGAGTATGTCGAGAGGACTATGTGAGACTACCAGCAAGGCTTCAGACCAGGAACATCGACGACGGATGCCTTGTTTTTGGTAATACAAATCATGAAGAAAACATACGAATTTCACACAAGAATAGACATGCTCTTCGTGGATTTTAAACAAGCATTTGATCGTGTAAATAGAAAACAACTCGCGATAGAAATGGAAAACTTAAATATCCCTGGAAAACTGATTCGATTGATGCAGATCACACTTGATAAAGCGACAGCGGTAGTAGTAATAACAAAAGAGGGAAATACTGACGAAGTTCCAATCAACTCAGGAGTGAGACAAGGCGATCAACTGTAGACCACCCTGTTTAATATTGTATTGGAAGGAATAATATGACGAGCCAGATGTAATGGAACGCTAATCAATCGTGAAACACTAGTTATAACTTACCCGACGACCTTATAATAATATCAAAATCACAAAAGAACCTAATCGATCCCTTCGAAAACATAGAGGAGAAACAAGTAAGACAAGTTTGAGAGTGAACGAAAGTAAGACCAAATTTATGAGATGTAATAGAAACATGAATAGAGAGCTGAAAGAGACACGAATCCAGAACTATACATTCAAAGAAGTCAGTGAAGAGACGTCAGAACACCAACGAAATGGATAAAATCGTAAAAGATAGAGTGATGGCTGGAAATAAGGCTTTTTATAGTAATCAAAATCTATTGAAAAACAATAACTTGAAAAAAAAACAAACACGAAGATTAAAATATACAAAATGCTAATAAAACCTGTAGTGACGTACAGCATAGAGGTGTACTCTGTCTGACAAAACCCGAGGAAGAAAAGCTGAAGGTATTTGAGAGAAAGGTAATGCAAAGAATTTTGGACCCCATGAAACTAAATAAGAACCAATAGCAAAGAAAAACAAATATGGAAATAGATAAATAACTGGAACAAGCAAATATAGTGAGACATATAAAGACGCTGAGATTGGGATGGATGGGCCACGTAATAAAAGTTCAAGAAAGAAGAGCCACATCGGAACTAATAAAACGGATGCCGGATGTGAACACACCGAGAAGGAGACCAAGGATGAGATAGAGAGTAGATTTTGTTGACGATTTGAGGGTGATGGGAGTGAGAGACTGGAGAACGAGGGCACTGAATAGAGTGACGTGGTAAAAAGTTGTAGATGATATGAAGACCAACAGTAAGATTTAAGGTAGAAAGGAAAAGAAAACAGAAAAAAAAACGTACCAGAACGAGGATTGAATGAGAAAAAATGAAGAACTACAATAGTAAAATAAGAATTAATCCACTTCAACGAAATGGATTTTGAAAAAAACGTCGAAAGACGTGGCGATATTCCACCAGGAATGGAGAGCCTGAAGAAGAAGAAAGAAAATTAATAGAGTAAAAACAAAGTTATCGGAGATAAAATGAACATCTGTAACAAAATTTTGAATTTTGTTATATTTCTTTTGGCTACACCTCGTGTTTGTATTTCTGATGATACGAGAATATTTTGAACGAAAGACGATTTAGGCGCATGACGAGAAAAGATGCGGGGTGATTAGAAAGGAGGGCAAGATTTTGTGGACGAAAAAGTTGTTTTTTTACCTTTAATTTTGGGTAGTTATTGGTGATTTTTTGTGTAGTAAGAATTACTGGAGTTACCACCGCTCCTTTCTTGCGGATATACACCAATTTCAAGGAAATTGTGTTCTTTTGATTTTTTTTCGTCATTGGATTTCTTGAACACCCAAACGATCGAGCGATAGCGACCACTCAATAGCAGCAATAAGATAAGTTTTTACCTTATTACTTTCTTTTCGTTTCTTCCATCTGCAAAGTTGTACAATACTGATAATACTTTTTGATAATCGTCAGCTGCGTTCGTCGATATAGCCGATGCTCGCTTCGAATATTTTTCTATTTTTTGATCGAATTTTGAGCTCAAGCACCGTTTTAAAGATTCCAATTATTGGAAGTCTTCATTAAGAGTTGGTGGTTGTTTAGAGCGTCGATCGTTGCGAACGTCCCTTCCGGGTTCGTACCCCATAGTAGGTACGTTTTTTTGTTACGAGAGAGAGTGCAAACTTGTTGCAGTTACGCCGGATTCATCCCTGGCTTCCGCAAAAAAAGAGCTAGTTGTTTTCACCTTGGGTATCCTTACCAAATAAAAGTTGAGAATTTCGATTTTCAACCGTGTGGGAAGGAAGAAATTGCTGGGCCTTCTCTAAAGAGTCCCAGCCATTCATTTTTTTTTTCATACATCGACACCATTAAAACAATGAATGTAAAGATTCGGATCGAATAAAGAGCATAAAAACCAACACAGGCAAGAAGAAAAGCAGGGAGGTTGAGGAAGAATTGGTAAAAGCCACAACAAAAAACTATTTTGATCACATTTATTATCTGCATTTTGACTTTAAAGCTAGCGCAACTAACTACAGCACTCTCTAAACCAGGCCTGCTCTAAACATAAGCCACATTAAAGTAGAGCATAGTGCAGATTGTTGTGATGTTTTTAATTCGGTCACCCATCCAAGTGACTTCTAAATTATTGTTCTTACAAAAAAAAAACTAAAATCTCAAAGCTGTAGAATTTAAAGTAGTTTAAAAAAAAAAATTTTGAACTTGAACATTACAAAAGAATATCAAAATATCCGGGTAAACTTAAAAATGTAATATTCCAGATTATAATTATTATGGTTGTGAGTAATAAAAATGATTATGTCAAAACAAACAAAAAGGAAATTACGTAACCGATAACTTATTGACAAGAGTTCATTGTTTCCGATGAATTTCCACGAAAATTGATAAGAAAACTTTTTAGTTTTCGGTGATAGCCTTTGTTCTAATTTTACATCCCATGATTTTAAATAACTTGGATATGATTTATCCCATATAAGTTATTATAAATATAAGATTTCAGAGCACGTATAAATTATCTTGCACACTATTCGCCCTTTATAAATCATCATAATATATTTCTACATTCTACAAATCAGAATGTATGACTTGGAAAATGTCGGCACAGCTCTAGGCTTTCGACACGACTGCACGTGTGGTATTCTCGAGTTATATATAAAATGGTTCCCAACTCCCCGATCACCCTTATAAAATAAAAATAACATTTCCATTTTCGGTTATTCTTATCTTTTTGATTTCCTGTTAATTGACGGAATTGTACATTGTACAGCGAACATACCAAGCCACCGCCGAAGTCAGTTAAATTCAAAAGTCTATTAAAAATAACTTCATCTAGATCAGGCATCGATCGTAGACATAAATTCGTAACGTGAATAAAATAATAATGTTCAGATATATATCATTATTCCCTTATTATTTTATGTTTCGCCTACGAGTGATATGGGAACGGGAGATATGATCTTGTGAGTGACCAATTTTTTTTATATTAGGAGGCATAGAATAAGATCGATCTGAGAAGTTGATCGAGTCGAGCAAGAAATATAATTGGTTAAAAACTTACTCGTGATTGTTTCCTGAAAAAGATTTCAGAGTTATTAAAAATAAAACCGCTTAAATGAGAAATTGGTAATTGCTAATATCGAGCGAACAAATTTAGGTGAGATGGAATACTTCAGAGTCCTTCAAAGGCATAATGACACAAGGAGCTAAGTTCTGGGTCAGCAGGGAGGAGCCACTGATGGATCGATAACCAGTTCTCCCGTGCGTTGTGTGTATCAACCGCGTTATTAAAGTACCGTTTTTAATTCATAAACTCGACTGATTTTTGAATTCCGCATAATTTTGTTACTGGCTGATACGTAAACAAATCGAAAAGTTTTAGCACGATAGCAAATAAATGAAAGATAAAAGGAAAAATAATAAATCAGATACAATTGCCGCTACCTTTCCACATTTCCCGTGTTTACATAAAACCTGAATTTTGTTCCTCGAAGCAAATATTCACAAACAATGAGCCAAAATAGTTTCAGCTTTGTGCTATTGTTTCGACAGATATCTTTCTACAAAAACACAATGACTACGCTTTATAAAAAAAAGGAAAACAATTGCCAGAAACTTACACAATAGCGAAATCGAGTTGCTCGCAATTTGCAATTATTTTATAACAGAAGACGAACTAATTAAGAAGCTAAATAAAAACAATGATCTTCTGTGAACGATGGCATCTTAAGAAATAGAAGTACAAATTGAGATGATTTAAATCTGGCCCTACCAAAATTGTTTGCGTAGCATTTTTGGAACACGAATTTCATTTAAATTAACAAGCGAAAGGTAGATACAAATTCAATTAAAAATTTGTGGATAAAACTAAAATTCCGTGTACGTTTACAAAAATGTCTTTTATGGAAGTACCGAATCAAACCTTTTTGTGCGTTAAAATGTCAATACGATTTCAAAAGCACCATCTTATTAAAATATAAAATATGAAGTTGGTTTTCCAACTGGGAAAAATCACATAAAAGCCACCTTATGCCACAAAAATTTATTCGCAAAAAAGTAGACTATTCCCTACCACACATAAAAATGTCCGAAATTTACTTTTTCTTCGTGAAAACGTAATAAAAAAAGTGAAAATTTTATTGGTCCACGTTTTCTCATTGTTTATTTAATTTCCGATTTTTTCTTTCTTAAAAATCAATTAATTACACAAAAAAGTTAATAAAATATTAAAAAATTCAGAAATTATATAGGTAATATTAAAAAGTTTGTTAGGAACATAGTGGAAAATTTAAACTTAAAAATACTTTGCTTGGGTAATTCCCTGAGGTAGAATTAAGTACTTAACGTTGCAAAATTTTATAAATATTTGTCTTAAACTTCCAAAAGTAATTAATCATTATCGTTAACAATTATGTTATATGTAGGCGATATAGCAACACAATAATTATAATCCGCTAGAAAAGTTATAAAACTGCATAACACAAAAAAAAATAATAAAAGCAATTTAAAAAAACAATTTCAACTAGCAAAAAAAATTAGAATATTAGATCTTCATGTAAATTTATAGTATTCGAAACTATATAGTAAATCCTTAGTAATTCATTACTGTGATTTATGAGAAGAAACCCCGTCGTGTTGGAATAATAATAAAGCATCTCTTAAAACGGTATACCATCTGATAAAATCAACAACACGGTTTCTCTGATATATCGACGTACATGTTCAAAGTGGTTTTAAAATACTATTAAATGAGTCTAAAAGTCTAAGTCTAAAAGTATTTAAAAATATAATAAACATTAAATATATTAAACATATTATGGAAACATAGTTCATTTTATCATAATCAATGTTTTATGAAGGAAAGCGTCCTCTAAAAAATTAGTATTTTTAAATTTTAAACCTTTAGAATTGATCCACCGGGGATCCACGTACAGTGTAAACTTTTCTTTTTTTCGCAAGATAACGCACAAACTTGAATAGAATTTTCTTGAAGTTTTCAATCAACTTTTGAGTAGCCTGAATGAGAGATCATTAAGCTGAAGCAATGAAATTTCTATTAAAATTGAAATTTTTCTAGTTTTCCTTCGGAAAACGAACGAAGAGGTTTTGAGGAGTGTGAGAGTAGAAAGACTGAGTAATATAAAATGCCGAAAGATTGCTAGTACTAAAAAGAAAAATTTGAGGGTCGGCTCGGAGTAGAAAGAAAGAAGCATTCGTGGCTTTGCAAAATATGTGACTGGATAGGCATGCCGAGTGTAGAGCAACTCATTAGCATCCTCCTCTCAAACACAACAGATACTTCATTATAATTATATTGTAGCGATATTCTCCTTATTAATAAAAAAGATACTTTGCTAAACAAAAAGTTTACCTCGGCTAGCGTTAGATGTCGGACAGCATTGAGCTCCCTCAGAAGTGAGTTCCCGTGACAAACAACTCCATTGTCGGTCAAAAAATGCTCTTTTAAGGCAAACTGAATTAAATTTATTTTTGAGAGATGCAGTTTTGGTTGGTAACAGTTTCACCTTTAGCAGATTTAAAATTTGGGTGTATTGTGTGAACCATAAAATCGGATGCACATTTATTGTCAATCCAGTTGGTACTAGCATTCAATTTTATTAATCTGTAAATCTCTTAATTGTACAAATTAAATCAAAGTTCAGAAAAATCAAATAAATTCACTTAAATATTTTATAATTTTATAATTATAATTTTTATCTACAAGTCGATACGCTACAGACTCAGTAAGATGTGCTCGTCCTCGTTGAAAATCGGCAGTTGCTACCCATACGTGCTCAGGTTCATGTGTTACCCTCCGCCACTGGTGAAATATCAATCTCAGCTTCCATATTATTTCCAAAATCGCAAATCTTCACAAATTTCCACGTGTATTGTGATTATCTACACTTAACAATTCTTGCAATTTTGGTAAGTAATATCACTTTTCAATATTCAACATGGCAGTGGCATCTTATCGCAAAAATGTGAAAAATCTGGACTTCCTGAATATTCGTAATTTAATTTCAGCAACGAATCTACGTTGTTTAGATGTTTATCTTCGAAAATTGACGAAGAATCTCCGTCTCAAACCGAAACCGCTTTTCATAAAAATGTGAAAACTCTCACTAGCAAAACTAATTGTCGCTGACCAAACAATACGCAAATTGACCGGCTTAGATGACCTCTGCGCCTCGCATTCTCTTTCTTCCGTCCATCACGCCAATTTTCCAAAATTCCTTACTTTAAACTTGACAAAACCAAATCTTAAACGTAAATCAAATTTTCTTATACACTCCCGAACATTTTTAATTACTTGTTTTAGGGTCACCGCATTTCATACAAATAATCGTGTTGCTAGTTTCTGTGTTTCAAGTGTTTACATAAAATGATTACTTCACCCTTCAAAAACGGTTGCTTCTTTCAAGGCGAAGCGATTACTGATTATCAACCCGAAAATGAAGTCTTGTCACAAAAATCTACGAGAATATATTGTCGTGTTCCAAAATAATTTTTGATCGTTCCCTGATACTTTTGGTAAATTTTTTGGATTTTAAGTTAATTATATTAATTTTGTAAAATGTAAGGTTGCCGGAAAACTGAGCAGAGTGGGGGCTTTTTGGAAAATATGACCGCCGGTGCCGGAGCGGCTGATTGATTTTTGGCTTCGAATATTTTTTTGATTTTGGGCGAATAGTTATGAAATTGTGAATTATTTTTTAAATATTATTGTAATTAAATTTAATTTAAAAAAGTTTTATGATCGGATTTGACCGTGAAGATTTTTATTGTGAGTTTTTAGATTTTTTGATTATTAAAGAAGATTTTTTTTTGATGAACGATTTTTTTTATACAATTTTAATTTTGGGAAGTAATATTAATTTAACCTTTAACTACACGCGCTGGTGTACTGAGTACACCAGTCGCATTTAAGACTCGTGTACGACGTGTAAGACGCGTGTAGTTAAAGGTTAATATTATACGATTTGGAAATATAAAATTATATCAAGAGAACCAAAGTATGACATTGTTGACATCACATTTGGATTGATAAATCGAAATCGTAAGTTCGATCCTCGAGGCGAATATAAAATTTTTAAAGTTTAAAATAATTTTCATTGGAAATTTTTAAAATAGAATTATGGCTTTTTTCTAGAAAATATCATTTCAATATATTTCGGTACGTTACCCCCCCCCCCCCCCCCCCCCAGACAGACAAGAAAAATTAAGATCTATTTCTGCTTCTTTTCCTTACTGAAAAGAATACCCCCGTGTATTAAATTTTATTAATTTGTACTAAGTAGCTTATACCCGGTTGTACCGTTTTACACCTTTTTTAAAATAAGATTTTGGCTGTTATTCTTCTCCAATCACATATACACATTTTGCTAGTTACAAAAAATTTGAATATAAGAAAAAATCTCGTTCCAACCATCACACCGCATCAAAATATGCACCGAAAACACCGAAAGAAACGAAAATTTTTGATGCGAAGGTTTTAGTTTGGGTTTGAATCAATACAAGCTAATGTGTGCACAAAGGTGGTAGCTTCACCTCACGTTTTAATAGATCCCAGTATCGAAAATCCACTTTTGTTAATTATTTTACTTATTAAATACGGTGGTCTTGATATCTTTAAGTTTGAATTTTCAACCTTAAAAATTAAATTTTCGTTTCGTTTTTCTTTGAATTCAAGTTTTTGCCTCGTGGATTCTACTCGTTCAGCGATCTGTCCTTTTTGTAACTCGTGATGTATAGCCATTATCTTTCGTAGATCCCTACAGATAATTGTCCCGATGACAAATGTGATGCCAAATGGACCAGACTGTAGTAGCCACGGTTCGTCAGCATTATTATCTCCTATGGGAATGTCGTGAATTCGTTCAACATTAATTGGAGTTTCGTTAATCCATTCATGACCCGCACCGAAAAGAATAAATTTCTCCCTCACATAGGTATTGACAGCTATAATGCGTCAGTGATGTTCTAACACAAAGACACAAAATAAAAATAATAAGAGAAAAGTAACCAGCACGTGTAAAATTAATATTTTAATTGAATTTCGTTGAAAAATATTATTTTTTTTCCAAATCTATAAATAAAATCCTGAAAACCTTTCATCTTATTGTCAAAATTTATAAGTTAGAAATACTTATTAAATTAGAAAATACGAACGCTTTGACTACATAAAAATAATACCTACGAAAATTTTGTATTTATGTTGTATGCATAGTTAAGAGTATGCGTATCTAAATAGATCGCTTTTTAAAAATTTCAAAAGAGCAATAAGCATACCAAAAGGAAAACTTAATAGAATCTGGAATATAAATAACCGTAAAAATGTGTTCGTCCCACACAACCAGCCACACCCCCACGAACCCTAAAATCACGTTACACATAGACCACATCTGGTTTGAGTATCTCACCACTTTACAGAATAAATTTTATCTGCACTCGATTCCCTTTTGTAAGCCAGGCGCAACAGAATCGTGCATAAAAGAACCGAACAGATCAAGGTTCAATTTATAATTTCCTAATGGAAAGTAAATCGTTGGCATTTTTTCAAATTTTCATTACAGCAGAAATTAGGTTTTCTCGAGAATGTAACGAAACAATAAATGCTGTCAGAAACCGAAAACAACTTACGTTCCGGATGATTTTGTACAACAGGCAAAGCGAAAATTCGAGAATTTATGCAAGAAATTTTCAATACAATGGCTTTTATTGTGATAAAAATTGAAATGCCTGAGTGCAAGCTTGAGCAAAGAAAAACTAGATAGCTATAATATTACGAAGAAAATTTTGATGTTTAAAAAGGAGAACATTAATTGAAAAATTTTTGAATTATTTTGCAGGCTCCTGAAAGGATACGGTTAGTTAGTTAATTAAAATTTCCTCGTTACTTTATACGCGATTTTATATTAATTTAAAAATAAACATGTAAATTATATGGTACAACATACAAACGTCCGGTTTATTTATTGTGAGGTTGTAATGCATTAGCCACAATCTGGATTTGACACAATCTAAATGTAATCTTCCCTCACTAATTGCTTCAGAAGGTCCGATTTACTTTTAGCTTGTTAGTATTCATAGAAAACATAGGGTCGTGTTGCTTTTGGGACCAAGAAAAAAGCAATTACTCACGATTTAATTCTTCAATTTTGTTAAGGGGACCTATCTGTAAAAATGTCTTTTTAAAAAGAACACTGGAGTTACTTTGTGCTTAAAAAATTTGGCTTAACTTTTCCTCTAAAATTTTTCCATCGATATTTATGCACTCAACCTTACATCATCACTAAGCTTTCAGCTGACAATTGGAGGAGATGGAAGTTCATTATCCTGACGTGGATTAACTTTGAATTAATGTCTACGTGCTTTAGACACCAAAGTTGAGTCTTATCGATGTTCTAACTTGGGAAAATTATGTACTTTCATTATTGCTGCTCCGAAACTCACTATGGTAACTTTATGTTAATAATTACAACCAAATAACATATTATTTAAAATTTCAAGATAATTGCAGCGTAAATAATTTTGTTAAAACAAATTTCTCATTTAAAGATTTCCTTTACTTTAGCATGTAAACACTTCAAGTGAAGTATAATTTATATTTAGGTGTTTAGTAACAGTTTCAGATTTTGCTTCGAGTATGAAAGTTAGCAAATTTATTTGCATAATTATTATTGCCAGATAATATTACCAGCCCCTTGGCAAAAGAGAAATTATGGTAAAAACTATGCAGTATAGTCGAGCTTTTGGAAGCTGATAAAACTCCTCATTAATAATTATTGTTGATACTTGAAGTCGAAGTTAGTATCATCTCATAGTTTCAACATTAAACCGAACATATTGTGAAAATGATAGTTTGCTTCTCGGTTGGCTTATTACTAAAATTTTGTCAATTATTGTATTGTTACCTTGTATTATACAATTACTTTAAAATTAATCCTCATTATAAAACAATCAACGTTGCTATAGAAGTAGAATGAAAATTAATGATAAATTAATTAGGATTATTGTTAGATATAGGGAAAACCTAGTATTTTTACTTTACTATAGATTGTACAATAGTACTGCATACTGCTTAATTCTTACGGCTGGTTTCAGATAACCAAATTCAATTATTCGAATAAGTTAAAAATATATTAAAATTTTCGTAGAAATTGTTGAGTAATGGATTATCTGACAGAAGTTAAACAGGAACCTGACAGATCCAATGATTTTTTTTGTACACTCACTAGCAGATGCTTAAATCTGTCTAGTCGTTCATTAGTTTGTCTTTATTCCAGTGGCGGCTCGTAGAAAAAAATTTTGGGTAGGCCAGCAATATTTTACGAATAGATAAAAACTGCGGAAGATGTGAATATTTTCTTGAATTATTTATAATTTCTTATGTCTTTTTGTATTGATAACAGTTCAAGTGAAGTTAGACGATCTTGGGACATTGTAGCAATAGCAATTTTTTTTAGCAATAGCAACCTACCCCTTAAACTAATTTTTCAATAATAAAAGTAAACTACAAAGTGCTAAATATCGATTAATTTGAGATAAATTTTCTTTTTTGTCATCTAAAAAGCTTTAAAATGCCGATCGCATATGTCCGATAAGAAAAACTGTTTATCGCGTGGTATCATATAATTGCAAGTATATGGTAGGCCCGGGCCTAAGCGCATGCTATTGAAGCTATAGTATTGCTGTATCTGGCGTCATGGTCCTACTGTTACATTGCGCTATATGGACCAAGCTAGGCCAGTGCCTACGCTATAATACTTTGAAGCAGATACAAATAAAAATATAAAACCCGCTAATTTTTGCAGCTGTAATTGTAATTTTAAGTGTAAATAATGAAAAATAACAGAAATTTATTGACCGCTATATTAAAATATTAATTATATTATACATAAAGAAAATGTTATTTATGTACATTAAATTTTGAGTAGGCCGGGCCTACCTTGCCTGTTCCTTAAAACCGCCACTGCTTTATTCTAACTCGTGATGTAAAATATCATCATTAAAATATCAAATTTCAAAGATTAACGATATATAATTTTAGAGTATCTTCTACTGCAATACACACCGAACCAAAATCTTTGGAAGTGAAAATGGAAGAAGTAGAGAAGGTCCGAAAAAATTGCTTCAAGTCTGACGAAGTTAGTACTAGTAAATAAAAAAAGTGGAAGAGATGAGAAAACGCCATTCAATAAAAAAAGTGGTAGTTTTGTTTTAACTCCGTAGTATTGGAATTTGAAGTTTGTGTATCAAACTGTACAGCACAAAGCAAGAAATCTATTGTCCAGAGGTGAACCATATCCAAACTTACCCCATCATCTGCTATGAAATTCGATTGTTGAGCGTTGAGCATTGAATTGAAGCTCTTGAATTGTGCAATCTGTGCTTCTTCGGCCGTAGTTTTCATAAAGGTAGAATGTTAATTCCGTTCTCGCACAATTAATCGACAATTGATCCAATTGATAATTTCAACAAAGTTATCGCATAGTTTATTTTTTTTTTAGGTGTAATTTTCAGATATTCAGTTTTTGACTAATGAATAAAAAATACGTGTCTACCATTCGTCCCTGAAAGTTGTGTAAATATTTTAATTTAAATTTGTATTAATACAAATGCGATAAAGTTTATTATTAATAATATTGATATAAATAAAGTGTCAGTAGCTACATATTTATAGTAGATAATTTCAATTATTTAACTTGAAAACCTTTTAATATTATAATATTGACGGACATTAGGCTATAAAACTAAAAGATCCTATTCTATTTTTCCTGAAAATATTTTTTTTAAATTACTTTTTTAATTTCCTACAACTAAACTCTAACACTTTATTGATTAAAATCAACGTTTTCCAAGTTATAGATTTAAATTTTCCAAAATTTTATTTTGGACCCTGTACATTTTAACGAAACGTTTTAGTTTACGTGTTAAATACAAATTTAAGTACTATCCTTATTTAAATAAAACCCAAATTTAGACTGGTAAAAAAAGGATCATATTTAAGAGCATCCGGTGTATCAAATTTTTTGTAATTTTAAGTTTCTTTACTTTAAATAAACAAAATCTAAGCTTTCTACAAAATTTCAAATGACACGAGGGTCACATACAAGATAACAAACCTAAGAACTGACGACTTTCATTATTGCAGGCATGGGACTGGAGCAATTTCGCTGACAAATATGCCAACTTGAAAACCTAAGATGTTATCATACACTTACAAAATATCATCAATCTTAAACCCAAGTAACAATTTGTATAAGTACGCAATTTTATATATTCTTGATTTATAAATATACGTATAAGTAATTCCTTAATTAAGGAAAGCTTAGTAATTGTGCGCACATGAGTATATTAAAATAAATATAAAAGATAAAACGGAATTTGTTAAAGTAAATTTAAAATGGATTAGCTCTCTGTCAGCGTGATTAGAATCATTTGTTACAGCGTTAACTTTTCACTAGCACAGACAAGAGTAATCACTTTCTCTTGATTAATGCCATTTTTACGCTAGAGAAAGATGACTTGGCTAAAGAGTTTTCAAATTCAATTTGTTCATTCGAATTCAACAACGTTTATAGTAGCACAAACAAAAATTATGTCACCAATTCAATTTACACTTTATTTCCAATCTAAAATTAATTTACAAGACTTACAAAGGAAGTGCCTACCTTAGAATTTTGCGTTATTTGTCGCAAATAAATTAAATTCAAAGAAATAATTGCTCCGATATACTAAATTGAAATACATTTTTTACCCAAATTTTTATGTAATCTCAAAAAGAACTCGGAACTAAATTCAAAAATTTATGCAGTTCCATTTGTTATATTATGTAAACTGTTTCAAAACTGTCATGGTTGTAGCGACAATATTTAGACAGCAGATGTGATGTTCCCAAAGGGTAACCCATACCCATTCTTAATGTAATAATAACCACACGTTAGAGCTAGACGAATACCACTCTGTTCAATCAAGAACATGAATTGATGAATTCGGCTTCCAGCATTAAAATTTAATAATCTATGTAAAACTGGGGTTATTAATATACTATAATATCTAACTCATATTACTAGGTTCTTTAATTGTAGCGTAGAATATTTCTTTTTCAATAAATTCTGTAGACCAGAAAGCTCACGAAAAGCAATCCCGATTAATTCGAATGCTGAACATTCTAACTGGGAATATTTGTATCTAAATATATTGGTTTGTTCTTGACGCCTCACGACGCCATGCGAAAGCTTAACTTTTACATCATTTCGTTAAATAAGTCTTCCAGCCCCAACATTCCACTACCCAAATTAATAAAAAACAACTTTATTACTTTGGTACACAAATAACGGTTGGTACATTATTTATTCGATAATTTTTAATTAAAATAAAAGTGCAAATTGTGTAAACGAGAAGATCAACCCGATAAACGGAAGTGCATCCGTGCAAAAGTACGAGATATAAAATTAATTACTACAAAACAATGTTGGAATAAAAAGATAAAATGTAAAATATCCCTAAACGATAAAGAAAATCATTTGATATTCATTGTCGACAAACTTCAATGATTTTAATTATTACCATTTTGCTAGCGTCAGGTTTGTTTTTAAATTATCCTGTTGAAAGTAAAATAAATTGATTAAAACCTGCAGATAATTATATTTTGTCTAGACGTTAGAAAAAATGGTGTAGGTTTATACCAATAGACAGACATCCAATAAACTGAAGCTCCAAACCAGTCGAGTTAGTTTTGACATTAATTTAGTGAGATGATTGGAAATTTCTCTTGTCAGCAGTTTTCCCGAGTACAACTATGCATACCAAGTACGCTATTTTAGAAAAACTTATTTAGCAATCAATTCTTCAGGAAAAAAAACGGATGAAAATAACACAATGTCGAACAGATTGAAACGTTGAAATTTTGGGAATTCCGTTTAGTTATCCAAGTGTAAAGATCTGCAAACTTGACTACAATATTTAGTGTATCATTAGGAACAAAAAGTTTCTTTAATTCTTTCCTATAAAACTCGAGAGTAAATTTATTATTAGAGATTGATCAATACAATCCGTCACAAAAACAAATCAAAAAGATATACTTGTGAAAAGTAAGAAAGCAAAGCGGAAAAAAACTAAAAATAAATCGAAACGTATAAATTATTGTTTATAAATTTATTCCTTCATCGTTCATTTTAATCGATTGCTCTGAAATACTACCAATATCGAGAGGGTACTTGGATAAAAAGATTTAAAAGGATAATTTGAAATGCACGTCAAACTAATTGCTTGTTAGAGTAAAACACCAAAAACAAAGGAAAATTACAACATCGAATTGATTTTATAAGCCACGGTTCTAGATGTTCATACTTCATAATATATTATTAGAAAATTGAACCTTCAAAGAAAAAATAATCAACTTTTTCGCTGATAATCGTATTTTTACGTTAATTCGCTATTTTCAACAGAAAATATTTTTCTATTAGTTGGCAACTAATTTCAAAACAAAATTTGACAAATTTCAGCAATGTTATTTTTACGCAAAAAACGTTAGCATTTGTAAAAAATGAAAGTTACTTTAAAAACTCACAAGTTGGATCAATAAGTCTCGGTGGGTTTTTTTAAAGGAAAGTGAGTGCTTTTTTTGCAAAAACTAATTTTTCGATTATTTTATAATTGCTCTGACGGTTACGATCCAAAGTGTTAAATTAACACTGTTAGCTGTTGTTAATTTTGTTCAAGTTTACACAGTAATTTTATGAATAAAAAAATTTTTTTCAGGCTATTTTGATGGTTGTACTTTTATTTTAGGTAATACAGTGAAACGAAGATTAAAATAAATAGTTTTAACATTTTTAACAAAGCAATTTTTTAATATTCTGCACTAAACTAAAAATCCTATTCAAAAATTTCCCGTTCGTCGCGTATGAAACTAATATGTAAATTTTTAAAGATTTTAAATTTTAACACATATTAGGATACTCCAAAAAAAATTTTCACCAAGAAAATGAAAGTGGTTTATATAGATAATATACTAATTGATGATATATTCGTAATAAATTACATAAAATAAATAATTTAATAAACGATAATTTTGAAACTGAAATCTATTTTAAGATTATAATCATATTATCACATAAAATTTAGCTTTAATATTAACCACATTAGGAAGTGACAACTTGAATAAATAATTATTATATCAAGTGGATACCGCGTACTATATAGGATGGCATAATTATCGTGTGTGTGTAGCAGGCTTAAGAAGTAAAAAAAGTGAGAAGTAAAACTGCAACATAAATTTGTATAATCCTAATAAAATGCCGTAAATAAAAAAAATGGGCACCAAAACTGGGAAAAATCTCACACCTAAACAATCCACTGAAATGTTTTAATCTGGTAACATTTTTGACGGGACGCGACGGTTCATTTATTAAAATATTCACAATCTCGCCAAGGGAAAAAAACATTAAAAACTCGCAAATAAATGTTTAATTTATTCATTACAAAATGAACCTGTAGCAAGTAAATCTTTAATCCTCTAAAACAAAAAACTTCAATTTCAAGTTTATACTGTAAACTCCAACAAACAATACCGCAATTGAAAAATAATTAAAATTCAATTTCATCAGATTGTTTACACTTTCATTACATGTTAACAAACTTAAAAAGTCATCAATAAATTAAAACAAAGGAAATGAATACCGTGATTTACATACAAATTGAACGCAAGGTTCCATTATTTTGATAATTCAAGTCTTTATGAGATTAACAAAAATATTCTTTTATAATAAATTATTTTGTATCATCCATCTGCTTTTTCGTAAATTTGTAGATGTGTGAATTCGGCACACTGATGATGCACAAATCGATCGAAACGAAATGTAGAAAATAAAGATTGATTGCAACAGTGCGATTTGCAGAAATGCAATCGTCTGTAAGACCTAAATAAGTATAGGTAAGCTTCATATAAAATTGTAAACCTGGAATTTTAAAACATAAAAATAAAATTCTTTCTATGTACTACAAAATTGAAATGCAATGCAGCATTCAATGATTCAATCAAAAAAGAGATATTATTGAAATAATCAAATTAAATTAAATTTCGAGTGGGTAAGCAAATTGGCGATACTAAGGAAATATTTTGGATTTAAACCTTATAAGAACGAAAAACTTGAACTTTTTTTACAGATAGGTTCGAATGTGTCGTTTCGACCTAATCCTGGTTATCGGCCCCCTTATGTGCCTATTGAAAAACTTTTATCGCAGGTCATTTATAAAAAATATTGGAAGCTGAAGTCTTGAGAAAACGAGAAATCACAATACGAAGGTTGATTTCTCTCTGCCAACTTCATTTTAAACAGCTTCATTTAGGAAACTTTTTATATTCCATGTCTTTATAAAAAGACTGCAATTAAATCAGACTACGATATTTTATTACTATATATAGTAATCAAACGCTATTATTGCTTATCAAGACTTGACCTACTACTTCATAAAGCTCAATCAACTGATGATCCGAATTATTACTAGTACTTTCACTTTTATCTAAAATCTGATACATTTCCACCTAATTGATTTAATTTCAAGTTCCAATTTGATTGATAATCAATAAGTTTTAGATTCCCACGAATCTTGAGTGCGAGATTCACTTAAAAAATTGCAGTCCAATTAATAAAAGTCAAGAAACGACGTGAAAATTATAACTAATGTTATTCACCACCGTCAATTCAATCTTAAAATACTGCGGAAAATCGTCCAGGTTAAGATTTGAACTCGAAATTTCTACACCGTATATTACCTAACCCCGTATAAATTATTGTTAGTGTATCGCAAAATCAATCTACGGTGAACAAAAAGGTTGGCAGTTACTAACTTCTTTGGACAGTTCTAAAAGTAATTTTGCTAAAAAAAAATATCAATCTCGAATAGTCTGTGACACCTTAAAAGAGTGACTCGGTTCGACACTCAAACAATTTGCGTATAAACTTGTCGATTAAACAAATAGACATTGTTTTGAAAATTGTGCACCAAGTTTTCGTTAGCGAAAAAAGTTGAGAGTGTCATCTGGTGAATTTTTATTTGTGTATAATTCTCAAATTAATTCTACTTTTTAGTAGAATTACAATTCTAAGGAGTTGAGAAAAATATTAAAAATGAACCTCATTAAAACTTAAGACATTAAAAATTGTAAAATCGTATTATTACGCTTTATTACTTAACAAAATGTGGGTGTCAAGATGCACTTTCTTGTAATCGCCGATTTTCAAGTGTGTAATTCACATCAATTTTGTAATTATTAATAGAAATAAATGCTATATATATAATTAAATAAGAAAGTGAGTTAACAACCTTTTAATATTAAAGCGAAAGTATACTTGACGTTTCACTACAAAATTTGAGAAAGTTGGTTTTAATGATAAAATAATTCATTAAAATTAGAACCGTCAATTATTAGAGCAATGGATCTCAACGGGGAACCACAAGTAAATAATAGAATAATAGGGAACGCAGAAAACTCGGAGCTGGCCACGAAAACTTCGTTCTTATTATATTAATAAGTAATAATTTGTTACAGAAATATTTTTAAAAAGTATGCCACAATTTAAAGAAAAAGGTTGTATAACATCGAACTAGAGCACCACATTTATTAAAAAATATAGCGAAACCAATAAAATCATCAAGTAAATAAAGAAAATCTCTTTTAATGTAGAGAAATAAATTGTGTTGACGAACTGTCGAAAAAATAAATTGAGAATCAATTTCTAGGTTACATTTTTTATAAAAGAACTTTATTTTGTCTGAGTTTTAATTAACTTTCAGGTTTGAAACTCATTTTACGTTTTAATATATTTACTTTAGAGTTAAATATAAAATCCACTTTTAAAATACTAGTATGTGATTGCGAGGGTTGTGCAGGCCGCACATGGGATTTTAGGTTGGTAATTAAAAATTGAACCAATCAGAACGCTTTTAGGTAATTATTATTTACGATAACGTAAAACACATTTATTCTGGAAAGTCTAGATATGTTATGGCTAGAACAGCACATCATTATAATTAAGGGTGAGCATAAAGTACGGTGACGGCGATAAAGATTTCGGGACTCGACCACAAAACTTCAATGAGGTTCTCAACAGAATATGACATGGAAACAGCAATAGATAAGACTAATTAGGTACAAAACAAAACTTTTCTTATACAAAATACATTTCTCATGAAGTTCTCTTTCGAGTGGCTCCATTGGCCAAAAATAATAAACTGTAATAAACCATGCTTACTTATTATAATTTTACTAATCAGCAAGTAGCTAAAAATATGAAGAACAATAATGAATTGGAGTAGCCGGTTAATCAGTAAAACTCCAAGTTACATTTTTATATTTGAATTTAGAAATTTTTGACAATTTCAGTTATTTTGTTAATTTAGTTTCAGTCATGTTAAAAACAATCATTTTTTGGTTATTAAAAAAAGTGAATAGATTTACGCTTAATTATTTTTTTAACTTCCCATGTATTCTTCCCATATTTCTTGATTTTTTGTATGTGGCTAGTTTATTTTAGTAGAAATTACAACATTTGGTTTCCACATAAAAAATACTAATTAAATAATTAGTTGGTAGTGGACTTCGTAAGTTAATTTAATTTATACTACTTTAACAATAGTAAATTTATTCTACCCAAAAACTCAAACAATTTCTTACTATGTTGCTTTAACTTCGCAATATCCTTAATAAGGTTTTTTGATGTGTCCATATAAAATATTTAAAAAGAAAATTTTTTTCAGATAAAAGCAGTCGCATAAAAGATTGGCCATTTATTCACCGACAGCATATATACATTTAACCGCTATGATCGAATGAGACCTCTGGTTGGACATTGTACTATCGAGGGCTTTCAGCAGAGAATTTTATATAAAAAATAAAGTGCAATACTAAGAGTGAACGTATTCCTATTTATTTGTACCTAACGACACCGATGTCTTCTGAATTTCTTAAAATAATTTTCGGGTACTCGGCATAAAAAAAAGTTGTAAGTTAATAAATAAACTGTCGGCATTACTTTTATTGTAACCGTGGTAATTCAAACGAACATATTCAATAAGTAAATAATATTTCCTTTTATTACAAAAGTGTAAAATATAAAATGAGAAAAGAATTTATAAAAAGAAAATCTTTTAATGTTCTCGCTTCACTTTGGAAAGCTTCTACGGACGAATGTTTCTCCTGTTAATTAATAAACGTTGAATTCGTTCATAAACGCTTTGAAATAGAATAAATTAGTTATATTGATTCGTTACCGTATCTATAATTACATGCAGCTCGGTAGATGAAAAGTCTTCAATTCTCATTTTTAAACTTTTGATACAATATTTTTAAATCGATGAATAATATTATTCGTTTCGCTGATCAATTTTTTTTGCAGAAGAAAACCTTTATCCTTTCTAATAATGAATATATTATTATGTTAAATACTATAGTAATATTTCAAATTTTTTGTGAGAAAATATTAAAAGAAATTACTTATCTGACACGCTAATCCAAAGTTAAAAGAATGTATTTTGTGTTCCTAATTAATTATTACAGAGAATAAATTTGTCGATATTGCTGATTACAGAAAGACAAAATAAAAAAATATTCCAATATAACGCAGGCCATCCCCAATAAAATCATTGATGATTCAGTCGATGTTTAGCAATGTAACCGTGATTTCTAGCTTTAATTTATCAACATCGTGTAAATTAATCCTGCAAGCAACGTTGTCGACAAAATCCTACGGGAATGAAATATAGTGTTTCAAATCCAGAGGGTATGTAGTGGCCAAATTATCCTGAATATCGATCAGGGATGTCCCTATCGTGAAAATATCCGTCGAGGAAATAAATGAAAGACCGCAATCACCGTATAGGGTCTTGTTCCATCTAATTGCTCATATGCACGAAACTATAAAAGCTTATTTTGTAAATTATTGAGAAACAGATGAAAATCAGTTAAAATAGATAAAACTAATTGTAGGTACATAATTACAGATAAAATAATAAATTACTTTTGTATTAATTTGAAATATACAATTTCCGTTGAAACTCACATATCGGTTGCTTTAAGCATCGTCTAAAAAACGGCCTCTAGATATTTTAAGGTTAAAACGTGATCTAACGAGGCCAAAACTGCGATCGATATGAAGTAACCTTAGGCTTATAACTGCAAGGGTGGTTGGCAAAGAGCCAGAGAAAGGAATAAAGAGTCAAGTCGATGAGTAAGTTTCAGTATTAAAACGCTCCGATGAGCAAGTAAACACCTAGCTCGGTATGACAACTCTTAAATGCTAAATTATCTGTACTTAACTGTTAGAATTAAAAAAAGATGATAACTAGGTTAGAAATGTGCATAGTAAAAAAATTGTATGTGAACATAAAAGTTGGCAGGAAGCCAACATAACATCTTCTAAAACTTGGCTCTTGTATTATTAAAGCATGAAAACTATTATTTATCTCCTCGCGTTTTTGACTAAATAGTTGATTTAATATCGCTTGTTCGTGTTACAGAAAAGTCATAAAAGTGATATCTACGTTTTGGAAACTAAAGTTCCGAGATTAAGTAACATAAGCTTAAATTCACGATTTTCTACTGAAAAACCCAAGCGATCGCTCCCCAGAGTTCCGATCAGTTCAGTAATTTTCTTGAAAAATGTCCTTAATTTTGTAACGTCACCACCTAACCTGGACGAACATCTGGATCAGCCATTCTCAATTTTGTAAAAATTCTCTTTCATAATAATAGTAGACAATTTCAAAGACATATTATAAACTTGCACTTTCAGTAAAATAAAAAACTTCCTAAAATAATAGCTACTCCTAAGGCGAAATAAGAAAACTAGAGGTTCAAATTATACAAAAGGTAAATAACTTTTTCCGATGCCCTAAAGCCAATATTCATATTTCTAGTTCTACTGTTACATTCGCCCTCTTCAAATATAATCACATAGAAATTTTGTAAAACCCTTAAATTCAAACGCACAAAAATATTAAAATAAAGAAATTGGTAAGTATGTACGAATTTTACAGCTGATTAAGCGTAGTAAGGTAATAATAAAACAAATTGACATAATATAGTCCTAGATTGATCCTTTCATATGCTCTCCACGTTAAAAATAAAAAACTCAACAAAAAGTTTTCTCTATTGGTAGAGCTCTACTAGCCATAAGAGAGACCTTATCTCTAAAAAAATTATTAACTTTGACAGCTGATGGTTAGAACTACATGGAGGTTAGATGTTAGATTTCTATTAGAGAAAACAGTTAGGGTTTTTGGGTAAAATTCAATAATTTATTATGAATTTCCTTATTGGGTCTTCTCTTCATATCTGGGAAACTCTCCAGTGTTCTGAAAAGTAGATAATTCCTGCTCATTACATTAGAGTTAGAGGTAGGAGGTAGAGGAGGAGGAGGTTAGAGGTAGAGGTAGGTCTATCAATTTTTATTATTCTTTAATTATTCTAATTTAATAAATTTAAATAAATAAGCAATAATAGTTTTCTAGACCAAAAGTTAATTAGTACAAAAGGCTAATTCATTAATATATAAGGCTATCCGCAAAACACTGGACCAAGATCGTAAAATTTCTATTTTTGCCAGCTAGTGATAAAAATTTTATGACTTGAGAAAATATTTTTAATGCTAATATTCCAAAATACATAATATATTTGTATAAACTTGAAAGCAAATTAAACGTAAAACGTTAGTTAATATTGATATTTTTAGAATTGATACAAAAACGGTAAAATAAATATGATGCTTGTAACGTTCGTTCTAAATTTGTTTGAAAATTAATTTAAATTACGTAAAACTTGAAAAGTTAATAAATAAGTAAATAATCGCTAAACCATAATCGTTGATAAGTAAAACTTTGCTACTAAAATGGAAATTGCATAATCTAGCAAAGTTGAAGTAGTACTACAATAATATAAATAATTTTGTTGTATTTGAAACTCAAAATTTGGTTTAGTCTGGATTAAATCTTCCTACGTTAACCAATGTACTTGTTTCTAAAGTCTTAACGACGCAAACAGGTTTATGCTGTGCCCATTTGGGTTATCATAACCAAGCGTTAAAATGGTTTCTCGCCAGTGTGAAGTTTGAACTTAATAAGTGTATCTGCTGGGTTTACCTTAATACAGTTCAACTAAAACGTAGATAAATAAAGAAGTAACTAAAATAAAATCATAAAATTAAAATTATTGTCTTAACCTAACCTTCAGTTAAACTTTACTAGTGCAAACACAGCAGATCGTTCAAAAGCTTTTTTAAAGTTATTCTAACCTAACTATTCCAAACAGTTTTGTATTAATGAATAAATTTTGAGTTCTTTTGTAAATGTGGTTGTTGCCACAACAAACAATAATATGCTATTATAGATAACACTAATGATGATAGAAAATATTTGATCGAATGTATTTCGACACCGGATCAAGACCATCAAATTAATTTTATTATAAAGAAGTCTTGAGAATTTTCAAATCGAACAAAGAACAATACGTATTTAATTACTCTATTTAATGTTTACTATAGTTGGACAACGGAAGCACCACAATAAAATAGAAAATAATTAAATTTATGGTGTTGTAAAAATAAATAAATGAGAACATAAAATTTAAAACTCCTATTTGAATCACGCTTCCCATGTTGTGTAAAAAATCAATTCACGTGCAAAAATTTTATTAAAAAAACAGAATATAAAAATAAGTTAAGATGTGAATAACTACTTTTATTTTTGTAATTAAATCGGGTAACTACGTAATAAAATGTATGGCAGAGCGGAAAAATATTCAAAATTTAGCCTCCTACAAAATTTGTCCCACTAAACACGGAGAAATGGAATACGTACTCCAACCTTATGAAAGTTTTACAGAACGTTCTGATGTGAATTTTTAGATAAACGTAACCACTTTTAATTCAAAATATCCTTGATTAAATTGTAATCACAATTTTACACTTTGGATTTTGAATCAGGAATAAAACCACAGTTTCCCGTTTCCTAGCCAATTCATTTTATTAATACTTGTATTTAATTTAATTTTGAATTGTGATTGATAAACGAAAAGACGGGCGAATAAACCATGAATTTCAGATTCTGTTGTATTACCTATATACAGCAAACTCGCTAAGTTTGGAACCAAATGATATAAATTTTTTTAGGGTGCTTTGAGAAAAAGCCGTAACATGTTTTATTGTGTTTCACTTTTGAGCTATGACGTCATCGACAACTTGTTTAAATAGTAACCGTTTATGTCTTGACAGACTTGAATAGACATTTGGAAATTCTTCTAAAAAATGTTATTGAATTTATTCCAAACTTGACGAGCTCACTATATAATTCAATAACTATAAATTTATAATACCCAACTTTCGTGTCTAAGGTGAAATTTAAAAAACTACAGTGGTATTAAAATCAGTATCGTGATAGATATTTCGATTTTATTGTTTGTAAACTCTTGCCTATTATTAGCATTAATGATTTAAACGCTCGTTGATAGTAAACCGTAAGACAAATGTTTAGCGGTTCCTAAATATAGTAAATTAATTAAATTACAGATTATCAAGTTTGGAAATTATAGAATATATTATAACTCCATTAATAAATTGTAAATTATAGACTATTTACGGGTTGAGACTACGTTAGTGTTTAAATTTTAGTAAATTGTGTGCTAATTTTTTAAACAAACCAAAAAATGTTTTTCAGCAGTGACAAACAAGTGCTTCGGAAATTTCCACTTAAATACATTATGCTTGTTGATGGTTAATTGTCAGATATCGATTTCGGTCAATATTAGCTGAATTTTTAAAATTCGGTATACGAATTAATTTTTTTACTGTAGTACAAACGTAAGAACGATCCTGTGCTCTCGAGAACTGTGCCTGGATAACGAAGCTAGCTAACATTTGTAGCTATTATCTACGATTATTTGTCATTATATTTTATTATTTGATGATTATTTGATTATTTGCCGCAAACAAAGCGGCAACCTGTAGTTAAACTTGAGCAGTTTCTAAACTGTTTTTCAATAAAACGAACGAATAATTAATTTCCAAAATAATTCATCATAATTCGCTCAAAATAACGCAATATATGATTTTAACTAGACTACGAAACAATCTATATTGTCGTGTTTCAAAGTGATTCGCATCCACCTGGTACATTTTGAAAGAAAATTTGATTTTATGAAGTTTAAATTGCAACTTTGTCAATTGGAGAAGTGAGGGCGAATCGACGGAGATACCAGGCTTTCTGCCACGAGTCGCCGCAAGAGTAGGCGGTGCGACTTTTGACTCGTTAATTAAGATTTTTTTTGTTTTAATTGATTTGAAGTTGTGAGTTATAATTTTTGAGTTAAATAAAGTGATTTTTATGCGATTACATTACTGCGTATTTTTGAAATTTGGAATTATTTTGGATATTTTTTGATGAATTGCTACCGAACGGCAGTGTTATTGAATTGGTTGATTGATTTAGAAAAAGAATTATTGCAAATTAAAAATTATTACATTTCGTTCGCTTCTTCTACTTCGTTCCCTTTAAAGAAAATTAAAATTTTATTTAACATTTACTTTAGTTTGGTTTTGATTTAATCATAATTTTTGGAGATGAATTTATTTTTTTGGATTGGAAATTTTTGTAATTTATTTGGAAATATAATCATGTGTGATTTGTAAATTATTTTTAGAAGTGCGATTTGTTTATTTGAAAAAAAGCGATTTAATTCAAATAAACGAAAGAACCCAACCTGAGATACGACCGTTTCCACTCCCGCATTTAAGAGCAAGCTTGGAGCACTTTAGGAATGCTTGGGAACATAGCTTTTTGCTAAAAAAACAATTGCAATATGTAAAGAAATTCATTTCGTACATACTCTAAAATATCTCTCGTCCATTTGCAGTAGAGGACCGCTAGTTTCTGGTACTTACTCAATGGAATTTAGAAGTAACCAATTAAAAAAAGCATACCTGCAACAAAAGAAAGAAAAATTAATAAAAATGAAAAGAATTGAAATTTTAAATTAAATCAAATGAAGTAACTTAGTTAATAATTATCTTACAAATAGGAAATGCGTCTCCATCTAGTTAATAATGATTTAACAAATAATTGGCTGTTTTTCTTTCTTTATTAACGAAAGTGAATTTTCTTGCAAGAAACAAAAATAATTACAAAACTCAATAACGAAAGAAACAACCTATAAAATACCGAAAAAAAGTCAATAAACAGTTCACCCGCCTTAGGGGATACGGGAGATTGTCATGAATCATTAAGCAATGTGCACCTTACAAATCAGCTGGTTTTGCTACCAGCTTGGATAAAAGTCTTATCAACCCCGCAACCAGCATCCGCGCAAACCACTATATTACCTTTGTAAATGGTTAATGAAGTGCAATATTTCTTACATGGTGAGCAAGCGCATCTTACGTTTTATTTTCATATGCTTCTTGTTTTCTTAAAGCCCTAGATAGCAGAATATAAAGCAGAATGATAAATATTTAATTTTAGAACGTTAAATAGTAATAAACAAATAAATCTAATGATATACATAAACATGTACAAATAAAATTATAAAACTTACTGTATCGTGGATATCGGTTAATAATAACAATTTATTTAATTTTATTTGTTGATTATCGATAATTCTAGCTTATCAATGCTGGAACAAACGATTCCCTTGAAATTATTTAAACTTAATTTTATATTATTCCAATAATATTTTCATAGTACATTTTTTTATAATGCAATGTTACTGCGATACATTGAACTCGGATGTTTTTATGTCATACTTGGTTGCAAAGGGATTTCCTTTCAAGGTTTATTTTTTTTCGCCTAAATTAATAAACTGCTCGAAGAATTGAAAATATAACGTGCTAATATTGCTCCTGCTAAAAAGTTTACATTGAGCACAGAACAATAACTTCCACATTTTTTCAAAACGTGAGCACGAATAAAATAAAATCACGTAGAAATTGATGATAGGATTACACTTATCTGATGAAAACTAAAATATTGAAACAGTTATACTACGATAATTTGGCCTTTAAAAGAAAATTGTTGTAAAGCCAAACGGTCGATCGCAAAAATTTCCTATTACCAATAATTTGGAAATTTCAGTGCATTTTAAATAAAATGTAGTTGTTATAGAAACCAGGTAAGGATGACAATGACACCGGCGCTGGCCCTGGTCATATCGATAAATAATATTGATCTCAAATAACCATAATGACCACCGACCGATGTCAAGGCAATAGGATTACTATTAATAATTACAAACTATAGTAATACCAATAAAAGCATTACGTTCTTGTTGGAATTTAGTTATCTCCCATGGAGAGTTTACATATTATCCGTTTATTGGGTGGATTAGTCCCCATTCTGTTACATTCGATTACTACAATTTTCAGTTTGTTTTCCCTTCTACTATAATTCTTCTGTATACTTGTCGTCTTCTATTCTCACCAGTTCTCGATCCTCATTTTCCTGATTTTCCTCAGATCTTCCCTTATCTGATCCTACAATTTTACTTTGGGCTTTCCTATGGTACAGTCTTTTTCTGTATTTCTCATCCTTGCAGTAATTCGTAGTTCACCATTAGTCTCGTCTGTTGGTACTCAAACTGTCGTACTATAGATCAATTGAGATTTATTCGAGAAAACCTTAATTTTGCTAAGCAGCTCACGATCTTCTTCCACGTTGGAACACAGTATACTAACACACCAAAAAAAACTAAAACGTTTTAATTTGGAAGTATATGCATCTGACCCAGATCCTTCATTCCCACAACAATATGATTGAATTTATGGAACAGAGTTTTAGAAGAGATGTCACGTTCTTACCGAAGAACATGTGTCTGCTATTATGTCTTTTTACAAAAAAACATTAGTGGTATGTAAAAAACTACTCCTACTATAAGTCAGTCATTTTGAAATTTAAAAAAAAATCGGTTATTCTTTGATTGTGAATATTTTCAAAACAGTTATATTAACAAATATCAGTTACTAACATAATTTGTGTTAAATTTTATGCTCAACAATATAAGCTCTCTATATGCGGTATTATAGCAAGAAGCCTTATGATCTGGAACCGTTTATGAGATAATTACTAGGCTTAAAAGTGCCTAATATATTAATTATTAGGCTCGGTTTACTATAATGTACATCTAATTTTAAAGACGATTATCTCATCTTTTAATCGGGTAGAAATTTTGAACGTTGAACTACTTATCACTACTGATAATTTTAAAGGCCAGTGTAATTCAAAAACAATTCGAAAAAAGTATTTTCAATTCTTAAAAATAAATTAAGATAAGAAAACAAGCTTCCTATTAAGCTGAATATGCAATTAAGTTAATCTGTAGGTCAATATCAAAAATAAATTGAACCCAAGAGCTTAAACTTGATCGAGTATATTAGGTATGTACCAATTTCTCTAATTTCTGTCCATACAAAAATTTATGAGAAATAGTGCCTATATAAATCCTTTGTTATACCTGAATATACAAACTTGCACAATAAAGAACTAACAGTGCTATTCTCTAAAATCCGCTTATATTATGTAATTGCAGAGATTCAATTCATTTGATTGGGTATTTATTTCGCAAGGTTTAAGATGCGTCCAGACTGCCGCGTCGATCCTGCAATTTTAAAGGCATTGTATGCACAAAAAATGCGCAAATGTGCCTGGATGCATCTTAAAGCAAATTATTGCAAGAGAAAAACCCCTACACCTATATTTAATCTTAAAAAAAATTTGAAGTTAAAGCTTAGTGCTTCGTGAGATCTCGTATTTGCAGCATCTGTACATGCGTACAGAAATTTGAAGAAATGGATTGCACGTAAGAAATGCAAGAAAAGGCCAACCAAGTTCATTTAGAACTGAGAAAAAGTGAAACGCATTCGATGATCTATAGGCCAAAATCCCTGAATTTCGTCACGTCAACGATCTGCTGTATTAAGTTTTCCCAGGATTTCATTACAACGCATTTTTCACAGAAATGGTTTCCAATAGGTCGGAACTTACAGATTCTTTTCAATTAATCTTCCCAAGTAAATTGATATCCAAATAAAGTAAATAACATTGCGAGGTACCCTACGAATTTTAAGTACCCATTGAATTTTAATTCTTTAAAATTTTATTTGAATATTTAGTTGTTTTTTTATTATTATTTAAGTTTGAAAACTGAACTTTGGGCCACCTTTATATTGTTTTACAAAATATGTAACGTCGGCAAAAGGATAATATTACACGAAACTGATAAATTTAAAAAGTTTAATTTAAGGAACATTATGTGACCCTAAAATTAAAAATGACATTTTTACATAAAAGTAAATACAATATTACATCTTCTAGCATAAAAAAGTTGTCACATTGAATATTAAAAAATTTTCATCAGGTGGTAAAAGTGTCCATTAACGTGGGATATAAAAAATGCCATTTGTCAGGAAAATTACAATTGAGATAAAATTTTCTTCACGTTTCTTGTGTTGATAATAACTCAGTATTTAGTAATTTGGGTAAACCACAATTTCGTGTTATCATCAATTTAGAAATCCAGGCATGTATCTAAAACCGCAATAATCTTTGCGGGTGTTTTGATTTATTCCGGTTATTAATTTCACCGCAAAAATATGCTACAATATAATAGACGGTAAAAAATATTTTTCCACCCAATTACCAATTTTGTTAAATTATGTTATAAATAGACGGATTACAAACATCATTTCCTCGTATCTCTTCCGATAAGTTTATTAAAATTAGAGAATCCTTTATAAACAAGCTGGTAATTGTTGATGTCAGTATTATACATTATAAAACGGATATGCATATTAAACTTGTGGATTATCATTCAATTACAACGCTCATGGTCAACCGAGACCAAGACTAGACCGGACATAGTATAGTCACAATCTAATGTCTAACCAAGCAACCTAGTCCAATTTAATATCAAAATTATCTATTTTGCTCACGGATAACATCAATATTAATATTTGAATAGCTAGAAGGACCGGATTGGAAAGCATTCCAATATACCAAGTTTTACTCGCAACTAAAGTTTTTCCTGTGATATATTATGAATTTAAAATCTATGTCAAGGTGTTAAAAGTTACCTAGTTTTATTTATTAATAATTTAAAAAAACAACCTTCTAAGTATGTACATGAATTTTTATATCTCTCCAAAAAATGTTTGCTCCATTTAATGGAGAATTGGGTTACCCTAACCCCTAAGGGTACCTGCATGGTTATTGTACATACATTATAATATCGATTAAATTTAAATGATTAAACATCAAAACTAAGGTTGTATAACATCTAAAATCTAAAACAGCTTTTGACCGTGATATTTCTTTCATGCGTCTACAGATAAACCGCTTTACAACTACACTTCCGAATCTACTATCTTTTTGACATTCGAATCCTCCACGCAGCCCACGCGATTATTTTGATGTTTTCAATAAAAGCAACATTTTCGTTATAGACAAATTCATTCTACATAATAAAATTTATTACGTAAGAAGAATTTCAACTTGCACATTGTTTATTACACATAAAGTCGTTAATAAAATTTTGATGTTAGTTAAGTGTGTAAGTGGGTGAAATCTAATTTTAGTAGGTACAATCTACGAGTTTGAATCGTTTCAATGTATTTATAATAAATGTAGGCAGAGAAGTCCACTGCTCCAATTTTCAAATTTTCGTAAACATTATACCAATAATCCAAACAAATTATGCGTTCATTTTGCTAATTTTTTTTTAACTATAATATTTCGAGTTATTTATAAAAATATGCTTAAATTATCTTTTTTAAATATTTTTTTCGGCTGGCAAGAGCTTAAAATTAGCTTCCAAGTTTGAAAATTAAGATAATTACTCGCACAGTTTTTCTCTTATAACTTCAAAACTTTGCGGTATGAAAAAATTTAAAGCAAAGTTTCTTGGAGATTTTACGTTAAATAATTTTGGCATCTTCGATATTTTTGATATCTTTTACGGTTTTCGCGTTATTACAGAAAAAAATTTATTTAATTTAAAATTTGGAATTTTGTTTCGGAATTTCTACTACTGCTTTTTATTACAAGAATGGAATGCTTCATTTGGATATTAAAAGTATTCTTTCCTAATTTGCAACTCCAAGTTGCATTTTGGCTAGGATAAAATAAATAGAAAATAACTTAAAAAAGTTTAGAATTTTTTAAGTATTTTTGTGGTATTTACATAGTAGCATGTTTTTTTTTATTATTTTAACGTTTTGTTAAGTTTGATTATTTTAACATCACATGCTCTAAATACCACAAAAATACTTAAAAAATTCTAAACTTTTTTAAGTTATTTTCTATTTACAGTAAACGTGCTTTAGGTACAATACGTGGTAAAAATTTGAAACTTCTTTTCAAATTTATTTTCGAAGTGATAGATGGCATTGTATGTCTCTACTTCAACCCCATTGTATGGGGGTTTAGAATTCATATTTCTTTTACTTAACCTAAAATTTCATTTAAACATGACATCGTTTATTTTGGTTATTTGGTAAGCGCAACATTTCAAGTTTGGTTAATTTCTTGATCTTTTAATTTTGTAAAAATTTTTCAATTTTTTGGTATATTTGCTCTCACTTCTTGTTATTTTTACTGTTATAGATGACTGATGATCGCAAATAATCGTGAAATAAAGGCCTTTATATTATGTTACAGGTTTTTTGTTTTTAAGTAAATTTTACCATTTCTATAGCGTAATTTTTTCAGAATTCTATTTTCTTGTTTATTCAAATATTCTAAGTTTAACCCTGTTAAATGTGAATTATTGTCATTTCGATTTCGTTAAATATTATGTTTCTTCGTAGTATGTATTAATTACTTAATAGTTAAAAAAATTTATTATTTTAACATTTTGTTAAGTTTGATTATTTTAGGATAAAATAGATTAGCTCAAATCTGATTGCATTAAAGTAAATTATTGAGACGTGGGAAAAATCGTTCTCGTCGAGAAATTTCCATGGCAATAATATATTCGTCAAAAAACAATTTTATCTGTTAAAAGGCATTCTTTTGTGTTATACTCCTGAATAATATTCGTATTCTTTTAGTAAAAAAAAGACTTGAGAAACAAATATTCGACCGAGTATTCAACCTTATTTTAAAAGTCAATTACTAATTTGTAATTTTGCTTTAACATATCAATTTACATTAAATGCAAATTTAAATCCTTTTATGTGAATAAAAATTAGACTTCAAAGTTATTTGAATAAATATATACAGGAATAAAGGAATGCTCGAGTTATAACATTCAAACAAAAAAGTTGTAAGAACTTTCCAAGTTCTACCAAGATTCCTTGATATATTTAAAAATATGTGGTGACGTAATATGTATTTTAAAATTTAAAATTGTAGCAAGCATTGGAAATTGGGTCTTTCACTGTAATTTAATATTTGATTCAAATTTATTAAATAAAACATGGTATTCTGATCAAAAGTTTAGTTCACAGCAGGCTATTCATCATATTTTTTCCTTATTATTCCAAATCACATAAATAGAAAGCATTAAACCGTCTGACTTGTAATTTCTGCTTCATATGCGCAATGAGCAATCCCGGACATGATTTCAAACTTCCCCGTGGTTCGGATTCCATGTTAAGCTGTAGGTGCTGTTCCTACTTGCATTACCTGCATAACAATTTGCAAACTTATCGATCCCGATAATTCCAACGTGATGAATGGGGCAATAGGATTATGCCCTGAGACTCCACTGTTACAATAAGGTAACCTGTTAACCATTGCTAAAAATTCCTGTTTTCTCATGGACAGTTTTATGGTGCCTGTTCAAGAGTTAGTGACAAAGATAATATATCTTCAAAACAAAACATTCAGTGACGACAATATTTCCATTTCATTTACGTACTAGGAAATTAGAGTGGCCCAAAAGAGAGCAACTTTTACTTTTATAGTTATATTAATTTTTTAACCACATAATAAATACTTACAAACATTGTCTATACAGGGTATTCTCAGGTGAATAACCAAACTTAAAATATTAATTTTTACAACTTCAAAACAAGAAACTTTTCCTCGAGTAATTTGTTCGTAAAAGCTACGTTTCCGAAACGAATGTTACTTTCGAAATGATGTACTAGGTATCTCTCTATTGTAATAATAATAAATAAATATTGAGTATTATTATCCACTTTATTTCTTTCTGTAACATAAATATAACGATAACAACAATAAAGGGGATTATTACACAAAATTTGTTTATTATTATTACTCGATTATTACTATAGGTACCAATCATCCAATTATTTTTAAATTAAGTATCCTCTGAAACTTCAAAAGTTAATATCTCATAAACGAAGCTTTTTTGAATAACTCGGTAGTAAAATTTTTGTCGATTCATATTCTAAGTTTGGCCAACGACATTCCCCAACATTTTTTACTTTTAAATTCTATTTACATTAATTTTAACCCTTCGATACGTTGTCAAAATTTATTAACTTATTGTGAAGTACCTTGTAGATTTTTACCATAATTTATTTTGCACAGACAGTAAAAAATTATTCTTTAAGACTTATTTTTTATAAAATTATTGAAAGCGTTCTCATTTTTCTTTAGAAATGTCTTTCAGACGAACAAAAATATGATAAATTTTGAACCAGCTACATAGGACTTGGACGGGTTCGGACCGACCGATAGAGGGAGAACAATTTAGTTTAATGATTAATGTATCCCATTGGCTCATAATGTATTAAAATATATTCTTCTCTCTCTAAGGGTCCGACCGCGGCAAGTCGTGTGCAGCTGGTTTAAAGCTAATCTAAATTGATTTTCGCATTTCTCAGATGAAAATAAATTTCGCATAAAATTTTGAGACAAAATTTATCCAGCACCGAAAATTCCCAAGTTGTTTACTACTATGTCATAAGTATCCGTTTAATATACTAGTTGCAAGAATGATTTATGTAAACAAACTAAATTATAACTAAAACAAACTTAAAACTATTATTATCCTGGCCTAATACTAAATCCTAAAATACAAGTTTATTTAAATAAGTCAATATTAATTCGTAAATGTTCAACCTGCAATAATCTAACTTAATTCATTTATTTTTAAATGAAAATTAAAGCGCATAGAACAAGAATTTGCCAATTAATATTCTAATTAGTCACAATTTATAAATAAGTAAATACGAATGTATTATCATTATAGAGGTTAGCAGTGTCAAAAGATAAACCAAAATGGTAAGAAAATAAAAGCAAAGTAACAAAATAGAAACAATAACAATGTTATGTCGGTACTTTTGATTGAAGATTATAATAACGAAGGTATTAACTTTATTTAAATTGATAATCCTTAATCGAACCATTGAATCGAATCATTCTGTATCATTTTAAAAAGTCAGTAGTTATCTACAAACTAGAGTGTAATCCTTTATGGTTATAATCAACAGTTTTCGAGTTATAAATAAAATGTATCTGACATTGGTTACGGAGACACCCTGTACCTTAAAAAATAAAAACAATAAGGTAGAAGTAAAATAGGTTTTAAAATATCTCTAATTTCGTTTTAAAAAAGCCTTTAAAATTAAAAGTTACATTATGTTCTTTCCGTAATATTATTTATTTATATTTTTAATAAACAACGATGACAATAACATGGCAGATGTTACAAAGACAAGAGCAGATGTTATTATATTATTAATGTAATAATAATTTTTCCTTTTCTTGTTATAACTTTAATGTACGTAATACATTCTTGTTGAGCCAGTGTTTGGTATAACAAAAGCTATTGCCACAGTTAGTAGAGATACCACACTACAGCAAAAGAAAATCGTATAATTTAAACAAAACAAGTGACCTTATTTTACCACTTATGAAAATATTAGTGTAATATAAACGCAACTTTTTGTTAAATTACGTCAATTTCCTTTCATACATGAGAAAATTCCAGTCCCTCTAATGACAAATATTTAGGTCAAAGTTAAAAAATTTAGATAAGAATATAACTATCATTCTGTTTTAAAAGCTTTTATTTTATATTGTGTATCTTATTCGAGCCTATATTGCCGAACCACGGCGCGCCCTTGTCAATCGAAGAAACTTTTTTGGGGTTCGACATTCGAATTGAATTTATATATTATAATTAGGGACCTTTTCAAATTTATTTACCATCGTTTATTATAAATAAAGTATGTTTCAAGAATTGCTATTTTATTAGAATAATACCGTCTTTGTTGGATAGCCTCCCTCCTTAAGTTAAACAAACATTCTAATTGGATCATAAATTTAAATTTATAGTAGTATCAAATAAGAGGGTCACAACTAAATAGGGGAAGTGTCTCCCAATTGTTCAAAAATTTTATTAATTTATTGGTTTAATACATCACCTAAATCGATTTCGACGTGCGTTACAAATTTTAATTGCGATAGTGAGCAATTACCGAATTAAATTGTCAGAAAAATTAAAGCACGTTCTGAATTTGGAAGGAAGTTTATAAGAAGAATGCCTGCAGAATACAAACTATGGAAAATGCAGACTCTTTGATCTCATCAAATTTTCATTTAAATTAAAGTAAAGAATAGTTTTGTCACGTTACTTACCTGAGGTGTTAAAAATTAGCATTATACGCTCCAATAAAGAAAATTAAGGGGGGAAACAATTTTTACTTTTTTTTTTGCTTTTAATCTAAACCATGTTGCATATTATGCTTGCTCGAAAGCAATACTTTTTTCTAGTTCAGTAGTAAATTTGTTTGGTTGTTCTACAATCCGCAACGCAATCGATAATTTTATGTACACGAAATCACTGCAGATTTTAAAATTGCAAAAGCATTAACTATCATGTTGCACAATATAGTCTTAAGTTACAGAGCTAGCCGAGAAAAAATTAGAAAATGAAATCGTTTTTCCTTGGAACCTAATTAAACGAAATGGGATGTGGCTATACCTACTCCTGCAGTTTACAAAAAGTCTCGCTTTCACAATTTCCTAAGGTTAAATTGTTTATGTATTCTCCTCGTGTTGCCATTTCTCGTCTACCTTTAAAAGCAAATAAAACAATTTTTCACTTAAATCGACTTATAAAGAGACAACTTTAAGAAACATAAAAAGAACAAACTCACGCTGCGGTAATTTAGTGTGCGGCAAAAATATGTACTTCTTCGAGCTTACTATTATACTTCATGCAGAAAGATGACAAATAAAATAAAAGAATAAAAACGGCATTACAGAATAGCTTATTTGTAAACACCAACGGAAATGTTTAATTATTTTCATGTGGTCGCATGTCTTCATCAAAATCAAAGAGCTCCATTAATAATTTTTTACATATAGTCGTCAATTTATTATAACGGAAAAATATAAGGGCTACATTGATAATTTTTAAAAATAAATTCAAATGCTTGTAGCTGTAGCTTCCTTACCTAGTTTGACTAAATAATTCATGAAATCATCGGACCAGTCGCGATGAACAAAAATTTATAAATCTTGCATGCAAAATCGAATAATATTCTAATTTTATAAATTTTAGATCAATACAACACAAATTATAACCTACAAATGAACGAGTAATATGGCAACAAGAATTTTTATCGATATTGGATAATCGGATATTTGAAAGCATTAAATTCGTAGAGTAATGGTGCCTAATTTAATTACCATAGTTATTTCGTCATGAAAACTCTCAAACATATTTTCATGCAAAAACCCGTAAAATTTCTATTAAAAAAAATATTGAAAAATGTGAGTAAATATTTTTCGTAATGTTGATCCTTGGTCAAATAGGAGCAAATATTTCTCAAATCCTCATTCCTAAATCGACATGGGACTTCATATTTTTTCGCTTTCGTTGTACGAATTTTTGTGAAGCTGCTGGCCCTTTATAAATTTACTCCAACATGTTTTTAATAGTAGGTACTGCTATTTAATTTTCCATTTTTTTCTTGCGGTGAAAAACATGAAATTGCACCACTTTCAGGATAAATTAAATTAACTGGATAATTCTTCTCATTATTTTTTACAGTGTATATTGTCGTGTTCTGTTTGCAATCCGGCTCTAGGCTATATTATTTTACAGAAATTGCTATTTTTCAAAAATACTTGTTGATTCAACGGCAACGATTTGATTGGCAGCTTTAAAAATGTAAACACGCTCAGTCTTGCAGTTCCAATAATAAGTTATGAGAAAATTTCTATTATTTTTAGAGTTATGATATCAGTGAAAGAGTGAAATATAACAATTAAAAAAAGTTAAATTTTAAATAATAACTTAAAATACAAATAGACAAATAAAATACGTATGGTATCGTTGTGAATGTGTGCCAATGTGCTCCATTGTATAACATCAACAAAAATAAATTTACATTGAATAGTTATTTTGGAAATTTAATTTTAAGCTAAAAATGTGTGACTACCCAAATTGTATGGATTAGATCATTGCAATATATGTATTATGTAATTTCGAAGCCCGCAATTAATTAAGAAATTAAATAAATCTTCATAAACGCAACCAAGTATAGCAAAAATTATAAATCTTCACCCTTTTCTGACTACTGCAGGATAATCAGCCTCTTTTTCTAAGAAAAAGAATTTAGCATTTAGACCCCACGGCTACTTAAACCGGATTAAGGAATGTACCTGTAACCCTGTTCAAATAGTGGAACTCATGAATTTAGAAGGATCGACGGACGTCTCCGCGTCACGTCAACTGCTGCATCACGTCATTTGTGTTAATTATTTGGTGTTATTCCATTATTCTTCTCTATCTCCTTCCGATTTTATTTTAAATTATTTTTCAAAAAGAAAGAAAAGAACTTAAACTAATATTTACAAATTATTAATTTTTTGCATGGTCAATTATTTTCCCATTATTCTCTATCCTCTATCAGGGGTCCTTTGTCATCAACGTTTGAAAGTTTTTTCAGGGTTTCCCGCAACATTAAGACAGAGACGGGAGACGCGTGTACATGAAGCAAGAAATGTTTAAATGGGAGACATATGCATGGAATCAGGGCCGTATTTACGGGGGAAGGTTACAACCTCCCCCCCCCCCCAAATTATTTATCAGTCCGACTGCAATCGTAAAAAAATCAGAAAAAACAAAAGCAATCTTTACAACTAATAACAAAAACATTAAACTTGAAGTGTTGAAATAAAAATTAAAACTAAAGAGATATTTCTAATAAATTAAATCCCAAATTAAAAAATCGGAAATTCATATTAATATTCGGCGATTGGCGACACTGGATTGAATACACCTACTACTAAATTGCAAAAATATAAAAACTGACGATGAAGAATATAAAAAGGCTCTATATATTTACAGTACCGTGTAAAAGATTTTTTGACAATTTTTTTCCTTTAAAAGGAAAATAAATTTTATAACCATCATCGGCAGCATAGCTTAAAATAATACTTCCGCAATAAATTAGAGTGAGCATTGTAAACCCATGAATTGTTTGTAAATAAATTGAAAATATGTACATTTGTTTAAGATTTGTGAAATTTTCTTTTAGTTTAATTTAGTTCTTCGTTTTGACAACATTATTTTATTATCGCCATCGATAAAATAAGAATTTAGTTTGTGATTTTTATTCAAATTTTAAAATTAAAAGACTGTTTTTTACAAGAAAGTTTAAAATTAAAATATGAATAAGTTTAAACGTAAGTTTAAAATATCGTAGTAAACAAAACTTTTAAAATGGCACCAACAAAATTTTATCCGTGATAACGCGGGGGCGTTAATTCAAGAAGTCAACCTGTAGTCAAAATTTGTCGTTCCCTCAACAAATTATTTTTAACCATTAAATAAAGTTTAGAAAAATCAAAATTTTCTCTGAATATCGAACTCAAATAAAGAAAAATCGCCCAAAAAATAATCACTTTAATTAAATAAAAACAATCTCTAAAATACTTGCATAAAATTATACTCAAAAAATCATCTGAGCAAAATCTAGGCTTCCGTCGTCTTGGCAAAAAATTCTCCCTCTACTCATTTTTCCTTATTTTAATAAATTAGCTATTTATTTTTTAATATTTTTAAAACCCCCCTTGAAAATATATTCTAAATACGGCTCTGCATGGAATATGTGGGAAGATGTTCCAAAATCTGTAGAGATTTCTGGAGATATTTTTTTGAAATATTCTACAAAAAATTCCAATTATTTTCGTGTGCCAAATTTTATTGAGCTTATAAGAGCAACAAAAACTGAAAACAGTAGAAGACCAATAAACTAAACGTTTAAAATATTGAAATGATATAATCTCGTAGAGATTTTTCAATTAGTTGTGTTGCCTCGGGTTCTAGCGTTTCCAAAATAAAAAAATAAAATATAAAAATTTCTAATTCAAAAAATAAAACATTTCCAAAAATAATGAATAATCCAAATTAATTGTATTATAAAATTTGAACTTTCTTAAAAGGGATCGAAGTTTTGATTTCCAACTATCAAATCGCCTTGTTATCTATTTCAAACATTCGTTCGCTCAAATATAATTTAAATTTTCCAATTTTAAATCCAAATCGAAATTAATAATTTTAACTGCTCTTTCCAAATTAACCAAATCAATCACAATGTCCAAATCAAAAAAAATATCAAAAATGTTACACGAAGCCAAAACTAAAGACCGGCTCGGGCAGTCATTATGGCAAAAAGCTTCGAGTTTCCTGTCATTCGTCCCCACCTCCCAAATTCTCAATCTTCTTCCTCACTTAAACTTATTAAAAATAAAATTTTCCATCAAAATGCACAGAGTGGGTGCGTCTACCTATGAAACACGACAATATATTAAGTAATTTATTTTGTTTTAAGTGCTTCTATATGTTTTAATATTGTATCTGAAGATGACTATGTAGTCGAAACCCGTCACAAAAATAAAAACTGATCGTTTAATTATCTTTGTTTTTCAACTCCAAACAATATAGTAATTTAATTATGTACTTATATAATACTACTAATAAATTCGTATACTAGCTTCTATGTAATAAGTGAGTTTTGGGAAAAATTGTTTCACAGCTTCTCTTTTTAAAATATGAACAGTTTGAAATTTAAAACTGGTATTATGTTAAACGTGGACATATAATCTAAAATTAATGTTGCCTCTACAAATAAATTTATTTTTCGGTGACAGAATTGAATATTTCAATTGAATCTTTATTCATTCTATTATTTTACATCCATTCTGAAGCGACTGAAAATTCTGTGTTTATCTAATTTTCAAGTTTCTCATATTCAAAACAAAAACGAACCTAATTGATATGGTTTCAATTGTGTTTGCTTTGTTCCGATCTCTTGTGGGTTGTGGCCCTCTAATATCTTAATTAACTTAAAAACATTACATCCATACAAAGGATGCTCATACCATATTATTCATTCAATGAAATACATTAATACACCTACTAGGCGGTATCCGTGTTTCAAGAACCCCCTGCAGTAACATCAATTTCAAATTTTTTGTTTTCGTCCAACATAATTATTATGCCATAATATAAATTGAACAATTGATCTAATAAACCTCCAGTAGATAGATTTGCTGTACTTTTGTACAAAATCATCCGCCAAAAAAAAAAAATATCAGTACGTTTGTCATTTAGGGAAATGCATTTTGCTTCTTTCAGAAGTATACAAGAAAAATAAAATGATCAAAAGAGTTATGTACGGTTAAGAGTTTTGTAAGATTTGAGAGAATATTTTAATAATAATAAAATATTAAACCAGAAGTCACCGGAATCAGATTTTAAGATATAAAGAGTCCCATGTTCACAATATAATTAGAAAATAATATTATACTGACATAATTTTGTAATTTTGTAAAGCTCGTTCATATTTTTGAAATGCCATGACCTTCCTTAATTTTCTATAAATATAAAAATCGAAAGAGCAGGTTGTTTTCGTAAAAGGGTATTTATTATATCACCAAGGACGTAGTAAGGTTGTGTTAAGATTTTAGCTAATTAATTAAGCGACAAATACTGGAATGCATTTGCAAATCGACTTCATAACCGTCCGTGAACATGACAAATGTAATCCTGAATGGTCTTTAAATATAATTTTGTATGACCTTGAAACACAACCAAGAATTCACGAATACGAGTTTTTATTTATAGGACCTATGGCGTGAATTACATCGTTCATATTAAATTTAAGAATTTCGATTTATTCTGACGTGAGTAATATTTGCCGGTTTATTTATATAAAACTCTATTGTTTTTATTACTCCATAATGAAACTCTTCATTATAAAAGAATTATTTAGTAATAAGCACATTCTCAATGATTTGGCTCGAATCCATCGTCTCAACGGGTGACATAATTTTTATTTTGCAATGCGAATAAGGAAGTGCAAATTTATTATAAGCTAAGAGTTTTCCTACAGATCAAAGCTTAACGTGGAACTCGGACCACGTCATCAAATTAAATGCGAACTCGCGACGATTAAATTTGTACCCAATGGTTTGTTAGTTAATTGTTTACGATGTTGACTGCTGAGCCCTTTAATTAAAATTTGCATATTAACTGGATTACACACATTTTATGTTTCAGTAGTTTTATTGCTCATTCAAGTGCAAATCTGAACAATTAGATATTCTTAATCTTGAAAATATAAATACATTCTAGATAAAGACAGTCTCTAAAAACCTGTTAGGAGGTAGCTAAGGCAGGTTAGCAATGGGGCAACGTATTACTGACCCCATCCCAAGTCGATACAGGTTCAACTTTCTAAGACCCAAAGAATGCTTTGGCGTGTACAGTAAAAACATAAATATTCAAGTCATTTAATTTCACCAAATAAGAGCTAGAGTATCTACGAGCTTAGCAAAATTCAAATTTATTGTTTGTATTCTGAAAGTTCAAAATTTCCTTTTATTATTCTATACACAAAGAAATCAAGTCTTTCAAGTTACAAACTAAATTTCCTAAATTGACTGTTATAGGGGTGCAACGAGCACAGTGCCCTGTTTACACAGAACTACATCTCACAAGTTATCTCATTAAATATTAATACTACTTGGAAGACAAAAAATCGGATAACCGACAAAATAAAGTAGTACAAAGTATAGTATTACTGAAGGTAAAATTGGGTCTCGTTAGCTTTGTTCCAAAAAGCCATTGAAGCTATTATATCATAAAAACGCAATTCAATTAAAGTAAAATTTTATTTAATTCGCCCTTCTCCATCGCCGATATTATTGAATTGTACAATTTAATGGAACAGAATGGTAATTTTACAAATTCGATACGGAACAATAAAACACAATTTTTCATTTCAAATTTCCAACCATTTTCAATTAAACATACATTTAATACTAATTTGTAGGTGTTTATTACTTCATATTGGCAAGCAATTAGTTGCAATATCCGATGCAACATTTTGCAATATCCGGGTAAATATTGCGAATTTTTAGGCTATATATGCAATCTAACGATCTTTCCCAAGCAGCAGATGTTTATAATGAATACCAAGTTTAATTGTGTAATATAATAAGTATGATTAATTTTAAAATTAAGGATCTATTTTTGACACCTACCGAACGCTTTGATCGGTAGATATCCAGCATGTAAAACTAAAACCATAGACTTACCATCAGTTTTTTGAGTTATTCCAATATTTTATTTTATAAAAAGTCTAACATGACAGAAAGCGTGAAAGCTTGATTCTTCTTCCTGTTTTGAAAATACAACACACTTTGGAATCAATATTGATTGATTGATTGTAATAATTAAATTTTAATCGCTGTTATTGCAATTTAAATTCTTTAAAAGTTGCTTTTATGTTCAGCATATTGACGTCAACTTACAAACTCCAAAGAATTACAGTCCAATAAAGTGTGTTTAAATTTTATTTACAGGATTTTAATTTAGCGTCTTTTTGCCTTGTGAAATATTTCCACTGTCAAAAGTTTCGGCGGTTTCAGGGGTCTTCCAAGGCCACCCTAACCATAGGGCTAAAAGGGCTATAGCACCGAGGCACAAGCCTTTTGGGGGCGGCAATTTTTATTTTAATCTTTATCAGTCCTAAAAAGGTTAAAAACTTATTTACGATTTTCTTTGGGACAGAGCAAATTAAATTATATGAGTATTTTATATCAGATGTCTCCGTGATCGTAGAGAATCTTTGAGGTGCTGATAAAAAACACTTTTTATTTTTTTTACAAAATTTATTTTTTTTACAAAATTTATTTTTTTTACAAAATTTATTTTTTTACCTACACCTTGTTCATTATTTTCAGAAATTATGTAAAAACCGTTGGTTTCCCAAAAAAATTTATTTGACCAAAGTTGTAGTCCGTTAAATTTCCTATCCGATTTGGGCTGTGAGTTTTTTTCTAAGACGTTTCGTTTAAGAGATACGGAGTATTATACACAAAAATAAAAGCTGAATTTTTTTAACATATTTTCCCTTAATTTAATTTATAACTCGAAATCCGTTGATTCTAGACGATAAAGGGTTATTATAACTAATTTGTAGATAAGCAAAAGATCTTTAAAAAAGTTCTAATCAATTAAACCTAAAAAATCAATAATATCGGAGCTATGGCCCTTTGAAATCAAAAATTCAAAAAATTGCTTTAAAGGAAGGACTTTGACAAAAAAAATTATTTGAAAATTTATCTTAGACACCTATATATAGAGAATGACTTATTTAACAACTTTTGTTTTTTGTTTTCTCGAAAGTTTGTTAATGTTTCTGTAACTTTTTTTAAATTTTGAATTAAAAATTTAATTCAAAATTAATGAATTTAATGTTTTGTTTATCCTAATAGTAATAAATTGACTTTAAATGAAGAGGAATAAATGAAGAGGAGCGCATTAAATTTAGTAGCCCAGGAGCGTCGTATATCTTAGGACGGTCCGGTGGTCATCTAGAGGTATATGGAATTAATCATGCAACGCTACACGACAAAACCAAGTATAAAATTTTTTAAATTTACAGAACCCGATAGAAAATTTTAAGGATTATATCGCATGATCTTAGTGTCCAAAAATTTTAATGTTCTGAACGAGGACTCGACGATAAAGGACCTGTAGTTCATTGAAAGAAAAAAAATAATAATTGGAGTCTCTTGGGTCTTCTTGCCTATAATAACTAAAGCAGACCGATCACTTATAGCGCATAATTTACGGTACGAGATCGTCTGTTTTCCCGAAATCAATAGAAGATGTTGCGATATAACACCATTAGACTTTTCTTTATAGCCAAAATAAATTTTGCAAGTCCTGTCAACAGTCAAATGATAAAAGTTATCTAAGGATAATATCTACCTAATGGTGTTTAGTTATTGAAATAAAATATTACCCGGCGGCTACTGGTTGATTATATTATAGAAACATAAATTAAACAAAATTGACATTTTCATACGAATTAATTTCAATCTACCCACGTGATATTTCTTGCAGTTCCAACGCAATTTTTTATAAGCCTTAAATATTTTACTTTATATGCAAATTTTTGTAGTCATTCTTTGTTACTTGGCTACAGTTTTAAATGCTATAAAAGCTAACTGCTCATTCAGTAACAGAGAATATTAGAGCTTAGAGCCTTAGCAAATAATATACTCAGTATTAATTTAAGAAATACTTAGTATGGATTGGTTTGAAACGAATACATAGTATCCACAATACACATTATAATACGAGTATGTTATATATAAATATTAATAGTCGACAATTATAAAAAATTATGACGCGGTAAATAATTTACTTTTTCAATGCTAGTCAATATAAGCCAAGTGGTTAGCATTGATCACGAACGCGAGATTGTCAAGGTAATAAAAAATTTTTACATTAAAACGTGTCTACATAATATAGAACATTTTTTCAAAATCCCAAAAAATAGAAACTTATATTTCAATTTCAAAGTCAAAAAAAGATAAATGGTATTTTATTTTAAATTGAGGTCAAAGTAATTACTAGTATACAATTTAATAAAACTCGCTAAAAGTACGCTTCCTTAAATTTGTATCGTCAAAGAGTTCCAATCTAACCGATAGCTGTTTGATGTTTTCAAATCAAATTCCATTTATTAATCACATGACTGTTGATACCTTGCAAAGTATGTGATTGTAGAAGACAATTTTCGAAAACCTGCCGAAAATGAACAACTCTACCATCAAGTGAAACCTTAAAACTAGAGATATTCAAATAAATCATTTGCTTCTATTTTGTCTCTTTAAATTTCTGGGTCAACGCAACTTTCAAATTTCCAAAATTTTTCTTTTTTAATTTTAAAGATTTTCCAAAAAAGCAAACTTGAAAAATCATGCATACAGGCAGTGCCGGCGCTAGAATATTTTACGCCTTAGGCAAAACTTTATCAATGCGCACCTCCCCCCCCCCTTATTTATATAGCAGTAATGAGCTGGAGAGTGAGACTAAAAATACTTAAAAAATATATTTTATATTTAAAAAAATACTTACATTTACATATTTTTATTAAAAAAATTAATCAAATTTTAATTTAATTTTAACTTTTCTAGCTTTTTTTGCAGCAGAAGTGTTAGAAGTTCTTTCAAATTTAGCGTTGAGAATTCTTCCCGTTCTATAAGAAATATGTTCTAAATTTTTTTCTATGTAACTAATATCTATGTATTTTCAAGAAACAAAACGATTTTGACCTACCTTGTGCTTAATTGTTAATTTTGAAAATTTCAATTTTGAAAGTTAGTTAATTTAAAAAGTGCAAAGAGGAGAGTAAAAAATAGATGATTACTTTTTGCCTAAAATGGCTACACGAATCGGTTGTGCGGGTTTTGGTTCTAATTTTCTATAAAGTTTTCTAAAATATTTCATTAGAGTATTTTGGCACTCTCATTTCCAAAGAATTGTTGAAAGAGTATTTTGGAAGTATTTGAGTTTCGTGAGTTGTTCTTCGATTTTTTTTTTTTTTTTTGAAGAATTAAATTTGATAAATTTGGATGAGCGACTTTTATTTAATTGCAAAACAATTAATTTTGGAAGTTGACATTAATTGGGTAAATTATAATACAGTACAGTCTCGGTAATCCGAATTAATAGAAACCTGGCCTCATTCGGATTACACAGAAGTTCGGATTACTGGATAAAGTTAAAAAACAAAACTTGCTTCTTCTCTTAATTGCCGGAAGAATAAAATTTTATGAGATGGGACATCATTTTCACATACCCTTCTTGAATAAATGTTAAAACTATCGACAGCTTCTTTATTCTTTATAAAACGTGTTTTGTCATTTTCGTCACTTTCTTCATCATAATCTACGTTCAGATCTTTAATAAATGGCTCAATAATTTTTGGATCAGTTAACTATTCTTTTCCCGATTTCCTCCATTTACCCACTCTTCTACTTCAGCTTGTAAACACTATTTTCATCCTATTCTTTTCTCCGCAATCCAAACATTTTTCTATAATCCGAAAATTGTATTAGTTGTCTTCGGATTATAAACTATATGTGCAAACTACCGAGTTCTTTTTTGTTTGGATTACTGGATGATCGGATTAGCGTGTGTTCGGATTACCGAGACTGTACTGTATCTGGATATAAATTTAAAATTGAAATTTATAAGAATGGAGTATGGTCGAGAAGATACCGCACTAGATCTGATAAGTTAAAATTATAAGTTCTATTATCGAGGCAAATATAATTTTTAAAATTAAATTATAAACGAATACCAAATAAAATTGAAAAAATTTAAAATTAAAATTCTTTTTTTTTTTAAATCAAGGTTTTAATAAAGATTTTAGACAAATTTTAGTAAAATTCTTGATTTAAAAAAAAAAATTTAATTTTAAATTTTTTCAATTTTATTTGGTATATTTTCTCTCATTTCTAATGTTATATACGACTGATGAGCAAAAAAGATTGTGAAATAAGGGCCTTTATATCGTATTACAGAGTTTTTATTTTTAAAGTAACTTTTATCATTTCTATGGCGTAATTTTTTCAGAATTCAATTTCTTGTTTATTTCAAATAATTTCAAATTTCAAGTTCAACCCTTTTAAATGTGAATTATTGTCATGTTAGTGTTTTTTAAATATTATGTTTCTGTGTAGTATGTATTCTTTATTTAACAGTTAAAATTTAATATTTTAACATTTGTTAGGTTTGATTATTTCAAATGTTATACGTTAAATCTCATTACATTTGAAAATTAGTCATACGCGAGTTAAAAAAAATTCGACTATAGTATTTCATTTTACATTGCACACTGCAATTCGTTTGCGCCCTAGGCAGTCGCCTAGTTTGCCTAGTGCCGGCCCTGCATACAGGATCAAAATGCTCGCAGAAGTAAAATTATATATGCACAATATTGCAAATTTGTTAAAATTATGAATAAGAAACATAATTTTTACTGAAAACATCCAAAAAAACTTTAAATTTCTCATTCAATTGCGAAACTTAAAGTTCCACTTTTTGCAAATGTTATCCTTCAAGTGCTGAATTGAGATATTCAACATAATATTAAGTATTATGTATAGTAACGAGCTTTTTAGTTCAGTTAAATTCAATTACCTAGTTATTATATTAAAGAACGATATTCACACTCTAACGCTATTATTTTACTTAAGTAAAAGTAATGTTAATTAAATTTAATAATTATTTAATCTACGTTTTAAGAAAATATACCATGTTTTATACGAAGTAAAATTACATTTGCGATACAAGTGTATAAAGTTCAAATGTGGTTAAACTAATAATGCTTCAGTCGAAAGAGTTTCATTAGGATTTTGACGAACCTCTCAGTTGTTCTAACCGCAATAATTTTTTCTGAATCCAAAAATAAGTTGAAATAAGTTGCCACGTCGAAATCTATTAACTCTCAAATTTGTTATAAGAATAGTTTCTTTAAAAAGTAATACTGTATAAGGAGTCGTTGACTCTTTACGTAGTGAACGCCTCTGTTTTGCCATGGAGATAATGCGAAGCAAAGGGTTTCGCCGCTAAGAAACCGGAAGTTTTCGCCGGAAAATGTTTGAATGCATAAAATTAACAGGAATATTTGATTTTTGAAGTAATCGGATATGCGAGTCTAGATTTTCCCAACACCGAACGAACTATTTGGTGTTAACTTAATTTGAAATATTTTAACTGGGGTGAATTCGCCGGGATACGGTCATTTAACATGAAATTTCATGTTTGACATGTTGTAATATATTATCGGATATAACGTCAAAATGTCTACCGCTGCACCTTAACTTTATTATTTTTAAATATTCTACTATTTTAATGTTTCATCGAAAAAGTTCGGTCTTGACCGGAATGTCCTGACTCCGGCCGATTCGATGCCACTTTTCGGTTACATTTAATACAATTTACACAATGTGTATTTACTGTAAAACTTGAAAAATTTTACGTCCACAAAATAATATTAACATAATCCATATATCCACATCCTACACTTTTATCGACTGAGTTACTTTTTAATAAAGTGCTCGAAAAATCTCTCATGGAAAATATTTGTCAGACATAAAAGTAAAAATTATATATATTTTTTAAACAAAAGTGTAATAAAAAATTGAACATTTTTAGCTCGCAAATATAAAAAAAAAACACTTATCAGCTTGATTGTAAAACTGCGCTGCCAAAAACGGAAAATGAAAGCTTTTTGTATTCTGGTATCCGTAAATCATTTAATTTGATCTAAATGCAGCTAAAATAACTTTAATTCACTTTGAAAATACAATTTGAAGTGTATTTTATCGTATAATCAAATAACGTTACGAACATTTTTTAAAAACACTTCAGATCTTCTAAACGTTAGTACCTCAGGATTTTTTTTTTATAATTAACGTGAACCGCAGTGTGCAAAACTGCAAATCAACACATTGAATCGTATCCTATTACTTTACGATTTGTCAACTACGTTTGGTAATACATCAATTTGACAAAATAAAGGTAGCGGAAAACAGACATTATTTTTTAAAACTTTTGTTTTATGGTTTTACTGTTATTTAATTTTATATTTGGTGTACGAGAGCAGGCGAAGGCCGTCAACAGGCGAACTCGCCCTACTGTCTGTATAATTAGGTTAGCATTTTATAATTAAATTTTTTAATAAACTGTAATTTAAACTATCTATCACATTATTTGTTCAGATTATGCTTAGGTAATTATTATTTCATTTATTTGTTTGTGACTACTTATTAGGTCGTTACTCTTATCGTAAAGATCAGATATCCTTATACCGGGTACAATAAAAACAAGTCGACGCTAATTTTCTATTGCTTTTAAGATTCATCAGATCAATGAATTAATAATAACTTGTGGCGTGGAATTACGCCATGATGGTCTAATAAACCGAAACCGGTCCACACTAACATTAGTTTTATTGCTGAGGAAATACCTTAAGTGCCTTATCCTAAATTTTATCCTTGCATTTTATCTAATAGAAAAGTATCTGAAAGCTGAACTGGAACTGAAAATATTGGCCCTTAATTAATAAATAGTCTGCTATATTGTGATGACTACTTTAAATAAGGAAAGTCAGAGTTTACATTTATGTTATTGTAAAATTTACGTTGGTAGCTAGCAAAGGGGAAGATGATATCAAAGATAAGTATCATTCGTATTAGTGAAACTAGGTCGCTGTAAATTTCTACATAGAACAACCTTCTAGCTCTAATAGGGCCCTAGCTGTGAGCTTTCAAAGTTGTTACTTTTTCACTTTTTCGTACATTTTTGCTACTAGCTCAATAATTTTAGTACCTGAGGTGAAAAGTAAAAATTTATAACATTTTCAATAAAAAACGGCTTTTTATAACTGCTAAAGTTTTTTTTTTATTTTTGAGCTAAGAAATTTCATTATTGCCCTTGATTAATAATTTATTTATTACTTTTTTAAGCAATTCAAGCATCGAAAACTTCATTTATTGTGCAAATAGTGCACATTGTCACGAGTGCTATCATAACCAAACATATTATCTCTCTCTCTCTCTTTCTCTCTGTGCTTCGTAATAATGATCGACTTCTCAACCTTGGTATAGGTATAATATTATTTATTACACCAATATCGATTCTACATTGTAGTAGGTATGTACATGTTTCATTGTAAGTTGTGTATATCAGTTTAAAGAATTGATATTCGCTAGCTTACTGTCTGAAACATTTTCACTTTGTTGCTTTCTAACAATTCGATAAAATTTAATTAAAATTGAATTTCATATATAGCAATCGGACAAAATATTCATTTTCATCAGCTTCTGTTTTTTTACGTGTTGAAAATGTAGAACGGATAAAGTGAACCTACAGTTGTCCGTGGAACCCAAGCCACGGTATAGACAATTTTGACAACGTCAATTCGCCGATATAAGTTTTCAGGTGCCAGCAAGTGAACAAGTAAAATAATCTATTATCCACCATGTACAAGACGATGTAAGAGCAACATATAAATTCGAGATAAATTTGTAAAAACGGTAGACGCTTAGTTTTCAAGTAAGTTTCAAGCAAGTTTCCGGATAATCAGCTCCAAAGCTTCAAAACTTCGTAATAAATTATTGGAGTATGCCAATTATTTTTATTCTTTTAACTATTTTTGCCCCAAAAACTGTTCCGCTTCAAGGTTGTAGTATTTTTACATTTTAATACTACACAGTTGTGCTCTGTCCTTATTCATAAAAAATATAAGGGTTGCCATTTAAAAAAATGTACATTGACGTCAGGGTTCAAAAACAATCATGTCAATAGCGAAAATAGTAACATTTCAAAAAATAAGATTGACGAATCCGAAGATTTTTTGAGAAAATAAGTACAATAACTAAATTGAAAATAGATTAATTTCGTATTTTTTTGTTATTTATACATTCTCAATGCTTTATCAAACGTCGGGAATGTTGTAATTAATATTACCTCGTCTAGTTGTACTAACAGATATGATTTACAAGCCTAACCTTTTATTTACTTTGCAATTTTTAAATAATCTTTTCTTGCTATACTATTTTACTTCAAACTTGATTAATTTTTCAGTATCACATAAAATATGTAGTATATTTATTTACTCGGCTAATCGTCTCGTGATATACAATCCACCTGACGATTAATAAACTATTTAACGCTCAAGTAAAAGAAATTATTAAATTAACAATTGTAATATAAATATTAAATAATTTATTGTAACAATCGGGATGTTGATATAAAACATTGTAACGCCACTGTTCCGCAAATAAGAACACACGAAGTTTTATTTTTAAATTGAAAATCAAAGAACACAGTAACACAGTAATTAGCCTTATTGAAAATTTTGACAAGATAGAATTAAGTTTGGTACAATCCCGCAATTTAAAATTCTATTTCTTGTAACAAATGAAATTTAGAGTTAAAATCCTTCGACTGTTAACGAACGTTTAAAATTTTTCAGTTTTCAAGTTACAAGGACTTACTTTCTCTGAATAAAACGTGTTGTTTTCTTCAAACCTCGAAATTTTATTGACTCGAGAGAAGACAAAAAGTGTACCTTTAACCTTGTTTATTGAATGGCACGAAGTAAGTTTTTATTGAAGTTTAACAAACCATGTTTTGTTTTATAGTTAACTCAAAAAATGTTAAATTTTTTGCCAACCTAAAAAAAGAATACCATCGTTAAAAACCCGCGTATAAAGTAAGCTACAAAATCATTCACATATTAGAGGTAAAATAAATTTTTACTATTTTTGTATCCCCCTTTGCTAAAAATCCTATGAACGCCCATGGTACATAATAGTACTTTATCTGAAAAATAAAATTTCCAGCTAAAATTAGTTTTCAACAACAAAAATATAAAATTGAAATTCAAAACTGTTATCTATTTTAACTTATTTCGTCCTGGGGTATGCTGTAAAAGCCCAATCAGATAAAACATTGCATTTGTATTGCATATATTAAGTTGCAGCGTAAAAGTTTAAAAGTACTAAATCAGATGAAACGTTCACATAAGATTCATGACTTGAAAAATAGATTAATGGAAGAACAGAATAAATACCTACATGATTTTTAAAAATCTTGCATCTTGGGTTGCCTTCACATAATACTTCTTTACCAATTATTGTTTATAAATACCTGTTGACCAATTAGGTGATAGCTAAAAAAAACTACTAATACTCGATTTCGTCTAGACCAATCACAGAGCCAGATTTTTACTATGGCTTGTCCCCATGCAGATGAAGCATCATAAATGACCGAACGAAGTCTTCTATAAATGTGATAGTTAGCAACGACCGTAATGATGTAATAATATTTAATGATTGCCCGAGAACAGTCTTTGTGTACTGATTTCGTGATGACCTAATACCTGAGAATTATAACTTATAAGGCTGTTCTTCCAGATACGAATGCTCAGGAAACTAACAGTTTAATAAGGAAATATATCTTTCACTTTATTTGGATTGTATATATTGTCGTGTTTCGAAATGCATAAAAACATTAATTTTGTTATTTTGTGGATTATTTTAAAATTTGAATTTTGTTTCATTATTATTTATAACATTATAAACACACTGTATAAAATTTGTAAAATTTGCTGTGTAAATAAAAGGTGGGAGAAGACTAGAAGGAGACCGGCGAGAGGTCGATGCAAGGAGAATGAGACGAAGGCCGTGGTGCCTAGCGGATGAAAAACAATTCCGGCAATTCTAATTGAAATTATAATTATTTGTAACAAATAAATTAAGTTAAGTTGAGTTTTGTTTTATTTTAATTAAAGTGAAGTACCGAAGAATTGGAGATTGGAAAAATTTATGTGACAATTTGGTCGATGCAAAAATTACGACGCAACAAAATTTGACCAGGCGTAATTAAGCCAGCTGCATAACACCACATGCGTGGAGCGCACGTGAATCCAATACCACAAAGCAAACAAAGTGAGCATTAAATTTATAAATTTACAATTTTAAAAATTTTGAAGAGTCGATTGCAATAAAAAAAAATGAATGCCCAGTAATTAAGAATTAATTTTATGGTTTAAGAAAGTTTTATAAGTTTTGCATAGACCGGGTCATTACAATATGTATTTCGATTTTTACGAAATATATGATGAGATAGAGGTCCTATTGTACAAGAAAAACGGTTTGACTTAACTAGTTTTTACACTTTACTTTTCAAATAATTTGTATGGCAACCTTTTAGGAAGTAAAACGTCAAATGCATTCATATACATACATAAAAGTTTAGGTGGTTTGTTAAACCAGGTAGCAGTATTAACAAAAAGCGTGCGGTAATATGAGCGATACACACTCGCACCAGAACATCAGAATAATAGAACATAACCATGCTTAAAGTTTGTTGCAAAGATAGCTATTAGTGAGTGGATGGGTTTCTAGAAATAACCTAAACTTTAAAATGTGGTAGTACTATAAAATCAAGTATAGTGCAATTAGGTCTACCAACAAACAGCTGCTCTTTTTAAACAAAAAATTTAAGGACAAATTATGTATTATTAAACGCATATAATTATTATTTATCTATGTACATACATCTAACATTTTAAATACGTAGATATTGCGTTATCAGAATAATTAATATGTGAACAATGTTACCAACCTCATCGTGTTTTTTATCAACTTAAAAAATGAAGTTATGTTCAAACGGCATTGGAAAAAGTGATTGGAGAAGCCCAAATAAATAAAAAAAAACAATCCACAGTGATGGATATCAGTGGGAACTCTACAACACAGTTCTATGGTTGTAGTATACTCGTTAATGATGGATTTATACTTCCTGGTTTTTAGAAATCACACGAACCAATGTTATGGACATTGACAAAGAGATATCAACTGATGTTCGAGATATGGGAAGGAAAAGTACCAAGAAGGATTTATGAAGAGAAACAATGAGAGGAAGAATGGCAGAGAAAAATTAGCCGAACAGATAATTAAATGGATAAAGACATAGATGATTGCAGCACCTTGCAGATGGACGAGGGAATAGTACACTGATAATTTGGAATAGAGAGATGGATGAACGTTAAAGAATTAGAAGACATGCATTTATGGAAGAAGAAAAAGATTATAAAGCTATGAACCTAGATGACCTCAAATACTGTTTTTAAAATATATTTACAAAGTAAAATGTACTTATTAGTTAGTACGATACTAGTAATAAATAATATGTATTGATAAAAAAAAGTACTACTATTGTCAACATAAGCTGTATTCTTTTTACCTATTTTATTTCCATCTCAGTTGCACAACTGAGATGAAGTGAGCTGAGACGAACTGAGATTAACTGAGTCAAAGCGAGAAAAGATAAGGTAAAAAGAACAACGAAAATTTACTACTAAGTGATTTTTGAATTTAATTATTTTGAAGTTTGGTGATGCTAACCAAATTGTTTGTTGTATTATTGTATAATGTCAATATAAACTTCAAAAAGACAAATTAAAAATTTAAGGTGCAGTAGATATTAAAATAATTGCAATAAGTGACAAGTTTAATTCAAATCAACCAATCCGAGCCACTTCCCAATTTGTCTCAGTTGTAACACTTCAAAACAGCAAGATCAGTTTGGGTATGGAAGGGGTTAATTTTGTCACGTAAAACTCAGTTCGGCACGGCACAGTACTTATGTCAAAACTTTTCAACTGAGTAACTGAGTATCTCAGTACAATCTCACTTAAAATAGGTAAAAAGAATACAGCTATAATATCATAGTTATTTTAAGATTTACGCAATACATTTTTTATAAAAATACACTGATAAACATATCGAATATTGTTTATAATAATACACCCACATTTAAATATTTTTAATATAAGGTGTACAGGGAGTTCCGTCAAGCTTTGAAGTAATTAAAAAAAAAAAATTAGACGAGTGTTTTGAGAAAATTCACAAGCACGTCAATACTAATTTTTAAATTTTCACTTTTATCTATCACTAACATTTTTTTATCGTGTTTCGTTTTTGAGTTTTAATGTCATCAACAATTTTTTTAAAGGCAACCCTTATTTTTCTTGACAAATTTGAACAGACCACATTCTTTTCTATTAGATGAAAATTTATTTAGAAAAACCAACTACTATCATTGCAACGAAATTAATCATAATCAATAGACAAGTGGTTTAAGTAGTGTAACTCGATATTAATCATATCAAATTTTTAGGATAAACCAAAAAATGCACAAAACACTTTTTTGAAACTAAAATGTTTAAGTGATAAAATGGTAAAAGTTATTAACATGTGATAATATTTTTTAATAAAATTAATTTTTACATGTTAGATGAAATTGAAAAATAATTAAATTCATAACTTACATAAAATTGTTCAAAAACTATTTAAATAGTTAAAAAGTCAAATAAATTTGACTTTAAATCAAGTTTGAATTTTTAATTTAAATAATTTCAATAATTTTTCCAGGTTTGCCTGATGAGATTCAGAAAATCGAAACATCAGTTATAACAGGGTGTCGCAAACTATATCATTCACTTAAATAGTTTTTGAACAATTTTATGTAAGTTATGAATTTAATTATTTTTCAATTTCATCTAACATGTAAAAATTAATTTTATTAAAAAATAAAATGCTTAAGTTATCACAATATATAAATACACCGTATGTATATTATCGCAAACGTTTTCACCATACTATGGCATCATCAGGCGATGAACTAGAAAGAGAAACGAGAAAATTCCTTATTTATCGACAAATTGCAAGAGAAAAATGGAGAGGTAAGAGGGGGCAATTTTAAAAATAGAGTAATTATGTGTGAATTTACTAGAAGGTAGGGGTAAATTTAATACAAAAGAGAAAAAATGTAAGTAGATGTGAGGTAAGTTAGAAGGGGAAGGAAGTATTATTTATTAAAAATGTTTAGTAGGGGTGAGTTATTTAAATCAGATTGACTATTTAGTAATGAAGATGAGTATTTTAATTTATTAATTTCCATAGCTTCCAAAAATTCCAGTTTTTTACCTTTTTGTGCAACGTGTAAAATTTCGTATCCCCCTTGTTTATGGTTTGTGTCTATTAGGTGTTTCGCGAAAGACGACTTTCCATCTGCAAGTCTATGGGATCGAGTGTGTTCATCAAATCCTGTTTTAAAAGATCTACCGGTATGACCAATGTATTTTTGAGAGCATTCACAAGTGAAGTCACAAACCCCTGATTTAGTTAACATGCCTGATTTTGATTTTGCGTTATTAATAAATTTGTTGAGTTTATTATCTGTTTTAAAAGCGATGTAATTGTTATTTTTTAAATATTTCAGAATTTTGTTTGATTTGTTACCGAGAAAAGTAATGACGTTGAAGTTCGCGTTAGTTTTTTTAAAAATATTCGGATATATTGAGTTCGATAGAATTTTTTGTTTAATTTGGCGTAATAAGTTATCAATAAGAGTGACTTGGTATCCATTAGAGATCGCGATATATTTAATTCTGTCTAATTCTTTTTTAAAATTTACGTTACTTAATTAGAATTCCCCTAAGTATGTATGTAGTATGGTGAAAAACGTTTGCGATAATATACATACGGTGTAGTTATATATTGTGATAACTTAAACATTTTAGTTTCGAAAAAGTGTTTTGTGCATTTTTTGGTTTATGCTAAAAATTTGCAATGAAATTAGTTTTTCTTTTAATTTTTATACACTAAAGTTGTTGGTTTAAATAAATTTTGTCAACATATCAAAACCGTTTTTTGGTTTCACCGTCTTCCTAATAAATAATCAGTTAATGTTTTGCGGTTTTGAAAGTTTGGGACTGATTATCTCGTAAACTTTGATTTTCAAAGTAATTATTTAACATACATTTGTATTTAACAAAATGTGATGTACCTACATATCATTAAGAAAACTAAGGGTAGTCATTTAAAAATACATTTAATAAAAAAAAATTCTTCTAAAATTTTAATTTGTTCCAAACTTGGCGAGCTCGTAACCGTGGGTTAAAGGTTTAATTCGTTATAAAATACTAATCAATCAACTACAAAAAATGATGTTATTTATAATAAACACTTTTTTAGTTATAATATTATTAAATAATTGCAGTGTGTTATCAATATGCTACTAACATACGAATGCTATTATTTTGTAATTAAAAGCTGTGAAACTGCTACAATCAAGTGGCGTTTATAAAGTAATCTTGTTAAATGTTTAACTCCTACATAATAGCCCACAACAAAAGCAATGAGAAAATCGTTTCTGCACAAATGAAACATGTTCAGACAAGTTTGAACAATCTCAACGAGAACATACAGGAAGTTCTTTAATAAATCGAAACCAATAAAATTAATTTTGTAAACACATTGATAAAAAAGAGATTTAAATGTAGGGGCACTTGAAAACACTCAAAAAAGTAATCACGTACTTAACTAACAAAGTTGTTTGTCACATTAAAAAAATATTTATGTACCATTCATTTGCCAATATTAAATATGTATTATGATCCTACTTCAGAATTTTCAGTTTAATTCGTTGAGAAGTAGTCCATTTTTAATCGCTCAGTTAGGTTCAATGACGGATCCACGGAGGAGGTAAATGGGGTAATTACCCTTTCTAAGATTTTCGGTCCGTTTCATAATCTATACTTAGAGCTAAAAGCGAACGTTAAATATTTATGTTTATTAATTATTAAAAAACAAACAAATTTTACTATTCATATTTTGAAATATTAAAATAGTACAATAAAATAACCGAAAGCAACTTGTACATCTCTCCCTGGTCGTCTAAATTTAAATTCAAATCTCACACGTAAGGATGGCATATGTTAGAACAGTTAATAACTCAGATAAGCTCACGAATAAATCAAAAATAATCCCCATTAATAATGATTTCCCACAACTCCTTATCTTAATACATCCGATCCTCTCTTTTAGGTTCAATATGGTTTGACCAACTCACCCCTGGATCAGTCATAGCATTATTTATTGAAACGATTTAAATAAAGTTACTGCAAAACCCAATCCAATTTTAAGAGAAAATCCGCATCAAAATTTTTAAAAATAGCACAAACGATGTTAAAAGATAAACCTGGAGCTTCGTCAATCCAAGCTCTAGCCTTCAAAATGTATTCTAAATTTTGAGAAGATAATAATTGCATAATGTTAGCAAAAAATTATTAGAGTTAATTTTTGAATGTCAGTCAAGTTCACCAAATTTTTGAGTTAACACGAATATCGTCATACCCTTTGATTGGTTGTTATCGAAATTAGCATACAGTGGTGTGCAAACGAACTGTGCTGCCAAACACATTACACGGTATCCGTTTATTGATTCATATTGCACAACTTAATCAATATTGTTTAAATTAATTGGTATAAAAAAAATTCAGCTTTTTTCCTTCTGTAATAATGTATGTTAATGTCAAAAAACTTCATTACTATGTAACACATTAAATAAAACCGGTTATGTAATGAGTAGCAAATTAGAAATTATAAAAGTTAAAACGCCTCCATTTATTAGGTTAAAAAGCAATTTATTTGGTCTAAATGCGATTTTCATAAATTAATATCAAACTTTAATGTCTGGAAAGAATTGATGAATAATTCAGATAAAATAAGATTTAATTTAAAACAATTACCTAAGCAAAACCTTCAACTTTTTGAATTTTTCATGCTTCTTTGTGAATTGCTTATACCACAAAAAAGTGAAAAAGTTAATTGCATCATTGATTTACCATTCCCGGGTCGAAGCACATAATAGTAGTTGGTGCACACAACAATAGTTGCTGCAATGTCATGTTAAAATGAAGTTTTATTTAGTCTGTACAATAAAATTTCAGCTTTATATCGAGATAAAATTGACTTCTGATCGCAGTCGTCAAAAAACTTGATCCGATTCATTTTATTACGATTCGGATTAATTTATGTATTTATAGTTTTCCAGCATGTAATGTACATAGGTAACTGTAAATCTTGTTTTATATTTTAGTACTATGAAAATTTTTTTGAACGTTCTGCAGCCAATTTATATGTCAATGCAACTATTTTTGATTTCGATTATATCAAGATATATAATATTTAAACGTTCAATGCAAAGACTGGTAACAACGCGAAGCCGAGTGTGGAAGCTAGCAATTCGTAAAGAAAACAGAAACAGAAGATCGCGCATTCAAGATCAAAATTCTCGCTAATTAAATGCTTTTATGTGTAAGGCTGAATGTTGGAAATGTCTTGGCAGACAACTAATTTGCGAAAGCTTTAAAATACAGGAAATTAATTCAAATATACTTCAAAATTAAAATTAACCAAAGTTTAAAATACAATGTAGATACTTAAGTACATGAGATTTCTATATGATGTTTTGCGGCGAATTTCTAGGTCAACACAACTGTTTTCATATTTAATTTTGTTTCGCGAAAGAAATTACCGCTGTTGCTCTAATTTCAAGTTTAATTTTAAAAGTTGAAACAAAATTTTCAGCTGGTAATGCAATTTCCATTCAGAGAGAGAAATTTTTGAACTAAGCGAAGCCGGGTACGAAAGCTAGTTCACTGTACTGCATTAATTCAAAGGTTTTCTGAAAGTGCCCGATTTTCGTGTCAAGTGTACATAAAATTCCATATTCACCAAAATAAAATTTTACCAATAAGACCAATAAGCTTGACGCTAAATTATAAAATAAGAAAACAATAAATTTTTCAATAAATGCACAGCCAAAAACGTCAAACAAACGAAATACTTCAACATACGAGATTTATTATTGTATATTCTTTTATTGTTGCTACAATTAAATATTTTGAAAAGGTTTTGGATGTGCAGCCAGTTCCCTATGAGATAAAATTTTGATTAATTTGGGCAACCAGTATATCTGATAATTTGAACAATTTTTTATTTTAAAATCTAAAATAAAATGGTTAAAATGATTAATAAAGGTGTTCTAATTAATTCCGAAAAAGGGAAATAACATTAAACTTTTTTTTTACAAATTATTAAATCGAAATCGAAGAAACAAGTTTATGGAGGCGGGCGACCCAGTGGTATACCGCACGGAATTAGAATTAGATTTCCTATTAGAATCTATTACATTAAAAGTGATTGAAATTTTGTTTCGAAAGTTTTGGGTTGGATATTGAAATTTTTTTAAAGAATATTATTACGCTGCGTTTACCAGCAAATAAAAGAACCTACTGTTAATGTCCACCAAAGGCGTAGAAAACTATCTATCGCATTGAAAAGTACGTAAAATACTTTAATTAGATAGTACTACAACGTAGAGTATAGAAGTAAAAATTTCTAATTATAACCTTCATCGTCCTACTCCGTAAAAATTAACATTTAGGTAATTTTAAGTTGCGATTTAGATTTGTAATCGAATTTACACATAAACCGAGTTCATGGTTAGGTAAGTCGTTTCCGCGATACATGAGAAATAAATCAGTGTTTTCCACTGTTGATTGGAAAAATATCAAAATTTGGTTTGAAAGCTGTAATTCCATATTAATACCTCACTTACTAATTAGTAATTACAATTAATATTCCATACATTCCACCACATTTTACCTTTATTTCTCATTCGGAACTCCCAAAAATTTCCTTACATCTTCTATCTCGTATCTTCGATCTATGTGTCACCACATAGATCTCTTCGTTAATTCTCTACGTTACAGGGATCAACCCCGGCATTTTCTCATTTTCACAATTTTTGATTATCTTTAACCAGAGGTTAGTTTGTTTCCACAGAAATAATTATTTCTTTAGAAAAAAATCTGTGTAGAGAAAACTAGAGATTAAAAATTGAGCCTTGTACTAGAAATTCTGAACTAAGTGTCCTGGCCATCCCGTTAATTTAAATACACACATCAGTTCTGTAGTTCGGATTCCAGATTAGCCTATTTGTAGGTCTTAAAGGTTTATTTAGCATTCAAAACATATGTGAATAAGGATACATCGAAGATAATCCTTAAATTATTTTTCAAAACTATAAAACTCGAAATAATTGTTTCAATACATCGGTCTATAGTGGTTTTTCTCCATAGGGAAACGCTGAATTACAGCCAAGCAAAGCGCTGACTAGTACACGATAAAATTGAATCCTTCCAGATAAGATATCCTGGAAGTATCTAAAATAATAATTGCAAAACGCAAAGACAAATAGACAAGACTACACTTCAAACTTTTATAACTCCCCTGTTGAATCGGAGATTAAAAACAAGAAATAAAAGCAATTAAATAACGAATTCCAGTGTTTCCAAAACTATTTAAAAGAAATGTTTACAACCGTCAGGCACATTTAAACTGATGCAGAATTAAAGCCATTATTATATTATTATATAAGATAGATACTGAAAACTAATAAAAAAAAAATCTAAAATCATGAAAACCAGACGCTAGTAAATATGGAAAGAACAGTCGAGTCGTAAAGATTGGGTGAAGTGCGAAATACCGCAAGTTTGTATTTTAAGATTACTTTTCTTTGTTCTCTTTATTAACAACAATATAACAAGCCAGGCAATATAGAACATCCAACAATATTACAAGTAGATAACACCGCTCTCACAACTGTGCACAGAGTAACAAACTGCAAAACTTTGGAGGTGAATGGTCACATTGAATGGACTACTCAGAAAGATGGGAAACTTATAAACGTACTGTTAGAACTTCTCCTGTTAACGGTAAGCTATTGGGAAAAAATGGCAAAACATTTACAGAATTTCGCCAAAAATTGGTATGTATGAAAACAAAAAAAGAACAAGTAGAAAAAGTCCCACTTTGCGGTATTCGCTACCGCTTTCGTTATCTATATTATGACATTATTAGGCCGTGATTTTTCTAACTCTCAAAGTAATGAATTGACCCTCTGCATGTATAATTGCCAACAGAAGTAACATCAAACGGAACATTTAATATAACATCGGTAGGTAGATACTCATTCGTAATAAACCAACTACAAACAACCCAACTGTAGACTTTAATGTTGTCAAGGCAAGAACTTTCAGTCATACAATAAATTGCAAGTTTCAAACTTTTTGAATTGAACAAATCGAAATGAAAACCAGCAGCAAGCCGACTTCCACTTTGTAGATTGTAATTTTCAATTAAGTAGAAAATCAATGTATTATTTTTATTACAGAGTAAGTTACTTCAACATAAAGTAAAACTTTTCTACTCAAACCTGATCAAGTGTTACAGAGAGATTCAGAGTCCCTAGGAATTAATTAATTTACCTAATAAAGATCCACTTTTCGACCGGTTACATAAATAACTATTTTTTACAAAATGAGTTATATTAAACTGCGGGATTGTAATTTCTGGTGGTGACTAGAACTTTAGCTAAGATATGCAGTAATTTAAGGTTGTTACGAATAATTGCTTTCGTCATTTTCGTAATATGACTGTATTACTAGGATAATTTTAGTGCTTCAACGGTCATGTTCGGCCATAGCCGGAAAATTCATATATGGTGAGATCCTGTGAGATTACGCAATATTAGCTTAATACTTGAAATATTGCAATCCTAATGCTTAAATTACGAACATTTAAAACTTGTTAACCTAGAATAATAGTTTCCATACTATAATATTATATTATTAGAAAGAATGAAGTCAACCTTGTTAATGCATTCCCGTTTTATCCTCAGTGCTAGGGTCAGGTGATAGCTTTTTCACACTGAAATATTAGTTTTTCAGCCTTAATTAGGGTCAACAATTTCAGTTTTCGACCAAAGAAATTTCTGGTGGCATAAGAGGGTTGAATAATTTCCATCAAAGTAAGTGCCTTGAAGTACCTTTGAAGGGGTTATTTTTCTTTATCTCTCCTCTGGCTTATGTGATGAACGTGGTCTAGTTAAGATTCAGGAGATGACAAAAACGAAAACCAATTGCAAGGGCAAAATGGGAAGGCCTAGTGTTTGTGATTGCATTATGTAATCATGATCCATCAAATGAGATTGATCAAACGAAATTGAGTTGACCATAAATCACTTCCAGTGACCAAATGAAATTCGAAGTCCTCCAGTTAAACGACGACCGTCTGTGCTGCTGTACAATCCAATATTTTCAGTTTCGATTTCTTTCGCTAAATGAATTTTAATTAGCAAGAATATACTCGTTTAAAAAAAACACCCCAAGTAAGACAAAACTGGTATTTAAATTTTACCACTTGTCAACTTTTACTTGACATCTTGAATACAAACAATTGTTCATTAAAACCAAGTTCACAAGGGGTGTAAGCATCAACTCGAAACACTACTTGTGTAAACAGGAAATTTGTCGAAAACTTTAAGCAACCCTTTATGAAACTTGTTAATCGTTACAAGTGCTCCAAAAATTTCAACACCAAGCGATTTTAAAATGTTTTGCTAACTTGTTGCAAAAAAAAATATATAGAAATAATATAGCAGCCAAGATTGTATAATTAGGAATTTCCAATTTAATTTGTTAAATTTCTATGGACCGCTTTTATTCGGGGAATTTAAAGAATGTCGAGAGTCAAGCGTAAAAATGTCTTTCGGACTGCCAGCTCTCACCAGTACCAATTTTTAAATTTCTCAATAGTGGATTTTTATTGTGAGCAAACCTAACAAAAGATTCTTTTATATTTTGTTAATAATAAAAATGGTGAGTTAGGTAGTTTCACCTGTCCGAATGGAACTAATGTTGATTTTGCTAATGCGTAATGCATTTTCGGAGGTGACGGTTCCTCTTGAACCGTTCCGTATAATTAACCGACAGGTAAGTAACGTCAAGTTACTTTCTAAAAAAATTGCAATAGTGAACATGCTATATAAGAAGGTTGAAACTTCCTGGTTTAAATTGCAGTTTTTGATTGAATAAATAATTTATTTTGCTCGCTTAGAAGACTCTAGGTTGTAATTTTACAAAATAGAACTTTGAAAGTTCTAGCTAACGTTCCCAGTTTACATTTAACGGAAGGTTAATTTGCCGTCAAAAGTTAATAAATGTGACTTGAAACTTTATTTTTAATGTTTCAGGATGCATGAGAAAATGGCCGATTACTTCTGCAAGAATTAATGGTCACATTTTAACAAGATTGATATCGAAGAACTCTTTAAAAGGTGATTTTGTGCGATGGTTAACAAAACTCGGTGAAGTTAGCAGGGAGGGTTTGGTACTCCTTTTATAGCTCGAACAAGTTTTCTGACATAAATTTTTCTGTTTTATTAGGTGTACCGGTGACCTCATCGTAAATAAGGATGACACGAGCCATCTTGCTAATTTAGAAAAATATAGTTTTGGAAAAATCAACACTTTTTTGAAAATTCCCTAAATATTAAAATTTAAAGGGAACGTCATAACGATTTACCGATGTCCAATCTTTTCGATACTAAATAATGATTACGCAGGAAGAATATTTTGAATAAAATGTCCATATAGAGCGAAAAATTTTCTCATAAATTTTAAAGAGGCCGTTTAAAACTTATGATTATTTTTATAAACGTAATCCAGCCTTTAAAAGCAAAGGTTATGGTAATCTTTTGTGTGTGATGTAGGAATTAAAAATTCGTAGTTAGTTAACTCGGTTCTTTTTTGTTGCTGTAGGAAGATTAACTACCGGTAAAACTCGAGCAAAATTTGCATAACTTCAATAAATGAAGAGCTCTACCACTTTATTCTTTGAGTAAATAGTTAAGTAGATTTTCTTTTTAAACGATCAAAATTTCTAGTTTTCTTGGGGAATTAAAACTGTGGCGAAAAAGTGGGTTGAGTAAAACGCGAAGTGGAGTGTAATTAATTTATCAGTGGCGATCTAAATGTGGGAAGTTGTACTAAAAACGAGGAATACAGTAAATTATAACTGTATTTTATGGCAAATGAATAAGAGTGGGGTAACAACCTCTTTGCAAGTGATTCATACAGTTCGATGACAACAAAACCTTTCGGCACACCGAGAATTCCCACTTTTTGTAATGGTAAATATTGCCCAAGTTGGGACATCCTGGCGAGAATTTAATTAGAATCACAATTTAATATTAAACACATTTTGGGGCGCAACCAACTACGCATATTCCCTACTTCTTTTTTGGCCTTCCGACACTAATAATTTAATTTTGAATAATCCAAGTCGGAATTGTTGTGAGGGACGAGCTAAAAAATGAGTTGAAGAATTGCAAAATTTTGATAAATGTGGGGTAAAAAAGTAGGTCGCCGTATGTCTTCTAAAAGTTAACAGGAAGGGTGCGGCTAAGAATATAACTCACCTTATCTGCAGGGATGTTTCTTACAGTCATTGTTATGGTCAATGATGATTGTACTTATCCAGATACACAATAAAAGAAACACTTTTGAGAAAATGAATGTAGGACACTAAAACACTACTCCATGGTTGGTGCTCCTTTATGTGCAGATGCACAACTATTGCTACAACTTCATACTAGCTTTTTAAAAAATTATATTTAAACATTTTAATTTCGTTAAAACAAAAAACCAACACACGATAAATTGCAAACACTTGACAGTACGCGAATTTTCCTTAGCAAAATAAAAACAATGCACAGCTATACGATAGTAATAACGTGCGCAACAACACTGCGCCAACTTCACCAGCTGAACTGGCGAGTGCTTGCGAGTGCCTCGTTTGCTCCACGATTCATACCAAAACCAATACTGGTGCTATCTATTGGTAGCGTTTACAAGCCAAGTAAGTAGATTGCATTACAGAATTATTATAACTTCACTAATTACACATCACGAAATATTTATTATACCCATCTATTTTTACAACTCATAATTTGGCTATGTAGGTAGATATTGGCGAATTGGAAAGTGATTTGAGCAAAGCAGTTAAAACTTTTATCTGTGTATCAAAATTAAAACTATAAATTTAACCCTTTCGAGAAATTTTAATAAAAATTTTGGTAAATAACATTTTTTAGGATATCCCCGGATTTTCCCGAATTTCCCGGATTTTCTCCGGATTTATCATATGTATCAAAATTAAAACTATAAATTTAACCCTTTCGAGAAATTTTAATAAAAATTTTGGTAAATAACATTTTTTAGGATATCCCCGGATTTTCCCGGATTTCCCGGATTTTTTTCCGGATTTCCCGGATTTTCTTAGATTTCTTCTAGAACATGCATTTTATGTCATGTTTCTAAAAAAATAATAAAAACAATCAAATTTTCGCAGTTTTTAGAACTTCAAAGTTTTTTCATGGAAATATAGAAACCTAAAATTAAAAAAAAAAATTGTTTGTCGTTCTCAGAGTTGTCGCTACAGGCAAGCAGAATAATTGTATTCCTGAAAATTTTACAAATTATACGAAATTTTATAATTTTATAGTTATAATTAAATTAAAAAAAATTGAAGTAAAAATATTGTTTTATGAAGAAAATCCTGAAAATTTGGGCATAGATGAACAGGGCAGTCCTAAGATATAGGACGCCTTTGGGCTACTAAAATTAATTCGCCCCTGTTCAAAAGAAAACACAAATACAAAAAGTCAATTTATTACTATTACCTACCCTAAACGAAAACATAGAATTCATACAAAAATAAAAAATATAAATAGGGAATCCTCGGATATACTTTACATAACTTAGGTGTCCTGATACAGGACACTTTTCTAAGAAACATTTTTAACAAAATTTTTAGCTAAATTCAAGCCTTCGAAAGTTAGGCTTCTTTAAAGCATATTTTTTAATTTACACTTTCACGTGGCCATCGCATCGCCCGGAAAATATTCTTTTTTTAGTTAAAATGAATTAGTGCTTTTTTAAAGAGAGGGAAGTAATCTACAAACTATATTGAATTATTAGTTGTCTAAAATAAACGGCTTTCGAGTTATGAATAAAACTAGGTAAAAAAATGTTGAAAAATTTGAGATTATTTTATTTTGTTTTTTTTTTCAAAACCCTGCATCTTTTAAACGAAACATTTTATATCACAAAAATTCTGTCGATTTATTCCGGATAGGAAATTTAACGAACTACAACTTTTGTCTAGTAAGAATTTTTGAAAAACCAATCCACTCACAGAAAATAATAAACAAGGCAGCTACAAAACAAAAAGTAAATTCGCCCTCATTTTCAATACACTGTAGTGATTGGTTTCTAAGATGTATTAATTAATAAAATAAAAATAATTCTTCAACAAAATTAATTAATTTAATTTTTTGTTTTGTAGCTGCCTTGTTTACTTTTTTCTAATTTTCTGTGAAAGGGATTGATTTTTCTAAAAATTTTACTAAATAGACAGAAAATGTAGTCCGTTAAATTTCCTATCCGTAATGGAGCGTCAATATTTTTGTAATATAAAATGTTTTATTTAAAAGATACAGAGTTCTGAAAAAACCAAAATAAAAAAATCTGAAATTTTTCAACATTGTTTTACTTTAAATAGAAAATAACTTAAAAAAGTTTTAGAATATTTTAAGTATTTATGTCGTATTTAGTAGTATGTGATGTTAAAATAATCAAACCTAAGGAATGTTAAAATAATAAAAAAAATTTTTTTTTTACTGTTAAGTAAAGAAATACATACTACATAGAAAACATAATATGTTTATGTTATATATAATATAACATATTATGTTTTCTATGTAGTATGTATTTCTTTACTTAACAGTTAAAAAATTTTTTTACTTTAATTTATAACTCGATAGCCGTTAATTTTAGACAATAAAAGGTTTAAATCTACTTTGTAGATTATTTCACGCTCTTTACAAAAGCCCTAATCCATTTTTACCCAAAAATCAATATTTTCTGAGGTATGACCACATATGAAGATGGAAATTGATTGAAATTTGAGGATGGAAAAAATGCTTTAAAGAAACCTAACTCTCGAAGGCTTGAACTTAGAATAAAAATTTTATTAAAAATGTTTATTAGAAGTGTCTTCTAACAGCATCTAAGTTTATAAAGTGTATCCGGAGACACCCTGTATAAACAGAAACAATCTTTAGAGTTAACAAAAAACAAAGTAATTTATATATTTATTTTCCTAGTTTTTTCTTTAACAAATTGATTAATATAATATCACTCGTATTTAAGTTGTTAAATAAATTATTCTCATTCTATAAAGTATTCATATCACTTAATTTGCTCTGTCGCAAAGAAGATCGTAAATAATTTTTTATTCTTTTTATGGATAAAAAAGATCAAAATAAAAATTTACCGCCACCGAAAGGCTTGCTCCTCAGGGCTGTAGCTCATTTAGCCCTATAATTAGAGCGTCTCTGTGGATGAACTGATACCAACATTTTTCAGGGTCCAGATTTCGATGACTTTAAAAATGGCCAAAAATGCTCATTTAAATGCTGTAAATACGCAAAAATTTATCTTAAAAATTCTTAAAGATTGCGTTGTAAATAAGAAAAATCACGCAAAAATTGAAGTTCCTGTATTATTTTACAACAGGAATTTAAAAAATACAACATGAAATAGTAAAACTCATTTAAAATTCTAAATTATTTATTTTTGCATACTAACGAAAGTTGTTTTTCAAGAAAAGTGTTTTCGTACCTGAAACCTGTATTAGATTAATATAAAATAGTTATTTAATCTGCATTATTGAACTAAATGAGAAAAAAATTAGTATTTGTTGCCATTTTTCGACCATCGAAATCCGGGCCTAGATTATAAGAATATATTTTTATAATAATAAGAATTTTATAATCTACATAATCTCTCTGGTGATCTGCTACTAAATTATTCATGGCACCAGTGGCGTAACCAGAGGTGTTATAGTAACCATTTATTTTTTTCCTTAGAGCGGGACTCCCAAACTATTGCTCATAGAGTAAAATTTTGCTGCTACGCTTTTGTTTTGTCAAAGCGGGACACTTTAATGTATTCTAGGAATAGCGGGACACATACCATGAAAGCGGGACGTATAGTGACGCTAGTTAGGAGAGACACGAATATCATTTGAAGAGTCAAGCATGCAATAAACTTTTACATTTTTTATACAGGGTGTCCCCATGACCGTGGAGAACCTCTGAGGTGGCGATAAAGGACAATTTTCTAAGATAAATTTTTAAATAAAATTTTTGTCTATAGTCGATCTAACATATGAATAATATAGGTGGCGCGTCGTTTGCAAAGTCTAATTTACATCGAGAAACTTCAGATAATTTAAATAGTACTTAATCTTGTAATAATATTAAACATTCATCACAAAAAATGACTTACTGACTTATGACTTTACCCGGTTCAGTTTAGGCAACACGCATAGCACTTCAATCGCAAAAATTTTGTTATTGTAATAGCGTCCTACTTATATGTTCTGTGGCGTCTACCTTCAAAGCAATTTCATTGGTTTACGTTTCTTTAGTACAAATTCCAATATTTTTCTTAAAAAAAACAGACTATAAGTCCAAATCTTTGGGCCCTATATTGTTTATTAGTTTATTATTTATTTTTTTTTTACCTACACCTTCTTCATTATTTACAGAATTTGTGTGAAAGTTTTTTTCGTTTTTTCAGTTTTTTTCTAAGACGTTTCATTTAAGAGATACGGAAATTGCAAAAAAGTAAAAAAAATTATACCTGATTTATTTTAACATTTTTTTCCTTAATTTATTTATAACCCTAAATCCGTTGATTCTATACGATAAGGGGGTTATAACCTAATTTGTAGATAAGCGAACGATCTTTAAAAAAGTTCTAATCCATTAAGTCTAAAAAATCAATAATGTCGGAGCTATGATTGCTATGGTGGTTTGAAGCCAGAAATTCAAAAAAATGTTTTAAAGAGAGGTACCCTCGAAGGGTTTGAACTTGAACAAATATTTTATTTGAAAATTTGTCTTAGAAAAGTGTTTTTTTATCACCACCAACTCAAATGTTTAATTAAAAGTTGTAAAATTTTGAACATGTAAGGTTGGCGGAAACGTTAATGTTTGTGGGGCTTTTTGCCAAGATGGTGGAAGCGGCGGAAGCCTAGATTTTGCTCCGCTGAGTTTTTAAGTATAATTTTTTTAACGAATAATTTTGTAATTATGTCTTCGAATTTTGTTTTCGAGAAGATTTTTGGTCAAACGTGGCCGTAGTTCGATTTTTTTGAAAGTTGGAAATTTATTTTTTATTATTAAAGATTTGTTTTATCGGATGAACAATTGATTCGACCTGATTCGAAAAAAAAATTCGCCATTGCCAATTTTGGAAAATGTTGTTGATTTGATAAATTTTGCGAATGATTTAAATTTAAAAAAGTTAATTTTAATTGGATATTTTGGATGATAAAGTTTTTAGTTTTAAGAGAGCCGGACGTATGGCGTGCTTGATATTGCTTTACATTGATAAATTGAAATCATAACTTGACTGAGGACTTTGAGAGAGAGAGGAATTTAAGGATTAAATTTTGAATGTTTTAAAACTACTCCGCTAATTTCTAATATTGTTTTTCACATTTTCTTCAGTACTATGAAAGAGATAACTTTTTTATTTTTCCTTCTACAAAAAATATTGTTATAATCCAAAACAAGGCTCCGTGTTTTTAATAGTCGCTTAATGCTATGATTAAAAGAATGTGTTTGCCCAACGGCTGGAAAAAAGACTAGATCCATAAAGAATCTGAATCAGGGTGTAACAATTATTTTTCAGAATTGTAGTATATTTAACATGTAAAATGGTAATTTTTTGATTATTTGATTACAGAATTGGCAGTCGCCGAGCTGACGTCACCGAGTTGTCGCGTACTTAATAATTATTTCCACCTGCACAGTTTTGTGTGTTTTTTTAATCTTTTGTTAATTTGGAAGAATGACTTCATTGCACTTCTGTGTTAGGTGACACCATGCTATTATTATTTAAATTCTCTTTTACACTGTTTAATTTGCTTTGGGCAATAATTATACAATATTTCCTCAAAGCTTATAGTTGAGATCCGCCATTGGCTCTAACAAAGATGAGTAACAATAAATTACTTTTTTGGAAAAAACTGTAGGTAGTTTATATAAATGAACACAATCTAATGCTAGATTTATGTGGTAATTTCATGGTCTGTAGTTTAATTTCAATGAGCTGAACGGTACAACTTTCATCATTGAACGCCCACATCTGAACGCACCTTAATCGCGGTTGTAGACGTCAAAACTGTCAAACAAATAGCATTTAACCTAAAACATCCTTGCTTTTATTTTAATTTGTGGTGTGCTGTAAAACCAATTATATTTCATATTATTACAGAAAGTGATGGCTAATTTTGAAAATTCTGAAGATTCACTTACTACCGATGACGAAATATTAAAATATTTAGAAGTAAGGTCTGAAAACATAATTTTAATAACAGGTGCAATGCACCTTCATAAACGTCAGTAAAAATAACATTTTTTTTTAGGAAAAAGTGGACAATCTGTATAATTTTCGAGATAATTATTTTGAAAATCACCGCGTTGACGAAGCCGCTCGTAGACAAAATGATATACAAGAACAATTACACAGTGTACTAGAAATTCTTCATAAATATGAGGGTAAAATTTAATTTTGTTTTTTGGCAAGTTTTTACACGATTATTTTAGTTTCAGCCATTAGGCACAATAGAGCCAAGTATTATTATTTGAAAGGACGATCATTGAATATTTTATCAAATTATAGCAAAGAATGCGAGGAGTTATTATCGAAAGCTGTTAAATTAGATCCCCAAATGATTGATGCTTGGAACGAACTGGGCGAAACTTATTGGAAGAATGACAATATTAATGAGGCTGAAAATTGTTTTAATGGTGCATTAAATCAAGTGAGTTTCTGAGATTCGAGAATTTATTATTATAAGAATAAACTTTTAGAAAAGAAACAAAATATCTTTGAGGAATCTCTCCATGATTTGTAGAATAAAAAAATATAGCAGTGCGGAAGAATATAAAAGCTTTATCGAATTAGGTGTTAGTTTAGCTAAAGAGGCTGTGGAATTAGATCCAAGTGATGGTGCATCTTGGTTAGTTTTGGGGAATGCACATCTATCTTCTTTTTTTGGAATAGTGCAATCTCCCAAAGTTTTAAAGCATTGTTTAAGTGCCTACTCCCAAGCGGTTTGTTTATTTTTTAATGTTAATACTAAGTATTTGATTGGTTTTTCTTTTTTAGGAAAAAAAATCGGTAGCTAGACATAATCCGGATTTACACTACAATAAAGCAGTTGTAAGTATTTTGTTACATGAGGTGGACAAATTTATTGAGTTTTAAGGCTACTAAATAAATATTTAAATTTTTTCAAGCTAAAAATAATGCTAAAATTAGTGCAATTTTAAAATGAACAGGAATAAAGTAAGCTGAAAGCGTAAGAAATATTCAATCTTTTTAAAATTTTAATTCAGTGCTCTATATTTCTTGTGTTAATAATTTGTATTGTAAATGTTAAGATTTTTACATTTGGTCCAAAAAAATTTCGGCTATATCGTCGTACTAGAGGTGAAGAGAGCTAAGCCTCACATTTGCTATTTTGAGATAATTAGCAAAAAGAGTTTTAAAATGTCATCTGAAATAATGTGATGTTTATATCATTCACAGATTAGCGGAATTCAATGTTAGAACAAAAAAATTACTTAGCTGTATTCACCACTATATTCTTCATTGTTTTTTGATTGATGAGATGAAGTTAACTATATTTTTTTCAATTTTTGTGGCTTAGCTCTCTTCACGTCTAGTACGACGATATTACTATCGTAATCACCAGGGCTCGGAAGTTATAGCACAAAAAGTAAACATTTAGTTCTTTAATATGCACTAAAAAACACAAAAATTAGCGCTATAAATAGCACTAAAAAATTGAAAATATGCAAAATAAAATAATTATTGTCAACCAATTTTTTTATTTTTATAAATGAACTAAATACCGCGAATCAGCTAATTACATTACGATGCGTCTGACATAATTTGAAGCCTGATCTTAATATTAAAATACACGTTTGTTTTCGTTCGCTTATTCGTATGCGGTCATTTGGTATAAAATTTATTTTTTTTCCATAACATTTTTTATGTCCGACTGTATTATAATAACATGATTTCAATATCACTTAGCGACCATAAGAGAACATTTTATGGAACTAGTCCGTTTTACTTTATTAATAAAGTAAAACGGCCGCCTGTCAATGTCAATGAAATAAACGTCAAAATTAATATTTTATTTAATTTAATTTATAAACGATTACATTAATTATTATTACTTTGATTATAATAGTTGTTAATATTGAAAACACAATTCACATTATTACTAATTGAAACCGGTAATGCTGGTGCTTTATTTATTTGCTGAATTTCTTCGTTTTCGACTCTAGAAATACCTTCTTGCCCTAAAATTTTTGTAGCAACATTAATTTTTTTGCTTTCGGATTCTTCTACGTATCCTTCGGCAACACTAGCGGAGCGCCATCCTCCATGGCGCATGATTTCGCTCATACTTCCCCCAGAATTTGCCAAAAGGCTTGCAGACGTTCTCCGAAAACAATGGCCCGTGTAGGAGCTGGAGTTCGGTAAATTTAAAAATTTGGCTACAATGCTAGGTACACTACCAATTTTGTGGATTCCTACAGGCTGGACAGTACATTTTTCTTTAACATAATTTACGAAGAATCTGCTATGTACAATTATTTTTGGTCTAAGGTTAATATATTTTCTAATTACATCCAATAAATTCAAATTTTCACTCGGTAGTATGATAAAGGACCTATCTTTTTTGGTTTTTGTGTCGATCAACTTGACCAATATATGTTTTTGATAATCTTCAACATTTGTGGTTGATAGTGAAACTAATTCTTGTCGTCTGCAAGCTCCACAGACACCAAAAATAAGAATAACCTATAAATATACTTTCATTATTCATCATCGTAAGTCAAAGTAAATAAGTTAAGTATGTGTACCTTGTTTAACAGATGCTGTTCGTCATTGGCGTCAAATAAAAAAGAATTGACATGTTCTTTTGTTAAAATGAATGACTTTTTTGCTGCATACCCTTCTCTCTTTCTTTTCAGAAAAGGGATAATACTAGGAAACTTGCTTATATCGATTGCTTCATTTAAATTAATTGTAGTCCGCAGCATGGAATATTTGGTCCATAAGGTAGATATTTTATAAGACGCGAGATTAGTATTAAAATATGCCAATATACTATCCTCTGTAGTTTTCATAACTTGTTTTTCTAAACACCATTTTTTGTATGTGCCGTAAGTTTCTTCGTATAATTGCTTTGACTTTGTCGGAAGTAGCGATTCTTTAGCTTTTAGGGCTATTTCAACAATTTCTTCCATTATTTAACTTATTAAATAATTTCACACAATTTTAAATCAACTATTTAAAACAAATTAATAAACAACTTATTGTAACCAGGAGCAATAAAAAAAGCACTCTTCGAAATTATGCAATTTTCACTACCTAAATGTCAAAGTAGAAAAAAAAGAAAAGAAAATCCTCTACGGTGCAGTCGAACATAAAGCTATGTATGTCATTTGCACATAATTAGGCTTTTTGGACTCAGCCTATTTATTGGCCTCGCTCGCAAGCTCGCTCTGCCATAAACTTCGGCTTCGTCCGATAAAGACCTATATTATGTACTCATGACATAAATAGCTATTTTATCTCTTGGTTTTTTAATATTAATTTTCAATTTGTTTGGTATATATTTTTTTGCTTCTCATTATTTTTATGTTTTTCTTTTTTTTATATGATCGGAAATAATCGTGAAATTATATATAGTGAAAGTATATATAGTTTATATTGTATTAACAAAATTCTGTGTTTTAAATTTTTATCATATTTTTTTATAACGTAATTTTTTATTTCCAAAATTTTTAGTCAATATTTAAAGATTTTTATGAATTTTCATTTTTATTTTTCTTGCTTATTCAAATATTCTAAGTCTAAACCTGTTAAATGTTAATTTATGTATTTTTTATTGTTTTAACAGTTAAAATTTATTATTTTAACATTTTGTTTATTTAATTTATTATATAAAAATATGCCTGTAAATATCACTTAAAACTCTAAAATAGCACTAAAAATTAGCATTATAAAATTTCGTATACAACATCAGGGAAGTGTGAAACAAATTTGTATCTTACTTTGAATATTTTAAGACTTCCCAGAAAATATATGCAATTGCTAGAACTTCCGAGCCCTGGTAATCACTGAATAGAGATATCAAAGCTCACTGATTTTCCACAGTTACAGATTTTATTTGCAAATAATATAAGAATGTATGTAAACCAAAAAGGAAAGGGTATTTTTGGAGAAATCTGAAAATATGCTATATTTTATGTTTATTACGTGAATGAGTTTTTTGCTCCTAAAATCACGTAAATGAAAATCTTGTGTTCAAAAGTTTGTTACAAAACAGGTGATTAATTATTTTTTATTTAGACATTGCAGTACGAAGAAGAATTTAAATTGGCATTGGAGTCATTTAATACTGCATCACTGTATGATCCTTCTTGGGAAAATCCAAAACTTAAAGCCAATCAATTAATTAAATATTTAGAAGACATAACAAAATTTGTCAAAAGTAGCGGTGGAATGAAATCTAAGCGACTGCAACGCACTATTGAGGTATTATATTATCCAAAAATATAAATATAGTAATAAACTTCCCTTTTTCTAGTCTATAGATTCAAAACAATTGGGCCCATTTGAAGGAGGAACATTTACTTCAAAGGCTGGTCAAACGGCTAAATTAGTATTATCTTCTTTAAATGATTTAAGCCCAGGTATGAATAAGGAAAAGGTTATTTTGGGAAAAGTAGTTTGCTCTGTATATAAAGAAGATAAAGTTCCTTTGTAAGTATGCATCAGGATTTACAAAATTTTGCTGTAACATGTAATTTTTGAATGTTAGCGCATTTTGTATGGTCGATAAAGAAGGAACTTGTGTAGCCGTTACAGTTTTTAACATTGCTCAAAACAAAGGCTTCATCATAGGAGATTCTATAGCCATTCCCGAACCTTATGTTACTGATAACAATTTTAAATATCAAGAGAAGGTATAAATTTAAAAAACGGTTTTTTCTCTTCTCAAGCTAACACTAATTCAAATTTTTTTTTAGGAATTTAAATTTCGTTTGATACGAGTTGATACACCCCTTGTAATGATTGTCAATGGAAAGAAGTTGGGAAGAGATATTGTAGCCGTCGTGCAAATGGAAATATCAAAAAATTTAACTTAAAAAAAGCGTTTGCATTTACAATTTTTACATTATCTGATGCTGTGATTAACAATATTTATATTTTGAATTTTAATTTTTAAAGTATTAGAGTAGTGGACCAATTTATTTAAAAATATTAACTGAATTATTGTATTTTGATTTTTAGGTTGAAATACAATATCTACTCATTTTTAAAATAAAACTAAAATATAAATCAATTTTTTATTTTAAACAAATTTAATGACAAGCTGAAGTAGTTATTATGAGTTAAAAAAATTTTCTAAGCATTGCATTACAATGTTATTTCCCACATGCTTATGTAATTATCTACAAAATATTCAAACCACCTTTGCTTAGCATGGTCTTTAAATATTGGAGCCAGCGTTCTCATATCAATATTTAACACTGCTTCATTTTGTAAAAGATCGTTCAACATTTGTAACAGTTGAGAATTAAATCGAATCTTGAATAGACTTTGGTAATTAAAGATATAATGCTTCATTCTTAATTTTGATCTAGCCCACGATTCTACTGTTTTGTTTCCACTGGTAGCTTTAATTCGTCCCACATATTGCGCATTCCAAGGACTCAAGAAAAATGAAATTTCTGCTTTGTTGATATCAGAAATTCCGTATCTCTTCATCCGATGTACAAAATTTTGGTAAGTGTTCTTATCGTACGCAAATACCTGCAAATTTAAACATGTTAATTATTTTAACTTTTTCTTAAAATCAGCTTCTTACCTGATACAGCGAATCTCCTGTTACGAAAGAGTAAATATAATCAGAACCATAGTTGCGTATAAAATTCAAGACGCTTGCAGCATTGCCCACTTTTATACCTTCAGTTTCTGGCGACAAAAAATCTGGACGAACTAATTTTGCTATAGCTCGAATGCGCGATAAACGCACTAAAGCATAAGAATAGTCATCATCAATATAATCTGCATTGATTCCTAAATGTTTTGCTAAAGTATCTATGGTCCAACTTTCTGTAAACGCTTTCCATGGCTGTTGCAACCTTTCGAATGTAAACTCTCTGAAGTAAGCTTCCAACAATTGTTGTATATCATCACAAAGTTGTATACAGAAATCGCCCATAAAGTATCTTTTCTCATTGTTCAAAACTTGGTAATTAATCAACGATTCTAGTAATTTAAAAGTATTCATTGCTGATTCAGGAAAGTTCTCAAATGAATCATCACGTGCAGGTATGAGATTCATAGTAATGCTCAAGTTATTAGATGGGATGAAAACGTGTAAAAAGTTGCTAACTTTCAGAGGGTTCATTTCAGAATATTGGGTACCTAATCCACAGTTTGGAATTGTAGTCAGTAGTACAAATAACAGCATTCTACTCCATATCCTCGACGGAATTAGTATCTAAAGAGAAGACAGTTTAAAATCATTCAATCAGTTTGCTAAGTAAACAGGCCTTTCCTTTTTGCATAAATAATAATTTTTTGACACTATTTAACCTTAAGGGAATATTCTAGTCTAGAAAGTTGAAAAAATCGAAAATTTTTGTTTTCATATTTCGATAGTTTAAATATTCAAGAATATCTTCTTAAAAGGATTTTTTGAAATTCGAATTATTTTAAAAGTTATAGCCATTTTAGTATCGTGGCAACTCGACCGGTTTAGACGGAACGAATCTAAGAACAGTATTAAAAAATTATTTTTCTTGTGTTTTTTAAATTTTACTTATTTAAATATTCAATTTGAAGTAGAAGAAGGCCCGATGTATAGAACCGGAATCGCTGATTGAAGAAATGTAAGCAATGTATCAGTAGACTGCATGAAATTTAACTTACAACTTTAACGCGTTTTCTCGAAACTACTTTTTTCGAAACGTTTGTCACAAAATCTCAAGTTCTAATCAACAGATTTTCTTGAAATTTGGTATGAATTTTCTTTATATATCCCTCTATGGCAGGAACCAACAAAAAAATCTTAATTTTCAATTTTTACTATTTTTTAAAAATTCAAAAAGTTAAAAAATAACAGAAAAATGTACATCTTTTTAGAGTAGCCGCCTTTGCGAGAAAACTTTTTTTAAATTTTTCCTGGTTCTTACCATATTGACATTTGTTCTGATAAGGAATCTACTTTTTTTTTATTTTTCATATGACCAGAAGGGTGGGAAGGGTGACAAGATGGACACGATTTGTTTTTTTGCTCCTCCACTTCAACAGTGTGTAACTTTGTGAAATATATATTTTTGTTTTGAAAATTTCTTTTGTGAATTCTTAAAGTATAAATAAATGATAAAAAAATGTATATGTAGTTAAACTATTAATTGTTTCTTTTTTATCGACCTTCAAAAAACGCTCGAAATTCGGGCTTCTAGAGTAGAATACCGCCTTAAGTCAAAAAATGTATTTGATATTATGTTCATTACTACTTATACCTGCATAAATAGTAAAATAGCTTCAAATCACGGGAGTTGGGCAAGGATGCTAGCGGCTCGCATTTGATTAGGTGGCTGATATAAATGAACAAAATAAACAAAATGTTAAAATAATAAATTTTAACTGTTAAGTAAAGAATACATGATTATATAAAAAAATAAAATTTAAAAAAACAATAAAAACAACAAATTAACATTTAACAGATTTGGACTAAGAATATTTGAATAAACAAGAAATGAATTTTGAAAAAATTACGTTATAAAAAAATGAAAATTTAAAATATAAAATAAAAACTTATTATTTTAACATTATGTTTAGTTTGTTTATTTAAAATTACATACTACTAACTACCACACTATAGAGTTAAAAAATTAATTTTTTAGGTTAATTTGCTATTAATACCGCATCTATTACCAACCCGCACTGGGTTAGTATGATGGGATATAACATTAGTTTTTTGAAACTAATATAACCCATAACCCATTCTCAATTTTAAGGTGAAAAAAAAATTAGTTAAGAGAAAGGGGTGAATTCTTCATTAATCAGGTCCATATCAAATTACTACACTGACTAAGCCGGATGCAAACCGAATGGTATGTGAGCTGCAATATGTAGTGTTTTTAAATCGGTTAACATGCGGTCACCCATCTAAAACTATGTTATAAGAGGGTTAAAGTTGTAAACAATTTTTCAATAATTTTTAAAATACCACTGTTATTTTCGTAAATTTTTTTATTATATTTTAAAATTATTATTAAACAATTCAGCAATAAAATGAACAATTACTACAGAAATTTTAAGTTTTAATTTATACATTGTATATCTAAACTCATGACCAATTTGTAATTTTTCTTCCTTTAAATTTTATGGTTGGATATTTCTCATAGATAATTTTACACTCAGTATAATTTTAATACATTTTACCATTTTGCTAGGCACTATTTATTTTTATTGCAAAAACAAAAAGTTCGGAAAAAATTAGGTATTAAGAAAATTTTGGGTTAGGTTAGGTTTAAGTTGGGTTACTATTTTAAAATTTAAAATCACTGGGCGAGAGTCAAAAAGCTCTCCCAAAATTTTAGTTTTCTTCGAATGAAATTGCTAGATATCAAAATTCCTAAACAGGGCCGTCGTAAGATATACAACACCCCTGGGCTGCTAAAATTAATGCGATCTTCTTCATAAGAACAAGGTGTAGGTAAAAATAAAAAATAGATTTTGTAAAAAAATAAAAAGTGTCTTTTATCACCACCTCAAAGGTTCTCCACGGTCACGGGAACACTCGGTATAAAATACTCATATAATTTAATTTGATCTGTCCCAAAGAAGATCGCAAATAAGTTTTTATCCTTTTTAGGACGGATAAAGATCAAAATAAAAATTGCTGCCCCCAAAAGGCTTGCGCCCCGGGGCTATACCCCATTTAGACCTGTGGTTAGAGTGGCCCTGTTCGTAAGAAGTTAATTTAGGCATTTTCAATCTAGGCATTTTTTGCGTGTTTTGAGTGTTAAAACTCAAATAGAATTTTTTGATTAGAAGTTAGGAAAACATATCAAAAATCCACGAGGTCGGCAGCTAACATATAATTAGGTACCTACTAAAATTTGGTGAGCACGATAATTCGATTCTTTTTAGTTCTACGTCAGAAATGATAATGCACAAAATATTATAGATAATTAAGTTCTCAAGAAAAAAATTTTGTGTGTGTTTTTTTAAAACTTGGTAAAATATTTTATTTGTAGCATTTGTAAACCGAGCATAAAGAAACTAATTTCCACAACTTTAAAAAATATAGAATAGGGTTGACAATTTTTCAGGATTTGATAATGCTTTCCTAAGATCAAAACAAATTTTGTGAGTTATCCACCCTTCATTAATTTTTTTTCTCAGCTCAGCATCATCAGCAGATTAGTTTAATGAGAAATATAAGCGGATGCACCATTGGAATTGTTGTGTTTCGATTTCACGTCTGCTTGTTGGGTATATCAGCTTAATATAATAATGAAAAAATGCAATTTACCTTTTTATACGCATATTTTCTATAAAATGATTTTTTCATTTTAATCTGCACCACATTGAAAGAACAGCACTATTATAATTTGATATTATAAAAATGAAGACAGATCTGCATTTGCTTAGCATTGTTTTATTCTTAAGTAGATGTAAACAATTACTAAACTAGCATATTTGCTGATCAACAATTTCAATGTTTAAGAATACATTTTTCTTGCACAAGCAAACCTCAATAATAGGAACTTATTATTATAACATGAATTAAACAAAGTAAATTTGTTAATGAAAAGAATATATATTTACTACGTATTTTTATTTTAATAAAATTATTTTATTATTAAACTTTACGAAATTATTTAATCACTGAGAAAATAAATTGTTGCTTTTATTAATGGAAGCACGAAGTGTTTCAACTTCAGTCATAATTTATTTTATTGCATGGTTTAAAAAAATAAAATCTACATTGACAAATTTCACTTTATTTAGATGTTGTCATACAATGTTTCCAGGTAGTGATTATGTTATTTATTATTAATTGTATCGTTTGGCATAAAACTTGAGAAAATATTATTTCCTTTTTAAAATAATTTTTTTTATATTATGGAATTTTGCAGGGCGCAGGTTGAACAGAAGGATTTGTGATGCAATCCTGTAATTTCACGAACAATTTTGATGCTTGAATTTTATAAATTTAAGTCGACGAACTTAAACTATCTCAAAATATTTATAAAAGTAAGAAGCAATTAATTTTTATTTGTCACATTAATTTTTTTAATTTATAAAGTCAATTATACAGAAAATTCAAGTAGGTATGCATGTAATGCACTCGAGTTATCAAAATATTATGAGGTTATCATTGGATTTGGTATGGTTATGTGTGGAAATAATTAACAATACCAAAAACTTATTTAAATTAATTAATTCATCAACCTTAATATAAAAGTAGTAATGTGTAAAATATAGTTATGATATGGTAAGTCCAGGATTGGACTCGGATTATATTTTAATAGAAGAATTCTTGTTAATTCTTCTCACCATTATGTATTTCTTTTAGTGTTTAAATGCTGAATTATATTAATTCTATTAAACATAAATATTTTTTTTAGTTCCAAATCTGGGTACAGAGAAAAAGAGTGCCAGAATTTTGTACAAAATTCGAATGTTTATAAACCTTGATTTTTTTTTGGGTTACCAGACCTTAGCTCTTGTAAACTTGAAAATAAGCAGCTTATTTAGAAACAAAAAAATTTGTAAAAATAAAAATATAGGAACTCTTTCAAATTTTGGTGCCTTCTTAATACATTCTGCCTGCCTACGGTCCTGCGCGTAAATTTATATTAAAGTTTTTTTGTGCGTTTTTATTTAATTTGAGTACTTACATAATATATTATGCATGGCCGGGGGTCGGTGCCTCGGATACTTTAATCAGATAATTGTACAAAATTGTCGAATGCATTGAAAGGTAGAATTAATTTAGAAAAATTACGTTCCCATGGTAATATTAAGAATACATAAAAAAAGTACTTAAAGAATGTAATATTCCCTAAGTTTTGCGAAATTTCAATTAAAGAAGATTAATTTACATTTTTAAATCATAAAATTTGGTAATTAGTTGTGAACATTAGTTAAATTCTAAAAATGTGGAAATATAAACTAGTTCAAGTTTAAAATTTTATAGTCATACAAAACATTTGAAAAATGCAAGTAAAATGTAGTCATTCGTTGGTTACTTAAGAATGTCTTGTAATATAAATTAATTAAGTTTTTATTTTATTTATTATATAAATTACCTACTGTGCTTTTTTGTAAAGTCTTCGTGATCTATTCTTCGAGGTAGATCAATCAGGATTGAGAGAGGAAGCTCTACGTCTCTTACTTTACGACTTTTTCACATCAGCGTTCAGCTGTGCATCAGATCCGCTTCCTATCCTATTGGTCGGTGTATGATTTATTCTACTGATAATAAGATAATAAGTAAAAATATTTATCTAAAACAACAAAACACCTGCGAAACAAATATTTTTGAGATTGCTTCAACGGTAGAGGTGTTGGGCCTTTATGCTCATTGGAAGAAAAGGTGAAGAAGAAAAGGAAGTTATGTATTGAAGTTCTAAAAAAATATATTAAAGTTCCTATGTTAACAATATTGCTTCAAGTGGGAGACTTAATAGCGAACGATTGTATTCTGGTGACGGTCCGTACATAATTGTAAAAACTGAGTTAATATATTTTTAATCGCTCCGACAAACGTAAAAATTTTATTAACAATAATTTACACTACAATAATTTTATTTTAATTTGATTTCCGTGTAAGATCGCAGGTGGGTTTGATGTTACCTAAATTTTTTTTAAATGTGTTGAACAGAGATCCGTAGATTTTATGACTAATTATACTATTATCAAACTATAATTTAGACATACTTTTGACTCTAATAATAGAGCTAAGATAAAAACTGAAAAAAATTGAGATAAAAGACCGGGATATAAAACTTTTGTTGATGAGCGGAGTTAAAGATATGGAAACAGGCAACTTTTACGTTTAAGGCATTTTTCCTTAAATGTTATGCAACAAAATTTTTCTTATTATGTAAGTTTATGTTCTCAACTAACAACTATTGGAATTTGTTTAGGAAATTTTTATTTTTGAGTCCAGATTATCGTGCTAATCTCTTTTTATTCTTTTTAAAGATTATAAAACAGTTGTGTTTATATTAATTTGTGCCAGACTGTAAACAGTATGTTACAGTGAAAGCACAAAACAGCAATTTTATAATTTATAAAATATACATTCACCAAAAAGATCAGTTAAAGTAGGATTAATTAAAAAGATTGAAGGGAATAATAAAGATCTTCAAAAAAAGGATTAAATACAGTTTAAAACTGTTTTGTTTCTCTGTTTGTCAGAGTCTACGAGAAAACTACAATAATTATAATTTAATAATTCAGCAATAGTACTGACTTATAAATTATAATTATTGAATTATGATTGTCGTTTTTTCGTACTTTATTAAAGGTTGAAAGCGATAGTTAGCAAAAATTGTTTAATAGTTTTATTTCGTGATAGAAAGTTAATTTTACGTTTTTGTCTAAATTCAAACCCCCGGGAGGTGGTTTTTTTAAACGCAATAGTTTGCATTTTTAAAACCGAAAAACTTTGTTCTACTGCTGGGTATTAGCGTTCTGAAGAAAGTAGACTGATACTAAGCCTAGACTTTGGTCTTTATTTTTTTTTTTTTAATTATGTTTTTTTATAATTTTGCTTGTTTATTGTTATTACTCGGAGGTCAAGCAGTCTGTTGGTCGCCATGAGTTCTTAGTGTTCGAAAGGTGGCAACTGACCTAGGCTAATCATAACCTCACAATTTATCAGGTTGGTAATTTAAAATGAAACAACATACGACAGTCAGAAGAGGCAACTAAAATTTTAGTTTTCTTTCTGCAGCAGTTTGAAACGGTTTGGATAATATTATTTTTAGCATACGAATTTTAGATTGATTCATGCGGTGAAAAAACTAAGAAATGTGTCAACAATGAAAAAATTTGAATTTATGTTGTGTTTTTAATAAATTTAAAATAGCTTCCTTTGCAAGACGAAACCGTTTAATAAAAACTAAAATAATCTATTTCATAAAAAATAATTGCGCCTCGACCTCGAATATTGCAATTTGAGAAATTCGAAGTCAATAATTTCTAATATTTCCTAATCATTTTCAATCATAATTAACAACTTTGTCTTTAACATGATAACCTTTGAATTGTGAATTGAATTTTTTCACTTTTAATTTTTGTTGTTATCAACAAAAATGGATTATCGAATTTTGTTTGCTCATTTGATTTTTCCAATTTAATAATTTCTAATTACCAACAAATTTGATCGCTTCGCTTAATCCCTAATTAATAGATTAATAGATTACTTGGAAAATATTTGATGTAAATTTGTTAGGTTATAAACGATTTAATTCTAAAGAAAATCAACAAATTGTATTTTGATTTTCAAGTAAAAATACAATACACTTGTAAAAATAAAACTTGTTTATATACAAAATGATTGTTTGATAATCCTGAGTATCGAGTTTTCACTAACTATATTTTAAGCACAAGTAGGCGCATAGTTATCACACAAGCTTATCACATCCACGGGAAATTTATAATCGTGGTTTGCACGCACATTACATCCCGTCACAAATTTACTTCCCACAGCTTTAAATAATTGTCAAGAACCTCTTCAAACCATCGCTGTTTGACAGGATCTTTAAAAGCTGGGGCCAATGTTCTCATATCAAGATTCAGCAGAGCTTCATTTTGAAGAAGATCATTTAAAGTTTCCAGCAGTTGTGGATTACCGTGAATTTTTAATAAACTCTGGTAGGTAAAAAGATAATGCTGCATTTTTAATCTTGATGTAGCCCACGTTTCAACAGTTTTGTTTCCACTGGCAACTTTAACTTTTCCCACATGTTGGGCATTCCACGGGCTAAAAAAACTGGTAAGTTCTCCATTACTGATATCGGAGATTCCATGCGATTTCAAACGACTTTTGATGTCCTGATATGTGCTCCGGTTGTACACAAATATCTAAAAATAGAAAAATAAATTAGTATAAAGTTATAAATAATTTAAATTAATACCAAATCAAGTACTATTATTAATTATTATAGTAAAATAGTAACCTGTTTGCCAATTGTCAGAAAATGACATTGAACATCTTGGACCGTGACTGAAAATCCTTCAGGTAAAAAATTAGAAAAAACTTGATAGTGATTTAAATGCTGAATAAATTAAAAAAAAATAATACAAATAATTGCTTTGGTATAAGAATAACATGTTTCTTGAATGTTACCTTGAAGTTATTGATATACCAAGCGTCATTTTATTAAATTAGTTAGTATTATGCAATATCAATGAAGAACATTTTATTTAATAAACTTCTTTCAAAATAATACGGCAATTTTCTAGAAAGTTCATGCACTATTTGATTCAGATTTTGAGATATTTCTGAAGTTGCAAACAATGTTATTTAAATGGAAACTGCTATCAATTTTGGTTGTGCAAGTAATTTTACCATACGCATTTCAATGTTTTTGGATTTCAAACCAATAACACCGAGAAGTTCGTCAAGCCTAAAACTGAGGGAAAAAAGTATTCCTAACTGACCTTGAAAATTATTTTTGCTATCCACAATGATAGTGAGATTGAAACCACATTGAGCAATAATTTTTTTACCTATCGTAATTTGTATAATTCACGTAACATTAAGTTGACCTTGCTAGGGTAATTGGTAATTTTTAATTGCCAAAATCCGTTAAAAAAATAAACACGGAACCCATAAGTACAGTTTACATTTTTGAACTGTTCTTTATAGATAATTGCAGTTTTAATAATATTTTCTAAAAATGCATTCATTAAAAAAAACTTAAAGCAATCAATTAACTATGGTCCAATTATTTTTAAATTATGATTTCTTTTTATTTAATTCAAATTTCCTTTGGTATTAGATAGGGAAAGCCCAGACCAACATATTTTTTAATGTTTCAAGTTAAAAATTATAATACTTGCCTGATATAGTGAATTTCCTGTGATGAAGGAGTTGATATAATGGGATCCATACTTTCTTATGAACATTAAAACGCTCGCAACGTCGCCTGATTTCACATTGTCCATTTCACGTGCTACCATTTCTGGTAAACTAATATTATGTGGAAGACGTGATAACCTAGCAATATCCCGAAAACGCGACAAACGCACTAAAACATAACAATAATCACCAACAACATAAGATGAGTTGATCCCTAAATGTCTTGCTATAGTATCCGTGGTCCAACTTCCTGTATATGCTCTCCATGGTCGTTGGAGTTTTTCAAAGGTAAAATCTCTGAAGTAAGCTTGTAGTAATTGCCGTAGATTATCGCAAAACTCCATGTGGAAGTCGCCCGTGAACGATCTTTTTCTGTTGGTAAGAACTGGACGCATTATTAAGGATTCCAAATCATTGAATACGTCCACCGTTGGTTCGCGAAATATCCAACTTGGATTGCTGTCGTTTCTGGGTACGACTTTCATACTGAGGCTTAAGTAACCGTAACGGGTGAAAACATCAATCGAACGACCAACTTTTAGTGAATTTTCGTGGGCATCTTGAGCATATCCTCCATTGGGTGTGAACGCAGTCACTAGTACCAGAAGCAGCGCCCTACCCCACATCCTCTCCACAACTGGCACCTAAACAAAAGATATTAATTTGTAGTTATGCGCACTCAATTTTTGCATACATAATAATAAAAATGTTTTTTATTTTAATCTACTAATTAAATTATAGTGGATCACGGAAAAGCTATTATAGTATGGTAATTATTTTCGAAGATAAAAGCAGTTTAATATAAAAATTGTTATTGAATTAACTTACATTATTTGTTATAAAATATTTTTATAGTCAATTGAATAAACTAACCAACCATTTCTGTTCGCTAAAATTGGATTATTACATAACATGATTATTTATTTCGCAAATCAAGTACAATGTGGCGAAGCATTCATTATTTAGTAACCATCACTTGATCAGCCACAGACAAGTACATAATGAAGTTTTGAATTCACTTTTGATGCTTTTGATCAATAACAATGCAGATTAAAATTTAATCTCGGGCAAATCTTCAGTTGAGTGAGCAACTATTGCAAATACGCAACGACAAGTGACATTTGAAAATAAAAATTTAATTGTCAAAAATTACTTTAATTATTAATTAGATATCGAAATTGATTCAAATTAAAATAAAATGTTTACCGCTCTAAATTAAATTGGGTTTAATTTATTCGTGTTTCGAGTTTCTTAATTGTTTGTTAATTTTGCACTCTACCTTTTATAAAGTTCTCATCCAATAAATGTTTCTTTTCCCATAACGCTTCTCCTATATTACATAATTTCAATTATACTTATTCAGGTTCTTATTTAAAGAATGTTTGCAATCATATTTCAAAAACAATTTGCAGTAAAGAAAATGGTTATTACTTCTAATAACAAATAGAACAATTGTACCTACGTTGAAAAATGGCTAATTTATTTTAAATCTCAACTAGAAAGGTTGGAATTCTCTGGTATTGGAATTTACAGTGATGATTTTACTTCTTCAACTATGATGTTTGTGAAAGCTAAATTAGCTTCAAATATTTTAAATATTTTTTTACTCTGGTTTTTGTCAAATCCGTTAGGTACTCTATCAGTATCATTTTGAGGTATGTATTTTAGTCTAGATGTATCCAAAATATTACTGGTTTAAGATTTATTTTGAATCAAACATAGGCAAAAAGTAAAATCGTTTATTTGCGTTTTAATCTCCTCCGTTAAAATGAGAAATTTTTTCTAGATTTTGAAAGCGAAGTCTGCGAAAGTGAACGAAAAATAAAATTATGGCTAAATTGGAGCCCGCAATTACACGGCACAGAACTTGGCAAATAAGTAGTCAATTCATTAATTTAACTACATTATATTACGAAATCATAATTTTGTCCTAGATCACGGACGGATTATAATAATAGTATGTAGTTATTTCAAAACTTTTAATTACCCCAATTGAACGAATCTCATCGGTGCCGGTCGTGAATGGATTAATTCCATTCTCTCGTAAAGAGATTCCCAGTGTTAATGTTCTATGCTTCTATGGATTAACATGATTCCAATAGTAAACTTCAAGAGGTAAACATTTCATAAGCGAAATATTCTCAAAAATAAAAAAGATTTTAAGCAGTAGTTAAGAAAAAAAATGGATGGCTGGGACTCTTTAGAGAAGGCCCAGCAGTTTCTTTCTTCCCACACGGTTGAAAATCGGAATTCTCGACGTTTATTTGGTGAGGATACCCAAGGTAAAAAAACTAGCTCTTTTTTTTGCAGAAGCCAGGGATGAATCCGGCGTAACTGCAACAAGTTTGCACTCCCTCTCGTAACAAAAAATAACATACCTACTATTTAGCGTGTTTTATAATTGCTCGAACAGTGGTTCGAGTACTCGAACAGCAGTTTGCCGTTTTATAATTCGTTCGAGCAAAGAGTGCCTGCGTTTTAAAATACACCACTTTTACTCGAACAGCTGTTCGAACAACGATTTCATGCACTAGCGTTCGAGGTAGTGCACCAAAGTTGAACGTGGTTGAACAACAAACATAACCTTAAATAAAAGAGAATTTGTATACACACAGATCGCGCGCGCACAGATCGTTTTTTAATTCCCTTTGTTCGAGCAGACTCAGAGCGCACCCGAGTTTGTTCGAGTAGGTATTGCTCGAACAACTTGAGCAATTATAAAACACGCTAATTGGGTACGAACCCGGAACGATCGCAACGATCGACGCTCTAAACAAACAACCACCAACTCTTAATGAAGACTTCCAATAATTGGAATCTTTAAAACGGTGCTTGAGCTCAAAAATTCGATGACAAAATCGAAAAATATTCGAAGCACGTGTCAGCTATATCGACGACCGCAGCTGACGATTATCAAAAAGTATTATCAGTGTTGTACAACTTTGCCGATGGAAGAAACGAAAAGAAAGTAACAAGGTAAAAGCTTATCTTATTGCTCCTGTTGAGTGGTCGCTATCGCTCGATCCTTCGGGTGTTCAAGAAATTCAATGACGAAAAAAAATCAAAAGAACACAATTTCCTTGAAATTGGCATAAATCCGCAAGAAAGGAGCGTTGGTACACAAAAAACACCAATAACTACCCAAAAAAAACAAAAGTAGAAAACCAACTTTTTCGCTCACAAAATCTGACCCTCCTTTCTAACCACCTCGCACCTTTTCTTCCTATCTCCCGTCATTGCCTAAATCGTCTTGCGTCCAAAAATTCTCGTATCATCAGAAATACAAATACAAGGTGTAGCCAAAAGAAATATAACAAAATTCAAAATTTTGTTACATAGTGCGATAGAAGTTCTACGCTAAAATCTCCACAAGATTAACACATACCGGAAATAGCATTAATAAAATTTCAATAGGTTTAAATTTTCGAAATGACCTTGAAATCTGTCCTAACTTACGTTTTTTCAGCTTAATTAAAACGGGATTATGCTGTCTCTGCAGGTTATCCCAACCGCTAGGTTGTTTACTCCGGTTTGGATAACCTTGTAATGATGTCGCGTTTAAATTTGAAATTTATATGTTCTGTGTAACCCCATTGACCTGTTTTGAGAACTACATTCTCCTGCACCTAAACAGGAAGTATTTTTGAAAAACCACAACGCATGCTTGTGAACGAGCTTTCTTCAAAACGGATGAAGATGAAACCACCTAGTGGATGCGATAACCTACAGGGACCGAATGACTCCGTTTTAACTAAGCTGATAAGCAAATGTAACGAGCTTAGTATTAGAAGTAAGGGAAAAATTTGTTTGTCTTCCAAGGCTGATAAAACTCAAGTTAGGATAGATTTCGAAGTAATTCATACTTTCCCAAATCCAGTTAGCACTATTTCCAGTCTGCGTTAATCTTGTGAGGATTTTGGCTTAGAACTCCCACTATTACGCTACTACAATGCAGAAAATAAAAAAAATTACTTTAACCGTCCATGTGTCCCTCTGGAGTCACCTTCCTTGATTTAAAATGCTCAAATTATTATTTACTGCGTTAGGGTGAAAATCTAATTAATCATAGCTGTATTCAGGTATGCTTAGATACTCAGCACTTTAGTATTTTAACTTTAGATGTAACTAATATAAACTCAAATCACAACATAACAATATAAATAATAAATAAATAATAATAAGTTTTGTTTTTTGCTTTAATACAAAAATCAATCTTAGGGTTATTGAGAAGAATGTAACAGGGTTTTGTTTCCATAGCAATTTTATAGTTGTGTGGACTTCCTATACACATCGCAATAGTTTTAACCGGATTTAGGAACAATCCATTGTCAGTACACCAACGTTGTAATAGACCGAGTGCATTATTCATCTTGCCAATAACATTATTATTCATCTTGTCTGCATAAGTATGCGAGGTACCGAGAGCTTGCAGAATCTGAGCAAGGTCGGCCGTAAAAATAATAAACAACAGAAGCCCAAGTATGCTGCCTTGCGGCACACCTGCTTAGGGGTGAGCTCATCCAAACGAGACCCACGAAACTACGTTACTTGAGTTCTGTTGTGGAGGTAGTTCTTCAGTAGTTTCAGCGCGGAGGAACTACAGCCATAATAGGACAGCTTAGTGATGAGCAGCTCGGGATCAATCACATCAAATGCCTTGCTATAGTCGAGTAAAATCAGAACAACGATAAGCGAGTCGTCAATATTTCTCAAGATGTCATTTGCTACTTTGGATAATGCAGTCCTTAGCTATCCTTAGAGTAAACTATGTAACAGTAGCGCTACAACCGAGAGTGGGTTTTGCCTGACCACTTCAATTTATGAAGTGTTTTCAAGGCAGATTGCCTCGGTGGTTTGCCATTACCCACCGAGAGAGAACGGTTACAATAAAGTTCTTGTTCCACTGAGGCTTGAACCAGAGATCCTTGTTTAGTAGCCGAAGTAGTTAAACCGTAACCGTAGTAAACTATGCTTAATATAAATTTTAATCAATGTTATATTAAAACAATAAAATTGTCCGACGTTTCGAGTCTTTATTGACTCATTATCAAGGCTTTATGAGAGATAAATGGAGGTTAGAAAACCACCATATTCCAAAAAAATTACGTTTTTTTTTCAATAAAAAAAAAACGTGAGAAAAGAACGTAATTTTTTTGGAATATGGTGGTATTCTTACCTCCATTTATCTCTCATAAAGCCTTGATAATGGGTCAATAAAGACCTGAAACGTCGGACAATTTTATTGTTTTAATACTGACCCTTAACTCAATTATATTTTACTAATTAATATAATACGATATATTGTCGTGAAACAAAATATTTCGAACCACCCTGTGCTAAATTGTAAAAATTTGTTAATTTGATTTTTAAACGTTTAAATTGGAAAAGTACAGAGTGGGGAGAAAAAATGGAGATAGTGGCTTCTTGTGCCAACTATGGCCGACAGTGGGTGCGAGATTGTGTATGCCCGCTGAGTTTTGACATTATTTTGAATTTGTGAGTAATAATTTTGATTTTGATTTAAATAAAGTGAATTTTTATGCGAATGCATTATTGCGCTTTTTTTGGATGATTATTTTGAAAATTATTTTGGATGTTTTTTTGATGAGTTGCTGCCGAGCGGTAGTTGATTGATTTGGATGATTAATTTTTGGAGTATTTTGTATTGTTTAAAGTATTGTTTAAAGTATTTTGAGTAATAAATTTCGATTTGGTGTAAAATTAGAAAATTTAAAATTATATTTGAACTAACGAGTGTTGTGACTGATAACTCGACGATTTGGATAAGGCGAGAAATCAAACTTCGTTCCATATAAAGTGAAATTGAAATTTTAAATTAAATTACTTTGGATTTGCATTATTGGTAATTGTTAGACAACTAAATATTTTTTTTTTAATACAATTTTTTAATTTTATTTTTGATAACGGATGAACCCTTCGACCCCTACAAAATTACCAATTGCTCCCGCACTCCAGGGTTAACCCGAGGCAATCAAGAGATTGTTTATTTTCAACGAAAATAATCCACAGCAATATATACATTACTAATTTTAAACCACCGCTGAGCAAGGCTGAGCGCCCCTGAATTGGCTCAGTAATAAACAACGTCTGACGACAGCTGTAAATTACTGTTAAAACCTCTAAAATTAAGTGTAATTTTATTGTTTAATTAGCTTGTTAATTTTAAAAATGTAATATTAAAAATATATAAAGGTTAAATGTCAAGAGCGCATTTAAATAGCGCTAATACTAATTCACTACCTAACCCGCCTGAATCCTTTATTATATTATCAAAGATTTACAAGCGATTTAGATAATTATTATTCCAAATTACGATCCAAATAGTAACTAGATTTGTGTTTGTAATTTGTTCAGCTTCAACAAATCGCTACAAATGTTATAGTACCGCTAACTTATGGTATAAATTAACCTTTGGAAAATGTCATGTATTCTTAAATCTGCAAATAATTCTGTATTTCCAATCATAAGTTTTAATTATATTAGTACAAATAATTAATTATTTGTAATAATAAAGCGAGCTTTGTTCGATATTTATTTTATGCTTTTATGACTCTACTGCTTTATAAGAAAAAATGAAAAGCACATAATCTACTTGGTATTCATCCCTTAAAACAGAACTAACAGTAATTTTTTAATTTTTAATCACCTGAATGGAATTTGATGAACAATTTACTTTTTTACTTTTTTGATATATTATGCAAAGGCTTTGCTTACCCTTGTATGAACTTAGTTCAATCTTCCCGAGACATTAAAATCTAATATCAATTTTTATGTACGAAAGTTTCAAATACCAGACTAAATGAAAACACAATTTATTGATTATGTAATATTGCGAATATTAATTGATTAATAATTTTTACAAATTAATCTCACGGAAACATTTTTAATTGCAAGTAAAAGTTATGGTAGGTAGATAAAAGTTACCCATATGGATAACGCATTGACAAAATGCTACTAGACTTTCTTTATAATAAAAGTTTATGAATTGCTAATTATCCTGCGGTCATAATTAATAAATACATAAGTTTATTTAAAACCAGATTAGCATTATTAAACACTCAATTTTCTATGTAATACTAATTTATGATAACTTATAGGTAAGTAAGTTGAAGATACATAATTTAAAAATGATGCACGTAATAATTAGCTATTGGGGCAATAATTTATTACCATCGCTCTATACCATCATTGGAATGCGTCTGATATACCAAGAATAAAAATTCCATCACGATTTAATTATTGCAACAGAAGGGATATAAGTAATAATTTTTGTATTAATAAGTTCCAAAATTAATTTTGAATAAAACTGCGATAGCAATGACGATAATAAAAATTGTGTCAAAACCTGTTAAGTGCACGAGAGTGACGGATGTTTTGGAACGTGTGGAATGTCTTAAATGTAGTTGGGCCGGGCATGTGGTGAAGCAGGATGCAACAAATTAACATCGAAGATAATAAATTTTAAGTCGAGAACGACTACGAAAATCCTAGTAAGGATAGGGAGGTTTGAAAAGAATTGAAAGAGATCATGTTCAAGAGTGAACCGTAATAATCTGACAAAGAAGAACTGCATCGATTTTAACCAGATTTAGCTCCCCAGCAACTTTTTCCTGTTCCCCAAGATAAAGAAAATCATGATTTGATCAAAAAACGTGTTTTGATCAGAGATAAATTTGGTAAAATCGCTAAAGAGCTTAATGCTCTATCAAAAAGACCACCATACAAGAGATCATACCAATATTGATGAATTATGGAAAAAGTGAAATGAAGTGGGAGTAGCTGCATGCACCATTGTTTTTAAATTTTAAAAATCAATAACAGCGAAGTTAGATGGTATAAGTTAAGATTTTTTGGGTGTATATTTAAAGTAAAGTGTGCAGAGAACGGTTACAATCTGCTTTGACTACTAAACAGATCCCTGGTTCGCGTCCAAGTTGAGCAAGAATATTATTTTAACCGCCCTCTCTCGGCAGGAAATGGCAAACTACCGAGGTAATCTGCCTTAAAAACCCTTCATAAAATGTAGTGGTTAGTCAAAACTCACCCTGAGTTGTAGCGCTATTATAACTTAAAGTTGTGAGAAACCTAGGAACATGAATTATATTATGTTGCCCGGCCTTCCCTTACACAGATTTACAAAAATTAATAATTTTTAAAAAAATTTGTTTTAGCAATAAACTTTCTACTGTTAATAGTTTTTTATATTTCAAATTCAGTTTCCAATCTCCGGTTATCTCTTAGGCAAGGTTTATTTCTATATAAATAAATTGTTTAAAGAATAATAATGTATTCATGGAAGCGAACGTTCTGTTAAAGTTACCGGAGATTGAAAAACTGGGTTTAACCAGGTTTGTTATAACCGACCTAAAAGAGAAAAGGAGAACTGTCAGTAAATCCCACCACAAATTTAACCTTTTGCTTCACTATACAAAAGAGTTCAATTTTCTAAGCAGTTAAAAAAAATCCTTGGATCATCCATTAGTTTTCGAAAAGATCAAATTTAAAAATTTACATGAATTTTAGATATACGTTTTACCCGGTTGCGTGATTGGCCATCGTTGTGTTTGTCAAAAAACAGGCCTGGAGGGAGCCAAAGACGTCCGAACAAATTTAATATCAAATTAAAACAAATAATAAATTTAAAAATATCCCTGTAAAATGACAGAACTCGTCCGGGTGTAAGCCGCATCTGACAGCGAACAGTAAGAGTAGTTGAAAGCACACGTACTGTCAACAGAATAAAGAGCGGGGCGTTTAACGTTCGAGTTCCCGTGAAGCGACCCGTTGCATTTCTATGCCGCGTTTTATGAGTTCCTATAATTTCAAATTTTAAAATGCCGTTATCGTCGAAAACTAATGGATGATCTAACAATTTTTTTTAAATGCTCAGAAAATTGTCTTCTTTCCTATAGTATATAAGAAAAAGTTGAATTCGTGGCCGGAATTAACTGACAGTAACCGAGAAAAGATATAAATTTCATACGTATGTTTGTCAGTCTGTCGGTCGAATTTTGATTCGAATTTTTTCTAAATGCTAGATTAGTGTCGATAAGATTTTTGTGCGTAATAATTTTGAAATTGAATTTTGTAGCGGTTAAGATTTTGTGAAAGAAAGGTTGGCGGAAAATAGAGTAAGAGTGGGGCTTTTCTGCCAAAGATAGCCGCCGGAGTGGTTGATTAATTTTTAGCTTCGTAAATTTTGAGAATAATTTGTGAGAAATAGTTTTAAAATTGTGAATTAAATTTGAGTATTGCGGTTTGAATTGTTTGAAAGTTTTTTGATCGCATTTGACCGCAGTTAGGATTTTTGATTTTTTTGTAAGTTTGATATTTTTGATTATCAAAAGTGATTTATTTTTGGATGAGCGATTTTTTTTAAATGGAATTTTAATTTTAGACTTGATACTAATTTAATTAGAAATAAATTTAGAAATATAAAATTACATTGGAAAAGAGTCGAACGTATGGCGTTGCTGATATTGCTTTGAATTGATAAATTGAAATCGTAAGTTTAATTCTCCAGCAAAGTATAAAAATTTTTAAACTTTAAAATAATTCGATTGCAAGTTTATAAAATCGAATTCTGATGTTAATATTTTGTTATCCGAACGTCGAATCCTCGACCCTAAGTAAGCCCGACTGCTTCCGTACTCCAGAGCTACCTCGAGCAAGTAAAAATGTTTGGTATTCCGATATTTTTATAAATATTTACTGCAATATATTTATTTTAAATAGTTTGACGAGCTTAATACTGTATGGACCTACCAGCTCTTCTGGCTGTATATTATCTATGTGCGGTTTAATTTAATATGTTCGGATCGTGAAGGCTCGAAGGGTGTTTCGCTGAATCAGATAGTCTGACAACGGATAGTCAGGTATACTTTCGTACTATATCCGTCTGTAGACCATTTGGGCGGGGGGGGGGGAGGTTCGTTCTAAAATTTGTCTTATCAACTTTTTATGAAAACTGAATTAATGGTATCACCGGATTTTTCTTTTCAAGTTCTATCAATTAAACATAAATTGCAATGCCTAAATTGTAATCTTATGATGCGGTAAATGGCTTTACAAATTAGACTGTTATTCCACGAATCATCTTATTCAGTGAATGTATTATGCAAATATTTACCTTAACCCCATAACCTATTGACACCACAAGTTTTAGTCATATGTATAACTTTGTACTAATTTATGGTCTTAACCAATCATCTCCAAATAAAGTTTTTTAATAATTTTGTTTTTCAAAACAGTTTTTCATATGTTTACACAATTTATGCCCACGCTTACAGTTGATACTAATCTTAAAGATTTCGGCTTTAAATCCAACTTAAGTATACGAAATCGAAGAATCAAAATAAACAAATTCATATTTAAGCCGTCATTTCATCATCATCATTATCAGCCTATTCAGTTGCTATTAGGTCGAATGGGGGAGAATGCCTGTAACTCTGTTTTACGTGCCCTCCGAAGCACAGATTTTAAGAAAGTTAAAGACTCTTTTCAGATTTGAATTGTACCTTAGTATCAACAGTTGTTGCATCGTTTTTTGAACTTTCTAACATTATTTTATTTTTCCAGAAATGTTAATAATACGTATGAAATAAATACATAGTAAGATGTGGAATTAAACGATTATTGCAATAAAAATATTTATAAATTTGATTTGCATACTAAATATGTTACTACTAATTTAAATTAAATTGCTTTCGAGCTGCACATTTAAATTCTCTGGTTACTTCCGGAAGCAACGGAAGTGACCGTTAGTTTACAAATAAAATTGGCTTGCGTAAAATTTAAATTATGAAAAGTTTTAAGATACCTGCAGACCATACTATTTATTTTTTATTTTCCGCTTCATTGAATAAGTAATCTATTTTAAATTGTTGTAAATAAATATAAATTATTTTAAATAAATTACAATAATAAAAAGATGAAGTTGCAACAGACGGTAAATAATTTATCGACCTATCGGTAAAAAAAGTTTAAATATGCTCTCTTTCGGTAATAATAAATTAAATAAAATATTTTTTGTAATTGAGTATAGTCGTAGGCTAGCAGTTAGAATGCTGGATTCCCGATTAAGGGCATCTGGCTATTTTAACAAAATGCTGGCAATATCTTTGAGGTATATAATGCCTAAATAATTATTGCAATTAATAAATTATGATTTATTTTTATAACCTATGCTTTTAAAGAATAACATAAAGAAGTACATTTATTTTTCCAAAAGGTCTTAAAATCCTAAAATAAATACTTGCTAAATCTTGCTCATGGACTCAAGACTTACTTCAAAAAATTTAGGATATTTATTTTACAAAAATATAATTAATTCCGTAAATTATTCTGAGATATGTTGCTTTTTAAATTTATTTTAATGTAATTTTTTTACAACATAATTTGGAACCCTTAATTCATGTTTTTGAGATATACAAAATGCTTCGGATGCACGTAAAAATGAACTAATGTACTAATGAAAAAACCGAAATGGAAATAAGCTGTCGTATAGAACTATTAATCAAATTTTATGTTTTTACCTTAGTTATGTTGTTGAGTAATTGTAAATCCAATTATCCTGTCTCACAAAAGGTACACGGTAGCAAACGAGCTAAGTTTTTGCAGTGATAAAATTATGTTTTTGTTTTTATGAAATGACATTCAAAATCACTTTGTTTTTATATCGTATTATTTTATATCAAGCATCCGTTTTCATTTCAAAGAATCTGAATCGCGTATTAGGATAATCATATATACAATGCAAACGTTAGAAATTTTTTGATACTGTAAAATGGCAAATAAACCCGTTTTTAAGACCCGTTTAGTAAATTGGGTTTTGCAGTTGGTAAAATCCCATAGGATTATTTCCAAGAAGATGAACGTTGCTATCTACATACATACTAAATTGTAGATATGGATTTCTACAACGCACCACCACAAAAATATTATATTTATTCAGGTCCGTATTTATTATTAAGTAAAAAATAATTAATTTTATTTAAAACAACATCGCGTTTCGACCTTATTCGCGATTTTATCAGTGATCATGCGGTAAAGGTATCTTTTTTATCTTGCTATTTAAAAATATCTAGTCAAAATTTGTTGAAATATTAGGACTCCTCGAAAATTTTGAATTCTAAATTTCTCGATATTTAGCAGTAAACTTTTCCAAGTAATACATTAAGTAGTATTACGTAATTGGGACACTTATCAATAATGATTTTGACATTTTTAACCTCTTTACTAATAATATACTGCACATAGATTGCAATTCAGTAGGAAGTTTTGTATTTTATAATTTTTGTTTATTAAAAGTTAAATTTTAAATTTTTTACCATTAGAATTTTTGGTCTTTTTTCTAAATAATTTTTATAATTATGTAAATAATATGAAGATGTGTAACAAATAATATTTTATCAAATAACATTTGATCTTAAATTGTTGTAAATGTTTCTGTTTCGCATTTTATTTGAAAACTTCGCACACAAAATTCTAGGACCGTTAAAAGTGAGATGCGCAATGATATTTAAAAAATTCTTACGATACACAAATATAGCGAGATTGTTTGCAAATTTAAGATTTAAGCAATTATTCTCATGTTATTAGGTAAGTAAATTACCGAACCGACCCAATTTGACTTCTGCATTAATATTTACGTTAAAATTAGGTTGACATACAAAAGCGTCCACTTTAAAAACACGTACACTGGATTTAATTTCTCTATTAAGAATGCAATTATGAAATTTCATAATTAATAGGCGTTAAAACCGTTATTATTTAGTTGTTACATTAATGTTAATCTTGTGACAAAATAATTTTACTTTTACCTTTATTCACTTTTGCAGAATACGCGTAATTAACATTTTATTAGAAATCACAAATTTTGAAATTTGCTTGCACATCACATTCATATTTCAAAACTATTATGTCTTTTAACCATTAGTTGCGACCGTATGCAAATTAAACTAATAAAATTCAACAGAAATAAGAAAATTACAAAACATGATACTAAAGGTAAGAAATTGAAAAAAAATGTAACAGAAAACCGTGACCGCAGTGATATTGGAGTCGATTGCTAAAACAGTATTGCAAAACCATTACAAAAGTTTCGATTAAAACTATGTATTTAATTAAAAAAGAGTTATAATATAACCTCGTACTAAATTAATAAAATAGCAGCCGGTCCGCCGTACTACGTTTAAGCGATTGAAATAAGTATTATTTTTTGTTCAAATTTACCTCTCATAACTCCCCCATAATTGTGGCTTTTAACGTCACAGATTGAAAAACCGTGATTAAAACGTACACAGCGGAAAACATCACCAAACACTGCAATCACAAAAACGCACTGATGGATACACTAGCGGACATAGACAGGACACCGACATTATTGACCAGGTTGCTCCCCTTGAAGTTGCCCAGGTGTATCTGTTTGGTGGGGTCCGAATACTGTATTATATCATGTTTACTTTCACTATCAAACAATACTAATAAAAATTCTACCCACAAATAAATTAATTTATCTCGATCATATAATTAAGTAACTCATCACTTTCAAGTCGACCAGACATAAAATTATATTGACTATTCTTCTTTGAGTGCATCGCTGCAAGAAAATTCATTTATCAAAGTATAAAAATTTGATTGTTATTAAATTAAAAATTTAACACTTGGACATTCATCGATTGCTAATTAAATATACACTACAAAAATTTCAATCTCCTAGAATGACTATACCAATTTTCGATACTGATTACGCATCGTAGTACTACGTACAGTCAATGGGGAATATCTTGAATACTACAAACTAAAATCAATAACTAACATTGCAATACTTTTCGTATCGAATACTCAACCTGTACAACTTGATATTCAACTCCAAAATTTATTTTAAAATGAAAAATAACAGTAGTCAAGGACGAGTTCATTTATGATGTTTTATACAACATACAATCATAAAAATGTATCAGATTATACATACAGGATGGTCAGAAACAAACATTGCTTTGCTTTGATAGAAAGAACGAAGACAAAAATCCAAAAATAATTTTCAAAATTTTTTGTTTTTTTAAATAATTAATAATTGTATATTTTTTCACCTCTATTTTGTTTTAATTCTGTAGCCTTTATGTAGTACCTGAAGATGTGTATTTTTTGTTTTTTTTAATAAAAGTATTTACATGCAAAGAAGTGCAGACATCGAATAATTTAAAAAAATACATCGCTTGATAAACAATATTTTTTGCCGCCTAGGGGCTACTGGTAACTTGCCGCTCCCCTTCCCTCCTATTTATTTTCTTGTATTTTTTACAATTTTATTTTATATATTTTACAATTTTAATGTTACAAATTAAAAAATACTTTAATTATTAATTGAATGCGATGCTAAAATTTTTTTTTAAACCACGCTTTCGTTTCTTGCTTCTGATAGTAACAAATACTAATGTAAATAATTATATTTATTTTGACAACAAATTTATAACATCATCAAAGTCCAATCTTTTGGTTAGCTCTGATTTGATAGTCAGAATTGCTACATCTCGAAGGCAAAATTTCATAATTTGCCAGCATAAAGTGCATAAAGTGCATAATTTTTTATTTTTTTCAAAACGAAAAACGACCTTTCTGCTTAACAGTTAGATGCAGGGATTGTCAAAAAAAAGGCTCAATGCGATATCAACATAAGGGTATATTATCTTGTCGTTCGGTGTCATGCAGCACTTGGCAACATTTAAGTATTGATTTTGGATATTCTTCCAATTCTTTCAAGAATCCGAAAAAATGTATACACTCGTTCACAAAAACCTTCGTTGTTGGTAGATCTTTATCATACAAATTACACAATTTCCTACTGTGTTCAGTAAGTGTCTTCACATCAAGGTCTTCTTTGCCATCACTAATAAAAAATTCAAACAATAAGTAGTGCTTATCATACACAGTTTTTCATTCTTCTATTACGATATTAATTTAATCTGTCAATAATTATCATATTGTAAGTATTGATTCTGAAATTTTCTCTGCCAATTAACTGTACTTCTCCTTCTCGGGTTTCATCTGACTGGATTTCTCGTATCTTTCTCCTGTTCTTTTCATCTTCATATATCGAGTTACATTTGCTTTCGCTAGTGCTCGATTTTCATAATTGTCAAATTCTCTTCTTATACTTTGAATATACTCTGAAAATGATCCGTACAATACTGATATAGTTGATAGGTCAATCTCAAATGATTGCAATTTTTTACTTCATATATTAAATCGAAATAAAAGATCTCCATATAAAAATGACAAAAAAGCCGTTTCTAACCTTTAAAGTCGAAGAATGTAATTAGATGCTTCACATTACTAAGACACATGACTTATGGTCTGATGAATTCTCGTGGGTTTTTAAATCCTCGTAATCATCAAAGCCTTCTTTGCTAATTTTGATATTCCTCCAAAAAGTTGACATGGTATACAAAAAAGTTTGCCAGAACTTTCTGAGTACATTAGGTAAGATCGTTTTATTTTCTGTCCATTGATTAAGCTAGTTTCAAACATAGTTTGAGTTAGATAGCGATGTTGCCTCCAATGTATCTTTTGGAGCGGCTAAAATCTAATTTGGAAATGTCTTCATTTCTTCTATTTTTTAGGACATACTCTCAAGTGTTATCTTTGATAGGCCACAAAGTAGGGTCATAAACCATAGCGTTGCTATGAAGTTTAGAATGTTTATCGTCACACATATCAGAGTGTTTCATAGTAGTTGAGCTTGGCTGAGGCATTGTATTAGAAAAAACTTCATTGCCGACAAGTTTAGCAAGATTAAGTCTACGCTCAGTATTGGAATGATTAAAATCATCTTCTTGCTGACTGACATTCCAATTTCAATGTTTTTTTACAATTTCGACCTCATTAATAGGTGTTATAGTTAGGTGTAATTCATTTGAAGGCAAGTTTTTTGCTAATTCACATTTTTGGATTTCCACGTTGGTTTTGCTATCAAATGATCCATTTCCAGGGTTGGCTTTCAAAAAATAATTCCGTCACTCATAGTTTATGATGTAAGTATTGAGGTAGTAATCTAGTAATTGATAGAAACAAAATTTGTGTCAGTCGTCTTTTTTCGATTCAATTGTAAATTATATTTTCTAAGTTGTTATTAGTTTATTCTAATCAGAATAAATCAGTATGAACTGATTATAACTTAAAATAAGTTAACTTACAATTAACTTACGTACTTACAATTTTTGCCTTTAGTTTAGAATGAAGCTCCCGGATACTGACAATATTAGAACGACAAAAATGGAATAGTAAAAACGTTTATAAATAGTTTATTTTATTTTAATGAATTAATTGAAATAGTACCTACTTATCCGTCTAATAAGCCTAATTATCCATTAGGTTTTTTCCACATGTGCTTTTGGTATTTTTGCAAAAATTTGCCGCCCCTGAATTTTGCCGCACTGGGCTATAGCCCCTATAGCCCTCCCCTAAATCCGCCACTGAGTTTAAAGTCACTTTTAAGTCAGCCGCGCATCTCTGATTTTATACTTATTGTAACAATTTTAATTTGTTTATTTTAAAAGCACTTCTCCTACGTAAAAATGCGGGAACCAATCGATGATTGGTTTAAACTTAGTCAAGTAGGTTACCCCAGTTGTGGCAGTGAATTGTTGATTTTGATTACCGCTTTTTTTTGATTTGGTTTTCTTTTGTATTCGCCTTCAAAGAAGGAATTACAAATTAAAAAAATTAGACGACTCCTCATTTTGCGCTAAAATTGGCGAGTTCAGGTTTATGAATGAATAAAAATTAATTCATGATGGAACAACTCCAGCGTCGTTGGACTGTTGAACTTTGGTAGAACTTGTTAATTTTCTGGCGAGACTACTATCATATCAAGGTAACGAACTTTCTTGATTCTGAGTTCGTTTGACTTAAAACTACCTAGATCCAGGTCCAAAAGTGACTGCATCACTAAGTCTCATTAAAAAAGTGCACTGTAAAACCTATACTTAATCGTTTTTTTTGTAAGATTTAACAAAAATTAAACAGAATATTAAAATGATAGCATTTCGACCGTAAAGTAAACAATACATAGTATAAAATACATAGAATATTATTATTTAAGAACACAATGAAAATAATAGAAATTTTTGTATCCAATGCGTATAAATATTCGTATACGCTTAAAACTCTATCAGGTTAACGTTCTGTTTCGTTTTTGTTAAATGTTATATTTTACAATACATACTAAATACCACGCAATCTACTTGAAATTTAATTAATGGTTAAGTAATTAAGGTAGTGTAACTCGATATTAATCGTTCATCGCCTGATGATGCCATAGTATGGTGAAAACGCTTGAGATAATATATTGTAATGTTTCAAAAGTATTCGCACCCATCCTATACATTTTGTTAAAATTTTGGTTTTAATAAGTTTAAATTAGAAGATTGTAAATTGAGAGGTGGGGGCGAATCAGAAGGCTTGAAGGCTTTTTACCAAGAATGACCGCACAAGCCAGTTGTGCGTGTTTTGGCTCTTGAGATATGTTTAAGATTTTATTATTTGGAGTTTGTGAGTAACATTTTTAATTTGGATATTAATAACATAAAGTTGATGCGTTGGCATCATTGCGTGTTATTTGAGAATTGAAATTATTTTGGATATTTTTGGTGATTTGCTGCCGAGCAGTAGTAAATTGATTGGTTTGATTGATTAAGAAAAGAAACAGTTAAGGTTATAAATTAGATTGAGTATTATTTAAAATTAAAAAATTAAAATTATATTAATAAGAGCAAACATGTGGAGAAATTGATAAAGCGACGATTTGGATAACGAAAATCTAAACTTTGATCTCTTTTAAGAAACATTGAAATTTCACATTTGATTTTGAATTATGAGTTTATTTTTGGAAAAGTATTTATTTTTTTTGAATTAAAATTTTTTTATTTTATTTTGAAAACGCTAGAACCCTTCGCTCTAAAATTATACCAACTATCCGCAATCTAGGGTTAACCCGAGGCAAAAACAAGGCAAAAGAAATTTCTACAGAGATTCCACTGCAATATACTGAAATCATATTTTTGTAAAAAATTATCACACACTTATTTGCTCGGAGTAGCCCCGATGTGCAGAAGCAGTTGAGATAAAATTTAGGGTTGAGAGTTTTTAGTTCGTAAAACAAAACTTTTAATTAATTCCAAAACCAAAAAACTTTTTTATTTTAAATTCAAAAATTAAACTTCGCTTCCAGTATCAAACTTACGATTTTCAATTATCAACCACACGCGATATCTTCCAATGCACACGTTGGTCTTATAAATTTTTAATTTTACTTTCCCATTTACAACAATCCAAATTCAAGTTTATTAAATTAATTATTCTTCATCCAAATTAATCACTTCCGTTCGGCAGCAAAATATTAAATAACTCCAAATAAATTTAAACTTCAAAAATACGCAATAGAGCAGACGCTTCAAAATCACTTTATTCAATTTAAATAAAATATTACTCACAATATCGATAATTTCGTATAAAAAATAACAATTTAGCGGGAATACCAAATTTTACATCCACTGTCGGCCATAGTTGGCCAAAAAAGCCCCTATCTACACATTTTTCTTCCCCACCTTGCACTCTTCCAAAATTACAAAATTAAAATACAATTTACAAAATTTTACTAAAAGAGTACAGGGTGGGTTCAAATCGTTTGTAACACGACAATACATACTGTGTATTTATATTGTGGTAACTTAAAACATTTTAGTTCTAAACAGTGTTTTGTGCATTTTTGGGTATTTTTTAAATATTGATATGATTACTTAATATTTATTTTTAAGTTTCTTTCTATTACTTTTTTTGTGTCTTAATAAATTAATTAAAAGAAATTTGGTAAAATAAATTATTCTATTTATTTTCAGTTTTCAGTTTAGTAATGTAAATTTTTTCTAACTTTGAGATTTTGAAAAATTAAATTTAAGTTTTAACTATAAAAATAAAAATTCGCGCATATTTAATTAAGACAAATTCACTTGGTTTCAATAATTTGGAATATTAATAATTTAGTCATTATTTGTACATCATTTTTGGTATTTTTGTTTTTTGTGTTTTCTTGTTTACTTAAATTTGTATTGAAGCGTACGACTTGGGAATCCAGATTGAAGATCCGCATGTGATTCAAGTGATAGCATGTGGTAGCGTCCAAAAATTTATCCATTATGACTTTCATTAAATCTAAATCATGCAGGTTGAGTCTTCGACTTTCCCTTTTAAGGTATCAAAACCACCTTCTAGTTGGCCGAGCATCTTTTTTTGTTTTCCGTTAAGAAAATATAGGGCATGAAAACTTCAAATTGAAATAAAACATTAAAAAATGGATGGAATGTTTTTCTTATTATTTTTTATGATAGTACATTTTTTAATATTATTTATGGTAAAAATGATTTCTGGCATTTAACCACCACGAGTATTCCTTACGAAGCGCATCCGATCGGTCCAAATTTTGACCACTTTTTCTAATATTAGTGGTTTTATTTCATAAATGGCTTGCTGAATATTGACAATATGACAATATTGACAGTCACCAATATAAGCTGTATTCTTTTTACCTATTTCATTTCCTTCTCAGTTGCACAACTGAGATGAAGTGAGCTGAGACAAACTGAGATTTACTGAGTCAAAGTGAGAAAAAGATAAGGTAAAAAGAACAACGAAAATTTACTACTAAGTGAATTTTGAATTTAATTATTTTGAAGTTTGGTAGTACTAACCAAATTGCTTTTTTATTATTGTATAATGTCAACATAAACTTCAAAAAGATGAATTAAAAATTTAAGGTGCAGTAGATATTAAAATGATTGCAATAAGTGACAAGTTTAATTCAAATCAACCAATCCGGGCCATTTCTCAATTTGTCTCAGTTGTAACATTTCAAAACAGCTAGATCAGTTTGGGTATGGAAGGGGATAATTTTGTCACGTAAAACTCAGTTCGGCACCGCACAGTACTTATGTCAACACGGTAAAAAAACACCCTTTCAACTGAGTAACTGAGTATCTCAGTACAATCTCACTTAAAATAGGTAAAAAGAATACAGCTATAGTGACAAAAAATTGTCACCATGACAAACTTTGTTCAATTGTTATCGCTATTGAAATGCAGCTAAAAAACACCCCTATAATTTCTTTTCTATCTTTACGCATTTCTTTCATAAATCTTTCTTCTCTCTCCGTTAATTCTTTCTTGTTTCGTTCTTTTTCTTGTTTTTGTAGTTGTGGTACCGTATAATCCTTACATTGCTTCTATTAGTTAGAAGTAGATTTTTTTATTTTTTACGTTAAAGTATTTATTATAAGTATTATATATTGCGATGTTTTATTTATTAAGCATACTCAAGTTTGATTCAAATTTGGAAAAGTTTTATTTGGATTAATATTTGTTTAGACTTATTTATTTAAGTTGTAATAACACTGCACAATATATTGCACATGCATTGTAGTATATAAGCAAAGATTTAAAGTAATTTAAAAAAATTTAGCTTTGGTGAGTATTTCATAAAATTAAAATGAAATATAATACGGGTATGCACACTGTAGTGATTAACAAAGACAGCATTCTAACACAAAAGATTACTTACGTTTAAATTTTGAAGTTGAAGCATTCTCTAGTTTTTAATCATACCACCTGAAGAAGTGCACAAGTTTTGCTACTATGCTTATCGAAAAAATTATTTAAGAACAAAGCAAAATATTTACCGTTTATTTACGATCGTAAATAACTGTAATATTTGGATTTCTGATTACTTAAATCAAATTTTAATCACAATTTTATAATGTTATTTTACATCTTGATAATTGGTCCACTAAAAAGTACATTTATTATTAAAAAAATTGTTAGAAAAAAAAAAAGAAAAAATCGTATAACGTTTTTGTTCAATTTTTAATATTATTTTGAATTTATTTTAATTTGGCTATAATAACAGCTAAATTCTTCGATATCTTTTACCTCCTTTGCAAATACTTTTCAAAAAAATGTTTTTGTTGTCATTCATAATTTCAGATCCCTAGTAGAATAATAACATTTTCTGTTTGGATCAATCAATCACAAATATAAAGACTATACAAAGACATTGATCATTATAATTCCAGTTGAAATAAGTAGCAGGAAAATTATAATATGTAGATCCTTTGAAAATAATCAGTACCTTTTTCAATGCTTTTTAGTCACCTGGTTAAACGGTAGTTTGCTAAAAATAAGTTTGTTCAATAATATTGTTAAAATGCCCTAATATAATACAGATATTATGTAAGGCCAAATTTAGTTACAAAATTCATTTTACGGATTTTTTTTAGTACCATTTAATTTTGACGTTTTTGCAAGGTCAGATGGCAAAATAATAGATAATTACGAGGTTGTATTTAATCGTAGTCTTCAATGCATTTACAAACCCATTTTAATTTTTTCATCGGCGTTACATAACAACAATGCATTAGAGAATTGTCGTTAATAACACGTAATGTTATTAATCAATTAAGTACTATTTTATTATGTTATATCCACTAGATAATTCACCAAGACTAATCGTCTAAAGATTAAATCAGTTGCTTTATTAATTATTACCTTTCATAATAAAATTATTTGTTTCATTCACACACAAGTTGTTTTAGGACAAGCAGTTGAACAAATTCTGTCAAGTTCTATATTTGTACTCAGAAATTTGCTTTTTGATCCAATCAAGTCAATTAATTTTATAATTAAATTAATTATAAATACAAGAATGTAGCATAATATAATTGTTTTATAAATATTATATTGGGAGTCGATTTCTTTCTGTTTGTTTGCGGAAATCTCTTACTTTTAGTATGCAAAAGTACGGATTATTTCCTAACGAAATCCTTCGAGCAATTGCAGAGGTTTGTATCTTTTCTCGCTATTTTCTATAATTATTATGAAAAAAATAAAATAATTATATTAATTAAAATTAATAATTAATGTGTACTGTAACCAATTGACAAAATATTGAAGACATAATTTTTCTTTGAAAATTAAGTTTAGTCATACTGCAAGCACTTATAAGGGATCCTGTTGACATTAGAAAAAGAAGTAAGTTGTATCAGTTGAATTAATGAAGTAATTTATTACCAAGGTTTTGTGAAAAAAGAGTCAAGTTGACTTAAAAATACACAAAATTATAATAGAAAAACTAGTTTATTCTTGTAACAGCCCGGGCGCCAAGAGAAATTTAATTCTTCCCAGGGCTTATTTTTTTAACAAAAGCCCGAGGCCGAAGACCGAGGGGTATTATTTAAGAAATATTCCGAGGAAAAATTAAATTTTCCCACCGGACCTAGGGCTGTTTCGACCATTATTGTTTAATACTGATTTTCATGATAGTATAATGCTAACATAGTAATATGTAAATAAGTTTTCCGCAAAAAATTGAGCAGAAATATGTGATTATCAAAAATGAAATAAGCTTATTTTTTTGACTAAAAATTACTTTTTTTGACCTTTTTGCCCTTAAAAGCGATTTCATCTATCAGTGTAAATGTGCAATGTTGAATATTTTTAACTAACAATAAATCATTAAATTTCAATTGACGAAAATTTTCACAATAAATTTCAAAATTATTTTGAAAACTATTTGCAATTGTCAATATAATATTAACTATTTAATACTATTTAAATATCATAACCTTTAAAACTCAATACCAGATATTTATTTATATCGGAATATCAAAGTTGAATAAACATGTCGTTAATAGTATATTATCTACGCGGGAGATATGAGATGCATTACCGGCGAAAGATTTAAAAGCCAGAGGGCCGTAGGCCCGAGGGCTTTTGAATCATGAGTCCGGTAATGCATCGTTATCTCACAAGTTTGATATACTATTTTATCTACTTCCTTGTTTAAATAGCATTTAATAATAAATAATAATTAAAATAATTTACACTTGACAAATGAAAACATAAAAAGCTGTTTATCTCGAAAACGAGACAAGATATCGAAAAAATAACTCAAAAATGTCCCCCCCCAGCCTTCACACCCCCCCGCCGAGAGTAATGTTCTCGCTACCAGATGCATTAATTAGCGCGCCCTAACTCCAAGAAATATTGATGAAAACTCGATTGAAACAAATAAAGTTATACAAGTTATGAGAAATCTAGTGATTGAAAAATAAAACAAATGAGTAATTTGTCAAAAAAAATTGTGTAATTTCATTAACATGGTTGATACTTTTGATGTTGATGAAGCCGCGGCAAAGCTTGTAGAACAACGATTGCCGACGAAATCAAAAAAGAAATATGAAATACAGTATTTTATTTTATTTTATTCATGTTTATGTGCTTGTCGTGTAGTTATTGTAGTTAGTGCCGGTATTACATATGTCAATATATAAACGTCAGATAATATTACCTCCCTTGGGAATTTTACAAATATTAATCAATGCAGTAAGTAACCGCGATCATATCCACGCCATTTGATGGAGATAAGTACGCATTTATTTACCGGAAGTAGATAATAATACACAAATACACCAATTTGTTTATATTAAAATCGAAACTTGAAGATATTCTTATGTTATTGCGAAAAATGTATGTCAGTGAGGTAGATGCATGTTACGGCAAGGTCGTGCAAGACTCCCATTAAAAATTTTGTAATTTTTCTAACTACTTTTCATTTGAAAATAACTTGCAACTTTATACCAAGTTTTAAATTTTTTTGCAACTGTGCCATATATTTTTTTTTGTAATTTTATATAATTACCTAGATCAGGACCTAGATGGTGTCCTGTCCGCTTCAACGAACCGTAGCTAAAACAATACAGCATACAAGGCTGTTTTAAAGTTTAGATGAGATAAATATCTATTAAAAAGTACTATTTGACTAAATATCGTCTATGAAACAGTAATATTCTATCTATTATACTAAGCGAATAGCGGATGCTAAGATTTATCTTCTAACATTTTCACATTTTCAAGTTTACATAAAATTTGAAAAAATTATTTTTATATTTTTTTTTGCCGCAAAGCTCTGAAATTATTCAGAATTCGAGAAATGCGGAAATTACTATCTACTATCTGATGCTAATATGACGAACAGGTTAGCTCTTAACCTCGTAGAATTAATTTGAATTTCACGTTTAATTTATTTTTGAAGATCTCCAAAACTCGACGTTCCCTTAATTTATTATTACTTCTTTACTATAATAGAAAATTAATGTCCAATTGTTTTTAAAGCTGTTTTTAATTGCTTTTATTTTCTTATTTATTAGATTATTAAAATCTTATTTTACAAATCATTGAATAATTAGGTTTCTTTGTGGTTTCTCAAGTAAAATAATTTTTGTGTAATTTTTTAAAAACACATTTATTGAATTGTTAGTTTTTTTCCATTATTTAAAAAAATAAAATAAGTTTTGTTTTTATTTGTTAGTTTTATTTTTCCAATAAACATACAAATTTTCAGCTTTATGAATATAGAGATAACTGATTATTGAGATTGAATATAACAATAGTGTTACCAAACTGATTGATATTATCTTCATGAATGAAATTTTTAGTGTAGGTACATCCGAAATCGCTTAGTTACGGCTGGGCTGCTGTTCCAAATATTGTCTTCTACTATGTATATTTTAGAAGCATTTCAAATTTTAATTTCAAGATCTATGCACGATAGCGCAGCAGGTAATTTACAATATTAGTAATGATAAATACAATAACATTAATTTAGAACTGTAAGTTATCCGACCTTCACATTTCATGTAGTATTATACTCTATCTAATTTAATATTTTTATATTAAAAATTAACTTCCGTATTTATAATATGTATAATATATTAAATGATATAGGTAGTTATTGAATAAATTTTTTTTTCAACCATCATTCTGTATAATATATTTAACAAAATTGTTCGAAAGAGAATAAATGTTTGAATATCTTAGATTGTTATCATTCACTTTTACATCACTGATCATTGAATCAGTAAAAAATAGAAGAGTAAGAAAAGGATTATTTAAATTAGATAAAAAAATACAAGAGTTAGAAGTAAGTGGACCGAATAAAAACCGTTCCTTAATAAGGCAGTGGCGGTTTTAAAGAACAGGCAAGGTAGGCCCGGCCTACCCAAAATTTAATGTACATAAATAACATTTTCTTTAAGTACAATATAATTAATATTTTTATATTATGGACAATTAATATTTGTTATTTTTCATTATTTGCACTTAAAATTGCAATAACAGCTGCAAAAATTAGCGTGTTTTATATTTTTATTTGTATCTGCTTCAAAGTATTATAGTGTAGGCACTGACCTAGCTTGGTCCATATAGAGCAATGTAATAGTAGGACCATGACGCCAGATACAGTAATACTATTATGGCTTCAATAGCCAGCGCTTAGGCTCGTGCCTACCAAATACTTGCAGTTATATGATACCTTGCCATAAACAGCTTTTCTTATCGGACACATGCGAGCGACATTTAAAAGCTGTTTAGATGACAGAAAGAATATTTATCTCAAATTAAATAAATTAATTAAATAACAAAAAAAGAAATTAAGCGGTATTTTGCACTTTGTAGTGTATTTTTATTATTGCAAAATAGTTTAAGCGGTAGGTATTGTCGCCTATCTTCACTTGCACTGTTATCAATACAAAAAGACATTCTTGATGAATTATTAAAAACGAACACATTTCACGACAATGTCATAGACAGATTTGCGAAGAGCAAAAATAAGAGAATCAATCATTGTTTATAAATACTATAACATAATGTACAGTTACTCGAAAAAGTATTCGGACATTCCTGTGTTAGCAATGTAAATTGCTCCTTTTGGACACTGTTTTTATTATATAAAAATTGTTTTTACAGCAATACTTATAAGACATTTTTTGTTGCAAATTTCATTATCTTCATTTTTGTTTCTAAACATTTTTTTATTTTGTCGCCTCGTTTTCGACTAAGTAACTTAAAACAGACTCGGTAAAACTTTTTCACAAAATTAAAAATATACAATGGTTTTCTCGAGGAATTCTCATGTAATTTTTACCGAGACTGCTTTAAGTCACTCTGGATCGAAAACGAGGCGACGAATAAAAACATGTTTGAAAATAAAAATGAAGGGAGTGAAATTATCTACAAAAAATGCCTGAAAATTATTTTTGTAAAAGCCATGTTTTATACGCTAAAAAGAGTTTTCAAAAAGTACAATTTACATTGCTAATATAGGAGCGTCCGCATACTTTTTCGAGTAACTGTAAGTAATTCTATTATTTAAATAAAATGACTTAATAGAGCATATTATTATAACTCAAGAAAATATTCACATCTTCCACAGATTTTATCTATTTATAAAATATTGCTGGCCTATCGAAAATTTTTCCCCACGAGCCGCCACTGTAATAAGACCAATTTTTTTAAATAAAAAATTTTTAAAATTCTTGTAATACTAAAATGAAAGATATTATTAGGCTATTTTTAGTGTTAAATAATAATAAGTTATATTAGATCGTCATTTAGATACACATACTAGCAATTGATTTTTGTCAAATAATCGCAACGTTTTATAATAATTTAAGCGAGGTGGTGACCACCTGAGAAATTTGTTGTTTCGCCTGAAGAATTCGTTGTTCTTCTAGAATGACATTGAATGAAGAACTTTTAGGAATTTTTAGGTATTTTTTTGTATTTGTAAGACATTTAACAATGCATTTATTATTATTATTATTAGTAACGGGCTGTGGCATATGTCCCCACTGCACTGAAGCTTAAGCTTATTGTGCACCCATCCGAGTGTTCCTCAAACAACTGCGTCTCTTCGACCAGGTCGAGAACACAGTTGAAGGGAAATAGTGCTATCTCCTCGGTTGTTGGGTAAGGTAAACCGAGGTGACGCAGCCTGCTCCTGGCCAAGGCAAAGATCCTCCGCCAGCCCCACAATGCTGAGGTGCCTTTTGAGGCAGCAGTGCCCTGTAAAGAGACCCACTAACCTTCTAAGTTGTTTTCTACTCAACATGAGTATTTTGTTCCTTTTGGAGTCACTGGACGGTGCCCTTATGAACATACGCGATTGCCTCAGTCCAGGTAGGTCCACCCAATGTGCAAGGTGTTGTTCTGCTAGTATGTCCTTAATTCTTCCCTTTGTGGTAGAGTATGCGATCCCGCAGGAAGGCTCCGGGTCCATTAGGTTTGCGCAAGCGGCCTTCCTAGTTAGAGAATCCGCTTCTTCATTGCCCTTGATGCCCTGGTATCCCGGCACCCACATCAGTGTGACGCTGTTGCGGAGAGCAAGTCTTAGCAGAGCATCTTTGCATTGTTTGACAACCTTGGAGTGTAATTCAACTCTTTCCAAGGCTCTTAGAGCTGCTTGGCTGTCAGTCATGATACAGATTCTCCTCTCTGCGAGGTTCCTCCATACCAGCTCTTCAGCACAGACCAATATAGCAGTTACTTCTGCCTGAAATATAGTTGCAAAAGGTCCCAGGTTAATGCTATAACAATGCATTTACGATGTACAAATTTTTATAAGAGAATAAAACCAAAAAATATATTCAATTTAGTAATTGAATTAAATCGAAGAAATTCAATTTAGAAACTATAGATAAGCTAAAAATAAAAGGTTATCCAAATTTTCCATGACATTCACGACGAATGAAACATAATTTCTGTTTTTATAGTATTTCGTGGTAATTGTAGTAATAATTTTGTAAGATGAGATATTTTTTTTAGCTTGCGCAGGGAGGAGAAAATCTCGTACGAGAACCATCATCATTTATGATGGTAGTTTGACTTGCACTGACTAAAATCTTCCCCCTTTCCCCCACCTCTACCAAGATGAGATATTTAAATGAATTTTTATGAAAAAGAAATTTTTATCCTCAGAATTAGATCTTGATATAGGTCTTAATATAATTAAAATTTTTACATGTCGTTTAATTTTAAAAATACTACTACATATTTTGACGCATTTTTGTCAGATGTACGTTAAAATATAACAATAAGTTATTGTTTTTATGAAATTTGGTAACGATATATTCGTAAAACTGTATGGGATCGTAGGTGTTCCCAATAAGTTCCTATGGATATTATTAAAAACACTTTAAGTTGCCTCAATGAATTTTTTAAATATCTCAAAAACAAAACCAATAAAAAGCACGAATTGTAACAAAATTTTGAATTTTGTTATTTTTTTTTTTGGCTACACCTTGTATTTGCATTTTTAATAATACGAGAAGATTGCGAGCCAAGACGTTTGAGGTGCATGACGGGAGATAATAAAGAAAAGGTGCGGGGTGATGAGAGAAAGAAGAGCCAGATTGGGTAGACGAAAAAGTTAGTTTTTACCTTTCGGGTAATTATCGGTGATTTTTTTTTGTGTAGTGAGAATTACCGGAGTTACCACCGCTTCTTCTTCTGGATTTACGCCAATTTCCAGGAAATTGTGTTCTTTAGATTTTTTTCGTCATTGGATTTCTTGAACACCCGGAGGATTGAGCGATAGCGATCACTCACCAGCAGCAATAAGATAAGCTTTTACCTTATTACTTTCTTTTCGTTTCTTTCATCTGCAAAGCTGTACAACACCAATAATTTTTTTTGATAATCGTCAGCTGCGTTCGTCGATATAGCCGACGCTCGCTTCAAACATTTTTTGATTTTTTAATCTAGTTTTGAGCTCAAGCACCCTTTTAAATGTTCCAAATATTGGGAGTATTTCATTTGAGAATTGCTGGGTGAATGTTTAACCTCTCACGCGCGTTCGCTCCCCCATAGTAGGAACATTTTTTTGTTACGAGAGAGAGTGTAAACTTGTTGCGACTACGCCGGATTCATCCCTGGCCTCCGCAAAGAAATAAGCTAGTTTTTTCCATCTTTGGTATCCTCACGAAATAAAAGGTTGAGAATTTCGATTTTCAACCGTGTGAGAAAGAAGAAATTGCTGGGCCTTCTCTAAAGAGTCCCAGCCATCCATTTTTTATTGCAAGATTATAATTTTGGATCTGAAACTAACAAATTCAAAACTCTTAAACAAATCATAATGCCGTTATGCATCTAATAAGAAATATAATTCGACAAATATTCTATTTTATTAATTATTAATATTATTATTAATAATATAAATATTATAAATAGTATTAATACTATTATCATTCGTGTATAGGTTTAGAACATATTTCACATTTTTACAATATATTTAGTACAAAATCAAAATCTAGAGCAATACATCTAAGGCATCTAGCCGCAGTGTACATTATATTAAAACTAAGCAAACTAAACAAAAACGTTAAAATACATAGGTACATAGAAAAATATTATTAAAAAAAACAATAAAAAAGACATTGATATACATTTAACAAGGTTTGAACTTTTTATAAATGACAAATATTTAAATAAACAAAAAAATTACTATGTATATGAAAACAAAATGCAATATTTCTATAAAATTAAACTCTTACCGATTTTATTATTGGCCAACCCATATTTTTAAAAACTTCAAAACATTTTAGTTCTAAAATGTGTTATGTATTTTTTGGGTTTTTTAAAAATAGTGATATTTACTTACAGTATTCATGTTAAATTCTTGGAATTTTTTAGATAAGTTTTTTAAAAATAAGATTTAGAGACAATTTTTCAATAGTTGGATAAACCTGGAATAACTTTACATCAAATTTATTCGACTATTGTAAAATCGGCCCTGAAAAGGTTAGTACAAATAATGTAGTTTTAAAAAACTGCTTATCTGGTGTTATTAAATAACCAAACCTTAAATATGTAATTAGTAAGATTGTTCCTCCGCTAATAAGATACTATGAAATTGTTAAAAAAAGTTATTGATTTGATTTCGGATTTCTAGGTAAGGTTATTACATCATAATTAAATTAAATTTAATTGATATAATTATTTAATTAAATTTAGAGGATGTTTCACTAATTTTGTTAGAAACCACCAAGGTGGCTATAGTAACTAATTGCGAAATAATTACATTTATAGTTGTTGGCCGGGGTGGTCTATGAATGTATAGGAAAGGTGACCAATTATTGCAAAATAATATTTTTTAACATTTACAATTTATTTTCTTGGAGTCTCTGGACCAGGGAAGGCTTTGAGCAAGATCCAAGAAAATTAAGGTTCATTATGAAGTATTTCGAGAAAGAATAGTTACGATAATAAAATCTATTAAAATATTTTTAAGACTGCATTGAGTATGCAGCAATTTTTGAAAGAACGTCCAGAACCAAATCATTTTACCGATAGCAGGTCTTGTAAAATTTGCATGTTAGTAAGTTTCAAATGAAAACATTTTTCTAGCTTCTAGCTGTCTCTGAAAAGGAATCCGATGCTTAGCTCGAGGTATATCCCTATTTCCATCTGGAACAGGGATTAGATTAGACAATGTCGGTCTTAGAAGTATTAGTCGATCGGTTTGGTCATCAGGTCATCATAGGTTTTCATGCTTGCGCAGTGCAGACAGGTTATCCACACATGCAATTCTTAACGAAATTATTAAAGGTTTTCTTGAAACTGTAAACTCTTCTAGCGTTCTGGATGATGATGATGATAAGAAACCAGATTAGTTCCTTGACGAAAAAAAAAGAGCTTTGATGTAGGTCAACGTGCATGAATATCTTTGCTCTAAGTCGCTTGGGAATTTCGTGTCAAATGGACAGTTCGGTAGAGACCAAAGCTGAAACTTTAAAATATAATAAATATAACTGAATATAATATTATTATTAATTCTTGGCTTTCGCTGTAAAGACTCTGAGTTCTTGGGTTAACCATGAAAAGGGCTTAAGTCTTTCTAGTCTATCTTCAAAAGATCAATTTTGTGCATCTAACAAGGAAACACCCTTTCGGTGCTATTTAGAATTGATGTCTCTAAGGAAGAAATTTTCACCATTCCGGGTGCAAACCCTACCCAGTTCAAAACACACACTAATACGCTTACATAATTTATTATTAAGTATTACAGTTTTACTTTTTGGAGAAGTTCTACAAAACCAACAAAATTCTTAATATTTTATTGAAGTAATTTTTATGAGTTCAAAAACAGTATTTCGGGAGGTTAAAAATTGATAAGCCTAGTATTAAAATTTTTTCTTATAAAATCTTTTTTTTTCTTTTTTTAATATGTATATTTTCGGGTATTTCTGATTAAACGATAATAAAATGCAATTAAATTTAATAGCATTTAAGCAATATTTAATTTTTTAATTAATTTATTTTGTAAAAAAGAATTGCATTAGTACAATAATAATTAATTAGAACATTTTACATAATTTAATATGAAAATCAAGTTTGAAGTGGTTAGTTGAATATTTGAATTAAACATGGTGCATTTACCGTAAAAACGTTTTATAAAAATCATAACAGTTTTATAACTACAAGATCTCCTTTCTTGAAAGATTATTTTTTATTTGAATTTTTAAAATTTGATAGATTTTGTGTGCTTTTAGCAACCAATGATGGGATTATAGTTTTACTAATTTTACATTAAAGAAAAAAGAGGACTGTTCTCTATAGTAGATGCTATACGTAATATGATAATATAGAGAATATTAAAGTGCGGTTTGTTGGACTAAAAATAATAGAACAAGTAACACATTCAAGTGCAATAGTAGATAAAGTAACATTCTAACAACAAAGGTAGATACAGTACTTTGTTTTTGCAATTGGAAAGCATGTTTGATTTATTGTAATTGAAAGTTTGCTAAATTATGTAACTTGTTAATAATTGTGTTTGACTTTATATACTTAAATATAAATTAAAAATGCGTCAAGTTTTCAGTTTTACTTAACTGTTAATATCAAAACTCACTTATTCCCAATTTTTGAGTGTTTAAATAATTATAATAAATAAAATATTAAAAACAAATTTTAAATGTTTCGTATTCATTCAATACTGCGTTTTGTGTTTGGTTAATTTTATGAATTAATTTATTTATTTGCAATTATTGCAATATTATATTTTAATATATAAATTATTAACTTGCGAGATATTTATATTTAATAGAATATAAAAATAAATTAATAAATATTGTTGTTTAGTTAACTTGTTCAATTAAACACCATTGAATATCAATATTATTATATTATGCAATATTAGGAATTAAAACAATATAACAGTTAATTATTACCAACATATTATTTTTTACATCATAAATAAAGTCTAGGCAGATTTATTGTCGAACAATTCGCCGGGAAAGACAAAATTACCATATTCAAGTATATTGCGATGCCCCCCCTGTATATTGCTATGCCCCCAACTTTGCAAATTTAAACAATTTCACCCTCTAGTGAAAATAGTCGAGGTAACACAGATTTTTAACTCAGCAAGAATCTCTTAACTTGAAATTGTTAATTAAAATTGCTCAAATTTTCTTACTTTGAATGTGGTATTGAACTTTTGCTCCATGTATGCGTTCCACATGTGCTACTACAGCTGGTCTAACAAACTTTGCTGCGATGCACCTTTGCACATAAACCAAAATTATCACTCTCTTCAATCTTTCCAAATTTATTATCATCACTTCACTTTATTAATCAAAAAAAAAACAATACGTCAACTCAATTTAAGTTATTTAATAATTTTTTTAAAACAATTAAAAATTTAAAATTTTCATTGCAGGAATGGTTTGTCATCCGCTTGACGCAAAAGCGTCAACCCAAGTGTTGTACAACAAACAACCTTCAAGTCCTACTCCTTCCAGTTCTTGTTCTTCCTATCTTTTTATTTACATATCAAAACTTAACAAACTATTTTATATAACATGATTAATAATAAACATAAAATAAAACAAACTCAAACTCCAAAATAATTTACAAAATAATAAAATTAATGTTTTTATAGCATTTCGAAACACGACAATACATATTTTTTTAATTTTTAATACAAAATTTATTCAATTTTAATTTTTATCGTGAGTTCAGAGAAGACATGCAATTAATTATTAGCAAGAGACTCTTTTTATTATTAAGTTTCGTTATAATTTATCGTATAATTTTATTTTTAATATTAATTTTCCGGGTACAGTCACTTAACCCTCATCACGATTTTCAAAATTTCAACTGCACTATAGGAAAGAGAACACTATTATGGGTAGAATACATAAAAAAAAAATGAGAGGATGTGGCATTAATTTTCGAAAAAACGGCATTTTAAAGTTATTAAAAGTAGGTAGTTCTAACCCGATACACCCCGTTGCAACGTGTCGAGCCACGGTCAACTTGCACGTTCCTTTCCTATTCTTCATTTTGTTGACGGTACGAGTACTTTAACATACTCTTAATGTTGTTGTCATTTGCGGTCGACACCCGAACGAGTTCTATGGCTTCGAGTTCCACCCTTGGCGAGTTCTGTCATTCTTCAGGGATTTTTTTTAATTATTTTGCCTTACACAAATATGTCTAATCATGCAGCCGTGTTAAAAGGTGTATCTAAAATACATGTAAATTTTACATCTTTAAAATCGATTTTTTCGAAAATTAATGCCACATCCTCCCATTTTTTTTTTATTCTACCTATAAAAGTGTCCTCTTTCCTATAGTGCAGTTGAAATTTTGAAAATCGTGATGAGGGTTAAGTGACTGTTCCCAATTTTCCTTATGGTCAACAAAATATGTTGTTACTATGCAAAAATTTTATCTCATCTGGTAATTAATGCTCATGCGTATGGGACCTAAACTCGCCTTGTTTAACTTTGTTGTATAAATTTTCCCACAACAACCAGAATCTTCACAAAATCTTCAAATTTTCTGTTTAAAAAACACTTCAACTTCAATAAAAACAACCCCGATCAAATTAAAATCCACTTTTTTAATATTAAAATTTATCAAAATATCAAAATTATATGCAACGAACAAATATAATCACGTCCGTCCGCATTCAGCTCAATGGCCTGAAGCCATTTCTCTCACCTCATTCGTTATTTTTACAAATAAATAAATACATTTATCTACAGTACGTTTACAAATTTACAATTAAAACAACACAAACTTTAAAATAATTTACAAAAAAACTAAAATAATGATTTTTCGGTTTCAAAACAAGACAATATGTATATGGTATATTAAACAATATAATTTATGTATTTACATATTATTACAGGTACAACATGCTATTTACATTAAAATTTTGCACCAAACTCTGATCTCTCTAATCTGCCTCTGATTGGAAAATTCTGTTGCCAACCTAAAAAAAGTGTGTTTAAAGTATTTTTAAACTTTGCTGCGAAAGTAGTATTGAAATTATTCACGTATGACGAAGAGGTCATTTAACCTACTACTAATAAGTACTTGGTGTTTTACACATTATGTATTACAAATTGAAAAAGTAAAATGGCTTTGGTTGTATGATTTGCATGTTATTGCTTGTGTGGATAATATGTTACTCGACCAACATCTCGAGATCTATATCTACACTCGTGATTAATGAGTTTTTTACTCTTTCGTCAGATAACTAAATTATTATTATAATTAATTTTTAATAAAAGTGGAATATCAATAACATTTCGTTAAATAAATAAAAAGAATGTTTTTTCAGTGCTGTTACTATTAATTTTTATTTATTTATACGTCTTCGGCTCAGTTTGTACAGTTGCAGGTTAAAATAGATAGTTTAGGTTAATCAATAATATTACATAAAAAATATCTATTTGACTTAATTTCCACACTTTGCACTCAACTTGCAATTAAACAAGTGAGTCATACTTTAGCTGTATCGCAGTTTATTATCAGCAATCAGTAATAAGCTTAGAATTACAATACATAATATATTATTGTAATTATGATAACATGGTCATTGGCTTAGAGAATCTGATGTCTAGTTAATACAAAGCATTGGGATTGTCCAAGGATAGTGCTTCGAATTTCAAGCTGAAGAGCTAACAAACTTTTTGGACGCGGTAGTAAGCATTTTCAGGATGAAATACTGCAAGCTGACTTGACACTTGACACAGAGTTGCTAGTGGTAAATTACACAGGCACAAAGTTTTTGCCTGATTTTACACTAGAGAGAATTAGACAGAGCTGGAGATTCTATGAAGTGCCATCTGGACTGTTTGGTTCTGCAAGAACTGATGGTTAAGGGGTAATGACACTCTAGAGATACAAAAAATAGCATAATTTTAACAATTTTTTATGACCTTATCGTAAATGCAATACAAAATCTGTTTAAAGGTATTTATTGTACATATTTTAAAGACAAATTTATAATTTTTTTTTTTCAATTTTTTTACAAAATAGCAGCGTCAAGTCTCCGCAAAGGAAACCTCTCGTTACAAATAGCGTTCCGCGGCCGGCAAGAATTCTCCTACAATTTTTGACTTTTAACAAAAAATAAAAAAGATTTCAATTCTATATAAGATTATCTCAAGAAGTACGTAGCGAAATTAAAAAATATTGTTTTTTGTAAGAACAGTGCATGATTGATTTCAAATTTCTGTTTTTGTTATAAAAATTACATGAAAAATTGCTTATAACAAGAAAAGTTTACAATATAACGTAAAATCCCTACGTACTTCTCTAGATAATGTAATTTTATAGCTACAGTTAAAATTTCAAAAGAATTGGTTAAGATTTGTTAAAATTATGTTGCCGGCCAGTTTAGAAAAGGTAGTTTCTAGATAAAACGTTTTAAAGTTTTACATAGCATTATTTCATGGAAATCTTTTATTTACTTTTAATCTGCAATACCTGTACCATATAATTGGCTTTCTATATTGATGTTCTGCTCTTCTTCTTCTTCTCTGACTGATTTAAACAACAACCAAGCCTTTTTTGCAGCATCAGACAGCAATCGCTCCGAGAACTTAATGCGGCATGCATCAGCTTCCGCGCAGAAATTGAAGCAATTGGGTCCGATTGTTATACCCAATCCATCCATAATTTTTAAAATACCGCTAATACCATCGTTAAATATACATACACTCATTATTTTAAATAATTTTTAAATCCAACTGAAAAAACTCAAACTCAAAGCATCGGGGTTACTAAAATTGCAATACTGATACACTAATGCACAATTACAGCCGGATACCACCCGGATTAAATTGTTAAATTGTAAACCGTACATATTTAAAAATATTTAAAAATAATAAAGATGCACTCTAGTTTATTATCTTTTGCCGACAGTTGTAACGCTCTAATATCATAGAGTTGAGTCATTTATTGCATACTTCCTACCGGGCTTTAAATGCTTATAGCTCCGAAAGTATTCGGAATATCAATATGAAATTTTAACACGTAAATTTTAAGATATTGAGCTATTAATTAATGCAAAAAAATTTTTTTGCATTTTTAAAAAACTCTAGAGTGTCATTACCCCTTAAAGTAACGGGAGTCTCAGCAGTGGTGCAACCAGGATTTTGTAATAAAGGGAGGGGGGCTAAAGGATGCGAGCAAAGCGAGCTGTGCCGAAGGCGTGCACCGCAGGCAAAAAATTTTCGGAAAAAGGGACGTGGTCATCTTATTTTCGAGTAAAATTGTTGTGTTACTACTGTTACCTACCTTAAATTGAAGTGAGAATTAAAGAACGGCATTTCCGAAATAAATCAGGGCGAAAGATATATCATTGCGTTTTGTTGCTAATTTTTTTATTATAATATACCTTTCTTTATTTTCAATAAATAACAGTTATTAAGATTAAGAATTGAAACAGATTGCTAATTATTCATAGTAGTGAAGTTATTTTGTATTTAAATTTTTGAAATACCAGTAAACACTAAAAATCCGTTGACCACGCTTCTATCTGCGTCTCTCTTTTGCGCCGGACCACCCCTGTTAGCCTTTAGGTATAACAGGGGCGGCATCTCAAAGTAGTGCCCATAGGCGACATTTTGGTAAATCCGCCCCTGGGGGCATGAGGATTCGAAACCTAAATTAACTGGCTTGGCTGATTAGCTACCAACAAGCAACAAGAAACTACACTAAAAACAGTAACTAAATACAATCATATCGAACAGTCAAACACAATAATTTTTTTGTTTTAAAAATTTTTTCATTGCACCGGTAAAAAGAGGCTATGGTCATTAAAAAAAAAGAGTGTCTGGGAGGGAGGGGGCTATAGCCCCCTAGACCGCCCCCCCTCTTGGCTGCGCCACTGAGTCTCAGTGTTTCCCTGTCTGTTGCTCTTTGGAGCATTAAAACTCTTCCGTTAATACAAGTAATACTAAATATTCTAAAAATAATTTTAATAAATCCAATTTACTCTTGTAATTCCATGCCAATTTCAATTAAATTTTCAATATTTGTACAGTAGTACAAAAATAAAAAAAAAAGCTATGAACACTAACAGGGAAACCTGGAAATGTGTAACATCAGAAATTTAATATATTCCAATATTAGACGACTGCAAATTAAAAATTTTAAACATTATTATTATGCCTTTAAAAATTATGGCTGTTTTAATTTGGAACCTTTCACTAAGACCCAAAATATGAGTAAATGTATCTATAAACTACTATAATTAATAGTTTTCTCGTGAGATAAAAATATTTTTAATGGTAATTAAAAATTTATTTTTTAGCAACATAACTATTATTAATTCTATTGTATGAATTTTAATAATTAGGCAATATCTAAAATAATAACATTAAAGCCTGTTACTTATTTGTAGGTATAATAAACAGCGATGAGTAAATATCTCAAAAAAGTTGTGTATACATGGTCGGAATTCTCTTGGAAGTTCAATGGAAATCGTTAGGAGTTATTATAATTCTTACAAAAATGTGAAAGACCAAAAAAAGCAAAAATATTTATATATTTTTAAAATAAATATTACATAGCTATGGGAAACTTAATTCGTTGCCAAATCCTTCTTCTATTATTGTAAAATTATAATAGTTTCAGCAGTTTTTAAAATTGCAAAATTAAAATCTTTTTGAATATTATATTTGTTTTACACCACATAAATAATTAATTAATTAAAAGTATTCAAAAAAATTCGAAACAGTCGACTATATTTCAACCAATACCATCTCTCAGAATTTTCAGCAATTAACAGTGTAGTCGCTTGTGTAGGTTCTATAAATATTTCAAATATACTACTACAAAAATTAATGGTTTTTATAATGAAATAAATTTTTTTTAGCTAATGCTAAATTTATAATTTAAATGGTTATTAGATTTATTTTTATAACTTTAAGAATTTTGCAAGAATTCACATCGTTTGGCTTTTAGTTTAGAGATGGCGCCGGAAGTTTCTTTGAACGCTTTTTCCTTACGCACCAAAAAAATTTAAATTCGGAAATAAGATGTTTGAGTTTTAAATAATAAAACCTCATCTACATAATAATTTGTTGTTAACAAATCCATGTGATCAACAAATAAATGATTAGAAGAAAAACAAAAAATTAAAAATTAAGTTTTTCAGAATATTCTCATTTCATAGTTATTATTTATTAAAATAGATTGTGCAAACTTTAATTGCTTTAAAATTTTAATTCTAATTAAAATCACGCATGAAATAATCACACCCGATTAAAGTTTCTAGTTTAATATTCGCTACATGACGATAGCAATTAACGATAATTGAAGACTTATTACAATTTTGTGGTACACATTCGAAAATATTTAAGGTAATTTGCAATCATATTAAGCTGTTATAATTAATATTCTGATAATTAATCATATCTTAAATTAATTTTAGATTTTGAACCGTAATTTTTTAAATTCAAAGATATAATTGGCAGTATTTTTAAGAAAATTTAATGATAATTAATTTATTTATATCAAATTTAATTTTCCACCATTTTTCACAATTATCGATTAATACCATAAATTTTTTTAAATAGCAGTTCATATTTTTTTCTTCTATTGTAATTGTGTAAATGACAGCAAAAAAGTTTGATACCTTATTAGACGCGGATTAAGGTTGGTCCAAAATATTGAGCCCCTTAAAAACGAGAGTAATTGCACATACGAAACCAAACTTGAAGTAATTAGTAAAAAGTCTCAAGTTGTTTTTTTGAGGCCCAAGGCGCGAGCCTTATATATTAGAATCTTCGAAAAAAAAATTGATAATGTAAAATCGAGTATTTTATTATCTTGTTTTTATTAATTTTTAAGCGGTCAAGTTTTGAAATGCCTATAATATGTCGAGTTTCTCTAAATTTACGCTCCGTGTAAATTTATAAATTTGTAAACTCAATCGGTCGTAATAGGCCGATTAGCTTGAGTTCCGGCCTTACCGCCTCATGCAATAAAAATTTGTGTTTATGCTAAATGTGAGTTTTTGCGTTTTGCAAAATCAATATTATGTTATAAATAGTAAAAACTAATGATTTTTGTCAACCTATCTGATAAAATTGACACTTTCAATTATTGCTTTTAACTCGAAGGTTAACTTGATACGAAAGGTATTAAAATTTTTATGTTGCGGTTTAAATTAGACAAGTAAAGAATCTATCAAAATAAAAAAAAAAAAAAATAGGGAGTTGCCACTTAAATAAGTTGACACGTCACTATTTGAAAACAAATAATTTTGGAAAATTAAAATAAATGTTAATATAATGTGTTGTGTCAATAAAAGTAAGTTTTAATTTATATATGACGTTTCGAGTTTTTATTGATCCATTAATCTTCTTCTACTTCGTAATTTGGAACTGTATTCTGTTATTACTTCTGTTATTATTACGTTCTATAAACAATTGCATATACTTTAGTAGGGGGCTAACCTTACTAGATGCATAGCCCATATGTAGAACTTAGGCTAGGCTATAGAGATTGCAATTTATTCACCGAATAAAATATCTACGAACATAATACTTGCTAGAATTATTATTCATTAATAGTAGTTCATATTTTATAAATATATTGTATTATTTGAGAATATTTGTATGTTTGTAATAGAATCAGAATTATATTACTATAATTTTATTTCAATGTTTTATTTTTATAATTTATATAAGAAAAGTAAGAAAGAACTATCTAACTGTTTTATATTATTCAATCATAACAATCCCATCAAAAATAATCATAAATCATTTTAGTTGATAGTAAAAAATATTGCGGCTTGACTTTTTAAAAATAGATGTAACAAAACATTGTTACAAATCGGCATACCTTTACAATGTTGAATTAACATCGTCACCTGAAAAGCAAATAACATAACTTGGGATATTTTACAGCTTTCAGTTGACACTTTACTGACAATAGAGGAAAGTAGCTTTACAATTTTGTGAATTTATATACAAAGTGAATGTTATTGTTCAGTTAGGGTGTTGAAATGAAACACTTGTGCTTTCAATAGTTGAGTTATTATTTACACACAATTTGCTGAATTATTGTATTAGCCGAATGTGTAATTCATTATCGAACTTCTGTAAAACGTTTTAATTTTCACAAAACTAAAAACAAATAATTTTTGTTATTTATGAAACTGGTAGAGAATTAAAACTAAATTTTATATTTATTATAAATATAAAATTTTTGTTTTATACTTTATACGGGTAGTTGGTGTAATGAGTAGAGGTTGGAATTCTGAAGTGCTACAAAATAATTTGTGCAGAGGTTTGGATTTCATGTTAGTCGCTGGTCCTTATTTATGTTTAGTCAGTATAGTCAATTAGTCAATAATTGTAGAAGGCAAATAGTAGAAGAGCATCTTACTAACTGAGACAGTGTACTAAAAGAAGCAAGTGCGCTAAAATTAAAACCTGGCTTAAATCCCGAAAGGAGTTATTTATTTTTTAAAATATTACGTATAATTTATCTTTAAAATTTATTGATAAAATTAGATCAAAACTGACGATATCATTGGTTTGTCTTTAATTATCGCATTACAGGTAAATCTAGATTAATTTTTTATTATTAAATCGAATTTTATTATTGTAATTTATTATTTTTAGTAAATTCAAACTTCAAACATGTTATCCAATTTCCTATTATTTATCAACTCCATAGCTGTAAATGGGATTATTTAAGTAAAATTATTTTATCCGACACCTGCTTTTGCCACACTATCAATATGAACTTGCAAGCTAGAATAAATTAGTTAACCATATTAGTCGTTGTAATATAGTACATATACACTCGTGTGCTTATAATTAATTAGTTAAGTGTTGAGAAGTGGTTAGAAAATGTATAGGTAGTAGTTATGCTGTTGAAAACGTTCTTAAATGTTTTGCAAGATTTTAATACTTTTTAAATGTAAATTTATAAAAAAATAGCAGGTTTACGTTTAATCTAAAATTACGTGTTAAAAAAGAACTATTTCTAATCCATATGAAATAATATATTATTATTATTATTATTATTAGTTGCCCTGTTCTCAGTGGCGGATTAAGCTTAAGCTAAGATTAAATTTCTGGTATTTTTATTATTAAATGGTCAGTATAAATAATAAAGCTGCAGTAGGCGGCTCTAAATTTGGCACTAGTAATAAATACTTAGTATGTAATAATTCTTTAGGATTATGTAATGTAATTTTATGTAATTAATTATAAAATCCCAAATATCACACCGTCGAGTGCACATTGAGGGAGATCCACCCTCTTCCTAGTAGCATCTTTTGAGAGTAGAACCAGTCTAGAAGCACATTTTTAGTGAGTACACGGCAAATCTCGGATCCACCTTAAAATCTAGTCATCTAATCGTGGTAAGAATTTCCGCCTTAGCGCCGAATTTTAATGATCCTCTTATAATCCGCTCGTTGATGCTCAATTTATGGACGCCCGTTTAAAATACCATATTATTTAAACTACAGATCATTTATTTAAAATAATGACCAATTGATTAAAAAACTGACCAAATAATTACAAGCTCTTATTCGATCTTGGTGATTATTTAACAATTATAAAAAAGATTGAACTAATGCCAATTTATAAATGTTTTATGTTTGATAGGTACAATTTTTAGAAAATTTAAAATTTAAAGTTCTAGTATACAAAATATAATTTTCTTTTAAATAAACGAATTTTGAAGCTTTTCAAAATTTGGAGGCCCCAAGCGCGCGCTTCGTCACTGCCTGTTTTGAACCATTTAGTGAATATGAAAATATGGTTACTGTCAGACAACGATCATCTCGAATATCAAAATTTCAACTACACTATAAGAAAGAGAACAATTTTCTGAGTATAATGCAACAAAAATTTCGGAGGTCCATGCATTTGTTTTCGAAAAAACGGCATTTTAAAGTTATTAAATGCAGGTAGTTGTAACCCGATACACCCTGTTGCAACGAGTCCCGTCGCGGTAAACTAGCACGTCGAGCCCCTCTCCTTCATTTTGTTGACGGTACGAGTGCTTTGATATACTCTTAATGTTGTTGTCAGTCGCGGTCGACACCAGGACAAGTTCTATGGCTTCGAGTTCCATCCTTGGCGAGTTCTGGAATATATTCTTTAGGAATATTTTTAAATTGCCTTACACAAAATGGGCTAATCATGCAGCCGTGTTAAAAGGTGTATCTAAAATACACGTAAATTTTACATTTTTAAATTCGATATTTTCGAGAACCAATGCATTAACCTCCGAAATTTTTGTTTTAATATGCTTAGAAAACTGTCCTCTTTTCTATAGTGCAGTTGAAATTGTGAAATTCATGATGATCGTTGTCTGACAGTTTCCGAAAATATTTGTAATATTTCATGATATGTATTCTTGAAGAAAAGTAGATGACTGGCAAAACGGTTACAGTGCTATCTTCTCATACCAAGATCCATAGATTTTACTTTAGTGTTTTTTTTTTGTATACATCACCAAATGTAGAACTTCTGGCTAGAAGGTTTTAAAAGTTAGGTGTTAGGAAAAATTAGTGGAGGCTTGTGGTATTATCAGTGGTAGTACCAAAATTTTTCTAAAGTTTGAAATCATTGTATGAATATGAGTATAACTAATATTTATGAGTTTTTCAGTCAAATTCAAACTTTAGTTTCAATTTCACATCCATCAATAATGGATTGAATGGATCATAAATGAGATCAGGAATGGATTTCAACATCATAATGAGTAAAACAATTTCATATATTAAATACTGTTATACAATAAGAAATATAAAATAAGTACTTAATATTATTTCTAGTGACAATTTTACAGACTACGTAAGCAGCTTACAACTTCTGTTTGCTATTGGATGAACATAATAAGTAACGGGTTTTCCAATAGGAACGGGTAGATTTTGATAGTTCATTGCGGTCATGTTTTTGAAGCTACATATGTCAAACTTGTTGTTTTTATTCAGTGATAGTTAACAAATCATCATACTAAGTTACAGCGTCGAGAAACACTTGCGAATGATAAAATTTTATTATCAAAATGGAGTTTTCTTTGTGGCACCGATTCCCACGTTGCGCCCATTTTATAGTCGTCCTTTCCAGTCGACTATTCAACGTTTGGTAGCCAAATTTAAGCCGACAGGTTCAGTAAGCAATCAGCCAATACCCGTACGTCGACGAAACCCAAGATCTGATGAAAACATCGCCGCTGTCTGTGAGAGTGTTCAGGAGAACCCTAGGCAGTCAATTCCGCGCCGTTCACAAGAACTCGGCCAATTGATTGAAGAAACCCAATTGACGCAGGAGCTGAAAGAAACCGACCATAGACAACGCCGTGTGTTTGCTGACTGTGCTCTGGTGTAGTTTGAAGTAAACCCAAATTTTAGCAAAAAAATCATTTTTTGTGATGAGACCCATTTTTGGATTAACGGGTACGTCAATAAACAAAATTGCCGGATTTGGGGCGATGCCAATTCACATGAGGTTTACCAAATGGCAATACATCCGCAGGAAGTCACTGTCTGGTGTGAATTTTGGACTGGTGGCATCATCGGTCCGTATTTCTTTGAAAACGACGATGGCGTTGCCATCGCCATCATTGGAGAGCGCTACCGATCGATGATAACCAATTTCTTTTGGCTCAAATTGGATGATATGAATGTCGACGACATGTGGTTCCAACAGGACGGCGCTATGTGCCACACAGCTAATGACACAATAGAACTTCTACAGCAGCGGTTTAGTGACATGGTAATCTCACGCACATGAAGCGTGAATTGGCCACCGAGATGGTGCGATTTGACCACGTTAGACTTTTTCTTGTGGGGTTTCATTAAGTCCCAGGTTTAAAACCAACATTACCCATGCCAGTCATCGAAAATTGAACCTCTTGGGTACGCGCTACTAAGCGTTTCTGCGGTGGCCATTTGGACTATGTTATCTTTTATACATAATGTCATTGATAGGTCTTTCAAATAAAAAAATAAAAAAATTTGTTGATATCTCACACACAACTTGTTTTATTCAGTAAATAATAATTCAGTAATAAATAAAAGGTAAAAATATTCAATGCAAAGTTGTTAAGCAATTTAGTTTCTTATGTAGTTTTGTCATGTACAAGTTATGGCTATTTGTTTTTAAAAATCCGGTTTTTATAAAAATTGAAGTTGCTAATTTGGTTATTTAAATTTATTGTATTCTGATAAAAATATTTATATAATAATAAATAAAATAGAGTGTTTTTCAATAAGGACATAACAGTTTTGTATTTAATTAAAATACAGAATAATTGTGATATCAGGTTGAAACATATTCCAGGTGTAATACAACATGTTAAATTTAAGTATAGAATTCCATCTCGTTTATATGAGCACGTTTGCAGGTATTTCATTGAAGCAATTTTTTACCACTTTTCCACACGTATCGGCCGTAACCTTGGCAATTTCGCTTTTAATATTGCTTCTGAGCTCTTCTAACGTTGTTGGCTTGCTAGCATAAACCAACGACTCAACGTAACCTCATAAAAAGAAATCTAACGGCGCCATTCGGTGGCCATTCGACTACCTTAAACAGATCTTCAATAGATCTATTCTTTGACTAGCTGTATGACATATGGCACTATCTTATTGGAACCACATACCACTGATAACAAGTCCATCCAATTCTGGCCAAAACTAGTCTTCCAACATGGCACGATAACGAACTCCATTGACCGTAACCTGGCGTTCATTTTTATAGGCGAAAAAATACGGTTCAATCACACCTCCCGCATAAAATCCACATTACATGGCCACTTTTTGCGGGTGCAATAGAGTATCTTGAAACACATGTGAGTTTGTTACTTTGGCCATTAAGCCAAAACTGAGCTTCATTGCTGAAGATGATTTTTCGATTAAATTCAGAATATTTTTCAAACTTTTGCAGACCGATGTGGACCGAGATATTCCCAATTTTCTGTAAACAGAGTTGAATCAACTGATTTGGCTCATTTTGAACTGAAGCACTTACGGCTGCGATATTTTTGGTACTGCGACTGGTGCGTTGTCTCACTGGCTCAGGAACATTAAATAGTGAATATGTTGACTCTAATTTATCCATTATAGCACGCACAGCCTGTTTTGTCGGGTGGGACGATTATTACGACCAAAAATTAGAGTAAGCGCTCTTATAGTTACGACCACCGACTCCGGATTTCGGTAGTAATTTTAATAATATCCAAACGTTGCTCATTTGTGAACTTCATCATAATGAAAATGTAAACCTTGACTGACGTTTTGACATTGACAGATCATAAAAAAACTTTAAAGGTACGTTTGTATTAAAATACAAAATTGTTAAAAGAAAAATGAAAAATAATTAACAAAAAAAATAATAAAAATAAAAATAATTTATAACCAAAAGAAAATTAGTTTCTTTATGAAAATTTACGTTATATTTCGAATTTGTTAAGTCTTTGAAGAAATTAAATATATTAAATTTCTGTTATAAAACCAAGCCTAATAAAATACTTTTTAAATGTGAAAAAGTGAATTAATTTATCCCAATTAAAACTTATAAAATAGTGATATGAAATTTGGTTAAAATATTACCATAAAAATATTAAAATCTTTCAAAATTTTTTTTAAATATATCTTTCAAAAGTACATTATCGTAGCTGTATGACAACGAAAGAATTTTCTTTTTGGGGATTGAGTTTTGTGGTATATTAAAATCACTTTTTTTAAGAAAATTCTTCTAAAGTAGTAAAGTTTTGAGTTTTTTGTAAGCTTTTCAGAAAATACGATAAAGAATGTAGATATTTTTCAAGATAAAAAAAATTATCTTTGACTTGGTTTCTTCTTGACTACATAATATAATATATCTGAGTGTAGGTAAGTACTTTTTTTTGAAACATCGATAAACATGAAAATTATTTTTATCTAAAAATAACCTGTTTTTGGGTATTAATGTATCTGTTTTTTAGTTTAGATATCAAAGAAAAACTTTAAGAGGTTTCAGCTACAATATTATTTTATCTTTAAAATTGAAGGGGAAATTACTGGGAAATTTCGGTGTACAAGTAAAGGGAAATCTGAGGAAATCAATAAAATCTTAGGAATACTATAGATAAATTTTTCTTGTTTTTGGTTTTTTTAACTTTTCCGACAGGAAATCTTAAGACAATCTAGAAGAAATCCAGCGAAATCTTTCAAAAATCTCCCATTAAAAATCTAATAGTATATAAAAATTTACCTTGCGATTCGCTCGCGTTTAAATGTTTTTTTAATTTAAAGCAGTTGTTTATGATCTTTTTTTGTCAATGACCCGAATTTCGAAAAGCATTCAAGTTATTTATAATACTTTTTATTATAGCTTTATAAGACTTGTAATTAGTGATCTCAAAAATATTCAAGTAATGATTTTCAGAACAAAATTAAGAAAAGTTTACAAATTATTACTTAATATCTTCAAAAGTATTTTTTTTTAGTTTGAAAAATAAAAACCAATTAGCAGACGAAAAAAGAGGTAATGCTTTTGTTTATATACTACAAAAAACATTAAAAAAGGTTTCAGAAAAATATTTTCAGGGCGGATGAGTTTCCTAATATCTTACGTTTTTCATCTAATTGCACTCTACTATTAACTTAATGTTACTGTCTTTAATTTTACATAAATAATTTTTAAATTAGTTATTATAAGTAGTTGATATTAAAAGTGCACTCACGATTGATTAAAAATTAATGTTAAAAGTGATTGGTTAAAAGGTATTAAACCTTATTATTAAATTAAGGTGTTAAAAGGTATTGGTGTTAATAGTATATTGATTCATTAACATTAAAAGGAAAACTTTCTTATTTTGAATAAAGCAAGCAATTTCTCCTCAAAACGGTCAAAAATCCAAACTTTAATTACAAAATTGTAATTTTGTGTTGAACCTACCTAAGAACTTTTTTAAAAGTTAAATTGGCGGTATTTAAGTTTAATTAAGAATTGACAAGTAATCTTATGTTATAAAATTCTTATTTTGTCTGTGTGTCACAGAATTATGTTTAAGCCTGCTGATTTAAAAAAAAAGTTTATCATAGTTTCTAGGCGTTTTATAGCTATTTTAAAATTACCTCATTGGATGAACCTCGTGAGTGTCTGTCGTGAATGGATTAACGAGATTTCAATTGGCATTGAATGAATTGAAAGCGTTTGAAGAATCGATTTAGCCACTACTATAACATAAAAGCAAAGTAAATAAAATTTAGTAATGTGAAGGATACAAACCTTAACTAAAAGTACCGAGCTGTGCAAAATACAATTAACAATTTAATTTTAAAAATTCTGATATATTCTATATAGTTCTCGGTTTACAAATAATGTATTCTGAAATATTAAAATGCACTTAAGTAAAATATATTAAGGAGTTTAAAATAGTATTAACTGAACTAAAGTTCTGAGTTAGAAAAGTAATCTGTAAGAAGCTTATACTTATAAAGTAATTATCAAATTTTTGAACGTCAATTATATTGCAGACACATAATAGTTTTAATTTTGAAGAATAATTTAAGAACATCACATAGTTATGTATATTACACGTCAGTTGTCAAGATTGGATGAACCGTGACGCAAAGAGCGAAGTTAACTCATGAATAAATTCAACTTGTTATAACATAAACAGTAGCAGTGGCAGTTCAAGTTTTGTACTACTATTTGGTTTTACCAATCTTATGCGTGAGTGAGTTTGCTATCAGTAGTGCTTTCAAATGCCGCTGGAAAACCCATAGGGGGCCAAACAGGTAGCGTACTATGACAGTTCGCTGGAAAATGGTATAATCTCAGATAACATTTAAAAACTGACCATGGGAGGTCGTGTTTTAATTACTTATCATTGGGTTTGATAGTTTAAAAAAAGTGACACAAAGCTTCTTGGCACTTACATTCTTTAATTATTAAATTTCAAGCTAAAGCATCTTTTTAAAAAATGTTAAAAGACATAAGCACGAAAGTATATATAGAATACGGTCTATTGAAAATTTTTGTCGGCAAAGTGATAAAAGGTAAAGCCACTATTCTGAAAGCAAACTACATTCTTTCATCTAACAAGTAACGCGTTTTACAAATCTAACTATTCAGTCGGCATGTATTGTATTTATGTATGTTCTATGGTCTGTGATGACCCGCTACTGTATTCAATTTTTTAAATAAAGATTTTACTTAGCATAAATATAAAATATTTTTTTAAAATGCACGCAGATTATCATTAATTTGGGAAGCTTTTTCTTTTCAAAAACTAATTTCAATTAAAACGCTCTACTCAAGAGAAATACTCATCCTTAAAAAGGACAAACTTGATTGTAATTTGGAAGTTGGTGTATTGTATGACGTTGAGGCAATTTTATACCAAAGTCTGATGACTGGCTAAATGTTGTTTCTCACCGTAAATCATTTGGCTTGTTGAATGCTTATTCAGAAGTTAGTCTAGGTAATTAAGGACATGCATTGATTAATTGATGTGCTTACACATTTTACACCTTAAATTTATAGTACGCGTCCATCTTATTTAGAGCTTCTCTTACTAAAACCAACAATTATTAATTAATTAATCATTATCGCAATATTTTAAAATGTTATTAAAATAATAATTCACTAGTTTTAGAAGATAATATACATTTTTAATTTATAATCTATACGTACCTAATATTAATAATTTATTATAAATTATTATTACGATATCATATTATAAAATTTGTATACTCGTATAAATTACTTTCTATTTTATAAAAAATAAATCAACTCCTATTCTTGTAACGGACAACCTATACCTAAATCATATCAAAATATTTGATATTTGTCTCTTTGAATGGTAACTTATGAATAAAAGTAGGTAAAAAATGTTGAAAAATTGGAGCTTTCTTTTATTTTGTTTTTTTTTTTCAAAACCCTATATTTTTAAACGAAACATTTTACAAAAATTCTGACGGCTCATTCCGGATAGGAAATTTAACGGGCTACAACTTCTGTGTAGTAAAAATTTTTAAAAAACTAATTCTTTTCACAGCAAATCTGAAAATAATAAGCAAAACAGCTACAAAACAAAAAATTAAATTCACAAAATTATTATTTTTATTGAAAAATTATTTTATTATATTATATTGTGGTGTTTCAAAGAGATTCGGACCCACCCTCTGCATTTTGGTGAAATTTTTATGTTAATTATTAAGTTGAAACTTTGTAGGATTTGCTAGGTGGGGACCAATCACAGGAAATTCAATGCTTTTTTGCCAAAAATAGCCGCATGAGCGGTTGTAAAATTTTTGGCTTGTTAATTTTGTACGAATGATTTTTAAAATTGTGAGTAATATTTTCATTGGATTGGAATAAAGTGATTTTGATGCGTATGCATATAATTGCGTATTTTGAGATTTGAATTATTTTTGAGTTTTTTGATATTTTGCTGCCAAACGGTAGTGAAGTAATTTGATTAGTATTTTTGAGCAAGAACAACAATCATAAATATTGGAAATTTAATTTAATTTAATTTGGAAAATAGAATATATATATTGTGGTGTTTCAAAGGGATTCGCACCTACCCTGTACATTTGATGAGAATTTTATTTAAATGGTTTTAAGTTGTAAGATTGTGGAATTGGACAGGTGCGAGCGAATCGACGAGGATATGAGCTTTTTGCCGACGAGCCGCGCGAGAGAGCGAGCGGGCCGATTTTTGGCTCGTTAATTTTGACTCAAGTAAGTTATTTTTGAGAATTGTCTTAATTTTGAGATTGTGATAATTATTTTTGAATAAATAAAGTGATTTTTGTGCAAATGCATTATTGTGTAATTTTTGGATTATTTGGATAATTTGGATATATTTTGATGAATTGCTACTGAACTATAATTGATTTGATTTGGAAAAGAAGAAATTCAAATTGTAAATTTGAATTTGCATTTGTTATTGGAAAATTAAAGTTTATAATATTTGTATGAGCGAACGAGTGTTGTGACTGATAACTCTACGCTTTGGATAAGGCAAATCAAACTTCGTGCCTAGCGAATAAAATTAAGAATTTATTTTATTTTGCATTAAATTTAATTGAATTTGAATTGAATTGGAATTAATAATTATTTTTCAAATTTGAAGAGGCTGGATACATCGCAATATATAGAATATCAAAAGAGACGCGTATGGTGTGCTGATATCACATTCGACTTGATAAATAAAAATTATAAGTTCAAACCTCGAACAGACCATCAAGTTTTAAATTTTGAATAATTGCAATAACAACCAAGTAAAGAAGAACTTGATTTTTATTTAAAAACTTGAACGTGAGGCAAAATTTAATAGCATCTTTTGGTACCACGGCATTAGGATTTATTGGTAAATTTTGTTTTATGAACGGCCGAACTTTTCGACTCTAGAAATATTCTAACTGCTCTCGCACACCAGGGTTACCCAAGCAAAACAAGTCTGTGGTATTTTTTAGATAAAATATCATAGCAATATATCATTAGCACTGCAGGCCTAGCAGGCCTAGCAGGCCTGCAGTGCTATCGCGAGCGTATTCCTCTCAATCTTCCAACCCAATTTTCTTTAGATCCTCTTGTCTTCCTCTTATTGTTATGCCTTTAAATTTAATTTTCCAAATGTCGTTTGGTGTTTTATTTTTGTTCATCCTTACTAGATGTTCCAACCATTGCAATCTCTGCTCCTTTATACATTCAACCACGCTCGGTTGTCCATATAATTCTGCAAGTTCTCGATTTGACTTACTTATCCATTGTCCATTTAAATAGTTCCCACCGTAGATCTTCCTTAATATCTTTCTTTCCCACACCTCCAGCATTACTTGGTCATGTTTTCTCATGGTCCGGGCTTCCGCTTCATACATAACCGATGGTCTTATGATTATTCGATATATTCTAGTTTTAATTGTCTTAGCAAACACTTTACCACTGAGGATAGATTTTATTACTAAGGTTAAATAATAATAATAACTTTATTTGTTAACTCTATTTGCAATGAAAAATAAAATATAGATACAAAAGGATAAAAAAAATACAAAAATGAAAAAGTAAATACATTTCATAAAGTCAACAAAGGGGCAAAACAATCAGCAGAGCTGTTTTTCAATTTCACCCGAATAGTCCGCATTTTGCGCAAGCAGTAGCATTTCCTTGACCACGCTTTTAAAGGAACGGCTGATACCGCCAGTCAAAAACACGTCTGCATACCTATTAAAGACTTCCGCCGTTCGGTACTCAAAGGAGCCCCGAAACTTAGTCGTCTTGTGAGACGGGATAGATAAATTCCCACCATAGCAAAGATCTAGTTGATGGCGTTCAGATCTTTTTACCATCAACTCCAACAGGTATCCCGGGCCACCATGTCTATACCAGTTGTACAAGAACGAAGCGAACAGAAGCTCAAAACGAGCAGGAATCTTGAAATTCACACCAAATTTAATAAAAAAAGGGGTAACGTGGCTACCAAAGTCTATATCACAGGCAAATCTCATGCAAGAGTTCTGTAGAACTTGTAGTTTATGTTTTAGGTTAGCAGTAAAGTATCCATAATAAACCATGCTGCAGTAGTCCAGGTGACATAACTCCAAACTCTGTACCAGCTGCAACTTAATCGTTGGAGGAAGAAGATACTTATACCTATATATAAGGATTTCAGTTTGTAGTATCCAATACCACAAATCTTAATGACGTGCGCTTCAAAGCTTAAGTTACTGTCGCATATTACGCCAAGGTCCCTAACATTCTCACTAAACTTCAGTACGGAGCCATCAAGTTTAATATCAACAGATCGAGTGTTGTCGGCCAGAGTACAGCAGTATGTACTTCCCATGCGTAAACAAACCGTTTTATTGGAGTTAAGGATTAACCCGTTGTCACCTGACCAGAGTTTAATAGAGATTAAATTATTATTCAAAGATTGAACAATACTGAGAGATATACTCGAGAGTCATCAGCATACAAGTGTACACCGCAATCGGAAGAAAGAACGCTAGGAAGGTCAGCAGTAAAAATGGCAAAGAGAAGCGAACCCAAAATGCTACCCTGCGGTACGCCACTAGTTATGGCAAGCTCACCGGACAAGCCTGACCTTCTGAGTTCGACCAGTCAAATAATTCCACAAAAGAACAATAGCTGAGCCGGCACATCCGTAGTACAACAACTTAGAGAGAAGCAATTCGTGATTAATCAGTTAATCACATCGAAAGCCTTGCTGTAGTCCAAGAAAGCTACAATTGTAACCTTAGAATCGTCAATATTCTTGGCGATATCATTAGTAAACTTACTCAATGCCGTTGCAGTAACTTACTCAATGCCATTACATTATTAAGTAAGTACATTATTTAAGTAAGTGTTCAAAATGACCACCCTCATTTTCAATATACAGTCGTGATCGTTTTAAAAGATATTGCACTGTATTAATTATAATATTTTCTCTTTTGTTAATAACCACTATAGCATTCATGATTTACTTCATTAGTTCCTTTCCGGTGTCGGGCTTTCTTGTGTTGCTGATTGCTGTACACCAACGCACCTCATAAAAAGTAATCAAGAGGAGTTAAATTTAGGGATCTTGCTGACCAATTAATCATTTCTTCTCTTTCGATCTATTTTTCAGAATATGTTTGATTTAAAAGTTTTTTTACTAGAAGCCCAAAATGTGTAGGCCCACCATCGTGTTGGTACCACATTTTTTGACGTGCTGCTAGTGATACGTCATCTAGCAATATTGGAAAATCATCTTGTAAAAATCGTAAGTATCCAGCAGCTGTTAAGCGTAAGTTTTCTGGAAAAAAATAAGAACCAATAATGCGGCTTCCTAATATTCTACACCAACAATTTATGCTGAAACGTCTTTGACGTCCCGATTTCAGTTTTATCCACAGATTTTCTACTGCCCATTGGTGTTAATTTTTGCAGTTGTTTACACCATCCCTTGTAAATTGCGCTTTGTCGGTAAAAAAAATTTGTTTTTTTGTGATTTTGTAAATTTAATTTTTGTTTAGCTGCTTTTTTTATTATTTTTTGATTTTCTGTGAAAGAGATTGGTTTTTCAAATATGTTTACTAGACAGAAGTTGTAGTGCGTTAAATTTCCTATCCGAAATGGAGATTAGAATTTTTGTACGGTGTTTCGTTTAAAAGATACAGAATTTTGAAAAAAACCAAAACAAAAAAATCTTGAACTTTTCAACATTTTTTTACTTACTATAATTTATAACTCGAAAGCTGTTGATTTTAGACAATAAAAGGTTTAAATATAGTTTGTAGATTATTTCACGCTCCTTAAAAATGCACTAATCTATTTTTAATCAAAAATCAATATTTTCTGAGCAATGGCTACGTGAAGGTAGAAATTTAATAAAAGTGCTTTAAAGAGATCCAATTCTCGAATGCTTGAATTTAGAAAAAAAATTTTGTAAAAATGTTTCTTAGAAAATTATCTTCTATCATCACCTAAGTTACGTAAAGTGTATCCAGAGTATCCAGGGAATGTTTACCCTTAATCCATTTTCTGCTTATCTAAAAATCTTAAAAATTTCTGGAGCACCGTTAAGGATAATATAGGGTATCTTACCAGGAAAAATTTTGACTTTAATAAAGCATTAAGCATTTTTATAATGTTTGATTTTGTTCAATTCTGTATTTAAAATTAACGTTGGTTTGTATATTGGCATTTCCGAAATTTTCTTTTGCTATGGTTAACAGAAATTAGTTGATGACACCAGGAGTAGACGGCCGATGCTCTTTCTAAATTTTGGTCTGCCCACCTTTCTTCTCCAACGTCTTATAGACACGCTCTTAGTGGTTGCTTTTTATTTCGTCTTTCCACAGCAGTCTATTTTCTTGGACATCTCTTTTTGTGCATATGATTTGGATAATCATTAACTTTCTTTTTACTGCTATTTTTTTTATTGGACTCCATATAAATATTACAATCTATCCCGACTCGAATAATAAGCAACATGTTTGTATTAATTAATCAATAATATAGACATAGTAGAGGCCAGCACATTAGCTGACTTTTTTTATACACTATTGAGACCAGTCAATACTTCTGTTTGCTGCTTCAAACCCATCACAGTTTCCAAGCCGTCATTTACGTTGAGGTAGGTTTATTGGATCAAATCGTTTCAGTCTTCTTATAGTTGGGGCTAAGAGAAGGTCCGGTGTTAAAATGTTGGGGTGGTCGCCTAATCTTGTCTGGTATTTGGAGCTTATGACTAAGATTTCTTCCTTTACTGTTTTAACCTTCTGGTTAGAGAGGAAATAAAAGAAGAATTAAAAGCCAAAGAGCACGATGTAGTACATATATATGCAATTAGACAAAGAAGCACCAAAATTTTGCTTCCATTTTTCAATGTCGAACTAAAGAGAAAAGATAATAACAAGGACATCTATTTACTGCTATTGGGGATTATATTATGTACTAACCTTGATATTCTAAAACTCCGTCTAGAGAATTTACATATTTAGTCATTCACCGCTTAACGAATTATCTGAATCCCATATGTTTTCTTCTACATTAATTATCATATTTGAAAACAATTAAGAGTTTCTTCCACATTTACATATTTTCGTGTACAAAACAAACTTTGCATTGTTTGCGCAAAACAAACTTTGGAGTTTTTATGCAAAATAAACGACCCAACGTTTCAATTTTTTTTTGCAAAACATAGTTACATTTTTTGATAAGTATTCCATAATATCTTTTGTAGATATATAGCAGTTTTCTTAGTGTTAGTACTTTTCAGATTGGTTTTATCATGATGTGATAACGAATAGTATCTGATTTTTTTGCCTTCCGTAGGCAAAAAATATGCTTCGACAGCATACAAAGGATTTTGCGTATAGATATTGAGAATAGATATTAAAATTTGAGCTACTTTGATACCACCGCTAATGGCAACACTAAGGGAATCTTTCTTCTAACATCTTCAAAAATAAGATTGTTGTCTAATACCTAGATTATTTCTAGCCTTTTTAGTCAATATTTTTTGTTGTTTTTATGAGTGTAAGGGAACTAGCCCGACGTCTCAACCCCCCAACTTTATTTTCCCCATAGCCGACAGATTGATATTAGACTTTAGATCGCGGCAGTGCATCTGACGCGACGAGGATTTGAACAGTGGTTTCCCACTTCCCAATCTGTCGGTGTACGCTTTACGCTGTACCGGTGGTATATCAAAAAATAAGATACATTACTTTACATTTTTTATACCAAAACATATATTTGGATTAGAACGAAGAACGAGGAAATGCAGTTAATTCCTATTTTATATCCATTGCTTTAAATTTAGATCAGTGCGACTTCTAGAAATGAGTATGAATCTACAGAACATACTGAAATCTTTCTTCTTCGAATGCAGTGTGTAAGCAATGAACTTGACCGGCAATCAGATGACATACTAGGGAATATAATTAACGAGATGGTTTCCAGTTGCCTTCCTCTTAACTTACAGATCGATATTGGACTTGACTAACATTTGAACTGGGGTTTCTGAACCTTATTTTTAATTATTTACAAATGTAAAATATTGCACTCATCGTGCATTGAAGTTTTAAACTAAAAAACTAACACAATTAAGGTAAGAGCGGTAGACACATTGCCTGCTTTTTCGACCGTCTAGCCATCACACAATGTGTTTCTGACTCATTAGTCGTCATCAGTACCGCTTACTATGTAATCACTTAATTATGTGCACTAAACTAGCTTTAATTATTTATTTCAAAAAACTGTACTTAACGTAGCAGTTAGAGTGATCAACTGCTGGTGATGGGAACTGTCAGACAACGATCATCACGAATTTCACAATTTCAACTGCACTATAGGAAAGAGGGCACTTTTCTAAGCATATTAGAACAAAAATTTTGGCGGTCTATGCATTAGTTCTCGAAAAAATCGAATTTGAAAAATTTAAATTTACAGGTATTTTAGATACACCTTTTAACACGGCTGCATGATTAGCCGATTTTGTGTAAGTCTCAAAAATTTTAAAATATCCCTGAAAAATGACAGAACTCGCCAAGAGTGGAACTCGAAGCCATAGAACTCGTCCGGGTGTCGACCGCGGCTGACTACAACATTGAGAGTATATCAAAGCACTCGTACCGTCAACAAAATGAAGATCAGGGATTCGACGTGCTAGTTTACCGCGACGCGACTCGTTGCAACAGGGTGTATCGGGTTACAACTACCTGCTTTTATCTAACTTTAAAATGCCGTTTTTTCGAAAACGAATGCATGGACCGCCGCAATTTTTGTTGCATTATACTCAGAAAATTGTCTTCTTCCTTATAGTACAGTTGAAATTTTAATATTCGAGATGATCGTTGTCTGACAGTAACCCTGGTGCTAAAGTACCATGTTTCAGTTCATGAAAGGTTTAATTTTTATTATTTTTATTACCTTCTCTATGCTTCGAAACCGGCCCTATTACCTTACTACATTCAATCGGATAAAAATCAACGCTCAATAGCTACGTAATTCTTAGCTTTTCCTAAAGCTTCAAGCTAGATGGCGTGATCCAAAAGCCACCCAACGACTAAGTTTGCGATTTCGACTGTATGTACAGGTTTTTGACAAATCTTGAATATTACAGACCAATGTCCGACTGAGTATCCTAAATTTTGTTAAAGTAATGTCGAAACTTTTCTTGTCAAGTTATTGTCAAGTAATCGGCATTTGGAATATAAACGAAAGGCGGCTACCTGTCCCAATATGACCAAAGCCATTTACTTATTTTAATTAATCGATTTTTGATCTGTTAAAATCTGAATTCATTTAAATTGATTGAATCGTTAAACATAGTTGTTTTCAGAAAAATCACCTTTATCAACCGATAATTTAAATTTTTTAAATTAAAATTGTAATTCCTGGTTTAGACGTTTTTAAAAGCAAATGCAATTTTTTTGATCAAATAAAAAAAATCGCTGAGAATTTGAAAATTGTAATCCATTGTTAAAATTTAATCGCTGAAAACCAAAATTTGTTCGATATTTTATAAAAAAAAATTGTAAGTGTATGAGATGTATTGTACATAAATATATACAATCTTCAATTTGAGGATTACACTAAAGCAAAATTATTTCTTTGTGTATCGTGCCGACCTTAATAGGTAGCGGGAAATTAAAAAGAAGTGTAGTGAAAAGAGTCACTAACTATAGAAACTAGCAGGTATATGAAACACCATACATGCACATATACGCAGCATACAATATGAACAAAGATACCTAACCAACTCAAAAAAAAATTAAAGATTTTACATTATTTTTTTTTATTAGAGATGATTCAGATCAGAGAAAATTTTGAATTAAAATTTTAGAAAATATTAACTAAACAGTAAAATCAAGAAGAATATGAATTTTAAAATTATCTACCATTATCTAATTTTTATTTGGGATTAAACATTGCCATAGTATCCCTAATAGGTGGATAACATATAATTATTATTATCGTGAATCCATGTATAATTTTTGAGGAACGTGGACTTACCTATTGTACAATTTAATATTTTTTAATAAATTTACTTTAACATACTATTGACAATAAATTTATTTTATAGATATGTTACTCTAAAATTGATTGATTTGAACAGAAACTTGATCAACCTAACATTAATGAACTATCTAGTAATTAGACATTTTTATTCCGACATTGATGTAGGAAGATTTAATAATTAGGCATACAATTTTTTTATAAAAATGTAACAACTACATAGAACTAAAAGCGGCGGTCGGTTCATTAAAGAAAGTGTCGCTCTTTCAAAACGATGATGGATGACACATGATTATCTGGATATCGCTATGAACATCGTACTTGTATAGATACCATGGTGGTCTTTGTTATAAACTTGGCGGTTTATTATTTTTTAAAACTTGATGTGTGATAGTTTTTTTTCATTAAAATTGTTTTTAACTAAAGTGACATAGCTGAATGATTAATAGTAAATTTATCGGAAAAGTAAACATAACAATGTTAAAATTTAAAATTTAATAAAAAATAAATTTAAATTTTAAATCTCTTTAATTAAAAGTAATGTACATACATATATCGACATTTACTACCTCCAAGATGTTGCCAGAATATTGCGGGAGAAGATGGTTGTCTAAGCTAGAAGATCGGACACCCGACTGCGGCATAGCAATCCAATACTCTAACTGCTAGCCTAAGACTTTGACAATTTGGTTGAAGCATTTCTTGAACTTAGAGGTATCATTCCTTATTCTTAATACGATGGTTTTAAGATAATGATTTGAACCTAGCATTGCTTGCTTTATTAGTATATTACATCCACGATATTATTATTTAAATGGATATTTAGTTTACAGTATTTATTTGTTAAGAATTTTGCAATTTTCTATTGTTTTTGCTCAGAACAACTGCAAACAATACTTTGGAACCTTAACAAGAGCATTAGAGCTTATAAATAAGTACGTGACTTAGTTATTCAATTCCAGTTATTCAATGGCTTCAATACTTTCCAATTCATTGGCAGGTTGCCCAAATGATTCTCATATCAAAACCCGGAAGACTAATCGAATATGTAAAGTCATATAGAGAGATCGATTAGCCTCCTACCGCTATAGTTGAAACTGCTTAATAATATGTTTGTTAAACTGTAAAACTGCTTAAGAATAAATATATCAACACTACTAATAATATAATATAAGTACTAATAATATAACTTCTATTTTTTTTAACATCATCTAAATTTTTGATAGAATTTAAGATAAACTCAAAGAACGAAGACAAGGATCAAAATTTTAAAACCTTATCTAATTTACAGACATTTCTGGTCAAATTTCAGAATGCTCAAACGCAACTATCGATACTAAGCTTAGGAGTACTTCAGGGTAACGTAATTGGACACGTTTTTTATGTTTAGCATTTGGCTAAATACTGGAATATTTTTCGAAAATACACAGTCGTGATAGCTATTTATTTGCAATAAAAAAAGTAAACCAGAATCTGGTTGCAAAAATGAAAGATCTAAATAAATGAGACAAAATTATTACAAGTAATATTCACATTCAAAATTTCTTAATAATCATCGTGTTTTTCAGATGGATGACGTTAAATACCTACTTAGAATTCCACTTAAATAGAGCAAAAAATCAGAACTCGCTACTGACAATAAATTTCTAATTTGTAACATAATCAAAAAGCGAATATGGAATTTAGCTTTTCGGTGTTTTGAATTTTTAATACAGAAATTTGTCAACATTTTCATTCTGAGATCTTAAGAATATTTTTAATATCTTCAGTTTGTAACAAAATTTTGAATTTTGTTGTATTCTTTTGGCTACACCTCGTATTTGTATTTTAATGATACGAGAATATTTCGAGGTAAGACGATTTGGGTGCATGACGGAAGATAAGAGAAAAGGAGTGCGGGGTGATTAGAAAAGAGCCAGATTTTGCGGACGAAAAACGTGAGTTTTTACCTTTGATTTTGGGTAGTTGTCGGTGATTTTTTCTGTAGTGAGAATTACTGGAGTTACCACCGCTACTTCTTGAAGGTTTGCACCAATTTCAAGGAAATTGTGTTCTTTTGATTTTTTTCGCCATTGCATTTCTTAAACACCTGAAAAACCGAGCTACAACGACCACTCAGCTATTTTCAACAACAGCAATAAGATAAGTTTTTTACCTTATTACTTTCTTTTCATTTCTTCATCTGCAAAGTTGTACAATACCGATATATATATTAAGATGACTCTAGCTGTGCAAATCTATTAAATTTTCTTATTCCAAAAATTATTCTAGCTGAGTATCCATTAATTAACATGAGACTCCTCAGTGTTTAAAATTTTGTAAATTAATTTAAAATGCTCTACTATTCCTTGCAATCTGTGGCCTTGCAAGCGCACATGGTATTCCAGCTGGCGTCTGGTCAAACAAATTTGCTGCAAGGTAATTTAATGCATCGACTAAATTATCGCAAATTCTTCAACAATTCCAATTTATTTAACAATTTGCACTGCACTTTATCAATTAAAATAAAAACATTAAATCAACTTAACTTATTTATTAATTTTTTTTAAATACAACAATTAACAATTTTAATTTTCATTGCGGGAATGATGTTCGTCTGCACGACGCAAAGGCGTGAGCCCAAGTCTTCTATCCAAGCCCCACTCTTTTCTAGTTTTTGTTCTCCATACCTTTATTTGCATAGCTAACATTTAACTAACATTTTTATGTACAATGATAAATAAATAAATACTAAAACAAATTTAAACTTTAAAATTATTTGCAAGATAAATGAAATTGTGATTTTTAGTGTTTTGAAACACGACAATATATATATTTGATAATTGTCAGCTTGAATATGCTTTGAATATTTTTTCATTGATTGATCTAGTTTTTGAACTCAATTACCCTTTTAAATATTCCAAATATTGAAAATATTTTATTAAAAGTTGTAGGTTGAGTGCTTTGAGTGTCGGTCTTTTTTTTCTTTACTTTTTTTCTTTACGAGAGAGAGTGCAAACTTGTTGCAGTTACGCCGGATTCATCCCTGGCTTCCGCAAAGAAAAGAGCTAGTTTTTTTCCACCTCGGGTATTCTAACCAAATAAAAGGTTGGGAATTTCGATTTTCAACTGAGTGGAAAGGAAGAAATTGCTGGGCCTTCTCTAAAGAATCCCAGACAACCATTTTTCTTCATAGGTTATGCTTAAATCAGGTAATCCAACATTTTCTAGATAATATGTTCATAATTTAAAAATTACAAATTTAAAAAATCCTACGTCTCAAAAATCAACGAAGAATGCCCTTTAACAAGAAAAACATAATTCCATTATTTAACTAGTTTTCTATACTCTAATACTCAATTTATTTCTTTTCTTACTGTTACACTCTTTTGTAAAAATTTTGTGTAGAAAGTATTAAGAAATAAATTTCTGAATTATAGTAACGACTACTAAAAAATCACAATTTTCGACTTTGGATGCCTTCTGCGTCTAAACTAATAAAGATAAATGTATGGTTTCCTGGACTTTTTTAGAAATTTACACGTAGAAAATTACATTTTCTATAATATTTCCTATAAATTTTATATATTTTCTTATACAAAGCTACGCCATCCCTGAAGAATATCAAAAGTATGCTAGAACTAGAAGCAGAATAAACTTCGATATCAGAGAACTAAAACGAAACTACTAGGAAAGAGTTCAAGAAAAGTTTGGAACATGACCTATATGGCTCAAAAAATAATTTGGTCAATACTACAGAAGCTCAGGAAACCCGTCAACGAGTATATACAAGTTACCAAAATAACTGAAAAACAATGTAACAACTATTCAATTACCAGGATTGCGAGCTAGATACTAGTAAAGCAGAAGAAGCTTTTGAATGCACCAGCAAAAACCGTAATGATGTATACGAAAATTAAAGAACAGAAAAGCTGCAGGAGATAACGGAATATCAAATAAATTGCTAAAATACGGAGGAGAAACTCTGAGTAAAGAAATATTAAAATTGTTTCAGAATATTCTGAAGCAAGCAGAAATATCAGAGAACTGGCTATCAAGTATTACAATACCAATCCTAAAAAAGGGAACAAAAGCGATCCTACAAACTATAGAACTATTTCACTCTTAAACACCATCACCAAATTATTTACAAATATTAGCAATGGAATACTGTGTCCCCGCTTGCATGTGCTTTATAGATCTGACCAAGGCTTTTGACCGCGTAAGACTAAATGACGTCCTGAGAATACTTAAAGAGAAAAACATTTCTAAAAATATAATAAAGGTAATAAAAGCTCTAAATACTGAAAACATAACAATAGTACGAGTGAATGGAATAAAAACAAAATACATATCAATCAGCGTAGGTATAAGACAGAGAGATAGCTTGAGCTCAATACTATTCAATTTGATTATGGACAAAATAATTAATAACACAACGCGAACTGGTGTAGGCTACAGACTTAGTACGGGAACAATTAAATTGGTATGTTACGCGGATGATGCAGCTCTTGTGTCCGAAACAGAAGACGTTTTGCAGAGGATCTTATACAGTTTTAACAAAGCGGCAAAAAGTACAACATGAAAATATCGGAGAAAAAACCAAATGTCTGGTTATAGCTAGAGAACCCGTCAGATGTAAACTGGTCATAAATAATAGAACCATAGAGCAGGTTGACATTCACATACCTTGGCGTTGAAGTGTCTGCCTATGGAGACTTGGCAAGACAAGTATTTAGTCAAATTACCAAAACGACGGCAATAGCAGAATGCCTGAGAAATGTAATATGGACTAATCAATTTCTCAAAACTGAAGGCAAAGTATGAATCTACAAAACCTGTGTTTGGCCTGTGATGACATACGCAATCAAAACTCGTGCCGACAACACCAGAACTAAGGCATTAGTCAGAACAGCTGAAATGAGGGTACTGAGAACCACAAGCCGGCAAGACGCTCAGAGATCGTGTAAAAAACAGCGCTATCAGAAAAACTTGTCAATTTCAAGATTTTGTAAGATGGGGTAGACAACGCAAACAAGAGTGGAACGTCGATGTTGGAAGAATGAACCGAGACTAATTAACCAGAATCGCAAGAGACGGAAAGGTGAATGACCAAAAACCGCCAGAAAGATCACGAACCAGATAGCGAGATAGTTGGCAGTCAATATCGCAAGATAATACAATAGATTGACCACATGCTGGAAATAAGGAGCCTTTAGGGTAAAATTCAGTTAAAGAAGAAGAAAAATTTTTATAGTATTTATTATTGTTATCTTAGCGTTTCGGGTATAATACATAATATATAATACTGATGCAATATTGTTTATTATAACTTCCTATAATTTTTCAGCGAATAATTAAGCGACAACCTTTGCTGAAAGGCTTAAATCGGCATGCTACGGAGCGGGAGACCGCAGTTTGATGCTTGGTCGCGCCAACTAAACTGCTGTGATCTAAAGCCCGAATTTAATCTAAGAGCTATGCATCTGGCAAGGTTAGCACCTTACCTACCAAATGCTCAAAGAACCGTGAATGCCAAGTGTAAATTTGGTATATCACATGGTTAAAAAACAGAACGTAGTCCTAGAATTAAGAAGAAGAACTTGTTCTGTTAAAAAAGTTTTAATTTACAATACTGTTTACCGTCATTGACATGTTAAGAACGATTATAATGTAATAATGCAAAAAATATTTAAATATTAAATAAACTGTAAAATTTCAAAAATTAAATTTACTACAGGGTGGACCGAAGAGTGGACCAGACATTTTAAGTGGATCTGGACCTACCTAGTACACTTTCTAGAAACGCCACTGTGTTTTGCACAAAAAAAAGATTTAAGATGTATTTTGGTTAATTTGGGGTTTTAATAGTGGGTTTTAATTTTTTTTTCGATTTACATTATAAGATCTTCACGTATTCTTGACAATAGGTATTAAAAAAATTTAAATCTATTATCTGCTAGCATTGAATATTTTATATGAATTGTTGTATGTATATGTTATATAACTAATGAAATATTTTAAAAGGGCTCATTACAATAGTTCTTTATATTTATACAAATGCATGTAATCAATAAACTACTACCGTTAGATAAATAATATCCAATTTATAACCAGTAGCTAATAATAATCCTAAGCTTTAATAATTAATTTAAAAAGGTACGTACTTATAACTTTTGAAATAAATTAACTACTTGGTTAATTAGCATCTACAAATATTCGAGTTGGTTAAATAAATAAAAATGAACATCATTCTGATCTTGAATAGCTTATAATTTTCAATAGACACAATAAAATGTTGTTATGAATTTAGTAATTTATTAGTGAAAAATAATAAAAGAAAATGTAGTAGCTATTATACTTTCAAAAGATCAAAGAAATATCATGCGATGTTATCTAAAAATGTAATAAAAATTATTTTTGAACGAAACTCGAAAAAACTATATAATTTTTTGTAATTTTTCTATTATTGAGGTCTATCTACAGTAGAGCCTCGTTAATTTGGAATTGGATTTAACAGCCCGTATCCGTTTAGTTTCTTTCAAATGTGTAGCTACCACCATAAAAATACGTAACTACATTCTGATCATATCAGATTACAACCAATTTGTCGGAAGAAAACAAATAATGTATTTTCATGGCGATGGCTTGACGATGCCGGAAGAAACCTAAACGGAACGAAACGAATGAGGACCGAATATAATACGATTAACGTCTAAAACATAACCTCTAAATAAAAAAAAAATTAGCATTCCGTGACATTTTTTTTATCAGTCAATTATTTAGACTACCACTTCTGAAAGCTTATCCGATTATCCCATATAAAGAGAAATTTATTTAGGTAGTTGCTATAATATTCCATTGCTGTAAAAGTAGTTACTTAAAAAAAAGTTTTCAACTATATTCGTTTATCAATAATTTATTTTTCGAAAACTCTTTTGAGAATTATGTAAACGACGCGGCGCCTTTTATACCTAGCCATATCGAAACCCTCAAGCGACACATCAAAGTTTTGTTGATATATCGGTCTTCGTCAACTGTGAAAGCAATCTTTTTTATTAAAGTATTGTACAATGTTATGTACCTGTATAACTTAATAACCTGTGGCTGAGGCGGTTCAACCTACGCCTATCAAAGATCCAACTTATTGACATTTCTCCGTCCTGTTGTGATTTCTAACTCAGATAGCGGCGTATGAAATTACCTGCTTGCGATATAAAAAGGATTTAGTTTCACCAAACTTTTTGTCCTGTTAACTGGCGAACCCTAAAGAGGGTATCAGATTGATTTACCAGGGTGTATAATTTGATACCAAAAGTATGTAAAAGGTAACATTTTTTTGGAAAGGTATTGATTGATATCGGTTATTTTGGGTATATATTTCTATTAGTTCCTACTGGTTTTAATTAAATGTTATACTTTAATTAATTCAGTTATTAATTAGAAAAGTTATACAAAATGGTAAACAGGAAAAAACTACTTGTGGGGCGCTTATTTGTACCATCTGCATTATGGTGTCCTAAGGGATGACATATTAAGATATTTTAAGTACGCATCATAAGCTGCATTGGGGTGGTATTGTGGTATTGACGGAAAGGGAGGTGCAATTACCCTCTACACAATGAATACAATACAAATTTAAGTACATGCTAACAGTTTATTTGTACAAAGCAAAACCGATGACCAGTAGTTACAGCAGTTGTCAACAAACTACCAAAACTTAAGTTGATGTTTCCGCATTGGCCAAATAGCATTGTTAAAACTTACTTACCTCATTATGCGCTTAACATCCATGGTAGGTGCGCTGCAAATATGATACCAACCCTATATTTTGATATAAATAAACTGAATAAAATATTGGGAGTCGCTGAAAAATATAGCAAACATATTCAGACTATTGGTATCCATTTTTACTAAATGCTTTTTAAAGTAACTGATAAGCTGTGAGCATTCTATTTAACTTGGAGACTGGTTTACTGTATCTACAGGGAAGATACCTGCATGTAATCCTCGTAATGTAAAATTCTCGTCCCTTAGAAGCTTAGCGCGTCTATCCTTCCACATTGAAATAAAATTCACTTCAAAAATGCCGACGATTATATGCTTTCAAGCTCTAACCGCATATGTGTATATTATATTATAGTAGGTTCATCATATTTGTAAACATATTACAGATGCAAACTATAATACATGAATCAAATATAAAAATAGCGTCGATTTACAATATCAAATAACATCCATAGGTTAATAAAATTAGTAAATCTACATAAGTAGAAGTAAGTAGTGCAATAGATCAAAATTAATAATGGACCAAATTGGAAGAGCATTGCAAAATATATTTTGAAGTGCGAGTAGACATTATAAGATATAAAAACATAAAGGCTTATTAGTAAGTAATTCAGCTTAGGAAGCCAAAAAATATTCAAGGAAAAAAAATCGTTTAACACTGCTTTTGGACACTTCGCTTCCTTAAAAATTCTGAGATATTAAACTTTTTTTTATTATATTCTTAGACGTTAAAATTAACGTTATTATTAGTTAGTTACTTATTAGTTAGATGTTTCGGCGCCGGGCGCAAACCAAGTAATACAAGATCGACAATATAGCCCTTAAGTAAAAAAAATATAAAAAAATGAATAAAAATTTTATACATTCAGCTTGAGACGGCCGTATGAGTTTTTATGGTTAATTTGTGTTTTACTTCAGTAAAAACTTTACTAAATAAATGTAAAATATAACCCAAACCAGCAACTTAGCGAATCTTTAATGAAATAAATCCAGTTAATGCATTTACATTATTTTTGAGGATTATGTAATATTTACCTACTTAAAAACAACTAATTTAAATTCTATATATATTTTAACGCTATATAAATACTAAATAATAATCTAATTTCAAACAGCTCTTAAATTTCTTTTAGAGCCATTAGAGAAATTGGTAAATTTTTATTAGAAAATTACAGGCATTTTTTCAATTTATTTTTTTTTGTCTAAAGTATACTGTTAAGTTTTTGAAGACGGTTACAGCTTAGCGGTTAAGAGGCTTTTGGTTCGAGTCCGGGCTGGGATATCAGTATTCTTTTATGTATTTGATAACCGGACACCGTTATTTTGGCGATTCTGATTCGGCGACCCGATATTCGGTTATGCCTGTTTCGGCGATTCCAATTCGGCACTGGCATGACTCGATTCGGCGACAGTAAATTCGATTACGAATCGATTCGGCGACGGGAGATATACTTATATATATATATATTTATTCTTCAATTTATTTTTCTGAATTTCAAATCTAAATGTACAAAAACATCTTAGTACGGATGCCTATGGCTTTTCGACGTATTCAAAAAACTTTTGACACAGCCGGACATGCACTTTCTAAAAAATGCCACGGTACGAAGCGGCTAATTCTTAAATTTTGGCGAAGGTAACCAATTAATAATAGTTCTAATAATATTTATAGAATAACTTCGCGGCATAGCTTATAATTATAACATGGATTAAAATTTGTGTAATTGCTTAAAAAGTATGGACTTGTGATACCTGTAATGTATGTAAATAAATACTTAAATAAAAAAAATATATAATAAAAATAAAACAAAATTATATTTTTAATAAATTTTAACACTTAAATAACTTTCCGTCACCGAATTGACGTAGTCGAATTTTCAGTCGCCGAATGGGAATCGCCGAAACTAGCATAGCCGACCGTCGCCGAATTGACTGTCGCCGAATATACGATGCCGTATCGCTTTCGCCGAGTTGTGGTCGCCGAAACGATGTGTACCGTTTGAAAACATACATACATAAAATGAAATGAAAATGAGAACGAAATAACAAAAAAATAAACTGAAATTCCAAATAAAATTTCTTCCGCTTTTGTATAGAAAAATTAGAGACTAGCCTGCCTTCCACGTTGTTTAACGACAATAAACAGTAAATGTAAACAAAAATTTTGCCCAAATTTTTTACTCAAAGAAAATTAGAATCTATGTAATTAGGTCTTTTTTAAAAAGATACGGCAAAAACTATTTTATTTGGAAATTGGTAATATTTTAAATTAAGGTTGGGGATTTGCAGTGTATCACAAGAAAATAGCCAGTATTAAATGTGGTCAAAGTAGTTTTTCATCTTGTTTTCTTTCAATAAAAATTAAAAAAATAGAAAAAACAGTAACAACTCAACATTTGTTTAAAGATAAACTCAAACTATATAAAATCTCGATCTCTTAAAATATAATTTTAAATTAACCAAGTAATTAAACAATAGGCATAATATTATTCATTGTGATGAGCTTTCGGCAATGAATTATTTAATTAAAAAATCTAATAATAGTAGTAACTCTTGATGATAGTTCATAAGAATAAATGTATATTTTTAGAAGATATTTAAATTGACTTGAATTAATTTTAAAACTGCAGTTACTTAATTTTGCATTAATTTTACAGGTTACGTTTTAATAAATCAGCTCTTAAAATGGTTAAAAAATACAAGAAAAATTTGACATGAAGAGCATTTTGATTTAAAAGATTTATATTAATCGCGAAACTCAGTGCAAATTCCACACTTGAATTTGCAGGTCTTAAAACTACCCGGAATATGCTATTTTTAATTCAAAATGCCCCCAATGAAGTTAAGATCTTGGAAGCTACGGAATTTTAAAATCTGACGTTAGTACCAAAAATTATAAAATTCTTTTTTTTTGTAAATAGTTGTTAAATTAGGTAAGGTATAAAACCTTAGAAAAATATAGCACTTCAAAACAAATTCACTCAAAACGTGGTAAAAACGTTTCTAAAACGTTTCATTATTCTAAAAGCGTGGTAAAAATTTGAAAATATTTTTTTAGAGGTTACACGAGAGCGCTGTGCGGCTCTATTCCATATTCCATCATCGCCGTTTTTAGAATTATTTCAATTTATTTAACCTCAAAGAAATTCAGTAATACACGTGACATCATCTAGATTAGATATTTGTTTTTAATATCTGGTAAGTCATATTAAATCCATAGTAATTTTTAACATTTACTTGATTATTTTTTAATTTATCAATTTGTTTGAATATATTTTCTTGCTTTTCATGGTTTTTCTTATTTATTTACACTACTGAAAATCAAAAATAATCGTGAAATAGCATTCGTGATTTCGCATTACTCAATTTAAATTTTTTAAACTTTTTTTGATCATATTTTTATAACGTAATTTTTTATTTCAAACATTCTTAGTTTTTTTTTATTTAAAATTTTATCAATTTTCCTTTTATTTTTCAAAACCTGTTCTATGTAATAAATCAATGTCTTTTTAAATAATATTTTTCGGTTTATTTTTCGGTTAAAATTTATTATTTTAATGTTTTTGTTTAGTTTGTGAAATTTTAAAAATAAACCACTATAATTATATATTTAAAGAAAATATCAATAAAAACATTAGAGTTTTGAGCACAAAGTAAAAAAAACAATTTGTTCCCAACATTTTAAACTTACTCTTACTTTTAGCATCATAGCTTGCAAGTCCTCAACTCTATTAAATTATTCAGTATTAATTAAACGAATAAACTGCTCAAATAATTTTATTTCTAATTATTATATTATAATTAAAAAAAAATATTATAAACCAAGGCAAAAACAGCACTGCAATTATAAGTACGATTGAAAGGTCAGGCAAATTTTATGCAACACTGACCTTTTACTGCTTGATGCTTAATAATGAATTGTATAATAAATTATAAGAACATATTTTACTTCTTCTTTTTATATAAAAATATAAAAACTATAATCAGTGCAATAATAATAAGTTTTGAAAAACTTGTAACAATTAATAAACATCTAAAGATAATAAAATACCAGCATTGCTAAAAGTTTGTTATAAAAAAAATTTTACTTTCACTTCACTTCATCCCTGACAACATTTATCATAATATTTTCATACGTACGTACTTATGGTATACCGGGTGCTGAATGAGAAAATTTATTTATGCAGATTCCTACTACCCTAATTATTTTAGAGAAAAAATGAAAGAAACAAAAATAATGCAAAAATATAAACTACGAATGATAGTTATATTTCATCTAGCTTTTACTTAAGAGGTCAAGAAATGTTTTTGTAATTGTTAAAATTTTTTTTATCAGCCTGGCTATGTAAGTGGTAATTAATTTTGTTAAGTAATAAAAAACAACTGCACGTTCTTTACAGTTTTGCACTTTATTAAATTTTAATTTCATAAAATGGAAGCAAAGTACACAATTAGAGAAAAAAAATCAGTTTTTAAAACTTTACTACTCGGGAAACAGTATACGTATGGTATGAGATCTCTTTGCTGGTTTATATTCAGAAAAACCAATCTAATCAAATCAAATTTTTCTAATGATAACAAAGGAAGCAGTTTTTATACCAAGCAGAACTTGATCTGTAAAGTTGTAAAATTGAAATTTAACAATGTTTAGTTAACCATTTTAGCCCTGGCTTTTTTATACTTCAAATAAATTTTTTTTTTTAAATAGTAAAAATATACAGGTGTCAATTGCAAACCAGGAAGACCGAAAGGGTTAATTATATTATTACTTGCAATATCAATTGTGGGAGAAGGAAAATTTTGAAAATTCAGTTTCTCTATTTTGCGTGTCTGCATTCTTTGCACTATTGTTCTAAATCAAATTTTAGAAAAAATTCTTCAATAAATTGTGTAGTGCAATACAACTTCTATATGATGTTCTCAAATTTTAAGTAAAACCTTCGAGCTGGTTTGATGTTGATTTATTTCTATGACAAACAGCAAAACTCTCGAAAAACTAACACATTTGCAAATTTACATTTTGAAACAACCAATAAAACGTGGAACTACTCATATACTTTACAGGATACCTTTTTTTCTTATGTTATATATACGACCGATGATCAAAAATTATTGTGAAATAGGGGTCTTTATATCGTATTACATAGTTTTTATTTTAAATTTTTATTATATTTTTATAACGACTAAAATGGTTAAGGTTATTATTATTAACATGTGATAATATCTTGTTTTTTATAAAATTAATTTTTGCATGTTACATGAAATTGAAATAAAATTTAATTCATAACTTACATAATATTGTTCAAAAACTATTTAAATGAATGATATAGCTTTATTTAAATTTCATGTAACATGTAAAAATTGATTAAAAAAAAATTTTTTATAACGTAATTTTTTCAAAATTCTTAGTCAGTGTTTAAAGATTTTGTCATTTTTATTTTTCTTATTTATTCAAATGTCCAAACCCGTTAAATGTAAATTATTGTTGTTTTTATTGTTTTTTAAATATTATTTTGCTATGTAAGTATGTATTCTTTACTTAACAGTTAAAATTCATTATTTTAATATTATGTTTAGTTTGTTTATTTTATTGTTTTATTAGTTTAAGAAAATTATATAATAAATTTTTTATGCTGTATTCATTTTACAAACTTATTATTATTAACTAAATTGGTTTTTCTTCTGAACTACTTGATTACAACTTGTAAATTATGATTTTCTTGCTTTTGCTTTATTTTCTAGATTTAAACAGTTCACGTTTTTTCTGAATCAGAAAATAAGTGTGTAATTAAAACTAAACTTCTAGTTTTAAGGAATATTTTATTATTATCAGTAATTTCCACATTTACTAAAATTAAGTAAATTATATTATTTATATTAGAATAGGATATTTCTTTGTATGTATTGTTAAATAATATTAATTTAAATTAGGTTATAGAAGCAATGATTAATATCTTAAAATATTCTTGCATAATATAATGTAATAGTAGTAGTGTAAACATCCTAAATATAGAAATATTTATAATTGAATATAGTAAAGACAATTTATTATATGTAATCTTGTTTACTAACATATTACTGATTACAGTAATATTGTTCGTGTGCGGGCTATATATTTTATCATGTTATGAGTTACGTAATCAAAAATTAGCCTCTTATAAAGGGCGACACCCTTAACAAAAACACTCCCTTGTGTTTGCGTTATTTGTAACGAATCGTTCAGAATACAGCGATGATGATGAATGAGGGTGTTTTGATCCGATACATACTTGCAGGCATTCATAAACTTCTAAATGCTATTATGAATATTATTTAAGAGTACAGAGGAGGACTAGAAAACGAACTAAAATAGAAATATTCTTTATTGGCTCTAGCAATGTAGGTCTTTAAAATACAAACAAATTACAATTTATTTTTTTAATATCTTCATGCAATAATAATTATTATAATGCAGTTTTTTAAAATGTTTATCAAATAATAACAATAAGTAATCGATCATGTTGACACAACCATACTGGTGAATGAATGAACAAGAAATGCCGCTTTTAGTACGTTATCAATAAAATCTATCTTGTTAATTAATTAGTATAATTGAAAACATCTTCGGCGCTAGGCGGCATTACTTTACTGAAGCAGCTGTGTCTTGTTTTATCCAATTATTTAAAGTCTTGTTAAGAGCCGCAGTAAGTTGATCTCGCAAAACTTTTATATTTGAATTTTAAATGAACTTATTGTTTTTAATATTTCCTTGCTGTTATTGATCTTCTTGCGAAAGGAGACTTTATGGAGTGAGTGAGTGAGAATCACGAACTTCTGAAACTTACGGTGGATGCACTTCCTCACGATGTTCCAGGCGATAAAAGTATTAGGTTTCTGAAAACAATGCAATTCATTCTCTTAATACTTTCTTTTAAATTACTATCTAATTTTGATATTAAAAATTTAAGGTAAGTCAAAATATATTCAGACACAACAAAAACACTAATATTTATTTTTATTATTGATTGTATAAAACAAGATAATCAATGTTTTTCTTCTTTTTATCTCAAAAATTTTATTCCAATTTGATCTAAACAAAGAAACGAAAAAGTTACCAAATTGGTTGTAAGTTTTGACTGTTTGTGGAATTCAGGAATTAAAGAGCGATGGTCAATTGAACAGTGTGTGTTTTGTATCAAAGGAATTTGTGAAATTCAATTATTGATTCTTAAAGGTATTGACAGTCCCACTTTAACCTCAGAAATTGTCCTTCGCGCCAGAACACCATTTCATCTTTAGCTAAAAAGGGAAAAACTATTGGATCAATTAAAACTGAAAGAAGCACCTGCCAATAAATGATGGCCGCTCAAAAAACTTGTAGTTATAATTTACGAAATTTTTTAATACAAAACATATTAACACTTCTCACTTGACTGTCAAAATTTCCAATGTTTATATTTACAAAAAGTTTTCTTGTTTTATTTAACATGCAAATTATTGTTTCTAAATTCTGTATTTTTAATGCTTCTCATTCAAGGATCAGAGCTGGGCAATCGACTATTTGCAAAAATATTCGAGTTTCTATGTGGAATAAAATCTGGAATAAAAATATTAAATAAAATTCATATTTTAAACTTGAGTTCAAGTAAAAAGTTTTTCAGTTGTTCAAGTTTTTTGTCAGCAAAAAATGAATGACTTTAAACCCAATTCTGTGCAACAATAAAGAAGGTAAGAAATAAAAAGTAAATTATTATATCGTATACCATTAGCAAAAATTGTTGAATTAGTTTTGGAATATGATTTAGTGTAATAAGACAAATAAATTTAGCCATTTTCTTGCTCATTCTCTAATAAATTTAAAATTAAACTGCCATTTCAATTTTCTTTCTTGTGAATTAATTGCGATCAAATCAAAATTTGATCAAAATTTGTTATCGTACCAACAAAATTTAACATTTACAAATTTTGAATCTTCTAAATTTTTGTCATCAAAATTTTTGAAGCAAAAATTGCTTGTCAAGAAACAAATCACTTTTAATCCGTATAAAGCAATATACTATTTTTATTAATGTCCATAAAAATCATACTTTCCGAATTACTACATCAAAATTATAAAACACTATAAAAACAAACAAAAAATAGATAAATTTAATAGAAATTTGTTTTAGCGCGGAGTTTTCAATACTCAGGCTAAACCCAGTTAAGATAACCATTGATTAAACTGCGATATTTGTATTTTCTATACCTGGTTAGCGTTAACCATTCATTAGTACTTAATATAAACTATAAATTAAGTTCTATTAATTGAATACTCCCTGAATAGATATAAACAAATAAAACTCTAAAATAACATATACAAGATAGAGTTTCTACCCGAGCTTTGTGATTTTATTGACGAAATAAAATTTGGATAACTAACTTTAGTGACAATTAGTACATCGAATTTAATTTTGTTGTTATTAATTCTAATTACAGATAGTAACAACTAGAATGCTCACGCATACCTATAAATTGAGATTGAGCTGTTAGGTATAACAAAAATTGTTTATATTTTTTCTTATAAATTTATGATTAGCTTTTTAATCATTAACCGAAAATTATTAATCAGTGCATAGAAACATTAGATTGTTAACTAATGATTAAGTTAACCGACGATTTAACCAAGCATTAAAAGGAAGGATTTAATTTTTATATTAACTGAATATGTCTTTATTATAAATTATTTAGTTCATAACTAATGAAAGTTTTATTGATAAAATGTGAATGTTTTTAATAACATAAATTAAATTGGTTAGTTTAAATGAGAGCTAAAATAATAATAAGGTTAGTATTATAATAAACAAAATATTTGCAAATATTTTATTCGGTATTAAATTAATTAAATTATTTTTAAAACCTACAGTTTTTACATATTTTTTTAATATTATTATTAAAAGTAGTTTCATCGGACTAAAAAAATAAAACTTATGGTATTCTCATAATTTGTAGTACATTAATATAACAAATAAAACTCTAGATTCAGCCTGTACATTTCATTATTTTCAAATAGCATTTTAAGTGATTTCTTTTATATATTCCTTTTTCAATATTCTAATCTAAACAACTTTTACTTTATTTTTGAAAAAATTAAAAAAAGCTAACTTATATTAAAAATTTCTTATATTTTATGCATACTTTATCAAGTTAAGAAAAACTTTTAAATAACAAAAATAGATTAATTTTATAACAGGCAGTTTGAATATATAATATTATATTTATAGTAACAAGTTGGTTCGTGTTGTTATAATTTTTGAAAAAATTCTAATGTTAGATCAGACGCCTACGAATAGATAAACAATATTTCAATATATTAACATCCATAAAAATTAAAGAAATGTAAAATGTAATAAACTGTAAACACTTCCAAAAATAAAGGTGGTTCATTTTACCAAATTTTTATTCATTATGTTAATAGATCTGAAAATCGAATACAATTTAATATAAGTACATACCTAGGTCTTAAAAAACAGAACATACAAACTAAAAACTGTAATATAAATTAATACTTTGCTATGTTTTCTAATGTATTTGATTCTATCTATTAAACAGTATTCTGTCAAAGAGTTCTTTTTGTATCAGAAAATTTAACAAAGTTTTGAATACTAACTAAATTTGAGTGCAAAATTTTTTCTATTAAGATTACTCGCCTAGAAAAATTGATGTATATGCAATAGAATATAAAGAAAGCAAAGCGAAAATGCAATTAAGAACCTAATTACCTCACCTGCTTAAGAAAGACTATAGGATAATGCACACACCCGAAGGCTAAAACAACTTGATGAACAATCAAAAACTTGTTTTCAGTAAAATCGCTTGAAGCGTCGTTAAGTTGCTGTCGTCGCGACGGGAATGCGTTCGACGCTGCTTTAGGCAAGCGTCGGTTTAATGTGCGCCGTCGCGACGGTTTTCCGGCACAATGGCGTCAATTTATCGTCCAATCAAAACTGGTTAAGTCGCAACCATTCAGGCAAAAGTAATGCCGACACGCCTAGCGAAATAACATTTCTTATAATTTCGTGTATAGATATTATAAACATCTTTTAACATATTTTTGATTATTAATTTTGACGATTTCCTCGAAATATTTCTGATTGCATTTTATTATCCTTTAACCTTATTTTTCACTACAACCACTTCAATTTCTTTCCGCCTAACTGACTAATATTACCTACCTCTCACTATAATAATTCATATTTTTATAACCGATTGAAAACATCGAGACATTTTGACATCCAAGAAATGACTTATTGTTTCGGAAGAAAATTTTGCCGGATGGAATTGGGATGTTGCGAGTAGTCGTAAGTTTGTAGTGTAGAATAGTAAATCGTAAATGGTAATAGTTATCATCAAGTATGTTCTAGTTGTGATTCTTGTCTCTTTATCCTTTTCTAATAACTAAGGGCGTGTCAAATTTTTGGAGCCGCCCGGAATACGGATCAAGTTCACCCCCTGTACGGCTGACTGATACTGTGCAGAAGCCAGTCTTCGGCTTTGCTTCGCATGGTAAAGCAGCACTCTTCACCCACATATATCTTAAACACGTGCTAACGCAGCTGAAAGACCAGTGGACCACGATTGAACGGGTAATTACTGCTAAATCATCCGGAATCGGTACGCGTCTGTGATCTCGTCCGTAAGAATAACGCGAGTTTTAGCTTTGTTTGCTTAAACCTTTAATTTTGTTTTATTTTGAGAAAGTTTTTATTAACACAAAGGACTTTTCAAATTCGGGTGACTTTTTTACTTAACATTGTGAGATAGACTTTGTGTGTATAGTTATGAACAACAATACGATTTTGACTTTAATTTAAAGGTACGTTCGACGTTTCATTAATTTATTGTATCTGAAAGATAATACATTTTTTGAAAAGTTGTTCAGAAATTTAACAAAAAGATTCTTCTTTAAAACAGATTAAAGTGTTTCTTGTAAGTTGACTTTTTTTTAAAGAAATGGATACTTAAAATTTTTGAATTAAACTCAACAATAGCATTAGAGTTTTTAAGTAGCGCTTTGGTATCACCTACTGTTTCTACTAAGAATTCCTGTTGTGCTTGGTATTAATTGGCCCCTACTTATATCTTAATTTTAATTATTCTTAATACTTAAACGTTTTCCAAGACAGTTGAACAAAAACTGTACTCATCTTCCTGTCAACTAGGAAATTGTAAATACAAACATCATGATATATGGTCCATACCATAAATATACTAATGTAATACAATCACATACCAAAAATATAATAAAATCAAAAAAAATAATATTTTTTATACAGTTTGTTGAACTATTTTTTGTTTACTTGCCGTATAATTCAAGTAAGCTTAGATTAAAAACATCACCTGATTATAATAATATTATATTGCATAATTTTGCTATATGTATCTAATGTATCATAGTACTTTAATTAACAAAAATAGTCATAATAGGTTTAATTATTGCAATCACAATATAATGCTCAGAAGCTTTCACAAACCTCTTAAATCAAACATTTCCCCACAAAATAAAATCGTCGGATAAAAGAAGTTACCCTCTGCATTGAGAGATTACAAGATTTATATTATAGGATGATGGCTTTACAATTATTTGAAGCGCCAGTTCATGTATTAATGTTAGTAAATGAGTTACAAGGGTAAATTTTATAGATGAAGCGCAACTAGTTTGAATATGGATCACATACCCAACCACTTGTCAAATAATTAGAAACGACAAACACGAGGATTTTGTTATGTAGTAAATTTTAAAGTTAATGATGTAAGCGTAGAAAAGAAGATCAAAGGTGCAAAAATAAAGCGAATACCTTTGCAAGTAAACCGACGCTATAAATCCAAAGCATACTTGATGGATACTTCAACCGACGAGGGTGCCATTGCAAATATTATTACAAATGCTACACAATCTTGAATGCATGTACTTGCTTTTACAATTTTATAAAGACTCGGAAAGTTTTAAAAGATCGCTTTCATATCCAACTTTTAATAGCAAAAGTCTGCATGCGGCGCTATACAAGATTGTTACGAGTTTGATCCATGAAGAATACTTGTAAAACTATAAATGATGTCAAAGAACTCCGCCTTTACGTCAACGCAAATTCAAGATTTGAACACAACTTAACCAAAGGAACAATCTAATTTAATTAAAAATTTAACGAGCTAAAAAGCAATCAAAATATGTTTTTGTTCCGGATAATAATCAAGCAAATTTTTTTCCCAGTTTTGCAACTTACAAGGCTGCTTTAGTTTTTTTTAATATTGTGGCAATTTGTGGTATATTGTATAATGTATTCATAAATGTATTTTGTGACCCCAAAGGGTGAGATGAATGCACGAGTGCCAAGTTACAGTCATTGTTCGCAACGGGTGGTCAGCAACCGTTGTACGTAAATGAAGACAAATTTAAACGTCTGTTGCTCCTTATTGTTCTAACGATACCGCTGATTACGATTGACCACGCCGAAATACTGAATCAGTGTGGACAATCAATTGTCTAAACATAATTTTATCGATAGTATGACTAAGCACTGTATTATCTGATCAAATTGTCTCCAAATATTTATCCGCAATTTATGATCATTCTTATTTAGGAATTTGTAAGACAAGACTTAAATTTTTGGAGCATAAACGTGACACGATAATCATGTACGAAATACAAATTGAATTAGTGATTTTAAATTATTTTAGACATTGAATAATTATTATTCACAGTTATTTATTGGGAATTTATGACGATGCACTTTGAGAAAACAATGCAACGTTATTTTTGCACAGAATTGTAGACGTCGAGACTGACTTTTACTATATCGAAAACTATTTTTTCAGGGTTAATTTCAAGAAGCCAGACTGGGAGCTACATCCGGTCCCGTCCCGACTCCGGGCGGGTTTTCTCCAGTACTGACGGCAGCGAAAACGATTTCGCTTCGTGATACGTCTTGTGCAGAAGGACTCTGGAAAATGCCACACAAAGGTGAGAATAATGATTTTAAGCCGAAAGAATCGCTAATTTGACTATCGACTCCAATCAATGTACCCCTTGACTAAGCTCGCCTTGTGCGATATACAGCACCCCCTCAATAACGTACACGTTCTGGTCTTTAATCAAGCAGCAATTAAATGAAGTTTTTCTCGTTCTCCCTCGATATAATGATTAAGTTAATATACAGACCACGTCATCATAATTGAGGACGAGTTGCAGGCGCGTAACGCGGTTTCGAAAGGCCTCTTAAATTGTTGGATATAAGGGTTGTTCTCTAATTGTGTTTTAAGTCTTTGTGGTCGATATAGATGGAGCTTTGTCACCGATTTTATATAATAAAAGAACGTCACACGACATATTAAATTTGCTGCTTTCAAAAGAACCCGAAAAATAATCTTTTAAAAGTTTAATACAAGTAGAAAATATAAGATATAAGAATAGTTTTATTCGAGTAGGTGTGAAACAGAAAAGTGCAAAATCTGAGGGTTTGTGACAATCGCGTTACACAGCGGTTGATTTCAGTATGCGCTCCACACCTGTGATTGTAAACTTGTCTCTTTTAGAAATTTATTGTTCATATCTTTTCAGAAAATTCAACAAAAAAATTTATTTCGTGATTTATTATGATTTAATATAATAGCAGAATTTGTCTATTTGAATACCCACATAATTAATAATAATAATACTTTTCAAAAACTATTGTTTGAAAATTGAATAAAATACAAATAAGTCAAAACTTTGAATCATTTTTCTTCTTGTAAGCATTTTAATGTATAGAATTTCACTGCACTGCACCATATGGCAGGCTAAACCTATGGGCAATGTTTTTTCATCAAAAATAATACATAACAGAATGTTTATGTAATTTTTAATCACTTTATTATTCCTCAGCATTAGCTTAGCATATACATAAAAATAATACATATTATTCCATTATTGCAATTTTTATTCGAGAAGATAAAAGATAACTGCAAATTATGAATTTGCAATGTATGAGTGTATCAAAATTTCTGTTATTTTTTACTAAACAGAGCAAATTCCAAAATACAAAAGACGGTGCAACCAAAGCGGTTTAGGAAGTTATCAATATAATCTAAAATATAATATTTCTCAAGTTTGTCTTTATATCTTATAAGTATTCTGTCTTAATAAAAACGCATTAGTGGAATACTCAAGGGATATGAAATTTTCAAAAAACTTTTTAGGTCAAAGTTATTTTCTGCTCTCAATATCCTTTATTAAATTTTAATCATAATAAAATTATTTAAACACTGCAAAATTAAAAAGTTTTCCGAATATACTATAGATGGCGTGTAATATCTTACTTATTATTATTATCATTTGTATAGTTATAACATAAATATCTTGATAACAAACTATGATAATTAATAAATCAACGTTTAAGGCTAAAAATCTAAAGCAGCCAGGCACGTGTTTGCACTGAATGTTAAAGAGTGTAACTCTTCCAAGGCACCGACAAAGTCTCTCAAAGAGCAAACATCAATTATGTGATTCACTGCTTGGGTAAAGATCTACAATCGCAACTTCGCAAATGGTCGATTTCTACTTATGTGGTATACAATTACTATGAGCATGATTGGTTCTAATTCTATTAATTTTCACTCATCGACTGTGGATGCTCAAAATCAGGTTGCCCAAAAATTTCGATGTCTAATCTACATCTACATTATCAATATAATTGTTATAAGATTATCGTCATAATAATAATTATTAAAAAATAATCAACATATCGGCGGTCTTGGTTTGAGTGATTATTTAAGTTGAAGCAGTGAAGCCAGGCGAAGCCACGTTAAATAGCTAGTTATTTATAAAATAAAAACAAATCTTTCGGCCCTGTAAGCAAACGAATTCGTTTTCTCTGATTTTATAATAAAACCTCAGCTTAGCTCAACTGAAATTAAATGCATTTTGAAAAATTTTAACAACGATTTAGGTATACCATGGCATATTTAATACCATTTATGTTTTGGTATATCTGACTAGTAATTAGTTAAAATTTTTAAAATTTATTAAATCTCTATTTAGCTAAACTCAGCTTCTATTGTAAAACCAATCCCAAGTTTCACAATTTATTTATAGATGGTTACTACTAATTGGACTAAACATTAATTCCACAAGGAGTTCTTTTTGTGAAACAATTTTGCGAGTTATGTGCTGAGAAATGTTTGCCCGATGCACTGAATATTACGCTTTAAAATTGAAACACAAGCCGAATATCAAAAAACTATCAAAAAACAAAAAAACTTGTTAAAAAAAAACAAAAAAAAACTTTTGGCTGGTACTCAATTTAATTTCAAAATTAATTATTATATTGGATATTTTTTAAATCAGTGAGAAGGATTCCAACTTAGATCTAAAGTTATATAAGAAAATGACCGTTACCATCACATAATGGAACCTATAGTACCTTTAGGTGTCGAGAAAAGTATTTTAGGCTTTGTATAATGTTAACTGGGATCATTAGCTAAATAGTTTGGTGGGCGAAAAAATTCAACTACTATATACATACAAGAGTGTATATGATGCAACATGCAAATTGAATTCGATAATCCAGGTTCTAGACGCTAATTTGCTTGAATTCATTATTATTCAATCTACTGTAAGTATTGAGCTTTGGACAGAATGACCCATTTTTTGCTTAGAAGAAGAAATCTATATATTTAGTTTAATTGAGAGGTTTTTAACTGCACTTTGTCTTACCATCTCTACAGTGCAATTCAGGGCCAGGCTACATTGTTTCGCTGATCCGGAATATACGTTGAAAAATTGTCTATTTTTTAAACACATAATGAGAACAGGTAGAAAAAACTGAAAACTGCGTAAATGTTAGAACAGCCGGAAATTAGAAAGATTGATATTATACCCTATGGAAGCCTTTCGAAAACTCTTGAACACCAATGTTTTTTCAAAATACGAAGCCATTATTTATTTTACTTGGTAGATACTAAATTCAATTCGGAACTCAATTTATTTTAGCATGAACTCTGGGGAATTTTTTTCCCTAACAAAATGTACATTAATTTATAACAAAAAATATTAAAATTAACGCGTGTACTAACTGATTGTTGCACTATGGTATTTCATAAAATTCGTTCCATTATATGTAAGTATAACACACTTTTTTTAAATTATACATCACCAACATCTAGGTTTTTTACGTGTTTCCAAACCTCAGTCTTATTAAAATTTTTATTTATACTTACATTAATTTATATAAAACATTAAAATAATGAATTTTTTAAATTAAAATTAAAACAAAGCCAAATTCGATTTTTAGAAAACTGTATCGTTAGAGAAAGCTTTGTAAGTTAATTTTAATTGAAAATTAAGATTTTGATATCTATTGCAAAAAACCTTGTATCTTTCAATTATTTTATTAAATTTATCTTTAACAGAAAATGAATCCTGGCAATTCATTAAGGATCATGGTTTATATTTTATTTTTTGCTTCTTTTGTGAAATTTGTTGTTTTGGGGTTACGCTTTTTCCTCAGATATTTATTAAATAGAAGATTTCTTTCGCACTTTCTCTCGCACCTACAGGACTCTAAAGTTGAAATAGTGTTTTTTTCCGTAGAAACTTTATCAAAAACTATAGTAAATGTTTTGGATTCTTTGTTTTGTTTGAAAGACAATAATAATGTGGTGATCATCTGGCTTAACGAAAAAGTAAAATTGAAACACAATTTATGTAATAATGTTTCAGTAATATTTGAAATTAATTTAGACCCAAAGTTAGCACTTTTCCGAAAAGTAAACTCAACAAAGCAGAAAGAAAACAATTTGACAGTTTTGCAGCACATATGCAATAAACTAAGAGTTGCATCCGTCCAAATGACTTAAGTTCTTTTCACCGCCAAACGAAACAGGTTTCACTGTTTCAATCTTCGTGAGTTCATCGTGTTTCCGCCATCCCAAATTGTAATGTAAGGAAATTATTATATACTACCACAAGAATATAAGTAAGAAGAAAAATAGTAAAGTTATTATTAAAGCTATTTAATGAAATGATAACAAATTCCTGTAGAAAAAAATCAGTAGTAGTAGTGGCAAGCTGACCAAACTCGAGCAAGTTATCTATGGACTGCAAAGAAATTTGCAGATCACTAAATTACGTGATCCTTCAAAATAAAAATTTAAAATGACGCCTAGCAATAATTTGACCATTTCATTTAAAATTTGTATAGTAAGCTGTTAAAATTTCTATAAGTAAGAAATTTAATGAGGATCTGATGATGTAAATTCAAGAAAAAAAAAGAACTTTTTTGAAAAGTTAACCTCGGTAGTGGCGTTTCCAGACTTTTTGATTTTGGTGGATCTTAATTATTTAAGATGAGCTATTATTAATCTTATTAATGCAGGGTAGACCGTGAAAGGTGGGTAAGATAAATTTTAGCCAGAAACTCGTGAATATTTTATTAATAATTTATATTTCTTATAAAAATACGTACACAAATATTACAAAAAATACAGCAAGAAAAAAATTTATAATGTACAGAGCAGTGTAAAGTTAACAGTCAGATTGTTAGAGGTGATTCTGTTTGTTAAGATTCTGTGCGACAGATTTAAACTAATTTAACACATAAAAAATATTTTATTACAATTAAAATATTATAAATTCCATAGTCTATAATTGAAAAAGTTAACTAAACAATATTTTATAATTTTTTTATTGAGCTTTCTGCGTAGTTTAACGCTTTTAGTTAACTTTTTCAATTATAGACTATTAAATATAATTATTTCACAAGTTAAAAATTTATATATTAAAATATTATAGCTTTTTTGCCAAAAATCCTTAGGTAAATAAATTTCTTTCTTGAGGTTCTTTCTTGATGATATTTTTTACACTGAAAGTTTTTTTGTCTCGGTACTAATTTATTAATTTATTTATTTTGATGTGAAAAGAATAAACTTTCTTATTAAACTTATATTAAAAATTAAAAAAATAAGTTATACTTTGTATTATTTTAATATAATACAAAAATTTTCTGGTTTTACTTAAAGAGCAATATTATGACAATGAAGTTTGTTATTCTGATCAACCAATTACAATTCCTGTCAATTTTATATTGACCTATTTCAGAATTCTGGTAAAAAATAATTTTTTGTTTGTTTTAATGCATTTATTATATTTGAATCTTCAATACATGTACATACTACATAATATTAGCTAATTTGAACTTAATAGTAATAGCACAATTCGCCAGAGGCTAATATACTAAATTCTTTGTAAATTATTATCGGTACCTATATGAAAATTTTCCAGTGAAAAGAAAAGTCTATTTTTTTACAAATTGATAAATATTAGTTTATAAATTTATATAATCAATAGATAAGTGGTTTAGCTAGTGTAACTCGATATTAATCATATCAAGTTATTAGAATAAAAATTTTAGTTCTAAAAAGTGTTTGTGCATTTTTTGGTTTATTCTAAAAATTTGATATGATATATAAATTTATATACTACTTGGTATATTAAGATAGCCTTTGTGTTTATAATAGGTATTATGTTTAATATATTTCAATAAACTACTTTTCTCTAGTAAATTAGCTCAAAGAATTGTATGCCAAAATTAAAATTCTTCTTGCTTCATAAAATGTCAGATGTAGTAAAGGGGAAATAGATTTTCATATTGTAAATAATAGTTGTGTTTCTACAGCAGATCGACAACTGCTAGATAAGTTGCCAACTATGTAGTTTTCCAAATTAAACTAAATTTTGGTTTATATAGTAATAATTATGAAATTAAACGTGATTAAAAAGTGTAAGTATTCTATTCTTTGCTTTGCTTTGAAGATTTTTCGTTTTTTATCGATCCTTCGTACATTTATCGGTCAATATTAGATTTCTTGGTTGCGTGTTAATCCTCTCCAATTTCGTTTCGTATTTCTGAAAAAAAAGTCATTGCGGATCTTTAGCATTTTGTTCGATTCAAAGGAAACTTGAATCGAGCTTTACAAATGAGAATAAAATTCTTCAAATTACCACAAATTTAATCTTAAAATTTATTAACATACTATTATGTTGGATTATTATAAGTGAAATTACGGTTTCACATAGAGTATTTTATTAAAATAAAGGTTTATAATTTATTCTTGTATAACACACTATTTTTTATCCAATACTTAGATTAAACTATACAAATCACGAGAATTTTCCTTGTAATTCGGCTTTAATCTGCACTCGGCGTATTCAAAGTGAAAAGGAAGGTTCTGCTTCAGCAAGCATAAAATAGAACACAGATTAAATCCTATTTCGCACAAAATTTACGAAAGTTTATAAGCAGAAACAAAAATCCAGCGTTACTTGAAAACTTATACAGCTACCTACGTATATCTACTCGCGGTAGGTAAATTTTAAAATGTAGGTAGTTCTTCACCATGGCAAATTAGAAAAAGAAAAAAGAGTAGATAAATGTTATTTAAATTTGGCATGTTTACAAATGCAGCTGTTTTTGTGAGATGTTTTTGTGAAATAATAAATTTTGATGTGCAAGAATAGTATATTGAGTTAAGTTTTCCTTCATTTCCATTTCTCGATTAATTTATGTCTGGTCGACTTCTCGAGGTTGTCACCATCTTGCCGGTTTAAAGAGCCCCCTCCATTTGCTTTCACGTCTCGGTACGTCCTCAATTCGCCATGTAATGTTAAGGCTAATGCAATTTGAACGCGAGTGTCGCGAACTCACGGGTTACCGAGTCAACAAAGAGACGCCATTTTCGCAGTCCTAATTCAGGAATATGCATTGGAGCAACCGAGACACAAACAAACCATTCTTCAACGTTTAAGGGAGATAGATAAGCTGGAGGCGCTGTGAATTACTGATTCCACCGGGAATTGCGGAAACAACCAGGACTAAGTGCATCGAACGTGCAAAAGCGCTTTTCAACATCACTCAATATTATGAAATTTACCTTGAATAAACTTACCAATTTATCGTTAAACTTTAATTTTAATTATTTTTTTTTCAAGTTCTTTATCTCATGTTTCATTTTTTTACTGTAGAAGTTTTCTTGTTTTCTGTACTTAGTCATTTCGTTTCATTGTTGCATATTATAGAATTTTTAGATTCGATCAGCAAATAAAACTTATTAGCAAGCATTGCAAAATCAATACCAAAAATATGAATTTTTGTAAAGTTCAACGAAATAATTCAATTTCGTCAATATTATTTCAATAATGAAATAATTTAACAATTAACATGTGAATAACAGACCTGATAGTAGTAAGTAGTCAACTTAGTTTGAAAAATACGATAGATACTTAATTTATAAATCTCTAAAATTCCGCAATGCGAATATGTTTCTGTTTGGATAATGGTATAAATTTAAGTACCTTTCTATAGATCTGCAGATTTGGAAAGTGGTTTATACACAAGAGGATCTAGAAGTAGATAAAAGGGGTTTAAGTGCGTTATAATCCGACGGTTACATTAGTGAATAGAGCAGAGGTAGCTTTATTTGCTGTTCAGATAGCGAGGGTGAGATTCAGAAGTTAGAAAGTTGCTCAACTATAACGTTAACTTCATAATATAAAAGTTGAATGAATGCCTTTATATCTTAACATTCTAAATACAGTTTTGTGCAAAATCGTTTAGTTAAAGAACATTAATTAATTAATTTGGATTTAGTAAGAAGGCGCTTTCCGTTGATGAATGTATTTAATATTTTGTGTTTGTTTAAAACTTATTTACGAACAGAACATTTAAATTAATCAAAAACAGTTTCCTTTACAGAGGAAGATCTCATGCATCACGCATCGATGGGACAAAGTACAATATTTAGTCACACTGCTGGACATAGTGGAATTAATCAATTAGGAGGCGTATATGTAAATGGACGGCCACTTCCTGATTCTACACGCCAGAAAATTGTAGAATTGGCCCATTCAGGTGCTCGACCTTGTGATATTTCTAGAATTTTGCAAGTTTCCAATGGATGTGTATCAAAAATTTTAGGGAGGTAAGGTAAATTATAATGCTATTTAGCCAACCTGATTTAATTAGATGTATTTTCTAAGGTATTATGAAACGGGTTCAATAAAACCTAGAGCTATAGGTGGTTCTAAACCAAGAGTTGCGACAGCACCGGTAGTCTCAAAAATTGCCGAATACAAAAGGGAATGCCCATCCATTTTTGCATGGGAAATTCGAGATCGACTTCTATCCGAAGGTGTGTGTAATAACGACAATATACCAAGTGTAAGTGATATTTTCATTTCTTTACTTGTACTCATCAGATGTTGACACATAAATTGTCTGTTGTATATATTTTGTGGTATGTAGCTGTTGATATAATAAGAACACATGTCAATGCCATGCAAACTTTATTAGTGACAAGATTGCAATGTTTACCGAAACAAGTTAAAAGGATCCAGGTAGTTTCGGAATGTTTTGAAATCTTTGAATTTCTTTCCTGTAGATTTATCGATATGATACGGATACTTGACGACTAATAGGCTCAATATTCATTATATATGTCTTCTTTTATATTATCAACAATCGTCCCTTACGAGCTTTAAAAGATTTTGGCAGATTTTTGTACACTTTTGTGTGCTATGATTTATTAGCATTGCCGTGCATGTAAGTGGTTTGTACGCTTTACATCGAAACGTTTAAAGGGCGTGTAGGGTCGCAAACCGAAACGATTATTTTTTTATATTTTATTATTATATTATTTACCTAATCGTCGTAACAATACTCGAGAAAATAGAATTTTCGAGTATTTATTCAGTACCACTCATTGAGCTGCTTACCTTTGTCATGTCATAAATTTTGTTTTGAAATCAAAGTTTTCAAAGTGCCGGTATTAAAAATTAATAATACATAGTTTTTATTAACTCCAATAAATAATTACATCGATACTTTGAAAATTATTATTTTGAAATAATAAAAAGTGACGATGGTGACGTATTTTGGTCAGCATACCATGATAATTATTATCGCTGGAAGATAAAAACACAAAGCACCATCACTGAGGCCAAAAAGCGGCAAACTACTGTTCCAAGATTTCCAGTCCATTTTGTGGGCCTTTGGGAAAATCACCATCGGATATGGCGAAATTAATAACCAACATTCGGTAAGCGGGTTTGACACTCTAAGAAGAAGAAGATTGTACATATTGGACACAATAAAAAATTCAATACACGAAGTGAAAGAATATATCGAAAGTGAAAATAAACATTCACATAACAGTCCATTTCGATATATCTTTGAAACCAAAATCAGTTTTGTATAATTTTTCATTGCTTTAGGTAATTGTTTTGACTGTAGACATTTAAATTATTATTACTTGTACATTTTTTCCCACAACATAAAATGTTTTTATATACTAAACTATAAAAAATAATCTTCAGTTTGAGCACCTGGCGAAATTGTGTCACGTGTATTTCATGGGTATTATTGTGTACTTTTCTATTATCATAAAAATAAATGATATACATCTGCCCAATATACAAGTCTTGAACATCCGCCATTTTCTACCCCTCTGTCCGAGCTCATCCCTCTTTTTAATCTCTATAAGGCGCAGGCTGTTATACCGCTTTCACGCATTGCGTACCGCAGTATCGATGAGATGTGCAAGCATGCGCATTATTTTATAAATTTTCAGATTTATATTGACTTTAATAGATTACGGCTATTTCTATTTTATGTCGGGAAAATTCCATACTTACCCAATAAATTTTAAAACTGAAAATTTCGATGCAATATATGGAAGAGTCGTTGTTAGAATCTTCAGTAAGTAGATTGCCATAAGAGTTATCAACAAATGTTGACGCAAATCACGTTTTGACAAAATCTTGACAAAGATCTGGTTCGTTAAGTTAAAGTCTGTGTATTAGACAATCGTCTTTTCATGAAGTTTCTCATAGAGCATATCACACGACTGAACTACTTCCACAGCTGGTTAGACTGCGCGAATGATTGTCGAATTAACAAGACAATGAACAGCGAATCACGATCAGATTACAGATTAAATTGACTCAATTAATTGATTGAAGGAACTTTAGTTTACAGTTATGAAAAGTAAAAGTGTTTCATAAATAATTCCTCAATTGGATCGATAAAAATAACTTTAATTTTACGTTTTAATCTTTTTTATGGAGATGTAATATTATGCTTCTTCATTTTTATTGGCTGTACAAAAAAAGTTGGTCGATCTTTAGAAGGTAATAATTAAAGACTGGTTGATGATGGACTATTACGTACTTAAAGATTGAATAACAGTAACAAAATTGGAGGGCAGTTTCATCATTGACATAAATAGCTTAGGGGGTGAGAGCAGCCATGATAGGTCAAACAATTCGGGAGCAATCGAATGTGAAAAGGAAACGCCAGTGTAAGGAGGAAAACGTCTGTAAATGGGACCGTTTTCATAGTCGAGAGAGCCGACGTTCACAATCGAACGCTTTTAACATGATCTTCATTGGATATTTGTCGACAAAACTGATAACAAAGTTTATTCTCTTTTAGTACTCTTTTCTCCTTTATTCTCTCTTTTATTTTAACATCAGCAGATTTGTACATGTAAGCAACTTTTTTGTTAAAATATATCAACAAAAATTTGCAAAATTATAATCTGATGGTAATGTATAGCAATTTATGGCGCATCTTTTAATAGCAGGTCCACCATTTTCTGTAATCTCTATCTATTTTTATAATCCCCTCGGTTGCGTTTCTGCACACCTCCCTGCCAGCGGTTTCCCTGGCAACTAGACCCCTCACATACCAACAGATACCGCGAATCTAAGCTCTTTTTGTTCATCGGTTCATCCAAAATTCAATTCTATTTACTGTATTTTGATTTCAAATTTTGTCGCCAGTTTTATCTTTAATTATTGCGAAACTTTGGAAAACGCTAAAATCTCATAACGAAATGAAATTATTTAATTTTATTTTAGTTAATGCTTGGTAATTTTATTTGCTCCTTTGATGTGCCGAATTATAAGCTGCATTTTTAACCCCGTCATGTGTTTAAATGTAAAATAGATTATAAGCTCCTTCGCAGCTTATATTTATCTCAACCAACGTGAGAAATCATGTGGGTGCAAATCAATTCGTTTTTGCATATTTTAGAAACGTAATATTTGATTTCAGAATTAGAGTGATCGTGGTAATAAATTAAATGGCACACAATGAGTGAACGAATGCACAAACATAATATGTAATTTCAAGAATAGATTTATTCTAAATTATGGAATAGCAATTAGGTTAATGAAATTAATGTTAATATATGTACAGAATGCGGTATTGTAAAGCCACATGTTATAAAGTTAGCCCTGCGTTTGACAGACCAGATTCAGAAAGCGATATCGGATGGATTTGCAAAAAAATTGAACTTGTCTCGCATGAGTTTTATTGCTACGTATTTTTGAACGATTGATTATATATAAATAACAGAACAGAAAAGGAGAGATATGATTGCGGTAAGCTTATTATTTGCGAAAATTGGGGGAGCTTAGTAAAAGGGGCACGAGAGGCAAAATTTTTGAATGAGATCAGCTAAGCGTGTTGTACAATTCGTGAGCGGTCATATGTGAAATAGTCCTGGTATTGAGGGAGCTGCGGGGTTTTAAGTTGGGACGGTAATAACGGGAATTTCAAAATGAACTTGAAAGAAATTTATCGTAAAATGTAATTGAATTTCTCTGAATTAAATTGTTCAATTTATGAAACCACGGTGATTTCCCTTTAGGCAAACCGCGTGATCGTAATAGGGGTGACATCCCTGGAGACAATAACGTCTTGATGACAATGGTTCTCTCCATATGCTGCAATAATAAAAATATAAAATTCTGAACAAGTTTTATATTTTACTGCTACCTCTATAACTCAAAAACATTTTAGGTTATAGGACCAATTTAATAAACGTCCCAACTTTTCGAGTAAAGGTGACATTAAATTTAAAGCATCTGAAGCGATAAGCGTTTAAATTAAAAAATATTCTTAACAAATTTATCTAAAAAAATAATTAGAAATAAAATGTCAGGAAATATCATTCACCTATAGCGATATAAGGAATCGTTAACTCTTGGTGGATTATTACATGAGGATCGAGTGAAGTGTGATCAAGATAGAACCGTCTTCAAAGACTAGTCAAGGAACATGTCTTACTAAAATAAATTAATATATTTTTTTCTATAAAAAAAACTATATGATACTTTGTATTTTAATTTAATTTAAAATTTCTTTCAAGTTAAAAACTTTATCTTTTTTTTTTAAAAAACTGAAAATAAATCTCATATCACTTTTGGACCTTTAAAACGTAGGGAAAAAATTTTTTTTTCCGTTTCTATTCAAAAATTTGAGAAAGGAAGATTGTCGTATTGAAAAGGTACCTTAAATGTGTTTGCCACTTCATACATTGAATAGAAATCAACTTCAATCCTGCCCCGATAATTGAACCTTTCCATAAGTTATGTATTATTTTCTCCTTTTGTGTTACTAATTTTTTTAAGCTTTTGATTTTTGACTTTTTTGAATTTCTGAATTATATTAATTACGTTGACATAAATTAATTTTAACTGCAAGTTGAGGTATCCGGAAATACGAAAAACCGGTTTGCTCTTTAAAAAATCCTATTGAAGAGTATTCCTGATTTTTTGTTCGTTATTTTCTTTAATTAAGTATCTATTTTTATATCTTTCATAGTTTTTTAATAATTTTTCATATTTTGTATCGTACATACCTAACTTTCTCTTATTTCGCCTTTTTTCATTTTTGCTGCAAATACATTATTATGTTTCTCTAAAAATTTTTCAAGATCTATTCTCCAAGCTCTTTTGAGCTAAGAGCTAATAATTTCCGTGGAGTCTGCGGTTTGAACTCAGACTTACCGCAGGTACGTACATAGAAGATGTAAAAGTGAACAAATGGGCGCTGAGCCATGGGTCCTAGATATAGCACATGACTACTGTACAATATTTATATGATACGTTTTGGCCAACAGAGATATTGAACGTGCGCTTATTTTAAAGTATATAACTTCTGGCACTGGAGAATATCTGTATGAGAGGCTAAAACAAGTTTTGAGGGATAATAAAATTTCATTGAAAAATTCCATAGTAGGTGCATTTGATGGTGCATTTAACACGAGTAGACAGCATAAAGGAGCCACTACAAAACTGAAAGAAAACTCGATGTTGAAACAGTTTTATTTTCTCCCATTGCCTCATCCTTGTCCAGGAAGTTAAAAAAATTACTTATCTAACAGCTATGCTCCGACGGTGTGCAAAAACTCAAACTCTCAAATATGTAGAAAATAACTTAAAAAATGAATTTTTAAGTAATTTGTGGTTTGTATAGGAAAAAGGATTCATTTTTATTTAATTAACCTAAAATTTCATTTAGACACGTGACGTCGTTTAGTTTGGTTATTTAGTCAGCACACCATTTATTTTAAAGTTTAGTAAATTTCTTGATTTTTTAAAATTTTTAATTTTAAATTTTTTCAATTTTATTTGGTATATTTTCTCGCACTTATCATTTTTAATGTTATATACGACTGATGAGCAAAAATAATTGTGAAATGAAGGCCTTTATATCGTATTACAAAGTTTTTATTTTTAAAGTAATTTTTATCATTTCTATATCGTAATTTTTTTAGTATTCAATTTCTTGTTTATTCAAATATTCTAAGATCAACCCTGTTAAATGTGAATTATCGTCTTTTTATCGTTTTTAAATATTATATTTCTGTGTAGTATGTATTGCTTACTTAACAGTTAAAATTTATTATTTTAACATCTTTTGTTAGGTTTGATTATTTCTCAAATATGTTACTTAATTTTCTTACAGAAAAAAGATAAAAAAAGCATAATTACTTTTTAAATTCCAGAATATGGAACGATACAAATATTGACCATTAAACAAATAAACAAAATAAAAAATCAAATTGAAGCTTCAAATTCTAACGTTACAATTCTTGGTTAAGTACCTACGATTATATTTGTTTTTTATTATTGTTGGGAAAAAGTAACCTATTTGAAAACCTACCTACTACTCTTTGGAGTTGGAGAATAGACAGTTCAACGCTGCACGGAAATAACAAACAATAATAAAATATTTTCTTGAATCAACTAAATTCCTTCCGCAATAATAATACTTACCCTCGCACATTTTATTTGACTTCAGGATACAGAAACTCAAACGCCTTGTTTTTTTATTTACTTCTTGATAGAGCTTTAGTTTTACAATACACAATTAAATCAAATTAATATTAAAAAATATATAAAAAAATATAACAGATATCGCATAAGAGCAGTTATCAAGTTTAAAAAAACCGACAGCTTTATGTGCTCTTCGAAGCATGGATACGGACACAAAAAAGTTAATTTCTCTCCGGATTTGAACCAAGTACTTTAGGGTTAATAGCTAAACGCGTTAATTACTAGGCTAATGGCCATCTTTATAACCGAATACCAAATAGTTTTGTTTATTATAGAAACTCTATAATATTTTGTTAACTTATAACCGGCACTGTAATTATAAGGCTAATGTAAGCCTTATCCTGTAGCGGCCCGAATGACTTCACGTTTCGATAACCCTGTAACACTAACTGGCACATGTGCCTTAAAAGTAAGAAACAATAAATGCAAAATGACTTAGTTAATAATATTAGCAAGTGCATAAAATGGAAGAAAATAATCTACCTAGGCAGATAATAAATATAATAAAAGATTGAGAAGGAAGTAAAAACAGAAATATAGAGAAATCCATGACGATAAAAAGTTATTTTCTTATATTGTATGCTATGTTAGCATAGAAGATACTATTTTCTTAGCCCACTAAGGCTACACAAATACTAAGCTACGGCATTTCATCCACGGTATATGTTTTGATTTGAAAACATTGATTAGTTTTCGCAGCTATGCTTGCAATTACAGTAGGCTACAAGTATTATGCTGACTTATTCTTGATAAAAAATTTACTGTATATTTTTTACTTCTATGTTTTCCTTTCGATATTATGGTACACAGAACTCCGGTTGTTCTGGGTGGGCTATAAGTAAGGACATTGAAAACTCTTCCACATAAATTTACAGAAAGTTTGCCATAGTTCAATATATTAACTGTTTAGGAGGTTTTTACAGAATTTCAAACACTTTGCAGATTTTTTTTCTTGTCACAGTTGCGTATTGAAATTTGAGAAATCTCCAGTTTAACGTTCATACATTCGGAAGCTAGAGAATAGACAATGTTCACACCGGAATCAAAGAAAGCTTTTGGCCGTATTACATTGTTACTTTTTCTGAAACTAGCAAGTAGACTTTTGTTGAGCAAAAGATCCTTTCATAGCTAGAAGGCCCAAAAATAATTAAAATAAACATAAAATTAATAATTCAAACGGTCAAGTTAAACTTGACAAATATTTGTTAAATTACAGATGTGTTAAGATTTTGCAGTTGGTGATATTAAGAGTAAAAATTAACTACTCCACTAATAGTAAATTGCGTTTTTGTGTTTTACACTTATTTACACAGGTTTTTTTTAGATTTTTAAAAATTTTGCATGTGTCGATATTATTTTATTGCCGGGCATCTATTAATAAAACCACAATTATTACTAGTTCGGGAAAACGTAGGGTTATGTGTTGGTGTTGGACAATGACGAGGTGTTGTACTTCCACTTGGTTAATTTCAAAGAATAAGCCGTAATAACGTTCGGGGATCAGCTATAAGCTAGTTACAAGGGGTGGTGTACTCTACATCATTGCGTATTCGGGGATGTTGCATCTGGCATGCATTGTTTAGACTTTTTCGTTTCCCACAAAAATATTATTCAAATTTTAATCTACTTTTTGACTCCGAAGAAATGAATTTCAACTTTTGTTTCTTTGTTACAGGTATCTTCAATTAATAGAGTATTAAGAAATTTAGCGTCCCAAAAAGAACAACAAGCATCTCAACAAAGCGAATCCGTATATGACAAACTGAGAATGTTTAACGGACAAGCACCGGGCTGGGCCTGGTACCCAGGAGCAACCCCGACGCCGCATCTTGGATTACCACCAGCACCTCCACTTACTACACAGATTACAAGAGACGATTTGCAAAAAAGAAGTGAGTTTATTATTATTACTTTTAAAATTCAATTACAATTTTAGTCGGTGAAAAAGCTAACGCATAGCGAGAGGGTTAATAGTGAGAAACTTAACAACGATTGCATGCACGTGATTATGTGAATGGCGAATTAATTAAAAGGGTACAGAAATTAAAGTAATTAGAGTGGTAAAATAAGTGTAGGAGAGGAAAAATAGTTAAGCTTTTAAAATTACAGTCTAGTTATATGGCATAGATTTAATTAAATAATCAAGAGCAAGCAAATTCTGTATTTAATTAGTACCTATAGGAATTTTATTTGATTAATAAATTATGGATAATCAATTAAGTTACTTATTTGATGTTCAATTGCATATTTGTCGTTGGATGCTTTTAGTTCTATAATCAAATATGTGAACGCTCATTAATATGAATTAAATTTAGTAGTCTTTACTTTATTTGATTATCTCTGAGATAGGTATGGTGTAATTGAAATTTGTAATTACAAGTGTATCTCATTAATGGCATTTCTGATGGCCGATAAATATAATTAGTATGTACCATAAAGGTAGATTTAATGTAACATCGTCTGCGATGTGATGTTAGACAGCATGTGGACAAAGCAAAAAAGCGACAAATCCTTTCAAGTGTGAAAGCTGAGCGGACATAAGACCTGATTAGAAACAGATGAACTTGATTCAAGGACAACAGAAATTATTTGTCGGCAAATGGAAGAAAAAAAGCATTAGAAACTGGTTGCGGTTATTGAAAATTTAAAGTTTTTGTAACTGTCAAAAATACATGCGGCGTGTAGGGATAAAGCGATCGTCGCATTTTGTAATCACGGTGCAAATTGCTTAAATCTAAAATATGTAAATTTGAGTTGCGAGATTCGTAAGCAGAAAACATAAACAGGAGGCAAGGGAGTAGGATCAGAAGATGAAATAAAACAAGGAGAATGAAATGGTAAGGGTGGATATGAAATGGGGTGGAGTTTACGGAAGCGGAAATAAAAAGGGATGCGAAGCGGGTGGTGGGAAATGGTTGCTAGTAGAATGACTAGGAAAACGATAAAACTCGGATGTTACACTTTTGTTTTCCAGCTAATTTTTGACAAAACTGCTCAGTAAAAGTCACTTCTTTACAAAAATACGAGCAAACTTGTTATAGATGTGCCCCCTATACTCCGAATGAAACAATTTACCAACTTGGCTATTACTTCGAACAAACTTATATTTCGCGACCAATATTATGTTCATATTTTTTAGCTTTCAGTTCTTTCCGACACAAAAAGAACTGTATTTTTTACTACCGTTAATAAACACCCCCTTTAAACCCCTATGTTTTCGAGTGTTACGATGAAATTTACCGCTAACACAATTACCGGTTTAGATTGGGCAGCAAAAGTTCACTCGCATGGAATTTATGTTCAATTTGAACCGGCTGTCCATCACTAAACTAAATTATTTTATCTGGAACATCATGTCTAGCTTTAGCTGGGTTTTAGATAACAACAATTACTTATTTTATACATTTCATCATAAATGTTCACCATTCAAATTGTAAATTAAAAAAACAACAAAATTTCTTCTGAAAATGACTATTTTGAATGCAATTTTAGTGTTGGACCGACAATATAGGAAGCTGCGGTTACTTTTAATTGTTCTCATTTTAACAGCATTTTTACGCAATACAACAGTGAACAGTTAATGTTCACCGAAACGGTGAACATTTTGATATACGAATCTGTTAAAAAATAAAAAAATTTATATTATATTATAATATGTTATATTGTGTATAATTTAAATTTGTCGGACGTTATCAAAAGTTTAAAATTTATAATTCAAAGCAGCAGTGTTATTGTCATTATTACTGGCAATAAACGGTTAATTAGAAATACTGCAAATAAACTCTAATTCAAATTTGTAAATGAGAACTTGTTAATTTATGAAATTATCTGATATAGCATAAAATTAACAATAATAATGATTTGTGTTGATTTTCCATTAAATTTTGAAGTTAAAAAGGCGAAAAAATTTAATTCAAATTTTGAAATTGTTCAATAGGTGATTCAATGCACGAAAACACTTCTGATGGAAATTCAGAGCACAATTCGTCAGGTGATGAAGATTCACAATTGAGGCTTCGATTGAAAAGGAAACTGCAAAGAAATCGAACTTCCTTTACAAATGAGCAAATCGACAGTTTAGAAAAAGGTGAGAAATTTTATTTTTAACATTTTACGTTTTATTAAATATCGTCTGATCGTTTTCAGAATTTGAACGAACTCATTATCCGGACGTCTTTGCCAGGGAAAGGCTAGCCGAGAAAATTGGATTACCTGAGGCACGTATCCAGGTAACAATTTTTTACACATCAGTAGCACAATCGATACCGTCAAAATTTTGTATTACTTAAATAAATTTTGTCAAAATTAACAGGCAGTTCCAAAACTGTAATTCTTCCATATCTCAAATTATTGGGTGGGCACTAGAGAAAATAATAATTAAGTACCTCTACCTCTAATTTAGTTAAATGTTTGTTTTCTTAAGTGTATGAGAAGCATATAAGTTTATTGAGTTAATAAAGCAGTCAAGTAATAGGGAATAGGCCTTGGAGGATGTATAGAGAAAGCACTTGAAATTGTTAGTAAGGGCGCTCAATCTTTTATATCATAATATTTATCATAGTATGCAAATAATATGTACACTCGTGAAAGTGTATACTGATGTGAGATTGCTAGGGTTCAACTAAACAAACATAAAAGCGACGCGGAACCAAACCTATGTGCTGTTGACGCATGTTTTCGAGCTTGTTTGTTGGTAGTATTGATCTCATGTGGTAAAACTGATCCTGATGTCTTCTTTATAAGTTTCACGCCGGTTATACCTTGACTGCAAAATCAATTTGGTGTTCAAGTAGGCGTTGTAAACTAAATCACGGTACAACTCATTCATATAAAACGAGTGTTCTAAGCGATGTTCAGGTTTACCAACTTAAAATTGTTAAGTAATCGGAAAACATTTTGTCTCCAATTAAACCTATTACTTTTTTATAACCTTTAAATTTCAAACGAGATTTTCCATCTTCCATCATTTTATGATTTATATATTTTTACATTCCAAATAGAACGGAGGAATGAGAAAAAATGAGGAAATAGAGTTTAAAACAATTCTGGGCACGTTACAATAATAGAGTTACACTGTGATTTGTGAAAGTTAAATACATTGGTTCTAGATGCAATCGTTTACAATAGAATTAAGCTACTTGTAATGTTAACTTTAGTGCAGAACTATGTAATGAAAAACATCAAATGTATCTTAAAGCTTTCACGCTGCAACACAATTTAAATTTAATCTTGCACCTACATGTTTATTAAGTACCTAGGTATTAACATCATATTTGCTAATATTATTAAACTACAACTTTCAAATTACAATACAATCAAAACAATTTACATGATCAACTTATCACCAATGAACATTGACTTGACGGCGTTCCAAACACTCAGTTAAGAATTGAACTGCAATCTTTTAAGATATCATCAATGTACATTTTTAGAAATAGTAAGCCAGTTTCAAACGTAAAAAGTACACAGCAACAAAACACTTTCCACTTTTAATACGCAACATACTATTGTCAGTAAATAGTTTGTGGTCGCTAGTTTTTAAAATCGCACCAAAACATCTACTTCCCTTCACTACGTTTACCTTAATCAATTGTTTCATAATATAATTCTTGAAGTTCGTTCTAGTATAATTACTAGAGCCCGGATTTATAAGCGCTTATAATTTCAAAAAAGCACTAAAAATTAAACATCAAAATTTAATTTTTATTAAATATTAATCAGAAATTTACTTGATATTTATAAAAAAATTAATTATCATATATTTTTCCAAATTTTTCATAATGAAAAATTGTCGTCTATCGTTTAACACCTGCATATAAATCGAAAAACTTGGCTCAACATCAACCGACGTAATAGAAGCCCATTTGGGTTACTGTCAGTTAATTCACCTCACGATTTGAACTTTTTCCTATGCGCTATTGGAAAGAAGACACTTTTCTAAGCATATTGCAACAAAAATTTTGTAAGATTAAGCATTAGTTTTCGAAAAACCGGCATTTTAAAATTTGCAATTTAGGGGACGCGTAAAACTCGACATATATTTGATGTCCCACACTCACTTGCACCTCCAAAGTTTTCTTTCTGAGATTATTTATAATTTGTACCAATTCCATTAAAGGCAAATACTTTTTTCCAAATTTTCGATAGATGATGGAACGTATGAAAAGTTAGCTTTAATATCAAATAAGTTTAAAAATTAGCTTTAATAGTATAACTTAATTGTTTTCGAATTAATGTATTTTTAAAATTTTGATGACATTCATTTATTGCTGCCGACGATAATTCTGACAATAATCTTACAAAATTTTCAAAATTTGTCCCATAATATATGACAGCATTGAGCCACGTTCTTTACCTTGTAAGCACTGGTTTGGAAAGTTGAGGTGTAATCGGGAAATTTTTCTTTAAAATCTTTCACTCTCAAAGGCACCTTTAAAAAAATTCTTTTTACATTTGAAATTACATAAATTATTAAGCAAAGAAAATTTAAGACAAATTGTTTCGGCAACACGAGATAACCCATGTGCCAGACATGTACAGTAAATTAAATTTTCATAAAATACTTTGAGTTCTGTTCCGGTCGGTCATTAAAAAAAATCATTAAAAAAAGCTCTAATAAGCACTAACATGCGTTTTAAGCGAAATCTTGAAAAAAAAGCAAAAAAAGCACCATCAACATTAAGTCAAAACACTGCAATTTTTAAGAAACGTCAAGATCCAAAAGGAATATCTTCTGCTTATAATTTAGAGTAATAAGCAAAATGCTTAGAATCCGGGCTTTAATAATTATATATTATTTGTATGTGTGCTTGTTTTACTGAAAATCCGCAAATGGAACATTTTGTTAATATTTACAGAACGTTCTGCCAGTACCTCATAATGTTATTCTTTAAATTTTATCTGTAGTACTGGAAAAACTTCTCTGGAAAAATATTTTCGACAAGCATAGATGACGATCGATACTTCAGCTTTTAAAATTTAAATGAAAATAGTAAAGTAGAGCAAAGCAAGGTTTAAAATATAATAATCATGTGTAAATGTGATATAAAAAAATGGTTTCGTTCTGTTGGATTTCACCTGTTCATAATTAGATTAGTACAGGGATGAAGAAGTTTCATTGTGAACTTGGCAATCGTGAATTCGAATTTAGGCACTTTCGAATTATTTGTCCTGTGGTTCAGATTCCACGTTAATTTTGTCTTATTTAATTCATTAGTGTAGGTTCATTCAATTAGTGTACAACAATGGTCATTGCGTAATTTCATGTTTAACTTTTATTTCGAGAAAAGCGAGTCTGCCTGGAAATAACTCGAAAATGCAATTTATTTGCTTTAATTCTTTAAATTATTATCAGGAAAAAGCTCATAAGTTTTACCTGAAGCAAAGTTTTTTTGATAATTTAACAACTGGGAAATGGTTTAGAGATAAGTGAAACAAAACTCAATTATCTACAAATCCCGGCAAAGAACAATTGTTTATCCTTAAGTTTTGAAAGTTACATATTTGCACTATAAAGTTGTTTCTCAGTTTTTCCAAATTCATGATTGCTTTATGCAAACATTTTTTAATGTAATTTAATTGAGTGTAACGTATACGTAAGGATTCTTTAGATGTATATCATCTCTAGTTGTTTGACTTTTAAAATTTTAAAATAAAATGATTGTTCTAGTCTAGATATTTTGCAGTTCGCAAAAATGCAAAAGGAGAAGAAAGGTAGCTTGTCAAGCGCTGACAATTAGGGCAAAAATTTTTCAATGCGGGAATCTACAGGAAATTTTATCTAGTTAAAGTGAACTGAAGACCAGTTTTGAATCAGATAATTAGAGAATTAATATTAAAAAAAAAACTAAAAATAAAGTTTATTTTGGCAAAACTAGAAAAAAAAAATCAAAAAAAGTTTCCTTCAAAATTTTATCCACATGAAATGTTCTTCTAAATTTTATTATGTCCACGCCTATTATGTTCATTCTTGACTTATAAATTTTGTTGACCACATTTATTTCTATTAAAATGCACCCAAAAAAGGGTGCAGTACATAATATAAAATATTCAGTCACCGCGAAACATAAGCTAAAATTAATAATCTCGAAGTCTTGAGCAGTTACTTGGTTTCAAAATCCCAGAACATTTTTCCATATGACTATTCAACCCGTTTTTTCCCAAAAGCTATCCAAAATCAAAGTCACCTTAACGATGGCAGGTTTACAATTGTTTAGTAATTCTTTCAGTTTTACTACAAGCTAGCGGTGATGTATTATTTTCGTCGACCTGAGTCTGATGTATAAAATCTTTGAGCTGAATTAAACGCGACTTCATGCAGGAACAATCTGGAGATTCTTACATATTTTGGACAAACCAACCCTCTTAAACTTTCTCTACTAACCGGAATGGTGCCGGTGCCTGTGTTCTGTTCTGTCAGAAACTGCTTATAAATATTATACATTACAAAGACAATTTTTATTTACTGAAATTTTTCTCAAAAATTGTCCTAAAAACTCTGAGTGAAACTAAACATAAACTAGGGTTCCTATCGAGTGATATCACCGGATAATCCCGTTTCTCAGTGCCCATTCTGCTATACCGTATTTCATAGTTTTTACATCACACATAAAAGAAGTTAACTTATTTTGTAATATTATTGTACTTATACATCGACCCACGGCACTATTAGTTCGAGAGAACTGACTAAGTACTGAAAATTCACTACTTGTAGGTTACAGTTTCACTCTTTCAGCAAATTACATGTATAATATAGCTGGAGAAAAGATCCCATTTCAAATTGAGCGTTGATAATTACTAGTTGCAGATTTTCTTACTTTGGTTTATTGAAAAACTAAAACAAATTACATTTTAATGTTGCAATGTAATATTGTAAAATATAATTAATATCGAACATCTGCATTAATAAAAAAAAGTTGTGGTGTAATAGTCTAATTTTAATTTTCGAAAAAGGTTAACCTTTTATTATCTACCTCATCAGATTTTATATTATAAAATTTATATCAACCACAAGCAATTTGTTTAATATATGGAATAAATTTTCTTCCAAACTGATCGGAGTTTGTGCTCTTAGTTGAGTTGCTTTAATATTTGGAAGAGTTCAGTTTGAATAATTATGCTCTGAAGTAAAAGGCGCAATTATAACATTGTATTGTTTCTTTGTTAAAATTTCATGATGTTTATTACCGATGTCAAATAAAAAAAATTATATATAAAATCTCCCCTACACGTACTATTTCAACAGCCCCGTTTCTTTTATTTATGTAGCGGGGCGATGACATGGCCAATATTGTGTGGGTTTGAATCGTGCATATTACCCACGGTGGCTGGACACTGTAACAATCTAAACTTTTTTCTTATGTCACCATCAATCAAAAACAATTGCAGTTGAAAATATCACTTATTTTTCACATTTTTATAAAATATTTCATGTTAACCGTATCCAAATAGAAGAAAGTTATTTGATGTAAAAAAAATGCTATCTGATTTTTCATGGGTAAATTGAAAAATACTTAATTGGTATCCTTTTTCTTACAGGTTTGGTTCAGTAATCGGAGAGCCAAATGGCGTCGCGAAGAAAAACTACGAAATCAAAGAAGAGCTGTCGAACAAGTTACAGTGAGTCCTCCATCTTCGGGTGCTCGAATTCCAATAAATTCGGGATTCAACTCCATGTATTCTTCTATTCCTCAACCGATACCAACTATGTCAGATACTTATAGGTATGTTATTATATTTTGCTCGAAACAAATATCCAAACGAACGTAAACAACTTGCATTAATTATTATTATTTGTCCAAATTGTGTGCCAGCAAATGTTCAACAAGATTAATTAATTTCAAATGTAATGGTCTGTAATGCATTAAGTTGATTCGCACGATGTTGAGCGACTGATTCGCTTGCACTTTACAGCTAATGCATGTGCTGCTTTTCCCATTTGCATTTAAATGAGTGTTTATATTCAGATAGTTGTGATAAGCGTTCCCTACGATTTGTTTTGTATATTAAGACTAAACGTTTAATATGACATTTTTGAAGACTTAATTTTATACCGTCTGCTTTTATATGATAGCATATTTGTTACAACTTGCGTTTCATTTCCGCAAAACTACAACATTTTTCTTTAGGAACCTAAAAGCACCTTATTGTGTTTGCAAACAAGCATGTATTGTTGCTTAGCAATACATTATACCTTCAACTCGAGTGCTGATGTTTACCATTGGTTATATAACATACAGTTATATAACACAAAATATGCAATTTTTCTTGCCGAATGTTTACCGTTCAGTTTTTTAATAAGACCAATAAGAATTTTAAATTTTAAATATTTTATCAGATATAATTCTACAAAAAATCGGGTTAAAAACAAATTTTATTTTTAAATGTTTAATTAACTTACTATTAAAGCTTTAATTCTTATTAAATTAATAAAATTGACAAAGAATGTATGCAATATTTTACAATAATTGATATTTCAATTGTGTTTTTTTATAAAATTATAGTAAGCCGTAATCAATATAATGCGTCAAGTTTCAAAAAAAAACCTTTATAAACTATACTGGTGCAGACAATAAGTTTAATAAAACAAGTAGTAAAGCAAAGAACTTACCGAATAAAAACAAATGGCAATGGCATAATGATAAATTTATTATCGATTCCTGCTGTTTTCTTTACAAATTTATTTGCAATATAATAAACTATTTTAGAATAAATTCTTTGTAATGCTCAGAGGCAGTGATTAATAGCCTCCGACTTTGAAAAAGCAAATAAAATTTTTTCTGAATATTATATTAGGCATGCTTAATGCCATTCACATTGAGATTAAATCCAACTTAAATTTTTTGACATATTAATATCTGCTGTTATTATTTTTATTATAATATGAAACCATTTTATAAGATGGAATATACATATAAATAATGAGAATAACGGTAGCAAACGAACAAATTTTTACTTCTTATGAATAAGTCTGATATTATCCGCTTGAAGATATCCTGGTGAGATGGCCTTTACCCTTGCCGGAGTCGGCTAAGTAGCAGGATTGAAACTGTCCCACATGACAGTATAATCCCGCAGTGGCCCGTTGACATGACGTGACCGCTAGAAGCACGTCACGTATTTGGGATTCCAGCAAAACACCTATGTTGTAGAAGATACAGATGTACCGTGTCCGATAAACTGACCAAGATCATTTATTTAGATTTGTTTCTTCCATCTCTCGAAGTGAACGATAAATTGAATTACAACTTGACTCGCGCAAGACCGTCAATTATAAAGTAACCGGCTTGAAAACGATTAGTGAAATTTTAAATTTTGTTTCAGTTCCATGCCAGGAAGTTTAAGTAGTAGCTGTCTACAACAACGCGATCCGGGTGGTTACCCTTACATGTTCCACGACCCCCTTCATTCTTTAAGTTCTTCCTATAATTCAAGAGCGGCGGCGGCATGCAATTCCGGAGTTCCGCAACCTACGAGTCATCCCTCTTACGCCTCTGCTACACCAACATCATCGGTTCCCGTTTCAACAGGTACAGGTAGGTACTTTAAATTTTCTTTCATTACACTGCTTTCGTTCTTAAAAAAATACAAACTCAAAGCTTCAAGTTTCCTTATGTTCATCGATCAGTTTCAGTGTCTGGTGAGGGTGGTTACCAATTCTCCGCTCGGCAAGCGCTCAATAATGTGCAAAGGGTATTAGAGAGGGGATAGTAGTAATTCTGGTTGTAAGGTTGATTTCAAGTCGGGTCTCTCGAGAATATATTTTTAAACTTGACCTTTATTTTCATTATTAAATTCATTTGTAATTTCAGGTGTAATATCGGCGGGCGTTTCGGTACCGGTGCAGATTCCAAGCCAAACTCCCGATTTAACATCGAATCTCGCCACAAGTTACTGGCCAAGGATTCAGTGATCTCAACTTTTCGGATTTCCACCGCCCAGGTTTCTGGTGCATCAGGATAATCCGACGTTTCAAAATCCCATGACACCACCTTCAGCTACGGCTACAAACCCCGAACAAGAATCAGCTTAATTTGTTGAGAACCAAAGTGATAGTGTTTAGATTTAACTACCTGTTATACAGGGTAAATTGTGAAATGTGTAAATATTGTAAATATGTGCAAAGTTAACTTAGTATTCGTGTAATTAGCAGAGACATTAGTTTTTTGATAGATTTAAAGGAAAACAATTTTTACGAAGGAAAAATATTGTGATTTCACTAAAATACCCTAACTTTCTCGCGAGGTAGCTCAGTTTTCATACCCATAAAGATGTCGCAATGTAAAAATACAAAATTGTCATTACGCGAGTGTTCCGAAAAGTTGACTTGCCGGTGCGAGTGAAAATCATACGAATTTAATTACCCCACGAGAAAGTTCAGCATTGTAAAAAATATTTTGTAAAGCAATAACCAACTTTATCGTTAATTTATTATGCACTGATTAAAAATGTAAAATAATTTACATTGATTGATTAACACAATGAAGGTATGCCAAAATGAATTAACCTGTAACTAAAAATTTTAAAATGGAATTATATATTTTACATTCCAACTTTAAAATATCTATTATTTGACTTGCAATAAATATTAAGGACTTTTTACAGGTCTGTATAAAGAAACATATTTTCAACAGACATTTGTATAAAGTTTATGTAGTTAAAAAAATAATATTGTAATAATGAATGTCGTAACCATTTTTTGATTGCTGTGATTATGTTTAAATAATTATGTATTTAACAATTATGTAGCTTAGTTAATTGCTGTTTAAATGTGTATTGTATTAGGATATACATACACTTGTGGATAAATAAATCTTAAACAATCGATAAAAATGTTTGTTATTAATACAAAAATAAACAAAACAAAAATTACCACGTAAAATTTAACTAAATATTTCAACTGGTTTGGAGAACGGAAATAACCGCAATTTAGCTTTCAGAAAATTGAAAAAATCCATAAAAATAATTATTTTATTATAATATTATATCAGTACATTTTCAGTAACACCATTCTATTGGTTGTCACCCTAATAATCTACAGTCAACAAGAATAAACATGTGTATTTATTTAAGTTTTACTTATTTTTAATTCGTACACTTTAATAAAATCTTAGAGAAAATTAATGAATAAAACTTTCAGAACATTAAATTAATTTGTGAAGTTAGAACACAAGATAAAACCAAAACAAAAATTTCAATTTCACTTGTGCTTCTTTTACAAAAAAAATTAAGAATCTGGAAAGTATTACCTATTTGAAGAATTTATTGCACTAGCCAATATAAAAACCCCTAAAACGTCATGTGTTGATAACATGACGCTTTAAGCATTTAGGTAATTAGTACTGTGTGTTCGACTCAACAATGGGGTATGTTCAGAATTAACTCTCATTGCAGCCGTTGGTGGAGGAAAAGGTGGTTTTCCTTTTTGTTGCTTCAGCTGTGCATAAACGCCTGTTACCACTAAGAATGCCCATACCACAATGAGTATTATATCTAAGTAAAAAAATAATAAATTTACACTGGAACTTCATATAATTTGGTAAGTACCTCTATATTGAAATGGTGGATCCAAAACTGCGAAATTAAATTTGCTTATGGTGGCTCTTCTAACATTATTAACAATTATGTAATGTAAGTTACCACCAATATAATGATCTAATGATACCACCACAGCTGTAGCCCCCAAAAAACTACAGGCTAAAATGTTAGCAAACATGGTTGTCACTAACAAGACCAAAGTTATTGGAAGTGCAATACTAAAAAATGCGCCCCAATAATTCAAGTCGCTTTGAAACATGGAAAGATCACCTAAAAGTATAGAGTAAGTCAATTATTATAGTATATTTTATTCCTGCCAAAACCATACCAAAACCTGTATAAAACACAATACAAGACGTCAGGTAACCAATAAAAGCAACAGGTAAAAGAACCGATAATACTGGACTTCCAAATCTCCACCAAAGTATTATCCACGTAGCTCCATAAATTGCCCCAAATAAGGCAGAAATTATTACACCCTCTAAAATTCAAAAAGTTTCAAAAAAATACATACAAAACTTCACTTACTCACGTTCGACTGACAAATTATTGTAGAGAGATGCAGATATGAATGACACAAATCCACCGAACACAAATCCAAACAAAAACATTTGTGTCTTAAAGAATCTATGCCCTAAGTAACACGTAAACATTCCCATAAATAATAAAAGTGAGCATAATATTTTCCAGGGGATGGTTACTGAAACACACATAAAATATACCACCATTGGAAGTTATAGCAATAAAAATTATTAATCTTCAAACTACGAAAGTGAATTTTTTAACATAACATTGCAAAAAAATGATAATTTTTACCTGGTCCTATACAATCAATGTCCCAATAATTAATGTTGCAGGCATACGTCACGGCTGGAACATAAGCTGATGTTAAGTTACCATAACGTGCAATAACTGCATAAATTGTGCCGACACCTGCATAGGCACTGAAGTACCTTCGTAAGTAAGAATGTCCCACAGGAACAGGAACCTAAAGAAAAAACATAAGAAAAAAAAGTTTTTTACCCACCTAAATTATGCTAACCAATTTTCCGTTTTCTTTTATTTTATCGGGTGTTAACATGCTTAGAATAAAATCAAAATAGACGTTCTCGTCAAAATTTCTTTCGTATAAGTAACTATGATAAACGGATAGACGTGCTTGATTTTCCTCACAATAGTGATTATAAACAGAGGCAGGTTGAACATCCACTTGTACCATGTTGTCGTTATACCGTACCAATTGATATGGTGCATATTCGGTATTAAATACCATATTGCAACCACCAGGTATTGGATCTACAATTAAATTTTTAAAAATACGCAGGTTGAAAATATAACACATATTGTGTTTAGTCAGGCGGTCGTTCAATTATCTAAAATTAGATAACAAAAAACTGGAGTTTTCCTTGTATACAATTATGTTATAATAAAAAGAGCCTGAAATAATATATGCTCTTTAAAAACCGACGTAATTTCAGGATTTTCCAGAAATAATTTTCTAACCTTTAATGAAATTGTTTTGTTTTTATTTTGCGGCTAACTTTTTGGTATTAATATAAATTATCCAATATCCCGCAAACGCTCAGCATTATCTAATTTATTATGAAATAATTTCCTAGATATATTAAGATTTTAAGACAAATATTAGTGATTTGTGGATGACATCATGGAAAAAAATTTGTACATATACAAATATTCAAAAATTTGTAGCAACTATTTTAAGTTCTTTGAGATTGACACACTTGTAAGTAAGATATACTATATTAAAGACACTTACAAAACTGTAAAGTGTTAAATAAATAAAAATTACGCGTTAGCAAAAAATTTAAATTAATTAATTAAAATTAAAAATTTTCGTGAAGCAGAATAAAGCATAAATTCGTAGAGAAAGAGACAATTTTTGATAATTAAAATACCCCTTTTCTCAAAAAATAATAAATACATTGAAATAAAATCGTGAATATGGAAGAATTGCTTTGCTATTAAGAACCATCTCGCACAATTTCTTCAAGATCTGTTAAATTAAACTTTGATGTCTCTTTATAAGTGAAAATTTCAATTTTGTATTGTTTAGAAGTGACTATTTAAGAAGCTTTATATTATATTATGTAGGTACTGCACATAGCAGTTACAATGATTTTAATTCGCAATACATTTTACCATTTAGGTAGCCGACTAAACATTTTAGACACAACTAGAAAATACCTAGTTTTCTGTTGCACAGAAATCTAGTTAAAATATATAAAACTTTTGAATATTTTGTACATAGCGAAGGTATGTTTTAATATAGAATGAAAAACGCAATAAAATTAGAATAAGTCAAGTGAGAAAAAGTTGCTTTGAGAAAACGGTGATTTGAACTTGTTTAGGATTTAGTGTTAAAGGTTTAAAAAACAAAAACCAATAAATTTGATCCACTATAAGAGTTTAAAAAAAGTCTACTGGATTTGACGTATGGCTGATATATTACCTCCATAAAAATTATTTAAGAACTATTTGAACAAAAAAGTTACAAAAATAGCATACCGATACCGCTAAGAAAAAAACAAATTTTACGTATCAGCAAAATTAGTTACAGAATTAGTAGAAATAATTATTATAAACGTATAAAAATAATAAAAAAACAACTGGTTTCAATTTTCTGGTGTTCGGTCTCCAATTATCAAATAAACAAACAAATATTTTAATAATTTTTTCAGATTTTAACATCTCATATGGTAAAACACATTTTGATTAAAATAACTAAATAATTTATTAAATAGATTTTACAAACACTATTTTATTCACAATTATTTCATAATTTTACGTTTATTTAACTTGTTCTTTTTTAAATTTATTTAATATATTTTATAAAATGGTAAATGTTATTAACATGTGATAATATTTTTTAATAAAATTAATTTTTATATGTTAGATGAAATTGAAAAATAATTAAATTCATAACTTACATAAAATTGTTCAAAAACTATTTAAATGAATGATATAGTTTGCGACACCCTGTTATAAGTGATGTTTCGATTTTCTGAATCTCATCAGGCAAACCTGAAAAAATTATTGAAATTATTGAAAAGTTATGCTTTTAAATTAAAAATTCAAACTTGATTTAAAATCAAATTTATTTGACTTTTGTAAAAACAAAAATTATACCTACTTGAAGCCTACTTTATAACAGGGTGTCGCAAACTATATCATTTATAGTTTTTGAACAATTTTATGTAAGTTATGAATTTAATTATTTTTCAATTTCATCTAACATATAAAAATTAATTTTATTAAAAAAAAAAAAATTAATATATTTTATTAATATTGTTAATAGTTTTAATAATTTTTCTTTTGTTTATTTATTTGGTCAATACATAATGATGGAATCCTATATTAAACTGTTATGTAATTTTATTTAATATAGAACACAAAAACAAGTTACTTTTTATTCTAAATGAATTACGCGAGATATTGAAATTATTGAAAAAATATTTATTGATATAAATAAAGATCAATTAAGACTTGAACTCTGACTTTTGTCATCATTTTTATTAAATTTTTTTCTACACTCGAAATACTTGCAATTCTTCATCTAAATTTATAGTGTACCACACACAACCCAACCAGAACAGTGTAACAACACTAATCATTTTGCTGTGACATGATTAGCCTGTCCCATCGTACAGTTTTCAAAAACATTCCTTCAATCACCAATTTTTCACTAATTTTTCTAACGTTTTTTTTCAAATAAAATGAAAAATTGATCCTCATTGGAACTGCATATTCATGTAATTAGCCCAATCATTAGATACTTTTGTGTCGAAATAACTCAAAACTGAATTTTTTTGCTTAACCCTTGAAAATACACATGTATTTAGAATGACGGACAATTACATAGTATATTGTCGTGTTCAAATTGATTCGCACCCACCCTGCCCATTTTGGAAAATTTTATTTTAATAAGTTTAAATTGTAGATTGTAAAATTGGAAAGGTGGGGGCAAATCGGAGGAAATAAAAGGCGTTTTGCCAAAGATGACCGCGTGAGCGGTTGTGCAATTTTTGGCTCTGATATTCTTGAGTGTAGTTTTTTTTTAAGTTAATTGCAAATAGTTTTGTAGTTGATTAATTTGAATTATTGTTGAAGAGATTAATTTGAGAATAAATTTGTATGAAAAGTTGAATTTTGATTGGTAAATTGGATATTTTTGAGTTTGGTTATTAAAGAAGAATTATTTTTTTGGTGAGCTGTATTTTTTTATGGGTTATTCTGGATTTTGAAAACTATTAATTTAATTATATTATGGAAAGTAACTAGAAAGTTAAAATTACATTATTCGTAAGTGCGAGCGTGTGGCGAGATAGGTAAACCGTCGATTTGGATAAGCGAAAATCAAAACTGCGATCCCTTGAGGAAATGTTAAATTTTTATATTGAATTTAATTTGGATTTGGAATATCAATTTTTTTTTTTTTTTGACATTGACCATTTGATTTGTTTTGACCTATACCCTAAGGTACGATTATTTCATCTCCCGCAGTTAAGGAGCTGGTCAGGAGCACTTTAGAGTGCATGTGAAAATCAACATTTTTGAAAGTATCACTGCAATATGAAGGAAAAGATTAGTAGTACTTCTTTGCAGAAATTTCTTTAAACCTTCTAGTTTTAACTTCTTGAATTAACAAAGTTATAGGGAGGTTAACAATTTTTTATGCATCCTATGTCCAAAATAGGTTCAAGCAAAATTGAACTATACATATAAAATTTTATATAAAACTAGAAAAAAATGTTCTGACTCCTATAGATTCCATGGTACAATCTTCCAAAAACTCTACTTTTACTACAAAATTTACCCAAAACAATGGTTTGCAGTTTTTGATGTAAACTGCTGTAAGCCATATGAATCAACTTTCTAGGCCAAATTGGGCTAACTGACCGCTGCCAATTCAATTTTTTTGATTTTTTCTGTAAGTTTTATATTCAGGTCACGAATTATAACTTTCAAAAAATCATGTTTATTGGTAGTTTTGTATGCCACAATAGTTTTTTTTAAACAGCTCATTTCGTTGATATCTTCCAAAAAAATTGCATTAAGGTAAATGTAAAAGATAAACCTCCGCATAAAAAAAGAATGTTTATGTATTCCTTGTATGTCAAGGGTTATGATCTTCCAAATTCCACTCTTTCCATTCGATAGGGTTGCCATGTACTTAAACATGAACTTGCGACCCTTTTAAAACATTTTGGTGGCAAATGCGTAGCTGTTATTGATTAAAAACGTAAAGTTTGCTATTTCGTATTAACAAAAATTTAATTAGTATTTTTCAATATCAATAAAGATAGCAAATAATGATTTACAAATTAGTATATTTATTTTGTTTTTACTACTTACCTAATATTGAAGAATCTCAAATTATTACGAATTCGCTGGGTAAAAAATTAATAGTTTCAATGTACTGTGGACATCAATTTTTTCGTATACATTTTCTGTATTTCTTTTGTGAACATAACATCCAAAAGATATATTATTGTTGATAGCTACTGAAAGAAAAATTACAAATTTGGAGGTAATTTCCACAAAAAATACTGAAAATGTACGCAGCAGAAAAACAATATTCAAAGTATTATTTCCACTTTTATTTAAAAATGAATATTTTTAAACTGAAATTAGCCAAATGTTTTTAGACAATTATTACAGATACATTATTTGATACAAAAATGCGCAAATAATGTACATTTAAATATATATGCAAATCTTTCTCATCGGAAAGAGTTAATCAAAATTACAGTATACACTCTCCTCAGTTTATGTTTTCTCGGTGTCAGTTTTCTTCAACAAATTCCAATAACTGTTGGGAAACCGCTGAAAATTTATTTCTGTTTTAATGTTTTTTAATCTTGTTTTTAGATTCCTTCCTGTTTGACCAACATATTTTGCGTTGCATTCTCAATGGCTCTTAATATTAGAAGAGTTAACTTGGTGTTATTATGCTCCTGCTTTTTATTTTATGTGGAATATTATCCTCTAAAAATTAGGTTCTTGCAGTTTTAACATAAGAATGACATTGAAAATTTTTTGCGACACAAATCTACCAAAAAAACAAGTTCTTCTAGAAGGAACATTCTTCATTTTTTATATTTGCGCAGAATTTTATCATCTACAATTTTTCTTCTGGTATAACATTAACATGGATTTACCCGACATAGAATTATTTTTAAAAACTAAATAGAAGTAATATGCTCTGTAAAAATGATCAACTTGGGAAGATAACTTGTAACTCATAAGAGCTATAAATCTATTTTCATGTAAAGCTTTACCTGCTGAAATTTACTTTGATAGAGTTTTTCTTATATGATATGCACGATATGGGTTATTTTGAAAAAACTATTGTGACACAAAACTACCAAAAACCATGGTTTTATTTCAAAGGTCATACCTAGTCCTGACTTATGAAGTTAGATCGTGGGTATTTTCTAAATTCACACAGAAATTTAAAATCTACCACTTTTCTTCTAAGTAGTTTCCAAAAGAGCTATAACTCGGAGCCTGTTAAAGATAGATTCATTTTATTTATAATTTTTGAAATATTCTTAATTTTCATTTTACTTTAGAACAATTCACAAAAACTTTTTGGACATTTTTCCAAAATATGTTCGGAACGCCTACATAAGTTTCATTCTAGCAACCTTAATTTTACTTTCAGAGTCACTCAATAAAGCGTTTTATCAAAAACGAATGTTACTAGTTAAAAAATCCAAAAATTGCCAGATTCCTAGGCTAATGGGTTTAAGCAAAAAATGCATTTCCGGCTTATTTCTAAGCACACCTCTTTTCTAAAGAGGTGAAACCCCGATTCTATTACAATATTTCATTCCAAAGAGACTGTAAAATTTAAGACATTTTCGCATTTAGTGGAAGTTGAGGTTTCTTCCACTAATCAATTTTACAAAATACTTGGCAATTGCTACTGCAATTTTTGTTTGCCTTTTTTTTATTTCCTATGTGATTTTCTCGCCTCAATTTAGTTTTATAAAATTTTATATTACACATAGTTGTTATATCCGTAAGTATTCTCAGTTATCGCAAAAATACAGTTTTTCGTAAAATTCTTGTTACGGCGACATAAATTTTTTTCGTGAGCATAATTGGTTCAGTATTTACGTAGTGAGAAAAGATCTGCGTGAAAATAAACCTTTACTTTAGTATGAGAAAAAAGACTTTAAACAGAGGAAAATTTGTCAAGAACGGTTCCAAAAGTCACATAATATTAATTGGCAGTTTCCTGTATACCTTATACCCAAAATAGGTCATATAGAAATTAGAGTAGATAAAATTCTACGTTAAAGTACAACACAAATTAGTGTTATAATTTTCGAAAAATGGACTTTCATAAACCTCAATTTTTATCAAATTTAGTCTAAAAATCGTAGTTTTCACTTTTCAATGTAGAATTTTTTCTATTCATCTGACCCAAAAGTAGTCTACCGACAAGTAAAACTGTACACTGGCCATAAGCTTACAAACTTGATGAATTTTTACCCCTTTTGCCATTCATTAAAGTTTTACACATAGCTCAGTTTCAGTGCATTTTAGTTGCAATGTTAAGATTATTGAAAGTGCAGAAAACAACAGTTTAAATCAGTGGTTCTCAAATGCATTCTCTGGCGGCACCTTAAAGCCATTAAAAAGAATTCACGCCACCCCTATCATTCCCTTTTTTTCTTGAAGAAAAAAAAATCAAAGATGTAATTTTAATTTAATACTCAAAACCATTAACAACATAAATACATAAATAAAGTGAAAGACATAATAACTAAACATTGATTATTATTAAAGTCTAGCTAGTCTTTCTAGCACGAATGCTTGAACTACACGCTTCAACCCTATAAGTTCGTGGGGTGCGCGCACTTTTATCTTAGAGTAATTCTTAGCACAGGGGAATAAAAATAAAAAATTATTGCAATTTTCCAATTTGTCCAATAAAATTATAATATAGGTATTATATAAAATTTTTCTGTTACGAAAAATTTCGCAGCACCCCTGTGGGAGACTCACGACACCCTAAGGTGCCACGGTACCCCATTTGAGAAACACTGGTTTAAATAGCCAAAATTTTTATAGAAATTGTAAAATAATCTTCTTGAAGTTGTTTTTGTTATAAATTTTGTTTTCTGTACTTACATTGAGCTTGAGAAGCACAGAAATTTAACAAATAGCCATAAAAAGTCAAAAGGGATCAAGTTAGAAAGCTTACAGCTACAGTATAAAAAAAATGTGAGGTAAACTCTATTTGCGAGAGTCGTTTAGGTAAAATCACATTGCTTTAATGTCAATTACCAGTATTTACAACAATTACATTACGTCGAAAACTGAAAACTAAGTTTTTTTGAGTAAAAATTGATTAAATTTGGGTTTTATAAAGAAAAACTAGATAAACTATTGTTTAATAAAATATTGTTTTTCTCATTTTACGAACAATTTTATCTACTGTAATTTTAATAATAATCTATTTTTTGCAATCGCGGGGGTAAAGTACTCACTTTAAACCCCGATTTGCGCATCTAAAATGGCCATTTGTTGCCGAGGACAACAAAAAGGTGACGAAGTGGGCAACAAAGTAATTTTCTTGGTCATAGGCACAACAAAATACGCAAACTTGTTGCGCATTTTACTATCAACCACACAGTTTATCAAAAAAAGTTTTAATTAAAATTTCGTAACTGTCTAAGTGAATACATAACCTCCCGCAATCGCTAAAAACAGTATTATTATGCACCTCGGGTTTAAAGTGAATTTTTGACCTTAGGGTATCGTTTGCCCTCGGCTGCGCCTCGTGCCAACAAAAGATGCACTCTAACCCCTCGGTGCATATAATGTACTATTAAGCATAAGATGCACAGAAAGCAATAAGTTAAAATTTTGTGATTTTTGAGACTTTTCTTGATAAGTTTATCCCTGTCCCCTTTAAACTTAAAACCTTACTTAAAAGATTTAAGTAAAAAAATCATTTCCGAGTTATTTCCATGCACAAATATATACAAAAGTTAGGAAATTCGTCGAGTTTTGTGCTCGAATCTGCTTGCTCATTCAGTAATCTGCCTTTTTTAACTTCGTGGTGTAAAATACTATTAATTAACTATTATAATAATTATTATTACTCAATGATGTTCTTGTTATAAAAAACTAACATAAATAGATTAATAATTTTCGCTAGTAATCTGTGAATGCTACTGGCATAACAAAAAATGATATCAGTTGATAAATTGAATGACCTCTGACTTTGAAAACGACATTAAATGTTACCTTCTTTTTCGTAAACAACAACGGCCACCAAAACTTTTTCAAAAATTGGTTTTTCGGCATAATGAATATTAAATTTGTAAGTTGGATTTAAATATCCAAGCTTTTGTACCAAGCCAACATTAGTACCCTTAATTGAATTGCCTGGTGTCGATAATGTTATGTTAATGTATAAACTGTGGGCTTGAATTACAAAAAATCCTTGATTATTTGGCGAGTTAACAACATTTACAATTGCATTTACGTCCACCGAACTGAAGTTGCGTGTGAAAACATGACTAGATTTATTCCATTTGTTATAGGTTGATAAGTCAACATTGATTTCTCGTTGTGAAACTATGTAAAAGGTTAAACGGAATTAATATTTCTTTACCTACAAATATGTACAAACTCAAAACTAACCATCAGTAGGTTCACAATCGATGTAAATAAACTGTAGTGAGGTTATGTAACACAATAACAAAACGTAAAACTTAATCATTTTCGTTGTAAAATGTAATTTACACAGGCCACATTATTTAATTTTAAGTTTTATTAGGCATAAAAAAGTAACAACGCATTTAAAACTGTAAATTATTATCACTACCTTGGGAAGCACAAAACTGATTACATTTTATAGAAACGTCAGATGAGTTTTGTCGGTCACCGTGCAGTGGCGCAGTGTTCGCAACATGGTCGAATCGATCGATCAATGAAATAGTAAGAAGTGTGTAAAAGTGAGTTTTTAAGAATGTTACGTTATGTAGTTGTAAGGTAATTGTTAATGGACTATGGGAAAAGATCAAGAGCTGCTGGAAGCAGCTCGCAATGGAAACATAGCCGTCGTAGAAAAGATACTTGGTCAAAGGGCTAAAAGGAGTGGCCCTCTAGCAAGGTATGTATTTAATTTACAAATTAAAATTTCTATTTACATTCCTCCAGCTAAAACTGGACATTAGTGTAATGGAGAAACATTAGTTTTGTAGTTGAAGTCTTTTTATATATTTCAAACCTATTCAATATGTTTTAGTTATCATTATTTTCATGTACTTCCCTAATAATTTTACGAGTGCGGTAGTAAGAAATAACTTTCTATTCGTGGTGGTTGAAAGTGAAATTTCAATCGCAATAATTATCATTTACGTAATGTTTACGTATGCTAAATGCTTTTATTATTTATTGCTTCTTGGAGTACTGATTATTATTTTTATGAGTCATTTTAAAAATTGAAACTTGAAAATTATAGGTTATCCTCGAGCAAAATGATTCATTCCCATTTAAAGTTGCTAAATAAATTATTTAGTTTGTTGTTTACATTAATTACAATTTTTCTGTCTCCTAAAAAAAATTTAATCCTAATTTAGGATGTACAACGCTCGTGTGAAGTTTGAAAAAGCCAAATATTATCTAAAAATGAAGAGGTCTACATTTATTTTTCAATTTTTATTGTATATTTATTATCATATTATCAATATTTACTCAAATTATCTAACAATTATTTAAATTGCCCTATGGTTAATTACGTTTACAGTGGCGCACTTCTAAATTTTACTCCTTCGGATATGGGAGTAGTTTTTTGGCAAATCTTGTAAGAAAAACTCATCTTTTGTTAAGAAACCAAATTATAAAATTTGTAGCTGACCTACTGATTAAGTTCGTAATAAACAAAGAAAATAATAAAAATAAATAAAACCGAATACACTCTATGTGGCCTACTCCATATATTATAATATAATCCACTTAAAGATTTTTTTATAAGAATCTGTGCCGATTATTAAAAGCATTACCAAATAGCAAGATAGTTCAGTAAAATTAGAAATTTTTTGTATGTAATCATAAAATTTTTCTAGATAAACTAAAAACAATTTACAAAAGTTTAACCCGCTAGCTCTTTTAACTCTTCTCCCTGGAAAACTATTGAAGATAATGCAAAATTGCAAATGAACAATTTTGTAGAGCATAAAAATTTTTTTTAAAAATTCGCAGGTGGAAAATTTTTTCGTTAGATGGATAAGCCGCTAGGTACCTTCGAAAATTAACCATTTTTACTGCATTCGGAGCGAATTATGTCTTTAATAATTTAATTTCCATTTGACTCTAAATAATACATCCAATTTTGAAAATAATTTTCAAAAAATTGGATTTTCGCCAAACGCAAATAAAAACTTCTTTTTATTAAATTTTAAAAACGCTGTCAGGAAATATTCAGCTTTAGTAGTTATTTCAATAACTTGATTCTCTAAAAGTTTGATCCCTTCACATTTTTTTTTTGGCAAAAAATAATTAAGAACTAATTTGGAAAAAGGGAAAATTTGTCAGGGAAGGTTCCAAAAATGATAAAATTTTAAATTGGACAAAATAAGATTATATCAAAATTAAAATTGATAAGATTCTGCGTAAGAGCATGCAAAAATTATACTTCTGTTCTATCTAGTTTCCGAGATACATCTTTTTATAGACCCCCCTTTTTATTGATTTTTGTTTAAACAATCAATTCTTAGTTTTCGAATTTGGTTTTTTTTGTTCATCTGATGCAAAAGTGGTCTACTGATAATAATTATAACTAGACCGAATAATTTATAAATCTATGTAGAAAATATCTTGGTAGCTACTGGGGCCTTAGCTGTAAGCTTCCAAACTGGACATCTTTTGACTCTTTTTATCATTTATTAAATCTGGCGCAAGGTTATTATTATCAGAAGTGTAGAATAAAAAATTTTAATTATAGAAAAAATAAATAAATTATAGAAAATATAATTATTAAGAATAGTAAATTTAGTAGTTTTCCTGATGATCGATAGCGGCATTTTAAGATTTTAAAATACAGGGTGTCCCCGTGACCGTGGAGAACCTTTGAGGTGATGATAAAGGACACTTTTCTGAGACAAATTTTCAAATAACATTTTGGCTAAGTCCAAAAACCTGTAATATTTTGAATTTCTGATTTCAAACGGCCATAGCTCCGATATAATTGATTTTTTAGACGTGTGGATTAGATCTTTTTTAAAGACCATTCGCTTATCTACAAATTTGGTTATATCCCCTTATCGTCTAGGATAAACGGTTTTCGAGTTATAAATTAAATTAAGGGAAAAAGTGTTAAAAAAACTGTGATTTTATTTTTTAATTACTTGTTCATTATTTTTAGAATTTCTGTGAAAACGATTGGTTTCCTAAAAAAATTTATTTGACCAAAGTTGTAGCCCGTTAAATTCCCTATCCGGTTTGGACCGTTAATTTTATCTAAGATGTTACGTTTAAGAGATACGGGGTTCACAAGAAAAGTAAAAAAAATAAAATTAGAATTTTTTTAACATTTTTTCCCTTAATTTAATTTATAACTCAAAAACAGTTTATTCTAGACGATAAGGGGATATAACCTAATTTGTAAATAAGGAAGTGATCTTGAAAAAGGTCTAATCCATTAAGTCTAAAAAACCAATAATATCGGATCTATGACCGTTTGAAATCAGAAATTCCCAAACCCGTAGAGAGTTTGGACCTTTTTGAAATTTTATTTGAAAATTTGTCTTAGAAATGTGTCCTTTATCATCACCTCAAAGGTTCTCCACGGTCACGGGGACACCCTGTATATAATGTGATTTTCAAAAATTTGGTGTATAATATAAGAAAAATTGCTGCAAATTCTTTAATTTTGTAGCTATTGAATTATTTTTTTTTTCTTTCGTGAGTCATCGTATTTCATTTTTAAAGTATAAAAATCCAAAAAATTTATAGACCGAATATATTAAAATAAAAAAAAATCAATTTGAAAGTAGTTTTCTTAAAAACCCCACGTTTTTTTTCTAATAATAAATGTATGTAATTTCAATATCGATTTATCATTAGTTAATTTTTAGTTAGTAATTAATTAATTCTTTTATTTTAATTGTAGTTGCCCAGAGTTATACGTTTTGTACGGGCACATAGGATAAGTATCATTTCAAAACCATAAAATATTGGAACAAAATTTAAAACAAAAATCGGGCGTCAGAACTTTTTTGGGGTAAAAAATACAGATCTCCATATTTTCTATAGACAATAACATATTTCAGCAAAAACTAATTTTGGAACATGAGGTCCACTCAGCCTGCATGATTTGAAGATTCGGTCTTTTAAAAAGATTAAAAACTTATGCTCGGTTTCATAAAACTTTTAGGAAGATATTAAATTAACTGCGAATAACGAATAGAAATTGTAAGTTAATTTTAACGGCTTGTTAAAAGTATTATAAAACCGGGCGTTAGCTTCTTATTTATTTATAATGATTTATTAAAAGTTAGTATAATTATGGTTAATAAAAAATAATCCCTTAAATAGTTATTGAAGCTGCTAGGAAAGCAGCATTAACAGATCCGAGAATATTTATTGCTTTTATTTTTTTAATGGATTTGTTGAAAATTGAATTGAAAGATAGCATTTTAACATTTTTAGCGCAACGCAGAGTACGTAGTTCAGTCTCTTCTTTTATATTTTGAAAAGTTTCTTTTACATTTTTTTTGCTATTTCGTGTAGTTCATAAGAAACACAAACTGGATCTTTGCCAAATTTGCAAGTCGATTATAGAGAGATAAACACAATTTAATTTGGAATTTTGGCTTTGCTATATACCGTAAGATGCAGAATAGGTCGTGAATAGTGTCTGCATTCATAGATAATAATAATAAAGAAGCCATACATTCTTTGGAATTAGGCTGTCTCTTGCGAGACTTACAAATCCATTTTCTGAGGTGGATTAGTTCTCGGTTTTACATTCTAAACTAATTACAATTCGCTTTTCAACCAAACTACTAAATTCCCAAACGAAAACATCAATTTAACAAATCCAAAAGCAAATCCAAATTTAGCAAACTCAAAACTAAATTCTGCTGTCCGTCTTCGCCTTCATCACCATCTCTCGCCATTCCTTCCTATTTGCCACTTTTGTCCTCCAATTCCTGATTGCCATATTCCCAATGGCCTCGAGGACCTGATCGTGCCATCTTAGATTGGGTCTTCGTTGTTTACGAGTCTCCATTGGTTTCCATCTGATGATCTGCTTTATTATAGCGTCCTCATCACTCCTCATTATATGTCCAAACTATCTCAACTTTATCGACTTCATAACTCTCACTACATCCTCACCTTCCATCAGATTCAAGATTTCATGGTTCATCATTTGTCTACTTTCCTGATTGTCGGTTTTTACTGGTCCCAATACTTTTCTTGAAATCTTTCTCTCATGTATTCTCAGCTTTTCTTCATTCATAGACATTTTTCATTAATTTGAATTGTTTTAAATGCTAACATCACACTTCCCATTTCATGCCAAAAGAGGCTTAGTTCTGCAAGATAATTGCTACATAGTTTTCTATGCGTACCTAATTACAGATGGATTTAATAATGATACTTGGTATAATAAATGGTAGTGTATTGGACCATTATCTGAAAGCGTTGTCTTGGGGGTAGCATCGTGTTAATTTTTGGATATGTATCTATTGCGAGAGAAGTATCTATGTTTGATAGATCACCCAATTGAATCCACTTTACGTTTTTGATTGCCAATTATATTTTAATGCATAGATGATTTACTTAAGATGATGTCAGATGGTTTCCAGTTGCTTTTCCCATAATCGCCATAGTTGGCCTATGTAGGCTCACTTCATAATGCTAGTCATATTCTCTGGTCTTGGGGATAATTAAATAAATTAAGAAAAATTCAAATTAAATGTAGATCTTGGCTAATTTCCTATTGACATTTCTGCGATATGGATTCCTGTAATTTAAGAAATGAAGTCCTCCAGTGAGCAAGGATAACCGCGAGTTATAAAGTAAAAGTGAGAGAAGATGATTTAGCCACCTTGGAGAACGAATTGTGTCAAGACAGCAGTAAAATAGTTATTTTCTGAAGGAAATGAAAACTTACATAATTCATTGATGGTTATTTGTTTATATGTACGTAGGTGGGATACGTACATTTTCAAGTTTTACTTCAAATTGAATGAATAGAAAAAGTATTATACAATAAAAGGCAATCAAAATTTTTTTTGAAGAAAAGTTAACGTAGTAATCAAAATTTTAAGCCCAAAAATTTTTTTTCTACGAAACTTGTAATCATGTACTAAAAAATTTCTTTTATTTAAAGGAAAAGATATTATCCAAACAAATTTTGTAACTTATAAAATTACTAATTTTAAATAGGGAAGAAAAATTAAAATAGACAAACTGTCATAGAATCTCAAAAGAATATCTAAGGCATAATACATAGTTAGTATTCCTGTTCTTGAATGGCATATCGAAAAATATTTTTAACATATCATTTGTTATGGGGTCAGAGATATTTTGATATTAATTATAAATTAAAATTAATTATTGCTATTACATAACTTCCTTTAACATCTATGTTTACTTTCTCCTCTTGCGGGCAAGGCTTCATCATTTTCGATCAGGTTGATTCATCTTTCACACACCTAGTAAAAACGAATTACCATACAATTATTACACACCCAACCTTCGCAGTTTGTATATTTAGATTTTTAATTAATTGCAATCAGCTGTTACTTATTACCAATTAAAACTAAGTGATTAATTTTTTATAGCTTTTCATTATGTTTTTGTTTTTAATAAAACATGGCAATGTCGTGTTAAATTGCGGCCTAGATTTCTCAAACTAGTACATTTTACAATATATCGTGGTTTTAATTCCACGTTAAACTGTAAGCTCCAATTGTATGAACTTCACCCATAATGCTTTTTTTCTGCAAGGATGTTATAGCAAATGCGACGAGATCTTGACTATAAATCAACTCAGAATTAAATTAGAATGAGGAAAAGTAACCAATTCGCTTGGATTGAGTGACGAATGAAAAATATATGATTGAGGAACGTGTGAGTCAAAAGGAAGAGTAGACTACGAAAGAGTAGTTGAATCTTAAAGGAAAATTTAGAGTGAGGAAGGAGTTTTTAGAGCTACATACTTAATGTAAATTTTATTGTCTACCCTGTTAAAGGAACGGAAATTGATATAATATGTTTATGAAAATATTATCAAACTTTGAACTGTGTTAATAGCTATAAGTATTGACACTTCAAACCTCTTGAGTAATAAGTAGCAGTTTGGAAAGAACTAAGCAATAATATTACTCCCCTAGATGAGATTTTGTATTGTTGCTTTCGAGAGTTTATAAGGACCTAAATCTTCCTACCATATTAAATGTTAGTAATTGTATAGAATTATTATTCTGACGCTGTTGGGAAGTTATTACTTTTCTAAGTGTTCTTTTATGAAGTTCAAAATAGGTCTTTATCTAATAATTTTTATATACATTGCAACTTGTTTGGAATTCAATGATATTTATTCTAAACACTTTTTCTTTTTTCTCAGTTTACGTCGTGGTCCTGGAGCTAATGTTCAGGATAGTAGTGGTTATACATCTCTTCATCATGCTTCCTTAAATGGTCATAAGTGAGTATTCAACATTTTATTCTATTTATTTAAGTATTAGAACTGGTAAGAAACAGAAAAATCCCGAAAATATTTCTCAGTCAAACATTTTAACAAAAAATAGCGAAAATTTATTGAGTAATAATTATTTCCTGAATAGACTGAATTGATTGGCATTTAATTGTAATTTTTAAATGCTGGATATTATAAAATTATCTGTTTAAATGTGAATAAAATAACCTGAATAGTTTACAATTTTAAATAAGATTTTGGTGGAAATTCATTGCAATGTGACCAAAATTATTTTCTGTCATTGGTAAATACTATTATTATGAGGGAAATAATCAAGTTCAAAAACAAATGATGTACTTGTACGAGAAAAAATTTTTTTCTAATGGGAAGCAGAGTAATCAATCATTTAAATCACATCTCAAAAACTCTTCTTGAGCTGTGACCAAACTTACCGCGATTGTTAAAAATAGTTAATATTTAATTATCTTCAAAATAAATGAAATTAATAATCTGATTTATTTTCTAAATTATAAAATATCATTCCAGAGAGATAGTTCGTCTTCTATTAGACCACGACGCTTCAACAAATATTATCGATAGTAAAGGCTCAACGCCGTTACATTTAGCATCTTGGTCAGGAAATTTCGATATAGTCCGATTACTACTTTGCGGTCCATCGATTTGCAATGTTAATCTTATGGTAAGTTCCAAGTTTTTATATTCAAGACTTGCTTTAGTTAGTAACGGGACGACGTATTGCTTATAAATTAATTTTTTACTCTCATTGTGGTTATAGGAAAATCCACAACATCAGTATCCAAGTACTTTTTATCAGTGTCGTTTACCCAAATTATTAGTTTCACTTAATTTTACTAAGTTTATGTACCAGTACCATAAATCGATGTAAATGTATTACCGAGCAGTCGTGGCCGAGCGGTTAAGGCGTCTGACTAGAAATCAGATTCCCTCTGGGAGCGTAGGTTCGAATCCTACCGACTGCGGATTTTTTTTTTAAAGAAAATTTTTAGCATATTTTCAAAAGAGCATTTATAATTCTTATCATTTTAACGGAAATATATACGTAATACATAAATATTCATCAACTATGATGTATAAATCTTACATTAAAAAAAGAAAGAATCTTATAAATTAATTATAATAAATAAATCTTTAAATTTTCTTATAACAAGTTGTCTAATGAACTTGTGAGTTTAAACAAAAATAGGGTTGATTGAAATTACAGTAAATATATACAGCAAACCATAGTGTGATTGCTAGTAGTTAAGTTGTTGAACGGAAATCTGGAACTTGACGAAATTTCTTAATTAGTTGGACGGACAACGGAAATTTGTTCTGAACTCAAAAGTCAAAATATATAAAAAAACGTGAACTTTTTAATTACAAATCGCAGGATTTATTTAATTTCTGTTTTTAATTTATTTTACTTATGGCTTACTTAATATCCTATTCAGGGATCGTCGATTTTACACTTCAGTTGATTATTATAATATTTAAAACAGGTTAAAGAAAATATACCAAGTACACCGCTTTGTTTTTTTAATTAATTATATTATAAGATAGGAGTAAAATTTTATTTTATTTTATTTATATTTAAATCTTATTTTACAATGCATACTAAATTACTACACATTTATTTTAAATTGATTTTTTTCAAGTTTATTTAAAACAATACCCCGAAACCCACAAAACTGCGAAAATTTGATTTAAGTTTTTCCTGAATCTGTATATCATACTTGACCATGTGTAAAATTATTGTTGACATTCAAATTAATATTTATCTTTTCTCCCGAACAATTTGCATTTAGGTTTTAAAACAATATAAAAATTATCACCAAATAATTTTATTTCGAAAATTATTAAGAAGTTTGGAAAATTTATTAAATTAAATTTTCAAAATGTATTCCGTTGTTGGATAAACACTGGTTTAATAGATCTTAAAAGTTACATCATAGGCCAATCTAGGTTTATTAAAAATACTTGGCCCTAACGGATATTCGTTCGGGTATTTCGCGTCCAAACTTCAAAATTATGAAGCAGACGAGGTTGAATATTTTTGATCGCATATCTGTTATCTCATTGTACCAAGATATAATTTTACGATACAGTCAATTTAACAAAATTGGAGTAAAAATTGCTAGTTTTTCCAATTTACTTATATTCCTGTTTTTTTTCAACAATTTAAAATTTTAGTAATATATTTACTTAAAATTATTTTTAGTATTAAATAATTTTTTCTAACAGCGCGATCGTGGGCTAGTGTCATAGTACTGGATTATTAAATCATAGTTGTGATCTGACCTGGCCTTTATGGCCATGATTTCTCATATTCCACAAGATACTGTTTAGATTTTTTTATTAATTTTATAGTTTATTAATGCGTATTAAATAATTGCATAATTTTTTAACAATTTTAATTTAATAATATTATTCTTGCATATTTTGTGTTTATTTCCACACTTGATCAATTATTTATCAAGAATTATCATTAAAAACAATTTGCATCTATATAGGCCTTAATTTTGTTTTTAATTTGGTGACCATTAAATTATTAAAATTTTTTCTGTCGAATTTTTGATATATGATTCGTGATTCGTCGATTTAGATCTTTTGCTCTAAAAAGAAATTTTATTTTAACAATTTGTACTAAAAACAAATTATAATTTGAACAAAGTACGTGGGAATTGTAGTATTTACAACAATATTAAGTAAATTTGATATGCAATCACAGTGATTGGCAATGAGAGGACCATTTATCAAGATTAATCACCATTGCCATCAATAGCTTTCCCTTTTACGTTGGCCACTTGAAGCAGCCTTTTGACCGAACAAAACTCACGATGTCAATTCCATTCACCAGACCAGACTTCACCAGTATCTTAATTAGAGCAATGTTCACCCTCATTACTCTTAAAGTTACCCCTCGGTTGTATGTAGGGTTCATAGTAATTTCATCGTAATGTGTAGTTTTGCTGTTAAGTTTCAAAAACAAAACTATTGTATTTTACAAACAAATCTTTGATGCAAACTCTACAATGTTTGTGTCTTTCTTTCATGGTCCATTATTGAATTACATTTTTGGAGTTGTTACATTTGGACAGTTGGCACGCAATGTCCTAAGTGTAATGCTTAATTACCTATCGAATATATTTTTTGTACGGGTAGATTCGCTATTATAATTTAGATGTGCCAGAAATACTACTATGTATGATCGATATCAGATACGCTCACCTTTCTGAAACAAACCTAAAGTATTTAAAACCATTTAACCCGTATTAAAAATTAAAAAAAAAGAAGCTAAATATTAATATTTAACAAGACAATTAATGTATCAAGGCTTTGTGCTCATGTTTGTTTTCGTTGTTTCTCTTTACATTTATGGAGCACGTTATACACATTCATGTAATATGAGATACACGACACATAGTTTTCCGCAGGTTTGCATGCGTTTGTCCCTGCTGCCATACATAATTAACTTTACATTATGTCTGTACAAATTTTGCATATTACATTAAGCTTTCATTTTATATTCTTTTTTAGTTGCTTTTTTTAGTAATAACAATTAAGAAATTACATTAAACTATGTTGTTACATATTTACTTTTCAAGTTTCGTAACGAACTAATCGATTTTGCCAAACATCCTTGTTTAAATACCAATGTAATATTATGTAAACATTGCATAGGTACAAAATAATATTGTGACTCGATTTTAGATCTACCTTATTTATGAATTGGTATGTCAATTAGTAAACCTTATGGGAGTTTTTGATACATCTGGTGTAGTTTAAAGTATTATCAACAGATGACGCTACTAAATTCAAAGGCCTAATACATATTCTTTCTGGTTTTTAACCGAATTCAAAAAAGGAGGAGGTTATCAATACAGTTGTATTTTTTTTTATTTTTTATGTTTGTTACCTCAGAACTCCGTCATTTATGAACCGATTTTCAAAATTCTTTCGGCGTTAAATCAAGTATAGTTCCAAGTTGGCTCCATTATAATTTCATTCGTATTGGATCTTGAACTTCGAAGATAAACCGGAAAAACCGTCAAACTTCTCGTCAACTCTCCTCAAAATCGGCTTAATAACGTGCCCGGTGGGTCAGAATCTTTTCTTAAGTACCCTACTGTTATTAATCTTCTAAGTAGTACGTTAAGTATAAGATAAATAGTAAATACATTTATATCAACTACGATCGGATTTTCAAAATTTTTTTTTGCGTTTAGTAGGTCTACCCATACTCGCTTTCGATAAATAGTTACGGAACGCAACGTGCACTAAAAAGCATGAAATAAAAATTAAAAAAAAAAAATAAAACCGACTTCAAAAAAAAACTACTGTGAAAAAAATGCACTAAAAAGTAAAAAATAATTACGTTATTTAGTTCCTTCAACTAGCTGGCATAGGCGGTCAATTATTGTAATTTTTGCAGTCGGTGCCAGCCAAGCTGGCTAAATTACTAAAACTAAATTTCGATGAACGATGAACTTCTTGGCAATATGGAGGTGCCACGGGGAAACCGTTTATCTCCTTCAACTGATGTGGGCAACGGGCGTTGGAATTTATTGAGGTGTGGTTCCTCATTTGAAGCGCTAAGCTTGATCGGGCTAAGTTACTAAATTTCTTAAAAGCTTTCTGGTTTTTATAGATGTTAACGAAATTCATTACGCCTTTCAATCTATCAACGCCATCTGTTGATAATATTTTGGTAAATTTATAATAGGTTTACCTATCTGAAACTATACAATCAAAGCTTCCACCCAAGGGATTTTCTTTTACGTTGTAACGCTAAACAAAATATGAATTTAACTTCACCAGCTACCAGCTATGCACAATTTTTTTTTTTAATAATTCCGACTTGAAGACACGAATATTGTAACATACCATAATATTGTAATTTGTGGGATTTAATGTTTAGTGAATGAATTAATACTTCTTTTTTTCTATTTTGGTGTACATTCTCACTTTATATATTATCTCCAGCTCTCAAACCAAGAACGGAAGGGGTAATTAATAATTATGCTTTGTTTTATTAGGTGTGTTTTTGTTTCACTAATTACATATGCACGAATTGAATGTCAATTAGCTCAAAATGTTCGACCATCTAAATGTATCTTGCCTAAAGTTGTAACATAAATACAACGTTCCGATACTCCAAAATTTCTAATAATGTTAACTAAAGTTGTTGCGACAACTTGAACTCAAACTACACTATCCATGATGAGAGGTTGGTAACTTGTACCAATGTTGAGAGACAGGAAATCGTAAGTTTTCCTGCTCGGGTGGTTGTCTTTTAACTAACTAAGAAAATAAAATAAAATTCTAAATTTCCAAAAATTGGAATGTGCGATTAGTCCATTGGTAGAGTGTTCTATTGCTGAAATAAAAATATCTGGTTCAACTCCTGGTAACCTTTGTAGTAAAAATTACAAAGTTATGATGGATCTAACTTACATAGAATTTCTTAATCCTGTTCATGCAGCCGTGGAGTCTAAATGTGGTAATCTATCCCAAAGAGAAAGAGACAATACGCCAGAGTAGACGATAAACGGCTGATTAACGTTTACCTTAAATTTAGATCTAGATCAACAAACTATTTTTTGTTTTAACCAACAAATTTAGATTGGATCAAAAACTAAATCCATCCAAATTGATCCAAGCAATAGATAAGCGATTCGAATAAGAATAATCGTTTGAATATACGTTTTTGAAAGAAAAATTAAAAAATTAGCAGCAAAATTAAAAGTTGGAAAATAAAAACCTAATAAAAACTTTTGAGGTATCGGTGTTAACCATAAACTTCACGAATTAGATTGAAGGATTACTTGCAATTTTCATTTTTTGCAAATTCTACAACCAGAATTTACACATTTTACTCAAAGTTAAATAAAGATTGTAGAAAAAAAAATAGTAAAAACTGAGACTTTTCTTCTTCTGGAAATAAATAATAAGTTTTTCGTTTTTCTTTTTTTTTGCGTTAGATTATGAAAATAATTATTATTGTAGTTAACATGCCAGTCTGCATACTAAACTCAATTAATTACCTATTGTTCTCGCTAACTACATTATTTCATCTTTCTAATATATTTACTTATGCTGGTACTATTGTTGTTAGCCCTTTAAAAGTATATTCTAGTAGGGTGCTAAACTTGCTGGATTTATAGTCCATGAATCAAAATTAGACTTTACATCACAGCATTATAGCGACTGAGCATTGAATCGTGGTTTCCCTAACAATTTAAATTTTATTCTACACAGTAGGTCAATTAATAAAACTTTTTAAAATCAGTGAATATTTTGCAAGGGGTGACTATATACAAAATTTAATGTACATAAGAATTCTTAAAGTAAAGAATTTCTAAAGCATTTTCGAGAATTTTCAAAGAATTTAAAAAAGAGCGGTAAGATGAATGAAAAAACGTTAATTTCTTTTAAGTTGACCTTTAAAATTAGAATAATTAATATGATAGTTGATATAAGGGTTGTTTTAATCTACTAAGTACATACTTTTCTGAATATACAACATAGCAATAAGACACAGGTAGTTAGGGCCGCTTTTAAAATCAGCGATGAATGAAAAAATAGCAAGAAAAAGACTATTAAATAAAAAGGCTCCTAATGCAGTACATGTTTCGATTTTTTTACTGTTTTATCCTTTACACTGATCTCATCTGGTCTGATCTGACTACTGATGTCTTTTGCGATATTGTTTGTTCAGAAATGTACAAATAAATTTCTAATTAATAACAGCTTAGAATTTTTTTGTATCGAGTTATGGAACACGCCATAATATATCGTTAGGAAATTTTAATTAATAAACTTGGTGTTTACTTAAGAGAACGACTTAGAACTAGGAAAAACCGTGCCAAATTTCTATTCTATTTTATTTTACCTGAATGTCACTTCTTGGGGTTAGTTTAAAAATTTTTGATCCGTTTCTGACTTGATCCTACTGAAGGTCTGTCGTAAGTGATAATTTAATTATCATGATAAAATAATATTCTAGGGATTTAAAAGGAGGTTAATACACTTTATATCTACATTCTCAATGGATTCCTTATCAGACGTTGAGGATGCTGTTATTAATATCAACTTGTCTGGTCATAGCGGATATCTATCACAAACGTATTTCTTATTTAAGATCCAATTTTTATTCAATATTTTTGTGTTATATTTTTTATTAATATAAAATATAAATCCATTTCTCATTAATGGATAAATAGTAATTTGCTTGCGCTTATTAGCTATTTTACGCCTTTGTCATGTAATCTACTATAATTGTATCAAAATAATGCATCGTTGTTTATGTCATATATTTTTGGATTACATTATTTAATTGATAAAGTTTTATTCATGTATTTTTAAAATTAATACATAATGTTGGGTTATTGTTGCCGCTACAAAACGGTATTATAATAATAAATATATATATATTTTTTAATGTATTTTTAACTTCTTTAATAATTGAAAATATGAAGAGAAAATTTATTTTTAAATTCCTTTATGTAACAAAAATAAATTGGGTTTTTCTTGTTTTATAATATAAAATTGTATTATTTTTAGTTTATTTTGTTGAATAATCTTATCGGTCGCTGATCGCATTATCTTATAACGTCGCTTTATTTTTAAACATTGGCATTGCTGAATAAGTAGGAATAAATAGATAGATTGACGTTTTACAATTAAATTAAGATATACTTTTATTTGATTCTCTGGGAAGTTACAAGCCGTGTCTGTCACTGCTGTTCAAACTCTTTTAGAATGCAAACTTGCCGTGATCTTTTCAATTCCACGCTAAAGTTACTGGACTGTGTGCAAATTTGGATGCGATGTGCCACTTGCAGCTTCAGCTTGACGAATTCTCTGAAGCTGCTGCTGACAGTCGAGTTGCCTATTTAAAATTTAAAACTAAACTTTACAAACTCTCCTTTTTCCTGTTTATGATTCGGATTTAGCCAGGCTTGCCATCTCGTTTATTTTAATGGAATATTCAAGTTTATTATAAAGTCACATTTTGTCTTCAAATATTCACTTAACGAAAAAAGTTTTAAACAAATTATAACTAAAAATTTAGTTTTATTTTTCTTACAGACCAAAGCTAATGAAACGGCTTTACATTCTGCGGCTCAATACGGTCATACTCCTGTTGTTAGTTTATTATTAGAACATGGATGTGATCCCGGAATCAGAAATAATCGAGGCGAAACTGCACTCGACTTAGCTGCTCAATATGGAAGGTACTATTATTTTATAATTTCGTTATTTACTCTAACCTTTAATTATGCAACTACCATGTAGGCTGGAAACTGTGGAATTATTAGTTAGAACATATCCTGGTTTGATTCAACCAATGCAAAGACCTTTGCCTGGAGCAGTATATCCCCATACTTCTTTACACTTGGCCAGTCGAAATGGACACAAGTAAGTAATTATTACCTACTTCATTGCTAATTTTACTTTAGTTGCGGTTTGCATTTATATGTTTAAAAATCAGTTTTTAATCGCGGAGACATTATACAAATTGTTCAACATTAAATTATTGCAATTTCAAACTAACCGCCAATTAATAAACTAATGGCGCTAATTAAATTTCAACGATGATGTTTCTCTGCATCATGATCAAGCTTATTATTGTCGTGTATTCGCATCACGGAGCTAATTGAGATGTTGCTACTACCGATCTAAGGGCATGAAAGGTTTCTATGCAACAGCTTGCTTCTTGTGAACATCTATGCACATCATATTATTATTATTATTATTATCGAATAAAATTTTTAATTATTTTCATAAGAGAAATTTCTTAAAAAGCAGGAAAGATGACATCCGAATTACTGCACAAAATGTAATATTTAATATTCAATGCAAATGGAATAATGTAGACAACAATCGCAGCTTCTGAAGAAAAACAAAACGTTAAATTAAATTTTGCATTAGATATTTTACGTTTTACGTCAACTATAAATTTGTCATTTTAATATAGAAGTAATTACCACGAAAGCGAGTTATTTAAATAAGTAAAGGGTTAAATTACGATACAAGGTAGCATATTTATTTAAAATTCTTAGACCATTTTCACAGTAATAAACACAATATGTGCTTAACGCGCGCTTGACCGCAATATGCGTGTTAAGCCACGCGTTAAGGATATCATGATTTTATCCATATGCCATCATCAGTAATTCTAGCAAGGATTTTAGAGATGAGTCGAATACTTTTCAAAATTACATACAACAGGTGTTTTGTATACAGTGCGTGCGTTCATTTCAAAACTAGCCAGCCGCAATCTTATCAGCTTTAATTAAATTTGATCTAAACTAACAACACTTTCATTTAGATTTAATGATTCAATTTTATAGATTTTACCTCTCACCATCAGCTGTCATTCACTTCACTTACTCAAAATATGCCTTGCTAATAATTCTAGTGTATTTCTTCTATCAATTCGTTTTCTTGAATCTTGAGAGACACAGATAGAATAAAGATGGGTCGACGTATTATTTCTTAGTCAGGATAAAGCACGAAACAAATTAGCAAGTAATATTACCTGAAGGCTACACGACAAAACAATAATTATACAAAATATTTAACTGTGTCTTTAATTTGAGGAGTAAAATAACAATTGGGTTTTAAAAATTGTCTATGGCTGCAAGTGACTTCTTTCGACTTCAGCTCTATTTGAGGATTACCGCATTAACATAAAATGAATTTCACCGTAAACAGAAATAAAGCTACCTTCATTGCATGATTATTGATGAAAAAAAATGGAAGGCTAGGACTCTTTAGAGAAGACCCAGCAATTTCTTCTTTCCCACACGGCTAAAAATCGAAATTTCCCACCTTTTATTTGGTGAGGATACCCAAGGTGGAAAAAACTAGCTCTTTTCTTTGCGGAAGCCAGGGATGAATCCGAATATCTCCCGTCATGCGCCCCAACGTCTTGGCTCGCAATATTCTCGTATTATTAAAAATACAAATACGAGGTGTAGCCAAAAGAATCTAACAAAATTCAAAATTTTGTTATATATTGAATTTCAAACATAATTACAATTCCGCAAAATTACTGTTGAAATAATAAATTATACTTCCGCATCTAAAAAACAACACAGAAAATATATATTCCAGTTGTGATGCAAAAATTAATATTTTGGAATTACGAAAATATCTCTAAATGTAATTTTATAACACATTCAAATTTCAGACTGGCTAATTTTGAAATGAAAGCACAATATACTTGTATATTATTATAATTTACTATAATCCTTCATAATTAATTATTTTAGAGCTGTTGTGGAAGTATTATTACGCGCTGGGTTTGATGTGAACGTGCGTACTCCTTCGGGTACAGCGCTCCACGAAGCAGCCCTATGTGGTAAAGTAGAGGTGGTTCGAACACTTTTAGAACATGGGGCGGATTTAGCTATTAGGGATTCTCATAAGTTTACAGTTATGGACTTACTAAGTCAATTTCCGGCACAAGCGACTCAAGAAATTATGAGTATAATTAAAAGTAAGTTTCAAACGAATTTGTGTACCTTTGTAGTGATAAATTCTGTTAGGACATGTTAGATCTTGGTTACCACAAGATAGTGATTGCGAAAGTATTAGCCAGCCTTTTCCTCCAGTTCCTAGTACAAATTCTGATCTTGGAAGTCCTTACGAAAATGTACGATCGTGCTCTAGAGGTAGATCATTAACCACGGATCCATCTCCGGGCACATCGCCTCATCGTTGGGATTTCTACCGACAAGCTCGCTCAGTTGACGGAGTAGAAGATAGGCGAACGTCTGGTACTTCAGCCATGTCTGTGTAAGTTAATCATTAGATTTTATCAGTTTTCTAGTTTTGTTGTATTTCATAAAATAATCATTCGTAGCTTAATACTTCCTGCCTTCCTAGCTAATTTGTAAATAATTGCATGGCTTAGCATGCACGCATGTTCCAGGCGCTTGACAAGATTTTATAAAAGTTTACCTCTAAGTAAACGCTTTACGACATCATCAAAGCAACTCTCGATAATGCATGATTCTACTGCAGCACCATTGGAAAACCTTACTTTCTCTTTCAATGAAAAAATGACCTTACGCACGTTTAGTGGATCATCGTCCTCCTCTTACAAAACGGCTTCTGATTGTTCCAGAGGGTCGGACAATAGTGTTTTCCATACACCTCCAGCTCCGAAATCTTTTATGGATTCTAGTGGTCATTCAGAAGATTTGCATTTTTTGTCTAGCAGTCGAGAAGCCGACCGGACAAGTCTGTCTTCCACAACATCAAGTACCGGTTATTCTCGAAGACCAGACAGTGGAACACCGTTTTACTTACCTATGAATAACGTTAAAGGGGGTCGTAGTCCCGGATCAAATAATAAAGTTTCGGTTAGTTGTGTAATCTTGCATTCAACATTAATTAAATTTGACACTTCACTTTCAGCCAACTCCACCTAAAAAACCGCCTCGTCGAAATATTTCTGGTTCACCTACTCACTTACACCCTATGTCTATGTCTATTGATGGTGTTAGTAATAACGCATACGAGTACATGTTTTTAGCCCACACTGGAGCGCGTAGTCAGAGCGATATAAATGAATTAGAACAAGAAAAACGACGCGAGAGATTAACGCATGGTCGAAGTGTCGATCAATATGTCGAAATGAATACAGTATTTAATATCGCTTTAGACGAAGAAGAAGAACGGCCAAATAAAGAATTGCACCGGGGAAAAAGTGAAGATTTGGACACGAGGAAGTTTAATTCTCGTTTAGAACCAGTGGCTATTACGCAAGTATACGAAAATATGGTAATCAAACAACAAAATCCGAAACGAAAATTGCGTCGCAATCCAGAAGTTTATGAAGACTACGATTTTCGAAATAGAACTGATTCTGAAAAGGCCAGTTCTTCTCTTCCTGAATCAACATTCGTATCTAGTGCATTTATTATGATTAAGGATGACTACAAAGACGCTTATAATAGTGACGAAGACAAGCCTGTTCAAATGGTGCTCCATTCCAGAAATAATCCCCTAAGTCCCACGCATTACCAACAACCTCCTACTCCTGATCACCCACCACCTTCAGCTATGCAAGCGGAAAATGTAATATACGAGCGCGTACGTCCTCTTAGCCAGGTAAGTTTGCAATAAACTTTTTGTACCTACCCATTTATATACCTAGTTATGCTAAAACTCTTATGAAAAAGTATTAAATAGAAAGATATTTTATTTACATCCCCGCCATACCTAATTGTATATCTTGTTATTTTGTTAACATTATTTTAAATATATTTGTTGTTATTTTTTAAATAAATGCTTATATATGAATATGTTTATAGCATTATTATTATATTTTGCACCTTTTTCCTTATTAAGTTTTTGTTTATTAAATAATAAAACTACGTGGACTAGTTTTTACCCCTTTTTGTCGTTTTTTAAATATGAAATATGAAAAAGCATGGCCCCTTGCTAAGTTGATTTGCTTTTATCCTAATTTAAAATATGCATGACATTTAGCACGAATTATAGAGCACTTGCTTATTGCTAATAGATAATAGCAAAGCATCGTGTTCTACGCATTTAAAGACTACCAGTTAGATTATGTTGGATTCACCAGGAATACAAGAGGAAGTCGAGACACATGGAAACCGAAATCGAAGAAGAATATTTAATTATATGTGATGAATCTAGTGAGAGTTTTTCTAGTAGCGTCTCTTTATCTGATAAAAGTGTCGACAACGTACTTGAAGAGTATCAATTGGATGCTCCATTTGCAGGTACGAATCTAATCCATTATTTACATTTTTTTAAATGCGGTTCATAATATTGATTTTATAAAATTGTGACTGCAATTACGCTGAAAACATCGTTCGAGCTGAAAGTTTATGACTTAACTTATTGATGTTTCGGTCGCAAAAAGTAAACTAGCAAATTTTTACAGTATTTGGTATTGCAATATTTTAAACCTAAACTTTGTTAAAAAGGAATGGGAAATTGTAAAATTTTGGCAATTAAATCTCAACGCCAATTTTAGGTGTCGTCGAAGTTTCGTGAATTGTAAAAATGAATAGTTGCCATGCCCGTACATCGTGTCTTCAATAGTTATATCACGAGTATATATAATTAAACATGGATACTACTGTATTACTACTGTTTCTTTTATTGTTTATTGACACGAGTGGCATTGCTGAAAAGCAACATTTACATTAACGACGAAAACACTTCAAAGAAATGAAGAAGTTTGGTGATGGATACCAATATAATATAGTGCAAGTACAAAAAGTAATATTGTTTGTGGGTATATCATGAAACCACAGAAAAATAAACATATTTGCTGAAATTCCTGAAAGTATGATTGATTAATATTAATCAATAGATAAGTGGTTTAGGCAGTGTAACTCGATATTAATCATATCAAATTTTTAGAATAAACCAAAAAATGCACAAACACTTATTAGAACTAAAATGTTTAAGTTAACATAATATAAATATACCGTATGTATTGTTGTGGGATTTTGTAAATATTACCTATCCTTCACAATCTTTTATTTTCCCAGCTAGCTTTTCTCAGTGGAGAACAAGAAAAAGACGCTTAGTAGTCGGTTCCTGTGTATTTATCTGCTTTCTTCTTTTTAAAATGATAAATAAAATAATTTCGTCTTCAAATCCAAACAAATAATTTCTCCAATAATAATTCTTCTTCAATAATAATTAATAAATCGTAAATCCAATGTAAAAATTTTAATTTTATTGTGAGGCTTTAAATGGGCTCGTACTTTCGACCTTATGCCTATCCAAAACGTCGGCTTATCTATCATGTGGCCACACGCTCGTACAAATATAATTTTAAATTTTACAGTCTAAATCTAAATTAATTTATAACTTCGAAATACTGTTTTTCTTTATCAATCAATCAATACAATCTACTCACTATCGTTCGGTAGTCACTCATAAAAATTATCCAAAAATCAAATATCAAAATTTCAAAAATAACGCAATAATGCGAACGCATCAAATCCACTTTATTTAATCAATCAAATTAAAATATTACTTACAAATTCTCAAAATAATATAAAAACTCAGCGGGCATTTCGCACCCGCTGTCGGCCATAGTTGGCACACGAAGCCACGAATTTCGTGTCTTCATCCCCACCTAGCAAATCCTACAATCCTACAACTTCATTATTAAAGCTAAAATTTTACCAAAATGCATAGGGTGAGTCGCAATCATTTTGAAACACCACATCAAACCCCCGATGCTAATTGCTGTTTTGAGCGCAGCTCCAAACAAAATTCGCAAAAATCCGTGCGTGTTTCAAAAATAAATCTAAAAAAAATATTTACATAACATTACAATATTTATACAAAAATAAATTTAATTTCAAAATTCATCAAATCAAATAAAAATAAAAAAAGGCTTATCTATTATTCAAAATTTTCCATAATCTTCCTTCGTAATCCATCATTTCTCTCTTCGGACCTTCCACAAATTGATCTTTGCTTGAGGCGTCCACTTCACTGGGATTTTGTTTCTCGTCTTCCACCCCCGACTCATCCAAAACTTCCAAATTTTCTTCCTCTTCATGGTTTTCTGTTTTTCGTGATCCAGTTCCAATTTTAAAATTTTTCCATCTTGTGTTGCCACTGTCACCCGTTTTTCAATTTCCAATCTTTTAGCCTCTTGTTTTTCAAATTTTAATCCAGCAGCCTCCAATCCTTTAATTTCCAGCCTTTCAATTTCCAACCTTTCAATTCTAATCTTTTGACTTCTTCTTTTTCAAATTCCAATCTATCAGCTTCCAATTTTTCATTTTCCAGTTTCATATGTTCATTTTCTTTTTGTTCGGCATCTTTCATCACTGGTTGATTTTTTTCTTGCTCTTCTTTTTCAAACATTGCAAAAAACTCTTTTTCGTCTTCATTGAACTATTTTTCTTCCATAAATTCTTTTTCAATTGATCCATCTTGTGAATTAGTTAACTTCAATTCTTTTCCAAATTTACTCTCAATACGTAAAAACCCCTATTCATTTCTTCAATTATTTTGTCCGTTTTTTCGTTTTGTGAGTCTATTTTTTTGTTTTGTGAGTCAATTTTTTGGTCAAATTTATCGCTTAAGCTTTGTTTCAGGTCCTGCATAGCATTTAATAATCTATCAAATTTGTCTTCCCCTATATCACTTTTATTTGACCTTTTTTTCGCGTACTATTCCTATCTGTTAAAATGATATCCATTTTAAATTATTGCAAAAAACCGCAAACGAAACGTCCCTGCGCCGTGGTGCCAAAAAGATGTAATGGAATTAAATCGAGCCGCACTGTCTGGGCGCCATTTTAGTTGTTGTGGGATTTTGTAAAATTACCTACCCTGCACAATCTGTTATTTTCCCAGCTAGCTTTTCTCAGTGGAGAACAAGAAAAAGACGCTCAGTAGTCGGTTCCTGTGTATTTATCTGCTTTCTTCTTTTTAAAATGATAAATAAAATAAAAAACTCTTCTCCAAAAAATTAATATTCCAAAATTAATTATCCAAATTTAAATTATTCAATGCAATGTAAAATCTTACTGGGCTCATACGTTTAATTTTATGCGTATCCAAAACGTCCTGTTATCACCATCTGCCACTCGCTCGTACAAATGCAAATGTTAATTCTTGCAACTTTATAATTTCAATTTTTAAATCAAAACCAATAATTTTAACTGCTCTCTCCAAATGAACCAAATCAATCAAATCTACTACCGTTCGGTAGCCGCTCATAAAAATCATCCAAAAATCCAAATATCAAAATTTCAAAAATAACGCAATAATGCGAACGCATCAAATCCACTTTATTTAATCAATCAAATTAAAATATTACTTACAAATTCTCAAAATAATATCAAAACTCAGCGGGCATACAAAAATCTTGCACCCGCTGTCGGCCATAGTTGGCACGAGAAGCCACGAATCTCGTTTCCTTGATCCCCATCTAGCAAATCTTACAATCCTACAACTTAATTACTAAAGCCAAAATTTCACCAAAATGCATAGGGTGAGTCGCAATCATTTTGAAACACCACAGTATATTATCGCAAACATTTTCACCATACTATGGCATCATCAGGCGATGAACTAGAAAGAGACACGAGAAAATTTCCGTATTTATCGACCAAATTGCAAGAGAAAAAGGAGACGGTAGGAGGGAGGTATTTTTAAAAAATTGTATAATTTTGTGTGAATTTACTAGAGGGTAGGGATATATTTAATATAAAAGAGAAATAATGTAAATAGATGTGAGGTAAGTTAGAAGGGGGGGGGGAGGTATTATTTATTAAAAATGTTTAGTAGCGGTGAGTTATTTAAATCAGATTGACTATTTAGTAATGAAGTTGAATATTTTAATTTATTTCCATAGCTTCCAAAAATTCCAGTTTTTTACTTTTTTGTTCAACGTATAAAATTTCGTATCCTTTCTGTTTATGGTTTGTGTCTAGTAGGTGTTTCGCGAAAGTCGATTTTCCATCTGTAAGTCTGTGGAATCGTGTGTATTCATTAAATCGTGTCTTGAAAGTTCTACCGATATGACCAATGTATTTTTGAGAGCATTCACAAGTGAGCTCATAAACCCCTGATTTAGTTAACATGTCTGATTTTGATTTCGCGTTTAAAAGCGATATTATAATTTATTGTTATTTTTTAAATATTTCACAATTTTGTTTAACTTGTTTCCGAGAACAGTAATGACATTAAAGTTCGCGTTAGTTTTTTTAAGAATATTCAGATATATTGAGCTCGATAGAATTTTTTGTTTAAGTTTAAGTGCGTAATAAGTTATCAATAAGAGTGACTTGGTATCTATTAGAGATGGCGATATATTTAATTCTGTCTAATTCTTTTTTAAAATTTATGTTACTTAGGCGAATTCTAATTAAGCGATTGAGAAAATTACGATAAGACGCAATTTTATGTGTAAAAGGATGCGCAGAGCTATTAGGAATAATTATATCGGTTTCCGTAGGTTTGTTTATTTTTTGGTTCATTCTAAAAATTTGATATGATAGATTAATATTATTATGAAGTTCATAAATAATAATTTATTATTACTGAATAGTTAAATTATGTGGTTGCATAGTCAGCTAAAAGCTAGACTGAGTGAATTAAAGAATTGAAAAATAAAATTAACTGACATACAAAAATAAAAAAAAAACTCATTGGCTTTATAATTATTAGTTATGTTGCAAAAGCTCTCCGTATTGGTAATAAACTAGCTTTCTCAGTTCATGTTTTATTTCTTTTGTTCATTTCTATTGCCAAACTCTTTGATTTAAAAGTATAACTTGAATAATATTAAAATACATAAAACTTTCAACTAATGAGGCTTTCGATAATCCATGTTGACGGAGAATCGGATCAAAACCAATACAATTAAAATTGATGAGACAAATCATAAATTTTTCAAGTGCGAAAACTCGACAATATTTGAAAACGAATACATAGTACATGAATATTCCTCTTATCTGTATAATGAAATTTTAAAATAATTATTCTTTTCGAGAAAAGTTTCGTAAGACAAATCAAGTTGTTTACCCGACTCCTCGAACTGTCGATAGCCATTTAATACCTCCGAAGTGTTGACCTCACCTTCTGAGAGAGGAACGCTTAAATGGAATCATAATTCAACATCTAACTGCTAGCCTACGTCTATACTTTGTAATTTCATTAAAACTAATTAAAATTATGCCAATTTATATTTTTTGTAATTATTAAAATTCTTTAAATTTTAAATTGTACAAAAATTAAAAAATCTCTAATTTTCTTTTCTTTAACTCTTTTCTATTGGCAAAAATTTGATGGCGTTGTTTGTTCTTCTATTGTTGGTTTTCTGATATATCACCATTAAAGAGTCGCTCTATGTATCTCTTCCAAGCATTCTTCCAATTGTTCTTACCAAATCGATAATATTGCCTATTGTCCTTGTTTTACCTCTTCATATAACCTTGTACGTTGCCCTAACCCCGCTATATCTATATTCTTTATCTGGAATTTTACTATCAATTAAATTAACCCAGCTATACAAATTTATAAAAATTTGCTCATTTCAAAAATTATTCTGCTTGGGTGTACATTCATTATTTAATTTTTAAATGAGACTCTTGTTCAAATATTTTTAAATAAAATTGTCACGAATAAATTGGTTGCTAGGTTTAAATTTGTTACCTTATGTATGGCCTTGCAATCGCATGTGGTATTGCAGCTAGCGTCAGCCCGTCTAACAAATTCGTTGTGAATTTATTTCACAATTACCCAAATATTCACATAAATCTTCAAATTTTTCAATTTTAATTTTCTTACTTGCACTTCAATAAAACAAAAACAACCATCACTTCAAATTAACTTATTTTTATTTTTATATTAACAATCAAAATTTTAATTTAACATTGCGGGATTAATGATCATCCGCTGGTCTTATTGACGCAACCGCGTTTCTCGGGCCTCTACGATCTCTGTGTTTTGGACAACCTTCAAGCCCTACTCTACTTTCACGCTCTCCACCTTCTTTACAATTAAAATTTTGATGTACAGTGTTTACAAATAAATAATTTCAATAAATATTATTTTAATAAATAATTTCAAAATAAATTTTACAAATAAATTTAACGTTTTTATGGTTTCAGAACACGACAGTATAGATGTGCTCTAAGAATATTCTTTGTGATGTTTTTGATTACTAAATTGAATGCATCTAATTTTGTTTTTGATCTTGTTTTCATTTTTAGTATTCAAGCTTCCCTTAATTTCTCTTTTCGTAACTAGTCGTTTATAGTGATATTTCTTATTTTATTAATATTTTTTACCTTTCTTATTATTCTCATCATAATTTCTCTCCTTCTTCAAATCATGTGTGCCTACTGGTTCTATAGTTCAGCACTTTCAATTTTCACTTCACTTCTATTTACGACTCCACTCCACTTTTCTACTAAGGGAGCAAATTAAACAAGAACTTAACATAATCGTAAAGAGTCGTGTCATTCAACTCCGAAACTTGGATTTCGAAAATCCTCGATTTTATTGTTTATTAAGATATTGCGCCGGTAACTTCTATATTTACCTATAAACCTATATTTTTCTATAAACCTATATTTTAGGCTCATTTTAGTTCAATTTACAGTTATAACTATAAATAGAGTTTTTGGGGTAGCTTTGCTTTTTTACTCTTTTCAGGTCTTCGAATTCATTCGAACTGAATTCTTGTTGAAGAAGAAACTTTTCAAAAAGAAGCAATCTTGCATTTTTGTACGACGGAGGCTGATTTTTTATATTTTTCACGAAGTTATTCATTTATGCGTAGAGGTTGGATTTAGTATTTATTAAAATTTATTCGATTTGAGGATGTGCTTAAAATGACTTGGCAATAATTTATGGATACAGAATGCGAAAAATAACCAGTTCTGAGCAGCTTATTAAATACGTAAAGTTGGATTAAAATCTAAAATCTCAAACAAAATGAGCATCAAACTACTTGATGGACAACTCTTCCCACATCAACCACCAATTTTCACACGGCATATAAAGAAGATTTTATCCATCTATATAGCTATCTTTATGTATAGAACGTCCAACCGCCTGACCTACAGAGAGGTCCTTTCGGAATTAATCTATTTATTATTTGTGCGACTCCTCGATTCGGTTGATCCACCATGGTTAAAAACTGCGGTCGGCGGTTCAGAATATTGCGCACTGATGTGGTCAAGTGTTCTTTTTAAGAAAGCTTTATAATAAAATATTTTTAAAAAGTAAATGAGTAAAACAAGATTAGTAAAAACTACGAAAATTTTCTAATATTTAATAGTAGATTTCTACTAATTAATTAAGTTGGACCAAAGATTAAGCGAACAGACCGCGTGACATCAAGTATTAGGTTAATTAGGTTATAATTTCTTCGAGTAGGCTTTTATCGGGTAACATCCGAATATTATCATATCCCTAGGGCTGTATTTCTGATTTGATTAGGAAAAATTTGTATATAGATTTTTATGCATCCGAAGAAATTTCAACCGTTTAAAATAAGAGATTAATAATATGCCAGCACAAGATGTAAACATTCAGTGGGTTGAATATTCCTGTCACCATAAAAACTATAATCAGAAATCGCTATACTGTATAGTTAATATTCAGCCATGTTTACCAAAGTTATCAATGTATTCAAAAAGATCTTACAAATTCAATCATAATGGAGTGAAGTATTGATTGCTTGAAAGGATTATTCATTTATTAAATCATCTTGGCAAGTGCAACTTAGTTTCTTCCAACTTACATAAAGTTAGGTTTTAGTAGGTCTTAAAACTGTATTCCCATTAAGACGGCTAAGCAGAAAGCACCTTGTTCTTGCAACAAATATCAATAGTGACGCTTGCCAGCTCGTCTTAATGGGGATGCAGATTCACCTTTATGCTATAGATTAAATTATTTCGCATTAAATTAAAATTAGATAATCTTAGCCAATAATAAAATTCAATTCAATTTATTTAAAAATCAAAAACACCAGAATACAAATTAACTGGGAGTATTAATTTATTATTGTCGAAAACTAATAAAATTTGTTGAATATTTCCTAGGTTATTATTTATTATTCTAAGTACCAGAGACAAATAGGTCAATATTATTATAAAATCATTGTATTTCAGTCAATATTTATATTACATTGTACTCCTAATAAATATCATTGTTTATATTGAACTTTGCTTTATTGCGAATAATACACTTCTATCTAGTAGATCCGGGGTTTCCAAACTACGGCCCGTGAACACAATCAATGTAGTATGGTATCATGCCCGCAGTAGTTTTTTTTTTGATTTGGCAATCATACAAAATAATTATCGGATGTTTTTATTTAGCGATTAATAACTAGAATAAAACACAATAACTGCCATTTTAGGGCTCAGTTGTATAACAGAAGATTAACAATCAGAGTAACTAAAGCCTGGAAATTTCGTAGGTAAACTCTGATCCGAGGTTTATCTTCTGTTATACAACTAAGCCTTATGAAATTAAATATGTATTTTAACTGTAGTTAATTATATGAAATTTCTCCTAAAAATTCTAAAGTGGTTATTCCTTGTTTATTTAGTTGTTGAGTTGACCATCGCCAAGTTGACCGGTCGCCGAGTTGTCGCGTACCGGCTAGTTAGGTCTTGGCCTTTGAGACTTAGTGGAGGAGTTATGTTAAAAAGTTTGGAGACCCCTGATCTAGATCACTGGTAAAACTATGTGCACTAGATTTCCAATTTTGCTATAATACTGATATTCAAAATTCCAAATACATTCAATATTGTCGACTATTTTCGTTTTTTGTCTTTTTGCATTGATTTTCTTAGCCTAAAAACTATCAAGCTTAATCTACAGTCGGTTTGATCTAGAGGGTTATGCATCTAGCAAGGTTAGTACCGTCAATTTCGGTTACTTTGTCCCGCTTTTGTATTTAAATTATGATTAAATTTTTTTACAAATAATGTAAGAAATTTTATTTAGAAAATTGGGACAAAGCTACCTATATTAGAGCTACTTTAACCTACACGATTTTTTATCCAGTTTGGCTATTATATTAAAATGTACTTTCGAAGCATGTAAATAAGTCATAAGGAAGATAATAATATAAAACACCAAAAAAGCTTTATTGATTTAGAAGGATTATTTACAAAAATATTTATTATATCAATATAGATAAGTTCAGACACCAAGAAAAGTCTTTATGGTTTTTCATGAGCACCAATGTCTTCAGTTTAGGTCATTTCCAAGCTTTTACTTTCTTTTTTCACGAGAAATCGATTACAGATTTCTCGTTACGTACTGGAAGAACTTTACCTGTATATTGCACTTCCTCATAAATTATAATTACAAAATCTCCTGATTTGATCTTTACGACTAAACTTGATTTTTATTTTTCCCGCTTTTCTTTGGTAATTGCTAGAAATTATTAGTTATCTGTCCATTTGGTCAAATCTGAAAATAAGTAAAAAAAAAACTATTTGAAACTTAGTAAAAAACCAATTTACACTGCAATTTGCAAAATAGGTTATACAAAAATAATAAATTAGAGTTTATTCTAATAAATACACATAGTACAAATTCTTTTGGAAGGTACATGGTTATGATATTTGTTACTTACTACATTTTTTATGTAGCTCAAAATACAACAGATATAAAAGTTTTACGACAACAAAAATATTATGAGCACGGACCTCTATTGCCATTTAAAAGCCAATCCAAAAATTAATAAGAGCCATAAAACTCAATATTTTTGCCTATAAGTTTCCGTTGCGTTTGTAGGAAAATTTAATATACTTTTGCGGCCTGAGGCAAAGTTACACCTTGATACAAAGTAAACCGAGTTTAAGGTACCATATTAAAATATTAAAATCAAGGAACCGTAAATACCAGTGGTATTTTGGACTTAACTTGGTTTTGGCTTAGTAAAATTTTGGCTACCTCACTAGCTGAAAATTATTGTTCAAATAAAACTGACTTTTTAAGTAAATATACTCAATGTTTGTATAACAACGAAATATAATACTTTAATATACTTTTCTGCCTCTCAGAAAATCCAAGCGACCTCTAAAAATATATAGCCGCCCTTACATAAGTTCTTCTCAATCGGCGATTGAGGTGGTTATCTTTAAACCAACTTTCTGTGTTTCCCCTATATTTCAACTTAGTAAATTTTCAGATTTGGTTCATGAATCAATAATAGGTGGACTGCAATTTTCAACTGCTCTTTGTTGTAGCAACAAAAAAATTCTGTTGAGTTTACTAATGTAATTATTGTTGATTTAGCTAAATTTTTGCCACACCGATAAATCATTTCTAAGTGTTGCACTGCACACGCTTGTAGACTAATCACTAAATAGAACGCTGCAAAAAAATTTTATTGCAATACCTATAGGTACTTGTTTAAAATGGTAGCACTAATTAAAAATATCATTTGACGGCCTAGTCGGTCTCAATCTTATAAAGGTCCGGCGAACTTTCTCAGTCAGTCACCAGCTCAATTTAGGTCTGGATTCTACAGACCAACTCGATGCTGCGAAAGCACGAGCGAGAGCATAATTACTTTGGTATTTATTTGTACTTAATTTTTGAACTATAATTTTTGATTCATGTGACCAAATACACGAAACCGAAGAATAATGGAAACATCCAAGGATATAAAAAAATATAAAATCTAATGTATAAATAATAGCTATAGCTCAAAATGTTTTCCTCCCGCTTTCGCAGTATCACTTGGTTTGTGGGATCTTCAACTTCCGTTTACAAACGGAACGAGATCGAAGAATGGTTGAAAATATTTCAGATAGCATCGGCTATTTATGGTTATATTTGATCAAAATCTTTCGAAATGGATTATTAACGTCTCCCTACTACAACAGGTTTTGCAAACGTATCTGCTCCAAATATTTATAAAGTTTTCCCGTCAGATAATCATGATCAATAAACATTCTTCACCTGAGCAATAGCAAGTAGAAATATTAGATAAAACTTGCGCTCGTCGCTTTATTGAATAGAAAATTTAGTGAATTGTTGCCAACGGTGGAACTTACGGGAAAAATGATAACTACTATTTTTGTTGTAAATTCATGGTAATCATTATTAATACTTAATACATAATATTTTCACTATTGAATCAAAGGAAACCGAAATATTTCCAAGAAATCTATTTTTCGTTCTTTTTAAACAAGAAAGCTTAAAGGATATAGATTTAAATAATTTAGTAACCGACGACGTAAAGTAAATTGCGAAACAGTTTTTCTGTAATAACTGCTTTAAAATTTTGCTATTTTTTTTTATATTTTTAAAATATTTTTGATGTGTAACATCTTTCCACTCGCTTATGGGGATAATTTTGTGAAATGGGACGGAAATGTGTAACAGGAAGCCAGAAAAGCGCGCGCTATTTGATTTGACTAATGAGCGCCAAAATTATTTTATCGGAATACATAGATATCATTTGCATTTTAAAATGCCATAAAGAAAACTGTCTGACGCGAGGTTCGAACTCGCGATCACCGAATGATATAATTATGTTGCAAGCACATAACGCAAAACGCTATGAGGGTTCATCTAATAATATTGTTTTAATTCGTATTATCTGTTACAGATTGGGGTTACGGTTACTGGTAACGTAATGCCGTTCCACCTATTTCGCGATTTTAAATAATTTATAATTATTAATTATTTCAAATAATAATGTTGCTTACTACCAAGGTGATATATGTCAGATGTTACACATCATATACGAGTACTGTAAGGTTCGTGTTTACGAAATATTTACTTCTAAGGTATAATTATAAATATCATTTGAAAGAATGTAGAAATGCCAGAATGTTTAATACGTTAATGCCTGTCTTTTTGGAGCAATAACCGCTTTGCACCTTGCTGAGATACAGTCAATTAGTTTCATTAATCGCTCTAGCAGTATTTTGCTCTATTTCTTCTGCAAACTTTTTCACAATTGCGTCGTATTTCGAACTAAACTCGACGAGCTCAACTATTCTATCGGATTCACATTCGGGAACCAATTAGGCAACTCAAATAAACGAATTTTGGTCTTGGTCATATAATCCTTGACATATTTGGAAGTATGATTAGAATCGTTACCTTGTTGAAAGATTTATCTACATGTCATTTTACGCTTACCATGTGGCCGCATATGATTTCTCAAGTCGATCCATAATGTCATCAATTTTGTATAAAGATCCAATGTCATCACGCGAAAAGCAGCCCCCACACCATAAAATTGCTAGTTATTTTTTTGTAGGGCGTTGAACATACCTTATACTGCCTGAAGAAAACAAATTAAAATAATTCTCATTGCTCTACAGAATTTTAGAGAAATTTTTTATTCCTCAGTGTAAACGGTTTATTTCAAATTTTAAACTATTAATGTTTTTTTGGGAGAACGTCTACCAAATAATCCTTCTGCAGTCAACCAATGTTTTACTGTCGAAACTCCTACTTTATCTTAGCGGTTGTTTTTAAAATCACGAGTAATTTCAGGTGCCGTTTGATGAGGATTTGTTTTGCTACACGAACAATCAATTTATCTTCTCCTTCTATAGTTTTCTGTAGTCGTCCAGTTCTTGGTAGGCTATTTGTTGTTCCATATTATTTTTTTTTGTTTGATACCGAAGACTTATTGCTTGATACGGAAAATACTGTTTTGTAATTTACTTATTATTGATACATCTCGACTTATTGGTATGTCAAATTATGCACCCTCACCAATTTACAAAACTATTTATATAAAGTTTATATTTAGTTTACCTATATTACAGACTAGTGATATTAAAATTTCTACTCCACAACAGTTGTATCATTTTTCATATGTGTCATTTATTTAATCAAAATTAATTTTTTATTTTATTTTATTTTATTTCCTGAAAATAAATTTAGTGTGTTAGTAAAATTATTATACAGTTTACCTTTATTATCGACATTAGCATCGGAACACGTCTCATTTATAATGCACTATGTTAATTTTTTAATTAAATTTTTAATTTTAATTTTTTGTTGTTTATTTTCGAGAGTATATAAAATTTGAGAGTAAACTAGCTGTTAATCGCTCTTGTGGATAATTTGTCACCTTTGACTTATTATGTCCTGATATTATCCACATTTGCAAATAAGGACCTACTTTACTCCTTGATATCTAATATACCGTTATAAAAAATATTATAGTTTATTTCAAAATTATTAATGCTTATTATAATTAACCGATAAGCTAAACAAAATTACAAATTATTCTGAAAGTAAGTTATTGCTAAAACTTGATACAATTGTATTACAATAGTTTTCTTTTAGTCAAAACGTACACAAAGATCTTCAATTCCAACCACAGTACAAATAATTTGTCAGCAACTAGGAATCGAACTTATGACTACGTGTAAATTGTTTTTCGAGACGAACGTATTCATAAATGGTTGCGGTTTTATAAGTGTGCACTTTCATGAGAAAATTCTTATTAAATCCTAATAAGGAAAACCAATATAGGCATCGCGAAGCGTGGCCTAGATTCTTTTAATAAGTTCTTTTAATTTTTAATATTTTTAAAATGAAAGTACCTGCCTGTTTTAATTTTAATTAAAACAAGAACAAAATTTACTTAGTAAATAAAGCCATTTCGTTTCGGAATTAATATTTTATGGTAAATAATAAAAGCGAGTTAATTAAATTCTATATATTTTACTTACTCTTTGACCACAATAATTTAAATATTTGCGGTTTACATTGTTTATACATTCTTGTAGTGCATTTTTGACATTAAAATGGTTATTTATTCGTAGGTTTATATAGAGGATCTGCGAAAGACGGATCTGGTGGAAATAAGCCCGCGGAACGACCAAAAACACTAAAAAAATTAAAAAATATATACGATAGTGCCATTGAGTCTGGCGGAAAAATTGATTTGAAAAGTTCGTCTTGTTCAGAAAAAGAAGTTTGTAACAAAGATAACAAAGACCGAGTAACTTCGCTTAGTCCTTTTGATGAACAAGAAGAGTGGGCTAAAATACAAGAAATAATGGCTTCTTTTGGTACTGGCATAGTTAGAGAATCAGTTTTTGTATCGGAATTGGAAAAGGAATTTCAAACTAGATTAATGAGTCTTAGCGTCTCACAAAACAATTTAAATCCGGCTACTGTAAATACTATCGATCAGTGGTTACAAAATCTCGACATGAACGACTATTTAGGATTGTTTATTTCCAACGGTTTTGATGATCTCAATTTTCTGGTAAATTATTGCGTAACGAAACGATAACAAAAGTTTATCAATTATATTATTTGTAGAACGGCGTATTAGAAGAAAACGATTTAAAGGAAATGGGAATAGTGAGTGAACTAGAAAGGCAATTAATTTTAGATTCTTGTAAACAACTTCCTTTAAAAATACACGACGATATTTTTTGTAATAACAATAACAATAATGTAGAATCCGATATCGATGGTGTCGAACAATGGTTGCGGAAAATACGCCTAAATCAATACGCCGAAACATTTGCAAAACATTTATATCACGACATGGATAGGATTAAAAGAATCTGGGATGTAGAACTTTCGGCTGTATTGGAAATTGAAAAAATTGGTCACAGGAAAAGAATTTTAGCGAGCGTTAGTAGCGGTGAACATATCATTCCAGGACCTAAGTTAGAGGATCTCAATACGGACATAAATACATTAGTATGTTTTTCAAAGTTACATTTCAAAAAAATATTTTCGATTTCATTTTAGCAAAGCAATATTCAATCGTTAAAAGCTGAAATACGTTCGCCATCAGCGCATGCTGCTAAAGATAATAACGTGGGAACGGGAACGGGAACGTTACGTCACAGGCATAAAAAATCTAGACCAGCTCCTCCACCTCCAATAAATATTTCTAAAAAAGAGGAGTTGGTTAAAAAACCTGCCGAATTTTTTGTCGGTGGCAATAATTCAATTAAAGCTCAATGGCGGCATCAGCCAATTTTGCTCATCACTGGTGCGGTTAAATATACGGCCAATGTAAGTAGCTAATTAATTGTTTAGAATAATGTTTTTACATGAATATTTTGTAGTATTTAGGTTCTACGTCAATAAAAGAGTTTAAGGGTACCGAATCGACAAAGAAATCCATTTCGAAAGTTAGAAATAGCACCGAACAATCAAGCGAACAAGATATTACATTGAGTATTTCTTATTCGGGAGTTAAGTTTATCAATCCAGTTACTAAGGTTAGTTTTTGATTTTTTAATTAAGCCGATACATGGACGACATTTTTAGGAACTCATTTGCGAACACGAAATTAAAAATGTTAATTGTGCGTGCCAGGATACCGAATGTTTCACGTATTTTGCCTACATCACCAAAGACGTTAACAATTATTATTGTCACGTGTTTTCTACTGATACAGCTGTAAGTCAAAATATTTACAAATTTATTTTGAGTTCAGATCTTTTACTTTTATTTAAAAGTTGTTATATATTATTCTTTGATGTTTGTATTTGTTTAATTAGTGAAGATAATTTGAACAGTTTGGTAGTACTGATATGCTGTTTTAGGATCATGCAACTGATATAATATTAACATTGGGACAAGCTTTTGAACTAGCATACCAAATGGCTCTGCGCGAACAAGTAACGAGTAAAACCAAATCGAACAGAGAAAACCACAAAGCTGCGGTAAGTCCTGGTTCGGTTTCGTCGCACAGTCGTGAATTTAAAGATTCATCTAAAGCCGATCTAAAATTAAATGGCCACCCTTTGAAAATGAAACCTCTAACATTATCTTTGGCAGCGGAACCCATTATCGATAACAACAAACAAAGAACTCCAACTAAGATTAATTCCGGTGATATTCAAGCATAGTCAAGTTTATTTAGATAGTTTTAAATTTAATTATAATTTAATAATGATAACACTTCAGTTTGTAAATTTTTTAAAGAGGTTGCAATATATTGTACACTGCCGTAAATTTTTTTAAATTTTTAATAGACAAACAAACGTTCTAGTCCTAGTCTAATACGATAAATAGTTTTTGTATTTCAGACCATACTGTAAGTATTATAATTAAACCTACCTAAATGCGGAGTCGTCGAAAATTTAAAAATTGTTTTAAAAATTATTAACAATTTTATAGTGTCGATAAATTGTTTCAACTTACCACACCAGTTATTGCTAATAATTTTTAATCCTTCAAAAAAAATTTACTTGGGAACAACATGTAAACTGTAAAAATTAATTTAGATTATTCGTGTATAAGACAACGCACATTTTATAATATTTTTACTGTAATAACTACTCTTGAATCATAAAAACACTCATTATTTTTTCTTTTTTTTTTTATTTATTTATTTAAATATTATTATGTAATTTTAAATGTAAATATATTAAGCCAAATTAGAAGATTAACTTTATTTAGCATCAGGGTTCGAAAGTTGTATGAAAATTATACGTATCATAGATGTAGTAGAGCTTATAAAACTTGTGCATTTAAAATGCTACTGTTCAGTTAAGCTTAAAAATTATTTAAATATTATATATGACTTAAAAAAGAATTCTATTTTATTGTTTATTAAATATTTGGAAATATATGCACAAAATTTGAAAAGATGTTACTTATAAACAAAATTTAGCTATATGTATATAATAAGAAAATTAATTACTTAAACTTATTCAAGTAAAAATATATTTCGCCATTGCCAAACTAGTTACATATTCTAAAAATGTTTACATTTTGTTAATAGATTGCATTATTATAATAGAATCTTGTATGTTTATATGTTCAGCTTTTGTACTTTTATTCAATTTGTAATATTGATTTTATAAACTCGATTAAATTAATAAATTATATCTAATTATATTGTGTTCTTTATTTTATACAACAAAATAAATTGATTTTATGCATAATGCTTTTAGTGCACTGTGCATTTTCTATAATAAACTGTCCAGTTTCTACGTAGATACGAGTTTAGAGCGGTTGCACATTCACACTTATTTTACAATTAATTATATAGTATAATATAGCATTAAAAACTAATTTTTCTGGTTACTCAATGGATATTTAATGAATGCTTAATTAAATAATAATTATCTTGCTACTCAAATTTGAAAAACTAAATTAATACAATGTCAATCAAATACAAAAATTTATCTTATACATATCAGCAGTTCCTAATCAAAGCAGAGCCAAGAGCCAAAAATCTCTGAGAGTGTAACTGAACTTTTTATAACTTGCGTGCGTTTAATCTTAATAACTTGATCTCACCAGGAAATTTATCAATTAGTTTTATGCAGGTATATACTATCTAGTTTTTCCAAGCTACCAACAAAGCTTCTCAAAGATGAAATTTTAATTATCATACTGACGATTTGTATCGAGACGCTACAAGGTCCCACTTATGTAGTAATAGAATAATTGGTACATCCATGCTTAACCATAACTCCATTAATGTTTACGAATGACGATGGCCAAATGCTGATGTGCACAGATATTTAGTTATTATTGTATTAAATTGTTAGATAGTATACCACCTCAGCTAAGAGCAAATTACTGTAATATTGAGTACCTACTTACTATTAATTAGTGTCACCAACAAAATTTTATATTGTCGTGTTTCAAAGGGATTCGCACCCACGCTGTGTATTTTAAAGAAAATGTTGTTTTAGTAATTTTAAGTTGTGGGATTGAAAAATTGAAAAGGTGGGGGCGAATGACAGGAAATTCGAGGCTTTTAGCGACGAGTCGCCGCAAGAGTAGGCGGTGCGACTTTTGCCTCGTCAATTTTGGCTTTCAAAAATTTATTTTTGAGGTTTTGTTATTTTGAAGTTGTAAATTACGAGGCTTTTTAGCCAAAGACAGCTGCCGAGCTGGTCGATTGATTTTTTGCTCTTTGAAAATTTGTGAGATTTTTGATAATTGGTAATTTGAGTGATTATTTTTGTTTGATTAAATAAAGTGATTTTTATGCGAATGCATTATTGCGCTTTTTTGGAAGTATATTTTTTGATATTTGGAATTGATTTGGATAAATTTTTTTATGATTGGCTACTGAACAATAGTCGATTTGATTGGTTTGATGGAATTGGAAAGAGAACAGTGAAAATTAAAATTGAGTTTGAATTATTAAAAAAAATTAAAAATTATTGCATTCGTAGGAAAGAATGGTGCATTGATAAGCAGGCGATTTGTATAACGCTAACAACGAAACTTCGTTCCCTTCTAAGATTATTGAAATTTTAGTTAATTTTAGTTAGTTTCGACTTTTGGATTGATAATTATTTTTGGAGAAACATTTTTTTTATTGAAGATATTTTTTTGAAATACGGTTTATTGATTTTTTTTGACAAGAAGAAATTTTTTTTATTTAATTATATTTGTAAAACGAATTTATTTAATTTGGACAAGAGCAATTCAATTCAATTAGAACCCACCCTGAGATACGACAATCTCATCTCCCGCATTTAAGAGCAAGCTTGGAGCACTTATAGTGCATGTGAAAAATCAAGCTTTTTGAAAGGATCACTGCAATATATTATTTCCATCAATCAAAGGATTTGGTGCAATTTCATCTTTTTGTATTTATGTAAAAGACTGCTTCTTGTTTACTTTAAGGAAAGCTGTGTAATCAAGAGCAAGTATAGTCGTTAACCTCGATTGGAGAATCCCGAGGTCGATTGCTGCCAATATATCAGCCGAATTTTTTCCATCTATTCCATAATTATTAGTATATCGCCATTTCCAGGAGGCAGTAAAAACTAAGTAAATTATGCTTATACTTTATAGTCCAACAGATGTACCCCTCAAAATTCTAAAAATTGAATTATCTTATAATGAAATAATTCCTACAATCTACGAAAATCATGTGGCGAGGATCTAAACCGGAAGGACCACAAGAGGTGCAAATACCAGAGGAAGAAAGTCTTATAGGTACGTAATAAAAAAAAAAGGTTGAGATTTGAAAAAAATTTTGGCACGACAAATGGCACAGCAGGTTTTATGCTTGCAAGAATTATAGAGCTAAATTGTGTGTGTAAGAGTAACTTCATCTAGTATTGTAGACAAAGTGGTCCTTTGGATATCAAAAAGTTGTTACAATTATTATTATGCTTTACAAAAACAAATTTAAAATTTTTGTCTACGGGTGTTAGAATAATATCTTTATCTTAAAAATGCTAAATCCGCGCCTGGGAAAAAATGATTTTAAGGAATGAAATGTTACGCTCGAAAAATTTTTGATAAACATTTTTGTTTGTACTATTGAATGCAGACAAAATTTTATTGTATTTGCAGTCTCTAACCAATGATTACAATATTGTTCTGCGATCGTTATCTTGCAAAACGTTAAAGCTGTAATATTTTATTGATTTTAAAGTAGAATATTTAAAGTTTTATATCAAAAATTGTATCAATACATAGTTCTGAAGTTTTTATTTGTAGATCTACAAATATTCTCATAGCTAAACATTTCAAGCACAAAAGAAACGAATGATAAATATTATTATATTATTTCTAATTATCTATATTGCTCTGACCAGTTCGTAATGATCGCTGAAAGATCAACCGTAAGCTGATCTGCAACTATTAGAATATTCGACGGAATATCTTTGTTGAATACTTGTTTGCATGATTCTCCTTTTGATAATGCGATACAATGGTAATTTATCTAATGAATCAAGTATCCAAAAGGGAAAAACTGATTGATTACTTTAATAAAAGTAATCTTTTTTGGGGTTTTCTATTTTCTAGAAACATTCAAAGCAAAACAACCACAAAGTTGCAAATAGTCATCTACCATACAAAAACCACCAGCAATACAGGAAATCAATTTGACTAAACAAATACAATGTGAAAACAAATTTCAGCCTTGACTCCATGTATTTTTCTAGGTTTATAAATATGTTTTGATGCATTTAAATTTAATGCTACACAATAATTAATAATAATTTACTATTAAATGTTTCGTTTGTGGTTATTTAAAATTAAAGCGAAGCACAAATTAATCTAAAGGGATTTAGCAATTTTGTCTCTATTGCCATAAAATTGGAATTTTTGCGTTAATCTCCGTAAAGGAAGATGTATGAGGGCGATTATTTGTAATTCGGTGACCGTAAGGGAAATTGGAAGTTTCAGGTGATACATTGGTTCTTAAATAGATAAATAACTAAATTTAGATTAATAGATCATTTTACCATAGGTGGAATATGCCTATAGCTACTGCTTCATTTGCACTTTTTAATGGTTTCTACAAGCATTTTTTAAATTGCGCGTTCATGTCGATACGTCTAACGATGTCGTGTTCGTTTACAAATTAAACGCGAAAATTTTCATATTAATTAAAAATCTAATCCAATTAGCACGAGAGGGTTTTTAGAGCGACTGCACTTGACACACGTCGGAGCCAACTCACCGACGCAACTACTCAACTGTAAATAATGTATTAGTATACGAGGGTTGAACTTCTGAACAAATAGGTGTCTGAATTTTTTATGCAAAGTGCTTTTCTTTATGTAAAATTCAATAAATGTCAGTAATGTTATAGAAAAATACCTAGAAAATATAAATGTAAAATACAAATGTGAAGTTATAAAAGTTAAGCATACACAGAATATTTTAAACTATTCAACATTGAAAAAGTAAGTTGATTAATAATAAATTTATTAAAATTTCCCTGCAAAATTTCGAGTTTTTTTTTGTCCGTCATTAATCAGCTTTACGTTAAGAGTCCAACAAATTTAAAAGTGTACTCTATTTTTCGTACATTTTTTGGGTTCCATCTGTTTAACAGTTTCTTATCCATCAGGATACCAACCATCCATATTTCCATCCAAATTATATTCTTGCTTGATTCTGGTATTGGTAATGACAGGCAATGAAGAAGTTAGCCTACGTAAGTGTTAGTTTGAACACTAATTCATTACTTTATTTGCAACCATTACCATTTAGGAAAAAATTAAATATCAAAAAAACTTGTTGATTTTCAGACTAAATCCCTAGTCGATCTCTGTATTTCGATGAACCTATGTAAATTAGTAATAGTGGTGAGTACCAATAGGTAGTAGGTATGAACTGCCTTCTTATTTAAATAGAAAATAACTTAAAAAAGTTTTAGAATTTGTAGTATGTGATGTTATAATAATTAAACTTAACAAAATGTTAAAAAAATAAAATTTTTAACTGTTAAGTACAGAATACATACTACAAAGAAAACATAATATTTAAAAAAACGCTAAAATGACAATAATTCACATTTAACAAAGTTGAACTTAGAATAAACAAGAAAATAGCATTCTGAAAAAATTACGCTATAAAATAAAAATAAAAAAAACCCTGTAGCATGATATAAAGGCCCCTATTTCACGATTATTACCGATTCTCAGTCATGTTTAACAGTAAAAATAACAAGAGAGAGCAAATATACCAAACAAAATCGAAAAAATTTAAAATTTAAAAACTCAAGAAATTAACCAAACTTTAAAATAAATGTTGCGCTTACCAAATAACCAAACTAGAAAAGTTCACGTGTCTAAATGAAATTTTAGGTTAAGTAAATATAATGAATGTTTTTCACCTACACTGTAGGTTTAGGTTAGTCTTTTTATTTGTTTTTTATTTTATTGTTCGAGTGTTGTTTATGTATGATAGTTTTTTTACCAAGATAACTGCACAATGAAAAAATTTAACACATTCCACAATACTACTTTTCCCATTTTATTCTTTACTCAATAATTTACTTTAATTGGGATGCATGTGTAAGTATGTATTGGTAAAAGTAGTTGGTTTTTATAATTAACGTTTAAATTCAGATAATCCCGATGTTTGCCGCTTGGCTAAGAAATTCTGCAATTGGAACTCGAAATTTCCACTCAGTGGAAATACTTAGCTGTAGACTTGAATAATATTTACAAGTAGGGGAAAATGCAAACATATAAAATATTTTTACGAACAACCACCGTATGTTGATTTTACGATATATCAACTAAAACATAAATCAAGTACTTAATGTTCACAAATAACGCGCTCACTAGAATTGAGTTAAGAGCAATTGCAAGTCATGGAACTCTAATTGCAGTCAATACAAAATTGTTGGAGGAAATTGTTTGGGGATGTGTATTGTTATATTAAACTGTTATATGAGTTGTATTTGTTTCATAGCGTAAATCCCTTCAAGTTATTCTCTCTATTCAAGAGCCCTTAAAAATATGGCGTATAAAATTTTGTTTGTAGTACTTAAATTGTGTTGTGTACCATCAACACGCTTTTCCATTAAGCAAGATGTGGAGAATGGCAGTTTAAATCCATTTTCATTTTTATCGGTATAATTATTGGAACTAAAAGAAAACCAAATTTTAAATTTAACATTAAAAAAATGATAGTAAACAAAATTTGCAATTAATCAAATGTCAATTCACTTCGTTTACAAACAAGTTTGCTACAAAATTTACATTCAAATCGAATTAGTTCCGTATTTACTCAAGATGGAAGGAAGAGCATCGAACAAATGTAACACGCTCGACACTGTTGAAATTATTAAGTTGAGATCCATTTTCCTCGCGATGAAATATGAATCGTCAATGAATTGCAAAGATGGATGTGTTTAAAATGCAAAATTTAAAAAGCTTTCCAACCTCATTAGATACAAAGATTAAAGAGCACCTACCGTCATGTATTTTTGTTGTTTCGTAGTATTAATGGAATTTTTAATTATTTTTGTTAATTTTGCAAATTAATATTGGGAAAACAATTATTTAAGATTTAAAATTGAAAGATATGCTAGCATGCACTTCAATTTTTGTTACAGCTTCATCCATAATTGGAAAACATGTATAAAAATGAATACGCCTTTTATATTAAAGCGATTGAAAAACTACCCCGAGGCAGGTGAGATAACAGGGTGAGAGACCCTTTTAGGGGAAGATGAGCTTAGATATTTGTTCATTGTCGTATATACATAAAACCAGTGCGGTAAACCAGAACTTAGCCGTTGAAATTAGTTTGATATTTACTGGCAGCCATTGTTATATTACATTAAAAATGGTCGACTTATAATGTCGGTATATAGTATTAGGTGAATACATAATACCTCGTAGTAAATAATTGGAAATGACAGATGTTGCATAATATTCACTCTGCAATGGAATAATCTATAAAAAGTTTATCGGTAATAGGTAACTCTTTTGCACTTGCTTGTTCGTAAATGAAACAATGTACAATAGTTGGAAAATTTAATAAATCCTAACAAGGGAACGCTTTTCAAGTCAATCCGTTCTCCTATAATCGAGTCTGAGTTTTGCGAATTTTAACAATACCTCAAAATATTATATAGGTTCAATACCAATTCGAGATAATAGATAGATAGATATCGGTCGTCTCAACATAGAACCGCATGGCTTTACCAGTTTTCAAGTGCATTCGGCGGAAATGATCGAGGGACGGAAGCGGAGATAAGCAGAATAAGAAGAAGAGGTAGACAATAGAAGTTATAACCGAGGCAGATGCGCCGAAATGGATTTCCACAATGAAATGATGCACTTCACATCTTGGGGTAGCTTCACTGACTGGTGCGGCCGTTGTAAAACCACAATGAAATTCGTCGAGATTGAGATTTTAATACCCCGTCGAGTTTTCATTGGATTTGCTAGAGTAGATTATGCATTTGCAAAATTTAGACGTTACTAAAAATGAATTATTAATTTAGCGTGTTTTTAAATCTTATTTTTTAATCTCCAGGAATAAATCATTTTTTATGACCTAAATTACAAATTAAAATGAAATTGGTGTTCGAAACAGTTAACAATAAATTCAATTAATAGTAGCAACATAATTTATAATTTTAAAATTATAAAGTGATCAAAATCAAAGAAACTATTGTCAACTTTCGGAAAGTAAAAGTGTTAAAAGTTTTGATCTCATTACTTCCCATTAGTTTGTTTCCGATTTTTATTTACAATTAATCATTATTTTAATTTATAGTTATTTCTCATTGTTAAATTGTACAGGATTTTTGGTAAATATCACAACGACGAAAATTTCACATACAAACGTTAAAATTAAATTTTAAATTTAATTGTTTTTTTTATAGTTTTTTTTTCTAATAACTTGAAAATGGCGAAAAGGAAGAAATACTGAACACTTTTGAAATTTCAATATTTTTTATATCTCGGGTTATGACTAAGCACAATAGTTTATCCGTGTTTTTGTCTTTAGGCATTATGGTAAACTTTTTTCCTAATAGAAATATAATTAAATTCTTTCATTTCCATTTTCCAGTTACGTATAAGAAATTCGTCAACCCAATCAATGCGAATCAGTAACACTATTTCCTACCAACCAGAAATCCCCTAATCTAAGAAAAAATCTATTTGCTAATTTATACCTATAAATCAGCGATTACAAATTTTTTCTGGTTAGATTCGTAATGTACAATGATTATCGTCAAAATTATTACAATATAAAAGATTATTCTAAAATTTCTTTTAGAATTGATAAAAATAATTACCAATGATTAAGGATCTTGCATAATTTATTAATTTCATTACATATTACAGCATAAACAAGCTAATGGTAGTCTTAGTAGAATTGGATCTGTTCATTTTTAACTTGAGAAGCTCATCCACGCAAATAAATGCATAATGCAATGGGATATTCATTAAAAATTTTGAACTAGTCTATGGATAACAGTTAAACAAAAATAGTGGCTAAAGGAAAAGTAAAAGAACAATGCTTTTGGGATATAGGAAAACATAATTACATAAAAGTTAATCACCAAAACACCGAAAACGTTAAATAAATTGAAGTAACAAGCAAATATAACTTTTTCGGAAGAAATAAAAACCAAGAAGACAAAACTGATAGGGGAACTAAATATAAGGACCATTTTTTTGGTAAAATTTCGTCCTTGGAATTCAAATAGAGAAAGGGATAGAAAACATTGTATGCTTAATGTTTAATATGAAAAATTTATCGAAAATAGTAAGCCAGTTTTGCGATTATAAATCATAGTATAATGTTACATACTGCATAAATAAATTATGTACACTTTACTATTTAAAAATGTAGGTATGAATTAAAAATTCTTTTGAATAAAAGGTTTATTGGTTTGGTGTCATGAAAGTATGTTTAAATTAATTTGTCTAAAATGGTGAGTATGTATTATGTACATACGGTAACAAACAAATATATTTTTTTAAGAATTTTAAAGGTGTACTATATAATATGGCAAGTTGACATATTACGTATGTATGCAATTTCAAAAATCAAAACTTCAAATTTAAAAAATTCCTATTTATATTGATGTTTTAAAATAAAAGTTTTCATCTGTTCAACATAAAATTAAAAATTGCTTTGTCAACTTTTAGTAGTAAGATAAATGCTATAGTATTATATTATGATGTAACCACGGTGTAACATTATACGAATGCTATGACTACCTAAGCACTTTATTTAACCAATTTCAAATTTTTTTAAGGCAAACAGAATTATTTAAATGCAAGTATTACATGGGTAACATCTAAGATTTTATCAAGTTTTTTGTTTAGAACGAATTTTTTGAAAGAAAATCACACAAATAAAATACTCCCCCTAAACGAAATCCTGTATTTGCACTTGAGATCAAAGGATGCAATATCATCAAAACAAAAGAACACCGATACCAAAAATTGAAAATCAGTTTTATGATTTATGCTTAGCATGTTTTTGGAAAGAAATTCATGAATGATGATGAACTCATGTTGTTATTTAATATTCTGGACTTCGTTGAAGCTATTTATTGCTTCCGAGTTGATTCTTGGTTGTTTTTCCATTACCATTATTACTGAATTGCATCCAGTTACGGAGGTAGGATTGTTTTTTGTATTGCATATTACCGACTTTCCATGTTTGCTTTCTTCACAGTCCTGAAGATGAAGGCCTAATATACCTTCGAAACGTCGACAAAGTAACTTTGTAGTTTTATTTGGTGTCCGCTAACCCAATATCCCCTTTTTTGAAGAATCCTTACATCGGACGAGAACTGTTTTCCGAAATTCAATAATTTCAACATAATTTTGAATTTTTCTGCACAGGAAATGTAATTGATTTCGAAAGTAACAGGAAACACGGACTTCAGGCGACACTCATTTTTCGGTGCCGTATGTGTAAATTCAAATAACAAGGGATTATTTTTAAATTACAAATTGATTTATTTATACTTTACACGATTATAACCGACAGTCACTGTATATAGCCAAGTCATCGTAAGCTTTCATAAAATTGTCGAAAAAAATAATTTTAAAAACATTACGAAAATTATTTCATTTATAATTAGAGCATAATTATAAAATAAGTGTATTTAAATACCTTCGGTAAAAATCATAGTAAGATAGTAGAGTTAGCAGGTTACAATCTCTCCTTGATTCGTATTAATTTTTCTACACACGTTTACACTTTAAAAGCATTACAAAGTTTCTACACGTCAAGTTTGCTGTCTTTGCACAACACGGAATTCTTTTTCTTACGTTGGGATGGCTAGTCTCGGAGAACAGCCTTAAGTATTAATTATAATTAATTATAAATGCTGACTTATTTGAGTGTGTGCCACATCAGAATTATCACCAAATGAAGAAATAGTAAACGAAAGTTATAAAATCCAGCAGCCGTTTTGGGTGATTGCGGTTAAGATCTAATTCACAATTTTTCATTATTTTTCATTATTATTACATCTTCAGATTCTGATTGGCGAATAGAAAAAAAAAATTATTACTTATCGTTAATTTTTCAGCCACATTCTTTTAAAATATAATCCAGAAATTTATTATTGCTAATAAAAATAAAAAAAAAACAGAAATTACAATATTTATTTTTAGCTGCAAAGGGATTATTAGTAAATATTGCAAAAAGTTTCCAAAGTTTTTCTGGGTGCCACGGAAAGCAGAGATAAATTAGTAATTGATAATACTGTTTTTCGTGGCAATCCTGACAATTAATTACAAATGAGCAACAGAAGGAGGTACTTTTGCTCTGAATAAAGTAGCTATGTAAAATATGTAAAATATGAGCGGAAATGTTAATTTCAATTTTCTATCGATTAAATAACGAATAATTTACTTCTAATAATTTAACATTTGTACAAATTTTTTCTTAGATATTATTTAAACTATTGATAAAATTGTTTTGTCTATTTAATATCATAAATTGTAGGTTTTTAGAAAACTATACCGGAATATTTTTGGAAATTATGTAGTCAGTTGATTGCGAAAATTTGAAATAGGTTGGATTTTTATTTATATTACACATTAAAATAAGCATAATTATTGTTACTAAAAGTTATGTTTCATATGTAATTGTTTTAGCTTTAATTTAAATAATAATTTACTACGCTGATAAAAATCAGCTAATCAAGAAATTGCCAATTACCTTCCAGTGGAGTTTTAAAATGCTCGTGCGACTATAGCGATAGATTAATACATTCAATCAAAGTGAAAATACACATAAAGTTGTATTTATGTACTGCAAAAATTGTTTAAATAATTTTTTCAGCAAAGGTAGTCATTAATATGATAATGAATTTTAAAGTACAATAAAAATTGATGCAAAATTTTATTCGGATAAATTTTTATTTTCATCTATGTTTTATGATAAATAAATTGAACAAACGTTTAAATTATTAGAAATAAATTGTTTGTTATTTAAATAATAGAAAATTAAAATTTTGTAAAAGTAAAAAAAATATGAAGTAATAAAAATTTACTTTTGTATTAATTATTTTTTCCTAAACGTAATATTGTGTGTTGGTTCAATGTTGACTAGTACACATTGATATAGTACATGACAGCGACGAAGTATCCTAATCTCAATATTGAATTATTTTAAAGTGCTTATGTTAATTATTATTTTAATGCAACATTTAGCAAATATAGATATTGCTGCTGTTCTGCAGTTTAACCATCTATCCTGGTGCTAATTTTTCACTTGTTTTAAATATATAAAAAGAACCATTTTGTATCTAGGTTAACGTGGAATCTAAACCACAGTATAGATTTTTTTTAAAGCTTTGGAAAAGGATTAATTTAATTTTCTTACATCTAAATGGCAAAACTCTTACCACATACCAAACTACTTTTTTTTTACCAATATGATAAGTGTAATGTTTTATGGCTCACCCTGTATTTATATACTTTTGCGTATTAGAAAATTATGCTTACTTAAAAAGTTTAACGTGAAATTATGATTGAAACAATAAAATATTATTTGTATTTTTGGAGTTTATTAAGCGAAATAAAATTTTCTAAGATTCATTTGAAAGCATCCTATCACGAGCCCAACAGTGCGTCCATGCACGGAACCGCTTAATGCCGGTTTCACGGCTTGCTAACTTAGACCGTGTAATTTTGCATTTGCAGCAGGTTACGTAAGCGTAAGGTTTTCTAGTTAAGTGGTCCACAAAATTCGGCAATGCTATATAAGGTTGGAAAGCGAAGTCGTAGCAGTGCAGTTGATAACTTGAATTCACCAAGTCTACAACGTGATGTTCATTAGTCATTTTGGGAAATGTAGTTTTAAAATAAGGTGTACAAATGTGGTGCATAGGAATATATAATTATTAATAGTGATTACTGAAAAAAGTGATGTACTTCTTCAGATGCTTCTTAGATGTGGAATGAAAAAGTTTAAATATGCTTTAACTTAAGTCTGCGTTTATTTAGTCAGCAAACAATTAACTTTTCAAATTTCAAATGAGTCTTAAGTTAAAGCATCCAATTATAATATAGCCAATAATATAATATGTTAAGTATATAAAGTAAAGTTTTAACAACGGCTATGTCTAGTTAGTTTTAGTTAAGTAATATGTTTAGATAAAAAGTGTATTTGGTTTCTTTGAAAATTCTACTTTGTTAGATCAAGTCGAATTTAGTGCCAGGTATTGAAAACGGAGGAAATTAATGAGCTCGAGGCACACTCCATTCAATACACGATTTCTTAAGCATCCTCTTAAATTAAAATAAGGAACAGAACGAGAATGCACGTTGCAGAACCTCTCGAGTTTAATCAATTCTGTAGCACTGTGTAGCCATACGAAATTTAATTGTTAAAAACTAACCGACATTCGAAATGATATACTTCAATTAAAATGTAACTTGTATCTTGTAGGTATCTGCAATAAAAGAATGAAAAACTTCTTAATGAAATTGTTCGTCCGTTACCTCAATTGGTAGCTAAGACAACACCCCAATTCTACAACTTTATATATGGTGTAATTACATGAAGAAAGCTTTTTGTTGATGTGCTTTTTTTCACGCTCGATGATTCAATTTATTGTTCACTTTTGTGTCGAAAAGTTTCATTACGTTGTTTAATCTTCAGTTTTACCAGTAAGCGTTGTGTGAAAAATGCGTTCGTTTAAGCGTTAAACTAATTGTTAAATAAGTAGCACGCTTACACGTTATTAACAACTTTAAAGATGAAAGTTAAAATAATTTACATGATAAAATTTACACATCGTATTTGCCATTAGCACAGATTTTCAATTCGTTTTGAGTTGCAGCTTACCCATTCATAGGAGATTTAGGCCGACTGTTTTAAACAGGATTGTTTTAATGCTGTTTCTGCTAATCGAATTTGTTCTGATAAGGGGTGTTAGCCTCCCCCCGCTTTGTACATTTGTATGGAACGATAGCATTTATACTAATGCTCATACAGAATTGAAATCAACGCATTCAGAAAGATCGGTCGACTGATTAAAACGAACTTTAAACACGGGGAGTGATGGTAATTTGTAAATTTAATTTTCTACATATTTATTCATTTATATAAGCTGCTCATATTTAATGCAAATTTATTAAAAGATTTCTATTGACGTTTTAATATAAACATTTTTAATAAGGGTAGTCATACAAAGTATTTTACTAATTTCATTATTATATCATGATGGATCGACATAATATACTAATGGAAGAGTAATAGATACCTTTACCCAAGTTGAAGGTATTTACTTTTTTATTTATTATCTGTTAACAGGCGAAATTCGTTGATAACTAGAAACGAAAGAGACTTGAGACTAAAATTATATTTTTAAGAATAATACTCATTTGCTACGGTTTTATGTTACATTTTTACAATTCCACCCTAAATTGACTTTTACAAACATATTTTTGATGTATTAAACAAAATATACTTTGTCTATTCAACTTATTGTAACACCGTAAAATATTTTGTCTCAAGTCATCCCAGGTAAGTGAGAGTTGAGACGCAAGCTAGCGCAAGCTAAGATAAAATAAATTAAAGATAAAATAAGTATTTTATTTTATTATCTATAAAATATATTAAATAACTATAATAAAATACTAGTTAGCGATTAAAAATAATATCCAATTAGTTTAATCCGTAAAGCTCGTATATCAAAAAATTTAACGAATACTTTTTTAATGTAATATTATGACATCAAAGTTATTATAATATAATTCTTTAAGTATAGTAACTAGTAAACCTGTTTTAAAAATTAATGAAGCTATTAATAAAATTATGTATTATGTATAAAAATATAAATTATCAATTTCTTTCGATTTTTTGCATTTTACAAAAAAATTTACGATTACTATTTTAATATTGTCGATAATTATTTTCGCAAATATTTAGATTACTGCATAAAACATTTAAAGCTTTCTAAAATAATTATTTCATCTCTCTTCAAGTTAACCTTTTATAAGTTATACATTATTAAATTTCAAGTCTTCTCAGTTTTCCTACTACATTATCTTTGAATTAGTCTTTTCACCTGATGTTAAATTTTTAGATAAAGTCAGACAAACCTTTAAACGTATGCATAAAGTCTACAAGCTCAGTAGCTGTTTTTCACAAGTGGTATTAAATATTTGGCTTAATTTCAATTGAGAAAATCTTCATTACACAAAAAAATATTAATTCCACGATTTAAAAACAATCGTTGAATAATATCGGTTACTGTCAGACAACGATCATCTCGAATATCAAAATTTCAACTGCACTATAAGAAAGAGAACAATTTTCTGAGTATAATGCAACAGAAATTTCGGAGGCCCATGCATTCGTTTTCGATAAAACGGCATTTTAAAGTTATTAAAAGCAGGTAGTGGTAACCCGATACACCCTGTTGCAACGAGTCGCGTCGCGGTAAGCTAGCACGTCGAGCCTTGACGTACCTCGACGAACCTCTTCATTTTGTTGACGGTACGAGTGCTTTGATATACTCTTAATGTTGTTGTCAGTCGCGGTTGACACCCGGACGAGTTCTATGGCTTCAAGTTCCACCCTTGGCGAGTTCTGTCATTTTTCAGGGGTATTTTTAAATTGTTTTGCCTTACACAAAATCGGCTAATCATGCAGCTGTGTTAAAAGGTGTATCTAAAATACATGTAAATTTAAATTTTTCAAATTCGATTTTTTCGAGAACTAATGCATAAACTTCCGAAATTTCCTCTTTCCTATAGTGCAGATGATATTGTGAAATTCGTGATGATCGTTGTCTGACAGTTCCCATAATATCTATTTATTACACATCCAATACAGTAGATAAAATTATTTTATCTAATTTCGGGAAAGAAGTCGCTTTTTTGAGTATCAAAATTCATGTTTAAAATGATTTATGATAAAAATAATTTCAGAAATCGTTAAGTAATGAGTATTCTCTTTCAAAGTTACTTGCTCTATTTAGTGGAGTGGAAATATGGGTATCCGGACGATTCATCCGGGACGATTCATCCCGGACGATTCATCCCGCGGACGATTCATCCGCGGACGGTTCATCCCGCGGACGGTTCATTCCGCGGACAATTCATTTTCGAAAACTTAATTCTCTAACTTAATCATTTTTAATCAATCGATAAGTGGTTAAGGTTATTTTTATTAATGATTTATTATTATTATTTTTATCAAGTTAGTATCAAGCGAAGTTATAACTTTGCTAAACGGTATTCTTATATCAATATTATTATTTTTATTATTACTAGTTTTACTCGTATTATTAGTATTGTCGTATTATTATAATAATAATAATACCTATTACTATAAACTTCTAGTAATTGCCATTTTAACTAAAACATCCAATTAATTAGCAATACAATTTTTAAAATATTTAAAATTTTTAAAAAAGATTTTATGTTTTAGTTAAAAAAGAAAAGAATGGACGAATTGTCTTAGGATGAATCGTCCGCAGGATAATTCGTCCGCGATTATTATTAAATAATAATAATAAATCATTAATAAAAATGACCTTAACCACTTATCGATTGATTAAAAATGATTAAGTTGGCGAATTAAGTTTTCGAAGATGAATTGTCCGCGGGATGAACCGTCCGGGATGAACCGTCCGAAAGATAATTCGTCAGAGGATGAATCGTCCGGGATGATTCGTCCGGAGATGAATCGTCCGTGGATGAATCGTCCTAGAATCGGAAATATGATTAGCCTCATATATTATGTTTATTAAGAAAATTCAATGTCATTATCATTTTAATTCTTGTTCTTCTTTAACTTATTTTAGAACTTTGGTTTTGTTTTTTACCATTAACGCACCAAGTTTCTATACTTGGCACTCCTGGTCTGTGAGCACTTGTATTAATATTCTGGTATGGTGCTAACCTTGCCAGATGCATGGCCCTTAGATCAATCTCAGGCTTTAGATCACAACAGTGCAGTTGACGCGACCCAGCATCGAACTGCGGTCTTCCGCCCCGTAGCATGTTGATTTAAGCCTTATACCACACTGCTGGTTATCATTTTAATTAATTTGTACAATTTTATTTTTTAATAATAGGTAATAGAAAAACATTGATTCTTAATAAATTTATAATAATTTATTAAAAATCACTACAGGCTGACCACTTCAGAATTATTCCTCGATGGTTCTAAAATCATGAATGGCAGCATAGCATATTGGTGAAAAATAATATTTTTTTTAAAAAGAGGCTTTGCATTTTCCAAAAATCTTACTCCTAAAATTAGGACTAATATGATGTATTTAATCGTATCATTAATGAGGGTCCTCAGGATCCTGGGGGTCATCAGGACTCTCCAAGTTAAACAATTTTTTATCAGAGAAACCCACATTTTTCTACTGGTCGGTTCACAACATGTATTTCTTGCATATTCCATTGTGATTTTTTTTAAGTAAGCTTAGGTTTACCGGCCTTCTTACGGTAATGGATGCGTGAGGGTGGTGATACAAAATTTTACCAACACGTCGGATGGTCACTGGTAAATATAAATGGTAAGTTGATAACGGTCAATCGTCACCAAAAAAACGACTAGGTCAAAAAATATTAAAGTGCTGAAGTTCTGATTTAAACTCTATAGAAAATCTGCGGGACACTATTAACTATTAAAAATATAATAAAAGAAATCAGTGTTACTTTTTATAAATTTTTGTGTGTGGACTTCTTGTAGGATTAAAGAACGAATAAAACGAGCTCAATAATTACAGACAAACCTAGGGTTCATCACTAGGTGGTTTAAAGGAAATCTTAAGGAGTTGCTGTAATTTTTGATCTCGTCAATATTAATCAATAGATAAGTGGTTTAAGTAGTGTAACTCGATATTAATCATATCAAAATTTTTAGCATAAACCAAAAAATGCACAAAACATCATCAGGCGATGATGCCATAGTATGGTGAAAACGTTTGCGATAATATACATATAGTGTATTTATATATTGTGAAAACTTAAACATTTTAGTTTCGAAAAAGTGTTTTGTGCATTTTTTGATTTATGCTAAAAATTTTGATATGATCGTCAATATTAATTTTAGAATACTAATGTTACGTAAACTTAAAGCATTTTAAGTACTTTAGTGTCATTCGTTGCCTACAGCCAAGTAAAGCAATGTTTATAGCAAAAAAGTTCGTCAATATTGATTGACCCAAAATCAAGTGTTTTGATCTAATCAAGACAAAACATTATTCGAGATAATAAATTAAGAGATAAACATTTTTTGCACTGATTGACAAAAAGAATCTTTTGTTGTTTTTGTCTAGAAAGAAAAATAATAATAACATTTTCTTAGATCATGAATGAATTTCTATGGATTTTCTTATCAGTCAAAAGCTGCGTTCAGTTTACACTTGGCACTACTAGAATGCTAACCTTGTTAGATGCATAGCCCATAGATTAAACTTGGACTTTAGATGGCAGCTTTGTAAAAACTGTCGGTCAATTTTATTGATAATTTTATTGTGATTATCTAAATTAATGAAATAAATATTATTTATTGAGATACATCATCAGTCTAGTAGTTAGCACGATCAACTGCTAATACAAAAGTATACTACTTTCTTATAGGTGTCTTTCTGCTTCAAAGGACTCATAAAACCACCAATTAATTGGGACCATTAATCCATTAGATATAGACCATAAATAGGGGCGATGTGAGGTTTTACATATAAAAATCAAAAGTTTTAAATTTTTAAAACTTATGAAAATCATCAGATTCATAATCATTATTAAACAATCAATCCTATCTAAACAATTTGCTTTTGCTAAACATATTTAATAAGTTTGCATTTAATAAATTTCTATACTCCGGCTGATTACGTACATAATTATTATAGATACTATGAAAACTTATATATTGTGGTGTTTCAAAATGATTGCGACTCACCCTATGCATTTTGGTGAAATATTGGCTATAATAATTAAGTTGTAAGATTGTAGAATTTGTTAGGTGGGGATCAATGACAGGAAATTAGTGGCTTCTTTGGCCAACGATGGCGGACAGCGGGTGCGAGACTTTGCATGCCCGCTGAAATTTGATTTTGTTACGCTGAGTTTTGTTATTTGAGAATTGTGAGTAATATTTTGTTTTGACTTGAATTGAATAAATGATTTTGATGCGTTCGCATTATTGCGTGATTTTAAAATTTTGATATTTGAAATTGGATTTGGAGATTTTTTTATTTCGCTACTGACTGGAAGTTGATTGATTGGTTTACTTAATTTGGAAAGAGAAGTTAAAATTATAAATTCGATTTGTATTTGGAATTGGAAAATCTAAAATTGCATTTAAAGGAACAAATGGTTTATTTGATAAGGCGCGACGTTTTAGATAAGTTAAATTTGCAAACTTCGTTCCCTTCAAATAAAAATAAAAATTTATTTAACATTATGCATTCTGGACTGGTTATTTTTGGAAGGGCATTTTTCTTCCGTCATTAATGAAGACTTACGTGTGAACTCACCCCTGACGATACTTGCACGACGACTGAACCAGCTAGCCGTGGTGATTTTTATGGTTTATGGATTAGAATTATATTGGAAAATTTCATCTAAACTTTTAATTGGCACCCAGAACGTGAGGCTGTTTTTTGTTTTGAAACAATTTTTTAAAATTTCACATCATTTCAATATACATATACTGTAGTGGTTCACTACTTAATTTACTTTTTTGCTCATATTGGTCGTATGATTTTTTGAAAGAAATGGTTACATAGAAAGACAAAACAATTGACGATATAAAATTATACTTATTTTGCAACCTGAGTAATAAACAATAATAACAAAAAACAGGACTCACTCAACTCGCAGGCCAGCACGTGTTTGATGAACAAATTAACTCTCCCTTGCATGGGATATCCTCTTCACCAATCTTAACTTTATTGTCTACTTCACTGGACTGCCTCTGGATCGAAATATTTTTTATTCACCTTTGTTGTCTTCTGCATAAACGCGGGACTCACACTTTATTTAAACGCTTGGTGATGATGATTTTCACACTCGGAAACAAATTGGCCTCTTAGCCTATTGGGTTAACTTTCCTAACAATTTAACTTCTTCACAAACTTTCTCGACACGCGCTTAATTAATTTAATTCGACACGACTGCTTTCGACCGCGCTTAAATGATAACTCATCTCCATGTTTATTATTTCATTCTCAACATTTTTTGCTGTTAATCTTTTTCATTGGTTCTCTCATGATTTTCTTTTTTCAAATTTAATCTAGATTTGAGATTTATTTTAATTCCAGGAAATCAATGTTGTGTGAAAAGCAATGTACTGCTTGTCGAGTTATGCTAACTTGCTTGTTGGTGAGTAATAACGATTTTAAACAATTAAAAATAAAAAAATACAAGTAAATTTCAAACAATTAAAAATAAAATACAAATGAAACAACAACTGAAACTAAACAGAATATCTTTATATAACGAACATAATCAATTGCGTATCAATGGATGTAACTTAAGAGTGCGAATGTAAAGTCCTGCCTTTATTGTTTCTCGGGTTGCAAAGTCAATGTTTTATTTCTAAAATACGTAACCCACCTCTTATCACTTGATGTGGTCATAACAAAACATATGAGTGAGTGTTTTACAGACGTATCCGTTTCTCGCATCTCACTCTCCAAGCCTGTCTGTCGGTTCAATCATTCTCGTGAAGTCCTCTATCCTCAACCTCTATGAAAACTGAATACAAGTAAAATAACTGAAGTAACCAACCGGAAATAAAATAAAAAATGGATTTTGACAAATACATAAAATAAAAAACACTTGAAATAAATAACTTGATGAGACCTTAGAGTGACGATTGTTTTCTGTCGAAGATATTCTTATAAAGGTAGGAAGTCAAAAGTTTTATAGTGTAATTTTGACAACTAAAGTACCGTATATCAAAACAAAAATATTTAGGGTTAACTAGTTAAAAATATCGATGACGTTTTACTAAAAGACAAAATAATAACCGTAGAAAAAACATCGAATATTCGTAGATTTTTTTCAAAATACAATATTTTGAAAAACTCTACGTGCATTTTTCTGATTAGAACTCGGTTTCATATGAAATTATAGTCACTATTTTAGTTAAATTTTAATAAATTTCTTCCACTTTTTGTAACTTCTATAATGTGATATTAATAAAAATTTCAAATTAATATAAGAGTAATAATTGCAATGTCTTTTGATTTAGCTAGTTTTGAAATTGTTGGGTTGAAACTGCAAATGTGATAAGAAACGGGGTAAACCAAAGAGCTACTAAAAAAATATCTCATTAATGTTGTGTAGGAGATATTACTTGAGGGATGTAAACATGAAGTCTTTTGTTGATTTCGTAGGATTTATCTTGTGAACAATAGTAATAGTTTTGTGCATTGGACATGTGCATCAGTAGCAATGAAGGAACCGCCTCGTTGTGCAGTCACCAATATGCAGTCAAGCATGAGCAACATTCCGCCCCTTGGTACGCCTTATATTTGCCTGTCAAATGCAGGTGACAGTCTTTGTGTGCTTAACACATAATCGTGTGTGTAGTATGCTGTATAAGTGTATATAAATCTGATTTTACACTTGAAATTTAACCACCAAATTATATTACCCAATATTTCTAAATTTATAAAATCGTTTAAAATTTCGGTGTAAATTTAATTTAATATTTTATAATGATGTATTACCTATATAAAACCAATAAATTATAGTATATCAGTAAAATGTCTTATCATTTGACAATTACGTCTAAAGAGAACCAATAAGTTGGAAACACGTGTAGGTAATACTTACTTATAATTAATTGTAAACCAAATATAATTGATTTTTTAACTTTCATTTAAAAACCAAAAAATAAACACAAAATTATAATTGCCTTGCGCACTTCTGATACTATACAGGTTCTAGATACAAATAACAATCTTTTGCTTTTTCTAATTATTATAGTATCGAGATTTTACATTATTTTATGTAACATAGCAATATATACTATCAGTGGCAAACTAAGATGTGGCGAACTTCGGACTGCTAAAAACCGGCTCTTTTACTAACTGTTTGAAAAATCCATAAAAAAACGTCAATTGGACTTTAATGTTCCCATAGACATTTTCAATGGAATAATACAAGGTTCATAATAGCGGACTATAACCTAAAATAGCAGCACGATTTTTGAACACAAAACGAATGAGATACACTGGCAGAACTACGAAGCGCCAACTAGTGGACTATCAGTTACTATGTTTTTGTGTAAAGTATTAGCAGTTCTAAAACCCTCCAACCTCAATTTTTCGAAAACGGCTGGGTATCTAACTCTAATATTTTATTAGTAACTATCACCACTTTGATCATGCCAATCTAGTGCCAAAACTCAACTATATCTACTTACTAGTCACCGCGAGAAATTTGTTTTGTAGTAAAAAATTTCAAATTTTGAAAATTAGCAGACCGAGTTTTTCATTTTTAAAGTAACTTAAAAACAGCGGCAAAATAATTGCGACCAAAATAATTGCAAATATCTGAAATTGTACGTTTTTTGAATTTATCTTACAATTAGACAGAATTATTAGTTCTTAACCACTGTACTTTTAGAAATCCATTTGAGTTTCGATTCCCGGATCCATCAATACATCCAGCAAGTTTCTCTATTCTATTTTTATCGTTCTATTCTATTCAAAACCTGCTTGAAACGGACAAAAGTGAGCTGGTTTTAGCATTGTTTATCTACAAATAATATCAAAACTTAGGTACATATTATCAGTAGATAATATAAACATATAAAGAAAAATTATTATTATTCAAATTGTTATTTTTTTTTTTTATAAAAAAAAATCAACTGATAAAATTCAATCTTTAAATTTAATTTTTTTAATATGGTAATTTAACTATAAACCAATAAATGTATTTACGGTATCAGTAAAAAAAACCTTTGCATTGTTAGAAAAGTATTTATCCTATTTTGGTAGCAAAAATTTATATTTAAGTGATTATTTATTGGTTGCAAGTTTAAAAATAAAGACATATACTTATCAGTGAACGGTATATCTAAATACGTACAAAATAGAAACGAAAAACGATTGAAGTGTATATTCGTTCAAATAAATTTAAAGGTCACTTCAGCGTGGGCATCCAATATATCCTAGTCCGCGTTTATCCCGATCCTGAGATTGTCCAGCTCGTTCAGATTAAGCTAGAAATTGACCCGATCAAACCGTCCCTCATTCACACACCGTTGAGCAAATCGCTTGTCACACTCCCATCCGTTCTGAACATTTGGAGATAGCATATTGCATCAACATCCACCAATGATTGACTTAAATATAAGATTTCAGACTTTCTTATATTATTATATTCATCAATCAAAAGCTTTTAACATCTTGCGAACGTTCTGCATTCTGATATGATAAGATTTCTTTTTGATGCAGGATTTTGATATTATAGGACTTTACACATGTAAATAAATTTTTAGTTGCTACTTTTTTTAGACTCTTGATGATAATAGAGAGCAAATAAAAAGACGTACAATTAAAGTTGAATAAAGGGAGATAATGATTAGGGATATCGGAGCACAATGATGTCTTTACGCGCGAACAGCCACAGTCTGCGTGCCCGAATCAATTAAAGTATAATCCGGAACTGTGGATATCGTGACAGACCCTTCTAGGGGTGTCTTTTAAGAGCTGTATCTAATACTAAGTTTTTCATTTTAACTCAAAGTGAACAGTTTGTTTAATTAATAAATACGCAGAGTGGAAAAAGCACTGGACAATCTTTTTGTTTCTATATTGTTAATCTTAATTTAAATATTATAAAATTATTATATTTTATGTTTTCGCTTTCAAACGTAGTCAATTTATCTTATAATAATTTTATTGTAATATATTTTTGTCATAACGAGGCGTGTAGCAAAGCTGAATGCAATTCCGGAAGTATGAGAGGGAGCCACGTGCATGTGATGAGACATGCCGGAAGTGAACTTATGCAAGCGTCAGATCAGATTTAAATTCATAATTTTAGTAGCGTATGGCCCTTATTATTATCCGGATCTAAACGATGCAATCTCAAATTCACAGGCTTTTTTCATTTTAAATTGTCGCTCTCAAATGAATCGCATTATAGTTGAGGTTTATTTTTAAAACAATTAACAATTTATTTATTAATAATACTTAATTGTTAAATTTAAAAAACATAAATGAACATTCGGTATACTAAATTGGCGCAGTCGTAAAATTTTAAATGGGATGTTGTAAAAAATGTACTATACTATAGCGAATTGTTCGCATCAGCATGACTGCTGTACCATATTTTTATACTTCGAATTTTAATATAAATTATTTCTACAATGTACATAACAAAATATGCATGTACATAAATATATAGGTATAGTATCTTTATAGAGTATCCTGAGGATGGTTAGCAAAAGTTACATAATAAACCAACATTTGAATTTCTTTTATTATATTCTACTTGCATAACATGATCTCAATTATGAGTAATATCCTTTACATCACTTTTTTAATATACTAGAATCAATGTAACTACAATGTTTGCGTAAACAATGATTTTATTCAGTATGACTCCTGAATGGCTACAAATACCGGGAACGCAGTGTCTGTGAATAGCGTAACTTGGATTGATTTACAGAGTGGAAATGCTCTTGATTAATGGGTTTGCATAATTGCAAATTCTTTATGTTCACTTTAAATTATATGTTATGTTTACAGCACTCGATAATAAAATACAATGTCATTAAATTTTATTTCAATGTGCAACCAATCTCTGAAATTAAAAAACTGAATGTAATCTGTTCCTCTTTCCAACTTGAACAACAAACCAATTTTTTATTTGAGTTTTACATCGTATTTTTAATTTTGTATAATGCACTACAGTGTCAAATTTTAGAGCTTTAATAAGTATCTACCTATCAGATAATATTGTTAGTTTGTTTTTTTACATCATAAAATAAAAATATATTATGGGAAACAGCAAAAAAATAACTGATTCAAAAGATCTCTTCAGCAGTTTCTTAGTGGTTAGGTGAAACTGACACCTGAAACACATCGGACTACTCATAATGAAAGGCAATAAAGCGGAGTAAACAAACCAAAATTTGCTATTTCATCTCTTCGAATAGATAAGATAGATAAGAAGATGAATGGTGGGTAAGAAACGAGCCAGAGAAGTCAATGGCATTTTTAGTTCTTCAGATGAACAAAGGAGAGACATTCTTGAGTGAGCTGTCGAAAACTCTATTTTACATAGCCTTACTCATTATCCAAAAGTACTAAGTAAAATAAATACAACCATTTTCAGGGCCACCCTAACCACAGGGCTATATTAGCTATATCCCCGGGGCGCAAGTCTTTTGGGAGCGGCAATTTTTATTTTGATCTTTTTTAGCTCTAAAAAAAATAAAAAATTATTTACTATCTTCTTTAGGACAGAGCAAATTAAATGATTTGAGTATTTTATATAATTATAGAGAATGACTTATTTGACAACTTAAATACGAGTGACATTATATTAATCAATTTCTTAAAGAAAAAGCTAAAAAAATAAATTGGTATATATAGGTAAATTACTTTTGTTTTTTTGTTTACTCTAAAGTTTGTTTCTGTTTATACAGGGCGTTCCCGGAAACACTTTACATAACTTAGATGCTGATTAGAGGACACTTTTCCAAGAAACATTTCTAACAAATTTGTTTTTCTAAATTCAAGCCTTCGAGAGTTAAGACTCTTTAAAGGATTTTTTTTTAATTTCCTCCTTCATGTGGCTATAGCCCAGAAAATAATGATTTTAGGGTAAAAATAGATTAGTGCTTTTTTAAAGAGCGTGAAATAATCTACAAACTAGATTTAAACATTTTATTGTCTAAAATTAATGACTTTCGAGTTTTAAATTGAACTAAGTAGAAAAAGGTTAAAACATTCTAGAAAGCTTCGTTTGTCATTCTTACAGTGTGAATTCTTGTTTTTTTCATTTCTTACTGAATCTGATCAATCTTATCCTAGTTATTCAGGTTTACTTTAAATTTTGAATTTATGATTTAGGTATACATATCAAATAATGTACTTACATCAATCTTTTCAGTATTAAATTTTCATAGAAGATATAATACTGCTTCCACAATACATATCCAAAGCGTGATGCAAAGCTACCGCAGAAGCAGTTTTTTTCTCTAGAAAACATACATGTAGATGACAAGTCAAACACAGAAACTATAAGGTTTTACTGTGCTATTAGTTTTGAGAAAAGAAATTTTCCATCAGGTATGAATTCGCCCGCAGTGATTTATGCCTCAACTAGGACCTGCACATCAAAATATGCACCAAAACCTTTATATATTGCAATAACCCGAGCTATACAAAATTATAAAAATTTGCTCATTCCAAAAAATATTCTAGCTGGGATTCATCCATTTTTTATAGCTATGAGCTTTTCTTCAATTATTTAATTTTAATTAAATTAAAAATTTAATTAAAATAAAAATTTAATCTAGTCAAACAAATTTGTTGCAACGTAATTTTACGCATCGACCAAAAACTTTCAATTTCTTCAATTTTATTTTGTCAGTACTTCACTTTATTAATAAAACAAACAAAAACAACTTTTATTAAAATTAAATTTCACTTTTTAATTTTTAATCATTTACAAAATCAATATCATCAATTGCGGAAATAATGTTCGTCCGCTAGTCTACTCGACGCGAAAGCGTCAGCCCAAGTATCTCTATTCAAGCCTCTCTCTTTTCTACTTTTACGTTTTCCACCTTGTTTACATAGCAAATAATTTAACAAACATTTTTATACACGATATGATAAATAAATAAATAATAAAACAATATTAAGCTTTAAAATAATTTACAAAATAAATTAATTATGATTTTTATGGTTTCGAAACACGACAATATATAAGTATATAAGCATTTCACGCCGACTATTAGATGGGTAATAATGCCCAATAATGGAAAATCTTTTTGAAGTAAAATTAAAATCGGTAGCACAGTAAATGTTTTCATATCCGTTAGACTTTTTCGATATTTTTAATAAATACCTTTATATGTATTGATCATGTCTTTATAACCTTTCAAAAAAACCGCAGAAAAACAGAACAAGTTTGAGCTAAACTTGGATAAATTACCTATAAATTTAGCGTGGGTTACCAAGGTAATTAATTAAGTTTAAACATAATATTAAAGTTTGAAAATACAAACTTTAACATATAATAACGTTAGTGCTTGATAAATGAAAAAATAAGCTAAAGAAGTGGATTTCGGTAGTTAAAGCATGACGCAAAGCTACTGAAGCGAATCAGTTGCTGAACTGCTATATTTCGCTGTACTACCGGTTTCGAGATTACCCTTTTACCCTGCTCCGTATTCAATTATTATTCGTTAATTATTTAGAAAATAATTGTCCCAGGTTACAGCCCTATAGCCGCACTGACTAAAATCTCTGAAGTTAATCATCCGTAATTTTGCAATTTTTAAGGAAAAAAACTTCAGACATAGAAAGAACATTTACATAATTTATTCATTTTATAATAAACAGATTAGTCTTACCGGAAACCACGATTGTGATCTCGTCCACTATATTTTAGGTGGAGAAAAACAAAATGAAAGTAAATTGACGAGATCAAAACCAGCAGTGTGGTATAAGGCTTAAACCAACATATTACCGAGTGGGAGTCCACGGTTCAATGCTTGATCGCGCCGACGGCACTGTTGTGATCTCAAGCCCAAGTTTATTGTATGGGCTAAGCATCTGGTAAAGTTATAGCATCCTACTAGAATATTATGCAAGTACTCACAGAACCATGAGTGCCAAGTTTAAAACTTTGTACATTAATGGTAGTAACAGCAACAGAACGATTTTCATCGTATGATCTTGTGCTATTAGATCATCGTTTATAAGAAATTATAAAAGTTTAAATTGCTAGCACCAAATGTGCTATCATATGTATTATCATATTATGATTTTAGTACTACTAACAATAAACCAAATGCAGGCGAATTTCCTACAACGCAATTAATTCGTACCGCGTTATATGAAAACTACATTAAGTGAATCGCACGAAGAGAACTTTTCGAGTATAACCTACAATCATGTTTTTTGTGTAATATGAGCAACCGTTTCTGAGAAAACAGTGTTTAAAAGTTAGTACCAAATATTTAAAGTAGTTTATTTAATAGAGATCTATCGACCTTCCAACTAGGATGGTAACGCGACCGCAAGTAAATTGGAAGGTCCCAGGTTCAGTTCTCCGTAGGGAATTCGTTGCAAAAACTTGAGGGGTGTTGCTATATTTTGGGATGATGGCAATTGGGATTAATCTTCTTAAATCATAAAAATTAATTTTAAGTTGTTGGGATGTTGTTTTACAAAACTGAGTAAAACTTCCAACCCCGATATATCGAATCCGCGTTATTAAAGTGCCGCAAATAGAAGGGATTAGTGTACTTTATGTAATTTTAACTTAAATTTTATTGTTGATAAATGATCGAATGACAGATCTTATAACAATATTATTATAATAATAATGTAGTCAAAACGCAATTAGAAATAAAATAAGATACGTACCAGTAGAGTTCAAATATCTCATTTTATTTTATTTTTGCCTGAACCTCGTAGTAATTCTCAATTTCTAATTTAATAATAACATTGTTCTAAGAAATGGTGTTAAAAATAGTGACATTTATTACAAAATGTTTGCTAGCAATAAGTTGTGTATAAAGTATATTATTGATTATAAAAAACGTTTTTCAACTAATAAAAACACTATAAATTTAGAATAAATTGATCTAACGTAAGTATAACCAATGGGTTAAAAATTTCTGGAATAAATGCATAGTATATCTAAAATAAGGATAATTAGCATAAAAATGAATAGATTAAATTGTTGCAAATTTAATAATGAATTTGAATTTAAAATGTAATAACTGATATCATAAAATGTCTTGCATTTATATTAATGCATTAATTTCAATAAATTTTGCATACTTAATTAAGAAATGTGCGATAGACATGAAGTTTCTGGCTTTGGGACTAGCCAGAAAAATTAGCATTCCGTTTACCTAACACCTTATATATTAATTTTCTTAATTCACAGGAAGAAAAATTTAACTACGTTTTTAATAAAATCAAAAAACGGCATACTAAAAAATTTTCTATACTTATGAATAACACCAAACCTATCAAACAGATTGACCAAATTGAAAATAATTGGATCAAAAATCTTACTAACGTAACTTTACCACAAGAAGTTAAAAGAACACTACAGCTAGGCCAAAAATATGCAGTTCCCTTCACGCAAAAGAATTTTCCAACAGACGACATCATCGTAGGAATCGAAAATGCCATTAAATATCTGGACTTCGATACTAAAAACCTACTAAGAATGGAATTCACTAACTGTATTAAAACTTTTAGCAAACTACAAGAGCAAAACAAAAAATCCACCAACCTACAAGATGCGCTTAAAATCAAGAAGTTTGTCAATGAACACCCAGAATTGTTGATAATTAGAGCTGACAAAGGAAGCACGACCGTTATAATGGAGAAGAAGGATTACGAACAAAAAATTAATGACCTAGTTAACGACAAGACAACATATAACATTCTAGCGAAAGATCCAACAAATAACTTGCAGATTAAAAACAATCTATTGATTTCAGACTGGTTAAAAAACAACTACATTGACAAATCTACATCCATCTGGCTCAAGATAAATAGCGCTATACCACCTAAAATGTATGGACTACCAAAAATACATAAAGATGGAATTCCACTAAGGCCCATTGTCGCAAGCTTAAAATCACCGACTTACAATCTATCTAAATTTCTATCTAGAATAATCTCTAACATTTTAGGTAAGTCAAAATACTACACAAAGGACTCATGGACATTTGTAGAAGAAGTCAAACAAGTAAATATACCAAATGACTATAAATTGGTATCACTGGACGTTAAATCTCTATTCACCAACATTCCTATTGATTTGGCCACTAATGCAGTTAGAGAAAAATGGGACGAAATAAAAAACTATACAAGTATTCCTAAAACGAAATTTTTGGATGCTCTCAAGTTCTGCTTAGAAACAACGTATTTTCAATACAATGGCACAATATACAAACAAATATTCGGTACTGCCATGGGAAGCCCTATATCCGCGACGATTGCCAATCTTGTCATGGAGATTCTAGAAGAAGACCGCATATCAACCCTTCCTTATAAACTTCCATTTTATAAACGTTATGTGGACGACATAATTACCGCTATCCCTCAAGACAACGAAGATTTCATACTCGAGCATTTCAATGGATTTCACCCCCGTCTACAATTCACAATAGAGCAAGAAGAAGACAATAAAATAACTTTCTTGGACATACAATTAATTCACGAAAAAAACCGTCTAAAGTATAAATGGACCCAAAAGAAAACTTGGTCAGGAAGATACCTTAACTTTAACTCCTACCATCACAAAAGCCAATTAATTAGCACCGCCATAGGCCTTGTCGATAGATCTCTAAAATTAACACACGGCGAATACCGGAAAGAAACACTAAATATAGCTAAAGAGACACTATTTAAAAATGGATTTCCTAAAAAACTTGTGCTGAAAATCGTTAAAGACCGTGTGAACAAACTCTACAATGGTAGCAGTCTAAAGAAAGAAACATCTAACTTCACAGTCATGCCTTACGTCAGAGGACTAAGCGAGAAACTACAACGAATATTAAAACCACATAATATTAATATGACCTTTAGATCCACTAATAACATCGGACAACTTTACACTAAATTAAAAGATCCCGTCCCTACAGAAAAAAAGTCAGACCTAATATATAAAGTCGAATGCACAACTTGTAAATTGGTATATATTGGGCAAACCAACCAATGGCTTCAGAAGAGAATGAGTGGACATATCTCTAGTATCCGTTGTAACAAACCCGAATCAACTGCTATAGCTAAGCATATACTCGTCGACGGACATAATGCAGACTTCAAAAATGCAAAAATTTTAAAATCAGTTAGCAACTATCAAGATAGACTTCTGCACGAAATGATATGCATCAAGAAAGAAAAGAACTCCATGAATAGGAAAACCGATATAGATGGCTTGAGCAATATCTACAGCCATCTACTTGTCTAATTTCGTTCACGTATTGGGGTTAAGTTTTTCCTACTTCGACGGAAACTCAATTTAGGTTGTTCCTTAACCCACGATCATATACTCCTTGGCTTCAAGATTTTTAGATCACAGATCGTTCAGATGACAATACGTTATTTTGCGGTTTCCATGTTTTTGCTTGTTATTATTCTGACGAAGATGACACAACTCATCGAAAGCTTATAAAATATAAATAAATCAAATTATATTTAACGTTTAATTAACTTGTTTACTTTTAAATTTACTTGATATAATTATCACAAGTTAAAAATTAATATATTTAGATATTAATTCTATTGATATTTTCTAGTTTAAACGATATAGTATTGATTTCATGAACGTATCGTAAAAAACGTACACTAAGTAAGCGAAAGTTTAAATAATCAAACTTAACAAATGTTAAAATAATAAATTTTAACTGTTAAGTGAAGCATACATACTACACAGAAACATAATATTTAAAAACCAATAAAATGACAATAATTCACATTTAAGAGGGTTGAACTTAGAATATTTGAATAAACAAGAAATTAAATACTGAAAAAATTATGCTATAGAAATGATAAAAATTACTTTAAAAATAAAAATAAAAATAAAAACTCTGTAATACGATATAGAGCGCCTTCATTTCACAATCGTTTTTGCTCATCAGTCGTATATAACAAGAAGTGAGAGAAAATCTACCAAACAAAATTATTTAAAATTGAAAATTTAAAAATCAAGAAATTAACCAAACTTTAAAATAAATGGTATGCTTACCAAATAACCAAACTAAACGACATCACGTGTCTAAATGAAATTTTAGGTTTCTTTTTTCTTTTTTTTAGAATCCTTTTTTCTATATTACAGAGTTTTTATTTTTATTTTTATTTTTAAAGTAATTTTTATGATTTCTATAGCTAATTTTTTTAGTATTCAATTTCTTGCTTATTCAAATATTCTAAGTTCAACCCTGATAAATGTGAATTATTGTCATTTTAGTGTTTTTTAATTATTCTATTCTTTTTATTTCGAAAATTAATTAACAGTTACTTTACAGTGAGGGTGGGAAATGCATAACTTGCTTTAAATTTATATTATTTTATATTGTTTGAATCAAAAATTGGAATAAGCTGCTACACACATAGAACATAGTATTATAGTAAAAGTGTGACTTATGCGATTTATCGCTTAAGTAGCCCCTATTTAGTGTCTAGAAAATTTAATGTGGCTATTGAATTAAATTATGTTTACAGCAATAACCTAATTGGTTCTGATTCAATTGTTATCTATTGTTATCTCTGCAATATTTAAAATACATAAAGTACTGACTTAAATAACAGAAGAATATATACAGTGTGACAATCTTCCCTCTTACACAATGATGAGACATGAATTGACAAAAATAAGGTGCCCTTTACCCCAAAGTTTCTTTCTGCTATTAACACCCTACATATATGACACTTATGATGAATTGGTTGAAACGGTAATGATTCAACACCGATAGTATCAAAGAACTTCCTTCGTGAGGGAGAAGTCGACTTGGTATTAACTGCTATGGATACCGTATTTTAAAGTTGGGGGTAATACGATATAAAAGCATTGTTTGCTGTAACTGCTTACAACTGCGCTATGATTCTATAATGCTAGGGTGCTAAATTTCTAAATGTTATTCATTTAAACTCATATTTAATATACAGCGCCACTTCAAAACCCTTTACATTAAGCCAATGAATATTTATTACACTTTTGTTCTGTCGTAAAAAGTTTTTATCAAGAAGGGTTTATGTTAGTAATGTAACTTTATAAATCATACATACATACCTAATCACGTTCTTCTCTTAGGACGGAATAGGCAAGCAAATATGTCGATACCCAAACAGCTTCATCCTCAGTAGCTCTCTCGAGGATGAGAAGTTTGCATGTCTTTGTATGTACGGCTTACCCCTTTTATTTCCATAAATACAACAAACTTTCCATATTAATTAAATGCGTGGCAAATTAACAATATAGCTTTGTATATAACGAACTTCTATAACTGTTTCTGAATATAACCGAACGACAGATTCCAGATTTCCAATAATTTACCACAAACAAGGCAGGCGATTACCGCAGCGTAAGACTATTAAAGACACGAACGGTCATGGAATTCAATGCTTTGTACACGATAATATTACCAAGAGCATCCGTTGCAGGAAGTAATATCGAAACCAGCATAGGCCAAATTAATGGGCCAAAACTAAACTAGCTATTTGTATAGACTCCTTATACAATGGCCATTATAAACCGTAAATATCGATTTTTATATTTGCCATTCAAATATTATTATTATTATGCAAACTAAAAAATATTCAAATTATAATACTCGCCTTTTACAATTAAATTTGAAAGTGAGGAAGTCAAAGTTTGCAAAAACAATAATAAAGTTTTCATGAAGCGGTAAGTTAATGTTAACTTGATGAATAATGGAATATTCGACTCTTATTATTAATTCACGTAATGTACACAAAGAAATTAACTTTTAGACTTTCGCGGCGTTTAACATAAAATGATTTTGGCAAGAAAGCATAATATTATTAAAAATTTCTCATGTGAGCTTTACAAATTTTGTTAACTTCTCTCAAAGGTTCTCTAAATTGGATTAAATTCTTAAGTTTAGTAAGCATAAAAAGTACGTGTACTAAATAACATGCATAATAATTTAATACATTAGTAACAACGTTCTCGTCTCAGAATTTGTTTTAACAATGTTAAGCCCCTATGATCGTAAAACCGCAAAAAATTATAAAGACATGTTATATCGTATTACATATCCAAAAGTTGATGTTTTGTTACAATCTATCCTAACTGAAAAAGCTTTATTTTACTCCACATGAAAGCTAATGGAAAATATAACAGTACATGGCTATTGAAATGTAAAAGAATGCCGCAGAACAAATAAAAAAAGGTTTTCAAAGAACCAACTTCATTTTATTCGAGGTTATGGAGGCACATTTATACATCAAACACGCTTCAATAACGGCGACTCTATGGATATACACGTTGATTATAAAACGCTAACAATACCTAGTTGGGCAATACAGGGGGTGCAATTTTCAGGTACTAAATCAACCACGCGTGTGATGATTATAGAGTACAAGAAGGTACATTTAGTTATTGTCACCAATAGTGTCGGCATTTCTAGCCTCTTTCTATGCTAATAAGAACCTTCTTAAGCTGGATTGTCTCTCAAAGCTATCCATGCACCAAGAGATGCCGATTCTATTGGAAAGTGCCGCTCAACAATGCAACCATTTTCAGTATCTATGAACTGCTCGGATTTAATACTTGCGGTTCAATAAATAGATCATTTAAGGCATTGTATTGTTGGTTTTTAGCAAAAATAGATCTCACAATCAAAAATTGCAATTGAAGCATGGCAAGATTATCTAGGTAGGTAGGTGCAAGGCTCGCAAGGACCGATATACATAGAAGAAGCGATCGGATTGAATCCATGTTATAAACAAATTCAAGTAAATAAAAAAGCAGTCTGGTCAATTATTCAATATCAAAACCAGAAAATTATAGTATAATTCAAAATTGCAATGAAAATCACCACAAACGATCCAAAATGTCTGCAAGTAAGCCACAGCACGTGTCTTAAACGACTAAATTCGTACAATTTATTACTAATTCGGGTAAATGTTAAAATAGCTGGTACCGAAGTTTAGCTACGAGGGATCTGAAAAGTGTGCTCCAAGTGTAGCAGTTTAGAACGGCATCGCAACGCGTTACGTCGGCGTCACTGAAACATGAAAGCTTTGAGAACAATATCGAGCCACGTGGCAGTTTGTAAAGCCACGTGGTCAACGTTTGTAACCAACGAGACACGAAATGACGTTTTTTAACACCCTATGATCGTCTATATTGTGAATAATATGATCGGGACACGCTTGTCCCTTTTTTCGATAAATTTAGTTGTAGGATTAAGCATTGCTGAAACTGTAATTGCTTCATAATGTTGAGTCATGGCAGTTAGGCAAAGTTAAAAGATGATATTATTTTACATTGAAAATGATTAGCTATAATGGTTCGCATAGTTACCGCAAATGTTTCTTAAAGATCACAATTAGAATCTCATTATGCAAAGCAATATAATATAAAACAGCAAGGAAGTCGAGTAAAAATTAAAAACAAAGTATAAAATCTAGAATTTTCCTTATCAGGTTTTGAGAAACCTGAAAAAAGCATAGTAGCAAAGTCTTATTGAATGACATGTTTTTTTAATGTCCGAGTCCAATAACACTAGAATATTACAAAATAATATTGACACATAGTTATTTAACAATATAAAATAAGAATTACAAAAGCATAATTCTAATTTTGCAGAAATTAACGACATGCATGCGTTTATGGCTTGTTAGTTGTCGTCAGTACCATATGCTCATGGGAAACTTCGAATTTTGCAATTTCACGACCGAATTGAAATATTTATTAAAAAATAATATCAACTAAGTTAGGGCACAATTCAAATAACAAAATTATATTAAAAATAAAATGAAATGTAAAAAGTGAATTTTCGATGATGAGATAGATGAGATAGATCAAAAAATAGATACACCTCCTACAAGACATGTCCAAAGAGCATAGAGGTATATATTAGAACTTTAATATATACCTCTATGCCAAAGAGTAATGTGAATTCATCACAAAAGCAGCACCCTTAAGATAAATATACATGCAGTTGGTTCAGCCGTCACATGAATTGTGAAATTTTACAGCATTTCCAACGGTTTCAAGATTACTCCAAAGATATTAACTCAGAGTAACTATGCAAGTCATGACAAGTAATATTTTTTTTAGTAAAATAGATTATATTAGATATTATATTATAAAATATTATTATTTATTATAATATTAGATATTAGATGACGTTTTTTAACACCCTATGATCGTCTATATTGTCTATATTAGATATTATATTAAATATTAGATCAAAAATTGTAACAGTTCTCCTTAAGATCATACATAAAAATAAATTTCTGCTAGATTATAAATACATTGCAATGGTTTTTTAGCAAATTGCTATGTTCCCAAGCATTCCAAACTGCTCCAAGCTTGCTCTTGAAGGCGAGAGTAAAACCGATCGTATCTCGGGGGTGGATTCTAATACTTTGAAACAAATAATCTCTTTCTTGGCAATGAAATTCATAAAATATAGGAAAGATAATTTATTTATCAACACAAAAATAATTGTCGTTCAAGATCAATGGCAAAATATCTGTTAAAACATTTGCGGTTATACAACCCCGCATGGAAAATTTGGTGTATAAAGTGTGAATTAACGATGACGAGATGTGCTGTTAATGAAAAAACAAATGGTTACAAGCTCTTTCTCGTTATCTTTAATCAAGTGTGAAATGTGTTGTTTTCAAGATGTTACAAATTGTAAAATAAAAATTAATTTCTATTTAAAATAAAAATGAAAAATTTGATGTTGCGTTTTCCTTTTTAAGCAAGACGCTACTGATTTAGTTTAAGTAAGATGTGTGTAAACATTAGTTTCATCTCTTACTACTTGGTTGTTGGCTTCTAAATGTAACGCATGTGCTGGCTACCGTAATTGTGAAATTTTTTCAAATTTTATGGTGTTGCATTAATTTTCCTTCTGTGTATCTTTCGTAAACGTGTTGCATCCAACACGATGTGTAGTTAAAATAATCTTTAAACGTAAGTAATTTGTCTCATAAAAAAATCTAAAAACTTCTTTGTTCTCAATGTCGTTATCTCAAAATGGCCGCCCTTTCTAACTTTTCTCGTTTTCAGCCGTTGACAAAATTTATTGACGAAAACTGAATTACATTACTACAATCAACGTTTTCGATCTTTTTTCCGATCTTTTTTCCGATCTTTGATCGGTAATCGATTTTACTTAAACGATCGTACGCCGATCTTCCAAACAACTCAAGGACGCTAACCTTGAAAAATCCGCACAAAAATCAAAAATCGACCTGATGTCTCAATCATCGGACGCACTCTCCCATATTTGTTCACTTTGGAGATTGTTAATAACTAAAACGCCCGTTTGTACACTTCTTGTGGCGCAAAATTCAAATTTAAACAGAATATAAAATCTTTGTGTACAGTTCGTGTTTAAGTGACCTTGCAACCTTTTAAATTTTGTTACTCATTTAAATTTTCGTGCCTCATTTTTAAATTTCTCATACCTACAGGGTAACTGCAAATTTTTATGACTTCTTTACCTTCACCTAGAGATCGCTCGTCGCTTTTCCGTGTTTGAAACATCACAATATCTCTTCATATTTCCAGTTTAGTGCAACCGAAAAATATCATTATATCGGTTCATAATTTACAATAATAAGTAACTTTTTTACAAGAGGTTGCATAGAAATCTACCTCAGAAACAAATCTCACCAAAGCGCAGCATAAATTGCAAACACGATTCAAAACACCCGTATGACAAGAAGAGCCTAAATCATGCTCCAGATTTAAAGAAGCAGTTAAAAAATTAACAAACAAATCCATGAAAATTTTTCTGCCAAATCTCTTAATTGTCTACAAAAGCGACCATTTCCTTGTTGTGAAAGCTCAAGCACAACATCCCATTTTTTATAGGTTTATAATTATTATTTATTAGAAATCGTGATAGTTGCGTGATGATGCCTTTTGCTTGGTCTTTCAATCCTGCCTTTTAGAAAACAACAAAAAAAAGAAGTTTCTAGAAAAACTAAAAAAAATTCTTTATACGACTATCAAAATGAAAAAAATGAAAAAGTTTAAATCCCAAAAAAATACCAAGATCTGATCTCATTACGGGTAAACTCCATCATTATCATTATTCCAGGTTAATTTAAAACCTAATAATATACTTAACAGCATACAAAATATTTAATACATCTAAAACTGTTTTGAAAAAAAAACAATAATTGTTGATTTTACATTTTAACTTAGGAACCTAATGATGCTAAAAAAGAAAACCTGTCAAAAATACGCAAATAAATAAAATCAAAATATTTTTACTTCTAAATAATAGACTAAATTAATATACTAATATAAAAGCTGTGAACTTGCAAAACGAAATTTCACAATAATCAACCGAAAACAGGTTAAATTATTTTTGTCCTTAGACCTAATAAGTTTTGGTAACCAAGAGGACTGTTAGCCAAATACGACCAAATACGGTCGTTTTAACATGATTTTTCAAACTGAAGAAAATAAATGCAGATGTAATTTTGGGTGTCAGATATAACAAATATAAAGCAATAGTAAACAATAGATAAAAAAAATAAAGACTACGAGAGGAACATAATTATCTTAAATAACATAAAACAATGTAAAATTGGTAACTGGAACTAAAGGTTCCATTACACAATGAATAAAATTTAATTAATAATTGAAACAATTTTTAATAATCCAATAAAATGATATTGAAATCAAGCAATGCATAACTAAATTTTACTTACCAAATACCTATTTATATTCTATAATATATTAATATAATATAGGAGATCGATAGATAGGATTGAGATTTGAACTGAAAATAGAGATTAGAAAAACATAGTTGGTAGACGCTAATTGGGTGCTGATTAGTTGCAACCTGCGTTAATTTTTAGAAGATTAATCAATTTTCTAATAAATTGATAAGTATAATTTTTTTTTACTTTAACGGTGCTTATAGCGTCTAAATAATATAAAATTTAATATTTTAATATTGTTGTTTTTTATGACATGTAAAAAAACAATAATGATTTATTTTGTCACCCTAGTGCGGTAAAGTTACGTTGAAGATATTTTATTATAATGAAAAATTTCTTTTTTTAAAACCACATTTTCATCGAAGTATTTGACTTTAAGTGAACTTTTATGTATTTTATTAATTAATTTACGTCAAAAACATCGATAAAAATGAGGTTTTACAGAAGAAATGTAATTTTTTTCATACATTGTCATCTAATTAATTGACTCAAATTTAAACAAAAAAAAAATGTTGTTTTTAAATACTATCTAGGCTAACTTTTGAAAATATTTTGAATTGTTTCGAGTAATATCCATCACTATTCCGTTTGAATTTGTATATTGCATATTATATATCAAATTTTCTATAAATGTTGTTAATATAAAGTAGTGCAGTAGTAGTAGTACAGAAAAGTAGACAAGTCAAATTTTCTCTGAGATGCAATCTCTTATCTTTTTAATTTTGCGGCATTTTTTGAATTGTGAGTATTCCAAACCGTACTTCTGCTTGGATTTTGTAGGTAATATAAGTTAGAAAAGGCTGTGTTTGCAAGGATTTCTATATCAGAAAAAAGTTATCATTATCACTGTCAACCAATAAATGAAGTACCAAGCTAGGATCATAATAAATTTGCTTAAAGTAAAATTACATACAACGCGAAATTTTAAGATAATAATTATTATTAACATTTTGATAGTAGATAAACCATTGTAAAATATTAACTACGTTGCTTTTATCGTAATAACTATTTCTTTGTTTTATTTATGTGCTTTTTGTTTTAATTATCCTGCATAATATCTTAATTTTAATAGCAACAAGCGTGTGGCGTTCTTATTTTTTGTTTTTTTGAGCTTTGGTAAAGTAATTATCTTCCTCAATACTCCCATGTCTAATTGTTCTTACTAATTTCCTAGTAAGTCTACTGGTATTTGTATTGCCGATTCAATTATTTGATTTAATTCATGTTACCTGGGCCATAGGGCAGATCGGGCAAATGCCGGATGGGCCGGTGCAGTCAAATGACCGTCTAACCAGTGGCTGATTATATCGCCAAAAAAATTATGCTATTTTATATAAGTAACATAACAAAGTATCAAAATGGTTAACAAAAACCGTTCAAATACAAGTTTTTAATAGTAGAAGCTCGATAAAGTGAACATTCGAATTTATGAACAACTCGGTCCTGTGAACACCCTATGTTTTCTATAGCTACTCGGTAACGTGAACCAGGCCCGTAGCCAGGATTACATTTCAAAGGGGTCACTTGTAAAAAGTAAAATTTTTGGGGGTTCCCCTTCCGGGAATTTTTATTATTACAAAGTTTTTCAATATTTTATTTTTCTAAATTTTTTATTAATTTTTTTTTTTAAGTAACTCATTTATTTATTGGTTACTGTCAGTCAAACCACCCGACGATTTGAACTTTTTCGTATTGACTATAGGAAAGAATACAATTTTCTAAGCATATTACAACAAATTATTTTTATTTTTTTAAATTTTCCGTCAGATTGGTGCTGTTTTTACGATAACAACGCGAGAACCTCCAATTACGCGTTTCCGAAGATTGCCGAACAACAGAAAAATCCAATATGAAATTTGAAGACTTTTACAACGCCAAAGCTATCGCGCTAGGGGTAACAACTAGAACAACTAGTAAGCTTCCCCGCTCCGAGCGATCAGGTTTTCTGTTGACGGTACGTGTGCTGTGATATACTCTTACTGTTCACTGTCAGTTGCAGTCATCGACTACGACAGCGGTTCCTACCGCAAAAGCGTAAAATGCCTACCAGGCTCAGTGCCAAACCATCCAACACAAGATGAAGAGGATGAGTGGTGCCTACGGCATACGTACGGCACCGAAACTCCCCGCATTTCACTCCGCTACGCTACGCTACAGTTGCAGTCGACACCCGGACAAGTTCTTGGTCTTCGAGTTCTACCGTTGGCGAGTTCCGTTATTCTACAGAGATATTTTTAAATTAATTATGTGTTCAGTATTCAAAATATAGGCCCGGAGGGCGCCGAAGGCGCCCGGAAAATCTGTTTTGACAAACTCAACCAGGGCCTAACGTGTATCCATGTTAAAACAAAAATTTCCTTATTTAAAATTTTTGATTTTTAAATTCGATTTTTTTGAAAACTGATGTCTATAATCTTACAAAATTGTTGTTCTAGTATGTTTAGAAAAGTGTCCTCTTTCCAATAGTCAATAGAAAAAAGTTAAAATTGTGAGATTGTTTGATTGATAGATCCTAATTATTTATTATTATAACAAAATCAAAATTTTTATTCATATGAATATTCATTAGCGCAAGACCGTTTAGCCTTCTTCACCAGTAGAATTTCTTAAATAAGTTTTATTCGTTTTAAACTTGAAAAATTACTCTCGACAGTTGCTGCAGTCACTAGTAATATTGCAAATATTTTTAATATTGTTCTGACATTGGAAAAAAATTTTTCCGAGCATTTTGTCAATGTATCTAACGAATTCTTTGACAAATCGTTCACATTTAACTATTGTTGTTTCCAGAAATCGAATTCTTCTTCAAGAACTTCTGTTCTCTCTCCTCTTTAAAGTATACCTATTTGATTTTAGAAATTTAAAATTTTTACTTTCATAGAATCTTTTCTTTTAAACATTTCGGGGGGGGGGCACGTGCCCCTAGGTGCCCCCTTTGGATACGGGCCTGACGTGAACATTATTACACTCAAAACAAATATTAAAATATTGAATTTTAACTGTGAAGTAAAGAATACATACTTACATAGAAAAATAATATTTAAAAAACAATAAAAATGACAATAATTACCATATAACAGGTTTAAACTTAGAATATTTAATTAATTATTGTCATTTTTATTGTTTTTAAATATTATTTTTCTATGTAAGTATGTATTCTTTACTTAATAGTTAAAATTCAATATTTTAATATTTGTTTTGTTTTTTGACCATAGTCGCTTTTTTACAGGTGCAATAAAAAAATTTTAAAACAAAAAATTATTGTGTTCGACTGTTCGATATGATTGTAGTTAGGTACTGTTTTTAGTGTAGGTACTTGTTTCTTGTTGATAGCTAATCAGCCAAGCTAGTTAATTCAGGTCTGGCTTCCTTGGGCTCCCAGGGGCGGATTTACCAAATTGTCGCCTATGGGCACTACTTTGAGATGCCGCTCCTGTTATACTTAAGGGCCAACAGGGGTGGTCCGGCGCAAGGGGGGCGCAGGCAGAGGCGTGGTCAACGGATTTTTAGAGTTTACCGAAATTTCAAATACAAAATAACTTTACTATGGATAATTAGCAATTAGCTAAGGGAAGGTATATTATAATAAGAAAATTGGCAACAAAAATCAATGATAAATCTTTTGGTAATGGAAGCTCACAAGTGAACCTTTCGGGTAATTACCGACCTATTAAAAATGATAATTTTTAAAAAGATCCCACTCTGTTTTAACATTTTCTATGGACTGTAGAAGTGCTGTACTAATACATAAATGCATTTTTTATAATTAATGCAATTGGCCTTTGTCAAATAATAATGTAGTTGTATTGTTGAGTATTTTAAATCGTATCGAATCAAATTAGAACTCAATTTGACGGGTCTTAGTTGTAAATCTGCAGTGATATGATAATAAATTCTGAACGGAATATATGAGATGACAGTCACAATGTTAATATCTTTGCCACGCGACCTGCACGCGACATGATTCTCTTTTTGCTTTGACGTCTCTATTTAGTAATCAAATAGTTGACATGTTTGACACTATCTGTGAGAGTTGATATTAAACTGTTAATCACTTCAAACGCATTCCTCATCTTTCATTTAATTTAAAATTTTATACTTATATTTTTCACAAAATTTTACTTTGGGAAAAGTCATATTAAAATGTCACAGATAAAATTCCCTTTCAAGCCCAATATCTACTGGCTATGAGTTTTAAAGTAAAGATTAAGCATCATTCTCTGTAATGACTTTTTAATATAAATTGAGATTTATGAAACAATTATGAGAGATACAATTTTCAAAATTAGATAAGCAGAGGAAATTCGGTTATAATTATTATATGTAACCACCCCAATGTAATAATTTATTATATACGTATATTAATAACTGGGACAATAATTTAATAATAACAAATCTGATATCATCCCTTGTTCAAATTGGTACGTAACGCACTGCTAGTAGCTCTTTCATATATCTCTCGAGTGCACTAGAATAACATTATGGCACACACTGATAACTGCCGTCACGTAATCACTTTATAAAACAATTTGTCTGTTCGGTGGTGCGTGCAGATTGTGTTGTAACTCTATTAATATTTTGTAGTTCTGTTGGCCTCTTCACAGCATGTTGCTTGTAACACAATTACATTATCTGTAAAAGATTGCATGTGTATGAATAAAGGTTGCGCAAATTTGGAACGGCTCTTGCTCGAATACGTTTTCACATCTTATGGCACTAAATCAAAATTGAAATTTCATTTGTCAGATTAAATTAGAACTTGCGTTTCAAACATATTATAAATTTTATAAATTCAAAAGTTGCCTGCATTATTTGATCAAATCTTGATGTAATATTCCAAGTATGTAGTACATTTTTGGAACGAAAAAAAAGTAATTTATTTTTATGGAAAGCTACGTTCGAGACAGATTGCTTAAACTTGTCGACGATTGGTTAAATGTCGAGTTATGACGTAACAAGCTCTTCGGCTTTCAAAACTACCACTTTATCACATTTGGGGAACTTGCGTACATTTCTATTAATTGTGGTTGCAACACAAAATCGTAAATCAAAATGGAAGATTTATTATTACTTTATGAAACTATATGAAACGATATATATCTGCCTAAACTAGTTAGTTTCAAATTTCAATCCAAAATTAAATTATCAATCGATATCGTAATGCGGTATTATCGAACCTATTTGAACATCAGTATGCATTACATTCGGTTTATAATATAAGACATAGTGTTTGAAATGTAAATTTTTTACTCAGTTCTAACATGCAAAATAAGTCGATTCGCTGTTACAGGAAGTAAACAGCGGGTGGAAGCACCGAAAAAAGTACTTTTCCGGTTTAAATCTTCATCATTTTATAGTCGAACAAATTGTCAACTTATAATCGTTGTGGTAGCATGCGCAAATGTATTGCATTATAATAAAATTTAAATACATTAAAGCAGTTACAACTTCGACTTCAATGCATCATTTGCATAAGAAAAAATTCTAAAAATACAATTTTTAAATTGTTCCAGCATTCTACATAACGAGCATCCGTAATAACGGTCATGCAAATTATGTCCGGGAAGAATTTTCGAAATAAAAGAGCATCGTTTGTTGTGAAAAGGTTCCGCTGGTTACTTTTTAAAAAATTTTACTCTCTAGTAGGTTTATTGTTTCTTTGTTCGTACATCCCAAATTATTTTTTAGCATGGTTAGGATTCCACGTCAAGCCTTTTTTTTATATGGTCAGTATCATTAAGTTTTAATACCGCAACTAAAAGCTAGGCTAAGATGTTTTTTTACTTAAATTTAAAATTTGAATTGTATACAAAAAGGACAATTATTATAGTATGATGCCGCAGGAAAAAGCGGGTAATAAAACGACGTTCACCCGCAAAAGACATGCAAAACGCTGCAGGCGATCGCAACAGTGGGGCAGCCATCATTGAACTTCCTCATCTGGAACAAATTTGAATGTTTTTGAAGACGCAAACCTGCTTCTATAGCAAGTTGGAGTATTATTTCGCTTTCTATAACATTCGATTGAATTGTATTGGGATATCGTACAAAACCAATATAATCGAAGATGAAAAATGTTTCTCGATTGCTTTTGACATCATCTACGATATAAACTGCTAAAAATTGATATTTTACAGAAATATTTACTTTGATTCTTAGTATTACTACATATTATTAACAATTTTACGTAACTACGAATTTTGATTGCAGCATACGAAATTTTCGTTTATTATAATATTTAGAATGCGAGCACAGGATTGATTTCAACTGAATTCGGTAGCTTATGGAATGATATCTGAGTGCGATACTAATCTGACACAACAAGCATTCTACTCTAAATTTTGGATTTCATACCCACTTCACAACTGTGACGTTGACTTGACATTTTAAATAAACATTTGAGAAATAACAATAGGTACACAGTTTATTTGTTAGACATTTTGCATTGACCACCCACAAACCGAGCTTTTAGTATTACAGCAGTTGCGGTCGCTGACAGAGCTGCCACTGCATAGATCTCATTACAGATAGCGCAGATAAGCTTCGCAAACTTCCACACAAAGGCAATACAATTCAATATATAAATACACGGGGAATCGAATGGATGTTTTAGGGAAATTACTGTTATCCCAAAATCCACCTACATTATTATTTATGTGCCTGTACGTTTATTCCGCTTATCTGATTATTTGGAAATTGATTTTACTTGCTGACCTCGATTTTTATTAGTTGCTCAAAAATATGTAATCAAGTTCCTCTTTTCAGTAAAAATTTCAATGCCAATATGCGCGATCAAAGTTCTTTTGCTTGTTATATGGTTTCTAATTATGGGGTAGTTTATATGTGTTGAATACAGTTACGATTCAGCAACCTTGAATTGGGAGCATTTCCGGTGCGCTGCTCTCTTGACTAATCTGGCTCCTCGCTAATTCACCTGAGTGCTGATTTACTTTTATCTTTGTGCAAAACACGAGGATCGCGTACCTGCTTCAACTGATTACGAATGCGGATGAGATTCAATTAGTCATGATGCCATTTGATCCTTGTCATGCTACGTGAAACCTGAATATATGTTTAGATGTACATTTAATCAGATACACATACTTGACTGACATACTACTTGTATAATATATACATGAAATAATGGATCAGCCTAGAGAAATTTACAAATTCTCAAAGTTCAAAGATGGAATATACATAGTATATGTTACTTAATTAAATTAGTCCTTCTACTCCTCAGTGAATATATCTATTCGGATGCTCCGTAATTTTCGTCTTCAACATACACAAAACAAGTAAAACTATTAGTTAATATCTTACCAAAATCTTTTACCTCTCGTGGTTTCTCCAAATCGATTGGCAAAATTTTTCTTTTACTACATTTTTTTATATCCTTCCGAATTGCACTATTAAATAGCTATCGTCGTTTTATATTTTGCTAAAATTACTACTTTTATACTATTAAAAAATTCAAATTGCAGACATGTATTCAAATTTACGGCTTTACAATGAAATTGTGTACCCATAAATTTTGCTTCCTATTATTCAAAATTTTATTTATCGTCTATTATTATTTTATTATGAGGTAATTCAGAATGGGTGCATTAGGTAACAAAAAAATTTGTTTATTACAAAGTAATTAAATCCAATCCTGACGCAACGATTTCCATTGTTTGAATTGAAGATTTTTCATTGTGACCACCTGCTAAAAGGAAATGCTGCGACATCTCCAAACCAAGTCAATTCTACAAAGCTGCCCAACCAAGCGCATTAACTCCTAAATTAGATTTTAATTGCTTTTCATCCAATGGGTCATTTTGTACACAATAGAATAAATCAATTCTTTCGACAACCAACTATATTCTTTTTAATGATAAAAATTTGGTCGATGCTAAAAAAACGTGCGGAAATAATCTCAATTGCTTAGAATTTCCAATAGTATTAATAGAGCAAGTGGAAGAAAATTTAAAAGATTTTTATTATGACTTTTTTTAAAAAAAACACACTTAATTTTGAATTAATATAACAGATTTAGAGTTCTAATCTGTTGATTTAATATTATGATCTGATAAAGCCTAAACTTGCTTATGTTGTAATTTACATTTGTTCAATATTATAATTTCAAAAATAAAAACTCTTTACACTATTGATATTCTGTTGCGTTGAAACAAACATCAATAAAAAATAAAAAAGACTTTGAGGACAGAAATATGTGCTCATTATTTCTTTCAAGCTATAAAGGGTGAAAACTCAAGGGGTCGATAACAACGGAAGGCTTATTATCGGAATTACCTCGCGTGGTTGGCTGCACTTGTTACACTAACGTCTGCAATTTTTCCCTTGGGTACTAGGCCCTGCTGTGGTCAAAATTAACCGTTTCGTATCCATTCGCAAATATGCAATTTGGAATAACAAATAAATCTATTTTGCTAATACGACATCTAATTAGAATACATAAAAAATATTTTGACAATAAAATGAAAAAAACGGAATAAAAACAAGTCCATTACACAATGGATATAACAAGTTATTTCTCGTATTTTTGATTTATGGATCTTGGTAGCGCTGCCTATGCTAATGGCAACATTTATATATGTCGACCGTGTTTTAAGTTATAGCTTTTCGCACTTAATTTGTTAGTTTGATTTACGTTTCTTTTGATTTATAAAATAGAAATTTACAATTGTGATGGCATATAAATATTCTGTTTGTATATTAACCTAAAAGAAATCTCAAATAAAATTTATAATTAAATGTAATAAAACAATATAAAGCTATAAAAAGGTTAAAAAACAAAAAATTAACATTTAAATCAAAAGTAATAATGATAATAAATGAAACTTGCAGTTAGTGAAAGTAAATTATTTTCATCAGCGCTGTATAAATCTGCTAACAGGTAAATTCTGACCAGTGCCTAAATTCAAGCCAAATAAAAACGAGTTAAAATTTCATACAGCCCGGCTTTGAACGGTGATCCACAGTTAACCAATGAGCCGTCCTGGTCCTGTCCTGCTATGATTTTCTTGAGTTTCTTACTTTTTCTTCCCGGTAGGTAACTATTGATGGATGCTTTTGTTTAGCCATCGATATAATCATTTCAAGCTTTGCTTTTTAATTCCGTTGATTCTTTATAGTATTATGTATATTCTTCCATACGGTCCCTGAAAATCTCGTTTCTAATTATGTTGTAATCTTGAAAATCCTCTTCTTTAGATATTCCACCACCATTCAGTCTTTTTTTTATCTGCGTATCTACTGTTCATTTTTTACTACCGTAGCATGGTAGGACGGATTACTTGTCGCAAACGTTTTTTATTATTTGTTGAGATATTCTATGACTGTTCTACCTCATGGTCAGTGACGGATTAAGCTATTGGTGACGTACACGCGCAAGCCCCATTGAGGCCCCCTTAAAAAAAATTTTTGTTTCAAAAATTCTAATTATAATCATTACTCACACATAATAATTATAATAAAAATAAAATAACTGATAAATTTTCTTTAAATAATAATGACGCAATTATGTTCATTAAAATATTTCCATAACTTAAAATTATCGTACGAGAAAAAAAACTTAATTCCAAATTTATAAAAAATACAGAGTGACCCAAAAAAAATGATAACAAAACTTTTTATTATAAAAACTTTATTAAACTGAGGAAAAACTTTTTCACTACAAATAATAATAACTAACATTATTGTTGAGAAAAATAATTAAGTAGTTCCAAATGGCCGCCTTCTACTTCTATATACAACGTCAAACGCTTTCGAAAATTTAAGGCTACGCGCCGAAGCTCTTCTATAGATATCCGATCCCACTCACGGCATAACGACTGCATTAACGCTTCCAAACTTTTGTGGGATGTCCCACAGGCTTTGATCTCCAAAATTGACCACACGCTGTAATCCATCGGATTGAAATCTGACGAGTAGGGGGCCATTCCGTTGATGTGATGAAATCCGGGAAATGAGTTTTGCACCAATTTTGAGTGGCTTTTGCCCTATGCGCTGGAGGAGAATCTTGTTGAAACGTCCAATTCGCATCGCCGAAGTGTTGATGAGCCCATGGAAGGACAACGGCTTCGAGAATGTTGCGTCGGTAAACCTCTTGGTTAATTTTCACACCCCGATCCACAAAAACCAAGGGGGTTTTTAGTACCTGGAGCATTAACAGACCAAATCCGGTCATTTTGACGGTTGTGTACTTGCTCGACGGTGAAAAGCTTCTCATCTGTGAACACAATCCGATTCCGCAATAGAGGAGCGGCGCGACGAAGGAGCTGACGACATCTTTTAAGTCGCACGAGCTTGTTACCATCGGTCAACAGTTGAACTTTTTGAAGCTTATAAGGCTGACCTAAAGGTGTTCCTTAGCTATTCGGCGAGCTGATTCACGTGAAACACCAATCTCACGGGCAATTGTTCTCATTGAGACCCTGGAATTTCGCAAGAGTCATTTCTTGATGATCGGACGGATCCTCGGCGTGTTGACTGTTCGCTTTCTTCCGCTTCCTGGATGACATCCGGTATGGCCACGTTTCTCAATTTATTTGATTGTTCGGCTTACATTTGGTGCCACTATATGCCGAGCCTTCGCGCGATGTCACAATTGCGCATTCCTTGTTGATGTAACCCTAAAATTTTCTCTCTTTGATTAGACATCTATAAAATAAGTAATAAAACACACAACAAAATTTGACAGTTCTCACCATACATGTAGCATTTTTAACTGGCAATCTCAGTGTGCTAAAACAAAATACCAACAACAAGAAACTTTCGTGTTAGAACCGATTAAACTTTGTTATCATTTTTTTTTTGGTCACCCTGTAAAATCACATACATTATTTGGGTATTAAAATTAGATAACATTAAAATTTGACAACAACTGTGTAGATAACACAGATAACAAAAATTAGTTATAGCAACTAATTTTTTGGTCAGTATAATTTATTAATTTGGTCAATATTATTTATTATTTTGGTCAGTATAAATAAAAAACTTACAGTGGGCTATTCTAAATTGGGCACTAATAGTATTTGTCATACTGCTTTAAGTTAATAATCTTTTAGGGTTATGTAATTTATTTAAGATTAAGTTAATAATCGTTAAGAATTATAGCGTTTAATTAATTATAAAATTGCAAATATCACAGAGTCCAGTGCACATCGAGGGACATTCACCCCCTTCCTAGTAACACATTTTGCCGAGTAGGACCGGTCTGGGGAGATATTTTTAGTGAGTTCAAGCTAAACGGCAAATCTCGGATGCACACTAAAATCTAGCCATCTAATCGAGCTAAAGAATTCTTACTTAAGCTTCTAATTTTAATGATCTTATATCATCCGCTTATGATTTACAAAAAGTTCAAAGTCATATATAACATGGTCGCAAACGGTGCATCTAGAATTAATTTCCGTTATAAGTGCGTCGAAAATTACGTTGAATATGTTTATTATAAAAGATTTGTTTCCTGTCCTGGTTTCGTTGGTTTCGTTGTCGGCAGTTTCATCGTCATCAAATTATAATTCTGCTTATAATTCGAAAGTATAGTAAGTATAAGTCGGTTAATAACCGATTTTTCAACACGATCAAACAAATTACGCATGTTCATTACAAATTCGGCTAGAGACTTTTTTAAATCAACTCTTTTGAATTGATTCTTGTTATAAATTGGAATCAACATGTTGTAATGATTTACTGAAACTATTTTATTTGCTCTTAACGATTATTTAGCAATTATAAAAAAGATTGAACTAATGCCAATTTACTCGTAGAAATGTTTTATATTTAATAGGTACAATTTTTGTAGAAAATTTTCAACAAATGAACAAATTTTGAGACCCCCCAATATGTGGAGGCCCAAGCGCGCGCTTCATAAACCTGTGCGATAATCCGTCACTGATCATGGTTATATTATATTTAATTCATGGTAAATCATAAATTCCATATCATAAGAATTTTGTGATCATCTATAGTTCAAAGTAAAATACATCCTACCACTTCCGGACCATCTTAAAATATTTTGTACTATTCAAATGCCTTTGTTCTAGATAAACATTAATCACCGAATACTTTTTATAACATTTTATGTATTTAAGAATAGGAAATCTGGTTAGAAATGTAAAATTTAATTCAAAAATCGTTGTTGATAAAATTCAATATTGTAAAAATTGAAAACCGTGCTTTTAATGTTTTTCATAATTTACAAAAATATACTACTATAATTTTATAAAGTAAGTTAAAGAAAGTTAAATAAAGTTAACTATTAATTTAGCTTTTAAAACAACCAGTTGAATACTTTTTCATCACAGGGTATATTGTGATATCACAACCTAAAAAAATTGAGAGGTCAATGTGAATAACGTAAATAACGTACACCTGTGCATTATTATTACATTAAAATATTTTTAAAGTGACCACAAGTCAATAAAAAGCCCTTTTGGGCTTTCTAAGTAACCGCTCCCTATTTTCTTTAAATCCGCATAAGCCCGGTAGTTAAGTCACCAAAAAGCGGCAAAATATATTTTTTTTCAGAGTAGAGGAAGATCTAGATCGAGCCTTACTATATATTTATCCAAATCAATTAATAAAAAAATTTTTTTAGCAGCCGGATTCAATTTTACTTTTGTTAAAATTTATTTTTTTTGAAAAGGATTTTGTAACAATTTTTCCTATATAGGTATCGACATGAAATTTTACCTGTCTGAAGATTTTAATTTCTCCAACTTACAAGATTTCTCAATCAAGTCAAGTCAATCTCTTACCCATTTATTCTACTCAATCGTAGATAAATTTCCATAAAAACCTCATGATTTTCTTTACGCTTTCATGAATAATTTCAGACTTTTCTAAATCATTATTGCTCATTATAAACCATTTAAATAAATTAAACAAAATAAACTCCAAAATTTTAATACAGTAGACGCCGCTTATTGGAATCACGGTAATATTATCAATCGGGTATTATTATCACTTTCGCGAAGAACAGGCTGAATGAATACGACTACACATGAAAAACATCGTTGATTATAATCGAAAATTCGGCTTATGTTATCAATTATTTCTGTTGAGATTGTTTTCTCTCACTAAAACTGAAGTTAGCCTGTAGTTACAAGCATTTTTATAAATTTTGTACACAAACTGGGGAACCATCCAGACATACTCATTACCCAGACCTGACTCTTCAGGTATATTATAGCATAAAGTTGCTAGTATGCTAATAATTTACGATTTAATTTAGTTCTATATATTTCAAAATTTCATAATAAGCAACATAAAAAAATTTATAACATTTTTAGATAAGCTGCCAAAAATTAACCAGCGGAATGCCAAATGCAGCACTACAATTGCGTATTTCGCAACCACTTGTGTAAAATTAAAAAAAATCTTTTTGTGTATTGTTATCAATCGGTTATTGTTATGGCGTCCACTGTACTGAAATCTAATAATTGAACTATTCGATAAAATTCTTAACATCGGTTAATTTCTTACAATTAACCCAAATCTTAATTTTTTATTGACATCCCTTCAATTCAAGTAAGTAAATACATATTTCTAAATAATTAATAATTGCTGATAACTAATTCATTGATTGTGACTAAAATTTTTGTAATTGTTCATTCGGTTAATCTCAAAATACGCATTTCTATTTCGTAAGCATCCAAAACTTGATTTATGTAAAAGTTGACCAATTCTATTAAACAATTACATCTTTAGGCACTAATTAATAACTTTTAGATAATTTTATAAACTTTCATCATTTTAATTTGCTATTCTTAAGAATCTGTATTAGTCTCTTCGCTAGCTACCTTTTCATTATTATGGGCGTAATTTAAAATAAATTTAGTCTTCTCTCTGAAGAGAAAACTTGGCAGGAAAGTTTAAATTTTATTGTATTTGTTAGAATTTATTTGACAATTTTACAATGTGTTTAAATTAAATTTTTACTTACATTTTTAATATTGTGCGTTTTAGTTTACAAATCATCAACATACAATCATCATGGTTTTTTCTATAATTACATAAGGTTTTCTTCCTGCAAAACATTACTCATTCGTCATTTTGATATCTTATAAACAATTCAACTACTGTTCAGAGGCGGATTTATACTTTTGCCGCCCATAGGCACTGAGGTTTTCGCCGCCCCTATTTGAAAGAAAAAAGTTCCTGTATATAAAGTATCAAGTAAACAACCTTCGCAAAAATATATATTGTGCATATTTTTATATAATTATTTTATATGCAGTTACTCAGAAAAGTATAAAATTTTCAAATTTCACCACATTCTTTTTCAAATTTAATTTGTAGAAGTGACACGATGGCGCAGTGCGTTCTCCACTTCAAATCCGGTTGTACCGTGATAAAAATTATTTTATTCGTTTGATCTTGAAAATTTTATTGAGACACGTGACCATGTTTGGTTCTAGTTTGGTAAGTCACATTCAATTTTAGTAATTTTTTTAATTTCTTGGTTTCTCATGTTAAATACGACTGATGATCAATAATAATTGTGAAATAATTGTTTATATCGTATTACAAAGTTTTTATTTTAAAGTTTCATCATTTTTATAACGTAATTTTTTCAAAATTCATTTTCTTGTTATTCAAATATTCTTAGTCCAAACCTGTTAAATATTAATTACTGTTCTTTTTATTGTTTTTTTAAATATCATTTTTCTATGTAAGTATGTATACTTTACTTAACAGTAAAGAATTTTAATATTTGGTTTAGTTTGTTTATTTTTACTTTCATTTACGACTATACTTTAAAATTTTTAAAATTGCTATGCCAACTGCATTACATACTTATGTACTAAAAACATGTATTTAAACTATTTTTGTTATTTATAAATTTATTGTGCTAAAATTTTAAGTTTTATTTGTATTTTAGTAATTTTTTATAAGTGTCCATACTTCCGTAAGCGAAGTGTACGTACTACATATTCTACAATTTTTGTAGATTTTAAATATAATAAAAAAAAAATTTCTGCTTCAAATTTTTGCCGCCCCCTAAATTCTGCCGCTCTAGGCACGTGCCTACTGTGTCTTATGGGAAATCCACCACTGCTACTGTCTCAAATGGACAAGATTTTTTATCATTATGACACAACTTTGGTAAGTTAGTTAATCTTTTATTAATCCTTACTAATTTTACATTTTCATTCTATGCAGTGGCGGATTAAGGTATCTCTGCGCCCTTAGGCACACATGCACGGTGCGCTCCCCCCCCCCCCTTAATAAAAAATATTAACAGTTATTTTTTATTATTTTATAGATATTGCTGTGTCCACTCCACATCAAGCGGTCAGAGATTGGTTGCGTATTTAGTGATATTGGTGTAAAATTTCCGAAAATCAAACACTTTTTTGCTCGGTGGGCTCTGGTGTACGGGAGCAGTCAGGCTTACTCAAGGTCGCCGATTCAAAAAATTTGTTTCTTCAATAATTTTAATTACTCCTTCTCGGAAAATTATGAGCAAGTTTCGATTTTAAAAATTTTCGTTCCAATTCAATTTAAAATGGTTTCGCTAAATTTTATGATGCCGGTCCGCAGCCCGGCTTATTAAACTGTGTTTCGTTTTTTTAATAAATTTTCATCCAATATTTAAAACATTTAATATAACTCCAAATTAATGATTCCAAATAAATAATCGTTTATCCAATAAAAAAATAGCTCATCCAATAAAAATTTCCTTTAATAATCAAATAAAATTCGAAAAACTCACAAAATCAGAACCTTAGCTGCGGCCACTTTTGATCAAAAATACTCTTATAACAAAACTCGAATTAACAATATTCGTATAAAAAAAATCAATTGTAAAAACTATTTGTAGAATAAGAACTCAAAATCGGCGGAGCAAAAATCTAGGCCTACGCCGTTTTCGCCATCGTGGCAAAAAAGCCCCACCCCAACTCAACTTTTTGCCAACCTTCTACATTTTAAAATTGTACCATCTAATTCAGATTTAGAATTAAGAAAATAAATATTAACAAAGCATCAGGGGCGATTAAATCGCCGTAATTTAGCGATGCGCTCATAGATTTCCAAAAGTATAACTTTTAAAAATGTGCTAAAAATTGAAAAGTATTTTTGAAATCAGTAAATAAAAACTCATCAGTAAAAAAGAACTATGGGTAATCATTAGACTAGTAGTCATTGTATTTTTTGATACATTTAATTTTTGAGAATGTGATGTATTTTGCTTGGTACAATGCGCCCCTTTTTTCGTGCGCCCCTAGGAACGAGCCTAGCTAGCCTAAACGGTAATCCGTCTCTGATTCTATGGAAGTACCAACATCGCCAACCAACTTCACTAACGAAGAATCTTTTATCTTCAAGATTTAAGTGAAACTGACTTAAAATTGTTATTCTGTATCTTCAATATCTTATAATTAACGGTAAATGAAATGAAATTTCAAAAATCCTTATTGTCGACCGTAAAAACTAAGAATAAGAAATAAATAGTTGAGATAGAGGTCGTTATAATCTACAAAGTAGATGAATTTCAAAATACAAATTTGTATCAGGACATCAGTAGTCAGGACCGTATTAGGAATCAATAACGAATGAAAAAAAAATTATTAAATTCAAAACGCCTTAACGAACGACATGTTTCGGACTTATTCGTGGTATTATCCAACGAAATTGACCTCATCGGGCTCATATTGACAAAGAAAATATAAAATTTGAAAGTTAGTAAGCGTCCACTAGGAACTTTCAAAATACATTTTCTTAGTATGGCATTCGGTTAGTTTAGAGCACGTGGAAGGTTTACATGATCGGTTGAAGGGAATGGTAAGTTTAATTTTATATTTTCTTTGTCAATATGAGCCCGATGAGGTCAATTTCGTTGGGTAATACCACGAATAAGTCCGAAACATGTCGTTCGTTAAGGCGTTTTGAATTTAATAATTTTTTTTCTTTCTATTTTTTTCATTCGTTATTGATTCCTAATACGGTCCTGACTACCGATGTCCTGCTACAAATTTATATTTTAAAATTCTACTACTTTGTAGATTATAACGACCTCTATCTCAACTATTTATTTCTTATTCTTCAATATCTTAACTCAAATTAAGGTCATTCCCAAATTTGTATTTAGAAAAATTTTTAATTGTGTAAATTTTACACAGACAACCAGCAGTTCAGTGAAAAAGAGTAGACCTGATCTAATGTTTTTTCAAATACGGGAAGTTTTATTTTTGTGACGATTGATGTCAGAACAAAATAGTGAATTTTATTTACAATATAATTAATTAATTTGGTTTTTAAAATTTTTAAAAATAAAAAAGGTGTCAAAAGAAATGTTCGAATATTTTCATTCGTAAGCTTTCCTAAACTAATAGTAAAAAAATTTTTAAGAAAACAAAACTTTTTTTTTAATTTTTCCAATGAAGGAATATAAATATACTGTAATTAAAAGATCCATTGCTTTCACAGACATCCGTATTTTAACTAGTTATTATTTGCGGTTGTCTCTTATTGTGTAGGTAAAGAAATGCAACAATAGCATCACAAAAGGATAGCAATGCAGATATAATTTAAAGTGATACAAATGTAATAGAATTCACATCTGTCACTGATATCAATGTGATTGTTACCCGAATTAAGTAAACCCCGTGTAGCCTTAAACCTGTTAGTATAGAAAATCTTCAAAGCGTGAAAAACGTACTCGTGCTGTAGGAGGGTGGTTACGCAATTTGATCCAACAGATTATTCTTGTGCAAATTACTTTCTCTTTTTAACAAAAATAATTAACGGGACTAGATCTGATTTAAAACATTCATATGGAAATTTAGAAAATTATTTGTATTGGATAATTTGATTATGTGGAGTTATTAAGCGCTGACCGCAAAATTTCCAGAAGCCGTATAATGGGAAACATGGAAGGAAAACATCTATCATATTGAAATAGATGCTAATACACCGTCAATCATCGTTAATATATTACATTGTCCTAATGTCAACACCAGAATATTGCTCACAAAATTAACTTTTGTAATCAATTAAAAACAGACTCACAGTCAGTTAATTTTTAACGTAAAACTTTTAAAACATCCTGTATGATGTAACCAAGACACACTTAAAAGTGCACGTGCTTAAGATTCAATCTATTATACAAAATTTGTGATTTTTTCGAAAATGTAGTCATGGTATGAACAGCTGCTATTTAAGAAGACTTGCAAACGGGCATCTTGACAACCATTTTATTTATCCAGTCGCTGTGAACAGAACATAAACACCTCGAGTATCTTTATACTTGAACGATTTTTTTGACAATAATATTAAAAAATACTCTCTTGTAATGTAACATTAAGATGTCCTTCTCTATAGGAGATAAATCATCGACTATAAGTTTCAAATTTATGCGATCAATTTTCGATAAACTTAACATATGCTATGTTAATGATGTACATAGCTCACTTAAGCATCTTTGTGTTCCATACGATATGAAATCTGTCATATTCAGAATTACTTATAGTTTATTCGAGTGTATAATTCGAATATTCCATAAATACGTTTTGCTCTACTTCCACTTCATTTTGCAATTATGTGTTACTTGCATATCATGTGCAGTTGTGCATTTATCACTTATATGATTACCGTTTACATTTTCTACCAATATGCCGATTATTAAGCATTTCTTTAAATCTCACAAATTATTTAAATACAGCAATATAAGGTAGAATATTTAAATAATTAAGTTTTTATTTAAATAATAAAATTAAAGTAATTTGTTTCTAAACCCTTATAAGTACCTACTTATGTCCGGTGTTAGAAAACTTTAACACAGTGTTAACATTTAACTAACCAATAAAACTTGCATTGTAAGAACCAATGCAAATCATCGGTTCCTTTTATGAAACCGCTTATTTTTAACACCCGCCGCAGAGTAATGATAGAGTAGAAAATAACTTAAAAAAAGTTTTAGAATTTTTTAAAGTATTTATGTGGTATTTAGTAGTATGTGATGTTAAAATAATCAAACCTAACAAAATATTAAAATAATAAAATTTTAACTGTTAAGTAAATAATACATACTACAAAGAAACATAATATTTAAAGAAACTAAAATGGCAATAATTCACATTTAACAGGGCTAAACTTAGAATATTTGAATAAACAAAAAAATAGAAATCTGAAAAAATTACGCTATAGGAATGATAAAAATTACTTAAAAATAAAAAACTCTGTAACATAATATAAAGGCCCTTATTTCACGATTTTTTTCGATCATCAGTCATGTATAATAGTAAAAATAACAAGAAATGAGAGCAAATATACCAAACAAAATTGAAAAAATGTTTAAAGATTAAAAAAATCAAGAAATTAACCAAACTAAACGACGCAATGAATATGAATCTTAAAAAATTCTATTTCAATTAAAATTCTTTTTTAAGTTATTTTCTATTTAGAGTAAACGTGCTTCAGGTACAAAAACATGGTAAAATTTGAAACTTATTTTCAAATTTAGTTTTCGAAGTGATAGATGGCATTGTATGTCTCTACTTCAACCCCATTGTATGGGAATTTAGGATTCATATACATTTACTTAACCTAAAATTTCATTTAGACACACGGCGTCGTTTAGTTTGGTTATTTGGTTAGCACAACATTTATAGTTTGGTTAATTTCTTGATTTTTTAAATTTTTAAACATTTTTTCAATTTTGTTTGGTATATTTGCTCTCACTACTTGTTATTTTTACTGTTATACATGACTGATGATCGCAAATAATAGTGAATAGGCCTTTATATTATGTTACAGATTTTTTATTTTTAAGTAATTTTCATCATTTCTATAGCGTAATTTTTTCAGATTTCTATTTTTTGTTTATTCAAATATTCTAAGTTCAACCCTGTTAAATGTGAATTATTGTCATTTTAATTTATTTAAATATTATGTTTCTTTGTAGTATGTATTATTTATTACTTAACAGTTAAAATTTTATTATTTTAACATTTTGTTAGGTTTGATTATTTTAATGATAGAATAATTTTGCGTTAATACTACAAGATTATTTGTAATCCATGCAAGCAAAAATTCAAGGTGCCAACTAATATTTTAAGGGAAAATCGCAAACAAAATACTTTTATCAAGTGTAGGTAATGTTAATTAAATTTATAAATTATAAAATTTAATTAGGATTAAAAAGTATAATTTATTCAAAAGCTACAAATTGACATTTTGCTTTATAATTGTATGATGTTAATTAATTTACTCGTTAAGAAGAAATGTAATTTATGAAATAGCCTACACCTATATTTAATGTTCGTAAAATATTATTTTCAAGAAGGCCTTTACCCTAAGAAATCACACATTTATCCATGAGTGGATTTGAACGAAGAAGTTGCCTTGCTTATTGTGCAAACCTCGAGCTTCGTCCATCTGCTTTCCTGGTCCGATTCAGGTTACTTCCGCTTAGTGAACACCAAAAGTCGGCTTCAAACTAAAAAGCAAGAAGCCCCGCAACTTCATACATTCACTTTTTAATGTCCTTTGAATATTAAGCTCTGTTTCTGTCAGATACTTGCATCATGTTAGAGCTTTTATCTCTTGTGTAGGTAGTTTGTTAGAGACTGATTTATTTTTCAGACTAAAAAACAGACAGAAATGAAAGTAATAATCTGGAGAGTTCTTTTAAAAACTGTCGAAGCGTTAACTACACAATATGAAGATGTTTATTTAATGTTTTTTTCAATCACATTTTTGATGTAAAAAGTATGAATTGAAAAACATTCGTTCGTTTGTATATTACTTCCATGTCTAGTAAAAGAGATTTATCAGCTAAGTACCAGTAAAAATTTTATTTTCGTATTGCTAGCATATGGAATAAAATTCATGTATTACATATTTCAATAACACATATTGCAAAATAGTGGATAGAAGGGCGTGTGCCATCCATCACTTACGGATGGTCTAAAGTTCCACTACATTTAGCATCTCCGGCGTTAGGACTGCGCCTGTACTCTGATATTGGCTGCTTTAGTTATTGTTGATAATGTATCTCTCGCTGGCATTTCATCTATAGACTTTTAAATCAAATAATAGGCACCTGTATCTATAAATTTTATCATAAAAAATGTAAGAAATTTATTACCCTTACATTATAATAATGACTAAAGATCGAATTTCAGTTGGCTAGTATATATATCGTACTTCTTCCAAATTGGAATAATGAATTTTCCACATAATTATGTACAATATTATTTTTATATAAGAAACTTGAATATTTTTGAATTGAATATTTTCAAGGATCGTAGTTTTTTTTCTATTTTGCGTCTAAAACAAAGTGAATTGTTTCAATTGTGAAACGCAATTTTTTGTTATAAGAAGTTGGTAATTTAAATGTTTGGGAAAAAAACGTCTGAAACAGTGCACTATTAAAGAAAGTTGCAATTATTTTTAGAATTTTTCCAATAGTGCTTATGCCTATTGAACTGATAACGCAGTATCCATTGCGGTAGGTAACGAAAAAACGCCGATGTGTAAAATAATAGTTATCTCAAATAAAATACACAGTAAGTATAATATCAAACGCTTTCAACATACTATGGAGAAAAGAGCTTTCTTATGCAAGCCTGTGCTGCTTAAGAAGACTTGTAATTTTGAGTAGTTGTAAATATTTACCTATTGGTAGATAATAATTAACCATGACCGTAATATTGAATTCGAAGACCCATAATGTGGAGGAATTTTTCTTCTTGTTCAACATTTTAAAATACGCAAACATAACATTATTTTTCTGATATGCTTTAGACATTATTTTGTTTGCCCAAGTTTTAAGATCTCTATATTGATTTTCATACATTTCGCGCGAGTTTTAGGAAGCAAATTACTGAAGTTGCTCTAGGCAACTTTACTTCGCTGAAGTGGGGTAGAATTTATTTCGTCTTTCATGCATGATTTTTAGTGAAATTTTTCACAATTTAGCGATTATTATATTTATTATAAACAAATATCACAGAAATACAAAAAAGTTTCAAATTAACTATTATTTAATAAGAAACTCAGTTTTTAAATTTTAGGTCATAAAAACGTTTTCTATGTTGTTTTATATCAAAATTTGTTTTGATTGAAGAAGCGCAGAAGTGGTTCAAAACAAACCTATAACTAAACATTGGAAGACGCAGCAATTGCTGTTCACGACTAAGAAACCAGTCCATCTGGGAAGGTAAGTTTACTAGGTTTTCACGTAGAGTACACCTGTAGCAAGCTATCAGCAATATACTTCATTTGCAGAATAAAATGTATAGTGAATGAGACTGCAGCCAAATTGACTTACTACGCACGTTTTCATAGAGTAGCAACTTATGGAATAATTATGGTATGGGGGAGCCTCTTCGGAGCTTACAAAAATATTTTCACAACAGGAAAAAGCTACCAAAGCCATAACTGGAGTGTCACAATAAACAAATTGCAAACCACTCGCACTCCACAAAAAATTAAAAATATTTTTTATTTTTGCTTGCCCCAAATAGCAGAATAACTTTACCTACAGAGAAATAAAAATTGTACAAAAGTTGCTAATAGATCCATGGGTAAAAAAAATTACAAAAAAATGACTAAAAAAACATTGCCATAGAAATGGCGGTCTATTCTTTTGATGAGTTTTTACAATCGATTTTGTGACTTTTTAGTTAATTTTATATGGTAATTGATGCTGGTGGTAATTTATTACTTATAATTTATAATTTTATAATTTAATTACATGACTTTGTAATTTTAAGAAAAATGTTGTTTTATTCTAAGGAAATCCCTTACATCCAATATTAATATTAACTTCAATAGTCTATAATTGAACAAGTTAACTAAACAATAATATTCAATAATATATTAATTGAGCTTTCAGCGTAGTTTAACGCTTTCATCAGAATGTTTATTAATATTTAACGCTTGAAGCGTTAAATTACGCTGAAAGCTCATTAAAAATATTATTAAATATGTTTAGTTAACTTGTTCAATTATAGACTATTAAATTTAAATATTTTACAAGTTTTTTTTCACAAGTAACCTTGTACTGGGTCATTCTGGTACAGGGTCGTCCTAAGATATACGACGCCTCTGGGCCACTAAAATTAATGCGCTCTTCTTCATAAGAAGACACAAATACAAAATGGAAAAAGTCAATTTATTACTATTACACTAAAAAAAAACATCAAAGTGCCAATAAAAATTATAGCTATAGTTCACAGCGACAGAAGAAAGTCCGAAACCAGAAAAGAATCAATAGAAAGAATACAGATAGATATGACAGAAATTAACAAAGAAAGCGCCATTATAAATAATACCGTGCAACACCTTTTGAAAAAAGCACGCCCGTGTGCTGAAAATAAGGAAAACCATTTTGAAAATTTATTAAAATAAATTTTGTGAAATTATTTTTTTTACCTACTCTTTTTTCATTATTTTCAGAATTTCTGTGAAAACGGTTGGTTTCCCAAAAAAATTTATTGGACTAAAGTTGTAGCCCGTTAAATTCCCTATACGGTTTGAGCCATCAGTTTTTCTTTCTAAGACGTTTTGTTTAAGAGATACGGAATTCGCAAAAAAAATTAATACCTGAATTTTTTCTCTTAATTTAATTTATAACTCGAAATCTGTTAATTCTGACGATAAGGGGTTATAACCTAATTTGTAGATAAGCGAATGGTCTTTAAAATAGTTTTACTTCATTAAGCCTAAAAAATCAATAATATCGGAGTTATTGCCGTTTGAAATCAGAAATTTGCCTTTGGGGAGGCCCCCCAAGGGTTTGAACTAGGACAAAAATTTTATTTAAAGATTTAAAAAAAGTGTCTTTTATCACCACCTCAGAGGTTCTCTACGGTCACGGGAACACCTGGAATATAAAATATTCATATCATTTAATTTGCTCTATCCAAAAGAAGATCGTAAATATTTTTTTTATCCTTTTTAGGACTAAAAAAGATCAAAATTAAAATTGCCACCTTAAAAGGCTTGCACTCCGGGGCTGTAGCCCATTTAGTCCTGTGCTTAGTTCTGATACCCATAAGAAAAACTGGAAAAGTCCTTCCATCTTACCTTGTAATTATTGAAGGTTACATAAATTTAATATTATTATATTATTATATTTTACGTTTTCACTTTCACTATATCTTAGAATTTCTAACTTTAAAATCTTAAAAATATGTGTTCAAGATTTAGTCGTCATATACAGTTTGAAAAACCCATTTCCATACTAAAGTATGGAAAAATTTTATTTAATTGCATTGATATTGTGTAAAACTGGTCAATCCTGAATTGGACGGTTGCAATGTTTGTTGCTGCTGCAGGTGTCGAATTAATAACTTTAAACGACAAGAAGAATGGAAGTCCTCGGCGGTAGCGAAAGGCTAAATTGAAGAATCAGTAGAGAAAAACGGAATCAAGAAATTAAAAAAGTTTATACCTTTTAGTTGTCCTTTAAAACCAGAATAATAAATATGATAGTTGAGATAGAAATAGTTTTAATCAAACAACTAGATACATTTCTAAATAAACATCATCGCAATAAGACACCGCAACCAGTGTCTTAAAGAGCATTCGGCAGTTAGGTGCACGTTATCAGTTTCAAGGTCGTTCGAAATAATAATTAGTTATATTTAATTTTTCAATTGCTAGTAGAAATCTTATTCCAAATCAAATTCCTTAAGGTTTTTTTGAGACTAATAAATTTTTCCTTGATATTTTCTCATTTATTACTGATTTTAGAGATGATTCTGACTACCGGTGTCTTTCGTTTTAAATAAAATTATGATGTTTATTTAGAAATTTAGCTACTTTAGATTAAAACAACCCCTATCTAAACTATCATATTCCTTATTCTAGTTTTAAAGGTCAACTAAGAAGGTATGCTTTTTGACAAAAGTAAAATACTATTCCCGAAAACATGTTTTAAAAAAATAAAAGATGGGATCAAATAGAATCCGTTCTAGAATTTCTCTCTCCCGGACAACTCAAGAATAATTTGTTGCTCTTTCTGATTTGTTATTAACTTTGCCAATTACCGTTATCTTGCATTCGTGATATATTTTGTTAAAATTTTCTTAATGTTTATATAAGTTTTTTAAAATATGAAATATTGAATTTAAATTAATAAAGAATTTAAGGTTACTGTCAGAATTTCCTCATCACGAATTTTAAAATTTCAACTGCACTATAGGAAAGGACAATTTTCTGTGTATAATGCAACAAAAATTTTTTTGGATTATTCATTAGTTTTCGAAAAAACGGCATTTTAAAGTTATTAAAAGTAGGTAGTTGTAACCCGATACACCCCGTTGCAACGTGTCGAGCCACAGTCAACTCGCACGTTCCGTTCCTATTCTTCATTTTGTTGACGGTACGAGTGCTTTAATAAACTCTTAATGTTGTCGTCAGTCGCGGTCGACACCCGGACGAGTTCTATGGCTTCGAGTTCCACCCTTGGCGAGTTCTGTCATTTTTCAGGGATATTTTTAAATTATTTCACCTTACACAAATATGTCTAATCATGCAGCCGTGTTAAAAGGTGTATCTAAAATACATGTAAATTTAAATTTTTCAAATTCGATTTTTTCGAGAACTAATTTATAATCCAACAAAATTTTTGTTCTAGTATGCTCAAAAAAGTGTCCTCTTTCGTATAGTGTAGTTGAAATTTTGAAATTCGTGATGAGGTTTTTCTGACAGTTCCCGAATTTAATATCAAAGTAATGAGACGAAGAAAAATTAATTGCTATTAGTAAAGACAAATTTAAAAAACTAACGATTATTATCAGAAAATTAATTAGAAAATATAATTTTTAGAAAAAAATTAAATGTAGAAAAATTATGCAAATAACTGAAATAAATTAGAATTTAATGTATAATTTTAGTAATAATTTAGAAGTGGAGCGCAACGTACGTTCATCAAAATTTAAGTTGTTGACTCAACTGAACAAATATATAAGCATTTAGCAGTTTAGTTTTTATCATCAATTTTGTTAATTTTACTATTTCTTCTCATTTATAATTTTGTTTTTCAAATTGTTTACTCAATTTGTTTACCTAAATTACAAATTAGTAAGACCACGAATTATTGCCATTTGCAGAAAAATAGAAAATTATTTTATTTATATATTTTTTTAAATAGATAGTTTTAAATTGATTTGGAAAATCGAATAATAGTTTATTATTTAAATTTAAGGGGTTGCAATGCAACAAAAATACAATTATATAAGTAATTAAATTAATTGTAAATATAAAATTGTGCGATTTAAAAAAAATTATACAATTCGCGCAATGGCAATTTACATTTGGATTTTTTTTCGAGATTTTCAATTTTGAATAACAATATAAAATGTCTAGTAGTGACATCTATTATGGAATAGTAACACTATCTAGTAAAAGCGTTGGGCTTTATTTAACATAGGGGACGGAGGCTTAACAGTAAACTGTTTTTCTGTTTTCCTTCACCTAAAATAAAAGGAATTTATTCCATCACATGAACTGAGCTTCTCGTGCTATTTTTAGGTGGACATGAGAGTAACATGGTAGGTATCATCCATGGTGAGAAGATAGCAATGCAAAGCTAAGCAGCAGTTGTAAGCTACGAATAATCATTTTTAGATGTCGCCCTATGTGTGAAATTCTTACTAATTCTATAACTGACAGTATTAAGTATATTAAGATATTGATTTTTCTAGACGTCTTTAAGGGCTGTAAAATATACTTTGTAGAATATAACACCTATGTGTGTAATATATTAATACATGTTAATAATATAATACTAATAAGAAATTAATATATTAATTATTATTTTTAATCGTTACATTTATATTATACATTATATAATCGAAAAAATATTAACCCTGGATACAGAAGGTGATGTTGTTGATGCATATTTGACAAGGTGGCGTCATATATGACACTAAATTATTTCCTTATTACAGGGTCTTGAAATTCGGAAAAAAACACATGTATTTTTATAGATACCTTATTTAACGCATTATTAACAATGAACAAATAATATATTATTTAACGAGCATTATAATGTAGGCTTTATGGCCTACGAGGATGAAGTTTATACGCGAGTCGTAGGTGACAGACTAAAAATGAAATGCCCGTGTAACCGGTGACACCACAAGGTGTCCAGGGTTAATGAGACGAATGTTTCGGTCATAATTAAAAATTTTTTGTTTTTAATACAATAAATTAAGATAATTTTCTTCTTTAAATGCAATAGGATTAATTTGTACCGCGTTATAAGAAACTCAGAATTAGTACAAACGCATTGTACCGCGTTATATGGGAACTACGTTAAATGAATTTCAGAAATAAGTAAATTATAAATCATATTGATTAGATCTGCGTTAAATGAAAATTGCGTTCTCAAAAAGTATTACCCCAATTGCCATAATAATTCTATTTGCTATATTTTGAAATTTTGAACTCTGAAAAATATTTTTGCCACGCTTTCAAATATACGGATTAGTTGATTAAATATTATTTGGTGTAACACAAAACTAGTTGTTTCAACAAATATTTTTTTCCATTTGTTATCATAAAAAAAGAAAATTAATACAATTTTGTTATCTGAAATAAAATATTTTATTCAACTAGCATATATTTTTGTTGTCAGAAATGTAACATTTGTTAATAAAAAATTCAACAAATCTAAATTTGTTAGTGGCGAATAGTCATTATTATAAGTCGTTCATTACTAATTGTTTTAGTTGAGCCAACAAATTAATGTTTAACAAAAATCACTTTGTAGTAGCAACAAATTTTTAGTTGAAGCTATTGCGAGTAAAATTATTTATAGATACTATTAAATTTTTATCCTAACAAGAAATTTTTTTTCAGAGTGTGGCAATTGAAAATATGGTAATTACAATTTATAGCAAAAGAATCATGGCAATTCGGATTAAATCTATTCTAAGCACAAAATTAATTTTAAGTAGAAAAAAAGACCTAAAAAATGAATTAAATTTATTTAAAATTAAAATTAAGCAGCTAAAATTCGTTATTTTAATATTTTGTTTAGTTTGTTTATTTTAATTTTAAGTAGTTTGTATGTTGGATGAACCCGCGTTATATCTAAACTTTCCGCGTAAAAAGAGAATCTCACTGCAGCTATCAGCGACTACTTACCAAAAATTCAGCCAATGGTAGTGGTTTATTTTTATTATTTGCACCAAATAAGTTAGTTAAATTTTAGTTAATGTTAGTAAATCTCCGTAGTGAGACTACGACTTAATAGGTAGAATTACTATAAATTTGCTATAATTTTAACAATTTAAACAATTTTAATATTACAAAAATTAATTTGGTTAGCAATTATTTGTGTTTTCCTTTGATGTTACTAAATTAATTTTTTGTATTATTTGCCTGAAAAGCATACAATAACGTTAAGCAAAACGTCGGCAGAAAAATAAAATTTTTAGTCATATAATGCACTAATAGGGTGGCCAGCTTCTTCTGGAGGGAAACACGGACGTAAAAGTCTCGGTTTTAGTCGATACTCGGTTTGGAATTAAACCCAAGATTGTTACAGCAAAAAATTAAAAATATTTAAATATTATCAATTTGGTTTTAGATTATCTTGGTAATTACAAATTAATCATATCAAATTTTTAGAATAAACCAAAAAATGCACAAGAAATATTAATCTTTCTATGTTTTAAGTAAAATAAAACAATATACTACTACTATATTGTACATTTGGTACATTTTACACATAATCAATAGATAAGTGGTTTAAGTAGTGTAACTCGATATTAATCATATCAAATTTTTAGCATAAACCAAAAAATGCACAAAACACTTTTTCAAAAACTAAAATGTTTAAGTTATCACAATATATAAATACACTGTATGTATATTATCGCAAACGTTTTCACCATACTATGGCATCATCAGGCGATGAACTTAAACATTTTAGTTTTCGAAAAAGTGTTTTGTGCATTTTTTGGTTTATTCTAAAAATTTGATATGAACATTTTACACAGTTTTAGATTTTTAATAAATTTTGTTAATTATAAACTTAAAAAACTTGGCTGCTTGGAATCACTTAAATAAATAAAATTTGAATAGGTATTTAAATTTTAACATTATCAGAACCGACTGAATTTTTGATAAATCAAAAAAACCGAATTAACCCAAAGCTTAAAAAAGTGAAAATATTTGAAAATATCATGAAAACATGTGAACACAATTTTCTATCTTGGCCTCTTCTTTGTTTTCTTAATTTAGGACTACGTTCTGTTATTAACATGTAATGTACCAAATTTACATTTGGCATTCATCGATTTTGGAACACTTGCATATATTTTAGTAAGGTGGTAACTTTCCTAGATGCATATAGCCCATAGGTGGAATTTAGACTTTAGATCACGTCGATTGCGTGTCGATTTAGCCTTATACCACATTTATGTAGTCTGTGCATTACTCTCGGTATCTGTTTTATGCATATTTGTGTTGTATTAACTACCAAATGTACACAAAAATGTACATTTTACATGTTCACATTATTTTATTAAATATTTTGATTCATTAATAAACTTTTCGTGTACTTTTTAAATACCAAGAGGTGTAATAAAAGTCTTATTAATAAATAAACGTTTGTATAAAAAAATAAAGATTTGTTCAATAAAAGTTGGAATTGCTATATGGAAGAGCATCATGTTGACAAGTGCGAAACAGAGACTTTATGTATTCAATATTAAACAAAAAGCTGCAAGAGTGGCCGCCATTTTCCTGAAATCCACACAATAAAGGCAAAAAAAAAACAAAAAAGACAATAATATAATATTCTCTTATTTCGGTATTTGAGTTTAACGATGACAAGAAAATTTGGTTAGTGTCAGAAAATCGGACCTACGATTTCAAAAATTTTATCTACACTATAGGAAAGAGGACAATTTTCTGAGTATGTTAACACAAAATTTTTTTAGGGTTATACAATAGGATTATCCACCCTAGGTGAGTTCTGTCATTCTTCAGGGATATTTTTAAATTGTTATGTGTTAGGTAAAAAAATAAAATAGGTCCAGAGAGGGCCGAAGGCGTCCAGAAGATCTGTTTTATATTTTGCCTTACTCAAAAGGCAAAAAGGTTAAAAGGTGTATCTAAAATACATGTAAATTTTACATTTTTAAAATCGATTTTTTTCGAAAACTTTTGCCTTATCCTACAAAATTTTTGTTCTAGTATGCTTAAAAAGGTGTCCTTTTTCTTAGTGTGTAGATAAAATTTTGAAAATCGTGGGTCCGATTTTCTGACATCCCGAAAATTTAATAAAAAGAACTACGTATAATAAAGAATAAACGAAAAGGATATTATGGTATTTCAGTTAAACGTAGCTTCTCCCGGTTTTCACCATTGTTTGGTGGATGTGTTCTGTTCAAATATTTCATTTATTTATTTTTACTTATTTTCGCCTATAATTCTAAACATGCAGATTTTAGCGTGAAGAGTGTTCTTTACTTATTTAAAACTTTAGCAGGAATCGTCAAAGCTATAAAGCAAGAAAAGAAAACACTGTACAGTTTTTATAATTATTTTAATTGATTTTTATAAAACTTTTAATTGGAGAAATTTGATTTTTGAATGTTTTTTTTTTATTTTCTGCTTTTTAGGATTTTTCAAATTTATTTTAAAATTGATCAGCTATTCTTGGTCTAAAAATCATAAATTTGTTATAATAAGGGTAATATTTATGTGACATTTCTACTTTTCTTTTTTTTAATTAACACCAAATAATTGATCTGCATGGTGTTAAATAACACGATGGCAAATAACATTAAAATTAAAGATTGGATCAACCTCAAAGGGTAATATAGAGTGTTCTTCTAAAATGTTAATTTTTCTTCTTAAATAAAATTGTGACAACTCTTTAACTACAATAATTGAGACCCACCGCTCAATTAAACCACCAAACTCAAAAAACTTTTTTTTAAAAAAACAATTCATCAAAAATGTGGCTAAAGCTAACAAAATCAAACATCGAAACAAAATCTTTACATTTTTGCTCACTTAAAATTCAAACAAAAATCCTCAAATAAAAAACTATTAGATAACAATAATATTGAATAGTAGGAAAATACACGACAATATATAGGCAAATTAATTTAAAGTTCTTAAAACCATTTCATTGTATACAATATCATAAACAATTATATTCATGATAAGAATTAAAAGTTTATAAAAATTTGTCGACAAAATCCAAAAATATCGCAAAGCAGCAAGAAACTCTAGACATTCCGAATCAGTAGTAAATCAGACGAACCTCGTAAAAACACTCATCGAGAAGCATTTAATTTCAATTTAAAATTTTTCAACGACTCGTTAGTTCTTGTCCGCCGGCAAATTGTAAATGCGTATTCCCATACAAATTAGACTTATATCTGTGACGCTGCGAAACGGTGCTCAGGACATAATAGCGCTGGTCCAGCATATCTAGTGATCAGACCGTGAACATCTACGTATCGCAAGAATTTCTCTCATTTATATTATTGCTAATTCACAAATATTTTTACAAATATAAATAGCAACTGAAATGGCAAAAGCAAAATTGCAAAGTTCTGAAAGTTAGAAATTATACAAGTTCAGTCTACTCACACCAGTCATAGCTTAAATCAAGATGCCGCAAAAGACCAATTCGTACGCCAACAGGACTGAAGGGGATTAGAAACTTATTAATTTCGGAATGTAATTCAACGTTTTACCCACGACTATGGCCAAAACCACAAGTAAAAATTTTTGTTTTGAAAAACGTCAGATTTGACAAATTTTTTTTTATCAAGAATACTGATTTTGAGCTGAAAACAAATTCATTTGTGTATTATTAATTCTAATCTGAGATGGTCATTAGCCTAGTTTGTTAGCTGAATAACTGCTGACATTAAGGTACTCGGTTCGAATCCGGGGAGAGTCTAAAATTTCTTATGATCGTCTCCGTGCTTCGGAGGGCACGTAAAGCCGGCGGTCCCTCTGGGTTGATGACTTACCTTCATCAACAACAAAAACCAGAGTTTACTGGCACATCTGAGATAAGCCTAGCAAGCTACCTTAGATGAAAAACAATAAATATGCTCATAGCACTAATAGTAACTTCAGAACATCACCGAGGTTGCTGTTAAGTAAAAACAGATCGCAGACCTATTTAAAGAAGAAGAAGAATCCACTAGTGTATTAAAAGGCCTCTATTCCACGAAAAACGAACGTATTAAACCTTCCTAATATAGTGGGCACGAGGCGCAGCCGAGAGTCACATCTTTTCGAGAGGATTATAGGCTTGTTAATTCCCGAATGTAATTCAACGTTTTATCCAGAACCATAGCCAAAACCACAAGTAAAAATTTTGGTTTTGAGAAACGTCAGATTTGACAAATTGATTTTGACCAATACTTACTGATTTTGAGTTGAAAACTAATCCACTAGTGTATTATGAATTCTAATCCACTAGTGTATTAAAATGCCTGTAATCCACGGAAAACGGACGTATTAAACCTTCCTAATATAGTGGCCATGGATAAAAATATAAAAACATGATATTGAAATGGCTGTCAATATTATATTTATCATAGATCGCTTTTATTCAATAGAAAATCTAGCAAACCAAAGTATAAAATCTGAATATAACCTTAAATTATATTATATCAAACTTGACAGACAGTCACAAATTCACAATAGAAACTATTTTTACTATAATTATTATGCACGCTAAGAGCTAATGTAACCTTTTTTTAACGCATCACTGGGTATCATTATTATTATCGATATACCATATTTTTAAATTCACCTACTTATCACAAATTTACTTTAGTTCGTCTTTGTTGCACCAATGTTACTAGTTATTAATTTAAAAATACCGCGATATTGTCGTGATGCATTTTCGTAACGCATATCCGTTGCATTGTCGAATTTACCTCTAGTCGCGCCTAAAGAAGTTTTACTTCAAAAAAACCTTATAACAGCTTTCAAAGATAACACACAATACTAAGTTTACGTACTAATGACCACAATAGTTACCGCATCGAAGATTATCCCGTAACTGAAGACCAAGAAACCACTGCAAACCATGCAACTGCAATTTAACTATGTCTTATAAAAAACATAAATCATTGTGAAAGATAATAAATACTGTTTTTTCATAATTCAAAAAAAATAATTTAAACAAAATATATCTTAAGTATATCCCTTCTTCTTTTTCTTAACGCAAGACTACATCCTGTTTTTTTAATGTGATATACCAAATTTACTCTTGGCATTCAAGGTTCTTTTAGCATTTGCATATATTCTGGTAAAGTGCTAACCTTGCCAGATGCATAGCCCTTAGATCAAACTCGGAATTTTTTATATCACAGCAGTCTCCCGCTCCGTAGCATGTTGATTTAAGCCTTACACCACAGTGCTGGTTATATTTATATATCATATTATTATTTATATTATATAATATTTAGATATTATATTGAAATGATATTTTATAAAAAAAAAATACCAGAAATTGTTTTTAAAAACTGTCAATCAAATTTATTTTTACACTTTAAAATTTTTAGGCTTTGTTTAAGGATAAAACTTATAATTTAAAATTAACTCCAAAATTAAAATTGAATAAATAAAATCGTTCATCCGAAATATATCTGTTTTAATAATCAAAAATAAAATCCAAAACTTACAATAAAAATAATTTTAACTACGGCCATGTTTGGCCAAAAATATTTCTAAAGAATTAAAATCGCAATATTCAAAATAAAAATCACAATTTCTAAAACTTTTCGTATAAAATATACTCAAATCTAAAGAGCCAAAAATTAATCAAGCGCTCCGGTAGACACGTTTGGCAAAAAAGCTCCTACTCTGCTCAGTTTTCCGCCAACCTTATAATAATAATAAATGCGATTATTTCATATGAAACATGCCAGCTCCTTTTGAGTTGTTTATAGTCAGTTTTCAGAAGTAGACTACTCCTCATCCTACTTCTACATCTCCTAAATTTACAAACTAGTATGGGATTTAGTATCCAATACTATTCTTTTCCAAATTATCCTGTCGTTACATTTTCTTTTCTAGTTATTTATTCTAATTTTTTTCATATTCTTCTCCACTCAATCTATTCATTTCATTCTGGGTCTTCCTCCCCCTCTCTCTCTCTCTCTCTTCACTTGGTCTCCATCTTAATACATTCTTTATTGTACTGGTGTTGTCTCTTCTTTTTATGTGTCCCAACCATCTTAATCTCTGGAACTTGATAAATCTCACAATATCTTCACCATTAACTTTCTCCATTAATTCATTATTTTTTGTTCTTCTTCTATACAGGTTTGGTGCAATCATTTTAGGTCTTATTATTTTCCTTAATACCTTTCGTTTAAAAACTCAAGTTAGATTTTCTTCTTTCTTAGTCATGCATAGCACCTCAGACGCATAGGTCACCGTTGGTCTTATCAGGGTTTTGTACACTTCCGTTTTTGTATCCTAACTTATTTTATTATCATTTAGTAGTTTTTTATTTGCATAGAATTCTCTGTATTCACTTTGAATTTTTTCTTTAATTTCTTTGCTTCGTATTCATTCATTACTATTATTACTACCATTCAGGGGCGGTTCTACCATAGGAACTGCAGAGCTGCAGAACCGCCAAATATCAGAATGAAGTGTACCAAATTAATTATTACTTATTAGTATAACCACCACATTTCAAATTATTTCAATAATTGAAGACTAATCAATTTTGGTTTCAAAGCGCGCTTCTTATGTGCCTTGAGTTATAAGTACTTTTATCAGTCAGTCAAATAAGTACTGTAATAATTAATACAAGTCCGTTACGCTTTCGAAATCACTGTTTAACTTCGATGTGCTGGAAATGATTCTGAACATGAAATGACGCGAGCTATCGGGTGGAATCGTATCCATACCAGTATACATCGTGGTGTTAGGACAATCCTAACACCACGGTATACACTACAAATTGAGCTGCATCTTATGCAGAATTACATGCCGTATTTTTGTAATATAATTTAAAATTTGACTTATGAAAACAACTAGTAAGTTAATTTTTGTTCATTGATTGTTCAACAACATGGTTAAACAATAAAATGCAATAGTTTAATACTCGTAATATAGTGTAATTTGAAAATTTAGTACAAATTATAATTTTACCAAGTTTCTTATAAATACTATTATCAAAATAGAAGTAAAATTATTTTTTGGCAGATCCTATATTAGAAACTCAAAATGAAATTACGTTTAATTATTAATATCAATAAAATTAAAATTATGTAGGTTTTTTCTACAATAATGTTTATTATTAAACTCGCAGATTTAAAGATATAGGAACAACCCACCAAACGTACAACCGTTCTGCTCATATTTCAGCTCTGGTTTACGAACATATACGATTTTATTTTAAACACATCTTGCGTTATGAACTTTAATTGAAATTATGAATATCGAAGATAGTATCTTATACCTACTAGTACATAAAATAAATGCTTATGAATATTAAATGAAGAAAAAATAAAAAGAAATATTACTAATATTTTTAACACAACTTCTCTCATAAGCTGTACTTAATAAAATTTTTTCGAAAATTAGGATTGCAATTTATTGTAAAAATGTAAAATCATATAAAGTAATACATTCTAGATAAGTGTTGTACGTTTAATATTTAAAAATGTGCAATAAGTAAATTTATTTTTTGAGATTGCCATTTTCTGATATCTTGCCATTTTTATAATGCAGAACACCCAAGAATATTTTTCACGAGCCGCCACTGCTACCATTACTTCTACATTACTACATTACTTCCATTACTACTTATTTGTATTCAGAGGTATTTGAAAATTTTTACACTTTTAAAACATAAGTCATTAACTTTCAGCGCCTTCTCTCTTTTATCTGTTTTTTTTCCACATTTCATGTATTTAGTCTTGTCCTCGTTTATCTTCAGTTCTATCTTATTAATCTCGTCATTCATCCTTCTAAACATTTCCTCTAATTTTCTTTTTGATCTTGCTACGTTTTTTGTGCTTTTTTTAAGTTTTGACTGTTTTCCAGTTTTTCAAACATTCATTAAAAAATTTGTTACCCAAGTTTTTCTGTATATAATTATGTTCCTTTTAGTTGCAGTTTTTTAATGGATATTTTTGATGAGGAGTAAGGAATGAGCGATAGATACCGAATATGAAGTGATTATTCTTTAAAATATAGAAGATAAAAATAGAAGATAAAAATAACAGATGAAATTATTAGTTAGATAAGTAGCTAGTAGACTTAATTTAATAGATAAGCAGAAAAAATAATTAGAAACAATACGGAAATTTAAAAATTTCAAATAAACAGCGTAATGACTATCTCTTAGAATAGAACCGGCTCAAGAAAGTTTTTCTCTTGACTAAGGTTAAAATTTTTTTTTATAAAAAAGTTAGAGAGAAGCATAATAAAATTCAAATTTTTCAGGCATTCCATCTAAGCCACATGCCGCACTACTGCCCAATTGACTAGTAGTTTCAAGCACCTCATTTTTGGTCATAACAGTACAGCTGTTCCAATTAATACGACCGATTTTAGGCTTTGTGTGAGAGTATCACTTAAAACATTTGCAACCAAACCAAGATCGCGATAATCCTACTACGTAACTCAATTTCAATAATACAGAATGCTTTCTTAAAATTTTATTCCTACAAGCACGTAATATTGACGAGATCACCGAATTGTAGTTTAATTGTGCCTTTGCTTAGATTTCTGGTTTAATTAGTAGGCTTAGTATACAATTACATCATAGCGGGTTCAGCGCAAGAGATGCTGCATATTAAAATAAAATTAATATATTTCGTGTATTTCATTTTAATTGTGATAAGACTGCCCAAAATTTGTCTAACGGTCTAGTCCAGACCTGCTACAAAAGAGGTCTAGGGTTAATAAATTAGGCGAAATATTGCGAAATTAATTCATTTTATTTATTTATACAATATTATACAGTATACATATTATTACTTTATAAGCAGATATTTGAGATGTTCATGCTAACTAATCGTAAGCTGCTGCTTTAATGACAAGCGTGGGAACAATCACTACGCTACTAATAGACGATCAAGATAGTAATAGCTATAGTACTAATTATTAATATTAAAGCTCTGGATCTGAATACAATAGCAAACTGAAACTTTTTCAGTTTAGTCATATTGTTTGATATAAAAGATAAAATTTTAATTTAGTATAGCAGATATTATTATGGTATATTTTAAATTAAATTGGTGATGGGAATGGCAATATAATCTCAGTTAATTAAATAAATAAACGACGTTTAAGAGTTCTAATTTGCTAGAAATTGAGACGCACAGTTTGATTCTGCGTTGTTTTCGAAAGCATTGTTAACCAACCACCGTTTATATTTCACAATAGATGGTTAAACGACGGCGGCGCCGCCTCTAGCGTCGGATTGGGACGCTATGGGACAATAGGAAGTAGACAAGAGCATTGTTATTTTAAGCGCAGACGCATGAGAAACAATAAACTTGCAAACAACGGCAGGCGTGGTTTTATATAGTGAGTATTGTTCATTTGTCTGCTCTTTAACCAATCTTTTTTAGTATTTCACATTTACAGGTACATACATTACATTATATTACTCACTTACAATTTTGAAATATATAGTTTTCTTCAGCGATGACTGAGCTGGTTTCTAATCATGATCGTAATAATGTTCTATTTTAAATATTGAATTAACATGTCTGTGGCTATTACAATCCAATAATTATTTTACATAATATTATAATTAATTAGATGTATCATAATCTGAAACCATCAAGGAATTTTGCAAATTAACAGCGTATGGTTTGACTAGAAACTCTTCTCTAAGAGAGTAGCCTTGTGCACGCTTGCCTGAGCGATGCTTAATTAAAAATATATAGTCAAACTATTCTAAAACTTTTTGTTTTTGATTATGTATCAACGAATCTACCATAGAGAATAATTTGAGTAAAATCGATAACGACCTTCAATGCTTTCATCATAATTGCCCATCCAATGTACAAAATCACATGAAAACAAAAGTAGGTCGATTAACGTAGTATGTCCCTGACCCATAATTGTCATGAATGATCAACGTTGGGACAGAAAATTATAAATATTCATTAGATTTATTGATTATTATTAGTAGTAGTACTTAGATTTTAAATTTATAAAATTGTTATAAAACGCAGCTAGATTACTTGAACTGGCAAGCAGCTTGCAGTTTTAAATTAACATAAAGTTGACTAGCTACGAGGAAGGCAGAACACGGCAATGAACATTCTAGAACAACTATATAGTAATTTGAATTGTTCCTTAATTTTGTTTTTTTCGAGATTTCCTTTCTTCTCCATCTTATAAAGATTCAATTAATCAAGTGATACATTTTAGCTTTCCGCATCTTTCTTCTACTATATCTTTATGTTGTTTCCCATTATTTTAGAAATCACTTCTGTTATTGCTTCCAGATCTTTAGACGGAAACATTCACGGTGACTTTCTCTGTCGGCGACAATTAATTAAAGAGAGTGCGTTATAATTAAAAATCTTCGGGTTGTTATCGGGCAAACAGCCGAGGATATCTTCATACCATATCTACAAAGCTTCGAAGCTCCCATTAAACCGCTGACCAAAATCTTACACACCAATTTCATTTTTTTGTTTCTAATTTCTGCAGTTAGTTTCTTTGTATTGCCTTTGATAGCATATTTAAACCATTTCGGCAATTATTCGGCTATATTAACGACTTTCTGTATATAGCATCATTCACATCCACGTAACGTACATTGCGGACATACAAGACATAACACGAGGAAAGTTGAAATGCATGGTTTCAAACGCCACCAGTGACATTCGTACAAAACATAGTCTACATGAAGTAACGAAACAAAGAGTTCGGTCAACTTAAACTTCTACGTTATGTTTTCTATGTTTGACCAATGAGATGCGTTCATTTTACGAGGCAACGCCCCTGTTTTAAAATTAAAAATTTTTAGGTGAAGTTTACACTTTCGACATTTAAACGTTTAGGTTAAATTACAGCGTGACGTGTGTTTCTTGTACGTGTGTTTTTTATTAAAATTTGGCTGATTATGAATGACGAAAAATTTATAGATCTGATACATTTGTATCCGTTTCTCTACGATCGTAGAGAAACCGATGCCGTAGTCAACCGATCGGGCAAACGCGTTCTTCACGTTTCTATTATGGTATTCACACTTTCTGGTATATTTAACACGTTGTAAATTTACCACACATTTATACCATATCTGGGAACACACCTCATGGTATTGGGTCTTGTATTTTAACTTTAAACCTTACTTTCGGCACAATCAACTGTTACTTTAAATCAGCTGTGTGCACTTCGCCATATTAGAAGTAAAAATACAACTATGCAGAAAAGCGGCGCACTTAACTTTACCACACTAGAAATACGTGGTCGAGGGCTACTTACGAATACCACGAAGTATGGTATTTGCTTTTATGGGAGATTACTACACAGTCAAATAACACCCTGGTAAACTTGGTATATTTACCACGGGGTAAATTTACCACGGGATATACCAGAGAGTGTAAATACCCTTTATGTTTTCTATGTTGATGTGAATGACAAGTCATGTTTTGTACGTATTATGTCTTGTATGTCCGCTACGTACGTTACTTGGATGTGAATGACGCTTAAATCTACTCGGGTAGGGGAGTGTAATGTGATAAAATTAGTTTTAGAGAGGTATCTATATTTTATAGCTTTCAACAAAAAAATGTTTTGTTTTATTGTTCGTTTCCAAACCTTTCTTTTGTCATACTGACGGTTATCTTTTTGAGCATTGGCTATTTCTTTAACCCAGTGGCGCAGGCAGGATTTTGTTATGGGGGGGCTAAAGGATGCGAGCGAAGCGAACTGTGCCGAAGGCGTGCGCTGCAGGCGAAAATTTTTGGAAAAAGGAGCGTGGTCATCTTATTTTCGAGTATAATTATTGTGTTACCACTGTTACCTACCTTAAATTGAAATGAGAATTAAAGAACGGCATTTCCGAAAAAACTCAGGGCGAAAGATTTATCATTAATTTTTGTTGCCAATCTTCTTATTATAATATATCTTTCCTTATTTTCAATAAATAGCAGTCATTAAGATTAAGAATTGAAACTGATTGCTAATCATCCATAGTGAAGTTATTTTGTATTTGAAATTTCAGTCAACACTAAAAATTCTTTGACCACGCCTCTACCTGGCTCCCCCTCCTTGCGTCGGACCACCATTGTTAGCCCTTAAGTATAACAAAGGCGGCATCTCACAGTAGTGTCCATAGGCGACAATTTGATAAATCCGTCCCTGAGGCCCGAAGATGCCAGACCTAAATTAACTGGTTTGGCTGATTAGCTGTCTGGGGGGGGGGCTATAGCCCCCCTCGTGGCTGCGCCACTGCTTTAACCGTTTCTTTGCTTATTGTATGCAATGTACCTATTTTCTTTTTTGTTCTGTAGATATTCTGTCTATTTGCTTCTTTATTTCTTTATCTGCTTATTGTGTCGTCACTGCAGCATGTAGCTAGGTTATTTTTTGTTACTTTCAGTTTTCAATGCTTTACAAATTCTTCTGCTGCTTACTATACCTTCCCCTAAGCTATTTATATACGTATGTATATGTAAGAAACTTAATCTTTCGTTTAATCATTATAATCACTATTCATTCATTGCGACTATGATATTAACAGTAATTATATGTATCTGATTACAGGTATAATAAATAGTGTAAATTACCTACATACATAGAAATGTAGCTAATTTTTTTCGTAAATTTGATTTATACCCAGTATAGGCATTACTATGCTTAAGCTATACATTTCCAGAAAGTATTATAGTTTTTTCAATTAAAAATTTAAATTAAGATGGCTATAAATTGTTGTAGAAACACCGCTAATCAATAATTATTGTAGTTTCTGTATCAAAAGAAACTTAAATTTACATAATACCGCTTTAAGTTAATTCAACTTTTGCATACATAAGCAATCTTTGATTTATGTTACTATACCGTGTGTTTAGTGCAAGAATATTAAATACATAAGATTCATTGTTAAAAAAATAAATCTTTAAATATATTCAATTTCAAATAATATAAAATTTCCAACCTGAAAACCGGATATTTCTTATAAATAATCCGCATCTACTTAGTCATTAATATTCTTCTTTTGTTGTCCTAGGATAAATGATGAACATTTTTTCCCTCTATTATGAAGTAATCCTTAACAACTTTATCCAAACTCGATAAAATTTATAAAAAAAAAAAAAAACTTTATATATAGACGTCGCCGTACAGGTTTTGAATAAAAGGATTTTTTAAAAGAAATCCATTGTTGCATGCCATTTTATTAACATCATTTTCAACTCGAATCATTTGTGGTGACTTTTAATGATTCTGTTCTAACAATGAAAAGTTTCAAAGAATAATAGTGATAAAGGTCAAAAAATTATTCGAACAATATTCTGAGTCACAAAATTTATTACCACGATTAATTTTGGACGATTAACAAACCGTGCGAACAATATAAAAAATTTATAAAAGAACAACAAATTTTTTAACATTTTATAATCTTGCTGAATTCCAAATGACTTAAACTCTATCATTTAAAAGATGTAATAAAAATAAAACCGTTTCTTTTAATGTAATATAATAAAAGGAATCACATTAATTAGGCAAGCTTTTAGATCATGAAGCATCCATTTAAACTGTGTAGTAGGCAACGTTGATTCATAACTAAATTACAAAGGTCTTTTCTATCTAAAAAGGGAGGAATTAAAAAGTAAAAATAATTATATTGTTTGAACATTCCACAAAGCGACTCATTCTTTGGAAAAACGTATTAAATTTTATATGCTTCTCAAAATTGTGTTGATTTAGATATTAAAATATTCTGCTAAGCTTACTCATAAATATTTAGGTGTTTAGTACATCAGCAAGATAATTATCGCAGAAGAAGCCTAATGTATAAGTCCGTTTAGGGCGAATTTTCTCGTACGATCTTGATCGGCTGCAATATATTTTCTTTTTTTCCGTGTAAATTGTACCTAATTAGAAAGAAAAAACAAAAGAATATAGATTCGCTTGAAGCATCATCAAGATTGTAAAAACGAATTCATTTAAAAGGTTGGTTTGTTAATTTAATCTTTTTATCAAACCAAACAATATAATTAATAAAAAAATGTGTTATAAGTCCGTGGGCTGCTTGTTAACAGCACATTATAGAAAAGTAACATACTTGTACCTTGCGACGTCTTCCAGTTATCAGTAGAACTTGTCAGCGGCTTGTCGTTCATGGTAATGATTCTCATCGTTCATTTCTTCTTTCGTATCACACGATTTTTTTAGCTTAGCAAACACAAAATCACTTTTAAGTTGACTAAGTTTAAGATGATGTTTAAAAAATATTGATGGGATCTATAAAAATTCGGCTGTTTCTCTAATAGGATTTTCTATTACTATTAGGAACAGCTTAAAAATATAAAATCAATTAAAGTTAACATCTATAAAATTTGTTTTTATGAGATTGTTGTCGAAAACCTTAATTCTTTTTATTTGACCGTGAAAATTCCTAACATTTCTGCAACTTTTCGGTTTTTCCATTCAGGTTGCTGTAATAATTAATATGTTTTTAAATTTTTAATCCAACTGAAATATTATAGAAAATTTGATAAATTTATCAATAACTATAATTTATGTAAGTGAAAGTTTGATTTAAATACATAGTTTTTCAAAAATATCTCAAAACTTCCTCTTTAAGATAAAAATCTAGCAATTTATTAATAAAAAATATTACATAATATATTCCAACATTTCTGCTGTTATAATATTGAAAAAACGTATATATTTAAACATATAAATTATGAGCTAGAGGGTACAAATACCTTTCTATTTGAATTCCATTTCGAAGTACTTGTAAACCAAATACAATAAATTAAATAATTTGAATATAATCTAATAAAGTGTTATTTTACATTATTTGATATTTTAATTAAATAATTATTTTAAGTGGCATATTAATTTTACTTCATAATATGAAGTAATTATTTATTAAAATAATTTGTTTAATTAATAAGAGCAGATTTACTTCTTCAGTCGATTGGGATCAAGCTGAAAAAATAAAAATTTATAACTAAATTAGGAAATTGACTACCGAGACTTGGTTTTGTATTTTTATTCTCAATAATAATAATTAATTCAAAATAAAACAGCAACATTATTTAGATGCTTCTTTTTAAGAGGGTTATACACCTAACTTTTAACGAATATTCATTTAGCTTTTTTACTAATGCATAGAATTTAATGCGGTTTAAAGTAAATAATTCGAAAAAAAATCTAGTTTCATGGAAAGTCATTAACAAATTTTGAAAGAAAAATTTTCATTTTTATTTTTTTAATTTAACATGCTAATAATCTGCAAATGACTTTCCATGAATATACAAACTATTAAAATTAAATTTTTTTTTAAATATCTCAATATTGTGGTGATTTTTTGTTCAGTTAACCCGCAAGTTCAGAACGTGGTCATTTTATTTGTTTTATGTACTGCAAATAAGTTACAATTTATTCAGAGGAAAATTAAAAAGGCTAAATTTTATACTTAAACAAATCCGCAACACATTTTTTGATTGTAATTTTTATAAACGTTGGAATAAGTGATATTTGTGCAGTGCTTCGAAAACGATCTACGATAAAAAAAAAGAATATTAATTTGTGCAACATCCTGTACGTAGTTGAAAAACTTACGGGGTATAAATTTTCTTGAGGTTGAAAGAGGGTCTTCCAGTGCGCTTGGATGCGAGACGGACGCTAAAAATTTGAGTAGTGCGTTTTTTTTTTAATTTGCGAATAGTAAAATTTTTACTTAGAAACGAAGTAAAAATTAGTTTTGGATCGATAAAGTGAATATTTGTGAAGAATTGTCAATTTCAGTAGAAAATTGCTAAAAATATAAAAATTTGAAGACGTCGTGATTAGAATTTTGCGAAGGTCAAGGTTGGAAGAAGAGGCCATTTTGAAGAAAATTTTTAATGCTAATGCAAATTCACTTACCTACGTTAAATTTAAAGTTGGTTAATTTAGATATTATTGAAAATTGAATCAACGGTTTTGAGATTGATAAATTTCAATCTAATTGAGTTTGGAAATCAATACTACACTAGATGGTCTACAAAAATTTGTTAATTTCAACACATGTTAATACTCGCTACGTACGGAAGCAAATAGTGATCGAAGAGACGAGCCGCTTACACGAACACGCACGAGATTTATACAAGGTATTTCGAAATTAAAAAGTTCCATAGTAAAAACATTTTTATTAAAAAAAATACTAAACTTGTATTACATTATAAAATTTTATTATTCGCTACACACTTAAAACATACCGGCAAATGAGTTTGAAATTTAGCAAGATTTTAAGTAAAGTAAATAAAATTTCAAAATCAGTGGTCGAACATAATTACACTATAAAGCCTAATAGCGAGATTTGTCGCAACCAAAATTTTCCATTTAATAAACCAACATTTTTTCGTTATTCAAAAATAAGAGTTTTTATTTGCTCGCAAGACAGACGGGGTGACCTACAGGAATTCGCTACTGGGTGTTTCAGGCTCTACCAAATTCACCAAGCTAGTCGAGGTAATTTTAGGTTGGAAAAGGTTTTTAATAAAATACCACCACAATATATTAAGAAATAAACCTTATACCTATATTTGCATAATAAGAAAGCGCATTAAAATCTTTATACGGTAGTGCCTTCTCGCACCAAGAACGCTATTTGATAAAGATGCATATTTATTGTATTATTCAATTAGTTTCCACTTATTGCGCAGACGGAAATAGTATATGTACAAATAGTATTCGTACATATACAGCCGTCTTAATGCCACATTCAAGTTCTTTCGGCTGCTTAGATATGTGGTTTTTGTGGGATTTTTTTAACAATTGAGTGATCTTCAATAATCCTATGCTTTCAAGTTCTGGTGAATTCTTAAATCTGTCTGTTTCTGAGAATTGTTTAACTAGTTAGTGGTCGTCAATTATCCCATGCCTTTAAGTTCAAACGTGTTGGTGTTTTGAAGAAAATAACGAAAATAGTGAAAAATAATAAGTTCGCATCTGCAGGATACGGTAGGGTATACAAGAGACTAAGAAAATCAAATATCTAAAAACGGTTCTATAACAAGTGACCACATGACAAGCGAACCCGCGACAAGTGAACGCACGACAACCGAACACATGGCGAGTGACCACGTTGACAGGTGAACACAGGGACAAGCGACCACCCTGACAAGTGAACACATATACAACTGAATCCGCGGTCAACTGAACACATGCAATAAAATAAAATAGAACATAAAACTTAACCTAAAACCTAATTTCGACTGTTCTTACTTATTTCGGTAAAATTGAATATTATTAAAAATACATAATAAAGTAATACTCAAAATAAACTCATTAATAAACTATATTCTTTATTATAACTAAATATACATTTAAAAAATAATTAATTAATTTTATTGCAGATTTGCCAATCGGCGTAAGTATGATAATTTATTTTGATCATTTTCGTATCCGTCAACTGTTAAGGCTGCTTGTTCATCTAGACGTACATATTTTCTTTTTTTTTTTCGGTTGACCCATTTGTGCTTTTGCTAAAGTTAGTCTATGACATGATATGTCCTTCTGAAGACCTTCAAATAAGTTCCAGATACTTGGATGACTACAATAAAATAGTGAATTTAATCCATTATGAAATCTTTCACAGCAATTAGTAGTTCTTGGTGATTTAAGTGTAGCAGCATCATAATGATTCCAAATTGTAATTGGTAATTGTGGCTTCCTTCCTATGGCACCTTCAATGTAAGTTGAAAAAAAAATAGGTAAGAACTGCATTATATCTACTATCATCTGGAAATGTTGCAGCTAATGCATCAAATATAGGTCTTACCTCACTTATCGGTACAAATGCCAGTGCTGCCACAGATTTTAATTTTAATTTGGTTTCAATGTTTGCCTCAAATTCCGCTTTGAGATCAACAGAATTAATTTTTCTAATTAAACTCCTACACAAGTGATGCTAAGTGATGCTAAGTTTGGCAATAGTCGTTTCAAAATTTGACACATGTTGCTATATGTTTGCAGATTTTTTCTTTTTAACAGAAAATATATGCGTGGAGAGTAGGAATTACCTACCTTTGCATGCCACGTGCAAAGTTAGTAAAACATCGTCGGTGCCTTATCAAATGTTCCATCACCATACATTTCATCTTTATCCAATTCTAGTAATAAATATGCATGTCCAAGTGCCAGTATTCTGTTTTGATGATTAGTTTTTCCGAATCGTGAAGAATTAAAGAAATGTTACTTCTCTGGAATTTTAAAATCAGAGTAGTTGGTACAGATATGTGCACAGCTTCTCTATGTCATAACAATGTTCTGTTAAGAGTTGATTGTTTCGGAATGTGGTAAAGGACATCATTACTAATATTAACGAGTGCATTTTCTATAATATTTTTAAAAGTTGCACCAAGAGATGTTAGCTTTTGCTTTTTGTGGAACAGAATCGTAAGTGTGTGTTTTTGGTTCTGCAACCACATTATCCCCATTCGTTTTTAGAAAAGCGGGCATATTTTTCAATCTTAGATTGGCACCACCGGCACCGGTAAAAACAGGTTTTTCAAAAATTTAAATTGTAGATCAGAGCCGTATTAGGCGGTGAAAAAGTTTCCGTAATAAAATATTTAAATTAAAATATTACGTTTGTGTTCGGTTGCTTTGGGTTCAGTTGTGTATGTGTTCACTTGTCAGAGTGGTCACTCGTCCGTGTGTTCATTTGTCACTGTGTTACTTCTTCGTGTATTTGCTTGTCAGTGTGGTCGCTTTGTCAGCGTGGTCACTAGTCATGTGTTCGGTTGTCGTGCGTTCCCTTGTCGTGGGTTCGCTTGTCATGTGGTCACCTGTCCGGTCACCCTAAAAACAAATACCTAAAAATACCAAAAAAACGGTTTTAATTTAATCTAATTAATTTAATCTAATTTAATTAAGGTATATTATACTTTTGGGGTCGCTTGTTTTTATGTACAGCGTTCCTGGCAGCTGTTAGGTTAAAACTTAGTATGTGTTGTTAAATCACATACTACTACCACAAATTACTTAAAAAATTCATTTTTTTAAGTTATTTTCTATTTATAAAAAAACGTGCCTTTAGGTACAAATATATGTGGTAAAATTTGAAATTTTTTTTCAAATTTAGTTCTTGAAGTGATAGATGGAGTATGTATCTACTTCTTATCCAATAGTATTTGAAAAAGAATTCATTTTTATTTATTTAACCTAAAATTTCATTTAGATACATACGTGACGTCGTTTAGTTTGGTTATTTGGTAAGCACACCATTTATTTTAAAGTTTAGTGAATTTCTTGATTTTTAAAATTTTTAATTTTAAATTTTTTAAATTTTGTTTGATATATTTTCTCTCACTTGTTATTTTTAATGTTATATACGACTGATAATCAAAAATAATTGTGAAATGAAAGCTTTTATATCCTATTATAAAGTTTTTAATTTTAAAGTAATTTTTATCATTTCTGTAGCGTAATTTTTTTAGAATTCAATTTCTTGTTTATTCAAATATTCTAAGTTTAACCCTGTTAAATGTGAATTATTGTCATTTTAGTGTTTTTTTAAATATTATGTTTCTGTGTAGTATGTATTCTTTACTGAACTGTTAAAATTTTTTTAAAGAAACTGCAATACTAGTACAAAGTACAGATTAGTGAAAATTCACAAATTTTTCTTACATAAACTTTTATTTTTCTTTGTAATTCACAGTAAAACACATTCATGTACAAAACATGTTGAAACAATATCACTACCAACCGTCGTATAAACGTTAAAATGTTCCTAACATCAACGTAGTTTTCAACGTGATTAACGCGATGCTTTAACATTGTTCGTGTACGTGTAACGATGTCGTCGACATAAACGTGTTTTTAGCATAAATAACACATTGAAACTATGTATTGCAAAATACTATAATTAATTCGTAGATTTTAGACAATTATTAAGGATGAACATAAACACGTGTTTCTAACGTATTAATCATTATTAGTATAATACACACAAAACTTCAAATTGTGTAATAGTTAATAATTACTGACAAAATATTAAGATCATGTATATAAAACTAGATATAACTTACAAATTGGAATTATTATATTTCGTTACTAGTATACCTATTATAATTAATCTTATATTTTTTACCTCAATAAATTACCTTACATGTCTTGTAATTAATTGTATTTTACACTAATGCAAAATTTAAAAATAATGTTAATTTAAAAATTTGAATTTTTGCTATTTTTTGAAAAAGAACGAAACACATGCTGATACTGAAAAATAATAAACCGGGTAGTTTTAATTAAAAAAAAATAATACTTGTTTTGTAAAAAATTTTGTTGGAAAAATTTTATTCCTAGTAAGAATAGGTATCTCTATTTTTTATATACGCAACTAAAGTGCTCAATATAATAAAGCACCCTGTAGAAATTAATTAATAACAATCAAACGTCAATACCGAGAGCTTTGATTAATAGTAAACAGCTACAAAAAATATAATTATTTGGAGTATAAATAAATAGTTCTAATTAATTATTAAATTGATAATCATTTATATTGTTTTTAATGTAGCAATATTTCTTATAAGAATTACTTTGCACGTCATTATCCTTTCACAATATATACTTAAATTACCTTCTACTTGCTATAAATCATGTAAATAATATTTAACCAAGCATAATTAACTCATTTATCAAAATTATTTGCTTGTCTTTCTAATATTAAAAATATTTCCAAAAAATAATTTTACGGTATTTTTACAACTAATTATTATTAAGCGAGTAAGTTGAGGTAAGGCGTAATACTGAAAGAATCATAAACTGACATATAGTTTATACAAAATATTTCAATTTGCAAATTGCATTCCATAGTAAAAGAAAAATTATATATTTTTGAAAATTGATATTTTAAATTAGATTTTTTATGTTAAATAAAAAGGTAAAAATTAAAATTAAATTAATAATAAAATAAGGAGTTATAAAAGGTTTAGAGGCCCCACTTACCGGGCTGTTTGCAAAATTTTTACACATGTAAAAATCGCACACAGACGGTAAAGTTATGTTTGAAATGTTTTCATCATATTTAATAGTTGGTTGTCATATTATATTATAAAAAAATATATTTTTTATCATTAAAATTATCAGGTGTCTTACGGTTGTGACGATTATTGATAGCAGGTATCCTGCCAGTTAAAGATTTTTACTTTTACTGAAATTTTTAGGAAGATTTTTAATTAATTTGTAATTGCCACTTACTTTATACATTGGTATGAAATATTAAGGTCTCGACGGTGATTTATTGAACATGGGCTCATTTGTATGTTACCGTGCTGTGATGAGGACGATGATTTCCATCTGATGCCGAATATGGAGGTTTATTTTGGACATTACTTATTTTGCAATTTTATGTAATGTGGGTAAACTACATATTATATAAAATTAAAATAAAATTTAATTCATAACTTACATATTTGTTAAAAACTATTTAAATGAATAATATATAGTTTGTTACATACTGTTAACATTATGTTTCGAATTTACGATTCTCATCAGACAAACCTGGAAAAATTATTTAATTGGTTTTTATAAATTAATTTTATAAAAAATATTATCACATGTTAATAACCATATTTTTTAGGATTAAAAAACATGTAAATATCGTCAAGAATAAAATACGGACTTTAAAAAATCCTCTCAGTAAATGGAAGAAAAGTGGAATGTATAACTCATTTTTGACGAATCAGAGAACCGCTTTCGGAGTCCGATGCTTATATGCCTGAGTTATCAAAACTTGCCGAAAAATTTGACAGCAAAATTTGATTTATTTTTGTCTTCGCTTTGATGGAGGTTTTGATAATTATCCGATAATCCGGTCTGTTTTCTATAAATAGTAATCTTTTATTATTTAAAATTTTTAAATTTATGGAAAAAATCTACAAAATTAGCAAAAGCAACAGCTTAATAGCTTTTTATCTGGAAAATAAAGAATGTGAGAAAATTTTTCAATTAAAATTAACAAGGTACGATAGGTTAGAGTGATATAATAAAATTAAAATAAATATCTTTTGTTTGATGCACAACTAAACAACTTACTTTCTATTATGTTTTTATTTGTTTGTAAATTATTGACGGAGAGTGTTTTATTTATTTATTATTATTTTGTTTACTTTGGTTTTTAATTTGACAATTTTATTCATATTGTAATATAAAAAGAAAGGAAATCTGAGATAATTAAGCAAAATCTAAGCAAAGGATCTTGCAGTAGACCTACGTTTTTAAGTTACAATTTTGTTTAAAAAATAATAAAATATAACATTACATGGGTAAGTATATTTTAATAGTCAATTTAAAAAAAATTAAGTTTCTTATATTTTGGGTTATCGATCTATTGAAATTTATATTATGCTTTAATGAATTGACTTTCATCTTTGAAAGCAATAAAGTTTAAAAGAGAAGATGCTAATAATAATATGCTTTACGCATTCATGCTTTTTATGAAGTAATGAAAACATGTTAATTATTTTTACTAAAATGCTTTTAATCTAAAGTTGTAAAGTAATTTAAAAAGGCAGAGATAAGTGCTATTAGTATTTTACATTAAGTGAAACTTTTTTTAAGGTACAACACAGTATTATAAAATATTGGATTCAATAATTGCACGTGATAATATTTTTTAAATTATAATTCCTTAGTTGACAATAGTTTTCTTAAAATATATAAATTATTAACCAGTGCAATAATATTAATTCTAAGTTTTAAAAAATAAGTCGGTTAAATAAATAATAAAACGAATGTGTTCACGATTGAATGATTTTATCAGATTGCCTCAAATTGCGGTATATCCTTATGAGATGGCTTAGTGTGATCAAGGTTATTATAAATCAGTATGCATCTGAAGATTAAGAATTTTTTAGGTTTAGGGTAACTTCAAAACCAGTCACGCAATAAAGAAATGTGATTATATTTTTAATAGCATTGGTGATGACGTGTGGGTTCCTCACTTTGAAGTGACACTTTTTAGGTTCTCTGTTATTTTACATTATATTTCAATTGAAGACTTAAAGTTTCTGAAGATTTTTAAATTAAACTGACAATACCGTATTCAGATAATTTGTAGTTCAATTTAAATTTTATTAAATACATTTAAGTTCGTATCGTGTAAATAATAATATTTTGTTTTATGTTATGATGATGAAATAAATTTGACTTTTGGTGAAGAAGACTTTCTTGATGAAAAAAGTGTATTCCGAAGAACAATAATTTGGCAGCCAAAAAACCGCCTGGTAAAATTCAATTTCTATTAGTCCTTTTACAGCTAAAAAGTTAATATTTAGTAAAAAATTGTAAAAGAATTTAAAAATAAATTTTTTCTACTACCATTACGTAATCTCACCTCTACACTAATTTAAGTTAAATAATGAGCCATTTTCACGCACTAATGTGGAAAATTACTTATTTTCAACACCGGTGTTGAAAGTAAATTTGCTATCGTTTTATTTTGATACTATTACTTTATAAATATTTAAATAGCTTGATCAGATTAATCATATCAAATTTTTAGCATAAACCAAAAAATGCACAAAACACTTTTTCGAAAACTAAAATGCTTAAGTTATCACAATATATAAATACACTGTATTATCGCAAACGTTTTCACCATACTATGGCATCATCAGGCGATGAACTAGTTCATCGCCTGATAACTTAAAAACTTGTGATAACTTAAACATTTTAGTTTTCGAAAAAGTGTTTTGTGCATTTTTTGGTTTATGCTAAAAATTTGATATGATTAATATCGAGTTACACTACTTAAACCACTTATCTATTGATTATTTTGATCAGATTAATTTATCAAAGAGTTCCCGTCTAGAATTTTGGAAAATTAAAAATTTTTTTTGCTTAAATCAAGCATTGAGGTCTTAAAAATGTAAATACATTTTATAAGTGGTAAGAGGTTTTAAGTGCTTATTCCGTAAACTGCGTTTACTTTGCAGCGCGCTCCTAGATTGGCTTGAAGTAATCAAGCTAGGCTAGAAGTAATCAAACCAATCTACAAGAAACTAAACAAAAACCATTTCTTTAGTTGTTCCATAGCGAGTTTAGTAAAAAAAGAAACAAAAGTGTTGATTCGGTGCATCCGAGGTGTGTTTCAAATTGTAAAGCAATTCTGAATTTATATAATTTTATATAGTAATTATTATATTATGTCTACTTAATGATGGTTTATCAAGTATCAAAATTATGAAGATATTCATGATGACAATCGAGCAATCGAAAAATTAAAAACGTTTTAATTTTGACAAGAAATGTAAATTTTGAAAACATTTTTGTCTACTTAACCTGCTATTAAATATTCATAATATACTGTGGTGTTTCCAAGGGATTCGCACCCACCCTGTGCAATTTATAGAAAATTTTATTTTAGTAAATTTAAGTTGTAAGATTGAAAAATTAGAAAGGTGGGGGCGAATCGAAAGAGATACGAGGCCTTTTGCCGATAGCGGCCGCCCGAGCCTGTTGTGCGATTATGGCTCGACGCAATTATTGAGATTTTTTTGATATAAGTTTGAATTTGTGAGTTATATTCTAATGTTTTTGATTTGATTTGAATAAAGTGAATTTTGTGCTTTTGCATGATTGCGTATTATTTAGAATTTTTGATATTTGGAATTGAACTTTGATCATTTTTGATGAGTTACTACCGAGCGGTAGTGTTATTGATTTGGTTGATTAATTTGGAGGAAGAATATTTCGAGTAAGAAATTCGATTTGTGTTAAAAATTGGAAAAATTAAATTACATTCGTAGGAACGAATGTCGATAGTGATAAAATTAAAAGTGCGAACCCAATAATATTTTACATTAAATTATTAAATTTGAATTTGTATACGATTAATAATTTATTTTTGGAGAAATTATTTATTTGTATTCGAAGAATTATATTTTTTATTTTTGAGAACGATAGAACCCAACTTGAGATACGACCGTCTCATCTCCCGCATTTAAAAGCAAGCTTGAAGCACTTATAGTGCATGTGAGAAATAAACCTTTTTTTGAAAGGATCACTGCAATACATAATTATATAGTAGAAATGTTTAATATGAATTTGTTTCTAGTAGCCATTTCAATGGTTCGAGTGCCATATTGGAATCCAAGATGAAAAATTTATAAAATTTTTAAAGAATTTATGCCTTGATACAAAATTTGTTTTATAAAGGATTATTAAATCTTTAACCATGTAACGTTTTTCTCTTATTGGTCACAAAAACCCTTTTTGGCTCTACTGATGATCTTGGGTTTTTTCCCAAGCTTTGGGTAGCTTCTGGGTAGCTTTACAGCTTTGTGAGTCCTTTAAAAAGATGGTGGCTACGTAAAATAAAAAGAGAATGTTTCTGGGCGCCAGCTGAGGAATGAAACGACTTTACAAAATTCTTGTCGCTCCACTATCTCAATAAAAAAATAATAAATGATAAATAAAATGGAATTCGCACAAAACTAGATTTCCAAAATGTAAAATGATTACCATTCAAAAGAAAGATTTATCAGCAATAAAAAGGATTGTCGCGATACCGCTACAGGCCGGTTCACAAAAGAAAAATTCTTTCTCAGTCCTGATCTGCATACGAAGCAAGCGCATGACTTAAATTATACCTTAGTATTTTTCTAAGGATAAACTAGAAAGGTAATCAAGTCAAATCCAAGTGACTCTGGCCACTTGCAAAAATAGTTTTAAAAGAAATCGAATTTTCTGTTATCAGAAAATACCACAAATTTTCGTTCAACGTAACTGGTAAACTTAATTTATATCACACAAAAATTGTCTGCCAGATGTGTATTTACAATCGACATTTGCAAATTTCAATATTAACCAAAATCAAATATTTCTCATTTGAGAATTCAAAAATTAAATCAATGGTAGGATCAATAAAAATGTGACTCACCTAATTCACAAATTATTCACTAAAAATCACTTCAAAAATATATTATATTTTCAAATCGCCGATTACTGTTTTTGTGGTTTTCTTGTCTGACTCTCTTGAATGACCGTCATGAACGACTTGTCATGGACGACCTTCCACACTAACCACACAAAACCGTTGCATTTTTAAAATTAAAAAGTTACCTTGACAACGCCATCTAACCTCTTTTAAATTAAAATAAAACAATATTTATAGAAATCTAAAAAATTACCAAACCAACATTAAACAAAAAATTCAAAAAAACCAAAAAAGTAACAATTGATTATTATAACCAATGAATCTTAGAGCTAGCTTTATTTAAATAAATTGCTTTTAACCCTATGTTGATAGGATGAATAGAGGCTAAGATATTTCAGTTTTTACAAATTCTTTAAATTGTACAATTTACTTCAGCACGTCGAGCAAATATGATCGCCATACTAAAACAAAATATAATACAATTTTAATAATAATAATTTTGAACTACCAACATGTAAAATATTGAATAAATAACAAAATATTGAATAATTTATAAAATCGGATGGTACTTTTAGATATGAAATAAACCAACCGTATTATCTTCTGGTTTTGTAAATAGTGCCTTTGTTTTAAATATATTTTCATATTTTATAAAATGATTTTTTGTTATGATAATTAAATAAGCAAGAATTCCGTTCAAGACAATTTTACGCAGTCAATGGATCTTTTAGAAAATTACCTAAACGCTTCTTCAAAAATGGTTACTCAGAACACTTGGATTCTAATTAATACACATAAGTATAAGTGTAAGTAATAATATTCTTTCACAAATAACCATTTTCTTATGCTTTGCAGTTCTATATTAATAGGTATGTTTAGTAATAAACCAAAATTTAAAATGTTATCTTTTTAATTTACGAGTCATTTTTTAATTTAATAAAAGCAAATGCAATTTTTGAAGACATTTTATGGCCGCTTTTAGGATTTTAACATTAAAATTTCAGTTCGGAATATCATGTTAATTTATGACTTTTTTAATGAATTTGTAGTGATGCCAAAAAAGAATTAAAAAATTCTAAATTCTTACATAATTATGATTTTAAAGATTTTAAAGATTTAAGAACTATTAACAAAGGTGTTAGTTTTTTTTTAAATTTATTAAAAAATGAAAAGAAAAGTCTGCGTTGTAGATCATCGCATCCCTATTGTAAAATTATTGTAACTGCAAATATACATTTCAGAGTTTATAATAAAAAAAATTGTATTTTTTAAATTTTTTTGTCGCATTAATAACAAATTTGAACTTCGATTTTGTTGGAATTGTTATTATTACTACAGTTTTACAAAAGTTGGAATCTTAATTCAGCCTATTGTGCCGACAATGATAAATGTTTAAATATATTTCAAAGTTGTCATTAGACAGTGAGGAATGCTATTTTAATTAGTACAAAAGAATTTTAGGAAAGTTTAAATTAAATTAGCCAGTTTTTGTATTTTGGTTTAAAAAATTAGGATGATCGTTTACAGTTAAATGGGTATATCACGATTTCTTTTAGTTGATGTGATAAAATAATACTACCTAGGTAGTTTAATTTAAATTTTTAAAAAATCTAGCAATCTTTAATATTAGCTAAGCGGGATTATTCAAAAAACAGCTTGAATTACTAGCATAATGTGTTAATTAATTAAGTACTCTATAATTTGTAAAAACGCTACATGATTGTGGTTATTAAATTTACGACTTTTTTATAATTACATTCTTAGTGGTTGGTACAATAATTTTACAACGCAACGGCGTTTTTGCACAAGAAATGTTTTTTAATAAAAGAAGCGCGTGATAAGTTTTATAAGTTAGCATTGTATGGTATATCTTTAAGGCTATACCCTGAAGGTATAAGATCGTCCCCGGATCCGTAGGTCGATGAAGCCCTCCTGGAGCCGGTTTACATCTACATATCTAATCAACATATATACTGCTCCTATATTTCTCATTTGAAATTAAATTCCAAACCGATTGCTAACACATGCTCTCACGATTACCATTTACAATATAATAAAATTTACAGAGTTTCTTTGTCGATTATATGTTTTATTAACATGATTAAAAAACGGCATCAAAATGAATACTTGCGTTATAGCTACTAATTTATAGTCTGACTGGTGTTAGATACGCACGTACTACAGAAAGATAAACTGCGATAAAGATGCTTTTACATAAGAGCACTTTTCTGTCCGCTGGTTCTAGAGGTCACGCAAGTATATGAAGCTTTTAAAAGGACCTTTCACATAATAAATAATAATCGTGTGCATAAATAATAACCGGTACCCATCTATTCTAATCTTCCACTTAAACAACTACACACTGTATGCTATTTTTCAACTACCTCACCTCTCCAGTTAACTGTATCAACTTAACACGAATACTATTTATTATAATCGTGTAAAATTAAAACAACACTTAAAAAATACATTCATAACTTGTGCTATTACTTTTTTATAAACTTTAGTACAAGAAAATATTATTAACACTAACAATTAAAGATATTATGAAGATCGCCATTATCAAGACGATTTGAAATATTTTCCATCATTATGTGGATTACTATATTATTTAATCAATAAGAGACTAACGATGCATTTTAATAGTATTAATTTGTGTAATTATTGTTTGTTTTATAGATTTGGACAGCAAAAACTAAGACAAGCAACTAAAATACTGCTCTGAATTTTCCAAAGTGAGTCTACAAGTCATTGTAGGCTTATATAAGGATAATCTGTACATTTAATTAACATTACGGAATAATATTTCATTATATGATTTTATTCGGTCTTCAATAAGAGAATTTTAGTTCGAACTGCTGTAATCTAAAACTCAACGTCAATATGTGGATAATGAGGAAAGTAGCAGAAAATTAACCCAATTATCAATGGAAAAACTTCCCAATTAGAGAAAGTTAACTAATTTCTTTTTATCTATCTATCTAAAACCTCAAGGAAAATATCTTGAAAGTGATATAATGCTTACATGGAGGACATAAATTAAGATAAATAAAGAATTAAATAAAGGCTATCGATACCGCTAAAAGTAAAAAAAGAATTACTTAAATCCTTAAAGGATTTATCTCAAAAGATTACAGAATCTAAAATCTCTGGTTAAAAAAAATATTTTTCCAGAGCTTAAAAACAAATGAGTACAATGCTCATTAGCAGGGCTCGGAAGTTATAGCACTAAAAAAAAAACTTTTAGCGCTTTAATATGTACTTAAAACACAAAAATCAGCGCTATAAACTGCACTAAAATATTGAAAGTATTCAAAATAAAATAATTGCCAACCAATTTTTTTATTTTTATTTTATAAATGAACTAAATACCGCGAATCTGTTAATTACATTACGATGCGTGTCTGACATAATTTGAAACCTGATTTTAAAATCTTAATACATGTTTGTTTTGTTCACTTATTCGTATGCGGCCACAAAATTTGTATTTTTTCCGTAACAATTTGTTTTAATATCTTGGTTTTTTAATATTAATTTTTCAATTTGTTTGGTATATATTTTCTTGCTTCTCATTATTTTTTTCGAAAATTCGATCGAAAATAATCGTGAAATAAGGGCTTTTATATCGTATTACAAAATTTCGTATTTTAAATTTTTATATTTTTTATTACGTAATTTCTTATATTTCAAAAATTTTAATCAATATTTAAAGATTTTTTATCAATTTTCATTTTTATTATTCTTGGTTATTCAAATATTCTAAGTCTTAAACCTGTTAAATGTTAATTTATGTCATATCAAATTTTTTAGCATAAACCAAAAAAATGCACAAACACTTTTTCGAAACTCAACAATATATAAATACACCGTATGTATATTGCAATGACCCGAGCTATAGAAATCTTAACAAAATTTTCTCATTACATAAATAAATCTTATAACTGGGCATTCATTTTTTGTAGCAAGAGACTCTTCATTATTCCAAAAATTGTCCTTCAAAATAAAATAACACTTCTAAATAAATTGTTTTTAAAATAAATAGTAACAATTTTTGGTCCAAAAAAATTAATAGTTTTCCAATAATAATTATTCTTCAAAATTTAACTCGCATGTATTTTAATTCCAATATAAAATTAAAGGAATCAAAGTTTTGATTTTATCCTTATCCAATTTGACCGCTTATCAACATCGACCATTCGTTCCTTCAAATGTAATTTTAACCTTCCAATTTTAAGTATCCAAATCGAATTTATTATTCGAAATATTCCTTTTTCCAAAAATTAATCATCCAAATCAACTTACTACCGCTTAGTAGCCACTCATAAACAATATCCAAATTAATTCCAAATATCAAAAATATGCTTCCAAAAACAACGCAATAATGCATTCGCATCAAATCACTTTATTCAAATCAAATCAAAAATACTACTCACAATTTCAAAATGACAAAATCTAGTATCAAAAATCAAACTCAGCGGGCATACCAAACTTGGCACCCGCTGTCGGCCATAGTTGGCTAAAGAAGCCACGATAAGAACCTCACTTCTACCAACTTTAATTTTCAAAGTTTTACCTTCCAAAATTCAAATTCAAATATTTCATAAACTTAACATCAAAATTAATGGCAAATTAATAGGGTAGGTAAAACTTTGGTTCGGAACATGACAATATATTGTGATAACTTAAACATTTTAGTTTCGAAAAAGTGTTTGTGCATTTTTTTGGTTTATGCTAAAAAATTTGATATGATCAATATTGAGTTACACTACCTAAACCACTTATCTATTGATTATGTTAATTTATGTATTTTTTATTGTTTTTCAAATATTATTTTTCTATGTAAGTACGTATTCTTTACTTAACAGTCAAAATTTATTATTTTAACATATTGTTTAGTTTGTTTATTTTATTTATTATATAAAAATATGCCTGTAAATAGTACTTAAAATTCTAAAATAGCAAAATAGCACTAAAAACCGCAAATATGCAAAAATTAGCATTATAAAATTCCATATACAATATCAGGAAAGTGTGACACAAATTTGTATTTTACTTTGAATATTCTAAGACTAACCAGAAAATATATGCATTTGCTAACTTCCGAGCCCTGCTCATTAGTTATGACGAAATGTTTAAATGTTTTTAACAAATTCCAGTGACTGAAGACTTTCAATCAAAAATCAAAAAATTTGGTTTCTCTATTCGAGAGTTTTTTTTTAACTTTTTTATCTTGCATTCTTAAATTTCTAAAAAAATACCAAAAACATCTAGAGATTTTTAAAGATTTTCAGGTGATTCTGAGAACAAACCTTTTTGGAATATTTACCTCTTGCAAATACTGGTCTAAAAGCGCTTAAAGCTTTCAAAACTAAATGTAGAAGCGGTAAATTTCAATCTAAAAATAAATAAGTAACCACCATAAACAACACCCTAAATATAACGTTAAAAGTTTAAAACCTCGTTTCCGTAGAATTAACTACATTCACATTAAAAGATAATATTTTCAGCTTGCAAAAATTGTGATCTAACTAAAAATTCTGCACCTACATTATTTTTGTACAATACTGGAGAAAAAATATGTGAAAGACTTCAAGCACAAACAGCAAAAGTTTTGATTAAAGATTGGTTTTCCTAGGAGTCAAGACCTGAAGAATGAATATGAAAGAAATATGTGATAATTATCTCTTCCACGACGATGATAATAAAAATAAAGAATATTGGGCTATTGGAGCGTCAATAAAACAAATTAACTCTTGGTCGACGTTTCAGCGAATTATTCTGCCATCCTCAAGACTAAAAATTGTAAAAAAAAAATTAAAGTTGTTGTCTCATCTGTAATTTTTAGTCTTGAGAATGGCAGAATAAATCGCCGAAACGTCGACCAACAGTTAATTTGTTTTATGACGCACCAATAACCCGATATTCTTTATTTTTATTATGAAAGAAACATATGTATGACAAATATGTAGAAGTTCTATTCGGTTAACTCTCCATTACGTAAAGAGAAGAGAACGACATGACACAGCAAGCTCTAATAAGTGTAAGTGTTATACAGTGAGGCTCTGCTGTGTCCGAAGCTATGGAATGAGAATCGCAGGTGAATTAATTACCTTTTTGTACGTTTACAGATGTAGGACTCGTGGACTGCAGATAAAACCGTGTGCTGGTTTAAAAAATTTCAAAACTTTGAGTTGCGACCACAACTACAGTACTGATCTATCAGTCGAAATCTGGAATAACAAAATATTCAATGAAAATCTTCAGATGTGCAAAATTTTTGCAGTCTTGATCGTAGAGTAAGGAGTAGGTACATATGGGTTTTGCTTGTCCCGTGTCGTCTTAAGACATAATTGCGAATATCGGGAATGAGTCTTCTTATCCCTAGGCTGACTTCTGCGTTTTCTCATCTACTCTGAATTTTTTTTTATTTTACCCAGTATATTTACAATCTGTCTACAACAAACAATAAGTCAATTTTCTGTCAATACTTCACAGTAAGCAATGTCATAATTAAGTAAAAACGCAGTAGCATATACCTTTACATTTATTTATGTACAGGGTAAATTAATAGAATCTTTGCACACTACGAGGATGCCTTACAATTTAAATCTATTTATTTAGTCTGTAGGTTTGAATCTCTTTAGTCTTCGTATATCGGGTTGATCATTCATCAGGTTAATTGTTAATTGGTTTGGATGTGCACTATAATCCTGTCTTTGTATTTGGCACTAAATGTACTAATTTCTTCATTAACTCATGGAATGGCAAGATCTCTACAAATAATCTCATTTGGAACGAACCATGATGCGTTCACCAAGTTTCTAAGCACCTTTGCTTGAATCTCTCCAATATTTTAATATTGGAGTTGGATGCGCAACCCGACAGTTGTATAAGTCCAGACAAGTTTGATTATTGTTTTATAGATTAGTAATTTGTTTTCTAGTGAGAGTTTAGATCCTGTCCCTATCAGTCAGTACATTTTCTGACGTTGCAAGTTGAATTGTTTCCTTTTAATCCATATGTGAGTTTTCCATGTTAGTCTACGATCTAAATGCATGCCTAGATACCTCATAGTCTTTATTTGTGGAACCTGTCTGTTATTTAGCATTACTGGAGAGCATGGTCCATTTTGCAGTGTAAATGTGACATGCACAGACTTCCACTCCTTTGTCTTTATTCTCCATGACTTTAGACATTTTACAATTTTTTCTTCAGATTTAATTATAGTAGTTCTGAGGCTATTATAAAATAAATTAATATGTGATGTCGTGATACCCGTGTCATCCGCAAATGTGGCTGTGGTATTTTGCTTCATTGTTAAAAAATCTGAGGTTTACAAGAGATATAAGATCGAGCCCATGACAATACCCTGAAGCATCCCTGCTTCTACTAGGCGTATTCCTGTGTATTCTTCTTGAAATTTATCGAGAAAGTGTCTATTACTAATGTAAAATTTGATTAGTTGGAATAAGTCGTAAGGAAACATCTTTTTTATTTTATGATACAAACCATTCATTAGGGGTGTCCTGTCTGGCTTACGCACGCACTTGTCCGAAGTGTCCTAGAGTTGTTCTGGTTGTTTTCCTAAGGCCTACAGCCAACACAAAGGTCAATTATCGCAAGACTAACGCTAGACAGTCATCAAAATCAAATAATCTCGCTTGGGTCAGTTATCGAGGGTTAATAATTGCAAGGCCAATTATTGTTCAACTACCCGGACACCGTGTGATAGACAACATAATCTCTGCAAAAAGTCTATAATGCATAAATATGTATTGAAAATACGTGGTTTGCTCTTTTAGGTTACAGGACCATTTCATCCGATGGCACCTACGGTCAGCAGATGACAATGTTATCATTTAAAGCTCAGCCTCACTCGGAAACTGACAGATCAAAGAAAACACTGTAGGTTCTTTGCTTTAGAAGTAAGACAAATTTAAAGGATTTTTATTATCTTAAACAACAATATCAGTTTCTAGAATGATTTTGTTTGGCATTTGCATTTTATTTAGTTTTTGTTTAGATGTCATCTGTAACAAAATTTTTAATTTTGTTTTATTCTTTTGGCTACACCTCGTATTTCTATTGGAATGATACGAGAATATTTCGCGACAAGACGATTTTGAGGCGCATGACAGGAGAAAGAGGAAAGGTGCGAGAGATTAGAAAAGAAAGCCAGATTTAGTGGACGAAAAAGTTGGTTTTTGCCTTTGATTTTGGGTAGTGATCGGTGATTTTTTGTGTAGTGATAATTATTGAAGTTACCACCGCTCTTTCTTGCGTATTTACGCCAATTTCAAGAAAATTGTGTTCTTTGGATTTTTTTTGCCATTGGATTTTTTGAACACCTGAAGGATCGAGCGATAGCGACCACTCAACAACAGCAATAAGATAAGTTTTTTACCTTATTATTTTTTTCGTTTCTTTCATCTACATAAGTTGTACAACACCGATATATATTTTTGCTCGCTTCGAATACGCTCTCTTCGAATACCTTTTGATTTCTTTATCTAATTTTGAGTTCAAGCACCGTTTCAAAGATTCAAATTATTAGAAATCTTCATTAAGAGTTGTTAGGTAATTGTTTAGAGCGTCGGTTGTTGCGAACGTCCCTTCCGAGTTCATACCCTATAGTAGTTACGCCGGATTCATTCCTGGCTTCCGCAAAGAAAAGAGCTAGTTTTTTCCACCTTGGGTATCCTCACCAAATAAAAGATTGAAAACATTGATTTTCAACCGTGTGAGAAGGAAGAAATTGCTGGGCCTTCTCTAAAGAGTCCTAGCCATCCATTTTTTTTTCATACATTTCTACGTATAGGTGGCAAGATGGACTTGGTACGGACACTGCTTATCATTCTGTATTTTAGAGACGCTCAGAAATAATATTGTGTTAACAACAGAATTTTGAATTACAGATGAGCCACAAAGCATACATTTGGTCTGAATAAAACATGCCATTGTATCTTTTATAGTTTGAAAATTTAATTAACATTCTATCTTTTGGTTTTAAAACAATAATTTTGACTTTAACTTTCATAAACTGAACTTTTTACATTGTTTTCCAAAAACTATTTTAATTTTTGTTTTATTTAGTAATTTTCTTAAGGAAAGGTGAATAATTTCTAATTCCTTCAATATCAAAAAATTGGCTAAATTGATGTTTATGTTATAATTTGTTATTTATTTTTTTATTAATATTTTTTAAGTAAATCAAACTTTTATGTGATCACGAAAAATTTCCGTACAGTCTGAAATCTCCATTGCTCGTTGCAATTCTGTGCTATCAATGTATTATCCAGACTGCTGTTTTGTGATCATTTACATCACTTTAAATAAATGGTAAATATGAAAAAGTAGGAAACTTAAGTGACGGTAAAATTAATGGGTATTTTAGCCAATCCTGTCGTTACCTTTAAAATTGCTGTTAGCGTTAGTGCGATATAAATTAAGCAATAATTAAAAAGCGTTAAATTATATAAGATTTATATTTATTTTTTAATTAAAACGACATTTAAAATTTATTACTTTATAAAATTTGAAAACATAAATTTATCTAAATTAAAAATACACAAGCCTTATCTGAAAATTCGTTTTCCATGCTTAAAGCTAATTACACTCTTACTGTTATCTTCAGCAATTTTAATGTAGTTTTATTTAATTCAAAGCTCACCAGTGTGGTCAAACAAGAATGTTGATTTAAGATGATTAAAACAGCAGGTGTCACAAAAATAATTTGAACGATCGATTAATTGATTTGAATTATAGGTATCTATTACTCATTTTTTTAGTTTTTTGTTCTTAATTTTTAATTATAATTTTTAACTTTTATGACACTATTTACATAAATATTAATTAAATATATATTAGTTATTTTTCGGTAGTACCTTTCCACATTTCTCTGTTTATTTGTATATTTACTTAACTAAATATCTATTTTAAATTCTTTTTGGAAAAAAATACTAAAAAAAGTTAAGCAAATCTAATTTCTACTACAAACTATGATAAGAAATTGAAAATTCTGATAAAAAGAAAAATTTAAATAAATGTGTCTTGTTAAGAAATAAAGTAGTTACTTTATTCAACAATATATTTAAATTTTACATCTACAAATAACATAAAATGTTCGTCATATAATATTAAATAGAGTAGAAAAATTAAAAAGTTGCTCAAAAAGCAATATTTATAAATTAGTTTTAAATTTAAAACAAATGGTTTCTGCCAACTATAATTTTCTTTCTGTAAAAATATAACATTTTATGTTACCTTTAAATTAAGATGACAAAATTTTCATGGCAACATGTTTTTATCGGAAATAATAGTTTACTTCCTACCGGTTGCATGGTTAATAGTTAATATGTTTTTTATTTTGTAACAATTAAAATTATATTTTATCTAAATAATTTTTTTAAATATTGCTTTATGTTGTTATACATTATTTATATGTGCGTATGTTCTATGTATTTTTATTTTGTGATTTAGTTTTTATTTATGTTATTTGAAAAAAAACATTTAAAAAGTAGTCATTTTATTATAAATATTACGTTTTTAATCAATCCATTGAAATTTAAATCAATATCAATTTTTTTATTCGTAAAACGGAAATTTTCATTTAGTATGTATAAAAAATTTATTAGTACTGTAAAGATTGTTTTATTATATGAATAACTTTAAACCTAATCTATTTTTCCTGTTTCTGATAGCAACTATTTTAATAAAATTCAGCTTGATAGTTTTACAAATGTATCAACAATATTTTAGTTTATTTGATTGTAATTATTATAGATAAAGTAGCAAAAATACAACTTTTTAACTGTAATACAAACATATCATTAGTTTATCAAAATAATAAATTTTGAACATTTAAAATTTAAATATTCTATACAAATTGTTTACAGTTAAGTCACAAAAAAATATAAACAAAAAATATAATTATTATTTTTTCGATTAATTGGGCAAAAAATATGGAAGAAATACATAAATATAGGTGCACAAAACTTCATAAATAATTGAGAGTTATAAATTTACCTATAAATACATTTCAATAAAAAAAAATAATTATAATAATATATTGCTGCCACTGCCTTGAAGTGAATTCAAAATTTTTATACATATTTTTCTTTATCATGGTCATTGACTACTTTAAAGTAAAGACTATCAATGTAATGAAGTGAAATGAGACTGAAGAATGATAATTATTTTAATTACCGTTGAGATACAGTATATTTATTATGTAATATATGTAGTGCGAAACTGTGAGTGATTGGATGGAACTAGATTGGTTGCTATCTTTTTATAAATCATATACTATAGTTGTACTCTGATTAATTAGAGTGTCGGGTGCAATTGTGTTTACTGAGAGGTCTGCCGCTATTGAAGAATCTTTAATTTTTCTTAGTTTTATTAGTTTTAATTGGCTCTTACAATATCAGTATTCTTTCTATTTAATGTTTCATTATTAACAGAGCATTATAAAATCTTTAAGAGATTCTTGTCTCATTTAATTTTAGCTCTAGATACCGAGCCCTAAATAAACAAAGGTAGCTGACACCTTTGTTTTATTTAGCTCACTTTTCCAGAGTAAGTGATGTTTAATAAATATATTGCAATCGTTGATTATATTTTTTATTTTTATTGGTACGCATTTTTACAGACTATCAGCAAATCGGTCATGCGATGAATTTGAAAGAAAGTTAGTGGGTTTTTAACCTTCCAAAATAGCTTCAGTTATTTTACATCAAATGCTCCTTAGGAAGATATAAAGAAAACGTTAATAAAAATATAGTTGTTCCGTACTTTAATCATTTTATAGATAATATATTTTAATGAAAAGCCGAAAAATAATATTTTACTGAAACAATACTACCCTAACCTCTAATCTATAACTACCATAAAATCGTCTATCATTTGTTACAACACGCATAGGTCGATGAGTTTTGTTTTTTAGAATGCATATTACATTTTTTTATTACTAATGTATTTATATAGTTTTCAATAAATTTAAGAAGCAACCTATAAATTTTAAAAACAAGCTATAAAAAACGAATACAGACCGTTGTAAATAAGCACCGCACGGTGTTTCACAGTTTATGAAGGTTCCATCACATTATGAGTTGTCAATTATCATGCGAAGCGTGTATGCAAGCCGTCAGATTATTTGTGGTCCTGCTAATAATTGATGGGTTCACTGTCTTAATATCAGCGCCTATCATGTACAAATTACTTATATACTAATTCTACTATTAAATATTTTTATCTTGACAGTCTAATTAGGAATATTCATTAAAAGTGCTCAATTTCACAAAAGTATGCACCGTGCGTGATTTTATGTAGTATATATTCCGAAAATTTTAATACTATTCCATAGATATTTGAAGATACATTGTACATTAGATAGTCAAACCAGAATAAAATGTTAACACAAAACCAGAGTATATTTTTTAATATTTATTAAACAAGTCATAAAAAAGTGGCGACTAGGATGAGATTTATAGCACTAGCACATTCAGCAACAAATGTTGCAAATCTCAATGTAAAAATTTTCCCAAATATCTGAAAGCCTGCAGAAGTACTTCAGTTACAAGATCTGTTAAATAGAAATATTTCTTTTTCAAAACATGTTCACAACTTTAACGCTTAAGTATTGAAACAGATAACCACCCTCCGTACTGATTACAAATCAGCGTGCAACTGAGAACAAAAAATCATGTTAAGGTAATACGGGAACCTAGTCTCACTTTAGGCTTTTTGATTCTTGTTTTTATCAAATTAACCATTTTATATTTTATGAGGTAGACAATTATCTCTACCAATGCTTGCATTTAAGACTTTGGATATGTATTATGAAAGAAGTAAGAATCTTTCTACGATCTATGTTTAGAAAGGTCGTAACTCACCTATCAGCACAGCATAGGGACAGCGACTGATCATCACAAACAAATTTTATTTCTTATGTGTATTTAAATGCAAGCACACTCATCTAACAGCATCAGCACATCACCTGATAAGCACGTCAACGCCTCGACCACTAGACATTTCTCCGAGAGAATATTTTGCGAACGCCGTGCTTGTAAGGTGCTGATGCCTAGCCGATGCCATACACTCATATATCATCACCTGAACATCACATTTCGCTTTTATTACAAATTTGACTAATTGTGTTAGTAGATATATTTCACTATTGCATTAATCTTGTAGCAATTTTAAGAGTGCAGGCGATGAACAAAATGAATTCTAAAAAACTTAAAAAGCCTGTTTACATTATAAAATTTCGCTTAAAATTTTCGTTAAAATCTCTTTAAATTGGTTAAAATTTCTTTAAAATTCCTTAAAATTTGTAAATTTGGGTAATATTTATTTTTCCTATATTTTATGTAAAATTTTAAGGAAATAGGTGTGCCTTATTCCTTAATTCGTTAAAATTTCTCTTAAAAGTCCTTTTAACGAAAATTTTAAGCATAATTTTGTACAAAAATTTATTTTGTAAACAGGCTTTTTATTTACTTATTACTTATTTTTTATATGACATAAGTGATAGTAAATAAAGAGACTCTAAAAAAAAGAAGTAGCTTGGCAAGAAATAGAAAATTTGAAACAACCAGGTTTCAACCAAACAACCTTTGCCATGTGAAGTCTAGAGTCCGGTGCCGCGGTAGTGCTGTTCCTGTGCCGAGGCTTTATATGAAACTATACACAACCATCAAGTTGACCACTTGACGATGATGTGCTGATGCTTGTCAGGTGCTGTGCTGATATGTGAGTTACAACCTTAACCGTAAAAAACATAAACACTGGGCCTAATTTGTTTTAGATGTAATAGATTGGCAAGAAATAGATAAATAATTGTTTGAAGTTGAAATGGCTAAAAAAAAGAACAGAAATATTTATAGGAAGACAAAAATCAAAAGCCGTAAAGCCACTAAACTAGTGGAAAAGTGTGTCACATTATATATATCTCAATGTCACAATGTAGCGGAACATGTAATACAAGTGCTATGGATTTGAAAGTTAAAAAATTTTTAACAATAATTCTGAGACTGAAAAAAGATAAAACAGAGTACAGAATAAAGAAATTCGCAACTAACACAGGAAAATTATATTGAGTTTATACAGAATAAAATGAATTATACATAGACAAGTGGAGCTAAAAAAAAGATAGCATGTTGAAAAAAATTATAACTGAGTGGAAGACAGCTAAAAAAAATAGAAGAGCAAAAACCAGATTAAAATGATTAGGTGAAGTTCTGCAATATTAGAGAAACACGTGGTTCAATAACTGGAAAAAATTATATAGAGGAAAAAGGTTATAAGAAACTGTACAATAATGAGGAAAAGAACAAGAACCTTCATAAAAAGATTACTGTTATTCTGAAAAGAATAAAAAAATTCACAAACACTTTTTAGAAGTATGTTTATAAATTTTCACAAATAAAATACACCGTAAGCATTTTTTGGGATTTCTAAAATATTGAAATAGTGAATAACGGAGTTTCACTACCTAAACCATATTGCTTTACTATGCGTATATGTTAGACTTCTTATGACAAGTTGCAGAATTAATAGACGAAAAAAGCGGCGGTATTCATGTTATATTTTTTTAAAGTAAAAATAATAATTAGTACTATTAAGTTTATAAATAATAATAGGTAAATGCTACAGGTCCTATAGACCCATGGTTGAACTGACGATTCTTTTCCATTATTCGCTCTTCCTTGTTATCTTTTCTATTTTTGCTTTTTCTAATTATAGTGAGTACTTCCAACGCTATAGTGAAAAATTAGGCTCATAGTGAGTAACTCTGCTTCAAAGCATTTGTGACTTAAAAGTTAGTAAAAGTGTGTTTATTTGCATACGCTCTATTTTTGTTTTTAATTAAGGTCATCTTTGTTAATCTTACTAATTTTTCCAATATACTGATCTCTCTCATGGCCTCGTGTAGCGCGTTTCTGCTTACTCTATCGTAGGTTTGTTTGAATAATACATATTGTATGAGTATTGTATTTCTAAGATTGTGAAAATTTGGTTTGTACTTGATCTTCCTATTCTGATATTCTCTAATAACCTTCTCTGTGCATGTCTCTACATGTTCTTATATTACCTTGACTATAGCCTTATACGCAGTCTCCACTAGCGGAATTTTTCTGTAGTTTTGACATATTCATTTTTCTTATTTTGTTTTCTTGTATATAAAGCATGTTCTTGCACTGCTCTATCTATTTAGCAGGATTTTAGCAATCCACGCTTTGACAATTAGTTTATGCAGTCTCTCGATCAAATCTTCTGTATCACCATAAAATATCACCGTATTAAATTATTTTTACAGATATTTTGTCCTATCCTTACATTTCCTGAGCATCATTAGTTATTGACATTGTTCATCAAACTATTTTTTTATTTGCTTTAGTTTGATATTTACTTCTGATCGGTAATTTTTCATTTTCACTTCATTGGGAAACTTTCAAGGTTTATATCTAAAGGATATTTTCTGGGTTTTTGTGGTATTGTTGGTATTTGTTTTTTGCAATTCTACTCAAAGTAATAATTTGAGTCCACATCGGCGCCTCGCATACAACTAATATTGTATCTTCTAATGTCTATTTAGTTAATTGCTTTTCAATTAAGAGCTATCCATATTCCCTTGTAGATGTCATTTTATTAAAACATTGTACTTGAGACCACAATTTTTTCCCAATTTAACTAACCCCAGATTATGCCACTGTCCTTTTAAAAGAACGACACAAAAATCTGTAAATTTAAAATAGTTTGCTATTGAAAATTAGATAAAGCTAGTGTACATATCCTACAAAACTGCTCTACAATAAGCTTGCAACCTTAATTCGAGTTTTACAAAGTGTTTTTTTTTCTTTTAAAAGTTCAATTATTACCATTTTTGCATGACTTGATATAGGCAATTAGAGGTAAGTTTTGTGCTTGCAGTACACATTTTTTATTTGTGAAATTTGCATAATCTATCTAAAAACATCTCGAGCATAACATACTTCCCCATTACATCATAATATTTGTCTGCATTTGCCCATCCAATAAAGAAAATAAATTTGTTTCCAGTTATTGGAAACAACCTCTTAAAAGGGCATGGATGGTTAGAAGAAGTTGAACGTGTCGATGATAACTCAAAATTACTCAAATCGGTTATATTATTTCAACCGATCAATTTAATGCAGACAATACCGACGAAGACTCCACTCCGATGATGAGTTACGTTACATTGTTACGTTAGATAATCTGATGATAGTAAAGACGATTATTTACTTTCGTCTTCTTTTGTAAAAAAAAATATTAAAGTAAAAATCCAAAAAATATTCTTGGCTACAACAAAATCTGTCAAATAACAATATTTTTTTTGGAAATACAAATTCGTACCAAAAAATCAATTCTCGTTTCTAGATAATATTCTTTATCACTTGTTTGATGAAAATCTTTTTGAGAAGTTGGTTTATTATAGCAATCTTTATGGTATGCATAGAAACCATACAGGAGATCCTACTTATAACTAAGGATGAGATGAAATGCTTCAGCGGTGTTCTTTTATTATCTGGCTACAGTTGCTTTCCACGACGATGTAGTATGTACTAGGAAACTAATGGCGATTTCGGAAATTGATTGGTTTATTCTGCTATTTCAAAAAATAATAGCAGTACAACAACCAAATATAATAAAAAAATATAACCAAAGTATGGGAGGTGTAGATCGTGCTGTTCAGAATATAAGGCTCTACCGAATATCAATTAGAGATAAAAAGTGGTATTTTCTCGTAATTTGCGCAAGCTCCATTGAGGCCCTCTTAAAAATTTTTTTTTGATGTAAAAAATTTATTTAGAATCACAGATAATAATAATTTATTATTATAACAAAAAATAAAATAAGTAGTAAATTTTCTTTAAATCAAATAAATAATTGCATTAATGTATTTAAATAATCCAAATTAACTAATTAGAATTCATTTTTTTTATAAAATTAATTTTTACATGGTACATGAAATTGAAATAAAATTTAATTCATAACTTACGTAATACTTGTTTAAAAACTATTGAATTGAATGATATAGTTTGTTACATACTGTTAACATTATGTTTCAAATTTTCGATTCATATCAGACAAACCTAGAAAAATTATTAAATTAATGGAAAAGTTATGCGAAAAACTTAAAAATTAATTTTATAAAAAATTATTATCACATGTTAATAACCTTAACCATATTTTTTATTACTAATTAGAATTAATGCATTAAAATATTTCCATAACGTAAAATTATCGTGCAACAAGAACTTAATACCAAATTTATAAAAAATAAAATTTCATACACTGTGGCGTTAAAATTACATAACGATTCTACATAGTTATGGCAACTAATTTTTTGGTCAGTATTTTATTAAATTCACTATAATATTTATAACCATATTTTGATCAGTATAAATATAGTATATGTATTAAATCGAATTTTGATCAGTATAATTTGTTAATTTGGTCAGTATTATTTATTATTTTAGTCGGTATAAATAATAATAGTTACAGTGGGCGGCCCTAAATTAGGCATCAATAGTATCTGTGTACGTATTCTAATATAATAATCCTTACAATTATGTAATTTGTTTAGGATTAAGTTAATAATCTTTTAAGAATCATAGCGTTTATTAATTATAAAATCGCAAAAATTTTACAGCGTCGAGTGCACATCGAGGGAAATCCACCCCGTTCCTAGTAGCACGCCTTGCCGAGTAAGACCAGTCTAGGGGTATATTTTTAGTGATTACGCGGCTTTATACAAATCTATAGTACAAATTTCAGATGCATGGACTCTACCATAGACGCACCTTAAAATCTAGTTATCTAATCGTGACAAGGATTGACTGACTGACTAACTAATCTCCTTATAGCGTAATCTTCTCTTAGCGTAATCTTCTTTTAGCCAAATTTTAATGATCCTCTTATATCATAATCTGCTCGTCAATGTCCAATTTATGTACGCTCGTTTAAAATACTGGCCACTTATAGAAATCCAAGAAGAAAAAAATTTTTGTATAACAGCGTCGGAAAAATATTGGATTGCATAAATAGTTTTTCACTCTCTTCAACGCCGAAAACGAACGTTCGACTGTTTCATTGCATATGCGTATAGTGAAAAATATTTTTTAAATGGTTTCCACGTTGGGAAAAGTAAATTGGTAAATTTTGATGTAAATGGAATGGAATTTAATCAATAGATAAGTGGTTTAGGTAGTGTAACTCGATATTAATCATACCAAATTTTTTAGAATAAACCAAAAAATGCACAAACACTTTTTAGAACTAAAATGTTTAAGTTAATACAATATAAATACACTGTATGTATTGTGGTGTTTAGAAGGGATTCGCACCCACCCTGTACATTTTGATGAAAATTTTGTTTAGTAATTTTAAGTTGTAAGATTGTAAAATTAAACAGGTGGAGGCAAAAAGAAAGAGATACGAGGCTTTTTAGTCAACTATGGCCAACAGCGGGTGCAAGATTTTGTATGCCCGCTGAAGTCGATTTTTGATACGAGATTTTGTTATTTTGAAATAGTGAGTAAATTTTAATTTAATAAAGTGAATTTGTGCATTTGCATGATTGCGTATTATTTGTAATTTTTGATATTTGGAATTGGTTTGAATTTTTTTGATGAGTTGCTACCGAGCGGTAGTTGATTATTTGGTTGATTAATTTGGAGGAAGAATATTTCGAGTAAGAAATTCGATTTGCATTATAAAAGTGGAAAATTTAAATTATATTTGTACGAGCGAGATGTTGCGAGATATTGATAACTCGTCGAATTAGATAAGGATAAATATCGACACTTCGTTTCCTTTAAATAAAATTAATAATTCATTTGACATTTACATTACATGGAATTTTAAATTATATGCGATTGGAAATATTAATTTGAATAACTGCCGTAACTGCCATAGGAACCGACTCTTGAGTAGAACTCAATGCTGCCGACCATTGATAAGCTAGCCGAGGTAAACAAAAAATAAAATTAAGACAGTAAACGCTTCTTCCAATAATTTTTTGAAGAATACCACTGCAGTATATTATCGCAAATGGAATTTGATTTCTTTTCTTTCTTATCATACTTAATAAAATTAATAACTTTTTTTTGAAAATATCTGCTATCAAATTTGAGGTCCCCCAAAATTTAGAAGTCCCAAGCGCGCGCTGCATGCGCTTATGCGATAACGGAGCAAGACTGTAGTTTATTTTTACTTTTTCAAAAAAAAAGTTTGGGCATTATCTGGGTTAAGCCTTCCCCACACGACGCTTGTTTTGCTGCTGAATCGCTTACTTTTTTCTTTGTTGGGTACTTAGCAGTTTGGTGATGTGATAGCTTCTGTGCGTTGTTGACTTCACACGCGTTTTGTGGTTTCAAAGAGCACGCAGATAGTGACAGCAGTGAAAGTTTGTAAAAATGAATGCGGTTATAATGGAAATTCATCGCAGAAGAATTAGCTGTTAGCATATTTTTGTTAATTGATCGATAAAGGCGAAAAAATAGACGTCAATTGGTCTAAATTCTTTGATACAAGGTTGATCAAAACAACAATTTTTTTAGAAAAAATTATAAAATATTAAAAACAACAAGAAGTAACATGCATTCAACCTAATAAATAACTTATTTATTTATAATTCACATTACGCTTCAAACTCAACATTTTTCGGTAGCACTCCAGTTAAAGTAGTTAAAGATTTAGCAAGCAGACCAGCAGTAACGTTATTTTCCATCAGCTTAGCCAGCACAGCTCACATCAAGCAATCCATCAGCAAAACAAGCGTCGTGTGATGTGGGCTTAAGACGGACGACACTAAAGTAGCACTTTAGCGCCGCACATGGCTAGCGCTATAATTAAACAACTGTTTTCATAAAAAAGTGGTACTTTAAATTTGAGTGGTATAGAATAGCGCCAAGTAAAGTTTTTGTCAACTTTCCAGAATAATATAAATTTTTAAAGAGACAGTAGTTTTCTAATCATAACTTGTTCAACTTAATCGAGAAATATAAACTACTAATATAGGTAATCTACAAGAAGTACCTTACATTCACGCACATAACTAAGGCAGCGCCCACGGTACTTGTTATATTCAAATTAGCTTACATTATACAAATGTTATTTCTACCGTACAAATAATTAACCAAAACGGGTCGTTATGATATAAATCGCTTGTTAACTTCGACATATCAAGCGTCCACTTAAATATTTTATTTATTTACGGCGTTATTTTAAATACCATTAAAATACATCAAATATATTAATTGGCAACATAATAATTTGTGACTTAATTTTCGATTTCACGCCAACTCGAAATCGAAAATTCATAACCGTATAATAAGATATTAGTATAGGTCGTCCTTAAATTGTTTCTATTTTCAATTTTCTCTTCAAGACATCCATAATTAATTACTACGGTGATACAACTGTTAAGCATTATTAATTTCAATTAGAGTACTTGACATGAAACAATGGAAGATTATGTTGCAGTAAGTAAGCCACGACCAAAGAAGGAAATTTTGAGCAACTTTATAAAACAGCGCGTTTAATATAAAAGGAAATGTAAATAACTAAATGCGAATAAAGGCGTGCATTGTATACCAAAATAAATCATAACAACAGTCGTCCTGCTTTCTATTCCGGATTGCGAATCGTTCTGAACTGCATACATATTATGGGTGCTGCGTTTCTATAAGCTTTTAATGTTCCATTCAATAAATGCGTGAAAACTGGTCTCAGTAAAAGGAGATAAATAATTCTTTTTCCGGTGAACAATGCCGAGTTTGACGGATAGCAGATTCACATCGCTAGATGTAACAACAATGCCGCCTATTTTATGCGCATCCTAACAATAACTTGACAATATTTAAAGCAACTCACGTACTTACTATATAAAATTATCGACTTTTTAAGTTCTTCAAATACAGACCGTACAGCAATTTACTTTTGTTACATCGACACTAACATAAAATACATAATTTATATCTTGCTAAGAAAAGGGTAACAAACCCGAAACAACTGACCATGATTATCTGCAAAACTTTATCTCGCAGCTAAACAAAAAATAATCGCATGTGAAACTGCATTATGTTTAGCTACCTACGTCAGAATAACTTAATTGCTTGGAAATGTAGATAAAGCCAAAGAAAATCTTAACTAAAATGGAAATAATACTTTTTAATCTATAACACGCGAAATGTAGCGGTTAATTTTCATTACAACTTGACACCAATTACTATCTAATAAGTAGTCAGTCACGAAGTGGTTAGTAGTTCGAAAGCCATAGCGGTTCATCTAAAAAAAGTTAAAATTACGTAAGGACGAGGATAATTAGGAATATGGTTATCATTGCAGAAAAGCAAAGTGATGAAAGGCCGCAGGTCAGTTCCGGATCCGTTGCTCGTGCAAGCGCATTGTGACGCGTTGACCTGAGGCCAGCAGGTGCACCAGGTTTATTGACTCCGGTTGTTCCCATCGTTCTCAATCAATGGAGTCAGGGTGCGGTCACGGGACGAACTGGAAATTATAGCACGTTTGAAAAATGAAAACGCGTTTGTTGCTCAAAGAATGCGGGATGTAAATCAAACCTGATACAATTTATCAGCTCTATATGGCGAATACTGAGGAACCGGACTGGCGCCTACCGCTTCTTCTAACCTGCATAACGATATCAACACAAACCAGCTCGTCAGCGTCAATCTGATTTTAGCTTCGTCATTTCATCTCCATTCATAAAACCCATGTTCCTCAATGATTTGACGTTTCAGTACTTGTTTCTGTATTTAGCAAAAAATATCTTACAACCATTGTAATTAAGTGACGCGGATTTTTATAGGACATCCTTTGAGTTTTCAAAATCTCATCTGATGACCTAATTACAAAATGGTGTGTAAGAATAATTTCAGCGATGCTAATCCATTCAACAGCAAATACTTTCATTTGATTACCGCGAAAGTGTCCAGTAATTACTTTTGTGAAAAAGGAAACCATTAATTTATTTGTTCGATTAAAAAAAACGAAACTAATTTATAATAATTATTATTAACATATCTACATACTAAAGAAAATTGAAAATCTAAATTTTATGTAATAAAAGCTGAAAAACCAGATTAGAAAACTATTTATAAGGTAATGAACCTGTTAGGTTAAGTAGTTTGTTGGCCTTGCGTTAACAACTGCAAAATTTAAATTGGTATCTAAAACAAATTATTATTAACTTTTAATGGAAAATATTCAAATTTTTTGGTTGAGTTTAACAAAACTTGAATGCTACTTTTAGAGAATAAGTAATTCATTTTCCATAGTCCTACTATGACTCATCTAGGTAACTTCTCTGTTAAAAAAACAGTGGGAGAAAATGAAACGCGAGGTTTACGCCTAACTCCTGTACAGCTGGATAGTCAAACTGGACGAGGACGAGAAGCTTAAGGAGCAGGCATCGTTTTCGATATTTCATATCGCTCTCTCTCCAGGAATAATGGGCATTAATTTGTAAAAACACGGATATTTAAAATGTCGTTATTCGACGCATAAATTTCTTATCTTAGCTGTACATTTGTCGGGATACAAGTTTTCAAAAGCGGCATTGTTTGGCACAAGAAAGCGGTATTGTGTGAACATTTATTGTGTTAGTTGGAATAAAACGCGTTTTTACATGTCCCTTCTATTCTTATACCCTTTAGTATTGTTAAGAAGCACTTACTTGGACATACCATGCATTCTTAAATGGGCTATCCATATATTTCATTCTCGTGGGGTTTGTCGTGTGGAAGATAATCGATAATAGTAATAAAAAAATGTTATAAATTATTAACTAGAAGGTTTAATTGTATCGTCAAGATAGGTAGCTGAGCTAAGTTGTGAAAGTTTAATGTTTAATTATTGTACCTGATTAATGAGGACAGTTTTTGTTTATTTACACTGACAAGACAATCGATTGGCAAGGTGCGGTTTTGTTGGTCAACAGGTTCTTGTTATGCAATCGGAACACTTCACAAAATTAAATAATCGATCAACACTCACTTTGCTTGTAAAAGATAAAAATCTCTTGTTAACGTCTCATTATTCTTTTTCTATTTGTTTCGTAACTTTTTACTTATTAAATCTCTAACATTTTTGCAACAACGCATGTTTCGCAAGATCAATAAAAATTATTATTGGGCTACCGGTTAATAAAGCGACGACAAATTAATGCAACACCTTAATTTATCCGAAAACATTTCGCCATCAGAACTTGCAAAACTCCATCCTGTGCAAATTAAATGTCAGTAATTTTAATTTAAGAAACAGAAATTGTACGAGATTTCCTAATTTGGAAACAACAAAATTCTTTCCGGTTGTTTAGGATGCTCGACCTTGGGCTATAGTCTGAGATCGCATACACGGATTATTTGGTCAGGCCTAACAGGTTCCTCCAGTTCAACAGGTGTAAGAGAATTCTCTTCTCCCCCGTTGTACTACAATTGCCGTCATTTATAGCGGCTTTATAAATAATTCGACCGCAAAAATACTACCAACCTACTCTATTAATCTTTTTGCTAAGAGCTATGTGCAGAACAATTCGGACAATTTGTTTTGCCAAAAAATATTCCTGACGGATTTTTAACTCTTCATTGTCTTGCTTCAAAATATTGCAATTACAATTTTTTAGCCGTTTAAAAATTACCACCATGCTTAAGTGCAATTGGAATAAATTGGTTATTTTATTTAGCTTTCTCTATAGGTACCAATTTATGTATTAAGCTTGTTTGTACCTCATAATTTATATAAACGTGTGATATATCAGACCATATTATATTATTATATCTCAAATTATTAGGTATTAAAAAGATCGGTTAGTATATCTTATAATGGTCAAGTGTTGTTAAACGTCGGGAACTTTACCATTAATAAGAAGCATAACTACTTGATCTAAAAACTTTTTACGCTTTAGATATGTAAGATAAAATTTCTTGATTGTAGTTTCCAATGCCTACACAGACACGAAACTAAAATAAAATTTCAACTTCCAGCAATTATTGCATTTTTTCTTACTATAATATATTTTAATTATTTATATTAATTTTTGGTTAATAGGAGTCTAATACCGTCGTAAATTTTAACTGCAGAATTAACGGATGGTACGTGGGAGGATTGGTTTCCTAATCGACTGCCATTGTATTGTCGTTTTAATTTATAAAGGTCATCTTCAGGTTCCGAGTGCATCATCACGATGATGAATATAATCAGCAAGTTACCAAGTGCTCAAGGTATGCAACCAATTTATCTAATAGCCATTTACATTGCTTGTTATAATTTTATTTTAGTATCAAAAATTATTATTATAATTCTTTAAAAATATTTCGACTGCGAAAATATTCCTATTGAAAAGAATTTCCCTGGTGTGAATTAACTAACCTATAAATTTTAATTTTTGAATTACTCGCAGCAGGCTTACCAACTTTTTGCTGAAGGTACAATCAATGTTATAGAGCTCACTTAGACCACGTTAAAAGCTGCAAGATACGAGTGTTGTATATTAATAATTACAATGGAATGTCCGAGAATACGCTGCTTGCGCACTGATTGTATTCCTGTAATTACATATTCGTGAGTTATAATTAACCCGTAGACCAGAGAGTCAATGATCTGCGGAAGCGTTACTTAAACGTTAAAAATTTATTTTACCAACATCCCACTAAATTGCACTTTTAAATTCTAATGCTTTTTTAGGAAGTCTCTATAATTAAACTACAATTATTCATCGCAGTGCAAAACTCAACTTAAAGATTTGGTACGTTTTTGACGATGAGAACAAAAAAACACATATATCAAAATCTATCCAATGAAGATTAAAATGGGTGGCTTAATCATTAAAAAATAATTAATTATGTCAATACTGTAACCGGCTTTTCTATTTAAATATAATTTAACTAACAGTTATAAATCAAATGTTATACTTGTCAAATTTAAATTTAAAAATAAATTTATTAGTTTCTTTTCATGACACCAATTGTAAAAGTTTTTACATTTTTTATACTTACTAATCGCTTTTTGGAATAAATATAACGATAACTCTGAATGGTTTTAAGTAAATCTCCATTTTAGTGAATTATCCAACCATAACGAAGGAAGAGGAAGTCGATCTACCTGCAATTTTTTTAGGTTAAGTTTAAATCTGTCTAAATTAAGATAACCATAAAGAGGAAACGTCGACTACGACATAAAAAAAGTGTTTGGGATTGAGTTAGCCTAAAAAACCTGTTATAATACAAAAAGTCGTCAACTTGCTAGTGACAGTCACAGTGGATTCGCTGATATGCTGATTGACAAGACCGATTATTTCTTGACATATTTTCGCATTGGTGTATTATAAAATCGAATAGCCAATAACTTAACTCCCACATTAACAAGTTTATTTTAATAATCAAACAGGTAGTGTAAATTTTTATTGTAATTTACAAAAATTTTTGAATAATAATAATAATATAATGAATGAAAATTGGTACCACTGCACCATTTACACCAAATCACACCATTTAGTGTCATTTTGGTTTCCTGTTTTGTATGCCATTTAAATTCCATTCAAATACTATTATTATTGTTTTCTTTCATCTCTTCTCAACATACTATATCTCATCTATTTTGTTCTCTGAGTTTTAATATATTGAGATGTATTTAAAAAAGGGGTAAAAAAAATCAAGAGAGAGGGTGAAAAAAAGAGAGTAGTGAAGGTAGAATAATAAACCAGGTTCCAGCTGGATTTTGAAGAGAAATTGATCTCTCAAAATTTAATTAAATAAAAAACAAAGAGAAAGAAAAGAACGATTAATTTCGAGAAGGATTGGGCTCTCGAAGCTATAAAATTGTGAAAAATAAAATTGTTGGAGAGGTAAAGTTTGGAAAGATTAGAGAAGAAGAAATAACTGTGGCGGAGCAAAAAGGCGACGGCAATAAAAGAGAAAGGAAAGAAAATAGTGCGACAAAAAAAAAGGTATTCCGTTAACGGTATATTTCAAGTTTAATTTTATTAGTTTAAGTTTCTGTTTCTGTTTCTGTTTATGTTCATTTTTTTTTGTTTATAGAAAATAAAGGTACGGTGATTAACCATTCAGTTTTATTTTCAAAATTAAAAACGTTAAGATTGGAGACCAAAACTCCAAATACCACCAGGGAATTTATCTGGTTGAAGTGAAAAAAAAAACACGACAATATGTCATCACATTTTTGTTTTGCTTTATTTTATCAAATTTTACTTTCAATCTATACTTTTGCTAGTCTTTTCAGTGAACGAGTAAAATTTTAAATGACTAAAACCACTGTTTTAAATTTTAAAAAATTCGGGAAACAGATATTCACGATTCCTGAAAAAGTCACTCTCATGAAATTAAATAATAATACTTTTCAATCCCTTTCACGGCCTTTAAGTCCAGAGAAATTTCTACAACTTTCAGTATGTATTTGCGATTTTTAAAAACTTTCGCTAATTTAATTTTTTTTAGTGATTTCCATGAAATTACGAATGCTTGGAAGAGTTTTCGAGAAATTTGTATTTAATTTTTAAAGAATTCCAAGCAAGTGCACACAACATTTTTGGTATATTTACTCATTGAACAAAAACCACCTACGTCATTTGAATTGAATTAAGGCAGTCAACCCGTGTGATGTGTCGAAAAAATCAAAAAACATTTTTTTTTTATAAATTGATTCCTAAACATGTGTAGAATATGATAGAAAAGTGATTTTCCAATTTTCTACACACATTTACACTTTAAAAACATTACATACATTCTACACGTGAAGATATGCTGTCTTTACAGAACTAGCGGTATTCCTTTTCATCCCACAGGATGAAAAGGGATTAATCCCAAGGGATTAAAGCAAAAACGGAGCCAGCATATCTAAGGTACTTCTAAGATAAAGAAGAAGGAATTATCTATAGACCAAGCATAGCAAATTAATGGTGACTAAAGATATTGTTACGAAAGAACGTCTAATTATATTTGATGGTTAATGTATGACGTCATGTATGATGAGTCATGTGTGATGAGTCATAGTACATGATAACAGCATTAGTCATTCAAATATCGCTGAATTTACACTCCAGAAGTGTATAGAAATTCATGGAAGTTTCTGGAAGCTAACATTTACGTATAAATACAGATGCTTTCCTGTGACGAAGCAATTCCAGTTCGACCGCGAAAGTGTTAACATTAATGAAGTAGTGAATATAAATAAAGTTTAGATAAATAGTGAAGTTATAACGATATACCGAGTGTTTAAATAAATCCGGATTTAATGTTAAATAAATTGTAGTGTAATTTAGTTTAGTGTTAATCTTAGTGTAGTAATTGTTGTATTGTTATAAACTGTATCTCTAATATTTGTATTAGTCCTTTAGAAATTAAATAAATGTTTTAATTTTTGTTACAATATTAACTTGATTTAAATCTTAAAAGATTTAAACTATGAAATATTTTAATCGTATTTGAACTTCTTTTAAACGCGATTTTCTTAAAACTACATTTTTCTAACTGGTCTCCACGATATCTCAAAAACCGTATGACCCATTGCTTTGAAATTTGAATGGTAGATTCGGAACATGTATAATCATCGATTCAACTAAAAGAATTGAAAAATTCCGAGGCGTTTTTTTTTATTCGTAACAAAATATTCAAAGAAAATCATGAAATTTGAAAATTAATTTTCAAAAACATGTCAATTATTCAATTACCAATATTTTTGAATGATTCTAGTTCATTCGATAGCCACAGCTATACAGATTGAAATGCCGTTGGGTTATTTAATTTTAGATAAGCCAATAAGCCGGAATCATGGAAACCGTCAACAAACTAGTCAACAAACAATCTTGACTTTTGCAGAAATTACGATGAAAATTTTGGTTTGAAAATATTCTGACTTATTGTTGAAATGTCAATAAATATATAGAAAAAAGTTCAAACCTCTATATTTATATTGTTCGTCATAAAAATTATCCCAAAAAATAACTTAAAAAATAATCGTCACACGGGGCGACTGCCTTAAAGTAAGAACTTCCTTTCCTCAAAAAAAATTTTTTGGTTACGGTCACTTATCCTATCCCAAGAATTGAACTTTTTCCTATCGACCATTGGAAAGAGAACAATTTTCTGAGCATTTTAGCATAAAAATTTTGTAGGATTATGCATTAGTTGTCAAAATAACAGCATTTTAAAATTTCAAAAAGCTGGTAGTTGTAATACGATACACCCCGATGCTTCGAGAGCGTAACTCGCACATTAAGCTCCTTGCTGTTATTTCTGTTAACGGTACGTGTGCTTTGCTATACTCTTACTGTTGCTCTTGCTGTTGCTGTCTTCGAGTTTCACCGTTGGAAAGTTCCATTATTCTACAGGGATATTTTTAAATTCGTTATGTGTTTGTCAAAATACAGACCCGGAAGGCGCCGAAGAACAAACTCAACTACGGCTTATCGTAAATCCATATTAAAACGTATATCTAAAATACACGTAAATTTTACATTTTTAAATTCGATTTTTTCGAAAACTTATGTATAATCCTACAAAATTTTTGTTCTAGTATGCTTTGAAAAGTGTCTTTTTTCCTAATAATCTAAATAGTCAATAGGAAAAATTTTAATTCTTGGAATAAATAATAATATAAAATTCTTTTATCTATAGGTTTGACAGAGGGGTGAATTAAAGTCTATATTTTTGTGCACCAGATATTTTTTATTTCTAAAAATATTTAATTGGACTATCAAACCTATAGAGCGCACTACACCGTAAATAATTAAAATTGCCATTTTGATATAAAATGCTAATATTACGGTTATACCTGGTAATTAGAAAAGAAGGATGTAAATGCAAATAATTTAATATTCCACCAATCGGCAGTTGGAATTTTTCAAAATTCTGCATCGGTGTAAAACCTATAAAAATCACATATTATGACTATCAAAGGTCAACCCACAAATAACTATAAATAGGCACTAATTTCTCAATAACAACAGTTTAAATTTTAAATTAGTCACATAATTAGTTTTCCATATTAATATATGGAAAACTATTAAATTTATTTACTACTTTTTTAACACATAGAATCTACATAAACGACAATAAATAAAATAGTATCAAATTTGTAACTATTATAAAAATTATAAAAATATTGCATTGATATCGATAAGTATTTGAAATAAGTATAAAAATCACAAATTTGCACTTTGGCAATACAAAAATTAAATCGCATGATGATTGCTATAATATTAAAATTAATTTTTTTAAATAAACAAATCACTAATAAATTAATAATTATATATAGTAACACACTTTAAATAAATTACAAATTATTACTTGAAATATCTTAATTATTATATTTATTTAGAGAACTGTCACACTATAAATTGAGTTAATAGCACATTACTTACTTAATTAGCGATATTAATTAATTAATTAATTAATTCAATAAATAAACCAGGTTAAGAAAGTTTTGCATATAACTTTTACTTATTTTAATTGTTATTCTTAAGTAACAAGTTATTTATTATTTTATATTTTATTGTTTCTACCTGTATTAATTAATTTATTCACGATTGACACAGTCTGTCGCTTTGGTTATTTTTTAATACATAAATCTGAAATTTGCATTGTTTAAAAATTATTATTATTATGTATTTAGCATTCAGTTTGGCAAGTTTTGTGAAATGCACAGACTGAATTACTCTTTACAAATTCTCCAAAACCAGAATATAGATGGCAGCAGCAAGATACTAATAAGAAAACGTTACTTTTTAAAATATGGATCACGATTTTTGGGGAAAATGTACATTGAAAGAAACTTATTGCAAATTTTCTTTCCGAGTACTAAAATATTAATTTTTCAATTTTTAGTTCACTAAATTTCATTTTAATTTTTTACAAGTAAGAATATAAAGTTTTTAATTGATATAATATGCATATACTATTTTATATGATAATTATTGTAATATCTCGCAAACTACATAAAATATCGAAAAATATATAAGAAACTTGTTTACAATCTGTTTTCAGCTAGGACTCACCTTCTTACCTTGATCTACCCCAAATCTATTGTTACCCTTATGCATATTGTAACACCCCAAATTAATAGTAGTTTAAAATGCTATCTTTTTACGCAAAGGTTATTTATGAAAAAATGTACAATTAGTGATAAATTAAAAATAAAAATATTAATTTTCATGGCAAAAAAATTAAAGTCAATCGATTTATTATCGAGAAACAGCGCAGTTCTATTTTATTTAAGCAAGCATAGAAAATATTATATAAGGTAACGTTTTATAAATTAAATTTATAATGGGAAAACACTTTTATTTTTATCATTTTTTTATTTTTCTATAAAATATTTTTTTGTTTGATATTTTGAACATTCCTAGGTGTTTTGCGATGCAATAAATAAAATTATCTAGCAAAAATATTTCCTTCAACAATTGTTAAATATTGACGAGTCAGTTAAAGGTAACTTTCGTGAGACCCTGCATGTTTGATTATCAACAAACAAAATCATTTCAGTTCATCATTTTATTCCATTCGGTATCTATAGCTACTTTGTTTCTCTCTAAAGGCTTTAAGTGCAAAAGAGAATGTTTTTCACCACCATTTTTGTGCAGAAATAAACTGAGGTTTTCAGTTCCATAGCTTTACGATGTATTATAAAAATGTTATTGCAATTTTTAAATTGTTTTCAAATTTTCTGTTTCTAAGGTAACTGACTTGGTAGTTCTTTTCAGCAAAATTAAAGATTCTATTTCTATTGCACAATTCACCAATCCAAATTAACATATTTTCATATTGCATGTTGAAAATGCTCACGAATGCGAAGTGATTGATTAACGATTATTTGATTTACTGATAGTTAAAAGATTAATATTTCTTTAGTTCTGACAGTTATAATTGTACAAATGTCGTCAAGTTCATGTTGAAAAATCATTTATTAAGTTTCGTTAAAAATTACTTTACAAACTATTACCGGCTTGTTAAATGTTAATAATTAAAAACTAAAATTACAACAAACAGATATTAGGTGCATGCCGGTTCTCACGATACATAGGTACTATATTTTGTTATTTAAATTACTAAATAATTAAAATACTGGTATACTAATTGTTTTTAATTAAGTAATTTTTGTTTAAAATAAAATTAGCTTCGTATTTTACTTTTGCAATTAAACATAATAAGGACCAACTTATGATAACTGTTTCCGCCAATATAGTAAGTCAAAACTACTGTGATAATTACTATTTTGTACCTAAGTAATTAAAATTTAAATTATATGTTAAAGAAATAATAAAAAAGGCGAGATTTTTTTTTATTAGTTTTAATATTATAATATATTATCACGAAAAAGATTTTTGAATAATTAAATATTACGTACCTATTGAGATTTACCGACATAATATGTTAGGCGTTTTTTATATACATACTCGCTAAAGAAACAAAAAATTTAATGTAATAAATACATGATAAAAATAAAATGTACAAAATTAATTACTTAAATGCACCGTCCAGTATTATGATCAGTAAATTCATCTTGCATGTTATTATTTCTCGAGTATTACAAAAATTTAAATAAGCGTCTGTTTCCACCAATCTTTAAACCCGAATTCTTAAAGCAAAAAACTGAAATTTACACCTGTAAATGCTACATAAATTAAAAACTAGGGTGCAGGGATATCTGAACATCAGATATAAATCTTTGATTTTACGTGATATTTCAATAAGTAAAGCAATTTTTTATAATCAACAAGTTTTTGTACTATTTTAGCTGTATATTACCACTTCACTAGAACATTCTAAAAAATATTTAATACTTGCAATTTATATTCTAATATAATAGAATGGACTCCTATGAAACTAAAATAATTAAAAAAATTTTAATTATTTTTATTATTTTTGTTGTTTTCGTTGCTGTCGAAAGCGGTGATTTCTAAAAAATTACAATTACTAAGTAATTGTATGAAATTTAAAGAGTGCAGCTCTTCCAAGCACCGGCAATATTTTTCAAAAAGAAATAATATGCAAATCTCAAGAGTTAAAAAATTATACAAATAATACAAATACAGAGTAGTCACAACCAAAATGTTTAGATATTGTAATGCTCCGGACTATGTAAAACTTATATAAAATTTTCTTTTGCAAATTAATTAATTCAAATTTCTGCTGGGCATTCATTTTCTTGTAGCAAGAGACTCTTCAATGTTTAAAATTTGAAAATTTATAAATTTTTTGTTGTATTGCATGTGGTATGTGGTGTTATGCAGCTGGCTTAATCACGCCTGGTAACACAAATTTTGCTGTTTTGTAATGCACCTTTGCATCGACCTAATTGTCACAAATTCTTTCCTTTTCCAAATTTTGCACTGCACTTTAATTAAAATAATTAAAATAAAACAAAAACTCAAATTAACTTATTTTATTTATAAAAATTAAGCAATTATCGGATATGACGACTTCCACCAGGCACAAGGTCTTCGCCTCATTCTCGCATCGATCCACTCGCCGTTCTCCCTCCTAGTCTTCTCCTACCTTTTATTTACATCAAAATTTTACAAACTTTGTACAGTGTGTTTAATAAATAATGAAACAAACTCAAACTTTAAAGTAATTTTACAAAATAATAAAATTAATGTTTTTATGCATTTCGAAACACGACAATATACATAGTCGGGTTTTGCTTACATATTACAGAATTGATACGCGTACGATCAGTTCTAATTGGGTTAAATATTACTCAGCAGCACTGCGAGATGGTCATAGCCAGGCGGTTAGATGCTGGTGTTCAAAATAAAATTTTTGTTCGTTATATTATTAGATATATCAAGCCTTTCTTATTCATTAGACTAATTGACTTGTTTCCCAGGAGTGAAAATCGTTCACCAAGAGCGCTTAAGAACCTAGGAAATATTTTAAGAAGAAATACTGTCTACAAGTGAAGGAAAAATTGAGGAAATTCCGTGAAATGCTATTTTTTCTGTATAGTTTTTGGCGCAACAAAAGTCTGCTTTCCAGCAAAGAGAAATTTTAGGAAAAATCTTAAGACAATATTTTTTTATTGTTCGGGTCGATTTTCCCAGACACAGGTCCGTCGTAATTTATTTTTGGGTACAAGTTATATTACAAAGCATACATTAATCTTTATATGTGATATTGAGTCTTGAAGTTTAAATCTTTTTAGTTTAAGCTTGCCTGATTGATCTCTCCCTATCCGGCTTACTGCCAATTTATTTGGATGTGTACCGAGTCTGTTTTTATACTTGCCACTAAACGCGACAATTTTTTTTTACCATAGGTATAGTCAGATCCTTTCATATAATCTTATTGACTAAACTTTTCAGTACTATTGTTTAAATATAATTATCTAAGTTCGTGTAAGATGCAGAGCCCCAAAATTGCATACCGTATGACCAGCTGGGTTTGATTATGACTTTGAATATTAATAACTTATTTTCCAGAGAAACTTTGGAGCCCTTTGGAGCCCTTATTCATAATCAACAATTTGAAAATTTCAAAAATTTGTTTGCTTTGGTCCATCTAGTCAATTGCTGTGGGTCGAAAAGTAAAGATGCTACCCATATAACCTATAATAAAGCATCGGAAATTCTTAGAGGTAAATAAACTAAAAAAATAAATTGAAATTAAACAATAATAACAAAAATTTAAAGATAACAACAGTACTTACTTACCAGTCCAGTAAGACAGTAATACTTACCAGATAAGTGAAATTTGTAAAATAATTGAATCACAAACAGTAAACACTAAAAACACAAAAGTATTTGGTAAGAATTTAAATATTTAAAATTTTAAAAGGTGCGCAAATTTCAAAACCAAATGACTTAAAAGTAAAAGTGAAAATGAAAATTTTGAATAAAATGCGCAAGTTCCAAAAAGGCAGCAAATTAATTAAAAAAAGAGTAGTCATCAAGCGTTTCACGATATTGATGCCTTTTGTGTGATTTTTTGAGAAGGAATTTTGGTCCATAATAACGGACATAATCCATAGAAGCCAATTTTTAATGACTAACAAAATGACACTTGGGTTCAAAAAATTTCGGAGATACGAAAGCTGAAGCCGACATTTGGAGCTGAAGACATATAAAAGGAGATTATCGCATAAACAAAACGGAGTAAAGCAAATAAACATTTAAAAAATTTGAAGTTTGTGCCGGCGTGAAATTACCACATTTAAAAAAGACGGTATTGAACATAATTTTTACAATTTATAAATTGTACACATAAAACACCACACCTGGCAGAAATTTGTCTGCTACACAAAGTATTTTGTTGATAATTACGTTTTTTTGAAAACATTTACTTTTAACATTCAACTTAACTTTTATTTGAATTTTTTCATTATTTCACTTGCATGAAATTAAAACAGAATCTACTCCCCTGACGAGATCATCTCACGATTGATAAGGTTAGCCAAAGTATAAAATAAGAAGTTTGTAAATTTATAAAATTTTATTACAATATAATATATTGTCGTGTTTTGAAACCATAAAAAGCGTTAATTTATTATTTTCTAAATCATTTTGAAGTTTTGATTTGATTATTGTAGATTATTTATTTGTAAATACATTGTACATAGAGTTAAGTTTGAAAACTTTGAGTTGGCAACGCGAAAGAGAGAGAGAAGGGGTTCAAGGCAGCGGACGCGGTTACGTCAGTCTTACGAGCGAGGGGATTGTTATTCTTGCTACGTCAAGTTATAATTTGATTTTTTATGATTTTAATTATTAAAAGTAATTTAATTTGAATTGACTGTTGTTTTTGTTTTATTGTAATAAGTGAAGTATTTAAAAAATTACAAAATTTGAAGAAAATAAAGAATTAGTGAATAAAATTTTAGTACGCTAAAGAAGTACGCCGCAACGAATTTGTTAGACCGGAGCTGGCAGATGTAGAACGTTCATGTACAAGTCCAATACCACATGTAAGGTAACATAAAATTTAAAACAAAAATTTACATTTTTAATTTTAAAAATTCAATTAAAAACCTTGAAAAGTCTCATTGCTTTATAAGAATATTTGCTATTTATATAATGTTTGCTATTACAGGAGAAGTTCTTTTCAAAGTTTAAATTCAACATGTATTAGTTTTGACTCTTTTACCTTCATTGTTCAGGTCTTTAACAATTTTTCTATTTTTGTAAGTTTGCTTGTTATAACTCTGGGGTTAATTTGGGAGTTGGTGTGTGATTCCATGATACCCGTATCATCCGCAAAAATAGATGTAGTATTTTGATCCATTATTGGTAAGTCTGAAGTGTACAAGAGGTACAAGATGTGCTCCAGAACTTACCCTAATATATTGTCGTGTTTCAAAAGGATTCGCAACCACCCTGTGCATTTTAAAGAAAATTTTGTTTTAGTAAATTTGAGTTGTAGCATTGTAAGTATGAGAGGTGGGGGCGAATCGACGGAGATACGAAGCTTCTTGCCAAGATGCTAGTTGCAGTTTTGGGCTCTGTGATTTAAACTTGAGATTTCTCTTATATTTGAAGTTGTGAGTAATTATTATTAATTTAAATAAAGTGATTTTTGTGCGAATGCATTATTGCGTTTTTTTGGAAGTATATTTTTTGATATTTGGAATTCATTTAGATCATTTTTTTTTATGAGCGGCTACTGAACAATAGTTGATTTGATTGGTTTGATGGAATTGGAAAGAGAACAGTAAAAATAAAAATTGAGTTTGAATTATTAAAAATTGGAAAATTAAAAATGCGATTTGGATAACGAAACTTCGTTCCCTTCTAAGATTATTGAAAATTTAGTTAACATTTATTTTGCATTGGCTTTTGGATTGATAATTATTTATGGAGAAGCATTTTTTTTATTGGAAATATTTTGTTGCAATACGGTTTATTGATTTTTTTTGACAAGAAGAAATTTTTTTTTATTTAATTATATTTGGTAAACAAATTCATTTAATTTGGACAAGAGTAATTGAAATCAACAAAAGAACCCACCTTGAGATACGACCGTCTCTACTCCCGCATTTAAAAGCAAGCCTGGAGCACTTTGGAATGCTTGGAAACATAGCTTCTTGCTAAAAAAACCATTGCAATATGGAATTTAATAATAGAATTTAATTAGTTCGATATAAGTCATAGAAGAGCTTTTCTTTTTACTTTACGGAAAAATCTCAGACGCTAATTCCAATGGCAGCAATATATCCATTAACTCCGCTAAACAATATTTTTTCTCTTTTGAGTTCATTCTGATTTTTTTAACAAATCTATGGTTTTGCTCTATAATTGAATATTTTTCTCTAAACCAAAATTTATGACCGGGTATACTTTATTAGGTTTGAGGAATTTGTTTTGCTTTCTTCTTCGATATTTATTTTAAATAGAAAAGGTTCGAAGACTTTTTCTAGGTCTTCTGCAAATCTGTTTACCCTTTTCTCGCCAGTTCTAGACCATTTTTCATCCTCTAATCTAATTTAATTGAAATAATGTAAGTTGATTTATTCTTCTAGTAAATTCAGCAAAGAAATTCGAATATTCGGTTGTTAAATTTTCCAGGTGTTATTTAAATTTTCTTGTTTGTTTATTATGTTTTTAAGTTTTTTAATAGCATTGTCGTGAGGAGAACTTGTTGTTTGTTATAGTTGTTATTTCTATAATTTTAACTTTAACAGTTGTAGAGCAAGGTTGGGTTTTTTTTTCGTTTTTGAGTGGCTTCACATGCGGCTTCCTGTATCTTATACTAAGTATTTCTATTGCTATTTCGAGTTTTTCAGTTTTAAAAAATACTTTTTAGATGATTTGCCCGCTTAAGATATTTCTGAATTCATTCCAGTCTGTTATTTTGCTATAAAATGATGAGGGTGTTAGTTTCTCTATAATAATTGAGCTGAAAGTAATTATTACTTACAGAAGAGTGATCTGAAGACAAGTTCAAATAAGACTCGATTTTTAAATTGTTTGCATTTCTTCCTTTAGTTACACAGAAATCAATCAGATTATTTCATCAGAAACATTTAAAAATATTTTAATAATTACGAATTAAACTTGAAATCGAGAGGGGGGGGGTCGGGACAGAGGCAGCTTATTTCCCGACTTTTTGTATTTTGTATAAAAACAATTTAAAAAAGCTTAATTTCTTGATTGTCTAATGTAATTTTTAAATTTAATTTCCTGGCAAAATAAAAGCATTTAACATTTTACACAATGACGCTTTACAGAGTATATTTAATTTTGATGAATGAAACCGTTAAATAACTATTTAATTTAATGGCGATGAAAAATTTGTAATTAATGTTTATGTTGTCTATGGTTAAACGTATTTTAATAATTGATTTTTTTACGATCCATTTATTTATTACTCGAAAAGCTAATGACCCCTTAGCAGTTAATTTTCAAATTCTGATAATACTACCAGCGTTTATACAGAAAATATAATAAATTTTTCACTGTAAATTTTAATATCAATATAATTTATTACGACAGGTGTTTAGAAGAAATGGTGATTACTATTTCTGGTAAAATTTAAATTCGGTTCACGGCATGTAATCACAAAAATTTTATTTTAAAAGCAGACATGACATCATAATGTTGTAGTTATAACAATATTTTATTTCGCATTTTGAAATGTAGATAGATAATATTAATCCTGCATAAAATAAGTTGTGACGAGTTTCTCATTTAAACCACATCATATGGATAAGTAATAAAAATATGACAAGATAATTACTAATTTTTATAGCCGATTAAAATAATAAAATAGATTGTAACTGTGCACTGGACCAAATTATTTTAAATTTTGTTTAATACTAAATGTAATCCAAGGAGCAGTGGCGGCTCGTGAAAAATATTCTTGGGTGTTCTGCATTATAAAAATGGCAAGATATCAGAAAATGGCAATCTCAAAAATAAAGTTACTTATTGCACATTTTTAAATATTAAACGTACAACACTTATCTAGAATATAGTACTTTATATGATTTTACATTTTTACAATAAATTGCAATCCTAACTAATTTTCGAAAAAATTTTATTAAGTACGGCTTATGAGAAGAGTTGTGTTAAAAATATTAGTAATATTTCATTTTATTTTTTCTTCATTTAATATTCATAAGCATTTATTTTATGTACTAGTAGGTATAAGATACTATCTTCGATATTCATAATTTCAATTAAAGTTCATAACGCAAGATGTGTTTAAAATAAAATCGTATATGTTCGTAAAACCAGAGCTGAAATATGAGCAGAACGGTTGTACGTTGTACCATGGTGAGTTGTTCCTATATCTTGTAATCTGCGAGTTTAATAATAATCATTATTATTGTAGAAAAAACCTACATAATTTTAATTTTACTGATATTAATAATTAAAATTAATTTGATTTCGAGTTTCTAATATAGGATCTGCCAAAAAATAATTTTATTTCTATTTTGATAATAATATTTATAAGAAACTTGGTAAAATTAAAATTTGTACTAAATGTTCAAATTACACTATATTACGAGTATTAAACTATTGCATTTTATTGTTTAACAATGTTGTTAAACAATCGATGAACAAAAATTAACTTACTAGTTGTTTTCATAAGTCAAATTTTAAATCATATGACAAAAATACGGCATGTAATTCTGCATCAAGATGCAGCACAACTTGTAATGTATACCGTGGTGTTAGGATTGTCCTAACACCACGATGTATACTGGATATGGATACGATTCCACCCGATAGCTCACGTCATTTCATGTTCAGAATCATATCCAGCACATCGAAGTTAAACAGTGATTTCGAAAGCGTAACGGACTTGTATTAATTATTACAGTACTTATTTGACTGACTGATAAGGTACTTATAACTCAAGGCAACATAAGAAGCGCGCTTTTAAATCAAAATTGATTATTCTTCAATTATTGAAATAATTTGAAATGTGGTGGTTATATTTATAAGTAATAATTAATTTGGTACACTTCATTCTTATTTTTGGCGGTTCTGCAGCTCTGCAGTTCCTATGATAGAACCGCCCCTGCCAAGGAGTAAGCAGAACATATTTAGCACACTTTAACTACCATAAGTCGTAATCAATTACAATGCGTGTAATTACGTATTAGTAGTTTCGAATCGACTATATGGATATTGAAGCTTGTATTACAAAGCTTAAAATTCTCCTTAGCGAGCTGAACAATGATGAGGTGCATTTTGCAGTAAATTAAAATTATATTATACGAACTTAAGACGATGAAGGATAAATGAGCTTTTAATAAGCGATTGCTCTTAAGTCAATTTTTATTTTATTTGCATCTTTTACATAGTTATAATAGATTTCTGATTACACGCCGTAAATTCGCATTATCCTGCACCGGTTTTGAAGAAATGGTGTAACGTAGCAATTTAAAGTGAATTTTATAAACAAGTTTCTTGATAATATTAAAAGTTTAAAAATATAATTCACTTACTCTACATTATCAGTTAATTACTTTGTAATTTTATTAACTTTTAAAAACAATTACCTACCTGGAAAGTCATTTAAAATCAATTAAAAATTAATGTTAATTAATTTTCTACATCGTTCATTAGGTGCAGCATAAAATACAGAATTGAAATTAATTTAAAATGTGATTTTCACGCATTCAAACTAAAATTTTAAAACTTCTTTGTCGTCCTCTCATTTTTAGAATTATAGTTATATAACATAACCTCGCATTTGTCACCTAAACACCATTTCTGATTTAAATAATTTTCTTTTTATTGACTTAATTTTAATAAACCTTAATACTAATGGACTATTTATCGATGGGTATTTTAATTACAAATATCGATTAATTAAAAAAATATTGTTTATACATACGTATTTGAAGATTTTTCTATAATATTTAAAAAATTTATTTGGTAGTTACAACCCATTAAATTGTAAAATATATATTAAAAACTAATAAAAACTATAATTTTAATTGAATTATGATCTAACACACTTTTCGATGTTACCATGTTAAAATAGCTCTTAGGCTTTTCAAACAGGTGAAAACAGGTTTGTAATTAATTTTATTAAAAAATATACAGTATTTTATTAATATCTTTAAGATAATAATTAATATTAAACATGAGAATTGTAAGTACTACAAATAACATTTTGATATTTATGCGATTGTGCTGCAACATAAAAGTGTCATTATAAAACAACTATTTAACTAATTGACATTTTAGTAGTCGAAGATACAACCAATTGTAAAAAGTATCACTTTCATAATATCGGTCTGAGAAATAAAAAACCAGGACATACATATACATTCAAGGAGGATGGTATAAATCATGGGTACACGGAAAAAAATTGTATAATAAAACTAATGCTGTTTCAGACTTTGGCAAACAGATTTAAAATTTTTAAGATAATTAACTAGAGTAATTATTTGTCAAAATTACAATAATGTAGTTCTTTTGTCTTGAAAGGCGAAACTTTAGAAAGCCTTACCGTTACTGGTAGGCACGGCAAACATAAAGTTGCGTATTTATTAAAAGTTACTTTTATACACATAATAATTAAAAAAAAATTAATTAGTATGGCGTTATTAATCTATTACCAACAATATTAAATAATTATAGTTGAGATTATTATGTATTGTTAAAATATGTAATATATTATACGTTTATCTGTCACTTGAGGTTATATAAAATTGTACCTATTGATTAATAGCAAATAGAGAGCCTTAACATCGCGTAAACAAAAATTCATGTAAATTTCGAAATTGTAAGTAGGTACAATGCATGCAATGTAATATTGAATATTGTTAGAATGTGCGCTAATTATTTTTATTAATAAACTGGTTTTAGGTGCCCTGAGACATATTTGTTATTGTTAATTGAGGTCACGCATATTTGCAAAGGCCGTTTAAATATTTCTCGTTGTCTTGAAAATTTATTGTTATTTAGATAAACGATATCTAAGCTTTAATTTATGTTACATTTTATGTTATGGAATTTAAATAGAAATAAATAATACCTTTTACATGCATTTACGAAGTTTTTGTAATTATACAATAGCACTAAAAATAAATATATTAAATACACTTGCATGGATTATAAAATTACTATATGTAAATCATAATTTATTGTATAGGTACTACGTACATTAAAAGAAATTTTTTCACTATGCTTCTTAACATTTTTCTAAAGCTAAACTTGAACAGTTTATTATACATTTTTCGGACAAGAAATATAATTGGTTAATTAATCTAACGACATTCAAAATCTTTGTTAATTTATAAAATTTTGCGGAAATGTTTTATAATAAGTTTTTTTAATACTTTAACTAAGCTGTACAGTTACTTAAATGTAAATACTTAACTGCTATAATTAAATTCCATTTCCATAATCTGTAGAATTTACATACCAATATCGGATTGTTGTCGATAATTTGTTGAGATTGAAAATAAAAATCTATTATAAGAAAAATTGTAAATGTCGCTCGAAAATAATTTTTTTAATTCAAATATTTACTTTGTACTAACTGGAATCGTTTTAATTATTAGGATATAGGGTCCCATGTTGGGTGCCATAGTTCATCATATTTTTCTTTACTTCACGAGTTCCTTATTTTGAATTTAATTTATCTATTTTTTGATTTAATATTTTATTGTTGAATAAAAGTAAAGTTGTTAATTTCTAATTCAACTAAGTCAATATTATGTATTGTGGTGTTATTTTTTAGGCCTAAGCCAGTTTACAAAAGTATCAGAACAGCTTTCAGGTAATAAGTAATTTATTAGAATTATATTGCAATTATCTAAAAAAGAGAAACTCCCTTTAAAAGAAGGAAGAGTAGTTGTCATTACGTGAAACGGAAAGTAAAATTTATGTAGGTATGTACACATATCAAGGTGGTGTAAGAATTCAAAAGTAATTTTAAAAATTACAGAATCTTATAGCAATTAAGGTTGTTCATCTGTGATCTTGTTCTTTCAATTAGCCATAACTTAAGAATTACGAGTTGACTGATGAAGTTGTTTTCAAATTCAAATATTTTTCTTTAGCTTATTTTTATTTTACAAATGAAAAATGGTGGTAATATAATTAGTACGTTATTATTTTTGTGTATCTCACAAAATCTGCTGTTCTGTGACAATTGCATCCCGACATTGTATTTTTTATTCATTTTTAAATTTTGCGTTTTGGTTATCTTCACCTGGTCGTCTTTAACGATCTTGTAAATTTAAATTATACACTTTCGGTTATTTTTTATTTTAGGTTTTATCCTGATTAATGAATGAATATCCTGAAAAATTAATTGAGAAATATGTCAAACTGCTTTATATCTATTTGGCTTAAGATAATTAAATGGCTATGTTATTATTAGTATGATTTATTTCAACTACTTAGCGGCTTCTTACCATAATTTTATTTCCATTATTTTCCGAGAGAAACTTGAGATTTACCTAAAGAGCCTAATCTAGCTCCGTACCCACAAAAAATTGTAGAATCTTTCGTAACTTTTTTGACACTATGTCTTGTACGACGTTGAGCCTTTGTACATATTGCTGTGTAATTTTCCATAAAAAATTATTTTTTTACTATGCTTAATTTTAACTAGCTTCCCCTTCTTCTCAAGAACATGAGACTCTCAATCCCAATAAATTATTTCTTTTTTTTTTTAACATAACAATTTTTTTTTATTGGTCTTTCACCAAAAAATCAAAAAAATACAAAATGTACCGACCTAGATACCATCAATACAAATCTGAAAAAAACGCAGTTCTTCAAAAATATCACGGTGTTGTGATCGCCTATACCTATAATATGTTTATGAACACAATACCACATTATAAGAGATTAGAGATCTAGATATAGATAAAAGATAAATTAAATGTATTAGTACATAGTTGTTCACAAATATGATTAAAATTTGTTTTTACTTGTATCTTCTAAATAATCGCTCTTGTTCAACATATAACTTTCGACCATCCAATAAATAATGTTCACTCGATAGATAATATTAATAATTAAATTTTATATTTTGTCCATTTTAATTCTTTTGTTGACCACCATCAGCTTTTCAAAATTATAAGATTGCAACTTTAAAAAAAATATGATTCCATTTGAACTCCAAATTATTATACCGGGCATCTTTATCCAATTAATTATTATCAACTGTCAGAAATCATTTTGAAAATACCGTTAAACTCAAAATAAACAACGGAAATATACGTTTTTTCTTATTGACAAAAAAAGAAGAAAATCTGTTTATCTCTTCGAATTTATTTATTAAAAAAATAGTATTATTGTTAACTACTTATTATTTTTTTATTCAGAAAAACTAATTACAGTTTGTACTTTGTAAAAAAAAAACTTTGTAAAAATGTGAAAAAAAAATGTTTGGCATGTTTTGTCAGAAATGTGGTTCTGATAAATCACTCATCTATTGGTGAAATTTTTAGTCTACCCATCCACTAGAGGGCCAATACACTTTTTATGTCTCATATTCAATACATCCTTACTTTTGGATGTTCAAAGAATTTGCATCTATCCAGCTATTAAACGGTTTATTAATGGAGTCTGTTTTGAGCTGATGGATGTGGTAGAATTTTAGTTTAATTTACAGTTTCGGTTGCCAACCGTCCTTCATTTGTCTTTCGGCATAAAATGTTCTTTGAAATTATACGATTCCGAAATCAACTATGCGCTTTTCATCGCATAGTAACGATGCTCCTCTTTCTCGTATTTTAAAAATTAGGAAGCTTTTGTAAAAAAAAATTGTGTGCTCTTTAAATTATCTTTGTAATATTTGAAGAACTGGCAACTCGAGCTTTAATAGTAATACATAATTCGGTTACTGTCAGTTAATCATTACCACGATTTTAACTTTTTCCTATTGACTATTGGAAATAATATACTTTTATAAGCATATTGTAACAAAATTTTGGTATAGTTAGGCAATAGTTTTCGAAAAAACGACATTTTAAAATTTCAAATAGCAGAGAGTTGTAATCCGATACATACTGATGCCTCAGGTAGAGCGACGGAAACTCACATGATACGCGCCCTACTTTTATTCTGTTGACAGTCCGTTTGCTTTGATATACTTTTACTGTTCGCTGTCGGTTGTAGTCGCCACTCAGATCGACGCGGTTGAACCCGCGTCAGCGCATATTTTGATCTAAGATGTGATAAATGGATAAATAGATAATTCTAAGTTCTCCAAGATAAATGGAGAATTAACAGAAAAAGTTAATGTAGCATCTGAAATAAGACAAAGAGATAGTCTCAGGATGAAATAAATTATAAAGTGTGTAACGACAGTAAATGCTGGGTATAGATTGGAAAATGACATAATAAAATTTATACATATGTTATGCTGACGATGCAGTGTTATTAGCAGAAAATGAAGACAACGTACAACGCCTTCTGTATAAGTTCCAAACCACTGCAGAAAAATACAACATGAAGATATCTATTAAGAAAACCCAATCAATAACAATAGATCAAAAAGCCTATCCGCGGTACAAGCTTGTCGTAGACAATCAGCCAATCACACAGGTAATGAACTTTAATTACCTTTAATTACTTGAGAACCTATTCAGTGATATAAATACCCTACACGAAGTACGTATAAAAGCCACAAAATCAGCTGCAGTGTTAGGTTATATGCGCGACGTCATCTGGAACAACGACATGCATCAGACCCATACTGTCATATGCTGCTGAGACAAGAGCAGAAACATCCAAAACTAAGCAAATCCTCCGAAGCACAGAAATGACGACATTAAGACATTAAGAGAGTTTCTTTGATGGATAGAGTGAGAAGTTGCAATATCCGAGAAACATGCGATATCCAGGACATTGTAAGATGGATAAGAGAGAGGAGGAGACGATGGAGAGACCACTTGGAGAGAATAAACGAAAGCAGACTGGCCAAAGTGGCGATGACAAGCAAACTCATCTCTAGGAAACTTCCGGGACGACCACCCAAAAGGTGGCACAAGAGTTGGACTTCTGGATCTCAAGATAATCCGTGACACGGCATGACAAGAATTGGAAAATACAGGACCTAGTCCTAATTTACGAAGAAGAAAAAGAAGAAGATCTCCAACGCCCGTTACTCACTCACCAGATAAAGAAGATTAAAGCTCCTACGGCGCTAAACGCTTCGCATTGCCATTCCGCTACGCAGTTGCGGTCGACACCCGGACGAGTTCTGTCTTTGAGTTCCACCGTTGGCGAGTTCCGTCATTCTACAGGGGTATTTTTAAATTCGATTTTTTCGAAAACTAATGCATAATCTTACAAAATTTTTGTTCCAGTGTGCTTAGAAAAGTGTCTTCTTTCCAATAGTCAATAGAAAAAAGTTAAAATCGTGGTGATGATTAACTGACAGTTTCCGATAATCGTATCATAGTTTTTAAAATGCAGTTCACTATCGGTGCATTTATCCTACTGGTTATCGTTTTGTCCGGTAGGTTAATGTTTATTAGAGATAATGTTGTTAGATTTAATGATTCAAAATAATCTTGATAATGGTCATTCTCATCTATTTAAATATATATTATTTTATTATATTTTAATATATTAATATTTTAACATATTTGTATTATTTGCAACAAAATGATTATCATAAAATATAACAAAGACGACCAAGGATACCGATGCGTTACGATGTTATCCAGGATTTATCCTTGAAAATTTATTTATTTATACTTGAAGTTTATTGATTATTTAAATGAAATATAGGTAAAAGTTTACATTAATATTAAAATGTATAAACTTTATCCGGTAACATTTTACGCAAAACACAATTAGGCTTGCAGTATATTGTACACACCTAGAATGCCAGTGCAGTCTAAAGCTAAACACTAAAAAAAGCTGTAGTAACTGCACTTCCTGTCCTATAATATTTCGAGTTCAGAAAAATCACAATATAAAATTATGTAATATACTATTAGATTTTTTGTTGTCATTTTATCTTTGAATTTCCTCTTGGTTTGTCTTAAAATCTCTCTTCGAGAAATGTTACAAGAACAAAAAAAAATCTCAATAGTAGATTTCCTAATTTCCAGGCATTTCCCAAGATTTTATTATCAAAAAAGGTTCTTGACTTTTTAAAAATTAATATAAATATATAGAATTTCGCGGAGGGTTTACAGATTTTTCAGATGTTCTCAGATTTTCCAGAAAAATTTCAAAAGTACTCACTATTTTAACGACTAGTTTTTTCTGCATTTGCCCTTTATAACACGCGAATATTGTTAACAATTTTAATAAAAAAATGCGAATAAAATAACTATGTAGTATTAAAAACAAAGTTGTTAAAAAGCCACAAATGGTTCAACTAATTATTTATTAAACTTATGTAAATGCACCTACATAATATATAAACATAAAAAAAATGAAATTTCCATATTTTGCATATTTAGCTTCTTACATTATAATTTCAAGCAATGAAAAACAAGAAAAATAATTTTTATAAATGTTAAAACGTAGGTTTGAACTAATGTTAAACAATTAATTTTAAAGTATGTATTAACAAACCAAGTACAATCTGTCCCATAAATTAACATAATTAAATAGTTTCCGTAACATTATCACATCAATGAGATATCCATATCTAGTTTTTAAAAGGAATCTTTGAGAAAAAGAATAGCCATCCGGTGAAAGTTGAATTGTTTCGAGAAACAATAAATATCGATCAATTTTTAATTGGAGTAAGTAACTAGCTCACCCTGAATAATATAACTTGACGTGATAAAATTCCTTTAACAATTTAAAAGTTTCTCTTATAAATTGACCGTTTAATTTTTTTTACTCGAATAGTTTAAGTTAATGAATACCGACAGAATACTTTTTTGGCTATTACGAAACAAACCAAATTAGTTGTTATTGTTCAGGTTTTCGAGATGAAAGTGAATTAACTAAAATTTATTGTCGCACGGTAATGGATAAAATTTATAATAATTGCTTCATTTCTGTTTGTCGATTAAGTCGTACCTAGGTAATTCTATTTTATTTAGCAATTAAAAATTGCTAATCAGGATTATGTCAGTCGAAGAGACAATAAAAATGAATAGAATGTCGTATTCGCATTTGTTATTAAAAGTGTATAAGTAGTAATAGTAATAACCGGTCAAACATAATAATTATAGCAACTTTTTTTTTATTGAAAAATGTTTTTCTATATAAGTAGTGGGATTAAAACGGCGTTTCCTTTTCCTTAAGAATGAAGACACTGTACACTTCAGACACGCGATATTAATATGGCGACAAGTCGATGACACCAACGGCCAGTGTAGGCTCCACAGTCATCGAGATATTGTTGATTTCTTTCTAGATTATGTTTCTTATAAATTACTGGTATTTCTTCGTCTGCAACAAGAACTAGACACCGAACCGGCCAAGCTTTAGCTACCTTTTCAGGCGTTACAGTTATTCGGAAGAAAATCCAAGACTTTCTGCAGCATAGCAAATTTTATTGTTCATTCAATACGCACAAAAAATTTTAATCAATTTTAAAGTAAAAACTTATCTAACGTAATAAACAACACACTTTAAGGTCTACTAAAGTCACCTACTCAGAGTGCAGTATAAATTTGCCTTCTTAAAAATAATTTTCTACTGTATTTATTAAACATAATGGCGGAGCCGTTAAAAAATTCGCTTTATAAGGCAAGCAAGTAGCTGGCTATGTTTTAATAACACCGACATAATTTATTAGAATATTAAAAAGTTAAAAACAGGCAGTTAACAATTCTTACATACCTAACCTAATGTATAAGCAACATAGAGGTGGTGGAAACCTTACCAAGAGAATCTAGCAAATCGCATGGTCAATGCATACTTTATAACATCTTTTGAATTTTATTTACTTTTAAAATTTTAATAATTTATCGACTCGCAAGCAAGGAAAATCGCATTGTGTTTCCTGCGGGTTGTCAAGTTGTGCAATTATAAGATATTGAACTGCAGGCCACGTGAAGTGAAGAAGGAGTTGCAACAAAAATTATCTCTAATTAGTGTATTTTGTTAGTTGCAGCTACTAGGGGTCAAGCCCGGAGGTATTAGCTCCGGGTAACTCACGCACTGCCGTGGGCCACAGACAGGTACCTTGCGTGTCCATCGTTAATGAATGCAATCCACGATCCGCGGTTGCTTGCTCGACCTGTTGTTTTCCAGTTCAGCTAGCCTATAATTTTTATTGTCACGGCAAAGAAATAACAGCGGGATAGACTTTTGCTTCTTTCGTCTTATTGTGTGTAAAGATTCCGAGTCATTGATCATCCCTTCTTTTTCCACACGTATGTAGTCTTACCTCTTCTTACATCTTCAAACGTACATTTGAATTTCTTAACGTGCGATAGCATAAATAACTAAAACGTAGATGATACAGACACAGTGTATCTCTCACCATGCTGCTTGTCTTCCTAATTTAATGTTCGTTCACGCATAACATATTTCCCAGCGAGAGTCTAATGCCTACACACGTTTTAAATAATTGTTTTGGTGTTGGATCGTATATTGCAATGACCACAGAGGTATTAATATTACAAGGCTCTAGCACCAACTGAAAAAAAATAATACATCGTACGTGCAGATGCTTTCAACTTTGAGAACGATTTGTTGCATTTTTGAGCTGCATCATCATTTGCATCTTTCGTGCGTCTTGAAGACTTCCTTATAATTGGTCCTATATCCGATAGCTCATGGTACCGCCATGGTAACTGCCGAGAACTGATCAAGATAGGCGTGTGATAAGTAGAACCGAAGGGACATTTGTTGCCAGCACCAATTGTTCCAACGTCAAGTAAACTCTAATGGAGCTTAACAAAGCATACTGTCGTTTTGTTGTATTGTGAACTAACTAGACAACATCTAATTGACAATTGTTTACAGTGGTTATCATTCATGTTCTGCAAATTCCTTCTAGAGAGCCGCTTGATGCAAGATAAACTTTTTTCGAAATGAAGCTTACCGAGACACTAATGAAAGCACGTGCGTGAAAAAAATTATTTGAATAATTAAATAAATCATTTCAAAATCATAACCTACATTGAAAGGCAGTATTTAAAAAATTTCTTTGAAATATTTTACAATTGCTTACCTAAGCTTTATCTTCCGATCACCGCTCCGTATACAATATACAAATATCTGCAGGCATTCCACATGGTAACAATTTGGGTTATGAATTTGTTTATATAAGTTTGCATTGTCGGTGACAAAAATTTCTCCTCCATGCTCAAAAGCTTCATGGCTTTCAATTTATTATTTTCCATCAATATTCCGAGAGTTTTAGGAGCAAAAATCTTTTACAGAAGTGATGTCATTGTATGTAAATAAAGAAATGCAAAAGTAAACATTTGAAGAAACCATCAATGTTGTCACCGTATTTCAAATAATCATAACAGCACAAGAAAGTGTGCACAACAACGGTCATTCTCTAATTGTTAAAACCTTGAGATATTCAAGTTCTGAGTACATAACAATACAATTTCTTGAGATGAGTGTGTAGTTATGTTACGTGATAATTAAACTCGGAATGTTTGTAGTTTCAGTCTCACAAAAAATCAACAACCTACGTATGCTTTGTTTTTTACCTTAGGGCATGTTGATTTTAGTTACTTCTGTTCTAGAAGCTTATAGTTTTCTTTAAACAACCAACAATTAAGTTTGTAATGAACGAATAATAAAATAGATTTAATGGAACTCGGCAAAAAATACAGGAAGCAAAAACAAATTATGACATAACTATGTAACTTCAATTTATTTATAAATCAGATCATAAATCTTCTTGCTTACTGCATTTGGAACATAAAACTATGAATAAAATAATTAAAAATTGGCAATAATTGTCATTCAATTTATTTGTTTTTTTGATAATTTTGCTAATAATATTGCATTCATACTACCACTTAACTGCCGAACTGCTTGAATTTACAAATGTTGATATTTGGCTACCTTACGAGTAAAACAATTGTGCCTATATGCTACAATAACTGTGAACGAATAACTTTTAATATGTAGTTACAAAATCAACTTGGTATATGTCTGCTTGACTTTATTAAACTGAAATGAATTTCTTCCGAAAAACAATAAAAAAAATATTAAATAAACAATAAAAATTAAATTTTTTATAATTTGAAAGCAGATAAAGCAGTCCTGCGGTATGCATGCTATTGTCCGAATAGCATCATTTGATTTGTTCAAGAAGTTCAAGAAGATTTTGATATTATAAATTTATCTTTTATGTAATTGTTATTTTATTCTTTTATTTTCAGGATATGCAAATGTAATGCAATATAATATAATATACATAATAAAATTTTTTCAGAATTCTATTTTCTTGTTTAATCAAATAATCTAAATTCAACCCTGTTAAATGTGATTTATTGGCATTTTAGTGTTCTTTAAATACTATGTTTTCTTTTGTAGTACTTACAGTTAAAATTTTATTATATTTTAACATTTTGTTAGGTTTCATTATTTTAACATCACATACTACTACTAAATACCACAAAAATACTTAAAAAATTCTTAAACTTTTTTAAATTATTTTCTATTTATAATATAATGCAATTCAATTAAATACAATACAATATAAAATAAGATAATACAATAATATATTATATATAATATAATATATACCTATAATATAATATAATACAATTCAATTAAATACAATACAATATAAAATAAAATAATACAATAATATATTAACATTACTTTTTATTGTATTCTATTTCAGCGATTCTCAACCTGAGGGGTCGCAATCCCCTGGTTGAAGATAAGCAAGAAAATTTGGTGGTTGCGTCGTAAAAAGGTTGAGAACTTGTATTACATAGTTCTATTGCATAAAATTAAATTGCATTGCATTGCATTGTATTCCATTCCATACCATTCCATCGCATGTCATTGCATTGCATTACATTACAGTACAATACTATACAATACAATAAACAATTAGACTTATGCATAGCATAATCAAATAAATTCCACATCGATCATGGTACATACTAAGTTGACCTTCTAGTGCATTATAAAATATTATATTATTATATTATATTATATTATTATTATTATAATACTATATTATTTGATACTGTATCGTACAAAACCTTCGATTTTACTGTTTTGACTGTCGATTATGCAGTACTCATTACTCATTTGATAAAGTATTGTGAAAAAAAAATCTATCTTTCATGATAGATCTCCATGACTAAAAAATCCACTAACACCTACATACTTTCTGAGTTATCAAATTGCAGTCGTTTTGGCCGTAATATGTTAAAGTTTGATTTAATTAAAATAAATGTCATTATATTATATAAATTATACTATACTCTACATTCTACAGTAGATTATTATATACATATACAATATAATACATATTATGCAGACCACAACAAAATATTATGAATTTTGCGATATAGATGTAAAAACTATTTTTATATAAGAAAATATTTCAAAATTCCAATGTTTTCATATAAGAACCAATGCAGTAGTAGTAATAATAACTAATTGTCGAATATACCATTATGTGTATAATTAATAATGCAATATCAAAACAGAAGCAATAACACAATAGTTTATGTTTATATTTTATAGATATTATTTCGTCACTTACTTTTCGCTTATCTCAGTCGGTAAAATAAATACGCATGACACTCACATAAATACGCATCAAACTCTGTATTGCAAAATAATTATGTATTAAAATAATTATAAATGTTAAATTTCAGCTTAGCTCATTAAAGATTAGATTATTATCATTCATGAAACAAAGTTATCACAATTTTAGAAAATGGCTTTTAGAATATATTTTACAAATTACTTTATAGATGATAACTAAATTTAAATAGCCTATAATAAAGGTTTATAAAAAAATTATTATTTAAACAATTATTCAGGATTACATCATTAATAAATTCTTGTGATTGAACTCAAAATTATCCAATTAATAATACAATTTTATATCTTCATATATGATGGCATTTTCTTCATAATACCACTTCAACAAGTTTTAATTTAAAAAAACTGAAGTTAATTATTATAAATACGAAAAATTTAATGAGTCAAATAGACAAATGAGACAAAATTTGATCTTTCCAACCAGAGCTGAAAGTAATTCAATTAAAAGGCTTGGATAAAGTAATTCAAATACTCAAGTAATTGAATTACTTTAATAGAATTACTCTTGAAATTAACCTAAAGGATTTGGTATTTAAAATATTTTGCTAATTAAATTATTTTTTCGGTAATTCAATTACTTTTTTTTGTCAATCAAGTCAATCAAGTAAAATCAAGGACAAATCTAATTATAATCCTATTACTTATACAATATTAGGTATAATACATTGAATATTTTTGGATACAATAATTAAAAACAAAAAAATTTATTTTTTAAATTTTCAGACGACTCCAAGTTAGAATGGAAACAGCAATAACGTCATGTTTGAATAAAGAACCATTTTATTTTTGAATAATTTTATTGCAAATAAATTTATTTTATATTGTAGTTAATAAAATTTAATGCTTTAGAATGATTTTTTGCAACTTGAAACTAACATTTTTAACCGAGTAGATATTTAATCTCTTTCTTGTTTTTGAAATACATATAATATATCAAGTTTTGGATTTTATATTAATTTTCAAAGAATTTAGAATTTGAAATATTTGGAGTAATTGAAATACTTCGAGTAATTTGGGGTTAATTTAGTATTCTGTATTTCAAGCACTTTCAACATAAACAAACTATTTAGTAATTGGTAACTGAATTACTTTCAGCTAGTGCTTTATGCAGCTCTGTTTCCAATTAACTCACATCCCTAAAATCCTACAACAATATAATATTATAATACTTTAAAAACTTGAAAACTGCAAAATCTAATGGTAGATGCACTAAACCTAGAATTTCGGAAAACCTTATTTATTCCACACATTTTTGTAGAACGAAAAGTGATTTACGTTTTATTAAGAATAAAACTTTTTTTTCGGCTAGTAATTTCACTTCTAGTGAATAATTGAGAATCTGTGCGTGTTTCATATAGCTTTCCAAGACGCAATATAAACTTAGGATCTGTTTTATCGTCTGCTAAAACTATTTACGTTTGAGATTTTCAGAACTTGAATAGAAAAAAATCTTATTTCAAATTATAATCAGTTTGAAGCTTTCTATGGGGTAACCGTATTTATATCAAACATTTCCGACAAGTGCATATTATACTCTTTTGCTTTATTCTTTAAGGTAGTAATTAAACTAGGATAACTTTTGACCACTTTTGTCGCAAAAATACATAAGAGGATTTTGAAATACTTTTACTTTCAATCAATGGGACTTGATACTTTCAAGATGATCATAATACCTTTACGAATTTGATTATAAGTTTTTTCTTAATTTTTACAAAAAAGAAAACTTTATTCCCTGAAATAAATAAAAAATTTTACTCTAATTATTTTGAGAGCCAGAAGTTTTAGTGTCGAAATACTTAGCAGTAATTAATAATGACGATATTATGATTTCGTCGTATCGTTTTTGTGGATAATTTTGAAAAGTTATAGAACGAAATGAGAAACCATGTTAAAAAACTTGCCTGAATATATTATTTTTATAGATAGACTCTAATGAGGACTATGCGATGCGACCAACTCGACGGGTATACATAATTTTAATAAGATTAACGTAGCTAGAGAAATTACTTAAAATATTGAATAAAAACAAACATTAAGTAAATGGATTATCTGGCATAAATCAATGAAGCGTTGCAGAACATGCAAAATATAAACAAGTTTTAATAATTTAAATTATCCAAGTTAGATAATAAGTAATAGCCAATTTAAATGCATTATGGTAATAAGATTTTATTGAAATTGACAAATTGTAATATTAGGTTGAAAATTTCAATTACACTATAACAAATCCAAGTATTTATCTTCAAGACAAAGTTTTTTTACTTCGAAATGACAAGCGATCACTGTTGATCATTAGGCACATGTCGCTACCGAAGACATTCGATTACAAGTTTTCTACAGTTCGACAATAATTAATAGTAAGTTGTCACCTAGTGAAATAATGTCGACCGAATCGTTAGAAATAAAGACGGTGATAAAATGTTGACACTCGCAACGTAACACAATCATCATTCATCGAGAGCGAAGAAAAAATTAAAATTGAAATTTGTCAAAGAGGTGTGCGAGGAACTCCCTTGTGATTCCGGAGGGTTCCACAATACGCACGTTCGAATGATTGACGAAGTTACGCGTCTGGAATTGTCTCGATTTCCGGTGATGTCCCCATTCTGAGACAATTGGGATATTGCTAGGAAATGTGTTGAGAGAAACTGAATTAAATATCCGCAAGAATTTAGAAGCTATTACGATGAAAATGATTAGTGTGCGAATTGACAATAGAGGTAGAGGGTAAGAGCGGACACGAGTGTTCTCGACAACCTAATTACTTGAACGGCACAAATCCCTATATTTTTATTTGCCCCCTGACTGTGATACAATATACGCAATTTGTAGGCAAGGAGTGAGACGAATTCGCTTCATTATCTCAGAGCGAGCACTGCCAAGAATCTGGTAACTGATAAAGGATACATGCTGGAAAATTCAAAAAGCAAATTTACTTTTGAAAAATAAGCATCGGTGAATATAAAAGAATTACAACGTAGGGGGTGATAATAGACTTGCTAGCTCTTAAAGAAAAAATATAATTAGAAATCTCGAACAAGTAAATCAAACAAAATTTGAAAGACACGGTAGCAGAAAAATCAACATCGGGCTCTCAAAGAGCGACAAAGTTCAATCAACCACCGTGTCGTTATAAAATTAACCTACGTCTAACAGCTTGGCTAGGTACTTGTACGGAATTGTGTTGTTCTATTGGAATGTGTTACATTTTATAGCACGCTTTTTATTCTGTCATGTTCTATACTATACCAACCGATTCCTAGTATGACAAGTTGATTAAGTTGCTTAATTAAGTCGTTTAATTGCCGTTGTAGCGGTGAGCCACGACGACGCTTTGCAATGACTCTTGTATACTCTGTCTTCAAAACTTTTTCTTTTTTACCGTTGTTGATGTTAATAATATACAATTAAATAATTTTACTTTGCTAAAATTTACTTTGGTAATTCACTTTAGTAATTTATTTTTATTGATTTTTTCTAATTATCATCACTGTCGCGTGTAGAAATTTATAAACAATTTACTAATCCTGTTATAGTGATTTACTCTTTTAACGGAATTAACGGAGAAAAGAGTATAACGATGCTTTTTATTGTAATATACACATATATTTACTCGATCTCGAAGAATAAGTGTTTATAATAGTCTCTCCTAAAATATTCTTTTTTCTAATCTTTTACCCTACTTCCATACGTATTTTTCCAACGACAATCTTTTTTAAAATCGTCAAAAAATAATAAAACAAAGAATATTTTGGTAGCTAAATGGACTCGGAACAGGACGGAAACAACCAAAGCAAGAAAAAGGGATAATGAATATTGGTTCTTGAAATGTCCTTAGCTGGTACAGAATGGGAGTCGCACAACGGGTTATAGAAAAACTGGACTTCATGAAAGTAGATATAACAGCACTACATGAAATAAGATGACCCAACACTGGCAACATACAGATAAGCAAATCAGTGGTTTTCTACAGTAGAAGCGGAGAGAGTAATTACAGCTATGGGACTGGGTTTGCTATAAGCAAACGGCTCTTGGGGAATATCATACGTTTTGAGCACGTAAATGAGAGAATATGCTGGATACGGGTAAAAGGAAAGTGGTACAACTATTCCTCTATCGGCACATGCACCCACGGAGGAAAACGATGACACCAAAAAGGTTAATTTTTATAACTTACTTAATTTCGTTAAAACATAATAATAAACACAAGCAGACATGGAGATCAAATGTTGGCAGAACAAGGAATCAAATAAACCACATCATAGTAGATGCGAGACAAAGCTAGTAATATCATAGACGTGAGAAGCCTCAGGGACGCGGACAGCGACTCAGATCACTTCCTGGTAAAGGTCAAAATTAAGATATCAACTTACAAAAATTTAAGCCCAACAAAAAATTTAATATGAAACACTGAGAGCCTGAAAGCAGACGAAACCAGAGATAGATATCAAAGATCAGTGCAAGATTGTCCATCCGGCAAAAATATAATCACAGAGGTGGAAAATGTTTGGAGAGCAATTAAGAAGGCAACAACGACAGCGGCTTATGAAGTATTGGGTAGAAGGCTCAGAAGGAAGACGAATAGTTGGTATGACGGGGAATGTCAAGCGATGACAAAAGAAAATGAAACGCGCAGAAAGATTATGTTACAAAATAGAACTAACGAGAACATGCAAAAGTAGATAACTGCGAAAAGACTGACAAGACATACAATTACAGCAAAGAAAAGAGAGTATAAACAAAAAGTTATGAGAGATATGGAAGAGAATATAGTAAAAAATTTCCACAGGGAATTTTACAAAGAGATAACCTCGAGGCGGAATAGTTTTTAACCCAGGTCCAAGACTTTCCTTAAAAGAGAGAATGGTGATCTTATCACAGATATAAAAGAAATTATACAAACTTGGCAAAAATATTTCAGAGATATGCTGAATGAGAGAAATACAGAGCGCCTCACCCCAAAAATGTGTCACACAGCCGATTTACCAACTAAAGAACCAACTCTTGAAGAGACAACAGAAGCAATAAATAAATTAAAAAATGCTAAATTGCTTGGAATAGATAACATCTCAGCTGAAATGTTAAACCAAAGAGAATATTATAGCTTCCACCAACGACTGTAACTATTGATACTCCTAATATAGAGGGAATTGAAAATACCAAACAAATGGTTGGAAACTGTAATAATACCTTCTTCTTCTTCTTCCACTTCTGGCTAGGAACCTGTTCCTGTTTGCCTGCCTCATCACTACTCTACGGATGACGAAAACCAACTTTGAGCCCATCTCTTGGGTGGTCGTTCTGGGGGTCTTTTCCCTATCGGTCGTCGGTTTTTACAAATGTTGGCTAATCTATTCTCTGTAATAATACCAATACACAAAAAGGGGGACCGACTAAAATGTTCCAATTATAGGAGAATTTGATTAGTTAGCACCGCATACAAGATATTAGCAAACATACTGCTGAAAAAACTAATTCCATTTACAGAAAATAGCATAGAAGACTACCAGGCAGGCTTCAGACCAAACAGATCCACCACAGACAACTTAGACAACTACTAGAGAAGAGTTGGGAATTCAATCAAATTATACACCAGCTATTTATCGACTTCCAAAAAGCGTCACAAGAACGGAACTCTGGAATGCCATGGTAGAGATATCAATCTCAAACAAACTATTACGAATGACTAAATTATGTGTGCAAAACTCGAAATCTAGAATAAAAGCAGACGGAAGAATGTCGGAACTTTTCCCAGTCGACAGCGGACTGAGACAAAGGAGAAGCTCTGTCACCTCTCCTATTTAACATCAACCTGGATCAAGCCATAAAATTATAAGAAATTGACCTACAAATATTTGCAGTAGACGGATCTAGACTCCTACTGGCATATGCAGACGACGTGAATATAGTGGCTAACAGCGTAATTAATGTGATAGAGATGTTCCAGAGGGTGGAGAGAGAGAGAGGCAGAGAAAATAAGTCTTGTAATAAACGAAGATAAGACAAAGTACATGTGTATGAATAGAAAATCACACAGAGATAAAGTGGGATAAAACGTCACCATTGACTAGTGCAACTTTAAAAAAGTTCAAATGTTTAAATATTTGAAGTTAACGATAGCTGCAGACAATGATATTATAGAAGAAATAAAGGCACGCATACGGAGAGGTAACCGATGTACGTTTTCCATGGAAAAGTTGCTCTCCTCGAAAAACATATCAAGAACCTCAAAAATTAAGATATATAAAACCGTGGTGAAGTATGTTGTAATGTACGGCTTCGAAACCTGGACAATGACTAAAACAAACAAAAAACCACTCAGACGCTTTGAAAAAAAAGTTCTAAGGAGGATATAAAACAAACAGGAAATTAAAAGAACTATATGCTGAACCGGATATAGTACAAGAGATAAAGTCGCAACGACTGCGCTGGGCCGAACACATATAGAGACAAGATGAAAGCAGGCTTATTAGATTGGTATGGGAGTGGGCTTCAGGTGGTAAGAAACCCGTGGGATGACCAAGAACAAAATGGAGAGATAACAACAGATCAGATCTGCAAAGCCGTAACTAGGAGGTGGCGAGTGGAGCCCCCGCCAAGAGCGCAACTGCAAAGGGAGCCCAAAATTTATCATTTTTCATCATCATTATCATCTACTGCAAGTTTTAGGCCGGTGGCCCGTTACGTCACTCTAATTGGTCGCTCCATCTCTTTTTGGGGCGGCCTACACTTCGTTTTCTTCTCGGTCTGTATTGGAACATTTGTTTTGATAACCTAGTATGGTCCATTCTGTCCATATGTTCTTTCCATGCCGTTCTATAATTCTTTATCTTCTCGTTGATCATTTCTTTAATAGAAAATTTTGTTAGAAGATAAATTCTACGCAATTAACACAAAAACGTAAGAAGCTTCAAAATAACTTCACAAAACAATTTTTTATGTAGTTTTATTTTTATAGGTATTTTATATATGGTTAACAAAACAATTATTTTTAAGACAAATTTTAGCATTCGACGTTGAAATTAGATTTTGTAACTGTTAAAAATTTTTCAGTTTTTTCTTAAAAATACATTTATGAAAACATTTCAGTTATTTATTTGTTTATCTATCAGCTATCGGCCATAAACAGTAAACAGTAGAGAAACAAAGTAATAAAAACTACCCTTAAATCGGCTTATTCTTATAGTACCTTGTTGGTGTACTGCGTAAAAATATGTCTTGATTTTCGACAAAGTAGTTTTTATGGAAAAAATTAGGCAAATCACATCTGGACATTTTATTATATAATTTGAATTTATTTTAAGCATATTTTGAGGTATATTAGGTACAATGGATCTTTTTGAAATTTTATTTTATACAAAAGTTTACTTTCGAATACTACAGATCTTTTACTGGTTCGTGAGAAAATTTTGGAAAGTGAACGAGTATAAACTATTAGTGCATTATAGTGAATTATTTATTTTGTGCAATCAACTGTGGCACCTATTTAAAAACTATAATATAAAACTATAATTATAACATATTTAATAATTTACATATGGAGGGCAATTGTGAAGTCAGTCAAGACCCACCCGAGATTGTAGCGCTATGAAAAAAGAAGAAGAAAAAATAGACTCCGCAAGAAATAGCAGAACATTTTATTTCATCAAAAAATGGTGATGGTAGCATGAAGCTACATTATGCTTTATAGTTAGCAACAGAGAGTCCATTTAGTTTCTATTGTATTAGTCCAATTTGTGAGCGATAATAAATTATTCATAACTTATTATTATTATTATTATTATGAGGTTTCCATTCCTTTCGGAATATACCAGCTTCTTCCGAAGCTCTTCCGATTCATTTCACAGGGTGAATCACTCCCTATTTGCCTCTGTTTCTTCTCACAACTGCGAGTGCGTTTTAGCCCTCTCTACGATCTCTCTCCAAGCTTTCCTATCCTCACATTTCTTTTTCCAGTTCATAACCTTCATCTTCTTAAGGTCCTCCGTTACTTCATCCATCCATCTCGATTTCGTTCTTCCTCTACTTCTCTTCTCCATCGGTCTCCATTCTGTTATTCTTCTTATCACACTTCCTTCGCTTCTTCTCATCACATGACCAATCCAACGTATTCGCTGCGCTTTCACAAATTTCACAACATCCTCCTCTCCCATATCTTTCAATATTTCATGGTTCATTCTCATTCTATGTTCATTCTCATTTATTTTTTTCATGCCTAGTATAGCTCTTAGAATTTTTCTCTCAAAAACTCTCAATTTTTCACTTTCCTTTTCTGTCAAGCTCATTACTTCCGCCGCATATGTCGCTATTGGCCTTATAAGTGTTCTATATATCTTTATCTTCGTTTTTCTTGTAACATTTTTGCTCTTTAGTATTTTACTGTATCCGTAGTAAGCTCTCCATCCTTTCTGTATCTTTTCTTCTATTTCTTCACTTCTGTCATTTTTTTTGTTTATCTGTACTCCCAGATACTTAAACTTCTCCACTTCTTCAAATATATATTGTCCTATTTGGATTTCTTTTCGTTGACCTTCTTTATTTTCTTCTTTATCTAGTTTTAAATATTTTGTTTTGCCTTGGTTAATTTTCAGACCCATTATTTCTGCCTGGCTGCCTAACTCTTGTAAGACTTCTCTCATTTTCTTCCCTGTTCTAGCCATGATAACTATATCGTCAGCGTATGCCAATATTTGACACTCCTTAGTTACAATAGTGCCCTCGCACCGGACTCTCCTGATTATTTTTTCCAGCACTAATAGGAACAATGTTGCCGACAACGCATCACCCTGTCTGACTCCTTCAGTGATCTCGAAATTATCTGTCTCTTTTTCTCCCCATTTAACTGTGGTACTTGAGTTTTTCATAGTCATTTTTATAAGTTCTCTTAGTTTTACTGGGATCTTCATTTCTTTCAATGTTTCAAATAATTGTTTTCTTTTCACCGTGTCGAACGCTTGCTGAAAATCAACAAACAGCAGGTGCATCTGTATATTGTGCTCGTACGATTTTTCGGCAATTTGCTTCATGATGTGGAGTGCATCTATTGTCGACCTCCCCTCTCTGAAACCATACTGGTAGTCGCCAATCATCCCCTCTGTGGCGGCTCTGAGTCTCCTGTGGATTATCGTTGAAATCACCTTGTATATTATTGGCAACAAAGTAATTCCTCTATAATTCTTACATTCCTCCGCATTTCCCGTCTTGTATATTGGCACCATTCTGCCAATCTTCCACTCTTCTGGCATCTCCTCTTTTCTCCATATATCAAGCAGTAATTCGTGTATTCTCATATATACATCTTCTCCCGCGTTCTTGATTAATTCCCCGCATACATTGTCTTTACCCGCCGCTTTTCCGTTTTTGATACTATTCAAAATCGCCTTCACCTCACTGTACGCTGGTTCTTGTATGTTTTTTTCATCGTCACTATTATCTTCTTCCTCATTGTTCTGGTCTTCCAGCTCTTCGATTTCACTACTGAGCAAATTTCTGAAATATTCCTTCCATATTTCTCCGTTCTCGTCATCATTATCTGCTAGTCTTCCGTTTCTATCTTTCATACTTCTAATTTTAACATTGCCTCTTCCCTTTTGATTTTTAATTGCCATGTAAAACTTCTTCATGTTATTTCCCCTGCAGTCATTTTCAATGTCATTCATGAGGTAATTCCACCATTTCTCTTTCTTTTCCTTGTACTTCTTATATGCTTCTCTTCTTTTTTCTTTATATAACTCTCTATCTTCTTCCCTTCCCGTCTGTATCCATTTTTTTCTTGCTTCTCTTTTATTCTCAGCCTTCTTTTCGCATTCCTCATCAAACCATCTTTTATTTTTACTTCTATTTTTTAAACCCAGGATTTTTTCCGCACATGTCGTCATAGTTAATTTTATGTTTTCCCATTCTCTATTCATATTTGTCTCCTTTTTCTTTGCATTGATTTCCTCATTTGTTTTCTCTCCATATTTCTGTTTTATGCTGTGGTTTTTAAACTTTTCTATATTTATCCTTTTTGTTCCCTCTCGGTTTTCCCACACCGTTATTATTTTTTGTTTTATCTTTGCAATAACCAGAAAATGATCCGAATCCACATTTGCCCCTCGATATGATCTGACATCACAAATATTTTTACTTCTATTATTCGATACACAAATATGATCTATTTGATTTCCTATTTGATCTTTCGCTCCCGGTAACTTCCATGTTATTTTATGTATCGGTTTATGCTTAAATTTGGTGCTGGAAATTGACAGATTCATGAGTGCCGCTAAATTGCACATCCTTTGACCATTATCATTAGTTTTCTCATGTATTGTATATCTTCCCGCAACCTCTTTCAGGTACTCTTCCTTACCCACCTGAGCATTGAAGTCCCCTAAAATAATCATCATATCATGTTTTGGTACGTCTTTTGTCACGTTTTCCACTTCATTATAGAATTGCTCTTTTTCATAGTCGTTTTTTTCTTCTGTTGGTGCGTAGACGTTTATAATACTCATGTTTACCTTCCCATTCCTTAATCTCACATAGGCTATTCTTCCATTTAGTCCATTTAGTTTCTATTGTATTAGTCCAATTTGTGAGCGATAATAAATTATTCATAACTACTTTCCTTAAAATTAAAAAAAATATGCAAATTTTTTGCTATCAATAGCTGATGCACTAAAAGGTAATATTGTGTTTAATAAAAGGTTTAGGCAAAAAACTGAAAAACTAAACAACAAAAGTTAACTATACGTTATAATTATAGAAATAATATTAAAGAGAAGACATTTGTTTACTTTTTCTGAATTTTTCTAAAATTATAAGTTACATGTACTAACAATAAATTAAGAGTCTCACTGAGCAGTACAAACTTAGACTTAATTTGATTTGGTAATTTTTTATGTTTCTATAAAATCGTTATTATTAAGGTAAGCATTGGCAACTGATATCGAGCTCTTTCTAAAGCAGAATATTGTTGTTAAATATTATAAACGCAATTATTGAGATACTAGTGAGTATTTCATACCCTCCGGAGCAACCGATTTTAGAGACCAAAGGTTCTATTATACATCTCTATCATACGTAGTACGCACCAAGGGGTTTGGGGAAAGGTAAGAAATACAGTTCAGAGTTGAAGATGAAAATTTATTGTAATTTTTATTTATTATTAATAAATGCATAATAAAATCGTTAATACAACATCAAGATGTCACTTTTTTAAATAAACTTTGATTAAGCAATAAATTTTATTAATTTTTACTATAAATATTATAGCAAACTACGAGCGGCCGACAAATGTAAATATTAGTAATAAAAATTTAAGGTTAGGTTAGGTAAATTTTTATCCCGAATTATTTATAGCCAGGATCATTCGGTTGAGTATTATTTAATATAGGGATTACCGCTGGCTCGAGATAATAATACGACAACTACAAAATTGATTATTCAACTTTTTATGCTTTTTTGATTTTATATTTTCTTTAAAACAAACCTAAAGTAGTAGATTTTTTCTATACAAAAAATCTCGGCTATTGGAGTACCTAACTAATATTAAATTAAAAAAATAGCAATTTAATGTAGGTGACTGAATAGAAATAAACAACACCGCGAAATTAAAACCAGATATTTTTACAAAATTTGGGGTATTCCAACTAACATGTTAATACTTTAAAAAATACATTTACAGATGTGAAATATTCAGAAAATTAACACAAATTGTATATAAATGGCAGGTACAAATAGCATTTCTTGGTGAAAATAAACTTATTATGTACTAATGTTTTTTATTTCTCTCTAATAACTAAATAACAAATTGTTTAAACAATATAAGGGTGACACCAAATCACGGTTTTAAAAATAACTAATTGATTTATTTCCTTTTTTAATTCATAATATTAATAATAATTTTTACACACCCCTTTTATTCCTTCAGAAGTTTGGTTACAGCATTACAAAAAATAAAAAAATAAAAAAATACAGTTTTATTATTGCAGCGTTTATAAAAAAATAAAAATGTAAAAAAGTTGCAAAAGAAACGGACCAGTCAGCACGAAAGAATTACCATTTTTCATTTCTTTACAACAGGTGTTTAGAAATATACATGTTCACACATTGAAAAAAAATACATTTTAATAAATTATGTAAACTTTAAGAGTTGAAAAAATAGCGATTTTCAAAAATGATGTTTTATGTTAAAACAGTAAAAATATTATCTAGTAGTTAAATGAAGCTGTAAATCAAGAAAAAGCATTTAAGTGAATAATCTTGTATTAGCATTATAATATATTGCAAAAACTTTATTAATTTATGATACACGACTTACCAAATTTGTTTAGAACATTAACCATAAAAAATTTATGTCACTATTTATAGCTTTCATAAACAGTTTTTAACGTGCGAAAATTTTGTTTTGTTAATACCCCAGTTTTAGATATTGGTATATGATACGTAATTATTACATAATTACCGTAATAAAACGATGATCGGTTTGGTCACATTTATTAAGATTAAATGTTTAAACAAAGTAATGGCTTATAAAGAAAACAAAGCCATTTTCATTTTACTTAAAATGTAATTAGTGTTCGATTTCTCACTTGATCAAGAAATACTTTAAATAACGCAATTCAAGGCAGGTTGTAAGTTTAATTACACTAATAAAATACACCGAGTGAAAATGTTTTTCTGTATTCAGTATTCGAATGCACTTGTTAAACGAACTATCTTGATATGGGTGCGAAAGTATACTGTATGTGTGAATAATTTTATGCAAAAAGAAGTCATTGAAGTAGTAGAATTCTAGAATCAATTAGTTATTACTGTTAATATTCCATAGAAACAATAAATAAATAATCAAGTTACTACGCAAGGTTTTGTACATCTCATATTTATTCATGTTGGAATCATTTGCATTTATAATTCATTGATAACAAAATTGAAAGAATTTATCAGTGCTCAAACTCAATTAAAATATATCTTTATCACAAAAGCGTGAAAAATAAAACTAAAAATAAAAAATACAAAATTGCAGCAATAGCATTGCAAATATTCAAATTGTATTTGCCTAGTCTTTACAAATTTATAGTCTCTAGAAAGTTCAACCAGGCAGAAAAGCTTAAGTGTTTGTTAAAATTTGAATTTTTAATTTATTTCCGCATTATCACACAAATCACGATATATCTGCTGACGAGTCGCAAAACCACAGAACATGGTATGGCAATAAAATAACAATAATTTATTTTAATTAAAATTTAAGCATAATTTATACCTATTTCTGATTTTATTTGCTTATGTATCGCGTATATCTCATAGTATACAGTCATTTCGAATAAATTTAAAAATTAATAATTATTATTTTCTTTCTTAACTGCATCATAGAATGTCATAGTTTTAATTAACAATTTTCTATTATTATTTTTAAATAAAAAAATTAAAACAATTAGCTGCAGATTTAATTTCATTTAATTTTCCAGTTAAGAAAATATTTAGGACCTGGAGCTAGCAGATAGATATTTGGTGGGTAAAACATTCTAGGATAGATGATGCACCACGGGAGTCAAACCCCTGTATCGTGGCACGAAATGCTAACACGCTAACCGCCCGGCCATTCACTCATTTAACTTTAATTTTAATTTAGGTTTGATTTCGCTGTTATAAAATTGTATACGTAGTTCAAAAATAATTGATAAATCCAATTGGATGTGGCATTGATAGTAATCGATTGATGCACTCCGAGACGAATGAAGTACACGTCATTGCTAACCTTTTAATTAATTAAGGCCTGAAATTCGATATTTATCCCAATCCCAAGATTTCTAATAATTTTATTGGATAATTATTTTAAATTTTTCAACAACTAGTATTAAATTTATAATTAACTAGTCAAGTTTGGAAACCTATAACATTACGTCCACCTATTTAGAAAGAAGGAAACAAGACTACATAATTATACAAATTTTATATCTCGCCCTAACTGCGATCTTATAAATGCCATCTTATCTCATTTGGTCTAAAGAAAATTAAAATCAAATTATGCATTGCCGAGATGTTACAACATGCTCGTTTTAAATATTTCATTATTTATTTGTTGGAAGCTAAGAAAAATATTGAGATGTAATTTGCGGTGTTCAGAATATTAAAAAAGACTTATCTCTCAAAAATTACTACAGAAATGTTAAGTGAACTTTTAAGATTGTATTCCTCTTACTAAGTCGCTTTTATTATTATTAGTTAATTATAATTATATAGAATTACAATCGAAGGGAGTAAATGAGGTTATTATCCACACGAGCGATTATACCCATTTATCCCCCAGTAATATGTATATACTATACATTTCCGCAAAATCGGTCATAATTATTTGAATTAGTAAAAATACCTGATAGAAAAAGATAAGTTTAGTTAAAAAAATGTTTCTTAGTAATGGTCACTTGTTGAAATAGATATCAACTAAATATAATATAAATAAGATATGTTTATGCGCTCAAATATCTTTCTTAACGTGAACTATAATATAACAACAATTATTTTTTAAAATGTACATTAACTCTTATTGTGACATGATTACAATAATTATTTTGTACAAATTGAATGAAATAGGGTTGATATGAAATAGCTATGAATATCGTCATAGCTTAATTTTTAAATTAAGGGGTTAAGCGCACTTAGGAAGTCGAAAAAGGCAACTTTTTGTTATATTTTTTTTTTGAAAAGTGTCTAAATATTGTTGCACAACAATTTTTATACCGAAAAAAACCTGATCTAAAAAATAATTTATAATTTTTTGTTCAAAATTAATAAAAAAAGATTAATATATAAATTATTAATTTGTGAAATATTAAATTAAAAAGTTATTAAACTGAACAAGTTAAATAAATTCTGATGAAAGTGATAACCTTCGCTAAAATCTCAAAAAAAATATAAAATATTAACTTGTTTAGTTTAATAACTTTTTAATTTAAAAAAGAATTAAGTTACAGCCGATACAACACCGATTTTGCGGTGATCGGTGACATGCGGAACCACATTATCTGAAATCAAACTTTCATAAAGATTTAGTAAATACATAAATTTATCTCAGGTAGTTTTTTGCAAAGTCGTTTTCTAGAAAATTTAATTTTGACAAAATGGCAGCTGTTTAAATTTAGGATATAAATTTTCGTAAAAAAGAGCGGTATTTTTCGCTCAAAAAAAAGTAAGCATTTAAATAAAATCCTTTCAATACAAACATGATTTGGATAACTAAACGGAGCACACAAAATTTGAAATAGATATAACCTAATTATTAGATAATATATACTAGTTTTTGAAATATTTTGATCACCAAATTTGAAAACGTAGTTTTGAGAAAAATGCAAAACTAAAGAAATTACTATTTATTTATTTTAATCGGTAAAAAGAGAATACGAATAAGAAATTGAAATTAATAAGTACACAATCTATATACCAATTATCACTGTAAAATCATCTGTAAAAAAATCAGATCACCGTTAAACCTGGATGACTAATATCGTAATTATTATACTACAAAGAAATATAATTTTTGACAAATCAATTTTTTTAAATATTTAAAAATAATAATTTATATTTTAACGTTTATTTAACTTGTTCTATTTTGTTCTACTATTTGATATTATTTATCACAAGTTAACAATTAATATATTTAAATATTTAAATGCGCCTAACTTTTTAATGCAAAAAATTAAGGCAAATAATAAAAAAATAAAAAAAAATAAGGCAGAACAATAGAAGATTAATTTAATTATAGAAAAACATGATAAAGTGGTTGAAAAGACAATTGTTCTTGTTTATTTAACAAGTTTCGTTGCCCCTTGTGGCTTTTGAAATTTCAATGATTTTCCATAAGATTTCTTCTTCTTTAACTTAATTTTTGAACTTAGTTCTATTATTGCCATTAATTATGTACCAAGTTTTTACTCTTGGCACTTATGGTTCTAATAGGTATTCTAGTAAGGTGCTAACCTTGCTACATGCGTATAGCCCATAGCTCGAACTTGAGATTTTAGATCACAACAGTGTAGTGGTCGCAACCAAGTATTGAACGGCGGGTTCCGCTACGTAGCTTGTCGATTTAAGCCTTCTACCACATTATCGTATTAAGCATCATCCACATCCTCCAAATTAACGTAGTAATTAGTAATTAGAATTAAACGTAGAAGTTTGCCGCATTTAAAATCTATGCGGTTGTTCACAGTCGAAATTAGAACTTAACGCAAAATTAGTAATTAGTACTTAACGCAGAACCTTGCAAGGTCCAAGCTTTTTCACGTAAATTAGTCAAGTCGCTACTACGCATGCTTCAAAATCATTCAAGTGTCATCTGTGATTTCTAACCTAAACCTGTTAACTTTTGTGACCTGAATTACATTTAATATTAAAAGTACAACGCTATGGTTTTAACCTGTACCCGATTTAAATAGAAAGATAGATTATCTAGCAATAACAACAATTTACCAGACCGAAATACTTAAGTTCTAAACATTGACACTAGATGGATTCACACTAATTTGCGCATTAATTTAAGCATTGTGAATGCTGCCAAAACATTAATTTATGTTCAAATTTCAAGTATTAATTTATGTAATAATTCTACGGTTAATTTGGAGATTGTGGATGAGGCTTTAAGATTTATTTTAAATATTTTCTCTTTTTGGTGCTGAATTTTTATATTATTTATATCAGCTTGGTATATTTTAATCGTAAGTGTTTTACTACTTGTGAGGCTGAATAAAATACTTCGTATTTTTGAATTCCTATCATTAGTTATCAAATTTGCCCACTATAAGAAGTACTAGTAATATTGGCATTTGCGTTTATATACATAATTAGAATCAGTACAGTTCGGCTTTCGTTTTTACATTGCAAATTCAAAAAAAATCGCGTATGCAAGCAAAAAAGTATAAAATTTAAGTATTTAATGCTTGTTTTGATTGTCAAACAATTTAAATCGAACGTAATTAATTAATCGGAGAGGGTAACAAATTAGTTAAGTGAAAAAGTTTGTAACATAAAAAAATATATAAATAGAACATTTATTTATTAACAAATATAAAAACATGAAAATGAAAATTTTTCATAAAATTAAATACTGAATAAATAGAAAAAAAATTTTAATTATTTTCATATAATTAAAAGCAAAAAAGATTTCCATAATATTATATTGGTTCACTTATTCGGCAAATACTGGATTTGAATTTATTCTAATAAATTATTATTATAATATTAATTTTACATTTCAGTAAAAATCCGCAGCTCAAGTTAGTTTTGATGTTACTAACTGCAATTTTAAAATTAAGAAACACAAAATTATTTTATATTTATAATAATAAAGGTATATTTTATAGATCGCATCAAATTTTTTAGAAAAACCAAAAAATGCACAAAAACTTTTTAGAACTAAAATGTTTTAAGTTTGCAATATAAATTTTTGTTTTAGTTCTAAAAAGTGTTTGTGCATTTTTTGGTTTTTCTAACAAATTTGATATGATTACTATCGAGTTACACTACCTCGTTTAACCGCTTATCCATTGATTTATATTATAGAGTTGCTAAATTTTTTTTCTTGAGAAAGTTTCATTTGCTTGATTATATTGAACTAAGTGATCAGAATTTATACATAATATTATTATGTATTAACATGATTAATGTTATTAACATGATGTGATAATATTATTTATAATAAGATTCAAGTTTTATGTGTTAAATAATAATAACTTATATACTATTACGACAAAAACTATTTAATTGAATGATTAATATTTGTTATTATATCAGTATAAATTGAATTTTGGGAAAAATTGTCTTTTTAGATATTTTGAATAGAGTGGCATAAAGTTATAACTTACGCCATTCCAGAGTTTGTAATAAATAATAGTAATAATTATTTAAAATTTAATAATGACTTAATAATTTTATGTTTTGGAAGCAATTGGAGAATTTGTTGGGAAATTTATTATTTGAAAATAAGTTGTGAATTGTAGAAAAAAATAATTTTATGGCACAAATTTGCATCTAAGGGACTACGCAATCAAGAAGGTAAGTGCATGTTCTTCTGGTAATTCGTGATTTTTTGTATGGAATGGGTGTTTAAGTTATTCAGATCATAATAAACAACATTTTTTCAGTACTTTATTATTTCGTAATCTGTTCACTTTCCCGTACAGAAAATGTTAATGTGAGTTCCTGCATAGTGAACTCTTTTCCTGCTTGTAGTAAATTATTAAACAGAAAAGTTAATGTAGGTATGAATGAAAAGCATATTAAGCTTCATTTTTATCTGATATTATTAATCGGTCGACAACGAGCGGTATTATTCAAAAATTTAATTTTGTACAATGTTAGTTATGTTAAATAATTGCGTAAAAAATTATAATAAATAACATAATAATTAATGTATGTGTCTATATGGTACACAATCGTGTAGAAAAACACGTTGTATAAATTAAGCTGAATTCTGACATTGGAATTTTAACGAAGCTATTTCATTATTTTGTCGTTATGAGATGACTGTCATTGTTTAATACACAGACTCTTCTATTAGGTTAAAATTTGTATAGTACTTTTACCTATATTATTTTTGATGTATCTATTTATTTGTAGTTATTTACATAATTGATTTAAACTGTACTCAAATAAGTAGTTTTAGTCACGTATTTGCATATAATTTTGCAAACAATCAAACAACGTTTACATATGCATGAGTAAGATAATTGCATACCTATTCTCAGTTAACAACAGAAAATTATATACACAGGGGTAAGGAATTGTCAAGATTGAGGACATCAGAAGCAGGCATTTAATAACAATACTTGATTTTGTAAGCGCGCCGCGTGCAGAACCAAACAATGAAGATCAAATAATAGTAAATTTGGCCCCATGTTGCTAACAAAATAATTTAGTTACTAGCCTCTGATTAGATCTATAATATTTTTCTATTAAAAATAGTTAATTAAACAATGAAATTAATTAACTTTTTATACTTATACCAACTCGATTAAAATCTGCAGTTCTTTGATTTTGAACTTTCTATTTGATAATATTGGGATGTAAAAATAACCTGTAGATTTTTAAGACGACGGACGCATTAGTATTGCAGTTTAACATTAAAGAATAATGGATCTAAATGACAGTGTTAGAAGAAACTTGAAAATTTTACTGCAAACAGTTCTTCATGCAATAAAACAATTTGATTGCTTTAGTTAATTTTATTATGCTAGAGGCTAGACAGGAAGAGAAATTGTTCTGGTATATCTAAAGGTGTAAATATTCACTTTTATCAATTGAAATGTATATAATTTCACTTTCAAAATGCACTACAAAGTATAAGTAATTTTTGAAAATTATTTACACATATTTTGTTATTTTAAACAAGGAAATTATGCTTCGTCTTTGAAGGAATTAAAAACTAAATTCTTTTATTTTAAGTTGATACTGGAATATTTATAAAAATGTTTAGTGAAATTTTGCTTAATGGAAGATGAAAATAGCAGTTCCATCTAAAGTCAAATGAAGACTTCGATGAAACAAGAGTATCATCCAAGCTAAGAAAAATTTAGGTATTAGAATTACTTTTACTTTTAGCATTAAAAATTTTATTTATAGTAAATTATTTGATAGGAAGCCGTTGTTAGCCTTATTTTATTAATTTTGTTCGTTTGTACTAAAGAAAAAACTTCATAACAAGAAAGTTCTGCCCAATATTTTCGAACCTAGTAACTCGAGTTATTAAACAAGACTTTGATAATATTTTTTTTAAATATATTAATGCTTTGGTATAGTGTATTTAAGATTTTAATTGTATTATATAGCTATATAGCTGTAACTAATTGTTGATGGCCATTGAAGCAATTGAAATCTTTTAATGGTTATTTACATCTCTGTAACTAGTTTTTGGGTATTACCAAAATGAAAATCTATTGTTTCAATATATTTTGGGATTGGTCAAATTAAAAATAATTGAACTAATGAAGGTAATAGAATATTTGGCGTTAGAATTTACAATTAAATGTAAAGGTGATTTAAATGATTTATTAATTAAATAGCATACATTTGTAATGCAAATTTTTAGTATAATACTTTTCCAATGTACAATGTGAACAAAAAGGGTAATTAATATCTAATAATTGAATTGCATATCAACAAAAGCTGTTTTACTTGTACAATAATAATAGAACTATAATTACTATCACGGACATGAAGCTTGGACGCAAGGACAAAACAATACAGTTTTTTTTAATCAATCAAGTGATTAAAATAAACCTTATTTCTTAAAGCATATTTTTTTCTTTTGTTATTCTTCTTGAAAAGAAGGGCAAAGCAATTTGTTTTGTAATATGTATGTTTATCTATTTTTTTTGTAACTTTAGAAGAATTGTAATAATAATTTTATTACAATTTTCACTAAATAGAAAATAACTTAAAAAATTTTAGAATTCTTTAAGTATTTTTGTGGTATTTAGTAGCATGTGATATTAAAATAATCAAACTTAACAAAATGTTAAAATAATAAAATTTTGACTATTAAGTAAGTAATACATACTACGAAGAAAACATAATATTTAATGAAACCAAAATTACAAAAATTCACATTTAACAGGGTTGAACTAAGAATATTTAAATAAACAAGAAAATATAATTCTGAAAAAATTACTCTATAGAAGTGGTAAAAATTACTAAAAAATAAAAAACAAAAAACAAGAAACCTGTAATATAATATAAAGGCCCCTATTTTACGATTATTATCGATCCCCAATCATGTTTAATAGTAAAAATAACAAGTGAGAGCAAATATACCAAACAAAATTGAAAAAATTTTAAATTTTAAAAATCAAGAAATTAACCGAACTTTAAAATAAACCCTGTTAAATGTGAATTTTTGTCATTTTGGTTTCGTTAAATACTATGTTTTCTTCGTAGTATGTATTATTACTTAATAGTTAAAATTTTATTATTTTTACATTTTGTTAAGTTTGATTATTTTAATTTTCACTAAATTATTTATTTTATTAAACTTTTGCAAAAATAGTCAGATGTAAATCTTTAAAAATTATTTTAATTTAAGAAAAAATGGAGAAAATATCCACTATATTAGATCTTTTTCTCAGTTTGGATTAAATAATAAATAAAATGGCCTTAAAACGTTTGAAGATAAAGTAATTTTTTTCCGATTATGGCATCAATATAAATCATTTATTCAGTTCAGTGAGCAAAGTTCAAATTTTCCTTTCAGGTGGAAAAAAAATAATTTTGCCTGCAAACTAGAATAAAAGTGATTTTATTTTTGAACAGCAGCAAAAGTAAAATATTTTAAATTTCATCCAAACTAGATACTATCAAGCACAAATATTACTATAACTTTTTTATTGGTACTAAACATTTTCACAACTTACTGCAGGTCTTCAATTCATCACTACAGCAAGCTTTTAAAATTCCCCCAATAAAATAATCTGCAATAGAGTAAATTGTCATATTTTATGACAATTTTTACCATAAGAGCTTTGAAATAAGCGGAATATTTAAATATAACTTTTACATAGCAACATTGCGTGCCAGTTTGATGGTTTAAAAAATCGAACGGTTTACTGCGAGATTTTTTCTGCTCAACAGCCACGATTTATTGCTATGCGGAAAGCTTAAGAAAATATTCATAAAATACCAAGCTTGTATGGTATTTGACAAGATTACTTTATGAATTGGCTACAAAAAGAAACTAAACAAAAAATTTAAAGTTATTATAAACATTCGTGTAGCTAGCTCGAATCCTGCATTCGAATTGGCTTACAAACACATTTACAAGAGTAATATTACATTTATATCAACTCATAACTTTTGGTAAAATTCAAGTAGCAATGATATTCATTATAACGGTAAAACATCTCCGTACTGTTGATAAAACTTTCAGAAAATTTCCCAATTTTTTAACTTGGCACCAATCTTGGAGTTTGTCATACGATATCTTATATATTTTATGAGATTTAGACGGTAATAAATTAAGAGGAGCTAGCTGCATTTACAGCTTCTGTAATATTAAGAGAAGCACACAATATTTCACGGTTGCCTTCGTTTTTAATCTAGTATACGTTAAATTTACATTGTTTACTGTAAAATGTTTTATTAACCTAATTTTTAGTTATACTATTTTCACCACTAAAACTGAAAGTACTTTTTCTGCCGGCATGGCGCGGAGGCAGAGAAGTGAAAAAATATTTTATTAATGCCTAAACGAACAAATATACGTATGAACTTGATTTTAAATCTTATACCTACTTTAATTTAGAATGCTTTAAAAACACCGAAAATTATTTAAACTAAAAGAATTTTTAATTAACGTCAGATTTCTAAATTCATTATAATATAAAATTATATTTTTAAAATGTTTGTATTGTAATAGTGCAAGGTTGGAATGACACAATCGTTTAATTAATACAAGTAAAAAATTTAAATATTTTTAAATAAAAATTTATTTAATGTTGATTATTTTTATAGTTAACTATAAATCGAATTTCAAATAGGTAACAATTTCGTTGTTTAAAAATGTTGATTTTGAAATTTTATTTCTTAGAAAGTGGATATATTTATTATAATGTTCATTTGAACTATCAGGTATTTAACAAAATTAGGTTTTCTCATAGCGGGTTTTAAGATGCGATATAATCTGAAAAACAGTGGGTCACTCTTTTTAACAAGAGAAATGAATTATTGTTTCACACGTTTTATGGTCAAAACTCAATTATTTTAAAGTGTATAAGTATTTATTTCTAGTAATTTATAGCTAATATAACCGCGAGTTCTAAAATTATTTGCTTACATTACATTATTGGTGGGGTTTCTTCTTCCATCTATTTCTTGTTAGAAAAAACGTGCTTAGCATACAAACGAATTCAATGGAAAATTTAAAAATACTTTAAAGATTTTTTTAACTACAATATACTTAATTTTATTGTCATGTCGGAGATAAACATCTTTTACTGACCACATTCTCAATCAAGTGTGTGAAATTTTTATTTAAAATTAATTATTTTAAATTTACTGAAAGAGTAATAAAAGAAAAAACCGTAATCACCATTAGAGGTAATAAAACTATAACCAAATTATTTTATTATTAGGCTAACTAAACATTTGCAATAAATTTGTTGTGTTTCGGTATGAGATAATTTTTAATGATACACTTCTATGTTTCTCAAGAACACCCCGACAAGGTCGGTCACTTACATTTGGGGTTTCCGTTGCAAAAATTGTTAGAGCCCCACAAGTCTATAGCTGTACATACTAATAATACATAAAAATATGTAATAATTATTAACTTATAAAATTATTAAATTTAAATTTTAAGAGAACTAAGCATTAGAAATTTGTAGATATTAAAAACTTATACTACCTTACAGTACATAGTATATTTCTTTATGCTTGTATTTTTGTGGTCTGTGGTCAGTGGTCTGATAGACCACTTAAAAGCACTTTCAGTTTACAATGTGGTTTTCATCCCGAGATATAGACAATCTATTTCCAATAAAATATAGGTCGTATATGGAATGCCCGGATCAAACCCGGGCGAAACCATGTACGAAAACTAATTTGATAATAAATACATAAAACGTAAAATAATTATCATTATCAATACAATAATAAAAATTAAATTTAAGTATACCACAATCTCGTATATTTAATTTAAATAAATATAGTTTTTATTTAGGCAATTCTAAACCAGGTTTACACTCGCAAACAATTTGTACAAATTTGCTTGACCAGCATCGTGTAATCATATTAAGTGTAAATGAAAAATTAAAATATTGAATATTGAGAATTAACGATTTGGCGAAGAGAATAATTGTATATTGATGCGATCAGTGCCAGCGTAAGAAGATCATAAAAAGTTGGTAACAACGAAAAAACACCTGTTTGATTTTTTTACATGCAGCAGCAAACGTGGCAAACTTTGAGGTTAGAGTTGAATGACATATTTTGTTGCGGAGGTGAATAATATAGCGTAGTATAACACGTGTACCTTCGAGGTGTTGAACCGGGTGGACGTGTTGTTTGCAATACGCTGAACAGAAATAATAAATAACAAAAGACTCCGTCGCTAGTCACGATAAGGATATTTGCGTAATCTGGGTTGCGAGAAACCATTTAAGCCGGCTTTTACAAATGAATAGTAAAAGCCAAAGAACACGGTCAGATAGCTTCCCCTCCTTACCTGAATACATCAAGAGAAAAAGAAAAGAGAGTAAAGAAGCAGACACTACCGAGGAACATCTGATCTTCCAAAGGAGCAAGAAGACAATCAAATCACCAGTGAAAATTGTTAATAAGCTGGATCAGAGAGAAAAAAACCTGGAAGATATGGACGAAATAAAGAACATGTTATTAGCATTAACCGGGGTAGTAAATAACGGCTTCCAAGACAATAATGGAGTAGTAGAGGAAATAAAAAACAAGCTGGAAGAAATGGAAACACGATGGAACGAGGAGATCTTGGGGATAAAGCAGAAAGTTAAAGATTTAGATGAAAAAACACACAAACATTATAAGAAGATTACCTACCTCGAAAATAAACTAGAAAGATATGAGAAGTAGGGAAAAGCCGCAAACATTGTTATTAAAAACATACCAGAGATGGGTGAAGTTACAAAGAAAAAGATCGAGGAGTTTCTCAAAAAACAAGTCGAGGTAGAGGTTAATGTAATGGATGCCTTCAAGATAGGTAAAACACCGGGCAGACAGGTAATGGTCGTAAAACTGCTTGATCGAAATCAGAAGGCAATAGTAATGAGAAATAAAAACAAGTTGAGAGGAACCCAAACTTTTATAGAGAGTGACTTGACCAGTAGCGAGAAAATAATCCAGGATAAGATTTGAGATATAGCAAAGAATAAGATTAAAGAAGAGAAGAAGGTAAAAATTGGTCAAAAGCTACACATAGACGGTAAATCATATCTTTGGGATAGAGAGACTAACAATTTGGGGCTTACCGAAAACCTCATGCAACTAGCAAAAAAGTAGAGATAACGGGTGGTGGCGCCGGACCGGCTCAACCGGAACCACCAACTATGGAAGATAAGTCAAATAAGACAACATTGCGAAGAAAACAGAAAACAAAAGAAGAGGCTACGAACAGAAATACATAGAGAAGAGAGAGAAGTAATGGCAATGGTACTATAAGGGTAGGCACATGGAATGTGAGAACGATGTTGAAGACGGGAAAAATGGAAGCAAGAACAGCTACATTCTATGATTGAATGTAAAGCTAATTAAATAAATAAAAATGTACTTATAGTACATAGTATATTTTATTATGATTGTATTTTTGTTGCTATGTCTGATGGACCACTTAAAAGCACTTTCAGTTTACAATATGGTTTTCATCCCGAGATATAGACAATCTATTTCCAATAAAATATTGTTCGTATATGGAATGCCCGGACCAAATCCGGGCGAAACCATGTACGAAAACTAATTTGGTAATAAATACATAAAACGTGAAATAATTATCATTATCAATACAATAATAAAAATTAAATTTAAGTATACCACAATCTCGTATATTTAATTTAAATAAATATAGTTTTTATATAGGCAATTCTAAACCAGGTTTACACTCTCAAACAATTTGTGCAAATTTGCTTGACCAGCATTGTGTAATCATATTAAGTGTAAATGGAAAATTGCGGTTTGATAAAACAAAGTGGTTAAGAGTAGATACAAAATAACTGATGTGAAAAGCCAATCGGGCAATTGGTTTGAAGGTGCTAACATACCTTAATTGTAGATAAATCGAAAATAGCAATGTTCGAATAACGACGTCTTTGTACGATCATAACAATTAATGCATAGATAAGTTTAAAATTTCATGGGTTTTATACGCCGCGAGTTTTTATATTTAATATTTCACAAATCATTTCTCATTTATGTCGCTTCTATACACATAAGATTAGTTAAAGACCGTTTAAAAAAGCAAAGATAGTTATGCAAATGTTTTAAATTCTGCGGCGGGTCGTGAGGGCAGAAACCATTAGTCCCCTTCAGCTACACAATGCTAAACATTCTCCACTAATAGACTGACCACCTAACTGATTGCGCCACTCGCATTCTCTTATTTATGACTGCCGACATCCATTTGTTATCAACATTTTACTGTTTGGTAAGAATTGACCAGCTTTGTGAGATCGAATCCACCAAAAAAATCTCGATTATGTTCTTGACTGAAAATAAATATTGTTGGTACCCGAGATGGATAATAAATTTTTCAGATACTACCTCCAGAGATTTATATTGTACCATGTCTTTTTCTACTTTTTAAATGGGAATAAATTGTATACAAAGCTTACTGAATAATATTTTATTATCATAATTTATTTTAATAAAAGTTCTATTCGAGTAAATCCACAACGTTGGTATTGCTCAAAATTCTTACGATTGAATTTGATTAAAATCAGTTACGCTCATTTCATCATTAACTAACCAAAACGGAACAAATATGTTTGGGACTAAACATTTTACACAAATTTTGATGATATTGATAAGGTAATTTTTTAAACCAAAAAAATGTGTCATTCCATTTTTTTTTTTTTTTAACAGATTATTGCTTAATTGATGGTTTCGATAGTCCAAATTAGACTGTAAGATTTTATATTTCTCTGATTTACCAATCACACAATTTTCAATATGCTCGAACATAATAAATAGGACAGAACTAGAACGAGATTACCGGAATATTACTGAAAACACTGAAAACTATCCTATTCCTTATTTTTATTTTAAATATTTATGTTAAAATTATTATTAAATGGTTAAGGTTATTAAAAAGTGATAATATTTTTTTTAAATATTAATATTTACATGTTACATGAAATTGAAATATTTAAAAAAAATATTATCACATGTTAATAACCTTAACCATTTTATCAATTCCGTTATATTAACAATATAACTAATTAATACGTAGATCTGTCCTGTATATTTCACTAAGTTCATGCACATGAAATCTTGAAATTGGGGCAATCTACAACTTTTGTAATTTTTAATCACAACTAACGTTTCATTTTAGGTTTTTTATTTGGGGTTGTTTAGTTTTCCGGTTTAGAATTTTTCAAAATAAGTTTATTTATTCATTTTGGCTTCAAGTAGGTATAATTTTTGTTTCTACAAAAGTCAAATAAATTGGACTTTTAATCAAGTTTGAATTTTGAATTTAATAGCATAACTTTTCAATCATTTCAATAATTTTTTCAGGTTTGCCTGATGAGATTCCGAAAATCGAAACATACGGTTATATAACAGGGCGTCGCAAGCTATATCATTCATTTAAATAGTTTTTGAACAATTTTATGTAAGTTATGAATTAAATTATTTTTCGATTTCATGTAACATGTAAAAATTAATTTTTTAAAAAAATAAAATTATTATTAACAACTTCGCGAAATAATATATTAAGATGTAAAACGTAGGTAATTAAAATTGAGTAATATAGCAAAATTGTACTTGTATAACTTAGTCAATACAAAATTTTCATTATTTAATCACAAAAGCTACAAAATTTCTATTGAATGTTTATAATTGTTTCTTGTCCTTTATTTCAAAGTTTTGCTTTTATGTAGCTTGAAAAAGAACATAATGAATAGAACGACCTTACAATCAAGAAAATGTGAACGAACATACAATATTATAATGTACCAAGTTCTGAAATAAAAAATAAGAACCTCGCATTTCTTTTATAATATAAAGTTAATGAGATAATATAAAAAATTACTTTCTACCTGTGTAGTGTTCTATTAACAAATAGTGAGTGAAGTAGAAAATGAATAATATACGTCTCAAGGAATTGCTACTGTATATCTGGATCGTAATTTGTAAACATATTATTAGCCCCAAGCATGCATACATTTCCTTTATTATGAAATGAAATAGTACAACATGTAAGTTGTGTTTAATGTAATTTTAATTAATTTAAAAAAAGTCGTATTATGCATTGTTAAGTAGAGCATAATTATTATTTTTTTCAAACGCCGAAAAAACTTGACACTGTTTCGAAAAACCAAATGTTTCACTTTACTGCCGCATGCCATTATTTCGTAAATTAATGTTAAGTACATAAAATTCTTTTGCTTTTTTGTTTACAATTCCTTTGTAATTTTTGCAATTCCTCTTCAATTTCTTAAATTTTATTCTAAATTTCTAGTACTTTAAAAAATAAATCTTACGACGTCGTAATATAATAAAATATATCTAGAAAAAAGGGTGGAAATTTTTGTTTCTTTTATAAAAGATAAATTTCATATTATTTAATATGTTGTTAAATAATTTTAGTACTACTCTGTCAAAACTGTACAACTATAAATACTAATGTCTTTTATCGCGATTTCAATAATAATTTTCTACGTATGTATTCTTTACTTGACGATTAAAATTCTAATATTTACAATTTAGTTAAAATTAATATTACAATGCAAACTAATTACACCACACACTAAATTACTGCTTAAATTTATTTTTAGGTAATTACTTAGGTAATAAACTAAATGTGTAATTCTAAAAAAATTTATAACGTACGTAAGTTAAAATTAATATAATTTTATATATTATTTAACAATAAATTAAAAAAATAATATTAATGATTTAATCTCGGTAGTTAACAATAAATAACAAATTTATTCACGTTAAAATTGAATTATTAATAATTTATATTTAAACTATTAAATTATAAATTCATAATATATTATTAACATTACCATTTTTTTGAAAATTAAAATACCTATGGTTCTGAAATTCTTACTATAATGGTAATCTTTACAATTTACATTTCCATAATATTTTGAAATACGTATTTCGTTGTTTCTGCAACCCATCAGCAAAGAGTTTTAATTAAAACAAATCTTTCTAACTACATAACTTCATAAATCCAAGATTTTCTAACCCGCAGTTCCAAAAATTACTTTTTTTTCAATGTAACACTTATTATATTTTTGTTTTTATTATGAATATTTGATTTTGACTTTTCAAGGATTGTCTTATTTTATTATTCTACGTCTAGGAAAAGAAAAGTATGTGTTGTCAAGGTAGCCTGCAGAAGGATTTGGGTTGGCTATGCCTCTGGTGATATGAACAAATAATACATCTACATCGTTTTACCATCAATAGCACAGCTAACTAAATATCTAACATATTACACATAACTGAAAAAGTAATAATGCTGTTAACAATAAATATTACAATATTACACAGTTTCTCAATTTAGATTAATCGAATCAGACACAGTTCCATTAATTTAAAATTATCGGTTGCCACATGTTAAAATTAACTAGATTTAAATTTTTGCATAAATTTAATTTGTTCCAGTTTAAATAAAACTTTTTAATTGTTGCATTTTTTATAATTCGCTTAATGGGTAAGTGACATGTGTTTTTTAATTTACACTGTTAAAGATACTTAGCAACTTTTAACAATCGATTTAGATAAAGACAATACAGAAAAAACAAATTTTTTGTTTCTTATAACATCAATCGATTGTATCTTCTTCATAATAAATTGAAATGACTTAATCATACTTACGCTAATTATAAAATCCTAACCTCTTAAGATTAGCTTGGGATTTAATTGCATAACACTTCCCAATCTATTAATATTATCGAACCATATTTTAATAAATTATTTTAAATTAAAAATTTTACAATCTATTATTGAAATTATCATTATTAGCATCTCAATCGATGTCTGGATTATCGAACGCTTTAATGCATCTGTCAAAGGCGGAACTTTTATTTCATTTTATGACTGAATTAATTGCTCTGAGTTCATTTGCGTTTTGTTCATAAAACTTTTATTAGGAAGCTTTTAACTCTTTGTAGCATTAAACTAACTAATTTTTGCTCGAGAGCGTATGTTGTTTTTTATTAACTTTTGATTATAATCTAAACAAATGTTCAAGTTAATATTTATATTTTTCCATCGTTCAAATCGTATAAATATCTTAATGATTCAGATTTATACGTATTCTATATTTATGTCTTAATTGTATAGCCATAATGAAACCGTCTTTATTTATGTATGGAAGATGTTCAATTTAGTTATCTCTATTTTGTAATCGCTTATCACGAATTACTCTTACAACCATTATACTAAAAAAACTCAATTTTTAAAATTATGTGTAGTGGAGGTACTACTACATCCTTATAGAAAAACAGCAGTAACTTTTCAAAATTTTCATATATTTACCAAAATATAAATGCACCTAGCACGAAATACTTTGCAATTTTTTTATGGGAAAATGGCGTAGTTTTTTCTAAAATAATAATATGCGAAAACTTTACTAATACATACAATTTAAAAAATTACAAATTCATTATTTGATATTATGTCTGGAGCTATTACCTTAATTGGTACTTGTAAAATGTATTATAATCGGTTAAACAAAACCAAATCACGGCAATAATAAACCACTTTAGGTTCTATCAATATAATTGACAAAATTTGACGACCTGTTAGTGCTAGAATTCTAACAAAATAACCTAAATTACAGGTAATTTATGTAATACACAATATATTAACGCAGTTGTGGGCCACATTAAGAAGATACTTTCAATAAGCTAATTATTTCTTTTAAAAATAAATATCTACCTAAAAACAACACTGACAAATTGGTTATTCTCGCAACTATCAACAGGATTAGATAAAAGCATGAGAACAACTTTTGAATTTTCAACAAATTAAGTTACTTGAAGCGGTTATTCTTTTATAAGATTTTGTTGATAGAATAATATACATTAGCTTCGTTATTGAGCATAAGATAAATAATGATTATAATCTTCGAGAGTAACTCAAGAAGAAAAAATAATAAATTGCATGCAGCGAAAACCGCACAAATCACGAAATTGAAGAGATACAGTTAACTACACTTGTAAGATTTCATGCATATTTAAAAACATAATACATATACATAGAATCCTTTGTAATTTGTAAAATTATAAATTATCCAGCATTGTAAATTATATGAAAAGTGTAAATAATTTTTATAATTGAATAAAACATAAATTTTTACTTTTTACATTAATAACAATGTTTTTTTAATCTTAACCTTGGATTATCAATAGGCTAAACTTCCGTTTAGATTTTTAATATTTTGCAACCAAATAAAATAATCACGGATTTAAAATGAAAATTACAAAAATTGAACTTTCTTCTTATTTTTGTTACATAGAAACAACTGTAGATTTGATACAATGTTATTGGGTTGTTTGTTATTAACAACAGATTTAGACTTAGATTTGCAGGTAAATTTATTTTCTAAATAAAATAGAGGTGAATTTATATATCTTTATTATTAAACCATTTTCTGCATCTCACAAAGAAAATTCGGTGTTTCAAAATCAAAGGTAGATTAGAAATTCAACAATTTCGTGTGAATTTAAATGTAAGTTTAACTCGAAAGTTTCTAATAAATTTACAAACTAAATTTATAAAATGAAAAATTAGACATTCTAAATAGCCAGCTCAGTAACTTTATCTGCAAAATTTCTATTTGAAACTTACTAATCACATCTTAACTGTCATTTTAGCTAGGTTTAGCTGTGAATTAGCTACTACAAAAAGTCTGCTAACTATTTCATAGCTAACTGTAGCTTAAGCGTTCTTTGAAATCCCAGAGAAAAATTTGAACATTTTTGTAGGTAACTCTTAAATACAGATGACCAATGTAAAATTTTCCACGAAGTCTTTTATGGTCAAAATTAATTAACCAATTGGTGTTAACTGATTGTGTGTTATCCTATTTCGAGGTAAAGGTTTCCACTGTAGTTGAAAAGGTTTTAAGTGCGACACAAACTCTCGTTCAAAACTTAATTGCTGTAATTTGTTAGTAAGGATAAAAAGGCATTTTGATAACATTTGGTATTAAAAGAATGTCAATTTAAATTATTTAAATTTGTTTGAAGACCGGTTACTGTAACAGTTATTCTATGATAAATTCAGATAATGGTGAAAGTTGGATGTGAATTAAAAATGAAATTATGAATTTTCTAGATTTACTAGGAATTCTTTAATTATTCACTGGTACTAGGCATAAGGTAATGAAGATCTAAAGTGTATAAGGTGTATTTACCATGTAAACATAGTAGCCCACACGTTCTGTAGTATTTGTAGATTTGCAAGTTCATTAGCTGATATTAGCTCGACCGGCAGTCGCCGGTCGGGCGCTTGGTAGCGCTTTACTTTATCAACATGTCACTTAAGGAAATTTCTTGTAATTGTATTGCAGATAATAAAAACGTTCTTCCTAACTACATACACTATATAATTAAAGAAAATAGCAGATATATAGCGGGTAATCCTGCATTTAGAAAAAGACTAAAGAGGTTCAGATTTTCCTCTTATTTTTGTATTCAGCTAATTGGCATAAGCATCATCTAAACCTTTGATAATAAAAAGAAGTTATATACCTGCCACGACTATTATTATCAAAATTAAAAATAAACAGGAGTAAACAACTTAATTATTGTAGAGAAATATCCTTGGTGAAATTTGAAGAGGAAATTTATTATAAAATTTTTAAAATGGTTAAGGTTATTAACATGTAATAATATTTTTTTTTTTTATTAATTTTTACATGTTACATGAAATTGAAATAAAATTTAATCAAGTTTAAATTTAATAGCATAACTTCTTAATTATTTTAATAATTTTTCCAGGTTTGCCTGATGAGATTCCATAAATCGAAACATAAAGTTATAACATATTATGTAGCAAGCTATATCACTCATTTAAATAGTTTTTGAACAATATTATGTAAGTTACGAATTAAATTTTATTTCCATTCATGTAACATGTAAAAATTAATATTTAAAAAAAAATATAAAATTTTTATAATATTCAATAGATAGGCAACCCATTTTACTCAAAAAACGACCTAAAGACAAATCAAAATTTTTTTTATATAAACTTGCATGACCGTTGTGCGTGTGCAACGTGATTGCCTTGGCCATAAACCCTAAAAATACGTAATCTTGTAAAAGAGTCACAAGTACTTACCTGAACCCATCAGTCGAATTTTTAATAATTTGACTAAACTTCTGAAGGAGTTTTTATTGCATCATACTAGGAAAGACTTTCTAGGAAGAACCTCATGACTTGCTAGTGCGGTGAATATTGTAATACTGGATCGATTGGTGCGCATCTGACTTGGTGTAAAATTTGACTGATGTGCATCTCGATTAGTACCGATTAGTATTTATAAATTCTTCTGGTTAGCATTCAGCAGCTTGAATGGTGTGCAACTTGATTAGTAAGTATAATAAATTAAATTAGTATATTAATGTATATTCCTGCAAAGGAACAATAGCGACCAGAGAAAATCAGATACTAGCATACGCGGACGATGTTGTGATAATTTTCAGATCAATGACAGGTATGACAGAGACACTGAGAACCATAAAAAAGAGGCATACAAGATGAGCTTGAGTATTAATGAAGGAAAGACAAAATATATGAAATGCACGAGAAGTGACGATAATAATAATGAAATAACCATTGATAACTGCGAATTTGAACAGGTAGAGAATTTTAACTATCTTGGAGTCCTGGTTAATAACAGAAACGAAAGACGATCGGAAATAAGATAAAAGATTCAAGCAAGTAACAGGACATACTACGCAAATAAAAATATATTGAAAGATAAACAAATAAAGAAGAAAACTAAGATAAAAATATACAAGACGCTAATTAGACCAGTACTCGTATATGCCCCTGAAGTAATCTGCATCACTAAAAGAGAGGAAGAGGAATTAAAGATTTTCGAAAGAAAAGTGTTGAAATGGATAGTAGGCCCTACACGACTAAACAATGGCAAATATAGAGCAAAAACAAACACAAAACTACAAGAAATGATGGACGGAGAAAATATTGTAAAGTTCATTAAAGACCAGAGATTGAGATGACTGGAACATGTCATGAGATCAGACAGAGAAGAAACGATAAATGCGATAGTGATGTGGAAGCCGAGTAAAAAACGTGCTAGGGGCAGGCCAAGAACGAGATGGTGAGACAGAGTGATTGAAGATCTGGAGAAGATGGAAGAAACAGGATGGCGACAGTTGGTGATGGACTGTGCAGCATGGAGAATAGTGATTAATAACACAAAGCCGCATAGAAACCTATAATGAGATGTAATAAATTAAACATGTAAACCAAGAGGATTAATCCATCTCAGCAAAAAAGGATCTTGAAAGTCTTCGGACAGTCAAATTCTAATAAGAATGTAGTGAAAATTAAATAAAATAAAAAAAAAATTATGTGCAGAGCTAAATGAAAATTGTAAGTCACTTAAATTATGTAAAAATACAGAAATTCTTAAATAAATTGTAACATTTATTTATATATCAACATAGTATGCTCATAAAAAATATATCCGCACTGCTTGTGGAATAGCCTACCTTTCTAACTGATACCTGACAATTAAAGGTTTTTATGCAGTGTATTCATACTTCTTTTTTTGGCAATTAAAACTTATGCATTTGATGACTTACTGTAACATTGTTAAATTTATCTTAATGTTACTTTTATCAGACCATAACATTTTGTCAGTCGTTTCTTTTTGTTGGTTTCTGAAAAGCATAATTTCTGTGTGGTCTTTCTTGTTCTGACTCCATATTTATCAAGCGGCTGCTCAAAGTTTTGATGATTTTTGATTAAAGCGAAAAATGTAAGCTGATCAATGATACGTCATGAAAAACAACTTCTTAATGCTTTTCATTGGTTAACTCAAACTAAACCTTAGAAGTATATTGCTAAAATTGTAATTGTAATAATATGCTTTAACTGAAAGTTTATAGTTAGTAAGGATCAATTAGGAAGCTATAGATTGTATAGCATTTAGAAACAGGCGCGAACTGGCCGTGGCGGCTGGGTGCCACAGCATCCCGGGCCCCCTGGTGTAAGCTGGGCGCGGACCCCTCGGAGTAAACTATTTGTGAAAGTACATTTTCTAATTTAAAAATAATCAAAAACCGATTACGATCATCGATAAGCAACGAATTATTAGAATCGCTAATTATGATATCCACATAATCGGATTTAATACCTTCGGTCGACGTCATAATAGATCAATTCGGCAGAAGTTCACATAGTTCGAAGAAACACGTGGCACTCGGGTTGTTTGTAAAGTCGGTTTACGGACGATAATTTTACGTGATAACGTCAGAAGAAAACATTGATGAAAAATTGCATGCTTTTATGAATTGAATTGAATTATATTTTCTTATGACGTAAAATCACGTAAAATTATCGACCGTAAACCGAGTGTTAATTTAAAAATTGAATTAAATTATGTTTATGTAACAGATAATACGAATTAAAACTATGTTATTATATTAACCCTCAATAGGTTAATGCGTTATGTGCATGAAACATAATTGCATCATTTGGTGATCGCGAGATCGAACCTCATGCCGGACAAGTTTTTTTTAATGGCATTTTATAATTCAAATGATGTCTATGTATGATGCAAAGCCGATCGTGCTTCTCTCTCGCTTGTGGAACGTGACAATTTTTCGTGCGTGCAGCCGGTATATCAATTTATAAGACGTTATCACGTCAAAAAACTGTTTATGTAGGGGTAAGGGTTTTTAAATTTGTCATTGCAGCGAGTCCCTACAAATATTAGCACCCCTGAAAAAATACTGCCAGTCTGCGCCTGTTTAAAAACATAGTCGTTTGATATTTTAAGTCTACCAATGAATCGTGAAATGAGCGGTGCCAAGGTGCATTTATTTACATTATCATTGCAGATCTTTTAAGATTTACACCATGAGTGCTGTCTTGTTATGCAGGCTTGAAGAGCGTTGAACTGTTGCTAGGGAAGCAACAAAGATTCTGTAATTTTGGAGCTTGAATCTTCAACTTGAGTTTTTTTTCTGTTTGATTTTGTGTTATTATGTTATGCTGGTCTTATATCTCATAGCTAAAATTTCAAACGAAGAACAAACGTCATTCGCAAACTTGCCTATAAGTGTGAAGCAAAATTGAACCCAAGTTGGGTCGGGTTTGTAAAAAAGAGTTTCTTATGGATTTTGTTGGTACAAGTGAGGACACTGACAAACAACAGACTTTTTTATTCGACTTATTTTCAAACCAAGTTTGACTTGCTTGCTTGACCGTGTGTGGTATGATTATATAAAATAATTATTACGCATACTTTTATCACACCATAACAAGAAGGAATTTCCGGGAAAATTCAAGAAGGTAAATCTGAGGAAATTCAGAAGAATGATATTGCTTTATTTTTGAAGTTAATAAGTATTTCTTTTTTTGTGTCCTCTGTATAAATAATATACTCCTTGTTTTCGAGATTTTTAGATAGATAGATCGTTCAGATGACAATACGTTGTATCACGGTTTCTATGTATATCTTTTATCATTATTATTATTCCGACAAAGGCAATACATCTCGCCGAAAGCTCAATAAATAATTCATAATTTAACGTTTATTTAACTTGTGTTACTTGTGCACTTTAATTGCGTACGCTGACGATGTGGTGATAGTATTGTGATCAAGAAAGAGGATGATAGAGACGTTTAGAGAGATGGTAAGAAAAGCTAAAAAGGTGGGATTGAATGTAAATGCCAGCAAGACGAACAAAACACCAAAACCAAAACACTGTGTATGTCTGAAGTGGAGAAGGAGCGACTAAGAATATTTGAACGTAAAGTATTGCGAGTGATACTGGGTCCCGTGAGAGAAGCAAATGGTAAACTAAGACGGCGGATGAATTATGAAATACGGGAGGCTATGAATAGAGAGGACATAGCAAAGTTTGTGAAGTCCCAGAGAATTGCTTGGTTAGGTCATGTAATGAAAAAGAGCAATACATCGGCTATAAAAGAAATAGCACTGTGGAAACTAATTGAGACTAGAGCAAGAGGTAGACCGAGAATAAGATGATGAGACCAAGTGAAGCAAGATCTTGGAACCCTGGGCGTGAATAGATGGAACAAAAAAATTGAAGATAGAAAAGGGTGAAGAAATATTGTGAAAGCAGCCAAGAGACATACGGGACTGTGAGAGGTAGAATAATCAAATAACTGAAAACTATTTGAGGCAATATGTTTATTGTAAAATGGGGATTGATCCACCCCAGTAAATAGATCTGTAAAATTTCAGCAAGAGATAGTAATATTCAATTAGAATGTAATGCTAAAAATAATAATAAATAAATAATATAAGAAAATCTAATAAAATTATCTGATATATTGTAGTGGTATTTTCCTAAAAAATATAGGAAGAAGCCTTTACTATCCTTTTTTAGTTTACCTCGGCCAGCTTTTCAATGGTCGGCAGCATTGAGCTCTACTCAAGAGTCAACTTATACTCAACTTATTAAAAATATCCAATTTAATCCAAATATCAAAAATAATTATCCAAAAACAGAGCCAAAAATCCGCACAACAGGCTCGTGTGGCCATTTTTTGGCAAAAAGCTACACATTTCCTGTGATCGGCCCCCATCTAACAAATTTTCAATCTTACAACTTAAATAAATTTAAACACAACTTAAATAACAAAATAAATTTTCACCAAAATGTATAGGGTGGGTCCGAATCACTTTTGAAACATCACAATATATCCAAAATACTGATACAAATCAGTGTTTTGAAATTTTTCCAAAAACACTTCCTGATCAAGAAACGATGAATTGGTTATGTTATTTTTTCCCGATGTGATCAATATTAAAAGTGGACCGTTCAATGTAAATTTTGCAGATTTAAAATTTTTATTTTGAACCCCCTATACGTTCTTAACATCACATATTTAAATTTCTATTATTTTATACGAATTTTTAATGTATATACGATATCTATCTATTATTGTAGTCCTTAGTAGTAATCACAGCTGTCGTAGGTGTGGAAGCTCCCGTAGAGCTTTTATTTTTGATGACTTGCAAAATTAGAAATTAATACAAGTAATTGTTACATGCATTTTGTATAAAACAAAGTTTGGTTACACAATCGTTCAAAGAACATACGTTTCTGGTTTAAACAAGACACAAGTACATGAAGTTAAATGTGACCATTCTATTCCAACATTGTTTTATAAAGAGCAAGAAAAATTGACCGGCTGTCTTTGTGCTATAGAATCTATTATTGCGTGCATTGCTACACAATCTAAATGCATATAAGGACATTCTTTAACCGCTAGATAAGTAGACATGTCAAGTTATTCCTTTGGATGTAAATTTGTTGTGGAGCAGTTGTGCGTAACTTTCTCCAGCCGACTCTAATGCTCGATTTTTCTTTTTATATCAAAACGTAGACTATTTAAGATATTATATTGTATATATCTAACGTACAATCAGTATACTATTAAGATGCTCTCGATGTCTCAACATTTTTACAACTTTTTTCTTATTGAGTTACATCGGTTCCGCATCTTCTGGAAACTTGTTGAATTACGATTGGAGAAACGCAAAATGCCATATTTACGTTCAAACTCAACGTACATGCGGTAACTGTTAATCGAATCGGCATTTAAAATTGACTCGAAATAAAGTTATTAAATATGTCATAAAATAAACCGATTATACATCATTAGGAGAGATTTATTGCTTTTTTAATAATGTAAGTATGTGTGAGTATACCTACCTATAAAAACAATTATGTCTTCATTACTAAATACAAATTATACGAATTTTGTAATGAAAAACTGTTTTCGTACTCAATATCACAAGTATACATTGAAATTTTTTAAAAATGCTGTGTTAATATGAAAATTGGCGTGGATCGAAAGCAAGAATGTAATTGTGACGCTAAATGTGTTGCTAATTGCTATCATTCATTGGCATACTTGAATATTTTATGGTTTTCATAAAATGCTTTTACATAACATAAATAAAAACATATGCATAAAAAAATTATTTTTTAGAATAAAAAAATTTATTAAATAGTGCAAAAGAGTTTCTCCTGGAAAATTATCATTCTTAAACACATTTGCATAATTAAGGATGAACGGTATACACTATGTTTCTGACTCATTAACCTTCCTCATATGCATATATAATAATATATTATACAATGTACATACATTGAAATTTTCTAAAAATGCTATGTTAATTGAAAATCGGCGTCAATCTAAAGCAAGAATGCGATTGTGACACTAAATCTATTGCTAATTAATATCATTCATTACGTGCTTGAATATTTAATGGTTTTTCTAAAATTCTTTAAATAAATAAATAAAAATATACATGGTATACATGCATATGTACTCTTATATAGTATAATATATTGTACTATACCACTGTACTATGTGTATACATAGTATTCTATACTGAGGAAGATTAACGAGTCAGAAACACAATGTCTACCATTCACCTTTAATTATTCAAGTGTTGGAAATTGCTTGAATTTCTCTAAATGCTTTTTTAGGTTTTTTTAGTGATAATATTTCATCACTCTTGACTCAAAATCAAATTTGAGTACACGAACTCGGAATTCTAAAAATTTCTAACCAATTTATTTCAATAATTTTCAGCCAGAAGAATTTTATTTTTCTATCTCAAAATTTGATGACCTGCATGGTTTGTTTTTCCACTTTTTACTTCTTATCTCTATTTTCTCTTCTTATAACTAGAATAACTATAAGATTTGGCCGTTTGACTTTATATAACTTTCTTAATAATATTTTTTTCATATTTTAAAGCTTATTCAGCTCTCCAAACCTTTATATCTTGATCTTCGTCTCGATCTCCCTATGTTTGTTTTTTTACTTGTCATTGTGTTATAACGAATAACACTTATCGTGGGTATTCTGCGAAAATGCATTAAGTCAAAATTATTTTGTTGTTTTTTGTTCAGTTAATCATGCTCCGCTTTTGCTTGGTGAACATTGTATAGACTGCAAAATGGCATAAAATCATAATTTATATAACTAGCCAAAATAATTTCTGCCATAAAGTTAAAAATATATAAATATGTTCAGGAAAAACAAACTTTCAAATTCAATTATGTCAAAACTGTAATTATTGACTTAATGCATTTTCGCAGAATACCCACGTTATGTTCTTCATTCTGGTATTATAGTTAAAGCTTATGATTTCTTGCTTTGATTTATATAACCAAACCATACTATTCTTTACAACTTTATTTTATTTATCTTTCCATTCCAAAATTAATCAAATATACATAAATATACATCTCGTATTATTGGTTTTGTTTATCTTTTTCGCTCTTAGCATGGATCTCCTGCTCCGCTTATTTTTTCTTAGGCATCTAATTTTCATTAATTAATATCAATTAAAAATTATAATAGTTGATGTCTTTTCCTGTTTATTTCATTTTTAATTTTTCATTAATGTTTTACCAACAAAATATGTCGGATATTCTCTTTAATCTCAGGCTCAGTTTTTCAGTCATGGTTTAAACCAAATAAAAATAGTTAACTACAAAATTTTTTAGTTAGCAGTTTTCTCTAACCAATTACTTAAACCAGCTCATGTTGTGGTTTAACTAAATTATTTTAGTTAACTATGATAAGCAACTAAAAGTGACGTTGACCTGCATAACTTCGCAATTTGTCATAAATATCAGAAATACGCACACGTTTGTCAAATCGTGAAATTTTACTGCGTTCCGATATCAACTTAGCAAATATTTTGGTTAGCTAACTAAAATATTGTCTAATCACTGAAAAACTCATATTCGGTTTAAATTAGTTTAAAATTTTAGTTACATTTTAAACCAAATTAGCTAACTTAAAAGTTAACTCACGACTGAAAAACTTGCCCATTAGTCTATCATTTTTGGCATTGATCTGGGTAGCCAGTAGCAGCAATTATTTATTTCAAATTTGTGGGCAACTATTTGTAATAACTGACTTTTTCTTGACTCATTTTTTCATATCCAGGTATTCGATTTTGACTTCATTTATAAACTCACTCACTAGACGCATTGCTAACTTTCTGAAAAAAGTTTTTAAGTTAGTTCTTTGTCCTACTATTATTACTTATTATCAGCATATAACCTGTCATTTCCGTTATTCTTGTGTTGAAGTTCCCAATACTTTTTATTTTTCTAACCACACAATATGCGTATATAATTTTCATCTCGCACTCCCACTTTTATATCAAATCGGATGCACTATTTTGTGTTCGTGTAACCACACTAGATCATAGTAGATCACACTCTACACATTTTGGTAATCTCTTACATTTTTCTTGGCACTGCTCCAGTTTGCATTTAGCAGCGTAGAAAACCTTATGCTTTGTATTGAGCTACGTTAACGGTTATTGGTTTTCTATCACAACATTTTTAACAATCTTGTGTCATTTCTACTGAATTAGCTGGTTCAGAAGAAAGAATTCACTACCACCATGTTTGTATTTTTTCAATAACATCATCACTACCAATTCTTCCCGTTCAAAAATTTGAAAAAATATTCAGTTTGTGATCGAAGCTTATTGCATAAATCCAGATAAATTTCAGTACCTTCTGAAGCATATAAACAAATTTCAACTGATTTTTATGGAATTCCAGTAATTAGTATAGAATTTCAATAATTTTCAAGAAATTCTAGCGGTTTTCAAAAATTTTCACGAAAATTCGAAGCAAATGTAAACATTTTTGGGATACTAACCCCTTTTTTTGTCTTCTTATGTACATATTTCCAAAAAAAAGGTCAATTGCGTTATATCCCATGATCTAGAAGATCTTTTTAATTTCATATAATAATGTCCAAGAAAATAGTAAAAATATGTTTAAATAAAAACCAACTCCAAAAAATTTATTTTTCCTAATAAACAAAGAAATATTTGTTATTTTTGATTTAGGAATTGTTATTTAAAACCAGAATTAACCACATCAATATTTTAAATGCCCGAAAGATTTACCATTAAATAAATAAGAAGATATATTAATAATTTTCATTTTCTCACAATTTTCTCCAAAATCTCTAGAAATTTGTCAATGCTCCTCACTAGCTTTATTATTATGTAGTAAGACAAAAAAGTAAATGTTCAAATTCCGAGTTTATTTAATAGTTTTTTGCTGCTTGTACTAAAAACGGAGCAGAAAATCCGAAAAAATGTAATTAATAAAAAGTTCACATAACAGAACAAGGGTTAATATTATTAACTGGAATCAGAATTGCAGTTCAGTTCTGATAGAAAACTGGGACTAAAACTAAAACCAAGACGAGAACCTTAAAACAAATGTTTTTTGGAAAGAAAATGCATAATCTCAATTCTACCGCATTGATGTAGACTCAATGACTCAAAAATGAAAATTCGTTCAAAAATCATTTGTATTTTAAAATCTAATTTACTTTCAAAAGAAGCAGTGTGGTGTGACCTCTCACAGACGACGAGATATTCATCTTAAAATAAAATTTTTCCGAAACAAAGAATAGTCACAGAATAATTCGGAATAGTTTAATTAATAATATTCACTTTCAAAGCATTTTTGGAATTCAGAAAATAAAAATCTACAATTTGTTAAATATCCAGAAAATTTAGTGCAGATTCCGGTATTTACGCAGAACATAATAAAGCAATTTGACAATAATTTGGTTAATTAAGGAAAAATAAATTAATGTTTTAGCAAAATATGTAGAAAAGTAAAAACAACTAATCAATAAGAAGTGAACTTTGTTTGAATAAGGGTGAAAAATGTATTCAAACTAAGAGGGAATAAAAATGTGAAACAATGTATAGAAACTTTTATAAAAGTAATAATAAAAATGTAAAGTAGATTAAGCATTCTATGAAATGTACAGAAAAGCACCCATTACAAAGCCCATTTAAGAATTTCTTTGAAATGAATGGAAGTATTGAAGTAAATTTGAATAAGTAAGTTGTTTATGTGCTTTTAGAATTGTAATTCGAAAATTGAGTTGCACAAAGGCGTTTTCAACTAATTTTAAGTACTACGTATACGAAATTTTATTTTAATATTAATTTTGAGAAAGGGTATTATTGTCAACTTACCGTTTATTGGGATCGTTATTTAATGCTGAAAAATGATTGCAGTCACATTAGAATTCCGAAAGTTCCTATTAGCTTTGTGGGGTAACTGTTAACATTGTCGTGAGAGTGCAAGTTTTTGGGTAGCCCCGTGACGTGTCAAAATTTTGTTTGACACAATGGAATATTTTATATGATTGTTCACCAAGGTGATATAATGTTACAGAACACGGTGATCACTTATAATTAATGATACGTCAGCCGTGAGCATTAAAGTGCATCCATCTGCTTTGTTGGCGATTCTTTTCAACAGCTCCCGTAACCAGCCGGTTATAAGAGAGTAATGCCTTTTGTACCGCATCCCTTTCAAATACAACTTGCTTCCTTCTATTTCGTTTTCTTTGCCGTATAAAACCTCTATCATTATTCAATAGCATTGTAATCCGTCTTTAGTTAAAGATCATTGTTTTTACGATGGACTGAGTTTTTTGAAAGGCCGTCTTATTTTATTCTACCTATTTACGTGCTAATACCTTGTTTGTTGATCACAATTTTATTCGATATAAAAAACATATAAATAGCTGGTTAATCACCGATTCAACGCTACCGTGACCTTCCAACACTCAAATATTTCTCCTTAAAGTTATTTATGATAGGTAAAATAAAATTAACAAAAAAACAACATATTAAAAGAGCGAAATAGAAAATTGAAATTACGGAAACAAATTGCATGTTCCTGAAACTTTCAAAGCCAACAGATTTGAATTCAGAACTCAAAGAAGTTAATGGAAAGCCTCACAGGCGTTTGTTTGATTCCTCTTTGCCAAATACAACACTGATCTTAAATTATTATTTTGTGTAAGTATTCATTTTCTACGTTTGCTTTTTATTATGAAAGGTAAATAAAAAATAAACTTATAAGCTTTTCTTCGTGCTTAAGACTTTCACATTGATCGCTTTCTAAATAATTATTGTTTTAATAATAATTATGCACGAATAAATTCAAAAGGGAGAATTCTATCAACAGAATCCTTATTATCGCACTAATTATTCAAATTTCATCAAGATTTTTAATTACAATTTCAAAAACTTCACTGAAACTTTATATTCCTGCAGGTTACTGAAACTAATAAATTAATTTTTTTAATCAAACTTTTATCTTTTTATAATAAAATTTATTGATTCTCAACGCGTAAACCATTTTACACATCGATTTATTTTAAATACAAAATCAACACTATATCATCTTTTACAAGCTTAATTATTTAAATTCACTCGTAGCTCACCAATTGGATGGCATGAAATAAATCAGCAATAACAGTTTAATATTCTCTCAAATTTTTTAAACGGGAGACTAATTTCGGAGATTTGCATTTACAAGAATTGTCAAATGTTACATAAAATTTTAGATTGTGTAATTCTAAACTAGTACAAATACCAATTGTATTTTACATTTCAATTGGTAGTACTCCTTTTTGGCATACCGACTGATTTTCGTGAATCCCTAGTAAAAATATCAGGTTTTAATTAGAAATTTAATATTGTAAGCAAAAAAGAATTTTTGCTTTTTTTACCAAAAATTATTTGTTATATTTTAATATGTTATGTTATAGTTGCTACGAGAATTGCGTCAAACAACCGTCACGAATACGTTTCTGTGCAATAAACAGGATGGTCTCATCTTTTCAATGTAGTAAAATTGTACGCAATTATGAAACTAATTAGATTGTTGCCAAATAACCGTCGCTCGCATACACTTGATTGCGTTTTAATAAAAATGCCAGATTTAAATAGTTAATTATTTTCGTTGCAATTGGTTACCAATACTAAAAATGTCACACCTATCACTATCGTTGGTGCTCTTTGTAATCATGAAACGCTACATGGAAAAACAATGCGTTGTTGTTGAAATTTATCTTAAAATTGAAATGAAATATGATAATAGAATTTTTGTCGTCTAAATTAGAAGATAGGTATAAAAAACTGAAAATTTAATAAAAACAATGCAAGATTTTCAGAATGATTATCGGAGACATTTATCGAATATTGAGTATAACAATTTCTTCATACCAAACTAAATTTCATAATTTTCCAATTGTTTCCTTTTCACATTTGTACGATTTTTTTTAAATTGTAATGAAAAGTGGTCAACAAAAAATTTGTTTTTACTCAAATTTTGAATTTATTACTTAGTATTTAACAGTAACTGGCATTTCTTTGCAGGAAAGCTAACGCTTTCTTTAGAATTGTTTATTTAAAAAGTTAAACAATAAATAAATTTCTAATAGTTAATTCAAATAATTATTACAAAAAGAAATCAATAATTTTAATCAGCCTTCTCCCAATATTGTCAAAACTATTAGAAAAAATGATCCTGAAGAGACTACAACCAATAATAGAAGAAAGAAATCTGATACCAGACCACCAGTTTGGTTTTAGGCAACAACACTCTACAATAGAGCAAGTGCACAGGGTTACAAATACAATTTACAATGCTCTAGAAACAAAAAACTACTGTGCGGCAGCGTGCATTCGACAAGGTTTGGCACAATGGCTTACTATACAAATTAAAAAAATCTCTATCCTACAACCTATATAGAATAATAAAGTCTTATTTGCTGGAGAGACACTACCTGGTTAAGTACCAAGATGAATACACGTCCCTATTCCCTATCAATGCAGGGGTTCCCCAGGGGAGCGTTCTTGGTCTGATCCTGTACATACTACATACGGCAGACTTACCAACCATGAAAAATACAATTACTGCTACATTTGCGGATGATACTACCCTACTAGCGGTACACCAAAACTCAGCTATCGCCTCAGAAATGTTACAAAGTCAACTAGACAAAATCCAGGTATGGCTTAAAACATGCCGCATTAAAGTTAATGATACGAAGTCAGTCCAAGTAACGTACACAATGGGTAGAGAAACGTATCTACCAGTTTTCCTAAACAAAAACCAACTACCACAAAATAGCGACGCCAAATATCTTGGAATGTACTTGGACAGACGACTCACATGGGGCAAACATATACTTGCCAAAAGAAAGCAGGTTGGATGTATACTTACCAAAATGCACTGGCTGATGGGACGAAAATCACGACTTTCACTTAATAACTAACTGTTGATCTACAAATCTATCCTGAAACCCATATGGACGTACGGAATTCAACTTTGGGACTCAGCTTCCACATCTAACATAGAAATCCTGCAAAGGTTTCAATCCAAGGTTTTGAGGATGATCGTCGATGCACCGTGGTACGTACCAAACAAATTGATTCAACGTGATCTTCAAATAAGTTTGGTCCAGGATGAAATAACAAATTTTAGTAAGAACTATTTCGATAGACTTAGTGATCACCCTAACACCCTGGCAGTTAAACTAACCAAAGATAGCAATGTGTATAGACTAAAAAAGTTTAGATCCTCGGATCTAAAGCTGAGATTCCAACGCTGAGTAAACAAAAGTGTAAGTGTAGTTGCAGTTCACCACGCCACATAACTTGTTAAATTGGATTACTCACTAGAACTATTAAGTTAAGAATAAAGTAGTGCATCATAGGATCCACTGCTACATGTCTTTTTCAAAGTCAAAATATTTACTTATTGTTACTTGTAAACAGATTGTAAATACTAACTGAAGATAAAATAAAAAAAAAAAAATTTTAATCATAGCACACCACCAACTCTTTTGCTTGCTAGTACTCACGATTCCTGCACTTCGGATGATCAGAACTAAAAAATGTAAATGGTATTTTATCGTCTTAACCAGCAAAAACCAAAAATAATAAAAATTAAGGAAATGATGACTTGTGAAATCCAGATCTTTACTTTTTCTCAAGAAATTTATCAAGTTTTTTGCTATCAAAGCAAAATAACTTACTATTGCTTTTTTGGTAGTTATGGCGAGAAAGAAATGTTTTCTTATTATATGCATTCTTAATTTGAAGTCGATCGGTCTATTGGCTTTAGAGATAGGTATTATGAGATTAGGATAGATATCAAAAATCATAGGTACCAGTTACAAACATTCTGTTTTAAAAAAATCGAATTGAAACTTTGAAGTGAAATTTTCGAAAGTATTGTCGTGGTTCAAAACGATTTGGACCCACCCTGTAGTCTTTTAGAAAAATTTTGTACAAGGTATTTTATTTTGATGGATTTGAAAAGAGTGCAAGGTAGGGAACCAAGAGGGAGAGATAATAGCTTTTTGCCAAAAATGGCCGCACGAGCCGGTGGTGTGTGTTTTGACTCTGATTTTTTAAATAAGATTTTGTGACACTTTGATGCGATTATTTTCTACTGTGATTTAATTTTGAGTATTTAGATTTTTGAGATTTGTGGAATTGTGTTTGGTTGAATTTCAACGAGAAGATATTTATTTTGTAAGTTAAAGAAATTTTCTTGGATAATTAAAGTGAATCATATTTTTATGAACGAGTTTTATTTGAATATGATTTAGATTTTTTTTAATAAATGATTTTAGTTTATTTTGGGAGCCATTGGGTTAAATTATCATAACATTGGAAAATTTAAAATTAAAATTTGTATATCCAACGTGTGCGTTAGAAGATACCGCGTTTGAGTGATAAGTTAAATATTGAAAGTTTGATACTGAAAAAAAAAGGATTGGTAAAATTTTTTTTGAGAATCCACTCTGAGATGCGACTGTCTTAACTCTCGAAATTGAGAGTTTAGTTCGGATTACTTTGAAATGCTTGGGACATTAGTAATTTACTAAAAATACCATTGCAGTATATAATATCGTACTTTTCTGCTAATTTGCTATACCAGGCTCATACAGAGATTCTTTCTCGGGAACAGTCACTTAACCCTCATCACGATTTTCAAAATTTCAACTGCACTATAGGAAAGGGGACACTTTTATAGGTTGAATAAAAAAAAATGGGAGGATGTGACATTAATTTTCGAAAAAATCGATTTTAAACATGTAAAAATTACATGTATTTTAGATACACCTTTTAACACGGCTGCACGATTAGACATTTTTGTGTAAGGCAAAATAATTTAAAAAAATCCCTGAAAAATGACAGAACTCGCCAACGGTGGAACTCGAATCCATAGAACTCGTCCAGGTGTCGACCGCAATTGACCATAACATTAAGAGTATATTAAAGCACTCGTACCGTCAACAAAATGAAGAATAGGAACGGAACGTGCAAGTTGACCGTGGCTCGACACGTTGCAACGGGGTGTATCAGGTTACAACTACCTACTTTTAATAACTTTAAAATGCTGTTTTTTCGAAAATTAATGCCACATTCTCCCATTTTTTTTTATGTATTCTACCTATAAAAGTGTTCTCTTTCCTATAGTGCAGTTGAAATTTTGAAAATCGTGATGAGGGTTAAGTGACTGTACCCCCTTTCTCTTCTGCATACAGCTGGTTTTAAACCATTTTCTAATTTCTCAGCGTTAGTAGAGCTTCTATTGTAGCGTCGAATAATTTCGATATTTAGGCGCAAGTCGCCAAATAGTGGAATACAAAACTTTGTTGTTAGTTTGACTATTATTAATACCGAAGCAACGTTCTGGATGTCAAAATTTCGCAAGTACAAAATGTGCTGCCTAAATATCGTAGTTTTACTTAACTTTGCGCACTCTCTTTGGGAGTGAAAATAGTTGCTTGCTACTGACGTGCATGATTGGATTAACACTTTGAAAAATCTAGAAATAGAAAAAAAGTAAATAAGTAACGTCTAAGATTAAATAAAAAAAAGGTTTTTAATTGTAATAGCAACAAATGCTTTAGTAAAAATAGCCTAGTTCAATTCTTTTAGTCGACTCAACTAAGTTTTCTTTAATTTTGTTTAACAACTAATATTGTTAGAATAAATATTATTTCGTTGTTGAGACCGTTATTTTTAGTGTAATAACTTATTTTTCACAATTTCAGGAGTAAAGTGGTCACTTTAGTCCTCTTTTTGCGGGAGTAAAGTATCACTTTTTCTCCCGCAAATGAAAGGCGGGAGTAAAGTAAATATAAAAGAATCGTTACCATTCAATCGTTTTTATTGGAAACAAAATTAACATTAACGTTTACATTAGCACAACTTACAATATTAAATAGACGATCCATCGATCTGGTGGAAGAAGAGGTTAAATTTAAAGTTTTATCTATCTGATTTGCATCACAGACAGACCGATCAGTTCTACAAATTTCACCTCCAAAAATTTTAGTCGCAATCTCTTCTTTATTTTTGATCGAATTTTCCACGTACCCCTCAGCTACAGTCGAAGACTTCCATCCACCATGGCGCTTCAACACATCTATATGTACTCCCGTATCAGCGAGCAAAGACGCAGATGTACGTCGAAAACAGTGGCCTGTATACGATGATGGTTCAGGAAGCTTTAAATATGCAGCTATTTTTTGTGGCAGCTGCCCAAACGCGTTCTTTCCTACAGGTTGCGAAGTACATTTGTTACTTCTGAATTGCACAAAAAAACGCGAATGATTCGTATCCTCCTTCCGTAAATTCATATATTTTTTAAGTAATTTTAAAAAATCCACCGACTGGCCTTCAGAATTGTTGATCACAAATTTTCTATCGCTACCATTTTTTGTATTGCGGATGGTACACAACATTGTCAAAGAATCTATTTCTTTGAGATCGCCAACATGCAAGTGAACCAATTCATCTCTGCATGCCCCTGCTACGCCCAAGATAAGTGCAGCCTAAAATATAAAGTTGTATTAGTATTATAATAAAATGTTTATACAAGAATTACTTACTTTAGCCATCAAAAATGTTTCGTCTGGCGCTTCGCTCAAAAATTGTTCCACTTGCTTTGTAGTTAAAATGTTTGATTTTTTGGCCTTGTAACCCACATTCTTCCTCTTAAGGAATGCGGTTAACTTATAAAATTTTCCAATATCTATATCTTTTTCAAAATTCAACATACACTTCAGCATGGAATACTGCGACCAAAGAGTAGAAGCTTTTAGCTCTTTCGCCTTTTCAAAGAAGTAAGCCAGCATAACATCTTCGGTGTAATGCTTAACATTATTTTGCGTACACCAGGTTATGAATTTATCATACTGTTTTTATAAATTGTTTTTGATTTCGCAGGCAGCAATTCAACTTTTGCCATCGTCGCTGCCGCTTCAACATCCGAATTTTCCTCACTTTGTCTCATTTTCACGTAGGAACAAATTATAAACGATCACTTACATTAATTTGATTAAGTATTTTATATATCAAACTTATTTATGAAATATAGGCACCAATAAAGAATAATTATGTTAAACACAGCGCACGGTGTAATAATATTATGTCAAAAGGTAAATTGAAACAACAGAACATAAGAAACGATTCATAGGTATCGCTTCAAAAAAAAACAACAATTCCAAAAAGCAACCTCATATTTTACTAAATAATTTTGCGCGCAATACTGCGTGCGATTGGTCTGAAATTTTGCATATAAATTTTTACAAAAAATCGTTGCAGGGGGTTAGTATAACTAAGGGGGGGATAATTTTTTGGTCAGTTTTCCGATATCTAGCGACGTTTTCGAGTTATTGCAAATTCAAAATTAGTAGATTGACTTATGCAATTTATCATTTGCAGACAAATTGTGAAAAATAGTATATATACCTTGGGACTAAGGTGGCTTTTCATCCCGAGTGCGATTTTTGCACTCGGCTAAAGCCTCGTGCAAAAACCTTCACACGCGGGATGAAAAGCGGCACCTTAGTCCCATGATGTATAATATACTATTATAGCAATGTTAATTTAAATTTAAAATTTCAGATATTGACCATTTTAATATAATTTTATTTTTTATTTTTATATGTCTGAGCTTTTCTTCAAATATTAGAAATTATAAGTGATTATAAGTCTATTATAAATTATAATTATATAGTATAATTATTAGAAGTGTAAATTTTCAGTTTTAGGTCTAATAAATCTAATAATATAATATTTAATATATTTTTTTTATTTTTGTAAATAATTTAAAAATTATTTATACATAACAGAGGCTTAGTGTGATTACTGGTGGGTTACAGAGGGGAAATTTTGTATTAGAATAGTAAACTTAATAAATTTTAGCTTCTGGTGAATATCACCACGTTATGAATTTAAGAATTTGCCAGGCAATTGACAAAACGTCGAAGTGAAGGATGGGAAAAATTAATTAATTTTTTTTAATAAAAATAGTACCTCTATAGTTTATAATTTAGCTTTGATCGTTGTATATACACACTAACACAGAGCAATGCATAGGAACAAATCTAAAATAAATTTTTCTGTAAAAATAATGTAATTATCTGAAATTGTTAGTGTGATGAGTGAAGTTAAATACTACAAAGTTCCTGATAACAAAAGCAGTTTATAAAATGTTAGCAACATGTGGAATTGTTTAACTTTGAGGCGATGATTGAGTACATAAAATATTTACATAAATAAACAATCGTTTTATATAGTCTTTCTTATATTTCGAAGGAAACACAGTGGAAGTAAACATTGTTACTTTTCTTGTTAATTACAATAACATATAATGTTAACATGTTTTTTTGAAGTAAAGAAAATATACAAATGCCGTAATTCGTAAGTCATTGTAGTTCATAAGGAAATACATTCTTTACCACATTGAATCTTAAACCAAATTGTAATATAATTTTTAGTTTTGTTTATGTTGAATGATTAATTATTTAATTAAATATCCAAACAATTTATGAAACCTTTGGCCTACTTCCTTGCACAATTTTGAGCAATTCTTTTTTGTGTTCTTAAAATACTATACAGAGGGATCCTGGTTCTGGCAGTTTTTCTCCCTTTTAACTTTCCCCAAGTCTTGGTTACAATAAAATTAGTATTTTTGAATTATGCACAAACGTATATACGCAATTTGCTGATATTAGCATAGAATTTTTTATTAGTGCAAATTTATAATACAAAGGCAACATTGATTTACAAACTATACAATTGTAAATCTTTCAAAATCCACTATTATCTTTAATAGTTACAAGCTTATGCAACAAGAAAATAAAAGAGAAACGCGTAGGCTGACATGTCACAAGACAAATAATTCCTCGTAATTGTTCTTCCAGCAAAGATAGGCTTACAAAGCTTACTGTTTTCAGCATTAGCATCAATATAAGCACAACAAACTAAAATAACTAAAAATTATAATTTGAATGCAATAAATTTAACGGTTATATATTATAATGGTATATGTAAACTACATTAAAAAGATCTAATATCAAAAGTAAAATTCGAGAAAAAATATAATAAATCTTAATTTAAATCTGTAGATTTACAATGTACAAATAAAATTTATTCAGTTATACAATTCTTTCGTTAGGAACATTTAGTCTATGCATTGTTTTTTGCTCATTGTTTATGTGAATGGTTAAATTTAGTTGTTTATTCGAAAAACCTGTGCCTCATTAATTTTATATTTCCTTTGAAGATAACACAATACTTATCAATTTGGTTAATTTATTATAGAAATAATTTATCAAGTTGAAAAAGTTCGCAAATCCAAGCAACCTAAAACTTTATACGCGAATTGCATGCTGAAAATCTCGGAAAGATATATTGTTTTTATTTGCTTTAGAGATAATCGCGTTTGTCTTTTACCCGCAGATTATAAATAACGCGATAAAAATGATTTTTGAAATAAAAAGCCATAAGATGCGCGGTAAAATCAATAACATTTTGGTGGTCTCTGCGATGAAGCATATTTTGGCAACGGTTCTCTGCCATTGTTGTCTGTCTAAATATACAAGTTTGTAAAATATTTACAGAAGGTGTTGTTAATTGTGTTTTGGCCGGAGTTGTGGAGTGACAGCCCGTAACAATACACGACACCGTGAACATTCGCTGTCAAGGAATATATTTTTAGAGAACATGTTTGTTTAGAATTTGTAAATCGTTTCTTTTGTGTTGGTTTAATTTTATTATCTCGTTTATTTGTAGAAAAGTCACGTTAATGTGTTATAAAAAAAGTCAATAAAACTGCATTCCCAATTTTCTTTTCCTTGAATTGTTTTCGTTTAAATTTACGATTCGAGATTTATCCAACAAAATTTGAAGTTTTATTTACGTTGTTATACACCTATGTGTATACATTCCAGTACAAATTGGAATACATAGATTGCAGAGTTCTCTGATTTGCATATCGTACTTACCCCATAAAATCCTTTACAATATGTTCCTTGTGTAACAGTGCCCTTACTCCGTAGCTAACAAATACAAATGAAGCTTTCCCCTTATGTTTTACTAATGCATAATATCTACACAAAAATCATTAAGTAGATTATTCGCAAATAACTCAAAAGTAAATTCATTATTATAAGAAAAGCTGCATCAAATAAAATGGATTTTAGGGTTTGATAAAAGTAGAACAAATTAATATTATAAAACTGAAGAAAAAAATCCAATGAAAGACCGGTGACTAAATGGTATGACAGCTAACGCTAAATTTTGGCATCCTACTTAAAATGACAGAGTGGGATGTTCACATGCTCTATTTGACATATTTGTCGTTTCTTACAATTAAAGTTTTCAGATTGAAGATATAAGACTCGTTTTCTATAATTCGACAAATAAGGGAAAATTGAGATATCGCTTTTAATATTTAATTGTCTCTGTTAATTAAAATAGGCATGACCAAAGAGCAGATGACATTATCTATTCTTACACTTCCGGTATTTTAATTAATTATCGAATCGCCTTCTATGCTAAGAAGTAATACCGACCACTAAACTAATTTAATTTTTAAAAAATATACACAAATAAATGAAGCTTCTAATTTTGGCTTCTGTTAAGTTAGCATTCTCATGAATTTGTTGCTCTGGAGAAAGCGTACGATTGGATGAATAAATCTGTTGTGGAATGTCTTCAGAGTATATCGTGTGGAAAATTGGTTACTAAATGGAATATATTTACTGCATATAAACACATAATAAACTATACGATAAATTATTATAGATACTATAAAATCCTAATCGATCTAATTATGTGTGCTAGGTGTACGCAGATTTTGATTAATTTTCAATTCCAATCCAATTCAAATTTCCATAAAGAAGTTAAAAGTTAATGGTTTACCATTGAACAGAATGTTAAATTTGGAAACGTTTACTAGTTTTGCACCACTCTGTATACTATATTTATATTTCAGTTGGTGAAGTCTGGTTAATTTTCAAATTAATAGATAGTAGAGCTGTTGCCGATTAGAGGTCATATTCGTCTATATTGGGTTTTTGAAAAGTTGCTAATTTATAAAATTAACTTAAACGAATTTGAATTTTGAATTATTAAAGATTTATCAAATAAATGAACTTAGTCTTAAAATAATAGGAGAGAAAATAAATACTATTCATCACGAAAAACAATTTAGTGATGGTTTGAAATTGAAAGTGAATAAATCAAATAAACTAAACTCCACACTCCACTAAGTATTAAATTGCCGAAATAAAGTGTGAAATCACAATAATAACCTAAAGAGATCGACATATAATTCATCATTTATCATTCAAAATTGACAAAAAGAAATTATATTAACAAAATCGATACACCATAAATCACAGATCAGACGCAGCGAATAAAATTTACAGACATCTCATCTCATGTAGTTCATTGATAAATTTGGGCAGGGCCATATTATGCACTAGGCTGACAAGGCTAAAGCCTAAGGCGCTTTTTGCAAAAAAAGCTCTAGCCTCTAAAATTACAAGTGGCAAAACTATTATTAAATTTAACAGTTTAGTTTTAATTTTTATTATTAACACATTTATCTTTTATCATACTATCAAGTAATATATTGCCGTGTTTCGTTTGATTAACAGAAGATTGAGTTGGTATTAGCTCTCGGAAACTGTTTTTTTGAGCGAGTTCAGAGGAAAAAAACTGTTGAATTTGGTTTCAATAAAGCGATTTGTTTTCATTTGGATGAAATTGTCATATCTTAAACGCAAAGTGATTTGTTGCTATTTACACATAAAACAAAATAAAGGTTTCAAGGACATTGTAATTTATTTGAAATTGTAAAAAAATTTAAAGTTTTGTGCTAGTATCAGTGATCGATAAAATTTGAAATTATCAAATATTGAAAAGGAAGAGAATAAGAAAAGGAAGAGAACTTGCCGATCTGTCGAAGAACGGGCAAAAAATTATTATTTTGGCGTTATTCCAGTAAAGAGTAATTTTCTGTAAGTTGGCGACACATATCACACGTAAACTTCCGTTTTCAATATTTGCGAAAAAGAGTTCAGATTTGACCACATTCGTTTTTTTTTAATATTATAAATAAAATTTATTTTTGGTTTAATGTTTGGGTTTTCTTAAATTGCATTGACAATTTATAAGAATAAAAGTAAATATTCGGAACCCACGAACCCAGGGCAAGTTTCTTTTCTTCCGTCAAAACAGAGCGACGCCGAGGCAAGGCAGGAATCGTGGCCACTATAACACAGCTTACTTCTAAGCACGTTTTATTTCGAATTTTCTTTGCTTCTTTTTAATAAATTAGACGGATATTGTGTGTAAAGAGAAAGCAAATCAAACAAATTAACTGCGTTGGCCAACGTTTCGGACTATTTATTAATTCATCCTCAGAGCTAACAGTTGATGATGATAGACGCTTGAATATGCAGTGTGTTGTCGCGAATTGACATGAATACACAAAACAGTTACATCAACGATTGTCGTCAAAAAGAATAAATATCTAACAATATTGCCAAATAAAACGTGTAAAAATAAAATTAGAAAACGCAATTATTGTAGTCAAAAATTTTCTCATACGTTGGCCAGCAGTTAATTTGTTTGATTTGCTTTCTCTTTACACCCAATATCCGTCTAATTTATTAGCACATGTTTTATGTTTTAAATTATGAATAGGTGAATTCAATAGGCGCCAAATCTGTATTAGCCTAGAGCGCCAAATAGACGTAATCTGACCCTGAATTTGGGACGAAACTCTCAAAATAAAAATAAACAGAACAGAAAAGAGAAAAACAGAACAGAAGAGAACTCTTTAAGTGTAACTCTAGGATTAGACTAGGACTAATTAAATTAGGACTCTAGTCAAGACATTTTCTTTTTACACTTTACATAATCTTTACATTGCTTCTGAGATGCACTAAAATTGAGCAGAAAACAGAAAAAACTTTATATTAAGATGACTCCAGCTATACAAATCTTCTAAATTTGTTTAATTCCAAAAATTACACTTTTAGCTGGGTTTCATCCATTAATTTTTAACAATGAGACTCCTTTAATTGCTAAAAAATTGTAAGTTAAATTAAAAATACTCACTTTTGTTACTTTTTTTGTGGTCTTGAAGCGTACATGGTATCCTGCAGCTAGCCTAACAAATTTGTTGCTATGCAATTTTGCATCGACTAAAATTTCATATCTTCTTCACTTTTATTATTTTATTTTCACTTCACTTTATTTATTAAATTAAAAAAACAACAACAATTCAAATTAACTTAATTTATTTTCAATCAATTTTAATTTCAATTAAAATTGCGGGTATGATGTTTCATCCGCTTGACTATTCGACGTCAAGGACTTAGCCTAACTGTCCTACAACCTACCGGCCGTACTCCTTCTACGCTCCCTACTTTCTTTTATACAGCAAAACTTAACAAACTTTATACAATGTGTTTATAAATAAACAAAATAAAATCTAAACTTTAAAATTATTTTACAAAATAAATAAATTATAGTTTCGAAACACGACAATATATTGAAAACTTTTTCTACAAAAGGTAATAACTCGGAAACCAGATAAACTAAAACAACAAATTTTTTATACTTTACTGTTACGTAGAATTTCATCTATATTAATTTTAATATAACCTATTTTGCGTATAGAATGTGCATGAAATTACCAATTTAAGATTTTCAGATTTTTGAATTCTTTTTTGACAAATTTATCCGTGCTGTAATTTAAATCTATTGCAGAAATCTCAAAGTTTGTTTTTTTAGAACTATATAAAGTAAAAAGTTTAACCAAAAAGTATTTAATTTCCTAGTTATTTCCACGTAAAGCTCCTTTACACCAGATAATGTCTAGACTATCATCTACTCATTAATAATTAATTTCCTAATCTATGTCAAATCAATTGATATAATGAAATCAAAAAACTTTTCACATTATAATTAAAATCATTTTTTCAGTCGAAACCATTCAACACATTTATTCAAATCAAAGAAATTATGTTCATAACTTTAATTATTATTATAATTAATTATAATATAATTAAAAATAATTATATTATTTATATATTTTTAAAATTATAATTAAACTTGTAATTATTTTCATAATTTCTTAAATGGTCTTCTGATATTTTGTTTCGGTATATTTTTTATTTAGTTTAAATTTAATTAATTTTAATTTCTAGTTTTCTCTTTATTTTATTTTTTCTCTTTAAATAAATCTCTTGGTTAATCTTTCTATCCTTCTTCATTTTCAAAGTTTTTATTCTTATTTTTTCTGAAAGTCATTTTCTTTACATCTTTGTTATACCATCTAAGAACCTAGTAAGTTGAATTAGATACTAAATTACTAAAATACAAATCATAGATTCAAAATATATCATTATCTAAATTTCAATACATCTACAGCTTATTGAATAGATAGTCAGGGAAAAACTTCTCAAAATGATAGTACAAATCATCGATTCACTTTTTATAGAATAACTTACTAAGGTTCTTTGATTGTGCAATAGCCTCTGAATATTATTTTTCGTTTTCCCTTATATTTTCCACACTCTTTGATAATAGTAATCATTTTTTAACTGTGCAAGTGAACATCTTTTATTATTGTCATTGATATTATTATTAATTTTGTCGTTGTACCAAACATTAAAATTAATTATCTTTCATTGATTCAGAGCCAATGTCATATAAAAATTTAAGGTAGCAGTAAAATTTAATGAAAGCATTTTTTATAAATTTTTACATCTTACATGAAATTGAAATAAAATTTAATTAATTCAAAAAAATAAAAATTAATTTTATAAAAAAAAATATTATCACATGTTAATAACCTTAACCATTTTATTGAAAGAATTTTCAACTAAACAAACAATTTTATACAGAGTCAGGTTCAAATAAATGTAGATACAAATTATATTGTAACCACAACGGCGTTGTTATCCACCGCAAGTAGGCTGACAAATTACTTGCAAAATAAATTAGATACCGATATTGAAACTCGTAATTTCTACTCGACCAACTATAACTATAACCTTTGCTGTAGCTATTAAAATCTTTTAAAATTACAAAGACTTCCATACCAGGAAAGCTCTGTTCTAGCTAATTACCTATTTGTATAAAAATAATACCTACAAAAAACCTTTAAGTAACCTGTCCAGCCAATTGTCATACTATAAACTGATTGAAATTCTTCATTACAAAATTTCATATTGTGATTGAACAAACTTCTTGGAGTAATTATGTGATTAATTACATAACATAAAAGAAATAACTGCAAGCATCAATAGTCCATTATACAAATTGATAGGAAACATCGATTGAACTTATTTCCTTCTCCCTTTTCTGTTTGTACCTTTTTGCGAACAACCTCATCCTTTAGCTTTTATTGTATTTGACTAGCGGGATAATGTTTAGACCCCTTTTCAGCATTTAAAAGTTGACCCCTGGCTTTATTTGTAAAGTTTTAAATAAATGTTTATTTTAAAATCACAAGACATCAAAGCGAATAATTGTGGGGATCATTGTTTATACAATAAAGAGTCTAAAGAGAGTGGAGAACAATTTTTGAAATAAATTAGAAATAAGTTCGTCAAGTTAATAAATGAGAAAAAATTTTGCTTTGAAAAATAAATAAACCAAAAATAAATAATGTTATCTTGCGTTGGAAGAATGAAACTTTCTCGTTAGGAGACAGTAAGCTAAATTTTCTCTCTAATGTTCCACGAGCGTGCACCATTGTTTAAATACAATTTTGTCGTTTGCTAATTAATGTTAGGAACATCAAAGAAGATGTTTCTCGGTCTTGATGTTAAAGAGCCAGTAACTGCAAGAGGGGTGGCGGAACTCCCGGTTTGTTCGCAGGAAACTTGTTAAAACAACCTCAAACCATCATAGAATCTCAGTCTACAGTTGTCGACTGTTTAACATACTTACTGTTTCTATGTTAGCAATGCATTAATTAGGTTTCCTTGTATTATTTCCGTCTGTTCCAGAGTACTTATCCGACATTTGCTTAATTTAATATCTATTTAGTAATAATTTCATATAATGTTGATCATTCTTTTATCAAATTTATCTATTGCTTTAATTTATAATTTCTGCTATTAAAATATTAAGAAAATCACTATTTTTCAATTAATTTGATCCTTGAATATTATTTGATTATAAAAGTACTCTATTATAAATTTATAACATATAATTTGAAGATTCTAAATCAATTAAAAAAAAAAGAGAGAAAGAATGATCTAATGCAGAGCGTGAGCGTCGGTGTGTTGGCGTCGCGTCAGCGTCGAGAACAAAACAATATTTTGTTCTGTATTTAAAATTCTAACATGTAAAATTTTAATTATTTATATTTTCAATTAATAAATTTAATTTCGTAACTTACTCCTTGCTCGAACACTGTGTGTCTCGAATTTTTAATTATCCTCAGACAAACCTGAAATAAAATTTTAAATTTGTCTTTTAATTTTTAGTGTTGATTTAAATCAATGCGATATTGTAAAGTACAAAACAATTAAAAATTAAAGCGGTACATATAATATGAAAACGGCGCATTATTTAGATTGACAAGATAAAAATTAATGCGCACAGTAACAAAAGATATGTAGCTCAACTCGTACTCTCAATAATACAGCAATAAATTATATTATTACCTTGTCTGCGGTGTATAATATGAATTGATTGGAATTTTATATCATGTTTCAACGCAATTGCACGAGAACTTCGGTATACATTATAAAAAAACGTACACATACATAAGTAAAAAATGTCGATAAAGAATTATTGCATTTGATTATGATTTGTGTAACAAGTTTTTCCATTTCAGTTATAAATTTTATTCCATTACAATACAGTCTTAGTTTTAACACTGGAACTACACTATAAATTTTGCAACGTTATAACAATAAGTCTTTCTTATAAAATTAAGTTAGAATTCTTTACGTTAATTACGTTAACGTTAAGAAAAAATCAATTGAGTAATGCGTTTTTGACTAAAACATCATTGATTGAAATATAAAGAAATATTGTTGTGAAATCTTGTATTAATCAATCTTGGTTTGTATGTATATTTTTCTTATTTCCATCTTTTAAATTTTTATTCTAAAGAAAAATACTTTGAATCAACGATTCCCACTTCTTTTCTTACAAATTCAGCTTTAATTCCACTTTTGTTAAATAAAACTACTTTGACTATTAAACCTTTTTAATTAATTTAAAAATTTTTAAATCAAACCAAAATATTTGCACTGCAATGGTGACCCATGGATAGACCCATCCAAATGTAACAAAGTAAAAATCAAAAAATGCTAATTTAAAGTTAATAATAAATCTGATATTAATAAATACATTATTTCAATTATATATTTTCTAACCGGTTTATTTTTCATTTCAGAAGAGATGTTATAATTATTACACATTACACATACAAACAATTTTATTGAAGAAAAATGTTTTGGTTAATAGCTCAAGAACGCGTTACTCAAAGGTATTATTTAATCCTATCATGATCAACCTTAAATAATAGGTAGGTACTAATGCATTGCAGATTTACACGTTTTTGAAGATTCACTGATTACGAGCTTAACACAGGTGCATATTTATAATTATTATTGTAGCACCCTGCACAGGTAACGGATTAATTAAATTAATGACTAATAATTAAATTAATTAAAATAGAATTTTTTACGTTATAAACAAACAATTATAGTAAATTATCATTTAACAAGCTACAAATCCATAATATGTAAATACAGTAACAATACATAAAAGTGAAATACATACAATGCAAAATACTAGCGGAAAAAAATTTAATTACCAACAAGATGTTTTAAAATAATTAGTACGGTTAATAATTAAGTACCTAGTATAGTTGCTTTCAGTTTTCGAATTAAAGTTTGAACTTTGGTTGGTTACTTTTATAAAAAGGCGTGACAAAGTTTATGTAAGTTAACAATAATTATTAATAGTGTAATGATTTGCGAAAACATGCGAAAATTCAAAAATTTGCGGAACCTCGTTAATCTAACGACTATCAGCACCGCTGAAGGTGAATAAATTAAAAATTTCAGAATACCTATAAATAGTATGTCTGGAATCCAGAATCCACTTTTTGAGTGGGAATCGTCGAAGTTAAATGCCCTAAAAGAGAACAAAACGGCGGTGTTTTGTAAAATTATAATTTTTTTAATTTATTAATAAATTAATAAATGAAGACAATGTATTAATTTTATTTAAACTAAAAATTAAGTATGACAAAGAAATTTATCATTTCCAAATAAGCGTAGGTTATTTTTTATTTTATAGTAGTTATATTTTATTAGTATATTATTTTTTTATTGATCACAGTATAATTAATTTTTCAAGTAAATATTAGTTTCTTCCAAAATAAGTTCAACTTATGTGAGGGAGCTATTTTGGGTAAAACTAGTTTATAAATATCCCAGTTCTTAATATAAAAAAGTCCAAGACAAAACATAACTTTGAAGCTAATGAAATTTCTTTAAAAAATATTAATTATACGATATTTTTTAATTTTTTAAAAGTTCAGAATAAAAAATTAAGAAAGAAAGAAAATTTTATTTCAAGCTAATATTGAACTTTTTGTGACGAGTTTGTAATATTATTGACTAACGAGCTGTTTAACTCTCTGTTAAAGCACTTAACCTTTACCTTAGAAGGTACGTAAAAAAAAAAAGAAATTGCCGATTTACAAATGGACAGCAATATGAACAAAGATAACAATAATGCATTACTTAGCAGCTATGACTAAGAAACTGATTTTGGGGAGAAAATTAGGTTTTCTTTATTGCCTAACTTAATGATGGATTAAGTTGTGCGTATTGATAGCGTAATTTATTTGTAATTGAAATAAGAAATTTATTTTAAGTTCGTGAGTAGAGAGAAGCATAAAATAAGATAATATTCGAAACCTTGCAACATAAAAAGTTTATATCTCCTACATGAATCAATTAGCCATGTAACGATAATTTATACAAAACTTGTGCTAACAAGACTTAATAATACAATTTCAAATGCATTAACAATAAAGATAAATAAAGAAACGCGTTTTCATATTTACGAAATATAAAACAAAAAGTATAATAAATAAAATAAATCGTAGCTTCGAGCGACTATTAGCCTACATATTCTGACCATCTTGGATTATTCATATGAGGAAGATCTGTTATCTAATTTTGAATTGTTGATTGCCTACACAAACAAAGTTATGTTAATACATAATAAGAATAGTGCATAATATATAAATAAAATCTAATTTCTTCATCTTTTATGATAATGTAAACAATATTTGTGTAGCTGTACTCAATTTTCCATATAAAATGATTATTAATAAAACCAAATTTGGTTTTGTGAGAAAAAGTTGTGGACTCGCATTCTGACGAGAATTATGACTAGCTTGGGCGAGGATGTCCACACCTTTAAGTTATACCTCTTCTATTACAAGGGTAAATACACCACAGTGAATCCATGTTAGCCACCTATAACAAATTTAAATAAATAATACAGCCTAATGATGCAGGGCCCCCCATACGAGACCTCTCAGTTGGGGTCGCTCAACATGGGAAGGCATGACCTGTGCTGGACAACTAATCATTCGACTAACGCAATTATTAATTTACATCAGAACAGGGCCACTCACCCTAACAAGCCAGTAACAAAAGCCAATTGTTTTGTTAGAGTTTACCTGAAATAAATTATCACGTTAGGTATGAAATTTTGCAACATGAATTCGATTTATATGAAAAATTAAATGTACTTATCCTACAATACAAATTTATTGCCAACACCTTTAGAACTTGAACTTTTTAACATATTCCTGAATCTTACAGCTACTTATAAATATTAAAAAACAATCAGTTAGACACTTTTCCATAAAATTTTAGAAACCATTCAATATAAAGGCTGTTATTAATACCTTTAAGGACATAAAGTCAATTTTATGATAATTGATATTGTATCGAGAAATGTAATGAATTGAATGCCGATTACTTATAACCAGATAAGGGTTAGTACTGTATATCGTTACAATTTATATTATTCTGATTACAAAAAGTACCTTATGACCAAATTCCGGTTTTCTTATTTGTTACTCCTAGTTTAGTTTATTTACCTAGCACTCAAACCAAATATGTATAACGTAAATTATTTACATTATGTGATATCAAATTTTGAATGCAACATATAATTAAAATGTTAATTACGTAATAATATTACGTATTTTGATATTATCTGAAATTAAAAGTTATCGATGTTCCCCCGTAGCTATAGGTATTTAAAAAAGTAGGTCCGGAAATATAGCGTTATAGCTGTTAGTAAAAAACTAAAAAACTTAACTTTTTTCCAATAAACCAAACTGAGTGTTAAATTTGTTATTCTACAAGGCAGATAATGAAAGCGATGATGTTAAACAAACAGTCCTTACTGACATTTACCGTATTGTTGATTTAATAGAAAACTTCCCCTTTTGCAAGATGTTCCCTACACATGGATGAAGAACTACTATTAATAAAGTAAACTCTGTTTTAAATAATTCATAGATTAAGCGAAAAAACGAATTGGATACTAAACCAATTAATTATTATTAAATTTAACAATGTGACAATTTTTTACCAAGTTAATACCAATAAACATTTTATGAATAAAATAAACTATTTATAAGTAGTATTCGCAAACGTTGCAGGAAGCTTATAACGAATTGGCTAACAATTAAGAGTTGTATAGAACGACGCACATAAACGTGAAGGCGCACTTACATCGACCTTGAAATTATTTCATTTCTAGAATTTTCTTTTGTTCTGGTGCGTTCATGGTCCTAAAAGTAAGTATTAGGCAGTTTTATTAAAAGCCGTTTTCTATGTTGCTTGCTAAAAGAATCGCAAGCAATTTCTGTAGGAATTTCAAAGATCTCTAGATAGAAAAAATTATTTTTTAGTTCGAAAGTTTAACGATTTTTGTTTTGCTTATTCCAATTCTAGTTATTTAGAATATTTACGTTTTGAGTTAGTAGCTCAATTTTTGACCATGCTTAAAACTAAAATTGTTTACAAAAGTATTAAAACTAATATACCCCCAGCTATTCAAATTTGTAAAATTTAAATTTTAATTCAAAAATAAATCATCTCGCCTGGTTACATCCATTATTAATTGGAGCAACGAAACTTGTTTGGTATTTTAAGTTTAATTTTAAAATGTAAATTTTTGTATCGTTTTATTTTCGTTTCAATTTTTAATTTTCTATGAAATTGGTTAGTACACAACTTTTCTGTTACTTTATGGAATCGGGCTTGCACGTACGTCCCACAGCTGCTCGCGCCAGTCAAACAAATTCGTTGTGATGTACTTTCACGAACGGCCAAAATCATCCAATTTCTTCAAAATTTCTAATCAATTTGCACTTGCACTTCAATAGAACAACTTTAATACAAAAAGATAATCACTTTATTCATCAAACTTACCGAAAAAATTAATTAATTTGCAGCAGACTCAATTTCACGACCGGCTACATTGGCCACCTTGGCCTGAAATCCCTCTCTCATTTCAATATCTCTAGCACGGTTACTAACACAACATTATTTACAATTAAAATCTTATGTACAGCATGTTTACAAATAAATAATTAACATTTACAAACAAAACAAACTTCAAAATTATTTACAAATTAACTAAACAATGTTTTTAACGTTTCAAAACACGTCAATTCATTAGATACCAATTTAAAATTTTGTTCAAATCGTGAAAAGGCTAACTTACTATATTAATTTTTAAAGCACTCGAAATGTAATATTCTTCAAAACCAAAAATTATACTAAAATTCAACTAAATAAAGACAGAGTAAAATTGAAATATTCATAGATGCAAACAAAAAGAATAATAATAAGAAAAAATAACAGCCAAAAAAGAAAATAAGTAATATTAATTTTAAATTTTTGAATTTTGGTAATTGGTACCATTGTTACCTAGATGTTAATGGTAGCTTAGTTCTTATTTTTCAGTTTTTACAGTTTTCCAATACAATTAATATTTTTGTATCTAGTATTTTAGAAAATTTGATAATTTTGTAAAAAAACTTTTTTTGTAAAAGTTTTCCAAAATTTATCGTGTAAAAGTTTATGTTAACTAGTTTTTATTTAAAATTAATAAAATGAATTGAAAAAAAAGTAAAAATTAAGTTTTATATAAAAAAAAGAGAGAAGTTTTTTTACAAACTTTAAAGATTTGCTTTATTCTTTGGAATAAACTGAAAACATATTCTTGAAGATAGAGAGAGATGGAAAATTATAAGGAAGGCCTTTATCCAGCAGTGGAAAGAACAGGCTGATAGTGATAGTGATAGTGATATTCTTGACCCACATTCTCATAGCAGATTTTGCTATTCTAAAATCGTATTTGTCAAATGTTGTAGTTGTTAAATAAAAATGGTAATAAAAGCTGAAAAATCGAAAAAAAGTTAGTTTTTAGCTGGATTTGAAAATAAAATAGTTTTTACCTGCAAATTCAATATTAATATTTAACATTTTTAACAAATAACACTTGGAATGTATCATTCAAACTAGCAGAGTTTTAGGTAACACAAAATTCCTACAAAATTCGACTTTTACAAACAACACATTAAACATTCACTCTAATTGCACATTTCTTTGTTAATAGCCTGTTAAATAGCTTTCGTGTACATACGTAAGTGTAAAGGTAAAATGGAGAAAAATTCCAGAATATATCTATTTGAAATTGTTTGTCAATCTAACTGAAATAACTATATCTTACCTTGCATGATTCGTAAGGCGAAAGCTTGATGTTTTTGCAATCACAAATAAACTTTTTTATTTGAAAGACAGACAATTATTAGAAAAATCATATTATACAAAAGACTAAAATATTTTAAATTAATTTTTACATGTTACATGAAATTGAAGAATAATTTAATTCATAACTTACATAAAATTGTTCAAAAACTATTTAAATGAATCGTTTCAATAATTTTTCCAGGTTTGCCTGACGAGATTCCGAAAATCGAAACATACGGTTATATAATAGGGTGTCGCAAACTATATCATTCATTTAAATAGTTTTTGAACAATTTTATGTAAGTTATGAATTAAATTATTCTTCAATTTTATGTAACATGTAAAAATTAATTTTATAAAAAAATATTATCACATGTTAATAACCTTAACCATTTTAAAATATTTTAATGGGATGAGATTCTAGGATGAAGCGTAAATAAATTACTAAAAAATGTATAACTCTGAAAATATGTTCAAATTGAGTAAACGTACATACACTAAAAATATATTGCGATGTACCCCTGGGGAAAATTTTTATTATTTAGTTTATAATTTATTATCAAAAATATTTGTTCAAATTTTAATTTCAATTTCGTTTCAATAAAATTATAAAATAGTAATGCAAAATTTTATACGATACCTGTATCGCAGGTGTGCTTTTATCAACATAAATTTGTTGTTCTTTGAATGAATTTTTAATCCAATATGAAAATATAAAATTTTTACCATTTACTTAAACTTTTTATTATTATTTATCTTCTTTCCTCTTGCTCTCTTCTTTATCTTATTCAATTATTATTTCTTGTATGGCTTTCGTTTAAATTTTATTTCAATCAACAAATCAACAAATCCAATATTATAAATTTCAATGAAGTACCCTTTAAAAATCCACTTTATATTCAAAAAATTAGAAACTTATCAAAAATTTCTCGGACACAAATTATACGTCTATCACGTCGACAATTTTGAACAAAATGTCACGAATTTCCTGTGATTGGTCCACACCTAGCAAATTCTACAAAGTTACAATTTCATAATTAATACAAAAAATTCACCAAAATGCATAGGGTGGCTCCGAATCACTTTGAAACATCACAATATTTAAAAATAGTTGTAAACTAATGATATATTTAAGTGTTTTTTATGTAATAAATTTCAACGTAAATAATAAATAAATAATAAATTTCATTTTACAATTAAAATATAATATTGGATGCTTAGTTGTACCGACTACACTGGCACTATAATGTGATTTAAAGCTCTAACTAGATCTATTGCTATCTATTACTAGGCTATGTGGCTAGTAAGGTTAGCACCCTGCTAGAATAAATTATTAAAGTGCTAATTATGTAATCAAGTGTGAATCCAGACTCGTAGGGAGGAGATAATAAATATTTTGACTTTTTTACTATTATTACATACGTTTGATAACAAAAGAGACGGTCGTCAGCTAAAGCGGTTAAGTGCGTTGCTGTTAATTTTGAATGCCTGGTTCAACTCCGGGTTCAGTAAAACTTTATTCTGATCGTCTCCCCTCAGAAGGCAATAGCAAACCATCGAGGTGTAATCTGCCTGGTACACTCTCTCTGAAGATGAAGTGTATACACTTCCCGCGGTTTGAAGCCCGCGTTAAGCAGTAGGTCCCCTATATGTGTGATAAATACTTCAAACGCACAACAAATATAGGAGAGGGGTCGTCAACGTCCGGTAAACCGAATATGGTACATGAAGAAGAAGATAACAAAAAATATAGCATAAGTAGACCAAAAAAATTATTCGAGAAGGGGAGGGAGCAATAAATCCTCACTTGGTATACAATTGGCAATAACAAAAGGAAATTCAACATTAACGAGAAGAAACTTGAATATAATAAAAAAACAGAAAAAATAGGTTAAGGATAAACAAATCTTTTCAAGTTACTTTTCAGTAAATTACTGTGGTCAATTTTTTATGATTTGTAAATAAATGTGTGCATTTAGCATATTTATTGAAATTTAACTTGAATTAAAAATTTTGTAAATTTATTTTAGTTCTAAAATATAAATATTGTAATAATTTATAAGTTAAATTAATGATTTATTTTTATAACTTACCGTTTTTCAAAAATCAGAAATTAGATTAATATGATTAGTATGTGAGTGAATAAAAAAAAAAGGAATGAAATGGTAAGAATTCGTATTTTAAATATTTTCATCGAGTTAATACCTAATAATAAAACTGTTATTTTAGTTTTAAAAGTAATATTGTGGTAGTTTTTTCGGTATAAGTTTGTAATTTAATTTTTAAATTAATTAAATGTCTACCTGATGGTGATACTAGCACTGGTTTGGAATTCACTTAATGGACACAGGTACAGGTACAAAAATTCAAACATTTTTTGAAATAGTATAAAAATCTCAAGTTAGATAGATAGAATTTTGAAAGTGTTTGTACATTTCTCATAGCTATTTCTAAAATATTGCTGTAAATGATATCAGACTGGATCCTAGAACTTTTCACATTTTTTTTTAAATTTATGTTGATCCAGATGTGTTAAATAGATGTTAAACTAGGTAGTTTTTTCTAATACACCTTGTCTTGATTTTTTTATTTTTATAACTAATCTATTATTAGTTTAACGATTCAATTTGGTGTTAACTTGTTTTAAGACACCAATATTTTTCACTACACCCACATTGTTTATAATGCTTATATTCCTTTAGATACTTGTTGGTTTTTTAAATATTAAAACCAACATTTAGTGTCTTGAAGTGATTGATTAAAATAGAACAAGCTGCTTGTTTAAACATAAGAAAAAGTATGTTTAGATATGTCTTTCAAATGTACATAATCTTATGTTGTTTAGACATAACTAATTGTTCCGCCTTTAATTTTTATATAATCTGCGAAAAATCATCTTGCTTGACAAATCCTTTGTTCGGTATAATAATTACTTCATTAGAAACAATAATAAATTTGAATGACTGGCACTTTTATTTAAGTGAAAAATTTAATTAAATTTAAAGGGGTAAAAATAGAATTACCAAGGCTGTATTGGAAGTAAATAAGTGAAGTGATCCATGTACGTTTTCTCCCCGTTCTCTCCATTTATATTTAACATAACATTTCTATTTATTTCGTGATGGGTAAGGTTTTCTCATTGCCATAATAATATTCTTTTTATATGAAATATATAACTTGAGATTTCGAAAGTATAAGTCGGGAGCTTATACCATAGATCGTTAAGTGTGCAGCATTATTTTTGAACGAAATCGTGCTTATTATAAAAGAAAAATTGTCCTTGTTTATAAAACAAGCCGAAAGTATTTAAAATTAATTATACCGTTACAAAAAACCAAAACAATTATGTCTTAAAATAAGTCGTGAACAAATTTTCCGACAAACTACAGAAGAATAGCTTTAGCTTTTCTAAATCGCCTTTTTGCCCCATTTGTCAAGAGTTGAATAGAAATCTATTGTCCCCTAAAAGTATTTTGAAGTAGGAAGCATTTTCAGGACAAACACGTAAATAGTCGTTTGTCAAAGGGGCTATTGTGACAATACGAGGAGCGATGAGCCGCGCATGATCGTTTTCTACACCCGAGACTACTAATCGTAGAATATCATTAAATTTTAACGGGTGGGGTTGGAAAATTCATCACAAAGTATAGAAATCGAATTTTCTCAACATAATAAAATATTTACAACCTCTGCGACTTGTTTTTAAATCCCATTAGAGACTAAAATATTTCTTTTTTTTGTGTAGTTTAAGATGATAATACTTTGTTTTAGTTGACATTTTCGCTTTAGTGTCTTAGTAATCTTAAATTAATTTCCATGATCTTAGCTGTCCAGTCATTGTGTTTTTGAATATATGAGCCGGTCTTTCGGAATTAATAGTTGCGAGATTCCGCAAGCATTTACTGCTTGAGCGCATCAGATTAGAGACATTAACGGGTTGGATCGTAGCATTAATTTTACTGTTTATGGACTACGGAGGACATTGTTAGTACTTTAACATGAAAATGTCGCCAATCACGGTTTCTTTCAATGCTCTCAATATTTTTTTAGATAATCGTAAACTTTTAACCCTTTGTAATTATTTCTTTGAATTTATTGTTACTACTGTAACATTTTGTAGCTGCGAGAGCATAAACGTAAATTATTATTAAGAAATACTTTACTAATTGAAATTTTTTAAAAGGAATTCACAAATACGAATACGATGTTTAATTTTAGGTCTTTTAAAATGCATACTATAAAATTGCTTTACCATAAACTTTAGTAATCGTATTCTTGTTTTCAAAAATGCTGTACTTAAATTTCTCATTGCACTACATATTTATTAGAGAGGGTTGTATTTTATTATTCAAATTAATAATATATTCTAAATGATTGTAAATATGTATACCCGCTTAATAAACTTTCCCAGTTTTAGTTTGGCATCCCCACAAAATTTAAAATGTAAAGTTTATAAATTATTAGCTTGAAATAATTAAAAGAAATTCAGCAAGCTAATAAAATGATTTTATAAATGACTACCTACAGCGCACAGTTTGCCAGAATCCGCAGAAAGTAAACGAAAGTTTGAAATTTGAGAGACAGAAATAAGAAAAATATTTAAAATATCAAATCTTTGTGTAAGGGTTAAACATACACAAGTTATTAAAAAATCTAAAACTACGCGGATGTGTTCAATTGGACTACATCTTTATTTAAAAAATTAAATCTTTAAAAGAGGTAATAAATAAAAAGAATAATAATTTTAATCTCATTTTAATTTGATCATCCACAAATAAATTTCGTACATGGCGTATATTTATATAAATCATTTTTAGAGAATACCAAATATAAAAAAGCTTTTTTTATAATTTTGATACAGAGCTAAGAGCCTGAACTACCAACTTTTAGAAGAAACATCATAATAATATATTAAAATGATTTTCTAGTAGGTTTAATAAATTTTCAATGGTTCAATTCCAAAAATTGTCAGTATAAAATTTGTAATTTAAACAAAATAGTAAACACGAAAATGTTAATTAAATTTGATACCGGTTTTAATGTGGTTCGTGGTTGATTATGAATTATTGCAATCATCGTTGTTTAAATAATTTTCTAATTTAATTTAACAAATATCATAATCCAATTAATTGCTAAACTATAATTTTATTCCTTATCTAACTTTATCTATAATATTCCTTATCTCTTAATGTTTCCATTTCATTTTAGTTTCCGGAATTAAAAAAATTATACTTGAATTTCTTTACTTGTAAATTCAAATTTTACTCTTCATTTCAAAATTATGCATATATTACAAATAAATAAAATAAAAATGATTTTTAAACTATTGGTTTAGTTTTATCAATAAAATACGAAAGTTTTAGAATCAAAATTTAGACACTTGAAAAAGGGACCTCTGATGATACCTACATTAGCTTGGCAAATAAAACATCGTGTTAAAAATAATTAAATAAATATTAAAAATTCTCAAAATAAAAACATAAAATGTTGCAATTATTAGACAAGTTCAAGTAATATTTTTGCATTAAATTGCCTATATATTGTAGTGGTTTACTACTTAATTTACTTTTTTGCTCATGAGTCGTATGATTCTTCGAAATAAATAGTTACATGAAAGACTAATAGTTAAAACAATTAATGATATAAAATTATATTCATTTTGCAACCTGAGTAATAAACAATAACAAAAAACATGACTCACGTAACTCGCAGGTCAGTACGTGTTCGAGGAACAAATTAACTCTCTCTTGTACGGGATTTCTTCTTCACCAATTTTGACTTTATCGTAGGTACCTACTTCACCGGATTGAAATATTTTTTATTCACTTTTGGGGAACTGTCACGTATGTGATCACACACGATTTTAACTTTTTTCTATTGATTATTGGTAAAAGGACACTTTTCTAAGCATACTAGAACACAAATTTTGTTGGATTATAAATTAGTTCTCAAAAAAATCGAATTTGAAAAATTTAAATTTACATGTATTTTAGATACACCTTTTAACACGGGGGCATGATTAGCCATTTTTGTGTAAGGCAAAAAAATATCCCCGAAGAATGGCAGAACTCACCAAAGGTAGAACTCGAAAACACAGATCTACGTTTATCTGGAATCCAAGATTTGTCATAAATAAGTTATTTTATAATAAGGCCGAAGACGCCCGGCGGCCTGTAATGTATTCCGATATTTTAATTAATCTAATAATTCGAAACCCATCGAAAACGCAATTATAAAATTACGAATTTTAAAGCTTAAATCTTAACATTTCAATTTGCATGCTGAGCGGGTGGCCTACAGTACTGACTCTAGATCACGCGTAAGGCACTGCAGAACTGGGTATATCAAGTTACACGGCCCTGCTAATTCGCATTTTTAAAATGCCGTAATTTCGAGAACTATTGCATAATCCAAGAAAATTTTTGTGCTAATATACTCAGAAAATTGTCCTCTTTCCAATGCTCAATAGGAAAAAGTTCAATTCTTGTGATCACATACGTGACAGTAACCCACCTTTGTTATCTTCTGTATAAACGCGGGACTCTCACTTTATTTAAGCGTGTGGCGATGATAATTTCCACACTCGAAAACAAATTGGCCTGTTATCCTATTAGGCAAACTTCCCAAACAATTCAACTTCTTTACAAACTTTCTCGACAATTCATTTAATTCGACACGACTGCTTTCGACCGCGCTTAAATGATAGCCCATCTCCATATTTGTTTATTTATTATTTCATTCTCAACGTTTTTTGCTGCTAATCCTTTGCATTGGTTCTCCCATGATTCTCTTTTTTCAAATTTAATCTACAGTGGCGGCAATATGAAAAGCCCGGTCATAAAAATTTAAGTTATTAGTATTTTTTTTAGAGATGTTGTATTAACATATAACTAATACTTATATTTTTTAATTAACTAACTATAATATACATAAAAATTACAAATTCGATAATTTTAATATATATTTATCCCCTAAATTCAACCCTTTAATAAGTAGTACGTTTTTCAGATATATTTCTGCAAATCAATAATGACAGAAATTTCAATTAAAAAAATTATTTTAAGTAAAAATTATGTTGTATATAGTTTATTAATGAATATTAGTTTCATTAAAATTTTGTAGAACATCATCGTACCTTTAGGACATCTTTTAAAAGGCGAGACAATCGTTACGCTAACTGTTGCAGGTAGTCGACCCTTAAATTATTGTCCCATCCAAATTTCAATACATGTATTACGTAGGATTACTCTTTGAAGAGTTTTGAAGCACGTACCGTTTTATTAGTGTCCACCAATTCTTAATTCTATTCAAATTTTGGCTATTACCTGGCTAATCGATTACATAAATTGCATTATTAATTAAATAATTAATTACCTGTAACAAATAAAAAAATATCAATTGGATATTTTTGCATAATTTGTTACTTAAATGTACTGAAATTATTAAGTGAGTAATAAATTTTGAAATAAAAAATTATTTACAAAAATATTTCGTACGATTTTTGCACTATACAAAACTGTGTTAATTTGCAAAAAATATCACTCTTCATTTTCTGCGTATAAATTTAATACCGGCGGCTGTAAACTGCTTTTCAGTATACCTAATATAATTTTTGGCATTTATAGAACCTTGTAGAATATTTAGATATACTGAAAAGCAGTTTACAGCCGTCGGTATTAAATTTATACGCAGAAAATAAAGAGTGATATTTTTTGCAAATTAACACAGTTTTGTATAGTGCAAAAATTGTACGAAATATTTTTGTAAATAATTTTTTATTTCAAAATTTATTACTCACACAATAATTTTAGTACATTTAAGTAACAAATTATGCAAAAATATCCAATTGATATTTTTTTATTTGTTACAGGTAATTAATTATTTAATTAATAATACAATTTATGTAATCGATTAGCCAGGTAATAGCCAAAATTTGAATAGAATTAAGAATTGGTGGACACTAATAAAACGGTACGTGCTTCAAAACTCTTCAAAGAGTAATCCTGCGTAATACATGTATTGAAATTTGTATGGCACAATAATTTAAGGGTCGACTACCTGCAATAGTTAGCGTAACGATTGTCTCGCCCTTTAAAAGATGTCCTAAAGGTACGATGATGTTCTACAAAATTTTAATGAAACTAATATTCATTAATAAACTATATACAACATAATTTTTACTTAAAATAATTTTTTTAATTGAAATTTCTGTCATTATTGATTTGCAGAAATATATCTGAAAAACGTACTACTTTACGTACGTAAAGGGTTGAATTTAGGGGATAAATATATATCATAATTATCGAATTTGTAATTTTTATGTATATTATAGTTAGTTAATTAAAAAATATAAGTATTAGTTATATGTTAATACAACATCTCTAAAAAAAATACTAATAACTTAAATTTTTATGACCGGGCTTTTCATATTGCCGCCACTGTAGAATTTGATATTTATTTTAATTCAAGAAAATCAATGTTACTTCTTGTCGAGTTGTGTTGGCTTGCTTGTTGGTAAATCATAACAATTTCAAACAATTAAAAATAAAAATACAAATAAATTTCAAACAATTAAAAATAAAATACAAATAAAACAACAGCTTAAACTAAACTAAATATCTTAACATAACGAACATAATCCTGCCTTTATTGTTCCTCAGGTTGCAAAGTCAATGTTTTATTTCTAAAATACGCAACCTACCTCTTATCACTTGATGTGGACACAACAATATGTACGTACATAGTATTTTGAGGCAAATGTTATATTGCTTTTAATATTTCATAACAACTACAATATCAATAAGATATTTATTAAAATACTAACAACGGCTGCAAGATACTGGTCTTTAAATGCTTAAAACTGAATAATATATGAATTTATTTAAAAGCTTATGAAATAATTTAAATTTTATTGTAATTTGTTAAGCTTAATAATTTTTAAATTTTTACTTGCTTATTAATATGCCACTCGCTTAAGTTGCTGTAAAAAATGTTTAGTATAACCTGTAGAAGATATCTTGAAAGTACCCACTAAAAAACGTGAGTGTAAAGTTTACCTCATTCAATTTACTTTCTATTAATTTAATAGTAATTAACCGATAAATAAATGGCATGTAGCATTCACTCGAACAATACATCAAAAGGGTAAAAAAATTAATAGTTCGGTATATTATAATTATCAATTACTGAAAATTGAATGGAAACTTCAAATATGTAACAATTAATTAATACCTTACAAAGTCTTTTTTGTTATTAGCAGTAGTTCATTGTGTTGTTTGCTTCAGTGACATGACGAAAATTCTGGGTGTGAATTCTGGATGGAAATTCTTAAGCTCGATTTCTGATGAATAATCGCCTTATTGTGGATTTAGAATCAAAAGCAGGATAAGAGCCCAATTTGTTTACTCTGGGTGCGCAGAAACTTCTGTTTTTCGTTCAGATTCAATAATTATTTTTACTTGCAAAATAAATTTAAAATTATTTCACAATTATATTATTTAATGATGCACTCTAATTCAGTACCCTCCAGTCGAAGTTACTGTTCCCACATATCTAAAAGAAATTTTGGCAAATTCCGTTGGCTATAGTTTCTCAAAAGAACTGAACAATCTTTATTTTAAAAATTTTGATTTAACAATGATAATTAGCCGAATTTTCCACAGAACCAACAACCCCCGGAATATCCCCACCAATTTGTGTTGTAAAATTAAATTGGAAATTTTTTCAGAGTAAAGCAATTACTATTTTTTTTACAATAAATAATACAAACTGTGATGTATTCACACTGATTTATTATAGTTAATAGCAGTAAAATAAATAATAATTAATTAAATTAATATTATTTTGTTATTTCTGAACAATAAATATTAATTATGAAGCAACTCGACAAATCGTCGTGCTGCTCGATATCTTGCAAAATTTGATAATACATTAACAAATTGAGATGTTAATAAATTAATGTGAAGTTAATGTAAAATTTTCACTGAAACATTCAAGAGGTAGCTTTTTTATAATTAGCTAGCTGAAAACCTGTGGTAAGCTTAGTGTGGTCCAAACGAAATTTATGGATTGTTACTTTTTCTTCCTACCACTATACAACTCATTTTCAGCTTTTTGAATAGTGGTGTTTAGTTTTGTTTAATTTTCTTTAAATTTTTTTTTAATTGATCTTAACTTTAAATTACTATTACAAATCATGACACAATAGCTTCATAAAAAAAGCTTTTAGCTTTCAGCTCTGACTATATCGTATCTCTTTTGCAGATTTTAGTTTATGATAAAAACGTAATAGTTGTGCCTGTTACAATAAATTAACAATTCAACCAATTAAATATCTAAACACAATAATTTACTGTTCGTGGTGTAATTGCCGTGATCTTAAAGCTTATTTATAAAAAATTGCTATAAATGGAATTATTATAAAAGTACCTTTGTGCCGTTCATGAATAAATATGTAGGTTGATTTTTGCAGGTAATTTGTTATGATTATCCTACGAACTGTGGATTAGTAGAATATGAATATTGTGTGGGTCAATAATTTGCCTTAGGTATGCTTGTTCGAACTTGACGTTAAACAATAAGTATTAATTTAAATACGTTATTTAATGATCAAGTTTTTGCCAATTAAACTAGTACTTCCTGGTTGACCAGATGGGTTTATCCATCTTCAGGTTTTCAAATTTTACTACTTATGTTGAAATTGCTAATTAACAGTTAAAGCAGGGTACTATGTAAAATTATTCAGTAAATAATTTATCTTCACATTTAAATTGATTTCAGGTTCAAAACTATGTACTTCTACCAAAAATAATAAATTTTTTTATTAAAAAATAGTTTTTTGTCAGTTTAAGTAAAAAATAATAATTGTTAAATATCTTCTACAAAAATTCTTTAAATTTTATAGGTTTGAAATCAATAATCAACTCAATTTATTATAATTTATTAAAGAGTCCAGTTAAATTTATCAGAAATTTATATCTCAAACTATCTTGGTATACTACTTGTTCTTACTACTTTTTTACTGATTATCTAGAATTTCACGTTTGTTTTTATATGAATGCTAGCCCGGAGTTTTACATAAAATATAATACTTTTTCGCGTCTATATAAAAAGAATTTGTGAAAAGAATTTCAGGTGTTTCGCCAATCCATTTTTTGCTTTGTAGTAAGGGATACTGCTGTTAATCCTGTAGTAGCAATTATTGAGTAATTTTCGTATTCAAAATTACTATCGTATTTGAATGTTTCATCCTTTAACGAAGACCATTTGGCAACTCGTGCTGTTGTTTGTTGTTTTTCTTGTTGTTCAAGTCGAACTGCTTTTTGTTGAAATGTCTCATTTGATCGATTATCAGCCAAGTTTATTCTATTAGTTTTACGTCGATTACAGACAATTTCTTCAATTTCTTCAGCTCTGGTAATTGTCATTCGTGATCTATTAGTTTAGCGTCGAATTAAGACAGCATCTTCTTTTTCTTCGACTCGGGCATTGGCCATTCTGGATCTCTTAGCTTACTGTCGAATATTATTTTGTGGCCTTGCGGTTCTGGCAGGGCCGTATTTTCGTATTGTTCGGAGAGGATTTTAAAAAAATTCAAAAATATATAGCTAATTTATTAAAATATAACATTCAGAACAAAAAATAAAAGTATAAAGTACAACATAATATTTAAAAAATAAAAAAATCTACAATAAAAAACAAACATAAAACATAAAATTAAAATTAGAAGGAACTCAATAAATAAATAAATAACAAAATAAAAGTCACAACTTAAAACTTCAATATGCTAAAGTCGGCAAATTAAAAAAAAATTAAAGCACTATGTGAAAATTTATCCTAAAACTAGGTCATTGAGGATTGCCATAGTTCTATGACTGGACATAAGAGCTAATCTTGTTAGCCTTTCTTGTCCGGTAGAATTTCTTAAATAGCTTTTCACTCTTTTGAAAGAGAAGAAGTTCCACCCCGGGAAGAAGTTCTTCCCGGGGTGGCTGCTGTAACTGGCAGGGTACACAGTATTTGTAGAAGCTTATATATTGTCGTGTTACGAAAGAATTTGACCGCCCCAGTTGTAATTTTTGAATTTTTTTAAACTTAAATTTTGTTATATTAATTTTTGAAACGTAAGGTTTGCAGAAAAGTGAGATATAGGGAGGTTTCTTGCCAAGATGGTGAAAACGGCAGATGCCTAGATTTTGCTTCGCTGATTTTTTGAGTATACTTTTGTGGAAGTTTTTTTCCAATTAAGATTTTATTTTTGAGTATTGTTATTGGAGAATTTTGTTTGAAAGTTGAAATGTTGTGAAAAGATTGTTTTTATTTAATTAAAGTGATTATTTTTTTAGCGATTTTTTTTTATTTGAGGTCGATATTCAGAGAAAATTTGGATTTTTGTGAACTTTATTTAATGTAATAGAAAAATTCGATCTCTTCCATTTTTAAGTGTACCCCACTTTTTGACTAGTAGTGCAGTTTCGTAGCCTAAAATCATTTGGCATTCAGGGCCACCCTAACCATAGAGCTTAATGGGCTATAGCCCGGGGCGCAAGCCTTTTAGGCGACGGTAATTTTCATTTTTAACCGACTTCAAAAAAAAAGGCTGTATTTTTTTTTTTTTTATGTTTGTTACCTCAGAACTCCGTCATTTATGAACCGATTTTCAAAATTCTTTTGGCGTTGAATCAAGTATAGTTTCAAGTTGGTCCCATTAAAATTTCATTTGTATTGGACCTTGAACTTCAACGATAAACCGGAAAAACCCTGAAACTTCTTCTCAACTTTCCTAAAAATCGGCTTAATAACGCATTAAGGACTGCGTACCTGTACCTGTTTTATTTATTACCTGTACCTGCCCGGTAGGTCAGAATCTTTTTTAAGTACCCTACTTTTATTAATCTTTTAAGTAGTACGTTAAGTATAAGGTAAATAGTAAATATATTTATATCAACTATGATCGGATTTTTAAAATTCTTTTTGCGTTGAATCAAGTATAGTTCCAAGTTGGCCCCATTATCTTAAGTACCCTACTATTATTAATCTGCTAAGTAGTACGTTAAGTATAAGGTAAATAGTAAATACATTTATATCAACTATGATCGGATTTTCAAAATTCTTTTTAGGTTTAGTAGGTCTACCCATACTCGCTTTCGATAAATAGTTACGGAACGCAACATGCACTAAAAAGCATAAAATAAAAAATTTAAAACAAAAAATAAAACCGACTTCAAAAAAAAACTACTGTAGAAAAAATACACTAAAAAGTAAAAAATAATTACGTTAATTAGTTTGCAGTTTGTAATCTTTGCAGCCGGCACCGACTGCAAAGATTACAATAATTGACCGCTTATGCCAGCTAGTTGAAGGAACTAAATAACGTAATTATTTTTTACTTTTTAGTGGATTTTTTTCACAGTAGTTTTTTTTGAAGTTGGTTATATTTTTTTTTTAAATTTTTGATCTTTATCAGTCCTTAAAAGACTAAAGCCTTATTTACGCTTTTCTTTGGAACAGAGCAAATTAAATTATAAGAATATTTTATACCGGGTGTCTCCGTGACTGTAAAAAACCTTTGAGGTGACGATAAAAAACACTTTTTATTTTCTTATAAAAGTTGGTTGGAAACAGTTGGTTTCCCAAAAAAATTGATTTGACCAAATTTGTAGCCCGTTAAATTCTCTATTTGAATTGGGCCGTCAGTTTTTTTAATACGTTTCGTTTAGAGATACAGGTTTCGCAAGAAAAGTAAATTTTTTTAACATTTTTTCCCTTAATTTAATTTATAAGTCGAAATCCGTTGATTCTAGACGATAAGAGGTTATAACCTAATTTGTAGATAAGCGAATTATCTTTAAAAAAGTTGTAATTCATTAAGCCTAAATAATTAATACGATTGGAGCTATGGCCGTTTAAAATAAGAAATTCAAAAAATTGCTTTGTAGAGAGCTACCCCCGAAGAGTTTGAACTTCTGGCGGTAATCGAGTTTGATTGCGATTGTTTTTGATACCTGTTTACTCTTTGATTATGTTTTTTTGATTCAAATTTTTTAAATAATTTAAAAGATGGATTCATAAAACTTAAAATTACATATAGAAATGCCTTAATTACATTGTTATACAAATGTTATCTTTATTAAAGAATTGATCACGGAATTTCAGGAATTGATTTTGGTCTGCGGTATACCTGTAAGATTTTAATAATAAACCAAAACACTTTCTTCTTAAAAATTCTGCCTGTTTAGGATATCTGCAACATCCTGCGGTAGATTCATATTTCAAATACCTCAAGTCTGCTGATCAATGATATTTTTGGGTTATAACCCTCTACTTCTACTCTACACTAAGAACTACATTAATAATAGGAGTAAAACATTGTTCACTTCAGCTGCTTTTAACTTTTGTAACCACAACTCAAACAACTTTTTCATCTGGTTATCACTAAAATACAAATCTATTAGATAAAGTAATCAAGTAGTATCTAGATCATATTTTTATGTGTGAAATTGAAATAATTTAAGAGAGATAATATTTCAAACTGAAGAAATCAACGTCTTAACTGATCTATAATCATATCTATTGATCTATTTATAGATCAATTACAATATTTTAAATAATTAAAATTTTTCAAATTAAACGTTTTTAAACATTTTCTCTTAAATTTACTGTCCTATAATTGCAAAACAATTTTTCATAATAATTGCTGAAATAAAAATCCCGCGCCCAAGTAGAAAACAATAAGCAGATGTACATAATTAATTATGTGTGTAGAAATCTTAAATAATTAAGGGTATTCATAGGTTTACATCCGTTTATGATCATGTACTAAAATTTTTGTGTAAATTTACAAAATAAAAAGTTTAAAATAAAAATTTAACATTGAACAATTAAAACATATGATAACAATCATCCACATATGATGATCTTGAAACATGGCCAATTAAAATTACCTGCAAATTAGTGCATTTGCACGGAAAATGTTGAAAAAGAAAGAATAAACAGCTTTTTACATCATGAGAATCAAATTTTTACATGTACCACTCGTAATTTTTTTCTGAAAATACCTCATTAGAGATTTTGGAATTTACCTATTAATGGGAAATTATATTTATATTTACTTCATTCTAATTAGTAAAGATTCTAATCTAATATGTACTGCTCTGTTTTGTAATTTGTAACTTTACTGTTTGATATTGATTATTAATTTACGAGACGGACAGATTTAGTGACGTAGTGCTCTTATTCCAACGAAAACAACCGGGCGATATAGAGTACCACACTCCAAATAATATTTGAAAAGGGCGAAGCCAGGTGCTGAAGAGTTTGGTATTTATACGTATATAAAATAAATTTTTATTAATATTACTTCAATGTAACCATAAATACTAATTAGTATTTACCAGTTAAATATTTATTTATAATTATAAAATCCAAAAAAAAATTTCGAAGAAGATTTTAGTGACCATTAATAATCGCAATTAAAAAGTAAAAGAAATGCGCTTGGAATTAGATTTTGAATGTTTTTGTAGTAAATAAAAAACATTAACAGTTAAATTAACAATAATTATAAAACAAGAAAATTCAAAATAGTTGTATACTCCAGCTTTCTGGATTACTAAAAACTACGGGCGATTTTGAAGGTTTAACGATGTCATAAAAACCGAGTCTAGTTAATTAAGAAGCTTTAATTAATTTGTTTTTTTTTCTGTATGTATTTTTATATATAAAATTTAACGCTATTGCGATAAAATCTATTTTATAGAAGATGTAAAATTACAACAGCTCCATTATAGCTCTACAAGTAAAAATATGAATGCCATTCCGGTTGTATAATTTTACTGTTTGATATTATCTAGTTAAAAAAATTTAAAAATAAATTTTTACTGTTGTATGCACATTTAACAAAAGTGAAGGATCGCAATATGGATATGGAAGTGAAGAAGAAACTTCTGAATGTAATTAAAAAGATATGTTTATGTGTACTCTAATATAGAAATGATAAATAGGGATGTGTAAAGCACAAATGTTACCGAATCGTATATGACAGCTTCAGATTACGCGGTAATTAATTATCTCTTGATTCCATTTTAATTCTTTCGAGTCGTGTCGACTTCATCAAACGCGTCCCGTTTGTTTAAATGAAAATTGTAATTTCTCAATTGATTCGAGATTCCGGCTTCACAAATAGACGTGGAAGAAAATAACCCTTGTAGAACAGTTTTAAGAAGAAAAATAGAGCAATGAAGTTGCTGCCTTAGAATTTCTCGACCCAACTGAATTGGAGATAACTATTTTATGTTCTGAAACTTTTGCTCTGTTATAAAGCGAACGAAAGCTGTCATTTTGTTTCCCATTCGTAAAGAATGGACAAAGTCGCGACAAAGAGAACCAACAATGAGGGTAATGAAAGCGAAGGAAATCATCGGGTATTGTGTCGTACAGGGGCGCTATCGCTGTATAATCATATAATTGCCGGGGGCAGCAACTGTCACAGCTCACGCGATCAATCCTTGTCGGTCGATGAGTAATTAAGAAGGGACATGCCACAGTCCTTGTAAATATTTAGGCCCTATGTATTGTAATGCGATTTATTTATGAAGTATCTTGATAGATTGCACATGCTCAAACGTGGTACGAATACAAACGTACTAACTAATAGCAGAAATCAATCAGTGATGCTTTTACTTTCAGACAAGCTTGTAAAACAGGTGCTTCATCCAATATCACTTTGACTTATGTAAAATTTCTCATATTCTACTACAAAATTTATAACCGACAATCATTACTATTTTATATTACCTTTAAATAACTCTCAATTTAATATATTCAAATAATTTTTTAATTACTAAATTAGCATGTCTAATTTTGAGTTAATACTATGTGAATCTTTAAAATTTACAGTTTCTTATAGTTATGCAAATTCTAGTACCATAATCACAATAAATTAGAATTAAAATTTAAGATCAAAAGAAAATTTTCTCGATTTTTATTTTATTTTACATGCATTATTTTATTATCTACTGTCCAAACATAAAAACATAACTTGACTTGATAAATAAAAGTTATAAAGGATGTATAAAATTTCAGTTTTGTGAGCTTTATAGTAATAATTTACAAAATTGCATAATTACAATTTAAGAAAACATGATAACTTTCTCAACGTTTTTGCAAACAAAATATTACGTACAATATTTTTGTTGTAATTCAAAACGGGATAAATACTAAACAAATGTTTAGTATTATGTTCACGCGGACTTTTTTGTGTGAAATTACAGCGTTTTATGTGATTATAAGCTAAAGCTGTATATTTTCTTTTCAGTTTTTGTATTGTTTTTAACAAATTATGTTCATATATAATTTAAATATAATAATAAATTATATTAAAAGTCTCATTAGTAGAACCTCTTTATCAAATTTCAGGCTTTTATGATGGAAAGCGGTCAAAATAGAAAAAGGAAATTTGCATCCAGAACAAAATTCATAATAAATTATTCTACCTGAGCAGAAGGTTTCTTATTTTTTTAAATTATGTGCTTTTGCATAATTAGTGCTCACTGCCATGCAATTTCTAATGTTTCAAGATGTAAAGATGACCTACTTGACCTATGTGGTTCCAAAAATCTATGATTTATATAAGACTCTAGCTTAAACTAAAGTTTTAATATTCTTTAACCGTTTTTGCAAAGAAAGGAGTCAATTATTCTACAGTGAAAATTGGAGACTTAAAAAAGCCTATAGCGTAATATAAGAAAGAACTCTGTGAGTGCTTCTTCACCAGATCCGTATTTAAGAGGGGAGTTTTAGCGATCACCTCCCTCCCCCCGAAATTATTTATCAACTAATAAAGTACTGGAAATTTGACTGCAATCGTAAAAAAATCAGAAAAAACAAAAACAATCTTTACAACTATTGAATAATCTTGGTATGGAGATTATGGAGAGGGCGGATGACTTCTGAGTGTTAGCAGCCTTACTAACAAATTTTTAAGCTTGAATCTCAAAAGTCACCCTGCTGGTAGAATAAAACTCAAGGCGAAGTTAAGTTTTACGGGTTCGATTGATACTCAATTTATTTAACAAAATTTACATATACAGGGTGTTCTGCCGTTATAATATTAAATTAAAAAATTCATGGTTAATTGTAAATTAAACAACTATTCTACTAATAATAGAACCTTAACCTAACCTATCGTCTCTAACGTCAGTGTAAGGCCCAATTGTCTAACAGACGATCAACCTCGCATCAGAGTTAACCAAAGGCTGTGAATTCCGGAGGTTAATTCTGATCCGACGTTGATCTTCCGTTATACATACAATTAGGCCTGAGTGTGCCAATGCGAAAATATTTCGGCAACTCCACCATGGGAATCTGTCAGAAAATCGGACCCACGATTTTCAAAATTTCACCTACACACTAAGAAAGATGACACTTTTCTAAGCATACTAAAACAAAAATTCTGTTGGATTATAAATTAGTTCTCAAAAAAATCGAATTTAAAATTGTAAAATTTACATGTATTTTAGATACACCTTTTAACACAGCTGTAGGATTAGCCGTTGTTGTGTAAGGCAAAAAAATAAAAATTTATTTTTTCACCTTACGCATAACAATTTAAAAATATCCTTGAAGAATGACAGAACTTCTGACAGTAACCCTAATTCTTACTCTAAAGAAATTATGATGAGGGGTAGGAATGATTGCTTCATCTTCTGCTGATTGGCGTTTTATTTTACGAGAGAGATTTTTGACTACAATTGCGTTTTCTAGTTTTATTTTTACACGTTTTATTTGGCAATTTTGTTAGATTTTTATTCTTTTTGACAACGATCGTTGAAGTAACTGTTTTTGTATATCCATGTCAATTCCCGACAACACACTGCATTTTCAAGCGTTTACCATCACCAACTGTTAGGTATGTTTGCGTCCCCCGGGACACTCTTATTTTTTTTAAAACATTGTAGCACCTCTGTTTTTATATTTTAGCCCTGAGGATAGATTAATATATAGTCCGAAACGTTGGCCAGCAGCCAATTTATTAAGAATAAGCAAGGGAAAAATTTTGTTTACATTCCTATTATCTTTCTGTATTCAACAAATGTTTTTTTAAAAAAATGTACTGGATATAAAAAAGCAAAGACAACATGCAATATATTTTTTTCCATATTTGCACATTATTACAATGCAATTGAAATTTTTGCTGGACCTACATAGCATTTATGATATTTTATGGTAAGATAAAATGGTAGCAGTATGGAGATAGGTGAGCTTTTTATTACCTTAATTTTTAATAGCTGCTTAATACAGTCGATGGCAAAATTAAGCTACACAAATTATATTTATAAATTTTTAATATTAATTTTTACAAATTAATGAGTCATTTCTAACTTTTTTTACATTGTATGGTACACTTTTTCGTTCTTTGTCATTCTACTATTATAATTTTACGGCATGAATATGTCTATAAGGGTAACGGTAAACTTTAGGTAAATTCCTGAAAACATAGTAAGACAAAATTAAAGAAACACTTCAAAAATTGAGAAATTTTTATACTTTACATGCTCTTAATAATTATTTTAATACTTTGTTAGTCCTCCTTTGGCATCAATTACAGCTTTCGATCTCTTGGCATACTTGCAACTAGCTTTTCTATTATTTTACAGCTTAGGCTTTTCCATTCATTTTTAATGTCTCGAAACATTGCAGACGGTTACTTCGACCACTTCTAGGCAATTTTCCGTCCAATCTACCTCATAAATTTTCGATAGGGTTTAAGTCGGGACTTTGTGCTGGTCAGTTTAACACAGAAATTCTTTCACCTTTAAAATATAATCTTTAGCAACACGCGATGTGTGCTTAGGATCGTTGTCCTGCTGATACAAGTTTGGAAATTAATTATATTTATATTTTATATTTTCTGAGAATATTGACATACATGATTCCGGTCATTTTTCGTTCAATCAATGCAAGCTCTCCAACACATTTTGAAGAAAGACAGCCCCACACTAAAACGTTTCCGCCACCATGTTTAACCATCTCTAATAGGTAGCTTGACTGAAGAGCCTCACCAAGTTTCCGCCACACTCTTTTTCGTCTTTTTGACCCTAGTAATTTGAACTTACTTTCATCTGACCATATGATAGATTTCCAAAATGATATTGGCTTGTTTAAATGCTATTTTGCAAATGCAAGCCTCTTTGGTTTATTCTTAGCACTAATTAATGGTTTCCTGCGTTGGAAAAACTTTCCAAACCAAATTCTTTTAGGCGTCGATTAATAGTCCTTTGTACTAACATCAATGTTAGTATTTTCCTTTATCTGTTGTGTCAAAATTAAACTATTTCTTTTAGTTTCTCGAAAAATTCTGTAATTTTCTCTGCTGTTCAGAGAGCTTCAAATGTTCGTGGCATTTTCAAGTAATTATTACAATTATTACAATTATGTATTTTTCAGTTGATGCAATATTATAAAAAATAGACTACTCGTATTTAAAACCAAAGTAAAACTGAATGTTTACTTAATTTTGTCACCGACTATATATTTTTGTTGTATTGTTATGTTATGAAAGACTAATTTCTTCATTTGATTGTTGTTAAAAATATTTCCATTTAAATATCATTTAAGTATTTGATTTTTACATTTCAGTGACTTACAGAGCCTAACCTTCACTTGCTTAATAGTTTTTATAGTTACATTTTTACTAGTTACTAGTAAAAATATAGAAAAAAGTATGTTTTGCGATTTAATACAATTGTTTACTGCGAATGATAAATAATTTTTCTGAGTGTATAAAAGTGAGCAACAGCGGGTCATTATATCATACACACCTCCACACGTTTTCTAACTTATTGTTAAATTTTGTGTTTTCTGAATTGTAATTAGATAGCTGATATATTTTATAGTTCTGTTGATAAATATCAAAATTTTGAATGCAATAAATTTTTTTAAAGTAACCATTATAATAAAATAGTTATAAGAAGCCAGAAAATGATTAAGACATTTTTCAAAACTCGTCATGTATTTTAAACAAGTAAAAATAATTTATAAAGGATCGTTTTACAAAGCAATATATCTTTTTGTGCATTACTGCGAGATCCTTTTTTTAATTGAACCATAAACGTTTTATAATTTTCTTCTTACTTTATAAGGTATTTAATAGTTTCCGCTTTTTTGGAGTGCCTAAAAAACGAAGTGATTTTAAAACAATGAAAATTTATTTTAACTTATTTTTATAACCTTGCTTTCATAAAAGATTTATATCAACATCAAGCGGCTACGTTGTGTGCAAGACAATTTCTGTAAAACTATATTTTGTAACGCGATATTGGACATCGACGACAGTATATTTAATTTTATTTTAATTTAAAAAAATCTGTGGTTTATAACAAACTAGATATTATATTGTTGTATATCTTTCTTTTTCTATAAAAAAATTCGTTTTTTATTTAATAATTCCCAAGTGTTATATTAAACCGCATCTCGGTGAAAAATCAACACCTAATTTGATCGTGATCTTTAAATGACACTCATTACTCAGAGAATCACGTCAAGAACACTTAAAATTGATTAAGATAAATAATTTACCTACTTGAAAAAAATTAAAAATTTTAATGTAAATTACGTGAAGCTTAAAAATATAATTTAAGTGCTTAGAGACTTTTAAGTTTAAGTAGTTCTCATAATCAAAATTAGTTTTTAAAAATTTAAATTACACACCGACGACGTTGCCAATACCAATAAATTATAATCCTTGAAGTGATAGCTTTAATTTCCACGCATTAAAGAATATTTAACAGTATAAAGTACCATAAACATAATCTCGAAAAACGGCAAGCCATAAAGTTTGCAACTGGATTTGAAAGAAAAAACTATAGTACAGTGGGCAATAGGTAAGGAACACATTATTCCGCTAGAGAAGATACGGATAATTTAGGAATGATTTAATTTCTCATGCAAATACTCAATGGTTAAGAGAAACGACGTATAAACTCTTTCACACACTAAACATACTCGATTTTGCAAAAAGTTTACATTTTGTTGAATTTAAAAAGTTTTCCTATATTGTAGTTTGCACATGCATTTACTGTACCAGCAGTGATATGTAGTGGTGTTCCAAGACAGGCGCTTGCAGATACAAGACCCAGGTGACAATTGACAAAGCAGGACTCGAGTCCTGCATGTCGGTGCATTTCTCTTGAGCTATGCATTACTTACCAACAACAACATACCTTCTTCTTGCATCTTGTTAGATATTTGTCTTTTATCAAGCACGTGAAATTTTTATTGTCTCGTGGTGTGAAGAATTTTACCATATAATTAAATACATCTAGGCGATTCAAATTAATTAGCGATTAACGTCTGCGGTGTACAAAGCGACACTAGTTGATGGTCGCTAACCAATAAATAAATAGTTTGTTTTAGCGATAAATTAAAATAATATTTTTAGAATTGTAACAAGTACGTACTCAGCTTAAAGTGCAATGATTAACGATTTATTTAATGCATTCGAGGAGCGCAGTAAAGAAAAACACGAAAATTCTTTCTTTTGGAACTTGTAAAAAAGTATCGTGTATTATAGGCTTTGTGTATTTGAATAGAACATTTGTCAACAGTAGTCAATAACTTTCGAGAGTATATAATGGCATTGTGTTGTTTGTTAGAGTACTTAAAAAGCTTTTTCGAGTAAATTTCTTGAGCATTAAATCATAATGCAAAAATAAACAATCGAATAAATCAAGAAGGGGGTTAGTTATTGTATGTTTTGAAGACAGGATACAATGTAGAACAAAGTGCATTGTAGGGCGAAACGAGATTCACACTAACACCGACTTAACTTGGGCTTCCATTGCAAGAAGTGACAGCACCACACACAATACTACTTGTGTAACTTACCTCTTGGTTTTTTTGTTCAAAAGAATGCAACACGAATTTTGTTTTTAGTTTTACTACAAATAATTGTTGTGCTTAACGTTCTCAATTTCTCTTAAAGGAATATTTTTCAAGATTTTCATAATAGTTTAGGAATTGAGAAATTTCCTAATTAATTACGGAGGTTTAAGAACGGCTCGCTGTTTGTTCTGTTTGTGGTAAGAAGCCGCCCGGTCTTTATAACTTCACTGTTTGTTTCTGTTTAAGCAAACCTCTTCGTTCCTTTTGATTTTCCATCAGCAGCTTCATTTACTGAATAGTTCCCGAGTTCAATACTAAACCAGAGTTTCATTACCAAACGTAGATGCGATTGGCTGCAGGATTCTTCTCTCTTATCTAAGACTTATTTACATACGGCAACTTCTCGATTGAAACCTCGAGTTTGTCTTGTATCTTTACGCTCTGTTGATTATATTTTTAGAAGCTCTTTGTGGTTATAACCAAACCGTACATAAGTTGAAAACTTTACTTTTGCTTTAAGATTTAATCTCCTTTTGGATTAGGAAAGGTATTACGAAATCACTTCAATTTATATTAATTTAATAATACAAATTATTTTATATTACTAGATAACAATAATTTATTACTACACTTTTAATAAATTTAATTTTATAACTTTTTCATCTTCCTATTAAAAAAATTAATATTTATAAAATATCCATTTTATATAAAAAAAACTTTTCTTTGGTAATTTTCGAAGTTTGACTAATTATATCTGCAATCAAAAACTTCATTTTTGAGAAACAAGATAAATAATTTCATTACATTTTATTACTATTCTTGTAATTATTTGTTTCTAATACTGCATTCTATCTTTTACACCCGGCTAACGTCATGTATAAGCCGAGCTAGATTATAAAAAAAAATTGTGAAGATTATAAATAACAAAATGCGTTTCTGTGAATTTTTTCATAATTTTCCAGCCATAATTATTACCTTAAAAAACTTGAAAAGATATTTAATTAAGATTTTTTATACTGCAGTTATAAACTCTCTACTTTTAAATAAACGGCAACTCTCATCCAATATAATAATATAATAAAGAGATTTCAGGTTGTATTGGAAGGCAAATCAAACAATATATTTGTACGCCGACGTTTCGGAAGATTTATTCCTCCATTATCAAGACTATAATGGAAACATGTATAAGTACAAATATATTGTTTGATTTGCCTTCCAATACAACCTGAAATCCCTTTATTATATCTCCACTTTTATTTTATCACAGTTAAAATATTTTATTATAGTAAGTTCTTACCTCAGAATTTTTTGATAATTTTTTAAGAGGTGCATCACAGTCAAAGAAAATTAAAACCAAAATTTTGAATTTTTTCTTAGATTTCGTTATGTGTATTGCTATGGAAATTTTCGTAGATAATTTTTCATATACTTGTATGCCTCGGGTTAACCCTGGATTGCGGACACTTTGATAATTTTAAAGCGTAGGGTTCTAAGCGTCTTCAAAAAAAATAATTAAATAAAAAATTTCTTCTTGTAAAAATAAATAAAACGTATTCCAAAAAATTCAATGTAAAATAAAAATATACTGGGCTCGTACTTTTAATTTTATTCTTATCCTAATCGACGTGTTATCTTTTGAACCATTTGTTTTTGTTCGAACAAATATAATTTTAATTCTTTCAATTTTTAATACAAATCGAATTTATAACTTCAAATGCTTCTTTTTCAAAATATTCAACCAAATTAATTCACAATCTTCGCTCGGTAGCAACTCATCAAAAAAAACTATCCAAAACAACTTTAATTCTTAAAAATATACCTCCAAAAAATGCTTTCGCATGAAATTACTTTATTTAATCAAACTCAAAAATTTACTCACAACTTCAAAAAAATTACACTAATCTCAAAATATCTCACAAGAACAAAAACTAACGACCAGCTCGGTTGGCCATCTTGGCAAAAAAGCCCTCTTTTTCCGTCGATTCGACCCCACCTCTCAATTTTACCATCCTACAACTTTAAATTGTTAAAACAAAATTTTCCAAAAATGTACAAGGTGGGTGCGAATCCTTTTGAAACACCACATCTTACCCTCGATGCTAATTGCTATTTTGAGCGCAACTCAAAACAAAATTAGCAGAAACTTAAGAGTGTTTCAACTAAATTTAAATCAAAAATTTCAACACAGCACTACAATAATTATACAAAATAAATTTAAATTCAAAAATCAAATCAATTTAAATAAATAAAAAAAAGTTTATCTACTCTAAACTCTTCATCCATTATTTCGCCTTCCATTTTTTCGTTTATTCATTTTTCTTTCCGGACTTTCCACAAGTTGATCTTTGTTTGGGGCGTCCATTTCACTGGAATCTTGTTTCTCCTTTTCTTCCACCCCCGACTCATCCAAAACTTCCGATAGTTTTTTTTATTTTCTCAGCTTTCTGTTTTATTGCTCTTTGTTTCATAATTTCCAGTTTTTCAGTTTCCAATTTTACAGCTTCTTGCTTTTTTGCTTCTTGTTTATCAGCTTCTAGTTTTTTAGGTTTTAACTTTATCGCTTCCAATCTTTCAACTTCTTTGAATAATTCTGTTTTTTTTTCTATTCTGTTCCTCAATTTTTCATTTTTTTGCTATTTTCTTTTTTTGTTTGTCATCTTTTATAAATTGTTCATTTTCTCGTTTTGTTTTTGTTTCTTAATTGTTTGTTACGTCTTTTTCAATCTTTTCACACTTGTTTTCAATTTCTTTTATGGTTTTTTCACTTTTTCTTTTTATTTCTTGTTTTAATTTCTGCGCACTTTGCTCTATTATCGTGATTAGTTCCTGTTCATCTTTTTCTCTGTCCTGTTTTTCTTTTTCCTCTCTTTTTTCTAGCTTTCGTATAAACACTCTGAGCATCGACTCTACTCCTCTTAAATTTTGTGGAAACTTCAGTCTAACTACATCCATCATCATTGTAAAAATAATTAGAAATCCCAATGTTTAAAAAATCCGCTTATTTTGTACCTACGCCCGTGCGATAAATAGATAATATTCTTCCTTTCCTAATTATTTTAAAGAAAAAATGAAAGACACAAAAATAATGCAAAAATATAAACTATGTAAGTAGTAATTATTTTTGATAATTAACAAAAGCAATGAGTAAAAAAAATTAATTTTTAAAACTATACTACTTGGGAAACAGTATACTGTGGTGGATTTTTGTAACTTTATTTTCGGGTTTTGAATAATCAGTAATCGCTTCGCTTTGATAGAAGTGTAACAATTTTTGAGAGATGAAACACGCAGTATAATTTTATGTTGAACACGAGTACACATAAACTTTAAACACGATGATTTGTATAAGGTGCTGTGATCTGAAAACAGATGAAAATAATAAATGTTCGGGAGTGTACGAAAGTTAAATTACGTTTTGGAATTTTGTTTCTTCAAGTTTGAAACAGAGATTTTGAAAGATTGGCGTGGGAGACGAGTGCAAAGATTGGGGACGCAAAGGTCGTCTAAGCGAGTCGTTTTTGCGTATTTGTGAGTGGAGTTTTCACAAGTTTTGTAAAAAGCGAGTTTGTTTTTGAGACGGAGATTTCGTTACGTTTAAGAAGACATTCCTGAAATTGAATTTGCATTATTGGAGGTCTCGAAGCACAATTTTATATTGTAAAAGAACGCGTCACCATATCGGAAGTTAGAATTCAACAAACTAAAAAGTGAATTACTTACCTAAACTGCAAGCATTGTTGACTGTATACCAGTGGCGGCTCGTGGGGAAAAATTTTGGGTAGGCCAGCAATATTTTATAAATAAATAAAATCTGCGGAAGATGTGAATATTTTCTTGAGTTATAATAATATCCTCTATTAAGTCATTTTATTTAAATAATAGAATTACTCACAGTTACCCGAATAAGTATTCGGACGCTCCTATGTTAGCAATGTAAATTGTACTTTTTGAAAACTCTTTTTAGCATATAAAAATCGCTTTTACAAAAATATTTTTCAGACATTTTTTGTAAATAATTTCGTTCCCTTCATTTTTGTTTTCAAACATGTTTTTATTCGACGCCTCGTTTTCGATCGAGAGTGACTTAAAGCAGTCTCGGTAAAAATTCCATGAGAATCTCTCGAGAAAACCATTGTGCATTTTTAATTTTATGAAAAAGTTTTACCGAGTGTGCTTTAAGTCACTCAGTCGAAAACGAGGCGACAAAATAAAAAAATGTATAGGAACAAAAATGAAGACAATGAAATTTGCGACAAAAAATGTCTAATAAGTATTGCTGTAAAAACAATTTTTATATAATAAAAACAATGTCTAAAAAGAGCAATTTACATTGCTAACACAGGAATGTCCGAATACTTTTTCGAGTAACTGTACATTATGTTATAGTATTTATAAACAATGATTGATTCTCTTATTTTGACTCTTCGCAAATCTGTCTATGACATTGTCGTGAAATGTGTTGGTTTTTAATAATTCGTCAAGAATGTCTTTTTGTATTGATAACAGTGCAAGTGAAAATAGGCGACAATACCTACCGCTTAAACTATTTTGCAATAATAAAAATACACTACAAAGTGTAAAATACCGCTTAATTTATTTTTTTTGTTATTTAATTGATTTATTTAATTTGAGATAAATATTCTTTTTATCATCTAAACAGCTTTGAAATGCCGCTTGCATGTGTCCGATAAGAAAACCTGTTTATGGCGAGGTATCATATATAACTGCAAGTATCTGGTAGGCACGGGCCTAAGCGCTGGCTATTGAAGCTATAGTATTGCTGTATCTGGCGTCATGATCCTACTATTACATTGCGCTATATGGACCAAGCTAGGCCAGTGCCTACACTATAATACTTTGGAGCAGATACAAATAAAAATATAAAACACGCTAATTTTTGCAGCTGTTATTGCAATTTTAAGTGCAAATAATGAAAAATAACAAATATTAATTGTCCATAATATTAAAATATTAATTATATTGTACATAAAGAAAATGTTATTTATGTACATTAAATTTTGGGTAGTCCGGGCCTACCTTGCCTGTTCTTTAAAACCGCCACTGCTGTATACTGTATTGTGAAGTTTAGAATTTCAACTGCGCATGCAAGATTTAAAATTGTACCGAGTGTAAACCACATCTCATAGTCAGTGGCGTATCAACAGGTACATTTAAAACAATTATTACAATTTCAAAGTGAATTTTATTAAATTCTTTTTAACATTAATTGATTTATTTTGTACAAATTTTGCTAACACTATTACACTATAAAACTAATATATAAATATATTAATTTTTAACTTGTGATAATTATATCAAGTAAATTTAAAAGTAAACAAGTTAATTAAAGGTGACACAACTCATCGAAAGCTTATAAAATATAAATAAATAAATTATATTTAACGTTTAATTAACTTGTTTACTTTTAAATTTACTTGATATAAAACTAATATAAACTAAATTTAACTAAATTTAACTAAATTTAACTAAATTTAATAAACTAAATTTAGTTGTCTTAAAAAGAGCATTTTTCTTTTCACCGACAATAGGGTTTGGCACAGGAACTCACTCTTGAGGCAGCTCAATGCTCTACGATTACAAAAAGCTAGCCGAGGTAAACATTTAGAGATAGTAAAGGGTTTTTCCTTTAAAATTTTTATTAGGAGAATACCACTACAATACTTATGGTACGAGATATCCACAAAAATAAATTCCTACTCTTTAGACAATTCAAAATATATAATTGAAAATCAAAATCAATATGAACCTGTATTTAAGCCATCATGCAAGTCTTGCAGAAATAAGAGCTTAAATTTAGAAGAAATCGATATTGGTAAAGTTTCAGGTACAGATACCGAAACAAATGTAAAGCGTCATTCACATCCAAGTAACGTACGTAGCGGATATACAAGACATAACGTACAAAACATAGCAAATGACTTGCCATTCACATCAACATAGAAAACATAGAAACGTGAAGAACGCGCACGTGTATTTTCACCCGATCGGTAGACTACGGTATCGGTTTCTCTACGATCGTAGAGAAACAGATACGAATGTATCAGATCTATAAATTTTCCGTCGGCCATAATTAACCAAATATCAATAAAAAACACACGCACAAGAAACATACGACACGTTGAAATTTAACCTAAAAGTTTAAATGTTGGAAGTGTAAACTTCACCTTAAAATTTTAAAATTGAGGTGTTGCCTTGTAAAATGAACGCATCTCATTGGTCAAACATAGAAAACATAACGTAGAAGTTGAAGTTGACCGAACTCTTTGTTACGTTACTTCATGTCGGCTATGTTTTGTACGAATGTCACTGGTGGCATTTGAAACCATGCATTTCAACTTTCCTTGCGTTATGTCTCGTATATTCGCTACGTACATTACTTGGATGTGAATGACGCTTAATTGCTGTCGTAGTGAATAATCCTTGCATAACTACAGGAAAAATTGGTACGGAATTAAATATTCATCGCACTTCGGAGTTCAAAATTATAAAAAAACATAAATTTCAATCTTATAAATTCCACAACCATCAAGAAATTTTTGAGGAGAATATGTTCAAAAGAGTGATTTTCTGTGAAGGCATTATCGAAAAGGCCAATTAGGATAGAAATTTTATAAAAAATATTTGTTTTACCGATGAGACAACGATTAGTATTGACGGGGAACCAAGTGTTCAAAATTAGCAGCAAGACGGATGTCCGGCACATATATTATACCAAAAACGTAACTAATTATTTAAATGAATATTATCGTAATTCTTAGATAGGACGCAATGAACCAATAAACTAGACATTTCAGACACCAGACTTGCAAATAACTTTTTTTTGTAGAGTTATTTAAAATCTAAAATTTATGATAAACGATACCAAAATATTGATTCATTAAAAAATAAAATTGTAGAGGAGTGTGTCATATTACCGAAAGACAACTTGCAAATGTACGGCGTAACTTTTATGATAGACTTGGTTTTTGTTTAGCTGAATATGGAAACCTGTTTGAACATTTGCTGTAAATTTAATTATCAATTAATTATTTGTAATTGCTCATTATTAATAATAATTAATATTTTGTTTTTTATATAATGCTGAAATTGTCAAGTTTGCATTATGGGATATTAATAATTACCACAATTTCTTCCTTGGACGGGTAGTTCTTCTTCGTATATTATTATATGCCTACTTAAAGTTTTCGAAAACATTACAATTTCTTTTCGTTTAATACCCGGTATAACATTAATTTAGTTTTTCTAATAAAAATATAACTATATTATATAAAATTATATATAAAATAATTACCACAATTTCTTCCTTGGACGGGTAGTTCTTCTTCGTATATTATTATATGCCTACTTAAAGTTTTCGAAAACATTACAATTTCTTTTCGTTTAATACCCGGTATAACATTAATTTAGTTTTTCTAATAAAAATATAACTATATTATATAAAATTATATATAAAAATAGAGACGGTCATTAGCCTAGTTTGTTAGCCGAATAACTGCTGACATTAAGGTACCTGGTTTGAATCCGGGAAGTGTCTAAACTTTCTTATGATTGTTTCCGTGCTTCGGAAGGCACGTAAAGCCGGCGGTCCCCCTGAGTTGATGATTGCCACCATCAACTATTAAATAACAGGGTTACAGGCATTCTTCAATCCGGCCTAAGCAAGCGTGGGGTCTAACCTTTGTAACCTTGCTGTAACCTTTCTCGATAGAGAAAGAGGCTGATATTCTAGCAGTAGACTGAAGAGGCTGATAAAGAAGAAAAAAAAATAAAAATAACCAAGTTTGTTTTAATAATTTACTATTATTTATAAATAGCATTACAAAAAGATTTTATAAAATAAGTTAATAAATATTTAACTCAGGGTCCTCTTCGCAACTGCTAGCATACTTTATCGATATTACCTTCGCACCGAAGATTTTTGTAAAACAAGTGAACATTTTTGTCGATGTAAGGCAAAAGTTTATTTAAATTTTGTTAATTTTTCTTACTAATAGGTAGTGATCCTATAGACGATAGAGGAAGGACTAAATCTGCTACATTAACAGTAAAAGTCCTGTTCGTCTGAAGGTAGTTAATTTTCTGAAATGATGCATTTGTATATCTACAAATGAGTTTGTGAGTAAATTTAAACCACTTGAGTTATACTACTAAAAGAAAAAAAGCTATAAAGCTGTTATTGAGAGGAAGCAAACCTGAACCATTCAACCATGGTTAGAAAAACTGCAAACAAAATTGTTAATATTTATTCTCTTCCGATGAAGGTATGATATCGGGGAATCCGACTGTCCAACTAAATCAAAAAATTACGATGGCTGTTAGGTGTTAATTCAATGCAATTTTTGCTTAGTGCTCACTTTTCAATTAGAATTGGAGATCTAAAAGATTTGGATTTAATTTAAACTCTAGATGTAGTTACGCAGCTAACTTTACGAGCTATCAAGTCTGTACTTGTCGAAGTAGTGCAACTTTGAAATTAGCATTAAATTTTAGAACGAAAAGATGTCTTCGAATCTGTTTGTTTCTGAAACGCTGGTGGTTCTGTTGATCAGTTCTCGAAGAAACTGAAGAATTAAGTTAATAAGAAGCATTTTTGTTTTTTCAATCAAGTGCCCAATTAAAGGTGCTTGCCAAGGTGCTTGGAGAACAGTTGTCGGCATTGGTGAGTATTGGCACATCACGACTATGAGTATTAAGTATGGAAAGAAGAAAAGGAAGAAAATTTTGTATTTACATAATGTATTTAGACATTTTTAAAAGTTCTTCTTTCTTCCTTCTTGATTTATGATGAAAAGTCCATGAATGTGTAATTAAATAAATAGCTTTGCTACGGAAAGAAATTGTAATGTTTTCGAAAACTTAAGTAGGCATATAATAATATACGAAGAAGAACTACCTGTCCAAGGAAGAAATTGTGGTAATTATTAATATCCCATATGCAAACTTGACAATTTCAGCATTATATAAAAAACAAAAGATTAATTATTGTTGGAGCTGGCCATATATTCAACACAATCATGACTGATATCAATTTATTTACACTTGGGTAAATTTTTAAAAGAAAGCAAGTAATTGTAGAGAATAAGTGTATGAAATATTGCGTAAGAGATGTCTTTTACCTCACCTGTGCGGGGTCAAACAGGGCTTGAAGATTCAACAATATAAAAATCCTGGTCGCGGCACAGATGGGCATACAATAGCTCGGCAATTGTTGATAGAATAATAGAGCAGTCTGAACAAATATCGAGGGGACGAGTATAAAATGCACCTCAGTAAACTATTGTTTGCTTTTGTATCGTGCGTTGGTTCATGTAAGTGTTGTCTTTCGCTTCTACTATTATAAAGCGGCCAAGCTTCAAATGATATTGGGGAATTACTTTGTAGGATGTATTCATTAAATTTTATATTTCAATTTGGACGGTAAGTAGTGTAGTCTAATTTGGACTTAATAATTCACCATATCGAAACGAATTAATATTCTCTGTGACTTTTCATAAGATAAATGAACATTTAGGAGATTTAATATTTAATCCCCTATCCCTTCAACGTATTATGGGTGTACACAATCTCTTAATTCGGTTATTAAAAACGTATTTCCTTGGTAATTCCATCTATCTCTATCACTTGTTGAATGGCAGGTACGAACGAATAGGTCGATTTGAAAGCCGATACCGTCAGACTGAGTGTTGAGGTTGGTATTTGGGCGGTATTGTACTCTTTATTGTTATACTCAGCGGGTTCCACATTCTCTTGGTACCTGAATCTTGTCAATCTGCATGAGTAATACATGTGTGTGAGAACGCAATTTGATTATATTATCACGAACAAAAACAATTTTCACCTAACTTTTCTAACAGTTTAACTAATTAGCCGCACGTGAATGCAGCAAATATTAAGTTTGTCAAGTTTTTAATAAATTCGATAAAACATTTTAGAAAGCTTTTCACCGAAAATCCTCCGATACGTCAACCTTATCTTTTAAATTGTCACTTCTTTCTCGTGTTCTTTTTTTGAGGCAAGTTTTTCTATCTTAAAAATTTTCTTATTCAAGGTTAATATTTTCGCACCTAGAAAAAAGAAAAGTTCAAAAAATGCCAATGAATAAAAATATATAAAGTCGTTGCGTCAATCCCCCATTTATCAACTTTAAAACAGGGTTACAGGAATATTTTCCAATTCTGTTTAAGCAGTAGTGGGGTCTAACCACTTTCCTCTCAAAGAAAGGGTCTAAGCGTTCTGCAGTGTATACCAAGTCTAAAAAAGTATAGTAATGATCTAATAAAGAAATAATAAAACAAAGAAAAAATTTGATGAGTAAGAATATCATAGAGTTTGTGTTTTCGCAAATTTCGTACCTAATATTATTATTTGTGTAAGTACTCAAGACAAATTCCAGGATTTTTCATGAAAACTCTTAAATATTGAATGTACTTTCAAGTTTACGAACTTACCGTATAATATACCGTTTAGTTGAAGTATTAATCACATAAATATATAATATATTAGTACCATATTTATTGTTGTTGCAGATACTTAACAGCGCATTTATAGTATTTTTACTTCTTAATTTGTTGTTATAAATTATTGCTTTGTATAGAAGTTAATTGAGTTGTTATGTACATATAAAGCGATATTATTTAACGTAGTAGCATATTTTTCTAACCTCTAAAGATAAACCGGGTCTAGGCCTAACCCAAATCGAAAACTTTAAAATTGTTTGGTTTGGTTTACAATACAAAGTTCCGTAGATTGATAAACTCTAATTAAAATACCATTAAGTTCTTCAAATTTTTGGAAAATATTTTTAGTTATTAAAAATGCACTTTAAATGTTCAGTATAAGTTAGTAGTAATCATAAGGCTCTAATTTTCAAGTTTAGAGGTTTGTGGAACTGGCCTGCGCACTCATACACAGTGGCGCCGTCAGGGAGATCTTTGAGGCGTCTCCCCAGAAAAAGGCAGCTACAAAAAAGAAAAAAAATGTTTTATTAAAAATCATAATTGTTAATCAAATTTTCAGACACTATTCGTATTGAAAAAATTATGTGGTGTGTTAATTTCTTAATTATATTTTTACATAATTATTATCTAAAGAAAAACATTTGAAATCAATACATGTGGTTATAATTTAATAGTGATGCTGAATTGCTAATATGATAAGATAACGACGACTGCCAGTTTCAAGAGACGTTCTTACGAAAGACTCATACTTAAAATTCACCTATGCTAAATGCTATCAATACATAACGTATACGAGCGTAAAGGAATGGGGAAATTACATACAGCAAATATTCCAACGTTCAGTCTAGTCTCTTCAAAGTTCTGCAATATAATTTATGTGTTTGCTATTACAAGTTCTACGTTTTTGTGCTTTCATTGATTATTATACTATTATTACTATTATTTTAAATTATTTTCATCAATGGAAATAAACGAAAAACTAAAAACTAATAGACCAACACCCTTTTTTCAGCCTTTTATTGGAATTAAAGAAGACAAATTTACTAGAAAATTTCTGTGTAGTTGGTCTTGGTATACTAAATTTTTGTGTATTACTGGTTGCGATAAGCGAAATAAAATGTTTTGTATTACTTACGTAATTTTTGACGGAGAAGAAAAATGTTGATAAATTGTCGATAATAAATAATTTTATAAGAAATGCAGAAAAACATTCTATTTATAAAAATCATTTGAGAAATCAAGAAAAATTTCATGTCATGTCGTCATGAAAAAATTTCTCAGAAGAGAAGTTACTTAAAGAACATTTTTTGTTATCAATAATATTTAAAGGAACATCTAAGACGATACAAAATGATTTAATAGAGAATAATAGAATTTAATAAAACTTCAGTTTTAAACTCAAGAATTATTATGTAGATACATTATTTACAAGTTAATAAGTAAAATACTGTTATTAGTCTTTTTTAATACTTCAGACTTCTAGTCTCCCTAAATTACTTACCCACGGACCGCCACTGCTCATACATACATTTTTTTGGTCCTTAAAGCCTGGTATGTATGAGCATTATCCAAATGATAAAGAAATTAAAATATAAATACCAATAATATTGTAGTACTTAATATCAATCAAGTTGCTGATTTTTGTTATTTACTTAGAGCCACACTTATACGAGTATAAAGCTAGGGTCAGAGTTAACTCGGAAATTTATGATCTATAATAAATTAACTCTGATCTGAGGATGATCTTTTGTTATACAACTGACAATTAGCGATTATATTAATATTAATAATTAAATTAATAATATGTAACATGGTAATAAAAACTAATAAATAAAATTGTTAATAGCAATCCGCATGATAATCACATTGATGTGAAATCCAACACTAGAAGTTGCTGGTAGGTGATTGACGTGAATATTAAGTTAAACACATTTTTATCACACTTTGTTAACTATATGTTATTATTTGTAATCGGACGGTGTATATATTATAATCTTGTATATAAAATCGTATAGGTAGTAACATTTGACATATTATCGATTATCAAACATAATAATGTAGAATTTATTATAAATATAAAAAATATAAAACAATAAATGCTTTATATTGCTATTATATTATTATTAGACAAAAGTTTTTAATGGGCGGAGCCGACCGCAGTTATATTTTAAAAATGCAGCTATAAACACCATAATTTCATAAATTTATTTTAAATTGGATTTCGTTAATTATAATTGGATCACCTTAATCACTTTTAGGGATGTTTTTATCAATATTCATAACTTTTGAGTGCAAGCATCTCCAGAGATATTTTATTAAAAGCGTAGACTTTTAATATAAAAGAGTGGACCTACTATTTATATTTGTAATTTACGTCTTGGACTACCACCATTTCGTTAGAACCTTTTGTTTAAATCCGGGTAAAAGTTATCGTACTTTCCCCAAATTTTTTTTGATTAATAAATTCAATAAATTCAAGATAATCTTTGGTGTTGGTGCCTTATCTTTTAGTTGATAATTTTTTTCAATTTTGCCTAATCAGCTTTACAGATGATTGATCTTTGCATTTCATTAATTGTTATATATGTTATATATATTGCTATGGTTTGGTGACGAATTTATTCGCCCGAGACCAAGATTTTAGCTTTTTGTTCTATTTTTTCGGTTTTGTTTTTATTTTCTTTACAAATGTTATTATTTCTAATATTTCAGGTTTCTCAGAGTAAAAAAGTAGGTTGCTTTTTTCGAAAGCCTCACGTTGCATGCGACAATTGATATGTAATCACCCTGGGGTGTATTAAATTATTTATTATATTATTTCTTCCAATTAAATTTATAATTTTTCAAATTTTAAACTCGTTTTCAATATAATTTTAAAATGGTAACGTTAAATTTTATGATACCCATATCGCAGTCCGGCTTATCAACTAAAGTTTGTACTTTGAACAAATTTTCACTTATAAATATAAAAATTTTTAATTTACTTATATTTTTAATTATTGTTTTCTTCTTTCTTCTTGCTCTATTATCTTCTTTATTTTATTACAATTATCATCGATAGCTTCCATTCCAATTATATTTTTAAAATCATTCAACTTTTCTTCAAAAATTAGTATACTCCATTTGTAAGCATCAAATAAAACACTTTCATAAAAAAAACTTTTTATACTTTCAAACTAGAAACTTATTTAATTAATTTTTCGGACTAATCAATTTCACGTTTATCATGTCGATCATTTTTTGGCAAAAGACCTCGTATCCAGCTGATCAGTCCCCACCTAGCAAATTCCACAATGTTACAACTTAGTACTTAATACAATAATTTTACAAAAATGCATAGGGTGGGTCCAAATCACTTTGAAACACCACAATATATAAAAAAAAAACAATAACAGTATTGATAAATTATTGAATAAAATATAGTCGATTATTTAAATTTTGTTGTAAATTAGGATGTACAGTTTTTGTTTACAGAGAATAATTACTTAGAGAATATGTTATTAGTAAATATCTTTTAGTAGACAATTTTTCTACGGTTTTGAAGTATCCGTTGCCGAATGATTCAATTGCAAAATCTCTTTGAATCATTTCTTCAAATTGACCTAAGTATTAATTGCTTAAAATATTCTGCTCATCGTTTTAGCTTGATTTTTAAGTTAAATGTTGTATTATGTGTCTTATATTCTAGCTTGTAAATTACATGTAAAATTCATCATTTATCAATTTTTTTGGTTTGGTAGTAAGTGGCTTCTTTATTTTTAAAATTTTTTTATTTGTTACATCTTGCGCCCATTTAACACCTGTGTTAAATTCTGTTTTCTCCACATTTTTCAATCAAAACCCAGCTCTCGGAACTGTGCAGTGGTTAGTTGCTTTTAAGACCAAGACCACGCTTAAAATAACAATAAGAGTCGTACTCTGGCGCGTGTTGTAATACGGTCAACTCCATTAATACAGGTTACATTATTGCGACCTAGTCTAAGATCAAAAAGACTCAGAAGTAAGTGCACTTTTGAGCAGAGTATAAATTTCGTATTTATAAATAAATAAAGCCTTAAAAAAAGTAACCGTTTTTAAAGGGTGAAGTAAGCAGTAAAATTTTATGTTGTACACTATTACACAGAAACCTATAACACGATTATTTGTATAAAATGCTGTGACTTAAAAACAAAGTGATCAGGGGCGGTTCTACCATAGGAACTGCAGAGCTGCAGAACCGCCAAATATCAGAATGAAGTGTACCAAATTAATTATTACTTATTAGTATAACCACCACATTTCAAATTATTTCAATAATTGAAGACTAATCAATTTTGGTTTCAAAGCGCGCTTCTTATGTTGCCTTGAGTTATAAGTACTTTTATCAGTCAGTCAAATAAGTACTGTAATAATTAATACAAGTCCGTTACGCTTTCGAAATCACTGTTTAACTTCGATGTGCTGGAAATGATTCTGAACATGAAATGACGGGAGCTATCGGGTGGAATCGTATCCATACCAGTATAGTACATCGTGGTGTTAGGACAATCCTAACACCACGGTATACACTACAAATTGAGCTGCATCTTATGCAGAATTACATGCCGTATTTTTGTAATATAATTTAAAATTTGACATGAAAACAACTAGTAAGTTAATTTTTGTTCATTGATTGTTCAACAACATGGTTAAACAATAAAATGCAATAGTTTAATACTCGTAATATAGTGTAATTTGAAAATTTAGTACAAATTTTAATTTTACCAAGTTTCTTATAAATACTATTATCAAAATAGAAGTAAAATTATTTTTTGGCAGATCCTATATTAGAAACTCAAAATGAAATTACGTTTAATTATTAATATCAATAAAATTAAAATTATGTAGGTTTTTTCTACAATAGTAATGTTTATTATTAAACTCGCAGATTACAAGATATAGGAACAACGCACCAAACGTACAACCGTTCTGCTCATATTTCAGCTCTGGTTTTACGAACATATACGATTTTATTTTAAACACATCTTGCGCTATGAACTTTAATTGAAATTATGAATATCGAAGATAGTATCTTATACCTACTAGTACATAAAATAAATGCTTATGAATATTAAATGAACAAAAAATAAAATGAAATATTACTAATATTTTTAACACAACTTCTCTCATAAGCAGTACTTAATAAAAATTTTTCGAAAATTAGTTAGGATTGCAATTTATTGTAAAAATGTAAAATCATATAAAGTAATACATTCTAGATAAGTGTTGTACGTTTAATATTTAAAAATGTGCAATAAGTAAATTTATTTTTTGAGATTGCCATTTTCTGATATCTTGCCATTTTTATAATGCAGAACACCCAAGAATATTTTTCACGAGCCGCCACTGAAAGTGATTAGAAATATTCAGGAGTGTACAAAACTTTGAATTACGTTTAAGATTTAGTGTTAAGTTTGAAGCAGAGATTTTGGAAAATTGGCATTGCAAACAGAAGAACGAGGAATCGAGACGCAAAGGTCGTCCAAGCCGGTCGATCTGCGTATTATTTAGTCAGTGACAATTGGTTTTGCAAATGGAATTTTCACAAGTTTTTGTGAAAAGCGAGTTTGGTTTGAGACGGAGATTCTTCGTCAATTTTCGAAGATCGGCATCTTTTGCAGCCTAGATTCGCTCCTGTAATTAAATTACGATTATTTTATAACTCCAGATTTTTCACCTTACGATAAGACGCGGCCGCTATTTTAGAGGTTTGGATCCAAGATATTAAAAAGTGATATTACTTACCTAAACTGCAAGACTTGTTAAATATGGATAATCACGACACACGTAGAATTCTGTAAAGATTATAGCGAGCGATTTTGGAGACAATTTGAAAGCTGATATGAATTTTTCAACGAGATCCGAGGGTAATATACCAGTCGTAGAGCACATATGGATGGCAAATGCGTCAACTGCCGATTACAGTGGATGATAACGAGAACGAGCACATCTTATTGAATCAGCGGCGCATCAACAGGTACATGTTAAACAATAAAATTTCAAAGTGCATCCTTATTTAATTTTTCTGAACATTGATTTAATTTGTACAATTTACTAACAGATTTACACCATAAGACTAATAAAATTAGATGCTAGCACAAGTACGTTTGACAATAAATGTGTTTAAAAAGTAATTAAAAAAAAAGTAAAAGTAATTTTAAAATCTGCTAAATGTGAAACTGTCACCTACCAAACTTCATCTTTTCAAAATAAATTAAATTTAGTTTGCTTTAAAAAGAACATTTTACTTTCCACTGACAATAGAGTTTTGTCACAGGAACTGAGTTCTGGGGAAGAGCTCAATGCTCTACGATTAAAACGCTAACTGAGGTAAACTTTAAGATAGCAAAGGGTTCTATCCTATAAAATAAGAGAATACCGCTACAATATAAATAATAAATAATATAAATTAAATTAAACAAAAATATTATAATGGATATTTTCGAGATTCGTGCGTATCAAAAATAAATCAAAAATTTGATTAGTGACTTAATTAATTTATCTAATAGAAGATAGCACCGTGAAGATAACGAATCGGGCAAAAAACGTTTTGTGCACATATTTTCTAAAATATGTGCAATGTAATGTTTCATATATGAACATGCAAAAATTAAATTTTCTGTCAACTGGCTTCGAACACATCTGCAGATCAAGATGACGGTCACTATTATTATGTACATCGTGCATATTAGTCTTCGAAAGTTTACACTGCAGTCTGTTATGCTCAAGTCACAAACTCGGTCAAGCTAAAGGTCAATCGGCAGAGTTCTTAACCAAAAGTAAAAAAAATATTAGAATAGGCTAGGCCAAAATGAACTTTGCGACATTTCCATGCTTTCCAATTGCGTTCTATAAGCCAATTAAGAGAAATAACAGTTGGCTACCACCTCGTTTCCAAAGTGTTTTTCCAGTTTCCGTCATGTCAAAGGTACTGCTTAAGTAGTGGAAGACGGATTTAACTTTAATAAACTGCGCTAATTGTGTCCAATTTGAATAATCTGATCCTTAAACAATCCCAAAAAGATCGTAAATGAAAAATACCTATTCAACAATAAAAGATAAAAAAAAAATATACTTTACCTTTGAGAATCAAAAATGCCACTAAAAAAATAAAACGATTATTTTTTGGAAATAGCATTTTAATAATTAATAAAAAAAATCTTTTAATCTTTCAAATAATTTTTTAATTAAATGTAATTAGCACTCGCATAATATCTTCACGTAATAAGTAAAAGAATAAAATTTACAACGCATTGATTGAACTTTGAAGTGAATGGTATCCAAATACAGTAGTTAATTATTATTATTATTTTCTATTTTATAGCTCACAATTTATTATTAAATATACAAATACATAAATGGGTTATGTAATTAAATAAAATTTATGTAGCTCTTAATTTTACTGCTTAATAATCTCATAAAAATAATAAAATTGACCAAAAAAAATCAAGCACACAATGCTATCGATAGATTTCACAAGGAATTCTTTCTCACAATATAAGATATTGTGAGTTAACATTCGCCCAATTAAAATACAGTTGAAACGACGTTTTACAGGTTACTAAATATATGAGTGACAATAAATTACAATTATAGAATCATTAACTGTGTGAACAGTAGACGTTTATTAGTTAGACATATGGCATGTCGAAAAAATCATAGTTGATATAAACAATAAATTTCTATGCAAAAAATTAGAAATCAAGTCAATTTTTATTAATTACAGCAAATATAGTTGTTATTACATAAAATTTTAAAAAAAGTTGACTCTTAATAGATTAGCTTACACGTATCGATAATTGTATGGATGACATCGAGCAAATAAATTTATGTTTCAGCTTTCACTTTACATTGAATTGAGCATTTGTTGCATCTTAAATTTCCTATTTCGAAGGTGCGTTTGTGGTTCACGGCAAAGGCTTAATTAAATGTGACTAAATGAACAAATTACTAAATCTAATCATTATTTATTTTTTGACGATAAAATATTGAATATTTATTAATGCCCTCCCCTCTTAACGCTACACTACGTCATTATAAAATTATCTGGTACTAAAAATTTGCCAAAATAAATTAAATAATAATGATTATTATATCCACGGATTTACAACTTTAACACAATAAATAAATTTTTGAATTTAAGTAGATATTAAGTAAATATGCAGTATACAAACTTTTAATGCGATTATCTCAAAACTGTCAACATGTGGGATGGTTCCTTTGTGTATCTATGCCCAATTATAGAAACAAAAATATTTTATCAGTTTATTTACATCAATTCCAGAACAGCAAAAAACGTTTTAAGATTTTGTAATACTTATTTAAAAAATCTGAAAATTTACTCGACAGGTAGTAGGTATTTGATTATTATTATTTAAAAAAAATAACACTTCTTGCGTAAATAACTATTAACGACAAATTCCTGCTAACAATATTCATTTATGGCATCCATATATTATCAGGACTATTTTAATTATCTTATTTGAAAAACATCTAATTGGTTCACAATTTTGAGAAAAACATGCAATTTTTGAAATATAACATGGCTGAGAGCCTCATAATATAGGGATTTTACACTACCGTTGGGGGCGCTAGTGACAACTTCAAAATGTCCGCCCTAAAGCATATACTTCAGTAGAATGTTGATTTGTTTATACGGGTTTCTACAGACATTTTTAGTTTTTTCGTTAAGCTGTGTCAAAATTAATTAAACTTTTCTATAGGTAAGTAAGAAAATAATGTATTTATTTGCGTGAAAAAGAAAAACAGTTATAAATAATACATGTTTTTAGTTAAGTATAGGTATTTTCATTAAAATGAAGAATTGCAAAATTAATAACACGAATTGTTCCGTTTTCGGTTGTCATTCTAAGAAAGGACGAGATAATGAGCTAAGTTTTCATTATTTTCCTAAGGAAAGAAGTGGTTACGTGTTCATTGAGAATAAGTTTGGGATTCGTGAAAAAATTGATCGAAAGAAAGCATGGGAACTAAAGTTGTTGATGGGAAAACCTACAACACGTTTTATGAGAGTCTGCTCTTTACATTTTCAAAACGACATGTTCAAAAATCCAAACGTTTGTGTTGTCGTATATTCACATATTCGCACTACAAAGGAAATCAGACAATTAAATTTATGACAGGTAACGTAACATTACCATCGCATTTTTTTAAACGTTTTCATCGTTTTTGCATTCTACTAAATGGATTTCAGTAAACGTTTACACCCGTCCGTGTAGTAGAACGTGTAAACGTTTAGAAATATACAAGTAATCTAGATAATTCTAATTTATTATTATTAAATAGGTGTTAGTCCTGCTGGCCTCATCACATTTGTTAGCAATGCATATGGGGGCAGATCATCGGATAAGGCAATTTTTGAACAGAGTGGCCTTATCGATAAGTTGAATTATGGACGAGATGCAATAATGGTAGATAAAGGATTTCTTATAGAAGACATAACTAGGGCACATAGGATTAAGCTTGTTAGACCACCTTATCTTCGAAAGAAAAATCAGATGTCGGAAGAAGAAGCAAAGGCAACTGTGGAGATTGCAAAAGCTAGGGTACATATAGAAAGGACCAATCAGAGAATAAAAGTTTTTGAGATTTTTACCAAGCCATTACCAATATCACTTGTGTGCAAAGTTGAAGATATGTTTAACGTTGTATGCGCTATTGTTAATTTGTCGAAACCTATTTTAGCAGACGATAAATTTGATAAATAAAAAATTACTACTTCAAGTTGATTTATTTTTTTATTCATGTTTGATTATTCATACATAAAACGTGTATCATATGTGTAAAATAATTATACTGTAATTTACTAATTAAATCATTTATAAAAGATTCGCTTCTTTTTACTACAATATTTATAAAGTCATTAGCAAACGATGAATATACAACAAAATCGCATTCGTTTCAATTTAAAATTGCCATGCTTAATTGCACTTGTGCATAATAGGAATGCTTCTTTTTTAACATTGGAACATTGTTTTCAAAGACTAAAAATTTGCAGGACTTGACTATCTGCATCGCTGGGTTTTCTTTGCCTGTAAATATACATAAATTAGAGAAAACTAATAAAAATTATATAGTTACCTTCAAAAGGACATTTTATTTCGAGAAGTTTTGTTGGCCTTTTATCTTTAAATACAATTCCATCGGGAGTACATGCAAGCCATGGATGTTGCTTGCAGATTATAAGTCCCATTTCGAAAACTTCACATTTGAGTACTTTATAAGCATTTCTTGCAGCATTTTCATATTGTATTCCATGGTCTACATACTTATTATGAAAACTTTTAGGCCAGAAATATTTCTTAGCTTTCATTTCCCAGTTATTCAACTTATATGTGTATACGGGATAACATCTGGACCCTGTTATTCGATACTGTCGTTGCTTATGCCAATCTTTCACATTGTTCTTGGTGTTTGCAGCAACTTCGAATATATTGACAGTAGAAATTTCTTCATACATTTTTTCACAGCATTGATTACCAAATGCAATGGAAGTCCCATATTCAAAATAATTTTCTTCAGCATTGGTTAATACAACATCTAACAATTCGTAATCAACATTTTGCAAATGTGATTCTTGTTCTTCGTCATTGTAAGTAACTGCTTCTGTACGACACGCCCTGTAACAACACAAATATATTATATTTAATAAAGTCTATTGATAAAAAACTTTATAAAAGCATTGTAATGATTGTGAATAAATTACTGTACTTGTGTTTTGCAAGACCAGAATCAAATAGTGCATCAGTCAGGACAGACAAAACATCATCGTTGTCACGTTCAATGGCAGGTTTCAACGGTTTTGTAGTTTGCTTAGGTTCAAAGCAGATGTGGTCGTATAAACGTTGTGGAGCATATTTTTCTACTACCTTAACTTTATTCCAATAACACTTCATTTCAGTCGATGACAACATTGGAAAATCCCATATATTTTTTCTGAAAATCAGCTCTGTTTAGTCTGTTAATAAATGCATAAAACGTTTTTACCTTGAACACACAATTAGGACCGCAGCTATATGTTTACAACGTCCTGACTTGCCAGCTTTACATGTGCACAAAAATTTTGATGCCTCGGCGTCTTGTAAGCTGACTTTCAGAAATCCTCGAATTTCATGCGGCTCCTGTGTTAAAGCAGTTGTTTGCAAACAAAGAGCAAATATATTCAACATACTCATATTTTTCTCCAAAATCCCACAAGTTATCACATGATTGGCATTAGCAACAGATTCTCCTTCCGTAATACATCTGGAAGTTGGTGTTGCTTCTAAGTAATCAAAAAGGTTCTTAAATGAAAGCGAACATTTATCTGGACCATTCATTTCGACACGAGGTAAAAGTTTCTGCTAAAATATTAATAATTACAATAGGTTACATTTTATTCATAATAGGTTAAGTATACATACCACAGCAAATAACTAACAATAATTATTATTATTATATTGTTTTTTAAGTTAAACACTACACTGAATTAAAAAATCTCAGAAAAACAAACTCAAAACACTATTAACACTTGTTAAAATACACTGAAATACACTTTGCTGTATGCTTTCAAGTAGTTACATTTGTTGTCGCATGGTGGCGTTTGGTTAATGTTAAATCCCTATAACAATTTCAGTTTAAGATGAAATATTTCGAAATTTTCATTTCTAAATTAAAAAGCTTTTTCCTAGACCTGCAATATGTTCTTTTTGATACATATTATTGTCAAATTAATAGCTTAGTAATAATCATTAAGTTTAGAAATCGGACACGTCATAAATTAGTTGGTGGACGAGATAATTATTTAAAAAAAATGAAAAATATAACAATTTTACAAATCTCTTTTTAAGTGTTTTATTTTTGCCCTGAAAATCACAAAAAAAATAGAAACATAGAATGTTTAGAATTGAAATGAGTTTTCGAATAGGAAAACATCAACAGCTGAATCTTACAAATTTCAGTTCAACTTAATCCAATTCAAAATTATTGCTTAAGAAGCTCATATAAGTTAACTTTTTAATAGCAATTCCAAGTTTTTGAAGAATGCCATTAGGTCTTTTGTGGGTATCTACTTGCTGAAGATATGCATTTTTTATGCTTATACTCAGAGCTCACGCGTTACTTTTTTTCTTTTTTTTTTTGCCAAAAAGCCTATATCGCTCAACGGGACAGGATTAAGTTAGCTCCCACACCAAAAGCAACAGGAGTAAATGAAAGCCTGCATATCTCTTTACTACTCACTTTCATTATATGTTGCCAGTTACTTCGATGAAATAAACCCAAAAAAATACTACAATTATAATAATTGGTAGACACGATGATTAAAAACAGCTGAAAATAACGATCTCAATTAAAAATTATAAAGATTGATCACTTTGCGAAATGATAAACATAAAATCATCGGTGATTTTAACAATGTTGGCAATTAATCTACTCTTTTAAATACCCTAAATGTATTAGAGTTAAATTTTCATATTTTAACTCAAACTCAAAATAAATCTCACGATCGTCAAATGAAAGCTTTATTTTAATCTGACATCAACATCCAAGATAGAATCTCAAGATTTTTACAAAATCATTTTTTTATAAATTGTAGAAAAATCAAATAATCATACTTCTGTTTCAATGTTCTTGTTTAGTTAAGGGGGTAATCCATGCACAAAGTAGAAAAAATCGTAAATGAATTTTTGTATAAATCACTGTACGTTATAAAAATAAAGCATATCCTAAAATTTTAAATCCGGAAAACTGTATGTATTTTGTTTCTTGCATCCAGCTAAAAAAAGAAAACATTTTTATTAAGGAGAAGTCCGCTATGAAACGGACGGTTTATAAAACGGATAATCATCATAACTATCTAACACCCACTGCATTTTTTTTATTATGGATTTACAGTTCAACATAGGTACCAGAATAATCAAACGAAATTGTGCATAAAAAAATAAAATTTTTGGTGAAATAGTAAACTAACCTAAAGGTGAGATATTATAAATTTATATATTTAAAATATATTAGCTCTTTTGCAATGAAGTAGAAATTCAAATTTCTTAACGGCACTATTAAATTATTTGTTGTTTTAATGCTCTTTAAGTTTCAAAACAAAGGTAAGAAAAGCATTAAACGGACACTGAAGTAATGGTAAAGGATGCAATGGATGGATTTGTGTGTGTGCGTGCTATAATGCAGCTGTTATACTCTCAGACATTCATGAATAATTATTATTTATTAACTATTAATTAATAAATAATTATTAAATAAATAAATAATGAATAATAATTTATCTGTAAATTTTAAAATTTTTTTAATACTTTTTGCTTAAAACTAAATTTTTTATGTTAGTTTCTTCGTTAATAATAAATCGTACTTGGAAATAACCCTAAACTTTGTTTTAAACAATAGTCATTCTGTTTATATCCTGTCCGTTTCATAACCTTGCATGTTCCTTTCAATGCATCGATGTTATGAACGAACATATTGTATTTTTAATCGCATAATTTTAAATCTTTTAAATAAAATTGTACAAATATATTGTAAGATGTTAGCATATTAGTTACTCTTTAATTTTATATAAATTTCAATTCATAAAACCTATAATCACAGTAATTACAGTTATTCAAAGTCAATTGTCCGTGTTATAGCGGATCTCCCCTATAATTAAATTAAGTAGTAAAATATCTCGAAAATATGTTTTCTAGTTTCCAAGTGAAATTTGAAGTTCAAATACTCTATCTAATCCTTGCGTAAAAGGATTCCTGGCGTCAGGCAAGTTACCCTATGACGATCACGCGTTCTGTCAGGTTTGTCGAAATCGTCGCTTGCAAGTCCGCTAGTATTTTTAATAAAGGCTATAACGCTATTTTAGAAAATATTGAATATTGTGGATGTAAAGATTACTCAGCGGTGCAAGATTTTCTCAGAAAATCAAGATACAGCGATTAACACGACAGGAATGACGCACCAAAAGTCGCTCGGAAGAGGGTCGAAACGGTTATAGCCAACATCAATTGGTCAACAAAGCTTCTACGAGAAAGCAGAGGGTTTACTATATGGATCAAAAATAGCATAATAACGTAAAACTACTGTAAGTATAAAAAAACTATTTTTCGTACTAAAAACTTCAATTTATTCGAACTACATTTTAAAATTAAAAGTTGACGATTACTCACAAACTAAAAAAGCAATCAAAGTGCGCTTTACAAATTCAAATAGACAATTAAATTCTAATGTCGATGAATTAAAAAAAAAACACAATTAAATCAAAAATAATTCTGTAAATCTAAACTTTTGTTTTCAGTTTCTGTTATTTTTTTTAATTCAAAAATTTTTTACATTAATTAACGACAAAAAATTATAAGAAAAAGTAAAAAAAAAATTATATTTATGTTTAAATTGAGGATTGGAGGTACAATTGTGACCGTCAACAGTGGCGTAGTGGGCAGCCCCCTCAACCCTCGTAATTATTAATTTGTAATTTTACAATGACTTCAAACCATTTATACATTCTATATAAATTATTTTCAAGACACTAATGATACTATATTTGAAGGCTAATGGCTGATTTTGCATCAGAAATGAAAATACCATGAAAGAGAGCTTCCAAAATATACAATGGAAGCTCTTAATCAATTCAATATAGATATTTCCGAATATATAATATATATTATTTAGGAACATTAGCGGTTACTACAGTCTCTATAGAAAAAACATTTTCCAGCTTAAAACAAATAAAGCTAAATTTGAGAAATAGTACAGGCGAGAATAGGTTAAGCGATTTAACTTTACTAGCAGTTCACAGGAATGTGCTTATTAATGTAGAAGAGCTTATAAATACTTTTAGAATAAAAAAAAGACGCAATGATTTTACAATTATAATTATATTATAATAATAATATCTATGACTTCATTTTTAATGTTTATTTATGTAGTTGGAAACTATTATTATTGTCGTTAACGTAAAAAATGTCTGACAAAACCCTTTTTTTCGGAGAAATTATTTTTTATTGTAATTTTTTAACTTTCTATTGAGCGCATGACCTTGAAAATTTGAAAAAATTTTGCCTGCGGCGCTATTAAAAACAGTTCTCTACGTTCGCAGCTCCCCCCCGAACAAAATTCTTAGCTACGCCACTGACCGTCAATATCCAAGTCCTTTTGGTGTTCCGTAGATATAGCATTCAAAAAACTATTTTTATAATGTTGAATACATAATATAAATTTCAGAAAAATTGCTTTTATTGTTTAGCTACAAAAAAAATCTAGAAATTTACTTATTTTTTAAGTTTTGTCTGCTTAGTTATAATTAAATTAAAACTTAACTAAAAAATTTATGCTAAAATGATTAATAGGATCATAATTTTACTGTTTGTTAAAATGAGCTTATAAAGCCTTGCACTACTACAAAATATCAAAATATTAAAAAACAAAATATCAGTTTTCTGCTACTACCAAAAAAATGCCATGTAATCAAAATCGCACTCTCTAGTATGGTGCCAATTACTCTTTTAATTTATTTGTGCATTCTTTGTTCATTTTAACATTCTTAGATATTACATTTAAATGCAATCAATATTATGTTATAATTTTAATAAAAACCTTTTTAATAAAAATTATTTCTTTGTGCTTTCGTGTTGATAGGAAAAATAGTATGTCAAATTCGAGTGTAAATAATGTCTTTTTGTTTTGGCTAACCACTTCAATTTATGAAGGGTTTTTCAAGGCATATTACCTCGGTGGTTTGCCATTCCCGCCGAGGGAAGACGGAAGAATTAACGTTCTTGCTCCACTCGGGCTCGAACCAAGGATCTCCACTTGGTAGTCGAAGCACTTAAGGATCAAACCGTAACCGTCCTTTTGCTAAGTAGATAGTTAATAAAAAATTATGTTTGTATTAAATTGGCAATCTTTCATTTGCGTTTTATAATTACTTATTAACTGATGGTTGGAAAGTAAAAAGTTATTTCCAGACCGGTTGTAATGTTACATAGTAAATAATAAGTTATTTCTCAACTTATAGTAAAATTTAATAATGGATGAATTAATACCTGACTGTGAAGATAATTCATTACAAACAGATTACAGTTAACATCTATTAAATTAATCCAGTTTGAAAAATGAGGTAAAACTGGAACCCCATTGATGAAATATTCGCCAATCACATCATTGAGTTCAAGCTGGTTAACCTAATAATAAAACTTAACCTTTAAACCTAATTTTGTAGTCAAAACCTATATTAAAAAATTTAAAAAAAATACCTATGTAATATTATGTATATACTATATAATAAATAATAAAGACAACGACATATAGCACAGAATAGCTAATCGTCTGTAAAATATTACCCACTAACAAATTTTGTGTACAGGTTACGATTTATTATCAATTTCTATTAAGTGTATTACACTTAATTCTTAAGTCGTAAGTTATGATGATTTAACTTTTTAGCATAATAATTTATATAATCTTTACTGTTATGCCTGTTTTTATAATGTGTTAACTTGCATGAGACATATTCAAATGAAATAAAATTTAAACTATACAATTGATAAGATTTACTATTGACTATAAAAAACTTTAATGTGTATGATATGCTAGATTATTTTATATTTTATTGTAAAACGCAATACAATTTTCAGGCATTGCTGTAGAATATTTCAAAGGAAAACTTTCGAAACTACTGAAATCGTTCGGCTCTTTACGCAATTTTAAAATTTACATAACATTAGTAAATTGATTTCTCTAGTAAATTAAAAGAACTTTTGATGGATGTTAATATTTTTGGTTGTATATGTTAAAATCAACTTTGCTCCATTTCCTTACTAAATATTACAAAACATATTTGGTAACAAATTACTACAAATTTACTAAATATTTGTAATATAATGTAACTATGTGTGTAAGGAACTTTCAATTACATTTTGATTTTTTTGCAAACAAAACAGCTAGATGGGTAAATAAATAATTGTGTTGCGTGTTAGTAATTCTCAAAAAATCTGTATATGTTATTATAACAAGCGAACGTAAACCAATTATAAATTTATTTGAGTTTTTCGTTAATTTGAAGTTGAATGCATGCTAAAGATGAACAATTTCAAGTATAAAAATTAATTATCGAAGGGCAAGAAATTTTTATAGTTTATGTTTGGTGTAACCTCTACTTTCATATCTATTTGGGAAATATCAGCTAGAAGGATATACGAGAGTTGGTAGTAAATAAATGCAAAAATATTCAAATTAGCAAGTTAAACTTGTCTCCTGTTGTCCATCAAATGAAAATTTTTGAATTATTACTACTCTAAGTACAAATACAAATAGCGAGCACAAGTTTAAAGAAAAGAATATATAAGAAGAAACTAAATCGGCTAATTAATCACGGTGTGACAAGCATTGTGTGATTGTATCTTAGTTCACATCTGCTCGCCGATTCACATGCAAACCTGCTGCTATTGTTATTTTTATCAAGTCCCCTCTCGCGAAATCAGACGTGCTGCAGAATTTAACGATTCGATTCTTTGTCCACTAACTGACACTGTCTTGTCTTCACTTTCGCATCCCTTTCATTGTTTATTGCAAAATGGGGGCTATTGTCCAACTGGTTTACTTTTAAGGGGATTACAATATTCGTCAACTTCAAATATTGCAAGCACCAACTTATGCCAAATATAGTGCGCCATAACGGTTTTAATCAACAGGTTAATTTATAGAGATATTTTGCAGAAACACCTTTCTTTAGTCAAATTTGTCATCTGGTTTAGTCGTTATTAGATGTAACACCGTCCATATATTATGCGATACCTACCATTTAGATGTGTTAGCTTTAAATTTTTGTAATAAATATAAAAGTAGAATTTTGAGAACATTTGAAATTAATTTTAAATATTTGTACATGTTAAATCGTTTATGTAACTAAACTTAATCAATTACCTATCAAATATTGTAACTGTACCAAAAACCCTGCTGATGTTAAGTCAGAATGTGAAAGGATTGATCTCGATTATCTTGCCAGAAGTTGATGTTTTCTATTTTAATTTAAGTTGAGAAGCTTCTGCTTCCTACTGTGGTTTTATATCCTTAGGCCGCTTGCAGGCTTTTGTATTAGTTTGATTGTTCTATAATTGCGTTATAACAAGCAGTAGGTTGTATAATATTGGAAGTGACTGATATGAATTGGCTTTTAGAAAGTATTACAAGGCGTTCTTTAATAATAGTGTTTTAATATTTAGATGTGAATAGTTTTAAACTGATTTAATTTTCATTCTTTTCTATAAACAATTGTTTAATAACAGACAGACTATAACAATACAATTACAAACTAATCAATAGCTACGTTACAAATTAATTTTCAAAAACCTTGATTTTTCATTCTATATAGTACTACAAACCACACGTTTTTTTTTCATATGGTCGCAGGTGCATTTCTACCAAATTTAATGCCAATCAAAACCCAAACAGACAACATAACCTAGAAAATAAAGATTATTTTGTGTATTTAAGAACTATTAGTTATATAATACCGATAGATTAAAATCTTCTTTGTGTTTAAAAAAAAATTAATTTATCAGACAAATGGAAAGAGCATTATAAAATCCATAAATTATTTTTACAGAAACACTTTAATTGAAATTTTCCTTTTCGGGAAAGACTGAAGGCTTGAACAAATACAGATAACTATCGATTTGCTTATAGAAAGTTACAAATGCTCATACATGCAAAATAAATACTTTTTAATAATTAATATTTAGGATTCTTGTTGAAAGTGGGTCACCAAACTGTCTTATAAATATGATAGATATTTTTCAAAATTAAGATTAACTCTTCCGTATTTTATAGCACATTTAAGAGCACTAAAACATTATTTTATTATTATGTAAATAAGCTTTTTAACAGCTGCAGTCGTTACGTGCACCCAACAGGCAAATGTGGAATTCGAACCTACGATTACTTATTATATGGATAATGGTAATGGCTTACGTTTTCCATTATGTCAATCTACCGAATTTTTATTTTATTACTACTAGTATCTTTTCTTTCTCATTATAAAATGCAAATTTTATATCTATGTTCAAAAATTATTTACCCACTTCCGAAACACCTATAAACTTTAAGTTTTGCAGGATTTTTGCTCTTCAATAAATCAAAAATATCTGAAAGTATCAAAATACTAATTAGCTGCGGGCTATCGTATGAAAGTAACATTATAGCAGAATCAGCAATAGCTCAGTTGCTTACACTTAGTTTCGTAAGCTCTCTTTGATTGTTTTGGGCAGCAAACTTAGCAGCGCCGAGAGCAGGGACGTTCATGAATGCTGTGTTTAGGTGTTTAGATTTAATCCAAAGCGTCAGACACAAATAAAACAATATATAGGAAGAGATTTTTATATTTAATTATTATATAGATTAACAGTAAGTAAAAGTATAAAGTTGTGTCGTATCTTGTTAACTAAATTGTCCAAACAAAAGGGTCTTGGTATGAAGGACTTCAAGCAAAAATACAAATTTTGACTGATTGTTACAATGAAAAAACCACCAAGTTTCTTAAATACACTATTTAAAACTGAAAACGCTTATAAGCATCTAAAGTATTATTGTTTTAAATTGAAATCCTGTACAATGCAGAGTAAACATTTTTGGGTCCCAACAAGCAATCTCCAATTTTAAAAAGGTCCAGTCCGTGTGATATAAATATACTTATCAATCTCATCAATGTAGATAACAAAGCTCTCACGATTGAATTTCTCTAGTAAGAATCGAAGTTTAAGATTTGACCTCTCCGAATATAGGTGATTTTTACAGACCTATTTACATAATAGGTTTTCTTGCGAGATCTTTAATTTTCACCAATTACCTTATTAAACAACAAATTCAACTCTTAATTTTAATTTTTCATTATCAAAAAGAAACGTTAAGCTTACATCGCCATTTTTGGCTGAAGTCCTTCATTTTACCAATCTCCTGTAAAAATTGCTGGAATTCTATATGTACAGAGAAGTTTAAAAAGAATTAAAAATAAAATGTGACAATCTTACTGTAAAAAAAATATTCAATTTTATAAATTATATTGATTGGAAATAAACCAATCGAACAGCACAATTGCATTAGATTTTTAATCGAATTGCTCAATGGAGTTGCTCACCAATCAATTTGCATACCAATAAAATTATTAATTAATCAAACTGCTCACCAATTGATCTACACAACCATCGGGAGCAAATAATAAGATTTCTTGCTTTATTTCCGCGCAAACATCTTATTGCTCATGAAGAATTTCAACAACAAACCAATACTGTTGATTCCGATGTACCTTGTTTGTGATTGCATTTGATATTAGCTCAATGTTACATTAATGAATTATTACTTTTAATAAAATACTATTGATGCAATTTTATGTAGTGTCCATTTTTGTAAAAGTGCTTACTTCATACTTTCATCTTCAAATACAGAAAAAGGTAAGTCCGAAAAAAAGGCAACCAAGAAAAGATTCTCGTGCAAGGAGCAAAAAAAAATGAGAGCAAATGTGGAACTAGAATAAACTTAACAAAATGTTAAAATAATAAAAATTTTTAACTATTAAGTAAATAATGCATACTGCGAAGAAACATAATATTTAACGAAACCAAAATGACAAAAATTCACATTTAACAGAATAGAATTCTGAAAAACTTACGGTATAGAAGTGGTAAAAATACTTAAAAATAAAAAACAAAAAACAAAAAACCTGTAACATAATATAAAAGCCCCTATTTCACGATTATTATCGATCCTCGGTCATGTTTAACAGTAAAAATAACAAGTGAGAGCAAATATACCAAACAAAATTGAAAAAATTTAAAATTTAAAAATTCAAGAAATTAATCAAACTTTAAAATAAATATTGCGCTTACCAAATAACCAAACTAGAAGAGTTCACGTGTCTAAATAAAATTTTAGGTTAAGAAAAACAATATGAAATCTAAATCCCATACAATGGGGTTGAAATAGACATACAATGCCATATATCACTTCGAATATAAATTTGAAAAGAGTTTTTGAAAAGAGTTTTCAAATTTTACCACGTTTTGTACCTAAAGCACGTTTACTGTGGAAGTTCCACATTTAAATGTGGAACTGCATGTAATGGCAGGAGAGAATAAAAATTTGTTTTAGGTAGGTAATACTCAAACAAAACTCAGTTCAGAAAATTCCATAGGAGAAAAATGTTTTAGTCAAAATGTACCTACTAGTACTCAGCGATGAAAAAAGTTCCATTTGGATTTTTCCGATGGTTATTACTTACTTATTTAAAAACATTTTTAAAAGGAATTAATTGTTCCTATTGGTTAGTTTATTGTGACGGTAAACAATTTATTTGATACTAAAACGTACAACATGAAGTGGCGGTATCATCCAAGAAGAATATTCAGGAATCAGGATTATTACAAACAACGATATTGTTATGATGAAAATATAAAATTTTCTTATCACATACCTACTTGTTTTGCTCGGGTACCCTACGTTGCTTGTGCAGGAGCAGTCGGCAATTTTCAAGGGTCGAGGGTTCCAAAAAAAAACAATTATTTCTAAATCTCCAAAAATAAATTGTCTTTGAAAAAATTATCTAAAAGCGAAAATAAAATTTTAATTCACTTGTAAAATTTTATTACTTCTTCTAGGGTCCAACTTTTGATTTTATTTTAATCCACTTGACGCGTATCTATCACGCCACGCGTTTGTTCTTTCAAATATAATTTTACCATTTAAACCAAATCATTATTCTCTTCCAAAACTTAAAATTTAAATTCAAACTCGCATAAAAAAACTCTACTCATTCAAAAAATATCTATCTTCTTTAATAATAATAAAAAAAAACAAAATCCATAAACTTACAAAATTTAAAATAAATCTAGCTGCGCTCACATCCGACCAAAAATCATAATATCGTAATATTCACAAATTTTCCTGTTGCACAATAATACTCGCATCAAAGAGATTTCACAAAAATCTTAATCGAAATTCGCAGAGCCAAAATACGCACAACCGGCTCGTGCAGCCATTTTGGTAAAAAGCCCTTATCTTCTTCTCTTGTTTCCCCACCTTCCTCTCTTTCAAAACCACCAAATCAAAACTACAATTTACAAAATTTTACTAAAAGAGTACAGGGTGGGTACAAATATTTTTATTTGTATTATTTTAGAGTTAACAAAAATATGATGTCCTTAAAGGTTTTCTGCGGATGCATAATGCATGGCATGGTTTTTAGAACCTATTTTATATACTAATAATCTCATTCACAAAGTTCCTCTAGTCTTTTTTATATATGATTTGCTTCAAATCAGAAAGAGAGAGTAAAATTTTTATAATAAATTTATTATTAGCATAAATTTACACTCCTTGTAAGAAATATTTAAATAAAACAATAAATGTAAAATTTAAAATGTTAACCAATTTTTTATATTATTTGAAGAGGCTGTAGCGGTCATTTCGCTGATACAAAATGAAAATTAAAATCTTCAATTATTAAATGAAGCTATAAATATTCATGCTTAAAATATTATTTGATATATAATTCTAATGTTTCGAGTTTTAGATATTATGTACCTTCATTATTGACGGGAAATTCTTCCATATATTATAAAGATTGCCCAGCTTTTGGGTTGATGGACGAGCAAAAAATGGTAAGAAAAACGATTCAATCTTATTGTGTTAAAAGTTCTGTTATTTTTAAAAGTTGTACTGACATTGGCAATTTAAAAGTAATTAACAATAGTCACTTAATCATACTAATCAATAACCTTGATTATTTAAATAGTAGCAATAGAAAAATTACCTATCGCTTAATTAAATCTAAAATAGAAAATTGATTATATCTAAAGGTGTATTTGTAAAATACCTCAGGTTAAATACATGTAATCAAGCAGCATATTAATCGAGTGGCATAACTAGAATACAGAGCAATATTTATAAAGCCGACACGAGGTTTGTCGCCCCAGGTCTGGGCGGTCGGCGTGACTTGCACGTGGGTTTAGGGCTAATCGTTTGCTACCGTTCTTTGAATCGACGTAACACCAATGACTCGAGCTTTATTCCAGTAGTGACTCGCTAGAATCATAAATCATGAACCGATAACACGGCTACCAACCATATGGGTATCAATGCTCGTTTAGTTTTACACGGCATAATCTAATTCTCTGTATTTAGATATCGGCTCCCGTATTCTTTCCTTGTTCATTAGAGCTTTTAAGCTTTTATAAATTTCCCCAACCGCAATTTTCGTCAATTGCAAAGCTTTTTCATTCTATTCCAGCTCACATTTGAGCTTTGCAACAGCTATAAATTTTTTTCCATGCCTCCATTTATGCGTAATCAATAGTAATAACTAATTAGTAAATAATAGTATGTATCATCGAAGAGTATTTTAAGATTATAGTAATTTATAACATAATTTAAAACTATTATACATATATCTGCTGCTATCAATGTTAATACATAATTTATACATTAAATCTCGCGTTTCCATAAAAATTTGCCTTTGGGCGAGCAATATGTTTATATAAGTTTTGCTTTTTATTTTTTCGTATAAACTTTTGTGGTGATTTATGTTAATAAGAAGCGCTTAATTTATATACTAAATTTAATTAAATAAATAAATTCGTAGCTACTAAGATAAATATTATTTATGCCCAATCTTTTCATTTCCAGTTATTCCTAACCAAAAGCTTTACTTCCATGAATACAATCTTTACAAGAATTATTAGGCTATTATTCGCAATATAGTAAGAAGCCTTATAATCTGGTTTTGTGTCCGTCTGCCCATCTATGAGTTCGTATAATTCAAATTATTTAAAATTTAGTCCAATAATAAACTTAAACTTTTTATGATTGAAAAATAACTTAATCTCTATGATATAAATGATAATAAAACCAAAATACAATCAAAATATTAGCTAAACGTTAAAGCTTTGGTTCTGTAGAAAGCGGTACCATCATACAGTGGTTGACTTCACATAACCGTAGATTTAAGTCAGCAAGCGTTGACTAAGTGAACTGAATGGTCAGTTCATTAAACACTAGAAATGATGAAATTAAAAGATAAGTATTAGGCTGTGTTAATTTCTGAAAATAAGAAGGATTAAATACTTACTACTATTTTAGCGTTTCACACTGAAATATCTTCTAAAAAAAGCTCCATGGAAATTGCAATTGCAGTATCATCGGTTTAGTCATCGACCAAGAATACCAATTATTCAGTTATATATGAACATCATTCTAATCACTAAACAGGCTTGAACTGCTCATAGAAACCAAAAAAACAGGTTTATGCAATTTAGAGATTGAAAATGGTTAAGTGGCTAGCTTGTTTAGACAATTATGTTTATTTTCCTGCCGTCAGCAGCTACTAGGCTGAAGCAAGAATTTCTAATGTTCTGTCCTTTCATCAGAAGATCAGTTTTGCCACTGCAACAAACATCTGTACAGAAAAATTATAACAAACATTATAAAATTTACATAGAAATTAAATCAATAGCCTCCACCTAGGTTTAGATATTTGCAAAATCCATTGGTCTCTTCTATTTATTTCTAATAAATCCTGACTTCTTATCTAAATTCATTTAGACTCTTGGATGGTAACAGGCTAAATTGGTAGCAATGCAAGCTACCCGGAGATAAACTATTGGGGCGACAGTTTAGCAGTAGGTCGTAGTTCTTGAATATTTTAAAGTGCGTTATTTCGAAAATGACTTAAATTGAATGGGCGCCACTAGCGATTATCTACAGTTCTGCCGTAAACTCGCCAGTATTTAGCATACAGCAGTAAAATCATTGAGGACAAAATAAGATTCAAAATAAACATTAAAATCGAACCCGACCTGACTTGATTCGACTCTGTAAAGTTTGCAGCTGAAATTAAAATTAGACATAAAAAGACGGACGAAATTTATTGATTAAAATCAATTAATTAATTTTATTTTTTATTATTTAATTATTGATTATTAAGTTCTACAAATTTTGTTACACTTTAAAATACTTTTTGGTTCACCGTGTGATTAAAAATAATAACTAATAATAATTGACATGAAACAAAATTGCAAATTAACAAATAATTACAGAAACTAATGAGTTTTTGACTTAGAAATAAAATTAAAATTAAACGAGCTGGCGATTCGAATGGTTCACACGCACATTTAAAAAAGTATAAACTAATAAAATCGAATTAAAGTATTTATAAATGAATTGTTCCTGCAAACCTGATCTTTTAATAAAAGCTGCTGCGTTTATTCCCTGGCGATAAATGCAAAATGAAAAATGCGCTGGAGGGCAACATAGTTACGATCTTGATTTTTTCTTTTGGAAAATGCTTTCCACGATACGTAACGGAAAATTTTAACATTAATGAATGGCTGCGATGCCCTTCTCCAACAGCAATAAAGTGTAACTGCTTAATTATTTAGATTCAACTCAATTTGCGCCACAATAGCATGTCACAAGCTTGTCCTTGGTCGTAAGGAATCATGCTAGTAAACGGCGTAAATAACTCGCAAAAAAAGGAGGAGTGCAGGGTAAATAAAATAATAAAAAGTTGAGAAAATTAAAAATTTTTTAACAAATTAAAATAAAAATTTTAATTTCTTACAGGATGACATGATCTCGTCTTATATCGATAGAATATTCCTTTTTGTTAGCATCAACAGTAAAATCAACCAACTGGAGAATTTTCCAAGTGTGGAATCTTGAAAAGGAAATCAAATTGGGGCACTTGAAATAAAATCTGATTTCAGGTAAGATCTTGTCATTCTTTTCGTATGGAGAGGAAGAATGGAATTACTGGAATTATTACTAATTCGTAATCGGTTAAAATTTCTTATCAAAGAAGCGCAATTTCTTATTTTGTTGAACTGGGAAGGTTGAAGAGAAGGTCTTAGCATATTTATCTGATAAATATCTGATACCATTTTTAAATTTTAACTAATCGAAAATATCGCAAAAATCTTAGAAAATGAAAAAATATTTCTAGGCAAAGATTTCAATGTTAAATTTCATTCCAAAAAGTCTGCAATAGCATAAATAAAGAGCTCGTAAAAAAGTAACGAAAGTCAATATTTTTTTAAAAGTAGAAGAAAAAAACCCTCTTTTAAGTCAAGAAAATCCACGTAAATTAAAAGCTGTTTATTAATCGATGTCAGTATGTTAAAATGGAAATCGATAAGGTATCAGAGTCAAGTTGAATTGATTTTCGGCTTCGAGCTTTATTGTCGATATTTAATTAAAAAAGTTAAATTTTGATTCGACGCAATAAATGTTTGTTGTCGGCATTGCTGTTTTGATACAAGAGGGAAAATTGAGTTAGCTTTGTCTAGCACATAAAATTGAAGGAAGTTGAATTTATAAATTCTAAAAATTCATAAATTTTGTAATTAATTACAATTTAATGAATGCGTTTAATTAAAATTACGAATAAATTAAACCTTAAATCAGAAACTAAAAAGCAAGAAAGTAATAAAACAAAAATTATATATAATTATTATTGTATTTAAAATTAAAATAATAAAATTGACAATAAATTAACGAAAATAATTCGATACTAATTAAAATTTAAATTATAAAATTACGATGGATGGTGCAAATGTATGTACCTATGTAAGCGATAAGTGTATGCGTTCCAATTTATTATACTGAAGTTAACAAAATTTTATTGCCCCGAATTAAAATAAACTTGAATTGAGATTACAAGTTATTATAGATTAAAATTGCACAAAGAAGATGCACAGAAAAACTTACATACCAGTCCCAATGAAGCATAAAAATAAAGGTAAATTATAAATTAATATGAAATCAATTAATCGGTTCAAACTCAAATAATTTAGTTTGGAATGGCACAGGATACGTAAGGTTATACTTACAATAAATTAATATCCGATTACCTTTACTCTGAGTTCAAAACTTGGTGTGATATATTTTGTGTACATAGTAGAAACTGCAAACATGTTAATCAAACCTGTAACATTCACAGCAAAGCACTTAACAATCATCAAGTAAAAAATTATTTTCTTTTTGGGCTACATATTTGCTGATAACAGTGACCATCTTTTAAAACAGCAATTTTTTATTATATGCCACGATATCACTGCTCAATAAAAAAAATAATACATTCTTACCGTGCATTCCAACGACCCCTAACCGACGACGCTGCGCAAGTCTACAATGATTTAAAAAGGAGGTTAAACATACTACATTTTATTTAACTTATACTTCATCATGCATTTTTACCATTTTTTAGGTTATAGCAACTGGCAACCAGAAGCCTATGCAGTTTCATTGAAATCTTTTAGTTTTTCTTTATCATTATTTATCAAGCTTTCTAATAGTTTTGGCATTCTTCAGCGATATCTTATACATATGTTTAGAGCAGAAACTGGGAAGGGAAACAACAAAAGGGATTCGCTTGTTATCTGGACCCAAGTAAAGTAACTCCAACAACTTTAAGAACTTGGTATTTACCGGTTTTTTCTTAGCCAACCCCAACAAACCCGAGAAAGTAACAATGATCTGGGACAAAGCGGCAATTAAACTCAGTTTCACACAAATATTTCAACTTGCTGTGCATTTTTTTAAACATTTTATTTAGCTTTCTCGAATAGCAAATTGGCATATTAGGATATATAAAAAAAAAATCTATAACCAAGTTGAGCCAATAATCGCAAGATTTTTAGTGGAAAAATTGTGATTTCAATCGGAAATCGATATAAATTACCAACGCAATTTATCACAGTCGCCAAAGATGTTCAACTGAATAGCATTTAAATAGGCGATTTATTCTCGAATTGTCTCAAAAATAACAAAAAACAAAGAAGTTCGAAGTTAGAAACCGCGACTTAAATTTCGACAACGATTTGCATGGGGAGAAGGTTTTAAAAATGTGTTGGTCAGGCAAAAATTATTAATTCCTTTATACAATGAATTTTGAACGAGTACTTCACAAAATCAAAGTGAGTTCCAAAATTCAAAGACTTTACCAAAAAAGTTATGAGGAATCCCAATAATGGTTTTCGATTCTTTGGGGATTGTATCGTAATTTGTAGTATATGCAAAAAATATGACGATTGAAGTTAGAAATATTTTTAATACTGCGAACAGTGGCGGATTATCGCATAGGCGTATGGAAGCACGCGCTTGGTGCCTTAAAATTTATTCATTTAAAAAAGATCATAATATTTTTGTGCAATAGAACATTAAATTTAAAATTTTTTAAAAATTCAACCTGTTAAATATAAAACATTTATAAATTGGCATTAGTTCAATCATTTTTATAATTGCTAAATAATCGTCGCTAAGAGCGAATAAATAGTACTAGTAAATCATTAGAAAATGTTGATTTCAATTTATAACAAAGATTTACTCTTTTAAAATTTCTTGCCGAATTTATAATGAACATGCGAAATTCGTTTGATCATGTTGAAAAAAAAGCTAAATTATTAATCGACAATTGGAATTATAAGAAAAAGAAAGAGTCAATTTGATGAAGATGAAACTGCCGACCACGACACCATAATGACAGAAAAAGAATCTTTTACGGTGAATGAATGCATAAAAAAATACTATATGATACACTGTAAAAAATTGAAGAAATATTGCCTATGTAAAATGTGAAATGTACTCTGATAATTGAATAAAGTTTACCTTATTTTTGGGGTAAATTTTTAAATACCTGAAATTTAAGGTAAATTTTTTCTTGTAAATGAAACATTGGGATAATAGTTATTAAAAAATGTTTAAATATGCAAGTTATTTTGTCATTATACTCGTTAATTTAAGGAAAAATTACCTTAAACATAGTAAAAATACAGAAGTGTGTGTAGGAAAATTACATCGCTAAGTAAATTTACACCTAACAATGGTGGTAACCTAGTGGCCACCAATACTAGGTGTAATTTTACACAAAATTTTTTTACAGTGTATACAATAGGCTCAGAAAATTGTCCTCTTTCCAATAATGTATAGAAAAAAGTTCAAATCGTGAGGTAAATTAACCAAGAGTAACCAATTTTCAAAACTTAACGCCCGAAAAGTAATACTTTAATAAATAGAAAATAACTTAAAAAAGTTTAGAATTTTTTAAGTATTTTTGTGGTATTTAATAGCATGTGATGTTAAAATAATCAAACTTAACAAAATGTTAAAATAATAAAATTTTAACTATTAAGTAAATAATGCATGCTACGAAGAAACCATAATATACCCTGTTAAATGTGAATTTTTGTCATTTTGGTTTCGTTGAATATTATGGTTTCTTCGTAGTATGTATTATTTACTTAATAGTTAGAATTTTATTATTTTAACATTTTGTTAAGTTTGATTATTTTAATACTTTAATAAATTTCGTTATATAACTACTAAGGACTTGTATGTATTTGGTCAGTATTTAAAAATATTTTTGGTCAGTTTTTTAATGAAATAGTCAATATCTTAAATAAATGGTCGATATTTTAAACAAATGGTCAGTATTTTAAATGAATGGTCAGTATTTTAAACGGGCGTGCATAAATTAGGCACCTTCGCGACGAGCGAGTTATGATGTAAGAGAATCAGTAATTAAGAAGCTTAAGTAGGAATCCCTACCGCGATTAAATGACTAGATTTCAAAGTTCATCCGAGATTTGCCGTGTACTCACTAAAAATATCCCTCTAGACCGGTCCTACTACGCAAAGTGTGCTATACTGATCAAAATATTAGTTACCACAACTAAGTACCTACAAATGTTACCTAATTTTAATGCCGAAGTGCATGTGATTTTATATTTGAGGATTTTGGTATAAAGGTTTTTTTGTTGTACGATAATTTTAAGTTATATAAATTGCTATGCCCCCAGCATTATATTTTTAATTAATTTTCTTTTCAAATTAAACATTTTCTTAAATTTTTAATTTTGTTTCTAATAAAATTTTAAAAATGGTCACGTTAAAAATTATTCGATACCGGTATCGCAGTCCGGCTTATCATCAACAATTTATTTGTTGTTCCTTAAGTAAATTTTAAATAAAATTGAAAACCTTCTACCAATTTTAATTATAATTTTTATATTTTATTCATTTTTATTGCCATCTGTAATCATTCGACTATAGCTTCTGTTTTAATCCTACTTTCAATACTATCCAAAATATCTTTCTTCAAAATCAAATTCAATCCAATTTTAATTATCAATAAAATACTTTCATAAAAAAAAACTTCTTATATTTTCAAACTATCAACTTATTTAATTAATTTTTCGGACTAATAAATCACACGTCCACCATGTCGACCATTTTTGGCAAAAGGCCTCGATAAAAACTCCACTTCCACCAACTTTAATTTTCAAAGTTTTACCTCCCAAAATTTAAATTCAAATATTTTATAAAATTAAAATCAAAATTCATAGCAATTTAACAGGGTAGGTAAAAGTTTGGTTCGGAACATGACAAAATATTTTAATGCGTTAATATAATGACTGCATTATTATTTAAACGTTTATTTGATTTAAAGAAAAATTATTACTTATTTTATTTTTTGTTATACTATGTGTGAATACAAAAAAAATTAAGAGGCCTCAATGGGACTTGCGCTTGTACGTCGCCAATAGCTTAATCCGCCACTGACTGCGAATAGTATTTTTGCACAAGAACATCTCAATTGAGAGTTGTAAAATGTGTTACAATTATGTTATATCTTTCATATTTTGTCAAGAAGAACTTTTTTCATTTAGTTTCTTTTATTTTTTTATATTTCATATTACAACGATTAATTTTTTAAAAATGGTTAATGGTAGCAGTAACATTAATTTTTGACATCAATGTTAGAAATTTGAATAAAATTGTTAACGCTCTATTATTCGTCTATCTGATAAAGGAAATATGTTGAAATATAAAACTTTTTATAAGTGATTTACATTGAACTAACTTTATTTTCCGTTTTATCACTTTTATGTTTTAATTACTATACTTATTTTTAATTTTTGGTATTGTAACAATGTCGTGACAAAAACATCTTTTAATGGAGTAACCCAAGTAAAAATTTGGTAATTGAATACCTAATAAAAGGCAATATAAAAATTTATATAACTTTTCATTAAAAATATTGGTTATTGCTGTGGTTGCGACACAATAATTGCGTGGTACAAAAATACTCGTATGTGTTGTGTCGTAAGCTTTGGGAGATGGCGATCAATGAAATTTTAATAATAGAACTCTTCACCGCTTTCATTCCTAATACAATTTAAATTTTCATAATTTGGTTTAATTTGATTATTCGACGAAGCAAAATTGACTGTTGTAGTGCAATTTCTGTGATCACTTATTCAAAATTGGGTATTAACTTTTCTTGGGAACTAATGAAATTATTCCTTTGTGCTTGATGAACTCACAAACAAAGCTTTTGTGTCCTGTCAGGCTATACCTTAGTTCGTATAAGTCAATCTTGTCCGTTATTCTCTTCGCTAACTTAATTTCGAAGTTGCGCTTGCACGTTTGGAGTGTATTGCGGAGACAATGTAGCAATCAATAGGGTAATGAGAGGACACTATATCTAATTATCGATGCGGTCAGCTCCATCCTCGCCGTCGGGCACAAGACACTACACTTAATGGAACCGTGTAACGCTCACGACCTTCATCCCCTATCGCTCTCACACCCTCATGACGGCATTATTTCCGTCAGAATTGCGTGAATCGCTCATTAGCACCTCGAAAAGAGCTTCACATCGCAGTAACAAACAGGACGAGATTCCTTCAGCCTCACTCACTGTTCATGCCTTGAAGTTGTCAGTATTTTATCAGTTTTATCGTATTGTTAAACTCGGTAATGACTTGGGCGGTCTATTGTTTACAATTTAACGACGATTGATAAACATTAAAGACCATTGTTGAGTCAATCACTGTGGTACAACCAAGGTTCGAATAACGTATTCTTATAACAATCATCTTAACTTTGCGTACTTTTTCTTCTTGCTGACTTGGTGTTTGTGAAATCATCTTAAACAGTTATTAGAATTGCATTGGTAAACACCATTTGAGGTTCTTATTGTCTGAAGGAACAGAAGCACGAGGGAAGTCCACGAGTCCGTAGCTTGCCTGACGGCTTGCTTTACCTGAGTATGCTTATATGTCCCCCACCGGTCCATTCTTACCTTCATGTGTATGTGATCAGTGTAAGAAGCGGAGTCTTCGGGAGAGCACGCGAGATTGCGACAGTGAACTTGATGAATGGACTGATTAAGGGATAATCACCCTCGTATAGCTCGCGTGCAACTAGTGCCAGTGCTACCACAGATAAATTTTCAGTACTGACAGCGATACCCAGTTTAAATCGAATCCTGTTATCTGATCCTCAAGGATAATTAGTGGTTGATACAATAATATATCAATATATAAGTGTGGTATATAATAATCAAGGTCTGTTTTTGTTTTTCTCATGAACCAATTGTTATAGTTTATTTAGTCTGTGCTAATAAGTGAAGTGAATATTATATGTAAAAGTGAAAGAACGAACACCTGTTGGATATTTTAAAACACTATTTGACAATACAATCACTTATTAAGGATATTACAAATTAGATATTGCAATCCACTCGTACTTTAAATCACATCCAAATTTGCTTCTACGTCAAAACAATCAACAGGTAAGATGCGTATAGGTATTCCTCGACGTATACCCACATGGTGTCCGAAGAACCGAACGGTTTAAAAATACTTTTAACGTACGCCAGTGTGGGAAAATTTTAATATGAGAAATTGAAAATGTATTCTAGAGAAAATCATTTAGCAGTACAATGTTGTAAATTCATATGCCTATATATGATTTTACGGTTCATATATTGCATACATTATTATGAGTATGGGACATCATCGTTGACCCAAGATTTATGAACGTATTAGGTATTATGCTTATCTTTGTAGGTGTATACCTAGAAGACATGATTTGAAAATATTGCTTTTCGAGATTATTCTCTCATAAATAAATGCTTTTGCGAGCTTTGTTATATACCTACTTTTATTAAAAAAGCGCATTGGAAATTAAAGTTTTATTCCGTCCACAGAAGATACTTATAGAGATATGGAAATCAGCATCGCAGTGCTTATAACTTGAAAAGGTGACTAACAAAATTTGTACAGGTATTTCAAAAATCAAACTCGATTTTTTTTGAAATTCGTGCAACAGCTTTCGGACGATAATATTTATGTTGTTTCACAGAATAAGCTTAATCATCTCCACCAAATTTAACTTATTTTTCATCAAATTATCATATTGTTTCAATTAACACCAAAAACGCCCAACTCATTCATTATTCGTTTCTAGAAATTCTACAAAAACTGTGAATTAGAACCAGTATTTGATTTTTATTTAAACAATAAAATTGTTTTATGCTAATGTTGTTTACTCATTCATTCGATTTCCGAATATTTGACTCATGGTAAAATAATGTTAACCACTAGCGCCAACCAAACGTCATAAATCCGCGTCCTTCTCATCCATGGAAAACCGCTTATTGGAGATTTGAGGAAGTTTAGCTCTGATGTTTCGCAAAAGTGCCCATAAAATAATCTGGTTTTATTCTGCCTTCCATTGCGAACCATTGATGTGAGATATTATAATAAAATGGTAATAAATAAAAAAACAATTTGAAAACTTTAATGAACGTAGTCGTGCTGATTCTTTTTTATTTTATTTAAACGGCAGCGGTGTTGGTATCTTGCAGTATAATTATCTCGGTGAATGGCATCAGCCAAAAGGTATACCTACCAAATTTATACAGATTTAACTAATCGTCTTAATTATACGTTAATTAAAGTTTTCTGCACGAATCTATAAGTTTATTACTGCTATTATCAAATGCAACAATTGTTGCAAATTAAATAGAAAGTATATGGTAAAAAAATTCCAAAATATTTTCATTAGATACCTACATATACTTACATGTTCATTATTTTAATTTCATAATTGCTTCGATAATTCTTAACAAAAAAACATGTTTATAAAATATTTTTATAATTCAATATTATAACTTGTCGGTATGGAAAAATTTTTTTTCTTTTTGTTTTTTTATTTTGAGGTAACTAGACGTTCGACAATAAATATATTTTTAATATAATCCAAGTAATGGGTTCATAAAAAACATTATCGTTTCAAGTTACTGTAAGTAATTCAGCGGGCCAAATTTGCCATTTTGAAAGAAGGTTACTTGCAAACCTATAACAATCATTATAAATTATAAAAATTTCTTCTGTAATGATGATGAACCTAAAACGACGTATTAAAATTAAAGACGTCAAATTGTTATTGCTAACACATATTAACGAATTTTATGTAGGTACCTACATGAAAAGTAATAAAGTTTGGCATTATTTCGTATATACTAGATATTGCATATTAATTTAACTATCAATCATTTTTATGTTAGAATGCTTCTTATGTAAGTAACTAATAATTATATTAGTAATTTCTCTAGTCAAATTTTACACTACAGTTACTTTACATTGTAGTACCTCACTACGTCATGATCACTTCCAAAACATTCTGGTTCATCTATTTCGGTTTTTGACCATCCCATTTATTGATGCGTAATTTAAGCTAGTTTCGTGGATATGAATTTGGTGAAACAATTGGAAAACGGAAGGATCATGCAGATTTTGATAATTTGAACACATTTATATTAAATTAATCTGCAAATTTAATAAACAATTTTCTTTATTAGTGGTTTAATTATTAATGGCTCCGTTACAAAATAAAAGAAAAAAATTAATTTATTCGTTTTCAAATAATTCCGGTAATTGTAATAAATTAATTCATTATAAAATTGATCTTGCAGGTAATTGGACTAGACATTTTGTAATAAAATCGCTTGGGTCAAAATTGTATAAATTAATTAAAAACATTTTCAAGATAATATAATAGGTACAATCACTTCTACTAATTTACCTGTTTTATAATTTAGCTATTTGAAATGTTAGGTCGTGATAAATATTATTCCTTGGACAACACTAGTTGACAACCTAACAATGCTAACAATGATACAATCTTAAGAAAAGGTTTTATCCAATGATGTCTGAGGCAACGAGAAGTAATTTAAGCTTCTTGTCAAGCATTTTCTTATTTTTAAATATCAACGAATTCAAATTTAACGATATCTGATGCTCACCAAGAAATAAAAATACTTTTATAGTACGCACCGCAGAATAGCAGATAATTCGTTCTTAAATAAGTAACAAGAATTTTTTAATTATTATAAAACTACAAAAAAAATTGCATTTACCATTTTCTTATAATACAATTTTTAAATCTAAAAATCGATTTACCTTATTTGCCTCTTCGTATATGTGGCATCTACTCATATTTTAATTTAATTCAATTAAAATTATTTACTTCAATAATAGTTTCATTGTGGTGATAATTTTATACAATAAATTATCACATCTTTACACATTTTTATAATTAATTAACTTAGCAAACATTATTTTTCTATTGCAACTAAAGCGTATACCTATATGCCAACTTCTAAACACGCATCCCCTAATTATATTTTTTTAATTGTTTAATTAATTTAAAATAAGCAAATAATTTAATTAACAGTGTTTCAAAAATTCTGCCATCTCCACAATCTAATAAAATTTCTCTCTGAACATCAAATTGTATTAAATTGTACTAAATTTCTTCTAATATTAATTTGTCAACTGTGTAAAAACCTTTGTTATTAAATTTTAATTAATTATGCATTTTTTTTCTCATATTAACTTTCCATCTTCAATCTGATGATATGTCTTGCTTTCCTTAACATACTTTTACTTTAATCTGTTCTAATGTCACTTTAAAATTTTTTCTTTTCTGTTACCGTCCTTTTTCCGTTATAATATAGTGTGCGATTAGTAAAAGAAAACATATTTTTTCGTAATTTAGTTAGAAAACCATGTTAGGATATAAAGCACTCAGGGGTAAACACTGCTCCTGCTCCGATCTCTTCTTTGCCTCCCCATTTAAAGTTTGATTAGTGATTATTGATAAATCTATATGACATAACTAAAAATTAACCCAGCAACGTCGTAGACTGTCGACTTACTGTTTTTATTGGGTTCTTATCTCTTCAGTCTTCATCGCTGCGGTAAATTTTTGTTCCTTTGCATAGATTTGAGTAGAAAGAAAACCCATGTAGAAGTAAATTTTACATCAAATTTAGTAAATTTGCTTCAAGTAAGTAATATTCACATGGAAATTAAATTTGCACTTCAAATGCAAGTATTATACATAATTTGCCAAGCAAAATCTCTATGTGGATTAAAATCCATATCTATCCTTCTTTTAGTAAAGCACTTTCGATTGGTTCATTTTAAGTTACTAACTTAAAATAGTTAAAATAGTGATCGGGAAGTAACAGGTCTGTGCGGCCTTCAAGCCGCACAACTTGGGCAATAATTTAGTTTACTAATTTTGTAAAAGATTTGCGTTGCGTAAATAGTTACGATTACCTAGAAATTCGCAGTGAAACATTTAGTAAAAATATCATATTCTCTTTGCGAGAAAAGAACGAACTTGAATCTAGATTTATTCTTTCATTCTTAAGTCTTACGTTAAGCGCTATATTTAAATATAATTTCTTAAGGACTCTCTTGAGATTAATTTAAACGTAATTAAACAAACATATAGTGGACTAGTTTAGACTATTACGTCTTCATCAATAATTTACAAAAAGTGAATAATAATAAATAAAATTTACTTGTGGACAATTTGTTTATTTAATTATACTTATAGTATTTAAGTATAACCTCTTGATGCTACTAATTGTGCATTAATTTGTAAGATCTCATCATCCTGATTTAAATCTATTAAATATATAATTTTTAATTTAACTAAATTTGAATGTATTATTTAAAAAATTTGGTTTAATTAATATTTAAAATGAACTTATTATAGGTATAAAAGTATGTAGTGTCGCAATTCACTTATATTCTAATTATTATCTTCATTAGTCACAATTTTTCATATTATTTCTTTCAATCATATTGATGTTTAGTTGGCTTATATGGCCTTTTCTATTGCTTCCCGGTAGTATCCCTGAAATGCAAGTATTTCAGTCAAAAATTAAATCCAAAAACTTGAAAATAAATCATAAAACTAACGTTTACAATTGCATCTTTTTTTTTTAATTTTATCTCAATCGGAAGTTAATTCGGTACGAAGTAAAAGAGAGTTACATCATTTAATTACATTAATTTATTTTTTATATGATCATATAAAATACTAAATATAAATATATTATGTTTAATAATATTAAATGTAGGTATTTTTATAAATTATACATTAGTCATATTGAAAACACACAGAAAACAAAATATACATTAAAATTAGGGTATTTACTATGGATTATTTACATAAATAGATTAATGAATAATAAGAAAAATTTTACTTTAAAAATTATTTATTTTTTCGTAATCTTACGTTTAGGCTCTGTGTGTAGCTTCCAATAGAGAATAAAATTAAAGATAGTTTAAAAATCAAGTAATAAAATGTTTTTTGATGTTTTAACAACCGGTTTCGTTAAATAGCATCTTCAGGTTCGGTATATTAATGAAACATAAAATTTTACTTTTATACAATATTTTAATGAATTAAATTTCACGAATTTTTAAATTTTTTAACAAAATAACAATGGCATGCAACTTGATTACAATAATAAATGGAGATCCGAATTAATTTAATAAAGTCTAGCTAACTTAAAAAAATTACATTAGGATTTTATTATCTATTAATTAATCTAAAGTTGGTACTAAGAAAATTTTCTCATTCTGTATATAATTTGTAAATTTAGAACCATAATACGCAGATTCCTAATTAAAACACTATTTCACTGATTAACTTTTCTTTGGGATGAATTTATTTTAGAAAAACCGAATTTTTAATACTAAAATATTAAATTTATAGTTTTATGACGTTTTTAAGTGCTTATTAACTAGGTGAACAGATAGTAAATTTAAGTTTTTGACAAATTTTGTAATTAAAATACCATACCCCTGTGAAAAGTAATAAAGTTTTAAGTACCAAATCATAAAAACGTTTCGTGAAAGTAATTGAACAAAATTTCCTAAATTTATTTTTGGCAAAAAATTATTCAGTAAAAAAATTTTATTTAAGAATTTTTCCATCAAATTTTGCTTACCAAAATTAAATTTATTTTCACATCTAAGCATAATAATATAGATTTAGCAAAAGTTAGTTTTACGTGCTATTTTTAGGTTAAATTTAGTAAAAAGTAATTTATTGTTTTAGTACTCGAATAGGCAACTTATTAAGTGATAGGTAAAGGTAATTAGTGTACTTACCTGCAATTAGATGCAGTGGAGAGTGTGGTGGTGTGTGAATCGACGGAGCGTCTCGACGCTTGTATCCTTACGTCTGAAAGCTAGCGGTTGTCACCGTGTGATTTACATTGCTTCACCTGCTCTTCCGCTTCATCTCGGCCCACTTGCAGCATCCGGTTGCACTGTTCTATCTATTGACTTTTTACAAAAATGTATGCACCTTGAAGATATTTACGGATTTATTCATTGAAAACACTTGTTCAATATTCGAAATAAAATAAATTAATATTTTATTAAAGTAACGAGCATTTTAATTAAAATTAAAGTTATTTAAAATATTTTAAAAGAGTATGAAAATTGATTGTGAACGTTTCATTGTATAGATAATAATCCCCTAAGAGCGATTTAAAATCGACGTAATTACGTCTATAGAAAATGTACGATCGTAGCAAGATGCAAGTTATTGTGTAGGAATTTCGAGTTTGATGTTAATGTCCTTAAACGCCCTAGTTTTGTAAAAATTTATGTGTCTTAAAATTTATTAGAGAAAGCAAGTGAGCTTCTTCAAAAAATGAGATAAATTAAAATTGCTACTAGAATACTTTTTTATGAGCAAGTCGATAACAACGAGTTTCTAATTTTCTGTACATTCCTATTAATACGGCTAATAAAACTGGACGGCAGATACTCGTAAGAAAAAAAAACACAATCAGGTCTTAACGTTTTCCACTTTCAAGTCGTATAGGTAGGTATAAGTTGGCCATTCTTGGATGATGGCTATTATATCCTCAATTATGCTACTGCCGGAAGACAACAACGGTGTACATAAATAAGGAAAAGTATTAAAATAATCCACTAAATTAACTTTATTTTGTGTGTAGTGCAAAGCAATTAAATTTTATATGCCATACTCGACTTTTTAAATCGTTTATCTTATATTAGGTGTATTAATTGACACATTTTTACCTGAAAGTTCACAATGTTACACAGGTGCCCACCTAGCTTTACTTACATAATAATAGTAAAAACTATAAATTTTACTAACGAATACATTATTTAAACCGTTTTAATGGACTTATGATTTTAATTTACTCTGAAGACGACTTTCCATGCCGTAATTCATGCGGTCAAGTTTTTGGAAACTATTCTTTGCCTCTGCTCGCGATTTCCTGTTTACACTTACGCTTTATTTGATAACTTTGCTAGCACAAGCCAATTTGTTTAAATTGTTAAAGCGTGTAAGCACAGCTTTATAACCGCAATTTTAACTGAAATTGCTGTTTTTTTATTTCAATTATTTCATAAAATTTACGTGTAACTTTAAAGCTTTTTTGCTTGAAGAAATTAAAGATGCAGAAATTAAGTATTTGAGATGATATTTAATTAAGCACAATTAAATTGTTGTTCTTTGTGGAGGCATCCGCATGGGTATTAAAGCTCGATGTTATATCTCGAATAGTCGTTTCTAATTAATTACGCTTTTATATCAATCCAACCTTTTTCTAAATAAAATCGATTTAATAAATTAGAATTTTTACAGAATGTAGGTAGGTTTGAAACCACAATCCTAATTAGATGAAGATTGTTATAAGGAGCACATAAACAAATAACGAGATTGAACGATAGATTTATACAGTTTAACGAACTTATGTTGCGTAAGAAATTTTTATAACTTATTATTACTTACATAGTTAATTAAAATAATAATTAATTAAGTCGTATGGGTTGAGAATGGAGTAGTGGAGAAGTTGAGCACGCTCTCGACTATTTCATTTTGATCTTGATTGCAGATTTACCAGCCAACATAACATCACAATTTCAAAGCAAAGTCTAATAAATAAAATTAATTGAACTTTTTAATTTATTGAGCTTTTTTAATTTATTTAGTGACAGTTTTAATGGTTTAATTATGAGTAGCAGTGCATTGTCTGGAATTGTTGAAATAGTTTTCTCTTAAAAGCTCTCCTTAAAGATACAGAAGTTATTTATATGGTTCAGGTTATGATTATAATTACTATTGCGATATAGTTAATTAATGCAATTATATGAAACCTACTGAAAACTTTTATTTAGCGTTTGAAGAATTTATCTTGAAATGCAGAAATGGAATAGTACTATGCGTGTATAACAAATAACAAGTCAAGCAATGTAAAAGTTGAAATAACTTGATAGAAAGAATTTATTGTATTTAGGTATCTAATTTGCATTTCTTAACTCATAAAATACAATGGATCATAAAGAAATTAAACGCAGCATGTGTTATCACGTATCATTAGACATTAAACTGTGATAGAAGAATAGTTACTGTCTGTAAATTTGTAGACATGTACAAAAAGAGAAAAAAAATTACCTACATCAAAGTTAAACAACATAAAAAACTAATCATAAACCAAGCGTGTGAATGTGTCTAAATGATGAGGTACAAGCATTACATTTTGCAGTTGAATATACTGCTCAATCTGAACTGTAAACGTGACTATCTCCAAAATCGTTCCAACTTTGGTTTGGCGATGCGTGATGGTTTCAGCCTCCTACCATATCATGATGCAAGCGACCGTTAGGTTATACACCTGATCCACGAAGAGGCCGTCGGTGACCTCTTTGACGTCACACATGTCCATTCTTCCGGGTGACCTTGAACGCTCTCTTATTATGATGACCGATCTCACTTCTACCTGACAGACATCATCACTGTCAGCCACCGTTGACTCCATAAAATTATTATTTATGAATCACATTCATTAATAATACAAATGAAATCAATAACTTCTTCATACCCATTTCTTTAAATTGGCGAGACTTGCCCAACATCTCGCCGAATACGTATTTTTTTAATTTTCCATTGTTACGCTTAATAATAACGAATACAAGCAGATGTAAATTCTGTAAATAATTAAAATTGATCTGCAGGTGCTTATAAATTTTACGTAATAATCGATGGTGTTACTTTCACTCAGAATTAAAACCACTATAATAATTGCTGGAATCAACTCACTCACATTTACTAATAAGGCGACAATACAGTTCCACTGTCGTCAATAAATTATTTATTTTCTTTTTTTATGTTTATGTATTTATTAATTAGTTTTATAAAGATTTCTTTGTAATAAAACTAAATTTTAATTTAATTTATTAAGTCATCGATTGTAACAAATGAGGTCATTCCGCAAAAGAGCTCTAGACGTTTTGCCAACGTCTCCGATCAATTATTAATTAAAATATTTAATTTACGTCATGATTTCCTTGAAAACGAGACAATGGGCCGAAAATGAGACTGCTCTGATAAAAACAAGAAGTATAACACTAGCAATATACAGGTTTCGAGTAAAAAATTGAAACTTTCGACGGTTAAAAAGATGTAGATAAGTTTTAATTGATGTATAAGTATTAATATAATTATTTTAATTATTTCTACAAACTGCAGCTGCTCACAAAACATCTTTTGTTATTATTTCAATCAATCATTTATAAATATTTAATTAACGCAAATTTTTAGCATAACTTAAAACGCTAAAAAAATTAGTTCAGTTTATTCACTTTTTTACGTTGAAAAACTTTAAAAAAATATTTTGAAATCATCGTCTTACAATTTTTAAGCAACGTCAATTTAACATTAATTAATTAAACATAAAAGAAATATAATACTTTCTCAGCAATATAGCTGGATGTGATCACCGATTGAGTTACAGAACCGAAATTCCGAGTCAAAATCGCGGGCACCACGAAATTTCACATACTTACTTCACATAATTTTATTGCTATTAAATTAACATTTATAAGTTAATACTTTTTTATATTAATACCATACGATTACTGTGGGAGGGAGAGGGAGTACATAATACTCCGCAGATACTTTCATGCGTCCTTCCAGACGAAAATGAGTGATCACAAATTTTCGGATTGTGATCAAATCAAGTTTTTTTTTATCAGCCTTTTTAGTTCACTGCTGGACTATCAGCCTCTTTCTCTATTGAGAAAGGTTACAGCATTTAGACCCCACGGTTGCTTAGGCCGGATTGGGGAATGCCTGTAACCCTGTTTTTTAATAATTGATGGTGGCAGTCATCAACTCAAGAGGACCACCGGCTTTACGTGCCTTTTGAAGCACGGAGACGATCATAAGAAAGTTTAGATACTTCCCGGATTCGAACCGGGTACTTTAATGTCAGCACTTATTCAGCTAACAAACTAGGCTAATGACCATCTCAAATCAAGTACTTAAAATCAAATACCAGTAACCAATTTTAGTATCGACATATCAACGTGCTCCAGAAGAGAAGGGGACATAGCTAACATGTCCATATAAACTTTAATCATTTTATCATCTCTTCATGTCCTCTTCATCTCTTCAATTGTTACAAAATTTAAATTTAAAAAAAAGTTCCTTTTTTACTTTTTAATTCCTAATATTTCACAGTATACCGACAAATGCACTAACATTCAGGTTTACATTTTATGTATCATTGGCAATTTAATTTTACTAGGGAGTCTTTAAGATATTAATTAATCTTGGTAAATAACCGTCTACTTTATATCATGAACTGAAACAGAAAAGCAGTTTCTTAGTAAATAACAACGTTTTATGTAAAGAAAATTTATTCGGAAAAGAAATACAAATTAAATCGTGGTGTTATAATGAAAAAATACTTACATTTTCATTCTTATAAAATTGATTTGATGCAAGAGCTGTAAGAAACTAACCATAATCGACAGTAAACTAACAGTTACTGGTAAGCGCTATCGTGCGATGTTTAAAATTATTCTTGCACATTAAATTCATCGACTGTGCCTGTAGGACATAAATGATTCTAACTAATACCGCAATATCACATGCACCAGAGCCACAATTGAAAATTTGCGTGAAATGTTTCCTAAACGAATAAAGTCCAAAAGTGGAACTATTGATTGGACGTAGTTATGCAGAAACTGTCCATCCCACGTTAAAAAAATGAACTCGCATCAGAGTTGTATATTTTACATTAAAATTCATATATTATAAGTCATTCTTTATTGTTTAACGCAATCACTTGTCTAAATTGTCATTCCGTGATATATTGTGAAGATGTAAATGGTCTATAGCTATACGAATAATAATAGCAAGATATGGGTAAAAATGGTTACGAAGAGTAGCCTTAATCTTGAGCTTAGTCGACTTAATTCACATACGAATCACACATCAAATTATGTGGGCAGAAGAATAGAGCCATTGGTTCTTAAAGACGTCGATTGCTAAACAGAAATTTCTGGGTATAGTAACAGCTTTATTCCAATTTTTTCCCTCGGCAGGCAATAGCTAAACACCATCTACCAAGTTGATACCCTTATGTTGGATGAAGGACTCTAAGTGAAAAAGGAAGAGACACAAACAAAATAAATTATGTAATATATTTATATATAAGTTATCTTATTTATTTATATACATCACAGATAGTAATTCAACGGTTAAATAAACCATTTTACAGAATTGAGTTTACAGCGAATTTACCAAGTCAGTTTTTGTACCAAAAACATGCTTAAATGCGGCAATATTCTGACGAAAAAAATTAAACTCGGCATTATTACATCAATTAGCAAAGTTAGCCAAAAGACACATTTTAGCCATAGCCGAATGCTGACCAAAATTGGATCTGTGAAACTTCTCAACCAGTAAATTACTGGATCTCAGTTGAAATACTGTAACAATTCTGGACAATCGATAACGCCATTTAGAATTTTGAACAAAACTACCAGATCATTAATAGATCTCCTTACAGACAAAAGCCTAAAACCAAAATACTCAATTGGAGAAGTAAGATATATGACTTCTAAAACATAACAGCTTAACAAATCTCTTCTGGATCCTCTCTAGTCCACGCTAGACACATACGAGAGACACTACACTGAAGAACAATAGTCTATAGTAGGCCTCACCAGGGATGAGTAAATCACAGTAAGTCATCTGCAAAAAGAAGAAACTTGGAGTACCTAAAGGCAGTGTACACATCGTTAATATACTGTCGTGTTTCAAAGGGATTCGCATCACCCTGTGCATTTTGGTAAAATTTTATTTTAATAAGTTGAAATTAGAGCATTGTAAAATTTGAGAGGTGGGGCGAATCGAAGAAATAGAAGGGTTTTTGCCAAGTTGACCGCCCGTGCCGGTTGTTGATTTTTGACTTTGTGAAATATTTTGAGATTTTGTAATTTGAGATTGTGAGTAACATTTTAATTGGATTTAAATAAAGTGATTTTATGCGTTCCCATTATTGCGTTGTTTTGGATGATTATTTTTTGATATTTGAAGTTATTGGAATTATTTTTGATATTTTGTGATGATTTGCTACCGAATAGTATTGATTTGATTGATTTGGAGGAACAATAAAGTCGATTTGGAATATGTAAATATGAAATTGGAAAGTTAAAACTAGATTCGTAGGCACGAATGTGCAAAGAGATAAGCCGTCGATTTGGATAAGCGAAAATTAAAACTTCGATCTCTTGAGCAAATTATTAAAACTTTTACATTGGATTTAACTTACGTGCGATTTAATAATTATATTTGTAAAACGATTTTTTGTATTGGAAATTTTATTTTGAGAACCCACCCTAGGATAAGAAGGTCTCATCTCCCGCAAAGAAGAGGCTGGTCAGGAGCACTTTTAAGTGTACGTGAGAAAATCAAAAGAATTTTGAAAATATCACAATAATACATCAAAGACAAAATATCCTTACGTTGGATGAGGGACTCTAAGTGAAAAAGGGGGAGACACAAACAAAATAAATTATGTAATTTATTTATATTATATAAGTATCTTATTTTAAAAAACTATTATCTATTACTACATAAACGACATTTTTATTATTTTAAATGATATAAAAAGACATAAGAACCCACGAATACCAAACGTATCTAAATCTCCAACGCAGGTGAACTTCGATAGTGCCATATTAGCCAAGAGAGTCTTTGCAAAGACTAATTTTAAATACAGCAAAATTATAATTCTGCCAGCATTAGCGTTCCATTTGATTCTACGGTGCCTGCACCTTAAAAATATATCTTATTGTTATGCTTTGCCAGCTACCGGGCACCACATGTCAGGTGTTCTAATTAGCTTTATGTTCTAGTGTTATCGTTGCGTATTTTAACGTTGTATGACATAATTGGTCAAAAACAGGCTTTGTCGATATGTGTTTTGCCTTCGATGTTGAGAAATTGGATGTTCCATATAGCATTCCTCTAGTAACCGTCCTTTGAAGATCATCTTGCATTTTTGCTTTCAGTCCGTCAGTTGTCTATCTATTTCGGAAACCATGGTTATATTGTTGTTATCGAGATGCAGAGCTACTTCAAGTTTTTCTCTTTTTTTTGGGCATTAATACGAATTATGTGTGTCTAAATTTGAATCTGGTTAGTGCAGTCCCTAAATTTGTCTAAGACTTCATATTTCACTTAGTAAGTAAGAACTTTTGTAGAATTTTAATTGGATTACGTGGCAGTCGCGGATAATTTTATATTGCACTTTCCAACAGTAATTTGTTGATTACCATTATTAAAGCAATAATTATTAAAATTTCAAATATTTCATTGTAAACGAGTAAAACTGTTATATGTATTACATATGTTAATAGGTATGTAGTATAGTGGGTAACAAAGTGAATTTAATAAAAACTGTTTTTTCTGTTGCAACACTGCCATTGGAAGGATGAAATCGTTTGAGCGTGTAAACAACAATATTATATCTTGGACAGATATTCTGTTATTGCTCAGACCAAGTACTCGATTAAAATTTTTATTTGCGTGTTATTATTTTATTATTTCTTACCCGAGTAAGTACCTTTCACTACATCATCTCTTAGAGCATCTATTATAGTTAGTTATAAGTGAACTGTATAAATCGAAATTAATAGTTTTATATTCGTACTTAAATTTTATTATTGTGAAAGGGCATTTAAAATTATTTATGTACCTGTATTATATTACCTCACAGCCACTACTTAATAAAACAAAATTATTGCATGAAAACTAGCACCGATGTTCTTTCTCTGCCATACATTGTCTCATGCTGATATGAAAACACAAAGTTACCCGCAACATGAAAACAACAATACGAGAACATGAACATATCTCACACGCCATGTCGTAAGTACACAAATACATCATGATCTTAACAGCGAAACTAATCGCGGCCCCCCGACAAGAGATTGATATTTTTTTTAAATGCACATTGCAGTCAACGAGTGTTTGTTCGAGATGATGTGCCCTGACCTTTATCACATGCTGGGCTGTCCGTCCGTCGGTCACTCACGTGTGTGCAATACCCGTTAGTTTGTGTCATGTAACTTAACGTATTGACTTTGATTAGATTACATAACTTTAAACCAAATTTTTAAACAATCACGACTACCATGCAAAACCAGTCACTATTAATAATAAAAATAAATAAAATAAATAAATTATAACTTATAACAATGAGATGGGCAGACTGGTAGTTAACTGTTTTATTCATCTAACAATTTTTATTTAATTAATCATATTCTGTTCGACCTCAAATCGATGTCGTAAACCAAGATGGAATTTGTAACAATGGTAACTTTCACACAGTAAATGCCATTATTCGAACAAATTAAATAATAACAAGGGCACATTTGCAAAAGGTACATTCGCCATAACTCAACAGTGTCCACGATTTAGTACCATCATCACCAAGTTTTGTATGTATGGTAAGAACACTTTTTTCTTCTTATACGACAAATCGGGAAAAAGTAGGCCAAAATAATTAAAATCGTTAACTTATCGATAGTCAATCCTAAAATAACCGTTCAATTTTTATACTTACAAAATTAAGTTAATCCAAACTTAACAAAAAACCGTTCTTAAAGTTGGCGTTGTCAGCAAAGTCAATAATGTGAATGATTGATTACTTGTTGACAAGGTACCTATTTTAAACTAAAATTTAAATTATGATTTTCTGAAAAGTTATTAATGAGTTATTTGTAAAAGTTTTCACATAGTGTTCAAAATTAGAAACTAATTGTGATGGTGATAATTTGAAAACTTTAATTAAGACTCATTTATTTTATGTTTTCCTTACGTTAACATTCTACAATCTATAATTATTGAAAATATTTTCTTCCTCTTTTCCGATAAATTTAATAAATTTGCATCGTTAAAATGATTTAGGAAGAGAATAAAAATTTAAATTGATGTCTGTCTACGACAATCTAATACTTTCAACAATGTTTTTGATATCCATGCTTCCACATTTTAGCTTTTAATGCGGAGTTGAAGTAGAAAACTTTCGACTCGATTTGATGTAGGCAATTTTGGCGGATTATTTATTTATTTGTTATTCTAGTAGGTAGCTCCTCTTCTGATTTCTTACGTTTTCGAAATATTTTAATTTGGTTCGTCAAAAAAAATTTAGTTTTTTTTTTTCTAATTTGAACCAACATAAATACAAAAGGCGGTTTGGGAGTTATAAATGTAGTTTTACCGATATGTGTATTTTAATAATGTAAAGAAAATTAAATAAAAATTTATAGAGATCACAATATACATAATGCATATAGCAAAATAGCTTCTTAGACAAGAATCGCTCCAAGTCAGACCGGAACACCGAGATTATTGGATTGACATGGAATCGCTAGTTCGTGACGAGAATGTACTAGACTCACCTTGCCTTCAGATACACCATTAATAGGCTTCACCTTCTGAAATCAAACATTTGTACTTAATAATCAATACTTTTGCTTTCAATTAAGAAATTCCATCTCATCAGAAAATTGAACATAATGAATTTATCTGAAAGAACAGTTAGGAAAATTGTAAAAGGAAAAGACCAAACTTTAGTTTGCTTATGTATGAAGCTTTTTATCCTTAACAGGCTCAAGTTGGAGCAAACGCCACATGACAGCGTTCCAACAACATTTCGAACAACTTCTAATAATACTAACGCATACCGTATTTAGCTACCTGTTTATTATATAATTGGACAATGCCAACATTAACCATTAACGATAAGACTTCTCAATGTATACTACGTTTTTGATTAATTACCCAAGAATTTCAATTTTAATTTTAAATGTTTTAAACCATTTAAGAATAAGTTGATGTAATTGGCAACATATTAGGGTACAATGAACTTGATAGACACTGGGAACTTACATATTATGTGATTATGTTATTAAAATTGCATTATATTTGATCTTAAACTTTATACCTTTTTGATTTTGTAAATTTGCCACTTTTTTATTCCTCACGAATTGTCTAAACGAATAACATTTTTTGCTCATTTTAAAGTACCACTATTGTTTTAATAAATTTTTTTCTTTTTTTTTTCCTTCCAATTAAATAATATTAATTATGAGGTAGTGCGAGAATACCTTACAAGTACGCGATGTCGCGATACATTAGTGACAGATATTAGAGCCGCATCCTCTACTTCGTATTTAATTAGCTATGTGAAAGTTCAGTAAAAGATTACTGAGTTAGCACGAAGAGAAAATTTTCATCAATCCGTAAAACATTGTTATTATTATATCGCAATATGCTACCTTCGATTTGCATTTGGCATCGCGCGCACCATCTATGCGTGCTACTGTGATTGATATTGTGCAACTTTATGAAGATCAACAAACCATTTAAGTTTAGGTCCCAACCCATTGTTGGGGATTTCCCTGAAAATTACAATAAACTCTTACGTTTGTCGATCCGTAAAAATAAAAGTATACGTAATGTATGTATAGGCAATATGATTTCGCAACTTTATTTACAAGTTGTTTACAAATTAAACAAATCAAATTGTGCGTTTCATTAGAGCAGTTTAGTGCCCACTTTATCAACTATAAACAACTATTATAACTGTGCACCGCGGTTTTATTATAGTAACAACTCTTCAGTGAAAGTAAGTCGGTCTTTCAAAATAATACATAGACGGTTGTTATATACCTACACTTATGCATAAAATTAATAATCATATGTGAAAAAATCTCTACTACATGTAAATGAATACTATTTTCAATTTTATGTTATTACTTCGTCATATTGTGAAATACAAAATCACCTTAACCATAAGCTCCATGTATTGTATTTTTATATAACTGTATTCCATTCACTATTATGACAATATCGATATGGAATATAGTAGATATAAATTAAAAGTTAAATGTCACATTTTTAATGGAAATTTTTTCGGTATTCTTTCAAATTTTAAATTTTGTGTGTTGATTTGTAAATATTAGTTACGCAATTTCTCATATTGAATAATTTAACGATTATTAAACTTTGTTTACGATGTGCGGTGTGTTCTGGTCATATCACATGTTAAGATTCTTAAATTGGGAAAATTAACACAATATTGACTACCGAAAATTGAAAATTATAACATTTTGGTAGCACTGATCTAGACTAGAAGACTATGATATAAGAATAATGAACTTAAGACAGAAATTAAGTTGAAATGCTGAAGTAAAACTTAATTTAGAAAGAATTGAATTTTGTTAGTATAAGTCCAAAAAAGCGTGCGTCATCTATTCATTGCTTGCAGCAGCACAATATCCGGAAATATAATCAGATCAACGCTACGACAATTTGCTTCAATTTTATATGATCTCTACGCTTTAGCGAGCGTGGTCTGCATTTTCCGAAAAAGACCACGGATTCATTCGGTCCGCTATTCGATCTATTTTATAATGTGTCTTACTTATTCATTGCACACAATCGTATCAATAATTAATGAACAGGGGTCAGACTGGCCTTTTAAAAAAGACCCTTCTTTATAGTTCCTTCTCTGTAAATAGGTTGTTTTTGTTTGATAACTTTGTTTGATAGCTTTTTTACGGGTACACTGGGGCATAAATTTAAAATTATGTACTTAAGTAAATAAACCACAAAGCTATTCTCTTAAAAATACAAACTGAAAAACTTAAAAGTATTGGGCAATATATCAATTTTATTTCGATCAAATTTTTATGATCATAAGTTATTTTACATTAAATTGCGAAACGGATAACCTTATTTTTTGATTATCGTTCCATTGTCTTATATTAATTATTATAATTTTTCTTTGAACACAAATAATCATTTGGGATAGAGAAAATTATACCAGAGACGTTCAACACTTCTTATACCAGCCACCGAAATAAGCTAGCTTACAATACAAATAACTATCTCCGAACAACAAACGCGCAATATTTTTAACGTTTTTTTATAAAAAGTTTCTATTTTAACACCAAATAATTATAGTACAAAGTTAACTAAATAAGACTAGTAATACACTGAAGATTATTATGTTTGTACTTGTACATAGTACCTACTATCCAGTTATCGAGGTTCTACTGTATTATGCGAAAGTAATGATAAGCATAATATTATTTATTGTTAAAAAACAACACAACAGTTATATTATTTGTATATCAAGGCTGGCTAGTATACTTTGCCGCAGGAATGCGAAGAATCATCCGAGAGCGGCAAAATTCTTTCTGTTCGTGGTGTACACTACACACTATTACTTATATGACTAAAAAAACTCAAACAATGTTATAATAATTGCATTGCTGACATTTAAATACTTATTAAATATTAATTTAAATTTTTGTATAAACAGATAAGCAATATGATTCAATCTTGGAAGCTATAATCTTGTGAAGTAAACCTTCGCATAATTTTAAAATGCTGTAGTTTGAAAATTGGCTTCCAAAAACTATTTAAAAATTGGTTTAAGTGCGTAGATAGGCGAACAATTAAAATTTGAGTAAAACAGCAAAATTAGAAAGAGTTATGAAGAATTAAAAAAAGCATAAAAATGTAACAAAAAGAAAAGAATTAAATATTGAAGAACGTTAAAGTTAAAGTTATTAAGGATTTGCGTATGTAATGATAAAAATAATATAAAGGAATTAGTCAGTGGCGGTTGGTACGAGAAGAGCGATGCGCACGTCACACAATAATTACCAAGTCAGGCAATTAAAGACAGGTAAAAACGCGAGTTTTAATGGCTTCAAAATGTAGTAGAATAAAATTGTTCCTCTTATAGCAAACTACGAGCTGCCGCTGGAACTGGTGAAATAAATTCACATTCCGCTACATTTTAGGCAATAACCCAAATATCATTGGAAAATGCTAGGTAGTTTATTTTTTAAGTGTCTTACACTGTGCAATGTGTGGCGATCGATTTGACCGAAGTTTGGATGACTTCTGTGAAATATATTGAAATGATATAATCTCGTAGAGATTTTTCAATTAGTTATTTTGCCTCAGGTTAGCTATGGATTGCGGGTACTTAGGATAATTTTAGGGCGAGGCTTTTAGCGTTTCCAAAATAAAAAAATAAAATATAAAAATTTCCAATCCAAAAAAATAAAACTTTTCGAAAAATAATGAATAATTCAAATCCAAATTAATTATAATGTAAAATTTTAACCTTCTTAAAAGGGATCTAAGTTTTGATTTCCAACTATCAAATCGCCTTGTTATCTATTTCAAACATTCGTTCGCTCAAATATAATTTAAATTTTCCAATTTTAAATTCATATCGAAATTAATAATTTTAACTGCCCTTTCCAAATTAACCAAATCAATCAAATTTCTTTCTTTCTCCTAATTCCCCGAGGAAGACCTAAATATATTCAACTATAAGTATTTGACTTTCAATGTTCAAACATTTAATACCAAAAAGAAAGACTTACATGACGAGCAAAATCTTGGACCTTATGAAAAGAAGAAGACAGGTGAAGAACATCGACACAGCGGGATATAGAAAGACACAAAAATTTATTATTAAGAAAAAAAGAGAAATGTGCAGAAATAGAAATGCTTCAGCTTAAGCATGACATCTTCAATATATACCGATAAGTAAACTAACGCACGGGAAAATGTAAAATAAGGACAATAGGCAAAGTAATAGATGACGACGGAAAGATGATAATAGATCATATCCACCGTAGTTAAAATGCCTGGAAAAGATACATAAAGCAACTGTTTAATGATGACAGATCAGATAAACCCACAATAGAAGAGAAATCAGAACCAACTCTTTTGATAGAAAAAATGAAGGCGGCTATTAAAGAGTTTAAAATTTGAATAGAAAAAGTAAGAAGCATATTCATCAAAACGACTGCACTCTTCGAGAGTCATAACCTGATGGTAGAAACAAAACGAGAATGATGAGATGCTACGTTTTCTTGGTGTTGCTCAATGATGTAGATTGTAGAGGTGTGAACGCTCACAGGTAGTGAGATGAAAAACTATTTTCTTTTTGCGGGGAAAAACAATCTTTTCTTTACACTCTGGATAATAAAAACTAATCAGCTCCTCTTTGGTGTAGAGAACCCTAAGTGATGTTATAACTAACTGATTTGATGCGGAAGCGAGAGCGAGGTTTGATAAAACTTTTCTTTTCAAGTCCACTTCTTCAGAAAAAAACATACATAAGAATATCAGACATTTATTTAATTTAATATTATAAATCATAAAAAAGGATTATAGAACGGCACGGAAACAACATATAGACAGAATGGACCAGACTAGGTTACCAAAGCAAATGTTCCAATACAGGCCGAAAGGAAAACGAAGTGTGGGCCGCCCCAAAAAGAGATGGAGCGACCAATTAGAGTGACGTAACGGGCCACCGGCCTAAAACCTGCAGTTGATGATGATGATGATGAAATCATAAAAAAATGTAGGTGTTTATCGTGATTGCACTTTCAATGAGCATACGCAAATATAAATAAACTCAAACAAATTTCTTTGTGCACGTTACAGATGATGCTGAAGGTCACTAATCAATGTACCAAAACAAATGCAAACTGTTCTTTCAAAAATACAGACCCACAGATTAAAGGTAAAAAAAACTACTCACCCCGATAGCTATCGACGAGTTTACTCAATCTGCACTTATACAGATTATACCTCTAACCCACGAGTCTGTCAGTATAGAGTTAATCACAGCTGCAATCTTCCTGCGTTCAGGAACAATTGGAGATGATGAACAAGTTTAGGTGGAGCTGCCGCTCTAAGGAAGCTTCTGTGTCGAGACATTCGAGACAATCGTAAAATCACGGCAAATAAGCTACTTCAAAATATTTAAAGTACCAAGGTAAAGGTACGCGATGGTATCAGATTCGTTAAAATAATTAAAAACAGCGGTACTGAATGTAACACGATGATCACGGTAGCGAAATTAAATTTTACCTGCACTTGCTGATTGCAATATCAAAATTAAAAATTTTGGATAATTATCTCACGATCTTGCACAAATTCGGTGAGCGCATGCCTTGGGGGACAGGACTGTATTCAAACCAAACAAAATAACAATTTTATTACAATACAGTCTCAAATCGTGGGATACTCAATACGATTGGGATAACTGGAAATAATGAACATTATTAAGGGTAGAAAGCTCCAATGCCTTGGCCATTTAATGTGAAACGAAGGAATGTACAGACTATTGCAATGTCTTCTACAAGGCAAGATAACTGGAAAGAGATGCGTTGGCAGAAGAAAAATTTCTTGTCTAAAAAGTCTTAGAACATGGTATTTCATGCCAACCACAGAATAACATCAGAATGGTCAAGATAATAGCTAATATCCTGAACGGATAGGCACCTGGAGAATAAGAAGTACATTTACTTTTTTAGGATTACTGCGATCAATTTGTTAGATTTTACCTCAAAATTTTGGAGAAATCAACATTATTTCTACACTTTGTGCTGCTTCGTTCTCTTGTTCGCAAGCCTTAGCATAGCTTAGACGCTACGCTAATTATCAACGAGTGATTTTACAATCTCACAGATGTGCAATAAATCCCAAAAAATTGGTTCTCGCCAATAAAACAATATTTGGTTTTTCTGAAGGTTGATTCCATCTTTCTTAGATTATAGTGTACTTAAATGCAGGTATGATTTAATTCTGTTTCATATAATATACAATTTTTACATTTAATTCTAGTTTTAGCAAGTTATGCTGAACGGAATGCATTCGCTAAATTTTTCTAAATTTACGTAAAAAGCACTTTGATAAAATTGTTTGCTTATTTTAAAAAAATTGCTCACGACTTGAATAAATAAATCTCGGAATAAATGAAACCTTCAGAGAAGTAATGCAATTTTTCTATTAGACTAGCTATGATTCGCATGTAGAAAGCAAACGACAATATGAAAGTTAAACAAATCAGAAAGAGAAGATAAACACTTGGTCGACGTACATGAAGCAGATAAACGAACCGTACCAATTTTTACAAAGATCCAATTAAATATGGTTACCTCGTGCTGGACTCAGTTAATAAATAAAAAGCGTACTCCTCGCTTGTTTAATTCAACGATTTGTAATTATATAGTAGAGTGCTAAAGTGGTGCGTTTAATATGTTTTGCAATTACATCTGAGATTACATGGCGAATAGTTTTATATCATAATCAACTTTAAGCCTAATTACTTCACAGCATGTAATGGATTTGATTTCGAATTTTTTAAACTAACGTTTATTGTTTTTTGACGTTCGACCTCTAACCTATTAGGTACATAGGAATTCACTATCTTTCTCCACTTTTCTCCTCTCGCAATAACAAGTTTTAAAATTAACATTACCTCACCAATAAATAAAAAAAAAACAATAAATAAAAATAATAGAAGATTTAAAATGATTTTAGACGGTTTTCCTCACATAAAAAAGTGATTAAAATATTACCTCCTTATAATACTGTAACTATTTATTATATTGTGATTAGAATTTATTAATGTTTAAAAGATAGTAATAAATTAAAGATCGTGCATATATTGCTAAAGAGTGTAACTGAAAGAAGTTAAAACATAATTCCCGTAGTCCCGCGAAGCTTACCCAGCCGGCTATGATTAATGATGCAGGAAGCGATTGGTTTGTCGGACACGCTGTATTCTGATCATCTAATTGTTTTAAGCGACCTTTAAATACACGGCGTTGCGGCATTATGTGGTCTAATATTCGATTACACGCTTGTCGTTTTTATTAGTCCTATATTATTAGTGAGCTTTAACCACTATATCAATTACTGAAGTTGCGATGGTCTTCCGCGCGGTACCTTCTTTCTCAAGGTGTGGAGTGGTGAAAATGAGAAAGAAGTCCCAATAGTCTTATCTCATCATATTATATCTGAAAGAGCAGCCCGTCAAACAAATTCATTATATTACGGTCCCTTGCGATTTTCTTTGATTAGATCCTATAGATTGCACTTTCTCAAAAGTACTTGTCGCCGCATTGCAGTGGAGGAAAGAGAATACTTTCTGGTGTATTGTAGACAAAAATGGAAGATAATCACAAGCATGAAAACTCGAACTCGTTGCACATCAAACAAACTCAAATTATTGTTGCTCATATAATTTCAACCTACGTCGAACTTGATAAAAGGAAAATGTTGTCGAATGCTAGGTGAGGGGTTAAACGTAAAATGCATAAACTGATCGTAAGTCTCTTGATAGTCATTTTTAATGAATTTTAAGTATACGCGACGCGGCACTTGAATTTAATACTAAAATACTTTCACGTCCAATTCTTTAACTCCAACATCCCGCTGTGATTATTGTCATCTAAAGAATAACAAATAATGAACGAACCAGGACGGATAATACAAAATGCAAGAATGTATCTCAATAAAATTGCAAATTTAATTGGTTGAAGAAAATAACAGGTTGATGGTTCTTAAATTTCAATTTTATGGTGCAAGTGTTTAGATTTGCCGATAAAAATACGTTAAATTATTATTGTTATCAAATAACTTGTGACTAAATGCAATAAACGTTAATTGCGTATCGTAGAAGGTAGTAAATTTTATAACAATGACCTCTCGTAAAAGATTCAGAAAAATATATATAAATTAAATGCTTTATTTGATTACCCTCGTAGTCTGCTACAATAAGATAATTTTTATACATTTTTTCATCTTTTTAATCCTCTCCATTTACGCCTTTATTTTTTATCGATCTCTTCTGTTATGTACGAACAATAATTTATCCAAACCATATTGAAGGACTCGGGCCAAAAGCCATTTTTGCCCTACCCTGGTAAGAACATTATTTTTTAAATATTTCCGTGGACACTGTTTTCTATTCACGTGCAGGCACAGTATTGATTATAAATTGAAGTAAACAAGGTGCCCATTTCATAATACCCATAAAACCGTGAATACAATGTTAAGAGGTAGGAAGAATTGCAACCGCAGTATGACAAAAGTGTTGATGCAAAATGTATGACATTTATTGTCAGTCATGGAGACAACAAAGATAGTTATTGTGATCTTTTAACGAGTCTTTGAGCACCTCTATTATTTTTTTCAAGTATGGATGAGAGTAGACGTGTACAATGAGTGCATAGAATAGAAGAAGCGACCTACTACTTGATTTATGAAAATTTTCATCAACCTTTCTAGCAAGAAACTGCAATTATTTAAAGAATATTTATAGTTATCGTTCCATTGTTTTAAATAATTAAAGTTTTAATATTTACTAATTTTTATTATTTATCGTGTCTCCTTTCAAAGTATCGACATGAATTTTTATCCATCTTTTTATTATATTATGTAGTCATGTTGACGTATCGATTAGAAAAGTTTCTGCAAATTTTATAGATAAAATAAGCGGTTTTCATTTAGAGCAGTGCTACTCAATCATTTTTACAATTTGCTTCGTGGCACCTCTTATGTCATCATCCGATTTATTTTAAATATACCCTTTGATTATATAGTATCAGATAGGTCAACTTCAGGAAGGTTTAGAGATACCTAGTGTAATTCAAAAGATTATCGACAGTCAGAGACGGATTACCGTTTAGGCTAGCTAGACTCGTGCCTAGGGGCGCACGAAAAAAGGGGCGCAATGTACCAAGCAAAATACATCACGTTCTCAAAAATTAAATGTATAAAAAAATACAATGATTACCTATAGTTTTTTTGGTTACTGTCAGAATTTCCTCATCACGAATTTCAAAATTTCAACTGCACTATAAGAAAGAGGGAAATTTTCTGAGTATAATACAACAAAAATTTCGGACGTCTATGCATTCGTTTTCGAAAAAACGGCATTTTAAAGTTATTAAAAGCAGGTAGTTGTAACCCGACACACCCTGTTGCAACGAGTCGCGTCGCGGTAAATTAGCACGTCGAGCCCCTGCTCGTAATTTTGTTGACGGTACGAGTACTTTGATATACTCTTAATGTTGTTGTCAGTCGCGGTCGACACCCGAACGAGTTCTATGGCTTCGAGTTCTACCCTTGGCGAGTTCTGTAATTTTTCAGAGATATTTTTAAATTGTTATGAGTAAGGTAAAAAAATAAAACGGGCCCGGAAAGCGCCGAAGGCGTGGTGTATCTAAAATGTATGTAAATTTTACATTTTTAAAATCGATTTTTTCGAAAACGAATGCATAGACCTCCAAAATTTTTGTTGCATTATACTCAAAAATTGTCCTCTTTCTTATAGTGCAGTTGAAATTGTGAAATTCGTGATGAGGGTTGTCTGACGGTTCTCGTTTTTTTTACTGAGTTTTTATTTACTAATTACAAAAATATTTTTCAATTTTTAGCACATTTTTAAAATTTGCACCTTCGGAAATCTATGAGCGCATCGCTAAATTACGGCGATTTAACCGCCTCTGATGCTTTGTTAATATTTTCTGAATTCTAAATCTGAATTAGATGGTACAATTTTAAAATGTAGAAGGTTGGCAAAAAGTTGAGTTGGGGTGGCGTTTTTTTTGCCACGATGGTGAAAATGGCGGAAGACTAGATTTTTGCTCCGCCGATCTTGAGTTCTTATTGTGCGAATAGTTTTTACAATTGATTTTTTTTTATACGAACATTATTAATCCGAATTTTGTTATGAGAGTATTTGTGGTCAAAAGTGGCCGCAGTTAAGGTTTTGATTTTGTGAGTTTTTCAAAGTTTTTCTGATTATTAAAGGATATTTTTATTGGTTGAGTATTTGTTTATTGGATGAACGATTTGAATCGGCGATCTTGAGTAGGCCTGACTGCTCCCGCACACCAGAGCTCACCGAGCAAAAAAGTGTTTGATTTTCGGAAATTTTACACCAATATCATTAAATACGCAACCAATCTCTTACCGCTTGGTGTGGAGTGGACACAGCAATATGTATAAAATAATAAAAAATAACTGTTTTTATTTTCTATTAAGAGAGGAGGGGGGGGCGCACCATACATGTATACCTAAGGGTGCAGAGGTACCTTAATCCGCCCCTGTCGACAGTTGTGCTACTAAATTGGAAGGCGTAATTAACTGTTTTAGTACCAATATAAACGAAAACTTGCCAGAATAGAGTCAATTAAATTATTTTTTCAACAGAATTTTACTGTTTTAAAAAATAAATAAAATCTCTCCAACTGCATGAATGTTGTATCCAAATTTGCTATATGTGTTTTGTGTAAATTGAATTGTTGTTTTTAACCAAAAGCAAGAGTACAATTGAAGAACCTAGTAAGTCGCGTTATAAGATATAATATAAAAGCTATAATTCATTATATCCCTATTTGGAGATCTTCACAATCTTCATATATTTTAACCATTAAAATTAGTGGTCTCTTCATATTCCCTTAAAACTTCACAATAGAAATAGATTGCAAATGAAAGCTCTCGTGACTTCTATATCAAGTATTGTTCTTATTCATGTTCTTCCATTACAACTTCCCAACAGTCCATTATTAATTATTCCTCACTCACCAAAACATCACACTGAACCAAAATGTGTTGTAAATAATAAAAATACCCAAAATGTCATCAAATTTCTGAAAATGTTATTGTAATAATGAAAAAAATCATTAGATTTATGAAGTTGTTCATTGTAGTTATGTAACGGCGTCGCCAAACATTCTGGTTCGGATGGGCCAGCTGTTGACCTCACTCATCTAAGGTGGGCCAAGCTTTGATGTCACCAGTCTGTTTTATATCCCTCATATAAAATTAATTAAACCATAAAATATGAAGTATCGCGCTTTAAAATGGTCATTCTGCATGTTGAAGAATGAGCAAGACAAATTTTAGGTTGTCTGAGCTCAGCCAGTTTACTCTCTGATAATGTCGCTGTACTTACAAATTTGTTCATTGTATTTAGGGTTAAAATAATTTTTCAATGCAGAATTGACAAATTACCAACCAATCAGTAAGTTTAGGTTTTAGGTAGGTTTTTAGTAGATTTTTATCTTTGTAAAAAAAGATAGATAGTGGCAATCTGAAGAAAATAGAGTGAAAATATTGTATAATTTTTCAGTACACTTATTTAGTTATTTATTTTTTAGAAACAGCTTTAAAAACTTTAGTGACTACCAAATCGAGGTAAATTCCAATTTTATTCGTGTCCTTGGGCGTCCGTATGTTGAGAAGCACTGATTTAAAGCAGTGTAATTTTTCTAATAAATATTTTTATATTCGTCTAATATATTATAAATTTTTTATCAAAGCGTTTATCGTAAAAAGCAATAATTTTCTCGAGATAAATAATAGCAAATTAATATAAAATTAAATAACAATGTAATATAAAGCTAATATTGTGTACAAAAAATTGATTGTAACTCTGATACTGGTATACGGACCTGTAATTTAGTTTTTCAGATACATAATAACATATAGAAGAACAGTGACCTATGTATTTATTTCCTTGCATGAAAATAAACAATTTTAATTTCATTGTAAAATGTGGTCCAATTTTATCGTTCATGTATTCGCCTTATTATTTACAGTTAAAACAAAAGGTTTTATTGCCTGGGGTTCCCAATTTGCGCGCGTATTATACATTCAAAAACGGAATTACATAATTACAAGGTTTAAAATTTTGCATTACAACATAAAGTAGCAAAAATATTATTTAAGTGACAAATTTTTAAATATTTAATTTTTAAATCAACATGTTATTCGAACGTACGTCGCATTTTATGATCCCTTTAAGCAAAACGATGTTCGTCGTTGTAAAAACACACTAACTGACTCAATTAAATTCATTTATTATTCGCATTGAACTGTTTCCTAATTCATTCCTTTGCAGGTGCTAGGGTTGCTATATTTAATAATAGCCCCATTACAATTCAAACTCCCCTTGTATTTCATTCACTCCAATAGGGTAAATTAAAATAGAGCGCCGTTTTTTACGTTCAATGGTAGTTGAAGACAAATTTAAAGTTAGTTAAAATTATCTTAACGTGCCACATTAATCTGTAGTTAATAAATTAGAGATAAAAATGATCTAACGTTATTTATTACTTTTCGTACTAACAATAAAAAATAACAGCGAATTGATGGCTGGAAAAAAAAATTTTAAATTGCACTCTACACGTAGTGTAACTTCTGTGATTTGGACCCTTTTCAGCTTTAAAAGCTTGATTCTATCTCATTTCCGACATAGAAAAGGATATTTAATTTCAGTTCATCAACAAACAATCATGTCACAGGGCGCGAGGAAAAACTCTGCCAATATTCTTTCAATCACTACAAAACATGTCTCATCCAGGCGAAAAAATGATTGGAGTTATTTGAAAAAAAAGGAAAATATCGTAAAACGGAAATATGCAGGAAAATGACAATTATATCTCGGCATGGTATCAACTCACTTTTTCGCTATAATTACATTTTTAAAAAGTTCGCTTAGTACACAATTGGTTTTGTAAATAATGCAAACTGATAACATCCTACCTTATGTTTACATGATGCTCCACATTTTATCACTTAAAGAAATATGGGCACTCCCTAATTTCTATTATATTGAAACTTAATGTAAAATTCCGATCGCGTTATCATTGTAAAATTTTGAATGAATTTTTCAAACATTTGTTCAGTTTAATGATAATAGTTTTATTCGCGTTAAGCAATATTTAACTTGATTTGCCATATATTATGTACACAGTCGTGCTGAATAAACACTTTGTTGAATATCAGGGTGTGATTTTGGATTTCTTGTTATTGACTAAAATATTTTGTACTGCTTGGTGCACAAGTTCGCATTCGATCCTGGTGTAATTTTGTGATTTGTGTTGCAGAAGCCATCCATAATGAAAGATTGAAAAGGAAATCGGCAGGTGATATGACAACTAGGTGAGTTATTTTTTTAATAAATATTTATAAGCATAACGACTTAAAGCTTTTAAGAAAATTGTTACTTTTTATGTCAAAATAAAACGATGGCAATTAAGTATCTTTTGTTTTCGATTGTGAAAGTATCTCGGTGATGGTGGCAAGTGGTCGATCATTTCTTTTAAAAAGATAAGACTGACATTACGAATGCCTTGCATTTAATTTTAATGTAAATGAGATAACATAAAAAAAGTAAATAAAATTTGATGCGATAAACGTAGGTTACCTTCTCAATAAACTGGTCCAATAAAAATGCCCCAAGTCATCGACATTAAGCATCCTCGTACTTAAAACAGCTTCCAGTGTGGTCATTTAAAATCTTACCTATATCTTACTACCGATTTTATTTGATGACCTCCTCTAATGTACACGCATAAGAGGGAATGTGGTATCAGTAAATTCTATCAAATATTAATAAGTGCTTAGATTGTCACGGAAGATGACCACTTAAATAAACCACTTCATTTGCAATTGTACTTTAAGATTCCGAACTTGTAATCTTTACTTTCCAATATTCATTTAATTATTCCTCTTTTTTTGGGAATTATGGTAGGCAATTATATCGGTAGGTGCATTACCATAATAAGTAATTTATTATATTACCTACTTTGATGGAAACATAATCAGCTCCTAATTATGATTTATTGAGACTGCAAGACAAGTAATACCTAAATTAAAATATAAACTAATTAATTTTTCAAATTGTTAGGTGCCCATTTCGGAATGAGGTAAAAAATGAAACAAGCATGCACGCTCAAAATGTATACATATTATAAATGAAGCAATTTGTTCCCTTTCACAATAATTTATTTTTAACGTAGAGAAGAGAGGAAGGAATTTATAAACAAAAACCGCATAATTAATTACTAGCATGCCAATTGTTTCTTACCGTTCGTTCGCTTCGCTGGGTGGTCATGGGGGGTGGGATTGACAAGAAAACTGGCTCAATAATTTGCGGGGTAATTTGTATGAAAAGTGGGTATACCGGGTGGCCACCTTACAAACAATAACATGCGAAATTAATTCTTGTTTTAATTTCGGCTTCTTATTGTACTACCAGATTTTTTAAAACAAATTTGTTAAAGATGACTTCTTCGAGAAAATAATAACATAGAAATTTTAATGCAAATTTTATTTTTGCATTTTTAACATTTCTTAAGCACAATACTTTATCTTTTAAACGAAATCTTCTACAGAAAATTTATTTTCTCTTTTCGGGTTTTAGCGGCATTTATGTATAATGGCAACTGATACTAGAAGGGTGATGGGGCAAAACTCTCCCAAACCCACACTATTATTATGATTTAAATATAAAATTATTATTATTGCCAACTCGATACGAAACAAATGTGTACAAAATACTCTCAATTTACTTTTCTATGCGATTACTGGGGTATTTTTTATTACATTGAAATTTAGGCTGTCACTATTTTCCCACAAATTCCATTCCTTTAGGTTGGTAAGTTAAAATTAACCAACCCAAACTAACCATTTATAATTTTTCCTCTCAAGAAAAAAGCACAACTAATTAATTTATTAGCATAACTAATAAATTTATTAATTTAGTTGAGCGATGAGCGAGAGTCGTAGTTCGTCTTAGCAATCAAATCAAAAACCAAGATAAATAAAACCACTACTACAAAGAATTATTTATTTCTCATCAAAACAATGACTGGGCGTGTCATATTTAAATTCCAGCTATGGGACGAGACAAAACGTAAACAAACAATATAGAGAAAAATTTAAAATCAAAAATTCAAGTTGAAGACTCAAGCCACATTTTCAATCACGTGATTCAATGGTTCACTTTATAAGAATTGGAATATTGCTTTCTTCTTCTCTTGCGTCAGGATAGGGCTTCGAATAAAAATAAACTAAAACATCAAATAAAGTTCATTTCTCAATAATTGTGTCGTAAATCTATAATCTAACAGATCTTCATGATTATAGAAGATTCATTCAGATCGCATTACAATTTCTGAAGAAAATAATTCTCCAAAATGGTGTTATTTCAAAGCCAAGCAAATGATTACGCCCATTATGGGCTTCCTCTTGGTACCATGAATTCATTTCATTTTACGGATGAACAAAACACTCAAACAAAATTCCATCACGTGGAACTGGATAATATAAGGTAGTCATGTTCCACACAATCACCCCATCTCCCATTATCAGCATCTTACAAGTCACCAAATAATATCAATATTTATCGATATTGCGGTTTTAAAGATTCGTCTTTCAATTTGTTTGTGAAAGAAATGGTTATTTATGCTGAAATTAAGCTTTAAGTGTAAATTCGATTTTAGAATTTTCAATTTTGCAAACAAGAATTTTTAGAAAAAAAGCTTGGATCGTTTTTTATTGATCATTTTTCATTTAAGGTTTTTAACCTACACTAAATAGGATAATATATTAATTTCATCTAAACTTAGCTTAAATAGAAAATAACTTAAAACAGTTTTAAGTATTTTTGTGGTATTTAGTAGGATGTGATGTTAGAATATTCAAACTTAACAAAATGTTAAAATAATAAAAATTTTAACTGCTAAGTAAAGAATACATACTACAAAGAAAACATAATATTTAAAAAACACTAAAATGACAATAATTCAAATTTAACAGGGTTGAACTTAGAATATTAGAATAAACAAGAAAGTAGAATTCTGAAAAAATTACGCTATAGAAATGATAAAAATTACTTAAAAATAAAAAACAAAAAACTCTGTAACATAATATAAAGGCCTCTTATTTCACGATTATTATCGATCCTCAGTCATGTATAACAGTAAAAATAACAAGAAGTGAGAGCAAATATACCAAACAAAATTGAAAAAATTTTAAATTTTAAAAAAACAAGAAATTAATCAAACTAAATGAATTCACGTGTCTAAATGAAATTTTAGGTTAAGTAAATGAATATGAATCTTTCTTTTTTTTTTCTAAACTTTAGGAAATATGAAGTAGAGACAAACAATCCCATATATCAGTTCGAAAACTAAATTTGAAAAGAGGTTTTAAATTTTACCAGGTTTTTTGTACCTAAAGGCACGTTTATTCTAATATTCTAAGTTCAACTCTGTTAAATTTGAATTATTGCCATTTTAGTGTTTTTTAAATATTATGTTTTCTTTGTAGTATGTATTCTTTACTTAGCAGTTAAAATTTTTATTATTTTAACATTTTGTTAAGTTTGATTATTCTAAACTTAGCTTGCCGAAATTGCTATTATAAAAGTAGTATAATATATTGCTATGCCCCCAACTTTGCAAATTTATGTATTTTCATCCTTTAGTGAAAATAGTTGAGGTAACACAGATTTTTAGTCAGCAAGAGACTCTTCAGTGTTTAAAAATCGTAAATTAAAAATTAAAATGCTCAATCTATTACCTTGAATGTGGTATTGAACTTTTGCTCCAAGTGTGCGTTCCACATGTGCTATTGCAGCTGGTCTAACAAATTTTGCTGCGACGTAATTTTATGCATCGACCAAAATTTTCACTAAATTCTTCAACTTTTCTAATTTATTTGCACTTCACTTTATTAATTTAAAATAAAACATCAAATCAACCTAATCTATTTTATTGGTTTTAAACAATTAACAATTTAATTTTCATTGCGATAATGGTGTTCGTCCGCTCTACTCGACGTCAAGGCCTTGGCCCAACTCTGGTACTCCTAACTTTCAAGTCCCACTCTTTCTTTATACTTCTCCCACCTTTACTTACAGCTAACATTTAACTAATATTTTTTACGCAACATGACAAATAAATAAATAATAAAATTGAATTAAACTTTAAAATAATTTACAAAACCAATAAAAGTAATGTTGTTTTGGCTTTCGAAACACGACAATATAAATACATAACTTAGTTGTAAATCCGGGGGGTCTGGGGGGCATGGAATGCCCTCCAGCGCACTATTCAATTACCAATGTTAGGAAGTATTGTGTACTCCTCAAATTCCTATACCTTCATTACTCGCGAGAAAAGATTAAGAACATAAATAAACAGTTAGAGAGAAGAGCGCAAATTTTCATGCGGCTACTAAAAGATTTGAAAAATTTTCGCCTCGAGTTGCGTTTAAATAACAAAACGTTCTACTTGAAAAAGGGAGTTATAGTGCACTATCTACCAATAAATAAATTTTATTGAGAACAAGAATTAAGATAATCAATCAGTGATTTCGCGCATAAAAAGTTTTCACGTCATCCACGTACTAAGAGGTCAGGGCGGTCGAAAGGCCGCTTGATCAGGCAGTAATTCATAAATTAGTCATGTTTTATTTTATTTGAGTAATAAATTTATATAGGAATTTTGCTCTGCCGAGGTGTTTTCTGCGATTCGATTGGTTCCCTAGCAATTGCATTGTAATATTACGAACATTTAGTTATAGAATTATTGTGTATATAAAAGTGGAGGAAGTCGATATCGATAAACATATTTTGAAAGTTAAAGGAAATGCTGTTTTAAATATTAAATACTAATGCATTAGGCAAATTATGAGGTAGGAAAATTTTACAAGATTCTCTATAGTATAAATTTTATGAAGAAAATTGTAATATTATAACTCTAAGAAATAATAATTTTCAATAATTTCGATTTATAAATGGTTATCGAAACTAAAGTGTATACCTTTTTAAGTTAGTATTAAGGTCGAATGCTTTTCATGTATAATGTATGACACATAAACCAGCGCCGAGAAAGAATTTGACACGGTAATATTCCGGGGTTGGTTGGTTTGATGATCTTATGTAAGTGTAAGATCAGCTACATTATAGAGGGATCAAACAGTAATTCATTTTCCACCGGACTCCAGTCAATTATTTAAAAATTGCCGTCCCTGTGTGCATCATTTCTCGGCGAGCCGCATTCCCGAAGCACTCGTATTTTGTTGCCAAAGAACGCCTGGTCTCTTTCATTCCTGCGAGTTCCGAGTCGGGGTACGAGTCCCGCGGGACCACTTCCGGCTTGTTTTACATCGTTTTGTTCTAACAATCCTAAGCATAACTCTCGCTTCGAATGCCTGTTCTCGTATGTAAAGTTACCGCTACGAACCACTCTACTGTTATTGAAAATTGAAATTCGGATAGTCATTCGACAGACTATAATTCAACGCTAACTGATAAAGATTGCACTGCGAGGCGGCCCAGAACACTCAACAAATTACATAAAGTAAACAAGCAGTTTACTTTTTGCGTTTTCTTCGGTAGTACTTGAAACAAATTACTTTTTGAAAGCTTAGTTGAAACGTGTCAGTCTGTCAGCCGATATGTAATAGATGAGAGCAGGAAATGAGAATGAGCCGACCAAATTGGTGAAGTTCGTAATTAAGGGCTTTGCTCGAGATCACAAGACAATAATGAACTTTAACCTGTATATGTGTGCGAAGCTAATGAGCAAAGTATAACGAAAGTCTTAACGAAGGGACCTCATTATGCACAACTCGTATTCGATTGCAGACGAGGACAGATTTAGGGGTCGGCATGTGTCACTCTTGCACGGCCAACCATTATTTCAACCGAACACATTCTGGTGTCCCGGTTCGCGTAACGGGAGCAACCAACCGATTATTTAACTATATAACCATCTTCTCGAACCATTTGTCTTGTATCGAGAAATATTCATTAAACAAAACCAGTTTGATAAGTAAAAAAAAATCAACGCAAAACTGAGACAATGATATCGTCGTTCGGATGCTAAATTATGCAGATGTATTCTCCAATCTCTTGCAATTGTGCTGTTATTTAAGGCTTACACGTCTTTGTATTTTTGTGCGAATTAAACGAGTTTCCATATTAAATTAATTTTCTATTTAGAATGAACCAAATCGATAGGCTAGAATTAAATGTCAATAAATTTCGGCCCCATCCGATATGATGCCAATCGTCAACGGAAATATAATTAATAAATTTTATATGGAAGTAACGATAAGATTATAATTGATCAAATGATAAAAAAGTGGTTTAATTTAATTAGCAATTTATTACAGCAATTATCGAAGGCGTCGTGCAAACGATTGCGAGCTTCCAACCACAACAAACGCAGTAAAGTTTCGGTAGTTTAGTCAAATCACGGTGACTTGCATCAACAAGAGTGGACTAATTAGAGACCGGACCCGCACAAACCAATATCAACCTTAGATATGATGAGTTCAAAAAAGGACGAACTGTTCGCCCTTTGATCTTTATATAAAGAGATATAACCATTAGGTTTTCATCATGCTATACGGCTGCTGGTCTGTTTGTGCTATCTGGGATTAAGGAAATATAAGTGGTACGCCAGAAGAGTCGTTCATTATGAATTAATACTAGATAGAGTCTTTCACATCAAACAGCCGATGGTCATTTCTGCAATGGATTTTCAGGAAATATTTATGTTTTTGTTGAATGTACACCATCCCTCCCGATAAGTAAGTAATAGAAGTGTAGATATAAAATAATATAACCCGCCGCAGTGAACTCGTGGGGTAGTATTGAATTTTATTGCTATTAACGATTCCTTACACTTTTATGTTTCGTTGTTTATGGTGAATGCTAAAGAAATCCAATAAATATAATTTAAATTAAAGCTTCAATCCAAAAGCTCTGTTAGAACCTATAGATCTTTTTTTCTAGCATGCATCTTTTTAAAAACATCGTTAAAAATGCTAACAATAATACAAATTTAGGACTTCGTTTTGTTATTATCCTTAATGTATCAAGTTTTCCATGGTTTACAAGATATAAAACGAGGAAATGCAAAGATCATGATGATTGTCTTATATTCTGTGTTTTGAAAGATTAGAACGGAATCATACATTATGAGTTCCTGAAAACAATCAAACAATTATACCTAAGTACGGCTCTCAATTATTGATCTAATGAAAGCATCAATTGATCAGAATCGTCTGGAGTTAACCAATAATTGGAAGAAATTTAGCACCACAAGATTACTACTTATTTCAATCTTCGCTGAATTCTCACCTCCTAGAAGCAAAGAACTTCGGTTTACTGAAGACCAGTGGCGGCGATCAGGGGAGTCTTTGAGACTGCGTCTCCCCAGAAAAAGTCAGCTCCCAAAAAGAAAACAAATGTTTTATTAAAAATTATAATTTCAAAAAATCAAAAAATCAAATTTCCAGACACTATTCGTATTGAAAAAATTATGTGATGTGCTAATTTCTTAATTATATTTTTACATAATTATTATCTAAAGAAAAACATTTGAAGTCAATACCTGCGGTTATAATTTACTGTTGATGCTGAATTCCTGATATGATAAGATAACGACGGCTGGCAGTTGCAAGAGACGTTCTTACGAAAGACTCAGGGCCGAGCCGCTCATGTGTGCGAAGTGTGCGGCTCACGCAGGCGCCAAGGCAAAAGGGGCGCCGCCGGAAATCCGTATTAAATACCAGCGCCAATCATTATTATTTTTACACTATTTGAATTGACCTAATGTGTATGTTTCGGGTTTTAGTTTACATTAATTACGAGTTCTGCTTTAAAATCAAAATCAAAAGCAGACTATTTTATTACAAAAGTCGTGGGTGAGTATACGGCTGCGAATTTCGGTAAATAATTTGCTTTCAATCCGGCCCTGGGTGAGTTTATAAACGCAGCACAAGCGAGCGGAACGCAACGCAAAACAATTGAACAAATATTTTATCGAGAGTGTGGGTACAAGGTGCACACATGGCCGTGCGAGTGCGGTGCTATGATGCAAAGATACGGCCGCATCAGGCGGCATAAGCCAACGAGATTAATATGATTTGAATTTTGAATCATTCAATAATTAAATTCTTTTGTTTTATTTTCTATGCTTAAAAATTTTTCGCAATGCACGTTTATGAAAATATGAAAATAGCAGAGACATAGTAAACTATGGTAATGAAGCAATAAAACTACCCTTAAATCTATTTATTTCTTACTCTGTCGACCCGTAGAAATATATCTTTTTTGGAAAAACCAATTTAACTGGAAAAAATAAACGCCTGGACATTTTATTATAATTTAGATTTATTTTGAGCATAAATTTTGTTTTACGCAAAAGTTTGCTTTCGAGTAGTGCACACTGAATTTTTTACGTATACATCACGTATACAATACGTATTAAATTAAAGTATGTAAAAGCAAAGAGTGTGTACATACTCTTTGGTAAAAGATTAATTCGCGTTTTATTTTTCGCAGTAATTACCAAGCGAAAGCGGAAGCGAACCGCTTTTACCTATTTAGGAAAATGCTATATAAAACTGCAGAACATATTTCAGTCAAATGTCAAAATTTAAAAAATAAAAAAGATTAAGAAAATAAATTTACTAGAAAATTTCAGTGTAGTTGGTTTGGTATACTAAATTTTTGTGTTTTGCTGGTTGCGATAAGCGAAATAAAATGTTTTGTAATACTTGAGTAATTTTTGGCGGAGAAGAATGCTGGTGAGTTGTCGGCAATAAAAAAAATTTATAAGAAAAGCAAAACAACATGCTATTTTCAAAAATCATTTGAGAAATCAAGAAAAAGTTCATATCATGATTGTCATGTCATGAAAAACTTTCTCAAAAGAGAAGTTACTTAAAGAACATTTTTTGTTATTAATAATATTTAAAGGAACATCTAAGACGATGCAAAATGATTTAATAGAGTGTATAACTTCAGTTTGAACTCAAGAATTATTATGTACTAATGTACATAATGTACATAGTTAATAAGTAAATACTGTTATTAGTACTTTTTAATACTTCAGACTTCCAGTCTCCCCAAATTACTTACTCACGGACTGCCACTGCTGAAGACCTGTAAAACTGCTGAAAGATGTCCTAAAGTTGAGGATACTATTTTTTATACGCTCCTGATGGCTTAAATTACTACTGTATTCTTACACTTTATAGTTTAAAATGGACAGTTATCTTCCATGACGAGAGTTTTTTTCTGAACATAATTACTAGAGCACTGGGAGGTACCCCATACCTTTAAACCCCTTGATATCAGAGATACTAAGGGATACATCTCCAAAATTGTATGAAATATTAGGTTGGGTCAACCTACAAATTTGGAAAGCTGTTTTACATCAAATCATACACTTCGAATAAAAATTAAGTATTTTATTGCCAGAATTTCTTTACAAATCCTTCACTTTTCTGGTGGAAAAATACAAAAATTTATATTTTTGTATTAGATCTATAGGGAAATGTCGATGGTGGAACTTGAAAAAATGTACGATTCATTATTTTAATAAAATTTTCAAAACGAACTCAGAAATCAAAAAGTTGAAACTTGTAATTCAGAAATTAGCAACTTTTTGTAACTTTTTCTATTTAATTTAAAAAATAAATTACTCTTACAAATTTTAAATTTAAAACTGTTTTAGTAAATATATAACAGGGCCACGTGCTATTCTTTATCCCTTGTGACCAGTCGCTGCTTTTTACGATATATGTAATTTTTGAACGAAAAAACAACACATGATGCCCGAATATGATCAAAAGCCACAGCAATTCTCTGTTACATGCTTGTCCCTTGAGAACATATACGACATTATTTTCTTTTGCCGACCGCAGTCTTGTATTTTGATTGCCCACGGAAAATGTTTTTTAAAGCCCGACATTTTCATCTTTAATATTATTTTCATATTTAATTTTTCAATTAATAATAATATGTGCCTATATGCATAATATTTATAAGGTAATTTATTCCGCGGTTATTTATTTGTAGGATGCAAGAAAATAGTAAAGGACAGAATTAGCAATTACATGTAAATGCGAAATAATCAAGTTGCTGTAATAAAGATTTGCAGTGTACTAAGATATAGATACGGTCGTTGTGTAACTACCGAATAAATATTAGAGATACAATCATCCCGAAAGAACATGCTCCCGATTGAAATAGCCTGTATTTTCAAAGCCACCCGGCCAAAGATCGCATCGCTGTAATGAAACCTTCCTTCATTAACACGGTCCGCTTTTCGCCGTTATCTTCTCAACTTTAATTTGCTATTATTATTCACGTCTAAATAAATGACCGTAGCTACACTCATTATAAGAAGATAGCCAGTCACGACCGTTTGATTTTTTTTAATGTATGCTTAAACAATTGGAAGTTTTAGTCGGTAGTTGGAAAGTTTGAGAATTGAGAAGGCCAAGTGCAATTGCGTGTTAACAAGTGACTCGTTTTAAAATAAATAAAACGAAAAGCTACAGCTTGATATCTTTTAGACAACTAGCTAACTGGTTAATAGGAGTTGTAACTTTTAAATTAGCCTTTCAAAAAATTATTCATTTAACCTTACAATACCATTTTATTTTTTTCATAACTCATATTATTTCTGCAATTATATTTCTTAATGATGCAACTATCATTTATATTCGCTAAACCAATTTTGCAATACTTTTTGATTTTAAAGGTTAATTATTATTATAATTTTTATTTTGTTTTGACAAACTTAATATTAATTTGAACAATTTTATAAATTAGCTAAAATTTGCAATACCATAATTACCGACGTTTGTGGCACAAACCGTTCGTGCCAGTATAAAAATTTAAATTGCTACGAATTATTTAAATTAATTCGAATTAAAAAAAATAGCAAAACGATATTCGATTAACGACTACTCAGAAGATCCATTTTAATTCTGAGTGCACTCAGAACATATCAATCAAAGCACTACGAATGTTAACAAAAATTCATCCTATATTTAGTACATTTTTTAAAGCACTCCCAATACAGGACAAGAAGCAAAAAATATAAAAAAGTTTGTTTTAAAACAATCGAGTAAATTTTATGCCATTTGTTTAGTGAATATTAAATGTGATCCTGAAAGGCAGATTATTTAATTTTTAGCTTCGTGTTCAGAAATACAGCGTAAAATCATTAAAACGTTCGGCTATTCACTTTACCAATGCCATTATTTTGAACAGTAAAACGTAAGTACGAAGTTTAAATTTTTTATTTCGCTTTTTATAAATATAATTTTCAATTTTGTCTGCACCAAAGGGTAGCTTAATAAAAATAATAATAAAATATTGTAATTACGAAAATATGAATATTGCTTTACGCATACAAAATAATAAGTAAACCATGAACTCGGTAATTGATGCTGCATGAAAGCAAACGTGTCGAGTATTATGGTGAAACAATTTTAAATTACCCGCTTTTCTATCAACCGCTCATAATAACTAATTCTTTACATTGGTCATTATCTTTTTATCTTCTTCCATTCCTACATCGTTGTATACATTTATGTGATAAATAAGCACAATTTCATGTAGGAGGAGGAAGTTAAATTGGTCTATTGGTCGTTTGTTCCATGGTTTAAATAAGTAAAAACTGGGGACTTGTAATTTGTTGATGAACTTATCCCAAATAAAATGTTTTATCCATATATGTATTTTTGCGTTCGTTTACCAATGCAAAAAGTTGCTTCAAAGCACGCAAATAACCACATTTTGCTCTCAGCTCCCTTTTACCTCATATTCTTCCTATCATAATCAGTTTAAATTATCTAAAATTTATTTATTCTATTATAAATTTTGCTCTCAATGAAATCCACATGTCTGTATTTTAGTATCTCCAAAGTTAATCGGCTTGGAAAACGTTCGCAAAATGAAGTGTTTTTTGTTCAAGTCTAGCTACCCTAGAAAAAATCATTGCAATATATGTATAATAAGTTTATTACTTCTTATGTATTTATGGAGATGACCCGAGCTATTCAAATTTATAAAATTTCCTTAATCCCAAAATTACTCTTAGCTGGGTATCCATTATTCAACATGGGACTCTTCAGTGTTTAAAAAAATTGTTAATTAAAATTTGATCATTCTTTTGTTTTACCTTACATGTGGTATTGAACTTTTGCTTCACGTGCGCGCTCGCTTTGCATATGGTATTGCAGCTGACTTCAGTACGCCTGGTTAAACAAATTTGTTGCGATTTAATTTTTACGCATCGACCAAAATTATCGCCAATTCTTCAACAATTCCAATTTACTTAACAATTTGCACTGCACTTTATCAATTTAATAAAAACATCAAATCAACCTAAGTTATTTTATTGATTTTAAACAATTAGCAATTTTATTTTCATTGCGGGAACGATGTTCGTCCGCTCGACGCAAAGGCGTGAGCCCAAGTCTTCTATTTAAGCCCCACTCATTTCTAGTTTTATTTTTCTTTTTCGTTCTCCCCACTTTATTTACAGCTAACATTTAACTATTTTATACAATATAATACAAATAAATACTAAACAAATTTTTAAACTTTAAAATAATTTACAAAATAAATGAAATTGTGATTTTTTGGTTTTCGAAACACGACATTATAGCTTAATGTCTTGCTTAATGGTTTGGTTCGTTTCTTTTCCAAACTTTTTTTTTAATTTGTTCTGTAATGTATAGTATTATTATGTATTATGTCTGGATACAGTTAAAAATTTTGAACCCAAAGTTTGATAAAAAAATTGATATTTAATAGGAAATTATTAGAGATTCATTTGGGTAATTTTTTACATTTTTCATTTTTATTATAATAAAATTATTTATATCGCTGAATTTGTATTACAAATACAAATTTCCTTATATAAAAAAAAATTGATCTGATGAATGATATAATAAACTTCACAAAGATTAATAAATAAAATTATTGCATGCTTATCTAAAATAAATAATGACTCCAAGAATAAGTAAATAGAAGTAATATCTAAAAAGTAAGACAAGGCCAAGGACAAAAATACTGTAATTTTATCGAAAACTTTTTAAATATTTTTGCAAAACATATACCTCACGTGTTTTCTATTATTTTCAGTGCGTTGCACAATAAAGTACATTGGATTTACAAAAATCGTTAAATTGGCATAGAAATATTATTGTATCAATAAGGATAAAATAATTGACCAATAAAAACAGAAATTTTTATTTTTTTTACCTATTATTATTATTATTATTATTATATATTTTTAAATTGATTATCTATTTGGTTTATGTTTTTCGGATAAGGAGTTAATTAATATATTTATTTTGAATTTAAAAAAATAAATAAATTTATTTTTCCATTTAAGAAGTAGGTTTTTGGCATAAATACTGAACGCTTTTCGTAATTTTGTTTCTCTTATGCAATCATAAAATCACTCTTTTAGATCGAAAGATTACCGAGTCACCAATATTTAATCATTAATTTATTAAGTCAAAATAGGATAAAAAAATAAAGAGAAATCCTAGTATCTTTATCAGTCTCGGCAAATATCATACATGTTTAACATATATATTATACAATAAAAGTAAGAATATTGTTTTTTAACAAAGTAAATTGCACATTAGTAACAAAAAAGGCAATATAAACGTCCATATCTGTTTCATTCGTTCCAGATCTCTCTTTTTAAACTTTCTCGTCTATTTGTTTTAGTTATACCTCAATTTGTAAACAAAAGCAGTAATTTCTTTAATGGTAGCAGTAAAAATTCCTGCAGACATTGGCATGGGTTCCCAGCAATTTTAAAGATTGCGAATTGGTAAAAATTTACAATTATTTTTAACCCAACACTACTTGAAAATTGCAACCACAAAAATATAATGCTTATTTTAACTCTTAACAGTTATGAGTGCAAAAAAAGGTTTCTGTTTTCAGGAAACCAAAATAGTTAAGTATAGTTAATTGCACCTGCCAGTTTCATCAACACGCAGCATAATTTTATAAGACAACAACGTTAAAAGTTACTAATCTTTTTAAATAACAAAACAATTTGACCACTCGGAATGATCGATTATATTTAGATAAAACAAATAAATAACTTTTAATTTTATTTTAGGTGCGAGCTTTGATGTTGAAAGCAAAACTTGATTATTGATATACTTTGCTGTAATAACAAGAAATTCTATAGGATTTTTATTTCGACCCGTGTTATCCTAACCTAAAAAATCTTAAAATCGCTGAGCAAAAGATGGAATGCTAGCAATTTATTGTAAATTCCCCTAATCGTTAATGTGATTAATGCAGATGCACCCGGGAAAAATTATAAATCAGAAAATCTCTTCGATGCATAAAAGCATAAGCAATTATGCTGATTCATTCACGTTACATGCATAAATTTGAATAGTAAGTAGAAATTGAGATAGGTACTCTCATTAAATTATCACTTATAGTTTTCTTGAAATTTTTTTATTGTTATAAGTGAAATAGCACTTTACGGCAACATAAAAGTGCCTATATACATAATACAAGTAGGTACCTATGCTTAACCATATCTCGTTGAGATTATAACTTAATCGATGTTTCCTAACCTTACAATTGACAAGCTCTTATAATTTCAATCCAAATTATCATAATTTTCTTTTGGATCCCATATTTTTTACCGGTACATGCCGCACGGTTGTTTCTTGAACTTGATTCGTAAGGAACCACAGTAGAGATTTAATTTTGTTTTTAAATTGAATTACTAGACAAGATAATTACCAGTTAACCGCCGCTGAATAATGTTTAATTTGGAAAGTTAGAACAAAAATTTTGTAATGCAAAAAATATCGTATAACAGTACTGCTGTGTGTATAAGGCAATCGATTAAGTTCATTTTTATTTATGAATCAATTTATTTTACTTTTTTTCAAGGTAAACATGAAACAATTATAATTATTATAATATTGGTATTTATGTTTACGAATTGTTTAAACAATAAGAACAATGCAAGTTCCTTGACATTTAGCTGTAAGTTCTATTGTTCTTCTCTGGCAAACATTAATTTATTATTATTGCTGGTTGATGATGACCAATAAATTGCAAAAAAATTCGTTTTCACTTTTCTATTGACACAAGATGTTTTAAAAATAAATTAGTCATAGACGTAACATCGCGTTTATTAATTTGTCCCCTTGAAGAACGCAACCCTTTCTTAAATGTAACCAAAACCCTTATTTACTTAGAGTGTGTGCAACATGTGCTCACATATTTAGAAATACCCTATCAAAACCGCAATAAATCTGCAGCTTAATAGTGAACCCCTTTTCCGGTTTACTAAAAGAAAATTTTTTACCGAGCTATATTTGTCCGTAATTAATTGTAAAACAAAACCGCAAATTAAGTTTGAAATTTTTTACCAATCTAAAAATACTTTTATTATTTATGAACTTGACTAATTTTGATATCAATAACTGTTTACAATAATACACCTATGTATATTACGCAGGAAAGCATATTCTAATGGATTAAAGTGGTAAAATTTATGAATATGCCGGACTTACAGGATGGTCTCATATATTATATTAATAATAGTGACAGTTGTCATAACATAAACTGCGGGTGGTAGCGTACACTGGGTTGTCATTTGTCAATTGTTAAAAGCCTTGCTTTTACTTTGATCGCTTAATTCTTAAATATTAAAAGTGTAAAGTGTTCTCACATTCAAGGATAAAGTATTTCTTTGCATATTTAATTTTTGTAACCTTTTTGTTACGATTTGTTCGATATTTATTATCTTTGTATCTTAATTAAGTGCGTACCATCTTTTGTTTCGATGTCAACTTCGTTTTGATAACAAGAAAATATTTTTATTTTACATAAATCTTGATTTATGGCATACTAATCTGAGTGTTTAAGGTAAAAGTCCCTATTATGAGACGATGTCCCTATTTATGATACATTACGTGAATATACCAATTTATAAAAAGAATACAGAATTAAACTCTTAAAAAATATAATAAATACATTATTTCATCAATTTTGAAAACAATTTACTATAGTTTTGCTAATGATTCTATCTGCATTGTTAAAAAAAAAATCGTAAAAGTACGTGGTTTGTTATCTGCACTTAAAACAACGACTGAGGAGAGTTTAACGATAACGACCATTCAATTTTTCATATGTGTTTAATTGAATTGTTTCTTCTATTTATGTATATATATTATATGTCAATTGAAAGCTAATCAGCATTAGATTTTATTTCTATGAAAATTTGAGCTTTTTTTATGGCATAAGTATTTTATATTCCAGTGTCTCATAATACCTACACTTATAAGCTTGGACGTACCGGTGTATGAGACAGTTTATTCAGCGTATCATGTATTACGGACATTAGCCCTTTCACTTGTCCCGATTTGATGAGACAGTGTACAAATAAGTTTTTCAATTGACAACAAACAATATTTATTGTAAAATTATTGAAATTTAATAATATGAAGCATTATATATCAGCACAGTTTCAAATTATTGTCTATGAGTAAGTATTTTAAGTTAAATAACATTATATAATTCTAGACCTACAATCACAACTTTAAACATTTAAAATTTGCAAGCTAATTTTTTAATTTTTTTATTTCAATATTGTAAATAAGTTTTTAATAGGTATTTTAATATATTATATTTATTGTGAAACGTTTTAAATTAAATGACGACAGTCATATTGGCAGAAAAATTTAAGTAAAAACTGCGTTAATGGGGACAAACAAAAATCAAAGACAGCAATAAATCAATTAAAATTAACTAATAAAAATGTGTTGTGCTCAAATTTGAATAAGTCAACAAAAAAAATCTATTATAAGGATTAACTATGATCCGTCAATTATAGAAAAAGCTTTAAAAGCGATAAAAGACACAGGACTATCTTTAAGAAAAGCAGCAGCTGCTTATGGTGTACCTGTAGCCACGCTAGGTCGAAAAAAAATATTGATCCTCAGAAAACTAAAAATAAAACAGAACCGAAAACAGTTTAATCATTCAAAGAAGAGGATGATAATTATAATAAAGTAAAAATATTTTTTTCTATCGATTTATTATTATTTACACTATTAATTAATTTTTTTTGAGGTAGTTAAATATGTTTCCTAAATTCAATATACTTTTTTCTAACATAGTATAATTTTACATATTTTTTATAAATAGGTTTTACTTTAAAACAAAAGCCAGTAATAAAGAACATTGAAAGTAATAATGACCATCAAATTCAACGTGATTTACAAATAAATTTAGATACTAATCAACCTTGTTCGTCCAACGATAATGATTTAATTACTAATTCTTCTATACATTAATAACAAATGACAAATTTTGACAAATTTTAGTCACCTACATATAAATTGTCAAAATTTCTATCAAAAATAATTTCAAACATTTTGGGTAGGAGTAAATACTACACCAAGGACTCATAAACGTTTATTGAAGATATAAAAAAACAAACCGTACCTGACAAATATATATACTGATTTCACTTGACGTTAAATCTCTCTTTACGAATATTCCTATCGATTTGGCAATTAACGCAGTTGATGAAAAATGGGGCAAAATCAAGAACTACACAAGTATCCCCCAAAGGAAAATTTTTAAATGCACTTAAGCTATGCCTTGAAACTACATACTTCCAATATAATGATAAACTTTATCACCAAATTTCGGTACAGTAATGGGAAGTTCAATATCAGCTACGATCTCTAATCTGGTAATAGAAATCTTGAAAGAAGACCGTATATCAACACTTCCATTTCAACTACCATTCTCTAAACTTTATGTAGATGATATTATAACAGCAATTAAAGAAGGCAACGTAGATTTAATTATCAGGAATTTTAATGAATTTCATCCACGACTGCAGTTCACTATCGAAAAAGAAGAACAAAATAAAATAACTTTCCTGGATATACAGTTAATTCGTGAAAATAACTGCCTAAAATACAAGTGGACCCCAAAAACAGACATGGCCAGGAAGATATCTCAATTTTAGTGGATAGATCTCGTGGACAGATCTCTAAAACTAACCCATGGAAACTACAGAAAGCAAACTTTAAAAATAGCTCAAGAGACTCTGTTTAAAAATGGTTTTCCAAGACCCCTGGTAAAGAAAATTATCAAAGATCCCGTAAACAAACTTTATAATGGTAATAGTATAAAGAAAGAAACATCCAATTTTGCTGTTATGCCCTATGTCAAAGGACTAAGTGAAAAACTGAAGAGAATTTTAAGAAACCACAAAATTAATATAAAATTTAAATCAACCAACAACATAAAACAGCTGTATACTAAATTAAAAGATGCGGTTCCTACAGAGATAAAATCAGATCTAATCTATAAAGCTGAATGTAAGAATTGTAACCTAGTATATATTGGACAAACGAACCAATGACTGCACAAAAGAATAAGTAGTCATATCTCAATTGTTCGTTGTAATAAACCGGACTCTACTGTCATTGCAAAACAAAACATATAGATTTTAAAAATGCTAAAATTATTAATTCTGTTACTAATTATAAAGAAAGAATTTTTCATGAAATGATAAGCATCAAAAGAGAAAAGAATTCAATGAACAGAAAAACTGATATAGATGGTTTGAGCAATATATACAGCCATCTACTCGTCTAATTACCTTCACGTATTGGTGTTAAGTGTTTCCTACTTTGAAGGAAACTCATTGCAGGTTGTTTCTTATCACACAATCATATATTTTAGATCATAGATTGTTCAAATGACAATACGTTATTATTCGGTTTCCATATAAACTTATAAACATTAATAATAATAACAATCACAATAAAAACATTATTAAAAATCGTTTAATTAACTTGTTCATTCTAAGATTATTTAATTATATTTCATTAAAAAATTAATTTATTAAATTAATTACCTATTTTATAAGTAAAATTATCTAAAATTAATAAAAACGTAATATAAAATCAGTCTTGTTGATTTTTTGACTGTCTCATAAATAGGGACATGTATTATGAGACACTGGGGCCACATACCTTTAGAGTGTCTCATAAATAGGGTCACAGAAGTACCTTTCAAAATTGCTTATTTTAATTTATTTTTTACTTAAAAACGATTGCAAACTAGAAATATTGATCTTATAATAATTAAATAATTGTAGAATACAAGTAAAATTGTATTTCCTACTCAAATAGATTTTATATAAGTGGAAATGTTTGAACTACTCTAAAAGTGTCTCATAATAGGGACTTTTACCTTATTCGTTAAATTATTGTGCCCACATACATCCTATATTACAAGAAGCCATTAATTAAGTTCTTTGATACAATTGTTTAATTTAGATTTTACTTTGATAAGTAAATTAAGACCTTCAGTATAAATAAATTTATGACTTAATTTACTTATATGACAAAAACTTTTGATAAAAGCTTGAGTGACGAGTTCGTACAAAGGTATCCTTTATGCATGACATTATAACGTCTATATCCCTGTCCCTTTTGTATGGATCCTTTTGTGAAGCCCGACCCGAGAAAGTCCAGTCTTGCATAGCAATGAGTTTGGTACGACAGAAGATTTTAATGTTTTTATAATCACCATCGTCCTCTTGTTAATGTAACACTTTTACTTCAGTCAAATCAAAAGGGTTCATAAAAGACTTATTTCTTTTTCATGTAAAGTACTACAAACTTCATTATCACCTTGTGGTAGTGGGATAACAAGTTAATCTGAATTTTTTCGTTTTTAATAAACATTTGCATTTTATTTAAAAGTGGTTTTATATTTTCATTTGCATGTACTTACATAGTATCTTATTTATTGCATAAAATGCTACCTCACAATTTATTATAATTAGTATCTATCGAATTTGCATATTTTAATTTTCAATTTAATTAATTCAATATGTGTCAATAAAATTTGTCATGTCAAATAGATATTTAAAATTTTTTACCCATCGCATCGCTGGTACTTACGCCATAACTGTAAGTTTAATTATTAATATGGAAATGGCTTAAAATTATTTCTATTAATTTTAAATAAAAAAAATTAATGGTATTGCAAAAAATATTGTTAATCCAATGAAAAGGTAAAATATTTCCAATATTATTTTACTATTATACCCGATAATTCCACTACCACATTCCAAGGATAAATTAATTTGCATAAATTTTAAAATGTTATCAAAATTAATAGCATTATAATAAACATGGAGTTTTACTATTACGCGGCTAAGGATTAAAGTCATCCTAATTCTAACAAATTAATAACCTAAAATGTTATAAGTTGTTTATCGCCATTGAAATATAAGTTTATTGTTTTTTTAATTATGGGTATTAGTTTAATATCCGTATTTCCCATTCAAAAAAATTCTTTAACAGAGTACCTTACTCGTACAAACAATTATTATTTTAAATTATTTATTATTTTTTAATAACTTTTTGAAATAGACATTAATCTTCTAGTATTCGTTCCGGAAATAGCTTGCAAACTCTGATGTCACCTACCTTTGTTATTCAAATCACAGTACCGAGAGCGTAAAATTTTAAAAAACGTTTGTTGGTGGTTCGTAGCATTGAAATTGTAATAACACCCAAACCTTATCTCAACCAAAAGGCTAAAAAAAAAGTATTATAGACGTTAGTTAATAAAATAACGCTAATCCAGAAGTGAGAAATCGCTAATGCATAAACCGACATACATAAATCAAATACGATTAACATCGTTGATTGAATTTACTATCCAGAAATGTACTTGCGATTCAAAATGTTGAAAATTCACCTACTCAAGAAAAACTCTTTGCTGGAGTACACACATCTTTCTTTTTAGAGCACGAGACTCTTTTTAATTATAAATTTTTAATAATTAAACATAAATTTTTCTTTGTATAAAATTTTAATTATCAATTTAATACACACTGTAGTCGTATAAATTTCATGCGTTTCGGATATGTGTCCAAGTGCTTGTCTTATTAATCGAATTTTGTTTCAGTTTCACAAATGTTTCCCAATTTTACAATTTTAAACCTTAATTCCAATTTTAATTTTTGAATCACTTCCAAACTAATTAACTTTTATATTATTTTAAATTTCAGCTTACCATTTAATTCTAGTTTTAATTTTCGTATTTGAAAGCAACTTTAAATTTTTACAATTCTTCCAATTTTTTTACACTTTATCCTCCAAAACCCTGAATTCAATTCAAACAATCCTTCAAAATTAATTAGAATCGCTTTTTAGTAAAATTTAAATCCAAAATACTTAATTTCGTGCGAGCGCAGGCAAAGCACGCCCGTTCGTGAACGTTAACATGGCTCCTTAGTCCTAGAGCACGGTTACCAACATCATATTACTTACAAAAAAAAATTATATACAAAACGCCACAAAATTTTAAATCAAAAAAAAACTTGAAAATAATTTACAAAATAACTAAAAACAGAATTTTTTGTTTTAAAACCACGACGGTACATTCATCATACTTATAAAAATTAATTAAAGCTAGCGCAAAGTTGAAGAAACAAAATCTCAAAAAAATACAGTAGGAAACTCTTGAAGAAGTTTAGTATAATTATTAAAAATCGTCATACCGATTTTTAATCACTCAGTAAATATTAATCACCAAATAAACCTTACAAATAACATTAGTAACAATGCAACATATCTACCTTGAATACTCTTTTCAATTCTTTACTTTTATTTGGAAACGAAATCAATTATTTGGATTGTACATTGACTTCTAAACTATAAATGTATCAAATAGAAAATAACTTAAAAAATAACCAAAAGACACATGACGTCGTTAAGTTTTGGTTATTTGGTAAGCACAACATTTAAAGTTTGGTTAATTTCTTGATTTTTTAAGTTTTAAAAATTTTTTAATTTTTTTGGTATATTTGCTCCCACGTCTTGTTATTTTTACTGTTATACATGACCGATGATCAAAAATAATAGTGAAATAAGGGTCTTTATATTGTGTTACAGAGTTTTTTATTTTTAAATAATTTTTATCATTTCTATAGCGTAATTTTTTCAGAATTCTATTTTCTTGTTTATTCAAATATTCTAAGTTCAACCCTGTTAAATGTAAATTATTGTCATTTTAGTTTCTTTAAATATTATGTTTCTTTGTAGTATGTATTATTTACTTAACAGTTAAAATTTTATTATTTTAACATTTTGTTAGGTTTGATTATTTTATAAATGTATCAACAAAATTATGAGATCTGATGATGCTGATGTAAACGAAACCGGTAATCCAAAATAAAATAAACTAAATGTAAGGATATACTTAATTTTTTTCAATATTATTCAATCTTAATTTTTTACCTTTGAGGTAGCTCACTAGCCTGGCATGAAATGTGTCTGTAGCTTTGTTTTGTTGTTAATGGTGGCAATTATCAACTCCGGGGCACGCCTACGGTCGTACTCTGCGAAGCACAAAGACAATCATAAGAAATTATGTTTTTTCTTCAGGGGCGGATCTACATATTATATTGAAGCAAATAAAGATAAAGCTTCAGACTTGAGTTTCAATCAAAATGAATTACTCGTGATTTAATGTTCCCTTGCATAAAAAATTTGTAGATCGCATCCCAAGGTTTCGACGACTCCCGGTCTTTGAAAACTGACATAAAAATTTCTCTTATAATTGCTGTTTAAGGTTCCTAGTTTACCTATGTCTCTAATTTACAGCATATTTGTAATTATGAGTAATATTTGAGTAATGCCAATAAATTATAATGCTGAGACCGGACCGGAGGTATGAGATACTTTCCAGAATAGAGCGCAAACAGTGCACTGTAGGGTATTTCATAATCCCCAGACCTCCCAAATTTACACTTGCGTTTTGTGTCAATCAGAGTCAATTTTATATATAATAACAACTTAAATATTTATTGGAATATAACTCGTTTGCTGTTAAAATTTTTTAAATTTGTTGAACATAAGTTCAGCTGAGTTCAGATTAAGTTTGAATTGTAAATCTAGCTTCTGAGTTTATATTTATTTATTTACTCCAAAATTTTAAAAAGAAATGGATATTTTAATATTTTTCTTACATTTTCGCCTTTCGTCTTTCCTGCAAGATCAAATTATTTTATTTTTTACTATTTATTTATAGTACTTTATAATATATGGCAAACCTGGGCCCATAACCTGTGGGTTATAAAACCCTAAATTTAAATTTTGTGTTCTTTGAATTTTGCCACTGTTTCACGTATTTTTGTTTCGGTTTTGTTTTGTTTTTGTACAACAAACATTTTCCTACTATATTCTTAATTATATTTTGCTTCTAATTTATTTCCTAACTTTGTTTTACTTTTTTACCGTTATTTTAAAATTATTTTTTGCATCCTATCCTCTTATTTGTTATTTTATTATTTATATTTCTGAAAATTTCTTTTAATTTTAATTGCCTAAAAAGATTCAAAATAAGTTGTAAGCTTTTTATGACTTTTTCTTTCTTGTTTTTTCCCAATTTTTATTTTCAAATGGAAACTACTTTTTGAGAACAATACATCCATTTGGATGGTAAAAACTTGATAAAGGAGGCATTTCTAATAATTCTTGAGTTTTTAGCTTGGTACTTATAATAAGTAAGAAAAAATTGTTGGAAGTAGTATGATCATATTTATGAAAACTTGAAAAAGAAAGATATTTCTTTCATGTGTATATGTGGGGGAAGCAGGTGAGTTGAGTTATCAAAGGAATAATGAAGACATAGAATCGAAAGACGTCGTAAAATAACCTCTTAAATCCATTATGACCACAAAATACACGGATAATATTAAGCGTAACAACTAAGGTTGTTTATTAAATGCGTTATAATTTTATGAGTTATGTTTCCCGCATTTTGAATGCATAAATATTTTTACCGCGGCTTTGGAAGTTGTTGTCATATGTTGCCAATATACCATGTCAGATTCATATTTAGTATTTATGACGTGTGTATCCACTTAGTGAAGAAGAAAACAGCTGCTATAATAGTGAGCTTTTAAAATTGAAAACGCAATTGTTAAAATGAAGATTCAAGAGAACTCATTAAATAAATATATGCATTTCCGGTCGCTTACCTAAATGCGTTACTCGTTAAACTCTAGCTAGTTAACTTTTGCAAGTTTCACTTTAAATTTTGTTTTTAAATGGAGCCTATCGTTTTTAGTAGCATTACCGATTTGCATTAACCAATTAAATGTGTTGAAATATCTAAAAGACGACGGGATTAATCTTCCAGTAAATTTTTAACGAGAAAAAATAGAAACGGAAAAATAAAATATGTTCCTACAACTTTTGCTTCCTACAGCTAACGATTATCTTAGAGGCGATTCTTGCGTAGATTTTATTTTTAGTAAAAATAACTGAATCTTGAAAATTTTATGTACCTACGTATTTATTTTCAAATTTAAAAACTTTCAAAATGATTTATGACGGAAAGTGTTGTTTTATTCATAAATAATATCGTAAAGTGCCCTCTAAAAAAATTTAATCAAAATTAACTAGATGTAATTAATTATTAACATTATAAATCAATACTCTTAACTTCTTTTAAAATAAAGTAATTATGTTTTATTTAAAAAGTTGCGTGACTAACTAGTCCTGACTGATTATACAATTATAAATTTAAAAAATCATTTCAAATTACAACTAAACATTTGTTTACTTTTAAACCATGGTAATATAAATTTTAAGTAATTAAAGTTAATTAAAAGGCTATTACAGCAACATGAAATGGTTTGTAATTTGAGAAATACTAAAAAGCTCAAAGCTATTTCTTATACAATAAATTTTAAATAAAAATTCAACTAAAATTTACAAATTATATCATTATAAACATGTTAATGTTGCTCAAGTGTAGACCGTAATTGCGATGTTTGTATTTAATAAAAAAATAAGTAGATACGTGTATATTGTTTGAATATTAAAATTAAATTACTTTAATAAGTTATAAAATTGCTTAATAAAAGTTTAATCTAACCTAACTTTTTTATTACACTAGCTTGTAGAGATTTTAACAACAGCACTTAACTGAGCGCTAAAACATTTCAATATTAACTGTAAATCGCTTTTTAAAAATTTTTTTGTTTGCCTTTTGTGTCAGCTTAGAATCAAAAATATGTCTAATATTTTTTTTTATTCTGACCTAACCTAACTTAACCTAACACTACCGGAAACATTTTCGATGGAAATGAATTCATTTAAAAAATTTAATCAATATAAAAATTAAGATTTCTTTCTCGTCTTCACAAGATTTTAAAAAATTTTAAAATGAATGGTATCTGCAAGCATTGCACATATTTTTTACACCGAATAGGTGAAAAGTTAAAATAGGTAAGTATTTAATTCTGTTATAATAAATTTAAAAAAATTATTTTAAACATCATAAATTTACGTCAAATATACGTAAACTGAAGCTTTTAAGTTCTTGAACCTAATAAAAGAAATACTAAAAATAGGAAAGTTCTTTTTTGTGTTATTAAACTGTAAAAGCTACTTTTACCTATAAACTAAGAGTATAACGTTAACTTTTAGTGTAACTAAGCTCTTTTTACTAACATGTCGTAATTTAGCTCTTCTGTGAAATATATAACAAATGAGGCTGTAAAGGTAAACCTATACGTTTAACGTAGGAAAACTGTAATGCATTGCTACCAACTTTCTGTCTCATGAGATTTAACTACTTACAAAGGATTAAACTAAATACATCCCATACAAGTGGCCTAAGATATCTGTGCTCGTAAACAGTCTTGAGGAGGTGTTCGCAAAAGGTCCGCAAACTGCTAAAGTATAGATTGGCTAACTTTGTAATGTCTTATCTTATTCAGACAGATCATAAAACTCTCTGCTAATGGATGATATTTTTCACCATATTCTTATTCATTGGGGACACAAAATTCCAAGAGTTGTAAAGTTTTTACTGTGATCAAATAAATATTAACAGAAAATGTTACGTTGTGCGAAAAATAGTTCTTACAAAATAAAAAAATGTTCATAAGTCCTAATATTAAATTTTCACGATATTAGCCATAAAAGTGCATATTACAACCTCGGCTAATAAAGTGGATAATACCGCAAAGCAGCATGAATCCATCATAACGAGACGCCAACTAATTTTCTTTTATCTAAAAGTACATAACTGAAACGACGCCTTTCTAAAGTTTCCTATTAATCCAAAATCAACGACAGTAGCGCTCTCCCGATGCTCACCAAGTCTCGGGCTAAGATTAAACGCAAATGTAAGATGGACACAAAACTCTAAAGAGAAAATGATTAGTTCTTGCAGTAGCGTAACAAAAAACGGAATGGCATTTCTTTTTGTAATAATAGAAAATTATCGTTGAAAGCATTCGGTAGATTAATATAATCCGAAAAGCTTCCATTTGATTATTAACATAAATTCTACAATTTAATGGAATGCTTAAGTCGAAATCTCAGAAATGTCTCTTATTCAATTTGTGAATAGTTTAATTTATAAATAAGTAATTTTGAATAAGCAATGGTAAAGTAATTTTGTGTCTACGCTACTGATTTTATGTTACGTTATGACAACTTCAATATCCAAGGTGTTGAATGAACACAAGAACAGCTTAGGGTTATTTCAAACCATAGTAATTGTACGCTATCAATAGCTATTGAAGAGGGCTAAACATAAGCTGACGAAGTCGTAATCCTTCAGACTATACTATAGTCCTTTGTGCGCCCTGTATAAACGGTATTAGGCCACCTATAGCAATATTACATTTCTCAAGCTGAAATGTACACATAATAAATACTAAATATAACAAAATTGCAAATAAGTTTTCATTAGAAGCTACAAGAATTTCACTAAAATGTTATTCTTATAGTTTTCCAATAAGCAATTTTACCATCGAGCAAAATTCGGAAAATCACGCAAATCCCTCATAATAAAAAAAATATTGTAGACTTTTCATTACACTATCAAATTTATGGATCATAAGCTACTCTAATTTAGCATCTATTTTGTTCACAACACAAGCTTTATGCGACATGCAATGTATTTTCAGTTCTCGAGCTTTTATTCCTTTATCTTGCTTTTCAGCGTATTCACAAACTTTTGCATTTGTTCTGTTGAAGCATTAATGAACTATGCTATTCGCTATCAATGCATAAAACAGAAAATTGTGTCCTCGTCACTTTTTGTCTTCCAACGGGGTTTTCAATACTTGGTTCGCACCATATAGCGAGCTTTTTGATGTTAACTTAAACTTTATTTTCAATTAAATCTACGGAAAAATGCGATAAAAATCTTTGTTAACGTTTTAATTCTGAATTTATTTCGCACAACGAAATTCTAATTTAAAAATGGTTTATCGCCATATGTTACGTCGAATTTTTAGCTCTACAAAACCGAACCTTGTAAATTGTTTCACTTGTGCTCGCTAAATTGAATTTAGTGACAAGAAATACAATTTTTCCTAATGAAATGTGAATTACAAGCATGTCATTTGTAACAAACGATCAAAATAATTCGAAATTATTTTTTAATTCTAAAAAATATCGTTTATTTTAACTTTTGGCTTCGTTTCCATTCTTTCCTTTTTTTCCTCCATAATTATAACTTTAAATTGGAACAAATAACGTCATTGCGAAGACCGATCACCAATCTCGTTGAAATGCAACCCATACATTGTCATCATTGTTCGGTTTCACCGATCCCGTGTAATCCATCATAGTAATAATACGTAATTCTTTGCGAAACGAATCCACGATAATGGGTGGATTAGTTCGGTAGATTTATGCATGGGGTGAAAATAATTTGAGAAACTCGAGAGAAAAAATTAGTTACTGCACCAACACTTTATTACTTATAATAACTGCAATAATGGAAGAAACAAAAATGCAATTTGTCAAATAAAATAGATGCTATTCCCTTATAGCCGCTTGGCACAACTATCAAACGGAATAATTCAGCAGTTCGCCACATTGTTCCCGTGGCACACACCGATCCCGAGAGACTTTTCGACCTAACCCACATGACAGCTTTCATTATGACTCGTTGTATATTTGTTACGACGATTTGAATAGATTTCAAACCTTTGAATTATTTAATGTTATGTAAAAGAAAAACTGTGATATATCAGAGTTGCGTTTCGAGAATCAAAATGAACGAGAAGAAAGTGAGACAGTTTTAGATATCGCTGTCTGTCAAAGTGATTTATGCGAAACCCATACGGCACCGATTCCGAGCTCGTTTATATCCTTAAATATAAAAGCTATATCCTTTTACTACATATTCTGTAGTTTATTTTGCGGTAAAAGCAAAACTCGCAATAAACTAGCAAACAGACAAAGTTACAATAATATGCAAATTATATTATGCAAAAGTCCAGTGTGTACCTGTACATCCACGATATAAAAGGGTTAAAAGTTCACATGTATGCAGGAGACGTACGTATCAAAGATAAAAGCAATCCTTACAGAATTCCGGGACCTTTCGAACTTTAAATTTTGTTTAACAAAAGTTTATCTAACTTTTTTCTAAATTAGTGTTATTTTATTTATTTACATTGCATAATTAAATTTACAGTTTTGCTAAACTAATAGCAATTATTTTAATTATGGTGTTAAATGCATTAATTAGCACACACCGTAACTTTAAATAAGTTATTCGTGAATTTTATCGCATCTTATTAAATGAGCTCTAATTTTATTGTTGCCAATTAATTCTTGAAAAATTCTGCTAGAAAAAATGTGATTAAATTAATTTGATCAAATTAACATTTTTACAATAATTATTAAATTAATTAATAACCCAACTATATTGCTATACTTGCCAGTGGCGGACTTGACTTTCAAATATTAACAAACCCGGATTTCGAAAGAAATAAAATAATCAATTCTTATTTCAGCTTTATGACCATTGTAAATATGTAAAACAGAAAGGAAGAAACATACGTGCCGAATATTAATCCCTTAAAACGGCGTAAACGGTAATTGGACTTTGAAGCACATGGTGCTGGTAATCAATCGAATTTCACGCAGTTTCACCCTTACCTCATTGAAAGCAGCACGAGTTTTTGAAAAAAAGTTAAAAGTAAAGGATGTTTGGTCTCGTGTCGTATTCCGTTATAAATAAAATGACATATTATTGCCCTGTTCCATCCATCTATTCTACGATTGTAAACAAAGTAAGCAGATGGATGAGCAGTGAGCACCCCTCACGTATGCCATGAGCAAGTGCGGTGTGTAGTTTATATTTCAAGTGTGTTTAGCTTGGGCTTTACAGGTTCATGCATTAGGTAAACATAATAAAATAACAAATAATGATCGATTGTAAACAAGAAAATGGAAGATATTAAAAAATATATTAAAAAACTATTAAAATGGAATTTAAAGCTTTTATATAAAAGATATAAATTTTGTAAAGTTGTAAGTATAGTTCATTACAATGAATTATTCAAACAATTACATTATAAAAGACAAATTATACAGTAAGAGGTGAATTATACAGTGTTCGTGTCACGAGCGTGCTTTACCAGTTTTACTTAAAATTATTCACATGCCTTAATGCATAGGAAATTACATAAATGCCTTTATTTTTTGTTTATTCCGATTTTATGAGAAAATGTAATCATTCTAGAGAATGTAGATACAAACTATTGATTAAATTTATCATAAACAGGAAATGAAGTTTTAAGATTTTCCCCGTCTTAATATCCTGACTCGGTGTCTTTTATATGCTTTTATTTTATTATAAATTTATATGTAAATTTTAATTAAATACAAGTTTTATTACTACGCAATAAAAAATACTATCAATTTTAAACAATGCATATTATTGCAACATACTTTTAATTGCCAAACCATTAATCACTACCATAATGCCTTCAATTGTTTTCATATTTGTAAAATATCCACGAAATGATTAACTGGAAATTATAAAAAAAATTAATCTGGATGTTGATAATTTAATGGAATATCAAATCTCAAACAGTCGCCAGATGAATAATATCACCAAATTTATGGTACATATTACTGGTATTCCCGGTCTAAATCGAATTATCAGATTGAATTTCTTGTAAAACTATGTAATGTAGTAAAAATTTGATTATTAAACAGTAGGAACCAGGGATTCACAAAAAATTTCCCAGCCCAGTATAAGGACAGCGAGGTATATTACCTAAAATAGAATTTCTAATATTTATTCGTTTGAAACCATTTGATTTTTTGACGTTAATATGGTGATTAAAAACGATAAGTAGCAAAAAGGGACTTAAATTATACGACATAACTTAACTGTGTGTTCCAGACAGAAAACGATCCAAAAAAAATCGTTCGCACAGTATTAAACTAATATTTTACCTAATTTTAAGTCTGTAAATTAACTTTTCGTATTGTGTACATAAGCGGGGATGCTAGGGGTAAACAACATTCTAGTATATCTCACTAATTAATAACGCGCATGAATAGATTAACGGAAATTTTTATAGCATTTCGAGCTTTATTTAGTTTAAATCTACACTAATATGCATTTTTACCGCTTAAACTAGCAAATTTCGAGAAACTTAAATCCTTAAATACTCCTTTCAACAAAGGGTAAAAATAAGGATTGTTCCATGTGAAATAATTGAGTCTAGTTTTTTTCACTCACCAATGAAGAAAATGAAGAAAAATCTGCTTGGTAATTTAAAACTACATTTTGTCAACAGACTATATAAAATGATTATGGCGAAATGTGCTTAGTCCCTAAGCGGCAACTGCCTTTGGCCGCCATAGGCACTTAACTCTAAAAGTCAATTAATATTATATAATTAAGTATACAAAGTTAGGTGAATTTGAAGGTTTTATTGTTTTGTAAAGTTGTGAATATGAATGAATTATTTTCTAAATGATACTGGAAATTAAAATATATTAAAATATTGTCATCTGCAAAAATTTAATAAACAAAATTGTAAGTTTAACATGATGAACAAAATAATATACAAAACATATCGAAAAATACAACTTCCGAAAGGTGATTTCGTAATAAATAAGTGTATCACTGATGTAATGTTGATAATTACATTCACACGCTTGTGTTTTGTAATTATAAATTCTGAGCACAAATATAGTGTGTAATTCTTGGCTTGTAAATGTAAATTTGTGCAAATTTTCATTTTAAGTTTTCTTAATAATGCAAATTCTACAAATTCCAGACCACATACCAGGTGAATTGGATTGTATTTTTGTAAAATAAAAACATTTTTGCTAATACTACTGCATTCTGAAGCTTTTTTGGTTCATTTTTGGCTCTTTGTTTCTCAAACGTAAAATCAAATGTTTTTCCAGTTATGTATATTTCATCGTAAACCATAAACAATTATGACTATCATACAATGCAAAAATTGTCTAAAATAATTAATGTTTAAAACCAGGTTGACTTTCCGTCAACGAAGAAATTTTTTTAATGAAATGACACCAAAATAGCAATAGAGTCAACGTTCCTTTAAAAATTTAAATTGAAAAAATCATATAAATATGTCAAAATATACGGGTAATTCTATTATAAATTTTATATCTCCTATGCAATTTGCCTTCTGTGGTGTCCATAACTTGGGGACATTATCCTCACCACTGTTTTTTGAAAGACGGGTAAAATAGATACGAAAAATCTGATGAAATTAAAAAGATCTTTATTTTGCTAAAAAAATATATTTTTATAGTTATATACCTAATATAATAAATTTTTATAAATATTAGGAGCATAATATCTACTATTTTGAAATCTGAAATAAATATGTTAAAACTTTTTACCTAAAGCTTCTGGTTTAAATTATAAAATTACCGAATTGACTCGAAATTAAAAAAGGAAATAATGAAGCAGGTTAATGAATCAGAATTCTGTAATTGTAATAATAAAGTAGTGATTGTATCTAAATTTGCCACACGCTGTATATTTATTACTCAAATATTCCATCATGAGAAATAAGTGACTTAGATTTATTGATTGTTATATTAAAAAATATTAATAAATATAAACATTAATTATACATTAATAATGTAATATAATTATTGCCTGTTCTTTTAAAATCATAAATTTTGTAGATTTACAACAAAATATTTGGTTTGACCTTTTTTAATAGGAAATGTGATAAAACAACAATTTGATGATTATTTTCCAAAAAAGTGGATGTGTTCAACATTCGTAATAACAGAGATTGCTTTATTATAATGCTTTTATGCTTTAATATTGTTTTGAAATACATTTTTAATAAATACACATTATTTAAAATTATATCTTGGATTAAAATAACAGTTTATTCTTTTTTTTAATACTTTTCTTTTTTGCTTCCTCCAGTTTTATAAGCAGCATTTAAATTTTTTACTACGTATTCGTATTTAGCATGTTGTAAATAATTTTTGAATATTAATTTATAGTTGACATTTAATATGATCAACAATAAAAATTCCTGCTTGAGAGGTTTTTTAATTACGCATGAACAAAAATAAAAATGGTCATTTAAAATTTTTATAACAAAAAATTCTTTTATGCTCAATAGTATTAACACTAATTAAATTAGTAATTTTTTCTGCTTCTGAAAAAAATATTACACAAAAGCTCTTACGAGGAAATACTCGACAGGGAGCGCAGCGCAGCGCGAGTTTCTCATTGTATTTCTCTGATTAGGAAGACTCTTGACTTTCAGAGGCGGGTATTATTACATTTTGAGTGGCCAGCAAGCTCTGAAGGGCCACTTCTCTCTTGGGCCGAGTTTTAAGTACATTCAACAGAAATAATAACTCCCTATTGTTAACAGGAAGTGACTAGCGCCAATGGAATCGGGCATACGGAAGCGGAATGGGCGCCTGTGATCCGATCACGACTGGCGTCAGGAGCAGTCAGGACAAACATTAGCATCGATTACCGTTTAATGATCAATATTGAATAAAAAAGTTCTAATTACACATGCAGTTACCAGTAGAAAGTGCACTTATCGCGTGGATTTAATAACCAAAATTAAACCAATTTCAATTAAATATATCTCGACGCTAATAAGTCCAGTTAATTCGTCATGCTTAGTCTTAATCTCGCACAAGTTATTTGTGTGTTATAAAAATATCACAATAACCATAGTCCGAAGAAAATAAAATAACCAAATGACAGTAGACAGATGTGAATTCTTTTGTTTATAATTAAAAGTTGCACATCTTGTTTTACTGAGCTTTTATACAGCTAAGTCGAGAGCAGTTCTGAATATGTCAGTTATAATGGGCGAGGGAGGCTCATATCACTTGAATTTAAAAATAATCTTAAAGGAGTTCATTGTTCCACTGACTTTCACATTGTCGATTATTTACTTCGTAAAATAAAAAAGTTACTAAAAGCATTTTGTTTGAGCTTTTCTATTTCTATAGAAATTTTGATGAGCTTATAATGAGTTCCTGTAGTACAGATATGATATTCCAACTTGGCTAAATCAATGTCACGATTGTGACCGGGGGGTGCTTGTTCTCAAATTATCCAATAAATTTTAATAAAAATTACGTAAATTAATATTATTGTACAATAAAATGTGCTAAGGCTCTTGAATTATAAATTATTTCTTTTTGTTTCAGGTAAGTGGAGAAAAGAAGGATTCGGCAAGGTCGCGGAACGACACAAGCGTAGGTAGGGTTATTTAAATTTTTATTTATGGCAAATCCTTATCAATCACATTAATGTGTCAATGACAAATTATTACAAAGTGCATTTCGATTTAAAGAAATAATATTTCGATAGTATGCATTTGATACAATCGCAAAATTGTGGCAGGGAAAATTGCAGTTATGAATTAATTTAAAATTGAAATCGGGTCATTCAATTTAGAAATTTAATTGAATGGTAGGTATCTAATTTTCGATATAATGTATCGATCTCATTTAGAAAACATTGACACAAAGTATACCAAGATCAAATTATGACATCATTACATTAAGTGACGGGGGACCAAATTGACGATTTATATTTAAGTAATTGTTATCGAACGGTCGTTATTTTACACAGGTATTAATGAGTGGCATTTATGGCAGTGTTTATATGAAACCGGTTAAGTCAGGTGTTTGAACCCTGATTTAACTGGTTGTTGACTTGGATTTGTATTTTTGTTCACGTTTCTGGTGCTAATTAAATGCTAAAAATCTTTTGTTTATTTTTTTTATCCTACCTACAAATCATACCAACATTTCTTATTTTACTATTCACTTGCTGCAGATCTTAGTGTACAATTAATATTCCATTAATTACATAACTTTAATATTCATTGACTTACAGCACTAACACTTGGCTACTACCTGCCGTCTACCTGCGATGTCTAACGACGTCTAATTGTATCGAAACGTTTCGCGAATTTTATTTTTGTTTGATAAAAATAACAACAAAAAAATGGGTCATGTTTTTTTATGCACTGCGAAGAAGTGCATCCACGACGATTTAATTTTTTTTTTAATATTTAGAAAGCTTTGATAAATTAAATAAATTGAATTCCTATATGAAGATGTGAATCCATACAATGAAATAGATTCAAAAGTTTTTAATTTGAATGGCAAGATTAAAATTTAGTTTTTTTGTAACAACGCCCCTATATTACCAAACGTCTGTGTTCCCACTAGATGGAGAACTTTCAATTACTGGGTCCTTAGAAAAGCGACTTAACGGCTCATGTTGCAGAATGATGTTGGGGTATTAGATCTCAATCTCAAATCCGTCAATTGTCTGTATTTCAATTTGAATGTCTACAGAGTGTAACACGTATGTACATATGTATCACTAATGTAATGTCAGAAGCACTGCGAGAGGGGGTTTAAAATTGAGTGCGATAAAGCGAAATGCGCGATGCCTGATAATTCTCCCAAACCAAACTCAAATTATAATGACGTTTATAATTGATTTATATATTATCCGAATATTTTGCAAATTTTTATTTAGCCGATAGATGCAAACGCTGAAGAAATTAAGCTTCTCGTAATATTTACAAATTTATGCACTACCTTCCATCTACCAATAATAAAAAATGTTAATGTTGATATTAATTTTTAATGTAGAATTAAGAAATTGATTGTATATTTTAGTCGTGTATCACGTTCGCACGACGATTAAAATAAAATAATTCCAGTTTTAAAGCAAAATTTACAATTTAATTACTATTTTTTATATATCTTTAATCGTTTGATTATTATCTAATTTGAATAACCTTGCTTCTTTTTCTTAATCATCTAATTAGTCTTTATTGTTTAGATGAACCTGTTTTTATTAGAACGAAAGCTGCCCAAAAGGGCAATACCGAGTGATTTTTAACATAAGCGTCTCGTCGAATTAAAATTATTCAAAAATTTATAGTCGGTAATATTTTGGTATTATGCCAACCGAAGCCCAAAGCTACACGACAAAATGTCATTACAATCAAATTCTGAAGTTTTCTAGAAATTTTATTGCACTTACTAAAATTTTATAGACTTGCATGTTACAACCACCAAAATTTATTATTTGTCTTGTATCAACATCGACAAGTTTTTACTAATAATAGTACAGAAGAAATATAAAATGCCGCTTAAATAGCAGCCACTTTTTGATTGCTACTGGTCAAGCACCTGTTTTGCATTAATAGCTTTATATTATTATAAAATACCGTTAATATCACTAGATTTTGTGTTATTGTAAATTGTTCTCTACGTAAACTATACGTCGAGCATCACTTACAACCAGAGACGTACCGAGGAACACCCAGCGTATTTTGGACTACTGAACCGTTTCGATAATTCGTCATGGTTTTTGAGCTCGCTCAGTTCAGTGGGAAAAAGCAAAAAGCTTTTTTTGGGCAATAAAATTATACAATTTCGAGTATTACGTGACATTCTTTTAGACAACTATTTGAATGTTTGAGCCCGCCTCTGCTTAAAGTACAAGCAACAAAGTTGTCGATTCAAATATAGAACTGAAAAAATTTCAAGTAGTAGGTATAATAAGTGTTACTGTATTCGTAACGCTATTATTAAGTTTAACTTATTTGTATGGTCGAGTTTGTCAAATTTAGGGTACGCCAGGAATATATGTATAATATTAAAAAAAATTTTTTCAAACTATGTTCTGTGAATGAACTTTGCATAAGTGTGTGTGTGTCTCTTCCGGGTGTAGCGATTATGAATGAATATCTCGGGTACAGATTTAGTCTCTGGAGCACGCACGTATCCAGGCGACCAGGCCTGAGATGATCTACTTTACAATCCAGCGCAACATGCGAAACTTGTTTTCTTTCTTTTTCTTAACGTGAATAACATGTAGCGGTCGCCAGAATCTTAATAAATTATTCTATACATTTTATATTTGCTAAGTCCATTCGAACAAATGCACCAAAGTTCTTGTTCTTTTATCGACCATAACGCGATGGCGTTTCTAAAAGATGTCCATAAAATGCGATAAGACACATATAAAGTAAGAATATAGCATCCTATAAAATAAACTGAGGTGTCGCAAGAAGAATGTGCGGTCAATAAAAGTTCAAGACTCGTTCGCGTTTGTTAAATTGTTCTGTTAAAACAGAGGTGATGTGTTATCTAACACAACGAGTCGAGATTTGTGTAGGGTTTTGTTTTTGACCGCATTCCTCTATTGATTGATGGACAAGTTAAGTAGGTACCACGTTCAATTCATTCATACCCGAACAATAAATTCACCAAATGGCCAAATAACGCGATATCCCATAAAAATTGTTATTAAACACATCCATCAAACGTTCCATTGTTTGTTCTTAATTCACGCGCGGTTATTTTAATGCTTACACGTGGGTTTATACTGTTTTGCAGGGATTTCCATTGTCGGTGTTGGCAATGCGCCGGCCGGAAGTGTTGCGGGGGTAGAGAAACGATATCGTCCCTATTTTAAGATGCTGGAATTGTCAACCGTCTTTGAAGTCAAAACCAATTAACTTTTATACTTGATCGCAAAAGCATTGTCAACAGAATGTGCTGAAATAATACTTGGATCATCTGGGTCGGCATGAATGGCCATTCCTGGTTGATTGGGAAGACGTATAGATGTGCCGCTCCGTATAATTTGGATTCTTGCCAAAGACATTCGACCACCGATGTGCTTATTTCATTCTACTTCAAGAATGACGTTTCAAAATTCTCACGTCAGCTGCTGGATAAATAGCTATCGATTCTAATCGTGATTATTTTCAATGTCGTCGCAATATTACACTTTCGGCTAAATGCACATCCGCGTGCTATGTTGAACAGCTATTCAACGTAACTTTCGGAAAATTTCAATCGGTAAACGTTAATTTTTACGAAAAATACGAAAACTTCATCAAGCAGTATACAAAATATTCGCGGAATGCTTCTTGTATACAAATTTATAGTTTCACTTGATTAACCTCATAGGTTTTATAATTTTTAGCACTTCAAATTAAATATTTACACAAATTTTAAATTATAGCTGCAACTTTAAAATCAATTAAGTACATTTCTAAAATTTCATGCTAATAAAGACATAATGCGATAAATATTGAAAAAAATATTTTAACGTGGGAACTATGATATATGTGGAATTTAATTTTTATATTCGGTTAATTGTTTTTAAATAGAGTTTTAATTGTAAAAAATTGAGAGATAAATAATATTGATATTTACTACTGAGTAAGCTAAACTTCCTAGAGATCCAGATATGGATCAACTTATTAATTTTAATTCCAAAACGAGTATTTTTAATTTGAACTGCGAGGTGGATAACACCTAAAAAACGACTTATGAGATCACAAGCTTTCAAGAGTTTTGGACTTAAATAACGGCATCGTGGAGGTAGCGGAAAGGATGCGCCGAGTGTCCTGGCGCTACTCTGGTTCCGCCGTAATCATTATTGCACAGTTATTGCTCTTATTTACAAACAACGACAAAGTAATTGTTTATTCGATTAGAAATAGATCAATAAATTCAGGGACGCACTCGGGTTTCCCAGGTACATTTCTAAATATAACGGAAGTTGAAATTTCAAGTGCAGTTATTATTAATTAATCTCGTATGTCGTCTAACTTTTTGTCTTGTCGAACATTATACATATGTAGTTGGTAATTGCTTTAGAACTAAAAGAATAAAACCGGTTTAACGAAAGTTATTGCAATGTAAATACTTGTGGATGTCAATCAATCTATCGTGCAAATATTTTTATAATTTTCTACACATGAGAAATTTAAATCTTTTTTATTTTTAGGGATTAGCTTTTTGCCTAAACTCGTATAGGAAGCAATTCCGTGTATGCTTTAGTTTCTTGCTGTTCTGTGTGGTTTTTCGACGTTCTGTCAGCGCGTCGTTGATAGAGAAAGTGCACGGGGATGAGATAACATGAAAGTGATTATCGGCAGATGGGTGCTATCTCGGCTTGGCGCGGGTGTCACTGAAACTCCTGGTGATTAATGACCTTAAGCATTAAGCATTGACAGACCGTATTGTCACCCACTGAATAAAGCCTGCACCTTCGCACCCTCTCGCACTTGTTTTCTAAAAAAAATTCACCTTTACAAAAAATTAAAATGTAACGCTATTTTTTGCAACTTTTCTAAACATTTTCATATTCGTCAGACTAAAATAAACAATATGCAGTTTAAAAAAAAAAAAATTATACAAAATACTTACCCTCCTTGATGAGACGATTTGCATTAATGTGTGTATCAATTATAGGAATATTAATTTTCCTTCAATTTATATTCAAACCTTGACTAACTATTATGTAATTATTACATTGTTGTATTACTTTATAAACTTTAAATAGTTTAGTTCATAGGTTTTTTGGTTAAAGTTCAAGTATTGTTGCGTAATACATTAATTATTAGAGTTATTGATTTTTGGTTATTTAAAAACAGTGAAATAAAAATACTTGCGAGATTTCAAAACGAGGCTTCAGTGCGATAATGCTTTACTTTCTACACTGATCACCTAAACTACTATTTTATGAATGTATTATAGTAATGATTTATTTAATTATTATAATAATAATTTAATATATTTAGGTATATTTTTATTCCTTAGTAATATTTACTATTTATTCCTTATTGGGGGATCTCGAGAAATTTTGGGACGAAAGATTTTATTTTTGGAGTCGGAATCTACAATTAGAACTTCTGTTTTTTTTTTTTTAATTTATCTGTTTAAATTCCAATAATCCTAATTTTTTTCTAATTCGGAAATTTAAAATTATAGTATTATTTTTTTATTTAATTGCGATGTGTTAAAAATATGTACAGATTTAGGTGGTAGAAGTAAATGCTAACAAATGTATTCCAGCTTTAAAAAAATATTTACGGGGGACTTGAAATTTAAAACTACGCAGGTCCATGGTCCATACATACAGTTCCTGATTTAAAAACTATATACTATAATATATTTTCTAAAACTAAAATCACTTTAGTTTTGAACCAATTTTCTATATTTACCTAATATTGATCGTTTTGTGATCACTTCATGATATCTAAATTACTTAAGGATGTCATCGAATTTAGTATTATTTCACGTTTGCTTCTTTATTGGCAAAAACTCACCGGGTTAATTTTACACAACACTAAAGCCTCATCCACAACCTTCAAATTAACCGTAGAATTAGTACATAAATTAATACTTGAAATTTGAACATAAATTAATGTTTTGGTAGCATTCACAATGCTTAAATTAATACGCAAATTAGTGTGACTCTATCTAGTGTCAATGTTTGGAACTTAAGTATTTCGGTTGGTAAATTATTGTTATTGCTAGATAACCTATGTTTCTATTTAAATCGGGTACAGGTTATTACCATAGCGTTGTACTTTTAATATTAAATGTAATTCAGGTCACAAAAGTTTACAGGTTTTAGGTTAGAAATCACAGATGGCACTTGAATAATTTTGAAGCATGCGTAGTAGTGACTTGACGACTAATTTACGTGAAAAAGCTTGGACCTAGCAAGGTTCTGCGTTAAGTACTAAGTACTAATTTTGAGGTTGTGAACAACCGCATAGGATTTAAATGCGGCAAACTTCTACGTTTAATTCTAATTACTAATTCTACGGTTAATTTAGTGATTGTGGAAGATACTTAACACTCAGTATCGTTGTTACTACAGTCTTACTTCATTGAATTTTTTTTATCTTAACAAGTACTACATTAATAATAATTGATAGTAGTAAATAATAATTAACACTTGAGATGGGATATGGTTTAAATTTAAGTAATCTTATATCAGATTCTAGAATTATATAGCTATAGCTTAAGTCTTAAGTAACTTATCTAAAAGCAAATATTTACAAAATGTATTATGTTAATAAAATATACAGAAAAATTAAATTAAGGGTTGATCCCCAAATTCAGATCTATCGAGAAAATTCAAAAAAATCCTGTTCTAATTAATTTAAAATAACTCTCTGTCTCTGAGTTCTTAGCCCTACGTAAAGGCATACGGCAAACAACACCTCGGTAGTTTGCCATTATACTTGCCGAGGGAAGATGGTTAGAATAAAGTTTTTACTCCCCTCGGGATCGAACCGATGATCTCGGCTTAGCAGTCAACGCACAGAAGCATCAGGCCGTGGCCGTCTTCTTTTATTCTTGTAAAATACCTACAAGTCGATAAGTTTTTTTAATTTTACTTTTTAGATTTCTACTTTTACCTCGTGAAAGAATTCGATGGTTTATTTTTGCTCATCGACTTCAGCCCAGATGATTCGATCCATTCAGGATCTATTCAATCGGTCCTAGAATCTGATCAACTTTTAATTTTTTATGTTTGTTTCGCGAAGGAAATTTAGAAAAATATTATTTTTATTAACATAATATCAAGAAAATTAATTTTTTTAAATTAGCAGACAATAATCAAAAATTAATAATTATTTGAACAAATTAATGTACATAGGTGCAAGGCGCGGGTTCTAGGATGAAGAGGTTTTGAAATGGAACTACCAAAATAATTATTTTTTTATAATAAAAATATGCATTTTACATTGAAATTTAGATTTTGAAGCTAAAATGAATATGAACCGATTTTAAGAAAATAAATTTATATCGATTTGTTTACTTTTGAATAATAAATCGTTACTGGGGGGCGAACAAGGTGTTAAGTCAAAAATAATCGTTTTGCATAAATGCTTGTCAAAGAAATTGGCTTACTATATAATTTTCTATAATACTGATATATTTCTGTTTAATTTTTTGCGAAAAACTTATTCGTATGTTAATATAGTATGATAGCATTAAACTTAAAAATAAAAATAAAACTATAATTATATTGAAAAAATTACACCAAAGTAGCTTGAGATTGATTTATCCCATTTCTTCCAAACTTTTTTTGATTTAACATTTTCTTAAAATTGAGAATTTCAAATAAAATAAGAAATTACTAGTTTTTTAAATATAAAATAATCAAAATATAAAGAATAAATAAAAAATCTTACTTCAGTTCTTTTTACACAAAAAAAAATTGGTTCCTTCATTTTCGAAAAAATGTGGCTTTCACCTTTTTCAACCTCACTAACGAAAACATCTAACAATATGTTATTTATTAATTTTATACCATGATAGATATTTTGATTTAGGTATTAAATTTATATTACACATGCAATGCCAGCAATTTCAAATGATTTTTATCAGTGACAGCTTATCTATTCTGGACTGACAAAACAAAAATAAAAAGTACATATTTAAATTCGGGGCTAGAATGACTGGGTTGGTTCTAAAATTTTAAGCATTATTTCTGACAAAATTGCAATTTTTTTTTGGTTAAGTGAAATCAGGATTTATGAAAAACATATATTTGTAACGTTGAGTTAAAATAGGACTACGGGAAAAATTTCAGACAAAATTACATTTTCTCGATTTGGTTAAGTTTACAAATTTTTTTTTAACTTTGAGTTACATTGAAACCAATGAAAACACTTCAAACAAACCGCAATTTTTTCATTTGTTTACATTTAGCTCCAATTTAGCATGGCCCTGCTTTGACCGGTGATCGGTCATTTACATTTGTCTTATTATATTTTATAATTTTTAGTTACCCGAAAGGTATTTATAAACAATAATGTATTGTAAGATAAATAAAAACAGTAATGTAAACAAAATAAAGAAGCTCTAAAATAAGATCTTCCACAAAGTACATAATAAACTAGTTATGATACTATCAAATTTTTAGCATAAACCAAAAAATGCACAAAACACTTTTTCGAAAACTAAAATGTTGAACTGTTGAACTATGTTGATGCCATAGTATGGTGAAAACGTTTGCGATAATACAGTGTATTTATATATTGTGATAACTTAAACATTTTAGTTTTCGAAAGTGTTTTGTGCATTCTTTTGGTTTATGCTAAAAATTTGATATGATTAATATCGAGTTACACTACTTAAACCACTTATCTATTGATTAGTTATGATACTACCAAGATAAGTTGAAATTAGGTACGTTTTCAGTTACTCGCAAATCAAAAAATTGTGAAGAAACGTTAGATTTATTTTAAGTTAGCACTTAATTCATCACAGCATTTAGTTATGAGGCTAAAATTTGGTGGTACTTTTGTACAGTAGTCTCTCGTTATTTGTAGGTACCTACACATTTTACTACAAAATATTCTCTGATTAATATGAATTGCGTTGATGTCTGAAAATTTACAGCTTATTAATTCCGATATTATATATTAAGCTGAAAATATGAGTTGGTAAAGTACACTAAACTGTAGGTCCCCTGGTCTCTGTTACATTAGCTGTATTCTTTTTACCTATTTTAAGTGAGATTGTACTGAGATACTCAGTTACTCAGTTGAAAGGTTGTTTTTTTTACCGTTTTGACATAAGTACTGTGCCGTGCCGAACTGAGTTTTGCGTGACAAAATTATCCCCTTCCATACCCAAACTGATCTTGCTATTTTGAAGTGTTACAACTGAGAAAAATTGGGAAATAGTCCGGATTGGTTGATTTTGAATTAAACTTGTCACTTATTACAATCATTTCAATAATATCTACTGCACCTTAAATTTTTAATTCGTCTTTTTGAAGTTTATGTTGACATTTGGTTAGTACTACCAAACTTCAAAATAATTAAATTCAAAAATCACTAAGTAGTAAATTTTTGTTGTTCTTTTTACCTTATCTTTTTCTCACTTTGACTCAGTTAATCTCAGTTTGTCTCAGCTCACTTCATCTCAGTTGTGCAACTGAGATGGAAATAAAATAGGTAAAAAGAATACAGCTATAGTTACCACACAACCGGGGCCAGATAGAACAAACGGAAAGTTGCTAAACTGTAAAAGTCAAAAATTGATATTAATTTTAATATTCAATTTTAATTCAGACTTTAAGTTTATTTACGATACTTTTATAATTTGATTTTTAAATAATTAACTGAAATTGCATTGAAAGCATTAAATATAACGGTATGTATGTTTTTTTAAGTTATGTTCAAGATGAGAGTGCAGGGGATAATTATCCAGCCCACAACACGAGCAAAGGTTGTTAATGAGATAAAGAAAAATCCGGGTTTGCATCAGTTGAGATTACAAAGCTTTCAGCGATGTCCTTTTCATAAAGCTTAGCAACAAAAATGTAGAAAGCTGAAAGTTATGCAAGTTTTCCATGCATAAAAGTTCTCTTTAGTATATACAAACACAAAAAGATTCGCGTTCGTCGCGAACTAAACCAAGCGAAAATAAAATTTATAAATGTATTTTTCGTGTTTGTTGGTATAGGTACCTCTACCAACCATAGGTATATTTTGCGGTATCCTTTTATATGTCGGCAGTGAGTAAACTTACAGTAGATATAGAACAGAAGATATGTTTTAATTTAATATTGTTAAGTTATAATATTAATATTTGCATAAACCATTAGTGAAATATTAATTATGAAATAAATAGAAAAACTTTTGGGTATTTTATATTTGGCAATTAAATAAGTTTCGACATTAATTTATACCGCAAGATGCTCTTATATATATTCGAAAGTAAAGCAACCCTTCATGTAAATTTCATGACATTTAATGCACCGCTACATAACTGTATTACCACTGTTGCTCATCCGTCTAAAGTCTCGGAGGATCCAACAAGTTAGGAAGCTATTCCATCTTTGACAACGTTTGTTTTGAGCCAAACAGCTTCAAACAGATCCTCATTATAAGTTACCTAATGTTCATAAAATATGAACGATCCAACCGGAGACTCTCAGATTACCACTTTGTTATGAGGTATACATTAGAGATAATATTTATTACCCTCAAAATTACAACTAACAAATTAATTTATTTAGTAAATATTTAGATATAGGTACCTACGCATGTAGTTTCTAAAATTACTATCGCTATATACCTATTACCTATACGTAATTCCATTATATCTGCCGATGCTGAACCCTAATTCCTTCTGTACCACTAAAAATGTTGTTTGATGCCAAACTCGGTCACGTGTTTCGTTTTAATTGGAACTCGTCAGAAGATCGGAATATTAACTTCCAAATAAAATTGATTTTTTTTCCTATTGTTTGAAGAATTTTGTTACGTAAAACGAGTGCTATTTTTTGGTGTGGGATTTAAAATACGTGCCAAAATATTTTATCAAGAGGCGCCAAGATGAGATGATTTTTGTGGACAGGGTGCTAATATCACCATTGTTTTCGCCAGAACCCCGTGGGAGTCTCACTAAAGACTCCGCCTTGCAATAACAATGCGAATCCGAAATCGTTCTTTTACTCTCTAGCAAGCATGCTGGTAAAGACTACAACAATTCGCGTAGTAGGCGGATCGAACACGTGGGTGCTCGGGCAGGATCAAAGGCGTAACCGCTACTGGTGGGGAAAGATGCTGAGATGAGAAGTCAGCAGACGCATTTCTAAACGCAGTGTACGCACACGCGTCCTCATACGTTTCATACTAACTCGAAGCTTTATTTTGTAAGATACCGCAGTGACGAGCTTTGTGTTTAAAACAATTGATTAGTGTGTTATCAAGGTGTGGAATCGATCAACTTGTAATAACAATACTTGTGCAAAAGGGTGCGCGCATAGGGGTATCTTGGGGTGCGCGTAGCGGTGTTAGCTCCGTTATATGTGCGGACAGTCGTGGACAACATCGTGGCTACCAAACATCTACCAGAGGTCTGCTCTCAAGCGGCCCTTTCAACATGTGTTGATCTTACACTTTTGAGAAAACTTCGGTGAGTCCTTCGTTATCATTTAGTTACTTTTATTCGACATTCAAAAGTGTCTTGGTGTTTGACAACATATTTATTTAAAAATTTTATTCGTTCAACTTTCATTTGGAAAACAAATAAATAGAAAATAGATTGTGTGAATAACTTGTTCATTTTTATCTAAACGCAAGTTCCTTATATGGTCAAACAACTGCCAAGTAAATATTCATGATCTAGGTGACCAATTTTTAATAATTCCACTCCGGAATGTAAAATAACTTCACTCGAAATTGCCCTATATCCAGGTGCATTGCAATCCTTGAACGCACGTTTCGGAGTTTTGGCAATTCTTCCGTTTAGTATGTAGGTACCTAAAACATATCATGCCAATACCAGTCATTGTGGTTTTATTATATATAATTATTTACGTCGTGAGCGTACTTGGCATATTTTTATCGTGTTGGATTATTTTTTACTGAATAATTATTTTAACGCTCAAGGTATACCAAAAGTTGATAATGATAAAAATTAATCGCAACTGGTGATAACTAACAACGTGGGGCTTTATACCAAAGCATAAACTTTCTTATTAATTTGTCGCAAATGAATTTTTGTCGCGGAGGCTTTTCATTACCAGTATAGATTATTATACAAATTTGTTGTCATCTTAGCAAAAATATGTTCCCATCAGAAGAACTAAAGTGAAACATCATCAGTTCGCTGAAATTAGAAGCTGTTGCATTGTACTAAGAGGTAACGAATTGATAAAAAAATTTATCAACATGTATGTTTTCATTGTCAGCTTCAGATTAGTTTTGTTTGTATGTGCTTATCGTTGAGGAAAAAGACTTACGTATGGAAGCGGCCTAGATGAATAAAAATGTGGGAAAAGCTTTTTTTATCATCGGGAGTTAGATTTCATACATTTTATCAACTCGGGAAGACAATTTGCTTTCGACTTGTTAACCGGTTATGTTTCTCTTGGTAAATAAGTTGAAAATTAATTTTTAAGTATTGCCAATTATTGTAAAGGTAAAAATTATAATGGATGGCGCCAAGAGAACCCAGTTTTTTGAAATCGTTTTCACCGATTTGCCTAGTTATTGATAGGTGCACTGTTATTATACGCTTTCCGTTTTAATGATCATATTTAATTAGTTATTAAATAATAAGAGTATGTAATTAGCGACTAATGGTAAAACGGACGATTAACTGTTTCCGAAAATGGGGTTAAGATACTTTTTATGTTTATATCAACATTTAAGGGTTCAAAAACCCATCGGATTTAACTCGCAACTGGCTTAATTACAAAATTAGCAGGTTGTTCTGGATTCAACTTTCAGGGGACAATTGTTATGCTAATCGGTAACCGGTTTGAAATTTTAAGAAGGTTATTCACTTTACAAACGATACTTGGATAATCAGATGACAATCTTTTAAGATTTTATGCAAATATTTCTTTCGATATATTACGTAATTTAAATTAAATATTTTAACGATTTACTTTATTATACTAACTTTTAAACTTGTTTACTATTATTTTTTGTAATTGATCGATGCAGTTGTTGTGAATATTATTCAAAATTATTGTATTCAGCACAGAATATATTGTTTATACCATAATCAATACGTAAGTACATTATACAGTAACTAAACAAATAATTTCACTAGACCATTATTTTTTAATTATTATTTCCTCAATCGATTAGTTATTAATCGCCGAGATATACATTACCATCGCATACTGTGAGACTTCTCTGATTTTCATTAGTTTTAACATCCGGTTCGATTTTTAAAGAAAATTATAAATTTCATTTTTTAATTGTATCGACAGACATCATTTTGTCGGTGAATATCAGTACAGTTGACTAATTATCGATAATTTTATCTAGTCCGAGTCATAATAAATTATAAACTTGCATTATTTTTCTTATTTAATGAAATATTTTTAATTGTTGCACCTTTGCATTTTTTGCTTTATTAAAAATTATGTTTAATCTAATCAAGCTATTTTTGGCGGTATTTCTGAAAAAAAATTGTAAAGGAACTTCTGCAAAGGTTAACAGCTCTTTGCAACTTCCTCTAAATGACATATTCAAAAATTTACATTTTAATTATTATCTAAAATAATAATTTATTGTTCTCATTCGGCATCCGACATTATTTCTTATCGCTCCCATTTAGAACTTTGATAATGTAATATGCGATGTATTCTTATTAAATGTGATAACCATTTTTTTGTCATTTGGGGTGAATTTCTTTTTCTGAAAGTCTTCCATTGTTTCAAAATTAGTTTTCTTGATAAAATTTTATAGGAAGTAGACCAGCTATGCGCTATGGGATAAGTAGAGAAGTCAATATGTGTGGGATCCGAACCTTGGGGAGGAGGGTAACAAATTCAGCATTGCTCGCCTGCGATGTTGAGATCGTTGTCAAAAAACGAGTGAACTAAAAAATATTTATCGTTTAAAAAATGTTATAACAACTCGGAATGAATCATAATGATGAAGCTGGAAGCTGAAAAAATGTTTTTGTTCTTTATCGTAGAACTATGTTGTAAGTGGAAATACAATAGCATCTGTCAGTTGTGTAATGAGATCATCTTCAAACAGAAACACATTTTGTTACGCTTTTAACTAATGTATGAACAAGAGCTCGTGATAATTGTGGTATTCAGTACTTAATATACATAGTCAATCGGTTTTTAAAATCTGGCGCCGATGAATATTGCACTAGATTCAAACATTTTTAATTTCCGGTTTCTGTAAGCATTCACATTCACATAAAGAGCTCTTTATTAGTTACATCGATTCGGTCTTCCAGAATAAATGGTTACAGCATCCTTAGATAATGTGACTTGAGAAAATCGTCACACACTAACCTACCCTACAAGTATATTTTTAGCACAAAATCAGAAATGCACCCTCTATGTAGGCCTTAACAAGGGGTGCAAAAGCAGTCGCAACCACTCTAACCTGATTTATAGAGTTGGGTCAGTGGTGTAACCTGATACGTGTGTGGGAACAATAAGGAGTTTTGGGGTAACATTCGATGCATTTTAAAATCAGGTCGAACACCCACACAACGTATTTCATGTTTTAAAACTTGACTATTATCTTGACTGAAAACAGATGTGAAACCACTTTGCAGAATGAAGATTAAATTTTTGTTTTATTATTGGTTTTGAAACAATAAATAGAAATGTAGCAGCATATTTGCTTTGAACGAAAACGTTTCTTTACATGTGGCTCTATGAAAATTATTGTAACCACAATGTCTGTATTATAACAGAAGTTAAAACCGCAAGAGGAACCAGAAATTTGTAAATACTCATATCCGAAACGAAAATATACTTTTTAATTGTCGATACCATTCATTCAACTAAATTTACTATCGCAAAACACATGTAAATATTGTACAATTTTGTTTTAAATCTGACCAGATATTAGGGCAGGATGTGTGCAAATATCTAGCGTTACAAATAAAGCACCAAAACAGAACTGTCTGGCCCTTTCTAGTTAAGCTAATGGCAACCAGATGTGAATTCTTTGTCTAAAATCCCAATTCTGGTCTTGTTTTCCAACCTTTACTCCGATATCCATTGTAAAATCTACATATGGCTACATATCATTTTACATTCGAAGTTTTTATAAATTCTAATTTTTAAATTTACGACTTGAAAATGTCTAACCTTATTATTTCACAAAAATATCCACTTTTTAATTAAAATAACATTTTTATATTGGTTATTAATTTTATAAGTTTTAATTACTATTCAATGATTTCGTCGATCGTTTTCAGATTGATAAATTTTTTTTGCAAAATAGCGCCGGTTGAGAAACGCTGACTTCATTAATGCGTTAAAATTTATGGCGATAATGCCTATCTGGTAAATTTAAAAACCAGCGATAACACTCCAGACAAAAGGCGTATTTTTTAATACTACTGTAAACAATCCGTTTAAAAAACGTCTCTTGTCATAACGATTAAACGTTCCATGGGTCACAATGATATCTCACAAAATGTGGGCCATCTTAAAAGATCTTTTAACGTCTGTCTTATATTATTTTATTATACAACAAACTTATCAATGCTGCCTTTATGTAATAATTCATTATCGAATAAATTAAATGTTTCATATTTTGTTCAAAATTATCTTCCATGTTATTATTTCAAATATATTATATTATATATTATTGGGTGGCATTTTATTTTTTTAACGCTCAATTTTTTGTATTATAATTATTATTTTACATAACTCGGTCATATTTTGTAATATTTGTAAACTTTGCAATAATGGCGTAACTGTTGAATGATAGCAATATTATGATATTTTTAAATAATTTATTTCAGTTTCAGTGGACATTTAAATTAATTTATTACAATTTTTACTGAGATATGTCTTGTGTCATCAAATTCCCATCTAAACTTGGACGTTTTTTAAGTTCTTGGACGTTAAAATCAAAATAAATACAACCTTTTCACGTTATAAAATTTTTCATCAAAAATGCACTATTCTTAAAAATATTTTTAATTTAATTTAAATATTTTAATATTTAATATCTAACATTTAACAATTTTATGTATTTTTGTTTCACGTGACTTTTTTTTACTTAACCGATGTAAAAACTTTACATTTTTCACTATTTTGATTATTTTCCAGAAATGTCTCCCTTCCCCCAGATAAAAATTATTTATATTGATTACTTCTGTACGATTTGGCAAATATTTACAATTTTATTATTGTAAATATTTTTTTATAATAATATTACATACAACAATAATATTATAACATAAATGACGGTCTCCTTTCTTGGATTTAAATTCAGTATAAAAAATTTTTTTTTTGATTATTAACAGGTCGAGTGAGAATCTTTCTAGGATTTATACTACGGAGGCTAGTTAAGTTTAAGTTAAACTTGTTTTATTTTTACCGTATGGAATCAGCCTTCCACTCCAGAACAAGCGGTGCTCTCGAAACGGTCACCCGTCCAAGTGAAACCCGCGAATGGCATTGCTCGACATTCTCGATCTGTCAAGAACAGGGTATTTCATTGTGTTACTTTACTGCCAAAGAAACCAAGTATTTAATCAATACCAAATTCAAAATAATCTCAGCGACAAAAGATTTTTTATAGTAATTCAACCTGTACTAACTTGCTTTTGTTTTCTTCGTACCTCCAGATTATTATATACACAAACAATGTGATGTAATAAAACTATAGGTTTTTTAAAAAAAAATATTTGGTAATTTTTTTATATCGCACTTAAATTTACTTTTTGATATAGGCAAACTTATTACTTTTGATAAACAATGTACTTAAAATTAAACCTGTTATTTGAATACTTTTAAATGATATTGACATCTTGTTAATCCATTCACAAGCGGCACCCATGAGATTTGCTTTAATAAGTTAGAAAAATCTAAACGATAAACATGCGTTTAAGGGCAGATTATGGTGGTTATCGTATAAAAATTTAGCAAAACAGATCGTGATATGTTTTGGTACATTTATTCTAACTAAGGTATACATTAAACATTGTTTTCTATATTATACCATTTATCCAGGTTGCTGAACAGCTTCAAAAATAAATTTTTGATTTTTGAAAGTCTGAAGAAACTACCGGATTGCAGAAGTTTCCGAACAAAGCGATATATGATGGTCATGAAATTAATACGATTAACTATTAATGCTAAGTTTTCGGTACTTGGTTTGAATCCGGGAAGAAACTAACTTTCTTGTGTCCGTATCTATTTGAGAATACGTTGATGATAAAATCGATAATGATCAACTATTAAACAAGGTTACAGACACATTAACTAACAAATAAATGCTGAAACTTTTCTTTGTAAAAAAGGGAAGATCGGAAAACCAACATCAACTTCTAATTCTAAACTCCTCAATATCAGTTGAAAACAAGTCAGTTTTTTATTCATACGTTTCGGTAATCCGAACACACGCTAATCCGATCATCCAGTAATCCCAACAACAACAAAACTTGGTAGTTTGCACAAATAGTTTATAATCCGAACACAACTAATAAAATTTTCGGGTTATAGAAAAATGTTTGGATTGCGGAAAAAAAGAAAGGATGAAAAATAGTGTTTACAAGCTGAAGTAGAAGAATGGATAAATAGAGGAAATCAGGAAAAAATTAATTTAACTGATTAAGAAATTATTGAGCAAATTTATTGAAGATCCGAACGTAAAAGATGATGAAGAAAGTGACGAAAATGACAAATCACGTAAAAAATAAAGAAGCCGTCGATAGTTTTAACATTTATTTAAAATGGGCATGTGAAAATGATGTTTCATCTCATAAAATTTTATTGTTCCAGCAATTAAGAGAAAAGGAAATTTTGGGTTTTAGCTTTATCCAGTAATCCGAACTTCTCTGTAATCCGAACGATGCCAGATTTCTATTAGTTCGGATTATCGAGACTGTACTGTATTCTGCTTTTGGCCATCATTTTGTGACATCGGATTAGTATATTTTTGTAAAATTTGTTGTTATTCATAGTATTTTCAGGAATAATTGACATTTGTTGGAAATAAACCAATTTTTCGCTAGTTCAATCAATAGTTTTAATATAATTTACTAAAATACTATTTAATTCTTCAAAATTGTTAATTTTTAAAGAAAATGTACAAAAATCATCTTATCGCGTTGAATTATATTTTTGGGTATTTTTCTCATATTGACAAATTTAATGTCAGTATATTCATAGAGTTTCAGAATTTTTGAACAATATATAGGTACATAATTCTTTAAAAAAAACCCCATTAGTTCTTGAAGTATTTTAATGACCTTTCTTTTGGTTTTCTAACCAAATTTAGAGATTTTTAGACTAAAGTTGAAAATACTTATCGCTGGCAGTAAAGTAAATTACCTTTAGTGATTCTTCTTCTCGATTTATCTTATTATCTATTTATTTTGGCTCACGGCAGTAATGAAGCATTTTTCACCTCGATCTGTAATATACTATTAAAAACAAAACCAAAAGATATATATTTTTATTACAACATTGATATTTTCAGCACACGTGCGAAAGTGGGTATTGTTTGAAAAAGTCGATTTATATCAGTGATTGATAAATTGACAATCATTCACTTTTTACTAAAGTGCATTGTGTCATTAAACAAATGGTTCTAGATGACCGAGGATGATATTACCATCATAAATACGACAATTTAAAAAATGTCTGCATTTTTTATTACACAATTTCAAGGGAACAATCTAAATAACCAGAAACTAATTGCAAATATTTAAAGATGTTTGTAGAATCAATCATTCGACATAATAAAAATACAATGCGTTAGGTAATTATATATGATATTTATTAAACTGATGTTTGAATTATTATGAAATAATTTCAATTACAATAATTATTTTTGTTATATCCATGATTTATTACATAAATTATATAAAAAGTGACGCTATACAATGTTATTAACAATAATAATAATAATTTAAATGATTAGAAAATTTGTATCGCTATCTGGTATCATTATCAAATATCCTTGTACTTTATTGTCATGGCCAGTCAATAAAAATTTTGCGTGTTAAATTTATCCTAAATATTGAAAGTTGCAAAAAATTATCAGAATATAGCAAATAATGTATTATATAAAAGTTTGAACTACATAGTACAAAAATTACAAAAATGATGTTGAAAAAAGCAGTGTGGTAAACAAAAAAATTAACGATGCGCACATCAAAAGTTTTAAAACCTCATGAAATAAAACATGGAACAAATATAACGGATGTGGATTTGAAAACAATCCACCCTCACAATATCCTACTCCTAATCCGAGCAGTGCTTTGCATACCATACCGGCTATCTATATCCCTTTTCAAACAGTTACTGTCATTTCAGCGATTTAGCGATTCCGATTCATGAACAATTCAATTTCCCTGATCACAGAATGTCCTCTTTATCCTCAGTTTGGATGGCTTGATGACTCCATTATGTGTTGCTGCACAATAATACCGTGCATAAAAGATTTCGAAAACCGGAACACTACAATTTTATAATCAGTTAACCACACTGTTTTGATTAAAATTTCAGGAATGTTACATTCGATCGTTCACCTTCTTCCCAAAGAGAAAAGAACGTGAAAAAGTTTTATTTAATCAGCGGTTATTTAATTTATTACACGACCAGTATCTCTTATAAAAATTTTATAAATACCTTTGTATTAAGACTAAAACCTTACTTCGAATGTAACGTTTTTGTTCATCTAAAAGTATTATTTAATTTTGGTCGGTGAACCGCGTTCAAAGAAACGATTCTTGTTCAAATTAATCAAAACGGGATTAGAAATATCTTGGCGATTATTTAAATGAAGATGAAAACTTTTTGATAATGGAAGTTGAAAGGCTTCTATCGGGAGATGTGTTCAATTTTCCGATGAGGTTTTTGTTCAAAATATTTTTAAACGAAATGAAATTTTTTCCTACGGGTTGTTTGGTTCTTTGACCAATCGTACAAACATAAAGATGCTTTTAAAAGCTCATGCACTAACATGAACAATAATTCACCGTAACTATACATTTATTTATTCTGTAACTTTTGTACGGAATCGTAACATTTCAAACGGCGACCACGACGTTTCCTATATATGATGATCAAAGCCTATTTATATTTTCCGTTGCCGATTCACCGAACCGTTTTACTAACGCATCATCAGATCAGGGGGATGGGGACAAAAGTACGACTTGTTTAGGATTGTTTCTAGACAAGGCGATATTTCACCGAACGGCGGATGTTCGCTTCCTTAGAATAACACACATGATGGTTGTGTATACGGTTAATCCATACATCATCATTGTCAGTTCCAAAATACAAAAGACTCACTTTTAAGTTTTAAAATCAAAAACTTTATGGTTCCGCTTCCAGTTCTAGTCTAGCGATTATTATGACATTATTAACTAACTTTGTACCTACTGCACGTCAGTGCAATGTAAAAGAAGAAAGAAAAACTTCGTTTCATCTAATTACTGGATACAGTAACTATAAATTATTTTATCTTTTTGCGGTTATTTTAATAGTTTGTGAGATGTTTTAAATTAATGAAAAACATGGCTGACTTTCTTTGGTTTTAATATTTTATGCAACGCATCCTATTTCAAGATGGCAATGTCATCTTTCAACTAATTAGCTTGATCATTTCCACACACCTGCCGCGTTCGTTAGTTTCTTAAAATCAATTTTTAATCAAAAAAATTTCAAACGGTGATTGTTCAAATTTATTGCAGCTATTATTTGAAAAAAACATCGCCGCTGATTGATGCTGTCGTTACAAGTCTAATGCTTTTTCGATTTCTATGATAAACCGAACTTCATCACAAAATTGTAGTCGTCTAATCACCTAATCAATAATACATCTATGTCGGGTCTTTTGTCTGAATATCTATCGCGATATTACGTATAGTGTACCATTGAACTCCAGTTTCTCTCCCCAGTGGACTGCGTTAATAAAAGCTCAGGACGCTTACATAATGACCGTTAACAATACATGTCATCAGCGCGCTTGTTCTGCAAGGAAGTCATTTTGCTCGGACACGACAACTTGACCCGACTTCTGTACAAATGTGTATGTGAGTCCAGATTTCGTTAATAATCCCAACTACATTATTAATTAAATTCGCCGTCTCCACTCGGAAAATTGCGAAAGCTTCATCATAAATAACAATATTACGTTATGTGCACGTAGTTTTTTGCAGGTCCAGACATAATTAATGGACGATCGCTGGATCGGCTGAAATTCGGTGTTAAATGATTTTATTGTCCGAAAAATAAAGTTGTCTTTATTCTGGCTCAATAACAATAAAATAAAATGTTTCTTGTTTGAACTGAATTATGTTAAGTAGTCTCGTAACTATTTTTGTTGAAATAATTATAAAAATTGGGCATTTATTTTGTTAATAACTCGCGTCAGTATAAGCAATAACTGCCAAGAGCGTCAACAATTATATTGCCAGAGACAAAAGTAAAACAAAACGTAACAAAAGTACAGACATCTGGGAAGAAAAGGCTTGTGTAAGCATCAAACGGTTGCCAAATAGTTCTTCAGATATATTAATGACACTCATAACAAAGTCTGTTCGAAGGCATAACTGCTTCTGGCATTATTATTCGGGTTATTAAAATTTATACTGTAATCATTGTGGATAAAATCAAATTTACCAGGCAAGCTGTAAAGATAGCAAATAAGTAGGTAATATAAAGGTGAAATTTAAAAGAAAATGTCTACAAAACCAACGCGGAAACCAAACAGAAGCAGAAATATTATAATGAAGTAAAGAAAATATTTATTTGAGAAATTAGATTTGTTTTCTTGCTGTGTCGGATCTAAAATTGCTCGAGTCTTTCAATCAATACAAAAACAGGCGACTACCATTTCTATAGTGCATATTTTCTTAAAAAGTATCATTAAAGTCTGTTTTATAAATGCTTTATCGTTTTTTATTCGCGTTTCTTCTTTTGAAGGTTTTTGCATTATTCATACAGAATAAAAATGCTTTTAAAAATTATACAATAAGCAATGTTTTAAAGCAATGTGCTAAATTGAGACTAAAGCTTCAACCTTTAATTAATTTGTAGAGCTCATTGGTTGTATCATCCAAAAGTGCTGCTCCGAAAATTATCCGTTTCCTTGTATCATCCTATACCAGTAAAAGTTATTCGTGCCACTTTTAATTTAACATTTTTTATCAAAACGATAGGTAATAGTTTTTATTATAACGTTTAATCTCATGATATAATCTTAAATTTGAAACCGGATTCAATTATGAAATCTAATCCAAAGTAGATGTTAAATTGGTATTCTATAATTTTCGAGCTTTCAGCACTTATCAAGTTACTAATCATTTAACTCAAAAATTCCAATTGAATATGTAAAGACGGTGTCAAGATTACTAAATGTTAATTTTTATTAAACGTTTCATTTAATACAATTTTTTTTATTATAATGGCCTTTTTATCTTAGTCTCGTTAAAATTTTCTCGAGATTATTTAATTTGTACAATTAACATGCAAATTTGATTTTTTACGTGACATGTCAGGAAATGTTAGATTTGTGATCTGTAGGTCAACCCATAATCGTAATCCTTCATAAAAGTCGTTTTAATATGCCATATCAAGATTTCTATTATACTGATAACCATGATATCAAAAGTTATACCTAATGTTGAAAATCATCAAAATGCGTCGGAAAATTTGTTGGTGCTCTCAATTCATAAAAGTTACTCTCAAATTACTTACATACATAGTAGTTCGCAATATATAAATATAAAAAATTAAAATTAAAAATTTTGGTGGCAATTTTTTGTTAGATTTCTTTTCTCGAAATACCGGAAGAAGATATTGACAACAAAATTTATAGTGGTATATAATATAATATGCCAAGCATGATTGCAATCACGATATGCTAATTAAATTGCAAAAAGTCAAATTCGCATTTTTTGATTTAACGTTTTTTAATTAAACAAAATATTAATAAAAATAGCTTCAGATGAAAGCTTTGACCTAAGTCTATTTTAAGTTGGAATTGTACGGTGGGACGTTCACATTATAGTAAACACAGTTCGATTAAAACTACCTATACAGTGCGAATAAAAAATATGCTAATTTAATATATTCATAAAATTTAATGATTAAACATATACTAGATACTAAATACGTAAATAATAGTAATGTATTAAATTCGTAATCGAGAAGTCAGCGAAAACTTTACATAGTTAGATGGGTTTTAGTATTGTCATCAAAATTTAACATCTTCAATATAATTAAAAGGTAAACGAGTTTTTTGTTGGTAAGTTTGTTACAACTTAAAAATTCCCATCGAAAACAAACAAGTCGAGAAGCTTAAGAATTTTTTTTGATGAGCACAGTTAGAATCTTTATAAAAACTTGTCCCGTATAATAAACAAAACTATGGTGCATTTTATAATTCTAGAATCTATAAGATATCTCCTAACGTGAGGTTATTAATACTAGTTTTACTTTTATCTTTGAAACAAGATTTGGTTTAATCATCACCGTCTCAACATTTATTAATAATGGCTAATAACGGAGCCAACGTGTTTATTAATAATTAAATCGTAATAATTAACAATTTGAATCGCTCGTTTATCTTCCGTATATTTTGCAAATCGTATGCGTCTTTCGATTATTCATAAATAAGAAAACAACATTACAATAAATGTTATCTCTTATCAAAGGGCACAAATTATCCCGATAACTTGCAGTAATATCACTTGTAAATCGTTATAAGAATGGTTTTAATTGTCGAAAACAACATAAATACCGAAAAAAAAGTACTCATAATTTTTGCAGCGTTTCGAGAAAAAGGTTGCGGTGTACCCGGCAAAGTACACGGAATTGAGATATTGGTGATAAAAAACCGATCGAGGATATAATGTTTTTCGCGCACACGATAAATTTTTTGTAATATTATCAATTGTTTAACTCGATGAAACCGCTTTTTATTTTTAAATCGAGTTTGATAATAATTGTAATTATATATTTGGCGGAATAGTCGAGTTGGTCATCTGCATCATCTAATCTAACGCAATTTGAGTTATTCGAAAACGGAAATTGGGATGCGCCACATATTCAATTTCTTTGCATGCGATTAGATTGGGAATAGATGATGAATATTTCGTCTAAGGCGGTCGTTCGATTAAAATTCTAATCGATAAGTTTGTTTCAGAAATATGTCTTCGAAGAGAAAATCTCCGCCAACTAAACTACAAGAAGGCGTATCAAGTGTTGAAGAGGGTGCATTTATACCACCGACGATCGTTGGTGGAGGAAGTGACGGCGGCGGACTCACAGATTTGGACGAAACTAGTAGTAACAATTTAAGCGATTTAGGTGAAGAAGACCACCCCACGATGGTTAATAATTCGACATCCTTTTATAAATTATCGGAATCTTCTTCGGCGTCTGTTTCGGGAAGTGAGGTGGACGATAGTATAGACGAAGAACGTTGTCCTCCAAGCAAAAAACAGAGAATGACGTTTTCGGACGCTCATCATAGTAACGTATTAGTTCCTGATGCCATTGCAGCAATGGCACTACATAACGATCAATTAAGACAAGAATCAGAAAAACGCCGAAGAAATTCGTCGGAATGTAGTTCGCCATCGTCTGATTTAAAAACTAGCATGCATTACAATAATAATAACATTAGTTTACACAATAATAATAGTTCCTCACATTCTGTAAAACGATCAATGGACGATGTACTTAAAAGGCTAACTTCAAAAATGAACAACAGCACAATCAAAGAAGAACATAAAAGGCCAACACCGTCAACGACACCCAACTCCATCCATAATTCGTAAGTTCCTTTATCAGTTTTTATACAAAATTACATTATTAGTGCATTTGTCTCATGATTATTCTCATGTTGCCTTGACCTGCAAAACCTTTAAAAGTATGATAACTAATCGATTAACCCAATTCTCTGGACTTTTTTTTCGTCAATTCGTAACACGCATTTGCCATTTTTCGCAATATTAAACAAATTATTCATGACTATAAGAAGAAAACAACGTAGCATTGTTCAATAATCGTAATTATTATCGCTTAAAAATATTGTAACAAAATAACCTTTTCTTTAAATTTTTCGGGTCACATTGTAAGAACAAAGTCTTTAGGAACAGGCGTTTATTTTTATACATACAATACACTAATGAGAACATTTTTCATCCGCTTTAGATAAAATTTAAATTAAAAAATTGTTTATTAAATTGGTCCATTTTTTTATAGTGTCCGACGCTGAAAAGATAATGCATCATTTGTATTATAATTTTTGACGTAATTATATTTTTAACGGATTCTGATGTTGGTGACATACCCAGATTTTGGCTTTAAATTCGTCGGGAAGCGAACTCGAGTCCGTTCAGGTTCGCGGTCGTCTAATTTGATATTGAAAATGCATCCAACGCAAATTACGTTCCATGTCAATTACGAGAGCAGTAGCGGTTTAATACTTACATGCTATGCATGTTGGAAATTGTAGTAAGATGTTGGTGTAAAGTAGTCCTGGTGAGCTAGGAGCTACTGCATAAAACGACAAACGACCGGAAAGAACTTTCTTAGTCGAAATTTTCCACACACGGTTTTCGAAGTAATTGTAAATTATTTAGCATATTAAATGAAAAATTAATAATTGGAATTCCCTACGACATGCGTACTGATTAATACAAAGCGTATTCGATAAAAGATTCTAGATAAATTCAAGGGAAGCGAAAAATAATAAGAGATGATTAACCCAGAGATGCATCAACGCGATTGTACAAAGGGACAAAGAAACCGCTATCACTTTAATCTTTTATTCAAAAAGCGAACAATACATTTTCTTTTTACATTTGTGTAACATCTTTATGTTTGGTATGTTTTTACATTGTAAAACAAATAGACTCGTTCCTTCGTCACTACTATGCTAAATGAAGATTGCAGATAACTCGTATACCTATATACTTTTGTAAAACTTTCTATTTTTTATAGGGATGTGGAAAACGCGGCAGCATTGCATCAGGCACTGTCGGGAGATAATATTTTGGAAAAAGAACGAAGGTTGTCCGAAATGATCTTGCAATTACAAATGGTCAGAGAACAATTACTTTCGCAACAGCAGCAGCAACATCATCAGGTTCATCCGCAAGAAACTAATAATAAGGTAAGCCGGTTTCTAATTAAACATCTTTTTGTGCGTATTTATTATGTCATTTTCTAAATCGTAAATCGCATTATCTCTTTAGAATGACAGAATTAATATGCGAATACTGTTGTAAATTTACATATTTATTTATGCATTAACATGGACATTGCCTTATTGCATGTGTTTGAGTGTTAAAACTTTGTGCGATTAATAATTGAGTTGTTTTCCTGTTCCTGAACATCGAATATTAAAATTAACAATGTTATTAGTTGTTTGTTTCCTGTTTTAATCTCTCTCAACGCTCGGTATTTATTATAGAGGAAAAAAGTTTTTTTACAATATCGCAAACCATAGCAAAACAATCGTTGTGCGGGCTTATACGGAAAAATTACGATAATCATCGGAAACAATTGCAATAATCCTTGCTTGTTGGAGTACACAATGCGGAGATGATTTATTGCTGGATAATTATAGATTAATTTATGATTTACCGACTAGATGGTTGTGATTAAATAAATTTTGATTATTTATATAAAAAATATTTAATTTAACTGTGAGAGTTGTTCATTTCAAGAGTATGAATCTATTCAAATCCCCTTTTGTGTTCCTTTCTGTGTAGTCCACAACTTCAAAAGAGCAAGTCAAGGAGGTGACCTGAATGCAGATCAAGAAGTAGTAGATGTAAAATATGCAACACACACTGATTGTTGAGAGTCCTTTTGTCGACTTTGTTGTTTGACTTTTCTTTGTATCGGTTTTGATTTACCAAGAGGTGAATTTGCATTTTCCATTAAGGAAACCGAACCTCTGCATTTTCTTCTTTGCTTCTCGGATAATCACATCGTTTTCGATTAGCTGCTGTGTATTTTACTTATAAATATAAAATTTGTAACCAGCTTCGCATTATTAAATATACGACACAAAATTGCATCTTATCGATTTTTAAAATTAATAATATTTTTATGAAACATTATATTGCACCGACAAGATACCTTATGGAGTTTTTCATTAGCTATGACAGAATTTAATGAACAATTTTTAATTTAAAAAAATTTACTCTCCATCGATTGACGATTTTTCCCGGTGCAAATTTGATAGTTGGACGTAACAAGGTAGCAAAAATTGCTCATAAATTAATTGTAAATGCCGTGTGCAAAACGAATTGTATCGTAAAACGAAATAATTACATTACCGTTCTCATATACCCAACATTGTTCCGAGCTATTGTCGCAACCGTGACGGAACCCACGCGCATTAGAAAGCGCTATTGGCTGGCACTGACTTTGCTAGTTTTCCATTGGTCACTTGATGACGGATGAGTTGCTTTTGTGGGTTTATATCTGACAGGTGGGATAATAATTGGTGTTTAGTACAATGGCGAATTCTACGACTCATATTTAACCATCGGTTAAATATCTTTAAAAGAATTTAACTGGTTATTTGAACTTAATTTGTACGCTAGTTCAAAATAGATCGCACTCCTTCGCGTAAGCATTGCCGAATACTTTTTCAATTTCAGATTTTCACCCTCGGATACCTACTATGTACCTACATTCATAAATAAATAAACGTTTAATACTTTCTTGTATACTAAACTTGAAATAACGTAGATATCATTAAACGAAACTCAATTCCATCAACATAACTTTTCACCATTACCATTATAATAAAATAAAAATAAATGTTTCCTAAAGGACAATAATTGAAACAGATAACCATTAATGCAAATATTTATTATAATTAAACACGAAAATTAACCAAGCTAAGGGGTACTTGCAAAATTTAAAAGAAAAGGAATAACTGTAAGGTGTAATGGATTAACTTGCAATTGGCTAAATTATTAATTCTTTATGTCATAACATTTTTATCACATCGGTTAAGAGTAAACGATGCCGTAACGAAATTAAACTGTTACGTCAAGTACTTATTTGCAATAAATAAGGCAAAATGATTTAATGTTTGGATTAAGTACCACATCATCTCGAGATATATCTGCTCAAATTTAATAAAATGTTTTTTTTAATTTATTAAAAAAATAAATATCTAATTGAAACATCTAATTGCGGCACCTTTTTGATTATTTGAATAATCTGCTGGTGTTTTTATAGTAAATTGTAAATAATTTCTAAATATACATAATAATTTAAAATTTTGATTTAGTCTCATCACCAGAACTGATAAACAAATAAGTGTAGGTACGTACACTTATTTAATCAAGCACGGATCGGGGGGGGGGGGGGGGGGGTAATGAGGCTACTTATCTTCTTAGAGCCCTCATCGAGTTTCGTTACGTTAAGTTTGTTTTGATATTCAAAGCATGGATGGTATACTAAAAAATTTGATTTTAGATTTCGAAAATAGAACCGAACCAGATAAATAATTGCAGGAATTCAAAAAAAGCGAACAGTTCTATAAAAAGTTAAAGCGTTTAGATAATTAAACGTGTCGATTTTTCAATTTCTTTTTACTTTTGATGAATGCGTCGTGTATGCTAGGGGGGTTTCTTATTACCCAAATTTTTCAACATAGGTATATTTAGCTATGTAACTATAAGCTTTGTCCATTAATTTTTATTAACTAAACTGTTGATGTTTTTTTATACCCACAGGAAATTTATTATCATGTCAAAATTAAACATGTTGAGATGCACTTCAAGTTTAACTAAAATATATAGAAGCACTTTTAAAATTTTAAGTATTCGAACTAAAATATAAATAATTTGAAGTACCTACTGCAATTAAACATTATTTATTTGGGTGTGACATAATTTTCAAAATAATTGATTATTCATGAAAAAATATTTTTCTTAGCGTTCAGATTTTTGCGCAATAATTTTTATCTAAATACAGCCTCTGGAATGGTTTTTGTGCTTTCATTTCAAAACAAACCAGTTGCGATAACTATCTGTTATAATAAGTAAATTCGAAATAAGGATTTGAAAGCATCCTATTCTTTCCAATACGTCAAACGGAAGCTATAAAATATTACTAACCTTTGACGCAATAAAAATTAAAATTGGCCCATTCATTGTCGAGTTATCACAAAAAGTACTTCATAATTTTTTTATTTTGAACTTTTGTTTGTTCAAATATTACTTTTTTTGTATTACCTCGAAAATGAATCTTACTTTAATTTTAACTCTCAAGATTTTGTTTCACATATTGGAAATCGTAGGGAGATAATTAAGATTTCAAAGTTGTGTGGCGAGGGGGTGAAATCTAATTGAATAAACATTGGTTTCTCTTTGATATCTACATCGAGGTATTGTTTGTATAATCAAATTTACTTCAAATCGGTAGTTATTAAAACCGGCTAGTTTCAAATGGAAGCACTGTGTAATTTATTTACTCGTGAAATTTATAAAAAAAAATATTACAAAATTCAAATTAAATTTGATTATTATTGATATTGAAAATATAAACTTTCGACAGATTTTAGTGTTTTTTTCAAATATTTTAACTTTAAAAAATGTTTGTAAAATTACACAGAAAATAATCGGAAACTTTGTAATTTGTAATCATCGGTATGTATTGTTACCATATACAGGTGCGTCATTTGGATGTTCTAGGGGTGGAGCAACCGCCTCCCTGTTACTTGTACTTTATAACGAAAGTATTTTTTGGAGTAGGTTATTTATTATTTATTTATAATGCATTATAATTCGAAGTTGTCGATGTTTTTTTAATGTAATTTTACACAAGTTTGAGAAGTTTTTCAATCTGCTGTAAGCAAAGGTTTACTTCAATTAAAATAATCGTTGGAAAAATTATATCCATGAAAGTAAACCTTCGATTCGAGATAACCGCAGATTTAAATACGGCCTTAATCTACTTGATACTTTGAAGGTATAGAAAATGTTCAAAATCCATTGGTAAATCGACTTATTTTGTTATGTGCGGATGCAAAACTTTTGATGTTTTTTCGGAATCACCACAAAACATTGAAGTCGGTTAGTGAATAAATGGTGTTTATTTTTTGCTATCTGCTACCGTTGGACGGAGGAATTAAAATTAATTTGGGCTTGAAATTTTACAATATGGAAGCAATCGATTTGAAGTCTTGAACTTTGAAGGTTTATTTATGTAACTTGAATAGAATTTAATATGATATAAATTTCTTCAAAGTAATATAAAGTAATGGACAAGTAATGTATGGTTAACCACTGGAAACAGAACGTCAATAGCTTACAATCTCTTTATATACGTGTGTATTTATTTTGTTTAAAATCTATATCAAAGGAAGGAACACTCAATTCCATCAGACGTCTTAATGCTCTGTTTCTGTGCACTATCTCAGAGGATTGTTACTCGAGACGTTGATTGGTTCAGTTGGTGCAAACAAAGGACAGCAAAGAGGCAAAGCGAGAGCAGATTTGTAGCATTCAGTTTGTATGCTTGTTAATTATAATTACGATTCTTTATGAATTGCTCGTGGAACGACACTAATGAGATAATGATGAGCAACGTATTTTAAAAGTTTTGAGTTTTGTTTGTCTTACGTTTGAGCGATTTTATAAAGCTTGTATTAATAATAACGAGCTTAGGAAAAGTCTCATTTTCAAGCTATCGTTTGCAAAAATAAATCCGTAATTCTGTTTGAGTTTTTGTGTGCATGGTGAAAATAGCAGCAGAGCAGTTGATAAAGCGTATTCGCTATAATAGCATACATTTGTGGAAAAAATTGAGATAATTATTGAACGATTAATATGCAAGAATAAAACCCTGCTGTGCTGTCGATACTCTCATGTAATGTCTAGGTTTATTGCGACCATTTATTATTTTAATAGCACAGTTTACTGGGTTTCTCTTCATGTTTACTCGGCACAGTATATTAATCTGTCGGTTGCCAACACTGATCGCAATCGCCGTAATCCTTTCCCGGGATTTGCTCCGGACAATCATATATAATATTACGTGCCTTTGTCAGCACTGTGCCTGTATTATTATCGTTCTCTATTCCAATTTGATTGCGTTTGTAGTTCATGATTGTGTTGTATGAAAATTTTGGTACAACTTCTATACAAACGTTTCCACCTATTGAGCAAATGTTTAATAGCAATATAAACCAACAAAGTTACTTTAATTATTATGTAATTATCGGATAGATTCGAAATCATTCACAATATTGTAAATATTAAAATTTGTTTCATTTATTTCATCAACAAATAATAATTATTATATTAAATTGTTTCCGTTTGTTCAAAACAAATATTACATTCGTCATACTTGCAAGGGTGCAACGGGGAGATGCACAGGTACTCCTATGTACATAATCCATACTTACTTCTTTTTTGTTATTTTAGTTTTTTTTGTTGAGGTCTTCGGTTAATTAGTTTTTGATGATTTATATAAAATATATAAATATGAAACTGGAACAAGTTTAAAAATATTTCAATGGCAAGTTAGTTTTGTGGAACGCTTTGCAATCATAATTAGGAGAAAGAGTAAAATTAGACCATTTAAAATTATGAATGAAACTGAAAAATTCTTTCATTAACAACGAATTTTTTCTTTAATAAATTTTTCTATTGTAATTAACTTGGGGAACACTACGTATTATTTATTTGCATAAGTTAAACAGAATTTAGTCGAAAGCACGAATAAATAACTCGTTGGAATTATTTGTAGAAGATGTAATTGTACATAACCTCGTTATCATTAGTAGTACCGTTTCTGATTTAGGATCTGCTGAAATCCTTCAAAGGATCACTTCTCGCTTCGCCTTCCCTCATCGCGATTTCAAATCTAGATTCAGTGTAATTACGTAATGGGAATCAAAGTTCTGCTTTCTGATGTGTATTATTTGTACAACAGTTAACTGTTAGCCCCAAGTTAGGATTCATATTATGTTTGATTATTTCGAAGGTATTAAGGCGATTATATTTCATCTTATGTATGTTAATGTAAACTGTTGGTGAAATTATATATAGGTATACAGAAACAAATTAAATAACCAATTAATAGTTACAATAATAACTTTTATTCATATATTACAAGTTTTATGTTGGGAAATTAATTTTTTATAAACTCGAAAGTTTAAATTATCAGGCTACACATTTGTCGAATCAATGGGAGGTCGAAATAATTAAACGATTATACAATTTTAATTTAATTTATAGCTTACTTCTAAATTTTCTTAGGCGACTTTAGATGCACGAAGCTTTTTAAAATCTGATAAGAAATTGTAAATCTTAATAGCCCTGGACGCCAATTAATTTCCAAAAAATAGTAATGTTTTGTAATAATTAATTAAATTTCCAAACACTTAAATTAACAATGCAAACCATTAAACAAACTAATATAAAATTACCGGTTGGTTTGACGATATACGGGTTTTGTGATGTCGGAATACAATAACGTTTTCTCCGTGTAGTGTAGATAATTAATATTTTCTGTATATAGCACATTACAAAATCAAACAGATTTGGATGCCGAAACAATAATTTTAATGTTTTTGTGTGATGAGCTTTGACGATTTGTTTGCATTGTACAGTCTAACATGTAAAACCATTCACAATAATAACTAATTTTCACGACTTCCATTGACGCTACAATGTGATATAATGACAACCATTAACAACTAATCAAAATCTACACAAAGACTCTTTGAAAATGTTGTCGGATGTAGCATGCATGATTATGCAGTAATGTTAAAATAAGCAAATGTTGCTAATTAACCACTTTGTTTTGTTATTTCTATATTAAAAATTTGCTTTATGTAATAATTAATACAATCGAAATCAAATTTCTATACATATTCGAAATTCTACCCGAACGCTAAAATTTCTAATTTTACAGTACAATTATTTATTCGATAACAACTGAATCTAAAGTTACACTTTGACGTTAGTTCTCTCACTCGCTGACGTCTTTTATCACAAATACCTGCTCGGCAGTCCAAAATTTAATTTTTTCCAGATAACTAAACTGCGTTTGATATTGCGAAATAAAAATATTTGTTAATTTGAATATTGTAATTGTAATAAAAATAAATTGATGTTGTAATTATATTGTTATCGGACTATTATTTCATATTAAAAATATTAACGTAAAAAACTTATCTAATTATAAATATTACATCAATAAATGAATAAACAAAACATGAAAGATACCTAACGATTAAAAATGTGGGTCAACAAAATAATAATCTTTGAAAAAGATAATAATTCTTAATTTTTGCAGTTATTTAACTTCTTTTATTAACCGAATGACATGACCTTTAGATAATCGTATTGTACAAAGTTTCCTTAACAAACATTTCGCAGTTTTCAAATGTCAGACAAAAAACAATAAGGACAAAGATGATGATAATAATAATCGTCGCTGAATGTTACATACTACATAGTACATTGAAAAGAGTTTCGATTAGTGTAACATTGTATTCGATTAAACAAATTTGCAGATTAATGATTATTACAGAGCGTAACAAAAATGGATAGAGAAATTTTGTTTAAACTTTGTTTATTTTTCTTATATTATTAAAAACCTACCTACTATAAAAGCTACACTTTAAGCTCGGTACTCCGACGCTTTTGTTCTAATTTTAGTGCAGATGGAGTCATTAATAAAGATAAGAGGTACGGTTATGTTGTTGTGACGTCATCCAATATTCTTTGAGGGCTTTATTCTTAGATATAAAGGAGGAAAATTTATATGCACCAAATGCATTCAGATTAGTTTTATTGTATAACTCCAATTTGTCTACGGAATTAGTTAATCTTACAGGATTTTTTTCTTCTAATTAACGTTAGTATATACAAATTAAAAACTTAGTATATTTCATTTGGTATATATAGATAGCATCAATTAGTGAGTCCGAATTATATATAAAAATGGTTTTTCTAATAATTATTCCATTGCAATTTCACTTCTTTTTTTTGCTCAAAAAAACCTCAAAATATAAATTATACCAATAAGAATGCATCGATATGGACTTAACTTAATAAAATAGAAAAGAATCCGATTAGCTTATTATGTTTTTCAGATATCTCCCTCAGATTTCGCCCCGATATCTCTTCAGCTCATTGACATATGGTGTTAATAAACTGAACAAGAAAACAGTAAATATAACTCTCGGTATTACTTTTTTACTAGCTTTTCTAGCTACTAAGTTTTACTAACTCATCAATTTCTGATTTTTAATGTAATTTTGAGATTAGCATGTATTTTCGTGAGGATATAAAAAGAACCTCCTCTTTAATCTATTGCGATTATTAGTAATCTAGAAAATATTTAAACTTTCTGATGCGAAAAAAAAATAGTTTTCTAATCGTCTGGAGAACCAGACGATGCAGATTTAAAGTTTAGACAGTGAAAATTTTTGGAAGTCTAGAAAAATAAAGTTTGTGTAAATATTTGCAATAAATAAATAATAGTTATTTATGATATTATTATTTGAGTCTATTATCACTTTTCGAGAGATTTGCACAATCCAATCCCCTAACTGCCAGTCTACACCTTGCTATAAAATAAGTCATAATAAGTGTAGGAATTTTTGAAAGAAAGGAAATCTATAGTTATTTATATTAAAATCAGTTTAATACTTAATATAAATTTTTTTCTCTCACTCTGTTTGTTAGAATCATATATTTAAATCACGATATTGTCAGCAAAATAATGATACATTTCAGAATCAGTCTTAAATAAATCAGAAACTTGATTTATTCAAGTAGCTAGCTAAGTAATCTTGTCAGTTTTTAAATTTGACGTAATTCTTTTTTTTTTGATGGACTGCATCTCTGATTGGTTCAATAATAAGCTAACGGACCAATGAGAAGCGCGTAATTCATTGGTATTGCAAGTAAATCACTTTCAGCACCAGTATATCACTTCCAAAGCTACATTTTGGAACTGTAGTAGTTAAATACTATTTATGTGCAATCAGTCACAATCATTTTGTAATAATAAATTAATCCAATACTAAATTTGGAAATAAGTAGTAGTAATTATTAACCGATCGGCAAGTAATTATTTTAATTTATAATCTGTTTCATCACTTTTATTACTATTGATAACTCAAATTAAAGCTTTCCCAAAAAAATGCTATCCTAAAATGAAATTTTGGAAACCAGGAAAGGTTTATAGTGATGTTATTTGAAGCCACACTTTCTATCAACAATTTAACGTTAATTATTGTAGGTTCCTTCAGCTTTTGGTTGCTTGACTGGTTTGACATGGCTGTCTACTTACTACTAGTAAGTGAAGCAAGCTAATTGCTTCACTTCATAGTTTCTTGTTCCGGTATCACCTGAATTTTCCTTTAATTTTATATCAATAATAATTTTTCTTAATAGTTATTTTGAATGAGCTTTTCTATTTTTCCATATTATAATTATGTACTAATACCGAGATTACGAAGACGAAATTCTGATATTGTAATGTATTGTGCTTTTAAGGGATTATTTTCTGGCAATAATACATCTGTATGTCGCAGCAGTATGCTTTGTGGGGTCTGGGAGGTATGGAATACCTCCCCAGTCTCCCCAGTAAAAATTTAAGTTTCAAATGTATTATTATTTCTAACTTCTTCATATTATGTTAGTCTGCTTATACATAAATTAATTATTAATTTAAACTTTTCGGGAGTTGTTTTAACAGTTCAAGTTATAAATGTATTTGCAACAAAAGAGTTTAGTTGTATATTTTTCTAAATGCATAACTAAAGGTAACTTATATATAATTAAACAAAAGTAATTATTTCAATTATTATAGCTGTAATAGTTTAACAGCTTTATGATTTTGCTCGGATCAATGTATTTGTACTAACAATTTTCATTTTTTATTTCTAATTTATGCGAAAGCATATATTAATGAAGGAAAATGTTTACACTGTGTTGTCAAATGAAGGCATCGTTAAACAATAATTAATGACATTTAGAGCAAGTTTAAATGTAAAATAGCGTCACTGATATCCATTATTGATGACGAAATCATTGAAGTGTACTTAAAGGAGATACAAACCACTCCCTGATCTCTCTGATGTACTATGACGTGGCTTATTTTACCTGCATTATTAAATTAACGCTTATCTCAAAGTGCGGGCAATTTAACACAATTATACATGCAAGTCACTAGTCTGTAATGTGAGTACATGATACTCTAAGTAAGTCACCTGTATCTTAAGATTCTCAGTCTACGTTAATTTGCTAGTTAGTTTTACATTCACACGTAATTGCTGTAACTTAAACGTAATTAATAAATCTATAATTCTACCACTTCATATTTCCCACTCGCAAAAATTTTTCTTCTCGTCTAATGCCAAGGAACCTATTTTTTATTCGAGAAATATTTTTGTGCTTGTGCGTGTTTCCAAAATGTATTTTCAAACTATGAAACCTTCGACACTTCACCACTTACGAATATATTTGGTGTTAATTACGATCTTATTTAAAAAAATTTAAATTTAATTAAAACAGTCAAAACTGAACGTCTATAAAAATATTTCTGGCAGTTATTTTTGGCATCCATAAGACCCATAACACACTTAATTGAATAATGGTATGAAAGTGTTGTTTACACATTGTAAAGTGCGTTGAAATTTGCTATTATTTCTTTTATTAATACTTCCCCAGCTGAAAAGTGTTTTATGTTCAGCGATATATTAAAATTTTTACTTAGGAATTTAATTTGTGTTTTCATTTTGCTCGAAATAAACCTTTCATTGTAGTATCATTATTTTATAACCATCACTTGGAAAAACAATTTGCTCGATTAATCATACCTGAGGATTTATCATTTCAAATTCCTTACCGCCATTTTTAAATCACTTTAATTAGTGCATTATGTGATTTACGCCCCTCGATTTTTCCTTCCAATTTAAAAAGTACGGCATCCGTTTGTTTTCCAGTTGCCTTGTTTGCCTCGAATTACATATCCGTTAAAACCGGCAACTATTAAGGGGTTAGAAAAAAAAATAAAAAAATATTTTGAAACCCTTAGGCGTGATAACACACATCTTTTACAGATTATCTCACATCCGGTTTAAATTCTTCACTTTTTAACTATGTATTGAATTATAATAACAAAATCTTACTATTCATTTTTGGGCGCATCTGCCCCGAACGAGGTTAAAAAATTGTAAAATGAGAAAAAGGATGTTTTGTCTGCAAAAGGGTGAAAGTGTTAAAAAAATATATGGGTTTCTTTAAAATGTGTTAATCGACATGTCGCAGTTTCTAAACATTCATTCTAAAAACAGGTATGAATATTTATTTTTCTTTTGAGCAATCGGAAGCCGAAAACCATATTCTTGTTAATTGACTTCTTTTGTGTTATTTTTTTAAATTTTAGACATCGCGAGTGTTACCTGAATTGTTTATAAAGGAAACTATAAGTTAAACAAACTTCAAATTTCCTATTAGATGATCTGGATTTTTAAGTTTGTTTGTTCATGTTTTATTTAGATGCATACAAGAGCACTGACGCTAATCACCCATTAATCCTTTTTATAAGTAAAGGTAAATTAAGAAAATAATGTATTCGCTCTTTCAGTGTAATGATAAGGTTTTGCATATTTTTCTCAAGTCATGAAAAAGCTCACTGCACTTGTCAGATAATTTAAATACGTAATGCTAGAATTAAATAATATTCCAGGGCATTGACTGCCTCAAAGGCAATAAGCTGAAACCAGTTTGAAACCAATCATGCTACTTCGTTATCGAACGAAATTAATAAATTACTCTTAACATTGTATCTAATTTCACACACATACTGAATATGTGTAATGAATATCCTAAAATTACACAAAACTTAATATTTAATGATTCCATTGATAGACTTTTAAATAAGTATTATTTAAAATTAATTGACCATTTGCATATTACATCTCCAAATATTCAGAATATTTAAGTTGTTGTTTTAATTTTTTCTCACAGAAACTATTGCCTGTCAATATTTGAATATTTAATTAAATCTTGCATAAAAAACTTTTATTAAACTGCCTTGAATATTTCTATCAGAACTTTTTTTATCCACGACTTCCAGTTCAACATTAAAATTTAGGACGAATAAAGCTATAAACCAATATAAAAATTCAGGAGGTCTTTTTGATTTTTTGCGATTTAGAATAATATCTTACAAAGCAATTTTAGGTCAAATTAAAATTTGTAATAGTAATCGAATTATGTAAAATATTAGAAAAAGAAACAAAATTATCCCGATAGCCGCGGGGTGCAGCGGACGGAGGAGCTGTGTCTCATCAGATTAATTCTTAGTCTATAATCAAAAAATACCTGGCGATTGGAAGTCTTAAGCTCGTATAAATGTCGAACAATTACAAATTTTTACATAAAGAAACAACTACTTATACTTAATGTAGGTGCATAATTGGAAAATCGAATTTCACATGCTTGAACTATGGGATTTTAAGTGGCGCCAAATATTTAATCACTTCCGTTTAAGTATTCTAGTTTAATTAAATATTTAAATTTCTTTAAATATTGCGCATTTGTTAGGATAAAAATACTCAATTGTGCAATTCGTTTTTTATTATTATTAATGACCTTTAGATCCAATCTCTGTCTGATTAAATTATTCATGCAAAAGTATAATATCATCTCATAATTGGCATTAAAATTTACAATAAGCAACAAAATTTGATTGATAAAACAAAAATTCTTTCGTCATCCGAAATAAAACGGATCGATAAACGTTAGCTGAAAATTTTCAAAATTTACTATTGATATATGAATTTTAAGAGAGCATTAGCAAAATGAACCGAAACCGATGTGTTATTGGCCGAAATTCTGGATATAATCCAGCAATTATCATAGGTCAGTGCGTTCGAATGCAAAAATGTTTCGGTTTTTAAATTTAGTCAAAATGGACAGGTGTCGTTTCTTTACGCAAAAATATTTTTATTATGCCTTGAATATTTTTAGGTCAAATCGTATATGATATTCTATTTTGAGTTAGCGATCTTTAATAGATAACAAAAAAAATTTTCCTGCCGCTTTAATTGTTATTTGATTTAAAATTTAGTTCATAAGTTGGTTTTCAAATACAGGACTGGGTCTAATTTTATCCGTTTAATGTGAATGAATATCACAGCTGTGCAGTTTGTGTGGACTTCAGTGTGTTTAAGAAATGTCTATTCAATGACATTCCTGAAGTGTCATCTTCATTATGAACAACATCGCTTTCAATTTTTGTTTTTCGTTATTTTAGTATACGTGAAGCTGTGTCACTGAAACGTTATCTACTGAAATTTCATAATATATTACATAGTATATGGGGTTAATCTTATAAAAATTATTAATCTATGCGGAAGACGATAATAAGTATTGTCTACATGACATAAATGTTTTTTTTTTATCAGATCACATTAAATTGTACAAACAATACAAATTTATTACCACGTGCTCGAAAAATAGCACAAATTGAATAATAAAAAAATTGTTATGAAAACGTGATCAACGAACGTCAATTATTGGCACAATTTTCATAAGTAGTTCCGTCTTTAGAAGCAAGAATATATTTTAATGTATCTCGGTTATATTTTTAGAGGGATAATATCAAAAATAACGTTTATGACGTAATCTATTTGCCCGAGGCCGTGGTTTGTCTATAATTAGGGGAGCACTGAGATCTAACGAAAATACATATACAAAAATTAGAAATAAAATAAACTATTAAGTATCTTTTTTTTTTCTTAAAATAATAACCCAGGTGCTTCCATTGCTTACGTCCATAATTCTAATTCCCAGTTTGATTGATAGCTCGCAGAACAACGGCATCTTCAGAAATGTTTTGTATGGAACATCTGAATATGTTCAACGACACGCATTAATTTTATCACCTAAAAGAAATAATTAACTATTGTCGTATCTTCCTTTATTTAACTCGCAGAAGCTTTGCTGATGAATTTAGCTCGGAAGTTATGCTTCATCCTGACTTAAACCGTGTCGCAATCTTAAACAAAAGATATATTGCCCGCGAATTATCTTTTTTACTCGCGAAACTTGATTTTATTTTGATTTATTACTCTCTTCAGGTGGAAGTCTATTTTCACATCCAGCCAAAGTTGAGGGCGAAATTACTTAACCTCGACCTAACCAAACTTAGAAATACCTAATTAGAAATAACTAAAAATGCTTCAATAAGAGAGTGGTTGACATTTTTATTTGTTTTTCTATTTTTGGCATGTGTATTCGTTAAATTTTGAGCGAATGCATATTTTACACGAACGTTCTCTGTTTATGTTATGAAAAAACTATCCAATGAAATTGTTTCAATAATTGAGATGCGCGATACAAAAATTGGTTGATAGTATGATTGAACGTAAATATCTCGTATTAGGGGTAGCTTATAAATATGTCAATATCGATTATGACATAAAAGAATTACTACCTATTGCATTACATCGATATAATTTTGAGTTTTACAACAAAATAAAATATTCAAGTCAACTGAAGATATATGCGCCCTTATTCCTTTTAAAACTTTATTTTTCATTAACGTGATTACGAGTAATCTGCAGTGTTACTGTACCTCTACTACAACACTACGATGATAAGTGTGCTGCATAATTATATTGCACCAACACGACATGAATAATTCCTTCTGCGTACATAGTATGTGCTCGGAAAATTTGAACAATTAAACGCTTCAAAGAATAAAATTTTTTCATAATTGATTTTTTAATCAAAATGGTTTTTCCCAATTAATTTTAATAAAAACTCGTGTCTTAATTGTTCTTTAATATCAACTTTGCACTGATGGGGTTCTTGCGATCAAAAATGAAAAGCTTCATTGTTAATCACCAACAAACTAACTCCTCTTATAAAATAATGTGCACTCGTGAAATAATGTGTGCAGTTCTGTGGGAGGTGATTTGATTTCAAATAGTACTTCACTTTGTGCCCCTTTCCATAGGTTTTTCAATTTTTCTTTCAGCTTTCGTTTATTTCATTTAGTTAACCATCTTCGGTCTGCTTTGGGAACGAAAGTCTGCGAGGGAGGATATTTGGGCAGAGACTCCGTTATGTTTTATGAATTACTCTTCATCGCGTTGGATATTTTCAAAATATCCCACAGTTGACGGTGTTAAAAAATATATTGCAAGTTGATTTAGCAAAATTTATATTTGACTATGGTGCAACAAATAAATCACTGTTAACAAATGAACAAACAATACATTATCTTTAGAATTAATAATAAAAGTTCAAAGACCTGACCTAAAATATTGTTAATTAAACTATTGTGTTCCCTATCAGGTTCTGATCTTCGTTAAACATAAATCATCTCTAAAAGCAAACAAAAAAAGATGTTTGTTTTTAAAACAATAAGTTTGCAGTTATAATAATACAATGGGCTAAAGAATTTCGCTAAATATGATTAAAAATATAGTATGTTTAAAGTTTAACATTCTTTAATTATCGTAATCCATTTATCATTAATATTGGCGCCAAAATATCCAAAAATTCGAACAATGCAGTTTCTAAAAGATCTTTGTTGGGAATATTAGCACGGGGTCAAATTGGTAAATAAATATATCATTTATTATTTTTAAATAAAAAAATGTCGATTAACGTTTCCGTTTAAATTTTTTCGACTTGAATTAGCGCTGAAACTATTCAATTTTAGAACCGTGAAATAATAATTATTGACTGCGATAATAATATGGCAAACATTTTATTAATTAGGGTCGAACTCACAATTAAAATTATGAATCAATTAATCAATGTCGTTAAAGCTGCTTATCGCAACCAAGTTTAGGTCTTGTTCCTTTTATAACACAAAACCTTGATTGAGTATCACAAACTAATTGAACATCATAAAGGGTAATCAGTGGTGGTCCGAGTAACCACGACACGTGCCATAAACAAGTGTATCCCAGGCGAATTATGTTCTCTTCCGCATTACCCCTTCTCTTTTACCCCATTCTACTCAATCACATGTGTATTATGTTATTTTAGGATTAGCGGGGGTTACTACCGCACCACTTGACATCAAAGGGACAAAGAATTGTACAAACAAATCTTTGCAAACATTACTTCATTGTACACAGTATTGAACAAATTAAAAAATAAAACTCTTTTTCCATTGCCCGAAAGCCCGCACCGACTTGGTAAAAATTGTTTTGTTGGCACTCGAATAATTTTTTTCATAATCACGCAATTAAAAAAATTATTTTAAATATGTAATACGAAAATGAATAAATTGATCCCCAACGATATTAACCCCTAAATTCGAAGTTAATTACCCTCAACAGTGGGTTGCCTTATGACGCTATGGCTCATAAATCATAATTCATATTCAGGGGTGGCTTAAATACAATAGTTTGCTCAACTTCAATATCTTCACGCCTTTTGATAGCCATTGGAAATAAGGATGGATTACTAATGCAAAATTAATGTTTACTTTAGCCGCACGGGTCCAATATTAAAATATTTAAAATTTCGATAAAAGGCTCTTTGATTTTAAGTTTAAGACAAAGCGAAAACCCGAAATACTTTTCTTATAATTATTTGAACTGGAAAATAATTAATTTACCAAAAATTAAAAAATTATCGTCTAGTTAAATATTTTCCTTAAAAAGTTCGTCGTTGCACTCAAAATTTACTTCCTCATATTATCTATCAAAAGGTTGTCAGGAACCGTATGCTTTGTGCTAATTGAGTGTATTCAAACAATACTAAAACACCCAACGAACCCTTGGGTTGTTTCGACGCCCTCCACGAGTGCTTCAGTGCATGAGAAGTTCAAAGCACGGAAGTCCTAATCCGTCTGTGATTTAATGTGTATTATTTCGATAACTCTACATTATTGCAATATCTGATTATCGCTTTTTGTGTAGGTGAAATAGATTGTAGAAAATTCATTTGACGGTAAGTTATTTTTAAGCTTCAAAATCACGCGACAGAAGAAATAAATTTGATAGAATTGGGAAGTTCTTATTATGATGTATTTACGAAATCTGAAAAACAAATGAAACTTATGAAACGTCACGACGGGTTACAACACGAAATGAGTGAACAATATTTGTTTCAGAGCATGTTAGAAGGAGTGTCGTATGTCGAGCGCAAAATTCTTCCTGACATCCACGGGCATCATCCTATGGGAGATGCAATCCGTTTTAACGTTACGTTATTATTGTGGTAAAATCTCTTGGGAGTTACGGAATTAACAAATCGACTCGTATTTCATACAGAAACCAAAACGAGCATAAGCATCGACTGACTGACTGCACAGCACAAACTATAAACTTCCTTAATCATAATGATAATTCGTTTAATCTTTATTTGAGCATTGTGTTGCTTTACTATCTCTTTGCTCTTGCATAACGATTTATTCATTTCTAATTTATGCAAAATTTGTTGTTGTAAACAATTATCTTTGAATTAGACTTTTATGTTCGCTGATTTCTGTTGTAAAATTTTTATTTGTAACAGACAAGTATGCATTTATTAAGAACTGCTAGTTTGTATCTACTTGTTACATTGTACATCACGATTATCTGCCTGGATCTAATCAAAGTCAGTTATAATAAAACAATTTTAAATTGCATAACCGCATTATTGTTGTGTTACTGCTTTCATTTGTAAATTGTTCTTTTTTCTATTCGTTGGCGTTTAACAAAATTTAAGTTTCTTTTCTTGTCATCTTTTATGACACTAGTGCAAAATGCAGAAATGCTAGTCGAGTTTCTTTGGATTAAATGGGCCGGCAACGGTCTTTGATACAGATTCGATTAAATGAGACGAACTATTCGCAGTAGAAAAGCGACTAAAACGTCGCAAAATATCTAAATAATTTTTTTTATCTTATAACCTTTTGTTTAAAAAATTATTCTATATAAAAGCAGTTTTTTTTTCGATTTTCAAAATTATAGTTACTGTTTATGGTATATAACTTCACGAGACATAGGCAACCTGCTATGTATTTGTGCTTGTACGACAGTCAATATTACTACAATATAACTACTACTATATCAAATATTTTTTAATAATTTATTTTTTATTTTTTATTGTAAAACTATAAATGATACATACCTTTATATTATCTTGGTAAAAAAAAGTTAAATTTAACAAAGTATCGGCATTCACAAAATAATATGTTGGTATGTTAGCATATATTGGTATAATACATTGCCCATAGAATGATTTTCGAGTTGTTTTAAATGATATATATTATTTTTTTCTATTCTTTCGCACTTGAGATGCCCTTTAAAGTTTAAACTATTATAAGGAAGCGGTGATAGAGCAGACGTCAAAGTAAAGTCGGGGTTTCTTGAGGGATATGTGAGTGTTGAAAGACGTCGTAAAGTTGTATTCTCTTTTATCGGATAAACCACAAAAGGAATATGAAAATCCTATGACTTCTTCCTTTCCTTTCTGTTTATTCTAGATTGTAATTATAAATAACGGAACGACAAGACAATTTAATATACATTTTAGCTCCTACTATATTAATCGTCACTTGCGATTTTAATGTTCTATATTAAACATATATATTGTCGTCAGTAATGTTTTTCAATATAAATATAGAAAATGCATTAAAAATAGGATTGTATTGTGCTTTTTTTGAATCTTTCACTAACAGACGTATAACACATGTACTCGTTGACTTGTCAGGTATGGTTAAACAAAACCTATAACAAATTTTTCTCGCTAATTGTTATAATTTTTTAAACAGTATTTTTGAAATGACAAAAATAATTCTAGACAAAATATTTTTTATTTTCGTGTTGCATACAAATTTCTCGTTTGACAAATATCGCAACTCCTTTACAGCATGATTAACGGAGGTGTCCGCAAAGAATAACTTCTGTATTATTTAAATCGTTTTTTTTTTACCGAGGAAAATTTATGGGCTAAATCACTTCTGTTGTAAAAACCACAGTACAATGTCCAATTGTTTCCACAATTTTAATTGGGTAAATTAATATTTCAGTGATTTCAATAAAGAAGTTTGTATAAATGATCAGACTAATTGGCCTTTAGAACCTTCGTCGGCAGCAATAACATATTTTTAAATAATTTATTCAAGTAAAAGTGGAAAATTATTAATTATTATGAAATGAAAATAATAATAAATTCGTAATGACAATTATAAAAAATTACGATTAACATACATGCATACATCGAATAACTATTGGGACAGTTGGAGTAAAAATTGCTTTGAAAACTTGTATGCAATTTATTTCTATTGTGCTCATACGAATTAATTACTAATTATACAATGCATAGGTCATATCGTAATTATAATTAACGCGATAACAATAAATTATTAACGTGGTATAATTTTTCTGATTATGCATTGCGGTAATAATTATTTATGTCTTCAAGCTGTTTCATTTATTGTAATTCTTTAAATTTAGCATCTTATTCAAAATTAATATAATCTAAATATGCGAGACCTACATTAAGAACTCAATCTCAGAATATACCATAAAACTCCAAAATTTGTGAGAGAACTTTTATTGTAACTTCATATTATATAAAAAAAAGTATTGCTGTTCAAAAAAAAAGTAAGAGCCCCTTTAAATTTCTTACGTAATCTTAAGGGGCACACCTAGTGTGACCGCTTAAGAAAAGGATGATTTTTGGGAAACTACTGCATCGAACATTTAAAATTCGGAGAATATATTTGTGAATATACAATAAAATTTTCAAATGAAAACATTTAATTTTCATCGAGTTATTTGCTATCTCTCAAGTCGCTAAAAAATAAGGTCTTTTACTGCTGCAGGGATTGCGGCCTTTACGGTGGCTGAAATTAAAAAAGAAAAAAAGATTATTAAACTAGAAGGTATTGCCTGTACAATGACCCACTATTGTGAAAAAATAATTGAAATTTAACAAAATGGCAGAGTTTTGGAAATTGAAAAATGTAGTTTTGAGAAAACCGCGATTAAAGATAATATGATTTCATTGTTCTTCTTCCTCGGACATTGGCGACTTCTTTCCTATGTATGTCTGTGTTATGCGTTTGAAGTATTATCACATACATAGGGGACCTACTGCTTAACGCGGGCTCCGAACCGCGGGAAGTGTATACACTTCATCTCCAGAGAGGATGTACCAGGCAGATTACTCCTCGGTGGTTTGCCATTGCCTTCCGAGGGGAGACGGTCAGAATAAAGTTTTACTGAGCCCGGAGTCGAACCAGGCATTCAGCATTAGCAGCAACGCACTTAACCGCTCTAGCTGACGACCATCTCGATTTCATTGTTATGAATAGATACCGCTAATCTGCTATTTCAGGCCCATATAATTCACCTTCCTCTTCTCCAAAAGCGCCCGTTGAAGCTTTTCTTCGAGATGATCTTGCAGCCCATTGGCGATGCTCTGCTACTCGTAGTCTTGTATCATCTTTGCTAGCGGCATAATCTCTTGCTGCAGGTCCAATTTATTACTTCTAGAATAGATGAATAACCGTCATTGAATATTGAAGTAACAATGTAATTTGATAATTCAATAGTTTTGAGACCACTGTGAAGATGTTTCGCAGCAATTTTAAATCCTAAGCCTCGCGTGCTAGCTTAATTTTTTTTAAAGTTTTATAAAATACCGAAACAAATTGAATAATGCAATATCCATAAGTTGGATCAATCACAATATTTTCATCGTTACTTTTTAGTAGTTTTTCAGCGGACTTACTGGTATTCACGGTAGACTCTTCGAATGTATGCTGATTCCCGTAAACTTTCGTTTTCTTGAAACTGGGAACGTCGTGGGTACCTTTTTGGTTTAAATATAGAGGTTTTTTACTCATTTTCACTAAAATAACTTACAAAGTGCTCAGTATAACGGTTAAAGTAAAGCTAATGTGTCTGGCTCATTAAACATGTGACGTAGTAGTAAGAAAAAATCCCCTGAAGGTCAACAATAGAAACCGAAATTGAATTATAATGGTTTACGATGACAACAGAGCCCGAACAATAATTTAGCTACCACGTAGCTAAACTTTCTAACTACTGAGCGGCTACTCCTTAGAAGGCTGTAACTCAAAAAATATTTGAGATATTTATTTGAAATTTTAGTATGTTATTTTTGAAAGTATAGACTATCGAAATATGCAACAACAAAAAATTCGATTTTTTCAAAAGTTCACCTAGGGGTGCCGCTTAAAAATATTGTCTACACGTGCTTGGAATTCCCTTAGAAATTCTGCAATTCGTTGGAAATCATTCGGAAGTCTTTGAAAATTGTTGAAAATCTCTGGAGGTCAAAAAAGAGATCTTGAAGTTTCGGATAGGGAAATCTAATTTCTTTCTCTGGGAGTCTTAATATTTTAATATTTTTTAGAAATCTTCTGGGTCCTGTTTACATTAATTTTCAGAGATATTAACTCCTTGGCTAATATCTGGCCCTTATAGCAAACAAGCTTTTAACTATCCTAAATAGCGCAAAAATGTTAAAAGTTGGGTTATGGTTACCTTGTATCTTTGTTATACTGATATACCTTAATAATTATTATTGTTTATTATTAACTTTTATATTTCATTTTGTTTTTGTATGTGTGTAGCTATAAAATTTATATAGGAAATACAAATACATAATATCCGTATTACTATATTCTTATCACTGCCGTTACCATTTATCTCATATATTATTATTTTTATTGTTTTTTATGTCCATCGTTTATACTACAATGTACATTCAGTTTGTTTTTGTCATGGGAGGGGATAATTGGAACTGATTACAGATGATCTGGTACCTTCAGACGAGACTAAAAATCCCTCGAACGAATGGGATGCTGTGTTGTTTTTTTTTAATCTAAACGACATTGTAAAAAAAATAGTATTGTTAAATCGTGCTACCGGTATTATTAGCAATGAATTAATAAATTACATATAATTAAATACACATAGTAAAGTTTTGAAGTTTATAGCTTTTTGGAACATAAAAAGCAGTAATACATTATAGATAGATCGTAAGAGTAGTCATAAGAGTATACGCCCACTAACAACTATGAAAAATTTAGAATACAGTGTGAATGTGACATAAAATAAGCCTCTTCCAGACAGCATATCCCAAAGGATTTGTCACGTCATCCCACAATACAGATCTATATAATGCGGCTTTAGACGAACATTGGATTAGACTTTCTTTATGTTCCGTACAGCAAATATTGCAGCTTGATTTTGTACTTATGCTTTTATAGTTTTAATAGATTTCCGTCAAAAAGCAAATACGAGACAAGTACTACTTATGTTAGAGTAGGTACCTTCGACGAGTGTATTTAAGTTCGGTACTCGACATGGTTTATTATCGCCATTATCGAACATGTTACAAACTAAGGAATATTCGATTCTAACAAACGAACTGATGTTAACTTTACGAACTAGGAAGACTTTGCTTTCACTGTCTGGGCTGATTTACCGTGTTTACTTGTGTGACTGATGGGCCGCGAGAAACAACAGTCTTCGCGTGTTACATAAATCCTCATGCCTGGGATAAATGCGTTGAAAACTGAGGCACGATTAGTGTTTTATGATTATCTTGTTGCTTTAAATTTAAATGCCAACGTGAGACCTGTCAATCTTTGTTACTTTTTTAGATCCTGCACTTAATTCTTAAGAACTAAAAAATACAACAATATATTTATCTTGTGCAACTGTCTCCAGACATTTCGTCCAACTTGCATCAGATCCAACAACTTTTTACTTTTATCAATTGAATTTTAATTATTGTCATCGATCGTGGTTTAATTATAACAATTTTTAGTTGATTGAATTTTTATTAAATAAACGCCAATTAAAATTATTTACGTTGTTAGTGTATAATTAAAATGAGCAATAAAAAACCGTTAGTAAACTGGATACGGTGACAAGTTTTCTCTCTTACATTATGTCAATTTTTTGCATTAATTAAAAAATCGTCATATATTTTTTCGTATAATAAAATGGTCGTTCTATTTTTAATACAAATAGCAATAAAATTAATATTTCTCGATTGAGAGTAATAATTATTACATTAAGAGCGTTGTAACAATAAACATAAAGATACAGAAGCGGAAATTATGAAAACAGGCCTACAAAAGCCAGATGATAATTAAATACATATATTGTGATTTATGGACGATAAACCGACAATATGGATTAAGAAAATAGCCACATAGCTTGAATATAAACATATATTTGTTCAGACCACGCCATATTATTTGTCTGTTTATTTAGCTGGTTTCGCTATATGCTATATCCAGGGGTGCTTTTAATATTTAATGTTATGAAACAATTTGAATTTTGCTCCTAGGCACATACATAGTCTTTGTAAACTAAAAGCAGGTTAAATATGTGCATTTTATCGTGAATGTTGAAATTTCATTTTCTTGTTTTAATAATAATTGTTTGTAACTCAAACAGAGCACAACTGCTTTGCTCTCGAATGTCCCAAAAAAATATTACCTCGTAAATTTGTTTTAAATATTTAAGATTAATTTAAACAAAAATTAGAAACTTAATTTCATTTTGTACACCTAGTATATGTAAGACAGGCGAAATTTATAGTTGTTACAAAATTTAGAACGACCGGAAATAATCTAAAATAAATTATGTTTAGACAGAATTTTTACTCGCGAGAACAAATGAGATTTTTTTAGATTCAAATATATTTTTAGGTCTTTTCTTTAAATTTTGTACCATTTCTTATTATTAATCGCTAACGATTTTTAAACAAACCAATGTAAATTACTGCGTGGATGTAATATTATTTGGTTACTCCAAATTTCAACACGACGGAGCAACCAACCCATCATTTTTTGCACCCTTCGTCTTCGCCGGGCTAAAAATAAAATAAACCTTTCTCTGTGTAATTGTTTTGCTGTAATTTCTTAAGTTTTTAAATGTAAATTTTGTTTATGTCGTAAAATTTTTATTTCAATTTTGAAAACGCTTTCTTGAACGTTGTTGAAATGATAATCGTTTATAGTACGTGATGATTGCTAATATAATAAAAGCTGTTTTAAGATTTATTCTGCACGTAATAATCTTCGTCACTTAAATTCTGAGAGCTCTGGGTTTTCTTCATTTTTTAAACAACGAATAATTGTGTGTGTGTTATAAATCAGATATTATATGCTGCATCTTTTGATGTTTCGAACGAATCTTTCCTTTTTAGGACGCACATGTTGCCCACATGTGACATAGGTAGATCCTTGTGCATCATCGTCATGCATTAGGTAGGAAATTGGTGCATATTGTTGGAGGTAATATTTGTGCAGCCATAAAATGTTTCGTTTTAAAATCTGAAAATTTATATTCGCCAGTGTCTGTATCGAATGTTTCGATTAAAAAATATGTTGACGTGCCGCCCAAATAACTTTGATCTTTCTCCACTTCATTGGCGTACTTTATTCTTTATTGCTTTCTCGAATCATTATAAACTCTGTTTCTCGTCTATTAACAGTTGACGTCTGCTAGGATTTTATGTGTCTCACGTGTGTATACAATACATTTCTACTAAATTTTGTCTTAAGATCTTTTGTCACCTTCGTTTTCAATACTTAGCACGACCTTATTTCTCGGCTCGTGTTTTTCCATTAGATTAAAAATACCCCGGTGAAAGCATCTGGAATATATCAAGACAATTAGCGTTGATAGCTTTTTCATTTTGATTGTTGTGCATTCTTTTCTTCTTCGGCAATCTGTATAAGGACGAGGTTCGAGTGTGAAAAAATGTAATTTATAGAAAAACTTGGACTTGGTTATTTCGCTTTTTTTTGTATTGTTAATTTTACAAAAGCAGAAAAACGAGTCTAGTTGCATTTTCCAGGAAGGCGACAGCAGCAACTTGTACTAGAATTGCAACACCAAGATCATCTTGTTCTTAAGCTGGACTAGCAATTAACACGCACCGGAAGTGATACATCATGTCGTAATAATGACCGACACCAGAATATCTGCCCTCATGTTAGTTTTATTCTTATTGACTTGGCAGTTGTCTCCTCTAATCCTTGTCCAGCGCTAATGCGAACCTCTAAATAATGCGTTACATCCCAAAAATGTTTTACACACGTAAACTTTCTTTTCCCATTTATTTTGTCACTAACCTCGCGAGATCGTTCCTCATAGATAAAGAATTATTATTTTACTCGTTTCGTTTACGTTAACATATGTTTCTTGCGACAGCTCTTGATATTCCATTCAGAATTTTTACATGTTGCACAACAGTTTTCTCAATAGGAAATTGCTTTAATACTGTGGCTCCGTTGTTTTAAATCTTGCCATTTAAATTGCATCCGAGATAATCAATTATGTTGCGTATAGCAAAAAATTAAATGCACTTCACATTATGACAAGAATAGTATTTAATTTCTGAGGAATTTAGAAATATGCATTCAGCATTAAAGCTGCATTGAATGGAAGATAAAATTGGACAGTTGCCGACGTATATTTAGTAGCAGTAGGCGGTTTGGCAACCTGCAAATACTTAAAGAAAAAAAATTAGGAATGTAACAGATGGACAATTCAAAAATGTATCTACATATCCACAAAACAACCATAAAGCGTTACATACTTACACACAAAATTTATTATTATAACTTTTGGTATATCTTTATAAAGCATCTGCTATAGCGATTTCAACTGTCACAATCAAATTGACCAACGAAATATTCTTTTCTTGCAGGCAACCAGTTCCAATCAAGCAGAAAATGAAGCTCAAAAGCAAATCGACTATCAGCGTAGTCAGCAAGAGCAGCTCTTGCAACATCAACAAAAGCTGCAAGAGCTTCAGGGTCAAATATCCGCTCAATATGCCGCGACCGGATCTGTTGGTCCCCAGGGTCTCATGTTTTTACCATTCCTCGATCATTTACGAGGTCTTCATTCCGGTTCTCTACCTCAAAACATTGGAAAAAACCACATTAATAATCAAGTAAATACTTAATTACATTTTAATCGTGCATATTCCTAAACAAATTTGCTTTTTCCAGATGCTTCCTCCGTCACATCAAGTTCCAAACTGGATTTCGGCGACAGCACATTTGGCACAAATGTCGGCCAACACGCCAAGCAGTAGTACTGAAAAACGCTCACCTCCGCGACAACCGACACCTTCACCACCCCCATCCATGTCCGATCCCGATACTCCATTAAATCTCACCAAACCGAAATCTTCCAGTTCTGGATCTACTGGATCTAGTCCTCATAATGTACCTACTAGTATGCAGTCGTATAACGAACAGCCGGTAGCGGCTACTACTCCTAAATTATTACCTCCAAATCTTGTGATGCCAAGGGCGTTCTTACCTTACGCAGGTCTACCTCCTCAATTTAGTCCTCTTCCACCTAATAACGAAAGACATAAATCTGGCAAAGATAACATGATGAGCCCAGATAAACATCATTTTCCGATGCACATGTACGGCTTACATACTCCACCCCATATGGGCGGAAAGTCTCGTGACGATTCCGGCTGCAAAGAGGAATCCGACTTCATGACAGCTTGCCACAGTAAGTGAACATTCTTGAAATAGCGATCGAAATGTTTAATAACGTAATGTTTTTTACAGTGTGGGGAGCGCCAGATTCAAGTTTCAAATTGTCGGAAGACGGTAAAGATGCCAAAATTGTTCGCCAAGTGAAACGCGATGCAGAAAATAAACCTCACATTAAAAGACCGATGAACGCTTTTATGGTTTGGGCAAAAGATGAACGACGAAAAATTCTCAAAGCCTGCCCCGACATGCACAATTCAAATATTTCAAAAATATTAGGCGCACGTTGGAAAGCAATGTCGAATGCCGAAAAGCAACCGTATTACGAAGAACAATCGCGCTTATCAAAATTGCACATGGAGAAACATCCTGATTATAGATACCGACCGCGGCCGAAACGAACTTGTATAGTTGACGGTAAAAAAATGCGTATTTCCGAATATAAAATGTTGATGCGGCAAAGGAGGCAGGAGATGAGGCAGTTGTGGTGTCGGGACAGCGGCTCCGAAATGAGTTTTCTCAGTCCAGGATCTGACTTAGCGTCACCTGCTTCTACTTCGGGACTTATGTCTGGTTCGCCTCCTATAATGAATGGAGCCGGGCCTAGTTCGGAAGGTTATTATCACGACAGTATTTCTCCAGATGCTATGAGTTTTATGCACGAACATTCGGCTTACGATTCAAGTCCGCGACACGACGACGATTGAATTATAAGTGATGTAAGCACCAATTTTCTTTGCGAACTGAAAAAATTTACTATTGGATTTTAGGAAATTGTTATTTACGGTGGTAAATGACACGACAAAGTATTTTACGTTATTTATTATTATGCGGAACTTACGTATTCTTCTTTTCTACGATATTAGAATTATTATACATGCGTACTTTGTATGTTTCGTTTGTGTTCTTCAAGGCAGGCGGCTCAAATTTCAAGTGTGCCATCTAAACGATGCTATATTAGACATGATCTCTTCATTAACCTTGTCGAAGGATTTTTAAAATAAATGAAATGCGTATGAGTATTTATCCACTCAAGTTTATTTATTGTGACTGGATGCTTGAACGAAAAAGTGACACTTTTGAGGTTTCAGGGACTCCTCCACATGGTGATTTATGGGGTCGCCGTTTACGCATTTTTTGATAATCTGTGATTAGAGAATATCAGGAACGCCATGTTAAAGAATAAGATTTAAGTATTCATTGGATGATATTAGTGTTGTGCTTTTATAATAGTGAGTGCTATTCATGATGAAGATTTATGTGATGATTAATTTTGCTGCCATTTCCTGTACATAGTCGATGAGTGAGCGTTTACTTTCATCAAAAAGAACCATTACCGCAGTTTTATTGGTGTTGTAGTTTTATTGTTATGTATTATAGATATGCCATTCAGATCTTCATGTTATTTATTTACACATTTAAATATATCAAAATTTATTTTTTCTTGTAAATTTTGTAAAGTTTTATATTTCACATTGCATAATATTTTCAAAAACTTACGTTAGAGACAAAAGCTTTATCTTAACCGTTCGGTTCCAAAAAAATTTTTTTATAAAAACAAGTGCAATGTCTTTCTCTTGTATATTGTTTTCTTTTTTACTGTTGATGTTTGTATATTTTAATATTAAGAGCCAGTACTTTAAGTAATAATATTTATTTTAAAAGTTATTTCTTACTTGTATATAATTCTTATTTGTTTTACAAGTAACTAATTATTATATGACATGTCTTGTACTTATACAAAAAAGTTGTTGATAATCAAATCGAATACATTATGTAACTTTTTTTTTTTCTATTTATTGAAGGATTATATTATTTAAAATGATATGTGCAAACTAATTTTTTGTTACTATGAATGTTATGAAAACAAATTTCTTCAATTTTGTTGTAGTTATTCCCTTTTGTTGCTAATCTTTTGGCATCAACTTTACTTTTGTATTTCGAAAAAATAGTGTCGTATTTTATTGTAATTAAAACAAACTAATAATCTTCTTGGGTAATTAAGAAGGTATACCATAAAGTGTACATATTTATTTAAAGAAATAAAATTCAAAATATCAAGACAAACAAGGTAGCTCCATTCTTATGGACAACATTCAATAAATTTCATTCTTGAACTTTTTATGTCGCCATAATCGTGCAAAAATTGAAATTCGTTGTTTTTTTATTTATTAAATAATTTGTTAACTTTATTTCTCTAATTCTCAAATCAAGTTTAATAAAAATGTGATACCTGTAATCTACATAGGTATAGTTTATTTCGAATACATAATGTAGTAATCTAAATGAGAATGAAAGAAAACGAAAATGTTGTATGCATTTTAAATATTCCTGAATGCATATAGAGGCTAGTGAATGTTGTTTATAAATTACCATAATCAGTGTATGTCTATGAAAAAAAATATGTAAGTCATAGACCTGTATCACAATATAATTATTGAAAAACGATTTTTAGAACTATAGGCTCACTGTTTTCTGTGCCAAATTCAAACAAATAAATTGTAAAATGTACAAATTATTCGGTAGTTTTATTAAACCTTACAAATGTTTACTGGTGAACCAAACCGTTACTAAGTACTTTCTTTAAACTCGTTAACTACATACTATATAATTTACACGACAAAGTTTAAATAGCACTTTATGCCAAAAATTATAAACTTCAAATTTTATGTTGTGCTCGCATGATTTAAAGGTAAGTATGATTTAAGGATCACACTGTAATTACTTTTCACTATTTTCTTTACAATAAATTTCTATTGTCTATTTTATCGACTATTACAAGACTTGACACTGTATTTTTGCAGTTTTGTTAATTTTAATTATTAATATTTAATTTTTTACGATAATTCTAATGGAAACATCGGTCGTTTGTTTGTCCGCGTCCATCAAAAAATTATTTCTTAAAAACGCAGGTTGACTCTAATACATATAAAAAATTTTGATGGGGAACACAGCAATATATTGCAATGCCCCCAGCTATTAAATTTGTAAAATTTTAATTTATTCAAAAATATTCTCGCTGGGGTCGCATCCATTATTAATTGAATAGCTATGAGACTTTAAAATTTCAAATTTAATTTTTAATGTAATTTTTTTTATTTAATTTTTAAAATATATATTTTATCGTATCGTTTCAATTTTGTTTCAATTTTTGAATTTGCAATAATGTAATTTTATGTTACCTTATGGTATCAGGCTTGCACGTGCGTCTTGCAGCTGACGGCGTCGTTCAAACAAATTTGCTTGTGAACTTTTCACAATCCTGCCCCATTGGCGGATTAAGCTATTGGTGACGTACAAGCGCAAACCCAATTGAGGCCCCATTAAAAATTTTTTTGTTTCAAAAAATTTATTTATAATCATTACTCACACATAATAATAACAAAAAATAAAAATAGTGTGATGATTGTTGACCTTCCATAAATAAATATTGGGAAAAATAGTTGAGAATTGCGGTCAAATAAAACAATATAATTGTCCGACGTTTCGGGATCTTTACTGTCCCAATTTCAAGGCTATATATTGCTATGCCCCCAACTTTGCAAATTCATGCAATTTCACCCTCTAGTGAAATTAGTCGAGGTTATTATTATTATTATTAACAGGCTGTGGTATATAACCCCACTGCACTGAAGCTTAAGCTTATTGTGCACCCATCCGAGTTTTACTCAAACAACTGCGTCTCTTCGACCAGATCGAAAACACAGTTGAAGGGAGATTGTTCTATCTCCTCGGTTGTTGGGTAGGCTAAACCGAGGTAACGCAGCCTACTTCTGACCAAGGCCGGGCATAGGCATAGTATATGAAGTGGGGTTTCATCCTCCTCGCCACACATCCTGCAACTAGGATCCTCCGCCAGCCCCACAATGCTGAGGTGCCTTTTAAGGCAGCAGTGCCCTGTAAAGAGACCCACTAACCTTCTAAGTTGTTTTTTACTCAACCTGAGTATTTTGTTCCTTTTGGACTCACTGGACGGTGCCCTTATGAACATATGCGATTGCCTTAGTCCAGGTAGGTCCACCCAGTGTGCAAAGTGTTGTTCTGCTAGTATGCCCCTAATTCTTCCCTTTGCGGTTGAGTAAGCAATCCCGCAGGAAGACTCCGGGCCCATTAGGTTTGCGCAAGCGGCCTTCCTAGCTAGAGAATCCGCTTCTTCATTGCCCTTGATGCCCTGGTGTCCCGGCACCCACATCAGTGTGACACTGTTGCGGAGAGCAAGTCTTACCAGAGCATCTTTGCATTGTTTGACAACCTTGGAGTGTAATTCAACTCCTTCCAAGGCTCTTAGAGCTGCTTGGCTGTCAGTCATGATACAGATTCTCCTCTCTGCGAGGTTCCTCCATACCAGTTCTTCAGCACAGATCAATATAACAGTTACTTCTGCCTGAAATATAGTTGCGAGAGGTCCCAGGTTAATGCTATAAGCATCCCCCGGTCTCCTGCCTCGCACACCTATTCCAGTACTTGTCTGTCTTTGATCCATCTGTATACCAGATGGTATCATACTTAAGCCCCAACGTTTGTGAGGTTTCAATTTTATCCCTATCCGGTATTAGGACCTTATAGGGCTTCCTAAAGTCCCTCACGGTGCTAGTTTTGTCAGGGTGCATGCTAAGCAAGCCGTTACTCTTAATTGAGTTTAAGATCATGGTGTGGTTTGATCTCACCATGACCGTTAATTTTCAACCTGTAGGCTGCAAGTAGAGCCCCGTAATACCCAAGCACGCCAGTCTTTGCAGCTTGTTGAGCCGGTTTATGCCTTCTCTTTTACTGGCTTTGTGCAACCAGATCAGGGCTGAGTATGTGATAGTGGGTATCACCACCTTAGTACTATACAACCAAAGTACCAGTTGAGATTTTAGTCCCCACGTTTTACCGATCATGCTCCTACAGGCCCAGAAAGCTCTAGTCGCTTTGTTCGTAATGTGACGGATGTGAGGCGTGAAGGTCAGCCGGTTGTCCAGAGTTAGACCCAGGTATTTGACCTCCTTCTGCAGAGGCAGCTCCTCTTCCCGCAACCTCAGAATCCCCACATTCTGAAGTTTAGTGCGTTGTGTAAACGCCACAACAGAGGTTTTGCTCGGATTTACCGATAGAAATATAGATTTACCATCGAAAGATGGTGCACAAGAGAGGTGAGAGGTGTTCTAGCTCCCGCAGAAGGCTATCCACCACCAAGCACCACAGCAAGGCCGAGAGGACCCCCCCTTGCGGACACCCACGTGCGGCAGAAAACTCCACAGTCGTCTGTCCCAGACTAGCTCTGATTTTCCTGTCTCTGAGGGTGGAGCTAATCCAACCCGTAATGGCTGGGTCGACTCCACGACTTCCGACAGCTCTCACTATAGAGTCAAAAGAAGCGTTATCAAACGCCCCCTCTATGTCTAGAAAAGCTGAGAGGCCAAGAGCAATCCCTTGGCTACCAAGAGCCCCCGCTATCCTGTGAGTTAGTTCGTGTAGACTAAGCTCACACGATTTGCCCAATTGATAAGCATACTGGTGTCTGTGTAGAGGTGAATTCACCAATACGCTATCCATACTTATACTATATACTTAATACTGCTACTAATGTGCCTATCGATCAGTTTTTCCAGTGTCTTTAATAAAAAAGACATCAGGCTAATTGAACGAAATGACTTTGCCTGGGCATATGATGCACGCCCTGGCTTGGGTATAAATACCACTCTTGCCATCCGCCAGCTTTGGGGTACATAGTTGAGCGCCAGGCTGGCTCTGAACAATGTACATAAAGGGGTGGCTAGTATTTCCATCCCCTGTTGTAATAATGCGGGGAAAATACCATCCTCGCCTTGAGATTTGAATGGTTTGAAAGTGTTAATCGCCCATTCAACTCTTGTTTTGTTAATTATACTGTCTGCTAATTTCCAGTTGCTCCTGCTCGTCCGACTAGTTGGGACGGCTTGGTGCCCCTGACCATTAGAGCCATCATCGAAGTCTCTATTCCTCAATTACCTCCTTCCTTGCCACAGTGATAAAGGTAGGCTTCTCTCTTTTGTTCATTATCTCCAGCTTATTACTGAAGACAAATTCAAGTAAGAATACGCCTCTGCTGTTTGTATCCTTGCTGCCCCATATTATGTGGTGTGCATTGGAGTCATAGCCGATCACCAGTTGTGTTTTGTTGCTTTCGTAGTCCAGTACCAGATTTTCTAACTCTTTTGGAGGAGGTGGTCCTGGTTGGTCATATGGAAGGTATGCAGACGCTACCACGAGGTCTATTAAGCTCCCTTCCATAGTCGAGGTTACACAGATTTTTTTTTTAGCAAGAGACTCTTGATTATCAAATTTTAAATTTAATTTTAAAATGCTCACTTTTGTTACCTTGTGTGTGTTGTTGTATGTCGTATTGAAGCGCACATGGTATCTTGCAGCTGGCTTCAAACAAATTTTGCTGCGTTGAAATTTTATGCATCGAATATTATCGCCAATTCTTCAACAATTCCGATTTTCTGTTTTGCAACAATTTTCGCTGCACTTCATCACAATTAAAACTAAAATATCAACTCAACTTATTGGTTTTAAAACAATTAACAATTTTAACTACAATTGCGGGTATGATGTTCCATCCGCTCGACTATTCGACTTCAAGGCCTGAGCCTAACTGTCCTACAACCTACCAGCCGTACTCCCTCTAGTCTTACTTCTCCCACCTTTTTTTAATACAGCAAAACTTAACAAACTTTATACAACATGTATAATTTGATAAATAAATAAACAAAATCCAAACTTTAAAATTATTTTACAAAATAACTGAATCAATGGTTTTATGCATTTCGAAACACAACAATATACACAAAAAAACAAAATGAAATTAAAATACAGATAACGTTAACAATAGAGAAGAGTTATACTTCTTCTTCTTTTTCTTGAAATAAGCCTACGGCTTGTTATATCCAGCTTAGTGTTTTATTGGGTGGTGCTGTCCTGGGATAACGATTGCCAACTATCTTGCCATCTTGTACGCGGTCTACCTGGGGGCCTCCGACCATCCACCTTTCCATCTCTCGCTATTCGCGCCAGTCGGTTTCGATCCATCCTACCGACACGAGCATTCCATTCTCTCCTCCACTGCCTGCCCCACCTCACAATGTCCTGTACCTGACAATTTTCTCGTATGGTTTTGTTTTTTACTTGGTCTCGAAGCGTTTAGTTTAGCACCTTCATCTCCGTTGCTCTGATTGTTTGCTTTGTTTTGCTGTTATCCGGTCGTGCCTCTATTGCGTAGGTCAGTATTGGTCGGATGCAAGTCTTATAGATTCTTACTTTGCTATCGATGTCAAGGAATTCATTGCGCCATATGACCTCTCGCAAGCTTCCTGCTATTGACGCCGCTTTAGTAGTTTGGGCGTATACTTCTCTTGCCAGGTCTCCGTTTACAGATAAATTGATACCCAAATAATTAAAGGAGATCACTTGCTCTACGATTTTATTGTTGATAACAGGTCTACATCTGATCGGTTCTCGCAATGTGACTAGACATTTTGTTTTATTTTCCGATACTATCATATTGTATTTTTCTGCTGACTTGGTAAAACTGTGCACCATCCTCTGTAGATCGTCCTCACTTTCAGCAATTATAACTGCGTCGTCCGCGTAGCAGATATTTTGATTACCTCGTTGTTAAAGTGGTATCCTTTACCAGTCTTTTTTGTATCTTCTATTATTTTATCCTTAAATAATCTTGGAATAAACAAGTTAATAAAACGTTTAATAATAATGTTTTTATTAAGCTTTCGGCGTTTGGTACACGTCTTCGTCAGAATAATTAATATAATTATTTAATTATATTTCACAAGTTAAAAAATTAATTTATTAAATATTATTTTATCCATCATCAGATTGAATAATATTGAGTTGAGGCTATCTCCTTGTCTTCTACCCGATTTTATTGGTATGTATTCTGTTGCTATGTTGTTCACCCGCAAAGTTGTTTTATTCTTAGTATTTAGAGCTTTTATAATTTTTATTATGTTGTTAGGGATCTTTTTTTCTGAAGTATACTCAGAACGTCGTTAAGTTTTATTCGGTCAAAGACTTTAGTAAGATCCTTAAAGCACATAAAAGCAGGGACACAGAACTCGATCGACTTTTCGATGATTTGTCGGACGATGAAAATAGCGTTAGTCGTTGATCTATTTTTTCGAATGTCTACTTTCTTCAGTACTTTCTTCACTACTTTCTTCACTTATGTCTACTATTTTTGAAATTTCTTCTCTGATAATACTTGTAAATAGTTTTGTGATTGAATTTAGAAGTGTAATGGTTCTATAATTTGCGGGATTGTTCTTGTTACCCTTTTTTAGGATTGGAATTGTAGTACTCAAGCGCCAATTCTCTGGTATTTCTGCTCGTATGAGGATGTGTTGGAACAGTTTTAATATTTCGTGTTTCAATGCCTCACCACCATATTTCAACAATTCGTTTGGTATTTTATCAATGCCCTCTGCTTTCCTGTTCTTTAGTTTTTTTATCGCATTTACTATGTGGTCGTCAGTGCAAATGAAATCCTCTTCCGTGTCACTATTCAGGCACAGATTTTGAGTTTTAGGAACATTTTCCTTGTTGTTGAGCAGTTCTTCTAGATATTTTACCTATTGCTTTGCAGTAATGTTGATTAGCTGTTTATACTCGTTAATGGGCTTCTTCAATTTTCTCAGCATAAACCAAATCCTTCTCTGGGTCCCATACAAGTCATATTCCATACCTTTTGTAAATGCTTGCCTGTAATTTCGCTTTAGATCTCGAATACTGGAATTTACCCTGTTCCTAGTCATAATGTATTCCTGATACTGCTGGGGGGATGTATTGCTTCGGTACTGTAGGTAGGCCTTTCTTTTCTCCTTGGCAAGGATCTTGACTTCTTCCGTAAACCATGGTTTTGTTTTTTTGTTATTATTTATTGTGGTTTTTCTTGTGCCTAAAGCTTCGTTTGCCGCCTGGGTAATATTCATTTGTAATTTATTCCAGCTTACGTCAATGTCCTTGTCGTCAGATATGTTATTGCGAAGTATTTTTTCGCTTAGTCTTTTCGCGTATAAACTACGTGTGCTTTCTTGTGTCATTGATTCAACGTTTAGTTTTTCCACTGTTCTCGGGGTTGGTGTTTTATTAGGCTTAGCATTTACACGTATTTTGCCAAGCACAAGACTATGATCGGATCCAATATTTGCTGATGTTAATACTCTCACATCTATTATTTGGCTTGGGTGAACTGTTCTATTAGATATTATATAGTCGATTGTAGATTTATGGCCTCTGGTGTTTGACCAAGTTACTTTATGATGCTCTTTGTGAGAGAAAAACGTATTATTAATTCTGAGCTCGTTTAGGGCACTGAATGCAACGAGATGTTCACCATTCTCGTTAATCTCTTGCTCATTGAATCTCTGCTTCACTCCCAATATGATGTCATTTCCAATTCTAGCATTCAGATCTTCCATAATAAAAGTTTTCTCAGTTGGCGGTGTTTTGTCGAGAATCGTCTGCAAATTGTCATAGAAGGTTATAACTTCTTCTTTGGGTTTATTCGAGTCTGCGGCATACACAGAAATCAAGTGCATATATTCTTTATCCAATTTTAGTGTGACTTTGAGTAACCGATGATTAACGTATGCAATATTTTCTATATTTTATGATGAGCAGTCATATGTATGAGCAGTCCAACACCGCAGGTAGCCCTGTCTGCTTCTGTTTTACCGCTATAGATCAGTATGTAATTCTGGTATTTATTTGTTCCTTTGCCCCTTCTTTTGGTTTCAGAGAGTGCACATATGTAAATTTTGTGTTGGTTCATTTCCATCACTATTTCCTGATTTCTACTTGTCCAGGAGGCTATATTCCAATTTGCTATACGTAGTATGTTCCGTTTCCAACTAGCAGTTTTCCGTTTTCGCGCCGAGGTTGTCATGGTAGGGGCCGTCCATCATCCGAGGCTATTTTGCTGGTTCTATGAGCTACGTTGGCAGGCTGCTAACCTAACCAACAACCCTCCTCCTTTATCCGGGCTTGGGACCGGCAACAGTCACCGCTGAACTACTCAATCCAATCCAAGAGTTATACAAAAAACAAAAATATAAAAGCAAAACTAGGGATAATTAACAATGACAAAAATAAAATGAAGGAAAAAGAAAAAAATAATAATTATATAAACAAATAAAAAATCGAAAATAAAAGTAAAAGAAAATATTGAAAAACTTTTAAGAAAGTATTATTTTAATTTCATTTTGTTTTTTTTTGGGTAAATTGTCATGTTCCGAACCAAAGTTTTACCTACCCTGTTAATTTGCTATGAATTTTGATTTTAATTTTATAAAATATTTATAATATAATTTTGGGAGGTAAAACTTTGAAAACTAAAGTTGGCAGTAGAAAAAGAAGATAAGATGCCTTTTGTGAAAGTTTTTGAATTTAAGAATAATAAATTGATTTTGTTTTTGATAGTGGTTTGTTTAAATTTGAAAGTGAGTGAAAGATAAAAATTTTGAAGAGAGTGTGATGTTTTTGATTGCTTAAAAATTTGAGAATTGGAAATAATTAAAAATATAATTTTATTACATCACAATATATAGCCTTGAAAATAGGACAGTAAAGATCCCGAAACGTCGGACAATTATATTGTTTTATTTGATCGCAATTCTCAACCATTTTTCCCAATATTTAAATAACTAATTTTTCTTTAAATCATGTTCTCATTATATTCATGCATTAAAATATTTCCATAACTAAAATTATTGTACAGGAAAAAAAATTTAACTCAAATTCATAAAAAATAAAATAACATACATTTTGGCATTAAAATTAGATATTATTTATACTTAGTTATGGCAACTAATTTTTTGGTCAGTATAATTTAATAATTTGATCGATATTATTTACTATTATGGTCAGTATAAATAAAAAAGTTACACTGTGAGCTATCCTAAATTGGGCACTAATAGTAGAGTTATAGCGTGTGATTAATTATAAAATGGCAAATATCATTTTGCCGAGTAGGCCGGTCTGGGGGGATATTTTTAGTGAGTACAAGCTAAACGGCAAATCTCAAATGCACCGTAAAATTTAGTCATCTAATCGCGGTAAGGATTCCTACTTAAGCTTCTAATTTTAATGATCTTATATTATTCGCTTATGATTTAGAAAAAGTTCAAAATCATACATAACATTGTCGTAAACGGTGCATCTAGAACTAATTTGCGGTATAAGTGCATCGCAAATTAACGATCAATATTGCTGTGATACGCTACAAATAAGCTACGATGGTCTCCTAAAATTGCCCGGCGCCAGTTATCATTTATTTTCGTAATTCGTTCAGATGTATTCCCACATAAAAATGAAAAGCAAAATAGAAAAAAAACTCATATTTAAGTTTAACTATGTTTTCCAATTAACCAAAGCAGAACTAATGTACTAAAATTACTTCAAATTCAACAAAGTGTTTTACAAATAAAAAGATGAGTTAGTTATGGGTAATGAATCTTCACTAGTATCTTTATGGGTGGGATGGAGAGAGATAACAAAAGTACGAAATGGTTATTAACACAGATATGTAGATGACATAATTGTTCTATGGAATGGTACGCTTGTCAACTAGATAATTTTCTAAATTACGTAAAGAACCTGGACAATAATATCAAATTCACTGTAGAAGTAGAATCGAATGGAAGTTTAAAATTCTTCTCTATTATCTACGTATTTATATCGTTGAACTTCCATTTTAATTCGTAAAATAATAGTTGAGATAGGAAACGATGTGTCCTCATAAAAAAGATTGACTACGTTAATAGAGTGGGGGAGACAAAGGTATCAAAAGATCTACGACTCTAGTATACAGACATATGGTTGATGAGAGCTACAACAGCATTATCATCTTTGACCGTGAGGGAATAGACAAGAAAAGAAAGATATTAGATATATAGATATTGTGACGTACCCCTAGCATAATTTTCATAACTGCTCCTTTTCAAAAAAAAACTTCGACTCTGCCAGGTAATAAGTGACATTCATAACACGAGACTCTTATCTTTGATAACTTAAATGAAACAATCTGTTCCCAATCGAAAAATAAATTTTAATTTATTAAAAACAAAATCAATACCTTGCTATCTATGCGATATCTGCGATATCTATGATCATCAAAATTTTAAAGAGGTTTCAAATTTGTCATACATTTGACCAATTAATGAATCACAATTTACATTTGTGCAACTTTCAATAATACATTTAATTGTAATTATTTCAACATCTGTATTCTGTTGGACGTAATGATAAAATTAATTTAAAATTTATAAATTTATGTTGAAATTACTGTCAAGAAATTTAGTTTCTTACCCTGTAATGTTTTCTTATTGTTACTTATTGAGCCAATTGTTACTTCCGGACTTCCAACCTTTTCCAATATTCGCCAGTGTGGTTATTTTTATTTTTATAATCTTCATGTCCAAATTTTTGTTTCAAATATCCATCTCCATATCCAGAAATCTTCGAGTTCTCAAGTCTTAAAATATTTCAACATCTCAACCAATCCAAATTCAAAATTTTCAATCGTAACTATTTTATTTCATTTTAAAACTTTGACTCTATCTCAACACAAATTTTTGTACCTCTTCGCTTTTCATCTCCTTGATTCCTTTTTATCTCCCTTCCCCCCATAAATTTTCACTCTTGCCAAATTAAATTTAATAAAATTTCGTAAAATTTATCAACCCGAAAATGTACAACTAAATACTTTAATTATTTAATTAGTATGACAATATATAGATATTCACATCTACACACATAAGTCGTCAATAAATGATAAGAGAGATGTCGAATACTTTGATGGAGGTATAAATCATATAAATCGGTATAAAAGGGTTTTAGACATGATGAAATGGCTATATAATTTTTCTTTTCTTAACTTTTTCCATTACCACGAGGTTTGTCATCATTTTTGAAGAAATTTAATATTTTAATCTGGTTAGTACCAATCTATCCGCGATTAGGTTGATTTCGCGATTTTAAATAATTTATGATTATTATTAATTATGTGAAATAATAATGTTGCTCACTACCAAGGTAAAATATGAGATGTTACACATCATATACGAGTACTTTAAGGCTCGCTTGCTCGTTTTTTTAATGGCATTTTATAATTTAAATAATAATCTCGTTTGCGGAACGTGACAATTTTTCGTGCGTGCAGCGGTATATCTATTTATAAGACGTTATCACGTCAAAAGCTTTTGACAAAGTTTGGATTGACGGACTGACTTACAAATTAATAAACTACAAATTTTCCGCACACCTCATTAAATTAATACATTCATACCTTACCTCACGTGCCATGACTGTAAAAATTAACAACGCAACGTCAACAACAAAAAAATATATATGCGGAATTCTCCAAGGTTCCGTGCTCGGACCGAAACTTTGTAATCTTTCCTACGACGATATACCCACATTTTCTAAGACGAACATGGCTCTGTACGCAGACGATACAGCGATATACGCTCATTTGTTCTACACTCAGGTCGCAAACAAACCATACTTTAAGACACTGGAAAATTAGATTAAATTCAGAAAAGACAGAGACGATCATTTTTACGACAAACGAACATACCATAAAATTTTTCAACCTCTAACATTCGTATTATCTGTTACATAAAAATAATTCAATTCAATTCATAAAAGTATGCAATTTTTCAACGTTTTCTTAAGACGTTATCACGTAAAATTATCGTCCGTAAACCAACTTTACAAACAACCCGAGTGATTTTTAATTAAAACGGCTAAAAAAGAGATTCACCGTCTATCTACCTGTCTGCGGACGGGCTTCATACCTAGTATATGCTTACATAAGTATCCTCTTTCCAATAGTACATTGAAAAAATTAAATTTTGTGTTAGGAATAAGCAGACAGCAATAAGTAGGAATAAGCAGGCCCGAAGAAGAAATTACGTGCGCAAATTGCATATAAGCAATAAGAATTTTAAAACGATGGCATAAACCACGGGGCAGAAAGCACAATGTTCTTGCTATGACTAAAACAGAATGTGAATTATGAATATATAATTATGTCCACCAACTTCTATCGAACCAATATCTTCTACCTGAAGGAAGCGTACTACATCCGCCCTACCTAATTATAATAAATTGTATTTATTCAAATCACATAAATAGAAAGTTATATTAATGACCTAATAAATAGAAGCATCCATCATGATCATTTAAGATATACCCTTTGATACTGTAATTTATTACCACTTCTTTTTGATAAGCTTTACAACTACTTTTGTATTTTAATATTTAAACAATATTTCTGTCTAATTTTAGTATTATAATGCATTTGTATAATTTCATATCCAAAATGCACATTATAAACAGTATGTAATTATTATAAAAGCTGATGTTAAATCAAGCTTCAAGTTAGTTGTTGTTTTGTTCTTTAGGCGTAAGCTTGTAACATTCATGACTGTATTTTTGTAACTTTAAATTAAATAAATCTTTTTAAAAATATAATTATTCGTGTGTGAAACATAATTATATTCTTAAGAAATTGAATAATTACCTCTTTCAGAAATTGAAGAAATGACCTCTTTTACACATTTTTCCATTGAAAATGAATAAAATAACCTATTAACACATTTTATTTAGGAATTGAATGATTGACCTCTTTTACACATTTTTTCTTAGAAATTGTGAAATGGGGCGGAAATGTGTAACAGGAAGCCAGAAAATCGTGCACTATTTTATTTGAATAATGAGCGCGAAAATTATTTTATCGGAATTATAAAATGTCTTTAAAAAAAACGAGCGAGCTAGCCTTACAGTACTCGTATATGATGTGTAACATATTTTACCTTGGTAGTGAGCAACATTATAATTTCTTTATTTACTTTTTTCTGTAGTTGGCTAATGGTTCTGCCTCTTGCATTGTAGTTCCTCTATTGGTAGGAAGGGTTCCAAAAATCACAAGATGATGTAAAAGTAAAATTTAATGTTTTAATAAATGTAAATAAAATATTTAATTTAAATGAAAGAAACGCTTTAACATTTAAAAATATATTTTAGGACGATGCACAACTTGTTCAAGATCTCATCTCCGAAGTAGCACAAACTGCAACCGATGTATCATTAGGAGTGTGGGTGTCGTTTGCAAAAATATACGAGAGCAAAAATATACTAGTTCGGGGTTTAGAAGCGATTAGGCAGATTACACCTCGGTGGTTTGCCATTGTCTTCCGAGGGGTGACGGTCAGAATAAAGTTTTACTGAGCCCGGAGTCAAACCCGGCGTTCAGCATTAGCAGCAATGCACTTAACCGCTCTAGCTGACGACCGTCTACAATTACAATATTACAATTACAATATTTATCTACAACTAATATTAAGTAATATTAAGTATAAGTAATATTAATTTAGAAGAATTTAAGTGACTGCCAAATTTGTATGCTTTGCTTTCTTTTTTATAATTTTTGAAATGTTAAAATTTTGAAATTTTTAAAAATTATATTTATAAGAATAAGAGTGCATTATTATTACATATTATTGGTTTGTACTTAAGAAAATATGCAAAACAATTAATCCAGCAAATGACAATTTGGTTATAAGTTAAAGCTGAGAATGTGAAACATATTACCACCCTCGTTCAAAGAACGAAAACCATAAATTCTTATATATGCCAACTCTTCACCGCTCTTGACCACACAAGTGTGTAGATGCATTTTTGCTAAAATAAAATATTAAAACTTGAACTATTCTTTTATTGAAAATAATTCTCGCTCGCCACCTTTACCCAATACATATCGTCGGCTTAATTCGTAAACTGTGTAACTCCGTTTTGAATCATTTTACAGAAGGTAAAAACTTCTTAACCCTTGGGCGGTCGCGTCTATCTGTCAAAAGGCAAAAAGTGATCATTGTATTTGCAACCAAAATATAAATACTAACTTTTAGAAATTCATTTTGTGACCATTGAAAAAACTTTACTCTTGGATGTGAATAACTTTTTATTACAAACAAGTAATTGGAAATATAGAAAATTTTAATGTGAAGTTGATCGATTTTTCAAGTAGCAAAAGTGAGTATTTTCTATAAACATTACCTTTAAATGTTACCTTTAAATAATGTGGCGAAGAGCGGTATAGTAATTAACGAGGGAGACCCCCAGAAACTTAAAGGGGCAATAAAGAATATCAACAAAAAAATATAAAATGTGGTGTCGTGGGACACCAGATAGGAACGAAGTACCTTATTACATAAATATTAATTTCAAGTTCTAGTCGAGGTAAAAAATAAATAATTATTCGGATATAAATATTTTATTATGATTTTTTTATCGATAAAAATTAAAAACTACTTTACAAAATTGCCAAAATAGCGATTTCAGCATGTGTCAAAGTCAATGTAAATCCGCAATCATCGCGGTCATCTTTGAAGTTTTCGAAATTTTTTTTGCACATTCGGCTTTAGATAATTTTTTGCATCTGAGTGGCATTTTTCAAAATCGATTTATTTTTAATTTTGGGGGTCTTATTTTCGGCGAAAATTTTTAAAATTATTAAATTACATTTTTTTAAATTATTCGTCGGTTTAACAATTTTACCGCGTTCTTAATTCGCAATACGCAAACAGTAGCTTATATAGCGTATCACTATCAATTATAACAATATCCATTGTGGCGTAGAGCAAATGGCTCATACTACTCATTTTAGCCGAGGAATCGAATCCCGGTGAAGGCAATTTTTTTTCTAGAGAAATTTGCAAACCTATGGCTCGTGGTTTCCGAATATGTACTAATGCTGAGCAGTTGTTCCACTTTTGACCACCAGATGTTCAGAATTATTGAACAATATAAAAATCTTACGCATTTTCGTTACGGACGTTTTTTTCCGATTAGGGTACCCCCTTCGCATCCTCCCATAAGGAACTTCGTTCCAAAAATAAGAATAGATGTACAAAGTTGGAGAGAAGAGATGTGTGGTTGAACTGGTTAAATGGAAAGACAAGCTCGAAATACTAAGGAACAATTTAAGCTAATGGGTAGTAAAATTTTCATGGACAGTGAGTGATCTTACCCTAACGGAAAGACGGATAATGAAAGAAATCAAAGAAAGAGCGAGAATTGAGAGAGAAAATGGTAACAAAGTAAAAGTGGGACACCTAAAACTTATTATGACAGGAAAGGTTGTAATCTGGGACCAACAATGTAGAACTGGTTGAAAAGAAAACAGATGCGACAGACCCTGTTACAAAAAACTGATTAAAAACAAATTTTTTAGGACTTTTTAGGAATTTTTTTAGAGGACATGGCAAAACGAGTAAAGGAAAGAAACAAAGGCGAAGCAGGAGAGAAAGAAAAATAACTCGAATCGCTACGTGGAACGTTAGAACACTTCTGAAAACAGGAAAAATAAATGAAGATACAGAATAGATATAACTGCAACACAAGAGATGAGATGGGGGGGACCAAGGAGAAACTGCAAAGTCTGAGATGTACTCTGGAGATGAGAAGCAAGGAAAAAATGGTACTGAATTTATGGTAACAAATAGAGTGTATAATGACGTAATACAGTTCAAACCAGTAAGTGGAAGAATAGCTACACCAGAATAAGAAAGAAACCTGTAAACCTATCAATTATTAGCGCTTACGCTCCCACAAAAGATCAAAACGAAGTAGAAAAGGAAGACTTTTACAATGAACTGGAAGAATTATGCGATAAGATTGCTAGAACAGATTTGTTAATGCTTGTGGGCGATTTCAATGCTAAAGTGGAGAAGGAAGAATAACGGACATAGAATGTATAATTTAGCAGCAGCATCAAATTTAGACATTAGCAGCACCCGATTCAAACATAAAAAGATACACAAGATAATATGGGTATGGCCGAGTGGAAGAAACGAAGAAAGAAACAAATAGATCATATAGAAAAAAGAACAAAAACGTCAATAATTGATGTGAGATCATATAGGGGAGCTAACGCAGACACGGACCACTAGTAGTAGCAAAAGTGAAACAACGAGAAATATATGGTGCTGGGAAAAAAAATAAAAATAGTAATCTGGCAACAAACAAATTTTGTATTGACAAAACAAAGAAAAAGTATGAAGATGAGGTAAAGATACTAATAGAAACTAAAGAACCAATGACATGGAACAGGAGTATGAAAACATTGCAGACATTTTAAGAAAAACTGCAGGAAAAGTAATAGGTTATACTGAAAGAAGAAGGGATAAAGAATGGTTTGATGATGAGTGCAAAGAACTATGTAATGTAAAAAGTGAAACAAGAAAAAAATGGTTAACAACAAAAAATAATGAAGACTTCGAAAACTATAAGGAAATCAGAGTAAAATGAATAAAGGAAATTATGGAATAGAAAAAAATAAAACAGAACAATAATCGACAATTTTATGAAAAGCTAAGAAGACACAAAACAGGACATAAAATAATAACAAGAGGAATGCGGAATAGTGAAGGAAAGTTGGAAGATGACATAGAGATATGCATCCAAATATGGATAGAACATTTTCAGAAACTACTTACCGTGGAAGAAGAATATGAACAGACTGCCAAAATAAATGAAGAAGATCAACAAGTAGTGAATGACTCAACTTATGAGAAAATAGTAGAGATAATAAGCAAACTAAAGAATGAAAAGTCACCAGGTAAAGATGGCTTAAACACGGAATTACTTAAATGTGGGGGAGTAATGTTACACGATAGAATATATAAAATCATAAAACAAGTATGGACAGAAGAAAAGATGCCCAAACAGTGGAAAAACAGTGGGTGACCATAAAAAAAGAGAGGATGTAGAGAAATGCGAGAATTATAGCGGTATCATCCTGCTGAACTCTGCTTATAAGATCTTATCGATGTTAGTAAATAAAAGATTGACAGTTTTCACAAGAGAAATAATTGAAGAGTATTAGTACGGATTTACAGAAGGAAAGTCGACAGTGCATGCAATATATTTATTAAAGTAGATAATAGAAAAAAGTTATGAATACAACATCGGTAAACACATGATGTTTATAGCCTTCAAGCAGGCGTTCGACAAGATAAATACGAATAAACTATTAGAGACCATGCAAGAATTGAGTATTCCGAATAAACTCATAAGATTAACAAAAATTACTTTTGAAGAAACCACAGCCTGCATAAGAACTTCAAATGGCGAAACAAGTGACTTTATAGTAAATAGCGGGGTTAGACAGGGAGACGCAATGTCGTCAACATTGTTTAATTTGATTCTCGAGAAAATAAGCAAGACTTGAAACTAAAAGAACAATAGTAAATAAAAAAGTGCAAATAATAGCATATGCAAATGACGTAGTGGTTATATCAAGATCCAAAAGAAAATTAATTAAAAACTGCAAAAAAATAGAAGAAGCTGCAAAATTTATGAGATTGCAAATAAACAGAGATAAAACCAAATACATGAGGTGTCCAAAAGATGATTCAAGAGACGTTTTGAAGATCGACGACCACGTTTACGAGGAGGTAAATAGCTTCAATTATCTAGGGATACAAGTAAACAATACAAATAAAGAAAAGAATGCAATTACGTAACAAGGCATATTATGTAAACAAACACATGTTATGCGTTAAGAATATAACCAAAAATACAAAGATAAAAATATATAAAACGTTGGTGGGGCCGGACTTACATATGCGGTAGAAACGATGTGTTTAATTAAAAAAGAAGAGGAAGAACTAAGAATTTTTGAAAGAAAAATATTGAGAAAGATTCTGGGACCGAAAGGATGGATGCACAGGAATCCAGACCTATGATGAATTACGATTAATTATGATGGAATTAATGAGGATCGGGGATTGGAAAATAAAAATAGCGGATAGAAAGATATGGAGAAAAATATCAAATGAAACCAAATCCGATATGAGAATATAGAATACCTAAATAAAGACTAAGAATGTGGGGAATAAACCACCCCAATAAACGGTTTTGTTAAATCTCTACGGAGATGGCAAATATTCCATCCGGAATGAAATTGCTGTATTATTTATTATTATTATTATTATGAGTTTCTTAAGCTATTGGATGATGAGAGCATTTCATGGCTGACAAAAATATTCAATAAAATATACTCCAGTGGAAAAATACCAAAAATATGGTTGAAGTCAACATTTATACTTCTACCAAAGAAGTCAAATGCCAAATACTGCGGCGACTTCCGGACCATAAGCCTTATGAGCCAGCTCTTGAAACTGTTTCTGAAAATAATCCACAAGAGAATTTTTAAGATATGCGAAGAACAAATCGGTCGTACACAGTTTGGTTTCCGAAATGCGATGGGCACAAGAGAAGCTCTTTTTGCTGTACAAGTGCTGTTCCAACGATGTAGAGACGTCAACTGTGATATTTACGTATGCTTCATCGATTATCAAAAGGCGTTTGATAACGTACGACACGATGACCTGATTGGATTATTAAACGAAATAGGAGTAAATGATAGAGACATAAGAATTATCAGTGATCTCTATTGGAACCAAACATCATACATACGTTTACAAGGAGAAATATCGGAAGATATTAGAATTAGGAGGGGGGTCAGACAGGGGTGTGTGTTGTCACCGCAATTATTCAACGCGTACTCGGAGCGTATTTTTAAAGAATCAATAGAAGATATAGATCTTGGTATTAAAATTAACGGCGAGTGTATTAATAACATAAGGTTTGCTGACGACGCGGTAGTGTTCGCTGACAGCTTAGAAAATCTTCAAGTGATTGTAGATAGATTAGTGGAAACTAGCCAGAAATATGGACTCTCGTTAAACGTAAAGAAAACGAAATACATGGTAATCTCAAAAAATAATAACCACCCAGGTCGGTGAACGGACAAAATATAGAAAGAGTCAAGAAATGCGCATATCTGGGAACAACGCTGAATGAAGAATGGGACCACTCCATCGAAATAAAATGTAGGATAGAAAAAGCCAGAGCCGCGTTTCTAAAGATGTCCCGATTGTTTAGATGCCACGATCTGTCCATGATAACGAAGATCAAAATGCTACGGTGCTATGTTGTGTTCCCGGTGCTGTTGTATGGAGTGGAGTCTTGGACCCTGACGAAAGCCTCGTGTAAGAAGCTGGAGGCTTTCGAAATGTGGCTGTATAGGCGCATGCTAAAGATATCATGGACGGATAGAATCACAAACAAATTTGTCTTGGAAAGAGAAAGAGCTGCTAGTTAACATAAAGGCGCGAAAGTTAGAATACCTTGGGCATATAATGAGAAACAGCCAGCGGTATGAATTGTTGCAACTGATCCTGCAGGGAAAGGTGAATGGAAAACGGGGGCCGGGAAGAAGACGTATATCATGGTTGAAGAACTTAAAAACATGATACAATCCTACTACAAATCAAACACTCTTGGCGTCTTTCAACGAAATAAAGCTAAAAATTATATCCGTTGCATTGTCGTATTTACCCCTAGTTGCGCCTAAAGAAGTCTTACTTCAAAAAGATAGCTACATTAGCTCTTAGCGTTTATTTAAATTTTTTTGTGAGCCGTTTTCCTGTTGAGGTTTCTTTTGTTTTCTGTTTTTTTTGTACGGCTGCGAGTTTGTAACGAAGAGGACTTTTTATTTATTTTGGAGCAAAGTAAAGCTTTTTTGTGCGTTTTATTGGCGTTACGGAGCTCTGCATACTTACTCGACATACATTTGCATTTATCTTTTCAGCTGTGTGGATTGACTTTCGTACTATACCGCATTAGATATTTTAAACGATCTCACCCTAGTTCTCCGACTGTTTGGCTAGCTGTCTAGCGGACTTAAGAAGAAAAGGTTACAAGGTTACAATAAAAACGTACATAAACGATTGATACTACACTCAACCTAAAATTCGCGATGATCATGGGATGGGAATATGGACCTGTCGAAAACGAAAGCCTTAGACGTATCTCTTAATCTCCCCGTTATAAGTACGCTACTGTGCTCTTATATTCGTATGCAATTCAGGTTTGATAAAAACAAGTTTAATTTAAAAAGAAAAATTTACAAGTAAACAAGTAATATGTGAATTATGACTACTTACTAAATTTTATTTTATAAAAATTTTGAAATTCTTATGAAAACATGAAATTACATAGTATAACTAGTTCTTACTTTTAAAATCACATAATAAATGCTTTTTTTGGTCTACTTTAATACATAAAACGTAAAATTCTTGATAATTTATTACTTTTTTTATATTATGTCATATCTTTAATAAAATTTTCGTTGGTAAAAAAAATTAAAAAAAAAAAATAAAAATTCCCATTTTGGTCATGTAAAACAAAGCACATAAAGCTATTGTTAAATTAATTGAATATGTCGTTTTTGCCGTAGAATAACAATAATTTAAACTTTGCATTCGAATATAAATCGATAATACGATTGCTTTCACAAAACAAATATTAAAACTTCATTTGGTACAGGAAATTTCAATTATGTATAATGTTACATATCTCGGAGCTTACATAACTCCAGATAGCATTTCTACATTGCTTTGATAGATGTATGTTAGGATTTGTCATAGTTTAGACTAAACTTAACTTTATTAATAAGTCAGTAACAAGGTTTGAGAAATAAGATGTACTCAATTAAATATAAGTGACCAATTAAACTTTAAAAGTTATATCCGATTATGTAATAAATGTAGGTATATTTTAGATCTATGTGCAATTTCCTATTTCAGATTTACGAACAAAAAATGGAGTAAAACAGTTGTATTTTTGTTGTGTTAAAAAAGTAATTTTTAACAGTCAACAGAAAACAATTTTGTTTTCGTCTACCGAAAACAAAATTATATATTGAAAAATGCATTGAATAAATGAATAAATTGTCTTTATTTTATTGTGGTATCTTTTAGTAGTATGCAATGTATAAATAATTGTTAAATTATAAATTAAGATGTTAAAATTATAAATTTTAACTGTTCAATAAAGAATACATACTTACATAGAAACATAATATTTAAAAAACAATACAAATGACAATAATACACATTTAACAGATTAGAACTAAGATTATTTGAATAAACAAGAAAAGGAATACTGAAAAAATACGTTACTATAGAAAAGATAAAAATTTTTTAAAATAAAAAAGTATGTAATACGACATAAAAGTTTTAAGAACAACGTAAAAAAATGAGAAGCAAAAAAAATACCAAACAAAATTGAAATAATTAAAATTAAAATCAAGGAATTTAAAAAACGCTTTAAAGTAATAAAAACTTTCATTACTACACTTATATACTAATCAACACCTTAGAACTTTGCCAATGATTAAAAATATGGTGTTTTTTTAACTACTAGTGGCCCCCTCAACAATCACTCTAGATGGAAATTTGCCCATTGAATAGCGATTTTCCTTCCAATCTTAATGAATGATATTTAACATCAAAAAGTATCAAAAACCAACTTGTAAGCTTTCGTTTTTACCAGGTTTTGATTTTGAAAATTTTACTATTTGTTGACTGCTATGCCAGTGTTATTATCACCTATTATATTACCTACATGTCAAAAATAAAAGTTTTTGTCGCATAATTTTTCATATTTCGTTATTTTTTAGACAAATTCGCATATTTTAGGTTTAAGAACATATAATTGCATATTTTGTTGATTTCGGGCTACTTGTACAGTGTGAGTTTAATTTCGAGCTTAGTAAAACTTGGTTTAATTTATATACAACGTTTAAAAACGTAGGTGTTTTAAATTATTTTAGGGAACTGTCACGTATGTGATCACACGATTTTAACTTTTTAAGGACACTTTTCTAAGCATACTAGAACAAAAATTTTGTTGGATTATAAATTTGTTCTCGAAAAAATCGAATTTGAAAAATTTAAATTTACATGTATTTTAGATACACCTTTTAACACGGTTGCACGATTAGCCATTTTTGTGTAAGGCAAAAAAATAAAACAGACCCTCCGGACGCCTTCAGCGCCGTCCGGGCCTGTTTTTTTTTTCACCTTACGCAAAACAATTTAAAAATATTCCTGAAGAATGACAGTACACGCCAAGGGTGGAACTCAAAGCCATAGAACTCGTCCGGGTGTCGACCGCGACTGACAACAACATTAAGAGTATATTAAAGCACACGTACCGTCAACAAAATGAGACCGTCACCGACGAGACTATACCTTAACGTGAGACCGACCGTCATCTGGTATATTATATTACATCTCCCTGCATTTCGTTATTTTAAAATGCCGTTATTTCGACAACTATAGCATAATCAAAGAAAATTTTTGTGTTAATATACTCAGAAAATTGTCCTCTTTCCAATGCTCAATAGTAAAAAGTTCAATTCTTGTGATCACATACGTGACAGTAACCTCATTTTAATACCAACCATACAAATTACTGTATAATTTTACTAGTTCAGCAGTAATTTGTATGTTGGTATTAAAATAATTTAAAAACACCTGAGTTTTTAAACGTCGTTTATAAATTAAACCAAGTTTTACTAAACTCGAAATATGACTACTAAAAAAAAATTTGATTTAAAAAATTAAAACTTTTGCTTTAAGTTTCGTAATTGGTGGAGTTTCTACTTTACGTTTCGCAATTGCAAAAAAATAGTATATGCTTTTCGGGGATAAAGTGACTTTTAACCTGAGGGTAATTGCTGCCTTCGGTTAAAGCCTCGTGCAAACAAAGCTTGACCCTCTGGTCAAAAATTGGTCACTTTATCCTCTTGTTGCATAATGTACTTTCGATTTTCCAAATTTTATTTTTTATTTTTAATATTGTTTTTGTTTCTTCAATAAATGTTAACAGTTACAACTTTCTTTATTTGTCATTTTAAGATCAGCAAAATTTTTTATAAATTTTGCATAATATTATCCTAATTTTTACTGCATATTAACCGCATATTTTATTATTTTTTAGCGCATACGTATGCACATATTTCATTGTTTTTTAGCGCATAAAGTTCCGAGCCCTGGTTTATTACCCATTCATTCCAACTAAATTCCAATATTCACGTAAATTTATTTGAAGTTCTTTATAGCATCGTCTATTTAGGCAAATTTCCACCACTAGTCTTTATATTAAAAAGCAAATTTTCGTCATAGTATTAATTAATGGATTACACTATGGATTACACTATTTATTAAGACTATTTTATCAACTGACTGCACTGTCCGCCATTGAGTTATTTTCTGGAAAAAATTTTTGCAAGAATACTAAAATTTAAAATTGATATGATTTACATATAAACTTTAATCGATCACTTATATGTACTTAATTAAGTATACTTGACCTGTATTTTTAAATACATACATCAGACTTTCCACTTTAGCAAATAATTTAAGATTCTGGATAACATTGGCATTCAAGTTTTTCTGCGACACATCGTAGTATATTATCGGAGATAACAGAAGTACGAGTTTGTTGATGTAAATGCGAAGATTGAGCGAAGACAGTTTATTTACCATTAATTTTCCGAAGCCATAGACTGAAGAAAATTAGCAAAATCCTTGGTTAAAGCATCACTAATAGTTTGATGATGTAATTACGAAGAGATAGTTTTTTGCATTTGGATTATGGCAATATCCACAAAGCAATCCTGCGAAAAACTTTTGGGGAGCAATCTTCGTATGTCAAACTCCTAGTTTAGTTAATCCTTAAATGAATTGCTAAACAGTTGTTACTATTATTATCCGAAGACAAACGATTTCGATTTAAAATGAGCTATGTCTATATTCCTAATAGGTCCTACCTATCTTATTAGTATATGAGAGTAATTAGCAATTTACTTGGTTATAATTTATTATGCAAGACTGTTATTATAGATTATCACAATTACGTCATAATGATAAAACTGTACAACAAATAATAATTCAAAAGTTTATTAGCATATAAACGATTTAGTGATTACTCAGTAAGATACAATACTTGAGCAGGTCCAAAATTTTCGACTTTCTATTTTTTGCAATCCCCTATTCATAATTTGTAGTAGGTACTAAGATGAAAACTTAAACTACATTCACCTTATTAGAACCAGAATAAGAAGCGATTGGCAGGTATTTTGCAAGTGTATACAAATAATTTGAATGTAATACAGAGCAGATGAAAGAGATTAGATTATCATTAAGAATTATTCATCGATCTTTATAATATTGAAAAATATAAATAACTAGTAGTACAATTATTAGTTTAATGTATAATAACTTAGGCAACAAATTTGTATTTTCAGGACAATTCAAGGTTTTTCGCTAGCTTGGGAAAAAGTGCACTTATATAATTCGTTGTTTATTAACTTTATGGAAAAAATTATAACTTGCAAATATTAAAAAGCATTTGTCCATACAAAATAATTGAATTTTCGGAGATCAGTGTCACCCCAATGGTAATATCAATAATACTTAACCAGAATATGATGCATGGATGGATCTGTTTTACATTAGTCAGAACTATGACATTCACTTTTAATCTTTTTTCACAAATTTGTTACGCAGTGCCCGAGGTCATTTTCTGTTATAAACAACACGAAATTGTAGTTCTAAATCCAATTGTTGAAGCTGGTGATGACGAACCAAGCAAGTAAACCTGGATCAAATGACCTGATCAAATTAATTCCGTCATACTGCTTATACAGGCTACCCAGCTGTAGAGAATTCCAGGTTATGGTTAACCAAACCGTACAAACAAATATTACATTCTTACATCCTGATTTCCTTTTATTTTCCTTATAATAATATATTTATATATTTTAAGATTATAATCTTAATTCAAATGTACTGCTTCATCCAATACCGAAATAGGTTCCAAATCACATTGGAATTTACATACTGGGGAGGGCGGCCATAGGTGAACAATAAACTCACAAGAAAGTAATTTTAGGTCGCAGTCAAAAAAGGAAATCGGTCACATCTCTTGCTAAAATATATGGTGTTGGAAAGTCAACAATTTGTGATATTAAACGTAATAAAAATAAATTAAATAATTTTGTTACAAATACAGAACAATGACCTAGAAAAAGAAAAACTTTACGTCCGCCAGGAAATTCGAAAGTCAAAGAAGCACTATCTAATAACCAATAATTAATTTTATTTATCGCCGCTATTTCCAACGTAATGTTAATTGAAAACGAAAAATGTTTTCCAATAAAATGATGGTTTTTAACTTAGTGTTGCAGGATTAGGCAGTTTTAAAAACAGACAAAAAGTAGAAGTGAAAAACTGGCAAACGATGAAAGTAATCTCTTAATCGGTAATCTCCATTACTTTGAGTTAAAGCTAGTGGAAACCACGAATTGCCACTTGTTGTTATTGGTTCTGAAAAATCTTTGTTTTTTGAAATTATAAAAAAATTTCTACTTACAAAAGATATATTTAAAATTTTATTTCGATAAATATATACATAAGTTTTAAAATAAACATAAATTCAGGAAACTTTTTAAGTTGTTTCGAGAGTGAAAGAGATTTATATTTAATACCATAACATTCGCCTGTTCTGCCTGGAAAAAAAGTATGAAAAACTCCCAGGAACCTAGTAATTGTGTTAAAAAATTCTTATCCTAGTAGATAGCCGTCTATCTACTATTTGTGTTAGCAATAATAATAATTATAATGTATGATTAACCTCATACAGTTTTTTGTTAAACAAGGAAAAGGTTATGATAGTTTTCTCAAATTAAAAGTGAATTAAATAGTATAGGAAAAACTGACTGTTTAAAGAAGTACATAACCTTTACTTTTTTAAAATAATTATATATTTAAAATATAAAAATGATTTAATATTCTGCTTTAAAAGGCGGGGCCCATTGTCCTGTTAATACCAGCGGCCACTGATTACGGTAGAAAAAACTTTAAGGAACTTAAAACAAAATACCTTAAGGTAGGTCTTGCCTTGCAAGGCCTTGCATGATAGATTCAAAACATTTAGCGCAACACCATTCTTACTGTGTTTGGTTAGAGTGCTCGTGATAAATATAAGATAATTCAACATATTTTTAATAATTGTTTTGAAATCAGAAGTCTGAAGTCATCTCTAAGTTATCATTAAGGTTCATTGTATAACAAAAGATCAACCTTGGATCAGAGTTAATCCAAGATCAACTTACGATTGATCTAAATAAGGATAACTAAAGCCTGAGAATTCTGTGGTTTAACACTGATCCTAGGTTGATTATACAACTAGGCCTTAAAAGTCAGTTAAACAGAGTTGGTTAATCTCAAAAGCTAATTGACAAAATTTTATGGAATTTTCACCATGTATTCCTTAAGATTTCAAAAGTAACACACTAATAATTAAATTTAATATATCGAGTAAATGTCGGTTATTAGCCTAGTTTGTTAGCTGATTACCTGCTGACATTGAGGTACTCAGTTCGAATCCGGGGAAAGTTTAATAGTTATTTATGTATTTAGAGCATAAAAAAGCTTTTTGGGTAAGATGTAATATTTAGCCCAAGCGGCAGCCAAATGCTAAAAACACGTCAAAGCCTCAAGGCCATAAAAGCAAGTTACGCCCGTGGTACACAACTTTATGCACGGAAGAAGATTTTTTAATTTAAAATAAATTATTTCTAAAATAAATATTTGACACAAATCTAGTGTTGCTTTAATTAAATTTGAGTTTTGAAACGTAACTATAGTAGCGAGTAGCGGTAGCCATATTGTCTAAATTTTTCATTTTGTTTTTTGTAATTGTTTTGTCTTTGAATGGTGAAAAATAAACGAAGTTCATGAGGCTGCAAAAAAAGCAAGCAACGGTAGCTTAATACCTGAAATATCTAAAGATGTATATTGCAATGCCCCTATTTATTAAAATTTGTAAATTTTTAATCCAAAAACATCTTGCTGGGTTAGTATCCATAATTCCTTGTCCATGAGACTCTTCAAAATTTCAAATTTAAAATAATTTTGTATCGTTTAAAATTTTGTTTCAATTTTTAATTTTTTAACCAATTGTAGTTAATAAATTTTAATGGTAATGCTTAACTTTTACCTTATGTGGCTTAGTAACTGCATGTGCGTCCTGCAGCTGGCCGCTCCGGTCTAACAAATTCGTTGTGATATTTTAACCAACTTTTACAAATTTTTACTAATCTACTAATACAAAACTAAATACTAATCCTAAATACGAAACCATGTTTTTGTTTGGTTGATTTTAGATAAACCAGTAAAATGTTATGGTGATCACCGCAAAACACGATTTGTAAGACAAGGTCTACAATAAATATTTTTTGGAACGAAGTTCCTTATGGGAGGATGCGAAGGGGGTACCCTAATCGGAAAAAAACGTCCGTAACGAAAATGCGTAAGATTTTTATATCGTTTGATAATAAATTACACCATCTGGTGGTCAAAAGTGGAACATCTGCTCAGCATTAGTACATATTCGGAAACCACGAATCATAGGTTTGCAAATTTCTCTAGAAAAAAAGTTGCCTTCACCGGGATTCGATCGCTCGGCTAAAATGTGTAGAAGGAGCACTTCGCTCTACGCCACAATGCGTATTGTTATAATTGATAGTGATACGCTATATAAGCTACTCTTTGCGTATTGCGAATTAAGAACGCGTTAAAATTGTTCAACTGTGAACCTGTGCTTTCAACTATTTTTACTGTTCGCTGTCAGATGCTGTAAAACCCGCGTCAGCGTATATTTTGATCCACAATCTCCAACGCCCGTTACACATTCACCAGACAAAAAAGATTAAAGAGCCTACGGCGCTAAACGCTTCGCATTACCACTCCGCTACGCTACGCAGATACGATTACCATGGTCAAGCCGGACCCCCACCTCTTAAAAAAAAATAAAAAATTATACTATAATTTTAACTGCCTTATATGTGTAGCGAATTTTGAACTACAACGGTTTCGCGGTATAAAGCACACCGATGCGCAATTTGAATTCGCAGTTTCTAAGGTTCTAAAATATTTTTTACAAAAATTAAAATACGAACAATGCATAATAGATGCATTTATTTAAGTTTTGAAATAATACTACATTTTGAATATAGTAATACAGTAGCAAAGCAGGATTAATTTGTTTGTCTTTTCTTAACTTTAGTTTATTTCTTCTTTCTTAATATTAGTTTCAATGTAATCTTCTAATTTAACCCAGACTTTGTTGGTTACGCAAACAACGGGTATAAATAGTGGCCAACGGATGTTAAATCATCATCTGCCACTGGTGGTTCAAAATGAACTGCCCCTTCAGGTTACCGTATGCTTAACAGCAGTCGTGTCTCAAAAGTCTCCGTTCAATCGAAGCTAACTATCGTCGCTAATTATAATTTTTTTTCTTTTTTGAGAAGGTGGGGGTTGACATACGGTTGACATCCGAACCAGTTCTGTGTCTTCGAGTTCCGCCTTTGGCAAGTTCTGTCATTCTACAGGGATATCCTTAATTATTTATGTGTTTGTCAAAATACAGGCCTGGAGATCGCCGAAGGCATCCGGAGGGTCTGTTTTGACAAACTCAACAACGACAAATGACACAACTATGTAAAAATAAACATAAGTTCCAATGGTAAACGAATAGTGCATTTTCATGAGCTTTTACCAATAATTGCTTATCTCTATCTAAAATACATGTAAATTTTTGATTTTTAAATTTGATTTTTTCGAAAACTAATGCCTAATCCTACAAAATTTTTGTTCTGATATGTTTAGAAAAGTGCTTTTTATCGAATAGTGCATAGGAAAAAGTTAACATCGTAGGTGGTTTTTACTGACGGTTTCCCTGGCTTCTGACACAATTCTTCTCTAAAACTCTCTATTTTACATTATTTCCTTCTAATTGTTGCTTTTTGACCTCCATTCTCCTCAGATCTTTCTTCACTTAGTCGTACCATTTGAGGCTTGGTCTTTCCCTTGTATGATTCTCTGACCACCTAAATTGTGCGATTCTTCTTATCCCCCTCCCCCTCCTCATCTGCTTGATTTAAACGCTTTCACTGTGCTTGGTTAGCCATTGCTTCATTATCTCGCTATTTTTTCCTGATCATTGTTTCTGCCGTATATTTTGGTTGTATTATTAAATGTCTGGTGGCGTAATGCGCTTTATTTCCTTATTGGAGTTTTCTGCAATAATGCAGTTATCTGCACCCCTAGATAGCTAAAGTCAAAAATCCGCACATATGCTTCGTTATCAACCTTTAGCTGAGATCTGTTCTCTGGTTCTTCCATGTAATCCTAAAAATTTAAAAATGTTTACTTCTTTCAGTGTATAAGTACGAAAGTTGCTGTCGAAACTATACATTTGCTTCATTTTTGTTTTACACCAGAGAAAATTGTTGTCGTTTTATACTGCGTAATTATGCATTTAAGCGTTTCCTTGCAATTACAGAAACTTTTATGATACTAAATGATCATCGAAGCATTAAAAATTGAAGTTTTATGTTTTTGTGTAATTATTACATTTTGCTGAATTTGTTGTAACTTCCAAACAACGAAATTGAAATATTTTCATGTGACCTACAGTTTCACAGACGACATATTCTACTCTGGTTTCTCTTTGTTTTAACAAATTGCTGCAATTTTAATTTTTGCGAAATTTAAATATTGATCAATAAAGATATTATCTTGACGAATTACAAACTAAATTTGATTATTTTGATCTCAAAGTATTATTTTTCGGAAGTAAATCATGTCTTTTAAAAAAAAGTTTTTTCATTTTATTTTATTTATTTATTTCAGACGAGGAAAAAAATTTATTTCGATGGATACCATTTTCACTCTTATTTGTTACAAACGGAAGCAGAAATTTTAAAAAAGCTGATAGTGATGTTATTTCCTTCTATTCGGGGTTGGGTGTCTCTCATTGTAATATTGTAAACAAGATAAAATTATCGAAAATTAATAAATACTGTGTAAATATAATAATCAATTTAGATGACAGTGTTGTTCTGTAAAATATTAATTTCAAATGAGCACTGCCTTTATCAATAAATTACAACATATTATTTAATTTGCAAATAAGACACTACGGGATTACAAAGATTATGAAATAATAAATAGGTGTACCATAATGAACATTATTACCTTGAACTCCTCCTTTTTGTATTAAAATTTAATTAACCGGAAACTTTATAATTATCTACTATTTACAAAACTTATAAATTGTAAAAAAGGTATATAGTCCTAGTGAGGTCCTGGAGAATTCATAATAATCGATAAAATTGTTTTGATCGCAACTTCAATGCTATTTTACTATTCAAAGTAAATTTTTAATTCAGGAGCCATGACATGGAAAAACCATGTTAATCCGGATTAATAACCCCAACCCTGTAAGCTGTGCAGTTGGACGCCACTGAATGTTGGCCTCGCATTTTATGACGACCACTTCGATCTCAAAGCGGATTATTCGTATTGAACCACGGCAAATAACGGACGTGGCGGGAAAGTGTGGGTGTTTGATTTTTGACTTTTACTTTCGTTTAACTTAAATTGTATTTAAAAATTTCAAGGTAAATATTTAACAAAGTGAATTATAACATCCTAACCTAAAAGGGGGGGCTGTATTGCTTATTATAAAAGAAATAGATGCACCTTTTATTTATTCTGAAGAAAATTGGTTTGTTGAAATTTATTTTGAGCAGAAAATTGTCCTCTTGTAATTATTATTATAATTTGTACCTAACTTTCATTAATAAAAATAATGACCAGTGCCGTTAGTCGCGTGAATTTCGTACACGACTTACAATGTAGTAAAAGGTGTAATTTAAACTGGTAAATAAGTCGGTGCGTTTTGTGTAATAAATGGGGCATTGGGTGAAAGTGAGCTTGATTGTGCACAGGTGTAAAAAAAACAAGATAAAAAGTGGTCTATAGGAAGTGGCAGTAAGCTACCACTGTAAAAGTTGTCAGTTTTGGTTTTTGCATGAGCGAGAGTGAATGGTGAATCCGCTTTTCAAAATTTTAAATTTTACATACGCTCATTTTGTCATTTAAAATAACCGCAAAAATTTTCAAAAATTCCATAATGATGATATAAACAGCGGTTTTACGGTCGGTTAAATATTCATTTTGCCCAATTCTCTGCAAGTGCTTAACGGCTACTCATTTATGTTTTCAGGTTATTTACTTCTATCGATTAGGTTAATGAAATGTGTCAGTTATGGCTATTATTCGCGGTTGTGATTTGTTATTTAACAAATTGTGTGCATTTACTAGAAAATGGTTTAGCCAGGACACCACCCATGGGATGGTTAGCATGGGAACGTTTCCGATGTAACACGGATTGTAAAAATGATCCCGATAATTGCATAAGGTTAGTTTTATTTAAAATAATACGTACGTTAATTACCAGTACAATCATTTTCCAACACAACTTTTAATAACTGTATAATTAAGATTAGGTAGGTATTTTCTACATAATAAAAATTTTCTTCGACAAAATCCACTACAGATGACAACAATTTGAGGTTATGTATTTTATATTTTAAATTTGAAGTTTGTTTTACTTTTGACAGTTCTCTATTTTTATGCTGGGCCGGCTTAAGGGATTAACCTATATCTCTCGTGTGATCTGAAAAAAGTGTTTTCTTTAACTACAATATAATTATGGGGTCTGGCGTGACGAAGGATTTTGCCCATATTTGTTTCAATTGTTCAAAAAAAAAATTTGATTTGATTTTTGTAAAAAAGTGCATATTTTCTACACTATTTCTTAAATAAAAAATTAACGGATAAGAATTTCACCATGATCTTTCGTCACGCCGAAACTACCATTTCTTTGAATATATGTTCTAAATTTCAAGTTCATTCATACACTACAGACTGAAATATAAATCGTTTTTAAAATTTTAATATTAATTTTTTTTATTGACCTTTCTCACTCTGGAAACCTTCCGTCGCTCAATTCGCTCTTGTTGAGATTTTTCAAGTGTAAAACCTCGCTTCTCATCTCGTTCTTTGCATATTCGGCCCAATAATCAATTTTAGACTATGCATCGCCTGGAGGACACTTGTATACCGCAATATACGATGGGATTTTAATTGTCTTTGTGCCATGGAAGACTCATTTTGGAATCGCTTTATCAAATTGACTTAGCTCTTCGTACACAGAAGCGATTGCCTTCAAAACATCATCGGGAATAGCTGGTTTGTATTCTGGAATGGTATTCCGATATCCGACAGTTCATTGAGCGCCTTGGCTTTCTGCCAGGTACACCACCTTCCTTGTTCAAGGGGTGTAGCCTTGATGACTAGGACCTTTGCTTCTTAAGGCGGTATTCTAGTCTAGAAGCACGAATTTTAGGTGTTTTTTAAATTAGGTGATCTAAAAATTACAGGTTGATAAAGTGAGAGGTCTAAAAAAAATGGGGCGCAAAGTTTGTCACGATTGCAACCCTCCTAGAAATCTGAATTAAAAAAAGAAAAAGATTCATTAATGTAGAGGATTGCGAATTTTTTAAAAATAGTAAAAATTGAAATTTTGTTATAATCTTAGTTCATACGATAAAAAAATGTATAGAGAAGACTCACACCAAAATTCAAGTAAATCGGTTCAGTAGAACTTGTGAAATCATGACAAGAATTTCTAAAAATGTAGTTTCGAGAAAAACAAGATTAAAATTTCAGGTATTTACGCGAAGTCTTAAGCCATACATTAATATTTTATACTTACATTTCTTCAACCAGCGATTTCGGCCAATACATCGGTCCTTCTTCTACCTCAAACTGAATATTTCAATAAATAAAATTTAAAAAAGAAAAAAAAAAAGAAATAAATAGTATTTTTTAATACTTTTCTTAGAACAATAATCAATAGATAAGTGGTTTAGGTAGTGTAACTCGATATTAATCATATTTGCAATTTTTGTTGATAAATACGGAATTTTCTCGTTTCTCTTTCATCATCGCCTGATGATGCCATAGTATGGTGAAAACGTTTGCGATAATATACATACGGTGTATTTATTTTGTGTTAACTTAAACATTTTAGTTTCTAAAAAGTGTTTTTTGGTTTATTCTAACAAATTTGATATGATTTTCTTAAAACATTTTCGTCTAAACCGGTTGAGTTGGCACGACATTAAAGTGGCTATAGCTTTTAAAATAATTTGAATTTCAAAAAATCCTTTTAAGACACGATTTTTGAAAATCTAAACTATCAAAATATAAAAACAAAACTTTTCGATTTTTTCAGCTTTCTAGACAGTCTTTCTAGCCTTAAGTCCCCGAACAGCTAGCTAAACAGTCGGAGAACGAATTAGGGTGAAATCGTTTAAGATAGTTAATACGATAGTGAGAAAGCCAATCCACTTAGCTGAAGGGTAGATTCGGCACAGAAGAAAGCTTTACTTTGCTCCGAAATGGAAAAAAGTCATCCTATTCATAAACTCGCAGCCATACAAAAAAAACTAAGAATTCGAAAGAAAACCTCAATAGGGAAGCGGCTCACAAAACAATAAGTGGATGACCTAAATTGCCTTATATTCTCCGTTAGGATAAAATACAGGAGCAACCAGGCCAAATCAAATGAAAAATCACTTCTGAAAATTGTTATGCAAGAAAATGCAATACTTATATTAATAAATGCAAAAATCTTCGAACAAAAGACCAAATGCAGTTGATACCACGTATGGTTATCAACAAATTTACGTTGCATGAAAATTTATAGGCATTAAATTTGTATATAGCATAAATACCAACGAGCGAGCGAGCCTTACAGTACTCGTATATGATGTGTAACATCTCATATTTTACCTTGGTAGTGAGCAACATTATTATTTCACATAATTAATAATAATTATAAATTATTTAAAATCGCGAAATAGGTGGAACGGCATTACGTTACCAGTAACCGTAACCCTAATCTGTAACAGATAATACGAATTAGAACAATATTATTAGATGAACCCTCACAGCGTTTTGCGTTATGTTCTTGCAACAATATTATTCGGTGATCGCGAGTTCGAACATCACGTCGGGCAGTTTTTTTTAATGGCGTTTTATAATACAAATGATGTCCGATAAAATAATTTTGGCGCTCATTAGTCAAATCAAATAGCGCGCGCTTTTCTCTGGCTTCCTGTTACGCATTTCCGCCCCTATTCACGAAATTACCCCCATAAGCGAGTGGAAAGATGTTTACACATCAAAAATTAACTCACCTATTAATCTGTGTTGCGGCAATAATTCACAAATAATTTTACTTTCTTTCTTTGAAAAAGAAGTTTACCACCAACACACTACGACCTACTCGCTCGCATTTTCTTGCGCAAGTCTCTTTTTTCAAGCCTGCGTCGTAATAAAACGTACTTTTGAATGTTATAGGGGACAGTTCTCATAATTAGGATTATCATCCGTAGATTTGTGTTGCAGGGTATCTAACCAGAGAGCTTTCTTCACGTCGGCCGTGAAATGTTTATTTCTTCTGATTGCCAGTCCGTAGTAAACACTTAGTTCATCCATCTGTAAATTTACTTTTTTTACCGACTCCTTTGCACTCCTTGTTAAATCTTCACCATACGGTCGAGATTTTGAGATATTGAAAATATTTCTAATCTCTGTCTAGCTTAATTTTTCCAGAGTTTCCAGTATGGTTTAAGTCTTTCCATATTTTAAATTCTTCATTGTTTAATCTAGTTTTCTAATGCTCACACTGCGTTTTTTCTTTCACTTTCTTTTTCACGCCGAAAATCCAAAAAATCCATCACCGGAAACAATAAAATCGGTTGGTTCTGCTACATTTTCCTACATTAACCGTTTCTCTTCAGCAGCTGCCTCACAAAATAATAAATTTGCGACAACTTGAGTTAGAGTTCCCCCTTAAGATTTAAATTTTATGAAATAAAAAATACAGAAAATTTGACATAAAAAAGTATCGTCCGATACAGTTTGAATTACTTTTTGCGTTCCAGTGCATATAATTTATTGTCTTGGACAAATTAATGTTGGTAATTTAAAATGAATAAAACTTACCTGATTATGATTACCGTTAATAAATAACTATTATGTTTCCAATGCAGTGTAACAATCGCTCATTAAATTTCTATCAAAGAAAGCAGTTAGTTAATTTATTGTTGATGATATAGTTTTTTAATGCAGAATTTACATTAGGAACACACCATCGTCCTTGTGCTAAAACAATGAATTTGTAAATTTGTAGTTTCGAGATAATACAATTTGAATATAATCTTGACGAAAAATCAAGATTTCAAGTTTTATAACTATTTTTATAGTTTTTTTCAATGCCGTTCAACTGGATATTTTTGTAATTTAAAATTTTGTAAATTTCCTCTGGTGCTGACAAATAATCTCTTACAGTTTTGTTTGAAATCAACCTATTGCTAAAAAAAAGGTTTTCCTAATAAGCCTTTAGAGCAATATTATTATTATCTTGTCTTATCTTATCTTGTCTTTTCTTTTCCTGTTGTATATACATTTTAATAAATATTTCTTCCTTGAAGCTGATTTTGTAAAATATTTTATTGGGTGCAGCCTTTTCATAATCCAAGTTTCTACAATGGAATTTGTTGGATAGTGATTTTGAGTATAACTTCAAGTCATAAAAGTCGTCATCTTTACAACAAAAGCAAATGGGTTTCTTCTTGAATCTCGAATTAGTTGTGTCCAAGCTTCGGGTGTATCACCGGATTTTTGTACAATTTTGAGTCGCACTCCATGCCCGGTCGGGAAAAATATAGGATCAATTATTTGGATTGTTGGATACAACAGTAGACAGGTACATGCTTACGATAATTGAATTTTCTGCTGACCTCCACATCCATCCAACATCATTCTGCGTTTGTTTGCCAAAAAAGAAAATCTTAAATTTAAGAACTAATTTATTAGTACATTTTTCTCTTTCGTTGCACCCAATACAAACCAAATTACATATTAAAATCACTTGCCAAAAGAGCGAATGTGGTATTTTCTGTACAATTTATTTTAATACCCAAGCCAAAACTGCAACAACTTCTCCCGAAGAATTCTGTTAGATTATATATTATGGGGCTAGATTATAAGATTGTGGATTCAAACTTTACATTACAAAAAAAATATTCAGTGTTTTTAATTATTCTCATAAGATAAAGCGTAACGAAATATTATTATAATCAAAATTTGAATTTTTCGTAAACTTGAAACGTTTTTTTCTCTTACTTCTGATTTTTCGTGAAAACTCTAGTTCTCTTTAAATTTAATAATGAATTGCAACATATTATGTGAAAAAAAGGAAACATTCATTTAATTTAATCATAAATTAAAATTAAAAAGTTACTATTTCCGAATAAATAAATGTGCAATGTTGCGTTTAACATGAAATTAATTTATTACTTTCATTAAGGTAGTATTCTAGTCTAGAAATTTGAAAAAATCAGTTTTTCATTTTCATTTTTTTTTTTACAAAATTACATCTTTTAATGCAACTGACTTTAAATTTGGCGTGTACCTTCAGTATAAATAAAATAAAACAATTAATACTTTAAAAATAAAATATGTCGGTCTAGTTTTGTAAAAAATAATAAAACAAAAAAAATTGATTCTTCCAAATTTCACCATCTTAAGAAATACTGCTAAAGGAACTAAAAATTTGTAAACTAAAATAATTCAAAGTAAGAAAAGATAAAATATTAGATATTTCGGAACTTGCTAAACCATCTCCTGTGTTACCAAAATATCTTGTATTTCTTAAGATTTTTGCAACGATGAATAAATTTGATAAAAATCAGTGAAATCTAATTTTCTTTTTTTTACTTTACGGATTCCCTGTTGGAAACCTTGAAGTGGTTCGTTTCACTTTATGTAGTGGATAAAGCTGCAAAACACAAAATTGCCAAGGTCACAAAACGAAAATTTTGAGTAGGTATTTTTCTGTTTCGATTTTGCGTGTTTTTGTTTAATCATAAATGTGGTTAGCGATTCATATTTTGTTCTATAAGACAAAGGCGAAGAACAAACAAAAAGGTGCAATTCAAACCTCTTTTTTATATTATGTAGGTACACAGATTTTTTTGTTTGTTTTGACTTTACATCTTCATCCTTGATTAACTCATGGCCAGTTGCACCAACCTCATTTTTTTAACAATAAATTTAACATTTACAATTCTGTAAACTTGATTAAACTTTAATTATATCTAATTATGTGTTTATTCAAAAATTAATTACGTCCACTAGTTTTAACGCCAACATAAAATCTCTATTTAAGTTAAATACCTGTTATGATCTATAAATGAGGTTGGTGCAATTGGCAATTAGAAATGTCCCAGAAACAGAAGCTGTGTACCAAAGTTAGCTCTCTAAGACGTAGGGAAATTAATTAGAAAAGTATCCAACGTTACATTTCGTGCAAGTTAACCTATGTATTCCGGTGATATTAAAAATTTCGATTGTTAAAACTACAGCAGGAGAAATTAACTACAAATGAATTTTGTCAACATTGTCATAAAAAACTAGACATGTTGACCGCAATTTTTTCTTTCTCTTTTTTGGTCTAAACGCTTTTTCAATTGACCAGACTTTATGGAAATATAGAACTAATTCTTAAATCTTGGGTAAAAAACCAAGTCCGGTTATTGCATCTTTGATTTTGATTTAGAAAGGTTATTTATTGAAGAAATTATTGTTCTGAAAGTAAAACTTGGACTGCTACAAGTCTGCTTGCGTCTGTTTATTTTAGAAATGTTTTCAAAATTAGTAATTTCTTTTCGGTGGAAAAGAAACCACAAAGTTTAAAATTATGAGTGAATGGGAAGCTTTTTTATAAGTTACTGCTGATCTGCTGTATTCAGCTTTAGCGATAGAAAAAAAAAGCCAGAATGCAGTACGCAATATTATTTAATCTTCTAATATTATTGTAGAACGAAAACTGTAGCGAAGATTAGCATTGAGTTTTACTCTACCATTCAATATTAAAAATATTGTAGTTTAATCGGTGATGCGCCGGAATGGAGTAACGAGAATCTGGATTCGACCATAGGAATTGGCGGAATTGTTAGCTTAACTTTATATTATAAAAATACCACGGTTGCTTCAAATACTGCGCTTAAACCCTGTTACCTGCTTTGTTTTTTGTTATCGGAGGCAATGAGAAAAGAAATTGCCTCAGGATATATTAAATAATAGGGTATTTCTCAGCAGTTTTTTTACTTCGCCTGTAGTTTGGCAACAGATCATTAAAGGTGTACTATTATTATTATTGATGGGTTTTATGAAAACAATGCTTTTTTTATATTATATAAGGTAGTTCAATTAATTACAAACTAGCAAAAAAATAGGGTCGAGTTTCAAAAACATATTCCACTGGAATATTCTATAACATTAAATGTCGGGTTGAAAAATTATAATAATATCTATTTGTTATAAGTGCGTGCGTTAGTTTTGGTCTATAAGTACTCGTACAATCCTGCTAAGAGATGTGCTGAGAGCAGTAATTACACTTTAGATAACCGTTTTGCGGAAGTTATTGCACTTTCTAAAACATGTAATAGGGCAGGGTCAATTCGGATGCAATAGGATTATTATGAACATCAATAAACAACATATCGTAATAAAGAAATGTAATTGGAGGCTTTAAGTTGCCCATAGTATTTGATCTCATTACGTTATTCCACGGAGCGCCGTTTCAAATGATATTTAAATGGAAATGAACTGTAATTAAGAGAAACTATTCTTTTATATTGATAAATAAACGCAGGATGCTTACCTACTTGGCGAACAAACATTCTGTTTAGAGGTTTCTAATTCAGGACAAATTGACGGCCTAGAGATATATTTTATTTGTTGAAAGTGAATTTAATTTACAATTTTTTGCGTGGTACTCAAAATTGGAGTTTAATTAAACCAATTATTTTATTACGAAAATAATACTCTATTATGTAGTTAAATTTAGGGCCAATTATAAAAACATTGTATAAAACATAATATTTAAAAAAAAACACGCTAATTTAATTCTGTGGGCGACTCGAATCTAAATATATTATACAATTGAAAATAGGGAGGTATGATACGCTTAACATGAAAAACCTTACGAAATGAATTGAACGCGATTTGAAATCAATAAATGGTATTACCATTCTTGTATAATTAATAACTTAAAGTTTACCTATTACGCAAAAAAATTTAAATATTGCTATTGTCACGTGTATCAATTCTCCCATGTTCTAAATTTAATGAAGAAATTAAATTCAACAAATTAGTAATTGCAATACAGAAATCTATTTATTTTGTAAGTACAGGTAAATCGTAGTTGCTAAAAGCACGATTAAAGATTAAATTGTACAGTCTAATTTGTACCTAAACGCAGATGGTATTCGAGGTTGATTAAACGAAATCTTCTATGTTAATAATAAAATTAGAAACTAACTAAAGCTGGACAAGGGTTTGTGACCACCTTGCAAGGCGAAATAATATGAAATGCCAACTGAAGGCTATAATATACTCTAGTAATCCCCCGAACCCTTCAGTTGGTAGTCATCAGTAATATTGTTATAACACAGTGATTCAGAGGAGTTCATGTGATAATCTGTATTCAACATAATCTCAGGATAATCTTAAGAAATCTGTTGCAATATTCAGTAATAATCCCATACACTTGCGCCCATGCACCATAACTATAGCCTTGGTATTTTCCGACAGTATTTAGGTATCATTGTCGTCGTTGTCTACCGTTAATTTTTATCTGGAATTGGTCATTTGTAGTTGTTTGTTTGTTACCTATGCGCAGAAGAAGTGTGTATACATTGTTATGTCGTCTGCGTACAAGGCCATGTTTGTCTTCTGAAATATTGGTATGTCAATAATAAATAAGTTAAAAAGTTTTGGTCCCAACACTGAGCTTTGAGAAGCACCTGCGTAAATTATTTTCATATTTATCAAAAAGACACGAGTATATTCATTTTATTAGGTGGCCCTAAGGGCTTAAACACTGATGAAGTGTGTACACATGTCATGAAGTGAAAAAATACTAGTTTCATAATGAAATTTTGTTGATTATTCTTTAAGATCCGTGGAGGTAATAGAATAAAAATGAAATCGAATTTAAGTTCGTCTATACTTTCATCGACGTCAGCAACTTCTGTTTTTAATATGCGATATTTTTATATGAGGTGTTTTTCGACACGTGTTTATGTTTAAATAAAGTTGCTATAGATGCCGAGTTATCATTCATGTGCCGTGAACATTTTTCACGATTAATTGCACTTTTATATTTAGTAACCAATATTATTTTATTTTATTGTGTCGATTTTGATACTAGCTGAACAACAACAATCGTAAAAATGTAATTTTTTACGAAGTTTAAGTTTAACTAATACTAATAAGATAAAATAAATTGCATAAAAAAGTATAGCTAATTCTCTATAAGGTTTTCCCATATTTTCCGTATTCGTATTCTTCTGTGAAATTACGTAATCTCGAACCACAACTAAATCAGTATAATCCAGAATTACAGTAATATTAGAATAGGGTTAAATATTTTGTTGTTTTGAAAGAATCCGGAATTACAGTAATATTAGAATAGGGTTAAATATTTTGTTGTTTTGAAAGAAGAAATTTACCCTTCTGTACCAAAATATTAATTTGCAATGGGGGTGATATAATATTTTGCATTTATATAAGGATTTTCATGGCAATTTACCTCGGTGGTTTGCCATTGCCTTCCGAGGAGAAACGGTCTAAATAAAAATTTGAAACAAATAAATATAACCTTGGCATTAGCAGTCAACGAACTAACCGCTCTGCTGTAACCGTCTAAAGTAAACCATGGTTACTCAGCTAATTAATTTTTAAATTGTAATTTATAGGAGTATTATTTTAAAATACTACAAATTTTACTTGAATTGCAAACTGAATAATTTTATACTTTGGAAATTTTTAGTGAACAACTGTTTCGGACGATGACCGATCTTGTGGTATCACAAGGATATGCAGCAGCAGGTTACGAATACATAAATGTGGATGACTGTTGGTTAGAAAAAGAACGAAGTTCTAGTGGACAATTAGTTCCCGATCGTCAAAGATTTCCCAGTGGAATGAAAGCATTATCAGATTATGTAAGATTGTGTTTATTTTATTTATCTTTTAAAATATTGAATTCTTCAGGTTCATGATAAAGGATTAAAATTTGGAATATATCAAGATTTTGGAAATTATACTTGTGCGGGCTATCCGGGTATTTTGGGCCATTTACAAACCGATGCTGATACCTTTGCAAATTGGGACGTAGATTATGTTAAATTAGATGGATGTTATGCTCATCCTAGCGAAATGGACCGTGGTTATCCCGAATTTGGGTATTATTTGAACTTAACCGGTAAACCAATGGTTTATTCGTGCAGTTGGCCAGTCTATCAAATATATGCGGGAATGCAACCAAATTATAGTGCCATTATACATCATTGTAACTTATGGAGAAATTTTGACGATATTCAAGATTCTTGGGATAGTGTACAAAGTATTATCGATTATTATGGAAACAATCAAGATGCCGTAGTTCCCAATAGCGGTCCTGGCCATTGGAATGATCCGGATATGGTAAGTAAGAGTTTGGTTAGTTCATTTTAAATTCATTGTTAAAATTCACACGTTAGCAAACAATATGAAATAGAAGTTGACAATGTTTAGAAAGTTCTTTTGGTACGAATTTTTTTTTCAATTTAAAAAGTATATTGGCGACAATTTTCACTTTCTCTGCTTCAAATTATATTTGGACAATCACGTACAGTACATAACCATTCAAATCATAAAATGATGATCTTTACGAATTGTAAACTAAAACGTTTTGTTGGGTACTTACCTCTCGAAAAAGTTAAATTAAATATACTTAAATAATAAATTCTCACAAATAATTGCATGTTATTTAAAGAACAATAAATTATATTGTTGGAGCGGCTTTATGCTGATCGACGAAGGTATTCTTTCGATATCAATTATTTTAGAATCGACAGGAGTAGCTGTTTTTTATCACGTTTTAAATTGTTTAGTCTTTGTTTGGACTCTCCTATATATTTTTAACATTTGATTGACCTCTTTGGCATATAAAGCCATTGCCATTAAAATTCCACAAATTGTAAATCGCCCACTTCTATCAATCAATTTGTTTTTATTGTAATTATGGAAATTTATAGACGTGTGTATTTAATTAGAACCTAATTATAATAAACTTTAAAAGATGATCTCACTCGCTTTTGGAGGAAGTTCATATCGCAGTGCACATATTTATATTTTTTTTGTTGATAAAATATTACTCACTATCGCCGATTGCTAATGTTCTTTCCTCTCCTTTCATTGCCATGCTTACGAAAAGGCAGAACCCAGTTTACATCTTTAATTGAGAAATAGAATGCTATTGTTGAAAATGCCCTTCAATTTTTAGAATGTTGCACTAACACGTTTCTCAATTTTCGTGATATTGTAAAAAATTATACCACCCATAAAAAATTGTGTCATATTTAAACCTATAAAACATTTTTTAAGTAAAACTTACTTGGCATACATTCTAATTTTAAAATACAGTGCTTTCATTTCGACAAAATTTAATTCAAACAAAAAACATGTTGATTTAGATATCGAATGAGAAATTTAAAACCAATAATATTGAACCTTGGCACCCCTTAAAATACCCTATCTTTTTCAATATCAAATGATGTTTTAGTACACAAATTTTTATTTTTATTAATATTAATTTTTTTAATAGTTTTCATATCTCGCGTGATACATAAAATATTGAGAATAAAAAATTTCACATTTTCATAAAATATTTTTTGTAAAATTTGAATAACAGAATTCGTTACACAATCAGACCACTGACTGGCTTAATATCGAATATAAGGCTTATTTTGTTGCATAATTAATTCGCAGATTAAGGCATTTTCAGCGCAAATTAAATGCAGAACTTCATTTAATATTATGAATACAAATGAAATTGATCAAAGAGATATCCAAAAAGGAAGAGTTCTTACATCATGGATCTCTTTAATATCTTCAGTGTACGCTTACTTATTTCATTAATTAATTGTGGTTATTAATGATATATGTTGCAATATATTTGTATAATTTATAATGTATTTATACATAATTATAATAAATTTATTATATATATATGGTAAATAATTCAGTAAACTACAATAAAAAAAAAAAAACTTGTGTGAAATATTATATCTTCTTAAAGTGCATATTAATTAGGCTTGCAATGAATTTTTTAATTCCCCGAAATATTGTGCATAGCTTCACTAAGTTTAATGTTCACTTTGCGAACGGGAGAGATAAAGATTTGTGTTTGCAGCAGGGAATCAGCTAAAAACTCGAAATCATTTTTTGTTATTGGTAAGTGGATCAGCCTAAAACCACATGACTTGGTCCATTTAAAAAAAAATTGAAATGCGTGTAACCGTCACACGCAATGACATAAAACTTTTTTGACATTATGACAGATGCCAATTAGTTAAAAATAATAGTTTATAATTATATAAAGGGATTAGAAGCTTGTTAATTCCCGAATGTAATTCAACGTTTTAGCCACGACCATGACCAAAACTACAAGTAAAAATTCTGGTTTTGAGAAACGTCAGATTGGACAAATTTATTTTTATCAAGAATTTTGATTTTGAGCTGAATGAAAACGAATCCACTAGTGTATTATTAATTCTAATAAAAGGCCTCTAATCCACGGAAAACGAACGTATTCAAATGGTTTTCAATATTATAATCATCATAGAGCCTTTTTATTCAATAGAAACTTTCATTATAATTATTATGCACGCGAAGAGCTAATGTAGCTATCTTTTTTAACGCATATATTGCGCCTACATTGTATTTTTAAATTCACCTTCTATATTGCCGTGACGCATTTCCGTTGCATTGTCGAATTTACCTCTAGTCGCGCCTAAAGAAGTTTTACTTCAAAAAACCGTTTCTTAAACCTTAAAGTTGAATAGGTGAAAAATAAAAAGAGATTGTAGGAAAGAGTCGGGTAAATGATTAATAATTAATGTTTATTAGTAAACATAGGTTTTGCGGACTTACCACCATACAAAAGAGTGCTTCAGCTTCTGAGATATTTTCTGGTTTGCCATTCTAATGTTAGGAAATGCCAATGACGGAATTGAATCTTCTTTTTCTGGACAAGCAACAAAATTTTATTTTTCATTAGAAGATCGTTGTCTTCGCCAACATCGAAAACATCAAATATTTTGGACGATTTTTTGAAAATATGTTCATATTTCCACCGTTCATGTCTTCCTTTCCAAAATTGAAAACTTAGATTATTCATCAGGACCCCGATCTAAACAACATAATATCAAAATCATTTCTACTCCATCTTTTTGCATGGCAAATGTTTTTTTATTGTCGATTGGATTATGTCGACTTCACTAGTAAAAATAAAGCCCTTAATTCAAATTTATTTCGAGATTCTTTTCCATATCCATATAATTTTTCTACGATGAAAAATTTGTCATCGAAACACTTGGTCCTTGGAGCGCTGATACCAATATAATACCTTATAATTTATTATTTGTATTATATTATTTAAATTTACAAATTTTACACCAGGATGTTTTTCAAGATTTTCCATTTATTAAAAATATTGTATTCGTATTTTTAATGCCTTACTTATATTATGTATTGCTCTAAAAACTGGTATTTGCGTTAATTCCAAAGGTCGAAACCTTTACGGATTAAATTTTGAATTTTAGCAAAGTTTACATAACAATTTGCTCAGAATAATGGCTGTTTTTGTTGTTTTAAAAAAATTCGAATATTTATTTATTCAAAAACTGAAGATTACAATGAGAAAAACAGGTTTTCTACCAATATATCCTGTTTTAATTAGTCTTGCATTAAAAGTTAAAATATAATTATTTTTAAAATGTAAAATATTAAATTCTCCATTTAGGACATCGGAGTTTGAGCGCCGCGCCAGATATATAATTTATAACATTTATTATATTTCTATATGAATTACATAATATATTATGCACCTACATAACAGGTATTTACTAAATTTAAATAAAGTACAATACAAAAGCAACTAAAGTAAAACATTTAAATGCACCACGGTCAACAACAATGGGTTCGATTAGGTTATTCATAAGCCATGGATAAAGTTGTATGTCGAGGGTTTGTGTCCATCTAATTGGTACTGCAAGCTACGATGATCAACTTCCGCAACATTGTTTGTACAATTCCGATTTCTGATTATTTCTAATATTTTTCTTCCAAGTTTCTCAATTGCGTCGTTGTGTACAGAAGGGAAAGGAATGTTACGGCGATGTTCATGCATGTGCAAAGAATAAATTCGGGATCTCTGTGTACCGTCCGGACAGAGCTTTTTCATAACTCAATATTTATATTTTGCACGATAAAAGTTTTTCAAATATTACATAAAACGTTATACGTGACGCGTTAGGAAAGAATTGTCAGCTTGTTCAGTAAACCGTTCCTTTCCAAACTTGCTCCGTAAACTACCATTATCAAATGAAATAGATCACCATGCATAGCATTGTCTGAAGAATTACTGTAGTTGAATTGATTACAGCCATTTCATAATTCAAATTATAGCTACATTTTTTTAATGACTTCAAATAGCTGATTGTATGGCTGACGTAGACCTTTTGGCTAAAGCACGTACGTAATCTTTTCGAGGATAGGCTATCTTTACTCGTATTTTTCCATCATTCAAAAGTTTACAGTTGGTCCACGAGCAAATTTATAGAGCTTGCAATGATCTGGAATTAATAAAGTATTTATCTCTTGGAGTTAGCTGTACAATCCGAGTTCGTTGACGTTTTTCTAACAATATCATTGTGAGGTATTCCTGCAGGATCTTCTTCCAGAATATAACTTCATGATTTCCTTTGGAACACAAATATTGAATTTGGAAATCTGGCATCCAAACGACAGCGGTTAGAAATCGCATACTGGTGCCGGCAATTTAATGTCTTCACTTTCATAGTATGGCTTATTATTTTAAACAACGGAACCTTGTATGCAGTTTTTTATTATCCTCCTATGGAACACTATAATTAAATAGAGTGATGTCGCTTTTTATTACGTAAACCTCAATAAGAAGTGTTTTGTGTTGAATAAATAAGTGCCATTGTATAAGTTTATCAACAATTTGAATCCGTGAGAACTTTTTTGAAACAAAAAACAAACAAAATTATATTTTTGCAATAGGTAGTTGTAATAATAATTCCAGACAGACACCTCGCATTAAAACTTGAACCATAAACAATACAGTGGGCGAATAACCCACAAAAAGTTGTGAAAATTAAATTTTTTCCAAAGTTTTTCAAGGTCAACGAGATCTTAAAAACTAAAATAGTATAAATTATCTTGATTTCTCTTTTAACCGGGAATTTTAATAAATATTTATAAAAGTTTAGATTGAACAGCTGTTATGATAATCAATGTGATAGATTTATTTAATATTAATTTGATATTGAAATCATTAAAGAAAAATTAAATTTTAATATCAATTAATTACGAAAATACTTTCACCGGAAAATTATGTTTGAAGATTTTTATTTAAATGAAATTTTGTAATTTTTACATAAAAATTTAATTTATTTTCAGTTGATTATTGGAAATTTTGGTTTAAGTTATGAACAAAGTAAAACTCAAATGGCACTTTGGGCTATTTTGGCTGCCCCTCTTTTAATGTCCGTAGATCTACGAACGATTAGGCCTGAATATAAAGCAATTTTGCAAAACAAAAAGATCATAGGAGTAGATCAGGATCCTTTGGGTATACAAGGAAGACGAATATATAAGGTAATTATTCGACAAATGAGGCATTTTTTTATCAAGACAGGATATCTATTTAATTGATTTAATCTTTTCAAGCATAAAGGAATTGAAATTTGGTCAAGACCCATCACCCCATTATTTCAAAATTATTTTTCTTATGCCATAGCGTTTGTTAACAGAAGAACAGATGGAACTCCGTCTGATGTAGCAGTTACCCTTAAAGAATTGGGTTTGGTTTCGCCCACCGGTTACAGAGTGGAGGTACGTATTATATATTTTCGTTTACCTCGATTACTTGATGTTCATTTTAGGATCTTTACGAAGACGTCGATTATGGTATTTTGAGTCCACAAACTAAAATTAAAGTAAAAGTGAATCCATCAGGTTAGAATGAAAACGAAAGTTTTGTTCATAATTAACTGATTATAATTGTAGGAGTTGTGATATTAAGAGGAGACGTTCAACCCGATATTAATAGAAGGGTGCCATTTGCATCAACACAGAAAACACCTTATAATCCATTAAATCAAGTTTTCAAAGTCCGTACCAATGGTGGATTTTCCTATGGTGTTTAAATAAAACTACAATTCAACTGAAAATAAAAATGAGTGATTGCCATAGATCTTAGTTTATTTTTATAAGATATAATTTATAATCACATGATTGTTTCTGACGTACAAGTTTTAAAATTAAAAAAACCTTTTATACACGTAAAGTATGTAAATAAATTTTCTAATCTAATAAATACTCTTGTACTTCTTTTCCTACTGTAATTGTCACTTGCAGTCCTCGAATGTTACGTTTTATCCTCTTGCAACGCAGATTACCTTCAAGCACTTCACCTAAAAATTTATAGAAACTTAAAAAGTGAAAATTTTAAAAAATGTGGAATCATGTCTAATATGGTAATTTAACGTGAAAGTATTTACAGCACTTCAACTAATAATGGGTGCAGCAAATTACATAATTTTCTTGGAATATAGTAGAAAATACACTCCTGGACAAAACAAAAGTCTTTACGCACTCTAAATTATTTTAATTAATTAAAAAGTGGGTTGTAGGTGGCTAAAATTTGATCACATTATAGTTAATATACTCTATTTTCATCCTGTTGATAAATTGTCTTCTTTTTAGGGCACTGCACAGAAAAAAAGTCGCAATTTATTATTTATTTAATCATTATTATTAACAAAAAAAAATTACTACTATGTAATAAAATTTAGTATGTCGTATTGCCTCCACAGGCTTTAATAAAGACTGTACAGCGTCGTGGCATACTTCTTATTAAATTTGAAATACCTTCTTAAGAAATGCGGTCCCATTTTTCTAAAAGAGCATTTCTTAGTTCTTCTAATGATGTTGGCTGTACTGGACGGGCTCGAATCTTATGTTATGTCCCAAACATATTTAATGGGATTCATGTCTGGACTACACGCTGGCCATTCCATGCAATTAATGCCAGCATCATTTAGGTATGTCCTCGTGGTTGCCGCTACGTGTCGCTGTGCATTATCCTGCATTAAAAGGAATTCTCCAATAAATGGTGCAAACGGGACCACGTAATTTTCTAAAATTTCTGTTATGTACCTCAATGAATTTCCAAAATTCTAAACCAGTGGTTCCCAAAGTGGTCTATATCGACCCCCAGGGGTCGACGACGTCCTGCAAAGGGTCTATGTCAGCGAACAAAAAAATTAGGGGTCTATGAGATGTAAATGGGGGTCAATGATAGTGGATCGAAGTGAATAATGGATGGAAACGGTTACGGCCTGATGCTTATGTGTGTTGACTGCTAAGCCGACATCCTCGGTTCAAACCCAAGCGGAGTAAAAACTTTAGTCAGACTGTCTTCCCTCGGAAAGCAATGGCAAACTACCGAGGTATCTGCCAAGAAAACCCTTCTGGAGGCCAAGGACTTAGAAGAAGATAGTGGATCTCATTTAGTAGTAGTTAATCGAAGAGATTTGAGATTAAACCTAATAAATTGATGCCAAATATTGAAAATTTGTTAATAAGGGGAGGTTCATCCCTCCCACTAAAAACATTATTTTTTTATTTTGTTATTTTATGTAATAAATGTAATAAATTTTAATTTGGTTCGTTTCAATTTGAAAAAACCAATCCAGGTAAGTAGGGGGTTTACCCAATACCGAAAAATATGGCAAGTGGTCTACAAGACAAAAAAGTTTGGGAACCACTGGTCTAAACAAATACCACCCCAGACCACGAGTGATTCTATAAAGAAATTGGTTCTGTGTGCAAACATTCGTTTCGAATAGCGCTCTCCAGTTTGTCTCCACACTCTTTGACGACCACCTGGACCCTGTAATGTGAAACGAGATTCATCTGTAAACAAAACTGAACACCAGTCCTCTTCACTCCAATCTTCATGTTCTCTACAAAATTAAGTCGCGCCGTTCAATGCTTCTGGGTAAGTAGACCACTTTCTGTAAGTCTTCTGCGGAAGGTTTGATTGCTGATGAGTACATCTTCTTCTTCTCTTCTTCTTAGCCTTTACTCATCCACTCCTGAATGTAGGCCTCTCTCATTTCTCTCCATGCTTCCCTATCCGCTGCCTTCCGGAACCACTCCCGTCCTGCTATTTGCTTCACATTGTCCAACCATCTTTTTTTGTGGTCTTCCCACGCTTTTTTAGATATTCTTGGGCGCCAATGTACAGTTCTGTATGTCCATCTTTTGGAATCATGCCTTGCCACGTGTCCCACCGAATTCCACTTCAACCGAGATATTCTGCCTATTAAGTTGGGGACTTTTGTTCTTTCTCGGATTTCTACTAGTCTTTTCCTGTCCCTTACCGATATATCAAGCATGGCTCTTTCCATTGATCGCTGCATGACTCTCAGTCGATTGATGTCGAGTGATGAGTACATCACGCACTAAATTTACCCTACTAGCAATGCGATTGCTAGCTAATTGTGGTTCTTGTAGAGCAGTTATTTAATCTTCTCTCGAACTAGTTGCACGAGGACGTCCAGAATGGGGTCGATATTGAACATTACCTGTCTCCAAATAAGGTTTTTTAATGTTTCGCTCAGTTCCTTCACTTGTACGTCAAGCTACTTCTCAATAACTAAGACCAGTTTCAGTTAGAGCAATAATTTTCGCTGACCTTTCCAAATTTCTCGGCATTTTCTAAATTTAATATTTAAAAATTATACAAAAAATACACTTTACAGACACAATATCACTTTTAAATAACTTTCTTTTAGCTACAATGTAAAGCAACTATGCTCGTTCAGGATAATTTACACAATGTACCTTAATTTCAGGTACAAATAAATTTTACTAAATAACAAAGACTGTTACGGATTAGGTAATTCCGATTATAAAAATATTTAGGAAATCCGTTAAGGGGTATCTAAGATGAATGCGTAAAAAATTTTAATTCGGAAACCAGATGCTGCAATATTACAGTAAATTTAGTAATATTTACGCAGTGCGTAAGAACTTTTGTCCAAGAGTGTATGTAATAAGAAAATTGGATACAGAGTGGTCCACTTATTTCTGATTAATCGTGTTTTGTGAAAAAAATTTTTAAATTCCTTGTTTTATTTTCATTAAAAAGTTTCCGATAGGTTAGGTAAGTCATTTAAAAAACCGAAGATGGTTATCTTCTCACTAACAATAGAAGACCACAAACTTTCCATGAGTGATTGGTCAAAAACACTCGTAGTAATCTGGCATTATACTTGACGTTTTATATTCGGTGCTGATTTGCATAATTATGTAATAAATTGTCTCGGTTTTTATTTTAGATATGTTTACTTTTCCTATTGAATAAAAGTTATCAAAGAGTGAAAGCATGGACATTTTTACCATAAGGACAAGAATGTATTAGTTCCAACGATGTGTGAAGACATCTACTTTTGGCATTTATTACGAGGGCTGCCTTTTATATTTCGGGATTCGAGAACAAACACAAATATTTATCATAGAAAATTATTATTTTTCAAAATATTTTCTATGAAGGTTGATACACTTTTCCAATTTTGGAAGCACTTTTCTACTCCAATTGAGGTACATCCAGCACATGTATTTGGGAATAAAAAAAAGTCATTGGGTGCCAAATCAGGACTATACGGAGGATGTGTAAGAACTCCCATTGTCGTTTTTGACGGTTGGTTTCCTTATTTCTCTGAAGACTTCTGGCAAACAAATGGTTGTGTACCATTCAGAATTCACCGTTTTACATTCTACCATTCTTTGGACTAATTGACACGAGTCTTTTTTTGAGCTATTGACAAATTATGTGGGATCCAACAAATTTTTTTGACGAGCAAATGTTCATGCAATATTAAATGTACATATGTAAATCTCACAATAAGTCATATGTCGATCTTTCAGTATCAATTCACGCACAGCATCAATTTTTTCGGGAAGATGGGAAGAATAATCGATTTCGGACGACCTTCAAGAAATTCGTCGATGAGCGAGCTACGGCAATGATTACATTCGGTGAAATCAATAAACACTGGTCCTTGATCGCCAAAAGTTGAATTAAGTTCATCAAGTTGTTGGAATAAATAATCGAACAAAAATATTCACGATTTAATTCCATTTTTTGGCTGAGATGAATTTTTTTAATTTACTGTAACCAATACAAATAACGCTCGTACTTCAAAACTTTCTGAATACATATACCGTCAAAAATGTCAAACCGTACAATAAAAACGTCAGTTGACAGGTTCTGAAATATAAAAAGCAACCCTCGTAGTTCTAAGAATTCAATTTAATTTAAGTAGCATGCTAAGCTGGCTAGAAAATCCAGATTGAAAAATGTTCAATATTTCTAGTTTTAAACAAACTAGTCAATTTTTTTATAATGTTTCTATAATATAATCTCATAAATTATAATAATCAATTTACTAAATCAAAAGAAAAATTTAAATATTTAAAAATCCCTCCTTTTTAAAAAAAATATGTTTGCTCGTACAAAAGTCTTAATATCTGTTTTTTTAAATATTCCTATTTTTAAGTAACCTAAATTTGGAGTTCTTTCGTTATTATCAACCAGCCGAATTTTTGCGTAACAGAGACGTGAAAATTTAACAAGGCATTTTTTGATGGAACACTGTACAACGAAAAATAGTTGGTAAATTAGCAATAATTTCCCCCCCCCCCTCAAGAACGCTAAGTAGATCACCCTGTTAAAAAAAAATGAGAAATTGTACATACCTTCTTTAACTTCAATTGTTTTCTTTAAGTAAAACAAAGTTTGCTGCCAATGTGTTTTAGTGGTATGTGGTCCGGTAGAAAATTCAACTGGATTATTCAGATCAAAAAATGTATCAAAATATCCGGCAATAGCGGTGAGGGTACCACTTTTGAGAATATTCAATTTAAAATTCGAACTAAACTCAACTGTGCTTATCGAACAGGTTCTCAAGTCAATTTCATACAACAAACTTGGATTTGTTATTATTTTATCACTTGGTACTGTTTCCACGTTTGGCTCTTTAATCACCTCTGATTTCATGCACTTCATACTGTAACCATAAACATTTTCCCAAAATCCTACTCTTGTATTGTACGCTTCAATATCACTAACTCCTATTATGCTTACGTTGCACCTGCTGGGAAGAATTAAACCGTCCTGTTTTAAATAAAGATTTCTAGCATACACAATGCTATCCAGCATTCCTTCAAAAAATAGAAAATATCCCATCCACTCAGATATTAGAATATCCACTTTATCAACAGGTAAATTTGTGTTTTCAATTCTTCCTCGAATCAAACTTATGTTACTGACGTTATTGTCTCGAACAATTTCCATTGCCTTATAAACTACATCGGATTGATCGATACCGTAAACTTGTGCAGCTCCTGCTTCAGCTGCAAACATGGATAAAATAGAAGTTCCACAACCAACATCCAAAACAATTTTTTCTTTAAACGAGTCCTTATTATTCAAGATTGCGTCTCTATAACTTGAGGTTCGCACAGTATCCTATGATCAAAACTTTTAGCAAACTAAAAATAATAGAAATTAAAAACTTACACTCAACATTTCTAGATGTATTCCATAATGAGAATAAGAATTAAAATATTCACTGTCATAACTTAAAGGTAAAGAGGCAACATCTTTGGGAATCAAAGTTTCGCCGCAGTCTTGATGTTCAATTATAGATTTGGTCACTTCACGCATTTTAGCCATATCCTGCATTGCATTTTTCAAAAGATTATCCTTTTGACGTAATTCGAGAGTTAATTCATATATTTGTTTCTGTAAATGACTAACATTATTGCTTATTGGTGTTTTACCATCGATAGCATAGTGTGGAGTTGAAGGTGTGCTACCCAAATCGTCAAAATCATACATCAACCAAGTTTCCATATCTCCAGGTTTTAAATAAACTTCATCATCCCATAATGCAACACAAGATTCGGTGATAATTTTAGGATCAGGTTTATGCAACCGAATATAATTGATCATTTTTAAAAACGAATAACAATCCATATTATATTTATGCTTCAATTCTAAAAGGTCAAACTTATGTTCGGTCCGACAGTGGTCCAATGCAACAGCAATGGTGAGAAACTGTAATGGACAAAACAAGCACATAGTCTGCGTGTGTTCTCCGGAGAGCTCCATTTCATCCCAACCATCTGAATCGTCATCTTCTTCGTCGTGTTCTCCCGAAAGAGGATTATCTACGATTAAAATAGTTAAAAATCACGGTTATAACATCAAATTTTTTTGGAAACTCACTTTCAATTTCACTCATGTTTTAGGAAACAAAAACACCTGGTAGTGTAAGGTTATGTCGTCAAACAAATAATTAAGTTTGTTGAATATGTTATTAATTACTTAGAAATAATAAACTGTAATAACCGCAAATTTAAATAAGAAAATTGAAATTATTGATTAAAACAACCCTTCCACTCTTTTACACCTTACACGAGACAGCGCAACTTTTATCAAATTAACCACCGTAATGTCTTAATATCAATCGCAAATAAGATTTAGCTGTTTTATTTTTGTTTCAAAATAAATAAGCCAAGATAATAAAAAATTTGAAATGATGTGAACAATTTAAATACCTAATAAAACTGTTTTACAAAAATTTAGATTTAAAAGTATTTGAAAATCAGCGCCATCTAATCAAAATTTCAATAAGTACCATGTGTTCATTTTGAGGTTAAACTGAATTGTTTTATTAGTTTAGTGGGTCTAGTTCAGATGACGCTTAAGAAGTGAGATTTCCACAAAAAAATAAATTAGAAGCAATTGCGGATACAGGGAGGGGAAGTGGGAGCACTGGGTGCAATCCCATTCCCAACTATACCACAGACTATACCTTCTTAACTGGCCAGCTACTTTCACGGCAGAATGCTCGAGGTGGACGCAGGGCCGGATCTAGGAAGTTTTTGATGGGGGGCAAAGAATTAAATTGCCGCCCCCCTCAATTGGTTTTTATAAATACGTATATACATATTGTGGTGATATTTTCTAAAAAAAATCTTTTCCACCTTTAAATTTACCTCGGCTGGCTCAGTTTTATCGGAAGCATGAAAACGCTCAGTAGCGAATTCCTATGGGTCACCCCGTCTGTCTTTCGAGCAAATAAAAACTCTTATTTTTGAATAACGAAAAATGTTTTTATTCAAAGAAAAATTTTTGTAGCGACAAATTTCGATTTTTGGCTTTATCGTGTATTATTTGTGTTCGACCACTGAATTTTAAATTTTATTTACTGTATTTAAAATCTGGCTAAATTTCAATCTCATTCGTCGTTAAGTGTTAATATATAGCAAATAATATTTTATAATGTTATTACAAATTTTGATTTTATAATAAAAAAGGTTTTTATAATTGCACTTTTCAATTTTTAAATACCTTGTACAAATCTCGGACGCGTTCGTGAGAGAGACTCGTAGTGTTGACCTCAATTGGCTTCTGTACGCTGCAGTTTTTACATGTGCGCTGGTTAACAAATTCCTGCAAACCATCTGTTGTAGGTTAAATTTTCCAACTCAATTTGATTGAAACTTTTCAATATCAATACCGTTGATCCAGGGTTCAATAATATCCAATTTATTCAACTGTAAACTTAACGTAGGAACGTAAATTTGTATTCGCATCTAAAATTTTACAATTTCCAATATGGCGTGGCGTCCCAATTTAACCTTGGTAATATTTCACTTAACGAATTTCTCAAATTTCATAGAATAATCATCTTATTAATTTAAAACACTCAGTTTTTTAAAATTAATAACATTAAAAATTTGTTTTATGGTTAAAATTTTGGTCTTAGATTTTTCTTTTTTTACCGTCTTCTTAGGATGCAAGAGGGGGCAAGCGCCCTTCTTTGCCCCCTCCCCCTAGATCCGGCCCTGGGTGGACGAGAAGTTCGGCAGCGGAGTGCCGCAGGGTTCTGTACTGGGTCTTCTCTGGAACGCGATATACAACGGTGTCCTTAGGCTCTCCATACCACCCGGAGTGAGTATTACATGCTTTGCGGACGACATCACGGTAGTTGCAGAGGCTAAAACAAAGGAAGGACTAGTACGTCTGGTTAACGGAACCGTGCCAACGTACACGAATGGATGACTACCAGGGGTCTCCAGCTAGTCCCAGAAAAGACAAAGGAGGTTGTAGTCGCGAGAAAGAGATGGACCAGGCTTGTCTAGTTTTTGGTGGGCGGGCAGAGCTCACAACGTGTGATCGGGCTAAAGTGCTGGGCGTAGACATTGACAGAGGTTTTACTTTCAAGCCCCACATCACGAGGGTCGCAGTCAAGGCTGCGTCAACGATAAAAGCATTGAGCTCTAAAGATACCAAGATAGGGCTCCTGAGCACGGTAGCAGAATCCGGTAGCGGATATGGGTTTTGGCCCTGCAAAAGGTGACGTACAGGCACGTGTCAGAAACGACCCAGGGAAGGAAGAGTGCACTTAGAATAAGCAGAACGTACATGACCACAGACGCGGTCCTGGTAATTGCGTCTCTACAACCAATCCACCTCAAAACAGAATTGCGGAACCCAAAATACAGAGTTTCAAACAAAATACTGTTTAAAATCCGGGGCACCGAAATCCAAGAAAGGTGACGGGAAACGGGCAAGGACAGGTGGACCTACGAATTGATACCAGACATTGGGGTCCGTGGTGAACAGAACTAACGGCGAACTCACCTATGAGACCACCTAGGCCTTGAGCGGGCATGGCTGCTTCCGAAGCTAACTACATCGTTTCAAAAGATCAGACACTCCCAACTGCTACTTCCGTGGGAATGAAGACGATGCACGACACCATCTTTCGCTGCATCAAATGGTCAGACCAGAGAAGCGCCGCCCAAACACAGCTAGGGCAGGACCTCACTCCATCCAACATGGTGAGGCTGATGCTGGATAGCCAGAAGCAATGGGAAACAATCAAAAAGATGTTGGTAAATATAATAGCCAACAAAGGCATGGCCCAGGACGAGATTGATTCAAGAAGACAAGAAAAACCAAGTCCCGAAAGGGTGGAAACATGATGGAGGAGAAGAAAGCTGGAAGAAATAGTAGCGATTCTCGGCATCTTCAAGGAGTTGGATTTTAGTCAATAAAAATCTGACACTACCACCCAAAACATCAAGGTGATGTTTCCCACTCCCATAGTACACAAAAAATGGGTGCAATCGGGGGATTGCACCCCCACGTACTTACTGCCGAAGTACTTTATTTTGACAAATTCATGGTCAACAAACTTTAGAACAACTTTTCTGGAAAATAGGTAAAATCACACAAAAATTGCCCCTTCTAAACAAACTCCTGTAAAGGGAAATTAAAGGAATTTCGGGAGAATTTTAAGAAATCTGAGAAAATCTTAAGAAATATGAAATCTGAGAAAGTGTAGGATATCCTAGGAATTCCAAAGAAATCCAAAAGAATCTAGAAAATCTTAGGAAATTGGGAAATTTTAGAAATACTATGAGTTTTTTTTTGCTTTTTCGACTTTTTCAATTTTTAAATCAATTACGTTATAAACCATTATTGGCTTAAAAATTATAAATATTGCAGTGAATTTTTATAAAAAGTGAATTACCGCCCTTTATTTTACTACGGTCTAACCCCTTCTGACCGTCTTATCCAGGACGCGGGTTTTGATTCTTCGCCTTGTCGGCAAATTACTACTAAGATCTTTCATAAAAGATATTTGATCCAATTTTAACTTTACAACTTTAAAATTTTTATACTTTTTGAGGATTGAACCTATAATTTCAAATTTATAATTCTATGTGGTATCTTTCAATCCACACGTCACGTCGTCAACAAAATCTAAAATTGTTTGCTAAAATAATTTCAATTCAGGAAAAAAATCGTTCATCCAAATAAAAATTACTTTAATAATCAGAAAAATTTTTCCAACTCACAAATACTTTAAAACAATTTTCTCTTTAATAATATTCAAAAAAATTTACAATTGCAAAAATTTTTCGCACAATAAAAGCTCAAAATCAGCGGAGCAAAAATCTAGAACTCCGCCGTTTCCGCTATCTTGGCAAAAAAAACCCACTCTCCCTCTGAATAATCTCAGTATGGAGATTATGGATAGGGCGGATGACTTCTTTAACTCTTTTACTTTAACGCTAACTTTAGCCTTGATGAGCGGACATTTCGCACGGGACATTTTGCTCCGGGTAATTCGCTCTCAGACATTTCGTTACTAGTACATTTGGATATCACTCTTGAATTGCTTATAGTCAGTTAGTTATAGTAACAAACCAAAGTTGGTATCGAAATATCCTAGTATGAAATGATAGCGAAATGTCCGAGAACAAAAGTTTCCTATGACAAAATGTCCTAGAATCAGTTTGGTTGGTGTCTGCCAAACTCGCGTCGGGTACAGTTCGGCATAACCGCTTCGTTGAAGCCGTTTCGGTGCAGTTACAGTTCGGCGCGGACCCGATTCGGCGCGAGTGCAAGTCTGTGTAAACGCATCAGATTGCGTTTCTCAATTTTCTCGTTCATTTCTCGAGAAACAATTCTCAAATTATCTCAAAAGAGAATACTTTTATTTTATTAAAATTGAAATTTTGTTATGTACCAAAAATGTAAAAGTGTTTCATTAATAGTACAGCGTTTGTCAAACCGACTCGGAGCGGACCGGACGGAAGCGGAGAGTGTGGAGAGTTGAATTTGACAAGCACAACCACCACCAATCGCGGATCAACTCAAAAAAAATTATTTGTATTTTTTTTTCAAAAATAAATGAAAATGTAAATAGAATTAAAATTATTTACTACGGCTTAACAATAATTAAGCTTAATACTACTATTAGCGGAGTTGGGCACTCAGCCTACGCTAAACCTTTTTGCTTTTTTTTTTGGGTGCGTTGGAAGGAGGTAAAAAACCTCGCATAAGCACCACCTCTTAGATCTATAGAGGTGGTAGTGCCAGATTCTTACTGGCTAAAAATTTCCTCCTTCATGGCCAGAGAAAATCACCTGCGCCATGGTGGTGTCTAGCTTTCCCGCCTGTTTGGTCGCAAGAACGTCGGCGGATTCGTCGAAGTTGATCTGATTTGTTACGTCGTTTTATTACGTCTGGTTATTATGTATGCGTGCAGAAGCCTCCTCCTCTCTCTCTGCTGCCTCTTTGGAACTAATTATGGTATGGATCATGGTCTCCACCCATTTCCAATTTTCGGGGCAGAGCAGCATAACGGGCACCACGTTGTCAAGTGTGAGTTTAGAGTTTAGTCCCAACTCGGCGGTAGTCCTAGCTTAGCCCATCTAGCACAGATAAATAGAGCATGTTCGGCCGTTCGGCCGCGCAGTGATCGCATGCTGGGGATGCTTGTTTACCGAACCAATGGAGGTATGCTTTAAAACATCCGTGGCCAGAGAATGCTTGAGTAAGATGGAAATTCATCTCTCCATGACTTCTGGCGACCCATGTATCGATGTTGGGTATGAGTTGCCGCGTCCATGATCCGACCTCGGCTGCCTCCCACCTGCGCTGCCATTCTTGTGCGGTGCTGGCTTTGGCATTCTGTTGCCCAGAGTAGACGTTCTTTCTCTCCACGGCCTGTAAGTCCGCCGGTGGTATGAACGCCAATCCTCACCCTTAACGCAGCGCGTCTATGCACTGCCAATAGCCTCTTCGCGTTACGTTGCACTTCCATGGACAAAGACCACACAGGAGCAGCATACAATAAGATCGAATGCACGACCATGGAGAGCACTCTTCTCTTTGTGGCCTTGGGTCCTCCTACGTTAGGCATCAAGCGGGAGATGGTTGACGCCGATACTTCCGCCTTGGCCGTCGTGTTCAGGATGTGCTCGGCGAAGTTAAAATGTTTGTCTAGCCTCACTCCAAGTACTAGCACCGAATCTCCTAGATGGATTGGAGATCCTTCCATGGAGATGCCAATATTTGGCACCTCCCTTCGGCCAGAGACCATGACCGCCTCCAATTTTTCCGGAACCAGCGTCAACTCTTGCTGGCCTGTCCAGTGGACGACAGTGGCTATAGCCGAGTTCGTCTTGGCTTCCACCGCTTTTGCGTCTCGATCGCAGACGATTAAGGCCAAGTCGTCTGCGAATTCCACAAGAGTAGCTCCCGTAGCAAGCTGTAGCCGGAGGATCTCGTCGTACATAGTGTTCCACAACACGGAGCCAAGGACCGACCCCTGTGGTACACCACTTGTCGCTTCCATATCGGTTTGTGTCCTCTTTCGTCCCAGTCTAATCGCGCGATCTTCCAAGTAGCTGACGATGATGTTATAGATGTACGGATTGATGTTTCTGTTCCGGAGGGCCTGTAAGATGTGTGCCCATCCGGCGCTGTTAAAAGCGTTCCGCACATCTAACGTTACTACGAGGCAGAATTCCCTAGTCCTACAGGTTTCGCTTTTGGCTTCTTGCGCGACCTCGACGATCTTCTGCAATGCACCTACCGTGGATCTGCCTTTCCTGAAGCCATATTGATAGTTAGAATAGGCCGCCGCGCCGCTGCTCTCGATATCCGTAAGTAAACGCTTCAGAATCATCTTCTCAAGTAGCTTTCCGGCATGATCCAGGAGGCATATAGGTCGGTAGGAGGAGGGCTCTTCTAGAGGCTTGTTGCCATTTCTTATGAGGATCAGGTCCGCCTTTTTCCAAATTTGTGGAAATTCGCCCTTCTCGATGCAACCATTGAAGGTAGCTAGGAATCGATGTTCTTCTTCCATCGCCAGGGTTTTCAGTGCGAGACCCGGAACTCCATCTGGGCCAGGGGCCTTTTCCGCTGGAAGGCTAGACACTGCCTCCCGCAGTTCTTCCTCTCGAAAAGGAATCCAGGGGTCGGGGGTGCGCAGTCTTAGATGTGTTGCTTTTGGGTGCACAGGGAATAGCGCTTCGGCCACCATTTGGACTCTACCTGGATTGAGTCTAGGTATGAGCATTCTTCCTCTTAGTTTGCCTGCGACGATCTTATAGGCTTGGCCCCATAGATCCCCATCGAGGAGGTTCAATAATTTCTCCCAGCACCCCTTTTTCTGCGCTTTAATTTTCCGTCCCAACCCCTTCTTTGCCAGCTAGTACTCTGTAAGGATGTTCTCGTGGTTGGGTCTGCTTCTTCTTTGGGAAGCTCTTCTTTAAGAACTTTTTTGCTTGGAGAGACTTGGGCATTTTTTTCTTTTGTTTGACGGATGAACGGAGTTGGGTATTGCCCATCAGTTTATACCAGTTACATTTGTATCAGGACTCTCTTAGCAAAATAAAGCAGTTTTGTAGAAAATTGTAGTTATGATAACAAATAGATGGCTGGGACTCTTTAGAGAAGGTCCAGCAATTTCTTTCTTCCCACACGGTGGGAAAAAACTAGCTCTTGTTTTTGCGGAAGCTAGGGACGAATCCGGCGTAACTGCAAAAAGTTTACACTCTCTCTCGTAATAAAAAAACGTAGGTACCTACTATGAGGAGCAAACTCGTAAATGGATGTTTGCAACGACCGATGCTTAAAGTACCCACCCAACAACTTTTAATGAAGGCTTCCAATATTTTGAATATTTAAAAGGGTGCTTGAGCTTAAAACTAGATCAAAAAAATCAAAAAATATTAGAATAAATATTATCGGTGTTGTACAACTTTGCAGATGAAAGAAACGAAAAGAAAGTAATAAGGTAAAAAAACTTATCTTATTGCTGCTGTTGAAAATAGCTGAGTGGTCGCTATCGCACGATCTTTCAGGTGTTCAAGAAATCCAATGGTGAAAAAAATCAAAAGAACACAATTCACAAATCACCGATAACTATCCAAAATGAAAGGTCAAAATCAAAACCTACTCTTTCCGTTCACCAAATCTGGCTCTTTTCTAATCACCCCGCACGCTTTTTCTTCTTATCTCGTCTTGCCTCGAAATATACTCGTATCATTAAAATACAAATACGAGGTGTAGCCAAAAGAATATAACAAAATTAAAAAATTTTCAAAATTCAAAATTTTGTTACATAGTATTGGGGCCGTTTGTATGAAGCACAAAAATGATAGCATCCAAAAGCCCTAGCGCCTAAATAGCATTGCCCAAAAGTTCTAGTACCTAAAGTGTCGGCGTCCAAACGGCGGCACCCAAAAGTTAAGTGTATCATTCCATAATCTATGGTGCAAGTCATTTAAAATTCTTTTAATATTTTTTAGTAGTATTCGTGTTATCGATAATACTACCTGGAACCGGACGTAGACATTTTTGTTGAGTGAAAAATATTACTATCGATAGTAAATCACGGAAATTAAATCTGTGATTTAATTTGATTCGAGAAGGTAACACATCAACTGCTCGGTCGTTCACATATTAATAACTATTAATTAATTATTACAAGTTAATTACTATTTTTTTTTGAATATTTTATGTACAATTTATTTCATTTAAATCTTCTATGTTGCATAATACACTATATAATTAAATAAAAATAAAAATTTTTTTTTAAATTTCCTAAGTCAAAAATTTAAAAAAATATAATACTTTTTTTTTTCTAAAATCTTAACTTTGCAGTTGTATATTGTTAGTTTCATTGATACTACCGTTTAAACTTTTTACGGAAAATTAGAAACTTGTTCTAATAGAAACACTTAATAAATCATTAAGCTTCGTTCAATGCTTGGTACGCATTTGTAATGTTGAAGAAGAATACCTACGTATCGTATTCATAAATTTGTTTCACAAGGACCTGTAATTTTAGTAGTAGGAGATTTTAGATTTTATAAACATCGCGACACCACCACTAAGCGAATCATTTATCACGAAAGTAATTCATAATAGTGTTGTTCATTTAAAAATAAAATATTTTTACCGGGCTAAATTTATTGTTTAGATACTTCAAAATGTTGCAATTTTCGCGAGCAATTTTAAATTTTGAAAAACTATCAAAACCATCAATTTTCAGTTTTGAACGTAATCGTTCGCAGTGTGTAGTTACAAATATAGATGATATTTATTCGGACCAAAAAATTTGTGAAGATTTAAAACCATATTCCATGATTCCTGGCCCAAAGCCGATTCCAATTTTTGGAAACACTTGGAGATTAATGCCTATTATAGGCCAATATGAAATATCAGACACTGCTAAATTATCCAAGTTGTTTTACGAAAAATACGGAAAAATTGTTAAACTTTCTGGTCTTTTGGGAAGAGCAGATTTACTTTTTGTTTACGATCCAGATGAAATTAAAAAAATTTACCGCGACGAAGGACCAACGCCTTACCGACCAGCAATGCCATGTTTGGTAAAATACAAAAGTGAAGTTCGGGGTGACTTTTTTGGCGAATTACCTGGAGTTGTCGGAGCGTAAGTCTTGATATCAAATATTATTTTTTTTTATTTTAAGTTTTTAGTCATGGTGAACAGTGGAAAAAATTTAGGTCAAAAGTACAACAACCAATTTTGCAAATTCAAACTGTGAATAAATATATCGAACCTATAGAAAATGTAACAAATTTTTTTATTACAAGGTTAATTTATTATATTTTATAATTTTAGTTTTATTACTGATCTATTTTTTTTCAACTTTAGAATGATGGAAATGAGAGACGATAATAATGAAATGCCGGCCGATTTTGATAACGAGATTCACAAATGGGCTTTAGAATGTACATATTCTTATTTGAAATTGTTTTAATATTTAACAGAAAAATTAGATTTTCAATTTTTATTTATCGAACTTTTTTAGGCATCGGCCGAGTTGCACTAGATGTGCGTTTAGGTTGTTTGGATCCCAATTTATCACCGGATTCAGAACCCCAAAAAATTATAGAATGTGCAAAATATGCACTTCGAAGTGTTGCTGTTTTGGAACTTAAGTATCCATTTTGGCGTTACTTTCCAACCAAACTCTGGAATATGTACATAGCCAATATGAATTATTTTACCGAGTAAGTGATTTTCATATCATTTTTTCATTGAATTGAAATAGTTCTTTAGAATTTGCTGCAAATATATCGACCAAGCAACGAGGAGATTAAATTCCAAGACGCAACGGCAGGAAAAAGATTTATCGTTGATTGAAAGAATTTTGGCAAAAGAACCCGATCCGAAAATTGCGACAATTTTAGCATTAGATTTAATTTTGGTTGGAATAGATACTGTAAGTTTTTTATAGAACCCCAGGTGGGAAAAAATAATTTTTAATTTATATTTAAGATTTCAATGGCGATTTGTTCGATTTTGTATCAGTTAGCAACAAGACCAGAAGAACAAGAAAAGTTGCACGAAGAATTGAAACGAATTTTGCCCAACAGTGAGACTCCATTAAATAATAAATTACTTGACGATATGATTTACCTCAAAGCGTTCGTAAAAGAAGTTTTTCGGTAAAAAATGTTAGCAACTTTTAAGTTTAACATAAAATTAAAAAAATGCATTTTAGTGTTTATTCGACTGTTATTGGTAATGGACGAACATTACAGAAAGATACTACCATCATGGGATATCGGGTACCTAAGGGGGTAAGTAAATTAAAGATTTGTGACTACGACTCAATGACCTATTTTAATGAAGGTTCAAGTTGTGTTTCCTAATTTAATTACTGGAAATATGGAAGAATATGTAAAAAATGCAAGTGAATTCAAACCAGAACGATGGATCGACAAAACGAAAGACTATGCGGTTCACCCGTTCGCTTCGTTACCTTATGGTTTTGGTGCCAGAATGTGCCTGGGGAGACGTTTTGCTGATCTTGAAATTCAAGTGATGTTAGCCAAAGTAAGGCGGTTGTCATTATTACATAATTTTTTTTGCTGTACCTATAACTTTCTAGTTGATTCGTTCGTACAAATTGGAATATTTGCATAAACCACTGGATTACAAAGTCACGTTTATGTATGCACCAGAAGGCGAACTTAAATTTAAACTAACCAAAAGAACAAATTAATACGACTTATAAACTTATAAAAAATAATTTTTTTAATTTGAATATTTTAATTATTTTTAAAATTATAATTTTCAAAAACCAATGATGAAATATTTTACTTCCATTAGTTTGTTTAATAAGTGAAACTGCAAAGACCTGACTGCCTGACCCTGTCTGGCACATCAAATTTTAATTTTAATTTTTTTTTTAATTGTAATATAATTTATCACTGTGATAGGCATGCGATGTATTTAGTAATAGCAGGTAGGTACTCAAGTACAATTATTTTTAAATTATGAAATTATTTATGAAAGCAGTTATAGGTACATACCATAACATTTACTTTGTTTTTATTATTTTAAATGTTTAATTGCTTAAATATTTGACAACTTAAAATGTTTATATGCATTTTTAAGATTTTTATTCTAATGTTTAATCCTCCGATTTTTGCATTCGGTTTTTATCAATTTTTATATATCGCGTATTAAAAATCGCCCAAGTAATCTAAATTTGGTTGGATAAAAATTGTTATTTAATTATAAATATTTTAAATAACTTCATGAATAATTTCAATATCACAACTTAAAAATAGAATTAAAATACAGGTAAGTATGACATTATTACACAATTTTTTTACTATTAATACTTTCTAGTTGATTTGTTGCTACAAATTTGAATATTAGCATATACAACTGGATTTGGATTACAGAGTCAATTTCTTCTATATTTTCAGTCATTTGAAATTTCTTCACGCACTTTCTATTAGTAAAAATTTAATGAGAAAATAATTATAACATTTTTTACAAACTTTATATACCTATACATATTAAAATACTTTAGTGTCCATATGGTTAATTATTTTATTGTAATGCTGGCGACAGACGACACTAAAGTAGTTTAAAGCCAACCGCAATAAAAAATTTTAATTTTACGTCTAAAGAAAAAATAGCAGAAAAATTGCTTTCCGCTTCTTCTTTCGACAGGATCACCACGAAAAGTCCTATCTTTATGCCTTGTTCAATGTTCAATTTTTTGAAAAACAGACTTTTTTAAAAAAACAATTGTTTTACTTTAGTGCCGAAAAGTTTAAACTTTTTATCAATTTTATTCTAATAAATCAATAGTCCAACGCAATTATGAATTGCATTTCAAAACTGCTAGAATTTATTCCGCTTGAATAAATCATTAAAAATTTGAAAAAAAAATTTATATTGTTATTTTGTGTCTTGTTATTTAAGTTATAAAGTTGTCTAATTTTTTATTTATAAAATAGTGAAATGTTTTATAATTACCTATTCAAAATAACCAAAAAATAGTTTAACGAGAATTATTTATAAATACAAATTTGCGAATTTGTATTCTTCTTTTAACGTCAAGGCAGTCATTGAATATTAAATATATAATATAAATATATAAAAAATATAACGTATTTGTTGCATTGTTCATTGATTAAAATAAATTGTTGTGCTATTGCTTTTATAATGATATAATAATGAAGGCTGAAGGGTTCAAGTTTATGCAGTGGCGTAACTACCAGTATTCGATGTGTTCGATAGAATTCATGTGAAAGCTCGGGCTTGCAAGAAGCTCATCACGACTTATCTATCACGAAATAATACTCTTATATTTTATTTATAAATGTGAGAATGTTATTATAAAAATGGTTAAAAAATATTACACAGAACAGATATCTGAACAAAAGAAATCCTTATTTAAAATTAACCATATCGGCCTGTGAGATATTTTTTCATATTATTATTATCATTAAATACATATTTCTGAATTTTGTTTTTTTTTACCTAGAATTTGTTTTACCAAAAAATTCTTAGAGGAATTTTTAATAAAATTAAATAACAATATTCCAATATTCCGATAAAAATGTTCTTCTAAAAGGAGAAAAAATTGGTAAAGTAAGTTGGAATGAGTGTGGGTATTTAATTGAAAAATTATTCTGAAATAACAAAAATAGGGGTTATAATTTATAATAATAAGTTAATGACGTCATTACTTAAAAGCAAATAATGTTAAGAAATTAAATTTTTTATGTAAAAATGTATTTTATAAAATAAAATTCAAATGTTCGATGATATTGTCTATTAAAAAATATTATTGATTTACAATATATGGGTCATTCCTTATTGATGGGATAGAATTTTTACAAAATTGACTTTGATGTCTCCGATTTTGTTATAATTTTTTTACAGTCTCTGTAACAAAAATAGTAAGCTAAGTATACGAATGAAAAAATTTTGACATCCGTAGTAACAAGGCGTTAAAGTTTGATAACATAAATCTGAAATAAATCTAAAAAAAACTTCTTTAGGCTCGACTATAAACATAACTGGACGACAATGCAACGGAAATGCGTTACGGCAATATGACGGTATTATTTTTCAATTAATAACTAATAACATAGGTGTAACAAAGACAAACTGAAATAAATTTGTCATAAAGGTGTGAATTTAAAAATACGGTATGTCGAAAATAATAATGATACTCAATATATGCGTTAAAAAAAGATAGTTACATTAGCTCCTAGCGTGCATAATAATTATAATGAAAGTAGTTTCTATTGTAAAATTGTGACTGTCTGTCAAGTTTGTTTATAATTTAAGGTTATATTCAGATTTCATTCGAATTCATACTTTGGTTTGCTCGATTTTCTATTGAATAAAAATGATTTGACAACCATTTGAATTTCCTATTTTTATATTTTTATTTTTAACTAAATCGTCATCTGTCCTAATGCCAAAAAGTTCGATTTCAATTGCGTGTGACGGTTACACGCATTTATTATTCTATAGAATAATAAATGAATAATAAATAATAAATCCTTATAATAGGCTTCTTAAAAAATTCTTTTTATTGCATATTTATTAAATTTAACGTTAACGAAAAATTCAATTTTTTATATGCAATTTTACATTTTATATGCAATTTTATTATTTAGGGATGATTTTCGGATGAACTTCGTATTAAAAAATTTTGAAAAAAATGTGAGCTTATTCGTCGCATAATTCTCAATAACATGAAATTTCAGGATGAAGATTTGATAAACGCTATATTAAAACAATGAAAGATTTAGAAAGGATAAAGCTCGAGCGATGCTTTTACATATAACATTAAAAAATTTTAAACACATCCATGGCAAATCAATTTATTTCACATAAAATTACAATCAGTAAATTGCAAATATAAATTTTTACCAAATCGTGTGATGTTTGTTGAGCTTCCATAGTTAAATATTGGGAAAATGGTTGAGATTGCGGTCAAATGAAACAATTTAATTGTCCGACATTTCGGGATCTTTAATGTCCCTTTTTCAAGGCTACATATTGTAGTGGTATTCTCTAAAAAATATTGGAAGAAGCCTTTACTATCTTTTCTTTAGCTTACCTCGGTCAGCTTTCTAATCGTCGGTAGCATTGAGCTCTACTCTAATAGAGTCGGTTCCTATGGCAGTTACGGCAACAATTAAAGTTTTCCTTGTTACAGAAAAATTTCTGCGTCGTTGCGCCAATTTTAGTTGTAATGACTATTTCACTCAGCTGTCATTAGACCAATAGAATGAAAAAACAACGAAACATTCAACCAATAGCAATCGAATTGCAGCGACAATTTTTTCAAATTTATTTTAAAGCAAATATAAGCGACAATTTTTTTTATTAACTTCAACATTTAAATAATACATATTATGATCTACTTATTAGCGTAAAAAAATTGTGCTTTCAGCACTAACTCAAATTATAAGTTTGTACATTCTATAAATCTAAAAATTTCTTAATTTGTAGATTTATAAATTCAAATAATACTAAAGAAAAATTACAATTTGAATTATTCTTGAAAGCACAATTCTAATTTCGTCATATTTCTTGAAATGCAATGGGCGCTGAACTCACTTTCCGTTTTCTGATTGAATTTGTAATGCTTTTTTTGCATCTCGTGCATCTGGAGCGCCTTAAATACAATATCACTGAACGGATTGACATTTATATTATATCCAGAAAAATATTTTTCTTGTATTAATTTTACAACGTGTGCTTTACAACTCGTTCTTTGTAATCATTTTCATCGGTTTTGCGCATATTATTATAACACCAGTCAACCAATATAAGCACCAGATTTTCCATTGTTGCAATTTATAATTTTTCTCCAAGCAAAACTTATTAAATTGTTTCCAACTGATGATTTTGATTTTTTGTATTTGTTAGCACAAGATTCTCAATTTCGTTCTTAGTATTTTGCAAATTATTTGCACCAAAACGTTTACTGTACGACATCTTTATAATTAAGATTGTTTTATATTGTCATGACAAACATAATCAACGATACATTGATTTTTACTTTTAATTAATTATTTATATTAACCTTCTATTTTATTCGTGAAATAGTCTAAATAAATATCCTCTCGTGCATTTCAAATTAGTAGACAATTTTTTTTCGCTTTTCACTTATGCGTTTGTTGCTTTAGGGCAATTTTCCCTCCTCTTCGAGTCGGGAAAATTGCAAAAGCAACAAACGCATTCGTGAGCTCAAAAAAATTGTCGACAATTTGAATGCACTTGGGATATTGTATATGATAATTTTTTTTTATCTCAAAAATAATTACTAAATCAAATCCAAACCTAAATAAATGTTTAGTAAAATTTGAATTGTTTTTAAAGAGAACAAAGTTTCGTTGTTAGCGTTATCCCAATCGCCTTGTTATCACTTTCACACATTCGCACCGAGACGGTCATTAGCCTAGTTTGTTAGATGAATAACTGCTGACGTTAAGGTACCCGGTTCGAATCCGGGAAGTGTCTAAACTTTCTTATGATCGTCTCCGTGCTTCGGAGGGCACGTAAAGTCGGCGGTCTCCCTGAGTTGATGATTGCCACCGTCAACTATTAAAAAACAGGGTTACTGGCATTCCCCAATCCGGCCTAAGCAACCGTGGGGTCTAAATGCTGAAACACTTTCTCGATAGAGAAAGAGGCTGGTAGTCCAGCAGTGGACTGAAGAGGCTGATAATGATGAAAAAAAATGATGACATTCGCTCGTACAAATATAATTTTTAATTTTCCAATCTTAATTTTGCCAAATCCAATTTACAACTTTCAACTTATTTCTATCCAAATTAACCAAATTAATCAACGCACTACCTTTCGGTAGCAACTTATCAAAAATTATTCTAAATTAACTTCAAATCTCAAAAATAATACTTCCATAATAGCGCAATAATGCATTCGCATCAAATCAATATATTTAAATCAATTCAAAATATTACTCACAATCTCAAAATGACAAAATCTCGTATCAAATATCAAATTCAGCGGGCATACAAAATTTCGCACCCGCTGTCGGCCATAGTTGGCCAAAGAAGCCTTTATCTCTATTTTTCGCCCCACTCTGCACTTTTACCAATTCAAACGTTTAAAAATGAAATTAACAAATTTTTACAATTTATCACAGGGTGGGTCGAAATATTTTGTTTCACGACAATATACAGAAACAAACAAAATAAAATTAAAATACAGATAAAGTTAACAATACAGAGAAGAGTTTTACAAAAACAAAAACATAAAAGTAAAAATAGGGATAAATAACAATGACAAAACCAAAATGAAGGAATATAGAAGAAAAATAATTATTATATAAACAAATGAAAAACGAAAAAATTAAAAATAAACGTAAAAGAAAATATTGAAAAACTTTCAAGAAAGAATACTAACCCAAGAGGAGAAAAATGGAGGTTAGAAAGCCACTTTACCTGTATTTTAATTTCATTTTGTTTGTTTGTTTATATGTAACCTTGAAAATGGGACATTAAAGAAAAAAAATTGTTTTATTTGACCGCAATCTCAACCATTTTCCCAATATTTAATAAATTTGTACCGTTTAAAAATTTTTAGTTTTTATTATATAAAAAAGAAAATTGTAATCAAATTAAAATTCAAAACTTAAAACTAATACTTTCGTAATCCACACTTTCGTGTCCACAGTGCTTTGCTATATAATGTTGAAAAATCCAAAAATCCAAAAAAATCAAAAAAAAAATTTGAATTATCTTTTTTGTTGTACCCAAAATAAATTTATTTATACTGTACAATTGAGAATTTAATTTTTTTAAAGTCTTTTTTAACTAATCTATTTATTGTTTGTAATTACCGCTGAACCAGAACTAACATTATTTTAATTTTTAACATGCAACAGACACAAACAGAAATAACCGGTAACTATAAATTTTATAAATTAGGAAAAAACCATATTATACCTAATATTAATTACAGCGAATTAAAATTTTATGTTGATTAAATTTCCGACATGGAAATTTACTTGTGCTCTGAACTTGAACGGTCACTTACGAAAATTGTTTTTATTAAATTTGAGGTACTTATACTTTCTATAAATTTTCTAGTATGTTCTATTTGCTTTAAATTAATATTATGTCGGTGTACTAGACTGTATTAGACTACATAGAAATTTACTGTCACAATAATTATATTTAATTTCAGGATGTTTTATGAAATTAAAATCGCGTTATTGGTACCATAAACAATGGAATGTGTTTGCACAGCGTGCAAATTATCAACACTAAAAAGCTTTAAATTGCACAATATTATACTTGAGTAGAGCAGTGAAATAAAAAACAAATTCCATTATTTGTTTTCTTATCTTTTTTTTGTTTGGTGATTATTCATAGGTAGCCAGAGTAAAGAAGCAAAGGCAAAGAAAAATAATATATTTTTTGGCAAATACATATAATTAAAAGTAAACATATTAAACGGTATATTTAAATAATTTTGCTTCTTCTCTCATGCAGGGTTCCTCTAACAACAAGAACAAATAGGCTATAGCGGCAGGGGGTCAGTTTGTCGGGTAGCAATTTTGCTTGCACTTTTATTTTGAAAGGGGGCACATTACTGTCAGTAGTCCATGAGCTCAAAATATCTTAGAACGGCTCTGAACTTATGTACATAATATCAACCTTTAATTAAAACTTATTGTCAAATTTGAAAATCATGAAAACATTACATCATTACCGAAAAAATAATCTTTTTAAAACAGAAAGTAAATAATATGTGAATAATTGATTTTCAGGGTCTTACTTGTGACTTTTGATGGATGTCCTATGTATTTTTAATGAATCATGTGCTACGCATAATAATTAGAAACTTTAATTTATTTAAATAAAATATAAACCACTGCAGGTACAACAATAAACCAAACGTAGAAATAGAAATACTTCACTGCAGAATATTATTGATATCAATTAATATTCTACAGTAGAGTGTTTCTATTTTTATATTAGAAATATATTGCTATGAAAAATTTCGTAGATATTTTTCAAATATTAATTTGCCTCGGGTTAGCCCTGGATTGCGGACACCTTGGATAATTTTAGGGCAAAGGGTTCTAGCGACTTCAAAAATAAAAAAATTTCTTATCAAATTTAAATAAACCTTATTTTCAAAAAATATTTCCAAAAATAAATGCAATTCAGATATAAAACCAAATTATTTCCTTAAAAGGTTCGAAGTTACGATTTTCGTATTCCAAAATGTCGGCTTATCTACCTCGCACGTTCTTTCCTTCAAAAGCAATAATTTTTAATTTTTCCAATTTTTAACACAAATCAAAATTTTAATTCGAACTATTCTCTTTCCTAATCAATCATCCAAATCAATATACTCCCAGTAAGTAGCGAAATATAAAAAAATCTTATATCAAATTTGAAATATGCAAAATTGTTACTCACAACTTTAAAAATATTACAAAATCCCAAAATAATTCACATAGCCAAAACTTAACGACCGGCAGCCATCTTCGCGAAAAACCTTGAGCTTTCGTCGATTCACCCCCACCTCTCAAATTTTTTAAGTTACAATTTAAACTTCATAAAACAAAATTTTCTTTAAAATGCACAGGGTGGGTGCGAATCCATTTGAAACACGACAATATCTTAATTTTTATCATAAAATATTTAATAATTGCACTTTTTAATTATTTGTGATAATTTCTATCTATTGAATTTTATTTAAATCAACATCAAACAGTTATTATTTTTTCTATTTTTAATTATTTATTTCTTCTTCTTCTTTCTTACATGGTTTAGGACTGTTGCCTGTTCCGACTTCACAAGTCTCGCCAACGCTTTCTAGGGCGGCCAATATCCCTCTTTTCCTTTGGGTTGTAAGAAAGCATTTTCTTCGGAATTCTTTTGTTTTCCATTCTGTTCAGGTGTCCTCTCCAATTTTCTCTATATTCTGTGATTTTTTCTTAAATCGAGAATATTTGTAATTCAGCCCGTATGTCCTCATTTCTTATTAGAACCAGTCTTGTACATCCTTGGTTCTTCTCAGGAACTTTAAAATTTATTTTTAATTTTAAAATAAAAATTATTATTTTTTAAGGTTCTAGTATCGACAGTAACAGCCCCGAGCCGAGGGAACATTTGAAAATACAACTTTCCCGACGAAAAATTTTTTCAACAAGATTATTTAATTATATTTCACAAGTTAAAAAATTAATTTATAAGGGAATGTCGTCAGGGTTGGCCACCCTTTTAACTTTTGCCCATAACTTCCGTGTAAGAAAGAATTTTGTTGATTTAAGCACATGATCAGAAAGATCTAGGAATAAAGTTACTTTCGAGGCAATCGCAAATTGATTGGGTAAAAAATAGAAAACTTATGCGAGAATTAAAAAAAAAATGTTGTCAAGGTTGGCCCACCGTTGAGAATTGTCAAATTTATGCAAAAAAATTAACTGGATGAAATATTAAACCAAATTAATTTTATTTTTATTCGATTGAGTAAAACTTTACAATATAATATCGCAGAGAACTGATTTACATGGCACATAATTCCGAACCACCGTTTTGGCAAATAAAATAACTCCTTGCCATTTTGGCACTTCTCAAATGCACTTTTTTTGCATTTAATGCATACAATAGAGTTCAGGCGACAAAGCATTCGCTTCCAAGCGATGTTGCATTTACTATCGTGGTTTTTTTGCAACGGTCCAACCTTGACAACAACTTCCATCACCACATCGCGTCACACTACATCCAAACAAGTAGCGAAATTGAATGTTTCCCTTGAATAATTTTTAAAGACTATCCACATAACACATTTTAGATTTAATGTTTATATTAAAATTGATTTTTACATGTTATATGAAATTGAAAAATATTAAAGTTATTTTTCAATTCCTATAACATGTAAAAATCAATTTTAATATAAATATTATCACATGTTAATAACTTTTACCATTTTATCGATTTAATGTTTATTAAACATTTTAATTTAATTAACGAATTAATGTTTTTCCTCCAAGTTTTCATGCTCTATTTGCAGCTGCTGGAAAATTTTTTTTGTCTTGGTTCAGTGTATGAGTGCACAACACGTTTCAACATTACCCTCCGAAATTAGTAATAGCACGAAAAGTTCGTTGTCATTGAGGGGTGTTTTGCCACACTCGCACATAAGTGGTTTCAGTGATCTACACTGAAAAATCGCAGTGAGCCGACCTAGACGACGGGCCAACCCTGACAACATTCCCCTATAGTATTTTGCTGCTTATTCTAAATTTTTAGACGTAACTATACGGTGCGTAGATGATAAACTGGGCAGAAGCCAAGGTGACTTACAAGGGAATTACTAATGGAATGTTTTCTCGTTGCCTTCTTCATCGCCCACAGATTTAGAACTTCAACCTGCACATTTTCAAGTGTTATTTTAGTAAAAACCCAATTTGACCCTGATTTAGAGATTTAAATCTTTAAAACAAAACACCTTGTGATCCATGTTTTTGTTTACAAATGAAAAACTAGCAAACAAAAGTTATGATTTTTAAAAAGCCTTGCTACATGACAGACGGTTTTAATCTTGTCCACGATTTCACGTAAAAATCAAAATTTTTCTATAATAAAAATAAAGTTGATCATCATCATCATCATCTGCTTCAAGGATTAGGCCTGTCGGCCTGTTCCGACTCAAGTTGATAAAATCACAATTAAAAACAGCAAAATATCTATTTGATACCTTTAGAAAAAAATTTAATTACAAACAGTTAATTAAATTAAAATAGTGCTATTTTACATTATATTTTACATTACATTTATATTATATATTTTATTTTATTTTTTCTTTGGAAATACACTTCATCTGTTGCTGAACTTTAACTTTAAAGGTCCATTTGGCGTATACATGGGATGGACGTAATAATCTAATGGTTTGTGATGGTACTCCACTTTATAAGACTGAATTATCTGTAAAATATGCATTTAAAATATATTAGAAAATATTTTACTTTCGCAGAAATTACTTTAGCTATCAGAATTTGAATTTCCAATTCACTGAATCTTCTTCCAAGACACATTCTTTTCCCAAAACCAAATGGTAAAGACGTAAAGGGATGAAATTTTTTTTGATTTTCTTCATATTCATTACTCGACTTCAGCCACCGTTCCGGTAGGAACTGCTTGCTTTTGTGGAAGTATTTTTCCAAGTTGCTAATAACACAATGTTGAAAAACAACTTGAACCTACATCAATAATAAATTTTTACATAAAAGGTAAAATGATCGTTTTATAAATAAAAATAATTAATGAAAAATGCAACATTTTCATCACATAAAAACAGAAATTTATTTGAAATTTTAGCGGCGTTATTTGAAATTTCACTTTCGGTTGATATTTTGCATAACAATGACTATCGAAAGTTTAATTAACGAAAGAATTTAATTGGTTCAAATACGTGTAGAGAAGAAGTACTGCAATAGAAACAATGTCGAGTTGAAACAATCAAATAGCCAGTGCCGTAACTAGACAGATAGAACAGGTGCAATCATACTGGGCCCAGGACAAAGGATGCCCGAAATGAACAGACAAATATACATTAGATTTTGAAGTCATTTGCTAAAATAATATGAACATGGATTGATTTTAAGAAAATTTTATTTAGTTTTATAAAGAATCACAACTCTTTTACTTACTCCTTTGGGTACATTGTAACCACCAATCACGCAATCACGAGAAACGCAACGACCATTTCCTATTACAACCGGATACAATCTAAAATTCAAAATCCTTCAAAAAATGATACTATAAAATTAATTTTGTACCTCATGGTTTCTTTAATGCAAGCTTTTAAGTAGGCCATAGATTCCAGCTTTTCAATGCAAAATGCATCTTCCTTAGTATCAAATATTTTATTAATTTCTTGGTAAAGATTTTCCTGTTTATCTTGGTTTAAAGCAAGCTGATACAAAATTGAAGCTACCGCATTTGATGTCTGAAAAAGAATAATTTTTTTTGGTACCATATGCAATACATAAGCGATCAACTTGGTTAAAGCCAAGATGACTGGTTAGGGAATATAATTAATAGGACGATTTTCCGTTGTTTTCCCTAATACTTAGCCCATAGATTAATATTGGGCTTTAAATCAATTTTTTGTAAGTATTCCGTAATACGCAGTACCGTACTATGCAGACCCCGATTTCTCAAATTCCTTATGAGACGTAAATGAAATACATAAAATAAAAAAAATTTACAATTGCGTCTAAAAGTATTAAATATTCGTTTATCCTTTGATTGTGTGACTTTAATCTAAGGTTTTCATCGGTTTACAGAAAATAAATAATTAGGATAGTGGCTGAAATCCCTGGTGATGGGTTCAAAATATTATTATTGATAAAAAAAAATTTAAATATATACGTTGGTTATTTATGCAACTTGTTATACATAAGTCCGTTAAATTTGATAGATGTAAATGCTTGCCCTGTTTTAGCGCCTGTGCTCTGAGTGTTGACAGCAAACCTTACTGTTGCTGAATTGCTGAATTTTATTTTTGCTTGACTTTTTTTTTTTAATAAAAATATGTATTACTCACCGTATCAATTCCAACAAGAAACATATCTAACGCTAACACGGTAGCCGTTTTTGTGTCATTCTCCATTTGAAGAATCCGTTGAAGAATGGATGCTTTTTCTATTGATTCCGATTTTGATAAATTATTCAGAGCTTTGTTAACATGACCCAAAGTGATTCTGAAAAATAATATTTTTATTTGATTTTATTTTTGCAACCCCTGAAAAAAAATTTTTTTTTTTTACTTACTCTGTTATTGTGTCAAGTGCGTTTATGTATTTCTTAAATGTTGGAGTACTGAAAATTTTCCACAAAGGAAACTTCAGTTCGAGTATTGGTACATTAATAAAAAATGTTGTTAAAGCATCTATCAGCTTTTGTGTATCAGGATTTGCGTTATCGTCCAAACAACCCAAACGAACGTCTAATGCAATTCGTGCAATTGCTGAAAACTTTTACTTTAGGAAAAATATCACAAATTCATGAAGATAAAAAACCTTCTAAAGACCATTTATGTATTTCGTTTAGAAAATCATCTGGCATTTCGTTTGCATCATCTTTAAGTGTTTGAATTCTAAAATATTATTTTAATATTAGTTTACGTAATGAGTGGGAAAAGGAACTAAGTACTCAGTTCAGTAACTTTTTCCCATACGTCGCGTGAGTTTTATCTAATTTTGCCTTGAAAAATTTATTTGACCGAGTTGATTTAAACACGATTTTTGATTTCCGAAATTGGATAAAATTTATTATTTCGTCAGAAAAATAAAACTTACTTGTTTACAAATTCAACAGCAGTTTCTTCTATTGGTTTTACATACATCTTAGCAATTCTTGGTTGCAACATTATTTGAGTAACTTTTGATCGAAATTTTTGCCAATTTTCTCCATGTCTTTCAAAACATAAGTTGTTTATTTAAAATAAAAAATAAAGGTTAACAATATTACTTACACGGCAATAATCCCTGCATTGCTCCCATTGAAGAAATCCTTTTTGTAAACATGTTTATAAAAGTTAAGCGATGGCATGGAAGGCCGCAAGGGCATAATATCTTCTTGCCTGAAAACTTTTTCGATTTCCACGGGATCAAACAAAAATAGTAAATCTGGTTTTCCCAACAATCCGCCAATTTTAACCACATTTCCATATTTTTCGTGCAGCTTTTTAGACACTTTATCTACATGTTGAATTTGATAATCTCCTACGAAAAAATTTTGAGTTTCATTTTCACAATTTTTTATCAAACAAACCAATGTACGGCAAAAACCTCCAGGTATTTCCTAAGAAAGGCACAGGTTTAGGACCAGGAATGCATTCGTAAGGTAAAGCTTCTTTAGAAACACTTTCGCGTTTTAACTTGTTAATTTCGGGAATATTCAAAACAGAAGATTCTGGATAGTAAAATCGTTTACATTGGCTTATACCTTTCAAAGTTTTCATTATAAAACTAACTAATATATAAAATTTACAAAATGCGAACCGTAGAAATTATGTTCCCTTCCACCATATCCTTTCAATTGTCAAATAATAACAAAGCGTAAAACACGCAAAACATTGAAATAAAATTGTTAGAGCTCCTCTTGAACTAAATTTGATTATAATTGTTTTTATACGTAAATTAAATAGAAAGCTGTCGTTTAGTTAAAGAACACAAACATTAATTTTACCTAAGTACCTATTATTTGCATGTACTATTTAAAAATTGCTAAAAAAGATGTCAACATTTTCAATATTTGTTTTTGCTAATAATTATTTATTGCATATTTTATTCCAAGTTAAATTATTTTTTGTATTAAAAACTTAATTCTAATGTAGTTAAATTAATTTTTTATTAAGAAATATAATTCTCGCTTCAGCAACATACGGTGTAAATTTTATTTTAATTATAATTAGACCTATTAATGATAAAAAAATTTCAACTGAAATTAATTAATTAGAATTAGAGTTAGTAAGATTTAAATTTTTAAACGGAATATAATAAATTATATCTATGCCTAATTATATAATTAAATTGTTAGAATAAATTTTAATTCATTTAAATTTAAAATTAAAAACAATTTCAAAAATTTAAAATTAAAATCAATGAAGTCAAATTGAATTACTTGTAGTAGTAATAACTAAAATTATTGAATACCATTGTCATAATCTAATTGATGAAATTTTCCAGTTTTTCCTTAGTTCTTAGTAAATATTTCCTTTTATACTTACTTATTACTATTATATTGCAAAAACGATAAAGTCTCTTATTATTAGTTTCTAAAAGAAACCGCAATAGCGATGTTAATATACCATAAAGTAAAGAGCTAACTTTCCATTAAAAATAAATTCTAAATTATTAGAAGCTGTACTAAAACATAAGAAAATTGAGTTTCTAATCATTAAGGCAGTTTGGTGGGATTCAAAAAATTGGTGGTCACTAGCCATAAATAAAAATTAGAAACCGTATAGCAGAAAATTAGCAAACCCAAAAATTAAAAACCAAAAAAATATATAATCTTAACAAAATGAACTTTAATTTTATCAATACAGCCAAGCCCAAAAACTCAATACAAGAATCCTCAGAAAAAATTAATATATCGGTTATAAACTTAGAAAAAAATATACTATAATATTTTGAATAAGACGAGAAATTTGAGTAATTGCTGCTATTTTGATTCTGCACGGATTTTTAAATGGTAGCCTATCCAAAACGATTTTTTCTGACATCATTTATAATCACTAAAAGTAGTACATTCCATTCAAAAAGTGCAATTTCACGCGAATTGAACCAATAACAGAAATATCCACGAATATAATATCTACTTAAAAAAAGTATTCATTTTAATAATTCAATAAATAATTACCTTTTTTTTTACTATAGGAAATGTTAAAGTGCTTAACTGAAAATTATAGAACAAGTGACACTTTAATCGCAAAAGTAGCAAAACAGCAAAAATACTAGGTAAAGTAGTACTGTATTTTTCTGAAATTTTTATTGCAATTAGTTTTAAATAATATGGTTATATAATATTTGATTTAAATATTATTATTTTTTTAAAATAAAAATGATCGAATAATAATTTAATTAATTTTACAAAAATAAATTAAACTAACGTCAATAATTTAATTAACATTATTAAAATATTGAAAAGTCATAATTTATTATAATCATTTTTATATTGTTTTCTGAAAAAAATTAAAATACTAAAAGCTATATAAGGTCTAAGACAATTTTTTTTTTATTTTTAGTTATGTAATAAATAAATTTACCTAGTGAAGTTTATAAAATGTCCAACAAAAATGTTAATTTTTGAAAATTGACTAACTTCACTAAGTAATCAAAAATTGTTATTTAGGTAATTAGCCAATCTGGAAATGAAAAAACCCCACCTAAAGCATGTATTTAAATTATTTTTGCAATAATTTAAAAATCTAATAAATAAATAATTAGTAAGTATAGGGAGCGTCTATTAATTATGTAAGAATAATTGATACTTGAAAACCCCACCAAACTTGCGTAAAAATTATTTTGAAAACAAACTCCGCCAACCTACATAATTAAATTATTCTTAAATTCTTTACATATACAATTTATACAGGGTAGAAATCTCAAATTTTTTACAATTTTTAAGAAAATTGTTTTACCAAGAATTATTTTATGTTTTAAAATATATTCAAAAATGTAAAAAATCTTTTTGATTAAAATATTTTAGATTTGTTAACAAAAATAGTGTTATATTGTCCCAACAACAATTTTCCTTCCCATGAGCCCACCAGATACACTACCGTATTCCAATGTCCACGATCAATCTACGACGAAGGTAAAAAACTATTGCATTAATTTATTACATTTCTCCATTATCAGCAAACCCGAAATGTTGAAATTGTGCTTGAGGTTGAAATGAAAAACTATTTTCCTCTTGCGGGGAAGAACAGTCTTTCCTCTACACCAGTGGTTCCCAAAGTGACCTACATCGACCTCCAGGGGTCGACGACGATCTGCAAGAGATCTATGTCAGCGAAAAAAAATATTGGGGGTCCATGAATTAAACCTAACTAAATTGATGCCAAATATTGAAAATTTGTTAACAAAGTATCAGGTTCATCCCTCCAACTAAAAACATTAATTGTTTGCTAACAGAAACAGATAACAGATAATAGAATAATCAAACCTAACAAAATGTTAAAATAATAAAAATTTTAACTGCTAAGTAAAGAATATGTTTCTACTTCATATTCCTAAAGTTTAGGGGTAAAAGATTCATATTCACTTACTTAACCTAAAATTTCATTTAAACACGTAAATTCATTTAGTTTGGTTATTTGGTAAGCACAACATTTTTTAAAGTTTGGTTAATTTCTTGATTTTTTAAAATTAAAAAAAATTTTTTCAATTTTGTTTGGTATATTTGCTCTCACTTCTTGTTATTTTTACTGTTATACATGACTGATGATTGCAAATAATCGTGAAATAAGGGCCTTTATATTATGTTACAGAGTTTTTTATTTTTAAGTAATTTTTATTATTTCTTTAGCGTAATTTTTTCAGAATTCTATTTTCTTGTTTATTATAATATTCTAAGTTCAACCCTGTTAAATGTGAATTATTGTCATTTTAGTGTTTTTTAAATATTATATTTTCTTTGTAGTATGTATTCTTTACTTAGCAGTTAAAATTTTTATTATATTATATATTATTAGGTTTGATTATTCTAACACCACATACTACTAAATACCACAAAAATACTTTAAACTTTTTTAAGTTATTTTCTATTAACAGATAATAAATTTTAATTTGGTATCTTTTAATTTTGAATACCATGAAGTAGGGGGTCTATCCAAAATCGAAAAACATGGCAAAGGATCTACGGAACAAAAAAGTTTGGGAACTCTTTGGTGTAGTGTTATAACTAGCTGATGAAAAATGAACCTTTCTTGGTAAGTCCAGCTCTTCAGAAAAAAACACATAAAAATAACATATTTATTTACATAATATCAAAGATCAAAAAAATACAGATGTGTATTGTGATTTCACTTGTACAATTATTGGTGAAGATGTCCTCCCTGAGCATACGTAAAAAATTATATCAACTACTCAACACTTTGTCATGCACGTTGTCGAACATACGTTGAAGGTCACGTAAAATATGCAACACATAAAAAAATCACCCCAACTGCTTTCTTAAAAATTTCAGATCCACAGATTAGAAGTAATAAAAAACTTACTCGCCACGATAGCTATCGATGAGTTTACATACTCCAACTTATACAATCAATACCTCTAAACCACGAGTCTGGTAGAAAAAAGTTTGTAAATATTAATAATAACGAATTGAATTCCTCCTGCACTTGATGGTTGCAATATCAAAGTGAAAATTGGAAAGTAAACAAATTTTCCCCTTACTTCTAATAGTCAATTAAAACGGATATTGGGTATGAAGGGAAGTAAATCAAAAAAAAAAGTGAAAAAAGTGACAAAGTGAAAATTGTCGCATAATAATCGCTCGACCTTGGGCAACCTTGGAGAACAAGGCCATATTCAAACCAAACAAAATAACAAAGTTTTGTTACAATGTATTATCGCCGTATTTATATCATGGTTTACTCTATTTCATAGTTTATCTCAAGTCGAGGTATACGTGAGAATGGAAAATTCTTTATGAGAATTCTGAAACCGGTCATGCACTGTCTACTATCTGTATGCATGCTTATGCCAAAGACAATGTTTCTATGATAGCTTCCATGTTAAGAGTTGAATAATTTTATTAGTTTAAATTGATTTCAATTTGAACATTATTTTTTCTTATTATTTACGGGTTTAACCAAAACAATGTTTACAAAAATTATTTGGAAAATTTATTGTTCCTGACATTATACCACGATGTGTACTTTATAAACTACTAACTATATTTAACTTTTTTTCTAATTATTATTATTAATACAAAGTAATATTTAACATATTATTAAAATTTAGGTTTGCACACATGTGAATTGTTCATTAAATTGTTATTTTTTTTAAACAATAGGAACTATCAGGACATCTATTTTTTATAAATAAAACTTTTTAAATAATTGCATAGAAAACTATTGTAATATAAATTACATTGCGTTGTAATAAAGTCAACTAAAAACAATTTTTGTTTGCATTTTCTGGTTGAAAGCTTGAATCAATTTTGAAAGACTTCTTAACTCTTAAAATTGCAAATCTTGGTGGTTGTTCAAAAAAATCGTCCTGAGCTGAAAGATTGTAGGGGGTAAATTGTGAAAACTATTCACCAATAATAATAAATTAAAAATTTAATAAAACTAAAACGCTAAGAAATTAAAATTTTAATTTACAGTTTTATTTACATAATAATATTCAAGTCTTCTTATAGTAATATTTTCAATTTTTATTTTCAAATCGTCACAGCACTCAAACTATAGACATTTTTGTGCTAACGTTTTTTTAAAAAATCTTAAATTCTTCACAAATTATAATATGGCAAAGAAATATTTAGAAAAAATTAGCTTCCTTTCTAATTGAAAATTTAAACGGCTACAATTTAAAATTTTATATTTATTTAAAAAAAACTGGTAACAGATTCACAGGAGAAGCAAAAGTGTTTACCTTGCTTAGGCAGTTCCAAAAGCGGCTTTCTAATTTGTCAAAAATTAAAAATGTTACCCGAGGGTTATAAACGATAATATCGATAGTCACTGAAATTCCTGATGGTGTGAACAAAATTAAAGTAAATTAAAGTAAACAATAATTGTTAAATTTTTTTCATTTTAATATTTTTCAAAATAGAAAAAAGTTCAAATACCTGCAGCTTTAATTAATTTATTTTCACCCGTTTTGTTGAACATTTGTCCTACATAAGAAGAAGTGTTTACATTTAAACCATAAAACAATATACAAAAATTGTGAATAAACTTAAAAATATATTTAAATTTTGTAATTACATTTCTTAAATTTTTTCTTATTCTAGTCATTCTAAATTAACATAGTGTTAATATACTAGAACATATTATATATAAATTATACACTCAAACTTATCCAATTTTAAGCTCGAGAGACCAAAAAAAATTACGAATTAACGACAAATTCGAAATAAAAACGTTCGAATTAACCAAGTTTGACTGTAATAGCTAATAATATAAAAGAACTAATAATTTACAAATCTCAATTTTAATGGTCCATTTGGTCCATACGTTGGATGAACTCGATATTCTAATTTTTCATGATGATATTCCACTTTATATTTTTGGAGGATCTTAAAATTAAAAAAAAATTAGTAAAACACGTAGGTATTAGGTTTTAAACAATTACCTTTGCCACTACTGTTTGAATTTCAAGATCAGCAAATCTGCGACCAAGACACATACGTTTCCCGTACCCATATGGGACAGAAGCAAATGGATGATGATTTCTACCAACTTCGGTTTCAAATGGACAATCTTTTAACCATCTCTCCGGTATAAACTGATCACTTTTCGGAAAATATTTATCTAAATTTGAAATGGCGTAATGATGAAATATTACTTGAACCTAAGAAATAAAAATAATTACTATATAAAATATTGAACCTGTATCGAAATTTCCTACCCCTTTTGGTACGTGGTAACCTCCAATTATGCAGTCACTCGATAGTTGCCGTCCATTTAAAATTATTACAGGATACATTCTGTAATTAATTATATTATTTTAGTTAGAAATTAAATAAACAACTAAAAAAAATTAATAAACAAAAAAGTAACAACAAATCAGGCTTGAAAGCTGAGCGGCTAAAAACCTCCAAAAACGATTACAGAATTTGGACGAACCAGACAATCGGATTTTGAGCTGTCTCAACAGGAAAAAAAAACCTTGTCTGAAATTTATCTTACAGCTAAAAATAATTACTCAGGATTTTCTGATAATATTTGGATATTTTTCTGTCTCAAACTCTATCCTTGGAAAATAAACTCGTATTCTAAATTCTTAGATTGAAATCATTTGTTACTTTTAATAATAATTAATATACCAGAAAAATTTATGATTTTCATAGTAAAATAAGAGAAATAAAATAAAAAAATAGAAAAAAAAACAATAAATTGATAACAGCAATACAACAAAAATTGTTTTATAAAAAAATATAAAATAAAATAATATGGTATATACCTCATTACTTCTCTAATGCAAGCTTTTAAATATGTCAGCGAATCTAGTATATTACTGTTTAAATGCGATTCTTCATTTGGTAGATATTGGTTTATTTCTTGCCTTAGTTTTTCTTGTTTCTTCGGATTCAATGCAAGTTGATATAAAATTGACGCTACTGCGTGCGAAGTCTGAAATAATAAAAAAAGAATTTTAATTTAAAGGACAAGGTAAAAGTACTTTATTCTTATATCGACTCATTATGGTAAAAATTACCATTTTTTTTTTATCTTGTTTTTAGATAAATATCTGATCGAAAATAATTAAAAATCACGTTTTTTTCCACATAACAGCAAAAAAGTGAAAATGTATTTAACTGCCAACAAAGTATTTTTAAATTCTTTTACAGATTTGTAAAGTTCCAAAAATTTACTTGTTTCCGCAGAAAATATGAAATAATCAAGCCAAAAATAAACAACTCAAAATATCGAATATTCAGATTTAATCCAAACCTTGGTTTCTTTGTCAAAAAAAAAATGGAAAATATAGCAAATTTTATTACGGAATTGCATGCCTTCTCAACTTTAAAGTATTTTCGAGCAAAATTTTTTTATAAATTTACCCTCTTCGATTAAAAATTTTGCTTCAAAGAATTGATTTTTCACAAAACGCACGCTTAAGTTGTCGTTTTTTGACGTCCGACTGTAATGAAGAAGGTAAATTCAAAAATGTTCAGTCACAACTTTTACCAAGATCTGCCATCCTTCTCTTGCGACCGTAAATTTCGGTAAAGTTGGTTCAAATCGTCCCGGCCGAATTTTTCAATTTTCGCGCAATTTTCTTTAAGTATTCTTTCCGCAAGAACCTTTTCCAAAGTATTAGGAAACTTTAGAAAAAAAGATGAACGAAATCGGTCAAGTCGTTCTCAAGTTATGCCATGACCAAAGAAAATAGGGATTCATTTTTATATATTAGATCAGCGGTTCCCAAATGGGGTTCTGAATCCAAAAAATCCAAGAGTTCCGCAAAAAAGAATTTCAAAATGGCGTAAAAATAAATTTTGAAGCTTAAAATATATTTTTTAACTTTTTTCTATTCCATTCAATGGCAATCCATTCATGGAATGCTAACGTCCAGTCGAATTTTCTGCTGTAGATTTCGAAAATCCAATTGAAATTAGGTGCCATTTCCAGTTGGAAAGTAAATTTAAAGAGGTTCCGCTTGGCGTATTTTGGAATGAACTGCGCGAGGAATATCCGGAGTTGTCCAAACGTGCAAACCGTATTTTGCTACCATTTGTGAGCACATACAAGTGTGAGACTGGATTCTCATTATATTCAGGAACAAAAACAAAGTATCGAAATCCACTTGACGCAGTTACCTACGTTACCTAGACGCGACTTACCTACGAAAATAGGTAAAAGGGCACTTTTCTAAGCATACTAGAACAAAAATTTTGTAGGATAATGCAAAAGTTTTCAAAAAAAATCGAATTAAAAGGTAAATTTTACATGTATTTTAGATACACTTTTTAACACGGCTGCATGATTACCTGTTGTTGAGTAAGGCAAAAAAATTTAAAAATATCCCTGAAGAATGACAGAACTCGTACGTACCGTCAACAAAATGAAGAGCAGGGACTCGAATGTGCTAGTTACCGTCACGCATCGGGGTATATCATGTTACATCTCCCTGCTTTTCGTAATTTTAAAATGCCAATATTTCGACAACTATTGCATAATCCTAAAAAATTTTTGTGTTAATATACTCAGAAAATTGTCCTCTTTCCAATGGTCAATAGAAAAAAGTTGAAATCGTGGGTAAGGATTTCTGGCAGTAACCCAGAAATCAAACCAAATATTAAAAGAATTTATTAAAAGAAAACAAAATGTCATACTTCTCACTAATAATAATTGTAATAATTTGCAATTCTATAATAAATAATTGTTATACTTGTATTTACTTGGTCACGGGGGGGGGGGGGGCTAGTGTGCGTACACAACCTTGTATGCAGTAAACAAATCGGCTTGGAGTTCCGCCAAATTTTTTACATCGCCCAAGGGTTCCGCGACCAAAATTAATTGGGAACCGCTGTATTAGATTATTGTATAGTCAACTATCTCATATTTTCTGTTGCATTCTTTGAGATGCGATTATAGAAACACGTAATTTATAAACCAATTCTTCAATTATACTTTCATTATTAACTCATAAACTTTTCAAAAATTTATTATGTTACTTTAGTTACCTACGTCATTAAAATTACATATCTATGTAACAAACTTGTAATTATGTAATCCAAGAAATACATAGCGCTATAAATTTAATTTAAATTCAGCACCGTGGCTAATGTAAGATCTCGCAAAGTAGAGACTCAAGAAATTTTGGAATTTTAGTCCAATACTTTAATGCTGAAATCAAAATTTAGGACTTTTAGGACTTCATTTAAGGTAGTATTCTAGTCTAGAAAGTTGAAAAAATCGAAAATTTTTGTTTTCATATTTCGATAGTTTAGGTATTCAAGAATATCTTCTTAAAAGGATTTTTTGAAATTCGAATTATTTTAAAAATTATTGCCATTTTAGTGTCGTGGCAACTTCACCGGTTTAGATGGAAAGAATCTAAGAAAAGTATTAAAAAATACTTTTTATTGTTTTTCTGTGTTTTGAAGCCGGAATCGTTGATTGAAGAAATGTAAGTAATATGTATTGTTCTATCACAGTTAGACTGCCTGAAACTTAAGTTAAATTTTTAATCGTGTTTTTCTCGAAACTACTTTTTTCAAATCGGTTGACATAATTCTGATTCATAATTCGTACATAATTCGGTCTGATTGACCGATTTTCTTAAAATTTGGCATGAATTTTTTATACATTCCTTTATGGTAGGAACCAACAAAATATCATAATTTTCAATGTTTACTATTTTTTAAAAATATGGAAAGTTAAAAAATAACTGAAAAAATCAACTTTTTTTCTGAGTAGCCCCGTTTTCGCAAGAAAATTTGTTTTTTTTTTTTATTTTTCCTGGTTTCAACCAAAATGACATTTGTACTGATTAAGAATCTATTTTTCTTTTTTTTTCAGACGATTAGAAGGGTTGGAATCGTGTCAACCATGAACACGCTCTTTTTTTTCCTCTCTACTTCAACACCGTGTAACTTGGTGAAATTTATTTTTTATTAAAAATTTTTTTGGGAATTCCTAAAATATATATAAATCGATGACAAAAAATGTATAGTCAAAATATTAATTGCTTTTCTTTTATCAACCGTCAAAAAATGTCTGAAATTCGGGCTTCTATACTAGAATACTGCCTTAATCACAATAATCTATATACAGAAGATAATAAAAAATGAAAAATTTGAAATTGTAAAAACATATGCAATAAAAAATTTTTTCAAAATAAAGTGTATACGCTTTCTTACGTTTACGTTTATTGTGAACGTTCACTTATAAAGTTCTGAATTTTGTAAATCTTATGAATTTCATAAAATTTATAAAAAAATTAGTTGAATGACGGAATAATATTTAGTATAAGACCAAGAAAATTTAGCAATTTAAATAGCTTACCGTATCGATTCCTACTAGGAACAAATCCAACGCCAAAATAATGGATGTTTTTGTATTTCCTTCCATTTCAAGTAACCGTTGCAACAACGATGGTTCTTCGTGCTTTTTTCTTTTGTGTAAATTTTCCAATGCATTGTTAACATGTGTGATTGTAATGCTAAAAATAATAAATTTGTTAAGTTTCGAAAAGTTACATTTAGTCTTGCAATTGAAAATTTTTTACGTGAACCTAATTATTAATTATTTTAGTTATAAAACATTTGTACGCATGTACTTATTTGGTGTACATTACATAGGTACCTGTGTTGCACAACTCATTATGTTTTGCTATATTCACTATCTCCTATATTATATAATACTTTTTTTGTTACTTTGAATAATTGCTAAGTTATTAGGTCAATATTTTTATTAAGTACCTACTGAAGTAAGGTATCGTAAGTACTAACGTAATTTTTATTACTACGACTATTAATTATTATCGGTTTTTAATCATTGGGAAACTGTTTTACAGGAAATAATTTATTATATTACATAAATTATTAATTTATTAAATTTTGTATTAGATGACTCACCTATTAATGGTGTCTAAGGCATTTATGTATTTTTTAAAAGTTGGTGTTGAAAAAAATCTCCAAAAAGGAAATTTTAATTCTAAAATAGGAACAGTCGCAAAAACTGTGTTCACGGCATTGATTAACCTTTGTGTGTCGTGTTCTGCATTAACATCGAGACATCCCAATCGAACGTCTAATGCAATCCTTGCAATAGCTACAAGGATAAATCGTTAAAGTACTTAAAGTAATACAACGAATTAAATATCAGATTACTCACATTCTAATGACCACTTATGAATCTCGTTTAAGAAATCGGCCGGTACGTCGTTCTCTTCATTTCTCAATGTTCCAATTCTGCACATAGAATTTTTCGTTATTACCTATCTTCTAATACACAAAAATTTAACTTTCATATTGAGCGTGAAAGAAAAGATTTAAATAATTTATTTCTAAATTAATTATGCGAAGTTGTAATAGAAATTTTATAATAACGAATTAGTTAAAAACACGTTTTTTTTAAATTTCGCTATTTTAGCGGATATAAACTTATATCTACTATTATTATCGATCAATGTTTCCAAAAATGACGAAATACTTGGATCTCGAGTGAAATTTCTGCAAGTATGCAAATTATTATTTTATTATTTTACATGCATATTACATGCATAAAAAGAATGCATAAAGAAAATTTAACATGCAATGAAAATTATAAATCAGTATGCAAGAAAATGCAGTTAATTGGTTTTACAAATTTAAATTTTTATTGCATAAAAACTAGTATGTAATGTTGTAAATTCATAAATATATCTACGTATATGTACGTCAGAAAGCGAAACAAAATAATCACTTTCGCGTTTGGGATTGTTAACAGTTAATGAAGAAATAAATACCTGCTAACAAATTCTGATGCCGTTTGTTCAATTGATTTTATATACATTTTTGCCACCCTTGGTTGAAGCATTACTTGGTTAACCTTCGATCTAAAATTTTGCCACTCTTGTCCATGGCTAAAATAATAAACCTTTATTATGTGCTAATTAAAAAATTAAATTGGACGTACACAGCTATAACTCCAGCATTATCTTGAAAAAATTCTTTTTTGTGTACCCGTTTGTAATAGCTAACCGAACGCACCGATGGACGTAATGGCAAATAATCCTCTTGCCTAAAAACTTTTTCTATTTCATCTGGATCAAATAAAAATAACATATCTGGTCTTCCCAAAAGACCATCCATTTTCACTATATTCCCATATTCTTTATTTAAATTTTGAGCCAATTTATCCAAGCGTTCTATTTCATAACCACCTGTAAAAATAAATTTAAAATTTAATACACATATTTTTCAAAATGCAAGTAAATACATTATCCCATTATTAAATAATAATAATTTGAATTAAACTACATAAAATCAAAAATTGATTATTTTTGACAACAATGAGACCAAGTCCGGATATTTTTTAATAAATCAAAAAAGCAATGTTCAAAATTTCAGAATTTCCAATTTTATACTTTTAGAATACATAATTATATTTTAGAACGTTTAAATGACTTTAAATAAATTACATTTAATGTTAATATTGAGATTTCCCACATCGAGAGAAAACTTATAATAAATAAATAAAAATAATCAAACACTCTCCTCAAATTGTATTTGGTTATGAACTGGTTTCAACTTACGTCATCATCAGAACATACCTACAAAAAACCATAATTTACAACCACATTAAAATCAACTTTCTTATTCTTAAATTAACAATGAACAATTATTAAACTAATAATTTATTTAAATAATATGATGCTTGACAAACATTGTATTATAAAGTTTTAAGACCAGAAACATTTTTGCATGGTTGCATTTTTTGGTTTTATTTAATGGGAAGAAACCGTTTGATGCAACCGTTCAGAAAAATTTTCGGCATAATAGTTTGCGTTTAAAATTATAAGTTGATGGTTGATGACGGTGCTGATATAATAATTAACTTTTGAATTACACAAAACTTTCATACGTGAACTTAATTATAAATGCTGAAGGTATATTTATTTAATCAAAAGTACAGATCTTATATAATAAATACTCGAATGATTAGTGCGTAATCTGTATTTAATTCGGGATGTAATATTTGCGTCACCATGTATGCTTATCGGTATTAAATAGAAATTAAAGTAAACTAATTAAATAGTGATGCGCATGATTGCATTAGCTTAGTAAAAGGTTTAAAAAATAAAAGAAAAAGTTATCGAAAGCTAGAAAAGAAGGAAATGATGAAACACTAGAATAAATACAACGAAAACATTTTCTGTAATAAAAGTTAAATAATGAAAAAGTAACGCTCAAATTAAAAAATTAAAAATGCGTGTAACCGTCACACGCAATTGAAGTAAAACTTTTTTGGTATTATGACAGATGACGATTAAGTTAAAAATAAAAATATACAAACAGAAAATTCAAATGGCTGTCAATATATAATCATCATAAAGCTCTTGCACCTTTGTTGCACCTATGTTACTAGTTATTAATTTAAAAATACAGCTATATTGCCGTAACGCATTTCCGTTGCATTGTCGTCGATTTACCTGTCGCGCCTAAAGAAGTTTTACTTCAAAAAAATTGGGACAGAAAGAAATGATAGGATAGTAATAGAAAATTAAATATTTGTAATAACTGAAAAGGGTGTAAATACAGCGCTCAGGTTTCAATTATGAAATCATTTATAAATTAAAGATCATAATTATAATAATGTTATTAAATAGGGAGCATTTTTTTCTCAATTCGGTAGTATTTATTCGTTTTTTATTATAATTTAATATAAATTTACAAAAGACTAGTAGAAATTCTGGATTCGAGTCTCGGACTATACAGAATTTCTTAGCTCGATCTTTCTGTGTGCATCTACAAATTATTTTCGATAACAATTTTTTATTAATTCTGCATCTCGTTAATCTAATCATAATTTAAGATTTTATCCAAATATTTTTAATCATTTAGATAATATTATATGCTGTAAATAGTTTAACGAGTTGGAATAGTTCAAAAAGTTTAAAAAGTTATTTAAAAAAATACAATCATTCAATTGAAACTTGTTTAAATATTAAAAACGAATGTTTTGTAATTTTAAATAAAATTAAATTAAATTTTAAATTAAATCATTTTTATTATAATTATGATAAATATATTGCTACCTAGCAGTATATTAATAACCTTGGCATTAGCTAAACACACCTTTTTGATGCATCGTTTAATTATTAATTAATTGACTAAAATATTCATTCAGTACAATAATAATTTACTTTTTTGCATTCATTAAGCAACCGATTAAATCACTATTTTTTTGTGTACCATGAGCTTTATCGTTGATCATATTGGCTATCTTATCCGCGGGAGAATAATTGAATTATACAAATAACATATTTGTAAATAAACTTTTTTTCATTCGTGAGCATATTATTATACTTTTTTTTTTTAATTACTTGTTTTTTATTAATATCTAATTATTTGGTTGTAATAATTGTAACAGGGGACTAATTCATTTAAATAGTTTTTGCACAATTTTATGTAAGTTATGAATTTAATTATTTTTCAATTTCATCTAACATGTAAAAATCAATTTTAATATAATAATTGTAATGTACTATATATATTGTCGTGTTATAAAATAATTATGACCCCCTTTGATGTTTGTATTTTTTTTTTTTTTAATTTTGTGGTGGTTAAAGTTTTCGAAAGGTAGAGGTTGGCAAGAAAATAAGGAGAGTAGTCGCTTTTTGCCAAAATTAGCCGACGTAGTAGACTTTTAATTTGACAGTCCGATGAATTCAATTTGATAAGTTTATGATTTTTGGAAAATAAGTTATTTTTTTTAATAAAAAGTATATAGATTAAAATTTACAATGAGATTTATTGATTTGAAAAACGGTTGAATGATTTTCGAAATAAAATGAAAACGGAAGTCATGCATAAATGGTAATTGAATAAGATAAAGAAGATATTAGAGAGAAGAAAAAAGATAATAATTAAAAATTAAGTAGATGGTAAAACTTTCTAAGCTAAAAATTATTAATTAACGACATCGCAGTTTGATACGTCGGACAGCTGCGAACCGGTATCATAAAAATTTACCTTGACCATTATAAACTTGAATTAGATATTATTTTTGAACGATCGATTGTTGCAATTTTTTATTTTTGGCATTTAGAGATACCCAAACGGCTCACCTAAAGCACGACTCTGAAAAGAGTTTTTAATAATTATAATGTATTATACCTATATATTACAAACGTCAGTCAGTTAAACAACGACTAAAAACACGTGGCACTCGGGTTGTCTATAAAGTCGGTTTACGGACGATAATTTTACGTGATAACGTCATAAGAAAACATTGATGAAAAATTGCATACTTTTATTAATTAAATTGAATTATGTTTTCTTATGACGTAAAATCACGTAAAATTATCGTCGGTAAACCAAGTGTTAATTTAAAAATTGAATTGAATTACGTTTATGTAACAGATAATACGAATTAAAACTATGTTATTACATTAACCCTCAATAGGCTAGTGCGTTATGTGCATGAAACATAATTGCATCATTTGGTGATCGCGAGATCGAACCTCATGCCGGACAAGTTTTTTTTAATGGCATTTTATAATTCAAATGATGTCTATGTATGATGCAAAGTCGATCGTGCCTCTCTCTCGCTTGTTTCGCGCTCTCGCTTGCAGAACGTGACAATCTTTTGTGCGTGCAGTCGGTATATCAATTTAAAAGACGTTATCACGTCAAAAATTATTACTTATAGCTGTCCGAATTATAGTATCAAAGTAAAAAATTAAAGTAAAGAAATTTAATAAACCGAAACGAAAGAAATTTTAGATAATCTGTTCATGCGCGTCAATAAATGAATGACAAAGCATTTCACCAAAGTGTTTTAGTTTTTGTAACTCGACTGTTGTCTCATTGCTTTTACAGTTTTTCGTGGTATAGCATTCTATCAGGCTTTTTTCGAATTTTTTTAACAAATTGAAACGGCTTTTAAATGTTTGGTAAACTGGAACACTTAAAAGTTTTTTTCACAAATCTGTGTTTGGGTGCATTCTTCATTTCAAGAACGCATTACCAATAATTTTTAAATATATTTTTTTAATGATAATAATCCTAAAGTGCAAAATATCATTTCAGATGTACTTTTTGTCATCTCTATATGCTAAATTAAAAATGTAACATGGTTTATGTAATATAAAGTAATTTTATGTAAATTCAAAATAAAAATAAAAATTTCATTAAGTGGTAAATTCATTTACCATATCAATGGCTAGATATATTGAATTTTTTTACCAAAACCTTTCTTGTATTTAAAAACGTTTGACCCTGTTTTCTCGCTCTGATTCCGAACGAACTTTAATGATATAATAGCAAATAGTAATCATAAAGCAGACTCAAAATTAAAGTTTGACAGTGGGGGCTGACATGAGAAGGCGATGAGATGTCTTCTCAAAACAGAATACTAAATTCTTAAACAAAATTTAAATACATAATTATTTTTACTTCTTCTTTAACTTATTTTAGAACTTTTGTTCTGTTTTTTACCATTAACGCACCAAGCTTTTACACTTGGCACTCATGGTCTGTGAACACTTGCATTAATATTCTGATAGGGTGCTAACCTTGCTAGATGCATGGCCCTTAGATCAAACTTGGGCTTTAGATCACAGCAGTGCAGTTGGCGCGACCAAGCATCGAACCGCGGTTTCCCGCTCCGTAGCATGTCAATTTAAGCCTTATTTCACACTGCTATTACTACACAAATATAATATTCTAAATAACAATTTTTTTTTTATAGATTACACTTTGGGCCCACATTTCTAGTCGTCCCCTCTATTATGTAGCAAATTATAAACCAACACTGAGTTCTGATTTTGTTCAAACAAAAAGAACATTAAGGTGAAAACCAAACTCCGTAACATAAAATTTAAAACTTTCTAGAAATCTTCTATTGAATTTGAAATTAATAAATCAGCCATTTAATAATCATTAATTTATATAACTATAATATTTTCATGCGTAACAAAGACTTTACAATTTACACGATTTAAAATTCGCACGTCAGCAATAAAAATTGGCATTTTTATAATTTAATTTCCGTTTTTCATTATTTTTTATACATTTTTTCGTGCTTGGAAATGGTAATCGGTTTTTCGATCATAAGTAGCAGGATAGATACAACTCATTATTCACAGCATTTAATGTTAACATTGATGACTTCTCATTGGTCCATTCATTATCTCATTAATCCACTCATTTATGTTCAACCAATCACAATTTATTATTTAGCCACTATACAACGCTTCTCTACGTTGTACAAATTTGTTCATTGATTGGTTTCCAGTCAATCAGTCAAAGATTGATTATTGTAACTTACAAAACGTAGTGGATGTCAAATTAATATCTGACAAGATGGCAAATTAGTGGCAGCACAATTTTAATATTTTTAAGCCCAAATCTAAATCTTGACTGAAAACCAAGTTTAACTACGGTTTTCGGCTTCGTCCTTTGGCAAAATTACACCTTGCAGATAATTCTGCAATTAATGTGACATCAGATGACTTTGGTTACAGATAACTGGATAACTTTAGATTAATATTATTTTTTAATGAATGGGTGTATTTCACCCAACTATCGGTGCCAACTATTTTCTATCCATACTCTGTTGCATAATTTTTTTGTTTGCAACAAACATTTCAACTTATTAATTTTTATTCACTAATTCAAGTTATGTAAAGACAAAAATTTCGATTTGTTTTAAACAATCTCTCTTTGCTTGCATTAGGTTGCTTGCAAATTGCTAATTTATTTCTTAAATATGATTTATCGCGGTTTTGTTCCACGACTTTACCTTGCTTAGGATATAATTTTTTTAATTTTAAATCAAGAACAATTATTGCAAATCACGAGAATATCAGTATCTTCTCTTGTAAACTCCATGTAATGAGATTTAGTACTTTGGGTCTACTTTACTGTATATTCAGGCATTTGCATCTATGAAGGCTTCATACGATTGGAGGATCAAACAAACTCATTTTTACTGCGAGTAAAAAAATGTAACTGACCAAGTGGTTTTGACTTGCGCTTTTTGTTTTGACCAACGATTCTCCCATGTTTTTCAACTTCGTTCAAAACCTGTTGGCCAATTAGTTCCGTAGTTTCTCAAAATGTAGTAAATAAAAACTTAATTCTTTTAAGAGCATTTTATTGAATTTTTGCTCACATACTTTCCCGGGCAACGTAAAAAATTGATAAATCATGCTGTCGTGTCGCTAGGTAACTCGGCGTGTTTGACGGCGTTGTGCATAAACCGGATAACTATACTTTTAGTTTTATAATAACTAATTAGGTATAAAAACCTATGTAACAAGGTAAATCATTCTATGAATAAGCCGACTTCCGGATGAGCGTGTAAGCGTTCATCTGATTATAAAAATCTTAAGCTTATTGTTAATTGAGATCCATTTAAAAAAAATTATTTTGGTTATTTCCGCTTCCCATTAAAAAAAAGTATAATAAATTACGAATTTTATGATCGATGCGTAAACAAAGTTCATTCACAATCATGTAAATACCTTAATTATCAAATCAAGATTGCTTAACAAATTTCATAGTTACGTATTTTTTATGCTAAACAGATTACTTTCGAGATTCTTTTCCTTGTAACTGTTGAATGAAGACTCTTGTTCTGGATTTAGAAGATATTTTGAATAATAATTTCAACTGACCCACTTCTTGATAACTAACTTACGTCATTGTTTTATACTGCATTGTTCGAGCTACAAAACTTTTTTCATATAGGAATGGCCAAAAGCTCTTTCCCAAAATCAGTAGGTTTCACATATTCAACTTCAGGACTATTTAACGCGGCAAGCAACCCAAGATTATTTCTAACGGAGAGCAAAAACTGGAGGGATGATTTAATAATAAATAAAATTTATTTTTTTTACTTGAACATTTTTTACTTGAAATCGATTCTAAAAAATTTCATTAGCCTATAAATACTCTTTAAATTTAAAAGTTAGTGCTGAAGGTTCACAATTATTTAAAATGTAAATTTTACGAAATTACCTATAGCTAATGTTGCAATAATTAAGTAAAAGTAGATATTAAAATATGTTGGAGAAATTTCACTACATAGCAGTTAATTAATATTAAAATCTTTTAATGTTTTACCAATATATGGAATAAATCTCCAATTATTTCCAATGACTGGCAGAGGCTTAGGTCCTGGTATGTTTTTAAAAGATCTACCACTTTTCGTATTACAAGACACTTCATTTTGAAACTTTTCCGTTTCGGGAAAATTTATAACACTCGAATAATACCGCTTTTGCAACCCGATGCCACTTAACGTAACTTTTCTCATTTTTTTAAGTTTAACTTTTTATCAAACACAAATAATCTTGGTATTGTACAAGAGTGTATCGTTCACTATATTATTAGTGTTTTTAAAACATCCCACTTAACTTTTTTCGTATCGGTTGAATTTTCCCACTCCATAAACTTACTCCAATTTATTAAAATTGGAAGGCAACTTTACGCACTTTCCGGAAAACTTTCAATGCAAATTTTTTTATTAGTAATAGATCAATATCAATAAACTCTTATAAAATCAGAAGATTGCTCTTCGGAAATAATAGTCGACACTTCTATTAAGAAATGAAGGTTAAACGTGCTTGCTGGATCGCGTGTTACAAATAATGAGATTTTACCCGTTATGCCCAATTTGAGCAACAAACTTTCTAAACAAGTGTAGCAGACAACTTTCGCTTGATCACAACGCATCCAGAGAAAGGTCAAGTTTAAAATTATTTACTAGGTAGGTAAATTGGCTAATTATACCTTATGCAATAAATGATATAAGCTAGTGCTGCACCTCGGAGTAATTTGAAAAAATTAAATTTACCAATATTGAAACCCACAATATTCATAATTTTTTAGCTGATGTAGTTTCAACATAGATAAAGGTTCGAAATATAAAAATTCAATTTTGTAATAAATACTAATTATATTATATTGTATATATTTATTTATTATTAGTAGAGTCGGTTCAACCTTGGTGAACAATTTTTTATTATTGATGTCCTATTTACACCTTAAATAAAGGCTTGTTTATTTATTTAAACAATTAGCGGATATTATTCTCCTTTGGGTACTAATTTAATTACATTTCTTCTTCCTAAAACGCTAATTATTAATTTTATTTTGACCCAGTTTGTTACAATAAATTATAAGTGCAAGTTTCACGAAGGATTTCCAACTTGCATAAGATTCTTTTGTCTTTTTTCATCGATCATTCATTTACCAATACCTTTTTAAGTCAAGTTCACTTTTCCAAACCTAAAAATGCACTGTTATACGTAGTATAATGAATAAAAATCACCAAAACCTCAAACTTGACATTTTTTAAGCAAAATGTTTTAGCAAAACAAAATCTATTGATCTCTTAAAACTAAAGTAATAGTTAATTAAGCTGACCGTTTAATCACATAACTTTTTATGTAATTCTATTGTATCAAAAAATCTTCTTTCAAACAAAAGGTAATTAAATATCACGTATACCACAAGCATAAAATAAACTCAAATTGTAATATAGGATGTCCAGATGTCGATTTAAGTATTTTTGCAAATCGACAAATAAGCAATAAACTCAACAATAAACTAAACTATTGATGCTGCTAGACTAAACACTAAACAAATAAAGAAGGTATTTTAAGCAAATAATTTCAAAACTTAATTTTAACATAGAATGCTAAAATTTGTTGTTAGCTGTTAGCTTGAATAACAAATAAAAATTAAAATGACATGAAAAAAATTTTTGATAACTCTTACGGCAATGGGCTTTTTTCAATGTGAACTTCTAGTTCTTACAAGTACACCAACCTCATATAAACTTTAAAAAAAGTGATATAGTAAAATAAAATACTAAACTATAAAGAACTGGTCTAGAACCCGCTTGGCCTCTCTACTCACATTAATAAAATACGTAATATTTTATGTTCAACAAAGAGAGAAAGAATTTTTTTTGGGTAGATTTTACTTTTTTTTTATTAGTCAGCGTAGATTCCAATTAAATTATAATATAAAAAAACTGGTTAAGAACAAGTGAATTTATTTTCACTTTTTAGTTTCTAGTATTTTAGTAATCTATAACCATGACCAAAAAGTACAATAATTTAGTAATGTACTCTTTTGTAGCTTAGAAAATCAATATAAGTAAAAATACAAAATATGTTTTTAATTGTAGTTATTTACAGCATACAAACCTTAAATTAGTCAACTTTCAAATTTTTTGATACGAGTGAAATTTTATACAGCCCATAAATACCCAAATATATACTTCAAGTGTTTTTACAAACAAAAATGTTAAAGATGATTTGTCAGAATCATTGTTTTCAATAATTTATTGTAAAGAAATTTCTAATTAATTAAATTTTTTTTTGGGCGTTTTTTGGCAAATATTTTATTATATTTGTTTATAAAAACTAAAGAAATAAAAACATTAACGTTTTTACAAACCCAAAAAACATCGAATATAACTAAAAAAAAGTCGATTTAAAGATTAAAACTTTCTGTTTTAAGACATTAACATTGTATTAATTAAACGTATCATAAAGGATTCCAAGGCTAAATTATTAAAAAGTAATATGAACTTAAAATTTCAATTATTTGCTGTCCTAATTATTTTCGAGATCTACGGACCAATAACATAAAATATTAAAAAATTTAAGTTTTCACGTGGTATTTGAAATAACTTTTTTTGGATTTTGCAGAAAAGTTTATGTGCGTAATTTATACGGGATGCCCGTGACCGTAGAGAATCTTTAAGGTGGTGATAAAGGACCCTTTTCTAAGACAAATTTTCAAATAAAATTTTTGTCCAAGTCCAAACCCTTGAGAGGTACCTCCCTTTAAAGCAATATTTTGAATTTCTGATTTGAAACGGCCATAGCTCCAATATTGTTAATTTTTTAAACTTAATGGATTAGATCTTTTTTAAAGATTATTTGCTTGTCTACAAATTAGGTTATATCCCCTTCTCGTCTAAAATAAACGGTTTTTGTGTTATAAATTAAATTTAAAAAAAAATTTAAAAGAAACACTAATTTTAATTTTTTTACTTTTCTTGTAAACCCGGTATCTTTTAAACAAAACATCTTAGAAAAAACTAACGGCTCATCCCGGATAGGGAATTTAACTGGCTACAACCTTGATCAACTATTTTTTTTTTGGAAGACCAACCGTTTTCACAGAAATTCTGAAAATAATGAACAAGGTGTATGTAAAAAAGAAATAAATTCACAAAATTTCTAAAAATCTCAATTTGTTTTACAATTTTTAATGTCAAAACGTATTGTAGCGTTTGACGTTTGAGCGACATTATAAAGCGCATTAGTTTATCGTTAATTACATTGTTAATTTATATTGTTTATTTATTAATAAATTAATTTTTTAACTTGTGAAATATAATTAAATAATCTTGAAATGAACAAGTTAATAAAACGTTTAATAATAATGTTTTTATTGAGCTTTCAACGTTTGGTACACGTCTTCTTTTTAATAATAAAAACATTATTATTAAACGTTTTATTAACTTGTTCATTTCAAGATTATTTAATTATTGTTTATTTATTATTGTTAATTAGTTCGTTATTTATTTTTTTACCTACACCTTGTTCATTATTTTCAGTATTTCTGTGAAAACGGTTAGTTTTCCAAAAAACTTTATTTGATCAAAGTTGTAGCCCGTTAAATTCCCCATCCGGTTTGAGCCGTTAGTTTTTCTCTAAGACGTTTCCTTTAAGAGATACGAAGTTCACAAGAAAAGTAAAAAAAATAAAACCTGAATTTTTTTAACATTTTTTCACTTAACTTAATTTATAACTCGAAAATCGTTTATTATAGACAAAAGGGGATATAAACTAATTTTTCCACTACTAGTCTTATAGGCTACCATTATAACGTAAGCTAATCGCTTGTGAAATGACTCATTTTCGACTAGTGGTTAATAATTTTTTCATTATTCACTAGTGGTTAATAATGAACATATTGATATTTTTCTATAGTTTGGCAATTATTTATAAGGAAAATTTTGTTAAAAAACGATTTTGTATAACCGGGAGATTCTATTTAATTGCATTTAAACTATTCAAAACGCTTTTTTAATAGATTAATTTCATTTTAAATATTTTTAAAAACTCGAAATAATTATGACAGCAAGCGAAAGCGCCGCCTCTTATTAATTTAAGAAACCACTATTTATACAAATTATTATAGAATCATTACAAATTCATTAAACGCGAAAATTCACAAGTTTATTGAAAAATTTCAGTATTTTAAGACGAAGAAGTGCTTAAAACAATGCTTTTGTATAATTTTGGTGATGTATTCAAACAAAGAATCTCTTAAAATAATATTTATTTATAAATTCTATTTTTTAGGTTACAAAAATAACAACGAACTAATTTTGTTTGAAATTAACGGAAATTATAAATTTTTGAATTCATGAATAATTGACAATTTATTTATAAAAATTGTAGTTAATTACACAATTATTACAATTCATAGTTATACCTGACGAAGCCAAATTTAACAATGTAGAGGTGGTCGAAGAACTTGTGGTGGGTATATTAATTTCAGTGTTGGTGAAAGTATTTGTTTCTTCAATTGTAGGACCATACGATGCAGATGTTGAAGGTATTTCAACATCGTTGGGAACATGGGATCTAGTTGCTGACGGTTTTTGCACCATAAGTGCGATACTTTTTTTAACTGCCAACGAATCTTCTATGTAACCTTCGGCGACAGTAGATGATTTCCAGCCTCCGTGCTGTTTGAGCTGGAGTGTATTACCACCGTTGGATGCCAATATAGTGGCTGACGTTCTGCGAAAGCTGTGACCCGTGTACAATTGAACATTTTCCAATTTTAAATACATTGCAATTCTTTTTGGCATTTGCCCTATTGTATTATGCCCAATATGTTGTCTTGTTGCTTTGCCATTTCTTTTAGAAATAAACAATTTTTTCATATCTATGGCAGAACAGATTTTTAAATATTTTAAAATTGTTTGCACCCAGAGTGCCTCCATCATTACAAATTTTCTAGATGATCCATTTTTACTGTTTTGAATAGTTATAACTATCATATCATCTTTTATGACTACATCCGACAATAAAAAATTACAGAGTTCATCACTTCTGCATGCTCCTGCGACACCAATTACAAGGACTGCCTACAATGATAATTTATTGTTAGTTTTTTAAACATTAAATAAAATTTTTTTAACAACATTTTTTAAACAATTAATAAGAAAAACCTACCTTAGTTGCAATATAACATTCATCAGGTGCCTCTGTGAGAAATTTTGTTATTTTTTCGTGGGTAAAAACTAATGATTTCTTGGCTTGATAATGTTTATTTTGACATTTTAAAAATGCTATTAATTTAAAAAATTTTGCTATATCTATATTTTCTTTTAACGAAAGAGTTGATTTTAACATTGAATAGTGTGACCATAAAGTGGAAGCCTTTTTATCTTTTCCGTAGTCTTGGAAATATGCCAGAAGTACATTTTCAGAAATGCCAGTGACGTTTTTATCCTTGCACCAACTTTTGAATGAAATATACACTTTCATATAAAGATCTTTTGATTTCTCAGGTAGTAGATTTTCTGCTACTTGTTTAGCCATATTTCGAATTTCGGGCGACGTACAACTTAAATTTTCACTATCCATTTTTTAAAGCAGAAAAAACTCAGCGATAATTTTCAAAAACTAAATTTGACAACAACTACTGTCAAATTAACAAAACAAAACAAAATTTAAGTATAAAATACGAATTTCATTTTTATGAGTAAATTTTTTTGCGCGCGATCGATTTGAATTTTTGCTTATGTATTCCTAGTGATAATTCAGTAAGGGGGCTTGGTGGGGGGGGGGGAATTTTTTGCTCAGTTTTTTGATATCTAGCACCGTTCTTGAGTTATTACGAATTCAAGAAATAAGTCAAATAAACAAAACTGTCATTTGAAATAAATATTTTAAATTTGAAAATTTTTTTATTCACAAGCATTTAAAATGATGCCAATAAACCTAGTAGTGGAAAAAATCGTATATAAACCACGGTTGTGAAGACCATTATAGCCTACGCGCCTTATATTCCTCGGTGCTTCGCACCTCGGAATATAATCTTGGCGCTATGGCTATAATGACAGTCTTCACAACCTTGGCCTATAATATACTATTGTAGATAAGAAAATGATCTTTAAAAAAGTCCTAATTCATTAAACCTAAAAACTCAATAATATCGAAGCTATAGCAGTTTGAAATTAAAAAATGTAAAAAATTGCTTTGAAATGAAGTACCCCCCAAGTGTTACGAAAACACCCTGTATGTATTATATTATGTATTGAGATGTGAATTTGTCAATTATTTGTTTTTTTTTAATTATTTTCCAAAAGCATCCAATTTAAAGTAATTCGTTAAATTTTAATTGAAATTTCTATAAAATTTTCCAAAACGGCAAAGTTAAAATTTTATTCGATACCTGTATCGTAGCTGTCCGTTTATCAAACAAAATTCGTAGTTCCTTTAATAATTTTAATTTTTAATTATTATATCCAATTCCATTGCAGTCTTTTTATATTTAATTATTCTTTATTTTTATTTTTTATATTTAACTACAGCCTCTGTTTATTTTTATTTTTAAAATTATTCAAAATGTTTTAAAATTATATAAATTCAATCATAAATCCCAATCAAATACTTTTCATTCAAAAAATTATAAACTTATAAAATTAAATTTATAGGATTTACAAATTAAACGTCCACTATGTTGGCCATTTTTGACAAAAAAGCCTTTATCTTTTTTTTTGCTTTGCCAACCTTCAAGATATTTTTAATGAACTCATACAAAATCATACAAATTTAAAATAAAAATTAATAACAAAATTTCAAACAAATTTATAAAATAACTACAAGGGCGGTCAAATCATTTAGTAACACGACATCTTTTACCCCCTGTGAATTTTATAAATGAAGCAAAGTTTATTCATAAAATTCAATATACCCTTGTCGTAATACGAATAAAAATATCAAACTTATTTACAATATCAAATAAAACGATAATACTATACAAAATAATTCGATCGCCGTTTAAACCAAATTTAAATAAAACAAAAACAAAATTAATACCCCATTATTTTCTTTCTGTCCGAATTTCCTGTCGTTATAACTTTATATAAAAAGTAGGCTATAGCCTACTTTTTTTTCTAACCTTCCATATAATTATTCTGGTCCTATGCGTTCATTTCTCGCATCTTTTTCTGCCACCAAATATTCGAAATTCTTTTTCGTTCTTCTATGCCAGTCCCCTTCGATGTTGACTTCTCCTCTTTAATTTTATCACTTCGTCCAATTGTAATTTCTTGCCGTTTTAGTTCATATTTTTTGACATGTTCAAAGTTAATTTAAACCTTAAATTTATTTTTTTCTTCTGCATGTGTCCAAATTTTTCTTCCCGGTTCAAACAATCTAAATTCACATTTTTTTTCATGACACACTCCTTCATTAGATTATATTTCCTCCTTATTTCTTTTATTAGTATTAATTTTAACGCTTTTTCTTGATCTTATTTTTTCAATAATTCTTTTTTTGCAATTGCGGGGCTAATATAGTCACTATCCACCCCAATTTGCGAATTTAAAATGGCATTTTTTGGCTTAAAATGGCTAAAAAGCTAGCGGGCAATAATGAAAAAGAAGGGGTTATATTTTTACCTGAATTCCTGAGGGTATCACCTGAGGGTATTCGGGTGGCAACACCTCGTGGTGTTTTTAATTTTTAATTAAAAAATTAAAACTTATGCTTTAAGTTTCGTAATTGGTGAAGTTCCTACTTTACCTCTCGCAATTGCAAAAAATAGTATATGCACCTCGGGAATAAAGTGATTTTTGGCTTGAGGGTAATTGCTGCCTTCAGCTAAAGCCTCGTGCAAACAAACCTTTACCCTTAAGTCAAAAATTGATCACGTTATTCCCTTGTTGTACAATGTAGTATTTTTTCTTGCTCCACTTTCTCCAAGGATTCTTTTTTTTCTTGTTCTTCTTTTTCCAATAATGTTTTCTTTTCTTGCTCTTTTTTAATCAATAATTCTTTTTTTCTTTGTTCTTCTTTCGCTAGCAGTATTTTCTGTTCTCGTTCTTCTTTTTCTAATGACTCTTTGTTTTCTTCACTTCCATCCCAAATTTTCTTCTTGATTTCTTCAACAATTTCTTTTTTGTATTGTTGTAGTTCTTCCTTACCTTCACACATTTGCTTTTGTAATTCTTTTCTTTGTTCTTTATCTTCTTTTAAAATATTTTTTATTTCATTAAATTCGTCTAATAAATAACCCTTTATTAAATCTGTCATCATCTTTAACTCATTAGAAATAATCTCCGTTTTCCCACTAGTACTTTCATAATCAAGAGACTCAAATAAATTTTGATTTTTTTAATGTCTTGTACTTCGTCTTTCTTGTTAATTTCTTCTCGTTCATCTATCTCTTTTTCACTAATTCTTATATTTACCTAAATCTCTATCAAATATCTCAGAGTCAAAAGTATAAGTTGCTATCTTTAAAAGGTCCACGTTGCAGCGCTAAAAGAATGAGATGTAAATTTGTTAATTATTTTTAAACTGAATTCCAAAATCATTTAATTTAAATATTTCTTTAAATTCCAATTTACGTTTGAATAAAATATATCCAAAATGGTAACGACAAAATTTTATACTATTACCGTCAACGCAACTGTCCGCTTATCAAATTAAAATCGTAGTTTCTTTAATAAAAATATTAATTTCAAAAAAAGGAAATTTTACTATCTAATTAATTCCATAAATCCAATTAATCCATAAATCTCAATCAAATCCTGTCATAAAAAATCACAAATTTATGAAATTAAATTCAAAGAGCTCACAAAACAAACGTTCACTACATCGGCCATTTTTGACACAAAATGCCATTATTTTTCTTTATTCTTTGCCAACATTCAAAATATTTTAAATCAACTCATACAAAATAATAAAATTTCAAGCAATTATTCAAAATAACTATAGAGGCGGTCAATTTTTCTTGTTTTCTTTCTTAATTTTCTTAATAAATTTTTAATTTAATAAAAAATTTTTATACGAATACTTTAATTTATTAATTTAAAATTAAATTAATAAATTTAAAATTTAAATTTAAAAAGATTTATACCAATAATACACTTTTACTGTGGAAATCGTTGCATTTCATTTAAAAAAAAAATGGAAAAGTTAAAAGAAAAAACAACTGCTGTTTCTCGCCCATCCCTGCAACCGTATATTCATATTTTAGCTCTATTTTCACATATATCTACTAATTGTAAGCGCATATAAAAAACTTACTTGGGCTAATTTAAAGCGCACAAGAAAAATTTATATTGATATATTTTACTACGTATAAATCCTCCCTCTAATTATATACTGCTTACTTTGCTTAAAGTGCTTATTCATCAAAACTAATTGCTTGTAAACATTCAGTGAATAAATATTAATAATCTTGAAAGCCAAATCTAAACAAATAAAAATATTATAACGAAACGTTGCTAGACAGAAATAAAATTTCGATGTAAATTCAGCGATTTTGCATGGTGTTAATGCGCGTACTTAAATCTAATAATGTACAAGTGTCCTTTGAAATACATTTTTGAAAAATAATTCAAAGAAATGTAAATTATAAAATTAAAAACCTTTTGATCTGCTTCTAGTGCTGATCACAAACTATGCGTCACCTGCGAACTAACTTCACCTCCCCATATCCCATGTTTAATTTTTAACTCTTCTTTAACTGGAAATTACAATTTGTTCAAAACTTTGTCGAGAACAAAATAATTATCGACTTGTCGGTTCACTCTTAATTATCTTGCCTATTTTGGCCAAATAAGGCTCAGCTCCTTGGCATTGCTTTTATACGTATATGTCGTGATCGACACTCATATGTACAACATTTAAATTTCTACCTATGCATCCCATTTTTGGATTAACACCACCCTTAGCTGGTGATGCAGTTTTGCAGCCTAAATTTTTCTTCCTTGCTTTACTCCTCCTGTTAATAATTAACTGATCCACTTTTACTTGTTAATGTAAAAATGCCGTTTTTGTAATCCTTCCTCTAATTTTATTCGGGGTTTGCTTTAATTGTTTTAGGGTTGCATATTTTGCGGTCGTTTAATTTTAATATAATTTCAAAAAAAGGTAAAAAAATATAAACAAAATGGTTTAAAACTAATTTTTATATAAACTTGAAAACTTGTAGGTAAATGTTTTCCATTGTCTTTTGCACACATCGCAGAATCATAAAAGTTCCTTAGGTTTTTTTTGACATATTAACTAAAATTGTTATTTTAAACAAAGTAGCTTTATTTATATATTTTATTTATATTTATAATTTATATAATTTATTTATAATATTTTTTATATTTCTGAAAAATATTTTCAATCAATAAACTTATTTATAAAACTTTTATAAATACAATGAATAATCCATAAATACAATGAATTTTTGTTCATTGGTTGAAATTTCATTAATTTAATGTTTATTTCATTGTATTGTCTGTCAAGACAACTTTTGATTCAGTGTACATTTTTAAAAAATTAAAACACCCCATTATGTTGTATTTATATTTTTCCATTTTTTTTAATTGATTTTGAAATTGCAAGGTATATTTGTTTAAAATTAAAAATGTGAGAGTGACCCGTATACCGTACCTTTAATCAAGTATTATGTGTCGCTTTCTTATTATGCAGTCGTACAATTACGAAAATGAATCATAAAAGTTCACGTATTTAGAGGAAAGCAAACAATTTCGAACACTTTTACATAATTAAAAATAAACAGATGTGTTTCTAACTCATTGGTCTTCTTCAGTGCCGCATACATAATTAACCAATTGTTAATTATTATGCAATATTAGTGGAACGTAAAATACGGTGTAAATGTATAAGATACTGAAGAAGACTAATAAATCAGAAACACAGTGTGTGCCGTTCATCTTTTAATTACGCAAAAATGTTCTTACACTTTTACCATTAAAAATAGTCACCGGGCATTTCACTACGGGACATTTCGCTCCTGAAAATTTCACTGTCACTCCTTTTGAAATATTTAAGTTATTTACTTAATCACACCATAAATTTTTTTCTAAAATTAATAGTTCTTAATTAATTTTCCATTCATCCGTTGGGCATTTTGTTTAATTTTTATTTTTTAATTTTAGTAAAAAACCAAAAGCATTAATAAAATATCGTAGTAGCGAAATGTGCGGAAGCGAATAATCCGGAAGCGAAATGTCCAGTAGCGATCTAGTATCATAGAACATTCATTTTTAAATTTTAAGAAAACCTCCCTGAAGGGGAATTAAACCCCGGTAAATGTAGTTCTTATTTCTTATTTTTGATCTGTAGAAATTTTTTATAAAGCCTTGCATCTTTTATTAATAATTTTTCCAATTGTTCCATTGTTAGAGTTTTATTTCCTGCTGTGTGAAATTATCTCACACTTGCACTTCTCACCAGTTGATATATCCAGCTTATTGAATAGAGTATACATATTGCTGTGGAATTATTTTTTTCTTTCTTAGCTTCCTGTTTTCTGGCTACTTGCTTTATGTTATCTAGTTCTTTTATTTTTAAAAAAGATACTGTGTTATTTTTGTAGAAAATTTTCTAAACACCTTTGTTTGCTTTGGGTAGCTCTGGATTGCGCGTAAGTTGGTATAATTTTAGAGCGAAAGTTCTCAGTTTCAAAATTAAATTAATTCCTGCTCAAAAAAAATAAATCGTTTTCCAAAATAATATTCATTCGCAACTAAATCCAATGTAAAATTTCAATACTTCTTTAAAGGGTTCGTACTTGTGATTTCCAACTATCAAATCGTCGGCTTATCAATCACGCCACGTTCGCACTTACAAATTTTAATTTTTCAAATATATCCAATTGGTTTTTAATTTAAATTTCCAAAATTGTTGCTTTAAATCAATCAACCAAATCTATCAAAAAAACTCAAATATCAAAAAATACGCAATAATGCAGACGCATCAAAATTTATTCAAATCTAAATTAAATTATTACTCACAATTTAAATTCAAATCAATGTTAAATATAAAATTGCAATCTCAAAATTAATTTCTCACAGAGCCAACATACGCACAACCGGCTCGTGCGGCCATTTTTGGCAAAAAGCCTTAAATTTCCGGCGATTCGTTCCCACCTAGCAAAATCTACAATATTGCAACTCAATTATAAAAATAAAAATTTTTACCAAAATCCATAGGGTGGGTCTGAATCACTTTGAAACGCCACAATATGTAAATTAAGATAGTATTCCATGTTTTTATTGGTTGCGCAATATTACTTAACGTATTTATGTGTTTTAATACTTTATCCATTGATGGTAACGTTCCATTGATCAAGAAGAAAGAACTGGGAAGTCTCTGCAAAATGTGCCCAGCTTATATAAGATCGCAGCCTGGTGCCTTTTTTGAGTTGATATTACCTAATGATGCCTAATGTCCAGCCAGGTTTTCCTAAGTTTTTTTTTTCAACACATGCACTAGGCGAAAAGTCTAAGTCCAAAGCATCTAGTGTAGTTTGCGTGTTCCACTGCTTCAATTAGGTCAAGCTCATTTTTTAAGAGTATTATTTTTCTCTATTGTAAGTTTAAAACATTTTCACTCGTTACAGATTTTACAATATTGTGGAAGAATTCGGTTATGTTGTATTTTGGAGTTTAGTACTATAAAGAGATAGCTTTAAGATCGTTTGGAGAGATCTTTTTTGTAATACAAAAATCGATAGCTAAATTATCGAAATTCTTCTTAATCGATAAATTAAACATAAAATTCAAAAAATAGCAGAAGTGGCTTTTGAATTAAATTTAGTAGGGAAAGTTTTGGTATTAGCTTTGGAGATAAATTCATAAGTATGACAAACAAATTAATTAAAAAAAAAAATTATTTGTAATCACAGTCTAGCACACTTAAATGAAGCACGGTTTGACATCTTTATGAAAATTAAGGCATCAATACATGCCAAGAAAATAATCCTCTTAGATTTGCATGGTAAAGTAAAAAATTAAACAAATTAATTTTTAAATTTCCCAAAATTCATAACAGAATCCCGGCAAATCGTTCTCCAAAATTCTTATATGGGATAATACGATTGTCTCATAAAAATTCTTTTTAACAGATTTGCCAAATAAGCTCAAACTCGGAGCTTTCATTTATTGTACTTGTAATATTATTAACTTTCATTGCTTATAAAATAGACGCCAATTAAAATTTTGTTTAAAAATTATTAAAAACAAGAATTTAACTAATCAATTATCCCACATAGAAAAACGTTTCCACATCTATCAAGTACGAGGTCAAGGCGGCCAAAAGGCCGCCTGACTTGCTTATTAATTACTAAATAAAATTCTTCTTCTTCTTTAATTAGGTCTGCGACCTGTTTTTAATTAACAGCAACCTCGGTGATGTTTCGAAGTTACTATTAGTGCTATGAGCATATTTATTGTTTTACATCCAAGGTAGCTTGCTAGGCTTATCTCAGATGTGCCAGTAACTCTGGTTTTTGCTGTTGATGAAGGCAAGTCATCAACCCAGAGGGACCGCCGGCTTTACGTGCCCTCCGAAGCACGGAGACGGTCATAAGAAATTTTAGACTCTCCCCGGATTCGAACCGAATACCTTAATGTCAGCAGTTATTCAGCTAACAAACTAGGCCAATGACCGTCTCACTAAATAAAATTAATAAAATTTAATTAATTAATTAAATTAAATAAAATTAATAACTTTAAATTACTTTTAAAAATATTGCTACCTATTTTATTTCCACCGTATCTCATAAATGAAAGTTGATATCGAATTGTGGTTTGCGGCATTAAAATTGTCTTAAGAAGTTGACCCAATATTGCATAATATGTTTTTTAAACTAAAATTACTTACATATTACGTTTGCAGAATATCGTTTACAATCTATAGAACACTGATTAGTACGGACATATTTTTTCAGCATTATCTCGGAAAAGGCGACTCGGCAATTGGACTTGTACTTAAATATAAAACAGCTACCGTAATTTACTATTTTATAGTAAATTATAGTTATATCTATAGTTATAGCTACCCAGCACAGAAATTATTGAAAATAAAGTTTAAAATTTTTTCAGATTGTACAAAGTTTATATTGGAAGCTTCCGAAGAAGAAACAACCCTATCTATTACATTACATTAGCTTTACATTCTGATAGAATATTGCTTTCCCTTTCCGGGAATTACAAATCCACTTGTGTCAGAAATGTAACTAAAAATCAATGTTCATAAAAATTAATAAAAAAAATAATGCGCTTCAAAAATTAATAATAGTTTTATCTACCTGTGGACACGCCACTAAGTCTGTAGAATCTCGTTCTCGTTTACTATAATGGGCAATTGCAGTTCTCAGGTACAGTAGAAACCATGTGCTTCCTTTGACGCTGCTGTTGAAATAAAAAAATTTAGCTTCCAATTTAATTTCGTGTATCGTTCGATGCAATCTTTACAAATTATTACGTGTCTTGTGATAATCCACACGCCATATCAAATGTAGTTAAGGTAAGTTTTATAACTTAGTAAAATCTTGACTTGCAATTTTCAATATTGCGCCGCGTTTTATCTTCATAGAAAAATGTGACCTTCATAATAAAAAATAACCTTCAGGAAATCGTCTCCGCTGTAAAGATGTTTCTCCTCGAAACTTGACAAACGATCGCTTCACCTCAAACACTACTTTACTTTACACAAAGTGAAATTCGCACAAGAAAAACTAATTCTCGCTAACCAGCAAAATTATTTGCAAGTCAACCGGCGTCAACGCTCTTCCGCCGACCTCTCCTTTTATCCCTTCTCTCAAAAATTCCTTGTTTAACTTGACAAAACAAAATCTTGAAAGTAAGTAAAATTTCATACACCCACTAACATTTTTATTATCACTTTTGTTTTAGGTTACTGCATTTTATACAAATAAAATTGTGTTGATAGTTTGTGTTTTAAGGCAGTCACCCCGTGTGATATGTCGAAAAAATCAAAAAAAAAATTTTTATAAATTGATTCCTAAACATGTGTATAATATGCTGGTAAAGTGATTTTCAAATTTTCTACACACATTTACACTTTAAAAACATTACATACATTCTACACGTGAAGATATGCTGTCTTTGCAGAACTAGAGGTATTCCTTTTCATCCCTTGGGATTGAAGCAAAAACGGAGCCAGCATATTTAAGGAACTTCTAAGATGAAGAAGGAATTATCTATGGACCAGGCATAGCAGATTAATGGTGACTAAAGACCAGAGGCATAGCCAGGGGGGGGGGCTTCAAATTATTAATTCGTAATTTTATAACGACTTCAAATCATGTATAGATTTCTATATAAATGATTTTCAAGACACTAATGATACTATATTTGAAGGCGAATGGCTGATTTCGCATCAGAAATGAAAAAACCATGAAGGAGAGCTTTCAAAATATACAATGGAAGCTCTTAATCAGTTCAATATTGATGTTTCCAAATATATATATTATTTTAGGAACATTAGCGGTTACTACAGTCTGTAGAAAAAACATTTTCCAGCTTAAAACAAATAAAGCCAAATTTGAGAAATAGTATGGGCGAGAAAAGGTTAAGCGGTTTAACTTTACTAGCAGTTCACAGGAATGTGCCTATTAATGTATAAGAGCTTATAAATACTTTTGGAATAAAAAAAAGACGCAATGATTTTACAATTATTATAACTATTTTATAATAATATCTAGAACTTAATTTTTAGTGTTTATTTATGTAGTTGGTAACTATTATTATTGTCGTTAACGTAAAAAATGTCTGACTAAACCCTTTTTTCAGAGAAATTACTTTTTATTGTAATTTTTTAACTTTCTATTGAGCGCATGACCTTGAAAATTTGAAAAAATTTCGCCTATGGTGCTATTAAAAAAACGGTTCGCTGCGCTTGTGCCCAAATACCTAGCTACGCCACTGCTAAAGACATTAACTTGATTTAAATCTTAAAAGATTTAAACTATGAAATATTTTAAATCGTATTTGAACTTTTTTTAAATGCGATTTTCTTAAAACTACATTTTTCTAACTGGTCTCCACAATATCTCAAAAACCGTATGACCCATTGCTTTGAAATTTTAATGGTAGATTCGGAACATGTATGGTCATCGATTCAACTAAAAGAATTGAAAAATTCCGAGCCTTTTTTTTATTCGTAACAAAATAATCAAATAAAATCATGAAATTTGAAAATTAATTTTCAAAAACATGTCAATTATTCAATTGCCAATATTTTCGAATGATTCTAGTTCATTCGATAGCCACAACTTTACAGATTAAAATGCCGTTTGGTTGTTGATTTTAGATAAGCCAATAAGCCGGAATCATGGAGACTGTCAACAAACTTGTCAACAAACAATCTTGGCTTCTGGAGTAATTGTGATGAAAATTTTGGTCAGAAAATATTCTGACTTACTGTTGAAATGTCAATAAATATATTGTCGTGTTTCAAAATGGTTGCGACCCACCCTGTACATTTTGATAAAAATTTTGTTTGTAAATAATTTTAAGTTGCAAGACTGTAAGAATTGGACAGGTGGGGGCGAACCGACGAGGAAATTGGCTTTTTGCCGACGAGCCGCGCGAGAGAGCGAGCGGGCCGATTTTTGGCTTGTTAATTTTTGACTCAAGTGAGTTATTTTTGAGATTTGGGATTTTTTTTGAAATTGTGAGTTATTATTTTTGATTTGAATAAATGATTTTGATGCGAATGCATTTATTGCGCAATTTTTGAATGATTTTTGGATTAATTTTGAAAAATTTGATATTTGGATGATTTATGATACGTTACTACTGAATTGGATTGATTTAATTGATTGGATAAAGTTTGGAAGAAGCAATTAAAGTTATAAATTTGAATTTAAAATTGGAAAATTAGAAGTTACATTTGTTCGAGCGTGTGGTAGATAAAAGATAAGCCGACGATTTGGATAGGCATAAGTTCGAAAGTGTAAGCCCATTTAAAATTTAACATAAAATTATATTTGAAATTGTTTACGATTTTAAATTGGATTTTGATTTTTGGATTAGAAACTTATTAATTATTTTTGAAGAAGAAGTTATTATTTTATTTATGGAGAATATTTTTTTAAATTTTGAAAACGCAAGAACCCTTCACCCTTGAAATTTGTCAATGGCTCCCGTAATGCTGACTAACCCGAGTAAGTAAAGTGTGTGGAAAATTGTTATAGAAAATACCATTACAATATAGAAAAAAGTTCAAATCTCTATATTTTCATTGTTCGTCATAAAAAATATCCCAAAAAATTGCCCTAAGTTTAACATAAAATAACTCTGCTTAAACCATCTTTCAACAACGGTTGCCTCATGCAAGCGAAACGGTTATTAAACAACAAACCAAGAATAAAGGCTTGACACAAACACCACAATATATAACCAAAGCTTACCACGAAACTTTGGCAGAGGTGAAAGCCCTCTGCATAGAATACTAATGCAGATAGCAATCAGAAAACTGATTGATATTGGAATAGTAAATAAAATTTTTAAGTATTTGGTAAATACTAGAAAGTATAATCTAATTGCAGAAGAACTAGTTACATTTTTTACAATGGCAGCCTTGGGAAGAGATCTATCGCCCGCGGGTACGCAGTGGCGTACCGGTGTAGAAATTTGGAAATCCACTTTATCAAAAATTTTAATATTCGATTATTCCCTGGCAATATAATTGTATTGGACAAGAAGTGGAAATTATAAAGAAATAATAGCTTTTTATACACAAAAAATATGGTGCCATTTTTCGTTTAAATTATTTACTTTTAAATTATTAAAAATTAACACATTTATCCTCAAAAATTATTTTTTATTTATTGCTATAATATTCTCACAATTTTATTACATAAAATAATTAACATGATGTAATTCTAAAATAGAATTTTTAAACAAATTAATTCCATCTTTGGTAAACATTTTAATAGGATTAATAAAAATAATTGTAAATGTATTATTTACAATTAATGCATAAATTGTTGTTAAATTGTAAACAAATTTCGTGAAAGAAGTGTTTACAATTCAATTGAATTTCATTGCCTAAAATTGGAACACTGATTGGTAACTCACAAAAAGAGCACTTCAAACCAGACTTGTGAATTAGTGACATCGAATTTGCAAAACAAGTTGAAGCTTTCCTTGCAGATTTATCATGTAAAAATGCACCCAACAATTTTTCAAACTAAAAAAAATTAAATTCCAAATCCAAACATAAATAGAATGCGTTTCTTAACTTACCTTTACTGCTGTAATTTTATTCGAGTGAAGATTTTGAACCAAATTAATGCTTTCGCACCTTGATTCTGTATGCGAATTTTCAATCAAAGAAGAAAAAATGCAAGTTTGGAAAAAGTTAGCATCTAATTCCTGTGATGGTATAAACGAAGCATACCGGGTGAGTAAATTTAAGGAGTTTGGTGCACCCATGGATTGTACCATTAAAATTGCAAATTTCTTCCAACTTACAATATCACAGTTTTGCTGAAAGTTATTGTCACAATTTATACATTTCTGTTTATTTAAATTAATTATCAATTGTACTGCTCTATCCCAGGTATCGTACTTAAATTTATTCAAAAATGTTAGCAAAATATCTTCATCTCCAAATTGTATAAGTAAAGGCAAGAGAGAATCAATGTCATGGTCGCATTTTAAATGTGTAATTATGTACTTCCACATAAAGGGCACTTTATTATGAAGCTCTTCAAAATGCTCGTTAGATGTAATATAGAACTTTTTTAGTAATTCACATCCTATATCGTAAAACTTGGGAGCATGATTTTTTGCTATAGGTAAAGGATAAGAACAATTGCAACTATATTCCTCAAATTTGTTTAGATTACAAAAAGCATTGTAAACAAATTGCACCACTGGATCTTCCGAAGTCCTCGCTTCAAGTTCTTCAACAAAATTACACTTTAAAAAATATTTCAAATAATACCGAAAGCACCACAGCTGCATCAAGTCTTCATCTTGTCCTTTTTCAACCATAAATTTATTAAATTCCACAAAGAGCTCTAAAGAAATATCTACCGTATTTGAAGCTAAGAGATTGTCAAATTTCGCCATTTCTACTTTATTATTAATTTTACTCAAGTCAAAGCGTTGATTAAAAATTTTTAATTTGAGATTCAATTCCGCTTTATCATCAACTAAAGTTTCGGTACTATCAACGTCCTCTTCATTTGGAGGTAAAATTTTACTTGAACCTTCAGTGCCGGCATTTTTAGCATAATACATATTATTTACAGCAACAATTCCAGAAGTTGGTGTTTCAAAAAACTTTTTATTGGAAAATTCTTCCAGAGCCTTAAATAGTGGTATTAATTTTTCTAATAAATCGCTCGACGATTCGTAAAGTTTCTCTTTTAAAATCATCACTAAATGTAGTTTATTCGACTTTTCGACTAAGGGTAACAAGTCATCTAAAAACTTTAAGCATAATTCTCCGCAAGCAACAAACTTCTTTTCCAACAAAGTTTTAATCACAATTTTTTCTAAATCATACACGCCTACCACTATCATTTCCTCATTTTCATTCCAAATATAAATTAAATCTTCCACAATTTTAACATCTCGTATGTACTTAAAGTGATTACAACCACAAATAACAGCAGCCGTTTCGGGGTTAAAAACGTAAAACCCTTCAGAATTAAATGTAAATATAAAATTCTCCAGCCTATAAACTTTGGTAAAAGTTAGATTTTTAAAATCGTTTTGTTTACGTGAAATAATTAAACGAGATTCAGGTTTATCGTCCAAATGTATTAGGCTGATTTGATTGTTTTTCAAAAAACTTTTAACGTGATGAGTATGAGAAACGGTACCATCCATTTTAGCTTCCCATAGCCGTGCACTAGGTCGTCCACAATAGAATTTTAAATTTTCATTGAGTTGCGTACTAATAAAACTTTCGTCATCTTTAATATTCTTAAACAAACCATCCGTTAATTTTGTGTAAATTGTTGCATTTTCAACATCGACACTGTTTGAAATCATGCATGCACCAATAGGTGAATCGCGCAATTGTTTTCCTATTTGTCTATATTGCTCTTTTTCGGTATTGCAGATATATGTTCTTGAATTTGTTGATATTAATAAATAAATCGAATAGCAGTCAATTTGAACAACACTGGAATCCAGTTGCATTAATGAAATACAGGGCGGATGGAGGATGGTTTTTGACTGCAAACAAAATTTTTTTAAATAAAAATTACGTCATGGAAGTCAGTTCAGATTTTGAATAGTTCAAAGTTCAGAAAAAGTAACTCAATACAACAAATCCAAAATAATTTTTATACAAATGGTGAGAACGAAAACAAACAATATAAAAAATAAAACCGACTTAAAAAAAAACTACTGTGAAAAAAATGCACTAAAAAGTAAAAAATAATTACGTTATTTAGTTACTTCAACTAGCTGGCATAGGCGGTCAATTATTGTAATCTTTGGAGTCGATGCCAGCTAAGCTGGCTAAATTACTAAAACTAAATTTCTTAAAAGCTTGACCGGCACCGACTGCAAAAATTACAATAATGACCGCCTATGCCAGTTAGTTGAAGTAACTAAATAACGCAATTATTTTTTACTTTTTAGTGCATTTTTTTCACAGTAGTTTTTTTTGAAGTTGGTTATATTTTTTTTTTTAATTTTTTATTTCATGCTTTTTAGCGGTCACGGTCAACTCGGCGACGGTCATCTCGGCGACCGGTCAACTCGGCGATGATTTGTTTAATAGCAGAAGAAATAGGGGAAAAATAAGTTAAATTACTTGGGCCTGCTTTTACAATAGTCAGTTAAATTTAGGTATAGCTAACCCCAGAAATAACGTTATGACAAGGATTAAATTCGTTTTCGTTAATTAGTTTTCGTTCATGTCGAACTTATTAAATGAAATTATTAAGCTTCAAACTTATTAAATTTATCCTCGGTTAACTCGCTTATACCCATGGTCCGCCGAGAGTATAAGATATAAGTTGTTGAAATTCAAATGTTTTTTTGTAATCGGTATTCACAAGTATGCACTACTACGTAGAAACTACCATGAAAATAAAACATTAAAATAACTGCGTACCTATTGCACTGCTCGAATAAATATAAATAAATAAATTACAATAAGGGTTTGGCGTACTATATTTAATATTTTGGTAAACGTAAGTGCCGTTTCACAGTAACACGCGCTACGCGGCGCGTGTTGGTAAGCATTGTACCTTATGGTAGCTTTCACATAAGCACGCGTTGAAAACGCGCTACGCGCGCGTGCTATTTATGTCCAGAGCAAACGCGCGACCCGCGCGCCTCGCGTAGGCACGCGAGGCGTGTTGGCATTGTCTTTCACACTCTACGCGCCTGACACGCGCGCGTAGATATACGAGGTTGCCAGTTCATTCGAGTACTTGTTGCTGTAGTGTGTGGATATTGAATTTGCGTTAAAAATGGATATTGATACCGAAATTTTAATAAATGCTGTTGATGAAAAAAAATCTTTGAGACGCTTCGCTTCTTTTAATTTCAGATTTAGTTCGTCAAAAGTTGCTATAGACATCCGAAAGCATTAAAAAATTTTCGTGGGCTTTCTCTTAAATCCGAATATAAAGTTACAAAAGCGCCTTTAGTAATCTTTTTTCAATCAGTGGATGAACCCATAATCGTTTTGTTTTGTTTCTTTCACTTTGATTGTAATAATATGCAGTTATGGCAACAACGTTCGAAATAAACTCGTCGGAGTTACTCTTTGTAACTCCGATACTCTTTGTCGGAGTACATTTTAATACTGATAAGTGTGAAACGGGAAAACGCGCTACGCGCCGCGTAACGGCTTCTAGATTTACATTAAGATTAAATTTAAAAAAATTTGCAACCCGTAAAAAATGATTGGGCAATTAAAGAACGAATTTTATAGAAAAAAGGGGGGGGGCAAAAAATGAAAAAATTAAATATCACAAAGTAGTAATACCTCCAATGTACATTGTCGGCACCCGATAAAATGTTATTCAGGGAAAATATGAAATTTGTAATAATTTTTTGTTATTTGTTCACCAAATTGACCGTCGCCGAGTTGACCGGTCGCCGAGTTGTCGCGTACCGGCTTTTTAGTGCATGTTGCATTCCGTAACTATTTATCGAAAGCGAGTATGGGTAGACCTACTAAACGCAAAAAGAATTTTGAAAATTCGATCATAGTTGATATAAATGTATTATTTACTATTTACCTTATACTTAACGTACTACTTAGAAGATTAATAACAGTAGGGTACTTAAGAAAAGATTCTGACCCACCGGGCAAGAACAGCTAATATAAAACAGTACTTAATGCGTTATTAAGCCGATTTTGAGGAGAGTTGAAGAGAAGTTTGACGGTTTTTCCGGTTTATCTTCCAAGTTCAAGGTCCAATACGAATGAAATTTTAATGCGAAAGAATTTTGAAAATCGGTTCATAAATGACGGAGTTGAGGTAACAAACATAAAAAATAAAAATAATAAAAAAAATACAACCGAATTGATAACCTCCTCCTTTTTTGAAGTCGGTTAAAAAAAATTTTAATTATTTAGGTCACAGATTCCACTTCCTTAACCACTTAAAGATCGGTTAAATCGCACAATACAGCATATATGCACGAACAAAGTGTTAAATAGTTAATCTCGATAAAACTTTTAGTATAGATAATTCTTGAACTATGAATTATTATTTGGATATACTAATGAAAAAAACAGGTGAATCTGAATTCTAACTTCTACGACATTTAAAAATTGCAAAATATACTTACAAGTACGTTTGGTATTGTGATTAATGTAATTTTTCCTTTACTATCTCCACAGTATAATTCGTTTAAATGCCACTTGCATGTAGTAACCAAATTTCCGATATGCTCGGCAAACACTTGCTGTTGTACATCGCAGTCCGTAAAACAATTTTGTAATAAAATTACGGAGCCTTTCAAACTAGCAACGGCAATATTTTTTTCATTTGGTGAAATAGAAATTTGCGTAGCAGAACCTTGCTATTTAATTAAGAAAACATGAAATGTGGGTCATAAAATGAGTAATTTGAAAATGTCATACCTTGCATGGAATAATTTTAATAAATGTACATGGATTACGATTGAACACATACAAACTTCCACTGGTTGCACCAAAAACAATAAAATTGGAAGACACATCGAAGCAAGTAAACTAAAAGTAAATTATTTTAAAACGTAAATGGCATCATTTAAAACAGGTATAAACCTTGATACGTTGACTTGACTGTAAAGGACGTTTAATTATTGCATTTATGTTAGATAAATGATGCGTTATAAACCATTTATCAGACATTTTAGCATCACAACATAAAAACAAAACTTTTAGGTTAGAACTCACATGACAGTTCGTTGCTGTCAGCATAAAATATAATAATATAATTGTCAGTTGGTACTTAAATTTCGAATGTCCATATTATTTACGTATTACCAAACTTAAAATTTGAAACACAACCAAAACAACGTAACAATATTTTGTTGGCAACCTCCCAATAATAGAATAGAAACTCGTTAAAAGTAGGTGAAATGTTAACAAGTAATTAGAAAATTTAGAGTGTGTTCGTGTTTATTATTTAATTTTTTCGTTAATACAAATAAAGGTACGTGAATGAATTTGTGCAATTTGAGGTTATTTGATTTTATATTGTCGCAGATCAGCTGTTAGAAGAAATTGAAGTAAAATGGAAGTGTCAAAAGATTATCACGAAGTTTTAAATAACATTCGAGTAATGGTGAAAGAGAGTAACGAATCTATGTCCAGTAATAAAATATCAGATCATTTTGGTAACATGCACGATGAACTCGTCAACGTTATTCAATTAAATTTTGATAACGAAGAAACATGGTAAGTTTTTGTGCTACCGTTGCCAAGTCTCAAGTTGAATTGGTTTACTAATGTTTAGGTTATACGAATGCGATTGTAAATCTGATGTTGATGATCTGAAAAAGTGGTTATATCAAGACTTGAGCGAATTGAAAGATATCGAGTTCCACACCCGAAGATTATCGTTGATACGGGAGTTAACTAAAATGGATTCTGAAAAAGTAGTTGATTCACGCACATTTACTCGGCCCAAAAAACGTATTAACCGTCCCAGTATTGAAGCCTATAACGATGGCTATTTTAAAATGAATAAGAGTGACAATAAAATTGAAGATAGTTTTTCCGAAAAGCCTAAACTGGATGATACATTTTTAAAGAAACCTCTCGAGTTTGACCTATCTCAACCTGTAAATATTTCTTTTGATAAGTTGGCTGCAAATGTTCAAGAAGTCGATTCTTTTCAAAATATGTCTCCTCCTAGTTTGGTTAACTCGATGTGTTCTTCCACTTTTGCTAATTTAATGGAAAATAGCTACATACAAAATGATCCTGTTTTGAGGGAAATTAGGGATTCCGAGTTAACCGAAGCCATGCTACAAGATGAACCGCCACTTTTTAAATCTCTTACCGATAGTTGTACCAGCATAAACTCTGACACTCCTGAAGGTTTTCTAATGCGATCTGCTGACAGTACATTTAGAAAAATTTACAAGAAAAATATTTCAAATGATAAGGAGAACATCTTAAATAATACTTATGTTAATAACGACAGCAGTTTAGTAATGAATACTACGTTTGTTAATAATACTGGTTTAGATTGCACCTACTCTAAAGATTCTTCCACCGACCTCAGTTCTAACGATGCTTGCTTTAATAAAGGTAAGTTTTCTTTATTATTTTCGTAATGACCCTTCTGACGTTACCTTAACATGGGGAAATTTATTTAACCTTTTGTAAGTATAAGATGGGGTAATTTGATTATTGTTACATTCAAAATGTAGTACTCAACATTGTATTGAACCAATTTTTTTGAATCTAGCTGATTCAAAAAATTTACGTTTTTAAGTATTTGTACTTAATTTTTTTAACTATTTAATAGGGACAAATATGCAAGCAACTAAAGTTACTCCTCGACAGCAAAATTTGAAAAATTCAAATTTAGACTCAACATTTACATACGGTGCATCGCCGACCACACTGAATGGTACATTCAGAAAAAATTCAAAGTTAAACACAACATACGATAAAACATTACATAGTAACAGTAACGAACAACTTAGCAATGATTTAAACAGAACAGTTACAATTGTCGATACAACGAATCACATCAATAATATTAAAAGACGTAGTTATATTATAGACAATCGTAGCAGTGATTCGGAAGTTTTGATGAGCATAAAACGAAATTCTGTTGGTTGTTCTGGTGGATCATGTGATAGTTTGGATTATGTTAGCAGTTTATCCAACAGCAGCAAAGGTTCCAACAAAATGTTGAATATGGCTGAAGTTGACGCACTTGTATTACAACAGGAACAAAGTAAGTTGACTTTAAAAATGTTTAAATTCAATATTAATCATTTTGTCTAGGTTTACAAGTTATGTCGACACCAAAGCCTTCCAGCAGAATGTCGAAATTATGGAAAAATGATATAATTTCACCGATTGTACCAGTAAATGATAATAATGAGTTGTCAGATTCTGATTCATCTAATGATGACTTTCTAACGGTTGGATCAAACAGTTCTCGCACTACACCTTATGAATCCGATGCGAACTTGAAAACGTCTAGTAGTAGTTTAGAAAATATGCTATCTGCAGTAGAAATACAAAAACCATATCCTCCCAAAAGCCTTAATGCACTACCCTCAAAAATCGTACCTACCAGAAAATCTGAAAACACTTACAGTGGATCTTATAATAATTTGAAAACTATCGGAACAGGTTTGAAAGGTTCCTATACAAACCTTAAATCTGGTATCGGTCGAGGGTCCTATTCCAATATTGCTCAAATAAGTAAAAGCACAAAAGGATCATATTCGAACCTTCAAACCCTCAGCAGCAATCTTAAAGCTTCTTACACTCAGCTTAAACCTGTATTTACTAATCTTCCACGTGCCGATGTCAATGAAACAATTACGAAAGCCAACACGACTGTTACGAAGCAACCCATGATGGGTGTATCCAAGCAGCTACCAGATGCCAAAGGAAGGATTGCTCAAGTAAGCGTTATTTTTACATTATTAATAATATATCCCAAGTCTGTGTATCTGTCCCGTAACAACTATATCCGAGACAGTCTAGATGGCTAAAGGAGGCCGGTAGGCCAGTCAGGGCCGTCCTAAGATATACGACGCTCCTGGGCTACTAAAATTAATGCGCCCTCCTTCAAAAGAAAACACAAATACAAAATAGAAAAAGTCAATTTATTACTAATACACTAAACGAAAACATGAAAGTGATAGAGGACACTCTATCTATCTAGATTGGACTCTTCTAAGAAACATTTTTAATAATGTTTTTTTTTTCTAAATTCAAGCCTTCGAGAGTTAGGCCTCTTTAAAGCATTTTTTTTAATTGCCATTTTTACGTGGCCATCGCCCGGAAATTATTAATTTTTTAGTAAAAATTGATTAGTGCTGTTTTAAAGAGCGTGAAGTAATCTACAAACTAGATTAAAGCATCTTTTGTCTAAAATCAACGGCTTTCGAGTTCTGAATAAAAGTAGGTAAAAAAATGTTGTAAAATTGGAGATTTTTTTAATTTGGTTTGCTTCAAAACTCTGTATCTTTTAAACGAAACATTTAAAAAAATTCTGACGCCCCATTTCAGATAGGAAATTTAACGGACTACAACTTTTGTCTAGTAGAAATTTTTGAAAAACCAATCCATTTCACTGAAAATCAGAAGGCAGCTACAAAACAAAAAATTAAATTAAAAATTTTTTTATTTTTATTGAAAAATATAATAATTTTTCAATAAAATTAATAAATTTAATTTTTTGTTTTGTAGCTGTCTTGTTTACTATTTCCTGATTTTCCGTGAAAGGAATTGGTTTTTCAAAAAATTTTACTAGACAGAAGTTGTAGTCCGTTAAATTTGAATGGGATGTCAGAATTTTTGTAATATAAAATGTTTCGTTTAAAAGATACAAGAGTTTTGAAAAAAACCAAAATAAAAAAGCTCGAATTTTTCAACATTTTTTTATTTATTTTAATTTCTAACTCGAAAGCCGTTAATTTTAGACAATAAAGGGTTTAAATCAAGTTTGTAGATTATTTCACGCTTTTTAAAAATGCACTAATCCATTTTTACCTAAAAATCAATATTTTCTGGGCTATAGCCTCATGAAGGTGGAATAATTTAGGTATTGAGAATGAAGACCGAACAACTATATTCGAAACAGTCTAAATGACTAAAGGCAGCCAAAGGACGCCTGTGTCAACTATCTAATAAAATAATATCCCAAGTTTGTGTATCTTTCTTTCCCGTAACGCACCTCTGATTGGTCAGTTTTTTACCAACTTAAAAATGAATCCGATAAGTAGATGAGCACTTTCGAGTCGCTCCGGTCGATTTTAGGGTCGAGCAATTATGGCTTTCAGGTATACTACCGATATTCCCCCTGTGAGGCTAAATATAATATCCCAAGTCTGTGTACTTTCTTTTCTGATTGGTCGTTTTTTTTACCAACTTCAAAATTATTCCATTAATCCGATAAGTACATGAGCACTATCAAGTCGCTCCAGACGACTTTAGGGTCGAACAATTATGGCTTTCAGGTATACTACCAATATTCCCCCTGTGAGGCCAAAGGCTGAACAACTATATCTGACGGTCTAGATGGCTAAAGGCGGCTGAAGGACGTCTGTGCCAGCTAGTTTATTAAAAAAAAGATTTGAAAAAACAATTTCTGTTACAGGTTGCTCCAACTTTAAGAGACATTCCTAAAATAGCTTCCAAAATGCCGCCACCAAAAAGCATACCAAGAGCTAGTGGATTACCTAGGCCTATTTCTTCAATTCCTAGACCTGCTGCTTCTAGAATACCAGGTTTACGGACAGACAAGTAAGTATCTGAGTAATTCGTAATATTAAAAATGCCTGTTTACACCTTCATCACCAAACACACCATAAAACTCACTATATTTTACGTAAAATTTTAAGGAAATAGGTGCCGCTCTATTCCTTAAAATTCGTTAAAATTTCTCTTAAAAGTTTTTTTAAAGAAAATTTTAAGGTGTAAACAAGCTATAAGACTTTGCAATAAGCTAAATTTCAATGTTTTGTAATATTTTTTAGTAAAACAGTGAATTATCGTCAAATGAGTCGTCCTGTGAGCAAAGTAGATTTCGATGATGATTTTTGACAAATCGACAATCTATCAAGATTAATGTGCCTTATTGTAATATATTTAATATAGGATACGCACATTATATTTTCGTACCATATCTAATAGTAACGAATAAATCGCATTTTATGGTAACATTTAAATTTGAGATTTGTAAGAAAATCTCTCCGTTTTGAGAGAGTTCCTAATTTTACCTAAATTTTATTTAAATAAAACTAATAATATATTAAATAAATATTTTTGTTGTGATGTTTAAAATAATTTTTGCTACCAAATTTTGTCTGTTGTAAATTTCTTTGTTGAAAGATGAAATTGAACTGAAATTTTTTATAAATAGTAATGATGTAGTTTATATGATATACATTAAAACTTGTACAGTATGCCATTTCGATTCTTTCTAATTTTTTTTTAATAATCTGGCTTATTCAGAGTAATCATGTGCCTGTGTTTAAAAATATTAATTTAGTTTAAACCTAAATGATATTACTTCGACATAATATTTTATGCGTGTTTTTATTTATTTAATAATAAATTATATTTGTAACATACCTAATTTAAAAAAATAAATACCAAGCTTATGATATTGTTTATATTATCTAGTCGCATGTTTTATATTCATGGTGGCTGCTAACGCAAGGTTGCGTTAGTGCATTATACCAAGCAGACTTAATATTTCAGTAACGAGCAGGTGTAGGTACATTAATAATTAAGAAGTTGGAAGTTAATCCTATCTAATTTTTACGAACTAAATGTAATATTTAGAAATTTTGTAATAAACTTTTTTTATAATGTTTATGTATATTAAATACCTTCTCTAATAAAGCAGGCTGGCAATAATTCTACTAGATTCCCGATATTTAGTAAACGCAGAAATTAACTGATTATTATTTTTATGTTATTAATAAATTAATTATCTGAAATAGTTCTTTATTTTATAAACAATAAGCTACAAAATATAAATGGATAGGTAAATATAAAAAAATAATTTTTAAATTTGTTTGTGTTGTACCGCAGGCTTCACACTTCGGAGTTTTCGTAATAATACCTAAAACAAAAATAGTATTAATGTTTCAAATGTGGATTTAATGAAGATATATTTTTTACACTTATAAAAGTTTTTTACAAAAATAATTTGTTTCGAAGCAAGAAGATGACAAGTTTTAAATGGATAAATTTGAAAAAACACATAAAGTAACTTACTAAATTATCACGATCTATTTGTGTTTGTTTCTTTTTTCTATTAATGGCAGAGCTAGACAGCTTCGTATTGATTGTTGGTGTAGCTGTATATTGACTTCGCCTGTTACAATTTGACACAAGTTTTTTCATTAAAACCGAATTTCCATGTTCGATCTCTCTAATTTTGTGATCGTTAAATGTTTTGTTCTGTCGTTTCATTGTAGTTTTTTCTAACGCTCCAGAAAGTAATTCCATATCGGCATCACTGTCTTCATCAGATTCAAATACCTGTGAATATTCATCTTGTTTACAATCTTCATTTAAATCGTCATAACTGCTATCACTTGATTCGTCATCTTCCGATGATGTTTCTGACGATGTACTAGGTGATTTATTGACGTTCGCTGCTAATTTTTTAGTCGTTGGTTTCACTGTAGCAATATTATTGTCGTTTTTCTTAATATCAGTCAATTTAACGTTCTTTTCCATGCTATCACATTTAGACATACTGAGCACTTATTTACACAGCTTTAAAATGATCTGAATGTTGATAGATTGAAATATTTATTTACATGTGTAACCATGGTAAATTGCGATTCACCATTTTATAACTTAATTTCTTGATTATTGAACAAATAATTTGTTACTGCATAATTTATTATCTCACCAAATATAATCATCCTTGACACTGTGATATATCAATAAACTAAAAATAGGATAAGTATATAATAAAAAATCAATAGGTACGATATTATTATAATAATATACCTACCCCACACCTATTAGTTTAACCGTTAGGTATCTGTACGTAGCAAATAAAATTATGTTTTTCTACAACAATTCATACCGGAATAGGGTCAATTTCAAGAAAGGTCCCAAAAATTACGAAATCTTAAATTAGTCATTTCTTGTACATTGTAAATATATTGCAATGACCCCAGCTATTAAAATTTGTAAAATTTATTTATATAAAATTAAAATTAATAAAATATAAAATTTATCTCTGGGGTATCATCCATTATTAATTAAAAAAAAGAAATGATTTTGGGTTGTCAGGATGGTAGAATCAAACAAATAATTCCAAATAACTATTTGTTTCCTCCCATTTCAGCCCTGATGATGAGGGAATAAATCTTTCGAAACGTTGGCATAACGAATTATTTGTTTGATTCTACCATCCTGACAACCTGAGATCATTTCTTTTTATTTATTTTTATTGGAGAAGAATTATTTGTTCATTAATTGAGTAGCTATGAGACTTCAAATTCAAATTATAAATTTAAAATGTGTTTTTTTGTTTAAAATTTAAAATATAATTTTTCGTGACATTTTAATTTTGTCAAAAATTCCAATTTTCGTCTAAATGCGTTGAATAAATGTTAATGTTTAACTTTTACCTTGTGTGGCGTCGTAATTGCACCTGCGTTCTGCAACTGGCTTCCCCGGTCAAACAAATTTTGTAGTGAAACAATTTCAATTTTACCAAAATTCTTCTAGATTCCAAAATTTTCAATCTTGTAAAACAACTCAATCTTTTTCTTTTAATTATTATTAGAATTACTTTTTAATTTAAACAATCAAAAATCAGCGGGGAATAAACACTCATCCCGTCTTAGAAGCTCCGCGGGGTCTTACCAAGGTTAATCTCGCTGAAGCCATTCTCCCACTTATTTTAATTGCTAACCTAGTATTTTTACAACAATAAATAAATTTTGTATGTATAATGTTTACAAATAAATAATTTAAATAAAACAAGTTTCGAAATAATTTACAAAATAACTAAAATAATATCTAACGTTTCAAAACACGACATTTTACCCCCTTAATTTTTATGAGTTAACGCAAAGCTTTGACAAATTAATAAACCTTCATAATGCTTTCTAAAATAAACAATATTTACGCAAATAAAATCAACATTTTTTATAATAGTTAATCAGAATAAAATATTTCTTTCCTTATTAAATGAATGCCTTCAAATTAAATCTTAAATCAAACTTTCAAATTAAATCGAAATAATATTCAAATATTTTACAAATAATCATCAAATTAAATAAAATTTTTAAATTAAATTAAATAATCAAATTTTTTTTAAATCATAATCAAGTCAAATCAAATATCAAAATTTTCATAAATAAATCGTCCAGATACTTTTCAAATCATAATCATATCAAATCAAAAAAAATCATAATTTATCAAATCATTTTTTTTATGTACATAAATAAATTCAATAAAACTTTTATAAATAATCAAATCATTAAAATTTTATACCATATTTTGTTATTCTAGATCTTATTTTGTTTTTATTTTCTTTTTCGGTACTTCCATATTAAATATCTCCTCCTTGAGAGTCCAAATCTTCGGCACTAACTTCGGCCACCCCCTACTCTTCCATTCCTTCAAATTCTTCTTTGATCCATTGAATTGTCTTTAATTGTGTTGAATTTTTCTTTGTTTTCTTTTTTTCTATTTTTGCTTTTTTTTCCATTTCAACATTTCCATTTTTTTCTTCCAAAAAAAAATTCAAAATTTTTCTCTTAATCTGTTTTGTTATCTTGCTTTTATTCTCAATGCAGCGTTTTTTTCTATCTTCTTCAATAATTTTACCGGAGCAAACAACCTAATAATTCCAAATTTCTTTTCCTTCTTATTCATCATTTTTTATTTATTTGACTCATTCCCTTGTTCATTTTATTTTTTGTTTGTTCGATGTTATTCTTTTTTTTTGCCATTGAGTTTAGGCCCTCCTTTAATTCTTCATGATGTTTGTTCATGTTTTCTATCATTTTTTCGTCCTTTTCTGCTATTTTGTTATCTGTATCTGCCTTCATGTCTGCCAATATTTTTATTAAAAGTTGCATGTCCATTTTTACTTTTTGTTTTTAATCTTGTTTTTTCTTAACAGTTTTATTTTTTTATAATCTCAGGGTCAAAATTAGGTCGCTTTCTTCATTTTACAAATTCGTTGTGATGTATTTTCACGAACAACCAAAAACTTCCAATTCTTTCAAATTCTTATTTTTTTCACTTCACAAATTAATTAAAACAACCTCTCAATTCACCAAAACTACGTTTTATTATAAAAATCGTTAAAAAAATCAAAATTATATGCGACGAACAAATAATCACGTTCGTCCGCATTCAGCACAACGACCTGAAGCCCCTTCCTTTCTTACTTTTTGTAACCTCATTGAAGCCACTCTCCCACTTCTTTCATTACCAACATCGTATTTACAAACAAAACCCTAGGTACAGTATATTTGCAAATAAATAAAATAATATTCTAACGTTTCAAAACACAATATATTATTATCAAAATTAAAGTAGACTTTTTTTTTGTTCATCTGGTCCAAAAGTTATTTAATTTATAAAAAATGTTAGCAAAGGATTGCTTCCTCTCCCCCCCATAACTTTTAGTTGGGTCTGTCTGCGATCTAGGGATTTTATAATATAAGAAGATCGAAAACAAGATAACAGCATTAAAGATTCATCAATGAAGATAAAGTGAGCTGTCTGTGGTTTATAGCATAAATCCCGAAAGTGATAATCTCTGGACCAAAATTTCTCAATCTTCATACCGATAGCTAGAAAAAGACGTAAATTATTTTGACAGTATTTCTTTGTAGCTAACGATGCGAAGATTAAGAAATATTTTGATTTTTTATTCTAAATTTAATGATATATTTTTATTATCGTCAATATCTCCCTACGCCACCAATGAACTTTAGGTAGATACGCTCATGTCTACTGCACCAGTGAGTCCACCTGCTTTATTTTACATTTAGTATTAAAAATTTGACAGTTTTTCTGTATTTCTCTGCTGTCTGTGATTTTATTTTTTATTGTGCTCTGTATGTTAACACATAACACATTAGTTCCATTAGTTGGCATTTATTCCTGTCATTCTTTGTGCGTAAAGTGAAATTTCGTTTTTATAACTCAACTTATTTTTGAAAATGGCATCCGCAATGGATATTGACGACGAGGAAGTTGAGGCTCCAACTTCTAGCAGTTCGAAGGGAGAAAAAAAGAGATTTGAAGTTAAAAAGGTAAGATCATCTTTGTCAACATAACCTTCAACTGTATTTATTGTGTTTTTTATTGTTTTAGTGGAACGCAGTTGCTTTGTGGGCTTGGGGTAAGTTGTTGAAAAAAATCACTTTATTAACTGTATTAATAAATAGTTATTTTTGATATTAAGACATTGTTGTGGATAACTGCGCTATATGTCGTAACCATATAATGGATCTCTGTATCGAATGTCAAGCGAATCAAGCATCCGCAACTAGTGAAGAATGCACTGTAGCATGGGGTGTATGCAATGTAAGTTTTACATTTACTTTAACTTCCTTCGTATAATTATTGACATTTCTTTTAGCATGCTTTTCACTTCCATTGTATCTCTCGATGGTTGAAGACACGTCAAGTTTGCCCGTTAGACAACAGGGAATGGGAATTTCAAAAATATGGTCATTAAAAACAAGATTTGTATAAATTTCGATAGTGTCACATTTAAATTTTCAATCATTTTTACGTTACTTTTTCTGCTAAATTATTTTAATAATTATTTCATAAAATAAAACAACTCAGTTGCCACATATAATTGTTTTAATGATTTAAAACGGGTCAAAAGTTTTTAAAACACATCTTAACATTCAGACCATCTACAACACTTGAACAATAATTAACCTATTTTTAAGTATAGATTTCTGTTGTACAGTGGTTTGAAGAGATATATGAGTATTATAGTTTGAGGAAAACAGCCTTAGAATGGTTAAAGGGTCCATAAGTTGAAACATTTTACTGATCCTGCGGGGGGTTCCACGGATTTGGATACTGGCGTGTCCACATACTGGTCATTCCAAAAAGATCGTACTGTTGATTGTGCTGCTGTTGGTAACGCTATAATTATTTCAAGTCAAGAACAAGAATTTTAAAAACTTATAAAAATATTACATCTTCAATCTCACGATTGCTTTGAAATCCAGGTGGAGTTCTCGTGGGCGTTCTCGGTGATTGAGAAGGAGGTTGCCAAACCGTAGATGATCCCCACAAATAACGACTTTCTTGATTTATTTGCGAAGATGCAGCATTAAAGTCTGTTAAAGTATTTTGTGCATTCCAAACGCCTATCCCGTTTATGTTCATATTTTGTTGTCCCCAAGAATCTAGATTTGAAAATAAAACAATATCACAAAAGCAAAAATCATTTCATGTTAAAAAATTTATGCTTTTACTATCTTATATACTGGTTTTGAATTTCAATATTGTGTTTATATTTTAGCCGTAATAAAATTCAAAATTAATTAATAGTGATCGAGTAAGATTTAACAAATGACTTACCCGTATTAGGTGGATTAACAGGTGTACTGTTATATGCCAAATTCGTTTGTAGTGGATTAATTCTTTGTGGTGAATTACGCCCCCAATTGCTTAAGTAACTGTTTGAACTTTCAGGTAAAATATTGTGAGAATCGCTGAAAAAGCTGTTAGATATCGAATTAGCTTGATGATCAAGAATATTACGTGTGTAAGTTTCGGCGTGATAATCGATTTTTCTAGTAGAACCTATTGGACCTAAGTCTATAGGAGTTTGTTTGTACGGTTCTACTAACATAAACGGCTTGCTGGTTTGGACATGAGAAGAATTTGAAGTGGACCTCGATTGGATTACATTCGTGGGCGTATTTTCACTCCTGGCAACAACATCACTAAACGTTAGTTTATTTTCATTATTCCAAACACTGTTGTATGAAATTGGACTGACGCGGTTTACTGTGTTACCGTTATTATTGGCATGATTGTCTGAAGATAACTTTCTTTCCACAGATGTTTTTTTAGTTAAAAGTTGCTTTTCTTTGAACTCTTTCGTATTATTTTTATTAGCTTTTGGTTTATGCTCGTTAATTGGTTTGGAATCAGTTTTATTTTCATGAAGCTCTTTATCTTTCTTGGGCCTTTCTTGCGAAAACTTCTTAATTTTCTTTATTTCAGGTTTAGGGCTTTCATTTGTTTGAAATTTGGTTGAGATGAAGCTTCCTAATTTAAGCGTCTGAGGTTTTTTAAGATGTTTTATCTCTTTTTCGTTATCTTCAACGTTATTAGTTTCATTTACAGTTTGTGAAATGGATTCATCTTCAACTATAAGAGCTTCAGTTTTATTATTTAGTTTTTTCAACGATGCTTTTTTGGATTCTTTATTTGATTCGTTTGATTCTTTTTTCTTATTGTTTTGAGGAAGGTCCTGGTCATTGTTGTTGCTTACGTTGTGTGTTTTATTTTTGTGTTTTGCTTCAATTTTTTTAGGAACGTCTTCAGGGATTTCAGACTTTTTAAGTAATTTATTCTTTTTAGTTCTACCTACAGCTGGAATAACCGCAGTGTACTTTTCGCCTTCTTGTTTGGCCGGTTTAGTGTTATTAAGGTCTATTGATTGTGCAACTCCATTTTCTTTAACGCTTTCTTCTGTATTTTTATCTGTAGATAAAGCCGGTGGAGTTGGAGGTTCTTCAACTTTAGAACGAATTTCATCTCTAGTTTGATTCCCGATAGAACGCAAATCAAATGTCGCTTGTATGTTAGTATGTTCCTTAGTCCCATACATTTTAACTTCTTGTACAATTTGTTCAGCTTCTAATATTATCAGTACGATGGTCACGACTAGAAGTATGAGTATCAAACAGATAACGGTGTAATACATGTAAGGTTCAAAAGAAGGCCGTATTATAGCAGTAGAGCATGTAGTTAAATAAGTAGTCGGAATTGTAGTAAATAATGTATAATTGACGGGATAATTTAAACTCGTTTCCAAACTCAGCATTCGCACCACTTTGGATGATGTAAAATCGGGAGTAAATGCGATATCAATTTTTTTGGTACTGTTTGGTAAAAGTAAAAATGATTCGCAGTTTAATATTTTAAATCCAAATCCTTCACAAATGTGATCGTTAATAAAAAACTGATGAACTAAAATTGTTACATCGCCCATATTTCGAGCTGTAAACGTACGTTTCACTGTTAAACTTGAAGATGTGTACTTTTTATGCTCACAATCTTTTAAATGTTTATCTGTTAATTCAAACAATAGTGGCTGTGGAGCACCGGGTTTACGGTTACCAAACTTGAAGCTTGGTATTGCCCCTTGTCCGTTTAATTGAAGAACTTCCATAACTGTCAGATTATTTCTTATATACAAAAATGCAGAATTTAAAATAGCATTTTGAGATTTAAAGCCCAAGGTGAAAGTGAAGTTTTCACCAGGTTTTAATATTACAGATAAACTTGACTCATGTATTCTTAAATGAAGTCGATTCTTGAAGACTTCGTTATGAGCTTCAAGGTTTTCACGAAAGAAAAACACACCTTCCTTGCTAAGAAACTCATAATTAGAGTAGCCAGGAATAAAGTTGGGAGGCAAACCTTCGTTCAAATTTTCATAACCTGCATAATTGTGATGCAACACCAGCTGAACAATTAAATTGAAACTGGAAGGATTACGAATTGTTATGTTACGATAGGATATGTTGCCAACTTGAGTTAAAGGAAATTTTATAATCGTTCCATTAGATGAGTGATCATTAACAACTAAAGATGGCCAACTCATTTTGACCCGTGTTTTAAATATCCGCAATTTAACTTTTGATGTGTCCAATCTTATAGTCAGATTTTGCCACCTTTTTAAACCATTTGCTGTTTCGTTTAAGTAACGATTGTAAAATACGTTAACCAAACTTAAATCAAGTTCTGGAGTTGTACTGGGTAAAGTTAAAGTGTTCAGCCAGCGTTCTGTAAAAAAATGAATTAGTAAGTTTTAAAATTGTTGAATTTTTGCACTAATTAACATCTTTCAAGATTAAATGAACTCTCGTACATCCAAATAAAGTTTGAAAACAAGAAACTATTATACTTGCACCAAGTTGTTCTAGAAATTATTACGATCATGTCACTCAAAATCGATTGCTATCTTGTATTTGAAGCTTATTTTTTCATAATTTAATTTTAGAATTGCTTAATTTTCACAAATCATAACAAAAAGAATCTTAACAATCCATCGTGCACGTTAGTAATTAATAACTCATGAACAAACAAAATATATACAAAAAAAAGCTTCCTTTCATAAACCAGCCACTTGTATATATTTTTTCACAAACTGCGCCACTTCCATTACAAACCCTACACTTAAAAAGTTTTAAGTTCACTATCAAGATTATAAAAAACGTTTCAAAATGCGTTTTCAAATTATCACAATGGGTTTCTATAAATCAATCTTACTGAAAGGAGTAAGAAATAACTTATTCTACCCAAACCAAACCAGAAGAAAGCTATTAATGAATAATCGACTGTTCAAAATTTATCATTTGGCCAATCTTTTCATGACTACTGAAAAACTAAATTTTTCACTACGATTATGTAAGTGTACTTTTAATAAATTGAATAGTTACAAAGCTAATTTTGAAGCTTTTAGATTGAAGATTAATAAACGCCCCTTATAACTCACCAATAAAAATGTTGAATTACTTTCATTTAAATTCTATTTGGGTAAAGGATAAAGAATGGAAACGTTAATTTATTGATTTACTGCAAATAAAGATATTATATTTGAATCATTTAACCTTCCTAAACTACACACCAGATTGGCTGTTTTTCTTGATGTTTTATTTATTTAGTTGGTTTTTCAACTCAAGTTTGGTTTCCAATTAAAAATAAAAAGTTAGTGTGACAACCAAGCTTTTGTATATTTATTTATCAACGATTAGATGCCTTGTTTTTTAATGAATCGTAGCAGTATACTACGATCATCGCATTGTATGTTAATTGAATTTATTTCAAAATAAAAATTTGTTCATAAGCTTTCACTAATGGTTTGTTGCTATCGTTAGATGTTTTAGATAAAGCACTATGTATTTAGTCAGTTAATCTAATATTAATTTCCTTGGTTAATAATTAATGTTATAATTATTATTGAATTTTGTATTAATAAAATAATATGTTCTACTTTTTATTTCTGTTAAGATTTAAATAATTCGGGGCTGTAAACTTTCACACACAAATTATTGCGACTAATCCTGTTAACAGCTGGCTTAAGTAATTTGGCGTATTTTCAAGTTATAAGATTACATTTCTTTTGCAAATATAGTACATGGTATATACAGGGTGTCCCTGTGACCGTGGAGAACCTTTGAGGTGGTATAAAGAACACTTTTCTAAGACAAATTCTAAGACTTGTTCATTATTTTTAATTTCTGTAAAAACGGTTGGTTTCCCAAAAAAAATTATTTGATCAAAGTTGTAGCCCGTTAAATTTCCAATCCGGTTTGGGCCGTCAGTTTTTTTCTAAGACATTTCGTTTAAAAAATACGGGATTCGCAAGAAAAGTAAAAAAAAATAAAGCTGTATTTTTTTAACATTTTATCCCTTAATTTAATTTATAACTCGAAATTCGTAGATAAAGGGTTATAACCTAATTTGTAGATAAGCGAATGATCTTTAAAAAAGTTCTAATCCGTTAAGCCTAAAATCAATAATATCGGAGTTATGGCCGTTTGAAATCATAAATTCAAAAAATTGCTTTAAAAGGAGGTACCCCCCAAGATTTTAGACTTGGACAAAAATTTGTCTTAGAAAAGTGTTCTTTAACACCACCTCAAAGGTTTTCCACGGTCACGGAGACACCCTGTATGTTGACATACACTTTTATACTTTTACTTTTTTTTAAATATTTGAAAAATAAATACGAAAAATTAATTTGTTTTTCAAACAGCCGCCAGAAAACTGAATAATAATAATTTATCAATTTCCAAGGTTTGAGCTATAAAGCAACATATACCAAAGGTGCACAGCAAATTTGAAGTTAATCAGTCAAATAGAACTCGAGATATTATGTCAACCACTATGAAAAATGTAGTTTTGAAAAAAACGCGTTTTTCGACTTTTAAGTCTGTATTTTAAAAAAATGGAAAAATAACCTATTTTTCAAATTTCCATACTAGAATTAATTAATCATGTCAAATTTTTTAGAAAAACCAAAAAATGCACAAACACTTTTTAAAACTAAAACGTTTTAAGTTAACACAATATAAATAATTGTCGTGTATTTTTTTACAATTTAAGAATTTGTAATGGTGTGAAATGATTTTTATAATATCTGTTTTTGAATTTAAATTTTTGTTAAAATTAAGGTTGGCAGTAAGGCAGGAAGATAAGAGTCCTTCGATCAAAAATGGCCAATGGGACGGACCTATATATGTCCGCTTCCATTGTATTTTGGAATTTGAATATTATTTTGATTAAAAGTGCAAATGTTTAAATTAAAAATTTGTTTTATTTATGAAAAGTGAAATTCAAAAAAAAAATTTTTGAATATTTCAAGAGTTTGTCGAGGGAACGACAAATTTTGTGATAACAAGGCGGCTGCGAGATGGTATCGTATATAGAATTTTGCGTTACCAAATTTTAATATAAATTCAAATAAAATTAAAAATTTTATAAATTGTTTATGAAGCCAGAGCATTTAGATAAATGTAAATTAATTATATAAAATTACATTACAGTATATTTTAAATTAAACGTTTTCACCATACTATGGCATCATCAGGCGATGAACTATGATTTTTGGTTCGAGATGATCTATAAAAATATCTGCTAGTAAACAAGATAAAGGGTTTCCCATAGGTAAACCATCCTTTTGAAGATAACATTTTTCATTAAATTTAAAATAATTTTGATTGAGGCAAATGTCTAAGATTAAAATTTCCTAAATAACTACCGGGTTATTTTTATTATTTTCTAGTAATTCTCAGATTATGTTAATGGTATCTTTAATGGGTACGCTTGGGAAAAGATTAGTGACGTTAAATGATACTAGTTTATGGGAATTATTAATGATTCTATTATTTAATTTATTAACCAAACCTAATGAATTTTTTACTGTATATTTGGGTTCAAATTTTGTGTAGAATTTAATGGTGTCAATTAATTTTGGAGCTAAATTTTTGCACGGCGCATAACAACTGGTCGAATATAAGACCATAAAGCCCAGGAGCTTGAGAATTCCATACAACTTAGGAAAAACCTATCCTTTTTGGAAAAAATAATCTGAGTTTGCTAGTTCATCACCTGATGATGCCATAGTATAGTGAAAACGTTTGTTCTAAAAAGTGTTTGTGCATTTTTTGGTTTTTCTAAAAATTTTGATATGATTAATATCGAGTTACACTACCTAAACTACTTATCTATTGATTATAGAATTAATTAATTTATAGATAGAATTAATAGAAAAGAAAAATTCAAGAAATTGAGTCTATCAAGTAAGATTTACAAAACTTTCTGCTAGCAATAATAAATTTAGTGTAAATTTTTAAGTTACAAAATATTAATTACGACCATTGGTATTTGAGTTATCCAACTTCCAAAATTTAATTAGTTAAAATTATAAATTTTCATAAAATTTTTGTTTACCTAAATCAATAGCAAACGCAAAAGTGTAATTGGGTAAAATAGATGTAATAATCTCAAAAATTCACAAAACGTATTTCTATATAAGAAAACATTCCACTTCTTACCTCGATCATCTGCATTTAAACTGGAATAGCATTCATTTTTACACACAACACTGGGATCTAAATAAAGATGTCCTACAATTTTAGTCGATTTAGCCATGATATGGCTTAATTGTTTGGTACTCAAACGAGAATCGGGTGGTATACCAACAACATTTTCAATTACCATGGGTTCGTTAAATGTAGAATGAATTTTTAAAGGATGGGAACAAATTTTACCCTGTAAATGTCTCCTATTAATAAAAAAACTGAAAAAATAAAATAAACTTACGGGAAAACATTGATCAAAGACAAGTCTGTCTGGCCCAATTTCAAGTTTTCCCTGTGCTACTCGATAATGTATGGGCACCGAAAACCGCTCAAACTGAGTTTCAATAGTTACATCCCCCCAAACTTGGCCTTCAGATCGAGGCGATAACACACTTAAACGAATGATTGCAAACTCATTTATGCTCAAACTCCCCTAAAACAAAATTAAATTTAAGTTAGAAAGAGTTTTAACTACAAGAGAAAGGTACTTACACATTTTGTCATATTTCTGTACAAATCAAGTGAAAGTGCAAGAGTGTAATTCCCTTTGCTACATCCTATAACTCGAGCTCGACTGGAAGGTAATGAGGCTGTAACTTTGTGGAGATTTACGATAACTGGATTTTTATTTAAAACAAGAAAATGGACATCCTTCACCGTGTCTAAACTTAGCAATCCAAGATCCAATGAATTATCCTTACTTTTGTAAGGGAATTTCTAAAATTTGTTATCCAATAAAAAAATGGTGAAAAGATTAATAGAAAAGTTTACTTACCACTTTAAGTTTACCATTATAACTTAAAAGTGGTAATTTTAATGTGGATACATTTGTGTATAATGTGATGAATGAATTCAGTTTTACGTTAGATGCTACTGACTGACTTTTTAAACTAAGACTAAAAATAGTCGATTCTTCTTCGGGTTTTAAAATCGAAGGTTTAAAATTACGTATCTAAAAAAACTTTTAACTTTGAAGATGATCCATATTAAAACCTACGTTATACTCACATTAAAATAATTTTGTGCTTCGGAAGCTAAAGTAGCATTAGTAATTGCAAGAGGAAATAAAAATTTATTTTTTATATTAACATTTCTGGATACGAATTGTTTAGGTGACTCGTTTATAAAATAGCTGGTCATGGTTGAATTAAATAAAAGACCGCCTTTTAAAGCTGTTATATAAAATGGTATTTCTGTCTGCGTCTTCTTATTTTTATATTTTATTACTATTTTTCCTGAAGATTCTTTATTTTCAAATGCAACTTTCCCTAAATCAGGAGTAAATTTAAATTAAGAGTAGATTTAACATAAAAAACTTACAATTCAATTTTAAAGATGCAATCTTGATAGGTGTGGGTTTATCTTTTGGATTTCCATCGGATGGTAGTTTAACATTTTCGTAATCTATTTTTAGCGACTTAGATGTGGTTGAAATATTTTGAATTTTAACAGATCTTTTTAAATAATTAAACACAAACAAATCCATATTTCGTATGGAATCCAAGGTTCCACCAATACCAAAATCAATAAAACCTTGTGGAACATACACACCCGCAGTGGATGTAACTTCAACTTCTAACGGTACTACCAAAATATCTTCGGTGTTATTTAATTTTATTCTAGAAGTTTTATAATATCATCATTCTGTTACGTAGTGAGCAGAAGAGTCACAAATAAATATCGATAAAGACATTTTTATACCAAATATGTAATATAATTTCTTACCTTACGTAAGCAGTATGATTCTGCTCACTCTGAGCAGAAAACCGAACCCTTATAATGGCTTTTGTTTGTAACGGTGGTATTTCCCACATATTTTTAGGTCCTTCTAATTCGCCACTAGGTAACTCCAAGTGAAAATCACCTCCACTACTATAGATTTCAACTATCTAGAAGAATTACAAGAATTTTAATGTATTTTTTATTCAAATTAGCATTAAAAGTTACCTGTATAGGTTCTGAATATGGATTATACATACGGATAAGTGGAGAAAAAGTAGAATTTAAAGGAAGTTTAACTCCCACAATCGGTCTTAACCTATATGGACTAGAAATACTCGCACCCTTTACCTGTCACAATATAAAATTAAAAACTTTTAGTCTAGATAAATACCCACTAAAAACTTACTTGATACTTAAAGTGCCCTTCGGTTGTATGAATAAATAAATTACTTTCTATAACCCCTTCTTCCCGTCCCAAAAAAATTACATTAAAGGAAGTGTTTCCCAATGGAGGAATTTTCTAAAATCCAATTGATTACACACTCATTAAAATCTTGAAAATATACTCACTTTGTCTTCAAAAAATGAACTATGAAAGTGGACAGTACTACCAGAAATAGAAGTCATGTCGATGCTCTTATTAGAATCGACATTAAAAAGTGTAACTTTTTCTAAATGCGGAACACCTAAGGGTCTAAAACAAAATACCTTAGAAGCAGTAACTTTAAAATTAACTAACTTACCTTTGTCGAAAATCAAGAAATTCGGGTTCAAACCTCAACATGTTGACATTAATGTTATTAACGGTGGAACTTCTACAAAGTTACAAAGGTAACCTAGGAGACATTTAATTTTTTTATTGTACTTACCTAACAGACGATGATAGTTCCTAAAAAATTAAAATAAAAGATAAAATTGTAAATAATATATCGATAAATGTTACCTCGTGAAATGAAGAAATCTCGTCAACCAAGTATTTCTCGTGATTATTGGAAACCAATCCTGGAAATGTAATAATTCATATCGAAATGTCTACACAAGTTTAAAAATACGAACCATGATTAGTGTCGTGTATAGTGAGATGAGTTTTAACAAATTCATCAAACAGAGTTAAGACGACAATACAACCCAACACTGAATGTTTAAACATCTTTTACATTTGTATCTTAAATTACTTAATCTATAATCGAAATTTGAAAACAACATCGAATTACATTATTAAACTTGTCAATCGAGCTACAGATTTGCGTACATCTGTCAAGAACATTGATGACAGGAGAATCGAATGACAGCTGGAATGATAACAAAATTCTCATAAAGCAGCGTTGCCAATTCTTGCTTCGAGCACAGATGTACCGGCAAAAACTGTCAACATGGTTTTTGAAGAAAATTATACAAACTAATAAAATTTTAAATAAGTTAAATAAACAAATTTAAATGGAGTTGAAAAGAACTAAAATTTTGAGATCCTCAATCAACAGCTGAGAAAATGAGAAGTGGACACTTAACAGCAAGAGATAAAAAAGTGGTTCCCGTTTTTTGCTGCTTGTGATCTCTGCTTTTGTTTCCGAGGAAAAGTAGCCACTTTGCTCCCGGAAATCCCAAGATAGTTACTATCTCTTCGAGTGCCATTTTTTTTTAGATATCTCTTTTGCAGTCTCGCTTACTCTACATACAAAATTAGATAAGGTAATCCCAACGAAGCATTGAAAAATCCGACTAAAAAATTTTGTAATAAATTAATACGAAAACTTGGCAGAGTGAGACAATCTGAAAATGTTCAATTAAGATGCCAATTTTATTATGTACTGATAAATTGGAAATATAAATAAATTTTTTTTAGCCGTAATTCTTCAATAGAAACTTCAGATTTTTCTACCACCACCGATTTTATTTTATGTAACTCCGCCGCCTCGAGAGAGATTAATATTTTTTTGACATTTACATTTTAAACGCTTACAAATGACCTGTTTTTTTAGAATTCTTGACCACTGATTCACCATAAAACTTAAAAAATTTGTAACGTAAATAATCAAGCCAAAATTATATAAGAAATATTTTATTTTTTAAATGTGTACATGTTTACAACAATTTGTAAAACAACACAAGCAAAATATTACAAAAAACGATTTGAGCTAGTAACGAACTTTTCAATAATTATGGAATAATTTAAAAATTGTGGCAACAAGCTGCTGAAAACGAGCAAGTGTTTTAATGCTAATAAAAGGATGATCCACACGCACTTTTGGATATTTTGATATACAAAAATTTTTGTTTAAAAACAACGTCAATTAAAGGGCGCACACACTTGCTCGGTAATCCTTCATTTATTAATTAATTTATTATTGCTGTTTGCAGTTTTGATCAACAGGTTTAACAGGGCTGTTGCTTTCTTTATGGTCAGAATCTTCCTCCTCCTCTTCTTCATCATCTTCCTCCTCTTCATAGTCTTCTTCATCTTCGATACCTTCACCAGTGAAGTATAAAACGGCACGAGGCACAATACGCTCGCGTATGTAATGGCCAATTTCAAAATCAGAAGTCAATAAATTACGAGTTTCTTCATCAACTTCGGCACCATTGGAATCATCTGGAACTAATAGAGGCAATTTTTTAATAATTGTAATTAAAAATATGCAATTTAAAATTAAATGTCCGAAACTTTCTATAGCATGTGCACAAAATTAAGTGCAACTGCCTCAAACAGTCCGGTTTTTCTAGCAAGCTTCTAGGAAAGTACTTGTTAAAAACACAAAATACCAGCTGACACTTGCAACAAATTAAATAAAAATAAATAAAAAAACTTAAATCAATATTAAATTAAGTACATCGACTGTGTTGTAGCGCTACCGCAAATAAATTAATTAAAAGAAAAAATTACTCACTAGCAGCAGGAGAAAAGAAGTTGAAAAAGGAATCATTTTGAACCATTTTCGTTACGGTACGAACTAAACCTCTGCTCTTATGCTTCTGCTTCTTTTTAACAGTTTTCAGAGTCACATTTTTGCCCTTATTCCAATTAATTGAACAACCACGACATTTATAAATTTCGGGACCTTCAAAACCAAAGGGATCTTCTTCATCTGGCATGCATTTCATATCGTATTCTTTGGTCAAAACAGTGTTGGTGAAGTATTCATTGGGTTCAAAATGAAATTCCAAAATAAAGCCCTGAAAAATGTGAACAGATGAAATTAGTTAGTGGAAACAAAAGAAATTAAAAAAATTACCATAGGCTTTTCTATAAACTTGACTTGAATGTCTTTAAGATGCTTCAAAATTGGTTCATCGTGGTCCTGGACCATTTCGGATAAAAGACCAACGTTCTTAAAAATCGTTAACCAAAATTCAGGGATTCCTTTAGCCTCGGGTTCATCTTTTTTAGGTTCCTTTGTTTCTTCAACTTTAACCTTCTCTTTAAGATCTTTACAAATTTCTTCTTCTTCATCTGAAGCCCACTGAGATTCGTCATCGTTTGGTTCGTATTCGCCAGTCACAATGGTGCTACGTTTTTGATAGAGTGGAGTATATAAATTGTGATATTTACATTCAATGGCGTGTACTTCTTCGAAAAATTTCGCTTCTATATTGGTGGCTTCAAACTGAAGTTTCTTGAGTGCCTTAATTCTTCGTTTAACAGCTGGCGGAAGGTTCGTCAATACATCTGTGTTACGATGGCCTTGCAACACTGCTAAAACGTCGGGATATTTGAAAACTCGATCGCCCAAGACGATTTGTTCTTCTTCGTCCGCAGATTCCAAATCTTCTGGACAATCTCCAACGTGTTCCGTTTCAGCAGCCATAACTCACTAAAAATCTGAATTTTGGTATCAATCGTCTATAAACAAATACAAAGAGTATTGAACGGAAAGCAAACTTAAAACCGGTTAAAAATGAGGCGCCATTCGCACGTGTATAAAGAGATTAAAATTTGACACTAAAATTACGAGTTTAAATGTAATTAAAACAAAATATAATAAACAAAGATTCCTCGGCCGCCCAAAAATTTAAATTTTTAAAAATATCCCATCAAGATGTAGTAGCAAAATTCTTAAATTTTAAATTAAAAAATTAAAAACGTGTACCTTTTACCGCTTGTCAGCCAACGAAAAGATGGATGTACGTCGGCCGGTTGGGGATATTTGGGTATGTTTCCGATAAGCGCCACCAAGATACCAAAGGCGGCACTTTTAAATCACTCCCAGTGGTTGCTTTATTTCAATTGTTATTTAACCAAAATAAATTTGATTGTTATAATTTATTTTATTGTGGTACTTCTAAAGGCCTTCAAAAAATAATACCTCGTTTATATCGGAAAAGATCATTTCTGTAGATAAATTATTCGGCATGATCAAGAGATTACATGTTAAACATGCGATGTAAAAGGTCGACGAGTAATTTTTTTAACAAAGGTAATTCCGACCCTGTCCTAATCAACATTCATAAGTCATCTGTGATTCATAACAAACAGTACAAGATAACAAATAATCAACATTTCGTGGTGGGTGTTATGTGTCCGTCGTTTAAATAATTATGTTAAATTGTATTTTAAAAATTCGCGTTAAAACGGCAACTTTTTTGATAATAACCAGCATAGTTTTCCTAACTGGCGTCCTTCTCGTTGTAAAAAAATGAAGTACTTTTACTGTTGATAATCAACTTACTAACGGAATTTGTTTTTTAGCATTACATTCTCTTATCCGTTGATAATAGTGCTGATGAATCCAAATTGCCTGTTCTTATCTGGTGGACGCCATTCATATTGGAATCCAAAAAAATAATTAATTGCCAAAATACATTCAAATGTATTTTAACCAAAGATAGAACAAAGTTTGGGAACGATCCAAATTTAGCGGTAAGCTTAGTTGCCATAGAAATTAATCAATTACAAGTGACGTCAGGTAACCAGGGGCGTACTAATAAATATAGCCAAAGTTAGTTTCTTTAGAAATTACTGCAAATTGCAATGTCGACCATGGATTCAATCCTCTTGATGGGTTCGAACGAGGATTAATCTATATTCTATTTAAGTTTTATTCCAAATGATATAACCAGGGCCGTCCTAAGATATACAATGCCCCTGGGCTACTAAAATTAATGCGCTCTTCTTCAAAAGAAAACACAAATACAAAATAGAAAAAGTCAATTTATTACTATTAACCTAAACGAAAACATAATACTCATACAAAAATAAAAAATATATGCAGGGTCTCTCGAGTTTTCCTAGAGACTTTCGAGTTATGAATAAAAGTAGGTAAAACAAGGGGAAAATTTAAGCTTTTTTATATTTTGTTTTTTTTTTTGAAAACCCTGTATCTTTTAATCGAAACATTTTACAAAAATTCTGACGCCCCATTCCGGATAGGAAATTTAACAGACTACAACTTTTGTCAAGTAAAAATTTTTGAAACACAAATCTATTTCAGAGAAAACCAGAAAATAATAAACAAGGCAGCTACAAAGCAAAAAATTAAATTAACAAAATTTTTATTTTTATTGAAAAATTATTTTATTAACTATGAGCTATTACATTATTTAAGTAAATGTTCAAAATGACTACCCTCATTTTCAATACACAGTCGCGATTGCTTTAAAAGATGTATTAATTATTAAAATAATTTTTCAATAAAATTAATTAATTTAATTTTTTGTTTTGTAGCTTCCTAGTTTACTATTTTCTGATTTTCTGTGAAAGGTATTGATTTTTCAAAAAAATTTACTATAGACAGAAGTAGTCCGTTAAATTTGCTATCCAGAATGCGGCGTCAGAATTTTTGTAATATAAAATGTTTCGTTTAAAAGATACCGAGTTTTGAAAAAAACCAAAATAAAAAAATTTCGAATTTTTCAACATTTTTTTAATTTAATTTATAACTAAAAAAGCTATTAATTTTAGATTAATAAGAGGTTTAAATTTAGTTTGTAGATTATAGAGTAGAAAAATCAATATTTTCTGAGCTATGGCCACATGAAGGTAGAAATTTAAAAAAATTCTTTTTCTAATTATGTTTCAAAAAGTGTCACTTTTTGACACTCAAAAGTGTGCGGAAAAGGACTACTTTTCCGCCCTAGTGCGGAAAAGTAATACTTTTCTGCACACTTGTGAAAGTGTGCGGGAAAGAAAGAAAATGTTCTAATCTACTTTATTTATAATATACATTAACGGTTACATTAGAACAATTATTAAAAGTGTTAACTGCGCCGCCTCCGACATATTTGCTAGTATTTTAAAAACACAAATTGTATAACCATAAAAAAAACGTGGTCACTTACCTGTTCACGTTGTAATGGCTACTATCTATGACCTACCTACCATAGATTGGTAGGTGGCTCTTGATCTATGCTACCTACTGTCTATAATGGGCTACCAACCGCAAAATACAAAAGTTTTATAGTATAAACGCCTATCTTTTTTCTTGAGAAATGAGAAATGTTATTGGTTCTTTTTGAAACATAATTAGAAAAAATATTGTTCGATACTCGTGGAAAACTATTTTTTCCATTCTCGGCTTCGGTTTACAATCTCGGCCTTCGGCCTCGATCGTCAACCTCCGCCTTGAATGGAAAAATGCTAGTTTTCCTAACTTGTATCGAAAATATCTATTAAAGAAGCCTAAAGTATCATCCACAACCACCAAATTAACCGTAGAATTAGTAATTAGAATTAAGCGTAGAAGTTTGCCGCATTTAAATCCTATGCGGTTGTCCACAACCTCGAAATTAGTACTTAACGCGAAATTAGTACTTAGTACTTAATGCAGAACCTTGCAAGGTCCAAGCTTTTTCACGTAAATTAGTCGTCAAGTCGCTACTACGCATGATTCATCATTCAAGCTGTGATTCCAGTGGCATTTGTAATTTATAACAGTATAAAATACTTAAGTTCCAAACATTGACACTAGATGGAGTCACACTAATTTGCGTATTAATTTAAGCATTGTGGATGCTACCAAAACATTAATTTATGTTCAAATTTCAAGTACTAATTTATGTACTAATTCTACGGTTAATTTGGTGGTTGTGGATGAGGCTTAACTCTCGAAGGCTTAAATTTAGAAAAAAAATTTTGTTAAAAATGTTTCTTACAAAAGTGTCCTCTTATATTGTTTATTTATTATTGTTAATTAGTTTGTTATTTATTTTGTTTTTACCTACACCTTGTTCATTATTTTCAGAATTTCTGTGAAAACTGTTGGTTTCCCAAAAAAAATTATTTGACGAAAGTTGTAGCTCGTTAAATTCCCTGTCCGGTTTGGGCCTTCAGTTTTTTTCTAAAACGTTTCGTTTAAGAGATACGGGGTTTGCAAGAAAAGTAAAAAAAAAGAAAACCTGAATTTTTTAACTTTTGTTTTCTTAATTTAATTTATAACTTGAAATCCGTTGATTCTAGACATTAAGGGGTTGTAACCTAATTTGTATATAAGCGAATGATCGTTAAAAAAGTTCTAATCTATTAAACCTAAAAAATAAATAATATCGGAGCTATGGTCGTTTGAAATCAGAAATTAAAAAAATTTCTTTAAAGGGTTTGGACTTGGACAAAAATTTTATTTGAAAATTTGTCTTAGAAAAGTGTCCTTTATCACCACCTCAAAGGTTCTCCACGATCACGGTGACACCCTGAAGCTTACCAAAATCTTTAATTACTAAATTACCCAAGTTGTGCGGCCTGAAGGCCGCACTGACACATCGTAACATCTGAATTTATTTTAACTTGGTAACTTGAAATAACTAATCAAAGGATGTTCTAGGTCCGTAGAAAGCTACCGAGGTTCACAATTCTCTCCATAATATGCTTTTGTAAATCTTTTCATTATTTTATGAATGACAATTAAAATGCGAATTTACAACAAGCAGTTAATCGCGCTAATTAGTAGGCATTTGACGGTCAACTAACATCGTAATTATTAGCAATAATAGACAAATTATAATCGCAAGTACCTGCTAACCTTTAGCATTAAATCCAAATATGTAAACTAACAAAAGAATTTTTTACATTCTTCTAGCAGGAGCGCAGACGTGCGAGGAGAAATATTAAGAAGACATATTATCTTTTATTTATTTTCTCCTAATATTGAAATAAATCAAAATATGTAAACTAACACACTAATTTTGTACATTCTTCTACCAGGAGGAAAAATTCTGTATAGAGTTACTAACCAATATTAACTACATAAACAGATAATTTATTATTGTACCTATGTAGAGTGATTATACTGTTGTATTTTCAGGCTTATTTATTTTACGGAAGTAATTTCGATTATAACGATTTACCATTACCAAAAACCCGCATTCCTTGGGCAATTTTTCATGAAGAGTCACCTAAAAATTTGGCATTGTTTTTAAATTCTGTTGGTCAAAATTTATTTAATATATCTTCAACGTTTAGCCGGAATAGTGATTTTCCAGTGCCTTTACAATTTTTACCCAATCTTGATGTGATTTTAGGTATTTAATTTAATTTTATGCTTTATTTGATTTCAAATTGCATTTTTCAGATAGGAATTACTATGTACCTGTAAATACGAAAAATGAACTGTTGAGCAATATTGCACCCGTCTTATATGTTCAGTCAGACTGTGATACACCTATACAAAGAGATTTAATTGTTAAGGAACTTATGAAATATGTTGACGTCGATTCATATGGAGCATGCTTAAATAATAAACATTTACCAGAAAAGTGAGCACCTACTTACTTACATGTAATTATTGTAGAACCTACATATTGCTGTGTATTTTAAGCCTTTAATTTTGAAAATTTATTGAAATTCCACTGCACTATTGGAAAGAGGACAATTTTCTGAGCATATTAAAACAAAAATTTTGAAGGTTTATCTATTAGTTTTCGACAAAATCAAATTTAAAATTTCGAACTCGTTTTTACATGGATGCGTAATTTGTCGTTATTAAGTTTGTCAAAACAGATCCTCCGGGTCTGTAATTTGACAAACACAACGAATTTAAAAATATCCCTGTAGAATGACAGAACTCGCCAAAAGTGGAACTCGAAGGCACAGAGCTCGTCCAGGTGTCGACCGTGTCTGACAGTGAACAGCAAGAGTAGTTGAAAGCACACGTACCGTCAACAGAAAACAGAGCGGGGCGCTTAACGTGCGAGTTCCCGTGGCATTGCTATGTCGCGTTCTAAAAGTCCCTGCTTTTTAAAATTCTAAAATGCCGGTTTTTCGAAAACTAATGAATATTCCTTAGAAATTTTTGTATTAATATGCTCAGAAAATTGTCCTCTTTCCAATAGTGCATAGGAAAAAGTTCAAATTGTGAGGTGCATTAACCGACAGTAACCGGTTGAGCTGAGGTTGTAAAGCTCAAATTTGAATAGTGGTTTTAAAAATCGGTTTTATTTTAAAGAAGTTGTAACATAGTTTAAAAAGCCTATGAAGTAAATTTTTATAAATCACGAATTAAAATTAAAAATGTTAGAAAGACAAAATAAATTCTTAACATTACGTTTAAATTGTCCTCAGTTAGGAAGTCAGTTGAAGCCTTAAAATATCGGGCCTGCCCTGCCTTTAAAAGTTCAATCGACGTGGTTTAAAAATGCCAAAATCTTACATTGCCATGAATTCTTAAAACATCAAAAATCAAAATTTGTCACTCGAGTGATATTATTTTTACAAAAAAAAGACGAAAATCGCCTGGGCGTCAGCCTCTTAACTGCGGGAGATGAGATTGTCGTTTCTCAAAATAAAAAAATTCTAATCCAAAAAAATAAATAGTTTCCCAAAAATAATTACTAGTCCAAATCCAAATTAAATTCAATGTCAAATAAATGTAAATTTTTATAGGGTTCGTACTTTCGATTTCCTTTATCCAAATGTCGGCTTATCTCTTTCGCACATTCGTTCCTACGAGTTTAATTTTAAATACTACTCAAACCTATTTATAATTTTAAATTATTCTTTCCAAATTAACCAAATCAATCCAATTTGCTACCGCTCAGCAGCCACTTATAAAAAAATATCCAAAATCCAAAATATCAAAAAAATACGCAATGATACAAACGCATCAACTTTATTTCATTAATATCTAAATTAAAAATGTTATTCACAAACTCCAAAATATAAAATCTCAGAAATATCTCAAGAGCCAAAACACGTACAACTGCCTCGAGCCTTGAATTTTTCGTGATCCGTTCCCACCTAGTGAAATCTACAATCTTACCACTTCAAATTATTAAAACAAAATTTTCATCAAAATGCACAGGGTGGGTGCGAATCGCTTTGAAACACGACAATAATCTTAAATGGCAGTTATGTAGCCGTAAACTTTGCTCGGCGGTTACCAGCAAATAACTTACTATTAGCAATTTAATAAGGAGGGTAGATACAAGTACCTCGGAGAAATTGTTTTGGTTTTCATATAAACAGTAATCAAAACAATGCTGCACTTTTTGCTTCTTAACTTCTTAATTTAGATTAAAAAATAAATCAAATTGTAGAATAGATTACCTATAATTACCTTTGCTATTACAACTTCCAACAGTAGAAAATTAAGGTAGTTAATCCAAAAATTTATAGGTAGTTTGGTGAAGAATTATTGGAATTGGACAGAGATCCAATCGAGAGTTGTAAATTTAATTGGATAGGTTCTATATTATTTGTCGTGGTTCGGATTAAAAACTAAAAAATATACATAAAATGTAATACGTTCATAATTTTAGGTATTCAATTAACGCAGTTTTTGAAGATGTGTACAACAGCGACTTCACAAAATTTGTTGCTCAGTATAAGTTTACGATAGCTATAGAAAATGCAAAATGTGATGATTATATCACCGAAAAATTATGGCGACCTCTAATAGCAGGATCTATACCAATATATTTAGGATCTCCGAGTATACAGGTAAAAAATATTTTGGAAACTAATCTATATACCTATAAAATTTTGTAATTACAGGATTGGTTGCCAAATAATAATTCAGCAATTCTGGTACAAAATTATAAAGACATATCACAATTGGCTAATCGTATCAATGAAATAAATAAAAATGATGATTTATATAATCAATACATGTTGCATAAAATTGAAAATAAAGTATCAAATTCGTTTTTAAAAAGCGAACTTGAAAAAGGCAATTATGGCATCAAGTACGATCAAGACTTCACAATTCCTGCATTTGAATGTTTTGTTTGCGAAGCGGTACACAAAAATTCATACAAAGTACATAATAAGTTGGTCTACGACTGCGAAACGCCTACTACTCGAGATTCAAATTATGAAAATTGGTGGACAATGCATTGGCTTATCGGGAAATGCCAAGCAAAAGCGTTAAATTATTTTTTAAACATACTTCAGCTTGATAATTTTACAGAAAAAATGTTCAATAATCAATATGAAAAATACTTGCAGGATGATGATTGTTGAAAATGGCAATTTTTGTGCAATAAATCGTATAAGTTAATATTTGTTTTTTAATTTTCAAGTAAAAAACTTGATGATTGTAACTGCGGTAATTTAATGCAACGAGAAAAAAGTGCCAAGTTCAAAACAGTAGAAACGCAAATTTGCCACTAGGATTTTTTAACTCACATGTCAAAACTATTGGAAATAAATTTAGTGAACTTGTGAAATGCGGTTCTATGTAAGCATTCGAAAAAATTTGTCAATTAATGAAAAAGTGGGTGGTAATTTTTTCAGATAAAAATATAAAATTTCTACCTTCCATTCCATATAATACCCTGTTCCGTTTGTACTCATTTAACGGTAGATTTTAAAGTAACACATAATTATATTATAAATACCTACCTACTACATGAATATACATTGTTACACAATTATTAGCTTTAAGTGTTATTTGTTGTACCTACCGTAACTTATTCAAATGCTATGACTTCTGCCAAAGATCATGAAACTTTAAGTAAAATGTATTAGAGATTTAATTAATTATTATTCTTAAAATTATCCTAGTTTTCTGTATATTGTTTTAACAAATTTTTTTTATAAAAATTAAATAATTAATGAAAATCCTGAATAAATAAAACAATTATTCAATGGTAAAAGCTTGTTATTATTATTATTACAGATATAATAATTAATAATAAAACAATAAAAATATTTTTTTAAAAGAAAATAGTAATTTTAAAAAGTGCACAATTAAAATAAAACAAAATCTTAATAAATTAAAATATTACTTAATTATAATTTTAAAACACTAGGTTCTGTTTTTTAAGAACTTTAAAGGAATGACAACCAACTACTCATCAAAGTTGAGAGAGAAAAATGGCGATTCCATAAGTAGGAGTGCATTTATACTTGTCTCGATAATTAAAATTTATACATAAAATAAATAGAGAACATAGAGACATGTATTGGAGATAAAATTTATCACATTTTAAATAGCATTTTACTTGCAAAATATTGTCGAGTCACTTGTAAAAAAATAAACCCCTACTTTTTATTTTTCAAGGGGGTAAAAGTACACTTGCGGTTTTGAAAATCAGTCTGGAATATGTGCAACTAATATACATTTTAATAAATTATGTTGGTACTAGATAAGTAACTATGCCTTACTGGGATATTATAAAAATATCATGAGATTTCTAGTAGAGTTTGATATTTTCAACACACAGGGAAATAAAGTTGGCATTTGTATATTCTATTATGCAAACCATCGAAATAAAACCTAAATAACATTTTTTCCAAAGGTGGAAAATTTGAACGAGATAAAATTCCAAGGACATGAGACATGATTAGATTAATGATGGTTTTACATGAACACAATAATAATGCCTTAAATAACAGCTTAAAGTTTAAATTAGGAATTATAACATTCCAGTGTCAGTTTCATAGTCGATGCCGTTGCGCATCTAATGTAAAACATATCCTTTGTACAATTACCTACTTTTAAAATTAATAGTACATGCCAGATTTTAAAGCGTACAAATACTTCTTAGTTATAAAATTTATCACAAAGTATTTTTTATCAAATGTTTACTATTCCGACTGTACAAGGTTGTTTTCGTTCTAGCAATATTCCTATCAGTATGAAAGACCAACACCTGAGCCATTATTTATTAGAAATATTCTAATATTTAATATACATATCACTTTCCAATTAAACAGTATTATACAAACAGCAAAAAAAAGTGCCATCTTAAAATCTGTAAATAATAAACTTGTGTATACGTGAAATTGAAATAAAAAACTATTTCAAAGCGTAATACCAGAACCAACCAAATTGCACTAAAATAAATTATTTAATTAAAGTATTTCAATCGCCTTTGGTTTTATTCTTTTTTGAAAAACCAAATAATTTCCTCTTTCGTTTTTTAATTTCTTCCTCTGCTGCTGACGAATCGGTTAAATAAAGATCATCCTCGTTGGAAATTGATGGCTGTTCTTTGATCGTTTGTGGTTTCATATTTTTAAGTTTCACAGCGCGATCTAACGAAGTTTCTGATTGTGCAGCCTTAGGATTTAGTAAAATATTGTCGGAAGACGGGCTAACATCTTGGGAAAACGATCTAACCATATTTCCACCAGGTTTTATATTAACTAATATATTATTATTACTAATACTTCTTAGCGAAGATGGATGAGATAACATTCTTGGCTGTTTTTGTACCATTGCGGAAGGCTCTTCATACGTTCTATGTTTATAAAGAAAAGTAATTTATTATTTAACTTAGTATATTTATTTTTTTAAATCTAACCCGGAATATTTCAGTCAAATTATGCATTAAGGGGGCACATCAGAGGTCGACACGTTTACCTTGTACACTTCAGTTTTATTCAGCTAACAAAACCAAGAAGTGCATGATAGTTTAGTCAATTGAGGTTGAAATTTTTTTATTTTGCATTGTTTGATACCACAATTACAGATTTTACTTAAGTTTGTATTTAATCTTTTTTAGCCAAAAGTGGCGACTCGAATCTTACCTGTAATTTTTACATAAATTTCCTAGCTAAAACCAACTCGACTCTTTCCAATTACCTTTTTTCCGATTTCTTTCTTATCTATGGTGAAATCGAGACAAAATTCTAGTTTGAATATCTTAATATGCTTAATATGCAAAGCAATTTATTCGATTCTACTTTTCTGTAAACACTAACTAATGATTTTATTTAGCCTTATCTCATATCCGAAGTCACTGGATTACGAATTATTATTTCCGAGAAGTGCATCACTCATCAGTTAAAATTTATACATCTAAAGACTTGCATGTATGTTTTAGTCCTGCCATGGCCATTCCACGGTTGCTTTAATCTTCAGGTATTGCTTATCCCTCAAATTTTTCTGACCTTTGAGCTGCTGTATTTAATTTTTTGGTTGAGAATATTTTGACGCCGATTTATATTAAAAATTGTAACATTTTAACTAACGAAATTAAATTCAACCCAGGAATATAATTTAAGATTTCATCAAGAATGGGATTCGTAAGGTTGTGTAGTAATTTTTTAAACTTAGCGAACATTAAATTTAAAAAAAGACAACAGCCGCTGTTATCTTTGATTCCTTTTCTTCGGATGCATGCACTATATACTAAGCAGGTTACACTTCAATGGTTTGCTTTCCAAGGAGACGGTCAGAAATAAATGTCTACGTCGAAAACTTTCATTCTGTTATTTTTTTTTCTAATGAATTTTTTTAAATTTGGGATCTAAAGAAATCACTGTTACGCAAAAATTGCTTTATCTAATACGTAGGTTTTAACGAGAAAATTGCTTGTTAAATTGCCTATTAATAAACCCACAAGCGAAATTTATTATAAAGATAACAATAATCGAATTACTTACATCAGGTGATTCTTACAAATCAATTCATTGCTATACTCGTAAATATGAAAGCAGGAAAATGTAAGTTAGTATTTCGTTATTAATTATTTTTATCATTTAGGGTTGATAAATTACAATAGTCGGATAAACCTGGTATAATGTTATTCCCAGTATAACAATTATTGGTAGCATAGTTAAAATAGGTTCTACCCGATTTATTTGACTTTTGTAGAACCGATCATTAGGTTCAGTCTTTTCATTTCCAGTTAAGCTAACTCAAAAACTAACAATCTTTTGGTTGTGCAGTAACTTTAATGATTTTCTCATTTTTTGATTATAATAAATATTTTAATAATGACAATTAAATTAGATGTTAGCTTAATTTAGTTTTAACTAAAAGACTGAACCTTAGTGTATAATATTATTTTCATTGCAGTGCCGCCTTAATAATCCAAACCAATAACATCCACTGACATGAGTTAAAAGCTGTAGAAGATTTTTAGGAAGCCGTTATCAAAACTTTAAGTGAATGCATATAGAAAACGCTTGAAAAATGTGTCAAACGTTAACACGACAAAGATAGTTGTTACAGATCCCTATTTAAAAATGCATGATTTGACTGGATAGCCCAATCGTTAGAAATTAGCTTTCAAAGCGAGGAACAATTTGTAGAATTTTATGTAAGGAACAATACTTTTATGCTTTCTCGTGCTGGAGAAATGCAATAGGTTATTATAAAGTACCAAAATTTAGTTTCATATAAATAATTTGAGGACAATCAAAATAAGCTTTCTGTTAGGGTGAACAACCATACCACCCACGTGAACAAGTTTATTACTTGGGGACGCTAAACAAAATACGTAGGTACATGTTATCCAGGAAATGTTTCTTTGCTTATTCACCTTTTTGAACAACTGCAACTGCCTGTAAGCGTTTCATTTTTTATTATGTATTAGAAGAAAGCCCGTTCAGGTTGGTTAGCTAGCCAAGGTAACTTGGTTTGAATTGCACAGACCGCTTTCATTAATTCTCATCCAAGTTACTTTAGCAAGCTGGCTTTAATATTTGATTAAATATATAACTGACGTGTAACTCGATCGGAGGGGGGGGGACTTATATCAAATGAATTAATATAATAGGGTCTTGATTGATGCGCTACTCGATTGATAAGCAACTTGACCAGGAAGACGTAGTATTATATTTGATGTCGAACATATTAGAACTCGATTGATGTACAGCTTCATTGGTGTGTAATTTGGTAATATTGTAGTGCAAAACGGAAAGCGGTTCAAGAAAGAGCCCGCCGTGAAAATATAAATGAACTCAAATTGGTTCATTTATAATTATATGACCAGCATAAAAATGTTGAAAACCTACAAATCGGACGCAACCGATTGGTTGTGGTTCTACCATGTAGAACCTCAAGTGTTAAAACCTGGTTACAAGTAATTCCCCAAACTCCATTGATGAGTAATTCGATTAGAATTTAACTCGATTAGTGTTTACGATGCTAAAATGTTGAACCAATCAGTAATTTTTCAAAAAAAAGATTACACACGGTCCTAAGATTTTATATAATAAGAAGATAGTATTATTTGGTTTTGAGTATTCTGTTAGATTTAGAGCCCTCGCAGACTGCAGACTTTCTATCAGCCGATAGTTCGATCGGTTTCTTAATAAGTACGAAGATGTATGCAAGTGCGCAAATTATAACGATTTGGTATCGGCCTATAAAAAAGTTTGATGGGCTATACGATTGCCTTCAAACTGAACTGTCGGCAAACTATCGGGCAACTGCTAAATTCCACCCGCGCACACACGACGATTATTTAGTCGGCTGACTTTGCCGATAGTGCAGTTCGCTCCAAGCTTTAGCACCAGTTGGTCTTTTTTATTTTTTTATATAATGGCTTTGCTCAATTCTCAATCGCTGATTGTAGAAACGCCGATCGTGAATTTGATTGAAGAAGTCGAAAAAAGACCTGCACTTTATAAAAAAAAGCTTAAAAGACTACTCTGACGTGAATGTGAAGAAAAAACAGTGAGAGGAAGTTTGTTTCCTGCGCCCAATCTTTCCTCCATAGGTATAGAAAGTCTTAAATTTGTATCCTACTTTGCTATTGCTGGTCCAATTAATTACACAAGTTCATTGAAGCTGGTTAGGTTCATTCGATAAAAAGCGAAAAATTGCTTCGGGTAATTGAATAATTTGGAATGCACCATGTAAAAGTTTCCATTAAATAATCTATCACTGAAGATGGGATGTACCCAATACTATCCGACTCTCTTATTAGTTTTCCTCCTCCGTTGTATGAGAGCAATAATAACATTTCTGGTCAATATTGTATTAATTTTCATTGTGCGACCGCTTTTTTCAACAGTGGGTTACAAACTAGCAAATCGTTCGAGAATAGTTGGCCGATTGTTTATAACTCCTATCTTTAAGAAAGGTAAGCAAGGTGATATCGGTAATTATATGGTATTTCTATCCAATCCACTATACCGAAAATGCTTGACAAACTAGTATCCGTTCAACTTATGCAAGTTAGCAAAAGTTATATAATTGATAATCAGCATGGATTTTTACCTGGTCATTCCATAACTTATTATCCTTTACTACATTTATTATTGATTCATTTGAGAAACATGAACATTTTGTACATGTAATCTACAGATTTCTAGAAGGCCTTCGATCATGTTTCTCATGCAGCTCTCCTGTCTAAACTTGCGGCATTGGGTTTTGGTTTGAATACGGTTAATTTTTAATTTCTAGTTATTTATTAGATAGAATACAAAACGTAAGGATTCAAAATTTTGTTACCGATGACATAACGGTTTACTCAGGAGTCCCTCAAGGTTCGCATTATGAACCCATACTGTTTTTACTGTTTATTAACGACATTTGACTTTACATAAAATACAGTTTGTTTTTGTTATTTGCTGACGACTTCAAAATATCAGTAGAAGACTGTTTGTTATTGCAAGCTGATCTGGATAACTTAAATCGTTGGTGTGCTAACAACAATTTATGGCTCAACTTTGATAAATGTTCTATCATCTCGTTCAAAAGACTTAACTGTAGTGTGTTCAATTACAACATAAGTAAACTTCAACTAAATCGAGTAACTGATTTGATTGATTTGGGGGTTCGTCTCGACTCCGGCTTATCTTTCAAAAATCACATTGAAATTGTATGCAATGAGGCTATGTGCACTTTGAGATTCATTCGACGACAAAGTAAATCTTTTTTAAATGTCTGTACTTTTTTTTAGTTCGTCCTCAGCTGGGGTATGCTTTCTGCATATGGTCTCCTCACTACGAAATAAATATTTCAAGATTGGAGTGCTTTCTAAGATTTCAAGTGTGGTGGAGTGCTAGAAGAGTTTTCCCAAGAGGATGTTCTTATCCATTGTAGAACCAAATCGTTGCAATATAAAAGAATTTCCGCTGATTTATGCTTTGTCCACCGGTTACTTAATGAAGAGGTTAATTGCAATGTTTTACGAGATTGTATGAAAGTTACGTGTTGGCGTTTACAATACTAGGCGTGCCGACCTATTTATAATCAACCATCATGGAACTAATTATGGCTTGAATAGCCCCCCAACAAGAATGTGCCGCTCAGCCAATAAATTAAATAAATTTGAGAGTTGTATTTTTCTTTCTCAATTTTGAGAATTTGTAAAATGGTTTATCTGTATATATTGTGGTGTTTCAAAGTGATTTGGACCCACCCTATGCATTTTAGTAAAATTTTAGTATTGCGAGTTAAGTTGTAACTTTGTAGGATTTGAGGATGTCCTCTCTACCCAAGAACTCTTAATACTTATTATTACTCATTACTGAACAAGAGTTTGTTTGTTCATTTGTAGGATTTGCTAGGGACCAATCACAGGAAATTAAAGGCTTTTTGCAAAAAATGGCAGCACGAGCCAGTTATACAAGTTTTGGCTCTGAATTTTGAATTGAGATTTTGTGAGATTGTTTTTGATGCAAGTATTTTGTAATTGCGGTTGAATTTGTGAATATTTTGAATTTGAATTGTTGGAATTATTTTGCTCAGATTTGACTGTACGAAGAAATTTGAGATTTGTAAGTTGGAATTTTGCAATTTTTAAAGTGATAATTTTTATGGATGAATGGTGTATTATTTATTTGGAAGCTGAAAATTTATGAGTTACAATTTATTATAAAATTATTTGATAAAATTAATTTTTACATGTTAGATGAAATTGAAAAATAATTTAATTCATAACTTACATAAAACTTAACTCGCGTATGACTGATCTCCAAATGTAGTGAGATTTAACGTATAACATTTGGTTATCTTTGTCATATTTAGAAAAAAGTAACTATTGGAAAAGAGACAGAAAAAAGAATACGTCGCCGTAACTTTGTAATGAAAATAAATTAAACGTACGTCGATTTTAATGATTTTAACTGTCATCTCGTTTGATTTTTGACGTATAATCTCGTCAGAGATGTTTATGTAAGATGTATAAACATCTCTGAATCTCGTCAAAGCTTATGACATCTGACAGCTCGTTTAATATAAAGACCCTAAGACATACGTTTTGTAAATTTTGATTCATACAATTTTTTCGATACGTCATACGCGAGTTAAAAAAAATCCGACTATAATAAGTTTATTTATTCATTTTGGCTTCAAGTAGATATAATTTTTGTTTTTACAAAAGTCAAATAAATTTGACTTTAAATCAAGTTTGAATTTTTAATTTAAAAACATAACTTTTCAATCATCTCAATAATTTTTCCAGGTTTGCGATTCTGAAAATCGAAACATCAGTTATAACAGGGTGTCGCAAACTATATCATTCATTTAATTAGTTCTTGAACAATTTTATGTAAGTTATGAATTAAATTATTTTTCAATTTCATCTAACATGTAAAAATTAATTTTATTAAAAAATATTATCACATGTTAATAACATTTATCATTTTAAAATTATTTGAATTTATTAAAATTAATAATTATTCAAGGAACGAATAAGTTGTGTTGATAAGAGCACACCTGCGATATGGATATCGTGAAGTTTTGCATTGCCATTTTTGGATTATTGTATTAAATTGAAATTAAAATTTTAAGGAAATATTTTGAATTGGATAATTTTAGAAATTAAATAATTGGACAGAGTTGCATAGCAATATATTATATCAGATATTAAATTAAATTAACGTGAACAAGCGTGTTTTTATTTTGGGTTACTGCTAGTTAATTCATCCCACTATTTGAACTTTTTTCTATCGACTATTGAAAAGAGGACAATTTTTTGAGCATTTAAAAAAAATTAATCCTGGATTATACATTAGTTTTCTAGAAAACTACTATTGTTTATAGGAAAAAGTTCAAATCATGGGATGGATTGACTGACAGATCCCTTATTTTGTTCACGATATCAAGTGTCGACTGTATACCTTATTAAATATTTTACAGTCTAATTAAGATGGTTCTCACATTTTCAATACTTAATTTCCATCTTTCTTTCAACTACATTCTATCGTTTATGAGAAAATAAAATTCCTTTATGAACTAAAAATCCAGGACAGCAAAAACTAAGTTACTAAAATCCCGAAAAATTTGAACTCACTTCACAAAATGTTATTAAATATATTATGTATTTCAAAAACAGGATAGCTGCAAGAGACTTAACTTGAGTAAAACACTGGGCAACACTGAAGATAAAGCAAAACAATTGAAAACCAACAATTTATAAAAAAAACATACTGCATCAAATTGGTTGTTGTGAATTGCTATATATCAAGTTAGTGTAGTGCGCACCTTAAAATCGTCATTTTACTATGTTACGCTTCGAGGATTTTAGCAAACTTTGATCTGCAGTATCTGTACATAATCAAGTTATGTAAAATGTATGAATTTCAATTTGTAAAATTACCATTGTTTCCTTCAATTTTATATATTTTAAAATTTCAATTCAAAGATACTTAAAAATAATCAATATTTTTCGATTAATCGATTAAAGAAGAAAACCTATATAATCGCTTATGAGCCTATAAATAATGGATTATATGCGTACCCCTACTAACAACAAATAGGGTAACGAGACTAAAAGTTGAGAAGCCTATTCATTATATTCCTAGCCAAATACATCCATTTTTATTTTACATCCATTAAATCCATATTTATTTTATTTTAATACTGCGATGTGTTATAAAGATGAGAAATGTTTTACAATTTCTATTATTTTTGTTTTAGTCGTTTGTACCTGTCACACCTCTGATGATCCCCCCCAACGCTATAAAGAGGGGAAAACATCAAGATATTGTTCCTTACAAAAAAACTATAAATCTACCAAAAATGATTAATTTTTCATATCCTAATGGGTAATTCACCTAATGACTGTACTATGATTAGAAAGGAAACTTATTTATAAATACTTACGAATCACCAACTACAAAATGAACAACATTTTTTTGAGGAACATTCGAACGAGGTTCTATGACCAATTCATCATCTTGTTTGCTAGCTTCACTTTCGGAAGAATCTGCTTCTTTCCATATGATGTCCGTATATCCTGCAGAGAGAGCACCATCTTACACCTTATTAATCAATCCAAGCATGCAAACAAAAGTTTTTTAATTTAAATATCTACCTATTTAACTAAGTCAATCTTTTTTAGTACAATACAAACAAACAATGCAATGCAAGCTACCATAGATTCAAAATTTATTGTTTCCGTGAATACAAGATCGAAACCCTTCCTATCATATTTTTTTTTTAAATTATATAATATTAAATTTTGGTTTTTGATATTTCTGTTCTATTAGGAATAGGATATCAGATAATTGAAAAATATTGAAAGCAATGTAATTATTGATCCAATTTAAATTTCGAATTATGTAATGTCGGCATTAACACAAAGCAATTAAGAGCAAGCCATTTATATTTGTTTATAATTAGAAGTTATTAAGCAGCTATTAAAGTAGTATTTTAATATAGGCGACAACAATTACTTTGTGCATTTAACAAGTCATAAAAATATAATGCTTACCTTTAAAAAGTGCGCCACAAAGTAGATAAAAAACAAACAGCTACCAAGAAAATTTTGTAAAAAAAAAGAAAGACCCAGAAAGTGAAAATTTAATAGAAAGAAGTTACGTAAAGAAAATAAAAATAAAATTATATGTTTTTAAATATTTTTTATCTATATAATAAAAATTATACATACTAAGATCTATGATATGTATATTTAATATTGATATAAAAAGATTTAAGCACTTGTCCTTGGAAAAAGTGATTTAAATAAGTATATAAAAGCGCAAAAATACATTAAAATGTTAAAAGAAAGCGTTGCTCTTTAAGTATCTTCCAAATTGTATATTTATTTATGTATGTATTAATTAAAAAAACTTAAATAAAACATGCTAAAATATTAAGAGATTCGATAATTTTTAATACCTCTTTTTAAACTTATTTTGGAAGTCAATAAAAAAATTTGAGTACAATTTAAAACATTTACAAAATAGACTATCTATAATATTACGAAAAAATTGAGCACCTTTTCCGTAAATTCAGAAAATTTTGTTTATTATCACAATTCATTAATTTATTCTATTGTCTTTGTTGAGTTTAGCTTCGTTAACTCTTAATAAGTAATAGTAAAATTTAATTGTCATGTTCTATACAAATTTATCACAAACAAATGGTCAATAAAAATTAAATCATCCGTCACACAGATGCTAAATTTCCTTATGTACAATTTTTTTAACGAAAAATAAATATTCATTAAATAAAGGCGCATTACACCAGATTTAGAAAATATAAAACTTTTTATAAATAAAATCACAGGATTATATAACTTCTCGTTTATCTAAATTGGAATAAAGCCAAGACTGCTATCATTTTTATTAATGTAAGGTTCAATAATTAAGTTCAATTGCGCTTCATGTTTAAAATTTAGATAATTCCTTTCCAAATTCTAAAATCATTTTTTTATTTCAAGTAAATGTGAAAAAAAAATTCTCAGGTTGCCATTAAGCAACCTTTAATAATATAACAATATAAGTATTTAATTAATACTTGCACGGTTTTAATTTATCATCTACTAGTCAGTTTTTATGGCGTATTTCGTTTTCTGGCACTTAACTTCCAAACAAAAAGTAAGTAATTATAATGCTACCTGGGGCCAGCGAATAGGCATTTGGTAAGTAAAGATGGTATGCCACGAGATCTAAACTAGTGAAATTTGTCACGAGAAGCTAGCATTCACTCGCTAACACTCTTAATGCTTTTAAGCATTAAAAACCCTATAAATTTTAATGCACGGTAATTACAATTGGTACGAATGCATTTTCTGTGACCTTAAAATAATAATAATTACACAATTCTTTACAAAAATACTGCAATAAATTTTAAACATTTCAAAGTAACATGTAATGAAATCATTGAAATGGTGAATGTTCCCACGCAATTATTAATAAAAATTAAAATAAATAAACTTGTCTATTTATAAAATGCTAATTAGAGTAGTGTAAATTGTTGAAAGAAATATAACTAACTTCGATATTTAGCTAATAAAATATTGATTTTAATTCTAGCGAATTCCAAGTACTAATAAGATTTCTTAAATTAAAAACTTCTAAGCTCTAAAAACAAAGCAAAGGCGATTGACCGATTTTTTTAAATCTTTGGGTGAAATGTAAACAATAACCCAATCATCCCTTTTATGGTGTGATAATAATCCTAATTTAAGAGTACCGAACATAAAAAACCATTACAAACCGTGGAAAACCTTTGAGGTGGTGGTGATAAAGAACGCTTTTCTAAGACAAATTTTCAAATAAAATTTTTGTCCAAATCTAAACCCTTGGCGGGTACCACCCTTTAAAGCAATTTTTTAGGCTTAATGAATTAGATTTTTTTTCAAGATCATTTGCTTATCTACAAATTAGGTTATAATCCCTTATCGTCTAGAAACAACGGATTTCAAGTTATAAATTAAATTCAGGAAAAAAATGTTAAAAAAATTCAGGTTCTATTTTTTTACTTTTCTTGCGAACCCCATATCTCTTAAACAAAACGTCTTAGAAAAAACTGACGGCCCAAGCCGGATTGAGAATTTAACAGGCTACAACTTTGACCAAATACATTTTTTTGGTAAACCAACCGTTTTCACAGAAATTCTGAAAATAATGAACAAGGTGTACTTAATCCATTAAGTCTAAAAAATCAATAATATCAGAGCTATGGCCGTTTGAAATCAGAAATTCTAAAAATTGCTTTAAAGGCAGGTACCCCCCAAGGATTTGGACTTGGACAAAAATTTTATTTAAAAATTTGTCTTAGAAAAGTGTCCTTTATCGTCACCTCAAAGGTTCTCAACGGTCACGGGGACACCCTGTATAAAATGTCTAAATTTGCTTAAAAAGCAATTAAAAATAATTATAAGCCTGATTATAAGTGCTAAAAAACTGTAGGTCACTAGCTTAAGGTGAATTGGGTTAATTTGAAGAAACTTCTAAGTTCTAAATTAGACATTCGGACTAAAAAGTAATATTATAAAAAGTTATTGTTTCCTAAATGTTTGTAAAATTCCATGTTAATCAGTCAAGTCGTTTTTAAGATAAGTAAGTACCCTTAAGCATTTATTTTTTTAAAGTGCTTTCTAGCGTGGTATATTGTACAAACTTTTCATGTTTTATCAAGTGGTATGACAAAAATGAGATATAATTAAAATATGAGGTGCCTTATTTATAATAACAGAGATATGTTTATAATTGACCAGATTGAAGAATCACTGAAGTAGTCACTAGTTCTTCTAAATATAGTAATCCATAACTGTGTCCAAGTCATGGCTTATATATTAAGAACATGAAACTAACATTTTCCATTGCTTGGCAAATATAGAAACAACGCATCCCAACTAAATCAAATTTTATGTTATGCAGTTCCCAACTTTTATTATTAGAAACTCATTTCCTTACTTACAGAAAGATGATAAATAAATTAAAAGATTTTCGTGCAAGAATTTTAAATTAATTTTATTTTTTAATATCAAACATTTCTTAAACGCAACTCAGTGGTTGGAAACCACTGCTTTATATTGTTATTAAAAATAATTACACTGGGATGTAAAAAACCATTATAAGAAATTCTGTTTAAAATAAGAATTTGTTTTATGTGGTAATGCAAATTGTGTATTACCACACAATTGAATAATTAAAATTTAAAAATTAACAAGCTAACACAACAATTTTTAAATTATATATTAAAACTTCAGCTATAAGTTATTGTCTTCTTTTCATTCACAAACAATAAACTGAAATAAAATAATATTTCTGTGCGTTTTAAAAATATTACTTGAAGTAAGAATTTATTTGTAAAGGCCCGATTCAAACCAAAGCCAATCTTGTTAACAAACATTTTTTTTTTGCTTTGGACAAAGATTTTAAATTTAAGAATTGTCATTTATACGCATGATAACTCGACTGTTCATAATGCAAGCAGGTGTTAGCTGTAAGTTATTAGATTTGAAATGGCGTTTAAAACCAATTAGAATTTTCAATAATAATACAACTAGAACTAATGTTTGAATTGGTAATTGTTGTTAATAAATGACGCTGTGTTGATAATTACATTTGAAGTTTAAAAAGCGACAAAACGTGTTTTTATTTAAAAGTTAAAATTACAGAAAGAAAAACGTGAGATTGCATGAATTATTTAAGGTAATTTTATGAAATAAAAAAACAATTTAGATCTATTTGAATTTGACATTGAAGGCGTCGTTATATAACACGACGGCAAATGCAAAAAGCCTTTTCCAGTTTAAACGTTGCCATCCTCCTTAGAGTAATGCTTTTCTTTGATAATTTTTCTATACAAATAGATTAAAACGACGCACGATAATGTTGACATTGTAAATATTGTAACAGTACACAATTGGGGTCATGGCCTGCTAGCTGGACCGGTTGAGTAAGGTTAAGGAGGACCAACAGGTATAAACAAAGTTTTAACAAAGCATTCTTTAGAAAATGTTATGTAAATTTTTACAAATATAAATTGAACTCCTCAAGTTCGAGAAGCCTAAACATAATTTAATTATCACCATTTTTAAATATTTTCTACTTGTACTAAAAATATTTTGTAATGAATTGTGCTAATAAATAAATTGCATTGTACTTACTCAATCATATAAATGCATATAAAAGATCTACAAATGATTCTCTATAGTTCTACACCCTACAAATATCTTCATAGATGAAAGGAAAGGTGAGGTTGAATCACTCAAAAAAAATCGTGCACATCATCACAAGAGTTGCTCTTACCTGTTGCACCAGTACAAATGGAACTAGTATCGTCATCTAAATCATCCACGCTGCTCATTCTTCCTGTAATTCAAGAAGAAAATTAAACTCTTCTCACGATAAAGTAATCATAACTTGTGTACCTTTCATTCCAAGTGAGTAACGGCTATTTATATTAGCATTTCTGTACAGAACACTTTCTAATTGTTGTAAACCACTATTATTTATAATATTAAAACCACACAGCATTTCTATCTGTTTCCAACGATGAACACGTTCTTGTAATTCATGGGTTACCTCATTTAATGATGTACGAGCTTCCACGATGCTACGATCAACATCGTCTATAGATTTTCCATGGGTCGAAACAAAAGCACCAACAAAACTAGACCGTTTTTTACGAAGTTTTTCGCACTAAATAATACAAAATTTCAACATATCTCAACGCACATAGCAAATAAGAAAACACTTACGGCATCTCTTGCCTGTTGTAGTTGTTTTTCGGCTAACATTTTTTTCTTAACGTACGATTTATTTTCTATTTCGTGAGTTAACTGCAACCACTGCTGCAAGACTAAAGGTGGTGACCAGCAACGATCCTTTAATTCGCCTTCTGCTATTTCAAGTTCGCTTCTTAAAGACTATATTAAATTAATAGTAAGAGATTTAGTATTACTTAAAATAGTGAAAAAATACCTCAATTTCTGCTTTAAGCTGGGATACTTCTAAATCTGAATAGGAATTATGTAAACTATTCGATTCGGCACCAACTTCCTGTAACTTCTTTTCTAAATGCTGTTTTTCTGTAACCACATTTTCTCTTGCTTGTAAGGCCAATTCGAGTTCTTTTTGTAAATTTTCTAAAGCACTTTCAGCATGTTGCAGACTTTCCATGTCTTTATTCATTCGATTGAAGTGGTTTTTAAATTTATTATTCTGTTGATATGCATACCACATACCAACACAAACACCCACAATTAAAATAATTAATGTCAAATCTTTCCAGTGAGGGTGATGATCTGTAAAAAAAATGTAAAATGTTGAATAATTAAAAAATTATCATTTAACCTTCCGTAATCACGTCCATATATTTTGATATGAATAATAAACTACCGTTAAAAAAAATTATATAACATGATAGAGAAAACAGGTGAATTACACTTTTTGTGCTAAACTGAAGTGGAAGTGATTATGTTTACATTAAAAAAAACATGATTTGCAGTTTGATTCAATAATTACGATGATAGATTTTTAGTAAAACAATTACATAGTATTAGAGAATTACCTAGAAAATCATTGCAAATTTTAAAATTAAGTTCAATTAGACAAATTAATCTCTCATAATTAAAATTGGGTAAATTTATGAGATTATAAGAAATAATTTTTACCTTTCGGTGGTCCGAACAAAACAACATCCATAGCTTTAAGTGCAATTTTCTGCTTATGTATAGGATCCTTAATGCCAAGAGCGCTCAATAATTTAATATTGTCGACTGCTAATCTATTAAAATAAATAAAAAACAATATTAAAAATGAAGGAGTAAATTAAAAATGTACCTACCTGGGTAACATTGAACCGGTAATTTTGTGATGTAAAAAATTATTAACATATTGGGGTAATTCGACGTTGGCTGCTAGCCATTCGGAAGTTTGTTGAGCCGTCCAATTATGAACTTCCGATCGTAGCCATGCATCCCACAATTCTTTCACCGAAATGTGTGTGTCGTCATTTCGATGAAATGCCTTTTGCCGCTTTTCGTAACCCGAATCATATTTTAGTTCTTCTCGAAGAAACTGTAAATAAAAATAAACTAACAGTAATAAAATCTACAACATAATACATACGTCGTCGGTTTCGGTGAGATCAACGTTTCCATTTCTATCATCGTCTAATTGATGGTGTAAAGCCGCAATAGCTTCCAAGCCCAGTTTATCCTGGGTATCCATGGAGAAACAGGTAACATCATCGCTACTACAACTTTCGAAGTCTAAAATTAGAAGAAAGAGAACCCAATGGTGCAAAGAATTCTTGAAATTCAAGATCAAACTTACTCTCTTCTTTAAAAGCTTGTGAAATAGATTGGCTAAGCAAAGAATAAGTACTTTTTACATTTTGTCTTGCATTGTCTTGATTACGCTCATTTTCTAGTGTTTCCTCTTCGATAGCACTTCCATTACACCAATAACATATAAAAACTAACCAAAAAGTAAATCTTCTAAAATTCATAATAAATTCACATGAGTTAACATTAAAATCTGACTTGACGGTGTAAAATTTAAAATTGTACTAATATCGGCAATACATTTATTATCATTATATGATTTTATTTATTTTTCTTTTGACATTTCTCAGCCACACTCGGTTCCAACTGTACCAAGGTCATAGCGGCGTAATAAATAGGCAACCGTTGTAACTATTTAACAAATGCACCAAATTAATTAAGTAAATTACTATTAATTGCCATATTTATTTTCATAAATTACTTATATGTATGTGCGCTCATTCGATTATAGGTTACAGCATGTTGACGTTTACTTCGACGTTTTGTTTTAAATTTAACACAACCTTGATCTCTCGAAATATTTCAATTGTACCATAGGTAAATTTTATAATTGTAGTAAACAAAGATTTTGTTTACTACGAACATTCTTTTTTCAATCATTCAATTCGATTTATAAACATTCCGCAGTTCATTAAAACATTCTTTCAGAATGACGGGAGATTAACAGGTTAAGGTTCGGTTTCATAATCCTGAGTTCAAAAGGTTCGCCTATGTCACAAATGTAGGTTAACCCTTGAACTTGGGCTAACTCACAAAAATTGTAAAACTGGAGCTCAAATATATTTACCGGTGGTTCAGGTATTTATCTACCAGATATGGAATTACCTTTGGTAAGCTCTTCGGTTCGGTTGGTCTTCATCCCGATGTTTTTGTTTGATACATATTCTTCATCACGGCGCATCATCCTTCATTGCATTTAGAAGGCCAAATTACACCTGCTGTTGGTAATCTATTTTTTCGTTCGTGAAATTTCATTCCTTCTATATTTTGCCTGGGCACCTAACCTGTTGCACTTGGCTATCTTTAATAGAATTTCCGTCGAGTGATTTTTATTTTTATGGATCTTAATTTCAATTAAGATCCATAATCTCATTCCATGATCTCATTCTTGATTCTGGATTTAGTTATCTCTTATCTCTCTTTTCTGTTTGTCTCCTACTTCTATATTTCCGCTTCTCATCTTTCTTCCTCTTTGTTTTTGTTCCCAAATTTCTCTGGTATTCTCTCCATCTATATGTTTTTCTTTCTATTTCTCTGATGGACGAGCTACAAGGCAAATTCTTGTACATATAAATTTTCTGTTAGGAGATTTTCCCGGATTGTCTTAAGATTTATATGGGTCATTCCATGTGAAATCAACCAATAGTTGGAATTGACCCATTTCTTTTTGGATGAATTTTGGTCAATAGTTTTCTTTTATTATAAAACAAAGATTTGCCAAAGGAAAAAAATTTTGATAATTTTTTTCCAAAAGTTATTCAAAATTCAACAATTTTTAAAATATTTCAACTTTATTTTTCAAATATCTCGAAAACTATTATAGATACAGAAACCGTCTTTTGTTTGTTTTAAAGGGGACACTTGGGCTATGGAAGAAAAAATTTTGAATTTTTAAAAATTGTCAAAATCATACGGCGACACGAAATTTTGTACTCAAATTTTTTACTACAATACCTGAAAATCCTGAAAATTTCAGATGTGTTTTTTAAAATTGTGAATTTTTGGAATTTGGCAAAAAAAAAATTTTTTTTCACTCATAAGTCCAATATATCTAAGAAAACATGTTATTTTGAGTAAGAAAAAGTTTATTTTATTGCATAAAAAAAACAAATAATTATTAAATTTTAAATTTAAATTAAAAACAAATAATAATTAAAATTAATCGATTTTTGTATTAAGCTACTGCACCATCCGAAAAATAAATGATTTTGGAAATATTAGGAATTTTTTCTTTTAAAAATTACGTTAATATTTCTTGAAAGCTATAAACTGCAGTTGTGTTGTGCGTTAGATTATCTGAAATTATGACCAAGCAGTCTCGAGGAGACGATAATTTGGTTGACTTCCATCTACTAGTTTCAGTGCACCGTAAAATAACAGTTTGAAATTTCTGTGAATCAAAACAAACACATACCACATGAGTACCTAATGCGCCGACAAAAACGCATTCAAGTGGTCTTAAGCTTTTCAAAAATTCACAATTTTGAAACAAAAAAAAACACCTCTCTGAAATTTTCAGGATCTCTTCATTCCTCATTCAGAGGTATTGTAGTAAAAAATTTAAGCCGAAAATTTCGTATCGCCGTATTTTGACGATTTTTAAAAATTCAAAATTCTGAAAAATTTTCATTTTTCAAAATTTTTTATTCGATAGCCCCAAGTGTCCCCTTTAAAATAAATAAAAGATTGTTTCTGTATCTATGATAGTTTTCGAGATATTTGAAAAATTTTAAAAATTGTAAAATTTTGAATTTTGAACTTTTGAAAAAAATTTTCTAAACTTTTTTCTTTTGTTTTATAATAAAAGAAAACTTTTGACCAAAATTCATCCAAATCGAAAAGGGTTGATTTGACATGAAATGACCCATTCTATAAGATTTCCGACATTTCCTGAATTTCTCTTCACTTGTACACCAGATTTCCCCAGCGATTCCTCCCTTGTACTTCTCCATTTATTCTTCTTCTGTGCCCTATGTGAGTCTATCCGTCCCATTTCTCGTTCTTTAATTCGCGCAAACTACTACTAAGAGAATAGCCAAAATTAGGAACTTCTTTGTAAAATCAGACGATGGTTTTTCATTTATATTAAATAATTTACTTCACCTCTAATATTTTAGTACTAATATAGAGAATATTCCGTGGTAGTTTACAATCTGTTTCTTTATATTTTATTTTGACATTAATACTTCCATGAAATACTCGTCTCAACCCCCGACGAAAGACGTTATAACTACCTAAAAGAATAGGTCACAACGGAAGTAATCGCCCATTACATGCAAGAATGGGCACATAAAATCAAATTCCTCTTTCGACAACATCTGTGTAAAGAATAACCAAAAGCCAGCACGTAAGAAAAGAATCACTTTTGTGCTCGCAATTCAAGACATAAATAGGATCCACGATTTCGTTTTATCCATAAACCGGGACATGACAACCAATCGTTCTCCTTCCCAGCATAGATAAACTGACGAGAAAAATTACCAAAACATAATCATAAGTTTGGCTTCTGTTTAGAGAAAGGTTTCAGCATTTAGAACCCACAGGTGCTTCAACTATTAGTAAAATAATAAAATTAAAGAAATCATAATCAGAATGGAAGTAGGTATTCGAGTTATTTTTACATTATATTCGGGTGAAAGAAAACTTATCGATATATTAGGTGGAAAATGTATGTATATTATGAATAAAATGCTAATACAAAAAAAATAATATTTAGGAACTTATCAAGTTCTGGAAATACAAAAATTAATATATTACATATGTACGATTTCATTATGAATAAATTTAAATTAACACAAATATACCCTTTTCTTTAAATAAAAATATAGAATTCTACTAAAACTTCACTGGAAATTTTTTATATTGTTAATAAATTATTCCTTATCGTGAACACTCAGTATCGGCAAACGATATTGTTACCCCACGAATACTTACAGTATGAAAAAATAATTTTAGTATTAATTACAAAAAACAATGAAAACTACTTGTACAACAATGTGTGATAATAACTACACAATATTTACAATTTATCTTATCAATGTTTTTTTACATATATTAACAATCATGTACAGCATGTTACATTAACTATTAGGTATATGGGGGCGTTACACTTGAAAGTATTCTGCATAATATTAATAAATTAAGATTGATTACATCAAAGTACTTACAGACTTTTAAGTGAAACACTTACCGTGTACCATCAACAAGAAAATTTAACAACAGTGCCTATTAAAATTATTTGTCTCTAAAATTATTTTATAAAATTTACAGTCTACAATTCAATTAAAATCTAAACACTTGAAAATTCATACGTATTTTTGTTTTTATAAAACTTACGCAACGCACAACTTGCCTTTTATTGGTTTTAAAAATTTAAAAGAGAGTTCTTTCATTGAAAGTAAAAAATGTAAATCGAGAGCATAAAAAGCGTTGCACGTAAATATTTAATGCTTAAAAAATCATAAAACAATTTATGGTATGCTAACACAAAAATACATTCAACACTTCACATACTCTTAAATTTTGTATCATTAAAACATTTAAAAATCGATGTTGTATTTCAACTGGGATTTAAGGGGAAATGGTATCACATTGAATATTATACATTCAAATTCCCCCGAACGAATTACTTTGAGCCAATGTAACATACCGTCACTTTTTTATATGTAACCACCGATGTGGGGGCTTTCATACAAAGTAAGTAATATAACATAAAAATACTGTTTAATCAATAGTGTAAGGAAATAAAATAGGCAGTGTATGACTTTTAAGAAGGGTTGCACGATTCTTCGGGGCGATTCAAGATACATAATTCGGTAAAATTATGCTCGAATTATTTCTTTCACATTTTTTGTAAGTCGAGAAAGCTTAAATAAATAAAGCTGTTAAGTGTATTTTTTCGAGATTGTGTTTAAAATTGCCAACTTCCAACTTTATTTTTAAATCTTTGCAAATCGCAAAAATTATTTCAAGCATAAATCAATAAGATTTTTCGAATTTGAAATGGGCGAAAACATCAAGTTGTAGAAAATGTTCGGAGATCTAGAAATTCTAGAATGATGGTAAAACAAATAATAGAGATTATTAAAAAAAAAAATCAAGTCAAGTTAACCTATCTAAAATTATAAAATATAAAATAGAATTAAAACTTAATAAAATCTTTTTTATTAAAATAATATTTAAATGTTTCTGCAAAATAAATCACGTAATTCCGTTTCGTATTGTAATTCCTATAATATAAAAATGGATAATTTAATTATAAATTATTTACATAATATTAGTGTATATGGGGCGTTATCTTCAGAGAAAAGCTGTAATTATCCGTCACCAAAGAAATAAAAACTCTTTACTGACTGGAAATAATCTTGTTCTATTGGGCCAGTAAAATGGTAAAATAAAGTTACACAATTACCGGTATCTGGCTTGGATTGCTCTGACAAGTTAGAGCAATATCATTTATTTCCAAACTGTTACAAAAATTTAAATAATCGCTAGTAAGATTGCGAATGCTTTAAAAACATTTTGGAAATAAATTGCATAAAACAAGAATTACTCAATTTGCAGTAGATATTACTTTTGAAACCAATCAATTTCCTTCTATAAAATAATTATTAGACGCTCGATAAGGTATAAAAAAATTAAATTTGATACCAAATTTATTAACAATTTTTTTGAAAAGACAAAATTATTTTTATGAAGACTTCAAATTTAAACAATGGTGTGTTCAATCGCATCGTCTAACAACGCTTAAGTCTGTAAGTTATCATTTCCGAGCTAAAAAGAAGTTACGATACGAAATAAAATTTGTGGGTAGCAGAAATGTGATGGAAATTAATTTGTACCAAATTAAAGGATCGGTAGAGCTAAAACACTCAGGGAATACTCAACATAAAACATTTAAAAATACAACACCGACTCGATATATTTAACAATCACAAATTTAAATCAACACATTTTAGTTGGCAGTTGTGGACGGGATATCAATAGTACGACATTCTTTACCAATTATTAATTTAATTTTTTTAATCGGAGGATTTGGCGCACTGTATTCGTGTTTAAATTTGCGTTCTCTTTTATGTTCTTTAGCTTTATGTCGTTTTTTCCGTCGCGAATGAGTAGTAGGTCGATCGACACCTTCGACGCGCAACACTTCGTATTGTGGTTTAAAATTGTCTTCACTTAAACTATTACCAGATTCGATACACTCGTCCAAAACTGGACTGCGTTTCATTCTTAAAGTCAATTTGAGACCCCCACATTTTTCGGGTGTTCTTTCAACAGGTGCAGGTTGTGGCATTGTATTTATTAATACTCCGTTATCACGATTAACACACATATTGTCATTGCACTTATCGTCGGTCAGGTGTTCAGCCTTATTTCTCATTTCGTCTTCACTAGATCTTCTATTTTTAGCATCACTTTTAATTATTAAATTATCACTAAGATTTTTATATTTACATTTATTTAAGCGTAATATATCAACTTTATTATCATCGTCATTAAACTCATAAACATCCTTATTACTTTCACTTTGTTCACTTTTTACATCCACTTCCTCGGATAATGCAAAACTACTGCTTCTTCTCGTTAGTCTAGATGAAAGACGCGTATTAAGCCGACTGGAACGTAAATTTCGTTTTAAATTATTTGCGTTAACTTTATCGTTTGAACATTTCGTACTTGAATTTATATTACTGTCTGTCAATGTGATTCTACTGTTGGTATCTAATAATGGATCCATCAGACATCGTTGGCTACGAAGTGTAATTCCAACGTTGGTCTCTTTTCCAGATTCGTGGATGTCGTTAAAAGTCTTAGTAGTTTGTGTTGCATCGCATGCAGCTTCGTGATCGGAATAGCCCGTGCTCGAGCTAGTGTTGCTTTGCAAATCATCTAACAAATTTGATCTAGACATTGTAGTTTGTGTAAGCTCTTGATTTGCTTGCAAATTTCTTCTTCGCTGCAAGCGGGAAGCTCGTGAACTTTTCGGACTTAAATGTATTCCATTTGTTGTTGAATTCGTTTCGACTTTTTTATTATTTAAATTATGTGAAGAAATGTTATCTTGTGTTAAAGTACAATTTTTAGCCTTAAAATCCTCCAAATCCGAAAATTTACATCCTTGTGCTGCAATAAGAAGCTCAGCATCGTATTTTGTCAATCCTTTCTGCCGTAATTCTCTTATACTCAGTGGCGTCACAACTTTTCCATTACCATCGCTGTGATTGTGACCGTTGCTAAATTCAGGGCTCCGTTTTTGAATCAACTGTTTCTTAAAACGATTAAGTCGATTATCTGTTTCGCGTAAACGATATCCATTTTCTTCCTTCTCCTCTGTTTTATGTTTGGCAAACGCTCCCGTACCTCGTCGTTCACAAGTTTCACATTCACAGTAGCAATTCTGATCCCCAAAAAAGTCTTCCCCATAAAAACACGTAATTTCTTCTCCGATTTCTATATCCCGCAATACTTTAACACAAGCCGTATCTCTACCAGTTGCTACAAATTTACAATTTGCTCTACAGTCATGATTTATATAAGCTGCGGGTCCTAACCATAATTGGGCACAATTTTTCCTACAACTGTACATTACAGAAAAATCGTTTGTCCCTGGAATCAATAAAAGTGCTTCTTCCTTTTCCGTCAGTTCTGCTATACATCCAACTAGGCATTCAATTTTTTCATTTTTATACCACTTTTTCGTAGACGAAATTTTTGCTCCCACTTGCCCTTCCATCGAGTATCGATAGCATGGCTTTATTATAAATCCCGACTCCTTATCGAAAACTCGTAAATAACGATATATCTGCAACAAATTAGAAAAAAAAACATTAATCACCTTTACTTGAAATCCACAGAAAATTTACAAAGTTTGTAATAATTCCAAATTTATTTTTTAACGTCAGTTTTAATTCAGTTTCCGAGTTTCTTTTGTTTTTAATTAGCGACAGCTGATACTGGGCAAGCAATGGGGCGTACCCTCCCAAAACAAAATATATTAAACAATTATTAAGTATTTATGCAACTGCAGGATAGAGTTCACAATAAAATTTAGAAAATTCAACTTAATACAATTAAAAAAGTTCAGTGAGGATGGGATATTGCTAATCAGTGATTAGAGATAATTTCAAATATTCACTTTGATTTGTTGTTACCTACCTACTATAATAATTATTGTATATTTGTGCAGAAATAAACCTTAATAATTGCTATTATTTATTGAAATAATAAATGTGAGCCAACCCAGAAAAAGATGGGATGACCAAGAATGACGTAACAGACAATAAGTCCGAAACGTGCAGATGATGATTATGATTTATTGAAATTATCTTTTGTTTTCAGCGCCTTCTTGATAAATAATTAGATTACTCTAATAACTAGTAAGTTTGAGAAATGATTAGCACGGTCGTACTTTTTAACATTTTTGTTCCAGAATTTACAAGATCGCTGTTTATCATTTTGTGATACTCCTTACCATTTTCAATGAACGAAGTCGCATCATACTTATCTGTTTTTGTATTATAAAAGTTAATCAATCTAAACTTAATTACATCATTTGGGATTAAAAATAACAGTAAAAATAAGTCAAAACGAGACTTAGACAAGAGACGCAACAACCGGAGAGCTACATGTTCGGCTACTAGTTGTGATACTTTTTAATCAGTAACAGAAACGTTCATCCTTAATTCCTTGGAAAAGACTGCTTATCTACCATTAAAATTTTAGGATAGACGTCTCTCCACTACCGTGATCAAGGAAACCCTGGAAAGTGGATTAAGATATATGAACTCTAATATACGAACAATAGAAATAGCGCAATTGTATTATTAAAAAAAAAACGACTTTTAAAAAATCTAAAAATGTCTTAAAATCCTGGCCGGCACCGACTCCAAAGATTACAATAATTGGCCGCCTGGGCCAGCTAGGTGAAGTAACTAAATAACGTAATCATTTTTTACAGTAGTTATTTTTAAAGTCGTTATTTTTTAAATTTTTTATTTCATGCTTTTTAGTGCATTCCGTAACTATTTATCGCAAGCGAATATGGGTAGACCTACTAAACGTGTTCCCCATATGAGACATAATTATCGCAGAAATGAGACGGCCGAAGAAAAAGAGAAACGCCTATCTAAAAGTCGGAAATCTAGAATCAGGACTATTTCAAAAGAAAGTAGTAAACTGCGTGAAGAGGTTTTCGCAAATGCGGGTTTACAATAAGAAAGTATTGAATAGTGAAAACATCAAAAGACGTAGCCACCGTGTCGGCTTAATCTGCGATCGCCTTCGCCAAAAGTCATCAAAATCGGCTTAATCCGTTATTAAGCCAATTTTGAAAAGACTTGAGAAGAAGTTTGAGAGTTTTTCCGGTTTATCTTCAAAGTTCAAGATCCAATACAAATGAAATTATAATGGGACCAACTAGGAACTATACTTGATTCAATGCAAAAGGAATTTTGAAAATCGGTTAATAAATGACTGAGTTCTGAGGTAACAAACATTAAAAAAAAAACATACAACCGAATTAATAACCTCCTCCTTTTTTGAAGTCTGTTAAAAAATCAAAAGAAACTACTTGATTTAAAAACTAGTCAAAAATTATCAAGCAAATAAAATATTGTAAACTATGAAATATAAAAAATTAAAACATATTTCCAGAAACTTTTTCTTACCGCTGCACTGTATAAGTCGAGTAAACAAAACCAAGAATAAAACTATTCATTTAAATAATGCAGCTAATTTTTAGTTTTTACTTAATTGTTGGGAGCACAGTCGTGAGCTGGCAGTTGGAGCGCTAGATTGTTAGGTCATTGTCGTCAGTTCAAACCCCCGACCAAGTACATCAAAATTTTTCTGACTATATTTCCCTCACATGTTTAGTTATTAAATATGCCTTAATCTGAATGATACCACTGTCCATTTAAAAGAACACTTCACAAATTATCGTATAACTTTATTTTCAATTTTTCGGTCGATGTGAAATTTTTTTTTTTATGAAACCTTTTCTTTTTGTTTCTTCGGGCTACAAAAATGTCCAACATTTTGGAAGACAAGTGCGCTTTCTGATTATGAGGGTGTCTACTCATTCTCATTATGCCCATCACTGGTTAGAATTATTCAAGTAGATTTTATAAACAAAGTCCTTTTTAAAATTCCTTTAATTTATTGAACTGGTAAGTCAAACTTGAATGCGAATTCAGTAAAATTATTTGACAATATATTGTTTCTCTTTACACAATCTTTTAATATACAAACCATATAAAAGTGAATGTCACTAGATGGCGCCATCTATCGTTTTAAATTTTATATAAAACTTTCATGACCACCCTTTAAAAACTGCAGTATAGCAATTTTTTTTATTATTTCTAAAATCATAAGTACAGAAACTTATCTTCTGATGTATTAACATGTGAACAGGAAAGAAAATTATTTCATATGCAGTAATCTTTTAAAATCGTAAAATAAAGCAGTTGAAAAATTGTCTCTTCAACTGTTCAAAAAATAAACTCAAAAATGTATATATTTAATTTTGAAATAAGTAAATAAATACTTAAAAAAACCTGACTTACGTGTGCTTCTAATTTTTTCTGTTGTTGTTTCGTTTTGGTTCGAGGCATCCAAGAGCCACTAGAGAGTTGTTTGTAAGTTTTTTCGTAATTTTGATTAGTGATGAAGTGTTCGATAATGTTCTTCATCTCGATGAAGTTTACTTTTGGGTTTTTATTTTGAGTACTCATTTTGTGTGTCGTAAAACCCAAGTATGGGTCTAAAACCAACGATGTAGCCAGATCGTCGAATTCTGAGAGCTCTTGTGGGGACATTCCCGTAGGTTGCATTTTGGACGAAAGCGGTTTTTGTAATACATCCACAACCATTCTGATTACTGTAAGAGAAAAGTGAGGTTATGTAACAAAACTGCACTTTGAAAATCAATAAACATTTAATTTCGATTTAAATATTCGACCGTTTAACGGTTACTTGGAAGGGTGTAAAATTTTTTTTTCATAATTTTTCAGGTAATGCCAAGGTCATGAACAGGCTGACAACAAAGAAGAATTTGGTTTCTTTTTTTAATTAAAATTTACAAGACACTCCCACTTGGTTGACAATATGCAATTTATAATTTTTTTAACGAAAATTACGTATCGTTTGTTTGGATCGGACAAGTGGATAAGTTTAATAAAAAACCATAAAACATAATGGTCATAATTTTAATTTCCTGATATTTAAATGTTTATTGATGCACTTTAAAGTAGCCATTGAACTTACACGTCAAGTTGACATTTATTGACATTATTCACTTATCACAACGTGGATTGAATCGAATTTGTATTTTAATAACAAAAGAATGTCTACTTACCACTTTCTTATTAACAAAAGCACAATAAATCCACATTATACAACTAAATTCTCCCCTATACATTTATAGACGCTTCGCAATCTATCATGGCAGATGCTTTTAGCCGTTACCAGCGCATTATTTTGCACTCAATAGTTTAAACAAATCATTCTTTACAGCTTAATATTAAAATTTGGAACACAAACATGTAAACAAATTATAATCCACTTCAAATTAGATCTAAAATATAAAATAATTTTCTAGTTATTATAATGTAAGCTAAAGTTTTAAGAGCGCCATCTATATTTTCATTCTGCCTTTATCACAAATATCATAGGTAATGTATCAATCAGTAGCAATCCAAAAACTTAATTAAAGCATTTTTTCAACTTAAATTTATAGCTGCCCCCGATGGTTTTCCAAATAAGTAATCATACGCATTTCCCCCCCGAAAAGTACGGCTGTCAGAATTTAACACTTGCGTATTCTTGTATTCTTCTATTGCGTATGCTGATTATTCGTAACATTGTAAAAGATGATTACAGGTAAGCCGTATAATTAAAGCGACAGGTTTTCTTATACCTGCGGAGGGAAATAAACATCTGCATTTTTGTATCTCTATCTACTATTTTTTTATTCGGTTAGGTGTCCCCTCCGGACCCACCCCAAAAAACATGAAGTAATTATCGGACTTATATAATATTTATATAGTACACGATCGAAATATTTTACAACCCCAATTATTTGTTAACTCTGCTTAAGTTAAATACTGCTCTACATTTATATCAATACAAAATAATTTCATATAAAAATAAAAATCAAAAATGAACTTACACATAAAAACGAAAATGTAAACTAGGGCCTTGAACTCACATTGGGGATTTCTACATATTATTGCAAAGGTAAAAATAAACCCAGTTGCTTGTACAAAGCCCCAACACCTTAGCATCTATAAAGTTTAAAAACAGCAAGGGTTTGAAAGTTGAAAATAAACTCAAATCTGAATGTCCATGCTGTATCCTCAAATTTTTTGACGATCAATTAAGAAATTGATTTTAAAATTAATTTTTCGCGAATGCTATATCTTTTAAACAAATTGACTTATAAACAAACTTACGTCAGATTCGGATAAAATTTTTTGAAAAACCATCAATTTCAAAGAAAATTCGAAAATAATGAACAAGCTATATATAGGGTGTCTCCGTGACCGTGGAAAACCTTTGAGGTGGTCATAAAGAACACTTTTCTAAGACAAATTTTCAAATAAAATTTTTGTCCAAGTTCAAACCCTTGGATCTTATCTCATTTTAAAGCAATTTTTTGAATTTCTGATTTCAAAAGACGATAGCTCCGATATTATTGATTTTTTAAGTTTAATGAATTAGAACTTTTTTAAACATCATTAACTTATCTACAAATTAGGTTATAACCCTTTATCGTCTAGAATAACGGATTTCGAGTGATAAATTAAATTAGATGAAAAAATGTTAAAAAAAATCAGGTTTTGTTTTTTGTATTTTTCTTGCAAACCCCGTATCTCTTAAACGAGACGTTTTAGAAAAAAACTCATGACCCAAACCGGATAGGGAATTTAACGGGCCATAACTTTGCTTAAATACATTTTTTTGGAAAACCAACTATTTTTACAGAAATCTTGAAAATAATGATCAAGGTGTAGTTAAAAAAAAATAAATTTACAAAATTGCTAAAAATCTTAATTTGATTTATAGTATTTGTTTTAATGTCAAAACGTATTGTAGCGTTTGACCTCTGAGCGACATTGTTATAAAGCGCATTAGTTTATCGTTAATACTTTGTTAATATATTGTCGTGTTTCGAAACACTAAAGATTACAATTTTATTATTTTGTAAATTATTTTAAAGTTTGAGTTTGTTTCATCATTATTTATTTATAACATGTTGTATAAAGATTGTTAAGTTTTGCTATGTAAAGATAGCAAAGAGTGGGAAGAGCGTAAAAAGAGAGTGGGAGTAGGTGGATGCAAGTACACTTAGGTGGTAAGACGAAGGTGGACGCGTTGGCGTCAAGCGGATGAAACACCATACCCGCAATTCTAATTGAAATTAAAATAGTTAATTGTTTGAGAATAAATAAATTAAATTGAGTTGATGTTTGTTTTTATTTTATTTTATAAAGTGAAGTGCCAAGAAATTGGAATTGTTGAAGAATTGGTGTAATATTCGATGCATAAAATTTCAACGCAGCAAAATTTGTTTGAGGCCAGCTGCAAGATACCATGTGCGCGACAACACCATATTACAAGGTAACTAAAATTGAGCAATTTAATTTGCAATTTTGAAAAACTTGAAGAGTCTCTTGCTACAAAAAATGAATGCCCAGCTAAAAGATTAAATATATAATTAAGCAAATTTTAGAAGATTTGTATAGCTAGGGTCATTGCAATATATATATATTGTTTATTTATTATTGCTAATATTGTTAATTAGTTCGTTATTTATTTTTTTTTACTTACATCTTGTTTATTATTTTCAGAATTTCTGTGAAAACGGTTGGTTTCCCAAAAAAATTTATTTGTACAAAATTGTCGCTCGTTAAATTTCCTATCCGGTTTAGGCCGACAGTTTTTTTTCTAAGACGTTTCGTTAAAGAGATACGAGGTTTGCAAGAAAAGTAAAAAAAATTAAACTTGAATTTTTTCCTCTAATTTAATTTATAACTCGAAATCCGTTGATTCTAGAATAGGTTATCCTGGTTATCTACCTAATTTGTAGATAGCGAATGGTCTTTAAAAAAGTTTTAATCCGTTAAGCCTAAAAAAACAGTAATGTCGGAGCTATGGCCGTTTGAAATAAGAAACTCCAAGAGTTTGGACTTAAACAAAATTTTATTTAAAAATTTGTCATAGATTTATTAGATTTATTACTTATTTATTAGATCATAGATTTATTACATAGATTTATCACCACCTCAAAGGTTCTCCACGGTCACGGAGACACCCTGTATATTATGAAACAAAATAATTTCATAAAATTATCAAAAACCTGAATCGGTTTGTGTTTTGAGCGTTTGAGTGCCATTGTTGTAAAAATTATTAGTTTACTATTAATAAATTGATTTGATACATTCACATAATTCTTTTTCGCATTCGCATAATTTCTGCAGCGTGAATTATTTAAAATCAAAATTATACTAAATTTGCAGATTTTCTGTAAAATCGGTTGGTTTTTCAAAAAATTTTATTAGACTAAAGTTGTAGCCTATTAAATTTAAAACCGAATTGGCTCGCTAGTTTTTTAAAGACATTTGGTTTAAAAGATACACGGTTGGCAAGAAAAAAAAAATCAAACTTGTAATTGTTATACATTTCTTTACTTAATTTAATTTATAACTCGAAATCCGTTGATTCTAGATGATAAATGATTATAATCTAGTTTGTAGATAAACGAATGTTCTTTAAATAATTACTGATCTATTAATACTAAAAAATCAATAGTTTCGGTGCTATGGCCGTTTGAAAGCAGAAATTAAAAAAATTGATTTAAAGAGTTTTTAAAAATCTCTCTTAGAAAAGTATATTTTCTCTACAGTCACGGGAAATGCCCTATATTATTATACGATATATATTGTCGTGTTTTGAAACGCTAGAAACATTAGTTTATTTATTTTGTAAAATTATTTTAAAGTTTATTTTTGTTATTGTAAATTTGTAAATACTCTGTACAAAGATTTTAAGTTTGGAAATTTTGAGTTGATATCCGTATTGAAGACATGAAAGAGAAGGGCTTGGATAACTTAGGTCGTAGAGGAAGAGACGCAGTGGCGTCAATAAGACAAGCGGATGATTATTATTCCCGCAATGATAAGTTTAAACTTTTGATTGGTAATAAAAATTAAAATTAAGTTAAGTTGAGTTGATGTTTTTGTTTTGATTTATTGGCAAAGTGCGAATTGTTAAAGAATTTGAAATTTTGGAAGAAATTGTGATAATTTTGGTCGTTGAGTGCATGAAATGCACAAACAAACTTATTAGACCGACGAGCTGATGGCAGATGTAGACGTGCAAGTTATAAGTCCAATACCACACATTGCAAGGTAAAAGTTGAACTTTTTGTGCTTTAATTACAGGATCATAGCACTGATGGGTGGTAAGAAAGTATTTGAGATTTAAATTTGTTTGATTATGCCGGTTTGGTATAGGAAGCCGTAGAGATTTTCTAATACATTTTCTTTAAGATCGGCTAGTATTTTTCTTCTAGTTTTGCCAAGATTATAATTTTTCCTTGCTTCTTCGTGTAGGTTACATTCAGTTAGGATATGATTTACTGATAGGTCTTTTTGAGTTTTTTTGAGAATGTGTTCATGTGTGAGTTTTGTGTTGCCTATTTGCAATCTGGCCAGAGCTACCTCAAACCTGCGATTAGGCTGATGATTGAACATTTTAATTACAATTTTAAAACTAAATATTTAAAACGATAAAATTAAGAAAATTGTAATACTTACGAGAGTCTCAGCTTAAATAATGAATGAATCCTGGCGAAGAATGATTTTGGGATTGGGCAAATTTGTATAAATTTTTATAGCTAGGGTCATTGCAATATGTATATTATTATGAAAATTGTATCACTTTATAAACGTTGATCTTTGAAATAAGCGCGGATACAAGATTTTGACCTAACTTTTAGAAATATTAATGTAAACAAAAAATTTAATAAAATTCCAAATGAAACAGGCAGTGATGTTCTTATGACTATTTCAAAATTTTAAAATTGGTCAAAATTAAATGCTTCAGTCGAGTCAGAAGAGAAAATCGCACCCATTGCTTCCCTACCCCCTTATGTACTTGCGCTTGATTTGAATTAAAAAACCGTTTTGCTTGAACTATTTTATTTAAACCAAAGAATTTTTTTTTAATTTAAATAAAAGATTTTTGGTATTTATTTTTTTTAATTAAAACAATTTAATTTTTTTTAAATTTAAATAAAATATTTTTGATATTTAATATTTTTTTAAATTGAAAAAATTCAACTGAATGTGCAGCATGTATACAAGCAACTAAAATCTTTAGTTAATCTCACTAAAACAAATTTTTGTGTGACCAGAAGTATTTTATTTAAATTAAAAAAAATTGTTAAATTAAAAAATATTATAAAAATTATAAAAACCTAATTTAATTATATTTTCCTGCTGTCTAAGCAAAGGGAAATCCAGGAAAAATATGTATCTATTATTTAATTATTACTCTGTTCAATAAATTCTCAAATTTTGCCTAAGCAGCAGTACAGAGTAAAGCATACATGCCGGATAGGAAGTGCAAAATTGCGGTTCTCGAGAAAAGAATTGCTGCGGAAATTTAGTGTACAAATGAAGAGAAATTTTATGAAATTTGAGAAAATCCAGAAAATGTTAGAAAATACGGAGAAATGTAGGAAATCGTATCACAGTAAAACATTTTTTTTAATCCAAAAAACTGTTTTGTTTAAATAAATTTTTTTAAAACAAACAAATTTTGTTTAATTAAAAATTAATATAAGTAAATTTATTTATTATTATTTATTAAGAAATAAAATATTTTTTATTAATTAATTATTTTTTTGTTTAAATAAATTTTTGTTTGACCAAAAATATTTTAAATAAAATTTATTTGCTTTAAAAAAGATTATTTAAACTAAAATGGCTTTCAATTCAAAGAAATATGTATGTCTTTACTGTGTAGAAGTTCCTAGGAAGTTCAAGGAAATTTTAGAAAATATAAATAAATCTTAGAAATTCTTAGGAAATTAGAAAAGTCTAGAAATTCTGTATATGAGCTGATTTTTTAGCTTTTCTACCGTTGTGAATAGCCAATTTAAGAGGAAATCGAGAAAAATTTCTTAAGAATCTTATAAAAGAATATCTAGCGTACAAAACTTTGTCTTGTGATTTGCTTCTCCGCAGATCTAGATGGGGGCAGTATGGGCTATTTCAAATACTTTACATTCTTACTTTTTTGCTTTAATTCCTGCAGAATTTTATTTTATGTTATCAAAAGTGATAAAAAACTAAAGGATTGTAGCCAAGTTAAAAACTTGGGAAGTAATATAGCGACATCTAATAAATGCCTCAGAAACTGAGCTGTATTTAGGTTGGTATCAGAGCAGTAGGTTACTATTGACAACGGCGCACGAATTAGTGCGCAAAACTTCACAACGACTTGTTGATTTTTGAATATTCCGTTAATTATGATTTCAACGAAACATAATTATTCGTATTAAATTTAAAACAACTAATTTAAATTATAGTTTGAATTTTTTAAATGAAAAAAGACAATTTAACGATAAAGGAATAGTTTTATTTTTATTAGTATAGTTTTGTTTTGTCCAGGTTTTGTGGTTAGGAAAGCAATTTTGTCTTAAAAGTTTAAATTGCAATAAAACACTGTGATAATTATAATTTTTGCTTCAATTAAGTTAATAGTATGGAGACCGACATTTGCGAAAAAGAAACAGTTGACGTGGAGGTTATATTGAAATATAATGTTTCGTAAGTTAATTCATATAATTATGTACTCCTATATTTTATTGAACGATTTAATTTTCTAGACAACTTGCTAATAATATAAAAAGTTCGTGTTTGGAGTTTTTAAAATCCACTCGAGTTTGGGCCGGTACAATAATTTCCCACTTTTGCGAAGAGGAAAATTTGGATTTATTTAAAAATGTTGAGCATGTCATTATCGGCGAACATTCTGAATTTGTTAGTTTAACAAATTTTATTACACGAAACTTTTCAAACTGATTCATTTTAGAAACATGGTGAAATAAATTTTGCCAATGTCAACCCCACCTGGTTCACATACCATTTAGATGACAACGGTATACAACGAGAATGTGAAGAAGACGAGAGTGGAAACGAAACTAACTTGGCTTCGCTTCATATATTACCTGCAATCGAATATTTTAATCTATGGGAAAACCTAATTTACGATAGCGATATTAAGAAAAACGTGAGATTGTTGTGTTTATTCTTAATGAGTTTCTAAAATTCAATTAAAATTTTAGTTGATTAATTATGCAAAAACTGCTCTGATGTATGCGGATAAGAATGTCGACGAAAATATTATTAGTTGTAATCGTGTGATTTTACTTCACGGACCTCCCGGAACTGGAAAAACTTCGTTATGTAAAGCACTGGCACAAAAACTTACTATACGTCTTAATCATCGCTTTAAGAGAGGATTTTTGATGGAAATTAACAGCCACAGTTTATTTTCCAAATATTTTTCTGAAGTAAGTTACACAAGGCGACAAATTTATGTAAGCAATAAGTTGGATATTTTAGAGCGGAAAAATGGTATCAAAGATGTTTGCAAGAATTAATGAATACGTGAGTGATAAATCGACAATCGTTTTTGTTTTAATAGATGAAGTGGAATCGTTAACCCATTCTAGAGATAAATGCTCCGGTAACACGTGAAAGTTTAATAAATTCTTAATTAATCTTAAAAATTTTTATTTTAAGGTAACGAACCTTCGGATGCCATACGAGTTGTCAATGCAGTTTTAACGGAAATTGATAAAATCAAAAGAAATTCTAACGTACTCATATTGTCGACATCTAATTTAACACAGGCAATTGATTCGGCATTTATGGATCGAGCCGATATAACTCAATTCATCGGATTACCAGAAGCTGAAGCCATATACAAAATTTATCACACTTGTATTATGGAATTGATGAGAGCCGAAATAATTGTTCCTAAGGTTGTCCTACCTTCCAGTTATCACGATATTGAAAACATGCAAAATTGTAAATTTTATGACACCAGCAAAAAGTTATATGAAATTAGTAAATTGAGTGTTGGATTGAGTGGTCGAGCTTTGCGCAAAATGCCGTTTCTTGCGCATTCTCTTTTTATAAAAAAGACGAGAGTTAATATCGATGAATTTTATGAAGCAATTACATTGGCGGTTAATCATTATAAATTAAACAAAGCTTCTTTTGACAAGTGATTGATTTAATTTGTTCTATAAATTTATTTTTAACTTTTATCAATAAATGAATTACCGTTATAGCATTGGTTATAGTTAATTATAAAGAATTTTATTCGATGATGAAATTTTCATGTTTTAAAATTATATTAGATAAATTCGTACCGTCCTTAAATTATTACCATAAAAACTAGGATTCATAATTCTACTTTCTATCACATTTTCGATATTATAATAAAGCTATCAAAATGCAAAATTCTTGTGATTTTTATTTTTACATTATTCTTCATTTTTTAAATGCAATTTATAGTCTTTCAGTTGTTGAATTTTAATGCAAGTCTCTTTTAACTGTGTTTGCAAATTAATACTCCGGATGGATTCCACGATTGCTTGTTTATATTTTGCTTGTGCTTTGTGCATATCTTGCGGGACGAGAACACCAAACCACTTGATGGGATTACGATAGTTCCCACTTTCATCATTATCACTTGACGATTTCTTTTGAAACTCAACATCAAACGCCTTTTGTCCAAATAATTTTTCATCTTCTACAGTTTGCACCTTGGCTATTGCATCAAATTCTGGGCCACTTTCTGTAGGTAATTGAAGGGCCGATACATTTCTGTGGCCCATAATGTATCGAGATTTAACTAAATGGTTTTCACCATCTGACATTGTTTTCTCTAAACTTATTTTCGCCTGTATATGATGTTCCATCAACATTAAAGCCTCCAGTGTTAATTTATCCAATAAGGAATTAACCCGATCAAGTTCTGCTGTCATTTTGAACAACAAATAAGTTTTAATATCTCAAAAAATGATTTCAACTTTATATTATAACATCAAATTAACTTTATACTTAATTATTATTGCAAATTTTACTGTGATTTTTCAGAATCACATGAGAAATTTTCAATGACAGCACCAGTCAGTGGCGTAGCGTGAAGAACAAATTTAATTTAAAAAGGAAGAAACATGGGAAGTCCGAGAAAGACACGAGCTGATTAAGAATTGGCACACACCATCATGAATTAGATAAGGATGTGGTGATTATTGCTGGATAGACTCGAAAAACATAAAAATGGATTTGAATCTAATTTGAACGTTTTTTTGTCAGTGGTGTATTTTTTCACAGATGCCATACCAGAGGTACCAACATAAACAACATAAATTAGTTTCAAATTCAATCAATACAATTGTGCATGTGTAGATTTGAGGTTATTTGTACAGCAATTTTTTAAATCAGAGATGGATTCAACTGGTAAATAAATCTTATTCTATCTTATATCTCATTCGAAAATTAAAAGTATGTTTTTAGATAAAATTAAGAAGAAGAGGTTTCGCAAGAAGAAAAACAACAAGCAAAGAGCTCGTTTGATTATCCGTAACTTGGACTTTTCGACTACCGAAGAAAATTTGCGTGAACAATTCGAACGCTTTGGAGAGGTGGACGAAGTTAAAGTTTTAAAAAAAGATGATGGACAGTTAACCGGCTGCGGATTTGTGCAATTTAAACTTGTACAAAATGCTGCCAAAGCTCGTCATTATTTAAACGGTACAAAGTTTTTGAACAGAGTTATCGATTGTAGTTGGGCCGTAGCTAAAGACAAATATGTAAAGCAAAAGGAAGCTGAGGTAGAAATTAAAGAAGAACCTATGCAGGAAGACGAGGTTGAAGTTAAAGACGAAATTAAAGTTGAAAGTGAGGATCAAGATGATGAAGATGGTAAAAGTGGAAATGACAGTGACGAGAGCGATTCCGATGTTGAAAGTGTTGATGGCAGTAATGACGAGGAAGATGATATGCTTAGCGAAGAAGAAGAAGACGAAGAACTAGCTAACCCGAAACACTTTTCTAACGATATAGTAGAAGGAAAAACGATTTTTATCAAAAATGCCCCATTTACTGCAACAAACGAAGATATCAAACAGTGCTTTTCTAAATTCGGTCCATTGTATTACGCACTGGTGTGCATGGATCACTTGACAGAGCATTCAAAGGGTAGCGCCTTTATTAAATTTGTGGTAAATAATAAAATTCAAAATCGTAAAGCTAGCAATATTTTTGATTTTACTTTGTTTTCAGAATAAAGAAGATGCAGATAAATGCTTAGCAACAAAAGATATCGTTTTAATGGGTCATACGTTGGATTGCCAGGTAGCTTTATCAAAACAAGAATTAAGCAGATCTCATGATCAAAATAGCAATAAAAACATGAAATCGGATTCTCGTAATTTGTACCTTGTGAAAGAGGGTGTAGTGTATGCCGGTTCTAAAGCAGCAGATAATGTTTCCGCATCCGATATGGGCAAAAGGCTTCAATTGGAAAAATATAAAACACACATGTTAAAAAATCTGAGTATGTGTGTTGCTAAAACACGGTTAGTTGTGCACAATATACCTTCAGGCTGGAACGATTCTAAACTGAAAGCATTGTTTAAAAAATTTGCCGGTCCTAATGCTGTTATTAAAGAGGCACGGATTATGAAAAACATGAGGGGCAATGCTCAAAGTTTTGGTCAATCAAAGGAATTTGGTTTTGTAACTTTTACCACACATGAAGCAGCTCTCCAAGCTTTACGATCGATAAACAACAATCCTAATATTTTTACAGCTAATAAACGTCCTATAGTTGCTTTCTCAATTGAAGACAGGTCTAAATTGCGTGTCAAAGAAAAAAGGTTAATTAATTCAAAATTAAAAAATCCAAATTATAAAGAAAAACCCGAATCTAAAGATAAAACACAGAAAGGCAAAAAAAAACAGAAAATGCAAACCAACGAAGAACAAAGCACTAACAATAGTACTGCCGATGTTGATGAACGTCCGGTTTATTCTGGTACCAAAGGCAAACCTGGAGAAACGAAGCTTAGGGGTAATTTTAAATTGCGAGTTCAAGCACTTGTACACCGAGAACAATTGAAAAAGCAAAAAAGAAAGAACAGCGTTGCCAAGAAAGCTCTGAAGGAAGTAGTAAGGCAAGAAAAGCAGGAGAACAAAAAGAAATTAATGTTTGATGATAACTTTTCAAAAACAATTCAAAACTATAAAAAGATGTTAGTTAATACAAACGTTGACAAAAAAAAGTGGTACGACTAAATCGATTTAAATTAATTTTGTTGTAAATAATTTTGTTAAAACTTGCAAAGTAATTTTAATAAAACTTGTAATTTTTATTTAAAATAAAATTTCTTTTTCAATATTTTTGCGTTACCTTTGACTGTATACTCTAATAATTATTTTTTATTTCTATCAACGTTTCTATTCAAAAAATTATTAATTTTGAAGTAGGGCGGAATATCCTGTATATAAACAGGATAAAAATTTGACAGCTGTCAGAAACATATGTTGACAAGTGTTTTGACGTTGATTACGACGTTTAATTGCTGTAGATAAGAATAATAATTTTGTATCTTTTCTCATTATGATTTATTTCAAAATTATCAATAGATGATAAACCATTAATTTGCTTATACGATAAGTAAGTGTCAATACATCAGAAGTTAATTGTTCGTTAAATTAATTTGTATACGATGTTTGTTACATGAATTTGAAGTGTTTTTTTTAAATTGCAGGATGAACATACGAATAATTGCTATTTCAATTTTAACAGGATTGTTAGCAATTTTTATATTATCACCACTGTGTTTACTACTTTCGTTATTTAGTCTTTTAACAATAAGTGCAATTTGTTTGGGGGTATGCGGTGTAGTGTGGGTTCACGTTTTGTTGTCTTCTTCTCATAAAACTGGCGTCGGAGTAGAACACGTTCAGAAAGAATTGGAACAGTTTCGTAACAAACTTATGGTTATTTTTGTTATTATTAAATAAATCACAGTAGTAAACTTGCAATTTCTTTTAGAATGATTTTGATTTGACGCAAACTGTTAAATCACCACAATGCCATTTATCTGTTATATATGGACGTACAGTGGACAGTCTGTTACAACAACTGATAGAGTATGTTTTAAGAGACTTTGTGCAAGTTTACCTTGCAGATTATGCTTACGATTCTAATAGTTTAATTGATAATTTAACGTAAGTTGAATCGATTCTATTTTCATAATTCGGAGTAGTCATTACAATACCTGTTGCAGGGAGGATATATGGGGTGCAATTCAAAACTTAAATGAGAGATTGTCGAGGTTTGATACTGCTAAACTCATTGCTTGCGATTTGGTCAACAAGATAACTTTGCATTTTGAAAAAATTCGTGATGCTAAACAGTTGGTGTAAGTGGAAGTTTTATAAAAAGTTGGTTAATATTTAGAAATCTTTTTAGTGCGGATAGTAATCATCCCCCTTTATTTACGTTGTCTCCACATCTTGTGAATCCACAAAGAGAGTTAGAATATTTACAACATATTAGTGAGATACTCATCATGTTTTTACTACCTCGTAGTTATTCCTTATCACCCGGAAAATATTTTATCAAAGAGGTTCTTGCATGTAAAGGTAGGTAATAACTGTGCTGTTTTTGCTAGCAACACACAACGTTCTTATTTTAGTATTACAGCCCTTTGTTGATCACGTGACAGATCCCGATTACTTTAATCAAAATGTTATTATTTACATAGAGGCTCAAAAAGTGGCAGCAGCAATGCATCGTAAAACATTTGAATATGCTAACAGTTTCGAAGATTTTTTGAAAATGCTGCAAAAAACTAGCGATATTGAAATTTTAAAAAGTATAAGGTAAGCAATTTGGTTTTGAAAGCTTTTTGTCTGGGGTCTGCAGTTAAAACGAAATAAGATTATTTCTGTACTCCTAGGAGTAAAGTCCTATTATCAGGAAGTAAAGTGCTATTTTGCTCTCGAAATATAAAAGCGGGAATAAAAATAGAAATGTTACCAAATAGCGGGAGATTGGTAGAAAAAAAAATAGGTTTCTTGTTTTTTTTTGTCTCACTGTAGTTTAACTTTAAGAATTCTTTTTAAGAAATACTTCAGACATTTCTGATTTAATTTATTTTTGATTATTATTTTTGGTAACAATACATCAAGGGGGAATCGTTGAGAAAATCTGGAGTATAAGTGAAGGAAATCGTAGGGAATTTTAAGCAATTTTAAGATTGATAATATTTCCAGTTAACATTGACTTCAGGGATTACCATTCAATTATTACTATTTCAATAATATTTCTATTTGCAAATTAACATTTACTTTGGGGATTTTTATTGGTTTACAACAATTACGAAAACATTTTGTGTTAGAGCTCGCTAAGAGAACTACTCGATATCATCTATGAATGCTAAGAAGAATATCGAAAACTTTAACATATCTTAGATGCAATGAACAAAGTATGATATTAGTATACTGGTTTTTAGAAGATTTTATCAGCCATATAAAAAAGCCGTTGACTGTGATTTCTTTATTGTCTTCAATTATCTTAAAAAAGCAATTTTAAATTTTTTTGGCGGCTAATTTCTGTTATTGCTCTTTTTGGATTCAGATTGACAAATATAAAATAATAACAGCATTATCACTTGTCCCTAACTTTAACTATTATCTTTTGCTTATAGATATGATATTGTAACTAAAATAATGCAAGCTACGACACTGCAGAATATTAACAGATCCCGCGGCGTTGATCCCGATGTCGAAAAACATTCAAATTCTGGTGCGATTAACAAATCCGAACTTAATGCTGCAAGAAAACTGAAACGTTATATCAATCAATTAACTTATGCCAAAGTTCAGTGCGAGAAACGATTATCGGATTTAGGTTGGGATATCAATTTTCAAATGCAACAGGATGCGCACAAAGTAAGTTCTTTGCTTTTACAAATTATTTTCTAACATTGCGTGTTGTAGTTGTTGCCACTTGCTAATATACTGGAGCATGTATTAGGAAGAAAGTTTTTATTACAATTTTTGGAGACTGTAGCAAGTCAGGGTTTAATTGGCTATTGGAGTGCAGTCGAAGAATTGAGATTGTCTTCACGTAAAAATAGACATCAGTTAGGGGCAGAAATATTTTACACTTTTATTAGAAATCCTACGGGGGAAATTAAAGTGGACAAGAGTACTCGGAAACGAATGGAAGCATTTTTGTTGGGTAATTTTTAAGTTTGTTGATTTTTCTGATTTTGTTGATTGTTTATCATTTACAGGTGATAAGGGACCAGAAGTATTTTACGAAGTTCAACAACAAGTTGTACAAACACTAGAAGATAAATATTATCAACCTTTTATAATAAGCGATTTTTATATGGAAATGTTGAAAGCAATTACTAATGAAGATGGCGTAACAGAAATAGATGCAATTGAAACGGTGGAAGAAAAACAATTATCGGGGGAAGTATCGTCTAGTTTTGATAATTCTTTGCATGTTGGTGATCATTCCAATTATGCAAGAAGAAAATTGGATCAGTTACAGGAGAAATTAAACAATAAAATGCAGGCTTTGCAAGCACTGAGGAGTTCTCTTAAGCCGGAGTCGCGGGTTTTGAAAATATTAGAAAAGGAGGTAGAATGGTTGGAAGGCGAAAAACGACAATTGGAGGCACATATTAGCAGAACTGAAGTTTGGGGTGAAAATTTAGGAAAATGGCGTGCAGTCGTTCAAAGTGCCGATGTAAATGTAAGCAATTTGTGCGTTTTTTTAATATTAAATGTTGCATATTTAGGCGAGCGATGAAAAGGAGCCACCACAGTTTGTAATTGTTGTACATATGCTAGAATCAAATGCAAATGATGGCGATGAAGGTATTAGTACGGGTTGGGTTGTATCACGTACGCTGCCCCAGTTTCAAGAATTGCATAGAAAGTTAAGGCCTTTGTGTTCAAATATAAAAAGCTTAGAGTTACCTACTCAATCTTTCAAATTTTTGTTTGGAAAATTGGACAAAAACTCATTAGGAAAAGCGAAATTTCAAATACAAAAATATTTAGAGGTTGGCTTTATTATTTTTTAATCACTAGGGATTACATGTTTTTGTTATAGTTTGTATTGGAGGATGATCATTTGAATCAATGTGAAGCGATTTATTCTTTTTTGAGTCCAAGTTCAGAACACTTGAAACAAACAACCGAATTGCCTAAAAAGTCAAAATTTTCATTTTCTACTTTATTTAAAAGTAACAGTGAGCATAGTTCAAAAGACAGTCAATCTATAATCCGTGAAAGTGCAGACGAAGATATTTCACAATGCTTGGACGCACCGGGAGGTACAGAGTTTGATGGCACTAAAGTTAACGGTAATTCTTCAAAATTGTTAGATGACAGTAAAGATACAATCGCCGAGCCTCTCTATTCCCTTATGAGTGAAATATTCGATATGAGAGGAGTATTTAAATATTTAAGGAAAACATTGATTGCGTTTGTGCAAGTTACATATGGAAGAACTATAAACAGACAAATAAGAGACACGATTTCGTGGTGCTTTTCTGAACAAATGTTGCATTACTATATTTCTTTAATTATCAAGAGTTGGTGGTCTGCTGGTGTACTTGTTCAACCACCTCCCGCAAGGTCAATAGAATTGATAAAAGACACAGAAAAGAATGCAAGAGAGCAGTTTATATTAAACGTTCCAGAGGTTTTAACGACATTGGTAGGTACGAGTGCTGCTAAACTAGGAGCCAGGAAAGTTTTTGATACTTTACAGGACAAGACTATGAATAAGCAATTATTTTATGTAAGTGGCAACGAAGACGTACATTTTCTCATTGACTATTTAAATTTTTTTAGGATTTATTGGAAGTCACTTTAAGTGAAATTTTTCCAGAACTGAAACTTCAAGATAACTAAACTGTAAGATTTCATATAAAACTATTTATTTTTATTACATTTAACACTTTTTATATCACTTACCTACTTAATTGATATCTAATTAAGAAAACGTTAGCTTACGAGATAGTTTTCTATTGTGGTAACTAAACAGTATTTTTATGTGGATCAATTACCCGCTTATTTAAAGAAGATGAAGTTAGATACCAAAGTTATTTATTTTTTTAAAACAATTTTTAAACATTATTATTACAATAAATAATTATTGTTGTAATTTTGTTTCGTAGCTTTTTAGGATTGATAATTTGCAGTATTATCAAACGTAGGAAATTAAAAGATATGTGGTACTTGGCCTAACTTTTAGCAACGTAGAAGCATTGTTGATGACTTAAGAAATCAAGTGATTAGTAGTAAATGTAATATTTTACTTCTTTTATACATTTCACTAAATGTAATATTATTTATTTTTATTATCATATTGATATTCTTTTAAAGGTCTTAGGCTAATGTGTGATGTGCTTTATTATAAGAACGTAATAGTAAAATACAACATAAAAATGGGAGTTATTCTAATTCGTAGTATGAATAAAAATTAATAAAAACCTTAACATTCCAAAATTTATGAATAAATACTTTAGTCTTTCTATATTTTTGTCTATAAATGCTCTTATGCTCTTATCAAGTTTTATTTAATTTTTATTCATAACTCAAATTCAAATGACAGTGCAATACATACAGGGATTCACAAAACTATTCCTATCTTTGGCAGTAATTTGTATTTACATGTTTAAAAATATATTAAAATATTGGCTTAGTCGCTTAGTCGAGATACCCAGTTATCTCCAGTTTGAGCTTGGGTAGATCAAAAAATTTATTCAAATTGTCTCTTTTCTCGATAGTCAATAGCAAATCACCGAGGCAATCTGTCATGAGAACTATTAAAAAAATAAAGTGGTTAGCTAAAGTCCACCATGGGTTGTAGCGCTATTGTGAATAAATGAATAAACTAAATTATAAGATTTGAAATAATATGGGCATCGACAAATACAGGTATAAATAATAATAGCATTTATATTATTAATTTTGTAAAGAAAAGCCGATCATTTAAAAGCCTTTTGGAAAAAAATTCCCGGTTTGTTTTTTATTGGTTGTTTAAATAAAAGCCAGCGTCAATAAACAACTTACTACTCCGAAAGCGGACTTAGGGGGCAGTAAATAAATTACGCTTTTTATGAATTCTGACTGGATACCTAGATATAAGGTTTTTGTACTGAATCAAAGGAAGAACTAACAGCGCTGGTCTGCGCTGATTAAAAAAAATTTAATTGATTTGTCGAAATTCAAATTTGGTGGCTGCACACCATAATTTTTCAGTAAATTAATTGAGCATAATGAAATTTATTCACTCAACCACTAAAAAAATGTTAAATTGGTTTTTTATTAATATTTTTTAAAAACATCTGATAGGCCTCTGAGCAAATGTGCATTGGGTTTACCTACAGACTAATATGCGTTGATGCATGTTTTATTCAAAATTCCAAAATTCCTGGCGAAAACTGATAAATGAATGCCACTTTTCAAAGGAGCACATGTAACAATGGGAGGGTTTTTTGTTACCTATACATTGATGTTATTGCTTGCTCGTTGATCATCGTATTAAGTATGTTTGTGCAGACTTGGAAATCTACATATTGATTTGTATAGTTTTGTGAATTACTGTAAATGATTAATGTAAGTTTTATTTTCTTATTTTTTATAACAAAAATAGAAATTAAAATGTTTCTTAACTTAGGTAAAAAAATCAAAATTTGAGTAGGTAAAAAAAGTGAAAATTTAAGGATCGAAAAGCTGAAAAGTGAGAAGTGGAAAGCTTCTATAAACTTTTAGTTACCTGTTTCAATTTTAATGTTTTTAACTAGGGTTGCTGAATTAATGGGATCTGTCACGATACCTATTCCAAAAATTGAACTTTTTCCTATTGAATATTGGGTAAAAGGACACTTTTCTAAGCATACCAGAAAAAAAATTTTGTAGGATTATGAAAAAGTTTTCGAAAAAATCGAATTTAAAAATGTAAAATTTTCATTTTTAAAAATAATTTAAAAAATATCCCTGTAGAATGACAGAACTTGCCAATGGTGGAACTCGAAGACATAGAACATAGACATAGAACATAGAAATTAATAACAATAAATATAAATTTTGAAACGAGAAACATTGATATGAAGATACGTACATACAGAAAATATTTTTTTCCAAATTGAGTAAATATAGTACTGCCGTTTTTCTCATAACAAGATATGTTACATCTATCGAAAATACTGTAGCAGTTGTATGTAGTATAAAATAAAATTTAAATAGAAATTTAACTATCTTTAAAAGTTTTAATAATTCTTTGTTCAAACTCGAAGACATAGAACTCGTTCGGGTGTCGACCGCAACCGACAGTAAGAGTATATCAAAGCACACGTATTGTCAACAGAAATGAGGGCGGTGAACTAAACGTTTGAGTCGTCGTCACGCGACTCAATATATCGGGGTGTATCAACTACCCGCTTTTTGAAATTTTAAAATGCCGTTATTTCGACAACTAATGCATAATCCTACAAAATTTTTGTGCTAATATGCTCAGAAAATTGTCCTTTTTCCAATGGTCAATAGGAAAAAGTTCAATTCTTGGGATAGGTTAAGTGACTGTAACCGAATTAATTATTGAAATGATTCAATTATTGATTATCTACTCTAATTTTCAAAGTAGAATATTAAATTTAAATTAATGAATATAAAGATTTAATTATATATTATGTAAGCACCGGTGGATAGTTTAGTAGATAGTACCAACTGATCAAATTTTTTTAATTGTTTGAATTCTGTTTTTTTAAATTAAAAGCAGTATTTTGTAATATTATAATAAATTAGATACCTTATATTATTTATAATAAATTATACAGTCAACTCTTTCCAAATCAAACTCCCCTAGTTCAAATATTTCTCTAAATTGAGTTTTTTTAATTCTAACGTTGTTTTAATTCTAAAATATTTTTTTAATAAATTTGCCATGTCTACCAGCCACGCCACGACGCCGTAGTGTGATTCCCTGAACTTTATATTTCTTTTCAACAGTTGGTGTTTATTTCTGTTATCAAAGCGAATGAATTTTTTTTCATATACAAGGTGTCCCCGTGACCGTGGAGAACTTTTGAGGTGGTTATTATAAAGGAGACTTTTCTAAGACAAATTTTCAAATAAAATTTTTATCCAAGTCCAAACCTTTGGGGGTACGTCCCTTTAAAGCAATTTTTTGAATTTCTGATTTCAAACGGCCATAGCTCCGATATTATTGATTTTTTAGGATTAATGGATGAGAACTTTTTTAAATATCATTCTCTTATCTACAAATTAGGTTGTAATCCCTTATCGTCTAGAATCTACGGATTTTGAGTTATAAATTAAATTAAGGGAAAAAATGTTAAAAAAATCAGGTTTTATTTTTTTTTACTTTTCTTGCAAACTCCGTATCTGTCTTAGTAAAAAACTGACGGATTAAACCGCATAGGGAATTTAACGGGCTACAACTTTGGTCAAATAAATTTGTTTGAGAAACTAACGGTTTTCATAGAAATTCTGAAAATAATGAGTAGGTTGTAGGTAAAAAAAATAAATAAACTAATTAACAATATTAATAATAAATAAACAATATAAATTAATAAAGTAATTAACGATAATTTAATGAGCTTTATAATAATGTCGCTCAAACGTCAAACGCTACAATACGTAAATCAAATAATTGAGATTTTTTGTAATTTTATGAATTTATTTTTTTTACTTACACCTTGTTTATTATTTTCAGAATTTCTGTGAAAACGGTTTATTTCCCAAAAAGATTTATTTGACTAAAGTTGTAGCCCGTTAAATTCCCAATCCGGTTTGGGCCGTCAGTTTTTTTCTAAGACGTTTCGTTAAGAGATATACTGGGTTCGCAAGAAAAGTAAAATAAAACCTGAATTTTTTTAACATTTTTTCTCTTAATTTAATTTATATCTTGAAATCCGTAGATTAGATTCTAGACGATAAGGGGTTATAACCTAATTTGTAGATAAGCGACTGATCTTTAAAAAAGTTGTAATCCATTAAGCCTAAAAAATCAATAATATTGGAGCTATGGTCGTTTGAAATTAGAAATTCGAAATATTGCTTTAAAGAGAGGTACCCCTCACGGGTTTGGACTGGGACAAAAATGTTATTTGAAAATTTGTTTTAGAAAAGTGTTTTTTTATTACCACCACCTCAAAGGTTCTTTATGGTCACGGAGACACTGTATGTATCTTTTATAAATAGTTTATATACATGTTTATTAATTTTTTTCTTATATTTTCCAACTTAACTCACCCGATTTACCCTTCGATTTAGAGAGAGTTGACTGTATTTCCAAAAACCTAACAGTGTTGCCAATGACTACAAAAAAATGAAAAAACAAGCTGTGACTATAACTAATTATTTTTACCAACTAATTGTGAATAAAATAGTATACATACCTCGGTGTCAAGCTGCATTTCCGCGTCGCGCTTACAGTTAACTTAGCGCTTGACTGTAATGAAGCATTTCCACCTCGGCACGTAATATACTATAAAATTCGTTTTTCCAACTTTTTTTATTCTTCAAATTGTAAAAAATTTATCAAGTTATTATCTCAAATTTCACTATACCGGGTGACCGACCAAAAAACTGAACGTAGAGAAATAACATGGGATATTGATTTTTCTAAATTCCTGCTTCCCCATTATAACGGATAAGAATGAAAAAGGTATCAAATTAAAGAGATTTTTATTCCGCTTCTAAAGATACCCAACGCTTAATATTTTATTCTTTAAATATTGTTAAAAATTCAATAGTAAAATTAAGAAATACAGATTAAAAAAAAATATTAGCAGGCTTGGTCACCGCATTGCTATTGTTAATATCATTAAAATTTAAATATTTTTTTAAAAGCTGTATTTTTAAATTTTACTGACGCGGAATAAAAATATCTTTAATTTGATACCTTTTTCATTCTAATTCTTTTCAGTTCAGTTCTTTGGCGGGTCACCCGGTATAATTTGAGAATCACTTAAATTTTAATATATTTTAAATAAATTGTATTGATTGGCTTTCGATAGTATAAAAGGCAAAGTTACATTTTATTTGATGGTCGAGAAGCACTGTGGGGTGGATAAATAAAACTACAATTAAACATTTAAAATACATTGTTTATTATCAACATATTTCCTGTTGGAGGCTTCACAAGACTCATGAATATATAAACGTAATACTATAAATATTCCATATATTATACACTTATTTAAAACATACATATCTATTTAATTTTTTAAATTGTTATTGAAATGTAATATTAACGTATTTTCGTGAAATGTGATATTTTTGTTATTATGTAATTTATTTTGTAAAATTAAAATGAAATAATATACAAGTTTGAGCGAATTTCTGAATATTGTTGAGCTATATTATTTAGTATTATTCAGAATTATTCATGATTCGTATCACAACAGAATTAGTATTTTATTTAATTATTAAAAATCCTAAATATTCTTGCTGTTTTTACGAACAATAATAATTAATGGAAGTTTTTTAAAATTACATTATACAATATTCAATGTATATTCAATTTTCTTTTAATAGCTCAGTACCTCAGTACCTGTTATGATTATCATAAAAATTAAGTACGTCTATCGATGGTACATTTAAAAAATTTGGCAATTTATTTTTTGAAAAACCTTTCTGTTTTCAATTAACAATCACATTGATTCACAGTTGTTAGATCACGTGAGCCATGTGATCAAACAATATGAACATTTTGAACTTTACTTTTCGTATCTTAGTTTTGGCACAAATTAAATATTTGGTAAAATTATTTTTTGCGAAATATTTAATTATTATTTTACATTAAATATTTCTTCCTCGTACCCTAACAATCAGTCTTTATAAACCTTCATTTTTTATATAAAAAAATATTACTATGTTAATTACAATCTCTCGCACATATTCACAAATATAAATAAAAATTTCTATACACACTGCATTCTTTCATTATTTAAATAATACAATTAATAACAATAAATATAAATTTTGAAACGAGAAACATTGATATGAAGATACGTACATACAGAAAATATTTTTTTCCAAATTGAGTAAATATAGTACTGCCGTTTTTCTCATAACAAGATATGTTACATCTATCGAAAATACTGTAGCAGTTGTATGTAGTATAAAATAAAATTTAAATAGAAATTTAACTATCTTTAAAAGTTTTAATAATTCTTTGTTCAATTTTGATTTATCAAGCGTTTTAAAAAATATTTTTACATTAAATAGTTTCTAAAACCGTGCTGCAATAAAGTTTATTATTATTTGAAAATTAGAAAAGTATTAAACTTTACAAACCTACAAAATTAACGCAAACGTGTTTATTAGCGTTTTGTTTATCTTTGGTTTTTTTAATAATTGTATCATAGGTATAACATTATACAGGTGTGACAAGTTTGAATTTCGAAACCCTTTGATTTTACAAAATTTGACTTCACTCCCAAATTACATAGGTATAACTTTACTTGCAGCACATTTTTAGATAGGTATTTGTATTTTTAACCGTGTGAGTTATTGAGAATCAAGTGTTTCAAAATTGAAACATCCTGTATAATATTCTTCAAGTAATATAATATAATTTATTGTCAGTCACCTTAATTTGACTTTCATTTTTTATTTACAAGTAATATTCAAGCCATAGAATTTCTTACTTATTTAAATAGGTGACTAATTAACTGTTATTTAATCTTTTAATTTTGATGGTTATTCATTTCGGTTTCCTTAACACTACGTTTTAGGATTTTCCTTTAAACTACAGGTTGTATTGAGTCACTTCGATGTAATGGCGTAATAGATGGTGAATGCTGTAATTCAGGTGTAACAGCTTCACAATTTGAGCTACTGGGTGTTAAAACGTTTGGTATTAAACTGGCAACTTCTGGACTATTTCCACCAGCTCTTTCTTCATAAACACGTTCCTGAATTATACAATTATTATTTTATATTTTAAATAACCCCTATAAATACTTGGAAATTTGGATATATTCGAAATTCAGATGAATTAGTTGTATTACATGTAAATCATCGATTTATTTAAAAATCTATGTAAGTTCGATTTTTGGGGATTGTTTTAAACCTTTCAACAATATATTGTCGTGGTTTCAAAATGAAAAGTTCTGTTTTATTTATTTTGTAAATTATTTTAAAGTTTGTTTGGTTTTGATTTTAAATTTTGTGAAATTTTATAAATAATATTATGTTGGTAACGGACGAAGCGGGAAGAAATCCTTATGCTGTGTGGTGTAGAAGGGAACGGTCGAGTGTTCGACTGGTTCTCAAGTTTGATTATTCTGATTGATTTTAATTATTAAAAAGTGAATTTATTTAAATTAAAAGTTGTTTGATTATTTGAAAAGTGTTGAAAAATTAAAAGTTTGAAGATTTTTAGTGATGAATTTGAAGTTGCTTTCATACAGAAGCAATCGTGTGAATTTTGGATGAAAAAAATCGATCAAGTTCAAAATTATTTAATTAAAGTCTAATTAATTGGAAGTTTGAAATTAAAAATTAAAATTATAAACTATTGGAAATTTTGTCGAACCACGACGGTTTTGTATGATACGGCGGACAGTTGTGGCCAGGCATAGTATAGGTTAAACGATACCATATTTGGTGAAAATTTGGAACAAAAATTTTATACGATTAAAATTTATATTTAAACCTTAAAAATTAAAAGTAAGAAAATAAAAAACAAACAATTAGAAACAAATTATGGAATTGAACCACTGGAGAAGAAAATGAAGACAAAGAAAAATGTGGAAATTGGATAAAAATCAATAAAAATGGAGAAAATAAACAAAAAGGAAAATTCAACATCAAGGAGGACAAAAATTAATGAATTAATGGGTGGCAGAAGATGATGCTGGATATCTGGACTCCCAAGAAAAAACATCTATCTCTGGAAATATCGGAGAAGTAAGAAAGAAAACAAAAATTCGGATAAAAAAAATGGTATGAAAATTTGAACTACGTATGTAAAAAAGGATATTTTATTTGATAATTTGATTTGTAAAATATTTGGAGATTTTTATTTTGATTTATTGATGGTATTAGATGAAATTTTGATTTTTATTTATGTAATTATTGTTGATTATAGAAAAAGACAAAGACAAAGCACGACAATCTTTTGTAACTTTTAATCGTGAACACTTTGGTTCACTCATAAAAATTAAGGGGGTTTAATGTCTTGTATATAAAAATATTATAAATAATATTATGTTGGTAACGGACGAAGTGGGAAGAACGCTTATTGCTGAGTAGCGTGAAAGGAGACGGTCGAATATTCGATCCGTCTCAATTTGATTATAATTTGAGTAGTTTATAAAAATAAATTGATTTTGTTTAAAACAAAAGTAGTTTTAAAGTGAAACTGTTGCAAAATTGAAAATTTGGAGGTTTATGACGAGTTTTGGTGATTGTGAAGTTGATTCACGGCGAATTTATTTGATAAAGCCAGACAGCTGTGAGCATGTGAGTACGTTCACGCGCAATTACGATATGATAGTATAAGGTAATGAAGACTAAAAACAACAAATTATTGTACATTTTGAAATAATAAATTGGAACAAAAATTAAACGATACAAAATTTACATTTTAAAATTTTAAAAGAGTCTTATGCTCACAATTGCATGCCCCCTACACGAACCCATGAGAAAATTATAAAATTTGGATTATTTTGTATTTTAAAATTTTTTTACAAAAAATATACAGGGGTGCATCGCAATATTTTTGTTGGATGTGGATTTGATTTTATTTGTTGGATTTTAGTGCGAATTTTCTCAATTCAAGAAAAAAAAATCGGAAGGGGTGGCAATAAAATAATTGACAATTATTGGAAAAGATACAATTTGAAAAAATAAAGTAGATCAGTTTGATGATTTTGGCTGCAGATGATTGGGAAATTTTTTATTTTGAGCATTGGACTTAAATTGTTTACACTGTATGTCTAAATTTGGATCGAAAACGGTAAAGAAGAAGATTCGAATGCAACTTTAATTATATGGGACAAATTCACTGGAAATATTTTAATTAAATTTCAAGATAAACTTACCTGCGATTTATCATATTTCAGTCTTTTCCATATAAATGGTCGTTTATCATTATTAGTAGAAACGGTTTGGGGACCATTTTCGTTATTGGATGTGTAATAGTTCGGATTAGAAAAAGTCATAACGCTTCGTCCATTAGAATATAAATACTTCTTCTTTTGTTTGCGATAGAGTAGGGCCATGCAAAACAGAACAACAGTTATTAAAATTATACTGAATATTGTCACTAAAACAAATAATAGTATACGGTGGGATAGGCCGGATCTAGGCAGTTCTGGCATCATTTCAGTTAAACCATTATTTAAATCGTAATATTCATCTTCCTCTTCGTAGTCATCATTTGGGTGTTTCAAAGACACCCAAGTTTTTGGTTCTGTAAAAAATTGTGCGTTACAATATGTACCTACATAAATATTATTTGCACTTGCCCGTATGACATGGATTGCCGTCAGGAACGTCGGGACAAGCACACGTATAATTTTTAAATTTAAACAAACACAAATGAGTACATTCTCCATTATTTTCAGCACACGGATTCCATCCTTGTTGCCTACTTTCTGCTACGATTGTAATTCCCATGGCACCATCCAAATTCTTTCTTATGATTGCACTTCCTTTGCCACTGGCTTTATCGGCACGAATAACCGATTTTAAATACCAATCCGTCCAATATATGTATTCTCCCAGCTATAAAAAATTAATATGTATTTTATTTCATAATTGAGATAAATCTGCAGTTTCTTACTTGAGCTAAACTAAATGGATGAGTTGCTGGTACATTTGGTTCAACATGCACCAATTGTATTCTATTTTGTCCATGTAAATCTGATGTTTCAATTCGGTCCAATCTCGCATCTGTCCAATATAAACGTTTGGTTACATGATCAATAACTAATCCATTTGGAAATCCCAAATCCATGGTTACTATAGATTTCCGCGACGATCCATCCATAAAGCAACGTTCAATTTTAGGTGTTTGATCCCAGTCTGTCCAGTACAAATAACCTCTTCTTGGATACAGAGCGACAGATCTAGGCTCTAAGATATCAGATGTTATAATTGCTTTTCTTGATGTTCCATCAGTTTTGCACACTTCAATTAGTTTACTTCCCGTATCTGCCCAATATACGTTATTTGCGATCCAATCTACTGCTATTCCATTAGGCGAAGATACATTTTGCGTTGCTATACTGTTAACTTGTGACAAATTTTTCATATTTACACTGTTAATAGCACCCTTGGCGACATCAGTAAAATAAATTAACTGATTTTTCCAATGAAAATCTACGCCAATAACATGCTCAATTCCGGGAATTGGTAAAGTCGTGTCCCATAATTCTTTAGATTCCAAACTAATTCTTGATAAAGCAGATCTGGTAGAGAATAATATGTAAGCAGACGGCTGAGCGTTGCAAATTTTGTTATTTTCCTTCGACATTTTAATGCCAGTTGGGCATTGGCAAGAAAAGCCTAGAGGATTTCTTAAACATAAATGAGAACATCCACCATTATTGTGTCCGCATGCATTTTCTTCTATATTATCGCTTTGAACCGAACGAACGTTCATTAAACCTTCCAATTTGTCTCTGATAATTATTTGGTCGCTACCGTTAATTTTGTCTGCTCTGTGTAGCGCAAGTGTTTGCCAATCGGTCCAATACATATGGTTACCCACAACAACTAATCCGTATGGATATGGAATATTATCTATAATTAATTTACGATCTTTTCCGTTTAAATCGCTGGATTCGATGGTTTTTCGACTGGCATCACACCAATAAAGACGTTCTGCAGGCCTATCTATAGCTAATCCATTTGCCCATTTCAAATTTTTATCAATTATGGTTACCCTGCAATAATATGGTTTCAATATTATTAAAGGAAAACGTTAGAATCCTGATTGATAATACCTATTTGTTCCGTCCATGTACGCTCTTTCTATTTTTGGTTTCACTCCCCAATCGGACCAAAATAACAATCCGTGGTGATAATGAAGAGCGATTGCTCTTGGTGCATCTAAATTTTCCCATATCAATAGTTTACGATTCGATCCATCCAATTCACTGACTTCAATACTATCTCTTTCACCATCGGTCCAGTATATCTAGATAAATTAAAAAGTAGTTGTAAAAATGATGACCATTAAGTATACTTTACCTTTCTTCCAGTAGAATCTATTGCCAGGTCATCCGCCATTTCAAGTTCGTGGGTAATTACGGATCTAATATGTTTGCCATCTGACGTTCCTTTTAGAATTACATCTTCAGCTGTATCAGTCCAATAAATTTCTCCGGTTTTACGATCCACATCAACCGATAGAACATTTTTAAACGTGGGAAAAGGTAGTACAACATCAACAGTGTAAGGAACATCTAGAGAAATTTGCCTTATATCAACTCGATGAGCGAATATTAACGAATTTTTGGGACCCGCAGCACAACTCTTTTCATCGTCCTAAATGTAAAAATTTAATATTTCATAAATGAATATTTTAGTTTAACACCTACCGCTAATTTTACCCCAATTGGGCAGGCACAGCTGTATCCTTTCGGCTTTAGTAGACATAAATGGCTGCAACCACCATTCGATATGTTACATGGTGTTTTGATTTCTTTTCTGTTTCTATGAAATACTCGAACATCCATAAGTCCATTAATTCCTGTACCTAATATTTTTCTGTCTTTGGCAGTTAATTTGTTTGCACTTTCAATATTAGATGTGCTCCAATCCGTCCAATATATGGAATTATCAAAAACATCCAAACCAAAAGGGTGTGGTAATGCCGATCCACCTAAACGAATGACGTTTAATTAGACGATTAATTATTATTTATTAGTTTACCTATTAAAACTTTTCTATTTGAACCATCCAAGTTGGAAACTTCAATGGCCTTCGTTCCTCCATCTGCCCAATATAATTTTCCAGCTCCATGATCAATCGCCAATCCGTTAGGCCATGTTAAGTTATTACTTATTAAGGCAATCCGTTCAGTACCGTCCATAGCAGCTCTCTCAATTTTTGGTTTTTCTCCCCAATCAGACCAATACATGTAACCACCTAAGGGATCAACCACGATATCGCGCGGTTTATCTAATCCATCCCAAATTAATAGACCTCTCATTGAACCGTCACTGTTAGATACTTCAATTCTCGCGGTGCCTGCGTCCGTCCAATACAGCTTATTAGTAATCCAATCTAATGCTAAACCTGCTGGCGATATTATATTTGTGTGTACAAGTACTACTTGGTTGCTACCATTCCAGTGCGCTTTATTAATCGTGTCTCTTTCGACATCTGTCCAATATATAGAATTTGTTTTTGAATCCCAAGCTAAAGCTACAGCGGATTTAATACCATCTACAGGTATAACTATTTCATGTTGATGCACCGCGTCTCTATCTAAATGTTTTATTCTCAAGTCTTTTTTTCTTGCGAAGATCAACATTTTATCTGGTTGCTGACACGTTTTCTTATCTGGGTTTAGTTTCTGGCCCATACGACAAACGCACGAAAGAGATTTTTTGTTAGGCAGACACATATGTTCACAACCTCCATTATTTTCGCCGCAATGATTTTTGTATTCGGGCTGTCTCTGAGAATGATAACTATGAATATCCATGGGAAAGTGCAAATTTGAATGGATTGTACGTAAACCTGCGCCCGTTATTTTATTTGCAGTGGAAATAGATTTTGTGTGCCAGTCTGTCCAATAAAGTGCATCTTCAAATAAGGTCAGCGCAAACGGATGCGGAAGTCCTCTACTAATAACTTTCCTTCTATTACTACCATCGTATAATGCCGATTCAATAACGTTATGTTTGGCATCTGCCCAATAAATTCGATTGGAAGTATAATCTAAAGTAAGTCCGTTCGGCCAAAATACTGACTCGGTTACTATACTTTTTCTATTACTTCCATCCATTTCAGCCTTTTCAATTTTTGGTGTTGGGCCCCAATCAGTCCAAAACACTAGCGCTTCACCAGGATGAACCACGATTGCTCGTGGTTTGTCAAGATCATCTGCAGTTATGATTGCTCTCTGTTTTCCATCAAGAGTAGCAACTTCAATTCTTCTGGTTCCAGAATCGGTCCAAAACAAAAGATTGTGAACCCAATCTAAAGCAACCCCGCTGGGCGATTCTAATCCCCACTTGATAACATCTGAAAATAATATTATTAAGCGATGTATGTAAGTGTAATTTAGCATATTATTTATTTTGATGTACCTGCTATTCCACTACCATTTAAGTACGCTTTTCTTATAACATCAGTTGAAACATCCGACCAAAATATTAAACCCTTCTCATAATGATAATCTAAAGCTATTGCGTTATGAAGTCCTTTTAAAATCGCAGTATACTTTGTATTGCTCAAAGACACCTACAAAAAGATAACGTCGTTTAAAAAGTAAGCTAAGGGCCCATATTTTCATCCCCCGTTAAACTTTCAAGTAGTTTGTTAGCTCAATAACTGCTGACATTAAGGTACCCGGTTTGAATCTGGGAAGAGTCTAGCTTTCTTATGATCGTCTTCGTGCTTCGGAGTGCACGTAAAACCGGCGGTCTCTCTGAGTTGATGATTACCACAACTATTAAAAAACAGGGTTATAGGCATTCCCCAAATCCGGCCTAAGCAACCATGGGGCTAAATGCTGTAACCTTTCTCGATAGAGAAAGAGGCTAATAATCTAGCAATAGACTGAAGAGGGTAAAAATGATGAATGATGATCTGATTTGTTACTTGGTTATTTTATTTTATTTCAAAGTTTAATGGGAGGTGAAAAGATCCGGCTTTAGAAGAAGCAAAAAATGAATTTATCAAGTACCTACCTGTCTGATATCCATTCTATTGGCAAACAGAAGGGTCGGTGGTGCTCCCAATGCCTTGCAAGTGCGTAGATCAGGTCTTAAAATGTATCCTGTCATGCATCCGCATTTAAAGCTGCCAACTGTGTTATTGCATTTTTGTGAGCAAACAGGATCAGTTTCATATAAACATTCGTTGATATCTTCACACCTGAATTGGTTTATTAATTATGTTAAAGAATAAAATAGATATTTACAGTAGAACAACCGAAACATATGTTTTACGTAATGACTAAGCATATAGCAGAATGAGTTACGTAAAGAATTGTTTCGGTGCGGACCAAGAAAGTATGTATCTTACCTACAAGACCTTTCTAAAATGTAATCTGAATAAAGATGAACGGAAAAAGTAATTTTTTCTGCACGTGTTTATTCAGGTTACAGGTGTTTCTAACCACAAAGTATCATTTTCGGCCTGATAAATTGTACAGAAAGTGATACTTTCTGGTTACTTGGTCTTGGAGGTAAAAGAAAATATAAATTTGCTTACGTTTTGCCATCTACCAATAATCGATATCCTGGTCGGCAACTGCATCCATTCTTTCCATCAATTGTTGTAATACATAACTGGGAACAAGTTGTACCGTTCTCACATTCTCTTTTTAATGGACAGTTAGTTTCGTCTTCGCCTTTTGGGCAATCTCTTTGTCCATCACATACATTTTTCTTGTTAATGCAAAATTCCGTAGAAGTATCATTAGAACCCCAACCAGAGCAAGCAAATTTCGATTCGTCACAAGTTATTTCACATTTATCTTCATCTTCTCCTTGATTGCAGTCAGAAAATCCATCACAAACCCAAGTATTCTAAAATTTGGTAAGACATTAATATTTTTAAGTAGGTATATGTATTATAAATTTACCAAAATGCAAGCTCCGTTGATACAGGCATATTCATCAGGTGAACAAGTTCTTGTGTTACTGTAGTCGCAATTGATTTCGTCTTCGTTGTCTTCACAGTCTTGTTGTTTATCGCATCTCCATCTTTTTGGAATACATTTCCCGCTATTACATCTGGAAGTATTTTATTTCAACAATAGGTTAAATATAATTTTGTGGGTAATCACTTAAACTCTCCCGAAACGCAGCTTCCTGGATTTTTATTACATTCGTCCTCATCACTCCAATCTCCACAGTCGTCATCACCATCACATTTAAACTCTATTTTAATACAAGTGCCATCGGTGCATTGAAATTCATTGTTGTTGCAAATCATGGGCACAATATCTGTAATTTTTGTGTTACCAAATTTGGAATTAAGTATTTTGCTAGTATAACCTACCACATCCAATTTCGTCAGATCCATCAGGACAATCTTCTTCTTTATCACATTTCCAGCTAAGTGATATACAGGATCCATCGTTACACGAAAACTCATCCTTTGTACATCTACATAATCAAAAAAATAAAAATAAAATCATATTTTTTATTAAAAAAGAAATAAAAAGAACAAATAATCAATTCATAAAATTTATAACTCGGCAAGAGTGTAAGTTCAGCAGTGACTGGAAGATGTATGAAATTATAAAATTTGAAAAGTTATAAAAATCAGAAAAGTAATTTTTGCAATAAATTTCGCGAAACTTGAATTTTGCAAAAAAAGTAATAAATGTTCTGTATTTCTTCAAACAGGTAGATTTGCCTGGGACGTTGGTATCCAGGGCAACCAGCACGCGAATCGATCCGTCTTTTCGCGGATGTTATCAACAAATATAATTTTTTTATCTTATTATTCTATAAATTTATAAACGAAAATGAAAAGTAATTGTTGAAAAAATTTCGTATGTGGTGTACCACAGGAAAATTGAATAATAATCTCCTTAGCGTCCTTGCCAAGGTCAACTCCTCCGCAAGCGTGGGTGTCCAGATGAGAAGATCAACAACGACACCCCCACAAATTTTCTGTTACGTTTTTCGTTCAACTCATAAGAAAATTTATTTCAAAAGACGCAAATCGTAAATTACTTTTAAATAAGCAGCATAAGAAAATTACACCTCAAATTGACTTTAATTAGTATCAAGTTCGAGTTTCCAGGAATATCCAAATAATTTTCCAAGGGTATAAAAACTTCATTTAATTTTTTCAAAAAGTGGTTAAAACTTTTAAACCAATTATCATGACAAAATTGAAACTTAATTTTTTTATTCATTGCATGCAATAATGTAAAAAATTGCAAAATTTGTCATCACTGACGATCCAGTGTTTAGATAAGACGTGAACTTCAAAATTACGATGTCAAATATATTTTTATTTAAATATCAATAGAAAAAAAAAAAAAAAAAATTTATCACATTTTTTTAATTGCATTGTCGATTGTCGATGTCTATTTTATGAGATTTATTAATATGGGAAAGTGCCAATATATTCAGCCAAGTTTTAAGTCTCTTAAAGCTGAAAATTCAGGTTGCAGGTAGAACAATAAAGAAATGAATCAATACTCTTATATTTGAGAAAAATATCTTCTTTAATTCTTTTAGTTATTAATACCAGTGTATGAAAGCGTCTGTACGCCCTGCCATTTCCGCATTAGACTTTTAAAATCAAAACCTGCCGAAATTGAGTTTTAACGTTCTAACGTTGATTTTCACCGTTTTTATTATTTTTGAATTTTTGTATTGGAATGTTTGGAATTAAGTTTTTAAAAGCAATTACATTGCATATTTCTTCAAAACGGGATCGAATTTGGGCAATTACTGCCGTAGTGTTGGGTTGAGCCAATCAGAATGTAGGATTTGTAACCTGTCTATAACTATGGTGGTAGCCACCGGTGATAAAGGACACAATGGAAGATTGAATTTGACCAAATGATGAAAATGATTCTAATATTATTTATTAATTATTAATATTATTTAAATTATTGTTTGTTCACTAATATTATTAGTAGATTCCCATTAATTAATGGACTTTCCTGTAGCTGTAATTTACCAAACAGGCCGTATTATAATATGGTAAGATTCTGGATTATAGGTAGAAAGGTACTAAATCTCACACGCACTTAAGCCGCTAAATCGTGACCATTGTATTGCCTCCGATTCAGCGGCGTCTGTACCGTCACTTCCCAAGCCATCCCAACCTTAAGATGAACTCGAGAATGTTGGCAGCAGAATGCCACCTATTCTGACCATGTCAGGCCAGAAGTCCCCAAGCATGGTACTTTTTGACGCTATAGGACTGGGAAGTGACAAAGTACATGCTCTGCTGTTTTGTCTGATTCTTTACATCCGCGACACACGGGGCTATCCATGATTCCCAGCGTGTAAGGTGCTTATTTAATTTGCACTACCCAGTTAGGATCCCTGCGAACGCCAGTATATTGGCTCTTGACAGCTGCGGATAGTATTTTGAATGTTTGCTTGAGAGAGCCGTAATTGTTGCTCTCGCTTGCCTACATTCAGTTTCTTTTGCCCATCTGCTTGAATGAAGTTTTAGGGTATATTGTTTTAGAAAGGCGTCGAGGGTTTTTACGGATAGGGCAACTATCGACTCGGATCCGCAGGAAAGACAGTTCGAGTCATGCCTCGCCAACTCATCCGCTCTGTCATTGCCCACGTTTTTTTGGTTTCTTTTGATCATCTAACAGAGGGAACGTAAATTTGTAGTTGATATCTCATTCAGTGCTCTCATGCATTCAAGCATCAGACTAAAGGTGATCCTATAGCTTCCGAGTGCCACAAGCACGCCCCTGCTGTCTGTTGATATCTGAATATTTTTGTCACGAATATTTTTATCCTGAGCTATCTTTGCACAGTGTAGTATATCACTGAGTTCCGTTCCGTCTGCGTATCATATGGTGTAAAATGGCTCTCTATTTCAGAATGAAACTGATCCATTGTATAATGGTTATGAGAACTCCATGTTGGTGTAGTGCCGCATTTATACTCTCAAAGGTAGCTTTATCAAAATCCTCTTCGATATCAATAAACGCTCCTAGAGTGAAGTCTTTAAAGTATAGTGATATCTCGACTCGCTCCACTACCTTGTGAAGCGCAGTCTCTGTAGATCTCTCCGGAATGTATGCGTGTTGGTTTGTGTGTAGTGGTCTGAAGGTTAGCGCCACATCACGAACTTCTCTATCGCATAACTTTGGTCTAAAGTAGACCAATCACTAGTAGTAGTCACTTCTATCTGGCTTAGGTATAAATATAACTTTAACCTTCCGCCATTCTTCAGCGGTGTGGGGGATAGCAGAAAGAAGATCTAAGTGGTCTAAAACAAATGCATTTGTCACGCATTTTCTAACCCGTACTACGTCACCAACCGAAGACTTCACGCCGATACAAAAATGGACACCATTGACGTCCACATCAGAAAACAGGCAGAAAAACTATACAACTCTACAAGATTCGCTGAAAACCCGCTCATCGCGCAGTTAGGACAATACCAACCGGGCTTCAATTTTGGACACAGCCGACCAAAGGACATTTTTATCTCCCCGCCAGCCGGGGTTTAATTAATCTATTTGCTTGTTTATTTTAGGTTCTTTTCAGGCACCGAGCTCATCAAACACCCGGTGTTCAAAAACCACGCAAAGACGCTCGCAATCTTGCCCGATCGCTCGCCCCCTCTAATTCCTACGGACCAAACACTTTGGCGCCCGCAGCCCCGGACCGCACACGTACCTTTGCAACATCGCCTTGTCCGACACGAAGCCACGCCCTTCCAACAAATCTAAGGACCAATCACAATTTACCATTACTACAATGATCAAGTTCATCAGACACTTCGAATCCCGCAATTCCCGGACCAACTCAAAGCTCAAAGAAAAACGCCAATTACTCACACGCACGGACTACGTTACAATATCATCGTTAAACCCATTCCAAGGACCAAAAATCCAGTTCGTTCAAGCCCAGCGCTTAAAATGAGAAACTCAACCTAACAAAATTCCAACGCCAGCCGTCCACACCCGTTGAAAGAGATATACGGATTTCGCCGTGGAACTCCATATTGCCAAGAGGTTTGCAAGCAATCATGCAATTAGCTTCGGTCGGTGATCGAGTTTTGACGTCGGCTCAGTCAAAATCCGCAACTATTTTGCTATCGAGAAAGTGTGTTTGTAGCAGTATTTCAACAGTCTGCAAGAGGGTCTCCGTGTATGAACCATCTTCCCGTCGTAAACTGCCTGGCTGCTGATTTGTATCCTTTGCAATGATCTTGTTCAGCCTTCAAGCGAGTGTTCAGAGAGTTCAAAAAATCTTCGTTGTTTTTGGCGTATCTTTGAGAGTTCTGCGCTTTATTGTAGAGCTTTCTTGCTGTTATTACTGTATTACCCTCGAACAATCTTTAGTTTGATTTTTCTCAAGCTACAACTTTGACCACATTCCTGTTCTTTTTAACAAACAAATCGAAGTTCGTCTGTTCAAGAAGAAACTACTATGCTAGTAAACTAATTCTCTATTTCGTTCCACGATTCTTTAACTTTCAGAATGCCTCGGTATACAATTTTTGCGTTAAATATGTAAAAACCACCAAGTTGTTATTTTTATCGTTTTATAGCATTAAATACATTATAGGAATTCCTATAGTATGCATGGTGCTCTGTGTACATAGAACAAATACCCACCGAGAACGAACTGATATGTGTGTACTAATTCCTTTTTCTATTGCATTATTATAACTTGACGCAAGGTCGCTATAAACATACCAGTCAGTTCCGTTGTCAAAAACGCTAAAATAAATGTTATTATGCTTTTATCTAATTTCCATTGTTTGAAACTACAAACCACGTACGTTTTCAAAACATAAATTTTAGTTGTAATACGCAATCTCAGTCCATTTCCTTATTTCTGCGCTTTAAATTTTTCTTAAAAAGGTGTCTAATTTCAAAAACCGTTAATTCATATTTTTTCTTTCAGCTAGCTTTTGCGAAATGTTTATTTACAACTCAATTAGTTTGCCAGAAGAGGAAAGATGGGAAAATTTAGTACGTTCAATACCGTTGGGAGTCCTTTCTGAGAGTTTCAGCGTTATACTATAATTAGTAAGTAACTGGAATGAGTTAGTTTGGACTAAGCCTTTGATTAATTTTGCTCAAGATTTAAAAGCGAAAAGTTCTAATTCATACTAACGAGTATAGTTTTCAACAAAATAAATTTCAAAATTTGAATTGATAGCTGCAGCGCTCGTCTCAAATTATTTACTGTTGTTTTTTCTACAAAGTTTTTTCATTAGATGAGTTTCTAGAATATATGTATTTTGTTTTTCTATATCTTTCATGCTTCGTAACTCAGATATGCAAATTTTTGAACCGGAGATTGAAGGATAGCTCGTATCGTAATAGCTTAGGCAATGTAATAATAGGATTTTATGTTACACAGTGACCTACAGATCTAAATATTTTTTATACAAAGCGATTTTGTAAACTAGAACGCCGTTGTACATAGAATGCTAAAAACACTGTTGCATATCTTGTAAGGCATTCAATATGTAAATTACTACTATTATATTATGAAATATAATATTCATGCTATGTGTTTAGTACCAAAACGGGTTACTGCCAGTTAAACCACCTCACGATTTAAACTTTTTCCTATTGACTATAGAAAAGAATACAATTTTCTAAGCATATTACTCCGGTTTTCTGTTGATGGTCCGTATTCTCTGATATACTCTTACTGTTCGCTGTCAGTTGCGGTCGACAACCGGAGGAGTTCATTCTACAGGGATATTTTAAATTTGTTATGTGTTTGTCAAAATACAGGCCCGGAGGGCGCCGAAGGCGTCGGAGGGTTCCTTTTGACAAACTCAACCACGGAAAATCACATATTATGCATGTAAAAATGAACATTTTCTTATCTAAAATTTTTTATTTTTAAGTTTGATTTTTTCGAAAACAAAATCCTCTTTCTACATAGTCAAAAGAAAATAGTTAAAATCGTCAGGTGGTTTGACTGACAGTTTTACCAAAACGTTGCACTCATAAAGGGGAGGGGGGCTAAATAGATTTGATATGTACAAAGAATATTGTCGTTGTTTGAAATACAAGAATCATTATTTTATTTTTTTTGTAAATTATTTTGAAGTTTGTTTTGTTTGTAAATGTTAATTATTTATTTATAAACGTGCTGTACATAAGATTTTAATTGTAAATAATGTTGTGTTGGTAACCGTGCTGGATGGATTGAAGTGAGAGAGAGGTTTCAATAAGCTTGCTTGGGTCGAAGTGGCCTACGCAGCGGTTCGCAGAATTGTGTCCGCTGCAGATTAATTATAATTTTGTTTTTGATGATTTTAATAATAAAAAGTAATTTGAATTTAATTGAAAATTTGAAGATTTTGTGAGGATTTTGGTCGTTGTATGAAAATTTATACGACGAAGTTTAACAAGGCGGCCAGGTGAACAGTACTACATGCAAGGTAAGAAATTTAAAATTTGCATCAAGACATTTATTTGAAATTAAAAATTGAAACAAGATTAAAACGGCACAAAAAATTATATTTGGGAAACAAACTTAAAAACATTTAAAAGAGTCTCATCATCGAAATAATGTGTGCATCCCAACTGAACTAACAAAAGGGAGGAAATTTTGGTAATTTTACCAAAGGCGCAGGAAGATGATTTGCCAAAATTTTAGGGAAAAATGAAAACCTATTCTACTTAGCTATTCGGATACGTTCCTTAGAATAAAAAATTAGCCAGGCAGGAATGGTTAGCGAATTCAAAAAATATGAAACCAAACTATTAGTTGTTGTTCTTAAGGAAGTCCAATATGGCTACTGGATTAATTCTTGGCCAGCAGTTAATGCACGTGGATATCAAAACAGCGTTCTGCCAGATCTTTACAATAGATAATTTTTAGGTCATGCAGGAATCTTCATATTTTTTGTGTTTTCAAACAAAGACCGAGAAAAGTTGTTTATACAGATGACCTGTAAACACTTTTTCTATTGATACGAACAACGTGTTGAACAGCGAATTGAAGAAATTAATCTCAAATCGCTTTTTATAGCATTTTTTGTATTCAAATAACTGTTTCTTTCGAATGTAGGTTCCACTTGAAGATCTTCTGCAAGTTTCGTGAGCAATGGCTTTCTTCTGGATTTATTTATTCACGAGATAAAACAGTAAATTTCGTTATATAAAGAAGTATAAATAACTATAAGCAATTGTAGAGGTGTTTTAGATTTGAGCGTTGTTTCGGTACTTAAAACGTAGGAATTTCACGAATTATTGTAAACAAGCATTAGATGTAATTATTGTGATTCAAGCTTATCGAAGACTACTTTAAAGGGTACATAAGGTGCATAATTGTGTTAGTGCCTGTAGCTCTGTAGGTTACGAAACTAATCGATAAAAGGGTGCAAGCGCAGCTCACGATATTCTTCGCCCCCGCAATATGTTTAACGAAACACAACACAAATAATACGACAAAAAATGCATTTTGAAGTAATAAACTAAAAAAATATAATTCACACGAATAAAGAGTAAAATATTGCTTTAAAATGGCGGCCAAATAATATTCATTATTTTTGACACTACCATAAATAAAAAAAAATCAGTAAAAACTTACCCAGTTTTGTTGCAGTTAAGTTCATCGGTGAAATCTTTGCAGTCGTTATCATTATCACAGATCCAAGTTTTTGGAATACATAATCCGTTAGCACACTCAAACTGATCCTCGGAACAATTTACAGCTGAACCTACAGAATATAAATAAAATAAGTTTGGCTAATTAAATGTAGTTACTTATTTATTTCTAAACCCATTCTAACTCTACCGCTGTTTAATTACTTGGTAACTAAACCACGTTTCACAAATTGGAATTGTAATTATACGTAGGTACAATTAGTAAAATAAATTGATTAAAACTGGACCGTATTTCTAACTAAAAATAGCTTTTCACGTAAAATATTTTTATATATTTTTTTATTTTTTTGATATAATTTATTATTATATTACGTGAATCTTAAAAGCAATTACCGCAATGAGTTTCGTCGGAAAAATCACCACAATCGTCATCTCCATCACAAAGCCATTCTTTCGATATGCATTTTCCGGATCTAGGGCAGCGGACGTGGTGTAAAGATTCTTCGCATTTTAAATTTCGTGCATTTTCTTCTTCACCGCATTCTACTTCATCTTCATCCATATCGCAATCCGAGTCACCATCACATCTAGATTATAAAGTATAAGTCTGAGCACTTTTTCAAAAAGGTCAAAACGTCAACAGGTGGCGTCACAATAGAAAAATAACAAAGAACAACATTTTATGATGAAATAATAAAGAGTTTGTGTTCAATAATGCAGGCAAAATGACAAATGTAATTTTCTTTACATTTTTAAAAATTATAAGTTTCTTAAAATTGGCGCCTGTAAGAGCATGGCGACAAGTGTTCGAGTACAGCAAAAGTACTTTAGCATATATTCCTGGTTCTAAATCTCTGGACTGAGTACCGAATACAGTAAGTGTACCAGGCTACAGTACCGCACAGCTTTCAATATTTTTAAATATTATTAAAAACAGTTAAGTGTTGATTTAAAAAGCGTGAAATTATACACATGCTGTATTTTAACCCTTTATTGTCTAAAAGCAACAAAATTAAAGATTAATGAAAAATAATAAAAATATGTTGTAAAATTCTTAATTTTTTTTTCTTAAAAACGCGGTATTCTTTAAAAATAAATTTGTTATAAAAAATCTGACGCTTCTTTCCTGATATAAAATTAAACGGGCTACAAGGTTACAACTTTCTTCAAATAAACTTTTGGAAAAACTAATCTATTTCAGAAAAAAATCAAAAATAACAAAAAAAAAGAATAAATTAAAAAAATTAACTCTTCATCATCATTATCTAGGAGATATGCTTGTGATGTTGCGGAGACACCTTGTATATATAAATATATTGTCGTGTTACAAAACGATTTAATCGCTCCTGATACTTTTGCTAAATTTTTTAAATTTGAAATTTCTTGTATTAATTTTGGAAATATAAGGTTGGCAGAAAGTTCACTTGGAGTGGAGCTTTACAGCTTTCTGTAAATTTTGAGTAATCTTAATTTTGAATATGGTAATTAAGTTCGATTTGAGAATATTTTGGTCGAAGACAAGATTTTTTTTTGATATTTTTTTTAGACTTTATTAAAAAAAATTTATTTTCGGACGATCGTTTGATTTTTTTGAAATTATTAGATTTGGATTTTGGCGAAAATTAATAAAATAATTGTAAAAAAATTGAAAAATAAAAGCAACGTATTTGATAAGAGGCCGACATTTGTAATGTTATCGCAGACGGAAAATTTTTCTGGTGCCAATTTGATAATTTCGTTTTATGAAACGAATATTAATTTATTTGGCTAATTAAATTAAAATTACATTCGAAAAGAGCCGACGTGCGGCTTGACTGATTTAGCGAATGAATGCTAATTTGAAATAGAAGGTTTTTTTGGCTCGTTTTTGCTGTTGCAACTATTTTAAGGAACCCAGTGCCTTTGGCACGATTTTTTTGGGCTGGATTTAACTAGATACATCTTATTTTAGCGCCCAATTTAAAAAATTGAAAAATGAAAGAGTTGTTTCAACTCCAAAAAAGAAATTACAAGAAAAAGAAGAACGAAATAAGAAAGAATTAATGGAGATTAGAAATGCGTAAGAAATGCGTAGAGATAAAAAATAAATTATGGAAACAATCAAGAATGCTGTTCGGGATAAATGTGAAGAAAAAGAAACTATTGATAAAAGAAGAACAAGAAAAAAAAATTTTATTTGTAAAAGAAGAGCAGAAAAAACAGAATTATTTGTAAAAAGGAACTACTGGGAAAAGATGAAGAAAAAAAATGAATTACTGGAAGGAAAAGACAAAAAAAAACGAAGAATTATTGATAAAAAAAGAGCAAGAAAGAAAAGAACCATTCGTAAAAGAAAAGCAAGAAAAAACAGAATTATTTGTAAAAAAGGAACCACTGGAAAAAAATAAAGAAAAAAATGAATTATTGAATCAAGAAAACCAAAAAAAATAAAAAGATGAATGATTTCAAAGAAAATAGGCTGACTTCGGTGAAAACTGGTATAAATGATGGAACGAAAAATTGAAAGTTTTGGAAGAATAGGGGGTGGCAGGGAGAGATGCCGGCAAAATGGACGCCTGTAATCAAAATCATTTTGTAGAAGATAAGAAGAAAAAAGTAAAGTAAAATGAAGTAAAGTAAAGCAGGAAATTTGAATGGGAAGAAAATAAAAAATTTGAATATGAGCGTTTGTGAAAACTTGAAATTGAGTTATTTCGTTTAATTGTTTGATTTAAAGTTGTAATTTTTTTTTTATATCTATTGATTTGTAGCACGACAAGAGTTTTGTGAATTTTCTACAAAATGAGCTCGTTATTGATAAAATTTACAGGGGGTAAAAGATGTCGTGTTACGAAGCGATTTAACCACCCCTGATATGTTTGGTAATTTTTTTAAATTTAAAATTTGTTGTATTAATTTTGAAAATGTAAGGTTGGCAGAGAGTAGGGTTGAAGTGGGGACTTTTTTCCAAAGATGGCCACCGGAGCGGTTGATTAATATTCGGCCCCGTAAATTTTGAATGTTTTGTGCGAAATAATAATAATAATAATAATTCCAATTTTGTTTGAAAGTATTTTAGGTCAAAGGGGGCCTCCGTAAAGATTTTGATTTTGTGAGTTTTGATTATTAAAAGTGATTTATTTTTAAATGGACGATTTTTTTTTATTGGAAATTACTTAATTGGAATTTGGAGAAAATTTATTAATTATTGGAAATAATTTGTAGAAGAATAAACAAAATTGATAGTGAGGTCGACAGTAGCTGCAACGCGATATCGGCAAAAATTTTGGTTACTGATATAATTTTTGTAAATTAAATTTTAAAAGTAAAAATAATAGAATTGAATAATTGAAAAATAAAATTATATTGGAAAAGAGCCGACGTGTGGCTTGGCTGATTTAGCGAACAAATGCTAATTTGAAATGGAAAGGTTCGATTCTCGAGAAATTTATAAACATTTATAATTGAATAATAATTGAAAATAATTTGAAAAATTTAATTATTGCAATATGTATAACAATTAGAAATTCAATCATATATTTAAAAATCAAAACTACCAGACTTTTTGCAAACTTTTGCTACAGTTTTTCGTCCCTACTACTGGACTACTATGGAATTTTACTACTGGAATTTTTTTTCAGTGTATGTTATGTGTACTTTTAATAATTAAAAGTTAATATAATTATTATATTAATCTTTCTTCTTCTAAAATTACCAACTATACCTACTTTTGGTTGATTAAATAATTCTGATAGTTTGTTAACTGTTTTATTGTTTTGCTCACTAGTGCTTAAGTCTTCATGCGAATACTAGATTTAATTGTTTGTTATGAGTCTGTTTATGTAATGAATTCTCTGGCGAATTTATTAAATATTGTCAATCTATTGTTATACCAGGTTTATCCGATTATTGTAAAATCGGATCTAAAGAAATTTTTTGATTCTTTCTTGAATTTATTTGTTTTAGTTAGCGTCCGTATTTCTCATTCAATTGAGACTTCATCTGAATTATGCCATATTCAAATAAGTAAAACAATTTGGCATAAAGAAATATTTCAAGATTGGGAAAGGCTAGCGATTACTTAAGCTTTTGTAACATTCTAGACGAATTACTCAATACATAATATTATAGGATTGGACGTTGCTCTCAGCAATTTTTCGTTAGGTAATTTATATTTAATTAGTTTAATAATTATTTAAGAAAATAAAAGTTTCATTGTTGATGAAAAAATATCTTCCAATTAGTTTATAAGAAAAGAATATATAAAATTTTTATATTCAATAAAGACGTTTTATCGGTTTTTGCAAGAGAAAGTTTACTTTTGTAAGCGGAATCTTTATAAATTCCTAATTATAACTCAAGATTCTATTTTAAGACTATTAAAATCAAGAATAAAATTATAAGCATGGTAGAGCAAAATGGAATCTGGTAATTTTTAAAATGACTATAACTAGAATTTATTTACCTATGTTCATTCTTAATGCATGTGCAACTCGTAATACACAGAAATTCATCAAAGGAACATTTTCCGCCACAAGGATGTTCGTACTCTTCATCGTCGTCATCGTCCATCTGATCTTCTTCTTCTTCAGGTATCTTCATGTAGCCAGTGCCGTGACTAGGATAACCTCGGAAAGGTGGTTTACCATAATGCACTTTTCCATGCCCCGGATTAATTCCTTGTACGGTATAACCTCTTCCCGGTATAAAACCATGGTCGAATGGAAATCGTACTCTTAATCCATGACTTGGGCGTCCATTAGAATATTCCGGCCTGCCACCATATAAACCACCTCTATTGGAAGCTCCGTTCGTAGTCAAACCACGGTGGGGTGATAATATACCTTCTGATATATAAGGTGGGTAACCACGAGGAATATGTTCAAAGTCATGAATTGGAATGGAAACTGGAACAAGCGGAATTCCAGAGTACGGTAGAGATGATTGTGGTCGTTTTCTAGTTGAATTTTGGGATAACAGATTCGGTTGTTTATCTTGTTGCTGCAGTGAATTTGAGCCTGCAGGTCTTAAGGAACCAGAACCGTACATTTGACGTGCCGCTCCTTTGTGCTCAAAGGAAGAAACAGTTGCAGCATTCGGGGACACCGTAGAAATTCCATTGGATTCGCTCTTGGATATCGCTAAAATAAAGTGGTATTATATTAGGGTCACGTTAAAAATGTTTTGACTAGCGTAATGATTAAAGACGCGGGTATAAATAGTCATTACGTTAATAGAAACAACGAGTTATTTATTAAGTTATGTGTATTCCCAAAACTAATAATATTTTAAATTCCTTCAATAAAAACTAATTTAAAATATCGTATATATAGCGTGTTCGCAAAGAATTCTATAGAATTTCTCTAATAATTATTAAATACGTTTTTTTCTTTTTCGATTATTATTTCGCGATTAGATCTCATCAGATCCAAACAATTCTTTTATAAAATTTGAGTTTTATTAATTATTATTTATATTAGTTTTATTTATAAAACTCGAAAAATTTTATAAAAGAATTATTGTTGGTAATCCGAAATAAATAGAAATTTACAAGTACCAACGTATTTAATAATTATTATTATTAAACATCATTGATTAAAAATTCACATTTAATTGTTATTTTAGAGTTTTGCAATTTTTTAAACTATGTATCTACATAACATGTATGTATAATAGGTATATTATAAAATCTAAAATGATAACTATGCATAGAACTAAATATTACGTTTCTTTGTACTATTTGATTGCTTTTTACATTTTGCTCAAACTTGGAGCATTATATTTAGAGCCATGAGTGCATTCCACGACTAATCTTAAAATATACCCGAAACATTTTTATACAGACAAGGAAACCATTCATATAAGTAGCATATTGTATTTTTTTTATTACCAAGATGAATTTAGTTATTAATTTTATGTAATATATTTTCATTAAGAAATGAAATAGACTCCGTTAAAAGGTATTTTCAGAGTTAATTTGAAATGTTTCTTAGGTAATTATATTTTATTATAATATACAGTGAGCTTGTCAAGTTCGGAACAAATTCGATAAAACTTTTTAAAGGAATTTTCCTGGAAAATCCTCGAATAATCTTTGTTTTATTTTTATGTTCTTATTTTTGAGCTGTGACGTCATCGTATTTGTTTTAAATGGCAACCCTTATTTTTTTTTAAGAATTTGGATAGAGCGTATTTTTTCTGAGTATAAAAATTTAAAAACGTTTTCAAGCGAAATTTTCGATATAATCAACCCCAAAGTTTCAAAAATGCATTATAAAATTTTTCGAGTATACCAATTATTCCTCCGGAAGGCGCTAGACTGGATTAACATGGTTTTGACAGTAATTAGAATTTTGTAGTCTGAGGTTTCTTGATGTCGTTGATTAAATGCAATTTTGCAACTTTGAGACTTTATAAAACTTAAGGTTTTATATTTTCATACTCATGAAATTGTGTTGTATGCAAATCCGTAAAGAAAAATAAGGATTGCCATTAAAAAAACTTTACGATAACTACACAGCACAAAAACAAAACATATAATAAAGAAATATTAACGGCAAAAAAAAGAAACAATTAAGAAAATACGGTTGACGTATCAGAGAATTTTCTGTGAAAATTCCTCTAAATAATTTTTATTGGATATTTTCTAAAGTTTACAACCTTACAATATTTAAAATAATAAAACCTAACAAAATGTTAAAATAATAAATTTTAACTGTTAAGTAAATAATTACATACTACAAAGAAACATAATATTTAAAGAAACCAAAATGACAATAATTCACATTTAACAAGGTTGAACTTAGAATATTTGAATAAACAAGAAAATAGAAATCCGAAAAAAGTACGCTATAGAAATGATAAAAATGACTTAAAATTAAAAACTTTTATTAATTAACCTAAAATTTCATTTAGACCCATGGCGTGGTTTAGTTTGGTTAATTTTTTAATTTTTAAAATTTTTTTAATTTTGTTTGGTATATTTGCTCTTACTTCTTGTTATTTTTACTGTTATACATGACTGATGATCAGAAATAATCGTGAAATAAGAGCCTTTATATTATGTTATAGATTTTTTTAATTTTAAGTAATTTTTATCATTTCTATAGCGTAATGTTTTCAGATTTCTATTTTCTTGTTTATTCAAATATTCTAAGTTCAACCCTGTTAAATGTGAATTATTGTCATTTTGGTTTCTTTAAATATTATGTTTCTTTGTAGTATGTAATTATTTACTTAACAGTTAAAATTTATTATTTTAACATTTTGTTAGGTTTTATTATTTTAACATAACACTACTAAATACTACAAAAATACTTAAAAAATTCTAAAAAATTTTTTAAGTTATTTTCTATCTTACAATATTTGTTATATAAAAATATCAAACTTAACTACTTGATCAGTTTTTCTTTAATTTTAATAAAATTCGCTGATTTCAAAATTAAATAATTAAAATAAATAAAATTAATGCTAATTAAAGTCCAATTTATCAATCTTCAGTTATTCTTAAGATAATTATCATTTCCACAGAAACAATTATTTGACAATTATTTCTATATAAATTATCCTTGGGTTAGTTTTAACTGGAGATTGATTAATTGGGTCCTAATAATATATACCAATATAATTATGCTGATAATGTTCACAAAATAAATTCTTTTTATTGCGACTCTAGTCATAATGTTGATAAGTTATATCAAAATAAATTTGTTATTTCAATTAATTTTGTAAGGTTTTGTATAGCAAGCGTATCCATCCTCCCTTGTCTCTCTGTATTGCAGTTTTAATAATCTATAATCAAAATTTGTTTATTTTTTGAATTATTAGATTTAGAATAAATCGACATTCGATTTGTTTTGCAATTTCAAGCTTCTAATTTTCACGCTAAATTATTTCGTAATAATATTAATATTGCAGTTAAATTCTGAAATTACTTTGTTTTAACACTAAATTTATTTTTTTTTATTATAAAAGAATTTTATCATGGTATAAATCTAATAAGATAGGATGTGTCCAATCTAAGGACAATCTAAATTATTATAATAGATTTCAAAAAATTTTTTTGTGTAAATATCAGATACCTCTGTTTTATAAATAGAAAATCAATTGGAAATATTTTTTCTCACACAAAAGAACTGATACTTTAACGTGAAAATTAAACTTCTTTTAATTTTAGACAAACTAGGAAATTTTCTATTAGAAAATTTTAAAACTCTACATAATTTGATCAAAAACTAGAGACGGTAACATTTTCAAAATTTTAATTTTTGAAATAAACGACACAAAAATCTACAAATTAGTCAAAATAGAAGTAGTTTACTTAAAGATATAAATTTTTAACTTATGAAATTAATAAAATAACATTTTTAAATTGAATAAATAAATTAATTGCTAATAAAATTCAATATTTTTTTAACTTTCATCGAAGAGCAATTTACTTACTGATGAAGACTGAACCATAGTTCCATGGTTTATTGTTAAATGCCGCAAAATATGGTACTTTCTTCATAGGTTTTAATCTTTTAAACAATTTTTTTTACATTACTGAAATTAAAGGTAAAAAATCTTAAATTTTTTATTTAATTAAATTAGAATGTTAACGTGTTTGTAAAAGCAATCTGTTACAGTCGGGGCAGTAATCCGTTGACCTACGGAGTGATAAATAAAATTTTAGTCTTATAATAATAGACACAAAATTGCATTAGATGTAATTTTGTAATGTAAATATAACAATGTAGTATTTTAATCCAGATTTTAATTTAATTTAATCTCGAGTTCAAAAATGATGTTTCATTTTATCGATTAGCTTATTAATAACTTATAACAATAATTTCTAAATTTATTGTAATATTTTTTCTAGTCGTGGGCCTAAGTAGGATGCAAACTCATCAGCATAATTATTTATGTGTGTAATAAAAAAATCATTAATATTTAATTAATAAGCTGACCTTTCTAGCTTTGAATTAAAAAATATAATGACAAACGTGTTTTATAAAAAGAATTTCGTGCTTTGATATTTTTAAGCCTAATTGGTTTTTAACCTTTCTAAATATATCTCGTTATGAACGAAATGTTATTTTTGTTCCTACATCAAATTATCGATGCTGTAAAGGTGTATCGCGTTATAATATGAAATAGTGGTGTAATGTTTTTCGGCTTGGCTTCCCTTGTATGAATGGTTCATTCAACAGTAAGGGCTGTTGGAAGATCGATACTTCGCCGCCGTTCTCGTAGGCGGCCTATCACCAAAGCAAACCTTCATTTTTAGCTTTCGGATGGTAGGTAACTAAGATCCAAATAATTTCTTTATAAAAAAATATACAATGAGGTGGAAAGGGTAGCTTTCTGCAGTGGCCAATTTGGGCCGATTTGCGTCAGATTACACGAGCAAATACATAATTCAGTTAATAAAATTTTTGGAAAAAATATAAATGCATTTGGATTATTTTGACCTACCTAATAAAATAGCAAGAAGGACTATAGGGTCGATCAAATGTTGGGCCTGACCCTTGTTATTATTCCAGTGTACCATCTGAAGTTGTCTAAATATATCAAAATATACACACAACATGGGCTTTAACACCCTTTATATCTTCTCTTATAAGCCAACATTGTAGTCAACTAAAATTAATAGTTTTATTCACTGACACTGATTCACTAATTTAGGGGTGGGTGCGGTGATAAGATATCTACTTTACATTTAATTAACTGTAAGTAAAGTCTAACAGTTAAGTAGCACAAATAGATGTCATAGAACAAATACTAACTACATTTTCATTTAGAAATAATTATCATGTTTATTATTCCAATAATCGATTACCGATGTCCGAAGGAACTTGAATTGCGCGCGCCTTTAGTAGACGCTTCAGTCAAACTGCGAACTAGGATAAAATCCCACCTACACCCTGCTTAGGATGGCACTGGCTATCTCTCTCTTTTAATACAAATTTTAATGTTTTTCTTCTTTTTATATGGCGCCGGCGCTTCTAAATCAGCCCACGCAATATAAAAACATCTTAGTATATTAAAATGCGTCTCAATTATGAATGGTCTTCACGTCGAACTTTGATTGTAAATATAAAAATATATTTGGGATATTTTAATAAAATAATTTATTAATATAAATTTTTTGTATCCTAAATACGAAATTAATGCTAATTAAATTTTGTTATCCGTTAAAAAATGTGAAGTAGTAATAAAACGACGACACTAATTATATGCTTATTACTTTTTCCCATAATAGGTGAACACGCATTCGTAGTGTAGGTCGAAACTTTATACTCAAAATTACTTTTGTAATGGGTACATAATGTATTTTTAATTTTTAGCTAGAATTTCATAGTCTATAACGTACAACAATTTAAAATAAAATATTACAATCATTAATACTTACAACAATAATTATTGTAAGTTACTTTTTAATAATTCAAAATTATTGTTGTTCTAATTTTTGCCGCTCATTGTCATGAGCAACATACGGTAAAGTTAAATTATTATTATTATTACATAAATATTGTGTTACAAATAATTTTTGACCGCCCTGATATTTTTTGTAATTTTTGTGAATTTAAAATTTGTTGTATTAACTTTATTAATGTAAGGTTGGCAGAAAACGGAGAAGAGTGGGAGTTTTTTCGCCAAAAATGACCGTCGTAGCGGTTAATTAATTTTTGGCTCCGTAGATTTTGAATAGTAGTTTTTTGAGATCGCAAATTTTTTGAATATTGTAATTCGAATATTGTTTGAGAGTTTTTTTGGTAGGATTTGGCCGTGAATATTTTTTATTGTGAGTTTTTAGATTTTATTTTTATTATTAAAGAAGATATTTTTTTGGATAAATAAAAATAAATTGGTAAATAAAAATTTGGTGTAAAAATTTGTTTAATGGTGGAAAGGAGTTTGTCTAGAAAGTGACAAATTTTGATTAGAGGTCGACATCTGCAGCACAATATCGCCATGGCAATTTGTTTGAAAAGTTTTACTTCTGGGATAAGTTTTGCAAACAATTTAAGTTTTTTACAGTTAATTTAATTGGAAGTAAAAATTTAGTTACAGGAGAGCCAAACGTATGGCGTGTGATATCACTTCGGATTGATAAATTGAAATAGCAATTTCCATCCTCGAAGCAAATAATAGATATAAAATTTATAAAATGTAAAAATAATTTTGATTACAAGTTTTTAAAAACGAATTCTTGAAGTTTTGTTTTAATTATTGTAAACACTGTACATTGGATTTTTAGTTTGAAAATTAAAGTTGGTAACCGTACCGAAGGCAGAAAGAAGGAGCTCTTAGGTCGGAGAGATCCGAGAGACGACCTGGCGTCAACTTGACGAGCGGATAAACGTTATTCCCGCAATGCTAAATAAAAATTAGATTTGTGATTGATTTAAAATAAAAAGTGGTTTCTAATTAATTCAAGTTGTTTTATTTGAAGTGAGGTGCTAATTAAGTAAAAATTTATAAAGTCTTTGGATAAATTTAATCATTTGGAAAGGTAATACAACAAATTTTATAGACCGGCGTTGGCAGATGTGGAGCCCATGTGCGATTACAAGACCACATTGCAAGGAAAATTTTTAACAAACAACGAATTTATTCACTACAATTTAAAATTAATAAACTACGAGAGTCTCATGTAAAAATTAAATAATGGATGTACACTCAGCTAGAATCCTGACAAGATATTTGGACCGAGCAAATATTTATAAATCTGTATAGCAAGGGTCATTTCAATATTTATATATTGTCGTGTTTCGAAATGCCATAAAAACATTAATTTTACTATTTTGTAAATTATTTTAAAGTTTGAGTTTGTTTTATTATTTAGTTATAATCATATTGTATAAAAATGTTAGCTGTAAATAAGAGTGGGAAGAGCGAAAACTAAAAAGAGTGGGACTTGAAAAGTTAGAAGGTTGATACAGTAGACTTGGGTTGACGCTTTTGCGTCGAGCGGATTGCAAATTATTCCCGCAATAAATTGATTTTGATTGTTAATAAAGAATAAAATAAAAGTTAATAAATAAGTTGAGTTGATGAGTTGATGATGAAGTTGTCATAAAAATTGGTTATTTGTTAAAATACGTCGCAGCAAAATTTGTTTAACCAGGCGTGCTGAAGCCAGCTGGAATACCATGTGCCCTTCAATACCACATGCAAAGGTAACAAAGTTTGAGCATTTTAATTTACAAAATTAAAAACAATTTGAAGAGCTCATGTTAATTAATGGATGCCCAGGTAAAGAATAATTTTGGAAATAAGCAAATTACATAAATTTGTATAGCTCGGATCATTGCAATATATTGGTATATTATCTAGATTAACAGTATAGAACTAGATGAAGAGGCTTTCTTGGAAAATTACCTTGGTGGTTTGCCATTGTCTTCCATGTGTATATTTCGAGTATGCGCACTTTATTTTCTTTTTTTCATTAGTTTAGAACTTTTCGTATATTTTTTATTTTACTTCTAGAAGTGCCACTTAAATTAGAAATATATTTTATATTAGCAGTGAAGCACCGAACGACTACTATCCAGAGTGCCTCCTGATTGTCTACTCTTGAGGTAAACATTCCCATAAAAGAAGAAACTTATTCATCCAGAGTGAAAGAAGCGATTGCTAAGAAACGGAAACTTAAAAGGATATGGCAACATACTAGGCAACTCAGCTATAAAATTAAATTCAATCAGTCAGCAGCAGAACTAAAAAATCTTCTAAATGAGTTAAAAAACAAAACAATCTAGAATAATCTGGAAAACTTATCACCATCAAAAACGACCGATTATTCACTATTGAAAGTTACTAGAAGACTAAAACGACTAACATCGTTTTGGCATTGGGCAAGAAGTGACCAAGAGAAGGCAGATGTTTTCGCTGAATACTTGGATGGAGCTGCATATGATGTTCGTAGACTTCCAGCAGGCCTCAATACTGTAAGAAGAGGACAGCTGATGAAAATAATGAAAGAATTCCAAATCCTAGAAAAACTGATAAAATTGGTACACATGACACTAAAAAACTCAAGAAGTACAGTTTGATTTAAAGAAGGAGAGACTGAAGAATTTGATGTAAATGTAGGAGTGAAACAGAGTGATGTCAGGGTGGAGGTCGGCAACCTTATTCAACTTGATGATAGAAGATATGATCTGAAAAACGAATTGTATAGGTACAATAAACAACAAAGAGGTTCAGGTGATGGCTTATGCGGATGATGTGGTGTCATTGTCTAGAACAGAGAAGAAATTGAGAGAAACATATTATGAGAAAATGAACCAACAACCAACAAACCAACAAGAGGAAATATCAAGAAAACATTAAACCTGAGAATAAGACATTATGAATTTGAAGAAGTTTGCACCTTTAAATACCTAGGAGTGAGAGTCAACAATAGGGGTAGTAGAGAAGAAGAAATAAGAAAAAAGATACAGGCAGGAAACAGAGTCTTTTATGCAAATAAGAAGACTTTACAAAATAGAAACATAAACAAGAACACGAAAATGAAAATTTATAAGAGTCTAATAAGACCAACAATAACATATGCAGCCGAAGTATTATGTATGACACGAAGGGAAGAAGAACGGTTGAGGGTGTTTGAAAGAAAGATAATGCGTTCGATTATGGGTTCAAAAAGAACTGAAGACAACAAAAGAATATAAATAATTACGAACAAATAATTAATTATAAACAAATATTATAAGATTTATTAAGGCGCAGAGAATACGCTGGCTGGGTCATGTTATGCGAAAAGATGAAAAAGATCCAACAAGAGTGGTGACGGAGTGGAGTCCGGATCAGGAGAAATTTAGAGGAAGGCTAAAAACGACATGTTGGATGCAGTCATGAGGGATCTGAGGTAGAAAACTGGAAAAGTAAATACACAGATAGAGTAAAATGGAGACGATTATGCCATTAAGCAAAAACCCACAAAAAGTTGTAGCAGAAACAGCAACAACGAAGAAGGCATCCACCTTAAGAAATGAATTGTGAAGATCTCCGGAAGGGAGTGGTTATATTCGGTCAGGAATGGAAACCTTTATTATTATTATTACTTAACTATAGTTTTTCAACCATCTCCCATCAGAAAACTAGGAAGACGATGAAGCTTAACTAAATAATGAGTTTCTAAAAGAGATTCCCAATGAACAACAATTAAACACACCATTCAAAATAAGTGAAGTAGAAAGAGCATTAGGCACTTCTGCATTCCAAAAAAGCACCTGGGTATGATCTTATAACTGGAAGAGTTCTAAAGAAGGTAGCCGAATGCATTTCCAGGGCAATGGAAAGTTGCACAAATAATTTTAATTGCATAACTATGAAAATCACCACAAGAACGACCCATTAGTTAAATGGGTAAAATGCTGTTACAAAGGATCCAATTAAAACTATCCGAAGAAAATATAATACCAGAAGACCAATTTAGATTAAGACAATAACATGTACTATCAAACAGGTGCATCGACTAGTGGATGTTAGAATCAAGAACCTAGAAGATAAAAATATTGCACAGCTGAATTTATAGATATTTTCCATTCATTAGATAAAGATTCTAATAAAGATTAAAAAAGATTTGCCTACAGTTTTCTTACTTTTAAAATTCTATCTTGCTGAAGGAAAGTTTCAAGTTAAGTGCAAGGAAACATATTATTTGAGCATTTGTCTAATAGAATCTGGTGTACCCCAGGGTAGTATTCTTAGGCCCAGTGCTTTACCTATAATACACAGCTGACCTACCAATAACAAACTTTACTAAGATCGCCACGTTTGCAGACGACACTGTGATCATGGCTTCTCATAAATATCTAATAAATGCATCGGAGGATCTACAACAAAACTTAGATCGAATCCCAAGTTGTTAAGATGGAGAATTAGAGCAAACAATTCCAAATCTGTGCACGTCACTTTTACTACGAATAGGGGCGTTTTTCCAACTCCGAATGGCAACACGCTGCTGCAAGTAGATGAGGTGAAGGATGTACTTTGGAATGCACTTGGATAAACGTTTTACATAGTATAAGAGGCATATCTGGACAAAACGGAAGCAATTAAGTTTTAAATTCGGAGAAATGTATAGGCTTCTTGAACGTAAATCTAAATTATCTCTAGAAAATAAAGTATGTCCCATATGGACATACGGTATTCAGCTATGGGGTTCATCTAGATGAGCCCCATTCAACATTGAATTCCAATTCAAACATTGAAATCTTGCAAAGATATTAATCAAAAGTGCTCTGTATGAGCACAAATGAAATTATCTAGAATAATTTAGCATCTTACAGTGAAAGGCATCAAAGCAAAATAAGAAACTAAATGTCCACCCAAACAGATTGGCTATAAACTTACTTGAAAATTTCTGTAGTATAACACGTAGACTTAAACGGTGTCACCCACAGGATCTCTCAAATAGATTTGTTTAAGTGATATCTATGTATATGTAGAATTTAACAATTACCATGAATGTAAGTGATGTTTGCAGAAGTAAATCTGCTTTTAAGTAAATTCAGTAAAGGTACACATTCGTGCAACCCTAAGGTCAGTCCTATATAAAAAATTTAAGTCGTATGAGATTCGAAACATCAATGGCCTAGAGTTAAAATTGTTACATGACCTTTTTTCTACCTAAGCCTTGTCCTTTTCAAACATGGTTAGATCGAATGGTAATTGGAGGTGTACCTAACTCCTCCAGGTGAAACATAGATACCGTATATGAGAGAGACTTCAGTTTAAACCTCTTTCATGCGTTCGCAAGGGTTGCTAATCTTAGGTCAGGTCAAGCATGTGGCCGACTCACCAGGCTTGAAAATTACACCAGCGGTTCCCAATTAGTTTTGGTCGCGGAACCCTTGGGCGATGTAAAAAATTTGGCGGAACCCCAAGCCCATTTGTTTACTGCATACAAGGTTGTGTACGTACACTACCCCCCCCCCCCCCAGCGACCAAGTAAATACAAGTATAGCAATTATTTATTATAGAATTACAAATTATTACAATTATTATTAGTGAGAAGTATGACATTTTGTTTTCTTCTAATAAATTCTTTTAATATTTGGTTTGATTTCTGGGTTACTGCCAGAAATTCTCACCCACGATTTCAACTTTTTTCTATTGACCATTGGAAAGACGACAATTTTCTGAGTATATTAACACAACAATTTTTTAGGATTATGCAATAGTTGTCGAAATAACGGCATTTTAAAATTACGAAAAGCAGGGAAATGTAACATGATATACCCCGATGCGTAACGGTAACTAGCACGTTCGAGTCCCTGCTTTTCATTTTGTTGACGGTACGTGTGCTTTGATATACTCTTAATGTTGTTGTATTATTGGCGAGTTCTGTCATTTTTCAGGGATATTTTTAAATTTTTTTGTCTTACTCAACAACGGCTAATCATGCAGCCGTGTTAAAAGGTGTATCTAAAATACATGTAAAATTTACATTTTTAATTCGATTTTTTTCGAAAACTTTTGCATTATTTTACAAAATTTTTGTTCTAGTATGCTTAGAAAAGTTCCTTTTTACCTATTTTCAATAGGAAAAAGTTAAAATCGTGGGTAAGGATTTCTGACAGATCCCGATTTCTGAAAGCTGGATTCTCATGTCAGGAACTGCGTCAAGTCGATTTCGATACTTTGTTTTTATTCCTGAATATAATGAGAATCCAGTCTCACACTTGTATGTGCTCGCAAATGGTAGCAAATACGGTTTGTACGTTTGGACAACTCCGGATATTCCTCGCGCAATTCATTCCAAGATACGCCAAGCGGAACCTCTTTAAATTTACTTTCCAATTGGAAATCACACCTAATTTCAATTGAATTTTTGAAATCTACAGCAGAAAATTCGACTGGACGTTAGCATTTCACGAATGAATTGCCATTGAAAGGAATAGAAAAAAGTTAAAAAATATATTATTCTCTATAATATCTAAAATATATAAATTTATTTTTACGCCATTTTGAAATTCTTTTTGGCGGAACCCTTGGATTTTTTTGCGGAACCCCATTTGGAAACCGCTGGTTTACACCATGCGACCAAGATTATTTAAGTTGAATTTAAGATATAGGTCTCGATGTTAACTAAGCCATTACTTATTTTTTTCTGTTTCCACTTGATAGAACAGGAAAATCTCCAAATTTTCTTTTCTGAAAGTTTAGAAAAGGAAATCAAACCCGATCTGGTTAATTATCAATAAATTGGAAGTTTATTTCATACCAGACAATTCATGAGTCTGAATAACCTAAGAATAGTAATATTTGTTTGCATAAAAATCAGAAGTTAGTAAAATAACTTGAACTGGAAGCGGAATAATGCAAAAATTGATTCAGTTTTAAGGACAATAAAAAACTGTAATACTGTAAAATTTGAATTTAAATATAATAGGTTCAAATTTTAAATTCTAGTTCATTTTTGTAAGATTGGTTTGACAATGTTTTTAGTTTTTTGTTAGTTATGGCAAATTATCGTTAGGTTTGAAAGGATGCCAAGTGCACCCTTATGATTTTAACACCGGATGGGAACGGTTGGTTTTTATTTGTGTCAACAAGTGTTTTTTAAAGTGATCCAGTAGTTGAATTTATAATATTGTTTCAAATATAATTTTAGTTATCGACAAATTTAAAATACGTAAGTTTAAATACTATTATTCATAATATTTTTGTTAAATAATGAACAGGGTTTGATGTTAGGAGTTTTCAAGTCAGAACGTAACTATGACTAGGGTTGAGTAATTCTGTTTTAATTAATTTCGAATTTCGAATAATTATTAAATATAATGTTAATTTACATATTATTACTTAAAAAGAAAATTAATTAAAAAAAAAATATTTGAAAAAAAAAGTACCGATGCTAGAATTGAACCTAGAACCCTCGCTTATTAAAGCCACCACTCTACCACGTTACCACGGAACCTTTGTTGCAAGTTTTATCTTTTATCACGGTATTTCAGGCAAAAAGAAGAAATTTTTAAATTCGATTTTCTTAAAATTGGCTGAATATGGCGCGCTACTATTTCATTCTCGTGATGTCTTAGGTGTAATCTTTACGTAGTGTAAGTATAAACCAAAACAAAATTTCGCATACCTGACCTTTTCCTTGTTAGGTGAGAGGTTAAGAACGAGGTAAACAAAGGTAAAAGATGTTAGCATTCAAAGAGCCTTTTGCAGATTTAAAAGGATCTGTGAGTGTTACTACGAGGGAATCACAAAGTGTGCGTTTTGTTTGACGATCACAGGTTTGGTTTGGTTTGGAACTTTGATTTGAGAAGGCGGTAATTCAAATTGAAGAACCAAGTATTACAAAACTATTAGGGAACATTAACAAGATCTTTCTCCGTAGAGAAGAACTGTTCTTTGTTATTGTAGAGCTTTTATTTAAGCAGAACTTTTTAAAGTTTTGTTTCGTTGAAATTTTGTTTATTTCAAAATCTGGTTTGAAAATAGTAGCAGAACTAGAGAACCCATGGAACGATCAGAGATGCTAAAACCGCAAAAATTAAAATTTCATATTGAAAAAAATCGCACTATAAAATTAAACTCTGTTTCTTTATTCATACTTAGGTATATTAGAATTCATAAGTCTTGTTCAGATTTTTCATACATTCATATTTTTTAGATTTTGGATTTCCGGATTTACAATTCAAGTATAGAAATACAAACTACTATAAAATTTTATTTACAAAATTAACATAAATATTATTTTCAGAACAAATTCAAAATAAAATATTTCTTGATAAAAATAAGTGCATTTTTTAAGACCCAATAATAATTTTTATAATTTGTGCTTGTCAAAAATAAAAAGTAATTTTGGTTACTAGAGCTCTATAAGAGGTTTTATCTCTAATTCTAACAAAACAGTGCTTACAAGCATTTTTAAATGCAAATAAATTTATTATGTTTTTGCTAAGTTTATCAACAAAATTTCTTAAAAATCATCAAATCTACAGATTTTTATTTTTCTAATCACTACCACAACCAAAATATAAATAATCACTAGTTTCTTGAACACATTTTTAATAACTTCACAACAATTTATTAAAAGTCCCTTCATTAAATATTCGTCTTACGATAATGAAATACAATTTTTTTCTTTATCTAGAATTTATAAATATCGCTTTGGACAATACGCCATTTCAAATTTCGACTGTATTACTTTTGACAGGATCATCGTATCATGTCTCGACTTTCGTTCGACTAATTATCACACCTATATAAAAGTTTTAGTCACTCAAAGATGTAAAATCCCCAATATCCGGCATTGAATAATAAAAAAGTAACAGGAAATACAATTCTCGAGTATTTATCGATAACATTTACGTCTTTAATTTTGGGCATAGAAGCTTTCAACGCCGAAGCTCCTTTTTTCAATGCGTGAAATACTTTTGGTCTATGTATCGAGTGCCCTAAAATAAAAAATATTAAAAATCAAATACAAAATTAAACTTGAACCTACCTTTGATACCTCTATATCGAAGGCCCGGGGTTCTTGGATTAAATCCGTATCCAGCAGTTCTTGAAATACGAAAACTAGGAGGAAATTTAGAAGGATCTATTTCATTAGACGTATTTGAACTTAATTTTGAATTGTGCCTATTTCTGATTGAAGCTATAGGGCTCATTTTAACATCTTGTAGCTCAATTATATCTTCATTTTGTGCATGATATAAATCATTAGTTTGTTTGGTCCCTAAAATAATAATGGATTAATATTGTGTCTGTGGGAGCAGATAAAGTGGTAAAGGATTGTATCCTCTTACTAGGCTATTTAAGAAAAATACTTTATTGCTAGTTTTATATTTGACTATGATTTTAATCACGGCCCTGTGCGTTACATATTTTTGAGATGAGTGTTTAGAAAGCACAATCCGAAAATTTAATTTTTTGTTTAAACCCTTTAGTTTGACATCGTAGAATATTCTTTAACAAAAATACATCGGATTTGCACTTGAAAATAGCCAAATTTATCAAAATAGGTCTTTACAATCACCGAATTTTAGTTTGCTATTTCTTTCTATAAACTAAATTAAAGCAGATAGAATTCTGTGTATAACTGAAAATTAAAATTGTTCTAACAATTTTTTTTCAAATTCCAGGTCAAATTTTTTCAAATTTTTTCGAATATTATCCAAAATTTTTTATTGTAGAATTTTTCTGTTCATTTCATGCAAAAGTGGACGAATAAAATTGAACTTAGTTTTGGACTACAACCATCCAGCTGGTAATAAACCTATAGTTTCTTTTTTGAAAATTGTATTTTTTGGTATTTACTCATTTTTGGTACATTGGACGGAAGAAATGTATTGCTTAAATTAAAATTCTATGCCAAACTAACATCAAAAGATTGTGTGGTTTTGAATATTAACCCGATAAAATAAAATATGTTTTTTTTTTGTAGAAATCATATTGTAATGGTATTTTGTGGAAATACCACACACTTTTTCTCAGGTAACCCTGGATTGCGGGAGCAATTGTTAATTTTCAACGGTCAAAGGGTTCTATGCGTCTTCAAAAACGAATAAAAAAATACTTCTCATCCAAAAACAAATCAATTGTCTAAAATAAATCTTGTTATAAAATAAATCGTAAATAAATTCAAATTTACTTTATTGTTAAATTCGAAATGGGCTCGTACTTTTAACCTCATGCGTGTTCAAAACGTCTTGTTATCGCCAGCTGTACACTCGTACAAATGCAAATTTTACTTCGAATTTTAAACCAATTTTAAATTTTTAATTTCACCATGCAAATTTAAATTTTATAATTTGATCTCTTCCTTTTCCAATTAACCAAATCAATCAAATCTACTACCGCTCGGTAGTCGCTCATAAAAATTATCCAAACTATCAAATTTCAAAATTATCATCCAAAAAATTACGCAATAATGCAAACGCATCAAATCACTTTATTTAATCAATCAAATCAAAATGTTACTCACAATTTCAAATAACAAAATCTCATGTCAAAACTCAAACTCGACAAACACGACAAGCGTCTCTACCTTTCTTATTCTTTTCTCCCCACTCTGTACTTTTCTAATTTTAAACGTTTAAAAATAATATTAACAAATTATTACAATTTAGTACAGGGTGGGTCGAAATATTTTGTTTCACGACAATATAAATTATGCAGAATAGAATCTTTTATGATTTTTACTGATCACTTTTCTTCACAAAATTTTGATTAGAGAAATTATGAATAAAAATTTACAATTTGTAAAAATTTGGCCAGTTTATGAAATGCCATATACAGGATGTCCCCCTGACCGTGGTAAACCTTTGAGGTGGTGATAAAGGATATTTTTCTTTTTTAACAAATTTTTAAATAAAATTTTTGTCCAAGTCCAAACCCTTGGGCGGTACCTTCTTTTAAATCAATATTTTGAATTTCTGATTTCAAATGGTCATAGCTCCGATATTATTGATTTTTTAGACTTAATACATTAGAACTTTTTTTAAGATCATTTGCTTATCTACAAATTAAGTTACAACCCCTTGTTGTCTGAAATTGGTTGGAGGGTTGGAGGGTTTGGACTTGGACAAAAATTTTATTCGAAAATTTGTCTTAGAAAAGTGTCCTTTATCACCACCTCAAAAGTTCTCCACGGTTAGGAGGACATCCTGTATATCGCAAAAAATTTAAGTTTTATATTGTAATCTTTGTTATTTTTGTATACAATTCTGTTGTTTATATACAGTGGAGTCGCGAAATAGTGAATACCGTATATAGCGAACTACCGAAAATAGTGAACACAAAAATTTTAACATTGAGTGTATATGCGACTCCTATATAACGAACAGCGGTAACCCCGATACAGCGAACTGCGTACAAAATCGTGCAGTTCGAATGATACATCTATATGGACTTCCCCCCCAAGACTACGAATTTACATTAGGTAACATATTTACACTTCATTTTACTCGTCAAGTTAGCATAGAACGCAATTTTTATACAGTGGCTCATAATGAAATCCGGACGCTCCTATGCTAGCAATGTAAATTGTACTTTTTGAAAAGTCGCTTTTACAAAAATATTTTTCAGACATTTTTTGTAGATAATTTCATTCTCTTCACTTTTGTTTATATACATTTTTTTACTTTATCGCATCGTTTTCGACTGAGAGTGACTTAAAGCAGTCTCGAGAATGCTTTAAGTCATTTTCAGTTGAAAACGATGCGACAAAGTAAAAAAATGTATATGAACAAAAATTAAGAGAATGAAATTATCTACAAAAAATGTCGGAAAAATATTTTTATAAAAGCGAATTTTACATATTAAAAGAGTTTTCAAAAAGTACAATTTACATTGCTAGCATAGAAACGTCCGAATTTCATTATGAGCCACGGTATGTTAAAAATTTTGGTTTTATATTTTTAAATAATATATTAGGTGGACATTTTGATAAGGATGAAGAAAATATTCCACTAAGTGTTTTGAGAACGCGCTTGTTACTTAAAATGAAGATTGTAATGCACGAAAAACTGTTGGAACAAGGAATATTATAAGGAATATAATCGAATATTATTATACAGAGAACGAAATTCAGATTGATTCTGATCCAGAAAAGGAAGACGAGGATGAGATGGTTTCTTATACTTTCAATAAATCAAATTTTTATTTTTAAAATGTGATTTTATTATAAATTTTGTAAATACCGAAATAGTGAACAACCCCGAAAAAGTGAAAGGTCTTTGCCATATTTAATTCACTATTTCGCGACTCAACTGTATTCATTTTTTACCTCATTTACAATAAAATTGAATTATTTTCAAAATTGGAAAAAGTAGCAAAAATTTTAAAAATTATCAATTTTGACTGTAAAAAACTAGAGCTTAAAAGGTTGTTTTATGAGGAAATTAATGGCTCGACTGATCGATGGACTATATTTGGATCAGTTCAATAGAAATAAATGATCAAGAAAACGATTATCTAAATAAAAAAATCTATACCAAAAACTGAAAACTATGTTGGTTTGGTTAACTTTTAAAGAACATTCAGGTTTTTTGAGGGTGCATTTCCGAAATTATAAAAGCTGAAGCTTTTTTTAGTTTCTTTAATATAGCAGTAGAGACGAAACGGAAAATTGCATTTTAGAGTTTTTTCATGCAAAAGTACTTAATTTTTATATTGTAAATTTTTTAAAAGATCCGAGATCCGAGAATTCTAAAAAGTAGAAAAAATAAAATAAAAGTTTATGAATATGTTATATTTTGCTACTTTCAGAGCTCTTCGAAAATTTTTAAAATTAAAAAATTTCTACTAAGCAGCTTTATTTTCTGAAATCAATGTGACTGTGTTATTGTTACTGGTGACAGTAATCAATTTAGGAAGACTTGATGCTTTCAAAGGACGGAGACGTAATAATGAGGTTAGTCTCTCCCTGGAATCAAATTGGGTACCTTAGTGTTAGTAATTATATAATATTTTCTATTTGCGTTAGTTCTATATACAAAATTTATCATTTTACATTCATGCAAAGACAAAAAAAGTATATCAGTCTACCATGTTCTGGTACAGAGGTAGAAGCTGTGAGAAAGTCGTTAAGGAAGAATAAAGCGATCATAGCATTTAAAGTTAATCACCCCTTAAAAGAAACTCTCCCAAAAATAAAGGATGCTATAGAAAAGAAATAGAAAAACGGAATTTACAGGCTTCACTGCGAGGATTGCAAAATTACTTATACTTCGGTCAAACCGGTCGTCCATTTAGAACTAGGTCAAGGAAACAACGTATGGCATTGAAAAATAATACAAAAAAAACGAGCAAGTGAGCCTTACAGTACTCGGATATGATGTGTAACATCTGACATCTAACCTTGCTAGTAAGCAACATTATTATTTGAAATAATTAATAATTATAAATGATTTAAAAATCGCAAAGTAGATGGAACGGCATTACGTTATCTGTGACCGTAACCCCAATCTGCAACAGATGATACGAATTAAAACAATTTTATTAGATGAACCCTCACAGCGTTTTGCGTTATGTGCTTGCAACATAATTATATCATTCGATGATCGCGAGTTCGAACCTCACGTCGGAGAGTTTTTTTTAATGGCAATATAAATAATGTCTATGTATTCCGATAAAATAATTTTGGCGCTCTTTAGTCAAATCAAATAGCGCGCGCTTTTCTGGCTTCCTGTTAAACATTTCCGTCACATTTCACGAAATTACCCCAATAGCGAGCGGAAAGATGTTACACATAAAAAAAATAATAAAATTTACTCCTTTATTGAGGAACAGTATTATACGAACACCAAAAATGCAGGTGTTTTGGACTTGCAGGGCCGATTGGCATCAGTAGAAATTAGAAAAATTATGAAGATAAATCTCAGCAAGCTAATCAACCAACAATTAGAACAGATAGAAAAACTGATTATTAAAGTTTGTGTTGATCTTTCAAAGAAAGATAAATAATAAAAAAAAAGATAAATAAACAATAGGAAAATTTACACACGTTAGTATTTTTGTGAGCTCATTTACTTTTATTTCAACCATTGTATTGTAAGATTGTTTAATAGACCGAAACATGTTTACAATGTTCAATTGTTAGTTTTGACCGATTTTAACGATTTTTAGTACAAAGTAAGACGAAAGTTTGTTAGTTTTATTGGGTCAAATATGAATGCTTTTTACAAGATCACGACAAAATAAATATAATCAATTCAATTGGATGACCGTGAATATTAACCAGGAGAGTAGTATATCGTAAGAAAAAAAGCTTGTGAAATTATATTTACAGACCTCAATCTTTTTTCTTGTATACTTTTCATGCCGTCAGATTACCCTGGATTTGCCAGGACTACCTTTTAATTTTCAGGATTACTTCGGAATTCATAGAACTACTTTTAAAGCTGTATACCAGATTACCAGGGTGATTTACTCCTCGTGGCAATTTCTGTTTTTAAGTAAAATTCGGCTATAATTAACAAAATCTAGTGCATGTTGACAAACAATAAGTAGTAGATTTTAGGGCAGAACTCGTTTTTAATTAGGGACAATTGAAATAATTTAAAAAAAATAATTTTTAATTATTTAATGATAATTATTAAAATTAAATGCTAACTAATATTTAAAATGACAGATTTTCGTTTTTATTATAAAATCTAATGCCTCTGAACGAAATCAGCTGTTTAAATCTTTTAAGCTATAGTTATCTAGTTATATCCTGAAAATTATTCAGAAAATACACACAGTTAGTCAACAAAGTTATTAAACAGTGGAATAAATTTGAATAAATCTCTTGTATCTTCATTAATTATGAAAAAAAAACAAATTCAACTTAATTTGTATTTAACAAAACAATTACTGCGATTTAATAAATTACAATCTTGTAATATAATTGTTAGAAATATAGAACAATTTGTTGTCTTGATAGAAATCAAGATTATTGAGATTAATTAAATTAACCATTATATTTTATAGCGTTACTAAAGTCTTCGGAAACACGGAAAATTAGCAAAACTTTTGAATATTTTGCTAATTGAGTTTACGAGATACAAGTTCTCCAAAATCCTGCTTTTTTAAATTTTGCTGAAAAACAGTAGTTTTTAATTTTTTACTAAAATCATACTCCATTTCTTATAAATTGCCAAATTGAGCAAAAAAGTGATCAGTAAAAGTTCTAATTAAGAGAGTCTAATCGGTACAATTTATATAATTTTTACAAAACATTTTAATTTCTACGAGGCGTAAAAGAATACGTCAAAATAGCCAAAACTAATCCATCGAAACTAATTTTAACCACTAGTTATTCATTTATAATCTCTAAGTTAGAAACCATAAAAGTAATATTGTGTCTAATGTCAATTGGCATAAAAAAATCTTAATTTTTAATATCAAAAATTCCGTTTGCAGGTAATCGAATTTCTTTACTAAGCCACACAAAATAATGAAAAATGAAAGGTATTCAAATTTAACCAATAGTTAAAATTAACTATAGCTTAGTTTCGAGAGGCTTTGTGAAGAAAATACTATCTTCCTGCAAGGCCAGGTAGAATTTTTATTTTATTTGGAAATTTTATATGTAAATTTTATTTGGTGTACCACAAATTTGTATGGTGGACAACGGTCCACAGTTTATCAGTAAGGAATTTAGGAAACTCATGAGTGATCATAGTGTGAATCATTTATGGTATAACGCCTCTTATCATCCACAAGCCAATTTTGTAGAGAGATACAATCGAGTGTTGGGAACCGCTATCCGTTCGTACGTAAATGACAACCATCGTACTTGGGACGAGCACATTCATCGGATAGCTCATGCTTTACGTTCAGCTACTTACGAGGTGATGGGCTTTACTCCATCCTTTTTAAATCTAGGTCGTACGGTACCCGCAAGGGGGGTTATTATAGTCAAGTCAGAGATTTGGCGGAGGAGGACTTGTCTATTGCTAACCGTGAGAAGCTAGCTCAAGATATGAACTGTTTAAACGAGCTCTATGTAGATGTAATTAAACGCTTGAATGAGGCGTATAAACGTAATGTCTCACATTACAATCTTAGGAAGCGCACCATACACTTTAAGGTGGGAGATGCTGTGTGGCGTAGAAATTTCGCATTATCCAAAGCAGTGGATAATTTTTCTAGTAAATTAGCTCCCAAGTACATTAAATGTAGGGTTCGTGAAGTGACAGGTCCGTTAACATATCGCCTAGTTAACGAGAGAGGTAAAGATGTGGGTATCTTTCATGTGAAAGATTTGAAACAGCATCCCCAGGATATGATAGATGAGACGGACGTGAAGGGATGAGCAGGGGTGTAAGTCAAACATCTGACTTACAATTTTGTTGTTTTGCATTATTGTTTATTGTTTATTGTTTTGTCCTGTTTTTTTATTAATTTTCAAATTGTGAGCATGCCTTCTAAATTCCATTTTGCGACATCAGAGATTTTTATCTCATAGTACTAGAATCGTTGCTGTAGATTAGATTTGTTGATCCTTTTGGAATCGAGTTTTTTTAATTTTTTTGTTTCTTAGATCTTAAGTTTCTATGTTTCAAGGATGCTGATTGCCTTGGTCTGAAACGTTTTTGTGCAGCTGGGGGTGTTTCTCTAGATGCCCTTCGTGCTGTGTGAAATGGGTCCGATGTTGGTCCATTTCTTACCTAGCGCTAATGGCAAATGGCTAGCATTGCCTTAGTGTTGTTGCTGAGTTTTTTTGAGTTAGAGTACAGGTCCTATGCGGTGCTGTATTTCATTTGTTTTTTTAAGTCGATGCTTTTTGGCAAACCCAATTAAGTCGCATTTTTTTACATGACTATTTGAAGCGTTACGCGCTCAGTCATTTTTTGAGTTTCGCGCTTAGGCGGATGTAGAACGATACGTATATTCTAGAGAATTCTCACCTTTTGTTTAGTTTTTTTATTTATGGGTTATTTATGGTTAGGAAGTCTGATGTTTATCAGGACTTGGTCATGTAGAGTTTTTAGTTTCTTCTACAGTAGTAGCGGTAGCGGTTCCGACGACAGTACACACTTACACGTCAGAGAAGTGTAATGAGCTTTTTATTTGGAAGAGAGATCGTCTTAACCCGAGTCAGATATTTTAGGGGAGGGCTTTCACCTTGCGCACGTCACTGCGTTCAAGCTTAGCGCGACGCCTATGATTTTTTAAAAAGAACGAGTTTTGATAACGCTTTTGCTAGGCCGTTTTGATAACACGTTTGACACGGTTAAGGTGATATCTCGTCTGTAATTAGGTAAAATATTTTAAATTTTACATCGTTTTTTTATCATTTAATTATTTTAGGAAGCACCTTTTTTGTTATGTACTTTTGGATACACCAACTATTCCAGTAATATACGAATTAAAACGAAAATTACACGAATTTGAAATATTTTAATCACCACCAGTTATCATTATAATTTGGCTTGTGGCATTTTTGGATTAATTACGGGCGGAAATTTTCAACGCAGTTGAAGATTCTTCATTTTTCCTTACTTTACATCACGTATCGAAGTTGTGAATTCCAGAGTTTGTTCTTTTTGGTTCAAGTGCACGGGTACCGTAGACTTCCAAGCGTTAACGGCTCAACGTCATTTTTTTTCGAAGTTCCAGAGCTGGACAACGATTGCGATTACTTGCATCACTTCATAAGCTGTTGGTTTCCGTTAGGTGGAAAATTTTGTATTGATAAATTTTGTAATTCCCCGGGTAAGTGTTTTTTTTCTAACCCAACGAGCCACTTTTGCAAGCAGCTTTAATTTCTCATTAGACACTATAATATTTTTTTGAGTGTCATCATAGTTTTCATTGTTATTTAATTCTCGCTCTCGCTCACCGCAGAAAATCGGTACTGTCTTCCTGCAAGGGCAGGTAGAATTTTTATTTACACTGGCGCCCAACGTGGGGCCCTATTTTAGTGTTAATCCTGTAGGCTGGTTTCTCCGAGAGAGAGAAACTCGATTTATTTAAAAAATGTAGTCAATGTTGTGACTAAAACATTGTAAATAGATTTGTAAAAACTTTTTGTAATACAAATCTGTAGATTTTGTTATATCAATATATGATGATATATTCCATATTATATTATCTCCATCGTTCCCACATGGAATTCAATTTGTTAGAAAATGGCACTTATACGAATAAGTTCATTAAGGTAAGCGGGCATGTGAACCACTAACGGCAAACAAATCTGAAAACCAATTAAGTACGAAAAACGCCTATCTGAATTTTTGTTTGATATAGAAGGATATTAGGTACAGATAGAAAATTCAACAAATCAAGCGAGATTCCAAATAAAATTGAAATATTTTCAAAGATTTAAAAATACCTAAACTATTTCTTAAACAGAAATTTATAACAGAAAATATTAAATATTAACAGAAATATTTGTTGGCTAAGAATCGAATCGTACCTGTTTTTTTTTCTTCTACTTCTTTTGATTTCTTGCTTTTTTTCTTTGCTCTAGCGCCCCAATACGTATAATTTACTGCAGCATATTCGAGAAGAGCAGCGAAAACAAATACAAAACACATTACTAAATATATATCGATTGCTTTTACGTAGCTTATTCTAGGTAACGAACTACGTACTCCTGTACTTATCGTAGTCATTGTTAATACAGTAGTAATACCTAAAATAAATAGTTATATATTGCACAAGTGATGTAATGCGTCAGATGTAAAAGATTCCTACCTAAAGCAACTCGCGCACTCGTAGCTTCGTGGTTAATCCAAAAAGAAACCCACGATAGCATAACTATGAGAATACTAGGCAAATAAGTTTGAAAAACAAAATATCCAATATTTCTTTGCAACTTGAAAGAAAGTGATAACCTCTGGTAGGTTCCGGTTGCAAGTGTTTCTTTTCTATCGTTTGTTTCGTAACCTATTATAGTAAATTGTGGTAATTCTGCTTCTTCAACACCTCTGACGGGAGTTATTTTCCAATACATTACAACGTCGATCACCGTGTATCCATCTAAAAAGATTTTGTTTAGATCCTAAATTAAAATTAATTTTTTTTTAATAAATTTAGATTGTTTATTGAAAATCTCATATTTATATATTAAAAATGTCCACTTACAACTTTCAATTTCTACCGTGCAATTTTGCGAATCCAAAGGATAATAATGTAAATCCATCATGCAAGCTAAAGTCGTTGTGAAACGCATTCCATACGTAATAGCACCATCGCCATTCAGTCGTACTAATTTATTTCGTTCAGTGACATCATGTAAAAAACTGAAATTGAACGCAATATTATAAAGAATTACAATAAAAAGCAGACAACTTTAAACATTTGAACAATTATTGAATGTTCAAATATTCCCTCAGATACGATTCACCAAGAGATCAAACGCGATAATCATCCAAGTGTAAAATACGCTTCTGGTGTTTAAATAAATGTTAGATTAAATCAAACCTAAGTAATGCTCAATTTTGATCATAGAAGTTTCAGGAAATACGTAAATGTTATTTTAAATAATTTGAAAATGTAGTATATTAAAAAAATATCAAGCAGCAATAATTAAACTTTATCACCAAGTCAAATGGCCGAAAAACTAAGATAACACAAAAATGTGATTAAAGTAGATAAAAATTAATGAACTTATCCATTTAAAACTTTTTAATTTCACAAGTTAATAATTTATAATATATTAAAGCTAAAGTAGATAATATATTTCTGCATTTCGTGCACTTTTAACGCAATTTTCTGAAAAACTGCATCATAAGTACTTTAATACTGCCAAAAATGGAAATTGATGGAGTTTTTCTTTAGTTTTTCATTTGTAATGCTATTTTTGTTATCTGTTTACTAAAGCACAAGGGTGCAAAAACAAAACCAGTAAAATATAGTTTTAATGGTTTGCAGATTGAATTTCTCAAAAGAACACATTTTTTAAAATTTTTAACATTTTTAAAAATATTTAGTTGTGTGCACGGGATTTCGCGTCTTGTTTCGCGAATTTGTCTGGGGCTTAGAATTATAAACCATAAAGTCATCTTATAATAATATAAATTTGCAGCATGCAATCGAGTTATAAATACTAAATAAAAAATCGTAATTTAAAGAAAAGAAAAAACTTAAATCGTCTTGTTTTCACTACACTCTTGTAGGGTGCTACCCTTGCTAGATGCACAGTGCACAGATTAACCTTTTACGATGTCTTTATTCCAAAAGCGAAAATTATATTAAATTGTTTTTATAATTTATATCACGTAAAATTAAAAAGAACAAATAAACAACCTTAAATTTAATATTAAACTATTATTCTAACATTTTAATTAAATTTTGTGTAAATTTCCAATTTAAAACTTTTAGACCGGTAAACATCGACAGGGGTTATAGATATTTACTTAACCAATAAATCTGCTTTATCAATTATAAAAACCAACCCTTTGTAAAAAATTCTTTCTAGTTATGAAATTAACAACTAACTAAAAACTAATAAACACAGATGTCAATTCAGGCACTGACTTGATATAAGGAAAAATATTTTTGTATTAATATAAATATTAATTATTAAAAATAGTTAATATACATATTAATTAAAATTGTATTTTTAAATTAAAAACAAATTTCAAGTTCTTTTTTGAGATGAACTTCTGCCAATTATTTTAATGTATTTAAAGGGCCTCAAAAATTTTTAAGTAATAATAATACATAAACTTATAGAATATAGTTAACTTTTAAATTACTTAGAAACTTTTCTCATTTTGGTACGGAAAAATTAATTATTTTAACTCGAAATAAAATAAGTTTAACAAAAGAAAAAAATTGAATAATTGGTCAAATAGAGAAAATAATCTAAACCGTTAAAAGCTTTCTAAATAAATTATATAGGGTGGTTCACCGAAAATGAAACACGTATTTTGGTATTTTTTCTTATTTGTTAAAAAAACTATCAAAAAAATCTACTACTCCTGGAAAAAGGATAAATTAAGTATTATTATGTATAGGGCAATTAGCTATTGCCGGTTAGAGGCGAATTTTACCCTAAAAATTATAAATAGTCATGTGGGAAAAATTCTGAGCTATATTTGTGTCGAACCTGAGTTCAATATAATTCAAATTGCTATTTAAGGAATAATGAATTTTGCTTTTAAGAATTTTAAATCAGAGGTGAATAATATTATCCAAATTTTATTTCTAACGTTCGATTTTTCTGATGAATGAATTTTTTTTTCAATGTGATACAATCGATCGTTTTTCTATAACGATTTTTATAGTAAAATTTACCTCTATTTTGGGGATAATGTTAGGTAAACGGCAATAGCCAACAATTTTTTTTCTTTTCCAATGGACCACCCTGTATGGTCCCGATAGCAAGATAGTTAAAATAAATACTTTTAATTTTATTATCTCAAGTAAGCAAAAATTAAAATTCATTGATTAAAATTAGTGATAAAATTAAAATATGCTGAAAATTGGGTTAAGTGATTTCTTTGTACAATGTGACAACAGTGGGATCAACACTTTTCGAGTCTGGAAGATTTTATCGTAAACAAAAGAAAAATTTAATAAAACGCACTTTATATTTAATTTCCTTTCCATCACTTCTATTAATTTCCTTTCGAAATTGTAACAACAAAGTTACAGAAATTACCTATTTTTATCGTTGGCGAAGAACGTATCCGGAACCCAAATTTTCTCTGCAAAATCGCCCGATAGGGTTAATACTTCTTCGTCGTTACTGAAGGCCAAACGTTCGTCTTTCCAATATTGGTTGAGATACATCGTAATCGTGTAATCCTGAAAACAAACAATTATTAGCATCCAAATCTAAAAATATATTAGTTGAGCGAATTTTACATCGAAAATTTTAATGTAAACCTGCGTAATCGTGCTTGTAAGAAGAAGGTATGTTATCTGCAATTTATATTGCACGGAAATAGGAAAACACGCTTCTTATACTTGATCAAGGGTGCTCTGAATTATCGTGCATCATGTAAGCAGATAGTGGCTAAAACTAAATTAAGGACGAGCGAGGAACCTATAACGTATAACCCCCTTACTATCTGAACAAGTATCTAATCCTTATTAATGTCCTATACTGTACATTTTCCACTCGATACATGAAATACGTAATTCAAATTTTATAAACGATTTACAGGCCCATTAGCGTCCCTTCAATATAGGTAAGCACATTTTAAATTTACATACATAAATTATTAAGTCAAAAATTTAAAACGGAAAGTTTTTAGAGTAGCACTTCCTAATTATTAAATAATTTATGCCTTCGCAAAATTTCAAATTAAAAAGGAATTAACGGTTTACGAATAAGAAAAACTCATTAAACTACTTCGAAGCTTTAAGCTGTGATATAAATAAAGTTGCTACATTTTAGTTTGAAATGAAATTTTCCTTAAAGAAAATTCCATTCCAATATGTTTTGCTGTTTATATGTTGCGGTATAAATCGTTAAATAAAAAATAGTTCAAAATAGAAGAAGCATCAGTAACCCTGGTTCAGATTTATCGCAAAATGCTTGAACCATTTCCACCAGACAACCATTTTATTTTGCTTAACAGACACTGAAAAGAAAATATAAATTACTTAGGGGTTATTTTTGATGTTTACGAAAACGTTTCGTATAAATATTAATTAGTAGCTGCTTTGTAAATTTACGAAATTTTTAATAAGTTAATGTAATTAAATTTTAATGAGAATATACTGATGATAATGTATCAAATACCTACAAAGTAAACAATGTTTTAGTTTATTACTATTATTATTTCTAATTTCTAAGAGAAATTTAGTTTTACTTTTTTGTAATCAAACCTAACAAAACATTAAAATAATTAAATTTTAACTGTTAAGTAAAGAATACATACTACAAAGGAAACATAATATTTAAAAAACACTAAAATGACAATAATTTACATTTAACAGGGTTGAACTTAGAATATTAGAATAAAATAGAATTCTGAAAAAATTACGCTATAGAAATGATAAAAATTACTTAAAAATAAAAAAACTGTAACGTAATATAAAGGTTCTTATTTCACGATTATTTTCGATCATCAGTCATGTATAACAGTAAAAATAACAAAAAGTGAGAGCAAATATACCAAACAAAATTGAAAAAATTTTTAAATTTTAAAAATCAAGAAATTAAGCAAACTTTAAATAAAATGTTGTGCTTACCAAATAACCAAACTAAATGAAAATTTCATTTAGACACGTGAATTCATTCATGAAAATAATCGTGAAATAAGAGCCTTTATGTTATGTTACAGAGTTTTTTATTTTTAAGTAATTTTTATTATTTCTATAGCGTAATTTTTTCAGAATTCTATTTTATTCTAATATTCTAAGTTCAACCCTGTTAAATGTGAATTATTGTCATTTTAGTGTTTTTTAAATATTGTTTTCTTTGTAGTATGTATTCTTTACTTAACAGTTAAAATTTTATTATTTTAACATTTTGTTAGGTTTGATTATTTTAACATTACATACTACTAAATACCACAAAAATACTTAAAACTTTTTTAAGTTATTTTCTATTTACTTTTTTGTAATTAAAAATTAATAAGAATTGAAATTACCAAAATCTTAATTTATAGTTTCCATTTATTTTTTATTATTATATTTTAGGTCGGGATTTTAAAATTTTTAATTTTATTTTATTTTGAACACATAAATTTGTATTATGTATTTGTTATAATTTTAGGCTGCAGATTAACAAATGTGTAAATTATTCTACGACTTAGAATGCTTTCTGCGTCTAAACTAATAAAGATAAATAGTATATTGTGGTGTTTCAAAATGATTGGGACTCACCCTATGCATTTTGGTGAAATTTTGGCTTTAATAATTAAGTTGTAACTTTGTAGGATTTGCTAGGTGGGGATCAATCAGACGAAATTTGTAGCTTCTTTGGCCGACAGCGGGTGCGAAATTTTGTATGCCCGCTGAATTTGATTTTTGATATGAGATTTTGCTGTTTTGAAATTGTGAGTAGTATTTTGATTTAGTTAAATAAAGTGATTTGATGCGAATGCATTATTGCGTGATTTTAAAATTTTGATATTTGGATTTTTGGATAATTTTTGATGAGTTGCTACCGAGCGGTAGTTGATTATTTGATTGATTAATTTGGAAGAAGAATATTTCGAGTAAGAAATTCGATTTGTATTTAAAATTGGAAAGTTAAAATTTGCATTCGTAGGAACGAATGGTGCTATTGATAAGCGGGCGATTTGGATAAGGTCGGAATCAAAAACAAGATTCCTTGCTTTAAAGAATACTACTTTTGAATTGGAATTATTTTTATATTTTGAAGAATTAATTTTGGAACCTTTTGACCCTTGAAAATTCCCAACTGCTCCCGCAAATCAGGGTTACCTGAGCAAATATAAGTATGTGGAATTTTTCTACGAAAATACCACATCAATATGTATGCTCTCGGGAACTTTTTTGTAGAAAATTAAATTTCCTACAACATTGTTCCTATGAATTTTGTCGTATTTGTTATGGTTATCTCAACGTTTCGAAGATAATATCCTGAAATTTTATTTTTTAAAGTTTTTTTCAACTTTTTGAAGATAAGCATTTTATATCTCTCTCTATAAATCGGTTTAGAACGTTTCGCGACGTTGTCAGATGGCTAGTCTTCATTATTTCTAGGATTTTTTTAGTAAAGAGTGACAGCGAACTAACCTTACGTCTGAAATCCCAAAATTTGGAAAACCTTTGCCTTTTCTATAGCCCACAGATCGATATTAGACTTTAGATCGCAGCAGTGTATCCAACGCGACGAGAATTTCAACTTGGTTTCCAACTTCCCTCAATCGGCTAATAGCATTATCATTTACGAAATGTAAGATTATATTATTTAGTTTATTTAGTAACTATTATTCAACAGGTCCCAGGTAGTAGATAAATAGTTGATTTTAAAACTGGAGGGAGACAGCTTTGATTTCCAGTTGCAATAAAATTATTTATGCCATGGTTTGGATTCCACGTTAAGCCTGCAATATTGTAATTTGAATTTAAATATAACAGGCGCGAAATTTTAAATTTAGTTCATCTTTGTTTGCTCTAACGTAAAACGACTTGGCATCACTGGTTTTTTTTAAAGCAACAGGATGTTGATATCCGTTAGAAAAAAGGGACTGTTAAGATTAAAGGTAGGTAGAAAGCCCCTACGTTTTTGACCATCGGGGAGGAAGGTGGATTTAGTGCGAACAAATGTTTTAAAAGTTATTCAATAATTGAATTTAAAATTGTTTAAAATATAATTTAGTTATCAACAAATTTAAAATACGTAAGTTTAATACATTTATTAATTATAATCTTTTTTTAAATAAGGACAGGATGGAGTGTTAGAATTTTCAAGTTTCAATTTTGGTAAATGTGAAGGAAGTTGTTTTATTAATAGGAAGGTTGATAATGTTCTGAAGGGAAATATACAGGGGGTTAGAATAATTAGCTTAAGGGTATATTTAAAAGGGACGTGGCGCATTCTAAAATAGCGGTCATTAGTAATGAAATATTTGGGTATATTTAAAGGAAACTTGGTACATTTCTGGGTGGCTATTTTCGGTTAAGCTATTTGGGCTTGGTGATTTCTTTACTATATATTTGAATTTTGTTAATATGTGTACAAGGGTTTGATATGCCTGTTCCCATACGGTAGTATCGAAAAAAAATGGTCCCCTCTGCGTTCAGAAGATCATTTATAATTTCAAATATCTCTCAATGAGATACGAGTAATAATTATTTAACATGTTTAGTATTAGTTAAATATTTCTTTTTACAGGATTATTTATGCTTATGATTTATATAAGCTTCCGACGATTCATATAAAATATGACATAATTATTTAAGATATGACTATCTACTTTATACGACGATTTAAAATTAAGGATGTTACATAATTAATTGGGGGCGTACCAATTTAATTATTAAGGTGTGATGATGTGTCGAGGGGTATTAGATCTATAAAAGATTTTAATTGGTTATCGAAATGCATATACAAAATGTTACAAAGATTTTGATTGGTCGTTACAAAAGGATAAACAATATTTGATGTTAATGGGGGAGTTACTTATCGAACAGTTATTTAAAATCATATTTCAAATTAAACGTGTGCTGAATTAAATGATATCAAGGAGATTAACTTTGCTGGTAAATTGGTTGTTGGACTACCTTTTTCTTTTCGGTCAAATAAATATTCATCGTTGAACCGAATCCTGTGTTTTATTTAATTTGTGTGTACTAATTATTCCTTCAGGTATCCTGTCAGTCGTTCCGCCACTGACATATATAAGTTTAGGTGAGCGGTTAAATGAGGTAAACAAGGTAAAGACGTTAACATTCAAAGAACCATCCGCAGATTTAGAAGGACTTGTAAGTGTTACTACGAGGGGATCACAACGTGCGAGGTTTGTTTGACAATCATAGCTTTGGTTTGGTTTGTAACTTTGATTTGAGAAGGCGGTAGTTCAAATTGAAGAACCAAATATTACAAGCCCAAAGTCATAATTTAATTATAATCAGCAAGTAACTCATGAAACTTGAACATGCACATTCATGACTTTCAATGAAATAAAACTCTCAACTGCTCAATTGTAGATGCAAAGCTATTCATACAACAAAATTATTAATAATATTATTAGACGATCGATGCACGTATTAAACGATCGTTAGTGGTTTCTAGTTGCTCTCATTTTTTCTCTATCGTAGTCGTAAACCACTATGCCGAAAGAGAAAAGTAGGCTACCAAGAAAATATTTGAAAACTTTCTAAATAGTATTTCCATCGAAAAGTTTCTTTTATAAGTTGCTCTTAAACTTTACACACATTATTATATACTTACTTATTGTATTACATATGTTTTGTATTATTTTACAGATTAGTATATGTGTTTTATCTCAACTATGTAAATAATGCAAACTTCTATTGACGTAATAAAAAGTACTCTATTATACTAAGTAAATTTAAAAATTTTATTATTTAATGTATGTATTTGTATACCCAACCCAAACATAGCGAAGCATTAAGAGGTTAATGGGGTTAGTAGAACCTAATTTGTAGGACATCCTACAAAAAATATTTTATAATAAAATTTCATCAGAAATTTTTTTTTTAGTTTATTTAGTTTTTACTCTCTACCTTCCACTATCCAAAAATTAAATAAGTTGTCTGGTTTTGGCATTGCAAAATGCCTTGAAAATGACAAAAAATTCTTAGAAATTAAAAAAAAATTATTTAATGTACGTAATTTAATCTGTCAAAATTAATTAAACGATTATTCTGACTATAAAGTGCCATTCTCGTCCAATTAACGCTACCCAAATTACGTAAATAATTAAGAACTTAATTATTACTCTGAACCCACACATAAGTTTTGATGTACTTTAACTTTTTTTAATCGTATTGTGATAATTTGCATAGCATAGTGGTAATTGAATGAGAATGGCACTTAATACTTAAATTCAACAAAAATAAGAAATTAATAAGGTATTTCGTCATAGAAATTCAATCGCTGCCAATTTTAATATTCAAAAATATTCATTCGGTTGTGCTAATTAAGTTTCGACAATTTGACTTTCAAAAATCTAACACCGGTTATTTGCTCCCTGGAAATTTGATCCCCTGGCAATTTCACACCCGGTAATTTCACTCTCGACAATTTAAAACCTCCAAAAAAAAGCTTTTTGGCAATTTCACTTTTCACAATCTAAAACTTTAAAAGAGCATTGACATAAAACCAACGGCATTCGCACATTCTTAAAATAACTCTTGTTTAGCGAATTCCAATATTTTCTAATTTATAAAAATAAATTTTAGTGCCCTTTTTTTCCTTTCAGATGCTCTTATTGTCGACCGACCGACCAATTGTCGGTTTCTAAAAGTGTCAGCTTAATAGAGAGATGTTCGCTTTGTTAAGAAAGAGCTTACTGCAGTATTTTTTACTTATTGTAAAATTTCGGATCCAAAAGTTTAATTTAAATAATCTTTTGTATTACGAGTTTAATATAATTATGTAGATAATATTTTTTGTTTGTTACTAAAATAAAATAAAGCAACATAAAAGAAATTAACCTAACCTAACTTGATTCTAACCTTTTTCTTCCCAGGGTGAAAAATTTTAGTGAATCAAAATCCAATTTCTAAAAATTTTAGTGAGTGCCAAATTACACAAAGTCAAATTGCCTGTATAAATTTTCCGGGAGTCAAATTACCAAAAGTACAATGTACAATTATTTTATTAATAAAACCAAGATAAATTGGCATCAAAATTATTTTCAAAGTTTTTTAAAAATTAAATATAAAATAGTTTTACTTTAGATTATTCTACAATTTAAGATCATAGATTAACCAACGAAGATTACTGGTTAATTATTCTTAACTTTTTATTTTATAAAAATTTCGACATTTGGTTAACTTGCACATAATTAAAACATTATTCAATTCTTTAAAATATTTTATTTTGAATTATTTTCATTTTAATCTAATTATTAAAGGAAAGGAGGTAACATGAGGAGGTAACGAAGAGAAGTGGGAAAACTGGAAATACTGAGAGCATGGCATTTCTCTAAAAATAGACAATAATAACGAGTAGCGTCATCTTTAACTTTAATTGATCGTTAAATATATTATAAAATTTAATAAAAAGAATATGTTTAGTAAAAAAATTTAGTTGATTCAATATATTATTTTTTCTGAACAGAGAAATTTTTTACATCAACAAATAAACTCTTTTGATGCTTTGTGATACTTTTACGCAGTGTTATTATTGAGCTTCGTGTACATAGACCATTTTACCACCTGGGACGAACTAGTATATATGTTCTAATTTGTCTTATCTGTTATCCTTTCTACCTTGCGAAGCAAAGTAGATACAGTTACATTACTTTATTAATTATAACCGAAGATCGAACTATTCTATGATCCATTTATCTTATTTGCGTAGTAAATCATTTCTGTGATGTACCGAATTATTTTTAAACTAACAAAATGCTTTAACAATTTTAACACATTTGTCAATGTTTCTTTACATATTATTGGGAATATCAAATTTTTCTACTGAACACATTAGAAATTAGATTGATTTTTTGGTTAATTGTTTCTAAAACATAATTAACAATATATCCTTATCCTTAAAATCAAAACTCGATCAATCGCGGCGATCGTTTTACGAAAAAGTGTCGAATAAAAAGGTTAAATTTATATAATAATTTCATTTTCATTATAGAGTAACGCTACAATCCAGAGTGGGTTTTGGTTGACCACTACATTATATGAAGGATTTTCAAGGTAGATTACCTCGGTAGTTTGCCATTACCTGCCGTGGAAGGACGGTTAGAATAAAGTTGTTGCTCCAACTCGGGCTCGAATCAGGGATCTCGGCTTAGTAGTCAAATCACTTGAGTATCAGACCGTAACCGTTATTCTCTTTGATGTCATCATACAACCTAATATTATTTATCACATTTTATAATCATCAACTTAATCATAACACAAAACTAAACTGCAAAAATTATTTATAAAATTATTTGAAAGAATACTATTCTTTCAAATCATTTTTAGTCAAGCCAATCACTTGTTATAATATTACAAAATTTTTACAAATATTTATAAAATATTACAAAAGTTTTTAAATTTTATCATGAAACTTATATTTTTGACCCGTTTATTATTTTTACTTTCTGCCATTATCTTCTCTTTTCTAGCATTTACAACCGAATTTCATTTTTACACTGAATCCTTTCAATTTCTTTGCCTTTGCAGAGTTTCAGTTACTTTATATCCTTCCAGAAAACGGATGTCTACTCTTTTCAGTTTTCTTGTACTTGATCTATTCACTTAAATTTTCACACTATTTCCAATTTTCAATGTATTTGTTTCTATCTTTTTCTGTCTGATATCACTTTATTTGCAATTGTTAAAACATTATTTTAGTTTGATTCTCCTTTCTACTATGTATAAGCATTTCGTTAATTTTTTTATGTGACCTAAAACACAACATTTTTTCAAAGTAAATTTTATTTGATTATTTTATTTTTACAAATATTTTTTACGAAAGACATTTTCCGCTCTTTTTCGTGTTTCTTATTGCCAATTTCTCACATCGTATTGAAACCTTTCCTGTATTTTTCTTTCATTTATATTTCAGGTTTTATCTATCTTCTAATTAAATATGCTTTTCCCATGACCATTATATTATATCCTGGTTGTAACTTTTAAATTTACAAATTTTTACTCGGAAAATTTTTTGAGTGCTTCTATTGAAAAAGTATCCAATCCAATTAATTTATTTATGAAATCTAATTTAATATTATTTCAGCTAGGAATGTATTTTTCGTAAACAATATTATGTTTAGTAAAATTACTAATTTGTAATTTCCAACGCAAAATCCGATTTTGACCACTCTTCTAAGAGTGACCGCAAATAAGCTTGTTTGGCGACGATGAGAACGATTTTTGCATTACGCTACATTATTTTGCTGCTTTATAGAAATAAAAAATTAACAGATTAACAACAATTTAAGTTAACAGGATTTTCGAAAATTTTAAATATTAACAAAAAATCATTGATTTAAAGGAAACTAATTAATAATTATTATATTTTAGGTAGTTATTTTTAAAATATAAATTAATATTCAAATGAAATTATTGTAAAACAGCAGTTTTTTTGTTAAAATATAAAAACGAAAGATTCGAAGAATTTTTAAAAATATGTATGTTATGTGAATTGCTATGCGTTGAGCTTAAACGCAAGCTTTTAAAAGCTACGTTGCGTAGTTTAGTTCTTAAACACGTTTTGATAGAATTGTTGAAAATTAAGTCGACCTTCCTTGCTTTTGCTTCACTAACGTAATCTCTTAAATGTATTCTCTTTATACCCCATAATTGCATTTCTTAATAGAATTCTTGTGGTAATGAATTTGAAAAGTTAACTGAAAGGTAAATTTACCTACACGATCGTTTATGTTGTCTTTAACAGACATTGGTATTTGTTTGGTATTAATCAAAATTAACTGGGGCAAAAATCTTATTAAATGATTCCAAATTCTCTAGCATGAGCAATCAAATAGCTTTGAACAGCTTAAACTGATTTTAACTATGTACATATTGTGTACCTACGGTATTTGGCGATCTATATCATCACTTTTGTCTGCTCTATGAAAATAAAAATATACAAACATGAAACTGTTAATGAAATAATTAGCATTTCTATAATTTTCGATTGAAGTGTTAATTTTTTAAATGCCAATTTTAAAAAATATAATTTTTGTAAATCCCACAGTAATTAAAATTAATAGTCACTGCAAATATTGAAACCTCTATGAAATGTACGAAGGAAAATTAAAATTTACTTATGCTCGAGATTTTCTCAATTTATCTCATTTCATTAAAAAATTTGAATGATTTTGTAAAAACCGAAGTCCTATTTGGCATTAGCACCACAAACATACCCTAAAATTTTAAATGGTTTTTAATCGCATAAATAAAATTTTTTGTAATTAAGATTGTTGAATTGAATGCTTTCCTTTGATAATAATTAAAAGCGTTCCTTTACAATCAAGTAAGTTACTTTTACATTTAATTTTGAGACGTTTACAAAGTAAAATATTTATTAAACGAATTAGGTAATCTTATACCTCATAAAGTAAATATTCATTAACATTTTCTAAATTTATCTATCCGTTACTACTTAAATGGATGAAATACAAATTAGTCAATACTTTTGCGAAACATCTTGGCAATGTCTTCGCACCATTTCTAATGGAAATACCACCAGAGGCAGAAAAATTTTTACATCAGTTCGTAGAAGCACGGTCAAATGGACCTTCCCATTAAGCTCATAAAAGTAGCAGAAGTCAAATCGTGCACAATGAACAGCATCAATCCAAAGAAAGCATCGAGGTACGATCAAATAACAGGAAGAGCTACGACCAGTAGGAATGTTCTTAGATTGAGTTACTTCCTTTTACAATGGAAAGTGGCCCAAATAATAATTATGATACCAAAATCCGGAAAAACCATGAAATGATCTAGTCTCTTGCCTGTTCTATCCAAGGTATTTAAAAGAAACTTTTGTGGTTAAGTTCAAACCACTCTTTGAAAAAAGCCATTTAACACCCGACTATCAATTTAGATTTCGACAGCTGGAGTTGTTAGGAGGATTAGAGAAGACTTGGAACATAAGCGAACTGCTCGGCGGCATTTTTGAACATCTCACAGGCGTTTGATAAGGTGTGGCATGCAGGATTGGTTTACAAAATCAAGAACAGCTTACCTCATTCATATTGTCAACCACTGAGGTATGATTTGACAAAGAGACACTTTCTCGTAAAGTGCGGGGACGCATATTCCACCTTGGTTCCCATAGTATCTGGTGTATCACAAGGCAGTGTGCTTATTCCATTCTTGCATTTACATTCTATATACCTTTGATCTACCAACTAGCACCAACACCAAAATAGCCACCTTCGCGGATGACACTGCAGCAATAGCTTCACATTAAGATCCAGGCGTGCTTCTACATTCCTACAAAAACACCTTGACGAAGTGGATAACTAGTTTAAGATGTGGCGAATCAAAGCTAACAGCACAAAATCAACCCATATTACAATAACATGTCCGATAGTCTTGTAACAATTATTTGCATAACTGTTTTCCGCGACCCTTAACTATCGATTGCGCCTTAAGCCCATGGTGGGCATTCTTCGTTTCTTCACGCACTCTCCTAGGCGCAGCTTTGGCTCGTTACCAACTTTGCGCGTAAGCGATGAACTTCATGTTGAATCGTGAAGTAAGATGGAGGAATTTTTATAAGTTATCATATTTGAGATAATCGCAATTGCGCAAGGGTTCAGTTTTGGAATTTAACCTGAGGCGTGAAGTAAAAGTGATTGCCAGCAAAGTTAACGTCGACATTAGATGTAAATTGAATGAACGCGTGTTCAACCTTTAAAACGACGAGAGGGTCGTATTTGATTGTCTTGCCATCTTTGAGTCAAAATCCACGATTTACTGTGTTGTGTAATAGTGCTAGGTGCTTCGATATTGGTGCACAGAGTGATTTTTTGTTCGAGCTCATTGATCTCATCATCCTCCGACTGAGCAATCTAGCAAGCTACTGGTTTTCCAAGCAGCGAGGTGAAACGACGCGTCCATATATTTGTCTTCCGTTTGGAAACACAGAAGGTTTTGGTGGTGTAACCACTGTCAAAAGAGATCTTGTAAACGTATCTGAGCGCTTGGGTAATTATTTTTTTATACTGCTCATTTCTTTTTGTGTGTGGTTTATTGGGAACGTATTTAGTTCCGATTAGTAGTGCGACGTGTTCGTACGCCACATTTTAGCTGCCCCATCAAAATTTGTAAATTGAAAATTGTTGCAATAACGTTTATAGTAGATTGTACCTACGTATGTTTTTATTAAAAGATTTTAACTATCGGTATTTTTATTTGCGAAACTGGAAGCAAATTTTTCTTTTTAGGATTCACGCTCTGTGCTTCCGTATTTAATAGGAGCTGGTTTTTTTCTATTCTAGACTTCATCACACAATTACTGGAAAAAGATCGATTCCAGGTGTGGTGAGGAGTTTATTGCTTTAAAATGGTAAAAGTTATTAACATGTGATAATATTTATATTAAAATTGATTTTTACATGTTAGATGAAATTGAAAATAATTAAAATCCATAACTTACATAAAATTGTGCAAAAACTATTTAAATGAATTAGTCTGCGACACCCTGCTATAACTTGGTGTTTCGATTTTGGCTTCAAGTAGGTATAATTTTTATTTTTATAAATGTCAAATAAATTTGACACTTAATCAGATTTGAATTTTAATTTAAATTTAGGTTTTTTTTGGGGGTTAGTTTAGTTTTCCGGTTTAGAATTTTTCAAAATAAGTTTTTTTTTTTTATTCATTTTGGCTTCAAGTAGGTATAATTTTTATTTTTATAAATGTCAAATAAATTTGGCACTTAATCAGATTTGAATTTTAATTTAAAAGCATAACTTTTCGATAATTTCTAGATTTTTCCAGGTTTGCCTGATGAGATTCCGAAAATCGAAACACCAAGTTATAACAGGGTGTCGCAGACTAATTCATTTAAATAGTTTTTGCACAATTTTATGTAAGTTATGGATTTTAATTATTTTCAATTTCATCTAACATGTAAAAATCAGTTTATTGCTTTAGTAAAGAATAATCTTATTACAGTCTCACTAAACAACATTCTGCTTCCGCAAAGTAAGGAAGTCAATACATCAGTGTTCATCAGGATAGACGACTGACATGGACAAAACACATTTAGAAGAAACGTTTGCAACTGAGCCTTATCTACCGCAAGGTGTTCTGGTTAATGAGTAGAAATTCCAACCTCAGCATAGAAAACAAACTTCTAATTTATAAAGCCATCATCAAACCTGTGTATAACATATTATGCAATACAGTTGTAGGGTTCCGCTAGTGAATCGAATATTTGGAGATTACAGAGTTTCCAGTCTAAAATATTGCGGACGATTTGCAATACACTTTGGTACATACCAAACGAAGTCATACATCGTGACATGTGTATGGTCACGATCAAGGAAGAAATTGCATCCAGAAGCAAAATATCCCAACTCCGACTTGGGAGTAGGACGTTTAAGTGCACCACAAATTTCAAAATTCAAAAATTTACATGTATTTTAGATACACCTTTTAACACGGGTGCATCATAGGCCGTTGTTGAGTTAGACAAAAAAATGAAACAGACCCTTCGGACGCCTTCGGCGCCTTTCGGGCTTGTTTTATTTTTTCACCTGACACATAATAATTTAAATATATCCCCGTAGAATGGCAGAACTCGCAAAGAGTGGAACTCAAAGCCATAGAACTCGTTCGGGTGTCGACCGCAATTGACAACAACATTAAGTGTATATCAAAGCATACGTACCGTCAACAGAAATAATACCAGGGGCTCAATGTGCGAGTTACCGCGGCGCAACTCAAGAGATCGGGGTGTATCATATTACATTTGCCTGCTTTTAGTAACTTAGATCAACAATCCTCAAAAATTTTTGTTGCATTATACTCAGAAAATTGTCTTCTTTCCTATAGTGTAATTGAAATTTTGAAATTCGTGGTGCACTTAAACGTCCTCCGACTCAACTCTCATCTAAACATATTGGCTTCCGATTTTCTTATCGCCCCCAATATTAAAGAAGATTAAAGAGACTTGACCGTCTAGACCTGCCCAGCGAATCTAGTTAATTTAAAGACTTTATTTGTGTTCATAATAAAAACAATGTAAATGTTTTTAGCAGTCATTATGAGGCTTACCGATGGGTCAGCTTTATCCATGCCATTCTAGAATGTTAATAAAAAAAAAAAATACAAATTAAGTGTAAATTTACTTAATTTTATTGCGACAGGGCTTTCATAGCAATGCTAAGCATTTTCGGAATATATTTTAGTTTATGATAATCTGTTAATTTTGAAATTTAAATTAATGATTGATGATGAAGTTTAGGACAATAATAAAACAAAATAATAATAATAACTGTAAAAAGCCCAATACTTCATAATTTTCTTCAAATCAACTAAAATATAACAGTTACTTGAAATTGCATTTGCTTCACATTTAAAATTATTCTTAAACAAATAATTAGAATTATCAATATGTAAATCAAGAAGAGTATTTTACATATTTTAATTGACTTTTGTAAATGTTACAAGTTGAAACTTTTAAGTGTGTTTAAAATTTAACATGCATTTAATTTATAGAATACTATGCACAATTAAAATACTTTTAAGAGAAATTTATTACTAATCTGTAATAAATTAAGATATTAAAATTGTACGTAAGTGTGCTGATTGAACTTAGGAATAAATCTTATGTACAAAATAATTGATTTTTAATATTTTGAGTAACGCGTGCAAAATAATCTAAAGGTCTATGTTATATGTAACACAATAATTTTTAAGTTTTTATTATTAAATATAAAATTTTTAATTTTAAATTAATTATTAAGAAAAGAGCGATAAGAAAACTTTGAATTTCAACAAATTCAAAAATTTTTAATATCTTTTTAGTTGACCTTTAAAACTAATAAAGTCTTAATTAATATTTTTCATTATTTTTTTGGAGTGTAATTTTATCTTTCCGTTTTTTATTTGGGGGTTGTAATAAATGTTGTTTAATTTAATTTTCCAGAAAATTTAAGTAATGCAAAATTATTCAGGTTTAAACATAGAGCTTTATAAAATGGAGAAATTCTTTATCAAAACACGTGCGGCGTGGCCCATATTCAATGTTTCTTCCAGTTTTATAGTACAATACAAAATTTAATTTTATTGAAAATTTACAAAGTAAAATTTCAATCTTGTAATTAAAGTAATTCTTATGATATTAAAATATTGAGTATTAATTACATTTTTTTACCTTATTTTATGTTCACCTGCTATTTTTATTTTTATTTGTAATTTTTGGGGACGGTTACGGTTTGATGCTTAAGTGCTTCGACTACCAAGCGGAGATCTTTAGTTCGAGCCCGAGTGGAGCAAGAACTTTAATTTTTAACCGTTCTCCATCGGCGGGTAATGGCAAACCACCTAGGTAACAACATGCCTCGAAAAACTCTTCATTAATTGAAGTGGTTACAGCCAAAACTCACTGTGGGTTGTAGTGCTAGTTGTATATTTTTTGTAATTTTATTTTTTAAATTAGTGGTGAAGTGTAATTACACCCAAACAGCAGGTTATTTATGAACTCAATCCAATCTGGATTTAGCAAAAAACTTTTTTAACGGACCTTTTTTTAAATGAATAACTTTCTCACTTTTATTCTTTGTTAATTGGTTTTTGTTTTATATTTAAAGACATGATCTTTTGGATCATTTGTACCAGAAATTATCTAAATAAATGGCATATTAACTAAATTGCAATTGGCGCTTATCAGTACGATTCGGTTTCATTGGCTATCGCAGCGCAAAGCGACGTACTAGACTAGACACAAACTTTGAATTCGCTGAAGTTATCTTGAAACAGAACGTCATTTACAACACTCATAATACTAATTAATTTTTAAATTTTTAATGCAGCTTATGAAAGATCGTTATTTCAGCTACAAGCTGGCATAAACGAAATTCTAATTAATTATGCGGTTTCGGTGTAAAAAGCTTATTAAAGCATTTGTTATTAAATCATGTTAAAAATTATATCATATCGTTCGAAACATTATTCTTTTTCCATTACTAAAAGAAATTTTGCTAAAAATAGAATTATTTCTTATTGAAAAGTTATATGTAACTTGAAAACTTTCAGTAAATTTGTTATAAAGATTTGGGGGTTTTCTAGGTCCCTGGTTATAATTTTTAAAATAGAATAATAAAAATAAGAACAAAATGAAATGTATTTCAAACTTCTGTTGTACTTTCGAAAAAGTTGGAAATATTAAGATAAATTTTCAAGATAGTTGTGGCTGGATGGAACTGAAAAATTTAAATATTTATGACTAAAATAGGCTGTTTTGTCGATACAAAACCAAACTTTTAAAAAGCTGTAATTTCTTTCAGAAATATTCAGAAATAAGTAAAAACCAATCCAAAATAATTTTGTCAGCTCAAATCAGTCATTTATAAAATATGAAAAAAAACTGAACATTTTGCAAATTTAAGATCTATTTTATGTAATACGGCTGCGGTGCGGCGCCCGGAAATTTAATGATAACAAATAATGTTTTTGTACGGAAATCACAGTAAATTATTTGATTATTAGTCGTCAAAACAAAAATATTTATTATTGTTATATAGAAAATAAACCTTTACAAACCTATTAAAACAAAATTTTAAATACGCTTATCTACGAAAACACAGCTTAAAAAAGAAAGAAGAATATGAAAACCTCATTTTATGTCGATCAAATTGTCAAAGATAAAGTTAGTGTTTCTTGTCGAGAACGCAATTGTTTTAAAGCCAAAATATCGCAATACTTTAGTACAATAATACAAGTTTTTTAATGCTGCCAGCCAACTTTTTTGTGTGCTTATATTAATTAAAAAAATTAATTAAATTTTCGGCCTTTCAGAAAAACAGCATGTTTTATTCGGAGCAAAATGTGCGTTTTGTGGCGCGTGTAGACTTTCTCCACCGATTCATTTTATTTTTAGATTACAATTAGGTCTGATATTTTTACTTCCAGTTAAGCTAACTAATAAACTACCTAAAATATTAAAAAGTAATGAATTATTATAAAATTTTTATTAAAATTTACTAACAATAATTAACCTTCTAGCCAATGGCAAGAGAAAGAAAACAACTACATTATAGTTTAATATAGTTTGATTCCTACGTAGTTTGTGCCACATTCAAATTTAAAAATTAGGCTGCTAGTGAAAACCTGAAAAAATCATATTTAAAAAATGGTTTTTTGAATAAACAATTAAAAAGAGCAAAAGCTATCAATAATTTATGTCGCATGCTCTTTCAATGCCTATCTTGGGTAAATTATTCAAGATAAAGCAAAATTACAACTAAACAATTTTATAGGCGGAAAAATGTTTACAAAATTTGCTGGTGGCTTATTTTCTTCTAAATTTTTAAAATTTTTAATTTATTATTTTTCTGAAAAATGTACATTTATTTTTCTACAAAATTAACATTTTCTTCAAATTACTATTTTCAACTTCATTGCTAAAATTGAACGCTTTTTTCAATCGAACTGATTTTTTTTTTGTAGATTTGTTGTTTTGTTACATCTACTTTATCTCATTATGAAAATTACATGCGAGGAAACTACATTTGAATATAAACTATTTTATTTAAGAATAGTAAAAGTGAAGAACATGGTAAGTCGAGTTGCTAGAAATAAAGTTAATGCTGTATACTATTATTATTTGTGACAAATCCTTTCCTGATTTTATTATTGCTGATATTCCTATTTAAATTACCTATATTTTTGAAAAGTGGCACCAGAGTCATGCATCAACTCTAGTTTTATAAAACTACTTACTACTTTCTTCGATTGTACGGAAGACTATAGGAATGCTCGATGTAAATATTCTAAACTAAACAGGTGTTTAACAAAACTCAGTTAAATGGTAATTTTTACAAAATCTATTTAGAAGAACTAAATTGATAGCAGATACTGACTGTAATTTAGTTTAATTTGTGAATAAATTACTTTATAAAGATTGGAGTAAGCAGAGATGGTTTCTATGACCTTAGAGGTAGCAACCTTTTGCTTATGAAGTATTATTAAAATATTAAGCATTCTTACTGCATTCTGCCAAATAAAAGCATACAATAAAAGCAGGTTATACATTTCAAATCTTAAATAGATCGACATACTGTAGTCAAAACTTTTCTTTTGTATTTAAATACCACAGGTCAATTATCCAAAGACAAGATAAAAAAATATAAAAAAGCAAATCAACTATTTTCTGACACAGAGAAAGTTCCGTTATAGATGAGGTAACTTGAAATTAAGTTTAAAATTCCTAAGTCAGTACGAATACCGGTACGTCGACAATAAGATTAGTTTCTTGTATGGAGATGAAACTCGAGAAATTCATTTTTACTCATAAAACTAGATAATAAATCGATAAAGCATAATCCAATCTTTGAGATGGTATAAAAACTCATATTTCATTTTTTGGTGCTTACGTTTTTTGGCATCATTGTTATGATTATAAAATATCTTACTACTCCATCGACAGTTTAAAAATTAAAATATTTAAAAACTAAAAAAAAATTATATAAATAATAAACTCACCATGTTAACTTCTGATATTGCATCAAAACTTGCAATCGTTAAATCCATGCCTACTTTTAGTGGATCTCCTATATGTTCAACAAAGAAATTAATTAGCGAATTGTTCAATCACAATCAAAAGTAATAAGAAAGTTTTAATGCAATGCAATTAGTTCACTTTGTAAGTCGATAATTTGAATTTTATCCAACGTATTCGTACTCTAATTGACTGTGAATTCAGTTTCATTTACCATTTTTCTATTTGCTAATTGATTTCGTTAGTTAATTACGTGAAACTTAAGAAATATACCTACAAGAATTAATTGAATTACTTATGCAATCAATTTTATGGCAGTTGCTCTTAATTTTATTGGTTCAAGAGTGGGAATTAAAAACAATGCCAAAGATCCTTTGCTCTCAAGAAACAACCGTCAAAACAAAAGTGATTGGAGAAGTAATTGAAGATAAAATCATCCAACAAGGCTTATCTTTAAGGATTACAAGCGGGATCAATTAAAAATATGCTTACCTCCAAAGTTGGGTCGTAAGCGAATATCGTAACCTTCCAATAGCTTAGAAATAGTTTGAGTCACGTTGTCCAATCTATCAGAGACCATTGTTTTTTGAACACTGCAATCAAAATTAAATTTTTGACGGAACTGTCATGAAATAATGATGTTAATAAAATTTACAGTACATTAAGCATTCCATAAAAGCAATCTATGTTCGATACGGACGCAGCATGTGTTGAAATACCCTACTACATTCTTATTTTACTGGTGATGGCTTCTGTGGCGATAAATGCATATTTAACAGGTAAAAATGATAGTTCAAAATAATTACTACTAATTTAATAATTTTATTCTAAGGAGATTCTGAAGCAAGCGAAAGTGCAGAAGTAGTTGAAAGTGGTGGAATAAATGCAAACAATATAATTGAACCTAAAGAAGAAAGTGCAACTACCGAAAAAAAGGATACCAATAATGAAAATAAAACTCCCGAAAAAAATATAACTACTAAAGTAGAAAAAACTATTGAAGAAAATGAAACTACTGAAGATAATGAAATTAATGAACAAAATGAAACTAATGAACTAAATGAAACTAATCAACTAAATGAAACTAATGAAGAAGATTAAAGTAGCGAATAAAATGTAAATAATAAAAGAACTTACCCGACGGAACCTGTAATAAACCAATAAAACCAGAATTTAACCAAAAAGACATAACGTAATGACATACTTAAGCAGTAATTATATCCAATATTTGGTTTTACCTCCAAACCATGATCACACTATTATTTAAATAAACCTCGTCGTTTTAAATTGAATTGCATTATTAAAATCGGATCTAGGCATTTTCATTAAAAAGTTTATATGCGAATAGCACCTTCTTAAAAATTGAGGAAAATTATACGTCATGGTTAGCAAACTCAATTATCAAAATTATTAATTCTAATTACTATGTAATTAAATTGACTTTTAATTAAAGTATTGACAATGCACAAAAATTATTTCACTATTTATTTAACGGTGTAACTAATTTAACTGTTTTAATAAATTATTCTTATTTATTTAAAATACGTAATAATAAAGATATATTTTGGAGATGTTCCCTATGTAACAATATCGGGTTAGTAAATGTAGGTAACTTATTTTACGCAGGCGTCGGTTTGGACCGCGGCGCTTGACGTCGGATGCTGACATCTCGAGGAGTCGATATGCGCTTTCGAAAATTCTTACCTGCGCTAAGTTTAGAAATTCATGACAAAAATAAAAGAGAAATTTATATGTAAATTAAAATAACATATCTTTTGAATTTTTGATTACATTAGTGACAAATTTTTGAAATACTTTTATCAAAATTATATAAAATTTTAATTCCATGCGCAGTTCACACGAAGTTCTGATTATCTCAAAATTAGAACAACAAATTTAAAATAAATTTGGCGGTTGATTAAACCTGTAAATATTTTATTATCCCGTTTAAAAATTTTATTAACCTGTGGGAAACCAACCCAATTTCGTGTGTAAAGTTACTTAGTTTAAGATTGATGAAGTCTAGAAATCTAATAAATTACAAACTTTAATTTAATTTTACTTCCATTGAACAGATTGAAATTATATACCAAAAATAAAGGAAGCAATTATTATTAGAATGTTGCCAAATTTGTATATTATAATACAAATTGAATTTTGCATTCGATTTTATATTCTTTTAGTCAAATTTATTTATAATTGGTTCATCATTTATCGGGAAACATAAGTATGCATTATTAAAATATAAGTCGAATAATATAAAATTTCATGAATAGTAAGAAAATATATTCCTTTCAATTTATATAACTCACGGTTAAATTTACTTCATTTTAGTATGCAATTTAAAAGGGAAATAATAATTATTCTAATAATCACAGTTTTAAGCTACACTTTTCATATGGATTACTTGAAAATGTAAATTTATAAACTATAAATATTGTTTATCTACAACCGCTTAAAAGCGCACTTTCAACATTCATTTGCATTGGAAAATGGTCTACTTTATTAAAACTCATGTTGAAAGTGATGTACTGGTTTTTAAAGTAATTTATTAGTGATGCGATTTATTGGTGAATTAAATATTATGAACACAGAAGTATGTAGTATAGTAAATTATGCAATTATAATTGGCCCGCCAGTTTATTTTGAATCAATCCGAGATGGTATATTCTAACTTAACTAGATGGTATAATATTACGTCAAAGTAAAATCTGACAGGATTGCTGGTCATTGGATTTAGAACTGCAGGATTTTAATTTACGTAATCTAATTTTTAAATTTATTTATGTCTAAAATACGTACCGTTAACAGAATAGAAAAACAAGTTTTTATGTGAAAAATCGAATTTCAAATAGCGAATAGTGAAAAATTTAATGAAAAAATCGATGTTTATCTTCGGTTTAATTGCTTTATTTTAATGTCACCTTTCAAGTTATACTAAAACTGTAATTCAATTTCAATTTCAATTAATTTCATTTTAAAGTTTGCGGCAGTAAAGTACAGTCGCTAAAGTATTGTTTATGTTAAATAATTTAATAATTATTTTTTTACGTTTCTATTTAATATGAATTGGGTAATTTAAGTAAAGCTCTTTGTTTTGGTCAATTTTCATTTTCTGAGCAATTTTAACTTAAAATTTATTAATTATTATTTAAATTATACAGAATAATACAATAAAATCAAATTTTAATATTTACAAATGCAATATTAAAACCAGTGGCACTGAAATATTCTTTAAAATTCTTGGTCGTCCTACTTTAATCTAGGGTGTTGATTAGCTTAATTATTACAATGAACTAAATAAATTTATATTTATTGAATTAACATTGATAATATAATACCGGTATTTTTTGCAAATATTGTAAAAAAAAAAATTGATATATTTTTATAGCAAAATAATGTTATGCTGTCATAAAATAGTTTTCCGCTAGGTTTATCTTCTAAAATTTATTAAAAGGATTTTATTTGTTTTAGAAAACAAAAAGTAATAGTAGTATTTAATTGTAAAAGGCGATAAATTACCAGTAGGAATAACATAAATATAAACAAATTTTAGAAATTTATTGGAATAATACTTGAGAATGTGTTTTATTTAATAGTATGTAGACAATATTGATTGCAACTTTAAAAATGTTAAAATATAAAATTTTGTTATATCGGAGAAGCCAATATACAAACCATTACACGAACGGCTATTGTTAGCAAACTTGTACTCTCTCAGAGTTGAGTAGTGTCATCTATGATGGCATATGATATGACATAGAATAAATTATAGTAATCTATTTAGGCATCTGACACTTAAAATGAGTTTGGATTCAGCATAGCATGTTAAATTGCGGGATAGAAAATAAGCAAATTTATTCAACTTGAAAATTTTTTTTCATCAATATGTATGATATAAATATTATACAAACATTTAAAAGTGTTGTTACCTGTAGAAGCTACTCTACGCTTTTTTAACTACATTAAACCTGTAATTTACAATTCTCTCTTAAATTTTAAAAGCTAATTAATTACACACAGGTAGGAAATTACTAACTGTTATCTGTATTAATACAATTTGTATCATTTGTATTCGTATTTATATTTGTAAACGTTCACTCACGGTTATTATTTAAAAATTTTCATAAATGATTAAAACTAACAAACTAGGATAAATATTTCAGCGTTTTTCTGAAAAAAAAATATATAAAAAATGTTTACATTAGAACTATTAATTATTCATTGTCAAACTTAAAGCAACATTTTAGTGGCGGCCGGGGGCCGGCAATGTTTTATTCGGATTAAATGTGCGTTTTGTGGCTTGCCTGTAATTGTCGCATTTTATTTAGTTACGCTTTACTTGTTTGTTAATTCTACAAACTCGTCACAAAAGTCTAACATTAGAGCGTATTAAAATAATACACAATTTTTTCTACATCAACATAGTAAATTAAATTTTAAATATATAAAATGAACTTCTTTGCTTGAATTATATTTAATAAAACTAATTTCTTGATCCTTGTAGATTTTACCTACAATAAAAATAAAAATATTTGTTATTAAAATTGCAATTGTTAATTGTCTACCATCTGAAGAATATAGTTTACATTCAATTAAATAGGAACTATCTATTAGTCTTATGATAGCTCCACCTACACGAACAAATTTGATCTCAATTATTAATTTTCTGCAACTGCGTCGATCGATGTTGTCGTCGCTGCATTCCCTTTAACTCATGTAACACAGTATTTTTGTTTCTAACACCAACATTTTTTGTTATACCGACAAAAAAAATTTTTTTTCTGCTAAAAACTGGTCGATTTTAGGTAACATATTTGTTGTTATAGCTAAATATTTGCTACAACGACAAATGATTTTTCTAAAAAGTCATGTAAAATGTAACGTAATAAAGTTTTACGCTAAAAAATCATTGGGAAGTTTTACTGGTAAAAAAACTGATTAGTTTTTATAGGTAGTATAAACGGCAAAATATTAAATTTTTAGCAATGTTTCTAATTTTTAGTTTTTCTCAATCATTTTATATGTTAAAATAATTGCCAATAAAAGTCAAACGTAAAATAATCATCATTATATTATAAACAAAGAAGCAGTAAAAAAATACAATTCACCATTTGCAAGTCAAACTACAAGTTATGGGTTTTGATTTTGGTGCTATAAACAAAGAAACATAATTTGATCTTATTTTGAATAAATTCAAGTCTTGGTGGTTTTATTATAATCAAAAAACAAAGTATTTATTAGGAAATAAGTTGAAGAAATTTGTCACGCAAAAAATCTCGAGTGAATTTTGGGTTGAAAATTTAGTAAATTACTTACTAATATGATATAATATTTTTTTAACATAAAATTTGATAATATAATATTTTGATAATAAATCGTCAAAATGTAAGCAAATTATATTTATGCACCTGTGATATTTAGCATGATTATTTCCCGAATGAATAGAACCTATGATCGAATTATTGTTGGCATTTACGTTTAATAATTTGTAAACATTGAAAAATAAATAATTAAATTTAAACATTTAAGTTATCGTTGAAATTTAAGGTAATGTAGACAAAATGAAGATCTGTCATTGATAGATATTATTATGCAGAAAATTATCGTTTAAAAAAATTGTATTTTGAATTTTGTAGTAAAATATATAAAAATGTGTAGGTATTTAAAATATAAAATACGTTGTAAAACGTATTAAAATAAAATGCGTTTATCTCGAAATTACATTTTCGTAAATGGGAGAGACGATATTTTGACCATTTGTTATCCAAGTGATTTGAAATTTGGACAGAATTTCTATAATAAAATTGCTTTCCGTTTATCCTAGAATTTTTTTGATTGGTAGCTTAGCTTTTGAAAGAAAAAGTTAAAAATGTGACAATTTTTTTAATAACAGTTTGATTTTTTACTTTAGAACTGCATCATTTTATGAATAAATGATATTTTAAAAATATTTTATGATGAACAGAAACTACATCTATTGGAATTAAAATGAGTATAAATTTGTTGATTTCTGAAATTCGGTGTCTTTCATGTAATACCTATCAAGTTTTTGTAGAGTTGTACTACACAGCGTACAAAAGACATATTAAGTACATACTAAATTTTTCTGCTGATTATTAATCATCCTGAAAAAATATTTCTACCAAATAAATTATTTCCATTTAAAAAAAAGTACGAAAATATCTTTTTTAGTCGTCACTGTGGTGTCCTTATTTAAAATACTTTCATTATATAAAATAGTAATATTACATCAAATAACATTTTAACCTATGAAAATTAAATAATTTTTAATTTGTTAGATTTTTTAAAATTAAATATTTCTTTTTTAAATATTTGCATTTTAGAATTTATAAAAAATAAATTAATCTTGCAAAATACATTAAAAAATTGTATTTATTTGAAATACAAACAACGAAATATACGGAAAATTTGTTTAAAACGTAAAATACAAAACATTGAAAATTTTATTTAGAATACAAAATACAGTAGAACTTCGATAAACCAAACATTTAAAATCCGAATCCTCGATAATCTGGATTCAATTCCAGTGAAAAAAAATTATTATCTGATAATCGTACATATATTCGTATTGGTATTAATTTGTACCGGTATCCTACTAAATATAAATATTGTACGTTCGAATTATTTAAACGCTAAAGTGAATCTTGATATTTCAGATAATCCGGATAAGCTCTGGTTGCAATTAATCCGGATTATTGAGGCTCTACTGTACTAATCAATAGATAAGTGGTTTAGGCAGTGTAACTTGATATTAATCATATCAAATTTTTAGAATAAACCAAAAAATGCACAAACACTTTATTCTAAAAATTTGATATGATCTACTGTACTAGATACAAAATAAATTTTAAATACATATTTTAAAAATTGTCCACTTTTGGCTGATATGCCAATCGAGCAAGAATTTTTGTGTACAAATACTTTAAGAATTCTTTAGAAATTCTCATAGGAATTCTAACTAATTTATAATATTCTTGGGCAAAATTCAAAAACCTAACCTTACATAAAATAATAACTTGCATACGACAGGTTAAAAAATATTCAATGTACAAGTTAAAATCCTTCAATAGTACAGTTTCCAAAAAATTCAACAAAAATAGTTTACATTTTATGAAATATCCGGAAACCTCAATTGCGCTCTATGCAAATTCCAATAGTATAACTTTTGTTGAATTTGAACTAAAACTTTATACTGTAGAAGTTATATTTTAATACCTATAAATACCTACGTAAGCGTACGCAAACCAAATCATCAGGAAATGTTTACCCTATAAACTATTCTATTAATTATGCAATATAATTTATGTAACTGTTAAAATAGAACTACACATTGTAAAATACTACTGTGATGTATGTTATCGTATTGAATTCCAATTGCTAAGCACAGTTTTCGATGCAGTGATTCATAGGAGCAGTGCGAATGTTCAAACGAAGAACTTCAAATAACTATTTGATGTAAAATTTCTACGCATGCGTGAAGCTCCTGGAAAATTTTGTTTTTTGTATCAGAGATAATAAGCACTAATTGTTTATTTCAAAGTTTAGGCTAACGTAAGTTAGGATTTATAAAATATTAGTGATTTCTAAACAGAAAAGAAGAAGTTTTTGTATAGAATATAAATTCAGAAGTACTAATAAATTATATCAATATATCACAGCACTGCTGTGATCTCAAGTCCAAGTTTAATATGTGGGCTATAGGATAGGATACTCAAAATCACTTCATTAAATAAATTATTATTTTATCACAATAACAAAGCAAATGAGAAAGCAATTACAATACCTAAAAAAAGCGGAAATAGAACGAGAGCTAATTAAAACACACATAATAATGAAAGTAAACATAAAAAAATGTTTCAAGACATCAAGACATCGTCAAGAATGTTTTAAAGAAAAAATTAAATTGAATGTAGAAAAGAGATAGACAACAACTGAAAACGAAAAACGAAACACTAAAAGTTAAAATTAGGCAATGTGAAAAAACAAAAAAAATTAAAGACTTGGTTACATTAGATGAAGATTTAATTCACGACGCGAGATGAAAAAATTTCTGAAAAAAAATTTGGAAGTTAATATAAAACTGGTAAAAGCATAAAAATTAAGTAGTAACGCAATAATGACCGAAGGTTACAAAGAGCGAAATTATGAGCTGTAGGTTATAGTTTGGCAACAGAAATATTTACGTAGACAGAGATTTAACAGCACAGCAATGAATGATACAAAGTAAAATTAGAACCATGGCGAAAAACTAGGACTATCAATAAAGTTACATTAGAATACCAGAAAGTATGCAAGAAAAGTAAAAATGATGTTAGATAACGAGAGATTCCACAGCCAAGACACTATGAAAACTAATTAAAGAAAAAAGAAATCATATTTAACGAGAATTTAAAAGCAAACAGTAGGATTAGCAAAAGAAATAAACGATAGAAAAATATAAACACGAAATAGAATTATTAAAGAGAAAAGAAATAGCAAAAATAAACCGCAGGCCAAATTTTGTACATCAATTCCTCTTTTTGTTGCTAATTCTAACGAAAGAATATTTCGAGAAGAAAACACTAAACCCGACCTCTAGCAACAAAATGAAAAAAATTTAAACAATAAAAAATTTATAGCAAATCATAAATTATAGCAAAAAATATAATAAATTATAAATTATCTAATGAACAACATGAAATACAATGGTTTGAAAGAAAAGTCGAAAAATGTAAAGTAACTAATTAGAGCAGCAGAAGAAAAAATATTTAAGAAAATTTTTGAAGATAAAATAGAATAAAAGTAAGATATTTAAATAATCTTGAAATAAACAAGTTAATAAAACGTTTAATAATAATGTTTTTATTGAGCTTATTATTAAACGTTTTATTAACTTGTTTATTTCAAGATTATTTAATTATATTTCACAAGTTAAAAAATTAATTTATTAAAAGTAAGATAACGACTAAATGGTAAAGAACGGGAAACCCAGAATAAATGCAAATTTATACATTGAAATGAAATAAGAAGGGCACAAGACATTATAAAAAAAAGGAAAAAAGTATGACTGAAAAACTTTATGGATAAATTGAAACAAATTAATAAGAGCAACGACGAAAATACATTTATAAACTGGAAGATTAAATATGAATCTGTAAAGTAAGACAAATGGAGATAAAAGATACACAAAATAATCTACATATTAATAAATACATATTGTGGTGTTTCCAAGGGATTCGGGCTCACTCTAAATATTTTGGTGAAAATTTGATTTTTAATAAGTTGACTGGCACGATTGTAAATTTGTTAGGTGGAGACGAATCAGGAGACATTCAAGACTTTTTGCCAAAAATGGTCGCACGAGCCAGTTGTGCGTGTTTTGGCTCTTGAAATGTTTTTGAGATTTTATTATTTAGAGATTGTGAGTAACATTTTTAATTTATATATTAATAAAATAAAGTAGATGCCTTTGTATCATTGCGTATTTTTTTCAGATTTGGATATTTTGTAATAATTTGCTACCGAGCGGTAGTAAGGTGATTTGATTGATAGAATATTTTGAATGTTGGAAATTGATTTTGGATTGATTATAATATTTGGATTCAATTAAAATTAAAACTTGTAAGAATTAAACGTGGCGTTGTCGATATCGCGTCAAGTTGATAGGAAAAATTTATAAGTTTGAACCTCAAGCAAAGAACAAATTATTTGAATTTAAATTATTTGCGATAGAATATTATTTTAGAAGATGATTTATTTTTTTTTTGAACAGGAATTAATTTTTATTTTTTTGAAACTGAGAACCCTTGCCCTAAAATTGTACCAACTTACCCGCAATCCAGGGCTACCCGAAGCAAACAAAAGTGTGAAAAGAATTTTCTACAAAGATTTTACAGCAATATATTAGAATAAAGGAAATATGGAGCATTTTCAAAAACTACAAAATACTTTATAAAAAAAAAAAACACGTGGCAATTGCATACTTTAATGAATTGAATTGAATTATGTTTCCTTATGACGTAAAATCACGTAAAATTATCGTCCGTAAACCAAGTGTTAATTTAAAAAAATTGCATACTTTTATGAATTGAATTGAATTATGTTTATGTAACAGATAATACAAATTAAAACTATGTTATTACATTAACCCTCAATACGGTAGTGCGTTATGTGCATGAAACATAATTGCATCATTTGGTGATCGCGAGATTAAACCTCATGCCGGACAAGTGTTTTTTAGTGGCATTTTATAATTCAAATGATGTCTATGTATGATGCAAAGCCGATCGTGCCTCTCTCTCGTTTGTTCCGCGCTCTCGCTTGCGGAACGTGACAATTTTTCGTGCGTGCAGCCGGTATGTCAATTTATAAGACGTTTTCACGTCAAAAATACTTAAAAAAAAGGTATAAAATGAAAGAAGTAAAGTTCAGATATGAAAATAGAAAAGCGCATAATAGAAATAATGTACATTTAGAAATAATAAATAAGGGAGATTTCCTATTCCATTGAAGAATACACGACCGATAAAGAAGTTTTGTTTTAGATGCCGTCATTGGCCTGATTATTTCTGAAAACTACTGACGCTAAGGTACTCGATTCGAATCAAGTTAGAGATTAACTTTTCTATTATCATCCCTGTGCTTCGGAGGACACGTAAAGTTGTCAGTTCTTTTGGATTGATGATTGCCATAATCAACTATTAAACAGGGTTATTGGAATATTCCATAATTTTGTTCAAGCAGCCGTAAGGTGCTAATGCTGAAACATTTCTTTTCACGAAAGAGACTAATTGTTCTGAAGTGACAAAAAAGAGGGCTTGGAAAGAAAGTGTGAAAAGCTACATAAGAACCTAAGTTAAAACTTCTTGCAGATCCGCGTCCGCATCAGTCTCGTACGAAAGAGCTCTAAGAATCGAATTTGTATTTTAGATCACTTGTTCGATAGTTAGGAAACGGGAATACTTGGCAAAAGTATTAGTAATATTGGTTTAGATCAACATTTGGTGAAAACTTGTAACTCGACAAGTGTGCACGTCTCCTGAGTGTCGTATTATGTAACTTTGAAATACAAATTTGTCCCTTAGGTATTAAGTAGTACTTATTCACTTGACTATGAATACAGATGTAAATAAGCTACACTTTTTTCGTACATTTTATTTATTTTTGTTATTATTAATTCAAAGTATTAAAAATAAACATATTAAATAAATATTAAAATAAGAATTTTTTTGTCGTATTTCATAAAAACCTTTGAAGATACCACGATAACATTGCTGAAAGCTTATGAGTTATGCCAAAAAAAAATTGTGCCTTATTGTTTAATTAACCTGTTTATTTTTAAAACATTGAACGAATTTTATTGGTTTACAATTTATATATTTAATTAATAATTATTTCAGTTCTTACACGACAAAATTATAATTTTCTCTATTGAACTCAAATATTTAAAGCATTGTTTTTTATTTTTTAATAAACATAATTAAAAAAATCAACGAATTCATCGTAATTATAGTTACAAATTAGCCTAACAAATTAGAAAACATTGACAAAAAATTAAAAAATTAATCCGAAAATTGTGTTTATTTGGTTTACAGAATGGCACATGAATAATAAAAATTTTGATGTCTGCCAACGATTTCTTGAAGTACCTACGTTTTAAAAATAAGAGTTGTGATAACAGAGAGCTTGGAGCTTCTCTTGACAAGCAAGTTCTTGACGGTTAGAGAAAACTTTGAATTTCAGTTTGTAAAAATGTGAGTTAGCTTTCGAATTCTTTCGGTTTGTAATTATTTAGAATAATTAAGATCAATCATTTGGTTTAAAAATAAAAATATTTTATGTGGCACCCTTATTTAACTTTTCAAAAGAACTACATGTTGACACATCTTATAGATATACTCAAAATGACAAAATTTTAAATGATATTTTTGATCGATTATTCAGTTTTGTTAAAAATTGGAGATGTAACAAAACTATTGAATTGCCATTAGGAAATGAAACTTGTTCAAATATTTTGGAAGATTTTTATATTCAATTTCAATCCTGTCAAAATATTTATTTCCGTAAATTTAAGACATGCGCAAAGTTTTGCGATCACTTTGAAAACTTTCATAATACAAGACCACGACCGCGCACAGTTTAACTCTGTTTGTATCCTGAATAGTAATCTCAGTTACTACCCTTTCTATTTAGATCGCATTTATCAAAATAAATCAAAACTTCAAGTGTACAGCCCGTTGTCACTCAAAATATTACAATACACTAAAGAAGCGCTCTTGTTTGAATAACTGGTGATGACTGGTATTTTATTCATCAATGTACTTCTCCACGTACTGTGAGTATAATATTATTATTATAATATTTTTATTTTATTATTTAGTAATTTCAACTAATTTCTTAATTTAACGCACATCAAAAATAAATAAGTTTTAACCTACCTACCTACTTTACTTGCAATTCGATCTCGAAAAATCAAAAACTTAAATATTTGCACTGTTAAACGAATGCGGTCTTTATAGACTTAAAAATGTATTTTAGAACAATGTAATTTTGCAGAATTAAATAATTTTTATAACTGCAAGTCATAAAGGTATACAATATAATTATTTATTTATGCACAAAATAAAATAATTTAAAATGCAATAAAAAAATGTATTGTAACATGGGAGTAAATGAAAATTGAAATTAAAGCAATTAAAATTTCATTATTATTGTTGGAGCTTTTCTTAAATTATAAATAAACATTTTTAATTTAGAACTTATTAACTTTTTAATGTATAACCACAAAAAATTTATTAAAAATCTGTTTTTCGTTGTCTAAGCACGGCCGTTAAGACTCTAATCCTTATAGGCACACATGTCAACTTCGCTGCAGTTGTGCTTGGGTGTAGATTATAAAATCAGTATTGTAAAATGTATCAAGTTAATGTTTTTTTATTATTTATTTATAAAATGCCTTGTCAATTTCTTTGCCTCGAGAAAAACCGGTCAAAAGTTTGTAGCATAAGTGTAACCAATGATAATCCGAAGCAATATTCCAAAGTTTTTTGTAGTCTTCATCCTCATAGCTGTAGACAGACATTAAAATTGATATCACTGTAATATCAAATACCTCATCATTGGGATCATAACACAAATTGAAATAGTAGAAACAGACGCGAAGCTATAACATAAGACTTTTTGCTATACTGCGCCACGTATAGAATTCAAACTCAAAAAATCTCGATGATTTGTTGCATTAATAATACTTATCTTTTCTGGAAGGAACAAAAGAGTAAAAAAAAATTAATTTAATAATCAGGTAAATGCAGGAATAAATATAAAGCAGGGGTTCAATAGTCACCATAATTAGTCAAAGTTATGTTAACTATTTTGTGGGGTACGAATATTAAATGGTAACAACGCGACGTAGTATTTCTTTTGGACCAATTATAGAGCTGAATTTTTGCTCTGTAAGTAAGAGAGAACAATTTGAAGGACCAAACGAACGATCAATCTAATAAGGAGATTATACAATCTCCGCATTTTTATAATTTTTGCCATTTATTGTATTGGAAGGTCAGACCTCCAATAATAAATCCCCAAAGCCGTAGGGCGAGATGGCCAAAAGTTTTCGAGAAAATCGACTTTGAAATATTACAAGGGAGTTTGAAATCTAGATGTAAAATAATTAACAATAAGTTTCGTGGCAAAGGCTACAACGAACCAGACTAGAAACCATTAGGTCCACGGGTCTACTCCCACCTTCGGTAGTTTTTCCTTTTCTTTAATTTATTTAATTTTCTTCAGTGCGTATTCATACGTTATTTAATTGTAAAATTGATTAAATTTATGCTTGTAGACTAACAATATTTAATAATGTGGTTAAGATTATTAACATGTGATAATATTTTTAAAAAAATTAATTTTTATGTTGTAAAAATGTAAATAATGTAAATAATGTAAAAATTAATTTTATAATAAATAACAATATTTATGATAAATTAAATTTGTATCATTTGTACAGTGTGAAGATGCCACAGAACAATTGGTTTTCCTTGCTTCTAAGATGAATATCACCCGGGCTTCTTATGTTTATAAATTGTCATTAAAATAAACACATTAATACCCTACTAGACGTTATTTATTTTGAACGAAAATTTAATTTGTCATAAATATTGTTAGTTTACAAGCATAAATTTAATCAATTTTACAATTAAATAACGTGTGAATACGAACTGGATAAAAATAAAATAAATAAAAAAAGAGAAAACTACCGAAGGTGGGAATAGAACCGTGGATCTAGTAGTTCCTAGTCTAACTTGTAGCTTTCGCCACGAAACTTATTGCTTATTGCTAAACTCTTTCGGTAATATTTCAAAGTCGATTTTTTCGAAAAATTCTGGCCATCTGGTCCTACGGCTTTGGGAAATTGTTATTGGAAGTCTGACTTTCCAACACAATAAGTGGCAACAATTACAAAAATGCGGAAGTCGTATAATCTCCTTGTAAGTATTTTTTGCATGAAATCAAACAAAAAATATCCTCGTAAGGAATTTAAAAATGGAGATGCTCTTTAAGTCGAATTTCCATCAATAATAAAAACTGTTCTCCATACACAAAAGCAGTGCATGCTTTTATTATGTATCCTAGCAGTATACAGTATACTTACTAAAAACGTTTGGAAATATTAAAAATTCTTGAAATACAGAACCAAAAACCGAACCAGTTCATCTATTTTAATTTATTTATAACAAATTTATAACAAATTTTAATTTATTACTGATTGTAATACATGAGTATTACAAAGTTAGGGAATAACTACGGTATTCAGTATGACCGTTTTTGTGCTTCGGAGGGCACTTAAAGTTGTCGGTTTGCCTGTTATTTGCCTGTATAGTATTAATACTACAAGAAAATCAACTGCAAATCATATTTCGTAAATTTTGAATTATTAACCAAAAATAATATTTAATAATAAACAAAGTAAAGGGTGGTTATTTATAGATTTCTATGAGAAATACATGGCTGTATTTTAATGTTTTGTGGTTTAAATATCCTGGATTCCCCAGATTAGTAACTACCGAAAGAAATAAATAAGAAATTAAATATCCTGGTAGGAAGGTACTAGTAGTTTTAGATTAGAGCAGGTCTCATTTAATAAGTCTACGTTAATAATAAAGAATACATACCAGATTATGTTGATTATCTTTAATAGTAGTTTACCTAGTTTTATTAGAATTAAAATCAAAGTAGTTAAATTTTAAACTATCACGTGAAAACAAATTACAATACTAGTAATTATCTCAGAAATTTATAAATACATAAGATAAGATATTTGCACTAGCAGATAGTTAAGTAAGTTAGAAAATAAAAAGAATTGAAAAGTCTTGTTTCTGCTTCTTATGGCTGTCTGGGTTTATAAATATCTATTTAGGACGGTTTACACTTCTGTAAATAAATTATACTTAATTTCCAACCTTCTGTAAGTAAACTTTTTGTATAATGCTGTTTTATCAACTGCTAGTTCCCACTTTTCTAATTTCTTAAGAAATATTTCAGTGTCAACAAGCGAATTGCTTTTTGAAAATTTATAATTTTTAAATAATATACTTTCTTCATCGAAAACTCAAAATTTAATGAATTTTAATCTAGTAATATTGATTTCTACCAAGTGAATATGCGAGAGATGCCATTTAGCCATTCACTCTTTGACGTACACACGAACAAAACAATAGCAAATTCAGCAGAAAACAGTCATTCAACTGTTCTAGAAAATTGAAATATTCAAATATTAAAGTATGATCGGAATTATCAATTTTTAAGATATCTCAAGATATATCTTTTGGATTGTTATAAAAAAGTTTCGCATTTTTTAATTGGAAAGTTCTATAAAGCGTGGAAAATTGCAATACATTAAAATTTTGTATTTTAAGAAAGTGACACGTTGATAACAAATCAATTTAAACTTTATTAAATACCCTCCCGAATATCATCTTTCAAATAATTAAGTGCTTACATAGTTTAGAATTTAGCAACTCTTAGAGTATATTTGACACAATTTAAGTTAATTTTTGTTAAATTGATTTAATCGATATCGAACTAACGAATATCAATGAAATGGTTGACAATATTTGCTTATAGGGCGATTTAGTAAACTGGGTCAAGTTTATCAAAATTTAAATTAAGAAGTCTTTCTAGTTTGAACAGTTTTTCAAATTGGAGTTTTGTTAAAAAATAATGTAACGAAAAATAATTTAAAACCTAATATAACCTAACTTTTAGGTTAGGTTAGGTTTCCCTGTCGCAGTAATCAGTAAAATTTGAATTATTGCTATTATGCTTTTTTAAAACTTTTTACTTATTTATTAATAATTGTTGTTATGTATTATATTTACCGCCGAACTAGAAACAACATTATATTCTTTTTGTTGGATATTTTATCAATAAAAAATATATATTCAAGTGCCGGATGTATTATTATTATTTATCAAACTGAATTGTGATTTATTTAAAATTGTATTCGAGTTTGATATTATAATTTTTATTTATTTACTTCATATGTTTACAAGATCTTATAAGCTCTCTCGATCTTGCAAATTCACACACGTTGAGCAAAATACTGCATTACATACTGTTTTACTAAATATCTATTGAATATTGCGATTTGTGTTAATAATTCGTTATTATTCTTGAATAAGTTATGCGCTTGGTTGTGGTTTGGTTACTTATAAACGCACTATTAAATTTAATAACTCAAAATTAAACTATTTATATTTTTTGAGTTTTTGTACATTTTTTGTTTACGTAACTTGGTAAAATTTTTTATTAATTTTTACAACTACTTGATAATAAACATTACAAAATTGTCTGTGCTGCTCCGCCACAAGATCGTTATAATTATTATTTTCTAAATAAAATCAATTAAAAACCTTGGCGTCTATCAAGGAAGTCTACTGCTTAACCATAGGATTACTATAGTTTATTTAATTGATTAACTTATAAAAAGTGCATAAATATAAAACAGAGTATTATCTTTTGTGCAACCATTAATTAGTAATAATCTAATTTACTTGTCTGGATAGTAAACAAGATATAAATTTTGTTTACTTCAGTAATTTGTACAATTTAATTGTTACCATTTCGCTTGCAGCAATCACTGTTGTGTTGTTTTTTCAATGCAGTGTTATATTTAGATTTATAATAAATTATTAATTTGGAAAATAAAATTAAAATATTCTGATCAATAATAATGTTAGGATTACTTACTAATTAGTTACTTACAATATCTATTAAAATTATAAATATAAATTCCACAAAATAGAGAATATAAATCCTATAAAGCATTAATAAGAAAACAGGAACACTTTTAAAGATGATCACCGATAACTTTTTAAAGAATTAATCGTGGTTGGTAATTTATACTGTTACGAAACAATGTTTAATTATATTTGATGACTAATGTATGACGTCATATATGATGAGTCATACGTGATAACATCGCTGTTATTCAAATATAGTTTAGTTTGCAGTCTAGACACTGCTAGAAATGTATAGAAATTCCATGGAAGTTTCGGGAAAACTGTATTTAGGTATAAATGCAGAGTGGTTTCCAATGACAAAAGTAATTCCAGTTTGAACTTACAAGTGTTAACATAAATAAAGTGTAAATATATAGTGGCGTGATATACCGAGTGTTTAAATAAATCCAGACTAAAGTGTTAAACAATTGTAGTGTAATTTAGTATCAGTGTTAATCTTATAGTGTATAGTAATTGTTTTATTGTTATTAACTTTATCTGTATAATTTGTTGTAGCCTTTTAGAATTTAATAAACGTTTAAATTTTCATTACAATATCTTTTCTTGAATATTTTTCAAATATCTGTATAAATTTGACTTTTCGTAGATTAAACTTTCATTGATTTTTGGGCCCAAAATTGATGGAGGTTTGGGAAATTTTTGTACATTCAGTACAGTTTCTGACTGTACTGAATGAGCAAATTGGACTCTAATTTTTTAATAAAATTTATAAATTAATTACATTACTTAAAATTAAACATTAGAATTATACATAAATCTCTAACTGCCTCTGTTCATAACCAGGTTCTGAATAGTAAAATTGCTTAGTGCCCTTTTACCCAAAGATATAGATATGTATTTACAAAAATATGACAGCATCTGATATATTATAACACCAAAATGAAGCGATTAAACTATGGATAAACTTCTAATACCAATTAATTTAGAAAATAATCGATATTAAAGTTTTGTGGTAACATCCAGCTGTTCTAAGTGAGCGGAACTTAGTTGTATTGTGTAAACTGTACGTGTAACTTTCGTAAGTAGTTCCAGCACAGTAATCAAAGAGTACAACGAATGCGGTCTTAATATACTTAAAAATGTATTTGTAACAATGTAAAAATGTAACATACTATAAATGTATTTTAAATTGTATTTCATTAGTTATAGCCTAATTTAAGTTAAAAATAAATTTCTGCTGTTCTAGACCAGTAACTTTCTACTTTTTTCGTCTTTAGACATGGTTTAACCAAATACGTGACTTTAGATAGCCCTGTTTTTCTAGACGGTACATGTCGTTTTGGCGAGCGCAGTTCGGCGAAAGCAATTCGGCATCATATATTTGCTGACGGTCAATTCGGTGACCCGAAATTCGGCTATGCTAGTTTCGGCGATTTTACTTTGGTACCGGCATTTCGGCGATTTCCATTCGGCACCGGCATTTTGGCGATTCCCAATTAGGCGACAGAAAATTCGACTACGTCGATTCGGCAAAGAAAAATTTATTTAAGTGTTAACTTTTATTAAAAATAAAAAAAATAGTTAATTGAAAAGGCTGAATTGTATTGAAATGGGGAAAGGAAAGATTAATACAATAAATATTATTGAAAAGAAGCAAAAAACAAAAGATGGGATCCACACTTAGGGGAGGTAGGGAACTAATCAACTTTTAACGCTAGGGTTTTAAGTAGAACTTTGCAAAGCCATAGGTGTTCATACTAAGGTTTTTTTTGTACATTTAGATTTTAAATTTAGAAGAATAAATTGAATAAACTAAAAGTATATAGTAGATAAGTAAATAAAGTTTTTTTTAGTTGACTTTTTTTACAGCGCTAAAAATATGTGACAAATAATCGAGGTACATCTTAATTAAGTTCCTATTAATCCTCTTACTAGTAGGTGAGGGAGGTCGGAAAGAAAACCTTCTATTGGAGAAAACTAAATCTTTTTATGCAATGTAGATCCACATTAATTGCACTGTATTTACATATTTTCTATTAATTTATTTAGATTATCGTGTTTTGAAACGTAAGAATCATTATTTTATTTATTTTGTAAATTATTTTGAAGTTTGTTTTTTTTGTAAATGTTAATTATTTATTTGTAAACATGCTGTACATAGGGTTTTGTTTAAAAATATATGATGTTGGTAATAAAAGAAGTGGAAGAAGGGCTTCAATAAGATGAAAAAAGTAAGAAAGGAAGGGGCTTTAGGCCGTTGTGCTGAATGCGGACGGACATGATTATTTTTTCGTCGCTAATAATTTTAATTTTATGATAATTTTAATAAAAAAGTGAATTTATTTTGATCTCTCTCTCTAGTCGTATTCTCATGACTGAGGAATCGTGACCCAAGAAGTTCATTTGCAGTTGCTCACTATGGTCTTCCATTCTTGTCGGTCCTCTGCATCTCTTATTGTTGTCTGTAGGGGTCGGTTTGTTATTTTTGTCACTTGATCAATCCATCTATTAAGCGATCTACCCCTTGGTCTCTTGCCTTCTATCTTTCCCTGAACCACCAGATTTTCTAGGATTGTCCCATCTCTGCGCACCACGTGTCCAAAATATTTTAGGATGCGTCGTCGGCATATGCTCGATAGTCTGTTCTTTATTTTCAGCTCCTTTAGTATCGACACGTTTGTTCTTTTCGCCGTCCAGGGAATTCTAAGCATACGTCTCTAGCACCACATCTCGAAAGCATCGATGCGGCGTCCATCCGCCATCTTGATGGACCATGACTCGACGCCATACAGGATGAAGATTGAAAAAATTAGGGACTTAAGTACCTTCTTTAATTTAGTCATGTCTCCACGTGCTATTGCAACGCGTCTTTTGGTTTCTTTTTACGGTTGTCGTATATTGAATATTTGGTTTCTGGTTCCTCCCCCCCTTTATGAAGCCTGCCTGTTCAGGTGGTATTTGATATTCCAGATATTTTGTCAGTCTTTGGTTGATTATTCGCAAGAGTATTTTGCTTGCACGAGATACCAGTGCAATTGTTCTGTAATTTTGACATTTTCTTGTACTTTCTTTTTTGTGAAGCGATATATAAACTGAGTTCGTCCAGTCATTTGGTCATTGTCCTGTTCTCCAGATTGTATTGCAGATGTTTAGAAGTATTTGAACTTCATCATCTCCAAGCGTCTTCAGCATCTCAGCTGATATCATTCCCACAGGCTTTGTCATTTTTTAGACGTCGTATGGCATCCTCAACCTCATCTTTCATAATAGCTGGTTCTTTCTCATCATGGTCAAAACAGAACTCCGCCTGGTCATCTGCATCGTCTTCATCGCTATATAGGCTTTCGCAGTAGCGCTTCTATCGCTATATGAGTTTGATAAGAGTTATTTTATTTGATAAAGTGATAAGTTACAAAAGTGATAAAGATTAAGAAAATTTGGAATTTGGATGATATTAGGAAAAATTGAAATCGTTTCGCCACAAAATTTGTATGACCGGCGCGAGCAGCTGTGGGACGCACGTGCAAGGCCGATACTACAAGGTAATATTTAAAGCAAAAAAATATAGCACATTTGAATTTCAATAAAAATAAAATTTTATACGATTGAAGATAAATTTATAAATTTAAAAATTAAAATTAAAAGAGTCTCATTAAAAGTAATGTGTGCAGCCCAACTGAAGTAACAAGAACAAGAGGGAAGAAATTTTAGTATTTTGTTAAGTTGGGGGCATGGCAATATACAGCTGCGTTTGGACTTTTTTAAAAGTTATGCTTATGATAAAAGACTTCTAAAATTTGTTAGAAACAATACAAACATAGAATATCAAAACGCGTCTTTCTTTTTATTAGATATAAACCAGTAGAAAATATATTGCAATACCTCCAGCTATTAAAATTTTGTAAAAATTTTTATCTACTCCAGGAAAATTCATCTCGCTAGGGTACATTTATTTTTAATTAAAAAGCTATGACACTCTTTTTCAAAATTTCAAGTTTAATTTAATTTTTTGTCGTATAAAACTTCGTTCCAAAATTTCAAATGCGCAATTTGTTTTAAAATTTTACCTTGCATGTAGTATTGTACTGAACGTGATCGTCTACATCTGCCAGCGCCTCGTTAAACAAATTCGTTGTAATTTATTTTTACGATTACCCAAAAACCATCTAATTTCTTTAAAATTCGTCATCAATTAGCACTTCACTTCAATAAAAACAACTTTAATTAAATCAAAATCCGTCATCTATTCAAGGCTAACCTCGCTGAAGTCATTCTCCCACTTATTTACATTGCCAACCTAATTATTTACAAATGAAATTTTATGTACAATGTCTACAGATAAATAATTTAAAACTATAAAAACAAAACATACTTCAAAATAATTTGCAAAATAATAAATCAATGTTTTTAACGTTTCAAAACACGACAATATGTTAGTATTTATTATTATCATCGTCATCTAATCAAATTGCCGATTTAATATTGATGTATTGTACCAATAAATCTAATCACAACAGAAATTAGTTAATTCGTAAATTTAGTGAAAATATAGAAATCAATGATTTCGCTGTAAGGCTCACGAGATTGTTACTATGTACAATACGAAAAGTGTCTGTTTAGATAAAATATTTGAATTTTTAAATTCTGCTTTTTAAAAATTTAGGTTCTTAGAGCTTTGAACTAGTATGTTGTTTTATAAATCTTTTCTTCACTTTTATTATAAAGTTTTATGATCTGACGGTACTATAATTACAATTTTATTATGCAATTATTCCTGAAGCAGTTCTCTATTTCTTAAATTTCACTAATAAAAAATTTGTAGGAATTTAATTGAAATAATCAGACCGAAAAAAAGATTAAGAGAGAAAAAATAATCTCAACGCTGCTTAACGCAGACTTTTTTAAATCGTTATCGTCGTATTTAAAATAATTCAAATAGCATAAAAATAAATAATGCACAATTATTTTTAATTAATATTTATTTATTTATTGCTATATTTAAATTGAAATTTTCTACAAAATCGGAAAAGTTTGTGAATATTAGGATACCGACGTATATTAATTAGGGGTAAATTTTCTTCTTGATTTTGACGTGATTTTATAAATTTATATGAATTCAAATTAATTATAATTATGACTTAGTTATAATAAAAAAGCGTTGCAGACTTTCAATTTAAATTTTGTTTATTCCCTCTATATATTATATGCACTACAGTATCTGAAGACATTTCTTTCAAGAATTCCTTATATTGAATTCTTTAGTTGATCATAATGTCCACTTGAAGGATGTATACCTATTTGCCATTCTCTTATTTCTAGCACCTTTGATAAATGTCACACTTTGCGTTAATTTTCGTTTAGACAGACAAATTATAAAATATTTTCACTGTGCGTAAATTAAAATTAGTTAACTAGTTTAGTCTTTACTTTCAAACATACGACTTTGTAATTCTGTAATTTTTGAGAATTTTAATTTAAATTCTAAAAAATTTATTACGAATAATTAATTATGAAAGAAATGTAAAGAAAAATGTTAGGAAAATTTACGTACAAAAAATTTAATTCACTACAAAATACACAATACCTCTCAAATCCACTGCACTCTCGATGTCAGTCGATTAGAAAGTTTAAAGTTTAATTAGATGTAATTATTAGATAAAGGGTTGTGATTTTTGCAGAAATGATTGAACACAATATTATATAACTCAAAACTGTATTCCAATTCAGATTAAAAACGCTTATTTTAATTTATTGCTTTATTAATAAAACACAAATTTATTGATTTTTTTATTATTTTGATTCAAAAAGTAATTTTATTGATAATTAATTTATGTTTTTTTATAGATTTCTCAATGAAATTCAAATGGCAATGCAAGAATTGACGAATATACATCAAGATTATCATATTTCCAACGTTTCCTTACAAAATGTCGTGGTAAATTTTTCTGGAGGAAATGCAACTATAAATAACTTAACAAAAAATATTGGTGAAAATTCGAAAATGCTAAAAAGACGATCCCCTCTCATTGACGGTGTCAGCAAAAATATTACAATGGTTTTAGATAACCTTTTAAAAAATTACGAAAGCTCACATCTTCCAACTCATGGTAAAGGTAACGAATATCTCAAATTTTTCTTATTTAAGTTATTGCAAATAAGGATTTCAATTTTTATGTTAGCGAAGAGATATGTCCGCCCAGTTCTGTTTATTTTTCATTTCATGCTTTTTGCTTGGTTCAAAATTGTGTTTTGTGGTCAGTTTTCAGCAGGTGTTTATACAGTAATTCGTATCTGTCTGAACTAGAAAAATTGAACTTCAGCACGGTGTGTTTACTACGTATTGCGTTATCACTTTTATATTCCATATTTATAAACAATAAATTTTAAAAAGAATTAATTTTTCTTTTTTAAAATAAAATTCATAGCATTTCATTTATTCTCGTATAATTGATAACGTGTATGTCTAAATTTTAAAATAACACTAAACAAAATTTTGCATTGTAAATTTGTTCTGAAAATGTTTGGAATTTACAAACATACTCGCAACTATGCGAAAAGTTAACTTCAAAGGATGTCATTTTAATGACATACCTACTTTCAACTTGGCTTTGTAATTAATCGTTAGATGATTGCAGTTGTGATTTTTACTACTAATATTATGTAAATTGAAATCTTATCTACCGAATTTTGATGCTAAATAATAACATACTAAGCAATGTTTAAATATATTTAAATTATCCTTGATGGTTATTGCGTATTACAAGCGCAAAGTGAATCTTGCAGCGATTAAAAAAATAATTTATTACTTTTACAAAAAAGTAAATTTTTTAGTTTGTTCATTGAATGATATTACTAATAATTATACTATAGTAGGTATATAAAGCGATTTCTATCAATATTTATTTCCGTAATGTATTTCAATTATTTATTTTTACTAATCTAAACCAATGAGAGGTTACGGGAGAGTGACAAGTCAGTGCGGCTTTTAGGCTGCACAGCCTAAACAATCTAGCTCTGCACTGGTCACCTAAATATGTCGTTTTTCTAAAATACAAATAAAATTATAGCTGTCTTTTTATCAGTTGTGATATATAAAAGTATAATTTATTGGTTTTATCTGAAGTTTGATGTCTTGGCTGTAATTAACACGAATACGATCCAAAGCAACTAGTATTCATGTTGGGCTTTCAGAAATATAAGATTTGAAAATATTTTGCCAACTGTCTTTGTTAATTTTATGAAAATTAATTTAAAATCTGTATAATTATTTATTGTTATGCAGCGAGTTTGTTACAGCATAAAGCGTCATTCACATTCAAGTAACGTACATAGCGGACATACAAGACATAACGCGAGAAAAGTTGAAATGCATGGTTTCAAACGCCACCAGTGACATTCGTACAAAACATAGCCAACATGAAGTAACGTAACAAAGAGTTCGGTCAACTTCAACTTCTCCGTTATGTTTTCTATGTTTGACCAATGAGATGCGTTCATTTTACCTCCGTTTTAGAATTTTAAATTGTAAAGTGAAGTTTATACTTTCCACATTTAAACTTTTAGGCTAAATTACAGCGTGTTCTGTGTTTCTTGTGCGTGTGTTTTTTATTGATATTTGGTTAATTATGGTTGACGGAAAATTTATAGATCTGATACATTCGTATTCGTTCCTCTACGATCGTAGAGAAACCGATACCGTAATCAACCGATCGGGTGAAAATACGCGTGCGCGTTCTTCACGTTTCTATGTTTTCTATGTTGATGTGAATGGCAAGTTATTTGCTACGTTATGTCTTGTATGTCCGCTACGTACGTTACTTTCGATGTGAATGACGCTTAAGTCGTTTCTTGCACACCATACTTCATTTTTTTCTATCTTAGACATCTTCTAAGTCCAACCATCTATTTCGCATAGCTTTTATCATACCTTGTACCTACGTTCTTCGGGGTCATCATCTTCTTTTTATATTTAATATCCTAAAATTAATCCCCACTTCAGTAAATAATTGAACACTATCATTGTACTGATTAAAAAATAATAAAATCTGTTTCAGATGTAAAATGACCGGTTAGTTTTACATTTTCAGGCTAATTTATATCAATAAAGTGTACTTTAATCATGCATTTTTCCAACAATGTTGAATTTTACAGAATTCAATAATTATTGTACATCTCTGTAGAGAATTATATCACTGAGTAAATTTACCCTAACATGTACTACCCTAACAATTTTATTTTCTGAGTAATTTACATTTTTTTAGGTGGAAGAGGTTATTTCACAGAGTAAATTTACTCTTATAAAGTGGATCATTTTTAGGGGTAAAATTATAAAAATTTTAAAAAATAAACTTTTTCTCATGTAAATTGTTAGGAAAAAAACGATTGGTGCTAGCAGCTTTGACGTAGGTTCATTATTTAATTTTTAATGAAGGTTTAAAAAAAATTAATCGATTTTTCGTTTAATCTGAATCTAATTGATGGATCTAACCGATGAATCTAATAAATCGATCGATAAACCGATGAATCTAATTGTGGATATAAAATTTTTAGAAAACGTTTATTCCTCATTTTTTGTATTTTTTCCCATGTAAATTGTTGGGAAAAATCGATTAATGCAAGCAGCTTTGGCGTATGTACTGTCATGAATTTTTATTTAACAATTCACAGAATTATTTTATTTAAATACAAAAGGTCTTCAGAGTGAAAGATTTACTTCTGCGAGGATGAGAACCCAATATTTTAGTTAAAAATTGAATGATATGTTGATTAATTCTAAAACAAAACAGATTTTAGTTACAAAATTTATTTCAAAATAAAAGTTTTACTTGCCTGGAAATTCGTTAAATTTACTACGTTTGATTTAAAAGAAATATATTTTTAGATTAAACAATCTTTCAATTTAGAGGACAATAAAAGTTAATGACTAGTAAAGGCTGAAAATGATAAATCAATTAGGGCTTATGGGTCAAAAAATTTTAAAGTGTTTGAAAATCATAATAAAACAGAAAGTGCGGCAAACAACATTAGATTGGTTAACCATTTGAACTTCGCGCTTCGAAATCGTCTCTAGGAGAGAACAAACTTGGAAAATTTGCAGCAATACGGCGTAAAGGAGAATTTGTTAAAACATTGCGGTATGATTGAGCAAACGAGAAAGTAGTTTGGTAATTTGTAGCTCTGATAAAATTCGGACATTGCTATATCAAAAATTAAAAATTGGAAATAATAAATAAAACAGGACGCAATCATTAAAAATAAATACAATTTACATGAAATGGACAGTGAGTGAAAAGATGCTCCAGATCAATTACGAACAGTAGCAGAGAGGATCAGCAAGGAAGACCAGATGCTAGTAACCAGTAAACCACAACCAACATTTAACAACATATAGTGAGAAACCTATAGTTTCTTTAACAACGTTTCAACAACAACGTTTCTTTTAAAACTTTAACAACGAACACCGTAAAGTTAAAATTTTAAAATTTTTATAATGTCATTCAGTGATAATTTTCTAGAGCACGTTGAAATAATTACGAATTAAATATTAGAAAATTAAAACTATCGACTACATTTGAATTTATAATAAAATATTGAATTGTAGTAAAACTTTATATTGAAAATTTATGATTGTGTTTTTAAGTATTAAATATTGCATAGATATTATTGAATTTTATTGAAATTAATTAAAATTACTTAAGAGTCTCATCCTCTAAAATAATCTGTGTAACCCAGCTAATTTCACAGGAGGGTGAAAATTTATGATTTGGGGGGCATGGCAGTACATTATTTAATTTTTAATGAAGTTTTAAAGAAATATAATCGATTTTCCGCAATGAATTTAATAAATTGCAGATATAAAATTTTCCGAAAACGTTTATTTCTCTTTTTTGTATTTTTTCCATGTAAATTGTTGGGAAAAATCGATTAGTGCAAGCAGCTTTGGCGTATGTACATTATTTAATTTTTAATGGAGGTTTAAACAAAAATAATCAATTTTTCGCGATGAATTTAATTGCGGATATAAAACTTTCCGGAAACATTTATTTTCCACTTTTTATACTTTTTAGACAAGGTTGTTGCCTATACCCAACCCTATTTAAAATATATTTACATAAGTCACTGGAGAAGTGGCAAAACAAATGTAAGAATATGGGGATACAAATAGATGACGAGACGCTGTTCACCCTTTATTTTGCTGACGATCAAGTGGTAGTCGCAGAAGACGAAATTGATCTCAGCTACATGGTAAGGAAACTTAAAGAACAATACAAGGAAGCCGGCCTGAGTATCAATATGAAAAAATCAGAATATCTCAGTGTGGGAATTGAAGAGATAGAAAATCTAGATATGGAAGGCGAATACATGAAAGGCACAAAGGCATATACATACTTAGGTGTTATATTTGATAAAACAGGTAGCAGCGGGAAAGAAATTGAGAAAAGAATAAATAATGGAGGAAATATTATAAGAACTCTGAATAGTGTGTTATGGGACAAAAATATAAGGAAAGGTACAAAAAAACGGATCTATACATTCAAAATCGAAAATATGGTTACTTATGGAGCAGAAGTTTGGGATATTGGAGTAAAAAGTAAAAAGAAGTTGGGAGCAATGGAAATGGACTTCTGGCGTAGAAGCGCTGGCAAATCAAGACTTGATAAAGTGAGAAATGACGACATCCGAAGAATTATGGAAGTAAGAACAAATATCGTAGAGGAAATCGAACGAAGACAACTGGTTTAGTTTGGTCACGTAAATAGGATGCTCGAAGAAAGATGGTCAAAAAAGATGTTGAAGTGGATACCCCCCGAAAAGAGAAAAAGAGGAAGACCTAGATTAAGTTGGAGGCAAGGAATCGACAAGGCAATGTCGGCAAGAGATCTGGAAGAGGAACTTTTGTCTGGACAGAGGAGAGTGGAAACTGGGGACGGAGAGGCGGCGGCAGCCGTAGAAATGATCCGATTATATATTGTTGTATTATTTTATACGAAATGCACTATTTCCGTGTGAGTGTTCTTTCATTTATTTTTATTGTGATTTGAGTTATCGGTACTTACAAAAGGCATATGTAACAATAAAAACTGCTTGCAACACAATGTGAAATTTTAAGAGTGCCTGAATTTTATGGTGCATCGTGTATAAAAACATAAAAGGTGTAGAAGTATAAGTGGAGACGACGGTACTTGAGCTAAGGTTGGTACTAGAGCGGCATGGCGGCTTAGTTTCGAATGCCGTAGAAAAATTTTGATGTTTGCGAATATTGCGTTAATCTTCATGATGTTTGAAGAACTATCGAGTAGTTGGGATTTGCAAATACCTAAAATAGGTGAATATTAAAATCGATTCGTAGTTTGAATGCATGGATGATCGATGTTAATAGATGAAAAATTAGTAACGACCGCATGGAAAATAAAATTAAAATTTACACGTACCTGTTGAAGAAACTACTTATCAAGAGAAAATTCAACTAAATGTGGAATGCAGGAGCCACTAATCAATGCAATTGAGGAAAAATCAAGTAATCTCCTCTTGAAAAGTTAAATTTTTTTTGTAGATACCAATATTTTTGTTATCAAGTCAACGACACATGTGCTAATGGAATGACGAAGTCTGTCTGCTACCGTTAGCCATCCGTTCGAATGTTATCAAGATCACGACAATTAGCGAACGTAATTTCCTTCAGTGGCGCACTAACTCTTATTAAATTTGGTAAATACAAAAATCTTTTGTTTAATGAACTTTATTTGTGACATTTGCTTAAGATATAAATTTCATTATTTTGTACATGTCTACACACTGCATAATTACGAATCAAATTCAGGTCATAAATTTTAGTTGCATTAAATATAATTTGATTGATAATTACTGCAACACATTACAAACAAAAAGCCTTATTGGAGAATTATTGTTCTCAAATCAAGTACCGATAATCAATAATTTTATAAACTTATTTACTCTGTGGAATTGGTGTATTTTATTTGTGTATAACCTGCATCCTAAAATTGTTCAAGTAAGCCACCTTGAAACCCCCCTGAGAAGTCTTAGCTCTCCGACTTGTAAAGCCATAGAGATTGGTGATATTTTGCCGTTTGCCACGCATTCAAAAATATTACAATATATATTATATATATATACTTTTTCCCATGTAAATTGTTGGCAAAGATCGATTGGTTTAAGCAGATTTTGCGTAGGTACATTATTTAATTTTTTACAAAGGTTTAAAGAAGGTTTAAAGGTTTAATCGAGTTTCTTTGTTGAATCTAATTGCGGATTTCAAAAACTCCGGATACGTTTATTTCTCCCCTTTTGTATATTTCCCATGTAAATTTGTGCGAAAAATCGATTGGTGCAGCAGTTTTTGCCTAGGTGAATTATTTAATTTTTTATGAAGGTTTAAAGAAAAATAATCGATTTTCTTTATTGAATCTAATTGCGGATATAAAATTTTCCAGAAATATTTATTTCTTACTTTTTGTACTCTTTTCCATGTAAATTGTTGGCGAAAATTGATTGGCGCGATCAGATTTGGCGTAGGTACATTATCTAATTTTTTATGAAGGTTTAAAGAAAAATAATCGATTTTCCACGTAGAATCTAATTGCGGATATAAAACTTTTCGGAAACATTTATTTCTCACCTTTTGTACTTTTTTCCATGTAAATCGTTGGGAAAAGTCAGTTACACCCATTTTTTTCAGTGTAATAGCAGGAACTGATATCACAACATTATTTCTGGGCATATGCAATATTTAATTGATTGATTGGGGAAAATTCCGCCGGTATTGAAAAACTGTTATTGACAAATTGCTATAAATTGACAATAATTTATTAAAAATTTATCAGAAGCCTGTATCATCTTCTAGTAAATAATAAAATTACTCTCAAAATCACCTATTTTCGTTGCCTATCTTGAATTAAATTTTTTAAAGCCGGCCTTAGACGTGAAACTGTTGGAAGACAGTTTAAAAATATATAATACAATACGAAGCGAGCAAATAAAAAATACATGTTTGAGCTGTGCAAAAATATGTGTTTTTCAATCCTAAAGTTTATGCTATTTTAATTCTTTAGTGCTTTGAAATATTACATTTTTAAATTTCATAAAAAATTATTTTTTGCGCATATCTTCATTATAGAGAAAAATGATGGGATATTTTAAATATACTAATTTTTTTATAGGTGGATTTGAATTTATTAATAAAAACTTAAAGTTTGATAAATTATATTATTTTATTTTATCAAAGAGTAAGTTGTGATATTTCGGTGGGTAACTGCTTGAAAAATGCTTTCAATAAGAGAAATTGATTAAAAAATCAACCAATTAAGAATTAATGAATTTTTAAATAAATAATACATTTTAATAAATAGTCAACTAAAACAACAATTGCTGCGAGTTCCCAGTGATTAGAAAGGGATTGTCAATCGAGATAAAGTAATTGAAATTATAAAATCAAAAGGCGTAGCGCTATTTTACAATGGTGCGTCGATGCGATAATAATAATATTATTTTAATGCCATTGCTTTATAAGCATCTCAAAAAGCGTAAATAATACTGATATTCTAACAAGCTTTGCCTACCAATTATAAAATGTACAATACAAATCTTTCTATCTTATTTTGAAAATAGATACTATTAAAATTTTAGATACTCCAACAATCATACGCACGAATATATTAATTCGCAGCATGGGCCCTGTTTCCGAATTGGATATGGTAATTTTATGCATATTAGGGTATTTATTATAATCACAATTTTTTTAGGAATATTCAATGGACTGTTATTTCCGCCAGTATTGGCGAGATCAGCGGTTATCATTCATGGGACCAATTAAATCATTATCGCTTTCAATTAAAATGTTGGAACGCATTTGGCGACCCGACACTTATTTTTATAATGGAAAAAATTCCTACGTTCACACAATTACCGTACCTAACAAATTATTACGCATTAGTCAGCACGGCGATATTTTATATTCAATGAGGTAAAAACAAAGTTAGTTTACTTTTAAAGTGATTTATGTTCCAGGGTAAATTAATAACGATTCATTTATTCATAGAACAGAACAAATTTAAATAAGCCAATTATTCATTTATAGATTAACAATTAAAGCTAAATGTCCAATGGAGTTAAGAAGTTTTCCGATGGATAGACAATCGTGTCCGCTGATCCTTGGAAGTTGTACGTAAAAAAAACTAAAGTTCCAGCTTGTCACTAATTAAATTTTAGATGCATATACAACACGAGAGTTGGTTTATCAATGGCAAAACGATGAAAGTGTTAATTTCGTATCGGGAATGACATTGTCGCAGTTTGACTTGATGAGTTATCCTTATCGAAATTTTACATTCACACGCCGAGAAGGTAAAAATCAACTGCTAATTGATAATTCTTAAACTATATAATTTTAGGGGATTTTTCTGTTTTACAAGTTTCATTCAATTTACAACGCCATACTGGATATTTTCTCATTCAAGTTTATGTTCCCTGTATTTTAATTGTAGTTTTATCCTGGGTTTCTTTTTGGATTCACAGAGAGGCAACTAGTGATCGCGTTGGCCTTGGAATTACTACCGTTTTGACTTTATCAACCATTAGTTTAGATTCAAGAATTGATCTACCAAAAGTTCGATACGCCACCGCTTTAGATTGGTTTTTATTGATGAGTTTTTTTTATTGCATTGCAACACTTTTAGAATTTGCCGGTGTGCATTATTTTACCAAAGTTGGAAGTGGAGAGATACCAATGGATGAAGATGAATGGGAGGATTGCGAGACAGAAGAGGAAAACATTGGCACCATAAGTAATAATTCAAATTCAGAAAATTTTGGTTCTACCGGCTGTCAAGTTGGAAAACGTAGAAGTTCATTTATTTGTCCTATTTATAACGTAGTAAGTAAATTGCTAATTAAGCAGTGGCGGCTCGTCGGGAAAAATTTTGGGTAGGCCAGCAATATTTTATAAATATAGATAAAATCTGCGGAAGATGTGAATATTTTCTTAAGTTATAAAAATATGCTCTATTAAAGCCATTTTATTTAAATAAGAGAATTACTTACAGTTACTCGAAAAAGTATTCGGACGCTCCTATGTTAGCAATGTAAATTGTACTTTTTGAAAACTCTATTTAGCATATAAAAATCGCTTTTACAAAAATACTTTTCAGACATTTTTTGTAGATAATTTCATTCCCTTTATTTTTGTTTTTAAACATTTTTTTATTCGTCGCCTCGTTTCCGACCGAGAGTGACTTAAAGCAGTCTCGGTAAAAATCCCATGGGAATCCCTCTTTAAGTCACTCTCGGTCGAAAACGAGGCGACAAAATAAAAAAATTTATAGGAAAAAAAATGAAAATAAAATTTGCGACAAAAAATGTCTAATAAGTATCGCTGTAAAAATAATTTTTATATAATAAAAACAGTATCCAAAAGGAGCAATTTACATTGCTAACACAGGAACGTCCGAATACTTTTTCGAGTAACTGTACATTATGTTATAGTATGTATAAACAATGATTGATTCTCTTATTTTTGCTCTTTGCAAATCTGTCTATGACATTGTCGTGAAATGTGTCCGTTTTTAATAATTCATCAAGAATGTCTTTTTGTATTGATAACAGTGCAAGTGAACATAGGCGATTTCTCAATAGCAATACCTACCGCTTAAACTATTTTGCAATAATAAAAATACACTACAAAGTGCAAAATACTGCTTAATTTTTTTTTTATTTAATTAATTTATTTAATTTGAGATAAATATTCTTTTTTGTCATCTAAAAAGCTTTAAAATACCGCTTACATGTGTCCGATAAGAAAAACTGTTTATGGCGAGGTATCATATATAACTGCAAGTATCTGGTAGGCACGGGCCTAAGTGCTGGCTATTGGCGCTATATGGACTAAGCTAGGCCAGTGCCTACACTATAATACTTTGAAGCAAATACAAATAAAAATATAAAACACGCTAATTTTTGCAGCTGTTATTGCAATTTTAAGTGCAAATAATAAAAAATAACAAATATTAATTGTCCATAATATTAAAATATTAATTATTTTGTAGATAAAGAAAATGTTATTTATGTACATTAAATTTTGGGTAGGCCGGGCCTACCTTGTCTGTTCTTTAAAACTGCCACTGTAATTAAGTAGCCCTTTTAATATAAAATTGTAGGATACGGCTTTATCTTGTGGAAATAGAAGAACATCTTTATCTATTCACATACCCCAAGTACCAATTCGGTCGACAATGGAAAGAATGACCCAAACAGAAACACGGTTACCTAAATGGCAACAATTTGTATACTGTCTAATGGGTAACGATCAATTTCGAAAGCAACGGCAACGCGAAGCAGCTGCGTTAGGTAAATTGCAAAATTTGTATGTCCCTATTTGTTATATTGAAATCAATATTAACATTATCATAGAGTTCAACGATCAAGGACATCATTCTGCAAGACATGTTAATAGTGTATCATACATCGATCGTGCAGCTAGAATTTTATTTCCTACTTCATTTACCTTACTCAATATTTTCTATTGGCTTGTATATTTTCAATATCAAGAAGACTTTTCGTGGAGAAATCTGCCTTTAACTTCGGTTAATCATTAATGGGAAAAATGCAATATTGTAACGTAATAAAGGAAAAATGTAGCAGATACCTACTGCATATTATTGGAAATACGAAACTATGGAAAATGAGTCTAGAGAAATGGAATAAATTATTTCGACTTAATATTCGGTACTTTCTACACGGAATAAACGGTAGATACGTCTTTCAGATTCATTAGTCGTCATTAGCAGCGTATATGGAAACAACCAAAAATAAATGATTAATGAATTAGAAACATACATATTATGTCTGTTGTTCATCCTCGATTTATTTAACAAGAACGTCAATCTTCATTTTGTAATTATTATGATTCAATTGATTAAGTTACAATGGGTACATTAACTGTTAACATATAGGATGTCTAATTAAATATGTAGAATATGTTTAGAATATGTTATAACCGACAAATGCACTGATAATGTATTAAAGTTAATTAAATTGGCTGAAATGTAGCAATTTGTAGTTTGATAAAATTTATTGTTCTTGTAAGTAAAAGGAAGATGGAAATTTAACTCGTGTACTTATAATTAGTTGACTTAATATACTTGAATTTTTAATTTGCATCTATGTAAAACTTGGATTAAATTTAAAAATAAAATCTTTGATATACCTAGTAATTATTATTAGGTACCTATACTTTAAAATATTATTTCACGTATTTATAATCTCTATATTTATTTTAACTATTTATGTTTTTTAATTCAATTAATATCTTTTACATAATTTGATCCATCTGCAAGTCTGTGGGATCGTGTGTGTTCATCATATCGTGTTTTGAAAGACCTATCGGTATTTTTGAAAGCATTCACAAGTGAGCCATAAACCCTTGATTTAGTGTCTGATGTCTGATTTTGATTTTGCGTTATTAATAAATTAGTTTTTTGTCTGTTTTAAAAGCGATGTTGAAATTTTGAAATGTTGAAATAATATTGAACTTTTTACTGCCTAAATGTTTTCATTATATTGTGGTGTATTTTTATAACAAACTTTATTTTCGGGTTTTTAACAGTCAGTTTGTTTTTTGCTTTGTTTTGATAAAAGTAACTATTTTTGAAAAATGAAACACACGATATAATTTTATGTTAAACACAATTACACGTAGACTTTCAACACGATGATTTATGAAAGGTGATATGTGACCTAAAAAGAAAGTTAAAATAAAATGTTCGTAGGTGTACGAAAATTAAGTTACCTTTTAGAATTTTGTTTCTTCAAGTTTGAAGCAGATTATTATCAACGAAGAAATTAAAAAAATGTTAGATGATAAGATTATAGAGCCTTCAAAATCAGCTTGGGCCAGTCCAATTTTGTTAGTTCCCAAAAAGGACGGGACTTATAGGTTTTGCGTTGATTATAGAAAACTGAATTCTGTAACAAAAAAAGATTCCTACCCCCTGCCCTTAGTTAACTCAATTCTTGAGCAATTAAGAGACGCGAAGTACATTAGCTCAATAGACATTAAATCTGCATATTGGCAAGTTCCTATGAAAGAATCTTCTCGAGAGTATACGGCTTTTACTGTTCCTGGTGGATTATATCACTTTTTGAGAATGCCATTTGGGCTTACGAACGCACCTGCAACTTGGCAGAGACTGATTGAGAAAATTTTAGGCGCCGACCTTTTGACCTATGTATTAGTGTATCTTGATGATATAATCATTATCGCTAAAGATTTTAAGACTCACTTACGCCCGGTTTTTCAATCGTTGGTTAACTTTTTAGTTTGGTTACCCTCACTTTCAAGTTAACCTATAGTTAGAATTTATTTGCGTTTTTCAATTTATATTCAGGTGTTGGTAAGGTAACCTCTAGTTTACTGTACATCTGAACTATTAAATGTGATTTTAACCCTAAATATTTGAGTGTAGTTGTCAGTAGGTTGACAGACGTCGTTGTATGATTGTGTTTATTGGTGTTCATAATAATTATTGTTTTTCATTTTTATTAGAATCTGTTATGAAACGATAAGTAATAATAATTTTAGATTTTTATTAATAGTTATATTGAAATATTTGATATAAACAAATACCTACAAAATAAATAATTATAATGCTATCTATAAGTATTATTCTTCTGATATGGAAGCAAATAGTTAATAAGGTACCTTGAATTTTACTCAAGAGGAAGAAGAACTTTTAGTAAATATTATAGAGCAACATAAAAATGTTTTAGAATCCGAAAAAACTGGTGCTTTTACTTGGAAAGAGAAAGATGCGATTTAGACTTAAGTTGAGAATGCATTTAACAATATTAATAAAAGAAATTTGTTTTGTTAGTATTCTATTACGAAAAATTTCAGTATAATCGCATCCAAGTGACTGTATTTTCACATGTGTGCAATCCAATGCACCTACGCATTTGGAAAATTTGGCGATAATATAAAAATCTTGTCGAATTTTAAGCACTTCTTCATTTTGAGGCATTGTTATATATTGAGGTCGCAAACATGCAAGAACGAAACTGACTCGTAATACTGTTTTACTTGCAGTAGATTTGCTAACCTCAGAAAAATCCCAAGTCGTTCTTAAAAACGAACCACTTGCATAAAAATTTAACGTTACCAATAGTTGGTCTCGAGCAGAAAGGCAATGATTTCTAGAATAAAAATCGGTTTATTAATATAACGCCTATTATTATTGACTAATATAAGAAATTAAATCCTTCATCTCCTCTGGTACATTTTTTAATGTTCTTGGCGTAAGTCGAAATCTATTAAAAAAGTCAGTACCACTGTATTTTTCAAAAAACTTAGGCCTGTAACGAATTATTTTTGGCCTCCTTATTTCTTCATCAATGCAATACGTATTAATATCGCAATCGTAATAATTCATAGATAACAAAATTATTAATTTCAAAAATTAATTAATTTTTGAATTTATCTGAATGATAACCATGAAAACTGTCACAATTTACGATTATAAAGTATTAGTAATTCGCCAACCTATAGTTAACCCACACCCCAAGTGTTGGTAAACATGATCACGACGTAACCAACACTTTACGTTAACCTGCAATTGAAAAACGTAATTTTTAACCTAACTAATAGTTAACTATGAACTAATACTTAACCAACGATTGAAAAACCGGGCGTTAGAAATTTTAGAGAAAGTGTTTCAGCGTTTACATGCCGCGGGACTTACGATTAGTCGCGAAAAATGTGAATTTTGCAAACCTCAACTTAAATATTTAGGTTATATAGTCGATGGCGGTGGTTTGGGAGTTGATCCTGAGAAGGTGAAGGCAATTTTGGATGTTCCAGCCCCGAAAAATGTTAAGGAGCTGCGACGTTTTCTCGGTATGTCACAATGGTATCGGCGATTCATTAAAGATTTTTCTACTATCATTGCTCCTTTAACTAATTTAATAAAGAAAAATGTTGTTTGGTTTTGGAAACCTGAATGTGAGCAAGCTTTTGCAGCCATTAAAGAGCAATTGGTTACCGCACCACTACTACAGTGTCCCGATTTTGAGAAAACCTTTATATTGCAAACAGATGCTTCTGCATTTGGAATCGGAGCGGTACTGACGGAAAATTTTGAAGATGGTGAACGGGTTATATGCTATTTATCCAGATCTCTCACTAAACAAGAGCGAAATTACACAACTACCGAACGTGAATGTCTAGCAGTAATATACGCCATTGAAAAGCTTAGGCACTATCTTGATGGTGTACGTTTTACGGTGGTCACGGACCATTACTCATTATTATGGTTAAAGCGCATGCGCGATCCGGTTGGAAGATTGGCAAGATGATCTGTTCGCCTACAAGCTTTTGACTTTGAACTTGTGCATAGAAAAGGGAAAGATCACGTTGCACCCGATTTTTTATCCCGCTCTGTCCCGGTAGACAGCATCCAATTACAGACAGGCGATGATTTTAAGAACACCCAAGATTCGTGGTATTTAAAACTTCTTCAGTCAGTGGAGCAACATCCTAATAAATACCCACAATGGATGATAGAAGGAAGACAATTATTTAAATATGTGAAAAGTCGAATACCTGAATTAACACCAGAGACAGAGAATTGGAAACGCGTTGTGCCTAAAGATTTCAGGAAAGCCATATTAGCAAAACATCACGAGGAACCAACTGCCGGACATGTTGGCATTTATAAAACATTTTGGAGACTTCATCATCGTTACTTTTGGCCCAAGATGAAGAATGATGTCGCTAAATATGTAAAAGCATGTAGAGTTTGCGCCGAGCAAAAACCTGAACAAAAGGCTCCAGCTGGCTTGATGGGTACTAGACCCGAAGTGACACATCCTTGGCAGGTCATATCTTTGGATTTTGTTGGACCTTTACCACGTTCCACTTCGAGCTATACTCATATTTTAGTTGTTACCGATTATTTTAGCAAGTATGTTGTACTTTTTCCTATTCGTTCTGCTACCGCTAGGTCCTTGGCAAGAAATATTGAGGACGGCATTTTTCTTGTTTATGGTGTGCCTCAAGCCATAATCTGTGATAACGGTGTTCAAATGCGCAGCAATGAATTTCGAAATCTTTGTGAACGCTACCGTACTAAAATCTTTTACACAGCATTATATTATCCTAGAGCTGATCCTACGGAACGCGTTAATAAGGTAGTAAAAACCATGTTATCTTCTTACGTAAAGGACAATCATTGTAAATGGGATTCTTTTTTGTTTTCTGTAGCTTGTGCCATACGTACCTCCAGACATGAAACTACGGGATATACTCCATATTTCGTGAATTTTGGTCGTGAATACGTTGGTTCAGGTGACCATCATCGACACCCTGAACAGCATCACCCTAATGATGAAATTCCAAAACGTATTGCAGGATTTCGTAAGATGTTTGAGAAAATACGTAACAAACTTCAGTTAGCTTTCGAACGTAGTAAACGTGTCTATGATATGCGTCGTAGACCTGTTCAATATGTTGTAGGGCAATATGTTTGGCGACGAAATAAGGTTCTTTCTGACGCTTCAAAGTATTTCTCGGCTAAATTAGCACCCACTTTTGTTGGTCCCTATAAAGTGAAGAAGAAAACGGGAAGTGTTACGTATGAACTCGAAGACGACCATGGCAAATCTGCGGGAACTTGGCATGTCCAAGATTTGAAACTTCATTGTGAAGATTAGTTTCTACATTTTTGTATTTGCTTTTTTATATCACTTGTTTCACGTTGTTTAATAGTTAAATATTTTATTAGGTTTCTGATTGTTTACTTATTATGGATCCTTTTTAGTATTTTCTCGTTCCTCGAAAAATTTCTTTGGTAAGGGGGGAGTGTTACGGTTTGATTTTATTTTTAAGTAAAAATACAAAGGTTGTGAAAGATTTTCAAAAGGTGGCATCCTAATTCATTTTTGAATTCAAATTTAATAGAAATTATTATCATAATTGATAATTCGCACATTTTTAATTTTTAATTTTAACTTTGCTAAAATAGCTAATCTATAGCTAATAGCTAATCAATTTTTTTGGTGAAAATTGCGTTATTTTCTCATCCAGATTTATTTGGGATTAGTATTGATTGCTACGATTTTTTGGATTTCTTTTTCTAAATTTTACGTTTACTTGAGAAGTTATCCGATCTTCATTTGAAGGATTAAATTCGTTCTTGGACCATTGCTTTGCTTACTTCACTAACAAACCCTCAAACAACATCTAGAGATATGTTTGATAATTTTATTCCACATTTGTTAAGTTGAATTTTTCTAGGGTGTTAATAGCGGTTCACCAGCTATTATTTCTTTATTTGGATTACCGATATCAACCGGTGTATCATATCGATCGTGGTGTTACTCCTTTTTTACTTCTTGGTTATCTGGTGTCGTATTTCTGGCTGCATGGTTATTGGGTAATCCACCTGTATAACAACACAACAACCTGGATAATTCAGTCGAACATTGGTATCGCTATCGCTATCCTGATCTAACCATCAAGAGAGAAGACGAGAAGACAACAGAAAGCTAAAATTTTGTTTGTTTGTGCCGTCATTTATTATTGTTAATTATCTTTTTTTGCGTGAAGAATTTTATTGGGCCGTTCTTTTGATTATAATTTTATATTTAAAACATTTAATCAACTCGAATAGAAACTGTAGAAATTATTACGGTATTTGTGCGCCAAGTATACGTATACGCGGTAACTATAACGCGAGTTTTGAGCAATTGTGAGCAATTGATAGCTTACTTACGTATGCATTTTTTTTATATTAAAAAGGTAGCCCAATTTTGCACAGTATTGTATATATTTTATTTTTTTTATTAAATCGGAAACAACAAACGTTATCTCTGTTACTCAGTCTCTTCTTGACCTGGTTACTTCTTTTTTTTTGCAACAACCAGTATTTTTCGTAGTTTAACGTGGCTGTTGATTCGAATATACAGGGTGATTTCCTTTCTTTAAACTTCGTGGCGCCCAAAAATATCAACATTTTCGGCTGGCTTTTCGGAGCGTTACTTTAGCGATTTTTTTTCCCTGCGTATTAATCCTCCCGATCTGAAGAAGAATCAGCTCATTCTCTTTTTTTTTTGTATTTTTCTTTTATTTGCCTTTACGAGCTAGCCAAAGGTACATGACCCAACTACCGATAATATCACCAATAATAATTTATTATTATTTTTTTTTAACCTTTCTACTTTTAACGGTAGCAGCAGATATTTTGAAAAATTGGCGTTGCAGGAGGAAGAACAAGGATTCGAGACGCGAAGGTCGTTTGGGTTGGTCGAGTTTGTGTTTTGTCTTGAGCGACAAAAAGAATTTTTTAGAGTGAATTTTTCACAAGTTTTTGTAAAAAGGTAGTTTGTTTTGAAGCAGAGTTTTTCTTTGTTAATTTTCGAAGAATACATCATTTGCGGCAATAGATTGATTCTTAAAATTGAATTTTTATTATTAACAATTCCGAACCACATTGTTATTTTTGAGAAACGACGCGCCGCCATATTGGAAGCTTGGTTTTAACAAATTATAAATTGAAATTACTTACCTAAACTGAAAGAATTATTTTGTGTGAATAAGCACAACACACGTAGATTTTTGTGTAGAATACGAAGAACGATATTTTTAAACAGTTGGGAGGCTGATAATTTTCTAACAGTAGCGAATGAAACACATGTTCAACAAAGAAGCCGTACATTTAAACTACGGAACATAGTGAACAAGAACAAGCAGATCTTACTGAGCCAGTAGCGTATCAACAGGTATTTGATAGAAACCGTTATAATAAAATTACAAAGTGCGTTTTTATTTTCATGAACATTAAATTGATTTACTTTGTATAAATTTTGTTAACACGATTACATCATTGATTAATAAAATTAGATGCTAGCACGAATACGTTTGATGATAAATGTGCATCTAAATTTACGAGTCCACATAATACACCCAATTTTTAAATCTGATAAAGGTGAAACTGTCACCTACCAAATTTCATCATTCAAAAATAAATTAAATTCAGTTTTGTCTTAAAAAGAGCATTTTTATTTTCAATTCCACAATAGGGTTTTGTCATAGAAACTCACTTCTGAGAGAGCTCACTGCGCTACGACGGGTAAAAAGCTAGCCGAGGTAAAAATGTTTGAGATAGTAAAGGGTTCTTCCTTGTAAAATAAATTATAAGAAGAGTACCACCACAATATATTTATAGTTTTACATTTCAGAAAGAATAGAGCTGTTCCGATGGAACTTACAAAATCCGCATTTGAGGTGGATTACGTTATTTGGCTTTATCTGAACTCTCAAGTACGATATTCGTCCACCTATCGTCTTAAAATACAGAATCTTCTTGGTCCATCTTTCGGTAACCATAAAACCTGTACTATTTCTTCGCGGCTTATTCTCTCCGGAGTACATAAAGACAAAACCTCTCCCATTAATCTCCCTCGGACCCCTCCATCTAATCTCTTAAAAAGTGTAACAAAATTTTGAATTTTGTTATATTCTTTTGGCCACACCTCGTATTTGTATTTTTAATGATACGAGAATATTTCGAGGCAAGACGATTTGGGCGCATGACGGGAGATAAGAGAAAAAGAAGTGCGGGGTGATGAGAAAAAGAACCAGATTTTGTGGACGGAAAAAGTGGGTTTTTACCTTTAATTTTGGGTAGTTATTGGTGATTTTTTGTGTAGTGAGAATTACTCCACCACTCCTTCTTTCGGATTTGCGCCAATTTTAAGAAAATTGTCTTCTTTTAATTTTTTGCCATTGGATTTCTTCAACACCTGAAAGACCGAGCAATATTGATCAATCAGCTAATTTAAACAGCATCAATAAGATAAGTTTTTTACCTTATTACTTACTTTTGGTTTTTTTTATCTCAAAAGTTGTACACACCGATAATATTTTTAATAATTGTCAGCTGCGTTCGTCGATATAGCCGACGCTTGCTTTGAATATTTTTTGATTTTTTTGATCTAGTTTTGAGCTCAAGCACCCTTTTAAATATTCCAAATATTGGAAGTCCTTATTAAGAGTTGTTGAGTAGGTGCTTTGAGCATCGATCGTTGCAAACATCCATTCCAAGTTCGCTCCTCATAGTAGGTACGTTTATTTTTCGTTACGAGAGAGAGTGCAAACTTGTTGTAGTTACGCCGGATTTATCCCTGGCTTCCGCGAAGAAAAGGGCTAGTTTCTTCCACCTTAGTATTCTCACCAAATAAAAGGTTGGGAATTTCGATTTTCAACCGTGTGGGAAGGAAGAAATTGCTGGGCTTTCTCTAAAGAGTCCCAACCATCCATTTTTTTCATAAAAGCAGCTTCCTTTATTTGAATTTAAATGTTTTCATTGGTGTTTTTTTAGTAATAGTTTTTTTTTTATTTGCTATTGTTCATTTGGTACTTTTAATTCACATAAAATCATACAATACAATATAAATCAACAATATAAAAATTTAATAACCCAGGTAATTATTTAAACACATAACAAAAATATTATAACCCCTTTAATACACGTCTTAAAATTTTTCCAGATGCATTTTTAGGAATACTATCAACTTGAACAATACCGCCCGTTAATTGTTTGTAGTTGGCTACTTTACCATCAATGAATTTTTTAACATTAAACAAATCAATTTTTGAATTTTCTTTAGTTACAATAAATGCTTTAGGGACTTCTCCAAATCTATCGTGTGGTACGCCCACAACTGCAGCGTCTTCAATACTGGGATGACTTCTTAATAATTCTTCAAGTTCGGCAGGTGCCACTTGATAGCTTTTAACCTGAAAATTATAAAATTAATATCTTTTTCCGAATACTTATTGTTGTTGATGACCCAATTTTGTGTGAATTTTTAAACAGTATTACATGACAAAAATTGGACATAAAGACTTTATTGCGGAAAAAAGATCATATTACTCAATTTTTCGTTTTGGCGCTATCCGGCAAAATCATGAAATTTACACCATTGGATTTTTGAAAGTATTGGTCAAAATATTTTGAATTTTAAACTTAAGTAGATTATAATTTACTATTAGATATCCAATAAAGAGCTTAACTATAATTAAGCTCTCAGTGTGTTTAGGGAATAACAATAAGGAAACTGCTTTCGATAATTTTCACTCTTCTTAATAAATAAACCTACATACTAAATATAATACTGTATTCATGTAAAATTTTTAATATTTATGTTTTTTTTCTATGGCAATACAGAAGTTAATACCGTCAAAGTAAAAATATAAAAGTAGAAATATAGTTATGCATATAATTTATGAAATATTAAGACTTCTTTCTTTGTGCTTCTCAAAATAAAACAAGATCTTTGTAATATTTTTGTAAAATATAAAATAACCAATTTATTAAAAATATTTGATGTAATTATTGACTTAACCTCTTATTCTAGCAAACCAACGTACAACAGATTAGTTACCTTAATTAATTCTTTAAGACGATCGGTTATATAAAAATGCTCATTTTCGTCATAATATCCTATATCTCCAGTTCTCAACCAACCTTCAGAATCTATCATATCTTGGGTCGATTTAACGTTGTTTCGATAACCTTTCATTACCTTTAAAAATAAAATTTACTGTTTACAAATTAAAAAAAATTCACAAAAAATTGTACTTGAGGTCCACGAATTAACAGCTCTCCAGTTTCTTTAGGGCCAAGAATGGTTTCATTATTTTCAACAGATACAATTTTACATTCAGTATTCGGCATCGTGAAGCCACATCCACCAGGTTTAATTCCATGTTCGATATGGGTTGTTTGATGATGCGTTATAGGTGACGTTTCGGTTAGTCCATATAGTTGCAAAATAGCAGTATGATTTTTACTTTTTTCTTTTAATTTATCTATATCTAATGCACCTAATGGAGCAGCTGCGGACACAATAGTTTTTATTCTTGAAATGTATTCCGGTCGCACGTTCTCATTATTTAGAAGAAATAAAACTAAAATTATAATAATTATGTAACTAAGTAGTAATAAAACAAAGCCGATTTTAATACATTTTGCCCATAAAAAATTAGGACCCCCAACAATGTCTCACACTTTCAAAGATTATATTTTTAAATACTTTTGCTGTTGATGAATTTTAAATGAATTACTTTGATGACAGATAGTAAAAATAAGGTGTCCATGTACTTATTTGGCATGGTACTGTTATGAAAAATTACAGTAGGTAAAAATAGCCTTAGGTGTTTATTATAGACAAAATGTATTAGAGTTGATTTCAATATCAGTTTAAAAATTTCACTAACCTGTTGGTGGTGTTACGTAAGCAAATGTAGGGCGAAAGTCACTTAAAACTTTGACAAATGAGGAGGATCCAAATTTAGGTATAGTAACTAATTTACATCCCGATGAGAGCATATTGAACATTATCACTACCATCCCATAAAGATGAAATATTGGCGAAAGCAAAGGAGTAATTTCTTGGTGATTGCCTATCGGAAGAGTGAATAATTTACATTACGTATAGAAATTTTTAAAGGAGTCTACCTTCAGCTTCTTGGAACATTTTAAACTTTTGAGCATTCATTTGATGCAAATTAGATACGATGCTCTTGTTGGTAAGTTCAACTCCTTTTGGCACTCCCGTAGTTCCACTAGAATATGGTAAAATAATCACGTCTTCGAAGTTTTTCTTAATATTATGACTGAAACTCATATTTTTACCCTTCTCGATAAGTTCATCGTATTTCAGAACTCCCGTTGGTATAATTTCTTCATTCTGAAAGATAGAATGTTAGCGCAATGCTTCATTATCAGGATTAAAGCATACAAGGTGTTTAACCACAACTATTGGAATATGATAATTACATTTTTCTGTAGCTTTATCTATTTTTGGGCAATAGTCGCTTAGCGTAAATATTATTTTGGCATCCGAATCTTGTAGTTGTTTGTAAATTTCATCTATAATAATACAAAAGTATTAATTCTTGCTTAATAGCTGAGTTATTCTAGATTTATATATTATAACATTTAAAAAAACATATTATGGCAATTTTGTTTAAATTATGTTTGTTTAGTTATGAGGATTTAAGCATTCAAACCCATTAAGTTTAATTTGATGACTCACGTGTGCCCAATTCTTTCGTGGAATATGTATAAAATTTGATAAAAATATTTTGTTTATTGCGAATAAAATATTATTTGTTGTTTTGTTGTTCTCTGCGTTTTATCCCAAAAAATACAAAATATTTTTTTGCGTAGAATTGCATTATTTGGCATTACTTACACAGTTTTGGAACTTGTAGAATTAAATTTTCTATAAACTTTTTTATTTAATTCAATAATATATTTTCTGTGTAAATCTAGAAAATGTTTATGGTATATGCAATTAAAGTTGTTTGCAGTGGGGTCAGGTGCAGTTATGTGTAATTTTTAGAATCTCTTGAAACTACATGCAATTGGCGTGTGATTAATTGATGATAAATGCCAATGTCGAGTTTAATCAAGTTGGTACGGCACTTCAAAGTAAGTAATAATTACTATAGGTAAGTACTACTAAAAAATTGATAAATAAATTTATAGTTTTGAAAACTTGCTGTAGAATTTTTATTATGTAAGTTATAAAACTTTTTAGTATTTATGCAACGATAAAATATATTTGTTTAAATTATAATTATATAATAAGCATCAAACGCGTTTGATAACGAACTCTTTTCAACACTGATACCATAAACTACTAAATATTTTACATTAAAGACATTTTAACATAGAGAACAATTCGACACCGGCTACTGAAATAAAAAAATGTTTAAAAATTAATTTAATTTGAATTAACGAAATAAAACGTCATTTAATTACAATAATTTAATCAATAAATTATTCATTAATTTTTGAATTAATTCTAATTGTTTGTATTCATTATTAATGTTAATTAACATTGTCTAGGTGTTTCCAAAACATATAACTATACCATTTTCTGTAGTACTACTATTATGTATTATACAATCACCGTACTATGTTCATTTGAAAATAATCTGACAGAAGTAGAGAACTAGAGCAGCTTATGCCCGGTTTCTGAAGCTTGAGTTATACTAAGGTTAAGGTTAACCGTAATATAACCGCAGATTTTGGGTTTCTATAGGGAAAGATAACCTGAGATCTCTGGATAAAGTTAATTTACCGATCTGCACGAGTTATGTGTTGGTTAACGTTTTGGAGTATGCGCAGATTGCGCATTCGAATAAATAAATTCTGACAAAGGCGATAAACGTTGATGAAAGCTCAATTATATTGATATTAGTGTTTAATTAACTTATAGTTAATTTAAAGTTTTTCCTTGCTTTCTTTTTCTTAGAACCATTGTTTTATTGGCATTAAATTTTTTGCATACTTCCATCCAAGCTTCGGGTTTTAACTTGTCATTTGTTGCATTTGTTTTTTTATTTTCTACAATGTAATCAATTTTTGTACTATACCAAATAAAAGATCCCTGTTGAAATCGGTGAAATTTTTACTTCGTTTACTAGAATCTATTCTGTTTTTCACATTTTTCTTTTCACATATAAAATAATTGATTTAAAATTTTTTCCGTTAAACATTTGAATACTCAGATTTTTGCAACATTTCCAACATAAAATAATAAAATTACCAATTATTTGGTTAATTTTAACTAAGTTTTCTATATCCCCATCTACCGGCAATTACATCAAACGAGTTGACAATAGGTTAGTTATCCTTTAGTAGTTTGTGGTTTCAGAAACCCATTTTACTTTAACCTTAGGTTAACTTTAACCTATGATTAGCTATGTGTAGTTTAACCAGAGATCTTCAGAAACCGGGCATTAGAGAGCCATACGTGTTGAAGTTTACAGGATTTTTGGATAACAAAAATTTTGCTTCAACATGTTATTAAACATGTTCTAAACAACTACGTAGTAGAAATATAAAACCTAGTTCCAAGCTTCTTGAGCCATGAAATTCTTTTTTTGCTTTCCGGCATTTTTCTTTTCGTTTCTTTTTCTTAGCCTGTAATATAGAATAATATAAAATCTGCTCTAATTTTGCAGTTTTTTAATTTACTGAATAATTTAAAAAAATTATTATTTATCACAGGCATAGTTAACTCAATTATATATATCGGCGTCACTAGACTTTTCGGTTTAGGGTGTGGATTCAATTTATCTAAGGTGGGCCAAAATTAATTGTTACCAATCTACTTTACATCATACACATATCACCCTAATTTATAAAATATAAAGTACCATGCCTACCGGTCATATATTATGATTTATCAACTTCTGACTCATTTGATATAATATGCCCGAGTTTTTTAGATATATATTGCAGTAAGAAATCAAAATTTTGTTTAACCTGCTCTTAAGCATCTCGGTTAGCTCCTGAAAGCGGGAGATTCGATGGCCAGCTTCTGGGTGTGGGTTCAAAAATATCTATTGTCTTCAAAATAATATCTTAAATCAAAAACAAACTCCAAAAAAATGTAAAATTTTTATAGTTCTTCCTAGTATCGAACTTTTGATTTATTTTATTCAAATGTTCGGCTTATCAATCTCACACGTTCGCAAAAACAAAATTCTAATTTTAAGTTTCCAATTACCAAAATCAACTTTCAAAATTCCAAAAATTACACTCGTACTCAAAAAAAATCTATTCATCCAAAAATTAATAATCTACTTTATTAAAAAAATGTTAAGTCACTAAAATAATATAATTTCCTTGTACCGTCAAATCTGATCAAATATTTCCAGCAATTCCAAATCAACCATTATAAAATTTTAAACGCAATTACTAAATAATATTCGCATTCAAATCGATCTCAAAAATATCAAAAAACTCAAGAGCCGAAACACACACAATCGGCTTGTGCGGCCACTTTCGGCAAAAAGCCCTTATCTTCCTTTCTTGTTTTTCCACCTTGCACTCCTTCAAAACCACCAAATTAAAATCACAATTTACAAAATTTTACTAAAAGAGTACAGGGTGGGTTCAAATATTCTGTAACGCGACAATATATACTTTATATTTTTTAATATTTTTTAAATCGTCATGAATTAATTGCACAAATTACAGAAATGTTTGTAAATAGTAGATTGTATAACTAGTTGCAAAATGTAAATGTTTTACACGAGTCGCAACAAAGTTGTTCAACAAGGTTTCAGCTGGATAAGTTGGACAAAAACAAAGTAACTTACAATTGCAATATTATTGAATTATTGTCAATTTATATTTACCTGTGGTATAAATTGGGTTGAGAGTTGTAACTTTCAGACCAGCTTCAATTGCACCTAGCATTATTATAGGGTATTCGGGAATGTTTGGAAGAATTATAGCTACGGTATCGTTTTGCTTTAAGTTAGGAAAACTGCTCAACACATTTCTTAGAGCTTTACTATTTTTGTAAATATCCGAATATAAATAACTACGACCTGTTTCGGAGCATATCTGTGAAAATACAAAATATCAGTAATACAATCAAGTATTAAATCAATTTATTTCTCATATTTGCATAAAGAAATGTTATAAGAGAGTTTTTAAATGCTAGCGATTATTTAAATTTTTATGTGTACGCCTATGTACTTTACTTTTTGAGCTTTGAGCTATAATTTGTTATTGCTATTTATTTTCTTTATTGCCGAAAAACAACTGCTAGAATTTACTTTATTATATTGCTTTAGTTTATCACGGTCGAAAAAATATTTTTAAATATTTAGGAATATGTTTAATTTTAATATGTTTGATTTGTACAAAAATCTTTATTATATTAATGTAATAAAATAAATGACAACAAATCTATTTTTATTTTTTATAACAATAGAAATGTGTGTTATCAATATTATAATATACTATATTTACTTACATGTGAGTCTCAATATAATATTAAACCAAATAATATAAAAAAATATACTATTGCTATTATTAATCTATAATAATGCTATTAAACTGGAAAACTTTTTAGAAGAGCGAGATATAATATATTTACAAATGTTTTAATACACCGCAGCTTGATTTATTTTATTTATTATTATTCTCAGCGAATAAAGCAATTCCGTTAAAAATTTAATACTTTCCTTATTTCAATCTATTAATTTCTGCAAATAAAACAAAATATTACTCGTAATATTCGTATTAATAGATCTATAGCAAATAATAAAAATTTAGAATGTAATCTTATAACAAAAAAAAAACAAACCCAACAACATATTTTTAGAAGATTTAAATTTTTTCTTAAATTATTGTTTGCCTACTTTTTTTTACCAATAATTTTATTTTGATTACCATTATGTTGGTATAGTCCAGTGGCGGTCCGTAAGTAAGTAATTTGGGGAGACTGGAAGTCTGAAGTATTAAAAAGTACTAATAACAGTAGTTACTTATTAACTATGTATCTAAATATTGTATATAATAATTCTTGAGTTTAACACTTGAGTTTTACACTCTATTAAATCATTTTGTATCGTCTTAGATGTTTTTTTAAATATTATTGATAACAAAAAATGTTCTTTAAGTAACTTCTCTTCTTGTCCAAGTAGTTCTAGTAATTCAAGATAATTCTCTTTATTTAAAAATTTTTTATTTTTCGGATGGCCACGAAAAGCAATTTCTTGCTTACTCAAAAAACAAACAACATAGATTAAACGTGTTAGTAAACATCTATTTATACCGACTTTTTCACTATGTTTTAGGACAGCAAGTCGTCGACTTTCTGATAGAACATGCTTAATTCTAACTTGACCCAAAATGTAAAATTTTTCTTGATTATTCAAGTGATTTTCTGAAATAAAGTGTTTTTCTGCCTTTCTTATAAAATTTTTTATTGTCAACAATCTTTCAACACTCCATTCTGTTTCTTCGCCAAAAATTACGCAAGTAAAACAAAACATTTTATTTCGCTTATCGCAACCAGTAAGCCACAAAAATTTGCTATACTAACCAAGGGCGGATTAAGGTATCTCTGCGCCCTTAAGCACACATGTGTGGTGCGCACTCCTTAATAAAAAATATAACCAGTTATTTTTTATTATTTTATACATAATATGTATTGAGTGATATTAGTGTAAAATTTCCGAATATCAAATACACTTGCTTGATCGGTGAGCTTTGGTGTGCAAAAGCAGTCAGGCTTACTCATGGTCGCGGATTCAAAAAGTTTGTTTCTTCGATAACTTTAATTACTTTAATTACTTCTTCTCAGCAAATTATTACCATGATTCAATTTTAAAAATATTCGTTTCAATTCAATTTAAAATGGTAACTTTAAATTTTATGATACCGGTCCGTAGTCCGGCTTATCAAACTGCGTTGTCGTTCCTTTAATAAATTTTTATACAATATATAAAACGTTATTTAATATAATTCCAAATTAATGATTTCCAATAAATAATTGTTCAACGAATAAAAAAAATAGCTCATCCAATAAAAATCTATTTTAATAAAAAAAAAAATCAAAAAACTTACAAAATCGAAATCTTAGCTGCGGCCACTTTTAACCAAAAATACTGTCAACAAAATTCGAATTAACAATATTTGTATAAAAAAATTCAATTGTAAAAACCATTCGCACAACAAAAACTCAAAATCGGTGAAGCAAAATAATCTAGGCTTTCACAATTTTTGCCATTTTGGTAAAAAAAAGCCCCACTCCAACTCAACTTTCTGCCAACCTTCTACATTTTAAAATGGTATCACCTAATTCAAATTTAGAATTTAGAAAATATTAACAAAGCATCGGGGGCGGTTAAATCGCTTCCTAACACGACAGTATATTCAAAAAATCTTGGTCGTAATTTAGCGACGCGCACATAGATTTCCGAAGGTGTAAGTTTTAAAAATATATTAAAAATTGAAAATGTTTCGGCCAAGACTGTATAAGCTTTTTTTCTTTTCATAAGTTCTTAAATATAAGTATTAAATAATTCTTTGTCAGCAAAAGTAAAATTGTAATTTATAATATATTATTTACGATGTATATTATTGCAATGCCAAGTGTATGGTGTGGTAGACAAAATGACGGAAGATGTTTTGTAATCAGTAAATAAAAACTACTATAATCATTGTACATTTTGCTACATTTAATTTTTGAGAATGTCATGTACTTTGCTTGGTGCATTGCGCCTCTTTTTCGTGCGCCCCTAGGCACGAGCCTAGCTAGCCTAAACGGTAATCCGTTTCTGATACTAACAACATTGAAATTTTCTTGTAAATTTACCTTCTTTAGATTCTAATGAAAGGCTGGGTGTTGGTCTATTAGTTTTTAATTTACACTTTTGTTCATAAGATAACGTATTAAAATTATTTTTTTAACAAAAAGTCCAATATATTGTTTATTTTCATTGCTGAAAATTATTTAAAAAGTATAAGGGAATAAATGCACAAACACGTAGAACTTGTAATAACAAATACTACGTAAATTATATTACATAAATAACAATTATGTAAAAATATAATTAAAACAGCACATAATTTTTTCAATACGTATAGTGGTCTTGTAAATTATGATTTTTAATAAAAATTTTTTTTCTTGTTACTGGTTGACTTTCTGGGGAGACGCAGTCTCAAAGACTCCTCTGACGGGCCGCCACTGGTATAGTCTTAACATCGCACGATTTTTCATAATTTTTGTAAGGTTTCACTAATTCTGTCAACTGTTTAAAATAATGGGAAAAGTAACCATGGATGCATCTCTGTTGTCCTTGATAAAACGGTGAGTAATGACACAAAAATTTTCTTTTTATAAAAAACTTATCAACAAAAATTGTAGAGGACATTGTTCTGAATAATTTATACTATTTTCATTAAAACGTTGACGTCACTCATCGTTATATTACGGCCGCTATATGATGGCACCGCTTTTTGTGAAACCAAGACTAAATAAACTGTTACTTTGCTAAAAGCGATTAGATATGTATACACAGATTAATAAATAAATAGTATTTAAAAATTTTTATCTACCGCTTTATCTAATCTGTAAAATTTGTACTTACCGTAGCAATTTTGTGGTGCCATTTATCCAATCCTTTCCAAATGTATTCTTCTAAAGTTATGTTAGGTATATGAATATCATCAATTTTTGATTTAATTATTTTAGACGAAGCCGATGCGAAATTTCTAATTGTATGAACATTTTTATTTTTCACTAACTTAAAAAAATAATTGTTATTTTTGAAACAATTTAACTTAAACATTTTTTTGCATCAGTATCAGAACAATAGCACAAATTTATTAAATGTTTCTTTCTCGTTTGCAAAAATTACTGAAATGACTCATTGAAGTAGTCGTAGTAATTCGTATCACGATCGTAGTATATTTAAATTATTATAATGTCATAGGTACTGAATGCTATTACTTAAATTATTCCAAATTTTAAACTAAAAGTATTTTTTATTTAAAATTACCTTGAAACATGGAACTATTAATTTTATGGTTGCTTTACTATTTTTTTTATATTATTTTATTATACAAATTTTTATTTAACCACTGTTATTTCATTTACAAACTTTTTAGGTTACTTTTTAGAATTTATTTAAGGGAGTGGTATTATATGTAACTCAAATATTCAGCTGCATTATAGAAAAAAATTTCAAACTAATCACTTTGAATGAAAGCAAAGTGTTTTGAAACAAAACAAATTATTTTTGAATCACAGTTTGTTATCGACCTTGATGGTTATAACTTATAAATAAGTTATAAATTTCGATTTAGATTGGGATTATGCAGGTAAAGAATTAACTGAATTTCTTTAAACATTTAATATTCAAAATTTTTGGTTTTAATCTTAATACCAGAGTTGACACACGACTCTCGCTCACCGTCGGACTTTCAGTTGTTCTACAGCAAATGTTGAACTTGGTTTTCACATATAAACCCATTACGGTTAAATCTCTATTCCAGTCAACATAGTTTTATGCCAAATTAATTATGATAAATTATTATTCAGGGTAATGCTTTTCTCAACAAATAAAAACAATTAAGTAAAAGTCATCATCATTTCCATCACTGGCTAGTCTTTGACCTGTTCCGGCTCATATCTTTCTTGGTCTTCCAACATCTCTGCGTCCTTTGGATTTAAAAATAATTTATCAATTATCACTTATGTTAAAATCGCATTATCTACAATTCGTAAAATCAAAGCTAATAAAAGAAAGTTTATTTACTTATCTCAAATTTATCTTAAGTTGGAAAAAAATTGGTATTAGCCGTATAATTTTGCACACGCTTATGAATAATTTGCATCTAGTACAAATTAATTTAATAAAAAACATATTGAACGAAAAATGTTGTAATTTATCAATAATCAACACAGTCGTAGGCTAGCAGTTAGAATGCTGACATGCTATATCGTATTCGTGATTTCGATTCCCGATTAAGCACACCTGGTTATTTTGACCGTGTCTCTCTCCCAAGACTTCAAAATCTTTGTAATATGCTCACTCCTGGGGCTACACAGTGTGTAGCGCTTTTCTAAATTACTTTATTATTTATATATTGCTATGCCCCCAGCATTTTATTTTAATTAATTAATTAATTTTTCAATTATATTTTTCTTAAATACTTTCTCAAAATTTTAATTTCGCTTTCAATAAAACTTCCAACAATGGACACGTTAAAATTTATTCGATACCGGTATCGCAGTCCGGCTTATCAACCAAATTGTTGTTCCTTGAACAAAATTTTAACTTATTAATATAAAATTTGTAATTTACTTATTTTTCAATTATTGCCCTCTTCTCTCTTTTTGCTCTTTTATCTTCCTTATCATATTACCATTATCATCGATAGCTTCCGTTTAAATTTTATTTTCAAAATCACTAAAAAAATCTTTCAAATTTGATAAATTCAATTATAAACATCAAATAAAACACTTTCATCAAAAAAATCACTTCTATTGAAAATTTTTCACAAACTTATCCAAATTATTCAAAAACAAATTTAATAAAATAATAAAAAACAAATAAATATTTTACTTTTACCAACTTTTAATTTTTAAAGTTTTACCTCCCAAAATTCAAATTCAAATATTTTACAAAATGAAAATCAAAATTCATAACAAGTTAACAGGGTAGGTAAAACTTTGATTTGGAACATGACAATATATTATTTTTAAATTCATGAATTTGTACGGCCGAGAAGTTTTGATTTTGATACAGAGGTTAGATAAGGAATAATAAAAGAGAAGTTTGGTTCAAAGTGAAAATATATTTTTATATAGATTTTGTAATGTTATTATTGCATTCCTTAAAGATAAAGATCACAACCGCTTCAAAAATTGTTTGTTTAATTAAAAAAAAAAAAACGAACCTTACATCAGTACTTGTATACGATGTGTAACATCTGACATTTCATCTTGATAGTAAGCAACATTATTATTTAAAATAATTAATAATTATAAATTATTTAAAATCGCGAAATAGGTGGAACGGCATTACGTTACCAGTAACCGTAACCCCAATCTGTAACAGATAATACGAATTAAAACAATATTATTAGATGAACCTTTACAGCGTTTTGCGTTATGTGCTTGCAACATAATTATATCATTCGGTGATCGCGAGTTTGAACCTCACGTTGGACAGTTTTTTTTAATGGCATTTTATAATACAAATGATATCTACATATGTATGCCGATAAAATAATTTTGGCGCTTATTAGTCAAATCAAATAGCGCGCGCTTTTCTGGCTTCCTGTTACACATTTTCGTCCAATTTCACGAAATTACCCCCATAAGCGAGTGGAAAGATGTTACACATAAAAAAAACATTTTGTGTTGCTTTTAATATTTAGTTATTATGGAATTAAAGTTAAGCATTATCTGGTTTATTGTTGATGTTTAGTATAAATCACACACCGGTAGCGTCATAATGTGCATAGCTAATTATTATGTTAATACTTAATTTTTATGCGAATTTGTTATGCGAACAAATTGTAATTTGTTGATAAATTATACTTGTTTGTTGATAAGTATAATGTGTTACATTTAGCAACTGATAATTTTCTCGTCACAACGTCACACCGAAAACGTCATAACTCTTCAAGCTTTGCAATTAATTTTCTTGTATTGTATACAATTTTTTAATTCACACAACAATCTTCAAATTTTGTAAGATACATAATATTGGTAAATTTTCAAAATTTCTTATATTTTGGTAAATACATCAGCTTTCGTATCTAATTGCTTCATTAATGCGATTAGGAACCAATTCATTCACTTTAATATTTAAAATTTTAAAATAAGAGTTTATAATGTCTTTGTAACATAATTTTTATAAAATATTATAAACATTCATGAGTGAATTATTTTATATAATTTTGCGGAAGAAAAAGTCGTTTCAGGATGTAAATGAAAATTTTTTATTATATCTACTAATAATGAATTTTCTAAATAAAATTAGATAAAACGTTGTACATTTACTCGTGACATTTAAACGAACGATTTTGTTCAATTTCTAAAAATTTTCTGTACAATTAAATTTTTAAATTAACTTACATCATACCTAAAGGAGCAAAATAAGGAAAACTACAATATACTTTCTGAATTAGAAGATATCGAAATAAGTAAAATATTTTATTGATAATTTACCTAATATTTACATTACTTATTACAATTTATACAAAAATAATAATTTTAATATGTTTTAATTTCTTTTATCTGTATTGAATAGTATTTTATTTTGTATACATTATTTTTTTTATTTGAGAATTGTGAAGTCCTTCAATAAGGATGTTAATATTTTTGACACAGTTTTAATTTTGGCTAAATTTTAATGTCTAAATTTTAAGTGCTGAAATTCCTGGGACTTATTCCACAATGATAATTTTACTAATAAGTAGAGTGTGGAATTTATGCACTAAAAAATACCAAATATATGCACATACGTATGCACCAATAAATGTCTGAAATATGCAAGTATATGCTTTAAAAATAAAAAGATTATGTACTAAAAACAAAGACCTTTAATTTTATTGAGATATTTTATTACAATTAACAAGGAGATTATACGCCAGCCGCATTTTTCTCATTTTTGCTACTTATTGTGCTGGAATGTCAGCCCTCGAATAACAATTCCCCCATAGTCGTTAGGCCAGATGGCAAGAAAGTTTCAAGAAAATTGACTTTGAAATATTGAAACTAAAACCGTTGAAAATTTTTCGCTGTTACTTTAAAAATTAGAGTAAAACGAGAAAAAAATGTAAGGTATCTACTTAAAAAAGTACAAAGATGCATCAATACGCACAATCTACAAAAATATGCATCTGGTGTTAAAAATATGCATTTTAAAAAGTATTTTATTGGATTCTGATTTGACCAATTCGGCTTTATCCATATGGATTTTGGTGACATATCAATTTTAAGAAATATGAAAATACATCAAATTCCATACTCTAATTATGACTCATAAAATAATCATAAGCTGCATTTCCATTAAGACGGCACAACAAACAGCCGTATTGATGTATGATGTTTATTGCGGATGCAGCAATAAATAAACAGATTCGTTTCTAAGCCGTTCCTGGGAAGCTGTTCTTTTCAAGATATTTTTGCAAAGTTTATCTATTTAATATTTTACTTTTTTTTAAATTATGAAAATATATGCACTTATATGTTTTAAAAATAAAAACATATCAAATATGCACTCTCAAATTTTGGGTATAAACTTTATAGTTCTAGAAACGCATAGATACAATTTTTTACGACCCTAAAAACAAGCAACAAAAATATGCTTTTACATATAATTCCATACTCTACTAATAAGTATTACAAGTTCAAAATAACTTTAAATAATTAATTTAATCAGATAGGTGGTTGTTGGTATATTATATAATGTACATACATTATGTATGTATTAAAATTTCTAATTTGTATTTTTCTAATTTTGCCAGTCGTGAATGGATTAACGAGATTACGATTAGAAAGTGTTCAAAGAACGGGCTTAACCACTAGTTTATTACTGAAATAACTTATTCTAAAAGCGTAGATGAAACGGATTTCCTAATATTATAATAATTAATTAAATTCAATAGGCTATAATTGAACAAGTTAATTAAACAATATTGAGCTTTCTGCGTAGTTTAACGCTTTCATCAGAATATTTATTTTAAAATGTTGTTTAGTTAACTTGTTCAATTGTAGACTATTGAATTTAATTATAATTATCACAAGTTAAAAATTAATATATTATAATAATTTACTAGTAATTTGTTACTAACTTTGTAGATTTGCTTTCATTGTGCATAAATCCACTGGTATAGTGTCGTTAAAATTCAGCTTTGTCATTGGGTGAAAATTATGATTATTATAAAAGAAATAATCGAGAACAAAATTATACGTTCAATTTGGCAAAAATGCAACTTAGTAAAACTGAAGGTAGCTTTCGCTGATTTCACAGCCTTGACAAATAACAGAAAAATTGTACTTTTCTTCTTAGTTGAACACATAAGTATTGTTTTATTAATACCATAAAAAATTTATTTTATAACTCTTTTAGCAATCTTCGTAAAATTTTTCCAGATGGATTCTTAGGAATACTGTCAACTTTAACAATACCACCAACTAATTGTTTGTAATTGGCTACTTTATCGGCAACATACTTTTCAACATTAAAAATGTTTAGGTTTGATTTTTCTTTAGATACTACAAACGCTTTAGGAACTTCACCAAATACTTCATGTGGTACGCCTATAACTGCTGCATCTTCAATATCTGGATAACTTCTTAATAATTCTTCTAATTCTGCCGGTGCAACTTGATAACCTTTAACCTAAGAATTTATAAGTATTGGGTAACATAAAATGACCATACTAAAAATTTCTTACTTTAATTAATTCTTTAAGCCGATCGGTAATGAAAAATTGTTCATCTTCATCATAATATCCAATATCTCCAGTTCTTAGCCATCCTTCCGAATCCAAGACTTCTTTGGTAGCTTTAACATTCTTTCGATAACCTTTCATTACCTTCATAAAGTAAAAATATTTATATACTATATAATTATTTATGTAACTTATTGAGAAATTTTTTTGTTACCTGAGGTCCACGAATAAATAGCTGACCCGTTTTGTTTGGACCCAACGCAGTTGTGCTATCACCGTCAACAGCCATAATTTTGCATTCCGTGTTAGGAATCGATAAGCCGCATCCACCCAGTTTAATTCCATTTGAAATAAAAGGTGTTTGAATATGAGTCAACGGTGATGTTTCAGTTAGACCATAAGCTTGCAAAATGCTAGTTTTATTTCTACTTTTCTCGTTTAACCTATCCACATCTGATCCTCCTAGTGGTGCAGCAGCAGAAACAATAGTTTTTATGCTTGAAAGGTGCTCAAACCGTACTTGTTCGTTGTTTAACAGGAGTAAAACTAAAAATGTTGAAGAAAATTTAATTTTCACGAAAAAGTCCGCAAGAGCATACATATTATTTTTTTTATTTTGAAGGAAAGAGATTATCTACATTGTGTTACGAAGTGATTTTGACCGCCCGCTCTTGTGGCTATTTTGAAAATTTACTAATAAAGTAATTTGAAAATTACTAAATAAAAATTTTAGAAATGTAAGGTTTGCAGAAAAGTGAAGAAGAGTGGGACTTTTTTTTGCCAAGATGGCGGAAACGAAAAGTTATTGCGACTTAATCAATAGATAAGTGGTTTAAGTAGTGTAACTCGATATTAATCATATCAAATTTTTAGCATAAAACAAAAAATGCACAAAACACTTTTTCGAAAATTAAAATGTTTAAGTTATCACAATATATAAATACACTGTATGTATATTATCGCAAACGTTTTCACCATACTATGGCATCATCAGGCGATGAACTAGATGGAGAAAGGAGAAAAATCCGTATTTATCGATAAATTGCAAGAGAAAAGTGGAGGGGGTAAGCGGAGGAGGTAATTTTTAAAAAAGTAATTATGTGTGAATTTACTAGAGGGGGTGTAAATTTAAAGAGAAAAAAGGAAAAAAGGGGGAAAAATGTAAGTAGATGTGAGGTAAGTTAGAAGGGGGGGGAAGTATTATTTATTAAAAATGTTTAGTAGGGGTGAGTTATTTAAATCAGATTGACTATTAAGTAATAAAGATGAATATTTTAATTTATTAATTTCCATAGCTTCCAAAAATTCCAGGTTTTTACTTTTTTGTGCAACGTGTAAAATTTCGTATCCCCCTTGTTTATGGTTAGTGTCTATTAGGTGTTTCGCGAAAGTCGATTTTCCATCTGCAAGTCTGTGGGATCGAGTGTGTTCATCAAAACGTGTTTTAAAAGATCTACCGGTATGACCAATGTATTTTTGAGAGCACTCACAAGTGAGCTCATAAACCCCTGATTTAGTTAACATGTCTAATTTTGATTTCGCGTTATTAATAAATTTGTTGAAAAAGTGTTTTGTGCATTTTTTGGTTTATGCTAAAAATTTGATATGATTATTACGATTTAATTGAGTATTCTTAATTACATTACTGTTTGAAAATATTTTGGTCAAACGTGGCCGCAGTTAAGATTTTTTTCTGAGTTGGAAATTATATTTTATTATTAAGAGGATATTTTTTGGATGAATGGTATTTTTTTTTTGGAAATTATAAATTTGTTAAATTATTAGAAATAAATTTAAAAGTTTATTAAAAATGAAAATAATTTATGGAAGGAGCGACAAAGCCAGATAAAAAGACATCTGCATCACGGTATCGCCATTGCCATTTTGTTTGAAAAGTTTTATTTCCGCGATGATTTTTGCAAACAATTTAAAAATTTTGCAGTTAGTTTAATGAAATATTTTGACAAGTGAGGATTTAGTTATAAGAGAGCAACGCAACGTGTGGACTGGTGGATACTTCATTGAATTATTACTTTGAAATTATAGGTTCAATTCTTGAAAAAGCATAAAAATTTTGAAGTTGTAAAATTTAAATTTAGATCAAATATTTCTTTTAAAGAAGATCTTGGTAGTGTTTTGGCGACAGGACGAAGAAGCAAATTTTTGAACCCTCTGAGTAAGCTTAACTACTTCCGCACGTCAGAGCTACGCCGAGCAAACTAGTGTGTCTGGTTGTTGTTAATTTTTTTTCCAAACAATTATCTAAACAATATACAGAGTGTCCTTGTGACCGTGGGGAACCTTTGAGGTAGTAATAAAGGACACTTTTCTAAGACAAAACCCTTAGGGGATACCTCTCTTTAAAGCAAATTTTTTAAATTACTGATTTCAAATAGCCATAACTCCGATATTATTAATTTTTTAGACTTAATGGATTACACCTTTTTTGAAGATCATTTGCTTATCTACAAATTAAGTTATAACCCCTTATCGTCTAGAATAAACGGATTTTGAGTTATAAATTAAATTAAGCGGAAGAATGTTAAAAAAATTCAGGTTTTATTTTTTCTACTTTTCTTATGAACCGCGTATCTCTTAACCGAAACGTCTTAGAAAAAAACTGACGGCTTAAACCGGATAGGAAATTTAACTGGCTACAACTTTGGCCAAATAAATATTCTTGGAAAACTAACCGTTTTCACAGAAATTCTGAAAATCATAAACAAGGTGTAGGTAATAATAAAATAAATGATCTTCAAAAAAGGTCTAATAAGTCTAAAAAATCAATAATATCGGATCTATGGCCGTTTGAAATCAGAAATTCAAAATAGTACATTATGCAACAAGGGGATAAAGTGACCAATGAGGGTAAAGGTTTGTTTACACGAGACTTTAGCTAAGAGCAGCAATTACCCTAAGGTCAAAAGTCACTTTATCACCAAGGTGCATATACTATTTTTTTCAATTGCAAGAGGTAAAGTAAGAACTTCACCAATTACGAAACTTATAGCATTAGTTTTAATTTTGAACCCTGAATACCTTCAGGTGATACCGTCAGGAATTCAGATATCAAGTAAAAATATAACACATTTTTTTTTTCATTTTTGGCTGCTAGCTTTCTTTTTTGCCCGCCGTGACTACTTTTTTACCCTATCACAAAAAATGCAATTTTAAACCCGCAAATCGGGGTGGATAATGCGACTACTTTAGCCCTGAAGGGTTTGGACTTGGACAAAAGTTTTTTAAAAATCTGTCTTAGAAAAGTGCGTGTCCTTTATCACCATCTTAAAGGTTCTCCTCGGTTATAAGGACACCCTGTATAAGTATGAGTACTGACTTGAAGCAGCAGTTTCCAATAAAAAGGAAACAGAATTAACGATTAGAATATAGAAAACTGGTTAGTGGAATTATTTTTTTCTTGCTAATGGTATTTTTGTTATTTTTTACATCAGGGATTGTTTTAATATATTTGCTAGTAATTATACGCGAATAAAGACTTATAGCTTAAGATTAATTTTGAATGACGCTATAAATAATTTAGTTGCAATTAGGAAAATACCATCATTATACCCATAGAGGTATATATTAGAATTACTGGAGGCACCACTTGCATATAATCCCTATGAAAAGAAAACGGTCCGATTTTACATGGCGTTCCCCCACTCCTTAAAGGTATAAACTCGATTTGACATTCTATAATAACGTGGTAAATATGATTTATATAGACGAGTACTCCTCAAAATTAAATACAACACAGGCTTATTATGTTGATAATATTATAATAATATAATATAATGTTGATAAACGTTAAAAAAATAATGTTATAACTCAAAAAATGCCGATTTGGAGTTATATGTGCCTTGTTATAGAAAATAAATGATTTTATAGCATGGAATAAAAAAATGTTTATTTAATAAAAATTAAGTACCTATCTTAAGTTTCGTAAGTAACAATTATGAATAATTATTTTATATTTGACGGCAATACCGTAACAACTCTAGTTTTTTTGTTGTTTTCTTTTGATAAAAAGCAAGTTTTCCTTTCAGTAATAAAGCTCCAAAATTTTTACATAATAATAATGTAAAAATTTAGTAATAAACAATAGAACCTTTATAATTGTTTATTCCAATTAATGTTTTTCTCAAAACTATGACTTTTGAGTTGTTAGAGTATTCTCTTCGTATCGATATATTATATTATTTTGCAGGAAAAAGGCTAACAATTTCTAAAGTATTGCAGGGCAGTTCTGTAAGAAGTAAACTTACAAAACTAATTTTATTAAAAAATGTATAATTGTTTATCTTTCGGTGTTTTATAATTTTATTTGCTATGTATTTTTAATTAAATTCACAATTCTATTTTTGTGTTTATAAGAAAATAATTATATTTTTTTATAAAATTAATTTTTACATGTTACATGAAATTGAAGAATAATTTAATTCATAACTTACATAAAATTGTTCAAAAACTATTTAAATGAATCATTTAGCTTGCGACACACTGTTATATAACCGTATGTTTCGATTTTCGGAATCTCATCAGGCAAACCTGGAAAAATTATTAAAATGATTGAAAAGTTATGCTATTAAATTCAAAATTCAAACTTGATTAAAAGTCAAATTTATTTGACTTTAGTAAAAACAAAAATTATACCTACTTGAAACCAAAATGAATAAACTTATTTTAAAAAATTCTAAACCGGAAAACTAAACAAACCTAAATAAAAAACCTAAAATGAAACGTTAGTTGTAATTAAAAATTACAAAAGTTGTAGATTGCCCCAATTTCAAGATTTCATGTGTATGAACTTAGTGAAATATACAGGATATTATTTTTTTGAAAATAATTAAATATATATTTTTTAAATTAGAATGTGAATTTTCAATTAAAAATCACATTATACTATGTCTACAAGTATTTTAATTATTTATCACATCCTAATTTCTTATAATTAATTTATTTAAACGTTTAAACATCATTTATCCTATGATTTTGCATTACAAAATTTGAACCGAATCCTTTAAGGAGTGGGGGAATCATAAACTTACGTCAGACCGTTTTGTTGCACCTAGTGGTTCCTCCAGTAGTTTTAATATATACCTCTATGATTATACCATATGAATTCCAACTTCATATGTCCATAACCATCCAAACCATACTTTTCAGACAGATAAAAAAATAATTACATCTTGCTTAAAGTATCATTCACAACCTCCAAATTAACGTAGTAATTAGTAATTAGAATTAAACTTAGAAGTTTGCCGCATTAAAAATCTATGCGGTTATTCACAACCTTCAAATTAGTACTTAACGAGAAATTAGTAATTAGTACTTAACGCAGAACCTTGCAAGGTCCAAGTTTTTTCACGTAAATTAGTCGTCAAGTCGCTACTACGCATGCTTCAAAATAATTCAAGTGTCATCTGTAATTTCTAACCTAAAACCTGTTAACTTTTGTGAGTTGAACATTTAATATTAAAGGTAAAACGCTATGGTATTAACCTGTACCCGATGTAAATAGAAAGATAGGTTATCTAGCAATAATAACAATTTACCAGACCGAAATACTTAAGTTCTAAACATTGACACAAGATGGATTCACACTAATTTTGCGCATTAATTTAAGGATTGTGAATGCTGCCAAAACATTAATTTATGTTCAAATTTCAAGTATTAATTTATGTACTAATTCTACGGTTAATTTGGAGGTTGTGGATGAGGCTTAAGCGTTTCAGTTCTTATTTTAAATTAACAAACCTGAACTTGGGCGTAGATGACGTTACTACTCTATGCAGTATGAACAGTAAAAAATTATAAAAGCACAAATAGTAAGTGAAGTACTTACCAATGGGTGGTGCTAGATATGCAAATGTAGGATGAAAATCATCGAGTAACTTAATAAAAGATTGAGATCCAAATTTTGGTAAAGTAATCAATTTATTACCACACGATAACATATTCAGCATTACGACTACCATTCCATAAATGTGAAACATTGGTAATACCATAGGAACTATTTCTTGGTGGTTTCCTGTAATCATGATAATTTCAAGAAGTATGTAGTTTTAGGTTCTTAATAAATTTTTAGGAATTAATTTTTTCATTAATGTGTAATTTTTGTATTTTTACCTTCAGCTTCATGAAATAGCCTATATTCTTTTGCAGCCATTTGATACAAATTGGACACGATAGACTTGTTCGTAAGTTCAACTCCTTTGGGCACACCAGTGGTCCCACTAGAATATGGTAAAAGAATTACATCTTCAGTGTGCCTTATGAAATTTGAATTATATTCTAAATTTTTGCCTCTTTCGATTAATTCATCATATCGAATTGCTTCTCTTGGTATTGATTGGTTATTCTAAAAATAATATTAATTTAAATTTTATTTAAATTTATGTATACTACTAATATATACTTGATGGTCGATTACTACAATTGGAATATTCAATTTGCATTTTTGGGCAGCTTGATATACTTTTGGCCAAAGATCTGTCAAAGTAAATATAATTTTTGTTTCTGAATCTAGTAATTGCTTGTGTATTTCATCTGTAACAATAAATTATAACGTATTATTTAAAAGCAAAATAACAAATTAAAGGAGCATACTATATTAATATTATGTGTATACTAGATGTCTGTATTATTATGTAATTAATAAAAAGTAAAGTAACAGAAAAACACATTAATCTGTATAAATAAAACAAATTAGCATTCGTTGATTTATATTAACATTTAATTAACACTTTATTTATGTTACCTAAAAGAATTATTTAATATTTCACTATATTCAACTACAAGAAAGAATTTTTTAATAAGAAAATTTTATCATAATGTCAGAAAATGCTACTATGTAACATAAATAAAATAAATTACTGGCGAAAGGTTATAAATTAAATTGAATTATATTTCGTTTACTAGAATTAAAGTTTAATTTGATAATTTTCATAAGAAAATAAACTTGTATATTTTAATGATTATACAGATACAGCTAATTTAAAATATTTAGTTTTATCCAGATATAAGAATATATAACTTTGAACTATGAAACTTGTAAAATTTGCACAAGTATGTACTTATAATACAATAAATTTGATTATTATAAATATAATTGAATTGATTTTTAATTATTGCAATTTACCTGCTGTGTATATTGAGTTTAGAGTTGTAACTTTTAGACCAGCTTCTATTGCGCCCAACATTATAATGGGATATTCAGGAACATTAGGTAAAATGATAGCCAAAGTATCATTTTGATTTAAATTTTTAAAGTTGCTTAAAACATTTCTTAAAGCTTTACTATTCTTGTAAAGATCTGAATATAAATAACTACGACCTGTTTCGGAGCACACCTGTAAAATGTAAAATTAATAATTTTGAATTTTGCACGATTGAGATTATTCGCGAAACAATTATATTTTAATATTAAAATTATTAAGTGCATACATTAAAACTTATGCAATAATTGTACGATTTATTGTCATTCACTTTTAGAAAACGTGAAACTGTAGTGACTTTTTATACCCCGTGAGCGTTTCTTCGCCTTCAAAATAAAAACAAGCACTTTAGTAGCTTGGTGTATAATCTACTATTTTATTACTTGACGCTAAAATTTTCCATTACATAAAATTGAACGACTTATTAACTGTATCAATAATGTTTTTAGGATTTATTTTGTTGCTATTTTTTATATTGTTTAAAGTAACATTGTAACAATTAAGTTGTAACGTATAATAGGTATTATATAATAATTAGAAAGACCTCGAAATACTTTAATCTTCTCTTTTATGGTATATCATAAAATGAATATTTAATAACTATGGCTAGGTGAAATACATAGGAACGCAAATTTTCGATTTTGAAAATTTTGATTTTAAATTCAAATTTTCTTTTTGTCACAATAAAAAACATTTTAATTTCGAAAATTATTTCTTGATCATGCTATAAAATAAAAATGAAGTTAGGTTAGGTTAGTTTTAGATTTTGAATTCTATTTTGAATCTAGTATAGATTTGCGTCAAAATTCAAGGTGGTCGTCCATACGCACAGCTTATTTTCATGTGCTAAATATATATTCTATTTTTTGTGTTTACAAATATAACGGTAATAAATTGTTTTTTGAAAACTTTGTGCGTATTTTTTTTTTAATTTTAAAAACTACAGTTTGTCTAGTGAAATTCTAATAAAGAATATACCGTATACATTCAAAAGTTCTATTTTTATAATTTAAATTTAATAAATATTGATTGTGTCATTCTACGTAATTAAAGTAATCGAATCTGAGTAATATGTAAATAAACAATATTAAATTTTATACAAGATGATAATTAACGGCTTTTAAATTTCTTTAAATAGGTATTAGTTTACTTACTAAAGCTGTTTTATTGTGCCATTTATCTAATCCTTTCCATACGAAGTCTTCTAGCCGTATATTGGGTATTTGAAAATTTGGAGTTTTTGATTTTATAATGTTAGATACAGCGGTAGTCAAATTACGAATTTTAACAGTATCTTTTTTAAAATTTAAATTTAATAAACGCACAGTGTTTTTAACATATTTGGTATTGTTCATTTTATTATTTAAATGAGAACTTTTGCAGCACAATATTTTACTCGACTAATCTGATTATACTAACTCAGGAATTCAGGTACAATCACTATATAATGGTATAATATATTTGAACTTGGATCGACTTCAGTTCAACCTTCGTATTAATTCGGAAGGCGAACGCATATTTTTTCCGAACGCATTTTTTTTTATATTAACGCATAATAAATGGGTTTTTAAATAATAAAAATAAATTTATTTTTTAAATAACAAAAATCTATTAAAATTAATGCATTGTTTAATTAAATAAAATTAGTGTAACTTTTGAAATATGTATCTAACACAATAGAATTATTTAAATTGAAGCAAAATTTTTTGCGAATTTCAAAATACCTATTAAAAATTTAAAAAAATCAAAAAAAATTAAAAATTATTATCCTTATTTTTTTTAACGAATTGACATGTTTTTTATGGGGCATAATTAAGTACACAATTTCAAGTGGCCATCATTTTTACATCTCGTATTTTCGCACAGTTTTGATTTTGACAATTGAATAAAGCATATTATATTCAAATTTTAATGTTATTAAATTATTCATTAAAAATGAGCACTCTAGATTCTACATAGAAGATCCTTCAGTCAGTGCGATACCGCGGGAATAAGAGCAAGAACTCTGTTTTGAACTTTATTTATTCTTTTATGTTTACATTTTAATATTGTTATATAATTGCATTTCCTGTTAAATCCAAAGGTTAAAAATAATAGTTGAAGTACAAAAAAATATAAAACAAAGAAGTATCCGAATATTTTCAAATTTCATATTTGTATGGTGTTCGTATATGGGATCCTTTAATCGTTTTCGCGGTGTTCGGTTCTTGATGGAATAAGAGAAGTTAAATATTAAATTTATTGCTTAATTCAATATTTGCCAAACTGAGAAAACGAGGAATCAAATTTAAGTGGTAAAATAGATTAAGTGCATTTATGTTATTTAATTAGGTTAAAAATAGTATTATGCTAGTATACAAAAGAGTGTATCCAAAATTAAGAAGTGTTACACTTATAAAAAATACGGCCGAAATTGTTACGCTGTTACTTAGACGCTGTTACCTCAAAGAAAGATCAAGCCTAGATTTATTAATGACGGGGTTAACTGAAGCAATAAAAATATTAACAGTGAGATTATTTCTTTAAATTCAAAATTTATGACAATTGGAAGAATCGATCTAAAACGTTTAAGGAGGATATTCTATAAGTCGTCCTTTATAAAAAGATTCCTTTACAAATGATAAAATTTAGTTTACTTTTTACGTATCTATCAGAAAAGTACCATTTAAATCCCGAGAAACTTTATTTTTGCACTTCATAAGTTTTGAAAACGATTTTTTCACTAATTTAATTTTGCGGCTGTGTTTTTGATGTTTTTATAGTTAATAATATAGCAAAATCGAAGATTGCTTCAACATTAATTACATTAATTACAATTAAAAATTTTCATTCAATAAAACATGTTTATAGCTAAAAAAAAGTAAAATATTAGGACGCTCTTATTTTACCACTGTAAATTGTACCTTTTGAAGACTTTGTCATGTAAAAATTACATTTACAGCAATATTTATTAGACATTTTTTATTGAAAATTGCATTCCCTTTAGTTTTGTTTATATACATTTTTTTATTTTGTCTCACCGTTTAAGACACACGGTGATTTAAAAAAGTCCCTGTACGATACAAAAAAATTGTCCTGTCAAAAACCTCAATAACGGTGCGACGAAATAAAAAATTTACATAAAGAAAAATAAAAGGAATGAAATTTACAACAAAAAATTTCTGTAAATTTTTCTATTTTGTCGTATAATTTCTGAGAAATACTGTCGTGGATTTTTGTAACAGGTTTATTTTTGAGTTTGATAGTCAGTAATCGCTTCGCCTTGAAAGAAGCAACCGTTTTTAAAACGTGAAGTAAGTAGAATCATTTTTTTATGTTGAACACTATTACACAAAAACTTGCACACGATTATTTGTATAAAATGCTGTGACTTAAAAACAAGTGATTGAAAATGTTCGGGAGTGTACAAAGGTTTGAGTTACGTTTAAGATTTAATCTTGTCAAGTTTGAAGCAGGGATTTTGGAAAATTGGCGTTGCGGACGGAAGAACAAAGATTCGAGACGCGAAGGACGTCAAAGCCGGTCAATTTGCGTATTGTCTTGGTCAGCAACAATTAGTTTTTGCGAGTAGAATTTTCACAAGTGATTGTGAAAAGCGAATTTGGTTTGAGACGGAGATTTATCATCAAGTTTCGAAGAGAAACATCATTTACGGCGTTATATTGGTTTCTGAAATTAAATTTTAATTATTCAAAGAATCCAGGTGTTCAAAACATATTTTGTATTTAAAATTAGAAAGCGGACGCTATCTTGAAAGATTGCAAAGCAAGAATAAAAAAAATTATATACTCACTGAAACTGCAAGTATTAAAATGTGGATAATTACAACACAGAATAATTTATAAAGAATACGAAAAGCGATACGCAAATTATTTGGAAGCTGAAATACAACTCAACGGAAGCGAAGACAACACATGTTTTACAAAAAGGTTGCAAATTTCAACTGTAACATTATTTCACTGCCAATTGTACCGAGTGAAAACCACATCTTATAAAGTCGGTATCGTATCAACAGGTACATTTTAAGTAATAATAAAATTTCAAAGTGTATTTTTAATTGATTTATTTTGTACAAATTTTGCTTACACGATTACACCATTAAGATTAATAAAATTAGATGCTAGCACGAGTACGTTTGACGATAGATGTACTTCTAAGTTTACTAGTTCGCACAATACACCCAATATTTAAATCTGCTAAAGGTGAAACTGTCACCTTCCAAAGTTTATCTTTCAAAAATAAATTAAATTCAATTTGCCTTAAAAAGAGCATTTTTCTTTCCACCAACAGCAGAGTTTTTTGTCACAGAAACCGACTTCTGGGGAAGAGCTCAATACTCTACGATAAAAACGGTAACCGAGGTAAACTTTTGAGATAGTAAAGGATTCTATCCTACAAAGTAGGAGAATACCGCTACAATACATAGATGGTAATTTTTATTATATCGTACAGAGAATTTTTTAAGTCGATGGATCTCAGAAACAGTGATATGAAATAGAAAAATGCATATAAACAAAAATAAAGATTGTGAAATTTGCAACAAAAAATATCTGAAGTGGACAGCATTTGTTGGTATTAAACATTATAATAAGTTGTTTCGGTGTAGTGGTTTATGAAATCGAAAAGGGTATTGTAAATTTCAAAATCATGCAGATTTCATAATGAGTTTAGTTTTATTCACGTCAGGTTTAAGACTAATTTTGGATCGACTATGTAGAAAGACAAAACTGTAACTTTATTTTAACGGAAACTTATTATTATAATATTTTTTAAATTGAAATCAATTAAGACTTTGGTTAAGGTTAATGGCATAGAGACATGAAGCCGATACAAGATTTAGGAAGTTCTTGTTAGAATTTCAATTATATAATTATTGTAATTGACATCTATATGATTACGTTGATGCATTCAGTGGCGGCTGGTATGGAGAGAATGACAATACACCTCCCTTACACATACAATACAAAAAAAAAATAAACATAATTAAAAAACTCTTAGAAAAAAAAAAAATTATTCCACTAACTAGTTTTCTATATTCTAAATCTGAATTCCGTTTTTACTTCATTATAATACAAATACTACTATATTCATAAGCTGAACAACCCAAACTTAACAAAACCCAAACTTAACATAGCTACTTAATAATCATATCAAATTTTTTAGAATAAACCAAAAAATGCACGAACACTTTTTAGAAACTAAAATGTTTAAGTTATCACAATATATTGCTATGCCCCCAACTTTTCAAATTTATGCATTTTCACCCTCTTGTGAAATTTGCTGAGGTAACACAGATTACTTTATTTAGCTATAAGCTCTTCAAATTGTTTTTTTAAATCGTTAATTAAAAATTAAAAATGCTTAACTTTTCTTTGTAGTCTGTGGCCTTGCAAGCGCACATGGTGTTTTTATTTTTATTTGATTTAATTTTTACGCATCGACCAAAAATTATCACAAATTCTTCAATTCTTCCTTGTTTATTTAACAATTTGCACTTAACCACAATTAATTTAAACAAAAACATCAACTCAACTTAAGTTATTTTATTAATTTTCAAACAATTAACAATTTTAAATTTTTATTGCGGGAATGATGTTCGTCCGCTAGTCTACTCGACGTGACGGCGTCAGTCCAAGTGTCTCTATTTAAGCCCCTCTCTTTTCTTTATTTTTCGTTCTTCCCACCTTATTTACATAGCAAATTTTTAACTATTTTATACAATATGATACAAATAAATACTAAACAAATTTAAACTTAAAAATTATTTACAAAATAAATGAAATTAATGTTGTTATGGTTTTCGAAACACGAAAATATAAATACACCGTATGTATTGTGATGTAATAAATTACATTTTTAATTATCTCTAATTTTTAAAATTTCATGTAACCAAAAACATCACACTCTCTTCAAAATTTTTATCTTTCACTCACTTTCAAATTTAAAACAAACCACTATCAAAAAACAAAATCATTTATTATTCTTAAATTCAAAATTTTTCACAAAAATTTAGCGGAACAAAATTTAAACCTCCGCTGCGGTGGCCATCTTTGACCAAAGGCATTTTATCTTCCTTTTCTACTGCCAACTTTAGTTTTCAAAGATTTACCTCCCAAAATTCAAATTCAAATATTTTATAAATTTAAATCAAAATTCATAGCAAATTAACAGGGTAGGCAAAACTTTGGTTCGGAACATGACAGAATATTATCGCAAACATAATTCAAACATAATTATTTCAACATACTATGGCATCATCAGGCGATGCACTTATCTATTGATTATACTAAATAATCACAATTTGCTATTTTGAATGTCTCCTGCATCTAAACTATTAAAGATAAATATATGCTCTTGCAGACTTTTTTGAAGAAAATTTAAATCCCTATAACATTGTTTCTATAAATTTTATCGTATTTGTTACACTTATCTCAAGGTTTCGAATATAATATCATGTAATATCAGGATGTAATATCAATTTTTATAAATTTTCTTGATTTCTTAAAGATATAATACAGAAGGGTTAGTGGCTGTATATGTATATCTAAAATCGTTCTTGACTAACTGCTTTGTATCATTAAAAAAACAGTATTAAGGATCAACCGTATCTTTTCGTGTGTTCGACATAATTTATTATAACACCATTCATTTTTTAAATTAATCTATTTATTCAATTTTACATTATTTTATTTTGAGCTCTAAACTCAAGCCACATTGCCTACATCAGTATACTGTATATATTGCTGCCACCTTATGCGCGCCTCTGCATACAAAATTTCTATCTCGTCTATGAGATACGTAGGTTCTCGAATGCAAAAATTGTTACAAGTAAGACAATAAAATAATTGTTGGATATTTTTATTTTTAGTTGCAACTCAAAAATTTTATAAAATAGCAACCAATATTAACAAAAGCAAAACTCACACAAATAGCCGACCCCAGCTTTTCTGTTGAAGAAACCAAAGTTATCTTCCTTCGAAAAAAATATCGCGCACAAATAACACGCGACCTTCTCATCTTCAACTCTTTTGAACGGCTTTGTCTGCTCGATTATTTTCTCTTCCTTCTACTGCTCTCTGGATATCTTCAATAAAAAAAATCATTTTTACCACCAACTCTTCTTCCACTTTAAACAATATTCTTCACACGAATAAACCTCTATTGAATCTTTTTGTATGCCTCTTAGGCATCAACACGACTCCTCTCTCAATTCAATTCATAAAAATTCTTTTCAAACTTTCATCGACCGACCGCTCTGCTAATATCATCTGACTCTCTTCTTCTTATTGATTCTTTTATTCCCTTGGATATTCTTTGCAATGTGTCTTCTTTTCATTGGTTGTACTTTAATGTCCTTTTATTTTCAAATCTAGATTTTCACATTATTTAAATTTTGGCTGTTGTCAGCATTTGGTAAGTCATGATACAAACATAAAAATAATAAAATCAAAATCGAAAAACAAATAACTTACTAACTAGACAAACATAAAATATTAAACATACTGAAATCAAAATGAACAACACACAACAAAAAACACACACTGGTAATAAAAATGTTAAAATAGAGTTTTGATTTGTTTTGTTCCTCTAGTTGCAAATACCGTTATCTTATTGCTAAGTTCGCAACCCATTTTAATCACTTAGTGTGGACACTACAATATATTGCTACGATGTTTACTTTTTAATTGAGGTAAACATTTTTTTTACTGGTAGGTATGGTAGGTATAAAGATGTCAAAGACAATGACAAAGAAGAAAAATACAAAAACCTACAAGAAAATGGAGAAAAATTAGATTAGAATAGAACTCCAAAGAAATGAACAAATATGAAAGCACCGCGAAGCAATGAAATAACTATATTTTCATTTCCAGAGCTTCTGATTTGAATAGAACCAACTGATTAATTTTTACACAATATATCTGTCCTCAATTTTATTTTCATTTAATTATTAAGCGTGCAATCTTAAGTCACGATTGAAAACGCCAGTTACAGCGCAAAATTGGATAAAAATATTAAGACGATTTTTTTGTAATAGAAAAAGAATAATGATTTGAACGACCTGTTATAATTTTTAATATTATTTGATAGTAAATACATTTATTTCATATCACTTTGATAAACTTTTTAATAAAAAGTATAAAAAGTTTCTATACCAAAATCGTACAGTTAATTACAATTTCAAATATGTAATGTTGTAGCCAAACTAACAATCTCTAATAACCTGCATTAAAAATTTAAAAATAATTAGTATTATAAGTATTGTGAATCGGGTTCTGTTTCAAAATGACTTCAAGGATTTTAAAACTTGCGCTTTGTGAGTTACGTTGCTTCGCTTTGCGGCAGCCAATGAAACCGAATCATATCGATGAATGCCGATGTAATTAAATTAAGAATATGTTTAATTACGCCATCTATTCAGATAATTCCTTAATTAAAATAACTTGAATTGCTTCGAAATAAAATTTTCTTTCTGTAAATAAATTTTATAAAATGTGCTAATTCTCTCCTAGAGAAAACTTCAGCTTTTTTTTAACTTTAACCTATACTTTTCGAGGTTTCGAAAAGTGTTTGATTTCAGAAACGCTGTACCAGTAAGAAAACTGCAGAAATGCTTGCACTATTTTATTACCAAATGTGCTAAATGGTACATTTACGTCAAAAGATCATACCGCTTCTAATGGTATGGTGAAAAATGCAGTAAATAAATTTAAAAGTGATTTCAAAAGTATTTATTATACATGAAATCCAAGTAATATTATACGTAATCGCGTATAAGATTAATCGATATTTATTTAGTTATCGTACTTTTAAAGTACAAAACAGATTTTGTTCAAATAGTAAAAAAACATTTACATCAAGCATTGCAGTTCTACAAATAAATTTTAGATTACGGAAGAGATTGTTTGTGTTTAGTATTTGATTTACTTGGTATATTCACATAAATAGTATAAATATTGATATCGAATAACATAAATAAGGATGTTCGAATATTCTTTCTTTTTTCGAAATTAGTTTTATTTAGTTTCTAGCTGTTTGATGGTATTGAACTCTTTTATTTGACTTTTGATGACAATGTACCTAACCAGATTCGATGAGGCAATGACTGAAATGAGAACAGTTTGTGACTAAGGCTTTCTTCTTCTTCTTCTTCTTAATTTAGAACTCTGTTCTGTTTTACCATAAATATAGCAAGTTTTTATACTTGGCAATCATGGTTCTGTGAACACTTAAATAATATTCTAGTAGGGTGCTAATCTTGCTAGATGCATAACTCATAGATCACAGCAGTGCAGTCGGCGCGATCAAGCATTGTACCGCGGTCTTCTGCTATTCTAAATTATTAATATGGTAATCAACAGATAAGTGGTTTAGGTAGTGTAACTCGATATTAACCATATCAAATTTTTAACATAAACCAAAAAATGCACAAACACTTTTTCGAAACTAAAATGTTTAAGTTATCACCATAGTATGGCGACACCGTTTGCGATAATATACTGTGATGGTATTTTGTAACAAAAACCTTTTTCACCTTTAAATTACCTCGGTTAGCTCAGTTTTTATCGGAAGCATGAAACGCTCAGTAGTCGGTTCCTGTGAGTCACCCCGCTTGTCTTGCTAGCAAATAAAAACTCGTATTTTTGAATAACGAAAAATGTTTTTATTCAAAGGAAAATTTGGTAACAACAATTTCGCTTTTTGGCTTTTAAGTGTAAAATGTTCAACCACTGAGTTTGAAATTTTATTTACTGTATTCAAAATCTGGCTAAATTTCAAGCTCATTAGTCGTTTAGTGTTAATTGTGGAGCAAATAATTTTTATAAAGTTATTACAAATGTTGATTTTATAATAAAAATGCTTTTCTACAAAAGAGTAATATTTCAAATTCACGAATACCTTGTATGTAATCTCGTAAGTGGCCGGGTACTCGTCTCGTTCAGTGGACCACCATTTGGCTTCTGTGCGTATCTAGTAGCACTCGTATCGTTAAGAACCAATTTTCTGCTAACCATCAGTTGTAGTATTAATTTTCGTACTCAATTTGATTGAAACTCTTCAATCACAATACCGTTGATCCTGTTTTCAATAACATCCAAATAATTCGACTGTAAACTTAACGTAGGTACGTAAATTTTTATTCTAATCTCAAATTTTTCAATATCCAATATGGCGTGGCGTTCCAATTTAACCTTGGCAATGCTGCACTTAACAAATGTCTCAAATTTAAATATTTTTCAGCAATTTTACACTGAAATCGACGACTCGTCACAAATATCCACCTCTACGGCTCCCAAAACTAATTTTTACTTAATTAATAAGTAAAAATTACACAAATCGCAAACTAAAATCCACTAACGCAAGTCTAAGCATCTTTACGCAGGAGAGCTACCTGAGCGGCGTTGAAGAACGCCGCTCAGGTAGCTCTCCTGCGTTCAACCTCTAGAAAATTCATACCCGGTAAGTTCTTCAAATACGTACAGGATGATGCACAAATTAATTTCTCTTCTTTTTCGCAGATGGTTATCGAAGCACCACACAAATGTCACTTCTTACAAGTTTTATAAAATTTACAATTAAAATAATGTGTCACGGAGGTGTTTAAAGTAGTAATTTTAGCCTTTTTAATTTTCTTGTGAATAAATTAGAACGTATTTGCAGTACTTAAACAAATAATTGACCACGATCTGGACTGGCGGGTTGACTGCACAAAAAATCACCACAATACTTACGGTGTATTTATATATTGTGATAACTTAAACATTTTAGTTTCAAAAAAGTGTTTGTGCATTTTTTGGTTTATGCTAAAAATTTGATATTATTAATATGGTATTAGGGAGGCACATAAGATGGGTTTTCTAAAGATGTTAAACATATGTTAATGTTAGACACCGCTATTTTGACTCAGAGATATTTTGACTATGGACATATGTACCATAGTAAGAATGTTAAAGTTGTCTACAGAAACAAAATAGATAACATATAAATACAATAGAAATATTAGTATACATTCAAAAAATATACTGCATAATTACGAATAAACTGAATAAATATGAATAAATAAACATAAAAAGCACTGACACGTGAATTTAAAATTAATGAGTCGTGTGTATACAGTATTCAATTTTAATTCTAATAATTAATAATTTAAAAACTTTTTTTTAATAAAATTACGCTTTGTAGCCAATACTTTCACATTAACGTATAATCTTTTTTATACACAAGTATTAAGTATGGACAATAGTTTGATTACATATTTCCAATAGATACTATTTGGCAATGAGTGTGTAGCAAATTTGTTTCGTTGAGTCAAGAACGAAAATTTTCATATGAAAGATTCACTTCGCTTTGGTAGCCTTATCGTTGAAGAAGTTGATAAGTTTTTGAAAAACTCAATGAAACCGCATATATAAACTTTGCTAAAAATCTAAAAAACGATCACAAAACAGTTTTAAACCAATTTGATTTAAAATGTAAAATTTAGTCCTGACCTTTTATAAAAAAAATCACATGACTCTTTAGAGAAGGCTCAGCAATTTCTTCCTTTCCACACGGTTGAAAATCGAAATTCCCAACCTTTTATTTGGTGAGGATACCCAAAGTGAAAAAAAAACTAGGCTCTTTTCATTGCGGAAGCCAGGGATGAATCCGGTGTAACTGCAACAAGTTTGCACTCTCTCTCGTAACAAAAAAAACGTACCTACTACGGGGTACGCACTCGGAAGGGACGTTTTCAATGACCGGCGCTCTAAACAAATAACCACCAACTCTTAATGAAGACTTTCAATAATTGGAATCTTTAAAACGGTGCTTGAGCACAAAATTAGATCAAAAATCAAAAAATGTTTGAAGCGAGCGTCGGCTATATTGACGAACGCAGCTGACGATTATCAAAAAATATTATCTGTGTTGTACAGCTTTGCAGATGAAAGAAACGAAAAGAAAGTAATAAGGAAAAAAACTTATCTTATTGCTACTTTCGAGTACTCGCTATCGCTTGATCTTCCAGGTGTTCAAGAAACCCAATGCCGAAAAAAAATCTAAAAAACACAATTTCTTTGAAATTGACGTAAATCCGCAAGAAGGAACGGTGGTAACTCTAGTAATTTTCACTACACAAAAAATCACCAATAACTATCCAAAATCAAAGGTAAAAACCAACCTTTTCGCTCACAAAATCCAGCCCTTCTTTCTCTAATCACCTCGCACCTTTTCTTCTAATATCTCCCGTCATGCGCCTAAATCGTCTTGCGTCCAAAATATTTTTGTATCATCAGAAATACAAATACGAGGTGTATCCAAAAGAAATATAACAAAATTCAAAATTTTGTTACACTCTCATAGTCAAATTATTATTTGTTAAGTCTCTGCAAAATTCTTTTATTGGTGCAAAATTTCCTTTGCCTGAAAAACTTTAAAAAGCATTTCAATGAGATTTTTGCCAAGGAACCATAGGAATTCGACATTGTTAGAATCATGGCCTTATCAAAAAAATTACACATTTGAGTTGTAATGTAAATCTTAATTTTAAATTATGGTCATTTTGATATGTTCATATTATGAATTTGATCATTTGTTAAGATTCAGAATAATTGCTCTCACTAAATTACCCGGTGCAAATTCAGGAGAGTAAACTATCTTGTGACCATACTATGCATCGGAGGGCATGTAAAGTCAATGGTTACTAATAACCAGGTTATCCTGGGTCAAAAATTAAGCATCATAATCATAACAAAATAGGGAAATTGAAAAATTGAGAACTAACTAACTAACATTAGTTATAATAGTTAACAAAAATAGTTTGGCAAGGTTCTCCAATCCTTCAATCATCAACCAAGTGTGCAAGAAGCTCAAAATAGCTCAACAAGTTATCATTGGCTTTTTAAGTTTACAAATGCCAATAAAATTTAACTACCTAACCCAATAAAATTTTATAAGTAACTGATTTTTATTTAAAAGCAAAATAAACAACAAGTAATTAATTTTAATTAAGTAAAAAATCAATCAAAACCAGTACATTTTATATATCCTTATGTTGACTCAATAAATCGAGATAAATAAATTTATTACTGTAGATTGATTAGTTGAAAAAATTCTGTAAGATCTTATAAAGAACAATTTTATCTGAATTAAAAAACCTACAATTTTGTCATTACACTTTCTTCAATTTTCGTCTTAAGATTTTCCCTGCTGGGCTTTTCGGAATTTGTTCTAGTATTACAATACCGCCAAGTAGTTTCTTATATTTAGCAACTTGTGAAGATACATATTGATCAATTTTTTCTGAATTTATATTTGCATTATCTTTCAATACTACAAAAGCTTTAGGCACTTCTCCAAAATCGTCGTGAGGAACACCCACAACAGCTGCATCAGTTATATCAGGATGATTTCTCAAAATTTCTTCCAATTCAGCTGGAGCTACTTGAAAACCTTTCACCTAAAATTTTACGTATTAAAATCCAGTAATTTAGCATTATTATAAAACTATAAGTTTACCTTTATTAACTCTTTTAAACGATCGGTAATGTAAAAATGATCGTTTTCATCATAATATCCTATATCTCCAGTTTTGAACCATCCATTGGAATCTAAAACTTCTTTCGTAGCTTCTAAATTATTATAATAACCTTTCATCACTTGCGGTCCTCTTACATAAAGTTCACCAGTTAGATTGCAACCAAGATTTTTAATTGGATTATCTAACGAAACAATTTTGCATTCTGTATTCGGCATTGCAAACCCAACACCTCCCAATTTTACTCCATTCTCAATTAAATGGGTTTGCTGATGTGTTGTTGGCGAAGTTTCGGTTAAACCATAACCCTGCATTAAATTAACTTTTCTGTTAGATTTTATATGAAATCGTTCAATATCTGAAGCACCCAACGAAGCAGCACCGCATACTATGTTCCGTATTTGGGTAATATGATGAGGAGCAATGTTTGGATTGTTGATCATCATTAAAACTATGGGTGGCACTAAGTATGCAAGTGATGGTTTATACTGATCCAAAATATTTATAAAACCAGTGGAAGTAAATTTAGGAAGAGTTACGATTTTGCAACCGCTAGAAATCATATGTAATGACATTACCAGACCAAAAATGTGAAACATTGGTAAAATACCAGGTACAATATCTTGATGAGATTCTAAACAAAATTGTTAGATATTTTAATAAAGAAAAACATAAATACTGACTGTTTGTTTCTTCGTTCAATCGAAATTCCTTTACATTTAATAAATGCAAAACAGATACAACGTTTTTCATCGTGAGTTCTACTCCTTTTGGAAGACCGGTAGTTCCACTAGAATATGGAAGAATTATTACTTCATTTGGAGAAAAAGTTGGCCTGAATTCAAGTTTATTTGTTGGCTTTGCAATGTCATCAAAATTAAGTACACCGTTTGGAATTATTTCAGATTTCTAAAATTATTGTGATTTAATTGAAAAATTTGCTATGGGCATACTTACGTTTTCTTTAATAAAAACTACTGGAATATTGGTTTTAGAAAAAGTTTTTGATATTCCAATTTTTACATTTGGCCATAACTTGTTTGTAGTGAACACAAGCTTAGCTTGGGAATTTAACAGTTGGCTTGCTATTTCAGCTATTTGAAAAAAATAAATTAAAACTAATTTGTCTTAAATTACAAACAGATTTACTTTTAATACAATGCAGAAGCGGCCTCTGATGGTTTCAATTACAACGTATAAATATAGACTACTACCTACCTGGAGTATAAAGTGGATTTATAGTGGTAATTTTTAACCCCGTTTCTATAGCTCCCATTAAAATTATCGGAAATTCTGGAAGGTTAGGCGTTATTACCGCTACAGTATCTCCTCGATGTAGCCCATTCAAATTATTCAAAAAATTTGATAAACCTTTGCTTTTCTTATATACGTCGGAATACAGATAATAGCGTTCAGTTTCTGCACATTGCTAGACAAATTTAATTATATATTATAATTATTTATCTACTATGTATTATATAAAAAAATACAATAAATTATGTAATTAAAGTACTTACTATAGCAATTCTATCGTACCATTTATCTACATTTTTCCACACGTATTCACTTAAACTAATATTAGGAATAGAAATATTAGGAACTTTAGAAGTTACTACATTTGATTCAACCAAGAATTTTGAATAATTCTGGAAGAAATATCTTTTCAATAAATTTTTATTTTTTAGAATAAATTTTATTGAATGCTGTCTAATTAGAGTATTCATTGTAGAGTATGATTTTTAACTTGACAAATAATACACTTGTTGATGTGATAGTTGATGATCAAAGTTCTTGTTTATAAAAGATATTATCTAAGTTACGGAGTGAATCAAAATAACATTATTTTTTACTGTTCTTTTTGTAAATCCACATCTTTTAAAAAATCGTTTTAAATTATCCTTGAATCTACAGGTTTCTGCATGAAAAAATACCGCTTGGCGTATGAAGATGCCGCTAACGATAAATTCGCAAAAATTGAGAATAGATTCAAAATATTATTTATCTTGAGATAAAATATACGTCATTAATTAGGAGTACTATTTAATTAAAGCTTACGTGTTTCACACAGATATTTTTAGAAAATTTATTCCCCAACTGTTTTTAAATCCGTTCGTTTTAATGCTATCATCTAAAAATAAAATTGGTATTCGTGTTATATCTTTTTTCTATAGCAATTGTTTTAACATGTGTTTAATTGCGATTTGTTCAAACAAAAATAATAGAACAAGTGACACTTTAACGGCAAGGTAGATAAAGTTGCCTACCAGCAGCAAGGGTAGCAACGTATTTTATTTTTATTGAAAGAGCTATTGAAAATTTATATTTTATTTTTCTTTAACATCTGCGATAACGATAAAATTTAATTATCGATTCGTGTAAAATATTTTTCATATAAAAAATAACTATTAATGATTTTTATACCTTTTCAATGCCCAATAATATTAAAATTTGTTAAAATACACTTTAAATTGAACATAACATGTCAATAAAAAATAAGCTACAATTTTCATTGCGCGAAATAAAATATTTGAAGTAATTTGCATGCAATTTGCAGCGCTTCTCTACGCAAAAATGACTTAATTTTTATTTTTAATGCTATATTTTATCCTAGCGCCAGCGTCTAAAAATTCAAAACATAATTGCAAAATTTTAAATTACTATTGGGATATTTTATAGAAGTCAAGTTAAGTTAAGTTGGTGATATTTAATTCTTCATGTACGAGGTACCGTTTAAAATATTATGAACCTGGTTTTTGGATAGGTGATCGCGTAATAATCAAACATTTTTATGGCCAGCAAATAATTTATTATAGACAAGTTATAATGAGATTATTTATTTTAATTCCAGATAAATTTCTATAAAATGTCTGCATTCTAAAAGGTTTACGACCTGAACTTTGGCCACATTGGAAAAACACATTCAAGCAAAAACTGCTCAAGTTTTACTACATTTTGTCAGGTGTTTATCCGTAGATAGGTTGTAGATGGTATTACACACGATATCTAGCTTTGTTATCTAAAATATTAGTTCTCGAGACTTAAGTGTTTCGAAAAACTTTGTCGTAAATATTCAGATGCGATCTTAACTAAATAGGCAAAATACGATGTTGTTGTGGAAAAACCCTGTTAATTAAAATAAAACCAGTACAGAATTACCAGTAAAAAAGATCGCTTTAATGTGTCAACAAAAACTGAATGACAGTTAGGTTTTATAACTATATAGTTAAGAAATTAACATAAAGCACACATAAAATTACCAAGTAAATCAAAAGCGTAACGTCACATGCACTAGGAAAAAGACACTCGGTATTTTTTTATCTTCATAGACTTTATAGAAGATCTTTTACAGTCCTTTCCAGTTCAATTGTTACATAGCTCTAGAAACGTTACATTTCCTAATTAGCTTCAAAGATGATAAAAATTTACAGTTTGCTAGTTTCCTAAAATAATTTGTTTGAAGTTTTACTGTATTTGATCATGTTTAATAATATAGAAAGTTAGTTAAATAATTAAAATTTAATCGGGAAAATTGGTAAGACAAGAAATTTCATTTTTTAGATTGCTCAAATTGCCTCCGAAATAGCTGGTTATGTAACCGTCCGGAAAAGTGAATCTTTAATGGGCGAGTTGGAAAGCCTAGAAATCGACTAATTCATCAAGAATACTTGGTAGAAAGTTTTTCTAATATTGAAAAACTAATATTGCATAATAACATAAAGTTTTTCGCGATTTTCTTAGAGAGACAAAAAAAATTATATTTAAACACTTCATATTACAAAAAATGTTCTACAATTCTTCGTAATTTCTACTTAAAATTCTGATTTATTTTTTTGAAACTTCTCTAAATTTTCCAAAGTTCTTAATAAATTTGTTCAATTTTCTTTTCAAAAAGGCAAAAATTCTTCAGGTGGTCACCCCCTAGAATAATAATTATTAAAATTATTTTTAGTAACCTAATTTTTAAAAGTATTTTTATTTTATTTCTTATATTATATTATTATTATATATTTCTAGCTTTCTAGTAGCCGATAGTACATTTAGAAACTTCTCTTTTAGTTTTGTAGCAATACATTGTAGTAAAGAAATATTCTTAGAATATCTTACATACATATTTATATTAAAATTGATTGATTTTTACATAACATAAAAATCAATTTTAATATAAATATAATTATCACATGTTAATAACTTTTACCATTTTATCTTACATACATGATAAAAACAATAAAAAGGATTTCTTAAATTGATTTTAAAATTTGAAATATGATTCTAACTTCTAAAACAATGTTCATGTTTTGCAATCCAAAAACTTTTCATCAAGCTTGTTTTAATTCACTTTACAAAGAGTTTTGAAAGTGCCTTTAATTGGCGTTTGTTTCACACAATTAAAGACAACCTACGTACATTATTCTGCATTATTTAGAAGCACTTCTTCAACATTCTTCTTCTAATGAGTGTCATTTCAGATCTCCGGATGTCTATCAGCAGCATTCTATCTTATGTCTGTGATGTGGTTGCAAAGTGTTAGTTTATAATAAGAATCCTGCTGTTTAACGTGAGCTCCAAACCACGGAAACGTATAAAAACTTTATTTTGAAAAATTCCAACCCATGTTTTAATGGACATTTTGACATTTTGATTTTCTACAAATTTAATTAAAGTACGTAAGTAACTTGATTGAGTTAGAATATTTGAATTAACAACTTAACAAATTGAGTGTCTGCTCCATCACGGTCCAATCATCTTGTCAGATTTTAATTTGGCTAATATTACTGTTTAGAATAGAATTTAATAATTGGTTAGTGGTTAAAATAATAAACTAATGAAATAATAAGAAGTATGAAATTAAATCTTTTTTTTTTTAATAACGAAACATGAAATACAATAAATGGAAGGAAACAAATTTTACGAAATAGGTAAATTGTTAACATATATTATAAATATGTTACGTCTTTAATATAACATAATATCTAATGAATTGTTAACAACATACATGACAATTTAAAAAAATTAATATAGTAAATTTTTTTCTTGTTCTTGTTAAGTTTTTGTAAGAACTAAAAAACATACTCAGAAATTTTTGTAGGTTTCGGGTCAACGTTTTATTTAAATTGAATTTGATTTGTATTTGTGTACTAACAAATAATTTTGATATTTTTAAAGTTAAACCATGTGTGCCACTACTATTTATTAGATTAATTTAAAACTTGTTATTTTAGAAACATCCTGTAGTAAATACGTTAGGTACTGTGATTTATGTATGTGATTTATAATTTTATTACGTCAACGAGATAAATACTGTATGATGTTTGTGATACTGAATTATAATAAATAAATAATTTAGACTAAGCTTATGTGAATTCAGGTGTAGCTGTCGCACTTCAAAATCCAATGACATCTTAGTATGAAGCGTCGCCGTTGCGCTTAGTAGTCGGCGCTGGTATAGTTTTCGATTTTTCGTTTATATTGGGGTTTTTCGCTACAGTCGACAATATTATTCGTACCGGTAAAGTGTATATACTTGTAACTGTTGTTTTTTTACCGAAATGTGTTACAAAAATTTTTATCAACAACGAAAAATATTTAGAAGTGTTAAAAGTAAATTTGTTAAGAAGAAATAAAAAATAATAAGAAATTGGCAATACTATTTGGTTACGTTTAGATGTGTTCCAGCTTTTGTTAATTGCATTTGATAAAATGAAAAAATTGAATTATATAAAAACACACATACAATTTAAATATAAGTGTCTGCGCTGTTTAGAATTTTAATTTTAAATAAATAAATAGCAACATGCAAAATAAACTACGACACATCGATTCGGGATAAATCGAAACTGTAGCTATTAATAATGAATAATGTTAAACTTTTTGTATAGACTTATAATAAAAATGATAATATGGTTAAGATGACGACGGCACATATTCGGATTTAAATTTTTATTAAAATGGCTGGTGGACGAAGGGGTCTCGTGGCTCCTCAAAACACCTTTCTTGAAAATATTATACGAAGATCTAATTCTCAACGTAAGTATTTTTCAAAAATTTATTTTAAATCCTTTAAGGAAGTCTCAATTTTTAATTATCGAATCGATCTATTCAAAGCAACCCTGACACCTTATAAATGGTTTTCATGACCTAGGTTGGCTAACCAACTTATGTACAGCATGCAAATAATGTTTATTTGAGCTTTTGTCAAGGTTATCGGCGAATTTTAATAGAACATCTTAACTTGAACATAAAGATAGGCAATCGTATAATTTGCATTTTAGTCAATTAAAACAGCAAGCATTAACCTACTTGTTATAACAGCATGTGAACTCATTAAACTCTACAGCATAATGTACAATGGTAAAACATCAAACTCGAACATAAAATTTTATTTTTTTTTATTTTGAAAGTTAAAAAAAATTCTTAACCTACAAATAAAAGAATATTTTAAAAACCACTATATAACAAAGATCGATAAAACCAACCACTGTAATTCAAGAATTAAAGTAGGTAAACACTTGAATAATTAGGTTATGTGTATAAGTTCTATAATTCTTATAAGAAAAATAAAACGATCTCATCCAGATAAAAATTTTTATTTTTGCATTATACTGCTTTGTGTTCTACTGCATAATTGAAGATTTTGTTATTACATAATATTTTAAATTAAGTGTAACACACTTGTTGTAGTACATCATTCATTTACATAAAGCTATATTTCTTGCAACCATTTATTAATGTTGTTTTTGCAGTCCTTTTTGTTATGCTGTCCGTGTAATAAAAAAGAAGGAAAATACGCGGTTGCCAATGGTAGTGTCAGCAAATAAATCGCAAACATTTTTAAGCAGATATTTAAAATAGAAAGAAAGCTCTCTTTATCTTTCCTAATCATATCTGCATTTTCGAATAAAAAAATACACTCAACATCTTTCAGTATTAAATTTACAAAAACATAAATAAAATTCTCTATGGGCTGAAGTTCACGCAAATTTATTTAATCGGCGATTACAAATTTGCGATAATCTATAACCATATATGTACGTAATATATTTGAGTTTTCTCGTCCTTCTCTTCTTATATCCTTAGTGAGTGTGTTATAATATCTTGAGATATTCTTTCCAAACCGTAGAAGGTTAACAGAGAAAGGTATTAATACCTCAATATATTGTCAGCACTTTGTGAGGGCGGGAGAAATCAACACTCTAACAGCCAGCCTACGACGGTGTTCAATAATTTAGTATTATAACTTAAAGCAAGAATATTGAAAAATTAATTTGCGATCAGTCTTGATTGCAATAATCTAACCTTATATTTAAAAAATATTAAATTATATTTATAAATATATTTAAATAATTTATTTTTGTCAGTGTAATATTGTCTTATAAGTCCGTGTTGTCGTCTTAATTATTTTTTACATAGATATTACGTTTATTACAGTAATTATAACATCTTTCCATCAAATAATATTATCATTTATTATAATTATTTGCTATTTAATTATTAATTACTATTTTACAATTCAATATTTTCTTTCTTAACTTTACATAAAATTTTCTTCTACTATCAGAGAATCCATGCCGCCTATAACCAAAGTTCAAAATTTTAATAAAATAAAAAATATTTTTAAAAATACATATTTCTTCTTCTTTCAGCACAACCCAAGCTAGTATAAATGTTTATATACTGCAACTGCTCTATTTGATTACTGGTATAATATATAGCTACCTATTAGAATCAAGATTTATGAAAACGATGGAATATAACTAAACCAACACAGTTAATATCAATAAAAATAGAATCTTGGTAACAAATTAATACAACAATGTGTATCTAGGCGATTCTTACTTATAATGATGGTATATTTCCATCACTTATAATAAAATACCATATTAAATAAAATACACCCCTTATAATAAAAATTTAACGTTTAGGTTAATATCGTAATTAATCTTATTTAATTGGCGTTTGATAAATTTGAAATTTATTATATTACTTGTTAATCCATTCACGACCGGCGCTAATATGGTTCGTCTCCATGAAGAGATAAATAATAAACTACATATTATAGTATATCCGGAATTCAGGAATAACTTCTTACGTTGAAATCGGCAACCGAGTATTTCAATATATAAGATTTATAATTTTTAATATACCTATAAGATATTTTAGAATCTTAGATTCATGAGCATGTTTAGATCGCGTACTATATTGGCATATACTAAATATTTTCAACTTTTTCTATATTTTTATATTATTTTCTATATTATAAGAAGAACTACAAATAGCTTAATAGAATTCGCGTGTTTTCCCAAAACGCGTTGTATATGGTATGTTCTACCGAGGGACCGAAACAATGCAAATACATTAGCTAAATTTTTATCGAGCATTTTATAAGTAATATAACGTTAAGTTAAATATTTCAATATAAACGTTGGACCAAACTATATTAAACATTTCAAATTTTAAGAAACCAAATATTGAAGTAATGAACTACTATTATGATATAAATTTTGAATTTTGATGAGTAGCTATTTTAACCTGTGTTTGTGTCAACATTGTGTAAATCTATTTATTCTTTATCTTTTTGACGTGATAACGTCTTATAAATTGATATACCGGCTGCACGCACGAAAAATTATCACGTTCCGCAAGCGAGAGCGCGGAGCAAGCGAGAGAGAGGTACTATCGGCTATGCATCATACATAGACATCATTTGAATTATAAAATGTCATTAAAAAAAACTTGTCCGGAATGAGGTTCGATCTCGCGATCACCAAATGATGCAATTATGTTTCATGCACATAACGCACTAACCTACTGAGGGTTAATGTAATAACGTAGATTTAATTCGTATTATCTAATACGTATATTCTACATAAACATAATTCAATTCAATTCATAAAAGTATGCAATTTTTTATCAATGTTTTCTTATGACGTTATCATGTAAAATTATCGTCCGTAAACCGACTTTACAGACAACCCGAGTGCCACGTGTTTTTAACTTAAGTTACTTGTATTATATGTTGGTAAAGTGCTAACCTTGCCGTAGATCAAATTTGGGTTTTAGATCTGAGCTAGAGAACTGTAGTCTCCCGCTCTGTAGCACATCGATTTAAGTATTATACCAGACAACTGGTTTAACCAGTTTATTAAAAAGTATAACAATATTTTCAGTATTTTACACCACGAGTCGAAAAAAGTAGATTACTGAATGAGTACTCATTTACAGCATCTTTACTCTTTAGTGTAGGAAAATCTCCACCAGACAGCAATCCGATATTGATGTAATAATAATAATAACCATTACAGAACGATTTTTAAAACTGGTTTTAATACGAATTTTAAAACCTTTTGAGCCTCAAGAAATATCTTCTTTTTAAGAAAATATCTTTTTAGACGAAATTAAAATTATAGAACTCTTTTTTGAATTAATATATCTTTCTTAATAATAATTATGTGAATTTTAATTGGAATATCAAAATGTTACCAACTTGCAATCTTGAAAGTTGTAAGGAAAATAAAATACAGTTGATCACGTATGTATACCATACACTCTGCCAACTGTGCTATAATATCAACCACACCATAATGCCAACCGAAACAAAAAAATAAAATAAGAGAAAGAAAATGAAATAAGGTTTCAATAATTACGTATATTATACAACTACAACTACTTATGCATGTTAAAATAGAAGTTTTAAAAACTTCACTAAAAACCTAAATGCTAAAAGTTTTCTCAAAACTTTGAGATTATATTATAGAATGCATAATAAACTTTAATGTAGCAAAATTACCATGGTACAATAATTTTTTACGGGCGTTACTAAATTTTGTTTTTAAGAATTTGATATCATTATCTAAAATCAACAGGCAATACTTAAGGGTACTTCTACGTGATTATCGTGTAACCTATACTTAACGAATGAAACTCTTAAAACTAATTATACTTTCAAAGTTTCTGTAACGCAATACCTGTTTTAAATACTTCAACATTGAAGCATTTCTTAGCCATCTGCCTTATATCATATACTAGTATTACATTGACATAATTTTCAACAGAGATGCGGTTCCACTCTCTAGGTTACTGAAAAATATACAATGTATCTTGGACAGCTTAAATAGTATAGTACGTGCCAAGGTGCAAAATGCTTTATTACAGCCGAGCGCTAAGTTAGTTGACTAAAGCGCGAAGCGGCAATGTCAAATGCAAGCGCGAGGTTGGTATGAAGCTTGACACAGAGGTATGTATACTATTTTATTCAGAATCAGTTTGTAAATAATTAAATATCATCAAACAGGTGCAGGTCGGGAAGTGGTTACTTTCCTATCTAAGGTTAAAAAGTAAAACAAAATAGCTTTCTGATTGGTTGGCAAGTGAAAGTAAATAATAAACTGTTTTCTAACATATTCAAAGTCACGGATGTGTCAATTACTAATTGATTGTAAACAAACAAATTTTTACTTCTGAAAAGATAGCGTAAGTAGTATTTTTTATTTTATATTGCCATTTTTTGTTAAATAACTGATCATTAATAGTACTATACAAAACCTACTATATAAAACAAAGGTACATGAATGAATAATATATATTATAATATTTAATATATTATTAAATATAATTTGAACGAATGAATGAATAATATAATTACGAGTTTTAACGTAACATGTTTAATTAATAAATTGCATAACTTACAGTAGTAATTTAACATGTTAATATTAAAATACCTAGGAGAGATAACCTGGACACGAAATAAAAATTTTTTTGTTAAAGTTATAGTAGTTCCGGCGTATAGTACAAATATAAACATAATATTTTAATCATTATTTGTATATTTTGATAAAAAAAAGCCAAAACTGTCAAATGTAATAAGAATACTGTATTGGCCGTTTTCATAAGGTTAGCCTTTCCAATTGAGATACTAATAAAATAAGTTCCCAGTTTGTATGTTACTATCATGGTAGTAGTTATGTCTAAAAAATTAAAGCTTTACGTTTAAATTAATAATTTCACCTAACTTAAGAAAATAATAAAAGTTGAGGTGAATAGGTCTAGAATTATATTTTAAAAATAATTCTTTAAGAACACTAAAGTACGGGTCTAGAAGGTCAGGAATCTCTGCTTTTAAGTAAAACTCGGAAACCTTTTACAATTTTATAATTCAATTTTTACATTGAATTATAAAAAGTATAAAAATTTTTAAATAAAATATTAATAAGTAAAATTAAGTTGTGTATTTTTTCTAAATTGAAAATTCAGACGTTGGTATTAAGATATAAAAAATATATTATCCGTAACATACACAGAGAAAAATAATTTATATTATTAACAGAGGCTTTTTTGTAAAAATAATTTATCAAATTTTGTACATTGTACAAAACTTTTCTTAAATATATTGAAATTTTGTGATATCTACGATGATCTTCTGTAAAATTTTTATTGGAATTTGTTAACGTACCTAATATTTGTAGATGTTATAAACATCTCTTGTAAAATAAGTATAAAATTATATCTGTTGAATATAAAAATAACTTGTTGAAATCGCAAATATACCTATGAGAATGATTACGTGACATAAGCTGCAAATTCTATGATAAGAATGATCGCCTTGTTTCAACGGTTCAACTCGCCATCACCTTGGAAAATGTAATGCTTAATTTCATTTTATATTTGTACTTCAATGCAAATGTGTCGTGATTTATTTGTGCATTTTAGATTTTACAAAGAAGTGATATTTTCCACCTTTACCTTTTAATGTAAGTATAATTATTTTACATAATGCCAATTATAATAAATTATTGCAAGTACTATTTTCTTAGAATCATTTGCTTTTAAAAATTTAAAAATCTTAGCTTTTACACCCCAATTAACCCCTTAATATAGTATGTACCTATTTACTGGCATTTTGGAAACGCTCGCCTTGGACATGGGCGACTATTATATTTATTCACCAAATTCTCATTCAACGCCGGGGATTTCTAATATAGAAACACTAAATTTTCACGTGAGAAATATCCGATCATTTTTTGACCGAAAATTCGAAATTAATGTGTACATTAAGGGGTTAATTGCATTGATAGTGAAGGTCGATGCATCTGTGTGGGCCCTGTCATTGCATATTCGTAGATATGTAAGCGTTTTTTTTTAGTATTTGTCAATACACTACTTGGAACTATTTTTTATATTATTTTAGTTTCAAGAATAAAATTTACATATGAAATGTTTTAAATGCAATACTAAATTTACCGTATGGCGTGATCTATCAAAATTATTCTATAAAAAATTATTCCATGGATTACGAGGTGTTGGTACATATGAATGTAATTACAGCGAATGTAACCAAGTATTTAATAGATATGCTTGTTACCGCAAACATTTCTTGAGACATTACGAAAATGAAAAAATTAAATCAAACCCATGTAAAGTAAATAGCACTGGCCAAAATATTAACACAGGAACGCATCGTGATGAAATAAATTGTAAAGCTAACGACGAGGCCGGTTTTGATGCTAACTGCTTGTTTAATAATGATGAAAACAACGTTGATCACATAACAGATAATATTATTTCTTACAATGGTAATAATTTGTGTAGTAATAGCAAAAGCATTCCATCAGGAATTGCTTTTTCTTTAAGTCTACACAGTAAAAATACTGTAGCAAGAAAAGAAGTAGTAAACTGCCAGAAAGAGGTAATTGAATATATCGTGAACCCCATAATTTCTAGTGTTACTAATTTTTTCCAAAACAATTATAATAGCGGAAGTGAAGATCAATTGAAGTTTAACGAATTAATATCAAAAATTGAGAATCCTTTTCTCGATTGTCAGTCAGAATATAGTTTGTTTCAGTGGTTATATAAAAATGATTTTTTAAGTAATATACAACAATTTTTAATTAATGATGAAATAAAGGAGGTATTTTTTAATGGAGAAATTAGTTTTGATAATGTAATTACAACTGGCGTGCTTCTTCGACTTAAATTTCAAATTAAAAAGATTTTTGAGAAGAACGATGCTTTAATAAATGCGATTGAAAGAATAAAAAAATTTTCAAAATGTCAGTATAGTTTTACAAATTTTACACAAGGAAACTTATGGAAACAAAAAGTAAGTACGTTAATAGGATCTGATATAATTTGTATTCCTTTTTTTTTGTATACGGACGATGTAGAAATAAATAATCCCCTTGGATCACATACCTGCTCGATGACAATGATTTATTACTCTTTTCCAATTTTGGATTCAACAAAACTAGACAACATTTATTTAGCATCTGTAATTAAAGGAAATGATTTTAAACAATTTGGTATTGAAAAATGCATGCGTGCCTTAGTTCAACAATTAAAAGAACTTGAAGAAGTAGGCATAGATATAAATACAAACACAGGAAGTAAACGTGTTCACTTTATTTTGGGTTTAGTACTTGGTGATAATTTGGGCTTAAACACTGTTCTTGGATTTACTCGATCATTTTCGGCTACTTTTTTTTGTAGATTTTGCACACAAAATATTCACGAAACGCGTTTATCATCTAAAGAGGATAAAAATTTATTGCGAAATGAGGAAAACTATCAACTACATGTTTTACAGAACAATTCTTCTTTTACAGGAGTAAGAGAAGAGTGTATTTTCAATATAATTCCGTCATTTCATGTCACTTCAAATTATGCAGTCGATATAATGCATGATTTATTTGAAGGCGTGTGCCATTACGATATGTGCCACATCATTTATTATTTCGTATATAATGCCAAGTACTTTTCTATAGATTTGTTAAATACAAGAAAACAAATGTTTAATTATGGAGAAATTGAAATAGGAAATATGTCACCTGAAATAACTCAAAATCATTTAAAAAATGCGCATTTAAAAATGACTGCTCGCGAAATGATGTGCTTTATTCATTTTTTTCCATTGATGGTTGGCGATTTAATATTAGAAGAAGATGAAGTATGGATATTTTTTTTAAATTTACTTGAAATCATTGACATTTTACTTAGTTTTGACATTCCACGGGATTATCTCGATTTGTTAAATTTGAATATTAAAAAGCATCATGCTGATTATGTACGTTTATTTAATGACACTTTAAAACCCAAACACCATTTTATGGTGCATTACGTTACGGTAATTCTAAACTCTGGTCCACCAAGACATAATTGGTGTTTTCGATATGAAGCAAAGCATAAACCGTTTAAAATGTATGCTAGATCAATAACCAGCAGATCAAATATATCATTAACTTTGGCAAAAAAATTTCAGCTACAGTTTGCTCATTATTTGATGGAAGCACAATCTACATTAACATTTAAAGTTGAAAATCGTCATTCTGTTTTATCTTGTTATAACGCTGAAATAAATTCTTTTTTCAATTATACCAGCAATGATTCAAATTATACATGCTATTCTGAATGTATTTATAAAGGTACTAAATATAAACAAAAATTTCTTTTAAGTATGTTTACAGACAAGTTAGTTTTATTTAAAATATTAGAAATTATTATATTATTTAATCAAAGTGTTCCGTATATTATTTGTGAGGAAATTTCTATTAATAAATATAATCCCCATTACTCTTCTTGGTCAATTAAAACATCTGATAATGATGATAATGTTAATAAAACTTTGAAAATTATAAGCATCGATTCATTTTCGGGACCACCTATTAATTCACATAAAATTACAAACGGCTTAGTAATGGTGCGTTTAAAAGAGCACTTTTAATGTATATTATTTTTTTTTTGTTTTTATTTTTTTTTTATTGTTTTTAATTGTAAGAAAATATTGTCATCTTGTGTAATCAGCACTGTTTTTCAAGAATTATTATGGATGCAATTGGCGGGATGGCCGATTTTAATAATGGCAACTCTATTCTTAATTACAATAATAATGCTATTATTAGAGACACTCTTGAGATAATGAATTCTTATGATCAGCAAGATTCCGAATCTTTATATAGCTCATCAATTATAACGACAGTAACAAGTAATAACGAAACAGAATTACTAACAGATCGAAAATCATATATGCAACTAGGTGAAAAAGCTACAAGTATAAAAATTAAATCTAAATATTTACAACAGGAGAACACTCTTGAAAAACTTAACCAATTAAAAAATTTGCTGACAAGTTGGAATTTGGAAGAATTATACGATTATTTTATAGGTAATGATTAATATTGAAAATTAGTTTTCTGTTGATAATCCTAAAATTTAACTTTCAGAAGAGCAACTATACGTTAGTGTTTTAAAGTGTCTACATAAAGAAATGGCCAGAAACTTACTTCCACCAAAGTATTCTAAAGGAATACAAATAATATTTTTTAATACCTGGTGTAAATGGATGGAAAGTACAAATTCTAAAGAACTTGGGATAGTTTCTGATAATGCAGAGTGCGCTAGCTCTTGTAATAAAAATAAATCCACCCACACCGAGAATAATAATATGCAGTCGAGAGTTACATTATTTAATATACTAAATAATTCTGTTCATGGAAAAAATGTATTGGAACATTATAAAAAGAATGGCCGCATTAGTAATAATGATGTTCGAAAATTATTATTGGATGCAATTGTAGATTATTATTTACAGCAAAAACTAGAGCTCACAACTCTAGATTGTGACAATTTATCAAAAGAAATAGTAAGTTCGTTCAATGGAGAAACAAAGGTATCTATTAATTATATTATTATATTACAAATGTTTTTTTTTAATGTTGTAATGTTGTTTTTTTAGGAATATTACTACAGTCATAGAAAAAATGCATGCCCCAGAGGAAAATTGTACAACAAATTTCATAACAAAAAATCATTTTTAAAAAAATCCGTTGCTGATATCCATGTGAAAATGAATCAGCAAAGAACAGAAAGTTTTAATTCTTATGAACATCAGGAGGAAGAATACATTCGAGCTTTGAAATTTGATAATCTTAGCATTGAAGAAATAGTTTCGCATTATGATAAATGTCGAAACACACGTTTAAATCAAATCAAATCAAGTCGAGACATGAAAGAAGTTTATGCTAACTGGCCACATTACAAACAGTCTTATGGATATAAATTGGTAGGTACATAAGTTGGATAGATTTTTGACGATTTAACGATACTTCTTATTCAGATTTCTAACGATTTTAATTATTTATATGGATGTCATACAAAAATTTATGAAGAATTTGATACGTTTTTTGAGAAATTATTACCAGTAATGGAAGAAAAAATTAAAGATTTGGATAGTATAAAACTCTTTACGCAACTAAATCTACAAAAAAACAGTTTAACTGAAGGTAAATTTATAATTTCCGTATCATATAATAGCAATAATATTTTACTTTTTTTTTAATTTTTAGATGGTCGTAATGCAGCACTTTTGTACTTGCTTCCCGTTATTTTAGTTCCGACAACAAGAACTATTGTCAAAGCTAGTAATGGTACTAAGCGTACCAAAAGATTTACTGTTAAAGATTCCCAGTTGTCGATTATTAATATTCATCGTACAATAACCGCATGGGATTCTTATATTATTCATCAAAATGAACATGAAACTAGCATCCAACCCTATATAGGAATCATCGGAGAAAGCATTTTGGATCCAAAAGAAATTTATGTGTACTGGGATAATATCAAATTTAGATTTCACAATATTTTAAGGGCTTTGGACGTCTGTTTTATGATTTTTTTTGTTTTTAATTTTTCATATCCAAAACCGAGTGAAGCTGTGTGGCAAGTTATAAACAAATATTTTTACAATATAAAAGATCCCGGCAGTGGGGTTCATACAAGTGTTAGTTTGTTATTAAATATAATTAAAAATTAATTGAAAGGATAATGAAATAAATGGTTATAAATAATTTTATACTAGTTTCGAAAATTACTATTTCTCAATACCAAGGTAAAATTTTCAACTTCAAAACAAAATGGTTTTCTTAAATATTTAGTTAATAAAATTAAAATCCTTCAAATTTATCTAATTTATATATACATACATAAATTGACTTGATTTGATTTATACGTGTGTTTCGACATTTGTTATACCGTAATGTGAAATTATTTCTTTAATTGTAACAAAATAATTTTGTTTTTTAACTTTGACAATTTTGCGTTGATGGTATCAAAAACGGAAATTTTTTCATACTTTCAAAAATAATTTAACCTTTTTTTATTTTTTATTTGCTTATTTTTCTATTTGTTTGTTTATTTTATGTTATTTTATAAGTCAATAAAATAAACAGTAAATTTATCTTATTTTAATGATTTAACCACATTTTTTCCATTTCATATAGAATATAGAAAACAAATTTAATTGATTGATAGTTTCTTTAAAATTGTTTTTAAAAATTAGTATTTTATTTAAAAACATAATACATTTTTATAAAGTATTATTATTGTATCTGTAAAAACTAGGCAGCAGACCGTGGGATTACAAAAATTAGTGATCCTTTTACAAATTATATGTGGATACTATCAGAGAATTTTACAAATCCAATTGTTTCTGTTACAATTGATTTATAAATACTACCAATGAAATTACAAACCAACGGTTCCTTTTAGAAATAATTTGTGAATACTACCAGAGAATGTTACAAAATCAATTGTTCTATATAGAATTTATTAGTAAATACTGCAAATGTGTTTACAATATATCGTAAAAGCTACAAGTTATTACGTACAATGTAATACAACCACCGTTCATTTCTCATGGTAATATTTAAAATATACCATTGTACATTTTTAAAATACTTTTCTTGGCCATAAATAATAACCATAATTTAAGAATGTACATAATTTTTTTTAAATAGTACTCATGTTTTTTCTCTGTGTAATATTGATAAACATATTATATTGGAAATTATAATATTAAAAATTACATAGCAAAATGTAATTTCCATTGTCATTAGGTGACAATGGAAGACTGGAGAAATCTCATCATTAATTTTGAGTAGATATAACAAAAATTATCAATTTATAACCGAAAAAATCTGGAATTTAGTTTCCATTACGAATAAGTCGGCATAAATATAATGTTCTTTTATTTTGGAAGAAATTAAACAGACCTTGACTTGGTATAATTTTCATTTCGTGTATTGATTTATTATATGTATGAAATACACCAACGAAGGTAAATTTGCAAAAATTATTAGGAGGCTTCATCACTAGTCTAAAAAATGAAAACATCGTTTATTTTATTCAGACCTGGATAATTTTTTTGTCATTCCATCAGAGACAAAGAAATAAAAGTTCATTAGTATTGACTTGTATAGAGCATTTGCATTAAGTGTGCATAATTATTATGCACAAGAGGTCTGATTGGGTTAGGTTCCAATGTAAGACTTAAAATTGGGTCAACCCCTCAGCTCCCAGCTACAACGCACGCTTTGCTAATTTTATATTAAATATTAAAACGCATTACATTTTACGTAATTTTTAAAAATGTAAAACTTGTACGGAGAAAGAAATCAATTTTCAATTTTAGTTCATCCAATCCAAAGACAATTCGCACACTCCGAAAGGTACATAATTTATAGAAGTTCTCAACGTAACTTATTGTTTTTGAAGTCGACACAGTTAATTTAAGAATAATAAGATTTAAAAATGTATATATTATGTCACGACTGAAGTGTTTACTTGGCTAATTTATAAATTAGCCTGATAGTTCTAAGAGAAATTTAATTTTGTACAATTGCTTAAATATTTTGAGAGAAATTTAATTTTGTACTAATAAGATTTATTAAAATTTATAAAGATATGTGTCAATTAAACAGAAGATAAAGAATGTTCGCATTTTTCAGCAAAATTTAAAAATCTATATAATATATAAAAATGGAGTGTGAAATCTTCACGGTAATTCATCAATTGAAAACGGCCGTGCCGATTTGGCTGATTTTTTGATGAGTTGTGGTCTATATCTGTGGCAAGGTTTATATGAAAAAAAATTTTGAAAAGTTTTGCGGAAAATAGAAAAGCACTTACTGGCTGACGCGCAGAAATGGATTAACGAGATTCCTTTAGTGGTGTACCTATATTGTGGTGGTTTGATTATTAAAGATTATGATCGAAATGAGCTGGTCGAAAAAGTCAGAGCAAATGTGCCGCTGTTGAATAACGAGCAGAAGAACGTGTACGATTCGCTGATGAAGGTTGTTGACGATGGAACGGGAGGCATTTACTTTCTCGATACTTCCGGTGGGACGGGCAAGGCATTCGTCATTTTGTTGATTCTTGCAACAATTCGGTCAAGATCTCAAATTGCGTTGGCTATTGCATCCTCGGGCATTGCTGCCACATTATTGGAAGGCGGTCGAACTGCACATTCCGCTTTGAAGCTGCCGATGAATCTTCTCACGGTTGACATGTCAACGTGCACAATTACTAAGAATTCGGCGACAGCGAAATTGATGCAAGAATGCTAAATCATCATTTGGGATGAATGCACGATGGCGCATAAACGAATTTTGGAGGCAGTTGATCGAACGATGAAAGATTTATTAGGTGATTCGAGACGATTTGATGGAGCTATGATATTGCTCTCCGGAGATTTTCGTCAGACGATTCCCGTCATCTACAAATCTACTGCTACAGATGAACTAAATGCATGCCCGAAATCAAAAAGTTGCAATTGACCACGAATATGAGAGTCGCGTTGCAGACCGACCCATCGGCTGCTGAATTCTCGAGACAACTGCTGGCGCCTGGCAATGATCAAATTTCTGTTGATGTTTCGACTGAATTGATATCGTTCCCGACAAATTTTTGCAAGTTCACATCGTCGAAGGAGGAACTCATCACCAAAGTGTTCTCCGGTATTGCACAAAATTATAAAAATCTCGATTGGATTAGTGAACGGGCAATACTAGCAGCGAAGAATAAGGACGTTGATAGCTTAAATTTCATTATTCAAAGTCAAATCGCTGGAGAATTACCTCCCTAGCGACCAACTATCCGACGGAATTTCTGAACTCGCTTGATGTGCCAGGAACTCCGCCGCATAATTTATAGCTGAAGGTGGGATCGATCACAATCATGTTACGGAATCTAAATCATCCCAAATTGAGCAACGATACGCGGTTGTCCGTTAAGAAACTGATAAACAATGTTATACAAGCGACGATCATCAAGGGCAAATTCAAAGGAATTTATTATTCCAACTGATTTTCCATTCTAATTCAAGCGGAATCAGTTCCCCGTTCGATTGGCTTTTGCGATGACAATCAATAAATTGCAAGGCCAATCGTTTGAAGTCTGTGGGATGAATCTCTAATTTCAATGTTTTTCGCACGGTCAGTTGTACGTTGCCTGTTCGCGTGTTGGCAAACCGTCTTTGTTTTTTGTTTTTGTGCCGGAAAACAAATAAAAAACATTGTTTATCATATCGCTCTCTACTGATTTCGATTCCATTCAAATAAATAACATCGAAATTTAAAATAACTGTGTTTTATTATTACTCTGGAGTTTATCTAAAGGCGTTAAATTAAGGCGAGACAAAGTTTGCCGGGTCCGCTAATTTATTATTTATACAGGATGCTACAAAAGACGCAACTTTTATATATATTCATCAAAGCAAAAACCTAAGGTTACGATTACATTTCTAAATAAATGATTATTATTCAGAATCTGAGGCAGGACAACGTCTGCCGGGTCAGCTAGTTTAACAATAATTATACAGCGTGCGCCTAAATCCAAAGACCGATTTTTTTCGCATCCCAAACGCTTTTCTTTTTTAATTTTCCAATCGATCTCGCTCAACCCTCTTTTAATTGTCCTTTAGAGGACACCAGTGATACCTTTTACATGTCCATACCATCGTAACTTTTTTTCTAGCTTGTTAATTTTTTCTTGTATGATCTAATGCGTCAATATAATTAAATTTAGATAATAAATTTAATCCGATTGTCTAGTCTCAACATTATTGCTAGCCTTTTAAATTAATCAATTTGCTTTATATGGAAAATATATTATATCGTCGTAGTACTACCAATTATAATCTTATCATTGATTATTAAAGTGCTTATATATAATCAAAAATACGTCACATAATAAATATTAATTTGTGTTGGCAAAGATTAATGACAATGTTGCAAATAATATAAATTTGACAAAAAAGTTGAATGGAAAATTTTAAGTTTTCCTCGATTGACCTTCATCTTATTACGTACCCTTTTCATTAAACATGAAACTCAAACCAAAATTTTTCATGTGGGATTTAAAACTAAATTATTGATATCTGAGTAAATCTAAATTCATGTCTAATCTAAACTTATGCAATAAAGATAAGCGTTATTTATACGTAATTTTCAAGAAGTAGTGTTATTATTAAGAAATTCAACAAACAGTAAATCTTTGAATATGCACTTGTACGTCATTTGGAAACCTTTTAAAGCTTATTTAATAATAAGAGTTATAAGCTCATTAAAATAAAATTTTATGTTTGGAGTTATTATTAATATTCCATACACAAGTAGAATTTAAAATATTGATTTATTGGCATCTGTAAATTTAATTATTAAAATTAAAACTCTTGTTAAATCAAACTTTTATAAATGCTAGTTTTCCCAAAAACCTCAAAATACATATTATTTACTATACAAATGGGGTACGAAAATATTTTCTGTAGCTTATATTCTATTAACAAAATTTAATAATTCGTTTAACAATTCAACGTATGCAAGATTGAATGGCTGATACAATAAAAACATCCATAACAATAGTAGATAACTACTTACCTGAATGATATTTATTAATGAAGAATAATATAGGTTTATTTTAGTAAAATAGAAAAATCATAGAAAAATTCTAAAGGAAAAAATTCAAACAATTTATTTCGAACAATACTGGTTACCAGACATTCTAACTGCTATGGTAAACTGCGTATTATAAAACATCAATATGTTTAAATTTTTTATTTTAAAATTATTTATTTGATGATTTGAATATTCAGATACATAATTAATTTGTTTGAGTACTTGTTTTATTCTGTTTCTTTAGATAATACTAATTTAGTATTAATTAATACTTTCAAAAGTAAATTAACTTTTTACCTAATTATGATAATTATAAGGTGTGAGAAAACGTTTGGTTACAAATTTTTCAAGTTAGAAGAACTTATTCAAGTTCTTTTTCGGTAATTTTTAACCAAACTTTTCTCACATCTAGTATTATTAGAAATCAGCTTTGTAGCGAAAATATTAGACTTTGTTACTATTTATTATGCATATCAACCTAATTGTGTACCTATATACATTATTTTTAGTATAAGTTTTTTTTTTAAATTGCAAGGTATAATACTATTGATTTTAAAAACCTCCATGAAACATGAAACCCTATCCTTCACCTTTATTTCTTTTTAGCACAATGTAAAAGTGCTATATAAAATATGCATATTATAAAGGCTAAGCAAACACAATCAAAAAATTTTGATACTTTAACCCCCCCTCCTCCGCACACATAATAAAGCTCCTAAAGTTGATTTTAACTCGACAGAACCCATGACTACTTAATTTTGAGTCTAAGGAATAATTTTGGTAGCAATTACTAAAGCTCTCACTTTTACATCCTAGGCAGAGGTTGATAACTCTATGACAAAATGTTATGCCAAAAAATTACAAGGTATCGCAAAACTTGGAGGGTCTTAAAATTTTATAATCCGAAACAAGCACTGCCGCTACATTTTTATTTGATTTGTTTACTCAACATGCTCGCTAAATTATAATTTATATAATTGTTTTTATATCGATCAATTCAATAAACACTACAATGCTCTAAAATTATTTATGTTACACCAGGTCATTGATATTGCTACTTTTGAAGACCTCATACTGAGGTCAATCACATTTTGACTATTGGAATCGGTTTGTTACAATTTTTGTTGTAATAATGTAATTGAAAAATTGTATAATTCGGGAAACTTGCGATCGATGCATAACCTGAACCCCATAGATAAAAAATCAAAATTTAAGTACACTTACAATATGAATTTTTTAAAGATTCCTTCCTTAGTTTCGAAAATGCTCTTTTTCCGTACTACGTTAAATAAATATTAATAATAAGAACTGATATATAGTACCTAATAGTATTTATAATATATTAAGGGGAAAGTAGTAGGTTTAAATTAAAATATAAGATAATTTATATAGGTAACAGACCCAATAACTGTTCTTAGTTCTTGGTTTTGATAGTATCGGCAAGTTTTATCTATAAACACGAATTCAAAAGAATAAAAGCTTTGTATATCATTCTATTTCAACGAGAAATCAATAGAATCCCTACTACTTGTTTCAAGGTACTTGGGTGTAAATATCATTCATTTAAATGAAGCAAAATGTTCTATTTGATAAGATTTTCCATTGCTGAATGAGTTAAATGTATTTTATGATTTGTAGTATTTATTCGCGGTGTTTATTTAATTACTTACTTTCAATTTTATTTCATTAATTTTTCATATTAGTGATTTCAAAATACAGGTAGTTTTGGTGTAGTGCATAGTTGAGCTACAAACCACATCAACGCAACGCTTCAAATTTTTTCCCGATAGTTGAAATTACATATTAAACTATTGATTTTTCCCGACGTCACAAAATGACGTCACATGAATTATCACACACCACAATAGAAAATCAAATATGTTTTGATAAGCTGCCCGCAGTTAATTTTAATCAATGTGCTTTTGTAAAAGGTAGCAAATATTTAATATTTAGGTTTAGGTCTCAAGTGATTGTTAAGCTATCGTCGGACTCTAATAAATATACAAACGTGGAAATAAAAAACATTTTCCGAAATACGTTGAAAAACTTGCCTTTATGTCATGCAATTGAGAGATAAACCGCAAACCATTTTCTATACGAATTTCTAATATCCCTGCAATTTCTTGACAATTCCATTGTAATTCCTAGATTTTGTAACTAAAATAAATTATTCTGAAGTTTATCCTTCGCATTCAATTACGCAAATTGTGTAAATTCAAGTTTTGCCTTTTTGCGTCTGCGACTGTTGATTTACTTTCAAAACAGATTTCATAAACTACTATTAAAAGCGGAGAAACTTCACGCATATATTATTATTAACTATTATCAGCAGTAAACCAGCAATAAGCATACATCAACTTATAAAATCAGAAACAACCGTTTAAATCCTGGTCCCATTGCATATATTGCTGTGATTTCAAGTTTATAATCGCTATGAGAATGAAATTTTGGAAACCACCCCATTAATTTTATATTGTTATGATTTTTATCAAGAGATTTTTTCTACTGTTTAAATAAATTTTATAAAATATTTTGTTCATATAATTTCTAAAATAAATTTGATACCAGTATGTGCTTGTGTTTGATTATTATCAATAAAATTTTATCGTTGCCTGAATTATTCCAATTTGCTCTTGCTCTGTTTAATTAAATTGGTAAGAATTTCAAGTGTTTTTACTTGTTGTTAGCAGATGCCTTGAATTTGCATAAATCCTTCACATGGGTTTGATTATTGATTGTTCATCATTACAACCAGATCTTAATCGGTTAAGTAATTGGTGTATGCCAAATAACCTGAAGTTGATTTTAATAAGTGCTTAGTTATCTCCTTTGCTAACTAAGGGTAATTTCTATAATAATTTTATTAGTTAAACTTTTAACATTTTAATAGTTATATTCACATTTCTAATATACCAAGAAAGCTTTCTAAATTTTCGTTTTATTAGTGTCAAACAAGATATTTGCAAGTTAGTAGATTAAAATTATTACATTTTTTATTTGTAGGGTTTTGTGGAATATTATTCCACAACAGTTAAAATTAAAACAGTTTTTAATTTTTGACGGACGTTAAAGAAGACTGACACCATGGTGCCAGTCGTATATTTTTTCGATTGCGGTCTTTCAACTACGTCGAAACCCACTCATTAAATTAAAATAAAACATAATTGAGAAAAATGTATACTTTAATTTCAAGTTAAATTGTAAATAAAACGCAGCAAAAGTATGATGTTTTGGGTTCATTGGAATGACGAACAAGTCAACCATAGCGAAAAAGAGAAATGAATAATTTTAGATCAAAGTAATTCCTTTAGAAACAAAATCAAATGTTGGTGAACAAAAATTTTTTTTTAATTAAATTCTAAAATAGAAAACATATGGTTAAGGTTATTAACATGTGATAAATTTTTTTTTTATTAATTTTTACATGTTATATGATTAAAATAATATTTAATTATTAATAAAATAAAATTTAATTCATAATTTACATAATATTTATTCAGAAACTATTGAAATGAATGCCATAGTTGTTACATACTGTTAACATTATGTTTCGAATTTCGGATTCTCATCAAAATTTAAAAAAAATAAAATAAAATAAAATTTTTTCGTGTATACTGTCTTACAATAGTCCGGTAAATGATTTGCCTTAAAAAACATCTATGTAAAAAGCTGAATTTTTGTATACGCCTATTTATTTTTAATAAATTAAATTGTAAAATTTAACATAAACTGAACAGAAATGTTAAAATAATAGAATTTTAACCTTAACCAGTTAAAATTTTAAGTTTAAAACGTCCGTTAAATTCTATTATTTTAATGTTTCTGTTTTGTAAAATTTAACATAAACTGAACAGAAATGTTAAAATAATAGAATTTTAACCTTAACCAGTTAAAATTTTAAGTTTAAAACGTCGGTTAAATTCTATTATTTTAATGTTTCTGTTTAGTTTGTTAAATTTTATATTTTGCAATGCATAATATCACAAAATCTACTTCAAAAATTTATTTTAAGTCCAATTTTTGAACTTCTAAGTTCAAATCTCAAAGTTACCCATTTAAAAAAAAACAAAAAATTGTTGTATATTTTAAAGCCATTTATCTCGATTATACACGATAAGTACAAAATTAAAATACATAAAATTTTCAAAAATCTAGGAACAGCCTTTGTTGAATATTTAAACGTTAAACATTTATGGACTCTCTAAAAATACTATTTCTACTTATTTTCCTTGAAAACGCATAATATTATATTGTAATATTATTTTTAATTTTTTTAAAGACTCACGGTTGGGCGCTAATTTATACTGTCATTCTTCAATTTAGACTTTAATGTTAAATAAATTGTGTATTCAAGAAAGAGCATGAGACTCGTAAATTCATATAATTGAAAAATAAATATTCGCCACAAATTTATCAAATATGAAACAAAATTATAACAATAATTTTTGTCATCAAAAGTGCTTTTATTTCAGACAGCAAAACAACATTTCACAAATTAAAAATAAAACTAATTTTGCTATTTACAAAAATAAAGGAAAAGTTAAATTCATAAAAATAAGAATACACCCTAAGCTATAAATTAAATAAATGCTTAATGCGCCACTGATAGTTATTCTTAAATTGTTTATTTTTTAAATTAATTTTATTTAATTTAAAATTAAACAAAAATTCAAATTGAAGGCTTTTCAACCATGTGTGACTCTCCAGATGTATAGCGCACCACACGTTTCCTCCAATCGCTTTCTCTCTATGGCTCGAATGCGCAGCTTTCTTTTTAATCAACTTCTTCAGTGGTTGGTTTAGACAATAATTACTATCAAAATCACAAAAGGCGTCGATGGCGTGCAACGCTTAACCAGTCTCCACGATGGTCGTAGTCAAGAGGGCATTTTCCATTCAAAATTTGATGCTGTTCAGTTGCAATCTCCACCTAATTGTTTATAGTAGCGCGAACTCACAACAAACACTGCGCACTTTTTGTTTTATTGAAACAAATACAAAAACTTTTCTACAAATTTTACATAAATAAAATAAAAATTCCTTATAAAAGAGCACTCTTTTTCGTCGTTTCCAAAATTACGCAAAACAATCTTCTGATATTTGATTACAAATCTGTGGCATCAGATTATTATTAAAGTTTTTACAGTTATTCAAGTAGGTATAATTTTTATTTTTACGAAAGTCAAAAAAATTTGGCTTTTAATCAAGTTTGAATTTAAAAGCACAACTTCTCAATCATTTTAATAGTTTTTCCAGGTATGCCTGATGAGATTCCAAAAATCGAAACATAATGTTATAACATATTATGTAGCAATCTATATCATTCATTTTAATAGTTTTTGATCAATATTATATAAGTTATGAATAAACTTTTATTTTAATTTCTCGTAACATCTATAAATTAATTAAAAAAAAATATATTATCACATGTTAATAACCTTAACTATTTTAAAGTTATTACATTTTATTTGCATCTACATGCTTTTTTTTTATTTTCTGGATTGTATTTTGTTCAAATCCGTTTCTATTTTAACGTCCAATTTGAAATACAACAATATAAATGTTAAAAAAATTAAATCAAACCAAGACCAATCCTGTTGAATAATAAGAGACAACACCTCTAATTGCGACCCTGATTAGTTGAACAATAGAGCTTGAGTTGCCTATGTTGGATAAAAACAACAATTGTTGCTAGAAAAAATTTGCTAATCATTTTCACTGTTCGTGCAACAGTAGATGAAAAATATTCTTTCTTAAGCCAGGACAAAGCAACTTCGAAAAATAATGTTCTCTTTTCGAAGTTTTAAAAATCATAGAAGCTGCAAAGACTTTATACTCTTTCTGCATGCCTTTTCTGGTTGTGACACTACTTCAGCTATATTTAAGAAAAGTAAATCTGGAACATTAAAAGTACCGAAGAGGCATCAAGACTTGCAAACAGTCGTTGAGACATTCGATCAACCCGATGCTTCTTCCGAATTGATCTTTTCAAATGGTGTGCTATTTTTTCTCGTTATCTACTATGGTGCCCCGTCTGAAGATTCGTCTACGCATGCATGACATATTACTTATAATATTATTACAATGCGTCTGTTAAAAATTTAAATTATTCTGTATATCAGTTTGTGTAACACTACTTGTGGTTGTTTAATGCTAGATCGATAGATTTGTTAGAAATACTCAAGAATGAATTAAAAAATCGATAATTTTACTGTAGAAGAATTTATTACTATACGTTCTTTTCTATTTTCATCTGATCAGAGGAAAAAACGAAGATGCACATACAAAATAATACTAAAGACAAAAAAGAAGATGAGTATAGAAAACAGAAAAAGAGTGACGAAGAAGAAGTTTAAGAAGAACTTTATAAGGAGTTCAAGCAGAAAAAAGAAGAATAAAAAAGAGAGGAGCGCTTCAGCTTTATAATCTTTTTTCTGCAGTAACATCGTACAGAGGCGCCACAAATTTTAATACGGCATAGAGATTTAGTTAATAATACAAAAAATACGCATAATAAATTTTAAAATATTTATTTGTCAAAAATTTGAGAAAATTTCATGTAAAGGTTAATTTATTATAATTACAATTACCACTTGTTAACTTGTTTGCGTTTCGTTCCTATGTGCGTGGCTTCTCTAAACTAACAATATGCTATCACAAATCATAAACTACACATTGGGGGTTACGCAGCAGTAGTTTGGTGTAATCATTGCTTCGGTTACTGGCCTATTTGAACTTAAAGAGTATTATACCTAGCTCTAAAATCTGAAGATTAGAATGCAGTAGGCAGCGATTCCGAGGTTTAAACCTGGCTAGCCGCCTTCATAACTTTGGAGTATACGGTTTGCACTGCAATGCACAATTATAAAAATCTAGATGATTAAAATTAGATTAAAAGATTAAATTTTAACCACAAAAAGTTAAATAAAAAATGTAGTAGAAAATATTGCATAGTTGCAAAATCATAGACCATAAAAAGTAATTTGTGCAATTGGCTCCTGGCAGGGCCACATTATGTATTAAGCTGACTAGGCTGAAGCCTAAGAGGCCTTTTGCAAAAAAGACGCTAAACTCTAAAATTACAAGTGGCAAAACAATTATTATTAGTAAATTCAAGGAATATGCAAAAATATATTGCATTACTTAGGTCGAACAATATCATAATCGCAATGGCATACTTGCTTTGTGTAGTCACTGGTATCACAGCTTACTTCTAAGCGCATTTTTTATGTTTTAAATAATTAATAGATAAATTAAATAGGTGCCAAATCTCTATTAGCCTAGAACGTCAAATAGACGTAATCCGGCCCTGTCTTGTTCAGAAATTAGAGAGATTGTGTTTCATATCCATTCACAAAGGGTGGATTCCAGACATTTTCTAATAAAGTTGATATTACTTAATTAAATAAACGCTTAGAGGGATAGTTTCACTTCTAGTTAAACTTTCAGATAACATAATTATGTATCTATCTGACGGATATATTATTATTTAGAAATTTATCTAGATGTGAAGAGATCAATTCTTAAAATCTCATATCGCACCAGTTTGCAACAAAATATATTGCAAGAAAATTTGAGGATCTTTGGGTTGGAAAACTAACATCTTACTCTGAGCACACATAAATAACCGTCAGGGTGACGATTTAGTTAGGTTACTTCAGAACGTTGTAAATGTCAAACGATTTGTATCGTTACGTAAAGGGTATTTTAAATAATGAGATTATGTTTATTTTAAGAGAAGTTAATACTGGCAGAATATTTATTTATAAATTTGCATATTTTTGAGTTAGCAGAACAATGATTAAAATCAGACAAGACTTGACGGAGTTAATTGAATCAAAATTTCGTTTCGAGTAACTTAATAAATGATATTCTTATAAATAAAAATTACCTTATAAAATTTGTAACCGTGTTAATAATAATTACATCATCAATGTATGCCTTATTAAAAATTATTGTGAAATTATAATTAATCGTGCAGCAACCCTAATAATACAAATGAACTGATTAGTAATTCCATCAACTACCTCTGTTGAAAACCTATTTGTTACAATAATGAAAAAGAGAGTTTAATATTATTTTGAAAAATACGTCAAATATGAAAAAGGTCGTTTACTGTTTACTTGTTCCAGAAATAACCCTCGTGATTCTATAAATAGAATGAGGTAGAGCTGCAACAATATTATTGTTTTAAAGCAAGTTTACGTGCACGATTATCAATATTAAATATTTATGAATAAATAAGTAGATCATAGGGTTATTGCACCCTTGACGCAAATTCTCATAACTAGAGATTTTCTCACCCCAAAACAGTATTGATTTATAATACTTTTGTAACTATTATAGTTTTTTTTATTCCAACTTTATCTCTAACCTAGTTAGAGCTTACTGAGAACTTGCATTTAGCAATTGACATCAAAACTAAACTAATTATTGAAATATTAGTTTTATTTGTTTGTGCTCGTAAGTGCTTTCTTGAAATAAATGCACAAAACTAATATGTCCTAGAAATGGTTGCCTTATTTTGGTTACTTACTGTATTAATTTTTGTAGATGTATAGCTATATGAACAAAAGCTTTTAAAATTATAGTTAATTTTTCATCTTCTTTGTCACGTACTAAGCTCATCAGTCTCTTGGATGTAGGTAATAGCGTGCAGCCTAGCTAAACCATGTTCTTCTTATAAGACTTTATTTTCAAATTAAACCGAAATTTAAAATCTTCCAACCCTATTGGATCTCGACAGATAAATGAGACACTGCGGTAATCTTTAAAGATAGGATTTTGGTTGATTAAAGATTAAGGACATGACATGTTTCATAGTTTATTTTAAAAGTTAAATAAAGTAAGTTTTTGTACTTTTAATAGAATTGAAAAAAATCATTTATGCGTAAATTTCACCATGATATTGACCATTGTCGGAGAGCGTTTCGGTAAAATCGTGAACATATTGTCCTTCTGATAATTCACCTCTGATATCGTGAATATATTGTCCTTCTATTCCTGAACCAGCAGCCAAAAGTGGATATCCACTAGCCGTTAATGGGCTAGCGACTAATCCTCCTGCAGCAATGATACCTCCTCCAAGGATACCTGGAGCAACTATAGGAGTATCATGAGCAATTAATGCAGCTCTGGTGCCTAGTAATCCTGGAGCTAAGCCAATTACTGCAGATTTGACTGCAACAATTCCAAAAAGAAAAACGACAACGTTCTGAAAGCAATACATTATTGAAAAATTTTAAAAAAGAACGCGATTGTCACTTACCAAGTAATTCATCTTGCAATTCTCTCGCAACTATGTAACAATGATGAATTTTCGTCATAATGCAGTTATTTTATAGTTGTTTGACGACCTCGCACACCCAATCTAGTTTTGTTTACAATGTTCATTATTAAAATTATAACCACTTTTTTTTAATTACCTGTATACGACCCAAGTGTATTAACATAAGACGGAAACCACAAGGGCGCCTTTGGATTTACATATTTGAACTGGGCAAAGCTGCTTACGCAAACACTTGGAAAATGTCATAACTAACTTTTGGCTTTAATTTTAAATACACTTACTTTATTGTTTCCATTTACTTGTGTTATTCAAATTATTCAACATTAAAATATACAGAAAAACCGATTTAAACGCCTATTTCTTAAAATATTAAGATCAAAATAATCAATGAATAATATAAACGTAAGGATTATGTTATATAAATTGTAAAAATATGAAATACAGAACATACATATAAAGTAACATAAATTTTCGTTAAGTTATGATCCCACCTCTATTTATTTTCCATTTGGTCATAAAATATGTGTATACAAAATGAAATAGGGCACAGAACTGCATTTAAATTCCAGTTTCCAGTTTCAAAAGCATAAAATCAGCGTGGCTTGAACTTACAAGTACCTACATATACTAAGTACCACTATAAATTGGAAGCGTTTATCGATTGGAAGAAAAGCACAAAGTATTTTTTTAATAAATCGATGACACTTCAAGTAAAGGGTGCTCAAATTTCATCGTCTTTTCGGGCTAACTATTATTGCTAATATTACTTACCGAAATTAAATATTAAAAAATATGGTAAGTATGTTGTTATAGGCCAAAGTTGTTAAATTATTAGAGGATTAACAGAGGATTCCTTTATGGGTTTATTTGAAAACTGAGCCAATATTCGTACTTTGTACCAGGACAGAAATGACTATTAAAGAATCCACCGTTCCCAAGACTGAATATTTAAAATATGCATATTATACATATTGTATACAAAAACTTGATAATAATGCAACGATTAAAATATACAGATTTTTTAAAAAGATTAAGATGAAGCTTTGTTTGGTCATCTCACTGTTAAGCTGAGTGAATGAATATATTACGTACATTTGAGCATTTTTAGGCGCACGAATCTCAAAGTGTGGTTTAATTAGCAAAAAAATAAGTATATGCTCTTCGAAATTAAAAATTGCTTATTAACCGAGACTTATAGCATTCATACACATTCCGATGTGCAACCAAAGTTTTGGACCTTTTAACTTTATGCGATTTTTAGAAAATGTTGCACCAAAATAAAGAATAAATGTAGATTTACTGATTTATACAGTAGCGCTACAACCCATAGTTAGTTTTGGCTAACCACTTAATTTTATGGAGGATTTTCAATGCAGATTATCTCGGTGGCTTGCCATTGCCCGCCGAGGGAAAACGCTTAGAATAAAGTTTTTGCTCCATTCGGGTTCAAACGAACGATCTCCACTTGGTAGTCGAAGCACTTAAGAATCAAACTGTAACCGGCCTCTTTACTGATTTTCAGGCTAAAAAATTAAATTAACTATACAGTTTTTTAAATTAGTCTTTTTAAATTTTTTGTCCCTCTTATCTGATAAGATTTGTTCTAATAATAATATAATTCTAAAACTTATTGTAAAATTTATGATTAAAAAAAAAAAGAATTAAAATTCATAACGTTGTTATAAACAAATAATAAAAGCAGAAATGAAATTTTATACCAAAATTTATAGCAATGCTTGTTGTAACTATAATATTAAATATTTTTTAGTTAGCACTTTAAAATCACCTCTGTAGAAATATAGCTTTTATTTGCAATATAATGAGTATTTTTTATACGTGCACTATATAATTTTTTATAATTTTATATTTGAAAATGCATAACTAGGGAAAGAAAAATTTACTTGGTTTTATAAAATGATTATCCCGAAAACTTTACTTTACTTTAATTTTTATACTCAGAAAATTATGCTTTATCCAAATACGTAAAGAAAAATAAGGGTTGCCATTTAAAAAACACGTCAATGATAAAAAATCATTTTATAGATTTTCTGAGAAAATTTCTCTAAAAAATGTTATTAAATTTGACAAGTTCTATTATACACTACTATAAATTTATGCTACTAGTTATCTCTATATTGTCGTGTTTCGAAACCATAAAAGTCATAATTCATTTATTTTGTAAATTATTTTAAAGTTTAACTCAATTTTATTATTTATTTATTTATCATATTGTGTATAAAAATGTTTGTTAAATTATTTGCTATGAAAATAAAGTGGGGAAAATAAAAGTAGAAAAAAGAGGGGCTTGAATAGGAACACTTGGGCTGAGGCCTTTGCGTCGAGTAGACTAGCGGACGAACATTATTCTCGCAATTGATGATATTGATTTTGTAAATGTTAAAAAATTAAAAAGTGAAATTTATTTATATTTTTTTGTTTAATTAATAAAGTGCAGTGCAAATAAAATAATAAATTGAAAAAGGTGAAGAATTTGTGATAATTTTTGGTCGATGCGTAAAATAAAATCGCAACAAATTTGTTTGACTAGACGTACTGACGCCAGCTGCAATACCATATGCGAAGCCAACGACTATACCACATTCCAAGGTAACAGAATTTATTAAGAAAAATTTACAATTTAACTTCAACTACGAGAGTCTCATGTAAAATTAAAATAATGGATGTACAGCCAGTTAGAGTAATTATAGATTGAGCAAACATTTAATAAATTTGTATAGCTTGGGTCATCTCATTAAATGGCGCCCAGAGTGGAGCTCGAAATTTGAATCCGCAAATTAAACCCTGAGATATTAAAATAAAATTTGCAAAAGAAAATAAAAACAAAAACGATAAAAATGACAGGAGTAACTAAAATGTCGGATATACAAGAGGAACGAACAATGAAAATGCTGCAAAAGTTATTTGATACAATGAACAAAAAAATGGATAAAAATGCGAGTGATATAAAACACGATATAAAACAAGATACAAACAAAAACATAAATGAAATAAAACAAGATATAAACAAAAACATAAATGAATTAAAACAAGAAATAAACAAAAACTATGAAAAATTATCAAACAAAATAGAAACAATAATATAAAATAACAAGGGAAGGAGTGGAATAAATGAAAAAGTAGAACCGGAACTTAATGTGGTTAGTAAAAAAATAATAAAACCAGAGTCAGTAATAGAAAGTGGAGAAAGCACAATTGATAAAAAAGTTTTGAAAAAAAAGAATAGAGTTAATAAAATGAAAATTAATAAAATGAAGAATAAGGTAATGGTTAAAGAAGAAAAATTGAAAATTATTAGGTTGTTTGCTTCACAAAAGTTAATGAAGATGAGGGAAATTTTAAAACGCTGCATTAATAACGGAAATCAGATAACGAAAATAAACGGAAAAATATGGATATTAAAAAATGAAAAATTAACGGTTACAGCAAGAAAAATAAAACTTGAACAACAAAATAAAAAATTGACGGTTACAACAAGAAAAACAGAACTTGGCAGGAAAAATGAAAATTTTGAAATTAAACAAGAAAAAAAATAAAAATGTGAAAATTGGACAAAATACAATAACAATGGAGAAAATAAACAAAAGGAAAAGTTTAACAAAATCAGGGAGGAAAAACAATAATACATCGGAGAGGAGTTTGAAGATGTGGAAAAGTAGGAGGTGGGCGAGAGTGATGTGGGACATGTTGATTCCAAAGAAAAAATTTATGCTGTGGAAATACTGGAGAAAGAAGCAAAAGGAAGAAAAATTCGGAAAATTTGGTATAAAATTATAATGATTTGTTTATTTATAAAAATTTTTATTGAAGTGAATTATTTATCAGAAAATTTAATTTGATAATAATAATTTTATTTTTATTTGTTATGATGATTTGAGTACCTGAACGATTCATTTTATAAAATTTTAGTTAACTTGAATTTGATTTGAAAAATTTAGATTATTATTTTATTTAATTGAAAATTTTGTGTTGATGAATTCAATTTTGATTTGTAAAAGATTATTTGAAAAATTATTTGATTTAATTTAAAGGTTTGATTTAATTTTGAAAACATTTATTTAACGACGAAAGGAATTTGATTTTGATTAATAATTGTATTTTATATTTTGATTTTATTTGTGTAATTATTATTTATTTTAGAATGTATTTAAAATTTTCATTTGTCGAAGCACGACAACTTAGTAATTTTTAATTGCAAACACTTTGCGTTTACAACAAAAAATTAAGGGGGTAAAATGTTGTGTTTCGAAACCATAAAAATCATAATTCATTTATTTTGTAAATTATTTTAAAGTTTAATTCAATTTTATTATTTATTTATTTATCATATTGTGTATAAAAATGTTTGTTCAATTATTTGCTATGTAAATAAGGTAGGAAAAATAAAAGTAGAAAAGAAAGAGGCTAAAATAGGGACACTTGGGCTGACGCCTTTGCGTCGAATAGACAACCCGCAATTGATGATATTGATTTTGTAAATAATTAAAAATTGAAAAGTAAAATTTTATTTTAATGAAAGTTGCTTTGTTGACAATTTAGCATTAACTACGTCTCTTGTTATAAAATAATGGATGTACACCCAGCTAGAATAAATTTTAGATTAATAAAATTTAATAAATTTGTATAGCTCGGGTCATCTCGATATGTATCATAAAGGGTGCATTAACGTTCCATGTGCCATACAAGCATTTACTTTAATATTTTCACTTTCTTAATTCGCGTTTCTTAAATTTAGCTATTAGTAAAAAAAATAGCACTCGCAAATATTTAATAATTATTAATCCACTCATTATCGTTCCATCTGAAATTGTGGATAATATTGTCAGGTAATTTAACATTAAAGTATTTTTAAGTTATAACAAATTATGCAGAAAATCTTTTTTTGATTACAATTTAACTCTCGGTGAATTATAAAACTCTTGCATGCTATATGCACAAAAAAATTCTGTTGCCTTGACCAACACAAATTAATATGTTTTCGATTTTGCAACTCTAGGTAGCTTTAAATCATAATAATATATTTACTTATTACTAGGTAAAATAAAATTAGTAGACGTCATCAATTGTTAGTAGAGGTGTTATGACAAACCCAGACCACCTTTAATACCTGTATTTACCTGCTACTTAATACCAACGATCTATGATATTTATAACAACATCAGTTGTGGTTTACTCATGAAAACTACTGCCATCTGCAGAGATGTTTGCTTTTTTCCAAAAATTCGAAAATTGTATTTAATATATCTTGCATCGCATTTTAAATAGAAAAAGACAATCCTTCTTTCTCCTCCAGAAGCAAATTTTTAATAGTATTTTTAATAATATTGTTAAAAGTATATAAAGGTTTTCAAAAAGCTATCGTGAACTATCGCATTCAATTTGGAATTATTATATAATTCTAATATAAATTGATAAATCAAATTCAATAGCTTTTCACTAAACAAGTTAACTAAACAATAATACTTATTAATATTTTTATTAAGCTGTCAGCGAAGTTCATCGCAATTTATATTATAAATTAATAATATAACATACGTATAAATAACAATAATTTATAACTTAAAATTATAGCTACAAGATCGATCTCTGCAAAATTAATTTATTTTTAGAATGGCCCGTACTTTAAAAGCCTAACTATTGATTTTATTAAACTCTTACTTTTATACTACAATAGAATCATTTATAACATAATAAAAATTGACAATTTTGAATTGTTCAGTTGTGGCTTAATTTTTTAACAGTATAAGAAGATAAGTACTATATATTTTTTAATATCTTCATTATAAATTTAGAAATATCCTGGAATATCTGTGGCAACTATGTAACAACCACACTTACTAGAGTTTATGGCCGAGTATTGCGAGATTTGGTAGAAAAAGAATGCAAAAGTGGGAAAGGGGAAGGACAAAACAAATCCTACAGAGATAGAATATTTTATGTTATATAAATAAGAAATATTATATAAATATATAACGAAGCTTGACACCGAGGTATGTTTACTATTTATGCACAATCAGTTAGTAAATAATAAATTTAAAAAAACACTTCATAATTTTTTTGGATAACTGTGAATTAAACCAAAGAACTTTTCGCTGATTGAAAAGTAAAAGTTAATACTAAACTATTTTCCAACTTATTAAAATTAAAATTTATGCTACCTTCTCTTTCGCTTTTCTCTCCAAATAAAACCTTGAGTATTCTAAATAGATTAGTTTTCAGGACACTGGACCAGGGATTCAAATAAAATACCTTGTTTATATGGACGACATTTGCTCAACTTTATTGTAAACCTCTTTTTTTGGCCGAAACATCAATCATTTAAACAAGATGTTTTATTTGGTTTCCTGGTCTAATATCCCAAAAACGAATCTAATATTTATGATAAGATTCAAATGTTTTCGTGTTAAATTAAAATTAATTCAATGATAGTTTGTTACACTGTGTTAACATTGTGTTTTGAATTTCGGATCCTCATCAGACAAACCTGAAAGTGTTGTAATATTGTAAATTTGAATTTAAATATAATGGGCGCGAAATTTTAAATTTAGTTCATTTTTATTTACTTTAAAATTCAACGATTTGGGAACAGGGTTTTTAAAACGACAGGAAAGGACCGTTACGATTAAAAGTAGGTAGAGAGAGCCCTTACGTTTTTGACCACCGAGCAAAGAAGGTCGATTTTAGTGCCAACGAATGGTTTTAAAAGTTATTCAGTAATTTGAATTTAAATTTGTTTAAATAAAATTGTAGCCATCGACAAATTTAAAATACGTAAGTTTAAAATATTTGATTTATCTTTTCTAAAAGAATATAATACAGGATTACGTTAGAAATTTATGTAATAATTTATCGACCACGCGGTCAAGTAAATTTACCACGAGTTTAAAACCATTTTAAAATTACTTCATCTTCAGTTTTAAGATTTAATTTATTGGTTTGAGATTATGATTTATACATTATTATATTTAAACGAGATGGGGCTAATATGTAATGAAAGGGATTGATTATTCATATGTGGACCTAGGAGGTATTTTTATTATACTAGATATCAGTGGTGATTGGAGATTATTGTAAGCAATACAAAGTAGGGGTATTTGTTTATGATAATTAATATAAAGGCGGTTGTTTGAAGTAGAAAAATATATTGCATTAGTTAATTTAACTTATATTAATTATACAACAGGAAAGGGAGCGCTGCCTATCTTAAGATGACCGTCTCAAAATGTCTTCGAAATGGCTGAACACATAGAAGTGGTAACCGCAATCTAGGACATTCTATTGTGCCAGCAAATTATGTGAGCAAGTTGCTTGATTTTTGTTAAATCAATGAGATAATCTCAATAATGATATGTAGCAACTGTTAATAATATTAACAAAGTTTTCTTTATGATTATTTGCGATTTCATAATAATTTAGGATGATGACGCTAGGTTTAAGTATGGACAATTTATTTAGATTTAAGTATTGACCAGTTAGAAATTAACTGGTGACTATCTTAGATTTAAGTACTGATGACATAATAATTAAGTGGTGACGATCTTAGATTTAAGTTTGACGAGTTTAGTAGTTAAGAGCGGACAATTTAGCATTTAAAGGTTTATTATTTAAAAAAGAGGACATCATAATTGAAGGTGGTTTTAAAAGATCTTACATAATACAAAATAATTTAATTGATCATCAAAATACATATAGGCGGTTCTTAACAAGGTATTATAAAGATTGAGGTTGGTCATTACATAATGAATAAACGATTACAAATGTTACAATCAGTGGGATTAATTATCGAACAGTTATTAAATCAAATTTCAAACTAAAGTATTCTGAATTAAATGATATCAAGAAGATTAACTTTGCTGGTAAATTAGTTGTTGGACTACCTTTTTCTTTTCGGTTAAATAAATATTCATCGTTAAACAGAATCCTGTGTTTTATTTAATTAGTGTGTAGTAATTATTCCTTCAGGTATATCTTAGTGGTTACGCCACTGACACATGTAAGTTTAGGTGTGAGGTTAGAGAATGAGGTAAACAAGGTAAATACGTTAACATTCAAAGAGCCATCCGCAGATTTAAAAAAACTTGTAAGTGTTACTACGAGGGGGATCACAACGTGCGAGGTTTGTTTGACGATCACAGCTTTGGTTTGGTTTGGAACTTTGATTTGAGAAGGCGGTAATTCAAATCGAGAAACCAAATATTAGTGTTATGTAAAGGATTGAAAAAAATTTGATGTTATCATACATGTTTTAATTTTAATATTTGAATTTATAAGTTTTGGAATCCGTTCTCTCTCGACAGGCTATGGCAAACCACTGGTAATTTGCCTTGAAAACCCTTCATAATAAGTATGAAGTGGTCAGCCAAAACTCACCCTGGGTGTAGCACTACCGTGTAATGTACTCTGTACTTTAGAAAATCTTTATGACTCAGTAGTATCTACTAACTACGGTAGGTTTTAACTGTTAACTATTCTAGCTACATAATTAGTTTTATTAAATTAGCTAGCTAAATTAAATTTTTGATATACATAAGTTCTCATATTTTAAGTTCTACTTTGAAATTTGGATAAAACAAAACTTAACCTTTTGAATTTTAATAATAGAAAATTCCTCGATAAAATTAGAATTAATTTTGCAGTGTTTTGATGTAAAAGGGGTCTTGAAACCTGGATAATAATTTAAAGACTTCTTATAAACAGCAATTGCATGCACATAATATTTCAAATTTAAATTATTAATTACACGCATTGCCACATATGCTATGCGTTTAAATACTTCCTTGCGTTTTCTTATCAATCATGGTAACATAATATTAAAAATTTCCCTTGTGATCGTTATCTACACACTTTACAGCAGAATTTCCATCGAATGGCTACTTTATTTGCTATTCTTGTTAAAAATTAGAATAATCGATAGAATCAAACCAACAAATTTTGTACGAAAAATTTTTTTATCACATTTTTATCTAGAAAAACATAAATAAATTTTTAATACTACAAATACATCTACCTTACACATTTAACGGTTTTATATAAAATATTTAGAGAGGTTTAAATGTAGGCACCAATAAAAACATTTCTGCAGAATTAGACGGTCGGGTTGGTAGCCCGATTAGATTGTGATCTAACTTCAAGCCTTTGCCTGTCGAATGGTATGTAAGTATTTTATTACGATTAACAAATATAGAAATAGGGTAAAATAACAGTGATTTAGCGTCACGGGAACTAGAGGGCTCAAAAACTTCTTTATTGCAAATTTGTTTCAGTTCTCTAAGCTGACCCTACCTTTAAAAAATGTAAAAAATTATCAAGAAATGAACATACATAAATAAAATATAACTTCAAAGAAAAAATAATGAAGCTACGGCATAAAAAATATTATTATACTTCAAACTTCTGTTTCAAGTTGTTTTTTTTTAATATATTATTTAAAATATTTTGGTTTAGGTTTAGTTTTGGTTTAACTTCTAGGCATTGGAAACTGTGTTCTAATAATCTTTTGGGTGCCATATTGTATTTTGCAATTTACCGTTTGCTTTTGTGTAACAATAATGGCAATACAAAATTTTTTTGAAATAATATAAATTTTCTCTTTACTCTGCTTAAGAACCATTTTCCTTTATATTATTTATAATTAATGTAACACTCGTGCCTAAATTACCGTGGGTGAATTTAAATGTACTTATTACTGGAATGACTACCTTTGTACATGTTTAGCGTTATCAAAGGATTATATTCGTAACAAAAAAAATTATTATAAAATTTTATTCATTTTAATTAAGTGCTTTAACTGCTCAACTGGGTTGATTATTATTAAATTGGTTGTATATTTATAGAATATATATTCTGCTCTATAACTCACACCATAACTGATGTGAACAGTTTTTTGCATTTCAATAAACATAAATTCAAAATTGAAATAAAACGTTTTGATTTATTACATTTCGTGCTAGTTAGAAGCAAACATGACCGTGCGTAGGCACCCTAACATCTTAAAAACGGCGATACAACCACTACAAACTTATCAGAATAAGTGATTGAGATCGATTACAAGAATGAATAGGCCCACAAACATTAAAAAGTAAGTTCGTAGAGCATTATCTCGATTTCGTTATAATAAATTCATATACTTAGTTTGAAAAAGATTTTTATCTGTATCTTTATTTTAAGCAGTAAACCAAATTCTAATATAGCGTTTCCAATAAGACATAAATAAATTAACGTATCGAAACTACCTCGTTTCTTGGCAATAAATATTGTAACATTACACTTTACCCTATATATTGTAAATTATTTTTATAAACTTAGAAATACATAGTTGATTATTTAATTCTATCAAATCAAGTCATAAAATAATGATATTACAACGCCGAGAAAAAAATTAGTCACCACAGCAAAAATTATTAATAGCTACTAATTTTTTTTAGTAGTTTTAGCATCAACTAAAATTTTATCTTTCGCAAGTAATCGGTATTTGTTGAATATAAACTTGTTACGTCAACTAATATTGTGAATGCGAATGAAAAATTGTTGGCAAGTCAAATAGAAATTGTTGTGTAAAACAATATAGTTGTTCTAAATGTAAATAGGTAAATTTGTTTACAAAACAACAAAAATTTGTTTCTTTAAAAGCTGTTTTTGTTGACATAAAAAATACGACTTGTCATAGAAAATGTATTTGTTCGTATAACTAATTGAGTAATTTCATTGCTGCATTAAATTACTTTACTGATTTTTTAGAAAAAAAAAACACAATATTTTTAATTTGTATTAAATTTATTGTAATTCTCATGGTACGTGAGATTTGTTAATATAATTTTATCTCTTGAGACAACAACATACTATATAGAAAATTCTAAATTTGCAGTTTCTTTACGTACAAAATCAAAAATATGCCCAAGAATGGAAACATTTTAAGATTGACTAAAATTGATTAAAATTTTTTGTTTACTCAGTTTATTCTAATTTATTAATAATAAACACACGTTAACAGCGTTAATAGTGACTAGATAATTGCGATAGACTCATTACAAGCTGCAGTTGTTAAGGAGTAAAACCACTGTAACAACTGTAAAAACAGCGTGTTTTTTACAATTTTTTTTGCATAGAAGGAAAGATAGTAGAATAATAATATTCGAGGTAGTTATTAAGTATATTGTGGTGTTTCAAAATGATTGCGACTCACCCTATGCATTTTGGTGAAATATTGGCTTTAATAATAAATTAAGTTGTAACATTGTAGGATTTGCTAGGTGGGGATCAATCACACGAAATTCGAGGCTTCTTTAGCCAACTATGGCCGACAGCGGGTGCCAAGTTTTGTATGCCCGCTGAGTTTGATTTTTGATATGAGTTTTTTGATATTTTTGAGATTGTGAGTAACATTTTGATTTGATTTAAATAAGGTGATTTGATGCGAATGCATTATTGCGCTCTTTTTTGGATGATTACTTTGTAATTTGAAGATAATTTGGATATTTTTGATCAGTCGCTGCCGAACGCGAGCAGTAGTCATTTGATTGATTTAAAGTGATTTGGAAAGACAACATTTCGAATAATAAATTCGTTGTGTACATAAAATTAGAAAATTAAAAATTATAATATTTGTAAGTGCGAGCGTGTGGCCAGATAGATAACACGTCGATTTGGATAAAGGCAAATCAAACTTCATTCCCTTCGAATAAAAGTGAAATTTTACATTACAGTGAATAAAATTGGACTTGATTTAATAATTATTTTTGGAATATTTATTTTTTTAACAAGAAATTTTTATATTATTTATTTTTGAAGAAGCTGTGAGATTGAGAGCAACTAAATTGGCACCACTGCGCAGGGACGAAAAAAAACATCTAAAAAAATTTTTTTTAGTCATTTCTGCTGTTGCATTTATTTTTTCTAACGATCAATTTTAAATAAAAATAAAATGGAAGAAAACAGTTCTAAATTGGAATCTCTAATTTATGCCAGCACACGACGGGGCACGCAAGTAAATGTTGAGGAACAACCACCGAAAGTTACCAAAGCAAATATAATGCAAGCACTTAACCAGCGAAAGAGTGAACTTATTGCATTGAGAAAATGTATGGGCGACAAACTACAAAGAGAAACTGCAGAAGAAAGAACATTGAAAGTAAAAAAACAAGAAGCTGAAAGATTAGTAATTGTAAAACTGGAAGCAACAAAATTAGAAGCTGAAAAACTAGAAACTGAAAGATTAAAAATTATGAAAATGGAAACAGAAAAACAAGAAATTACAAGACTAGAAGCTGAAAAATTAGAAGCAACAAATCAAGAAGCCATAAAATTGGAAATTGAAAAATTAGAAGCAGCACAACAAGAAGCTGAAAGATTAGTAATTGTAAAACTGGAAGCAGAAAAACGGGAAACTGCAAGATTACAAGCGCTAAAACTAAAAATTATAAGACAAGAAACTGAAAATTTAGAAGTGGTAAAAGTAGAAACTGAAAAATTAAAATTTAAAAAACAAGAAGCTACAAAGCGGAAAGCTATGGAAAAAAATGAGAAAACTTGGAAGTTTTGGATGAGTCGGAGGAGGAGAAGAAAGAAGATACCAGTGAAGTGGACGCCCCAAACCAGGATCAATCTGTGGAAGATTCGAAAGAAAAAATAAAAGAAAAATGAAAAGATGGAAAAAGAAATGATGCATGAAAAATTTGGAAATAGATGAGCCTTTTTTTATTTGAAGTGAAATTTTTGAATTTAAATTTATTTAGTTATAAATACTGTAATGTTGTGTAAATATTTTTTTAGATTTATTTTTGAAACACGCACGGATTTTTGCAAATTTTGTTTTCAGCTGCGCTCAAAACAGCAATTAGCATCGGGGGTTTGATGTGGTGTTTCAAAATGATTGCGACTCACCCTATGCATTTTGGTGAAATTTTGGCTTTAATAATTAAGTTGTAAGATTGTAAGATTTGCTAGGTGGGGATCAATCACACGAAATTCGTGGCTTCTTTGGCCAACTATGGCGGACAGCGGGTGCGAGATTTTGTATCCCTGCTGAATTTTGAGATTTGTGATATCATTTTGAGAATTGTGAGTAATATTATAATTTGCTTTGATTGAAATAAACAATTTTGATGCGAATGCATTATTGCGCCTTTTTTTGGATGATTACTTTGAAATTTGGATAATTTGGATATTTTTTGATGCGTTGCTACCGAACGGTATTATATTTGATTAATTCGATTAATTTAACAAGAGCAGTTAAAATTATAAATTTCGATTTGGTGTGGAATTGGAAAAATTAAAATTACATTTGCAAGAGCGAAAGTGATAACAAGGCGATTTGGATAAGCATAAAATGAAAAGTGCAAGCCCAGTAAAATTTTACATTACTTTGAATATAATTAAATTTGGATAATTTAATTTTGAAGAAGAATTATTTTGGAGTATTTAATTTTTTTTGCATTGGAGAAATTTTTTTTTGTTGATTGTGAAAACGCAAGAATCCTTCGACCCTTGAAAATTACCAATTGCTCCCGCAATCCAGAGTTACCTGAGCAAGTATAAGTGTGTGGAGGTTTTCTACGAAAATACCATAGCAATATATTTAAGTATTAAACAAAAAATTATCATCTAGAAATATTAAGAAATGGCGACACCGGAGTCATTCTCGTGAGAGTTATTGAATTTGAGGCGCTCTGCCTAAAAAAGAATCTAAAAAAAATTCAGTTAATCTACATGTTTATAGCTAGAGAAATACGTACGAAATTTTAAAAATATTGATTTTTGTGTAATTAACGGGTATTTGAATGAAAACTTTCAATTTTCGACAAAAAAATCGGCAATCATTTGTTAATAAATAATGTATAAATTAACTTATTAAAAATCCCGTACGTAATTCTCTTTAAAATATTATTATAAAGATATTTTCAAAAATTTGAACATAAAGACCAAAAATTGTTGGAGTTATGCTGCGTGCCGTTTTGAAAAATCGTGTTTCGAGAAAAATCGTGTTTAATATTGAAATGTGTTATAGACATAAAAAAAATTTTAAATTTGACTGCTTGAAACTGTTTACCTTTAATCTGGTATCCCAGGACCATAAAGGTGCTCTTCCACATTAAAATATTCTTCCTCGTTCTCTTTCATCAAAGTTTTTATGTTAGAACGTGCGTGTTTTGCCGCAACTATCAAAAACTGATCGGCGGGTTTGTTCCGCTTAGCATCGGTTTCTAGACAAAAATTGTATGATTTCTTTCCTTTCTTGCCCCGGTATACCTTTGAGTCACTCATTGTAACTTATAAACACTTTGAAATTACAAATCCACTGTTAAAAATCAGCACAAATACCGTGATTTCAAAATAAAAAAATCGTATATTCGCGACGAAATCAAAAATCTGTTTAACAAAGTCTAAATGTAGGTTTCTTCTTGCACATGTACTGACGCTACACTAAAAAAAACAAACAAACCCATTGGGCTTAATCTTTCCAGCAGGAATTAATTTGTAGCAAGTAGTTCTTACGCAGCAATCCGTCACGCTTGGGGTACAAGCTAGAAATTTTACTAAACAAATTTTTTTCAGAATCTTCTAGAAGATTCAAAGTATAGTTTAAGCCAATAAAAAAAAAATTGATTTTCTGAAAAATTTACTATGGATTTGCCCCTTAATGCAGTACTCTGAGATCTTTCAGGATTGCACCTCATGCGAAATAATGTTGAAAGAATAATTATTTGCTAACAATACACTGGTATTTCACATAAGAAATTTTTATTACTTGTCAATGCAAATTCATAAAGAAATAAGTTAAAACAACTAAATATTTGTTGCTGCAAACAATTATTAAATAGCAAATTATATTTAGTTCCATTAACAATTATTGTTAACTGAAACCACGAAGTAAATATTTTCTTAATTTCTTAATTTCCTAATTTCGTAATTATGGTAATGAGAGGTATTAATTGCACATATAAACATATGTAAAACTGTGTAGATCATTAGCAAATTTTAAAAACGAAAGTGTAAAAATATAATGTGAATATTTAATTTTTTGTTTCTACTATATCTTCAACTCTCTTAAACAATATTTTGAATTAAAAAGATATTATTTATTTTAAGCAGAGAAAAAAAACAGATTTGTAAAAAAATATTTTAATACAAAGATCTTTTACTAGCATACTGTCGTGTATTTTCCTACAATTTAAGGTTTTGTAATGTGAAATGATTGATTTTGACGGTTTGTGTTTGAAGGTAAAGAAGAGCAAGATAAGAGGCTTTTTGATAAAAAATTGCGACTGCAGCGGACGTTTAATTTTACTTCGCTGATTTTGTAAAAAAGTTTTTGAATTTTGAGAATAATAAACTGATTTTTCTTGATAGTTGTTTATTTAAAATTGAAAGTAAGTGAGAAGATTAAATTTTGAAGAGAATTTAATGTTTTGATTGATTGAATTTTGGAAAATTATAGATAATTAGAAATTAATTTATTTTACATTACATTTTAATGGCATTCCGGAACGTGAGCCTCAGAAATTGGAACTTATACTTGTGGACCCTAAGAAAAAACGCGGAAATAATTTAAAGACACCTGGAATTTTGGCGGTTGATAAAAATTTTAAATTAAAAGTTTAACAAGTGTTTGACCAAATATAAAAATTGGCACATTGCGATAAAAGGGCATAAAGAAAGATACTTGGAAACAAAAATAAATTCAATAATCTTTGAATAAACAAGTTAATTAAACGTTTTGATAATAATGTTTTTATTGAGCTTTCGACGTTGGTAAACGTCTTCGTCAGAATATTTTAAAATATAACGTTTAATTAACTTGTTTATTCAAAGATTATTTAATTATATTTCACAAGTTAAAAAATTAATTTATCAAAAATAAATTCGTTGTGACGTATAGAACTCGTCCGGGTGTCGACCGAGACTGACAACAACATTAAGAATATATTAAAGCACACGTACCGTCAACAAAATGAGACCGTCACCGACGAGACCGTACCTCAACGTGAGACCGACCGTCACACATCGGGTGTATCATATCACATCTCCCTGCTTTTCGTAATTTTAAAATGCCGTTATTTCGACAACTATTGCATAATCCAAGGAAATTTTTGTGTTAATATACTCAAAAAATTGTCCTCTTTCCAATGCCCAATAAAAATAAAAAGTAAAAATTGAGTTTATAGACAGCAGGTAGGGAGTGGATCAAGTTAATGCCAGAGACGTAGACTTCCAGCGCAAATATAGTTTTGTGGAAATCCAAAAGATAGAAATATGTAGATCAGGAATTCGAATGAGGATTGTTTGTTGAGATGTTTAGAGATTTATTTTAAATTATAAATTCATAGAAAATTATTTAAGTAAAGACAGGAGAAAGAAGTTTTTTTTATGATCGATTGTAAATTTTGGTTTTAATATTATGTAATTTAGTTATGGATTTGTAAATAATTTAATATTATTTGTTATGATGTTTTGTAGGAAAATTCAGGACAATTTTATGAATTTTGAGAATAACAAACTGATTTTCCTTGGTAGATTATTTTTAAATTGAAAGTGAGTGAGAAGATTAAATTTTAAAGAGAATTTGATGTTTTGATTGATTTAATTTTGGAAAATTAGAGATAATTAGAAAATAATTTATATTACATCACAATACATACATTATAATCAAATAACCTAAGTGAGAAATCCGTTTACTTTACGTTTACAAAATCGTTTATTTCCCGTTTTGTGTTCCTATCTTTGTAGACGTTTTTTCGAAGCGATCGCACTCTGTTACCATTCGGTATTCTAATTAGATTACTCGTGGTTGCATAGACTTACAGTTTACGTGGAATTCAAACCACGGAAAAAGAATTTTTCTTCGCTCTTGGGCTTGATACAATATTTATTAAAGCAGTATTCTAGTCTAGAAGCCCGAATTTTAGACCTTTTTTGACAGTCGATAAAAAAAGCAATTAATATTTTGACTATACATTTTTTTGTCATCGATTTATATATATTTTAGGAATTCCCAAAAAAAATTTTCAATAAAAAATATATAAATTTCACAAAGTTATACGCTGTTGAAGTAGAGAGGAAAAAAAAGAGCGTGTTCATGGTTGACACGATTCCAACCCTTCTAATTGTCTGGAAAAAAAAAGAAAAATAGATTCTTAATCAGAACAAATGTCATTTTGATTGGAACCAGGAAAAATAAAAAAAAAAACAAATTTTCTCGTGAAAAAGGGACTACTCAGAAGAAAAGTTGATTTTTTCAGTTATTTTTTAACTTTCCGCATTTTTAAAAAATAGTAAACATTGAAAATTATGATTTTTTGTTGGTTCCTATCATATTGGGATATATAAAAAAAATTCATGCCCAATTTCAAGAAAATCGATCAATTAGAACTTAAGATTTTATGTCAACCGATTCGAAAAACGTAGTTTCGAGAAAAACACAATTAAAAATTTAAGTTAAGTACCAGGCAGTCTAACTGATAGAACAATACATATTACTTACATTTCTTTATCAACGATTCCGGCTCCATATATCGGGCTTTCTTTTACCTCAAATTGTATATTTAAATAAGTAAATTTTAAAAAACACAGAAAAACAATAAAAAGTATTTTTTAATACTTTCCTTAGATTCGTTCCATCTAAACCGGTCGAGTTGCCACGACACTAAAATGGCAATAATTTTTAAAATAATTCGAATTTCAAAAAATTCTTTTAAGAAGATATTCTTGAATATCTAAACTATCGAAATATGAAAACAAAAATTTTCGATTTTTTCAACTTTCTAGACTAGAATACTGCCTTAAGTGTATACAAATTCTGATCTACGCTGGAGATCGAACTTGAATGGTTCCACTGTAGTCTACCCAGCTAAATGTCTCTTCTGTTTTGCCTCTTTTAGCGATTAAAAAAGTATGAATTATATTATATATATATATGTAACATCAACAGAACGTAATGCATATTGCCAGGATACTTTTTAGAATATCTATAAAAACCTTTGGGTCAAGTTATCCTGTTACTACCATTGGTAATATTTATTCTCACTTGTTCATAAACAAATTTTAGTTTTTTTTTTTATTTCAATATAGTAGATCACTTCTACTAAAATATAAAATCATTACATAGCAGTTCTGAGAATTCTTTTTTTTTATATCAAATTATGTGACAGACACATAATTATTACCAAACTTTTACGCAGCGATTAAATTTTTTCGGTTGGCTGTCACTAGGCCCGATAGTCTGTATTATTTCTACATTAACCGACATTTGCAAAAAAATGAAATGTAATTTAAAGATAAATTTTTTGGTTAATCTAATAATATAATAATTATGTTATAGAAAAAGATCTTAAAAAATTAAATTTTTAAGAGGATTTTTGTGGTAATTAGTAGTATCTAATGTTAAAAATAAACAAACTAAATAAAAATGTAAAATGAATTTTAACAATATTATAAATAAATTTTATGATTTTAATTATAAATTTCACGAGAGGACGACTTACTTTTGAATATCATGATTTTAGTTTAAATTTTTCATGAACGAGAATGTAAGTCTAACAAGCACAGCATTTTACTATTGTCATAATATCATAAAATATACATATTTTTTATGATCTGCTAAATTTAAAATTTTTACATTTGTTAATAAAAAATATAAAATTTAAGGAAAACTTTATACATTCTACTGTATTTTGACATTAATATGCTTTTACAATCATGGAAACGTCAAGCATTTTATTTAAACGCTACCCACAAATTTACAATACAAAAAGCTTCTCAATTTTATTTTCCTATTCTAATACATATTTGATGATAATGATTTTGGCTGTAATACTATTTTAAGGTTGTCGAACTTGTTTTTGTAGATTGCCCCGTATTCTGTAATTATTATCGAAAATTCAGATTGAAGGAAAATTGAATGATTAATTGAAACTTTTTTTTCAGCGGATAGCAGTTTCCTATTAGCAAATGCTCAAATAGTGGATTTTCCAATTGTTTATTGCAACGAAGCCTTCTGCAAGATTTCGGGTTATAATCGAGCTGAAGTCATGCAAAAATCATGCAGGTGTTGCTTCATGTTTGGTGAACTAACGGATAAAGAGACAATAACAAGGATAGACCAATGTTTAGAACATCAACAATACGATCAATTCGAAATACTTCTTTATAAGAAAAATAGTGAGTATATCAATAACATATTTTGGTTTTCTCTTAATAATCTCATAAATTAAAATTATTTTTCAACATAAAATTTTTGCATTTATTTAAATTTTGGATGTTTGAGTACGTTACGTATGTTTTGAAAGTTCATAGTTTTTAGTGGAAACACATGTAAGCACACGCTATATATTTTCATAAAGAAGTTTAATGTTTTTACTTCTTCAAAACATCCTAACTGCCCATCATGTAGCCGGAAGGCAACTAACTTGAACTTATATCATAATAAATTACAAAGTTTTATGCAATTGACCATGTAAAATAGCGCTAGATGCTTTAAATATAAAAATAATAAGATATTATGTAAATTACATTATTATAAGAAATTAAAATCACTGAAAACCATATTGTTCGAAGAATTGGTTATAATAAATTTCGAGCATACTGAATAAGCACTTATTGATTTTGTTACGAGTCAAAGGCTAAATTCGATGTTGGTAAATTTAATAAAATAAAATATATAATTTAGCTATTAAAAAAGTATGCTGCTTGTTTAAATATATTTATTAAAATTTGAATACCATTAAAAATTACATTTATTAAAGTTATTAAAGCTTGCCAGCTTATGTGAGCAGTAATGAAAAACGGTTAATATATCACCAAGTTTGTTTTATAAATATCGTATTAATGATATTTTATGTTGAAGATAAATTATTTTAGAAATAAATCACCGATCATATCTCACACCTAAGGGTAGGTTAAGTAGTTGATGAAGTAGCGGTTTTTAAGATAAAATTTTTTTTCCTTAGATTAACTTGAGGTTTTTGATTTTTAATACCAACTTAAGAAATGGCTTTTTATGGTTAGCTTTTTTTTATCAATAATACATTGGGGAAAAATTAGCTTTTGCTAAATGAAGCCAAAGTTAATTATAAAGTTACAATTAAACTGTCGATAAAACTCAAAGTAGCTCTTAACTATCGATTGTTTAGGTAGTTAGCTATTCTCTCGAAATAGGTTGATACAAAACATAAATGTTTCTAAAACATTTAATATTCTCTTGTGCTTATATGTGTGTTCACTGAAAATACATAACCTACAAAGCTTCCATTACCTTTTGTTTGATTTTTGATTTCTATAGCTTGCTTCTTGATTTCGATAAATTTACTTTAACAAATAATGCTCTCTTGGAATAGTGTCTGATTTTATTAATAACAATTTATCTCACTCTATAGCCCTATTTATTTTAACACATTTAAAAATAACTGCTGTCCACAAAGAGCTTTATGAAGAAGAAATCCTGCGCTAGCATTTTATTACCCCGTAATTACTGTCACTGCTAAATAGGGTACTCAAAGGCTAAATATTTTTTATTTGTTTGTGTCAATGTTGAATTTATATTGTTAATTTAATAAAAAATAAGAATATGTATACTATATCTATTTTATATTTTGCATCAAACCATAACATTTGGTTTATAGTAAAGCTATAAGCAAAAAGAATAATAAATAAAAAATTAAACTAAAATTAATAATTTCAAACAGAAATAGATGATACAATCGGAAAAATTATAAATATATACTTAAGTTTCGAGTTTTTAATAAATGAAAATAAAAAGGCGGATCTTCTCAGTACCTATTAAATTATGCATCTGAAATTATCAAATGTAATATTTTTCGTGATACAGTGAAACCTGTGTTTAAACTGGTTACCTGGAAAAGCCGGAATCATGTTTATCACGGAAATTATTCATGGTCTGAAAATGATGAAATTTCACCCACGTAGAAGGACATAACATCATGTTGCAATAAAGAGAAAGAAAGAAATGTAATTTTATTTGCTTAAATCTTTCAGTTTTATATCGAAGAAAAGCTTTTAAATTTTCTACATCAGGTTTAAATCAGAAGAGGGCTAATTTTATTAAAGGATTCTTAAAATCACAAAGTCATGGGCTCACCAATTCTTATTCATCTTATACTAAAAATATGTATACATAATTAAGGTAGATGAATTCATTATTATGTAAAACTAGAAAAAAATTTAGTTTTTAATACAAACATTATTCCTATTCTTCTGATGTGAAAGTTGTCCACAGATGAGTGAAACTAGATTTAATTCCGATAAAATGGGCACACAAAACATTCTTCTAGCCTTAACAGAAACTTAAATCGTCTATTAAAATTTATAAAAAATAATAATACCTATAGTTTTACATATTATTTAAATAGTAAAAAAAATACCAGAATTCGTTTTTAAAAATTTGCAATTGAAATTATTTTAAACTTTCAAAATTTTTATACTTCGTCAAGGATCGAACTTATAATATCAAATTAGCAACCAAATGTGATATTTTTGTCACTCTATTAAGTGTTATTTTTATGTTCAATAGTTAATTTCAATTTAAAATTAACGCCAATATTAAAGTTGCATTAAAAAAATTAAAATTGTTCATAAAAAAATATCTTCTTTAATAATCAAAAAAATATCCAACTTATAAAATCCAAAAATAAATAATAAATCTTTAATCAAATTCGACCAATAATCTTCGCACGCATTTCAAACTCAGATATTCAAAAAAATTTATTTATTTTTTCAATTTAATTCAAAAACTATTTTGCACGAAATATTCAAAATCTACGGAGCTAAAAATTTAATCAACCGCTCCGGCAGACATCTTTGGCAAAAAACCTAACTCTCTTCAGTTTTCCGCCAATCTTTTATTTTACAAAATTAATATAACAAACTTAAAATTCAAAAAATGTACCAAATGTATCAGGTGTGGTCAAAAATTACTTTGAAACACGACAATACATAAATGCCATGCCTCCAATCTTTCAAATTTACCTAATTTCTGCTCTCTTAGTTTTCAGTTGAGGATTTGTTAATTTTGTTAACGTATTATTTGTTTAAATCGTTTAAATATTGTTTTAAATTTTTAATTTCAAAATGTGCACAATTTTATTGTATTATAAAATTTTACCTTGTGTGATTTGGTAACTGTACGTGCGTCCTGCAGCTGACCGCATCGGTCAAACAAATTCGTTGTGAATTACTTCCCAATGACCCAAATTATTCAAATCTTGGAATCTGTCACATATCCTATTGTAACAAAATTTTGAATTTTGTTATTTTTCTTTTGGCTACACCTCGTATTTGCATTTTTTAATAATACGAGAATATTGCGAGCCAAGACGTTTGAGGCGCATGACGGGAGATAAAGAGGAAAAGGTGCGGGGTGATTAGAGAAAGGAGAGCCAGATTGGGTGAACGAAAAAGTTAGTTTTGACCTTCTGGGTGATTTTTTTGTGTAGTGAGAATTACTAGAGTTACCACCGCTTCTTCTTGCGGATTTACGCCAATTTCCAGGAAATTGTGTTATTTTGATCTTTTTCGTCATTTGATTTCTTGAACACCCGGAAGATCGAGCGATAGCAACCACTCACCAGCAGCAATAAGATAAGTTTTTACCTTATTACTTTCTTTTCGTTTCTTTCATCTGCAAAGCTGTACAACACCGATAATATTTTTTGATAATCGTCAGCTGCGTATACTCGCTTCGAATATTTTTTTTGGATCTAGTTTTGAGCTCAAGCACCCTTTTAAATATTCCAATTATTGGAAGTATTTTAGTTAACATTGCTGGGTGAATGTTTAGAGCGTCTGCCATTGCAAACATCGAATCCAGGTTCGCTTCCCATAGTAGAAACATTTTTTTGTTACGAGAGAGAGTGCAAACTTGTTGCGGCTACGCCGGATTTATCCCTGGCTTCCGCAAAGAAAAGAGCTAGTTTCATCCATCTTGGGTATCCTCACGAAATAAAAGGTTGAGAATTTCGATTTTCGACCGTGTGGAAAGGAAGAAATTGCTGGGCCTTCTCTAAAGAGTCCCAGACATCCATTTTTTTTCATACTATCCCACGATTTTAACTTTTTTCTTTCGAAAATAGATAAAAGAACACTTTTGTGGGATAATGCAAAAGTTTTCGAAAAAAATCGATTTTAAAAATGTAAAATTTACATATATTTTACATACACCTTTTAACACGGCTGTATGATTAGCAGTTGTTGAGTAAGACAAAGAAATAAAGTAGACCCTTCGAACGCCGTCGGCGTTCTCCGGACCTGTTTTATTTTTTCACCTTACACATCATAACAATTTAAAAATATCCCTGAAGAATGGCAGAACTAGCCAAGAGTGGAACTGAAAGCCATAGAACTCGTCCGGGTATCGACGTAAAGCACACGTATCGTCAACAAAATGAAGAGCAGGGACTCAACGTACTCGTTATCGTCACACATCGGGGTGTATCATATTACATCTCGCTGCTTTTCGTAATTTTAATATGCCGTTATGTCGACAACTATTGCATAATCCTAAAAAAATGTTGTGTGAATATACTCAGAAAATTCTCCTCTTTCCAATGGTCAATAGGAAAAAGTTCAATTCTTAGGATAGAATAAGTGACTCTAACCCACTTTTTATTAAAATTATTAAAATTAATATTATAACGTAGCGGGAAATGAACAGCATCCCGCCTTAGAAGCTCCGCGGGGTCTTACTTTTCTAACCTCATTGAAGCCACTCTCCCACTTCTTTCATTATACCAACACAAAACTTACAAACAAAACCCTATGTACAGTATGTTTACAAATAAATAATTAACATTACAAACAAAACAAACTACAAAATAATTTACAAAATAATAAAGCAATGTTTTTAACGTTTCAAAACACGACATTTTATTATTGAGTTTATAATACATACTTTTTGTTAATATCATGAATTTACAACATTTTTGGGATTCTCTCAGTTAAATTATAATATTATGCCTTTCTTTCTTTCTGTAATGTGTGTCCGACTTATAAAGATTTTGCTATAGTTAATAGTATACAAATTAAGATAAAATACATTCGATATTTAAAGAAACTCATTATTTATAAAACAATGTTTAAATTTTGATTCAATTAAAAAAAATATGACACAAACAATAAAATTTTATAGCTTCCCTCTAATCTTGTATTTCTATCAATCAATTCATATTTTATATCGCTTACTACAATAATTATGTAATGTAATTTTTCCTGTTTTAATGTATGTACGTTTGTCTGTGTGTTTGCATCGCTCCGTCCGTCCGCACCACGCATGCTCTGTGTAGAAAACAAAGGTATGTAGAGCTTGCGTTTTTTAATAACGAAAGCAAATGTATCTGATCTAATAATTTAAAATATAAAACAAAACTTTTGCTTTCCTTATTGAAAAATGTCTATTAGCGAACGCTTGATTGGTGTCTTAGGTGTGTTCAGATGTTAGGTATCAGGATATCTAAAAATATGATTCTTATGATAAATTTATTATTACAAAGGTCTACTGTGATATGCAAATATTGAACATTTTGACTTAGTGTGTACAACAAATTGGTTAAACATTTAATCCAAATTAAGATGGATGAATCTATCCTTTAAAGCTTAACGTCATTTACGGTGACACATATCAAGTAGAATGGAAGTATTATGTGGGATAATAGATCTTCAGAATTTTTATCGTCTTCCATTGCGTTCGGACTTTAATTAACTAAATTTTTTTTATATTTATCTTAGAAACTCAACAAGACACTACATCTTGTACGGAGTGTTTGACGTTCTTGTTTTTTTTGCAGTTGGTTTTTCCAGTTTTATTCTTTTCATACATATTATTGGAACTGAGCTTCCGTTACATTGCTCTAATGACATCCAAAAAATTTTAAGTCTTATTTTTACAAGCTCAATTAATTTTCAATATTTCAAAATAAACAAGAAGCGAAGAAGCTATTCTCCAGAGTTATTTTTTCTCACTTGAGTTATTTATATGTAAAGTTTCCCAACTTTACTGCATATCAAAATAGAACTTTTTTTTCTAATTCAGTTCATTCAAGAATCATATTTTAAGTTCGTTGCATTGTCATAGAATATGTGTTAGAAAAAGTGCTTGTGTATTTGGTGTTCAATTATTTTTGTCTTGCACATAATGAAAACGGTGACTATAACGATAATATTGTTTATAATTTTAACTATATAAATACAAATAATATAATATTATATCATGGAAATGTAATAACTTGAGACTTACGTAAATATGTTTTATTTGTTTTATTTTCAGGCACTCCCCAAGGTATGTAGTTCATTTTCACTGTATGCTCTTCTACTTAACTTTTTGCCCTAATTATAATTAGTAGTACGTAATCAAATTAAACTCTATTTTCCATAATCTTTGTAGAGATAGTATGTTCTAGTATCTATTGAAGTATTTCTTTTCTGAATGCTTTATTATCGCATAGGTAACATTTTGAGGTTAATTGTAAATATTAGGTACCTACAATAGAAGAAGCAATAAAGAAAATAAAATAATATTTTATATGGTCTATAGTAGCTATTTTTGTTTTATTCCGATGTATTCATGGAAAAAATTAATTTTTCGCCAAAGCAAGCGTATCTTTCATATTTTGCGTCCAGCAGGGATTTAAAATAATGTTCTTGTTATTGCTTTAAAAATTATTCCTTGCCGCGGTGTTTACACCAAAAGCAAACCGTCATAAAGACCGAAGTATATCAATTTAAAAAAACACTAAAGTTACTTTACGCAACTGCAATTTTGAGCCGACATGTTGTATTGCCGATGCATTATTTATAAGCAATGCATACAAATGAAGAATTACGAAAAGTTGCCAAAAAACAAACAAATTTTCAATAATAACAATTAGCTTATCCGGAAATTAATATAAAACCCTTTTAAATAAAGAGTGAAAAGTTTCAAAAGTGTTTCAATATTTACAAAACAATAAAATCACAATATAAATGGCACGTGATCCGGATCTACGTATAAATCTACAGAAGCTCGAGCAATTCTGACCGAATTATTCACAATGCAATGTAGTGAACTTGTAATTCTAAGCGGCAATTTATAGATCATAGAATATACCGTAGCTCGACGCTTTTAACTTATAAATTTATAGCGTTCCGAGTTGAACCCGTATACGTTCGTAATATAAAATAGTTAATTAATAACGTCAAACCAAGAGGTTTATCAAAACACGTTCAACGCCATCAACATAAAAGCTACTCTCCAAATCATGCACAATACGGGTTTTTGTAGTTATCAACTTATAAAGTTTTTGTTGGACAAAAACTACTCCCTAATATGTCATCAACATTAACGTGAAAAAAGTTTAACTTCATTGAGCGTAACGTAATTGATTTGGACTGCTATGCTACAGATATTAAAACATCTCAATAATTAGCAACTTCAATAAATCATTGCAAAATTTATTTTATTTATTATAAATTCGTAAATCAATAACAGGTCTGCGACGGTTTTGGCAATGAAAACTTACAATGCGTATAATAAACCTAGTAAATCACTCAATTTAATAAAACATTAAAAACGTGATTTACCTATTTATAAAACGCTTAGCTTATTAATAAACCAAAACCTTAAAGTCTATAATCCGACTGCACACAAACTGAATTTAGAGCTGAAAACGCAAATTTAATGCTTTTAAACGGCATTTAATTTTAAGTTACATAAATATTAATATACTTTTTTTTATATTTTATGCTATATCTATAACCTCAAAAAATTTTTAAAAGTGATGCATGTGAATGGAAGAACGAGCTACCATACAATAATACCTATAGTACATATTAGAATTTCCATCTCTTGAAATATTCAATTTTTGATTCGGTTAATTAATCCGTTTCAAAGCTACAGCTGAGGGTCTAGCTTGATGTCAGGTTTCACATTACACAATTTATTATAAATCGATAATGAGTAAACTGAAAAGTATTATAGGTAAATTATAAATTCAAATATTTCCAATTTTGAATTTAAATTACATAGTAATTTTAATCCGATTCGTGATTTGGTTGGTTTTTACAACATTAATATAACAATCTACATGAAATAATGGATAAACTTGCGTTTGAACCACAGGGTTCCCCGATAGATATTGAATACGTTAATAAAATTATAACATCTTCAGGATATTTTTAAGTTTACGCTATTCCTGTTTTGAATTTTTTAATCAAACTGATTCTAAAAGCGAGATTTTACCTCAAAGTTTAATTATAGTTCTAAATTTAATTCATTTTTGACAACCAGGCATCTAGAATTAATTATACTGTCAAAAGTAAGAACTCCTAAATTAACTAAACAAAACATTTAACATTATTAATCTATTTAATTATAAGTAACCTGAGACTACAAAGCAAAACTATCCAATTAGTCATAATTCATAATATAAAACCATCGATCACACTCGAGAACGTGTAGATTTCTCAAATTCGCTAACATAAATTTTATAACCTAACTTTTGAACAAAAAAAAAATTTCTTGCACATTAAAATTATTGTTATTTAACTTTCCGAAAATTTTTATATAAATCGAAATGTAAGACGAAAAATTCTTTTTGTCGTGACTTGTAGTAAATTCATAACAGACACATCCAAAACATGGGTGAAGCATCTCAGCTGTAATGCAAAAGTTGCCAGCTTATCAGCCGCTCTTCCAAACTGTAGTTCCGGACTTAAATTGTCGTTAAACCTGAGGCTTTCAAATTTTGTAGAAAATACTTATTATATAGTGGTAATGCCAACAAAATGTTTGTTTTTAGCATCAGACTCTTTTTGCATAATGTAAAAGATCAAACATTTACAAAAAACAGCACAATGAATGAAAAAAATTAAATTACAGCGATTTACAAACAAAAGATGCCTTATCAGAACTTAGGACTGCTATTATATTTACTGCAACGCGACAGAATGGTAGAGGAAATATTGCGTTAAAAATATAAAAATATTATTTCTACCTATGTAGTTTGTAGGTGTAGTCAGCATCGATTATTGCAAGTCGCCCACTTACCTAATCACTAAGTTTGAGGTAACTGAAATTTAATGGTATAGCATAATATTTAATAACGTAAAAATTTCTAACCAAAATACACTTCTAAGACATTTATTTAATAAAATTGGAAGGGAGATAAATTGAAAAGGCTACCAAGTCCTTTTAATAAAATATCAATAAAAGAAATAAATTTAAATACGTTAGTAAATGATGCGGGAGTAGCAAGTTAATGGGGCCCACGAATTTAAAAATTACATTACATTACATTTATGGACAATCCAAAAATTCGTGTAGAAAAGGCCTAAATCGTTATGCGATTATTCGATTGGCTGTTTCCATAATATGGTAAACCCCGCCCATAGCGTGTTTTTTTATATAAGTACTTTTGGACATAAATTGCACTCGATAATAGCCGATTTACTTAGACAGTGAATTTTTTAGCCTCCACTCATTAAAAACATTCTTGAAGCTACAAAAACAAGATCTTTGAGTCGCTTAAATTATTTAAATAATTTTTTAAGTCGCTAGAACTCAAAAATTAGAGATTTTAAAAAGCAAGATCATTGTTTTCAGGTTAAATTCTGCATAAATAATAAAATTATATTTTAAATAAATTTATACAGTACCGCGGCTAGAAGTCATCTGCACACCAAAACAAATGCTGAGCTGAGAATGAGCAATTTACCGACTTTTGTGTAAAAAATCGACTATTTACGAAATGAATGGAAATTCAGAAATGTATTTTAATGTCAGCATCAATTTTTATTGTGACTATAAAAACCTGTAGGCCCGGAAAACGTGCTACACACAATTGATGTTACAATAAGGACTTTTTTATTGTTGTGAACAAACACTTGCACGTAACCAGAAAACCAACAAGTACAGAAAAACTTTAACGACAGCTGAAAATTATTAATTAATTAATAATCAAAAATTAAGTAGCAAATGTTTATTATTTAGAACTATTTTCTTTCTTTATATTCTACCAACCGCAAGCTTCATTTGTATGTACTTCTATTATGATTTTGATAGGTACAGAAATAAATTATGGTTTTCATTTTCACAGAACCTAACGTATTATTTTCCTTTCATATTAATTTTGTTTTAATTAGCATAAATAATAAATTATTGTTGAAACTAAAATATAACATTTAATTATCATTAATTCTGTAATGATAAAATTAATGATGTATCGTTATTTGATTATTTAATTAAACTGACTACATAATTTGTTGAAGTATAGACCAATCGGGAATAAAAAACATTCTTGCTTTTCACATAAACGCAATAACAATTATTCGGAAACATATTAGGTTTATATGGAAAAAAGTTTTAATCACATTCGGTAAAAACAAAAACTAATTGTTTAATGTTTCAACTTCTTTTTGATTGATTATGTAGTTTTTCCAAATATAACTTGAGCAATCCAAATCAATACCGTATATAAAAAGCCATGTCTTCCTGTATATCATTCATTGGTTTATTTTATATGCCCAACTTTAAAGAATTTGGAGATTATGCAGAATGACGGATTAGTGCAGACTTCTAGCTGCATAATCTGTTAATCGAGTTTCACATACTACGTCAAAAAGACGCCTAAAGATGTTTGTTTATTTATCATTTCCTAATTTCACCTTACATTTGTCCATTTGTTTATTACCAACATAAAGAAAGATGCTAATTAAGCTCCACACCAATCAAGTTGTGCACCAATCAAGTTTCACACCAATTGATGCCTGGAGTTATATCATGAATATGGTGTAATTTTTAAGCACCTCTTATTGGTCAATGAATTTATTACTAAGCTAAAACAAATCTCAACCACATTCTTTTTAATAATTATTATTCTTTTAAATTTTGTATAAAACCAATACATTTTTCTTACGTTCTTATGTAGCTAGTACCAACCTTTTTGTTTTTTTTTAATATCTTTCTTTTTTAAAATGATTGCGAAATGTTTTATAAGTGTCGGATGATCACAATTTCGGACCCGGTCAACTTGACGATGTCAATTCGGCGATCAGCGACTGCCATCTCAGCGACCGGTCAACTCGGCGACGATTCGTTTAACAGCTTATTTATCCAGACCCTAATTACAATGATAACATAAATACAACTCTTAATTTCAAAAAATATTGTTAATACATTTATAAAATTCTGGAATTAAATTATATGTTTAATTTTATTAATTTTTAAATTTCAAATATTTGAAAGCTATGAGAGTCAATACGGCGCAGTTAAAGAATATAATTTTTTGATTTTAAAATTTAAATTTTGATCTTTTTAGATTGCAAATTCCACATTTGATTGATTGATAATTCCACACATAATTATGATACTATAAAACAATGCATAAGAAATGTCAAACTTGAAAGTTTGCTAGCGGTTAAAAATTGTACTCAGGAAGAAACAAATTTACAAGTGGATACATTTTGCGGATATATTTTTTTTAACTTTTGCCATGACAGCCAAAACAAATCAACATTAATGTGAGGTTAAATAATATAAGAATTGTTTTTAATTTATGAATATTAATACCTCCATAATCAATATCATCGTTTATTCGCGGAATTATCTTACCAAATACAACACTACCTTTGATTTCTGTTCTGATAATTTTTTACTTTTAAAATTTGGCTCGAGAAAACTTTTGGTCAGACTAAAACACTTGAGCGATCGAGCGTCGGTCGATCGCTCTCGTGTTTTAGTCGACCAAGTTTTCTCTCGTTAAATTGCACATCACGTATTCGTTGAAATTAAAAATTATCTGGATAAATCAAAGCTCTTGTGGTATTACTTACGAAAAATCTATATTTTTACATATGCAAAGACATTTGAGTCCAGGCAGGCCAATAAAATAGAAAGAACAGTTATAAAACTGGTAGACGTCGAAGAAGATTTACATTTTTGATTTTGCAATATCATTAAGTAGTAAAACAAAATTTTTGATCAATGTTGGATATTATACTATTCATTTCACGTCTTACTTTTGCCATAAACATCGTACTTTCAATTTTTTGTAGATTTAGTAAAAGTTTTCGTACAAATCTAATCAAAATTTTACATGATCATCATCATCATCTTTACGTCTTGAACATTTGTCTGCTGTGTCACTCTTAGTGACGCAAGATTTTGTAAAATTTTACAAAAAATTATAATCTATATTTTGTAGATGTATGTAGATTCAGTACATTCATATTTTTACAAGTCGGTTTTGATAATTAGATATAGGTTACTTGTTACAGGAAAGTGAATTGATTTATTTATTTACAAAATATAAAGTAATTTATATAAAACTTCAGAAAACTCACGAAAACAGTAACTACAAAACAAGTTACGAAAACTTTGGTCGGGGGTATTCATATCACACAAGTTTAGAAAGTTTGGCAAGTACGACATCTACCAAAGTACAAAGTGAAATGAACACTCTGATTATATCTTAAAAACCACAAAGTGTAGGTTTTAATTTAAGCTAGACCCTCATCATTAGCACACTCCTAAATTTCCAGATGTACTTTTTGCCATAACAAACTATAATGAACACTACAAACCTTTTTATATAATAGGGATGAGTCTGAAACAGTGGTTACCTATTTATAAAACTCGTCAAAATACTTACCGTGAATTTTTGTATGAAATATACATTTACTAATAAAATTACATTTTTTACATGCATCGCGCAGAGCAAGAACCCTGTTACTAGTGTGAAAAACTGTAATATCAATAACATATTAATGCTGTTTATAGAATAAAAAAATTTTATTTTTATATTTAATCTGTTAATTTTAAAATTTAAAAAAATATTACTGGTTATTTTTCTACTTTCAATTTATTTAAATAATATCCGAATTAAAAAAACTTGTTAAAATTGCTTTTTCGCAATCTAGTCTTAAGGACAAAACTTTTAATTGCATTGAAACTTCATCTAATAAAAAGAGTTAATAAAATACAAGAACCCATAAAATTTCTATTATGAGCTGTAAGAAAACAGAGTATACGGGCGTAATGAAAAATAATAATTATTTAACAATGGAAAGAAAAAATATCACGTTTAATTTTATACGTAAAATTAAAGAAGCCATGTTAATATAATTATGCTCTAAAACCATTCACCGTTGAACGAAATAGCTTAATATTTCTATTTTTTTAATTACCATTGCTTGTTCAGTAGTTCAGAAGTAGATAGTTTTTGTAAAATTTAATATGTAGAGCAAATTTCAGAAGTACAGAATTGAGCTATACTGTTAAACGTTTGTATTTATCAAACAGTTCTTGATGTTTTAACAACGTCCAGTTGACTAGTTTATTTATACAGTGCACAAATTGTTTTTCGCAGTCCCGGATTCGTATCTCAGACTTTATATTTCTTGATATTTTTGAAATCTTATTATGTATTTCGGGAAATTCTAAATACATACATGGCATATTGGATACCCAATTACCCCATTTTCTTACAGTATTTCCTGTCTTTCCAGCATTGTCTAGTTTTGGCAATATCCATACATCTAGTATGGAAGGTACAAACCTAATAAACCTAGAATAGTTTATTTGTACGAAAAAGAACCTTTATGAGCATTGTTGTTGAAAGTGATGTACCGGCGTTGAAAGTAATTTACTACTAATGCCATAGTAACTTATTACTAGCAATATATACTAGCAATAGAGGTAGCAATATACGTTTGCTTTATTTAAAATTTTGATTTCATTAAAATATTTGGTTCGAGACAAAACTTAGCAGACGTCTCATTGTGCAAACATCGCAGGCGTTAGATAATAATTTACTTTAAAAACTGATAGCACAAACTACTATTATTTGCTTATTATTGCCATTTCTATTGTATTTGTTATATTGGGAATCGTTTAAAACAGTATTGGAATTTTAACAAAAACCATTCAAAACTTCAACATGTCTTTCTGCGCATTACGATTAGATATACTCGTCGAGTATTCGGTTCCAAGCAATTTCGAGTTTCAATTCGAAGTATTCTCTGACGATTTTCAATGTTTCTTAAGAATTGCTTCAGTTGAATTTTCTTATTTCCAAACCAATATTCCTTTCAATTCCTTTCAATTTCACCAAATAGACGTTTAATTTTATAGCTTCAACTCTGTACATTATAAGCCACGCATAATGTATGTTTTTTAAAGCACATTCAGTCATTTTAACACTTTATTATTGCAATTAATTATATGCGTTATTGTTATACCTAAAGAGAACCGTAGAGAAAAACCAACATCTCCTCAGCATCATAATGAACTAATTAAGCAACTTCTAGATAGCAGTATGTAAGAATATATAATCATTTAGCATTTCTGCTTGCTTCTTATATTAAATATTTTTAAAGGAGCTTCCATTCGCTTCGTAGTATTTGTGGCAATAGAATTACCAACTTAAGTATGAAAATGACCAGCTTGAGTCAATAAATTGACTTTAAAGTAAATTAATGAATATAATGTTAAAGTTTATGCATCAATGTCAAACCAGTAATGGTTCACCTGAGAATTGCACGTTCTTAAGTACTAACCTTATTGATGATCTCCATTAGTTATTGCAATTATTAATAGACAAACTTTTAATCCAGGGCCAGTATATACGATTTAAACTTGTATGACGGTTGGTAATCATACCAATATAATATATTATTATGCAAACCCCATGCACAGTTTGGTCTGCATGCGTTGCAGTTTTATTGAATTTGTAGATAAGGTAACAAAAAGAGTTACTTTTTAGAAAAAATTGTCTGTATCTTTAGATGCTAATAATAAAGCAAGAAAAACTTACGACTAAGTTTTTTTGCTTACCCCAAAATCCAGTTTTCTTGAATCAGAATTTTGAAAACTTAAAAAGTTGGATCAACTTATTCAACCAACTTCAGCGACACAACTGACGACAAAGCTATAATTGATTTCTACAATGGTCTTACGACTATGTTAATTTTATAACGAGTGACACTAAAACCAGTGGCGGATTAAGCTATCGGTGACGTACAAGCGCAAGTCCCTTTGAAGCCCAAACATTTTTTTTTTTTAATTTATTTATAATCACATAATAATTATAACAAATTTATAAAACATAAAATCATATACATTTTGGAATTAAAATTACATATTATCTGTATTTAGTTTATCACAAATATCACAGAGTCGAGTGCACATCGAGAGAAATCCACTTTGCCGAGTAGTACCGGTTTAGGGGGATATTGTTTAGTGAGTACAGCGTTTGTCAAAACGGCCCAGTATGGAGGGTGCAGAGAGTCGGTTTAGACAAACGCAATCACTGCAAATCTCGGATTTACCCTAAAATCTTTTAGGGTTTTTAGATTTGAAAATTTATCAATTAAATTATCATAATTTAATAATTGTACTAAGTCGTTTCGTAAATTACTCAAAGAATTGCGTTAATAGTTTTTCACTCTCTTCAACACCGAAAACAAACGTTCGACTATTGCATTGCATATGAGTGCATAGTAAGAAATATTTTTAAAATTGCTTTCCTGTCACCGTGGTATCGTTGTCGGCAGTTTCATTTTAATCAAATTGACGCTTTCTTTTTTTTTATTCTTATCTTCTTATAATTTCAACTATTGGTTAATAATTTACCTTCTTTTTCAATACGATCAACCAAATTTGCAATTCATTACAAATTCGACAAGAAACTTTAAAATAGTTGATTCTTTTTATAAATTGAAATCAACACTTTGTAATGATTAGAGTGTAGAATTCAGCACTAAAAAGTACCCAATATATGCACATACATATGCAGCAATAAATGCCTGAAATATGCACGTATATGTTTTAAAAATAAAAGATTATATACTAAAAAACAAACACCTTTAATTAATTTTATTGAGAGATTTAATTACAATTAACAATGAGATTATACGCCAGCCGCATTTTTGTAATTTTTGTTACTTATTGTGCTGGAAAGTCAGTCCTCGAATAACAATTCCCCAAAGCTGTTGGGACAGATAGTACGAAATTTTCGAGAAAATCGCTTTTGAAATATTGAAAATGGAACCGTTGAATAAAAAAAGTACAAAAATGCACTTACGAAAATATCCACCGAATGTTAAAAATATGCAAAATATGTATTTTAAAAAGTATTTTATTGAATTCTGATTTGCCTAATTCGGCTTTATCCATATGGATTTTGGTGACATATCAATTTTAAGAAATATGCAAACTCATTAAATTCCGTGCTCTAATTATGACTCATAAAATAATCATAAGCTGCATTTCCATTATGACCGCACAATAAACGGCAATATTGATGTATGATGTTTATTGCGGATGCAACAATAAATAAACAAATTCGTTTTCAAGCCATGCCTGGGAATCTGTTCTTTTCAAAGATATTTTTGCAAAGTGTATATTTTTTAAATTTTATTTTCTTTATGTCTTAAAAATAAAAACATATGAAATATGCACTCTCAAATTTTGGTTGTAAACTCTAGAGTTATAGAAACGCATAGATACGACTTTTAGGACTCTAGGAACAAGCAACAAAAATATGCATTTACATATAATTCCACACTCTAGTAATGATTTACTGGTGCTGTCTATTCGTTCTTAGCGATTATTTAGCAATAAAAAAAATGATTGAACTAATGCCAATTTACTCGTATAAATGTTTTATAATTAATATTAGTACAATTTTTGTAGAAAATTTTACTACTATACAAATAAACAAATTTTGAGGAGCCTCAAAATTTGGAAGCTCCATACGCGCGCTTCATGCGCCTGTGCAATAATCCGCCACTGACTAAGACTACACTGGTTCTATAACAACTGACCACTAAATTATTTATTTGGAAACAAACATTGCAATAAAACTAAAAAACGATAACGAAATAAAGAAAAAAGTGCGTTTTTAAAATTAATCGACTACAACACTGCTATTAAAATTATTGAGTCGAGCGATAGCGAAGACTTCGTCTTGTACAGGTCTCATTGAGCTTTTTTACTTAAACTCCAGCTCCTATTTCTGAACTAATCTTGATAAAACTATATATTAGCATTCTTACAAACTACCGAAATTTATTGAACGGTATCGCGAAGCTCCAGTTAGTACTAGAACCATAAGAATTAAGTCGTAGAGATGTAAGAACGTCGTTCAGAACTGTACTAGTACTATAATTATGATATTATAAGACTAGTTTTTTATTTTAAATAGTCGTGGGGCTATCGCAGAAATCAATAGTCGCGGGTTCAATGTCGTAAGAAGCAATTGGTAAAGGTCAATAATCTCAGAGGCAATTGTTAGGTGACGATATTTGAATTGGGGTCTGGCAGACAAGTCTCCTCGCGATTTCAAGAATTTTATCTCTTCTGTAGGAAAGAGGAGAATAATCTGAGTATATTAAAACAAAAATTTTGAAGAAATATTCATAAGTTGTCGAAAAAATCAAATTTTAAAAATCAAAAATTTACAAGTATTTTAGATACACGTTTTAACACGGGTGCATGATAGGCCGTTGTTGAGTTACACAAAAAATAAAACAGACCTTCCGAACGCCTATTTTATTTTTTTGTCTAACACATAACAATTTAAAAATATCCCTGTAGAATGGCAGAACTCGCCAAGGGTGGAACTCCAAGCCCTAGAACTCGTCCGGGCGTCGACCGAAACTGACAACAACATTAAAAGTTAGTATATCAAAGCACACATATCGTCAACAAAAATAAGAGCGGGGACTCAACGTGCGACTTACCGTCACGCATCGGGATGTATCGTATTACATCTCCCTGCCTTTCGTAATTTTAAAATGTCGTTATTTCGACAATTTATGAATATTGCTTCGAATTTTTTGTTTCAATATACTCAGAAAATTGTCCTCCTATAGTCTTCCTATAGTGCAATTGAAAAAGTTCAAATCGTGGGAGCAGTTAACTGACAGACACCTTTGAATTGCTTGGAATACTTACAAGGTATTTGAAGTATAAAGACTGTGAACCTTAGATCATATATATTATCTAAGCTGTGAACAAAACTTTTGGTTGCGGTTAATCTGTTGGATACATACCAACTTATAAAGCCTACTATTCCAGGAAGGTACCGGCATATCGGCGAAGAATTACCGGCAAATAAAATGCAGAATTTTGTACGTTAACTCCGTTAAACCAGAGTCCGTTAAAGCAAGGATTTACTGTAGGTACTTGAAATTGTAAAAGTCAATTAAACTAATTGTTGTTAGTCAATCCAATTTTAAAAATAGGTACCGCTTAGTTAGTTTAGTTAGAAAACAATGTTTTTAGCATTCTACGTTTATCTTTGCTTGGTTTTCTTTTCAATTTTTTCTTAATAATTTTCAAATTTCTTATCTTGAATACAATCTGTATTTTTCTAATTCGACTCCTTTCATTAATCAATTTTTCGATTCTATTTTTACATGTGCAATAAAATTAATGAAACAAAATGACTAATATAAATAAAATTCATTTTGATTTATGTATGTCCGATGTATAAACTATTGATTAAGCGACAATTTAGTCATAACACAAATACTAAAACTTTTAAAGCCGTTTTACATTTTTGATTTATAGTTTAAAATTAATTTAAATAGTCAATTTTTATTTGTCAAAAAATATATTTAATTTTCGTGAATGAAAATTTTTTGACGATCACAATAACTAATAACATTGCTTTGTGTCGTTACCATGTATTCTTTTTTGTCGAATCATGTCATGCCATCGGGAATAATAATAAACCTTGTTTATCCAGGTGGGAATAATCTATTGTAGAATATTCTCGTCAATGATGACATTATAAAATTCGTATATTTTCTGAAAACAATATAAAAAGTTTGTTTGACGTAAATCAATTGTTGAAGTTAAAGTGTCACTTTTTGTGAACGTATTTGTTATTAATGCAAAAAAATGGCGTTTAGTAACTTTAATTAAATTTAATAATTATACGTTTTCAGAAAAAATTACGCGTTTTATTTGGAGGTAATGTACTTTTGTGGCTTGTCTGTGATTGTCAATCCTATAAACTCTGTAAACTTGACATAAAAAGTCAAACATTAGCTTTTCATAAAAGCCATTAATAATAGGTAAACCAATTCAGTTCTATAGTTCCTATCAATATCAATAGTTAAGAGACAGTTCAGAAAAAATTTATAATATATAAACAATAATTCTTCTTTACTTAAGATGTATTTTCGTCGCTTTTCGATTTTTTTTGTCATCTTACTGTTTTATAATACATTGTAAAAGCTATGTTGCTTGCCAATGTATAAAAAAGTTTCATTATGTTTTGCATTTTGACTATCTTACTTTCTACTATTTTCTTGCAGAAAATGATTTCGAGAGCGTATTATGAAAATCTACAATTTCGGTTGTCAGTTTTAATATAATAATTATTATATTATTAAGACAAATTGACTACAATTGATAATGTATTGTTTCAATTCAACTGTTACTGGCTTTCTGTCTTTTCTATCATATTATGTCATAGTTATTGTATTCAAGTTTAATAATAATAATAATTAATAATTTTGATCTATTAATTATATCAAGCTACTTTACAACATAAAGATAAAAAAATGTTAAAACAACAACATAATAATAATTTCTACAAAATTTATACGAAAATATTTGTACGATGGAAAGTTACACGAAAGCTTTTATACGAGTGAAAATTTATACCTGCAGACAAATATTTATAAAATCATTTTAATATTTTTTAGTTTCATCATAATATTTTAGTTTTAAAAATATGGATTCGTTAACAAAGATTTTATTTTTATAATATTTTACCTCAAACTAATTAGGATTCTCTTTGAAGTAATTCAGTGACAAACACAAGACAGAGTTCATTACAATGTTATTAATAATATGAATGTTTTAAACATTAAATTTTAAAAACAAAACAAGATATTTATAATACTTAACTGTTATTATATTTAATAAACTGTTTATTTACAAAATTTAATTTCCAAAAATATAAAATTTGAAGATTTCCAGAGCTTATTTATTATTATGCTTGTAAATTCTTGAGCAGGTATTTACATCAATAACAGAACCATGAAAGGAAAAGGAGTTTATACACAAAAAGAATATTTTATATAAGAATGTGACTGATAAATTATCATCCTATGAATACTTTTAATTTTAATTAAATGCTTCATCAAAGCTCTCGTACAACATTCCTTGATAGAAATAATGCAATATAAATGTTTATTCTGAGTTTAAGCATTATTAACAATGAAAAGATTAATGTATGAATTTTTAATAATAATCATGTTAAAATAACATTCATTATAAATTTAATAAAATAATTTAACTTTTTTTCTACTACTAAACTTACATAGTTATTTATTAATAAAATTTTAATTCTATGAAAGCTTATAACATTCCCTCGTACAAATGTTTTTGTATGAATTTTTGGATATCACTATTATTACATTTTGCCTCCGCACACTTTGATAGGAATTATAGATCTAGAATATACTACAGATTGGAAATAATCATTTTCTATTCAATTTTAAAACAATGCGAAAACAATATAAATTTACATCACTAAGAGCTAGTTTTACAGTAGTTCAATAGTACAAAGTCAGTCTAAAAATTAGGCTACCAGAATCAATTTAAATTTTAGACTGCGCATTAGCTGGTTGCCGTCTAATATTTAAAATTATGCTAGTATCTAAATTTCTGATTTTTCATTTTAATCTAAATAAAATTTTATTTACTCTAATAATATTGGTAAATAGATTACTAATTATAAATTAATTATTTGGAGATGAAAAATCCTAATTTTGAAAAATCAATAAATAAAGCTTGAAGGAAAAAATTATAATGTGATATTCGAATCAAGCAAGTTGCGATGCTTTCTTTATAGCTTAATAAATGTAGATATTAAAAACGTTAGACATTTATTAATATAAAAAATAGTTGAAGGATATATTACACGTATAACAAATAACAATAAGAGTCAGGAGGGTAATAAAATAATAAAAATTGTTTCGTTGCTTCTATTTGCAATCTGTGCTTTATTGAGCATTAAGCTTTTTCCTTATTTAATCATAGCATTTCACTTTATTGCATACTATATAGTGCATAAACTCATCTTTAATACAATTTTTTCTCATAAAATATTAATTTACTAGGAAAGTATTATTATGAAAGTCCTGTCGTATTAAAAAAATTAAATGCATCGATTAAGAAAAACTTTTAAAATTTATATGTTTAATGTGTAAAAAATATTGAAAACGTCACAATGCGCATCGCATGCTATTATAATATAAATTATAAACAGAAGAAGTTACTGTATTCTTCTGCATGCTACGTAGTTAGACTGTTTCTATTAGCTAGTTTATTAGATTCTACTTTGATATTATGCTTTTGCTGCTATCTTCTGAAATCATAAACGCATTTTTTCATAATCATTATAATTCGATAATAACACAGGCCCGCAACCATTTTCGGCAATGAAAACCTTAAGATGATATTTATTCAAAACTAAGGATCTTCTTTTTTTTTATAGCTACATTACGTAAACTGAATAGCAGAATTTTCATTTTACGTAAAATTCTATCGGGAGATTTAATCTTTCATGTTTGTTTAAATTTGCGTAGGTCTAGAAAAAATAATCTACATCTGAAAATTTACTGAAATGATCCTCAAGCATTACTGAACCATATAGTAAAACACTCAAAAAAACTCAACCGTCGGCGTTTGACTTTTGGTAATAATAAGGGTGTAATTCACACGCACATTAACAAATTTTTGCTAAAACCCAGCTAAAAATATTGTAAATTGAAAATTAGCTTAACTACATCCGAGGCTTGCGGAATAATAAAATTTGTTTAATTTGATTAAAAATTGATCGAAATATTACTTTTTTAATGGAAAGTTAATTTTTTACATTTTGTAAAAATTAAATTTTAACGAGCATTTTTTCAGATATTCCCGAAAGTTAACAAATGGCACATGAAAATTAATTTAATTATCTGTAATTTTGTTTATTTTTATATTTTTCTATCGTAAAAATTTGTCATATTATGACTATTTGTGGTTAAAAAAGTTTGATTTTGTAAAAATCAAAATTATCAATTTAGTTACTATCTTATTGTAAGCAATGAAAATTGTCAAAATTGTTATAAATTATTTATTAATAAAAAAATATAAACTACTCTATTTATAGAAAAAGAACCTAAAAAATGAAACTTTTTAAGTGGATAGTGCGGTAGTTAGAAGTATGTAATGTTAAAATAAACAAACTAAACAAAATATTAAAATAATAAATTTTAACTGTTAAGTAAAGAATACCTACTTACATAGCGAAATAATATTTAAAAAACTAAATTGATAATTTCGATTTTCAGGAAAACTAACATTTTGAACAACAAATAGCTATTAACATGGCCATTCTTAACGATAGAGAAATCGAAATAAATCGAAAAAAATTGAAATCACAGAGAATTAAATTATCTTTCATGTTATATATAATTTTTTCATAGTACCTTTACCTTTCAACCATATCGCAAAAAAATGTGTAATATCAAATGTGTAAGTTAATCTTTGACTAATTTAAACAAATTTTATTATTCAGCAAACTTCAGATGTATTTCAGCTAATTTTCAATTTGCAATATTTTTGGCTGGATATACTATCAGAAAACAATGACGCTAACGGTTGAAGTCTTAGGAGTTTTTTTATGTTATTAAGTAATGCTTGTAAATCATATAAGTTAATTTTCAGACTACAATATTTTTTACTGCCGATTATTTTCATTTAGTACAATTAAAGATAAATGAAACTTCAAGAAGTAACACTGAACAACGCTTCCAAGACAATATGTAAAATGGTAACTATTCTCTCACTAGAAAAAATGGCTAATTTATGCCGAATTTTTTTATAATGTCCTGAAAAAGTAGTAAGATTAGTCGCATTCTAGCCCAGTCAAAATAGACATAAAAATAGGGTAAGCTTGCATAAATTACGATACAGCTGAAAATTGATGGAGGTCTTCATTTCATTATTACAAATGAAATCTGCTAAAAAAGTTATTCAAGGTCAAAGGTCTAAAACTGTGGTTTTTGCTTTTTTCTTGCAAAAGGCGAGTGTTATAGTAAAAATAGCTTACACAAAAGTTGTAGACTATTAAATTCTCTACAAAAATTGTTTTTGTGTTTTTTTTTCTACAAATCATCATTTCAGAGGTATTGCAATTTCAAACATCGTCAATCTTGATAACATTTTAATTAGACAGTGCAAATATTAAATGAAAATTAAAACTATTGCATTGAATTAAAAAAATTGAACTATTGCGAATGATTATAATGCAATTTATTAATAATTTTATATTTATGAAAATTTCAATCTAATTGATAAATCAAGTGCTGCTTCTACTATGTCTTCGTCGCTTCCTTCTTCTTCTTCCTGTATCTGTATAGATTCTTCTAAGAGAAGAGACTCACGAGTCTCTTTATCAATATCATAAGAATCTTCATCTGCTGTATTTGACACATTAGAGCAAGATAGACCAAGCCACACTTGAGCTTGATAATACACTCGATATAAATGTTGTTCAGCCGATGCAGATGTTGGAGGAAGACAGGATAATTACACTCTCTTATTCTTTCTTGTATTTTTTACAAAAGTTAAATATCTATACTTGTCTAGGCTATCAATTTTTTTCGTTTGTATCGCATTCAGTTATTGCATGTAAGACTAAAAGAACAGCCGATGAAGCATTACAAGCCGCATAAGAGTAAATATGAGTATTTTCGATGTCTGAAATTGCGATATCTCTGAAATGATGATTTGTAATGTAACTAGCAGTGTGGTGTAAGGCTCAAATCGACGGGAGACCGCAGTTCGATGCTTGATCGCGTCAACTGCACTGCACTACTGTGATCTAAAGTCCGAATTAGACCTAAGGGCTATGCATCTGGCAAGGTTAGCACCCTACCAGAATATATGCAAGTGCTCAAAGAACCGTGAATTCCAAGTGTAAATTTGGTATATGACATGGTTAAAAAACAAGACGAAGTCCTAGATTAACAAGAAGAAGATGATTTGTAGAAAAAAAAGCGTAGAGACAACTTTTATAGAAAATTTAATAATCTATAACTTTTGTGAAGCTATTTTTACTATAACACTCGCCGTTTGCGAGAAAAAGGCAAAGAACCGAAATTTTTGACCTTTGACCTTGAATAACTTTTTTAGCAGATGTTGGATCAATGGGGACTTTTGACATTTCATTTATAATAATGAAATGAAGACCTTCGCCAATTTTCAGCTGTATCGTAATTTATGCAAGCTGAAATGCTATTTTGACCGGGCTATTCGGTTTCCCAATAAATCACAGCAGTCAGGCACTATGCGGTAATATTTTTTTGTTAGGCTTAGACGCACTCTAAACAGCCGGAATCTAATTAGATAGATTGTGTGTAACGTAAAGGGAGGTTGGCAGAAGTGAAGCTCTTCAAAAGGACATACGACTTAACGTGGAATCCAAACCACGACGGAGGTTAAAACAACTAAATTTTGAGCCCGGACTGACGATAGAACTCGCGGTTCCTAAGCAAACGTCGTTCTTGGGGCTTTCTAAGCTAGCTTCCTCCTTTCATTGGATAGGTGGTATAATATGAGCATTTCTTAAAGCTACAAGCAAATTTATGTGCAGAAGCCTATTGACATCTAACATTTTAAAATAAAAAATTTAAAACGATACATTCTAAGTTTATTTTTATTTTGGTTCAAGAATTTTGTATTAATCATCACTACAACTTAATTCTTACAGCAGGTTTACATCATCATTATATCTAAATTTCTGTTTTATTAACCTTTTCCTTATTCTCCGGATGATTTTTAGCCTACAAAAATTTATGGAAAATTTGAGAGTCTATGCGTCACTATGCTAATTTTCTAACATCACATGCATGAAAAGCAGTTCCAAAAATTTTCTTTACCAGTTCCATACCACTATCCCATAGATTAATGGGAATACTCAAATAATCAGAAAAAAAATTTTCTTTCTAATTTTTTTTTTTAATTTTACATTTACTAATAAATTAATATAATATTGAGATTTAATGAAATTTTTATAATATTTATAATATTGAGGACAATAAAAAAATTCGACATAAATTATGCCAATTCATACTATATTTCCTGAAACTTATTTGTATTTTTTTCATATTATTATCAAAAAAAAATGATAAGCGAAAACCAAAATCTACTTGATTTGCTAAAAAATTTCTAAGGCCTGTGTAATTATAAAATAATTCATTAGAAAACTTAAAATACCAAAAAAATAATATACTAAAATTGATTAATCTATTGGATATAACACCAAAATAAAAACAAGATAAATAAAACTGATCTTGTCTAATTTCAAAAAATCAAAAAATTTACACGCAAGTTTTTTCTTAAATATTTTAGCTTCGTTCGTTTTTACAGAACGTATACGTTGTTCTTGCAAGATATGTATTTCTCTTTACAGAATGTAATTAAAATATTTTGCTTTTAGCGTTAGTGGCGTTATGGATTGTAGATAAAGTAGTACAATAGAAAGTAGGAATGTAAATGTAGATAGCTGTTATATGAAAATTGTAACTAAATTTTTTAAATTACCAGACATCATATTTTTACTCAATGAAATAAATTAATTCGGTTCAAATTTTATAATGTTTTCATCGACACTCGCAAATTGAAAATACTTTTAATTCGCTTAATGGTATCGAAATTTAATTTAAATCTAAAATTGTCAATTTACTTTATTTTTATTAATTGAAATGTTTGCTTGTAAATTTCAGGATACACTTAAAAAATTATAAATGAAAATAATAATTTCAATGTAAATAAAAATAAAAAGATTAATCACAAAAGCAGAAGGCATCTACGTTAAAAGTTCGTTCATCTGGAACATTGCAGTAGGTATGGCGAAACATGCGTTGGTAATGAAAATTGCTCCATTAGGTTCGAATGGAACAACCTATTTTATTTAATTCTAGTTGCTAACTTTAACTAACCGTCTGTCGTGTTATTGGAGTTAACGTGACGTTTGAACCCTATAACGAAGTAGGTACATATTGTCGTCTGTCGTGTTTACTCCAGTTATCCTTTGATGTAAAATTCAACGACGAATTTTATTCTCGTAGATAACTAACTATTCAAAACATTAATTTGCTTTCGTAACAGCTACTTAACACTTTCTTCTATTTTGTCGTCTTCTTGTGTATTTAATTGCTCATTTAATTTTTTGTTTTTTTTTACTTATGTAAAAAACTTACTTTACTTAGTAAAGATAAGTAAAAACTTTACTTATCTTGTTTTATTCAAATTTTCTATCTTTATTTTTCTGTTTCATTTCGCTGCCTTGTTAATATTTGTTTACTTACTAATAATTAATTTTCAATATCCCACAGTTTTCATACCAACGCATTGGGTAGCCATATTTATTTATGTCATGTTTGCTTTATCTCGGAGGTTATCTTTCTTTGTTTTAACTTATAATTCAATTAAACCCTTTTGGGATCACATTTTATAAGCATAACAAAATTATCAATTTATTGTTTACATTTAATCTCATTAATTATCTATCCAAAGCAAACTTGTTTGAGCTGACAACTACTGCGTGTGTTCGTCTTCTTCCCAAACACCAAAAACCTATTTTAGAATATTTTCAAAATATCAACTTGTGTTTTAGCAGGAAAATTATTCGTTTAAATTGATTGTCTGGTTATTTTATAAATTTAGTGCAATTGATGGATTTTCGGTAGCCATTGCAAAATGTTAAAAAATATATTTTTTATAGAAACACCATTATGGCTACTTCTTCAAATTTCACCGATTCGAAACGAACGAGATTTAGTTGTTTTGTTTCTCCTTACATTTCGCGACATCACTGCTCTCAAACAGCCTATCGAAACCGACGATGCCAAAGGAGGTTAGTAAAGTTGGAAATGTTTCGGCATACTAGCTGTAAGTTTACTTTACTTTTGCAGGGTTATCAAAATTCGCCAAGTTAGCTCGATCGGTTACGAGAAGCAGATCTGTTCTAGTTTCTCAATTTTCATCTCACATACCCAACTTGAAAGACACAACGAAACAATCACATCTAGCACAAGTTAGCAAAATAAAATTCAAATTATTTTCCGTAACTAATGAGATATTTCTTTACACGCTGCACTTGGAAATCACCTATTGCTTTATTTTTAATTTATTTTTAATAAGATGATGAGTTTAAATGCAGATATCATGCCCCAATATCGTCAAGAAGCACCAAAAACCCCTCCTCATATATTATTACATTATTGCGCCTTCAAAGCCATTTGGGATTGGATTATATTATGTCTCACCTTTTATACTGCTATAATGGTTCCTTATAATGTAGCCTTTAAAAACAAGACTTCTGAAGATGTGTCGCTCTTAGTGGTGGACTCTATTGTAGATGTGATATTTTTTATAGATATTGTTTTAAATTTTCACACAACATTTGTTGGGCCCGGCGGAGAGGTAGTCTCCGATCCAAAAATTATAAGAATGAACTATCTGAGAAGTTGGTTCGTCATCGATCTACTAAGCTGCTTGCCGTACGATGTATTTAACGCGTTTGATCACGATGAAGATGTAAGTTGGTTTTCAATGACTCCTAATTGTTCGAAATAATGGAAATTTAAGCATGAAGAACTTTATGATTGATTTGTGTTTCAGGGAATAGGAAGCTTATTTAGTGCTTTAAAGGTAGTTCGTTTGCTCAGGCTTGGTCGTGTAGTACGAAAACTCGACAGATATTTGGAGTACGGGGCTGCTATGTTAATTTTACTTTTATGTTTCTACATGTTGGTTGCCCACTGGTTAGCTTGTATCTGGTATTCAATCGGTCGTTCCGATGCCGACAATGGTGTTCAATACAGCTGGCTTTGGAAACTCGCCAATGTTACACAGAGCCCTTATTCGTACGAGTGGATAAATAATAATTCTGAAAATGCCGTTCTAACAAATGGACCCTCGAGGAAGGCCATGTATGTTACAGCTTTATATTTTACAATGACATGTATGACCTCGGTGGGATTTGGAAATGTAGCTGCAGAAACTGACAACGAGAGAATTTTTACTATTTGCATGATGATCATTGCAGGTAATTCAATATTTTTACTGCTGTATATATTACGAACCAATCATTTTTTATTGTTTTCTTTGTGTATATACTTACCAACTTAAGGTGAACAATACAGATCCTAGCCAATAAATCATAAATTATGAATACTATTTCGAGAAGCTACTCTAATGTGATGACGAGTTATGCTCTCATGACAAAAATGCATTAAAAGGAATTTCTTAAGAATCGGAAAACTGAGCTTGGCCGACTGGGCACAGATCCAACTGAGCGCGAATTAAATTTCGATGCTTAAATATTCAACTTTCGGCTATTCTAACTTTCTAATAATTACGTGAATGATTAACAAACTACTTTCGGTGCGAAGTTTCAATAATTTGATGGCGTAATCGGCCGATTGCCAAAAAATTTTATCAATCAGAGATGGGGTTACAGAAATCGAAAATAAGGAAAATTTTTGGGCGTAATTCTTATGTTAGCATTAAACTGTAATAAATTAGCAATAAAAAAAGTTAAAATGTTATTAAAAGCTGTATAGCCATATAAGCCTGGAGAATTGACCTTTTTATCGATTGGGCTAGTTTTAGGTTCAAAAGTTATTTTCTAAATGACATAAAAGGGCTTAGTAGAAAAAGTTACTAAGTGTTATTATGAAACTTTTTCACAAACTGGATTTGTAATTTCAAGAATACTTAAAAAAAATTTTTATACTAAATTTTTTTACTTCAATTGTGTAATCTGAGAGATATGATCAAGAATTTTTTACTTTAATAATTCTGATGTACTTACACTAAATTTTGGATATATCAACTTAAAAAATGGCATTTAACAATGAAAAACATATTATCTGATAATGGCAAAAATATTGCAATGTCCTCAGCTATACAAATTTGTAAAATTTTTTTTTATTCAAAAATATCTTTGCCAGATTATTAATTTTAAAGCAATGAGACTCTTGCAATTTGGTATTGGGCTTGCACGTGCGTCTTGCAGCTGGAGTCATCTTGCCGGTCAAAATAATTTGTTTGTGAAATTTTTAACAAATAACCAAAATTATTACAAAATCTTGAAATTGTTAATTATTATACACTTGCACTTAATTAATTAAACAAAAACACAACTCTCTATTTAAATTAAATCACATTTTATTTAACACAATCAAAAATCAAAATTAAAACTTAGCATAGTGGGAATAACGGTCTTCCGCCCATCAAGCTGGCGTAACGCCGTCTGCCATCAACACCTTCTCTCCCTTTAATACCTTCAGCACGGCTACCAACACAACGTTTTTACAATTAAAATCTTTATGTACAGTGTACTTACAAATAAATAATTACAACAAAACCAAAACAAACTTCAAATTAATTTACAAATTAAAATGTATATGTAATAATTTTATAAATGATTTGCCTATTACCTCAATCTGAGTCAAGTAACTGCCCTATCTACCAGTATATTTGTATTAATTATAAGTAATAATAAGCAATTATTTATTTGTTTTATATGAAAAAAAATTTTTTGAGAATAAGTGCGTATAGTTTGTCGAAATTTACACAATAGGTAACTCAATTTCAGCAAAAATCAAAATCAATCTCCTTTTTTTGATCTCTTTCTTGGTTTCTTTATAACCCAGTCCTATTTCTATCTTCTCTGCTTCATTTTAGCTATCCGCATTTATTCATTCAAAGTAACATGTTTCAAATAGAAAATAACTTAAAAAAGTTTACAATTTTTTAAGTATTTTTGTGGTATTTGGTAGCATGTGATGTTAGAATAATCAAACTTAACAAAATGTTAAAATAATAAAATTTTAACTATTAAGTAAATAATACATACTACGAAGAAAACATAATATTTAACGAAACCAAAATGACAAAAATTCACATTTAACAGGGTTGAACTTAGAATATTAAAATAAACAAAAAAATAGAATTTTGAAAAAATTACGCTATAGAAGTGGTAAAAATTACAATAAAAATACAAAAACCTTGTAACATAATATAATATAATATCCAAATTTTTTTTGAAGCAATAAATAGCATTGTATGTCTCTGCTTTAACTCATTGTATGGGATTTGATTTCATAATCTTTTCTTAACCTAAAATTTCAATTAGACACGTGAACTCTTCTAGTTTGGTCATTTGGTAAGCACAATATTTATTTTAAAGTTTGGTTAGTTTTTAATTTTTAAATTTGTTTTTAAATTTTTCAATTTTGTTTGGTATATTTGCTTTCATTCGTTATTTTTACTGTTAAACATGACTGATGATTAATAATAATCGTGAAATAGAGGCCTTTATATTATGTTACAAGGTTTTTGTATTTTTATTGTAAATTTTACCACTTCTATAGCGTAAGTTTTTCAGAATTCTATTTTCTTGCTTATTTTAATATTCTAAATTCAACCCTATTAAATGTGAATTTTTGTCATTTTGGTTTCGTTAAACATTATGTTTTCTTCGTAGTATGTATTATTTACTTAATAGTTAAAATTTTATTATTTTAACATTTTGTTAAGTTTGATTATTCTAACATGTTTTAGTTCGGAATTTGATATCTTTCAGGTTGCTGGTTTTGTTTATTTTTATCCTAGAAAATTTGCAAAAACTGACAATTTGTATTTCAAAATTTTGTGGGGTTAACGTATTCTCTTCTTTGATCTTCTTCAATGTTTTCACCAAGATTGCAAACCTTTCGTTCAAAACGACTCATTTTGATACACTTTTACAGATTTTCGTAGAAACACTGATTTTACACTTCATTTGTGGGATGCGTAGAATAAATATTTTACTGGTGAAGCTAAGGCTCATAAGTTATCCAGTAATCTTCATTGTCACTATTACGATTTTTCTTGGACACTTACTTGGCACTTTCCATGATTTTTGGATAATGCGCTTTTGATGGATTTTGCAAAGGCAGTTTATGGATTTAAATATCTCAGTTTTGTTCGTGAATAATAAATTCTTATTGAATAGTTCACTTAATTTCGTTTCCTTAAATTCGATCATCAAATTTAAGTTTGTCATAATGCGTTTAGTAGAAGTTGTATCCAGTTATCACGTCAGCATTTCCATAACAGGATCGCAGGTGATTTCTAAATTAACGTATAATAGGAAATCCTTACCTTAGGGCCTTACCTTCTCATAATAATTTATATTTGCCAAAATTCTCATTAGAAATCATTTTTAAACTTAAACGGTTATTGCAATAGCATATTCATTTTTTAACTTGATGGCGCCTTATCGCTATCGTTCTATCTAGAATAAAGAAATTAAGAAGCATTAAAATTTTGTGCTCACGAAAGTTTATAAACACGCAAAATATTATGCTGTAGTAGTAATTTTTATAAGCAAAAAAAGTATTGATTGCTACAAACACAAACTTTTCATCATTACTGCTTCATCATTAATCATAATTATTAAAATTTTTTAATTTTCCTAGCTTTGCTGTACGCTACCATCTTTGGTCATGTAACAACAATAATACAACAGATGACCAGTGCCACGGCCAAATACCATGACATGTTAAATAATGTAAGAGAATTTATGAAACTCCATGAAGTTCCTAAAGCGCTTTCAGAGCGTGTAATGGATTACGTCGTATCGACGTGGGCAATGACTAAAGGCTTAGATCAAGACAAGGTAAACAAATTGAATGATTTATGAAATTTTTGTTTGCATCATACGTTTAGATACACCTGCTTCTTCCATTTAATTAAATTTTAAATTTGACTTTTTCTGAAATCTTTTATTTTTTTGTTTTTAAGCATAAAATGAAAATTGGAAGGTATAAAGCTTTTCAAAACAAATCTTTGCATGTCAACAACATGCCTGTATAAAAATGTAAATTTAATAATTTTCCTCCAGGTATTGAATTTCTGTCCTAAAGACATGAAAGCCGACATATGCGTTCACCTAAATCGGAAGGTTTTCAACGAACATCCCGCATTTCGACTTGCATCGGATGGTTGTCTTAGAGCATTAGCAATGCACTTTACCATGTCGCATTCAGCTCCGGGAGATCTTTTATATCATACTGGAGAATCTATTGACTCGCTGTGCTTTATAGTTACTGGTTCTTTAGAGGTCATACAAGACGATGAAGTAGTGGCAATATTGGGTAAAAAGTTAATATTAAAGTCATCTAAACCATTATATTTTTAATAATTTACAGGAAAAGGAGACGTTTTCGGCGATTCTTTTTGGAAAGATAATGCAGTAGGGCAATCTGCTGCGAACGTTCGTGCTTTAACATATTGTGATCTACATATGATAAAAAGAGATAAACTGTTAGAAGTGTTAGATTTTTATCACGCATTTGCGAATAGTTTTGCAAGAAACTTAATTTTAACGTACAATTTAAGACATCGGCTAATATTTCGAAAAGTGGCGGACGTTAAAAAAGAAAAAGAACTTGCCGAAAGAAGAAAAAACGAACCTCAATTAGATCAAAATCAACATCATTTAGTCAGAAAAATATTTTCAAAATTTAGAGGTGATCGGACTCAGCACACTCCTCCGGCGGCGGCGGCATCTTCGGATGTCGAAAAAGGTGACGAAACAGATAAACCTATCGTTCGTGTAACGTCAGCAACAAAATTATCATCTGTTGCTGAAAAAGACGATGCAAATAGTACGGCGGGAATTACTACTAAAGTTAGTCGTCCTCCGACAACAACTCGGCCTAGTAAATGGGGTAGACTTTTAGGTTCGGCGAGTCTTGATTCTGCCTCAGACAGTTCTGCACAAGCTCCAACGTTCACTCGAAGTTTAAGTGCTCGCGATGCTTCGAAAGATAGACCTACCAGTTCATCTTCTTCCGGAACTGCAACTAGTCAGCAACCCACCGGTGGATCCGGAAATAAAGTATTTCCCAAGCTTCAGAAAATGTCTACAACATCCAGTCCAGGAATAATTCGACAGGATACCATAGAGGAAATAGTCGAAATTGAAACTCCTCGTCTTAGGAATCTCAGTTTACGAAAGATGGAGAGTTACGACGGTGGATTAAGAGATCCGGGAGCAGCTCAGTTTTATCAACAACCCGTCCCAGAAACAATAGCGCCTTCGGAGTACAAAGAATTAATCACTAACATTATGGACTTTAAAGTAGACGTGAAGCTTGAAATTCAAAGAATAAATCAAAGAATGGGGAAAATGGAAGAGTTACTTTCGGAACTGCTCAAAAGGATAACACCGGAAAGTGGTTCTAGTTCGCAGTCTCCGCAAGGAGATTTAGAGATTCCTAAAAAAAAGTCTTCCAGTCAAGCTGCCGAAAGACCTACGGAATTATTAACAGCTCCATCGGAGGGAACGGGATTGGGTCCTATCATATTAAGAAAACGTAGATCGAAAGCAAGGTTAAAAGGTGTCGCTCCGCAAGTTCCAACGCCCACTGGATCGGGAAAAATAGCATCTCCGGAAAGTTTAAGTGCTAGTCCGACAGAAACTACAAAAATGTTAGATGACTCGGCGCAGACACCGTCCTACAGAAAGACCAAAGATTTTGTGTAAAATCATCTTAAATTAAGATATGGAACAATGTAAAATAATTAAATAGTTTGACGCCTGCCACTAAATTAGATAGTTAAATAAAATTATTTGGTATTTTACACTACTACTCAATTCTGTACATAATCAGCTTTTTAATGACTTTAGGTCAAATATTCACACGAATATTAAATTGGTAGATGTGAATTTTGACCGACGATGCCTTGTACCTGCGCTACAAGAAATCTTGGAACTCTTAATTCACGCTTATAAGTGCTATATTTATTCAAACACCAAAATTTCTTGTGCAATTTTAGTTTTTAAAAAACTATGAAGTATGCTTGTCACTTTCGGTCAATTTCTTGTAAAAACTAACGTAATTTAATACTTAGCGGCATCAAAACACTCTTAAAACCTTATTTTTCTGTGATATTATGAAGCAACTTTGCGAAACGTATTATGTAAAGTGTATAATATAAATAAAAATGTACAAATGAATAGATAACTTAATTGTTTCTCAAATGAATCTAAATGATTAGCAATACTGAGGAAACATTTTTAATATTAGAATACACGTTGGATATTTCTTACAATAAAAATAAATTTACGTTAATTTAAAATTAAGTGACTGTTTTAAATATTACCAAAATGAACATATTTCATCAATTTTTAAACTTTTTATAACAAAAACAACCTTTCACAAGTGAAAAGTTTTTACGAATAGAATAATAAATCGAAAATTTTTAACATGTTAACAACAAAATTTTAATTTCATTTCGTTAATTTTTCTTAAATTACGTAATGTGTTAATTTTAGTTATGCCTGTGTGTTATTTGCAATAATTACATTTTACTCAAAAACAGAAATCAGATTTCATTTCGCATCACAGGTAATTGCATCTATTTTACATCCGGCACACCTGAAATTATATTTCAAAATCATTCATTCCAAATTTTAAATTATTATAATTATAATGTAATAATACATAGGAGGGGCATTTTTATTTTCTCGGACTGGGCAAGAAAAAAAAACTTAAGCAGCACCTAAATTAATTTTTAATACATATAATTTCCATTGCAAAAATAACTAATCTGCTATAAAAATATTTATTTGCGTTCTTCTCCAAATGCTTTATAATAGCCGTTATAAATTGGCATTGTCTTCCCCTTGAAAATATTTGCAGTATACTTGCTGTAATTTTACCCTTCTGCAGATAAACAATCGGCAAAGTTCCTAGAAAGTCTCAAAAAATTATTGTCATTATTTTTTCTGAAGAAAGAGAGACTTTTGATAAGTCACTGTATGAACTCTCGTTTTGTCAAAACGCTTTTTTCGTTTTCAGACTTTCGTTTTTCTCCAAAAATTGCTCACTGGTCCCTGTCCAAAAACTATTTGGAATGATAAAGGAATTCGTAGACTCAACTTATACTAACTAATCTTGTCGTACCAAGATGCAATTCTGAAGTCCATAATTTTTGCATTTGAAACTGTCCAGTTCGAGAATTTCATATTATAACGATCTTTCGTAGTTCCGTTATTTATGTAAAATCTTTCAAAAAATTGCTTTTATGCCGAGTTCGAATATTTCAGCCAGAGTGCCTGTTTAATCGCAGTATTGATGCTACTAATCGACCAATAAAATTCACACAAATATAGTTTTAACTAATTAATAACCATCATAAAGATAATTACGTAATTTTCCACTGCATCGTCGTTAAATAGAACTAAATGAATAGTTTTTGAATAAAAGGTTTTTCTCAAACTAAAACAAAAATTTTTTGAAAGAATACTTCCAAATGAAAATATCCAAAACTGGCTTATAAAGCGACATAATTATGTAGATTCAAGTTTAATAATTGTTTGTAAACATTGTTTTGACCAGAGTTCGAATTATTCATTCTTGAACGCTCTGTACATATTTAGTTAAGCAACTATTGCAAATTACACATTGTTAAGACTTTTAGCGTTTTGATAATCAATTTTGAAAAAATCCCTTATTTCTAATAAATTTTATTTTCAACAGTTAAAATATATCATTTTTGCCCTTCCATGGTCTATGCGAAAAAATAAATTATAAACCCTTACGTATTTTTATTCCATTATTGTATTAATAAACAGATAGAAAAAATTTTAATTTCGTGAAGAGTAAGAATGTTGATTTTAGGTACCATTAACACAAAATTAAAAATTGCAAAAGTGTGCAAAGTGTTTCACTTGAACATTGTTTTTATTTTCTATAGATAAAACCGATCACCCGTTGAAGTTGTAATTAATTTTAGATTTTGACGTAAATATCATGAACCATTTATTTCTAATATAATTAACGTTTTCTACAAAAATAGTGAAGAAACTATAATATAAATTATTATAAGCACCCTGTAGTATTCTTTCAAGAGAATGCTCTCGACAAAGGTTTTAGCTTTTTGGCAATTAAAACAACATCACGAATTTATTTGTATAAAAGTTGGAAATCTGTAAAACATTATTGATGTACTTCCCCGGAAAAAAAGTTTAACTTGTGTTTATTTCTCTGTGTTTTCTATTAAAATGTTCCAAATTAAAATTGACCAGATTTTGCAATGTAGTATTGAAAACAAATTAATTTTTAAATAAAAATAAATTATTTCTTCCACAATAAGTTATTGTTACTTTTTGGGTATTATGAACGGGTAATATTGGTAGGACGTTTTGACGGACGTTATGCTTGATGTTTCTATGTAAAGACGTTTTAATGCAGGAATAATTATCTAATTTTTTCACCTTATGTATTAAAAAATTATTCTTGCGCAGAAACGTTTTTCATTTAAATATTGACGTTTTCAAAATGTTTAATGCAGTAGTAATATTGTTACATGCAAGTGAAAAATGTTCACTGTACTTTTATAAATTTTAAATCAATTTATACACTTATTATAGTAATGAATAAAATGACAAAATATTTTGTTTTGATTCAACAATTAAAGAGGTAAAATGTTATTGAATCTTGTTAAAAAATTAAATTCCACATCATAACAAAACATTATAGATTTGTCAATAAATATAGGTAGCAAATATCACATACTTCAGATTCTGATGTACCTATAAATTAATAATTATACGCTTACATACAATTTAATAAATTTATTTATTATTATTGATTTGAGCAACATCCTTCTCTGTAATTTATAAATTATGAGTGCATTAATTAAATAAATTATAGTACTACTAGCCTACTCTACCCTACAAGTATAGAACCTAGTAACTCGGGTTTTTTTTAGCGATTTTCTTAACAAGAATATCGGTTTCTTGGGTATTAATATGAGATATGTACTTAGTATTTGTATTAATGGTAATGTATAAATACTCAAAAAATTACTAAATTTTTTAAGAAAAACGACATCAAAAACTCAAATTTTAAGTTTTTTATTTGTAATTAAACTGGCTTTGAATATTTATAATAGAATTTTGTAACAGTAATTTTTATTAATTACTTCTATGACACCAGAAGAAAAACCTGTGCAAAAAGTTTTAAAATTATATACTTATGTTACAGTGAATGTAGGAAATTCAGTGATTGTATGTAATTACCAACCATTTTGCACTTTCACAGATTAAATCCGCGAAAGTAAGAAATGAAGCGTAAAGAACTAATAAATTTTCAGATTCCCTAGAGATTCCCGAAAAATCACTAGTTATTTTACACAATTACTATAATGCGCTATTATTATAGGGGAGTAATAGGGGAGATTAATTTATTATTACCTACAATAAATTTAAAATCTATAATTTCAATCATTAATTTTAATGAACTGTGTCATTTAGAAGTGGAGAGTTTTTCATTCTTCCATAAAAAAGCATTTTTTAGAACCCTGTTTCGTTTTTGTAGATAGTATAGTACTGATGGTAATTATTTCTAAAATAACTAATTCCCTTTTTTTAGGTTACTACAAAAATTTTGCCAGATGATCAAAGGTATCGGAGCTTTTAGATTGCGTACAGCACCATTTTAAACTGGATGTAATTTTTAATAATAAGATTTACTGATTTTATAAAATCACTAGTGAAAGTGGGTTTTAAAAAATGAAACCTACTTAACTAATCTTTTTAACGAATATGTAAAATAACTAGGGATAGTATAAAATCACCGTTTTTGAACTTTTACTGTAACATTATACAATTACCCAGACAAGCGGTCTATCAGCCACTGTACCTCATATACGTGAATTATTTGGAAACTCCTTTCGGCATGGAATGAACCCGATTGGTGAGTATAACTGGAAGATTTCAGATATGCCTGGAACCTGGATAAGAGTAATTCTTGTTATTATTGTGGGATAACTGGATATATCATTATAATTATGAACCAAAACTAACCAAAACCGAATTTTTATGAATAAGTGAAATAAATGCTGTATAGATCAGTGGCGGATTATCGCACACGTGCCCATGGGGAATCCAAATATTGGGGGTCTCAAAGTTTGTTCATTTGTGTAGTAGAACTGTAAATTTAAAATTTTCTATCGCCGAATTTGTAATGATCATGCAAAATTTGTTTGTGTTAAACACAAGCTAAATTATTAGCCAACTATTGGAATTACAAGAAGTTAAGAAGAGAAAGAAAAAAATCGTCAATTTGATGAAGAAGAAACTGCGCTGGCAAAGAGAAAATAATAATAATATTTTATGGTGAATATACACTACATAATTTGGAACACATTTATACCTGAAATTAATTCTCGAAGCACCGTTTACGACCATGTTATGCATGATTTTGAAATCATAATTTGGATGAAAATGCATTATTTGACGAATACATTAAAACGTAAAAACCATTTAAAAATTTTTTTTACTATACCCATATGAAATGCAACAGTCGAACGTTCGTTTTCGGTGTTGAAGAGAGTGAAAAGCTATTTACACAATTCTTTGGGTAATTTACATTTAACAGATTTATCTCCCATGTTTATCAAAAATGACAGTACAATAATTATTAAGTTATGATAATTTAATTGATAAATTTTTAATTTTCTATATAAATGGTCAGTATTTTAAATTGAGCACTCACGAAAGGATTATGATATAAGAGAATCATTAAAATTCGGCGATAAGGAGAGAATTACACTATAATGAGATTAGTCAGTCAGTCAGGTAGTCAATTCTTACCACGATTAGATGACTAGATTGTAGAGTGCATTCATGGTAGTGTCCCTGTATCTGAGATTTGCCGGGTACTCACTAAAAATATCCCCCTAGACCGGTGCTACTCGACAAAGTGTGCTACTAGCGAGGGGGTGGATCTCAATGTGTACTCGACTCTGTGATATTTGCGTTTTTTAATTAATTACTAGCTATAATTTTTAAACAATTATTAACTTAATCCTAAATAAATTACTTAATCCTAAAGGATTATTAACTTAGAGTACGTACACATCAGATACTTGCAGTGCCCAATTTATGGCCGCCCACTGCAACTTATTGTACTGACCAAAATAACAAATAATACTAACCAATTAATGATAAAAATACTGACCAAAAAATTAATTGTCATAACTAAGTACAAATGTTACATAATGTGATTTTAATGTCAAAATGTATGTGCTTTTCTTTATGATTTTGGTATTTTAGGTAAAGTTTTTTGTTGTACGATAATTTTAAGTTATGGAAATATTTTATGGCATTATGATTTAAACGTTTATTTGATTTATTACTTATTTTATTTTTCGTTATAATTATTGTGTGATTATAAATAAATTTTTTGAAAACAAAATGTAAAGGGCATCAATAGGATTTGCGCTTGTATGTCACCAATAGCTTAATCCGCCACTGGTATAGATTAATAATAATAAAAGTAAATGCTAACAAAATTAGACAATTTTGTAAGGAATCACCTACAGAATATTTACTTTTCAAAAATGTAGAAGCTGGAGATATTCAAAGCTGTATATTTTAAATTTGTACTTGTTATTCAAGAACAATACTATTACTTGGATGACTTCCTGCCGTCGCCGTCGGCATCGCCGACCAAGAATAACAAAGTTTATAGGTAAAGAAATTCCTTACTTTGAGTAAGTTTTAACAATAATAAAACAATAGCATCAAGTTTGTTTAATTTTTGATTATTTTCGTGACGTTACCTCAAATAGCATAATTTAAAATTAGAAATTTCTGTCCCTGAAACCCACCCCTTTTAAGAATTTAAATTAAAATAAACAAACTAAACAAAATATTAAAATAATGAATTTTAACTGTTAAGTAAAAAATACATACTTACATAGAAAAATAATATTTAAAAAACAATAAAAGCAACAAATATTGACATTTAACAAGATTGGACTTAGAATATTTGAATAAATAAGAAAATGAATTTTGAAAAAATTACGTTATAAAAATGATAAAAATTTAAAATAAAAACTTTGTAATACGAAATAAAAGCCTTTATTTCACAATTATTATTGATCATCAGTCGTATTTAACATAAGAAAAACGTAAAAATAAGATAAAAGCAAGAAAATATACCGAACAAAATTGAAAAAATAACTGTTTTTTATTAAAATTAAAAAACCAAGAAATTTAAAAAATTGCTAAAAATATTTTAGCAAAACAGCCTAAATATTCATATTTTGAAGAATACTAATAGCGAGTCATTAAATATGGTTTTGTCCATGTGGCTCTATGTTCAATATAATTGTACACCTGTTCATAAAAAAATCGATTTTAGAAAGTTCCCACCTTTGTTCACATGTTGAATTTTGATACAATATAATACACTCCTAGATTCTTTATTAAAAGGATATATTTCTTGGTGGCATTGATGTTTCAAAAAATGTTATTTATTATATTGTATTTTTGTAATTCTTTGTACAGCTTCACTAGCAACATTTCAATCTGCTTTTGCTTTTAAACCTTGTTTAAATCAATCATAGGAATAATAAAATAATTCAATTAATAATTTAATTAATAAGAATATACCAGAATTTCAATTTCAATTTGTTAACTAATCTTTTTACGAAAAACCTACCATATTAATATTTATGGTATAGAGTTATTATTACATTAAAATTGTAAAATTATATTGATTTATTGCATTAATTCCTAATCCAGTGTTAAGCACCAGATTCTTTTTCTGAGACAGCTAGCATTAGGGCCGTCCTAAGATATGCGACGCCTCTGAGCTGCTAAAATTAATGCGCTTCTCTTCATAAGAAAACACACAAATACAAATAGTAAAAGTCAATTTATTACTATTCACTAAACAAAACATTAAATTCATACAAAATTAAAAAAAGATATATAAACACAAACAAACTTTAAAGTAAACAAAAAGCAAAAGTTGTTAAATAAATTATTCTCTAAATAAAAATTTTCCCCGTGACCGTGGAGAACCTTTGAGGTGGTGATAAAGAATCCTTTTCTAAGACAAATTTTCAGATAAAATTTTTGTTCAAGTCTAAACCATTGGAGCAATTTAAATAAAAATTTTTTTTTAATTAAATAAAATGCCCCATGAGGGCATTTAAAGCAATTTTTTGAATTTCTGATTTCAAACGGCCATAACTCCGATATTATTTATTTTTTAGGCTTAATGGATTAGAACTTTTTTAAAGATCATTCGCTTATCTACAAATTCGGGTATAATCTCTTATCTTCTAGAAGCAACGGATTTCGAGTTATAAATTAAATTAAGCGAAAAATGTTAAAATAAATTCAGGTTTTATTTTTTTTTTACTTTTATTGCAAACTCCGTATCTCTTAAACGAAACTTCTTAGAAAAAAACTGACGGTTTAAGCCGGATAGGGAACTTAACGAGCTACAATTTCGGTCAAATAAATTTTTTTTCAGAACCAACCGTTTTCACAGAAATTCTAAAAATAATGAACAAGGAACAAGGTAAAAAAAATAGATTTTGTAACAAAAATAAACAGTGTTTTTTAGCACCACCTCAAAGGTTCTCCACGGTCACGGGAACACCCGGTATAAAATACTCTTATAATTTAATTTGCTCTTTCTCAAAAAAGATTTTAAATAAGTTTTTATCCTTTTTAGGAATGATAAAGATCAAAATAAAAATTTCCGCTCTCAAAAAGCTTGCGCCCCGGGGCTATAGCCCATTTAGGGCTGTGGTTAGGGTGGCCCTGGCTAGCATATGTGTACCATCAATATCTGCAGTATTATTTTATAAAGAAGAGTGCGTCTTTTTCTTTACAGTTTTTTGAAGAATTTATTTACACATTGCATAAGCAAGTAATATTACAATTAATATTAAAACTTCTAACTTTGTTAGCAAATAACACACTAGATGGCATTTGTATTCGTTTCAGGGTTAATAGCATGTATTTTTCAAAAAGCCGCTTTCAACTTTCTGATAGTGGTGCTCTCCTAGCAGAATTATGGTTAACCAAAATAGAGCACGCTGAACAGCTTTCATATCTAAAAGTTGCGTGAATTATACAATAGTGATCTGATAGTCATACTTATTACTTTTGCAGTTCTCTACATTTTCTCTTTACTTCTTACCATATCCTGCAACTGCTTTCTACCAACTTATACATTGCATCTATAGAAGTATACCAGTGTAAGTACAGATGGCACACAGAATACCATTAAAATTTAATGGTAATATTAAGAAGCTTTACCAACACTGTTGAAAAGTCGTTTCTGAATTTTTAAAGTATTCAAATTTAAACAGTAATTATTTAATTACTAATTAAGCTTAAAAATAATAGCTACTCGTAAAATAATATAATAATGCTAATAATATTTACACAAAGATTAAATAAAAGGTTTAATTTTAGAGATTTCATTTAATAATAATAAAATCAATTATCATGTTTCTGTAAAAATTAGAAATACCTATTTCTAAGGTATTAAAATAGTTTTATATTTACTTGCAGTTAAGATGATAAACAAAAATGCTTTTTTTACTTTTTTTTAAATTAGACCCCGTTATTTCCAAATGTATTAGAATACGTCTGCCAGTGGCGGCTTGTGGGGAAAAATTTTGGGTAGGCCAGCAATATTTTATAAATAGATAACATCTGCGGAATATGTGAATATTAAGTCATTTTATTTAAATAATAGAATTACTTACAGTTACTCGAAAAAGTATTCGGACGCTCCTATGTTAGCAATGTAAATTGTACTTGTTGAAAACTCTTTTTAGCATATAAAAATCGCTTCTAAAAAATACTTTTCAGACATTTTTTGTAGATAATTTCATTCCCTTCATTTTTGTTTTCAAACATTGCTTTATTCGTCGCCTCGTTTTCGATCGATAGTGACTTAAAGCAGTCTCAGTCAAGTTTAACATCTTACCGTTTTAAAAACAGATACCTTGAAAACTGGATAGATAGTGGAAAAGGCATCACCACCAAACTCTGGCCGATGCTTTGCCGAAAGAGCAAAATGTCGTTCTTCAACTAGATTCTCGTCTACAAGATTATCGTTAAGCTAACTATGACCTAGGCGGTCTCAGTCTGGGGTAAGCCTCCATCTTTGTAATCCCCTTAAAAAAATCCAGTTGATGTTCTACAATACGTCACCAACAGAAGACTTTATGCCGATCGAAAACTCGAATCCATCGAAAAGCACATCCATAAATTAACTGAAAAACTGTACTATAGCTGTAAATTTTCAGAAAACCCGCTTGCACTTCAATTAGGCCAATACCTGCCAGTGAAATTCTAAGTCACGGTCAACCCAAGAACATTCTCTTACAGATTTCTACCTAGCATGCTCTTAACCTAACATCTAACCACTTCTTTTCAGGAACGACAATACCATCAGAATCCGTTTTCATTCGCGCAAGTGGAATTCACAAAGGTTTTTTATTATTTTATATTCCCATAGTTTTCTTTTCTTGTTATCCTTTTTTAGAGTCAACCGATCCAGTCAAATTAGATTCGCGCTACGCACAGAAGACATCCATTTTCTCAAATCCCACCGCCAGTTTCCATCACCAGATGAGGAGATATGGGAATCACCACGGCTCTCCACAAATCATTAAAAATCTAAGATCTAAATGCATTGCCACTTGCAAGTTAATTCATACCTACCTGATCAAGAGAAATCTTTTTGGAGTAATTTCGAAACCATCGGTAGTGCGATAAAATCTTGCGCTGGGGATGCTAATTCTGCAATAGCCTTACGTTACTCTTTAGAGTATTTAATTATGAGAGGAGTTTGTTACGACCGAAAATCCACTTACACCAAATTTTTTGAATTATTAAAAATGTGGTTTGAGAAAAGTGAATCCAAAGTTTAACATAGTTAAATAATGCAGCGGGAAGTAGTACGTTATCTGTGACCACAGGTTTTTATTGATACAACCAAAGATTTTCTAGAATTTGTAAATGACATTAAAATAATACAATTAAACTGTGGGTAAACTTCAAACAATCGATATTAGTTTTAATAAAAATTTTTTATAGCGACGAAAATCTACTTGCTCGAAGTTGTATTTTAAATTAGATTTAGTTAATTATAGCCATAGTTTACTTAAAATCAGAGAGTTTTTTTTACAAATAGATTAATTTTTCAGTTTTACTTACTCTTCTAGAGCTCTAACTTCAGATATCTATCGTATAATAGGGAAATAATCAAACCTAACAAATGTTAAAATAATAAAATTTTTTAACTGTTAAGTAAAATACCACATAAAAACTTAAAAAATTCTAAAACTTTTTTAAGTTACTTTCTATGTATAATAGGGATGTTTTTAAAAAGTGGGCTGGTTTTTACTTCTTATGTACTTACCTTAATTTTTGTTATATTTTTAAATCTGTTGATTAGAGTGAATTTAAAATAATAAAACCTAACAAAATGTTAAAATAATAAATTTTAACTGTTAAGTAAATAATTACATACTACAAAGAAACATAATATTTAAAGAAACCAAAATAACAAAAATTCACATTGAACAGGGTTGAACTTAGAAAAATTCGAATAAACAAGAAATTAAATATTTAAATATTATGTTTCTTTGTAGTATGTAATTATTTACTTAACAGTTAAAATTTATTATTTTAACATTTTGTTAGGTTTTATTATTTTAACATCACATACTACTAAATACCACATAAATACTTAAAAAATTCTAAAAACTTTTTTAAGTTATTTTCTATTTTAGAGTGAATTTTTTTATGAAAAATAATAAAAACCCTAATTTAGATAAATTTTTAGACGTGACAATTAACGTTAGAACGTACAAACTGAAAATTCATTTGAACTGGTACTTTTATTTATAAATATTCTTCAAATTAACCATATACAAACATCCAATACTGTTTTTAGTCTTTTGTTATCAAAATTTGCTAATGATCCATAACTTTCGCCCTCGAATACCATAAATTTTAGTAGAAAATTTTTTAATTTGTGGACCTGAATACCATGCTCTTTTATAGTAGATATACTTTTTGAATTTTTTAATAAGATCAAACTATTATTTTATACAAGACAATAAAAATTCATTTTATCGATGACCGAAAAATTTTAATTTACGAGCAACACAGTGAAAAAGTGAAAACCTTCCAAGTAACTCTAAAATTCTGTTCTATTTAGGATTTAAAATTTTTATGATGTATGATAATAAAAATATTAAAATAAATATTTTGACTATATTTTTGTTTGTCTAAATTTCAGTAATTAACTTAAATAAATCACAGTCATATAATACATAAAACTGATGTTAAATATATTGATGTTGAAATTGAAAATTACACCCTTAACTTCCTGGTTTAAAGTTTGCGGTTGGATATTTCTAAAATTAATATCTGTTTTCGCTGCATGGTAGACACAATATTGTATAGCTTATTGTGTGAAAGTCATTATTCACTACGTACCTAATTACCATTAATGTCTTTACATACATAGTTCATAATATAGCTAGTTGGCTGCCTGTTTAGTTGCTTCGGATATCGAAAACTGACATAGTTTCAACCTGGTGCATGTGATAATTATCCAACGTGGAATTTGGGTGTCTGCTTAATCGTTACAGGATTATCCCTTTGCTGTTAAATTATTTATTTGATGCTTGCAAATCTCCATATTCTCTAGTATAACATTAATTTTAACAGAACTTAACGAAGAACGTTAAAAGATTTTAATTCTAATAAGAGTGTAAATTAAAATTTGTACTGAAGTATTCCATTAAAAATACTCTTTAAGAGTTTTGAATATTGACAGAAACAACTATAAAATACACAATATTTTCAATATTATATACGATATTTTAATGTCGGTTAAATAAATCTTCTCAAATTTCCTTTTGTGATACTATATCATCAGTTGCAACGCACGGTTGCAGCGAAAAATGGGGGAAATTTTCGAAAACTTCCTCTATGAAAATATTTCTTGCATAAAACTTCCAAAGTCGTAGCCTAAGGAAAGTTAATAAAAATATTTTCTGAAGGAAAGTTCCGAACTAAATTTTCTTGTATTTTGGGGCTGTTTTTGGTAACAGCTCGAATTCACAGAGAAACGATGATCCAGCACACAATCGAGGAATGTACTTCACTTGTGAAGTTTGCTATCACTAACATGCGTTTTACTCACCTTACTGTTTTCACTACGGCTGAACTCAACAGAGTCATTTAGATGTGGGGTATAAAGATACCCCACAGCTAAAATAGTTTAGGTATATAGATCTAAATATCACCTAAATATATATCCAAATACCTCAGATAATTAATCTGCAGTAACTTACAAACCAAAGTGATTAAGACCAACACGATTTTTACCGTAAATAATAAGATGTTAAACCGGAAAACAAAACAAAAATCAAACTACTAACACAAAAGGGCTCAATGATAGCATAAATTGTGGAGCAAAAAGCATATGTTTTGTACTAAAAACATAAATCGACAGACTAGAAAGAGAGAAACCGTCTAATCGCGCCAACTGTATTGCTGTGATCTAAAGTCTAAAAGCACTCTTTTGTCTTGGGGCTGAGAAATCGACCCTAAAAATGGATGAATTGCTGAAGCGACCAACAACATAAGAATGCAGAAAGCAACGAGAAACTACTGCATTAAAAATTCGTATAGATATCTCTAGTAGTATCATCATGACAAGGTTCAGAGCAAATGATTCCAGAGTAATAAGTCCCCCAATCGGATCTCCGGGAGGGACGGTTTTGAACGATGATGTCGTGAATAGAAATTTGCTATTGACATCAGGCACTATGAGATTGGGTACATGGAACGCAAATAGCCTGTATGTGCCAGAAAGATTATATGTATAATATCATGTTGGAAATGAAAAGACTGAACTTAGATGTGCTTGGCGTGAGCGATGTGAGATGGGCAGGAGCATGGTCGATAAACACATCTAAAGGAGTAATGTATTATTCAGGAATCAACGACATATACCACAGATATGGAGTGGGAATAATAATTTCTGTGAACAGGAAGCTAAATGAATCGATGATAAACTTTACTGCCCAGACAAAGTAGTAATGATACAGATAAGGACAACGACTGGTAATATGAACGTGATCCAGGTGTATGCGCTCATCGTGAATAAAGTAGAAGAAGAAGTTGAGGAATTTATTGCACAACTAAATGAAGTATTGAGAATCATAAAAAGCTGCAAAGTCACCATTGTGATGAGAGATTTTAACGCTAAAGTGGGTCAAATAAAAGTAAATGCTTGTACTAGCGAATTCGGCATAGCCGACAGAAATGAGAGAGGTGACAGACTGATCCAATTTTGCCAAGATCCCCAGTCAAGAGATCCCCGCAATCAAGTCTCCAGCCGATACAAAAAGAGAAATAGTAAGAAACCAAATAGACTTCATGACATTCACTCCGACCACAACCCTATAATAGCAGACATGCAAATAAAACTGAAAAAGGGCAATAATATAGATGTTGAACTCCTAAACAATGAAGCGATACAAAAATCTGTAACAAAACAAATTAGAGATAGGTTAACAAAAACAGTAACAAAAGAAAAGGAAGTGTATCAAGACGTAGACGCAACATGGAATGGAATCCAATCTACATTGGTGCCGGTAATTAATAATAACTTGATTAGGAAAAGAATAAAGAGAAAAACATGGATGAATGACAAGATCCTCGATCTAATACAGAAACGCTAAAAGTGTAAGAATAAAAATGAACAGCAATATAAAATCATACACATTAGAATTCAGAGACAGATAAGAATAGCAAAAGCAAAGTGGATTACCAAACAATGTGAAGAAATAGAGATACACGAAAAAAATTATGATAACCTTCACAAACATAAGAAGATTAAAGAAATAACGGGAGTTAGGAAGAACACGAATGCAAATCACGTAATCAAGAATGCGAAAGAGCGCATAGTAACGGATATGGAGGAAAAACTTAAAAGATAGAAAGAGTATATTCAGGAACTTTTTGACGATAAAAGATCAAAACGAACGCTATTGGTAGTTAAAGACGACAAACCCAAAATAATGAAACACGAATTAGAACATGCCTTAAAGAATATGAAGCCCAGAAAAGCAACTGGATCTGGTCAGATCTCTGCAGAAGTATTAAAACTATTCGATGAAAAGCTGTTAAACAACCTTGTTGCCCTCCTTAACACAATATATGACACAGGTATAATACTACAACAGTGGCTACCTTCAACTTTTATATTGATACCTAAGAAAGCAAGACCTAAAGAGTGTTCAGAGTACAGAACCATTGCACTCATGAGTCATGTACTCAAAATCTTCTTAAAAATAATACATAAGGGAATCTATAGAAGACTGGAAGAGAGATAAGTAATACCCAATTTGGTTTCCGAGAAGGTCTGGGCACAAGAGAAGCACTCTTTGGAATTTATGTCTTTTTTCAGAGATGCCTGGATATGAATCAAGACGTGTTCGCGTGCTTTATCATTTTTCTAAAGACATTCGATACAGTTAAACACGACAAACTGCAACAACTACTCCTTCGAAAGAATATACTATAGATCGGATAGACACCAGAATAATCACAAACTTGTATTGGGGACAAAGTGCTAGCTTAAAAGTTGAGAATAAGTTGACAGATGAAGTGGAAATACGACGTGGCGTAAGACAGGGATGCATTCCGTCTCCGCTGCTTTTTAATACAGTGAAGCTATCTTTGAGACAGCTTTAACAGAGGAAACAATAGGTATAATCATAAATGGAGAAAATATCAGTAACATCAGATACGCCGATAACCAGTGGCTGATTTATACTTTTGCCGCCTAGGGGCTACTGGTAACTTACCGCCCACGCTTTTTAAAAAAAAATTTTTAAATTAAAAAGTTTAATTGACCATAAATATTGTTAGTCTACCTGCATAAATTTAATCAATTTTACAATAATTAAATGACGTATGAATACGCACTGGGGAAAAATAAAATACATTTAAAAAAAAACTAGCAAAGGTAGAAATAGAACCGTGGACCCACTGGTTCTTAGAGCCTAGCTCGTTTTTAGCTACGCTACGAAACTTATTGCTAATTATTTCACATCTTGTCTTCAAACTCTCTTCACAATATTTCAAAGTCGACTTTCTCGAAAATCTCTGGCCATCTGGCCTTACGGCTTTAGAGAGTTCTTATTGGAAGGCTGAACTTCCAGCACAATAAGTGGCAAAAATTACAAAAACGCGGAGGTCATATAATCTCCTTGTCAGATGATTGCAGTGTTTTACTTGATGTTAAATCGAGATAAAAGATCTCACCATAAAAGTTTTCCAGAACTTTCTGAGTACATTAGGTAAGATCGTTTTATTTTCTGTCCATTGATTAAGCTAGTTTCAAACATAGTTTGAGTTAGATAGTGATGTTGTCCCGCAATGGATCTTTTGGAGCGGCTAAAATCTAATTTGGAAATGTCTTGATTTATTCCATTTTTTAGGACATGCTCTCGAGTGTTATCATTGATAGGCCAAAAAGTAGGGTCATAAACCATAGCGTTGCAATCAAGTTTAGAAAGTTTATCGTCATACATTTCAGAGTATTCCATAGTAATTGAGTTTGACCGAAGCATTGTATTAGAAAAAACTTCATTGCCGACCAGTTCACAAAGTTAAGCTCAGTGTTGGAATCATTAAAATCATCCTCCTGCTGTTCATTGACTGGCATTTAATTTCAATGTTTTTTACAATTTCTACCTCATTAGGAGGTGTTATAGTTGGGTGTAATTCGTTTGAAGGCAAGTCTTTTGTTTGTTCACATTTTTGGATTTCCGCGTTAGTTTTGCTATCAGATGATCCATTTCCAGTGTTGGGTTTCAAAAAAATAATGAAATATTTTTACAGTCTTCTTTACTACTTCCTCTACCTTTTCTCTCTTTTCCAATTTTGCTTTTCTATAAGCAACACCACTTAAGCGTTTCCTTCCGTTGCTCATAGCTTTTGATATAGGTATTGATGTAGTAATCTAGTAATTGATGGAAACCAAATTTGTGTCAGATGTCTTTTTTTGATTGAATTTTAAATAATATTTTCTAAGTTGTTATTAGTTTATTCTAATCAGAAAAATAAGTTATAAACAATAACAAATAGTATGTACAAAATAATAATAAACGTACTTACAATTCTTGCCTTTAGTTTATAACGAAGCTCCCGAAAACTGACAATATTAAAACAACGAAAATGGTAAAGTTATATAATAAAAAAAAAACGTTTATAGATAGTTTATTTATTTTATTTTAACCAATTAATTGAAATAGTACTTATCCGTCTAATAAGCCTAATTATCCATTAGGTTTTTTTCAGATGAATGATCTTTTGGTGTTTTTGCAAAAATTTGCCGCCCCTGTATTTTGCCGCTCTGGGATACAGCCCCTATAGCCCTATAGAGAGAAATTTACATAAATGTGAAAAAAACTAATTGCATGGTAATCACTAAGTCACATAACCAACAATTTCAACTCTATATGAACAACGCTGTAATTGAAAGAATTGGCTCTTGCAAGTACCTGGGAACTACGCTGTAACAAACGGGAGATCAGGCAACTGAAATAAGAACAAGAATAGAGATATTAAGATCGGCGTTCGTGAAAATAAAAGCATTTCTTTGCAACCGAGATATCAGATTGAAACTGCGAAGGAGAATACTTTGCTGCTACGTGTTCTCCACTCTACTGTACGGAGTAGAAGCGGCTCTCAAACAACTTCAAATAAAAAGATTGGTAGCATTCGTGATGTGCTGGTATCGCAGAATGTGGCGTATACCGTAGAAGGATAGAGTCACTAACGTCGAGGGAAAATGACTAAGGATTGTAAAATTGTAACATCTATTAAGAGAAGAAAGTTTGAATACCTGGAATATGTTATACAAGACCTAAAATATGCCCTCTTACGTCTCATTATGCAGGGCAAGATAAAGGGGAAGAGAAGCGTTGGTAGGCGTCGAACATCGTGGCCGTTTGGCTGCAGCAGTGCGGAATTATTCAGAGCAGCTGTCAACAAGGTGAAGATAGTCATGATGATGTTGAACCTCCGATAGGGAAAGGACTACAAGAAGAAGAAAGTCTTAGTTCCATCTTTGATCCAAACATCTAACAAGGTTAGCACCTTACCGAATGTTGTCATTATTCAAGTGCTATCACTACACGAGTGACAAGTGTAAACTTGGTACATTAATGATAATATATAAAGTCCTAATTAAGACAAAGAAGTAGAAGAAGAAAAATAAATAGAATAAAAAGTAATCAAAAATCCCTACTGCACTGATTTAACGTTGCTATGCAGGTTTTTCTGGCTAAGGCGTTAAACAAGAATTTAAATTGTAGAAGCTCAATTAATTCGATCTAATTCCAATTAAGATAATATCACAAGTCTTAGAAACCAAGATTATAAAGCTAGTGTTAGGAAATTGTTCTAACGTTTAAAAATAACTAAAATTTTATAGTTATCACAAAACTTTTTAATCGATAATTAGTTTCAATGATGTTAATATTTCAAACTGTTGTCTGAATTAATATAATATGCCTTTAAACTTACAGAAGTTATAATTAAATGTACTTGCAAGGAATTTAATGCAAGATTTATAAAAAAAAACAGTGTACAGGTTGTTACAATTAGCGATAAAATAGCATGTTTTGTTCACGGTTTGAGGTAAGATATAGTTATTTATATAGTTATGATAACAAAGTATTACTTTATTATAACTTTTAAGTTAGACAAAGTTGCACTTTCTGTAACTAGTTACGTAATATATTTCATTACCCAACTAGTTATGTAAAAACAAGTTTTAACTACAGCTGAATTTATTCCAATTATTATTAATTATAATAAAATTATACTATTAATGTAAATTCAAAATCTACTAAATTTAAATATACAACTATAATTTTAGGAAGTGCGGAAGATATATTATAAATATTAGTTTAATTTTATAAAATACTCTAAGCATAGTACTTCCGCACAGTGCAAGAGTGTTCCTCCCACCTTAATCCTCATCGATTGCTATACTTTGTTCGTTGATTACTGTTTTTCATAAAATTATTAATTTCATCTAACACTTTTGCATAATTAAAGATGAATGGTAGACGCTGTATTTCTAACTCATTAGTCTTCCTCAGTACCGTATACAATCCATCCATAATACAAAAATGATAATGGAAAACTGTTCAAAATTATGTAGCATGCATTCTTATAAATGTGCGAACTTTGATGATATGATTAATTTTATTGTTTATTTAATTGTTAGTTGTAATTTGTTCGACTCTTGTGTTTGCAAAAAGTTGGAAGCTAAAACTTCTTCGTCGTAGAAAATGTATACCAGTTGAATAAAATATAATTATGCTGGTTAAATAAATAGCTATTGTTCGTGTTTTAAAATATCATGAAAATCAAACAATGTGTTTACGTTTTTGAATGTTCATATTATGCTACTGTAATTTTCACAAAAATACAGGGTGATAAGTTATATGTTTTTAAACGTTGACGGCTTTCTATGTGTGGTACATGTGACAATTCTACACCTGTTAAATTATAAATCTGAAAAAAATTTACATTTAGAAAAAAATTAAACATTTTAGAGGAAGACATAAACATTATTTTAAATCTGTGGGTATCTATTCCATTTTGCAGTAAAACGTTTTCAGTGGCTAACCGCATTGTATAATCTTTTACTACTTAATCTTTTCAAACTACCGTTTGTGTTGTAAATATTACTGTTACTTTACAATTTATTTTCTTTGGCTTGTCGGTTTCTAGGCTGATAAAATATAAAAATAACACGAGGTATATCTAAAATTAAATTTTTTAAACCATACGAAAACTTTACTTTATGCCATTCAATTGCCATTTCAACTTTATGCCATTCAAACTTATACCCCGATTCATAAAGCAGGTAAGCTAATATTTAATTCATGATTAAAATTTTACAATTAAATATCAGTGTTGTGAAACTTTTGCAATTGTCGGGTACACCTAGTATAACAATAACCATTGTTAATAACAAACTTAGTAAAACCGGGCATTCAAGTTTCAGTTTTAAATGCTTCACAATCACTTACAAGCAACAAATAATTACAAAGTCTATCAATCAAAATATTGCTATGGCTAAAATTATAAGGCAGGCAGAAGAAGTCAGGACAACCCGCGTAGTCCGGAGAAGTTTAGGATAATTTTGAGAAGTCCGAAGAAGTCTGAGGTAATCTTGGGAACTCAGAGGTGCGGTACCGGAGTACTGTAAAAGTAAAAGCATAAATAATAAGAAATAAGTGTAAAACTAAAAGAGAAAAGGTAGAATGAGAATCTGAAAAAGTCTCAAAAGGTTAAAGTAGTCCTAAACAGTCAAAAGTAGAAGTTAGTTTGGTGTACACCATTTACCTCAGTGTTTACTCCTCTGAAAGAAGAATTAATTTTTTTAAGCACTCCCATAAAGTAATATGTTATTATTTAATGCTACTAATTAAATATTAAAACTGAAAGTTAAAATTTAGAATAGTAGTTGGTGATATATGTGTTGAAAGTAGATTTTAATCAAAGACGTGGGACAAGCAGAACGCCGATTGGTCTGATCACGTACACTGCAATATGTATATACTGTAGAAAATTTTTGATATTAACTTTACAATAAACCTATTTTTCAGTTTTAAATTAAACTTCAAAACATTCTTTAACGTTAAGTTAATTAACATTTTGTGTATTAAATATTTTTCAAAATCAATAATTTTTATTTTAATTGGTGTTTTATTTTTCTTCAATTTATAGGATTATACTACTTTATTTTAAACTTGAAAAAGGAAATTTTTTGTTCAAAATAATTAATGGAAAATGAATGGAGTTCTTGGGTATGTGGACAAAATAACACTACAATGTTTACATACCCAAGAACTTCACCATGTTCCATACTTTATTTTAATTTAAATAAAATATATTATATTTTATTTACTTAAGTGTTTCTATAATTTGAAACTTTTTCAATACTTTTCAGATTACAATAAAGCCCCGATTGGTTCGGTAATAAAGGAATAATAATCTTTATTTGAATTTATAAATAAAATTTGATTTATATGAGTATTTGTTTTGCTGCTGCCTGGTAATCTTTTTACATATTAATTTAACTAGATTGCTTAAGTACTGCGGTATTAAAGCCGCGCTGACCCGTTACTCTCTTTAGTCTTCTAAATTTTTAGAATGGTAAAGTAAACTGTAAACATTCTAAGGAGCCAGATTGATTACATCATGGTGAAGAAAAGAATCAGAAATAGTATTTTTTTTCAAGTACAGACATATCCTGGGACAGATATTTCAAGCGATCATAACCCGATAGTTGCCCATTTACGATAAAGCTAAAGCTAAAGAATTCCACACAGAAAACCCTATAAAAGGGCTAATATGGAGCTCTTGAACGACTAAGACATCAGAATTGCAGTACAGAAAAAACTAAACAACAAATTGCACAATTTAAAAAAGAATACAAGAGTACATATAGCGACAGATGCGAGTGGCCTTGAAACGGTTGAATCGAAGAAGAGTATTTTGACTACAACTACGAACAACCACCTGAAATCAAGAAAAACCAACCAGACTGACAATATATTGGAATTGATGAAGAAGCGAAGACTTGCCAAGAACAGACACGTAGAAGAATACAGAAGAATAAACAAGACGATTAAAAGAAATATACAAAAAGCAAAGAAGCAATCGATAAGAAATCAGTGTATCGAAATGAATAACCTAGAAGCAAAACATGACACGTTTAATCTTGACAAAAAAATAAACAAGGTTGAACAGGAAACCAAGTTAACCAATGATAACAAACGAACTAGGCCAAATAAATTGCACTAAAACCACAAAAAGTCAGGCTATATGGGTACGTTGAAGAGTTATTTTACGACGACCGACCAGAGTTGGAAACAGATGGACACGTCAATGACGATCTCCCTACATTATTAAAATGTCCGCACGAGCCGGTTGTGCGTATTTTGACTCTGTGAGTTTTTTTAATAAAATTTTTAAGATAGATTTTGATGCGAGCGTTTGGTAATTGCGTTAAAAATTGTAAACGTTTGGAATTTGAATTATTAACATTTATTTTGGTCAGATCTGACGCTACGAAGAAATTGTATTCTAGTAGTGAATTAAAATTATTTTCTTATTAAAGTGGATGATTAACTTTTGAATAAATAGTTTTACTTTATTATGGAAGCTATTGATTTTAATTACATTTGGATATAAATTTAAAATTTAAATTTGTATAACCAACTTGTGCGTTAGAAGATACCGCGTTTGGGTGATAAGTGAATATTGAAGGTTCGATACTTGAAACAAAATAAAATTTTTAATTTTGGAATCAATGCGATTTTCAAGTTTTGGCAAAGAAGAATTTTGTTAAAAAGAATTGCTGATAATTTTGAAGAGAACCCACCCTGAGATACGACTGTCTTAACTCTAGCAATTGAGGCCTAGTTCGAAGCACTTTGAAATGCTTGAGTCTTTAGTACTTTACTAAAAAAACTATTGCACTATATTCATCCCCATTGCCAAAATACCAAATTCAAAGAAGGGCAAAGACTTTAGATTGACTAGTTTGATGAGCCATATGTTTAAAATATTCTTAAAGATTATCTACAACAGTAATTTTTGGAGATTTGAGTAAAACGTTGATGACACACAGTTTGGCTTCCGAAATGAACTAGGCACCAGAGAGGCCTTGTTTTACATACAGGTTTTGGCACAAAACTGTTTTGCGAAAAGCGAAAAGATCGTTTCATCAATTTCGATAAGATCTTCGGCGTGCAAAATTGCTTCTGTAAAAGATGAGAATCCAAAATTTTAGTTAAAATTAAATGATATGTTGATTTGTTGATTAGTTCTAAAACAAAAACAGATTTTAGTTACAAAAATTATTTCAAAATAAAAATTGAAAATTTGTTGAATTCACACAATTTATTTAGAAGAAAGATATTTTAGACTACAGAATTTTCAATGGGAGGACAATAGAAGTTAATGACGAGTAAAGGCTGAAAATGATAAATCAATTAAGGCTTAAAAAATTATAAAAAGTTTAAAAGTGTTTGAAGACAATAATAAAACAAAAAGTGCAGCAATAAAATTTGCAGCAATACTGCGTAAAGGAGAATTTGTGAGGCATTGCGGTATGAACGAGCAAACGAGAAAGTCGTTTAAGTATTTGTAGTTCTAATAAAATTTAGACATTGATATAATTTAGAAGTTAAAATTTGATTATAATAAAATACCGCAATCAAAAGTGATATGAAAGTGATAACACCTTACTTGAAATGGATGATGAATCACATGAATGAAAAAAATGATCAAACATGGACAGTAGCGAGAAAACCAGATGCGAGTAACCAAAAATCCACAATCAACGTTTAACAACATATGGTGAGAAAAAAGTGCACGTACGTTATTAAAACTTTAACAACAAAAACCGTAAAGTTAAAATTTTAAATATTTTGTTTGTCATTCAGTTATAATTTTCTAGCACGTTAAAATAATTACGAATTAAATATTAGAAAATTAAAACTAACTGCAAATTTGTGAATTATTAATTTATCTTATGCAAGAATAAGTCTAAAAACATCGACTACATTTGAATTTAATAAATCTTGAATAGCGATAAAATTTAATTTTGAAATTTAATAATTATGCTTTTAAATATAAAAAAAATTTGCATTAACACATATCATTGAATTTTATTGCAATTAAGATAGTACCATGGTACTATTAGAGTACCATAATAATCTCTAATAGTACCATGGATAGTACCACAGATACCACAAGAGTCAAATGTGTGTTCTGTGTTATTTGACTTCCGTAGTATTTATGTTTGGCAACGCCGCGTAAAAGCAAACGAGATAGAAACGTCAAAGTCAAAGTCAAAATTTAAAAATCATTCAAATTTTTTATAATTATTAAATCTTACAGGCAGGTTTAAATTTCGCGCGGATCATAAGTTATAACCTATAAAATAATATCTGACCGCATTGCCAAATGTACTTAACATCGTAGATTTTTGGTAATTATTTGCTAATTACTCTTCTCACAGTCTCTGAACCTCGATTTGTGAGTAACCAAAATGTTCATCAATTTTTTTCTGTTCGTTGATAGCATTTTCATTCAAATCTGAACGGTACTTTTTGTGAAATAGAATGAAATCTGTGATTTCCCATAAGGATCAATGCTAAAGGCAAAATTTTTTTTATATTCGTATCTTTTTTCAGGTTCTCTGCAGCTCTTTAAAAATGTAACTGGTTCATTATCATATTATAATGTACTAATATGCCAAATTTCATTAAATTCTGAACGGTAATTCTATAACCGATGGTACTACCTTAAGGTAAAATAATCAAAAGAGTTTCATTCTCAAATAATCTGTGCGCTCCAGCTAAATTAACAAGAGGGTAGAAATTTCATAATTTTATAAGGTTGAGGGCATGGCAACATATACGTATACGTTTAAATCAAAAAAGTATCGAGCAAGTAGAAAAATTCAAATACCTGGGCTGCATGCTAAATGAAAAACTGGATACTGACCAAGAACTAAAGATAAGAATAGAAATTGTAAGAGCAGGTTTCATGACGATGAAGACATTATTGTGTAATAAAGATTTAGAGTTTGACCTACGGTACAGATTCATGAAATGCTACGTACGGCCCCTGCTAATGTATGGTGTAGAGAATTGGACACTTAAAATGGACATTTAAGATGTGGACTCTGAGAAGAATTTTTTGGATACCGTGGACGGACCGCGTGACTAACAAGGTGGTGCTTCGTCGAGTGGGTTGCTTGAGATAAAGAGACAAAAAACGTCATATCTTGGACATGTGTTTCGACATGAGCGGTATCATCTACTCTGCATCATCATAGAGGGAAAGATCGGGAGAAAACGAGGCCTGGAAAAGATAAAAAAACATCAGGAAATGAACGGAGATGAATTTCGAAACGTTGATTGCATTATGGATAAGGATCGAGATACTTTTGCTGAAGTTGTCGCCAACCTTCGATAGGAGATGGGCACCTGAAGAAGAAGAAGAAGAAGAATAATAGAAGTGAACTAATCGATAAGGAACGACAGACAGAAATATTTTTTATCCAGTAAAAAATTCCCCATCACTCTAAAAAGAATGCTAAAGAGCCAAAGTAAATCAATAAACCATTTTGCATTTGAGTTAATCTGTAAAACCTAATTATTCTCAGTAGGCTACATAGTTATTATTTATCGAGTAAACGTAACAATGAACGTAAAGCTTAACGTGGAATACAAACCACAAATAAAGCAAAAAGTGTTTTATTATTTTGTAATTCACAGAAATTTGTCAATTTGATCGAATTTTAACCAAAGCAATGGGTAGGTTAGTAGTAAAAGTATTAAAAAGATTAATGATAACTTCCGTAGACACTGACTAGGACAAAGTAACAAAGAAAGCAATTCCATTTAAGAAAGATAAGGTTATCTTATTTTTATTTTCTAAATGACAATCTCTATTAATTAGGGTCTTTTAAATTTTCTAAACACCCCAGTATCATATAAAACATACATGCGAATATCCATTAGTAATTCCATCTCCACTAACTTGGTGCCAACATACTGAACCTCTATTTATGTAGCAATATCACTAATGCGGACCAGTTTAAATGTGGAAGTCAAAACTTTGTATACCAAATGAGCATAGCGAACAAGTTCCGAAAGGTCGATCATATTCACAGTGTTTGTATACTAACTGGTTATGTTCTACAGACCATTTATTTTGGGCATATGTAATAACGAACTGGATTATTGTGAAATGCTAAAGTCGATTTGAATTTGGACAGCGGTTTTGTAGATTTCAAGCATTTTCAGAGTTAATTACATTTATTGCAGCTTTTATTTTTACTAATATGTCAAAAATTATATAATCAACAAGCTACTAAATTTACTATATCCTAAAGTTTTTTTTTATTGCGTTTTCAACTATGTTATTAGTAATAGAATGCCACAAAGTAAGTAATTTGTGATATTATTTAAATTTTTAACTGGTACATTTCCGTTTTAATTATTTAATATCTAATAATTTGTATTGAGTGGTAGAGCTTTATCATTGCACAAGCGCAAAAGGCATTCCAGGAGGTTTTATTGAACTCAAAGCTCTTGTTACTTATTTATAGGTAATTCGCCAACTATTAATTTTAATTGCTTAATAAGTTTAGTTGTGGTATCTTTATGGGTTGCGGTGTGGAAAATGATTCGTTTTTAAAAATTAAACAGAAAAATAATTATAAATGTAGTTTTCAAATCGACGTATAACAACAAAGCTAACAATACGCTTTTATTTGAGTTTTTATAAACTACACCAATTGCAAAGCGCGTGTACTCTTATTAATTAAAACAATAAATTTAGATAAAAAATTTATGTTTAAATGAATTTAAATTTCATACATTTTATAAATTTTTACAAATACTAATATTTTAATTAATAGTAGATACAGGAAGTAAGGAAGTAAACTATGACTTGCATCGAAACTATTCAAATCGAATCATATATCTCCATAAGATCACAGTCATTTACCACATGGGATTTTGCAACTCAAACCGAAACATCACAAATCCATGCTACAAATCGAAACCCTAATCTCTAAAAGTTCTCATCGAAACTACTAGTAGTGCTACTGTTATGGCCACCGAACGAAGAACTATTTTGTATGGTTTTAAAAATAATTTTTACTTCTGAAAAACTGTGTTAAATATTTTTCATTTTCGGCTTCCAACAATCAATTTCATTTTAATTTTTTGACATTTTTGAACTATCAACAAAGTTGTTACTTTTCGGGAGCAGACAAGTAAAAACCACACGATTTAAGAAAATAGAATGAAGTACGATCTGGCAAAGCATGAAAACGGTGAAAATTTATTTAAAAACTGATGGAATTCTTTAAAGTTTGTAGTTTTTAGTTGACTCAACAATTATTGTGATTTTAATCAAAAAATTCGAACAAAAAAGTCAAAATAATAAAACCTAACAAAATGTTAAAATAATAAATTTTAACTGTTAAGTAAATAATTACATACTACAAAGAAACATAATATTTAAAGAAACCAAAATGACAATAATTCACATTTAACAGGGTTGAACTTAGAATATTTGAATAAACAAGAAAATAGAAATCTGAAAAAATTACGCTATAGAAATGATAAAAATTACTTAAAATTAAAAAACTCTGTAACATAATATAAAGGCCTTTATTTCACGATTATTTCCGATCATCAGTTATGTATAACAGTAAAAATAACAAGAAGTAAGATCAAATATACCAAACAAAATTGAAAAAAATTTTAAAAATTAAAAATTAAGAAATTAACCAAACTTTAAATGTTGCGCTTACCAAATAACCAAACTGAACCACGCCATGTGTCTAAATGAAACCTTAGGTTAATTAAATGAAAATGGATCCTAAATCTCCTATACAAAGGAGGAGTTGAAGTAGAGACATACAATGCCATCTATCACTTCGAAAACTAAATTTAAAATAAAGTTTCAAATTTTTACCACGTTTTTGCATCCGAAGCACGTTTACTATAAAATAGAAAATAACTTAAAAAATACTTAAAAAATTCTAAAAACTTTTTTAAGTTATTTTCTATTTTATAAAAAAGTCAAATTTCTATCGGGAATACCGTAATTCTTACTCATAGTACCAGGTTAATCGTAAACATTGCTACCGAAATTATTTTTTATAATTGAGATTTATTCTAAGACGGTTATAACAATCGTGCAAAATCAATGTATGGCCTACACACAGCATCGTGCCTTTCCTGATTGGGTGTTGGAAATTATGGAAAAGAATCCAAACGAAAATTATTTTTAGTGATGAGGCCCATTTCCGACTGGGTGAAATTTGTTCAAAGTGATCTTAACCAAGTTACAGCGTTTGCGGACTGGAAATCGATATTGAAAACTCAATCATTGACAAAATAAAGGCTAAAAGTTTGCTATCGTTGAGATGATTAAAGAGAGTATGGAGTGACCGACATGCTATAGAAAGAATCACGGAAGATCGCACAAAACTTGAGCCCACAAGGTCATAAAGACAATCAAAGCTATGGAGTTGGAAGAGAAACATATAACACTCGTCAAATATTAAATATATGCTGTTGTGGTTCAAAGTGATTCGGACCCACTCTATGCATTTTAGAAGAATTCTTATTTTAATAATTTAGTTGTAAGATTATAGATTTTTGCTAGGTGGGGACGAATTGCATAAGATTTTATGCAAATATTATTTTGTGAATGATTTGAAGTATTTTAGTTGGATGTGGCCGCTGAGTTTTGAATAATTTGTGAGTTTGAGTATTGGATTTTGTTTTTAGAATTTCGGAAGTTTAATTTAAATTGAATATTAGAAATTACAACAAAGCCAACGAGGGGTCGCGAAGATCAGCATTCAATTGATAGTGGAGAATCACAAGCATTAAAATTTTATTTTTAATTATAAAATTTATTTTTGATTTAAGATTTTATTTAGAAGACAATTTATTTTTTTTTAAACCCACATCCTGATGCTGACCGTCGAATCTCTCGCATTGAGGGGTTATGCCGAGACACTTAAAGTACATGTGAAAATTCTCATTTTTTTGAAAGTATCACTGCAATGCATATATTGCTATGCTTCCAACTGTATAAATTGTAAAAATCTCACCTCTGCAGAAAAACGCTTCGCTGGAGTGCACACATCTTTTATTGCATGAGACTCTTCGTTTAAATAATGAAACAATTGAGATGAAAAAGTGTATTTTTTCTTGCGGGAAATGACAACTCTTCCTCTGCACATTGGTTATGAAAAATAACCCGCTTCTCTTCGGTGTAGAAAACCTTAAATGATGTTAAAGCTAACCGATTTGATGCGAAGCGCGGTTTGGTAAAACCTTTCTGGGCAAGTCCAGTTCTTCAGAAAGAAACACATAAAAATAAGAGATATTCATTTAACTTTATATCGGAGATCACAAAAAAATTCAATGGTGAATTGTGATCCCACAGATAACAATTATCGGTTTTTATGTCCTAAATGAGCATATGCAAAAAATTAATTACAAATAAACTCAAACAAGTTGTTCGGGCATCCGTAAATGATGCTGAAAGTGTTTTTTTTAACAATTTTCAATGTAACTAAAAAATTGAAGCAACTGCTTCTTCCAAAAATTCAAACCCTTAGATTAAACGTAATAAAAAAAACTACTCACTCTGATAGCTACGATGAGCTTACAAATCTCTACTTATACAAATAATACTTCTAACTCACGAGTCTGGCAGTATCAAGTTAAGTACAGCCACAATCTTCTTTCGCCCACAAACAGTTGGTGCTGCCACACACTCCTCCAAGGAACCTTCTGTGTCGAACCATCAAGACAATCGCAATCACGGCCAGGGAGCCACTTCAAAAATCCAATCCCACAGATGGTAATTGTTACTAAGATCAAGGTATACGTGATCGAATTAACTTCGTTCAAGTAATAAAATACCAAAATATTCGCAGCGGTGATAAAAGTAACATCGGTAAAATGGTAAAAAAAAGATAAAAAGGTGGTCAAAGGTAATAACAGATGGTAGAAATGGTGGTAAAAAAAGTCCTTCCTAACGAAATTGAAAATTACTTTAACTTGTACTTTACAAATCAAATTTCAAAAATGTCGCATTAATCTTGACCTTTACGATACAAAACCCAGCGTGCGCACTATTGAAGGCAGGGCCTGACTTTGTTTTGATTTTGTTACACAATAATATGCTCATAAGTTATAAATTTTAATTTTAGTGTAATAATATTTAATTTCTAATTTCTCGTTTTTATTTATTATTAAAATGTGCTAATAAATTTGTTGTTAAAATCACGGGTTAAAATATTTCATCACCATTAGGTTCCTGCATGGCACAAATGTTTCTGCGTATTTCGTTGCGCAGCTGTCTGGCTTATCAAATAAATTCGTCGTAGTGTCACTTTTTCCAATATCACCAAAGATATTCAAAATCTTTCAAATTTGCATTAATTACAACAACTTTTTATTTTTAATCAAAATCAATTTTAATCTCAAGATTATCATCAAAATCCTCAAATAAATTGAGAACGGAACGATCAATCGTCCGTTCTCTGTCTCCAACACGTTACCAACACCGTAACAAAATAAAATAATTTTCAAAATATTCTATCTACAAAACGTAACAAAATTTAACATTAAAACAAAATAAACTTAATAAAAAATAAAAACTTAAATAAAATAAAATTTTTATGGTTTCAAAACACGACAATATACATCGTATACAATAATAGTCTTTTGCACAATTAAAAGTTTAGGATTCTGGTAAAATATAACGTCGTCACTGTAACAAAAAAGAAGTAACGAAGCATTACATGTATGCAAGATTATACATTAATATTATATTTACATGCATTGTAATAAATTGTAATTGTAAATAGGTATGTATTGTAATTAATACATGTAATACATTCAAGAATTGGAATATTGTTAGTAAATAGGTAATTAATTTTATAATTTATTCAAATTCTATTTTTTAAGTCGAGACTTTCATATACTTTAAATATTCAATTGAACCACACGTAGTGGAAAGTCACCTATTGTGTAACGAGTGTTAATAGCAAGAATGTCAATTGGTAGATGAGAAAAGTCGCGCAAATCACCTCAAAGTTTTTTTTTACGTAGTAGTGTCGATTATTAACACAAGTGGCATTGCTTAAAAATAAAAGTTAAATAAAAAAAATGCCCCGCTATATAATTTTGTTTAAATGCCATAATATGGTAAGATTATTTCTTAAATAAATTAATTTTTTTAGTTTTATTTTAAGCTTTACGTTCGTGGAAATATTGCTATCCTGTTCCAAGATTTACAGATCTGTTTATAGAGCGGGATCTTTGCAGGATCTCATAGAGGTCCCACCTCTTTTGCAGCTGTTTTCATTTTCGTGAAGATCTCCTCCATTCTTTTTCGCGTTCTTGTTAGGATGACTATGTCGTCGGCATATGCAAGTATCTATTCTCCCTTAGTTATTATAAATCCTTGGTATCCAACTTACCTATAACTGCCTCTAAAACTATGTTGAACGGTGTTGCGAACAGTGCTTCTCCCTGTCTTACTCCGCTGTTCACCTCAAACAGTTCTGATATGCCGTCTATTGTTCTAATGCATGCTGTGGTGCCTTCCATCGTCATCTTTATCAGGTTAATCAGTTTAGGTTGAAATTTTATCTTTTCCATTACCTTATATAGTTTTCTTCTTTTCAAGCTGTCGAAAACTTGTTGGAAATCAACGAATAGCATGTGCATTTCTATATTATGTTCATACATTTTCTCCATTCTCCAAACCCAAACTAGTATGCACCTATTATATATTTTGTAAATCCTTTTATTCTTCTGTAGATCAGCATAGACAGCACTTTGTATGCTGAATTAAGGAGCATTATGCCTCTGTAGTTTTTGCAATCGTCAGATGCGCCTTTTTTTTGCGGTATTATCACACCTTCTTTACATTTCTCTGGTAGTTTTTCCTTTTCCCACACTTGTATTAATAAGCTCAGTCTTTCACATAGTTTATCTCTTCCATGTTTACCATGCTATTATAAATAAATTGATAATAATAATATCGTTATTTGGTAAAATATACCACTATTTACAACTCAAATTAAAGTAATCTACAAAATCCTTAATACCATATAATCCTAAATAAATTCAATTTCTACATATTTTTTAATTCTCAAATTAAACAAATGTTCCAATACAGACCGAGAGGAAAACGAAGTGTGGGCCGCCCCAAAAAGAGATAGAGGGACCAATTAGAGTGACGTAACGGGCCACCGGCCTAAAACCTGCGGTTGATGATGATGAATAAATTAGCTCAGTCTCTAATTTAAGATCCAACGGCAGACCGTTGAATAATCTCAAACCACTGTACAAAATCATATTCTGAGCCCTATTGTTTCTGAAAAGATTCAATATAATTTTTTTGAATTTTCTGAGAAAATTGTTGTTATAAAGTAGTTCGCTGTTATTGAATTAATGAAAAAATATTTACTTAGAGGGAGATTTTGTTAAATTGTAGTGGGGACAGCCGACAAGAAATCTCAAAACCTTAAAATATTAGACGTAGATGTGCAGACGTTTTTGAGAAATTAGAGGTGAAAATTAAAGTCTGTAGACATCTTTTAAAGTTTAACTGTATAATAAACCGTGGTTTCGTGTATAGCTTTTGTTTCCCTTGTTACACAAAGTGCACAATAAACTTTGAGTACCAAAGAGGACTATGGTACATAGATGAGCTACTGCTTACTGCTATTAGATAATGTATTATAAGTTGAAATTAAAAACAGATAATTTATGAACAAACAAATTTAGTTACAATGCATGAAATCATACATATTTGAAATAGTTTTAATCTGTTGTGTATGCACATCATGATACACGCATTAATGTCATTTAGAACCACGGTAGTATACGTCTAGTCAAAGTTTCGATAATGTTATTAGACGTATGTATATATCTATTTCTCTTTCACCTACAATATTGCGATGGTTTTGTTTCTTTCTATAATACTCGATGTTTATCGATTACTGTTTCTACACCAGTCTTTCTTATCTTACTTGGTTTGTTTCCTTCTCATCTAAACATTTTTTCTTTCAAAACAGAACCCTTATCAGACGAACATTGTACTATTTAGGATTTATTTAGATTATTTTATTAGCTTTGTTCTTTGTATATAATATATTCTTCACAACGTTAACTTGTTGAGTTTGAGTATACACTAAACTTGTATTAGTGATAGTGGTAAACCGTTCACTCTAAATATTACACCCCCTAATATACTTATTTACTTTTATCGATGTAAATTTGGTGTATCTAGATAACAAAGTATACATAAAATGTTACAGTTATTTCGTAACAAATTTTAAAATTTAGTATAAATTAAAATAGACCTATTTGTGCTGTAACACAAAAATTCTAAATCAATGAAAAATGTTTAATTATTAATTAAGAGTCTTTTGAGTAGTTTAAAATTAATAATCTCGTATATACAGGGTGTCCCCATGACCGTAGAGAACCTTTGAGGTGATAAAAGATACCTTTTTAAGACAAATTTTCAAATAAAATTTTTGTTAAAGACCAAAAAATAAAACCTGAAAGATTTTAACTTTTTTTCTCTTAATTTCATTTATAACTCGAAATCGGTTAATTCTAGACGATAAGGGGTTATAACCTAATTTGTAGATAAGCAAATAATCTTTAAAAAGGTTCTAATTCATTAAGCCTAAAAAATCAAGAATGTCGGAGCTATGGCCGTTTGAAATCAAAAATTCAAAAATTTGTGAATTCACTAATTTTGAGAATTTATTTTTTTTTAACTACACCTTGATCAATATTTTCAAAATTTCTGTGCAAATGGTTGGTTTTCCAAAAAAATTTATTTGACCAAAGTTGTAGCCCGTTAAATTAAAATAAATAAAATAAATAAAAAATTCTTTAAGAGATACGGGGTTTGCAAGAAAAGTAAAAAAATAAAACTTGACTTTTTTCATCATTTTTCCCTTAATTTAATTTACAACTCGAAATCAGTTGGTTCTAGACGATAAGGCGTTATAAACTAATTTGTAGATAAGCAAATGATCTTTAAAAAATTTCTAATCCATGAAGCTTAAAAAATCAGTAATGTCGGAGCTATGTTCATTGAAATTAGAAATTCAAAAAATTGCTCTAAAGAGAGGTACCCTTCAATGGTTTGAACTTAGACAAAAATTTTATTTGAAAATTTGTAGTAGAAAAGTGTCTTTTATCACTACCTCAAATGCTTTCCACGGTGAACATAAATACTATAAATCACATTGAAATTGTTAACAGTTTGGGAATTTATTTTTTTTTTTTAACTACACCTTGATTATTATTTTCAAAATTTCTGTGAAAATGGTTTGTTTTCCAAAAAAATGTATTTGACCAAAGTTGTAGCCCGTTAAATTCTCTATCCGATGTGGGTAGTTAGATTTTTTATAAGACACTTCGTTTAAGAAATACGGGATTCGCAAGAAAAGTAAAAAAAAATAAAACTTAACTTTGTTTAAAATTTTTTTCCTTAATTTAATTTACAACTCGAAATCCGTTAATTCTAGACGATAAAGGGTTTATAACCTAATTTGTAGATAAGCGAATGATCTTTAAGGAAGTTCTAATCCATTAAGCCTAAAAAATCAATATCAGAGCTATGTTCGTTTGAAATCAGAAATTCAAAAAATTGCTTTAAAGAGAGTCCCCCCCTCCCCCCCAAGAGTTTGGACTTGGTCACAAATTTTATTTGAAAATTTGTCTTCGAAATGTATCCTTTATCACCACCTCAAAGGTTCTCCATGGTCACGAGGACATCCTGTATATTAATATAATTTAGATAATATAATGGGTCATTAAATAACTATGATACAATTTTAACAGCCGACTGTGATCATCTTGGAAAATATTTTGTTTTTATTCAATTGTCATTGTATTCTGACATAGTCACCATTTTACCATAAAGCATTACACGATTCAACAACAACAATTTACGATCGTAATGAGCTTTCTTCCAAGCTCATCATTCGCTTGGTTAGTTAGTTAGTTAGTTAGTCAGTGGCTGATTGACCAGTTCCAGTACATCAACGAAACGCGCTGTCAGCCGAAAATATTGGTGCAGTGACAAGGTGTGAGCAAGAAGTAAAACGTTTCAATTTTGAGTCGTTATCCAGAACTTAACCTTTCATCCTCTTCATCTTGGCAAATTTTGAGAAAAGACTTGGTCATCTATCGGTACAAAATTCAAATATGTCAAGAACTAACGACTACTGACCATCTCATGAGTCGCGTATTCTGTGATTGGGCCTGAAGAAGTTGAAAAGCGATCCTAATGTTGGTCAAAAAATCATCTTTAGCGACAAGACGCATTTTTGTCTCAATGGCTATGTAAACTAACAAAATTGTTGATTTTGGAATAATGAAAATCTAACAGAGACTATATCCATACGTTTACATTCCGAAAAACTTATTGCTTGGTGTGGATTATGTGCCAAAGAAATAATCGGGTCTTATTTTTTTAAAGGGGACTGTCAAGGTGGAGCGGTACCAGACCATGATAACCGAGTTTGTTTAGCTGAAAATTGATCGTTTGGGTATTGGCGACATGTGGTTTCAGCAGGACGGTGCAACATGTCATACATCGAACGAAACGAAACACTGGAGTTATTAAAAGTTAAGTTTCCGGGTTGCGTAATCTCACGGAAAGCTGATGTCAATTGGCCGCCAAGATCGTGTGATTTGACGCCCTTAGACATTTTTCCTTGGGGTTACGTTAAATGTTACGTTACGTCAATGCCAATAAACCAGCAACAATTGACAACCTTGACAAAAATGTTGTTCACGTCATTGAAGCCAAATTATGTACCAAAGTTACACAAAATTGGACTTCTCGGATGACCACCGTCAAGCAAAGCTATGAAGCTCATTTAAACGGTATTATTTTTAAAGCATAATGGTATTCAGTGCTCTTTAACTTCAATTGAAAAAAAATTATTTTATTTAAATTCAAAAATGTATCATAGTTAATGAATGACCCTACACAATTAAATTTCTGATGAAACCGATATCGTTCGCTGAAAACTCAAGGTAGGAATTTAATTAGCTTGTTCTATTAAAACATTTTTAATTTTTTATAATATATTGAGATGAATTTAAAATCAAACCAGATAAATTCCTGAATCCAAATTATAAGTTACAAATTTATTTCGAATTACAAAACAAAATTTCCTTTTACACATTTTACCTCAAAATTAAAAATATTTCGATTTAAATAAACTGGATGAGTGTATTAACCACCGTAGCTTTGAACCGTACAAGTTTGTACACTCAAGAAGGTTCCATTTGTTAATTTTGTAATTTGTAGTTTATAGTTTTATTTTAGTTTATTGTACATTATTACTTTTAAAACGTTTAAAGAGTGCGCGAGATTAAAAAAAAAAAAAGAAAGGGGGTAGTGAGGGTAGAATAATAAACCAGGTTCCAGGTAAATTTTGAAGAGAAATTGATCTCTCAAAATTTAATTAAATCAAAAACAAAGATAAAGAAAAGAACGATTAATTTCGAGAAGGATTGGGCTCTCGAAGCTATAAATTTGTAAAAAATAAAATTGTTGGAGAGATAAAGTTTGGAAAGATTAGAGAAGAAGAAATAACTGTGGCGGAGCAAAAAGGCGACGGCAATAAAAGAGAAAGGAAAGAAAATAGTGCGACAAAAAAAAAGGTATTCCGTTAACGGTATATTTCAAGTTTAATTTTATTAGTTTAAGTTTCTGTTTCTGTTTCTGTTTATGTTTATATTTTATGTTTATAGAAAATAAAGGTACGGTGATTAACCATTCAGTTTTATTTTCAAAATTAAAAAAAAAACGTTTAGATTGGTGACCAAAACTCCAAATACCACCAGGGAATTTATCTGGTTGAAGTGAAAAAAAAACACGACAACCAATAAATTTAAATTGGCGCCCAATACGTGGAACTCGAAACCACGACATCACTAAAATTAATCAAAAATCATTCACCAGAACGACCCAAAAATTAAATAGAATATTAATTTAATAAAATATTGACATATGATATTGACATTTAAAAAGTTTGACAGATTGCTAAATACGTCAACATTATAAACAATTAGATTACATTATAAGTGTGTTATTAATTTACAATTGCAGGAAAATTTAATATTTAAATTATTTTTAATCTTTGAAATTAATTTGTATTTAAAACCATCAAAATGAATGACATAAGAGTTACAAGAAGCATAGCAAGAGCAGAAGTTGAACAGAACGACAAGATTCAAGAAAGCACAGAAATAATAAGAGACCAAAGCACGAGCGAAGTATTGCGAGATATAGAAGAAAACGTAACGGTATTAACAATCGAAGAAAAGATTACGGAAAAACAGGGTACGATGGAAGACAAAGTAGGAATAGAACAAAAAACAATGCAACAAATGATGGAACAAATCATGCAGAAAATGAACGAAAATTCGCAGAAAATGGACGAAAATTTACAAGAAATAAAAGACATAATTAGGCACGCAGAAGAAAAATCAAACCAAGACATCAATGAATTGAAATCACCACAACGAACTGCGGAAAAGGATATTAACAGAATGGATGAAAAGATAAAAATAATCAAGGAAACAACGGTAAAGAACGATGATACTATAATAGACAAAACCATTGATGAACTACCATACATTTTTATAAAAATTAACAATATTCAGTTGACGACAATAGTAGACACGGGTGCGGAAATTTCGCTATTGAATGAAAAGATTAATAACCTAAATTTTGAATATTTTAAGAAACAAGTTATAGAAACCCTTCCAGTAAAATTAATATCTCCAAACAACAAATCATTTACAAGGATTAATAAAAACTTAAATACAAACATAACTATTGGGAGAACTACAAAAAATTGTGGAATTATGATGATACAAGACATGAAAATAGATTATAATATAATAAGAATTGACCTATTGAAAAAATTTAAGATCAAAAAGAAGAAAATATTACCCAGAAGACCATGGTTGATAAATGATGAAAATATGGATTATCAACAAACTTTATTAAGAGTGCGAGAAAAGCTGAATCGAAGATTAAGATATTTACAAAAGGTGAATGGAAAGATCAAAAAGAAAACTACATTTTCTATAGGAGATATAGTGGTAGTCAAAAGCTTGAGAATAGGTTTACGGTCTGCAAACCAATGTGCCAAGTTACATTTACCCTACGAAGGTCCGTACATAATAAACAGGAGGATATCAGAGAATACATACGAATTATACAACGAAATAACAGAACGCATTCGAGGTCAGTTCCACCTCCAAGATTTGTATGAATGGAAAGAAGAAATGAGGGATGATGAAAATGTAAACGAAGATGACGATTTAAATGTGCGCGAATGCCATGAATCCAGATTAATACAACATCGTAAGAGCTAAAAATAATATTTTACAGTAGCTAAAAAGAAAGAGGGGGAACTTTCTAACTTCATTAGACACTGACGATGGTCAATATTAATTGTAAAGAACAGGCATGTTTAAATGTAATTTAATATTTTTAATTAAAATTCAGATCATCAAAAATGTATCAATTGTCAATATTTAAATTCATTCATTTCAATAGATTTTCAAAATCTTCCAACAAATTGTCACATTCTGAAAATATCGGGTGCGTTGAGATGAATTTAAAATCAAACCAGATAAATTCCTGAATCCAAATTATAAGTTACAAATTTATTTCGAATTACAAAACAAAATTTCCTTTTACACATTTTACCTCAAAATTAAAAATATTTCGATTTAAATAAACTGGATGAGTGTATTAACCACCGTAGCTTTGAACCGTACAAGTTTGTACACTCAAGAAGGTTCCATTTGTTAATTTTGTAATTTGTAGTTTATAGTTTTATTTTAGTTTATTGTACATTATTACTTTTAAAACGTTTAAAGAGTGCGCGAGATTAAAAAAAAAAAAAGAAAGGGGGTAGTGAGGGTAGAATAATAAACCAGGTTCCAGGTAAATTTTGAAGAGAAATTGATCTCTCAAAATTTAATTAAATCAAAAACAAAGATAAAGAAAAGAACGATTAATTTCGAGAAGGATTGGGCTCTCGAAGCTATAAATTTGTAAAAAATAAAATTGTTGGAGAGATAAAGTTTGGAAAGATTAGAGAAGAAGAAATAACTGTGGCGGAGCAAAAAGGCGACGGCAATAAAAGAGAAAGGAAAGAAAATAGTGCGACAAAAAAAAAGGTATTCCGTTAACGGTATATTTCAAGTTTAATTTTATTAGTTTAAGTTTCTGTTTCTGTTTCTGTTTATGTTTATATTTTATGTTTATAGAAAATAAAGGTACGGTGATTAACCATTCAGTTTTATTTTCAAAATTAAAAAAAAAACGTTTAGATTGGTGACCAAAACTCCAAATACCACCAGGGAATTTATCTGGTTGAAGTGAAAAAAAAACACGACAATATATTAAAGTGAAATTCACCCTGGTTGTATTTTTTACTTTTTAATTAAATCAAATTTGTTTTTCAATTTAATTTAAATTCTTTCAATCAAAATATTAGTTAACTTTTATTTTCAAGAAAATTATAAAAATGGCAACGCAAATTATTATACGATATCCATATCGCAGTCCGGCTTATCAATTGCACACTCTTTCCTACGAATGTAGTTTTAATTTTCCAATTTTAAAATAATCTAAGTCAAAATTTTAATTTGTAATTATTCTTCTTCTAAATCAGCGAAATCAATCAATTTGCTACCGCTCAGTAGCCACTCAATATCAAAAATATTCAAACCAATTCCAAATATTAAAAACAATTATCCAAAATTACGCAATAATGCATTCGCATCAAATCACTTTATTTAAATCAAATCAAGATATTATTCACAAATTCAAACTTATATCAAAAATCAAATAATCGCCTCGAGCCAAAATCCCACAACAGGCTCGGGCGGTCGCTATCGGCAAAAGGCCTCGTATCAAAGTAATCGGTCCCCACCTCGCAAACTCCACAATGTTACAACTTAATAATTAATACAATAATTTTACTACATTGTACAGGGTGGGTCTAAATCACTTTTGAAACATGACAATATAGTTATAATAACCATTCAGAGTACGTTAGTGTTGCGTCTCATTAAAATTGTGCGTCTCTTTGAATAGCGTAGTAAAGCTTGAAGCAACACAAGTAAAAGAAAGTAAAAATGTGCATAATGTCCAAGAGATGGTCACCAACAAATTTATTGTAATAAATCACCTGAGATGTTATGTTAAGTATACGGGTTAGATTAACATCTGTACAAAAAAAGAAGATTAATTGAAGCAAATGTATGTAAAATTGTTGATTTTTAAAAACAACAAGAGTACCCAATAAACAGTAATACTATCACGAATGAAAATACAATCCGAACTAAATACAGCTCAAAATAATACTCGACAATTACTTGGTCATCCAAAAACGGTACATCTTTGGGAATTATCCAAGTCAATAGAATCAATTTAATTTAGTTCAACAACCATGATAAAACAAATTCATAGAATATATTATATGGAAACTATTGTGAAACTATTGCCCATCCAAACACAATAACAAGAGAGATCAATATGAACACTTTTTCAATACATAGGGAAACATATAAATTGGGGCTGATTTTAATCCGAAGTATTTTCAGAGCTCAGAAGAGCGAAAGCAATCAGCCAATGAAGAATAATAACATGACATACTTAACAGAGCAACCGACATATTGGCGTACGGACATAATAATTAAAATACCATCTGATCGATTTTTGAGTAACAAAATGCAAACAGGAAGATATATTGTGTAAGATGGGATGGTCACTGTTATAATACATACTATCATATTGCCTATTCTATTGGTTCTTCTATGTACATAAAAAAAACAATAATAGTAAAACAAAATATTTCGAATAAACGAAATGAACACAAGCAAAGGCAAACAATTGTTAACGAATTAGCCGTGGTATTATTAGTAAACACTAGATTTTATATCGTAAAGCAAAAAACATAATTAGTATTATATGGGTGACTCGCAGAATGACCCAGACGAATTTTGGGTGGAATTGAACCCACCCCTGGCTGCGCCGCTGCTATTGACATTGATTGTTGTTGGTTGTTGACATGCAATGCAACCTTAAAATAGTTTACCCAAAGTGTATTATCAAATTATATAAATTGTTAATTTCAATTAAAAGCACTATAAAAATTTGGCACAAGTGTAGCGGCGCGTAACTCGGATGTGACGTAACGACCGGAAACAGCTGCTCGATCACTACTTATCACTAAGCGGTTTTGTTATAAATAGGTAACATTAAGAGACAGCGATTTTGAATACTTATTATCTATGTAAATTGTAATTAGATATATTTAAATATTTTAGTGTAGTACAGTACTGGAATTTAACAAAAATTGTAATGCAGCGAAAGTTACTGAACTGTCAAATTTAACATAACTTGTATACCTATAACAACACCTGTTGTTATTTTTAATATCTTTACCATATGCCTGTCACAAGATTTAATTACATTTTTGGTATACTATTTATAAATATATAATTCTAATACAGTACGAAAAAACGTATACTTATAAAAAAAGAACTGTTGCGACATGCAGTACACCTGGTCAAATCATTGTTGTATTCTTGTTAGTTTAAGGTTAAGAAAATTAACACTGATTACATTGCATTTTAAAATTTTAAATTCAATTCAATATTTTTATATTAAATCCGATACTTTAAAGTTGAATTAGCAATTATATCATTGCATAATTGGTATAATTTCATAGCGTACTTCGCTTACAATCGTATTAAATTTTTCTGTATAAACACCTGGCTGCAACAACTATGCACATTTAATCCGAACTTTAAATTAACGCGACTTCCAATTGGGGCCAGATGGCCGTCTAGTATCGTATGATATTTTAAAATGGACCAGCAGTAATGAAACCGATTGTCTAATGGGTTCGGTTGAAAAAAATCCTACTGCACTCCTGGTTTATTTATCTATATATTATATAACTGCATGTTTGTAACTTAAACAAACTCACTGTAACCTACAGGGGAAAATGCCACAAATGGCAAAAACACATCCAGAGTATGAATAACGGTCGTAGAAAAATAGACTTAACTAACGTAGGTCAGTAATATGTGGAACGGCCAAAAAAGAGATGGAGAGATAAAAAATATGAAGTGTGAAGTCGGAACCCTTAATGATCTACAGAGATACTTCCAGATTTTCATTATTTCTAATATTCAAAAAATTACAGAAGTATGTATAATTTTTATTATAATAAGAATAAATTTGTTTTTATTTACATACTAATTGAAAACAAGTAGCGTGCTATGACCTCTTAATTGTCAGACTACGCAGCAAGAAAACTCGGTTCAATTCATGATCGTATACTAGGTATATTGTGATCATTAATTTAGCAATGTTAGCAACCTACTAGTATACTAATTATATGCGAAAGAAACCATAAATAAACCATAAACCATAAAGAAATAAGAAACCAATAACAGAACGAAGCCCTAAATTACGAAAAGAAGGAAAAATTCAGATGATTTATTTTCGACATGTAATTGGTGCCCACAACTCTACCTACAGTTACTCTCAAAAATATTCGGACGCTCCTATGTTGGCAATGTAAATTGTACTTTTTGAAAACGCTTTTTGGCATATAAAAATCACATTTACAAAACATTTTTTGTAGATAATTCCATTCTCTTCCAGAGCCACCCTAACCAAAGAGCTAAATAAGCTATAGCAACAGGGCGCAAGCCTTTCGGAAGCGGCAATTTTTATTTTGTTCTTGATAAATCCTAAAAAGGATAAAAACTTATTTACGATCTTCTTTGGGACAGAGCAAATTAAATTATATGAGTATTTTATACCGAGTGTCCCCGTGACCGTGGAGAACCTTTGAGGTGGTGATAAAGAACACTTTTTATTTTTTTTATTTTTTTTACATAATTTATTTTTTTTTACTTACACCTTCTTCATTATTTTCAGAATTTATGTGAAAACAGTTGGTTACCCAAAAAATTTTATTAGACCAAAGTTGTAGTCTGTTAAATTCCCTATCCGATTTGGGCTGTGAGTTTTTTTTAAGACGTTTTGTTTAAGAAATACGGAGTTCGCAAGAAAAATAAAAATAAAAATAAATGAGTTTTTTTAACATTTTTTCTCTTAATTTAATTTATAACTCTAAATCCGTTAATTCTAGACAATAAGGGGTTATAACCTAATTTGTAGATAAGCAAATGATCTTTAAAAAAGTTCTAATCAATTAAATCTAAAAAATCAATAATATCGGAGCTGTTACCGTTTCAAATCGGAAATTCAAAAAATTGCTTTAAAGGGAGGTACCCCCTCAAGGGTTTGGATTTAAACAAAAATTTTGTTTGAAAATTTATCTTAGAAAAGTGTTCTTTATCACCACCTCAAAAAGTCTCCATGGTCAGTATAGAGAATGACTTATTTAACAACTTTTGTTTTTTGTTTACTATAAAGCTTGTTTTTGTTTACATATTTTTTTTTTAATTATAAATTAAAAATTTAATTCAAAATTAATGTTTTGTTTATTGTAATAGTAATAAATTGACTTTTACTATTTTGTATTTTTGTGTGTTTTTCTTATGAAGAAGAGCGCATTTTAGTAGCCCAGGGGCATCGTATATCTTGGACGACCCTGTTCCCTTCATTTTTGTTGCCCTTCATTTTTTTATTTGCCGTCTTGTTTTCGATCGAGAGTCGCTTAAAGCAGTCTCGGTAAAAATCCTATGGTAATCCCCTGAGAAAACCATAAAAATCCCATAAAGGTTTACCGAGTCTGCTATAAGTCACTCTCGGTCGAAAACGAAGTGACAAAATGAAAAAGTGCATATGAACAAAAATACAATGAAATTGTATTTGACGTAATTGACAATGAAATTTTCGATAAAAAATGTCTAATAAGTATTGCTGTAAAAACGATTTTTATATGATAAAAACAGTGTTCAAAAGGAACAATTTGCATTGCTAACATAGGAGCGTCCGAATACTTTTGTGAGTAACTGAACATAGGGGAGTTTTTTTAAGCGCGTCCATATTGCTTGAAATAAAATTTCCGTTAAATTGTTTTTTCAATTAATCTAATGTTTCGGTCACTATATTTGTCAACATCAATGTCTCGAAATTTTGAAAGATCTTTCTGGTTATTTAACTTTTTTTTATTTATCATTATTATTTTTGAAATACATTTCTACGATTTGAGATCGTTGCTGCGATATATATCTTTCCATGATGATTTGTTAGACCTTATCGTATAAAAATGATATTTTTATTGCATTGACAGCTTATTTGACAGTTATTTTTATCAGAAATCCATCACCCTTTACATACTTGATTATAGTTAGGAATATTTCCTAAATATGTCTTTTATTTATATTATTTTTTAGTTATTGTTATTGTTCTAATTCGTTTAATAGTTACTTATTTTCAATTTATATTTCTATAATGTAAAACAATAAATAATATTAGTAAATGTAGTTTAAATTAAATATTAACTAAGTTCAATAATAGCATAGCCTACAGTCGATAATCTGAATTGAGCAAAACAAAGAAAGAAAAGCGTAAGGAATTTAGGATAGACATAAAAATATTGTGTTTGGCATATGATACCTATACGCCATACGATATAATATGATACTTTTTTCTATATTTGTTTCGTTATACTATATAGCTATTTATATTTGGAAATAAGATTTTTCTTTTTCGATACAGACAAATCTTAAAATAATTCATTGACCTTTGTTTGAAACTATGAAGATAAAGTGCATAAAGTTAGATTCACTTTTTTAAATCTAAATTTTTTATATTGCATTGTGCCTATTCAATTAGTATTAAATTTTATTGTAAAAATAGTTTTAATTTCGCGAAATATTAATTGAAAATCTCGAAAACAGTGTTTTTCTACGATGAAAATCAAAATTCATCTTTACGCCCTAAGTTTGTGAAGCAAAGTGGCTCTTTAATTATTTTCTCTCTAAAGCTCTAGAAATGCCCACAACTAAAATAACTTGCAATAGATTATAAAATCTAAAATATTACAATGAAAACAACCTAAATCCGGCATTTGACCACTTACCTTCATTAGCAAATAAATCTCATCTTTCAATGTGTTCCCGCAAAAATATACAAGATTCCGATGTCCGTTTCAATAAAGACTGCACTTTAGAAAACGCAGCAATGTTGATATTATCTTCAACGGGCAAGCAGGCCGTCAGCATGGAGTACATAGTGACTCTAAAAAGTCACATTCTTCAATTTTTCAGAAAACTTAAGCGTTTTTTTCACCATTCTTGAAATTTGTCGTATGTTAACTCATATTTTTTGCGACATTTCTAAGGCAATAAATTAAAAGACACCGTATATGCAGCTTCTGCTTTTCTGGAGGCTGTAGCCTTGATGACTAGCACCTTTGCCTGTTAAGTCCGCTGGACAGCTAGCCAAAGAGTCAGAGAGCAAACTAGGGTGAGATCGTTTAAAATAGTTAATACTACTGTAAAAAAGCCAGTCCACCTAGCTGAAAGGGTAAATTTAAATGGTAAAATGTGGACGCCGTGGAGCCAATAAAGCGCGGAAGAAAGCTTTACTTTGCCCGAAATAAAAAAAAAGTCCTGCTAGTCACAAATTCGCAGCCGTACAAGAAAACTAACAAATCAAAACAACCTCAGCAGAAAAGCGGCTCACGAAAAAATAAGTGGATGGCCTAAATTGCTCTATATTCTCCGTTAGGATAAAATACAGGAGCAACCAGACCAAATCAAGTGACAAAATCACTTATAAAAATTGTTATGCAATTCAATAAACTGCAATAATATTAATTAAGGCAAAGACCACCTTTGTAAAATATTTGCGAACGCTTGATAATTCTGTCGAACAAAAGATCAAATGCGGTTGATACCACATATTTGCGTCGCACGAAAATTTATACGTTGCTATTCAATTTGCATATCATAAAATTACCTAAATAACTTGCAACCGAAACAAAAAAATTGAGCAATAAGGCAAAAGAAAAAACTCACCTTATTTATTTTTTTTTGCGGTAATGAATCACAATTAATTTCACTTTCTTTGTTCTTTGAAAAAAGAAACTCAAACCAACACCACGACCCAATCGCTCTTCTTCTTTTTGCGCAAGTCCCTCTTTTCAGCCTGTGTCATATTGCTTATCACCCCATACCTGGTGCGTGGCAATAAAACGTATTTTTGAACGTTACAAAGCTTTGACAAAAATTCACTTTCACTTTCATTCGTAGCACTGCATATTTTAGTTTATTGTCATTAAATAAAAACTAGACTTTGTTTTGGGCTTCGTTGCTAAGCAAACATTTAATCAACCTACTGTATTAAAAAGAACTCATTATATGCATTATCTATTTAAAAATTAAATTAGGCTTTTTTTAGTTGTTTTATTTTGCTCTCTATTGAAGAAAAAATAACATGTTTGTCTCAAGAGCAAAGTGCATTTTTTTCCTGACGTGGATTACCTCGATTACCAGTCGAGGTATGTCAAGTAAGTATATAAAAATAATTCACTTTGCTCCCTCGGTAAACAATAATACTATTTGCACTGACTCTCTTTTTTCAAAAATGTACAATTTTTCTGCATCCTATAAGTCAGGGCTGCCCCCCTGATCGCGGTGTGGTTTTAAATAAATCTTAAGTTTTTTTATATTTTATTCATTTTTAGAAGATATAATTAGAAGATTTAAGTTTTGTGTCACTGGTCATAACATCTCTCACTAACATACTAAAAAAAAGCTAAGTTGTAAATAATTTCAAAAATAACGATAAACAAAAATTAATAATAAGAAATTTATTGCTGTAAAAAAACAATTTGTTTTATAAATAATGTTATTGTTAATGACATGCGTGATTTGTTTTTGATATGTCGGGGCAGAATAAAAAATATTGAGATCTGGTCTCAAAAATGCGTAAACTTGCTGAAATAATTTACCTAAACAATAAATATGAACTACTTCTGAAAAATAAAGTTTTACAGTAATTTAAAATATAATAATTTTCTGATCATCGGATGTAGTTTTTATAAATTATTTATCAGTACTTAATAAGTCTTAGAATGTTTTGTAGCTTGAGTTTTGTATTTTGTTTGCAAACTTCTTAAAGTAAAATGAATACATAATAATACACTTTACATACAGGAACATATAAAATTACATATTATGTGGTTATACTTTCTACCTTTATAGTATTTTGATAACGAGAACATTTTGATGCAGAAGTTTTTTGAGATAGTGAGAGTTGACTACAATAAAAATTAATTTTTAATTTTAAAAATTAATTTTAAAGTTTTTTGGTAGACTGAATGTTAAACTCACTAATTACTTTTATTTTTTATAAATGTCCAAAATTAAAGAAAATAAATAGTTTACTACCTGTATGCGTTATATATAAGGAGAAATTATGAAAATTTGTGTGCAACATTAAACGAATTCAAAAAAGTTAATTTATTATTTTAATAAACCGTTTCTACATTAACTTATTATTAAATTCAACACATTCTAAGTGCTGCTTGCAGTATGGGCTTAACTGTATTCCATTGAGACACAATTTGTTAACAGGATATGAAGTATACGATGTAACTGAATGAATTTACATTAAATTCGCACAAGTTACTTTCAACTTTCATACATAAATTATTATTGTTTTATATTTTTTTAGGTGTAATAATTATAATTTTTATAACGATTTATTCTATAAATTTTTATTTTGGCTATAGAATATAAGGATGCGTAAATTCAGCAAAATGTGGGGTGCAGGGTAGGACATTTCCATGATTATTTTGTCTTAGGGTCCAAATTGACAAGCGTTTTTAAAGTAGCATTTCACTTACAATGTTAAAACAATAAGACAGCTCTTTATGCAAAATGATGTAGCGAGAAAAAAGGTAGGTATATTTTACCCATAATCGAACGTTTTGCAACCTTTGCATTGTAAAAAAAAATCTACAAAATCTATTCACAAATACCAATAATTTATTATTAACCATCCGAGTCCGCTTATAATAAACCTTAAGGAACCAAATGATTTGGACCATTATAACCGAAGTGAGTTATATTTACCTTCGTCATAACAGTGGCGATTTCATCTGTTGTTATGATCTTAAACTTACAATTAGCACCTATACTGTAAGTAATAAAAATTGTTCATTAAAGGAAGTTGCGAAAACCTGGAGATCTGGTTATAATAAGAGTGGCCATAAATCGATCATGGCTTTCTCCAAATCAGCGCATTAAACCAATGTGGTCACTAAATATCTATACTAATATTTTTCATAATTTTAGTTATATTCCTGAAATGTTCCCGTGAGAAGTTAATGAAATGACCGATCTCAATAAATCAACTACTCTCTGAATTTCAGTTTTGCTCTCAGATACTATTTAATTAATACCTTTTAAATTGTTGGATTAGCTGATTATGACTTCCGCATTTTTGTAATTTTTGCCACTTATTGTACTGAAAGCTTAGCCCTGCAATAAGAACTCCTCAAAGCAGTAGTGCCAGATAGCTAGAAATTTTCGAGAAAGTCGACTTTGAAATATTGCCGAGGGAGTTTGAAGATAAAATGTGAAATAATTATCAATAAGTTCTGTAGCATAGGCAAGAACTAGTTAGGCTAGGAACCAGTGGGTCCACGGTTCTATTCCCACCTTCGCTAGTTTTTTTTCTCTAGTGCGTATTATTTTCCTTAATTAAATGTTCGTAGTGCACAAGGGCATCTTTCATGCGTAATTTGGCGATTTTACTGCACAGACTATCTTCGACAGTGTCTTCAGCCCTCGTCGAGGGGCCAGGCAAATTAACGGATAAATATCAGACATGATAACTTTTCAGTAACTACTTTTCAGTACTAACTAAATTGCGTTACAGGTAAGTTATAATTGTATTTACATATATTTTTTATATTATTTATATTTATTTTATATTTATTACGAGTCAATATTATTTATTTTATTTTGAAAATAAACACGGTTCAGTAAAAAAAGTGTGATCGAGTTAATGAACAGATTAGACAGTATGGAGCCAGATGCAAATAGAAGAAAATCGTTTTTCGAGATGCTTCAACTTCTACTAACGTTGTGATTTTATGCAACGGGGTCCTTTCTCAAAAACTAAGGGTTGCTTCCTCAAAAACTAAAGCGAAACTAAACTAAAGCAGACAGTGTTCCCCTGTGTTATCATTATTTTTTCAATCGCTATTTAATATTAACCATTAAAATTAAGCTTGTAAAAAAATAATAACACTGTACTGAACCTCATTTCATGATAACTTTTGAACTAACGAACTACTATGAACTACTTATCGTTATCGTTTCAGGAGTACCAATATAACCATATTACACATAATCGGAGATTAACTAATTATAGATTAGAAAACGTTGCTGAAACCCATTCAAAATTTAACAACTGATTAATTCAACACCTGTTAACTAACACAGGTTAACGTTAATGTTGCTGAAACCGGGCACGTGTTTGCTATTTCTACCAATCGTAAAATAAATAAATTAAATCAGATGATAAATTATAAACAAATATTTAGGTAAATTATTTCCACCAGATGATATGTGCGATAATATATGAAACTAGTCCTGCTAAATAATAATAATTAAAACATTCGATTTTATTACATTTGTTAAAAAATGTACAAATTGAATGTATTTAATAAATTAAATGTTGACACATTTTAGTCTACAAACATAAATTTAATCAATTTTACAATAAATTAATTGATGCGTGAATACGCACTAGAAAGAAAAAAAAATTAAAACCAAAAAAACTAATGAAGGTGAGAATAGAACCGTGGACCTACTGGTTCCTAGCCCAAATCGTTCTTGCCTGTGCTACGGAACTTATTAATAATTATTTCACAACTTATCTTTAAACTTCTTCGGCAATATTTCAAAATCGATTTTCTCGAAAATTTCTGGCTATCTGGCCCTATTGCTTTGAGAAGTTATTATTGCAGGGCTAAACTTTCAGTACAATAAGTGGCAAACATTACAAAAATGCGGAGGTCATATAATTCCCTTGTGAGATAGAAGATACCATAAACTGTCTAGTCAGATTTCTTGATTTAGAATCTTTACAATTTTTTTCTATATGATACTTTAAAAGAAATTTTGTAAAAACGCTACTCGTTATTAATTTTTAAGGGAAGCAATCGTTGCAGCAGTAGATTAATAAACGACAGACAGCTGACTAGTGCTGGAAAATCATTTTATAACTAACTTTGATACTGTTTATATCCAAACCGGGTTTATTTAAATGAATAAGTTATAAGTTTTAATTCCTTGGGTTGAATAGGCTAAGGAATTCATAAAACTGTTAAAAATTATGTTAAATTCATTGTACGAGTTTGAAAACGAACAGCCGTTATACGAGGATACTCCTGTAAACTTAATTTTACTTGATAGTATAGATGTTCCAAAAATTGCATGCGTTATTTTTTACATAAATATTTAGAAATAAAATAAACCGATAGGGATAGCGGGTGGTTATAAGTTGAAGTTAGTTTAAGTCATTTCTTTATCAAAGAGTGCAGCTGCTTTCGGTATGCGTACTGAATACATCTCATTTTATCTCATCTTGGTCCCACTTGCTAGGATTTACATCAACATCCCCAACCCATTCCTATAGAGCAGCGTCAGTATTGACAGTGTAGACCCAGTGCTATTGACTACCTTATTTTGTTTGAGGGAATCTCAAGTAATCGAAGTCAGACATTCAAATATTATGTTTAATATTAAATTTAACGCGATTTGAGTTAAAGCTAGCATACGTACATTTGCAATACATAGTAGCTAATTTTATTAACTTAATGTAACTTAAGATAGTTAATGCTAGCCGCTAAGATAGTTAACAATAATAATAAAAAAATTATTTTTGTTTGACTGTTTAGATACTTAATTGTGCGATTTGCAATGTATTATATTATTGGGTATCCTTTCTGTAACTGTATGCTTTCATTTTCCGATTAAATCTATAATGAAAATAAAATAATTATTGTAATACATTCGAAATTTAACGCTCACTTTAGCAGGGCATCTGATAGCCCACCGTTTTCCATAAGCGCGCAGCTAACTAACTACATAGAACGCTGATTATAAATAATGGTTAGTTGGGTTAGTTAGTTGATTAGAATATGTTTGTGTAATTAGTCACTCTTGTCTCTTGTAATTAGTTAGTGTTTATGAATACATCGATAGATTTGTAGTTACAATTGTTATGTTGTTTTTAATCTTTAAAAATGTTGATAATGTAAATGAAAGAATATCAAGTCTTTTAAAATAGCTACATGGATATTAAGATTGTGTGAAGTCACTTCAAGGTTCCTGACAGCTGCTTACATGTATGTAGTTATGTGTGTGTGTGTGCAAGTCTGCGACTACCTGTGCATAAGGTCGACCACCACGCGTACAAACGACAGATTTTCAAAATTTTTGTACCAATAACAAAGTTGAACTGAAACTAAACCTTACTACTATGCAGATGTGTCAAAAACATGCTCTATTAAGTTTTGGCCACGCGCCAAGACATTAAACAAACTTGTAATTTGTAATGGTTTATTAGTTAAAAAGATTAATTTAATTTTGCATACTTTATAATTTGATTTTATATTATAAATTTTAATGGGAGCAAGATTTTTAATCCAAAATAAATTAAATTAAATGAGAAAATTTTATTTTAAACTAAAATGTGAGATAGGAGCTAATATAATAGCAAATAGAAATGTGAAGCAGTTCGATATCACGTTGAGTTTGTCTGCGATTTGTTGAGAACAGTTCATGCTTTTCGCGTCAAATTTATTATCTCTTCTGATGAAAAGAAAACTGGGTTTTTGTGTATACGTATCACATAAAAGGCAAAATAAAATGAAATTCTACGTGATAGTCGTATAAACTATTTTACAAATTTTACTTTAATTGTAATCAAAACGCAACTTTATATTATTATTTTAAATATTCATAATTAATTATTGTAGAATTTTTACACTTGAATTTTGGCAACCCTTTAGAACTCATAGAGATATGATATGCGTGTGTAAAGTGATCGATAACTGCACCTAATTATAATTAAGTGTTTTACGCAATACTGTAATATTATTTATTAAGTGGTTTTGAACAAATAATTCCAAAATAAAAGGCCGCAATTTTGGTGGAAAATCTTTCTTTGAAACTGTCCATTTTTATTGTATCCAACTTGTTTACGCCATCTGCTCTCGACCTATCTCTTCTAAACTTAACTGTCTGCTTGAAATGAAAAGATAAAGTAATGGTGAGATCGTAAAGAGCAAACAAAAACTGTTAAATAAAATTTTCTTCTATTAATTTACTTAATTTTGTTGGTCTTTATTTAACTCTATTTGAGTTTTTATTAGGTACAACTGTTAATAGGTACAATAATTTCTTTTCATACACCGAAAAATAGTTTTGACAAAATTACGGTATCATTAACATAACAGCTAATTTTCAAATTACGTTAGCCGTAATCAGAGCTAGCACGAAGCAGCTTAAGTTACTTTTAGGTTGACCTCGCAGACAAAAGGTAACAACAAACAGTTAAACTGTAGTTAAATTATTTACATTTCTAATATTTTTTAGTTTTTCCCAATTTTCTCGATTACCGTAAACTTGCAAGTTATTTAGAATTTTAATTTTTAATGTAATTTAATATTGCCCACTTAAATTAAGTTTTTCGGTGCTATTCTAAAATTTTGAATATCGGTTCTTTAGTTTCTTTACAATTAAAAAAAATTGTTTATTCTTATTTTTAACTAAAAATTTAACCATTTACTGAATAGATGCAAAGCGCATTAACTGGATAACTATCGTTATGATCAGGTTAAATTTAAAAAGTTGTGTACACAATGGTGAGGTCCATTTCCCCAGCGCCGACCATCACGAATTTTGGGTCGAGTATGGTATCAATCATTTGTGTATTCATTATTTTCGTTTGTGCTAGCGCCGTTCACAAAATATCTTCAATTTAAAAAAAAGGAAAGGGGGGAAAATTTTAAAGCAGATTTGGTATTGATCGTTTGTACATCGTTTGTGAACTCTTTTGTATGCTTTATTTGTGCTAGCGCCGTTCGCAAAATATCTTTAATTTAAAAGAAAGAATTTTATATACCTAATGGAGTTTTATAAATTTACACATTTCTTATTTTAAACCTCGGCTAACCTTAACATCGGGAGATGATCTCATCAGGGGAATGGATTCTGTTTTTATTTCATGCAGGTGAAATAATCAAAAGTTCAATTTATGAAAAAAATGGATGGCTGGGACTCTTTAGAGAAGGCCCAGCAATTTCGTCCTTCCCACACGGTTGAAAATCGAAATTTCTAACCGTTTATTTGGTGAGGACACCCAAGGTGGAAAAAACTAGCTTTTTTCTTTGCGGAAGCCAGGGGTGAATCCGGCGTAACTGCAACAAGTTTGCACTCTCTTTCGTAACAAAAAAAAGTACCTACAACGGGGTACAAAACCGTAAGGGACGTTCGCAACGACTGACGCTCTAAACAATCACCCAACGACTCTTAATGAAGACTTCTAATAATTTGAATCTTTAAAACGGTGCTTGAGCTTAAAATTAAATCCAAAAAATAAAAAAATATTTGAAGCGAGCGTTGACTACATCGACGGAAGCAGCTGACGATTATCAAAAAATATTATCAGCGTTGTACAACTTTGCAGATGAAAGAAACGAAAAGAAAGTAATACGGTAAAAACTTATCTTATTGCTGCTGTTGATTGGTCGCTATCGCTCGATCCTTCAGGTGTTCAAGAAAACACAATTTTCTTGAAATTGGCGTAAATCCGCAAGAAAGAGCAATGGTAACTCCAGTAATTCTCACTACCCAAAAAAATCACCGATAACTACCCAAAATCAAAGGTAAAAACTAACTTTTTCGCACACAAAATTTGTCTCTTTTTTCTAATCTCCTCACACCTTTCTTCCTATCACCCGTCATGCGCTTAAATCGTCTTGCCTCGAAAATATTTTCGTATCTTTAAAAATACAAATACGAGGTGTAGCCAAAAGAATCTAACAAAATTCAAAATTGTGTTACAAATTTTAAAATCAAATGTTTCCAAAAAAGGTAATAATCAATAAAATACTTTGTGTTTAATTTTAATTTCAATGTTCAATTTTTTAAAATGTTTATGCTTGTAGTGATGATCTCCGTTCATTTGTCTTCAGCTCCAAATGTCGGCTTCAGCTCTCCTTTTATTAGTCAATTATGAATTGGCTTCTGTGGATTACGTCCGTTATTGTGGACCGCAATTCCTTCTCAAAAAATCTCAAAAAGGCGCCGATAGCGTCAAACTCTTGACCACTCTCTCCTGTGGTCGTCGACAGAATAATCTAAAATTCATCAATTTGTTGTCTTTTTTGAACGAATTTTATTGCAAATTTACCATTTCCGCTTTTGCGTTTTAAGTCACTTGGTTTTGAAACTCGCGCATCTTTTAGATTTTTAAATATTCAAATTGTTACGATTTTATTTTTGTGGTTTTAGTATTTGTGTTTCAGTTATTTTACAAATTTCACCTGTCTAATAAGTATTTTATTTTATCTCTAAATTTTTGTCTCTTCGCGCATAAAGATGTATTACTTAAAAAAAAACATTATACTCAAAACTCAGCGGAGCAAAATCTAGGTCTTCGTCGTTTCCGACATCGTGGGAAAAAAGCTTCACTCCAACAAAATTCAAATTTAAAATTTCAGATAACGGATTCTCGGGTAATTGTAGATGGCACTTAGAGTGAGAATTTTAAAAGATGTAGTGGTTGCAAAAATCGTAGAATATTCAATGGTAAACGTACGGAATATAAATTCAAACTGTTAGAGAGGAAGATGTCTTCTTCGTTTCTATATCGCCAAAAAGCATTAAAATTAATGCATTTTGGGGATACTCAACCTAGTAATCTGCCAATTTTAGAACAATTAAAACAATTTTATTAGATAAACCTTCATAGCGTAGTGCATTGTGTGCTTGAAACATAATTACATTATTTGGTGTTTGCCAGTTTGAACCACATGCCGGGCAAAGTTTTTTTAATGGCATATTATAATTCTGATAAAATAATTTTCACGCTCATTAGTCAAATCAAATAGAGCGCGCTTTTCTGGCTTCCTGTTACACATTTCCCTCCCATTTCAGGAAATTATCCCCACAAGCAAGCGGAAAGATGTTACACATAAAAAAAAAAGTATTAGTTTTCTTGCACCAAAAAGTAGGAACCACACAGCGATAGGACATTACATAGCTGTTGGAGAAGCTCATACTCCTGTGGGAGAAATATGACAATATAAAAATGAACTGCAAAAACCTACAATAATGCATAATACATCCCCGAAACATTAAGTAAATTTTACAATAACTTACAAGTTACTTGAAAAAATTTATTGGATTTTAACAAAGAAATTCTATAATTTGAACGTCACACAAATTTTCAAAAAAAATTAATTCAAAAAACAAATAAACACATTGTTTTTACAGTGTATACGTAACTAGTATAATTATAATTATTAATTGCAAATGTATTAAAATGCCGATTATACTAAATAGTAAAGCATTCTTTATCAAACTATATTAACAGCATCAACCATGCATACATAATACTAACATAAGTGAAAATGTAGATAAAAATAAACACTTTGAAAATAGTTTGTGAAGACTAATATAAAACAGACATTGCTTGTTACTACTTCAACAAAACTTATTTACTATTTACATTATAGATTTAAGTTTCAACTTAGAATTAAAAACTTCAAATAAATTTCAATAAAATGAACTAACCTAACTGTTTAAATTTTTATAAACGAAAAATACATCTATTTAAAAATCTAGAAGGGGACCTACTTTTTGGTGTATACTAATTATTATTACTGGTTTAGAGACAATATTAGCTACCATGTTGTTTATTTAAAAAAATAAACGATCGTAAATTATAGATAAAGCTTACTTTATTCTTTAATTATTTAAGCAACTAACCAAATGATAACAAAGTTATGTTCTATAGGAAATAATAGCTCTAGCGTTTTTGAAAGTGGTTGTAATTAATCTAAATTTGTATTACAGTTCTGGAGAAACTGTTTACACTAAAACTACACACCCTTCAATATGCATGACCTCGTAACTCCCTTCGTTAATCCCCAATATATTCAACAATTGTTAACTTGTAGATTTTGTAGATTAGATTTTTATATTTCTGTTTTAGTATAAAAGTCGACTTAATATTGCAAACTAGAGTACCTATCTACCTAATGTCAAATAATACAATTATTAATATCTATAGTAGTTACTGTGCCATAACCAAATCGATAATACAACCGCTTCGCAGGGTAGCTTCTGTAAGTATATCATTCAATTAATGTAAGTAATTTAATACCTTACGTTAATAACGTTTTAACGATAAAAAAAATTTCAAGTGCATTTTCATCATTTTAAAACTATTACTTAGTATATGTTTTGTTTAAAATTGCGAGCGCATCGTATGGGGTCGATACTTGAACAACAAAAAGCTAAATTCGGTTGTAGCAAATATTTTAAACGAAATTCTACATATTGAAGGGTGGGTTTCATATTTTAAAATGATGAAACAAATTCTATAACATTCTATTATTTATGAATAATGGATAGGAAAATTCAAATATAATTGATATAAACCTAGCAGTTCTTTACAATTTTTCGATTTGTTGTGAAACTGAATAAGTACCTAATCCGTAGCTATAGAACGTACATAATATTTTGCAACTATTTTTGGAATGCTTGAATTATTATTGTTTTCCTCTTACTTTCTTGAAAACTGCTTTGTGACGCAATGAATGGATTAACGAAGTTTTCTCGCACATCTTTCTATAGTTGCAGGATGTATTTCCGATCAAAGTAGTAGCATAATTGCATATTCTGCATTGATTTATTCAGTTATTAACTTAATTATTGTGTTAATTAAAAATAAATTAATTAATTTTGCTCAAGGACTCGTGCATTATATTTTTTGTATTTGAATTTCTTGGTTTTCCACTTGAGGGATTCCTAATTTTACACAGATCAATATGATTTTGTATTCAGTTTAATTTCATATTTATTATTTTATCATTTTTAAATTTGTTTGTTTAAAAAGAAATAAGCTAACAAACACTAAACAACACAGAACAACAAGAATATAAGGGAAGTTAACTAGTCAAATGTAATTTTTGCACTATGAGGACAATAATACTGTCATGTACTCCACTAGATAGCTTTTAGTAATTGTTTAACACTTTTATATTGCTATTAAGTAATTGGAGTGGTTTTAAATACATAATATGTATTTGAAATACAAATAAAATTTAGAATATTGATTCTAAATGCGTAAAATTTATATTATTTCGACAATTTTAATTAACTACAGTAAACTAGTAAAAGTTAATTTAGTTTCTTTTATAAAACATAACCTTACAATAAAATTTTACAATGCCACCCCTAGTGTTAATAGGAAAGGGGTGAATCGTAGTTGTCTATTATCACATCCCATATGGGATAAATCAATACTTCATTTAGTTCTATACTTCATTGTATAGGCTTTTATATGTGTATGTACATATTATATTATAGTACTATATTCGTAGCAATTTACGTTATAATTCAAATTTATACAAAAATTTACTTCTCTAGGAGAGAATAGTATATTATACACCAAGGTCGAGGAGACCAGCATTAATAGCCGTATCACCAAGAATAAATTATCGAAGTGTCAGAGAAATGGGTCTTGATACACAAGACGAAAAAATTCCGTAATGAGTTTTTTTTAATTACATTTATACTCTTATGCTTCGCATTCTTGATGTATTTGATTAAATAGTCTTCCGAAGAGGCAAATTTACGGAAGCTTTTGGCGTTTTTCAGAAGCTTTGTGAGAGCTTCTGAAATTTGCTTCGTTCGTCAGGGCTATTATTACCAATAATGGAAATAATAATAATGTAATGAGGTAAAAATAAACGGTACAAGGTACTTCGAGTTGCAAGTGCATTATTTTTTTACTTCTCATTGTACATTTTAAAGCATTGTTTTGCTACTTTCCAAAAACTTTTTTGGGAAACAGAAATCGATTTCTAACACATTTTTATTTAAGGCTAGTAATTTTTATCTGAATTATGTTTTGTTTTTAATTTTAAACTTAATTTAGCATTAAATTAAGACGTAATTTAACAGTTAACGTAATCTAGTTCAGTGTAAAAATTCTAATAATTCTATTGGTAAGTTGTTAAATTTATTATTATTTTTTTTAAATTTATTCATCAGCCAATACCTTAAAAATACCTTACGTTAAATTAAGTCTTGTATAATCCCACCATTTTTACAAAAAAATGTACCTTTTGGTTATGGATTAAATAAAATTTTTCAATTGCTGTTAATTGAGGTATCAGAACTTTTACTAAAAAAACAGTTTTAACGTATCTTTTAAAATTTAAACTTACCAACATTTATATTGTGCATCTATAAATTTGTAGTTAGTAGGTTGTATGTCTGTCAACCACAACAATAAATTTTAAAATTTGCATTTTAAATTACTACATAATATGAAAAAATATAATAATTGTAAACTCTAACGAGCTCACTGCTACATTTTAAGTTAAGCTATATTACTTTTTATAGTTTATTAGAATAATAATTATTACACAAAATGTCATTTACGTACTTGAAGCGTGTTAATGTTCAACATTTATCAAATTTTTCGCCATTTTAAACATCCGGTAATAGACAATGTTTTTTAAGTATTTCGAAGATAAACATCTGACAGAGAATTATATCTTACAGTGTTCATAATTTGAATAACCAAATTTATTGTAACCTTAGTGGGTATACCCAAATATATGTTACGTTTATACGATATGCTATTTTAAGAAAGTTCAATCGTTAAGTACTTTTAGGTGTAATAACTCGAAAATACAATTTTTTAGTTTAAATCCTTAACAGTTAATCATTGGAACCCGGCAAAAATTGTAAACACACCGAATTTTTGTTTTTCAACCTTTCAATTATTGTTCGATAGATATCTTTTGTACATTGTTGTATAATATCATTTTTGCACGCTTATACAGTATATTTAATTATTTAATAAATAAAAACCATTTTGCTTGTATTTTTAATATCAATGTTTTACTTTTCAACATTATCAGCTAGAGTTAACAGATAATGTTAAAAAAAGTTTGATTAAAAATTTTTTTAGAAGTTTTTTACTCTTGAGTTTATAAATGATAAACCAATCACGTCATAGATACAAATTTAATGACGTCTATCATCAAAACCACATGAAAACTAAATTCCAGTTTATCACATAGGAAAATACTACAATTTTTAATAAATTATAAAAGTTTATATGTTTACAGGATTGCATGTTTTAATGACAATTCAGTATATTGAACCTTTGTAATCTCATGGTGTTTAAAATTTTGACAACGCTGTTACAATATGACGTCATCAATGCTAATGACGTGATTGGTCTAATATTTACAAACACTATACTAAGTTTTTACAATACCAGTCAAAAATAAAGTTAGTTTTTTTCAGAAAAGTAATATCTGTTTGAGTGTTGGCTCATTCGGTTAATTGAATTTTAATAATTAACTGATAAATGATAAACCCACGCTATGGCTTGATAAGATAACATTTGTAGGAACTTTATATTTGTACATTGCATCTAATAAGTATTTTAGCTGAAAGATAAAGGAAAGTAGTTAAAATACAGAAAACCCAACAATGTAAATTATTTACCTGTTCTAACCACAGCTTGCGATTCTTCATTCGTTTTATTAATAAACAAAATTTTTAAAGTTGATATTTCTTTTAGGTACAGCAAGATAACAATAGAAAATTATATATGTAGGTAAAGTTTAAAGAAGTTTCAGTAGTCAACATAATAATTGAACAAAACATAAATGCAGTAAAATGTACACTAACGGAAATAGTGAAAGAGAAACTACGATTTCCGTTCTTAGACGGCTTCACTAAATACCAGGTTTAACATTACACAAAACGGGTATTACTCAACATCAATCAAATGTCGTTTAAGCAGCTTTAATTAAAATACATTTCTAACCGATAATTTTCCATAATCACCAAAAGTTGAAACAGAAGCACAAAACTTATCAAGGAAAACTAAACTGCCAATGAGAAACTTTTGTAATAAATATTTATGAAATAGTAGCTGGAGTAATATGTGGAATCTTTAAATTTCATACAATCTAGTGTTTCACTTTTTTTAATTTAAAATTGGTTATCGAAATTTACACTTCAAATTTTTTCTTCAAATTTTTTACAAACTGGGAAATGCATGAAAATAAATTTTAAGATTGTAAAACATGGGAATTTTAGTGATACACGATTTCGCAAAAGTGATTTAAAATATAAATTATGATTAAAATTTTACAATTACGATGTATTATTGTTTATAATTAAAAACTTAACCTTTCTTTAAATCTTATTTTATCCAATGGGCAAACGGAAAAAGTGGCATTTATTCAAGAACGCTTAAATTTTAACTATAAGCGGTGCGAACCACCAATTGTTGTATAATTTTAATCATGGATTAAATTTTAACTCATCTTTATTAAACTGGACGTCAAAGTCGGCTGCTTGTCGTATACGAAACTTTGCATTCCTAGGCTTTGCGATGGAAACTATTGGCTTTTGGTCGTCAAATTAAAAAAATGTTGCTAAGGATATTAATATCGCGTCGTTCCGAAAATGATAATAATCTAATCACAAAGTACAACTATTTGTTATTGATAAGTTTATAAATATTTTAGTATGATTATTTACTTCATTATAAGATTTATAAAGACGCAGCTTTTATCTCGCGATCAAAGGATTTAAGAAATTTCTACAAGTTTTAATATAGCATTTTGTAAATGCTTGAATGTGACTTATTAAAACTGTTTAAAATTTTTAAGTATATTTTCTATAAACAGTGCTATTTATATATATATTCACTATATTGATAAACTCGTAAAAAAATTATATTCAGTTAATTTACATTTCATAAATAAAAAATATTCATATCATATTTACTCACTTCAAAATAACAATCACGAGAATACTAACTTTTGGTTGCTGATTTAAATGCTGCTTTTAGGAAAAATAGCACTCTTGTCATTGTAAGTCTAATGGGACTTTTTTTCATATTTCTAGCAAACAGTCATACGACAAGGACCCAAATTTCAAGTTTATCTACGCCTATATCTGTTGTTTTTCAGCTTTTTGATTGTTTGCACGATTGTTCTTGTTCATCCCTGTTCTGTGTTCTTGTTCACCATTTCCCGCTTGCATCGTATTCAATAGTTTTCTGAAGGGGTTCTCCCATATTTTCTTAACCTCGTCGGTTTTATTCTTCATTTCTCAATTTTTTTATCATGTATGTCTTTTTCGTATTCTTAATTTTTTTATAAAAATTCATTGTCTCTATCTCTCTCATCTTCTCGTCAATCCATTCATTCTTCTTGCGTTTCTAAAATTTATAAGCTTCTAATCGTTTTCTTTTGTACTCATAGCAGTGTTCCTGTTCGTTGGTTGCTTCCTTTTTGGTTTTGTTCATTACCTACTTCGCATTCCTCATCAAACCATACTTTCCATATTCCTTTTTTTTAGCCTAGTATTTCTTTTGCGCTTGTTTGGAAACTTTCTGCAATACTGTTTTATGTCACCTTTATGTTGTATTATCTTCCTTGCTTTCTAATTCTTTTGTCATTCTATCCTCGTATTTTCTTCTATTCGCTTCGTTGTTAAGTTTTTCAATTGCTATCTATTTTCATGTTTTATATCTTCTATCAACGTTTTCAGTTTGATTTCTACGACTACCAGGAAATGATCCGTATCAGCATTGGCACCTTTGTATGACCTCGCGTCTCTTATTGATGTGGTTTGTCTTCTTGTCACCAGCACGTGGTCAATTTGGTTTTCTTCCTCGTTACTGCACCCCGGCCACATCCATATGCTACTAACAATGATGTCAATAAGTGATGCTTGTAAGTTACATAGTCGGTTTTCGTTATGATTTGTTATATCGGCATATCTTCCACATGTCTCTCTTTTTCAATCTGTTCGTTAAAATCGCCTATTATGACAGCCTATCCCTTATTAGTTGAAAGTGAAGTATCTGTTTCACGAACTTTTTTATAACCCAAAAACCCGTCCTGTTTCTTCTGCCGTTTTTTCCTAGAATACACGAACATGGGGTAAATACAGCGTTTAGCGGTTTTTTTGCTACTTTTTTCAATTTTCCCGGCTTTAGCAATGTTTTTACATTCCATGTTGCAATTCTATTTACTTCCTTTCTTTTACCTTGTCTTTTTTTCACTTTTTAACCTTTTAAAAATCTGTTTTCGTTGCATGTATTGGCATAATATGACAGTCCAGCTTTCTCATCGCTAGTTTTTTGACTTAAAAATGGCACGGAAACCCGACAAAAAACGATGCAGGGAAAGACCTAATCTGAGATGGAGCGATGGAGTAATGGAAGACCTAGAGAATATGGGTGAAAGACAATAGAGACAAAAAGTCATGAAATGCACAGCCTGGAGAAAGATTGTGCGAGATGGTAGAACACCTCAAGACATATAATAAGTTGTAAATATGAGGATTAATCCAAACCCGATATTAATCATATCAAATTGTAAGTCCAAAAGAACAGCTAAATTCTGTAAAGAATTTAATAATATTTAATAATATTATTAATAATAATAAATAAATATTAATAAATAATAATATATTTGTTGTTCTGTTTTTGTCGGTGTCTTTTATGAAATTAAGAGACTTATTTTACACTATTGCAACGTTTTTGATAGCACTGTAAATAATTTTTGGTTTCGTCTGAAGTTTTTATTTAAAAATTTTTTTTCATTTTTCCACTGCTCTATAAAGCATATTTTTCTAAAATATTCTTTCGTTTAATAACTGTTGTTACTCCAATACATCCATAACTCTCTTTTGGTGCTTTCATTATTATGCTTTCAAATTTATTCTAATTTGCCTAATAAATTGCGAATAAAACTAACAGAAAGTCAAAATCAAAATTTTCGCTAATTTTCTGCCGCAGCAGAACATTATTTCTTATTTCCTTTGTTCTTCTTATTGACATAATACTATTATTTATATTTCAATGTGTTTTCTTCGTTTGTAACTATCTATAACTGTAGGTCATCCAAAAACGTATTTTAAATTTCTCGTTCTTGGTTCATATTGTCGTGAAACAAAGCGATTGTGACCTACCTTGTGCTAAATTGTTTCGATTTTGAAAGTTTGATTGGAAAAGTGCAAAGTAGGAAGTAAAGAGGGAGAGATAATGACTTTTTGCCAAAAAATTACCGCACGAGCGGTTGTTTAAGTTTTTGGCTCTGATTAATAAATTTGATTTAAAATATTGATGTGAAATTTTAAAGTTGGGAGTGATTTTGATGCGTGTGCATTATTGCGTTTTTGGAAATTTAAATTGATTTGGAGTTTTTTTTTGATATTTTGCTGCCTAATAGAAAAAGGTTGATTAATTGTTAAATTTGAAAAAAGAACATTTAGGGTCATTAATTCGAATTTGAATTTTGGTAATTTGAACGATAAAATTAAAATTTGTAAGAGCGAACGTGTGGCGTGATTGATAAGCCGTCAATTTGGATAAATTAAAATCACAAATTGAGGACTACCACAGGAATCCACCCCTGAGAAGAGTTTTGTTGCTTCCGATTGCACGAGCTAGTCGAGATAGAAAAATTTTGGTGAAGTGTAGTAAAGACCTTTTTTTATTTGGATACAAAATATATCAAATACCACTACAATATATACTATCATACCCTTTTGCTTTACTTTTTCCAGGTCAGCGGTTCCCAAATGGGGTTCCGCGGAACTCTTGGGGTTTCGCAAAAAATCTAAGGGTTCCGCCAAAAAGAATTTCAAAACGGCGTAAAAATTAATTTTGCCGCTTAAAATATATTTTTTAACTTTTTTCTATTCCATTCAATGGCAATCCATTCATGGAATGCTAACGTCCAGTCGAATTTTCTGCTGTAGATTTCAAAAATCCAATTGAAGTTAGGTGCGATTTCAAATTGGAAAGTAAATTTAAAGAGGTTCCGCTTGGCGTATTTTAGAATGAACTGCGCGAGGAATATCCAGAGTTGTCCAAACGTGCAAACCGTATTTTGCTACCATTTGCGAGCACATACAAGTGTGAAACTGGATTCTCTCATTATATTCAGGAACAAAAACAAAGTATCGAAATCGACTTGACTTAACTTCCTGACATGAGAATCCAGCTTTTAGAAATCGGGATCTGCCAGAAATCTTCACCTACGATTTTAACTTTTTCCTATTGAAAATAGGTAAAAGGGTAATTTTCTAAGCATACTAGAACAAATATTTTGTAGGATAATGCAAAAGTTTTCGAAAAAAATCGAAGTAAAGATGTAAATTTTAACATGGCTGCATGATTAGCTGTTGTTGAGTAAGGCAAAAAAATTTAAAAATATCTCTGAAAAATGACAGAACTCGCCAATAATACAACAACATTAAGAGGATATTAAAGCACGCGTACCGTCAACAAAATGAAGAGCAGGGACGTGCTAGTTACCATCACGCATCGGGGTATATCATGTTACATCTCCCTGCTTTTCGTAATTTTAAAATGCCGTTATTTCGACAACTATTGCATAATCCTAAAAAAATTTTTGTGTTAATATACTCAGAAAATTGTTCTGTTTCCAATGGTCAATAGAAAAAAGTTGAAATCGTGGGTGAGAATTTCTGGCAGTAACCCAGAAATCAAACTAAATATTAAAAAAATTTATTAGAAGAAAACAAAATGTCATATTTCTCACTAATAATAATTGTAATAATTTGTAATTCTATAATAAATAATTGTTATACTTGTGTTTACTTGGTCACTGTGGGAGGGGAGGGGTAGTGTGCGAGCACAACCTTGTATGCAGTAAACAAATCGGTTTGGGGTTTCGCCAAATTTTTTACATCGCCCAAGGGTTCCGCGACTAAAACTAATTGGGAACCGCTATTCTAGGTAATCACTTCTGTTAATCTTTTAGAATAAATGTAAACCAAGAAAACCGTAAAGTGTGCATTAGGAAGTAGGTTTCTTGTGTGAACAAAATCAGGTTCAAATTCGGGACTAAAGACCGCACCGTAACTAAGGGCTAGGGGAGTAAAAGTCGTATTATTATATCTTTCTATCGGCTCTGAAATCAGGCTTGGTTTTTGCTAGCATTTTCAATGCACAACTCGCAATTTTATTTTTTATTGTCACTATAAAATTTTAATGTACAAGTGTGTGGAATTTTTTAAATTCTGGAATTTTACTGTCTAAGATTTTTCAGCCCATTTTATCCCCCATAGAAGATTCTGTGGTGTTATTTTATAAGGTCCTGTAATATTCATATGTAATTAAAAATAACCAAAAAAGCTATTAAGAAATTTTATTGAGAACAGCCAAAATTGTTCTTAAAACCAAACAAAATTAAAAATTGTTGAGTAAGTACTATTATTTATTACTAATTGGACAATATTATTGCGTACAGTAATATATGTACAGTAATATATTTTATTAAGAAATACCAAAAAAATCATTTATGACTAATGACACTAATTATAATCGAGACTATTTCAAATTATCTGTAACTTGTAATTTGTAAATTAATTGTTAATTAATTTACAATATATTTGTTGTGCAATAAGCCTTGAGTGATATTAGATACTGTTAATTTTAATATATTATTTTGTATTCTTAAACCATAACATTTCCCTTAATTTAAAAAAATATTGAAATTTTTGCCTACGGTGTTAAAGAGGCAAAATGCATATTATCGCAACACGCAAATGGGTTGTAAAATTATTGTTGTTGACTTAATATGTTGACACAAAGGAATTTATTGAAACATCAAAGCACGGGCAAATTCAACTGTAGCCGAGTCACTAAATACAATATCCTTATAATCCTTTTATATACAAAATTAATGAAATAGTTTTAAAAGCATCCAAAAAAATTAGCTTAATTCATTATATAATTTGTTCTTTAAATTATCTTAATTAAAACTTAAGTTAGGATTTAAAGTAACAAGTAATAAAATGAGCGGAACTTAGTTGAGGGTGCTTTGTGTAAAGAGGACAATAACCGTGGGGTGCATGAACTAGACCAGCCCCAGCTTTTCACCTGTGGTTGGCGATATACAGAAGAACAGCTGTCGTCTGATACTTTTTGCTTTCGCTTGTTCATATTAACTACGATCACTAAAGTTCAAAATATTATAAACACAATAGCGACGATTATTTTTGCAAATTGAAGAAACTGCAACCAGTAGGTAACAAATGAAAATGAAATGGCAAAGCTCGTAATATTTATTGCAATTATATTGCTGTTGTATGTGTAAATCTAAATACAAAGCGGAACATCGTAAAAAGTTTTGACACAATATTATCGACCGAAAAGCTTTTTAAAAGATATACCGATGTTCAAGTAAATATTCCGATTCAAAATAAATATTTTGACTTCCTAATTTATTCTACAATACAAAACTTTCTCAATTTAATTCTATGACCTACCTTCGACGATATAAATATTTTACAGTTTTTGTAAAAAATATAAAAATGTTCAATATGTATGTATATAGCGTAATATACAATATATGATTATAATAATAATAAATAATTTGGTAAACTGCTAAAGAAGTATTGAAATAAGATCAATCGTTAAGTATATTTTATGTTTGAACAAAACCTTTAAATTTTTGTATGCCATAATAAACATGCATATTGGTAGTATGCTAAAATATTATTTATGGCTCTCCAAGAAGCTCAGTGGATTTCATACAAATTACCCACCAATTTTAAATCCTCTTTCCAATGATTTATACTGCGATTACTTTCACTTCGTTTCATTGCCTTTTTCGTTGCTATTCAAGTCTTTTTTAGTTGAATATAATTTTGTAATCCTCATAATAATTAAATTCTAACCTTGTCGGATTAAGCAAAAAAGCAGTATGTCTGATACAATCAGGAACAAAATTTATTAATAATTTCATTTGTGCAAAATCAATAATCAATGTGGTTAAGCTGATAAACATTTTAATTAGAGCCTTTATTAAGAGTTAAAATGGTCAATAGTCAATTAAACTATTTGCTTAAAATAGGCAAGTTATCCTGAACGATCTGTTGTATTAATTCAAATAACGGTGAAGTTCCCCTAGTTGCGAAAGATTCTTTCCTTGTTTAGCATACGAAGTGGAAGTTAGTGAAACTGGTCTAATATCTACAGTATTTTATGGGTATTTCGCTCTAGCTTGTTTAAAACTAAATTTATCTCTCTTGCACTTATTTGCTTTCCGACTACAAAGTTGGGTCTGTATTGTAAATTACGTTAGGGACTATTATCGCAAACTAAGCTTATCTTACATTAGTGGGACAATAATTTGTAATATCAGAAGCTGTTGTTATGTGCTGTTTTTAGTTTATCGTCAAATTTTTAACTCGTAATATAAATATAAATTTTGTTATCTCTTTTTATTTGAATGTACTTGTAAATGCTACACACTTATTATTAATTATTGCATTGCATCGGCGTAAATGCTAATTAAATTTTAGAATATTTAATGTCTTTGTAGGGAATAGACCGTGGCATAGCAAGTTAGCCATATCGACTCTTCAACAGATGTTTTAACCCATATATATCCCAGTTAATATGTTATGTGTTTACACAACGTTTTCAATTTAAAAATAAAGAATGGATACTTTTTAGCGTCCCGTTTATCAATGCTTAAAAATTTATACAATTTTAGAAAAACTATTATAAATTAACCTATTTTTGCCGGTGTTATCGTATACAACTGTAAATTGAAGCTATTTTTATCGATTTTCTTTGTTCTCAACTTGGTGTAATAATAGGAAAACAGACAACGTAAAACTGCAGTTTACTTCTATCTCCGACAATACTACTGATACCTCCGGTGCTTTTTAAATATTTAAAATAATTATAAAAATTAAACAAAATATTTAAACCAACTCGCAGTATGGAGTTAGGATAAACCTCATTTTTTATTAATAATAATAATCCAGCTAAAGCGTATTTGTTAAAAGTTTTGAACTGCTAAATGAAAGTGCAAGGTAGACTATTGAAAGCAAGAAGGGCGCCACCCTCTTCCATCTTGACTTGAAATGCAAATTAAGTCTGTGTTGTATTGAAAAGTTTAGAGCAAACGACCTTACGGCCAATGGTTTATAACATTTATTACCTAATAATGAAAGTAGTACTTCAGAATTTTATATTTTTAAATTTAAATTTCGCATGTATTGTTTGCAATAATAATAATGTATGCCCAAATTCGTAAACATTTGAAATTTCACAATTTGAATATGCAACAGATGTGGATTATCGTAATCACAATTTTTTGTTTAATTTTAATTTTATTGAATGGTTATTTTTACCTAAACAATCATATTTTAAAAATAAAATCGATTCTTCGCAAATTGCTTCCTTGTTCTCATAAACATGCCATGATTACAATATCCAGCATCTTCTATAATTTCATAAGACTTTTCTTTAGCTTGAAATTTTAGTATTCCGTTACTTTTTAATTGGCTACCTTTTCAATTAAGTAATATTAATAAGCGCTATAGGTAGTTTACAGTGGAGGATTTAGACGATTAAGAGTTAATATAACTAATTAATTATTAACCAACAGTTAGTAATCATTAAAAGTCACGTATATGCATGCACAATTTGCAACTTAAATAGAATAGGCGTAATCCGATACAAAATTTTAAGACTTAAATCAGGAGTTTTTCCGGATACTTGGAAAGAATCATGGATAATTCTTATCGCAAAAGTAAGAAATTCGGGAACAGTCACTTAACCCTCACTAGGATTTTCAAAATTTCAACTGCACTATAGGAAAGAGGACACTTTTCTAAGCATATTAAAACAAAAATTTTGGAGGGATATGCATTAGTTTTCGAAAAAATCGATTTTAAAAATGTAAAATGTACATGTATTTTAGATACACCTTTTAACACGGCTGCATAATTAGCCATTTTTGTGTAAAGCAAAACAATTTAAAAATATCCCTGAAAAATGAAAGAACTCGCCAAGGGTGGAACTCGAAGTCATAGAACTCGTCCGGGTGTCGACCGCGACTGACAACAACATTAAGAGTATATCAAAGCACTCGTACCGTCAATAAAATGAAGAGCAGGAACGGAACGTGCGACTTGACCGTGGCTCGACTCGTTGCAACGGGGTGTATCGGGTTACAACTACCTACTTTTAATAACTTTAAAATGCCGTTTTTTCGAAAACTAATGCATACTCTCCGAAATTTTTGTTGCAGTATACTCAGAAAATTGTCCTCTTTCTTATAGTGTAGTTGAAATTCAGAAATTCCCAGTGAGGGTGAAGTGACTGTACCCAGAAATTCGATAAAGTGTGATGAGTTCCGACCTATAAATATGATATCGATTCAGTCGAAAATCTTGGAGAAGATAGTTAAAGATCAATTAATGGCATACTTAGAGAACAATAAAATAATTTTTGAATACCAATCGGGCTTCAGAAAGGGTTCGTAGTGACGTATGTTATTTCTGAATGGAAGATGGCGGTTCACAAAAATAAAGTAATCGTGGCCGTTTTCCTAGACCTTAGTAGAGCGTTTGAGACAGTAGATAGAGTATAGTATGGCATTAAAGATAATGAATTGAGGTGGTTTATATCTTATTTGGATAAGCGGAAACAGAGAACGGTAATAAATGGAGTAGTCTCTGAAGCAGTGGAGGTGGATTTGGGCGTTCCACAAGAACAATTCTGGGAGTGTTGTTTTTCTTATTATATGTTAATGATATGAATAAGGTGATTATGAGGGCAAAATGTGTAATACATATATGTAGATGATTCTCACCTATATGTTACAGGTGATAATGTTGATGATTGTATAAATATTGTCAGGCCCGAACTGGAACCTAAAACCGGCCCGGACATTTTAGAGACTGTTGGCCCCCTACTTCCCACAAAAACGATACATGTACTCGTATACATACGTATATACTGTTGTGTATTTCCCTACAATTTGGTATTTTGGTGTGAAATGATTTTTTTATATGGTTTATGTTTGAATTTTAAATATTTGTTAAAACGAGGTTGGCAATATAGATGATGTTAGTTATTATAGAATGATAGTTATTATAGCTATGATAGAAGTTATTTTGTTTGAAATTAAAAGTGAATGAAAAGATGAGGTGTAGAGTGAATGTGATAATTTTGATGGTCGTTTTTTAACGGCAGCACTAATTAATATTTTGGAAGATTGGAAAAATTAGATAAAAGAAAAATTAATGATTTAAAATAATTGATTTTATTACATCTCAATTATTGAGGTAGTAGTAGTAGTATTATACCTAATATACTGCAGTGATCCTTTCAAAAAGGTTGATTTTCACATGCTCTATAAGTGCTCCAGACTATAACCTCCTCTTCGCGGGAGATGAGACAATCTTATCTTGGGTTGGGTTCTTATCAAAAATAAAAAAAACATCTTCTTAAAAAAATAAATCGTACTTTCAAAAAATCCTCTCCAAAAATTAATTAACAAATCCAAATTATATTCAACGCAAAAATAAAATAAAATCTCAATTTTATTCGAAGAGAACGAAATTTGATTTGCCTTATCCAAAACGTTGGCTTATCAATTGTACACTCTTTCCTACAAATGAAGTTTTAATTTTCCAATTTTAAAAGTAATCCAAGTCAAAATCTTAATTCGAACTATTCTCTTTCCATATCAACGAAACCAATCAATCCACTATCGCTCAGTAGCCACTCATAAAAAATTTCCAAAATCCAAATATCAAAAATAACTACGCAATAATTCAAACGCATCCAATTCACTTTATTTAAATCAAAAATTATTACTCACAATTTTATAAATCAAAAAAAAAATCTCGCGAAATTTCAGAGAGCCAAAATTAACGACCAGCTCGGTCGGCGTATTTGGCTTCGTATTTCCGTCGATTCGCCCCCACTTCTCAAATTTTACAATCCTACAACTCAAATTAACTAAAACAAAATTTTCCAAAAATGTATAGGGTGGGTGCGAATTCTTTTGAAACACCACAATACACATAATTATAATGTATATTATACTACGTATACATCAATGTGAACTGATAGACCAGCAGTGTGATGTAAGGCTTAAATCGATATGCTACGGAGCCGGACACCGCAGTTCGGTGCTTGGTCGCGCTAACTGCACTGCTGTGATCTAAAACCCGAGTTTGATCTAAGAGCTATGCATCTGGCAAGGTTAGCACTCTACCAGAATATATGCAAATGCTTAAAGAACCGTGAATGCCAAATGTAAATTTGGTTAAAAAACAGGACGTAGTCCTAGATTAAGAATATTGAGTGAATATTGAATTGGGTGTTCACAGGACCGAGATATTCATAAATTCAAATGTTCACGTTATCGAGTTTCTACTATTAAGAATTTGTATTTGAACGGTTTTTGTTATTTATAAATTTATTGTACTAAATTTTTAAGTTTTATTAACCATTTTTGATACTTTGTTATGTTATATAAAATAGCATAATTTTTTTCGCGATGTAATCAGCCAGCGCTGCTGGTTAGACGGCCCTTTGACTGCACCGGCCCATCGGGCATTTGCTCGATTTGCTCTATGGCCAGTCCGGGCCTGTATAGTAGTAAATGTTTTATTATTTGTTTTTAATGTAAAATATGAAATGCAACCTAATTATTTGTGTAAGGACATTGCATATGTTGAAGATATGCATGAGTACCCTGTAAGGAATAGGCATGATTTCAGACTAAATATATTTAAGAACAGTAAGACTCAGAATATGATCTTTTATAGTGGCTTGAAAATATTTAACAGTTTGCCTATAGACATTAAGGAAGAGACAATGTTGTTAAATTTTAAAAGAAAAATTAAGGAGTATGTTGGCGTTAATTTTACTTAAGGAGTATATTTTGGTATTTTTTCATATTATGTATTTGTGTAATTTATATGTAATGATATAATGGTTTTATACCAAATAAAGTTCATTTATTATTATATTATTTTATTACTTTTCCCAAAAGTTCTTCTAAAACAATAGTGAAATTAAACATAAATGTATGTATGTACGTACGTATGTAAGTCCACGGATAAATCCGTTACTGGCAATTTACCAATTTGTATTCTACAATCTTGTGGTTATAAGAACGGAAATTCTATTACTTACATAATTTAAACTTCTACTTATTGGTATTGGCGTTGGTATGATGGTACGAATATCGAATTTGTGGAATATACTTCCTGATAATAAGGATTATTTTAAGTTAAAATTGCATGTTGTATAATAATTTGTTTCATTGATTTAAAGCAATCTAAAGATAAACGATCTTCAATAATACTAATCTTGGTAATAAGAACTTGAGTCTGGAGGTTGTTGTTCATAGTCTTAATAACTCCGAGTTAATTTGAGTTTCCGCTAAAAAGAGGAAATACTTGTAAGTTTTCAAAAAATAGTTTAAATACTGCTTAAAACGTCGATGCGTCAATTTTCCCGTTCATTGCGTTTTTCCCATTATTTGTTATTTTCGTATTTTTAATATTTAATGTTAACTTACTTGGAATTACCATAATTTATTATTACTCATTTACAATTTCTTACAATAAGGAATTTCAAAATTTATGTATTTCTTAAACTGTAGACAATATTATCCTCTATAAACATATATGTTTTAGTATCTCAATACATCATCAATACAAACTTGAGTAAAATGCAGTAACAGTTCACACGGTTTAAAAGTGGTTTGCCCGGTTCAGATTTAAAAATTTATGCTTGCAATCACCGCTGTAGCAGGCCTTCTTCCGTGGATAACGATATCTTGTGTGGCATTTTAAAAGAAAATTTATTTTCCACGACAAGAGAAATTTACAAAAAGCTTAATATTGGTCAAAGTATCGTTTCCGACAATATTTATGAACATCGTTAGGGTTTCTTTTTTATGCAACACAAACAAATTTAATTTTATAATTTTTGGTTTAATAAATTAACAATTAGACAATCGCCAATAAATTACATAAAGATATTTTGGTTCGAGTCTTCTATCAAAATTACTATAACGAAATAGGTAAACGCTTTTGTAAAAGTGGCAGATGTTTCAAGAGGTTCTATATTTTTGATTATACAATGTAGTACATGATTGCATGTATTCCAGAATTTAAAAAAGTCTTTGAAGCATTTATAAAGATTTATAATACAATATCAATACTAATTTCTTTAAATCGTTCATTCTAACCTTGAATTTTTAAGATATCCGCAAAAAATTGGAAAACTCCAAAATTAAAAAGTTGAAAATCTTGCTTGTGTAGCCGTGAGGACTATTTAAATTACTCGCAAAAATCATAAAAATGTTTTCCCAATTATGGTTGAAGATGTGCAAAATACTGGAAAAATAATTCCTAGTCGAATCAAAAACTTAGCTTGATCAATATAAAAATATAAAAATAAAATGCTTGCGTATTCAAGAGAAAATTCCATTTGATTAAAACATTTTCCATAGATGAAATAAGTAGGTACAATTTATTTCATTGTAGATTTAAAATAATATTGTCAAAGATGTTATCAATTTACAATTTCTATGATCAAATTGTGTTTTTAACAAAACGTTACAATTTCATAGTAGAATCATTGAAATTCTAAATAAGAAAAAATATTATTCAAATGCACAGCGACGGCGACGGCAATCTATTAAACATATAATATTTTATAATCTAAGTAAGATTTTTAGGAGTGACTCATGGTACATTTGTGTCAATATTTGTCAATCAATTTATATAATAAAACCTATCCAAAGAAAAACTGTGAACGTATGCAAGTATAATTTTAAATAAATTTTTAAAAAAATGTTCATTTGTGAATAAGTTTACGAGTAATAACTACCCTAATTATTTTATTTTACAGAATTACAAAGCGAGTATTACATCAAACTAAAACTACGCTTCTAAACGCATATTGATTTTATCTGCATTATTCAAACGCTACTGTAATGTAAAAGAATGATATTTATTAATTGATTTACTTAGTACCAATTTGAGAGTATTAAATAATTCATCAAAAATTTTCCAAAAAAAAGTTTTTTGCTTTTCGGCTTTTGAACTCGAAAACACATTTGCCAAGCATGAGCGTTCATATCGGAGAACAAGAGGAAGGCTTAATATTCTTTTTTATTTAAACCAGTTTAACTCGTAGAAACATTTAAAAGTCTTAAGTTTGATTTTTCTGTTTTAAATATGTTTTGCTTTAGTATAAAAGCGCGATTCGAGGACTGGTGTGTTATTTTATTGATTCTACAACTTTTGATACCCTAACAAATGAACTCAGCGTCAAATGATCCCCGGCGACAAATGATTTCCACAACAAATAATCTCCTGCCAAATGATCCCAAGCGACAAATGATTTCCATAAGAAAAATTGATCCTCGACTACTGGACATTCCTAGTGAATGACATCTTGATAGAAATGCCAAAATTTAAATTTTTTGAAACCTTACACCAAGGAGGTGAGCGGGGTGCAGAAGTGCACATAAGAGGTCAAAGATTTTTGTTTTTTACTCATTTTCTGTAAATTTCTTTATTTATATTATTTTAGCTAAAAAGCTATTTTTTTAATTTTAGTAATTCTTGCATTAATTTATGATAGTACTATTAATATATTATGATTGTGTGTTCATCTAAGTGCAAACTTTCAATTTGAGTTGCCTGGAAAATTTGATTTGCTTGTTTATTTTATTTACATACAGGACTCACACACGAACGAACTTACAGAAACCTTACTTGCGATTTTCTCTAGCGCTGTTCTGGTTTTTTGTATGAAAAACTACGTTTTTCAAAAAAATCGTGCGACGAACAATCGCAAGTGTGTTCCAGCTCTTACTCCATGATATATTATCAATATTATTAAAGCTTTTAGATTGCGCTTGCAGTTTATCGTCTGTAATAAATTAATGAAAAATAAATAAATAATCGATTAATTGGTAAACGGTATTAGATTACCCAAAGTGATGTCTGGTAGACATTTGAAAATTGGGTCAAGTATTCCTTAAAATTGGACCCAAGAACATGATGACTTTAAAAATGACCCAAATTCTAATTAAAATAATGTAATCGTTTTACGGTGTGTAGGAATAGCTAATAGAATATCGTCAAAAATAATTTTTAATTGCAAATTAGTTTTGAACATCATTTGCATCAACTATAAAGTAAATTTTTAGCAAATTTAATTATGGAATTTAATTAACGTTTCATTTTGAGTCATTTACCTTACTTCTAATTTATTTATCTATTGTTATTGTTTACAGTATAATTTAGAATAACAAGTAAATAATATTATTTTTTTTTTAGTAAATTAAAGATAATTAGTAAAATTATAAATAAGACGATTAGCGTAATAGGGATAAACAATTTACTTTTACAATAACACTAATCTACACAAAAATCTGTCTCAAATATAGTTTCCAATTTAATACTGTTGAAATGGACGTAAGGATAGACTTGGTGCAGAACATATCTAAAGAAATGTCCACGTGCGGATTGTAGGTAAACTCAAAACTGGCATCCGCCTCACGTCGTCAACCGGAAACAAATATTGATATCAACAAACTTTCAAGAGACTTCTAGATCTGTTTGTGTGCCATGCTTCGATTCTATAATACAGTCCGCAAAGCTTCAAAGCTCAAAGTAGTGAGCGGCGCAAAAGCAGTTAGTTATACGCAAGTTCTCGCTGGCAGTGGAAGTACGCCGATTTTTCTCTTTCTATGCATGTGTTTGTGCGCTATTTGTGTTGGTGTCTTAACATTTTTTAGAGTTAAGTGAGTTGAATTGACACATTAATATTTAGTGCTTTATAAAAGGATTACTTTTTTAATTGAAATTTTTAAAAAGCATTGAAATTAATAAGTTTATAAAAGGTAATTAGTAAAACTGAAATGAATCGTAGCTAAGTAGTTAGCGGTTTAGAAAATTTAAAAGGCCAATCGTTGGGGTAAAACATAAGAAAAGTGTTTATTATCGGACAATTTATTAAAAACTTTGTTGATTTTATCATCTGCGATTAGATAAAGTGTTTAATGATCTATTCGAAACGGAACTTGGGATTGTACTTGAAAAAAAAGGTAAAAACAATATTAATTTTGTTTATTGTCAAAACGACAACTTATTTTTTGCTTATTTCAACAACCGATTAGTCCGAGCTTTTTCGTGACGCGCAGTGAATAGCTTTATTGGATTTTGGAGCTTTCTTTCTTGTAATTCTTAAATAAATAAATAAAAATGTCGAAACTTTTAAATTTAACTTTTTAATATGTGTTTATTTTATTTAAGTAATAATTTAATTTACTTATTTTAAATTAAACAGAGCTTTCAGCTGTTTCGATGATTAAACTGTTGATAAAAGCAATCAACAGTGTTTATCGGTGTTCATACCATATCGTTCTGGGTTTTATTTCTCATTTATTTTTTTTATTATGTTTTTCCTCCAACTAGGCTTTGTGAGAAATAGAAAATCGTAGAAAACACTTAGGATTATGAGAAATTGTCTATGATCGTATTTTCGGATTTATAAATATTTAAGTGTTATCGTTATATTTGTGCACGAGTCGATGTAAGTGAATTTAAGTAGCACAAGTGTCATTTTTTATTACATTTCTTGCGTAAGCAAATACGTATCCTTTATATACAAAACTCGATTCTATTTGTCGATTAGAGAGATAACAAGGTCGTTTACATTCTATTTGAAAACTGATTTAAAATTTGCTTCTCTATATTTGTCCTCTTTTAACATTTTAAACATTTGAAAAAATAAAATTTAAGTTTTCTTTTACATGTTTTTTAAATTGTTGCAAAACCTGCCACGCTTTCGTGTATCTAAATCTGGCGTTGCAAAATAACAGCTACTTAACCTGAATAAATGATGAATTTATACAACGGAAATAATCGAATCTTGGATTGTCTTTTGATCGAGTAGGTTTCGGTATATTAATAACTTAAACATTTTCGAATTTCCTACAAACATTCCCATTACATAATAGGAACGGCCCTCCGTCCATGAATTCTAATGGATTTTTGACTCAATATTTGCAGATTACGGTTCGCCGAATACCCCGTGTGCGGCAATTTAATAAAACACGCAGCTTTTCTTCCTCTTCTTTAACACAAATAGCTTCAGTTATTTAAATACATTTTTGATTTTTCCATTAATTTCGATTTCACCGCAATATCGCCTCTAATTACCGCCAGCGTAATCACCACGTATGTACTCTACTGCATATTGTATTGATTGTATTATCAATTATAGAAGGTAATAAATTAGTGTTACGCTATGAATTACGTCTGACATCTTCTGAGCAGATTTTAATCATGGTTGCTATAATAAATTGTTAAGTTAATATTAATACGATAAACCTTCAATTTGTTATACATATTTGTTATGATGTTGTACATTTATACAACATTACGACATCATATTTGACTAGGTAGCTACATATTATCGGTTTTATTAATTTTATGTAATTTTAAACTATGATATAATTTGTAAATATCATTAAGTGTGGTAATTTAGAAATCTATGCATTATGATTACATTAATATAATATTTATATTACAAAGGTATATAGCATATATGTGTACATACCATATACAATACCTTAACATATAATGAAAATTCGACGAAACATTCAAATCCAAGTATTTATTAATAGGGTGATATTAATACTATATAAATAAGGTTTAAAGTATGCAAACATGCAAGATTTCGCTTTTTAAAAGTCTGGCAACCTCTTTATGGTTAGAAAGTTGAGCGCATGTGGTATTTTTAAGTCTCATAATAAACTACAACAATGGCGAATTTGTTTTAATGCTCAAAACTGCGCTGCGGTTTTGTAAAATGTTTGTCTCAAAATGTAGATTGCAGTCTTCAATTATTTGAGATGTATTGAAACCTAAGTCACGTCTTGAATAGACCAAGACTTTATTTTATATCTACCTCTAGCCTACCTTTTCTACCCTCGACAGAAGTAAATAACGCAAATGCAGACATGCAGTGATTTGACGTAGCCATTTAAAGGATAAATCAATCACAAGGGGACATAATTCTTTGCAATTTCCTTTTATTGTCCATCCATTAAACTTAGCTTGTACCTATGCAAATTTTAAACATGCTAAATACCACGGATACCCAATTACGATTTTTTCCAAAGTACAGAGTTTCTTTTCTGCATCAGGATGCTTGTATAATTTAGTGCCGGTATATTTCGGAAAATAATTCAAAAATTCCATCGTGTACTTGTTTAAAATAATTGCTCAATGGTTTTGGACATTTTCAGTTCGTCATACGGATTATTTTGGGCATCTAATTGTCGGAAACCTATTGTGAAAACCTGCAACACCATAGTTGACAATATTTACAACGAAGTAAGCGAAGGTTATGATTGTTCTGTTGACTTTATTTGATAAATATTTAGTTAGTGTACGGAGAGATAATGACTAAGAAACAAATAAAGATTTTAATATTGAAAAATAAGTATTTGTAACACTTTTGGATTATTGTAGGATTTAATTTCTCTAAATGGAAATTCATAAATTAATCTATGAGTTACTAACGCAAGAGAAAGTTGAGTGTTCGACATTCCTTCTCGTTTAGAAAAGTTTGCGCACAAGAACAAAGAAATTAAAAGTTTTTTAAACCAAAATTTTAATGAAAGGAGTAAAATGAAATTGTGTGGCTTGCTTGTTTAATTTCGTAATATCAAATTAAAAGTGCCACCTACATCTGCAGTTGCTCGTAGACTATTTAATAGAATTCAAGTTGAGTCACGCAATCTTACGGGATGTACATAAATTTTGTGGTTAAAACTAACAGGAACGAATAAACACTTTTATTAACATTTCATTTTAAAAATATTATGAACGATCGTCATTGAACTTTAACCCAAACTTTCTGATAGCACGATGTCTTATCTAAATGTGACCGTTATGAGTTTACCTTCTTAAACTCCAGTATTTTAGCAAAACAAGTTCATTATCAAATTTTCAATACTTATACTATTTTTGCGCTTTATTACGTCAGCTTGCAATTTTATTTTCTTATTACAAAATTTGTCTTACGATAGTACCACAATTTAATAATTATTGTCTTTAAGTAGCTATTTCTTTTTTATTATGCATTACGTAATTATGCTATTTTATGTAAGTTTACGTAAAATAAATGTTCCAATACTGAACATAACCTAACTTAATTGGCTAATTTATGCATTGCGATATTTATCCACAACTACAATAGTAAATGGATTCTATGGCCTGATTATAACAAAGCAAATCACGGTCAAATACCAAGTTCTCATTTCCTCTGGTTTAAAAATTCCTTTTATTTAATGTTAAAACTTTAATGTACTACTACTGTTTGTTAAGTAACGATAATTGACAATAGGTTTTTAAAAATACGGTATTTAACAATTTTTGTTTAAACCGGTACATGTGTAGTCGGCTATAACAAAAAATATAAAATTCTTGCTAGTCTATTTCTAAGGTCATCAGAAGCTGTTACTTGTGCGAGCAAACCGGCGAGTACGGTAGTGGTCGGTTAATTTTTGTACCGAAGTCAAAGACCTAAAGAAGATAACCACTACCAGTAGGTACCTTACTTAATATCTCATCAGTTATTCCCAAGCGTCTTCATTACAATGAACTTGTGTCGAGTTAGTTGGAAATGCAATTTTCAATAAACTGAGAGTTTGTAGTCGAGCATTGTATTTGATTAAATTGAGATTGATGTATTGATAACGATGAGTTTTGACAACGCCATTATGCACCGGTATCGATATGCTGGATAATATCACAATAATTAACGCTTACAATTTTCCATTTATTGTTTTGAAATGTGCGTGCGTTGTATGAATGAGGTTTCTATTTGAAGTATCCAGTTGAAATTTAAAATATTAATTTCGGAATATTATGAAATATTCCAAATTGATTGATGATATTCAACCTCCCAAGTTGTCTTTTACAGATTGGTAATTTTTGGTAATTGAAAATTTATACAACAATACACATTTTTAAACTGGTTTTATAGTGGTGACGTAGTGGGCGTCCACAGGGAGTTTGCCACAAAACCGATTCTTAGTAAATAAACGAAAGTAAAGTTAAACCACCCATTAAATAATTTTTGAGTTCCAAGTTTGCAGTATTCTTCTTTATTTTTCTATTTATTATCTTACCGATACCTCATTTAAGAAAGGTTTTACATACTTACAAATTTTATATTAGCTTCATATTATGTATGATGTATGATTGTTTACAATTAATTATATTGGGTCTGTTCATGTTTTCATGTTTTTGACGTTAACTCTGCCCCGATGATGAGCGCTGGTTAGTACACAAAACGATAATTAAGAATATGCACATATCCCCTGCAGTAGTTACTTTTGTATCTATTTGATTGATTTGTATATTCGTCTATTGAAGCAAAGAACCTTGAACTGTTCGAAATTTCTATTGTATGTTAACCACATCTTCTTTTACTAAACGCCATTAGGAAGAGCTTTTCGGTAATGTCGTACCAGGTTCACCTTATATTTTCTAATTTTTTCCTTTGTTAAAGAATGTTCAAAATATTTTTATATTTTAACTGGCAAAGTAGTTCAAAAAGCATCTAAAAATGAAAAAACTAAAATTTTGCAGGATTACCGAAAGTATTTTTACTCACGGGATCCCCAGTTTATATAAACGGATCCATACTTAAAAAATTTGCATAAACGTTGAATTTCCGAAATGAGCATTGCTTTTTATTTGACTTAACAACGTAGAGCATTAGGTAATGCTCTTTAAACAGGTGGTCGACGCCAGTGATTAGTTAATCCGTTAATCAATGAAAGAGGCTTGAGTCACCACCAACTCCTTCAAAAAGGGAAAGATGTTATGTTATATCTCACAACAACGTTAAATTTGCTTGAAATTAAATATATTTTGCCAGTTCTTTGTTCCACACTTATTTTTATATACTTTATGAGTGCTTATATGACAGATTACTAGAGAAAGATAAAATCCGTAAGATTGTATTATCGTTCTTTTACATCGATGGGAGGTACTAAGTAAAATTTGTGTAATTAATTGTTTACTTAAATAATTTTAAAGCGTTTGAATAAAAACGAATGATTAAAGCAAGCTCCGACTAAACAATCACCAATTTTGTTAATAAATTTGCTGCATATTTAAAGAGGAGAAAATGTACTAATTTGTTCTGCATGAAACTTGAACTTCTGCCCGACATTATTGCTTTGGAAACTCTCCAAGTAAAGGAAATTAAAACAATAGCTTACATAGATTAGATAGCCTGTCCTATCCTCTTGGTTCAAATTATTGCTTACAAACTCTCCAAACAACACTTAAATATTTTTTATCTCTAAATTATGTATGTACTATGAGATGTTAGTTTTTAAAAAATTACGTAAAAGTAATTTACTATTCAATAGAAGAGTGTTAATAATTACTTCAAGTTTTTGCAATCTTTTAAATTGATCTCAAAATCACTTTGTTATGGAGTTCTATGTATAAATTGCACGCTTCGTTTGTGTTAAAATAAATCATCGAGTATTCCGTTATATGTTTAAATGGAAGTTGTTCTTCCATGTTCATATTTTTTAAAGCGCATTTGCAAATACATTTTTACTTATTGCAAGTTGCGCGATACCCAAGATTTTTTCAGGTTGCTACTTAAAAAACTGACGGTGGCGCCACCTTGAAACTCAAAAAAAATGTTAATTTTTAGTATTTTTGTTTTAATTGGTGCATTAACTCTAGGTGATTATTTTACACTGCTTTACAGACAGATAACAATATAAGCACTAATTTAATGTGAAAATAGGTTGCAGTATAGTAAAACAAGGAAAAAGAATCTTAAAACTAAGTAACTTTTTACACAAAGTGACGCTCAAACATCGAACCGTGCTTTGAACGAGGGCTTTCAATATTGTTAAAGAAACGAGGACATTTTATGGCTGCCCTCAATACGATGCGTGTTTGGTAATTTTCAGAGTATCTTAGGGGTTGTTTTATGACATTTACGATCCGATTTTTTGTGTTTATTAAATATTTTATGAATATCCATTTGAGTGGAACCTGCACTAAAACATACAATGATTTTAAAAAATGTGATCTAAAGTTATAAATTTTGTGTCTGATTGTTTTGATAGCATTTAATAATAAATATCAATCAGTACGATGACCTCAATATTTTACTTTGATTAAGTGGGAGTGCAAATTTTGAACATAGATTAATTTAATCCCAAATTGTTTATCGCGTTTTAGCGCTTCTATATTATTCGCGTAGGCTGTGTACATTATGAGCACATCGTAGACTTCTTTTATTCCATTTTAAAAATCACATTATTTTATCCGAAGGTGTTTTGAACTCTCTTTGTAATTCCAAATAAATCGGTTATAGAATTAAATTGTCGTTGATTAATCAATCGATTCCCGAATGGTTTCTATTTAATAGCATATTGAACTTCTTAATAAGATCAATTACGATACCATAATAATTAAAAAGAAAGCTTCGGGTGAGTTTTAAATCGCTCGTGATTTAAGCAAAATTACATGGTTTAAAAATTATGTAGGTAAACAATTTAGTTATAAACTCCACCTAAATTTAATCTTGGTTTGAAACTTGAATCTAGTAGATGTAAACATGTGAGTACGTGAGAGTAAAAAGGGGAAGCTTATATGATTCGGGATTGGATATTATTACACTTTGAAAGAAGGGTGTCTTATATAAGCTTTTCGGTATACAGCCAACTTTTAGGGGTATCCTTAAAAATTCTTATTGATCTTTGAACATTTTCTTTCGTCCAATTAAAATCATGTTCAACGTTGATAATTATTATTAAGCCTGCCGTAGTAATTATCCGCAACCAATTAGTGGAAACGTTAGATTTTATGTATTTGAAAACTATTATATATTAATTTACATTACACTACATACTAAATTAGATTGGGTGTCTACTTGACTAATCGGTACCAGAAAGTTCATTATTTCCTTCATGGAGAATTGCACCTCGCAATAGTACTTATAATTAGAAACATGACCGTAAAACTACCTAAGAAATTATGTTTAGCTTTTAAATTTTCATGTTATTAAAAGTGAATGAAAAGAAACCCAATAGTTTGGAAGTAGCGCAGTAAAGACATAATTATGAAGTGATGAACCCATTAAATAAAAAACCAAGTAACACGACTTTTCAAAATATTTTACCTCGGGTTCTACCATTTAGCCCCACGAAACTCCTTCTGCTGATTTCTGAACATAACTTCCAGGACCAAGTCATGTTCACCGTTTTTAAAAGGTTTGTGTCTAGTATCACATTTAAAATTAATAAATTACAAATGAATACACCATTTTTCAAATTATTGCGTGACATTATGTTGTGGTAAATCTCATGAAATATTAACATTAAATTTTACTTACAAATGTATCTTTGGGAATACCTAGTATACTTGTTGAAATTATCACCTGTTTGCTGTACCGGTAAGCTTATGTATGTATTATGGTAAATGTAAATACAATGTACTTTCCCCAACAGAATTAGGAATATGTTCACATTTACCAATAAGTTATTTTGGTAAAAGTGTATTGAGATAATAGTTTAAGGTATAAAATTTAATAATTACCAAGCTAAACAAAGATAATAATTTCATGTTGTTCAATTCCTCCTAAACTCATAAACACAAGAGTATTTTTTGTTCTGTGAAATTTGAAACCTTTGGCTTCGGGGGTCTGGAGGTTTAGAATAACCCCCAATGCATTAATAAAAATACGGTAAAATAATTTTCGATTTTAGGTTGCCAAAAAATCGAAGAAGTATACCGGCACGATTCTAGATCATCGGAGCATATCATAAATTGATCATGGCCTCTACTTAATTAAAAAGGTTTATCCGGGTCTACCACTATGTTTTCATTAGGAATTTTCTATCGTGTGTTGTAGGTATATCTCTATTGTCTATCACCATTATTATGTAGCAAATTTGTAATAAAATATTAACTTGTAATCAATTAGGCGGAGAATATACTAAATAATAATTTATTGATAGTGATGATGATAATTCTCTATTGCTCACGAACTAACATTAACCTGTAAAAGAGACCTCGACGAATATTAAAAAAATTATAAACGGTGAAGCGAAGATATTATGTGTAAGTAGGGGCTGTATATTTTGAGGAAAAATTATAATAATTGTAAACTCGGCTAGATTTTGATTTCATTTCACCAACAGTTGGTGGAATTAGTTCTCATTTAATTGTCATCTAAATTTTAAATTAGGGTCGAATTACAATTTTAAATAAAGCCGAGATTTAGATCTTCTGATAAACCAATTGAAATCAAAAAATACTTCTATTTAATTGAATTGCATGTGTTAATATGCGGTTTACACGTGTAAATTCAACCTTGCAAGGTTGATTTTTGATGTAAGTGAAGGGGTTAGCGATTGCTTTTTACATCTTGCGAAAGTAATTTTGTAATATACAGTACAGCAGTTAGTCCTCCAGCTGTTGGTTCACGATGAATGTATCTGTTGAATAAATTAAGCTCCATTTTATATTTTTTATTGTTCCTATTGTGGGAATTGCCAGTTAATATTAAATTTTAATAGAAAAACCTGTCATTAGTAAAGTGGACACAATTAACTTTAACTGTAATGATTATTAATTATAACCAAGATTATTTGCTTTACTTGTTACATTCGTAGCCGTTTCGAAAAATATACGGAACCCGTTAATTGCATTCGCTTCTTTCTTCCAAGTTTTATTATACTTGTCGAAGTTCAACCAAAAACTGCTTTGTTATTATTAATAATTATTTAGAAAGCATTTTTCAGAGTTAATAAACCAAACATGGGTATTAACTTGTACTTTTCTATCTGATAGCGGAAACTCAATTTTAACTGATCTACGGAAGTGACACAGATATGAAAGGAAGGTAACGCATAAATAACAGTCGCCAAGTATCACTTAAACTACGCTGACATTCCATTACTTCTGGCTTGATGTCTATTCTATTGTGACGTAGGTCGAGCTAATATTTTATACAAGGCCAGCTCTTACTATTTATTTTCTAATTTGTTTAAAATTAGAATTATTGTGTAACGAAGTAATGTTAATACTATCGTCAATACGTATTCATTATTATCAAAAAGCGCTGCACGGTTTTATCTCTTCATGTTGGTACACCTGTACTTAAAAGGGGTACTTATAAAACTCTCGGTTGGCAATATTCAATTAGGCTTGACGTACCTACCAATATCTTTCGGTCGTTTTGATGCAATGGGTAGTATTTTTCGTACCTCCAAGGCTTTCATAATTTAAGGTTTTTTTACCATAAAATAATTCTATATTTCTTCACTACCTGACCAAAATGGAATATCATTTGTAATAGCTATTCTTGGGTACTTTTTAGCATATGAACGCTCCACTTTTGGTTTACAGTAAATAACATCGAACGCTAGTAAAGTTCTCACCGTACAATTTAAAACAAAGAGGTATATATTACATTTTTTTACTTTCACCTTGTAGTTTCATAATTTAATAATAAGTATTTCAATAAATTGCACTTAAATCTGATTGATCAAAACAAATGCAATAACGAAAACCATAAATTTTTGAATTGTTCAAGAGAAAAGTTTGACATTCTAAATCAAGAATAAAGCGAAATAGTGCAGAAAAAGTCGATAAATGGTAGTGCCCACTAATAAACAGTGAAAGTGTTACAATCTTACCAAATCGTGCTTTCTAGTTAAATACAATTTTATCTCTATACTGACCACACATTTAATAATTTACCTCATGGCGGGTTTTATAAATACAAAATATGAAGGAATTATCGATATAGTGCAAAAACTACATATAATACTGTTAAGTTTTAAAAACATGGTCTAAAAGAATTTTTTAAGTGTTCTCAAAGTTCGTGACTACACATAAACGTAATTTACTTCATTGTGTTTGTTAGAACATGCGTCATAATAATTAATATAAATTAAATGATTTGATACAAAAATATTATACTATAATATGTAGTTTGATGGAAGTGAACGGCGAGGGGGGGGTTAATAAATTAATAACTTGAAAAGCTGAATGAGTTATTCAATAAATAAATAAATTTTAATATATTTAATTTAGCGATTGCAATTAATGACACTATTTGTGCACTAAATTTGCCATTTCATTTCTTTGCATAGAAAACTATGATGTATCTTAATTAATAAATTAGTTAAAAATTTAAAAAAGAGATGCCGGATGTCAGAGAACACACTAAGTTCTACTCTCAGTCCGTGCTGAAAATTTAGTTGGTCTGTTCTGCGTCGTGGTTCGGATTCCACGTTAAGTCGTATGTCCCTTTGAAGGGCCCCACTTCCGCAAAACTCCCTTAACGTTACACACACTCTGTGTAATTAGCTTCTGGCTGTTTACAATGCGTCTAAGCCTAACAAAAAAAATTCCCTTGTTCCATTGACGATCTATCCAAAATGTCCTTTCAGACAAAAACTGGAGCTTATCTGGAATGTATTTCTTAATAGTGAAACTAATAAAAGTCTTACAGAAATATTTGAATTGATTTTTAATAAAATAAGTTATGAGTGATCATTACTTAGTTATGAGCGATAAATTTAAAGTTTATTACCTACATGGCACACCTTAGGTACGGGAAGTTTATAAAATTTAATTTCGGACGTATGAAAAAATCAAAAGTGAACGACGCGAAAATTGCGATTATTTCAAACCCCAATGGAAGTAGGACTTATCCCATATATCAAATTGTACTTTTACTATTGAGTAAAAAGTATTTTGTTGGGTCTTTATTCTTTTCAATTTTTTTTTTAATATAATATTGATTTCGCCTTTTTACTACTTTTACAGCTATAGTCTTTGAAACACAAATTTGCGTGTATTCAATTATTTTCAAGTTATTTCTACTAAAAAAGGTCTTTTACCTGCTGTAGTAGTGTGGAAACAATAGAGATTACGGCAATTGAAGTGAGTAAGAGAGGGATAAACATAAAGGACTCAATTCTTCTCAGATGTTTTGTTACGTGTTCTTTTACAATCTTAATCTCGATGCTTACCTTGTTCTACTCGTTGCCATTCTTCAATAAACTTACTTTTAATTGTCAATTACAAGTTAATGGAACATAGAACAAATTAATATACAGATCTTATTATCCGAGAAATCAATTTACATTTATCTCATATAAGTAAATTATTTTTTAATTTTTTCATCTGTGTCAAATTTGTGCCATTACTAGAAGTAATAAAATAAAATTTTCATAAATCTTCTTCGATATCACTCACAAGCTTGTTTTAATTTCTTGCAATCATAGACTGACTAACTGAAGAAGAAGTTCACACGCCTAGCGGTAACTGTTCAAAGTATTTGCCATAAATATTGTAGCTTAGACCTGTTTTACTGCTTGCTTAAAATATCCATTTAATGGGAATAGATTTAATGTCTAGAATTTTTTACTTAAATTATTACCTACTGCATACGTTTTAACAAAATAAATTTCATATAATAATTGAAATAATCTAGATAGGTGGGTACTATTATCTTATTTATGGATTATCAGTATTTTTCTCTTTTGGCCTTGACTTTTTGTCAATCGGCCAGACTTATGTAAATATAGAATCAATTCTTAATTGCCGATGCTCGCCGGAGGGCCAAACAAATAAATTCCGTCAAGTCCGCGATTTGAACCCAGAATTTCCATCCTGTAACACCATCGATCACGCCGGCCACTGCTGGGTGGGAATATAACTTGTAAATTTAGTATATTTTGTTGTTTTGTACAGTTTATCTCGAATTATAGTTTATAATACGAGTAAGCCTTATCGTGTGTACATTATTAATTATTTAATCTAAATTTGTTTTACAATTCAGTATTTGCATAACCTTAATGTATAATTTACCTATTGTGTATTCCAACCATTACTAATCACTTCAATTTGCTTTAGATCGTGTTATGCACACCGAAGAAAAATATAAAAATAAAAGTACAATAATATGTAAATATGTATTGTCTTATAGACTTGATTTATCTCAAAATGGCAAGAAGTTTGGAGAACCTTATTTGCATTTGATTAGTTGATTGCTGTCGACTGAGAAATCCTTCTATTCTGATTCGGTACCTTGAAAACATTAACCCGTTCTTTTTTTTTCATAAATTTTTTATTTTAATTATCTTTAATAATTAAAAAATTAATCTATTTGATATTTGATTAAAAATTACCTATAGGCTAATTTTCAACTTTTTACTGCACAAGAATAAATAAAGGCGTGATTCATGAAGTTATCGTGTGGTACATCAGTAGCAGATAGAGTAACTGACCACTTGTTTGTTGAATGTTGATATATTTATATTTACCGGCAATTCATAAATTTTTCAGGCGCGCTCGAGACACGAAAAATTATATTAAATTTTTCAAACCACTGAAATTATTTCTTCAACGTGTATAATGTGACACTATGAAGGACGCGAGCTTAGTTAAAATTAGATTCTTAGTTAAAATTATCGTGTTCGTGAGCATGATTAGTTAAAAGGATGTTTACAGAAGTTACTGACAATGTAGAATTTTTTACTCATGATACACAGTTTCACATTAAATAATATTTAATCAAGAATTTTTTGAATACCCTGAGAACATTTTTCGAAAAGTATTATTCAAAAACTAGGTGTGGTTCTGGTTAAAATAAAAGCGCGGGTAAGCAGAAAAATATTATTGTGGTGATTTCATTATGAGGTTACAGTTATGTGGGGTGAGAAAGGACGGCTGCGATGAAGTAGCCCGTCAAAGTTTTGGAATAGCTAAATTAGTCCCCAGCTTCAAAAAGGTTGGACATCACTGTAGGTACTCATGTTTTTTAAATTTAATTCAACTTTAGCATTTAAAGAAATTTTAAATTCAAGATATTATCGTTTTAGTTGAACGATAAAGAATACAAAGTTCGTGATCTTTGTATGTTTTGGACAGCGCATTTCTCATAAGTATTTATATTGTTAACGACTTTTATAGTCACTAAATGAGCATTAATTTGAAATAGTAAGGTAATTGACTGTATTTTTAAGCAAGAAAGTTTTAATTAGAATAATTCGCATTACCCGGCGATGTGATGAGACCGCATCGAAACGATAAGTAATGTGCAGTTCTCAATTGGAATTTATGTAAATTTTAAACCAACCCGATGGGCACACAACTTTAAGTGCAAGTGTACTTTAGTTTTACAAGAAGTTTTATGGCATTAAAGTTGTAGTCACTTAAAAATATTTTTTAATTTAATTCACTTTATACGGTCCACCGTGCACAGATCCGCTGAAAAATTCGTTCGTGTATGGACGGGCTAGGCTATTAGCGATATTGGCAGTAGGATCGACTACTGTTCTACAGTTCAAATTTATTTTTACATGGGTTTTCTATGAACGATTTCATCATTATTGACATTGCAAGTTTTGAATTATATTTATTTTATTACATATACTAAATAAATCGTTAGTTGGGTTATTTACTATTTTAAATAATGCAATTCTATTGTTCAAATTATTGAAGGGGTTTTGTTCCCACTTCAGACTATTCAATATTATAAATGAAGTATTTTGTTATTACTGAATAGTTCATAATATACTATAGTATATTATAGTAATATGTACCATGTATGTGTATATTATGCAGTATACATACATATACCTAGTATGACTGCTATTGTATGTGTGCATCTACATATTATTTAGATAAACTTAGAATTCCATCACATCATAGTTGTTTTAGCTGTGTAAGTAAAATGATAATGATAAATATTATACATCATATTTTGATGACGTACCTGTATCTGACATTGGATTAGTAACTATAAAATAAATAGTTTGGTTTTACTACAAAAAATTTAATAAAAAGTTTTAATTCATTTAGCCTAGTAGAGCTTGATATAAAATTAGCGGTTATAATTTTTCGATTTATCATAAAATTGGAAAAGCTCCTAATTTTTCGTTTGATAATTCACACACACGTAGCACAGGAATTTTTTGCGCCAAGTTCCATATATTATTGTATGTTATCAAATTGTTTTTTTTTTAATTTAAGTAATAATTGTATAGTTTTGTATTTAAAAATATAAATACATAACAATTAAGTAAATAAATCGTTTATATTGTGATAGTACAAAATAATTACATGTACCTGTTTACCTTAATAAGAAAATGTAGTTTTGTAAAACAATAAATTTGTTGAAATTAATCACAATAATTATTAATTCAATAATTGTGTATAAAAAAGATCGCCTAACATGTCTGTCTATAGATTATAATCCTAAGGCAAGTTTGTGTGTATTATTAAATTATTAGTGTAGCTTTCCGAATAAGTCCGACCCTAACCGCCCCTTAAATTTGGAGTTCCAGCACAATTATTTGATGCGTTAGTTTGTAATAATTAAAATAATATTAATAAATCGCTTAGAACCGGGGCGATCAATTTTATGTCTTTTACTTTTACATACGTACATGTACATTATGAAACGCTTGCTTTTATATAAAATCTGCGAGATTTTACGTCGAAAATTTCAAGATTAAAGTCTACTGACTACACGGGATGAAACGTGACTAAAATCCATCATCTTTCCTAAAACCTGTATGAAAGTTAGAAATGGGGGTATTTCTCATAAATTTCTTAAAAGTAAATCGAGTAAGTTGCCAGAAAAGTTGTTTCAGGTGTAATAATCAAATTTACTAAAGGAAATTAATAATTTATCACTAACGCACGTGTCAACTTAACTAATGGGTCAGAAAGTAGTCTTCATTTTGGGCGGAGATAGAGTTTACTGCGATTGCCTAAAGTTTAATGTTTTTGGGTTATTTAAAATGTGTTTTACAAAGAAACCATATTTGTAACACAGAAATTCAATTACTTTGAATGGAGTTTACGAAGCAATTCGATCCATGTAATACAATAAGCGGCAACGAGGATTGATAGACCTGTAGCAGCAATATTGTCACCTTAGCACGATTAACACCGGCGGCGGTGTGGGTGTGCAGAATCTCGAATAAAATCGGCGATATTGTTTATGTAATGTGATTGAAAATTATTAAGTGTATCTATTAGCTAATAGCGTTAACTTTCACTGTTAGCGCATGCGTTAAAATTAGCGGCCCACTTTGATTCCGTAAAGAGGTCGAACTCGAACGCAAGCGCGAATTTAGTGTTCGTAACTAACCGAACGGTGCCATGTTCACTTTTTATTGCCTACATTCCATCAAATCTGGGTTAAATAATGATACATTTAAATATACCCTTAAAATTTAATTTATCATCATTTTTTTGTTTTCGCACAATTTGTTCGAATAAGAGATAAATCGAAAATGGGTTGGAAACTAGCTTTACATCCGCACACTTACATATTTTTTGCGTACGCAAATTAATAATTCACACTAAAATAATTTGTTTTAAAATCGCAGCGTTATCTAATTTCCTTATTGGAGTCGAAGACATTTTAACAGTTGTTGCTTGCCAAAATTGTTAATATACGTTTTTATTTTAGCAAATAAATAAACAATTATTTTTGCTTAATTACCCACGTCGTTCCCTTACGTGATGTGCAAGAATTTAGTTGCACATATCTTGAAAAGTTAACAGAACAACAAAAATTATTTTGTTACACAAACACAATTTGCTACAATTATTATCTATTTGCTGGCAATGTCATAGCCCGTATGTATAAAATTAAATAGTCGATAGTCAGGTATACTGCAAGTATTTTATCAATACCTACCGACCCTATTACTTACCCGAGAAAAATTGATAGTGTTCAGTTTTGTAATTTGCCAATACACTATTTTGGGGAGTTGGAAAAAAAGTTGTTTTTCTATTATTTGTATTCGTTCAAAATGGATTTTGATATTAACGTTGACTAACAACTTATTATTCTTTTTGTTTTTACATTTAAATGCTCGTTAATCATTCATTAAAGAAAGAAAAACATTTTTCCCATATCCCACGGTGACACAAATTTCTTAATTATGTTGTTCTCGTTTTTTTGGTAATTTATGTGTCTAAGTGCCATACCTTAATAAAAATTTACTATTAGTTTGTTTATTTCTTCATTATGTATTTTACCAAACTTTCTCTACTTATCGATTCTTAATGATTAATATTGAAGTTGTGACAACTAGACTGATGTTTCTAATATAATTTTGCCAAAGCGTTGCATGGTTTTGTGTCGCATCAAAATAAATTGCCAACGGAGAGGCCATTTAGTTCCGTTTGCGTTTTATTATATAAGATTTTAAATTTTACAGTTACATTTTATTATATTTCGGAAAGAAAATATAAAAACGTTATGACAATTTTAGGTTCTCACACTATCCAAGTACGCCCGTCTTGGTTTGCAGTACTATCTTAATTTTATTTGGGTTATAACTTAATTGAGTCGTTAGTTGCCCAAAAACTACAGCATAATTTGCTTAAAAATAAATTAAATTTTTAATAACTACAAGTAGTAGTTTGTACAACGGATTAATCATAAAACAGATGGTGGTGTTTATATTGCATGCAAAAAGTGCAATTTGCACCAGTTTTCTAATTCCGTCATTTTAAAGGATTTCAAAACATTAACTTGACTTGATAGCAGTTACCATGACCTTTGTTGTACATATACTTGCTGCTTCATATGCGACGAGCAAAACTGTATGAACAAAATGTTACGTACAACACGATTATTACTTTTTACCATGTAAGTCTCCGAGATAACCCAGCAATATTTTTATTTCATCGTAACGCTAAATTTTTCTAAAACTGTAATCGTATCCAGGCGAACGGAAGTTAAAAAAAGGTTACTTAATTTAACTAATTAACCATCGCGTGTGACAATTTAATATTGCACACTGTATTATACATTTAACAATTAGCAAATGTTCTGTTTATTTGCTCAGAATAAAGCCCAAGATATCCACAATGTAGTGTTTAGCTGGTTGATGGTATCTCCGTCCCGAACTCACTCGGTACGGTTAAGCAAGACTCGATCTTTATAATTAACCGTTTCCTTAATGCGATAAGAAATTATGCGAGTGATGAAATCGGTTTCGTTTAAGAAATTAAATTATAATTTTTCTTAACTGTAAAAACCTTGCTTAAATAATATTTAAAAATGTGTCATTTAATAAACATTTCGACTTCATTTCCAGTCATTGTGTAATTTTTTTTTTTTTTTTTTAATATTACGCCCAAGATTGTACATCAGTTTTGCCTAAGTATTACATACATATTATTTTATTCGATTTATCGAACATAAATGTAAAATATAGCACATTCTTGCACTGGACAGTGGAAATTGAAAAGGAGAAATCAAATGGCAATATTCAACTGGCCAAACTGATGTTGGTTGAGAGAAAGTATCAAATAAAAAATATCTAGGTAATCGATTTTCCAAAACATATTACACTTACTACATTTTTTAATCGACGGCCAGGTTTACCTAACATGTAAAAATCCGATAAAAACTTGATTTACCCGACCTACCACAAAATCGAAGGTTATAAAACCCAACAAACTTATTTTAATTATTGTACGCGAATATTAGTTTAAGTTTTGAGTTTTAGAAGGCTATTTATCAGTGTTAGTTTATAAACTGACCTTGTTTATCTTATTTTACATATTTATTACTGTGAATAATTATTATCAAGGCCCGGATTTGAATGCCCAGGGCATACTTTTTTCCTTCATTTTGCAGCAATGCAAGTTTGCATAAATAGGTCCAAATGGTGATTTATTACGGCGCTTTTTTTTCTTATAAATATCTCTCTAGTTAGTAGTATTGTTAGTGGCGATATCGGGTTAGTCTGGTTTTTAATTAATTAAATTTCATTATCTTCTATTTGTAGATTACGGATTGGATAAATTTGATAATGGAAGATTAGGTTTTATTCAACTTCCTGATCTACTTATGTTAAATATGCATGTTCGTAGCACGCTTGTTGCGTAATTATATCTTTCGAATAAATATTTGCTCTTGATTTGCGACTTTTCCAATTTTAAACGCAAGTTCACTTAACTCATTCGCACAAAAAGAAATGATAACAAATAATGACATTTGGTATAACATATTTTCCACTTTTGCTCCATCCTTTTCGAACCTCATTCTAGTATATTACGCCGAACGGTGTTTCAGTTTTGATATTGGAACGAAGGACATTAATCCATTCACGCGCGCCAATTAAATAATAGAGACAACGTTACGTTAAAAACGATGTTCAAACGAAAACAATATGGCGATTTGAATTGTTTCTGTCGGTGTAGTTACGTTGAACCCTGGTATCTTTTTGGGTTTTAATTAAAAGAAAATTTATCTCAATTTGTCACTTTCACTAACAATAAAAATTTAAATGAAGAGTTTAAAAAGTTGTTTTTCTATTTATTTATACAGTTTTATAGCAATGTTATGCGATCGAGGTCAGCTATAAATACTTGTTTTAAATACGATAAGTATAATTATTTGTCGTCTTCTCGAGTTAATATATCGCAATTAGGTACATTGAAACATTTGTAATGGATTAAATTATTACTTTAGTCGATTTAACCAAATAAAGGTAAATTATTAATTTCATCAAATGTAAATTTTCTATTATATAACTAAAATGTATTGATAAATTGTTATGAGACTATAAAATTATATTAGGTCGCCCGCACATCAAGATTAGCTTTTAAAAGTTAGGTTAATGCTACCGGTGCAGTAAATGTGTCGTGGTTAACTTACTTGAGGGTTTTCTGTGATTACTAGTAGTCGACGTCGATTATCGTCCTCTCAATACATGATACTAGGTCCGACTAAATTCTTGACTCCTTTTTGGTGCCATTTACATAATAAGCCTAACTGATTTTTATACGTACTATCGTAACTTCGTTTAAGCGTTTCCGAATTTAGTTGACAATGGAAAACATATTCGTGACCTTTTATAAACACGCAAACCCGCAGTAACCTTATTATTTATACTGAAAATGTAATTATATAATTTAATTGTATCTGTGTCCCGTTTTATAATTAAATTTAAGTAAGTTAACCTAAGTAATTTACTTCTATTTAATAAATTTTGCTATTTTTGAGGCAAATCAATAATTTCAAATTGTATCATTTCAATGGATTACAAGCAATTTCTTACAAATATTTACTCAATATTAAGTACATGGTAGTTAGTAGACCGCGTGATAATCATTATGTGCAATTATGATAACATTATTTCAAGGGAAGACAATACCAACTATTTGCTATAAGCCTAAATCATCTGAAATTGTTAAATACTGATTTTGAAATTAAGAAAATTTTTTTTTAGTAATTAGTATCTACTGTGATTTTTTTAAATTAACGATTTTATTTTTTCAGGTAAGGATCAATTTTCGGACAATGAAAATTATGGGAGTATTTTGTAAGTTTTTTAATTAATTTTAGTAATTCATTCTTTTTTGAAAAATGTTTGAATGGAAAGCGGTGTTTAATTTCATAATTATTACGCTTCTATACGGCTTCCTTGGACATCACCTTGAAATACTCGGGACTACCCTTTGTTTTTATTATTTACTTTAGACTTGGGGTTGTTAATTTTATTTTTACACACACAAAAGTTTATTTTAAATGTTTCTTATTTATGGTTAGAAACACTTTTTAAATCTATAAATAAAGTATACTTTTATGAAGTTGATGATTAATTAAAGAATTATAAGCTAGCTACAATCATAATTCGAGTTACGTCTTGGGTGGTCGATCACATTTTGAACAAAACGGTGTTTCTTTTTCTTCAAGTAAATAATAAACTTAATGCTATAGGTAGATATTTATTGTCCTAAGTAGATATTATATGTATTTATTTTTCAAAAGAATATAATAATTAATTTATAAAAATTTATTGTTAATATTGGGTGAAAGATAATTATCTCGTTTATCATATGGCGCCGAAGCCCTATTATAGCGTGCTTTATTTCGAGAATAAATTACACCGAGCTTTCTTATACGTATTGTACGTAATATTTGTGGAAAAACTGGTTAGGAAAGTCAAGACAAATACACCAACTCAATCTTTCATCCCTCACCTAATTCAATGAATAGGGTAGCTAAGCTTCATATTCCAAGAGTTATTCAAGTAAAAATAATTTACTTTTAGAGTAGTTTTATGAAATAATATATTATTATCGAAACACCATAAATATGTGCTTCAATTTTATTTTGAAAGAACATAATCAATCGAATTTTTCGTATTTTACTCGGGCTCAGCCTTCGACCTCGCAGGGTGCTCTATATTTAGCAGCAACTTACGTGTGCAGTTACTTTAATCTAGTGAAATAGTAATCAAAGGAAAAAATTGATTTTAGACAAAATTTCAAACAGCATAAATAAATTAAATTACATAATATACCTACGCTAATTATTTTCATAATATTATGTCATATTATGTACCCCCACATATTTTAAATTGGAATTTTTCTTATTTACTTCTGTTTTTCTACATAATGCTCACATGGAGGGGCATTGAGTTTTTTCATAAATTACCTCACGTAGTTTGAACACTCCTTCCCTCCATGGTCATATTTTGTCACAAATCTAGACTTAATTCAAATATACATGAAATATTCTTGCAAGCTCTTCTCGAGACAAAAGTATTTAAAATTTAGAAGGTACACTAATTTGGATTTTTTATGTGTTTCTTGATTTAAAAACGTGTAAGATGATATAGGTGACTCTCCGTAAAACAAAAAATACCATGTGTAATGTAAAAGTAATGTAACATCATATTTTTAGAATGCTTCTATGTAACAAACCATAATTCAGGTTTAAGGACGACTCTATTTTTATAAAAATTGTACTTTGTTCTGTTTAGATTACAATGTTACAGATATCAAAGTTAAAGTGAAAATAACTCTGGGATACTCCAGACGTCACCACTGGTGACGACCCAGGTTACAGAGGAAAATTTTCGAGATAATCGGTCTCAAAGTTTCAAAAATGTATGTTACAGTTATTAAAGTAGATCAATAAAGGAGGAGCTGAAAACAGACGGTTTTGGCATAAACGATTCGAATTTACGTTTATTTTTTCTCTAAAGTCCGTGTTTATTTTCTTAATTAATCATTGCCTAAATTGTATTGATATTGCCAAGAAACGATTGGAGGTCACTGCGAACATTTACTTTGATTTTCTTATTCACCTACCTACTTTAAATATTCATCATTTGTGTAGACCAAACCTTAATTGTTTTCATTTATTGAAGACGGTTATTTGTTTAAATATTTTTGATTTTAGAAAACGTGTTTCTTGAATTATTTAATTTATTCTAATAATTTTACAAACGAAAAAAAAAATAAGTTCAATTCAAATCTGCGAAAAAAAAAAATAAATAAAAATTCAGCTCAGGAAAGAAACATAAAGGATGGTGGAAAACAGTAACAACTTAAAAAATAAGGACTTTTGTAAAAACTTTTAAATTGCTAGAATTCTTCAAAACTTTATGATCTCACTGTATAGTAAATTATTTAAATTTATGATCTAATATATTATAAATATTATTATAATCCTTCCTGGAAAAAGCAGAGAATTTAAAATTATACAAGCTTGGTTCTGAAATTTTAAATTTTTGAGCAAGTCAAGAAAATTGAAAATACAGTCAAAATCGGTTATAACGACATCGAAGGGACTGCTCATATTTGGTCGTAATAACCGGTAATGCTTTTAAGGTATGTCTAAGATAATTTAAGTCCATAGATATTACTAGAAATAATATACTCATGTATACAGTGGCGTAACTACCAGTGTTTGATGTGTTCGATCGAACAAGGGCCCGGCATTAAAAGGGCCCAGCTCGGATCGGAATTCAAATTATTGTAATTTTTAGCACTGAATAGTGAAAACATCGCTAAAATCAGAAAATATACGGCATATTTTTAATATAAGTTGTCTGCTACATTTCTCATGTATACCTATTTAAAATAATTTATTATAAAGTATATTTACTGTCTGTTTCGGCTTTCGTTAAATTGAACTTGAAGCCGGCATTGATAAAGAAATAAACGGACCGTAAAAGTAAAATTTTGCATCTGGTAGCAATACAATATAGGTAATAAAAAAATAAACTTTCACCCTTAGCCCTTACCAGATTTCGAAAAAAACCTTTAACAGTTAGAGCATATTTTAATTTTTATTTACATCACCTTGCAGTTCGTTACAGTATTTATGATAAGAACCAGTTGTTTTATTTTTATAAATTATTTTAAGTTTTAAATAGTGAAGTTTAAGTTCAATTGTTTATTTTGGAATATAATTTATTAAATCCGTCAGGTATGTTTTGAATAAAATTGTTGATTTTCTGTTACAATTTTTTAACTGTGATTTAATAAAACTGATTAATAATATTATGATATTTTTTTTCATAAAAATTAATTTAAAACAATCGAAAACAAACGAAAAGTGTTAAAACAATCGTTTCGCTTATAAAAGTCTGTTTACATTATAAAATTTTGCTTAAAATTTTTGTTAAAATTTCCATAAAATTTCTTAAAATTTGTAGATTTTTCAGATTTGTGTTTACACGCTTATCACTAAACACACCTTGAAATTCACTATATTTTACGTAAAATTTTAAGGAAATAGGTGCTGATTCTATTCCTTAAAATTTCCTCCTTAAAAAGTTATTTTAACGAAAATTTTAAGGTGGAAACAGGAAATTTTTGTCTTATAAAAATTTTATAATGTAAATAGGCTTTAAGATTATTTTAAAAAAATTCCACGTTAATTGAATATCCATTTAGGGGCCCGACAGTCGGAAACACAGGCCCGTAGCTGCCTTGTACGCAACTGCATGTATAAAATAAAATTCCATTTTGTTTATTTCAAATTAAACGTATAATATTAACAAAATTTAAGATATACATTTTATCATTGCATCATTGTAGTATATTAATAAAATCAGTAATTTTAGTTTGTTTGTAACAGTTTTGTCTAAAGGGCATTTTACACGAGGGGATTTTTTCATGCGATCGATCGCTGCGATTAGTTGCAGGGATTTTTTGGCATGCGCAAAGTCGCAGCGACTTATCGCATGGTCACTTTACACGAGGAATTTATGTTTAGGGGATCTTGTAATAAATGACATATTTGTTGCAATACCAACTTACAGTGTCAACTTGAAAATAACTGGCCAGCTTAGTAAATAATAACCTAGATGTTTTTTTAACGTTTATAGGTTTAATTTATATTTAATAATTTATTAATAAGAGTATATAATATCAGGTCGATGAATATTTCTAATGAATTTTTGCTCCACATAAATTCTTCATTATTTTTTTTATAAAAAAAAATGTTCAAAAATAAAATGAAACTTTCTTTATAACAAACTTTAATAACTAACACGAGGTTATAGGTGAAAAACTGTGAAATAATAACAAAATGTTGTCTTTATAGTTTTTTCTTAAACATTTTTAAGTTTGCAGCAAGAAATCGCACGAAAAAATCGCATGAAATTAGAACAAGTTCTAATACAAAAAATCGCACGTGCGCAAGGTTGCAGGTACTAATCGCACGTGCGATTTTGCATTGCACGAGGCGCTTAGTTGCGGCGACTAGTCGCAGCGATCGATCGCATGAAAAATCCTCTCGTGTAAAGTGCCCTTAACGTTCGAAATTGCACCAACCCCAAAATATGTATTAAAAGCTTAATAAACATTGTTATTGGTAACAATTGTAATTAATTACAATTAATTAGAACTTATATAGGATCAAAAAAAACTACCAGAAAAAAGGGATTATCCCAACATTTCTCTTAAAATATAGGTTGTCGTAAAAAGCGGTATTCTTTATTAGGTGGTCATATAGCATTCAGCCGGGACCAATGATTTTGGTCGCTATAACAAATATGTCGTTATAAGCGATGTCGTATAAAACGGTTTTGACTGTAGAAACGATAATTATAACTATCTCGTTTTTTATTTACGTAAATGATTTGGAAAAGTCTGAAAATTATCAATTTTAATCATGAAAAACAAAGGAATTTCTTTTTGAAAAATTTAGTGGAACTTGTCTACCTACATTAAAGTTTTAAAATCTTAATAAATTGTGCACTTGCACTTTTCAAAAATTTTTAAAAATATTATTTCTAAATTTCAAATACTGATTAAATAAAATTAACTTCTAAAGCTTTTATTGTAAATATTAAATCTAAAAATCTTTCGTGTTTGATGATTGTAATCCTAAGAAGGCGGGGGGGGGGGGGCGGGGGGGTAATTTTTGAACCTGCAGTCTAAATGATTTACATTTGTCTATAAAAATAAAATTCCTTACTTTTATAAACAGTTTTTCAAAAATCACCTGCGGCTTTTATTGCTTTTATATTTCAGAAATATAAAAGCAAGAGTTTACAACAATTTGTTTACAACAAATTACTAGAAAAATTAAAAAAATATATAATTTACCTACCTATCATTTTATGAAATTTTTAAATTGCGTTTCATTTAAAGCGAAAATAATTTTCCTACAAATAGGATGATCATTAAGAAACCCTTATAATATTCTTCAAGCGAAGTTAAAAAAGAGGAAGTACTTTTACACAGCTTTACATGCTCGGTACTAAATTCGGTATAATTTATACTTGATTATTGTATTGTTCTAGTTTACACAGTATCAAGTATAAACCAGTGAGTGGCCTTAAATTAAATAAAAGTTACTTACATTAGGTTGAATTAGTTAATAATGTGAACTTGAATTTTTTTAATATTTTGAGTAGGTACTCGTTTCAAAAATTAAATTAAAATGTTTAGTCAGTTTTAAATACACAATTTCTTCTAGTTTTTATGACAAGTTGAGGAAATGAGAAAGCGATTGGGAACTAACTAACTTATTGCAAGTGACGATATTTAGGTTAGTAGGACACTGTTGGGCAATTTGGCAAGATGATTTTTATGCATTTACAAATAGTAAAAATAAGCGTGAAATGATTAGACGAATTTTGTTCATATTGATAGGTAAATGGGTCAATTTATCGCGTTTAGGTAACCAATTGATCGAATGTCTTAAATATGTTTTGATTTATTATATTTATTTTAATTCCTATAATTTGAATAATGGAATAATAATGTAGTAAGTCTAAACCATTGTTATGTAGGTGTGGTTAATATTCCGACATGCCGACCCTGTTTTAAATAACAAACTTTGAATTCGTACTGTTAATTATAATATTCTGTTGAATTTGAATTTGATGCCTACAATGTTTTAAATAGAATATTTAACTAGATAATATATTATTTTTCGGATTGGTGTGATCAACTTCACAATATCTTCTATTGTATGCGTTGCCAAGAATATTTTTTAATCGGTCATTGTAGAAAACACAAATCTTTCAAAAACCAAAAATATAAAAAGAGTTAATCAATGGATTAACTTCAAATTTTGTAATAACTTAGATATCACAATAGCTAAGGGCAACTCATATTTTTTATTTATTTTCTTTTAAATGTAGATAACATATTTGAGGTTATTAATATTTTTTTAACTTTACGAACAAAAGTAAACAACAAAAAAAAATAAAAAATCACGATAAAATTGAAATGAGGTTGACGCAATAGGTGATTCCTATAAAATATAATGAGAAAATACAAACCGCACGGTGTGGAATTAGCAAATAATTAAGGAAGGATACGTCAGATTGGGTACTGTTTGGTAAGTGTTTTATTATTAAATTTTCAAAAACTACGTCGTTTTTAGATAACAGTAATTTCCAGTTTAAAGGTATTCAATGGTCAGCATGTTTTCTTTATTGCTTGTATTTATTTTACTTACCTGTTAAGTGCCCAAAAAAATGTAAGAATATATCCTACTCGCTAGAGTGTCGACAATTCGGAATGGTAGGGATTTAACTACACAATGTAATCATTATGTTATCAGTTTGTTCATTTTGTGGGTGACTTTCTAAGTGAGTGGTATTGCGAGTGCGTGTATGTGTGTAGTTTTATTAAGTGAAATCTTTTTATCTTGGGAATATTTTTATTTATATTGGTAAATATTTTTAATAATAATTATAGGATTAAATTTCGCAGTTATATCTTGAATTATATTCCGTTAGATATACGTGCATAAAAAATAATATTTTTTTCCTGTCCGCAAATAATCATATCTTAATGTTCAAATTAATATACTTATTGTAATTTTTTATGTTTATTAAACATATTCAAATAATGCAAGTACGAGAAAATAATAAAAAGTAAGAATCGAGTATTAGGACAGTGAGCTATCTCAAGGTTTAACTTTTTAATAATTTCTAATATGTAAATATAAAATACTATGTAAATACATAAGTAAATTATTAGATAAGCTGAGTTGGGGATTCTAAATAATGGTTAAATTAATGTGTTAGGTTTTGGCATATAATTTTACAGGAACGGATTTAGGTAAATTGCTATCTATTTAACGGCAGTAATTTTCTTCATTTTGCCTCTGGTTATGATAAACTATTTCATAAAAACAAATTTAAGAAGAATCTTGGACATTTGACCCTGATGAAAATGATGCAATGTTTTACAATAAAAATTTTATTGATACGTCTGTCATGTTCTTTTTTATCAAATTAAAAGTATTTAAATGGAAACTATCAGTAATTTAAAAATAGAACTGAAAGTAAATAAAATTTGAGTTATTAGATTTGATTTAAATTCGCCTACACGAAATTTCGTACATTATTCACTTTATTGTTTATTAGTAGGTAGGTACTAAACAAGATAGTGTAATAATTGATAAGTATCGTGGATGACTATTTATTAAAAATAGGTGATTTAGATTAGAGCGTGTGTCGATAAATGAGTTATCATTATTTAAATTTAACTTCAGTTTCCGGTTTGTAATTATCTAGTAATTTTGGTGAGTTGCAAGTTATTAATAATAATATATGGTTGCTCCCAAAAGTAATATTAATTGTTACCAAACGAACCTTCAAATTAGAATAAAGCTGGATGGTAGTTAATTATTTGTTCAATATTTAAGTGCACGAAATCAACTCGTCTTGAGCTTTAAATTCTCGACATAACTGGACTATTTTAAGAATCTTTCCTCTGGTATTAAAGATTCCACACTTGGTTGTAGATTAGGTACATATGGAAGAGCTTTTAGCTTTATTTTATTTTATTGTGAAAATTCACCCACACCGTCGCTTATCTGTCCACTTTTGGAATTAATATTTGTTTAATGTAAAAGATAACGAAATGAATTGTTAAATGTTGAAAAATTTAAATAAATATGTTCAAACGTTTGAATACAATAAAATGCCGCATTTCTCAACTCCCTGGGGTGTAAAATTTGCATTTTCCCTCGGCGTCAATCCAACTTAGTTTAATGTATGTAGAAGAGGCTGGTGTGATGTCGGTAGCGGTTTTAGTTGTTAAAATATTCATCCACATTTGTAAATAAGTTTCGGCTTTCATCTAACAAGACTGTAAAATTTAAAATAGTAAAAGTAGTGATTACTTTTCGAAAACATTTATGGAGACGGGCAGGGTTGGTTGGGCTGGTTGGCTATTTTTGAAACCTTGTTGAAATGATAAAAGGAGTAATTCCATAGACGAGACAGATCGTATTTTTTATTTTGAGAATAGATGCTCGCAATATTTAAGAAGAAGACGGTTTATACAGGTATCGATTCGATGAACAAAGCCTTCTGGTGTATATTTTTGCACAAACCTTGTATAATGAGGGAAGTGGAAGCTCTACAAAGCTCGCTGCTAATCGTAACCGACTCTCAAACACGGTAAGACCAAGTTTTCCATTTAACCTCAACGATATATTTTACGAGCTTTTAGTTAAACAACTTGGGACACTTGATTTATAGACTCGAGGAGCTATGTATACTATAACGCCTTTAAAATCGCCATCATTTTGTATGCTGCTATTGAATTATCCGTTTCGAACAAATCCATATTTAATTGCATTTTAATCCTTTTAGTTTTACGCATCTGAGCTTTTAAATGGTTTCAATAATTTTTCACGTGTTATTTATTTGACACAATTATATTATTAAATCGTTTGTGTACTAATAATAAATGGAAGGTTTACATAATGACCTCTATTGAGTAAAATCGGTCGTGCTATAACACCAGAGCGTTACTAACTGGTTTTAGTTTATATTTTACATCATTAAAGGTATGTCTGCTTAAAATTAAGTGAATTGAAATTACCGCATTGAGGACTATTTAAAAAAATCAATTCGTTTCACAAAATTTGAAATTTTCTTAAACCTGCTCATCTAAAATGTGAGTTAGTAATTCCCAAATGGAATAGTTGGCTCCTCCACCGACACACTCAACTTGTAAGTATTGTTACTTACAATTAGACATTTTTTACCTTCATATTTTGTTTTTTAACCTTGTTGATTGCAAATTTGATATTATCCTTTCACTAGTTATGACGTAATTATGACGTAACATTTCTATTATACTTTAAATATTAAAAACATTACATAAAAATTTAATTTTCCGCGTTTGTTACTCCGAATACTCTTCTTTTTATTTATAAATTTGATTAAATTTTAAAAGTATTTACGTAAGGCGTTTTAGATAACACAAACATCTAATCTAAAGTTAACTGTTAGCGATTAACTAATTGTACGTCATTAATTTAACACACAATGAATTGACGTTGATTTAAGCACGGATATTGACATCAGTTACATTTTTTGCACCAATTTATTTATTTGACAAATCGTTCCTGCCCCAAGCTTCACAAAACTAAAAACTATGACCAGGTAAAAAAATTGTTATGCTATCTGACTAACAATAGGGTTCTCTCCGATAACTTTGCTTGTACCTACTTGTCACCATACAGAATAGACTAGAAGGAAAAGGAATGTTTGTCAATATTAATTTAATTTTTAATCGGTCTCGGCAATATTTAAAAAATTTAATTTAAGCTCAACTTTTAAGAATGTTCTTGTAATTTTTATATTAAAAAGAGCACTGGCTATATTTTTTACTAATGTATTTGAAATGCTTAGTTTATACCGGAAATAGTTAAAATTTCGGCATTCAAATGTACCCTGGTGAGAATGCAGAAAATACCGCGTGGACCTACCTTGTAAACGACCCCTACTTGGATTCCATTATCATCAGAAAAATTTAGCATAATTTTTTACCTTCCATAGATTTACACGACGCAAGTTAATGCTTCTGTAGACATCCTACGCGGTCGACCTAGTTTTGAATTATATACAAAATTTAATTTTAATGACCAGAAGAAATCATTGGTTTCCACTTTCTACAATTTAGTTTTCTAGCAATTTTACTGAACAACTTTGTTTTAGCTTTATTTGTCTTATTTTTTTTATTTCTTTTAGCTTATTAATCCCAGCCTCCCTTAACTAGCTGCAGAAAATAAAATTTTTGAAATATTTGTTTTCCAAATGTTTCCAAATTAATATTTCATGTTACGGCCAATTACTTCCACTGTTGCTTTGATCAAAAATTAAATCTGGGTTTTTTGCTCAATATTTTCTCAAAATTTACTGCAAGCCATTTATTCTAAAAGTAACAATTACAATTTTTAATCTAAAGGATTAAAACCGAATTTCTAAAAGTCACAGAGCTGAATTAGAAGCTAATCTTCTACCCCAGTCAGGTAAATTTGCTTATTGCAATTTTGGAAAATTCAAAAACATAATGCTTCAATTATTATAATAGAGTTTTAATATAAATTTGTGAGGGAGCCCATGGCATCTCCATTTAAAAAAATAACCACGTTGTCTAACTCCACTTAAAATATTGTATAAATAAAAATCGATACATGCATATTATATGTTTTTTTAGCAAATCTTCGATTCAAGAGCACAAAAGGGGGGAATTAAATCGGTGATTAATGAACATTAGAAAGATTAATTTTCATAATCACATTTAACTGGATAACAATAGTCATCGATATAATTGTTTCAATTGAATTGTCATTCACTTTAAACTGCGAATAGCACCGTTAATTTTTTAGTTTATACTTACGACCTTGACTAAATTGTTTGCAACAAGTTTTTTTTTGAAAACCGTTACACATCAACAACTTTATTTCAATTTAACTGTTTTCAACTAAAAATATTTAAAAGTTTTCAGTTACGAACCGCAGTTATTGATGAAACTGCACGTTTAGAGAAAATTCTCGACGTTAACTAACGGTTAAAGTAATCACTATTTCAGAAGTTTCATTATTTTATTTTAAAAAATGATTGATAATCAAAGTTTGTTATTCAGTAAAACTATTATTACAACAAATTGTGATTGTTATGCTTTATTATTAGTAAAATAGCTAATATTTTTTATTTGAAATGGTTTTTTAATGAAACAATTAGGTTTTGGCGTGTAATCAACTTTTACAAGAGTGAAAGTTAAGTGAACAGAAGATAACTGCACAGAAAAAGTAACACTTAACCTTTAAAAGTAATTTTATTAGTTACCCTTATATATAAAACATATTATTTGTAAAAGAATTTTTTTAAATAATATTTTGGGCTAAATGCAGTTTAGGCTAGGATTAATTTGTGTGATACTTAAAATGCTGTATACAATCAGTAGGTACAAAGTAATTTTAAAAATTTATTCCGTAATTAAATTTATACATTGTTTTTGCTGAACACAAAAGTACTCTCGCTTATAAAAAGAATAAATTACACTTTTATCACATTTATATATTCATAATTTATAAATTGAGAACCACTGCTTTTAATTATACGATTTAAAAAGACCCTTTCTTTCTAATTGACGATAAGTAGCTTACAATTAATTTACCAAAAATGATAATGGTGTTTTTTTTTTGGAAAATTGCAAATATAAAGGGTTGGAAATAGTAAAAATATAAGCAAGTGTATTATGGTGTCTTAAAAGTTGAGAAAATAATTGTTTAAACACATATCCGCTGACAAAAGCCATCAAGCAACGTGATAAAATCAACGTATAAAAAGCGAGCCACTTCCACAAAACATTTAGGGGCGGAAAGCTTATAGGTTGGGGTGCTCTAACTCCATTAGGGGTGAGTTCAGGCATAACCCTCTTGATTTATATATTTTTATATTTGTTAATTCAAAGCGTGACCGACATACAAAATCTGTGTGTAGTGTGTATTTGTTAAAATATGTATCCATTAAGAATTCTATTAGCTGGAAGCATTACAAATTTAAAAATTCATTATTTAAGTTAAATTTGAGGATTGCTGCGTTATGATTGAAATAATAAAAGTGAAAATGTAAACTTTCTAATAGTTGCTAAATATATTCTAAAATTTCAAATCTGTCATTTTTATATCTTTGGGATATAATACTTTCGGCTAGTATTTTTTTCCTAAAGGAATATGAAAAAATAATTTCACCGAATCAGTACTACAATGTATTTCCCATAATGGAAGTAATTTTTAATTTACAGAGGCGTGGTATCGGTAATAAATCCTTTCTAACGTTCATTAGCTTTTTGAATTGCCCAAAAGACAATATGAAAAATTCGGTTTCGTTAAATTTTAATTTTTGAATAGCATAGGTAAAATACACCCATATAATTACACCTCATTTTTAGCTATTGTAGTCTAGCGAGCTTAGAAAATGTATAAAATCAAAAGATATTGATTTAATTTTATAATAAATAAATCAAGCTTCACTTTTAAATGAAATTCCAACTCTGTTACGTGGCTCCTACTTGAACATGCCCCTAACATATGTTTCTTTGACAGGTAAATTACCTTTTCATTTTGAAATAATATTTTGAGGTCGAACAACTGCAATATAAGAAAATTATACCAGACGTCTATATTTATTGTGTAAAACGAATATGTATAATTTAAAAACCTCTTTATGCAGTTTTCATAAATGCGAGTAGTACTAATTTTATTTTTTTTTTGCAGTGTGAGGGACAACTACCATGAAATCACCACCTACCGAGGTTGACGATCACGACGACATTTTTGGCCCTCCCAGAACATCAATTAATGGTCATTGCCATATAAAAAATCGTCCTTCCATGATATCTGGAAAGTATCGTTTAAAGGAAGAACGAAGAAAGGTGATACGAATTTGTTGCAATAAGTTGAAAAGGATAGAAGACCCCGAAGCTAATTTACGTAGATCAGTACTGATCAACAACACTTTGAGGCGTCTTCAGAACGAAGCTAGGGAAGAAAAGTTGCAAAAGCAACACACGAACTATCCCCGATGCTACGAAAGTGATAATTTTGTGAACCTACGAAGTGAGTTTATTAAAAACGAAATGAAAAACTCTTCCACGTATGAAGACGTGAGTTATTGTGGTGTGCAATCGAAACTTATTGACAGTTTAAATCAAGATTTTGCAATCGAAAACGACTTCGATAGTAAGGTTGCCGAAGAAATTCGGGCACTCGATTCGGATAGTGCTAAAAATAATATCGAAGTGCTTCACGGTTTGGATTTAGTCGAAGACAGTTTAAATAATTTTAGTGTGAATTCTGATGACGGTAGAATACATGTTCACGGTTTAAATAACAATAGTGACGGTTTTTCGTCGCGAAAGAGATCGTTCGACGACATGGAAGACTGTGATGTTCAAGATGTTCTTTCTCAATTTTATATGCCTCCCACGCCTCGTATGTTAACGTGTATAGACGAGGACGAAGAAGTGAACGTTGTTGACGACGAACCTATGCCAAAACGTATCAAAACAGACGAAGTACACAATGTGATAAATCCTGAAAGACTTAGTCGACCTATGTTGTTAGATTCGGTTTCTACTTCCTTACCACATTTCGAATCGTCTACTAATGTGGAAACTTCTTATGGCCTAAATTTAGAATCTTCCAAACATTGCGATACCATGGACTTGAATATTACTATATCTGGCGAAAGTGGGGATTCATTTCATTTGAACAATGTTAATAATAACAATTTTATCGACATGGAAATGCGGTCGCGGAATGTAAGTTCTCATCAAAACATGGAAACGGACACTAATTCTTATAGTTGCGGTCAAGCCTCAATGTTCAATGAACTTCAAAATAATGTGTTTCATAATTTAATTGCATCTTTGGAAACGTAGCGAATTATACAAGACGATTAAACTATTTACCATCAGGTATTATGTGATAAATTTTATATAAGTATATCGTATGCCATCATCCTGTTTGGTGAGGATTTAATTCTGCTGTTGTGATATTTTTGGGGTTTTCTTTAAAAAGGCAGTTAATGTAAGCGAAAAAATCGTCAATATTGTTTATAACAAAATTAAATCCGTTCGAACTATTTATTTTTCATTTTTAAGAGCTCTCTACACTTTCGTTTCTTTTTATAATTTTATTAACCGTTTACAAAGAAGATAATAATAATAATAATATTATAATTATAGTACAATATTTCAAAATATTGCATCGAATCAAACATAAGTGCATTTTTAAATTTGTGTTTTAAGAATAGGATTTCGGTAGAGAGCACTACGGATCTGTGATATTCATTAAATAATGTACATGTTATTAGGTCATTATTATCATTGCCCACTTTCGTAAGGGTACTTGTTAAGCAGAAAAGGCTAATAGGTTGCAATATTAAATACAACTTGTAAATAATATACTTTTTTGCTTACCCATAGATAAAAATGAAAAGTTGTAAAATGGATATTTAAATTTTTTGACTACGTAAATATCTATTTTAATGGCATTAATTTTATAGTAGAATAAGTAGCTGCATTGTGAACAATGAAACCTTGTGTCTTTGTCGCTTTAATAGTGAAAAGTTGTCCAATAAACATAATGCCCTATTTTAGAAACGCTATGAATATTTTTTTAGAATGATTCCATAAATCGATACAAAGCATATCGGAATTTGAATATGGAATTCAAAAACTGAAAATTCGTGGATGTAGGTACTAGCAACTATTTTTAAAAAACAGAATTTTTATAGTATTTTTCAATTTTTTATACCTGCATAACAAATTTTAAAGAATTTTTCAGTCAGAAATGCTTTGTAGCGCACATTTAAGACGAGTATTCTTAATGACATATTAAGCAATTTATATTATTATATATTTTTTTTTATATATTTGAGATTTGTTAATTTTGTTTATTTATAAAAATGTTACATAAATAATAAAACTATCTGGGTAATTATTATTTTCAAAATGTTATTGACTTATTATCGGTTTTGTGCGTTATTCTTTTGTTTTGTTAATTTGGGTAACTTCCTTTATTACAGAAAACGGCATAGTTCCCCAAGTGCTTATATTCTGATGTGTACGTAGTAAAATAATGTTTGTACATAATATTATGCGAGTACATTATACTTATTATTATTTTTAATATTTAGTTAATTCATTTTGTTATTATAAGTCAGAGTACTATTTTCATATAAGTATTAAATTTTGTCGAAACTTTTGTTATATTATTGTGAACATCGCAGTTTCTATACTTACTTAATAATGTACTTCAATTTTTTTAATTGCAAATGCTTACTTCTGTAAATTTCAACTTAACAGTAACCAACTGAAGTAAGCTATACCAAATCAAAATGGTTACCGATAAACAAATCTTGAATAGTTATAAATTACCATAAATTACTGTATATTTAAATATTATACGTTAAGCATTATCAAATTTTTCAGGTAATGCAATAAAGTACCTGAAAATATTATTTTGTGTTTTATTTTGATTTGATTAAATTTTTTTTCTCTATTCTATTTTGTTTATTTCAGCTCTAGTTCGTTAATCAATTCATTTCAGCACTGGTCAGGTAATTGATTCGTTACAACATCGTTTAAAAATGAAACAAACTTACGTTCATTTTTAAAAAATCTGTTTTTACTGGTTGATCTTCCATTACTCGTAATTTGACTGGTAAAATTGCTCAAGAATCTCGGTTATATGTATTATGTAGAGAGCAGAGCCGGATTAAGAATATGTGAGGCCCGGGGCTAACCTTTTTTGGAGGCCCCTTGGACTTGTATGTTTTAACAAAATGCGGCGCAGGCGAAAGTTTTTGATTATTCAAGGTTAACCGCGCTTAGATCAAATGTCAAATATTTGAAAAGATAATAATTATTATACATAATTGATTATAGTTTTTATACAAAATATATACACATTTTTTTCTAACTTGAAGATGCACAAATTCAGTTATCAAATCATCAAAATTTCATTAAAGTTAGCGAACTTAAACGTGTTTGTGTAATACTATTTAATTTATTTTTAATAAAGGATAATTTTGAAAATGATCTTTTCGATTCACAGTTAGCGATAGGAATCCATAAATATATTTTTAAAATAATGTAAATGTTCGGAAAAAAGTCCAGCAATTTTTTTCAATTATTAATTTGTAAATATCTATGGGATTAGTTACTTCAACTTATAGGTTTTTAACAAATCACAAAAAAAATAAAGTTCATCAGTTAAGTCTGAATTGACATCACTTTTGTATGTTTCGATTAGTGCTCTTGAGAATTCTTTGATTTCGTTGATTTCGAAGTCCGAACTCGGTAGCAAACTTTAATGTAAACCAAATTTCGAAATTACTGACTGCAGGTAAATTATTTTCAAAATAAATCCAAATTATGCAAGATGGCCAGCTCGTCAGATTATGCTTAATTTGTTCTAGGTAGTACATTTTGGGTTTTCCCAAAAAAAGATATTATTTTTACAAACCGACAAAGTTCTAAGTAAGAAATGTAAGCCTTTTATTTCTTTTATTTAAAATGAGTGGTTTATTCGTTTATTACCTGATTTACTTTACGACAATCGGACATCTTCATCCGGATAAAGAAATAAATAATCTTTTGAGTAATGCTAAAATTTGTCTTCAAAATATGCTTTGACAATAAATTTACGATTTTCCTGTATCTTTCCAATTACAACAATTGGTTTAATGATGGTTTACTATTTACGGTTTACACCATTCTTGCTTTAAATAAAACTTATACTTATCTGCTGCAAAAAATATATTCACTAATTCACTAAAATTATAATAATTAATTTTACTCTAAATTCATTATATACTAATTAGTTTCAAATTTTCTATAGTGGTAAATGAAAAATATACCATAAAAAGTTTTAATGCATTCCATTCATATTTGAATCAGTTTTGTTGATTTTTTAACATAATTTACTTTACACTTTATTTTAATTAATTTAATTTATTTTAATCTGTGCTAATTTAAATTTTGTTGCTTCAATTTTTTTGAGGCCCCTAGAATGTGGTGGCCCGGGGCTGCAGCCCCTTTAGCCCCCCCTTAATACGGCTTTAGTAGAGAGGGGTAAATGATTTGCCCGATGCGACATTTTAAAGTATTTGAAATGTCGATTAATCCATTACCAAAGCTCTAAGGAACCAAATTTACAATATAACAAAAAATATATTAAAATAATAGCTTGGTGTATTTTTAATAGGTATATTTCCTCTTTATAAATAATTGTTTGTAAATTTATATGTAAATGTAAATAAATTATTACTTGGCTTAATTTAGAAATTAATCGATATTAAGGTTTTGATTATTTTTCACATTAAGCCGGTGTTTTACCGGCTGCGGTTTAGAGATTCACTGTCTAACCAGATTCATTATTTTTGAGTGCAAGTATACCTACAAATATTTGTATAACATGAGACACACCACGGGTCGGCTAACCTTACCTTTCAATTTTTGTACGGGTTTTGAACCTTTTTCATTTCATTTTTATGACGATCTATATATTTTAATGATTATATTTGTAATTTACGCCAGAAACTACCATAACTTCTTGTCAAGTGTGTAAAAGTTAAATTTTAAATCCAGTATATTACAATATTTTTTATGCAAACGTAAATGTTATACTCATATCGCATACGTATTAATTTGTCATAAGTGGCATCTGTTTCATGGTAGAATTAAAAATATTTGTAAAATAAAAGCGAAATAGCTCAAGGTTGAAGTGTTGAGCAAATTTGTTGTCTTGCACTTTCGCCGTAATCTACTGTTGGCTGCCCCCAGACCGGGCAGCAATTGGGTATAACTATAAGGGTGATAAGACCAACATTGATTTAGATATTTTGTATACATTTCTTGGGCTATACATATTTTCCGATGTGCACTGGTATGAGTCACAGTGATTTCATGGTGACTGTCAAGTCACTGCAATTTCAGTTTCGTACAAGTCTGAAATTGGAATGCAGAATGCGCAGTTTTAAACTTTGTTATATTTCACTTTATTTTTAAATTAATTAATTTAAGTTCGTTTATCAAAATATTTGTTTTAATGTAAAACAAATAATAAGGCGTTTGTCGTATTATAATGTAGCCAAATTATTATTGTTTACAATAATTATAAATAGTATTTCATTCTTGTTATAAGTTAAAACAAATATTTAGATGACTATTCTTTAATTAACTAAAGAAAACATATAAAAGAAGCAAAATACAAAACAAACTTGTTTTGCATTCGTACGAATGTTTGGGTATCAAAGTGACAATTAAAAAGTTACCTTAGAGATCTTGAATAAAAGATGTTTCAGTATATTGTTAGCACTGAAAGGTTTTCTAATTTTAACCATAGGATTTGAATTTAACGCCATTTTTGCCTGGGTACATATTTCCAGTGTAAAAAGTGAAAACCTATACTGTGAGTCAATGAAGCTTTACCGACACGCTCTGTGCTATTTGCCGTTAAAAATAAAGTGAATGGAACATTGCAATGGACGTGACGTCACTCAGCAAGCAGAGTTTTGAATTTGAAGTTTTGCAACTTCTTTTAAATCATTATTTCCGGGCAATGGTGTGAAGTATCATCTAGATGCATAGGATACCAATTGTATAAATTTACTAAGAAAAGTTTGGGTTGATTCACAAAATTTGTGGTGTTTTGATCGTGTGCTAACTGAGCAAATAATTTGAAATGAAATAATAAAGAATGCAATAAATGTAAAGTTTGAAAAAATAAAAATATATAATTTTGTTTCTGGTGAGTGCTTGAAAAAACTACTTGACATGGTGGCCACCGAAAATATTGCAATTGTGAGATAAAATGTGAAGAAGGATATTGGAATGTCGATTTGACACCATTCAATATTTTGCCTTAAGATATGGATCTCTTTGGCTATAAAAGGCGGTTGAAATTATAGATTCATTCATTTGTTGATGTTAAGGGGAATCGAGTTTGTGTCTGATAAAATCAAATGGTTTGATGTTGACGGGGTATCATTTCTCATTTTTCGAGTACTTTTTTGGGTTGTTCTGGGTTCAACTGAAAGTAAGGTTTAATAGAGTTTACAGTAGAATGGCTAGTTATTTTTATTAATTGCTGTTCGTCAATTCTATTTTTCGCAAGTTTACTTACAACTAACTGTACCACGATCGGAACGATCGGTTATTTTAACTTTTTCAACGTCCAAACTAGACTTTTGGATGGATTCTTGCGTTTATTTAGAAATTTGATTTCGTTCTATTCTTATACCATACTCCACTTCTATTCCAATATTGATTAATGTTAAAAAATAGTTTATTGGAATTTTTGTATTTGGGAGGAGCTAATTTGCTTTCAGCTGATCTTCTCGAGCCTCTCCTTGGGTAGTTTTCGAAAATATTGTTTTGTATTTTATTCTTCTTGAATATTAACAATTTTAGGTATTTAGAACAACTAATTATTATTTACCTCCTGATGATCCATTGTTATTTATTTCTTCGTTGAAAAATTTTATTAAGCAATTTACAGTTTCTTCTCTTCTCCGTGAACAAGACCACCTTAATCAATCAATAGATAAGTGGTTTAAGTAGTGTAACTCGATATTAATCATATCAAATTTTTGTTTATTTCATTTTATTTCATTCATGTTCATTTAAATTTGATATGAAGACCACCTTAACTACAAGACGCAAGCCTTTTGGGGGTGGCAATTTTTATTTTGTTTTTTATAGGTCCTAAAAAGAATAAAATCGTATTTACGATCTTCTTTGAGACAGAGCAAATTAAACTATATGCTAATCAGGGCTCGGAACTTGATGCGCTAAAAAACAATGAAATATGTGCATACGTATGCGCTAAAAAATAGTAAAATATGCGGTATAATATGCAGTAAAAATTAGGATAATATTATGCAAAATTTATAAAAAATTTTGCTGATCTTAAAATGACAAATAAAGAAAGTTGTAACTGTTAACATTTATTGAAGAAACAAAAACAATATTAAAAATAAAAAATAAACTTTGGAAAATCGAAATAGTACATTATGCAACAAGAGGATAAAGTGACCAATTTTTGACCAGAGGGTCAAGGTTTGTTTGCACGAGGTTTTAGCCGAAGGCAGCAATTACCCTCAGGTTAAAAGTCACTTTATCACCGAAGAGCATATACTATTTTTTGCAATTGCGAAACGTAAAGTAGAAACTCCACCAATTACGAAACTTAAAGCAAAAGTTTTAATTTTTTAAATCAAATTTTTTCTAGTAGTCATATGTTACGAGTTTAGTAAAACTTGGTTTAATTTATAAACGACATTTAAAAATGTAGGTATTTTTAAATTATTTTAATACCAACATACAAATTACTGCTAAACTAGTAAAATTATACAGTAATTTGTATGGTTGGTATTAAAATAATTTAAAAACACCTACGTTTTTAAACGTTGTTTATAAATTAAACCAAGTTTTACTAAGCTCGAAATTAAACTCACACTGTACAAGTAGCCCGAAATCAACAAAATATGCAATTATAGGGATATAAGATTAAGATTGCAGCGCCACCGTGTAGAAACGTGAACTAACTTAAAATACATTCGTGTGACGGCAGTGCTTGTGTTTTATAGTGTTTTGAGAGTTTTTCATTCCTTTTTCCAAGCAAACGTGTTAATTAGTTTTTATTTGTGCTAAGACAATTTACGGTTAGTGTTAAGTAGTTCATCTTCCTGCAGTTACATAGTATATATACGGTTAGGTGAGTTTTAGATCGCTTATTTCAACGTGGGTGTTTTTGTTTAATTTTAAAAATTTACAGATATGTCAGAATCTTACGAATTAAGATTAAGTCTTCTTAACTAACTAAAGACTCTTCAAGACTATCTTGACTAGAGACGGTCGTCAGCTAGAGCTGTTAAGTGCGTTGCTACTAATGCTGAATGCCTGGTTCGACTCCGGGCTCAGTAAAACTTTATGCTGACCGTCTCTTCTTGGAAGGCAATGGCAAACCACCTAGGTGTAATATGCGTGGTACATTCTCTCTGGAGATGAAGTGTATACACTTCCCGCGATTCGGAGCCTGTGTTAAGCAGTAGGTCCCCTATGTGTGTGATAATACTTCAGAGGCACAACATAGACATAAGAAAGAGTTCGCCAACGTCCGGGGAACCGGATATGGCACACCAAGAAAAAGACTATCTGAAATATTTAGAGGGATCTAAAACATTTAGATGTGTTTATGAAGGCCTCGTGTAAAATAATCATCTACCAATTCCTAAATTTCCATTTTATTTACCACGCGTGTTTTGTATTTTTCAGCTGTGGGGAATAAATGGAAACTTAATTCCGAATTTTTCTTTGCCCAAGATGAACTTTGAGGCACTGAACAATATTGATTAGCACTCATATTAAATTATATATAACAAAATTTAATTTATCGCCGAAAACTTTTAAAATTACTACTACAGCATACGCAAAACTAACAATACTACTCATTTAACTTAGTTCGCCAAATTTCCGCTAGGTGCCGTGTTGCTTATCACTACATCCCTATAATGTTCTTAAATCTAAAATATGCGAATTTGTCTAAAAAATAACGAAATATGCAAAATTATGCGACAAAAACTTTTATATTTGACATGTAGGTAATATGAAAGGAATTTTTGGCAAACCAGACTTACAATATGCACTTTCCAAACAAATATGTAAAAGCCTAAAGTTCCGAGCCCTGATGATAATCAATAGATAAGTGGTTTAAGTAGTGTAACTCGATATTAATCATATCAAATTTTTTAGCATAAAACAAAAAATGCACAAAACACTTTCTCGAAACTAAAATATTTAAGTTATCACAATATATAAATACACCGTATGTATATTATTGCAAACGTTTTCACCATACTATGGCATCATCAGGCGATGAACTAGAAGGAGAAACGAGAAAATTCCGTATTTATCGACAAATTGCAAGAGAAAAGGGAGAGGGTAAGAGGGGGGTAATTTTAAAAAATTGTGTAATTATGTGTAAATTTACTAGAGGGTAGGGGTATATTTAATACAAAAGAGAAATATTGTAGGTGGATGTGAGGTAAGTTAGAAGGGGGGAGGGGGAAGTATTATTTATTAAAAATGTTTAGTAGGGGTGAGTTATTTAAATCAGATTGACTATTTAGTAATGAAGATGAATATTTTAATTTATTAATTTCCATAGCTTTCAAAAATTCCAGTTTTTTACTTTTTTGTGCAACGTGCAGAATTTCGTATCCTCTTTGTTTATGGTTTGTGTCTAGTAGGTGTTTCGCGAAAGTCGATTTTCCATCTGCAAGTCTGTGGGATCGAGTGTGTTTATCAAATCGTGTTTTAAAAGATCTACCGGTATGACCGGTAGATCTGCGATAATATACATACGGTGTATTTATATATTGTGATAACTTAAACATTTTAGTTTCGAGAAAGTGTTTTATACATTTTTTGGTTTATGCTAAAAAATTTGATATGATTAAACTATATGAGTTTTATATACGGGGTGTCCCCGTGACCGTGGAGTGCCTTTGAGTTAGTGATAAAGGACATTTTTTATTTTTTTACAAAATTTATTATTTTTTACCTATACCTTGTTCATTATTATCAGAATTTTTGTAGAAACGGTTGGTTTCCCAAAAAATGTATTTAACTAAAGTTGTAGTCCGTTAAATTCCCTATCCGGTTTAAGCCGACAGTTTTTTAAGACGTTTCGTTTAAGCGGGGTTCGCAAGAAAAGTAAAAAAAAAATAAAATCTGATTTTTTTAAACATTTTTTTCTTTAATTTAATTTATAACTCGAAATTCGTTGATTCTAGACAATAAGGGGTTATATCCTAATTTGTAGATAAACGAATGATTTTTAAAAATGTTGTAATCCATTATGCTTAAAAATTCAATAATATCGGAGCTATGGCCGTTTGAAATCAAAAATTTAAAAAATTGCTTTAAAAGGAGGTACCCCCCAAGAGTTTGGACTTGGACAAACATTTTATTTGAAAATTTGTCTTAAAAAAGTGTCCTTTATCACCACCTCAAAACTTCTCAACGGTCACGGGGACACCCGTATATAGAGAATGGCTTATTTAACAACTTTTGTTGCTTGTTTACTCTAAAGTTTGTTTCTGTTTATGTAACTTTTAAATTTTGTATGAATTTAATGTTTTGTTTAGTATAATAGTAATAAATTGTCTTATACTATTTGTATTTGTGTGTTTTCTTATGAAAAGGAGCGCATTAATTTTAGCAGTCCAGGGGCGTCGAATATCTCTAGGACGGCCCTACCCATGAAGTTTTCCAAATGAGTTTTCTCGACTATTTTTCTTTTCTTGCAGTCAACCTGTAGTTCCTTCCGCTTATCATTTAGCGCATCTCAATTCTTTTTTAAAAATTAGCTAAATGGATCAATTAGCCTACCATAATATGTTTGAAATGTAATTTTTTAATTTTTTTAGCTGTTACATTCCTTATTTTTTATCTTTATAATTTTCTCCGTGTTGTGCCCAAGAAGCTAACATTCCCGAAAGTTCTTCTATGGTAGTTATATTGCAGTTATATCAAGTCAGGGTTGCCAGGTTAAAAAAATTTTTTTCTAGGAAAGATTTTGAAAATTCCCTAGATTTCCCTAGATTGCTCAAAACCATTTAAATTCATTTATCGAAGAAAACTTTTGAACATATACCAAGCGATGTTGGGAAAAGTAGTATATTTTTTAATTTTTATCATTTATTATTAAATATTATGTTATTATTAATACTTACTATTAAGTGAAACTCAAACAAAACAAAAATAGAACAAAATAATATATCTAAAACATTAATTTCAGAAATTCATTCAAAATTCATATTTCAAATTATTTTATTTCGAAAAATATTTAAATTTTAAATATAAATAAAATTCGAAAAATTAACGATAGTAAGATTATAATTTTAAACCCCCCTCTTTCTATCGTGATGCAAGTCTAACTCCCCCCCCCCCCCTCTTTCACTCATTACGTAATTTATAACCTTAGTGTGCTATAATTCAATTACAATTCCACAATACCCACTTAGATATTTTATTAAATAAATTAAAGTTTGAAAAAATAAATAAAAGTATTAATGTTTTAAATTAATTTTATTAAACTAATTAAGAAACTAAAACCAGAATAATAATTATATTAATCTTTATTGCATCGCGGATTGTTGCTATGGAATTTGGTAGGAGTCATACCAACTTCCGTGGAATCTGTATGCATTTACCGGTAAATGTATACATTTTCCAACTACGTACTTTTTCCGTAACAGATACATCATGTTAGAGTACCAATTTTCTTTAAAAAACAAAAATAATAAAAATTCTATTAACCCATTTTTTTTTTAAATAAATCAATAAACATTAATTATTAAATACATAATTATACAAAAATTTTAATCAACATTAGAAAAATACATAGTATTTTTAAAAAAATTTTTTATACTCAATTTTCCTAGATTTCATTAAAAATTTCTAAACATTCCCTATTTCCCTAAATTTCTCTTCAACGAATGAAAACTTCCTAGAAATAGAAAATTTTCCGTAAACCTGACAACCCTGTATCAAATAATACACAATTTACACAATTTTATAAATTGAAGCCATATAGACGATTTGGTTTTATTTTCTTATTTTCAAAAATACTTTTATTTACCGCTAATTGTATATTTTTATCTGAATTTTCACCGGAACTGAAAATCTAACAAATAAAACTAAATTTTATTTGTTTTCACAAAATTAGTAATAATAAATTTAATCTTATGGCCTAATAACCTATTATTTTGACTTTTTTTAACTAATTAATACGTAGATCTGTCCTGTATATTTCACTAAGTTCATACACATGAAATCTTGAAATTGGGGCAATCTACAACTTTTGTAATTTTTAATTACAACTAACGTTTCATTTTAGGTTTTTTATTTGGGTTAGTTTAGTTTTCCGGTTTAGAATTTTGGCTTCATTTTGGCTTCAAGTAGGTATAATTTTTGTTTTTACAAAAGTCAAATAAATTTGACTTTTAATCAAGTTTGAATTTTGCATTTAATAGCATAACTTTTCAATCATTTCAATAATTTTTCCAGGTTTGTCTGATGAGATTCCGAAAATCGAAACATCGGTTATATAACAGGGTGTCGCAAGCTATATCATTCATTTAAATTTATTTTTGAACAATTTTATGTAAGTTATGAATTAAATTATTTTTCAATTTCATGTAACATGTAAAAATTAATTTTATTAAAAAAAAAAATAATTTTTTTAACGACTAACATTACCAATATTATGAAAATTAACAGGTTATCTTACTTATGTAGATACAGTCCTCGCTATGTTCGTTCTGCAAATACCACATCAACTTGTAAGAATGTTAGTTAAAATTTGTTGAATATAAACACCTTCATTTCTTAACTTCTTCCGTAAAATAATATTAAACGCTTAACTTGTGAGAGAATTCATTATAATTTATCTGTAGTTGTAAAACTAAAATCCAGTAAACGCCCACTTCTAAGTTAAAAGAAAAATAAAATTTATTTCTTTCCAAAAATTTGAACATAAGTTTTACATGAAAAAAATTCAATTAAATAAGATATATGTCCAAATTGATGTTGAGATATGTATGTATAGTGAATAGGTAGTATTATATAATATACGGTATCTAAAATATAGGGCATACTGATCACATGTGCAATAAACCGCAGTGCCAAACATGGTTTTTATGATTATCTTTTTATGAAAAATATTTTATTTATTTAATGTGTTTTTTCATAAATTGATTAAGAACGCTTATACATGGAACAGTTGTTGACTTCCAATTAGCACGAAACACGTACATTTATTTAAACTCGGTTTGCTCGTAAATATAATTTATTATTAATCTAAAATAATCAAAATTAGAATTGTTAAAAAATAAAAAACAATTTTGCACTGCTAATAGTAAGTTTTTGGCCATCAGTCAAAATATAGATTTGTGATAGATGTAAGTATTTTTCTTTCCCCTTTTATGTTTTCTTGCACACATGCCAGAATTGCTAACATTTCAGCTTGAAACACAATAGAGTAGTAATATGGTGATATAATCCGCATATTCTCCATGCATTCAATTTTTGCAGTATGGTACTAAAATATAATGTTCAATAAACTTTGAAATTCATATTATATTTAGCCCGAAATGTCATTAACCCATTTTTAAATTTCGAGTGAAATTAATACAATTCAGATTTAATAACTTTATAATTAACGATTTGGGTATAGAAAAAATAGAAAGTTGCTAATTTTGGTAAGTTTGTACGACCTTGTTGCTTTCGATAGCATTAAAAATGTTTAATGTCGATATGAATAACATTAATGGGCAAGTTACTTTGATGTCTTTTGGATTAAACTCATCAAGGCAAAAGGTATTTAATGAAAATTGTGTAACGCTTAAACAATTTGTAAAATATTCTAATCAAGTATTTCTTGTACCATTCATTACACTTAAGAGACTAAATTTTAATTACCGATAAAACAAAACATCGCATTCCACCGAATACTACGAAATGATACGACCATTTTCAGTTCATGCATGAATTTTCCGGATAATAAATGATAGCAGTCATAGTCTGTCTTTATCCAAAATGCCTCGTCTTAGTTGCACCTACAGGCGCAATCTCGAAGGGTCGTGGTTGTTATAGAAACACCCGTAATGAGGTTTCGGAAGCTCCTCACATCCCCGCCTTTGAAATACACCATCTGCACTCTGCGGACACGCTTATAGAGTAACTTTCAACTTTGAAAAGTCACAAATATGTTAATATCTTTAATCCCTTTAGTTTTAACATCGTTTCAGTTACTAGTAACTACTAACATATTGCCGATATATCAAATTTATTTAAACCCTACAGAGAGTGCTTTTCTAAGATTAGTCAAGGAATACGAAAATACCAATTACTTATATTTTATGGCAAATTAAAAGATTTATGATAATATCTACAAGGACTCTTTCAATCTAAACAGCAATATTTAGTTACCTGCTATAAAATATTTTTAACTACGATGGGACGCAAGATTGGAATTCATTTTGGTTTTATGGTAAAAAGATACCAAATATTGAACAAATGGATTTAACCAGCACACTAAGTAGTTGTAACAACTACAAATAAATAATATTTATATTTTATAGCATTATGCTCAGAAAGATTAACATTCATAAGCGCAATGTTTGATCAGAGGTCCTTTTAGTGGACTCTCATACCGGAGCAACAGGCAACTTCAGAATGAACGAGAGGCCACATCAGCTGATAGTTGAAAATCAGCTATTGCCTCTTCAACTTGGTCAAAGCCAGTAGCGTTTTTGCCAAGAACTAAAATACAATAAGAAATTAATAAGAAATCTGTCTGATATAACAGAGCAATTTTCTGACTATTTACACGGTACGGACGAAGTCTCAGCCTTGCACCGTCAGTCCGCACAAAGACTCTCTGATTGTATTTGTTTAAGAAGAAACTGATGAATTATAATTAAAATCTAGAAAAAAGAAGAAGCTAAAAGAAAAAAAATTTGGGGGTTTTCAGTTTGAAAACCAAGTACTCTTAGGGCCGTTCTTCCCTTTGAGGGATTCCAGCAAAAAAATGTAAAAAGCGTCCCTACAACGCCAAGATGATTTACAAAAAAAATAAATAGTTTCTCGTTGCCTTTCTCATTATTTCTGCAAGATTTGAGATTTCAGTGTTTCCAACGTGACAACGAATACATAATTATTATAACAGCGGTTTCTCGCTTCCTAGCTATATAGCGATGTACATACTTTACGTCGTTCTAACTTCTGGTGTGGCTAGAGTTCAAATTTCCGGAAGTAGACATACTAAAATCTGATAAATTGATATAAATCCCGAGATTTTCAAAAGTTGTTATTTAAAGAAGGGAAAATTTTTGATTAGAATATTCAGCAATCGGTCCCAACCTATCTTCAATGACTGATTAACTAGGTCAATACTTATTAGGTATGTACCTAATTATATTAAAAACAAATGGAGCACACAACATAAACATAGGAAGCACCCAGTAATCAGAAAAGAAACAACACATCAAAGACTCATAAACCAAATTGTCCATGTTTCAGTGAAGAAAAGAAGTAATTTTTACGTGCACAAAAAAAGTTGGCCACCTGTAGATTTAGGCATTTTGAAGGGGTTTAAATAAAAGAACATGCAAATATAGATTGAGATTATGTATTTATTAGTAAATTTTAATATTTTATGGCCTTTTGCCCTAATGACACTTTTAAGGCAATCAGGCATGGTTGAAACTAATTTCTAACAAACATATTTATGGATTTTTACCCATTCTTCAAAAATTACCTCTTTAATTTTTTTTTTTGAATTTGTTTTACAAACCGCTACTTTTTTTTTAAATATTGCTCATAAATTTTCTATTGGTGACAGATTAGGACTCTGCGGCGGCCAGTCCAAAGCGGAATTTTATTTTCGGTTAACCATTGAATTGTTTTTTTTTGAACAATGGCATGGAGCATTATCCTGTTGAAACATGTATTCAGGGTTATTGTCCTCAAAGAGTTTAAGGGAGTATTTTAATCTAAAGGCTTTTGTATTTCGGGTGATTTTTGAAACAAAAAATTTTTTTACTATTCTTTTTTTTATCATTTGTTTATTGATATTTTAAGACTATATAAAAAATTAACCGAAAAAAAACCTCAAAATTCACAAAGTTATGAGTTACCAAAGTGGAGGGTCCAAAATCATCTGAAACAAAAAAATCGAACGAATTCTTAAGTAGTATAGATGCCGCTATAGCATGAACCTTGGAAAAGTTAAAAAACAATTTTTTCACAAAATGGCAGCCATTTGAAAAAAATTTCTTTTTGGCATGTTTTTTTAACAATTCCGAATTTTTTAAAAATAGTAAAATTAAAAATTTTGCTGTGAGCGTGGTTAAGGCGATAGAGGACTGTATAAAGAATATGCACACCAAATTTTAAATAAATCCGTTCATTAGAACTTGAGATTTGAGATATCGTACACACCAACTCGAAAAAAGTAGTTTAATTGATTACAACCCTCGCGGCGTCCATCTCGGATTTTTCTGTTCTTTTTTCAAATTCAAAAATTCACAAATTCAAAAATTCTTTTAGGGAAAGTTATTTTCTAAAATTTTCCGTCGGAATACGGCTGTTACTACTGATATCAGTTTAACTGATACCCTGCTTACAATTCTTCAATTAGCGATTCCGACTCCATACATCAGGCCTTCTTCTACCTCAAATTTGAATATTTAAATAAGTAAAATTTAAAAAACACAAAAAAAAATAAAGAGTATTTTTTAATACTTTTCTTAGATTCGTTCCGTCTAAACCGGTTGAGTTGCCAGGACACTAAAATGGCTATAACTTTTAAAACAATTCGAATTTCAAAAAATCCTTTTTAGAAAATATTCTCGAATATCTAAACTATCGAAATACAAAAACAAAAATTTTTGACTTTTTTAACTTTTTAGACTAGAATACAAATAAGAAAAGAAGCTTCTAAATAACCCTGTAATGTTTCAATGTAGGTATCCGAATTCATCCTTCCTTTGCATATTTTAATTTAACCCACTGGCCGACTTGAGTCCCAAACCATAATACCGCCGCCGCTAAATTTAACGGTGGATAAAATTCTTCGATTTTTTTACGAAATTCTCTCAAAAATCCTCCCTGGCGGTTGTCAAACGTTTTCGTCCACTTTTTGGTCTATTTTGCACTGAACCAGTATCATTGTATCGCTTTAAAGTATGGTTATCGCACAGTATACCATGAACACTTCAATTATTTCGCAATTTTTCGATGCGATCCTCTGATATCCTGTGAATCAAAAGGACGATATGGCTGGTTTAAAGTCATTAAATGAGGTTTTTTATGTATGATGTTTCTACCACTTTATAACACGAATCAAAAGTTTCAGTAGCAGAAATTTTTGTTTTTATGCACAAACTAAAAATAACGTTTCCGACAGGAAGTAAATGAAAAAATATTTAAATTTTTATTATTTTAAAGAATTTAGTTGTTATAATTGGGATTTAGTCGAATTTGCATTGTAATATTTTTAAAAGGAAACAGGTATATTATGTTCAGGTAAAATTTGTTTAAAAATTCTGCCTGGCCAACTTACTATGGTGAAAACGTGGGGTGACCAACTTCTTTTGAGCACGGCTTATAAGCAAACGTGGATTTGTACCTCAGTTTTGTAGTAAAAATTGATTTGCCAAATGTTTTTCGATATATTTTCAAATATTTTCTAAAGAACAATAAAAGCTCCAGTTAAGATGAAATAGATGCCTAGAAAATTAAATGTAGTTTAATATAGTTTAATGTAGATAGAGATACGATGATCTGCAAAGGTAATTTAGAATATGTCTACTGCATAAGAAAAGTGCTAAATAGAACAATTCGGCGCAACCTATTCAGCACCAGGAGATCAGAGCTGGATTAAGCTTTTATAGGGCCCGGCCCGGGGCTACGTAAGTTAAGGGAGTTCTTGTAAATAATACATAAACAAATTAAAAAACTAAAGTTCGCGTTCGGGTAGAGTAAGAACTATGTAAAAAAATCAGCGAGGTAAACCACTTCTCTAATAAAATAAATAATACCTTTTCCGTGGTTTGTAACCCACGTGAAACAGCAAGCCCTTTCTATAAGTAATATGCGAAAAAATTTTAAACTCACATCGCAGACAGCAGATTTCGTTGCGATGTTCTTATCGAGAAGCAAACGGTTGAAGAAGTCGATAAATAAAAATGTTTTAAACATTTTATACTAAAACATGATATACATATATCTATCACATCAAAAGAATTAAATATCATGGGTTTTCTTTGTACTTAAATATTTAATATTATGTAACTTTTGTATGATTACTGTTATTAACATGTGATAGTATTTATTAAGTCTTTACATAATAATTCCAGGTTTGTCTGATGAGATTTCGAAATTTGAAACACAATGTTTACACAGGGTGTAACAAGCTATAATTATTTAATTAGATAGTTTATGTCCTAATAATAATATGTGAGTTATGAAATTGAATTTATATTAATTTTTTAATTTAGCATGTAAAATCCAAATCTTATCGTATACGATATATAACTTTTGAGATCACATCACAAGATTAAACCCAAAAGAAGTTCTCATTTCTGCTCCTGCAGCACCAGTATTGGTTTGGGAATCCTCAATTTCATCATAAAAAACATTTTATTTATTTTTATTATTTATCAAATTGTACGTTCCCAGAACGTAATTTTTAATGCACATAGATGATAATGAAAAATTTTTGATTTTTGTTAAAAATGCAAAAGTAAAATGAACAATAAAAAGATGATTTTATTTGGAAATATAATTACCTAAGAATTATTTACTTAAACAGATAATGGAGTAAATGGGAATGTCGTGACTTGCTACCACATCAGATGTTTTTTATATATAAGAATGCCAGCGAGGGATAAAACGCAGACCAAAATTTTGTACATCAATGCTTTTTTCTTTCTTTTTTAATTTTTATGAGCCTCAACATCTAAATTATTAGCACAATTAGTTCAATTATCATCTGTTTTATTGTTAAATTAATTGTAGATAGTGCAGTCGGGTATGGAATCTATTTAGATTCCATTATATTATAAAATGCTGCGCCCCAAACTATACACTTTTGTTGTACGAACCATTCTTCTGGATCCGTGATTTTCGAGTTCGTCCGTTTTTGAGGGATGTTTTCACAAAGTGCGTGAGCCTAAAGACTTCTGTTTTTCTAAATCTACGACTTTCGAGTTTGGTCGTCTTTCAGATATGATATGAAATATGATTATAATAAATAAATATATTTATATTGCGATGCCCCCCAGTTTAATTTTTATAAAAAAAAATTTTAAATACAAAATAATTCCAATTTTTAATTTTCGTGGGTTCGAGTGGAGGGCATACAAATAATTATGAGCACGAGAGCTCTTCTTAATAATTTAAAACTTTAATTTTGTATCGTTTAAAATTTATAATTCAATTTTATTTCAAATGTGTGCAATTAATAAAATGGTAAATAATTAAAAATAATAAAATAATTTAATAATTAAAAAAATCAAATTAAAATTCAGCGAACATAATTTTTCGATCCGTTGCATTCACCATATCGTCATGAAGCCCCCTTTCCCTACAGCACGGTTACCAACATAATTTTATTTTAAAAATTCTTATTTACGTATGTTTACAAAATTTAAATCAAAACAAAACAAACTTTAAAATAAATAAAAAAGGATTTTAACGTTTCAAAACAAGACAATATATATCCGGTTTATACCGCTTACGCGGCTTTCCGGTTTGCAAACACCAGGTAACTCGGTTCAATTTAATTCGTCCTGTATCCGAGGCTTGGCGCTTGTTTTTTTTAGCATTTTACGTTTTTTATCTACGATAAAAAGCTAGCCCGACGAAAAACCCTCAACCTAGAAGGCGAGTATCCTACCCCATAGTCTAAGTCACAATCCCGCCGCCAAAATGCTGCCGGACCATAATCCCGCCGGACCACAATTCCGCAGAGCCAAAATCCCGCCGGACCACAATCCCGCCGAACCAAAATCCCGCCGAACAAAATTCCCGCCGCATTAAAATCCCGCGGTTACAATTTTCTTTTACAAATTTTTTTGAATTGCACGCACTGAATTTTTCAAAATCATACGTATAGCCGTCCAAAGCAAGTTTTTCTTTTCCCTCCATTTTAATACTTCGTTATTATTTACTTACTTTTATAATTCTTACCACTTCGTTGTACTTATTACTATTTTATTTTATTTATGTAATAAAATTACAGTAAAAACTAATATCAACCGATAAATTGGTCAGTTTTACAAGATTAATACAATAAAATTTAAAATGGGCAGGGCTCCTGTTCATTTGTTTAAAAATACCTCAGTTATTTCTGAGGTATTTCTTTCTGTTATTTTTGGGTCAATCGTTTCTGTTTCACTTTTTTCTTTTATCAAATTTCTGTCTGTAGGTATGTACAGTCCGAATGTTATTCGCACAAGAAATCTTTCATACAACAAATATGGCCCGACGGGATTTCAGTCCGGCGGAATTTTGGCTCTGCGGGATTGTGGTCCCGGCGGGATTTTGGCGGCGGGATTGTGTAGAAAAATATTACAGTTAATATTTCAGTAAATGAAAAAATAACAAAAAAATGGTAATAAAATATTAATAAGGATTAGTGCGGTTTAAATTTATTTTTCTAACTGTTACAGGAAACAACCCCAATATAAACTTCTTAAAATATTAGAATAGTACTTATTTCCTGTTATGAGTGAATATCCCTCTAATTTGACAAATTTTACGAAATTTTATTACTAGTAATAAATTTTTATTAGGTGTCCGAACTTCTATAAGCGGTAGTCTATGTACTAAGTGCACGGTGTACGGATCATTTTGCGAATTTAATTAATATTGTGAATATGTATTCAAACTTTTGCACGGTACTGTAATATTGAAAGTGAACTAAACAAGAGAATAATAATTCAATATTTTAAATAACTTTTTTTGTTGAAGCCTAATAAATAAATTTAATAAATTATATTTTTGATGTGCTGGCAGGTACTTTTCAGGGCAGTTAACATGTTTTAGAATTATCTTTCTTTTTTCGGTCGAATGGCAGTTGAACTTTTCAACATTTACTCTTCTCTCCCACGCATGATTATATTTTAACCTGGGCTTTGAACGACGGATAACGTAATGCACTTCATTTTGAGCTAGATTTTTCTGGCAAATTTCATTGGTGGTTTGCCATTACCTTAAAATAAAGTTTTTACTTTACCCGGACTATAACCAGAGATCCAGGCTCAGTGGTCGGGGTCTAGGACAATTTGGCACAAGTAATTTGCCGCAACCAATTAAGCCAAAAATATTTGAAAGCCAGATTCGAACGTATTGCGCGTATTAGTATTAGCTCTCAATATTTCGACTATAATAATTGTAAAAATAAACAAACTAAAACATATTATTAAAATAATGAATTTTAACTATTTATTTTTATTTTTTATTTTAACTATTATTTTAATAATATGTTTTAGTTCGTTTATTTTAACATTACATACTACTAACTACCATACTATAGACTTAAAAATTCATTTTTTAGGTTAATTTTCTATAATAATTGTCTCTGGAACTGTAAAAATACCATGAAAGTGCAAACAAGCGCACAATTATTTGGGAAGCTCGAAAAAAGTGAAAAAAGTTTTAAGAAAGTTTATTTTTTAAACCCAAGAGAACCAACAATTTAAATTCCTCTAGTCGGTTTGTCGACGCCGGGGGAAGTACCGTCTCGTTTTACGAAATTTGGAAGCTTCTTTTTAATTTTGTTCTCTTTTTTATTAAAGCTGGTTTTATTATTAATGTTGGCAATACAAAGTCAACAAGGTGAACTACCATTCTATAGAATATGCATGATATTAATTTACTGCATTTTAATTTTTTTTTTGTAAATAATAATAAATTATTATATTTGTTATAGAAATGAACTTAAAAATGAATCTTAAGTAAACTTTTAGCAATGGTAATTAGTATGTATTATTAAATATATATTTTTTTTATTGACTCCATGGGTGATTACAATCCGTCCGTGGATGATTCTCGCGATGCTGCAGTCGCAAGCAGCACTCCATAGTTGTACGCCATATGTCCTCATAAGTTTCAAGATGGTTTTATAAAGTAGTACTTTATTTTCTATGGATAACGGTAACTTATGACCCATGAGCCAGTACATTTTCCTATGTACGAGTCCCAGTTGCAGACGTTTACTCCAAATATGGTTGGCCCACGTTAATCATCTATCGAGGTGGAATCCCAAGTACTTTACTGATTTTTGTACAGGAAGGATTTGGTCATATAAAGCCACACTTGTGCAGGTTGCTCTTCTAAGGGTGAAGGTGATGTGAACAGACTTGGTGGTGTTTACTGCGACTCGCCAGGTTTTCAGCCAGTTCTCAACTTTGTTTAGGTGGGTCTGCAAGAGGCGAGATGCTTGGTTTGGATCTTCGTGGGACGCCAATATGCCCGTATCATCTGCAAAAATGGCTGTAACGGTATTTTGAGTTTCTGGTAAGTCTGATGGTAAGTCTGACACGAGACTCTTGTAGATTTTTAATTGAATTTTTAAAATTAAAATTGTAAATTTTCGTTGTAAAGTTTTGTTATCTTACATGTGGTATTGGGCTTGCACGTACACGTTCCACATCTGCCAGCGCCGATCAAACAAATTTGTTTGTGAATTTATATCACTCAACGATCAAAATTATCACAAATTCTTCAAAAATTCCAAATTCTTTATCAATTCGCACTTCACCAATTAAAATAAACAACTTTTATACAAATTAAATCACATTTTTAATAATAGAAATCATCAAAACAAAATTATAATTTAGCGTAGCGGAAATAACAATCTTTCCGCTCGCAAACTTGACGCAAAGGCGTCTCGACTTAAGTGAGTGTATTCAAGTCACTTTCTTTATTAATCTCTTCAGCACGATTACCAACACAAAATTTTCAAACTTAACTCTATGTACAGCGTACTTACCAATAAATAATTTACATTTACAAACAAAACTTCAAAAAATTTTACAAAATAACCAAACAATGTTTTTAGCGTTTCAAAACATGACAATATAAAAGTTATAAAAAAGTCCAAGGACACTACCTTGTGGTACCCCAGACAAAATGGGCTGTAGGGTGGTATAGTTTTCTCCATATTTGACCAGAAAATATCTATTACTCAGGTATGTCTCCAATAAGCGATAGAACTGATGAGGCAGGTTTTTTTTAAATTTTGTATAGCAATGCCAGGTGCCTCACTCTATCAAAGGCTTGCGAGATATCAAGGAAGACAGCCGAACAATATTTCTTATTTTCTAGATCGGTTCTGATCTTTTTTACTATCTGATGAACCTGCTCTGTCGTTCCATGCTCCTGGCGAAAATCAAATTGATGATCCGGGGTTAGATTTCTTTCCTCAATGATGGGTAGCAATCTGTTCAGAATGAGCAGCAGACTAATGGGTCTGTAAGATGAAGTCTCGGTTGGATTCTTTCCTGGCTTCTGGATCATGATAACTTGTGTGACCTTCCACTGAGATGGGAAGTAACCTCTCATAAAAATTGCGTTAAAAATTATTCTGAGTAGCTTAAAATTTTTTTCTGGTAAGTTTTGTAGTACTTTTCCAGTTATTAAATCATATCTAGGAGCTTTTTTACATTGATCTTTTTGAAGATGACATGTTTGATTTCATGCATTTTAAATTTTTTTATTGGCAGGCTCATTTGGTAGTTGATGGATACGATGTTCGTCTTCAGAGGGAATCTGTTCTGTGGAGGTTGGAACACTTTGACGAGGTGCTTAACAAAAACCCCGGCCTTCTCTCCATCATTCCGTGCCCAGGTTCTATCGCTTTTTCTAATAGACTGGCTTACTTTTTGTGTTTTATTTAACATTTTAGCGACCTTCCACAAGGAGTAGTCGGTTGCTTCACCTGCTGATAGATTTTCCAAAAAGTTTATATAAGGCTAAATTTAACCGTAAAGTAAATAATTATTATTACTTAGTATTATTTAAAAAAATCGGATGTGGCAATGCCCATAACTTTATCATACTTTTAAATAATAATAAATTTAAAAGAATTTAAAAAAAAAATTATTTTGGAGGAGAATATATTAAAAAGTTAAAATTTTAAAAATAAGAAAAAAATTATTTGCAAAATTTTTTTTTTATTATTTTTTTTTATATTATTTATTTTTTTGCGTTTCCGTATACCGATTTTTTTATTATTATTTTAGAGGAGAATATGATTGAAGATGAATATAAAAATAAAATTTTAAAAATAAGAAAAAATTTTTTTTTTAATTTACAAAATATATTGTTTTATTTTGCTTTTCCGTGTACCGATTTTAACCAAAATCTAATCAGTTCTAGGTCTCAATATTTATGTACTAAATACAAAATTTTGTTAAAAAATTTCTATTACTTTTTGAGGTAGAGCGCACACAAAATTTAACCATACAGACATTTTTTAGAAATGACGATTTTCCGCTTCTGGGACCCCAAAATGTCTAAATTTATCAAAATCTCAATTTTTTTTTCTGCACGATTACAATACATTCTCAGACTTCGTATGATAAAGTAAAAACAATATAAATAAAATATTCTAAGTCCTAACCTGCTAATGTATCTAATAAATTTAATGTCTTTTTTATTGTTTTTTAAATAATATTTTCTACGTATAGTATATATTATTTACTTCCAGTTAAAATTTATTATTTTTACGTTTCTGTTTAATTTTATAATATTATATTTGTGATTGTAATATTGTGAGTATCATGAACACTGAGTATTAAGCAGAATTTATAAATGACAGTATCTTATTTTGTATACTAAACATTAATAATACACCAAATAATATAACAATGGGAAGGAATAAGAAAGATATTTTAAATGTATCTACTGTAATGCCGAGTATACGCCATCTGTTATGCAGTAGTAGTATTATAAACCTCTTATTGGCATTTATAGTAATTGGTAAATTAGGGGAAGTAATGAAAGTAAAGCAGATTTTGATAAAATAGGTAAGTTGCCGAGCAACCAATGAAAAGGGGCCAACTAAACCATAACAGTAATCAGCCGGTTCATAACCCAACAGCTGTCTAAATACACATGGCTTGACGTGGTTAATTTTTAGTGTACGTGTGTATTAATACTTACCTAGTACGTGTAGAGCAAATAACATAATTGACTTCTAAGGCTTTTACTACTTCAAACGTAAGTGGCTTAGAAAACCATATAATTTTTCTTAAGTTAACCTCAGTTTTTAATTTATTAATAAATAATTATTTGTTTTAGTGTTCAATATGAATTGGGTTTCAATCTTTCTATCGGCTTTATTATGCCTTACTTATATCTACAATGTTGGTGGAGTTGCTGTAATGTCAGTTGATTTAGGTTCGGAATGGATGAAGATAGGCATAGTGTCACCTGGAGTGCCAATGGAAATAGTATTAAACAAAGAATCAAAAAGGAAAACGCCAGCAGTTATAACTTTTCGTGATGATGTTAGAACTTTTGGTGAAGAAGCACAAATTGTCGGTATAAGATTTCCAAAAAGTAGCTATTCTTACCTAATTGACTTACTAGCTAAAGACATAAATCATCCAATTGTTCAGTTGTACCAAAAGAGATTTCCTTTCTATAAAATTGTAGAGGACAAACAAAGGGGAACTATTTTATTTGAGCACGATGAAAATACTTTCTACAGTCCCGAAGAATTAATTTCGCAGCTTTTGCATCGTGCCAAAGAATTTGCCGAACAAAACGCTCAACAAGCAATTAAAGAATGTGTGCTAACTGTTCCTGGATATTTCAATCAAGCTGAACGTAAGTCACTTTTACAAGCTGCCCACATGGCAGATCTTAAGGTTCTGCAACTTATCAACGATCATACAGCCGTTGCTTTAAATTATGGAATATTTAGAATTAAGGATTTCAACGAAACAGCTCAATATTTAATGTTTTACGACATGGGTGCAACTTCTACTTCTGCTACTATAATAAGTTATCAAACAATTAAAACAAAAGAACGAGGATATGTTGAAACGCACCCACAACTTACTGTAGTTGGCTACGGATACGACCGTACTCTTGGCGGCTTAGACATACAGTTACGTTTGAGGGATTACTTGGCCCAAAAATTTAATGAAATGAAAAAAACCAAAAACGATGTGTTCAAAGATCCTCGTGCATATGCCAAGCTTTTTAAAGAAGCCGGTCGACTTAAGAATATATTATCAGCAAACACAGAACATTTTGCTCAAATTGAAGGTTTGTTGGACGATCAAGACTTTAAGCTTAAAGTAACAAGGGAAGAATTGGAAAACTTATGTCAGGATTTATTCGATCGCGTTCGTGCACCTGTCGATCAAGCTTTAAAAACTGCGGGCTTATCGGTTGACGTTATAAACCAGTTTGTTCTATTTGGGGCCGGTACTCGTGTTCCTAAAGTGCAAGAACATTTACAAAACGTTGTTGGCCAAGAATTGGCAAAAAATCTAAACACAGATGAAGCAGCTGCTATGGGAGCCGTTTATAAAGCAGCAGATTTAAGTACAGGTTTTCAAGTAAAGAAGTTTATCACTCGAGATGGAGTTATATTTCCTATCCAAGTGGTGTTTGAGCGTGGTACCGAAGGCCAAACTAAACAAATCAAACGAATGTTATTTGGCATGATGAATCCATATCCACAGAAAAAAATTATTACTTTCAATAAACACGTAACTGATTTCAACTTCAATGTTAATTATGCAGAACTTGACCACCTAAGTGAAAGCGAAATTTTGAATTTGAGCAACTTGAACTTGACAGAAATTAGTTTGGAAGGAGTTGCCGATGCCATAAACCGTAATAAAGGTGATAACATTGAAAGTAAGGGCATTAAAGCACACTTTGTGTTAGACGAGTCTGGTATATTGAAATTGCAAAATGTCGAATTTGTAGTTGAGAAAACGGTGCAACCCGATGAGAAAGATGAAGAAAATCCATTCTCTAAATTAGGTAACACAATTAGCAAATTATTTACAGGTGATACTGAAGCTGAAACTGAAAAACCTCCACAAGAGGAAGAAGAAAAATCTGAAGAGGTGCCTGAGGAACAGGCCAAAAATGAAACAAAAAAGAACGATACTATTCCTGAAACCAACCAAAACACCACTGAAAAAGAAACCCCGAAAAAAGATAGTAAACCAAAAATTGTTATCATAAAAGAACCCATTAAAGCAGTAGAAAAAATTTTATCAATTGACGTTCTGAATAAACAACAATTGGCGGATTCTATAGGAAAACTTCAAAAGTTGAACGACATTGATCGTGCAGTAGTGAGACGCGAAACTGCACTGAATACTTTGGAGAGTTACGTTATTGATGCTCAGAACAAACTATACGAAGACGAGTATTCCGAGGCTTCAACACCAGAGGAAATAGAAAACATACGAACAGCATGCACCACAATTTCGGATTGGCTATACGAAGACGGTTCCGATGCAGATGCCGACACTTATGAAACAAAATTAAATGAACTTAAAACTCTAACTCGTGATTTGTACATGCGAGTATATGAACATAAAGAGCGACCTGAAGCATTGAATGCTTTAAAATCAATGTTGAACGGATCAAATCACTTTTTGGCTTCGGCTAAAAACCTGACGAAGTCGTCCAACCCAGATAAAGATATTTTCACTGATGTTGAAATAGAAACCTTGCAAAAGGTTATTAATGAAACACAAGAGTGGATGGATAAAAAAAGCAAAGAACAAAAAGAATTAAAGAAGAATGAACCCATAAAACTTACAGTAAAATTAATATCCGAAAAAATGGCACTTTTAGATAGGGAAGTTAAATATTTAGTTAATAAATTAAAAATTTGGAAACCCAAGAAAGCGTATAAAGTAAAAGAGAACGAGACTGTTAATACCGATGAAGGGAAAAAAGATGAGGAAGTCGAAAAAGAGGTGAAAGAAGAAAAAGTTGAGGAAACTGTAGAGAAAAGTAATATAAACGATTCTCAGGACGAGGAAACGGAAGATGACATAAAAGCAAGTGAAGTAGATGATAGTGATAGTGACAATCATTCAGAGTTATAATTTTTTAGCGCAATTGTTAGGTTTATTTAATGTTAAACAATTTTTTTATTTCAAGTTCAAAAGTTTTCCTTGAGTTTCATGAATTTGGATTTGGATGACTAAGCTTACAAGAATTTGTAAAACAACCAAGTTGATCTAAAAGCAAATTTATTCTTCTCGACTTACTTAGTAAGTTTTGTTACACGTTCACACTTTTATTAGGAAATTTACCATCGGATGTATTGAGGAAAATCTATTAGTGTCCAAGACATTTAAAACTTGATTTTTATACACTGGTAGAGGACTCGTAGTGGTTAGTTTAATTTTTCAAATTTCAGTAATTTGTTTAAATATTTTATTTGTAATTATTGTGGTTCAAATATCTTCCTTTTTACTTCGAAACTAAAAATGTACACATTACAGGACAACATTCATTATGTAGTTTGTAGTCCAATAAAATTTAAAAAAACATTCTTCAATAAATTAGTATGTGTTTTGCTAATGAACTACAAATCTGTAATTTTTTCTCGTAAGTTGTTCCACTGTACTTTAGGTTACCATTGAAAAAACCAAAATGAAACACTCAAACTACAGGGTTTTTCATTATAAAATGGAAAGTATACGTAGATGCAGAAATTTGTTGTGAGTGAAAATTAAATTTGAGTGTTTTTTATATCGATTGTAGTAATCAAATATTTTATTGAGAGTGGAGTCTGGGTGCTATACTAATTAATTTTTGTTTTCAAATTAGAAAATTGAATTTATTAATTTATTTATTATATCATGTAAAACAAAAATTTATGAATCCTGAAGATTTCTTATGTTCAACGATTTCAACCATAAATTACTTAATATAGCGCTGGACATTATTCTAATGCCTGTACTAATAGATGATGCTAGAGACCTGATGATGGGATTGGTTCTCTAAATCTTACGATTCACAAAACTGAAAATTCTAACTATTGGTACAGGCATTAATAGATTAAAGCATCTTTAAAACTTGTAAGTAAAGAATTGTGTGTTTTCAATTCATTTAATTTAATTTAATTCTTTTTAAATGGTTTTGGATTAAAATATTGGAAAAATCTGTTATTTTAGGGTCAAAAATAGAAATGACATTTATTTTTTTCATATTTAAAAGATCAAAAGTAAATTAACACATAATAAAGTAAGCATTCCTTATATTTAATTATTTATTGTGCTATTCATGAAAATATATTTATTAATTCACACCTGTGTCTTCTTACAATTCAAAATAATATTCTTCCGCTAAACAGCAACTAATTTTTGTTTCAAAACTTTCCATAATTTAACATTTCAGTCCAATTTATAATTAGAAATAAAATTAACAATGATTTCCTTCGTTAACAAACTAATTTTTATCACAAACACTTACATATTACTAGTTAACCACCTCAACTTCACATACGTTAATTCATCCTCCAGTTTATGTGTTAGTCTAGTTATAACTACGGGAGCTCGAGCATGGCTCAATTATAACTTGAAAATAGTGACAGATTTAGAGAAAACAAAAAAAATATCACCTTACTCGAGTTCTCGTGGTTTTTACCATATGCACCAAAGATTCCAAGATAATTAGACAAAATATTTTCTTGCAGGTTAAAAAATTACTCTTACGTCTGTTAGTTCAGCTAACAAGTTGATCATACCAGTTAGGAAAATGTTGCAACATTAAAATTTTTATACGACATTTAAGTTGCCAACAAATCGTTCAACTTTTCGGATTTTTCCTATGTTAAGATGTCGAATAGTCCAATGAGGTCATTCCTTTATTTTTTTTTCAAATTTTTCCTTACTAGCCTACTTGCCAACTGAACTTTTTTACGATTATATTTTATTTTGTCTAAGAATTTAGTCTTGAGCAATAAATTTGAATTTCATTACCTTAACCACAAATCAATTGATTACATTGTTATTTATTGAAAATATTATACAGCTTCCATTTTCTTTGGATCCCAATAAAGTAGGAGCGACACTTTTGGAATTTAAAGTTTGGAATCCAAAACTCCCTTTTGCCATAAGTAAAGGTTTTCCCACCATACACTTCTATGCCACCAACTTTACAAAATTAAAATTGAACGACACATATACTATCCACATGTTAGTAACTAACAACAAAGCTAAAGATGCAAAATATGCATCCAAAAATTATCGCATTAATATTTTTAGTTAAATATAATAAGTTTCTATCTACATACAATAAAATTATTTGGCAATTAGTATAATTATAAATATAAGTAAAATGATGCCAAAAACTAAAACTGTATAATAAAGTTTTCAATACTGTTGATCTTACACTTTTTCACGTTTACTGCGCAATTTATAGTCTATAATAATTTCATCACCGGAACTTATATTATAACTGTAGAGTTGTTTATGGGGGTACCTCATTTCTTCTGGACCCTTTAAAATAAATTTAAATTAAAATATGTCGACAACTAAATTATTTGTATTAACCAAAGAAACAATTATTCCAATCATCCATTATATTTTTTAAAAGGAATAAAAATTTAGTAGGTACGATAGAAAATGTATTATGGACGACTGTATAATTAGGTTTTGGTTAGCACTACCAAACTGATAAGGGATAATAGGTATATTATTGGAGAAAACGAGCATACGAGTTTCGTTTTATACTTGCCTGACGATCACGTAATTCTTGATCTACATAAAATAGTCTCATGCTGGAAGCTGAAAATCCTGCAAATCTCTCCAACTTGAATTTAAGGTCGCTGACTGTTCGGTAAACATCTACAGATCGAATCTCACTATTATTACCACAAGTAAATAGAACCTTGACCCGTTTTTCGGGTCGTAAATCAACATTTACCAAAGGATCCAATTTTCCATGAATTGCCACCAGTTCAAAATATCTAATAATTAAAATAAAAAAGTGAAGAAATCAAACTAGCAACAAAATTTTTGCTTACCTTTCTGGTCTGTCGCTTTCTGGTTTATCCATGTAGTATCTTATAAAAGCACGTTCTGCATCTTCTCGTTCATCGGCATCGATACAACCGCCACCATTCAGCGTATGCACATTTGGTAGTCTCGCTATCAAAAATTGCCGCCTTTCATGTTCCGTGTATTCATGTGTTCCCCATATACTACATCCCTATAATTAAATAATAATCAATGCACCGAAGACAACATAATTTTATAAATATTTCAGCCTGTGAATTTTATATTTCTCGAGTATTTGCGCTGTTTTATTTATTTTTGAATTATTTGTAAGATAAAGATTGCTTCATTTCTTGGTCGGATCGAATTTTTTTAACGATTTTGAAATTTTTCTAACTATACCTCCTTCGTTTCCTCGGGAGGCAGAAATCTATGTGTAATTTGTTTTGAAGTAAACTTTCTCAAAACATTGTATGACGTTGAACAGTAGATGTGCGTCCGATAACATTTGGAATAAGATAGTAGAAAATGACCAAAGAAGATATCCAGAAGAAAAATTCAGTATAAAAACTAGTAAATCACAGGCTTGTGTAAATAAAATATTCATGGCGGAAAAAAACTACTAATAATAAATATTATTTATCAAAATTACCTGAACTCTCAAGCACTGTAGTACTGGAAATTTCGCCAACCGTTCAATATCGTCCCAAGTGGAAATGTTGGTCGAATTTATGTTAAGAAATTTAAGTTGTCTAAAACTATCATGTGGTGATTCCGCTTTGTAGTCAGCTTCACAGTTACTTTCTGATCTATTATATTCGACGTTAACTTTATTGGTTTCATCCTCATCGTTTACGTCCAAAGATTTAATTGGACAATCGGCAACAACAAGCGATTCCAAGCTTGGGAAAGCATACCCAATTTTACAAACTTCGCTCCATTTGTTTACAGGATTTCCAGTAAAATGTACTTTTTTAATGCCAGTATGTTTATGCTTATTTTTATAATTATCTTTAGAACAAGTGCATTTAACTTCTTTTTCACATTCTTCTGTCTCGCGATTTTGATTGTTTGCGCTTTCGTCGTCACATTTGCAGCATTCGGAACACAAATTAACGTGATCGTATTTGTTCAGACTTAAATGCAACTCTTCAAGACTTGGCAAATGATCTAAAATACATTGGACATTTTTCCACGGAACCTGAGTCGAATTCATTACAAGATTTCGTAAATTTTGCCATTTTAAGTCATCCGTTAATTCTACTTCTTCTAATGGAGACGATAAACAATTAAAACTTAAGTTAACAAATTTAAGTCTTGGCATATGTTTTAAAATTGTAAAAACCTACAAAAGATTGCAATCAATTTTTTTGAACCGTTTGCAAAAATGTTTCGTGAAAATTATATTTACTGTAGATCAAAAAAGGGGGAATATAAATTTTCACATTTGGTGTCCTTTTAACAACAAAATTACGTAACTTACTTCTTGCCAATGTTGAAGTTTATTCTTAGCGAGATCCAATTCTTCAACTCCTGCACATTTATCAACCAAGGTTTGTTTATCTCCAGCAGATGCAATGTCGCAGTCGTTCAATACCAACAACGATGGAATTATCATGCGTGGATGTTTTCTTGGCAAAAATATTGAAACCGAAATTCCTTCATCTTCTTCAGATCCATCAGAATCTGTACTACTTTCACCGTACTTTTGTTCCAAGGCTTCCAACAAGGATGTCATCTTTAATCTAAACGTAAAATGTACGCAATATAAGTATCGGTATAAAAATTCTATTATGACAGCAATAAAAAAACAAAACATGAAATGCCATTGTATGAAAAGGAGATCACGATTATAAAAATAAATTGGAAAAAAATATTATTTTTTCTTTTTTCGTAGTTAAGTTATGAGGCGTCTCAAAAATTAATAGTTAGTTTTGCCGTTTTTGTTCCTTCGGGGATGAAAGAATAACCACAATTTTAAATTTTGGGTAAAAAATATTTTTTAAGGTTAGAGGTTTTCCCATAACGCATCTGAATTAATAATTATGGGAACATGGAACAATCCGAAAGGGAATTTGCTTGAGCGGTTATGAAGGTTAGAGTCAAAAATCATGTGCTCGGAGCTTTCGTCATGTTCCTGGAACACCCTGTTTAATATGCAGCTTTAAAGTTCAAACAACTGATACAATAGATTTGCGTTGTATTCGGCAGTCAGTATATCAGAATCAGACAAAGACGGTTACTTTAGGTCATGAATGAGCACACCTCGAAGCCTTTTGCAAAAGGTCAACAACTAGCAAAACTAGTTTAATGTGGAGGTGTTACTGTTATGTAGGTACAAACGCAAAAATGCATGTCTGTGTTTCTTCATCCTTGTCAACGACAAAAAGCGGTATTCTAAATTTTTCAAAAATATTGAGCAGGATTAAATATATTTTATCTTTTTAATTTTATTTGAATTCCACGAGGATGCTGCTACTTTTTGATATGTGAAATTAAAGTTTCGGCGAGGCAGTAAAATCTATATTCCGTTAGAATAGCCAGACGCAGACGCCTTATTTTTAAAACAATTTCAAGCAATGTAGCTTTTAGTAAACAAAGCATATAAAAATACTACCATTATCACTTCTATCCTGTAGGTAAATAGAATAAGAGGTAGTGGAAATTCAAATGTCGTGTAGTACGAGGGGCCAATTACACCAATTATTACCTTACACGTATCAGTTAGCATTATTTTTTACTGCACCTCTGCTAATTTTAATTTTTAGGTCTCAGTTAGGTTCTCTGGAAGTTCGCATTAAATGTCGCGATGTAAAATTTTTTACTTACTTTTCGACCTTGAACCGAAAAGCACCAATTTCATACAGAAAAATCGAACGGAAAGTACTACCTTTCCAATCGGTTGAGAAAAAAATTAAATTAAGTAATTTTATAAAAATAATTAAATGTAATAGAAGAGAGAAAAAGCAGGATCGATAAAAATGTAGTAAAAAAAAAATTAATAATTGATAACGAAATGAAAATTAGATGGTGCAATAATGTTCAAACGTCGCAAGAATAGCAAACTAGTGCGTATTTATGGTTTTACTTACGCCTTCATTAGTTCTGAGATGGACTGATGAAGTAATCAAAGTACTTTTTAGTAAAATTAAAAAATGTATTATTTACATTGATCGATTCAATCAGTGAAGTTCAATTTTCAGTGAACCGGATATTGGCAATGTCAGCTTATCAACAATATAACATTGTGTATTTAAATGCTAGTAACCGCGAAAGTTTTCAACACGGGGGCTAAATATCCAAATGTCATTGTCATGGAAATTTGTTAAAAAAACTTCACCTTGGCATAACTACCATGGATAATTTAATTTAGTTAAGTGAAGCAATTATACTGAAGCAAATGTTTAAAAGATGTACCTACATTAAAATTTAGATAAGCATATAATGCGACCCAAATTTACGTTAGATGTTTAATTTTAGCCTACAGACTTTTCTTGTGTATGATGCAACAAATTTGCACTACGCATTTAACTTTTTGTATAAAATTAAATATACATACTAGTAAAATTATTATAGTTTAGTTTCAAGCGCAGATATTTGTATAAAAAAAATAAATAAACGACCGAATCGTTTTTGGACATAGGGCACATTTTTGAAATGGCAAAAGTGTTTAGGAATTTTGTTTCCTACGTAAATGAAGTTTAACCCACACTTAATTTAATTTATTCAATGGATGCACAAAAGAAAACATTGAGATTTTAAATAATTGTGGGATACAAAAATATATAATTAACATTAAGATAGTTTGCTTACTCTATGGGGCCCGGGACAGAGATCGAAAAAAAAAACAATTTTTATTATACATTTTTTAGCCAATCTCACCTTCTGATGATAAAGAATTTTTTCACAAAAACCATCGTTCCCAAATTCCATTTCAATAAAAAATTGAGGGGTATTTTTAAATGCCAAAAAGTCAACCTTTTTTGATACGATAAATCCGTATAAAAGTAAATATAAAATATAATTAATATTTGAAATATAATTTTGTTTACCAATTATTTAAAAAAGTGAAGGTCGAGTTTTGTTATTTACTTTAACAATCCAATTACTTTAACTTGCCACATGCGAATATCCTCTACATTTCGTGAAAAATCCTCCATGTCCTACAGAATAGCCCCTAAGTTACCACAATTTAGTGCGTACTTTCGAAATGCAATAAAAGTTGCGCAAAACGACGACGAAGGGACTGTAAAATGTGGACTGACATTAATATCGAAATTTGGAAAATCAACTATAAATCGGTTCTTTTGTGTTAAATACGAAATGTCGCTATAAGCGAGGTCGTAATTTAGGACTTTCACTGTATTTTCAAAACGGATCGCCAAGGAAAACAATCTGATGCAAGACATGACTTTCCTATATACATATAGGAAAGTTACCTAACCAATTTTGATCAGTTTGAATCATCAGAATAAGTTTCACCAAATATTTTATAAATTTTTATTGGGTTAATGACAAAGAACAAAATATCTTAGAGGTCTATGGGAGAAATGCACTAACATTGCAAGTATGAAAGTGTAAATGTCACGGATGGTGATTCATAGACGAAGCAATGCCGAAAAGTTAAATTTTATAATTTTTCCCCCGATTATTTAATATCGCCATCAATTATGATTAAATATACGTAAAAATGATATTCTTACATAATATTATGTAATAGTATTACATTAATTAGGGTGGTTATTATTTACGGAATGGCCAAATTTGATTGCGGCTTCCCCAGATCCAAACAAAATAAATTGGAGAATAATTTGAAATAATTTTGGAGCAGCGATGCGAAGGAATTGGTAGACTGTATCGGTCATCTGCTAATTATTAATATGTCGAGTAATGGTGAGATCAAAAGTTTTTAAAAATAAAGAATAAGTTTTTGCATATACACGAAAAATGCTGACTTGATGCTAAGAATCCATGCCCACAAAAGTATATATGCGCATTTAAAACTCTTATTGAACGAGTTTTTATCTTCTTGGCCAATAAGTAATGCGGAATAGTATTCAAGTTTACGAAATATTTAAATTCCAATGTTTTTATTTATTTAATAATAAAAAACTCTACCGAGCTAGAACAGACTTTGCACAATTAAAAATCGTACTTTTTATGTATTTAAATATGTTTTTATTTTATTATTTATTATTAGATTACGTATTATTATTATTATTAATTATTAAACGAATTATTACTTGTAAAAACTGTAGGAAATTAGTGATGATAGCCGGTTAGATTAGCCTATATATTTTTTTTCCTTTCCGGAGGAATCTCATTGTAATTATTTTAAATGGCAACCTACATTTATTTTTAAGTTTATGATTTAGCTTAAAATTCTGCATTATAGTAATTATGCAATTATGTAATGTTTATTTAATTAGTGAAATTATTGGTAATATAATTATATTTATCAAAAAACTTATTGCTGAAAAACTGAATACAAAAATCGAAATAATTGATAAGGTTGACTTGATAGAGTTTGTAGTTGAGGAATAAAGTCGGAACTTTGAAAGAATATTTATTTGGAGTCGATTTGGCGGGCATATAACAGACAATAATGTGTATAGGTTTACATAGATGTATGTATGTAGATGTTACATTATACATAGATATATTCAAAATGTCATCGATAAGATTTTCAATGCAAACAAATTTCAGAATAACTTGAAGTTTCTTAATTAAAGAAACAAAGAAAATACCTGAATAGTTATTAGTATTTCAAATACTAAATGGGAAAAAAGTTACTTTCAGTACTGTGGTATTACCTTGTAATAAAAACTTCCTGCTGAGCATTTACAAATAAAAGTAAAACTTAATCTAATTATGTATGGTGTTTTCTTGAACTGCCTACCACTTTATTATTATTATTAATAATATTTTTTTTATATTATATATAATAATTATATCTACACTCGGTAAATTACAAATTCTAATAAAAGCATGTATCGCAGATTGTTTAAAAAAAATTAAAATAATCCCTTATGTGCCTACGTGATATTTTATTTGGTTATTTTCATAAAAAAATATATCTTTTGGTAATTGAATAAGAGAGTAAAAGTAATAGCTATTCACTATTTCATCAGCTCTAGAGTACTGGGCACTTTCCAAAAAAATATTAGAAAAGATTTATCAATTAATTATTGATATAAAAAACATCCTCTATCCAAATTTTAATTTAAGGTAGAAGAGAATTTGTTTGTTGGACTCCAAAATTTTCACTATTAACAAAAAACAAAAAGTTTGCTTTATTTGGAGTACAGTGACTTTTAGTGACTCCTTTGTAATTGTTGCGTTCCTAGTAAACAAATAATTTACTTTTCCAGTAGATAAGACTGCAATAATGTAGGTAAACAAGCTGTACAAACTTTAATTATTATGTTGGGATTTCCCCTTGAAGTAACTTATAATAAATAAATAATCATGTTGTTCGTTGTCAATTTTGATAATCTTTGTTCATTGTTACATTGCTGATGATGACGTAAAATCAAAACCAGTTCATCATCTAAATATCTTGAGAAATGTTTTCGATTATCGATTATTTTATTTGTTTAATGATTTTAAATTCTTGTCAAAAACAGTCCCCTTCGATTTAATTTAGTTCTTGGCTTATCCTGGGGGGATTAAACTGTATTAATTTTTAATATAATTCGTAAAATTTTTGTTTTTTATTTTTGTGTGTATCGAATTGATTGAACAGGAAGGGGATATTAAAATTTTTAAAAATAAACGGTTCTGAACTTCAAAGACACTGAGCAGTTGTGATTCATACCAATAGGTTTAGAAAATAATGTGTAATCGAAAAAATAAATATTTATGAAATTTTTTATTAATTTTTAATTCAATTATACACGTTTGAATAGGTATACTTTAATTTATTATGATGTTATACGTATTTTCAGCTATTAATAAAAACGAAAGTTGCTATTTTAGTTGCCAATATTACAGTAATAATTTTGTATTACATCACAGCGCTCGGTGTTGTAAAAAGGATTAGTAAAAATTGATAAAACTAATTATTAAATATGAAGTATACATGTAAATATATATTGACTATAATTTCAAGGATACATAAAATTGGAATTACATTTTTTTTTGTTTATGTAATACATAACAGCGGTATGTGGCGAAGTAAATCGGAGTTGCACGATTACATCAAAACAAAGGATTGTAATATAAATGTACTTACAAAATTATTCAACTTATATATCCAAATATTAAAATATTCACAATATTGATAGAAACCCACAATTTCCATAAAAACTGGAAGAATTTTCGAGGTAGTATAAACTAGAATTTTATTCAAAATTCGCGATATAGCACTGAAATTGTAGTCGCAAGTGGACTGAATGCGCGACGCAGTGTTTGTTATTGTAATCAGCTGGTTGGATACTTGCGACAGCTGATCCCTTCCCTCGCAATCAGTGGCCTCGCATAATCTATTAACTTGTTTGTACTGGTATAGCTTCTCGATCGCGAAAATTTAGAAACGTAGTTCAAATTACGATGCTCAAATTATATTTAGTATTTGATAACATACCGCGTAATAGCTTTTCCATTTCAGTACGGATACCATTATTTCCCAAGGTAATTTTAGGTCAAAGTACGAAGAAATATATAAAATCAATATGCAACTAAAAGTACTGCATACATAATCCTTACTATAGGTATTCTACTCGGTACGTTAATTTAACAGTAAACCAAGCTAAAATTAACGTCGGAACTACGTAACTACGGAAGTAACCAGTAAACCTTAGATTCTAAAACTTCCAAAGCATTTTTTTTTGGCGAAAGCTGTTACTTGAATTTAAGAAAGGTCTATAGCAATTATCAAAAAATTAAAAGTAATTAAAAAATTACCAAAAGAGAATTAAGGATTAAAACAAAGGATAATGGTATAATAATAAAAGAAAGATTTAAACAAAATTTTAAAAAATATGTATTCGAATAGTTTCGTTTAACTTGGTGTACTGTTTACAGGGTGATTACCTAAAAACCCAAGACATGTACACGGTAAGAAATTTTATTTAAAGAAATAATGAGCTTTTAAAAATAGTTCAAGATATTTTATTTTGCGCAAATTGAGCATCAAAAGAAAACTATGGTTGCAATTAATAGATTCTTGCACAATACTGCTATGTAAAAATAGTTCTCATTTGAGACTTGACCTATATTGGACGGTATAGCACAATTCAACCTATTTAATTAATATTTTCCTAAATGCCGATTACATAATTCGATACGCTTACTGAATTTGAAAGTAATGTGCATGTGACTATTATCTTAATTATTATGAAATAAAGAATAAGTTCAATCACAAAATAGCATAGTAAATGTTGTAGAAAGTAAGCTACTTAGATAATTTAATGCCGACTAGAAATCAAATTAGCACGCTGTACCGCATTATAATAAATTATTTCCTATTTAAGTTTCCGGTTAGAACTATACACGTTCGTATATTTTTTAAATTTTTTGCAATCTAAAAAACTTTACACTTAATTTATACTACTACTTAATTTCCAAGTCCCAATATTTCCCTAAAATATTTCAGTCCAACTAAATTACAAGAAAAGTTGCTCTAGTTACCGTAGTGTTCTGCCCCAAATTTTAGATTAAAAATATTTATTTGAAGTATTCAATCTTCTTCATATTTATTATTTCAGTCTAAAAAAGTATACAGTGAAAGTTTTATTTTACGATTACGTTTATAAAAATGAAAAGTCGCATATAACAGCAAAATTAGTAGATAGTTTATGAACAAAAGTATATCAGTTTCAAAAATAAATGATTGAAATTTATCGTTTTTTGGCGATACCTTTTCTAATCAGTTGAAGTTTTGTATTCAGTTTGTATAATGGAGAATGACTTATTTAACAACTTAAATATGAGTGATATTATATTAATCTATTTGTTAAAGAAAAAGCTAGGCAAAAAAATATATAAATTACTTTTGTATTTTGTGAACTCTAAAGTTTGTTTCTGTTTATACAGGGTGTCTCTACACTTTGCAAACTTAGGTGCCGATAGAGGACACCTTTCTAAGAAACATTTTTAACAAAATTTTTTTTCTAAATTCAAGCCTTCGAGAGTAAAAAATTTAAAAAAATTTTTAAATTTCCACCTTCGTGTGGCCATAGCTCAGAAAATATTGATTTTTGGGTAAAAATAGATTATAGTTCTTTTTTTAAAAAGCCTTAATCTACAAACTAAATTTAAACCATTTATTATCTAAAATTAACGGCTTTCGAGTTATATATTAAAGTAAGTAAAAAAATGTTGAAAAATTCAAGATTTCTTTATTTTGTTTTTTTTTTCAAAACAATTTATCTTTTAAACGAAACATTTTATAAAAATTCTGACGTCCCATTTCGGATAGAAAATTTAACGGACTACAACTTCTGTCTAGCAAAAATTTTTGAAAAACAAATCTATTTCACAGAAAATCAAAAAATAATAAACAAAAAATTATATTCACTTTTTCTTAAATTTCCACCTTCGTGTGGCCATAGCCCAGAAAATATTGATTTTTAGGTAAAAATGGATTATAGTTCTTTTTTTAAAAAGCCTTAATCTACAAACTAAATTTAAACCATTTATTGTCTAAAATTAACGGCTTTCGAGTTATATATTAAAGTAAGTAAAAAAATGTTGAAAAATTCAAGATTTCTTTATTTTGTTTTTTTTCAAAACCATTTATCTTTTAAACGAAACATTTTATAAAAATTCTGACGTCCCATTTCGGATAGAAAATTTAACGGACTACAACTTCTGTCTAGTAAAAATTTTTGAAAAAGAAATCCATTTCACAGAAAATTAAAAAATAATAAACGAGACAGCTACAAAACAAAAAATTAAATTCACATTTTTCTTAAATATCCACCTTCGTGTGGCCATAGCCCAGAAAATATTGATTTTTGGGTAAAAATGGATTATAGTTCTTTTTTAAAAAGCCTTAATCTACAAACTAGATTTAAACCATTTATTGTCTAAAATTAACGGCTTTCGAGTTATATATTAAAGTAAGTAAAAAAATGTTGAAAAATTCAAGAATTTTTTATTTTGGTTTTTTTCAAAACCCTATATCTTTTAAACCAAACATTTTATACAAATTCTGACGTCCCATTTCGGATAGAAAATTTAACGGACTACAACTTCTGTCTAGTAAAAATTTTTGAAAAACAAATCCATTTCACAGAAAATCAGAAAATAGTAAACAAGGCAGCTACGAAACAAAAAATTGATTAATTAATTTTATTGAAAAATTATTTTATTAATACATCTTTTAAAACAATCACATCTGTGTATTGAAAATGGGGATAGTCATTTTGAACATTTACTTATATAATGTAAAAGCTTAACCTTAATTAATAAAAAAATTTTTTGTTTTGTAGCTGCCTTGTTTATTATTTTTTGATTTTCTGTAAAATTGATTAATTTTTCAAAAATGTTTACCAAGACAAAAGTTGTAGTTCGTTAAATTTCCTATCCGGAATGGAGGGTCAGAGTTTTGTAAAATGTTTCGTTTAAAAGATACAAGGTTTTGAAAAAAATTAATAAAAAAAGATCAAATTTTTCAACATTTTTTTACCTACTTTTATTCATAACTCCAAAGCCGTTGATTTTAGACTAAAAATGATTTAATCTAGTTTGTAGATTACTTTCCGTTCTTTAAAAAAGCACTAATCAATTTTTACTAAAAGATTAAAATTTTCCGGGCGATGGTCACGTGAAAGTATAAATTTAAAAAAAATTGTTTAAAGAGGCCTAACTCTCGAAGGCTTAAATTTAGAAAAAAATTTTTGTTAATAATGTTTTTTGGAAAAGTGTCCTGTATTACCACCTAAGTTATGTAAAGTATACTCGGAGAGACCCCGTATATACTATTGTTTAATTTTGTATGAATTTAAATATTTATATTTTGTATTTGTGTGCTTTCTTTTGAAGAGAGACGCATTAATTTTAGTAGCACAGTGGTCATTCTAGCATATACGACATATGTTAGGACGGCACTGCCTATATAAAATTTAGTAAGTATATCAAAAATATTTGAATATGTGATGCTGGATAGGTTGCAGAGCTATTAGAGAGAAATCATAATCATAATCTCCTCGAAGCAGCATGGGGTGCAGGAGTGTTTAGTCTAAGCCATATTGCTAATAATAAATTATAGAGATTTTCTTGTAATCAGTAATGGCATCAGCCCAATTGATAAAACGCACGATAATTTCCAATATCACTGCGATTACCAGATTTGTGTACCTATCGGTACAACTTTGGTTGTTTCCGAAACAACTGTAGAGGTAAACCAGGCATGAAAAGGATAATCACAACAATTTTACGAACATATGGAATTAATTTTATATATTAAAGCTACAGATTCGCATAGGTTCATATTAGACAAGTAGTAAGTAAAGGAGAGCACAAAAACAGTTTTGTTATAGATTACCTATCAGTAATGTCAATATCGTTAAAACGCTGGGAACGCAGTTAACCTTCTTGTGGAAATTTTTCTTCGAAAATAGATTTTTCCTATATACTTTTACTAAATACGTCATTTTATCTGCAGAAATACTGACTGAGTTTTATTTTCGCGTTTCAAATTAGAGAACTTGATACAGTCTTGTATATTCAATCGATAATTTGTATAAAATATAGTTGGTGAGAAGGAAACTGTCAGTTAACCCTCACCACGAATTTAACTTTTTCCTATACACCATTGGAAAGAAGACACTTTTCTAAGCATATTAAAATAAAAATTTTGATGGATTATCCATTAGTTTTCGAAAAACTCGAATTTAAAAATCAAACATTTTAGATGGGGAAATGTTCGTTTCAACATGGATTCACGATAAGCCGTGGTTCAGTTTGTCAATACAGACCTTCCGGACGCATACAGCGTCCTCCGGGCCTGTATTTTGATAAACACATAACGAATTTAAAAATATCCCTGTAGAATGACAGAACCCGCCCACGGTGGAACTCGAAGACATACAACTAGTTGGGGTGTCGGCCGCTACTGACAGCGAGCAGTGGGAGTATATCAAAGCACACGTACCGTCAACAGAAAACCGGATCGCTCAGAGCGGGGAAGCTTACTAGTCGCATGATACGGTGTCACGTTGTACAAGTCCTTGTTTCTCGAATATTTTAAAATGCCGTTTTTTTTTCGAAAACTAGTGGATAAACGAAAAAAAATATGGTAAGGAAGTTGCAGGTTGCTGGGATTTGCAAATCAAACGCTATCTCAGTTTGTCGACGTTTCGGACGTTTCGGACGGAAAAAAATATTTTGTTGCGTTATACTCCGAAAATTGTCCTCTTTCTTAGTGTGTAGATAAAATTTTTGAATTCGTGGTGAGGGTTAACTGACAGTAATCAGGAAAAAAAATTTAAATTACTCTTAGAACATGAAGTTATCAAAAACAAAAACAAAATTTTACGCATTCATCGACAGTTAGATCACCCGTTACAAAAGTCTTTTGAATATGGAATGTATAAATCAGCCTTAAAAACACCTCAATCACATAATTTGAAGTCATAATATAAGTCATCAAGTTGAGAAAGACAAAAAGTATTTAATCTAAATAATTCTGTAATCAACGTAAGATAAAGACTAGAGTTGGCATTTCTGCTACTATTAGTAATCTTGATATTGCAAAAATTAAATAAAAAATAGATTGTTGCAGAGTAACGGGCTATACTCACCTTCACAATCAAGTATAATACAATAATAATTACTATCAATCGAAGATCAATCTATGTCAGAGAAATTAAAATTACCGGTGATGCAAACACGGCAAACCTTTTATTATGTTATTCATTAGCAAATTTAACATATTATAAACTCAAACCGTTATTGGGTGGCATATAAACAGAGCATAATGACAGCAAAAAAACACAATCTATATACACGAATTATAGAAGATTCAAATAATTATAAACTGTCACCAACATTTCATCTGCTGTGCTTAGATCAGTTTTTACGATACACCTTGTATTTGCAAGTAACAGTATTAGTAATATATCTTAGAGTAAATTTACTCTGTGATGTAATATTTCACAGGGTTGTACAATTACTAACCAGTTCTATAAAATTTAACATTATTGTTGATGTAAAACTAACCGGTAATTTTACATTATAAATTTTAACAAATGGAAATGACCAATATATTGTCGTGTTACAAAATAATTTTTGACCGCCCTTGATACTTCTGGTAAATTTTTAAAATTTTAAGTTTGTTATATTTATTTTTATAAAGTTAAGGTTGGCATAAAACTGAGCAGAGTGTTGGGGGCTTTTTATGCCAAACATGGCCGGCGGAGCAAACGTGTGATTTGGCTCTTGAATTTTGGAATAATAGTTTTTTTGAGATTGCGAAATTTTGAGTATTGTAGTTTGAACATTATTTGAAAGTTTATTTTTCGTCGGATTTGACCGCAACCGAGAATTATTGTTAAATTTTTTAGATTGATTATTTTTTTAGATTATAAATCTTTAATTAATGAGAAATATATTTTTTTTGGTAAACGATTTGTTGGATACAAATATAATTTTAGAAATTAATTTTAATTTGTCTAATAAAATTACATTTAAAAGAGCATTTGATTTCAAATACTGGTGTGCTAAAACGTTCCCGGCCCAATTAGACAATAAATGAGGTCAAAGTAAATTATCTCTGACACTACTTATCTGATCACATAATCATATACGTGATTGAAAAAATTACACTTTTAGCTAAATAAACATTATGTGAAATCATTCGATTGGGTTCATGCAGTTGTAAAAATTGCTGCTTAAAGATGGAAGTAAATAAAGAAAAAATTTGCTACATTTTACAATTTTTTTTCGATCAAGGAAAAAACGCCGCGCAAGCTTGTGAAAAAATTTGTGCTGTATATGCTCTATCGAAAACAGAAGCAAAACAATGGTTCGCGCGTTTTCGTTTTGGAAAATTCAATGTCAAAGATGCACCACGTTCTGATCGGCCAGTCATTGAAAAAGTTGATGAAATTTTAAAAATTGTGAAATAAAACCGTCATGTAAGCACTGTAGAGATTGCCAAGAGTCTAAATATTAATCGCCAAACAATTGCAAACCATTTGAAAAAATCTGAATTAAAAAAAAAGGTTGCTATGATTTGACTCATATGAATTTTCTCGACCGAATTTCCATCTGCGAATCGTTGCTGAAACGTAATAAAATCAAACCATTTTTATGGCGAATAGTTACTGGAGATAAAAAATAGATTACATACGACAACGTTGTGCGCAAAAGATCGTGGTCAAAGCGTGGTGAAGCTCCCCTGATGGTGGCAAAGCCCGGACTCACCAATCGAACGATGATACTGTCTGTTTGGTGGCATTGGAAAGGGATTCTCTATTATGAGCTGTTACCAGCTGGTCAAACGATTGATTCTGCATGCTACTGTCAATAATTAACTAGATTACAGCAAAAGATTAAAAAAAGCGGCCAGAATTAATCAATAAGAAGGGCGTTGTGTTCCATCATGACAACGCCAGACCTTACGTATCTTTGATAACCCGAAAAAAACTGGAAGAGCTGAGCTGGAAAGTTTTGATGCATCCACCGTATAGCCCGGACCTTGCACCATCAGACTATTATTTGTTTCGGTCTCATCAGAATTTCCTTAATGGTGTAAAGTTGTGTGGAAACCCCTTGGTTAAGTTTTTTTACCGATAAACCACAGAAGTTTTACAGTGATTGAATAACGGTTTTGCCCGAAAAGTGGTAAAAGGTTTCCGAACAAAATGAAGCATATTTGGTTTAAATAAAAAATTTTAAAACAAAAATTTAGTGTTTGAAAAACTATCTAATTTAGCTGGGAACCTTTCAGCACACTTAATATTTCCGATCGAATTATTTTAAACTTTATACCTCGCTCGAAGATCGAGCTTACGATTTCAAATTAATAATTCTGTGTGGTATCTTCTAATCCATACATCGCCCCTTTAAATGTAATTTTATTTGTCAAAATATCCAATTAAATTAAATTCAAAATACAAAATTGTTTGCATAATTGCAATTTTCAAACAGAAAACAGCAATATCGTGCTGCAGATGTTGACTTTTTTTAAAAATTTAGTCGTTGCTTCGACAAATTATTTTCAACTTCTAATAAACATCTCACAAAAATAATTATATCCAATAAAAAAATCGTTCATCTATAAATAAATCTTCTTTAATAATAAGAATAAATTTCTAACTTACAAAAATCCAAAAAAAAATTTGTGATTAAAATATTTTCAAACAAACTCAAGTACAATATTTAAAATTAAAAAATTACAGTTTCAAAATATTTGCACAGAGATATACTTAAAAATCAGCGGAGCAAAATCTAGACCTCCGCCGTTTCCGCTATCTTGGCAAAAAAACCCACCACCACAAAATTCAAATTTAAAAACATTACAAAAAAATATTAACAAAACATCAGGGGAGGTTAAATCGGAATTTAATTTTATCATTTCTCTTAATTAATGTGTACCTGATTGGTTGCCCAGGTTAGAATAAGTTATTTTTAAATTAGTTTGATACTGTGTTTGATTATTTTCTAATGTGAAGGTTAATATTAAGAAATCCGTATTTTAAAATTTCACATTTAGTTATTTGAAAAAACACTTCGATGACTTTTATTACTATTTATTTCATTAGGGTGTAGAATAGTTAGTACTCGCCCAATATTCGTGTTACAAAGTAACTTTTGACCGCCCCTGATACTTTTTGTAATTTTTGTATAAAGGTTGTATTAATTTTTGCAAAGTTAAGGTTGGCGGAAAACTAAGCAGAGTAGGAGTTTTTTTGCTAAACATGGCCGCCGAAGCGGTTGACTGATTATTGCTCCGTAAATTTTGAGAATATTTTATACGAAAAGTTTTGGAAATTGTGAATTTTTTGAACATTTGAGATTGTGGTGCGAAGATTTTAGTTGAATTGCACTAAGGATTATTATTGGATTTTGTGAGTTGGAGATTTTTTTGTTAATTAAAGGGATTTATTTTGAACGATGGATTTGATTTTTAATTGAGAATAATTAATTTGAAGTTCCATCCTCGAGGCGAGTATAAAATTTTTAAAGTTTTAAATAAATTCGACGAGAAGTTTTTTAAAATCAAATTTTGGTATTTTTTTTTGAGAAATTAAATCATAGCAATACATTAAAATAAACAAAATCTCTTAGGCTGAGTTGTTCAGTTGTAAGTTAAACCAGAAAATTTTGATTAATCAATGAAATACGCTGAAAAACTGTTTTTTAAGAAATATTATCGGTTAATCTAATTTTTTTGGTTTAATTCTATATTCAAATCTTATATTTTGAAAGCAGTTTTTTACCGTTAAAAAGAATAATAACTTTAGATCGCGATTCTGCTAATTACAGTTGAAATCTGTTGAAATATTAAGTCTCAAGTAAAACCGATAAATTAATGTATGTTTTTAAAGGATTTTTATAAATCGCAACTGATCTAGTTATAATTTTTTTGTTTTAGAGTAGGTAACAGTTTTTTAACACAGAAACTTTAATTTATTACAAAAATGATATGTTTCGCTGATCAAACTACCATTTATGTTCCGAGGTAAATTATAATTTTATGGTACTTTAGTATGGTTTTATTTGTTATTATTTCATACACAATTTTTATATTAAATTTATTGTATGTACCTTCGTTTTATTATTTTTCACATTTCAATCAAAACACCAGAACACCAGGGTGTTTTTCCTTTAGAACCATCTTTAGCTGGACGCCAAAGCAATTAATAAATATTTGAATAAAACAAACATTACTTATCATGAATTAAAAAAAACTTTATCCCATTTAAAATTTCGTTTCATAACTTAATTTTCTTAAACGAAATGTAATTTCATCAAGAAATTTCACAACAACGTTGAATTTAACTGAGTTAGATGGTAATTGTACACTGTTGTTGAAAAAACTTGTTGAAGATTATAGTCCTAAAAGCTAAAAGTAATAGAAACCTAGTAGCCACTAATTTTAGGGGTAAATTTACCTGGGTAGCTTTTACAGTGTGGAATTTCTTAGGATATTACTTATTTTTTGTTGAGAAAAAAATTAAATACTTCTATAATTTATGTAGCAAGTACGGAGTGAAAAAAATAAGATACAGGGCTAACCATATTAAATTCAACACTTATTTACATAACACATACTAAAACTTCGTGTTTTAAATGAATGCAATTAATTTCGAACACTTTCGCATAATTAAGGATGTACTGTAGACACTGTATTACTAACTCATTAGTCTTCCTCGGTACCATATACATAGTTAATCAACTCTTAATTATGCAATAATGCACTAACGGCTGCAGTTTTCCCGTAAGTGGAACGCAAAATATATTGTCGCACTAAACACTCAACAATGCTCGAAATTAAATTTACTCTGCAAAGAAATTAATTTGAGAGCAATCGATTATTCTTATGCAATGTTTAAAAAATACTTATGTAATGTGAAAATTGCGAGTGAATACATAGGTACATGAGTAATTAACAAAAATCGTTATAAGTTCTATTAAAAATATAAACACTTACCAACATAACTTTCTAAACAAAATTTTATTAAGATCAGCATTGAAAGTGATTGTTAGTAAACACAAAAATTTTATTAACATTACGCCAAAAATTTTAAATGTCATTAGTTACTAATGTCACTGTATTTTTATAATTTCTTAATAATGAACGAAGAACGGAGATCGTGATTAATAATATACATATTATTTATAGCATTCGAAGCTAATGGTTTCAAAATTTGTTGTACTATTTACTAATATTTTCTATATCTCGATGTGCATAAATGTTAAATGGATGCAAATACTCAAACTTTTTATTAACCCTTTAATTAACGTTTTGCGTTATTATGCCACAAAATGGTCCCTAGTTTTAAAGTTCTATCAAAGTTCAGCAAGGATATGATTACATTGCTCCCCTAATGGTTTTTAGTGTTTTAGTACCTAGTGGTGTTGTCGTTTTTTTCTTCAAATGTTGTTCATTCATCATTTCTAACGCGAAATACTTACATAAAATGGGGAAATGGTGAAAAGACAAAATAACCGAAAGTGTCATCTATGATAAGTTTATTATAAATTTGTAACATAGTCTGTATTATAAGTTAATATGTTAATAATAATAAATGAAGTTAAACTTTCCTAATTTAAGTATTTATTTTAATTTAATATTTTCTTTCTGTAAGTAGAACAAACTTTGATGAGTTTAATTACATTTTAAATAAGGAACATAAATGTATCAGGTTTAAAGTAAGTAATTAATTTTGTTTCAATACAATATTTTTATATGGATACTTCCAGCTGTATTCATAAAAAGTTACAACAGGCTTATAAGGACCTCCGTGAAGTTGGCCTCCCATCTGAAACATTTTGATATAAAAAAATAAAATTTCTTCAATTTACAACCTACCCAACAGGAAAATCTTCCAGGAAGAACTAACCGCACTCTTTGACGGCGCTGGAGGAAAATTTATTGCAAGCTACTTCAATACCAAACATTCAACCTGAAAGTGCAGACATTTGAACATGGAAGGGAAAACTCTCTGCACTCTTGCCACGGAATTGAGCTTCACCATCTCAGCCCCGGATATTCCAATCTACTACTCGGTAACCGGTTTTACCCCAAGTCTTTTGGACTCGCGCTATTAAAGAGCATCCCTCTACAGGCTCATCTAACGGCTGTACAGGAACTCACTTTGGACCATTTTCCAGTACTTCTTCTCCTGGGAGATAACATAAAGACGAGAACCGTGACAACTCGATCAAAAGTTTCACGGCCAACTTTCCACGATTACCTGTTGGAAAACATAGACAAGATCTCGATCATCACAACGCTCACGGAATTGGACACGTAGAAGCCTATCGCCCGAATTTCAAGGATCAATCCGCTTGGAAGATAGCCAATGCTCTTCTCAAGCCCAAAAGTCGACGTACGTCCGCCATCTCACGACTCAAGGGTATTTAACGAATCTATTTTCAAGAAACGGTTTGAATCAGGAAAATTCCGAGGACGTTTGCTTGGTGACTTGAGATATGAACTTCGACCTTATTTATTTGCTTCTTTATTACGACTTCAAAATAGAAAAGAACAACAATATAGCCAGGCACATATCGCAACAAGAAACACCATAGAGTGGTGAAACAAAGGTTCAGATGCCTTCTCCATGGTCTCCGTGTATCATTACAGAGCGCAAAGACGCTTATTGTAGCATTAGCCTTTCTCCACAATATAAGTGTGGATGCAAACTATTGACTTCCAGGTGATTACATTTAAAATAGGTAAATAAAAAAATTTGAAATAAAAAAATTCGCTTTTTCTTTTCATTTCTTATCCATTCTATTTTCACTTAATTTAATTTGATTTATAAATTAAATACAGAACTTTAAAAAATATTGTGGTATTTGAGACTTCATAAAAATATAAATAAATTTATAGGTTCATTTACATTTACTACCAACAAAATAACCCTTACATACATAACCCTTTAAAAATAGTTCACTTACAACAAATTACGATTCAAATTATCTAATTCTGTCTTATAACGATATTATAGCTAAAATATGGTTATAATGCGTTTATGAATACAACAATATTTAACCTAAAACAGTGTTATAACTAAAACATTCCTGGGCGACACTATAAGAAATTTTTATGAATACGGATGTTAGTATAAAACGATACCGTATATCACAGTGTTTCCCAAATGTCTCGAAATTGCGGACCCCCAAAATTAGCCACAAGTATCATGAGGACCTTCAGAAACAGTTTCGTTACAAAAATAAAAAAAAGCAACTATTTCGTTTTTTATATACAGGGTGTCTCGTGATCGTGAAAAACCTTTGAGGTAGTTATAAAGAACACTTTTCTAAGACAAATTTTTAAATAACATTTTTGTCTACGTTCAAAGCCTTGGGGAGAGCCTCCCTTTAAACAATTTTTTGAATTTCGGATTTCAAACGGCCAAGCTCCGATATTATTGATTTTTTAGTCTTAATGGATTAGAACTTTTTTAAAGATCATGTACTTATCTACAAATTAGGTTATCTTCTTATAAAATTTCTTTTTTCAAAAATAATCTATTCTTAAAACTTAATTGATATTAAGTAGTTTTTTTTCATTTGATAGAACAAAATTTAGTAGGTGCGAATTTTTACACATTTTATGATCGAGTAATTTTTAAGAGCGAATTAATAAGTATTATAATTATTATACTTATTATATATTTTTTATATATGTATATAATTAATAAAATTACATAGAATCATACGCAATTTATTAATTATAAAATTATTTCCTATTATAAAATTACAGATATAGTTTACTGATAGTGTTAAAGAATATATATAAGTAAAAATTTTGCATTTAATTACTATTTAATTTATTAACGAAATTCAACAAAATTTATTTTAAATGAAAGTAAACATTATCGTTTTTAAATATTTCAGATCTATGCAATTATAAAGCTTTTCCAGATAAGAAATAGCTTTTAGTTATGGTTTTTGAAAAATTATTCTTAAGTAACCACTAACAAATAGTCACAGATGAAAGATCGAGTTAATTTGGTGTTAAAAATAAATACCTATAACATATCCTAAAAATTTTAGCATTTTCAACTTTTCTATTTTACCTTGCATATGGCCTTGTTTTTGCTTTGTGTGCGCGCTCGCTACGCATGTGGTATTCCAGCTGGCTTCAGTACGCCTGGTTAAACAAATTTGCTGCGATGTAATTTTAATGCATCGAATATTTTCACTAAATTCTTCAAATTTTATGTTCTTAACACCTACTTCACCACAATTAAAACAAATAAAACAATTTTCATTTTTTTATAAACTTACTTTTGTTTTATTAACAATCACAATTAAATTATTATTGCGGGAATGATGTCGTCCGCTCGTCTATTCGACGTGAAGGCCTGAGCCCAAGTCTTTCTATTCAAGCCCCACTCTTTTCTAGTTTTTCGTTCTTTCCACCTTTATTTTCATAGCAAATTTAACAAACATTTTTATGTGCTATGATAAATAAATAAATTCTAAAACGAATTCAAACTTTAAAATTATTTACAAATGAAATGAAATTAATGTTGTTATGGTTTTCGAAACACTACAATATATATTATTAGATAATTTAATTTAGATGAATTGCACAACAGGGGGGAGTGGACGCTTAAAATCATAAGATGGCCGTTGCAACATGTCGCATAAATGGCTGATCATTAGGAGTTGTAACTGCAATAAGACTTCCATGCTGACCCAGCAGGCTATGTGAACAAGTTGCTTGTTTTTCTTTTCTTTTTTCAAATATATCTCAATGAGATAATACTAATTATGATATTTAAGAACTGTTATTAACAAATATTAACAAAGTTCCTTATAATTATTTGCGACCACATATGAGATAATACTAATTACCAGGGCTCGGAAGTTATAGCACTAAAAAAGTAAACTTTTAGCGCTTTAATATGCACTTAAAAACACAAAAATTAGCGCTATAAATAGCACCAAAAAATTAATAATATGCAAAATAAAATAATAGTTAACCAATTTATGATTTTTGATAATTTTTGATTTGAGAAGGCGGTAATTCAAATTGAAGAACGAAATATTACATACCTTACAACAAATTTGTAACAACTTACAACCCAACTTAAATTTAATCTAATTTAATGTAAAATCCTAATGCAACTTATACATATCTAACTGTAACCTAATCTAATCCTTTCACCTTTTTTGGAACTTCTTGATTGACTTTATTGATTTATTGTTTTTTGTTTAATCACACTAACATAGTTCTAAAATGTTTCATTTAGTAACACTTTTCTAGTAAAAATAAGTAAAACGGCAAAGAACAATAAATTATTGAAATCATAATGGAAGTGAAATAGCCACGAAAATAATTTCCAAGGAGCCAAATTACAAAACCAATTTTCCGAAACTCAAATTACTAGGAGTGAACACATGGATCACGCTCTAGCTCTTATAGTTTCTAAAATAATATAGTCGTTCAAAAAACTTGTATTCAGTTTTAGTCCAAAAGTCGTTTTTGAGTTCGTCACGTAGACTTCTCATTCTCTTAATTTATTGCAAAAGTAGAATATAGATAAACTAAATTATATCTAAATATCGGTAATTCCTCATTTATTACCATAACTTTCTATCTTGGTAACTGATCAGTGAACATTTTTCAAATGTGACGTCTACAATCTGTTCCGAATTTTAGAATATCGCTATTAAATATGTATTTTGAACCATTACAAATTGAAAACAGCATAATCAAAAACCCTGATTTTTGAAACCGAGCTCAACTACTATAGACCTTAAAAGTAAGAGAATTTTTTGTACGGTAAAAAATTAAGAACAAACTGCTTATAAATTTAAGATCTAGTGTTCATCTGGAAGTGATTGAAAAATCGATTATACTTTAGTGCGACAAATATCAAAGGTAAGTGTATTAAAAGCTTTTAAGAATATAATAATCTCAGAATTTTTAAATTCGTTTTGAAAAGTAAGTATGTATAATTAAACAAGTAATTAATTAGTAATTTAAAAATACGGCAACTAATATTAATAGTGAATGATTTGAATCATTTACATTCGCTTTCCTCTTAACCTAATTAGTTTTTATTTTTTGTCTTATTGATTGAATTTTTAGGGTGGTATAACAAAAACTTGAACTTTCTTGATTTTCTAGATAAAGGGTGGCTCGACAAACACGCTGGATTTTATTTTAAAATAATGTACGGCAAATTATGATTCAATTCAGGAATTTAAAGTTAAAATTAATTCTATAATACGTTGTCGGCCAAATAGGTACTGCAACAGCTGTGCTGGCGTACCCTGGCTATTTTGATAAAATCTTTGAAGACTGTTTGTAAGACAGTTGACTCAATTTCCAAAATAATGCATTGGATTTCTGTTTGTGGTTCAGGAATTGTTTGTGGTTAGTTTCTTTAGAGGAAAAATAATTCTAAAAACTTTTGCCAAATTTGTAATGTGTTTTAACGATTACTATACATGGTTCTATTGAATAGCAATCCATTTTTAATAACCCTAATGACCGTAGATAATTAATGTCGCACATTAGGGTTGCTAAATTTAATATAAATAAATTAAAGCCAAAGTTTCGAGCCTATGTTCGAGAATATGAGACTAGCGTTGTGCGCTGCATTCAACCATGTGATCAGCCTATTCTTCTGAAAAGCTATATTAAAAATAAGAAGTTAAAAGTTTGTGAAAGACGAAATCCGTCCGAACAGGTAGTTAAATTAAAAACTCTCTGCAGGCCAGCGTCCGCATCCACTCCGTGTGAAAGATCCCTTAGATTTAACGTGAATACGTCGTCGCGGAAGACCCGTCTTATCCACCGATTGGATACAAATTTCTAGTGACTATTGAACGGCTTTTTTAATTTTTAGTTCAGTAAATTGTTTGCTTTGATGAGGCATTTTCAAATTGGTTTTAGTTATTTCCGTAGCCTTGTATGCGGCTTTTCTTATTTAGATTTTGAATTTCTTGTTGATGAGTTATTTCCGTACCTATAGACTTTATGTTTTTAATAAAATATTCTAGTTTATACCAGCAGTATGGCATAAAGTCTACACCGGCAGATTAGTAGCGGGAGACCGCGGTTCGGATTCTGTCGGATACACTGCTGTGATCTAAAGTCCAATATCGATCTGTGGGCTATGGAGAAGGCAACGGGAAACCACTCCATTGTCCATTAATAATAATTTTCAAGTTTGTCAGTGTATGACACTCAAAGAAAAAGAATGGGTGTTTAAAAAAACATTTTTATTGTTCAAAAACTACCAACAGATGATGCTACAGTATTCCTATAGTCACTTCAGGAATTTCCAATAAATTGATTTAAAACTATAATAAAAGCCCGTTGTACCAATCGCATCCTTAAGTTCAATTGAACTCCCGTTGAACTTAAGAATGCGATTTTAAGGTACATTTCAAAATATCAGTTACAGTGCAACATTTGAGTAAATATAATATTATGACAATTTTATTTTTGTAATGGAAAGTAAAAAATATTTATTTTGTTAATAAGCTGTTTATATCAAAAATATAGTCGAGTTTCGCTTATATGTACTCTCAGTTGCCAGTTATATGGATCTCCCATTTATATCTACAATAAAATTTTTATATGAGAAAAAATGTATTTGGGAAATACACAAAATGAGACATAAGAAATGAGAAAAATGTATTTTTTCTACTGTGTCTCCATAAAGAGATTTGAGTAAATATAATGAAAGTACATACATAGCCTTCGTTGTATACAGACGAAATAATTTTTTATCGCCTATAAGCAATTTGTTTGTAATAATTCTGAAATTTCAGAGAAAAGTATGTTTGATAAATTAATAATTGATTGCCAGTTAATAAAAGTACGTGAATAATTCTGTACAGTTTTAGTACAGTAGCACTTACATTGAAAAAGGAGCTCCATTCTTTGAAAAGAGGAGATCATCCTATTGGTTGCACAGCAACCATACAATGATTGCACATATATTTTTTAGCAAATGGTTTTTCTTGGTAATTTTAGTTTTTAAACAAAAGATGCATGATTGATTTTAAAAAAAATGTATCCTTGTTAAACAAGAATGAAATAAGAATTTTGTTTATAATCTTAAATTTCCAATTAAAACTTCATTGTTAATGAAAATTGCGTTATTCATTTTGTCTCAGTTAGTACATTCTCTTACATAGTACTACCCTCCCTATATTACATAAACCTCAATCTTTATTCAGAAAATTTTAATCAATAAAAGCTACACATATGAATTCACGTGATATTCAAAATAAAATATCAATCATGTACACAATTTGTACTCCTTCTCCATATACTCCTTGTGAATGCCTACGATATTATAAATTTTCATGAAAATATTGTTAACCAAATAACTAAAATAAACCTTGTTTATTCAAATATTCTAAGTTCAAACCTGTTAAATGTTAATTATTGCCATTTTTGTTGTTTTTTAAATATTATTATTTTTATGTAAGTATGTATTCTTTACTTAACAGTTAAAATTCATTATTTTGTTTAGTTTGTTCATTTTAGCATTACATACTATTAATTCCCACACTATCCACTTAAAAAATTCAGTTTTTAGGTTATTGTTTTATTATATAGATGAATTAAATTTATAATAAAATAATTAATAATTATAATAATGAAATTTTAATTTATTTTTTTATAAGCTTTTAAAGTACTCGCTCGCTGTGCTCGCTCATACTCAAAACCTACATTCGTTTAGTAAAACTTCACTTTTCTAAACTTGTTGTTTAATATACTATTATATTATTTTAAAACTGTAAAAATTAAATATTTTAACTTAGTTAAGACTAGGTAGATGCAGAACTAATCTGTGTCTATTTTTACAATCAGGCCAAAATTAGGTAATATTTATATACCTATACTCAAAATAAATCAATTTCTATTGTATGTGCAACAGAAACCTTAAAAATTAAACGGATTAAAAATAATTATTGTTTCACGAACGTTAACTTAAGACAAACTTATAGTATGTTCCTTAATAGTTTAAAAAATATGCTTTACATTCTATATGCTTCTCTTGTAAAATTCTAATTTTTCATTCACAAGAGTTACGATGATCGTTATCTAATAATTTTTTTTTTTGGATTTTTCACATTGTTTTATTTGATTTTTTCATCGAAGTATATCGATATATAATAGTATAATATATATAAAATGAAAGCGGTAAACTAACTAGTAAATGAAACCGAAGAAATAAAGTCAGTCTGGATGAATCACTTTAAGAAATTGCTGAATGTTGACAAGAGTAGGAAACTACCGGAAATTGAATTGAAAACAAGTGAAAATGAAGATCATATAATAGCTCCAGATAACGAAGAAATCTTACAAATAGTAAACCAACTCAAGAACAGAAAAGCCTCAGGAAAAGACGGAATAATGTCAGAAATGATTAAGAATGGAGAGCGGATATTGCATATTAAGATCTGTGAGCTCGTAAAGGAAATCTGGAAACAAGAGAAAATGCCGAGAACATGGAGTGAAGGAACTATAATAACAATTAAAAAAAGGAGATGCAGAAATTTGCAGTAATTACAGAGGTATTACACTGTTGAACATCGCCTACAAAATATTAGCATCAATAATAAACAACAGACTTAATGTGTATACAGAAAAAAAAATTGGCAATTACCAATACGGTTTCAGAAAAGGAAAATCGACAATTGACGCTTTACGCATTATCAAACAGATAATCGAAAAAAGCTATGAATACGGCATGGACATGCATTTGCTATTTTTATAATAGCTTTCGATAAGGTGGATAGATATGAACTGGTGAAGACCATGAAAGAAGAGAAAATACCATCTAAGATAATAAGAATGATCAACATGACACTCGAGCAAACCTCTGTTTCAGTAAGAACAACAGAAGAAGGTACGGAAATTTTTAACATTTTTAAATTTTTAACAGCGGAGTGAGACAGAGAGATGCGCTGTCAGCCAACCTATTTAACACAGCCCTAGAAAGAATAATGCAACGCACAAACTGCTGAGGAACAATTCGTAACAAGGAGGCACAACTGGTGGCATACGCTGATGACGTGATAATTGCAAGAACAGAAAAATGTTTGGCTGAAGTGTTCCAAACCATAGAAGAGGCAGCAAAGAAAATGCGCCTGCTTATTAACTGCGAAAAGACCAAATACATGAAATGCAAAAGAATATCAAATAACACGAAAAAAGAAATAAAAATCAACGATCGTATGTTTGAAAAAGTCGACAATTTTAATTACCTACTAGGGATACAAATAAACAGTAAAAACGATAAAGACCTGGAAGTTAAAGCAAGAGTACAAGCTGGAAACCGAGCTTACTATGCGAATAGAACGATGCTGAATGATAAAGAAATAAGGAAACCAACGAAAATAAAGATATACAAGACACTAATAAGACCAGTGCTCACGTATGCGTCAAAAGTAATGTGTATTACGCAAAAAGAGGAAGAGGTAATGAGATGCTTTAAAAGAAAGGTTTTAAGAACGATTTTGGGTCCAAAAGAAGAGCAAGATGGATTCAGATCAAGAATGAACTTTGAAATTAGAAATGAAATGGCAGGTGAAGATATAGTCAAGTTCATGAAGGCGCAAAGAGTAAAATGGCTGGGGCACGTAATGAGAAGAGACAACGAAGAACCCATAAAACTTCTGACGATGTGGAAGCCAGATGGCAGAAGATGTACGGGAAGACCCAAACTGAGATGGTGGAACAGCGTGATGGAGGATCTTAAGAAGATGGGAATAAATAACTAGAACCAGCAAATTAATGACAGAAACAGATGGAGAAATGTGATTAAAGAAACAAAGACACATCCAAACATTTAGAACAGTATAACATGTAATTTGTAAGAGGACTAATCCTCCTCTAGAAAAGGATTTTGTAAGTCCTCAATGGGCAGCTTTATTCTACGGAATGTAATGCTATTAAAAGAAAAATATCTCCAAACTTTAAAAAGAACAAGGAAGTTGTCATTTACATCGTCAGGAAGATGCTTATTCAAATTTTGTTGTTTAACAAGAAAGTATCTGTTTCTTAGATATGATTTTAGAATCTGGTAATAATAGTATGGGAAATTCTTTTTTAGTTTATAGAATAAATCTTTGTGCCATACTTATATCGAGAAAAACTGCTTAGCAAAATCGTTGACCACTCTATGTACTTGCTCAATGGTTCCGTGGTGATTCCGAAATCCAAACTGATGAACTAGAATTAGCGTTTATTCTTCTATTACAGATTTTAATCGCTAGAGTAAAAGTTTTTTGAATACTTTAGATAACACAGAGAGCAAGCTTATTGGTCTGTAGGATTTAACGTCTTCGGCCTTTTTTCCTGGTTCATAACAATTTGAACGATCTTCTATTAGTTGGAAAAGTAATTTATACGAATAATAGCGTTAAAAATATGAGTTATGGGTTTAAATGCACTTATTGTTAGCTTTTTACAAATCCTTTTCTAGTGATCAGATCAAAACCCGGAGCTTTATTTGGATTCATTTCTTTAATAACTCTTCTGACTTTACCCATTCTAAATTTTTCAATTAGCAGATCCATTTGGAAAGAAGCTTCCAGATATTCTCGTATTTCCTCGTAAGCCTCAGTAGACGAAGGGTTTGGTTAGAAAGTTTTTGATAGATGTTTTTGTTGTGCCATTTTAGTTTTTTTATGGCTTTCCACAGCGAGTATTCAGTTGCTTCAGTTGGACTCAGGTTTTCCAAATATTCCTTGATTTGGTTTCTGTTAACATTTCTTTTAATTCTCTGCCAGCTTTGTTCAAAAAACTAAAAATTAATTTCTATCCGGGTTACTTCAAATCACCACGATTTGAACTTTTTCCTATTGAACATTAAAAGAGGAACATTAAAAGAACATTGAAAGAGGATAATTTTCTGATGTATAATAACACAAAAATTTTGTAGGATTAGAAGATTAGTTGTCGAAATAACGGCAATTTAAAATTTCAAGAAGCGCGTAGATGTAATATGACACACCTTGATGACTTGAGTAGCGCCACGGTAACTTGCAAGTTGAGCCCCTGCTATTATTTCTGTTGACGGTACGTGTGCTTTGATATACTCTAATGTTGTCAGTCGCGGTCGACACCCGTACGGGTTCTATGGCTTCGAGTTCCACCCTTGACGAGTTCTGCCATTCTACAGAGATATTTTTAAATTGTTATGTGTTAGGTGAAAAAATAAAGCAGATTAAATAAAATATTAAAATATTTATTTTAATAAATAATCATAAGGCAATAAATACTGCCGTCCGTCCGCTGAACAAGTAAACATTACGGTAATATTTTTTTCTTTGGAAGAACATTGATCAACTGTACAAACTTTTGTTGAATCTTCGCTTACAGAAACTTTTCCGGTGGATGGACATTAAACACCAATTCCTCTTAATTAAAAACTCTTGTAGGATCATTAATTATATCTTCTAATCTTTTTTCTTTTATGTATTCTTCTATTTGCAAGAACCAGTGCTTAATATCCTGTTCAGAATCACAAACACTGGATGAAGTAACCAGTAACTAATAAAAATTATTCTTCTTATAGAGGATTATTTTTAAATGAATGTTTACATGGATCCTTAATTCATCTGTTATAAGTTATAAGTTATATAAATTAATAGTATGACTACAAATCCTTAGAATACCTTTAATTCTTACGTAGATACTTACGTAAGAGACCATTGTATCTTCTTCTGTTATACTAAGTCTAAGAGAAGGACCAAAAGTATCCTTTTGTTCAGGATGTTTAATTTTAAATTGAAACGTGGATTTAGGTATTCCGTATTTCTTTTCCGCTGGTCGGTAAGATTAAACACTATTCTGAACATCACGAACGGGAAATTCCAGTTTACATTAATTTGTCATAAATGCGAATTTTAGGGATTTGTTAATCATAACAGTTTCAATTACTGCTTAACAGAAAAACATTAATGTAGGGTAAACGTTACAGTAATTGGCCACTAAACAGTAATTGGCTACCCTAAGCGTATACCTAAATATTAAAATTGTACAGTATTTGTCGTAAAATATAGTTTCCTGTTTTCAGATCTGCTGCTAAAATAGGATTTAGAAGGTAGTACAAAATACAAAACGTATTTATAAAAAAACTGTTTGACACATGTCAAAAAACAACAAAACTTTATATATTTATTAAGTTTGTTCCGTAACTTAAAAATTGTTATTAAATTTATTACAAAAGTTTTCGACTTAATTAGATTTTACAGATAAATACAACATAATAGCTAAGCATTTAATTATATTTAGAAGATTTTCCGTTTTTTTTCTATTTTCCCAAATTAATAAAATACGAATTTTTAAAGAGTAAAAATTTTTAAGTGGCTAACTACTATACCGTTTACCCTACAAAAAAGTATATTCAAATCGGTAACCCATAGTTACGTCTAGTTTGAATTTTACAATTATTAGAGAGCTGTTCAATCACTAAATTTTAATGGATTTTTGAATTGATAAAATTTTTTGATGAAGCTTGAGTTTAATTGAAAATCTAGTGATACATATCATTCATAAGTCTGTTTAGCATCGTGCAATTGTATAATTTCATATTAGTTTCACATATCAAAAGTTCCATTTCAATTTTTGTTAAACTGTCGCTCTTAAGGGGTTACATACAGTTGTAACGAGCGAAATGTAAGTGCTTGTTCACAATGTACGTAAGACATAAGACAAACATAACACAAACATAAGACGTAAAGTTTAACCTTTGTTATAAAGTTTGAAAGGGGTTTGAAAATTTATTTGTTTATTTAGTTTATTTATATTATATTTATGTTATACGCATGCGCAGTTTCATATATTTCTTTTGTTTATTGTGAACACTTTTGCGGCTTATGTCAAAATTAAGTTTTATGCTTATGTTATCCTTATGTACGTCTTATGTTTTATGTACATTGTGAACAAGCACTAAGACTCTTTCCGTTATCTTTTTGACAGCATAATAAATATTTATTTAAAAGCTGTTAAAGTCTTGTTTTGGGGTATGTGTTAAATTTTTTTCATAAGAGAATATTTGGAAATAGCAGAACTACAGCTGTATTCCTGAAGCGCCTTTTTTGGGCATCACTTTGATGCGGTGGTCACGATAATTCAAGAAACATTCATCTGAAACCAAAATTTCAAAAAAACTTTGTTAGTATGTTGTATTTTCTAGTAGATAATCGAAGGGTTTGTTAAAATGTAAATTTCCAAAAAAAATGGCGACAGTTTTAGTAAAAAGTTTATGCTTGAAGAATTTAAATTTTCGATTTTTTTTGCTTTAAAAGAAAATTAGTTTAAAAATTTGAAAATCCTTTGGTTATCTACTAGACAATACAATATACTAACGAAATTTTTTTGAATTTCTGGTTTCAGATCAATTGCTCTCGAGTTATCGTGATCACCGCAAAGTAATGTCCAAAAAAGGCGCTCCGGGAATACAGCTGTAGTTCTGCTATTTCCAAACATTTTTCTATGAAAAAAATTCAACACATACCCCAAAACATGTATGTACTAGTCGATGTAATTAACAGTTTTTAAATAAACATTTACTATGCTACCAAAAAAAAATAGGAAAGTCTTTCATTTCGCCCGTCACAACTGTATATAACCCAGAGTTGAGCAAAATACATTCTTTTTGTATTTGAAATACAAATACAAAATACTCGACAGTTGAGTATTTAAAATACAAATACAAAATACATTAGAAAAATTTATCAAAATACATTTTTGTATTTAAAATACATTATTAAAATATATTATTAAAATACATTATTTTAAGTAATTGCTGTTCATCGATAAATTTATAAATAAAATTTTATTTTATAAGTTATTTAAAATTTAATAAAAAAAAACTTAAAAATGATGTTAGTAAGTTTTTATTTTATATTTTTATTAAATTGTTATAAGTTAATTATTAATTCAAACATTTTTAGTCAGTGTGTTTTTTAAAAATTTTATCAATTTTCACATAGTAATTTTTATTTTTCTAGTTTATTCAAATATTCCAAGTCCAAACCTATTAAATGTAAATTAATGTCTTTTTTTAATGTTTTTTAAATATTATTTTTCTAAGTACGTATGTATTCTTTACTTTACGGTTAAAATTTATTATTTTAAAATTTTGTTTAGTTTGTTTATTTTTAACTATAATTTATTAAATGGCGACAAAATGTAATTGAGTAATGTATGTACATATTTTAAATACAAAATACATTTTTATTTGTATTTCAAATACAATTACAAAATACATTTAAAAATATGTATTAAAATACATGATACAAAATACATTTGTATTTTAAATACATGTAATTGAAATACTGCCCAGCCCTGACATAACCCCTTAAGAAATTGAGAGACTTTTACGTACAAATAATGTAAAGGTAGTCAAAAGTCAACAAGTCAACAGCGAATAAATTATATTAAAATTTTTTTTTATGTAGAAAGTACTAGTGTCCAATAAATACATTATAATGTCCCATAATAACAGTTATTACTGTTTATTCTATAGATCAACTTTTTTAAAATTAACACGATTTATGCTTACAAGTGACATCTAGATGTAAGGATTTTAAAATTGAAGTAAACCGCGACAGAAAACTATAAATACTATAAAAATAATTAAAAGTATAATCTATATTTCGATATACAATAATTACAATAAAAACCTCTAATATTTTAATGTTTATTGTATCGTTGACAGGTAGAGTCTTCTTTAACAGAAAGGCTAATTACAATTTGTACCAATTCAGTTGTAACGTTAAAATGGCTGAACAAACAATATTATCAAATAATTTAATATTTAAACAGGTACCAATTATTATATAATTAATTATTAGATAAATAGATATACGTAAATACCACTACTCAATTTTTAAATATTGTAGTTGTTTGACACCACGAGCAGCACGTATACATATCTGTTGGGAGATACAGACTCCAGAGAGGCCGTTGTGATCGATCCTGTGTTAGAACATGCAAACAGCAATTTTCAATTATGCAAGGATTTAAATCTGTCCTTAAAATATGCCAGTAAGTTCTATTTATTACTACTTTTTTATTTTTTTCTATTGCTCATATTTGGGCAATTTTCTCAAAAAAACATTCTAATAAGTAGTAAGTGGTATCTACTTTAAACGTAGGTAATAAATTAAGATTTTTTTAGTAGATTATGATTACAGGTTTCCTCATTAAATTATACGTTTGTAATATGCATTGAGAAATTCCATGCCAATTTAAATAATTTTTGACCCGACCATTTTTTTATTGAGAACAAATAGTTTCAGAAGATACATTTCAGATTCTCTTCACAAAAATTTTTTTAAATTTACAATAGTATAATTTTTCAAAATTTTAACAATAATGTATAAAATATTTGCGCTCCACTCGTATTGGTATTTTTTACGTGACACGTTTCGATTTGAAACGGTCATCTTCAGACACACTATACAAAATAAAAATAAAGTATAATATGAACAAATATGTTAAATATCTTATTAGTTAACAATTAAAATTTAAATCTTATACTTAATATCAATGAAAATCTTTAAAATATTTTTAAAATTAAATCGATGTGGATGACAATGACTGAAAAAAAATTTATATGACAAAATTGGTTAGCCTACCATTAGTACTATTTTGTTTTCGGAACCGTTTCTTATCTTATTACCAAGTCGGTAAATTTCAAGTGCTTTAAATTTATGTCTTTTTTTTAATGTTGATGAAGCAATTTTGTAGAATTTTCATCTAACTGGTATTTGTTACATTTTATGGGATGACGAAGATTTGATTTTAGCTCTTGTAAATGTTCATTTACTCAGATGGATAATTTTCAATTTGTTGTTCTTTGTTTTTATATGAATTTCCGGATTATCATTGAACTTAGTCAAGATTTTTATTACTGATTCTGACAACCAATGGATCTAATTATTTTAGCTTTCTTTTGTATTAATATTTTAACACTTCGCCAGTCGCGTATGTGTAATTTACACAATTACACGTAATTTTGTATAGTACAAAATAACGCCAACGATAGTCTGTTAAGGGGAGGTTACGGTTGTTATATGCTAAAGAATGTCCGGTTTTTGTGAATTTTTATTACAGACATAAACAGAGATATCAAAATGCGGTTTCTTATATCAAGTTATTGCTATTTGACCTACATTTTAAAACTAAAAATGTCAATTATGCATTCCAGGTCATATTTCTTAGAGCAGTCCGGTAAAACATACCTGCACTGTGTACACGATAAGAACCCTAGTTATGATCCGATTAAAAAAATACAAAAAATAAAATTAAATTGTCAACTTAAATGTTGAAAACTAACAAAATTGTAGCATTTTAAAAGTTATAACTTTATAAGTTACTCTTTAGACTTCAGTGTATCAGCTTTAGGTTGGTCTTTTAATTACAAGTCTATAATTTAAAGGAAACAATAGCTCTAGCCAATCTGTTCATTGTTTCTAGCGTAATCGTGTACACAAAAATGAAAAACGTGATTTCGAGAAAAATGAGTTTGAGATTTAACTTTATTGGGAAACGTTATGAATTTCTTAGTGGAATTAAAGATTATAAAACTAAAACCGACTGCGACTACTTAAAACAAAAAAATTCAAGTTAATTGGTACATAGGTTTTAGAGTAATCGTATTATACAAAGATGTAAAACGTAGTTTTGAAGAAAACGCTTTAAAATAAAAATTTTGATTTTAAATTATTTTTTATAACAGTTCTAAATGATACCAAACTTTTTTATTGGATTTTGATTTTTATTCCGCTAATCGTTTCGCATATTACTTAGTAATTTTTCGAGTTTTTCAAAATTTTTTACTAAGCAAATTTAAACCTAATAATATTTAAAAAATTCTAAATTTTCAGCTATGAAAACCGACACCGAAAAAAATATTTAAATGCCATTTTTAAACAAGTAGGTACATTAATTTTATTTTATCTTGAATCGAACTTCGTTATTAAAAAATTAGAAAAATATTACACGTAGGACATATCAGTCTTTTTAAGCATTTCTAATAAAAAAGCGAAGTTTTGCCAAACTTCATATTATACTTCTGTATAAAATTTAACAAATGTCATGCATACCACTGCACTAATATCAAATAAATTTATCAAGACACGCAGTAATATTATTATATAACTTTAATTTATTACAGTTCAAAAATAGAGAGAAATGTCGACACATGACGGACTACTAGACTCAAAATACGTCAAACACGGAAGATTTTTTTAAGTTTTTAGAATTTTTTTAATTGATGTCTTGCTTTTGATGAAAATTCCGTTTTTCATTAAAAACCATTAAGAACGATAATATTTTTCCAATTTTTTAATAAAACAACAATTTATTTAAGGATCCTTGTTTTTTCTTTCAATAACAATTTGCTCGCGGTATGTGTTTGAAATTTTATAGCCTATATATTTTAGATAAGAAACATTATCGATCAGGTGTTACAGTAAATATATTATGTTTTGCGTTATCACTTATACAAGTTCGTCAAGTTTGCATACAAATTTTAAAATCGATATTACTTTACTTTCAATATTTTATTTTAGCAAAAATTTAAAATTAGACAGAGAAATCAAAAAGTAGCTTCTTGGCAGTAGCGGCATTAGATTTTTTTGAGGGCGAGTAAATTTTGGCAAATATAGTTATAGTGAACAAACAAACTCTCCAAACACATTCTTTATTTTTAACCGACTTCAAAAAAGGAGGAGGTTATCAATTCGGTTGTATTTTTTTTTAAATGTTTGTTACCTCAGAACTCTGTCATTTATGAACCGATTTTCAAAATTCTTTTGGCGTTGAATCAAGTATAGTTCCAAGTTGGTCCCATTATAATTTCATTCGTATTGGACCTTAAACTTCGAAGATAAACCGGAAAAACCGTCAAACTTCTCCTCAGCTCTCCTCAAAATCGGCTTAATAACGCATTAAGTACTGAGTACCTGTACCTGTTTTATATTTTTTGCCCGGTGGGTCACAATCTTTTCTTAAGTACCCTACTGTTATTAATCTTCTAAGTAGTACGTTAAGTATAAGGTAAATAGTAAATACATTTATATCAACTATGATCGGATTTTCAAAATTCTTTTTGCGTTTAGTAGCATACTAGCTTTCGATAAATAGTTACGAAACGCAACATGCACTAAAAAGGATGAAATAAAAAATTAAAAATAAAAAAATAGAACCGACTTAAAAAAACTACTGTGAAAAAAATGCACTAAACAGTAAAAAATAATTACGTTATTTAGTTACTTCAACTAGCTGGCATAGGCGGTCAATTATTGTAATCTTTGCAGTCGGTGCCGGTCAAGCTTTTAAGATATTTAGTTTTAGTAATTTAGCCAGCTTGGCTGGCACCGACTGCAAAGATTACAATAATTGACCGCCTATGCCAGCTAGTTGAAGTAACTAAATAACGTAATTATTTTTTACTTTTCAGTGCATTTTTTTCACAGTAGTTTTTTTTTAAGTCGGTTTTATTTTTTTTTTAAATTTTTTTATTCAGATATTTGTTATGAAAGTAGAGGGTAGGATTAAACCTTCAGTTAATAAATAAAGTTTACTTTTCTTGCTAAATTAGTTTACAGCCATTAATTAATGTTAATTTGTTCAACTACCGTTGGCATACTACAGACTTAAAATCAGTTTTTATGAGTTTAAGCTTAGAAAAACTTCTTTTTCCGTTTGCTATAGTTATAGAGAACATGGAAAAAATCCTAAGAGCAGGAACATCTTTATTTTTTCACAAAGAACGTTTATACGGATATGTTGATTTTTGAATCAGGTTCTTTTTTTTTGATATTGCCACTACTAACAGCACTGAAAGAGCTCACAGTTACTGTGAAACAATAAATTTCAACCAAAACCCAAAATCAAATTAGAAAGTTGGTAAGACCAGTAAGAGCTTAATTTACCTCTAATTAACAATATAAGTTAAATTAATATTAATTAATTAATAATAAGCTAAATTAATTATTTAATATAGATTTATTATTAATATAATAACATACATTATTAAAATACCAAAGACAACTGAGAGCTAAGTTGTTCCTGTCTCTACTCTTCTTTTACCCCTGTTTAGGAGTTGCTTTTCATTAAAAATCCATGAGATATAACTAAAAATCTAATAAGTATTTTACTGATTATAGATTATTATAATTCATTTGTATATTTGTCAAAATCTTTGTTTCTGTTTTATTTAAGCTTGCTTTTACATATTTTATCTCCGTTTATACTTTTTTTGTTTTTGAGATATTTAATAAATTTGCTGTAAGCGGTTGGAGACATACTAGCTCCCTTACTTCGAGTGTTGAATCTAAAATAATTTAGATCGTTTGCTCTACTATGTTTAAGTTTATTTGTGTTAGGGTGTTGGTTCTCTTGGGTTCTCGGTTGCTGGTTGCGCCAGGATAGAATAACAATAAGTAATTTTTCCTTTATTTCGAATAAAAAACTTTAGTTGAATTTATATTATGAATTATAATATTATAAAATCTGAAACTAATGATATAGTATCTAATAAATGAATTAACGTTAAATGAGACGGTCGTCAGCTAAAGCGGTTAAGTGCGTTGCTGCTAATGCTGAATGCCTAGTTCGACTCCGGGCTCAGTAAAACTTTATTCTGACCGTCTCCTCTCGGAAGGCAATGGCAAACCACCGAGGTGTAATCTGCCTGGTACATCCTCTCTGGAGATGAAGTGTATACACTTCCCGCGGTTCGGAGCCCGCCTTAAGCAGTAGGTCCCCTATGTGTGTAATAATACTTCAAACGCACAACAGAGACATAGGAGAGAGGTCGCCAACGTCCGGGGAACCGGATATGGCACATGATGAAAATGAAGAAATGAATTAAATATAATTTTTGAATTAATCACGGAATGACTAATAATACCGACAAATTGGTAGAGGAACTGACCCAAATATTATGGGCACCCTTTTCGTTTTTACTCTTTAACAGACTACCAGTAGTTAGTTGATTAATTATAATAGTGCTGCTCTGCTTATCTCTGCTCTGCAATCTGCTCATCTACAAATTGGTCGTGAAAAGAATTTTTTCTAAAAATTATAGTAAAATAGTGTTACGAAAGAATGTCTAATTATATTTGATGACTAATGTATGACGTCATGTATGATGAGTCATACATGATAACGACATTAGTCATTCAAATATCGATGAATGTACGATCTAGAAAATGCGAGGAAGTGACTGGAAATTCCTGGATGGTTATGGAATATTCTGGAAGGCTGCATTTAAGTATAAATGCAGCGCGATTTCCTGTCACGAATCAATTCCAGTTTGAACGCGCGAGTTTTAACATAAATGAACAGTGAACATAAATACAGTGAAGTGATAACGTTATACCGAGTGTTTAAATAAATATAGACCTAGTGTTAAATATAAATTATAGTGTAAATAAATTGTAGTGTAATTAGTGTTAGTGTTAATCTTAGTTTAGTAATTGTTATTAATCGCATCTGTAAATATTTGTATTAGTCCTTTAGAAATAAATAAACGTTTTAATTTTCGTTACAATAGGTTTTAATTTCTTTATGTAACTTCTTATAGGTTTTCGATATCAGAGGAGGATGCTTTGAATATGGGTACCATACAAATTTTAATTAAAACATTTTTACATGAAACGTTTTTATTTATAAAAATACAAAAAATCGTAAATAATAAAAAAGTCAAAATAATAAAATATAAAAAATATGAAACATAAAAATAGTTAAAAGAATATTATTTTTTTATTCTTATAATTCTTGACAAAAGTCGCAAACGTAAGCGTTCTTTTTTGCACCAGAGCATTCTTCATGAGCCCACCACTCTTGGCATCACCCACTGCAGATACTGGCCCTTAATATAACAAAATGTCGAAAAATCAAGTTGATTAACTTACCTTAAAAAAGTTTTCGATATCCGCGCAAATGTACTATGTTAAAATTTTGTACCTACAACCAATTAATGAGTCATAAATGTGGATTAAACATTTAGTCATCTAGTGGCTGTTAAATGTTTATGATTAATCTATAGAAATAGAGATGGCACACGTTGTTCTGTAGAATGCAATGCTCATATTCACAGCAGGTCCTCTACAAAAAAAAACAATTTTTTGCATATTGTTCTTCGCGACCTCAGATTATCGGTCGCAGCGCACGCTCATGGGAATTATTTGCGCACAGTTGAAGCGCATCTCTTGCTTGCTTTACTAATGTCGTACGAAACGATAGCAAAGAACTTCGATTTAAAACACCGAGAAAAACGGTTGCGTTTTAGTATAGCAGACCGAAGTTTGCCCAAGTTTAGTAGAAAAACTCCTAATCAGCGAGTAACGCAAAGTTCCAGTAATTGGGATTTTCAACCTAAGCGTAGTGTAAAAAGTAAACCGTTGGCAATAGGTATCATAATTTATGAACGGGTGTTCAACCATTTTTGGAAACGACGATTGAGTCGTGTAATGTTATCTTGTTCTTTCGTACCAGCATCGACGACCTACCGTGTTTACGTGTTAGTGATAAGTGCTTCAGTAATAGTTGGACGAAGCTACTCCTGTTCCAGCATCGATTTCATCGTTCTTCTGCCGTGCAGTTCATGAAGCTACCGTTTCTTCTATCGCAGCGAAGAGGAAGGTCACGTTGACAACTTTATTTTTATAATTGGAAGCACAGAGGGTCTTGGTGGTGAAACCACTGTTTTACATAATCTTTGTAAACATATCCGAGCGCTTGGGTAAGTCAATCTTAACATTACTAATTCCCTACTGTGTTTGGATTTTTGGGAACCTTGTTAGTTCCAGATTGTTTGCGACGTGGCTTGTAGGCCAGATTTTAGCTGCCGATTCAGATTATCAAATTGGAAATTGTTGTAGCTATGTCGAGTAAATTTTGTAGATTGTATTTAATTACTTCACTCATTATACGATTCTTAATTATCGGTGTTTTATTTTGAGAAAGTGGAAGTAAATTTTTTTTCGGATCCACGCTTTGTCTTCGAAATTAATAAAAGCTGGTTTTCTCTCTGGATTTCACCACACACTTATTTTTACTGCAAAAGATCAATTCCAGGTGTGGTGAGAAGTTGCAGTCCAAGCCATTGTAAATATTCTCATTATAAACGCCTAACATTTCCTTTTTTCTGTTATTAACCGAAAACATTATCCTTATTCTCCCGGATTCCCAAATTAATTCTCAAAGGCCAAGTAATATCATGGAAGCAGCATGCATGTAGCACGTACTATGTATAATTTTCCTTCGTAGTACCTCTTTAGGTTTTGAGATATTCAGGAACACTGTGATAACTGACGCGCATATTAGATTCACGAGATTCTTTGAAATACTTACGTACGGATCTGATTACAGTACTTTAGATATTTCCATATAATGACAAAATACACTTGTAGTATACGAATTGTAAAACTTTATAATTATGACTAAGCTATTAATAATAAATTATGAACTTTATTAGTATAATAATAGTAATCTTTTTTTATATCATTTTTTCATACGTCATGTCCTTCACTAGGTATTGTATTGACTTTGGATCATAATATGAGACTTTGTTTAATTATAAAATTGTTAACAACAGAAATTTAACATATAATTTCAGCTCCTGATTTAAAACTTTTAAAAAAAGGGTTTTTCGATCAATTATCTTTTGCAGTAGATTTATTTTTTTAATTAATTTAATTAATTACGACTTAATTTTAATAGTTGCGTTTTTAGTGAATACCCATGTGCACGCGGATCACATAACAGGAACAGGACTTTTGAAGCAGCTTTCCCGATGCAAAAGTGTAATTTCTCGTAGCAGTGGCGCTCAAGCTGATATTTGCGTCGATGAAAATGATGTAATTACGTTTGGATGTCATACTTTGAAAATTTTATCTACTCCTGGACACACCAACGGCTGCATTACATATTTTTTAGAAGCACAGGTCGGTATCGCACCATCAGTTGGAGAATTAATTAATCTGTGGATGCCTTTCATCTATTCTTTGGGTTTCCTCTTAAATTAAAAATGTCTAAAGCGATCCGAGGGAATAAATACAGAAAAAGTCAGGAAAACAAATGAATCAGCAAATTTAGTCTGATTCAGCAAAAGGCATTGTCTTGCATTCGGTAGGGTGAACATATGTATCTGGGTTAAAACAAAATACATATTAGTTTTCTAAATTATTTAATGGCGTTAAAAATTAATCAGCTTTAAATTGTCTTCCGGAAAATGGCAAGGTTTTACAAATTTAGATATCTTTACTTTAACTGACTCCCGATCACCGTCGATTGTTTCCTATTTTACTATTTAAATTGTAAACACTGCAATATTTTATGTTAAAACCACATTACAATTTTTTACGGTTTGTTAAACTTGGGTTTTCTGTAGAACGAGCAATGTGTTTTCTAAAGTTTATTTAAGCGGATTGGTCGGTTGAGTGTTGCAATTATTTATGAGGCCTAAAAATGAACAAAGTGTAAGAGTTACAGGAAAATAAATTACCGCAATTGTTTGATGCTATTTAGTTGAATTTAAAATTATGTGGGACTGATTCTATAATATATTATTTATTTTAAAGAAAATATTGAGTCCGCTTTAAAATTAAAATTATAAAATTTGCCTGAAATAATTAATTCCGAAAGCAAGTTATATAAAATCAATATATTCATTGGTTTATCCGCCATTATTGCAGGAATGAATAGGCTATCATACGATAAAAATTAATTAGATTGCGTCACTTTCAGTAAAAAGTCTACTGCTTATTCACCGACACGTAAGTCGCTAACGCCTAACAGTTTCACACTATCAAATTTATGCATCACGTTTCTTTTACATCCAGCAATATTTACAAAACATGTATTAGCTGCAGTACGATATTGTGATACTGTCAGTATCCACTCTTAACCTACTTTTTGTGGCAATGACACATTTGAAGAAGGATTTGCTTCTTAGTAAACCTATAACGTATGCAGCTTACGAGAGAATGCTTTCATCGGGATTTTTCTAACCAAAATTGTCGGCGATTGTTTTTTCGAAAGAACAAATGGCAATCAAATTTTCAAAAATTTTAATTTTTAGAAAAATATTTCATGATTTGTAATTTATCGCATTGTGTTGCCTAAAACATTTTAAAAACTTCTCCACGTACTCACTTCAAATTTTCCTTTATTTCATATTCACAATCCACTTGCTTAATAAAACTCCCAGTAAAGAATAAGAATGTACACGTGATTCTTTTTGTTATACCTTCTTTACTTTTTTTGAAGCAATGTGAAATTTGCATCTTAGAAATCGTATAAGTGCCTCTTGCCAGTCCAATGATGCTGCACTGATCCAATCTAATCCAAAACTATTAGTTGCATCATTGGTATTATATATATTACTGATGAGTAATAATAAAGTTTATGAAGTTCAATAAAAGAAAAAAGAAAAAAGAATAACCAAATTTATGGCATCATTTAATTGGCATAAAGCCTTTTAATGGAAAGATGGCGTTCATGTTGGAATCCCAACTTTAGGATATAAAATTTTAACTTTTTCAAATTAAATTTGTATTATTTTCAATTCTAAAACTAATAAATTTTTCATCTAATTTTAGGGTTTAGCCTTCACCGGTGATACTCTTTTAATTCGAGGTTGTGGGAGAACAGATTTTCAGGAAGGTAGTTCGGTTAAGCTTTATAAAAGCGTACACGAAAAAATCTTTACATTACCACCTGCTACCAAATTATATCCTGCTCATGATTATAAAGGTATGACGGTCACAACCGTAGACGAAGAGAAGAGATTAAATCCACGTCTTACAAAAACTTTAGAAGAATTTGTTGAAATAATGGATAACTTAAATTTGCCTTATCCTAAAATGATTGGTAAGTAATTAAAACTTTTCTGATTAAAATAATAAAACTTTTCAGACAGATCTGTTATTTTTTACTTTTTTCCGTGTCAAATATATTATTAATTTAAAAAAATAACACAGAAGAAAGTTTACTATAAATATTAAATATAAATACGAGTACAAGTTCTAGGTAAAGATTTTTTAAAATAAACTTTTATTAACTTGATATTGCAAACGTAATGTAACAGAATATTATTTTAACTTTCAAAATTTTTTATTTTGTTCTATTTTTCAAAATTATTATAGGTTATTAGCTAGTTATGGTTTACATATTTTAACTATAAACAGAGTTGGTTTTATTTTTCAGAGCAATCCCAGATATGTATAAAATCTGCTCAGAATAAAAGATAGTAAAAAAGAAAGCCACAAACAATAATATGTTTTTAACAGTTTTTTCTTTTTTTAAATAATTTGGGAGCAAATAATGAAACATTAAAATTACACAAGTATACCTCCGGTATATTCAGGGCAGGTTTAAACGCTTTTTTTTTAATGTATTTAAAGATGCTGTTTATTAATTAAATCAATACGAACTACACTTGAAGAAATTTATTAAAGCATAAAATGCCCAGTCAAAGTATAGCGTTATAATAATAAGAATAAATAGTTTATTATTTTATAAGGATTAAACTTTTGTAGACAAGTAAACGTAGCAAAGAAGAGCAAACCGAACCTAGTAACGATAAAAAATAACTAGAATAATATCAAATTTTTAATTTAACACAGGAAATTTTTATAAAAGTCGTATCGATTAATTGTAGTACACAAACTTAAAAATACGTAGAAAAGACTTTTCTACTTTTCCATTCTAGGACGGAAAAGTACTTACTTTTCTGTACGCAACATGTTCACGTTATGTAGGTATGGAAAACTGCAAGTATACTGCTTGAAATTGGAAATTGGTAAAATACTCTTTGTTTAGGGGCCCTACACCACTGCTGGTCTGAACATAACGTAACTCAAAGACTCGGTGTGTAATACTGGGAACTCTAGTAATTTCCATTGTAATCCTCACTAGTTCTCACTTTGATAACCGATTTATCGGATATCGTGTTTTTTTTCTTCAATATTTAATTACAGCTTGTAAGTAGAACAAATAGAAAAAAAAGGGGGTTTAATTTTTTCTTTAAATTAATTCATGTGCCACCGTCAAATTTTATAATTTTATCTTATTTATAGAATTTGTTTAATAAAAGTAAATTTAAGAATATTATATTAAAAACTTCAACTTATACGAAATTTTTCAATGTTATAATATATTGCTATGTTTGCTTTTTTTCCATTAAACGATTAAACGATTAAACGCATTCGTAACGAAAGCATGAGAAAATGAGAATAAACATTCTAAATAAATTTTTTTTTGTGCTAATCTGTAAGTTTCAATTATAATTATTATTCACCCTGTATGTGCCTTATTTATGCTTCATGTTATGGAAATACTATTTCAAGAAAATTTAATAACGACGATGTAAGAGAATACCTAAAAAGCAACTGTTATTAGTGAAATCAAATTAAATTAAAGTAATTAAACTCATAAATTTTATTTAAAATAATTGAATTATCCTAAAGTAATGCTGTTACTTCTTATTCCTTAATTGGTATAATAAGAATTTTGTGTAATGCGTAAAGTACAAGGGGAAGTTTATTAGCCTAACAACTTTATTTATATTAAAATTGCTAAATTATTTTGTAATATCATTAGTTTCCACTTTTTTGTGATAAAAATTTGTAACTTTTCTTATTTCACGCTTGACCTAATAGACAACATCCTGTGGAAATTTAGCTGCTTTCAATTCTTTCAACGGTATATCAGTAAAACCTATTGAAGCTCTTTTCTATATCAATTTTTTGCAGAATTGCTTAAATACAACGCATGATTTGAAATAAATTGAAGCAAATTAAGTGCTAGCTCCACTGCAATCGATCATCATTTATATGTACGTTGTTGGAATATTTTATCGGGTTTATGATCAACGGACATTTAAAACTAATGAGATTACCGAAGGATAATAAAGACGTTAATGAACTCACAAAATAGAACACTTCGGCACTTTCGAATTTCAGCTCCACGAAGAACAAACTTATCTTCTTCAAAGTTTCCTTTAAATTTATTAGAAATAAAATATTAATAAAATATAATTTTCTACTTGGATTTACTTAATTTTTAAAATATGTTTCGTTTAAAATATTACGAAATTTATCTGGAAATTTAAGTTTCAAGTTTTAAACATGAAAATGTACTTTTATTGAAGTACGCAATGTAAAAGTTTTGCAACAGTTGTTGAAAACTTGAAGCTTATTAAAACTGTAATATAAATAGAAATTAACAAGTCTGATGTGACGTTTAAAAGTACCGCCCGCAATTTTATTTTAATTGTTTCCTATATGCTTAATTTAAAGCGGTGTTATACCTTAATAATAGAGACGAGTGGCAGGCCCACCCTAACCCATGGGCTAATATAGGGCTGTAGACGTAGGGCGTCGGGAGCTGGTGGGTGTTCGGCAACCCTTGCTAAACGTATTGCAATTTGTAATTTTTTCGCATTTACTCAAAATTTTGTGGTAAAACTTTTATTAAATATTTAAATTTATTAGGCCTCGACGCGGCATTTGCTCACCCTTTCTATCTCTAACTTATAAGTTGAAGTCAGAAAAACTCCGTTCCTTCGGTGTTCATTATGAAAATAGTTGCGTTCAACTTGCAAAATTCGAACCAAGATGTTTATTAACAAATAGAATATAATTTGTGGTATTTAGTAGTATGTTATGTTAAAATAATAAAATTTTAACTGTTAAGTAAAGAATACATACTACACAGTAAACATAATATTTAAAGAATACTAAAATGACAATAATTCACATTTAACAGGGTTGATCTTATTAATATTTAAGTTTTTTGAAACGCTCCGTTTACCAGATCTCCATAGTCGAAAATCGCCAAATTAACAAGATTTGTGTGATTTCGTTATACTGTCAGTCAAACCTCATTACGATTTGAATTTTTTCTTTTACATTATAGGAAAGAGAACAATTTTCTAAATAGTTTAAAAAACATCGTTAGATCATTTATTAGTTGTCGAAAAAATTGAATTTAAAAATCAAAAATTTACATGTATTTTAGGTAGGGTTTCTACATGGAAGTGTGATTTGCCGTTGATAAGTTTGTCAAAACGGACTCTTCGGACACCTACGGAACCCTCCGGGCCTGTATTTTTACAAACACGTAACGAATATTAAGATATCCCTGTAGAATCACAGAACTCACCAAAAGTGGAACTCGTCCGGGTGTAGCGTAGCGTAGCGGAATGGCAATGCGAGACATTTAGCGACGTAGGCGCTTTAATTTTCTTCATCTGGTGTGTGGATAACGGGCGTTGGAGATCTAGGATCAAAATATACGCTGACACGGTTTTGACCGCGTCGGACTGAGTGGTAAGTAATTAAATGAGAAATTGAAAACTTTTGAATTTTGAACTATGAGGAAGTTGAACCGAAATGTATCAAAAAGGGGATTTTTGTGGGCAACCAGCTATTTGAACCTAAAAAACCGTCTGTATCGTGGGTGGACCGCTTTGAACGTCTCGTGGGTCGTGCAAGGATGACTTGAAAAAGGGATAGAAAAAGGATGTTCTTGAACCGGGAAAGAGCAGCTGCGCAATTTGAAACACGATTGTCAATCTAGTTTAGGATATTGCTGCTAAAGTTTTCCGTGTCAAAGATTTTCAGAATCTTGGTGTTTCATCGGAGGTAATAATTAAATAACAGATGGGATAAGGAAAGTAAATAAAATAAAACAAATTAAATTAAATTATGTTAGAGAGTAGTGAACTTGATCGGTCGGTTGACTTAGGTCAGGAATGAAATAAACATCTGCCGAGTTCTCGGCGAGTAAGTCAACCAAGAAAAGTCACGCGATAAGATAAGAGAATAGCATCCAACTGCCGCAGCTGCATGTTAAGTAGGTCAGGGTAGACCGCATCTGACAGTGAACAGTAAGAGTAGTCGAATCACTCGTACCGTCAACAGAATACAGAGTGGGGTGCTTAACGTACGAGTTCCCGTGGCGTTTACCCGTGGCATTGCTATATCGCGTTTTACAAGTTCCTATAATTTCAAATTTTTAAATGCCGTTTTCTCGAAAATTTTTGGATGATCCAACGATTTTTTTAAATGCTCAGAAAATAGTTCTCCTTCTTATAGTGTATAGGAAAAAGTTTAATCCGTGGTGATAGTTTTCTGGCAGTAACCGCCGAATATTCCATAATTATCCAATATCACTCGACAGCTTCATCGTTTTAATTTGAACAAAATGTTTACATATCCTACCATCAATACTTACAAAATTAGTAGCGGCATAGTAAACTCAACAACTGTGGTTCGAAACGAACAGCAATAGCGTTCTAACAAAAATGTACTTTAAGTTAAACTCTATGGAATACAGAAAATGCAAGGTTTAACTCTGGCGTAGAAAACATGACGGTTTGAAAAAGCACAGGCATTGAAATGCTTGTACGGGAAATCTTTTATGATGTAATTTTTTTACTTTTTAATTAATCTGAAAGAAAGAGTTGCGGTCAGATAGCAAGCACCGGCTTCTGTCGTGATTTGGGCTGCCGTGGTCGCTGATGGTCTCTCTCCGGTAGTTTTCGTCGATTAGGGCGTGACGGTAAACAAGACTGTAAACCGCGAAAAGGTTTTAAAAGAGCATTGATTTATCGTGGACACGTAATTAATTTGAAAACAAGTCATGGATGTTTCAGCCAGTGAAAATTTTTTTATGAGAACATTCCGGGGTTTATTTTGGCGCAACGAAGACTTTTATATTCACCTGATGCCAATCTGCTGTGTATCTCCATGTGAGATATTTTGAGTGCTAAATTGTCTTTTAAAAAAACATTATATCAAATCCAAAGACAGTCATATTGAATAAGGAATTTTTTTTAAATACGTTAATTTTCTACCACTCTAAAAATTTCAAATAAAAATATAAAAAATGATTGAAATATTATGTTTTCTTAGTAACAGTTGGTTTTTGAACCCTGAAATTTCTAAAAATCTTGCATTTTATTCAAAGTTAACCAAAAAAACAAAGTAGTCTTTAGTTTTTTATGTAGCCAATTTAAATACATCTAGGGTGTACCGAATAAAAAAGAACTTTTTAAGTATTTTTGTGGTATTTAGTAGTATATGTGATGTTAAAATAATAAAACCTAACAAAATGTTAAAATAATAAATTTTAACTGTTAAGGAGATTTAGGAGATTTAGGATCCATTTTCATTTAATTAACCTAAAGTTTCATTTAGACACATGGCGTGGTTTAGTTTGATTATTTGGTAAGCGCAACATTTAAAGTTTGGTTAATTTCTTAACTTTTTATTTTTAAAATTTTTTCAATTTTGTTTGGTATATTTACTCTTACTTCTTGTTATTTTTACGGTTATACATGACCGATGATCGGAAATAATCGTGAAATAAAGACCTTTATATTATGTTACAGAGTTTTTTAATTTTAAGTAATTTTTATCATTTCTATAGCGTAATTTTTTCAGATTTCTATTCAACCCTGTTAAATGTGAATTATTGTCATTTTGGTTTCTTTAAATACTATGTTTCTTTGTAGTATGTAATTATTTACTTAACAGTTAAAATTTATTATTTTACCATTTTGTTAAGTTTTATTATTTTATCTCATTTTCATTTAATTTTTTGAAAAAATTTTAAATTATGGTTTTTCATAAATAGTTTTTTTTATAGAAATTTTACAAATAAAAGTGATTAGTAAATATTGTAGGAGATTTAATTCTGCGCAATTTATATTATTTTCACTATTTTTTTTAATTTACATTTTTTAAATAAAAGGTTTGTTATAAAAAATTATTATTTGTAAATTAATTTATAATTTTAAATTTGAATTTTGCTGGATTAGTTATAAAAATGTAAGGTAGGCAGAAAATTGAGAAGAATAAGAGCTTTTTTGCCAAAGATGATCGAGTAAATGTTTGGCTCCGAAGATTTTAAATATTTTCTTGAGCAATTGGTTTTTGCAATTAGAATTTTTTTTTCTAATATTATAATTCAAATATTATTTGAAAGAGTTTTGGTCGAAAGTGACCACGAAGAGTGTAAAATTTTGTAAGTTTGATTTTATGATTATTAGAAGAGATTTATTTTTTTGAATGAACAATTTTTTTGGACGAAGTGTAAATTTTGTAGTTAATTTTGGTTTAATTATAATTTCGGGATCTGTCAGAAAATCGGACTCACGATTTTCAAAATTTCATCTACACACTATGAAAGAAAACACTTTTCTAAGCATACTAGAACAAAAATTTTGTAGGATAATGCAAAAGTTTTCGAAAAAAATCGATTTTAAAAATGTAAAATTTACATGTATTTTAGATACACTTTTTAACACGGCTGCATGATTAGCCGTGCTGAGTAAGGCAAAAATATAAAACAGGCCCGGAGGGCGCCTTAAAAAATATCCCTGAAGAATGACAAAACTCGCCAAGGGTGGAACTCGAAGCCATAGAACTCGTCTGGGTGTCGACCGCGACTGATAACAACATTAAGAGAATATCAAAGCACTCGTACCGTCAACAAAATGAAAAGCAGGGAAATCAACGTGCGACTTATCGTCACACATCGGGGTGTATCATATTACATCTCCCTGTTTTCATAATTTTAAAATGCCGTTATTTCGACAACTATTGCATAATCCTAAAAAATTTCAGAAAATTGTTCTCTTTCCTATAGTGTAGATGAAATTTTTGAAATCGTGGGTCCGATTTTCTGACAGTAATCATAATTTCTATTGAAAGATTTAAAAAAATAAAATTAGTCTTTAAAGAGAGCGAACGTATGGCTTGAAAGATATAACATTTGGTTGATAATTTGAAATTAAGTTCAATCCTCGACGAAGTATAAAAATTTTACAGTTTAAAATGATTTCAATTGGAAGTTTTAAAATTCGATTTTTCGGATTAATATTATTTGTTTTACGAACATTGAACCTCTATCACCTTGAGAAAAGTTTCTCTACTCCGGCACATCAGAGCTACACCGTGGTAAAGAAAAGTGTTTGGTATTTTTTTACTAAAATATCACATCAATATAACAGCGTTTCTGAAAAGTTTTAATTTGAGTATCACAAAAGCAAGAGTCAGTTATAATTAAATTCTGTAACATGTGGGAAAATCTGTTGATTTATTTTTGTGATTTAATATTTTCTTTATTTTATGCTTTCTTTTGTCGGTTTTTTTTACGGGGGAATTTTTTTTGACTATTTAAGATAGTGGGTTTACTTTGTACATTTGGATATTTTTCACTTGTAATAATATTTTGAATGGTTCGTTTTTAAAGTAACACAATATTAAAATATTGGAAATTTGATATAAATTTAGCTTGTTACAATTGTTCTAAATTGATTTTCCGTTACAATTCACTTTATTAAATTTTGTTTCTTGCAAAGGTTTTTTATTTCACATCTACACTAATAAATTAAGCGACTTGGAACTAACCTTAGGATTATCATACCTTTTAAGACTATAGTATTTTTAATATGATAATAATATAATTATTTTGTATTTCTTACCTATAATTAAATTTTTCCTAATTCCTAAAGACTAATTTCCAGTAAAATCACTATAATATTTTATTTTTTAAGATAAAGCATTACCTGCGAATAAAATATGTGGGGTTTTTGAACTACCATCTCAATAGATCGATATGTTATGACTATTACGACCTTTAGCACGTCTTGACAACGGAAATCCATTTCAAATGCAATATTCTTGAGCTGACACTTGACAACAAAAAAGATATATCGAAAATTATATAATTTTTTAGAAGTTATTACTTATTATTTTATATATAAATTTATTGTAAATGTTAAAAATATTGAATAAAATATAATTATACCTTGACAAAAGTGTTTTTCTTCAATCGTCTTAAAATCAGTTTGCTGGTTATTAATATAAAACCAAAAATACAAAACTGAGCACATTGCTAAGAAACTCTTTGAATATATTATGTCAATAAATACCTTTTTCTGTAAATCATATGAATAGTTCACTTTATGTCAATCAATTGTTAAAGTTACAGTGTAACTTTTCGTGAACGCAAGTGTTCTAAAGCAAACAGATGGCGGGCGGCACTAAAGTAAAGAAAAAAAGGTACGATTTGCTAGGCATGACTGGCCGGCAATCACGATTCGCCAAAAACTTAGTTTGCATTATATTATGGCTTTTCCTATTTTATCTTTTAATTAAAATTTAATATGCACTAATTGTTTCATTTTACCAAGTAAGACTGTGTAGAATAACATGTTAAAAAATTGCAGCATGCTTCATATTAGAGAAGCTATAATAAAGATTGGAGCTCTTGGTTTTCTTGATATTAGGGTCCTCTTGGGGCTAAACTGCAACGGTACAACTTTGTAATGCTTAAATAAAAAGTAGCAATTTCTATTTGGATTAATTTAGTTTTGAATTATCTACTTATTAGAACAGAAAATATTACACAGTCTAGGCGGTCCTTTTCCAATTGGTGTAAATAAATAATAAGTATAGATAACTTTAGATAGAATAGAGGCGTTCCTTCTGCATACGTTAATCAATACTTATTGTTTTTAACATCAGTTTTGATAAGGATAACGAGACATTACTCTATTATAATGATATAAAAGAAATTCCTAAACATTAAATTAAAAAAAAAAAAAATACAAAAGCACCAAATATGTGAACACATTTTCTCCTATGTTAATAAATTATTAACTAGAAAAATTAAAATATGTTAGTAACATTTTAGTGTATATTGTCTAACCTGTTAATTTTTACATTTTAATGTAATAATAAAAAATTTAGTATAGGAATTATTTTAATATTACCACAAATTGTAGTAAATTTACTGGTTTTCAAGAAAGATTGGAATCGATACTAACATTTGGCACTCTGTCGTTTCCAAAATAATAAAAACAACCCCAAGTCTGATTTCAGCTAAACGAAATATTTGGTGCTACCAATCGTAGCTTTTATTTATTGACGTGAAGTAGGTACTCCAAAAATGTAGAATCTACTTTGTTCACAGAGCACAAATTAGCAGTATTGCAGTTTAGTATGTTCTTTTTTTTATTCAACCATGGTGGTATATGTCTGGAATAAAAATCTACTGACAATTTCTATTCCATATTCCAAAATATAGTCGGCCAGTTGTATTAATATACCACTAGCAATATATGTAAATTAATTAGGCCAGAAAGGAAACAACGAGATAATTATTAATTCAACATTTTAATGCCCCTTGTTGGACTACTGTAGTTGCTATTCGATGAATATAATTACTTCAATTCTGGTTAGAGTGATTCTGATGACACATGTAACTTTCGAAACATCGCAATTCTTCCGAAACAAATTTTGTTGCATTTTTTTTTTAAATTTCGTTTATTTATTATATAAAATATAATAATTACATTGTAATAATTATAAATGTAATAAGTCATAAGAATTGAAAGTGTATTTGTAATAATTATAAATATAAAATTTTAAAAATTCAGGAATACAAAATAAGGACTTGGTACGACGCAATGGCCGCAGTAGTCGTCATATTAGTCAATCGATCGCGTCGCTTGGCAACGTTGTACTATCACGACTAAACCGAGCGTCGCGACGACCATGGCCTAACACGATACTATAGAAAAGGTTTAGTGATAGTAATGACTAGCGTTCTATTATTAAAAAAGTATTAACTGCTTTTGAATTCAATTGTTTCCATACGATAGTTAACCGTATTATATAAATCCTTAAATTTTTTGCAAATTGGAAAACGAAAAAAAAAAACCAATAAACTACCCTTGCATTTTTTGTTATTAGAAACTACACATAATAAATTTGCGTGTATAATATAAATTTTTCATTATACATATTTTTTATTTAGTGGCATAACGTGATTATACTTTATATTCTAAAAATAAATCATACTAACAACTTTTTTTAATTTTTTTTATACATTTTAAAATAATCTATTAAGAGAATGACACAGGTTTTTTATTTTTGTTGAGATGAAAGCAACCACGGATCCATTCCTCGAGAAGGAAAACACTTCGTTTCAAAGAAAATCATGTCTCCTACTTTTCTTTTAAATTGAATTTCGTCAGTTGACTGTACATCTTTATCTTATTTGTTACGGAAAGTAAGTTGTGTACTTATCAGTGAAATTATAACATTTTAGCTTATGGAAAAAGGTGAGAAATATCAGAAATATCAAGTTGCCTACGATAGTGGAAATGACTAGAGACAAGATAGACTAATTTAATTTTTCATATTATGACTTTTATTTTGAAATAAAAAGAAACAATTACAAATATTGAATACCATACATACCACATAGTATACTATTGTTATATCAGGTTACTGTAATAATTTATTATTTTATACGTGGAAATAAAATTGTTTTGTCCATCTGTTTATACAGTATAATTATTATCTTATAGTTTATTTTCTACTTATAAAATTAATAATAAATTAAAATTTAAAAATATGTTTTAATATACTAATATGTATTTTTTGTAATACTATGGTATATGTACTATGTATATATCAGGTATACTATAATGTATATACTAAATACTTATATAGCACATCAGCGTAATATCAATAATGATAATATCAATATACTATAGATATATTATATTGTAGACCAAACATACTCCATAAAGTATCAGTTTTCTTTTTCGGGTTTCCTATATCTTTGCTAAACATTTTTATTACTTAATTTTTGCCCTATATTTTACGGTTAGTATAAGACAAATGGTATGGTATGATTCATTGCCAATTGGAGACTGAAACCTTAGCTTATTGTTCTTTCAATTGTGCCTAATATTTAATCATAATAAGCACAGTTAGAAACGTAAACTGGTAGTAACTTTTTCAAGATTAGTGTTCAGATTAGTAGACTCTATTTAGTGAACTACTACCAGACACGCACTTTGCATCTGTCCGTCAATGCTTAAGATATGCCTTTACTGCCTTTACTATGTCATAATGATCTGTCTTTTACTTTTAAACGGGATTCCGTGAGACAGAAAATAGTAGTTGATGACTAATCTGGCGTTTGCGCGCATACTTCCTTGTAGGTGGAGCTGGGTTCAGTTTCGTTTACACCCAAGTGGAATAAAGTCGTGTGAAGTGTAGTGCGTTTCGGTGAATTTATCACCCAAAATGCTGCGTTTACCGACATTTATTCTTGTAGTTTGTCTTTTCAATGGAATTTTAAGCACTGCTATGGTAAGTATCCGAAAAAAAGAATTAATATTATTACAGCCACGGTTTAAATATTAACTTAACATGCCATGCGGATGCCTCATTGATTTTTAAGATTTGATTTCGTTTTTTGTAGGTGTAATGTGTAGAAATTGTGCCTAAAGATTTCTTTATGATTGATCTGATTAATTCCAGAACATTATTAATTTTTGTAAAATAAGGAAAAGAAAAGGTTACTTTGGATTATTTTTTTAAAAACAATTTGAACTATTATTCGTGACATAAAAGCAACTTACATGACATAACTTGTTTTAAAATATTTGTATACAAAAGTAAAGGGCACACCTGTTTAGAAATAATAAAAGTCATAATTATTTATATTTAGCCCACAAAAAGAGTTAATGAGTAATAAATATACTTCGGTCATGGTTTTATATATTTAGGGATACTGGAATAAGTTAAATTTTGACAAAAAACTTGCGGTATTATTATTTATGTTAATAATACTATACATTTGACATTCTATTTCAAAATAAGTTTTTTGCCCTCGATTAATATCGGTAATCGGATCAGGTAGTTTTTATTTTATAAATAGGTATCATTAGTCAAGATAAAGTTGAGGAAATAAACGATTTGAAATAAGATGGCTTCCTCTTTTGATGTATGGAATAAGGGATTTTTCCCGCACGTAGGTACTTAATGGTTTATTATCATACGAGAGAAACAGCTTTTTTATAGTAGCAATCATAATTTCAATAAGATGTAGCCTGTCAAGGCTGAAGCTGGTGACATCGGAATCTACTTAATAAATAATAATAAAACAATATAATTTGACCTAGCATGGAAAATTTGCCAAATAAAGAAGAAAAATAGAGTTCGCAAAATAATGGCTATAAACAACTAAACAGTGGCTATTTAAATGAGCGTAACGTATTGTTGCGCAAACCTTTTAGGGTCTACCGAACCAAAGGATATTTTTTAAAATAAAGTTCAACCAACAGTGTTTTTTAAATACATGCATTTTTTTTGTTAATCAAACCATTTTTTAACAGAATAATCGTCGAATTTTGTTAAATTTTACTAAAAAAATAAAAAATATGTAATATTCCTATCCTATATAATATGCAATTATACCTAATCGACATTAAAATAAAATCTATATAGAATATCAAGTAGTATACATACTACATATTAAATTATCTGCTATTACAGTATATTTTGTTAATGAAGATTATCTATATCACCAGAAATACGAGAAAATGGTTGCACAAAATTTCTTGGTTTTTTATAATTTTAAATTTCCCAAAAAAAGAAAACGTAGTTCTATGAGTTTTTGATTTAATGAGATGAGGTTTATTGATTCAATCTAATCGATGTTTGATGGTACATAGATATCTGATTTATTAATGTATTTTTAACGAGTTATTGTACCATCATTTGAATTTTTAATTTGCGATAAGATGTTTTTTAGTATATTTTCAAATTTTATCGCTAAATTTCAATAACTCATAATATGGTAATTCTGTTTGTTACGTCTTTATGTTAACTGGCATTTAAAATAACAAAATTATTATAATATTGTAAATATTATTCTATATTTTTATTGTACAGTAAAAATAGTAAACAATAATTTTGTTTTTATTTTAAGAATTTTATTATTTTATTTTGTTTGAATGTTTGTATTTTATCGCGAAAATGTTTGCTTAGCGCTAACTGGCGTGTGAGATGTGGACTTGTAAAAAATAGCGAAGTTAGATAAGTCAGATTTTGCAAGTGGCTTCAGAAATTAATCGTTAAAAATTATGTAATTAATGAGAAAATAAAAGAAATTTTGATGAAGGGCGTTAATGAGTTTTCCAAGCGGTTTGGTAAAGAGAAAAAGGTATTTTTGATAAAGAAATTGTTGAAACACAGAAACGGAAGCTAATAGCTTGATGTTTATAGAGAAAAGAAAACCACAAGAGATGCTAAGGTAAAAATTAAAATTCTAAATATTTTTTTTATGAAAATATCCTATAAATGCATATTATATTATACAATATTTTTACATAAAATAAATCAGAATTTGGTCAAATTATGGCAAGTTTCCAAATAATTGTAAATTGGAAAATGAACGAAAGAATAGAATGGTTTGTTAAGCGAATGTAGACTCCACATACTTAATTCGTTTTTATCAAAATTAAAAGTTTTTATCTAGACAAATTTTGAAAATTCATAACGACTATTAAAATTAATCATCATCATCATCTGTTTCAAGGATTAGGTCTGTTGGCCTGTTCCGACTCAAGTCGCCATCTTAATAGGGGTCTTCACGAGAGATGTTAATATTAAAATTAATATTAACACTACGTATTAAAATAATAAAAATTAATTTGAAAATTATTATTATTTAAATAAACTGTTTAGTAATGTTGTAATATACTGTTATATTATCAGAGCAATTTCTTTCCTTAAGACTTAATTTGGCACGAAACGGAAAATCAATAAAAAGTTTCCAAGGGATAACATGTTCATAGTTTAGGGTATCTCGAAACTATTTGAAGTGGTCCAATTTACATATTAATCGTTATTAACAAAGTTATCGAATTTCTAGACTAACTATACTAATAGCAGTTAAAAGTTTTGTAAAATGCTTTATTAGCAAATAAAATATCTACATTGTAATAACATAAATGTACATTCATTATTTTCCGAATTTACATAGTTTAATTAAAACAAATAATTTAAAGGACCTTTGTTTAAATGAGTAGAATAGAAAATTTACTGTATTCAATTGATAAGTTAATATAATGACATACAGTAGCGGTCATAAGTAGAATGACGATTTTAAATATTTTGATTCGTTTGACTTCATAAAATGACAGTAGGTGAATTATTGTATGTAATTGTTTTTTTTTTCGCCATAAATAATAGGAAGATATTATGAAATGTATACTTGTGATATTCTACAACGCTTCAAAGATGTTTTTTTAAAGCCGTCAACAAATTTCATGTTTACCCATTAGTATCAGTGTTCAAAGTATGGCATGTATTAAAATTTATTTTAAAACCTCGTTAAATTGAGCTAAGCTCGGCTTAAGCTCTTTTTGTGGTGCGCAAAATAATTTCACGCATGCTCACAGAAAGAAAGCAAAAAATTAAATTATTCTTGAAAAGGTACAAATATAATCATATTATGTGCGTTAACCTAATTTATTGTAGTCGTCGTTCACCGGGAGTAACAATTTTTTTCTGTTTGTATCATCACACTCTACATGGCAACACAATTTACAACTCAGGAATTGAACTCAGTCTTTGTATGCTGTCATTCATTTTATTTTATCCTGCCGAGTTCTTACAATTTTTATTGGGTTTTTTACTCTTATTCTTTCTGCTCTTATAATTATTTTATTTTGTACATAGTATTGTATGTATTTCTGTACGCCAAAACTTGGGACTTCGTGTCTTCTCATTGAAGTCGGTTGAACTCGACATATCCGTGGAATTGAGCAGATTCTCTCAAACATGTTCAATGTGAACTATTTATTATTGCAACTATTATTTATTGATTGATTTAGTTACTTTGTCTCGACTAAAACATCGCCAAAACATATTTATTCTCGTACACTAAACTATCATTTTGCGCACGAGGTACATAAATAACTATTTTGTAAATATTTCTTTCTACTAAAAGTATTTCTAATCCCAATTTTTCATAATTCGCGATTTATAGATTTTACAATTTACAAATGTTATAAAAGTGTTTCTGAACGCTATTTATTTTGCATTATATATTAGTTCGCATTATCTGTGTTTTATAAAAAAAATATATATAATATAACAAATAAAAATTTTATATTCAGACTTATTAGATCTAACGATGCCGGCAAGACGAAACTGATAATCTAAATTAATTAATTAATAAAATATAAGAAAATAATAAACTTGAAAATATATAACGGGTAGAAATTACAAAATTAGTATAACACAAGAAAACAAATATACGGTACATACATACATAATTCAGATATAGCTAGTAAAGGTGTTTTTCTAATCTGGTTGCTGAAATATTGTATGAGTTACAAATAATATTTTATAGTTAACCTTTTTAATAATAATGTGAATAAAATTAATTAATTCCAAATCAGCTCTAAAATTTCTGAACCAATTAATTTTATTCACATTATTATATGTATATTTTTGATGGAAATTGTAAATATTGACAATTTAGCTCTATTTTGAATAGTTTCCCACATCTATCTATCTATTTATTCTATGTATTTTTCTGTTTCCATGTTTGTATTATAAAATTGTATTACATTTTTTCATGACATTTTTTTATTACAAATCCTTCGCTTTACTAGACCAGAATTTATTAATTATTAATATAAAATATATTTTATATTATGGTTTAGTTATTTGACGCTATTACCATAATATAAAAAAAATTTAATCTTCATTCTTCATTTACTTCGTTCAATTACATAATAAAATAGTGTAGAAATTGCGGCAGAGTTTCATTATTTTTCTATAACACAGTTTTTCTATGCATTGAAGTTTTTTTACTGTAATAGAATAATACACACCTAATAGAACTTTGACTATATTATATTACATATTATAATATTTTTATTCAAAAATGAATAAATCTCGTTCGAATACATCTTACTGACTTTGAATATTTATTTTTCATAAATTCCCGAGATTATAAAATAGAAATCCGGAGATTCCGGGATTCAAATTTTCGTTCGGGTATTTCATCTTACTCTGCAGAATAAATCTACAATTTCAATATGTTTTACAATGCAAGGTAATTGTAAACATATAAATTAAAAAGTTCTCACTTATTCATCACGAAATCTACTACTTACTGTGCAACAAAAAAGTTGAAAAGCCCTATTTTTAGTGCGGGGTTCTTTGATGTTGTTGCCGATTGATAATTAAATAAAACTTTACACTTTGAACAATGTTGCACAAATATTGGAATATACATTCTAAAGCGCTTGATTTTTTTATTAGTTTTCTTTTCATTGATTATCCCTTTGGATGAACATAAAGAATTAAATTATTATTTTTAATTTGAAACATCCGACTACAATGTATAGTTTAATTTTTAAAGATTTATATAGGTTTTCTTACATTTTCGTAATTATAGAGCAACTTGCCGAAGCCTAAAAAAAAGATGCCATATCAAAGCTTTTGATACTCATAGGAAAATTTGAGAAGTCAAATGTCTACTTTATCTTTATCATAGAATATGTTTCTCGAATTCCATTATCCAATTCGTCTATTATCTGAATCATTTATTAACGAATTAGCTTGGATAACCGATGTTGTATGTACTGTACAATTGCCAAACTTTAAAGGTTTGTTCTCATTTAACGATTCTACTTAAAACTTGTTAAATAGGAATTAAGACTTTAACGTAGAGAAACGGCAGATGTCTTTTATATTTTCTGAGAAATAATGAAATATTCTGATATTACAGTCCATCTACTTGATGGACTTCAGGAACGTTAATTTTATAAACGACATAATACCTTTATCGAATCACCCAATTTTTTTTGTTAGCTTAGGACTACATAGAGCGCACTCTCCGTGAAAAATTTTATTTCCTATGTTTTTCTCGAAAATTCTTTCTTCTAGCTAAATATTGAAAAGGTTCTTCTTGGAGCTCTCTCACTAGGGTAAAACAAAACAACCCAAGCTAAACTTGGGTTAATCGTCTTGGTAACACATACTTCCTAATTCAAGTTTAACTTAAATTAGTTTTGCTTTTCTTGGTGTAACTGGGTACTTCAACAGATTGTTTGCCGTTTTTCAGCACGAATATTTGGGAATTATCATTGACTATTATATATTTTCTTTTAGACTTTGATTAAATTTTTCGAATTTTATTAATAAGAAAAGGTTATTTCGATGCTTCTTTTTAGAGTAAGTCCCGTTCCCACCAGGCTAAATAAATGTGTTGGTAATAATTAACCAGATTAACCCAAGTTAACTTATATCGTAGACACACTGAGAGTTTAATGATCATTAACTTAAAAATGATCATAAAGTTAGATCAAGTTTCAATTAACATAATAGACAAATTATCATTAAGCGAATGAGTTGCATACAATATTATTTTTACGTATGTGATCATTTTAATAAATGATCACTTTTATCAGAATGATCATTTACCTTAATAATTAAACTCTCGGTGGGTCTGGGTTATAAAAGCCGTTGTGTTTTTACCTAGTGAGAACGGCTCACAGACCGCATACTTACAGTTTCCAGCATTTGGTTTGTATTTTACGTTTTCGAATTTATATTAAAGTTGACGTAAACCACACACAGTTTGAACACAATTTCTGTTTTCCTAGGTTGCAACTAGCACGTTTTCTTTTTATCTTTCTTCTTCTTTTAATTTTTTATTACGATGTGGAAATACATTTGCTATATTATGTATATCGAAAGCACAGTTTTCTAGTCCATTTTGAGCTAAATTAATTTTTTACTGTTTTGATACTTTTTACGCCCTATTCCAATACACCAAATTTAATCATGGCTAAAATTATTTAAATCCATTTTTATATTATGAGTTCATTTATTGTTTTTTTAAAATTAGCTAATTAGAAAAGTAAAACTTACGAAATACAAAATATAAAAATTTTCCGTTATGCCTGCCACAAAAACCTGAAAAATTATCAATTTTGATTAAAATTTAGACGTCTAGCGCGTGCTTAGAGGAAAGTTGTCTGAGATCGAAGATTGGTTTGACCATCGGAGTATAACTGGAAAATAAAAATGTTAGATGTAACAAATTAGAGTTAAAGCTAAAGGAATGGTGAAAAAACTAGTGAAAACATCAAAAACTGGTTTCTGGTTTAGTTTGCAATATGATTGTGCTAACTGCATTGATATATTATTGTATATGTATTTAAATTAATTTATAAATAAATTAGACTGCAAAAGAAATTGGGTTTGGTTTTCCGTTCTTTTCAATTCTATTTTTTAATGTCATTCTTTCAGGATAATACTGAAATTTATTGAATATAAGTGATTAGCTAAGTCACCGTTAATCACTGTCTAAGAATATTAAAAGCGAAACATTGTAATATGATTTATTAATGTCGGGAAACGATCATGCTATCTTTTTTAAGTATAATGTACAGGGTTGGTTAGTTTCCTAAAAAATCAATAATGGTTCGACTATAAATAAAAGTTCCGGTCGGTTAAAAACAACGAAATTTGCTGACTATAAATTGATCGCATATAAATTCAAGAGAATTGGTTATTATTCAAATAAGAAAAATATTAATTTTTAATAATCATAAATTAATGACTAAATTTAAAAATTTTAAATTCACATTTAGAGCATCCCGTTGTGATAATCAAGTTTAAACTCAATAATTTTCCTGCAACTAGATTACTTTATAGTTCTTACTCTTTTACTTGTATAAAAGTTATTTCTGCTACCTCAATGAGACACAATTTAATTGCTAATAAAGGTTGAAAACCTTTTTCCCATGGCTTTTAGTTCATGCGAATCGCTTGAGAATATTTTAGAAATAATGTATGTAATGTGTCAAAATTTATTGTTCAAAATTTAGGACAAACGCGTGCACCGATTGACATGAAATTTCGCACACTAGCTTTAAGCAGCGGTGTAAAGAGTTAATTAAATTTTCGTCGATAACTATATTTTACCCGTTCATTTATGAACAATTTGGTCAAACTGATATAAATTATTCTAACTAATCCAAATTGGTCGGCAAGTTAAACTTAGTAAATGGGAAAGTCACGTGTTGCCACTTCAGACTTTTTACTGGTGTACCTACGTCGACAAAATTAAATTGTCACTTACTAACTGTCATTGTTTCTATTACATATTCTATTGCAAAAGTTATTTAGCATTAAAATTCGTCTGTTGCCGGTAATATCACTGTCGAGATCACTGTGTAATAAAACGGAAATGTTTTCTCAACTGACGAAGTCACTAAAAAGGTTTACTCGTTAAAAAAACGATTACTTGTGAAATATATTTTCAACATCATATTTATTTTTAACTTATGGGTTTTATTGCTAATGTGCAGCATGCTGAAAATCTGCAACAAAGTACATGTTACTTGGTGCAATCAAATCGATGCAAATATTTGTTTAGACGAAAATTTCATTTATTCGATAACACTTTTATGCAATACATGGTGTGAATTAGCACTAGCTTTTTATTAGAAAACGTGGCGATGGAGGTTTTATATTTTTTGTGTACGGAATACTAAACCAGGCAGACGAAAAACCAATCATTTTCAGTAATGTTTCGTACCTAAAAAAAATTCTAGATCATTAGGTTTCGCTATTAAAAATAGTTTAATGACAATGTTGGATGCATTATATAGAATTATTAATTATAAATAAATTAGCTACATTTTAAATTAGTACATAACCGATAAAATCGGTCATAATATGAAGTTCAAACTAGAATAGGCTCGTTTTATTGGAGAAATGTTCCCATACAATTAATTAGAATTAAATTGTAACCAGACTAGCCTATACATTAGCATTTATTGTTTTGTACAAAATTCAAATTATCTCTCATTTTATGCTTTATTTTTTATAATAAATTTTCTATTTCAAGAATAACTAATGAGCGTTATATTTTTGCTTTCATAGCTTTTTGCTTTTATTTTGAATTAGCAAAATTTTGAATAAATGATATAGCAATTTGTTCTTTGTTGAAGTTCATTACTTTCTGTAATGAAACATAACTATTTAAATATTCAGTACAGTAATTATTAGCAGGAGACCTATTACGCATAAAATGTTTAGCTGTGCGTTTTCAGTTTAAATTTTGATTTATAAACAGTTTTCATGCTACAAATTTTCCATTGCAATTACATTGGAAAGAAATTAAAATCGTAAATTATATCTCAATTCATGACATAATAGACTGAACCTATAACAAAAAAGATTCAAGTTCATTGCGTCATGGTTATTATTATTTATATTAATTTATATCTAAACATTAAAAAATTGATTTTATGTCAATTACTTTAGTAATAAAGGTTATATTGTTTATTATAATTAACTGTAATAATTATTTTTTTATAGTAAAAATGAATTAAAAATGCATACTTTATTCGGGGCAAAAATATATTTTGTGGCTTGTCTATAATTCTCAACCCGATTGGACGAAAAGTACTAGTTCCCTGCTACTATTTTTATTTTTCGATGTTGATAAACGGATATATTTTTCATCTATTAATAATAATTTACATCTCATGTAAGGACGCGGACGTGGACTTTCAAAAATTTTTAAATCATTTCTATAAAGGTGAAAGGAATAATTTTGTATTTTATAGGAAAATAAAATATTGACAAATATTATAATTGCTACTAAGCACAAACTTAAAAAGTGAAACTAATAAAAACAAAAATTAAATATAAAATTGTCTGTAACTTTTAAAAACTAAATTATTACTTATATTAAATAAGGAATATATCTCTGGTAGCTTAGATCAGTGTTTCCCAAATGTCTCGAAATTGCGGACTCCCAAAATTAGACACTAGTATCATGAGGAGCCTCAAACACTTTTGTTACAAAAATAAAAAATAAAGCAACTATTTCGTTCTTTATATACAGGGTGTCCCCGCGACCGTGGAGAACCTTTGAGGTGGTGATAAATGACACTTTTCTAAGACAAATTTTTTAAATAATTTTTTTGTCCAATTCCAAACCCTTGCGGGGACCTTCCTTTAAAGCAATTTTCTGAATTTCTGATTTCAAACGGTTATAGCTCAGATATTATCGATTTTTTGAGCTTAGTATTAGTATGTAATTTTAAAATAAACAAACTAAACAAAATGTTAAAATAATGAATTTTAACTGTTAAATAAAGAATACATTATTATTTTTCTATGTAAGTATGTATTCTTTACTTAACAGTTAAAATTCATTATTTTAATATTTTGTTTTGTTTGTTTATTTTAAAAATAAAAATTAGCTTGGTTACTGCCAGACAACGATCATCATGAATTTCACAATTTCAACTGCACTATAAGAAAGAGCACAATTTTCTGAGTATAATGCAACAAAAATTTGTGCGGATCATGCATTTGTTTTCGAAAAAACGGCATTTTAAAGTTATATACAAGCAGGTAGTTGTAACCCGATACACCCTGTTGCAACGTGTCGCGTCGCGGTAAACTTGCACGTCGAGTCTCTGCTCTTCATTTTGTTGACGGTACGAGTGCTTTGATACACTCTTAGTGATGTAGTTATTCGATGTCGATACCCGGACGAGTTTTATGGCTTCGAGTTCCACCCTTGGCGAGTTCTGTCATTTTTCAGGGATATTTTTAAATTTTTTTGCCTTACACAAAATCGGCTAATCATGCAGCCGTGTTAAAAGGTGTATCTAAAATACATATAAATTTAAATTTTTCAAATTCGATTTTTTCGAGAACTAATGCATGTTCCGCAAAAATTTTTGTTCTAATATACTTAGAAAAGTGTCCTCTTTCCTATAGTGCAGTTGAAATTGCGAAATTCGTGATGATCGTTGTCTGACAGTTCCCATTAGCTTATCAAATGCTTCATTAGCGAAGTAATTGTAGTATTGCTTACCACTTGGTTGTTATTTTGCAATTTCAGTGCGAACAAAATAATAGCAGTGGTAACTTGTTCTTTGCATTTACAACAAGTTTTTTTTACTCTTTATGTCGTTGATTCGCGTACCCCCAAAAAACAGCGGATCACTATTTGGGAAACACTGGCTTTGGATAACTAATTCAGTATTTTGAAAAAAAAAAGAAAATTTATTTATTGTTTTAAAAAATAAAACCAGGTATAATGTTATATATAAGGTATATAAGTTATGAATTAAATTATTCTTCAATTTCATGTAACATGTAAAAATTAATTTTATAAAAAAATATCACATGTTAATAACCTTTTTTTTAAATAAATTTAATTTTTACATGTTACATGAAATTGAAAAATAATTTAATTCATAACTTACATAAAATTGTTCAAAACCTCTTTAAATGAATGATATAGCTTGCGTAACCCTGTTATATAACTGATGTTTCGATTTTCGGAATCTCATCATGTTATATAACATGTTATATAAATTACTTTTCAATTTCATGTAACATGTAAAAATTAATTTTATTAAAAAAATATTATTACATGTTAATAACCTTAACCATTTTATTAAATATATTAAATAGAAAAAGATTGCATTTTTCTTATTTTGCAGAAATGCAGGCGATAATAATAAAACATAACGCATATCTAATACGCGAAATTGCTTTAACCTCAGTTAGTATGTTTTATTCTCACTGTCACTATAAAGCAGCATACAACGAATTTTTTATAAGAAAATTTTTAATATTTAAAATATTAACCTTTCCGTTCATTATTACCATTTTTAATCGTATAATTCAGAATGGATAAAGCAGTGTCCTTAACCAAAGAAGAAATCACTAAAATTAAAGTGTACAAAGGTTTAAGTTTTTCCAATTGGGAAATTGAAAGAAAGATAAATATGGCAAAAATCGTTTCGAGCGCGTTCAATAATTACTGCAGATGGTTCATCTGCCTTAAAAATTAAAAGCAAACTATACGTCAACATTACTAATCGACGAATTCAACAAATTTTGTAGTCTACAAATCGATTTAAATGAAAAAAAAAACACTCCCTTTAACTAAACAGCAAAAACGATGAATTGGAATTTGCCGAAAATCATATTACATGGGACGAAAAATGGAAAAATGTAATATTTTCTACGAAGAAAAAGTTTAATCTTGATGAGCCTGATGGTTTAAAATACTATTGGCATGATATTAAAGGAAAAGAAAAAATAAAAATGAGTAGGAACTTTGGCGGTGAAACAATGATGGTTGGGGTGCATTTTGTTATTCTTCAAAAATGCCAATTACCAAACATCAAAGAATTGTCAACAGACAATTGGATATTCCAACAGGATAATGCAGCCATTCGCAAAGTACGTCAAATAACTGAAAGGCTTCAATAAAAAATATCGAAATTTTGGAATAGCCATCAATATTTCCCGACTCAAATTCAATAGAAAACGTATGGAGGATCTTGTTTGTAAGGTTTATGACGGAGAAAAACAATGAAGTACGATGCAAGAGCTAAAAAATTCAATTAATAGATGTTGGAACGAAATTGCATCAGAAATTTTGCAGAAATTGGTCATTAGTATGAAAAAAAGAGTTCGTGAAGTATTAAAAGGCAAAGGAAATAATATCTGTTCTTAATTTAAATTTAAAACTGATGATGGTTAAAAAATAGGAGAGCGAGGTTAATTCAATTTCGTGCTGGTTTTAGCGATTTTTTTTATAAAATTAATTTTATAATATGTTTATTTTTCTTAAATTGTTTTGGGTTTTATGTGATATCATTTTTGAATGGAAATAAAATTTTGAAAATTTTTTTATACGGCTTTAGATAATTATGTCGGTCTATTATTAGTGTTTTAGGTGGTGAGGTTAATTGAATTTCGCTGGTACTTTATCGAACATAAATTTTTTTAAATTTCATTTTAATATTTTATTTTTATGTAGTGAATACTTATATTATCATTAATTTTGTTTACCCATTGGTTCGAATAAGATTTAAAGAAAACCTAAATTTTAAATGTAAATAATGCAAACCGGCATAAACCTAATAAATTTTACGGAAAATATGCAAATTGTATGCTTAAACGACTAAGGGCTATTCTTAAATTCTTAAATATCTTATGGCAATTTGCAATTGCTTATATTCTGTGACAACTTTTGATATTTCATTTATGCTGGTTTTGGATAACGTAGAGTGACGCTGTACATTTTGTTTTGACATAAATACTTTCCCTGAAGATGTTTTCAGTATAGTACACGAAATTTGGTGAGCTTTATTAAATTATAATTTCTGCGTTGATAATAATCCTCTTTTGTACTTGGCGTCGTACTAAAACAGCACTATAGCTGAGGTCTTCGCCTAAATTTTCAGTTATAAGTTTTTTTTGTGGTTACAACTTGAAATTTGTTTTCTTACAAAGCTATAGGATAACTACTTACGTGACTGTGCAGTGAGTATTTTTTGTTATTTTTTGTAGTTTAAACGATCTTTTTGCTTCTGTTGTTGTTAAGGTTCTTCTACATTACAGTTTAAGAAGTCCGAACCGAGCGAAGTGTATACATTTTAATTCTAAAAAAGGAATATTCAAAAATGTTACGAGTACCTTGTGAGGGAAAATTTAGGAAGGAGTAAATTTATTCGTCCAAAGCTATAACCGCTAGTGTACGACCTTGTTCTAATATAATAATTTAACAAAAACTGTTTTATTATAATTGAACTTGACCGAATATCTCAACTAAAACATCCACTACAGAAAGTATATTTGTACTGTATTATTTGGTGTAAAATAATATATTATAATGATATTGGCTTCGTGCACAACCTAGGGTGACGCCAAACGACCAACTTTGGAGTACTGGGTAAATAAATATTAACTCTAATTTGATCAATAAAAGAATAAACGAATCAATAAGACAACGAAAAATGTACATACATAAAAAATTTCCAAATTATGCGCTGACGTCAAAAAATAAAGTATTGTACGATTCCAATAGTTACACACTACTATATTAGTTTTTACAAATTGGCATTGTAGACTACACCATTACGTTAAAAAAATTTTTTAATGACAACGTAACTTCGCCTCCTTTTGTGCGCTTAATGTTAGGACTTCAAAAGTTCAAGGAGCCTCCCGTCCGTATAAAAAGTTTTACTAGCAGAACACAATTTTAAGAGTGAGGTTTATTTTAAAAGTAGGCTTACAAATAAAATGTAACCTTTACTATTCGAATTGTTTTAAAAAGCTACCTATGTAGATAAAAATTAACAACACATTATTATTTTAAATGGCAAAATGTACACGAATTAATTTATTTTGTAATTGATAAACCTCAGGTTTATATCCTTATTGTTACAATTGATTATATTTCTAACGCTTCTGAAAATTTTTATACTTTAGGAAAATTTCTTGATCCAGCTAGAACAGCTTCATATTATGAAACCACAATGCTTACAATAAAACTTGCAAGCAGGAATAACTGAAAAAATATTTTGTTGCATAAGCTTAAATTTTTACTGTTGAGAGAAAAAAATGTATACTTTATTTAAAAGGATGGTCGATAACTTAGTCACTCAAAAGTGCGGTTGTGAAATATTTTTGCAAGTTTAAACATATTCATTTAAAAATATAAAACATAATTCCAGTAAAAGTACTTTGAACAAAGTATTCGCGTTATTTCTTTTCATTGAAGTATTGTATACAAACCTATTGAGTGAATAGAAATAATTTTGAGCTATAATATAACAAGTGGTATGATTATTCTTCGATGATATCTCGAATTGCAACCGAGCGTAGATTAAACGAGTGTTAAGGACGAATTGAATGGACATTACAACGCTATACAAAATAAAAGATTGGGTATATTCTTAAATTGAAAATGTTACTATGGCAAATATACGTATATGTAATTACTTTTGTAGTCCTTAAAACCTTACGGTTCAAATTATAGTAAATTGGCATAGGTACATCTCAAATTTTCATACTGCATGCTATTAAAATAATAATAATTCGTCAATATAAAATAAGTTCTGAAAATTATACGAAATATGAGATGTAAACGAAACTTCACAAACAAACAGAATGGTTACTCCTGACACTTTGGATCATACATCATTTTTAAGTGCATGACGTGTAACATATTTTTTTGATTGATACTGCATAATATCTTAGATTTACTAGTAACTGTTAATCACTAAGATAGCAAACATAAAAAATTATATACCTAACTACATGCAATTCTTAATTAATACCACTTAAATTTGTCCGCAACTCCAAAGCAGTGCACTTTTAAATTCTACATTTATTATAAGGTTTTAATATTTAACCGCACGTAATAGCTTTAAACATGGTTTGCATGGTTCGAAATACTTCCATACGCATAAATACGTTTTGATTTAATTTTTAGTATTAACAAACCATTGCTAAGTAGCAATAATATCTGAATAAGAAAATCGAGTAGTCAGGTTAGAACTTTTTTATTATTTACTTTGTAGGTAGGTATTATTTAATGAGATGACCCAAGCTGTACAAATTTATTAAATTTTCTTATCCAAAATCACTCCTGCTCGGATTCATTCATTATTTATTTTCATGAGACTCTTGTAATTAATTAATTTTAAATTTAATTATGTAAATTTTCGTATTGTTTTTAATTTTTTATAAATAAATTGGTTGTTTTGTTAAAATTTTATCTCGTGTGGCCTTGGATGGGATATCGCTCGGCCAGTGGTTTACACCTGGTTAACAAATTCGTTTGTGCGTACCTTTAAGCACGGACAAAATCCTCAAAAAATCTTTAAATTTCAAATTCTCTTCACCAATTAAAATAAAACAAAAGCACCAAATTATTTCACTTTTATTTTAATTAATTAAAATTATAAAAATCAAAATCATAAACTAGCGTAGTGGGAATAGCAATCCTTCCGCTAGCTAACGCAACCCGCGTCTGCCTTGTTTCTACAACCTACTCTTCTCTTTTATGTCTTCGGCATACCAACACTTTAGTTTTTCAAACTTAAAATCTTTGTACAGAATGTTTACAAATAAATTATCAACAATAACAAAAACAAACTTCAAAATAATTTTTAAAATAAAGAAAATATGATTCTTTACGTTTCGAAAACGAGATTTTAGCCCCTTAATTTTTTGTTGTAAACGCGAAGTGTTTACGAGTAAAAATGATCAAGTTGTCGTGCTTTGACAAATAAAATTTTAAATACTTTCTAAAATAAACAATAATTACACAAATAAAATCAAATTTTCTTATACAATCATTAATCAAAATCAAAAATAAAATCTCTTCCGTTGTTAAATAAATGTTTTCAAATTAAATCTCAAATCAAACTTTCAAATTAAATCAAAATAATGTTTAAATAATATTTTATAAATAAATTCATCAACTCAAAACCTTCAATTAAATCAAAATAATCATATAATGTTTTTCATATCAAAATCATAAGTTAAATCAAATATCGAAATTTTCATAATATCAAGATAATAATCAAATATTTTATAAACCAAATTCATATTCAAATGTTTTTATAAATAATCACCAAATTTTCCGAGTTCTCGTTCTGCTTTTATTTTCTTCTCTGGTACTTCCACAAATAAATTTTCTCTCTTGATATCCACATCTGCGGCATCGCTCTCGGGCATCCTCTACTCTTCCATATTTTCACATTCCTCTCAGGTCCATTGTTAATTTTCCTACCAGTTGATCTTATTGAATTTTTCTTTGTCTTTTATTCTTCAATTTTTGTTATTTCATTTCTTCTTGTTTAATTCTAAAATTTTCATTTTCTTGACCAATTTTTGTTTTTTCTGTTGTAACCGTCAATTTATTTTCTTTAATTTCCAAACTTTTCCTTTTATTTTCTTGATCTGGTTTCTGTTTTTCACATTGCAGCGTTTTAAATTTTTCATTATCTTAAATATTTTATGTGGAACAAACGACCTAATAATTTTAAACTTTTCTTCCTTCTTATTCATCACTTTATTAATTTTCATTTTATTAACCTTTATTCTTCTTCTTTAAAACTTTTCCATCATTTGCGTTTTCTCCACTTTTTAGTATTGAGTCTAATTTTATTTTTTTACTACCCGCATTAATCTTCTCTTCTACTTCCCTTCTTATTTTTTTGCTATTTTGTATTATTTTATTTATTCTTTTATTTAATTTTTCATAGTTTTTATCGATTTTTTCTAATTGACTCGTATTTTTATCTATTTTGTCATTTATATTTTTGCTCTTAACAAATTTTATTATTTCTAATCTCAGGGTCTAAATTGCGGGTTCAAATTTCGAGTCCCACGTTGTTTGTGCCATTTAATGAGATGACCCGAGCTGTACAAATTTATTAAATTTCCTTAATCCAAAATCACTCCTGCTCGGATTTATTTATTATTTATTTTCATGAGACTCTTGTAATTGATTTTAAATTTAATCAGTTGTTCACACCTGATTAACAAATTCGTTTGTGCATATCTTTATGCACTGACAAAATTTTCACAAAATCTTCAAATTCCAAATTTTTTATCATTGTGCACTTCACCAATTAAAATAATACAAAATCACAACCATCGATTCAAATTAATTCACTTTTATTTTAATTAATTAAAATTATAAAAATCAAAATTATAAACTAGCGTAGCGGGAATAACAATCTTTCCGCTACCTTACGCAACACGCGTCTGCATTGTTTCTACAACTTACTTTCCTCTTTTATGCTTTCGGCACGGATAACAACACTTAATTTTTCAAATATAAAATCTTTGTACATAGTATTTACAAATAAATTATCAATAATAACAAAAACAAACTTCAAAATAATTTTTAAAATAAACAAAATATGATTCTTTACGTTTCGAAACACGACAATATATTTAGTTAGGATGTGTTAATCTGCTTTATAATTTTTTTTATAAACATTGAGAAATGTTTTAAACCTTGTTGAATGACCATAAAGTTGGCAAGACTATAGCTATAACAAAGTTATGCTGATGGAAAAAAACTAAATAGATATAAAATATAAATAAAAAAATAAACCTTAAAACATCTAAAATTATTTCCAATATATTGTTCAAGTACTCTCCAATTGCCTATGCCTTGATAATATTTCAATATTGGAAATACTAGCAATCAGACAAAATTGTATACCAATTGTGTATAGTAGTGTTGCCAAGAACCGATTGTATAAACCTTGGATCAATGTTAACCCAGAGTTAACTAAGTTTTTAGTCGCTCTAATTGGATAAACAGTGAGTTAACCCTGAGTAAACTTTGACTCGAGCTTTATAGAAAGTTTGTTCCCAAGATGCAATTGAGATTTTCTACAGATCATTAATACATCTTCCTGAGCTTTTTTAGTTCTCCTAAAGTCGGCCTTCTATTCATGTAGTATATGATACCAAGATATCTTTTATCATTAGCTCTTGAAGCAAAATGCACTTGTCCAATTTTACAGGTGGACTTCACACAAGTAGATCCTTTGAAGTTTTCTCTTAATCAGCAAATACAACTCACTTTGAATCTAGTCTAGATATCGATGTGTATAATCAATTTATGATGCAAGATAGCTGTATCGTTTGTTGTTATTCTTATGGTTAATAAGGGAAGAATACTAAAAATAGAATATTGAATCGACCTATTAGATGGACCTTCACTTGGTAGGATTTGAAGTTTAAGGTTCATAACATGGTTAAAAAAAGTCAATATTTAAATATTGACTAAATTAGTGCGTCTCTGGATGGGAACTTTTTAAAAGAATTCATATACAAAAAACATAGAGACCTAGAGAATAATACGTTTTCAAGAATTTTTTAAGAATTGTAAATAAAGGGATTACTAAAAATGTTAGTACAAATAATAAAGTAGCTTAATTTGAGTTCTCTGATAAAATCGTCAAGTTTTGTGTTTGTTCAGTCAGTTCCCTCTAATAAGTTAAAATTCTTAGAAGTTTTACATTTCAAATTTATAGATTTTCGAGAATTAGATGTTCCTTGTTTAAATTAATGGATGGTTAAACAGCACTACACCAACCACGAAATACATAAAAATTCAAGAAATAATATTTATATATTTTTACTAATTAGAGCACGACGAAATAAGTTTTCGCTATAAAAAAAGACCCCTGAGTATGCAGACATTTTTATTAAAGAAACTGATATTTTTATCATACATATTATACAATATTTTTTGTGCTGACAGCGGCTTGTAATAAGGTTTTTTTTGCTAATAATAAAAAATTGTTAATTACAACATTCTGAAAATGTGTACAGAAATTTCTGTTAACATTAACAAATATGGCCGTGGATCAACAAAGGTATGCGGACATTTTCTGGAAAACAGTTTTTCGTAATTGGTATTCAACAGTTTACCTCTCGTCAAAATTTAAAAGGAAATTTATAAACAGGAGTTTTTTATTTCTTGTTTGGTAAAGTAAATTTAGGTGCATACTTACGAATCACCAATTCTCGCTGTTATTAAATTAAAAGTTGATAAACCGAGCTTTGAATACAATATGGAATATAACCCTCGAGTCAAAAGCATTTGGATCCAAATAATTTCATTATTATTTCGCATTTACTTCAGCAGCTTAAATTTAAATACTGCATGTTTACTATAGACAACGTACATAAACTACATTTTATAGAACTTCTTTCAGATTTACAAAATTTCCTACAACCAATTGAAATTAAACTTTTAGTTATGTATTTTGTTTTGCTCTTATTTTATGTTTACGAGTTGCCATCATCAATCTAAATGGATGTTGTGGCTAGATAAACATAATTATTATAATTTATGGTGCTTTTATAAAATTCAAATGAAGTAATCAAAAAAATTAGCAACTTGAAGCGTAAATTTGAGAAACATAAAAATCATTTACGATTAAAAATATAATAATAAAATGTTGCCGGCCGCTAATGAGTGGTAAGAAATCATGCGTTAAGCTGAGGGCTGTAATTGTATGCTTAGAAACTGTTTTTCAAATTGAAGTTGACAGAGTAAACAGCAGTGTTACTTAAGTTGTGTGTTGGTGTTGCATTAGCTAAAGGCAGTCTTATTGACCGACCACATGGTCAACGATAAGGTCACTCACCCACTGCATCAATAATCTCTTGCATACAGAAGTAACCATATTTTACCAAACAGAAACACAGATATTATTGCAACTTGCATATAACTTGTTGTCTCGTTCATCTTGCATTGCTCATAAACCAAAGCACCATAATTAATAATTTTTGTAAAAAATTATGTCCAAACGATGAAAATTCTCATATTAATACCTTTCAATAGGTTCAAAACATTCAAAAAAAGTGTTTCTGGTATTTAATCAAATTAAAGATGAATTTCGGTCAAGAATTTTTAAATTGCAAAGTGTATCCTGGATATACCAAAGGATAGGTAAGGTAGTAAAAGGATATACTACATTTGAAATTCGAATTAGTCGTTCTCTAATTTTATGCATAGGATTATTTTTTCCCAATAATAATTTCAGAGATGTTTTGAAGTATTTTAGCACTGTAGGCTTTTCAAAAGCGTTTCATTTTTTGAAATATTATTGTAATTTTTCGTTCCAAAGAAAACTCTCCAAATACGTCAAAATCAAATTGAAAGTAAAGAACATTTTAGATATTTTTGGTTGAATCCTAAATAACGCCGAGAGCAAATTTTTGATGTTTCAAAGTAAAACCGTTTAGCTCAGAATTTTCACTTATGATGCCACTTATGATTTCACGTAGCGTCGCCGTCGATAAATAGTTTTTGTGAGACGATTTATTAAAATTAACAAAAATTTAATTTAATGCTGATATCGTTAACCTCTGTTTTGCCTTGTTTCTATCTATGAAGAACATTTTTTGAGAAATAACAATCGAATATCCAAATTTTAAACATTTACTTACGTAAAACGAAATCATTGAACTTTTAATGGTATATATTATTTAGACGTCCCTTACCGTTTAAAATATTTAGGACGAAATTCATCCCCATTTTGAGCTTGCAGTTAGATGAATGGCAATGACCCAATAAAATAAACAAATGTTTATTTTAAAACTGTTTATTGGAAAAATAATTCAAATTAAAGTCTAAACAATTCATATCGCCTTCAAATATAAAACAAAAAACACAATTTTAAAAAGAGGCAAATGAAGAAGAAATACAATTTGTAGGATAAATACAGAATTAAATTCGCAGCTTTCTTTGATGAGTTAAACGAGATTACGGAACTCTCATAGAGGGTGATATCAAGGTTTGATGAAGGAACCATAGAAGCAATTTAATGAACTTGAATCAAATTCATCGACAACTTCGTTTAACGCTTCAAAAAGATTAGAACCATAAAAATATAAAATGAAACATTTTGTAAATAGCGCCCATGTTTTCAACTCAAAATTACGTGAAAAATATACCTTTGAAGTTGGGCAGATGCTTCCTGAACATTAATTTATTGATAATATCGATTCTGAAAAGGTCAAATAGAAAATTTTATATTATAACGGAGTTCTAAAAATATTACACAATTTTCTTGATTAATTCGTAATTGTGCGAGTTCAAATAAATGGAATTACGACTAATTTGAAGGGTGACTTTAATAAGTACGTTAATAGAGAAAAATTGGCAAGCATAACATTTATTTCAAAATTTTCTCGTATAATGTCATACATTTGTCAAATATTTATAGCGTTTGATTACATAATTTATCAATTGAATTTTAAAATTACCATATTTAAATTAAAATTAAATTTCTATACGATATTGCCCGTTTTACTAGACAATCATTTACGCTTGGGTATTCCAGTTACTACGTTTAACTTGACCGACAGAGCGGCGCCACTTAAGCTACAATGCTTAGCTACTATTGGAGTAATAGTAAACTGTCGTTTACACTCGGGCTGGCTCAGGTATCTCAGTTATGGAAAAATGGGTATTTCAACATAAAATATTATATATTTTTTTATACTTTTACTTACTTTTATACTCTCTTAATTTTAGGCTAAACCATCGAGCCGTTTCTAAGTTCGATGTTTTCAAGCACTGCGTTTGAATTATTTGGAATTATTAAATTATATGGAAATTCACTTGCTAGTTTTTTATGAAGGGGAGACAGTACTGGTACTATATACCACTATTACCTAAGTCTGAAGTAAGAAGACAATGGGTGCTCAAAAATCTGTAGGGAATGCAGAAGTTATGATAAAACGTATTACTAGAAATAGAAAATAACTTAAAAAAGTTTAGAATTTTCTTAAGTATTTATGTGGTATTTAGTAGCATGTGATGTTAAAATAATAAAACTTAATAAAATGTTAAAATAATAAAATTTTAAACTATTAAGTAAATAATACATGCTACGAAGAAAACATAATATTTAACGAAACCAAAATAACAAAAATTCACATTTAACAGGGTTGAACTATGAATTTTTAAATAAACAAGAAAATAGAATTCTGAAAAAATTACGCTATAGAAGTGGTAAAAATTACTTAAAAATAAAAAACAAAAAACAAAAATACCTGTAACATAATATAAAGGCCTCTATTTCACGATTATTATCGCTCATCAGTCATGTTTAACAGTAAAACAGAAGAACACCTTAAGGGATGAAAAATAATTTTTTTTTTGACAAATTCCTGATCATAGCGACAGTCAATTTGCATGCATTATCTAAACTTAAATTTTATTTTGGTTTAACTAAACCACTTGTACCGACCGCCTTATTGATAATAATACCCTACCTACCATTTATAGAGAACACAGTTTGTGCATTGACATTGTAGGTGCTGGATAAAAGTGAAGGCATGTTTGTGTAGCTACACCACTAGCAAACAGTCCCGGACTCCGGAGTTACACTGATAAATGTAACGGGGTTCGGTCAATGAACGTGTATGCTATCGCAGTGAGCATAAATCACTTTCTTTTATTATTTTGCAGCGGCTTTTCTTCCAACTTTTGTTGTTAAAATGGAATTTCCTTTCGAAAGTACTGAAAAGTATTTATCATCAATTTAACAAGTGAACGCCGGGAAAACTTAAGCTTTGCAAATTGAATAATAAGAAGTATTATTACTATTATTGTTATTGCTGGTTTGGAAATTATGTAGTTTATATTTTGGGGATCTTTATGAAAGTCTTCGACAAATTGATAAAATTGAGCATTACTTTCAAGTGCAATAGGAAAATAAGATTTTTTGATAAGTTGTAATTTTCTACGAGGTTTTCAAAGCGTGACAGAGATGAGGAGGAATTATTTATGTTCAAGAGTATTTGTGAAAATACCTTTTTTTACTATATTATGTAAAATATATGGTCTTATGTCCAAAAAATGAATTACAATAAATTACACATTATTCCAAATTTTCTATATTTATACTAGATAGGTTTAATATTATAATGATTATTATTAAGGGAAGCTTTTTTTTATTTATAAAACGTACTTAGAATTTTATTAAGAAGTTAGTAAAGAACTCGAGCCAGCAGCTTAAAATGAAAATTTTATTGCTAATTCGTTCTTTTAATTTATATTGTGATTATATTAAAAGAATTTAATGTCAAATTTTTTTTAATTTAGAAGCTTCATTGTTCAATGAAGAGATAAGGAAGCTTAATTAAAAATTACGGATTAACACTCAACTTAATTAAATTTAAGAAGAGCATACTGTGTAATCCGACAATGCCGATAAAATTAGATTTTTTATCTGTGTACTTATTTGCTACAAAAGACGATTTCATCTTAAATTTTGTAAATTTAATGAATATTATCTGTGTTTCTCAAGCGTTGGCTGATATAATTTGTCGCAATAGTAACTTATAGATTAAAATTGTTCTCTAAATTTGTTACGTAGCACCCTGTAGGTTAATTAAGCCCTGGAAGTAGATAAAAGATCCTAATTTGTTAAGCTCACTTCAACTCCAAAAGGTTAATGGACCCTTGACGCCAATTAAATTAACATAGGTTTGTATTATTGGACCCATATTTAACATTTTTCTTTTTTTATAGTTCCAAATATTTGAATAAGAATATTAAATATGTAACTTATTTATGTACTTCAATCGTTTAAGGGGATAAAACTGAAATTATAAGATCAATGCAAAGAAATGTGGGCCAAAAAATTTTTCTGCTACACTATATATTGGCGATTGACCCCAAAAATTCAAGACAGTTCTCTAAAGTACAGAAAAAAACACCAGACAATTCTCAAAGCAAATGTTGGCGTCTTTTCAGACGATAGCTTTGCCGTGATCTCATTTTATATTACTAGTTTTCTTGTCGAATAAATTTGTTTTGCCCCAATTCTCCAAAAAATTAATAGTTTTATATTTTTCGCGTCAAAAAACATTATAAAATACTTCAGAATTATATAAAATAATAACAATCATTAAATTTATAAATATTTTTCAAATTGATTAATTTAAGCAATGATAACAATTTACCAGATTCTACAATAATATAAATTTAAATTGTAATTTAAAATGAAAGTTGAAAATATTTATACATCATTGTAAACATTGTAGAAAAAAAAATTAGAGAAATAAATTCATTGCAGTGCACAATGAAGGTAAATTACAATAGGCTGGAAATTTCACTAGAGAAAAAATTGAAAAAAACATTTAAAAGAAATGAATTCAAAATATTTGCTAGTTGTTCAGTAGTTTTTCCAGTAGGTAGGAAAAGTAATTACTTTCCCATTAACATGGCAGAGGAAACTATACAGTAGAAACCAGATTATCCGAGGGTTGAACGTTGGTTATCTGATCTTTCGCGTTAACCGAGCCGAACCTTAAAATAATCTTCGTATTATTCGATGCACCAGTATAATCCTGCCGACTACCTAATCTTTTCTTGCATATGTAACCTCCACATTTTGTCTTTGTCTTAATTATGATTTGATTATTCGATGCATCTTTTTCTCCATCCCCCTCTATTTCGAAAGATATCAATAGTTTGATATGATTTTTTTGAAATTATGATGACCATATGTGTGGTTTTAAGTAAAAATTATTTTATATAGGAATACAATATTTTTGGTTAGTAAGCCTTTGTATCTTATAATTAGTCAATATATAAATTATATCTATTTAACATTTTTAATTTTATAGACATACAACATACATAAAATTAAAATATAGCAAACAGTATTTCGTATATAACAAATATTAATTCTATAGATCAAATAGTTTCCAATTTTAATTATTTATCGTTGTTTTATTATTATTATTTTATTTTATGGTGATTATTTTTCCAACATAATTTAAATTTTTTTGAACTCGGGGAATCCGACTGTCTAATAAATAAAGCATTGCGATGCTAATGCTGGTGTTGTTGCAATTAAAATTTGCACGTTGCTTCCTTTATGAATAATTACTTTCGAGTGATTGCAAACGATGGTTTACTCACATTATAATATTACGACAATCTAATTCGATGACTACCTTGTTTGGTGTTGGAGTCGCTGATATCAAAAGTACTCGCAACCAACACAGCCTGGAGCTAATTCGACGTTGATTTTTTAAATTTCTCTTTATTTATATTATAATTTTTTATAATTATTATATTAATTCTTAATTTATGGTGATCATTTTTCCAAAATATTATAAATTTTTTTGGACTCGGGGAATCCGACTGTCTAAATAAATAAAGCATTACGATGCTTCATGCAGGTGTTGTTGCAATGCAAAATTTGCACGTTGCTTCTTTTATCAATAATTGCTTTCGAATGATTGCAAACAATGGTTTACTCACAATATAACATTACAACAATCTCATTCGGTAGGTAACTACTCTTTTTGGTGTTGGAGTCATCAATATCAAAAGACCTGTCAACTAACATATCCTGGAGCGTTGATTCGACCTTGATTAACTAAATTTTTACAGGAAGTATGTATACTGCAATTGAAATTTTTGGCTGACATATGGATGCTGAAATGTTTGAACTTGCGCGAATTTGGTAAATAAAGTGAAGAAAATAGGAAGTGACAACAAAAAGCTTGAATCCGTAACAATCTAAAGAGCATCAATTTGTATATCCTGAAGGTAATGCTGATGCACAACACCAAGTGTAGCGTAAATCGCAAGGGGTCAATCACTTCGAATTTTTCATTCCACATACTTTACGGAGACTTTAGAGATTTTGTTAGAGATTTTATAAATATTGCACAAAACGTGACAAACTTTATAAAGATTGCAAGACTTCATGAGACTGCACGAAGATTTCATGTAAATTCAATTTTTCTCGTTCCACGGATTTCATTTAATGATCATCCTCCTGGTAAATCGGCAGACGTTTGCGTCAAGGGGCATGACTGGTGAGGACTTACAATAGCGAATAACAGGGACAGGGGGCCAAGGACCTTCTTATTGTGAAGGTGTCGATCTGTTTGTCAGAATTTTGTACAGAAAAGTAACCAAGTTCGTCTAGATAAGAAATTTTATTCGGGAAAAACTAATATAAAACTCAATTAAAGGTAACAAACGGCTAGAGGAGAACGAAAATAATCAGGAAATGGCCACTAAGTCGTCAACAAAATGTAGGGAGAGTCAAAAGGATCTCGGTAATCCAATTAGGCGCATCACTAGTGATACTAGCTAATACTAGTCAAACGCTCGTGTAATATCGGTAATTCTAACTGAACTATTGACTAATGATAAAAATTCTGTTATTGGAAACTTGCCCAGTGAATAAATCTATACAAAAATATGTCTTATTACCATTGGGCAATACCGGTATTGTAAATTCTATTAGTCAACTAATAATTTGATAAAACATGAAAATTATAAAATATAAAGTATGAAGCAATTCAAACCTTAACGTATCAAAACGGCCGTATTTTAACAAATCATTAATTGATAGATTGAATAATTTAATAGCCTCCTTTATTTAATTCAATAAAATTCTAATAGCCGGTGTTTAGGCCGTTTTATTTATTGGTTGGTTTTTATCATTTTTAAAGTTTAAGTGAAAAAATAGGAATATTTTATAAGAAAAAAGATTTTATTAAAAAGAGAAAGAAAAAATTCAGATTATTTTTTTTATATTAGGTAAACAGAGTACATTTAAAGTTAAAACGTTAAAATCACAAGCTAGTATTTTCATTAAGTAGTATACCCAAAGCTAATTTGCATTTTATAACATTAAATTTATTCTTATTATATCGTTATATCGTTTGACTTCAAATAATAACCAATATTTGTTTTTATAGTAAATCAGCGTATGATAAATTTACGTTATTGTTTATACTAAGAATAAAAATGTAATATAAAATAACATGGCGATTAATATCTCAAGTCTTCAGACAAACATCTTAATTTAATACAATGTATCTACCACACACATACATTTTAACTGTACTGTTAATTCTAAATAACTTTTCAAACTCACTCACCATCAATTATTCAATTAGTATCTTTTGTGCGTGAACCAAATTTTCTATTTTTTTCTAAAATAAATCTGTAACCAGAAAAAAATAGCGAAATCTACTTATGCGTTTAATTTAAGTTAAGTAAAAGTTGAACAAATGTTAAAATTAAAGTTAATTAAATTTAAGTAAAATTATCTTGTTTGGAATTTAAAAAAAATGTAGCGTAGATTTTTACTGAACAATGCTATTTTTAGAATTAATTAATTTTTAAAAATATTAATTAAAACGGGACATTTTGACAACTGTGAAAACGTTGATTTAATAAAATTATGTTAAAAGGAAAAGTTTTCTAGACCTCAAAATACATACCAGGTGACCGGCCAAGGAACTGAACATAGGGAAATAACATGGGATATTGATTTTTTCTTAAATTCTTACTTCCCATTATAACGGATAAGAATGATAGAGCTATAAAATTAAAGAGATTTTTATTCTGCGTCTAAAGATATCCAACACTTGATATTTTATTCTTTAATTATTATTGTTAAGAACTCAACAGTAAAATTAAGAAACACAACTTTTAAAAAATATTTAAAAAAATATCTTATCCGTTATAATGGGAAGCAAGAATTTAGAAAAAATCAATATCCCATGTTAATTCCCTATGTTCGATTCCTTGGCCGGTCACCCGTTATAATATAACGGGTGAAGCTTTTTCAATTTTTCTTTTTTTTTTTGCTTTTTCAATATATATATATATATATTATACCGAGTTGATTCTGGAACGTACTGTATATTATGTTTATTAAAACTGGAAGTTTTTGTAGGCTTCTATTTGTCGCTCGCCACCACATCGATTTTTGTTGTTTCTGAAATTAATGGCAGAGTTATTTACTATTCAAATCATGAAAGTAGTTATATCAACAGTTAATTCAGTACACGTTGCTTTTCAATTGTTGAGTGGTCGGTCGTTCGAGTATTATCTCTAAGTTACAGGAACGCATTTCCTATCCTCATATTATTTGATTTGCTCAGTATGTCTCTTCATTTGCACACTACACTGGATTTCATTTCTCCATACAATATCAAGGTTTTCTGTGGAAAAATTTATACCAGCACTACTAAATATTCTTAGAATTTGCTTTTTCTTCAGGTTCTTTTAATGCCTTTGTTTTCTACTGTAAATTAAATTAATGTAGTATTATTTCAAAGGACGACTGCGCATTGTAAACATAAGGAATCCTATTGATTATAGTATTGTGCTTGGTGCAGTATAAGGCTGTAGTCAAGGAAATGAGTATGTAAACAAGCTTTTAGAAATAATATAAGTACTCGTACCTATCGTAAATTCACGTAATTAATTATATAGGAAATTGTGACGTTTCAGAATTTTTAGCTGCTCTATGACAATGGAAAATAATTTATATTTAAAAATGGTAGATTTGTACAAACGATTTCTCCTTTTCATTTTAATAAAACCGAACTGATTTCCATTTTTATTTAAATCTAAAATATTGAGAACGAATCATTTATTTTATAAACGAATTTTTTTTATATAATTTATTATTTTATATTTAGGTCTAAATAATGTGTTCTTGTTGTCACAAATATTTAAATGGAAAAATATCTTCTAAGGAATTATTTTATTTTGCCAGTTGTTTTTGTTTCTCTTGCCAAAAAGCCTTTTTCAGGACAGGGCTGTTCCATGCCAAGTACGATCGTGATAGTTCTTCACCGTTTCGAAGCTATCATAACGTCAACATGCACGTACCAATGTAATATGCATATGCATAAAAACTTTTCTCATTTGGCCATACTCCAGTAACTGACGGCAATATTTCATTATATTCTAAAGTTAAGTGCCATTCTCGTAACAGTTTGTCCTAGATATGTTTTGGTACAATCTTTGCCATTAATTTTGTCAACACTGTTACTTTATATTTTATTTGCTGTAAAAACAATCCGTTATTCCCGAATTTGATTTTTACGATTGTCGTCCACCATAATTCTTTGCCTTTACAACTTGAATCGAACTACTACTGGTAGTAGGAATCACCACATCAAAATCTAATTTTGGTTTGATTGATTTTTTGTACATTAATAAATTTTGTTGTGAAATTCTAATTAAACCGGTAATGTTAGTTTAGTTAACTACGTATAATGAGAACAGTAGAATTTAATTTGTGAGGCATTTAAATAAGGGGAATTAGATAGCAAATCAATTTAATTGATTTTGTCGTGAGTGTGATTTGATGTAGATGTATTATATTGGTATTGCTTTCGTAATGATGTGACATGCTTACTTACATCTCACTAGGAATAATTTCTTAGTACTATTTAATGTCGAACTTTACCCACAATCCGAATTAAATTAATTTAACTGTTCGATATATAGTACATAGACATATCGTCAGTAATAAATTAGTTACCACATTAGGGAGATTTTTATTTAAAATTTAATGAGGAATTATTTATTATACGTGAGTTTACACGTTTAGTTCTGATAACTCGAGGATTTGTGGTTTTTCTCTATTAGGAGATTTTCACGAAAATGCACGTTTTAGATTATCATGCACGAATAAAATAGAAGTGGTTGCCTGAATTATCCTCGATTTAAAGTGCCGAGCTATAATACACAGGGTAATCCTGAAGGTGTTTCAAGTAGTAACTGTACTTACGTTACATACTACTTTATTCACTTAGCTAAAATATAAAAACAGTGTTTTTGACACAACTATGACCACTGCTACCGTATTCATCATGTTCTAATTTAGAATACATTACGGTATAATTTACCTTGTAAAGTAAAAAACCAGACACATGGTCAGACCTTAAAAACAACTTGGGAAGCTACATTCATTTGCACCAAATGCAATTAATTGCAAAAACCTTTTAAACCACATAGAGTATGCTTTGTTTTCTGTGGCTTAACATGGGGATCTCGTATATTACAGAGCTACAATTCAGTCAACTACAAAATAAAATGAAATTAAAAACATTCAATCTGCTACAGGAAATAGAAGTAGAAACAAAATTTTAAAATTTTAAAATTTTGTTTTGAAAATAACAATTCATTTATTAATAACACAAAGTATGTAAAACTTCCTGGCAGAGGCTCAATTTTTTTTTGCCGCTAATCATTTTTTGATTAGAACTTTAGCGCGCGAAATAAAGAAATTCGTAAAAATTCGATTAATAATTATTGTAATAATTGGCATAAATTACAAATAGACCATTTAATTTTTGAAGATTATTTAAAATTTTCGTCAAAACGGCCAAAAACTGCAACCGTATAATCCATTGGCAGTTTTCCATAAGATTAACCCCGCCGATGGTGTGCTTTTATTTTATTAAAGTAATTTTTGGCATAATTTGCACTCAAAAATGGCAGATTTAGAAGATACAGAACTCGGAGTACATTTAAAAATTAAAAACTTTTCCTGAGACCGACCAAATTTGAAAATTATAGATCTATAAATACGCAGATCCTTGTTTTTAAATTAAATTTGGCTATAATTAACGGATTTCTATTTTAAATAAATTTATAGCGATGCTGCAATCCAACGGACCACACCCCACTAAACCGAGTGCCGTATGAAATACACGGACAGTCAACACAATGCGAATTCTAACGACTCTACGTGAAAAATCAATATTTCAAATTTTAAGGAAAAATCATGTAGATTCTTTGTTTATTCGCTTCATTCTTTTTTCAAATTCTGCAAGAATTGTTAGTGTATCTATAAAAACCTGTGGGCTCAATTAGCGTGCTACACTCGATATGAGTTTAACATTTTTGACACTACAGCTGCTTACTGTTTTAGAACAATTTATTTTTGGATACTTCGCTACTATGATATCTTCCTACTGTAGAAAATTCTGTGCATTTTGCGAATTACAGTATTTCGGTATATCCCAATCTTGCTTGTACTTTCTCAGCCGTAGAATTTCTTATGCCGAGGGATAAATCGCAGACCAAAATCGCCAGCATCTATTCTTTTTTTTTGTTTCAAATTGCTATAATTCCTGCAGTTAATTCCATTGCAATTCTTAGATCTTGTATGGACCAAAATTTCTCTGCAGTTTAGCTCTCAGATTATGTACATTTACGGTTTTCTTCGCCTGGCATTCATTAACCTTTCGGGGGTCGCATGTCTTTTTTTAACGCTACTGGTCGCATGCACCTCACAGGATGTCTGTGTTTATATAGGGTTTTAATTTTTTTTTTCAGAATAAGGAACAATAAATAATAATCTATACGAATATAATAATTATATAAAAACAAAAATTCTAAATTTTTTTCTTTTTAATTACTTTTTTTTATTTATTATAATATAGCATATACATTGGGAAAATGGTTGAGAATTGCGGTCAAATAAAACAATATAATTGTCCAACGTTTCGGGATCTTTACTGTCCCATTTTCAAGGCTATACATATTTCTGTATTTTAATTTCATTTTGTTTTTTGTATATTGCGGTGTTTCAAACTGATTTGGGCACGCCCTATGCATTTTTGTAAAATTATTGTATTAATTGTTAAGTTGTAACATTGTGGAATTTGCTAGGTGGGGACCGATCACTTTGATGCAATGCCTTTTGCCAAAAAATGGCCGACGTGATGTATGAATAATTATGAAGTCCGAATAATTTTTGAGAAGTTTTATAGTTTTTGAAATATAAGTGATTTATTTAATTGAATATTGTTTTATTAAGATTTATGGATGGATTAGTTGATTTTCAAGAAAGTTTGAACGATTTTTGGAAGATATAAATTGAACGGAAGAAAGCTACTTGATTAAAGATGGAAATAGATAAAGTTTAAGAATTACTTCATTTAATTGAAAAATGAAGTAAATGTTAAAAATTTTAAATTTTCATATTGGAAGTTATTGAAGCTAATACAAATTTATTTGATAAGCGGGCTGATGCGATACGGCTATCGTTGCATTTAACATTACCATTTTTGAATATTTTATATTAAAACAAAATTAAAGTTTAACGAATTATTTTTGATAAGAAGATTTATTAAAAAAAAATTAAATAATTTTGCAATTTGCTTGCGGATTTGAACCCACTTTTGACCCTGAGATTGGAACTGAAATTAAAATTGAAAATTTGTAAAGAAGATAAAGACAAAACCGAGAAATTGAGACAGAAGCTAAAATCTTGGTCTCGGGCGAATAAATTCGTCACCAAAACATAGCAATATATATATATAGCCTTGAAAATGCGACAGTAAAGATCCCGAAACGTCGGACAATTATATTGTTTTATTTGACCGCAATTCTCAACCATTTTCCCAATATATATTTATGGAAGGTCAACAATCATCACACTATTTTAATCCTCACAGAAACATGCGACCTCCGTAGGGTTAATTTTGTTAAAATTTGTTAATTTTTTTATGTTTTTTAAAAAGTTGAAAAGGTCATGTTCGGGAACATGGCATGACACATTGTCGCGGGATACATTTTTACCCGGGAATACCGTTCAGGTCACATTACAGGTGACAGGTACACATTTTCAGGTCACATTACTATTTTCGTCCTTATAATTTTCTTATTATGCTAGAAATCTAATAATTAACTAACTATAGGATTTTTTGCAATATTTTCTTTTTTTTTGGGGCGTTGATGACGTTTTTCTTATGTATGTGATGTGTGCGCGAAGTAGTATCACCTACATGTACTTAACCTGGGTTTCAAACCACGAAAATGTAATACACTTTATTTTGACAGAACAAAATATTTGTCTTGATTGACCATTTTTTATATTCTTTTTTCAAATCGGATTTTCCGCTGTTTAGCTGTTTCCGTAGCCCTGTACTCGGTGCTTTTATTGTTTTTTGGTCCGTAATGCTTAGTCCAAGACGGTCGGCTCAGTAGAAATACATCATATTACTATTACGTCATATTAAACCAATAAAGAGAGGTTTTTAGTAAAACTAAGTAAAAATTTGTCTGTCGTCCGAAAATCAACTAAATTTCGAAGCAAACAGCTTTAAATTTTTATAATTATTTTTTATATAATTATGTAAAAAAATATTCTTTAAAAAATTAATTTTTGTTAAATAAAATTAATCTTTAATTAAGTTAAAAAGATTATAGAAAAAATTACTGTAAGAATACCCATACTTATTAGACGGTACTTAGCTTCAATAGTGGTTTTCAAGTAAAGATCGATATAAACACTTGAGAACTACGTAAGTATGAGATCGAGCGAAATATCGACTATAAGTACGGGCTTCTTCTTAAAATTCTAAAAAATACTGTAGGTAATAAAGTAAAGTTATACAGAACAGGACAAAAACACATCTAACAAATGAATGACTTCATATCATGGTACTACGGTTACTACGACGCAAAAGTTGCTAAAAAGTTTTATTTAACATAGTTTCATTAGTTAAAATTTAATATCTAAAATCTAACTGGAAAAGTGTCGTCATAATTTAATATATAATTATTCTGGCAAAATTTGTTTAAATTTCAAGAAGTTTATTGGAATTTTAGAAATGGCATAAAAGAATTATGATTGATTTCTCTGTTTTGAGGTTTCTAGGTCTAAAATTGCTATTTCCAAAATAGGTCAAATTTTATTCCCACTTTACTTCATAAACTAATAGGAACTTTGAAACCAAGTATTATATTTAATATCATAATATGAGATTAAGAGCTGATTAGATTTTAACATATTTTTTTGTACATATTTGAAATTTTTGAAATTTGCATTATAGCTTTAAAATGCATTTTTTTTATGGTTTTTAATATTTATTTCAATACCTTGTAGTGAATCTCATTGCCCCTCGCTCATCGCTAGTAAGCTGGTTGTTTTAAGGCAAGATTTTGATTTTTTTTACACAAATATAAACATAACTTATTTAAACTTTCTGGACAACTTTTTTCAGTAAACATAAATTATATCGAACGTAAAATATATCGAAATATTATGTATCATGATTATGGTGTTTAATATGCAACTGTTTAACTCGTATTTATTGGGTTTTAAAATTAAAATAATTTTTTTTTAAATTAACCAAAAGTATTTTCAAAGAAAATATACTAATCCTCAAATAAAAAGGCCCGCACTCTTCTCGTATATTAATCTAATAATGCGGGAAGAGTGTAGCCTTTTTAACTTGGCAATACAACATGTACACTTATTAGTTAAACTCGTCACATGGTTATAATTTTAATAGTATCTACTTTTAGAAAATCTATATTTAATATTATACTGTATTAATATTATTTATTTGTTTCAGGTGGGTATTACTACAAATGCAATAGTTATAAATATTTTGTTTGGGGTATGTATAGTAAACTATATTAATTATTGTATAACAAATGTGGATTATAGTTTATATCGATTGAAGAAGGTAGAGGTTGATTCTAACTTACTAAGGTAACTAATATACAATAGTTGGTGTTGAGATCTGGGATTTGGGATCCGTACTATAGAGACATTAGTTCGATTTTAGTTGCTGTCAAGTTACTGGTGTTTATGTGCCGTGGTTTGAATTCCATGGAAAGTAGTTGGTCGTTGTTTATTTTAAATAAGTCAGTAAGTAACGACTGCTGTTATGTAATTCGGCTGACTAGTTTATCTGTAATTCAAAAACGGTTTATTCGTAAATGTTACAATATCAGATCCTACCAGTGTGGGAATAAACTTGAAGTCTTTGTGGACAGTCATTTAGCCTGAATTTATTTAGGCTATGCTATTTTAACAATATAATTAAGTGTGAAAAGCACAAGCTTTTAGTTTTTGTGGTTTGCATTAAATTGTTATTTTTTCTACTATCCCCTTAATGGTCGTAAACCCTGGTGGATTAGTATAACATTATATTTAAATCATTTTGGATAGATTTAAAATTAAGTTTGTAGGTATAGGCAATGTTATATTGAAAATACATTTGTAGTTTTTTTCTGCCGTTTCTTATGTAATATTTATTTAGTTTAGTATTTTAAAGTAAAAAATACACTCAATCGAATTTGCGTAAAGTTTGTCAAAATATATTGTTGAATGAGTACAGTGTTCTAGTCTGCGTGCAAAGCCCCCACATTCGTTATGCTGATTCAATGCTAAATTGCACAATGCGACTGATTTCTGAAGTAATAAAATCTGCACCCTTACTTGGCTTCTAGTTCTTGCTCACATAGCTTTAAAAAAAATTAGATTCAACAGTGTACCAGTATATTTCGATATCTGTAATAGAAGATCAAATATCTAATTTACAGAAATGCTTTTTGGAATATCATAGATAGTATTAAAAATTATGTAGGCAGTATCGGAAGAAGTAGGGTTAGAGGCAAAATATAAAATATTTGTTGGAAATAGAAAAATAGGTATTTTCGGACCAGGTTGGATTTGAAGAATTTAGCCCGCATATAAATGCGGACTAATTAATATATTCTTATGTAACTTATTAAGTTTTTATCCCGATATAATGGAATTACTTATTTATAGCTATTACTTTATGTTTTTACATATTACTGAAAGAATAAATATAAATTTGAAAAATTATTACTTCTGAATTGTAACAATTAAAAAGATAACCTCGTTTAAAATTCGATATGAGTTTGCGTGAAGAGTTTACTTTCAATTACATGTTCGTGTTTATTATATTTAAATTATACATGCAATGTATTTGCGTGTACGTCTATGTAGGTATATCCCTGTTACTAAGAACGCGCTCAATTTCAAGTTTTAAACTTCATTTATTTTTAAAAGTACCTTTTGAAAAGAACAATAAAGCACAAAGAATAATCTCGTTATTCATATTATGCACTTTATACTGGAGTTAGTTGTGTGTCATTATTTCACTTTGTATTCAGATATCCTTTTGTACTAAATTCTTTTTATTATCACATCAGATAGGTTACGTGTTATTTTTAAAGCAAATTACATATGCCATTTCCTTGTATTGCTTTATAAAGCAGTTTACGATTTTCAGGTTTTGATTTCGGAAACAAATTATTAGCTTGTGAAAATTACCGAATCAAAAGTTAACAAGCTAAGTAAACATAATAAATTTAAATTTAATCCCGAAGTTAAAACAACAATTGTTCGCCGTTTTCTTATGTTTTTATTTGTAAAATAAAAGGTCTGATTATAATTTAAAATAATAGGTTGAGGTGGTAAGGAAAAACCACCAAACCGTAACGTAAAATAAGAAAAACATAATACAGTTAACTGCTGTTACTTAGCTGTATTCGTTTAGTTCATTACTTTATAATTTTCTGGCCATATTTAACATTTGATTATTCTTCTCTGTTTAGTTAAACAAAAACAGAAAAATATCAATTTGATGAATATTTAGTATTCGTATATTATATTTATATTTTTTTATAAAATTAATTTTTACATGTTACATGAAGAATAATTTAATTCATAACTTACATAAAATTGTTCAAAAACTATTTAAATGAATGATATAGCTTGCTACATAACTGTTAACTTTTATGTTTCCATTTTCGGAATCTCATCAGGCAAACCTGGAAAAATAATTAAAATGATTGAGAAGTTATGCTATTAAATTCAAAATTCAAACTTGATTAAAAGTCAAATTTATTTGACTTTTGTAAAAACAAATATTATACATACTTGAAGCTAAAATGAATAAATAAACTTATTTTGAATTAAATTATTCTTCAATTTTATGTAACATGTAAAAATTAATTTTATAAAAAAATATTATCACATGTTAATAACCTACGGTAAACAACTCTTTATTAAAATAGTAATAATTAAAGTAAATATTAATAAAATTTTTATAGTCCGCGCCTATTGTTATTAAAACAATTTATCAGACTGTTGTGGTGTGATTAAAGGTGATGATTTTTGTGATCATTGAAGTGAAGTTATCCGGGTAAAAATCAAGTACAAAAACCCAACATCATGACGTAATTTGCATAAATAAATAAGAACAAGAACAGAAACAGGAGAAAAACTAAACAATTTTTATAGTTTGCACTGTTGCGCAACCTCCAGCAATTACAACAACAAAATATTTGATTTAATTATATAATCTTGAATGTAATAATAAATATTATCATTACATTATTGTATTGTAATATACTGTAATGGTATTTTCGTAGAAAATTCCCACACACCTATTTTTGCTCAGGCAACCCTGGTGTGCGGAAGCAGTTGGTAATTCTCAAGCGGTCGAAGGGTTCTTTCGTTTTCTACAGCCAAAAGCTGCTGTGGTAATTTTGTACCAAAATAAAAAAAACTTCTTCTTGTCAAAAAAATAAATACTCCAATAATAAATTTTCAATCCAATTTAATTTAAATTTTCCGTAATGTAAAATTTCACTTTTATTCGATGGGAATGAAGCTTGATTTGCCTTTATCCAAATCGACGGCTTATCAACTGCACCATTCGTTCGCACAAACATAATTTTAAACTTTTCCAACTTTAAATGTTCCACGTCCAATTTTTATCCTCCACTATTCTCTTTCTAAATCAATCAAAACCAATCAATCTTCTACCGCTCGGTAGCAACTTATCAAAATTAATCCAAATCAATTCCAGATACCAAAAATATTTTATCCAAAAACACGCAATAATGCATTCGCATCAAAATTATTTATTTAATCAATCAAAAATAAAACATTACTCACAATTCTTCAAAAAATATCAAAACTCAGCGGGCATACAAAGTCTTGCATCCGCTGTCGGCCATAGTTGGCCAAAAAAGCCTCGTATCTTTATCTTTTCTCCCCACTCTGTACTTTTCCAATTTAAACATTCAAAAATTAAATTCACAAATTTTTACAATTTAGCACAGGGTGGGTCGAAATATTTTGTTTCACGACAATACATACGTACGTTTATGTATATATAACATAAGAAGATATGAGTTTGCAACCGTGAAATTATACTATTATTTTTATTTAACATTTGATCTCTGCGCAATAGCAACGTCTCCATCCCACAAAATCGACTTTAAATGCTGTGATTTACATAGTACATAAAATGTTCTAAAAATTAAAATATTCTAAATATTCTAGAATAGGAATAAGTTAGAATAAGTATTTGCTACTAAAAACAATTTATGATTCAATACCGGCATACGTAACATAATATTCAGCGCGTTGTATAGCATTATTAAATATAGTAGAAAAATATTACTTATGTCGGAATTCAGTCATAAATCCGTGATACAATAATCAATTTATAACCTGCTATAGATAAAAAAAAAGTTATAACTCTCACATTTCTAATGCACGAGCCGCCACTGTTAACCAATAAATAACTTATCAGTGAATATAAATAACTTGGGTCAGCTATTTAATTTTAATGTTTCAATTTTGATTTTAAATATCCTGTCAAAATCGAAGTTTATGATTATCCTATTAACATATTATAGGAAAAGTTATCCGGTAGTTTTAGCGTTATATGAAAGTAATTTTTATGAATTCCGAATTTATATTAAATAATAAATACTACATTTGATTTATTTTATTACGTCACATCCAGGCACTCAAATATTCATGCAGAAGAATTATTATATAAATATGATAGTAGTATTTGATTTTATTACTACATTTGCGAAAATGGAACATTTAATGATATGTACATTATAAAGATAAAACATTTTCGTTTTAGCAATCAAACACTAATTCTACCTTCAAGAAATCATTTTGCTGCTTTCTATAATAAAGCGCAAAACTTCTTTACAGTACTAACTAAAAACACTATCGTATTTTGACGCATGTTAAAGTATTTTACGTTAATCAAAATCAAAAATGTAAAATTTGGTTTGCTCATTAATTAATTATGACGTCATTTACTTGACAAAAGCAAATAATACTCGCCCGTTAGGCTGGGAGTCCAGTCGACCCTTACCGGTTACTCGAATTTTTCGCTTTTTTCGCTGGCTGCTAAACTTTCAATTAAATTTTGAATGCTTTGTGGAATTTTTTATTATGTATTCTAATATAAAAAGTAAGTACATTGTATAGTATATTTTGTCCTTTTAAGTTTATAAACGCTTTGATTATTTTATTACTTATTTAAACACAAACGACAACTAATTTTTTTAAGTATTATTTGAAACTGGATGGTATTAACTAATTTTCACAGCCGACCAATGCCCAAATGATTTTTTTTTCAGAAAATATGATCTAATATCTAGAAGCAGTCCTGCTAATTTTTTTACAACATACTTTTTTGCAAAATAGAATTTAACGAAAAAGGTGGTCACCAACTAATATTTATTCGAACTAAAAGTATTAAAAAGTGCATCTTTTTAAAGATATTCAGAATTTTCAAAACTAAGATTTAAAGTTATGGAACTTTTAGTATTAACTTTTATTATTACATATTAACTTTTAGTTCTATCTTCATGGGATTACAACTTCCTATGAGTGATAATCCTGTTTTAAATTAGAACGTTTTATTTTAAACGGTTTTACCAATATAAAAAAGTCAGTTTATGAAAAATTTGTTCTAAGGTTATATCTCTGAAAGGATAGCATATTTAAATATTTGTAGGTGAATTAGGTTTATTTGGTCTAATATTAGGTCTACAGTAAAGTGTTAGTAATTTTTAAAGACATCCTGTGTATCGTTTTGGTTGTTTTCGCTCCGAAAAAAAAATATTGACTGGAACTAGTTAAAAAAGAGTTAGCAAGAAAATAAGAACGGTAAAATTATTAAATTTTGAACTTTGTCAGACGTTTCGAATCGTTGCGTGTAGTGATCAGCAAGCGATAATCCAACCATCAATCCGTTTGATCTACACTGCAATTGTAGTGTCAAGCCGATTTCAACATCTCGTTTTTGTTTTTGTTTCCACCATGAAAGGCTAGTTTTATGAACAATTATAAATTAAAATAGAGAAAACGACGGTATGTTCATTTTGAGATTGTCTAAGATAATTTATATTAAGGTATATCCAGAATAAAGCACATAATATTTCACAATATCGTAAATCTTATTAAACAGAAATTAAGTATGTATCATTATAGATAAGAAGTAAATCAAGGAAGATGAAAAGTATAGAGCAAATGAAAAATGACGGGATACTGTACAAAGGAATTATTCGGAAAAACCAAGAATGTAGACTATCAAAAGAGAAATGCTGACGCTGAAAGGATAAAATGAGATGATGAAAGTTACAGGGAATTTAAGAGATTGGATGATTTGTTTATTTTTGCCCGTATAGTGCATTTATTTTTAGAAATTCTAAAGAATCAATACCTAGATACAATTAATTTAATAGGCATTCGATGAACCTAGTAAACGGGAAAGCCATGCTTTTAGACAATCAAATATCTTTTAATAAAATGAAAACAAAGTTGCTATAAATAAATGTGTTTAATATAATAAGTAATATTTATAATGCTTATTTTGATACTTTGTCGACATAACGCATATTTGAACGACAGGTTCGACAACCGATCGATGTGTAGTAGGACGCAAACACCGAGTTTGCTGACGCCTGGTCGTAGTGTGTATGGACCGTTTTAAATACAAATCGGCGTTTTGGTCGATGTGTGTTGTAAACCATGAAATATATACAACGACATATTTGACAGTAACTTCATACTCCGACGACCGATAATCGTGTATATGGTAGCTTTATCGTAATAAAGTAAAATTGCTTTGATGAAATTTATTGTAAATGTTGACTGAATATATGGTTAAAAAACGGTGTATGTCGTTTCAACATCGGCAAGCTTTTTGTGAAAATGTTATTTATCGAATTTTGTCATATCGACAACGCTATTACATATAGCGTGATGGTGGTAGATTCTGACTTTAAAGGGAGGTACACACACGTCATATTAATCATACAGTTCGCTTTGTGTATTTCAAATAATACCCATAGATAATATTGGTATATCTACATTTTATGAAAATAGAAGTACAACTTTATCAAATAATATATTAATTATCCTTAAATTAATCTGTTTTCTTAAAAAATTATTAATTCTATGACTTGTCAGAAATTGTGTACATACTTAATAAACTCTGTTGAAATTTAGAAGAACAAGCAAGTTGGTAAAATTAATTCTGCCATCATTTTCAAGTACATTTTACCCCTAGAAAAGCGAGTAACTAATACCTCGCTTTACATGACATTTCCTCACGCACTATGTAAATATGACGCCCTTCAAATGGGGCGTACTAAAACGAATAGGTTTTATCCTGCTTGTGCCTATTTAATTTTATATTGAATAAATTATTATCGACGGAATTTTTAAAATAAAGCTTTAATTATTTTACATTTATCGTGGGCATGCAGTCCTAATAATTTACATATATGTGCGTCATCCTCCCTAATTACATTTTTTATGAAATTAAGTTAAAAAAGGTAGCAGTAAAAAAATAGATAAGGACTTAAAAATAAATTGTTTATAACAGAAAAATTTGAATAAAATTAGTGATCACGAAGAAAAATGTTCACAGAATACGAAGAAAATATCGAAATTATTCATTGAAATTGGAAAATCTTAAACAATGTAACGTTAGTAAGTCATAATTTTTTATAAAAGTGAAAGAATATATAATTGTGTAGTCTCAAAACTGTTTCCTTTTGCTTAAAAACAAAATCGTAATACAAAGCCTGCGATATTTTTTATAGTTATGACTATCAAAACTACATATACGTATGTATACTATGTATCTATACAATATACATATGTGTATATTTCTTTTAAATTTCTTAAATCTATCGTTAATATACATAGATAATTCTTTCAAACTTGGTTTTTTGAAAATCCAATCTTGCGCGTCTCGTATTTACATAATTATATATTATATATTGTATCTCGACAAATAACAAGATTTTGTTAATTTATTCATACCTTTATTCATAATAATTAAAGACAACTCCTACGCTATTCGTTTTTGTAAAACCAAATTTCAAAACGTTATAACTTATAAGCTAGTTGCGCCAGGCGCTTTTCGTATGCGTATTATTGCATATGCGTGCGCACAATATTAAAACAAAATTAGTACTAAAACTGGAATAGAGATTTCTATCATACACTCAACCGTAATTGTAAATAATTTCAATAAACTGAAGTGGGCAAATTATTGCTGACGAATTTGTAATGAGCGTAAAAAAATATTGTTATCAAATTAAAGCATCCAATTGCTAAAATTTTCAATAAATATAATAAACAAACTTCAAATCATTTTTTCAAATAAAAATACATACTATTATATATTATATTTTTTTGTATTTGATACACATGCGTATCGGCCTTAAATGAAACTAAAAAATTACAAAGGAAATAAAACTGTAAAAGTGTAATAAAACTGTAAATACTATATTTATATTGTTTTATTAGTAGCTAATGTTTTACTTTTTGTAGAAAGTTTGAGCCACAGAAAGTACATTATCTCTGAATAAACCACGTTATTTTAACGGTAATTTACGGTAAATAGCAAAAAACATTGTTAGTAATAAATGTTCATATCATATTTATTTTAGCTCCTAAGCACTAAAGTATTTTACTGAGCTTTTTCCTTTAAAAACAATTGCATTCAAAAAAGGGGACATTAAAACTAGGACGATTGATTGCTATAAAGTAAACTTTTTCATGGCTTTCAAAAAAAAAAACTAAGTTGGACTCTCATGAATATTTATTACTACCAATGCTGTTTGCAGTTTACAATAAATAATAAATTAATCACAATTAAATGCAGCTTTCTGAAGTTTATTTATTTAAATACTATAAATTCGAAGAAGTACCTAATTAAATATTAATTCTTAAATTTAATTTTGTCTTTGAGTTATTTTGTCAAAAAATAATATAAATAATTCCAATTTTAATCGGATTGAAGTTCTTAATGCTGTCTCCTCTTAAGAAGGTTTCCGCAATCTTAATATTATAGTTACTTATATAATATAATCTAAAACAAATTTCCATAATAGATGATTCTAATTATTAATAGGATCGACACTGATAGTGACAGATTATGTTTACGTTTAGTTTGCAAGTGTTGAGTTTAGTTCTAATCTACTTCCCTGTTGCGATGTTAATAATACTAATGTGTAAAATGGAAGTTTTGCAAAATAGCATTAGTAATTCAAATGCTATTTCTGTTAATTAATCTAAACGGACTTCATTTTTAACCATAAATGAGCTAGCTAATCCTTGAATATCAATTTTGATATATGTATATTATGTTACCTACATCAGACAGATAACTCAATAAAGCCATCTAAATCAATATACAACGGAGCATGTAATTAATATGTACATAAATTAATAGATATGGAGTAAATTATGTCTTGAATTTTTAGAAGAATCCACACCAAATTTTAATCAAAGTATTAAAAAAAGATTGTTGAGAATGCAATCACTGCTATCTACTACGTACATTGTAGGCAATTTGGACTGTGTTGTATTCCACTGTGTAACCCAAACAAACAGTTTATAGTCCAATGTAGTTTAACCTAGTGATGGATGAAATTATCAACATTGCCAGAACCAAACAAGGTTTACAATTGTGAATTGGAAGTAAGCATCGTCTATTAGGTATAAAACGCGTTCTAATAATGAAGACGACCTCAAAGGATTATTGCATACCAAGGAAATGAGAACTCTTAGAAACATTATGGGCAAAACTTTGGTGGATAGAATTCCTAGCAAAGAGAGATGACAAAACATAATAAAGTTGTTTTGTTTTTAAATCACATACAAGGAATTAAATAATATATTAACAGGATATGAAAAGAGTATGCTACGAATTATTGTAAGGGAAGGGCGCCTACCAAAAGAAGACCTTAAAAATACTGCAAGGAATATGGGAATCGTTGTCCATAAAGTAGAAGAACATCTAAATATTGATTAAATATCATCGGTGGTTTGTGGTTTGCGATAATAAGAAAACGACGTTAATTTTACGACATTTTCACGTCATTTGATATTTAGTTAAAAATTGTAAATTTTAATCAGTCTATTTAATTATAAATGAGAGATATCCCATATTCCCTGGAAACTGAAAATGATATAACTAGACTCAGCTGGTTAGCCCAATCTTGGGCTTAAGCTCACGTTAATAGCTCTTAAAGCAAACAATAATCAATAGTTTAAGTGGTTTAAGTAGTGTAACTCGATATTAATCATATCAAAATTTTTAGCATAAACCAAAAAATGCACAAAACACTTTTTCGAAACTAAAATGTTTAAGTTATCACAATATATAAATACAATGTATGTATATTATCGCAAACGTTTTCACCATACTATGGCATCATCAGGCGATGAACTGGAAATTTTAGTTTCGAAAAAGTGTTTTGTGCATTTTTTGGTTTATGCTAAAAATTTTGATATGCTTAAAGCAAACGTTAAAATAAGAAAATTTTAACCGTAAATTATATTATACGTAGAATAGTATTATTAAAAAAAACTCAATGAAACGATTAAATAAAACTCAATTTACTACATTTAGCAGGTTAAGACTAAAAATATTTGAATAAGAAAGTCAAATGCAGTAAACGAATGTTTTTTTATTATGTTTTTAAATAATAATTACCTACGTACGTACATATTATTTACTTTATGGTTAAAATTTTATCATTTTAACGTTCTGTTTAGTTTCTATTAAATTTTATATTTTACAATATATAGTACTAACACCACACAATCTAATTGAAAATTATTTTCAAGTTCATTTTTATTACATTACTCTAAAGTCTGCTTTAGGCATCTCAAACAAAAAAAATAGTTTAATGTGTTATATGAAAACATTGTTCTTTCAGAAGAATTATCTACATATTATGAATACGAATACCTAATATTATGAAAGCTTGCCATTTTCTCTGCCTGCAAGCCGTTATTCATACATTTTGTGAGCATAAGTTTTGAGTTTTTATAACTCCATAATAAATAATTATGTTTTGGTTCTTTACTTTTATATAGTGCATATTTAATACTTGTTATACAATATAATATTCCCTATCATAATATTGGTATGGTAATAATGGTATTTTGATAATAATGATATTTACTCAAATTATGATTAAAAATAAATTGGTGAGCGCTAGAGGATTTGTTTTCAATTTAATGATACAGTATTCGTGCAGTATAAAGTAAAATTTAAAAATAAATTCCGACATTCTAATAGTAAGTTTACTTTTAACTTGATTGGTTATGATAGTGTCGTAACTTTGGGTTGATACATGCTTTCCACCTATTTTTCAATGGTTTTACATGGTCACACCATTTTACCACTTGCTATATTTAAGCATTTATTTTTGTGACCACTTGTTGATTGAATAAAAAAAAAATCATTTTTGGTTTGCGGTCGTGTGTTTTTCCGATTGATTTTCTGCACGATTGGAATTAGTTTGTTATGATCGTTTTTTATGGTATCTAATGATAAATAGAATAAATAAATAGTACTCTTATGATATTTGAATTACGTGTGTAAATAAAAATGCTTTTTTATTTGCTTTATTCGAGTTTTTTACAAACTTCACGCCAATAAGAAATATTTTATTTACGCACTTATATTACAATATACCATTTATAAATATATTAAATTCAATAGTTTTTCACCAAACAAGTTAACTAAACAATAATATTTATTAATATTTTTATTAAGCTTTCAGCGAAGTTTATCGCTTTTATCAGAATATTTATTTATATAGTGTTTATATTATGGAAACCGAATTATATCGTATTATATTATTGGTTAGTTAACTAGTTCAGTTAAAATATTTCACAAGTTAAAAATTTATAATATTAAAATATTTATAAATATAGTGATTCTAATAATTATTAATTTATTTTTTTTGTTCAATTGTAATAGCATACGAAAAATAATCGTGGCTATATTTTCATACACAATTCAAATTATGTAATTTCGGTAATAACATTTTTTATATTTGAATTCAAATATTTTGACAAATATAATTTTTCAATCATTTGTAAATAAAATAAATTGTTTAATGAATCAACCAAAGACTTTGGAGCTTTGTGTACAGGATCATCACGAGATGCAATATACATATGTGTAAATAATAAATATAATATTATTGAAGATGTAAGTCCGAATTTATTTATAAATAAAATGCAGAATCATAATATGGATATACATAGATTCTGACCTGGATTCCAGAATTACGTCTAGATTCTAGATCAGTGTGGTCTCTGATATATGTAAAAATAAAATATAAAGCGGATAGCCGGAACAGGTAACCTAGAAATAGTGGAAATGTGGTGCAAAATTCAAACGGACAGGCTAGGAAGCGGGAATCCGCTGTTCAAGGGCTGCTTGCTTTGTCTACGCTGAGATCTAACCCGAGTTTGATCTATGGGTAATGTAAGTAGCAAGGTTAGCACTATATTAAAATGCGTCATTTGCCCTAAGTTAAGAAGAACACAAATGTGTGGTGCAGATTATTTTGATAATTATGAAATTATTTAAATATTTAAATTAGGGCAAAAAAGAGCCCTTCGGCTCCTAAAGAAACAATGTACTATTAAATACAATTTATTAAAACTGGTTTTGTTTTTAGCTTGTATAAAGTTTAAAATATTTATTAATAATTTATAAATACCGTAACAAGATTAAAATATAACTATAGGTACTTCAGAATTGGTTTTTAATTGAGTTTATTGCACAAAAGAAGTTGTGAATAAAATACAAAGCGATAATGGCGGCTCACTGTTTAAAATGCTGAATATCAAATTTACATACTTTAATTTAGCAAAAGAATTTTATTAGTAATCTAGATTTATACTTCAGAAGTAGATAAATTATGCTTAGGCTAAATTATACCTACTCAGCCAAATTGTTTTTAATTCTATATTTATTTATATATTTTTTAATTTTTAGTATTACCTCTGTGCTTTCTGTTATTTAAATTATTTAAAATTAAAAACGAGTTTCACAATTCCTTTTTGTACTTAAGGTCTGAATTTTAAAGTCGTTATGTTTCACTAATTCTTGAATACGTTTTCCTAATTCCCTCTTTCTAAGGGCGTTGATCCTAAAAGCGTCTCAAACGCTTAATAAGGAAAATCTGTGGTTTTAATGTGGTACATACAAAATTTTATTATTTCTCAAAAATAACCGATGCAAATATTATTAGAACAACGATAGTTGTAACATAAAATTTTATTAAACTTTGTACGTTTACTGTAATTTAAAAAGGTTACAGGACATTTTGGGTTTACTTGCAAGTTGTTCAACTTGAATCGTCCATAAAAATAAAAATGTCGTGATAATTTTATTAATATTTTGTAAGTTACAAAATTACATCTCGAATTACAAATCGATGTTTGTAGTAGACAAATTATGTTTCGTAAATTGAATAAAAACCAAATTAAAAAATTCGTGTATAAAAAAACATACGCTATGGGCTATATAAGTAGGTATTTAAATTTTATGTGCTAAATTTTGTAAATAATTTTCTTTAAAAATAATAAATTTTTATTTGAAGTAATAGAATAGTTTTTTTTGTAGCAATTGCTCTACATAATATTTAGTGTTTAAATTTTGACTAATATTTAATTCATTAATTCATCAATTTTATTAACAACTTAGCTTTAAAAGTATAATATAATTATCTGTTACTACGTTTGCTTTTTAAAACCGTGTTTCAGTGGAATTTCCCATGAAACGACGTAATACTTAATATTTTTATAAATTGATTTTGAAGCAAAAATTTTGCAAATAATCTTATAAAAAATTGCTTTTTAAGAATCAAATCGATTTGCAATTATTTATGTCATTAAACATGCAGAATCACAATTTGGTTACTTTGATTTTGACGAGAATTTGACGAAGTTCAATAAGAAAAGAAATTTTCCATTATACAAGGATTATACGGATATATTCTCAAGCTTGTAAAATAAGAAAGCTCGAGGCTGCATTCTAAATTCATTAAATTGAAATTGTTACGGAAGCATAAATTTCCACTAAAGAAGCAAATCACAGTAAATTCTATTTCTGTAATCTTATCTGTATCTTAACATTACAAGTTATTTGTTTTGCAAATTTAATTTTTTAAGCAAATTTTGTAAACTTTGATCGATATAGAGCGGAGGTCTTCAAACTTTCGAGAGTGTGGTAGGTAACCGCTATAAAGCTCAAACTGATAATGGTTAGTTACCATTGCGACATATTGCTTAAATATTCCTAGTTTCATTTTCATCTAAAATATCCATTTACATTCAGACTAAAAACGAAACATAAAATGAGAAATAACGCTGTTGAATGCTTTTTATGGAAGAGCATAGGAGTTTCGTGGTATTGAATATGAATCTGACATTTCCATAAATATGCAAATGGAGCTAGCAATTTAATCATGATGTTTAACTAAAAATTAGATGTACAAGCAAAGTGCAGCTTATTAAGCAAGCATTTATATAAGTGCACATCAAGTAAACTTGAACAAACTCGATTGAAGTGCCGACAGAATTTGTTCATCGATTCTTAATAGTTTTCCCCCTGTTGTTACTTAAGGGTGTGTTCAAAATTACTTTCAAATGCCCTCAAGTGTTATCATGTCGATTTACCAAATGTTATACATCATCGCGTATACTATATTTAGTTTAACAACATATTTTCATGCTTTTTAAATTATTATTATTATTTTGTGAGCTACCTGTGCGTAAATTTTCATTAAATTTTATATTTTTGTAATTATTATGTACCTACGAAGTTAATTGTTTTAGTTATTACATATTTCTACACGAGTTCGTCTTCAAATAAGTAGAGAGCCAGCCGAATATGTTGAAAGTTACGCCCGAATTAATTAAGTAAATTTCGATTTGAGTGGTACATTTGCATTTAATAAAACGTTTTAATGTTCTTTTTACGTAGCTCTTCAAAATTTAATTAATACCCAGAGCAAGAACAAGTTAGAGGCTAAACCAATTCGAGCTTTTACAACACAATGCTGAAATTGTGTAACATTTATTGGTTTACTCGTATTAGATTTTGCAGTAAGAAAAGCAACTACAAACAATAAAATTACTGTTAATTTTAATTATCCGTAATTATTTCATTTTTGTACATTTTTAAGATTTTATTTTTTTGAAAGCGGAATTTTCTTTCAGAAATGTTATATTATGAAAATTTTTTCATATCCCGAAATTTTTGCTTGGGCAATATTTCTAAATATTTGAAATTATTCATTGAAATATTTAGGTTGGAGTACGTCATCAGATTTTTTAATTAGCAATAAATTTTTCTTTTATTATACATAGATAAATTTGAAATTCACTGTAATGACCTTCTGAGTAATCTCAATTTTTCCGGTTCAGAGCTCATGCGAGTTGGTAACAATTTCCGTTTATTTCCGTCAAGCTCAGAATATTGCAGAATTATATTAGCCGTATCTGCAGCCTGCATCAACTGCTCAGGATGTTACCTACTAAAACTACTACCATGTGCCTACTAATTTACTTAATTTATAATCCCTTCGTAATAATAATTAATAACTAATTTTTTTTGATTTACTTGATTACCACTACGATTTCATTAACAAGAGTCCCAATAGCTTCAACATTAAACATCTAAAATCCACGTTCTAACCGCTGACGGAGAAATCAATAGTTGGATGGCTCCGGCGTATGACTCACGCTGGCGGCTTTCAGTATGCCTTTTCCCACCTCCTACAAACCCTAAATCCCATCCCCATCTTGCGACGCTCGCCAATATTTCCTAAAAATCTTTAATATATATCTTATTCCTGCGCATTATACTCCATTAACTTTAGATTTTAATCTATACATTGACCCGACCCGAATGGTTTTCAAATAACGGCGTCTTTTTCGTAAAATACATTTTTACACACTGTTTAACCTCTTTGGAGCGAGTTTATTACATTTTCAGATTTTCTAATGTTAAAAGTATTTCGAAATTTGGTATTTGTTTTAATTTTTAAATAGTGATAATTTCTTGAAACAGAATTGAAATCTGACTCGAGAAAACTTTTCACATAATTTTGGGCTGCTCTCAATTATATGCCGGATGAGCAAGTTCTACCCTCAGCATTATACTCAACAATGGAAAACATCGCAAAACGCATAAAAATTTGTCTGCAAAATTATTGTGGATAATATAGAATTTGTTGGCTTTGAAACCAAGTTAATAATTCATGCAATAGTTCAAGAAGCATAGAATAACTGCATGCATTTATATTACTCCTTTAAATTTAAATATGTTTGATATATTTGAAAATATTAAAAAACCTAAATTTATTCCCAACTAAGCGGTTATACATCTGAACGTGAGTGGAAATATGAAAAATATGTCGAACGTGATGTATGTACATAAACATGGGTTAGTATTTGAAAACTGTTGGAAAATAATGGAAGTTTTTTTATTATTTTTACATAATCTCATTTAATTCGACATATAAATATGGCTTGGGAAATAGGTGTAATTTTAATTTGCAATTTTACAATCATATCAAACATTCATATTAAATTTGTATGTATTCGTGCAAAACACGAATAAATCAATTTAAATTCATTTTAGTCATACATAATACATTTTACACATTTCTCATCCCAGCAACTCGCACAGAGTCTAATGATGGTAATGAAATGTGCCTCCGATGTATACTTCCAACCAAGCAGTTTGACAAAATGTCGATATTGCCACTATTATATTTAGCTTGAAAATGATTCCATATCATATGCTTCGCTTCCGGATATCCTGCATCTTCTCAAGTCATGAGGCATATAATTCGATTAAGCATAATTTCCAAAAGTGCTTTGCTAGGTATAAGTTTTATTCAATTGGATTAATTTCGACACTCACATCAAGTGGCAAACATGTTTCATTATTTAATGATGCAGCCTATTAGTTGAAAATATATTACGAGGGGCTTAACTTTTCTTTTATGTTTCGTAAAACTTATTAATTAGTTAAGTAAACACCTTTGACATTTATAAGTAGTTTTAAGATGGGTTGAAAATTTGATATTAGATGTGCCCTAATTAGTGAACGCGCTACAGGTCGCTGAGTATGAATATTGAAGTCCTTGCCTTTGATGTTAATCAGTGTTGTGTAAAGTGTACTATGTTGTCTTTGTCTCATATCCATTATCTCTCCAAACAAAAAACTACCTTTAAAAGGATATTCCGCAATTTAAAAAATATTTTCATACCACATTTGGTTTCTTTTCAGATAACTTAAAATAAACCACATTCCTACTCGCTTCTCTCAATCAATCAATACATTTTCGTTTCTACTTAAATTACTCATCCAACTTAATCCTAAAATCGATTATTATGCGCCATTTACTTCCACTTTTTGATCCAATTTCTTCGTCTCTACTACCTCGATCGATCGATATTAATTTGATATCTAAAAATATTGTTTCGATGTAAACCGTGGAAGTTTTACAGTTTTTATACCAACTGTAAAATTCTGCACAATGTAAAATACTTACTTTTAAATATGGGTAAAACTTATTTTTGTTGCATCGTAAAGTTAAAATTGCTTATGTGAAACTAAAAATTTCTTTTGGATGAAAGTCGTAAACACTGTAATAAAAAGGACGTATACTTTCCTGGTTTAAAGACGCTAGTACGTTTAATTTGTTTTAATATAGGTACCATTATTTCGAAATTGTTTCTAGCTGAAAAGAATAAATTAATTATTACTCTTCATGGAATACATTATTGTATTATCTTTGTTTCAAAATTTTAAATTAACTCAAGAAAGATGGCAATTTACTCTGATCAATCGTAAGTGATTGGATTAACGAGATTATCAAAAATAAAAATAAGTTTTTGACTTTAATTTGACTTGATTACCTATTAATTATTACTAATCATTTTTATTTCAAGTTCTACAATTTCTTTCACAACTTTGAACAGAAGGGAATCAATTAATTATGTTCGAAGTTTCACGAAAAAGGTTCGAGTGGTTTTTTGAAAAGAAATTTTGATTAAGGCTTTCAGATATTCCGATTTCATATAAATAAGTACCTATACTATTATGTATATTCGAGTATACTATAAATTTTTTAGCACAAAGAATTTTTTATAGAATATTTTCGATAAATTGCGAAAATAGCGCTTTACTTTGACTATGGCTTTCTAGAATGTATTGACCTTTTTTATTCATCCAAGTCTTGAGTAAAGATTCGTCGATAAACAGAATATTTATGTATGTAAATGAAAAACCTTTTACTCTAGTTATGCAGACGCTTTGCATTTACAGATTGTTTGGTATAATGTGCATATTTTTTTATAAAATTGCAGATATTATTAGTGCTTTTCAATATAAAAATTAGGTGAGATTATCGTTTATCAGATAAAGTTTATTTTTATCATCTTTACTTACCCTTTATTATTGGTTAAAGCAGTGGTTGAAATTCAAAATATAGTGAACTGTAAATCTGTTTCATAGAAAGTGGAGTTTGTATAAACATCGATCAGGGACTTTAATTAACTCGGGTGCAATTTAACTTCACTGAGAAGGGTGTGCATGTGTTAAGGTCCATTAAATATCGAATTTAACCTTTAACTACAAGAGTGCACAACGTTTGCAAAAATAAATCGGTGTATAAATTTAGAAAATAAAAAACTTTTTCTGTATAATATTGCATTTGCGAATAATTTTGGACATTCAAGCAGTATAAATTCATATCAATAATTATTACTGAATTTCCTTTAGTCAAAATTTCATATTATTTTATTGGTAATAATTATATTATACTAAAACTCAATAATCCTGGCAATATTGAGCTTTAAGCATTTATCAATATTAATCTAGTTTTTTGTTTTAATATTTTTTATTAGGTAAAAATATAACTGCAATCCCAAGATTAAAACTACCACTAATTTGGTTGGTTTTAGTTAGTCAAAATACTAGTGCAGTATACTAGACAGATCTAATAAAATTATCTATTTATAAAATAAATTTTGATATATAAAATTCATATTTGCTGTATGAAAATAATATTTATTATTTACAAAACACTGTTATACATCTGTGACTTGGATAAAAAAAAGAGCAAATTCTTAGATTTTTGTATTTTTCATTTTTGAATGAAATGCCATATCTGTTATACCGACATATTCGACATTATAAGTCTGATGTAACCAATTTTAAAGCGTTTTTAAATTCTCGTTTAAAAAACATTTCTAAAAAAATTCTAAAAGATCAAAGTCGGCATTGGGCCTTTTAAAAATGTTAACATATTTCCGTAACTATTAATTTGTGTTAAATCTGTATATTTTTACAGTTAGATTTTTGGCGTAGACAAAGTTAAAGTGTACCACAGAATTTTATAGATACAACAAAAATTCTTATAGTATTTGAAAGATGACATAATTTCGTTTTTTCACGTAGATCCGTTATTTTCGAGTTTGATCACGCTTGAGAAAATTATTTAATTTTTTGATGTACTCCGAGTTCTGTCTTCTAGATCTTTAATTTTCCAGTTCAGTCGCGCTTGATAAAATATTTTAGTTTTTTGTTGTACTCAGAGATCTGTGTCTTCTAGATCTGCATTTTTCAATGCTCAAAATACTGTTCTAAAATAAAAACACGTCATGGGCGCAGCTACTCTTATGGAATCGAATGTACGCTTGCAATTTTTATTGTTTTTACGCATTTTTATTTGAAAGATCCTCAAAAATTAGTTTTTATATTTTTTGTGATTTACGCAAAATTCTACCATAATTTAATTAAGTTATTTTTAAATTCGTAGTGCACTTTAACATTTTACTCCCCCTCTGATAACAAAAAGGATTCTAAAGAATCTAAAGATGCTTATGATGAGAGAATACTGTTACTCTCATGATTTACAAAAGTGCATTTTTAAAAAACTTTGCCTTCTGCTATCTTTGGAATAAAAATATTACTTGCTAACCGAGCCGAGGTGGGCATCCCTTTTTGCTTACATCTACATTTAAAAAATGTCACGATCGACAACTTAATTTATCATGAACAGCGTTTGTTGTCCTGGACAAAGCAAAATTATTTATATTTTTGTTATGCTATACTTTGTACAGGCACTTCATATTTCATATTTTAGAAAGGAAGATAATAATCAACTATAAATAATCTTGTTCCTGTACATACACATATGGAAGCAATAGCAATAGAGGAAAAACTACCGATTAAAGTACATACTGAAGCTCAGAAAATGATTTAAAACTTTAAAAAGCTATTACAAAAGAAACTTTCGACATCAAAATAAAAAAGTGAACCAGCTAACTGGTCAAAACAAAATCTGAAATAGTGGTGTAAGATCAGATGAACTAAATTTATATTAAATAAATTATTAATTACAAATTTCATCATTTTTTTAAATATTGATAACAGCATGGGCTTAAATAATATTTAAACACCGTTGTTTACGTATGAAACCATTTTTATTGACGTAACCTATTACCTATTTTACCATGACCTATTTTTAATGATTTTGTCAATCTCCTTGCAAAGGAGGTAAGAAATTTGATCACGGCGGAATTGCAAACGGCCAAAAACTTTTCCATAGTTCAGATATTTCTCACATCGACCAATTAACTGTTATTATAAAGATATGTTTCACCTAATGGCTAGTCAGTAGAAAGATTTTTAAATTTTCTGCCAATTTTTCTCACACTGCAGGAAACCTATCAAATGTTTTACAGGCTAAATTTGAAGCCCCCAGCTGTACAAATTTTATAAAAATTTGCTCAATCCAAAATTATCCTCTCGCTTAGGGTTCATTCATTATTAATTTTAATACATGAGACTCTTTAATTGTTTTTATAATTAAATTTAGATTATGAATTTTAAACGCTGGCTTGTATAAAATGTTGTTATTTTAAATGTGCCGCCTTATAACTTGCACGTGCACGTTCACATCTGCCGGCGTCGATCCAACAAATTTGTTTGTGCATTTATTTTAACCAAATCCAAATATCATCCAAAAATTCGATTTTTCAAGTTATTTTCATTCACACTTTTTAAAACAAAACAAAACATCAACTCAAATTATCTACTTTTAATTTTTATTAATATTCAAACAATTAATAACGATCATCCGCTGGTCAAGTCGACGCAAAGGCCGTCTCTGCCAAAATTTCCAAACTTAACGCTATGTACAAAGTACTTACAAATTTACAGTTAAAAATAATTTATAATAATTAAAACAAAACTTCAAAATTAATTTACAAATAAATAATTTTAACGTTTTTAGCGTTTCAAAACACGACAATAGATTACCGCAGGTGCCAAAGTTACGACAACGCCTCAAAAATGTTTATTCTATAAAATTCTATATCGTGAAAACAACAAATCAAAAAAAAACATATCATTAATTTTAAATTAAAATGAAGAAATAAATTAAGATATTCAAAAACTAAAATTCTAGTTCCGATTAATTTACGCTTATAAATATACATAATGGTATAATTTTTATACATATAATTTATACTATATTATGTAAAATTATACTGTTTTATAATTTCTTGTATAACGTTTATTAATTTTCTATATCACAAACACCAGTGGCAACTGGCAGGAGAAAAGCGATGAGCCACTGTTCTCCTAAACAAATATTAGGGTGTGCAGGCAATGATAAGACGATCACACAAATTTCAATTATATTATTTGCGATCGGTAGCTATAATGCCAGTATTTCGATACCAATTTATACCCTTCGTTTAGTACATCGCAAACACCTGTTTGCCTAACACCTAAATGCACCTGTTATTTGCATACTTTTTATAACAATTCTTTTCCTCCACTAGCGTTTTTGTAATAGTAGAGTGTGACTTGACTTTTCGAATCTGTGAAGTATGAAGAACGTTTTTATTGTAGCTTTTTATCTTTCTCAATAAACTCCTATTCAAGACCTAATGGTAAAATGCTGCTTGTGGAGTGGATATACTAGTCGTACATACAAAGAATTTTAATAACTTTTTATTTGCAACTGAAGTATCCTAATACCTCGAATTATTATAGTATTGGCTAAATTAAAGTTAATTAAACAGTTAAGAGTAAAGGCGGTAGTAATATTATTAATAATAATTCCATCGTTCCAACGTAGTCAGGGTTGGAGTTATATAAACGTCTTTTCAAGTATATTCATCAGTTGCTACAACGTTAATTTGAATAAATTAAAAATAAATAGGTATTTCGTAACAAGTTCGGGAAGTAATGCTTTGCTGAACTGGTAGACAGAATAAGCGCGAGCGGCAGGCTAGTACTGAAACTCGACAAATTCAGAAAGACAAAATACAAATTGTATATTAAATTTGTACTAAGACCGCGGGTTTTAACTTAAAATTTTATGTTGTAATTAATTTTTTTATTGTATATTATTTTGTATGTGAAAAAATGTTGCAATAGCGAAAAGGTTATTCTGAAAATGTACTAGAAGGTATAATAATAAAATGCGGAAAGGTTTTCGTTTTTCAGAAACAGCCCATCTTCTAATCTGAAAATAGTATGTAAAATCTCTGAATTCAGAATTCTTGAAAAAGTACTTTGAATTCTTTTCTGTCAATATAAATGACATCTAGAATGTACATATATATACGAACGGTATAGGTATATAAATTATGGCTGTCCATATTTCATGGATAGCAGGCATATTCCCACGTTACGGATTATACCCAGCTAATAATTAAATTTTCTTCCAATAGGGATAATCAATTTTATATCTAGAAAACAGCAAATGCCAGTATTCATATAGGTAATCAAATTTAAAATTTGAAAAGATATTAAGTAACGTTTCAATGGGAAAATAATATCGAAGATTCAGAATATGTTTTGATAGTAAGTAATTGGATAGTGTTTTTAAATTATTATAAAAATTAATTGAGAATTTAGCTACAAAATGTTATTATGACGACCAAGTATAATCAAAACTCAATAGTCAAGGGGTCGCACAACGCGTGTTTGCCATGAGGACCAATTTCAAATTTACAAAAGTGTTTTCAGTAATAACTGGTTTTAATTAACTTTCTGTTTTGTGTAGATAATTGCAAAATGACAGGACATTTTAATTTTTGAAATGAAAGAGCAGTTTAGTTCAGAATCTTCTCTTTTTGATTGCATATTTAGAGTAATTTGAATTTTGTATAAAAACCTCTTTTAAATTTAATTACTTTTATTTATTACAGGCTCTTCAGGATGGAGGACTAGCAACCAGTGCTGTTTCTCACTTTGAACCTCAAGTGGCACTTCTTTGTGATACTGGGATTCATGGCCAAGAAGTGTATCACCCTCAATATATGACAGAACAAGGTCGGTGGCAGACTGATTTATCTTCTAAAGCCACATGTATTAAAGACAAGATGGATATTTTAGATTATTGTAAAAAGGTACGTAATATTTTTTAAATGCTCTATTTAATATTTGGGTGATCAACCGTTTCGATGATGTTCCGCGAACTGCTTCGCTTCCATATAATATGTGAAGTCATACAGAACAATCCTTAAGGATGCCATTTAAGAGACAGACAATTTATATCGCGTCTTCTCTCTCACCATGTAATTTTTCGTTGAAACTTTCGCGTCTATGTGCACGAGAAAATACGATATCAATCCTTTGTCTTCTGAATGGCAACTCTAACAATGTTACGTAAGGAATTGCAGTTAAGCAGAAGTATTTGGCGGTTAAACAATAGATTTCCTGCTAGTAGTTATTGGTTCCTTTGCGCGAAGTTTCTCTCGCAAGGAATCGGAGTTAAGACTTAAAATAGTGCATTAGATTTATTTTTACGTTATAAAAAAAAACCAAACCTAAATAAATGCTCAAATTTAGTACAAAATTCTTACAAAAAAACGTTATCGATTATGCATATTTTTCAAATAACGCACTTTATTTAACTCCTGCAGAACAATGATATATCCCCAGGACCTGATTTTATAGTTCAGCTTTATACATACCTACATATGGCGGAATGTTAAACGCGTTTTTATTGGCGTCCTTTTGTGAACGGTTGACCATTTTTTTTATTAACACCTCACACCTAATAAAAATGTAGTTTTTGTGTCTTCATACGTTTTCTTTATTTAATAATTATTCTAATTTTAAATTGAGGATGTGGTAAATTAAAAAATGAAATAAATTTTTAATGCAGTTTGCCATAATAAAATTTTTCCGTTTTAATTGTAAAATGAGGTTGTGTTAATGCGAGTGAAAGCAATTAAGGGGCATAGATAGACAATTTTAGAACCATTTTAGTACTTTTGTTAAGAGGAAAGTAATTTAATTTTAAGCCTTACATTTAGTTATTCAATTCTATTGACACATTTTTAAAACATTAACTTTTCGGCAGTGTTTTAATCATAATGTAAACTACATTTTTAAATTTCAGACAATTTCAGCTTTTTATTATTTCAAAATGCAAATTTTTAACCGTTTTATATTTTGCGAAAATTGGAACTTGGCATTCTATTTTAGGTTAGTCTTTGAAGTTATTTTATTAGAAATAAAATGAAATACATCGCTGTGTAATATAACAGATTTCATTTCTAGTCTGAGGTTTTAAATAGATAATTTAGGAAACTAATTTAGTTATTGATGTCAAAGGATGCCAAGCCAATAGATATTTAAGTTTTAAAGCAATTTATTAACCACATTAGACCTGTATTCGACTACTGATTTAATCGCATACCAATTACCCAAAGTACCTACATATACTGAGTGACAGCGTCGCATCAACGTCGAGAACAATACATCTTGACGCTGATCCAATGCTCGCACTAGGAATACATTTCTTTATATCCAACCCGGATAAATTAGACGCCACCGAAAGGGCGCGGCGCCATTTTGACGTAGATCCATAAGGCACATTCATTTTATTAAATTAAAAAAACAAGTTAATATTAAATAATTATTTTAAATACTTTTTGCGGTTGGGCAAACATTAGAGAATTTGAATTTGACACGAAGTAAGAGATTATATTAGGGGCTTATGTTACATACATGGGAAAAATAATTGCATATCAATTTGACTTTGGCAGAGTCAATTGATCTGTTTAGAGATCAAAAACAGTAAACAATATTAAACATTACATTACCTGTATGGCATATCAGACGCTGAAAACAAATCTTTATCGATTCATACAATTTACGAGTTTATCCATTACAATGCGAAGCAGAAATATTAAAAAGAAATAAATTCGCCATTATATAAAATTTATTCGCTTTCTTAGTTACATTGTAATGAGTAAGTGTTTCATTATATTTCTAGCGTCGAAGTTTTTTTTTTCAAGAAAGCTGCTTGTCTAACTTTTCAACCCCAGATTAAAATAAAATACGAGGTATTTTCTGCCAAGTTTTATTCGTACACCAAATTGGGGAGGTCTTACACCTTGAGGCTTACTATGGAAATGTTCTACGAGGAAAAAATACCTTTAGGTGCATATCCTTTCAAGAAATTCAACAGAAAGAAGTCTTCTCATTCCATTTTATTTACAATTCTCTAAAAAAGTTGTCGACCCCGATCCAAAGCTTCACGTGACTCTTTATCAAAATGGAGATACTTGTTGCCTCTATAATAACGTACGTGCTTTGCCATCATTCTTCCAAGTTCCAAATATCATAATTACATATTATAGTACCCCAGTGTGTTCGCTAAATTTATTTTGGATGTAATTTGTAATTTCAAATAATATATTGTAAATTTAATTAGAAGTTCAAATAGATTAATTTATAGATGTCACATATTTCGTGTAATGTTGTTAGAACATAAGCATACTTAGCAACTACCTACTTCAATAGACATTAAGAAGGATTATAGGAGTAGAAATTGCTTTTACCAGTATAATTACAAGGATTTGCAAAAGTGAGAAGATCTGTCATTGTCATATCACGTTGACATTTGTAATTGTATTACATAAAATCGTGAACCTAACTAAAGGAAATGCTGTTCTCAAGTATGCACATATTTTCTTTAAGAAACCTTGATAATAACATTCCTAATCCTTCTGGTAAATACTGCTAGAAATATGGGCCACATAAAATTTGGATAATTTCAATAAGATTTAAATTTTCTTGAATAAATACGGGCATACCGGAAGCATTGAAATGGTTATACTATGTTTAAGTGAGGAGGTTTAGATATAAAAAAATTTACATCTCGAGTATAATAAAACTTTTTGATGAAAGCAATGATGGATATTATTTACGGTGCTGAATAATAACTATTGAATAGTATTGAATAATGAAGCTTGGCATTTGTATATATCCTTAAAATAGAGATCATCATTCGGCATCTAAATTAAAATCGATGTGGCTAAGTAATTTCTAACCTTGCGTTAGTAATTTCGAGTTAAAATTAGCTAAAATAACAAAGTTAAGATAATAAACTGTATATGAATTCTCCAGTGAAGATGAACTTTGCTATATTTCAAAATAACTATAATACACCGAGGATCTCTTGTATTGAGATCACATGGGTCAAAATAAAGATTTTATGCACTCAAAATCCTGGATTTTCATCAAAATACTTGATCATTCCAAAGTTTAGAATGCGCGGCCAGTTCTCTGCTGTTCAGAATTTTGAGAGGTCGTTTCAGATAATTACAAGCGTCAAGTTGCATTGTATAAAAACATTTCTAGATATAAATAAAAAAATACATTAATATATAAATTGGTTTGATTTCTTTGATTAATCGAGGTTCGGAGGATTGAACCAAATTAAAATTTTATCAATGTAATTTTTATTTAAAACCAAGTTTTTTTGATTTTTAATAATAATTAATAATTAATGAAGTAATCGTTTATTAAAATACTAATATTTTAACTAATACACTAATGCAATACCGGTATTTAACAAAAACAATAAACTAAAAATGAAGTGTATTTTTTTAAGAAATCGAAAACTTTAATGGAATCTACAAGCGTATCATTGATGTAAATGTGAAAAAAGAACAGTATTGGTGATAGTACTTAACCCAAAGACCCTTTTATTTCTTCGTTCTTTTCCCTAAGCTTTTATTTTAAATTTTTTATTTGGGTAGTGTAATTTTTACTAGTAGCACTGGTCGATGGCAATTGAAAATAATTATTTTACCCATGAAATCGGAAAATTTTAAACATTCATGTACGATCGCATGATTGCATTGCCAGTTTTGTGACTAAAAATTTAATATTTACATACTAAAATATTGAAATACCTACAAAATGAAAAATGTTTAAAATAAATGAAAAATACATATTTACCTTCCCGTGAAAAATGTTTATTAACATAGTAACTAACCAACAAATAGTTTTATAAACTGTAATTATTTAATTTTCACATTTTAAGTGGTGTAATAATAAAACAAGCGCTTGTGTTCTGTTTGCATTTTTTTTACTTTTTAAATGACAAATTTTAAACTAAATGTTAAAATGCGGAAACAAAGCTCGATGACAATTGAAAAATTGAAAGAAATAATAATCGCTATACTACAACCCGCGGCTTTCTACAGTTTCAAACAAATTTAATTCAATAAGCAGAATATGGTTTGGCACGTCGACATCAGGACTTTTACGGGAAGCAGCAGACATAAGTACAGCCATAATGGTCTCCAGCATCCGATAACGGATAGATGCCGTAAGGAGAAAAGGAAAACCTTGGCAAGAGACAATGGTTCATCGCAAAAGAAAAAACAAAATTTTGAAAAAATGTTCAATAACAATTTAATAAAATAAATTACCGATGTGGAAGAAAGCTTTATGTCTGGCATTAAAAACGTAGGTCATGAGTACAATAATAAATTATAATTAAAGTTATCTTCTCGTGAACGTGGTTAATATTATTATTATTTTTTATTACTTAATATTAAAGAAGTTGACGTAGTACTTTATGTTAACTAACTTTGCATTTCTGAATTTATTAGCTTTCTATTCTAAATATTAAAACTATTTGTTTGATTATTGTTGCGAAAATATAGACAATAATATTTTGATCAACGTTTCAAGTACTCATTTTCAAAAATGTTTTTTTTTCTAAATTATATCTTTAAAAATAAAAAAAAAGCATTGAAACGGTATAACAGTTTGTAGAAAAGAAATTCTGCTCTCTGAAAACACAGTAGCCTCGCTCAAGATTCCTGAAATCTTTTATAAACCAGTATTATGCCAACCGAATAGATCATATCCAAGATACGTTGATGTTCAAACTCTGAAACCTTACTACCTAGTCCTATAGCATGCACTCTACTACTATCATTTAGCATGCTAGCACTTCTGAACATAGCCCAGCATTTTTCTCTTAATTGTGGATCTCCAAATCTTGGCAAATTCAATCGGAAATGGCTCTTCCATCAAATGATTTTTGATTTATACCCTTGTTCGTGATTTTCGCAAACTCGATAAAAGAGTTCCATGTTTGTGCTACTCCGAGGGTTCAGACTACTAATGTTCGAATAGCCCCCTTGAGACCGAGGTACCTCCGATTACTTAGTGACATTGTATTCCATTATCAGCTAATGACGCTTCGATATCGACCAATCAATAGGGCTACCATACATCTTTTATTTCAGAAGCGAAAACAATTTATAGGGCTTTTGATTACGTATTGACTTGCGTTTCGTTTTTATTTAGCCAGCACCACCACATGAAGATGAAAAATACGGACTTAGGGCCGGTTCCACCAACTCTGATTAAATGGTTGGTTAACTAATCATGGTTAGAAAAATTTAACCCACATTAACTTGAAAGCGTTTCACCAAACGTTTTGTAGCTATGATTAGTAAATTGGCCGAACTTCGTGTATATTCGATTTAAGCTCGTAAAAGCTATTCTGATTGGTTGATAGATATTTGAATATTGTAAATGTGTAGGCTACCAACCGTGCAAGTAAACATTCGTCTGTGACATTCGTAGTATTATATGAAATAAACAGAATATAAATAATAGTATATTATTTAACGAGCATTTAATGTAGGCTATAATTCTCGACGATAAAGTTTATACGTGAGCCGTGGGCGAGTGTATAAGCATCCGACTGAATTATTCCTATTATGTGCGAGCTAAATACGATGTTTTATCTACGAATCTGAATAAAAAATTTCATATTTACAAATTTTTATTTAATAAATTACTAATTGTTAATTTTGAAAATGGGATTCGAAAACAATGAAGCTGTAAACAAATTTTGGCAGTGATCTTAGCAACCGTGTATAATGATGATCTGATCTAATAACTTTTACAAAAATTCAATTATTCAAAAAAAATTTAAATCAAATGACACCTAAATAAATTGTCCAAAGATTTTTGGATTTCCGGAAAGGCAAGAAAAACATACTTTTCTTCTCCAAGTTGACATTCAGAGTATAGGTAGAAAAAACATTACTATCGACCTATCGTAATAGAGGCGGATTCCCTGAGTCCATGCCTGTATTTTCCTAATACTTAGTAATAATTGAAGTCTGTATTAAGATATTCAAACTAGAATCGCCGATTTCGCAAGTGAATATATGCTATTACATCCTGTTCACTGTCACAATTATTTTGATCAACTCATATTTATGAATTCATTAAACTTTTGTATTCAAGTCGAGAATCGTCACTGGTTTTTATAAGCAACATGACCAACAAAAATGGAAACATAAATTCTAGTAGTGGAGCTATTTTTCAGACTTCTCAGACTTTTCAGACTGATAATTTCTCTAAATCCAACATAAAGTTTCGCAAAAACTACCTGACTTAAAAATGTAAAGAAGTAAATTGTAATAACATGAATGTTCTTATTAATTAATTATTATTTTTAGTAAATAATTAAACTACTTTTAAAAAGTAAGAAATTAAAAAAAAAAAATTAATTAATAAAGTCTTACAAACAAATCGTATACTACATTATTTAAAAATCTAAAGGATTCAATTTAAGCAATTAAAAATAGTTGGCAATAGTTTGCTGCTGTAAAAGACAACATTATCATGTAAAACTACATTAACAAAAAAAACAAATAAAATAATATGAATTTGTCAGAGCCGGATTAAGCATTTTTTGAGTCATAGAAAAAAAAATTCTGGGCCCCTCTAACTTCATAAGTCTACAAATTATTTCTTTGGCGAAAATTAAAGAAAGTTAAACTTTTATTATAGTAGCAATCCTTTATAGAATCACGGTTACTTGATACAAAATACCGCTTATCCATTCATATGTCGGAAACATAAATTTAACATAAATTCAAAAATTTATTCATCATAAAGCTTTGTATGTAACTTCGCATATTTCTCATGTAACTTTACAAGTTCTACAAAATTGAAATAGTGCAGTCTAAATTTACAAGTTTAATTTATTGTAATTATTTTAAATTACATCAAACTTCTATTGATACATTAGTGATTAGTAATGTGAACTGGTTGAGTTATAGAATCAAAATTTTGAATTTGAATCACAGCCTCGACGGAAATTTTTACTCGGTCATGCAGTGTATATTTACAATTACGATCTTCTGCCTCTCTGTTTATATTTCCAAGTGTTCTGTAGAAATTTTTCTACTGTTTTTTTTTTACTCTCTGTTTCGATATTTAATTATTTTTTTTATATATTTTCATGTTTTCTTTTATTAAATAGTTATTGGTAACCACTTATTTACATTTCTGAGAAATTTCATATTGACGATTTGATTTTTTTTCCGATTTTTCTTTGTATTTCCCATTGTTATTTGGTTTCCGTTATATTTGCATATAAAATAATACAATTTTATCCAATTTCTTGGGGAAAGACGTCTGTTCGAACATCAGAAACTGTTTCAAATCTGTGTCAAATCAAACTTGGAAATCAATTTTTGATTTTTCCACAAATTAAATAAATCGCTGTACACCACTTGTGGAAAGAGTTTTACCAATTTTTGGTGCCAAATACTATTTTTCAATGGTTATTTCTTGAGGTATTCTTTCTTTCCATCAAATACCTTTTCCGACATTTTCAAAGTTCACGAATATATAATTATATGGTCTCCACAATTTATTACGTTCCACTCTTTTTTGTCAATGATCTCTAGTGTAGTTAATGTTATTACTTCTGTGCACGATTGTGCTTTCGTAAAACCTATTAGATCTTCAAAAAGTAGAACATTTACGAGTGTTTAACCTTTCCTTGGGGATTCCCAGGTAGAGATTTTGTACACCGTGTCCACTTTTCCAGAACACATAATCCTGAAATAAAAGATCTGAAAGTCAACTCTATTTATCACATTCTCGCTTATTGCAATATTGCTTTGGCCATAAATATTTTTCGTTATAACCATAATATAAGTACAAAAATTTGCATTACTTTATAAATACAGATTTTTTTAGTAACTACTAAAAGCGAGACTAACGGTTCAAGATACAAAAATATAATTTTTGTTCCAACTGCAAAAAGAATTTATCATAAAATTGACAATGAAATCAATAAATTGTTTTAGAGCCGCCTTATATCTTTTTGCTGAATTGTTAACGCCCTTCATTGTTTTTTACCTTTAAAGAAAAAATAACAAGTTTTATTTTGCGCACAAGTACCCTTTTGTACCAACAAAATCTGTAGCAACCCTACAGATTCTCCACGAAAGGTGTTACTTTTGTTCCTAGCGAAACAATATAGGTACTTTTATTACTTAACAAAAACAGCAATTTTAAATACAAATTTGTAAGTGTTTACCTCTCCTTTAATTATGTTTTATTGTTATAGATGTATCCAAAAAGGGATATCACAAATATCGTAGAAAGCAGTCATTATTTAAAAATTGGCAGTTGGTGTAGATCGGGTTCGACGCCGGGATCTCAAGCAAGAGGAAAATGTAAAACTGCCAGATGGGTTAAACCGTTCCGATGTTTGGGTAAAGTATCGATTTCCTTTTTATAATCGTACATTGTTTGCTTTTAATGTTTTCGAGCTATTTACTCTAAATTATGTATTTATTTTAAATATTTAACCACCCGAGAAATTCTCAACTTGCACTCAAATGTTTACACTAACTATATACGAAATTTTTTTCATGCGAGGCCATTGCAAACAAATAATTTTAGGGCTAATCAAGAACTTTCCTATCGATAGCCCGATAGCATTCGAGTATAGAGCAAGTTAATAAATTACCAAGATATGATAAAAAAAATATTTTTAAATCAGAAAACTAGAAAACAGTTTTGGGTAGGTAAATAAAAATTTATTTGTAATTTTGAAAAGTATAGAAATGCTAAATAAACAAAAACAAATTGGATACCCATCCTGTTTCTAAGTTGAATAAAGAAGTTTTTTCTTGACTTGTTACGCTCGGTTTATATCGTTTTTCCCTTAGGATTAATGTACAACTAGTGATGTTTCTTTCTCTCAACCTGAGACAAAAAACCAATTGGACCTGTGTTTGCCATTTCAACTCTCTTTATAACTTTATATAATAGTTTACTAACTTAATGTTTGAACTAATAAACCAACCCGTGGTAATATAAAATGTGAAATTAACCCGAACCTTTTTCTATAATTTTTAAAGCAAATATTGATAAAACTCTTTATTTTTATTTATTTTGAGAGGCTCGTGTTACGCAATAAATAAAAAAGTCCTTTGAAGAACAATGATTGGATGCAGTCAACCCTTGCTGATTTTTATATTGAATGCAGAGAATTAAAAGTTGGTGACGATCAATTCCGCCTTCTCGTCATCCTTCACTGACCTATATTTAAACCCATTTTATCAAATCGATTTATTCAAAAAAGATAAATTCGTCGCTAAAGAGTTTTAACGAGAATTTATTAAAACTTTAAAATTTCAAAACAGCCAATGAAAATGAATCGCCGAATTACCTTGTAAAATATTTTATCGTATATGTTGTTAAATCTGTATACATACCTACATGAATTTCTTATCATTTCTACTTCGGATTTAAATTATTCACGAAGAAAAGTCCTTAATAAACTTTTCTAATTTTGCTTTAATATTCATATTAATTTAATATTTTAGTTTGATATGCGAGACTAAAACTTTTTAATGATTCTTAATCAAAAATATGAAAACTATGTAATAGTGTATTACTCTATCTGGGCAAGTACTAAACACGATTATTAATTGCCGATGTGGATATGTCACTCAACTGCACATCTCGTGACGTATTATCTGCACGAACGATTCATACACAGTTAACTCGCGAGTGGAATATAGTATTTATTTGCTTCCGAAATTAAGGCAAACTAATTTTTAAAAAAATTGCCAGTTAAAGTAACATGTTAAAAACAGTAAACCCACTTTTAGGGACCGGACAGAAGCGATCGTCCTTTTTATTTAAATGACAGTTTGGGAATCGACAACTAGTTTTCTTGATAAATACTCCTTTGCAACGGACATCTCTATTAAACAAACTCGTTAAATCAATGTGACATGCTAACCTACCTACATTTTACCTTAATTTAACTGGGCTGTTATATTTAACATTTTTGATAAACAGTTCAGGTTTCCTTAAACCAGTCATCGGAGTATCCTGGATTCTCATACAGAATCATCAGTTTATCACAAAGTGAATAAATATATTATACGAAAATATTGATAAATTAGAATAATTATAGCTTTAAGTTTGTCAGAAATGTAATAAAAAACGTAGGTTAAAAAACTTTATCATAAGGATAGCAATAGGTCCCGACGGATTATTTTTGTTATATTTAAGCATACTCTGTCGTTGATCCGAGAAACTGGTTCGAGGAAAACTTTTATTGTCAATTTAGGCCTAAACTCCCGAAGGGTTAAAACGCAGGAATGCATTATTTAGCAAGGATGTCCGTTCCAGACGATTTTTGATTTACAATATGTGTATTTAAAAAAACATTTTCGAAAAATTATCTTCAAAAATATAAATAAATTTTGTATTGGTTTACTAAACCTCAGTTTAAAACCTTAAAAATGTTATAATGCTCATTTCTATTTTTTTTTATTATTTAGTCAATTTAGCTCTTGATAATTTGTTAACATACTGAAATTATTCACAGAAGGACCATTCCAATCTGATGCTCTTTTAGTACCAGAAAACTGCCTTTTTGATCACATTCACAATCAAAGTAACTGCTGGACTTTTGGTCGATGGAATGCTACTGCTGCAAACGCTTGCCAAGAACGAGGACTTCAGCTGCGTTCTTTTGCTATGTTACTGCCATGTGGAATTTCTCTCTTTAGCGGGGTTGAATTTGTTTGCTGTCCAAAACACCTTAAAGGTAAGTTGACAACAGCTCAAATGTGAACAACATAAGATAATGGTCATCAGTTTTGCTAGAATTCGTAACGTCATGTTTTAAAACATGAAATATTTTAAAAGTTGTAGATTTGTAGTTTTAGATTAGATCGTTGCATTAAAACGAATGAAAATGGCGATAACTAAATCACGATAAAATATATTCGTAACTTATGTTTGTGATTTGTGGTTGAAAAAAAGAAAATTTAAAAATACTCATGCATTTAACTAATTTCCATGGTTTAAAAATGATTTCAAAACACAAATTTTCAAAATTAGACCCACAGTTATCGTGGTTCTACAACATTCATTTCGCATAAATTTCCCAAGTGTCTCCTGTTAAATTTGACATGCGAAATCAACGTTTTTATAATCACGATATAGGAGTTAAGCCCAATTTACATTTGTAGTGAATCACGCGTGATTCACGCTTTTACTGTTCACTTCATTTCGACACTAGCGTAAATAGATTTTCGTGTTTTACAAACAACCCACACTACCCTATGGTTGATATTAGACATGCTTAATATTTTTACAAGCCTGCAAACAGTCTGAAATGAAGTTTTTGATTTTCACATAACTTGAATAATAACTGTGTCTATAGGATCTTTTTGAGGAAAAGGAAAAAAGTCGAAGATTTAAAACTTCTTTAAACGTTGGCACTTCTACAACTGTTTTTCTATTTTATTGCATTATAGTGTTTTATCTTATATATATTGGATCCGAACCAAGATTCCCTTGCTTACTTGATAATTTTCTAAACCAAAATCTGTGAAATTAAATTGTTGTATATTTTTGTTAGAACAGTTAGATTTTTTATTATAATTATAATATAAAACTTATAATGTCGAGAGATTTTAATTAAAAATATCAAAATTAATTAATTTTTAAACCAAGCGTTAGCAGGTGAAGTACTTGTTTTTTTGCCCACGGTCTTAGATTTAACAATTTTAAAAATAAATGAGCAAAATAGTTCAATTTTTCGAATTTTATGCGAGCGAGCTTTAACCATCTAATGGTAAGCTAGGAGAAGAAAAACCTGAATTAACGCTGCTCCAAGATATGGGTCGTATTCCATCCATCTTACCATTAGAGGGTTAATTAATTTGATTAATATATTGTAATAATATTTTATAAATTTACAAACTTTTTATTTTAAACCTCGGCTAACCTTATCAATCGTGAGATGATCTCGTCAGGGGAGTGGATTCTCTTTTTATTTTATACAGGTGAAATAATCAAAAATTCAAAATAAAAGTTAAGTTTAATTTTAAAATAAAATGTTTCCAAAAAAATGTAATAATTCACAAAATACTTTGTTTAGCAGACAAATTTCTGCCAGGTGTGGTGTTTTATGTGTGCGTGTTTTATGGGTACAATTTATAAATTTAAAAAATTATTTTCTGTCTTTTTGAAAATGGTAATTTTACACCCGCACAAAGTTCAATTTTTTTAAATGTTTATTAGGCTTACTCTGAGCTGCTTGTAGAGATGATTTTCTTTCATTTCATTTCAATTTTGTGGACCGCAACTTCTTCTCAGAAAATCACAAAAATATGGTGAAACGCTTGACCACTCTCAACGATGGTCTTCGACTCACCAAACCAAAATTTACCAATTTGCTGTCTTTTTGAAACTTGCGTATTTTATTCCAAATTTACCATTTCCACTTTTACTATTAAGTCACTTGGATTTGAAACTCGCGCACCGATTAAAATTTTAAATATTCAAATTCTTAACCAAATATTTTTGTATTTTTAGTGTTTGTGTTTCAGTTATTTTACAAATTTCACCTGTCTGATAAGTGTTTTGCTGTTGTTATCTCTAAAGTTTTGTTATCATTGTTTAATTTCAATTTCTTTTTTGTTTATCCACCACCCCTAAGGATTTCCGACGCCTTATTAAAGATTATATGGGTTGCATATTTACTCTCCGACCCGCAGCAGTTGACTATATGGACCAAAGCAAACAAATTTTTGAAATTTAAAGTTGTTACAAAGAAATCAATTATTTTTCATGAAATTGAAGGCATTAATTACCATAGTTAGAAAGATTCGATTTAGGTCAAATATATGCCGTTTTGTTCGATAGCTTGTCATTTTAAAGGTAATTTCAGTATACCTCTCTCATGGAAGCCCTCATTCCTATTGGCAAAAAATTGAGACAGTCGAATTTCACAAACGTCTCTTGAGACGAATTTTTCTCCAGCAAAGTTGTTCGTCATAGACAGAAACAGATGATAATCACTTGGTGCCAGGTCCGGATTATAAGGTGGCTGCATAACCAAACTCTCGGAGCTTCTCGCGAGTCACTATCGATGTGTGTGGCCTGGCGTTATCCTGATGAAACGCAATTCCTCTCCTATTGGCCAAAGGTGACCGCTTCTGGCCGATTGCTTCCTTCAGACGGTCCAGTTGTTGACAGTACAGTTCCGAGTTAACGGTTTTGCCGTAGGGCAGCAGCTCATAGTAGATAAATCCCACGAAAGACACAGCAAAACCTTCCTGGCTGCCAATCCTGGCTTGGTCATCGTTTCCGCCGGCTTACCGCGTTTCGACCGCTACCGTTTTTGTTTGATGTTATCGTATGTGACTCACTTTTCATCACCAGGCACCAACCGCTTCAGAAATGGGTCGATTTTGTTGCGATTCAGAAGCGATTTACAGATTTTTTGCGTTAACTCGTGTGGCACCCATACATCGAGCTTCTTTTTGTACCCAGCCTTATTCAAATGATTTCAAACGGTGTTTTGTCCAATCTTTAGCTCTTGGGCAATCGAAACAGTGCTTACATGATGGTTGGACTCGCAACTTTCAGGATTTTATCAACATTTTCGACAATTGGCCTTCCAGTTACCATAAACACTATTCACATTTTCAGCCGCCTGGCTTGAGTTTTTGCCTTTATCGAAGCAAAACTGTAAAACTTGGTGTATTTTCTCTTTGCTAGTGTTCATCTCTGACGTGCGCTCAAACAAAACTGAGTCAACTATTCACAAAACTGTCAAAAACGTTTTTTTAGTACGAAATGTCATCTTTTTAATGCAATTTAGTGGAAGCCGATCGGACTTATACAACGCGAGATACAGATAACTAAAGCTTATTGGAAAAATAACTGTTTTCTGTTTACTACACCTTATATTTTGTTAATATATTAAATAAATTTGATTTGATTATAGTTGACCTTACAAAATAGAATAACTGAATAACATTAATATAATTTAGACTATGATGAATGAAAACATATAAGACTTATTTTTTTTAATCTCAAAATTTGTATTCCCTCGAAAGCCATAATAACGGACCAATAAAGGACCCGAAACGTCGGATATTAATTATTAATTGTTTTTGTTAATCATAGTCCAAACTATTGCTATGCCCCCAACTTTCCAAATTTATGCATTACACAGATCTTTATTTAGCATGAGACTCTTAAGTAATTCTTATTAATTTCAATAAAATACAATGATATTTATTCAATATTTAATACTTAAAACATAATGATTATAAATTTTCAATCTAAAGTTTTACCTCAATTCAATATTTTTAAATTCAAATGTAGTCGATATTTTTAGGTTTTTTTTTGTATAAGATTTGTTAATGGTTTAAAAATGTGTCGTTAGTTTTAATTTTCTAATATTTAATTCGTACTTATTTCAACGTGCTTTAGAAAATTATCACTGAATGACATTATAAAGAAATTTTTAAAATTTTAATTTTTACGGTGTTCGTTGTTAAATTTTTTATTTAATGACGTACGTACACTATAGTTTTCTCACCATTTGTTGTTAATTGTTGGTTGTGGTTTATTGGTCTCGAGCATTTGGTCTTCCTTGTGGATCATCTCTGCTACTATTCGTAATTGATCTGGAGCATCTTTTGATTCACTGTCGATTTCATGTAAATCATATTCACTTTTATTGATTACGGCCGGTTTTATTTATTGTTTCAAAATTTTAATTTTTGTTAACACAATGTCCGAATTTTATCGGAGCTACAAATTATCAAAACGACTTTCTCGTTTGCTGAATCGTACCGCAATGTTTTAACAAATTCTCCTTTACGCAGTTTTGCTGCAAATTTTCCAAGTTTGTCCCCTCCTACAGACGATTTTGCAGCGCGAAGTTCAAATGGTAAACCAATCTAATGTTGTCTAAAAATATCTTTCTTTTTAATCAAATGTACTTTGATTTAATCAGGCAAGTAAAACTTTCATTTTGAAATAATTTTTGTAACTAAAATCTGTTTATTTTTGAATCAATCAACATATCATTCAATTTTTAATTAAAATTTTGAGTTCTCATCCCCGTAAAAGTAATCTTTCACTCTCAAAACTTTTTCTATTAAATTAAAATAATTCTGTGAATTGGTAAATAAAAATTCATGACACTATATTACCATTATTCTACAAAATACATTTACTAGAAATTGAGTTGATGATTTAGATTGAACATTATTCCAGATTCAATATAATAATTAATAAAATGTAAATGAAATTCGAAAGGAAAAATTCGATATCCTGTATTTTATTATAGTAATTTGTTCTTTTTTAATTTTTCTCAATTGGTTTTTTTTAAATTACTTTCTTACATTACAAATTACATTATTTTTAAATAAATAAATAAATTTAACATAAAACAGATTTTGGTAAAATCAAAATTTCGAACAGCGGCAGATCGTCAGTAAAAACTAACTTGTATCAAGAAAACATTTCTACTGGTCAAAAAGGGAGTTTCTTTTAACGTTCTAAAAAACAAAATAAATTAAAATGGTTATTTATGTACCAAGGCAGCACGTAAAGCGTGCAAAAGAAGACAGCAATCACGATAAGGGCCAAAACACATTTTTTTACATAAAGAAGAGAAAGCCGAAAACTTGAGTCTGGATCTTTTTACTGTACTTCGCAATTAGTATTATAAAATAAATACCTACTCAAAATTTAAATTTCTTTTATAACTCAGTGAAGGAAAAGTCCGTCGGCAAATTGGAACTTCCTTATCGTCCTAATATAACATGTAATTTTGGCCGACGATAATATTTACCAATTTTAAATTTTCAAGCAGCAGCCCACCGGTGAAGTCCTTATTTCTTACTGAGCCCATCCGGCTCTGTTTTGATATCCTTCAAAAAAAGTGCTCCTTTGCGTACTAGTCGAAAATGTATCATTTAATATCGCCAATTTTGTACAAATCACAATGATATTACAAGGAATAAAATTTTTATTATTAATTAGAATTTTTGTCAATATTTAAATTAAAACAGGAAAATGTAAAACTAAAGTTATACGTAAACTTCAATTCACTATTAGAAGGGTTCAACGTTACATCGTGAAATAAATTTAGCGCCAAGTTTACCCATTAAACTTTCCGTAAAAGTCGAATTTTCAAATAGTTTTCTATAATTTAAAGTTTCAAAGTTTGTTTAGCAACATTAGCTTATGTTTAGTTAAGACTCGGCAAGCACAAAAAATTTCTAGTTTAATTAAGAAACGATGTTTTAAAATTTACAGCAAATTTAAGTAAATATGTAATTTAAACTTTAATTGCTGTACGTGTAACATACTTATTGTCAGTAAAATAAACCATTTCAAAGGTTATTCTCATTGCAGCAATAAATTGAATAATCGTGATGATCATATTATGCTAAAATTAGATAGTTAGATGTTATCTTTCTGTGATACAATTATGCTAGAGTAGCTTCATTAGACCAAAGAGACTCATCAGCCTAAAAACATACAAACATTGTATAATTCACATCATAAATACAAATATCTTTCCAAATAATCATTTTTAATTATTATCAATCAATTTATTTAAAAATAATTTTTAGTTGTTATTGGAATATTTGAACAAATTTATGTTTATTTGCTGCGTCAAAAAACTTTTTGCTAGTCATTAAACACTTGGTCGGTTTAGAGACATTTGTAAAATATCACCAAAACCTGACAAGGATAGATGAGCTTTTCTTTATCTAGTGCTAACGCAAAGTTGAACTTATATGGCAGAATCTCTTTGTTATTATAATCTAGTGTGGCACTATATTTAACTTTCAATTTTCAACAGTTTTGCTAAATTATTTTAAACCCATTGAATATACAGGGTGTCCCCGTGACCGTGGAGAACCTTTGAGGTGGTGATAAAGGACACTTTTCTAAGACAAATTTTCAAATAAAATTTTTGTCCAAATCCAAACCCTTGGGGGGTACCTCTCTTTAAAGCAATATTTTAAATTTCTGATTTCAAACGGCCATAACTCCGATATTACTAGTTTTTTAGACTTATTGGATTACACCTTTTTTAAAGATCATTTACTTATCTACAAATTAGTTTATATCTCCTTATTGTCTAGAATAAACGGTTTTCGAGTTACAAATTAAATTAAAGGAAAAAATGTTAAAAAAATTCTGATTTTATTTTTTTTTGCTTTTCTTGCAAACCCGTATCTCTTAAACAAAGCGTATTAGAAAAAAACTAATAGCCCAAACCGGATAGGGAATTTAACGGGCTACAACATTGGTCAAATAAATTTTTTGGGAAACCAACCATTTTCACAGAAATTCTGAAAATAATGATTACTTTGTTTGTAACGTAAATAATTTTTTAATAGATAATACCAAACCCAAGAAACCAATTGATCTCACTATTTTGAAATCAGATCAACAAGAACTTTTAGACACTGACGATGAATCTTTAGACTCAGATGAAGATGATGACGATGATGAGAAAGACGAATTGAACGATCTTGCAGATGATACTGAATTATCTGACGATCCTTCTATAGACGAAGATGAAGACGACGATGATGATTACGATGATTCGGATCAAGATTGGGATACAACGCCGTCCGGTGCAACTTATACCCCAAAAGTTACCTCACCACCAACGTCCACTAGTACAACTGCGAAAATAACACCCATTCCTACACCAGATCCGTACTTTACACATTTTGATCCAAGAAATGAACACCAAAGCTACAAAGAAGCTCAGGTATTTATATTATAGGTAAAGTTAACGTTTATTTTACTTATTTGGTTATAAGGAACGCTTGGAAGAAGCACATCGTGAGAAAGTAACTCGAGTTATGAAAGATTGGTCAGATTTAGAAGAACGTTATCAAGATATGAGATCGGGAGACCCGCGGGGAGCTGATAATTTTAAACAAAGGATGACACAAAGGTTTCAACAGACGGTTCAAGCGTTAGAAGAAGAAGGCGATGCGGAAAAGCACCAACTAGCTGCGATGCACCAACAAAGAGTTCTTGCACATATTAATCAAAGGAAGAAGGAAGCCATGACGTGTTATACTCAAGCTTTGAATGATCAACCTCCAAATGTAAGTTATTCATAACATTTTACTTTAATTAACCGTAATATTTCAGACCCATAGAGTACAAAAATGCTTACAAAAACTTTTAAGAGCTCTTCATAAAGATCGCGCTCATGCAATCACCCACTACCGTCATTTGTTGCAAAGCAGTTTGGAAGCAGCTAATCGCGAACAACCTAGAACTTTAGAACGTTTGACCGATATCGATAGAACTGTTAATCAAAGCATGCAAATGTTGAAACGTTATCCAGATTTATCCGCTAAAATTGGTCAATTAATGGACGATTATATTCAAGCTTTACGGTCAAAAGATGAAACTCCCGGTTCGCTTTTATCTATGACAACTAATGCCGAAGCTGCTATTTTAGATAAATATAAGACTGACGTTGCTAATAAACAAGCGGAGCGTGAAAGGCAGCGATTACAAGAAAAGGCACGAAAAGAACAAAGGAAAAAAGAGAGAATGGAATTACGCGATGAGAAGAAGCGCGTCGAAGCCGTTTTAGGGAAAAAGATTGATAATTTTGATGCCGAGGACATGGAAGATGAGACTTTGGCCGATGAACGGGTAAGATAGAAACGCATTTGCTTTTTATTGCGATTATAATTTGTATTTTTAGACCACAACAACATCGCCCGAAAATGTAGTGTCCGATATTATAAGCAATGCCATAACTACCTCCGAGCAGCATAGAGAAGTTGATGATGCCGCCGTTCAGCAAGCAGTTGAAGAAGTCGCCGCCGTTGCTCACCAGCAAGACGTAATTAGGGTTGCACATGCCATGACTCACGATATTAGTCACGGAGAACCTGTAAGCATTTTAATGTTAACTTTTATGGGCGGAATAGAATATTGAAATTTTTTAGACATATTCTGTACGTCGTGAGGTGTATGGAAGAAGAGACGGAAAGAGTGTGTACTTTACACTGGCATTTGCGGGCATGGCATTAATGGCGGCTATAGTGGTAGGTATTGCAGTTGCCCGACGTAGATCAGCTCGTTCCCCGCAAAGTCAAGGATTTGTCGAAGTAGATCAAGCAGCTACCCCCGAAGAGAGACACGTTACCAATATGCAAATAAACGGTTATGAAAATCCCACGTATAAATACTTTGAAGTTAAAGAATAATTTAGTAATTCAATCAAAAATTGAACTATTTAATTTAATTGTATTGTTACAATAAATTGTTTTTTTGCTTGGCAGCCTTTTGTATAATGATATTGTATAAATTTGAACTGACTTATTATTCGTAACAGTATTTTTGATATAGTATGATTTTATTAAGTGTTAATTTTTGATATTATTATAATAATTGATTTTGCTTTAATGGAATCATTCCAGAGGATATTAATATTTTTAATTATTATTGATTGATGTGCGATATTCGTGAAGTATTTTAATTTTTGTTACGTTGTACTTAATTGTATTTTAAAGTAACTTGATAATAATTGATAGAATTGTAACTTTACACATAAAAAATTACGGCGTTATTTAAGTATTTTTTGAAAGATTGATAACTTTAGTCTTATCAAGCGACATAATAATATGTTGTCTTAAGCTTTAAAAGAAAAAACTATTGCATATGAGAGTCCATCTTTGCATAGCTGTAATAAATACTAATTCTAACTTTAAGAGGATTTTGTAACGATACATGTAAACAAGATGTAAATCATTGAGTAGATAGTTTAGAAAAAAAGATTAACATATATCATTATAAAATCTGAAATAAAAGGCGTAGGTAGATGTACGGTATATTATACCTAATGTAGACCCTCCATAAAATAATTTAGATTATGTAATGCATGTATAATCTAAAAGATGCTTTTTGTACAAAGTCGTTTTTCATTTATTATATAAAAAGAAGAATAACTAACATTGCTTGTTCTAACACGGGCCATATTTTATATTTTGATATTTTAATTTTATGCAAGCACAACAGTATCTGAATACTTGTATATCTTTCTTTAAACAATGGGTGTGTTTTATATGTTAAAGCAAAGTGTTTGTGCGTTGCATTGTCGACTACTTATTATTATCATCATCGTTATTATTTTAAATTTAAAATCATGGATATCAAAGCATATTGCAAAAAGAACGAAATACAAAGTATTCATCATTTAATTGGTCTCAAATTATCTTTAAAATTCATATCAAAAAACTTGTATCATACTCGAAAAAAATGCGGTTTTTGCCATATCTCTTAAAGCATCTTGTTTTAAATGTGAAACATTTCTTCTAAACACAAAAATAAATATTAATAATTCTATCCTTTATATGAATAGCCTAGATTGTTTTAAAAAGAGTATGAGATATATGTTGGACGTTTCATATTTTCTGTACTTTACCCTAAGATGATGTCGTTATTTGTCATACATTTTAAAATTTATTAGTCTAGTAATTTTAGGATAGTAATTATATGTTTTGTGGCCATGTAATTTTAAATTTAATGTAATAAAAATACATTATTTTAAAATGTCATTTCTTTATTCGTAAACGAGAAAATGACTTAAATCTTACAATAAACACCATCTATAAGAAATTCTTTATTTTTCCTTCTCTATATTATTTTTTTTTATTTATAAATTATAATTTACAATTAGGTCTCTAAAGTTACTAAAAGCGAGTGGGTAATCTTAAAGCATTGCACCAACTGTAGTCGATCAAATAATATAGGTGGCGCGTCGTTTGCAAAGACTAATTTACACCGAGAAACTTCAGATAATTTAAATAGTACTTAATCTTGTAGTAATATTAAATATTCACCATGTAAGATGCGACTTCTTAAATTGAATTTAGCGCCAACACTTACTCATCGATGACAAGGAAAAATAGCCATGAACCACCACGTTGTGTAATTACCTACCGCACGCCATCTAGTAACCAGTTCTTTCTTCCTTTGTACAAAACAAAATTGTTAACATAGCTGAAACAATACAGATGATCGCTCCAAAAACGAGAGATCATAAACGCACAACACAAATAAAACTACATATATTTGGGTTATGTCAAATCTTTTATTTTCTGTTTAAATTTGGGTTCGAGGATCAAGTCTGAAGCAATGATAAAATCATAATTCATTTCCAAACACCCTGTATTTTAATAACTCTGAAAAATTACTTAAATTGATGATCATGGTACTTAATTTATATCGAAATCCTGTGTAACTGCAGTAATGTAAAATTGCATTCTTTGGAGTCAAAAGTTTATATTTTATATAATTTAATTGTGCACGGTTGGGTCAAGATTATACTTTGTATATAATTATATTATTGTTTGTCGAAACTATAAGTCCATCTTTTAGTTAAAATTACACCTGCAAATGTGACTCAATTAAACCAAGCAGAGATCGTAATTTAGATTTGAAGTCCCAAGGGGGGACTGATGATTCGACTGAAAGTTTGTTGACTCTCGTCTAGGTGGGATTTGGGCATTCTTCTAGATTTTTCTTCTAGACAATCTATTCTAATATTTCAAGGAGAGTCGGAGGGACTTGTGAATTTTCTTCTAGAGTTCTTCGAGAGTAAAAGACAAATCTTTCAAATAGAAATTACAATCACGTTCAATTCAATTAAGCATAATTATTAATATGCATCTCAATTGCCATAGGCTTTAAAATCATTTTTAACTTGTAATAAAGTAAGTAGAATAACTAGAAAAACCATTGCAATCAATTTACATACAAATAAAAGTCATCTGCAAAGTAATCACCCTGTATATAGAATTTTTTCGGTTGTTAAAATTATATAAAAAATGCAACATTTGATACTTTAGAAAACACGGTTCCTTTGTATAGTTTTAAAGTAATAAAATATTAAATTCCAGTTCGGAATGTGATTTGTGAAACAAAATGCAGCTGGTCATCAACCACCCTAACCGGTGTTGATTTCCACTTGTTAGCACAAACGACAATCTCAAGAAACCGCCTACGGTACCCTTGAAATGCTCGTAAAAATAAAATGTACCCTAACTCAATTACTTAAAATAATTTAACGGTTACCAAAATACCACTAGCAAAATATTGTTTTAACCATCACCAAAATATCACTAACAATTAATATGTTTAAATAATTACACCTATTTTAATTATACTGCAATCAACTTTTAAACTTTTAATAATGTTAAAAGTTGCCGGTAATGGCATTATTACCGTTAATATAAAATTACTTTAATATTTACCGAAATATAACCATCTAATAATTAAAACATTTTACTTCAATTGTTTAAATATAACCAACTCAACCCTTGATAACGTAATACGCAATAGTGCCCCTGTTTTAAACAATTGAAACTAAAGAATAAAATTAATTACCAAAATTCACTTAATTTATATCTGACATGTACACAAATATAATTAATATCAAAATTATGTTTAATTGGAAAGTTCTTACCCAAAATTGTTGTAAACTATTATTCAACTATTTATTTAAACAAGACTATCTCGTTTGGATTCTCAAACCACAGAACATATAAGTCTCAAACCGTTCTCCTGTAAAACTCAAAAACTCAACAAACGTTTCCCTTCCTATTTTAGTTTTTTAAACACTCGGATAGTGTCGAACCGGTCCGAACTATAAAATAAGATATAGGCAACCCAACAAGCTTACTATCTGGATATTGTAATCTTACAACCACAAGAAAGCGAAATGTTATAACCAAATAACTACGTCTATTCGATATTACAGTTAACTCTGATCACATCTATCTTATTTATGATAATCTGATGGTCGTTGCTTTAGTACAAATTCCAATATTTTTCTTAAAAAAAACAGACTATATTGTTGTGGGATTTTGTATGAATTTTACCTACCCGGCACAATCTTTAATTTTACCCAGCTAGCTTTTACAGCGGAGAGCAAAATAAGACGCTCAGCAGTCGGTTCCTGTTTTCTTTACTGTCTTCGTTTTCAAAATAAAATAAAAATTCTTTTAATCCAAACAAATAATTTCTTCAATAATAATTTCAAATTCAATTTAAAGTCAAATCCTAAATGGGCTCGCTTGTTCAGACTTATGCGCGTTCAAAACGTCTTGTTATCGCCAGCTGTACACTCGTACAAATGCAAATTTTAACTTTTACAATTTTCAAAATAACTCACGTCCAATTTCAAATTTTGTAACTTTAATTGCTCTCTCCAACTTAATCAAATCCACTAAATCAATCCAAATTTATCAACTCAATTAAATCAACTACCGCTCGGTAGCAACGCATCAAAAATATCCAATTCAACTTCAAATCTCAAAATAATACTTCCAAAAAAAGCGCAATAATGCAAACGCATAAAATCACTTTATTTAAATCAATCAAAATCAAAATATTACTCACAATTTTCAAATAACAATATCAAAACTCAGCGGGGATACAAAATCTCGCTGTCCTGTCGCTGTCGCGGACCGCTGTCCGCCATTGTTGGGACACGAAGCGTCACTACCTTTCTCTCTTTTTCTCCCCACTCTGTACTTTTTCAATTCAAACGTTTAGAAATTAAATCAACAAATTATTTCAATTTAGCACAGGGTGGGTCGAAATATTTTGTTTCACGACAATATATTTACACCCGTATTTATAAAAATTTCTTAAAGTGTCGCTCAGGAATGTTTTAGTTATAATACTGTTATAGGTTATGGGTTACAGCTGATTGGTGGTTTTAGGTTATAAACCGCTTATATATCAGTCTTATAACAGTGTTTTAGGGCTATTGAACGTTTATGAATAATGTTTTTTGACATTTTGCTTATAATAGCTTTATAAACCTGTTGTAACTTTTAATGAATACAGCTGTTAAAATTTAGGTGATCCTTAAATCAGTAAGCACCACTTACAGTGACTCACAGAATTGTTCAAATGCAATGTACACACTAGGTAGGTATTTATAGAAATAATTATTTCTTTTATTACTTGTGATAAGTTACCATTTGCAATGGCGTAGGAAGAAGGAATTTGATTTGGAGGGGGGGGGACCTGCGAGTGCAGCAAGCCGTTTTTTAATAGCGCCGCAGGCAATTTTTTTTTAAATTTTCAATGCTCGCAATAGAAAGTTAAAAAATTACAATAAAAAATAATTTCTTCCAAAAATGAGTTTTGTCAGACGTTAACGTAAAAACGTTAACGACAATAATAATAGTTTCCAACTACATAAATAAACATTAAAAATTAAGTCATAGATATTATTATTATTATTATAATAATTATAATTGTAAAATCATTGCGTCTTTTTTTTATTCCAAAAGTATTTATAAACTCTTCTACATTAATAGGCACGTTCCTGTGAACTGCTAGTAAAGTTAAACCGCTTAACCTATTCTCGCCCGTACTATTTCTCAAATTTGGCTTTATTTGTTTTAAGCTGGAAAATGTTCTTTCTACAGAGACTGTAGTAACCGCTAATGTTCCTAAAATAATATATATATTTGGAAACATCAATATTGAATTGATTAAGAGCTTCTATTGTATATTTTGAAAGCTGTCCTTTATGTTTTTTTCATTTCTAATGCAAAATCAGCCATTCGCCTTCAAATATAGTATCATTAGAGTCTTGAAAATCATTTATATAGAAATCTATACATGGTTTGAAGTCATTGTAAAATTACGAATTAATAATTTCGAGGGGGGAAGCTCAGCACCCTCCCTTGGCTACGCCGCTGACCATTTGATATTTATGCACTTCCGATCCAACGAAGTTTCAACTTAATTGTTCTTGTGATAAGTGGTGATTGCAGTGCCGGATTAAGCTATTGGTGACGTACAAGCGCAAACCTCATTGAAGCTCTCTTAATTTTTTTTTGTTTCAAAAAGTTTATTTATAATCACGCATAATAATTATAACAAAATATAAAATAAGTAATAAATTTTTTTTAAATCAAATAAACGTTTAATTCATAATGCCGTCATAATATTAATGCATTAAAATAATTCCATAACTTAAAATTATCGTACAACAAAAAAAATACCAAAATACCAAATTCATAAAAACACATACATTTTGGCATTAAAATTACATAAGATTTGTAGATTTGTACTTAGTTATGGCAATTTTATGGCTTTTTTTGTCATTATTTCTTAAAAAGGTCAAATTGTAATAATATTTTGGTTAGTATAAATAATAAAGTTACTGTGGGCGGCCATAAATTGAACACTAGTAGTATCTGTGTAGTGTGTACGTACTGTGATAATAATCTTTTAAGGTTATGTAATTAATTATAAAATTGTAAATATCACAAAGTCGAGTGTACATCGAGGAGGAAACATTCACTCCATTCCTAGTAGCACACTTTGCCGAGTAGGACGGGTCTGGTGGGATATTTTTAGTGAGTACACGACAAATCTCGTCCAATCGTGGTAAGGATTAACTGACTAACTGACTAATTTCCTTATAGCGTAATTCCCTCCTTAACGCCAAATGTTAATGATCCTCTTATATCATAATTCGCTCGTCAGTGCTCAATTTGTGCACGCCCGTATAAAATACTGATCATTTATTTAAAGTACATACTCATATTATTTAAAATTCTGACCATTTCATTAAAAACTGACCATAAATATTTTAAAATACTGACCAAATAAATACAAGCCTTTAGTTATTTCATGCAATTTCTTAAAGTAGGCATTACTTTTCGGGTTTTTAGTTTTGAAAATTTATTAATTAAATTATCATAATTTATTATTCATACTTAAGTCATTTTCGATAAATGAGAGAACAATCTGTTAATTGCGTATTATTTTTGCGTTTTTCACTTTCTTCCACACTAAAAACGAACGTTCGATTGTTGCATTGCGTATGGGTATGGTAAGGAATATAATGGTTTCCACGTTGGGAAAAGTGAATTGTAAACCGTTTAATATAAGTTTGTACATTTGCATAGGTTAATGTTAACTCTAATATTAACAAATCACTGCAACTGCATTTAAAAATTATTGCACAATTATATGATGCGTTAAAGAAATACACTATAAAGTGTCCGGGAACTTTTTCTTGATGTAATTTGTAGAAATGCAACAAAAACTATTTTGTGTTTATAAGTGACCTTAAGAAATACTTGATTCAATGGTAAGTCGAACCGCTGTTTTCTTCCCAAATTTTTTCAAAAAATTGAATGCAAGTTAATGCAATTTTTATTAGATATCCGAGAACTTTTTCGGGTAACTGTATATACTACATATTGTAGTGTCCGCACTAAGTGATTAAAATGGGTTGCGAACTTAGCAATAAGATAACGGTATTTGCAACTAGGGGAACAAAACAAAGCAAAACTCTATTTTAACATTTTTATTACCAGTGTGTGTTTTATTTTTGTGCGTTCTTTATTTTGATTTCAGTATGTTTAATATTTTATGTTTGTCTCACCAAATGCCGACAACAGCCAAAATTTAAATAATGTGAAAATCTAGATTTGAAAATAAAAGGATATCAAAGTACAAACAATAAAAAGAAGACACATTGCAAAGAATATCCAAGGGGATAAAAGAATCAATAAAGAAAAAAAGAAGAGTCAGATAAGATTAGCAGAGCGGTCGGTCGATGAAAGTTTGAGAAGAATTTTATTAATTGAATTGAGAGATGAGTGTGTTGATGCATAAAAAGCATACAAAAGGATTCAATAGAGATTATTATTCGTGTGAAGAATATTGTTTAAAGTGGAAGAAGAGTTGGTGGTAAAATGATTGCTTTTTTGGATTAAAGATATCCAGAGAGCAGTAGAGGGAAGAGAAAATAATCGAGCAGACAAAGCTGTTTAAAGGAGTTGAAGATAAGAAGGTCGCGTATTATTTGTGCGCGATAGAAGATAACTTTGGTTTCTTCAACATAAAAACTGGGATCGGCTATTTGCGTGAGTTTTGCTTTTGTTAATATTTGTTCCTATTTTATAAAATTTTTGAGTTTGCAAATAAAAATAAAAATATCCAACCGTTATTTTATTGTCTTACTTGTAACAATTTTCTCATTGGAGAGCCTACGTATCCCATAGACGAGATAGAAATTTTGTATGCAGAGGCGCGCATAAGGTCGCAGCAATATGTACCTGTATATATTTTCTTATGCATAATGAAAGAATCAAAAATTTAAAACAGTGCGTGAATTGAAAATGATCAATATTTTATTTATTAACTGATATCATTATCATGGTATACCATTATTATTCAAGTTGAATTTAAAAGATTACATTAAAATTAAGCAATTAAACTAGGATATACTTAAATTTTTTCTTTATTTTGAATATAATCGATTTTTAAGTTTCAATTTTTCACATAAAAGCTGGTCAAATCTTTTATTCTGATGACAGTGCTGCGTATGCTCGACGGAATAGTTACAGCACTTATTTTAATGGGCGGGGCCGTCAGCAGTTAACTTCTAGCCGTACTACTGCTAACGACATATTTTAAATTTATTTAAAATAAGATTTTGTTAATTTGTTTATTATTGATGTTTAGTTTAATTAGTTGAACACTCTGAGATCTGAGTCTTTGTAGATCTGTAATTTTCAAGTTGAGACCACTTTGCGGGTGTCTAATGAGTAGAGTGGCTTAATACACTGTCGAACCAGTTCCAAAAATACTTATTTAAAATAAAAATTTATATTTGTAATTTACGCTATAAACTACCATAATTTCATTAGATAATTTTTAAATTCGTTGACAGAGTTAATGTGCTACTTCCCAAAGATTTACTTGCTTGCTTTAAAGGTTTAACTGAAATTGTTCGCACTGTCCAAAAAAATAGGTTTCACAAGCAATTCGATTACATTGCATTACCTACTGTGAACAAATCGTAGTGCACTTTGTGATTCAGTTTATGGTTAATATTTCAGTAGTTTCTAAGAGTTTTCGTAGCAAATAAATTTTTCTTTTATACTGGACTTACACATGAATATAAAATAATGGAAAAATATAAAAATTTGTGGACATACGGAAATATTACTTTTTTTTTATTTGCTTTTTGTTCTTAGAAAATAAAACTTTATTTAAAAAAAAATTGTTTGTCGCATTCGGCGATGGCCTCTTTTTCACCAGAAAAGGATATGCTGTCTTTTGGGAATGATTTATTTTCTTTGCTAGTAAATTGGTTTGTCCTTCAAGGTGTATTTTTTTTTTGCTGTACCTATACTATATTTCATTTCAAAATTTTTTTTACACAGGTATCGGTAGTAGGCCCCGAGAGTATACTTCGTAGCCCATTTATACGTATTTGGAAAAACTTTGTTTTGATCTAGTAAAGTTTTATAAACGTATCTAAAAGAAAGCTTATTATTATAATCAACTTTAAAATAAATTGAAGCAATACTTATTGATAAAATCAGTAAAGAATTGCAAAGTTTTCTAGTAGATATTCAATTCTACTAACACCAAAAATTTATGCTCTTAGCTAATCTACATTTAATATTTCTCGGCCGACTAATGGCCTTCTCAGAGGTACTTTCAGAGAGGTTTGGTACTCACAAATATTACTCCTTAATACCCTTACCAGGGGCGGTTCTACCATAGGAACTGCAGAGCTGCAGAACCGCCAAATATCAGAATGAAGTGTACCAAATTAATTATTACTTATAAGTATAACCACCACATTTCAAATTATTTCAATAATTGAAGACTAATCAATTTTGGTTTCAAAGCGCGCTTCTTATGTTGCCTTGAGTTATAAGTACTTTTATCAGTCAGTCAAATAAGTACTGTAATAATTAATACAAGTCCGTTACGCTTTCGAAATCACTGTTTAACTTCGATGTGCTGGAAATGATTCTGAACATGAAATGACGCGAGCTATCGGGTGGAATCGTATCCATACCAGTATACATCGTGGTGTTAGGACAATCCTAACACCACGGTATACACTACAAATTGAGCTGCATCTTATGCAGAATTACATGCCGTATTTTTGTAATATAATTTAAAATTTGACTTATGAAAACAACTAGTAAGTTAATTTTTGTTCATTGATTGTTCAACAACATGGTTAAACAATAAAATGCAATAGTTTAATACTCGTAATATAGTGTAATTTGAAAATTTAGTACAAATTTTAATTTTACCAAGTTTCTTATAAATACTATTATCAAAATAGAAGTAAAATTATTTTTTGGCAGATCCTATATTAGAAACTCAAAATGAAATTACGTTTAATTATTAATATCAATAAAATTAAAATTATGTAGGTTTTTTCTACAATAATAATGTTTATTATTAAACTCGCAGATTCCAAGATATAGGAACAACCCACCAAACGTACAACCGTTCTGCTCATATTTCAGCTCTGGTTTTACGAACATATACGATTTTATTTTAAACACATCTTGCGTTATGAACTTTAATTGAAATTATGAATATCGAAGATAGTATCTTATACCTACTAGTACATAAAATAAATGCTTATGAATATTAAATGAAGAAAAAATAAAATGAAATATTACTAATATTTTTAACACAACTTCTCTCATAAGCGGTACTTAATAACATTTTTTCGAAAATTAGTTAGGATTGCAATTTATTGTAAAAATGTAAAATTATATAAAGTAATACATTCTAGATAAGTGTTGTACGTTTAATATTTAAAAATGTGCAATAAGTAAATTTATTTTTTGAGATTGCCATTTTCTGATATCTTGCCATTTTTATAATGCAGAACACCCAAGAATATTTTTCACGAGCCGCCACTGACCCTTACAGTCATTGAAATTATGTTAGGGTATGCGATTCTGGACAGTATAACCATAGTATAATAACTATATATTCTAGAATAAGTAGTCTCACTCTCGTGATTTGGTGTCCGAAGTTGGAACTCGCGCAGTCCTATATGCGCACCCAATATGGATCCGTTCTCACAGCTGTTTAATATTTACTTTTAATTTTAAATTAAAATCTTATATTATTATTTGATCTTCTTAAATTTTCACACGTATATATTTAGTATACTTTAGTTTGTTATTTTTTGCCGACAGTTGTAATGCTCTATAAACTTTATTGCTTAGTTCCTAATGGGCTTTAAAACGGCAGCCAGATTCCAGCCCGATCAAGCTTAGCGCTTCAAATGAGGAATCACACCTCAGTAAATCACAACGCCCGCCGCCCACATCAGATGAAGGAGATATACGGATCACCGTGGAACTCCATATCGCCAAGAAGTTCATCGTTCATCATCGGCAACCAGATTCTACCCCGCTTAAACTTTTAAATTTTCACCTACATATTTAAAATTTTTAAAAGTAATAGATGCACTTTAGTTTGTTATTTTACAAAAATAAAAATCGGGATTTGTATAGAAATTTCAAAATGCCACCTACAGCGTTTTACTCCTGCATAAAAAATTTTGATGTTACGTTTTGTGATCTGTTTCCCAAATTAGCAGTTCAAGCCGAAGTTGCACACAAAATAAAGGTAGAGCTTGAGAAAATCCCTTTTACTCCACTATGCAGTGAGACTTCTACAAATTACTTATTAAATTTATTTATTCGTGTGAGAATATTTTACACATTAAAATTTTTAAATAGGAATTTTAGAAATCAGCCACGTAAACATACAAAAATTATTAATGTGACGCATATGTAATTATTAATTTAATTTATTAAATTATTTTATTTCATAAATTATATTTATTAAATTAACTCGATGGTAGATGCCATTGCTTCTGTAAAGTGGTTTACTGCTTTTACTCCAAAAACATACACCGTTAAAGCAAATTGCTAGTATAATTCAGGATATCGTAAACCCTTTCCTTCAGATTTAGCTAACCATGCTTTCTCCTAAATTTAGTTTTCAAAAATCGATAAATTTCTCTTCCATTACTTCCAACTCCCTCTCTGGAGCCTGTCTAAGTCTTAACTTTTTTCTTTTCAAATTCTTAATATCGGCTTCCCGACTAATCTTCCTTGAAGTGGAAGATGATAAACTTGGAGTTCATCAACTGTTTGAATTATTTCTAAAACAAGTGAAATAACAGTTAACGAGTTGTAAATAAATTTGTAAATAAAATATACTTACAACTAGTGGTTTCTTTCAACAAATTTCCTTCGTCTCGTAGATCTTCATTCTCACGTGGCAAGTCTATCGATACACTTGGTACATTATTTTCTTTGTTGCACAACCAACCAATGCATCGTATTCCATAATAAGCCCTAAAAAATTGTTAGTCAGTTATAATTTGCTTTTTCAAACAAATAAAACTACTCACTTACTCGTACTCCACTAATTTTTTACTGTTCACACATCGATAATTAGATAAATCCATTAAACTACTCTCCATTCGCCTAAATTACTTGCAGTGTCTGAACGAGCCTTTATGATAATTAATAACTGTTAAAATTTCAAATAACTTTTATCAAAGTTATTTCAAAAATTTATAAACGAAATTTTAATAAGTTGAGAAAAGTATAAAAAGTTAGGTTACCGACAAGGTCATATTTTTATTAACCCTACATTGCCGTACATGTGAAATTTAAACATAATTATGTTATCGATAAGAGCGTAAAATATGGTTCACATGCAGGGTTAATACTTGCACATAAAGGTATGCGCGAGTTCACTTTGCGGACACCAACTTCAAAGGTGCCGACACGAAGTGAAACTACTTATTCTAGTATATATAGTTATTATACTATGGTATAACCGTTCTTAACCTAAAATTATTTTGTGGAAAAGATTATTGAACTAGAAAATTTTAATCCTCCTGCAACAACTAAGGAAGATATTGTCGTCGAAGAGCTATTTGGTGACAATGTGAAGTATGATAATAACGGCCGTTATCAGTGACCTTACCGTTTAAGGATTATCCAAAAAAGTTAGGTGATTCATATTTTTTTGTTAAAAAGTGATTATTTTCTTTGGGAAAAAAATTTCTAAGCCAAGCTAACTAAGCCAACTTTGCAAACTTTATAATTCCGTTATTAAAGACAACTTTACCAGAAAGTAAATTGAATTCTCCTGATTATTAGATTTCTCACCACTATGTAATCAGATACTTACAGAAGTTTCTAAATTGCAAAATTATTCGGTACCGATTTTGATAAATTTTTGCTTATTTCCAATTGCCTTTTCATCAAACATCAAAGAGATAATTAACTTGATACAGCCGCATAAATCATATGAACGCATATTTTGCAAATTCCAACCGGAAGATCCTAACCAGGTTTATGAGTTAAATATACTAACTTTGTATGTCAAATCCTCTTTCTTGCTAAGCTTATTACGAATAGTAAAACAATTAGTAAATTATGAATCTCAATTCTATTCTCAAACTATAGCATTTGTTAATAGGGATTATGTATACAGGGTGTCCCCGGATACACTTTACATTACTTAGGTGGTGATTGATTTTACAGTAATAGTTATTTTTATCATTAGGCTGGAAACTGACTTTTTCCGAGTACAAGTTTTGTATAGGCTGAGACGGATTAGCAGAGGCCTGTATTTATGAGTACTCGGAAAACAGTTTCCTGCCGCATGATAAACGTATTTTTTTACGCCGACTTCTATAATTAGTTATATAAAATTTAATTATTTTTTTTAATATTTGGTATTAGGAATTTTTTTGTTGTTGGTAGTAAAATATTTGAATTCAAAATTTGACGTACAAAATGTAACCAAGAATACCAACATCTTATAAAATAATCACTGTTTTTTTCAAACGCTAGGCGTGAAAACCAGCTTTTCAAGCCTCATTTGAAATATGCAATTGAACACTTGCCTGATAGAGGCGTAAAAAAATAATTTAGTAGATACTTTTTTAAAGAGCGTAAAATAATCTACAAACTAGATTGAAACCTTTTATTGTCTAAAATCAACGGCTTCAAGTTATGAATTAAAGTAAATGAAAAAATTCGAGCTTTTTATTTTTTGATTTTTTGTTAAAATTTATCTTTTAAAAGAAACATTTTACAAAAAATCTGACGCCCTATTTCGGATAGGAAATTTAACGGACTACAAATTTTATGTAGTAAAAATTTTTGAAAAAGCAATCCTTTTACAGATAATAATAAACAAGGCAGATACAAAAAAAAAATAGACTTCCAATTTATTATTCAAAAATTTTAGTGCCTATTGAGATTAATTAAAATTAATTTATCCTTTTGACTTCAATCCAGATTCTTCACTTCTGCATTGGTTGCAACTTTAATTTTACTCGTTGCAGTTGGACGTATCAAATTAATTTTTGTTTTGATAGTCTGATAAATAAATCTTTAACGTTAAATAAGATCACTATTTTCCACTTGTTTATCTTTAATTTACCTATTATTAGTACCCTCGAGTTCAAAATCGAATATTTTGTCACGAATGAGGTTGTTTAATGAAGGGTTGAAATACTCCCCAAACGCCAGAATTAAATATGATGAATGGTTAAAAATTGCTATAAGAGTTGATAATGTAGTGCAGTCCGCTAACACAAGATCGATTACGATCTTGTGCACACATGTGCAGATATAATTAAACAGGAAAAGCGGAAAAATTAAAAAGCTATAAAATTGTTAACTAACAGGTTACATGAAAATCAACAAAAATAACATTCCGATAGTAACAAGCATAAAGCCAAACCTACAGAATCTCGAAGAAAGCACACAAAATGTTGAAAAACTACCATTCATTTTTTGGTACATTTGGCAGAAAAAAACATTTTTTTTTATTTTATCGAAACATGTAAACTATATGAAAAAGTAGTATAAAGAAGAGGTCAACATTGTTTTCGACGGTTATTCAGATAATTTAGATACCATAGTACGAAATCAGCTGAAAAATATACTGTAGTACTGCAACAAAAACAACTCTTTTCGAGAACGATAGGAATAACAAATAAGTTTCTAACGAAAAAGATCTTCACTGAAAGCTCAAATAATATGAATTTTATTATCGTTTATTTAACTTATTCATTTAAAATATTTTTATTCTATTGATGAGATCATCATGTTACGTGAGAAAATAAAAATTGAAAAATTTGTGTAAAACAAGCTGACGAAGAAATTGCACTACACTGGGAGAATTGTAGTAAAACACTGATCTCGTTTTTCTTTTGAAACTAGGCAAAGGGAAAATTGTAATGTATAGTTCTGACTATTTCATATTTGAAACAAAAATCAAATGAAAATTTTGAAAATTTTTCACTATAAAATGGAAATAACTTAAAAAAGTTGTTAGAAATTTTTTTCCTCCTTTGTAAGGAGATTAGGATTCATTTTTATTTAACTACCTAAAGTTTCATTTAGTCGCATCACGTGGTTTTAGTTAGTTCATTTCTGGTAAGCACATTATTTAATTTATTTATTTTAAAAATTTTTTTCAATTTTGTTTGGTATATTTGCTCTTAGTTCTTTTTATTTTTACTGTTATACATAACTGATGATCGCCAATAAACGTGAAATAAAAGCTTTTATATTATGTTACAGTATTTTTTAATTTTTTAGTAATTTTTATCATTTTCTATAGTATAATTTTTTCAGATTTTAATTTCTTGTTTATTCAAATTTTTCTAAGTTCAACCCTGTTCAATGTGAATATTTGTTTATTTTGGTTTCTTTAAATATTATGTTTCTTTGTAGTATGTAATTATTTACTTAACAGTTAAAATTTATTATTTTAACATTTTGTTAGGTTTTATTATTTTAACATCACATACTACTAAATACCACATAAATACTTAAAAAAAAAAAATTTCTAACAACTTTTTTAAGTTATTTTCTATTTTATTATTGAATTGCTCGTGGTTCTTTCATTGAAAAATTATTGCTATTTAGCATAATATACTAAGTTTGTCAAAAACTTCAAAATAATTTAATAAAACGTGGGTACACTACTATAGTGTACCCTGGGTCTGAAAGGGTTTACCTAACAAATTCAAACATGGTTTAGAAACAACAACGATTTCCTGATTGAAGCTGTAATAGTTTAAAGCCAAGTCTGCTTTCTACGGTATAATCACAGCTCTAATTCACAAAGATCCAGACCCCACAACCATTACTTAAAACCATAACATGTAAAAGTCTGAAAGTAGCTTGCAGTTAGTTGTAAGAAAGTTGCTCTCTAAGGTTTCACAATTTGTTTCAATTGCGAAGGATAAACGTGCACAAACGACATAGTAAATGATGACAGTTCGATTACTTTACTTCTAAAGAAAACGAAATACTTTTATTTAAATTAGTTTACCAATAAATTTATCTTTTATGTTGATGTTATTTTTTATTTTTTATTAGATATATTTTAAATATATTTAATGTTGCAATTTACTATATAAAATAGATAACTAGCTGGCCCATCAGACGTTGTCCTGCCCTGTAGTCCTGCCGAGCCATCTGTCAAAATAGCGCTACCTGTCGGCAACCAAAATCGTCTATATATGAATTTTAATTTCGAATTTTCTGGGCAGCTTCTTTAAGTTTTCCAAGTTTTCTTTATCTATAAACCTTACTCGGACTATTACGAACATTAAAAAAAATATCCAAATCGGTTCAGCCGTTCAGCAATAAAATGAAAACATACAAACGCACAAAATATTATATATTGCAATTTCCTCAGCTATACAAATTTGTAAAATTTCTCTTAATCCAAAATATTCGTTTAGCTTGGGTACATTCATTATTTATTTTAACATGAGACTCTTCAATCTGGTATAGGGCTTGCACGTGTGTCTTGTAGCTGGCGTCGGCTCGCCGGTCAAACAAATTTGTTTATGAATTTTAACAAATAACTCAAATTATTACAAAATCTTCAAATTGTTAATTATTTTACACTTGCATTTAATTAATTAAACAAAAACACAACCCTGTATTTAAATTAAATCACTTTTTATTTAACACAATCAAAAATCAAAATTTTAACTTAGCATAGCGGGAATAACGGTTCTCCGCTTGTCAAGTTGGCGTACGCCGTTCTCCTCACCACGCCGAACACATTCTCCCACTTACATTACATTACATTTACAAATAAATAATCACAATAAAAACCAAACAAATTTCAAAATAATTTTTAAAATAAAATAAATAATGTTTTACGTTTTAAACACGACAATATATAAAGATGTTTAATTTTATAGTTAAATTTTATCATATCATAGTTACAAATTTTATGGTTGCTTTTGTGTTGCATTTTTTCTACTTTTAATTGGTGTAAGTATTTTTGAAGTAAAGTAAATTCCTTTAATTGTATTTGATTTCGAAGAAAATGCAGTATATTTATACAAATATAATTTTTAGATTAATCATATTTTACTTTGGTATAGAATTGACGTGTTCTTCCGAGATTTCCTATTTACAAATTTATAACTGGATTGTGGTGAAGACCATTCATTGTATTTTGCTCAATTGAGAAACATTCAATTTACAGCCGGCAATTTTTTTATGGTGAGACCTTCGACAAGCGACTAAGATTTCTGACCGCTTTGCTCAATAGTAGTTAGTAGTTTAGAGTCCGAGGTTCTGATTTTCCGGTAAAACTATGTCGACTAATATCGACTACCAAATTGCATTCCCCGTAAATTCAATAATTTTAAATTTTACACCGTTATGTTGGTTATTACTCAATTCAAATATTCATTTACAAGTTACAATTTTGCAAACATTGGAGCGTTAACATCAAACTATAAAAAACTGTTAAATCTATCAATTAACATTTTCTGTTTCTAAAGCCTCATCCTCAACCTCCAAATTAACCGTAGAATTAGTACATAAATTAATACTTGAAATTTGAACATAAATTAATGTTTTGGTAGCATTCACAATGCTTAAATTAATACGCAAATTAGTGTGACTACATCTAGTGTCAATGTTCGGAACTTAATATTTCGGTCTGGTAAATTGTTGTTATTGCTAGATAACCTATCTTTCTATTTAAATTGGGTAACCATAGCGTTGTATTTTTAATATTAAATGTAATTCAGGTCACAAAAGTTAACAGGTTTTAGGTTAGAAATTACAGATGATACTTGCATGATTTTCAAGCATGCGTAGTAGAGACTTGACGACTAATTTACGTGAAAAAGCTTGGCCTTGCAAGGATCTGCGTTAAGTACTAAGTACTAATTTCGAGGTTGTGAACAACCGCATAGATTTTAAATGCGGCAAACTTCTACGTTTAATTCTAATTACTAATTCTACGGTTAATTTGGTGGTTGTAGATGATACTTAAAACTATTACATTTTCTGTATTAATTAGGAGTAAGGCGCAAGCAATACTTGCAGCCTTATCGATTGCACTTTCACTAAACATTTTCCAACTTTTAATCAAAAATTATTTCAATTAACGATATAATTTAAAAAATTGCGAGTCACTAACAAAAATGTGAATTGTTTGTATATATAGTACTGCTGTGATATTTTCTTAAAAATTGTATCACACACTTGTTATGCTCGGGTAAGCCCTGATGTGCGGCAGCAGTCAGTATTTCAGGGTCGAGTGTTCGGCATTCATAAAACAAAAATTAATTCCAAATCTCAAAAATAAATCTTAAATAATTTTCAATTGTAAATGTAAAAATGTTATACCTTCCTAGTATCGAACATTATAAATTTTTCTTATACATTCAAGTGTGATAACCTCGCGATCAAACGTCATCTTTAAATAAATTTAAAATTTATCATCTAAATTTAAATTAACTAGCTTCCAAATTTATTCAAATTCAAAATTAAAACACATAAAAAAAAATATCACTCATCAACAAAATCTTCTTTAATAATCAAAACAATTATTTCATTTACAAATTTCCAAAAATAGTAATTAACAAATTTGCTTAATCTCAAATTAAGCAAAACGTTCAAAAAATTCAATCTCTATTGCAAATAATCGCACAAAACTTCATAAAATATTACTCAATATCTGCAGCCATTTTTGGCAAAAAGCTTATAATTTTATTTTTTCTCCCTACCTTGTACTTTATAAACTTTACCTTCAAAAATAAAATTTATCAATTTTACAATGAAGCACAGGGTGAGTCGAAATACTTTTTTTCGCGGCAATACTTACGTTGCTAGTAAATAAATTTTGAAATGATTGGCATACACAATAAGTACTGTCATATAATAGTAAGCATCATAACTTCATAACCGATATTCGATATATAATTTAGAATTCGGTAGTAGGAAAAGTTTAATACATAACATGCTGTATAAGCATTTTTTTTTACTCGAAGGATTACGGACCTCGGCTTTGCCTTGGCCCTTACACTACCCCCCTTGCCTAAACAACTGCACTTACGCAGCTACTGATGTAAATAACTATTATTTTGGAAACTTTTTTGACGTGATAACGTCTTATAAATTGATATACCGACTGCACGCACGAAAAAACATTACTCTTTGTCACATTCCGCCTAAGCTATGCGTGGAAGCGAAAGCGCGGAACAAGCGATAGAGAGGCACGATCGGCTTACCTCACACATGTCATAACAATGTGTCAAAAATGACAAGGCGGGCTTTTTAAAAGCAGCAATTCAAAAAATTTCATTTATTTGTCCAATTTCGTCATTTCAAATTAACAATTTATTGACATTATGGTTTGATTTCAGTTTATTTCTATACCTAATTGTTCGTGATTATATTTAAACAAATTAATTAAATTAATTTTGCAAAAACTGTAAATAATATTTGAAAATTAATGTTTTTAACCAGAGTTTTAAAAATATTTATGTTTTAATGCCAAGTTAACGCAGTGCAAAGGAATATATTATTATATCAAGCAGGCTTTGGCGGGCTTTTTAAAAGCATCAGTTTTATGAATTCGATTTATTTGTCATCAATGTTTTCTTATGACGTTATCACGTAAAATTATCGTCCGTAAACCGACTTTACAGACAACCCGAGTGCCACGTGCTTTTTTACATAATTTTAAGCTACCAGTACCTACTCGTCGCTTTGTGACTCGTTCTTCTATGTATATGCTTACTCGTTTACGTAAAACCTATGTTCCGATTTTAATTTTGAAACATTTTTATGAAGGGGTAAAACCACTGTAACAGCTTTAAAAAAAACGTTTTTTAGACAATTTCTTTTGCATAGAAGAAAAGCTAATAGAATAATAATATTCGAGGTAGTTATTAAGTATATATTTAAGTCTTAAATAAAAAATTATCATCTAGAAATATTAAGAAATGGCGACTCGTGAGAATTATTGCATTTGAGGCGCTCTGCGGCACGCAGTGTAGCTTGTCCTTTGAATCTAAAAAAAAAAATCACTTAATCTACATGTTCATAGCTGGAGAAATACGTAGATTTTAAAAATATTAATTTCTGTGTGATTGACGTGTATTTGATTGAAACCTTTCAATTTTCGACAAAAAAACGGTAATCATTTGTTAATAAATAATGTATAAATCAACTTATCGAAAATCCTGTACTTATTTCTCTTCAAAATATCATTATAAAGATATTGTCATAAATTCGAACAAAAAGAACAAAAATTGTTGAAGTTATGCTGCGTGCCGTTTTGAAAAGTCGTGTTTATAGAAAAATCGTGTTTAATGTTGAAATGTGTTATAGACATAAAAACAATTAAGAATTTTACTATTTGAAATTGATTAGCTTTAATCTGCTATCCCAGGACCATAAAGGTGCTCTTCCACGTTAAAATATTCTTCCTCGTTCTCTTTTCTCGAAGATTTTATGCTAGAATGTGCGTGTTTTGCCGGCATCTGTCCAAGACTACTCAGCGGGTTGGTTCCGTTTAGCATCGGCTTCTAGACAAAAATTGTATGATTTCTTTCCTTTCTTGTCCCGGTATACCTTTGAGTCACTCATTGTAACTTAAAAACACTTTAAAATTACAAACCAACTGTTAAAAATCAGCACTACACACAAAAACCATGATTTCAAAATAAAAAAATTGTATATTCGCGACGAAATTAAAAATCCGTTTAACAAAATGTAAATGTAGGTTTAAAACATAAAATTATATTCTTCTTGCACTTATACTGACACTACACAAAAAAAATACAAAAAATAACCCATTACGCTCCATTTTTCCAGTAGGGATTAAGGGGTTACGCTCACCGAGACCGTCAAAAAAATGGGTAATTTTTGCAATTTTTTTGTGGAGAATTGAATGGATATCTTTGTACAACAGTTTAAGTATTTAAAAGACCTTTATTTAATAAGCGGTTGGTAATTTTTTGGTTACAAAATATTGATAAATAACAAAGTTAAAGTGAACGTTCGACAAGCATGTTTTAAAATCATGTTTTGCGGTGAGCAGTTTTATTCGAACCCAAGTTATCGAAAATCAAAAATTCAAAAAAAGTTTGATAATCTATTAGTTGATGCAGTCTTTAATCGAAGGACTTTCTAAAAAACTTAAATTTGACAATATGGCAGTGAGTCAAAGTCAAAATTTCAATTTTTGTTAAAAAAAACAACTTTTAGTTCATAAAATAGAAACTACACATTGTAAAACCAAAAACTTCGATTAAAGACTAGTTTTGTGTGTTTAAAAAAAGCACACAAAATTTGAGATTGATTGGTGCACAGGTTTTTGAAATATCTTGCTCACCGATTTGAAAATGTAGTTTCGAGATAAACGCGTTTCAAGTTTGCAATGCAGTTTACACTAAAGCAAAAGAATTATTTTATAACTTATACATAGTGATCTATTCCAGGCCCATATACTGTGTCTTCTTTTGAAGTTTTCGCTTTGGAAACATCAATTTTATGTTGCCTACGACCCTACGACGCATTTTTCCGTCTCGGGTACTCCCTTGTACATCATTTTCTGTTACCTGAATGCGTTCAGCGTCTACTCTTTCGAGATATTGGTGGGCATTGGTGTCACAGTTTACTCACATACCTTATAGGATCTGTAATAAAACTGCAGATATAATAAAAGAGCACAAAGGAATGTACTGAGGTTCGTACTTATCACATAACAATACAACTTTAAATCCGAGACCGCGGGTACTTGCAGTTTGAAATGTTACGTTACCATCACACCGTTTACACTTCACTAAAACTGAAATTGCCGAAACCCGGTAAAAAATGCAAAATTCTTTATTCCACAATATTTTTTTGTGCTACATTGAATTTTTCGTGGTAATACCTGCTACACTTACCTGTATTTAATGCCTTATAGCTTCTGTATAAAAAATCAGATTATGTTAAAACTTTTGGGAGATATTTCTGACATTGTATACTTCAAGAAAATGTGATTTTTAAAAAATCGATTTTTTTAAATTTCTAGGTGAGCGTAACCCCTTAATTTGTAGCAGATAGTCCTTACACAGTAAAAAATTTTGTCGTGTAAAACATCTAGTGTTGGTGGTAAATAATTTAGTGATAATTTTTAATTAAATAATCTTGGAATAAACAAGTTAATTAAACGTTTTATAATAATGTTTTTATTGAGCTTTCGGCGTTGGTACACGTCTTCGTCAGAATAATTTAATATAATGTTTACAAGTTTATATGTTTACAAGCATAAACGTTTAATTAACCAAGATTATTTAATTATATTTCACAAGTTAAAATATTAATTTATTAAATGTGTTAATTTTTAGTGTATAATTTCTCTCTACTTTATATTTTGCACTAAAATTACACTAAAATGATTAATTCTAACTAGACGCTAAAAAAAGCGCTATGTAGAGTGAATCTCAACCTTGACAGATCGAATCTAGTAGGTGTTAGGTGACATTACAATCAAAATTACCGATGATAAAAGCGCACAAAGGCACATTTTGTTTGCCGGTGATTCCCGGATAAATAAAAACGTTAAACACTTGCCATTGAAGATTGCCCCCACTTGCCCCCGTGGCCTCCGTGTTAATACATATATAATATAATTTTTTTGTTAATATATAACATTCATCCGAGTGCAGTGAGCAAGTTAATCCTGTTCAAGTGTTTCAGTTCAAATATTTTTTTATAATGTTGGAAATTAATGGAAAATCATTGGAATTTAACGTATTAAAAGAATTTCCAAGATTTCTCGATCATTCGTGGTGTGTAAGTTTTATTATCTTTATGTGTTTGTACTGTTACTGAAATATAAAATTTTGCTTTAGAACGAGGAAGATTTTCAACAATTATATCCAGGTATTCAAATAAATTTTGAAGAGATATGTATTTGGTCAAGCTATAGATAAAATTATTAAAAATACCAAACGACCGTAATATACCCGAACCCTACAGTTATTTCAGAATATGAAACGGAATTCAGTAGTATGTCAAGTTGTTATTATTTTTAACATTAGATTTATGAATAATTTTTTTTTTTTAGATTGTTGGGCAACTAAAGTATTATTTCTCTTCCAAGTAAAAAAATAAGAGGAAACGTATCAAAACTTATGTAACGCTGACGGACAAATTAATTACTCTTCAACCTGCAAGTTATTGTAAAATACAGTGGACGCCGCTTATTGGAATCATGGTTAAAGTTATCATTCGAGTATTATCACTTTCACAAAGAACGGACTGAAGGAATATAACTACAAGCAAAAAATATCCTTTATTATAATCAAAAATTGGGTTTATGTTATTAATTATTTTTCTGATGTTTTCTTCTACTGAAAATGGAGTCCGTTTGCAGTTACAAACATTTTTTAAATTGTTTACACAAATCGGGGAACCAACCAGACTTGACTGGTGTATTATAACAGAAAGTTGCCAGAATGTTGACAACGCACTATGATTTAATCTGTTCTATTTTAAAATTTCACAATATGCGACATAAAAAATGTTTTTAGATAAAAATTATTTTTTGTTTTTTGTTTTAATATTTTTAATTATGTAATATATTGTAATGATATTTTTTTGTGTGCGTGGCAAACTGCAAAATAACCATCAATCTCTACGGCTTCCAAGTCGAAGAGCTAAGACTTCTCAGGGGCGGGTTCAAATTCGGGTTTATTATCTTCTGTTTTGAACATAAAACAGTCTGGGCACCAATTTAGCTGTGATTTTTCCAAAAATAAAAAATTAAAAATAAAATATCTTCAATGCAAACAAATAATTTCTCCAAAAATCATAATCCAATTCAATGCAAGTAAGTAATAAATTCTTCAAAAATAAATTTTGTATTCGTCAATTCAAATTAAATTCAATGTGAAACTTTAAATGGGCTTGTACTTATAATTTTTAATGCGTATCCAAATCGCCTTGTTATCACCATCTGGTCTTCGCTCGTACAAATGTAATTTCAATTCTTCGAATTTTAAACCAATTTTTAATTTAATTTAAACTGCTCTTTCTAAATTTTACTAAATCAATTAAATCAATCCAAACTACTAATTCAATCAAAACCATCAAATCAACTACCGCTCGGTAGCAACTCATCAAAAAATATCCAATTCCAATCATCAAAACTATCCAAAAATTACGCAATAATGCATTCGCATCAAAATCATCCATTCAAATCAAAATCAAAACTCAGTACTCACAAATATAATTCACAATTTTAAACTTATATCAAAAATTTCAATAATCAGACAAATCTCGAAAATAACTCACTCGAGTCAAAAATTAACAAGCCAAAAGTCGCGCTGTCTCTCGCGCGGCGACTCGTCAGCAAAAGCAAATCTCATCGTCGGTTTGCCCCCACCTGTCCAATTTCTCCAATCTTACAACTTAAAATTATTTAAAACAAAATAAAACTTTCACAAAAATGTACAGGGTAGGTGCAAATCCTCTTTTTCACAACAATATTTATAGTAATAAGACTCTAATTAATGTTTTTAATTCACATGTGGTCAGGTAAATTTTACATCTAAATAAAGAAATTTTTACACTACAATATGTATTTTATTTATAATATAGTCTATTACTAAACCCTAGATTAATTTAAAATATACCCTAATTAGTGTTGTAATTCAATCTGTTCATCTAAAAAAGTACCGATACTAGAGTTAATAAATTATCTGTTTAGTGTGTTTAAACTAATGTGTTTATCTAATATATTGTAATGATATTTTTTACAGTGCGTGGCAAACTGCAAATAACACCATCAATCTCTACGGCCTCCAAGTCGGTTTGCTAAGACTTCTCAGGGTGGGTTCAAAATTCCAAAAGATAATTACCAATTAGTAATCCAATTTAAATGTAATGCTCAAATCGAGCTCCACGTATGGACGACAATTTAGATGTAATGATAAACAATTATTATTTTGCTCCAATAATAATTTCTTCAAAAACAAATTTCCAATTAACAAAATCCAAATTATAATCAATTTCCACACATTCAATTTTTGCCTTCAAAAATATTGTTCAATAAAAAAGCTTCTCCGTAAATAAAATTAATAACTTCTTCTAAATAAATCTTCTTCAAAATAATTAATAACTCGTAAATAAATTCAAATTTAATTTAATGTGAAATTTTAAATGGGCTCGTACTTTCAACCTTATGCCTATCCAAAACGTCGGCTTATCTATCATCTGGCCACACGCTCGTACAAATGCAATTTTTATTCTTCGAATTTTTAACTAATTTTTAATTTAATTTTAATTTCAATCGCTCTCTTCAAATTTTATCAAATCAATCAAATCTTTCCAAATTACTAATTCAAATCAACTACCGCTCGGTAGCAACGCATCAAAAATATCCAATTCCAATTATCAAAAATTATCATCCAAAAATTACGCAATTAATGCATTCGCATCGAAATCATTTATTCAAATCAAAAATTCAGTACTCACAAATTTAATTCACAAATTAAACTTATATCAAAAAAATCGGCGGGGCGGGCGCTGTCGGCGAAAAGCTCATATCCTTGTCGGTTCGCCCCCACCTATCTCGGTTCTGCAGTCTTACAACTTAAAATTATTTAAAACCAAAATTCTCATTTAAAATGTACAGGGTAGGTGCAAATCCTCTTTTTCACCACAATATATACACAAAATAGTGAAAATTAATTTAAATTTTTATTTTATTTTAACACTAAATTTTGTTTTGTGTACCCGAAATAAGGTTGAAATTTTAACAAATTTTAGTGAACTCTTTACACTACACTTGATTAAAACTTTTAGTGAAAAATTTACACTAAATTGAGTAGACCTATATGAACACAAGCTAGTGTTTTTTAGTGTAAAATATTTACGCTGTATTTTTTACTGTGTACGCAGCAATCCGACACGCTTGGTGTACAGCTGGAATTTCAGAACGTTCTAGAAGGTTCAAAGTATCTTTTAAGCCAATAAAAAAATATAAAATGTGGTGTCGTGGGACACCAGAAAGGAACGAAGTACCTTATTACATAAATATTAATTTCAAGTTCTAGTCGAGGTAAAAAATAAATAATTATTAGGATATAAATATTTTATTATGATTTTTTTATCGATAAAAATCAAAAACTACTTTACAAAATTGCCAAAATAGCGATTTCAGCATGTGTCAAAGTCAATGTAAATCCGCAATCATCGCGGTCATCTTTGAAGTATTCGAAATTTTTTTTGCACATTCGGCTTTAGATAATTTTTTACATCTGAGTGGCATTTTTCAAAATCGATTTATTTTTAATTTTGGGGGTTTTATTTTCGGCAGAAAATTTTTAAAATTATTAAATTATATTTTTTTTAATTATTCGTCGGTTTAACAATTTTAACACGTTCTTAATTCGCAATACGCAAAGAGTAGCTTATATAGCGTATCACTATCAATTATAACAATACGCATTGTGGTGTAGAGCGAAGGGCTCCTTCTACACATTTTAGCCGAGGGATCGAATCCCGGTGAAGGCAACTTTTTTTCTAGAGAAATTTGCAAACCTATGACTCGTGGTTTCCGAATATGTACTAATGCTGAGCAGATGTTCCACTTTTGACCACCAGATGGTGTAATTTATTATCAAACGATATAAAAATCTTACGCATTTTCGTTACGGACGTTTTTTTCCGATTAGGGTACCCCCTTCGCATCCTCCCATAAAGAACTTCGTTCCAAAAATTATTAAATTACATTTTTTTTTAATCATTTGTCGGTTTAACAATTTTAACGCGTTCTTAATTCGCAATACGCTAAGAGTAGCTTATATAGCGTATCACTATTAATTTTGATGTGACCCCTTGTGGCGTTGTGCGAGCAAGCCCGCCTACACATTAGTAAGTCGAGGGATCGAATCCCAGTGAAGGCGATTTTTTTTCTAGAGAAATTTGCAAACCGAATATGTACTAATGCTGATCAGATGTGCGTTCCACTTTTGACCACTAGATAGTGTAGTTATTATCGAACGATATAAAAATCTTACGCATTTTCGTTACGGACGTTTTTTTCTGATTAGGGTACCCCTCCGCATCCTCCCATAAGGAACTTCGTTCCAAAAAAATTTGATTTTCTGAAAAAGTTACTATAGTTTTGCCCCTTAATATTCTAATAGAAATTGTATATATTATGTAGGTACTATGTATTTAAAATTATATTGATTTTTTGTAACTTCAGCCTTTGAAGATTTTGACTATAAAATTTATAAGGGATTACCGATCTCTTGCTCTTGTATCAATTTCCATTTTGCAATTAATAGCTTCAAATTCGACTTTGGTCATTAACTGTTCTATAAAGTCTAAATCTATTGCAGTACATAGAATTTTATTTTTGCTGTCACTGCTACCTTTGTTCAATACCTAAATAATGATTTTGCACTCTTTAACTAAATACTAAGTGACAATGACAAATTATACATTATATGTAACAATTTCTTTCTTTGTTAATTACTGACGTTGGCAATGACAAATTTTCTTTGTGGGAAATAAGCCTTTGGAAATAAGAATATAAATTTTATTCGAAAAAAATAATAAAAACTCTTGTCTTTCTTTCAAAATTTGTTCTTAATTCTGTCGTCTCTTATGCTTTTATTTGAAAACGTAGCAGCTTTATCTCCTGCAGCTCTAATTTTATAACAAATTTGTAACGTTGAAAAATTAAAACATTCTTAAATACATCTATTGCAAATAACAAAAGTGCAACATATCCAAAATATAAAAAAAACGAACCTTACAGTACTCGGATATGTTGTGTAACATCTGACATCTCACCTTGGTAGTAAGCAACATTATTATTTGAAATAATTAATAATTATAAATCATTTAAAAATCGCGAAATATGTTGAACGGCATTACGTTACCAGTACCGTAACCCCAATCTGTAACAGATAATACGAATTAAATCAATTTTATTATATGAACCCTCACAGCGTAGTGCGTTATGTGCTTGAAACACAATACATCATTTAGTGATCGCGAGTTTGAACCTCACGCCAGACAAAGTTTTTTTAATAACATTTTATAATACAAACGATGTCTATGTATTCCGATAAAATAATTTTCGCGCTCATTAGTCAAATCAAATAGCGCGCACTTTTCCGTCCCGTCCCAACTTGTATAAATTAAAATTGTGTGTGCACTACCACAAAAAATAAGATTTTCTGAACTAATTTTATATTTAAGTCAGTATTCTAGTGTAGAAATCTGAAAGAATCGAAAATTTTTCTTTTTATATTTTGATAGTTTACATATTAAAAAATCTCGTCTTAAAAGGATTTCTTAAAATTCGAATTATTTTAAAAGCTATAGCCACTTTAGTGTCGTGGCAACTCGAACGGTTTAGACGAAACTATTCTAAGAAAAGTATTAAGAAAAACTCTTTATTTCTTTTTTTTTGTGTTTTTTAAGTTTTATTTATTTAAATATTCAATTTGAGGTAGAAGAAGGCCCGATGTATGGAGCCGGAATCGCTGAATGAAGAAATGTAAGTATAAAGTATCAATGTATGGCTTAGACTTCGCGTAACTTTACTTGAAATTTTAATCTTGTTTTTCTCGAAACTACATTTTTCGAAATGCTTGTCATGATGTCACAAGTTCTACTGAACAAATTTACTTGAATTTTGGTGTGAGTTTTCTCTATACATTTCTCTATCGTATGAACTAAGATTATAACAAAATTTCAATTTTTAATATTTTTAAAAAATTTGCAAAGGTAAAAAAAATTGTAAAAATACTTTTTTCTTTTCAAACAGCCGCAATTTTGCGGAAGAGCATTTTTTTTTCAACTTTTTTGTTAGTTAGTACGATAGCAGTATTCTTCTAGATTAAGAAATCTTTTTCTTTTTTTAATTCCAATTACTAGGAGGGTTACAATCGTGACAAACTTAGCGCGCCATTTTTTTGAGAATTCTCACTTTATTTACCTGTAACTTTTTGAACTTTCAATTTTTGAACTTTTTTTTATCGTGTATTCTTTAAACGTTAATAAATATCTTATAAAATAATGGATAATAATAATAGTGTCTGTTTTTTCTTTATTGCACCTAAAAAAACACCTAAAATTCGTGCTTCTAGACTAGAATACCGCCTTAAGTGTTTTAACATTGAGAATTTAGCTGATTTTAAGCAGATTGGGAATTATATAAAATGCACTATTAGTTTGGAACTACTGAGATATTTTCAAATTTTATTTATTTTATTTATACCCTTGTTGTGCCCTACAAATTTTACAAAGGATATACCTATTTTACCATTTTACTAAATTCTGAAATTCAGTACATAAGGTAGAAGTTTTCTGGTATTTCTATGATATTTTTTTCTGGTAGCAATAGCCTTCAGGACAGATTGTGCGAGTGCTCCTAAACTAGACGCTACCGTTATTGTTCCAAGATTTTTCTAAAATCGACCACTACCACATTACTGTTTTCCCATCGGAAAATATTCAGCTGATTCAACGCAACGTACAAAAGTTCATTGTTTCGAAGTTTCGGCTTTTTTAAGATTTTTAAATGTTTTCTACATTTAAAGAGTAAACCCTAAAATTTGGAACATATCCAAACTTTGGATATGTAATACTTCGACAAAGTTTGAAAAGAAATGCACACTAGAAATTTGATAGAATAGTAATCGAATAAATTATTAAATCTCAACGCAAAAAGTACATCTTACATCATTAAATAACTATTTTCATCTCTTAATTATTAATTTCACTTATAAATTCTTTCAGAATTTTAGTATAAATCTACTGAGTATTGTCTACCTTTATATTATTATAAAATTAGAGGAAAAAAGACTTCTTGAGCCAACAATGGCCGACAGCGGGTGTGAAGTTTGGTATTCCGCTGAGTTATGATCATTTTATGCGAAATTTCGGTATTCGAAGTAATATTTTTTTTATTTGATCGAATAAAGTCATTTTAAGGCGCATTTTTGAAATTTTAATTTATTTAAGTAATTTGATATTTTGCTGCCGAACGATAAAAGTTATTAAATTTAACGTCTATAGACGAGCAAACGTTTTGATAGAGATCCACCTGAGGACCGGTATCGGAAATTATTTGCGATACCATTTCATTTTTATAAATTTTGTATTGAAAATTGAATTGAGTTGAAAAATCATTTTTACTGAGGAACGATTATTGGATTTTTTTATTTTTTTTTTTTTTGAGCTGAGAGAACGCGGTAATCTTAGCGAAGTGAATTTTTTTAAAAATCATACATATTGATATGTGTATAATATAATAATATTTAATAAATTAAATTTTTAACTTGTGAAATATAATTAAATAATCTTGGAATAATCTTGGAATAAACAACAAACAAACGCAAAACATATACTATTCGATGGACATGATGCAGATTTTAAAAATGCAAAAATTATTAAATCTGTTACTTATCACACAATCACATATTTTAGATCATAGATTGTTCAAATGACAATACGTTATCATTCGGTTTCCATATAAACTTGTAAACATTATATTAAAATATTCTGACGAAGACGTTTACCAACGTCGAAAGCTTAATAAAAACATTATTATAAAACGTTTAATTAACTTGTTTATTCCAAGATTATTTAATTATATAATAATAATATAATAAGTATTATTACAAAAATTGTAATATTACAGTGTAAACAGTAGTATAATAAATTTCCTATTTTGTCTTTGTTCAGAATTTTTGGCTAAATTTTGAAGAAATAGGTACTGAAGTAGTATTTTAGAAAAAGTTCGGCTAAAAATACGTACCAAAATAAGACATTGTTTTACAAAAAGTTATTTTTGAAAATTGAAGTAATCAATTATTTTTCTTAGTCAATTTTGTAAGCTCAGAGAACACTTACATGTTTTTGGCTTAAATGTGTGAACGGCTCTGCGTACTGTAAGTAACTCATAATTAATTTTTTACCAAATTTATAAAATTAAAAAACAAACCTTACAGTACTCGTATATAATGTGTAACATCTGACATCTCACCTTGGTAGTAAGCAACATTATTATTGGAAATAATTAATAATTATAAATCATTTAAAAATCGCGAAATAGGTGGAATGGCGTTACATTACTAGTAACCGTAACTCCAATCTATAACAGATAATACGAATTAAACAATGTTATTAGAAGAAACATTATAGCGTAGTACATTATGTGCTTGAAACATAATTACATCATTTGGTAATCGCGAGTTCGAAGGTCAGGCCAGACAAAGTTTTTAATGTGTAACATCTTTCCGCTCGTTACAGATTGGGGTTACTGATAACATAATGCCGTTCCACCTACTGAACAATTTTTAAATGATTTATTTTTATAATAATTATTAATTATTTCAAATAATAATGTTGCTTACTACACATCATATCCGAATGCTGTAAGGCACGCTCGCTCGTTTTTTTAAATGGCATTTTATATACAAATAATGTACTCCGATGAAATAATTTTCGCGCTCAGTAGTCAAATCAAATAGCGCGCGCTTTTCTGGCTTCCTGTTACACATTTCCGTCCCATTTCACAAAATTACACCCATAAGCGAGTGGAAAAATGTTAAACATCAACAAAATAATTAAATATTTGTCTTATCATTTTCTATTCCGGTTACGAATTTTTCAAAAATAATTATTTTGCCAATATGAAATTTAACATACTTGAAAAGCAACAACTTGGAAACCTGCATCGATTATCAAATTCCAAAAATTTATTTTTACAGAACCATTGAGAACATGCGAACTTAGAACAGTCAACTATCTGAAAATTGTTACTTCGTTATAAAATATAGGAGAACTAATATAAGTAAGAAAATAAATTATAAATAATAAATAAAATAAGTAAGAAAAACTATTGTAAATGTTAGGATTTTGTTAAATTTAGCCGTTGCGGGATCGTAAAAGTTCAAAATCATCAGTTCTAAACAAATATATGTATCACTGGAAATGCATGTTTATAGGGATTATAGGGACTATAACATTTTATTTATTATTTATTTTATAAAAATTCTTTAAAAAATAAAAATTTAAAAAATTTTTGACGCTATCAAATTATCTAAAAAAATTATTGTTTACAGTTTTTTCATACTTTGTACATTTAGCGTTGTCAAATGCAGATTTTGTTGTGCGCACGTACGTTACGTAAAAAGAGATTAAGAAATGTTCGAAAATCAATTTGTCCGAAACAATAAAAAAATTAATTAAAAAATTCAAAACACGTGCACTTTCACGCATATCAAACCTAAAATTTTAAGAATATTAAAACTAAATTAGATATTGATTTTCTATTGAAGAAAACTGAAAAGGCCGGTTGCACCAAATAAATTTAATAGCACTTAATTTATGAAATTTTTAGAAGTTCAAATTTAGAATCAGGACACAAACAATATTATTGATTGTATAAATTGGGTAAATGCGGTAAGTTGGGAGCATACACAACAAATTAAAAACTTAAATGATAACAAAGAAATGTATTATTTTTAAACAGTACGGTATAATAGCAGAGAAATAAGTTATAATATAATAACTAGCCAATAAATTGGTTCGTAATTGCATCTAACACAAAAGTGAAATTTCTGCTGCATTTTAAATTCAAAAATTCTTCATGCGTACATCTTCCAATACATCGATAAGTAGTAATCGATTAGTAAGAGCAAAAGGTTTGCATCGCAGCTGAGATCTTAAAGATCTTTCAATGAATTTTATTTAAGGTTACACCGCCTCAATTCATCATCAAAATCATTTTACGTTTAGAGCAGCCAAGCGTTTATTTAATATACTATTTTATAACGGTTTAGGAATGAAAACAAGGGTTTTCATTCTTCTCTGTCCAAAGTTCCACTTCCAGACTCTTGCCAACATTGCTTTGTCGATTCTTTTCTCCAGATTCCGCATGGTCGACTTTTTTTTCTTTTTTCTGGAGATATTGCTAGTTCATAGCCTGATGATGCCATAGTATGGTGAAAACGTTTGCGATAATATACATACGGTGTATTTATATATTGTGATAACTTAAACTTTTAGTTTCTAAAAAGTGTTTGTGCATTTTTTGGTTTATTCTAATAAATTTGATATGATATTGCTATTTATTTTACAAGAACCTTTTACTAACTCTAAAATTTTACATCGGCTGGTTTTTTACTTGTCGTAGAGCAGTGAGCTCTCCCAGAAGTGAGTTCTTATGACATGATCGCTATGTCGTTGTGAAAAGAAAAATACTCGTTTTAAGGCAAACTGAATTTAATTTATGTCTGAAAGATGAAATTTGGTAGGTGTCAGTTTCACCTTTGGCAGATTTAAAAATTGGGTGTATTATGTGGATTCATAAATTTAGATGCACATTTATCATCAAGCATACTCGTGCTAGCAACTAATTTTATTAATCTTAATGGTGTTAATGTGTAAGCAAAAGTTTTACAAAATAATTCAATTTAAAAGTTGAAATATACGGCTTCTTTGTTGAACATCTGCTTCGTTCGCTACTGTTTAAAAAAATTCGTTCTTCGTATTCTATATAAAAATCTACGTGAGTTGTGTTTATTCACACAAAATAATTCTTCCAGTGCAGGTAAGTAATTTCAATTTATAATTTGTTGAATCCAAGCTTTCAATTTTTTTTTTTTACAAAAATTTGTTTCGTAATTTTTAATAATAAAAATTCAATTTCAGGGATCAATCTGATGCCGCAAATGATGTCTTCTTCAACGTAACAAAAATCTTCGTTTTTAAATCAAACTCGCTTTTCACAGTTTTTCACTCGCAAAACTGTTTGTCGCCCAATACAAAATGCAAATTCGACCAACCTAGACGACCTTCGCGTCTCAAATCTTTGTTCTTTTTCCTGCAATGTCGATTTTTTTAAATCCCTGCTCCAAACTTGAAGAAGCAAAATTCCAAAATGTAACTTAATTTTTCGTACACCTCCGAACAATTGTTATTGGAACGAAGTTCCTTATGGGGGGATGCGGAGGGGTACCCTAATCGGAAAAAAACGTCCGTAACGAAAATGCGTAAGATTTTTATATCGTTCGATAATTACACCATCTGGTGGTCAAAAGTGGAACATCTGCTCAGCATTAGTACATAATTCGGAAACCACGAGTTATAGGTTTGCAAATTTCTCTAGAAAAAAAGATGCCTTCACTGGGATTCGTTCCCTCGGCTAAAATGTGTAGGTAGTGGTACCTTTGCTCTACGCCACAATGGGTATCGTTAAAATTAATAGTGATACGCTATATAATACTTTTTGCGTATTGCAAATTAAAAACGCGTTAAAATTGTTAAACCGCAAATAATTAAAAAAAATTTAATTTAATATTTTTAAAAATTAATTTTAAAAATTTTCAGCCGAAAATAAAACACCCAAAATTAAAAAAAAAATCGGTTTTGAAAAATGCCACTCAGATGCAAAAAATTATCTAAAGCGGAATGTGCAAAAAAAATTTCGAAAACTTCAAAGATGACCGCGATGATTGCGGATTTACATCGACTTTGACACATGCCGAAATCGCTATTTTGGCAATTTTGTAAAGCAGTTTTTGATTTTTATCGATAAAAAAATCATAATAAAATATTTATATCCAAATAATTATTTATTTTTTACCTCGACTAGAACTTGAAATTAATATTTAGGTAATAAGGTACTTCGTTCCTATCTGGATCACATGTTCCTATCACATTTTATATTTTTTTTACTTAAATTGTTTTTTTGAAACATGGCAATTCAACAAATATTCTAATCATAATAATATCATGCAGTTTTACTTATTTTTTTGGCTTTTTTTCAGATTTTTGAAAATGTCCCAACTTAAACGGTAAATTTTTTCGACCAAAAAAAGTGTTTTCATTAAAAGGATTATTATTTTTGACTTGATCGCGATATCAAATAACTTTCTACAGAAAACTTGTAGCCAATGATCATAATGCTTTTATTGGTTTGTCTAAGTTAATATTATTCCCAGCCGTTTCAAAATCACAGATCAAAAACGGAATCCGTCTCAACCTTACGACATTCCTCTACTAGTTTTAAAGCAGTTACTTCTATAAAATTTACAAATTTAAAATTTATAATTTCCACTTCATCATATTGGTTAAAAACTAAGTTGCGAATAAAGTTTAAAGTTATTTACGATTTGCGGATTTAATTAGGGTCTAAAATGTGAAAAGCCTAGTAATAATTCTTCTGGTTGGACAGCCATTTTCATATTTTAAGCGGGATTAGCCGGGATTTTCTAGGTATACAGATAATTTATTTTTACACAGTAAAGCAAAAATTTAAAAAATTTTGAAATTTTTAAAATTGAAAATTTCGCGAATCAGGTAAGAAAAAATTTATAAATGCTAAAAAATTGCAAAATTGTCAGTTTTCAAAGTACATAATTATGGTATTTATGAAAAAATTGATTTTTACATGTACACGAAATTGAAATTAAAATTTAATACGTAACTTACATAGACATTCAATTAAATATTGAACGTGTAAAAATCAATCTTTTCATAAATATTATCACATGTTAATAACTTTAATAATATTACATAATTATACTAGTAGATAAATGCTTGAACATGCAGCTAATATAGCTATATTTCACTCAAATCGTTTCTTAACCCCACAGAGTATACGTCAGGACCTAACAGACTTATCCCAGTTGGTAATTGCAACTAATTTATTCAGAAACTTAATAAAATAAAGTATTTATAATAAGTTTCTGAATTTCTGCAGGATCAGATGATGTTGCCTTTTTGAATATTTCTTAAGCAATATATTTAATTTTTATCAATTTTGCATTTCATTAAAAATTTATGATTTTTAACAAGATATCAGTAAATCATTTTAAATTTAAAAATCTTTATTTTCCTGCAATAACCATGGTAATGATTGGTAATGATTTTAAATTAACACACAAGTCAATTAAATAATATATCCTACAGTTTGTAGACTACAGTGTAGGGTTAATTTGGTTAAATGATTTTCTATAAACCTTGAAAAATAAAAAAAAATAAATAAAAATTTGTTTTGGATAGTTTGGACTTATGACACAATTTTTATCCAAAATTTTAATCGAGGAACATTTTATAAAAAGAAAACGTAACAGAAAAACAAACAATTGACGATGAAGGAAACGACTTTTGCGAAAAGTAGTTCTTGAAATATTAAATTTCTATTTATATAATTATTTTATAATGGTTATTAACATGTGATAATACTTTTTGACGTGATAACGTCTTATAAATCGATATACGACTGCACGCACGAGAAAACATGACTCATTGTCACGTTCCGCATGAGCCATGCGTGCAAGCGAGAGCGCGGAACAAGCGATAGAGAGGCACATCGGCTTACCTCACACATGTCATAACAATGTGTCAAAAATGACAAGGCGGGTTTTTTAAAAGCAGCAATTCAAAAAATTTAATTGATTTGTCCAATTTCGTCATTTCAAATTAACAATTTATTGACATTGATTTGATTTCAGTTTATTTCTATAACTAATTGTTCGTGATTATATTTAAACAAATTAATTAAATTAATTTTGCAAAAACTAAATAATATTTGAAAATTAATGTTTTTAACCAGAGTTCTAAAAATATTTATGTTTTAATGACAAGTTAACGCAGTGCAAGGAATATATTATTATATCAAGCAGGTTTTAGCGGGCATCAGTTTCATGAATTCGATTTATTTGTCCAATTTCATCCTTTTAAATTAACACTCGGTTTACGGACGATAATTTTACGCCATAAGAAAACATAATTCAATTCATAAAAGTATGCAATTTTGCATTAATGTTTTCTTATGGGGTTATCACGTAAAATTATCGTCCGTAAACCAACTTTACAGACAACCCGAGTGCCACGTGTTTTTTATAAAATTAATTTTTACATGTTACATGAAATTGAAGAATAATTTAATTCATAACTTACATAAAATTGTTCAAAAACTATTTAAATGAATGATTTAGCTTGCGACACGCTGTTATATAACCGTATGTTTCGATTTTCGGAATCTCATCAGGCAAACCTGGAAAAATTATTGAAATGATTGAAAAGTTATGCTATTAAATTCTAAATTCAAACTTGATTAAAAGTCAAATTTTTCAAAGTTATGAATTAAAATATTAATAATATTATAATATATTATAACATGTAAAAATTAATTTTATAAAAAAATATAATTATTTTAATGTATGTTTTAATTCAATATTCGGGTGCTAAACAACGTTGTTTTCCCCATGAAAGTTTACTTTTGTGTACTACCGAAATATAAATAAATAATACAGATTTTCAAAAAAGTAAAAAACATTTATCGCAAAATGATTAAGTAAAAACTTTTGAAAATTGCCTATAACGGGATTAGTGCAATTCTTATTAATTTTTTAATTATTTTATTTAGTAAGTATTCTTGCAAACACATTGCTAATTTTAGATTTAAAACTATGCTTAATCGCTTAAAAACAATTTTTCTGCTACAGTTTTATTGATAGTTTATAGCAAAGCTAGCAAATCGATGAGAAACTAATTAGGGTTAATATACATAAATATCATCCGGAAACAAATTTCTAATAAATATTAAAATATGCTACTAAAGCATCAAGCAACAACTAAAATATACTGTGTAAATTATGGTATAGATATTTAATACAGCCAGAGTAATTATGGCAATATTCGAAGATTGTAAAACTTTTAAATTTTAGATACATATTTATTTAGTTTTGTTATCATGTACCATATTGTTAGTTTTATAATAATCGACAAATATTATCTGGTTTATCTATTATCATTTAAAGCACGATCCGCGAATGTATCCGACAGGATACGAAAACATCCTCAGCATTGAAGAGCTTCTGAAAAGTTTATTTCGAGTGTCAACTTTAGTCGCTTTAAAAGCTACGCTGCCTTACATAACAGCTGTTATAATTTTTAATATAGAGGCACTAAATAAGTAAATTTGGGTGTTATTATCGCTGACAAGGTATGTATAAATGTAATTTATCAAAAATAGTTCACATTTTGTGAAAATTACCATAATATTTTCATTAAATTCAATTACAAAACGCAACATATTGACCATTAAATTGTAATGTTTTTTTATTATTAATAAAAATTATATTATTATATATTAATAAAATATTAAAAGTAAAAGTACTATTAATAATGTATTAATATAAATAATTGAATTATTAGTATTATTACTAATAATCCTTCAAGGATAATTTACTGAACAAATATATTTCTTATTTTCGTTGTCTAAATTAAATATAAGACTCGCAAAACAATTGGTGCCATGCAGACTGCCTGCGAATTGTAGAGAAACAACATTTTTAATATAACTAACCGTGTACAAATCCAACAATACACTATTTAAGAATTTTTCCAAAATCGTTCAAATGTAATAAAAGGTTATTAAATTTTATTTCATTTTATAAAATAGAATTGTCTTATTTTTCAATGTTACGTAAATATAAATAATTTCATAAAATTGGGATCTATAAATCACATTACTTAATATTTTGGCCATAGTTGTAAAAAGAAAACACTCAATATAGAAATGAGTTTTACATCAGTTACAGAAAAATGGTTGCATCGGCAGTTTTGGGAGCTGCAACAGGAACTGCAATGGCATTAGTTGTTGGAATGACGATTATTTTCTATCGCTATTACATTCTTAAACGCAAAGAAAAATTGTGGAGCTCATTAGATAAATCTTATGTGTCGAAGAATACTAAACCAATTTATGCAGCTGTTTCTGAAAAGGTATACATTGTTCTTTATTTATATTATAAAATTGATTTAAAAGTATCCAAATAAGTTCGTCTTCATGGAGACGCTGCGGTATCGATACTACAGTTACTTTATTCTCTGAGTTTAGAGATTAAGCATCAAATTTCATGCGTCTGATTTTATGTATTGAAATTTTAGATTTAGTTTAACAGGTAATGGTCAATTAGCAATTTAAAACATAACCCATTAAGAGTCTTTTATATAAAACTTTTTGGTTCAAGTCAATATCGTAGTTTTTATCGTAATACCTGAAAATACCAACATTGCCGACCCACACCTAAAATAACTTAATTTTAATTATTATGTATATATTTTGTAACGGGCAGAATTAGGGTGCTAAGCTAAAAATTATCATTTTTTGTTGATTTTACAATTACGGAAAAATTTATCTAAAAGTAGATTAGGCACGTATGTATCGAGCGATATACCAAAATTTGCACATTTTCAGATTAATTTTCATTTAAGCCTAGAATAACGGATGAGAATAATTTTAGAAAAACTCGGAAAAGTTCAATTTTAAAAATTTTAAAAGATAAAGAGAAATTTCAATAAACCGGTATAACTAAAATAATATCTGATGATAATATTTTAATCTTATTTTAAAACATCAATTGGAATCTCGTTAATCCATACACGACTTTGCTAATGAGATTTCAATCAAAAATTTTGTTTATATTGTCAGGGATCTAGGAGGAATTGTTTCTAATTTGGGTTAACAAATTTGGGATTTCAATTTATAAGATTAAAGCTGTTAATTTGTTCTTAAAGTCGACTTTAGAAGACTGCAAAACTGTACCCAAATCAGGTTAAAAAAATTCTGACAGAACAGAAAACGGTCAGTTTCTAAACCACCTCTGATAGAACATCATGACTTAAAGTGAAGTTTTATCAGCATACCTAAAAACATACATATTATAATAAGCAAGTGATTTTAAAAGATTTCACTAAAAAAATCTTACATATTTTCAACATTTTAAAAATAAATCTGTTTTTTTTTCTCAAAAAGAATATTTACATATACAGAAAAATCATTACAATATTCTGTTCAAAGCCAACACAGAGATGAAATAATTGTTTATGAAGCAATTGGCACAGATGGAAAATGTATGAAAAGTCACGAAAATGTTTTTTGGAGTTTTTAGCAACACGAGAACTTCAATCAAAACATCTGTACTATAAACAGTAATCAAACGTTTTATGCTGTCTCATATGGCACAAAAGGAAAGGATACGAACTCCCAAAAAGTAGAGATCCTTTCAAACAACCACAGACCATTGATGCCCTATAATTTCAGAAAGTTTGTATTCAATATTGTCTAAACAAACATTTGAACAAATTCAAATCAGTGTCGAAAAACGGACTTTAGCAACTTTTTTTGTGTTAATAATACCTTTCGGTGTTTCAGTGTTCTTTCAGGCTTTTGAAGGAAATACTGACAATATAATACTACGAAACAAAACTAAAAGGATACTGCTGATTATAAAGTGTTATACTTGTAAATTCTCTAGCGTTTACCTTTAAGAATTCAAACATTTGACTAACATATCTCAGAATATACACATGTATGTGATTGATGGAACACATGGGAGATTTTTAGTATTGGTTTAAAAAATGCCGTGCAATTTCAATTTAATAACTCTCTCTCTAATGTCGCTTAAGCGACATAAAACGCTATAGCATCTTACGCTTTGCGATTCCCAATTTCCAGTCTTCGATTATTCCACTCCCTCGCGCTAAGTTAACAAAATGTATAAAATGAAACTGTAACTGCTTTAACCTAATAAGTTTTTGCATATCAACTAAAAAAACCAAAACCGATCGGTTTGTGCTAAAATTCAGATAAACAAGAAAAACAATTTCTGCTTCACAAATTAAAATTATTTTTAAGAACTCTAATCGAATCTGATACAGACGTATTCACTATTATTGCGATGATGTCAAAATAGGACGTAAAGTAATTTACAATTACAGTTGAAATAAATTGGGGGAAAAGATGCACGGAACCGTGAAGATTTATTAACAAAGTCAAATCCTCGCAGAATAATAATTTAATACACAAACAATTACAGTCGATAATTGGTTACCAGCATTACAAAAGCCTTCTAACAGTAACGCAAAACTAATGTGAGAATTTAGTAGAATAGAATTAGAATAAACCGTAATAAAAGGAGAAGAAATTACATTAAATCTGGAAAGAGTAAAAAAACGATTAGTAAGTTGAAAATGGTAGATACGGACAAGAAGAACTGTTAATGAATAGAACATTGAATTTTAACTTCAATATACTTACATTTCTTCTCAAAAATTTATAAACGGGAGCGACATTCCAAGAGAATGAAAATAATAATTGTATATCAGCTCTATTTATAAGAAGGGGACCAAAAAGGAATGTGGCAATTACCGTGGAATATGTGTAACGAGCACCCTTAGTAGAGTATAAATGGTATAGTGTTAAAAGATTTGCCGAACAAGAATACAAAAGCAGAAGAAGAGCAAAGCGGCTTCCGAGCCGGTAGATTCTGCAAACAATGTATTCTATATTGAGCAAATAATAGAAAAGAGAATAGCCACTAACATTTAGTTAATAAGTTTATGATAATATTCTTATTGTCGAATTATTTATAAAGCTTTACAAAATTTATAGATTCACAAATTTTAATAAAAATCGAAAATATCATCTATGAGCCATTTTACGTTAACACTTTCAGACCAGAGTACTCCATAGTGTACTTTTTATTAAATAATTTTATGAAATTTTTACTGTCAGATAACTATCACCTCGAATTTCAAAATTTCAACTATACTATAGGAAAGAGGACAATTTTCTGTGTATATTAACACAAAAATATTTTTGGATTATGTAATAGTAGTCGAAATAACAGCATTTTAAAATTACGAAAAGCAGGGAGATGTAATATGATACACCCCGATGCGTGACGGTCGGTCTCACGTTGATTTTCCTGCTCTTCATTTTGTTGACGGTACGTGTGCTTTGATATACTCTTAATGTTGTTATCAGTCGCGGTCGCACGCCTTTTTAAGGTTTAAATAGATGGTCGCCCGCAAAATCCCATTTAATTATTTTTCGACACACTTTAGCAAACTTCGGTTAAACTTCTTCAAAGTCCAAATATCAAAATTTTTAATTCCCTCTGTTTAAGTTTATTCACCACTCAGACCGACGCGGCCAAACCCGCGACAGCGTATATTTTGAAGTTATTCACGTTATATTTTCAAGTTATATTATTCACTCACCAGATGAAGAAAATTAAAGCGCCTACGGCGCTAAACGCTTCACATTGCCATTCCGCTACGCTACGCTACGTCGCGGTCGACACCCGGACGAGTTCTATGGCTTCGAGTTCCACGCTTGGCGAGTTCTGTCATTCTTCAGGGATATTTTTAAATTGTTATGCGTAAGGTGCTTTACACAACAACGGCTAATCATACAGCCGAATTAAAAGGTTTATCTAAAATAAAAATTCGAATTTTTTGAAAACTTATAGATGATCCAAAGATTTTTTTGTTTTAAACAGCTTAGAAAATTGTCCTCTTTCCTATAGTCTAGTTGAAATTTTAAAATTCGTGTCAGAATTTCCTCATCACGAATTTCAAAATTTCAACTGCTTTATAGGAAAGAGGACAATTTTCTGTGTATAATGCAACAAAAATTTTTTTGATTATCCACTAGTTTTCGAAAAACCGGCATTTTAAAGTTATTAAAAGCAGGTAGTTGTAACCCGATACACCCCGTTGCAACGTGTCGAGCCACGGTCAACTCGCACGTTCCGTTCCTGTTCTTCATTTTGTTGACGGTACGAGTGCTTTGATATACTCTTAATGTTGTCAGTCGCGGTCGACACCCGGACGAGTCTATGGCTTCGAGTTCCACCCTTGGCGAGTTCTGTCATTCTTCAGGGATATTTTTAAATTGTTTTGCGTAAGGTGAAAAAATAAAACAGGCCCGGACGGCGCTGAAGGCGTCCGGAGGGTCTGTTTTATTTTTTTGCCTTACACAAAAATGGCTAATCATGCAGCCGTGTTAAAAGGTGTATCTAAAATACATGTAAATTTAAATTTTTCAAATTCGATTTTTTCGAGAACTAATTTATAATCCAACAAAATTTTGGTTCTAGTATGCTCAGAAAAGTGTCCTCTTTCATATAGTGTAGTTGAAATTTTGAAATTCGTGATGAGGTTTTTCTGACAGTTCCCCAATCTCAAATTAATAAAATCAAAGTTTTTGATGTGTAAACACTTTCCACTCACTTATGGGGGTAATTTCGTGAAATGAGATGGAAATGCGTAACAGGAAGGCAGAAAAGAGCGCGCTATTTAATTCGACTAATGAGCGCCAAAATTATTTTATCGGAATACATAGACATTATTTATATTATAAAATGCCATTAAAAAAATCTGTCCGACGTGAGGTTCAAACTCGCTATTACCGAATGATATAATTATGTTGCAAGCACATAACGCAAAACGCTGTGAGGGTTTATCTAATAAAATTGTTTGAATTCGTATTATCTGTTGCAGATTGGGGTTAAGATTACTGCTAACGTAATGCCGTTCCAGCTACTTTGCGATTTTTAAATGACTTATAATTATTATTTCAAATAAAAATGTTTCTTCTAGTAAGGTTAGATGTCATTTATTTGTTAACTAAAAATGAATTATTGTAGAAAATAGAATCTCTAGCACTGCTTGGTGCGTTAGTATTTCCTAATACACAATATTTTTTGAGTAAACTGCTTGTGAACGTTGAATCAATTTCACTTGTTCTTTTTCATCAACTATTTTAATCTTCAAATCTCCGTACTCTTGACATTGCTACATAGAGATAACCGTGGCTAAACACCGGTTTGGGCAGATAAATTCTCAGTTTTTTTAACGTCTGTCTCAGCCTTATTGTTTATCGTCATAGAAAAGGTAATCGTCTTAGAATGCAAGAATAAATTACCTTATTGCCGCAATTGTTATTAATGTACTAAAAAACGAGCGAGCCATACAGTACACGTATATGATATGTAACATCTGACATTTTACTTTGGTGAATTATTTGAAATAATTTATAATTATAAATTATTTAAAAATCGCAAAGTAGGTGAAACGGCTTATGATACCAGCAACGCCAAATGGTAACAGATAATATGAATTAAAATAATGTTATTACATTAATCATTACTGCGTTATGTGATTGAAACATAATTGCATCTTTTGGTGATCGCGAGTTCGAACCTCACGCCGGACAAAGTTTTTTAATGGAATTTTATAATTCAAATGATGTCTATATTCCGATAAAATATTTTTGGCGCTCCATCAACAATGGTATTCACATTAAATATTCACTTCACTTTATAAACGCAAAGCCGATCGTGCCTTTCTATCGCTTGTTCCGCGCTCTCGCTTGCACGCATGGCTCAGGCGGAACGTGACAATGAGTCATGTTTTTTCGTGCGTGCAGTCGGTAATCGATTTATAAGACGTTATCGCGTCAAAAACTAAACAGAAAATAAGAACAGTGGAAATGAGGGTTCTAAGAACCAATGTTTCAATGAGAGTGGATTGCGAAGTTCAAGACGTGTTTAAATGAAATCAAACCAAGAAGTGAGAATGGAATAGCCAGTAGAACGAGTAGACAGAGAAAGCTGGCTAGAATTTGTAAAAATGAACTGCGGAAGAGCAAGAGACTACCGGAACGACCGCTGAAAAGATGGACCCAAAGCTGGTTTTCGTTGTCGGTAAGCAAAGCAAGACAAACAGGAGAAATCTTATTCTAAAATAGAAAAAGTAGAAAAATATAAGAAATAATTGTATCCCTAAAGTCTGTTTACGTGATACTTGAACGCCCACGAATATGAAAAATAAATTGGACCTAACACAAAACTTGGGAAACTCATATTGTAAATTCTTTGAAGGTTAAATATTATATTAATTAATCGCAAGGTGGTTTGTATATTATAAGGCGTTGCTGCGAGATACGCGAAGCGTTTATCTTACCAGTATACCATAGAAACAGATAATAGTAGTGTGTTCAGTCGTTATCGAACGCGCATGGTACTTGCAAAATGATTCGTTAGCTGAGTTTTACAATCTTGTAAATATGAAAATCAAACGTACAAAATTTTATCTTTCACCAAATTTTTTGAATTTTCGTTTCCTATGTTAATATTTAATTAATTATTAAGATGATCAAGCTTTTTCGTTAGTAAATTTATAACCAAATTTTGCAATATTATTATACTGATTTATTTATTAGCGTGACAATCAGAGCTGTTTTTATTTATAAGGTAAAGTTTTTTCAATTTAAAAAGAAAGCACAGTAGATTTAGTTCCAACGTCAGAAAGTAAATCGGCAAAACAGTCTAGAAAATGAAATATTACGTAATGGTAGTAGAAGTTTATTTTGGAACGAAACGGATACGATTTCAATAACGATAAGGCTTTTTTTGCAAGGTTTTTAAAAAAACACGAAAAATTAAATAAGTTTAGATTAATTAAAATTGATTTTATTAATATTCCTAGTCCGAATAAATTTGTTGTTCTTCCCAGATAATTTTCAATTTGCGCTCAAAAAAATTGTTTGGGTTCGACAAAAAAACAATTTTAAGATTTTGGTAATTTAAAATACTCTTGGGTGTAGGTCTGAAAACGGCTGCATCGAAACGTACTAAACATTATGGAAACAACATAAATCGATATTATACAATAAGTACACATAATCGTTAAATAATAATTCATAAATGAACTTGTCAAGGTTGATTAATTTTTATTAAAAGGTGGTTCATGAAGTGGTAACGATAAATAATATTTTGAGTGTGAAAATCGTGTTTAATTTGTAACTACCAACGACGTGCTTAAGCGTTTACATTTCGATTTTACTCTAAAGGGTGTAAAGACGTGCGTCGAAGCTTTTGGTTCTTCCCCAACCCCCCAACCTGTTGAGCCCGGGAGAGACTCAAGCACCGCGACGAACTCAGTAGTATATTTTGAACTCGAATGACGTCGATCGCTCTGATAAAATATTTTTATTTTTAATAATTAGATGTATAAACCAAACATAATTTTGCTCAATTGCAATGGCTATAATTTATAAATTAGTTTAATTAAAAAGTTAAATGTGAGCAGTCTTAAAATGTGTTCTTATTATTTCATATCGATAATTGAATCATATCCTAATTAATTAATTAATAAAACTAAGTATGTCCGGGATGGGTCCCGCTAGTTGTTGGGTTACCCACAAACGTCTCGAGTCGTGGGCTCGGGCAGCTAAAGAACGAGCTTTAGGATCAACATCTTCTAAAAGTACAGATAATGGAAGCAATAGCACAAGTAGCAATAATAGTGTTGAGGTAAGTTAGAATGGGAACACGTTGTTTACATTTTGTGTCTGTGTTATTGTATACTCCTACACATTTTGTGTTTGTATTGTATACATGTTAACGTATAATTTGTCAAAATTTATCATAGGTACGAACAAACACAAATCAAAGCGATCGACATAACTAATAATTTGCAGTTGCAATTAATTTACACAAATAAATCTAATCCACCGCTCCCCGTGACGTCACTCTTGGTCTTGAACCAATCGATATTTTCCTTCAGCTTTTCACAATTTTCTGTGGGTCACTTGCCGCTCATCTGAAATAATGAACATCCTGTAACTTATCAACTTCACAAACCTCATCTCATTTTACTATTAATCCTAAACTTACTAACAATGTTGGCTTGTTTTTGTAATAATTATACACAACATCCAGGAAATTTGCTATTAGACAAATTTTATCTATAAATTTCGATTAGTCGCTTTCATAATGTTAAAAAAATAATTTTACTTTTTTAAAGGAATTCAATGTTGTCAAAGAGCACCATAAAATTCAACCTCCCCAAAATATACCAGCACATGCACTAACAGAAGAGCTACTGCAAAAGACACCATTAGAATTATGTCAAAATTTTTCAAATATTCCATCTTTACAACATCAATCAAAATCATATCCGGGAGGCCAATCGCCACTCTGTAGAACACCAAGTGTTTCTTCCCAGAGTAGTTTAGAAAGTAGTGCATCCAGACAGGTAAAATAAAAACCATAAAAAACAAAGAAATTCAAGATTCATTTGTAGGGTCATCGCGGTTCGTCTCCTCAAATTCGTACATACGCTCCGGATGGTAAAGCAAAAACATTTCAACATCCAGAAGCTACTCACTCATCTAGTTATCCATTACATGCTACCAGTAGATCTCCTTCACCACTTCGTGCTGCTTCATTAGATAACAGATGCTCATCTCCTGCAACCACAGTACTTAGCGGCGATCTTAGAACTCCATCGCCTTCTCAATCTAGTCTAACTTCTTTAACCGGAGGCTCAGCCAGTTCAACATGTAATTCGCCAGCCCTTGCATCACCGCGAAATACAAGTATAAGCCGTTGTTTATCTCCATTGTTAATTCCACCACGAGGACATGGTCTACCTGAAACAACCGGACCCGCACCACCAGCAAGTCCACTAGGAGCCATACAACCGGATCTATATACCCGTCAAGATGGTCCATTATTTTTAGGATGTAACTCGAGATCCGGTATAAGCATGGGAAGACTACACTTTAGAGTCAAGTACGATTTTGATAGAAGCGATTTAACTGTTCATTTAATAGAAGGTAATACTTTTTTTTGTGGAGTCAGACCCGAAAGAATTTTGATTAATGTTGGAAACAAATTACAGGAAACTGCGGTGCAGTCTTTTTTATTGTTAAAGTAAGAGGAGGTAATTTACCCGTAATTGTGGGCCTTGATGACCTGATTTTGTAATAGATTTTGCTTATTCTAAAAGATCTTTTTTAAATCTTCTGCAGATACATAAATGAGATTTTTAATTTCTTTATTGCAGCACATAATTTAACTGGTAGTGATCAGGGTGGATTTAACGATCCATATGTAAAGTTGTATCTAACGCCAGACGTGGATAATAGGAAACGTCAAACATCGATTCATCGAAATAACCCAAATCCTTTATTTGATCAACATTTTAAATTTCCCGTATCCCATGATGATCTGCAGCACAAAATGTTAATACTGCAGGTTTTTGATTACGATCGCTTTTCACGTAATGACGTTATTGGAGAAGTTCAAATGGGTATGAGTGAATATGATGTCACGTCCGATATTGAAGTGTGGGGAGAAATAATGAAAAATAAAAAGCCACCGGAAGAAATACAAGAAGTTCTTTTATCGCTAAGTTATCTTCCGTCCGCAGAAAGATTGACGGTAGTATTATTGAAAGCTAGAAATTTATTCTTGCCACAAGAAAAAGAAAGTGTGGGTAAGTAAACTTTTTCACCTTTGAAATTATATTTAAATATTTACTCTTACAGATCCTGTCGTAAAAGTTTATTTACTTGTTAGCGGTAAACGAGTTAAAAAGAAGAAAACTGCTATAAGAAAAAATACCAGGAGTCCTGTTTGGAATGAAGCGTTAAGCTTCAGTTTATCTTCTTCGAACCTTTCCAATGCAGCAATTGAGGTATTAATTTATTATTTATTTAAAATCTCACTATTCCAAAGAAACGTATACATAAATCACTTGACCCAAATTTATTTCAGTTTTATGTAAAAGGTGAATAATAAATATCCTGCGTGTATAAAATGTTATTCTTTCAATTAATATAAAGCTTCAGCGGTTTCAGCTAAACTTTTCGGGAAACTTTTAATTGGCTCTTATAGTGATTTTAATTTGAGTAAATTTAATAACTTTTAATTTGGTAGAGTAGAAAACCATTTAACGCTATTTTCTTCATTCGGGGTTAACTTATTTAAATATTTAAAATTATACTTTGTTCGTCTACCAATTTTAAGTATACATAGATATTTTTCTACTACACACATTTCAAAAACTATCCCACATGCAGGAGCCGCACTAAAATTTACATTAAATGATAAACTAGCAAATAAATATCTATTTCGAACAATTTGCAAGTTCTCGATTTCCTCCGTCATCTTTCGTATAAAATTGATCTCATCGGATTAAGTTTTAACATTTATAATATGCAATAAGTTTATTATTAATATTTTATTGAAATCAAAACCAATGTTATTGCTTCCTACTTTTCTCTTTACCCCATTGGAAAAATAGAAAAAAAATATCGGAACCAGTTTCTGAAAGGTATAATTTAGCGATCACCTATTTTTGCGAGTGTGAATATTTTTTGTAAATAATAAATAAGGTTTATAAAATAATTTTTTCGCATTTTGACTAATAATGTGCTGTTTTATTAAATTCAAAATCATTTAATAAAGTGGCACTTTAGCACATAGATATGTCACTTTACTGCATAGTAATGTCACTGTCAATAAAAAACTATTGGATAGAAGATTGTTTATTTAAATATTGGAATCATTGTTATACATTTATGTATATTAAAAGTACAAAATTATTATTCAAACTAGAAAACTTAACAATCTCACTTTTATAATTAATATTATGTAACTTACACAAAATTCGAATCAAAAAATAAAAATTAACTGTTGTTATGTAAATAAATAAAGCCGCCGTGTCTGGTTACTAGATTACGAAAATTTTACACAAATATCTATTTAGAAACTTTTTGAATTAGCAATAACTCAAGAACGGCGCTAGATATCGAAAAACTGAGTAAAAAATTGGCCCCCCTCGCCCCGTGAATTATCGGTAGGAAGGCATACGAAAAAATTTAGACCGATTGCGCGCAAAAAAAAATTACTCATAAACGTCTAAATTCATATTTTAGATTAGATTTTCACAAAATACGAAAAAATTGTATAAACAAACCTCGTAAGAAAAGTAGTTTTACTAAACTCATATAGCTTTTAAGTTACTCGCTCGCTGTGCTCGCTCATACTTAAAAGCTATATTCGTTTAGTAAAACTTAACTTTTCTAAACTTGTTGTTTAATATACTATTAAAAAATAAATCATGAGTTTCAGACGGTGAACCGAAAATTAATTGATTTAAATATTTTGTGGTATTCATAAAAATATTCTCCCTTCATGCACCCTTTGTAAAAGTTTAATTTTTCAAATGTTTTTTTCAATGCTTTTAGCGCTCATGCAAATGCGATTCGTATGTTCTACATTAAAAGAAATTCTTTTTGTTTCACTGCATGAAACATTGATTTAGATTTTCAGTTTTAATTTTATTGTTTTGGGTGACTTTGGAAATCTCCACATTAATCTATTAGACGGTTATTAGCCTAGTTTGTTAGCTGAATAACTGCTAACATTAAGGTACTCGGTTCGAATCCGGGGAGAGTCTAAAATTTCTTATGATCGTCTCCGTGATTCGGAGGGCACGTAAAGAGGGTCCCTCTGTACAAATAAAGAGCTCGTCCTGATTCCACTACGTCGAATACGAAAATTAATTCTCCCCAAGAGCCCCGGACATGCACACATGCACAGGTTTCTCCATTTGGTAATGCAGAAACCTTACCGCCTTCTCAAATCAAAATTCCAAACCAAACCAAAGCTGTGATCGTCAAACAAATCTGGCACGTTGTCGTCGCCTTGTAGTAACACTTACAGGTCATCTTAAATCTGCGGATGGCTCTTTAAATGCTCACGTCTTTTACCTTTGTTTACCTCGTTCTAACCTTTCACCTAAACAGTGGAGGAACCACTGACAGGATACCTGAAGGAATAATTAGTACACACAAATTAAATAAAACGCAGGATTCGGTTTAACGATGAATATATATATTTTACCGAAAAGAACAGGTAGTCCAACAACCAATTTACCAGTAAAGTTAATCTTCTTGATATTATTTAATTCAATACACGTTTAATTTGAAATATGATTTAAATAACTATTCGATAAGTAACTTCCCTATTAACATCAGATATTGTTTATTTATATTGCGATGACCCCAGTCTCTCCAAAATCCAAAAATAATTATTAAATCCAATTTAATTCAATGCAAAATAAAATAAAATCTCAATTTTATTCGAAAGGAACAAAGTTTGATTTGCCTTATCCAAAGCGTCGAGTTATCAGTCACTGGCCACACGCTCGCACTTACAAATGCAATTTTAACTTTCCAATTTTAAACCAATTTCAATTTTAAACAATTTCAAATTTTATAATCTTAACTGCTCTTGTTAAATCAACCAAATCATCAAATCTTTCCAAATTACTAATTCAACTACCGCTTGGTAGCAACTTATCAAAAAATATCCAATTCCAATTATCAAAATAATCCAAAAATTACGCAATAATGCATTCGCATCAAAATTCACTTTATTCAATCAAAATAAATACTCACAATCTCAAAAATAAGACAAATCTCAAAAATAACTCACTCGAGTCAAAAATTAACGAGCCAAAAGTGGACCGCTCGCTCTCTCGCGGCGACTCGTCGGCAAAAGCCTATGTCCTCGTCGATTCGCCCCCACCTGTCTAATTCTACAATCTTGCAACTCAAAAATATCAAAATAAAATTTTCATCAAAATGTACAGGGTAGGTGTGAATCCCTTTGAAATACCACAATATGTAATGGCCAATCATAATCTTTGTAACATTTTGTATATGCATTTCGATAACCAATTAAAATCTTTTGTAGATCTAATACTCCTCGACACATCATCACACCTTAATAAATAAATTTTTACGCCCCCAATTAATTATGTCTCATCCTTAATGTTAAATTGTTGTACTGGAACTTAAGAGACCCTAATTACGCTACTTCTCTTAATTATCAGATATATCAAACCCCTGTACAAATATTAACAAAATTAAAATACATAGCAAAGAAATCAACAAGCCTAAATATCTTAATCTAAGATGGTCATTCAGAAATGCACCACGTCTCCTTTAAATATACCTATATATAATTTATCCAACACCCTGTAAATTCATCAACCTTTCTATTACTAAAAACTACTTCTTTCACATCTACCAAAACGATCTACCTTTTTAAAACCGACAATACCATTCTCCATTTTATCTCAAAACACCTGTTATGTATTTTATCGTTACAAAGATTTTTCCATGGTCCTACAATTATTCGATTAATTCTCGCGTAAAATTAAAATAATATAAATCAACTTTCAAACTAATTAGTTTAAATCTTTTGTGAACTGAAGATATAGTAATATTTTAAAATGATTGTAAACTTAAAGAAAAATTTATGCTCCCCGAGTCAAAGTTACGTTATATAAAATCTCTACCCCAACCCTGTGTTAAATTATTTAAAAGATATTATAATTAAATATTTTAAACTTACATATTTTCAATTTGTCGATAAATAAAATATACAAATGTAAAAATATTGCACTCATCGTGCATTGAAGTTTAAAAAACTAAAAAACCAACATAATTAATGTAAGAGCGGTCAACACATTGCCTGCTTTTTCGACCGTCTAGCCATCACACAATGTATTTCTGACTCATTAGTCGTCATCAGTACCGCATACTAGATGTAATCACTTAATTATGTGCACTATACCAGCTACTGGTTTTCATTCTATGTGGACTGCTAAACGCGATGTCACTACACAAAATTGAAACAATTTTAAATTCAATTATTAAATAACTTTTAAAACATTTTTTCGCACTAAAAATCGACCTTTTTTCCTCGATGGTCAAAAGCGTAAGAGCTGTACCTGTGTCCTTCAAGTCCTAACGGTTACATCCTGTCGCTTTAAAACCAGTGTTGTCAAATCATTCTACGTTAATGCAAACCAAAATGAACTAAATTTAAAATTTCGCTCCCATATATTTAAATTCAAATTTATAATATTACAAACCATATTCTATTATTGATCTGACAAGAGCTACGTAGAGGATCTTTAACCTATTAACATGTCTAAATAATCTTGTATTCCTGTACACAAAGCCCAACATTTTCATAGTTCTGGCACAAACATAATCCACGTGATCTCTAAAAGACAGGGCTGTATTAAAAATTATTCCCAAATCGCTGACAGTACAAACCTATTTAAGCACGTTGCCACCTAATGAATATTTGAAAACCAGCGGGGAGCTAATCCTGTAAAATCTTACCACACAATACTCTTGTCGATATTGAGACAGAGGTCGTAAGCATCTTTCATCGATTTAACAGAGCAAAAAAGCTTTCGATCATCAGCAAAAACCAAATAAAAAATATCACTGCCAAGAATCTCACCAACATCATTAATAAAAAGAAGTAAAAGCAAAGGGCCCAGGGCCCTGAGGAACTCTAGAAGTCACCCGTATCGACAGAGACAATCTCATCTTCAACTTAACGAATTGAACTCTCCCAGAGATGTAACTAATGAGCCAATTTAGTAAGGAACCTCGAATGCCAACTTTGAAAATAAAACAGAATGATTTACCCTGTCGATCTGAAAACGACTCTCGAAACACTAAGAATAAAGTCCCCATAAATCATGAGATTCGTTACTGATGTTCTACCACGAAGAAATCCATGCTGTTCAGGAACAATCAACCGAGAAAAATCTGACGAGATCTGACGTATCAAGCACAAGAGTTTTGAAAAGCTTTGGTATCACAGACTGAATGGAGATGGAGCGATAATTTGATACATCCGACCGTGGTCTCTCCCTGCTTGAAGATGGGAACTACGAAAGACTGTTTCCAGATCAAACGAAAATACTGATAGATAAAGACTGATTTAACAATATTGTCAATTAATTCATTTTTTTGTAAATTTTAAAGTTTGAATTTGTGTTAGTATTTATTTATTTATAATTGTGCATAAAATTGTTAAATTTGCTATGTAAAATAAAGGTAGGGAGAACGAAAACTAGAAAAAGTGGGGCTTGAAAGGTGTTGGACACTTAAGTGGACGCTTTTGCGTCGTGCGGACGAGCATTTTCCGCAATGAAAATTAAAATCGTTAATTGTTCTATTTTAATAAAGAAATAAATAAGGTAAGCTGAGTTGACGTTTTGTTTTAAATTAATAAAGTGAAGTGCCAATAAATTGGAAAACTTGAAGAAAATAGTGATAATTTTGATCGATGTGCAGAAGTACATAGCAACTGAAGCCAGCTGGGATAACATGTGCGCTTGCAATACCACATGCAAGATAAAGCAAAAGTGAGCATTTTAATTTAATTTAACAAATTTTAAAACTTAAGAGTCTCTTGCTGAGTTAAAAATCTGTGTTACCTCAACTATTCTCACTAGAGGTAGAAATTGCTTGAATTTAAATAGTTGGGGGCATAGAAATATATACAGGGGAAGACCAAAAGAAATGCATGCACGACTTAGCCAGCAGTGGATGAACTTTATCGGGGCCAGGATACTTGTTGATCTTTATAGCTATTATTCCCCTTCTAACATCTTTGACAGAAATATGAAAATCCTTCAAAAATACTTGAAAAATAACGTGAGTAAAGCAGCAGTTTTTGAGATATAAGTACACCTTTAAATTTACTTGGTGATGGTTAATTTACTCAGAAATTTTTTACAGTATACAGAAATATATTGCAATTATATAAATTTTATAGGGGAATGTTGTCAAGGTTGGTCCGTCGTCTAGGTCGGCCCACTGTGATTTTTCAGTGTAGATCACTGAAACCACCTATGTGCGAGTGTGGCAAAACATCCCTCAATGACAACGAACTTTTCGTGCCATTACTGATTTTGGAGTGTAATGTTGAAACGTGTTGTGCACTCATCACTAAACTAAGACAAAAAAAGTTTTTCACCAGCTGCAAATAGAACATAAAAACTTGGAGGAAAAACATTAAGGGTATTCATGTCACGTTGTACTTTTGTCGTAAACGTTGTAGATTTGAGTTTCGTAGAATTTTTAATACAAATTTAGTTTACGAAGTTTACGAAGTTTACGCAGGTAGAAACCGTCGTACTTTATATAGATGTCGTACTTTCGTAAATTTAACCTATAAATTATTTGATAATTTAACCTCTAAAATTATTAAATCAAGAATAACTTTTTCAACAAGAAAATTTAATAATTTCTTTTTTTCACTTTTATTTAGCATTTTAAAAGCATAAACAACAAAAATGTCCAATAAATATAACCTCAAATGAATTTAACCTCAAATAAATATAACCTACAAATACAAGTACGAAAGAATTACGAAACATTTAAGGGAGTGTGTTCATGTCACACAATTCTACGAAGTTTACAAAGTACGACATCTACGAACTTACGAAGTGAAATGAATACCCTTATTAATTCGTTAAGATAAGCATCTAAAATGTGTTATGTGGATAATCTTTAAAATTATTCAAGGGAAACATTCAATTTCGCTACCTGTTTGGATGTAGTGTGACGCGATGTGGTGATGGAACTTGTTGTCAAGGTTGGACTGTTGCAAAAAAACCACGTTGGTAAATGCATTTTCTGCTTGGAAGCGAATGCTTCGTCGCCTAAACCGCAACAACTCTATTGCATGCATTAAATGCAAGAAAAATGTGCATTTGAAATGTGCCAAAATGGCAAGAAGCTATTTTATTTGCCAAAAGGTGATTCGGGATTATGTGTCATGTAAATCAGTTCTCTGCGATATTATATTGTAAAGTTTCACTCAATCGAATAAAAATAAAATAAGTTTGGTTTATTGTTTCATCCAGTCAATTTTTTTGCATGAATTTGGCAATTCTCAACGGTGGGCCAACCTAGACAGCATTGGGTCAACCTTGACAACATTTTTTTTTTTTTTAATTCTTGCATAAGTTCTCTATTTTTGATCCAATCAATTTGCGATTACCTCGAAAGTAGCTTTATTCCTAGATCTTTCTGATCATGTGCTTAAATCAACAAAATTCTTTCTTACACGGAAGTTATGAGCAAAAGTTAACAGGGTGGCCAACCCTGACGACATTCCCTTATAAATTACCCCCTATATAAATTTTGTAAAAAAATTTTTAATGTTTCAAACTAATTTAAATTATAATGTAATAGCGGGTTCAGGTGGTGCGTGCAAATAATATGAGCATGAGACTCTTGTTTTTATAATTAAATTTCAATTTTATTTTTGTTTTAAATATGGTCAATAAACTTTATTATGTTAAAAATTTACCACATGTCGTACCGTAATAGCACGTCAAACCTGCGCTTGCCTTATCATACAAAAATCGTCGTGAAATATTTTTACAATCAAAATCTTTTAAACTTCTAAATTTTTATCTTGTTCATCATCATCTTCACGCATTAAACATTTGTCTGTTGCGTCACTCTTGGTCTTCCCATCTTCTTCTGGACCAGATCACATTTCTTTTGCCTCTGGGTTTATATCTGCACATTTTTTTTGGGATGCGTTCTATGCTCATTCTTTCCATATGTTCTTTCAAAGATCTTTGATATTCTTTTATTCTGTTCTTTAGACTGAATATTTCTAATTCATTTCGCATGTCGGTGTTTCGCTTTCTATCAATTCTCTTGTAGCCCGCAATTTCCCTAAGGAACCCCTTAGGAGATCTCTGTACTCTGTAACCGTTTTTCATTCCCTTTAGTTATGCTTCATGTCTCGCTACTGTATGTTATGCTTAAATAAAAATCACTTTATTCATCTAAAATATCAAAAATTATTCAAAATAATGCGACAAACCCGTCCTCGTCAATGCTCTCCGGCATTAAGCGCTTCGTTTTTCTTTTCTTCCCACCCAGTTACCAACATAATATTATTTACAAATATTTTTATATACAAAACGTTACAAAAATATTAGAATCAAAACAAAACAAACTTGATGATTGGTTAACTTAAAAAACATTGTTTTGAAAGAAAGAGGTTAAGATTCAACAGTAACATTAAGTTAATGTTTCCAGATTTGTGTAGTTGATCATGGAAGCGAATTAATATCAAACAATCCAGTAATAGGTTGCTGCTTAATTGGATCCAGGGAGGCTGGACCTGAACGAGATCATTGGCAAAATATGATGCAGAGTCCGAGAAAGGCAATTGCCTGTTGGCACACCTTACGTTAAAAATTTGATTACAGCTCAATAATTATTACAATGTGTAAGATCCAGCTAGCCACTTGCTCAGTAAGCGTGTGTATATTGCTCGTCTTATGGAGTTTTTGAGCCTGGGGTAGTCTGGATCCTCTGTTAGAAAATATCATAATTCAAATAATGATATCGTACCACAATATTTATACGCTTCAAGTAAAGATATAATAATAATAAAATATTGATGTTGATGTCAAATGATAATTAAAATTTGTATTTTATGCCTAAAAATGAAAGTTATTTACCGAAGAATGTTATTTACTATATTGTATAACTATTTTGTATTTTAGAATATGTACTGAATATTTGAAAACTTTGCCATAACAACAACCAGTGCTAGATTATAACGATTTCATATGACAAAAATTGTTTTGTATTTTATTCTATCAATCGAACTTTTCATATACGGATGATAGCAGTTGTTGATTATTATTCCTAATTATTCCAAGTTATGGTAAAAGTAATATGAATTTAATGGAAATGTAGTACAAATCGTAGTAATTAGTCCGTACTATGTTCAAGCAAAACATTTTGTAATTGAAAGTTCCTCCTAATTTTTATTGTAGGCCTATTTTAATGAAATTATGTTAAGTACAAAAATTTTATTTATTGCTGTTTCGATTGCTATTTAACGAACAAAACGGCGATTTTTAATTGTTATATACTATGTGTGATTGTTAATTTATATTTAGCTTTAAGTTTTAAGCGGTGATCTTTAATTTAGGCAACACATCTATTATCGGTCAATTAATTTAAACAGAGGGAATATTTTTATATTTGTTGATATAAAATTACTAATGTATTGTATTATGTAGGTTAAAATTGATATGCGGATCACAGGTATATATACGAATTTATGCAGTATTATTATTAAAATGAAATGTACAGGGTGCCCGCAGAGAAATGGCAAATACTTGGCTACTTTTATTTGAAAATAAAAGTGTCTATTAATGTGATGTATGAATGTTAAATGTTTAAATTTGGAAATAAAAATTAAAATAAATACACGGAATGACGAACCATAACCATTTGCCTTGGGACACCCTACATATATGTCACGAGTCAAAACAACATAATTATGATAACAGACAAATAAACTATTGAATATAAATGTCCAACAATATAAGATATAAAAATTGCTCTGTAACGACAAAATGTCCTTTACGTATTTAGACAATCAATCATTCAGTCATTTTTAAATATTTGTAAGAATTTTTAAATTCTTAAATACCGATCGGAAAAATTACAAATTACTACAAAATAATAAAATCAAAATGATATAGGTAAATATTACAAAAATATTAATTTTACCAAATGAAATTGCCTAAAGCTTGCAAAATTTTAAAGTTTTTAAATTTAGTGTTGATTTTTCCGCTTGGTGAATTTTGCTTTTGAATTCAACTTGTTGCAGGTATCTATTTTTGTTTATTTATAATAAAAACATTCGTTACTTGTGTACGGTTGGATATATTTTCAGGAGAGTCCTCTAGCTATCTAGTATTTGTATTTAAAATATTGCATATTATGTTATTATAACAATTATTTCTTTATTTTACATTTTATTATTTAAAGCCAGTGGTTCCCAAAGTGGTCTATATCGACCCCCAGGGATCGTCGACGTCCTCATATCGAATGGAAAGAGGTTTCAGTGCGGTTGCCAATCTCCTAACAACAAAAAGATACAGACTGGACGTCATTAACCGAGGAGATTTGAGAGTAAACCTAACTAAATTGATGCAAAATATTGAAAATTTGTTAATAAAGCACCAGGTTCATCCCTCTCACTAAAATCATTAATTTTTGTTTAGTTATTTTATGTAACTGATAATAAATTTTAATTTGGTTCGTTTTAATTTGAAAAAAATCAATACCAGGTAAGTGAGGGGAGAGGTCTACCTAAAACCGAAAAACATGCCAAGTGGTCTATGAGACAAAAAAGTTTGGGAACTACTTATTTAAACTATAACAAAATCAATATTAGTTACTTTATTACCTTTGAAGATCCAGAAGCCGAAAATAATGTTCCGGATTTCAGGAAAATCCTGTTTTCTGATTTAAGGATTGCATTTTTAATCATTGCTTTTTTGAATGGCATTAGATTTGCGATAGTGCAGCAAAGATTCACAGCGTCTTGAGATCAACTTTATGGATGGAAACCGTGAAGGCTTGGAAGACATTATATCCAAGTTTAGATTTACCCACTGTCCTGAATTTACAGACTATTTGGGATAATTCAGATATGGAGAATAAGAAGAAAGCTCAGATATTATTTATTGTACACGAATTTTTACCGCATTTTAAGTTGAAGCTAAAGCATGGTTTCAGACTTGCCATCTCCAAACCTTGGTAATTTTTAGGCAATAACGTGCTACGTATATGTCTCGCGTTAGAGTGGGTGCCAAAATTTATCAATCTCGTAATTATGTATTGTCGTGTTACAAAGTGATTTCGGCCGTCCCAGTAGTTATTTTTAGAATTTTTGAATTTTGGATTTTAAAGTGGAAAAATGTAGAGGTTAGCAAAAAGAGTGGCTTTTTGCCAAAGATGTTCGCCGGAGCGGTTGTTTAAATTTTGGCTCCGTAAAGTTTTGATTATTTTGTGCTAAATAGTTTGAATATTGTGATAGTAGTAAATAGTTTAAATATTTGAAATTTGACTGATTTGGAAATTTTATTGAAGATTTATATATTTTTTTTTGTTATTTGTAAGTCGAGAAGTTCTTTTTTTGGATCTGTCAGTCAACCCCATCACGAATTTCAAAATTTTAACTACACTATAGGAAAGAGGACAATTTTCTAAGCAGTTTAAAACAAAAAATCTCTGGATCATCCATAAGTTTTCGAAAAAATCGATTTGAAAAATGTAAAATTACACGTATTTTAGATATCTGTTTTTACATGGGTTTCTATAGGCCGTAGTTGAGTAAGACAAAAAAAAATAACGAATTTAAAAATATCCCTGTAGAATGACAGAACTTGCCAAAAATGGAACTCGAAGCTATAGAACAAAGCACACGTACCGTCAACAGAAATAAGAGCGGAGGCTCAACGTGCGAGTTACCGTCACGCATCGGGCTTGTATTGTATTACATTTTTCTTTTTTTCGTAATTTTAAAATTCTATTTTCTCGAAAACTAATAGACGGTTCAGAGATTTTTTTTAAATGCTCATAAAATTGTTTTCTTTGAAATTTTGAAATTCGTGATGGGAATTAAGTGACAGTAACCGTTTTTTTTAATGATTAAATTTGATTTTCGATAAAAATTAGTGCGCAGTAGTTTGCGGTATCAGTTCGCTCAAAATCCATGGCCTCTATTGCCAGAAAAGTGCCGACCGAATCTTAAGAAACGCTAGCTGCAAAGTTTTGGAGTTCAACTTACTTTACGTTAGTAAAAAAATATTGCTTGGCCATTCGCAAAGAACATGGTTAGTACAAAATCTCGGTTGTTTAGAATTGTTGATTGCAAGCTTCTTCCATTTCTATATAGCATGGTCAATGTAAATATTAAATAATGTTGGCGACATACTGCAATCCTTGTTTAATTATTCCTGATTATTAAAATAATTTCTCAATGAGCTTTTTTTGCTGTAAAATAGCAATGTTTTTTTTTTCTAAAGTAAAACAGCAAATCTTATACCATTTTGTAAACTACACTAGATGAGCAATTTTTGAAGTAATTGCCGGGTTAGAGTAATATTTTTTTACAGAGTTTTTTTACAACTTTTAAGAGTTGAAGTTAGCGAAAAGTTTACCTATGAGTCGGGAAAACTTTTTTTTTAAGTATAATTAGGACTTTTACTTTTATTTAAGTCTGATCAATGGCAGGGCTATTTAGGAGTGCCAAAATTATACTCTTAGAATATGGAATTCCGTACTTGTGGCACTTGAAAAACTGAGCTAAGGTGTTGATTTTCACAAAATTTATAAAGTGCTATTTATAAAATCTCGAAAACGAACGACTTCTTATCCGAGGTCATATTTTGTCATATTGAGATGAAAATTTTCTTAATTATTTTCAAATTAGATTCCAATAAATTTTATTCAAATATAAATTTCAACAAAATATAAAAATGATAACGTTAAACTTTTACGAATCCAGTTTGCAGCTGTCCTCTCATCAACAAACTTTGTTCCTTTAATAATTTTTAATTTGAAAATATAAAATTTTATCATTTATTTAATTTTTAATTGTTGTTTTTTTTCTTCTCTCTTGCTCTAAAATCTTCTTTATCTTTATTCAATTACCATTTATGCATGGCTCCCGTTCTATTTTCAAAATCATTCAACCGTTTTTTTCAAATCAATTAATCCAACCATAAAAAGAAATTTAAAAATTCACTATATTTTAAAAAATTATATACTTATCAAATTAAATTTATCGGACTCACAAATTTCACTACGTCGGCAATTTTTTATCAAAAAGTCATTATTTTTTTATCCTTTATCCTTCATTCTTTAATTGTCCACGTTCAGGCAACAATTAATGCCGTGCTCCCATCTGTATAAATTGTGAAAATCTCACCTACCCCAGAAAAACACCTCGCTGAAGTGCATACATTTTTGTAGCATAAGACTCTTTGTAAAATTTTATTTTTGTTTAAATAATAAAAAGGCCTTATAAAATTTTAGGTTCTATTTATTAAAATATGGTCTTATTTTCGGTATAAATTTTTATTACCTTATGGCCACAAATGTTCCTGCGTATTTCATTGCGCAGCTGCCAAACTAATACGTAGTGAAATAATTTCTAGCTTCACCAAATTTTTCAATTTTTTATCTGTTAAAATTTTTACTTTAATTAAGTAGACAACTCTTTATTTTTATCAAAATTTATTATTTAATCTCAAAATTATTAAAATTTTATCAAAATAATAGCTCTCTAGCGTAAAGCTCTCTTTCTCTCCACTTCGTTGCCAACCTCGTAACAAAATAAATAATTAACAAATTCTATAATGTATAGTGTGTAACAAAATTTTAAATTAAAAAAAGAAACTTTCAAAATTAATAAAAAGAAACAAAACATAATTTTTAATCCTATTGAAAAACTGTTTTGTTATTTTGTAAATTATTTTACAATTTGTTTTGTTTTGATTTTAAGTTCCGTTATACATCTTGTATTTAAAAATTTTGTAAATTATATTATTTTGTTACGAGGTTGGTAAAGAAAGTAATAGAAGAAGAAGGGGAGCCTTACGCCGAGGAGCGTAAAGGTCGGTGGTTCCCCGATCTGTTAATAGAGAGTTTAAAGATTGTTTTTGTAATAAAAAGAGAAATTTTTAAAAATAAAAAGAGTTGTTTTGATTGTGAAGTGTTGGTAACACTAAAAAAATCTGAAGATTTTTGATGATTTGTAAAGTTGCTTCACGAGAAAATTAATTGATAAGGCAGACAGCTGTAGATACGACGCTGGGTTTCCGTGCAAGAGAATTTAACGAAACCACACAAGGTAAAATATTTCAACACAACAAAATTTTACATGACCACATTTAAATAAAATAAAATTGTTAGACAAAACTTTTAAAACAAAAAATTGCATGTTACCTTGAGCTCACCGAATTAAAATGGAATTTGATAAATTTTACATTTTACATAATAAAAGGTAAAAAGCCTTCTTCTCTTTAATCTGTATTGCCAGCCAAACTTTTTAAATCGATTTTTTTATAATTTTCCAAATTCAAATAAAAATCATCAAAAAAATTAATATATAAATTTATACGAGTATGTAAGAGGTAACAAAACCTAAACCCTGAAAGGAGGAAAAGGAAGAATTATATACAAAACTCAGGGTCATTTTGCTTTTCTTTGTTTCGTACTGGTCAGTAGAGTTCCTAACTTGTTTCATTTTTGAGCAGCGAAAACATGAATGTACAATATTTCCCGTAGCAAAGAGTATGTAGTGTATAGAGGAACAGCTCTTATGGGTATACCTGTCACTAGCATTTTTCGTACCCTACAATAAAATTGTAGTCGATTGGTAACGACCTCAGCGGCAAAAACGAGCATTATATAATGAGTAAGCATTAAATGAGACAGCATGATAAGCTGTCTTTGTCTGTTACGATTTTGGTAATCCCTTCAGGTAGATGGTTATAAAAGTAAGAAGAGAATTTCAAAGTATCGTAAAAACAGACAATTTTATTATTTACTTCGAATTTTAAAGATTATTAAAATTTCAAACCAAAGTTAAAACTAAAATAATTTTAAACTTCAACAAATCAACGCTTCAACTCGGATCTCTCGGCACAATTTTTAATTTTTATGTATTTAATTTCATGTTGAGTTTTATTTTTTAAATCAAATCAAATTAAAATATTATTATTAAACATTTATCATTATTTTAGAAGTATACATAAAATATTATTCATGCTTTAAAATTCTTTTTTTGGGTTCTGCTTTTTGCTTGTCATATTACATTAATATTACATATTAATTTATTGCAATTATTGTTTTAAAAAAGTTCGATTTGTTTTTTCGCAATTCTTCTAAAACTGAATGTTTTATATTTATTGCATGTGGAGTAACAGATATAAATCTTTCATATATTTGTAAACTAGATTTACATTACAAATTTTATTTAAACACTTTAAACCAGGGCCGTATTTAAGGGGGTGGTTTTAGGGGTTACAACCTCCCCCGAAATTATTTATCGATAAGTTATTCGAAAGTTCGACTGCAATCGTAAAAAAATCAGAAAAAACAAAAACATTAAACTTGAAGTGTTTAAATAAAAATTAAAACTAAAGAGATATTTCTAATAAATTAAATCCCAAATTAAAAAATTGAAAATTCGTATTATAATCCGGCGATTGGCGACACTGGATTAAATACACCTACTACTAAATTGCAAAAATATAAAAACCGAAGATGAAAAATATAAAAATGCCCTAAATATTTACAGTCCTGTGTAAAAGTCTGCGACCACTTAGTTAATTGTTAGTTATTACTCCTATTAATTAATTTTCGATTTTTTGAAAAATAATTATATTGAAATGAATAAAATAGGTATTTTATCTTAATTCTTACTATTATGGTAAAAATTTTAAATTGCAATAAATTGTTTGAACCAAAAAGTTTAAAGGGAACATAAATTTTATGATCATCATGGGCAGCAAAATAGCTTAAAATAACACTTCCGCAATAAATTAGAATGGGCATTGTAAACCCATAAATTGTTTTATATTTTGTACATTTTTGTACATAAGTGTATATTTGCTTAAGATTTGTGAAATTTTCTTTCAATCTAATTTAGTTCTTTGTTTTGACAACATTATTTTACTATCGCCATCGGTAAAATAAGAATTTAGTTTGTGATTTTTATTCAAATATTAAAATTAAAAAATTTTATTTAAAAGCGGTTTTTTACGTGAGAGTTTAAAATTAAAATATGAATAAGTTTAAACTTATTAAAAATATCGTAGTAAACAAAACTTTTAAAATTATATAAACAAAAACGCCCCCCCCCCCCCCAGAAGTCAACCTGTAATCAAAATTTGTCGCTCCTTTGACAAATTATTTTCAACCATTAAATAGAGTTTATAAAAATCGAAATTTTCTCTGAATATTGAACTCAAATAAAGAAAAATTGCGCAAAAACATAATTATTTTAATTAAATAAAAACAATTTTTTCACAAAATTTTAATTTTTTTTGCGGTAGCTTTCGACAAAATACTTTCAAACAAAATTTTCTAATAACAATACTCAAAAATAAAATAAAATCTTAATTGCAAAAATACTTGCACAAAATTATACTCAAAAAATCAGCGGAGCAAAATATAGGCACAGATTAAATATACTACAGATAGCTCGCGCTTATGGGAGAACGGGAGTCCGTTGTTCTTTTATTTGGAAGCCAATTCTCTTAGTATGGAAGCCATTCACTGTATATCGTAGAGGCGCTGGCTATTCGTGTTTTTTCGTGATTAGTACTTTTCATTTCTCTTCTAGCCGCGGTTGAGGTAAAATCGTGCTGCCAGCCATTGATTATCACACATAGACATTTTTTATAAGGCGTCTTAGAGAAAGAGCGTGGGATGATCGGGTACTTACGGAAGTTGTCTTTCTAGTACCCCACCAGCAATATATTATAAGGATAGGCAGCCCTCTAGAAATGAATAAAATATATTACGCGAGCTATCTGTAGTATATTTAATCTGTGATATAGGCTTCTGCCGTTTCCGCCATCTTGGTAAAAAAACCTCCCTCTAGTCACTTTTCTCCAAACATTACATTTCAAAAATTAATATAACAAAATTTAAATTTAGAAGAACTTCTTTTGTTATTTTATAAATTAGCTATTTATTTTGCTATTTTTTTAAAACCCTTCCCGAAAATTTAGTCTAAATACGGCCCTGCTTTAAACAGTAATCAGTGCAGTCTTCAAAAAATTCAAAACAAAAATTTAAAAAACAAATTAAAAAATGAAATATTTAATCTTTAATATTTAATATTATTAAATAATTTATAGTATAATTTTAAATTATCGGATTTATCGGAAATTGATCGTATCATTTTAAAAAATTATCGTACGATAACATATAATACTATCGTATAGACCAGGCCTGGTATATACTATAAAGCAGTGTTTTTTAACCTGTGGGTCACGATCCCCAGAGGGTCGCGATGTTTTGCTCGTGGGGTCGAAATTTTTTTTAATAAAATTAAATTATAAATTTACATAAATTATAATAACTATTTACGATATAGGTGTTAAAAGTGAGATTTTATTTTGTTAGTGGAGAATTTCGCGAAACGAGCGATAGCGAGTCCAAAAAATTATAAACTAATAACACTAGTGTTAAAAATCTTTTTCTTACTAGTGTTAAAATAATTATTAATTATATAAGGGGATTAAGAAGGTTCTATTATTCTCTATTCGATAAGGTTGAAAAACACTGCTATAGACGATACAAATTATCGTATTGTTTTATATACAATAACTACCGTATGGTGGTTACACTGATTGTAATGTTTACTGCCCTATTTAAAAATTTCTATGGAGACCCCATGATAAAACCGTGTTAAAAAACCTTTTTTCTTACTTATCCACTTCAGGTACGAACAGTCGCCAAAAAGGTATACCTGCAATTATCGATATAGTAGCTAACTTTATATTTAGGTATTTAATATAAAAATGTTCCCGGCCGATAGATGGCTTTGCTACGCCCTCTAGTAGACGGGAATGTCTCTACGTTTCAATTTTTAATACATGGCTGTTCCTCTATACACTACATACTCTTTGCCCGTAGGCAATTGGCATTGTGTAAATTGTGTTTGTGTAAATTTACCTTTAGAGCTTTATATACTTGTGTAAATTCGCCTTTATAATGTATGTTTTGACAGCAACATGTTTTAAAATTATTAGTGTACATTATCATCAGTTTTATTAGTTTATCCAAAATGATTAGACTTCATCGTTCGTTTAAAGTTTATAAATCATTTACAAACTTTCAGGATTGTGTTAGAGCTATTTGTGTGTTTCGGAATTATTCTAACCTAAAAACTTCAATTGCAGTTGTAGAAAAATCGAATAATTATTATAATAAAAATGGAAAGTGGTGGTTTGAAAATAACCACATTAATTTGTTAGTATTTCCATTAAGTTTAGGTGTTATTTATTGTGATTCGCGTTATGGTTCAAATGAAAAGAAGTTGTTTCATGCAGTTTTATTTGGAACCGATTATGATATTAAAAAGTAATTACCGAATTAGGTTTATTATTATTATTGATTTAACTTTTTTTAAGAATATTGGATGCCGGAATTGTTGATATTAATGCACGTCATCAATTGGGATGGACTGCACTTATGATCGCATCAGCTAACGGAAGAGCCGATGCTTGTCTGACGTTATTACGCGCCGGTGCTGATCCTAACCTATCAGATGAGTACATCAATCCTTCACGAACTGCATTTGATAAGGGAATGCATTCTATTGAAGGTGAGGTCAAATGATTTAATTTACAAAGATGCTAAAATGTACGATTTTAGTGCTTATGTTAAGAGACGATGAATTTTGCAATAGGTTAAATAACAAGGCAACATTTCTTGGCTGTACTTCATTGCATTATGCAGTTTTGGCAGACAGTCTTGACGTTGTTAAAGTTTTAATTAACAATGGTGCTAATCCAATTTTGGAAAATGAAGCAGGCCATAAACCTATAGAGTATGCAAAAGATGGTAGCGAAGTAAAACAGATCTTAGAGGAGTATACCCTTAAAGTATGGCTGAACTTTTCATGTGAATTTTTAATTAACGATGCCTTTTTTTTTGTAAAAGCATCAAGAATTGTTGAAAGAAAAAGAATTGCAAGAGCGTTTAAGGTTTCCACTTGAGGAGCGTTTTAAACAAGTCATTGTCGGTCAAGAAGCTGCGATAACAACTGTGGCTGCAAGTACTAATTTCTTATCTTATTTATTCTTTTATGTATATTTTTTTAAATTAGCTGTAAGAAGAAAAGAGAATGGTTGGGTGGATGAAGATCATCCGTTAGTATTTCTTTTTCTTGGATCATCAGGAATAGGTAAAACTGAACTTGCTAAACAGTTAGCTAATTATATACACAAAGATAAACCCACGTCATTCATACGCCTGGATATGTCTGAATATCAAGAAAAACATGAGGTGTATTTTTATTAAATTTTGATATTCAATAAAATTAACACAAACGTATTAGGTAGCTAAATTAATTGGAGCTCCACCTGGTTATGTTGGACACGATGATGGTGGACAATTAACCAAGAGGCTGAAAAAATGTCCAAATGCTGTTGTATTGTTTGATGAAGTCGATAAAGCTCATACTGATGTTTTGACTGCACTTCTTCAGTTATTTGACGAGGGTCGTTTAACTGATGGTAAAGGTAAAACGATCGAATGTAAGGATGCCATTTTTATTATGACATCCAACTTAGCAAGTAATGAAATTGCGCATCATGCAATTGAATTAAGAAAAGAGATTGAAAAACTTAAAGAGAAACGTTTGAAGGAAACAGATGCAGGTCAGTCGTATATAGTACGAATATTTATATTATATTACTTGTAATACAATTTTCAGGTAATAAAACTGTAAACGAAAACATTACGATATCAAAAACGTTTAAAGATCAAGTAGTGAAGCCAATTTTAAAGAGGCATTTCAGAAGAGATGAGTTTCTTGGAAGAATAAATGAAATTATTTACTTTTTACCATTCTCTCGTGCCGAATTAATGCAATTGGTGACTAGAGAACTTTCTGTTTGGGCAAAACGGGTATAATAATTTAATATTATATTGTTATTGTATAAACTTATTTCATTATAGGCAAAAGATAAACATAAGATAGATTTAAAGTGGGATCGAAGCGTTGAGTCTGCTTTAGCTGATGGATATGATGTTAGTTACGGTGCTCGTTCCATTAAATATGAAGTTGAAAGACGATTAGTGAATCAACTAGCAGCTGCTCATGAGAAGGGTTTAATAGGAAAAGGTAGTACTGTATTGGTGTCAGTTATTTGGAACGAGAGAGGTGAAATACCATTAATTAAGCTGAGGGTTAAAGGAAAAGGAGTTAAAGAGTTTATTGATATTGAACAATTCCAGTTACCATTAAAAAATGTTAATTCATTATATAAATAAAAATAATAAATAATTTTGTCGCGTTAACTTTTTTTTACTCTACCCTATCACATGACATTTTATATTAACAGAGATATTATCTGTACTACTCTACTTCCTCAATTAAAAAATAAAGGTTATTTATGATACAAGCATCATATTACAATATGAGTGGTAAAATTGAGTGACCTATTATTATGTTACGTTGCAAATATTCTACAATATTATTAACTATTAACTGAAGTAAAGCATTTTCACGAAAAAAACCGACCACTTCCAATAGCATGTTTTAAGTACTATTTTTATTGCCCAATGTAAAATTTTATGACCATTGTGATCAGAATAATCTGAGGAACAACGTAAAATTTTTAGTTTCAGACGATAGTTTGGTTGTAGCATCGTGGAGAGTAAATAAGTGAAAAGAAGAAACGCAATTTTGCCACGCACTGCAAAAATTCGTGAATATCGCGAAGAGAATTTGCAAAACAATTGAAGATACCGAAATCGACTATTCAAAATGTGCTCTGGCGAGATTTAAAAATGACTGTAGTGTTAAGGGACAAAGTGGTTTTGGTAGAAAACCAAATTTTTCATGGGGTTCAGTTAATGTTTATTTAAAAAACAAAGTGTTAAGAGAATTTAAGCGTAAACCGAGCACATCGGTTAGGAACATGGTTGATAAAGTCGGTACATCAAAATCAAATGTGCAAAATATTAAAACTCGTGAAATATTAAAACTCAAGAATTGATAGCTAAAACCAAAAAGCCAAAAAGTATGAAAAAGCCGCCGATTCTTTCGATGCTGTCCAAACTTTAATAAGTATGGAATAAATCGGAAAGTGAAAGTATTTTTTAGGGACTCTTGAAATAATTGTTTTTAAATTTTTTCTTATTTAAAGGTACTTTGTAAATAACTTATAATAAATTACTTTTTAAAATTTCTGCAGTTTTTCGTTTAAGCAGAATAATACAGGTGGTCGTTTTTTTTTCGTGGACAGGCTTTACTACCTACTACAAAATATTAATCACACGCAAAAGATAAATGAGCGGCAAACAAGAACGAAGGAGACATTATTGCGATATTACGCTACGGAACGCATCCAACAAATCGGGGATTTCCCGCACAACGTGAACGAAGTCCGAAGTGCGTTCAGAATTAACGCTTCCTTACCTACACTACCGTCCGAAATTTTTCAATTTCAAAATTGATTTTTTAAAAAATTTTGGGTGTTTTATTTTCTGCTGAAAATTTTTAAAATTATTAAATTACAAATTTTTTTACATTATTCGTCGGTTTAACAATTTTAACGCGTTCTTAATTCGCAATACGTAAAGAGTAGCTTATATAGCGTATCACTATTAATTTTGACGAGACCCATTGTGGCATTGTGCAGACAGGACCGCCTACGCATTGGTAAGCCGAGGGTTTGAATCCCGGTGAAGGCGATTTTTTTTCTAGAAAAGTTTGCAAAACTACGACTCGCGGTTTCCGAATATGTACTAATGCTGATCAGATGTTCCACTTTTGACCACCAGATGGTGTAATTATCGAACGATATAAAAATCTTACGCATTTTCGTTACCGACGTTTTTTTCCGATTAGGAAAATGTTTGTCGTTTGATAGATGTCTTGGGTAACGTCATATGTCCATCAATAGTAGGCGGCAAGTTTGCCGCTTACGTCAGCGTATCTTGTGTGACAAACTATTAAAAAGTAGTTTTGAGCGTCATTTTTATACTCGCATTTACATTTTTCTTGCACTTTTTTTGCTCCAATTGATCTATTTGATTTTTCATTGCATTTAATGAATGATCTATTAACTATTTTATCATTTACTTGCACTAATTTCAGTTTTATTTCAATTTTTTATTAAATAGTAAAATAAAAAGTTTACAATTAAATCTTTTTTTATCTGGCACAGGAATAATATTTATAGTGCAGGAGCTTCTCAAAATTCTAGTGCACATTTTTATTAAATTAAAAATTATTGATTTACTCGCCATCTAGTGATAAATTTACATGACCTCTCAGGAAAATCACAAACATTTGTTCTTCTTGCTTATAACTACACTAAATATTCAGATTTCAGCTTATATATGATTGCAATATTATGCTTTTAATAACATGTGACAAAATCAGCATATATTAATTCTATAATCGTCAATTAATTTATATAATAGTAACGTCGTCGATTCGTAGTCACTTTATTTATTTTATTACTCAGATAATGTTTGTTAATATTTGCTGTTATTTTTACAATGTTTTCGTAAAGCTTTGAATAATAACCTGTAAAATTTTCATTGCTGCAGATTACTTAGTATTCGAATTGAACGAATGTTTGCTCTTATCGCCAAATACATGTTTGTCCCTACTACAGCCGGACTACTAGCGCCCCTAGTAAGCAAATTTTTGTATTTCAGGAAAATGGCTCATTGAATTATGTTTATGTAACAGATAATACGAATTAAAACTATGTTATTACATTAACCCTCAATAGGCTAGTGCGTTATGTGCATGAAACATAATTGCATCATTTGGTGATCGCGAGATCGAACCTCATGCCAGACAAGTTTTTTTTAATGGCATTTTATAATTCAAATGTCTATGTATGATGCAAAGCTGATCGTGCCTCTCTCTCGCTTGCGGAACGTGACAATTTTTCGTGCGTGCAGCCATTATATCAATTTATAAGACGTTATCACGTCAAAAATGGTTTGATAAAGAATGTGAAGAAAAAACAAATCAAGAGAAAAGCAAGATTGAAATGGATCAAGATAAATGCCGAAAAAGATGGGAATATATTGTAGTGGTATTCTTTATAAAATCGAGAATCCTTTACTAAATAGAAAGTTTGTGTCGGTACTGTTGTTTCCTAGAGGAAAATTTCTTCTAAAATTATTTATTACTGATGCAAAAATTATTATTTGCAAAATTAAAATTTCACTTTGCAAATTTAAAATTAAATTATTCTTTTCAAAGTTCGAACTTGCGATTTTAATTTATCCAATTGGACGACTTATCACGTTCGCTCTTTCAAATTTTAATTTTCCAAACTAAACCAAAATAAACTTATAATCTAAAAGTCACAATCCAAATACGTAATCAAAAAAATTAGCTCATCAAAAAAAATTTTTAATCAAAATCCAAAATTCCAATCACAAAATTACTCAATTCCAGAGGCCACATCTGATCAAAATATTTCCAACAATTCATAAAATCAATATCATTTAAAACTATTATTCGCAAAATAATATTTGCATAAAATTTTCACAAAATCAAAAATACCTCAAGAGCCTAAAACACGCACAACCGCTCGTGTGGTTATTTTTCTGTCGTGACCGCCCCCCCCCCCCCCCCCCTACCTAGCAAAATCCTACAAAGTTACAATTTAATTAAAATTTCACTAAAATGTACAGGATGGGTCCAAACGAGGTTTAAATCACTTTGAAACACAACAATATACACTGAGAAAAGGAGAGGCATACAGGAAATTCAAGGAAAAATGGCTAAATGAAACGATGAACTAAATATAGATAAAGTAACATCAGTAGATAAACATCAAAAAGTTCTACTTTAGAATAAAACAGCTAAAGAAAAAATGCAACTTGTTACTGAGAGAATATACTTGTATACTTGTTAAGAATATTTGAAAGAATGATATGAGAACGATTACAGGACTAAAGAGACAGGCGAGAACGAGTACAGAATAAGAATAAATGCTGAACTAGCTGAAACACTAAGAAACGAGAATATTGTGAAATTTATAAAAACGCAAAGAATCATATACTTGGGTCATGTAATAAAGAAAGAACCTGGCAACATTTTAAGACAAATCATGAGCTGAAAGAATGTGAAAACAGAACGGGTTAGAAAAAAATAGTAAACAAAGCCAAAACACATGAAAATTTAGAAGATCGAAGAGAGAATATGGGAAGCGATTCACTCCGCAGAATAAATCCCGAAATCTCCTAGGAGTAGGTATATTCCAGAAGGAATAGATGATTATTATTTTTATTATTTGTCGATGCAGTTCACTGTACCTCAACGACTGTACTAAACAAATTTTAGCACTCGCTGCTTTAGCACTTCATCTACCAAGATAATAAATTGATTTTGTTGACTTGATGAACTTACGAACTACTGAAGGAATAAATAAATAAGGTAGTAATTGAAACATTAGTATATTCTTCAATTACTTAAATTGTAAATCAAACTACAATATTGATTCATTATTGCATTTGGAATATTTATTTAGATATATATTTTTATCACACGTCCGTTATGCCGACAAAATTACCAAGTTACCGTACTACAAATAATTATATATATATGTATTTTTCTTTTAGAATTCTTGGTTTGCAAATAAACATTGTTGCACGATGAATAGCTATAATTAAATTTCTTATATTTATCGATGTACAGCTGTAACTAAATTTATTAGGCACCCCTAAATAAAAAAACCGATGCAAGGTTTTTATAGAGAAAATTACTAAATTGAAAAAAAAATTCTGAAGTAACTTGGAATTAAGATATCCACAACACTTCGTATTCCACACCAAAATTCTTCTTGCCACTACGGAACCAAGTTCTCTATCTGGTCTTTACCATTAAGACGTAAAATTTTCACGGGCTTAAAATATTATGGTTCAAGTACAAAAGAATAATTAGAAGATTAAGTAATCAACGTTTAAGTTTTAAGTTACAATATTCAACTTGGATGCTTTGCAGCTCCTTATGGCCCCTTTTACTTTGTAACTTAGGACTAACAAAAACTCTTAATTTTGTAGGCAATAACGTACGTACCCAACACATTGTTTTATTCAGATATACATTATAATATTAATATTTAAATTTATTTAATATATTTATCGGCAAAAATTACGCATTATTCAACTACAGCAATATTGAGTAAAAAACTTGGTCAACTGTTTAGAACTGCTGTGCTATATTTTATTCTAGCTGAAGACAGCAAAACATTGTTTCGTTCAAATCTGTTCGATATAATATTGCGTGGAATGGCGTTTGCAAACACTCACAAGCAATAAATTCGCAAAATCAGTTCTGAAATCAATTGTTTTTATATATTAATACAGTAAAATTGAGCATTGCACCTTTTTATGTTGAGACAGTACAGGTATTGAAAAATTGACTCAAAAAATATATTTTCTTATACCTTGCGTTTGTTTTGCCGATTATTCTTTAATAATTTTACTATATACTACCACAGATAAATGCTTCAATTGTTTTCATTATTATGTAATACCTCAATATGAGGTGACGAAGGTGGAGAAAGCGGAAATGTATTGGTGATAGTTACATTGACAGCAGAAGCAATTTTAGGAGAAGACAAGAAAGGAAGAGAATCTATATTAGAAGAATTGGAATTGTGGATTGGCGAACCAAATATTGATGTTTCAAGATTCGTCTTGTCGTTTTCAATTTCTTTGGTTGTAAGTTTGTCGTTTTCTGGAAGACCATTGACGGTAGACGTTGAATTCTGTGGTTTAAATTCGTATGGAATACATTTTGGATCTTTATTTTGTTCCGGGTCAACCATTCTAAAAGTTTCTAAAAATTCGTTAAGATCTACCAAACCGTCCTTGTTCATGTCCATTAGTTTACACATATCTAATAATTGGTCATGGCTTATAGGATGAGACATGTGTTCACGTATTAAATGACATGCATCAGAAAATTCCTCTAAACTGATAAAACCTAAAATATAAAATAAAATAATTAACAATAGAAATTGTGCTAACTCTACACATCTAACCCACCCGAGTTGTCTTTATCGATTATTCTAAAAATTGCTTCTAAACTGCTTTTATTGCGATATAAAGTTTCAACAACTGTATTTGCTCCATGGACGGTCTAAAATTATTAAATTTAATATCAATTTAATATCTTAACAATTAACATACAGTAATATCACTATCAATAACTCGATCAAAAGTAGAAGAATAATTAACCAATTGAGGATCCGCACCAACTGTTACCAATTTGTCCCTCAACATTCTCCAAGGCAACCCTAACCCTGTTGCCGTTTCCATGGCATTACACCATTCATTAACAGTAATGTATCCTAAAATTTTACATATTACAATAAACATGAAATTAATTATTTTGTTAAATATTTAAAAAAAATCTGATGTGATCTGTTTCTGTGTACCGATTTTAATTAATAAAAACTTGATTGGTTTTGGAATTTGGAAAATGATTATCATTTTCCCACAGCAATGCAACAAAATCACATCTTTTTTTCTGCACGAGATACAATACAATACTTTTGATAAACGTTCTGAGAAGTACTTTGGTGCCTAGGCGCTAAATAAAAGGAAAGTTAATTATAAACATTCAAGTTTTTTGAAGTGTTTTGTAGTGTTGGATTTCTTTTTCTATTGAAAGCCACCCATTTTTGTAAAACTTAGAGTTTTGGTGTATATTAAACTGTTTTAAAATGTAAATCAAAATTTCTAAATTTATCATTGCAAAAAAATTTGCAATTCTGTCAGACAGCCGTGATATTTTTAAAAATTAAAAAGAAATAAATTTATACTTACCACTGTTACGTGTATCTGCTTTAAGAAACTCCATTTCCAAAAGATTTTTATTGGATATAATATGGCCGCGGAGTTCTCTAATTGCCGATGACTCCACAAGCCCAATTCGTTGTCGAAAAGTGAGTCTCTTTGTTTTACCCGTAGCAGCCGTATATTGCACAAAATGTGTATCTAACTGTGGACCTACTAATTTTAAATATGCTCCTTTATTTGATCCTAATTCATAATAATTTGAAGCAGAAAATATAGTTATTACCTAAAAATATTAAAATTATAGCAATAAAGAAACTACATTAAATCGTTAAGAATGTTAGATGATATGAAAAAGAATTACATTAATTAAAATTACAGGTGATTTGATGGGGAAGGTTTAAAGTTCAAAAAAAAAACGAGGGAGTCTTACAGTACTCGAATATGATGTGCAACATCTGACATATCACCTTGGTAGTAAGCAACATTATTATTTGATATAATTAATAATTACGTAAACGTAAACGGCATTACGTTACCAGTAACTGTAATCCCAATTTGTAACAGATAATACGAATTAAAATAACTTTATGCGATGAACCATCTAGCGTACTGCATTATGTGCTTGAAACATAATTACATCATTTGGTTATCGCGAGTTCAAACCTCACGTCGGACAAAGTTTTTTTAATGGCATTTTGTAATATACAATAAAGACATAATTATATATATTATAGCACTACAGGCCTTGTAGACCCATGGCTTGTTTTGCTATTTTAGCCCATATCTTCCGATTCTTCGCTTTTTCTTTCCAATCTATGATGTGTAAACAGTCCAAGACGTCCTGTACTTCATTTTTCCATCTTGACTTTGGTCTTCCTCTTCTTCTTGTTCCACTCATTGTCATTCTCCAAATGATACTTGGCACTCTTTCTTCTCCCATTCTCACTAGGTGTCCCAACCACCTTATCCTTTGTGCCTTTACTATTCCAACTATGGTATTTTCTCCATACAGCTCATATATTTCGTTGTTGTTCCTTCGTTGCCACCTTCCATCTACATATTTTCCACCAAAAATCTTTCTCAGAATTTTCCTTTCCCATACATTTAACACAAGTTGGTCTTGTTTCGTGAGTGTCCAGGCCTCGCCTGCGTACGTTACCACCGGACGTATCATTGTTTTGTACACCTTTATTTTTACATTTCTAGAGAACATACCACCCAGTCAGTATCCTTTGTAATGCATATGCACTTCTATTTCCTGCCGTAATTCTGGTTTCGATTTCTTCATTGTTTCCAGGCACTCTTGTTATTAGTGTTCCCAGATACGTACATACTTGTACTTCTTCAAATTTGAATGTTTCTCCCTGTTCTAATCTTATCTGTAGGTATTTGTCTTGCTCAAAAGGTTTATCGCTCCACACCATATATTTAGTTTTTTCGACGTTTATCGCAAGTCCCATTTTGTTAGCAGCCTTAAAGATTTTTACTACGATTTGTTGCAACTTTTGTTTTGTTCTGCCTTGCGAAAGCAAGGCATTGCTGGCGTTTGCGGAAGATGGCATCGCTTCTATTAATTTTACTTTCTCGTAATGCTTTAAACGTAATTTAAACAAATTGCAGAGAGCGGGTCACCTTGTCTTAGTCCGCTCTTGATTTTGAATTTCCTTGACAGTCTTCCATTAATTTTGATCTTATTGATGTTTCTTTCAGTCATTTTAACCAATCTTATCAAGTTATTGGGTACACCAAATTCTTTCAGAGCTAGATATAGTTGATTTCTATTCACACTGTCATACGCCTGTTTAAAATCTACGAAAAGTAAGTACGTTGGTATTTTGTGCTCGTAGCTTGTCATGTACAGTTCTTTTAGGACACATATTTAGTCAATTACCGACCTGTTCTTCCGGAATCCACTTTGATATTCTCCTATAATCGATTCCACATATTGACTCAACCTATTCTTGATACACGTTGCCAGTATCTTATACGCAACGTTCAACAATGCAATGCCTCTATAGTTATCACATTTCGCTTTATCGCCTTTTTTATGTATAGGGCAAACTATCGCTTCTCTCCACGACTTTGACATTTCTTCATTAACCCACATTTTCCCAATCAGTTCGTGCACCATTACTTCAATTGTACCTCTCCCATATTTAATCATTTCAGCTTGTATTTGATCTTCACCCGCACTTCTATTATTTTTCAAGCTCCAAATAATTTTTTGAATGTCTTCCAATTTAGGCTCCAGAAGTAGTTCTGGCTTATTTGTGCTGTCGTTAAAAAGTTTACTTGCTTCTTCGTCATTGGTTTGTCTATTTAGTAGCTCTTCAAAATACTCGGCCCTCCTACCAAATTTCCTTGCTTGTCTTTGCAGAGCGTTGTTCTTGCCGTATATCCTTTTTTTACTTTTTTAATGCCCTGGTAGAAATTTCTGACCTCTTTGTTTTTAAAATTCTGTTCTAGGGTTTCTAATTATTCTATTGTATACTTTCTTTTCTTATCTTTGATCAGTTTCTTACATATTCCTCTTTGTACTTCATATTTTAGTCTGCTTTCCAATGTTCTTGCTTCTAGCATTCTTTTCCTTGCTTTCTCTCTTTTCTTGATTTGTTCTTTGCATTCCAAATCATACCATTCTTTATGATTGTAGTTTCTTTCAGTTTTTTGTTTGGATGCTGCTCTTTTCATAATTTTAACCAAGAGGTTTGCACTTTCTTTTATATTTTCCGATTCCTGCTCTTTTCCTGCTTCTTCCTCTATAGTTCTCCCATATTCTTCTTGAACCTCTGCTTTTTTCTATTCTATTCGAAGTGGCATCCTTAACTTGTGTCTTTCGTTTTCTATTGGAATGACTGCGCTTCTCTCTGGCATCCTGTTACGCATTTCCGTCCCATTTCACAAAATTACTCCCATAAGCGAGTGGAAAGATGTTTACACATCAAAAACTGTCCGACGTGAGGTTCGAAGTCGCTCTCACCGAATGATGTAATTATGTTGCAAGCACATAACGCAAAACGCTGTGAGGGTTCATCTAATAAAATTGTTTTAATTCGTATTATCTGTTGCAGATTGGTGTTACGATTACTGGTAACGTAATACTGTTCCATCTACTTTTTAAATGATTTATAATTATTAATTATTTCAATTAAAAATGTTTCTTCTAGCAAGGTCAGATGTTACACATCATATCCGAGTACTGTTTTCTAGATTATCTGATTGGTCTACAGATTTCTACACACTAATAATTTAATTAAATTTATTTAATGACTGTTCCGCCACAGTTCTGTTCAAAAAAATTGAAAAGTTAGACATGATATTTGTCATGTCATGTCATGCATGACATTTATAATAATATATAGTGTCTATGTATTCCTATAAAATAATTTTGGCCCAGATTTGGTCAAATCAAACAGCGCGCGCTTTTCTGGCTTCCTGTTACACATTTCCGTCCCATTTCACAAAATAACCTCCATAAGCAAGCAGAAAGATGTTACACATCAAAAACTAGCTTTTAAGTACAATTTTCCATCCAAAATTTATTTTATCCATTTTACTAAATTTTGAAAAGCTGTTACTTCAAATTTTTAAAACATGAGTTTTATTCCACGTTGGTGTTGACTCTTATTATTCTTTTTAAATTATACTGGATGTTTTTGTTTTAATTAATTATTTTTAAGTCTCAAAAATAATTGTCAAAAACATTGTAATTCAGCACCATTTACAATCAAATCAAAGAAAAGACAACACAATTTCAAACTCCAAACTGGCAAATTTGCCAGTTTATTTATTCGATTTATTTAATTTTAAATTATTTTAAAATCAGTAGAGTAAATGGCGTTCGCAGGTTAATTATTAATACTTATAGGTTAAAATCATCGTATGTTATAGAAACGCCAAGATTTCAAATGTGAAATAAGCTTGTAAAGATAATGGGTATAATTCTGAAATTTTAGAGATTTTGTCAAAATTACTTCAGCTAACTCAATTCGTAGATAAATTATTTTATTCTGAAAATTCTGCAGTTGAAATATTTTAAGATGAAAATACATTTATAAATACTTTTTTCAGGTAATCAGTTTAGACAAATATCAGTTTACGTGATTTAAAGTACAAGTTATTGTAATGCATGCATCTAAATGATATTTACACATAAATGTAATTTATGTGTAAAAGAGGTATGAAAGCTCTTACTTTATTATTATGTGTTACTTCATATCCGTCTGGTTTACATTCATGTGATCGTATCAAAAATAACAGGTTATTCCTTTTCAAAAATTTTTTGGTAACATCGGGTCCATAATATGTCCCAGCTCCACGTAATCCATTTGGAATGCAACCGTCACCAGGTTGGGGATCACTCCATAGGATGTCAAATACCTGAATAACTTTGTTTAATAATGTTTTTTATAGGTTTACTATTTTTAATTGCTTACTTGTTTCCATTCTGCTTTATCAATGAACTCTGCTGCAGGTGATGAGGTATCTGCTAAAGGTGGACGTAGAAGTGATATGTACTAAAATAAATTAATAAGAAAGTTAAAAACTAAGCTAATACTTCGATACTTTTATTATTATAAAATAATATAAATTATGAACTTGTGAAATATTTTAAATTAAAATTTTTAAAATTTAACAACTTAATCAACCTTAATAACATAATATATTATATTACAGTGTACAGGTTACGTTGATGTGGTAGCAAGTGTGAAAGACTACCCTAAATACCCAAATCCATTTGGGTCAAATTCCATCTGTCTTCGGAAATTAACCTTTCAAACCTTGTCGAAAAAGGCCAATACAATGCACAGATTACCGTACAATAAGTCTGATGATGTGATAATCTACGAGAGAATATACCGCAGAGTTGAAGAAGACGGGTGGGCCTAGTTAGTTTTTCGTAGCGGTCTAAGACCGAGAGATGCTGTTTGGCATCTTTCCAAAAATGTCTTATCCAAAAATGTCGAGACATCGTCTGCGACGCGACGTGCACTTATAACTACTTTGTCAATTTTTTGTCGAGCACGAGGTGGAAGAAAACGTGTTGGAATGGTACGCTCGGGTAAAGAAACTGTAGGTACATTGTAAATTTGGTAAATTTAAAATAAGTGATTTTGAGAAAGATAAATTTGTTATGGGTTTAAAATACAGTTCGGTGTACGATCGAGTAAGTATATTCAATATTGCGGTTAAAAAGGAATCAGCTCTCAAGAATTCAAGAGAGCTAAGATATTAACTTACATTACATATTAAAGAAGAGGTTTTAAAGAAGAGATTGCTACAAATTAAGTAACAGTTGGAGACAAAATCAACCGAGTAGCACGAAAAGAGAAAAACCCACCCAAGTAAACAGTTTTGCGGGGTGTTCTGCTTGTGATGAATCTGGTCATAAGTGGGAATGGTGTAGATTTAAACAGGCAAAATGTTATAATTGTGGAAGAAAAGAGCACATATCAAGGGTATGTAGACAAAAGCAAACTAATTATTTGGAAGTTACAAGAGGGGAGGAAGATGTGGGAAATGATGTTCGTGTAAATAAGGTTAATAAGATAATAAAAATTAATAATGAATTTTATGCTGGTTTTTATAGATAAGATACCCATAAAAATGTAGATTGATTCGGGGGCGGCTATTTCAGCAATGTGTTGGTCAACCTACATTAAATATTTTAAACATATACCTCTTCAAAGAAGTTATACAACTTTAAAATACTATAATGGTATTTGCTACGGCAGAACAACTACTGGTCACGTTGAGTTAGGAAAAGTAAAAAACAAGTAAAATTATTAGTAATCAAAAGTAACGATGCTGCTCCGCTTTTAGGAAGAGATATAATGGAAATGTTTGGCATAACGGTAACAATGATAAGATATTAGAGGACACCCAATCGGAAGCACTTGCGAAGCTGTTGATGAACCAAAAAGAACTTTTTAAAGACAACAAAAAATTCGATTAACAATGTTAAAAGATGCAATACCTAAATACATGAAACCACGACCATTACCATTGACTTAAAAGAGCAAAGTCAGCAAAGAGTTAGAACGTTTAGAAAGAGAAGGAGTAATCACTCCAATAAATAGTTCAGAATGGGGGACTCCGTTGGTCCCAGTTTTAAAAGCAGACGGTTCTATTAGATTGTGCGCGGATTACAAGGTCACAGTAAACCCAGTGATATCGGATGATAAATTTCCATTACCGAATATTCAGGAATTGTTTGCATCACTCGAAGGGGGAAAACGTTTTTCTAAACTGGACTTCAGTCACGCTACAATCAATTAGAGTTAGAAAAAGATTCTAAACTGCTGTTAGCATGGAGCACGCATAAAGGTTTATATAAAATGGAAAGATTACCTTACGGAACGAAATCTGCTTGCTCTATTTTCCAACGAATAATGGAAAAAACTCTAAGGGAATGTGAAAAGACCGTGGATTTTTAGTTGACATTGTTGTGACCAGAAGAAGTAAAAAATTTAGATGACGTTTTTAAAAAATTAGCAGACGCAGGTTTTAAATTAAAAAAAGAAAAGTGCGTTCTCTTCTAAGAAGAAATTACATATCTGGGTCACAAAATAAGTAGTGAAGGTTTAAGGAAAGATCCTTCAAAAATAAGTGCAATTGTAAATTGCGAAATCTCAAAAACCTTAACACAATTGAAATCGTTTTTAGGTATGATAAACTACTATTCTCGATTTATTGAGAACATTACACAGATGTTACAACCTCTCTACGAACTATTAAAAAATAGCAACGACAAGCAACAGCTCAGATGGAATGAAGACTGTCAGAAAGCATTTGAAAAGGCAAAAGAAGTCATGACTTCGGACAATGTGCTAGTGCACTACAATCCAGAACTTCCTGTCAAAGTTAGTTACGATGCAAGCGCATATGGGGTAGCAGGAGTTCTGTTACACGTTTACGAAGATGGAAAAGATCGACACATCTGTTATAAACCATCTGTCATAAACAGTTAATCTACCTTTTTGGAAACAAAAAGGGTTTGCCGGCAATGGCGGCGGGAAGATTACACAGATGGGCGATTTTTTTAAACAATTTTAATTATGAGATTAGATATGTTCAAGGAAAAGGCAACACAAATGCAGACTGTTTGTCAAGATTGTCACTAAACGAATCCTCCTAAGTAAGCGCGGAATTTAATCATATAAATTTTATAGAAAGCGATTTTGAAGCAGCAATCTCGGCAAATAATATCAAAGAAACCTTGAAGAACGATGCGGTATTAGCAAAGGTGTATATAGAAATAAAGAACGGATGGAAAGATTATACAATTAATCAAGATCCAAATTTTGGACCATACATAAGCCGACAGAAAGAGCTGACGCTAGAAGATGGAATAATTATGTGGGGGCATAAAGTGGTTATACCTTTACAGTTTCGAAAGAAACTATTAGAAGAATTGCACTTGGCACATAGCGGGGTGGTGAAGATGAAAAGTCGAGCTCGATCGTATTTCTAGTGGCCAAAGGTGGATACAGAAATAGAAAATATGGCAAGATCGTGCGAAATATGCAATTGATTTCGGCCAAACCCTTCAAAGTCAGAAGTTCTGCGATTCCAAGAAGCAAAAGCAGTTTTCGGAAGAAACCACATAGACTTTTTTGGTCCAGTTTCTAAGAAAAATGTATTTGGTGCTTGTGGATGCCTATAGTAAGTGGCCAGAAGTAGTGCACATGAGTTCGACTACCGCAGATGCGACGATAGATGCACTGCGACAAATCTTTGCAAGATTTGGAATTCCAAAACAAATAGTGTCGGATAATGGCCCACAATTTGCTTCTAGTGAATTTAAAAGTTTTTGTGGATCAAATGGAATCATTCATAGTTTGAGCCCTCCGTATCACCCAGCTTCTAACGGTGCAGCAGAAAATGCAGTTAAATCAATTAAATCGGCATTGCAAAAATCGTTAGAAGACCCAAAGAATTCGGATATATCCGCAAGCCGTATTCTAGCTCGATATCTATAATATATCGTTCGATGGCACATTGTACGATAAAAGCATCTCCTGCTTATCGAATGTTTAGTAGAGAGATAAGATCGAGATTTGATGCGCTTAGGTCACAAAAGAAAGAAAAAGTTCAAGAGTAGAAAGTTATTAGAGGGGGGAGGAATGAATTATTTAAAGTAGGAGATGAAGGTTATGTTAAAGATTACAGAGATAGAAATAAAGAATTTTAGACAAGAGCAAAAATCGAAAAAGTATGTGGAGTAAGACCTATGCAAAGACCCGGCTATGGTATATGGTGGAAAAGGCATTTAGACCAAATAATAAAGGCAGTGTCAAATGAAGAAGACGAGACAACACAAAATGGAGTAATAAGGCCAGTAATAACGGTGTCAGAAGAAGAAACAGGCACAGCAATAAGCGAAAGAAAAAATAAAGAACAAACTGATGAAAGAAGGACACTAGAACCAATCCACACAGATACTTAAGAAGAAGTGGCTGATACGACAAATCATGAAGCGGAGAAAGAAATCATAAGACCTCAAGAGTAAAAAGTTCCTTATGGGAGGATGCAAAGGGAAAAAAATCGGAAAAAAACGACCGTAACGAAAATGCGTAAGATTTTTATATCGTTCGATAATTACACCATCTGGTGGTCAAAAGTGGAACATCTGCTCAGCATTAGTACATATTCGGAAACTACGAGTCAAAGGTTTGCAAATTTCTCTAGAAAAAAAGTTACCTTCACCGGGATACGATCCCTCTGCTAAAATGTGTAGGCGGAGCCCTTTGCTCTACGCCACGATGGGTATCGTTAAAATTAATAGTGATACGTTATTAAGCTACTCTTTGAGTATTGCAAATTAAGAACGCGTTAAAATTGTTAAACCGACAAATAATTTAAAAAAATATAATTTAATAATTTTTAAAATTTTCAGCCGAAAATAAAACCCCCAAAATTAAAAAAAAAATCGATTTTAAAAATGCCACTCAGATGCAAAAAATTATCTAAGCCAAACGTGCAAAAAAAATTTTGAAAACTTCAAAGATGACCGCGATGATTGCGGATTTACATCGACTTTGATCGATGTAATCGCTATTTTGGCAATTTTGTAAAGTAGTTTTTGATTTTTATCGATAAAAAAATCATAATAAAATCAGAATAATTATTTATTTCGACTAGAACTTGTAATTAATATTTATGTAATAAGGTACTTCGTTCCTATCTTGTGTCCCACGACACCACATTTTATATTTTTTTTAATTTGTGTTTGCTGTAATGATATTTAGCTTAGACTTGTTTGGTTATCTAACATTTTTTTGGCGCTGGTAAAAAAGTGAAAAAATTACCTTTCCTCTGTCCAGACTTTTTATGACATCCAAGTCAGTTGCATCAGATATTCCACCATGAACTATCAAGACTTTGTTATTAACAATTGTACCTAATGGTAGCCAGCGGTATACCCCTTCTATTAACTTTAATAGCTTTTCCGAGTTGTGCTGCAAATAAGTAAAAATTTCATTAATTCACGAAAAGTGGCACAAGTGACTAAATTAATGTATTGACTAATTTTACTACTGCATTATCTAATAAATTAATTTTTTAACTTGTGAAATATAATTTAATAATCGTTTAATTAACTTGTTCATTTTTAAGATTGTTTAATTACTGCATTATCTGCTAACGTTTGATTTGTTGATTTGTAAAAATATGTGCAATAAGCTAAACAAAAATATTTTTTCTAATAAAACAAAATATCGCCGTTTTAATGCTTAGAAATTAACAGATATAATCGACCAGCATTTTAGAAACATTTGGAAATCCGGCAAAGTTCGACGAAATGTTTTATTTGTAAACTTGAAATGACAGAAATTCATTTATTCAGAAATAATTATCTTAAATATTTTGTTTTGAGTTTGATTATTTGGAACCAACTGTCGTTGCGTTGTTATTCCAGATTTAAGGGAGGAAGATGCCATGATTTTTGTGTTCAAACTAAAATTTGATAAGGCGTGATTTCGATTTGAATTTTATATTTGTGTACCAATACTGGTGCGACGATAGAGATAGCCAACGATAGAGATAGTAAACGTTTTAATTTGTGTATCCACAAAGAGTTAAAAATATTGCAGAAAAAGTTGTTTAATTGATTTAAAAGTCTGAAAAACTAAAATTGAATGGTTATATGAAAATTTAGGTATTTGGAAAAATAAAGTCAAACGGAGGTAGTGTTGAAAGAGTCCATTTTAAAAATAAAATTTATAATACGCTTTAAAACTAAAATTATTTTTGACGCGATAACGTCTTATAAATTGATATACCGACTGCACGCACAAGAAATTGTCACGTTCCGCAAGCGAGAGCGCGGAACAAGCGAGACAGAGGCACGATCGGCTTTGAATTATACATAGACATCATTTGAATTATAAAATGCCATTAAAAAAAACTTGTCCGGCATGAGGTTCAAACTCGTTATCACCAAATGATGCAATTATGTTTCATGCACATAATGCATTAACCTATTGAGGGTTAATGTAATAACATAGTTTTAATTCGAATTATCTGTTACATAAACATAATTCAATTCAATTTTTAAATCAACACTCGGTTACAGACGATAATTTTACGTCATAAGAAAACACAATTCAATTCAATTCATAAAAGTATGCAATTTTTCATCAATGTTTTCTTATGACGTTATCATGTAAAATTATCGTCCATAAACCGACTTTTTCAAAAGAGAACATAGCAATATATTGTCGTGTTCCAATATAATTGGACCAGCCCTGTACTCTTTTGGTAAAGTTTTGTAAGTTTGTATTGTAATTTGGTAAGTGCAAGGTGGGAAAGGAAGATAGGATAAGAAGCTTTGTGCCAAAAATGGCCGCACGAGCCGGTTTATGAGTTTTAGCTCTGAGTTTTTGTGAGATTATTTTGATGTAAGTATTTTGTACTTGCGGTTCATTTCTAAATATTTTGGTGTTGAAATTTATGCAATTATGTTCGGTCGGAAGTGACCGCTGAGAGAGATAATATTTTGGCCTTATTAAAAAGTGTTTGATTTTGGATGAACGGTTTTTATTAGAAGCTGAAAGATCGTAAAATTGAAATTATAAAATTTATTTAAATTCGTTAAATATTAAATTTAGCGATGTGTGCATTAGAAGATATCACATTTAGTTAATAATTTCAAATCGCATGTTCGATACTGGAAACAAATATAAAATTTTAGAAGTAATGAGCGTTGTACCCACACCATGGGCTGATTGTTTCTTCTCCCGCATTCAAGAGATGGTCGAGGTACTTCAAGTGCAAGATTTAAATTCGCATTTTTTAATATTAACATTGAAATATATTGACATGTTATATTACATTAATTTACTTCAATGGAAAGAGTCCGATGAGAGAACATTTTGTTTAATCAAAAAAATATACTGGTAGAACATAGTTTTTCATATGATTATTGTAAATTGAAGTTTAAAGTTTTCTTTTTATTCTTGAGAGACCCAGATATTCTCTGTCGTCGAATGATTTGTATCCAGACAGGCAAATCAAATGACGGTGATAGTAATCAAATTATTATATTTTTTTTAAATTTTCAAACTTCGCTCATAACAGCTATAATTTAATAATTTTTATCTTGAGTACACAAATTCATAAAATAATGCATATTTAAAATTAAGTATTAGTAAATTAAATTAGAAAGATAAAAAGAGTTTAAATTTGTAAAATTTGTTATAATGGAAGATAACCGAGATAATAATTTGGAATTCGAATGGAATCGTATTTTTTTGAAAATTGATGATGGTCATCAAGAAATAAAAAGGAACAAAATTTAAAAATTAATTATTGGCTTTATTATCTTTAGAGTGAAAGATTAGATGATCGAAAATTAGACACGCTCGATAATTAGAACATACAAGTAAGAACAAACTGAAAATATTTGTGAACAAAATTTATTTTAAAACAATTTTTAACAACCTTTCATTATAACATGATTACGTCGCTTATTTGTATTGTTTAAATCGACAATTAAAATGCAAACCCATTATAAGCGACCGCATCACCGTGATTTATTTTTGAGAACTGAGTTTTTTAGATTTGTATTGTTCATATCTGGGTCGATACATTTTTGTTTTAATTTTTTATGTTACAATAAAATTATGTGAGAACAATAAAACGAAAATTATTGTGATTAGGAAAAAATATTATTTAGATTAAGATTTTGATTAAAACGGGCAACTAAACTAAAATCAAACAATAAGTTAAAAAAAACACGTGGCACTCGGGTTGTCTGTAAAGTCGGTTGAGGGACGATAATTTTACGTGATAACGTCATAAGAAAACATGAAAAATTGCATACTTTTATGAATTGAATAATGTTTTCTTATGACGTAAAATTATCGTCGGTAACGACGATAATTTTACGTCATAAGAAAATTTACACCAAGTGTTAATTTAAAAGAATGAAATTGGATTAATAAATCGAATTCATGAAACTGATGCTTCTGAAAAGCCCGCCAAAACCTGCTTGATATAATAATATATTCCTTTGCACTGCGTTAACTTGTCATTAAAACATACATATTTTTAAAACTCTGGTTAAAAACATTAATTTTTAAATATTATTTACAGTTTTTGCAAAATTAATTTAATTAATTTGTTTAAATATAATCACGAACAATTAGTTATAGATATAAATTGAAATCAAATCAATATCAATAAATTGTTAATTTGAAATGACGAAATTGGACAAATAAATGAAATTTTTTGAATTGCAGCTTTTAAAAATCCCGCGTTGTCATTTTAGACACATTGTTATGACATGTGTGAGGTAAGTCGATCGTACCTCTCTATCGCTTGTTCCGCGCTCTCGCTTGCACGCATGACTCAGGCGGAACGTGATAATGGGTCATGTTTTTTCGTGCGTGAAGTCGGTATATCAATTTATAAGACGTTATCACGTCAAAAAACAAGTAATAATAATTATATTACATCTCAATACAAAAAAAGTTTAAACCATCTTTAAAATTATTTCAAAAAACAAAAAAAACTTTTCTTAAAAACTTACCTTATATTTTGACTGAACTTCTTTTACAAAACCATACCTGGAAAAGAAGAAGATAACTGATAAAGAGGTTAGATGCCGATTAATTAAAACAAGTGGGTACCTGGAATTCATAATGTAATCTTCGTGGTTTCCTCTGTTTAAGAATACACCTCCGGGAAATATAATCATACAGGCCAACAACAATAAAAGCACTTCTAATCCTTTTTTTCCACGATCGACAAAGTCTCCATTGAACACATAGGGATTTTCAGGCGAAGGTAACCCATTCTACAATTAAATTCTTTTTAATTTTATATCAACAATATAGCAGTCGTTCATAAATCAATTAAATACAAGGTGGTTCTAGAAAGTTAAATTTTTATACTTAGTAAGCTTTCAATCAACCAAATTAAGTTATACCAAAGTTACTTCGTTACCAAAAATGTTAAAGATGTTCAGTGGTGCAAAATGTTAAGTGATATCAGATATGTCACTGTTTAGATCGAGTAAAACTGACCTGAATAAAACACACATTATTGTTATAGGTAACTTATAAGTAGAGTGTGGAATTATATGTAAATGCATATTTTTGTTGCTTGTCTCTAGAGTCGTAAAAAATTGTATCTATGCGTTTCTACAACTTTACAGTTTACAACCAAAATTTGAGAGTGCATATTTCATGTTTTTATTTTCATAATTTAAAGAAAATAAAATTTAAAAAGATAAACTTTTGCAAAAATATCTTTGAAAAGAACAGCTTCCGAGGCACGGCTTAGAAACGGATCTGTTTATTTATTCTGGATCCGCAATAAACATCATACATCAATTTTGCCGTCTTAATGGAAATACAGCTTATGATTATTTTATGAGTCATAATTAGAGCACGGAATTTAATGTATTTGCATATTTATTAAAATTGATATGTCACCAAAATCCATATGGATAAAGCCGAATTAGGCAAATCAGAATTTAATAAAATAATTTTTAAAAAGCATATTTTTAACACTAGGTGCATATTGGTACATTTTTGTACTTTTTGAAGTGGGTACCTTATATTTTTTTCTCGATTTACTCTAATTTTTAAAGTAACAGCAAAAAATTTTTAACGGTTCCACTTTCAATATTTGAAAGTCAATTTTCTCGAAAATTTCTGATCTTCTGACCCAACAGCTTTGGCGAATTGTTATTCGAGGGCTGATCTTCCAGCACAATAAGTGACAAAAATGAGGCTGGCGTATAAACTCATTGTTAATTGTAATTAAATCTCTCAATAATAGTATATTAAACAACAAGTTTAGAAAAGTAAAGTTTTACTAAACGAATATAGCTTTTAAGTATGAGCGAGCACAGCGAGCGAGTAACTTAAAAGCTATATGAGTTTAGTAAAACTACTTTTCTTACGAGGTTTGTTTATACAATTTTTTCGTATTTTGTGAAAATCTAATCTAAAATATGAATTTAGACGTTTATAAGTAATTTTTTTTTGCGCGCAATCGGTCTAAATTTTTTCGTATGCCTTCCTACCGATAATTCACGGGGGGTGAGTACGAGGCGAGGGGGGCCAATTTTTTACTCAGTTTTTCGATATCTAGCGCCGTTCTTGAGTTATTGCTAATTCAAAAAGTTTCTAATATTTGTGTAAAATTTTCGTAATCTAGTAACCAGACACGGCGGCTTTATTTATTTACATAACAACAGTTAATTTTTATTTTTTGATTCGAATTTTGTGTAAGTTACATAATATTAATTATAAAAGTGAGATTGTTAAGTTTTCTAGTTTGAATAATAATTTTGTACTTTTAATATACATAAATGTATAACAATGATTCCAATATTTAAATAAATAATCTTCTTTCCAATAGTTTTTTTATTGACAGTGACATTACTATACAGTAAAGTGACATATCTATGTGCTAAAGTGCCACTTTATTAAACGATTTTGAATTTAATAAAACAGCACATTATTAGTCAAAATGCGAAAAAATTAATTAAAAAAACTAAAGGTCTTTGTTTCTTAGTACATAATCTTTTAATTTTTAAGGCATATACGTGCATATTTCAGGCACTACTGCTGCATATGTATGTGCATATATTTGATACTTTTTAGTGCATAAATTCTACACTCTACTTATAAGCAATCCAAACACGTGTTGATGGCTTTTAAAAGATTTCAAAAGTTGGGATTTTATTAAAAATTAAAATTTTTGGTAGGGTAAAATGATTAATTCAACTGAGTAATTGAAAATATTAGTTTAAAACTAACAATATTGTTAGAATTGTTCCAACAGAATAAAAACTGTACAAAAATCAATGTTATAGTAACACCCACTTTATGAAAAACCACAAGAAGATCGTCCATTTTTCCGTGTAGGTCCCCACAAATGGTGATTTGTTTGGAAATTGCAGTAGAAGCTTGATGTAAATTGGGTAATTTTTTTAAGCGCGCGGTAGATTCTTTTAAAATACCAGCCACGTATCGCGCATGTAGACGATGGTGCTGCAATATAATATAAATTATTATTAAACAATATTATTTGTTTAATTTGTTGTATACCTTTTTCTTCCTGAATGCATTAATTAAGGTATCCAGATCTGATCTTTGCAAAGGGGAATTGATATGTATACCACGATCTGTTACATTTACACTATGCATTTCATCATCTTCGTCTACTTCATCGGATTCGTCTTCGAAACGTGTGTATAAAGTATCTAAATGTAAATATAAAATATCAGGATTATATTTAATAATTATATTCTAGCTTCTAGTCTTACCGATTGACGAACTATTTGAAGTTGCGGTTGAGCTTGTAGGGCGTACTGTACTTTCAGGAATATGTGTCAGAAGAGCATTAAAGAAATTGTACAACTTGAAAAAAAGACATAATTTTTTTAAATTAAAAAGACAATTTTCTTACTTTCATTTGGTCTTGTTCTCCTGCATATTCAATGCTTTGAAAAATGGTCCAAGTATACCTACGGCGGACTTCCATTCTAGCTAAATAACGTCTATACCATCGTTGAATAAGAAGAGCTGCTTTCATTGCTAAATAAAAAAAAAATTTAGTTTACTTATTTCTAAGATCCACTTAATGTGGATTTTATTTAACATGATACGAATTAATGTTATTCGTACTAATTCCTTTTTTATATAGTACGGTTTCATAGAAAATGATACAAATTAATAGCATGTTAACTGTACTCTTTTAAATTATCTAATTGATTCATATTTAAAGATATTCTGACGTGAAGAAAACGAGCATCAGAATAACTACGTAATTAAAAAAATCCTAAATTGTTTTTAAAAAAATACCTGAAAACATCAATAATTTTATATTAATAATAATTTATTTAAGTTTAAATTTTCAATGTCTGATTAATTTTTATAGATAGAAGTGTAGTTTCCATGAAAAGTATTCTTTGGGTAGGAGTAACTGGGGTTTGAAAATTACATTCTATCCCCCGTTTGTTTAATATCCTGCTACTCTCTTACAATCGATTAAATTCAATTATACAATTATAGGATCAACTTACTGTTTACTCAAGAAGCTATTTCTTTACAATAATTGTTTCATCATCTACAAAAGGCTCCAAATTTGAATAAAAAGTAGTAACGTTACGTTAAAATTTGTAAATAAATTACAGCAAAAAATTTTACTACGATGTATGTTTACTTAAATTTACAATCAATGTTTCAACTTACTTCTCTCAACTTTTGTCATGCTAAGATTATCGTCTCTCCTCCATCCTTTAAAAAAGTTTCTCGAGAAGAAAATACGGAATAGTCCACCGTGACCTTCCGATTTGATTTTACGATGACCATAACTTTTATCAAGTTCCGTTTCAGAAGAACGACAACTTGAAGTAGATTCATCTTCATAATTAGTAATACTTTTCTTCTGAAACGAAATACATCCGCATCCTCTTGTTTTTTTATTTGCTTTCATTTTTGAATACCTAAAATAAAATATATTACTGCTTGGCTGCTTTTTGTAGCTTATCGTAAAGTGTTGATAAGAAGTGTAATAATTTTCTGTGCTAAGAAATAGTTATCTCTTTTATTATCAATTTTTAAGGTGTGACTGTAAGGTATTTCAAAGAACAAATTTCCAGCCACCTCTTCCATTATCAATTAGCTTTGTATTAAAATAAATTAATTCAAGCTTACAATCAATATTACGTATAACAATTTGATGACGTTCTAACTCGTTTAAGAAAATCGATGCGGTTTTTTAAAAATTCAAATTTTTTTAATTCAAATTTGGGTTAATAAACGTAACTATATTAAAATACCCGAAGTAACTTTAATTTTACTTATATCGTATTTTAAAAGTTAATTGTTTAAAAATTACATTAATGTAAATATAACTTACCTAGTATCTAGTTTACATAAAAATATATAAATGTCTTGAAATAAATGTATTTATGGTTGTAAAAGTCGTGCATCAATTACGTTTGAAGCTCACTGTTGTGTGCCACACAGTTGATACACATACAATTTGGCGACGTCGAGCGTCGGCGTCGAAATATCACGCAAGCGTTCTTTATTAATTTAATAATATTTTACATTTTTGTTTGATGTATTTTTTTACCTTTGACATTATGTATTTCACAAATAATTATTTTTTATAAAAAATAGTTAATTTCATTAAAAACCGCTCGACAAAATTTATAATTTTAATATTTACTTCAATTACATACCGGCTAAATTAACAAATTACATTAAACGTACTATAATGCGTAATTTACAATCTTACAATCCCGCTAATCGCCTGAAACATTTTGGGGTGAAGAAAAATTTCTAGTTAAAAATAGTTATCTAAATTTACGTTATTACACGATAACCTAAATTAGTGTCACAGCAACTTTATATTGTTTTTAAAAATAAAATAGCAAACTAAATTTTGGTATCGAGTTTGTTTAATATTTGATTATTTATTATTGTTTTAAAATTATTTACTCTTAAGCGACGAATAGGTTACTAGTGTACACTAACTTGTAGTATAGTCTATATAATATGTTATGGTAACTTCTTTGTATTCTAATTTTTCTTTCTGAGCTCCGGCTAGGATGACTCTATAAATAACCGAGGGGTGGTTTGAGTATTTTTTACACAATTAGCGAATAAACAAAGAAATACCATACAAATTATAAATATTTAATTTATTGATGAAAAGTAATCTAAAGACATTAACTTACATACAATTTACAAGTCATAACAATCTCTAGACCTGACGAAATTTAACAACGGCTGTGGGTGTAAATAATGTTCACGCACTTCACCCGGTACACGAAATTATTCTTTCTTCTTTTGATGTACAGAGACGATCCAAATGATGAAAGATTTCGTTTTCTATATAAAACAAAATGTCGAAACGAAATTGAGTCTACGACTCCACTATGCACTTCGTTTAACAAAGAAAGAAATTACTCGCACAATCCCTCTATGTCTTGGCAAGATTGACTTGACAAAATTTTCAATATCGTAATATAGTACTTGCTTTAATTGCAGCAAGCAATAATTTATTTGGCACCACTTGTTGCCAAATAACAACGAACTTTTCTTAAATATGTGGTTTCTTTTTGAAACCACCCGTGGTCAAAACTACCACGATGCGCTTCTTTTCCTTGCAAAGAAGGAACTGTCTTTCTTTCTTTACACCCCAAACTTACAATTAAAAAAATTCTATCAGGCCCGCAAATGGTTCACACCCTTTGCAACTATTCCTAAAATTAACTAAAACTAATAAATACTCATAAATGTCATTGAGGCGGTAGGTTTTCTAACGTTTCTTTTAAAGTTTGAAAACTACCCGCTCAATGTAACTTAATATTTTTTTAAAACTACTTTCTCACGATTTTAGAAATGTTGAATTTAACAAATATAATTGTGAGCGTGAAATTTACAAAAAAACTAATTTATTTCATTACAGTTACCCCCTCTTTCTTTTGATTCAAATTCTTACATAACGACATTTGATTCGAAAGAAAGAAAAACAAAAAAAAACTACATCCGCGAACAAATATTAAAATCGTGAGTTTTGCTTACATTATAAACACAAACATAAAATATACGACAGCATTACAAACAAGAGAGAAAGACCTTACCTACAATAATTTACGAACATAATTTTTCCTTTTAAACAATTAGTTCACTTTTCTTATGATAAGGCTTAAGGTTTTTCACATTTTGAGTAGTTTTGTATGAGTCGGTTCCGGGATAATTTAATACATAGGCATTTTCATTTAAAACCGTGGATACTTCGTAAGGACCTTCATATAATAAAAAGAATTTTTTAATTTCTTTATCCAAAGCGGATGAATGATAATGTGTTTTTACCAAAACCAGATCACCTGGTTCATACTTTCGCGGGTTTATATTATTGTCGTGCCGCAATTTCCTTGACCGAGCTTTGGATAGTAACTTTTCGCGAGCTAAAATGACTTTCGTTTCAATGTTTAGGTCTCTACGAAGCGGAAAATTTATAAATTTCTCTAAAAATTGTTTAAGGCGTTCGCCTTTGAGTAATTCCATGGGCGAAAACCCCGTTGAGTCATTTTCGACACCATTCAACCAATTTTCTATGTCACTCACATACCTGGGCCAATTTGAATGTTTAGAATAGCAATATGATCTAAATAAACGACCTAACTCCCTCATTACGCGTTCCACCGGGTTTGATTCTGGGTGGTATACAGATGAATATTTAACTTCTATGCCGGCTGTTTGCATTCCGTTTATCCACTTCCTACCTGTAAATTGTGTACCGTGGTCTGATAAAATTGAAGATGGTTTACCTTCCGAACCGATATATTGCGATTTGAATGGTTCAGTATTTTGCATTTGATACTTTTCGTCCGCATGTAGTTGTATTTTAGCAGATCTAATGCTGCACGTACTATTCGTATTATCGAAAGGGGTTTTATAATACTGGCCGTTGTTTTCAAAAGCAAGTCGTTTATTTTTTATATCTACTTTCACGTTTCTTTTTGTCATCCAGTCCATTCCTAGGATTACAGGAATATTTAGCCCCTTTACTACTAGAAATACTACTGTCTGACGTAGGTTTTCAATTTCTATATTTAATAATGTTTGCCGTTTAACTTTAGTGATTTTACCCGTCACCCCCTGTATTGCCATTCCTGTCGCTGGTAAAATCGGTAAATTTCCATTAGTTAATTGAATATGTTCAAAAACGTCCTCCGATATCACGCTCACTGTACTGCCGGTATCAATTAAAACTGAATGCTTGATATTTTCTAGTTTAACTAAAATTTTGGGTAAATAAACCACGTCCGCATCATCTATTTCGTCTTCATGTTCGGGAAATGTTTCATTTATCTTTGTTTGATTTATTGTATGAAACTGCTTAAAATAATTATTAACAAACTTTATATGATTTTTTCGCTCTCTTAACACGGTTTCCTGAAAAATGAGAGCTGACCGTTCAGGAAAATTTAGTTTTCCGACGTCCGTTCGCTGTTTATTTCTTGGATTATCGGTCTTGTTTCTTGGATAGGCTGCTGAATAATTGCTACTGTTTCACGATCAATGTTTCTATTTACCCCCGGTCTCGTAACGTTAGTTTCGCGATTTGGAGTCCTGTTAAACCTATTTTCCGATCTAAAATTTTCCCTATTGGAATTGCTCCTATCGTAGCTTCCCATTGCCGCAAACCTATTATTTAGTTCAAACCCGCGGTTATTATTCTTATTGACTTCGTCAAGATCTTCAGTAATTTTTAAAAATTCATCAATGGTCTTGATTCTGGATGTTACCAAATGCAATTCGATATCCCGTGAAAAATGCTTAGATACCGCTTCAACAAAGCTTTCCTCCGGAAAAGAGGGAACCAAATGTTGAATTCGATTTATCCAACCCCAGACGTGATGCGTCATAGTACCTTGACTTGTTTTGTACCCACGTTGTTCATAGATTTCAAGCCGTACTTTGTTTTGAACCTTTTGTGACCAAAATTCATTTGTAAACTCGGTTTTGAATTCATTATAATTTGCCCATTTCCCTGAATGACGTTCAGCCCAGATTTTGGTATCGCCATCTAAACATTCAATTGCCGTTGGTACCTTTAATTCTTCCGACATATTTGCACGAAATAAATAAATATCTAAAGATTTTAAAAATTGTACCGGATGTTCACCTTTTTTCTTATTGTCGAAAATAGGTGCTTTCTTATCAAAATTTGTAAAAACTGTGCGATTTACAATACCATCTTTATTTTTCGTGCCGTTATCTAATTGAATTTTTAATTTAGAAAAATCCTTTTTTAATTGATCGACCTCGTTGTCGACTGTTATTATTGCCTTACTATTTTGATCTATTTCTTTAATCACCGAATCTACTTCTGACTCTACTGGTTCGAAACGTTTTTCGATAATTTGTAACATTTCAATTCTACCGTTGCTACAGGTAGCCCTATTCTTATCTAAATTTTCTTCTATTGTTTTTAATCGGTTTTCGATTAATTCAAATTTGGTATTAAATTTTTCAATAAGATCTTTCTCCAGTTTGAAAAACATACTCTTAATTTCGTCCATATTAAATTTAATTAATCCTGATCTTAAATGCATGCAAAATAAATTTCAACTAAATCTTAATTCTACACAAAATCTACTTTGTACTATTAATAAGAAAAATATTAATCTACGTAAAATAACAACAAAAATCTATTTTAATTTACAAAATTTGTAAAAGAAATCTCAAAAATTCGAGCTAAACGTTGGGCGCCAATTGTTATGGTAACTTCTTTGTATTCTAATTTTTCTTTCTGAGCTCCGGCTAGGATGACTCTATAAATAACCGAGGGGTGGTTTGAGTATTTTTTACACAATTAGCGAATAAACAAAGAAATACCATACAAATTATAAATATTTAATTTATTGATGAAAAGTAATCTAAAGACATTAACTTACATACAATTTACAAGTCATAACAATCTCTAGACCTGACGAAATTTAACAACGGCTGTGGGTGTAAATAATGTTCACGCACTTCACCCGGTACACGAAATTATTCTTTCTTCTTTTGATGTACAGAGACGATCCAAATGATGAAAGATTTCGTTTTCTATATAAAACAAAATGTCGAAACGAAATTGAGTCTACGACTCCACTATGCACTTCGTTTAACAAAGAAAGAAATTACTCGCACAATCCCTCTATGTCTTGGCAAGATTGACTTGACAAAATTTTCAATATCGTAATATAGTACTTGCTTTAATTGCAGCAAGCAATAATTTATTTGGCACCACTTGTTGCCAAATAACAACGAACTTTTCTTAAATATGTGGTTTCTTTTTGAAACCACCCGTGGTCAAAACTACCACGATGCGCTTCTTTTCCTTGCAAAGAAGGAACTGTCTTTCTTTCTTTACACCCCAAACTTACAATTAAAAAAATTCTATCAGGCCCGCAAATGGTTCACACCCTTTGCAACTATTCCTAAAATTAACTAAAACTAATAAATACTCATAAATGTCATTGAGGCGGTAGGTTTTCTAACGTTTCTTTTAAAGTTTGAAAACTACCCGCTCAATGTAACTTAATATTTTTTTAAAACTACTTTCTCACGATTTTAGAAATGTTGAATTTAACAAATATAATTGTGAGCGTGAAATTTACAAAAAAACTAATTTATTTCATTACAAATACCCATTCGTAACATCTTTTAAATTGTCCATTCCAGGTCTGTCTTTTAAGCTTGGCGAATATACTAAGATTTTCTTAAAAACTTAAAACTAGGTTGCAAAATACCATGTACATCTTCGGGGGTAAAAGATTTGGAATGGTTTGAAATTTTTTGATTATAAGTATAAAATTGTCAGTCAGTGCAATAAAAGAAACGAATGGCAAATACCACAAATATTTATTTGCATAACATATCATTTTTACTTAGAAAGAAAAATAAAAAATATGTTTCGTTGATTACGGCAATTAAACTTAAACGATAACATTAATGTTTTTGCAGTAGGGGTAGCAACCTAAATACAAAGTCACGTTTATCGATTGTTGTCCACTGAACTTACGGAGACGTAGTTTATAAGTTGGGAATAACAATTTTATCTGCAAATAGACGAAAATGGATAGCTACTTACGTCTGTGAAAATGTGCTGCATCATCAATTTTCAATATTCAACGTATGTAATTTTAATCAATCTTGTTTCTACTTAAGAAGCTCGTTACCCCTAATCTAAAAATACATTGCTTTGATATTATATTTTCAAGCTTTCTATAAATTTGAAATTACAAATACACTTAAAAGTTTTGTTTGGTAGGGAAAAAAGCTGTAACCTGCAAGAATCAATAAAAAATCATTTTTATAATTTTTCCGCTTTCATTGTAAAATAATTAATTTAATAAAAAATTAAAATCTCAGGGAGATTTCGTGATAAATGGGCAAAATACGTTGCTCTGCACCCCAAGAAATGCTGTTACATGGCTACTAAGATTATTTTAAACCTGGTTATTCATAATCATGTGCATTTTAATATTTTTTTTTTGTTTACAATTTTATTACTATCCATAATAATAGTATTGAGCCTTTAAATAGTTGCTATAAAGCAGTATTTGAAATTTCAATAAAATCAGTTCGCGGGTCTCGAAAAGATCGTGGACGAATCAAATTATAGACCATAGAAAAAATAGTAATTCAATTTTTTTTTAAATATGATTATCTTTTCCTTTACTACGTAAATAAGAAAGCAATAATAAAAATATTATCTACTTATACAAGGAAATTAATTTAATTGTATAGTTTTAGCATTTATTGTTGAGAATATAAGAAGACTCGCAAATTTAAAAATTTTAAAATAAAAATTAGGGTTTAAATTATGAATATATAACTATACTTTATTTTTGTTACAATTAGTTTTTGACGTGATAACGTCGAATTGAATTGTCACGTTCCGCAAGCAAGAGCTCGGAACAAGCGAGAGAGAGGCACGGTCGGCTTTGCATCATACATAGACATCATTTGAATTATAAAATGCCATTAAAAAAACTTGTCTGGCATGAGGTTCGATCTCGCGATCACCAAATGATGCAATTATGCTTCATGCACATAACGCACTAGCCTATTGATGGTTAATGTAATAACATAGTTTTAATTCGTATAATCTGTTACATAGACATAATTCAATCCAATTCATAAAAGTATGTAATTTTTCATCGTTTTCTTATACGTTATCACGTAAAATTATCGTCCGTAAACCGACTTTACAGACAACCCGCGAGTGCCACGTGTTTTTTATTGTATATTTTAATAACTTCCAATACCTTGTTTTATATTGTAATCACCAGGGCTCGGAACTTCAGGCTTTTGCATATTTGTTTGGAAAGTGCATATTGTAATTGTGGTTAGTCAAAAATTCGTTTCATATTACCTACATGTCAAATATAAAAGTTTTTGTCGCATAATTTTGCATATTTTGTTACTTTTTAGACAAACTCGCATATTTTAGGTTTAAGAACATTTAATTGCATATTTTGTTTATTTCGGGCCACTTGTACAGTGTGAGTTTAATTTCGAGTTTAGTAAAACTTGGTTTAATTTATAAACATCGTTTAAAAATTAAACCAAGTTTTACTAAACTTGTAACATGACTACTAGAAACAATAAGTTGCACAATAAGTTTAAACTTTAGTGCAGTGGGTTTAGTACCACAGCCCGTTACAATAATGAATAATAATGACTACTAGAAAAAATTTGATTTAAAAAATTAAAACTTTTGCTTTAAGTTTCGTAATTGGTGGAGTTTCTACTTTACCTTCCGCAATTGCAAAAAATAGTAAATGCTCCTCGGGGATAAAGTGACTTTTAACCTGAAAGTAATTGCTGCCTTCGGCTAAAGCCTTGTGCAAACAAACCTTGACCTACTGGTCAAAAATTGGTCACTTTATCCCCTTATTGCATAATGTACTATTTCGATTTTCCAAAGTTTATTCTTTATTTTTAATATTGTTTTTGTTTCTTCAATAAATGTTCACAGTTACAACTTCTTTATTTGTCATTTTAAGATTAAGCCAACTTTTTATAAATTTTGCATAATATTATCTTAATTTTTACTGCATATTATACCGCATATTTTACTATTTTTTAGCGCATACGTATGCACATATTTCATTGTTTTTTAGCGCATAAAGTTCCGAGCCCTGGTAATCACATAAAATAAACTGGGCGGAAAGGTAGAACTTGAGTATTTATTTGAATACTCGAAGTAGGTAGAGTTACTGCCAAAAGTTCACAAACACACCTATGTTAGCAATGTATATTGTACCTTTATGACAAATCATAAAAATCGCTTTCCAATATTATCACAAACAGCAAATTTCATTCCCTTCATTTTTGTTTCTATAAGTACATTTTTTATCATTTCGTAGCACCGTTCCAAGATACACTGACAAAACAACTAGGCAAAAATGTTATTCAAAATAAATAAAATAATAAATTAAGTAATGTTAATTTTATCAAGATGTTACAGTCCTTTTTACAAAAAATGCAAACAAGTATAGTCGTAAAATCGATTTTTATGACAAAAAAAAGTTCTCGAAAGGTACGATTTACAATTGCTAACATAAAGAAAACTTTATGGTAAACTGGTGAACTTAGATAAATACTGTATTCCAAATTTTATTTGATAAAATTGACGACACATCAAAAACGTAATGTCTCAATTACAAAAATGAAACCCAAACTTTAACCGAATTATTACAAAAAAATATGGACTCGCAATAAAAAAAGGTAGTATGATTCCCCACGATTTATTGATAAGCTATTTCAATAAAAAAAAATCCTAGTTTCAATAGATAACGGGTTCAGAGAGTTACTAATAAAGTTGATGTGCCAAAAGATAAGCTTTTTATTTAAATTAAAATGTTATAATAAATTATCAAAAACATAAGAGACCGTAAAATATCTTGCATTTTTATATTAATACTTCATTTCAATAACTTTTTTATTTTTATAGTTCAGTAATGAGCCTAAATGAAGACTACAGAATAATAAAAATTATTCTGAAGCTTTTGGAACAATTGCAACCATCAAACTTTTACCTATCAATCATCAAATCCTACTCTATCAACTATCTGACTCTTAGCTCAGGGCTACCCTTGTTTTAAAGTTTGATTTGTTAAGTTTGACTTAAACGAAATTAGGTTACTATCACGTATCCTATCCCAAGAATTAAACTCCTATTGACCATTGAAAGAGAAAAAATTTCTGAGTATGTTAAGACAACGAAATTTTTGAATTATGCGATAGTTGTCGAATAACAGCATTTTAAAATTATGAAAAGCAGCGAGATATAATATGATTCACCCCGATGCGTGACGGTAAGTCTCACGTTAAGCCCCTGCTATTATTTTTGTTGACGGTACGTTGTCAGTCGCGGTCGACACCTGGACGAGTTCTATGGTGGCGAGTTTTACCATTCTACAGGGATATTTTTAAATTGTTATGTGTTAGGTGAAAAAATAAAACAGGCCCAGAGAGCGCCGAAGGCGTTCGGAGAGTCCGTTTTATTTTTTTTTTCTAACTCAACAACGCAACGGTCTAAAACATGTATCTAAAATACACGTAAATTTAAAATTTTTAAAATCGATTTTTTTCGAAAACTTTTGCATTATCCTACAAAATTTTTGTTCCAGTATGCTTAGAAAAGTGTCCCTTTACCAATATTCAATAGGAAAAAGTTAAAATCGTGGGATAGCATACGTGACAGATCCCCCGAAATTATATTCAAAACAAAAATATTAAAACAATTTTATTTGTTTTTAAAATTTTGTTAAAATTTAAACATCTTTGCTTTTGCCTTTTGATAGATTTTTAAAACGATTATGATTAATTTTTCTGTATACATTTGGCATTGAAGTAAGCAATAGTTTGGTCAAATTTAATCTAGATGTTACTTATTTAAAAACAATTTCAACCTATGTTACCTTAGTTAGATATTGGCTCTATTGTATAATTTAATTATAAATTAAAAGTAAATATTTAAAATCAAACCCGAAGATAATAATTAAATGTACAAAAATGTTATCTTACCATACAAACTTTCTAGTTTTTTTGAAATTTATCCAACTGGGAATTCTCGGTGTGTATTTTAGATAAGTCTAACCTCTCTACCTTATATAAGTCTATATTATCTTATCTAAAAAAATACAGTTTTTCAGCTATCAGTTATCATCTTAATATAGCCTTCCAGGTAATTATTTAAAAATGCGTCGATCAAACGCAACGTTTACCTAGAAATCTTTTTAATCTATTATAGCCCAATCGACAGATCTATTTTTTTTACTTTTTTTCCATTCTTAGGCTATAATCTAGGAAAAATAATTAAAGAAATCCCGAGTCACCGAGATCCTTACAATCGGCATGCATTTATTCCAAGTGCGCACGAGCATCTTTATTTGTGGCTGAACTTAAGTGCCCATTTTATATAGGTAAATGTTCGTATTTTTAAATAAATTTTTGAAAGAAAAAATTGAAAATTGTAGTAAAACGAATTTAGAACTACCTCTTGATTTTGAAGTTTGTCGATAGACCTGCACATTTTTTGCAAAATGAAGTAGAGAAAGGGTTGCTAGAACTCCATCTAAGCATAACAAAGTAAATATTTTGTGTTTATTATATAAAGAATGTCTATTCTCTCCAAATCAACTACAAATTTAAAAAAAACTACACTAGTTTATTTTTGGCGCAATATCAAAATTTGATACATCTAAAGCTACTCGTGGTCGCTAAAGGGTTAAAAGGGAGTGTGTACATTATCTCACACACGCATTTTTTGCTGAGCCAAATTTGAATGTGGATATCTTCGTGTAAATCTTAATGTTGTATTTTATATCGCACATTTATTTAAACAAAAATTACTAATATCACATTTTAGAAAACGGCGTTGACTGAACAATTATTTAAAAAAAATATAATTCAGAAACATAATTATTATTGTTTTATTCATATTGGCAGCTTTATCCAAAAAAGGAAGGTGAAGGAATTCGTCCTAACGCAGTGGAATCTACTTATAAGCACTTAGTTTTAAAGCTGCGCTGCAAGGATATTTCAGAAACTCTTGGCGTCTTTTCGTTTGACACAAATTGGTTTTGCAACCAAGGCGGTTGCGAGACTGCAGTCGAAAGTATTTAAAAAACCGTGCTGAGTTTGAAATATGCTTTTAAATAGTGTGGCAACAGTCATGTTGTCGGAGATAAAAGTGGTGAATCCAAATCATCGTCATTTTCTTTCAAAAAAATATTTATTTTTTTCAATGTAGAAGCTCAACAAGGCAATTTAATTGGGACCTGCAGTTTTTCGCATATCGATTAACAAACTAATCAAATCAAATTTGCTGGTAAAGCTGCTTATTTGGATGTGACCTAAATGTAATTTTTAAGTTCATTATAGATATAATGCTTTTAAAGGTATAAACTTTAGTTTACGTAAACTACCTACGTTCTGTTGGTGCCTTTAAAATAATCCTATTAGTGTGGTATAGGTTGTGATTGAAAAATCACCAGTGGAAGTTTTTGTGAAGTAAACATAGTATGTTTTGTTTTTAGAAATATGTATGATAAAAATAGTGAGGAAGCAATTATATTTTACTAATAACTTCAACATTTAGTTACTTTTTACTTATGAAAATAATAATAGGAGTGGTTGAGATGGGGGTGCTTTTTAATCTACTAAGTAGAAAATTTTCCAATTAATAACATCACAATAGGATACAGGTATCCAGTGTCAAATGAAAAAATTATTATTTTTAAAACTTTTAAAAAAATCATTACCGAACAGAGACGTAGCAAGTCAAAGCCGTGCCCTAGTACAAGTAGACCACACGGGCCCCCTCCATAATTTCATAAAAAATATATCGTCTTTAAATTTAAAGGGTTACTGTCAGTTAATCTACCCCACGATTTAAACGTTTTCCTATGCACTATTAAAATGAGGACAATTTTCTGAGTGTATTAAAACAAGAATTTCGAAGGAATATCCATTAGTTTTTGAAAAAACGGCATTTTAAAATTTGAAAAAGCAGAGACTTGTAAAACGCGACATAGCAATGCCACGGAAACTCGCACGTTAAGCGCCCCGCTCTGTTTTCTGTTGACTCTACCTGTGCTTTCAACTACTACTCTGTTCGCTGTCAAATGCGGTTAACACCCGGACGAGTTCTGTGTCTTCAAGTTCCACCTTTTGCGAGTTTTGTCATTCTACCGGGATATCATAAAATTCGATGTGTTTGTCAAATTACAGACCCGGAGGGTGCGGAAGGCGTCTGGAAGGTCTGTTTCGACAAACGCGGCAAATCCCACATCCATATAAAAATGAGTTCGAAATTTTAAATTCGATTTTTTCGAAAAGTAATGATTTTTTTTTGAAATTTTTGTTTTAATATGCTCGGAAAATTGTCCTCTTTCCAATAGTGCATAAGAAAAAATTCAAATCGTGGGGTGAATTAACTTACAGTTCCCGTGACAAATAAATATAATAAGTATAATATTGAAAAATGATAAAAGCTAATTTTTATGAAAACCACGAATCTTTAAAAGACCTAATTTTTTAGGGCTTTGTAAATAACCTGCAAAAAAAGTATTCGTAGGGCCCTTCCACAGATTTTTTCAGGTGCAACCTGCAACAGAGTACCTACAGTGGTCCTACCACAGAATTTTTCAGTGCTTTGCAAATTACCTGCAACAGAATGCCTACAAGGGTCCTACCCCAGATTTTTTTCAAAGGTTTGCAAATTACCTGATACAGAGTACCTACAAGGGCCCTACCACAGATATTTAGATCTCTGTAAGAGATCTGTCAAAAGAAACGCTGTTGTAACCACCTGGTACATATTAGCCTATGCCCTAACAGATAAATTTAAATTTCACCAGGGAAAAATGTTACTTGGGATGTTTGTGTTCTCTGGTCTCTTCTTTTATTTATTTTTTTAAGCTTCTGCACTATAGATTGAATGAATTTGATTTTACGGCTGGGCCTCTTGTGCGCGGCACCACTCGCACCACCTGTTGCTATCCCTGTTACCGAATTACATGTTTCGATATTGTTCACGATTTTATATATAAACTATCTTATCAGATTTGTACTGGACTGACAACTAGAAAAAAAATTCTTTTGATAAAAAATAAAAATTTCTCTTGAGAAAAGCGGTTTGTGATTTTTTTAAAATTATTTAGTTTTTGTATAATTTGTTTTTATTTATAACTAAAAAAAGTAGTTATAAATAATACAAAAACATAAAAAACTATAAATAAATTACTAAAGTTAGAAAGAGCTCCATTTCGATGTTGGTTATCTTCACCAAAAGTTACAAGACTATATGGAAAAAAGTCATAAGCATTCATATTACAAAATTTGCTTCCAATCCACAGACGAAATCTCTTTAAGGAAAATGTCATGTTAGATCATGTGGTTGGCTACAAACAAAACTTTCGGATATGACCGGGTTCCACCTATGAATATAGAATTGGTAGAATATGGGTACTTAGTAACAACATCACCAACACAATTTCTGAAAGTATCAACGACATTTTGAATAGAATTTTTGCAGTTGAATTAAATTTTCTTTTATTCTCGTAAAAAGATTTCTTTTGTAAGTTCTGCGTACGTACGCAATAATCACTCAAATTCAATTTAAGGTATCGATTCTATTAGGCGAAAATCAAGAACAATAACAATTCGCAAGATTGAAAGAGTCTCATGTTATTGTAATTAAAGGGAAGTCACAATTTTATTTGGAAAGAAAATTAATAGTTATTTATATGCCACCTTCTGAAAGTGCATGTTTTTGGTATGAGCGTGGAAAACCATGCAAATGCCAAAAACGCACTTTAAGAACAAGGTACATACACTATTTTATGTGTAATTGGAATAAAATACAAACTTTCTACAAAAAATGGACGATAACAATAATATTATACGGAATAATTTAACGTTATACATACTATAATGATCAAGTTGGTAAGCAATAAAATAATTGAAATTAAAAAATACATCAATAATTTATTTTTGACAGAAGAATTTTTGCGCGCGATCAATCTGAATTTTTGCATATGCCTTCCTACCGAAAATTCACCGGGGGTGAGTACGAGACGAGGGGGGAGGGAGTTTTTTGCTCAGATTTTAGATATCTAGCTTCCTTCTTGAGTTATTGCTAATTAAAAGCATTTGAAGTGGTCACATGCCTGTACTAAAAAGTAAAATATCACGTGTCCATACTGAAAACCGCCACTTTCAGTATTGTTTTGTATATTTGAAAATAGACATTATAGTACAATTGCACATAAAAACTTTTAGAACATCCAATACATTACAATTTGACGCATGCAACGTGGAGTTTGAGAAGCAGGAACCTACTTGTGGACCTTGAAAGAAAAAAAAAATAAGTACAATTTTTTTAAAAACTATAGGAGATTAAGACGTTAAAAATAATTGAAATTTGAATAGTTGATAAAAATTCAAAAGGTGTCCTTGAGGAGATAAAAATTTTACACTTGGTGATTGAGTTGAGAATAAAAGATAATAGTTTGCTACATTATAGTAAAGGGGAATAAATTTTTGGACAGAATATTATTTTAATGTTATTTATAAAATTAATTTTTTAATTGTTACATGAAATTGAAATAAAATTTCACGTAACATGTAAAAATTAATTTTATAAAAAATATTATCACATGTTAATAACTTTTACCATATTATTTTAATGTTATATTGAAGATGGCTGAAAATAAAAAACTCAAGACCTATATTTAGACCGGGTGCTCACAGTACTAGACGGGGTACAGAAGAAATGAACACTGATAAGGAAGATCGATTGATGCAAATACTACAAATAATGACAGAAAAATTGGAAACAAACATCACGAGTACTATACTAAAAACGGTGGACGAGAAGATGAATCAATTTCAATTAGAATTTAAAACAACAGACGAAAGATACCCTAGAACCGATAGTTAAGAACTCCACGATACAAAACCCAACTGAAAATTTTGAAGTCGCACCATGGATTGAAAATATTGTTGATTCGCAGATAATTGAAAAGACCACGTAGAAAAATGTTAATATCGACAAAATTGAGACACAATTGCGAGAAAAACCGGAAGATAATGCCACATATTTTAATAATTCAAAATTCAAGATACATTGGCAAGAACGGGGAATTAAAGTGGTTTATTGTTCGATAAGACATCCACAGAGTAATTTGTGCGAACGATATGTGCAAGTGACAAAATTTCTGAGATTAACACATTTCACTAATCGTTTGCTGTCAACTTTTTCCTATACACTATTGAAGTGTTTTTCAACCGTTTTGAATACGCGACCCCTTTACAAGTAAGAAACTTCTGGCACCCCCCATTATTGCCGAAGATGACCTTTAAAAAAAAAGTGAAGCAAAAAGTCAAGTCAACATAAAAACTAAGAAAAGAAATAGACTCCTATTAAAAAATGATTTGGTAATTTACGTCTCAAAAATAGAACCACGATTAGACAAATTAATAAAAAATAAACAGGTACAGCCTTCTCACTGAAATTGTACGTTTTTTATTTTTATATTAAACTAGCTGGCCCGGCAGACGTTGTCCTGCCTTATAATACGCCATCGAAATTGTCTGCATACCATTTCCGAATTTTCTTTATCTAAAAACCTTACTCGGACTATTACAGACATTTTAAAAAAATTTATCAAAATCGGTCCAACCGTTCAGCAGTAAAACGAAAACATACAGACGCACAAAATATTATATATTTATAACAGAAGCTTTATAATTTACTTTCATTAAAATTTTTTTTTTTTATATTTTATCTGGCTTGTGACTGCGACTCCCCGACCAAGACGTCGCGACCCACAGGTTGAAAAACACTGCACTATTGGAAAGAGGACAATTTTCTGAGTATAATGCAACAAAAATTTTGTAAGATTAGTTTTCGAAAAAACGGAATTTTAAAAAAGCAGGGAGTTGTAATACGATACATACCGATGCCCCACTGTTATTCTGTTGACAGTCCAAGTACTTTTCACTACTCTCACTGTTCGCTGTAAGAAGCGGTTGACACCCGAACGAATTCCGTGTCTTCGAGTTCTACTTTTGGTAAGTTCCGTCATTCTACAGGAATATTTTTAAATTCATTGTGTTTGTCAAAATACAGGCATGGAAGGTCTGTTTTGACAAACTCAACCACGACAATTCGTGCAACCGTGTTAAAACATAATACCTAAAATACATGTACATTTTTGATTTTTTCGAAAACAAATAGATAATCCTCCGAAATTTTTGTTTTAATATGCTCAGAAAATTGTCCTCTTTCCAATATTGTATAAGAAAAATTTCATTTCGCAACTTGACTGACACATCCCTATTCATCTTTTTATGTTATGACAGGAAGTATGCCAGAAAGACCATGGGTAGTAAACGAACAAGAACATAATTATAACAACATTCTATTAAAAATCAAGAATAAAATAAAAGATATCGAGAAAACTATATGAAAAAAATGAATGAACGAAAAAAAGAGACTACGTTTGAGCGGTGTGATTAATTTGCAAGATTTTTAAGGTGATAACAAAGTGGTAAGATTGAAAAAGTCTCATGTTATTGTAATTAAAGGGTAGTTACAATTTATTTGGGAAGAAAATTAAAAAATTTTAGAAGAACATACAATACATTACAATTTGGCGCATGCACGTAAAGCTCGAGAAGCAGGAACCTACTTGTGGACCTTGAACGCCCAATACATTACAATAATATATTCTTTCTCGCGTTTAGAAAGTTTTTTTCTAATTAAAATTACAAATTTGCGACCTCCGGAAGTGCCTCCATTTTGTTCAAAATGGTGGCAAAAATGGGTTTTTCTACAATATCTCTATCAGTAAATCGTATCACAAAAATAGTTCCTATAAATCATATAGAAAATAAAATTTCCTACAATGTTTGCCTGAAACATTTTTCTCTAACTACAATATTTATAGTTACGTTATCAACTTTTTCCGTCATTTTGAAAAAAATGGCGGCATTTCCTAATGATCGCCAAGGTTGAAAACACTTGGCCCCCAAGTCATACAATTCCAAAAACCAGAACTCCCATCTTTTTTTCGCCCCTACACTGGACCATTATGCTTGTAATGTTTTACATGAACATTAAATTTAGCTTTATGAACCATAAAGTTTATTTTACAAAACTGTTTTTTGAGTGGGTTTATGAAAATTTTGTCACTTTCTTCAATTTTAAGTTATCCAAATCTGCATTGAAAATGTTTTTCTTGAAGTAAAAATATGTAATATTAGCAAACATTTTTTATCTAATCTAAAATGTAATTTTTCAGTCTCTTGCTTTTCTCAGTTTGAAATGTGTAAAGAGAGGGATGTTAAAATTACACTAAAAAACAGTTTAAAAGTATTTCTATAAAATATGGAATTTGTGAAACTTCACAAAAACTTCCCCATTTATCATACGAGTCATTTTTCACAAACAAATTAAGGTGCCCAAAAATAAGTTCCTGCACAGGACACTTAGACAGAGCATTGTTTCTTCTGCGTATAAGCCACATAAACGCCGACGTCAAATATTATACCCCCCTTGCTTTGCTTTCTGCATAGTTTTCTTCTAAATTCTCAACTCCTGTAACCTTTTTTTTTTTTGAGTGCTATATAAAGATCGATATTGAGCATGATATCTCAGCAGTGTTTTTGACGTGACTAACGTTGGATGGAATCAGTCTCCTACTTTCCAATTAGTTAACCAACATTTCTTCTTTTTTATTTCTGTATTGTAACTTTGTTACTTTTCTTCTATCATTTCCATTCTTCATAGTTTTCTTTCTGCGATTGCTTTCCTACATCCATCGTCATACCAGTCTTGATCTATGCCTCTCTTTTAGTTTCACAGAATCGATTCTGTCATTATCTTAATAGATTTTTTATTTATTCGCATTTTTCCTGTATTTTCGTTTGTTGAAAATCAGGACTTATAAATTTCATAGTTTTTTCTGTCAGAAAACTCTAAAATACCTAATTAAATTTACTTGAATATTTTCCTTTAAGTACAGTTTACAAACAAATTTACATTTTATAAAAGTTAAAAATTATGTAAAAAAGTATTTCTTTACAAGTTGTATTATTCGACTCAGGTATCTATTTATTATTATGCACTTCTATTTTATATTGAAAACCAACATCATTGTCGCACAAATTATAGTAGTACCTAGTATAGCCAAATATAAGTTGAGAATAATCCTAAGCATGATCAAATACTTTACAATAAGTAAAAGTGTTCGGAATGTATTAAAATAAATGTGTAAACATGCAGCTTGTAAGTTGATAAAACTTGCAGAAGTAACTTTGTAGAATTGCTTAAATGGCAAAACTTGCACAAGTTTTATTACACTTGATATTTATGTAAAGTAAAAATAAAAATTTGTAGCATTTATAACAAAAAATTTGTAAATACATGTTTTAACTAATTTTATTATTAAAATCAATGTTATCAAGTAATAGACAATTTCGCTACAATTTTTTAATTAAAAAAATGTGTATTCCTTACATAATTTATAAAATTCATCAATTTGGTGTCATTCAAAACAAGAATAAAAAATATAAGAGAAAGTAAACATTTTGTTTGGTTAAAATAATACGACTTATACTTTAATCATGATTTCTCTTAAAGTCTTTTCACGATGAATTACTATTTTCACCATTTTCATTAACGTAACTATTAGCGTTGCCATTGACGGCAAAAGAAGTTCCCAAACCATAAAGATGCCCTGAAAATTTAGAGTCATCGATCGTGTCTTCAAAGAACATCTAAAAATAAAATTTGAGAATATAGATTGATAAACGAAAAGAAATACCTCTTTCATTTTAAAAAATGCCATGCCGGTAAGTAGTGAATCAGACCCAGCTTGATGTTGAGGTCCGATCCTTTCCAAATCCAACTGTTCAGCTACTTCTTGCAAGCCACCTTTCAAATTTTTACAAGACTTCATTAAATACTAAAAATAAATTCATTCAGTTCCTCACATTACATCAAGGTTAAGCATTTATCCATTTTAGAAATTATTTAATCATTAAAAAATAGGAGTATTTAATTATCAACGCAACTAGTGGTATTTTACGGCAAGTATAAATTTGAATAAGATAATATACAGGGTGTCCCCGTGACCGTGGAGAACCTTTAAGGTGGTGATACAAGACACTTTTCTAAGACAAATTTTCAAATAACATTTTTGTCCAAATCCAAACCATTGAGGGATACCTCCATTTAAAGCAATTTTTGAATTTCTGATTTTGAACGACCATAGCCCCAATATTATTAATTTTTTAGACTTAAGGCAGGCACCCCGTGTGATATGTTGAAAAAATGTAATTTTTGTTTTTTTCATAAATTGATTCCTAAACATGTGTGGAATATTCTGGTAAAGTGATTTTCCAATTTTCTACACACATTTACACTTTAAAAACATTACAAAGATTCTAAACGTCAAGCAATGCTGTCTTTGCACTACTATCGGTATTCCTTTTCATCCGTTGGGATTGAAGCAAGAATTGAGTCGGCAGTTTTAAGGGACTACTACAATGAAGATGAAGGAATTACACTGGCCAACAGCTGTTTTGGTGTCGGGGTATTTGGAGATGATTTTATATGAATTTGATGCCCTGAATTTAAATATGGCATTAGTTTTTGCTTATCAGCTCAAATTTCAAGGATATAGCATTTTAAAAAATGGATTTTTAAAGTGGAAAGTGGGGTAATTAGTAGGTTAAAATGAACAAACTAAACAAAATGTTAAAATAATAAATTTTAACTGTTAAGTAAAGAGTACATACTTAATAAAAAATTAATATTTTTCTTTATATTTATTATTTATTTTTATTTATAAAAGATTTTTTATCAATTTTCATTTTTCCAAACCTGTTAAATGAAAAATTAGTCTTTTTTATTGTTTTTTAAACAGTATTATTTTTCTATGTAAATGTGTAATCTTTACTTAATATTTAAAATTTATTATTTTAACATTTTGTTTAGTTTGTTCATTCTATATTATATTATGTACTATATTATATAAAATATACAAAGATAGAGAAAAAGTCATCGATGAAACCACTATTTTTCATGTAACTGGCCAGCGAACTAACAATAAGGCAGATAATTATTATACAGCAAGCAATCCTTGTATTATAATGTGATTTAAAACTGCACAAAATGAAGCAATTGCTGCATTTTGTGTAAAACTGCAGGTTTAAAAAAAAACATTTATCTAAAAAAGTAGAGCTGATAGAAAAAGACTCTTTTGATATTTAGATTCAGCAACCCAAATATAGCTAAAATCAGTTGCAAAATCCTAGGCACCAAATAAAATTTTCTTTTAAAACTACGTTTTTCTAACTGGTCTCCACGATATCTCAAAAACTGTTTGACCGATTACTTTGAAATTTTAATCATAGATTCAGCACATGTAAAATCATCGTTTAATCTAAAAAACGCAAGAATTCCGAGCCGTTTTCTTTTTGAGAAATAAAATAATCAATAAAAATCCTGAAATTTGAAAAATAATTTTCAAAAACATGTCAGTTAATCAATTTTCCATATTTTCGATTGATTCTAGTTCATGCGATAGCCATAGCTTCACAGAATAAAATGCCATTTAGTTTTTTAATATCAGATATGCCAATAAGCCAGAATCATAGAGACCGTCTACAAACTTTTCTTCGGCATGTGTGACGTTGGAGTAATTTTTATGCAAGATTTTAGTCTGAAAAAATTCTGACTTACTGTTGAAATGTTAATAATTATATAGTAAAAAGTTCAAACTTTTATATTTTTATTGTTCGTCAAAAAAAATCCCAAAGTAACATTAAAAAAATGACCGTCACACAGGGTGACTGCCTTAATTGATTAGAACTTTTTTATAGATCATTTGCTTATCTACAAATTAGCTTATAACCCCTTATTCTCTAGAAGCAACAAATTTAGAGAAAAAAAATGTTTAAAAAATTTAGGTTTTATTTTTTTTACTTTTCTTGCAAACCCCGTATCTCTTAAACGAAATGTTTTTAGAAAAAAACTGACGGCCCAAACTAGACAGGAAATTTAACGAGCTACAACTTTGATCAAATACATTTATTTTGAGAATTTATTGTAATTTTACCTAAGCCCTTGCTTATTATTTTCAGAATTTCTGTAAAAACGATTGGTTTCCCATTGATTCATTGATTCTACATGATAAGGGGTTATAACCTGATTTGTAGATAAGCAAATGATCTATAAAAAAGTTATAATCCATTAAGCCTAAAAAATCAATCAGAAATTAAAAAAATTGCTTTAAAGGGGGTAACCCCCAAAGGTTTGGACTTGAACAAAAATTTTGTCTTAGAAAAGTGTTCTTTATCACCACCTCAAAGGTTTTCCACGGTCACGGGAATACCCTGTATAATTATACAAATGTAATATATAAAAGGCAGATGTACCTTAACGTCGTAAATTGTGGGAAAGTATATTTTAAGTAATTCAAAAAATTCACTTTCATCCTGTGGTAAATTATTATCTGTTAGGAGTTTTATAAGGTATCCAAAATCGTAACCAGAATGAAAAGATAACCATTTAATATTATCCATCAAAACAATTCCCGAAGTCATTAACAATTCGGCAAATTCTAATGGTTCGATTCCTTCTTCTTCGTGTTTCTTAAACTGAATACCAGAATTTTGTAATAAATCGATGCTATCTTGTGCATACATATCTTCCCTGTACAAATAAAGAAAACATAAAATAAGAGAAGTTAAGATTTGAATAAGCTTACGCTAAATTGAATTTAAAGTTAAATTGCCACGTAGTGTAAGAACCACCAGGTGTTTTGCCATTTTCATCAAGAAATGTAAGTCCAAGTTGAATTATTCTTAATAAGTCTACATTGCATCGTAACATTTGATATTGATAGTCAGCTGAACTTCTGAATTCCCCAATGGGTCTTGCAACAACACCAGGAAATTCGGTATCCATAGCTACATACATATATTTAAGGACAATTTGTCGTATAGTTCGAAATTCTTCTTCCAAATTATGGGCCCATACATCCCTAATACCACATTCCTCATTACTAGGACGTTGACTGCTACTGATAGTAGCTGCAGGCATATCAGCACAATTTTCCGTGTTTATCAGTTGTGCAAGGGGATTAGGTACCCAAATAACATTAGTATGAGAATCCCCACCACCACCCTCTAATTTAAACGTAAATTCACCCGTCTTTGATAGTATTTTGTCTTCTTTTACTTTCAAGTGCAATCCAGTATCATCGCAATTAAATAATCTCATTGATGTGATTTTTTGTCTGTAAATAGTAAACAATGTCATATTTACGTTTTAATTATTTAAATGCTAAGTATCAATGTAATAAGGTGAAGAACTAATTTGTTGTGCAAAATTATAATCGTTAACCTCACTATAACATAAAAGTCAAATAGCTAATATTTATTGCATAAACAATAGTAGGCAAAGAAACAAAGCAATAGAATTATTGTCAAATATGCTTACCCATTCCTTGGGTCGAAAAATTATATATAAAACTATTATTTGTATGAAATTCAGCTAACTAAACTTTGGAAAACACTCGGACATTTTTGTTATCAAATTTGTATGAAGGTAAAAAGAGATTCATTCAATATATACAACAAGTGACATCTATCGTATTAATTTTTAAACAAGCATTTTGACTTAATTTTCAGTGGCGTAACGTCATATACTTCATACAATATCAAAAATTTAAACTAGTAAATGTGTTATACTTATGTCTCCCACTATATATCATGATTTATTATGGTCACCCATTCAGAATACCCATGTGAGTATGCGAAATTTTGGATTATTCAATATATTAAGTGATAATAATAAGAGCATACAGTTCATAGGACTTTGTTCTAATGTCAAAGAGTGGACGATAAGTTTGACAATATACAATTTTTATATAACAGATTTTTAAAGCAAAGTGGTTTAATACTGCAAAGTCTAATATTTCATTATCAAAATCACTTAAGATAATGTATGAAGTTAATTTAACTTAACTACAAGATTTACAAGTTGTTCGTATGTGAAATTGTGAAATAATATGTGTTATGTTTATTTTAGTTGTCGTTGATAACATACCTGTTTTAGGCGAAAGAAAACGAGATTAACATAATATAAAACACTGCTACTCCAAGGAACGACGAAAATTGTTTTTGAGACCCGAATTTTGGAATTTTAAGCCGCGACGCCTGCAAACTAAATGACTTTGTTCGGATCATTACTGTAAATAATTTATTGCTCTACAAAAAAGGTAAGTATTATAGTTGGATGCCCTATTTTGCTTACTTCTCAAAATATATGACTGACTTACAAGAAAAATCCAAAAATCCCGCAGATTTTTCAATTTTACAGAGAGGCCCTCGGGATAACTTAATTCGCGTAATTCAACACCCAATAATTCTATATCTCCAAATTTAGAGCAAAAATCGCCTAAATGCTCTGGGCTATTAACATAATACATTAGTTAAATTTGAAGTTGTCAAATTTATTTTGTTTACCTGTCCTGTTCGCGAAATTTCTTGCGGTTCAGCGGCAGAGAGTATCCAAGCCTTTGATAGGTCCACATAATGTTGTTCATCTTTACGTTTCCTGCAAATAAATTACAAAATAATGAAATAGCATAGAATTTACATTTTCTTAACTGTCAAATTTTGAGTTACTCTGTACATTTACTACGATACCATTCTTACCGATTCTACGCCCATTATCAAAAATTACAGTGTTCCTACACCGGTTAATTTTGTAGCGTCCTTGACGTAAACATAAATTTATTATTGCTAGATGGCGCCCGATTTCAGGATGTGTATAAAATCAGCTGACAAAATATTATTACACATAACAGAACTTGACTTTTACTTTTAATTTGCAAAATTTCTTTTTTTGGTACCACACATCCCTAATAATAGGGGGGAGATGTCACCTGCGCTTACCTAATTCTATTTCGCTAAATCTACACAGCATGTGCTTATTTGGAAAGTAGCAGATTTTAAGATTTTATTACAAATTTTACAATAATAAATGCGGTCACTTTCGCATAAGTTCCCAAATTCATTATTCAAAAAATTTCCAAATTCCACAGATATATAGATAAAGGAAATTAGAAACCCAATCCTAGTAGGTACTCCTTAAACCAACAATTTCATTTTCAACAGCTTCGTATAAATAAAAAATGTAACGTGAATTTCAAAATTGATTTGAAATTTATATTTTTATATTAATAAAATTTACCGCCACTTGCTGTGTTCAGTTTTACAACTTTAGCTTAATAATTAGCATAAAATGATAATATAAAAAATACTCGGAAGGAAAGTTACTTTTCTTCAAATTGTTCATTTAATTCATACATAACTTTTGCATAAGGGGGCGTTCAAGTATTACGGTGTTTTCTTACTTTAACCGACAAAGGAACAAGGGATATTATAAATCTTATGTAAGATAGAATAATTACAAAAGAATGAAAATAGTTTAAAAATAATGTTTATAATTTAAATTAATAGTTTTCTTATTAGAAATATAAATGATAAATTTTAGAATAAATTTTATATATCGACGTTCAATTCGGGAAACCCCAGACGTACGACGACATTAAACGGATTAAAACAAGTAAATATAACGTCTATTTTTTGATACTTTATAAAATGTTTGAAAAAATTCTTATGTATATTATTATCATTTGGGGAAGAAGGTTCACAATTTTATTATTGTTTTTCATTCAATAATCATTTATTAATAATGAATTAATTTTTTACATGATTTTAAGTTGGTAAAATGTAAGTTTTGAAACTGTCAACTTCAAATGTGACATTTAATAATTATTGATAGGTTAATAATAATTGTGTAGAGGAGAGTTACAAAGCAATTAAAACAATAATACACGAAACCGCAAAAGAAGCGCTGGGAGAAAGGGAAAAAAAGAAAAGAATAGAGAAGTTCTGGTGGAATGCTGGTATACAAGATCTAATACAAAGGAAAAAAGGAATTATATCACAAATGGTTAACGACGCAGGATCCAGAAGATAGAAGATTATATGCTGCGATGGCTAGGGAGCTGAAAAAAGAAGTTGCAAAGGTAAAAAACGACGCGTGGACCAGAAAATGCAGCGAAATCGATAGATATATAGGAAGAACGCGAACTCAAGAAGCATGAAAGACAGTTAGAAACCTAAAACAGAATAATCAAAACTTAACAAGCATACAAATCGTGAGGATGGAGAATTGGAAAAAACACTTTGAAACAATGTTGAACGAAGATAGAAATAGATTTAAAAGAACAGAAACGACAAAAACACAAAACAACGAAAATGAAATAATATCGAGCATCACAAAAAAAGAAATCTATAAAGCCCTGAAAAATATGAAAAGTGGAAGATCCCCAGGCCCTGGAGGTATTTCGATTGAGCTAATAAAGAACGCCCCGTCATGTCTCATAGACGTGATACAAAGAATATTTAATGAATGCCTTATATAGGTGGAAAAAGTGTACCACATGAATGGAAAGTAGCTTACATTACACCTATATACAAAAAAGGTAAAAAGACAGACTGTAACAATCGGAAGACTGCATGGGAAAATATTAAAATCATGATTGGAAGGTGAGATCGACATAGCAGAAGAACAGAGTGGGTTTACTGTGCGTGCGTAGACAACATATTTTCAATTCGTCAGCTTCTAGAGAAAAAAAAAGCGAGAGGTAGAGAGACGCACCTCGTTTTCGTTGACCTTGAGAAGGCATATGATACTGTTCCCCTTTCGGAGTTATTCCAAATGCTCTCAGATCTAAACGTACACAGAAGATATATTGAAGCTATAGCAGATCTTTATCGAGAAAATCAGGGTAGGATCAAAATCGGGAAAAATGTGTCCGAATGCTTCAATACAAATAAGGGACTTAGACAGGGTTGTTGCTTGTCGCCAACTCTGTTTAAAATGTATATCAATGTAGTCCTTAAAAAATGGCAAAGAAAGTGTAGACCAATGGGAATAGACGTAGATGGTGATATGCTTCATACTCTCTTGTTTACGGATGACCAAGTAGTGATAGCCCAAGATGAAGACGACATCACATACATGATGAGGAAATTGACGGAAACCTATGAAAAATGGGGTTTAAAAGTAAATTTCGACAAGACCAAATATCTGGTAGTAGGAGGGCAAGGAAGAGACCTAGACATAGAGGGAAAAACAATAAAAGCAAGCAGGGAGTATAAATATTTGGGTGGGAGCAGAATAGCACAAGCAAAACAGGTCACACAAAGATTAAATGCACTTCTCTGGTTGAAGGATCTAAGAAAAAAAACAAAGAATATATAATAGTATGACCAAAAGCATTCTCACTTACGCATCAGAAACATGGGAATTAACAAAAAGAAACAAAAAGAAACTGTTGGCGACAGAAATGGACTTCTTGCGACGAAGCTGTGGGATAAGTAGACTGCAACACGTTAGAAATGAAGAAATAAGAAAAAGAATGAGAATAGATGTAACCATAACCGAAGAAGTGCAGAAAAAGCAATTACTATGCATATGCGGCGAATGCTACCCCACAGGTGGCCACAAAAAATATGGATTTGGACCCCCCCGGAAAGAAGAAAACGAGGCCTCCCTCCGAGAAGATGGGATGAAGAGGTACGTGAAGCGATGGAAGAGCGACGGTTAGCAGAAGATTCGTGGCAAGACATAGACCTCTGGCACTTAGGATGCGAAATACGGTCCTAATATTATATTTTAAAAATGTATTATTGGTATTATAGCTGTAAAAAATTCGCAAATATATATAATAATAATTCAAAAATTTTAATTCAATCTAGGGACTGTGGTTAAACATAAAATTTATGTCAATACGGATAAATTCTACAATTATTCACAAAACTATTCGGACGCTCTTATATTAGCTATGTAAATTGTATTTTTTGAAAATTCTTTTTGGCATATAAAAATCTCTTTTACAAATATACTTTTCAGACATTTTTTGTAGATAAATACATTTCCTTAATTTTTGTTTCCATACATTTTTTTATTTCATCACCTCGTTTTCGACCGTGAGTGACTTAAAGCAGTCTCGATAAAAATCCCATGGGAATCCCCTGGGAAAACCATAAGAATCCCATAAGTGCATTTTTAATTTTATTAAAAAATTTTACCGAGTCTGCTTTAAGTCACTCTCGGTCGAAAACGAGGCGATAAAATAAAAAAATGTATATGAACAAAAATGAAAAAAATGAAATTTGCGACAAAAAATGTCTAATATGTATTGCTGTAATAATGATTTTTATATGATAAAAATAATGTTAAAAAGGAACAATTTACAGTGCTAATATAGAAGCGTCCGAGTACTTTTTAAATATCGACGCTCAATTCGGGAAACCCCAGAAGTACGACGACATTAAACGGATTGAAACAAGTAAATACAACGTCCATTTTGTGATAATTAATAAGTTTTGAAAAAATACTTATATGTTACATTTGGAGTCGGGGGTTCACAATTTTCTTACTTTTTTTTATGAGTAATAACTTAATTACGCAAAAGTTAATGAAATAAAAAATTAATTAATGTAAATACGAGGACCTTAATCTTTCTCGATTTTAATTTTTTAAATGAAGAACGTTGGTAATACAGTGAACGCCCCTTATTGGAATCACGGTTAATGTAATCATTCGGGTATTGTTATCACTTTAGTAAAAAATAAGCTTAACGAATATGACTATACACGAGAATCATCTTTTTTTGTTATCAAAAATTCGGTTTTTGTCATCAATTATTTTTCTTAAGATTATTTTCTCATAAGGGGCCGTCCATTAATTACGTAAGAGTTTGGGGAAAGGGTTTTGGTATTATAAATCTTACGGATGCTTACGGGGTGGGGTGTTCGACGTATTCCTTAGGTAAGTTTAACTTAAAATATTTTTTAAATTAAATTTTTCTATTTTTACGTTGGTATACTTTTTACCTTGATAATCCCTTAATATACAGGAATCAAATATTCAAAATTGTACCAATAAACAATAATTAATTGTTATACAGTGGACACCGCTTATTGAAATCACGGTTAATCATGGTTTTAGATAAGTTGCCAAGAATTAGCCAACCAAATGCAGCACTTTGATGTAAAATTAAAAAAAAATCTTTTCGTGTAATTGCATCAATCGGTTATTGTTATCAACCCCCCCCCCCCCCCCCCCCAAGTTCCAATGTGATTATATGAAGCGGCGTCCACTGTATTTAAGTTTTAAAAGTGTCAACTTTAATTGTGACATTTAATAATTCTTGATGGGTTAATAATAATTCAAAAATTTTAATACAATCTAGAGACTGGTTAAACATAAAATTTATGTCGATATGAATAAAATCCGTATGTAATGCCCTAAATTGTCGACCATTATATTAAATTATTTATGTAAATCAACATAAAAACATTCGGATATAACGACAAAGCCGCTGATAGCGACGAAAAATCTTCCAAGTTTGGTATTTTTTTTCGGTTATCAGTGTTACCAGATTTACTCATTTAAGTTCCTCTAGATATGCAACGTTGCCGCTAAAAATCCCCTAGATTAAAAAAAACCCTAACTCAAACAAATTTAAAATTATCATTAAATCAAGGATCCAATTATCAATAAATTTAAATGTTTTTTAAAAAAATATATTTACAATTATTTATTTTTTTATCAAGAAAAATGTTTTGTACTGTATGTTTTGTAAAATTAAACATGTATTCATTGTAATTAATATTACAATAATAAATTATGTATAATTTCTCTTCTAAGCTGAAATCTTTCTTCGTTCTTTATTTTTGATTTAAATTTAAAGGAATTTGTAAATCCCCTAAAAAAATGTTTCCTCTAGATTTTTCACGAGGCCGTCTAAATTCCACTAAATTTAGAGAAAAATCCCCCAACCTGGCAACACTGTCGGTTATAATGACTTACTGTCGTGATAAAGACATTCGGGGAATACCCGAGCAATACAGGGGAATCCCAGATTTAAGTTACACTATAAAATTATACGAGTAAATCGTAGTTAGTTCTAGTTTATTCAACTATTGTTACTCGAAAAAGTATTCGGACGCTCCATGTTAGCAATGTAAATAGTTCCTTTTGAACACTGTTTTTATCATATAAAAATCGTTTTACATTTCATTGTCTTCATTTTTGTTCATATACATTTTTCTATTTTGTCGCCTCATTTTCGACCAAGAGTGACTTAAAGCAGACTCGGTAAAACTTTTTATAAAAATTAAAAATGCACAATGGAATTCTTATGAGATTCTCAGGGGATTCCCACGAGATTTTTAACGAGACTGCTTTAAGTAACTCGGTCGAAAACCAGGCGACGAATAAAAAAATGTATAGAAACAAAAATGAAGGGAATGAAATTATCTACAAAAAATATCTGAAAAGTATTTTTATAAAAGCGACTTTTATATGCTAAAAAGAGTTTTCAAAAAGTACAATTTACATTGTTAACATAGGAGCGTCCGAATACTTTTTCGAGTAACTGTATGTATAGTAAGTAAGCTAAAATAGCTCCAATTTCTAAATAAAAAGAAAACATTTTTCGATTGAAGTTCGTGAGCTACAGTGGCTCGACCAGAAATTGGAGAGTACCACCCAGTTAGCTCTGTGGAAAAACAAAAAAAAACAAGAAAGAATTTTAATCAAGACACTTTGACATCAAAAAAATTTCGCAGCTTCCAACACGAAAATTTGGAAAAGTGCCTGCTGGAGTAGTTTAAGAATCAACGCAACAAAAACGTTTCCATAACTGGCCCGATTCTGCCCGAAAAAGCAAGTGGGTTACTACCCTTTAAAAAAAATTAATCTGCCAATGTTGCAGGGACGGATTAATAGGTTCTGAGCTCGTCATAAAATATCGGGAGAAGTGGCAAACGTAAATAAATCTGTTCCAAAATCGTGGTTAAAAATTGTTTTCCAATAAATCAGAACGGGATATTCGGATAATGAAATCTTGCAGACGAGACTGTCTTATTTTATAAAATGACTTACGATAAAACTGTGAGATATAAAGGTGGAAAATGCTCCGGAGAAAAAATGAGTAAAAAAATTATTACTGTAATGGTTGTGACAAACATGAGTAGAAGAACACGAAAATTGATTGTTATTGGAAAATCAAAGAATCCTATGTTTAAGAAAGTGAAAAATTTGTCTGGTGTTTATAAACATAATAAAAAATCGTAAATGATCAGCGATTTGTTTACAAAATTTTCTTGTGATTGGGATAATAAATTAAAAAATCCTCAATAAAAATTTTGTTAATTGTGCATAACTGTCTTGCACATCCAAAGGTTGGGAATTTAAAATCAATTAAATTATGATTCTTGTCCCCAAACTGCACTTCAATTTTGGACACTTTTGGAAACGCTCAAAACTATAGAACTAGGAAAAGAAGCTTATAAATGCATTCCGTATTTTAATTGTAGGAAACCGAATTAATTTTTCGATGAGATTTTCTATATTTCGCTTTTGGCATTATTCAAGCACTGTTCCACAAAACAAGAAAAAACGTTAGGTCCTATTGCTTTTTTTTCGTAATCTTCCGTTTTCCCTATTGTTCCCCGATAACTTGATTAACGCAATGTTAATCGTGTTTTTGATTGGAAATCGTGATAACACGTTGGCAACTACATTATCAGCGTTCCGACAATATTGAATTTAAAAATTAATCTCTTAAATTTCAAAAAAAAAAACCATTTCGAAAGCCTAGTTGAGAGAAGTTTAGTAAAAGCTGTAGTTTAGTAAGTTAGTTCAGTAGTTCAGTAACTTGTCCGATATTCTTACTAGTTCTTGCCCCAAGGCAAGTACGCCAGTGTCGCAAACAATGTTTTTTTGATGTGTAACATCTTCCCGCTCGCTTATGGGGGTAATTTCGTGAAATGGGATGGAAGTGTGTAACAGGAAGCCAGAAAAGCGCGCGATATTTAATTTGACTAATGTGCGCAAAAATTAGACATCATTTGTATTATAAAATGCCATTAAAAAAACTTTGCCCAGCGTGAGGTTCGAACTCGCGATCACCAAATGATTGAATTATGTTTCAAGCACATAATGCACTTCGCTATAAGGGTCAATCAAATAAAATTGTTTTAATTCGTATTATCCGTTCCACCTACTTTGCAATTTTTAAATGATTTATAATTATTAATTATTTCGTGGTGATTTCAGATATCCTGTATTAATCCTAGCCGAATTTTTCTTCCTTTCTAGTGGAAGATCAATTCAATTTGAGCTTTAAATCTACCCTATATGTGAAAAGAATAAGGAATAGAATCACTGCATTGAAAGAATTGTTGATAAGTCAATTTCAGAAAATGTCTTTATTTTTGTTTAAAAACAAAAAACATTTTCTTATCGGTAGCATTAATAGTACCCGTATTCTTCATCGTAGTTATCTGTTTATGATATCTTACTGAAATGCGATCCTGCAAGTGCTTATTTTATTTTTGCTTAGGCTAAAATATTCTGCAAGACTTTCTTTATCGTCTGTTTAAAAATTAACTTCCGTTTTACATTCTTTATGCTTTATCAATAGAAAATAAACGTTAAATTTGCTTTATTAAAATCTAAAACGGCCACAAACATTAGAAAACAAGCAAAACAATTTTTTTTAATTGAAAAATATTGAAAAGCTTTCCCGTAACAAAAATTTTAATTTTCTGGTGATGCTTTAAAGCTGTGATGGTGTGCGTCTAACTTGAGAAAGAATAAAGGCATCATCAAGCTTTAAAATATCGACAGAAAATTGAAATTTTGATGTAGAAAATTTATATCTGTTTGAGCTTTTTAATTTGAAAAACTTGTCTTGCTGTTTTTTAGTTTGGCTTCTGGATCATGAAAAACTGTAAATTTAAAATTAATAATTTATATTATCCAAACAAGCAATTTTCTTATTTATTTGAAGTTATCTATCTGCAACATAACACAATCTTTCACGTCTTTCGTAACGCACCTAGAAAATTCCGCGACCTAGTATGTAAAGTTTTTATGGCGTTAATAGTTAATAAACGAATGTATAACGCTTTTGAAAATGTAGTATCTCACCCTTCCTGCTTTTCTTCCTATTGCTGAGACAAATTAACCCTTTTAATTCTGCTTCAATTAAGAATTCGTCTTGATAACGGATTTCTTGTTTATTTCTCCAAGATTTGTCACTTCCATCAAGCCCCATCACTAACTGAATTGAATGTTTCAACTTCGGTTGTCGCTTCCGACTTAAACCGAATGCCGCCGAAACATTTACAGTCACACCCAGGCGACGCGCATGAATGGATTAACGAGATTCGCACTCGACTTCAAAGTTATCTTACAGATAACATTATTAAATAATTACATGAAATTCCATTGTAGGTGTGTATGTACTAATAATAATTCTTACCCTCAAAAAATACTTGAATTAATTAAAAGTTTAACTTTTTCATTTAAATCATAATCGTACAGCACCACAATTACAGTTGCTCACTAAAATGCCATGCTATCGTTTTGATTACGCTCTATAGCTGCTTTCAAGTTCCGCGCTTACGAAACTTTTCTAACCATTTAGAGCGCACGTTATGTACAAAAGTGTTGATGAGAACGCACCCCAAGTCAAGAGGTGACAAGAACGCGTCCCAAGATGTAATTTTGCATACACTAATATTTTTGTTTAGCGCAAGCGCAACAGAAATATAAAATTGTAATTAATTTATTACAAATAAATTAACGATGACCTAACGATAAACATACGTGACCAATCGTTAGCAGTGCATTTCCTACCTGTTTCCACTTTTATTTCATCGAAATCGTTTAATGGGGAGGCTAACTTACCAAGAAAATTTTTCAAAACTTGAATAATTTTTTTGGATAAAACTAAAAGTGACCTAACGATTCCATATTTTTGTATATCAAAATGTTATATTTTTCTTACATTTGTAAGAAAAATTTCATCACAACTATATTTTTGTTCAGCGCATGCGCAATAGGAATATAAAATTGTAATTAATTAATTGCAAACAAATGAAGGATGACCTAACGATAAATATACGTGACCAATCGTTAGCAGTGCATATCCTACCGGTTTGCACTTTTATTTCATCGAAATCGTTTAATGGGGAAGCTAACTTACCAAGAAAATTTTTCAAAACTTGAATAATTTTTTTGGATTAAACTAAAAGTGACCTAACAATAAAACTGGGTGACCTTTCGATACCTAACGATTCCATATTTTTTTATATCAAAATGTTTCAGATGGGAGGCCAACTTCACGGAGGTTGTAATCGGCACCCATGCCGATTACAAAAGAAATTTATCTCTTTAGACAAAAACAAATCTTCCCACTCAATTTTACTAGAATTATGTAAGATATATATTTGCTAACCTTAAGTTTGTGAAGCTGCTTGCTTGCTGTTTAATCAGCATAAAAATATTACACGAGTGTTGAAACATTCAATGCTGCACCTTACACTTGCACAACATGAATACACGGCCAACAACTAATACTACTAGAACTAAAATGGCCAATTGCAGGGTTATCAATATAAAGGTTGGTACCAACATAACGGTAAACACAAACTAAGATGGTATGATCGGAAGTGTTATTTTTATTTCAGATATTCTTCAGGTTACCCGAATTTCAAATTTAAAAGTTTAGGTTTGTAATAAATAATAATACTTAGTTTACAGTTTACTCTAACTATTGGAATCTCGTTAATCCATTCGCGATAAACACCGAAGAGATAAATTTTGGTTCCATGGTTTTAGTCCAATTAAACATAAAAATTTTATCTGTTAATTTTATGAAAAATTGGAAGAACTGGAAAAAACTAGATAATCCCAAATAAACCTATTTCCGTAATCATTGATACTATTGGCAATCTTATGTTGCTTTTTCTTGTTCGTACCTTGTGCAAATTACTTTGGTTAGTTATTTTATTTATTAAAATCCAAGAAGTCTTGTTTTAGAAGATTTGTTTCCATTTTCAATTTATTTACTCTTCTTTCGTAAGAGCGCCAGCGTAATGAATTTGCAGATGCTGAGATGGACGGCAACAAGCAAATAAGTAAATCCTTTATGCTATTCTTCAACGGAATTATTTATTCGTGGAATATTATTTTCTATAAATAAATAATAATTCTACAAATCACTTGAAGGAAATGGTTGTTTTCAACCTTCTCTCATGTCAAAGCGACATATCCATGTATCTCTAAAGAAATTGATGATTGGCAACAGTAAATACTCATTAGGATCATAAAAATCATTATCAAAGGTTTCGACGACGTATACATCTGTTACAAAAGCAAAAACTAAAAGTTTTCGTAAATTTGTAAGTTTGCGTCTTGAATATGCCTCCATAAACGTTGCGTGAAATGAAAGAAATATCTACATAAATACTATATTATGTATGCCAGTGGCGCAGCCAGGATTTTGTTATGGGGGAGGCTAAGGATGCTAGCGAAGCGAGCTGTCGCGCGCCGCAGGCGAAATTTTTTTCGGAAAAAAGGGCGTGGTCATCTTATTTTCGAGTATAATTATTGTGTTACCACTGTTACCTACCTTAAAGTGAAGTAAGAATTAAAAAACGGCATTTCCGAAATAACTCAGAGCGAAAGATTTATCATTGATTTTTGTTGCCAATCTTCTTATTATAATATACCTTCTGAAACTGATTGCTAATTATCCATAGTAAAGTTATTTTGTATTTGAAATTTCAGTATAAACACTAACAATCCGTTGACCACGCCCCTACCTGCGTCCCCCCGTTGCGCCGAACCACCCCTGTTAGCCCTTAAGTATAACTGGGTCGGCACCACAAAGTAGTGCCCATAGGCGACAATTTAGTATATCCGCCCCTAGAGGTCCGAGGATGCCAGACCTAAATTAACTGGCTTGACTGATTAGCTACCAACAACCTCCGCAGGAGACCGCAGTTCGAAGCTTGGTCGCGCCAACTGCACTGCTGTGATCTAAAAAGTCTAACTTATATCTTGGGGCTATACTCGCCAACACGCATTGGCAAGCGTGGCATTTTAAAGCCTACTAACCTATTAAATAAAAATGAGAGAGGCCTAACATTTAGGAGTGGATGGATACAGGCTAAGAAGAAGAAGAAGTTGCATTTCCCATGCAGTCAAATCTCAAAGGGCAAAACAAAAGGTAATAAGAAGAACGACAAAACCTCTCTCATATGGTACGAAGTCGCTAGTCGCTTTTGAAAGATATTGCAAAAAATAAGCGACGCAGTTCTGTTAGCGCAATCGTCGGTCAACGCCTAATTTTGTCTGTACGTCGACGTATCTGGGTTTAATCTCTTGGATATAGTTCTTGTAGGCTGAAGATCTTGTCAGTACCTTGTGAGGAAGACATGATCAAAAGAGTCAGATATACGACCAAACCTACACTGCGATATAGTAATTCCAACTTCAAAGGAAAACTTGATCCAACCTCCTGAAATAGAGGAAACCCTACATATTACTAAAAATTAAATAAAAATTATTTAAAAGGTTTATTAAAATATATGCGTTTAAACATCATTATCACACATAAAACATAAAAATATAAATAAACCATTAATTATTAATCTAAATTAAAGTGTACACCTTAATTATATTTAATTTTTATGTTTTGATGGAATATCTTGAAGTCGAAATTAGCTCATTAAATAAAAATAAAATATAATTGAGGAAAGTATCATAAATTAATAATGTTTATATAATAAAGATCGTTTTTAAATAATTTTAGTTTTAATTTTTAGAAAAATGTAAGTTGTAATAAATTAATTTAATTAATTCAAGTTGGAAATGAGAAGAAGCATCTTTCCCATCTAACTCATCACATTATCATTGTTCCCATATCATGGAAGAATGCTGTCAATTTTTATTTAACGTTGGAGATTACTCTTAGATTACTCAAGTAAATTGTCTATCCAAGCTAAAACAAATTAAAAACAGTAAATAAAATTAGATGCAAAAAATAGTTGAATAATTATTAAAAAATGATCAAAATAATCTATTTTATAAAAAATCAAAATAGTAAAAAAGCGAGATAAAATGATTATAGTTATTAATTATATAAGGGGATTAAAGAGCCTTTAATCCACGAGAAAAAAATGAGCACTCGAGGCGCAGCCGAGAGTCACATTTTTTCGAGAGGATTATAGGCTTGTAAATTTCCGAATGTAATTCAATATTTTATCCACGATCATGGCCAAAACCACAAGTAAAAATTTTAGTTTTGAGAAACGTCAGATTTGACAAATTGATTTTGACCAATACCTACTGATTTTGAGCTGAAAACTAATCCACTAGTGTATTATGAATTCTAATTTACTAGTATATTAAAAGACCTCTAATCCACGGAAAATGGACGTATTAAACCTTCCTAATATAGTGGTCGTGGATAAAGGTTATTAACAGGGCTCGGAAGTTATAGCACTAAAAAAGTAAACTTTTAGCGCTTTAATATGCACTTAAAAACACAAAAATTAGCGCTATAAATAGCACTAAAAAATTGAAAATTTGCAAAATAAAATAATTGTCAACCAATTTTTTAATTTTTATTTTATAAATGAACTAAATACAGCGAATCTGCTAATTACATTACGATGGGTATGACATAATTTAAAAAATAATCAAATTCCTATTATTTGAAACCTGATCTTAATATTAAAATACATGTTTGTTTTCGTTCGCTTATTTCGTATGCCGCCATTTGGTACACAATTTATTTTTTTTCCATATCATTTTTTTTTAATATATTTAATATTTTATTATATTTTAATAAAATATTTTATTTTAAGTTTTTATCATATTTTTTTATAACATAATTTATTATTTCAAAAATTGTTAGTCAATATTTAAAAAAATTTTTAAAATTTTAAATTTTTAAATTATAACAATTTTCATTTTTATTTTTCTGCTTATTCAAATATTCTAAGTCCAAACCTGTTAAATCTTAATTTAGGTATTTTTCATTGTTTTTTAAATACAATTTTTCTATGTAAGTACGTATTTTTCACTTAAAAGTAAAAGTTTATTATTTTAACATTTTATTTAATTTATTTATTTCAATAACATTTTATTTATTTTATTTATTATATAAAAATATGCCTGGAAATAGCACTTAAAACTCTAAAATAGCAAAATAGCACTAAAAACCGTAAATATGCAAAAATTAGCATTATAAAATTTCGTATATAACATCAGGGAAGTGTGAAACAAATTTGTATCTTACTTTGAATATTGTAAGACTTACCAGAAAATATATGCATTTGCTAGAACTTCCGAGCCCTGGTTATTAACATGTGAAATTATTTTTTTTTTAAATATTTCAGATTAAGCTGTAACTTGGAAAAATTTGCTAAGTGGAGGCCAATCACGGGAAATTCATGGCTTTTTGCCAAAAATGGCCGCATGAGCTGATCGTGCGTAGTTTTGGCTCCGAGTTTAGAGTTTTGTAAATTGATATTGCGACTTTGATTGAGATTGTTTTGGATGAGAATAATTTTGATTGCGATTGATTTGCGAGTTATTTGAATTTTAAAACTTTAAAATTATTTTGGGTTGAATTTGACCACTTGGAGATTTATTATTGAATGAGAATTTTATAAGTGAGTTTTGAAACTGATTAAATGTTATTTTTGGACGAAGTTGATTTTTTTATGGTTATGGTTTATGGTTATGGTTTTTATGGTTTGTGGTTATTTATTTCTTCGTTACCTACAAAAAAGCTTAAGATTATAGAGAGTGGTAAACAAGTACATAGTATTTAGAAAGCCCTTTCTCTTGGCAACTTATATAGACCACAGTTTAAATTTTTGTGTACAATCAGCTACATGGATTGAGATATGAAAACAAAATCGGGTAGCACTACTTATTGCTTTACATAAGTGCGATATTTAAAATAGTGAAATTTTAAAATTATTAAAGGCGTTAAAAATTTCAAATGCTATAAAACGGTTTACCGATATAAATTGAATAGCTGACAGAAAATAAGTCGGCGTCCTTGTACTATCAGAATTCTGCTCGTGATTAAAGCAGTACGTGAAAGAATTAGGTGAAATTCTCTGCAAAAACAAAATATTTTTGTACTAATGGAGATGAAATATTTCGTAGACCAACGAGACAAAAACTAATAATCATTTTAAAACAAATTAGGCATGAAGATCGATATTTTGTTTAGTTATAAACAAAATTTTACCGTCGAAGAAAAATTAAAGAAGTAAAACGATTGCCCATAGCTCTAAAAAAGCAGCAGAAGGAATCCCAAGAGTTTAAAAAAGCCATTATCCAGCATTTGTGATGGTTTGGTGGAGTGTACCATACAAAAGAGTTATACAAGTTCACTTTTGTGAAAAAAGCATTAAAACATCAGCACAAGTTTAGCCAGAAATGTTAAAAGTTGTTAAATCGCTCAATAACTGCTTCTTGTAAGGAAATCATTAAGTATTTCAACAGGACTCCGCACCAGCACATAAATCTGCGAAGGCAATTCAAAGGTGGCTAGCAGAAAACGTATGTGAGTTTATTGAAGCAGAACGATGGCCTTCTGGAAGTCCTGATCTAAATCCTTTGAATTATAAATTGTGGTCAGTTCTTCAAAATATGGCTAGAGTAAGCCTTACAAAAATATCAAGCTTTTGAAATGGGATTTCGTGAAATCCTTTAGTGTTAGCCTTTAAAGTCGTGCATGCAGCAATAGGCGATTGGCCGCGGCGTTATAAGGCTCATGCAAAGACTAAAGGAGGGCATTTTAAATGAATATATTTTTATATTATATTACCTAATAAAATAGTATATATAATATAATAGATTTATGGGAACAGTCACTTAACCCTCACCACGATTTTCAAAATTTCTACTGCACCATAGGAAAGAGAACACTTTTCTATGCATATTAGAACAAAAATTTCGGAGTTTTATGCATTAGTTCTCGAAAAAATCGAATTTATAGATGTAAAATTTACATGTACTTTAGATACACCTTTTAACACGGCTGTATGATTAGCCGTTGTTGCAAAACAAAAATTACGCAAAACAATTTAAAAACATCCCTAAAGAATATCAGAACTCGCTAAGGGTGGAACTCGAAGCCATAGAACTCGTCCGGGTGTCGACCGCGACTGACAACAACATTAAGAGTATATCAAAGCACACGCACCGTCAACAAAATGAAGAGCAGGGGCTCGACGTGCTAGTTTATCGCGACGCGACTTGTTGCAACAGCAACCCTGTTGCAACCCAGCAACCCTGTTGCAACAAGTCGCGTCGCGATAAACTAGCACGTCGAGCCCCTGCTCTTCATTTTGTTGACGGTGCGTGTGCTTATCGGGTTACAACTACCTGCTTTTAATAACTTTAAAATGCCGTTTTTTCGAAAACGAATGCATGGACCTCCGAAATTTTTGTTGCACTATACTCAGAAAATTGTCATCTTTCTTATAGTGCAGTTGAAATTCTGAAATTCCTGGTGAGGGTTAAGTGACTGTACCCGAATTTATTATTTTAAAACATTATAAATTTATTTAATATTGGGTAACAGAACTCATGTCCCGCTTAGGTATACCAATGTCAGGCATACTGCAAAAGTAGTTTATATGCATGACAATAGTAGCACGAGGTGATGAAGTATTCTGAAAGTTTTAGAAGCATTATATCATACTTACATAAAATTTAAAAATTATTAAATTTGCAAATATGATTAATTAGTGCTAAAGATTTTAATTGGCAATAAAGCATTTAGATTAGATGTCGGCAACCTATCACGCGCGGGTCTTCAAATGACCCAATAAATTGCAATAAATAAATTATTTATTGGAAATAAAATATAATATAAAAAATTAATAGTAAATGAGATTATTTCAAGATAGGTGAACTGAAAAGTAAGGATGTATTGAAAATAAAGACTAAATTAAAATACCTATTATCCCGATCGAAGCTTAATAGTTACATTTTGACTTCCGGACTAAAGAGTTGCCGATGCCTGATTTGGATAGTTATCTTTTCATCAGTGGCTTAACTGGCAATTGCGACTAGATCTCCCGCAATAGTATGTTTTTTTGAAGCGTTAGCATTTTTAAATCTTTCACTAGGGTTTAGATTTAATAATGGAAGTAATGATAATTGTGACGCGCAAGTTTAGATTAACGAGGTGTAGAGTTAAAAAGAAGTTAAACAAAAATTGAAATAAAAAAAAAGTCCTGAATGATTACAATAGGATTTTCAATAAAAAATGTAAATCATGTAATTTAGCTCTTAACTGCAAAGTGACACTTTGCACCTTTGACCGTTTTTATTCAAAATGAGAAATTTTAATATCTAATATAGATATACGATACATTATGTTAAAATGATTGTGTTTTTAGAAGAACCTAAATTTTATTAATAGTTAGGTACTCATTATTCTAAAATTCAAGATATTTAATTTGAAAATTGCTGAAAGTTTACCCTACATAGTGGAATTGTGTTTAATACACATAGAGCTGTTAAAAAAATTTCGTTACTAAATTAATATTTAAATACAACATAATTACCCAATTATAAAAGTTTTATAATAGACTTCTAAACATTTAATTTCAACTCGAGATCCTCGATAATTTGTGACATTTTCTTAAAAGATGTTTTATTAGGGGCTTAAGTCATGTCTTAAACGTACGTTAATTCATAGTTTTGACATCAAATTTTTAACTTCATCCGGTAATTTTGGTTAGAATAGAAAAAAGAAAATTGTTATAGACACGCACCATTTTGTACGATGAATTAATTTTAAAAGGTGTAATTTTAAAAGAAGCTCTTAATATTTTGAAATTATAAAAAGATCGCTATGAAGTAAAAGTAAAAAAGCCATTGCTTCCAAGATGTATGAAAATTTAATGTTTATTAAGTAATATTTTCACACAATCCATTTATAAAACAAATTAACTAAACGTTGGTGCTAATTGTTTGGGTTGTATATTTATGCAAATAATGCCGTTTCTTCTCTCGAGATGGTTTTGTTTCCGTGTCAGTAAATGTGAATATTAAACTCTTTAAATGCTTGATAACTAAAGTATATTACCGTTTTGGAATAATTAACTTTTTGCTTAAGGAATTATATTTCCACGAATGTGTTAAGAACAATAGATGATATTAAGGTAAGCAGATGTAAATATTCATGTATTGGTAGAACAATAGCACCGATTAGCGTAACGTGTTCTATTTGATTCAATTAGAAAGTATACCATGCTTAGATTTCTTACTGGATAACACACTAAGTTTCATTTATGAAAATAATTTTTATAATTGGGAAAGTTGCAATTTTGCATAATATACGGCAGTGGCGGATCGAGGTAAGTTATAAGCATTCCCCAATCTGGTTTAATCGGCAGTGGGGTCTAATTCCTAAATCGTTTTCTTAGTAAAAGATGATAATTATCTTGCAGTAAACAGAAAAAGTTGAAGGGAATGAATATGATTAAACATTAGAATTAAGTACAAAACCAGGTCCATTTAAAACACATTTTTCAAAATTTACCAAAATAATTTTAGTTCGTGAAACTTCTTCACTTTAAATGTAGCGCTCGATTGGTCCTAGTGAGTAAGGAAGTGTAAAATCTGAAGTATTATAATAAAATTTACATAGTACTCCTTATACAAGATTTTATTAAAAAATATTTTAGAGATTAATATAATATATTTTGTAAAAGTAATTATTGTTGTCATTAATCCAGCACAGCTATCCAAAAAATTTGTTGTAGGAAACTTAGACCTTCGGTCTGACACTAAAATAAAGGGTTTAAGCAAAAAAATTATTTCCGAGTTATTTCCACGCAAACCTTTTTTTCACCACGTAAATTGCTGAGTTTGGAAAGTAATAAAAAGCACAAACTGCATTTTCTTATCATAGTAGTAGAATACAATAAATAAGCTTTGTATAATTAATTGTAGAAATGAATTTAAAAATAAAAATTCCAAGTAAATTTTGTGGTATTAATTCTAAAATATAATATTTAACAAAAACGAAATAAAATATATCACATTTTACACTACCGATAGGTGGCGCTGTACTAAAACAATATGTCTGACTTATGCAGTATTGGAAATCGTATTTTAAATCAATTTAGTTTACATTAGTAAATTTTATAATTTAAAAAATATTTAATGGTAAATATATAAAGAAAAACTTAACAAAAGATTGAAATTCGCTTAATTCAAAATTTATTCAATGTAGGTAACTAACTGTTAAATTTCCTCTTAGAAAAAATGTCTACTGAAAATGCATCATTATTACTTTTATTAGCAAAAATATTTTATTATTTAGATGCTCTGCCGTCTTCTAAATGTATCAATGAGGGAGAAGTAGTTTTAAATGCCAAACACCTCATTACTTGTGCGGAATTAAACACTAAGATGCCGATGCTATCGATATATTTGCTTTGTGCTTGCAGACCACTGATTTAATGAAAAAACCTCATGAAATTCAATGTTCTTTTTTAATAATGGAGGTAATTGAAAAAACTGGAAATTCTGGTCGCTGTAAGCACATTTCTGCTGTATTACTAGCATCATACCTACTATTTTTGCGCGGAAACTTATGAAAACTTAAAATTTTTGTTTGGCCCGTCCAGTTTTGACATTCGTAAACACTACAATTCATATTATTAATTTTATTTTTCAGGATTTTATCCCTATTACTTAAAAACACTCAAAGCGAAAAAGACGTCGATTACTGCCTATGCTAGTTGCCGCTAAGAACACTACGTGTCGCTTCACATTTTGTAAAACGCGAATAATATAAGGCTTTATAAAATTTTACAATTATTTTCCTTTTTCAGTTGCATTTAACTAGAAAAAACCGATAAAGTAATACGAAACAAAAAGTTTTATTAAATCTCAAATCTGCAAATTTTTTAAAATTATTTAATTTAATATACGTAAAGTTTATATATTTATTACATATTTTCTATAAAATTTAGAAACACATAGATCAAAATAAAACTCCAACGTCTAAAATATTATTAATAATTAAAATTTTTTATTATATTAAATATACAACATACTACATTATTATTACTTCTAAACAGAGTTACCCCTAAGTTACCCCTAAACAATTTTGATTTTTCATTGAAATTTTTTAACAATACTTTATGTAAATGCGTAACTACATAAAAGCAAAAAATCACATTATCTCTTAAAGAATTTGAACTTTTTTTTATGTAAGTGTGATTAAACTTATAGACGGTAGTTTATGTGAATTAACATATATGAATGCTTTGATGCAATATAAAATTTTGCGAATATTATAGATAAAAAAAGTAATCTATTTGTGCTGATATAGATTTAGTGAAAGATCATTTATTAAATAAAATTTTGAATCAAGTAAATTTTTAAATTTGTTATTTATTCTTTAAATTTTAGAGAAATTAAAATTTAATATAACAACAGAAATAACATAAAAATAATAATAAATCGGGTACTTGTTAAAGAGGTAAAATTAAAAAAAAAAAAATTAAACTCTTAATTGTGTAACGAACTTTTGTTCTCGCAAATGTTTTAAGTGTTTCCTTATTTTCACCGATCTTGTGCATTTAATTTCTAGAACCCACTTATCATCAAAGTTATTTGGATGGGAGCATGAATTTAAAACAAAATTGATAACTGTTGATATTGTTGAATTGAATAATTTTGCATTTTGGTTTTACAGTGAAGGGCTGTACTTTTCACGAATATTTATCCACTGTGTGTATTTACGATAAATATTAGGCAAATCTGCTAGTACATTTTATTTCAATTTTGTCTTGAGATTCTATAAAAATTTTCATTTCTTTTAGCGCTTACAATGCTTTTAATACTATTTGTATTTATTGTATGTTGTATTTTTTATTGATGTGATGTTGGTATCTTTGTTTTTAATGGTCATTTGGCTACCTTGATTAATGCCGTCGCAAATTTTATCAGTCTTTGGTGAATCTGAATTTTAGAACACCAAAAATTTTTTTTTAGAAAATTTTGCATCCAGGTGACTTTCGTTGGGTGTCACATAAATGGTTACATATTTTTTGGTCGGATGGGTGGACTGGATGATGTTGGGTTGAATTCATAGTACTTGGAGAAAGCCTTATTGCCCTGTTTGGGGTAATCTATTTACTTTGGACGTCAGGGTTCTTATTCCAAAGTATTACCTTTTTAAAAATTTGTAATATGTATGATCTCAATGGGTGTTTGTAATTACAAAGATTTGCAAGGCTACAGATTTACGACACATTTATTGGGTAATGATCTTTATTTAATCACTTTTTGTTTTAATGATGTTTTTAATGTTTTAATGATTTTTATTCGAAGTTCTATCATGAAGCATGACAAGAAAAAACAACATTTAAATTCTTATAGAATGAACAATAATTGATCCATGTGATGAAAGGTGTAGATGGTAAGATCATTATTACCGTATTGCGGGGCAGAATGTTTTTGAATTGAAGGATTTACTTACTTATATAATAAATTGTTGCCTTGCTAGTCAATTTGAGGTAATCATGAATTCAACCCCCTGTTAAAATTACATTCTGTATATTGCCATGCTCTCAGCGATCCAAAATATAAAAATTCATCTACGCAAAAAACGCCTCGCTTGAGTACACACATCTTTTAAGCACGAGACTCTTTTTATAAAGAAATTGTAAATATTATTATAATTTTCGTTATTGAATTTATCATTTATTTTTATTTTTATTTAAAATGTGCTTAATAAGTTTGTTATGTTACCTTATGTGGTCTCGTTAAATTTTCTGCGTGCGTCGTTGAATTGCTTATCAGATTAATGCGTCGTGGTTCAACTGTACAAATAACCAAACATGTTCAATTTCTTTAAATTTTATTATTTTGTTACACTTTTTAAATAATCAAACAACTCTTTAACTCAATCTAAATCACTTTAATATCAAAAATACCTTAAAGAATAATCAAATCAATAAAAAAACGAAGTGAACATAAGTCCGTTCTCCGTCACGCTCTCCGGCTCAAGGCGCTATTCTTACCTTGTCAGTTACCAACATTGTAATCCAAAATAAATAATTTACAAAATTTTATCTAAATTACAAACTAAAACAAAATAAACTTTAAAATAAATTTTAACATAAATAAAACAGAATTTTACGTTTTAAAACACAATATATGCCATTTATAGTCGTTGGTACCAAATCTATTTCTAAATCTGGTCTGCTCAATTGGTTGGTAAAAATCCAATTTATTTGTTAGTCGAGCGGTCAAGAGCTTACTACATAGGTGCGATAGAAGGCTCATTGGTCAATAATTTTTAATTTTTTTTGTAATAGAATAATTACTACTGCGCTTTTTCAGTTTAATATTGATTCTTGCTCTAGGCATCGATGAAAGGGCAGTTTAATGATCTTTATCATTAGACATATTCCACCCTAATGGTAGTATTTCAGCGGTTGTTTGATCTTCTCTGGGTGACCGTCCGTTCTTCATATAATGTTTAAGTGCCGTTTGAATTGCATTTGTTATTACTTTTATTAGGTTTATTGTCATTTGGCTCCTTAATTCTTGAAGAGTATAAGTCTCCGTAAAAATCTTCAATTGTTGTTATAGTTGTGTTTCGTCTGTCACTACTTGGCTTTCGCTAGTTCTGATGCAATACATACGTTGGCTGCTGGTGGCTGTCTACTTTCCTTTATCCTTTTTTTCTTACTTTTATTATTTTCAATTTTTTTTCGATTAATTTACTATTCTAATTTCTTATGTCTTTTCTGATACATGATTTTATAGTTGTATTTATGGTTCTATAATCCATCTAATTTCTTTTAAATTTTTTTTTCTTCTATCAGTTAGATAAAACAATCTAACTGATTTTCTTGTTCTTTATTTTTGTTTTCATGCTTTTCCTTTAAGTTTATTTTCTTTACTGCTGTTTCTTTATTTCTTGATGGGCATGAACCTTTCTGAATAAATTTTCTTCTTTCTATCTTGGTTTTATTTTGTATTGCTTTTCTAGTCAATTTGTGGTCACTGAAATTTATTTAAGACATATACGGAGGCGGATCAATTAGTCCGTGACTTTTTGAATGAAACACAGGTTTTTGGATAAAAACTCATTTCATTTTTCGACATAATCTTTATTGAGCTATATACACTTTGCCCAACGTTTTTCCAATTTTTTTATCCCTTCCAAAAAATTAGGTTTGTTGAGATCATAAAAATATATATTTGTTTGTGAGATGATTTCATCGTTGAAGTCAAATTTTTTTCCGCCGAGTCATTTCTTCAGGTTTGGAAACAAGAAATAGTCACTTGTGGCTAAAACCGGAGAATAGGGCGTATGAGAGAGCAATTCGTAGCCTAATTAATGGATTTTTGCCATGGAAACTGCACATGTGTGCAGCCTTGCATTGTCCTGGTGGAAAAGATTTTTTTCTTGGCCAAATACGGTGTTTTTTTTAAATCCTCATTAAATCGATTCTATAAGTTGGCATAATATTGGTTATTGATTGTTTTATCCTTTTGAAGTTGATCAACGTGGAATTCCAAAAAAACCGGTCGCCATGAGTTTATTGGCTGACAAACCCACCTTGGCATTTTTTGGCGCCGATTCACTCCGATAAACCTCCTGTTTTGACTGCTGTTTGGTCTCTGGTGTGTTGTGGTGGATCAACGTTTCGTTCACGATTACAAAACGGTAAAAAAACAGGTTCATATTGCGGTTAAACAACGCCATACACTCCTGCAAAGTTTCACAAGTTTGCGTTTTCTCCTCAAATCACGCGGTAGTCTGTCTATCAATGGCTGTCAAACAAAAACTAAATGACGCAGCTTGTTCAAATTTTGGCAGATGTCAATTGAAAGGATGCCAGTTAACAGAAGCAGTGTTGCCCTTTCAGTTAAAAGACGGAAAATTCAAAAAGTCACGGACTTATTGATCCACCTTTGTACCTTATATTTTTTCTACTAACGCCCGGTTTCATAAAACTTTTAACAAGCCGTTAAAGTTAACAGCTGATTTCTATTGGCTTGTTAGCATTAAGAGATCATTTCTATTGGTTAGTTAAATTTAACGGCTTGTTAAAAGTTTTATGAAACCGAACATTAGAGTGCCGTCTGTCTACTCATACGAGGTAGGCTACCGTAACGTTGTACTCGTCTGTGTTTTTCAAAAGTCGTATTAATGTTGCTGTGTCCCGAATATTGAACTATTGTCTCATCAGATTTTTCAGTCAGGATTGCCTCTTTCTTCCGAAACCACGTTTACATTTGTTACGATCTTATATTATAAAATCTATTTCATTCTTTATCTTCCCATCGGTATTTCTTTGTCTTTCCATTTAGTGATTTTTTGAAATAGGAATTCATGCAGTATAACTTTTCATACTGTGAGTAATTTAGCAATGTTTCTCTACGACTGTTTCTTTCTCCAACACCGAATGAACCAATGTTCTTCACGTCTTGAAATTTTTTCCCTAATTAGGCAAAAATGAGATTTTTCAGATGTTTGAGAAATTTGAGAAATTAATAAAATTAAGAGCTCATCGATGGATGAATGGATGGATGTGCATTTTTACAAGAACATTTAACAATAAATAATAATCCGAATTTCTAGCCGTCATCTTGGATTTTTAGTAAAATCCCCTTAGTGCCAAAATGATAATTTTTAATAATGACAAATTGAAAATCCGTTAAGTTAGGTAATAATGATTAGAAAAAAAATATTAAAATTTTATTTATATAAATTTATATTTACTGATCGTAAAAACAAAATTTTTATTATAAATGAATTATGTTAATTGTGTTAAATCTCAAAACTAAAGACCAGATTTATACTCCAAGCAATTACTGTTGAATGTTCCAAATTATTTTCTAATTACTTCATTAAAATAAAGAAATAAAATTTTGATATTATTATACCATAATTCTTAGTTTTGTAATAGTTGCATGCAAAAGCATTGCCAAATTGAGATTTAGTATCTATTTTGTCTTGTTATGGTATATGCATTTAAATAAAAAAGATGTAGGTATAAAAACTAAGATTTTTATCAATTTAAATTTGCTAATTTTATACTAAGAAAATGCATGCAGCTAAATTTTAGTGCACCTATTTAGTAAATAAGATCTATTATCGTTTCTACAACATTCACATATAATAATATATAACTTACGGCAAAGATTGTGCATTTTCAAACTTCACCTGCTAATCCAATTTAGGTTGTGCGATAAAAAGATTAATATTTCACCTGCTTATTGTTTTGTATTCCTAGCGAAAGCGTATAAATAAAAAAATAGTACAAAAATCAAAAACGCACCTAATCAAAATTTATTATTAAAATTTTCAATAGAACGAGAAGTTACGTAGTACGAGCGTGCAGGCTCTGTCTTTAACTTTAGTGTCGCTTTTTAAATATACATTATTCATTTTTCAAAGCAGCAGGAACAATGTCACCATGACATAGGTCTGTCGGGAAATACTTACCTACCCACAAAAACGAATATTTTACAAATGAATATATTCATTAATAATTCTATACCTATCATTACACTTAATTCTTAATTTTCGACAAACGTTACGGATTAATAAGAGGGGCATAAAATTTAGAAGTTGTTACAGATATTATTAGCGTGCTCACTTACCGTTAATAAAAACCTTGCGTATTTCTTTATAATATGCATATACATATAGCTACTATTACACATAATTATATCTTTATGTAAATGGTTAAGGTTTATAGATATTTAATAAATTAATACACATTTTATTAAATTAATCCTTCGATTAGAACAACATTAAGAATTTACTGTAAAAAAATTAAATACGATACTGCTTAAAACTCAGTAGGGAGTGTAGAGTGTGTATCTGATCTTTCGCTTCGTTGAACGATCTGTCGCCTTAACTTTGCTACTGTTCTACTAAAATTTTTTCAATTTACATTCCTCAAACGCGGTTTCATTATAAAACAAGTTTAAGATCACATTAAACTTATTCAATATTCTTCTGACAAGTTATCAGTTCTAGTGGAAAAATTTATCATGTAACCACAAGCTTACTAACTAACGACGCATATTAAACAAGATAAAATTGGCTTTTTTAATATGGGAGACGTTGATTATAACGATTCTTTACAACATACTCTAATCACTGTTAGTAATCCGAGATTAATCCTTGTATTATTTTATACCTACAGGTTCAGGGTTTAACAAAAATTGACCGATATTAATTTAAGAACACATTCTTTTTAATAAAAGAAGAGTTGATAAATTTTGTTTCTCATAATTCTGTCAATCTTATTAAGAAAGACGTTTTTGTCAGAGAATTTATTACTCCTTTCATTAAACCCATTTCTAATCTGATAAAAAATATCAAATTGCCGAAAAAGATCACAATTATCGTTTCAGTTTCTTAATTTAAGAAAACTAGCTTCTGGTTTTATAGTTTACAGTTCTAACAAATAGTCATCAAAAAATTCTGTCCATTCTTTCAAATCAAAACTGGCTATTATGAAAATAAAAGATTTGAAAAGTAGCCTGATAAAATTTTTATTAATTTTAATTAAATTGAATTATGTGCAAATTTGAATGACAAACTACGAGTTTAGAAATTAATTGAAAGTCGATAAACGAAATAATACAAATTTTTACGGTGTTTTACGCTATTTACCTTACACCATCGTTAATGCTTATTGACTAGGTGTGAAAAGTATTGACTCTAATTATTGATGAAGTTTGTATTGATGCAGCGTTGACAATAGAAGTATTATTGACAATATGGTGTAAGGTGCTTATTAAATGTTCCATTTCATGTCCATGAAAGGAAATGAAGAGGGATATAGAAATTAAGTTTGACGGTTAAATATTAAAAGAAATTGCAGTTGATCTAAAATTCCATCAGTTTTTTCAAATTTTTGTATTATTAATTTAAAATTTGCAAGATTTTACTCAAATTTGAAAATTGGCTCAAAATTAGCAACGTATTAAAATTACAAAGGACTTACCAGTCTTGAAATGAAAATTGATTTTTAATCAATAGATACGTGGTTTAAGTAGTGTAACTCATGTACTCATATCAAATTTTTTAGCATAAACCAAAAAATGCACAAAACACTTTTTCGAAACTAAAACGTTTAAGTTATCACAACATATAAGAACACCGTATGTATATTATCGCGATAATATACGATAATATAATAATATTATCGCAATAATATACATACGGTGTAGGGTAGGGGTGTGTAAGAGTGCGCAGCGTACAAGAGTGCGCAATGGCATTAACCGATCAGGGGACAGACATCCGCGTCCGTCTTTAATTGTCTACTGTTCTAAGACAAGTTTCATATGTGGCTACCAAAACATTTAAGTTTTTATTGAATTTTGAAAGATTTATTCAATAAAATCTGTTTTTCCTTACTTTGATGTATTTTCTGAAGATTTTCAACCGTCAATTGCGAAAAAATTTGTTAAGATAAGGCTTATTGGTGATTTCTCAAGTCATTTAGTTAGTCTTCGAAATACTTGCCGACTGACACATTTGTCTGACGTTTCTCATAAATAGCGTGATAATCACAGAAAAATAATTAGTCCGATGCGTTCAAGAGAGCTCAGTACCAATGCGGACAAGAATACGCGGGCACTTTTGCATAGTATGGATAGTATAAGCTATACTGCGAATATTTTACACAGTTTGCGTTCTACAATGATCATATAACAATATTCTAGGTATAAATTGACGGATAAGTTATCCATCCAAAATTGGGTAGATATACTTGGAAGAAATTTATTCTTGTTTTCTATTGGTCAAATCTAATGTAAACAATAATTTATTTTCATGTTAGATATTAACATATTAACAAAAAGACGACGAAATTGTTGAAGATGTTTTGTTACGTCGACATTCTCAACTATGTTGAATATAATAATTTGGAGATCAGAATAATCAACTACAAATTCAATTTTAAAATTTTTTAATTTAAGTTATACAGAACCGGCATAGCAAATTAATTTTGTGTTTTTGGAAAACACTTTTTTAAAGTAACATTTTAATTTAAGGTTAAATTAATGTCAAATGATGGAAATAAATATGTCAAACGACCTAAAAGAGGTGCGCAGGAACTACTTTTCAGGAATAGTAATACTAAACGTATACGAGCATTTCAAAACGCGATGACTTTTATACTTGGAATAAATCATGGAATAAGTTATACGGAGTATACTTATTCGGGACTTTTTACTTTTATTGTAGAACTGGTCCTAAATGTGATCATTGTAAGTGACGCTTACTGCGCAATCTTGCACGCCTGCATGCGCATTCTTGTCCACTACGTAGTACAAGAGTGCGCAAAAAAATGCCGTGCAATTTTTTTTATTTATTTCTCTAAAGTCTATTGTTCGTTAAGTTTTTAATAGTTTTTCTGTAGCCTGATACCTAAGAAGTTAATATATGATAATAACTTTAACTTGATGTGTTTTACTTTATTTCTATGACATCAAATCGTGAAAGTGCGCACTCCTACACACCCCTTCTCTATTTATATATTGTAATAACTTAAACATTTTAGTTTCGAAAAAGTGTTTTGTGCATTTTTTGATTTATGCTAAAAAATTTGATATGAAATTGATTTTTGATAGTAATAAGGGCGCGAGGTCATAGATGCTAATAAAATTTTGAAATTTAAATCTTAAAATTACTTCAAATACATCTAAAATCCAGTTTTCGGGTTCGGGTCTACTTTGATTGATTAAATAGATTAACTTTGGTTTCAGACATTGCGGATAAACAAAATTTGTCAAATTAGGTCAAAAATTACTTTACTTATAGGGTTTTTAAGAATTTTGTGGATTTTCACCCTATTTTTGTAATTTATTTCATCATTTATTCATTCTATACATAATAATTCGATGGTACATATTAATAAGAATTGAAATGTTATGTTTTTTCCTTATGCTTTTGAAAAATGTTATGGTTCGTTATTAAATCAAAAATTGTCACCCAACACTACATCAAAATTCAAAATCTTGCGAATTGGCATTGATTACAATGCTTTCATTAATAATACCTACCTATTACAGAAGTAAGATTACAATATGACTTTTGGAAAAAATCTCCTAATGCTAATAAATAGCCAGTGACCATGCTAAAATAACACCATCTTCTTACTAAAAGAAACGATCAAGATCGGATCCACGTCCAAACAACTTTTTCGCCTTGGTTCATGTTCATGAGTTGAAGATATCATCCAACTCACATGCCATCCCAGTCGAATATCTGCACCTTCAGCTGCAAGAAACGGAATTTTTCCACGAAATTTCCTAAATCACACGTCACCAATTAACCAAGAGTACAACAATCCAAAACGTTATCATCCAATTACAGTTGTTTAACGACAATCTGTAATATTAACAAAAAATACCATCTGAAGATTACAAATACGACATTACTAAAAATCATAAGATCCAAAAAAATACGAACACCAAAGAAAAAAGCTGAAAAATTAATTATTAAAATTTTGTTGTGGAAACGTAAAAGTGTAATTTTAAAACATTTGCATACTATTTTAAACGAAGGGTTAGAATTACCCACACAAAATCTCAATAACGTATTGACTGAACAATTTGCAGCTTCTCAATGTTAAAGCAAAATTGCACAATTTAATTAAAGTCCTTTGAAATAAAAATAAAATTTTACATAATTATCATAATCACAGTTTTATTAGATATAAACGTCTCAGTAATGCCATTTGATATTTAGGGCAAGATAGAGCAATTATTAAAAAAAATATTACTGTAAAATAGGGTGACTTTGATCAATTTAATTTGTATTTCGCATATATTAGATCTGATTATTTATAACTTAACTAAAAAATACCAAATGATTGGTGATGGCATGCAGAGACGATTTTATGTTAAAGAGAAATTAATTTTTTGTAATACGCGCAGTAGAAAAATAAAAACTTGCTGATCAACTTTACACCTCAAGTAGGGCTACTTGGAACACCTCCCTGGAAATACGTTTAAAACGCAGAGAACCTATCTAGAGTGATTACTTTCTCATCATGTTAAAATCGGTGTTGTAGTTTTTGAGTTATAACAGATATTGTTTTGGGGGTTAGGTTACATCTAGTTGGTTTTGTGAGTAATGCTTATAATTCCTAGTTCCGAGTTTTCTCTTATAGACTCGGACCATCTGAAGTCAAAAATCGCCAAAATGAGCTCAAAGTAACCAAAAAACTATTGAATATACGATGAGGGGTCACTTTGATCATTTTATCAAAGTCGCCCCTTAGTTGTGATCCCTCGACGGTTTAACAAGATTTTTAAACTCATGATAGTTTTTCTTGTAATGCTTATTTGAGGTTATATGTTCTCAAGACATGCCTGATTAACAATATATAATTAAAAAATACTATAAATTATCAGTAACCTTTGCACATTTGAAGTTATAACTACTAAAAAACTCTTCTTCAGCTGATAACCGGCGTTTTTCTTTAATTTATTGCACCTTACTTTATAACAAAACTATTTTTACAATGATTTTAAGATCTGTAGGCGTGGACGATGACCAACAGTGTGGTATAAGGCTTGAGTCGACCTGCTACGGAGCGGGAGACCGCGGTTCAATGCTTGATCACGCCGACTGCACTGTTGTAATCTAAAGCTCAAGTTCGATCTATGGGCTATAAACTCGCCAACACGCTTGGCAAGCGCGGCGTTTTAACTGCCAAAACCTCCTTTAAAAACCCTTTATTGAAGAGAAAAAGAAGAAACCTATGTTCAGGAGCGGACGAATAACGGGTGAAGAAGAAGAAGAAAAAGAGAAAGACGTGAACGTAATTAATGCAATTGAAGCGATACTTTTAAAATGTACCAGTGCGCCGCTTGCGCGGTTGCAGTTTGCGGTGGGGGCAGTTATCAAAGCCGCCTCAATTTACGATACAAACTATTTCTTTTTTGTTGTTTTTCTTAGATTCGTTTCTGAGAAGACTAATATCCAAAACTACATGAAATTCCATCTTTCAAGCCTGTCTGTATTTTGGTATTCTGCTGTATCCAGAACAGGACAACATCCAAGGGTCCAAGGACTAATTGATTAGTAGCCTACAAGAAAATTATCTTATAAATAAGAATGCAAAATCCTTTTAAAGCATTAAAATGTATTGAAATTCATTTTCTTAATTATTGGGGTAAATATTAACAAGTAAAATAAATAAAGCAAGTTTATTTCTCCAAGTCTAATTTTATTTTACTAATTTAACCTATTACAATGTAGTTTGAAAAACCATCTAAGGTTTTTGATGCATTTTTCTTTAAATTTGATTTTCTATTTACCTTACAAAAAAGTTAATGGTAATAATTATTGGTAAAAAAAAAATTTATGAAACTGTCATATCTAGAAGACCTTACCGAAAAATCTTAATATACTATATACTATATACTATTATATAATATAATATACTATACTAGTGCATATTAGGAATGCACACTGTCTAGGATAATATAAATCTGTACAAACTTTTCAAAGACATAATAAAAAGATAAAAACAAAAGGTCAGATACCATTCGAAAATAGAAAAAAGATCAAACATTGCAATGACTTGGGGGTAGAAGAAAATAGAAGGAGTGGAATTGCATCAGAGCAGATAAAAAGTTAAGTTATTCCAAAAATAAATAGGTTAAGTGTTATCGATAAAAATAAAATTTATAAGTAATCCACCAAACGGAACATGGGTTCGATTTTGAAAAATTGTTCAAAAGCTGAGCTCAATAACTCGGTATAATACCGAACTTATATTTTGATTATTAAGCTGCGTGTAATAAGCGACCTTCAATTTTTAATTTTAATTTTATAATAATTTTATCGTGTTATCTTGTGGTACGTTCAAACTTTTAGCAAATTGAAATTCAACTGCTATGGTAGAATTTTTCACTCATCTTCAGGCATTTTATGAAAATTTAACAATTTGCTAAATTTGTAACGTAAGATTTTTGGCTGAAAGAATACATGCTTTTAATCCTGAAGAAATCATGAGCGATGGCGAAACGTCTACAAGATTAATATAACTGCTGAATTGCTTAGTGCCCAATAATCTGACCGTTGTTCATCAGAATATGAAAAAAAGCATAACAAATTCAATTTATAAGTCCAACTCATCGGTGGCAAGGGTTCTTTCTATTGAAAAAGGCTTCTCCCAAACTAATTTTTTTATCTACATCTTATCAAAAAACTTAAATGCTAACTAAAAATTATTGATCCTTAATGTAAAACTTTGACCATGACATCTATTTCATTTTGCATACAACCGAAAATGTAGAAGCAAAACGCATAAGCAAAATCTCAAATTAAACGCTGTGTCGGCCTTAATAGCTTGTTAATAAGAAAGAGAAGGCATTCAAAAACAATAACCGTTGCACATACTATTGTAGAAACATCAATCTTCTTCTATCAAAATTCACCTGCTTGAATGCGTCATAATCAAAGGAAGTGTAAGTATATCGGTCGGTTCTGTTTAACATTTTTTATGCAGGTGTACACGTTCAACTTCCAGGTGAGTCGATCGTGATCGCGACCCGCTAATTTCTAAGGAGGTGAAAATAGCAGACCGATTATCATATCGTTTCGGTCGGTAAAATCCTTTAAGTCCAGATTATATACCCTCAGGTTTAAAGTCAACACCGTAGCTCCTTTGTAATTTATTGTCTTTAAATGTTACAAGTATTATAATTTTATAATTTAAAACTTGTTAGCGCTCGAGGAAGCTTAATTACGCCTTGACTAATTAATGATTACCTATTATCGATAGTTATTGTTGTAATCTTTATTGTAAAGTAATAAACTTAAAAATTTCAGTTGAGTTATATTATGTAAATGTGGTTCACGCGATAAAGGATTTGGTGTAAAATAACTTATTCTCACGACATTATAATTTCATTTTTTTTAAGATTACCTTTATATTGAAATGAGACCTTGGCAAACCATACGTTAATTAAATATCTTTTCGAAATAGTTTTTTTTTGCTATAATCCTTTTAAGTTTCATCCGGCGCTATTAATCAAGTGTTACCCAAAAATTAATAATAAAAATATCAATTAACAGTTTGAATAGCCCAAAATTAGCCGACATGGTGAAAAGCAAACCTAGTACCTATACCCTGGTTTGTGTATCTATGATTTCCATCTCGTTGCATCCAACGTGCATATCATTAACAAAATTATATGGTGCATATTTTTAAAACATATAATTTTTGAATTCGGTCGTTGACAGTCACAGTTCACAGAGCAACCGTAACTCGAACTTTTACTTCTTAGGTTTATCTTCGATTTAGCATCACAATGATCAGATGACCGGTCCTCAAAAGAAGCCGAACACCACCAGACGAATATTAAACGCCACCAATTCTTAATTTAGTTCAAAATTAACCAGCCAAAATGTAATCGATGTGAAAAGTTAACTTACGATTTGAAATTAGGATTTAAATTGTCGTGTTTTCACGTCTTACCGATTTTTGAAATAAAAAACTGTTCATAATAGAAAACATAACCAAAGTGCAGTGAAATGTGTATAATTTTAATTTAAATCTTACATACCTACCCATATTGGATCAACCCAAAACACTTGTATAGGTATAGGTATTTAAGTAATTCTTAAATTTATATTTTATTACATTTGAATGTTTGAATATTTAGAAAATTAAATTTAAAATCTGGCAAAGCTCTTTAATCCTTGTAAGGATTATCGGAAGCATCACCTACGATTTCTTCGTACCTATCTAAACTAGAAAAAGTTTCAACAAATCAAACTGGAGTAGTCGGGAAAAAGAAAAAAATGTGATTTTGGATAAATTTTAAAGACGTCAGAAATTAACAAACCAAACCAAAATAATGCGCATGAATTGGATTAATGAGATGCAGGGCAGTATAAAATCTATACTCTTATTTTTATTATACCTATGTTTTACTATGTTGCATTTGTTGGTGATTTAGGATTAAGCAGGTAACAGCGGCGTTTTCTTTGTATCTGTTTCAAAGATGTCTTCATTTGGTTTATGAAGTACATGATGTAATTTACATAAAGTTACGGAAACGCGTTAACCAAAAATATTTAAAAAAATTTTACATGAAGATGTCCGCATATATTGTCATGTTCCGAAACAAAGTTTTACCTACCCTGTTAATTTACTGTGAATTTTGATTTTAATTTTTTTTTAAATATTTGAATTTGAATTTTGGGAGGTAAAATTTTGAAAATTAAAAGTGGTAGAAGTGATTTTTTTATCGTGGCTTTTGTATCAAAAATGGTCTAGGTGATAGACGTGTAAATTTTGTGTCTGAATAATTTTGATAAGTTTGTGAAATTTTTTGAATATAAGGATTTTTTTGAAAAAGTGTTTTATTGAAGAATTATTATAATAATTAGATTTGCTGATTTTGAAAGATTTTTTTTTGATAATTTTGAAAGTGAACATAAAACAGAAGCATTGGCCGATTAATTAAAGATAGTAATGGAGATCAAATTTTAAGACTTATAATTGAAGATTTGGTAGAAAGGTTTCTATTTTGTATTAAAATTTGTTATAGGAACTATAAAATTTGGATTGATAAGCCGGACTGCGATACCGGTATCGAATAAATTTTAACGTGCCCAATTTAAAAATTTTATTCAAATACAAATTAAATTTAAAGAAATATTTAAGGAAGAAAGATTTATTTTGAAAATTAATAAAAAATAAAATTCTGGGGGCATAGCAATATATTAAATTGTCTCGTATAACAGGGGTGATGCAAACTGTTCCAAAGAGCCCATAGCTTTAGTATCAGTTGTACAAATAGTTTTGAATTATTTATTTTAGAATAATTATTGAAATTGAAATAAAATTATGGAATTAATGTGGAAATGTTGTGAAATTTCTAGAATGAACGTTTACAAATTATTTTAAGTTTACCCGGTCCAGGTTGTGACAATAGAGACCTAATCTTATCTCTCACTAGTTGATGTTCCTGTGCAGAAGACGGCATTCCTTCCTAAGACAACTTCTTAGTGGTTAATTTTCTTTTTCAGTCTTAATGTATTTATAGGTATAATATTAAGGCCAAAATATAAATTGGACTTATAAAATACAATATGTATTTGTATTACAATACTGTATACTTTTAGTATTACTGTAAAACCGACTTCATCTTTTAATGATTGCACCCTAAAGAAAAATACCAGTGGTTAGTTTTTTTAGTTTTATTGCAAATTTACAACTTTATAGGGGTTTTCTTTTACTATAATAAATTTACAATAAAACACTGATTGTCTACTTATTTTGTAACAGTGTATACTTGCACCCCTTTTTTCCTTGAAAATTAACAGTAACGCTTCTGACATTCAATAACTATTTGCCTTTAAGAATCCATATTGTTTTTTATTTTTAAATTTGATGTGGATTGCTTGTATGTCATGTAACAATTTTTAAAGCAGATTCGCTTGACGGTTTTTAGAAAACTTAATTTCTCCCCTACTGATGAAATCTAATAAGATGGAAACATGTGTCCGCAATCAAGGTGTGATTTAATTTGATAGATTCTGTGCCAGTGGATATTAAAAATCGTTTTTAGGTATCTACCAACATTCGACATATTCTTATCATGATTTAGTACGAATTTATTTAAACCTTAAAAATTCTAATTTTTTCAAAAATAAAAGTGTATATTTAAAGCGATGATGATTTAATGAGCCTCTAGCAAATACATAGTCGGAAGCTCTGTAAAAGTTTTTTAATTATTAATGTTTTATTCTTGACCAATATATGAATAAAATCAAAATTATTTATTTTGATTTCAATTTTATGTTCAAAATAATAAATTGGCAACATATAATTATGCAAAGTAGAAACATTTAAACATATTGCAGTAGCTACTTTTAATATATGAAACATCTGCTGGTAAAAATCGCTGTCTTGAAAAATCACATGCTCATTATGAAATTGGGTTAAAATTATAATTATAAGTTGTAATACAAATACATTACATCTTAATAGGTATGGTTAACAAAAACTAGTTTATTAAATATTTTATTGAAAACGAAAGGATGTTTATTTAATATGTTCAGATTAAACCACCTGTGCATATTTTTAAAAATTGTATTATTTTTTAGATGAAGGTATTGAGATAAAACATATTGATTGTGTCGTTTAGTTATATTTAGATTTTTCGATAATTTCTTAAAATTTCAACAAAAATTCTTTTTAGCAATATCTACTAAATTTAAATTTGTAATTCATACAGAAGTATTTTTCTAAAATAATTTTTTTACTATTTGAAGATTTTGTTCTATTGTATGATGCCAATTTGCCAAAACTTTGCCAATTTGTAAGGGCAGAGGTAACCCATAGCGAATCTTAACTTATTATTTAATCACTTTAATTTAATCAACAGTGTTTGTAATCAGTAATCAATATTCTACCTCAAATAAGTCATTGTTTTTATAAATATGTGAACGGTGGCCTCATTCTGCTGAATCCACATAATGCGATGTTTTGGTAGCCCAATCATTTAGGTTGATTTGTATCACATTGCCGAATAGCTCTAATGTTTTTCATAATTTAACTTTTGAAGTTTTTCACTACACTGTTAATTATTGTTCCTAGTTTAGCATTGAAAATATTTACCAAGTGTTCGTATGAATAATAATATTAAATTGTCCTTGTTTAAGCTAAGTTTAATTTAGGGGTGATTTAGCACCCTCAACCCCCTTCCCACTATATTACAACGATATAAAGTATGAAAATTTCGTGGTGAAATGACGTGCTATAAACGTTCACTGACTATATAGTTTATGAAAGCAATTTAAAACAGAATTTCTTAAAAGACCACCGATAAAGTTGAAATATTATAAAAATTCAACTGTAAAGCGTGAATATTTTACCAGCTAGCAATTGCATTCCAAACATCGAGCTTTATGGACACTGACAAATTGTTTTACATAAATCTTGTTTGTGAATTTGCGGTCAAGCGCCCTGTAAATTAAAAATTAATTTTCCATTTAAGTTAGTTTGGTGTTCTCGAACTACATTTTTAAACATTTTCGACAAAAAGTTTTCGATTTATAATGATTATCGATCCTTTATAATTATTTTTGCATAAATATTTGGAGCGTAGAAAAGCGTAATTTGTATATAATCATGTAGTTTGTTTATCATTTAAAATTTAAATCGGGTAATAAATATATCTGTTTCGGCGATCACTAGATAAATATTTCTTCAGCAGTTATTAGTTTCAGTTAAAATTCCATTCATGTCCTTTGTCACTATTCTTTAAAAAGTACGAATATAAATTCTTTAAATAAGCAAAAGGTTCAAATTTGATTTAAAAATATAGCAAAACAAATGTCTTCAACAACTAAATTAATTATGTGGTTATTATGTGGTAAGAGAAAGCAAGTTTATACAGAGCAACTGCAATTAATAATTAATTTTTGAAATATTTAACTGGTCGAATTCTTAATTTAGTTTAGGGAAGTAACATACACATATACACTACAAAGTTTTATAATTTCTAACAATAAGTTTGTGCTTTTACGATCTAAATTGTTCAGTTTAATAATTTACGAGTAATAATAATTTATTAAAGACCGAAATTGATTGTTTAATTATTAAACTTCTTAACTTAAATGCTGTGAACTATTTGAGTCCTGTCTAAAAGATCATGTCTATAGACCTGTGTGATACTTATAAATATATTTTTTTATTGATATTCTGAGAGTAAAGTAGATTTCAGGTTAATTATTTTCTTACATTTTCGTGTTTTTAGCAACTTAAATGGCAAAGCTAATCCTTCGAAAATCTAGTATATCTGAATTTTGTGAAATTATCATCATTCCGTACAATTTTACTCCGAAATATTTAGATGTAACACTTGACAGGTTTATAAGTGGAGTAATAAAATAAACATCATATATCTTGGCATCCAGTTTTTGCTCCCATAGGTCATTTTAAAAGCAGAAGCAGCAGTTTTTTTACGAAAATATCGGAAAATCAAATTCAATTGCAGTTTATTACATTCAATACCTGCAATAAGGACCATACAGAAAGAGAAAGGAAGGGGAATTTTCTTTGGACGCTCAAGATACAAACAAAATTGATTTTTTATTGTTCAATTCTATTATTGAGTGTTTTAAAAATATTTCTGCAAAATTTCTAGTTGAATTCGTAAAATTGACCGAGTTATAAGCCATTAACCTATGCAAAGTGTGGTATTGATCAAAAGCAGTCAAAATTCTAAAATTTTTTTATCGAGAGATTTGTTAAAAACGGTGTTTGGGCGTCGCCACGCGACGATTAAGGCAAGTAATTTCGTATTAAAATATAGAAATTATTAACTGGTGTAATAAATATTAATCAAAATTTCAAAAATTAACGGCTCAAATTAAAATTAAATTACCATTGCTGAACGCTTATAGAAAATAATAAGAAAATAAGAAAATAATAAATAATTTAATACCTGCAATAATATATAAAAGTTAAATTTTTTATTTTAATTTTACACTAAAAAATTAAACGTTGAAAACGGTGTCTACCTTATTTTAGAGGTAGGTCATAATATTATATTATTTCTAGAGTCCTAAAAAAAACCCCTAAGGCTGTCTTTGTGTATATTTTTACCTATTCTGATGAATTCCAATAACCAATTCTTACATTTTTTCCTTATCTTTTCTTGCTTTGACATTTTTCTTATTTGATGCTGTAAAAATGTATGGCTGTCTCACTTTTGAGTAAAACTTTTCGGAAGTTAATTTATTAAATTTTAATTTCAATCACTTAATTTAAATTCGTACCCAAGTACTGATAGTTTTATTAAATTCTATTAAATAAAACGCGAGTTTTAGTTTGCTCAAAAGTGCAAAAATGTTTGGTTTCATTAAACTTTTAATGTGAGATTAATTTTAATCAATCCATAAAAATCATCGGTTAATAATAATTATTTTAACGAGTTCAAATCGATAATGGTCTAAAATTAAAAAATGAGTTGTTAAAAATATAATAGCAAAAGTATGTGGTATATTGTTTTATTAGAAACCCTCCCGATTTTTTATGATTTCTCATATTTTCACGAATTTTCCGGGATTTCTTTAAATTTTTTTTATTTATTCACCGGATTTTTGGCGTGAAAAGAAGTTAAACTTACCCCGAAATTCATATTTTCCAAGGTAATCGTGAACGTGTTAAAAAAATCTACAAACAAAAATGTATAAACATAATTTTAAAGTTTAACTTATTAAAACGTTTGTTGTTTGATAAATCAAAAATTAAGCAAAAAAAGTGGATTTATGGTCTTCTTACGGATACTCCTTCCATAATACACACTCAAAGCGTAACACAAAGCTACTGCAGAAGCAGTTCTTTCCGTTCGGAAATATACATGCAGATGGCAAGCCAAGCACATGGACTGTGTGGCAAAAAAAATGTGTAACTATGATGTAAAAATTGCGTAAACTTAGCGCAATTTGCAGGTTTCACTTATGTAGCCTTGGTACGACCGTGGTTAGTTCTGTTTTGATTAAGTATTATACAATAACTTTGAAGATGGTCAAACCCAGATGGCCAAATGCTGGAATCCAATATCAACTTTTTTTATTATGTTATTAGATATATTATTCCAGCTGAAAGCTCATTTTTTTATTGTTCTAGAGGCCAATTCTGGAATACTGGAAAATTGATTTTAGTTATATTCCAGACAGAGACATGCGATGAATAAACTGCACATAGGGAAAACTTTAGAAGGGAATCGATTTTTTTAAAAGAAATTAACTCTTTTTCTGAGATTTTTTATTTAAGTACAAGATTAAGTAGGAGATGAATTTCAAAATTTTTCCATGTAATTAATATTGTTAATAAGATTGATTAGTTCTGTGTTAAATGAAAACTGCAGTTTCAAAGGGTTTTCTCCAATTGCCATAATTTCAGTTGCTACATTTTGAGATTATGGCAACTGCAATTTATGGCAAAAAATTATGGCAACTTTAAATTGTTGGAATTTTGTAAAAAATCTGGTTATATTGTAACTACTCGTGTAATTATTTAAGAATGATTATATTTGAGAATTAAATAAGAATGCCGTGTAATTGAAGGGATTACTGAAATTATATAATTTTTTTAAGTAATTTTTATGAAGAATTCGTCGGCACGTTGATCGAAGAAAACTTCATAATTTTGAATATGGCATATAATTTGATATAGTTTCGTAATTATTTATGGAAAATTTGAGGAATGCAGAAAGTAGAATTTATACGTTTGGATTTGTTTAAAATATGCTTTGGGCTGTTTATTTAGCTTGTTAGTTTTAAAATTTTAATTTAATATTTATTAATAGTGGAATTAAAATTTCTCACCTGTGTATAAGCATTTGTATTTAAATTACCATATGCCACCACACCCAGTTCAGAAGAATTTGATTATATTCACTTTTGGGAATCTTCCTATTTTATTATCAGAAGCCGTTAATAACTTATTGCTTCTTTTAAAACTGATTGTTATGTAAATAATAAATTAAACAATTAAGGTGTAAATATTAAGCGCTATGCATTACGTCTCGTGAACGGACAATTGTTGCGGCTTGTTTTTAAAACACTATGGTTGATAACAAATACATTTCGAATCCATTGAGTCACAAATGTCCGACCTAATGGAATCCATAAAGTAGTTTTAATTTGGTTGCAACGACAAGGCGTGCAGAGGCGTTAAATTGTAGCTATTCAAGTTTATTAGACGCTCACGTTTAACTTATTGATGAGTTTTTTCTGTTAACAAAAAAGTCTTAATAACAAATTTAAGATTTAACATGTCCTAATAATCATATTGACTTGTTATCACTTTTATGGACAAATTAAATATATAAAATTATTTTTATAAACACTTTAGGTGTGAGAATTTTTTAATAAAAATGTAAAGTGTGGATTAATTTATTACAGTGATTTCAACGCGTAGTATAAGCAAAGCATATAAATAATTAATTAAAGCTTGTGACATTTGTCGTTAAAGTTTTATATATTTTCGAACATGTATATAAATTTTATTTAAGAATTGCTAGATTAAAATAAAATTAAAAATTTTTTAATTATACCTAATGTGGATACAGTCCATAATAATAATTAGTAGGTATTTTCATTCAGCTGCTTGTATCTCTTCTTCGGAAAAAATAAATGGATTAAAACCTTGTTTGATAAATGTAAATCATGATAAGGTGAAATATCAAACTCGCCTAAGGTGTGATTGTATCAACAAAATGTCTCATAAATTTTCTCCAATTGGGGATGATAATTAGATCTTATATATCTTTATCTTCTCTAATTATTTTTTCCGATAATTTTAACTAATTTTAATGAGCAAATGTAAGCGGTTCGTGAAATACTGATCACATAAAATTTATTTATTTTGATTGATTTTCTAAAATAATTTTGTTATTTGTGCGCATTAGCATAATATTGCTAACTTATAAAAAGTGCATTTGCAAATTTTTTTTATGAAAAATCATGTTGAGGAAAATATGAAGAGAAATTATTACAACATTAAAATATTACCGTGTTTTATCGCCATGAGCTCAATTACTTAAACACATTATTTTGCCGTGGTTGGAATTCCGCGTTAAACTACAACTATGTCTAACTACTTAATTTGCTGGCGAATATTGTCTCGCGCATGATGTATGTCTGTAACAAACGTTAGTATGTTGCTACCATATACGATATCCCGAATGGTAAACAATTGCTGTATTAAACATCGTGTAGTTTTAGCATTAGAAGTGCTTTCAAATAGTAGATATTTTTTTTTATGTGTAACATCTTTCCGCTCGCTTATGGGAGTAATTTCGTGAAATAGGACAGAAATGTGTAACAGAAAGCCAGAAAAGCGCACGCTATTTGATTTGACTAATAAGCGCGAAAATTATTTTATCGGAATACATAGACATCTATATTTGTATTATAAAATGCCATTAAAAAAACTTCCTTCGAACTCACGATCACCAAATAATGTAATTATGTTTCAAGCACATAATGCACTACACTATAGAGGTTTAATCTAATAAAGTTGTTTAAATTCGTATTATCTGTTACATATTGAGGTTGCTGGTAACGTAATGCCGTTCCACCTACTTTGCGATTTTTAAATAATTTATAATTATTAATTATTTTAAATAATAATGTTGCTTACTACCAAGGTGTGGTTAAGCAACGCTTATGCTTTGCGTCGCTCAGTCTCCAAACATTGAGTCAACCGGTAAATTGTACATACCGTTCTATATACTCAATATATTTTTTATAAAATTAATTTTTACATAAAATTTAAATAGAATTTAATTCATAACTTACATAATATTGTTCAAAAACTATTTAAATGAATGATATAGCTGCTACATACTGTTATAACGTTATGTTTCGAATTTCAGATTCTCATCAGGCAAATCTGGAAAAATTATTAAATTAATGGTGAAGTTATGCGATTAAATTCAAACTTGATTAAAAGCCAAATTATTTATAGTAAAAATTAATTTTTACATGTTACATGAAATTGAAATAAAATTTAATTCATAACTTACATAATAATGTTCAAAAACTATTTAAATGAATGATATGATATGATACCGACTCAGTGTAGGATCTACATTTTTTGATTGTAGCATCTAATTTAAATTACCTCAACATCTATTGCGAAGTTGAGAGTAGACTTGATTTGGCTGAGGAAAATTAGAAAGTACAGGTTTAGAAAGATATCATTAGTGAGTAGATTAATTTAGGTAAAATTTAGATGATGAAGGCTTCTAGATTAAGTTCAGATTTTAGCTTTCTAATTTCAATACATTGTTTTGATTGCTAATTAAAAAGAAAAAATAGTGAGTGCGTAAGCCAGTTGATGGTCTATGTAAACCAGTATTCAGGATATTTAGAGTTTTTTTAAACGTGCTGACCAGCATAGCTAGCTGGCCAGAGCGCTAGTAAAAGTCAAAGATTGTTGTTAACTCGAATTTTCGGGAAACTTTATATTTGTTATTGCTGTATATTGTTGTTGATTTATATGTTGGTACTTTAGAATGTTCTATTATTTTCCCCGTTTTTTATGCTAATGAAAACTATACTATACTACTAAACTACAGCTATACTATGTCGAGAACCTAGGAAGAGTTACATAGTTTCAATACTAAATATATTATGAGACTTAATATTTAGTTGTATTCGTTATACAGGAAAATAAGAGACATTGACCCAACAAGACAGTTAAAATAAATATGATCTCAAGTCAAAGCAGAAGTCCACAACACCAGATTCACTATAGTGAATCAGGTGAATCAGGTGGAACATTGGAACATGGCTAGCTTCAACGTTTTAACCAAAACATTCAGAAATGATGGACTTAGTTTTTTGAACATCAAAATCATATAAAGGTGTATCTTGGTGTTGATATTTTGTTGAGCAAGGAAACATCCTGCTCTTAAGGTGAACACGAGTGTAATTAACATCGAAGATGAATGATCTGTTTCTGATATAGTTCATGATTTTAAAAAATGTAATTATAAGTTTGCTTGTCAATATTTAAGTTTTTTTGAGTGAAACGATATATGCCATCTAATACTTGGCTTATAGAATAGATTGTTTTGTAGAGAAGATTATATGAAAAAAACTAGTTGGCTGGGACTCTTTAGAGAAGGCCCAGAAATTTCTTCCTTCCCACACGGTTGAAAATCGAAATTCTCAACCTTTTATTTCGTGAGGATACCCAAGATGGAAAAAACTAACTCTTTTCTTTGCAGAAGCCAGGGGTAAATCCGGCGTAGCCGCAACAAGTTTGCACTCTCTCCCGTAACAAAAAAAAATGCTCCTTCAATGGGAAGCAAACCTGGAAAGGACGTTCGCAATGACCGAAACTTTAATAATTCACCCAGCAATGTTAACTAAAATACTTTCAATAATTGGAATATCTAAAAGTGTGCTCGAGCTCAAAACCAGATCAAAAGTATTCGAAGCGAGCGTCGCGTCGGCTATATCAACGAACGCATCTGGGAATTATCAAAAATAATATCGGTGTTGTACAGCTAGCAGATGAAAGAAACGAAGAAGTAATAAAGTAAAAACTTATCTTATTGCTGCTGGTGAGTGGTCGCTATCGCTCGATCCTCCGGGTGTTCAAGAAATCCAATGACGAAAAAATCAAAAGGACACAATTTCCTGGAAATTGGCGCAAATCCGCAAGAAGAAGCGGTGTTAACTCCGGTAATTCTCACTACACAAATAAAAAATCACCGATCACTACCCAAAAGGTAAAAACTAACTTTTTCGTCCACCCAATCTGGCTCTTTTTTTCTCTCATCCCCGCACCTTTTTTTTCTCTTATCTCTCGTCATGCGCCTCAAACGTCTTGGCTCGCAATATTCTCGTATTATTAAAAATACAAATACGAGGTGTAGCTCAAAGAATCTAACAAAATTAAAAATTTTGTTACAATTATAATGAGCAATACATACCTGAATACCGTGTGAACTCCAAAGTTGTCTTTTCTTTTTAAATTTATGAATTTTCTTATCATATGTCTGGACTTGCTTAAGCCCGTTGGACTTAGGCTACCAAGCTAAGCACCAAATTATTCTCTTTTGGTTATCACACAACTAATTATGCATACCATAGTCTTTTGCTAGAATCGATGACCAGTTTTCGTTTCACGATTGTTTGTATGGTTTATCTCTAAAATAACTAAGGTAGCAAATAATTAGAGTAAATATTAAGAACTTAAGAACTTAACTTAATAATATTAACTTAAATATTAAGACAAAATACATGATATTGAATGATAAAAAGTTTGAGGAGAAAAAAACTATAAGTATAGTGGTGGGAAACAAAACCGTAAAGTTTAAAGAAGTGTTCGTCTTTATGTATTTAGAAACGGTAATAACTAGGAAACCAGGGTGTAAAGAAGAAATTAAGACCAGAATGGCTGCTGGTACAAGAAGTTCATTTGCACTGAAATCGATTCTCAGCAGTAAAGTGTTTGCTAAGACAATTAAAACCAGAATATATCGAACAATCATAAGACCATCGGTTATGTAAGTGTGGACCATGAGGAAACGTGACCAAGTAATGCTAGAAGTGCGGGAGAAAAAAATATTGAGGAGATCTACGCTGGGAACTACCGAAATGAACAATTGATAAGCATAGAGCATAGTTGAATGTATTAAGGCGCAGAGATTGCGATGGTTAGAACATCTGGTTAAGATTAACAAAAATAGAACGCCAAATGACATTTGGAAAATTAAATTTAGAGAAATAAGAAGAAGAGGAAGACCAAGGAACCGTTGGAAAGACGAAGTACAAGAGGATCTCAAAGAAATTAGCTTGAAAAATTGGGAAGAATACGCTCGTGATAGGAAGAAGTGGAATATGGAGACAAAAATGCCAGAAATAGATAGATTAAGAACTTAATATTGGAACTCCCAGGGTACACGAGCCAAACGTTCATGAACAAAGTCAAACGTCCATACAGAGGTGGGTTTAAATTTACCTCTTTAATAGGGAATTTAAAATATGAAAGTCACAACCACAAGAAATTTTTACAACAACCTAAATGATTTGAAGTTGGAAATAAATTGCTGGAGTTAAAATTAATATATTACAAATTAAGGAATTCAGCCATTTTTAGGACCTTTTTTCTATACGCCACTGATTTATTTGTTAAATTTTCTGGTTGTAATTTTATCTTTTTTTCTAAGTTGCAAAGTTTTTTTGGCGCAAAACGTAAGGTCTTCCTAGCAATTTTGCATGAACCATTGGGATACTCGATAAATAAATTTTAAATAATTTTCTAATAATTGATTTCATCAAATCGGAATCTTTTAATTACTTGATTAGGTACGCACCCAATGCAGGTTCTTGCTCAATTTTAATTATTTTCTAACAATATATAAATATATCAAGTAAATTTAAAAGTAAACAAGTTAAATAAACGTTAAATATAATTTTATTTATTTATATTTTATAAGCTTTCGATGAGTTGTGTCATCTTCGTCGAAGATGACACAACTCATCGAAAGCTTATAAAATATAAATAAATAAAATTATATTTAACGTTTATTTAACTTGTTTACTTTTAAATTTACTTGATATAATTATCACAAGTTAAAAATTAATATATTTCAATATATAAATAAACCCAATTAGTAATAAGTAGGCAAGTAACTTTAATTTACAACCGTTTTATTACTATTTTAGATAGATATACACATGGGTAGTATAAAATAATGTATAGACGCTCACTGAAAAGCAAAAAGCTGAGAGAGAGTTATAAAATGATTTAATTAAATCGTAATATATAAAGTAATTTTATAGAATCCCATAAAATTAACATAAATCAGATAGCTTGCGGAGCATTTCAATATACGGGGTGTCCCACGTGAGATACATAATATATTAAGTATTTTTGAACTTTCTGTTTATTTTTAAATTTATGTATTATTCTATTGTAATAATAATGCTAAAAAATAATAAACGAGCGAATAAAAAGTATTTCTAGTAACTTAAAATAGTAGCGATTGCAATCATAGTACTTATATTAATTTTAAGAACTACTACATCTTAGTTGAATGTTCAGTTAATATGATTAATTGTTTTTTTAACAAAACATGCGATATAGGCTTTTCACGGTTAATTGTAATTTCAAATGTATGAAGAAGAAAACAAATCAAAATAAAACTAATTTATGCAGATTAATTTTAAAAGTAAGGAAAACCAAAAAACAACACTATAGATATCAACGAGCCAATGACATGGTCTTGTCTACGTTCATGTTCAAAGGCGTCAGAAGCTTCTCAAATTAACCTTTAACTAAATCTGATAGAATCGTTAAATATTTTCTTACCAAAACAATTTAGTTCCAACTAAAAGTTGTATAAGAGTGATATAGATAAGAAGAAAGAAATCGAACAAGTGCTTAATGTCAAATATATTTAAGAAGCGAAATTTGAATCAGAATTCTTCCAGTTAGTCAAGTCGTTTTAAAATAAAGCTGATTTTATCACAATCGCCGTTTACTTTAACGTATGTTGTTTGGTTTAGCAACTGTACTGTGATTTATTTTCTAGTTTACTGCCTGAAATGGTTCTCCACTTTATCGGACGTTGCGTGAACAAATGGGATCGAACCGCACCCTAATGGCATAGACGTGACTACCTAATGTGAACCACTCTAGAACATATCACCCTTAAATAATACATTTTGCCCTTAAGCCTCATACGTGGTCTCATAATGCAAATTAGGTAATATTTGAGAAAAATTACTCTTTTTATATCTAAGTATTTCGTAAGACTATGATAAATCGATTGATAAATTTTAAAATTTGCTTTTCGTATTATTTACATAGCGAAAGGTACAATTATCCAACACTAATTATATTCGTCATAGGCAAATTAATTGTGTTTAAGTATAGCTTTATACAATTATTAGTGGTTAATTAAGTAATTGCCTTCCTATGATTCGTAGAAAATATTTAATTTTGCTCTTTAATTAGACTCGTTTGTTTAATATAAGTTCTCCCAACTACTTCATTACAATCAAAGTATTTAATGTATTCTTAATTAAATATGTAGAAGTTAGTCTCCAAAATAATATTTTTTAGCATGTCGTAGAATAATTAAGTAAAAATTTTGCAATTCAAAGCTGTGACCTTAATTATTATAAGTTATTTTATTAAGTTTTATAGAATACATTAAATGAAAATTATATAATAATGATTGAAGCAGCTGAAAATATATTTTGTGCAAATTCTTAACGAAGGAAGAAATATTTAATTTTACTTCATTAGCGAAAAGTTAAAAATTAAAATATCAAGGTAAGACGGTGTGTATTACATACTTACAAATGGATATAAATATTTATGAAATTTTTAAATTATACTTGTACCTATTATGTACTACACGTCGAATATATTATCAGTCTACTATAAATCAACGAAAAATTAATAAAAAATAAAAATATATAGTAAAAACAATACTTTCCCTTTTTAAACTTCTTCTTTAGCTTCTCTATTCAACTCTGATCATAAGCCTTTTTATCATTGCGAAAGGTTCCTGTATTTTTACTTCACGGCTGTTGAAACTAAATTGAAGAGTATGCTTATAGCAATCATCAATCCAGAGAAACCGATGGTTTTACGTACTACCCTTCAAAGCATGGAGAGTTAGATAAAGGTTATTAGGGGATAGTTTACTACAGAATATATGACAATACAGAAGGAATTTGCCTACTTCAGTAATTGCCATCAGGTGCAATTTATTTCAGGTGTAAAATGGCCGACTAGTTTTACATTTTCAGGTTAATTTACATCAACAAAATATACTATTACAAGGTAATTGTACAACTTTGTAGAAAATTTACTAGAGGCTGTAATTAATATTTATATTTCGGGTAATTTACACTTTTCTGGGTAAAACATAAAATTGCATCATTTCTAGGCTAAATTTACTCGTATAAACCTACACCCGTATTCATAAAAATTTCGTTAGGTGTCGCTCAGGAATATTTTAGTTATAATACTGTTATAGGTTATGGGTTACAGCTGATTGGTTGTTTTAGGTTATAAACCGCTTATATCAGTCTTATAACAGTGTTTTAGCGCTATTGAACGTTTATGAATAATGTTTTTTGACATTTTGCTTATAATAGCTTTATAAACCTGTTGTAACTTTTTATGAATACAGCTGCTAGTCTTTTACTTAATAGAATGGGATAAAAGTCCAAATCCAGTCCAAATACCGCAGGATGATTATTTCAAAGATTTTGCTGTGCATTAATAATTCTGTATCGTCTTCATTGTCAACTGTCTGACCATTGATGTTTTATTTGCCTTCTTTGTAGTTTTTTAGAGTGACACTGTTAAGCGTCATTTACATCCAAGTAACGTACGTAGCAGACATACAAGACATAACACGAGGAAAGTTGAAATGCATGCCACCAGTGACATTCGTACAAAACATAGCCGACATGACGTAACGTAACAAAGAGTTCGGTCAACTTCAAATTTTACGTTATTATGTTTCTATGTTTGACCAATGAGATGCGTTTATTTTACAAGGCAACATCGCCGTTTTAAAATTTTAAATTTTAAGGGGAAGTTTACACTTCCGACATTTAAACGTGTTTAGGTTAAATTACAATGTGTCGCTTGTTTCTTGTACGTGTGTTTTTTATTGATAATTGGTTAATTAAAGATGAGGGAAAATTTATAGATTTGATACATTCGTATCCGATTCTCTACAATGGTAGAGGAACCGATACCGTAGTCAACCGATCGGGTGAAAATACGCGTGCGCGTTCTTCACGTTTCTATGTTTTCTATGTTGATGTGAATGGCAAGTCATTTGCTATGTTTTGTACGTTATGTCTTGTATGTCCGTTACGTACGTTATTTGGATGTGAATGACGCTTAGCACTATTTCTCAACTGATAATAAAAAATGCAACCTTCTGCCAAACCTTCATGTCGGCCCACATCCAATAGGAATCTTTTCACCAGATTTTCTCTAAATACTACAAAACTGCAATTTTAATGATGATTTTATAAAATTATTAATAAAGCACTACAGCAGGTTTTAGTATTCTAAAGTGGTAAAAAATTTGCGTCATCTTGAACTACAGTGTGTCCAAATTTCGATTTTCAATATTTCTCTGTTATTTGAAGATATTCAAAATCTGTGAAATTAGAAAAAAGCGGTGTGATTTTTTTTGAAAAATCAGAAAATTAGAAATCGAAAATCGGACATTTTAAAGAAGTCCAAAACAGGATTGGTGCATCGTTCTAAAGTTATGACGAAAAGAAGCAGATCAAAAATGATAAAAGCGTTTAAGTTCTTTATTTTAAATTTTTTTATAATTATGAAAGTTTAGACATCTTCAAGTAGGAAAAATAGTGCATTGGTTACTGAGAAAGTAAAGTGGATAGTTTTCTCCCGCAGCATGGAGTTTACTGATCGAAGTATGTGGTCGATATCTTTGCCAAGGAGAAAATGTACTTGGCTTCTGATGCAAACATACTATTTTTTTCTGATATAGAACAAAATTGAACAACTACAAAACACAATTTAATATTTAATTAAAAATACCTACGCATGTGGGTCTTTTTAATACAATAGAAAATAACTTAAAAAAGTATAAATTTTTTTAAGTATTTTGTGGTATTTAGTAGCATGTGATGTTAAAATCATCAAACTTAACAAAATGTTAAAATAATAAAATTTTAACTATTAAGTAAATAATACATACTACGAGAAACATAATATTTAACGAAACCTAAATGACTTAGAATATTTAAATAAACAAGAAAATAGAATTCTGAAAAAATGACGTTATAGAAGTAGTAAAAATTACTTAAAAATAAAAAACAAAACACAAAAAACCTGTAACATAATATAAAGGCCTCTATTTCACGATTACTATCGATCCTCAGTCATGTTTAACAGTAAAAATAACAACTGAGAGCAACTTTTTCAATTTTGTTTGGTATTTTTTTTCTTTCAGATAGTGCAGAAGCTGCAAATCTTGATTTATTGCCATCAAAATGTTGCAAAAAATATTTGTTAACATATGACAAATTTAAAGAGTGATGGTAAAATATAAAAGATCTGAAAATTTCTGAAAATCTGTTTTCTGAAAGTGTATTATCAGTAAGTTAACTTCCCTGAAAAGATGAAGAATTGGAAATCAACAACTTTATGGAGTCACTATTCTACGCTAAAAAAATACATTACCATTGCTGTGTTGTCTAAAGTATAAGCTTTACCGAAACGGGCATCGATAGGCTACCGCTCTAAAAATTCTTATACATATTTTTTTGTGGGAACTTACATTGAAAACTTTCTGAAAAAAATACATTTCTATGCTAATAAAAATAAGTAGGCAAATGCAGAATTTAGGTTAATTTTCTTATAATATTTTACATTTTATATTCCATTCCAGGTTGTAATTGAGTATTTGTACCACTAACAAGTTGAAATACTTGGAAGTAGATGACATTGAAGACCTGCAATCAGCTATAGGTATTACTGAAAATTTCGAATACAAAAATTAAGTTGCAACGCAGTTTTACTATCGTCGACAGAACATTAAACATGTTGAATTATTTTAAGAAATATATTGCCTTGCGACCATCCACGTCGAATCATCGTCGTTTCTTCGTTAATTATAAAACATGCTAAGTGTTTATTACAAGTTATTGGGAAGAATACGTTGAGAGTTTTCTCAAAAAAATTAAAGAAATTGTAAAATTAAAATATTCGGAGTTATAATATTATATAGGTCACTGCTTACGGAAATCATCCTCATTGCTTACAATTGAAAGAGGCAATGATCTAAAAAGTCTAAAGCGCCATGAAGAATGTCAATCTTCTGCGGTTGCTGAAGACTATATCACTATCACTATCAGCCTATTAAAAAAATAAAAGATATAAAAGACTATTATTAATTATTTAATTAGTTGGAAACATAGCTGTGAACAACAGCAAGTAACTCTTCAACTATTTGTAACAGAAGTACCCACCGGTACTATCTTTCACAATTATACAAACGTTACCATAAATTGCGAATAATTAATATTATTATTAATATTCTTATTACATAAGTTTTAATTTTCTAATTCTAGAAATTTCTATTAAAAATTTAATTTTGTTGACGTCGTTTCGGTGCCACCAGATGGAAAGATTGCGCTCAATCAGGACGCAAAGATGAATTTTGAAGAAATATGCCTTTCCGATTTTTTCGACGTAAGAGTATTAGATTAATTACTAGGTGTAACAATATTATATAAAATATAAAAAATGTTATAATTATAATAATAATATATCAAAATAAAAATAAATTCATAATCAAATAGATATATTTGTAGGTATAATTTATTTATTTATAGACAACCTATAAGAAACTAATTTTTGTGATCTATTGTGGCTCATATTTCTATTAGAATGAACACAGGCTTTGTAATCAAGAGATATAAATGTAAAGAGCTTAATCAACAACTGACTGGTGCGGTACAGGATTATAAAGATTCATAATTGGGCAATGGCCATCACACATTAATACTTTGTCAAACGTCTAAATATATTAATTTTTTACTTATGATAAATGGGAAAAATTTATTTTACCTATCAATAATAAATAGCTGGTGAATTTTTAATAATTTTCACCTTGAAAAAACAAACATATACATTATAATATTATGTAGATGTAGTTTTAAAGAGAAGGTAGGAAATGTATGAATGTATTTGCTGATTCTGAAAATCTGAAAATTTAATTTAGAATTTGTGTGCACTTTCTGTATGAATTTGTTTGGTACCTTAATAATAATTAATTAATAATAATTAATTATGGAGGTACAAAATCAAAACCACACAGAAAATTTGTGGAACACCTTCTTTATTTCATTAACGATTATTTTAGTAATTTACAAATAAAATTAATTTTGAAATTACTTCAAAAACAACACCAGCAAACAGCTCCACTCAAAATTAATTTCTTAATTAACTTTTAGTGATGCATTTTTTCTTTAAATTTTTAAATAAGCAGCAAAAGCAGTAAGGTTTTTGAATCAAAATATTATAATATCTTGATCACATATCTATTTTTTAAAATTTGTTGTTTCAATAATCATTAACTGTTATTATTTTTGTTTTAATTCAATTTTACATAGTAAATTTTATAACGGCAATGTTTAATTTTTTACTGTATCCGGTCGATAATATTATGTTTGACAACTTAGCCGTATTACAGTGTTGAAACAGATGTACTTATTAAAAGGGATCCTTTATCTGATCTTGATTTAGTATAAGACAAGAATGTCATCATATTTAAATTAGCAAAAACACACTGTTAATATTTTGTAGTGGACAGTTGGTAAGTTAAAAAGCGCCCTATCTTAAATGCCGCATAATAAAACGTTTAATATTAGCATTTCTTAATATGTAATCAAAGAAGTATCAAAATATTTATCAGATATAACGCCCGTTTAAAAAGGGGTGCTTAATTGTCTGTACTATTTAAATTTATTTCCTTGAAAATATTTAAAGAAATCGCATCATTTCCGGTTATTTATAATGTAACAGAATTTATTAATTATATAATAATAAACACTATTCGTTTTGAATTAATTAAGTACATTAATATCTTTAATTATTATGTAGTAAGGGTACATAATTTATTAAATTGATTCGCAAAATACAAAGCTAGCAAGGTTAGCATCCAACTGCAAGTTATCTAATGATTCACAAAGCATCGTCAGCAAATGTTTAGCGTAGCAAAGATTTAATAATTGCGCCGTTAAATATTAAAATTAGCAGATGCTCCTGTATGTGAGTGGCTAAACAGCAATTTAGTTTAATGTTAATTCGCTACTGGGAGCGAAAAAAATGATAAGTTAAAAAAGATCATTTTGAAGAAAATTGGTTTCTTTCATTTTCGATTTTAATATATTTCTGCTGAAAATATTGCCAAAACTTATTTACATTAATCTTAAAAATAAAATTTTTTTTTAAAGTTGTGTCAAGTGATTTGATTGATTTATTCTTTTTTCTCTAAATTATTTTTTGGCTTAACTCCTTTTTCACCATAATCATAAATTCATTCCATAGTAAATTTGTAATATTTGCATTAATTGAACTGCATACGACTTTCTTCGTTTTACTAATAATGTGGATATTATGTAGAACCTTGTAGGTTCTCAATATGACTAAATCTTATTTTTGAAAAAATGTGACTTATTATTTTCGTTTGTAGTAGCGAAAAAAATCAGGAACGAATTACTGAAGTGACCACATAATTATTGGATATATTTATTAGTACTAAGTTCTAAATTGAATTTTTAAATTCTTACTGAATTATGGTTGCCATCTACTTATAATTTTAAAATATTAGTAATTTTCGTGATTATAAATTGAACTATTTTAATTATTTTATAATATATTTGTTGATATTATATTAACTGTCATAGATACTACGTACATAATTATGTGTATAACAGGATGATATAATTAATTATTTTATGCCCACCTATAGGATAGCGGTGTTTACTTTATTTTAAAATATTAGACATTTGATCTGAATTAATAGCTTATAGTAATCACTTATTATTTATTAGACATAAAGATCAATAACTGCATGTTACACACACTTAATTAAAACCAATTGATATTTTAAATCTTCCTTATCACTCAAACGGTGCAGATACGAGTATAATATTATGTTTATTGAAAATTTTAAAGCAAAGAATACGTATAAGCATTTCTTATTATCTTTAATTGTACATACTTCTTTCATAAGTAAATAATAACAATATTTTATAATTATCTATTATAAAATAAATTTTAGGTATACTTCTATAAATTTTATATAGAAGGATATTCAACCGAAGTGTCTTGAAAGTTTTCTGAATAATGAATAACTATTTTTACAATATTTATGAAGTAGTTAAGGTTACCCAGGTTACTCCCTATAGGGGCAGTTCAATTTCCACCCTTTCGTATTATTATTCCTAATTATATCCTAAGTATGTCGGACTTTCATCGCCATATTTGTACATAAAAATTAATCATTAAATTATCCAAAACTTTGATAAGTACTCAGTAGTCTCGTCTGAAAATGTAATGGCGACCTATTTTTTATAATATCATACATTAAATCGTTTATTATACATAAATCAATGTCTCTGTTACAAATGTATATAGGTATTATGTTCGGAAATTTACCCACTATTTATCGGAGTTGGTTTTTATTCAATATATTGCTGTCCTAATTCTCAACTGAAACATCTTTAACATATCAGTTTTGAGATATTATGTAATTAATAAAATAACTACACAATAAAAGCGTTTCTACATCTGGATATCTCAAAAAATTCACATAAGATCAAGTGGTGTAAAAACCAGACAGTTAAACTTTAGGATAACAACAATAAACTCAATTACTAAAATATCTTACATCTCATCAGAAAAATTACCAAACTGTACTTTTTATATTCGAACCCCATAATAACTTAGTTTGAATAGGTAATTGGAGGTATAGATCCTCTGAAACGTCGACGAATAAATACATTGTTTGATTTGCCTCCCTGTACAACCCGAGACTCCTTTACTATAACTTAGTTTGTTTTGCAATGCTAATTAGCTGTAATTAATTCCATTTATGACATCTTTCATTTGGGAAAAAAAAATTCAAATTTGGCGAACAATTTTGTAATATAGCGCACACGAGAATAATTGGATCGCTTTGAGCGTTCAAGTCTTGGAGCATTTAATCGGCTTTAGGAGACATTTGAAAGTGATACAATTTGATCGCAATTCGGTGTTAAACATTAAGTTCAAAAACAAGACTGTCGAAGGTGTACTAACGAAACAACCGATTGTAAAAAACGAGATACATTTATTTCATAATGTGAAAGATTTATCTGAAAAAGAACGATTCTAATCCTGATATCAGAAAATACTTAAATTTGATAAAAAAAGAAGAACTTACTTCGCAGGAAGCTGCTAAGAAATATCAGATTGATAAATTGTTTCTTGGTCGTCTTCCAAACACTGTGATACCAAACAAGGACAAAAAAATAGTTTAAAGACTGAAATGGAAACTGATTTAAGCAACAAAATTAAAATAACGTCGAAATGGATTTTCGCTCTCACTGTGGAAAAATGTGCAGTATTGAAGTCAGAGATTTAAAAAAGTTAGCATTTCTAAAAATGCAGGAAGGTACTTTATGTACTTTCAATAAGTACATATTTTCTATTGATTTTGTCAAATTGGGATCTGTCCTAAAAACTGAACTTTTTTCTATTGCATATTGGAAAAAGAACACCTTTCTAATACTAGAAATTCTTGGGATAGGTTAAATGACTGTAACCCCAAATTGAATGTTATATAGCTCAATGCATTTTTTTTCGCTAGAATTGAATCCTGATTATCGACGGTCTGGATTTTCGCCGTCCGGATTATAAAGACTATACTGTATATGATTTTCTACGTAAAATTATTTACGAGAGACAAAAAATTTTATTTAGAAGATTTATTTTAGAAATTTATAACAAAATATTAAAGCTATTTATAAGTATTCAAGACAGCATTTATAATTACCTATTGTAATGTACTGTGGTGTTTCAAAAGGATTCGCATCTACCCTGTACATTTTTAAGAAAATTTTGTTTTAAATAGTTGAAATTTTGGATAATGGTGAAATTAGACAGGTGGGGGCGAATCAAAGAAGATACGAGGCTTTTTGCCAAGATGGCCAATCAAGCTGGTCGCTAATTTTTGACTCGGTGATTTATTTTTGAGATTTGTCTTATTTTTGAAGTTGTAAGTAATAATTTTGAATATTTGAATAAAATGATTTTATGCGTGTGCATTACGGCGTAGTTTATGATATTTTGATATTTGGATTTTTTTTATAAGATGCTACTGAGCGGTAGTTGATTGATTAATTTGGCTAGATTGGAAAAAGCTGGTGAAATTATAAATTAAAGCTATATTAGAATTGAAAAAATTAAATTGCATTTGAAGAAACGAATGGTTTATTTGATAAGGCGATGTTTTAGATAAGTTAAATTTGCAAAACTACCATGTCTTTAAATAAAATTTTATTTTACATTATTTTTGGAGTAACTATTTATTTTAGATTAGAAGAAATTTTTTTATTTAATTAATTTTGAAGACGCTGAGAATCCTTCCCCTGAAAGTTATCAAAGGTGTCCTCAATCCAGGGCTAACCCGAAGCAACACAAGTGAATATAAAATCTCTATGAATTATATCATTTCAATACAGAGCGTTTATGAAAAACTTGACAAAACATGAGTCATGCTAATAACAAGAACAAAAAGCTTTTAATATAACATTATGACGAAAGTGCTTGTTGGTGATATATGTATGAGTGCATTTAAATTTTGAAACATTTTCAGAAATCGCATTCATTGAAGGTATTCCTAAAATCGTAATCACTCTATCAGCTTAGTTCAATAGGTTATTATAATAGTGTTCCATCTTTTTGCTACTCATTCGTCAAAACCCTGAAGATATAAACCGCTATTTACATAATATGGGCTAATAGTCTATTGTAATACTATGTAATAAGGTGTTAATAGCTATTGCGGCCTCTCTTTAAATAGGCCATGCATTTCACACCATCGTGTATATATGATATTAAATCTTCGATGATTATAATATCATATTATTATGATTACGACAAAAATAAACTGCCAAGGTGCTACAATTAAATTTACTTTTATTACTTATTCGAGCAAATAGACAAGAATACAATAGTACAAATACCAATAATAGAAATAAAAGTTTTTTAAGTTAACTGGATAGGAAATTAAGTATCGTACCGAAGTAAGTAAACCAAACAATTTAAAAATATGGTAAATACTATATCCTTTTACGTTTTATATCGGGTTTCTGTAAAAGTAGCTATATTGAATATTATGCTGCGATAATAATTATAGTGCTTGTAGATTAACCCGCCCATCTAAAGCTACTTTAAAATACTTATTCCATTATACCATGTGTTGTAAACTGGGTGCTAAGTGTTTTTAAAATTAATTTTATAACATGTGTGTGTTGGTTAGGGGTTTCACTATTATTTCATCGTTATATTTATCTTTTTATCTGCTTAAAAAATGCAGTATAATGTTTTTAAAATAACAATAATTATAACCTACAAAATTAATTTTTTATTTCATAAAATTGGCATTTCAACAAATTTTTAAATTTGAAATTGTAAGGACTGAAACACGTCATTTAAGAAAAACAAAACTGTGAAAAGATTTAAAACTAAAATTTGTTTCTATTGAAGAAGCCAAGTCATCACCGAAGGACAATTCTTCAGTAAGGTCCAGACGTCAAATATATTTGAAGCTGCGGGGTAAACCGTAAAGGACTTCCGATATACAAAATCTGGGAATTGCAAAGGAATTAATGCAGAATAGCAGTAATTAGAAACAAAAGAAAGAATTAGTGTTTAATATTTTGGTCACCAGTTTGCTCCTCGTTTGAAATGATAATTGCAAACGTACCCGAACTTCTTATTGGTTCAAATAAATTGTTGTTGATATTCTTACATTTTAGTACCAATGTAATCGAAAAATAAAAAATTGAGCTACTTGCTTCAAATCTTCAAAACAAATCCTGACGTTCAGATTGTGTTCAAAATTTACACTGCATATATTAATCCTCGTTTCTTTAAAAACGAATAAATTAATAAAATAATAAAAAACGAATAAAAAATATTATTTTAATATTAATAAATCAACTATTTAACTACAGCTATCTTATTATTTTATTGAATGCACAAGATTTTTCAGATCGATGCGTTCTGTTTTAATCTACCAGATAGTATCAAAATATTATTTTGATACTTAAATTTTAATATTTAGAAATTTGGAATTTTAGTTTTTTGTAATTCTTTCTTTTCAATTTTTCTTCATGTGCCATATCCGATTCCCCGGACGTTGGCGACCGATACACCGATACCGATAAATGCGGGAGATTCGACGGTCAGCCTTAGGTGTGGGTACAAAAAAGAAAAAATAAATTCCTAATTTCATAAAAATAAATCGTTTACTAAAATAATATTTTCGATCGCATATATGTAATTTAAATTTAAAAATTAAATGTAAAAATTTAATAATTCTTTTAAGGATCGAACTTGCGATTTCCTATCATGAAGCAAACGTACATAATATCTTTTAATGCACTCGCCGGTCTTCTAAATTTTAATTTTAATTTTCATTTACTTCTCATATAATTAAATTAATAGCTTCCAAAATTCAAAATCTACCTCCAATCTAATAAAACTCTCTCATGCAAATAATCAACTTTAATAATTAAGAAAGCCAAATAAAAATAATCAATCCAATATCGGTTACGGTCACTTTCGACCAAAATTTATAGTTCTAAATCAAATCAACATTATTCAAAATAATTAATTGCAAAACTATTTGTACAAAAATTTTAAAAACTACACTTAAAAATTAAAACCGAAAAATCTCACAACTGGCTCGTGCGGCCATCTTTGGCAAAAGCTTTAATTTCCTGTGTTTTGTCTCCACCTAGCAAAAATCTACAATCTTACAACTTAATTATTAAAATAAGAATTCCACCAAAATGCATAGGGTCGGTTCGAATCACTTTAAACCACGACAATACACTTCATCTCCAGAAAGTACCAGGCAGATGTACCATTGCCTTCCAAGGAGAGACGGTCAAAATAAAGTGTTACTATGAGCTCGAAGTCGAACCAGGCATTCAGCATTAGCAGCAACGCACTTAACCACTTTAGCTGACGACCGTCTTCAATTACCATTCCATAATGGATTCCAATTAATGAATAAAAATGACTACAGCATCAATTAAAAACCAAACAAAAATTAATTTTTCAAAGCATTTGATATTTTTTTAAATATTACTTTTTTAATTTTTAATAAAAACTGAAGAAAAATTAAACCATCTCTATTTTGATTACATTTAACAAGAAACTTATTCGTATATCAGTCGTATATAACATTGATGAGCAAAAATGATTGTGAAATGAAGGCCTTTATATCGTATTACGAAGTTTTTATTTTTATAGTAATTTTTATCATTTCTATAGCGTAATTTTTTCAGAATTCAATTTCGTGTTTATTCAAATATTCTAAGTTCAACCCTGTTAAATGTGAAATATTGTCATTTTAGTGTTTTTTAAATATTACGTTTCTGTATAGTATGTATTCTTTACTTAACAGTTAAAATTTATTATTTTAACATTTGTTAGGTTTGATTATATTAACATTACATACTACTAAATATCACAAATTACTTAAAAATTCATTTTTAAGTTATTTTTACCCCTGACAGTTTTTCAAAAACACAGGGTATATGAAGTTACTATGTACAATCTGTGTTTTCTATTTATAGTAAACGTGCCTTTAGGTACAAAAACGTGGTAAAATTTGAAATTTCTTTTCAAATTTAGTTTTCAAAGTGATAGATGGTCTCTACTTCTTATTTAGTGTAGTAGTTTTAAGTTTAGTAAATTTTTTGATTTTTTAAAAACTTTTAATTTTAAATTTTTTCAATTTTATTTGGTATATTTTCTCTCACTTTCAATGTTATATACGACTAATGAGCAATAATGATTGTGAAATGATGACCTTTATATCGTATTACAGAGTTTTTATTTTTAAAGTAATTTTTTTAATTTCTATAGCGTAAGTTTTTCAGAATTCAATTTCTTGTTTATTCAAATATTCTAAGTTCAACCTTGTTATATGTGAATTAATTAATTGTTTTTTAAATATTATGTTTCTGTGTAGTATGTATTCTTTACTTAACAGTTAAAATTTATTATTTTAACATTTGTTAGGTTTGATTATTTTAACATCACATACTACTAAATACCACAAATTACTTAAAGGATATTTAAGGACAATATTAACAAATTTTTCATAATAATTATAAGACAAGTGGATTATCCGCAATTTAAAAAGTAATAATGCAAAATATTGATTTATGCATATTTGCTTATACCGGATATATCGGGTGTTAAATTTATCTCAGGGTAGAAATATTGTTAATGCGGCTCTGGATCAATGATTACCGAAGTGAGTTTTATTTTACGTCTACGTACCTAGCCTACATGGGAATATCTTTTTGGGATTTATCAAATAGTTATGATTTGTTAGCGTTTCGGTTGAAGTTTTAGGTTTACTATTACAGTACAGTCTCGGTAATTCGAACTAATAGAAACCTGGCCCCATTCGGATTACAGAGAAGTTTGGATTACTGGATAAAGTTAAAGAAAGATAATTGCATCTTCTCTTAATTGCCGGAAAAATAAAATTTTATGAGATAGAGTATTATTTTTACATGCCTATCTTAAATAAATGTTAATATTATCGACAGCTTCTTTATTTTTTATGAAAATGTTTTGTCATTTTCGTCACTTTCTTTATCATCATGTTTGGATTTTCAATAAATTGCTCAATAATATCTGGAGCAGTTAAATTATTTTTTTCTGATTTCCTCCATTTATACACTCCTTTACTTCAGCTTGTAAACACTATTTTTCATTCTATCCTTTTTTCCGCAATCCAAACCTTTTTTCTATAATTCGAAAATTTTGTTAGTTGTGTTCGGATTATAAACTATTTGTGAAAACTACTGAGTTTTTCTTTTGTTCAGATTACTGGATAGACTCTGGAATAGCGTGTGTTCGGATTACCGAGACTGTACTGTAATTGGCAAAAAAAGTGGAAACTTCAGTATGCATTATAATTGAAAACTTTTTATATGAGCTGGAAGTGAGACATCCGTACTGATTTATTCTCTAATTGAAAGCAATTTTTTGTGGTAGAAATACATGATATGAAAGTTAGAAGTGTCACTAACTACGGATGAAATGTAGCGATAGATATTTATAAAATTATTAAATTAATGCTTCGTGCTCTTAATAGCAAAATCTTACTGGCATGCAATTTTTGTAATAACGTTTAAAGCTGAACATGCAAATTTTGCAATTAACTACTTTCAAACAAATATCTTACGTTTTTGTGACAATTTAAATTTACATGCTAATTTTTCATGTTAAGTTTGTAATTACAGAATTATTACGGTAATATGCATATAATTATTATCATGATCGCCTTTTCTGTGTAATTATACAAAAACCTAACGTGACTGCATTTGATTTCTAGCTTGCAATAAAACCTGCATTATTAATATCAATAACAAAGTTAGAATTTTATAATGTTTAAAACTATCGGGAAAGCAATTATTTGTTTCATTTAATTGCTTTTGTTTTTCTAACTTTTTATATTAATAATAGCTTACATTTCCATTATAATTTCTAATAAGCAAGCATGGCAGCAAGAAGGCATCAATTTTGTATAATCCATTTTAGATCTAGCTATGTCTACATTCAATTTTCCGGAGCTACATATTTCAAACATGGTGGTCATAAAAGGGGGGGAGGGTCGTTACGTCGTTACTATATACCTATATATATTTTTCTACACTTGAGTTAGTTTTAAGAAATGCCCCCCTCCCCCCCATAGAAATTAGAGATGACTGCTCGTGATTTCAATGGCATTTCTGTGATCAGGTGAACTTATGAACATTATTTAATGTGATGAATAGAATTAATGAAACTAATAGGTAATATATAACATTTTTCTGCATCCTTAATGTGTCGACTTGTAGTATAAGTTTTTGGAGGTAAATGAATAGTTGGGTATTGAACCCAACTATTAAGGTGGGTGAGTCAGAAGCTAACAAGTTGCAACGGCCGATGGTTAAAATTTTTAATAGCTTTGATAACTGTCTTTAACTTAAAAGAGGATGCTATTCAACAATAACTGTAGGACACAAAATGATACTTAAAATTGAATAGACGACAATTTTGAATATAAGTGAAAACGTATTATTTTGGTGAACGTTCACACGAATCGAAATATAATTTTGGTAGATATATTAACATTCTTATATTATATCGTGTCAAAAACGTTTAAATTTTGTCGTGTCAAAATTATAGGATTTAGTGCAATAAATAGTTTCGACACCGCACAACAGACCAATGTTGCAGGTAACTGAAATAACCGTAAAGATAGCGTGATGTGCTAGAATATACGTAATTATTGCGCTATTGTGATAATTGATATAGGTACTCTTTATCTCAAGTAATAAAATATTAGTTTTACCGCACTATACTTAAATATCAAAATTCTTGAAAATTATTATTGAATCATAGTTGTTTTTTCTGTGTTAATATTATTTTTAATGATACATGAACGATGATTCTAATACAGAATTCAACAAATAACATTCAGTTATAATTTGATATTATACTCGTAAATTGAATAATAACAGATAAAATATATCCGTTTTATATTATTATTATTATTATTACTTGTTACTTTAATTTTTAATATTGGTACTTGTTAGATTAATACCAAATACACTTATTGATTAAATATATTTTCTATGAGAAAATAATTTTAAAAATACAAAAAATTGAAAAAATAATTGCTATGGATAGTATCAATTATAGAGAAGTAACAATTACCACAATGGCCTCTAATTTTCTATAATGATATAATGGGAAATGGTTAATACCTACCAGAGTTACGTATATCTAATAGGCAATAGTAAATTTAATTATAATAACCGTCGAACCGAATTATAAAATGCTATGTATGCTATGTATGCTATGTATTATCTCCTATTCTCGCTCATGTGCAGTTCTAATGTATCCGTCATTGTAACCATTATTTACAAATAATAGATATTCAATATTTTTACCTCTCTAGCCCTTCGTTAGGTTAGCGTCGCCTAAGATCTGAACTGGGTACCTTGTGTTAATAGTCGATCACATCAATTATTAGGCCAATGACCGCCGTATAAAAAATATAATACTGCTAATAATAATAAATTATGCTAATAAAATGTACTCTAATTTGTATAGTATCGCTTTTTCAAAATAAAATTAATTACCAATAATTTTTGATTAAAAATGCAATTAAAAATTAATAAAAGGTAGGTTGACTAATAGTACCATTAAGTAAAAATTGTTGACCATGTTTGAAGATGCTTGGAAATAAGATGTTAGGATAAAATCCACTACCGCTGTGTAAATCACTGCAGGTAAAGGACGCAATGTCGAGAAACACACTGGATATTCATCTACTTGTTCCTATTAAACGTGTTGTTTTTATTGAGCAATGTGTTGTGGGCTTTAAGACTTGTATAGGATAAGAAGTAGGTACGTGTTAAGTAGTCAGACGGTGGCTTCAAGTTTTTAAAATTGTTAATCTAATTTTGCCTTTATTAACTTGGAAAATAAGTTTGTTTTTGTTAATCTCTTTACTATGCGAAGAGATAATTTCAGGTACGTAAATCTTACCAGGATATCGACGTTTAAAACAACGTTTATCCGCAGTAAAAGCGATAGCTAGTATAATTATAAATTAGTTTGAAACTTGTCACTAATTTGCTGTCAAAACAATATCTTTATCGTACATTCCAATTTTAATTTAATTAGTATTTTAAAATAGCTATTCGTACCTAAGAAAATAAATAGTAAAATATGGAATATTTTTTGAATTACAAAACAAATAAAACAATAAAATGATGTGCATCAATCATCTAAAATGAATAATCATCAAAGCAGAAAATGGCATACAAAACTTTATTAAAATTCAAAATTAATGTTATTAGAGCAATTTATAAATAAGTATAACCGCATCTTAGCTGCATTATATGTTCTATGTAGAGGTTACGATATAATTAGATAAAATTAAAATTAAATTAATATGTAAATTACTTTTTCTTGTAATGTTACAAAATCCCTATTGTGTATGTTAGTGATTTTATCGCAGAAAGTTTAATACACAATTCCGGTCGGATTATCGCTATTTTAAAATTTTTACCCTTAGCATCAATGCTAGTCGCGAATGGATTGACGAGATTCAAATTAATATTGAATAGGGGCACAAGATTATTAAAGATAACTTATAAGATTTTATGATTAGAAAACATTCGCTAAACGGATTTAACTTTTAGATAAACAATAAAAATAAAATTATTTCATAAACTTTCAGAAATGCCTTGTATAGCCATCAACAGATGTTTTATAAATAAACAATTAACTATTAAGACTATTAAGATAGTAAAAATACAGAATTACAACTTTTTGGTAATTTAAAAAAATTTTAATTCTTAATTATTGAATTTTGATAATTTGATGGTGATTGATGAAAATAAAGATTACAATATTGTACTTTTAATGTTGCGAAACAACCTAACTTGAGTTTCCACTGTTCCGCAATGATTAATAGACTATTCAGTAAAAGATAATTGTCCAATTTAATGTAATAGTACTAATAATTAATTATTACTTATAACTTATAGATTTATTTTTGTGTGTTTAATGATAATTTAATTTCAAATCGAGTCAAAACGTTCGTGTGAACATTCCAGAACATTCCAGAACTGCAAAGATTTGATTTGATATGTACTGTTCGCACACAGTACCGTTGTGCAAGGGTCATACCTAAAGTTTGAAGAGATTGTGTTTCTAATAAATATAGAACATTCTCACAATTTCATTATTTTTAACTTTCAATCCAAAAATTGGAGTATTATAAATAGTTTAATCTGTACCTATGTATGTTTGCCTTCTAGATAAACCCGAAAGTTTATTATTTTTCCTTGAAAATTCAAGCTTAGGCTATAACAAATAATAAATTCAGAACTTCAAAAGAAAATCCTTACGGGCAGTAGCAGGATGTCAAAGAAAAATACCAATATAAAAAACAAGTTGGATAGTATATTATAGTATAGCATAAATAAAAATATCATAAGTAAATATATAAAGACAATACAGCCCAGGTAGAACGGATCAGATCCAATTAACAAAACTATTGTTTCGGTATAAGTTCAGAAAAAGAAGATGTATAGATCGTCTCGAAAAGAGGTGGATTAAGACTAATAACAATGAATAACGGACCACCGATCTAATATTTGCGAATGATTAACTAATCTACATGTAATTTTTGAGGTTTTTAGCTCTAATATTATAATAAAACTTAATTCCAGTCGTGAATAGATTAACAAAATTCTCATTTTATACTTTTATTTAGTGATTATTTTTTACATCGGTAATTTATTTAATTTTTGATTTTTTTTTTCTAGCAACATATTTTAACGATATTAATAGAATCGATAATATACTATACAATATATTATAGTAAGTATGCAACACTCATGCAATAGTAGAATTATATAATACACTGCGATAGTGTGCAATAGTCCAGCAAATAGTCTGCACTAGTCTAATATGAAACTAGTTAAATATGAAACGCTAAAATGTGCACTTTCTCATTAGGGACTTCAGAGGTATTACTCAGCAATTAAATTTAAAAAATTGAAATTAAACAATTTTTTAATCCAAACCTGAATCAAGACCTTGAATAACATTGTGAATACTACTACTATTAGGCATTACGAGAATTACACACAGTACATTATTGTATTTTATTACTGATTAAATAAATATCTACTTTTCGACACTTATGCCAGTCTAGAAAATCACTGGAGAATTTTAGTGTACAAGTGAAAAGAAATGTTAGAAAATATTTTCTTTTTTTTCTCAATGATTTCTCGAAAACATTAAATAGTATATCACTAAAATGCAAAGTTTTTAGTTCTCCACCTTTCGTTGTCATTTATATATAATTATATTAATATAATTATATTAATATATCTTAATTTTAAATACAATTAATTTTTAATATAAATTACATAAATTTCTTCAATATCATTCTCATTTATGTAAATAAAAATATGGCGGGTTCCCGGTTTTATTAAAATGGAATTTTAAAAATTAAACGACATTTGTGAAGCATACAATATTATTAGAATTATGAAAAATGTAACCTAGCAAATAATATATTCCATTAACTATGATTTATGAGTTCAGATTATTTTAATATTATATTAAAATTATTATTTAAGATCATATTGCGAGTGGTTATCGTGATATGAAGGCTTCGAGTGGCCAATGGCTGAATAATATTTCTTAAAACAACACGTAAGGACCTACCTATATACGTATAGCAATGGCAACATTATTTTTGAATTTGAATAAAAGTTAGATAAGAAATATTTGCATAATAATATAAATCGGGGTTAATATCACGTGCGTGCTCTTACTTACCCTGCTAAGTTAGCCAATCTACGAGCCCAAGCACTACTGATAAGCTACTCTGTAGAATTTGCATATTTATAGATTTTCTTAATTATAGAAAACTTATTTTTATGTTTATTACATTCTACAATTTGTCACAAAATTATATTATGCACACAACGGTTTACTACTTTATAACACTTGATATTTTTATGTTGTATTTATTATTGATTTAATATTATTTTCTATAACAAAATATAAAAATTCGTTAAATTTGTTTTAACTTCATTTACATAAGTTTATTATACGGGTAAATAGTAATTAATTAAAACCAAGTAAATTATTGATTACTTGTTTATTATTATTAACTAAGAAGGTCTTTAAGTGGGTATAAATAATATACATTCACATAATGAACCAAAATTGAAAAAATTTAACAGCTTAAATTAAAAATAAACTAAAAATTCTTTTTTAAGCTTTTAGCAAAGGAATATTATCTTGATATCTTTAGATACAATTATTGAAATAATGCATCTTTACTTTCAAATTTCTAATAAAATATAAAAACCTATTCATGAATATAAAAAGTAAAATAAATTGCGCTCTTCTTTAATTATAATTAATTATTTGTTTAGTAATTTATTAAATTATACAAGAAGACTTTGAGTTATTTGAAAAAAAGCAGGTTTGATTCGGAGAAAATTAACTTTTTGTGGCTCATTAGTAAAGGCAGCGTCAAAATACTGAAGATGAGTACAAAATTTTATTACAGATTTTTTTAATGTATAGTTTATAGTCGAGAATTATTGTTGGTTATCGCGTAACCCTCCTTGTTCTAGAGAAATATTGATTAATTTGGTAATATTTTGTGGTTTTTGATGTTATCAAATATAATTTTAATTATTTGTAGCTGTATCTTTTTATGAATACAGCTGTAAGTCTATATTGCAATTTTAACCTTATCCAAATCGCCTTGTCATCACTTTCACACATTCGCTTGTTCAAATATAATTTTTAATTTTCCAATTTTAAATTTGCTAAATCTAATTTACAACTTTAATATTCTCTTTCCAAATCTATCTAACCAATCAACACACTACTGCTTGGTAGCAACTTATCCAAAGTATCCAAAATATCAAAAATACACAAAATTGCAAACGCATAAAAATCACTATATTCAAATTAAATTTAATCTCAAAAATAAATTTTACAGAGCCAAAATTTACGAGTCAAAAATCGGCACAACCGCTCATGCGGTCATCTTTGGCAAAAAGCTTTAAATTTTCTCTAATGCCTCCATCTCTCCAATTTTCAATGTTGCAAGTTTACTTATCAAAATAAAATTCTCTCAAAATGCACAGGTGGGTGCGAATCACTTTGAAACAAAACAAGGTAGATCTTACAGATTTAACAGCTGTTAAGGTTGATGATAACCGAGAGTAGTTTTAAGAAGAAATATTCTAGCAAAGATTATAAAATCTCCAATTAAACAGATATGACGAAAAATGTTTTGTAGTTTATACTAATGCCAATAACATTAGTTTATTTTTTGCATTAGATCAAATTTTTTTAGATTTATTTAAAGACTGCGTCGATAGCAAGATTTGAAGAGCTATTGGTATGATAATCATTATGATTGAACCAACCAATTTAAAAAAATTTAAATTTTGGTTTAAAAATTTAAAAATTTTTAAATTAAAAAATAAGTTTATAGTAGAGAAGCCATGGGACTTGTAAACTAATTTGTTTCCAAAAGGTTACGAAATCGTTAGTTTCCCTTTATTTACCGTGGGGATTCAAGTAGATCCCTTTATATGTAGCACCATTGCCGTTAGGTGTCGGTGTTACCTATGAGCATAAATTAGGTTCTTGTTGAAAACTGTAGTTTAAAAGTTGTATTACATTAAAATGTTTAACAAAGCCAAGCAACAAGGCAATATTAATTGCAAAATTCTACAAATTATTGTAAAAAACACAAATAAAAAAATAATAGAACAAAATTTATTATTTTAAGTCCTTAAGATATAATTCTTTTGTAATTTTGCCATCTTTAAGAGTCGATAATACATAGTCAGATAAACCTGGTATAACATCATTCGTGAACCGTGGCTTAAAATTTTACCATGAATTTTGTTGAAATCTAAATTGAGTTTTAAATAATATTTGGAAAAATTGTGTTGTAATTAATAATTTTAAATAAACAAACAAACAACAATATTTAAAAAACAATAAAAACAACAAATTAAGATTTAACAGGTTTGGACTAAGAATATTTGAATAAACAAGAAATTCTTGTTTATTTCTTATTTATTCAAATATTCTTTACTTAACAGTTAAAATTCATTATTTTAACATTTTATTTAGTTTGTTTATTTAAAATTACATACTACTAATTACCACACTATAGACTTAAAAAATTAATTTTTTAGGTTAATTTTCTATTATATTAACAATTTTGTATAAAAACAATCTTAAATGAGTCTTCAAGCTTCACGGTAAGTAAATTTTTATTAAATTCTGTTGTGTTTATTTAAATTTTGGATGATTGATTTAGCTATAAGCGTAATATTGATCAAAGTAATGTAATATCCATGAGGATCTGCGATGCAGTAATTTTGCCGATTTTAGATGATGTTGATGGTTAATTAGTGAATAAGTTGATCTAACTTTAATGGGTATATTTGGATAAACACAAAACAAAAATTCCAAAATAAGTTAACGTGAGTAATGACATCTACGGTTAATAAAAATTTAACCGGGAAGAGTTTACATTTTTTATGGCCGTCTCCGTTCTTCGAAGGGCATGTAAAGTCATCACTGTCTCTGCATCGATGCCTGCTACCATTAAAATAGGGTTACATGCATTTCCCAATCCGGTTTATGCAGCCGATGGGTCCAAATGTTGAAACTTTTCCCTTGAAAAAAATTTAAATTATCGTGCAGTAGATAGAAAAGAAAATATAAAAGTCCCCAAAATTATTTTAGATCAATAAGATTTTTTTATCTAATGTAATATTAAAAGTTTAATGGATGCATTTGGCATTGTGTGATGTAACATAAAATGCTTGCAGGTGATTTTATATTGATTTCATGGTTACTTACGTTGTGTTCTAATGAAATTTGAATTTTTTATGACATCTGTCGTCATAAATTATATGTTAAGGACATTGTGTCCAAGCGCACTAATTACAAATTAAAAAAATAGATGTAACATGAAACAACAATAGGTAAGTATAACAAAAGTTTATGAAAATAAAGTTTCGAAAAACCTATACTTAGCTATACTTCTAATTAATGCATAAGTATTATCTACTTAAATATTACAATGTCCGGCGGGAACGAGTACATCTTGTGAAGCTTCGGTAGAAGTTTAATTTTAGTTGACCAAAGTAAGTTATTTAATTATTACTAATTAAAAACATTACTTGCACATTTAATATAACTTGACTGGAATATCAATTAAAAGCTAATCAAGGCACTGCGAACTTCACATTAGTCATAATAATTTATAAACAAATAAAGAAACAAAGAAAATCTTTTAGAATTTATCTATGCAATTAAACTTAAAAACGCACCTTTTTAAGCGGATATTTAGAAAATTATAGGGATATTATTACACATAAATAGGTATTACTTAGATGCCTATATAATTAATATCATCCAGGTTGAGCAACAGATGCCGTTAACGATTTATCATTACTCTTGTTATTTTCTTTTTAAAATCTATGTTTGACTTGTTCAACCTGCAATTACTTTAAGAAAAACCTTTTGTTCCCTCAAAAAGCATGTGTGCATTACATTATTGTGTTTTGAATGCCCCTGAGTTTTTATAAAGTAATTGCAGATTTGTATGCATGAGAAGATATCATCGATTCTGTATGCTTGTGGTTGTGATTTTTTGTTAAAACATATGTTGCAACGTAAATTTCATTATTATTAAAATATTATTTTTTTGGTTTTTACGTTTAACAAAAGAGTATCGACATTAAAAATAGAAGTACGTAAGTAGTTATTAAACAAACTCTTTGTATAGGAACTTCTTTTATTAGGTATTCTTAACATATTAAACATAATTACCTTTTAAGGGGTTAAATTATAGTTTCTAAATTTTTAAGTTTATTAAATTGTAGATGTAAGCTAGAGTTTGTAATGCTACACTAAGCGTAAAAAATAAATTCATCGCAAAATTTGATGTGTGTGGTCGAAATTGATGGGTTAACAAAGCTGTCTGTCAAAGAAACATTTAGTTTCTATTCATGTTTTAGAAATATAGATGGATTCTTACTATATACACATATTTTATGTAATGGGTTGGTTAACCGCAGGTACGATATGGTTTAGAACAAATTAATTGAGCTTTCATTCAAAAAATGTTCGACTTACATTGTTTTCTTTTTTTTAGAATTCTTTTTCTATTTAATTTCTATAGCCAACACAATACAAATTATTCAATCTATGAACCCATAATCGTTGATCTAGGTCTGATCACAGGGATTTGCCCATAGCAAAATTTATACAAGGTTAATTGTAATTGATCATAATTACTAAGTATTATATCAATTTCTAAATTAAAGTAACAGTTGCATAAAAGGGTGATTTTTTGTTATTATAGAATTTTTCCATTGAAATTAACATTAAATAGTATGGTTGTTGAAGGTTTTTGCTTATAATTAAAAATCATATAAAAAAAACACAGCACAGAATACAAGTTTTAAAGAATGTATTAAAATTATAGAAAATCCAAAATACATATATTAAATACATTATAAAATGGTTAAGGTTATTAACATGTGATAATATTTTTTTAATAAAATTAATTTTTACATGTTACATGAAATTGAAAAATAATTTAATTCATAACTTACATAAAATTGTTTAAAAACTATTTAAATCAATGATATAGCTTGCGACACCCTGTTATAACTGATGTTTTGATTTTTCCAGGTTTGCCTGATGAGATTCCGAAAATCGAAACATCAGTTATAACAGGGTATCGCAAGCTATATCATTCATTTAAATAGTTTTTGAACAATTTTAAGTAAGTTATGAATTAAATTATTTTTCAATTTTATGTAACATGTAAAAATTAATTTTATTAAATAAATACATTATATTTAACAATGTTCATTGCAGATATAATAAAGGCTGCACTTACTATATAAACATCAGAATATAAAAAAGGAGATATGGTAAGAATCTGAAATTTCTGGTGCAATCAATTAATTAAACTGACTACCATAAGACGAAAATTTGAATAGGATGGAGAGTACAACAAAACAGATAATCTGAGATATCACTCTAAAGAGAAAATATACATTGGTTGGCTGAGAAAATCATAGCCAGGTTTTACAACCTACTTTAAAATGTGTAGCGTTACTTTGGCTCTTCCGTTGAAATTTAATAAATAAGAAAGAGAGAAGAGGATTGAACCATACCGGATAACGTATATTGTATATTTTTTTAGAAAAGTAAAATGGCTGTATTCCAAACGTAATGAGAACTTAATTTTTCGTAATAAAGTAAATTTTAATTTATCAAGAAAAATTAGATTAATGAATTAATGTAAATGAAAAAACATTTATAACTTTATTATTTATTATTAATTAACTAAAATTGATAGTTAATACAATACATTATTAAAAATACATAAAAAATTATAAACTAGATTTTTCGATTTATTTTTTTTTTTAAATATGAAAATATAAAATATGTCTTCCCTAATGTGTTCCGCATTTTCCCCAGTGAAACAACATGCAAAGTCCCGTTAATAAAAGTATTTTATATAATTTTATATGAATGTGTATTATAATAGCACAAGTGCACAAGTGAACAAATTTTTCAATCTTATTGAATAATTTTATTTTTGACTTCACATAATATTATGGTTTTACTGTATCTTATAATTAATTTTATTTGTACAAATTTAAACATTTAAACCTTAAATAATAACAACTTCATTTTATTTTTATAAAAAGTATCTCGATTGAATTAAAATGTTGCAATTTTTAATTCAATAAGATTATTAAATTTTACAATAATTATTGATGTTGAAGATTTTGAAATACACAACAAATATTATTACATGTTAATAACCTTAACTATATTAAACTGTTATAAAAGATCACGTTTTTAATATTATTCTTAAACAATATCGTACATTTAATATCCAAAGTACAAAATAACAGGAAGTTTATAATTATTTTTGAATTGTGTTTAACCTACTTGTCTCTAAAATTTTGCTAAAACTTATATTAACTATATATTCAATCAACACGATTTATGAAATTATTATTATAATTATCAAATTGTCAATATTATTGAGAATCTTCATTAAATTAAAGAAGTTAATTTTTTTGTTTATATACCTAATGGCTTTAATTAGGTAAGATTTTTTAAAAGGTTTTTCTTAGAGATGTGTAAATATATATTAATTTATTTAAAATAAATGCACTGACAGTTTTTGAATATTGCACGGGTATAGTATAATTATAAAATATACTATATTATACTATTAGGTTATTTTTCAAACCTAAGAAATACGATTATTAGAATAGTCTGGTTAGATCAGCAGTGTGTGGTACCAAACTTAACTCAACAGACTATTATAGAGCGTACAATACCAGATCGCTATACTGCTGTGAGCTCAAGTCCAAGTTTGATATAAGAGATATGCATCTAGAAGGTTAACACCGTGCACGAATCATAAATGCAAAATATTAACTTTGGTACAGCAATGATAAATCACAGATCAAAAAACCAGAAAATCTTAACCCTTTCAACTTTTTAACTTAGTGTTTACATACTTTTTTACCAAGAAAGAAATAATATCAAATGTCTAGATATTTTTTTTTGTAATAATGTCAATTTTAGTAGAAAAAAGACATTTTTTACATTTACAGTTAAAAATAGAAGTCGTCGGTCTGTGAGACCGATTGCTAGTACTGGAGGGTTAAGAGTCCAATTTTAAAATCTCTAGTAATAATACAATATTGTCAATAATACTGACAAGGATTAAATGATAGTTTGTCTACTAGTCTACCCGTTCATCTGTCCGTTTTCATGACTCGAAAATAATGCTTTTATCGTATTTAACTAGATTTTGATTTTTCACAGATGGAGTAAACCAAATGATTTTAATTTCAACTAATAAAAGTCGCGATAATACCAAAAGGGCTAGTATAAAACGATGAGTGCATATTATGTAAGTGTGATAGTTCAGTCTGAAAGGAAACAACTAGAAGTTCAAAAATAATTTTTTGTATGCGATATTTTTACTTCGGTAAAATTGAGATGAGAATATGTTTAATTAAGTTCTAATTATATTTATTTTATATATTAAACTTTTAAAATTGTTTTATAAGATTTTGTTTTGTTGTGTAATACATCCTATTTAAATTTGAAATCAACGTAATTTATTTATAATTTTAATAAACTACACCAAATTTTTTAAGATTGATTAAAAAATTTGACATTTGAATTTTTCTATTTGTATTGTTTATATTGTATGTTTATATAAGGGCATATAAAAGAATAATAAAATATATGAATATTAAAAAACAATATAATATAATGTAAAAATATAGTATGTGATCATTATTTCACTGCAATATTGCAATGATATTTGTGTAAAAACTCGGAATACCAAAACACTTGCTTACTCGGAGTAGCTCTGGTGTGCGAGAGCAGTCGGATTTACTCAAAGTAGAGAGTTTTTATTTTTCTAATCTTTTTATTTTTTAATTTTATTTTTCTAATCTTCTAATTAAATTAATATTAAAATCTTTTAAAAATGACACCTAGAAAATTTTTTTATCGCGTTGCAGATGTATATCAATTGTGTCGTTTCTTCAACAAATTTCTCAAAATCAAATCAATATAAACAACTCTTAATTAATTTATCCAATTAAAAATTAAAGAATCATTCAAAATAAATCTTTTTAATTATCAAAATTCAAAAACTAGCAAAATATAAATAATCTCTTGTTTCGGTCACTCTAGATTGAAACATATTTTCAAATAAATCAAATTTCACAATTTCAAATTTATTTCGTAGCACGACAATATATTACACCGGAGAAGACGGTTACGGTCTGATGCCTAGGTGATTCGACTACAAAGCAGAAACACATAGCTTGAGCCCGTGTGGAGCAAGAATTTTATTCTAATCGTCCTCCCTCAGCAAGCAATGGCAAACCACTGAGTTAATCTGCCGAAAACCTTCATAAAAAATAAAGTGATCAGCCAAAACTCAGTGTAGATTGTCTCCAAGTTGATGTAAATATTGTAAACAACTTTTTAATATATCTGCATACAATTGTTTTTGTTTAATTAAGTTGTTAATATTTAATTTAATATAAATTTTATTTAAAATAAATATTGGTTATTGATAAGTAAAATAAAAATTGTTAGTGGTATATTATTGGTGTTAATTACTTACAGTAATTTACTACACAAATTTGTTGAAATATTTTTGAAAACAATGAAATACATAGTAATTAAAAGATATGATGTATTAAAATTTTTTGTGATTTTTGAATATTTAGTTCACTTTATCTATGTCCATATAAAAGCTATTATACTATGCTTGTACATAAAATATTTTAAAAACATTTTTCATAGTCTGATTATGTTTGTATCAGTAATACCATATAGTATTTGCATTTGATTTGCTTGATAAGAGACCATGAAATATAATTTTCATTTTAAGGAATGGTATATCTTTTGCCTTATACCGTTTCACAAAAATTAAATAAGTATTATTTTAAAATCTTGCTAAATAATCATATAACTGTTTTTATAATTTTTTTTTAAATTTTTTTTGAAATATAAGTTTTGTGATGATTTGAAATTCAAAAAGCTAATGGTTCAAATTAAAATTATATTACCTCTTGAATCATATACACAATTATATTTGTTAAAATTATAGTAAACTGTTGATTTAGAATTGGCTTACAATCACTAACACATGCACGTACTGAGCTATGGCCAGATATTTTTTAAGAATTAAAAATAAAATCTACAAATTCAATATAACACTACAACGTTAACGAAGTCTAACGTAGTTACAAATGAGACAAGTAGCATTTAATAACATTTGTTAAAGAAGGGTCTATAGATACCTATTTACATATTCCACCTGCTACTTTATCAATTAACAAACACGTTAATTCATATTTAAATAGTATTTAGAAGTATAATTTTAAACAAAACAAAGAAATTTAAACGGTTGAATAATATTATAGTGTGGGGTTGATTTATATTATAAATATTAATTGTTACATATTTGTTATCGTACATCTTATCTTGTTCTTAAAATTTCATTATATGGTCGGTTAAGTTTTTCTACATTGCTAATTAATCGTGTAGTATATACAAGGTTTTTTCTTTATAATATAATCAAAAGTATGAAAGTTAAATGTTATATTTTACTATGATTTCTGATGTGACAGTAACAGCAATGTATCATGTATTTATTTTGTGTTATAGATTTCCTGATTAATTAATTAAACGACAATACTTCAAAATTTTTTTAAGTACTACCTAAGTACTTTTTTTTATAATCAGTTTTATTCTTTGATAGGGTTAAGTTGTAGTTATTTACCGATTATGTGTGCAGTTATCCTCACTTCACAAGGTATGTAATATAAAAAAAAAAATAATATATTTATTAATTTAAAATATAGAAGAATTATTATATCAATAATTTATATATAAATTATTTATAACGAATAAGTAAAATATTTTGCATTTTTCTTGTATGGTATAAAATTTATTAATTATTAAACGCATATCCATAATATAGCCATTGTCGGAAACAATAATAAGAAAAAATAAAAACAATAATTTGAATAAAAAAAATTAAAGTACTTATAATAAATTATAAATTGAGAAGAATGCAAAATATTTTATTTATTTTTTGTTCTAGACCTAAATAGGTAGGTATTTAAGTGTATAAATTAATAAAATTTACTACTATTACTACAAACTTATTCCTCATTGACAAAATGCAGGAATGAATATATAATATTAATATAATAATTATAATATTATGAATTTCGATAACAGCAAATACATATAATATGTAAATTGTCATGTATATATATTTGTGAATTTTATAAATATATGCCAATATGAGGGCGCAAATACGAAACTGGACAATTTACCTTTTCAGTTGATTTCAGATCATCATCATCAGATTACCAAACCCAATCACATTCTCTGCTTGATCGCTATTTCATTATCTCTTCATATTGCTTGATTTTTTTTCGATCCTTTCCTGTCCTTGGTTTTCAATTAGCAGTTTTTCCATTTTATTTATCGTTCTGTTTTCTTCCCGAGAAACCCAATTATTTCCACTTAAGTTTGGCCATGCGTTTCGTAACATTGTTAATTTTTGTATTGCATTTTATCTTAGACGTTTGTTTTATTATTTCGCAACTCAACTCCTAATATATATCTTTCTATGCTTTCACGTATTTGTATAACTTAAATTTTTTTAGGTTGGTTTCTGTTAAACTCCAAGTTGCTGAAGTGTATGTAAATATTGAATGCATACATATCATTCGTCAAAAACTTTTAATTTTGTATGTCATAGATATTTTAATTTAAACGCTTCTCTTAATTTCCTGAAAGTTGCTTAGGCTAGTTTAATTTTCTTGTAATTCTTTGGTTTTTGGAATAATTATCAAATGTTATTAATAAATATTTCTTCCTAACTTTAGAACTGAAGAATCAACTATGTAAGTATAGTAAAGTAATTTTTCTCTATTGATTTCTTAAAGTACTAATTTGTTTAGCCAAATCTAGGCATTTTTTATTAAAAGCAAAATTTTCACCATTATTTAGCTTTAAGTGAAAAATGAATAAATTATTATATAAACTTATAAAAATCGTTAAAAAATTATTGCTTTATATCACGAATGTAAGCTTTTTCCTATTATTAAACAACGCAGCAAATCAGTATATTTTTCTTTGAATTTTTGTTCTTTCCAATGTTGAGCTGTAATATTCAAGGAGATGGCACTTAAGAATATAACTAGAACAGTAATAATGCACTTATTAGCAAAATATAAATTTATAACTATAGTTTATCCAGATAATTTGAGCAATGGTTAAAGTGATATGTGATTGATAAGAGTGATCTATTATGCTAGTGGTTCTTCAATTGGATGCTTAATATACGATTCTTTTTTGGTTTTTAATAGATGTATAACTTTTATAAAATTTTGTAAATTGATGTTTCCAATAAAATTTGATTTGATTTGATTTGACTTAATAAAGAGAAACTACATGTTATGCATGCAGTTGGATAGAATAGCTAGGTGATAACTTTTACTCCGGCTTCTAATACTAATAATTAAAACTCTTAAAGAAAGTTTACCAAATATCAAGAGAGGGCTAAATATTTGGTAAGTAGGCGAGTTGAAGTAATTTTTGGTTCGAAAATAAGGAATAAAATAAAACGATTTACAAACTCAACATGTTTTGCATAGAACTGTGCATCTTCAGAAGTTTACTGCAGGAAAAACATATTTTTCATTTAAGTTATTACAAAATTGAAAACAAATACTCACTAGTTTTGTTTCTAAAAATACAGATAACACCAAAAGTCGTACATAAGAGGAATTGCGTTCAGTCTCGAAAAAAATCACAATTATAACTAGAACTTTTGAAAACTAAATTGCTCAGATAATGTAAACAATTTTTCTAATGTCGCATTTATCTTGACTAAAGTAAATTTACTCTAAAGGTTAGTTGTTAATTCAAAAAGTGGAAAAACCGTTGTATTTTCTTGTAGGTTAAGAAGGATAGTATTTTTTCATCTATCTATTCAGCATGCTCTCAGAATGCGATATTTTTACAACCTGGTACTGATTAATTTGATTTGGTACTAATTCTGAGCTTTTTGTAACGCGGATTCTGTATAACGCGAAACGAATTAATCGTGTTATAAGAAGGTTGACTTACTATGTTACCTATAAAATACAAATACATTGTAAATTTTACTTAAATAATAATAAATAATATTATTATAGTGAGCATCATCGACTGTATTTGCATTATAATCCATTTATTAACATAATATATCCGTTAATTTTTTATTTTTAATCGATTTCCGTACTATAAATCTGTTTTACTGCAATAGTGCAATATCCAAACTGGACTAGGAAATTAAAAATTTCACACCTCTGCAAAACATCTTGAAGAATTTTCAACTGGTTATTTATTTCTCGATAAGTAAAACGAACACAAAATTACATAGCTAAGCCGTATTTATGTCTTTCTTTTGTTGTAATTTGTAATGAACTTTCAAAAATATTTAAAGGAGGAGTTACGTTAAAGCGGAACTCCTCCTTGAGCTTCAAGCTATTGGCTCGGAAACCCTACCTCCATTGGGCACATAAAAGCTTTCGTAAGCTCACGCAACCAATAGAAATAGATTTTTATATGATTTCGTAATGCTTTATTGTAAAATTAATTATCAGCTTAATTATAATTTTAAATAATAAATATGTAAATTATCCTGCCTACACCTAATCAAACCGCAGGTCCCCTTAAGAGTTTGATCGCGATGAAAATTTTGTATAACCAAGTTACTAAGATGTATAAATATGAAAAAAAAAATAAATTTCAATTTAAAACTGAATATATGTAATATTTTATAAACTTGCAGTTTATATGAAAACCCAACAAAGGTATTATTTTAGTATTTTACAATTTTATTACTTTCGCATTTGTTGTGAAATCCCCAAAAATCAATTTAATCAATTTAAGCGGTTATAAACAACCTTCAAGCTCGAGGTAGGTGTAATTAATTTAGTAAAATATGAGAAATAGATAACTAGTAATCTATTCAATTTACCTGTTTCTTTATGCGTTGTGATACTTATTTTCAAATACGTAAGAGCTATTTCAATCAATTTAAAGGCAAACTTATAGTTAAGGCAGATCAAGATGAGCAATCGCAGTGGGCAGAACGCAGGAGGGTGCAAGCCTACCTATCAGGTAAGCACAGGTAGCCAACCAAACTCGAAGTAGCACCGTTTACCTGGCAGGTAGCAGCTCCTGAGCGCTGGGCAGTCATTCATTGTCGTGCTTGCAATACTTAAGCTTCAACTCAGTGTGTTCTGATTATTATTTGATGGTTAAACAAAATTCTTATAAACATTGATTCATATTTTGGAAAATTAAAGCATCTTCGATATTTCTAGTGAGTGAGAGCGTTTTATTTAATCGATTTAATAATAATCGATTAAATTAATTATCGGACTATACACGTAATTAATTATAATTTCTTTATAGTGAGTTACAAGTGTTAAAAAAGTGCGTTAGTTTAATTATTCAAAATATCTTAATGACTGAAAAAACTTTAGTTTATTAAATTACATGTAAAATGTTAATTTCAAGTGGAAATCCTCTTAGCGGCGGAACCGATTTTTCCAGTGTTCCTGGATTGTCTAGTTGCTGTACTGTTCCAGTAACTCCTTCTCCTCGTTCTGCAATTGTTAATTGGAAAATGGATCCCGTCGGGTTACCAACTTCACATACTGCACCTAATATTATGTCCAGTAGTCTACCTCTATCATCTTCAGGTTAGAATTTTTGAAATTAAATTATACGGAATTTTAGCGGGCAATATATTAATTTTCCTTTATGACCAAAAAAAATTTGAATAATTTATAACGAGCAGTTGAAAATTTTATTAAAATAGAGTAATAGCAAATAGAAAATCACATAATATATCTACATAATATTATATCTATATATCATAAACGTTGAACACGTGTTTCGAATTGCTAAGCTTTCATCAGTTAAACTAACACATCGTTATAAAGTATGAATGTGTATAAATTAAAATTTCCGTCCAGTATTACGTATATTACCTATAGTAATCCTATATTATCTTTTTACACACAAGCAAAAGTATTATGAATTATTTAAACCCATCAAACCAGCATACATTATGTTTACAATGTTTTGAATTGATATCTAAATTTTATAGAAAAAAAAAAAAAATAAAAAAAAATTAAATAATTTTAAATATTATTTAAATATAAAATTATATAATAAAATTATACTTAAAAGGTTAAAATACATAAAGATATAATATAACTTTTCTGTAAAAAGTTAATGTTTTGCATTATGTTATAATGATGGATACCTACGTATAGGTAAGTATTAGGTATAATTTTATGATATTGCTAAAGATCAAAAAAAGTTATTACCAGGTATCGGTTCACACAAATTACACCTCTTTTATTATTATTAAGAATTTCAACTTCCAAATTTGTCATGGGAAACATCTAAAGAAAACAAATTACTTTACCTCCTTTTAAAATAAGCACATTATACTATAATGAAAATTAAACTTTAATATTATTTAGTTACTCATAATTCTGAGCAATCCGAATTAATTAAATTTATTTAGTTAGGAAGGTACTATCTTCTATAGTACTTATTTATTTTAATGAATTCTACATTTTTTCTATATATAAAAATTGTCACAAAAAACATATACAAGTTTTTTACATATGAAAACACATCGGTAGGTCAGGGAAAATGAGAACACCATGTCGATAATTTTTTTGAAAAGTTTATTTTTTTATAATAATTATAATTACTTACATAAAGAATAATAATAAAACTTACACAAATAATTAAAAAAAAAACGTTAATAGGTTAATAACCAACTTAAGCCCTATTTCAGTAAAGAAGTTGCTATCACAGACTAATAGTTTTCTTGCAAACTGTTTTCTTCATTAATATTTATATTTTTTTTATTTTGTGGTAGTTTTTTGAATTTATTTTTTAATATTTTTACTTTTCTAAATGATACTTATTATAAAACTTGCAATTTGTTTTTTGCATGTTTTTTATTTTGTAAGTAAGAAATAAATAATTAAGTTTAAATAAAAGTATAGTAACATTGTTATGATTTTTATGAGTTATGATTAAGGATCAACCACAGAAATTACTAAATATGTATAGTAAAGAAAAAGATAGCGTTCAATTATTATTTTAATTATGCATCATTTTTCTCAGCATCCTACCAGAATAAATAAATTCATAAAATAAAAATTTTATTTTTGCAAATTTCTCAATTAATGCAGACTTCCTCATAAGGAATATAGATTATATTGTATAGATACATATATAAATTGAAATACAGTAGATTTCCATTTATGGAAACCGTCGATAATCCGAATAAAAAAATTGTGTTCTTTAAAATAGCCAAGTAAATTCATCTAACTGTTTATTTAATTATTTTCTAAACTACTTGATACTGAATTACTTATTAGAGTATGCATTATTATTTAAAGTTATTCATAATAATCTCACAATAACATACTCGATTTTACCTACAAATATGTAGGTACTATTAATATTTTTATAAACAGGAGCAAATTAATAATAACCATATAGTAGTATTATTGATTTATGATTCTGCGCTTTTAAATTAAATTAATATTTAACTTTATTATACTAAAAGCATAATTTTAAAATAAAATATTAAAACTTAATGTAGTATCAAAAGCCCAAACTATTTTAAAAATTACTAGCATCAAAAAGAACTAATATAAAAATAAACACATTTTCAATTTTATAATTATTATATTAAAGAATTATAATAAGTAAGCACATAATATACCAAATCTGTTAATTTGTATTGAAACAATGTAAATAATACTTTTTTTTTTCTTCTTGTTTTTTTAATATTTTGGAAAAAAATTAAAAATTTGAGAAATGTTTATTTAAAAAAAATATAAAATTGTACAGGATTGACAGACACGTGTTTTTGACTGCGTGAGTCATAAAGTGAAACGTGAGTCAACTTAGTACCATATACAGTTGAAAAATAATTGCACTATAATAATTACTACACTAGTGGTGCAAAGTGGTGCACAGAAGACAACATCGTCATACCGTGTAGTAATTTTTCTTTGGGTGTTCATGCAGTGCTTAAACGATCAAGTTGAGCAAAGCCAAGATGACTGAGTAGAAAACATAATTAATAAGGTACAGTTAATAGTTAACTATCCGACGCGATCAGGATTTGAACCGAGGTCACCTGTTTCCTAATCTGTCGTTGTAGGCTTTACGCCAAACTGCTGATATAACGTATAGTAATTATTGTTGTGCAAAAAAATTCTATAACAGAAAAGATTTTCAAAAATTGAGAAAATTACATCACTGATTTTGCTTAAATGTGTCTCAAGTTGATTATTATCTAAATCATCTGCCAATTCGTTGATGGAGGTGAAAAAAATCACAATATAAAATCACAATTTTGAGAAAATTAGGTTTGGTCATATTGAGAGCTTATAAATGTTCAACTTTGTGAACATTTATTTGTAACTAACAAATTTGTTAAATCAATTAATTTTTTTCCTCAATAGAAAAAACTTTATTATGGCAACATACATTTTATTGTAACAGTAAAAAACTCTGTTAGTTAGCTAGCTAGTAGCTAGCTAGCCGGTTGTAAGGGTAACATAGGTTAGGTTATTATTGTTATTATTTGGTTAAAGAGTTATTATTTAGTTGTAAAATAGGCTCCTAGTCGGTTTCATGATTAACGTTCTAAAATTAATGTTTTGCTCAAATTGACAATACCTTTAAAGCGACGACACATCGATTGCGATCGATCTAAATAGATTTGCTTTGATTTAATGATCGAAAATCAATTGCTTCTGGCATAAATGAAATGTAACAATTTATTAATGAACTTTTTTATGATTTTCATCTAATGCAAAAGTTCATTGTAACTATGAATTTACTTTCATTAATATAATGATTGTAACAGAAACTTTAAACGGTTATAAATATAATAAAAACAGTCGTAGTATTAATGAACTGTTTTATTAATTCTCAACCAAAGATATAGTTCATTAAAACTATGAACCTACTTTCATTAATTTAATTAAATTATATTTTATTGTAGATATCTTTTAAATAAATTCACTGTATCTATAAAATAAGTTCATTGTATGTACGAAAACGGTTCATTGCTTCTATAATATAAGCTCATTACATTTATGAAATAGGTTTGTTTATTATGCTATATAGTACTGATATCTATACAAATGTAAAAAACATCTATCTAGATGTCTTATTAGCACAGGATAGCATTATTTACAAAATAATATATTTTTCCAAAATATTTTTCCATATTTGTTTGACATCATCATTTAGTAAATTATAGGTTATGTACTTAGCTATGGGATATTGATCAATTTCTGTTAAGTTTCAATTTTCAGCAAGTCACTGGAGCACGTACTTTTTTGACTTTCACACCAAGCTTAATTTTTGTATTCTGTTGCTCAAAGGTATTAGGGACCGCATTGACTGTTTATAACGAGCCGTATATCATTAATATCATTAAAAATATGTTAAGTATTCAATGAACTGCATTTAGTAGTATGTGCAAAGGTGTTCATTGCATTCGATGGATGCCATTTATAGATATTGTGAAATAGGTCATAGATAGCATAAAAATTTTTGTTAAGTGTTCAATGAACTGCACTCCATACACTTCATAGTATATTTGTAAACGCGTAAATTAGATTTGATGATCGACGTTCATAGATACATATTATGAAATTAATCACACATACTATAAAAAAAAATTTGCTAAGTATTCAATGAACTGCACTTCGTGCTAGTTGTGTGAACGTGTTCGTTATAATCAATGAGTGATGTTTATAAATATTATAAAATAAATCATAAATACCATGTAAAGATGTTACTAAAAAATATTCAATGAACTGCACTTCATAGTATTTGTGAACAGGTTCATTGTATTCAATGAACACCGTTCATAGATAATCAGTAGTAAATCCTAAAAACCGTTAAGAAATTCTACTAAATTGTCAATGACAACCTGTTTATAATATCACGAACGGCTTAAATTTGTTAAAAATTTGTTAGTTTTTATTACAAAAATTCTATGAATCTCGGCGATAAGCTTGGTTTTATTAATGCTATGAACAATATTTTTTTGAGTGCAGCAAACACATAGTGTTGATAACACATCATATGTATGTCGAAAATGTCATATTTTAACGTAATTCAAGGTTGTTTTACTATTAACCTAAAACAGCATATATTTAGTATAATATAACGTTATTTCAACATAAGTGTAAGTTCAACAAAATATGAAGTTAATACAATTTTAGCATAATAATCTGTTTATGACTAAATAATATACTACATATTTATGTAACATCATTTTAGTGATAACATTCTAAATACTTTTATACATCTGAAGTGAACACTATTGAATTACAATATAACTATCTCCACAAATATTCACCCAACCGAATTTAAACATTGTTGAGAGACATTGTAAGTGGAGTCAAATACTACGTAAATATGACGTTGATACGTGATTATCGTTTGACATAATAAAAACATTGTACTTAAGCAGTATCACATATAATATAAACAACGTTTATACTGTAATATAAATTTTTCTGTAAATATTTATGCAACGTAATTTTAACGCCATGGAAAGACATTGTAAAACACTACGTAAATATGACGTTGATATGTAATTAGCGTACGACTGGACATTTTTAAATAATGTAAAAATGAAAAATAATAAAGGTATGTTGTAAACACCACAATATATAACGTGGACGTAACGTTAATCTTTATCAGGGACTACCAAGATTTTCAACTGTTTTGATTCTCTTTAAAAACAAGGTTTGGATTAAATAAGTTTATTTTTCAAAGGTTCAGTTTAAAAACTCTATTGAAAGACCCAACACTTCGGTCAAGCCCATCTTCATACGAGAACAACGATCCATATTATCAGGAGGTTCTTCTGGGTTTTCTCCATTTTACTGAATTACAAAAACACTGTATATAAAACTTAATAAAAATCTTAATCTGGGGTTTGTTGATTAAAACTGTAAGTTTTATACAACTGGAATATGAAATACTTTTGGTAAAAATAAGGCAAGTTTTGAAGCAATGTAATTTTAAAATTTTGAAAATATGTTAGAGAGGTACTACATAATTATATCTTAAATATATATCATGTTTGAATTCGACACTGGTATTTCCCCATATTGGGGGTACATTGAGGTACATTTTATATGCTTTTCGGTTGTCGTAGAGTAGAAAGTGAGCTATTGGGAACCAGTTCTCATTCTTAATTTGGATCGTTGAGGTATTTTATGAACTTCACGTGAAATGATTTTTTTTTCTTTAAACTTCAACTTCAAAATTTCTACGACAAAACCAACACTTTTATAACAAAATACTGGTTCTGCCAGCTATACTGAAACAAAAAGTAAAAATTTAGAATTTTCCTTCCCAAGAGAAGGAATTTTGGACTTGGGCTTTTTTAGTTCGTTTAAATTTCATCAGTCATTAAGGTGGGTATATCGTTACATCTAAAAATTCTTATGCAATTTCGAAAAAAAATTTTTTGGAAATGAAACTTTGCTCTACATCTTTCCGATTTTTTTTTCCGAAGATCTAAACAGACAACAAAGGACAAACAGACCTATCATTTAAATCAATAGATTTTTAAAAAATTTTTTCTGTATTGTACAAATTTTCACTAAACTTTCACATAGCTTGAGAAGGGGATTAAATATTTATTACTAATGTACAGGGTACATTAATGTTTCCGTGTAACATGAAGGATTAAGCTTTCTCTGCACTAGATCGGTTCGGATTGGATCGGAACAAAACGAAACAAACACATACTGATAAACCGTTTCCACTCTGAACTCACTTCCGATATCTTTAGATTTTTCCGTTTCTATCCGACGGATAGAAACTCAACAAGTTTTAACAGCAGTTCCTTTACAAAATCGGATTTATAAAAACTCTACAACTAATTAAAAATTGCTTGTTTTAATTTTTAAAAGTTAGATTAAAGTTACTCTAGGTTGATTGAAATCATTGCTGTCTTTGAAGCTCAAAAAAGTATATTGACGAAGATGAACTATCTAACCATTGAGGTAGAAAATCTCTTTGGAAACCGTACGTTTAAATTAAGAAATACATTTAATATTAATTTTCTATGAGGCATTGCTCTCATAAAAATGTTTCAATAAAGTTCTCCAATAAGTCGGCGATCGTGTTGAAAGGTTTTTGTATTTCGACACCCAACTTCTAAACGGAAGGTAAGCATTTGGGCAATTCATTATGTTACCTGGAGCTTGGAGATAAACATTAATTTGATGAGGTGGTGGTTCACAGTCGAACCCGCAAATTTTGGCACTATAATCTAGCACTCCAACTGTATGGTTATTCGCTTACCTTATAATATACAATATACCTTAAAATTTTTATTTAGTACAAAAACATTATTTATAAATTTAAAAAAACCACCATTTTCCCCACATTTAAATATGATATTAATAACTTATAAAAATTAATATTAAGATAAAAAAAAATATTTTTAATAATATTGCTGAGTTTTCACAATGTTTTCCTTTAAATTGCGAATCTTTAATATTGATTTAATCAATCTAGATCTTTTATATAAACAAAATTCCTATCGCAGAGCATAAATTCTTGTTTTGTATGAATAAATTACTTCTGTATGTTATAGAGAAGCAATTAAAATCTGAAATTTAGTTTTTACGTTTGATAATATTTATTACAGCTGTTAAGTTTACAAATTTTACATTTTTTAAATTTCACGTAACTTTCTTATGGTATACGAATTATATTGTTTAATATTTATTATGCGTAGATGTATCTAGGTAATAATCAAAGCACATATAAGGATGGTTGGAGAACCAGTAAATCTTGATAATTGATATCAATTAATGAAGGTAAAAACATACACAATTAAAATGTCGCAAGCATTACAAAAAATAATGACAAATTACTTACCTTATAAGTAAATCAAACTACATGAAAATATTTAATGTGCATTTTGAATTGTTTCTTTATCCGTCATTAAAACTCAATGAACTTGAATTGCTATATTTATAAATTAAATTTATACCAAATAATATTCAATATGAATCTTTATAACATATAACTTACTATATTCTTTATTATTGGCTAGAAATTCTACCCCAATTTTTTTTCATTTAATTGATTATTTATTTTAACTTACAAAGAGATTTAATAGTTAGGATGCAATTTTATAATTATTTATTTATCTGAATTATACATGGATACTGTGTAATTGTGCAGTACCTACAACTACTTTATAATATTAAAATATATTTCAGTGCATAGACATAATTGATAGGCAAAACCACCCTTTATTGTACGTTTATGCAAAGAAATGATCATAAAGTAGAACCATCATATACAGACAATATAAATTCTTGAACAGTTTTTGTATGGGTCATTATTTATTTATAAAGTAATAAATTCCAATACTTTATGTTTTTATAAAAACCAATCTTTCAAAATCTGTTTTGCCTATAATCTGCAAAAGATTTGATTCTGCATTTAAAATTTACGTTAACATTTTTTAAATAATTAATTTAAATTATACTCCTTAGTTAATAATCAATTTTGTATGGTATGGTTTTTTCAATTATATATCAGATAGAAAAATATTATGCTCAGAATCAGATCTAATCATCGACGAGCATGAATAGATTAACAAACAATTAAATGAAACTTGAAAATTTTTTAAAAATAATATAATATTATAATTTGTAGGGGAAAGATTATAATACATCAAAATATTTGTAAAATTAGTAAGCTAAAAACAGCTCGATAAAATTTAATTCCTTTTAGAATATACTTGTACAGTGGTAGCTCTATTGTTCAAAATACATATTATGTTTATATAAACAAGTATCGATTTGCTTTCAGCTTTTAAACTTTTAAAATATTTTCTTTTAGTATCTTTTAGCTCATTATTTAATGGTAATAAAATATAACTCGAACGCAATGTAAATAAATTTCTTTACGGTTGAATGTAACCATTAACCTTACTTTTTACTTAGTACCTATAATAATAAGAAGTACATATTAATCGAATTAAATTAAATAGTAAACTTGAACAAATAAACAGGAAAAAAATGTTTATTAATGAGTTAAATCAGTATATAGTTGTATCTGCTACTGGGTATGGTTACAAAATTTTTTTTATAATGAAAACATATGATTATTAAATTATTACCTGCAAAAACTATGTGTTAGAAAATCTGGCATGCTTTATTTAAATTGTATTCAACACATGTTTAAATTTAAAGTGTTAATTTGTTATATCCATTACATCTTGTATTTTTATTAACTGAATACTGAATGCATAAGATATTTATTAACTAGCACCTGGTAACAATTTTATACCAGGTAGGTAGTTAAAGCTAAGGGGCTTGAAAAATGCCTATATAGATGTAATCATGTACTGTTTTTTACTAATCTATACGATTAGTATGTGTGTTTGCAAATTAACTTTAATGGTACCACCCCCTAACATATAGGGTGATTTCTGAGGAGACAAATGTAGAAATTTTATATTAGGTAGGTTTTAAAACTGTTTTTTTTGTAAATACATTAAAAAGAGTGAACTTAAATAGTAAGATAACAAATAAAATATAACAAATAAAGCTTGGATGAGGTAAAAACATTTTTATTTTTACAATACAAACAATACTATAATAAATTTAAAAATAAATAATTAAAGCTTGTTTTATTTTTTCTGAGAGCATTAGTAAATTTAAAAAGGAACTAGGCGGGGGGGGGGGACTAATGTTGGCTGTCATCCCGCAAAAATATATCACTTTTTATCGCGATTTATATAACAGGAAGCATTGCCACTGTGATATAACTTTTTAAATGCATAAACAAAAATTCGCATTGAGTGGCCAGAAAAACTATCCAGCAATTTAAATAATTTTAAAACTGGCAGAAGGTACAGTCAATTCAGGCGCCCGCTTGAAGCGTCGATTTGCATGGGTCGCGGGAGTGTCTTTAATAATTGCATTTTGTAAATTGCAACATCTTGAACATTTTAAAAAACTTTCGCCAACGGCATTCAAATTAATATAAATTTACCTCTGGAAGTTTTATTTTTCTCCCGGAGCAAGAAGTCTGAATTAGCAAACATATTATTTTGCTACTGGAAAATTGGACCCTTAATATTTTACATAATAAATAAATGTAATTAGCAATAACTATTTGAATTAATATAATTTAAACATGTTTGACAGATAACAAAAAGTTTCATGTGCTTTATTGGACATGATTGACACCATGGGTCAAAATCACGAGCTGTTTTTCAGTATTTTGTAGTACGCAGCACTTTTACTAAGTCGGAACAAATTATTTTAATCTACTAGCTGCATTTAGTTTTTTCAAATTTTATTAGTTTCTTTGGAGAAAATACTGTTTATTACGAATTTTTGTACTATGTGCTAAAAATGTGTGTGCGTATGGTGGAAAAATTATTAAATCATTAACAGCTTTTGATGATAATTTTTTACATAAGTATTTTATTTATCTGCTATTTGTACCAATCACTGTCCTTCATAAATAGTAAAAATACTAATACAAAATGAATTATTAGTCGAAAAATAATTTTAATCAAACAATGTCAGTTATGCGGTCAATTTGTTTGCCGTCGCTCGTAACTAATAAATAATTAGTTTTATGCAAGTAAACGAATATAATAAATGAAAAATTTTTAAATCTTGTATATTCAGGTCATAAAAATAATCGGATTTTTAGAAGGTAAAACAATCAGAAACAATAGCTTCTACCACACTTGCTTTAATATCTATAAGCTCCTGAACAATTTCTTGCTTTTTAATTTGCATTTTTTTTTTTTTGGAAAAAGCTTTGTAAAGTGGAACTATTATCATAGTAGATATTTGTAGTAATAATTATTAACTTTTTTTTAAGTATTATCTTCATTTTTATTTAATAATTTAAAAAAATTCTTTAAGTGATTTAAAAACGAGTATGGTTTTTCCACGAAAAGGTTTTTCGAACTGTAAGGTTTCTTAACTGAACTCCACTTTGCTCGAAATTTCTTGAGTTCATCCGAAAAAGTCACATTTTTCCTCACTGGATTGTGGAAAACAATATATGTACTGCTACGAAAGTTTCATTATTTTTTTAATAAATACAAATTACATTTTAATTTGTTAAAAGAAATAGTTTTTTTTAAAGATGCTTAAGTTAAAAATCGAAAGATTTTTTGAAAAAGCAGCTGAGTTTACAAGTTAATAGTAAAATTATTGTTTCTGAATGACGAAAATGTAATGGCGAAAGCTTTCGAAACTAATACATAGTTGTATAATAGTATAAAGTTAAAATCACTAGTAATCCAAAAAAGTAAACATCATCATAGTTTACTTTAATAATAATTTAATTATAATATAAATATAATTTAATTTCGTTGCATTTTCATTTTTGTGAAATATAGTAAATTAATTTAATTTGCTATAACACTCCAAGTGTCAATTTTATTTAGAAATTTAAGAATTTAACTTTTCGATTAAATTTTAATGCCAGATTAAATTTTATTATAACATTGAATTGTAAATTTGTTTTAAAAACGTTTTTAACTTATTGTGAATATCAGTACCTATACATATAAACCAGTTTTTGAATGGAAATTTCTATTATCGTAACTAGATTTTCATGTGTCTTTTAATTATGTTTAATATATAATATAAATCAGAAATTATAGTAATACAACAAATATAATAATTACAATTTAACGAAGTTTGAATTTAATAGCATAACTTCTCAATCATTTTAATAATTTTTCCAGGTTTGTCGGATGAGATTCCAAAAATCGAAACATAAAGTTATAACATATTATGTAGCAAGCTATATCATTCATTTAAATAGTTTTTGAACAATATTATGTAAGTTATGAATTAAATTTTATTTCAATTTCATGTAACATGTATAAATTAATTTTTTAAAATAATATAACAATTACATCTATGTACTTAAAAAATATATAACACATGTGAGGACTAAAATTCTAAATATTATATTCTTAAAGAATAGCACAAAATTCAGTGACGGCTGGTACACCGAGGTCGATGAGATACTGCCCCATCCAACTGAATACTCAATTATTAATAAAGTATAAATATGTTAGATAAAGAGTACAATAAATTATCGGATTAAGGACCAATCTCATAAAAGAATTTAAGATAGCATTAAAATGTAAGCAGAGAATTAAGACAAAATTGATTAATGGAAACCTAGATTGCATAAGTTGAAACCTACTACATATATCTAAAAGTTGTAATTGGGATTGTAGTGACCGAGAAAAACAGTGAGTAACACAATATTGCTGTTTGCTTCTTGAGAATCTTTGCCAATGACTTGGAGAAGCTACACTCATTATTATACCTCCAATGCAAACATCTAGATGGTTTAGATTTATTGCTCTAAATTGTGATTACGTGATATATATTGTAAATACATGTAGTATGTTCTGTAGATATACGATTATTAATAACATAATAACTCTAATTTATTTATCTATAAGTGCGTAACGCACCTGGATTCCTTGTTGAACATTTTCTTTTACCAACTTAAACAAATATGGCAATCCTAAGCTTTAGTATCTTATACTTTAAAAAATAAGTAAACATTTTTTTTGCAAAAGCTCCCCTTATATATACTTAAATGTATACTTTTGAAACTGTTTCAAGTCCGCTAAATGTTATTTTAGCGGACTAGTATTTTAGTCGTCATGTCAACACTTTAGCGGATTCAAATTTTGTGATTTCGAAAACTTACAATTCAATTGAATTTTGAATCTCTATTCATTCATTTATTCATTTCACATTGCAAATATAAATGAAGAAAATACTATTTAGAAATAATCCAGTACATTAGAAGCTCTTGTCTGAAACATTTTCAAAAGTGGATGTTGAAGCAGCGGTTTCATGAATAATAACGACTTCTTAAGTAAGTCATGTTAATAGTAAACAATGTTGATTGGCCTTGTTTCTGGTCCAAAATTAATTTTGACACCCATCGTTAAAATAATAAATAATAGCAATGTGAGTATAATATCTTTATTTTGATTTTCTAAAAAGATAAGTTAATATTACATCCTCATTTGCAACGATAATACCGCCTTTCTTTTTCTAGTCTTGAAATAGCTTATATTCTTTCTCATGGTGGCCACGAGATTAAAAAACAATTTTTTGTCGTTTCTATTTTAGAGCTTTCTCCATACTGAGTTTTATAAATTAATAACAGTAAGATGAAAAAATTCGTATATAAATGCTTCTGTGGGCATCGACTTTTTTGATATTTATTATTATTATTTCTAAAATAATTTTAAAATTTTTTTATTAAATTATAATAATAAATTATGAATAGGTGCTTGGCTGAAGTTACAAAGTTTGCTTATTGAGTCTACCCATAGTAATTTATTTATCCATAACATTGTTTTTTTATTATATTAATAATTAACATATATATTTTTATATGATTTCAGTAGCTAACTCACCATCCATAGTAAGTTCTTCTGCAGTATCATCAAGTGGTGTTGCATCAACAGGTCCAAGCCCTTTAACACCTTCCACACTTAGAGACATTTATGGAAGTGGCGTAAATGCTTCAGGCCATCCTTTAGCTTCCTTGGTATCTCAACAAAGGTTGTTAGAAATGTCAAGATTTGGGTTAAGACATTTTGATCTTGCGCAACATATGCTTACTCAACAGGGTGCAGTAACTAAATTACTAGGTAAGTTTCAATTGATTTATATTAAAATTAGATATACCTACACGGTAATGTGTTGCTGTTTGAGTATTAAAATTAATTATCTAATCAGTGGCGTTGTCAGGGAGTGGGTCCCTCTCAAAAGTTCTTTGGCCTATCCCGGATAATAATAAAAATTTTTAAAGTTGTTTTAAGATAGAAATAATTTTAAAGCCTTATTTAAGTTTACTTTACAAAATATACTATAGTATTTATAAATACCAAAAATATGCAAAAAAATTGATCCAGCCTAGGGAAGTCTAACCCACCCTTGGTCTATGTGAAGTACAAAATCTCTTTTTTAACCAAATATTTTTTAAATCTATTTGAAATATAAGTTTAAGAATTAATATAAACATAATGAATACCCTACCCCGTATAACTTAGATACTATAATACCACTTTAATAGTATGTCCGAACCGTCGGATTACTTTTTTCAATTAAAATAAATAATTCACAATTCTAATCTTAAAATATATGCACAGTATAGAATAGAAGTAATGTTTCCAAATACGTTATTAATAATAATGCATTAAAGTGCATAGCAACTTGCCGATAGTATTCGACATCCTGATTTTGCAGTCGTGCAAATTTTCATCGCAATAAGTGGTAATGCATTCTTAGGTGGTATTTTCGATGGAAAGAAGCTATGCACGCAATAGATTTTAACTGACTATATTGCAAAAGTAAATCAAAATTATTATTTTTTTGTTTGTAAATTGTTGTAAATTGATTGTAATTTTTTATATTATACTCAATTTTTCTTAATGCTTTATTGGCAGTTTATTATATTAGTGAATATTTGATTCTGATTTCAACTAAGGTGCATAAGTAGCAATTATTATTTAGTGACTTGAGATTGGAACTAAATTTCAGATTTGAGTATTCTTATTGGTTCACATTTTGCTTGTAAATACACGAGCAATAGTTAACAAACCAAGTGTATATTATACTGTTATAATAATATATAATCATACCTTTCCAAAATCTAAAATCAAAATTGGATAGATATACAAATAATATACCTGATATATAAATTAATTAAATTAGTATAGTTGATATATCTACCTAATCGCAAATAAATGAACTTCCATTAGTGAGATACTTTAAGTATAAATAATTATAGTTAATCTTTATAAATCTTTACCATATTTCAACAACAATTAAGTATAAATTTATGGCTTCGTCATATTGCTCTTTTTATAATAAGTATTTTGAAACGTTTTACATCAACCAACTGTTTTTCAATGATCGGTATCGCAGTATCAGATATGCTAATCCAATCCAACATTTATAAATTGTTGGCTACTTAATTACTAACTACAAAGAAAGAAAACGTCTTATAAATTATCAACTGTAACAAATGTTTTTTAACCTTTGGGCTTTATAATTTTAATACGGATCACATTAAAAATATTTAATCGTTCTGTAGCTTCTGATCAATTGAGATATAATAAAAATTAATACGATTAGTCGGTGATAAAGAGGTGAATCGTTTCGTAAAATATTACAAATAATAACGGGGTAGAGGTTATTTAATTCGTCAGTAGTGTAGACTTCTCTTCCGCTTTTTGTTCTAAAGCAAAGCATGACGCACTTTTCGATAGTTCATTGTACATACAAATACCAATTATGATTTTTTATCTTAACAAAATGCATTGAAAATTATATATCATTCTTATGAGTGTAAGTTTGCCTATGCATTATTATTTTTTTTGAATTATTCATCATTTTTGAATGCTTGTAAATGCAATTTCTTTCAAAGCAGCGCAAATCACGCAAATGCAACAAAACATGAAAGTTTTAGTATTGATCAGGGACGAACTAGCTTCATGAAGAAATCAGTAAAATATATACAAACAATAGGGCTTCTGATGGTTAAACGAAAAATAAACTTATGCTCATTTGCACCACTGATAGTTAAACTTAACTAAGTTATTTTGGTAATCTACGGTTATTCTATTGCACGAAGGTAAATGTATAGATTAAAGTTGGTAATCGTCATCTATTAATCCCCCGAATTTTAGTTAACCTCAAATACCTATGTCATACTAAGATTCAAAGCAAATATGGATTTAAATTGGATGAATGTCGACGACGATTTAGTGGTATTTGAAAAATTGAACGTAGGTTTTCCTCGTGAAATTTATCTAAGAACTTAATATTTCGATTTTTTTAACAAAATGCAATGTTTGTAGACAGTGGGGACAAAGAATCTCTAATTGGTGACAGTCAGGGGCAACACATTTTAAATATGGTAATTGCACAAGAGCATGCGAAATCGGAAATCACTATACCCAATATTTTATCCAATGAATATTTTGGAAATTTAAATTAATTTATTTACAATAAATAATTATGTATTTGATAATAATTTTTTTTTAAAAGTACCATATTAATTATCTAATTTTAAAATTTGTAATTTTAAAGTTTTGCTTTCGTCATTGATTCGAGATCTTTTTCTTTAATAACTTTATCTAATGTAAATTGGTGTTCCTAAACAAATATTTAGGTACACCAATTTTAGCAAAAACAAAAAAAAATAATATTTTGAATTTGCAACGTTGTAAATCTGAGGTTTAAGTATGTTGGAGCAACAAGATTTAATTTTAACTTACAATTTATTTTAATCGATGATTAAATAACTGCAACTTTTAACCGACAGTGGTGGAAATGAGCATTAACTGTTAGGTAGGATAACTTGTAATATCGCTGTACTAAGAATAAATTATAGTAGGATAACTTAAAAAGTGTAGGTACTACTATTTTTTAAATTTAAATTTAAAATCCTACTATCACTCTAGTATAGCAATATACACTATACTGCAATATTCTAGTATAGCAATATACTCTATACTAGAACTATAGTTCTACTACTGTTTTATAGTTCTCGTATAGAACTAGATACTCTATGACGACGCGTTTATTATTTATTATTTTTATTATTTTTATTTATATTTATTATAATATATTTATAATATATATATTATATATATTTATTATATTATATTTATTATTTTTCTTACGTACGGATGGTGTGATACCAACAATCAGAATAGCTAACCGTGACCCCCTCCCTTTCCAATTCATTTATTCTTTATACCTATATCCATCTTCAAATTTTGTAGCACTATAAACTGAAGGTAGGCGATTTTGTTTCTACAATAAGTACATAGTGATCCGTTCAAAATAACGAAATAAAGTAATGCCATAGATTGACATACGCATGCAATATGTCATTGATGGATGATTACAAATTACTTCTGTTACTGTTCTTTCTTTCTTCTTCTATATAAATACTGTAATTGTTCCAAAACACTTTTTGTAAGAAAAAATATCGAAATATACGGTTGTACACCAATGATTCGAATTAGAAAGAAAATTGAATTATGTTTGCTTTCGATTCAAGTTGCCTAAAAATAATAGTACATCGGAGTCGCCCAGTGGTAAAAGAAGTCAAAATTTTTTATCACTATTTTTTTATTATTTTGCAGAACATCAAATGAATATACCACGACAGGTTGAGGTTGTGTAATTATCACGTTAATATTGAATTTAATTTTACCAGTTTCACAATTACGCTATTATTTAAATCACGTCTTTCTAAAACATTAACCAATCTCGAGTGAGGTCAAATTTAAATTTAAAAATTGGGCAATCTTATCTGCAAGCTAGTATAGCAATCTAGCGTAAAACTTGATAAAAACCAAAAAGGATAATGTAATTCAAGCATTACTCACATTAGAGATACGATGTTAAAGAATAGCATGCTCTTTTGTAATTCAGCGTTCTCAACAATTTATAAAGCTATAAATAATTTTAAAAAGAAGTCTTTACTGCACATACCTACCATGCTAAAGATTTATTGTCAATTAAATCAACAAATCAAATAAGTAGTTAAAGGTTTAAAATTTAGTGGGTTAACGATATTCCATTAAATGATAATTAATAATCCAATGTAAAAATAAATTGTTGGAAATTACGGTAGCGGTTATGGTGTAACCGTATTTGCGAGAGTTTTGTTAAAAATGATGAACTGATAAAATTATGAACATCTTTTCATGCATCGCGTGACGTGTGAAATCATTTTGCACACAGCCAAACGGCGTCACTACAAAAGCGCAAAAGAAGGCATTGCCCCCACGGCATTGTTCATACAATATTCTTTTTGTTTTCATAAATTTTAAAAATATTACGTTGTGGGTATTCGGTACTTATAAACACCTTACACTTGATTGATTATACATCACCACTACACAAATAGGTAATTACTAATTTATTAACTATGACTGCAAACAGTGGAGATATTAATAAATTTTTTAATTTGACAAAATTAGAATTAAAGTCTTGGAATAATAAAAGTTGAATTTAAATAATTTGGTAGAATTGTAAGAAACAACTTGAAGCTTTTAGTTTGATTTTTACTTTTGGGGAAACCGTATTCCAACTTTGTCAAATAAATTTTTATTGCACAACGATTTGTGCAAAAGTTCGTGTGGTACTCCTAGTTTTCCTATTATATTGTTTGTCTTTTATTACTAAATTGAGCCTAACCGATCGGCGCGCGCCTAGTACTTCTGCAAGTAACGAATTTATGCCTTCATTAATTTCTTTCGGATTTTATGTATAGTTTTTCGATGATCCTTATGACCAATTTTATAATATGTAAAATTAGATAAAACGTTGCACACAACTCGTGGGAAAAAGTTCCTGAATTTTTTAGACCTTTTTTACTTGCCAGACGGCTTGAGCTTAAAATTGCTTACTCTTTCAGGATTCTGCTCATTTCCCAGTTTAAAATTAACCTCAAAAGAGTAGACTCCACTACATTTAATTCATTAATTAATTACCTCACTTCTCTTTACAATTTGCTACCATGTTGGTAGTGGAAAAGCATTATAGATCTGGAAGCAAATTTTTTGTTTTCGTGATAATGCCATCACGGGTCACATGATAATTTTTAATAAATCTCTATGCTAAGTTAATCACCTATGTTTTCACATTTTTTACAATTGGTGGGAAGATACCATTATAAGTTCTTCTTCCTGGTTTCTGCTTAGTGTTAACTAAAACCAGAAATTATATCCAGTTATGCATGAGATACCATAAATTATATTATTGATGGAAGTGTCTTTAATAAACAGGTCGAGTTATGATTAGTAAGTAAGGTGTTCGTTGAACTATTTTGTGGTTAAATGTAATCGATCAAATAATTTAAGTAACCTTTATGTTAAAGGATCTATTAATAGACGAAAACATGATAGCAGCTAGCAGGTAAATCTATCAATAAATAATAAGTACCAAGAGTGGTAAATTATAGTCAAACCCGTTTAAATAAATAATACTCATAGCACTATAATGTGATATGATAATTTCAGTTATTAGTGATATTAAATGCAGCCAGACAGTCGGCCATTTTGTGGATTGCATGTTAGTAAAACCTTGGCAGGATAAGTAATAGGTAGGCTGCTCGCACAATGATAACTGCAAGTTCGTAAAGCAATACCCGCACCGAGTCAAGTGGCACCCATCAATTTCATAAGAAGTATACCAGAGGGTTGTTATGTCGCAACATTGGTTCAGCATTCGTGATGTACTTCATAAAACGTGACTTGTTCTTTACACATAATATATTTCTTGTATTTTACACATCAATATTATCTGACATGAGCAACTCTACATGATGAAATAATTATACTAATTTTAGTTTGAACTATAAATTTCTATATTGTCAAACAAAAAAGTAAATACAAACCATTATTATAATTTTATTCTTTAGATAATTTTAATATTTTATTATTTAAGGTAAGATATAATTCCATGTACATAATAGGAAGTAAAATTTTTTTTCATACTATAGCTTCACACAATGATAATCCTATACAATGGTATACAATTTCTTATTGATGCACAAAAATAAAACGTTGTTACCATAAATATGCTACATTTTCAGTCGTCATGAGCAGCCCAAAATGAGATAAAAACTCCAGAAATATTTTGACCATGATATAGCGCCCGGAATATAATGTAACAAAAATTTGATGTAAACAATGTAATTTAGTTTTTGTAAAAAGTTTTATTATCCCAAAATTTCTATAAATAAAAGTTATAAACGTAAATTGTAGAACCTCAATTCTGAGCAACACTATTTTTATCAAAAACAATATCTATCACGTCACCACAATATTATATTACGGTCCCTATCCGATGGTACCGGTTTTTGAATGTTAAATTTAAAAATATTTATTTTAATTACCTAAATAATTCGCCAGTATTAATTTTTTTAAGCAATTTTAACATTGTTCATTTTGCTAGCTCACTATAGAATTATTGGATAAATTGAATTGGAATAGTTGAAAATTGTTGGGTACGATAGAAGTATTTCTGGTATTGAATTATTTTAAAACAGAATAATTTAAGAAAATTACAGAACACTTTGTATATAATATTATCCTTCTATCTTATCATAATCCAATATTTTTTAATAAACTCTCTACTTACATAAATAAATGATATAAAATCTTAATGTCATACTCATGTTTAATTACCTAAATAAATTTTTGAATAATTAAACATTTATCAATTTATTTAAAAGCATATACATATATACTACATTACCTATAATACAATCATTTAAATGTTATTACATAATTAAATTTATTAGTCGACAGGTATAGGTAATTGTATAGTTAATTACTGATGTACTATTTGTGCGTGATTGTAAAAATATTCAAATATTCAAGGCATAATTTAATTTACGTTAGTTTGTTAAAGTTGTTTTATACCTAATTACTAATAAAATATATAAGTAAGCAAGTAAAATCTATAAGAATATTAATTATATATATTATATATTACATTAGTTTCTGACAGTTTTCTCATTAATCTTATTTCCAAATTTTTAAACTAAACAGTTCCATCAATTATTTTAATTTGCATTTTCATCGTTTTGACACTAAAACACTAATAGGAAACAACATAATTTAAAAAATATATTTAAATTGAAAATATGAACAAACAAAAAAAGTTGTTTCTAAATTTAATTATTATCATGTTAAGATTGCAATAATCTTAAATTAATCTTAAAAAATCAAAAAAAAATGAAATATTAGCAATTTTTAAGTAAATCTAAAAATTGTTTTAAAATCTGAAATTATAATATTACATCATAACAAAATTTAAAAGAAAAAATATTATTACTTGTACAATAATCTGACATACCTTAACAGGTACCTATTGAATTTTGAAACTTTTATTAAGCTTTATATTCTACGAATAAATTAATGTTAGTATTTTAATTGGTAGTTTTTAGTAATAATTTACAGGCTTTGCATAACTTACGTACCTAATCGAAATATGTAATTACTTACTTGAAAATTAAATTTTATTGTATCCAAACTAAACTGCAAAATGGGTAATATTAGTAATTTTTTATTTATACAATGGAACGGTTTTAGTATTTCTTTAATTAAAAGTAAAGCCCTACACACGCAAGCAATTAGATAATTTGGTTAACAAATAAAATAAAGATATATTTATTTTACATTACCTATAAATAGTACATAATTTATGTAGCCAAATAAACTTAGCTATACCTACTACTTACTGGTATATAACGTAATATGTAAACATCGGCGTGGAATTTTAGCATTTTGGATATTATATCACCACCCTCTTAGTAATATTACAATGTAATTGTTTTATTCAAAAAGAATTACCTATATATTTTTACCATCCGCATCTGCTTATAACCACAAGGTATTTTGTCACGACAAAACATGTGCTGCGTAAAATTACCTCACATCGTGCAATTTAATGAAAAAGAAGCAAACTCTTTCTTATTAGAGAAAGAATGAAAAATTATAATTATACTAAATAATTATTTAATTACTAGTAAGAATATAAATGCTTAAGTGCATTGTTTCACATAAATAAAAACATACGCTTGTAACGGTGTGATGTGCTGAGAATTGTTTCATTTTTACGTTTTTTCTAACTTGAACATTTTTTGATATACTATGAGTAATCCTGTTATAGCACTAGTGATAAAATATTAGTGATCAATTAAAAAGTCACGTAATAACACGCAGTGTTATAAAAGACTCCGTTTAACTTCTGGTTGTATAAGTAGCTATTTTAATCATTAATGCGCATGACTGATGCAAGTCGATATATCTGACTTGATATGGGAGAAATAAGAATCAGTAATCTGTCCAGTAAAACTTTTTCAAAATAAAATGTCTCACACACATTCCGTCGGTCCTCTATGTTTAAAGCCCCTATGTGCGCGATAACACTTTGTAAGCAGATAACAGATATTATAAGATTTCTAAACAGAGCATCCAGGAGCTCATTATAAATTTTATAATTTAAAAATCTATATTTTTATTGCATTAGTTAATTTATTGGACTAATTAACACAGTTTTATATACCTTATAATAGTATTCCGAGATTATCTTTAATTACCACTATTTTGGTAAAATATTAAATGAATATCTGCTGGTTAGGTGCAGGTAATTGCTTTGATCTTCTTATATAAAAAAAATTATAAAGGTATAAATTTAAAATAAAACTCACTAACCCAATAATACGCCTTAGAGCTTCCTGCAAACGAATATTGGGTAAGCACAATAATTTCATGGTAACTGCTAAAAATTATGTAAATTAGTTCCAATTTAGGAATTATAAAAATTATGTGTGCTTTGTCAACATTTATGGTTGACTGGTAACAAGGAAGCGACATTTGACAAAATTAGTAAAACCGTAATTGCCAAAAATTGATACTCTAACCGCACACGATAATAAAAATTAAAGGACATTAGGAAATTTGTCCTGATCTGTGAGTGCTTCTGCTCAATTGCGTGAGAGTTATATTGCATGCATTCGAATTCGGAGCTTGGGGCTATCCAGCTACTTGGAACGCACATAAGATACATGCAAGAGTAATTACTCTTTCATAATCCTTTAGCATTCGTTAGTTATTTCCTTAGGACATTATCTTATTATATTTATATCCAGAACTCGATTATCTAATGCTATTCGAGAGTCATCACATGTTTATTCGCAGAATACAAGTAAATCAAACTAAATCAAATGATGTACAGATTATACATAATTGTAAGTATTAAATTTAAAGCAAAAAGAAAAAATGTTCTACAGGTCGAAATACTTTCTTTTCTTTTTTAGTCGATGATAACGAGAGGGTAATTGTGAAGGAATTACAGACAACAAAAATATTTAACATAGAAATGCTTTGGAGAACAAAGAAAGTACAGAGAATAAAAGGATTAAATTAAAGTTAAACTGGAAACTACCCATCTCTTATTCTCTTTACTGTATTCAAGCGCAAAAATTTATTTAATTTCTAATTAACAGTAAAATTTTATAACTGTTGCTGAAATAATAAAAAATTTGTTAACAGTAACAGAAATAACAAAGTATAACTTAATATTATCTAGCGAGTTGGACAAAATTCTTCTATGTTGCGTTTTTAGGTATAAACGCTAGCAAATTTTAGCTTCTATAGTTGCCGAACTATCTATTTAGCTCTGAATGTTCAAGTAATTTGGAACCAGCATATCTGGATCTCTATTTAGATTGCCCTATTACGTCTTTTCCCATTTGAGTTTTGCGATGTTAGGAATATTGGCAATGGCAAAGAATTGTCTAATAATTTCGTTAAGAGTAGTTTTTCTAAATTACTTGTCCGTTCTTCGACCGAGGTGACTCGATGGACCGAGGCTTCATGCACATAGTATGGCTTTTGCTGTAAATTAGCTCCGATTCTAAGAGTTATATATAAACCCAAAAATAATCTTGTCTACATAGCAATGTACTCAGTCGGGAAAAACTGAATACCTTTTCTAAAGTTGTCAAAATAAGTGCACGGTCAATATTTGTTGCATTACTAAATAAATTTCAGATGGTTTGATTTCATTTTGTCCAGTTAAAACCTGTTAAATATTGTAAAAACTTTAATAGGTATATTGTTTGTCAAAACATAAACTTTGTTTTGCTTCATTCAAGATTTTACCTTGAAAATGATGTCATTAAATCCATACTAGCGAAATTAAAATTAATATTTTGTGCTTTAAAAAATTGGCAAAATGCGTAAAAATTTAGACTTTCTTGATAATTACAAATCATTAACATTAACTAAATGATTTCGGCCGAACGATATTTTTATATATAAGATTTTATTGTGAACAATTTGATAATATTAACATGAAGTGAATATAGTACAGGCAAACTCTAGATATCGATTAATTTAGGAAATAGCGATTAAGAGAGTTTAAAGTTATCTATATCACGATATAAAAATATCGTGAATAGTTCATTCTGTTGACTGTGTGTGTGTGCTCGACTTAAAGCACTTACTTAAGTGGGCGAGCTTGCACACAATTCACTTCTAGCCGTGGTACTGCTAACAGTATTATAAATTTATCTCAAATAGGCTTTCGTTATTTATAGCCGAAATTATTTAATTAATTACACATATGAATATCACTAAAATCAGTATACATCAGTATGAATTTTATAACGAATTCTTGTTGTAGTAAAATAGGGGGAAATAAATAAGATAATTAAAATTTGGGTATTTTTGAAATTGGATCTATACTGAATTGGGCTAAGCACAGTCGTAGTCGGTTGCGCCTAGTAATCTTCGTCCTGCTAGTATATTGTATATAAACATTTTAAATATTTTATATGTTATGTTACCGTTAAAGTTAGAATTCAGTTATTCGACATAATAACTAGGTATTATGTATTGCCAGCTGTTTTAGTTGGGCTAATGTACATAATACCTAGTTATTTTATTAAATATCTATGTCATACTATAACGCATATACACCTATTATATCATGACAAAAATTCAAAGAGAACCAATGAAGGCTAAAGTTAAATACTACTTATTCTGGAATAATAGGGTCAGATATCTGGATAAACACGAGAAAAATGAGTTTCAAATTTTTTAAACTAGCTATATACACTGATATTGATTATAAGTAAAAAGGTTTGTGGTTCAATTTTCTCTGGTGTTTAATTTTTTTATTATGCAATTTATTAAACTTATTAATATTACAAATATTTAAATATCGTTTTCAATTTATGGTAAACGCTTATTTTGCTATTTTCACTTACATGCCGCTCGAAAAATGATTGATTATCATAAAAATTTTGAAGGACAAATTTTGGAAACAAACTGATATTCTTGTGTTCAATTTTTAAAAGATAAATGTACAAAAATTTTGGGAAATCGTTACGAAGGTTTTGTCGTTTTGGAAAATCCATTTTAATTAAAAACAACAAACAAAACATTTTTTATTAACTTGGCCCTATTATTCCGGAAAAGTTATATTCGATAATCTGGCCTTTGAGTATTATCAATATAAGAATTTAAACAAATCCGATTACCCTGTTGGCCCCTTTGTTAGAAGTGAAAAATTATTGTGCTTTATTGAATGTATTTACCAAGTATGGCACAGCTTTTTATATAGTATTTTTAAATTTCATATATTATTTAAGAAATTTAAGTAGAATTTGGTTTTAGTTTTCCAATAATTAATAGCACGATTTTGTACATTTCCGATCACAAAAACTTGAATCATTAAATTAAAATAAAATTATTTATATGGTTATAAAATAAGAACTGGTCGTATTATTAAGTTTGAACAAGTTTCGAAATTTTTTTTGAACACACTGATTTATTTTGTGCGAACGTGATTGAATCTTTAAGAATGAAAGTATACTTCAATTAATTCTGTTCAATAATGCCATCAAAAGAATCACTTGAACTCTTGATTTTACTATCGTCAAATAAACAAAAGGAGCGAATGTGTCGAAATACGTTGCAATTTTAAATTTTAGCAATAATTTAATTTAACCGATTAACATTTTCAGTTTGAATTACAGAGTGATTCAATAACTATTTATAAAAAATTTGGTGTTACCGAAATAGATAATTTGAAATTACAATTATAATTGTTTTGCAGGAACATTAAGACCGCCAGGACTTATTGGTGGAAGTAAACCAAAAGTTGCAACGCCCGCTGTAGTATCAAAAATAGAACAATATAAAAGAGAAAATCCAACAATTTTTGCTTGGGAAATTCGAGAACGATTAATATCAGAAGGTGAGTGTGACATAAGTTGTAATATTAATAAAGCTTTATATCCGTCATACATATGTAATTGTAAAAAATTACATTTCTAGAAATCTAGAAACGCAATGATAGTTTTACACGATTTTTGTGCGTGTCGTATGAACGTCGTTAATTAAAAGAAATTAAAAGAAGTATTCCGTGACTACTCCAAGATTTTTAAATAAGCGTGTGAATAGAAACACTTGTAAAATTATTTAAAAATGACAACAAATATGTAGCAGCTAAAATAACCTCAAAAGAGCTATTAAAATTTTAGTTAAAACCACAAAAAGCTTAAAATCAAACAGTCCTTCTAGCTAAGAGCATTAAAGTCGGGAGTTTCAAGTTATGATTTAAGAGCCCGTAGTTCCGGCGGCTGCGGGGCTTATTTTAAAACACAAATTAGCAAATTCGGTTTTGAATCACGCAAATTATATGGTATTAAATTTCTTGTGACGGATGATGGAATGTAATTTTGAGCCATCTATTTAATTCTCAAATCATTGTTGGTTATCGATTTTATCTGGTTTGTATTACGAAATTTTACACTAAAACTGTAAAAATAATAATTGTTATTAGTATCTTAATGGGCTACCTAATGTAGTATATCACTTATAAAATTAATATTTATGACTTATTCTACTCCCAGAAAAATGAAGAAAGCTACCGGAATACCTAAAAACGATAAATTACTTAAATTAATAAATTAATAAGCTAATTCAATTTTTTTAAATTTATTAAAATATTTATCGAGTGCTGTTATAATTTTTATTATTTTTATCCGAGTTTGTAATATTCAAAAAAAATAATTAATTGTGTAGCCCTTGGCAATATAATATATTAATTACTCGTGCACCTAAATTTAGTCAATTAAATAATTTGGTTTATGCAGAAACTAAAACAAAATTTTCACACGCGATAATTTAACAACGTAAATGGAACGGGAAATATAATTTATTCATATAAATCTGTAATAATAAATAAATAATAATAATAAATCATACAACTAGTTAGTTTTATTTTATTTATAAAACAATTTTTAAAATTAAATTGGTTAACCTTTAACATTTGCTTTGACTAATTTTGATGGATAATTAACTGCAGTTTGAGTTCAATAAATGTATGAAATATTTCATGGTACTCATGAATATTATCTTCGATTGCTTCGATTTTATATTAAAAATGCCGGCGGTGAAATCTCAGCCCACCAGGTGTAATTATAGTGTGACCGATGAATGATTAATAATTGTATATTTATCATGTGGCATACATTGATCATGATCACACTTGTAATATGAATGGTCTTAGCGGTTTGATTTATATTTAACACATTAATTCTTAGTTTATCCCTTAGCTACGGCATAAAATTTCAGCTATCAATAAAATCAAATTTATAAATTATCTGTATTCAATGTTAAACGTGTAGAACATTTAAGTGTACAAAAGGTTATATCTACCTATACATTTCCAATGCAAAAAAAACAATATTCTGTTCAACGTTGAATAATTGATTTCTATTTAAAAAATTGATTAAACGATCTATTATATGAAAACCTGCATGTGTTCACAATTTTCTATTACTAATCAACTATGAACATATAAATAAATATCACAAATGTGATAATTCATAACCATTAAGCCAAATTATAGATGGGTAAGTTTAGAATTGATTGAAGTTGATATAGTACCGAAAGCATACATATGTATAATGGTAATGGCACTTTAAATGGGATATAGATACAAAGGAATATCAATTTCAAAACCATAGATGTAACAATGATTAAAATTGTAAGAAAAAATTAAAGCCGCAAGCTGAGATAATAATCAAAAATATTAATAACAAAATGAAAAATTTTTCTCATTATGTCAAAGAAAATTGAATTTTTTATATTATGTTTACAACCATGAAAACATTCACGCTTAATAAATATTTGTCGAATATAAATTTTGAAAATTTTGAGATAAATTAAATGACCCTCTTGCTGCACAAAAATGACATTGCATTTAAATAAACATTTATTCACATGTATTGAACCTTCAAGTTTATAGACAAAGGATGAAATAATCTTACCAAAGAGCACTTAAACTTTGAAGATGTAACGAGTTCAAGTATGATCGTTATTGACTAATATAGCTAGATTTAATTTAAAAGTTAAAATGTTAAAATTAGAAACACTCTACATTATCGACGTTTACATAAATTTAAAATTGATTACTAACACCTGACAAACTTGGATCAATTGTGACATGATTGAATTAATCACGCATTATGATTTGTTATAAATTGCTTCAGGAAAATAATAAAAATTGAAATTTTAAATTAATAAACAACCATTTTGAATTTTCTTTCAGGTGTTTGCACAAATGCGACTGCTCCGTCTGTAAGCAGTATAAATAGAATTTTAAGAAATCGAGCTGCCGAAAGAGCGGCAGCCGAATTTGCGAGAGCCGCTGGATATGGTTTATATCATCCACACCCGTATGCAGCTGCCGCTGCTGCATTTCCATGGCATTCCCATCTTTGGCCCAATAGTCCGTTGGGTTTGCAACCTTCACCAGGAAGCGTAATAGCGGGATCTCCTGGTTCGTCGGCTTCACCACACGATCATAGCTTACTCAATTCGCCACCAAATCAACGTCTATTGGATGTGGATTGTAAAGACGATTCAAGTTTATCCGAGTCGAACGATCAACCAAAATTTAGACGCAATCGAACGACGTTTAGTCCAGATCAGCTCGAAGAACTCGAAAAAGAATTTGAAAAGAGTCACTATCCTTGTGTATCGACGAGAGAACGATTGGCTTCTAAAACTTCACTTTCAGAAGCACGAGTACAGGTTCGTAAATTTTTTGTATTAATTGAGCTATTATTAATCCGTGGGTTGTTAACCAGGTTTGGTTTTCTAACAGACGAGCAAAATGGAGACGGCATCAGCGAATGAATATGCTGAAACAATCTTCACCGGGTCATCGAGAAAGCCAGTCACCGATCTACGGGGGTCGATTAACACCTTCACCGCATTACACAGTCGCTTCCACCCCTGGTTCACCCCTTACTACACCACAGCGCACTTCCGGTCCGACAGCTTCTTCCCTGCTACTCCAAATGGGAGGTGAAAACAGTGCTTTCAAATCTCTAGCACCAAATTCTGCTGCTGCGCTTTTAGTAGCTTCAGAAAATCTTCATCGTCTTAGTGGTTACGATAATAAATCCGATTCCGATGAAGAAATCAACGTTAACGATGAATCTGATGAAGACAGAGATAGGTCCACATCTTCAAGTCCGTTGGAAGTAGTAGATTCTCCAAATAATAAACAAACACCCACGTGTCAACCTTTGCAACTCACAGTACACGGTCGAGATTAAATGTGATTGTTTAATTTAAGTAAATATAATTTGTACCAAAGTAAATTTAAGAATATTTATTTTTGTTATTTATTACGTCATCAATCAGCTGCTTATGGCATTTTTAACTTAATTCTTCATAATTTATCATCCTACTACTATATACCATCATTTTAAAAATATTCCTCGATAATATAGAAATATTGTAAAAATCAGGTTATTTCGTTCAAGTTTAGGCAATTTACTTCAATTGTTGATAATGTTAACGTTTTAGTTAATAAATTTTAAGATGAAATATTAGTGGTAAATAGTTTTATGAAGTGCATACGAGTAGGTAGGAAGTTGTTTAAATTTTCTGTTATTGTTAATGTTTAATTTAATTTATTATTCAAACTACCGAATAATATTAAATACGGTTTTAAAAAATTGTGTAAAATTAAAAATTTATTAATTTTAAATACTCAATAAACAAATTAAATAGTTCAGAAAGTGTAATTCTTTTAACTTAATAGGTAAAATTTGCATTCGGTAGGCACCTACCTACCTAATCTCTAAATTAACGAAGAATGTAATCGAGGAGTGTCCCAATAAGTAAAACTAATGTAGCATTTTGAATTTATGGTGTCCACTGGACTTGTTGAATCGATAAAGGCGACAAAAACACTAACCATTTGGTAACTTGTATTTCTGAAAACAGTAAAAATAAAATTCAGATAATACATAATTAGGTTGCTGTATTAATAATAATTAGTTGCGTTTAATACTTGATTTTTAATATTGTAAATAATTATTTTGTGGGAAATATGTTTACGATCAATCTTGTAAGGTTTACAAATTAATCAAGATAAAAAATGTGCCATTAAATTTTATAGTTTGGTTTAAAGCTTTTATTGTCAATAAAAAATTAATCAGGTTGTATCATAAGGTACACTTAATCTTAAGACAAAAGTGTGGAAATCTTGGGGCAACAAACTTTTACAATATTCACAAACTGATTTACATTTTTTATATTCCCTTACTACTTTGATTTTGAAGTAATTTGCTTATATACAATTTATATAAATTACAATTTATAGACAGATAAACAGACACTAAAAGTTTTTACAAGTTCTGGAAAGCAAAAGTTTATGTTTTCGATATGCTAAATTTTCTTATTTTGGAGCATCAAATGGTTATGTAAATTGAGAGTTCATTCTAAATACGCATACATCAGGATAGGCCATTTGGTGAAATACGAGAATTATCTTGATTTAATTCAAATCAAGTGTAAATAAATCGAACCGATAATGAGCTAGCTACTCACAGACAGACAAGATCCATCAGGCAGAGAGATAAGAGTACCATAGGGTAACATCAAACAAAATTGTTGGCTGTTGAGTCGAAGCGTGTGTAATTGGTATTATCTCTAATTATACCGGATGCGGATATTTGAAAATATGAAAGTGGGAAAGAAAATCTAAAGAATTAACTAATCTCTAGTAACTCAATAGTTTAATTGATTTTGCATTAGCGAACAACTTATAATCGTAATACCTGAAGTTCACATCGTGTAGAAGTTACCTCTTATTTTATTGACAAAACATGACGATATATACCAACTTATGAAAATGTACGATATCTTTGGCTGAACCATATTGTTTTCTTAATTATTGGTTATTATAATTGAATAGTTATAGTTTATTTATTTAAAAAAAGACTGTAAGAGTGTAAGACTGTGCCAAGGTTGCGATATAGTAAATGCCTGCAGTGACAAGAACGCTGCGGCAAAAATAACAATGACAATTGTGCCGTTTGAGTACCAAGCGTGACCTTAGCTTAATATATAATATGTATATTATACAGGTAAAAAACACTTTTGTGTCTGTTTTTAACAGCAGAATTTGTGAAATTAGCAAATGCTAATTAAAAATAAAGAAATTTAAATATTAAGCAGAAAAATGTGATAATTACCTAAATTAAGCCTTGAGATATATTTTAAAGATACCATCGAGTTTTATGTCTATACACTCTCATCGATAAAACAGGTGAAGTTTTTTCAAGAAATTAGAAATGAAAAAATTTTTTTATTTTATTACAAAAACTATAAGAAAACTATGCGGGTAACAGAATTAAGTTCGGTTTTTTAAAAAGATCGTAATACCAATTGTTATCATTAACAGTATTGTCAAGTCGTAAAAAATCAGATGGTTCAGTTGTATTTTGTGAATGACTGCGGATGGAACACCGTACCAGAAATAGATATCTGAGATTAATGATGTGAAATGGAAAGGAAGACCGACAAATAGATGGATTAATAAGATGCTAAAGATCCAACAATGAAAGTCATCGAACAGTAACATAAAGCAAGAGATTGAAATGGTATAATAATATATTGTACATTCGGATTAAAAATAAACTTTGTTTTGCAATAAAATTTTACATATTTGAGACAAAGCGTAACGTAGCTTAGCGTACATATACAAAAGTTTGTATGTTTAACAAAGAAATTTTTAATCCATAAGACATGCTACTTTTTTTTCAACTAAAAATGAATCTTATCAAATTATAAAAACTAAAAATACATAAATTTTAAATAATAAAAAAATCAACATGATTGTAACGTTTAAATTTCACGTAAATATTAAAACAAACAGCATTGAAGGAACACAATTTTGTGTTGTGAACAAAAGAAAAAATTAATAACTTTATATCTAATTTTCGAATTTTTCATTTTTAATTTTATCTTCATAATAGTATGTCAAACGAAAAAATCATAAATATGTTATCAATAATTATAATTCTAGAAAGAATTAATCGATTTAAATTTAATATTTAACAATTCAATTTATTATATTTATTATTATTTCTTTTTCACTGGTTTATTAATTGAAATTTCTTTTATCTATATATCTGTCACTAAGTCTAACCAACTACACACCTGAGAAAAGATAAGCTCATTAAACATATTAGCAGTTTTAAGTAAACAACCTAAGTACAGCACTGAACCTTGCAAAGTCCGATAGAACCATTAATTGGTTTAAAACATTATAATTAAATTCTTGTAATTTAAACAAAGAAAACCTCCTGGTTTTAACGATTTAATTAACCAATTTACCTTACATGTAATTTTCTGACATTTTATAACGTCCTTGTAAAATTTAACTTGATATAAAATTATCCATATCAATTTATTAAAATAAAAAATTAACTATGAAAAAGTTGGCATTTACAGGAAAATAGCTTTGACAACCATTTTCTTTCAGACCAAACGGAAGTGAACTATAAAAATAAAAATTTCTATTGATCGTCAACTACAGTACAAAAGGATTGAATCTTGCAAAATAAATGCATAATTTTCAAAATTAATTGTAAAATGTAGAATATAAATGTATAAATGTAGCATTAAATCAAACAACTAACTGTTTTCGAAATCTTAAATTATAACACCTGTATTGTGTTGTTGTAAAAATCTGACCCGAGTGACCTCAACGCAAAAAGTTGATTCTGATCCTGGACATAGTCCAAGAAATTTTAAAATTTTTAATAACTCTATGGATAGGAGGAATTCTTTTTTATCTGTACCGGACGTGAATAGATTAACAAGATTCTTACAGTAAACATTGGAAAGTGTTTGAAGAACGGGCTTAACCTCCAGTTTAATCTGGTTTAATGTTTTATATTTATACTATATTTATTATTATTTATACTATATTATTATAAAGTGACTCTTTCGATGAACATCTGATTTCTATTGTTGTTACCTACCAATTATTTTGTAAAATATGCAATAAATAAATTTATCTTTCGGGAAAATATGTAGATACTTTTTTTTTAATGTTAGCGCAATATTAAAAACTGTTTTGCAACAATTGAATTAATGTAAGATTTATTAAATCAGTTGAGTTAAAATTTAATATGTATGTAGTAGTAGGCACGTAATTAATGTTACAAACGGAATTGTTTGAATCACATTATTTGACCATTACAATGACACTATCCGGTTATGCAAATAGTTACCTGCAAAAGTGTGAACACAAAGTATCCTCTGCTAGATTATGTACAGAAAGCAGTGTAATTTATTATCATCGAAGTCCAATCGATGCAATAATCTTGGTATTTGTTACAAACTGAATTAGTCAGCAAACATCGCGTGGACCATATAACAAAATTGAAAATTACGTATGCAAATCTTAATAGTATCTAATTATTTTCGTATATAAATGAGCACCAATGACTTTCAAGATATTTTGTGGACTATTAAAATTATTTCAAGTCTGTGGAAGATGGTGGCAATAAATTAAAATTGACAAGGATATGCACATTTTAAAATACTTTAATAGCGTTAAAAATATAACAAATAAAACTTGAAACACAATAATTGCTTCATAAACACCCACTCTTGTTTGCTCTTAAATTAAGCCATTAAGAATTTGACATCAAATTAACTACAGACTACAGGGTCTGTCCGTCGGTTAATTCTTCGGTTGTTTATCGAAGCCGATAACTTTTTTTGAAGAAGTTCTTGCTAAAATTGAAAATTTGAATAGTTTTTCACTAATCCATATCGTATACAGAAACTCTGCCAGTCGATAATTGATTGAGACTGAACTATTATACTAGGTATGAATATGAAAAGAAAACTAACGAACATGCAAAACAAAAAAAAATTAATTTGTAGATAATTTTGTGGAATTTCATATATCTGACGCTCATTTGTTATAGAGTTAGTTAGACAAAAAGTAATAAAGGGCAGTACTCTGTCGGTGATTCTGTAATTGTGAATCATGTAATTATTCATCTCAATTCGAAAATAGAAGCAATTATCTGCTTCTTTTTAAATTAGGATTTTGCCCAGTTATAATCGTGATGCGCCAAGTTTCCACTTGGTATTTATGATTCTATAAAAACTGGAAAGTATACTAGTAAGGTGTTAACCTTGCTAGATGCAACTCATGGATTTAATTTGGGTTTTAAATCTCAATAGCGTAGTTGATGCGAAGATGGTCACGACCTGATGCTTATGTGCGTCGACTGTTAAGCCAAGATTCTCGGTGTGTAAACATTTATTCTGCCCGTTTTCCTTCGGTAAGCAATGGCAAACCACCGAGGTGTCCTCTAAGAAAAGTCTTCTGAAGAAGAAGACTAAGTATCCCGAGAAAGATTGTAGTCGGTGCAGTATATTGTGTAGTGTATTTAACCACAGTTTCCCATGCCGTAGCTTATCAATAGAGCCCAGATTCTAAGCTTTTTGCTTATTGTTCTAAATTATAAGCAGAAGATATTTCTTTTGGATCTTGACGTTTCTTAAAAATTGCAGTGATTTGGCTTAATGTTGATAGTACGTTTTTGGCTTTTTTCTCAAGATTTTACTTAAAACGCATGTTATATGAAAAAAAAAAAATTGATGGCTGGCACTCTCTAGAGAATGCTCAGCAATTTCTTTCTTTCCACACGGTTGAAAATCGAAATTTCCAACCTTTTATTTGGTGATGATACCCAAGCTGGAAAAAACTAGCTCTTTTCTTATCGGAAGCCAGGAATGAACCCGACGTAACTGCAACAAGTTTGCACTTTCTTTTGTACCGGAAAAAAAAAGTATCTACTATGGGGTACAAACTCGGAACAAACTCGGAACAAACGTTCTCAACGACTGATGCTCCAAGTACTCACCCAAAAACTCTTAAGGAAGACTTCCAATATTTGCAATATTTAAAACGGTGCTTGAGCTCAAAATTAGATCAAAAAATCAAAAAATATTTGAAGCGAGCAACTGACGCAACTGACAATTATCAAAAAATATTATCGGTGTTGTACAACTTTTCAGATGAAAAAAACAAAAAGAAAGTAATAAGGAAAAAAATTTATCTTATTGCTGCTGTTGAGTGGTCGCTATCGCTCGATCTTTCAAGTGTTCAAGAAATCTAATGGCGAGAAAAATCAAAAAAACACAATTTTCTTGAAATTGGCGCAAATCCGCAAGAAGGAGCGGTGGTAACTCCAGTAATTCTCACTACACAAAAAATCACCGATAACTACCCAAAATCAAAGAGAAAACCCACTTTTTCCCGTCCACAAAATCTGGCTCTTTCCTCTCTAATCACCTCGCACCCTTTTCTCTTCTTATCTCTCGTCAAGTGCCCAAATCGTCTTGCCTCGAAATATTCTCGTATTATTAAAATACAAATTCAAGGTGTAGCCAAAAGAATATAACAAAACTCAAAATTTTGTTACAGTTAGTGCTTATTAGAGCTTTTTTTTTGTTTGTTTTTAATGACCGACAAAGTAACATGATTAAAGCTGGAACAAAACTAAAAGTATTTTATAAAAATTTAATTTATTGTACATGTCTGGCACATGGGCTATCCTTTGTTGCCGAAACTATTTGTCTTAAATTTTCTTTGGTTAATAAGTTCATTTCGAATGCAAAAAGAATTTTTGTAAAGGTGCCTTTGAGAGTGCAAGCTTTTAAAGAAAATTTTTCCGATTACACCTCTACTTCCCAAACTAGTGCTTACAAGGTAGGGAACGTGGCTCAATGCTGTCATATATTATGGGTAAAATTTTGAAAATTTTCTAAGATTATTGTTTCTGAATTGTCAGAATTATCGTCGCGTCGGCAGCAATAAAAAAATGTCAAAAATTTTTTAAAAATACATTAATTCGGAAACAATTAAGTTATAAGTACTATTAAAGCTAACTTTTCATACATTGCATCATCCATCGAAAATTTTGAAAAAAGGTATTTTCCTTTAGTGGAATCGGTAAAAATTATAAATAATTTCAGAAAAAAAAACTTTGAAGGTGCAAGGCAGTGTGGGACATCAAAGCTATGTCAATTTTTACGCGTCCCCTGAATTGCATATTTTAAACTGCTGATTTTTTGAAAACTAATGCCTAATCCTACAAAATTTTTGTTGCAATATGCTTAAAAAAGTGTCCTCTTTCTAATAGTGCATAGGAAAAAGTTCAAATTGTGAAGTGAATTAACTGACAGTAACCCAAATAGTCTTGTATACATCAGTTGATGTTGAACAAAGTTTTTCGATTTATAAGCAGGTATTAAACGACAGACGACAATTTTTCATAATGAAAAATTTGGAAAAATATATTATGATAATTAATTTTTTTTATAATTATTAAACGAATTTCTAATTAATATTTAATAAAAATTAAATTTTAATGTTTGATTTATAGTGCTTTTTTTATATTTTATAGGAATTTTTTCTTTGTTTCTGGAAACTTTTTAAAGCGCTTATTTTAAAATTATAAGCGCTTATACTTATCAATTTAAGCCTTAACCACACTGCCGATTCAGACTTTATCTGATGAGGAAAACTAAAAAAAATCTGTAGATTTTATTTATAAAAAATGGCAAAGTGAATAAGATCTCCCGATTATAAATTTATTCTAAAGTGAAATGGCGCAAAAGTCTCACAATTGACTTTTTTTGACCAATTATTCTTTTACCATGCTCTTGTGTCTAAATTTACAGATAAACTTAGTAAGTTTTGTAGACAAAATGTTCTAAAAACTCTTGGTACATATATTCGAACGAATGTATAGCAGCAGAAATAAAGAAGCTGCTTTGGCAGCATGGCTGGATTTCTGTAATAAAGAGTTTGGAAAGAGCTGTCTAGAAACATAATACATAATCTGTTCTCCTGCTCCGAAAGCTGTTTTGGAACTGATAACATGTTCTTATAACAACCATAAAAGTACAAAATATACAAGGTATATGCTATAAAGAAATCAATTATTTTATAATATACTAAATAATAATGTTAGTTATGTAGCTTTGGGTTTATAACACTTTTCGTGTTGATGATTTTAATCTTAAACTTAATTAATCTATAAATTTGTAAATGTGCAGCAAATTGCATTTTCTGTGAAATCTGTGTTATTTTATCGAGTTCTTAAATTCAGATAATTTATAGTTTCTTGCGGAATCTGGATGATGCCGCAAATTTCGGACTATTTAGACGCCTGGCAATTTTAGCCTTATCTCTGGTTTATTCCTTAATTTAGAAATTGTATTTTTATTAAATTGTTATTATTGACAAATCTAGCAGATATTCCACATTCTGAAAAATAATTTGTGGCATCACAAAGATTTACCAATAACAATGTTTCTGCTGATATACTAACAAATTTGCTGTTAGAAAAAATATTAGTTAAAACAATCAGTTTTGTGTTGAGTTCGCTTTTGTAAGAAGAATAAAAATATATTTAGCACTATAGCAATTTTGTAATTTGTACATCTTTTGTACCTCTTATATTTTCATACCTAAAAATAATTTTCTGAGGATCGTTCATTTCAGATTGGCAGAATAAAATTTCATCGACGGACCCTGTACTGTTAATAAAATTAAAAATACCGAAATGTTTTCAACACTTAAACTCGAATATTATATTTAATTGCTGAATAAATAGCATTTCAGAAAATCAAAACAACTTAATCAATTAAGTTTTATTAAGTTTGTTTAAAATTATTATTTGTCTTATAAGAAATGCTTGCTGTTAATTAGCAAAATGAGTGAATCATCTCAATTTAAAATATTTCCAGTTTTGACTAAACGATAGCAACGTTGCTTACATTCAAATTAGTTGCATATAATCAATTAATTTTAGTTAATTATGTTAGTTAAGTTTAACAACATTAATTTATTCTATTTACCTACTTAATTAACTTTATTTAGGAATTATCCATTTTCGTAATAAATTATAATTGAAAGGTGATTATTTATAAACGCTTAAAATAGGTACGCATTAATAAAATTACCATTTACTTAGTCCAAACGGCAGTGGTTAATTGTGCGAATAAGTGGTATACTATTCTGTTGAATTTTCCTGCAATAAAAAAGCTCATAAATGTAGTATGCGTATATTTTGGAGCTGCAAAATTCGAGTTAAAATAATTATTATTTATAGCAAGTTATAGAATTTACATACTATGGTATGCCATTGAAACAATTAAAGTTAAATTGCCTACCTCCAATATAAAATGTTGTAATTACATTAAAGCATGGAGAAGAACACTTAGAAAAATCGAAGGAAACGGTAAGTATAATTTATTGTTAATATTAAATCTCTTGCTAGCTGATCATAAAATAATTAAGTAAAAGTGTTAGATTACAGGAGGCAACTACTACTTTTTTTTAGTAGTCAACTATAAACGTGTATAATTAATTTTAAAGCTCAAGTAATTTTAAATAATATATGGTAAAACAATTAATCCGGCACAAAAAGTCTGCAAATTTAACATTTACAGCCAATTAAGTGTCGAGCCGTTATATTTGCCAATTAGATAGGTAAATTTTCAATTTTTAAAAAAATCTATTAGATAAGCTCTTTTTTAATTTATTTACTAAAAAACCCGTTTGACCATAGAATATGAAGATTCGACTCAAGAGCGTTACCTAATCACTACCGAATATGACCGCACTAAATCAATCCACCTTATCGTTGTGTTGGACGCGTTTTATTGTTACCTTTCTTTAATTACTACAACAGATTTGTAAAGCTCTCCAGGCAGTTCTTTTAATGTTCGACATTTTAACTCATTATAAATTCAAGTTGGTCCACTGTGGTAGTAATAAACCCAGGTTGGATACTTATAGAAAACTTGGCACCTCTGTTATTGATTAACCGTTGAATAGTAGAATTTTAATTTACAAGTTTTTATGGTACGACTATGCCTTAAAGCAGTGAATGAGTCTTAATCGATTAGATCTTCCTTTCATTCTATGATTGCGTTTGATAAATTAGTTTGACTCACAGTTTTAAATTTTAAATTATGTTAAAGCTTATGTATTTTTATTTTTTTATGTACCGATATCGAACTTATTTACATGCAAACTATAACTGTCACCGAAATCAAAACGTGAAATTTAAAATTATAAATAATGTAAAACATTCAAATGTACAGGTGCAACACAGGTAGTCATTATGTTATTATGCAACTAATTTAAATAAAATTTTAAATAGTTATTATGTGTAAATATTTATATATTTTTAACACTTTCGTTAACTTTATAGCAGCCAGTTATTAACTAGACAACTTTATACCTACCTATCTGTAATAATGAATAAAGTGTGTTTGTTTTTAAAAATCACCTGTTTGTTGTCTGTATATTATTAGATTATGAAAGTGGAAATCAGGATCAAAGCATTAATATGCATATGTCATAAGGTGAAACAATATTCCTCTTCATAACCAAATTGGATATTCTGTCGAGGAAAGCTATTTATGGCTCAATTTAAATAAATATTTTATTTTTTATATAGGTATTATTCTTTGATATTTCAGGTAAAATTTTTAATTGGTTCCTTATTGCACACATCGCTCCGTGTGATATTTAATGGGGTAGTACGGCAATATTAATTAGTTAGTCATCTTTAACTAATAAATCATTATTAGTTATTCTTTAAACATTTTACTAGTAGCGTAAGTTCTTTAACCCTGGAGAATTTCAGGATTTTGCTGATAAAAATTATTTTGGTTGTGTTCGACAATTTTTCTCACATATTTCAGTATATTTTGCTGAAAAATTTAGGAGAAGTTAAAGAAAAGGTAAGATAAAAAGATCAAAAAGTAAAAGTCGGGAGTTTGGAGAAGTCCAAGGAAGTTTAGAGTAAATGTGCACAATTTTTGCAGATAGAGCTATAATATGTTTATTTTTAGATAGAATTATATTTCAAACATACAAATTTTAGAAACGTAACAGTTGATATTTAAATATAAAATTAATTAAATTTATAACAAATTGTTAAATAGGGAAATCCTAACGGATAAAACCAAATAAGCAAAAAGCAGCTTATTAGAAAATTATTTGAATTTCAAGTTTTAACAAGTTTTTGTTAATTTTCAGAAACAGAACTAAAGTTTCAGTAAACCTTTTTACATAAAAATATTTAGAAAAGAAACATTTTAAAATGTGATAATGTTAAGGAAATAGAGATTGGGCGAAATATTTATTTCATATAAATTCCACATATTATAGTGTAGACGAAATGGGACATATGTGTGTAAAATAGTGGTGCATTCGTCATACAATAGTCGCTGAAAATGTCTTTTTTTTCTTCATTTAGATTTTCTTAGGTATAAGTAAAAATTCTAGCAAGTTTACCTCTCTCATGCAATACTGTGCAATAGATATGTAATACTGATTCAATAATGTGCAATAGTCATGCAATACTTTCATGTATAGGTAGTAATTTCACAAATGCAAATCTTGCAATTCTTGCATTTGTGGAATGCCAAAAATCGAAATGATTAACCACTTGATTTACATAATTATAATTATCTCTTAAAATATCTCTTGCATCTTAATTAATTTTCATAAAATCATTGCTTTCCTAAAAATTATTTTAAACAACAAAAGTTGTTGGGATAATCCGTTCTTTTAAATGACCATACGAACATTGTAAAAGGTGTCCGAAAGCTCGGCAAAAATTTAAGAGTTCTGAATTCATATAAAATATTTGTATCTGAACTCGGGTGCTAAAATAGCGAAATAATTGCATTTATTTATTATTATCTGTATTAAACAGTTAGTACATGATTTTCTCTTACATACTTTCTTTAAAAATAATTATCTGCCAAAGGATGTGTCGGGTAAACGTGTGTTGGTCAAAAAATTTATACTGGTTTTTATAATTTGAAAGGCTTACATCAGTTTTATTGATGTTTGCAGTAAGGCCAAGCTAATAAATTCCTCTAAGTTCGTTATTCCAGTTTAAATTTCCGTTTTATAACTCAGGAGCGACCATATTTCTAATTTCTAGAGAGAGCTTAGTTCTGAAAAATAAGTTAAAATCTCTGGTCTGGAAAGATCCATGGCCCATACGGCCTCCTCTATGATTGTTTCTTCCAGTTAAGCCACTGCTGTAGACTATATATCATCATAATTTGGTGTCAAAAGCTTTGGATATATTTAGAAAAAAAGTGTCCATCTGAGCAATAGATCATTCGACTGAATTTTTAAAATTTGAATATTCAAATTTTAACATTTCATTTTTTTTAAATTATTTTTTTCTTCGATTAGCAAAGATTACATAATATACAGTAGTGTTTTAATTTTTCTCTCAACGGTGTTGTTAGCCTGAAAAAGTTATGTCTAAACAATAATCCCAGGTATATGGATCCATTGGCGGTCCGTGAGTAAGTAATTTGGGGAGACTAGAAGTCTGAAGTTTTAAAAAGTACTAACAGTAGTTACTTATTAACTATGTATCTAAATAATGTACATAATAATTCTTGAGTTTAAAACTCAAGTTACACACTCTATTAAATCATTTTGTATCGTCTTAGATGTTCCTTTAAATATTGTTGATAACAAAATATGTTCTTTAAGTAACTTCTCTTCTTGTGCAAGTAGTTCTAGAAATTCAAGATAATTCTCTTTATTTAAAAATTCGTTATTTTCCGGATGTCCACGAAAAGCAATTTCTTGCTTACTCAAAAAACAAACAACATGGATTAAACGTGTTAGTAAACATCTATTTATACCGACTTCTTCCACTATGTTTTAGGGCAGCAAGTCGTCGACTTTCTGATAGAACATGGTTAATTCTAACTTGACCTAAAACATAAAATTTTTCTTGATTTCTCAAGTGATTTTTTGAAATAGAGTGTTTTTATGCCTTTCTTATAAAATTTTTTATTGTCGATAATCTACCAGCACTCCATTATTTTTCTCCGCTAAAAATTGGGCAAGTAAAACAAAACATTTTATTCCGCTTGTCGCAACCAGTAAGCCACAAAAATTTGCTATACCAACTACATAAGAAAATAAATGCACAAAAACAAATACTACGTAAATTATATTGCATAAACTTCAAAGAAACTTGACTCAACGTTGGTAGATTTGCTGTATGCAATTTCCCCACTCCTGCACACTCTTACTTTATGTATTAATCGCATTTAGCATATAGATGCATTTTAAGTACGAGTCTTTCGTACAAGCGCCTCTTGCAACTGGCAGCCGTCGTTATCATATCAGCAATTTAGCATCGCTATGAAATTTTAAACGCAGATGTTGATTTTAAAAGCTTTTCTTTAAATAAAAATTATGTAAAAATATAATTAAGAAATTAAAACACCACATAATTTTTTCAATACGAATAATGTCTTGTAAATTATGATTTTTAATAAAACATCTTTTTCTTGTTACTGGCTGACTTTCTGGCGAAACGCAGTCTCAAAGACTTCTCTAACTGCATGGATTTCACCTACGATAGAATTTTTAGGAGCAACCACAATATATCTACTGTTAATATTTGGTACAAAATTATGAAAGAAAATTCCTTTGATAAGCACTTTAGCGATCGCGTTAAAAAATAATATAAATTTAAATTTTGTCTTGTTAACCTAGTCGTAAACGATTGTAATAAAATTTTAATAAAGCTATCAAGGGTGTCATAAAGTGACAATTAAAAATTAAACCATAATCACAACCTAACATGTTAATATTATAATGTAGGTATATATGCGTATATATATGGCTTACTGAAATAATTCAGTATTAAATTATAAAGGAAATAAAAATCAGATAATTTGAATTTATGATATATTAAAAATTTTAATATCATATAATTTAATAATAAATGTTAGTTCGATTCTAAAACCATCAGCTTATTTTGGGTTTTACGATTTTTGCCTATTAGAATGTTTTATTGTAATTAATGTAACAAAATACAAGATTATTCAAATTTAGTGCTACAATAAATTATTCGAGAGTAATTTATGTAAGTATGGTAGGTACATTAAATGACCAAAATCCTAAAAAGTTAATTGTAATTAAAATAAATGAACTCGAATCTGATTATACTTTGATTGAATATAAAATTGTGTTAATACTATTAGTAATCTAACATCTTAATTCAAATACTTTTTTATGTAAATAAATGTAAATTTTTGTTCGATATGCTAAACGATTCTCTCGAAGAACCTGCACAATTCCTAATTGCTTCTTTTTGTATTGGTCGTTTACAACTCTAATATACCACAAATAACTACAAAGAATACTCAAATATTTCTAGACTATAAAATAAGATAAAAGCTCACTTTAAAAGATAATGGTCATCGTTAGGTACTCGGAAGGTTCTAACTTTTTTCTAAAATAATATTCGCCTACCAATTTTAAATTGTGTTTCTTATCCACGATATTTATAAATTAGTAAATTCCTAACCGTTCGTGACGAATACAAATCGCGTGTATCCACCGATAATTGTTCAATAATTTTTACTAGGTCATCAAAAACAATCACAAAAAATGTGATATAATCTTTTAAAATATATAAGAAAGTGTTTTAATGTTGGCGAGGGTTTATATAATTATTTAAATTATATATTTTGATATTTTAAAATTGCAATCATCATCGAATTATTTGAATTAATTTTTAAATGCCTTTGTGTTATTGTGAAAATTTAGAGAAGTTGAATTTTTATTATAGGGTTTTTAATCAATTTTAAAATTTATTCGTCTGGAAATAAAATTTTTCCAATAACATTAATAATTTTTCATAATTATTATTATTATCTGTGTCGGTGCTATTTAAACAGAGCGAGCGTAGGTATGCTTATAAAATAATTGTTATATATATATCTAACATTTTGCATTTACGAAATTAAAATTCTTTTATAAAATAAAAGTAAATAAAATTTAATATTTATTTAGAATAATATTTAGTTTTTTAAATTATTAGAACAGTTTTAAAAATTTGACATGACAAAACAAGTATAATTTAAAAATTATAGTTTTTGGTCTAAAATTTAATAATAAAATAAAGGATTTGTACTAATCAGTATACTAATGCCAATTTGTCAAATTTATTTTATAATTATCTATAATTTTCTACATAGCTTTAGTAGTAGATAATTATAATATAGAAGACATCATGTAAGCTAATAATACTGTGATGATCGAGATAATGGAAAACTAGAATTAAACAATTATACCGACAAATTGTCAAGTTTGGAAAAGATTAGTAAAAAACAAAGAATGCGTGGAATAGAGAAATTATAAGACAATATATAATGGCAGGTGCCTAAAATAACTATGTGACAACAAAAAATGATCACCTGTAGATCAATAAGAACATAGAACAACGGCGGTAAAATTGTTTATAATTTAATACAAATTTAACCTTATCGATATTAGAATGTAAATAAAATATTAGGCCTTTAACGAAAGTGTTACTTAAAATTAATTAAACAAGAAAGCAACACACCTCTTTACTCTTAGACATTTTAATGTAATATTGTGATGTAGTATTCGTTAAAAAATTAAATGAATTTTAGACAAATGCATTATATGTAATTTAAAATTTTTTTTTATATTATACACCTGCATAAGATTTTAGATGGCACTGCTTTATTAAAAGAAATTAGTATGTTATTTAGTTAAATTGTTTTATTATTAGATAAAAATTTATTAGCACGAAATTGTATTTTTATTCAATTCATATCGTATTTGCTGTAAATTTATGTTTAATTTATGCTAATAATCCAAACCACAAATTTAGACAAAATGTAAACTTGCTACCTACATAAATGATGGCTAAGGAAAGTGAAAATTTTGAAAGCATTAATTAAACTATCATATGACTAACTGTATGAGAGTTTACCTGGACAAAAATTTCAAGGTGATTTGCAGTAAATACAAAATAAGAAAAATTGCATATTGTAAATTGGACTTAACATTTTTTGTGTCGTGTAAATAATTTCAGTAATACAAAATATACGACACAGTAGGAAAGTCGTAAATCCGAATATACTGGTTTGAAAAACTTAAATCGTTGACCCTATTTTATTATTGTAACCAATTCTTATTTATACCGAGTTTGATTATTGCTATAAAAAATGTTCTCTCCTACAATGTTTCACCTGCTTAGCGGAAAAATCAAATACACTTTAAATCATTATTAAACAATATAAAAAATAATATTAGTAATTTTAATTCAAGAATATAAATGAACACATGTCTTCTAGGTACTTCTTAGGTGCATATATTAGTGACTAATAAGTAATTTAATTTTTTTTTTGTTAAAAAAATTATAGATAAATATTAGATTTAAATTAAGACTCGTCGGGTATTATATTAGAGCAACACAGACCACACACGAGTTTTATTTAATTATATTTACGTAAATTTAATTAAGTTATTTTATCTATGCCATACCAATTTCAAGAGTAATAAATCATTGAAATATTTATGCGAAGAAAATATTTTACATTTTTTATATATCTGTTTACAAGTTTTTACACTTTTCCAAAATATTTATATGTATACATTCTTAATTACTAATTTGAATATTATAAAAACCGTCATTAACTTGGTTGTAGGTCATATACTAGTTTTTCAAAACTATCGATTTATTTTACAATATACAAAATATGATAAGTATGAATGAAAAATCTTATATGTTGTATAAATATTTTGCATCAGAATTTAAAATATAAAACGTATAATTGGCAATAATTATTATAAACAAATAAATATAATTATATGAAATTATACATGAAATAAATAAATATTTTGGCAACATTTTTTATACTACAAAAATTGAGTTGAAAGCTTTAATATATATTTTTAATGCAAGTTTCTCATGCAAACCAGAATCAAATAAAATGTATAATCAAGTTTTGCATTGGAGACATTCAGACTTATTATTTATATAGGTTAGCATATTCTTACAAATTTATAAGTTATTACCTTTATTCGTTTTTGGTTTACTTAAATTATGTTAAGATTATTGCATTTTTATTTCTTTATTTATTTAATGCAAGTAGGTAGTAGGTAATACTTTATTATTGGTAAATTAAAATATTATTTTAAACAAAATTTGTAGAATGCTAATAAATTATATAAATCGTTATGAATAACCATTAGTTATTAAATACACAATTAAATATACGTATAATCGAAAAAAATATATAACAAAAATTTTATAGTAATATTAAAGTTTACGTTTGTACTAGTAACAAACCTAGGTATCTTCTGCTGTTATTGCTAAGTGGAGCAAACGATGACATTGCGCATTTAAGGATTTTAAAAAAGAAATATTTCTACATGTATAGTAGAATATATTTAAATTTGATTTAAATACTAAAATAAATAATACCACTAATATTAAAATGGGATAGAATATTATATTGTCGCGTTACAAAATGTTTGGATCCACCCTATACTCTGTTAGGAATGTTTAGTTTTGGTAAATTGTAGATGAGGGCAAGGTGAGGAGTCAAAGACAGAATATAACGGCTTTTTGCCAAAAATAGCAGCACGAGCGAGTTTCGGCTCTATTTTTTATTGATAAACTTTTTGAGATTTAATTTGATACAATTTTAATTTTGCGAATATTATATTTTTTGAAAGGGTTATTGAAAAAATGTTTTTGGAAGTATTTTGATTGATAAATTTTTTAAAGATTTTTTTTAATAAATAAAGTGTGACTCATATTTTTTGATGAACGAGTTTTGTTTGAATACGATTTCGATTTTTGGATAAATGGTTTTACATTATTTTTGAAGCTATTGAGTTAAATATATTTGAAAATTAAAATTAAAATTGATAAGTCCATCGTGTTCATTAGAAGATATCGCGATTGGCTGATATTTTAGCTGATTTATATAGCAAAGTTTAATTTTTAAATTTAAAATTATTACTCTTGAATTTTTAAAATTTTGGTATTGGAATTGAAATTATTAACTATTTTTTTGAAAACCCACCTTGAGACTGATTGTAGAATCTCCCGCATTCAAGAGTTATGCCGCGGCACTTAAAGTGGAGTGCGTAGTTTTGAATTTTTTCAGAAATACTACTGCAATATTATGTAGTAGTAGTACTGCAATAAGCTAAAAAAAATTACATACCAGTGTTAATAAACATCAGAGCAATATATTGTTGTGTTCCAAAATGATTTGGACCCACCCTGTGTATTTTGGTAAAATTTTTATATTTTGGATTAAGTTGCAACTTTGGAAAATTTGCTAGGTAGATGACAACCAAGAGAGATTCAACGATTTTTGCACGTGCGTAGTTTTGAGTTTTGTAAATTGATATTGAGACTTTGATTGAGATTTGTTTTGGATGGGAATAGTTTTGATTGCAATTTTGATTCGTGAGTTATTTGAATTTTATAACTTTGAAATTATTTTAGGTCGGATTTGACCACTTGAAGATTTATTATCGAATGAAAATTGTAAGTGAGTTTTGTAAGTGTAAGTAAATTGTAAGTGTAAGTTGGTTTTTGAAGTAAAACTTCTTTAGACGAGACTAGGGTTAAATACGACAATAAAACGGAAATGCGTTACGGCAATATGGCGGTATTTTTAAATTAATAACTAGTAACTTAGGTGTAACAAAAACGAACTAAAATAAATTTGTCATAAAGGGTTAAATTTAAAAATACGGTACATTGAAAATAATAATGATACCCAATGCGTTAAAAAGAGATAGCTACATTAGCTCTTAGCGTACATAATAATTATAACCAAAGGAGTTTCTATTGTCAATTTGTGACTGTCTGTCAAGTTTAACATAATATAATTTAAGGTTATATTCAGGTTTCATTCGAGTTCATACTTTGGTTTGCTAGATTTTCTATTGAAAAAAGAGAGCTATATGATGATTATAATATTGACAGCCAGTATATTTGAATTTTCTGTTTTTATATTTTTATTAGCTGACTGAAAAAATGTAACTCTTGGCTTTTTTTTTCTCGTGGATTAGAGACTTTTTAATCCTTTTATATAATTAATAACTATTATTTTTAACTTAATTAGCATCTGTCATAATGCCAAAAACGTTTTAAAAATTGTGACGTGTGACGGTTACACTCATTTTTATTTTTTTGTGGCTATTTAAATTGAAAATATCGAAAGTATTTCGATGATAGAAATTAAAAATTTAAAAAGTACGTAGTGTGGTCGATTAAGCACTTAAATTGATTATGATAAATGGAAATCGCAAGTTCGAACCTTAAAAATAATAATTTAATTTTAAATTTTCCAAGTTGAATTTTAAGTAATTCAGTAATAATTTTGCAAGTAATAATTTTTAGATTAATAGTAAATATGTAAATTATGAAGAAGTGTTCTTCTCAGCGGTAATTGAAAACCACGACTTGAACCGACTACTGCGGGAATGATCTAGCTTTACGACTAATAACGCAAGCCGAGGTAATTTTTTGGTTAGTGAAGGTTTCTTGTTTGCCCCCGAGAATACCACTACAATATGTCATAAATATAAATTTGACAACACTTATCATCACCACCACATAAAAATTAAATTCCAAATTATCAATATTATATGAAATACGATTGTAGAGCAATTTTTATTTTTTTAAGTTAGTTTATGTCAACCTGTATTTACAGTATTGCATGTTTTGAAAATTATCAAAACTATCCAAATAATTATTTAAATTTCCTAAAATAAATATTCTTACTTTATAAATTTATTCTAAAATAAATTAAAGATATTCATAAATATAATCTTCGTCTTTGTAAAATATTTTAAGTTTAATACTCGATTTTTTTTTAATATTTTTCCAAATAACTAAAACGCACTTCTTTACTTTTTAAAACTTTCTTGCTAATAAAATCAAACTAACTTTAAATTAAATTTTTCTTTATTTCTGTTATAATTTATTTAAAGAACTTACAAAATCGCGTTCGTACAGTATTGCTTTCTCGGACCGACCTTCTCTATTTCTTAGTTGTGCGGATTCCCCCTTTTATATAAAATTAAATCAAAACAAACTAAGGGTTTATAAGTAATATATTGTCGTGTTTCAAAACACAAAGAAACCATTAATTGATTTGTTTTGTAAATAATTTTTAAAATTCAATTTTGTTTATTTGTAAACACACTATATAGAAAGGTTTGTAAAATTTGCTGGGTAAATAAAAGGTGGGAGAAGACTGGGGGGAGAACGGCGAGTAGGTCGATGAAGAGAGACGGGTCTGGCTTGGTGCCAGGCGGTTAAAGCACCATCCCGCAATAATTCAAATTATAATTGTTTTTAATAAATAAATTAAGTTGATTTGAATTATTTTTGTTTTGATTATTTTAAATAAAGTGTAATGCAGAAAAAGTTGGAAATTGGAAGAAAGTAAAATTTTAGTCAATGTAAAAGGTGCATAGTAGCAAATACTGAGGCCGGCTGATAACATACGCGCTCCAATACCACATGCAAGACAATATCAAAAGTAACAAGGGTGAGCTATTGAAATTTTAATTTGCAATTTATAAACAATTTTTGGAATAATGAAGAGTCTCTTGCTACAAAAAATAGATGCCCAGTTATAAGATTGATTTATGAATTGAGCAAATTTTAATAAGATTTGTATAGCTCGGGTTATTGCAATATTTTACAGATTATAGTGTAAACGTTTAGTTTTTTTTATTTATTTTTTACATCTGCCCGATAGTTCATATTTTCTAAGACTGTTATAAAGCTTGAGAACTCTCTCTATGTCACTTAAGTCATTCCACACCAATATGATATAGTAGATTGCCATTGAGTGCTCTAGCGTATGGAAAGCCGTCAAGCTTATGTATTTTTGGCATATTTTAGTCAAATTAAAAGTTCAACAGTACTTTGCCAAATTCCATTACTTGTTTTTTCTACATACACATTAGTTTCAAGTCGGGTCCAAGTACTCTCCTAAAAAACGAACGCTGGATTTGTATGATCGTGTTTTTCTTAATATGAAAATTATAGTTTTGTTTTTATTTACAACTGTGTAGCCTTTTATTTTATTTAACTATTTATATATTTGCTGAGTTTTATCGTATCTTTAAAAAACTTTTTCTTGAACGCTTAAAGCCAATCCTCTTAGAAAAATTTCTTATTCCAAACCACCACTTCGGCTTTAGAAGTCAATATGGCACCATTGAACAGGTCCATAGTAGAATATAAAAAAAATTAGTGATAACCTGGAGTCTAAGGAATATTGTTCAGTGGCATTTTTGGATGGAAGTCAGGCCATTGACAAAGTGTAGAATGATGGCTTATGCTATAAATTATAAACAAACTTACCACATAATTATTATCAACTATTAAAATCCCATTTACACAATAGACAATTCTTAGTCAGATACGGTGAAAAACTTACAGATATACATATACCCAATCCACTTGGCGTACCGCTAGGCAGTGTCTTGGGTTCGGACTTTATACTGCTATACACTGCGAATCTTCCAACTTTTACGACAACATCGGTAAGAACCTTTGCTGATGATACTGCTTTACTCGCATCGCATAATGATCCAGAGGCTGCTTCAAAAAATCTACAAGAAAACTTACATAAACTTCAAGAGTAGTTTAAACTACGGAGAGTCAAAGTTAACGAAACAAAGTCCATACATGTCATATTTACACAATGTTTTACGTCTTTTTAAATTTACACATTTACACAAATTAAAAACTGCATTGACAAATATAAAGACCGAATAAACTCGCATCCAAACGAGTTTGTAAATAGTTTATTTCATGATACTAATGAGACCCGAAGATTGAAACGTTTCAAGCCAACAGACTTAATCAATAGATAAGTGGTTTAAGTAGTGTAACTCGATATTAATCATATCAAAATTTTTAGCATAAACCAAAAAATGCACAAAACACTTTTTCGAAAATAAAATGTTTAAGTTATCACAATATATAAATACACTGTATGTATATTATCGCAAACGTTTTTAGTTTATGCTAAAAATTTTGATATGATCAACAGACTTAGCTACACGCTTTTAACTAGTTACTGCGTCCTTTCGATTAATTGATATTTGTACTTAAAATATTAAATTAAATTTAATGAGAACAATCACCGGAATCTTCTCAGCATGTCATATAATAGGTCAAATGATTTACTTATTGTTTAAATATTAGGCTGATTGTAAATATTAATTAAAATTAAAAAAATATATATGTTCTTTGAGTTCTGTTTTTCAGATAGTTCTTTAAAAACTTGAAAGCTTCTTTTTTCAGTCAGGATTTGCAAACACAGCAAAAAGCTTTCGATAAGTCATAAATGTTACTTCGATATATTGCCCTTTCCGTTCTCACGATTTATTTTTTCTGCAATTATTTATATTTACCCTTTTTTGTAATTTTTGTAATTTAAGTAATAAATAATAAATAATAAATAAATAAAGTACTAATACTAAATTTAAATAATTTTTGTTGTATATTTTTGCCAGTTCTTTTCTGAATTTTCATCGTATCAAAGTTATCTGAAATCCTTTGGTATATTAGATAGTCGTATATTATTCAGCATTAATCGTATTTTTACCATTACATAATAATTATTATTAATTGAGTATTGGTTTTAACCATGAGCTAGTTCATTTAAGAAAAAAATCTGAAACAAGAGATTCAATTTGGAACAATATTTATAAACTGTCAGCTTTTGTTAATGTAAATTTATCTTGATTTTATTTAGTATTTCTTAGCTTCCTCATCTGTTACTAATCTATTTAACTTCTAACTTTATCTTATAAAAAAAAATTTTGCTATTAGACCACACGGCTGCTTAAGCCGGATTGGAGAATATTGTTGATGGTGGTGATTACTTTATTTTTAATTTTTGAAAAAAAAAATTAAGTAACAAATCAAGAGTAACGAAATCGTGATGGTAGTGAATTGTCTAGAAGCGAAATGTTCAGGAACAAAATGTTCAGTAAGCGGTATGTCATTCTACTAGAATCATTCTTAAAGTTAGCTTTAAGAATTTTCTATTTTATTTTATCATCATATAATATGATCTTCACGCTTTAAACATTTGTCTATTGCGTCACTCTTAGTTTTCCTATCTAGTTCTGGGTGGGAACACATATATTTTGCTTCTGCGTTTGTATTTGTATATTTTTTTGGGAATGTGTTCTATGCCCATCTTTTCCAGATGCTCCGTCAACGTTTTTCAGTATTCTTTAATTCTGTCGTTTAGACTGAATATCTCCAATTCATTCCAAATGCCGATGTTTTGTTTTTATCAATTCTTTTATAGCTTGCAATTTCCCTATGGAATCTCATCTTCGCAGTCTGCAAGGGTTTTTCATTTCCTTTGGTTATTGTTCATATCCTACCCTATGTTACGCTCGGTATCGATATTATTTTGTAGAACTTTATTGCTGTTTTCAGGCTGTTTCTATTTTTGAAAGTTCTCTTGATAGTCCCGTTTATGTAATTAAAGTTTTCTATTTTATATTGTATGTATATCTTTTTTCTTTTTTTATATTCTCTTTTAAAAGTACATAAAATCCTTCTCCATATAATTATTTTAATGTTTCTCAGTTTTGCAATTATTTTGCGAAAATTTTTAAAACTTCAAACCGTAAACTATTTACTAAGTAGTTTTTTTACTTACTAGCAATTTACACTTAATTTTACATTAAAATGTAATTAAAAATAGAGAATAATTACAAATCTTTTAGACATTCCTAATTTATAATATGCACTATAGGAAGCAGATTAATCTTTTATATGTTAAGATCGATCAGTAGCGGTCACTAATAGAAATCCAGCACCATTTATTTTGATTTATTCGCTTCGTCACTTATATCGATTTAAACTATGACTATAGTTGATCAATCATCAAGAACGGTCAATTTTATATTTGCTAAATCATTGACTGAGGGTGGACTCTCAGCTACAGCTGCCAACACATTTTATAGTAATAGTAATACTTATAGTTATTAGATACTTAGAACAGGTAGCTTTTAGGTATTATGGAAAACTGCACCATTGATTTTTTACTTAAAACATGATTAATAAAGTATAATATAGATAAATTATTTGAGATAAATAGAAATAAAAAATTAATACAAAGTCTCATGTTACTAATTCGTGTAATTTTGAAATTTACAAGCAGTTAGTGTTAAAAGTCCCGAATACTACAAAACAGAACACTTTTTTGCATAATGAAAAAAACTATAATTTATTGTTTTATAAATAAACTACTTATATCTTTTTATATTTTTGAAAAACAGTGAGTTATTAGTGACAGAATCAATTGGAGTGATCTTAAAAAACATTCTTGAAATGATAGAAATAATAAATTATCACAAGCTTGTGTCTTAAGAAGCAATACAGAGGTTAGGTTTTTCTAGTATTAGGTTTTTGTAGCAATAAAAATATTGTAGATCAGAATAGATCGATAAATCAAGTAACTGCCGAAACGAACATGCATGGTATGTAATAGGTATATGTAGGCAGCAAATAAAATATCCAAAATTCTTGTTTAATATTATGTGAAATTAAGAGTATATTATTTGTTTCTAATGATTAATTGAATTAACCAAAGATTAATTTTACTTGAATAATCTTATTATCCATGAAACCTGCATGAAATATTCTAGTTATATCATAAGACACGATAGAAAATGTAAGATAACTTGGAGATGATATGAAGGCTTCATAACAAATTAGACTCCGTGTTGTAGCAACTTAGGGTGACCTACAATCTCATGATAAAACAGAAATTTATTTAGCAATGCTAGTATTTTTAATTTAATACTTGCGGCCTAGAAAATTGCAAAAATAAGAGTGCAGTGAATCTTCTAACTTAAATAAAGTTCAAATCAGAATAATTTTGATGACTTTTTCATATTTTTCATGTTTTATCTACAGCTTCTACTTGTTTTTACACTGTTATTATACCTTATAATATGTAAAAATATTTTACTGCAAATCTTTAAAAAGAGGTGAATCTGTAGTAAATTGCAAAATATTTCCCACTTTGGGCATGTGTTCAATTTAAATAAATAATTGTTGGAAAATAATGTAGAAGTAAATGTTTGAAAAGAGCGAGGTCATTAGAGGGCAAAATATAAATAAATTATTTAAACAATTGAAATTTCAGGGATGTGTTTAATTTGAATCAACAATAATTAAATTAAGGGAGTTTCGATGATAAATGTAAAATACATTTTTAAAAATGACAAAAACCTTTCGCGTGTGAACTTTTGAAGATAAATAATATGTTATGGATCTTGAAATTTAATTCACTATAAAATAATTTATATACATTTTTTTGATATTCCGCATTGCTAGCGCTGTATTTGTTTCCAACATTTTTTTTTCATTATACATTTTTTAGTTGTTTCACATAATAATAATAATATCTACTTTTGTGAAAAACCACATGCTTATCGAAATCATGGCACTTAAATAAAATTGATGCATTTCACTTATTTTTTGTTTTTTTCGTATAAAGTAAAGAATACCGCAAGAGATCAGGCTACTTATTCAATTTAAAAACATTAAATTGTTAATAACGATTTAATTCTTGTTTATTGCATTTTCTGCAAAATGATTGACTAATAAAATTATGTAGATCGACAGGTGATGCTTTACTACCAAACAATTATCATTATTTTTTAATATAACTGTGAAAGATATTAACCCAATAATACTAAATCTATTTATATTAACTGGTGCAAGGAAGTACAATAAATTTGAAATGTATAATTTAACATTAACGATACATAAAATTTTTATTAAAAAAACAAGTGGAATTATAAACTGTATTAATTCATAAAGCAGCAAATCGCTTAACTTTCACTTTCGTATTATATTTCTTTCATTAAGATAATATGCTCACCTGCTTTGTAAATTAAATCTAAAAATTGTGAAATAAAAATATCGAAGTGATTTAAAATTCTGATTTGCATTCCGTATCGCATATCTACAAACTCTTTTGTACATTTGAAATTAAGAAAAGTAGTTTTAGAATAAATTGTGATCCAGCAATAAATTTAAAGTTTTCTAGATAAATCGGTTTTTGCAGCGGGCCCTTATGTCAGGTTAAGCAAACTTAATCCAACGCGACGCGAACCATCCGTACCACATATGGAAGACCATAAAATTACATTAAAGACATAATGAACCATTAATTAGGACTTATTCTTTCAAGTGCCATGCCCAGCGCAGTCCCCAGATGTTGGTAAATCATACTGGCCAAAATAATCATCATCGTGCATATAATTGAATTTAAATTATATTGTTAACAGGTACATAAGTAGTAATAGCGTATTATTCTTTGTTTATTTGGCTTCTTGTATAAAAACTTCAATTTATGTGTATGTTTTATATCGCAAGGTGAATTTTAAGAACTAAAAGACTAATATTCACAAACATTATGACATTATGAAATATAATTATGTTTTTAGAACATAAAAAGTGTTGCTTATTACAGCTGCATAGTCATAGAAAAAGAAAAAAAAAATTAACCCTTAAAAATAAAAGTTTTTAATAATTTATTTTCTTCTTCTTCTTCTGCCTTTCCAGGTTTATGCACATTTACCTGTTTCTGCTTCACCAAAGTTTCCTGGGTCCACCAAACGCCTCTTCTTCTTTTAAAGCTGTATTCAAAGTGCTTGTTTTGAGATTCAGTTCTTTTGCTTCGTGTTAAATGTTCTTTCCAGTTCTTTTTCATATTTCTGGGTCTTTTCCACCATTGAGTACACGTTGAGTTCTGTTCTTATGTCATTATTTCCGATTCTATCTTCTCTTGTGCATCCTTTAGCTGCTCATAGAAATTTCATTACTGCTGTTTGGATATTTTGGAAGTTTTTCTTCTTTCTTGCTATCCAGTTTTCAGAGTCATATAGTATGGTTGGAGCAGCTTTTCTTCTAATTGTGCCACATGTTCTTTAGTATTTACTGATTTTATTACCTATATCTTTATTTTCTTCCTATGTGACATTTATTTTAACATTAATAATTGCAAAATATAAGGTAGGTATAGTTTTCTATAGTCATTCATAAAGTAAACATGTTCGATTCAATTTTTCTGTAAAAAGTTACTAGTAGTCCGGAAAATGAGGTTTTTCAAAATAATTTGGCAAACTAAAGCAAAAGATATATTTTCTGATTTGATATAAAGAAAACCTGTGTATACATAAACATATGTAAACATATGTAAACTCCAGGTGCTTACTAAGCTGGTAGACTTATATAACTTTTACTTTTGCAATGAAATACCATTTCTGAACTTGGTACTAATAAGAAATAAGTTCTACTTCTTCAGCTCTGATACGTTTATGATCTTAAAAAATCTTAATATTGTACTTTTGATTTTTATCACATTTTCTTTATGTTTTTATAAGATCATTTATAATCAATAATAAATTTTAGTTCATTTTATGTATCAGACACTAGTATGATACTACCAGATCTGCCTACTATAAATCTAAAATTACAATTAATACGAGATTGCTGTTCAACTAATTATCCCTTTAAGTGCCACTAATAGTTCCCAATTTATATGTCAAAATTCGCTGTAATAAAATCTAAACTGGTCGACTGAACAAAAAAAAACCTTGGTTCAAATTCTTGCCTTATTGAATATGTTCAACGCAAACATAAAATTTGCTGAAAAAATACCCAGAGAGTATAATTTCACGTTGTGGTTGTTCTAAAACGGTAATTATATCAAAGAATACCAATGGCATTCCAGGCATCTTGAAATTCATTATTTGTCATAGTTTATGTAAAACTAAACCCAAACTGTAACTCTGGGAAAATTATTTTTAAGCAGAAGTTAAAAATGAAAATAATAAATCATTGAAACTTTCTGAATTAGTTATGTTTTGCTTCAATAAGTAATTGACAATTACTTCGATGAATTAAAAATATATACAACAGTTCTAAAGAAAATCTACTGTTAGGTATATTATAAAATATTATGAATAGTAGGTATATATATATTACAGTGCTCTGCTACTGTTAACTACTACTCTTTCTCTAAAGGGGTTGATGCGTCCTCGAAAGTAAATGGTTACATGTAGACAATAAAACAATTGACTATATTGCAACGCCTCCAACTATTAAAATTGTAAAATTTTTTCTAATCTAGAAATATTCTCGCTGGGTTAGCATCTATTATTTATTGAGCAATGATACTCTTGTTTATTATTTTAAATTTAAATTTTAAATGTAAATTTTCGTATCGTTTTAATTTTGTTTCAATTTTTAATTATCAAACGTTGGTTTTCTTAAAATGTTGTACAACCAAATCTTCCAAAACTCCAAATTTTCTATTATTTCTTCACCAATTAAAATAAAACAACCTCGTATTCAAATTAAATCACTTTTATTTTTATTAATATTAAAAATTATCAAAATTAAACTTATCTTAGCAAAATAACACTCCCATCGTTAGCCAACGCACAGGGCGTCTCACTCAGGCTAACCTCACTGAACACATTCTCCCACTTATTTCTATTGCCAACCTTATTATTTACAATTCGCTACTGCGCGCGAATAAGGAGTTAAGTCAAAAATAATGAAATGAAATTGAAATTTAAGCTGGTAATTAATATTTTTTTTGTGGGGTTATGTGTAAATTGTTTAAGATTATATTGATTATAACAAGTTACTGATGACTTAGTCTGAAACATAGTCTTGAGTTTTAGAGAAAAATTTAATGAAAAATTTGGCGAAACCCCAAGCCGATTTGTTTACTGCATACAAAGTTGTGTACGCACACTACACCCCCCCACCCCAGTGACCAAGTAAATACAAGTATAATAATTATTTATTATAGAATTACAAATTATTACAATTATTATTAGTGAGAAGTATGACATTTTGTTTTCTTCTAATAAATTCTTTTAATATTTGATTTGATTTCTGGGCTACTGCCAGAAATTCTCACCCACGATTTCAACTTTTTTCTATTGACCATTGGAAAGAGAACAATTTTCTTAGTATATTAACACCAAAATTACGAAAAGCAGGGAGATGTAACATGATATACTCCGATGCGTGACGGTAACTAGCACGTTCGAGTCCATGCTTTTCATTTTGTTGACAGTACGTGTGCTTTGATATACTTTTAATGCGTTGTATTATTGGCGAGTTCTGTAATTTTTCAGGGATATTTTAAATTTTTTTTGCAGTACTCAACAACGGCTAATCATGCAGCCGTGTTAAAAGGTGTATCTATCATGTAAAATAAACATTTTTAATTCGATTCTTTTCGAAAACTTTTGCATTATCCTACAAAATTTTTGTTCTAGTATGCTTAGAAAAGTGCCCTTTTACCTATTTTCAATAGGAAAAAGTTAAAATCGTGAGTGAAGATTTCTGACAGACCCCGATTTCTGAAAGCTGGATTCTCGTGTTAGGAGAATGCGTCAAGTCGATTTCGATACTTTGTTTTTGTTCCTGAATATAATGAAAATCCAGTCTCACACTTGTATGTGCTCGCAAAGGGTAGCAAAATACGGTTTGCACGTTTGCAAAGCAGAATTTCTTTAAATTTACTTTCCAATTGGAAATCGCACCTAACTTCAATTAGAAAAAAATTCAGCTATTCAAAAATAGCAGAAAATTCGACTGGACCTTAGCATTCCATGAATAGATTGCCATTGATGGAATAGAAAAAAGTTATACTTGGAATAAATCATGAAATAAGTTATACGGAATATACTTATTCGGGACTTTATACTTCCATTGTAGAACTGGTCCTAAATGTGATCATTGTAAGTGATGCTTAATGCGCATTCTTGTCCACTACATAGTGCAAGAGTGCGCAATCGAATGCCTTGCAATTTTTTTAATTTATTTCTTTACCGTCTATTGTTCGTTAATTTTTTAATATTTTTTCTGTAGCCAGATACCTAAGAAGTTAATATATGATAATAACTTTAACTTGATGTATTTTACTTTATTTCTATAACATCAAATCGTGGAAGTGCGCACTCCTACACACCCCTGTCCTATATGGTAAGTTAGTCGTTTAGCATTAATTTAGGAATTCGGTGAGTTAAGTATAATAGTCCTAAGTACCAAAAAATCAAATGTTAGGGGTTGTTAAAATTTTGTTAGCCGAATAATAGCAGTTTTTTATAAAATCTTATTAAAATTTGGAACTAGACAATTCTTGCAATATAAAATTTTATAATGATTAACGCTATATTAACATGTGATAATATTTATAAGATTCAAATTTAACATCTTAAATTAAAAATATACTTAATTCAATTTCAAAAGTTACAATATGTATTAGACTAAAAACTATTTAATTGGATGATTATAGTTTATAACGTGTAAGTTATGAAATTGATTTGTATAACTACTTATAGCTTTAATTTAACATGTAAAATTTGAATTTTATCATAATGTATTATCATCAGGCGTTAATTAAAAATTTGTGATTGACTCTACTACACAAGACACTGAATGGATATCAATATATTTCATTAATTGTAGTATATAAATTATTGTTAAAAGGGTACTTACACAAAGAAAGTTTTTTTTGATATTAACGAAAACTATTACTTAATAATTAGTTGAATAAAAAAAATACTAATTGCAAAGGATATCCCAAGAATTGTATTAAGTAAGTCATAATAATCATATTTTCAAAATATTAAAAATGTAAGTACCTATATTAAGATTGTTTTTTTAATTTTGTAACATTAAATTTGTTTGTTAGGGATTAATTTTTGAAATTATTTATAAAATTGTATTAATTTATTCAAGTAGTTATTATGAAAATTTGTAATTGTAACTTATATTAATTATTTAAATGTTTTGTCAGTGTTCAAGCAGACAAAGCATTTTGAGTTGTGAGAAACAGAGTTCTTGTATAATGAATAATGACGTTAAGAATCCTGCTGCTTGTTAAACCATCTTCAGATTATAATTCTTTCGATAAAAATATTATTGGTTCCTTTGTTACAGTTGATGAGGGAGAATTGTAGTATAAAAAAAAGAAGTTGGTGTTTTCTTCTTACACGTTCTCATTAGGCTGACAAAATAGATGAGATTTTAAACAATAGCTTAAGAATTCTTATTGTGTCTTTTGGTATAAAAGCTTGCTTGTTCAATAGTCGCATTTTCTTAACATATAATTTTCTAATGTGATTAGTGCCGAATCATGAAAAGCACAAAAACTTCATCGGTAACAGTTAAACTCCACAAACAATTAATTTGACACGTATGGTGTGAACTTTTATAACCGATCACCTGTCTAGTTACACTTTTGATTAATTTTCAATCAATTTTTGTACATGATTAATTATTATATTGTACTACTGCCGGAGCGAGTCGATCAGGTAATCGACGTAACCTCAAACCAATTTCATTTGGGTTAAGCATTAAATTTATTAGCAACCAACATAAAGAGATTTGAATTTTACATTTTACTTGTATACAAATATTAAACTCTATTTTCAAAATTTATAATAAGGTTTTGAAGGAAGCTTTTAAAGTCAGAATCTTATTTCCTCTAAAAACAAATTCAATGATATTTAATAGTACCATGAGCAGATCGAAGCTATTATAATTATAATTAGATATAATTTGGTTCTGAAGTGACAAGCTGCACCCTGCTGAGTTATAATCAACTAAAGAAATAATAGAAGTTTTCTGACTTGCAGTAAATTTAAACAATGTAGGTATACTTCACTCGGTTCGCATAACTGCAACACTCGATTGCCCACTTTACCTTCTGTTTTATATTTCTCAATGCGTGCTCGCACATTGATGAAGAAAAAATTATTAAAATATCATAAACTTCACTTAAAAATTGCAAAAAAAACTAATAATATTACATTAAAATGGATTTCTTTCAATTTGTGGTGCATTAATACATATAGCTATAATTTATTATATCTTTTGGGAGCAATTCTTGTTGTAAAATTAAAATAAAATTTAAATTGATATTTTTGAAAATAAGTTAAAATTTCGTTAAGGCTTTCATAGGATTATTTTGTTAATGTAGTGCCGCCATCTAACGAAAAATTGATGTCAGTAATAAACCACCTGTAGTACAAGGTGTATCCTGTTGAAGCGTTGAAGCTTCGATACAGTTCGATACCTCCAATTTATCTAAAGGCTCCTGTAAATTGCAGCAGTCTATTTTATATCTGCAATGGATAACCAAAATCTGAAATATAATAGAATTAAAAACAGAAAATTACAATAGAGAACGCTAAAGTCTCTACAAATAATTAATTAGTATTTTAATATTTTGTACGTACTTTGAAAATCATCACTTTATTTCTTTTTTCTATTTTTCTGTTTTCATGTTTTCATAAAAATCCTTATAAGGTTAATTTGAAAGATGTACTATTTGAATCATAAAATTATCTAATACTCCTATATCATAATAAAACTGTCGAGAGTGAAAAATTAACACTTAAAAATGTTTTAGAATGAGTTTTAATAAAAGTAATAATTATTATAGTTGACTCTTTTAGTAATCTAAATAAAAATTAAGGTTTAGGTCTTTTAAAAAAACATTAAAAATTATTCCACGTTCCGGGCTGTTTTGTTGGCCTATTTTCAAGCAATAAGTTTGACAAAAATATTGACAAAATGACACTTTGTCTTTACATGTAATTTAAATTTAATAAAAATAACATTTTGTCAATAAAATTTGTCAAATTTATTACCTTGAAAATTTAAATTGTTTTAAAAAAATCCGAAATCTTATAATTATAATTTTTAATCACATTTATATTATTTTTTAATATAATATGCTTTATTCAGAGCTTTAACAATTTTTTAATATTGAAAATATCTTTTTGGAATTCTTTTCATCTGTGTTACCTAAAAGGTATACTAAAATTATATTAATATTATTAGTTTATTAAATATTAAATATCAAATTAAGTATATTAGATATTTAAATTATATTAAGTTCTAAACTTAAACACAATTTTTCATAACAAATATTTTCTAAATTCTTTTTAAAAATCACTAGGTTGCAGTGCAGCCAAGATTTAAAAACCGACAGTGCCGTCTCAGAAACTTTCTTATTTATCAAACTTCAAAATTCATTAAAGCACTATGTATTAGACTTGCGATAATTAGTTTTTCTTAGGTGAGTCATTTCATTGTAATTTCTTTCAACATTTGTGCCACTTTTTCAAAAATTTTGTTCAATATAATTTCATCTTTTTATTACTTTTTTATATAATTTTTTTATTTAGTTTCATAACGTAATTTTTTTTTCTATTTCAAATATTGTTATCCCGAACCTATTCAATGTGGCGAATTAATAATTTTCCATTGCTTTTTTAAATAAAATTATTTCTACGTACGTATTATTTATTTACTTTACGGTTTAATTCTATTATTTTAGTGTTTTGTTCAGTTTTGTTAAATATTTTATTCAGATGTATGCGATCAACATTTTGTTATCATTTTATAATTTGTAACAACAAACTATTAATACTTTATTACTTATAATAACAAAAACTATGAGTTTTTTTAATTTTGGTAAATTCAAATTAATTTCGTGCTAATTCCAGTCAGTGGCGGATCAAGCTATTGGTGACGTACTGAAGCCTCCTTAATTTTTTTTGTTTCAAAAAATGTATTTATAATCCCACAATATAACAAAAAATAAAATAAGTAATTATTGTTCTTTAAATCAAATAAACATTTAAATAATAATGCCGTCGTTATATTAATGCATTAAAATATTTCCACAACTTAAAATTATCGTACAATAAAAAAACTTAATATCAAATTCATAAAAAATAAAGTCACATACGTTTTGGAAACATACAAGTTGCTGGTCAGTACTTCTTTTTAATTAATGGTCAGTAACAATATTTTGGTCAGTATAAACAATAAAGTTGCAGTAAGCGGCCTAAATTGGGCACTAGTAATAAGTTTATTAACTCTAACTCTAAGTTAATAACCCTTTAAGATTATGCAATTAATTATAAAATCCCAAATATCACAGTGTCGAGTGCACATCTAGGGAGATCCACCCCCTTCCTAGTAGCACACTTTGCGAGTAGGGCCGGTCTAGGGACATATTTTTAGTGAGCACACGGCAAATCTCGGATACACCTTAAAATCTATTTTATGCACGCCTGCTTAAAATACCATATTATTTAAACCACTTACCATTTATTTAAATAGTACTGACCATTTCATTAAAAAACTGACTAAAAATATTTTAAAATACTGATCAAATAAATACAAGCTCTGTTATGATTTGTAGCATTACCTTTGCATATATACCTTCAACCGAAATTTTAAGAGGGCTCTGACGAAAAACGTCAAATTAATTAAGTAATCGAAATCCTACAAAATAGCGATAGGTGAATTTACGAAAAAGATTGGAAAAATATTTATTTGAAGACATAATAAGATAATTAACATATTTGTATATTGAGAAGCTGTGGATTCAATTATTGAGTAAACACTAGAAGATTTATTTAACAAAAAAAAACGGATATATTTTGGTTTGGTTTTTTTGGATTCGTGGTGCGAAAACGAAAATTATTAATAATTTTCAAGAGCGCGATCGGCCCGAAGAAGATCACTAAATTTATCTTTATTTTTAAACTAATTTATTTTTAATATCAAGTTTGTAAGTTGGAAGATTACAACTCGTAAAGCTGCTGCAGTCTGTCTGTGACGGTTGTTACCTTTCAGTCACTGTAGACGGGGTGGTAGTTTGTGTATAATTTATCAAACGTGTTTCGGTTTGTTTAATGTTTTCAGATCCATCCATATAGATAGCCGCAGAATCGAAAGCACCAAGGCTGTTCGAAGAAAATCCTGGTAGCTGCTGGTTCACTGACGAAAGAACTCTGCGAGTAGATGTTGATGGTTGCGATTGTGGATGGGTAAGTGACATTAGCTTACCGAAGGATTGTTTTATTTATTATATATAAAGTTCCTACTTGTCTATTGGAAAGTATTCAAGTAGTACCTTTGGTCCTTTGACTGAGTGGTGGCAGACCTTTGCCATACAGTTTTGTGAGTGGGTAACTTCCAACCATTTAAGTCTTCTATTGAGACTCTCTTTATTTGAGACTTTTTATATTATTATTTTTTATTTATTACGTTTGTTCTTTGTTCTTTTCTTTGTCAATTAAATAATTTCATTCTTTCTCTTTGAATTTTATTTAAGTTGACTGGCGTCCAGCGGCAACTCCATTTCCTTTTCAGGTGCTTGTCGTACAGTGTCTCCAAAATAAGGATTCACGAAACGTGTAAACGTCCCAGCTCTCGGTCTGTAGATCGAAAAGATCAAAGTATAGCTGTTCGGTGTAACAACTACCGGCATGCAAGAGGCAATCTGGCCAAAAACCTTATAAAGAGAGAGGGGTGGTACAGATTCACTGGTACTATTTTATTTCATCTTAGTGATTATTTAGCAAGTATAAAAAAGATTGAACTAATGCCAATTTATAAATGTTTTATATTTAATAAGTACAATTTTCAAAAAAGTTTCAAGTTCTAGTACACAAAATATGATTTTTTAAAAATTTTGAGGCTTTTCAAAATTTGGAGACCTCAAGCGCACGTTTCATGCGCCTGTGCGATAATCCGTCACTGATTCCAGTAACTTCGTATATTAATTTCGAAAAGCAAACCGTGGGTAGAATTGTTCAATCCGACATTTGAATGATACTTTAGTTTTAATCTAAATTTTTTCATACTTCTTATGATCACTTTTTTGTTTCTCTATTTTAACCATTGAGAACGGTTACAGTTTGATGCTTAGTGCTTCGACTACCAAGCGAAGATGCTCGGTTCGAATTTTATTCTAACCGTTATCTCTCGGCGGGCAATGGCAAACCATCGAGGTAATCTGCCTTGAAAACCATTCATAAAAAGAAGTGGTAAGCCAAAACCGACTGTGGGTTGTAGTGCTAATGCAATGCAATGCAATTTTAACCATTTTAAATCCAACTTAAAAAATTTTATATTTAGCATTATAAAAGCAAATTTTATATGTATTGCTGCGACTTTATGCGCGCCTCTGCATACAAAATTTCTATCTCGTCTATGGGATACGTAGGTTCTCGAAAGCAAAAATTGTTACAAGTAAGACAATAAAATAATTGTTGGATATTTTTATTTTTATTTGCAACTCAAAAATTTTATAAAATATGAACAAATATTAACAAAAGAAAAACTCACGCAAATAGCCGACCGCAGCTTTTCTGTTGAAGAAACCAAAGTTATCTTCCTTCTAAAAAAATATCGCGCACAAATAACACGCGACCTTCTTATCTTCAACTCCTTTGAACAGCTTTGTCTGCTCTATTATTTTCCCTTCCTTCTACTGCTCTCTGTATATCTTCAATCCAAAAAGAAAATCATTTTTACCACCAACTCTTCTTCCACTGTAAACAATATTCTTCACACGAATAAACCTCTATTGAATCATTTTGTATGCCCCTTAGGCATTAACACAACTCCTCTCTCAATTCAATTCATAAAAATTCTTCTCAAACTTTCATTGACCGACCGCTCTGCTAATATCATCTGACTCTCCTTTTCTTTTATTGATTCTTTTATCCCCCTGGATATTCTTTGCAATGTGTCTTCTTTTCATTGGTTGTACTTTAAAGTCCTTTTATTTTAAAATCTAGATTTTCACATTATTTAATTTTGACTGTTGTCGGCATTTGGTGAGTCATGATACAAACAAAAATAATAAAATCAAAATCAAAAAACAAATAACTTACTAACTAGACAAACATAAAATATTAAAGATACTGAAATCAAAATAAAGAACACAAAAATAAAACACACACTGGCAATAAAAATGTTAAAATAGAGTTTTGCTTTGTTTTGTTTCTCTAGTTGCAAATACCGTTATCTTATAGCTAAGTTCGCAACCCATTTTAATCACTTAGTGCGGATACTACAGTATATTAAATATCAAAATAATTTGTTTATAAAAAATAAGATACTTTTTATTTAAATTAATATTTAGCTAAACTAAATAAAATGTTAAAGTATAGATCATGTTCATTACTCGTGTCCATTGTATTAATTAAGTTATGAAAATTTTGTGGGGAATATTGGACAATATGTAGGTGATATAAAACTAATTTTTAAATGATCTACGTTTCGAAGATATATTGATAGCATATCTGTGAATGAATATAATAAGTCCCTTGTAAGACATAATTCCATATCCCTAAAGATGTATGGTCTAAGAAAGACTCACAAGAATGAAATACGTTTTAGATCAGTGGTAAGCTGCATTAAGTCACCCACATATAATATTGCTAATTATGTTAGCCAAATCCTTAGCCAGGTGATGTCCACATCTATATATAATATTAAAAATTCAATGGAAGGTGAATGTTTTACAAGAGATGAAAATACCTTCGAATTATAGATTGGTATCTATAATTATTATAGATATGGTGTCTTTATTTCCTAGTATTCCGAAAGAAATGGTGTTCGAATGCATAAATAAGCGGTGGTACTTAATAAAGACGTATACAGAATTATGCAAGAAAGATTTTATGAACATGTTGAATATTTGTTTTGAATTTAGCTACTTTTCACTGAACGGAAAAATATATAAACAGTTGGATGGTTTAGCTATGGGTAGTCCTAGTAGTCCAGTATTTGCGAGTCTAGTTATGGACACCTTACTGTATGAAATATTGAGCAGTTTGAAGTGTCGTTTTTCAAGCTGTATGTGGATGACTTTTTTTCAGCGGTCCCTTATGGGAAAGAACACTGCCTCTTAAATAAATTAAATAACTATCACGAGAGACTGAAGTTTACCATGGAAATAAAGAAAAATGGTGAAATTCCATTCCTAGATATTATGGTGAACAGAAAGCCGGAAGAATTGTTAACTACAAATTGGTACACTAAACCAATAAGTTCGAACCGTATAATTGACTACCAGTCTTATCACCATACGAACAATAAGATGGGACTTGTTACAAGATTAATAAAAAGAGTTTTGAGATTGTCACATCCTGAATTCCATAAAGACAATAGTATAAAAATAACAAAAATTCTAAAACAAAATAATTATCCGGTATGATTTATCAATTCCCAATGACAGAAAGTTAATAGGATAAACATGTTGAGCAACATAGATCACAGATCAGGGGAGATAAGCATTCCATATTTTGGGTTCCCGTATATAAGAGGATTGACTGAGAGAATCCAGCATGCTTTAAAGGATTATTGTAAACTGGAAATATACAGCTTGTACACTAACCAAAAGATTATGTCTAGGCTTAAGGACATTGTCCCTATAGATAAGTTATCCGAATTAATATACCAGATACCATGTTTGAACTGTGATAAGACGTATGTGGGTCAGACGAAACAATATCTAAAACAGCGAATTTACCAACATAGGAGAGATTGTGATGTGGCTGATGATAAAGAAAAGAAAAGACGGGGATGTATAGAAAAAGAAGATGAAGAAGTTTCCACAGCATTATCAGCACATTATATAGAAAGTGAACACAACTTTGATTTTGAAAATTTAAGAATATTGAATTTCGAGACTTTAAAGTTAAAAAGAAATATAAGTGAAATGTACTTTATAAAAATCAAAGATTGTGTTAATTACAGAGAAGATGCTATGTGCCTCAGTAAAATCTATAGTGGAATTTCATAATCTTAGATTTGTGTCTTAAATGCTAGGTCACACTCAGTAGTTGTGAGATAGGGGATTGTAATTGTGTTAGATAGATATGAGCGCAGACGTCTGAGGGAAATATTAGATTGGGTATCATCAAGATGGGTTAATGCTATCAAACTTTTATATTTCAACGTGCGTGTTTAAAACTTTGACAAAATTTTAGAAAATTTTTCAAATCTTTGACGTAATTATATTGTTTTTAGTAATTTTAGAATTGTTAATATGGTGGAGATATTATATAATATATAAGATAATTTAATTAGATAAATGTTATTTCTTCATACTCTCCTGTGACTATGGATTTTGTAATTTTGAATTACTTGAGACTGGCTTAATGGTAAAAGTGATTATTATCTTTGTTCTTGTTTTGTTATATGTGATTGTTTTAGATCCTGAAGAAGAAAAAATATATCTTCGAAACGTAGATCATTAAAAATTAGTTTTATTTACACCCACATATTGTCCAATATTTCCCACAAAGTTTTCATACTTAGTGAAAGTATAGATTTTAACTGTAAAGCAAAGAATATATTCAACACATACTATAAATACTTCTTTCTTTTTTAACTTAATTTTAGAACTTTGTTCTAGTTTTTTACCATTAATGTGCTAAGTTTTATACTTGGGATCTCATGGTTCTGTGGGTTCTTGCATAATAATCTGGTAAGGTACTAACTTGGCCAGATACATAACCCACAATTCAAATTCCGGCTTTAGATCGCAAATACTTGTAGTTGTAATACTATACTAATAATAGTACTACTACTAAAACGTAATTAAATCGTTAATTTTACATTGTCTAGCTTTAAAATTAAAATTTTATCAGTGTTACAAATTATATAACTAACAATCAAGACAATATGGGAGATCGAAAAGAAGACAAGTCTTAGTTTAACTTAGTAGTAAACAAAGAGTTCACATAAATCTCTAAAGAAAGTATCAACGGTAACTAACCTTTAATCTCAACGGTGCAGCCATTCACTATCTAAAGGTTGGTTTATGTCAAACGCCAACATGTTTTTGAACGGTGTCAAAGAGCCATTGAAATGAAAATATTGAATTTGCATAAAAGCGTTTATGTACTTTGCCGACGTCGTCGCTAAATTAACCTTCTATCTAGATGTAATCCCCGGTATGTAACTTTATTCATCTGGTGGAGTTGACAATTATACAAAAAAATGTACAGGTGGAAATGCATTTCTCTTGAGCGTTAAAGTTATTTATACTGACTTTGTTTCTTTCACTTTGATCATCTACATTTTCAATCACTTTACAATTTCATTAAGACTGTTTTGTAACATTTTACTTGCTATATGTTTATGGATGTTTATGAACGGATAGATGGGCAGATAATACGGATCCAAGTACGCTACCTTGAGGTACTCCAAGTGAATGGATGTAATTGCGTGTTTATCTTGGTATTTTACCAGATAATGTATGTCTGTTAAGTAGAATTTTGGTGTTCTAAAATTTCTGCAGAACAATAATTATTGCTGTTCTTGATTGCTTAGTCACTGTTCGATAATTCGATAAATTTGCTCGTTAGTAACATGTCGTTGTCTGAACTGATTATTAGGAATTAGACAAAGGTTTTATAAAATTAGTTTCATTCTTTTTAGGATCATTATCTCAAACAGTTTTGCCAACACTGGTAAGATACTTATAGGCATGTCCAATTATACATCCTGAATTGGTTTACCAGATTTTGAAATGAAAATTATTTGGGAGACTTTCCATTAGTATTCTAGTCTTAAGATAGCATTTAACAATTGATTATTAAATCATAGCCTGGAGCTTCTTTTGAATTTAGATAATTTTTTATGACGAACTTAATTTGGGTTATTTATAACGATTAATTGGTAGTTCTGTCCATTGAAGCTGGGAAAATCAACATCCGACACGTAATTGGCAATTATGTAAAATGTAATAAAAAATTTTGACGAAAGGATCAACGTCGTATGCGTGATCTTGGTGAACATTTGTCCGATTTTATTTTTTATTCGCAAATGGTAGACTTTGTACATATTATATCAATAAAGAAATACAAAACTTTTATCGAAAATATATGCTTTATTTAAAATTTAGAAACAAAGTCTTTGTTGAAAAACCTTATTTATAGCATATTATGTAAATAATAAAGAAAACTACAATTAAAGTAAAATATTCAAAATTAATTAAAATTTAAAATGATAAAATGGAATGGAAAATAATTTAAGGTATGATAATAATAAGCGTGTGCAGTATTACACGAAATTTAAAGTAAAATTCGTTGGTGAACAACATAATTATACATAATCAATAGATAAGTGGTTTAAGTAGTGTAACTCGAACATTTTAGATTCGAAAAAGTGTTTTGTGCATTTTTTGGTTTAAGCTAAAATTTGATATGATTAATAATTACACATAGTTTTATAAAATTTTAAATACAAATCCGAACTTAGAAGAAAACACTGCAATATATAGGTATGTATTGTGGTGTTTCAAAGGGATTCGTACCTACCCTGTACATTTGATGAGAATTTTATTTAAATAAATTTAAGTTGTAAGATTGTAGAATTGGACAGGTGGGAGCGAATCGACAAGGATATTGGCTTTTTGCCAACGAGCCGCGCGAGAGAGCGAGCGGGCCGATTTTTGGCTCGTTAATTTTTTGACTCAAGTGAGTTATTTTTGAGAATTGTTATTTTTTGAGATTGTGATAATTATTTTTGAATGAATAAAGTGAATTTTTGTGCGTTCACATCATTGCGTATTTTTTTGGAATCGTTTTGATATTTGGATTTTTGGAATTTTTATAAGTGGTTATTGAGAGGTAGAAGATTGATTTGGATGTTTGATTTTTGAGAAAAAGCATTTGGAAATAAGTAATAAAATTTGAATTGGAATAAAATTGGAAAAGTTAAAATAGTTGAGCGAACGAGTGTTGTGACTGATAACTCGACGCTTTCGATAAGGCAAATAAAACTTCGTTCCTTTTAAAAATAAAATTAAAATTTTATTTTAGAAGATTTTATTTTACATTAAATTAAGTTGGAATAAATAATTATTTTTCAAATTTGGAGAGGCTGGATACATCGCAGTATATTTTTGAAAATTTTGAATGATAAGGGAGATATTATATAAGAACTAAACAATGTTGTTTTACTCTGTATACAATTTTATTAAAAATATAATGAGTAACCGAAGAACGATTTAAAAGCTGTAATGAAACAGTTATTGTTGTACCTACTTTGAAATGAGCTTCTGATTATAAGTAGTAAGAAAGGCTCATTGTTGTAGTTATTCTTTTATGTGTAGTTGATATTAAACACAAATTTTAATCTAAAGCAAACAAAAATAACAAGCATATTAAAACTTGCATGCAGTTCTAAATTTTGTAATAAAATACTATCTCTGCAAAATATTAAAAATGATCCACATGTATTATGTTCGTACAGTGTGTATTTGTTGCAATAACCGCATTATGTACTTTAATAGAATATAGTAAAATTTACTAACTGTTATTTTCTCAATTATACTGAACGAAATCCTATAATTTTTTTTTGAAAAATGTTTCAAGGTTATTTTTACATGATTCTTGTAATGACTATGCATTTTACATAATATAATATTGCCTATAGGAAACGAGTTTCCCAAATATTGAATTTATTGGCAATCATACTTTTCACCAAAAACCTCAAAATAATTCATACATTTCTGAATTGCTTACAAAAGACTTCATAATTATTTAGTGTTTGATATACCTGGTGACCGGCCAAGGAGCCGAACATAGGGAATTAACATGGGATATTGGTTTTTTTTAATTCTTGCTTCCCATTATAACGGATAAGAATGAAAAAGCTATCAAATTAAATAGATTTTTTCACAATTTCAGGAGTAAAGTGGTCACTTTAGTCCTCTTTTTGCGGGAGTAAAGTATCACTTTTTCTCCCGCAAATGAAAGGCGGGAGTAAAGTAAATATAAAAGAATCGTTACCATTCAATCGTTTTTATTGGAAACAAAATTAACATTAACGTTTACATTAGCACAACTTACAATATTAAATAGACGATCCATCGATCTGGTGGAAGAAGAGGTTAAATTTAAAGTTTTATCTATCTGATTTGCATCACAGACAGACCGATCAGTTCTACAAATTTCACCTCCAAAAATTTTAGTCGCAATCTCTTCTTTATTTTTGATCGAATTTTCCACGTACCCCTCAGCTACAGTCGAAGACTTCCATCCACCATGGCGCTTCAACACATCTATATGTACTCCCGTATCAGCGAGCAAAGACGCAGATGTACGTCGAAAACAGTGGCCTGTATACGATGATGGTTCAGGAAGCTTTAAATATGCAGCTATTTTTTGTGGCAGCTGCCCAAACGCGTTCTTTCCTACAGGTTGCGAAGTACATTTGTTACTTCTGAATTGCACAAAAAAACGCGAATGATTCGTATCCTCCTTCCGTAAATTCATATATTTTTTAAGTAATTTTAAAAAATCCACCGACTGGCCTTCAGAATTGTTGATCACAAATTTTCTATCGCTACCATTTTTTGTATTGCGGATGGTACACAACATTGTCAAAGAATCTATTTCTTTGAGATCGCCAACATGCAAGTGAACCAATTCATCTCTGCATGCCCCTGCTACGCCCAAGATAAGTGCAGCCTAAAATATAAAGTTGTATTAGTATTATAATAAAATGTTTATACAAGAATTACTTACTTTAGCCATCAAAAATGTTTCGTCTGGCGCTTCGCTCAAAAATTGTTCCACTTGCTTTGTAGTTAAAATGTTTGATTTTTTGGCCTTGTAACCCACATTCTTCCTCTTAAGGAATGCGGTTAACTTATAAAATTTTCCAATATCTATATCTTTTTCAAAATTCAACATACACTTCAGCATGGAATACTGCGACCAAAAGAGTAGAAGCTTTTAGCTCTTTCGCCTTTTCAAAGAAGTAAGCCAGCATAACATCTTCGGTGTAATGCTTAACATTATTTTGCGTACACCAGGTTATGAATTTATCATACTGTTTTTATAAATTGTTTTTGATTTCGCAGGCAGCAATTCAACTTTTGCCATCGTCGCTGCCGCTTCAACATCTGAATTTTCCTCACTTTGTCTCATTTTCACGTAGGAACAAATTATAAACGATCACTTACATTAATTTGATTAAGTATTTTATATATCAAACTTATTTATGAAATATAGGCACCAATAAAGAATAATTATGTTAAACACAGCGCACGGTGTAATAATATGTCAAAAGGTAAATTGAAACAACAGAACATAAGAAACGATTCATAGGTATCGCTTCAAAAAAAAACAACAATTCCAAAAAGCAACCTCATATTTTACTAAATAATTTTGCGCGCAATACTGCGTGCGATTGGTCTGAAATTTTGCATATAAATTTTTACAAAAAATCGTTGCAGGGGGTTAGTATAACTAAGGGGGGGATAATTTTTTGGTCAGTTTTTCGATATCTAGCGCCGTTTTCGAGTTATTGCAAATTCAAAATTAGTAGATTGACTTATGCAATTTATCATTTGCAGACAAATTGTGAAAAATAGTATATATACCTTGGGACTAAGGTAGCTTTTCATCCCGAGTGCGATTTTTGCACTCGGCTAAAGCCTCGTGCAAAAACCTTCACACGCGGGATGAAAAGCGGCACCTTAGTCCCATGATGTATAATATACTATTATTCTGCGTCACCAAACACTTGATATTTTATTCTTTAATTATTGTTAAAAACTCAATAGTAAAATACAGAAAAACAGCAAAATTATTAGCAGACTTGGTCGCCCCGCGTTACGTTTTAGTTGCCACATTGTTATTGTTTTTGTTGGAAATTTTTGGTCTGGTATATATTTTTTTTTTATTAATTCAATTTATTCAGCAATCTATCTACAGATAATAAGCATTTGAGTGAACAAAAAAGAAAAATATCATGTGCAGAGTGTTCCAGTGAACGCTCCGTATTATTTACATTAAAACTGTTGTGATTTCAGTTACAAACTAGAAATTACTTTAGTTAAATCTGTTGGTCAAATCTGCTGGTCTAAACCGTTTGAGTCTGGGCGGTTCGTCACTTGGCACTAATAATTGTTTGACTGTCACATTAGGGTGCACTTTAAGTCTCTCGCGATAACTTTTACTGGACCTTGCGATTTCTTCTCTATGGAAGGCATTGGAAAGTCATTCTGGATGATGCTGTTTAGCATGTACCATGGTGCATCAACGATTATTCGTAACACTTTATTCTGAAACCTTTGCAGAACGTCAATATTTGAGTTGGCAGCTGTTCCCCAAAGTTGGATGCCATAGGTTCAAACCGGTTTAATTATTGCCTTATAAAGAAGGATTTTGTTTACACTGAGCTTTAGTCCAAGCTGTGTTCTTTTGGCGAAGATGTGCTTACGCCAAGATAATCTTCTATCGAGATGTATACCAAGGTACTTGGCGTCATCTGTCTGTGGTAACTGGCAGTTGTTAAGATGAACCGGTGGACAAGTGCTTCTTCTGGTTGTGAATGTTACCTGGACAAATTAAGATTCGTTAACTTTAATTCGCTATCTTTTAAGCCAATTCTGAATTCCATTTAAACATACTTGAAGATTTTCCGATGCAGTTGTTGAATTAATATGTGACGCAAGTATGGCAGTGTCATCAGCAAAAGTTGCAATGGTAATTGTTCCAGCTTGAGGAAGGTCTGATGTAAGCTGGAGGTACAGAACAGGACCCAACACACTTCCTTGAGGCACTTCAGAGTTAATAGGAAAAAGGTTGGTATATTCATTTTGCTGTTTGACTAGAAAATGTCGATTGGATATGTATGACTTAATAATTAAAAAGTAATGATATGGAAGATTTTTTTTTAGTTTATATAGTAGCCCATCATGCCACACCTTATCAAATCTAACATCCAGAAAGGCCGCCGAGCAGTATCTCTTAGCATCGAGATCTTCGTTTATTTTCCAGACTACTCTATGTACTTGCTCAATAGTTCCAATGAGAGTTGCGAAATCCAAATTGGTGATTCGGTATTAACTTACGGTTTTCGATAATAGGTTTTAGATGTTCAAGTAATAATTTTTCAAAGACCTTGGAGAGCACAGGGAGCAAGCTGATCGGTCTATAGGATTTTACATCATCTAAATTTTTTCTAGGCTTGGGTATCATTACGATTTGTGCGACTTTCTATTGAGCTGGAAAATAATTCAGTCTAACGATGGCGTTGAAAATTTGAATAATGGCTACTAGACATTTTTTACTAGCCTTTTGTAGAACTTTTCCTGTGATTAGATCTTACCCAGGGGCCTTTGTAAGATTTAGTGCTTTGATTATCTTTTTTACTTCTTTTAATTTGAACCTCTGTATAGGAAGATCCATTTGGAATGGGCATGTTAGATACTCTTGCACTTTACATTCCTCTTCTGATGTCATCGACGGAAATGGTTGAAAAGTGTTCGCCAAATAAGTTCCAAACGCATAAGCTTTTTCCTTGTCGTTTCTTGCCCACTGGTTACTTCCGTTTCTAATTGGAGGAATGGATTGTTGTGTTCTATTTAATATTTTTGTTGCCTTCCATAATGAATAATTAGTGGCTTCTGATGCACTGAGGTTTTCCAAATATTTTTGATTTGCTCATTTGCTCCATTAGTTATTTCATCATATGTTTAAGTTCAGCCATATCGTTTGCTTGTGGTGCAGCTACTTGAGTTTGTTGTGAAGGATTTGGGATCCTGGAGATTTGGGCTTTTTACTTTTCTCACTTTATGCGTTTTCCGGTTACTGTCAGAATTCCTATCACAATAATTTAACTTTTTCCTATTGACCATTAGAAAGAGGACAATTTTCTGAGTATATTAACACAAAATTTTTTTAGGATTATGCAATAGTTGTCGAAATAACGGCATTTTAAAACTACGAAAGGCAGGGAGATGTAATATGATATACCCCGATGCGTGACGGTCGGTCTCGCGTTGAGGTACGGTCTCGACGGTGACGGTCTCATTTTGTTGACGGTACGTGTGCTTTGATATACTCTTAATATTGTTGTCAGTCGCGGTCGACACCCGGACGAGTTCTATGGCTTCGAGTTCCACCCTTGGTGAGTTCTGTCATTTTTCAGGGATATTTTTAAATTTTTTTGCCTTACACAAAAATGTCTAATCATGCAGCCGTGTTAAAAGGTGTATCTAAAATACATATAAATTTTACATTTTTAAAATCAATTTTTTTCCAAAACTTTTGCATAATCCTACAAAATTTTTGTTCTAGTATGCTTAGAAAAGTGTCATTTTACCAATATTCAATAGGAAAAAGTTAAAATCGTGTGATAGGAATTCCGACAGTTCCCAACAAATTTACTAATATTAAAAGTTGAAAGGAGGTAGTTTTATTTATTTCACAAAATTTAAAAACAAAATTATATTAATTAAATATTAAAAAAGTAAAAATAAAGTTAAATAACTAAATATTATAATAGTTAACATTAGCTGTATTCTTTTTACCTATTTTAAGTGAGATTGTACTGAGATACTCAGTTACTCAGTTGAAAGGTTGTTTTTTTTTTACCGTTTTGACATAAGTACTGTGCCGTGCCGAACTGAGTTTTACGTGACAAAATTATCCCCTTCCATACCCAAACTGATCTTGCTATTTTGAAGTGTTACAACTGAGAAAAATTGGGAAATAGTCCGGATTGGATGATTTGAATTAAACTTGTCACTTATTACAATCATTTCAATAATATCTACTGCACCTTAAATTTTTAATTCGTCTTTTTGAAGTTTATGTTGACATTTGGTTAGTACTACCAAACTTCAAAATAATTAAATTCAAAAATTACTAAGTAGTAAATTTTGTTTGTTCTTTTTACTTTATCTTTTTCTCACTTTTACTCAGTTAATCTCAGTTTGTCTCAGCTCACTTCATCTCAGTTGTGCAACTGAGATGGAAATAAAATAGGTAAAAAGAATACAGCTATTATTAACATATGATAATATTTTTTTATAAAATTAATTTTTACATGTTACATGAAATTGAAATAAAATTTAATTCATAGCTTACATAATATTGTTCAAAGACTATTTTAATAAATGATATAGCTTTCGATAAAAAAATATTATCACATGTTAATAATCTTAACTATTATATTTATTGTCGTATCCGTTATACTAGCAATATAACAAATTAATACGTAGATCTGTCCAGTATATTTCACCAAGTTCGTATCCCATGAAATCTTGAAATTGGGGTAATCTACAACTATTGTAATTTTTAATTACAAATAACGTTTCCTTTAGTTTTTTTTTTTTGGGATTGTTTATTGTCCGGTTTAGAATTTTTCAAAATAGTTTATTTATTCATTCTGGCTTCAAGTAGGTATAATTTTGTTTTTACAAAAGTCAAATAAATTTAATAAGTTTGAATTTAATAGCATAATTTCTCAATCATTTTAATAATTTTTCCAGGTTTGCCTGATGAGATTCCGAAAATCGAAACATAAAGTTATATAACAGTGTGTTGCAAGCTATATCATTCATTAAAATAGTTTTTGAACAATATTATGTAAGGTATGAATTAAATTTTATTTCCATTTCATGTAACATGTAAACATTAATTTTTATAAAAAAATAAATAAATAATAGTTATGATTATAACAAGTATTCGAATAACCTTCCATTCTGCACTAAAGAGTTACCCAATCTATTATAAAATGATTTTCTAGCTGCCTAGCAGTAATTTGATTGCATTCTGCAAAAATCGCGTTTCTTAAAGAATCAATATTTAGGTGACGAGTTTTATAAACTTTACTTTTAATATGACCCCACAAAAAGAAGTCACACGGTGCCAGATCAGGAAATCTGGCTGGCCAGTTTATAGCACCACCACAACCAATCCATAGATTTGGATATACCTGGTGTAAATAATAATCTTTAACGTTTGCCCAAAATGTGCTGGATAACCGTCTTGCTAAAACCAAACTTCATGGTTTTCGGCAGCTATTTCGTCTAACGCAGGTCCAATATTATTTATAAGAAGATCTAAATACATCTCTGAATTTAGATTTCCAATTATTTTAAATGGACCAACAATATAGTTATTATAAATGCTAGCCCAAATGTTAATTTCTTGATTTTGTACAGCCCAATAGCGATGGTTTTGCGCATTTGGTTTATTGTTTAATAGAAATTTACATTCGTCTGTAAAACATATTTGTTTAAGAAAGTTTCGATCTCTGTTCGCAAATTCTTGAAGTTCCTCACAAAATACACGTCTAAATTATAATACAAAAGTATTTTTTTGATTTAAAAAAATGGTACTTAAGTTTTTTTTAAATTGTTCAAACAGTTTCTCTACCAACATTACACTCAGCAGCTATGTATCTAATGTTTGCATTGGGATTTGCAGATATTAAACCTAATATAGCTTCTTCCAATTCACTGTTGCTGTTTCTCTGATTTACTATTTAAAAAACGATGTAAGACAACTTCAATTAATAATTTTAGTTAATACATGTGTTTAAATGTGTCGAAGAATTAACAGTTTCTTCAAATTTTTTAATTAAACTATGTATGACCGATATTGATGGAATGTGGCTATTATTGAATCTAACAGAACATAAGTCACAAACTTGGGGTAAACTATTACCAGCATAATACAATTTTACCATGAAAACTTTTTCTTCCACAGGGTACATTATTAACCACATTAATTATAATTTGTCAAAGTATAACTTCTTGTTAAATATTTAGCTTATAAACAAAAACAGGGATTAAACTCTGTCTAAGTTGTCCCAACAAAAACTCCAGTTTTTCTCTAGAACCAAAGATCCGGTACCTGGGGACCACCATAGTGAACTTGTCTATAAGATCTCGTGTATGAATTGCAAGGCAGTGTATATTGGTGAAACAGGCTGGAAACTATGTGTCCGCATAAGAGAGCATACTAGAGATCTTAAGAATGCCCGGTCTCTGGTCAAGGTTGTTAGTGATGGGGGACAAGAGTACCAAAAGACCGACCGCTCTATGCAGACATATGGTTGATGAGGGCCATACTATCGACTATAATAGCGTTGACATCTTTGACCGGGAGAGGATAGACAAGAAAAAGAAGCTATTTACATCTACACGCAAAGATCGTCAATGAATGATAAGAAAGATGTCAAATTTTTTCATGGAAGCTATAAGCGCGTTTTGGACATGATGAACATGGCTTTTTAATTTCTAGACTTTAGATAAACTACTAAAATTTTTTGTTTCGTTATTTTCAATTTTTGTTTCGTTATTTTTAATTTTTCTTTCAGTAATTTTTTTTTACAGTTTTAACTTTTTTCATCGCCAGGTGGTTTCTCATCCTTTTTGAATTAGTTTTTAATCCGGTTAGTTGCCAACTTAATTCTTGATTTACACTTTGTTACCCAGGAGGTAATACAATTCATTTTATTTTGTTTTTATATTCAGTCAGTTTTATTCCAAACTTTGTTTAGGTTGTTGATTTCTAAAGGAAGGGATGCGATATCTCATATCTTTATCTATATTATTATTTATCTCATATAAAGGTTAGTATTTCATCTAAAGTATTTTCAAATTGTTTTCATTTTTCACTTTTATATTTTTATTAATATTTTAATTTTTTAATTCTGTATTTCAATATTTTACTACTTTTATATATTTATTTTTATTTTTATTATTTTTAATTTTGTAATTTATGTAAGTTTATAATTATTTGTATTTATTTGTAGCCTTGATAATTGGTCAATAAAGACTCGAAACGTCGGATAATTTTATTGTTTTAATACTGAACCCTAACTCAACTATATTTTTAATAATTAATTATGGAGGGTCAACGATATAAATACACTATGTATTTCTTAAGTTTACTGTTGAGTTTTTAACAATAATTAATTAATAAAATATCAAGTGTTTGGTATATTTAGACACAGAATAAACATCTCTTTACTTTGATACCTTTTTATTCTTATCCGTTATAATGGAAAGCAAGAATTTAGAAAAAAACAATATTCCATGTTATTTCCCTATGTTCGGTTCTTTGTTCGGTTACCCGGTATAGTTGCAGTTTTAATGTTTTATTTAAATTTTATCGGGCTTTTCTACAAGTCTATTATCAAAAATGTTTATCTAATGAGAGCATTCGAGTTCTAATCTAACTTCAACATTTTTTAAATAACTTAAAAGTTATATGTAGGTATGTTTATCTATGAATTAATTCAAAATAAGTATTTCAACCCATTTATTGGTTGCTTAATATTTAATTACGTTAACCTTTAAATTTATTGAACTTGAAAAGCTTTTAGAAATATTGGAACAATTTTGTTACTGTTGGTGTGGTGTAAATATCAAATTTTGTGTTTAAAAGTGTACTAATTTAATGTGTAAACATTTATTTTGTGTATAAATCAAAATTAAAAGTAACATTTCGATGATACAAAAAAAGTTTTCAATAAATTTTACGTAGTGTGTGGGATTCGAAGATGATCGATTGAACATAATTGTCATTTTCAGGACTAAAATCGCAAAGCAATTTTAGTGTACAAGATTTACATAAAATATCAAAAAAATTAAAATTGCAAAAAAATTAAGGAAGGAAGAATTGGAAAACAACAGAGGACTTCATATACAAGAATGTGGTTTGCTATTTACTCTTCATGTTATTTGCTCAATAAATTGATTAATCTTCTGCCTTGATAAATATACATTAAAAATGAAATTAGGTAACTTTTATAAATTAATTATAATTACATCCATACTTTGCCCAAGGAATATATGGGCGAAGCGCAGGTTTCAAAATAGGAAGTTCAAAAGCATACGTTCGAAAATTTACTTAGCTAGAAAAAAGCATCACCACTAGTTTGTAATTGAAGATAGTGAAAACATTAAATATATTAGGATTAACGAGAAGGATTGAGATTAATTTTGTATATAGTGTACATAATACTACATTGAAGTTATATTATTGTTTAACGAATGATGCCTAAACCTAAAATACAAGTTTTACAAACAAAGCTTAAATTTTGATTCATCGAATTGAGGCTTGATGTAAACTTTCATGGAAAGGCTCACATAGATGATGCTCTAGGGGCTGTAGATTCAGTACAAGAGCTTTTCAACTCTGATGCTTCTTACGTGTTTACGTATATGCAAAATAACATCGACATAACTATATAAAATATTTGATTGAATTGCACAATGCTAAGCTAAATTAATTCGTTTGATAAAAGCATTTAGAATGTAATTTTACTTTTAAAAACAAGCGCGTTTAATAACCAGGGTACAATTATTATTTTAACAGCATGCAAATAAACACGGGGTTCTAAATTTTATGATTATTGCAAATATGAGTTGACCATTTTGAGAAGTACCATTTAATATTAGCTGGCGATGAAGCGTTTAGAACGTGTTATTAAGTTCACAGCTTGTACAAGTTTAACAACAATAATTAACTCCATATTATATAGAAAACTTGGAGGCATATTGTGAACTATATTATTTGTAAATATTTTTTCTTATTAGACATACTTTTATTTCACTTTTTAAATGAACATAATATGATTATAATATTAGTAAAAATAAAATATATTATATTATATTATTCAGAAATATTGTTTTGACTTTTTCAGGTCATTTATTTATTAGCATAATCTAAATCTCAATACAAATGTTAAAAATAAACACATATATGTATTTATTATATTAATTTAATTATTATATTAATATAATAAATGTTTAATTATAAAATCAATTAATTATTAATTATTTATTATTAATTGCACTGCCATGAGACTCTTCTAATTCAAATTATAAATTGTAAATGGTTTTTAGTTTAATTTTTAAAATATAATTTTTTGTAACATTTCAACGTTCCAATTTTATTTTCAAACTTGGCAAAATTGGTTTGCATAGAATATTACCTTATAGTCATGTACTCGTACATGCGTCCTGCAGCTGGTCGCGCCGTTCAAACAAATTCGTTGTGATGTATTTTCACGAACAACCAATAACTTTTAACCCTACACTGCACGATTTTCTATTTCTTGTTAAAAAAATATTTTTATATGTAAAATCATCATGAGTTACTGGCAAAAATATTTAAAAAAATTATTCTCTCAAAAAACACATTTTATTTCGAAAAAATCAATTGTTTCATATATGATACATAGCATAAAAATGGTACAAAAAATGCATGAAATTTATGAAGTGTGAAACTTTTGAAAGCAGTTATTGTTCTTATTCAAACACAAAGAAAGGCCACATTTTGAACATTTTAAATAATAAAAGGATGCACAATTCGGCATTTTGCATCTTACAAAGGCAATAGGCCATCTCTGCTCTAAATTCAACAAGTTTTAGGCATGTTTGTTCTCCTGTCTGTTTACTTGCATGCCGATACAAAAGCTAAGCATTTACGATGGTCATATCAAGGTGGTAAAATATTCTCGTGTACCATTTTTTGGTACGCATAATAATTTTGTATATCCCGATCAGACTGTCCATCAAATCGACAGCCCCCATATGTTTATTATAAAGTTTTATGATATGGGGGCAGTTCATTTTTATTGTTTTTTTTATTTTTTTATCGTAGCGTTGTATTTTAGTTTTCGGCAGTTTTCCTGAGAATGCGATAAAGGTCTCTTTAGATCCATCTTCAAAAAGTTGTCAACGACAATAATACCTACCATAAAACGTTATGTATCAGAAATGCTACAACTACATTTTACATTGAAAATAAATAAAAATAATCTCATTATTCAATAAACAATGCATATCGCTAGTAATTCTTACTTTACAAATTACTTTTAATCACTTATTCACTTTATTTTCATGTAATTTTTATATAAAATAACAATATCAAATCTACTTAGACCTTTAATTAGCAAAATCTGTTTTCACACTGCACTTTTATAGGTAATTATCAAGTGTCTGGATCCGCCAATTCAATTTTCAGCTTAATGTTTAGTTACATAAAGTTATAACTAATCTGATACATTCCTGATAACTTGATAACAATCCGTCATATTTATTTAAATAGGATTTTAATTCAGTTGTACAATGTCTGGTACAATGCGCAGTGTAGGGTTTCTTTCAATTTTTTTTAGAAATTTTGATCATGCAGGCACTTCCACTTCAATAAAAACAACCTTTAACTAAATAAATTCACTTTTTTTATTAAAATCATAAAAATTGAAATAATAACTTAGCGGAGAATGAACAGTCCTTCCGCCTTATAGGCTCCGCAGGGTCTTACTAAAGCTAACCTCATTGAAGTCACTCTCCCACTTATTTACATTGCCAACACAACATTTTCAAACAAAACCCTATATACAGTATATTTACAAATAAATAATTACAATAAAAAAAAACTTCAAATTAATTTTACAAAATAAATAAAATAATGTTTTTTTAACGTTTCAAAACACAACATTTTACCCTCTTAAATTTTATGAGTTAACCAAGGAGTTCACGATTAAAAGTTTATAAGTTGTCGTGCTTTAGCAAATAAAATTTTTATAATACTTTCCAAAATAAACAAAAATTACATAAATAAAATCAAAATTCTATATAATACAATAATATCAATCAATAAATCAAAAATAAAATCTTTTTCCTGGTTAAATAAATGTCTTCAAAATTAAATCTTAAATCAAACTTTTAAATTAAATTAAAATAAATAAACAAATGTTTTATACTATACTACTATTGATGTTGAATTTTTCTTTGTATTCTTTTCTTTAATTTTTGTTTTTTCTTCTATTTTCAACATTTTCATTTTTTTTTTATTGTTTAATTTCAAAATTTTCATTTTTCTGGCTAAGTTTATTTTTCTTGAAATAACCGTCAATTTTCTATCTTTTAATCTCCAAATTTTTTTGGATCTGGTTTCCGTTTTTAATGCAGCGTTTTAAATTTTTCTTCATCTTCAATAATTTTTTTGGAGCAAACAATTTAATAATTTCTAATTTCTTTTCTTTCTTATCTATAACTTTATTACTTTTCTTATTTTTAAGCTTATTCTTCTTTTTCGTCACTTTTTTATTATTTGTGTTTTCTCCACTGTTCATCATTGTTTCTGACTTTATTATTTTCTTACAATCCGCATTAAGCTCCTGTTCTACTTCCACTCTCATTTTCCTACTATCTTCTGCCATTTTCTTTGTCTATTTGTCAATGTTTTCTGCTATTTGTTTATAACTTTTGTCTCATTTTTTATTTATTGCATCCATTAGTTGTTTGCACATTACTTCCATCCATTTTTAGTTTCTTTTATTTTCACGTCTTTGTTTTCAATTTTTTTTTACAAATTAATTTTTTTACTTCAAAGTCTAATGTAGATCGCTTTTTTCGAGCCTCAAGTTGTCTGCGACATTTAAAATTTTATTTTATCTAGAAATATTTTCGCTGGGATAGCATACATCTTTAATTAAACTGCTATGACACTCTTCAATAATTTTTAAATATAATTTTTCGTATCGTTTTAACGTATTGTTGCAATTTTTAATTTTCAATAATGTGTTGAATAAAATGTTAATGTTCAACTTTTATCTTGTGTGGAGTCGTTACCGTACGTGCGTTCTGCAGCTGGCCTCGTCAAACAAATTCTGTCGTGGTATTTCAACAAATAACCAAATTTTCTCAAAATAACTTCAAAATCTTATAATTTCTTACACTTCACTTTATTTGACAAATTAAAGCAATTTTTTATTCTTAAAAATTTTTTTACTTTAATCACCAAAATTGCAAAAATTAAAATTATCTCAGCACGGAAAAATTGACTTGTCCGGCTTGATTCGCCCACATCGGCAAAAAGCAATATTCTCACTTTGTTCATTACCCACCTAGTATTTTTACAAATAAAACTTTATGTACAGTTTACTTACATATAAATTTACAATAAAAACGAAATAAACTTCAAAATAATTTACAAAATAAATAAAATAATGGTTTTTTAACATTTCAAAACACGACAATATATTATTAACTTTATGTATGCTATTTTTGGGTTTCCCAAAATATTGATACGAGTTTCAGAATTTTTTATTTTGCATATGAAACAATGATGAACTTAATTTTTGTCAGTTTACCGACTATTCCGATTATATCCTTAGATTGAAATTACACGAAAAGAAATCTCGTACGAGACACCATCATTATCTATGACGATAGTGTCAGACTTGCACTTACTAAAACCTCCCCCCTACCCCCCACCTCAACCAAGAAACCGCCGTTAGGCATTACTTTCGATCGGGCGGGGGTTGTCAATCTTCTAGCTGCTTTTGCTTCTGTTGCCGTGTGTTTGATGTTCTTACGCTTCTGTTTGATTCGCTTGTTGCTCTCGCTCAGCTTTTTCTTTTGCGGACAGGACCGTGTGGATTATGTTTTCAACGGCGCTCCAGTCCTTCGGGCTTTTCAGCATGGTGTCTACTACGTTGTGGGGCGTCAGTTACGAGTCTGTGCTCAACTCTGTGGTGACTCTTGCCAGCTCCCATCTTGCACACTCGAAGAAAGTGTGCTCGGCAGTGTCTTCCGCGTTGCAGTAGTCGCACTTGGGGACCGTTTTTATGGCGAAACAGTGGAGGTATACGTTAAAGCATCCATAGCCGGTGAGGGCTTGCGTGATGTGGTAGTTTAACTCACCGTGACTTCTGGCGACCCAGTTTTTGATGTCAGGTATAAGTCGCCTTGTCCACCGTCTAACCTCGGCTTCGTCCCATCTGGTTTGCCAGAGGTCTATCGTCGTGTCGTTGGTGTTCACTTGTCCAGAGTGGGTTCTCGCCCTTTCTCCGGCTTGTAGGTCTGCCGGCGATATTGAAGCTAACACCAGCGCGGCTTCGCTCAATAGCTCGATACGGTCCTGTATGAACTTTTTTGTATTAATTTTATGGATGATACGTACATACATACAATAAAATAAATACAAAAAAAAAGAAATATTAATAAAAAAGAATATAAAAGGTTTGAAAACGTTTAAGAAAAAGACTTGCCAAAGAAACCATAACAATAAAGGTTCAACTTATCAAAATAATAACCTACCATTGAAACAACAACAAAAAATTGAAACAAATTGCTTTAAATTGCATTAACCGTATGACAAAACGAGTTGCTGTACTAGAGAAAGACGATTTAACAAAATATTAGTATTTTGCAGTGATTTTTACGATTTTTCACTGTTTAACAATTTTCATCTTAGAAATTTTCAGATAATAATATAACTACTATGCCTATCTACAATCCTCATACTTAATTGCTTAAATATATCTGCTCGCCCATTTATAAACCTAAACGAAAGTCTCTGGCGTCACCATTGGTGTCGCTACTGGTGTACACCTATTAGTTGTTATATTTAAAAAATTTTAGTTTGCGAATCTTAAAACCGTAATTTATAGATAAGAATTTTTTCGATACAGTCAAACTAGCATGAAATATTGATGTTTCCATATACGTTGATAGCTGTAACGATCGTAACAAATAAGTTGTGATGGACTGTGAGAAGAGCAGTATCCAAAGCACCTGACGTTCCGAAAATTTACGCTTAGGTTGTTTCCAAATTCAATTGATAAGTTAAAATGGATGTTCACCATTTTTATTAATTTTAAAAGTTTACAATATAGCTCAAATCAACTTTTTAATGCTTTAATAAAGTAGTTATAAATAATAGAAGTTGACTTTCGAATGTTGGTAAGTACAGCGTTATTTGAAGGTTAGTTTCTGAAAGTTTAACGAGTCGTTAATCGTAAAACGTTAATTGAAATTTCTAAGTTGTTTTTTAAGTTGATCAATTTTACTGCATTTGCTATTGACAGAGTAATTTGATTAAACCATTATATCGAAGCATATATGCAGCTTAGTGGCCATCGATCAGACATTCTGAAATAACGATGTTTAATAGTTCAGTTACGCTCAATATTGCTAATAGCTAATAACTGGAAAAATATTTTTCATTTAATGATGATTTTTGCATTAAGTTTGGGCACTATCTGCTTAAATTTCACGCTGTCAAAGAACAAAGAGTAGATTTATGCCATACCGTTTTTCTCGCAGCGATTGAAATGTAAATCAATATAAATAACGAAATCCGACGCAGCGAAACGAATATCATAACTGTCAAACCTATATCAACACAGTTCATCCGCGTTACAATACAAAACAGAAACGCTTGAAAGACACGGATTGAGTGATCCTTTCTATGATCCACTCAAAATTCTCAGTTAGAATACGTCAGATATCATAAGAGCAGTATTGATAGATTGAATTTGACATATTTTCGTGTAAACGTGCTATTAAGACCTATATTGTATGAAATATTATAGAACGAAAGTTTTACTGATAAAAAGACAACTTTCTGGTTTGAAAAACTTTCTATTCTTAATAATTGTTCTTGACAAGAAAAAGAAAACTTTTGAACGTTATTTTTCTATAGATACTCTATTCCCAAATAATTGAATAGCTGCCAATCTTCGACAGTAATACGAGATAAGTGCGATAAAACATTTTAAAATTGAAATTTTCATTCATTTAAGTACGGCAACTTTCCCAAATTCTAATTAGTAACGATTGGGTATACTGGATATGTATGCTACAATTTCATATGGATATCGCATCTCGACATCTGTCAATTAATGATGTTTTTAAATTTCGTATTGAAAACTATTAACTAAACCCGAGCGATTCAATCAAATCGTTTTTTAAAATAACAGACAAACAAATTTTTGGGTAGAAACAAGCTTATTTGTTAAAAACTAAACTTTGTTTTACATATATTGTCGTGTTTTATTTTTTTCACTTTAACCAGATAAATCCCCTGGTGGTACTTGGTGTTTTAGTCACCAATCTAAACGTTTGTAATTTAAAAAAAAAACTGAGTGTGGTTAATCACCGTACCTTTACTTTCTATCAACACAAAACAACATGAACATAAACAGAAACAAAAACTTAAACTAATGAAATTGAACTTTAAATCTACCGTTAACGGAATACCTTTTTTTTGTCGCACTATTTTCTTTCCTTTCTCTTTTATCGCCGTCGTTTTTTTTGCTCCGCCACAGTTATTTCTTCTTCTCTAATCTTCTTTCCAAATTTTATTTCTGTGACAATTTTATAGTTTCGAGAGCCCAATCCTTCTCGAAATCAATCGTATTTTTCTTTTTTTGTTTAATTATTATTTAATTATTAATTTTAATTTTAAAATTAATTTAAATTAATTATTAAGTTTAATTATTTAATGTTTAATTTCTCTCAAAATCCATCTGAAACCTCGTTTATTATCGTCCTTTCACTACCCTTTTTTTCTACTCTCCTCCTTGATTATTTTTTTTATTAACCTTGCGTGCCTGTTTAAAGAGTGCCTTTAAACGTTTTAAAAGTAATGTACAATAAACTAAAATAAAACTATGAACTACAAATTACAAAATTTACAAATGGAACCTTTTTGAGTTTACAGTCTTGTACGGTTCAAAGCTACGGTGGTTAATACACTCATCCAGTTTATTTAAACCAAAATATTTTTAATTTTGAGGTAAAAAGTGTAAAAGGAAATTTTGTTTTGTAATTTGAAATAAATTTGTAACTTATAATTTGGATTTAGGAATTTATCTGGTTTGATTTTTAAATTCATCTCAATATACGTACATATAATGCTACCGTGTGAGTGGATAATGCAATGAGAGTTATCAATTATTAGAAACCGTGCAGATGCACTAGACTACTTCTGAAAGATCCCAAGTAATTTATTTTTGATTCACCAAACAATTTATTTTTACTACTGAGAGTCTACAATCACTAGTATATTGTAAGCAGTATATTCCTACCTGGGTTTAAGAAAAGTAGGGTGATAACTCCACTCTTACTTTACTACACTCTTATCTTTAGAAATATAAACATACAATTTTGTTAATTATTCGCCACTATAAGAGCTCATGTGGGAATCTTCCAAACTGCCTTCTTGTGGTAATCAGAGTGTACTACGAATAATAATTACAATACCTGTATCCCGTGAATTTTTCAAATCGCGTGTTTCAGTACAACTAGTTGACCAACGCTTACAAAAGAAAATCAAAACACAAGTACACAAGGAAAACACTAATTCATCACGGAAACATATAATAATAAAAATAATATAAAATAAAATTATGTACAAATAATGATAAAATAAAAAATGATCAAAATAATAAAATTGAACTTATAGTTATTAATTATATAAGGGGATTAAGGAGCCTATAATCTGCGAGAAAAAATTGGCACTCGAGGCGCAGCCGAGAGTCAAATTTTTTTGAGAGGATTAGAGGCTTGTTAATTCACGAATGTAATTCAAAGTTTTATCCACGACCATGACCAAAACCACAAGAAAAACTTCTAGTTTTGAGAAACGTCAAATTTGACAAATCTGTTTTGATCAAGAATACTGATTTTGAGCTAAAAACTAGAAAGTCTTGGAATCGTTTCTATGACATGCGTTTGTTTATTTGTCAACAAGAGCGACAAAATTTGTAAAATCGACACAAAAAATGAGTGATAATGCTGATAATTTCTTCATTCCGGATGAAATCCAGCAAGAAGCTCAAGAAGCAACATTACGTTTGTTACCAGAAAAAAGCAAAAATGTATACGGAAAGGAATTGATGGAATTCGACAATTGGCGAAACAGAAGGGGCGTAGGTAAAGAAGCAATTACAGAAGAGATGCTACTGTCCTACTTTTTCAATATGAAGAATCAGTTTGCTGCCTCTTCAATGTGGACAAAGTATTCAATGCTAAAATCAATGTTGAAAGTGCACAAATGTATTGATATATCGAAGTATGGTAGACTTACTTCATATTTGAAAGCCGAATCAAGATATTATAAACCAAAGAAGGCAAAGATACTAGAGAGAAACCAAATCGAAGAATTTTTGAAAAAAGCACCTGATGAGGAATATTTGCAAGTTAAGGTAGGAAGTACACGGTGTCAATATTTCAATTTAGACATTGAGATTTTTATTTTGAACGTTTTACAGGTTGCAACGATCATGGGAGTCGCAGGTGCTTGTCGATGCAATGAATTAACCTTTTTAGAAATCAGCCATGTCCAAGACAAAGGCAGTTACCTGCACATACTCATTCCGGATACGAAAACAAATATTTCAAGAAGTTTCACGATCATGGAAGAAGCTTTTTCAGTTAATGCTGTAGAAATGTGTCGAAAATACATTAATCTGCGACCTAAAACTGCCGATGGGAGATTTTTCTTGCGATATGTAGCTGGAAAATATACTAACACAACATATAGGCATCAACACAATTTCGAAAACCTTTTCCAAAGTAGCTTCATTTCTTGGGTTCCCTGATCCAGAAAGTTTTACCGGACATGGAATGAGGCGTTCTTCGGCAACATTATTGGCCAATGCTGGGTGCGATATTACCACTGTCAAGCGTCACGGTGGTTGGAAATCAACTACGGTAGCGAAAGGTTATATTAAAGATTCATTGTCCAGCAAGATTGCAATTGCTGAAAAAATCCAGGTCCTACCTAATGTCGGCAAAGTTGTGGGCCCTAGTCCTAGTCCTAGTCCTAGCCCTAGTGGGCTTCTAGTCCTTCAGAAGCTCCTTATCAAGTGAATTTAAATAATAATCCCAGTCCTTCAGAAACTCCTTATCGAGTGAATTTAAACAATAATCCCGTTCGAAATGGCAAAATTATTGAGATAAATGTGAATGTTAATATTAATAATTCTAAATAAAATGCTATAAAATTAAAGCGTATGGTATTATGAATTCTAATCCACTAGTGTATTATGAATTCTAATTCACTAGTGTATTAAAAGGCCTCTAATCCACGGAAAACGGACGTATTAAACCTTCCTAATATAGTGGTCGTGGATAAAAAAATAAATTTCAAGTAAATTTGAATATTATACTCTTTATAAAATATAGAATTACTTGATCCCATAAGACCTTAGTTTGTACGTTGCTACGGTAGTTGTTACGTCTAAAATTTGATTCAAATTATAATTTTTATTATTGCTACTAAAAGCAATCATCCTAATCAACAGATATAAGAAAATATCAAAAATTGTTTAGGTTTCCTCACATTAAACTGTCATTTTCATTCAATTAACGTTCGTAAATTATAGTATGTAAGCCACCCAGAAGAAGATCGGAAGACCAAGAGTGATGCAACACACAAATGTTTAAGGTGTGAAGATTATGATGAAATTAGCATAATAATATAATTAAGAAAATTTTAAGTATATTGAAACTTAAGTGTGAGTTCAGAATTTATCTTCTAAATTATTATTCTGAACTCTCACAAAGTTTCAATGTATTTTAACTTTTATTAATTATGTTTGTAACAAAATTTTGAATATTTTCCCGCATAACGGGAGATAAAAAAAGGAGTACGGCGGTGATTAGAGAAAAGAGCCAGATATTGTGGATGGAAAAAGTTGGTTTTTACCTTTGATTTTGAGTAGTTATCGGTAATTTTTTGTGTAGTGAGAATTACTAGAGTTACCACCGCTCTTTCTTGCAGATGTGCGCCAATTTCAAGGAAATTGTGTTCTTTTGATTTTTTCGCCATTGGATTTCTTGAACACCTAGAAGACCGAGCGACAGCGACCACTCAGCTATTTCAACAGCATCAATAAGATAAGTTTTTTTATCTTATTACTTTTTTTTACGTTTCTTCTATCTGCAAAGTTGTACAACACCGACTATCGCACTCACGTGTCATGTGACCAACATCAACCAATTGACATATCGTGGGTATTCTGCGAAAATGCATTAAGTCAAAATTATTTTGTTGTTTTTTGGTTAGCTAATCATGCTCTGTTTTTGCTTGGTGAACGTTGTATAGACTGCAAAAACGCACTAAAGTCATATTTATACAACTAATCAAGATAATTTCTGCTGTGAGTCAAAAATACATAAAGATGTTCAGAGAAAACAAACTTTGAAATCCAATTATGTCAAAACTATAATTATTGACTTAATGCATTTTCGCAGAATACCCACGATATTAGATTGACACAATGACGACCAATCAGCATCAAATTTTGCGAAAATTTGAGAAACGGAAATCGCGTTTATGGAGACTATCGCGAAGTCTCCCCCGAAGCAAGTGCAGATATTTTAATGCTTTTATAATCTAGATTACAGAAATGACAAGTGACATTTTAAATTCAAAATTATTATTTGAAAGTAGTAAATAAAACGTTACATGTATTGAGATGTCCCATGTCTAATAAAATCTCTCCAATCTTTTCCACAGATAAAGCCTTGTTGCTAACATCGTAGCTTCTTTCACCATAAAATTTTTGGAATTGTGTCTAAACCGAGTTTTTGGATCGCATGGTATTAATCGGAATACTTTTAATAATTAATTTCCTCGTTTATATCTTGTAGCGATTCGTTACCAAATCGTAAATTCATTTCAAATTACTTATGTACAACAATACTACTATATTATTTTTTAACGCACAATCCTTAAATTGCAAATTTAAGTTGGGAAAGTTAGGAATTTCGATTTTCAACCTTGTGGGAAGGAAGAAATTACTGGGCCTTCTCTAAAGAATCTCAGCCAACCATTTTTTTTTCATATGTTGTGGTAATTTACGTAACGTTAATTGGATGAGAATTGCACTTAAGGTCATTCGTAAGTGTTGTTTTACTTAGTAAATTAAAATAACAACTTACATTCGCTCTTTGTGTTCTAATATGCCCACGGAAAAGAATAACTATAGCTGCAATGTTGATGCACTTTTGTGTGGTAGACGTCTCGAGTTTTATTATCAACAACCACGTCAAGTACAACATCAGCAACTTTGTGTTGAACATCTGTCCTAAAAGTTTATATTACATGTTGTATTATACTTCTTTGAATAATAAATACTTTATATAAATACTAAATACTAAATACTTTGAATTATAAACTTTTAATGTAATTGAGGAGGCAAGTATAGATTAATAGTTATGTTATAATTTCTGAAAAACTAAAATCTTTGGTGAAAAAACATGATGTAATGTACTATTGTACGTCATTAACATTGTATCACGTCACGTACTTTTATAAATATGCCAATAATGCTTTATAGATTTTTTGAATAATTGAATGTGCCATGCTACTATATCATTTGTATTTAAAAAGTAAATAAATGTGCTATGAAATTTATATTAGGAAATTGTAACAGCATATTCATCCACTTACCCCTTTAATTTTAATGTATTTTGGTTATATTTTTTATTCAACTTGCTTATTAATCGCTCGTGCAGATAATATATGATTCGGCTATTGCCTCGTGACATACAATCATTTTTATTTAATTATATTGGAAAAATACAATTTTTTACAATTTTCATTATATTTAAACCAATATTCTTGATCTATGCTATTGATATAATTCTAAATTTAAATTACTAGGAAGAGCTAAAATTCATCTAATATGTTTATCTTCGTCTAGCAAGAATTTAGCGAAATAATTTTGATCTAGCAATCATTTTTTTATTTACAAGATTAGTCGGTATTTAAAAATGTATAAAAAAACAAATTGGTATGTTATACCTTTAAATAATCAAGACGATAAAAATCAGTTGTATGCTGATTAACATGCAATTTATCGTTCTGAAATATTAACTTTCGTGTGGCAAACTTTCAGTAATATAATTTTTGTCTGGTAATCAAATTTTCACTTTTACAAAATTATAATAAATTTAATGATTTAGAAAAACTTGCTTGGGTTATTAATGTAGACTTCAGAGATCAGACATGTGTGCAAATATCTGGAAAGGTTTAGTGCTGAAATAGCGTGATAATTTCTACAAAAACAAATAGGTATGATTTTTCTATAATTAGCCTGTGCTAGAAAAATCAGTTGTATGCGATATTTATTGTGAACTTGTCAATTTACCATGATTTGGCAGACGTAGCAAGGTTTTACAACGTAATTTGGCCCGACTAATCATTTGTTCTAATTCTTGATGTTCTATATTTAGCTCATTTTGATATTGTAATCTTGGCATCTTTTCTAACAAACTAGCATTATGATTATTGTAGTGGTATTCTCTGTGGCAATTAATAACCCTTCACTAATCAAAAATTTACCTCGGCTAACGTTAATAATCGTAGAGCATAAACTCTTTTCAGTAGTTGGTTCCTGTGGCAAGCCTCTATTGCCGGTGAAAAATAAAAATATTTTTAAGGCCAATTGAATTAAATTTATTAATAAAAAATAGAGTTTTAATAAGTGACAGTTTCACCTTTAGCAGATTTAAATTTAGGTGTATTTTGTTAATTCGTAAAATTGGATGCACATTTATCGTTAATCGTGATAGCACTAGTATCTAATTTTATTAACCTCTTTTGTGTAATAGTGTCAGAAATTTGTATAATGTAAGTGAAATCTAATGTTTATAAAAATTAATAAAAATGCATTTTAAAATTTAATCATAGTTTAATCTACTTGGGGATACGCCACTGACTCAGTAAGATCTCATACTCGTTCAATCGTTCAAATTTCGCGGCAATCCCGAAATCACAGTCTACAGGTGCAGTGATAACTATGTGCTTTTTCTCACGCTGCTTATAGGAATAAAGAAAATCAGCTTCCAAATAATTTCGAGTGTGGTTCGATGTAATCTTCATAAATTATTACGTGTCTGATGATTATCAAAATGTAATATCAAACTTAGTTAAGGTAAGTTTTATAACTTTTTAAAATCTTGACTTCTAGTTTTCAATATGGCGGCCGCGTCTTATCGTAACGAAAAATATGGCTTTCATCTAATAATGAAAAATGACTTTCAGAAAGACGTCTCCGCTGCAAAGACGTTTCTCTTTGAAACTTGACAAATGGTGTCCATCTCGAACACTGTTTTCACTTTCAACAAAGTGAAATTTGCACACAAAAAAACTAATTTTCGCTGACAAGCAAAACTATTTGCAAGTCCACCGGTTTCAACGCTCATCCGCCGACTTCTTCAATCTTTCCAAATTCCCTGCTTTTTAACTTAACAAAACCCAATCTTGAAAGTAAGTCAAATTTTCATACACCCACCAACATTTTTATTATCACCTTTTGTTTTAGGTCACTGCACTTTATACAAATAATTGTGTTGATAGTTCTTGTGTTTTTAACACAAAATAATTCTGATTACACCATCTTTCAACAACGGTTGCTTCATGCAAGCGTAGCGGTTATTGAACAACAAACCGAGAATAAAGGCTTGATACAAAAATACATACACAGTATGTTGTCAATAAATTACCACTTCAAATAAAAGTTAGTCGGTATACCAGCATTCAGTTAATCTTTTCAACGTTCTATATTCCTACTGGTCTAGCAATATCCGAACAGTCTAGATATATCAGCCTGTATGTGTACTGAAAAGTTTTTTTTACTTTTGGCAACATTTCTTTAATGATAAGTTTATCAAGCGGTATGAAATTATAAACAAAAAATGCTCATTGGCTTCTAGGCTACATTTTTAGCTAACTTTGATAGCACGTCTACTGTTCTCTACCATTGAATATCATTTAATGACTATTGCAGATGTATGTAGGTATCTTGATGATTTGCATTTACTTTTTAAATTTTAAAAACTATCATATACCAAAAATAAATTTAAAAAGCAAGTAAAACTTGTATATTTTTTTATTTCGCTTAGACACACTCTAAACAGCCAGAAGCTAATTACATCGGTGTGTGTAACGTCAAAGAGACCTACGACTTAACGTGGAATCCGAACCACGACAAATTTTCAGCCCAGACTGAAGATAGAACTCATAGTTCCCAAGCAAAAATTGTCCTAGTGGCTTACTAAAGCTAGCTTCCTCCGTTAAAATATTAAATTAATTGTGTAGTTATGTAGTTATCTTTGCAAAACATAATATTTAACACAAAAAAAAGAAAATAATAGAATTTAACCGTCAAGTGAAGAACTACATGCGTAAACCATCAACTATCATATTATACTAATTTTATAGTTTATATTAATAAAGTTATATTTTTCTGTCTGACATTTCTTCCGTATCGCATCCCCTGATTGGTTCATTTTAAGTTCCTAACCTAAAAAAAAGAGCTTTGGGAAAGATCTCGGCAATAGAATAATAATAAAATAATGAGTAATATCTGTTAGTTGATTACTAAATTGATTTAATTAGAGATGCGAGATGAGATGAGAATTTTTAGGAATTGAACATTTTGAAATATCTTGTTAGATATGCATATTGGATGAAGTCCAGTGGTGAGAGACCAAATACGGCTGTAATTGCGGGTTTACCTCATGTTGAATATCCAACTCTTTTATATTAACTACAAATGGTGGCTTTCATATATCGTAATAGTAATTAATTTATGAATTAACTAATTAATAAATACTTAACACTTTAGCTTTATATGCATATATCTAAAATTGAAATAGGCTATGTACTGAATTTTATTAAAATAAAACAGGTAATTAGTTGAAAAATTGTATAATAATTAAAATCTAACCAAAATTTAATTACTCGCCAATAATTATAAATTTCATAGTAGCAAAATAAATTATCAGTCAGCGGAACAAATTGATGCGCACTTTAAATTTATGTAAGCAATAAAAGTGTATTTATTTGCTCTCAGAGACAAATTTAGAAGCAGATGATAGCGTTGGGATCTATTCGACCTATCGAAAACTCACATTCTCATAATACAATGCTGTTCAAGCAAATTAACTACAAAATATCTAAGTTAAGCTAAAATGTCTTTCTTAAAGGTTAGTAGACTTAATTAAGTAGGCAATGATAATGAAAAAATCGCCTGTCTAGATCTATTATGTGAAATATTTGTTTCTAAATAGGATTAATGATTATTTGCTCTAATGTTGATTGGGATGAATAGTTAGCTGTCTTTATTAATTCGGTGTTGATACTCGTCCAAGCTTTAAATGCTCACCGGGAAATCGAGCTTTATCTCAAGCTCTCCCAGCTTTCTCTTCCTTGCTCTGACGAACCATGAAACAAGTTACTCGGCTGTCAGGCGGCTGCCGAACACCAAACGCACTCATCTGCTAATTCCCATGGTAGCTACATATCTCTCTTTTCATGAAGTACATCAGGTTAATCATCATTTTAACTCCGAAAAGAAATACATTATACATTGGTAAATGCTGTATTATATCTTTGCAAAGAACTTTATTAACAAAAGAAAAAGTACCTAAACTGAATATTACACATCCATCAGTATAGAGATTTAATTATAGATATCATATTGGTTATAAAATAATGGTAATAATTATAATCACTTGAGTGTAAGAATTGTATTATAATATGATAGGTATAATGTGCGATAGGTACTAATAAAAATTTGTATTTACTTATTCATTGCTACTTTCTGTTAGTGATTTAATGCACATTCGATAAACAATTTTATTGTAGGTTTACATTAATTTAAAAATAAATAGACTAGGTATTTTAAATATTAAACATTTTAATATGTTACCTTCGTGTAAGTATTAATTGTACACGTGTTCAAACATTAGTAGATGTGTATAGTAAATACCATAATATAATCAATTACATACCTACAGCAAATTAATTAATTAACTAATTACATAAATAATATAATATGTATATTTGGTGACAATACAAACCAGCGAATGCCAGCATCACATCTTAAAATATCTAGGATTTATCTATAAAAAATAATTTATTATTACAATAAATTAATAATATAAAAAGAGCAACGATATATTTATTAATAAATATCAAAGTTTTCTTAAGAGATATTTTAGCTTTTAAATTGTTAGCAAATGTATTAGCGCCCGAAAGTCATTTTTCAACAACAGAATAAACACATTTCCTGCGGAAACCTCCATCTATCAGCGGTTCCTGTTGTAATAAGTGGAGCAACTATGGCAAGCCAAACTACAACAGGGATACAAATAATGAATAGGTGTTCGACAATGAAATTTTACCCTATCCACCTATTCAGAAATAAACTAACAATAAAATGTACTTCGCTTAAAGCAATAAATTTGCTTTAAAATTATTAATTAAAAATAAATTAGAAAGATATTTAACCAAAACATGTTTAAAGTATTTTAACTTTTTTAATTTGTAAGTTGAAGTTCGAACAAAATAGTTATTTAAGTAACAAATTCTGAAAGCGATGGTTTATTGAACGAGTGATGAATTTAATAAACACACTTTTAGCATACGTTGTGTATAATTTTTTTATGAACGCCACAGTTTTTTACTTAAATTTTTTATTTTGTTAAATTATTATCAAATAATTCAAGACAAGAATTGTTAATTAATTCAAAACAAACATTAAAACTCATTAATTTTATTTTCAATTTAATTTTAAATTTATATAAAGTCAGGGTTTTTCTATGAACAACAATAATTATGGTATTGTACAGTGCAGTCTTATGATTGGTAGGCCAATGCTATAAAATGCCGATTACCAAAATAAAGTTTCATCAAATTTGTAACAAAATTTTGAATTTTGTTAGATTCTTTTGGCTACACCTCGTATTTGCATTTTTAATGATAGAATATTTATTTCGTGGCAAGACGATTTTGGGCGCATGACGGGAGATAAAAGAAAGGAGAGAGGCGAAGAGATTAGAGAGAACTAGAGACAGATTTTGTGTGCAAAAAAGTCGGTTTTTACCTTTAATTTTGGGTAGTTATTGGGGATTTTTTGAGTAGTGAGAATTACTGGAGTTACCACAGTTCTTTCTTGCCGATTTACGCCAATTTCAAGGAAATTGTGTTCTTTAGATTTTTTTCGCCATTAGATTTCTTGAACACTTGAAAGATCGAGCGATAGCGACCACTCAACAGCAGCAATAAGATAAGTTTTTACCTTATTTCTTTCTTTTCGTTTCTTTTATCTGCAAAGTTGTACAATACCGATAATATTTTTTGCTAATCGTCAGCTGCGTTCATCGATATAGCCGACGCTCGCTTCAAATATTTTTTAATTTTTTGATCAAATTTTGAGCTCAAGCAACGTTTTAAAGATTCCAATTATTGGAAGTCTTCATTAAGAGTTGTTGGGTGATTGTTTAGAACGTCGATCCTTGCGAACGTCCTTTCCGAGTTCGTACCCCATAGTAGGTACATTTTTTTTGTTACGAAAGAAAGTGCAAACTTGCTGCAGTTACGCCGGATTTATCTCTGGCTTCCGCAAAGAAAAGAGCTAGTTTTTTCCACCTTGGGTATTCTCATCAAATAAAAGGTTGAGAATTTCGATTTTCAACCGTGCGGGAAAGAAGAAATTGCTGAGCCCTCTCTAAAGAGTCTCAGCCATCCATTTTTGTTTATAATTTTGCTATTGCCATTGCAATATGTGCTCGCGTTTCCACTCAAGCGCGGGTCTCACTAGAAGAACCGTTTACTCTCATGAACCATCGCATTGCTTTGTTTTATTTAAACAGTCGGATTCTCCAACTTCGACCAAGATAAATAATGAGAATACCTATTGTTGTTTGCTAATAATGATAAATTCTTGAACTAAATTTAATGGGAGATTAAATCCGGTCACATACTGTATCACACTAACTATAGGCGCTATAGTTTCAGATAATTTAAGTATTATTATTAAGTATAATTCAAGGCATAAAAAAAATAACTAGGACAAGGAAGTTATAAAACACCTGTACATAATAATTATTAGTGAAAATTTTGACGCAAAAATTTGCAAGAAAAATCACAATTTGTGTGATTAGGTGCCAGGAATGATAAAGGCTGCGTTGCTAGCAATACATGTATTGTTTAAACACCAATTTTAAAAAGCCAAACCACAAAAATGGCTGTAGAGTAGTTCAGATCAAAACATCACAAACGAAATTTATTATATACTCAGCAAAGACAAGAAAATCTATGTGGATCGACTTTATAGATTCAGCATCGATTCGGCGAAGAAAAATTTTTAAGAGATGTGCCCGACCAAACTGAATATAACCTTACTTGCAGAAAAAGTTAAATAAAAATACATACAGCGGTTAAAACGCTGAAAACACATGAAAAATAAACAATAAAAGACAATACTATTAAATGGTAGATTAGGAAAGATGTGAAATCATATAACACTGAATGCATTCAAAACACTATAAGTGAAAACGCTAATACAAAAGTGCTGTGAAACAAATTGTAGGCGAACGGCAGGCAAAAACTAACCAGGATGAAAAACAATCAGGACCAAAACATATTATAGTATTTGGATAGTGGAGCAAAGTCGTATTTGTGCTGGAATTAGTGACTCTAAATGTGAAAATCTGAACCTAGCCAATAACTCATCGACGGAAATCGTTTCAAAAGTGTTGTAAAATTAACAACTGTTGAAGTATCGGGTATGACACATTGTAAGTACCTACTTGATTTGCTTACAACCTTAATGTCTTCTTCTTCTTCTTTTTTAACTTATTTTAGAACTTTTGTTCTATTTTTTACCATTAACGCATCAAGTTTTCACACTTGACACTAATGGACTGTGAGCACTTGCATTAATATTCTAGTAGGATGCTAACCTTGCCAGATGCATGGCTCTTAGATCAAACTCGGGCTTTAGATCACAGCAGTGCAGTAGGCGCTACCAAGCATCAAACCGTGGTCTCCCGCTTCGCAGTATATCTATTTAAGCCTTAAGCGTCATTCACATTCACGTAACGTACGTAGCGGACATACAAAACATAACGTGAAGAAAGATTAAATGCATGGTTTCAAACGCCATCATTAACATTCGTACAAAACATAGCCGACATAACGTAACGTAACAAAGAGTTCGGTCAACTTCAACGTTATGTTTTCTATGTTTGACCAATGAGATGCGTTCATTTTACTAGGCAACACCCCCCGTTGCATTTTTAATAAGTTTTTAATTTTAAGGTTAAGTATGTACTTCGGACACTTTGTTATACATTATTTTACTTGAATATCAAACGTATAACAAATCAACAAATATGTTATACACTTAAATCGTCAAATCACCAAAAATTCACTGTCAACCGATCCAGGGAAAATACGCGTGCGCGTGCTTTACGTTTCTATGTTTTCTATGTTAATGTGAATGACAAATTATTTGCTAGGTTTTGTTCGTTATGCCTTGTATGTCCGCTACGTACGCTACCTGGATGTAAATGACGCTTTATACCACACTGCTTAAATGTCAGTTGGCAAAATAACGAAAAACGGTTACAAAATGGTATTCAAAAAGGATAATGTGCTAGCATTATCTGGTATGAATAAATTTAAATTAATCCCAGACAGAGTAGTTGGTAACTTGAATTAAGCTAATTTGAAAAATTTCGCTAAAAATATAGTGCATAACGTCATGAAAACTATCAAAAATATTGCTTACAAAACTTTATCAAAAATTGCATTGTCGTGGCATTGTCGTTTGGGACATTTAAATTTCAACGATATTCTAGAAGGTGATCGGAAAGACACGATGAAAGCTTTAAATATGAATTTTAGTCTCAATAGTGTCGATATGATATTTGTAGCAAATAATCAGAAATTTTAATTTTTTTTTTTTTAATTTTATTTTTTATTAGTTTAAGAAAAACTTTTATACAAATATTTACAATCAATTTACAAATTATCTTTTCTAAAAGAGTCTGAAAGGAAGTCAAATTTATTGGAAATTATATACACCGACGTTTGTAGTTTTCTCAAAGTAGAATCACTTGGTAAATCAAATTATTACATCAAATTTATTGATGATCATTCTCCATGGTGTGAAATAAGATTTATTAAATCCAAAAGCTAAGAATACATAATTATAGTGGAAAAACAAACAGATAGGAAAATAAAATCCATACAAGCTCACAATTACACAGGCAACGATTTTGACTAATTTCTAAAGCAGCATGAAACTTGCGACCGTTGGCTGTCCCTTATAATGTGAAACAGAAAAGAATAGCAGAAAGGAAGAATCGAAAAATTCTCGAACCTTGCAAATTATATTGATGCAAGGTTCAAGGTGCAAATCTTGCAGTCCGCGCGATGACAAGAATATTTTTGGGTGTGAGTGCCAATTTTGCAACAGCCCTGCATATTTGAGAAGAACGTTGAAGAAAAAAAACATTGTGAGAAGAGTGTCAAGCTTTCATGATGGATCTTTGCAACTAAAAATTCGCTTACACCTACTTTTTGAAATATATTAATAATAATAATGAAAAAGCATTAATATAAAAATCAATAGACATTTCTCTCGGACTTTTCTCTCTGAGCCAGATTGGGTGCTAAGGTTTTTCCATTAGGATTAATTAAATATTATTTTGAATGGTTATAAAAAGATAAATTGGAATTTTACTATTGATGTTCATTACACAAAATGCCTTTTAACATAAATTTTACAAAACTGCACTTGCTGGGGCTGAACTGCTGTGATTATCGTAGTAAGGCTGCAAGATCTTTCTGCTCAAGGTGAATATCTAAATTAATGATTACCATTACCATACAGTATGTTGCTGAATTTAACCAATAATTGATCTCGATTAATTGACTTACTAATTTTTCGGTATACTCAATTGGACTGGAGATTTACGAAAATCAACCCCTGCATTATTACTTTTCATTACTTTTTTCTGACTTATGATATGATCAACCGACGACTACTATGCTCTTGCGTGGTTATCGAATTAACAATCGTTAACTAATGAGTCCCTACTTTCTTCCTCTTGTATTCTTTTCCTATCTTAACACATTACCGGGGTATGGAAAATTTTCTATGTAAGTTCCTCAATAACAGGTGCAATACTGAAATCTGCCCAAAATTCACCGTTTCCTAAAGAAATTCTTTACGACTTTATGCAGGCAGAATACTTCAAATATTAACCCGGCGGACTAACTTCTTATAAACCAATAATTGTCTAAATTTTAAAACCTCTATAAACTAAAAACAAAAAGAGGTATTGTTAAATAATACTGGGAGAAAAAATAGTGATAACAAGCTATCTAGTTTAATATGTAGAGAGCCTGCTTGTTGTGATGCATAATATTATTTTATGTATTTTAATGAACTGCATATTTTAATGCAAATGTATTATTATAAAATATGTATATTATAAAATATGTTGTTTGTTCAAATATCTCACAATCCTGTTAAATATTATAAAATAAATTTCAAAATAAAAAGCATCGCAATATTATAACACATTATGTACCTATAGTAAAAATTACTTACTTGCACAGAATTATTAAATTTCAATTTATATTTTTAACTAAATTACATACTATTTTTAACCTCGTGCTATAGTATATTTTAAATTATTTAAATAAATTATTTACGTACGTGCATGCATATCGGTAACTCCTAAACTAAAACCAATTTAGGTTTTCATTATCCCTAGTAATCAAGAAAATAATTACTGTTTTATCTTATCACATATCAACTGGAATTCATTTATATGCAAGGCTTGCATTTACAGGACGTTACTCGGTAAAATAATTAAAAAAAGAAAATTTTGAAGTACCATACCTTTTATACGAAACTGTTTTTCTTGTTATAACTGAACATGGATTTTAAGTTTGACCCATATATACACGTATTCTCAAAAGTAATAAACCTAGTATTTAAAATAAACACGCCCATGTTTGTTGCGTGAAGTTAAAGTAATTTATTCTCTGAAATTTTACATCTAAATTTATGCAATTAGTATTAGCATTGTATATTTCAAAATTGTATGGCTGTAACCGGATAACTACTGATTAATTTATTGGAATCAAATGCTGGTCGTAAAATTAGATTTTCAACCAAAGCTTTTAATAAGCTTCATAAGAGAATGCAACTATAATTTAATAGTAAATTAATTATAAACTTTAATACTTGAAAAACTTTTATCGTACAATAGAAAAATTAAGAGCATAACTGATGAAATTAATTAGTTTAAAACTTGCTATAATTTTTATTGACGGTTGTTTTTCTACTACCATCCGCAAAAAATTTACGCAAGCAAATTTTCAAATAATTAGAAATTGGTTCTAATTAAGAAATGTAATTTTGAAACAATAAACGTTTAAAAAAAAAGTTTGTGAAGGATCGAACGAAAATTCACACAAAATTAATTACAATGTAATATTTAAAATTATCTGAATTAATTATTCCTTTATGTGGTCTTGTATAGCAAATTTAGATTGAGTAATATCAAGAATGTTAAAAACAGTTCAGACTATTTTAGTAAGAATGAAATAATTAAATGGTATATAAAGTGGTGTAGACGGTAAAAAAAAGATTATTTTTATGGGTTTTTTATTCAAATAGTTGTATTTTAGACAATTTCTTGATGCGAACTAAATAAAAATTATCTCCTGTTTAGGAACTTATGATATAAAAACGTAATTCTAATCAAGAAGTATAAAAATGAAAATATAGAAGTAAATTGGCAACAAAAGTATTAACGCGATAATTTCGATAATTCAATTCCCGACAATTCCCGACACCATATTGTATTTTCAAACGTTTGCCATCAGTGACTGCCAGGTATGTTGACGGCCTTTAAACTACCGTTTAAAGATTGTAGCACTTCTGTTATATTTCAGCCCTGAGGATGAACTATTAAATAGTACAAAACGTTGGCCAGCAGTCAATAAAAGTTTGATTTACTACTCTCCACACCCAATATCCGTTACATTTGCAAATTATAATAGTTATACGAATGCGATTTTATAAGACCCTAGCAATCGAAACAGGACATTTCGGCTCCGGCTTTTTGACGCCGGAGTTCTGGACGCTCAAAGCGGTTAAGGTCATTTAATTAAAAGATAATTTTGTAACTAGTATATATTTTCTTGTTTTATCTTTGTTCATTTTATACGCAACATCAAAGCTTGATGTGCTAGGTCACTTTGAAAATGATCTGTGGTGATATCATAGAGTAAACGCAATAAAATATTGCAGGTACGCTATTTCGTAAAAGTATAGAAACTTAGCTGTGAACCTGTATGCTATTCGAAAAACGACAGTACCATCGCGAAGGCTCGACAACAAAAAAAAAATTTTTTTAAAGCGGCCAGGTAATTTTGAAATTTTTCTCAGACGATAAAACTAGAAAAAAAAACTATTTAGGTTTGATGGCGAAAGAAAGGATTTAAAAAAATGCTAAAGCAATTCCTGCGTAAGGTCAAGAAAATTAAGTTGGGATAGAAAAATAATATACTACAAAAAAACAAAGTTTTGAAAAAGAAAATAAAACGTTAAATAAAAAAGAGATATCATTTCAAAACAGGTTGAGTACGACAGAAAAGAAAGAAAGAAAAAAATAACATCATTTTGAAGGAAGTTAATATGGATGAGAAAACCTTAAAAAGACAGAAGCAGATTTTCTTCTGGATCAAAATTGGGTATTGAGATAATAATTAGAGCTGCAGAAGTAATAAAATCAATACACAAATACATTATTTTGTACTACAATTTATATGTCCCAGCGATATAGTATAAAACATAAAATTGACAGGTTAAACAGTGGGAAACCGCGGTTCAATTCCTAGTCACTCCGACTACACCGGAATATAACTTTTGTCGTCACCATTTTGCCGTCATCAGTTTTCCATCGCTGTTTTGCTGTCGCTATTTTGCCGTTGTCATTTCGCATTCGCCGTTTTACTGTCGACCATTTTACTGTTGAAAAATTTAATATTTAATTTTTTAATCTCAATATGAGCATCATATTTTATATTTCAATCTCAACGAAACTTTTTTAAGAGGTGAAAAGCAAAATCAACAATAATTATTTAATATATGGTAGTATACAATTATAATACATTCACATTTAAGAATTAAAAATTAACGGATTAATTGAACAATAAAATTCGAAAATGCAATAAACTTTTCGTTTAATGCACCTAGAATAAGTTTATTTAATGTTGTAAATTGTATCAAGAATTCAAACCTATTTGAAGCCATTTACCTGCTTTATTATTGTTGTTTTGTGTTATATTTATTACCGAAGTAGAACCTGCGTTTATTTCTTACTTTGCATATTTTTTTAATCAAAAAATAGGTACCAAGTAATCAAAACTTAAAATTTAAGTATATTTTTAAAATTGAGTAAAGCTAGTCAATTTTTAAATTAAACTTAGTTAATTAAAAATTGATTATATTAAAATAAAAATCGATTTGTATGACTCAATTTTAAAAAATAAAAAAGATAAATCCGATGAATCCAAGTTCATTTTTAAATTAAATAAAATTGGTAAGTATTGATTGAATTTTATTTAAAAATTGACTCGTTTTGGTTAATTTTAAAAAATAGAAAAATAGTAGGTACCGATGAAATTTCTATGACCGTTACTGTGTGTAAATTATGTAATTAATTATAGAGCTATTTATAAAGTTTTGGGGAAAGGTTTATTTTCCAAAATGATTAAACAATAAATATAACAACAGAAATAAACAAATAACTTAATATCTAATGCATGTTTTTTCTTGAACCTTGAGCTTCTCGTTTTCGTCGAGCTTTCGTCACTAGCCGCCTCTTTTCCGTCGTCCATGCTTTATACTCTTAATATTGCCGTTGGTACCATTGCTTCAGTTTTTCCCGCCAGATTCAAAAATTTAAATTTGTTTACCACAATTTGTATTGGAATTTATGAAATTGCATAGAAAAAAGTATAAACTGAAAACAAAATTAATAAATGATGAAAAATTAAAGAATCATCTTTATGTAAGAAAGAGAATGAAATGGTCAACAACTTACAAATTCATACAATCTAAAAACGTAGTAAGTGAGTATACTAAAAATTGAATTTACGAATAATTTTGTTTGCACACTTAAACTTATCGGTAGTTTAAGTAGGTTTCAAAGTGAAAGAAGTTCAACTCGTCACAAATAATAGTAATGTGCCAATAACTCAATACCTAGTAACTCGACCTACTAGGTTTTTTGATTGTACACCAGGAAGATATTTCAGATTTTAGCAAACAATCTTTTTTTGCTGTACAAAGAGAATTATTTAAATTTTCATCAAGAATAAATTAAAGTTTGTAAGCTTTTTACTTACGTTAAATTGTGCATATTAGCCAGCAGTATAACATAATGGCTACATCGGTAGATTGGAGACCTTGGTTCGAACTCTGTTGGATACACTGCTGTGATCTAAAGCCCAATACCAATGTGTAGGCTATAGAAAAGGCAACGGGAAACCACTCCATTAATAATTTCCTAGTTCATCATTTTGACTTCTGTCAAGTTGATCGTCCGAAGCCGTCATGGCTATCGGAAGGAGAAGGATGCCTAACATCCGCATCCACATGAACGGATCGGCCATAAGAATCAAAGAATCCGTTCTGGTGCTGGGAGTTAGACTGGACAAACACCTCAACTTCTTCCAGCACATCAGAGAAACGGCGGCGAAAGCAGAGGCGTCGGCATCCACCATCGCACGCTTGATGCCTAACGTGGGAGGGCCAAAGGCAGCCAAGCGAAGAGTGCTCGCAACCGTGGTGCATTCCATCATGTTGTACGCTGCACCCTCCAAATAGGACGAAACCGAGACAAAGTACATAGAGTACAGCGAAGAGCCGCTCTACGCGTGATAAGTGCATACAGGACCGTGTCGGGCGAAGCCGCGCTGGTGTTAGCCTCAATAACACCGGCTGACCTACAGGCCGGAGAAAGGGCGAGAACACACTCCAGACAAGTGAACACCAACGACACGACCATGAACCTCTGGCAAACCAGATAGGACGAAGCCGAGGTTGGACGGTGGACACGACGACTTATACCCGACATCAAAAGTTAGGTCGCCAGAAGTCACGGTGAGGTAAACTACCACATCACACAAGCCCTCACCGGACACGGATGCTTTAACGCATACCTCCACCGTTTCGCCAGAAGAACGGCCCCCAAGTGCGACTACTGCGACACGGAAGACACTGACGAGCACACCGTTTTCAAATGTGCAAGTTGGGAGCTGGCAAGAGTCACCGCAGAGTTGGGCACGGACTCGCAACTTACGCCCGACAACGTAGTAGCCACAATGCCGAAAAGCCCGGAGGACTGAAACGCCGTCGAAAAGATGATTTACACGGTCCTGTCCGCAAAAGAGCAAGCGGAGCGAGAGCAACAAGGAAACTAGATGAAAAGAAAAGAGGACAAAGAACAGAAGCTACAACATCAAACAAACGGCGAAAAAAGAAAAAGCACCCGGAAGACGAACAACCCTCACTCAATCAAAAGTAATGCCTAACGGCGGTTTCTTGGTCGAGATGGGTGGTAGGGGGGAGGTTTTAGTCAGTGCAAGTCTGACACTACCGTCATAGATGATGATGGTGTCTCGTACGAGATTTCCTCCTCCTTGCAGAAGCTTAAAAAAAAAAGTTGATCGTCTACGCACTGCATAGTGTAAGACACTCAAAGAAAGCGTATATTGGTATATTATACATTGCTATCATCTTTCTCACAAGGTGTTGGCAACATCTTCCAAGTATTATATACAAATATATATAGTATACTAGGAAAACGAACACTTAGTAATCTTTATTATAAGGATTTACTCGTATTCAAATAAACTAGGTAAGTTAATGTAGCTCAATAAATGTTGTATTTAACAAAATAAATTGTTATTTCATATAGGATGGGCCAAATGTTTACCTTCTTTTAAAAGAAAATTTTTTTATTAGAAATAAAATAAAATATAATATATTTAATGAGTTTAAGAAACTTATTAAACTACTTAAATGGCACTGAACTCTCTCTCGCTTTCTCATACCTAAGTATCGGGATTCCAGATACCACATCTATCCAATTATCTATACTTAACTATCGATCGATCATTACAAAAATATTTTAGATCAACAGTAAACCTTAATTTAAGATAATTAAGGTGCAAGTTGGTCTAAACATAAAAAATCAATGTAATAAAAGTTAATACAAAGGAATATGATAGCGTATTTGTATCAACACATAAATTATCATTACATGACAAGTAATGTCCATATAAACTAATATTACTTTTAAGAAAAGCTATATCATAAAAAAATAGTAATAAAAACTGCTACCGTGTTTAAGGAAAAGTGGTAACTGAACATTTTCAAGTTGTAAAATATACAAAAATATTTAAAACTTGTGGACATAACGGAAGAGCTTATCAAACAACACCCAAGGTCAATTTTTCAGATATCTTTCAACTATACCTCAAAATCCATTTTCTTTTTAATGCAAGAAAATTCTAAAAGTTGTACGACGCCCTACGTACGGATTTTGTTACAGAAACACAAAGCAAAGTTCAAGAAGATTAAAATGAGACCATAAAATTGATCGGTGAATACAGGAGGGGTCGGTGAAATCGAAAGGCCCTTTCAATTACAATTACGATTACAATCCACCATAAATCGATCTGAAGTTCGTATAGAACGAGTTAAAGTTTACAAATTCAGCACTGCTCTATAAACTACCAACCAATTTACACATAAAAATTCTGAAATTTTCAGTTTAACTGTATTGAAAATTTTGCTCGATTAATTTATTTTATCAATATCTGAAAGGTCGGTCATTGTATAAACCGTATAAACTTGAGTGTGAAAATTTAACCTTTCCCCGTACTAACTTATTTAATTATGTTTAGATCTTTGTTTTTTAATCTAACCCTATATTATTTATTATATACTAGTAAAATCTCAATTTTATATATTAATTTTAAAGAAGTCATTTAAATTTAAAATTGGTTTTTAATTATTTTCAGAATTAAAATGTTAATATACTTATATCTATTAAATTTGAAGTTTATCAATTATTAGACTTTGAGAAAAAAATCTTTTGTTTAGATGAAAATTGCGAAATTAAAGTATTTTTAGAAAAAATTACTTTTAATTATCGTAAAATGTGTAAGGAAGTTTTAATTAAAATTTTATAAAATGTAAAAAAATTAATGTCAATTTCAATTCATAGCGTGTAAGGTTTTCAATATTTTCAAGATCAAAATTTCAAGACGATATATTTTACATATGACCGCATCGCTTTGGCATCTGACACGAGCACAGGTGTCAGAGATCACCCCTCAACGGATGCTCTGTTTAAATTCATATTCCCATCTTCTTATGTTATAAAATTGGCAAAACTGGGTATTGGATCCGTTTCAGCTTACATTTAAATTCAAATATCGATTGAAGCAATATGTTCTAATGATTATTGATGTGCTTTTTATGCATGCTTTTTGGAATATTGTAACAAATATCAATTTCCGAAGTAAATGTGCGATGTCCTATTTCCTGTTTACTTTTAAACGTTGTAGTTTATGTTAAAATTAAATAACATGTATATATTTTTAGAAAGTACATACCTACTGGGTATGTATTTGTAAACAATTTACAAATATTAGCCAGTTTTGAGGTTATGAGTTTTGCTAACTGTTAAACTATTTTACCGCACGTAGACCAATATTTATAATTGATAGACTAATTTCCTAACAATAATATTGCTAGTATTATTTAGAATTTTTATAATAAATTATAAATCTAGCTTATATGATTATAGTAATTAACATTTGAAAATATTTATATCATATTGTTTCATAATTTTTCATGTTAAATTAAAATTAAAATTCAATTCATAATTTACTTTTTATAAGGAACAAAATTATAATCAACCAATTAAATAGTTTTTGCATTTTAATTTTAATTTAACAAAACAAAATTTGAATCAAATTATAGAAAATACAAGTTTTTAAAATTTTACAGGTTATATAGATTAAAGTTATTTAATTTCATAACTTACATAATTGTTAGATCAAAACTATTAAACAAATGATTGTAGTTTGTTACACTGTGGTTAATTGTAGTGTTTTGAATTTCGGATTCGAAATAATAAAATAAATTATTATGGAACCATAATTTTCTAACAATAATATTGCTAGTATTATTTAGAAATGTTATAAATTATAAATCTAGCTTATATGATTATAGTAATTAACATTTGAAAATATTTATATCATATTTTTTCATAATTTTTCATGTTAAATTAAAATTATAATTAAATTCATAACTATAATAATTTCAGGTTGGTCTGATGACAATCCGAAATTCAAAACACTGTGATCGACCATAATGTAACAAACTAAATCATACTTTTAATAGTTTAATAATTATGAAATTAAAATAATTTTAATTGAACATGTAAAATTTTAATACCCATTATTTATAAACCTAGTTTAAGTAATTATAAAGTTTTATTCTCAACGTAATCGGCTTCCTAAATTGGTATAGGTAGGTACATTAGAATAAGTGTAGTGAATAGGTATATTTTTTCAAACAGTGAATTTTGATGTTATATGTTAAAGTTATTGTAAAACTATTTTATATATTCCTCTGTAATTCGGATTACCCTACTGTAAAAATAAGTACTTTTGCTGAAAATATATTGTAAACACATCTATAGTACTAAGCACGTAACTCCATTTTCAATTGGGAGTTAAAAAGCAAAAAGAAATATAGATATATGTACAGTAGATACTCTACATAATATTTACACTCTAAAATTAAATATACAATCAATTATTATTAAGTAAACAATCACCTAAAAGTAATAGGGAGGTCTACTGTAATAACGTACGAATCTCGTAAAATTCTTGAAATTAAATTAGCATAGAAATTTTATATACTTACACTAGAGATTTGCTGTGCAAAGGTTTTACTTGTACAAAGATTTTAAAAAGTTATGTTTATTTTTGTTGTGATTTTGTCAAATAGTCGTTAGTAGTCCACAGAGTGTATAGACATAAGTAGATTTGAAGTTTAAACATCGTGCATCGACTTTTGAACAGCTTTTCTACAACTCTTAAAACAAAAGACCATCGATCGATTACTGGCTGTTCTGAAAAATAATAATTGTGAAATTTCCAACATAAATTCTTTTCAAAATTTTTAAATGTCAACCAGATTGATTTATTTTGAACGGTAAAATTTGTATCTATACTGGTGTAAATGTGTAATTATTTTTTTTAAATTATTAATTGCCAGACAGTGATATAACAGTGCTTCTGAAACTAAAATTTTTAAATTGTGCAATTACAATTATTGCTATTTTACAAAAAAAGTACATATTATATAATATTATATGATGTGTCCAGAATAATAATTCACTGCATGAGGTTCTCGTAAATAATACAAGTTTGGTTAAGTGGAAAGAATTATTCATGATTTTAAACACTACAGAAATTTTTTTAAACCCGAATTTTTCTTTATATTCAGTGCAGTAGCTACAGATGGAAAACCCTATAATTTTTAATTTTTGTCGTATACTTTGGTTCACGATTCAGATTTTGCAGTATAGTATCAAGCATACACGCTTTAAGCTATACTATGCGAATGTAGATTTCAATATTCGAATGTCGGCTCTTCTAGCTGTGTTGCACTCTGAAAACTCAAAACATCGGCGAATAGGCAGTTAAAATTTATATACCTTAAAAAGAAATTTCTACCGATCCAAAAGAAAGTGCGGTTTTTCAAAGGTTGATTCCCACAGTAAATCATAAAAATATTTAAAAATATATAATCAAGTTGTAAATATGCAATTCTTATGATGTTATTTGTTATTTTTTATTAATGATACATTTAATTTAAAATACACTAGAAATTAACTTTAAAATTTAATTTGAGCAATGTTTTACCATCATTATACCTTTAAATCTTTATAAATTAATATTTAAATTACTAATAAATAATAAATAATAATAAATATACGGTTACTGTCAGATAACTATCACCCCGATTTTCAAAATTTCAACTGTACTATAGGAAAGAGGACAATTTTCTGAGCATTTAAAAAAAAAAAATTCTTGGACCGTCCATTAGTTTTCGAGAAAACGGCATTTTAAAATTAGGAAAAGCAGGTGAATGTAACATGATACACCCGATGTGTAACGGTCGGTCTCACGTTGAGGTACGGTCTCGTCGGTGACGGTCTCATTTTGTTGACGGTACGTGTGCTTTGATCTACTCTTAATGATGTGTTATTCGATGTTGACACCCGAACGAGTTCTATGGCTTCGAGTTCCACCCTTGGCGAGTTCTGTCATTTTTCAGGGATATTTTTAAATTTTTTTGCCTTACACAAAATCGGCTAATCATGCAGCCGTGTTAAAAGGTGTATCTAAAATACATGTAAATTTTACATCTTTAAATTCGAATTTTTCGAAAACTTATGGATGATCCAAGGATTTCTTTGTTCTAAACTGCTTAGAAAATTGTCCTCTTACCTATAGTGTAGTTGAAATTTTGAAATTCGTGATGATAGTTATCTGACAGTCCCCAAATATACTACTAAATAATATTCGATAGTCATAATTAATAATAGAAGTTGTTTGTGTGCACTTTATTTTATATGAGGATTATTATTTAAAGCAAGTTTCTTGATTAAATAAATACTTAATAATGAGTTACCCAAATATTTAAAAAAAGATGTCAAATAGCAAAGGATATCTTGAAATCATGTTTTCAAAAATTGTAACGCTATGCTCCTATTGATTACAAATACCCTTTTTGGCTCTCCAGATGGAAATGGTAGATAGGCTAACTCTTGGGTTTTTACCCACTGTCAAAGAAGCTGGGTAGCTTTGCAGCTTCGTGAGTCCTTTAAAAAAATGTTGGCTACGTAAAAAAATGAGAAGAATGTTTTGAGAGCCAGTTGAGGAATGAAACGACTTTATAAATTCTAGCCGTTCCACTATCTCAACAAAAAAAAAGATAAATAAAAATAAGATTTGCACAAAATTAGATTTCCAAAACGTAAAATAACTATCATTCAAAAGAACTATTTATCAACAAGAAAAAGGATTGCAGTGATACCGCTACAGGCCGGTTCACAAAAGAAAGAATTTTCCTAAATCTTGATCTGCATACGAAGTAAACGGATGATCTAAATTATTTTGGTATTTTCCTACGGATAAATATAGAAAAGTAATCAAGCCAAATCCAAGTGATTCTGCTGACTTGTAAAAACAGTTTTAAAATAAATCAAATTTTCTGTTATCAGAAATTACCAAAAATATTCGTTCAACGCAACTTGCGAACTCAATTTATATAGAAGAAAACTTTTCTGCCAGATATGTTATCTACAATCGACATTTGCAAATTTCAATATTAACTAGCCAAATCAAGAGTTCACAAATTATTCACCAAAATCACTTCAAGAAATTACGTTTTCACAATTGCCGATTTCTCTGTTTTTGTGGTTCGCTCGAGAAACTCTCATTGACGACTCTCCACCAAACACGAAAAGCCGTTGCATTTTTAAAATTAAAAAGTCTTCTCGGCAACGGCATCTAACCTTTCTCAAATCAAAATCAAACAATATTTACAGAAGCCCAAATTATAACCAACTCAAAATTAAAGTCGTTTTCAAAAAACCAAAAATGTAACAGTTGACTGTTATTATTTTCAATTTTCAAACAGTTGATTGGATGGCATTGCTTTTAAATATTTAATATATCGCTGACTTCAGATCTATTTCTTGAGAAATTTGTCTTTTGCTGTTCGTAAGGTCGAAATTAACAATCCTTCAAAATATTTCTCACATTTCAGTGCTATTTTAATTATTTAAAATTCTTTTTATTACAATATTCAGCTTTTGATTCTACGAAAATGGTAAAGGTTATTAAAAATTTATTAAACTGAACAAAGTAAATAAACAACTTTACTTAACTTCTTCAGCTTAATAACTTATTAATTTAATATTATAGTATTTTATATAATGAAATACGAAAAAGATATAGCATGTGATGTTAAAATAATCAAACTTAACAAAATGTTAAAATAATAAAATTTTTAATTATTAAGTAAATAATACATACTACGAAAAAACATAATATTTAACGAAACCAAAATGACAATAATTCACATTTAACAGGGTTGAGATTAGAATATTTGAATAAACAAGCAAATAGAATTCTGAAAAAATTACGCTATAGAAATAGTAAAAATTACTTAAAAATAAAAAACAAAAAACCTGTAACATAATATAAAGGCCTTTATGTATTATTTACTTAATAGTTAAAAATTTTATTATTTTAACATTTTGTTAAGTTTGATTATTTTAACAAAAAAGATAGTCTAGTAAAACGCATAATATATCTACTTTATTTTCATTTTTTTCTATTCGATAATACCTATGATATCAATTTTAAACTTTTTATTGTTTTTACTACTAAAAACTACTAAAAACTACTACTAAATACTGGTTAAGTATATGTCCAACATTCTAATAAAATCATTTTGAAAATCAAATCGAATATCCGGTTAATTTCATCCTAATCTGGGTTACAATCCGCTTTTATAAGAGTAAATTTAAATTAAGCTTAAACTAAAATCTTAAATCGACAGACTATGAAGCAGGAAACCGCAGCTGAATGCAAATTTTTCGTCGTGCTAGATATTCTGCTGTAAAAAAAGCCGCTTCTGAAAAGGGTTCTGTATGAAAAAACCTATTTTTTAATTTTTAACTTATTAATTTAAAGTAACTATTTTTTAAAATACAAAGTAAATAATTTTACTAAAACGACTAACTTAAATAGTTTTGCATTTAATTGGTCTAGCGCCGACTCCCATAGTTTTAGGTTTTCTCAGGGTTCGAACCGGCTACCTTAGTTTAGCTATTTTGATTAACTCTAGGAACCACTGGTTTATAATTTAGTAATGTGGTGAATTGATTAATCATAAAAAATCTATGCAATAAATATAGCGATTTTCGAGATGTCAAGTGGAAAAGTGGTAGCATCTGGAGGGATGAGAACGATCATTATGTTCTATCCCCCTTTGTTCGTATGAATTTATGCCATATGACTGCACTCACCGCAAATTTACTTTTAATACTGAAAACATAAGAGTGATGGAAGTAAAATCATAAACGTTTTACTTTTGTTGTTAAAAAAGAAAAAGCAAAAGTAGAATAAAAAATAATTCAATAAAACGCAAAGTCTGTAACGAAATATCATACATCTTAATAAATTCTGAATATTTAAATTTGGAATACTATAATAATTTTAATAGCCGGAAGAAATAAGTGACAAAATGGTTATATTTGTCTCAAAATGAGTGTGCGAGAGTGGAATATATTTAGTTTTAAGTGCTGTCTGATAACATTCAACAAACGTGGTCATAGCCATAGGCAAAATTATAAATCACATATGAATTTGTTTAAAATGGTATAGCACTTAGGTTTTAAATATTCCTGTTGGTGCTATTTATATAAAGATTGCAAACAAAATTTTTATCGGATTCAAAAATAGAGCAACGATTTTATTCATTAATTGTACAAAACGTAAATTTTGAATCTGTTCGGTAATCGTAGATCTTGAATTTACATATTTGTGGCGACGTTACGTTCAATATTTTAACCGCGTGGCAGTGCTATTGTCGCGAAAGCTAAGTGGAAAGCGGCCCCCCATGTTTAATTCCCCAGGAGGATATACTTTCTGATAGAGCAGCTGTCAAACGTGCACGCATTTTAGGATTTTCTACAATGTCGAGACTTTTACAGGATTTCACTTACTTTTGGAATTTGTACCGAAAAGTGATTTTATTAGATGAATTTATATTAACAATGACACTATATACTCTCGCTTTAAATATTTTCAACGTTGTTTATTTTTGTACAAACATTTCTACAAAAATATCATACATAAATGTGTCCGATTAAAGTTTGTAAGTGGTGTGCTTTTAAGAGGTATAATCTATAACTTATCGATTTTAAATTAAATTAGTTTTTGTTTTGCAATTTATTTATTTTGATTAAATTTGCGATTATTTTTGTATGCATTGAATTCTCTGGAAAAAGCTTAGAAATTGTAAACCGATAGGGCGTAGATTCTCATCGTATTGGCCCTCATCCCCTAAACAGTACTTATCAGACTTGTCAAGAGTTAGAAGAAAAAGTTTACCAATGTGTCTTCCGTTTGTTTTTGTGCTGCATATCTGGAGAAGTGAGGATAGGTTCAATAAAAAGAAGCTTGATTTGAAAGTTTGTTACAGCTGACGTTGATTCTGTTTCAGTTGCTAGTGTATATTCAATTTTATATTTAAACTTTATTTATTAAAGTTGTTTTCAAACGTAACTTAGTGTTCTCAACTTTTTATCATTGGTAAAAAAGGCGGCATTAAAATTACATTTTAACGATGAAACTTAAATTTTAAGAATGGTGATTTATAACCGACAGATATGAAATATTTTATAGACAAAAATTGCGTACTCAAAAAGGCATCAAGAAATCATCAGAGTTTATAATAAAACAAGTAATATTTCTTTTTCTGAACAAAATTTCGAGGCAAAATTACAACATTCGACTCATTTTAGTAAAATTTCACTCGAGGTTAGTAAAGTAAGCTCATTAAGCTAATGATGTGTGCTTTTAACGTGCTGGCTTTGATATATTTTATGCATCTTGATGTCCGCCAAGCAAATGATTTGATTTTGAAGTCCTTCGTCGCTACCTTCTTATATCTGCACGAACAATCTAACCAAGGATGAAAGCGTTTCAGCATTATCAGATTCTCAGACTTCGTTGACTTTTCCACGCTACATTTGTGTTTTATCTAATTTTAAGGTGTTTCTGTATTTAGAAAACCTTCTATACAGAATATTGAAAACGAAAGATCAAAGTTGATATAAATATGATGTAAACGGCTTTGAAAAATGTTTTTAAATTTATGTACGCTACATGTAGAATCTAGTCAAGCAAATATAACTATTTATTCATAACTTTTTTTATATATGAAACCTAAAAAGATATAGTAATTAGTATATACCCAACTATCTATGTATGCACCTAATATACCGAAAAATCTTATTGGTTGTGAAAAAGTGAACTACTTGTTCTTAACCAATGTGATTTTTTTCTATTGTATCTTTGGTCTAGATTCGCAGCATGCGGGTTTCTTATAGTCTTTCAGTTTTTCACAGCAAACCTTTAAATCGGTCTTGATAGCACTTAATTTTTGTATACTTCTTTTAGCTACATTAATAGTCACTAATTCTATATATTATATTATATATACTATACTGCTATTTTTATTACATTTTAACTAATTATTTTTCTTTTTTGATTATATCAAGTGTTTTACAAATATTACCATTGTAATTTATTAGCTATAATTATGTTTTTAGTAGGTAAGTCAAATTTGAAAAAAAATATAAGCTCACGGAGATAATAATTCTTGTGCTTGTTAGAATTTTAAGTACATACGACAAAATTTATAATTTTTTGAAAGAAGCGTAGTCGAGAAGCTCATTTAAAAATCAAAGGAACTGATTTGTATGCTTACGTTTTTAAAAATATTTAATTTTAGAATTTTTAAAACGAAAATAATTTTTTTCCAGCGATTTCAATTAAAAAAAGAATCATAATTAATTATATAATTTTATATTAAATTCGATCCTATTCCAACCTAAACTTTCCTAATCTTTGAAAGATTTATAATATTATAGTTAATCCTGCCTATTAAATTTCATATTAGCTAAAATGTAAAAATTAGAAACAGTTTTTTTATAAACTTACAAAAAAAGTTTTTATGCATTTCTTTAGAAAAATCAAGATGACTTAAAGCGTGGTGCTATTATTTAAATTCAAAATCAAAATCAGTACTCTTAAAAGCATCTTTTTGAAAACAACAAATTGACTAAAAGTGTGGGATGCTGACTATGATTGAAATTAATAGCCAATGTACTAATACTAGTGATGGTGTGATAAAAACAACAACTCACACACTGACCTACTATAATAGGTCAGGCTAGTAAAACTGATTTGTGAGCTTTCCTGCTTGATCTTCCGAAAGTGGACAATAATATAAAAATAAATGAATGGAATACTAGTAGAACTAAATAACCCGAACGTTAGTGATCATATAACGTCAAAATAACCATTTTGCATAATAATATTGACCAGAAAAGTAAAGACATACGAACGATCGCTCTACCATAATATCACGTTTTAGATTCAAACCTATGCGGCAACTAATGCTATACTGCAAAATACATAAGTAAAATAACTAACTTGTACAGTCGTAACTTTATACGACTTTATAATTTATAAATTTATTTTAAATTTATTTATTTATAAAAGAATATATTTTAATCAATAGGGTAGTATAAAGATAAAATTACATTAACCATAGGATATAAAATTAAATAATGGTAGTATAACCGTAAAATAAAAGTTTTAAAAAACAATATGCCTATCTTTTGCCACCTTTATTTAATTAAATTGAAGTATCATTAAATTAAGTTGACAATGCATAAAGTGATAAGATACAATTCAGTGTGTTGCTCTGCAGATTTGCATACTTTGGTCTACGTTTGTTTAGTTTAGTATAAACGTTTAGAACAGTGGTTCCCAAAGTGATCTATATCGACCCCCAGGTGTTGACGACGACCTGCAAATGATCTGTGCAGCGGAAAAATAAATTGGGGATTCATGAGATGTAAATGGGGGTCAACAATAGTGAATCTCATTTAGTTGTAGTAGTTACCTAACTGGCAGTTAGGCACTATTGCAAAAACTATTATAGCACCCTATACGCCCCTGGGTTAAATTTAAATTAACCTCCTTTCCTTGTACTTAGTAGAAAGGGGTTTCAGGGCGGTTACCAATCTCCTAACAACAAAAGAAACAGACTGGACGTCATTAACAGAGGAGATTTGAGATTAAACCTAACTAAATTGATGCTAAATATTGAAAATTAATTGTTAACAAAGCATCAAGTTCATTCATTTTTTTTTCTTAATTATTTATATAATAAATTTTAATTTGATTTGTTTTAATTTGAAAAAATCAATACCAGGTAAGTAGGGGGTTTACCCAAAACCTAAAAACATGGCAGTGGTTTACGAGTCAAAAAAGTTTGGGAACAACTGGTTTAAAAGGTAAGAAGTGTCATTAAAATGTTTGTCATACACTGTTCTTTGATAATACAAATAAATAAATACTAATGTTTTTATTGTGGTTTTTTAGGTTAAAATTAATAATGGTCGAAAACCGGAATATTATATGAACTGCAATATACCAGTTTTCGTTTCCCAACTGACTTTCCATAGGGAATATTTAGAACACCTATTAATTAATTTTTAAATTAAAAGTAAAGTAACGTTTATACATATTAGTTTTCACAAAAATAACTAAAATTTTATTTTGTGTTTAGTAATAAGCATTTTTTAAGTTTTCATTTTAAATATAATATTATCGCACAAATTATATTGGCGACAGGATACTTTCTAAATTTGTATTTAACAGAGGTTTTAAAATTCTGCTGAATATGACAACAGCCGACGAGTCTGACAGTATATCTGTACACGCATGGATTTCAAGAATAATACAGGCTTAGGTACAGGGATCTTCTCTTCTGAAGTGAAGTTTGATATTATTTATGCACTAGAAAGGTATACCTCTATTCTCCAAACAAAACTCATTGACATACTTCGCTGCGCCGAAATGGTCTAAGAAATGAATATCTGGAGCAAAAAGATTAAGATATACTTACGGATAGCAGAGCTTCTCTTGCGGCACTTAACCGATATAAGATCATCTGGAGGCTGGTGCTTCAATGCATTCGGGCGCTGAACGCGCTATCTACATGCCTATGCATGCATGTGTAGATGCCTATCTACACATAGCTGGGTAAAAGAGCACGATGGAAATGAAGACTGATAAATTGGCGAAACTGGACTCAGGTAACCCACAATGTGGTTCTGAGCCTTTCGTTGCGCTGACCATTAAAACCTTAGATACAATCATAACAGAAGAAACTCTAAGACTGCATGTAGAAAGATGGGCAAGTGTAACTGGATGCCGACAATCAAAGGCAACAATACGTGAATTCTCTGGTAAGCATGCAAAATATTATCTGCAACTGTTCCAAGACTAATGGAGCAATGCAAGCTAAATAAACACCTATATACAATGGGACTGGTTGAAAGCTCGATTTTCCGTGAGTGCAATAAAGCAGACGAAATGATGGAGCATGTGCTTTGCAAATGTCCATTTCTTGCGCGGAGAGAGGATCCATGTTAGGGAATTTCTGGCTCAACATTAGTGGCACATTGCTTCTTGAGTTCGTTCTGAGTTTGAGATGGCTTGAAGAATAAGAAGGACGATGATTAAAGCTGTAACAGGAAACAGCATAATGGACCCGAATTGTGGCCTTAGTGCACGCGAATCTTGGTTTGACCTCTACAACCAATTCAAAAATCCAGAAGTCATACATATTGTTTAAATAGTATTATAATGTAGCCGAAAAGTGACATCGCATCGGCCGGTGTTCAGATATTCCATTCGAGAACAAGGTAATAAGTAGTATGTTAAAGTGCAGTGGTAGACATTCTGGCTAATATTCGGTATAAATATTACAAATACAAAATAAAAAAATTAAAATTTTACATGTCAAACATTAACATTGTGTTAAATGTCCATAAACAATCAAATTCACCCTATAATGTTGATAATTTGTACAAACAAAGTTAAATATTTGATTTTAATTATTTAATATTTACATGTTTCTTGTTTAATTTTTTAGGTATTTCTACAGATCTGGCTTTTTTAATATTAGTTGTCAATATCATAAAAAATATGTATGATACAGAATAATATTAGTAAATCTTAATTGCAAAATAATTGGATTACAGAAAAATCATTCCTGCAAAGTAGTTTTTAATTGGCTATTAAAATGAATGGAAATATGTAAATTATTTATTATTGATTAAGATTACTTTGACAAAAAAACATAGTCGATTGTAATATTGATTATTAGCTGTATTGTATACTGTATTCTAATAATCTTAACATTGAAAAAATATATATTTTTTTTCTTTTTTAAAAGTCGAGAACTTAAGAACAATTAAGTAATTATGAAAATAACCAATTCATATTATAATTAGTATTAAAATTTTTGATTGTAGCTATATTGTTTTAAATTGTATGACCGGACATAAACAAGCAGATTTTTGTATAACGAAACTATATTGAAGCGAATAGTATCTAAAGAGGTTTTATAAGCATTAATATCTAAAGCTGCAGTCAGCCAAATTTATAATTTTAATGGGAAAACGCGATAGGACAATGGTGAATGCAGATAGCTGACGTTGCAAGTCCAAAAGAACCCCTCGATTACAGAATACTGATTGGTCGATAGTGTCTGATATCACGTAACAAAAGCAGCCTCTTATTGTTTATCGTGAAGTGTTTTATGTTGTATTAAAATCTGATATTGTATTGTAAGGCATTATAGGACACCGTTATGTATACCTATATATAATTTTGACAAGAGAGAATACTTTTGAGTATATTTCTGTATCCTTTTCTTTCCTTTCTATTATTTAAACATTTCTGTGCAAATATTAAATTTATGCATTAAAAATTTAGATCAGTTTTTATTATTTCTACAATAATTGTGCTTACTCGTACTAAGAAACTATGAATAATATAATAATTGTGAGTTTAACAGAAGCTAATTTTAATAATTATATTAATTGACATCCTCAAATACGTTAAAATTTAGATATAATTAAGTGCTAATAATAAATTTACTTAAATACTATTCAAAGAGCTTTTAGTGTAATGGATTACATATTTTACAAGGAATATAAAGAACAATTGATTAAAAACCTGAATGATAACAGCGTAAAGAAAAATTAATAAAATATAAAGTAAATTATTTGATTTTATTATAAAGTAATAAATATTTCAGAAAACCCAAAAATGTACACACTTTTAGAATTAAAATGTTTTTTTCTAAAATTCTACGTTTCTAACATTTTAAAAAGTGTATGTACACTTTTGGCTTCTTTAAAATTTTGATAGTATGGTAAATATCGAGTTACACTCTTATCTATCGATTAAATTTTTTCAATACCTAGGTTTATCGAAATAATTGCAAAATTTGTATAATAAAAATTGACCAAAAGAAAAATGATAAATTAGTATCAAAAGGAATTAACAAATATTGGATAGATGCAAATGGGAATCTTTAAAAAACTATAAGTATCTACTGGTTAAAATACTTTCATTTTACATTTAAAGTGAAGAAGATACATAATATGCCGTTTTAGTCAAAAAGCTGGAAGTAGCATCATTCGGCGCAATATTTTACGGCGCGAAAGTTATTTGGTGTTATCCGTTTCGGCTCAAAATCATTTAGCATAAGCTGTTTCGGCACAAAGTAGATTCGATGCAAGACAATTTGATGCTAGATAAATATTTGGTGCGAGATTATTCGGTGCGAATTCAATACTGCAGAGTATTTCACGAGATGTTAAGAATCAGTTTGATGCAAGACTTTTTCAAAATATCACTATATTGTATTATATTATTTTTCAAAAAATAAATTTTGTGAAATTTTTTAATTTCATATAACATGTAAAAATTAATTTTATTAAAAAATATATTATTTTTCTAAGAAAAACTATTAAAAATATGATATTTGTCAGAACGTGTTGATAATATACGGTTTAATTTATAATAAATACAAGAAACTGTACAGTTTCTGCAAATAGCGAATAGAGTTTATGATTTTCGAACACGAATTTTAGAAATTGTGCAGTTTATTAGATAGAAAAATTCTTATTAGTGTTATACGTGTATTATATTGAATAATATATTTGATAAAATTTATGGGGAATAATAAATTGTTGTGGAACTGCAAGGTCATCATCACTAAATCTGTATCTCTTTTTATTTGAATACACGAATGAAACAAAACAGAAATAAGTCATAAATTGCGAGATTTATTAGATATTTTTTATATCAGATAAATTAAATATTTAAGAACATTTTTAAAATGTTGAAAGCGGCACGAATTGAATATACTAAATATTACTTTTATTGTTTGCATTTAAAACGCTCGCGTCTAAAAGTATCTCCCCCTTTTATAAAAGGATAAAAATGACAGGAAATGTAGAATTTTGCAATGTTTTGAAAGCAAGCAGAAGACTACATATAGCTAAATTTCTTTTCGACAAACTATTTATTTATTTAACAAATTATGAAGCCACAGACAGACAAGCACACCTGTTAAACTATAATTCCTCTCTTTTAGGTCGATAGTTAAAGATTAAAAATCATATTTGTGCATTTTTGGTTAGTCCACTATCCACTGCAGGACAATCATAAATTATTATTAGTATGTTACCAAGAAAATGTTTCACCATTTGGATACTCACTGGATACTTTAACCGCATTGGGGAATGCATGTAAATGCATAAATTAAAAATAAAGTAAATAATAAATTTGTCCACTCAGTTTTATTAATATTATTTATTTACTTAATTAACCATGTTCATATTTAGAAATATAAATATAAAAGAGTTACATATTATTCTAATTTTAATATTAAAAATTAATACCAAGTCCACTAGACAAGTATATTTAAAATTTAGCGAAGCGAAGAATTAACCTGTTTCGAACAGTTTCAATTTTATTTTTTTTCCTAGATGTATAACTTTTGTATCGTCATCAGTATTACCAAAAATTTGTCCGTTATTTAGAAGATGTTTAGCGAAATTGAAGCATTCGGGCCTTTAATTTCTCTTTTCTCTGTAATGCTCTATTATAGATATTGGTCTGTTCGTCTCCCCCACATAATTCCCATTGCAATCGTTGCGTAATAGTTTGTATATTCCTAGCCTACTATTTTTGGAGATGATCTATCTGTTGGTTTAGAACACGTATTTTTAAGGGAACTTTATTACTAAAACTATCAGTCCTTCTCTAAAGATTTTGCTCACCAATTTGTTAGTAATATTTTTCAGATATGGTATCATCCTCCATTTTAGCTCTCACCCCCAATATTGTTTTATTAATTTTTTAATTATGTTCACCACCATTTTGTATTGCAGCCGTTTTCTATCGCAATGGTTTTGATAATATGTCTATTATTAGATACGATATTATTAACCTGTTCTAATTAGCTGAAAACATTATTTTGATAAAAAAAAACTGAATTTAGTACTAGTAACAATATACTTTAATATCTCTATAATAGTTAAGATTATTAACATGTGATAATATTTTTTTATAAAATTAATTTTTACATGTTACATGAAATTGAAATAAGATTATCATATCCGTTATACTAACAATATAACAAATTAATACGTAGATCTGTCCTGTATATTTCACCATGTTCGTACCCAATGAAATCTTGAAATTGAGGCAATCTACAACTATTGTAATTTTTAATTACAAATAACGTTTCAATATAGTTTTTTTGGGTTTATTTAGTTGTCCGGTTTAGAATTTTTCAAAATAGTTTATTTATTCATTCTGGTTTCAAGTAGGTATAATTTTGTTTTTACAAAAGTCAAATAAATTTTACAAGTTTGAATTTAATCGCATAACTTCTCAATCATTTTAATAATTTTTCTAGGTTTGCCTGATGAGATTTCGAAAATCTAAACATAAAGTTATATAACAGTGTGTCGCAAGCTATATCATTCATGAAAATAGTCTTTGAACAATATTAGCTGTATTCTTTTTAACTGAGTCAAAGTGAGAAAAAGATAAGGTAAAAAGAACAACGAAAATTTATTTTGAAATAAATTTTTGAATTTAATAATTTTGAAATTTGGTAGAACTAACCAAATTGTTTTTTGTATTATTGTATAATGTCAACATAAACTTCAAAAAGACGAATTAAAAATTTAAGGTGCAGTAGATATTAAAATGATTGCAGTAAGTGACAAGTTTAATTCAAATCAACCAATTCAGGCCATTTCCCAATTTGTCTCAGTTGTAACACTTCAAAACAGCAAGATCGGTTTGGGTATGGAAAAGGATAATTTTGTTACGTAAAAATCAGTTTGACACGGCACAGTACTTATGTCAAAACGGTAAAAAAAACAACCTTTCAACTGAGTAACTAAGTATCTCAGTACAATCTCACTTAAAATAGATAAAAAGAGAGCAGCCATTATGTACGTTATGAATTAAATCTTATTTCAATTTCATGTAACATGTAAAAATTAATTTTATAAATAAATATAATATCCCTTAACTGATTAAAATATTTACTATAGTTAGTTAGATCGGCACGGCTGCTGGTGTTGTTGGGTTATAACTACTTGAAGCCAAAATGAATAAATAATTTTTCCAGGTTTGCCTGATGAGATTCTGAAAATCAAAACATACGGTTATATAACAGGGTGTCGCAAGCTATATCATTTATTTAAATAGTTATTGAACAATTTTATGTAAGTTATTAATTAAATTATTCTTCAATTTCATGTGACATGTAAAAATTAATTTTATAAAAAATAAATAATTTTTCTCCGAACATAGAACTTTGGAAAATCATTGCATCTATTCATTATATTATCGTAGGAGTAAATTAAAATATGAACATTAATTTAATGAGGTAGGCTAAAAATTGTATAACATCACATTAATATTCAGGAAAAGCTCATGTATCCACAATAAGTGACAATTTGGTACGTTACAAGTATGTTTTAAAAATTCGGTGATTTTGAATCAAAATTAGCAAAATAAAATTTACCGTAAGTAAATTACCGTCATAAATTAAGATTCAACATTGCCCTGCACTGCAGTTTGATTCCTTATAGAAATTTAAAAAATTAATTTCAAGTTTTACCATGTTTTTAGAACTGGGTGGTTGAAATTGAATTAATAAATAATTTCAAATAAAGAGTAGTAATTGCAGTATGCAATGTAAGGAAGAACTTTACCAAAACTTCACAAAATGTAGTAATATATTATTATAAAGTAAAAATGTTAAAGATGTTTTTATTTATTTTAGTTTATTTAGACCACTTACCTGTTTTGCCAAATAAATATAGGGTACTTCAACAATTCAACATAATATAAAATTATTCATTACAAATATTGCAATAGTATATTAAACAACAAGTTTAGAAAAGTAAAGTTTTACTAAACGAATATAGCTTTTAAGTATGAGCGAGCACAGCGAGCGAGTAACTTAAAAGCTATATGAGTTTAGTAAAGCTACTTTTCTTACGAGGTTTGTTTATACAATTTTTTCGTATTTTGTGAAAATCTAATCTAAAATATGAATTTAGACGTTTATGAGTAAATTTTTTTGCGCGCGATCGGTCTAAATTTTTTCGTATGCCTTCTTACCGATAATTCACGGGGGGTGAGTACGAGGCGAGGGGGGCGAATTTTTTACTCAGTTTTTCGATATCTAGCGCCGTTTTTGAGTTATTGCTAATTCAAAAAGTTTCTAAATAGATATTTGTGTAAAATTTTCGTAATCTAGTAACCAGACACGGCGGCTTTATTTTTTTACATAACAACAGTTAATTTTTATTTTTTGATTCGAATTTTGTGTAAGTTACATAATATTAATTATAAAAGTGAGATTGTTAAGCTTTCTAGTTTGAATAATAATTTTGTACTTTTAATATACATAAATGTATAACAATGATTACAATATTTAAATAATCAATCTTCTATCCAATAGTTTTTTATTGACAGTGACATTACTTTGCAGTAAAGTGACATATCTATGTGCTAAAGTGCCACTTTATTAAATGATTTTGAATTTAATAAAACAGCACATTATTAGTCAAAATGCGAAAAAATCTATTTAAAATACAATTTTGATTGATTTGGCGATTGTTCTAATTTTTATATTTATTTTGTATTTTAATTTTTAATAAAAAATTAAAAGTTTCTCTTCAAAAAGAACAAAAGCTTTAAAGGAAAATATAAATGTTGACATTTTTAAAACATTTGATTATTATAAAGATAATATTTTCAGAAACTGAAATTTATTCAGTATTATTTTTGTTAAATTTCTTTGCTAGCGCATAAGAGATATATCCATTACAATAAAAAGCTCTTCATCCACCAAGTGCAAGACATAACAATTGGAAGAAAACGAAAATCTAGAAGACCTTCAAAAGCAATAGTTCCTTAATTTATGCAATAGTATTTATTATATTGTTAAATATTATAAATATTATATTAATGTTCCATTTTATTTTTAAATGATGCCTATCTTTTTATTTTTTAAATAATAATATTACGTTGACAATTATATGTAAAAACCAAGTAACAAATATTAATTTTTATGGCAAATGATAAAATTTGTTATTTTTCTCTTATTTGCATGCAGGAATTAATAAAAAACAATTTTTTTAATATCATATAATTATTTGTATTCATGTAATGGTGTGAGTTATGAAACTAATTCTTTTTTTTTACAGAAGTCGAGGAGTAATACTATGAAAAAGTTACGGAATATGGGTGAATGTCACTAAAACTAAAAGTGACCAGCGTCAATAATTTACGAAAAGTTTGTTAGTTCATAGTTAGCTTAACTGAAAGTGTAGAATGATAAATTAAAATATTCAAAATTATCATTATAGTGGATATTTTATATCCATTAATAAAAATACAATACAATTGATATTGTTAGAAATCATCTAGTGAATTTAAATATTCATAGGTAAAAATATAATATTTTGTTAACAATTTTTGTTGTCCACAGATCCATCTTGGAATTCTGATCATCTCAGTGTATCCGACAATTCCAGGACTTAAATGGCGGTTTCCAGCTTTCTAGTAAGTCGGTTTATGCCAGTTAATTGAGAAATAGCAGGCAAAAATATAAAATCAGAAAAATTCGTTATTTTTTTATTTTATCCGCTTACTGTGGAATTCAATTTATCGAAGAAGGTAGAACGAAGTCATGTCACAGCTGCCACATTAAGAAACGTGAGCATTTCAAATATAACCTTAAAAACCATTTCGCGCCCTAATAATTATAAATTATATTATTGGGAAGTCAGATCTATCTATTATTATCTACAGATGATAAGCATGTGATAATTATTATGGCCGCGGTTTTATACTTATTTTAATTATTTTTTTTTAAAGTGTACGTATACTTAGTACTTCTTTTTTTTGATGATCGATAATAAAAAATATATGAAACAATTCAGCAAAAGATGGGTATATCAATAAAATATTACAACAGAAGAAAAGTTTTCAAATCTAATTGAAGTATAAATTTTGCAATAAATGAAAGCAATCAAATAAAATGATCACTAGTTCTTATTATGGGTTTAAAGTGCATGAGATATTCATGTAGGGATCATTGAATTGTAAAAGATTAGGGTGAAACGTCTATTCCTATTACATATGTATTTTTCACCGAATTCTATGCTTACAATACTGTTTATTTGCAAATATTTATTAATTCAAACGTACCTACCTATTTAAAATCTTTAAAATTTTAATAAATCGTTGTTTAAAATAAATTGAATGGTAACTGTGGATTTTTAATTTTCCTTTTAAAATAACCGGCTTTCTCCCGGGTTAACCATTACATATTGTCCGAAGTCTTCAAACTGAAGAGTGTTATGAATTATTCATTAAACGTTCAATAGGCTTAAATAAAACAAACATTTCTGTTTCTTAAAGAATTTGTAAAAGGTTTAAGAAAATGTAATAGTTTTTTTAGAAATTTTATGTAACCCATGATTGGTAGCTTTTTTAAATATTTAATATTCTCTTAGAATATTACATTAAAGAAATTCTAATCGTACGGCCGCTATACAATGTTACCGCTTTCTAGAAAACTTAAATTTTTTGATATTTCAGTTGCTTTTTCCATTTATCCGACAGGTTAGTACATACTACATAGGATTTTAACACACTACAATTTAATGGTTGTCGATCACTTATGCTAACCACAATGTTGGGAAAGTTTTCTTTTATTTATTCGAATGCTACATTGTCTCGGGATAGCCGCTAGTTCCAGTACAGAAAGGAAATTTAAGGTTTAAATTTAGAATATTACTCTGTGATCGCAATAAGTCAATAAGCATGCAGCTACTTATTCGTAGTTATACAAATAAATAATAAATAAATTCATTTGTTAATGTATGTATAGCTACCAATACTTCTTAACCGTTCAACTGTAAGTAATTTAGTACTTTAATTAATATTTACCAAGAAAGTTTTACGTAAACAATAAAATTAAAACAAACTGTTCAAACGTTTCCTATAAAATCTAATTTATTATATTGGAAACTAAAAACAAACAATTACTAACAAGATCAACAATATGTAACCACAGTAAAGTTGCCTTTATAAATTCAATAACGCCATCAAGTTTTGAATTATGAAACAACATTATTACAAAATTCAAATACTTATCGAGCATTGTTTAATATCGAATATAGGAAAAGAAATAAATAATATTACTGCTTGGGGCAAAAGGTGGTTGTAGCAATCAAAAATCATGATCGTAATTTCCCACAGGTAGACCGAATCAAACGTCGAATGTCGCATCAGCGTCAACCGCAGGCGTCTCCCCACCATCGTTCTTTCTTGTGGTGTATTCTCGACGTTCGGCGTCGAGACGCCACATGGTGTACGGATCTTGTCGCGGTGTGATACCAAGAGTCATGTGATACGCGCCGTTTTACGTTTACAAAAATACTAATGGATTACAAAAATTAATTCATTGTAAGTAGGTATTTTATTTCCTTTAAATTTTTTAATGCTAATGCGCTTACATTCCGACCATACAAAAATATTAATTTAAAATAATTTATACTTACGCAAATTAAAAGGTCATTAAAGAAAATTAGTTTTATATTTGATTATTTTAACACACCTCGAGTTCAAATTATTGTTGGTTTAAATTTTTAGAATACTTCAGGATAAATTAAAATACTTAGGTAACTTTAGCTAACAAACGGAAGTAAAGAATAAGTAATCTTTAAATGTATGGCTTTAAAATTTTATTTCGTTGCTACACAATAAATTATTATTTCGATTTATTTAATGAGATTGCCAATCGTACATTTATTAATAATAAAAAAAATGAATTTACCTTAATAAATCTTGGATGTGAAAAAATATATATTAAGAGGTCCCATAAAAATTTAGGAAGTTCTCACTCTTAAACTAAACCATAAATAAGTGGTGATGAGACATCGAAATGTATGTTTGCTGCAGTTGCTACGTTCCAAAAAGGAAATGAAGCTCTTCCAATGTCGGATTTAGATATTGTAGGGGCGATTCTTGATTGCTTTTCTAGAGTTTTTTTATTGCCAGAAGGTTAAGTCCGGCGAATTTTTACGTTAAACTCAAGGAGTACTTGTTTGATGTTTAACAAGATTAACAAAAATTTAAAAATATTATACGTTATTTTTAGGAAATAAAATCAAGTTTGAATATTATTTTTTATCATATTTCCAGGATTGAAAAAATGATATTATACAACTGAAGTAGATTATTGTCACTTTGCATTAAATTAAAAAATAAACAAATTACTTTGTTTTACCGTTTTAAAAATACGGTTACTCTGAAAATTTAATTTAAAATTTTTTTATAAAACCACCAATAAAAAATATATTAAAATAACGTAATTTTTGTAGATCTCTAAACCTATTTGAAATTATAAAAATTTTGCTCATAACTTTCATCAACATTAATGTTAATTATTAACGTTCGTTAAAAATATTTTTAATTATTATAGCTATAATACGTAGGTATGTATTTATATAACGGTCGCGGTCGGTTTGAAATACAATTTTAAGAATTTTTAATCTTGTAGTAATTAAATATAAGATACAATAAAATTCTATATTAATCCCGTCGGATTAAACAAATTCGTATAAATAAAATTTAATTAATATCCACATTAATTCTTTACTTCTGCTACAGCTTTAGATTGCATTCCTCGTTTTTGTTAATTTTTCTCTTGTGAGGACATACATTGCTATCTATAGTAAAGATTAAATATTGTTTAAATACCTTTTATCGTTTATTTAACTAAATGTAATAAAATGTGTAAATTAATATTTTAATATGTAATTAGTAGATATTACATTAAAAGTTAAGAACTAACAAGCTAAGATCGAATTTCAAAATAAAATTATTTAATATAAAAATTAAATGCAGACAAACTAATTGAAATTATCAGTTTTAACTTAGTAATTCTCGCATTAAGTTTTAAAGCTAGATTAAAATTGATTATGAAGTTGTTGTAAGCAACAAAATTTGAAATTCATTATTTTCATAAGCCTTAAACAATATAAGCTTGCTTTGGGGATTTTTATAGTAAAACATTTGATCTTTATTTATTTGGCGTGTTAATTTTGTACTTAAGTACTTGACTTAAACTGTTTGAGTATAGTGGTTAATGTGTTAACTGCTAATGCTGATTGGAGCACGGTAGGGATAACATTATTTTAAAAATTTAGACAAGGATAAACCACCCTGTTAATTCGTCATGAGAAACTTTTCTATGGTTTTGGGCTTAGGTTTATATTCGGTAGGTTGATTGTTGTTAACAAAAAATAGTAGTTTGTACAACTAGTGATTAAAATAGATTTTGTGTCTTAACATTTATTTGTAATATTACATCATAAAACAACGTAAATTGTACATTATTATATACAATAACAAATTATTAAGTCATTGCTTTGAACAATAAAAATAAATAAATTCACAATAGTTTTTAATGCACTTTATAAATAAGTTTTTAAATAACATTATACATTATTTTCGTACGAAGTATATCATATACAAGGTAAAGTTGTATATGGTTCTATTTAATAGTATCTGTGAATAGTAAACTGCTATTGGATAAAAGTAAAGTTTGTATGCCCGATATACATACATAGCTTGTGCTCGTGGCTAGAAATCAAACATTTCACTTAAAATTTGTACTCGTGAACTCGAAATTAGTAATTAGTGATTATTCAATTATCAATCAATATTATTACTGCTGCTTGCTTTTCTAAAAAGGAAGGATTAAGGCTATTAACTATAGGAAATATAAAGGTTCTTATTGTAGAACCAGACGCATAATTACAAATGCATACAGGCAAAATCGTTTAATCTATTAAATAATTAAATAAACATAGTTTATTTAATTAATGCCCATTTACACCAGAAGTGCAGAAGTAACTGCCGCTAGACGATTTAAGTGCAAGTAGTGTTAAACGGCATAAGATATACATACTTTTCCGGGTCAAAAACATGTTGCACTTCAAGCTACAATATTATATACTTGTAAAAATTATTATTAAGTCTTTAATTTATAAGTAAAACTCTGTTATGGACATCTACATGAGTTCATCATACTTGTACAAAAATTTTAATTTTTTTTTGAGATAGAGAAATCTATCTACTACACCCAGGAAATACAATTTTATTTTAAAAATGACCATTGGACTATCAAAGAAATAATTAAATTACGTTCATTTTTTATCAATTTTGGACAATGGAGTTTTGCGTTCTTTACATATATCCTACGTGTATTATATTTGCCAAGGTTATAAATGTTTAAATTTAATATCAATTTATTTAATTAGAAAATGTAATAATTTTGTCAACAATATAATAATTTATGACAAGGTTATTAAGCGCACCCTATAACTAAAACATTAAAAAAATATTACTACCTACTAAAAATTATAAGTAACTAGTATCGATTTCTCTTTGCTGAGCTGAGCAATCTTGGGATCATTATAAATTGTCTATTAGTAGCTGTGTAATGATTTTAATAATCATTTCACTAAGTAATAAGTTTTTTTTTATTTTAGGTCGACGAACAATGTAATTATCAGCTGCAAAGTAATCACAAAACAATAATGACTTATGCAACGCAGTAAGAAGGAGCAAGATGGTATATATAATATTTTTAAGTATTCTTCAATTGTTACTGCATACATCAGGTTAGTACAAAAAATTATTTTCTCATAATAACATGTTCGTGGTATGTATATGACTTCAGTTACTTACCCACTGTAATTTTTTAGTTAAATTTGTAATTAGTTACTAGGATATCTATAATCCCTAAGGATTAATAATGCTATTTTCATTCGCGTATGAATACTATAATGTAAATTACAAAACGACTGTATAATTTAAATTTTGGGTTTACACTTTTCTTGCTTTTATATTTTATTGCAGAAATCAATACTTAACATAGAATTCAAATTATAGTAGGTAAATTAAATTATTATTTATGTAAAAAAATTATGAAAAAGTGACGTCAAAAAATCTTGACCTTATGTTATCTAATTGTCATACTTTACAGTTTCACTTTTAGGGTAAGCAACTGCTTTACTGCAGTACCAGTGACGGACAGCACTGAAGTACTTACTGCCGCCTCATCGCTGGCAGTAAAAGCACAATGTTATTTAACTTTAAGAAGAAAATATTAGAATAAAATATTTCATGAAATGATTAGATATCTACTTAAATTAAAGTAATAAAGCTAAAATATAAAAACTAATAATAGTAATAAAATAATAGCATTGTCAGGCTTGACGTTTATGCAATTTGTTTTTGATTTTATCGATTAATAAAAGTTGGTGAATGATGTCCGACCAGAATAGTACCTACACATGATACAATTTGTAGGTATTAACATTGATGCACCAAAATAAATTTTCTAAATATGGAAATATACGAAGCATAATCTACTTCAACGGTAATAAATGAAATGGCTAATTTGAAAAATTATTGTAATATTGAAACTTATGACTGGGGACTAAACCAATATTTATTTAGATTTATTTGAGGTTGATATCACAGCAGTTTTATATATAGTGAGTCTCATAATATATTATTATTTCCGATATTTCAGCTTAAATTTCAAATAATAAATTACCTTGATTTATTTATCACATTTGTTGCTGTAATATATTTCCAATTGATTAGTGGGTAAAATTATTATTAAATATTTTTTTCTAAAAGTAAGCAAAAAATTAATTAAGCTTTCTATAATTATGTAAACAGATATAAAATGTAATAAAATGTAGAAAGGAGAATTGAGCGCTTAAGTAAATACAAATGTAATCAGAATCGACTGCATAACTAAATCAATCAATACTCTGGCTTGGAAAACAAATCAGTAGAACAAATTCAGGAAACTAATTCCAAACAACATAAATCATAAAAATGCAAAATGCTTTTGACATCTCATAAGTCACGTGTGCATACTTTAATTCAAAGCGGGAACTGTTATTAAGGTGCAATTTTATTATGGAACGCCCGAAGGTCTTAAGAATAGAATCAAGAATTTCTTACCACATTTAAAATAAATTTTCTAGACATGGTTTTCTAATAAGCATTAGCAATTTTCCATAGTCTTCTCTGACATATTTTTGGTAATAATATTTTCCAATAAAAACAATAAATTAATTGCAATAATCTATTTAGTAATTTGAAAAACTAAAATGACATCTGCATAATTAAATTCAGTCCGGTAGGCGAGTCTTATTATAATCAAGTTTGTCTGTTCAATTTTAATTCTATTAAAAAGCCATTATTCCAAAAATGATATCTTAACGCATTGCTTAATCGGAATAGGTTCTTTGGTAATTGATAATAAAAATATTGATTATTTAAATAATAGTTATTATAATTATTCGCTTATTGGGGTTAAACTTTGTCAAACATCAATGTTTCACGTATTTCATGGTTTTTGTCTATCATCAGTTGGATATAATCATATTTTAACAAGCTTTTGAATCGTCGAAACTCGCGCATTAACATTTACGTGCATTAGGGCAGGATTTAAATTAGCTCTTATTGTTCTATTACGTGACAAGTTAAATTTTTTTGTAAATCACTCTCGTAATCGGGAAAAGAAAAGTTATGCAATGCAATGTTTAACTTCTTGCATTGCATTTTTAGTTTTTAATAATCCACTTTTAGAAGTTTTTACACATCGAGATGTTAATTTAAAGTTTTAATGTAAGCAGAAATTAAATTCATTGTTATTTAGCCGACGGTTACTTACTTAGCGAATGATAATAATTTTAAATTCTATCCAAATATAGCAAAATACTAGGTACTTTATAGCAAAAAATAATTAACCGATGAACTATAGATCTATTATACCTAATTATACAGATCATTTTTATAAATTGCTGAAATAGAGTTCAAATTTTTAAAGGTCCTTTGTATAAAGTTTGAGCTACACTCTAATCTATGAAATCTGTTAAATTTGAAGGGGTGGATAAGTTAGCTTATAGACTTAGGCCCTTTGGTGGGCCGTGGGAATACGTATTCTCACCACCAAAATTGTTAAAAATAAGTCACCGGGAATACTTTTTCCCAGTAGAAATTGTACTCTCTTTAGATAGTCACGAATTACATTTTTAAATTGGTCTACATATGCAACATAATTAATTAAAATCTGGACTACGGATGTTACAGTTTCATGTTTATTCAGACAAACTTAGTATCAAGCAAATTTAAGTATTTTTGTTTGTTAGATTTTTTTGCGATTTTTGGTTTGGACATTACATTATTAACACATGTTTATAGACATAAAGAAATATTTGAACAATTATTACAATTTTCCGTAAAATACAGTAAACGTTTTAAATATTTTTTTTTAATTCAAACAAAATCTTCACTACAAATACAAAAATTATTTATCCCGTGACATAGATTTGGTTATATCTAACTAAATGGTTATAACCGAATATAACAAAATATATTAATATGTAAATTATTAACTTGTGAAATAAAATAAATTAAACAGTTTTTTATTAATAACATTATTACACTTTTTAATTTATTAAAATAATATCTAAATATTACAGAGTGTTATATAGTCGTTCTATGCAAGAACGTATTAATAGTAATTAAATTATTAATACAAAACAATAAAATGTCTTTCTAATAATTATATTATAATGCAAGTGCAACCAATAGTTTAACCCTTTTAGACCCAGTGGGTACAATTGTACACTTTAATAAAATTTGGTGTTAATGGAGGTTTGCATGATTAAATATAACTCTAGACTGATTGGCTATTTTTATTTTGTTATATAAAATATTATAATATAGTTATTTTTGTATTGTTGAGACATGAAGTGTACAATTGTACTCATTTTCCAATCGTGAGTGAGTATGCGATATCAAAAAAAAAAAAATTTTGCAACCACCTAAAAAAGTTCACTAAATTCAAATACATAATAAAAAAATTTCTTACTTCAAAAATAAAAATGCTGGACTGGAAGAGTTAAGTTGAAATTAAATACTTTATATTCAATTTCATCATGTTATTTAAATATTTGAAAAGCTAGCAATTTCTGTCAGAAGTACATATAAATGTTAAAACAAATTGAATTTTATCAAGATATTTTTAGCTATTTAGTTTTTAAAATATTTACTGATATCATAGATGTATAAATTGTACCGTTGCACAATGGACAAGGGTAATTCATTGTTCTTGTAACCACAAGATAAATAATGTGATAAAATTAAATTTTAATTCGCAGTAAGATAATTTGGGAGACTCGAGACAAGGGAGACTTGATACACAGTGTGGTATAACTTTTTAATCATATTATAATTAATAGCGTCAACTACTTTGAGCAATACAAACACCAACTTAACAGCTTAAAGTAGGCACTTCGTCTACAATAATCACATGGCTTATAGTAGATGGCACTGCTTACACTATTTTAAAAGTTATATATTTTGTGTGTTAGGTCTCTTCTTTTTTGTGTCTATTCGTTTCGGATGTTAACGATCATCATGGCAAAAATTTCTCAGGTTACTGACTTCTCTCAAGATATTCATGAGTTTATTGTGTTTTACATTATCAAACGTTTTTTAATAATCAGTGAAGCAGATGAGAGCATCTCAAGTTTTCGTCGTTCAATTCGCCCCAATCTCGTCTACTTTCAAAAACTTTTGTATCTTCATAAGCAATTTGATACGTCAGAGTGCCTGTGCGTGTCTTGTCACACAATTTTCATTTTTCAAGCTTTTTAGATTTGCCAGGAGGTTTTATAAAAACATTATTGAATTATTTGAATTATTATTATTTAAAAAATATATTGTTCTTCAATTTGATGTACCACGATCATTTTTGATCTACTGAAAATGAATTATTTAATTTTAAATTTAACAATATCTGTAATAAATTATACATCGTTTTTTTCATCACTATTGTTGAATGTAAAGCTTCCTTCTACTAAAGATGGTTTCTCTCTATTCTATCCAATTCATCAAATGCATTGTAAGGAGTGTGTGACCTACGTTTTATTTTCAGTGATGATCATCATTAACCCAGGGGAACCAACGACTGTGGTCAATATTATTTTCTCTAATTATGTTTCAAAAAGTGTCACTTTTTGACACTCAAAAGTGTGCGGAAAAGTACTACTTTTCCGCCCTAGTGCGGAAAAGTAATACTTTTCTGCGGATAATAGTGCGGAAAAGTAATACTTTTCTGCGGATAATAGTGCGGAAAAGTAATACTTTTCTGCACACTTGTGAAAGTGTGCGGGAAAGAAAGAAAAAGTTCTAATCTACTTTATTTATAATATACATTAACGGTTACATTAGAACAATTATTAAAAGTGTTAACTGCGCCGCCTCCGACATATCTGACATATTTGCTAGTATTCTAAAAACACAAATTGTATAACCATAAAAAAAACGTGGTCACTTACCTGTTTACGTTGTAATGGCTACTATCTATGACCTACCTACTGTCTATAATGGGCTACCAACCGCAAAATACAAATCTTTTTTTTTGAAAAATGAGACATATTATTGGTTCTTTTTGAAACATAATTAGAAAAAATATTGTTCGATACTCGTAGAAAACTATTTTTTTCATTCTCGGCTTCGGCTTACAATCTCGGCCTTCGGCCTCGATCGTCAACCTCCCTTGAATGGAAAAATGTTAGTTTTCCTAACTTGTATCGAAAATATCTATTTATCTATTTCGGTGCTGGGATAGATGCCCACAGAAGCATACAGAAACAATTTTTTAAACTTATTGAATAATTTTATTAAATATATTATGAAGTTATTATTATCAATAACTATTAAAAATATTTTATTCAATAAAATTAACATTGATACATAATATATTATTGGTCGTTGACCGCAGGCTTTTGGGCTATCTCGCTAATTTTCAGTTAGTCAATATTATGACGTCTATTTTTCTCTGTGAGTTATTCTTTTTTTCTTTTTTTTTGGCAGTTACAACTATTCATTGAAAAGATTCGCAATATAATCTCATTTCTGAAGAAATTATTTATATAATATAGTAATATTAATATCATTTTATATCATTTTGTATAATTATCCCTACAAGAACTACTACAAGCTATAATAACTTACATATATTAATAATAATTATTGACAAAATGAAACTCTTTCAAACAAGGCCGTATTTAGACTAAATTTGGGGGGGGGGAGGTTTAAAAAATTACAAAATAAGTAGCTAATTTATTAAAATACAAAAGAAGTTTTTCTAAATTTAAATTTTGTTATATTAATTTTTGAAATGTAATGTTTGGAGAAAAGTGAGTAGAGGGAGGTTTTTTTTGCCAAGATGGCGGAAACGACAGAGGCCTATATTTTGCTCCGCTGATTTTTTGAGTATAATTTTGTGCAAGTATTTTTGCAATTAAGATTTTATTTTTCAGTATTGTTATTAGAAAATTTTGTTTGAAAGTATTTTGTCAAAAGTTACCGAAAAAAAATTGAAATTTTGTGAAAAAATTGTTTTTATTTAATTTATTAAAATAATTATTTTTTTTTGCGCAATTTTTATTTATTTGAGTTTGATATTCAGAGAAAATTTCGATTTTTAAAACTCTATTTAATGGTTGAAAATAATTTGTCGAAAAAGCGACAAATTTACATTACAGGTTAACTTCTGGGAGGGGGGGTGTCGTTCTTGCCGATAAAATTTTGTTTATACCATTTCAAAAGTTTTGTTTACTACGATATTTTTAATAAGTTTAAACTTATTCATATTTTAATTTTAAACTTTCATGTAGAAAACCGTTTTTAAATAAAATTTTAAATTTTAAAATTAAAAATTAAAATATAAAACAATTTATGGGTTTACAATGCCCACTCTAATTTATTGCGGAAGTGTTATTTTAAGCTATGCTGGCCATGATGGTCATAAAACTTATGTTCCCTTTAAAATTTTTGGTTCAAACAATTTATTGCAATTTAAAATTTTTACCATAATAGTAAGAATTAAGATAAAATACCTATTTCATTTATTTCAATATAATTATTTTTCAAAAAATCGAAAATTAATGAATAAGAGTAGTAACTAACAATTAATTAAGTGGTCCGCAGACTTTTACACAGTACTGTAAATATTTAGGGTATTTTTATATTCTTCATCTTCGGTTTTTATTTTTTTGCAATTTAGTAGTAAGTGTATTTAATCCAGTCTTGCCAAGCGCCGGATTATAATACGAATTTCCGATTTTTTAATTTGGAATTTAATTTATTAGAAATATCTCTTTAGTTTTAATTTTTATTTAAACACTTCAAGTTTAATGTTTTTGTTATAGTTGTAAAAATTGTTTTAGTTTTTTCTGTTTTTTTTTACGATGGCAGTCGAACTTTTAGTACTTTATTAATTGATAAATAATTTCGGGAGGGGGGTAACTCCTACCCCCCTTACTACTCCTTAAATACGGCCCTGCTTTCAAACGATAAAGCTGGTATTCTGATAAGCCAAAAAAAAAAGACGTTTATTTTATATACTGTCGTGTTACAAATGATTTTTAGCCACCCTGTAACTTAATTGAGATTTTTGCAAGTTTTTTATTTGAAAGTTTGTAATTTGAAAATTTGGATTTAGCTTCGATAAATTTTAAGATTTTTGTGCGAATAGTTTTGCAATTGATTATTTTTGAGTAATATTAATTTGAAGTGGTAGAATATTTTGGTAGAATTTGACGCCGCTGGAAATTTTTGATTTTGTGAGCTATTTTTGGATATTTTAAATTAAAACTGATTTTTGGATGAGTAATTTTTATTATTGGAAATTGTTTAATTGGATTTTAGAGAGAATTAAAAACTATAAATTTGAGAATTTGAATTGAAATTAAAATTTTAAAACTGATATCGCTTCAAGGTGATAATTAGAAATCGTAAGTTCAAACTTCGAGCAAAGCATAAAATTTTAAAATAATGAGATTGCAAGTTTGTGGAATCGAACTTGATTTTTCTTTTACCGAGAAAACGAGCAAGTAAAATAAAAGTGGACCCGACCCTTGAAGAAGCCCGATTGCTTCCGCACACCAGAGTTACTCAGGGCAAAGAAGTATTTTGGTGTTTCCGGAATTTTTACTGGAACACCACTATAATAAATATAATATAGTATGTATATACTTTATTTTTATAGTATCATGGAATTTAAGCTGATGTTCTAAAAATACTAAAATGATTATATTAATAAATTTATTTTTAAATTTTTGTGTTTTATGTACCCAAATTATTTTATTTTTTGGTTTTTTACTTTTTTCGAGTTAGGATTGGTGAATTTTTTGTACCTGCACCCTATTTAGTTGTGACATTGTTAATAAATTCTACAAAGAAAATAAATGTAGAAGTTTCCGATTAATGAAAATAATCTTAGCGCATAAATTTCGCGTACAGAACCATGGTCCTCTGCTGTTGCCGAGGGTTATATTTTCGCCATTTAGAATAAAGATATTTCATTTGATCGTGACGCTCCTTTGTAGGTTTTTTTTTTTAATTATGTATATTTGAGGTCAATTACTTACTTCTTTATGTCATTTCAATAAGATATTTTATATTGATAATGCATGTTTGAGAAGATTGAGATAACAGCCACACATTAAAATTTTGAAAACTCCAAAATGGTCTGGTTGAGTATTTGTCCTCAAATACATTATAAGAGGACTTTTTTTATTGAAATAAAATCGATTTTAAATGCACTCAAGTTTGGTTTTCACTGGGTAATAAAGCTGGATTCAAGGCATATTTTGAAAAGTTGCTCAAGCAACGCTTTTGAAATTTTCCGTGCCCTTGCTTTTCAAGTTATTACCGCCGCAACCAAACATTCATTTAAAAACAAGCTTATCCGGTAGAAAATTGACCTCTTAAGTATTTATCTAAGAAAATGTTTATTTAATATCTGAAATAAATATTTTATTTTGTAAATACTGAACTCAAAATAGAAATAAATGGAAGATATTTTAGTAGTTTCGTAATCGACGGAAATAATATCAATAATGTTATTAATTTCTTCGACACCATCTTGATGATGACGTTGTATCACGCACCAGAATATCAGAAAGTGACATTTTAAATATTCATGTAAAGAGATCGTTTTCATATTAAAAGTTTGGATTTAACGTCAAAGCTTTGTGGGTTCTATATTTCCTAAAGGTAAATTAAGAAAAATTGATTTAGTTTGACGTGTCTCACGTACATATTATTCAGCTTAGTGAAAGAAATACGAGAACACACCGGAAGCCAAGCACGTGAACCCAAATAAAAAATATTTACACCGAAAATATGATGTAAAAACATAACAGGTGTTGTCGTGTTTTCGAAACAAAACATAAAATCGTACATGGAAGAAGCAACAATACCAAACAATTAATAATATTATATCATTTTTCCAATGAAGCCTGACATCGATGTTTCATTACTTTAGAAAAACTAACTTATTGTATATTTCTTAAAACTGTTTAAAAAATATTACGAAGGAAAGAAAACATATTTGACCATTACGACCTTTTGCTAACACAATGACAGTAATAGTGCTAGTGGTAATTTTACGTAGTTACATGGCTATTACTTTCGTGATTTACGGTAACCAACGGTCAGCCAAGCAGTTTTCCATTTCCTTTAGATGAACAAAGAAATGTATTTTTTACAATGTCATAAAAATGATATTCTGTCACAAGTATTAAGTTTTAACGGTTATAATAAAATTGCTATTACTGTTGTTACTTTATGTTTAGATTTAAACTTCATAGAAGATAGAAAGATTAATATTATACTGGTTGTGCGGTAATCAATGTAAATCAATTTTTATTATTTGTAGGCTAAAACATCAAACGGGAGAAGTATAGAGGTATTGATTTTGAAAATTTGATTATATTTACCGAGCAATTGCTCGGATAAGTCGTCAACCTTAATTGTAGCAAATTTGTTTACTTAAATAATAATAATTATAATAAATTATTTGCAAGTGTCGAACACGTAAATGTAGATGCCTGAAACGGTAAATTCGATAAATTTATTTGAAAATGCCGCAATAAACATTGTTACTTGCAATACGTACCTGCAGTATCGAAAAACGATTTTAAAAGGATAATTCATTATCAGTAGCGGAAGATCGGGTCGGTTCAGGACATAGGTCTTGCGCGGGTCACACTTCAACTGTCCGGATTAACTTCACCTGATTCGATATCTCCACAATTTGTTGTTACGGAAGCTGCTAGAAGACGAACGCAGATAGATGACGATCATTTGTAATGTAATGACGGGAGGCTCTACGTGCTAACCGGTGATTTACTCACATCATTCGCTCTGGTTTTTCACATTCCTTTTTGCTTGCTAGTAACTTCGTTTATTGAGACGTAAAATTATTTATAACCATTTCTTAGGCGAGATAATTCCATCAGGATTATAATTGAAAAATTAAATAAAAATTATACAAATCAAATTTTATAAACCGATTGTTTTATCTAAGAATTAATTTATGGTAAACAATTAAATGCGGGTATCAACCCAGGTATTCTACCTACTTAATTATAACATTTAGTTGCTCGATAGTCTATAGGTTTTATTTTTATTCGAATATTATCAACCAACATAACCAACCAAGAGAATTCGTCAGACCGTCACATATGTAATGACGGATATTCCTATATTATGTTAACTGATAAACTTATAATAGCACCTACAGGTGTCAATATGGTGTCAAGAGTTCTTAGCTAAAATGATAACTTGTGCTGTGAATTTGAATTAGAATATTTCCCTACATGTGTTTGCAAGTAGAAAATTCATAAAAAACTATGCTACTTATTTCAGTTGAACTGGAAGCAGAATACCATTTTTTAATTATAAATTGGAGGCTGCGTGTTTGCGTGATATGCTGTAGAATAGATGGATTCATTTTTATTTTAAATTTTCACCATTGTTTTTATAATGTCTGCGTTAATTCAAGTGTTCAGATACCTTCCATTATAAGTTGGTAGCTAGTAATAAGATTAGCTTCTTTGATTAATCGAGTAGATACATATTTACACTTTGCTAATCTGTGTTTCTATTCTTGTAACTTGGTAATTTTAGATTAAATTTTCAAGTTTGGTTAAATAAACTTGAATAACCCTTATTAAATAATATTGAAGTAAATATTTGTGGGAAACCTAATATTATCAAACGCTATTTTTAAACAATCCTCTGATGACATTCGTATAGAATGAAGTGGTATTAATCCTATATCTTTGCTCTGGAAACGTCAATGTGTTCGTTTATACTAGGATTATTTTAAGGTTTTCACTTGAAACGTGTGCTGAACCCAATCTACAAGGATATAAATATAAAACAAGCAGAAAAATAATTTTTATCTGAACTCAGGTATATGAAATCCGTACCTGCAAAGCACGATAAAAGCAATACATTCTCAGTTTTTAATTTTTTACACAATAACTACCCACAAGTGTTTACATAATTAATTTTTGTAATTATTATCTCGCGTTTAATTACTCAGAAACTTTTTTGTTTTTAAATTAACGACAACAAGGGTAGATATAGTTAGTGGTTGGCGAAGGTAAGATTGTTCCCAAGAGTGTTATCGTAATGTTAGGAAGAAGACGAAAAAAAATATAAAAAGACTTGAAAGGAGGTCATCTTATATAAGTAAAAAAGGAGTAGGTAACTAAACAAACAACTTTTGCTCTGTATCTGAAAAACGGCACAGGTATCTTATATTTTCCAAAAGTTACGCGACCACAACAAACTTTTAATTGCATATTTTTTATCAAAATTTAAATTTCTAATGGTTAATTAAAATTATTTAAAAATGTTCTTTCTTTTATAACAATTAAATATTTTAGTAATCCCACTACTAAACGGAATCAAGCAATATTTAATATTATTTTAATGGTGAACTTTTTAATATTGAATAGAAATTTATATTATAAGTACTTATAGTATTATAATTCTGCCAATACATTACCTAAAATAAAGATTTTGTTATTCTAAGCTTTTGAGAAAGCTTATATATAATAAATAATATTTATTTAAAGAAAAAGCAAAACGTAACAACTAAATTATTATTTTACAAATATTGAAAGTGAAAGATTGAAAAATAGTAAACGTAAACATTTTATGTTGATTTTGAAATAATTAAATGTTGAATTTTAATTGGAATAAAATGATTTTTATTTTCTATCATTGTCTCTCGTGAGGATTTATTTTCGATGTTATGGTAACAGTATGAAATTATTTTTAGAAAGAGATAAGTTTTATAAAATCAAACATGGAAGCTTGTTTAGCAATCCCGTAATAATATTGCTTCTGTTTGATAACGTCCGAATCAAACATTCAATTTAGTTTGTAATATAAAAACCACAGACAGGAATTTGAATGAAATTTGTAATCGGTTATGAATTCATATTGAATGAAAATATTTGAACGTTGTCACCACAAACAACAGATTAATTGAAATGTGATTGTATTTGCAACTGCTTTATATTTCGTTTCAATGACAAATTACAAAACTTTTGAAAATCCATTATTTTCTAGCATTTTTCATTAAATTTAGTTTTTATAAAATTAGAATTATTATAATAAAATTTAATTCAAATATTTCTTTTAAAAACAATAATATTATAATGCATTTTGTGGACATCCAGCAGGTTTAAATTTTTTATATTTTAGCATTATAATTCGTCATTTGTACCTTATCTAACATTAAAAAAATAAGAGCGCCATCCTTTTTGAAAATGGTAAAATCGATTACACAACTATATCTTGTACCTACTTAAAAGCGCCGCACAATACAAAATCAACTTATCTTAATTAAAACAAATATTTACTGTTTCACTTTATATTTAATCACTTTTGCGGAAAATCATGTAATATAATTTTGATTAAATCACAAAAATGTTGGCACACCAAATGCAGTTTATAACGATAAAAACCAAATTAAACTAGACGGCAGATACCATGTAATTTACACAGTTAAGCAGAAAACAAACCAACTAAATAAGCTAAAACCGAAGCAGTCTGTTGTTTTACAATTCCAACTTAGAAATAACCATGAAAAAATATGTCAAATGAGAACAGTTTTAAACTACAAAAAGATGATATTTCAAGAAAAACAAAGAAAATTTTAAATGAGAAACGAACTAAGTTAAATTTTGAAGTCGAAATTGTTGAATAACGGGGTTTTAACAATATGTTAACTGTTATTCGTTGGCTAGTGTGGATCGGTAGAAGAGTGTGTCTTTGGTAATTTTTCATATATACCTTGAATGTATTATAAAATAAACCCACTGAACCTAAAGATTAATGTGGAATCATGTGGTGCGTCTAAAGATCTACTGTCTGTGATAATATGGCTATGACTTGCGGCGCGGAGGCCGCAAATGTAACGATACATAATAAATGCTTGTGTATGTAAAACATACCATCATAGCAGTTTTTGATTATTTACAAGTCCAAATCTATCCAAAGATTTGAAATCCAAATAAAAACCACCATGATGATAGGTACCATGGTTCTGTTTTTATTATACAATGTCTTCAAGGTAGACATTCAGTCATCCATAGATTATAATAGCGAATCGTATCGCGTCTTTTGTTATGATGTATTATTATTATAAATATAATTAGTTATAATTACTTACAGTATTTGTATATTTTACCAATACTAAATAAATTACCTTAATATTTCTATTTATTACATCTACATTACATATACACACATTCACACACAACAGAATAAAACTGTTCGTTTTATAATCGAAGTATAATATAATACCATTATAGGTATATAACAATACATACTTAATAGTTTAGCTTACATATCATTATTGCTTTAGATCACATAATGAAATTAATTTTGAAAATGATTTTAGGCATTTATGCTTACAGACTTTTGAACTACCGTATTCTGTAGATACTCTTTCAAACAACTGGGGTTTTATATCTACAATAATGAGAGTTATAATGACTTCTTATATCTTAAGAGGTTAGGTGCACTCAGGAGTGCAAAAAAAAATCGATAGTTTAATAGTTAATTTGGGGCCTGATCGAAGCTTTTTGATTTTTTTTTTTAAATAAACAAAATAGCGTCCTCTGATAGCATAACTCGTTTATTTTCAAAGACAACAGTACTAGTTTATTGCTTATAAAATATAGAAGTATTAATAATAAAAACAAATCCTTCGATCAGGCCCTAAATTAACTATTAAACTAACAATTTTTTTGTATGGTTGATTTTAGATGAACCAGTAAAATGTTATGGTGATCACCGCAAAACACAACTTGTGCGATGGGGTCCAACAAACATGGCGATAACTTGGCCTACAATAAATATTTTCTTGTTTTAATTTTTGTCAAATAAAGTTAAAACATAATATAATACTTATTAATATTTGTTTTATAAATAAAATAAACTACTCTCAAGAAAAATTATTTAAAATACTCATCTTTTCACGCCTCCTGAGTGCACCTAATCCGTTAATCGTTGCTCGTGAATTAGTATAAACCAAATAAGTTTAGATTTGAAATTTCAAGGAGGGACTAATGATTCGACTACGAGGTTTTTGGGTCTCGTTTTCGGTGGTATTTTGCATAATCTCAAAGTAATCTAGAAGCATAACTGTGTGGTACTTGAATACTCAAGACCATACTCTAAGTACTTTCAGTGTAGTCGGTACTTAGTGTAAAGTTTTTTATTTTAATTGTATCTGTATTTTACTTAGAGACAATGCGCAATGCTTAAAATCAACATGCGAGGACGCGGTATCCGCGGTTTGCTTCTTGATCATGACCACGCTACGCTGCACTGCTGTGATCTAAATAAGCCCAATATCGCTCTATGGGCTATGGAACGTCCACGGTAGTGGTTTGTTATGAACGCTGGTTGAGTAATGAGCGGGAGTTCCGTGTTTAAATGGCGAACGCACGGAATATCTTAGCTCGGCATTCTTTCGAGTATCAACACTCCGTGATGGAGTGCACAATAAACTTAAGCTTTAGTGCAGTGAAGTCAATACCACAGCCCATTACAATAATAAAATAATTTACTTAGAGACGGCCATTGTCTTCGTTTGTTTGCTGAATAACTGCTGGCATTAAGGTACTCCGATTGAATCTAAACTTTTTTTATGATTGTCTTAGTGCTTCGGAGTTGATGGCTTGTCTTCATCAACAACAAAAACCAGAGTTACTGGCACATCTGAGACAAGCCTAGTAAGCTACCCTGGATGTAAAACAATATGTTCACATCACTAATAGTAGCTTAGGAACATCACTGAGATTGCTGTTAGTAAAACAGGTTGCAAACGTAATGAAAACACACGACAATTTCGAAGAACATTATTGGATTACTAACCATAAATTGTTTATTAGATTATCGTAAATGATGTTCTCTGTTCTTCTATTGTCGCACCACCTGTTGACAACGTTCTGGTTTCTTCAGAAAAGTACTCGGTACTTAGTACTATGAGTACTACGTAATATGAACTATTAATGGCGTTTTATTTAAAACAAATAAAAAAATAGGGTTTTATAGGATTAGATATAAATATCTACGCACAATTATAGTCTGGCGGTTAGAGTATTAAATTGCTATGTCGTATTTGTGGTTGCCTACTCCGACCAAGTGTAAAGGAATTTTTCTGTTCTCTTACAAGCTACTGACGACATATTTAATGCATTACATATTCTTTAATAATTGCTATGTAAATATTCTTTACGCGGTTTGAGCCCGCTTTAAGCTGTAGGTCTCTATAGACATAAATAATTAGAAAACTTCAGGGTTCATTATTAGAGAAACTAGTTGTAACAAACTAATGTAAACTACTTTGTTTTCCTCTGTATTATACTGAATATAAAAGAAATATCATGGTAACCTCGACTGTTTCTCTGTAAAATCTGTGCTGAAGTGATTTCTAAATTGATAGTAACGTTGACGAATTATGATTTTCTCAGGAGGCATGAAAACCATTGTAAGCAAAGTACGTAATCGAGTTTTTAAAAAACACAAGAAATAGAAGATATTTATGGTCCGAGCTCGCACATCATGAATTAAAGTTAATTCCCAAACCGAATGTTAAATTAGGACTTCGATAAATTGTTCTTTTATCGCTGCTGAGTGTTTTATCTATAACCAGCAAATAAATAAACACACATCGTCTATATATTTTTCAACATTATGATGCTTGTTTGATGTATGATGAGTTTTTCGAGTTCGAAAAGCTAACCCGCAACTAAAATATTATAGATTGGGGCTAATAAAATAAATTTAAATATTTTTCAGTTGGTTAATCCAGTATGCAAATTTTGCAAAATTATTTACGTACTGAGAAAATAGCACTTTTAACCTAAACGGCTTATTTAAATTTTTCGGATAAGAAAATCAGAATACAGGCAGTAATTTTTCAAAGAATATATTTTAAAATGAAGGTTTTTAATCGGGACAGACTAAATAAAATTATATAAAATAAAATTTCTAATTTATTATTGTTTCTTTTAGAAATATTTCTCTGTTATTTTGAATATTATTTTTGCATTAATCTACTGTTTTTTCTACTTGACAAATTTTATTAAAATATGTTTTCTGGGAATAAAAAACAAGTAAAATTTTAAAATTCATATAAAATATTTATTGCACCTTAAGAAAAGCCTCTTAAGTTTTATGCAATTCGGTGGTAGGACGAATTCGGGTAGGTAAATAATTTAGGAAAGAGTATTAATAAACATAATATTTTGATTAGTTATAAAGGAATGAACGACGATTATAGAATAAAATTTTTGAAGTAAAAACAATGTAACAAACGAGCCCAACACCTGATACATAATGCACACGTTTTAAGGAGCTTTATAGGAGCATATTGTTGAGCATTTATGACTTGCTGTTTAGTACCTTCCTTGGGGAAATGGAGCTAAACGATAAAACGCCGTTGGTAACGTACCTACGCTACAAACTTAATTTACATTGACTAACCTACCTTTAAATTTTATACATAAAATGTAAGATTGTTTTAAATGCATTATATCTCTTACTGCTTTTAAAATAACTTAAACAGAATAAATCGTTTTCGGTATTTACGACGTAACAAAATTAATGCCTTAATATTAACTTGTTGCGATTAAGGCTGCATGGGTATGAGGGCATGAAACGAAGCGTGTATTAAAACTTTGCCTTATAAAAAGAAATGTTTACCTCATTTTACAAATCTTTTTTGAATGAAACTTTTTATATAGTTAGGTACGCAATACAATAAAAACATTTGCTTCCATAAAAAAAATGTTTAGGGATTGAATTTAAATTAATTTGCGCTATTTCCGTTGTAAAATAATCAATTTTTGGTATGCTCGGCATTCAAACGATTTTCAAGCAATGCAGATTATGTCAATCTACCTTCAATAGCATTTTTAATCTTTTTTAGTTTAATCTAGTCAACATTCGTTTTGTTTTATTTGATAAAACATTTCTGATATTGTGCTATTTTGACAGCAACGTGTGTGATTCTTTTAAAGCTGTTACAACTACGTCTTTTTTCTTTATGGCTGCCTGACAGACACTTGTAAAAGTTGAATATATTACATTCGCGTTATATTACAAAACATTTTTTATTAAATTCTGATTATATATTATATCAAATCGGTCAATCAAATCATAAATAACCACAATCAGCAAAAATGCTGTACAAAATACGCAAACACGAGGTGAAAGAAAATTTCGTAAATAATTGAGTATCTCATCTATAATATAATTTTAATTTATTACCAAATCAGATTTCTAAAAACGAAGAAATATATATGTATTTAACTTTAATACCCGGTTAATAATAAAACACAAAAAACAATATTTAATGCCTTCTTATATTAGTTTACCAAATGCATCAAAATACATATTACATAAATTTTCAGCATATAACTACATAGACATTATAAACAGTTAAGAGGATAAGAAATTTCAGGTGCACGGTTATTTATTTCATAGCGTAAAATTAGGAAAGCTTAACTTGATTTTAGATTTAGTACCAAGATATAATATTAATAACATAAACACGAAACCTAATACAAAAGTTAATTATATTTTTTATAGTGTAAGTAGTGATTTAATTTTAATTTACTTTAGTAGCAAAATTTTTAATTAATATTAAATAAATTAAAATGTTATATTTAAATTTATGGATTCGAAATAACTATGAATTTTTAAAGCTCACTATTACTTTATATATTTTTTTGTAACTGCAAGCAGTTAATATAATTGTGTTGGTAAACAGTAAACTAGAAAATTTTGCCAAGTATGTTTTTGATCGCACAAGTTAAAAAGTTCTTGCTGTCGTCAACTTCATTTGAGTTAAAGCTATCCTTTTATATCAGTTATGATACTAAAATAGTTTAAAAGTAGACAAAGGGCTTTTCCCCTGACGTGGAAAACCCAGGAAGCTTGGAAAAGCTCACCAGACAAGCTCATCTTTATCACAAACTCGCGTGCTTCGTATGTTCTGTTAAAGTGCCACACAGACACACCCAGAGCTTACTTTGCAGAATTGTTTCTCTATCCTTGCTTTTATTTAGCAGACATTTTGTTTCATTTATCCTGTACCTTAAACTCTTAAAAATAAAAGACATTTTCTTAATGTTGGAATTAAACTATTTTTGTATTACACTTAAATTAATAAAAACACATATTTTAACCGGGTACTAAATTTTTCAAAAAAATTCTTTTTCACATTTTGTTTATTTAAAACGAATTCATAAAAGTTCTTTTAATTGAGTAATCATTTTTGGAGATTTGTTTTTGTATTGGTACGTTGGTAGTTAGCAACTGAGATTGTAAACTGTTGGCTCACTGGGATAGCTGCAATAAGTGAAACAGCTCTCTGAGGATCTCGACGAATACTATGACTTCGTCCACTATACAAAAACACAATGGTAGAGAGAACAAAGGATTTAATTGAATTCGCATGTTAGTATAATTTTTTTCAACTAAGTTCAGAATACTGTTTTATTGAAAAAGTTACTATGTATTCGGTTTAGTTATTGTGCAATTTAATACAGTTCCAAATTGCTAAATTCTAAAATTAATGCATTAAAACTTTAATTTAATTTTTAAAAGGTAAACATTTCAAACTATACTATGGCTACTATAAACACGTGAGTACCTGATTCGTAAACTTATTTGCGATTTATTTATGCCCGATCATTACAAAGTGAGCGATAGCTCAATCGCCCGAGTGATTTAGTCTAATCACAAAGTTTTTAGAGCTAAATTTTCGAAAGACTTAAAATTTATCACGATAAAAATCAGACTAAGTGTAGTACTTGCTATTCCGAGAGTAAACTATGAAATTTTGTCGAAGTTAATTATATGGAAGGTGGGGCAAAGTTAATATTTGTAGCTTAAACAAGAGATAAAGCACAAGGCAAATTTTTGTACACTTGATTTTCTTTTGTAAAATTATTGAAAGATTTTTTCTTAGATTACCTAAAGATTTCCATTTGAAAGAGTAGTAGTAAAAAAAAGGTTACATACAGTATTTCTACGATTTTCTGAAATTTTCTCTTGAATTTCAGTAAGATCTTTTTTCAAAAATCCAGAACAAATAAAAAATTTAAAAAGGTCATCTTATAGTATTCTTAAGATTTTCTAATTTTCTAAAATTTCTTAAGTTTCTTTAGATATTTTTTGAATTTTCTCAGTTTTCGTACGAACAAAATTATCTCTAACAGATTTTTGTATTAATTATATAATTATTATTAATCGTATTAATTTTTAATTTTTATTAAAGAAAATAACAATAGTAACATATTTTGTGGCATCGTCCTGCAATAAGGATTTGTTTAAAAATTCGATTTATACAAGAATATTGAACTTACAAAAAATACAAAATATCAGTACGAACTTTTTTTATCAAGTGTTTTAATAATTGAATAAATTTCTAATACAATGTGACAATGGAAAAATCGATGAGATGTGGATATAATTACGCGATATATACCATTATTGTTCTGATAACGAATTCAATGGCTCCGATTAGTAAATTCGAAAACCTTGATTGTATAATAATAATTTATTCTTGGCTAGGATTCAAGATAATTATGCTACATTTTTTTAATTGTATATAATATAAATAAGAAATATAAATTTAATTTATTAATACCTAAATTATAATATGATTTTTTTAAATATATTTTACTATATAAGATTGCCGGTAGCTATTAAATTGACAATACATCCGACCATTAATTTTTAAAACCTACATTTTAATTTGCACTTGGAAGGTAAAATAAAGACTCTCGAGCAATGGTTTCCGAGATATTTATTTTAAGTAAAAAGGAAAAAACGTGTATTCGAATTTTTTATTTCAAAACATAAAAATTAAAATTAAATGGAGAGATGTAAATTATAAGATAACAATAATACAACGGAAACTTAAAAAATTGCATATTATTATAAATTTATTTGTTCTGGTATTTTACCTACTACAAATTTGTTATTAATTAATTTATTTTATAAACTCATTATACATTTTTAGAACAAAGCAAAATTTTATTTTTTTATTGCAATTAATATAATTATGTATTCTGCATCTTCTATATTGCGTTTATTTATTAGACAACCTAGTCAAACTTATTAGTATTAGAACTGACGTATTTTGGATAATTTATAAACTAAATACAAATCAATGTAAAGGATAACTGTATTCACGCTAATTTAGTTGTATCTAATATTGATTAATTCGATTTCAAAAGTATGGAATTTAGTTTACATATAAATGTAGAGAATCCTTAAAATACTGAACGTTGATCAAAACTTTCAAAGTCAATGAAATTTAACGATAGTATTAATATTATTATTTAAAAATAAGTGTTATAAAGCTGATCTTTTTCACTTACTTCTTATTTAAGTTTTACGTAGCTAGTAAGATAAAACTTTAGATTTCTTAGCGATTACAGTAGAATTTACAAACGCAAATTATTATTTCAGAGTTCGCTGTGGAAGTTACATGGAACTGAAAATTTTAGCCCTTAGACATATTTTTCAATCAATCAGAAAGGAGACGAGGAAGTAACTTATTTAAAAATATATAACTTTCCGCATTTAGTGACAGAATATAAATTTTGCATAACCATTAAATTATGTATTTGAACAGAATTAATAATAAAGTTGCAATAAAAATTTAAATTACCCCAACTAATCATTTATAATACTATAATATTGTACTACTTTTTTTAACTTTTTTAACTTGTCTTGGTTAATAAATTGGCCAGACATAAGTAAATATGTAGTCAAGTTATCACATGACCTGCTAGGTTCATAAGTTACTTCTAAGGAGCTCTTCATCACCAGATGTACATAGATAAGTAATAATTATTATATTTTCATTAAAAAACTTTGAAGAAAATCCTGAGATCTTATACTACAAATTAACATGCACATGAACTTAGCATAGTTTTCAAAATCATCTATAATAGCGAATGGTCAATATGCCAACGCAAGAAGTGAAATGGCAGCATATAAGCTAAAAAAGTAAAAAAAAAAGTCTGGAAATTTTCGACAATTTTTTCAGTTAAGATTACCTGCCTGCTTATCATGGATTTATACAGTCAATACAAGGAATATTTTAGTTAAATATTAGTTTATACAGTTTTGCAATCTGGACATATATGTAGCAGTTATGGCTTATCAGTGCACATCTGAGGATAAAAAGTCCTTTCGGGGTAACTCTGAACTTCTTCCTACGTAGAAAACGCTACCTCAGGTATGGTTTGCCATACAGCTTTGGCTATGTATTGTGAAAGAAGTATTCATTTTTAGTAGACCACAATATGATCAACAGATTATAGTCTTTTAATTATAATTCTATTAAAAAAGTTTATTTTTTCGATATTTCTGCAACAGGTTCATTTTTAGGGCTAAAAAATGTTGACTAAAATAAGATAATTAAAATTCATTAAATCTAAATAATATTGTATGCTTCTTATGTGCGATAATTTAGGAAATAAAACTATTTGCAAAACTGGATAACTTAGTATAACAATTACTTAGCATTAAACTGGGGTATTCATATTATTATGAATAGAATTACTGTTGTATTGTTCATAATTTTCATCTTTTCTATAGGTGAACTAGTGAAGTGGTATGTATAAATTTGAATCAAAAATATGTCAACGCAAGGAGAATGTATAATAGTTACATTTTATACTGATTTAAAAATATTTTTTTTGTATTTTGCTTTTTTTCTCGTTTTAGTCTGCACTGAAGTTTCAACAATATTTAAAGAACGAAATTGGTTAAATAAAACGTTTTATAATTATTTAATTTAATAATTTTAAAATAAGTAGCTGTGCTACTGGATAATATTCTTAATGACGCTCTGAACGGATTAACAAGATTCTCACACATATGTTTCTGTTGTACGAAAATGGAAAGAGGACATACCCGACCTTTTTTGATATTTTTAAGATAAATTGACAACACTCCACGGCGGTGCCTTTAAAAATTAATCCGATTTTTACTAAAAAGTATTTACTTTCCGACCCGAAACATTTAAAATAAAAATATATTCGCATTCGGGAAACATAATTTGTTAAAAAAGTGTTTATTCTTTTTATATTGTAATAAATAAATTAAGAACATTAAATAAGAACAGAGAAAACAAGAGCGGATTTAATTGAAACTCGTTTTCAATTTTTGTTATATTGTAACCTTTAGAAATAGTCGCTATAATGGAAATTTAGTACTTAAAAATTGAAGATATAATATATTATTTTTTTATTTAAAAATGTTAATGATTTCGTATTGAAACAACGTAGCAAATGTGTCACCAGTAATAAAAAAGATTTGAAAAAATAAAAGTTGACGTGCCTATGAATTTTTCAAAAACGAATTTTTTGATCTTGAATACAATATTTTTTATATCCCATTGGTCTTCTACACGCTGTTATATCACACATACACAATAATATTGCGGCAATAAATGTTGTCGAAAAATAACTTTTAAAGTATAACAAAGGTTTTAAAACATTATCGATGTGAAGGTTTCATGTTTAAACAAAGCCCTTTGTCTTTTTACCGCTTAGAAAACATTGTTGATAAATAAACACTTGTGGCACTATTTTGTTTTTTAACACAACAAAGATCTCTTCGAGATAATTGACAAAAAATGCGATTGAAATTATTTTGAAATATATGCAGATTGTGTGTTTATTCTGAAACTGCTTATTAATTTTTATGGTATAATCACAATTCTATATAAATTTCTGCAATATAAAAGGCAGTTGAATGGTTCAAAAGTTTTCTTAAACTACTCTATTTCAATAGTCTGTATACGAACTTAATGGAAATAAAAGTCATTTAAAGTTAAAATAAGGTTAGATTGGAAAGTAACGAGGGCATATTAATTTCCATATAATAATTTTCACAAAAAGAATTTGATTGAGAATCACGTGTCACACAACGAGAACATGAATAATTGAGCAATTACAAAATGTGTTTAAAATAATGCCTAAGAGAAGCCTCACATTCCTCAGAAACTTAATTGAAAATATTTGCTTAAATCTTTGTTACTAATTCCGTTACTTACAAAAATAACTGTCTGCTGTAATTTTGAAATACAGAAGTACAAGTAATAGGTGTGTAATTTTGACGTGGAAACAAGAGACGTTATTAAAGAACTTATTTTGGTAATAATTTGTGCATAACAAAAATTAATATACGGAATACGATATCCTACATTAATATTCATTGGTGTGGTCAAAATCTGATTTGACCATCAACACATCGACGCTCTCAACCCGATATAATAATTATTGGATGATCAACTAGGAGAGAGTATGACATAATAGTAACCAGTTTTTCATACAATTAGTCACAAAAAATACTTTGCGTTATTTTCGTATTTACAGTTTGAAAGAAACAATAAATTATGAAAACTTGGGGCTTATTTTATAACTTTTCGACATTCTCTTTTACAGTGTTGGTTCTCTTTTCTTTATATAAATATGTTATTCAGATCTTGATTTTCCACAGTCTTTTCAAGAGTTTTTCGAACAAATCAAGATAACAGATAACAGATCTGGTGTACATAATTGAAAAAGTCTATTTACTGAAATTTCATGTAATATAGATTATTGACGCTTTTTGCTGAGCAGGATTCAGTGAGCATTCTTCCTGTTTCCGTATAATTTTATAGTCTTTCTCTTAACTTTAATATTACAATAAGATATAAGTATTACTCAGATTTATTAAGAAGAATAGAAGAGAAGGAAGAGATGAACTAGGTCAATCCTTCATCCTGACCCTTAAAACATAATATTTAAAAAACGCTAAAATGACAATAATTCACATTTAACAGAATTGAACTTAAAATACACAAAAAAAAGAGAATTATGAAAAAATTACGCTATAAAATAAAAATAAAAAACCTGTAAAATAATATAAAGGCTTCTATTTCACGATTATTATCGATCCTCAGCCATGTTTAACAGTAAAAATAACAAGTGAGAGCAAATATACCAAACATAATTGAAAAAATTTCAATTCAGAGTTCAACTCTGTTAAATGTGAATTATTGTCATTTTAGCGTAATTTTAGTTAGAACTATACATTTGAGAAAAATACTAGAAACTAAGCTAATATTTCGAACGCTTTTTAATAAAAAATCTTATATTACACTAATTGAAATCTCGTTAAGCCATTCACGACCGACATAGGAAGGTTTGTTCTAATTCATAGAGTAATCCAAATGTTTTAAATAACTACATAAATACGTTTAAGATTTGGTACTTTTTACTTAATAGTAACTACGGTCAGTTTCCCTCTAAACCCCCAATGTTTTGACAAATAGGCAAAATAGGAAATTTTTATATTATAATTTATTTTATATTTTATAACAATTAACTGTATAATATCTATACGGAACTAATTTAACTTCAGAAGATTTTCCTACGGTTTTAAACAATTTTGTGTTATTCCAGACCATAAAAAATAATATATTCTATTATTCATGCAGTAATCTTGATAACAATATCAAGGATTTATTATTATTACAATTTTTTTTTAAATTTGCAATACCTTTCCAAAATTTAACTTTACCTAGAGTGAATATAGGCCAAGGAAAGCACATTTTTTATTAAAAATAGGTAGGTATGCATAGCGCTGTTCCATTTGAAATAAGAAAATTCGGTAGTCTGGTCTAATCGAAATAATAATGAATAATCTAATAAAAGAAAATTAAAACACGTATTAAAAGTATTTTATCGGCAACAAAATATATTAAATTTTCAAGTCTGTTGCTTGACCTGCAGGTGACATTATTTATTTACATACACTCACGCAAACTAATCATCAACACATGTTTAATATCAATCCAACTAATTAATATAAAATTATGAATACACAGATATTTATAATTTTTTAGTTAAATCACGCACTTCAACCAATGTAAACATAAATTGTTTCTGCCAACACTAATTATGACAACGCAATTTAAAATTGAATTTATAATAATATTAAAATTGCGAAACAAGAGCTTAGAGTAGAAAGTTGAAATATTAAAAAAGTTGTGGATAGTAAAATTACATTTTACAGAACGATAATACATTATGCATTTTTCTTTAAATTTTATGTCAAGATATTCTAATTTCATGTGCTTCTTTAATTTGTTCTAGAAATATTTTTTATTACCGTGCAACTGTTGCAAAGTTTGTAATATTATTAAAATTTATTGCCGAATTCATATGTACATATTATACAGTTTTTCGTAACGTATGCAGTAAACCAATGTTATTCAATTTCTTTTAATATCTAAGAAATATTATCTAATATAATAAAATCAGAAATACAATAAAGAGTGAGTAAGAAAAACCTATACTAGTAGAAATACTTTTTTGCATTGTACTTATATTTTTTCACAGTTTTGAAAATTATTTTGGAGACATGGGCTATTCCACGGGGATGGAATAGCTCCCTTTAACCTTTTAACTTCAACCGGATTTTTACTTTAAGTATTTTTTTAGTTTCCTATTTTTAATTGGATATTTTATTGATTGTAAGTATTAAAAAATAACTACTCATATTCTTTAAAAATTAATTTGATGACTCTAATATAGGTACATAGATCAATAATTCTTCTAGAATTTAATTTTATAATCGTATGCGATTTATATATTATAATTATTCCGATTAGAGTTAAATGCCATTCTCAATTAATTAACGCTACGTAAATTAGCAAAACACAAGAAGAGAAAGTTAATTATCATTCTGAACCCACATCTAGGTTTTAATATACTGCAGTGATCCTTTATAAAAAGGTAGTTTCTCACGTGCACTATAAGTGCTCCAAGCTTGCTCTTAAATGCGGGAGATGAGACGGTCGTAGCTCAGGTTGGGTTCTATTGTTCTCAAAAATAAAACTGAAATTTCCTATCAAAAAAAAATAAAATTTCTTCTAATCCAAACAATTAATAAATTCTCCAAAAATAATTATTAAATCCAATCCAAATTAAAGTGAATGTAAAATAAATGTAAAATTTTATTACTTCTTGAATGGGAACGAAGTTTCGACTTTTGTTATCTAAATCGCCCGCTTATCAATAGCACCATTCGTTCCTACGAATGCAATTTTAAATTTTCCAATTTTAAACACAATCCAAATCTCAAAAATATTAATCGAACTATTGTTTTTCCAAATAAATCAACCAAATCAATTATAGTTCAGTAGCCACTTATAAAAAATATCCAAAATAATTCCAAATCTCAAAAATATATCTCCAAAAAAGCGCAATAATGCATTCGCATAAAATCACTTTATTTAATCAAACTCAAAATGTTATTCACAATCTCAAAAATAAATTTCACAAAGCTAAAAATCAACGAGCCAAAAGTCGCACCGCTTACTCTTGCTGCGACCCGTGGCAAAAAGCCTGGTATCTCTGTCGATTCGCCCCCACCTCTCTAATTTCACAATTCTACAACTTCAAATTATTAAAATATAATGTTCTAATAAAATGCACAGAGTGGGTGCGAACCATTTTGAAACACCACAATACTTGAACTTTTCTTAATTATTTATTGTACCTATACTTATTTACGTATGTAGTGTTAATTGGACGAGAATGGAACTTTAATCTGATTTGTATTAATTTGACTAATTTTGTACTAATTACTAATAAAACAAAATATTTTTAATACAAAAAAATGTTTTCTTAAAAGTATTATTGGAAAATTGGTTTATTAATTCTTAAAGGTTAAATATTCACTTACTTTTCTTAGCAATATTAGTCAAAGTTTTATTTTACGTATTACGTATAATTTTGCAAAAGGATTATGTTATAGATATTACGCGTAATTCAGAAAATTCTTTTAATAAGGTTTTTTGAAAACCTTTCACATACATACTACTGCACGCCCTTAGAGGTGGTAAATTCCGCCCGATGTTACAATGATACAAGTTCATCCGGAGAATTTTAACGAAACTTGGATGCCGCAGACCAAGTGCAACTGAAAATGACAAATCTCGTTAATGTCGTAATTCGAGTCTTGTTCTAGGTTATCCATTCTATATTTTTATCAGTCATCTACATTTAAATAGTAAATTTTTACTGTGAATAGTTAACCAATTCATTAGAAAAATTAGTTTTTGATTTTGTAGAATATTCTTTCAAGTAGCTATAATAAATTGTCGACTGCATAGAATTCTATTAAATATGCACTTATATTTACAATCTATACGACTAAGCTGTGACGATTTATAAATTGGCACATTTCTTTGCAGTTGGGAGCTTTCGTTTGCGGCAGTGTCAGTGACTAAAAACTATAAATGTAACTTTAATCTAAAGACCGTTTTAATTTTATAAGTTGAGAAATTCTAAAAAATGATTTCTTCTTAAAGATCTGAGAGCTGGAAGATATTTGATCTGTTTTGTACAGTTTTGAACTCTAAACACGAATTTTATAGTACTTAGGATAATGCTTAAAATTATAGTGCTTTTAGAATGATAATACAGCGACATTTCAGTTATAACGCAAACATTTTGTCTAGGCAATGCATTTGTTTTGTAGTGAGATTTGCTCAAGTTTTGATCCACTTTGGTTAACGCCTAAAATTCCATTCAAAGTTTTACATTATCTGATAACTACGATTTCAACCATGGAGAGTTTGAGTTTTATCCTACCCATAATGAATCAAGTTTAGCAATAAAGTTACAAATAATATTCAAAAGGTAAAGCTGAATGTGGTATATTATTGACCCATTTCGAATTAATTCTTCAGGTGATGATGAGAGGGTGTACCTTTTTTAGTATTTTAAAGAAATTTAAAAATTATTTCGCTAAATAGCTCAAAACGAAAAACCTTTTTCATACGAAATTAAAAATCACACCTTTATGAAAAGGTGAAAACACCAGTAGCAATCTCTTTTATGAGGATTATGTTTTCATGGTTTACTTAATGATATAAAACAGTTAAGTAATACGTAGCATAAATTCACTTTTATTTATGTAGTTTCAGAATAGAAAAATTCGCTACTGTAAAAATTACACATGCGAGAGAAATTATATTATCTAAAGTAGTATGGATATTGATTTTATTACCTTCATCCACGTATTTCCAGATTATATTAAATTAAACAAATAATGTTAATTTTATTTAAAAAAAATGTTTGTATTGACATAGTTTTTGTAATTAGGTAAGCTGCAGTTATGCAATGTAGGGTAATGAAAGATAAATTGGAAATAGGTTCGATCAGCATTTTTGCAAAAACGAACGGTGCATAGAATTTGAATTCTCTTGTTTAGTATGAACAAAAGAATTTATTTCAATATACATACATACCTACTACACATTTAACAAATTACCGTTAGCTAAAAATGGTGAAAACTGACGTTGCAAAATAAATCATGAAGAAGGATAACATATATGCGGGATTAACTTTTAACCAATAGTACCGGTCGGGTTCAATGCACAACTTTGGATTAGTTTCGAAAATAGCAATAATTTCAATTTAGTTTTATTGTAGTTTGGTTTCAAAGTAAACTTATAAAGTTTTTCGGTGCTGAGTAAATGGTTAATTACAAAATTGATTGAAAATCCAAATTAACGAAGTTAAATCAAGCGAATACTTGAGAATCGGGCGCGCATCACAAGGCACCATGTCGAAGTAATGTTTAATAGCGAACGCAGTAAATCTTGTGAAAGTATTAGCAATTACTTGCGTTAATTCATCCTACACCACCTGCTTCTTGCTTAATTTGCAGTTTTCACAATCAACTCGTACAGATTTTTCGAAATAAATTTCAGTGGGTCGTAATTAAAATTAGTTCCTCATTATGCTTTATATTATGGGAGAAGAACGGATTTCGTATAAGTAATAATAGCAAAATAATTTATACACATATAACATTAAATCCATTACCACAGATAATACATGCCAAATTTAGAAGGCGGAGATCCAAATTATACGATTAATTCCTTTGCGTGTTTTGTAGAAGTTGGCCAAGCCTTCTGGCATCAAACTTAGTAATCAGAAAAGATCAATATTTCGGCCGAATTATAACTTTAAGTTTCATGTTCTGTGCTGATGAACCGTTTTATTGTCAAACTTAACGAAACAATTTTGAAATAATTCTGGTTATGATAGTCTATTATTCCGTACACTCACTTACTTGACAAGCTTCATGAACTGATTTCAAATTTTAATTGACGGTGATACTGTGTGCAAGAGACGGGTTAAAATTTATAAGTAAAATTTAAATCATTGTAACGTCAAAGTTCGCTTCTATTCATACCTACCTACTTTCCCCTTGATAAAATTAAACTCGTAGCATGCTATGTTATTAAAATTATTCTTTTTATCGTACTAATTACTATTTTAAGTTTTAGATTAACAAAAGTAAAAATAATCTTTTTAATTGGCTAATATCACTTGTATTTAAGATTGTACTCGTGCTTTATATGAGCTCATATTACTTTGTCTGTCGCATTTACATACTTCAAATTTTTATTAATTTTGTTGATGAACTTTCATTTTATAAGTATAAATACATTAAATATAATAGAATCATATAATATAGCAACTTTTCGAATAGAAACAACAATTATCTCCAAAAATTATTTTTAACATGCACTACACGTGTTTCGGAAGCAAGTTTACATTTTCAATTGTTATTATTGCAATCAACCGAATTCTACCTTGCTTGTAAATTAAAATAAAAAGACCAATATAAGATTAGTTTTCAAAATTTCTTCATTTTTCCATAGCTGAAATGTAAAGAACAAGTAGAACTTGCAGTACTATGGATTGTTCCTTCTACGTATGCTGCTACATTGAACTTGGAGCATTCAATTTTCGCTAATTCTGCTACCTCCTTCAACTGCTTCCATCAATATCACTTTTATTAAATTTTAGAAACCGTTCTGTTATTATTAGATTTGTTGCCAGCGGCATAATAAAATTAATTTGCAAAAATTAATATGTAATAAATGATTTATGTTAGTACAGAATAATTTTTAAATAAATTTAATAAAAAATTTACGGTAAACTAAGTTTATATTATCATAATTGATTATTTTTGTTTATTCTTCTTTCTAACATTTTAAGTAATTTTAAAAATATCCTTTTTGCTTTAAAAAGTTTTCGGTTTAACTGATTTTGCCTCTGACTGCGTAGCTTATAACGAATATTTAATTTATGTATAACAGTGGAGCGTAAGAAATAAATAAATAATATAACTTTTAATTAATAACTTATAAAATATATATATATTATATATATATAATATATATATATTTATAAGACGCTTCTCGTTTTATTTGTAATACTAATCACAAAATTATAAAGAAAGTACGTAGGATGGCTACCATTGAAATTTTTTACAATGTTATTACAATAATTATTATTTTCAAAGCATTTCAAATTTTACAAAAAATTTCAATGAAGAAACTAATAAATACATCAAAAATTCTAAAATTAACTAATTTAACAAACTTCCACGCAAACATTTTGATTCAAACCACGCACTACAGGTGGTGGTGAAATATAAGTTTTCAAATTAATTTGTACCATTATGTTATGACAGTTCTTTGGAACTTATTCAATAATACATGGAAACATTTCAGAAGAGTTATATTTCAATTATTAAGAAACGCTTAATTTGAATTTATTACTTTTAATATTATTGTAAAATGCAGTAAAAATATTTTACAGAGGAAATCTTACATTTGGAAGGTTCAGATCTTGGTCTTTGGGGGAACGCAAGTTTTTTAACTGCATAATAGTTATTATGAATCGTTTGGTAAACTGAAGAAAATATATGCAAATTAATTATATTATGAGAAAACAAGTTGTTGTCAAGCCTTACCTGCAATGCTGAAACTTGAATTAGGTACATGCAATTTTACCAATTTCCAGCTGAAGCACTCTGCACTTTATAATAATTTTGGTGCATTTGACTTTCACTCAAGGAAGGTCGGTACAAAAGTTATCCAGATACTCAATACCTTGATAACTAAAAGAGGTATGTTTCTTGCCTCTACTGCAACGGTGAAAAAACTGGGCATCAATAGGTGCTCTCAAATGTCGATGCTTCGACATATTCTGCGGATCACAATCTTAGATGAAACCTTAAATATTCAGAAAAAAACTGTAATAGTTTACACTGATTATACTACAGCCCGTATTTTAGGGAACTCTCTAGAAGTCTTCAGTCAGATAACCTGTTTTGAAGCAGCTCTCATAGCTTCATTCTCTCATAGCTATCAGTTTCAGTGTCTTTCATTATCTGTGTTATGTATCTTAAGCGGGGCTTTTCTCTGGGGTTCTTGCTTTCGATTTTACCCTTCATTATAGTCTTTAGCAGTTTCTTCTCTGCGTATGTGCCCAATTAACCAATCTCTTTTACTGACTATCTGTTTCCACATTCTTTCGAGGAACAACTAAACATAATCCTATAGAAAAATTTTTATTGTTTTCGGGATTGATACGAAGGTGACAAGCTGTAATTCTCAGCTGAAAAATTTAAAGTGCTAGTTCATCAGGTATGCAAAATGCACGACAAAGACTTCAAAGTCCAAATTGATAAGAATAGAATTCCGAAAAGAAAGAAAGTAAAGTATCTAGTCATATCAAATTTTTTAGCATAAACCAAAAAATGCACAAACACTTTTTTGAAACTAAAATGTTTAAGTTATCACAATATATAAATACACCGTGTCTATATTATCGCAAACGTTTTCACCATACTATGGCATCATCAGGCGATGAACTAGGATGATTAATATTGAGTTACACTACCTAAACCATCTATTGATTAAAGTATCTAGGATTAATATCCGATAGAAACTTTAATATTTTACCAAAAGAGATAGATCTAGTCGGAATCTAGACACATTATACATGGAAAACTATGGTTCCCATAGTTTTGTATAGAGCCAACTTTAGAAAATACAGAATTTACCAAGATTTTACCTGCAAAAAGCTTTATTTCTACTATGGTCTTTGTAGTAGAGACCCTAGACTATACTATACCAAGTGGTATAGTTTTGTCCCTCATGACACAGTAAAGTTTTAGTTGTTATCTATCGGTCATTCCACTTTGTTGTGAGAAATTATAATCCCAGTAAACTTCCAATAGAGCAAAAATAAAAAATAACCTGGTTTTAACTGAACATGAATTTTTGTAAGCCAAATTTCCCTTCGATTGTTTCCTTTATTCTCTTTAGATTTTTCTTTGAAAAAGTAGAGGGGCAAACGAAAAACTAATCATAAATAATTAAACTAAACAAATGTTAAAATAATAAATTTTAACTGTTCAGTAAAGAATACATACTTACATAGAAACATAATATTTAAAAAACACTAAAAATGACAATAATACATATTTAACAGGTTAGAATTTAAAATATTTCACAAGAAAAAAAATTCTGAAAAATTACATGACTATAGAAATAATAAAAATTTTTAAAATAAAAATTATGTAATTATACGATATAAAGACCTCTATTTCACAATTATACATCAATAATATACAATTCAAATCAGTATATCGTATTACATACTTTTTATTTTAAAATTTTTTATCATTTCTATAGTAACGTAATTTTTCAGAATTCTTTTTCTTGTTTATTCAAATATCTAAGTTCTAACCTGTTAAATATGTCAAATTTTTAGCGTAAACCAAAAAATGCACAAAACACTTTTTCGAAAACTAAAATGTTTAAGTTATCACAATATATAAATACACTGTATTATCGCAAACGTTTTCACCATACTATGGCATCATCAGGCGATGAACTAGTTCATATATATATATATATATATATATATATATATATGTATATAAGTGCCTAAGTGTATTTATATATTGTGATAACTTAAACATTTTAGTTTTCTAAAAAGTGTTTTGTGCATTTTTTGGTGTATGTTAAAAATTTGATATGATTAATATCGAGTTACACTACTTAAACCACTTATCTATTGATTATGTTAAATATGTATTATTGTCTATGTAAGGATGCATTATTTACTGAACAGTTAAAATTTATTATTTTAACATCTGTTTAGTTTAATTATTAGGTTTTTTATAATAATTCATCACAATCGCACATACAATTTAAACTGTCCAAATGATAGATTGTGCATTTATATCTTTATATATTGCATACTACTAAAATATACCACAATAAATACTTAAAAATTTCATTTTTTAAGTTATTTTTCTATTTATGAAAAACTAATCGATAGTATTGCTAAGATTTATGGAAATTTTATAAGATTTTTTCGGATTTCTTAAGATTTATCCGGTTTTCCTAACATTTTTCCTTGCTCTAAATTAACTCGAAAATCAATCTATAGAATGTTTTTGTATTTTTCCTCAGATTTTCCCAGATTTTACTTCACTTACTTGTATACAAAATTTTGCCGACAATTTTCTCAACGAATTAAATTGAACCCCTATTAAGCTTGGTTGATACTACCGGCTCTTATATTTAGTTACAAATTTTAATATAATTTAGAAATATAGATTGCTCCATTTCATAAATTTTAGTTTTATTTAAACAAATATAATTTGTTGGTATATAATAATTATTATTAGTAACCATAAATAAAAAATAACACCTTGTTTAACTTAAAAGCTCATGTTTGACATTTTGTGGTGAGTTTGTGGGATTGACAGAACGTTAACGTGAAAGAACATTTGCTCCGAATAAAACCTAAATTTTTCTAAAAATTTGAATATTTAATTAAATTTTGACAAAAAGTAACACTTTAACTTTCACAATTGATTGACGCGCAGTAAAAATTTGAATTTCTGGATATGATAGGAATATCACTTTTTTTATTACTTTATTTTAAATGAAACTATAATACTATAATATTATTAACATTAAATTTTAATTGATTTAAAATTTAAGCTACGATTACAATAAATTATAAATAATATAGCTACAATTAACATGTAAAAATTTTATTGTTTGATAATAATTTATTATAATTATGTATTAAATTTAAAATTTCCTTTGTGAAAGCCACCTTAATAAAATAAAAAATACGAAGAAACAAAATTTGAATTTTTAAATGTTTTTAATTTTTATTAGTTATAAATTTTTTAAGGTTCTACATTTTTTCTAAAAATGTTAGGTGAAATGGTTTCTAAACCATGGAAAGCAAGTATTAATTTGAGAACATCTCGTGGGCAAATTGCCTATTACATTAGCTGCATATAGCTAAATAAATTTAAAACGGTTAATGCAAACTATTGCACTTTCGGGAGTTTCTATTTGTATGCACTTATGATTCTATATGGTAGATTATAAACAGTAGTGACTTGTAACCGCTGATTATAAAGCAGCAAAAGTTTTCTGAGCTTTTAGCTCAGCTTTCGGCTCATATATTTAACGATGGCAATGTAGTCGTATTAAAATTAGTCTCAACATTCTTCCAATTCTAATGCTTTAGTAGGATATCTTCCAGGAACCTATTATTATTAATATATTACATTTAATTACTGCAATTTCCCTTTGCCTGCTTATATTTATTTAATTAAGCTAATTTCTTTCCCAGGATACTCGGGTAATAAAATTTAATTTCATTTTGCACTATTTCTAAATGAGAATCTCAATCAAGGAAATAACAAACATACCTGCTTTATAAATTTACAGTTCAAAGACAGTTTATCATGGTATTGTTTTAAATACGCCATATTATTTCTTTATAGAAAGAATTCAAATTTAGACTATCTTAGAATATATTTAGAAAACTTAAAAAAGTTTTAAAAGTAAACTTGTATTTTAAGTTTTAAGTCTAAACAAAAAGCTGTAACCAGACATGGTTTAAAATTATATATTAAACTGCATTTTTCATGACGAAACGGCGCTTTCCATAAACTGGGCTAAAAGCAAAAATAACTTAATCGTATTAGTGCCTAAAAGGCGCATTTGGTAGAAGCTAAAAACTTCTAATGGAGTAGATTTACACGAAAAACTTTCATGTATTACATTTATTATCAGACGGTTATGAATAATTTAATAACACGTAATTTTATTTAGTGTTCGGTGTTTGCATTTTTTTATTTGATAGCCTTACCTACTTTTCTCTTTTAATATGTAAATTATTATTTATTTACAGTCATATACGCGTAATATTAATGTGTACTTACATTTTATTGCTTTCAAACATTTTTTAGTTACTAATTGTCGTTTACAAATTACTCGCTCAGCTTAAATTTAATTATTAGTAAGTAAGTTTCTACTAAGTTTAACACAGGTAAACTTGAACTGAATAGCTAATACTTTATTATTGCAAATTTTAACTTTGAATACTAGGTAGCTACCTACCTACATATACAGAATTTTATAAATTTAACTAATAAATATAAATATTTTATTTAAAGTTAAAATTTTGCGGACCCCTAGTTCAATTTATTACACACTTTTATAAAGCCAATCTTGATTATACTACCTAACAACAAAGACTCAAAATACACAATTTTCGAAGGTATCTTGCTGTTGTCACTTTGGATAACGTTCTTGACAGAAATTGCTTACGGAGTATAACGAAATCGTTTAACTTTATTATATTATCCATTTTCTTTTAGTACATATTAAATGTTAACCTAACTTGTTTATTAAAAATAATACAATGCAATCTTATTAAAGATTCGTTTATATAAAAAAAACAACTAATGAAAGAATTAAATTATAGCTAAATTTTCTAATATTAAAACAATACATAACCTAAAAGTCAAGCTTCAGTATTAAAAGAATTTTGTCTGATTCGTTCATTTATTTATTATCAACATGAAACTCATATTATCCAGTTGTGAACATCCCTATCATCCCGCGTTAAAAAAAGTTTCTAAATTGTTTCTACAATAGAAGGTCAACGCGGCCTTAAGACCGTCTAGATCGGCTATAATACTAATGAAAGGAAATCCGGTATAAAAGCCGGCATATTATCATGAGCTTAAAAAGCTTTCGAGCAATTTGAAAAAATTGAAAAATATAAATAGAGATGAAATCAATAAAGAGTTGACAAACTAGAAGAGAAGAATTTAGAAAATATTCGAAATGAGTGGCAGGTACAAGCAAATGTTAAAAATATACAACAGCTGATTTTTACTTTTAAAATCATCTGTAGCGCCAAATATAGTAAAATTAATTAGTTTGACTTACTATGCCCATTTTCACAGTATCGCGTGTTATGCATAACCCTGAAAGGAGGTTTAATGTTGAAAATATTTCTTACAACCAAACAGAATAGTTCTGCGTCTGGATAGAGTAAGTCAGATGGTAAGTTGTAGATCTTTATTCAAAAAATTTGAGACGTACATAAAACTCTTCAACAAGGACAACAACAAAGACTAAATTTTAAGTAATACGCACATTTTTGATGCAAGTTCTGTATTTCTTTATTGATATATTTTATATTGTCGTGTTTCAAAATATTTGAACCCATCCTGTCTCTTTTAGTAAAATTCTGTAAGTTTGTATTTTAATTTGGTAAATTTGAAGGTGTGAAAGGTAGGGAAGGAAGATAGGAAGTAAGAGGCTCTTTGCCAAAAGTGGCAGCACGAGCCGGTTGTGCGAATTTTTGCACTGAATTTTGAATTGAGATTTGGTGAGATTAATTTTGATGCAAGTATTTTGTAATTGCGACTGAATTTGTGAATATTTTAAATTTGAATTATTGGAATTATTTTGGTTAGATTTGACCGTACGAAGACATGAGATTCATCGTTGAAATTTTGAATTTATTAAAATTTATGAGTTACAAATTTATAAAATGATTTAGATTTATTAAAATTAAAATTTTGAAAGACAACTTATCGTCGTGAAGATAAAGCACTTGCATTGATAAATGTGAAATAAAAGTTTTATCCTGGCAGGAAATATTTTATTTAAAATATCTGAAGTTAAATTAATTCAACCGTAATAATTTTTTTTGGATATGGGTAAAATAATTTAATTTAAACTAATTTTATAACAAACCTGAATTTTGGAAAACATTAAAACCACACCCTGGGACTGATTGTCTCATCTCCCGCATAAAGGGTAATTCGAGGTACTTTAAGTGCAGATGTAAATTCATATTTTTCAATTTTAACACTGCAATATGCACAAAAGTTACCATTTATGAAAGAATACACACGTTGATTCTTTTCAAATTTTATATTACATTTTTTCAAATTTTGGCTCTATATCACCAATTACGCGTCGTATATTGCTTTCCATGACTTCAGTGGATTGTGGATTATCTGCATAGACTTGATCTTTCACTAGCCCCACAAGAAATAGTCTAATACAGGATTACAGATTACTTGTAGAATTACGTGAAATTATTCGATCAAGAAATTTTGTTTACAATAAATTAATTATTGTTCCAATAGCTGTGTAGCATTGTTCACGTAAAGCATGGTCGACTGACTTTAATTTTTGAACTAACTGAACCTCATGAAGTATTAGACCAAAATCTTGATGCTAAATTTACCATGATGTGGTGATTGTGGATAGGTCCAGTTGCCGAGAACACCGTGAAATTGATAAATTTGGATCTTCTTCTTCAGCTGAATGACCCGACGAACACATATTGTTGGTATGGCATATACTGGAACCACTAGACTTAAATTTGACCACCAAGCTTTTAATAGCGGTCTCAAAAGAACGATTATAACGATCAAAAATATTTTCAAAATTTTTTTACAGTTTCAACATTTTTGTGGTGGATTTTAATTACTTTTATGCGATTTTACATTAAATTTGAAGACACTATAATGTAATGGTGGACCTGCTACTTGACAAATGGGAAAAAACAAATAGCAAGAATGTCGCAAGATCAAAAATTATCCTGATTAAAAAACAAAGTCCTTGTTGAAATGTTTTATACTTATTATTTCAGCTCACTTAACCAACCACCAACCACAAATAAAGAACAAAAGAACACAGCGGTACTTAATGTTTATTAACTGCAAACCAGCTTTTTAAACAGAAAACAGAACATAAGAAAAAACTGTTTGAGATTATGGGCGAAATGAGAATACCCCCAAAGTTAATAAAACTAGTAAAGATAATATTTTTGAAACAAAAGCTACAATTATAGTATTCAATAGAGAAACACAAAATTTTGAAGTTAATGGCGGTGCAGTATCCACGAATTTATGATATACTGACAATACTGACAATAATAAGAATATGAAAAAAATTGCTAATTGTCTTAATAGAAGAAAAAGCAACAGAAGTCAGACTAAAAATAAATTAGTAAAAAATAAAATATTAATAAAGTATTAAAAAGATTAATATTTTCTGAAAGCAGACTTTGATAGCAAAAATGCAAGAATTTTAAGTAAATAATACAGACGAGTTATAAACTGTATTAAAATAATAGTTAAATATTAACGAAGAGAAAAAACAAATTATAAGGTATAACATTTCCACGCTCATCTAAATTATATCCGCTTTCTTTTTTTCTTTTATATAAAATTTTTATTAAATTTTTAGTTATGGCTAGTCTTTTCTGTTCAACCAATAATCTATATTTAATTCAGTTAACAAGATAAAATCTTACAATTACACAAATTTATATCTCGCAGTAATGTTTGGCGATTTTTAAAGACACCTTTAATATTAAAATACTCAAAAATAATGAACAAAATATTATAATATTTAAATACATTGCTTATTAATTTTTTCCAAACAATCAAAAGTTCTTAGCAGTGGCGGATTAAGCTATCGGTGACGTACAAGCGCAAGTCTCTTTGGGCTTTTTTGTTCCAAAATATTTATTTATAATCACATAATAATTATAACAAATTCATAAAACATAAAATCATATTTATTTTGTGATAAAATTACATAACATGTGTATTTAGTTATGGCAACTAATTTTTTGGTCAGTATTTTTATCATTAAAAATAGTCAGTATTTTTTAAAAAGTCAGTATAATATAGTAATATTTCGGTCAGCATAAATAATAAAGCAAATTTTATTCAATATAATTTGTTAATTTGATCAGTATTATTTATTATTTTAGTCAGTATAAATAATAAAGTTACAGTGGGCGGTCTTAAATTGAGCGCTAGTACTCTAAGTTAACAATCTTTTAGGATTATGTAATTTATTTAAGATCAAGTTAATAATCGTTTGGTAAAGTCGCGAAAATCGTAACATCGATTGCCCACTCACCCATCACCTTCCTAGTAGCACACTTTACGGAGTAGAACCGGTCTAGGGGGATATTTTTAGTAAGTACAGGGCTTGTCAAAACGGCACAGAATAGAGGGTGCGAATGATCGGTTTTGACAAACTTAATCACGGCAAATCTCGGATCCATCCTAAATATTTTTAGGGTTTTTAGTTTTGAAAATTTATCTATTAAAAATATCATAATTTAATAATTGTACTAGGCATTTTCGATGAACATCTCTAAATCTCTTAAATGTAAATTACCCAAAGAATTGCGTAAGTAGTTTTTCACTCTCTTCAACACTGAAAACAAACGTTCAATTGTTGCATTGCATATGGGTAATAGTAAGAAATATTTTTAAAATTGTTCCCACGTTGGGAAAAGTAGATTGTTAACCGTTTTATATAAGTTTATATTTTATAGTTTATATTTTCTTCTTTTTTATACTGAAGAAAATGAATAACTTCTTCTTGAAAGTATACTAGTATAAATATCACTTTCATACTTCGTCGGTATTCTTTTTATGTATTTGTCAAATGCATCTTCATGGAAATTATGATTTAGAAAAAGTTCAAAATCATACATAACATAGTCATAAACGGTGTGCATCTAGAATTAATTTCGGGTATAAGTACGTCACAAATTATGTTGTGTATGTTGACCATAAAAGATTTTTTTCCTGTCACTATGGTGTCGTTGTAGGCAGTTTCATCTTTATCGAATTGACGCTTTCTTTTTCTTTTTATTCTCACCTCCTTATAATTTCAATTATCGGTAATTTACCTTCTTCTTTAACACTATCAAACAAATTTTGCATGTTTATTAATCATTACAAATTCGCAAGAGACTTTAAAAGAGTTAATCCTATTGTTATAATTAGAATCAACATTTTGTAATGATACTGGTACATTACTGGTATTATCTATTCGCTATTAGTGATTATTTAGCAATTATAAAAAAGATTAAACTGATTGTGCTAATGCCAATTTACTCGTATAAATGTTTTATATTTAATTAGTCAATTTTTGTAGAAAATTTTAAATTTAATGTTTGAATTAAATGAACAAATTTTAAGGCCCTTAAAATTTGCAAGCCTTAAGCGCACGCTTTATGCGCCTTGAGATAATCCGCCACTGGCTCTTAGTGTTGACTAGTTTCATCTATAACTTTCGATAACCCGAGTGACGTAACACTCATTTTCGACAAATGAGAGAGCTGAATTCGGAGCTGTCTAAGTAGAGTCGGATGCTTGTGCATCTCGAGTGAACTTGCTGTCGATAAATTGTAACGGGCCAAATTGGCCGAAATGACACCATAAAGGGGAAAAAGCTTAATACTTACTTGAAGGACCAGGATCAGCTCTAACCGGAACGAGGTCGTAGATTGCAAGTTCAAGGAAATCCTGAGTCCGAGCTTAATCGAAAGTTCTAAATCACATCCGGTAGGAGACAAAAAAAAGAGCGCTACTCGAACGAAAGTCAAAAACGAATCTACCTTAAATTGAGTTTGGTCCGAGTCAAAAATTCTCAACTAAAAATAGTGGTAAAAGAAGGTAGATCGAAACAAAACAAATAATCGACAGTGAGATTATATTTATAATTAGGTGCGAATTTCAAAAAAATAATAATTTTAAAACTAATAATAATTTTGATGTAATCTTGTGAAATAATGGACTTAATCTCTAAATGGTGAATGAATGATCTTAAACTAAAACACATAAAAATCAGAAATACCAGAATGACTTAAAACTTTACTAAAAAGGCAAATTATTCACACTTAATTAAGTAAAACAATACACTGTCTTAAAGTTGTTACCTGTAGATTAGAAAATTTAATTAACGTCAAACATCAGGTAGGGATTAACACGTTAATAAATTTAAGGTTATAAAATAAAACTACATATTTCTATATTCGTACTCGTAGGAACCAAAAACATGAACGCTGGGCCAAATTACTCACTACAACAAAATCCTACGAGAACCGAATAATAGGAATCGCAATGGGTTAGTAAAAATTAAGATTAAATACTAAAGACACATAATACAATAACACATAAAACTTTATTTTAGGTCGTCAAAATTATTATTTTAATTAAAAAAAAACATCGGTAAAACGTTACGCTACTGAACCTAAATTGAATTACCATCCGCACGACGCTGGATTAACCACGAATGATCGTTACATAAAATTTAAACACGATTTAACTATTGAAAATTTACTTGAGCAAGAACGAAAATGAATTTTAAAGTTTGAATAATTTTTAAAGCACACATATTGAGAACTGGTTAATGGTTCAAAAAAACAATTGCAGATAAACACTTACGATGTAGAAATTCTTTAGTTACAAAATGAGCAAGGCGTCGTCAAGATGGCGGAACAACAAAAAGGCGAAAACTTTATCGTTCATCGGCCAGATGATTACAGATTTTTAATAAATTCCGAAGAAACTTGAACGTTAATAGTAATACCAGCAATAGGGAATGACCATTTTGTTTTGTTTCGGAGCGATAGTAACATTTTCATAAATATTTCGTAAAACGATATGCACTCACATGTGCCGGGAGTTGGTTTACGCATTTTGGATAAATACAAATTTGCAAAACAGCAGAACGGCTAAATGATCAACCCCAGACCATTCATAGCCCGACAACTATCAAAAATTCACCACAAAGAAAATGATGCTTCAAAAAAAACATAACAAGTCATCCTCCGAGTACGAATACCTCAGTGCTGAATTATAATCGGTAGCGCAAAGCGCAGGAGCTACTTTTGAAGCGAAAATTACAAGAACTACAATTTCTAAGACTTTCACAAACTAGATGGCGTCGATATGCATTTTAGAATTAAAAATGGAAATTTAATTACGGAAACTAAAAAAAAAAGCCGACTCACATTACAAAATTCCATTGAAACTTTGTCTTGGACCTATTGCACTAACCTCTAGATTTGGAAACGTTGGAAATTCTTGAAGAACTTTCGGACAAACATTTACCGGCGGCAAGCAAGTGTCACAAAAAATGCAAAGCGAATCGAATCGTTTAACAAATTGCCAGTCCTCATCATATTACAATTTTGATCATATTACAAATAGAAATCAATCACTACGCACGTCTTAAAGTCACATTATGTATGCATATAATAATAAATCAAATCAAATAACATTTTATTAACTAAGTAGGTGACACGGGAATACCAAAACCAGTATTTTAATAGCTTTTAAAATAAAAAATAAATTTTATTCTTACACAAAATTAAAGCAATTTAAGGGTGGAAAGAGTTAGATACTTTATATTATATATTTTTCCCGGCATACGATATATTGAGGTAAAAATTAATTGAATTTTTTTTTCAAAGAGGGTTTAAAAAATTAATCCTTCATTAAGTTTATTTATTGTGTTATATAATTTGCATTGAATATTTAAGTAGAATCGATTTTGTATTGAATTATTATATAGATATTTCTAAATTACCAGCTTTTTATGGAAATTAATAAGTTATAAGATTTAGTCATCTGATTTAAAAATTACAGTTAATTACAATCGTTAAAAATTATGAATTATATTTTGTATAACATAAAATAGTAATAATAATATTATAACGAGGATATTTATTTGATTTAGAGAATAAAAGTATATCAACTTCTTTTCTTTAAGCTTTATTTTTAAAAATCCACTAAAGTCGAGTTTGAAAAATAGGAAAAAAATAATAAAATGACAAGTAATCATAAATTTAGGAAAAAACTTAGTAGTATATAAATGTGACTGGAAACAATTCATATTATATTAAGGTATTGCAAAGTTGTAAGTTTCAAGTACTACAAATATTTCAGAAACGTCGCTCTATTTTACTAAAACTTGACAGAACATGAAATTTGCAATTAGAAAATGCAACCGTGCATGCTCGACTTCCGAATCCGGATTTCTGACTCCAAGTGCGTCATTTCCGGTCAAGTAGTGAATTTAGGTCAGTGGCGCATATAGACATAATAGAGTGGATATAAAACTCAACGTACGCCTATGTAATATTAATAGTTAATAAAGGTGTTAATAACAAAGGCAATGAGAAATAATTTTTTTCTAACTGAAAACCATTTTATATTTTTAAACTTTTGATGAATGTTGCGATATTGCGATATCAAGGCATTCTCCTCTGTTCCTAATGAAGTAAAACTAACTGCTTACAATGAAATGTATAGCTTATTTTGGGGCTCTATAATCTGGATCTTGAGCCGTGCGGACTGCACTCGCAGTCCCCGAGGCCCAAGCAGCTACACCCTTGATTTAGGTTTAATGCCAAAAGCTCTTTTACATTTTAACAATTTGGTATTATCTTAGCATAATAAAACTGGTACTTACCTTTAATGATATAAATGAAAATAAATAAAAAAATTTAGAAATTTAAAATTCTACTCAGATAAATATAAACGATTTAACGTAAAAGGTTCAATTTCGCAAAGCAATGAAATTACCAAGGGCAGTTAAAGTTTCTGGACTTACATAACAAACTTTTCTTTACTAACGCAACTTGACTACGAGCCATATTTGATATAATTGGAGATATCTGAACCCTTGAAACTCTTATCGGCTATTCAAAATTCAAATTTTCTCTTAGTTTTATTACTCTTTTGGTAATTAAAAAGTTTATTAGAGAAATTTTACTCATAAGTTTTAAAATGATCGTAAATTATTAACAGTTTCATTTTTAGAAAAAAATTCTAACTGATTTTGATAATGCCAAGACTTGGAAGAACTCTAGAGTGGGTTATGGTGCAAGTCTAACCGCAAGGGTTTTCTATGATCTGTCTGTTATCGTTTCCATCTCTCATTTTGCTATCACAAGTGCAGCCCGATTGCTCCCCCGAGGAGCAGAGATTTTATTAGGAAAATTGTTTTAGATATTTCAAAATAACAGCTTGGCCATTTATTTTTATTTAGAATATAAGATAAACACGGTTTAGTTTATCTAATTTCACATTTTAAAAACTTTGTGCATCCAGTTAGTTACATGAATTATGAAACTAAGATTAAAATCATAATTAGTTTATGAGTTATAAATATCCCACTTTATTAAAAATACATTACAAAATATTTGTATATTAAATTTTTGATTAATCCTAGAAAACTCTGCAAAGAAGCTCACTTGCAAAATAAAAAATGGTATTGATATTTCGCATGATGAATCTTGTGATTTCCGCCAAGGTATGAAGCGATAACCCAACATTTTTAAATAAATGCGATTTTTGAAAGCCGTTATACCGAATTTCGACAAGAAGTTTTCTATCGCATTTGTTAATAGTTGCTTATATTTTTAGTGCGGTTAAAATAGCCAACAGTAGTTTTCACAATTAAATGGAAGCGTGAAAGAAGAAACAATTAATTATTATTATCGCAAGTAAAAATATCTAATAAATGATGGGGAGTGATTTAATAAATTACAAGAATTTAAAACTAGAAAATAGAAAAAAGAAAAGAAAGAGATATCAATCCGTAAAATCGCAATAATTCACTTCACTGTTAAAATTGGAATCAAGTTTTCCTGTGCATGTAATATAAATGCATCATTCGGCGGGTCGATATCATTAATCGAGATTGGCTTTAATCTACTAAATTATATTTCGTGCCGGTCTCATATTGTGCTGGTATTTATACGTCAAGCAGCTAATTTGCACATCTCCGAGGAAAACTGCGACTGTTTCCTCATGATGCTATCTAATCATAGTTGCACGCACTCGTACGTTCTCATAAATTAGTGGACTTTACGTCCACAGATGCTACCATTACGTGACCTGATGAGTTTTTATGTTACTAAAAAAATATTCCCTAAAAGGAGTGGTGATAAATTAATTGTACTCGATAATTGTTTTCAAGTAAAAAACCCTTTTTAAATAGTTAATTATCCTTTCCGGATAATTTCATAATTGCTTTATAGTTCCTACCTATTTATTCAATATAGGGGAATGGCAGAGGCTGAACCATTATTGTTTCCACTCTAACAAGAGAAATTCGTTCATATTTTTCGCCAACCGCGCACAGAAGCATCATAATTATTTACGGTATTTGGAGTAACGTCCCGCATTAAATTTTTGTCACTTGGTATAATTAATTTTTTTTCATTTTTAAATTATTAAAAATTCCTATATTCGATCGTATAATATTTTGAAAAGCATTTGCACATTGTCAGCAACTGCACCGGAGCAACTTTAGTGCGCCGTCACCTTTAATTTTGTTTTCGAACGAAATTTTACACGTTCGTATCAAAATTCATTTCTCTCCTAATTAATTCCAGCTGTAGGTTAATGATTCGAGTAATGGTAAAACTCTAATTACTGAATGAAATTTAATCATAAGTGTCCAACTTAAAAATATAAATTTTACTTACTTTAAAGTTACTTTAAAGAAACTTTTGAAATAAGCTCTATTTATAAAAATTTAATTTAAAAAAATTGCTGTTTGATAAAAAAAAATGACTAAAAAGTAACCAAAAGTAATTTGATATCCATTCAATTATCATTAGCCTAGTTTAGTTAATTGAATTAGTTAAGTGTCAAGTCATTGGCCTACTACCCAACTTGGTAAGAAGAAATCACATTAAAAAGGGATGGTTAGTTGAAACCCAACGGAGTCCAAGATAAGATTGCAAACAGCTCGCATTACAAATTAGGGGTCTTACAGCCGCTAAATCCGTGGATTTTAGAAGCGTTAGAAAAATTAACCCATTTATTATTAACAGACGAAAGAAACAAGATCCCACAAGAGGGAATTACTTTACTACTTCTGTCTTGGACTAAAACAGATGATATTTCATGTGCCTGCAAAAACATAAGATGCTACGTCATGAATAATCTGTTTATGAATTATCATAAACAGGCTTTGTGATTTGCATAGTAAAATACTCGCACGGTTTTTGCGATTGAAATTTAAGTTTTCAAGTTTAGGTTTGGGTATATAAACTTATAACTTCTAAATTGTTATTTTACCTCATTGCGGTTTAATCGGTTGTTTTAGTTGCGCTTTAAAATAAAGGAGACGAGAGTACAAATTCTACGCTAAAGGCTTCGAATGTTCTTGGTTACAAATTTTTGCAATTGTAATGTGTGGTCAATTGATCTTCCATTCTGCGAGAGTATGTTATCCAACCTTACAGCACTCTTTAGAAACTTCCAGCCAAAGAGTATGTCGATTATTTACAAAGATGTCTGGCTAGAAGTTTTAAGTTACAATGAGGAAATATGGGGAATAAGTCTCATTTCTGTAACGTCACTATTACTTTTCCTTCTTCTTCTTAAGATAAATTGCATCCGGCCGTGTAGCCTGAGGAAAATCGTAAAGTCGGAGTATGCTAATAGGGCAAATACAGTAAAAATAACTACCGAATAGTCTATAATTGATTTTTTCTGGATCTGGATTAAGCAGAAATCCATCGTTTCGAGTAGAAATATAATAAAAGACGTAGCACGAATAAAAACGAAAAAGAAATAAAGTCCTTTTGAGATCATGTGAAATATTAGTTTTTGATTAAAAATCAATAATATTTTATTGCCAGACTAAATATTTTAAATAGTACGAAGGCTGTTCAAAAACTAATACCTACTGCTTCGAAACTTTCTTTGCAATGCCATCGAAACAATTTTTTTATTTGGTAATGGCATAATTTATTTATGTAATAAACTTATTTTGGCAAGCGTAAATAATTAAAATACAAAAATAAACCTCAAGAAATCCAAGACTCTGCAGCCGACTCAAGCAACAGATAAAAGACCGCATCGTCCGAGGTCGTAGGCGATTTGAAAATCTGGAAATACCCACCCAACCACCTAAGAGATTTAAAAATTTCCGGAAATCTGCATTTATTCGAGATCCAATACAAGTACATTACTATTATCCAAATAATGAAAACCAAAAACCTGTAAAAAGAAGACCAGCCGATAATTACGTGATTTTACCAATTAATATCTGGTTTTGATTGGAAGTAGGAGGCGATTTTCTAGCATAAACAACCTGCTTCCCAATGTACAATTTACATTTTTTACTTTTATTGTAAAAGTAAAACGTATAAGTTTTTATTTGAATCTACATGGAAAATTTATGCCTAAAAATTAGTTTAGTTTGTGTGTAGTGTGTGTATGAAGTCTAATAGGGGACCTATACTATTAACTATCAAAGCACAACTTCATCCCGATGACAATTTTAACAGCAAAAACTTGTTAGTTTTCCATACTTTTAGAACACGATCGTTTTAATGAAGTTCTTATGTTTGTTCCTCCGAATTCGAACTGGGTACCTCGAGAGAATTCAGTTCACTAGTTTTGCACCACAGTAGGCTGAGGATAATTTTTGGTATAACAACAAAAAATATCGATTAATAAATTTCTATATCAAATATTTGTAAAAAAATCTAGTTTACTATGTATTCATTAACAAATATAATATTCAGCAGTCAGTTGTAAATAATAATACCTAAACATAATTTGATTATTTATGTTGAAAAACTGAAAATGCACACCCACTTGACAAAAAATTTATTATCAGTAGTTTTTTTTATACGTAAAATTTTCTCCGGCCTACTTTGGTAAAAAGTTAAAATTGCTTCCAGCTTTATTATTTATTGAATATAATACATACACAAAATATAATATCGTTGGAAAGCTAAGAAAATAAGCTTTGCTAATATGTCATGACCAAATATTGTTTCTATTTATAAAAACACTAAATATTTATAGCACCAAAAAAAAAATTCAGCTGAAGTATTAAATTGTAATTTACATTATTTTAAGAATCTGTGTTCAGAACATAAATATTTTTCATATCGAGGATAGAATATTTTTTTATAAAATTAGGAAACTAGAGCAGAATTAAATATTGCAGATTAATATGTTAATGGTTTAATGCAGATGAATTTCGGTACTATTTCTGACGGAATATATATATATAATGTAGAAGTTTTTTTTATTCAAAATTTTGAAACTTCGTGGTGCAGCGATATTTTTATAGCAGTTTTCTATTTTTATCCGTTGCTTTTTCTTTGTCACCTCATCCTATCATTTCAATCTTGGTTTCTCTCTTTCTCGTCTATACTGGTGTAGTATCTTCCGGACTTTTTTGTTTAAATGAAATATTTATTATTTTTACGGTTCTAAAATCTTCAGGACTTTCTTTTTGGCTCGCACCGTACATAAAATTTGATATTATTAAGGAAAGCTTAGTAATTTAATGTTTATCAATTTTACTATATAATCTACATAAGTTAGTAATTGAGGTTTATAATATGTTTGTTATGGCTCTACAATACATCTCCCTTATTATTTTCTTCTATTATTAATAAGTTGAAAAGCGTTATTACTAGTGTACTTTTTTTGTTTAAATTTATATATTTTAGATATATATTTGTTTCTCCATTCTGAGTCTTAGCCGCATTGTGTTCGTCAATGTAATGCTAACTAAAGTCATCAGTTTGCCTAGCATTTTCGTTCCTTTCATTATTATAAGCGCATTATCTCTGTTTACTGAGTCAAATGCGTATTTAAAATCGATAAACAGTCGATGCAGTTTCTTGTTGTGTTTGTAGAACTTCTCCTTTATTAGTTTGATGATGTGTATTTATCCACGTCGACTTTCCTGTTTTAAAGTCTTATTGGTGTTCGCCAATAAGAAATTCTACATATTTCTTTAATATTGCTATTTATTATCAAAGACGATGATATCATAGTATAATATAATTTGTAGCAGTATATTGCTGATTTGTAATCTATTCTTCTTGTGTATCAGTATTACTAATCTTATTCTCCATACTTTGCGATTTTTTTCATTTCTTTAGATACTTCTTTTTATTGTATATGTATATATTTCTAAACCGTAAAAGCTGCATTTAACTTTGAATTAATTGAATGACCTGAAAATGTTGTTTTACTTAAGATCTTGGATAATTATGTATTTCAAACTACTTTTATTTTTCTTAAAAGTATTGAAAGTTTCTCCAGTTCTTTTTCTATCCAGATTTTAAAAATCTGTTATTAATTATGTTGTACCTGCACTACTTTTTCAGTTATAATTATTTTTCTTTGCATGTATTGGCTAACTTGCTTTTTAAAGATTTAGTACAAAGCTTCCAAATAGTTCGCCAAAATGAAAACTTATGACTACTGGGCAGAAATCAAATTAATATTTTTAAAACTATGCAAAGGCATTTGCTAAAAATTCTACAAAACTAAATTTTTTAACAAGTTACTTTTTACAGATATTACCAACATTATAAATATCAAACCGACGACAATTTGCTCAGTAAACTTCTGGCAACGTAACACCGGTAATTTGACTTTCGATCAATATTTTTACTGAAAAAATTTTTTTTTTCTGTATAGTAAAAGCTGTTTTATCCGATATTATATTAACAGTTATCGCGTTGGATAAACCGGTACGCTAAAATGATTTAATTTAATAACGAATGTTACTAATACATTTAAGATTATGCGGTATCTGTATTAAATTAATTTTTAATTTTATTAGCTAATTTTGTTAATTTTTATCAACATTTTGAATCTTTTAAAATTATATCTTAAATACCTTAAATACTATAAATCTTGTCATAAATTATAACAATAAAATTTAATAGAAATGAACTTAAAAATGAGTTTATTATTTTAATATTTTTGTTTAGTTTATGCTCAATTTTATAAATATAATTTAAGATTTTATGATGTAAACTTCCTGTCTATTTTAGAAAATCTGTTGTTTGTAATGTTTTAGTGAAATTATTGTATTTTTAAATTTTTGTTACATGCTTATAAAAAATAATAGTTATTTTTTATATCAGACGACAAAATTCTATTTTATCCTACAATTTCGCTTTTTTTGCGAATCAATAATTAAATATTTTGCAATCCATATAATCACTCTATTTACAAATTATTATTTAAGAGTATTTATTTTACAATATTTTAAATATGTTTTGCAATATCGATAGTAATTTTAGTAAAAATAAAGTAAGTTACCTACTTTTTCTGTTAAAGTGCTATTTTATGCATCGTTGTAGTTAAAGTTTGAGTTGACCAAACCTCACTTGAGCATCAGCTGTCGAAAAAGTAAAAAAAATATTATTTCAAAAGTACAATTCCAATAGGTCTGACAGTACGTAATTATACTTATATTAATTTATTGTATATCCAAAAAATATATCTCTAACCTATGAAATTGACGATTTTTTATCAAGCACGTTGCTTATTACGAATAATTTTTTGAAATCAAGAACAGATCTAGCATAAGAAATACATAAGACAAGAGAAACTGTCAGTCAATTTCAAAATTTCAACTACACTATAGGAAAGATGGCCATTTTCTAAGCACTTAAAAAAACAGACCATTCGGACGCCTTCGGCACTTTCCGAGCATGTATTTTGACATACACATAACGAATTTAAAATATCCCTGTAGGATGACAGAAGTCGCCAACGGTGGAACTCGAAGACACAGAACTCGTCCGGATATCGACCGCAACTGACAACAACAACTAGGGTATATCAAAGCACACGTACCGTCAACAGAAAAAAAAGCGGGAGCTTAACGTGCTAGTTACCGTACCGCGACTCGTGGCATCGGTATATATCTGCTGCATCTCCCTGCTTTTTGAAATTTTAAAATGCCGTATTCTCGAAAACTAATGGACGGTCTAAGGATTATTTTTCAATGCTCAGAAAATTGTCATCTTTTCTATAATGTAGTTGAAATTTTGAAATTCGTAATGGGAATTAACTGACAGTAACCGACATAAGAAATAGAAATACAGAATAAAAACTTAATAAAGTATTAAATAATGCTGAGATTAATCTGATATCCCCAAAAAATTATTTTACATCATTCAGCTTAAGATTTCAACACTATTCGATAGCTTTTTAAACATTTATTGTGACATTCCAAAGATCAGAAGTATAAATATCAGTAGTTAAAACAAAAATTGTTGCTACGTTAATTTTTGTATTGTCTTTTATTTGTCAGATCACTCTAAATTAGATTTCATGTTTATGTAGTCACGATGAAATGTTGAAATTATAATTTTAGTAAAAGTTGTCTATATTCATATTTTGTACCCCATCATAGTCTCGACGATAGGGGTTTATTATTGCAATCCATGTTTACCGTCTTCGGTACCCGTGGAAAATTTTTTTTGTTTAAAAGAGTTATTAATGCATAAAACAGGCATTATTAGACACAAATTTTGAAAATTGATTTTTTAATTCATAAATTTTACGGGTTCTTCAAACAGGTTCCAATTGAAGTAACTTGGATCTTATTAAGTAGTAAAGTAAAGTAACTTGAATACTTTTAATATTTGAATACTAACGGTCTAATACTAGCAATTCCGGGGCCACAATCCCGCCGGACCAAAATCCCGCCGGACCACAATCCCACCAAACAAAAATTCCGTCGAACTAAAATCCCGCCAAACTAAAATCCAACCGGACTGAAATTCCGTCGGGTCATATTTGTTGTATGAAAGATTTCTTGTGCAAATAACATTCGGACTGTACGTACCATACCGAGAGAAATTTGATAGAAGAAAAAAGTGAAACAGAAATGTTAACGATTGACCCAAAAATAACAGAAACAAAGATAGTGGTGAGACGTATGGGAGAAAATTAAAAATTAGTTTAGAAATTAGAAAAGCAAAGTAGAAAGGAATTAAATTAGAAAAGTATAAATTAAATCATGGGGTATAAAAAGAACTAATGAAGAGGGGCCTTGCTTATTTAAATTTTTTTGTATTAATCTTGTAAAACCGACCAATTTTTCGGTTGGTATTATTTTTCCTGTAATTTTATTACATAAATAAAATACTATTAAATAAAATAAAATAATAGTAAGTACAACGAAGTGGTAAGAAGTATAAAAGTAAGTAAATAATAACCAAGTATTGCAAAATGGAGTGCAAACTTTTTTTAAGTCAGAAGGGAAAAGAATAACTTGCCTTGAACGGCTATACGATTGATTTTGAAAAATTCAGTGCGTGCAATTAAAAAAAATTGTAACCGCAGAATTTTAGTGCGGCGGGATTTTTGTTCGGTTGTATTTTGGTTTGACGGGATTTTGGTTCGGCGGGATTGTGGTCGCGGGATTTTGTCCTATCCCGTTGATACTAAGAGTAATTGAAATACTTTGAATAAGTGGGAATAATTGAAGTCTTGCTTGGTTAATCTAAGTATATAAATTAATTACTTTTATTCACAATCAGTTAGTAATCGACACATCTCTGACTTTTAAAAAGTTGGGAAGCAGTTTATTATTTTTTATTCACAATCAGTTAATAATCGACACATCTCTGACTTTTAAAAAGTTGGGAAGCAGTTTATTATTTACTTTCACTTGACAACCAATCAGAAAGCTATTTTGTTTTACTTCCCAACCTTAGGGTGGGAAGTGTTCACTTCCCGACCTGCAATGTCACATTGCCGGTAGGCAAAAAATGGAACTAACAAAAAATGTGCATTAATTAAATGAAATTTGATGATCTTTAATTATTTAAAAACTGATTGTGAATAAAATTGTATATCTACCTCGGTGTCAAGCTTCATTCCAGCCTCGCGCTTACAGTTGACTTCGGCGCTTCGCGCCTCAGTCAACTAACTTAGCGCTCGGCTGTAATAAAGCATTTTCCACCTCGGCACGTAATATACTATTACTTTCACTTGACAACCAATCAGAAATCTATTTTGTTTTACTTCCCAACCTTAGGGTGGGAAGTGGTCACTTCCCGACCTGCAATGTCTCATTGTCGGTAGGCAAGAAATGGAACTAACCAAAAATGTGCGTTAATAAAATGAAATTTGATGATATTTAATTATTTACAAACTGATTGTGAATAAAATTGTATATGTACCTTGGTGTCAAGCTTCATTCCAGCCTCGCGCTTATAGTTGACTTCGGCGCTTCGCACCTTAGTCAACTAACTGAGCGCTCGGCTGTAATGAAGCATTTTCCACCTCGGCACGTAATATACTATTATTAAGTGTTTGATAATTGAAATACTTCTTTTTAAAATTAGTAAAATACATTTGTAACTTAATGTATATTAAATATATTGAGAAGTACTCCGTTAGTACTTTCCACATTAGCGAAGTATTTGGTAATTTAATTACTTTCACCGAGTGCTCTTGACAACTTTGATTATGACCAATGAATCGAAAACACGTGTCTACTGTTCATCGTTTTCTACTTTGAAGAAACAGTGATATGGGAACAGAATATATATTAATTATATTACCTACTACGTTAATATCTAAAATTTTGAGACTAATGCTATATGTTATAGCATACATTAAGGTATACTGAAATTTTACCAATATTGAGATGTTTCAATCAAAATAAGTTTTTTTTATTACATATTTTTATGGGTTACAAAATTATTTTAGTTTCCTTTTGTTACTATTGACGCATAATAGTAAAAAAATACTTTAAATGTACGAGAATACATTCAAAGGTTTCATTGTCAAGTAAAAAATAATAATGGGTTTTAAGCATTAAATTTAGCATTACAGAGAAAAAATAGCTTTTGATGTGGTTTATATCCACTAACACAAGGTAACTAATTGAGTACTTCAAAGTGCACAGTGTTTTAAAAGCGCATTTTCAATCGAGAATGCTATAAAAGGGTAACTAATACGTTATAATGTTTACTCTGTATGTAGTACATATGTCGGAGTATATAATGAAATCTATGTACGTATGTAGTAGTAGTTCTTTAAGTTAAAGGAAAAAATCAAATGACCCGTTTTCATTTCCCTTTAATTTCGTCTCATTTCTATTACTAACTTCGACTTCAATCGGTTTTTTTTTGTATACAACGTTTGCGTAAAATCAATCGGTGGGAAATGCAATTCCGATATTTAATAGAGACCGGAATCGCGTAGGAATCTGATCTCATCTTGCTTTCATTAACTGACAAGATTAAATTCGAAAAGTTTGGCGTTGTAAATCACCATTGTAAAAGTCCCCGTTATTTTTCATTTACACTTACGTTGATGATAAAATATTTGTTGTATCTAAAATCAACACATGGTACATTTAGGAAATACTTCAGGGGACGCTAGCTATATACCCCTAGTTCGAAGTCTCATTCTTTCACATAAACCGCGACTGCAGTATTTCGCGTCACGTCTTTATTATATCCGACCCCAGAGTCACACAAAATGTTACATAACTTCTTGTGAAAGTCGCAACATTTTCTCCCTAGGGATCGGAACTTCGGTTTGTTGGTTTTGATTCTATTTCTAAAGCTTTACTATAATAATGAATTATTTTAATAGAACAATCGGTAAATTTATACGAGGCTACCTGAAGCATTTAATAAGTTTAAAAATATTTATTGCCCCATTTGCACTGCTAACTTGTTAGTTTTATCATAAATGTTTATTAAAACTTGCATTAATGCATTGTTAACGAAAGCGGCATATCGCGGCGTTGCGAAAAGCGTTTAATGATTTTACAAATAAACACCTCTATTTTTGACGATAAAGTAAATTTTATAAATTATTTGATAAATAACGAGCTATAAGTTACTGAGTGAAACATATTTGAAAAAAACAGACGAGTCACGAGATAATCCGGATTAATAATGAGGTACGTGCCTAACGCTACAAGCGACGCGTGGCGGTAGTTGGTACTAAATCCGTGTAAATCCGACAAAATATGGGCTTACTTTTGACTAGCTCTAACATGCATCAATTATTGTCAGCAATCAATCTAAAGAGTTTTGTTTGTTTCAGTGACATCGGCTGTCAGTTGGGAAGAATGGTGGACTTACGATGGAATTTCGGGTAAGTTATTAATTTTAGTACAAAAAGTTGGAATAAGACTGTATAATGCTTCCTTCCAAGCTCTAACACGATTACAATGGTAAAAATTACCATAAATAAGACAATTAAGAAGTTTTATTAAATAAAGTGACTTCCGAAGACTATAATGTCGGTATTATGTCTAAACAAAACTGCGGAAGGTGTCCGGAACCACAGCCAATAAATTAAATAGGAACAAAAATCTATGAGGAAAAAGCTGAAAAGAATCGGGTTTTGGGTAAAAGTCGGGATAGAGGACGAAAAAACACAAGAAGAATTTCATTGTATAACAGAGATAGCTACCCAAGAGTAACATTATGCAAAGTAGGTTTGGAAATGCACGCTGTGTGCACTATACGGTTATATTGAACCGATTATGGAACGTTAAAAGAATAAGTAGAGAAAGCATCTACATTTCTACTACAAAATAATGCAACGAATATCTTTATTTTTGTATTCTTTCTTACGTTATGAAAAAAATAAAGGAAAAATTTATTGTAATGAAAATGAATTTATTATAAAAAGTTTTTCTCGCTTGCCTTGCTATAATATAAAATATAAAACGCTGTACGGCTACTATTTCAAATGACAATTTTAGTATAAGCTATTTCGAACCCGTTAAATACGGAAACACTTAGCAAGCATAGTTAACGAAATTTAGGCTTTAATGTATTTTACTTAATTGCGCATTAACGGTTATATTAAACTGCAAAAAGGAAGTTAAAGAATAAAATTATTCAAACTGCGCCAGCATCTTACTCCCTTTAATTTCTTTTTACTGTTTTGAGGTGCAAGTAACAATATCATCAAGCAAACAAGTGAAGGGTTTCAAATGCCCCTTTTAACAAGCAATAAACCCAAACAACGCCGTAAAATTATCCTTCTCGCACTCGCCTAAAATTAGCCTAACATGAATCTTCTCAACTGCGGCCGCGTAAACATCCTGTGTGGTAGTGCGCCGTTGTATAATAACACTTGTTAGAGATAAAGGAAGCCGCGACATTCATTTCCGAGATCTCAGTGTACTTTCTAGTAATTAATGCTACTCTAGGACAATGGATTGTGTTTCACTCGAGTTTCCCTGAAAATACATGTTACTGTTTTAAGATAAATTGGAAAAACTTTAATACTGCCTCTACTTAATTTCAAATGACCTACAGTTATTCACCACAGGAACAATAGGAATTACTTCATTAAACTTTTAGAAAATATCTCGTTAAGTTTGCAATAGCCATTAAATTTAAAGAGATTCAACTTCTACAATTTTTATATAACCATCCAGGTTAAATACTTTTCAACAACTCGGGTTATCAATTTTTATAACTACTTTATTTATAAATTTATTATAAATTCCTTTGGTAAAACCATATTCGAGTTATCGGATCATAATCATTAATATAATATCGATTTCAAATAAATACCCAACGTACAGGGGTTCATTAAAAATCATAACTGTATATTATAATAATAATAATAGTAATAACTTTATTCATCAACTCTATTTACAATGAAAAAGAAAAAATAAATACAATTCATAGAGTCGACGAAGGGGCAAAACAATCAGAGAAGCTGATTTTCAATTTCACTCTAGTCTGCATTTTTCACAAACAGCTGTTTGACCCCGCTTTTAATGGAACGGCTGGTTTTGCCAGTCAAAAACACGTTCACGTTGAAGACCTCCGACCTCCGAAGAAGTCCTGGAACTTAGTCGTTTTGTGAGACGGGATAGATAAGTTCCCGCTATGAAGAAGATAACCATCAATTCCAACAAATATTCCGGGCTATTACGCTTATACAAGTTGTACAAGAACGAAGCGAACAGAAGTTCAAAACGAGCTTGAACCTTAAGAACACCAAATTTAATGTAATAAGAAGTAACCTTCGAGTTCGACCAGTCAAATAATTCCGCATAAGAACAATGAGAAAACAATAGAGAAGAGCAACTCGTGATTAGTCACATCGAAAGCCTTGCTGTAGTCCAAGAAAGCTACAATAATTGTTACCTTAGAATCGTCAGTATTCCTGGCGATATCATTAGTAAGCTTATTCAACTCCATGCCGTTGCAGTACTAAAACCAGAGCGAAAACTAGATTGAATAGTGTAATGAGAATTATTCTTTACTAAAGCATATAAACTCCTCACCACACCTGGAATAGATCTTTTCCAATAATTGTGTGATGAAACCTTGGATGAAAAAATAACTAGCTCTGGCGTACAGAGCGTGAATCTTAAAAAAGAAGAATTTGCTTCCACTTTCGCAAAATAAAAATACTGATAGTTAAAATCTTATAATAAAAAATAAGTAGGTCCAATCTACTTATTCAATCAACAGACTTCTAGCTGCACTTCTAAAAATACCTCCGTCTTACTTGACGATACAACATCAAGTTCCCTGGCTTGCGCGCGAAGTTAGTAACGAGTAACGAAGAATACCCACTATAGGCGTAGGGCGCGATCAATAATTAAGGGTCGCGGAAAACACTTATGCAAATAAATTGTTACAATAGCAGGTAAGATATTATTACACTCGATGTGTTCTAGTAGCTGCCGGTAAAGAACAGACTCAAATACTGTTGAAAGAGCAGGCAACACACCAATTTGCTGAAGATCGGCAAATTTAGTGGCATTATTATTTTTAGCGATAAGCGTTATGATCGACTTTTTCCACAATGCTGGTATTACCGAATTAGTAAGACAAAAATTTATTAGCTTAGTTAAGCTTTCAAGACAAAGAGGTGAGGTAAACTTCAGCATCTTAGCGTTACAGTTATCGACGCCCAAAGCACCGGATTGCTTTTAAAAAAATTTAACTGCTACTATTTCAGATGTGACAGGACGAAATATGAATGTTCCAGAAACAAGCCGGAAGAGATTATCAATGAAGTAAGTAATAACTTCCGATTTAATGTCAGAAGAAGCAATGTTGGCAAAGTAGCTGTTGAGTGAATTGGGATCGTTATCTTCAAGATTAATTGAGTGCTTGGATTTCGTATGAATATTGGTCTGGTCAAAAAACTTCCATAAGCGTTTAGGGTTTCTCAACCTCTGATCAATTTGGAACTTAAAGTATGCCTTCTTTTTGTTTTTTATGGATATCGTAGTGAAGCTGCGCAAATCCTTAAGCAAGATTAAAGACTGCAGCACACTAACATGTGATCGGTCATATCGGGTAAGTCATACATGTGAATATTGGAGTAGGATATCGTCGCTTACACAAATCAGATCAATCAATGTGTAGATAGAGTTACTCGGGTAGGTTGATCAACTATTTGAGTAATATTGTAAGATGCAAGTAGTGACTGAATGGCATCAAACTGACGATTGACTTTGAGTAAGTCAATGTTGAGATTGCCCATTAGAATAAAACCATCGTATTCAACATAAAATTTAGATAAAGCATACTAGCTCGTATGCGATGTGCGCACATATCGGTGTGCACCTCGATTGGTATGCTCCATGATTGGTAACACCTCGTACCTTTTTAGTTTGATAATAAATTACCAAATTACTAATCAGCGATTACAATGGATAAACAAATTAAGGATTTTGCAAGAATCCAAAATTATTTCAAAAGAATTTCTGAGAATTATTAAAATTTTTGAATTTTTTTTTTGGAATTTCTTAAACTTCCTAAGAAATTTTAAGATTTTGAAGAGGGGATCTCTGAGGACTATTAAATTTAATTTTTACTTTGAATTATTTAATATTTATATTAATAAGGACGTAATTTATTTTTAATAAGTGAAGTTTAATAAGTTTTAAAATAAATTTTATTTTTTAAATTTTTTACACCTACAACTATTTGATAACATCAAACTGCCTGTTAAGTTTTAGCGCGGGGCTTTTAATTAAATGCGTAATCAGTGTAAGCACCTTCCGGCTATTACAGTAAATTATGTTAATAATATAAATTATTAAACTATATTAGAATTAATATATTGTAAAATAATATATAAGTTGCATAATCACAAGTAGGAAGAATCGATTTTTAAATAAATTGTTCTTAATTTTATTTTTGGATATCCACGGTTTCGACGACAGCGCAGCGTAGTGTAAACGGCAATAAACATAAAAATAATTACAATTTTGTCGGCGTTAAATCTAGCAAATCGCTTTTAAGCTATTTACCTTTATAAACGTCCGTGCATGTATTTATGAAATATTAAATAGTTTTTTGAAGTGGAAAGGACCACAGAGAATCAATTGAAATAATTAGGACATATAATTTTTGGCGTATCTCAGTTTGTGCTCATTCTACGACGACTAACGAATTTCAAATCTATGTAGTATGAGATACAATATTGGATAGGATGTAGCTTTTACATCAAAGTGCTCGCCAATTTATAAAGAGATAAACCTCATAAAATATACGTGTAAGAGGTTGATTAATTACTTTTAGTTCATTTAACAGTATCGTGCATTAATATTTGAAACATCTAAGATTTAAATGAAAAATCTGATTCATTCAGATTTTTGATATAGCAGACACTCTTAAATATTTTAGCTTAGCTGCACTTATTATGCATATAGTGAAAGAGAAGCGATGCGAAGTCGAATGAAATGAATTACATTTAATGTGAACATAACTCTGTTCTGTTTGTGTTTGAAATGTTTAAAGTGACTTTAAACTTCTTCTTCTTCTTGGTAAATCCCATCCCAACATATGGGACTGGGACATAGCAAATTCTACTTTTACTCTACCAATAGTAGTTGGTCTATTAAAATATACTGTGACCAATCTACTGATTGGTTAAACACTTGGTTTAAATATTCACGAATGATCACTAAAAAATAATGAAAAATGATGATACAAGTTGCGTGGAGAACTACTCCAGATTCTTGTAAGGAAAAAAATATATAAAAAACGCTCTGGATCTGGATCTGGATTATTGGATGGAGGGCAAGGTTTAACCTCGCACGCACTCAGGCCGCTTAATCGGGCCCATTGTGCTACCTCCGTTGCAGCAACTCCCGTCCCATCATTCCTCAAGCCATCCCAACCATAGGATGAACTCGAGAATCCTGGCGGGCGAGGTTTCACTGATCCTGGCCATGTTAGACCAGAAATCCCCCAACATGGAATCTCTTTTTGATGATAGAGCTGGGCAGTGACATAGCACATGCTCGGCTGTTTCGTCTGCTTCTTGGCATCCTCGGCATATAGGGCTATCTACGACGCCCATTGTGTTTAGATGCTTGTTTAATCTGCAGTGACCAGTTAATATCCCTGCAATTGCCCGTAGATTGACTCTGGATAACTTTAGATAGTATTTGGAATGCTTACTTGAGGGTGCTCTTATGGCCGCCCTCGCTTGTCTGCATTCAGTCTCTTTTTCCCATCTGCTGGAGTGCAGATTTAGAATGTATTGTTTTAGGAGAGTGTCAAAGGTTTTTACAGATGGCGCGATAATCGGTTCGGGGCCGCAGGGAAGGCTACTTGAACCGTTTCTCGCCAGGGAATCTGCTCTTTCGTTACCCTCGTTGCCTTGGTGTCCCTTAACCCAGCGAAGGGTAAGGTCATTGTTTGGAGTAGATATCTCGTTCAGTGTCTGCATACATTCAAGCAGCAGGCCGGAGGTGACCCTGTGACTCCTAAGCGCCACAAGAGCAGCTCTACTGTCAGTAGATATCTGTATATTTTTGTTTCGGATATTTTTGTCCTTAACTATTCTTGCGCAGTGCAGTATGCCCATAAGTTCAGCCTGGAAGACTGAGGCATATTTGCCTAGCGGTATGCTGACGTTTATCTCAAGTTCGACGGATGATATTCCTGCACCTGAGCCAACGTTGGTTTTTGAACCGTCGGAGAACAGACATATGTCGTAATCGTAGGTTTCTGTTGGTTCCAGCAAAACGTTATATTTCCTGCTGAATATATATTTAGGGTGAATTCTGTCGGGCTCAAGTCGCAGAAGAGGTACCCCTATGGAGTATTCCTCTAGAATTCGCATGTGCCCCACAGTTATTCGCCTATCTTTCCACAGCCGCCAGCTGCGCAATCTGAGAGCAGCCCTGACCGCCATCTCCTGTACATGAAGATCAAGTGGAGGGAGGCAGAGAAGAGCTTCCAGTGCCGCAGTTGGAGCCGTGCGCATCACCCCAGTTACAGCCAGGCAGATCAATCTCTGCAGCCGGTGTAAGGAGGCTGCTGTTGTCACCTGCTTGGTTTTGGGCCACCAAACAAGCGCTCCGTAACAGAACATGGGTCTGACGATAGCAGTGTAGAGCCAGAGAGTGATCTTAGGGGAAAGACCCCATGACTGTCCCACCGCCCTCCGACACTGCCAAAAAGCCATTCCCGCTTTTCTGAGTTTAATTTCTAAGTGTTTCCCCCAGTTTAGCTTTTTGTCAAGCGTTATGCCCAAATATTTAACCTCGTCCGCCAATTTCAGGGGGGTTCCCATTAAACTAGGCATTCTCATGCTCCGTAGTTTTCTTTTGTTGGTGAATAGAACTAGCTCTGTCTTAGTCGGATTGACCGAAAGAGAGTGCTCATTGCACCAGTTCTCTAGTATTTTGAGAGCATTTTGCATTTGCATGCACACTGTGTTCTCAAATTTTCCTGTAAGCAGTATGGTGATATCATCTGCGTAGCCTATGGTATAGAATCCCTGCTCATTAAGGCATTGGATAAGGCTGTCAACTACCATATTCCATAGCAGTGGGGAGAGTACTCCGCCTTGAGGACAGCCCTTAACAACAATGCCTTTAACATTTGTATCTCCAACACTCACCTCTACAGCTCTCCACTTCAGTATGAAACTGATCCATTTTGCAATGGTCGTGGGAACTCCGAATCGGCGTAGTGCTGAATTTATGCTATTGAAGGTAGCCTTATCAAAGGCCCCTTCAATATCGATAAACGCTCCTAGGGTGAACTCTTTATAGTCCAGCGATCTTTCGACGTGCTCCACAACTTTGTGAAGCGCCGTTTCAGTCGATCTCCCCGGAGTGTATGCATGTTGATTCGCGTGAAGCGGTTTTTGAGCAAGAACCGCGTCGCGAATGTATCTGTCGCACAGTTTTTCTAACGTTTTGAGAAGAAACGAAGTCAAACTTATTGGCCTAAAGGATTTTGCCAGGGAGTAGTCACTTTTGCCTGGTTTGGGTATAAAGATAACTTTTACTTTGCGCCATTCATTTGGTATGTATCCGTGCGCAATGCACGCCCTAAACATCTGCACTAGGTGACAGATTAAGTGCTCCAAACCCCATTGAAGAAGGGCAGGAAACACTCCATCAGGCCCAGGCGATTTAAAGGGACCAAATGTTTTAATGGCCCATGCTATTTTTGTCTCATCAACGACCTTCCTTGCAACTTCCCAATCTGTTGCAGTCGGTGGCTGAGTTTTTACTTCAGACCAGTCGAAGTCTGAGATTATTTCGCTATCGGGAAAGTGTGTGTGTAGCAGTATTTTGGCAGTCTGCGAGAGGGTCTCCGTATAGGATCCATCCTCACGGTATAGACTGCCTGGCTGCTGGTATGGGTCCTTGGACATGACCTTCTTGAGTCTAGCCGCTGCAGCAGTAGTTTCCACGCTACTACAGAAGGCCCTCCACGACTCGCGTTGTTTTATGCGTATTGTTCTCTTGTACTCCAGCTGTCGCGTTTTGAATGCTGCCCAGTCGGATTGACTTTTAGAGTTATACGCTTTATTGTAGAGTTTTCTTGTCGATCTTCTTAGCTGGTCGAGTTCTGAGCACCACCACGGTGTTGCCCGACCCCGTAGTCCAACTGTTCTTAATGGACAAGAGAGCTCATATGCTTTTGTGAGAGAGTTTTGTAGCTTATTAGCATATTCCTCAATCTCCATAGTAGTTTCTAGTTTATTTTTGATAGAAATTCCCTTCAGTTTTCCCACTCCCCAAGACTTCGACAGGTGATCCATAAAGACCAGCCTGTCGACGTTTTTTGGGTTCCTGTACTGTTTGAGTTCTATTGTTTTTGCTTTTAATTTGAAGCAGATCCATTTGTGATCTGACAACGCTCTTCAAAGTCCGACAAAAAACGTCGGATAAAAAGTCCGACAATCTATTTTGAATGCTTGTCGCTACGGATGCTACTGACTCTGGTCTTATGGAAATCTACAAAAGAACTGACAATACACTTCATACAAGGATGAAAATAAATGAGCCAGTGACGATGTTGTGCAAAACCTAGCAAACACCTATCAACCTTATCCTTCATCGACCAATTTTTTTATTTAATAACAATAAAACTGTTACAAGAGGAAACATCTAAATTCTTCTAAGACACTTCGCAAATATTTAATAATTATAAGAATAAAACAGTTTTCAAACCAATGTAAGGTAACTCAAATTATCGTGATACTTAAGTCGGGAAAAAAGCTGACTTACGGTTTTTGACGAACTTTTACTTGAGGAACAATAATAATAATAGAAAATCGTAATATTATTCTCATACACCAGTTTGGATTCTGAAATGAACATGAAACACTCGAAGAAGTACATCGAATAGTCAGTAAACTAAATCAGGATTTTGAAGGTAAACGTTTCTACTCATCGGGGTTTTTTGGTATAAGTCAAGCCTTCGTTAAAGTTTTGCATATTGGTTTATCATTCAAACTGAAGATGTTTCTTCCATACTATTACTATCTGATTGTCCTATCTTAGTAACAGACATATTTTTGTGAAACATTAAAGTAAATGTTCAAATCTTTACTTTTTTGATTCTGGAATACTATAGGTAAGCATTTTAGAGTCTAGTTCGTACTTACTATTTACATCCGGCCTGCTAATAGTAGAGACCACAACAATGTCTACATTCTTTGATGATACTGCAATATTGTCATCACATATCGACCGGCAATTGAATTAAAACATCTATAAATTTACTTCGATATGTAGACTCAAAATTTTTGAAAAGTTAAGGCAAATGAAACAAAGTCAATACATGCTACCTTTACCACGAGAAGAGAAAATTTCCTTTCCGTAAAGTTTAATGACTGCCATTAACCATGAAGTAAGATGTTAAAAATTGTGGTATATACATCTCGATAGGAGATTCACGCGGCAAAATATATATTCACCAAACAAAACAGCTAAGATTAAAATTCAACCAAATGTACTGGACGACAAAACGAAAATCTCAATGTACAATTAAAATAAACAAATCCTTCACAAAGTCATTACAAAACCCATCTGAGCTTATGATATCAAACTCTGCGGATCATGTGCTAACTCCAATCTTGAAAAACAAATTCTAGAACAAAGGTATACAGGCAATTATTATATTATTAATATACCTACTGTCGTGTTACATTATGTTTGGATTCACCCTGTACTTTTTTAGTAAAATTTCGCAATTGTATTTTAATTTGGTAAATTTGGAAAAGTGTAAGGTGGGGAAGCAAAAGAGGAAGAGAGCATCGTTTTGCCGCACGAGCCCGTTGTGCGAGTTTTGGCTCATAATTTTTGAAATGAGATTTTGTGAGTGTTTTTTTTATGCGAGTAACTTTTGCAACTGTGAAACTTTTAAATAATTAAATTCGATTTGAGAGCTTTTTGAAGACGGTCAAAAAGCCGACGGTGAAGACGGTCACGGCATTCGATTCCGAACCCAAAGACGGGTTCCATTCTCAGCGAAGTAAATACTTAGTTCTGACCACCACCGAGATAATTTCCCAAGAAAAGTCTTTACCAACGACGTTTCTATCAAGAAGCATACAGCGAAAAAAAATGAGTACATCATAAGAGTTCCCATAGTTACCTCTCTTAACACTTAATGCAAACCAAATTATCTCTTAATAAATCTTGGTGCAAAACTTCACCGAAAAAAGGGGCGCTATAAGTTTGGCACGTTTATTTGTATGTCTGCCTAATTTTAGTGACTATAATATCTACTGTACAATTTATGTAATGAATTAAAATTAGTTTGTATACTTTTTTGCTGTATTAAAATCTCCACTCACATTTATTTCTACAGTAATTTTATTATCGTAGGGAACTTTAGCTACTCATTGGACTTTGTTACTATTCTCAAGGAATATTACGATCGTTCGTTGTTTAAAATGGTAGTACTTTGGTTGTGTCTTGGAAGTTCTTGCACCAAAGTTTGTAATTTGGCGTTGCTGTAAATCATATAACTAGGCAATCGTGTCGATTACGCCTGAAAATGAAAGTACAGATTTATGATGTCATTTTGAATATTTTTATTTGCAATGCGGGGTTAATTTTCCACTGCCATTTTTACTTATATAGCTTATACTTTTATGCCTTATACATTAATTTTTAAGATTTTCATTGCGGTTTAAAGTTGTATTCTATTACGTGATTAGATTCTATTGGATGTGTAAAGTACCTAATTACGTTTCATCATAAAACGGATTTTTAAAAAAGTTTTAATAAATCAATTAATTGTACATAGTTTCCATTTTTAATAATAACGATTTATTTGTTTAGAAAAACCTAAAAAAAATAAAAGGAAAAGAATATCTAGGCAGAACAGAATTTTGAGGCATCAAAAGAATTCCATCTAAGAATTAAATTAATTAATATTCAGAAAGTTTAATTTTCCAAAAATTCGAAAAAAGATGCTTGTTTTTCGAAGCCTTTCAATATAAAATATTCGAATATTAAATTTATATTTTATTTATTTTGTTTATGTTGTAGTAATTCTTCTGCTCATTTTACCATAATATGCTTTTTCAAATTAAAAATGTCGTGTGTTATAATATAACTTTTGGTAGAATTCGTGACATATTTTAAAATCTCACAATGTTTCTATGTCTAATAGTAATTATGAATTGGTCTTTTCGACTAATTTACGTATGTCTTTCGTGCAAGATAATTTCTACATAAGAATTTAGTCACATTTACTTTATTTTATAAAATAAAATTATTACATTTTAAAACACGTAATATGAAACTACTTTATAAGAAAGAATATTGACGCATAATATTGGTAGTTTATGATCTAAAATTTTCTATAATACTAATTTTTTTGTGTAACATTCTGAATTTTAGAAACGTCTCGGCAAATTTTAGAATAATTTTCTCAAATCCCATATTATAGTATGAAGAAAGCAATGCTTTCAGCTATTCATTTACACCTTTTTAATACAAGTTTTAAAGTTAATATAAATTTTCAAATTTTGGCGGATAATGACCGTTTGACTAGTAACAATACTACAGTCTAAGTGAGTGACATTAGGGTGTTATTAATTTTCATATTCATTGTTAAGATATAAAGGAAATTTACCTTTCAATTAGTGACTCGCATGATTCATACATAAACTTTCTTTTAAATGGAATTGATTCTAAAACACTTATCGAGTAGATGACGTATTAAAGATATATAATATATACTTTTGTGATTTATTGGTAGATATAATATTAAATAGCACCGGTTAGGAATCGATTTTTTTATATAATAATAATTATTTTTATATTGGATAATAAAATTTGCACTTTTCCTATAATTATTTTAATTGAAGATATTCGACTTTTTATTGCAGGGGTCTCTTCAGTTTGACATTCTATTTTGTGTGTTGCGTATAATTTTTGTTTTTAATTCTTTATTTAATTGCGTTACAGGCGTAAAATTACGAAGATGTATAAAACCTGGTGTACTTGATAAAATCGGTAAAAGCACAAAAATTATTTTCAGTGGTAGATATGCACTATCCACATAAAATAAAAATTCAAATAGTTTAGCAATCCTACAAATTCATAACAATAGGGTCAATATTTATTATACATTAAAGTAACTGATAATAGGCGCTAAATTATATAATAATATAAACTCGCCATAATGCGGAAAATGTATATTTTTGTTAGGAAACTCGAATAAAAAGCCTTAGGCGCGAAAACAAAGAATTTAAAAAATAAAATGAAAAATAAAACAAGGATGGACAGAGCTGTCGACCAAAGATGAATAAAACAAGGAACGGAAAGCAATGTTTTGTTGAGAGGTCAATTGAAATCAAAACAAAGCTGAATTCTAGTGTAAAAAGCAATCGTATAGAATTAGTTTTCAGTAATTTTCCAAAATTTAAAAATTTATTTTGACAATTTATTGTAGTGCAATAGCTGCATATAAAGACTATCTTTGAACTATGGGTTATGTATCTAGGAAGGTTAGCACTCTACTAGAATATTTTTTAAGTGCTCACAGAACCAGACTGCCAAGTGTCTTTAATGATTATAACAAACCGAAGTTGTACAATAAGAAGAAGAAGAAGTAGATGTACCAGAATGAGAGTTTAATTTAATTGGGCTTGCAAGATTTTGCAACGCAATGCAATGCAAGTAATCTCTATATGTATGCACCGCACCTTTAAAGGCATAAAAATAATCGTTTTTTTAATTTTAATCATTTGTCAATTATTTTTTTATTGCTAGGGAAATTGTTTATTTTAATTGCGTCATTTCGTGTACTACCTTCATTCGTGAATGAACACAGTGTTTAGTTCGTGTAAAATTAAATAGCAAAAATAAAGTACAGTTGAGTTTAAAATGAAGTAATTGAGTTTGTATGCTTCAAAATCATTCAAAAATATACATACATACATAAAGAAACAAAACAAGCGAAAAATGTCTTTATAGGAAACACTACAATAGCTTTTATATTGCATTACTTTTGATTTCAAACTTGAATTCTTGAATGCGCATTTGCAATATTTTTGCAATAAAATAATATTACAGTTGATATTTATATAGCTAGAATTTAAATTAAAATAAATAAATGATCGCATTGTTATAAACTAAGAATAAATAAAATTTTATTAACTTATCTCTTTAGTTTTATAAATCTTTCTTGACATATGTAATTGGGCCTTAAAATTATTTTTAAATAGAGCCGAAAGCAACCACAAAAGTTTCCATAAATAAAAGATAAATCCACGATATGGACATAAATATAAAGCGTAACTAACGTCTTCACGAAACAAGCTTAAATGCCAAGTATTGGCAGAAGAGGATTTTCACAAAGCTAAAACTTGAAAAAACCTGCAATATATACCACAATAGGATAGCTTTTATTTAAAAAGAAAAACATTTTCAGTTGTTATTATCAAAAAAATAATTAAGTGTTGTTTTGTAAAGAACATATTTTAGGCCGGATAGGTAGGTACTACATTATTAAATTCGAACCGTTTTGTTACTTACACGAACGAGATAAAATTATTACTATATAAACCAATTAAAATTTTTTAATAAGCAATTAATAACTGTTATTTATTAATCTATCCTAGTTCATTAGAACACGATATAGTTACGCTAGGGAAAATCCCTTGTAACCTCTGGTATGTCCTTTAGGGAGAAGCGATTCCATTTCAAAAGCAGATGTGATCTAAATAATATAATGGTCATATAATACTAATAATGTTTAACAAAATTTCTTTAAAAATTTAAAAAAAGCCATAAAGTTTATTTTGATGAAAACTCTATTCATAAAGTTTTAAAAAAGAAATTATTAATAAAAAATAACGAACCCACGACAGTTCGACAAGTTATATGGAGTTCCCTTGTCATATTAAGGAAAAAAATTGCACTCGGAGCCACAAATCGTTATTGTCACCAACTTCCTGGTCAAGCAAACTGTTAAAGTTTATTTTTAAAGTTTCAAAGTTAATATTAGTTACTTATATTAAATTGAAACTACCAACTTTTAAGTTTATTCCAATTGCTTATTACTTTTAGGACTTTTCGCCTCAATTATCTTGAAACAATTTTATATTAAATTTTATGTGTAATATAGTATATTTAAAAATCTTATTACAATCGGTGTCAAAAATTAAATAAAGTTTTAAGGTTTACAATAACAACCAGAAAATACGGCTTCGGTTAACTCAGCATACATCAATCACCGTTTGAAAGATAGGAAATGAACAAACCTTAACCTGCTCTAGATTTTATATCCTAGTTTCATATATACGCTTTTTGTTCTGCTGTTGTGATATACGGGTGATTGACTGGCACGCTAAAATTAAAACCCAAGTGCTTCAAGCACTATTTTTTTTCATCATTTAACCTATCGAACATCAAAAGTTATATTTGTTTTCTTCTTTCTGTTTCTTTTGTTTTAATTAAACAACGTTATTTCGCTTCGAATATTTTGAAAATAAAATACGAACAAATTATCCTCCAATGCTTTGTTATAAACGGCATCCGTTAACCGCGGCTGTGACTTGACGTAATCGCCGGTTCAGCTACAGGGTGAAAATTCGGAACTGTAGATAAACCTGACCAATTGGCAAATGCCCCAAGGCAAACAACAAAGAAAAAAACCTTTAACGATTTTTCACTTCAAAATAATATTTTTTCTATTTCATACTTCTAATACATATTTTAACTTCATTTGAATTCTTCTCCAAAATTTGAAAGGTTATAATCGCTTTCGATTTCACCGACCGTGACCTCAATAAACAAGCCACTTTGCATTTGTTATGCATAAAAGATGAGTTATTAATTTCATCAATTTCAGTTTTTGTCGATGGACAGGTACTTGATATAAATTGCCAGTATTGTTGAGCTTTGAGGTTGTTATAAAAAAATTTATATGCAGACGAGTAAAAAATTTAAAGTTTAATATTCACATAGAACCTAGGTTAGGGTTAAAGTGTATGTTTAACATATGAGTTCAACTTGTAACCATTGTCCTTTCTAACCATAAGAAACAGATGATGTTTTTCATTACTTCATGTAAAACATCATGTAAATTTTTTTGCATTATGGCAATATTATAAAATTGATGATTACTATAAAAAATAATGGAACAGTTATCTCATAAAATTACAATACTTCCAGAAAATTTTATTACTCAAAATACAAAAAGTATTGCAATTTTTATTTTTCAGGATATGAATGTAGTATTTAATTAATTCAATGTAACAAATTAGAAAAGTAAAATAATTTTTCCACAATATATGTCGAAATTTTCCTATAAGCACCTACCTGCCTTTGGGTGTGTTAAATTTTACAACATTATATATGAATGGAAACGTCCGTTTTTCTGCTTCGTTTACATCGAAATCAAATTGGACTCAGTAGGGGAGACCGTTATGTAAAGTGTTTTAGAGAATTGTGTTTTATACGCTAGAGTATTTTTATATAAACCAGTAAAAATCTCGAACAAATTGTTGTAGTAATTTATTAAAATCTATTTAGATTAACCGTATTATATACCATTATTTCATTAATAAATAATAACAGTCCAATCACATGTTGTATTATTAGTTCATAGTTTTGTTAACTTAAAGGAAGTAAAATCGATGGACAAACAAATGTGGCTTCGCCTACTAGAACATCTAATTTGAATGAGATCAAATAGCCGAGCAATCAAATTTGGCTAATTAATTAATTTTGTTTTAATTACCTATTTCTAAGGTGGAAAACCGGCCTTAGTTTTACTTTAGTGATAATTTAATTATATTTGGTTGAGAAATGCGCAAAATCGGGAGATAGATCGTTGGAATTACTTTATGAATTAAACAATTATTTGGATATTTTTTATGATTTTGAACAACCCAGATATTTTTTCTAAATAACACTGCATTTAAATCGGCACCCAACATTATGGCAATATTTATAAGGAAGTGTAATTAATTTAATAAATCAGATTACCTTAAATAAAGAAGCAAAATAAATTTAAATTGAGCTAGTCGAAGTACAGAATAAAATATAAAGTAAAAATTAGTGATGTGAAAGAAAATAAGAAAAACAAGAAGATGATAGTCTTTTATTTAATTCTGAATTTTAAAGTTGAAGAAGGACATTTCAGAAAGTACATTTATGAATCAATGGCTTCAAATCTTAGAAGAAATGAATAAGAAAATAGACAGAATAACAGAACACGAAAAAACAATAAATAACACGAAAAAAGATATAACAAAATGTTGGAAGCAATAAAAATAATTTGACAAACAAAAGAAAAGAAATCTGAATTAAAAAAATTACACGAAACAATTTATTGAAATTGGAATTGAAGATATGGGAGGAATATAAGAAAAATAAATTAGATCAATCAATCAAATTATAATAAAAACACAAAGAAATAAACCAATTTACAAGAAAGCTTAGATTAACCGAAAGAAAACATATACAAAAATAATGAACAATTAATATTGGAATTAAACGGGTGCATTAACTCAAAAATAAATAATTTAACAAAAAAAGTTAAAATAGAAAAAAAAAGAGAAATCCAGAATATTTTGAGTTCATACGTCAAAACTTTGAAACACCTGATACTAAAATATTATAAAAAAATAACCAGATAAAAATAGTAAAAGTGTTTAAAGATAAATTAGGAATATTAATAACTTTTGCTGGAGATAAATGGCAAATATGGAATAAACAATTTTGGATTCAAAAAGAAAATAAAAACTGGTATGCACAAAACAAGAATAATACGGAATGATTTAAGAAAAATAAAAAGTGGATATTTTAAAATTCTAAAGTTATGGAAAATTTTCAAATAGAATGGTTCCAAAACATTCCAGAAACTAGCAGTATAGCGTAACTAACTAAGCTTAGAAAGCTTAGAAATAATCTAAGCATCGAATAATGTCGAAGACGTTCTAAAACAAATTTATAGAAATTTTACAGTCGAAAATGCTTAATAAAGTTTGACAGATTTAATAATAATTAAAAAATAGTTGGAATGTGATAAAAAAGAAAAATATCAAAATATGGCCAAGTGAAGGTTCCGGAAAATAAAAATAAATTATTTTTTTTATAAAGAATTGGATATGTATTACGTGTGGAAAATGACGAGGCAATCAAAATATTTCTTAAATTTATTGTAGATACTTAATATGAGAATTGTTTTATAACTAGAAGAGCCTCAGATCAAATTGAACAAGTAAAAAATATGTCAATAACGATATTAAAATTTTGAATCTAAATTTACAATTAAAATTTTATATATATTAATTTTTAACTTGTGATAATTATATCAAGTAAATTTAAAAGTAAACAAGTTAATTAAACGTTAAATATAATTTTATTTATTTATATTTTATAAGCTTTCGATGAGTTGTGTCATCTTCGTCAGAATAATAACAAGCAAAAACATGGAAACCGCAAAATAACGTATTGTCATCTGAACGATCTGTGATCTAAAAATCTTGAAGCCAAGGAGTATATGATCGTGGGTTAAGGAACAACCTAAATTGAGTTTCCGTCGAAGTAGGAAAAACTTAACCCCAATACGTGAACGAAATTAGACAAGTAGATGGCTGTAGATATTGCTCAAGCCATCTATATCGGTTTTCCTATTCATGGAGTTCTTTTCTTTCTTGATGCATATCATTTCGTGCAGAAGTCTATCTTGATAGTTGCTAACTGATTTTAAAATTTTAGCATTTTTGAAGTCTGCATTATGTCCGTCGACGAGTATATGCTTAGCTATAGCAGTTGATTCGGGTTTGTTACAACGGATACTAGAGATATGTCCACTCATTCTCTTCTGAAGCCATTGGTTGGTTTGCCCAATATATACCAATTTACAAGTTGTGCATTCGACTTTATATATTAGGTCTGACTTTTTTTCTGTAGGGACGGGATCTTTTAATTTAGTGTAAAGTTGTCCGATGTTATTAGTGGATCTAAAGGTCATATTAATATTATGTGGTTTTAATATTCGTTGTAGTTTCTCGCTTAGTCCTCTGACGTAAGGCATGACTGTGAAGTTAGATGTTTCTTTCTTTAGACTGCTACCATTGTAGAGTTTGTTCACACGGTCTTTAACGATTTTCAGCACAAGTTTTTTAGGAAATCCATTTTTAAATAGTGTCTCTTTAGCTATATTTAGTGTTTCTTTCCGGTATTCGCCGTGTGTTAATTTTAGAGATCTATCGACAAGGCCTATGGCGGTGCTAATTAATTGGCTTTTGTGATGGTAGGAGTTAAAGTTAAGGTATCTTCCTGACCAAGTTTTCTTTTGGGTCCATTTATACTTTAGACGGTTTTTTTCGTGAATTAATTGTATGTCCAAGAAAGTTATTTTATTGTCTTCTTCTTGCTCTATTGTGAATTGTAGACGGGGGTGAAATCCATTGAAATGCTCGAGTATGAAATCTTCGTTGTCTTGAGGGATAGCGGTAATTATGTCGTCCACATAACGTTTATAAAATGGAAGTTTATAAGGAAGGGTTGATATGCGGTCTTCTTCTAGAATCTCCATGACAAGATTGGCAATCGTCGCGGATATAGGGCTTCCCATGGCAGTACCGAATATTTGTTTGTATATTGTGCCATTGTATTGAAAATACGTTGTTTCTAAGCAGAACTTGAGAGCATCCAAAAATTTCGTTTTAGGAATACTTGTATAGTTTTTTATTTCGTCCCATTTTATATAATATTTTTATTTTAAGTTTATTATTAATAGTATTAGGATTTTAATTTTTGTTATTTTGTACAATTCAAAAAATTATCAAAGTTCCGGCATACTGTCTTGATATTCCGTATCTATTTTCCTAATTTCTGAAAACTTATAATATAAGGTGCGATGTACTCCTTGCCTAAATTTAAAAACAAACTTACCTTTCCAAAACATTTCTATCTGTTTCCATTGCTTTTTATTGTGATATAATAATTTGTATTTGTATTGTAATCTATAAATTTTCAGGAAATTCAGAGTTTCCTGGAAAGTTCAAAAAAATTGGATAATTTTGCAATAAATTCCAGATATTTTCAAGAAAATTTTAAGCAAGTGATCCGTGACTTGCCAGAAATTTTCAGCTCTTCTTTAAATTATCTATTCTTTAAATTACAAATTACTCCAACGAGTATTCAAAATTAAGGATTACTGTGTACCATTTGATATTGAATTAACGTTCAAAATCACATCTCACACATCTGAGGATCGGTTTTTCAAACATTGGATTTTTTCCGTTGTCAGTCTGCTCACTTCTCAACTACTACCTTGAACGTACTATTGTTTTAAGTTGAAGTATGCTTTCTGTGTTTGGTCCCCATACTATCAATTTCAATTTTATCAATTTGAAATAGATTCAATGCTTGGTCGCGTCGACTGCACTGTTGTGATTTAAACCCCGAGTTTTGCATTTGTTTGGTTGTGCATCTGGCAAGGTTAGCACCTTACTAGAATATTATTTAAGTGCTTACAAAACCACGAGTGCCAGCTGTAAAATTTGGTACATTGATAGTAAAAAACAGAATGAAGTACTAAAACTAAACTAAAGATTCATTATAAACTTTGAGGTGATAAAAATGACTTTACATTTTTGAACATCGACATCACTCGACAAATTATGGTAATCACAGCCAAGTAAATAAGATGGTTCGTCTAGCCAAGTGTTTAAACAATGTTTCTCACTTTGATTAATTAAAATTTATTTTGCTTTTGTCGACTTTTCTCGTATTGCAAATATTTCTATGTATAGTAAAAGATTTACCAGGTAAATTAATAAATATCAAGAAACTATGTATTTTTTACTTCGAATTTTATTCTTTTAATGGATTTAACATATAGCTAATCTATTGAAAACTAATCTTTAGTTTTTTTTGTTCTTTTTTTAATCGTCGAGGTTTAAAGATTCGGCTGAAAGTTTCATTACTAACTCAAGCAAACGTGCAAATTAAGAATTGTAAGATAGCACATTAGATAGCTATTGGTTTAGTCCACCAAAATAGCTACTAACACAAATTAGTTAATATTGTAGAAAGAACGTTTAAATTGAGGACCACAAAACAGATAAATTTATACAACAAACGCGTTTCTTGTTTAAACAGTTTATTTAATCTTATCCTATCATATTGAAGTTCGTTTAATCTAATAAATTTTTAAGGAGATAAAATAGTAAATATTAATAGAGTATAAACTGCTATTTAATGGTTAACTAATTCTACTATCGATTTTGTATTTCGATTATTTTCTATGAAAAAACACAAAATTTGAAATAAAAACCTGTACCTTTACCTTATTTCTAGAAAATTTTAATAAAAATTCTTAAATATTATATTAATTAATTTATATAGTATTCTATTAATTTATAAAATCAGTGACTTGATTTTCTTGCACAATGCATCAAACTCTTACTAGAGTACTATGGTACTAATAAAATGTTGATTACATTTCGTGGGCATACAGGTAAAAGTGACCAAGTCAAAAAATAGAATTTCGAGATAAATCAAATTGAATGTTTCGCATTTTGCGAAAAATCAGCTTTATAATATTTTTAATTCATTCTTTCGATTAATGAAACATGTTCAATACGTTATTAGAACATAGACGTTTTTTTCAGACCTGTGTCTTACATTTTTACGGACTTAATCATTTTAACTCATTTCCACAACTTTTTGACTTAGTCACTTTTACCTGTATGCCCACGATTTATCCTATATTATTATGATATAATATAAACCTACCCCGAAATAGTCATGTTTAACAATTCATCAGAAATATTTTTGTAGCAAATTTTAAAGCCAAAGCAAACAAATCCTTGACAAAATAACAACAAAAGGATTATTTAAAAAAAAATCTTTTATTAAGTAATAATTATTATTATAACAATTCAATATAATACAATTTACATTCCTAAATTTTACCAACAAAATAAGAATAATAAATGTATTTTAAATAATTTAGCATAATCTATTGAAAGTTTTTCTTTAAATTAAATAAACATTGAACTCAAAGGTATTGTTTAATTAACTTGTAAAATTTAAACTTTATTTAATCAATTTCTCATCATCCTAACATTCATCTTTTTTGCCTTTCTGCAATATGTTGATACTTTTACTATAAATTATGATTTAGTTTTACATTTAATGTATGGCGACATACTTTTTAGAACTATACAATATTTTAAGTTTTTTCAAAATAAAATAACTTATTTTTATGAAAACGTTTTGTGAAAAAAAAATTTAGTTCTATTCATATTTGTGCATTTTTAAGGTTGTACTAAATTATTATTATGATTAATATCGAATTTCACTAGCTAAACCACTTATTTATTGATTACTTAAACATAATGCACCAAATTTAAATTTAAAACTAAATTAGTGCGTTTTTAGAGTATCAGAACTTTAAATTTAAATAAAATATCAATAATGAAAAAAAATGCATGGCTGGGACTCTTTAGAAAAAGCCCAGCAATTTCTTCTTTCTCACACGGTTGAAAATCGAAATTCCTAACCTTTTATTTCGTGAGGATACTCAAAATGGAAAAAACTAGCTCTTTTCTTTGCAGAAGCCAGGGATGAATCCGGCGTAACTGAAACAAGTTTGTACTCTCTCTCGTAACCAAAAAAATATTCGAAGCGAACATCGGCTTCATCGACAAACGCAGCTGACGATTATCAAAAAATATCATCGGCGATGTACAACCTGCATATGAAATAAATGAAAAGAAAGTAATAAGGTAAAAACTTATCTTATTGCTGCTGTTGAGTGGTCGCTATCGCTCGATCTTTTGGGCATCCAAGAAATCCAATGATGAAAGAAAATAAAAAAAACACAATTTTCTTGAAATAAGCGTAAATCCGCAAAAATAAGCGGTGGTAATTCCAGTAATTATTCTCACTACACAAAAAATCACCGATCACTACCCAAAATCAAAGGTACAAAACTAACTTTTTCACTCACAAAATCTGGTTTTTTTTTCTAATCACCCCGCATCTTTTCTTCCTTTCTCCCGTCATGCGTCCAAAATCGTCTTGGCACGCATATTCTCGTATTATTAAAAATACAAATACGAGGTGTAGCCAAATTGAGATATCTCTGATTTCTTTATTTTTTATGAAAGAACATTCCATGACATTCAGTATTTGAAAACAATTCGGGTAAATGTCCGTCGCAGCTTCCTCTAACGTAGTGAATTCTTTGGGCAGTCCAATTTTTGACCATTTCTACAAGCATTTGTGACCACATTTCCGCAATAACTTTAATTATGTTGGTTTTTAATACTTCAATCGTTTAACATAGCTTTAAAGAAAATAGTCCAAAGTTATCAAATCACACGATCTTGGTGCCCAGTTGAAAGTCTACATTTTGATATAATTTTATCGCCGAATAATTGTTCCTTCAATAGGAAAATAGATCAATAGCGTGCAAATTAGGAACGAAATAATCAGTGGCCATCGCTCGGTAACTGTTCCCATTGACCATAACGCACACTATACATATTTTAATATATTGTCATGTTTCGAAATGATATAAAACCACAATTTAATTTATTTTGTTAATAATTTTTAAAATTTAATTTTATTATTAATTATTTTTAATTGTACAAAAAAATGTTAGTTGGATGTTAGATGTAAATAAAGGTGGGAGAAGTAAGACTAGAGGAAGTACGGCTGGTAGGTTGTAGGACAGTTAGGCTACGGCCTTGACGTCGAGTAGAGTGGACGAGCACCATTCCGCAATGATAAAAATTGTTAATTGTTTAAAAATAAATAAGTTAACTTGATTTGTTGTTTTTTATTAATTAATAAGGAAAAGTGCCAAAATTAAAAGTGAAGAAGATATAATAATTTTAGTCAATGTGCAAAAAGTGCATTGCAACAAAATTTGTGTAACCAGACGTACTGAAGCCAGCTGGGATAACATATGCGCTTGCAATACCACATACAAAGGTATGTAGTAGGTAGCTAGTTTGAGCATTTTAATTGAAAATTTACAATTGATTACTTAATAGTTGTAAATAAAAATTCTACCTGCCCTTGCAGGAAGACAGTATTTTCTTCACACTCTGGAAAAATTCAGATTTTTAAAAAAAATAGTGAAGAGGCCCACGATGTTATAGCTAACCGATTTAGGGCGGTGAGCGAGAGCGTGAATTCAATTGAATACTGCAGTACGGCTTCTCCGAAAAGAAACACAAATTAAAACAAAGCGTATTTATTAACTCCAAATACAAGAGATCAAAAAAAGTATAAAAGGTTGTCAATCGTTTACAATTAATCAGCGTAGTTGGCAAAAAGTTATGACAAAAATTGTCCTCAAACGAATGTTCGGGTGCACTGACAAACCATTGTCGAAAACTATGATGACACTCAAAAAATATTATAGTGTCGAATGAGAAATCAAAGCTGCTCGCAAAAGTGGCTCGTTGGGTTAGAAAAGAAAAAACACTTACCCGGGTAACTACAAAGTTTATCAATACAAAATTTTCCACCTAACGGAAACCAACAGCTTATGAAGTGATGCAAGTAATCGCAATCGTTGTCCAGCTCTCGAACTTCGGAAAAAAATGACGTTGAGCCGTTATCGCTTGGAAGTCCGCGGTACCCCTGCACTTGAACCAAAAAGGAGGAACTCTGGGAGTCACAACTTCGAGACGTAATGTAAGGTAAGGAAAAATGAAGAATCTTCAACTGCGTTGAAAATTTCCGTCCGTAATTAATCCAAAAATATGGCACAAACCAAATTATAATGATAAGCAGTTGTGATTAAAAATATTTCAATTCTTGCAATATTCGTTCTTATCCAATTATTATCGGAATAGTTGATGTATCCAAATTCATAACAAAAAAGAAAGGTAAGGTAAAGTGCTTCCTAAAATCATTAAATGATAAAATAAACCGATGTAAAATTTAAAATATTTTACCTAATTACAGACGAGATATCACCTTAACCGTGTCAAACCTGTTATCAAAACGACCTAGCAAAAGCGTTATCAAAACTCGCAGTATTGAAAAATCATAGGCGTCGCGCTAAGCTTAAACGCAGTGACGTGCGCAAGGCAAAAAAAAAAATTATTAAAATTTGTTACATAGTTTCTTGCTGGAGAAAAAATCTGTGTAACCTCGACTAATTTCATAAGAGGGTAAAATTGCTTGAATTTGCGAAGTTGCATAGCAATATAAAAAAGTATACAGGCGATAAATGCAAAATTTTGCGATAAAACACATGATTAACTTGTAATTTATTTTCGGCTCAATTACAGCACGTACGACTCAAACGATGGTGTTACGACTTCAGTTCTAGCATGAGCTGGTACCTAGCATGAGCTTGGTACCAGGCCAAGCGTAAAGCGTCTTTACGTAAAATTTTCCACACGACCTGTGGACGTCCTGGATACGCTGACGAATCGATAAATTTTGATCATTTTTGAAACTGGCGTCTAGAGCAACGACATTTTTTTCGGTATGCACAGTTCTAATTTAATCAATAGATTAAATTTAACTCGATATTAATCATATTAAATTTTTAGAATAAACCAAAAAATGCACAAACACTTTTTAGAACTAAAATGTTTACGTTAACACAATATAAATACACCGTATATATTGTTGTGTTACAAAATATTTAGACCCACCCTGTACTCTTTTGGTAAAGTTTTGTAAATTATGATTTTGATTTAGTAGTTTTGAAAGAGTGCAAGGTGAGGAAACAAGAGGGGGCTTTTTTGTCAAAATGGCCGCAAAAACCAGGTGTGCGATTTTGGCTTCATAAAATTTTTGAGTATGATTTGTGCGTAGTAAATTTGAATTGTGAAAAAATATTAATTTGTATTCTTTGAGAATTGTGTTGATCTAAAGTAGCCATAGTGGAATTTATTTTGTGAGTAGAAGATTGATTTTATTTTTATTAAAGAAAATTTATTTTTTTGATTGAATGAGTTTTATATGTTTGGATGAAGTTTTGGCTGATGAACCTTGATTTTAACTTAATTAAGGAAAATTAAAATTAAAATTTGTATAACCAACTTGTGCGTTAGAAGATACCGCGTTTGGGCGATAAGTTAATATTGAAGGTTCGATACTGGAAACAAAATAAAATTTTTAATTTTGGAATTATTGCAATTTTAAAATTTGATACAAGAACAATTTTGGTGAAAAGAATTGGTTATATTTATGAACCCACACCCAGAGGATGACCGTCGAATCTCACGCTTTTAGGGGCTAGCCGAGGTGATTAAAGGCAGTATAAAAACAAATTTTTAAATTATCACTGCAGTATATTATCGCAAACGTTTTCACCATATTATGACATCATCAGGCAATAAACTAGAAAGAGAAGCGAGAAAATTTCCGTATTTATCCACAAAATTGCAAGAGAAAAGAGAGAGGGAAAAAAATGGTATAATTTTGTGTGCATTTACTAGAGGGTAGGGATATATTTAATATAAAAGAGAAATAATGTAAATGGATGTGAGGTAAGTTAGAAAGGGGGATAATATACATACGGAGTGTTTTGTGCATTTTTTGGTTTATTCTAAAAATTTAATGTGAGTTCTAAATTGGTTCAGAATTTATCAATAATTTAATAAATAGTTCGCTCGAATAGTCAATTATGTACACCAAAAATTTGACAAAGTTAATTTTGATAATTTAGTTAATTTCAATAATTTGTAAACTTTCTTGCAGCTTAAATCTTTCCGTGATAATTTGTCAATACTAACCGAAAAAAAATGTCAAAACAAAAGTCACATCTTACGTGGTAAGCGACAGCTATCTGCATCGAAAGTTCTGGCGCTCTGAAAGTAAAACACCCTTTACTTTAGTATCACTTTTTTCATTTTTTGTACATCTTTGTAAGTTTTTTCGATAACTTTTATGTCTCTACACTACTATTACATAAAAACATAACATCTAAAAATATGTTAAAGTAGTAAAATTTAAAAATGCCATAATTTTAAAATAAAGTGTGAAATGTCTTTTACCGAAATAAGAAAAATAAAGGAAACGAACAATTTAACATGATATTTAAATGATAACCAGCGAACACAAAGAATGAATGGAACTTTGTAAACATCAAAAAGACCGTGCAGTGTTTGTTTGAAGAATAGGATCAACTAAAGTGGTATAAGAGCAATGAAATAAACTTAAAAGATGTGGTTCCTTGCTAGTGCTGGTTGTGACACCCATCAGCTGAAAGTTTACAAAGCATCGAAGAAGTCTTCATCTAACGCGTTTCCTTTGTAAAGCTTCTCGTTTAGTGGAATATCTGTTGCGAACGAGAAGATCGTTGGCAAAATTGGATCGCATAGCACGGCCAATTTCTTTTTATGTACAATTCAATAATGAGAAAAGTTATAATTGCAATTTCTATTTCAAATAACAATTTATAAAGGTATTTCAAGTTAAGAAATAAAATATTAAATACATTTAATTAAGAAGTTTGTTATTTAGTTAAAAATTGAACTATTTCAAAGGTGAAACAATTCATTTGCGCATTGCAATAGTGCTGTTTTTTCAGGTATTAAAGTGAAATGATTGAATTTAAATTAATCGTAATAATAAATTAAATTTATAGCCGTATTAAACAAAAAAATATAGACAACATTTGGAACCATTTGCAAAAACGAACAATAAAACAATAAATCATCAACGCACTGAATCGATTTTCATTGGACATATGTCATCCTTTATGAAATATAACCCTTACTTATGCTCAAACAGTTCAATTTGGTTCATTTGGGTGTACTTGACATTTAAATTCCTTAAATTTAATTGATATTAATTAACGAATTACTTTGTTCGTTAGTTCTATTATAACCGAAATGCGGGTAAATCTGCAGAATAGCGCACGAATTTAGGTGACAGCTTTGTTATTCTCAGGTATCTATTTGCATCTACAAACAGCTTTGTTATCTGATTATTCATGATCTTTCTACCAGAATGCATTAGTTAAAAGAGATGATTAAACCAAGAATAGCCTGTGCAACGCTAAATGCGGTGCATCATCATATGTATTCATTATTATGTCGTATAACCTATAACATTATGGGGTAATGAATTGATAAAATTAATTCCGAAATTTGATAGCTTTGGAGCTTGCTTTGACGAATTTGCTTTGAAATGTAAAATTATTGCATTTTGATTATAAATCGTGTCAGTTTAAGAGTTTTCTATTTGATATGAATATTGTACGAAATTAAGTCAGGCAGCATCGCCAAAAATAATATTATAAAAATTACCCATAATCTCACAAGTTTTATTATCTAGAATTTGACCAATTTATATCAACAATTTTGCTCATCGGTTACGAATCGAATTTTTAATTGTATAATTCAGAAAATATGCAAAATAAACGGTGGGTGCTACGCACAGTAAACTCTTACGATTCCTTATGATCAACCATTGAACTCATCAGCCAAAGTACAGAAAGTTTTATCAAAGTTCCAGGACTTTCTGTCATAAATTGTAATTTAACAAGATTTTATAGATAATATTAATATCTACTTATTAAAAGTAAATAACAATATTTTATATTAAGTAGTGAACAGATGTGCTATACGAAAGCCATTGCACGCACTAAGGATATATAATGCTATAGATCGGCAATTTCATAGGTGGGATACTCTCTACTTCAAGATTGATCTATCTTTTACCTCAAATATAGATTTTTCAATTTAATTTTTTTATTTATTTAATAAATCTTCAAGAGGGTAATTTAATATCACTTATTAACCCTTAGCTGGAAAAATGGAGAGCTAATCCAGCAGTAGGACTTTCTCGGCTTGCCATTTGTGAAGTAAAATGTCACGAATCAACTAGTGTTTGATCCTTGACACAATTAGACGGGTTATGTTGCACATGTGTTTAGTAGTGGGTTAAGCCTCCACGAGTGGATAAACAATTTATAAGTTTCTGAATATATTTCTACATATTAATATAATCTAAGGGTGTGTTTAAAATAAGTATCAGTATGGTATGCAAACCGGCGCGGCGCGCTGATTACCCGAAGAACCCTATTTCAGAATTCCTGTACTATATCCATATTTGATTTAGCTACGTTGCTCTAGATTAAGTAGCCATAGATAATTAACAAACGATAGAATTTCAAACTTAATAGAGCGGGAACGGTTTCTATTCTGCGTATGCCCGACTTTTTACCTCGATATATTAAGTATCTGTTCAGCTTTCTGCGTTGTTACTATGACTTTGATTTGTTGCTATTTGATAGGTTACTTATATGAACTGCATCCTGCACTTCATCACAACAATAAGAATTAAAGCAATTACGAGATTGCTTAATATGGTTTCCTAAAAAGCGGTAACGTAAAATATCGGCCGTATTGTAACGACGGATAACGTCACAAAAAATTTGCTCGGCGGGAGCTCTTACAAATACTTTTTTTACCGTAAAAATTCTACAAAAGTTATAGAAGGTTTAATTCTACCCAATTTATACATTACATGTACATGTACATTAACTACGCTGGTCTGGTTGAAGTCGAAGCCGCCAACTCGGCGACTAGCCAGGTCGGCGCAAGGACATCTAAGTGCCAAGTTATTATTTTTAAGTTTTTAATTTTTTTGGCTTTTTAAAACGTCTATTAACAAAAATTTTTGATAACCTTAAATTGTTTAAATTTCGTTATGGGTAGTATTTTCTGTAATCATATTAATATGTTTTATTTGGTTTTTTCACTGAACAAAAAATATAAGAGAAAAGAAGCAATACCAAACATAAGTAACCAATCATAACTTATCCTATTTAATAGAAAAGTCATTTAAAAATTCATATATATACTTTGCTAAAACAAACAAAAATAACAATAAAAAATGTATGTAAATTACAAAACTATAAGAATGCGGCTTAATAGCCATTTTTCAGAACAGGATCAACTCAAGAATATTATTTAAACTATGGACTCGTGCACTATAAGCAGTAAATTTTGGTGCAAATATATTAGTAGATGATTAAGGTTGATGAAGATGATTAAAACCTTTAGAAAATTTAGGACAGGGGTGATAATATCTCCAATTTCTGAAAGAGAGCATTACTGAAATATAACCGAAATTTTAAATAAGATATTAGTTTTTAGGAACGCTGCTGATTTAAAACGCTATAATACATAAACTAACTGTTTGCTAGTTCAAAGTTTTTCTTCTAAACCAGTTTTTCCTACCATAAAATTATGTTTTGCAGCAAGCGGTTCTAAAATTGGAACTTTTGAAAACAGAAGATATGGTTCTCATTATCTTACAATCAATACTGGATTTAAGCTTTTCTAAACCAAAAAGTTTGAGCTTAAAAAAAATAATTTAAATTTATGTTAAATATATTAATTATTAACTTGTGATAAATTACATTAAATAAGTTTAAAAAGGAACACAAGGAACAAAGGAACAAAGGAACACAATATAAATTTACGTTAGAAGACATTTGCAGATCTTCATCCTTACAATCTGCTTGACCTCTGCATAATATGATTTAAAAAAAATGGCTATTATTGACAATACGGTAACCATCGCCGTCTTAAAGTATTCAGATCGATACCAAATTTCTAACATTCAAGATGTCATACACGTGTTAAAAAATTTTTTTTTGTTTAAGTCGTAAGATTTAGTAACATTATATAAATACTTCCACAAATCAAGAAAATGTGTAAAAAACAATAGCCACAAGAACTCCTTTCTGATTATTCGAATTTCCTTCAATAATTTTTGGCTTTCGTTATGCGGCGCAGTCTTTCCATGCTTTAATTCAATTTAAAAAAATTTGGTTTCTGTTTTGCTTATGAAATTGACATCAGAAATCGTCACTAAAAAATTAGAAAAGCATTTGGAAACAAACTTCAATTTGAATTTTATGTAACATTTGATTTCTGAATCAGATATTGAAACTTCACCAACAAAAACAACATATTTTATACTTTCATTAACCCCCTATGGTAGTCGAATTACGACGGTTTTTATCATCATTGAATGCTTTATTCGTTAATCATGTATAAAATTCAATCACTCTAATATGTAAAATACAGTATTTAAATTTGAATTAATGCAAATATTTTATTATTTGTTGATTAATATTTAATTATTAATTTGTGCTCCTTATATAAAATTAATTTAATTGGATATTTAGAAGGACATATTCTATTTATTTGCAAGAGTATACCTTCCTGTATATTTAATTTATTAATTTGAATTAATTAAAATTCTAACATACAAAATCGAACGTAATTTGATAATTCAAATAATTAAATGGATTCGGTCACTGATAACTCTACCTACCAATGTTAGGCGTTAAAATTTAGTTAAAGTTACTAGAAATCTTATAGAACATTTAGGTAAAAAAGCTCGCTAGACATTTAATTTTTACTTTCGAAGATGTTCAATCATACCAACATATTTTTTTTCAGTAAGAGCACTCAGTTAGAGTAAAAACTTTTGCTCTCCCTAGCTTTCCTTGACCGAACGGGAAGTATTGTGGTAGCATGCTTTAATTTTCTTTGTGGGATAACTTGAGAATGTAATGTCATAAGATAGTTAGTTGTCTTTTTATTAATTTAGCACTGATTAATCAAAAATCATCGAGTAACCATAGAGATTTTTAAAAATGGAATTAACTAGTTTCGCAATGTAAAAATCGTGTTTGTTTGAAAAATATCAAAATATACTGTGGTGTTTCAAAATGATTGCGACTCACCCTATGCATTTTGGTGAAATATTGGCTGTAATAGTTAGGTTGTAACATTGTAGAATTTGTTGGGTGGGGATCAATCACACGAAATTCGGGGCTTCTTTGGCCAACGATGGCGGACAGCGGGTGCGAGACTTTGCATGCCCGCTGAAATTTGATTTTGTTACGCTGAGTTTTGTTATTTGAGAATTGTGAGTAATATTTTGTTTCGACTTAATTTGATTGATTATATAAAGTGATTTGATGCGAATGCATTATTGCGCTTTTTTGGATGATTATTTTAATATTTTGATAATTTGGATATTTTGATCAGTCGCTGCCGAACGCGAGCAGTAGTCATTTGATTGATTTAAAGTGATTTGGAAAGACAATATTTCGAATAATAAATTCGTTTAGCACATAAAAGTGGAAAATTAAATTATATTTGTGCGAGCGAATGTGCGAGATGTTGATAACTCGTCGATTTGGATAAGGGAAATCAAACTTCGTTCCCTTCAAATAAAAATAAAATTTTATTTAACATTGGATTAAGGCGCCCAGACGTGCGGCTTAAAATTTTTGAAAGTTTCATCTTAACTAAATTGACGTCCCAACGTTTTCGGGTATAATTAATAATTCGGAAATAAAGATTGAAAAGTTTGAATTTGCTTGTATGATAGATGAAATCTATCAAGGTCAATAAATTAAATATTTGACTTGCTATCTTTCTATAAATTCAAAAAGCATTGACAGATAATACAAAACAAACAAAAATGGAACAAATTGACACAGAAGATAGTATATCAACGGAGAATATACGAGGAAATGAAACAGGTGGAAGCGGCGAAGAGATCAGTCCCAATTTTGAATCTCCAATGTATGCTAGCACACAACGGGGCACGCAGGTAGATGTTCAAGAACAACCACCCAAAGTTACTAAAGCACAAATAATGCAAGCACTTAACCAGCGAACGGGTGAACTAATGGAATTGATAAAATGTATGGATGCGAAATTGCAAAGAGAAACTGTAAAGGAAAGAATGTTGAAAGTGGAAAAACAAGAAGCTGAAAGATTAGTAATTCTAAAACTGGAAGCAACAAAACAAGAAGCTGAAAGACTGGAAATTGAAAAACAAGAAGTGACAAGACTAGAAGCTGAAAAATTAGAAGCAACAAAACAAGAAGCCATAAAATTGGAAATTGAAAAATTAGAAGCAGCACAACAAGAAGATAAAAGATTAGAAATGGTAAAACTAGAAGCAGAAAAACGTGAAACTGTAAGATTACAAGCGCTAAAACTAAAAATTATAAGACAAGAAGCTGAAAATTTAGAAGTGGTAAACGTAGAAACTGAAAAATTAAAATTTAAAAAGCAAGAAGCTACAAAACGGAAAGCTATGAAAAAAAAATGAGAAAACTTGGAAGTTTTGGATGAGTCGGAGGAGGAGAAGAAAGAAGACACCAGTGAAGTGGACGCCTAAATCTAAAATCAATCTGTGAAAGATTCGAATGAAAAAATAAAAGAAAAGTGAACAAAACAGAAGGAGATAGTCGATAATGATGAATGAAAAATTGTTTTTGAAGAGATAAGCCTTTTTTATTTTATTTGATTTTTGAATTTGGATTTATTTTGCTTAAATATTGTAATGTTGTAGATAATATTTTTTTTTAGATTTATTTTTGAAACACGCACGGATTTTTGCGAATTTTGTTTAGAGCTGCGCTCAAAACAGCAATTAGCATCGGGGGTTTGATGTGGTGTTTCAAAATGATTGCGACTCACCCTATGCATTTTGGTGAAATATTGGCTGTAATAGTTAGGTTGTAACATTGTAGAATTTGTTGGGTGGGGATCAATCACACGAAATTCGGGGCTTCTTTGGCCAACGATGGCGGACAGCGGGTGCGAGACTTTGCATGCCCGCTGAAATTTGATTTTGTTACGCTGAGTTTTGTTATTTGAGAATTGTGAGTAATATTTTGTTTTGACTTGATTTGAATAAATGATTTTGATGCGTTCGCATTATTGCGTGATTTTAAAATTGTGATATTTGAAATTGGATTTGGAGATTTTTTTATTTCGCTACTGACTGGAAGTTGATTGATTGGTTTACTTGATTTGGAAAGAGAAGTTAAAATTATAAATTCGATTTGTATTTGGAATTGGAAAATTTAAAATTGCATTTAAAGGAACAAATGGTTTATTGGATAAGGCGACGTTTTAGATAAGTTAAATTTGCAAACTTCGTTCCCTTCAAATAAAAATAAAAATTTATTTAACATTTGCATTGTGGACTGGTTATTTTTGGAAGGGCATTTTTCTTCCGTCATTAATGAAGACTTACGTGTGAACTCACCCCTGACGATACTTGCACGACGACTGAACCAGCTAGCCGTGGTAATTTTTTTGGTTTGTGGTGAAATTAATATTGTTAAAATTTTACATCATTTTACATCACTTCAACACATCATTTTCAATAAAGAGTGATGGAATACGAATAAAACATTTGATAATCAAATGATAGATCATTTGTGATCTACAAACGTACGTGTAATTATTGTAAAAACACATTAAATAGAAGAAATTTCGCAGTTACAATTTGTTACATTCAGACTTCAAAAATCACGTTATTTTCCACCCGTTGACATTAATTAACTCCTCAAATCTTGCGATTTTACTTGAAGGAAAAAGTATGTCAAAAAACCACACAAACCTAAATATAAAATAATATTTCTAGTATTTCATAAAAAAACCATTTCAAAGCTCCGAGATTTAAAAATTAAGAGCAATAAATGAATTGCTAATTTGAAGCTATCTGGGTTTAGCTACGTGGGATTAACAAAATCAAATTAAATATCTAAATGAAAGTAAAAATAAACCGAAAATAATTTATTTTTAATTATTGAGAGCACTGCAAATTTTATAGTTTTCGGAGACATAAATTGCGGTTTGCAGTTTTGATATTCTTTGTGTTTGACACTTTTCAAGCATTTTAGCTTCATATAGCATAGTCTATAATAGTACCTAAACTAATTAAGAACTTTATGGTATATACTTACTGTATAAATTGCCTCAAATACACACCATCTCGTACGATGCCCGAGCTCGCACATTACCACTACAAACAAAAGGCATTTCCATTCAAATCGATGCTGTATAATTAAAGTTTTAAAATTTTTCAATGTTATAATGTTGTAAACTTCCTTATAATATTATTTGGTGTATATCAAAAAAGTTAATAAGTTTTCGTTGTAAAGACAAATAAGATTCAAATTTTTGATCTGTGAACATATTTTTCTTACGGTATCTTTATTTCCAGATTGTGATTTTTTATCAAACGTGGATTTTATGCTTATCTCGCGATCTTTAAAAGATCTACATCTCTGAAATGACAATACCACTGGTTAATCAATCATGTCAGTCATGATTTAATTTTGCAATGCCATTATCGCGAATGTTTAGGTAAAATTACAAATAATGTGAAAATAGTAAAAGCATAAATTTTTTGAATGTTTTATTTAGTTTATCTGAAAAGATGTATATTAGTATTAGGTATCACTATTATAAGTTTGAAAATGACAAATATTTCAACGATCAATTTTCATACAATAAAAAGTAAACAATGTGATAAAATAAACTTTTAGTTAATATAAGAATAATTGTGGAAATAAAATTGCAATTAGGATTAAACCTAATTAAGAATTATATCTTCAGATATAGAAAAAAACTGCAATGTTGAATTCAAAAGAAAGCTGATAGTGTAAATGAAGTTTCAATCCTTGGGATTCCCCAGGTGTTAGCGATTAGTGCCGTCTTGTGAACACCAACGCTTTCTAGCTCAATCAATTTTGATAGCATCTAACTAAAACTTGCTTTTAACAAAAAAAAAGAAAATATATTTTGTGGATTACTTACCACTCATACAAAAGAATCAATAATAAGAATTTAAAGTAAATCTAAAATATGTAACATTCTATATAATAACTAAAATTTATATTCCATTTTTATAATACATATTAGGTACCAACTTATTTGGATTTGTATAGTTTCCAGTTAATAATAGTAAAAGAGTAAGCAAGATTCGAATTTAAAAAAGTTAAATTGTACTTACCGATGACAAGCGATGGTTCGGTCGAATATTCAAAATATGCAAAACTGGCTTTGAAGTCTTATAAAACGTCTTTATATGTAGAAAAATTAAATTCTTCAAAATAATCGTCGCTACAAACATATTGGCAAAATGATAAAAATAAATAAAATTTCACTTTCTTACAAGAACAAAACAGTCTATTACGTATCAAATATTTATGTAAAACGTATTCACAACAAATTTTGAAATGAATACGCTTCTCAAAATTCCATAAAACACAATTCACAATTGTGAATTTTTATTTGTAAAATAATAATTTATTGTAACAAAAGCAATTCATGTAATCTCGCAAGGATTAACTGAGATACTGGTAATTAACTGCTTAAGGATTGAACAATCCCGAAATTTATCTGTATGTATCTAGTAGAGAAATAATCAAAAATAATTTAATATTAAACTTTAAGACGCCAAAAAGAAGTACTTCCAAAAAATGCAGTCACACTGCAGTTATCGCAAATGAACTACCAAGCTGTTACTATCCCTGAAAATTAGTGTACACAGCAGAACTCGGAAATTTCAAGAAATATCAAAATATTTTCAAAAAATACAAATAACTCCCAGACAGAAAAAGTTGATTTTCCTATTCGAAACTTAAAAAATCTATATTTTTTGAGTGTTTCCATTTTTAGCTTCCACCTTTCACTACCAAAATTACAAAATAATCAAAAAATGATTTATAGGGATTTTAAAGAATTCCGGACTTTGTAAGAAATTCTAGTAATTGGGTATAAATTAGCTAAAATATTTCTTTTAAAATTAAACTATGATATTTTTGAAAATGATTGTGATAAGGGAATTCCTCAAGGTAGGATTTTGCAATATTGGCTATTATACAATAAATAAAAAATGGTTAAATTGTATAAATTATTGAGTTTTACACTTTACAGCATAAGAAAAATGAGATACTTATTTTATTAATGTATTACAGCAATCCCCTGACCATTAACCCTAGACGGTTTTATATTAGCAATGTAAATTGTACCGTACGAAGCCTTTTTGTCAAATAAAAATCGCTTTTACAGCAATACCTATCAGACATTTTTTGTTGCAAATTTCATTTTCTTAATTTCTGTTTATACACATTTTTCTATTTTGTCCCACAATTTCCACAGTGACTTAAAAATGACATTACTCTTATGGAAATTTTATTAAACTTTTTACCGAGACTTTTTCAAGTTACTGTATCTCAGAAACTACGACGTGACAAAATACAAAAATGTACTATATAAACAAAAATAAAGGGAGTAAAATTTTCAACAAAAAATTCGTGATAAGTATTGCTGTAAAAGCAATTTTTCCATGACAAAAAAGTCTTCGTACTATACAATTTACATTGTTAACATAGGACCGTCCAAATCATTTCTTTATTTGTTGTACTTTTTAAAAGGGTATTGCTAGTAAAATGTTCTGTATACATTTTTTTTCTGAGTTATAGGATATGATAGGATGTTTAAAATCTCTCAAATACACACCATCTAGTACGATGTACATTACCACTATACTACCACGGCAATTTCATTCAAATCGATGCTATGTAATTAAAGTTTTCTTTTCTAAATTACATTGCGGTTCGTTATGCATTAAAGTTAACCAACAATAAGTCTTCAACTAATCTACTGTTACACTATTAGACACTATATAGTACCTTACCTACATACACTGCAAATTTGATACAATAACGTGTTTAGAATATAAAATGATCTAATAGCCCAGGTATATCCAGTAGTGCACTTCAGCAGGCTCGCAGTAAATCGTGTGTGCTGTAATATTTGGTTCTTCAATTTGAATTACCGCCTTCTCCAATCAAAGTTTCAAACCAAACCAAAGCTGTGATCGTCAAACAAACCTCGCACGTTGTGATCTAACGTTTTCTAACCTCTATACCAGTGGCAGTGGCGTAACCACTGACAGGACACCTGAAGGAATAATTAGTACACATAAATTAAATAAAACACAGGATTTGGTTTAACGATGAATATTTATTTAACCGAAAAGAAAAATAACTATTCGATAATTAATTCCCCTGACTGTAACGCTTTCTAATTGTTTATTTATATGTAATGACCTACCACAATCTTTATAATACTTTGTAATGAAGCTCCTATATGTATTATTTTATATTATGTAAGATCTTTAAATAATAAACCCTTATATGCTAAATTGTTCGCTTTTAACTGTTACCTCGTCAACTTAAAACTGAGATCGTCACTTCGTCAGATCGTCATTTAATTAATACGTCGTCAGTGCTTAATCTAAGTTCGTCCCCTTAATTTGTAATTGGTCATTTCTTAAAATCTAACTGGTCAATACTTAATCTAAATAAATCGCCCGTACTTAAAACTAGCGTCATCATCTTAAATTATTATGTAGCCGCAAATAATCATAAAGAACTTTGTTAATATTTGTTAATAACAGTTTTTAAATATCATAATTGCTATTATCTCATATGTAGTCGCAAATAATCATAAGCAACTTTGTTCATATTTGTTAATAACAGTTCTTAAATATCATAATTGGTATTATCTCATTGAGATATATTTGAAAAAAAGGAGAAGAAAAACAAGCAACATGTTCACCAAACCTGCTGGCACATAAAAAGGTCCTATTGCGGTTACAACTTCTAGTGATCAGCTATTTCTGCGACATGTTGCCATGGCTATCTTATGATCTTATGCGTCCACACCCTCCCTGTTGTGCAATTCATCTAAATTAAATTATCTAATGCTATATATATTTTTCAACTTCAAATAACCGCCTGCATATTAATTATCTTAAACAAATACCCCTACTTCGTATTACCGCAATAATCTGTAATGTATTATAAAGATACCTCCTAGGTCACATATGAGTAATCAATCCCTTTCGTTACATTAGCCATCCCGTTTAAATATAATAATATATAAATCATAATCTCAAACCAATAATTAAATTTTAAAACTGAAGATGAATCAACTTTAAAATAGTGCTCACTCATGCCCACGTGGAAACTTACTTGACCGCGTGGTTGATATTTTATTACATGAATTTCTAACGTAATCCTATATCATATTTTTTTAGAAAGATAAATCAAATATTTTAAACTTACGTATTTTAATTATGTCGATGGCTTCGATTCTATTTAAACAAATTTAAATTCAAATTACTGAATAAGTTTGATACCACTGATTTCACTAAGATTAACCTCCTTCTTTCGATGTTCAAGTAATAATGGCGCCCCATCCGGTCCTTCAAAAAAATTACCCTACCCCGGTGTCATAAAACTAGTAACGGTTTATTTTAACCAACTAACTTTTAGTGTAAAATTAAATGAACTAGGATTTAAAATTCGCGCCGATTATATCTAAATTCAAATTTACAATATTACAGTGCTCTTAATTAAATTTTTATAAAACTGCGAGTCCGTTGTTAAAATGACAATTGTAAAAAAACCTATCTATACTAATTTATTTTTCTACATAATAAAATTATTCTTATAGCATAAGGATTGTGTTTTTTTATATGCACTTATTAAAACTACAAAACTGTTGGTAAAATATTTATAGTATAGGTAGATACTTTGTACTATATTATATTATTTTTATATGCAAGTCGATAAATTATCAACAAATGTAGCAACGAAACCTTAGGTACTTAAAATAAAAATGTGAAGATAGAAACGCTTTCAAACCGAGCTTTAACAATTCGCTTTTGCACTTTCACTCTTGAGCAGGTTACTCCCACCAAATTAGTTAACACTCCTAGATCACTAACTCCTTGTAAGAAAACATAGTATACAATATCAAGCACACCCTTACTTTGTCACGTCGACTATACAAATTTACTAATACAAAACTTTTATCCTTGAACCAACTGCCTTAACTGTTCTTTTCCCGAAGGATTCATTGATAACTTATAATTAATTAAGTCGATGGAATGCTTTATAGTGGTACCTACACACCCAAATAAATGTCCTTATTCATTTTTCTTACAATATTATTTTTTTAAGTTAATCTAGTAGTAATCCGTTGTTTATGAAAAAAAATAAAGCCCTATATATACGCACGCAGGTTCGTGTAGACTTTAACACACGTTCGACCGCGTGCATTCAACGCAACACCACAAAACCACGATTCTTTTTGTATTGTGAAGTGAACTCGAGCGCTTTATTTATAATCGAAAAGAAATGCAATATAATAATAGAAACATTGTTATCGAAGTCGTCGTATTATCATTATTCATTTTATAAGTTAAAAAATTAATTTATTTTTTATTCGGGGGTTGCAACAAGTAATACAAACTTTCTGAAAAAATTCGTTCACATCTATAAAAGATATGCAATGAAAAAGTTGGAAATGTTTGCAAATTTACTTTTAAATTTACATAATTATAACGAATACGGGAAGTACTAGTATAGACACCTAAACTTTAAAAGATAATTATCAGTAAATAAAAAATCTCATCAAAAAGTGTAAACGAAGAAGAAACTTCAGTAAAACAAACTAATCGAATTAAATCAACTTTTTTTCTTGGATGTTTTGAAACTTAAATTGCAGTATTTCTTATAATCGTGGATTAAAGTTAAATCTTTTTAACGCGGTGACCGTATAATTTAGAAAAGATGAGTAAGAAATTCGATGACGTTGTTATGAAGTTAATATTCGTAACGAAAAATTTACCTAGTTCCCGCAAATTAACAAAATAAAAGTACGAAGAAATTTTAGCCGGCAATTAACTGTAACCTCGATTAAACTATGTAATTCAATCAGGAGAATGCTTAACCGTGCTAACAGATCTGAATTAACGCGTGATACGTTACCGGGATTATCTAGTACTGTTTTTCAACTAGGATGGAACAACAATAGTAAGCCCTATAATTATACAGCCCCTGCATTTAAACTACCAGCTAACCCGCAACTCTTTAATAAAACAAATGTAACGAACACTAGAGATTTAGTGCGGTTTACTTTAAAACCATAAAGGTATAATTACAGGACTCTACAGGGTTAAGAAATTTATGTAGTCCGGATGGAATTGTTTTGGCTTAAAGCTCGAATTTTGGTAAAGATTAAATACGCCCTGGAGACAATCAATCCTTATTACGTTCAACATTTGAGTACTCTTTTGCATTATTTAAATCATATCTTTCATAAAAACAACAATTAAACTAATCCTTCTCGAAATATATCGTCGGAAAACACCTGTGGATGTAAAAATTTATTAGCATTTCGTTTCTAAAGCAAAATTTGTTATCCAAGTAAGAATATCTAGCATTTGCCAACTGACCCCTGACTAAGCACGTACACTCAATCTTCCTGAGACAATGGCTGGTACTTGGTCGAGGCGGCCATGACGTGTTTTGTTTTATGAATAACTCCCACAGTGACCACCACCGCTTACGACAGCTCATCTGTTACGGTGTCGGGACCCTCATTTTTTTCTGCAATGCAGAATTTACGTACATATTCGTCGCATAGCTTTTTTTTTAAATTTATATTCACTTAGGTACCAAATCGCTCTTAGTTTTTCTAAATTAAATTAAACAATGGCGGATTTAGTTAGGTTAGGTTTAAAAAAAGTTATTGCATTTGGAAAAATTCATCTTATCGCATTATTATTCGATCTGATACACTAAATCAAGAAGCTACGTGCATAGTCTCTTTTTCATCCATCATAAAATAAATAATTATCTACGTTCGAAATTGAATAGTATGAAATGATGATAGTACTTCCTACCCTTTTCTAAATAACTAATGGCATTTAGTAATCACATCTCATAATCAAAAAACGAAATAAAAATTAGAGCTATTTATTTTAAGCACAAGAGAAACAATTTGTAACGCCAATGAAATAAGCAACGCAGCGGGAAAGGAACTGGAAAAGAGGATTCCGTTTGTGCAGTTTTTGTGGTATGGGTTCTGTGCCTCGATTTAATTCTGCAACCAGATTGAACCAGCATTAAGCCGCATGAGTCGCATCTCACAAAGATAGAACTCATTTTTACATTATCATGAATAGGATAAATCTCACAAGAGATGAATATAATATAGGTTGAGACTTTCTGACACTTAGGTATATTACCGCGACATGATTTGTCACTTCTTACTTATTGTTGTTATACCTTACACTTGCGGTTATTGTGCATAAATTGAGCTTTCAGCAGGTTTGCCTAATATGCAGCCAAAATTTGCAATTGTTCTGCATTTGATGATGACCGAATCCAGAATATTAGTTAAGTCGTTCATAAAAAGGATAAAAGGGTATAAGATTTGCAATAAAATTGAAATAAATATTCCAGTTTTCATTTTTGAGTGGACTAACAAAAAATGCTACCTCTAAACATTTCATCTACTAGTTGGGACATGTAAGGATATGTAAATTGTTTGTCAAATGTGAATAACTTAATGCCGATTGCGTGATTTTATACACGCAATATAGTTTCTAACATGTTTACCTCATTAACACCTGACGATATAAATGTTGATTTTTCTTCTAGTGTGACCTGTGAAATAATTAATTAAAAATAATGACAAAGTTTATCAAAATATTACATAGCTGTAATTTTTGTTGGTAAAATTAAATTTCATAAATTCTTAGGTTTTTCACAACACTTGCAGCGATGGGTAACAAAAATTAAAAATGCAATTTGATTTGGATTATTTCTTCTATGAAAATGAATTTCGCGATATTTAGCATGATAATTTGAGAATCGGTAAATACAATAAGTTAATTAATATGGAACAATAAAAAAAACTTGTGGAGAATATAACTAAAATAATTTTCAATATCTCTACGTTCGCTTTAAATTATTATCGGTAGGATTATTTATATTACTTTCATTAGTTAGTGGTTTGACTTTATTTGCAAAATTGCAAAAATATATGACTGTAGTGAAAGAGATAATCCAATATGTGAATTTTTCGCTTCATGCTTCCTATTTGTTTCCGCAACCGGTTCCAATTTCTTTTCGAGTTTGTGCAACTGCATGATAATATTCGTGTGTTTGGATTTGACATCCCGAAATGATTTTTTCGATATTTTATCAAACAGTGTCTTATTCAAATATTTGTTCTACTTATAAGTTAGATAAGGAGAAATTGTTAAAAGTTTTCCAACGCCTAGATGACTTTTTAGCGAGCAATTAAAAAACTAGGATGGATTAAATATGGGTATAGGATATGAATAATTGTGGAGGAACTAATATAAAGCTTTTGTAATCAAAATTTAATATTTGCTTTCTTGGCAAAAAATGTCAAGTTACAAAGCATAATTTAAATTGTTCGAGACTATTATTTTTCTTAATTACCCAATTTTTCTTAATAAAACACACATTTGAAAAAACTCGTTTTGAAGGGTTATCTCATAATTTTTATTTCGGAATGATAAATGAAATAATTTTCCGTTAAATTAAATATTAAATAGGGGATCTTCGAAATAAGTACAGTTGGTTTTGTATGGTAAAATACCTGCCTAGAGTGTACTTGCTTTAAACGCTGGGGAGTAAATAAAACACCACAAAACCCCAATTCAGCAATTTGCCTTAAATGATAAATCACTTGGCCGCATGTTGTTCCAAACTGCGTGTGCTGTTACTGCAGCAACCATTTTATATTTTTGTCAGTTCAAGCAGATTATGATATATTTTCAAATTTCCAAGTGGGTACGTATTGCTTAACAACTTCTAATTTACTTTTTAATTTTAGTTAAAGTTTTGACTTGAGTGCCTTTTCGAAAACTTCCTAAATAGCAAAATTATTGCAAGGATTAAGTAAATAAATAATGATTTGCAACAGGTTAAATAATTACTGTTTCAGACTACATTAAAAAGTTTCAGATTATTAAAATCGTATTATCTAACTTTAATAACCAAATTATGTGAATTACATAATTGAGAAAATGAGAAAATGTAAATTATTCACGTGTGCATTAGTGGTGGGCATGTATTTTATTTTTGTTTCGCCAATTTAATAGTAATTTGTGCAAAAATAATTAAAAACGTTGAAATATCCATTTGGTTTGTTCTGAATTATAGTTTTTTAATTTATATAATTGAATTGCTTGTTTTATTTTTGCCTTGATCAAAAAATGACATTATCATTATTTACTTGAAAAAAATTTAATAATAATTTTGGATTTTCAAGAGTTTCTTGCGTGTTACTAAGCAGTTACGTTTCTGTCTTCAACTTAAGTTTTGTTTGGTGCCTGAATAATGGCTTTTGTTCTTGTCCGTAAAAGAAAGACCAATGACAATAAATTCTATAAGTCGGTAAGGATAAGAATATGTTAAATGGGGTAAGGCGTGACCTTTTCTTTCTATCCTTAACTTATTATTCATTATAGTAAACTTTATATTTCTTTATGTACAATAAGACTGAATGTTAAGAGTGTTGATGAAAAGGGGGTCGTCGTTGTTGAAGTAAAATCACGATTGAATGCATTGATCAATCAGTTTTAGGCGAATTGTGGGATAGCAAAAGGGGAAGACTGATGAAGTTACGGTTTGTGTACGTGAGTAATAAAGGGTATATCAACGAAATTACTCACGACAATTTTAGAATGAATAATTTACTATTTCAATAAGTATCTATCACGGAATAGCGTTTAGTTGTTCTATATCTAATGCTATACAAATATTAATTTAATTTAATACTCAAATGTTTTAATTGCAATCAATACCTATTTAATTAATTGTATCTAATTATTAAATTTTCATTTTTAAACTTTTATTGATATTTTGTAACAATAAACCAATTATTCCGTATAATTATTATGAGCTTAATACAACCAGCACAATTTTAATCAAACTTATGCTTGTTCATTACGAATAATTCATTGAATTATTAATGAGATAGTGTGAAAAAATACATTGATTAATAATAATCAATATCTATAGATTCGTGATATAACCCGATATTAACCACACCAGAATTTTGGAATAATCAACAAAACCCACACTATAAATTTTTTAGAACTAATACGAAAAAAGTTTTATAAATTAAATTTCATTTCACAATTAAATAGTTATCTTCCAATTATCTGGAAAGATTGACTTAAATTTTGAGAACATTTATACCCATAAATTATACCTATACCTTACATTATATTTTTGTACTTAAAAAAGTTCCTAAAAATCAGATGTTTAGTTGTGAATCACAACAAAACTCCAGCCTTAAGACCGAATACGAGGAGTAATCCTCCTACAATTGAATCTTTAAAAATTAAAAGTACCTATAAAGTTTGGTGATTTTTAAATTCATAGAATAACTCAGAAGGAAGTGATTTTTTAATTTTCCAATATCTGTTTTAATTCTTAAGTAAGTATACGATACACTAGAAAAAGCAAAATGATAAGTGATAAAGTGAAAATTAAAAAGTGAATAAGGCAAAAAAGAAATGTTAAAACTAATTAAAATGATATGAAGCTAGTTGTTTGGTGATAATTAGTGGCACAAATTATTTAAGCAAGATCACTGGTAGATGATGAGCGTCCTGACAAGCCAAGTGACGTTATAACACATGAAATGGTCATAACAGTGGCGTAACAAGCAGTTGAGAGGCCCGTGTGTAAAGTTGGGGGCCGGGGCCCTGCTTTTGTAACAACATAAAAAAACAACAATAAGAAAAACGTATTATATCAAATTTTTTTTGAAAGATTGAGTAGTCACAGCAGAACCGGGGGCCCTTTTAGCCGGGGGCCCGCATGCGTAGCACCCACCGCACCCTGGTAGTTTCGCCACTGGGTCATAAAAGTTGATAATGCCGTGAGAGAAAATGGTCGCTTTAAAGTAAAGGATGTTCCAAGAACGTCAAGGATATCCAATCGCCAACTTTGAAGAAGTTGAAATCAATTGGGTATGTTAAATGTCAGCGCGAGATAGGTGCCTAGAATACTCTAACCGCATATATCACTTGGTGGTATAATCTGTGGTGATAATACTGGGAGAAGAAAGATATTATGGTTAAAAAACTTAAGAACGTAGAATTTTGACAACCACAGCAGGACTCTTCCGGGCTGCAGCAAACACGATAATAATGTCCCGAATCAGAGCTAACATCCGGTAACGGAAAGGTAGGCCCATATATAAGGGGGGCACGTGCCCCTAGGTGCCCCCCCCCTCCCAAAATGTTCAAAAGAAAAATTTCTTTGAAAGTAAAAAATTTGAATTTTGATAATAAAATAGGTATACCAAGCAGTTTTTGAAGAAGAATTCGATTTCTGGTAACAAAAATGGTTAAATGTGAACGATTTGTCAAAGAATTCATTATATACATGGGAAAAATGTTCTGAAGAATTTTTTTGCACTGTCAGAACTCTATTAAAAATATTTGCAATATTAAGAGTGACTACAGCAACTGCCAAGAGAAGTTTTTCTAGTTTAAAGCGAATAAAAACTTATTTAACGAGGGAAAAGGGTCTGAGATACAAAAAAAACAACATATTTTTGTGATTTTTTTTCAGAGCATACCTTATTTATTAAATAAATTATTTTTCAGTATTTTTTTATGAAAATTTAGCAGAATGTTCTTAGAATAATGCTTAATAATGTAAGCAATTTAAAAAATATTAATAAATAAGCAATTAGAACGGATATTGTGTATGAAGGGAAGTAAATCAAACAATATTATCCGCTAGCCGACGTTTCGAACTATTTATTAGTCCATCCTCAGGGCTGAAATATATAACAGAGGTGAAAAAATCTATAAAAGGCGGCCATAAGGGCGTAAACATACCTGACAGTTTGAGATGGTAAACGTTTGAAGTTACATATATGGTGTCGGGAATTGACATAGATATACAAAAATTAATTTCGTCAACAATCGTAGTCAAAACATAAAAATTAACAATATTGTAAAAACATGCAAACTCAATTTAATTTAAAATCACAATAGTAGTCAATAAATAATTTTACTCTAATACAAAATACGAATAAAAGTGTGTATAAATATTATCTCAAGCGCATGATAACTGATAGTGACATGCATATTCGCCCAATGAAACAGAATCGCATAACAAATCTTAAATATATTAAAAATTAATTAATTGTTTGATTTACTTCCCTTCATACCCAATATCCGTTTTAATTGCCTATTAGAAGTAAGGGGAAAATTTGTTTACTTTCCAATTAATAAATAAGGTATACTCTGACAAAAAAAATCACAAAAATATGCTGTTTTTTGTATCTTGGACACTTTTCCCCCCTTAAGAAATTCTACTAGTGAAGAAAGGCTAAAATTTTTAATAAATTTAAAAAAATAGAATATTGAAAAAATTTATCTGTAATAATAAAAATTTTCGGAAGGGAAACTCCCGAAAATTTTACTTTTTACAAGTGCCCCTTCCGAAATAAAATCCTGGCTACGGGCCTGCGGAAAGGTAATATTAAGTATCGACCAATTAATCACAGAAGTTTTAACTTGGGTTCATTTTTATGATACAAAATCAAAGCAGAAATCTATGCAGAGGCATAAAGCATAAGGTTGCCACCATAAAAGGCGCATATTACGCTGGTATTTCACATCAATTAAAAAAAGCAATTCAATCAAAAAGAAGAGGGAAATTGATAAAAGATGTATTTTCACTACAAAATAATGCACGATAATGCATTAATGCTGATAATGTCTTATCAGCAAAAATTACGATGAGTCTCATGACGTCATGCGGTTTTGAAAATATTGTTGATATACTCTACATTTCAGATTTGGCATCAAATGGTTATTACCTATTTTCAAATTTAAAAATAGAACTTCGTGGTAAGCTTTTCGATAGTAATAAATCAATACAGATAGAATTAACAAGCATTTTCTTAAGAAAATATAAAAATTGGGTTTTTAAGGTTTAAAATATTATTTCTTTTTGCTTCTGTTCTTCCGTCTCCTATCGTTCCCCTTCTTTTTTATAGTAAAATATTTAAACCCCCTCTATCAGTTTTGTTGCTAAAAAACTAAATTTAGAAAAGCGACAATGGTCTTCTAGCAGTATTGAAGAGCAATGGGATGGTCACAACATCTTTTCCTTAAGATTGCCCCATGGCTCTGCACTGCAATTGTAATATATTGTTGTGTTTTGAAACGCTAAAAACATTGTTTATTTATTTTGTGAAATTATTTTGAAGTTTTGTTTGTAAATGTAAATTAATTTATTAGTAAGTACACTGTACATAGAGTTAAGTTTGGAAATTTTGTGTTGGTATTCGTGCGGAAGGCAAGAAAGAAGAGAGTGGCTTGAAGGAAGTCACTTAGGTGGTAGAAGTGAGAGAGACGCAATTGCGTCAACTTGACGGGCCAATAATCATTATTCCCGCAATGATAAATTGTAATTTGTTTTTGATGATTAAAAATAAAAAGTGAAATTAATTTTAAGTTATAAGAACGTTGTTCTATTGAAATGAGGTGCTAAAAGAAAATTTGTGAAGTTTTTTTTGATAATTTTGATTAGTTAAAAGAATTGAAATCGTTTTGCTACAAAACTTGTTTAACCGGCGCGGCGTAGCCAGATGTGGAACCCACATGCGATTGCGATGCAATAAGGTAATAAAATTAATTCACAATCAGTTAGTAATCAACACATCCCCGACTTTTAAAAAGTTGGGAAGCAGTTTATTATTTTATTTTTACTTGACAACCAAACAGAAACCTGTTTTGTTTTATTTCCCAACCTTAGGGTGTGAAGTAGTCACTTCCCGACCTGCAATGTCGCTATGTCAGTAGGCAAGAAATGGAACTAACAAAAAAGTGCGTTAATAAAATGAAATTTGATGATATTTAATTATTTACAAACTGATTGTGAATAAAATTGTATACGTACCTCGGTGTCAAACTTCCTGCCAGCCTCGCGCTTACAGTTAACTTCGGCGCTTTGCACCTCAGTCAACTAACTTAGCGCTCGGCTGTAACGAAGCATTTTCCACCTCGGAACGTAATATACTATTTTAATGTAGCAACTATTGCATTACAACAACAAAAATTAAAAACTTAACAACGAGCATTAAAATAAAAACGATACGAAATTTTACAATTCATTTAAAATTTTAAAACAATTAAAGAGTCTCGTGTATAAATTAATAATAATTGAATCCTGGCAAAGTTTACTTTTAGAATAAGAAAAATTAGACAATTTGTTATTGCAATGTAATGCGTTGCTATCACTTGTCTAGTGGCTTTCAACCAAAACGAGTAATAGAAGAGTTCTCCTTGCACCGGATTCAGAAATTAATTAATCTGACTATATTTAGAGTGTTGCAAATAGTTCCCATTGTGGAGCTGGAGACCCTTTAGTGCCTCCCACAGCTTGATTTTTATCTGCAAGAGATGACAACTATAGCTGCTCTTAGGCTGTGTAGCTTGAGACTGCAAATTCTCAGGCAAGAAACTTTGAGTCATATGCGTATCATAAAGCATCTCTGCTACACCTTGAATATGATAAAATTTCTCTTAAAGATATTTTTGATAGGAAGTACAAGTAGTACCTTCTGGTAAGCATTCAAACTATTATTTGAAGCTGTCCAGAGTTAAGCTATGAGCAATCATAAGGATCGTAAGTTGACACTTCAAATTAAGTAAACATTTTCTTTGAGATTTGTAGATGTACTATAATTTCGGGGATGCAACAGAGCAGACGAGGCAACAAAGTATGTGCTTTGTTGCTATTTGTTTCTAGAGTCACAAAGAGATACCATGCTGGGGACTTCTGGCCTAACATAGACAGAATCAGTGACACTCCTCCACCTGTCAAAATACTTGAATTTATCTTATAATTGGGATGGTTTGAGGAGTGACAGGATGAAACCGTTGCATTAGAGATAGGATAATGGGCTCCCGGTTTAGCGGTCTAATCACGTGTGGAAATCCTTCTTTGCCTCTTATCAAAAGTTCAGAATCAAGAAGTCTCTTTTTCTGTGAACTTAGGATGGATCCACCCTTGTTCAGTTTTTAGAAATAGTTAGAATAGAGTTAGGGTGGTAAAAATGTTTGTAAATTTGAATTCAATTTTTTAAACTAAATTTCAACTAATTTATACAGATAATACTACTCCTCCAATCTTAGTAATAAATCTCAACGTTTAACCTTAGGTGACGGCACTGATATTACGGTAGCTATAAAAAATGAACAATTCGAAGCAATCTACTTTTATATAATTTACTTTATTTTTAGATACCACTCCAACGATAATTTCTCAACAAAAGATTTTAATTTTTTGTACTATTTTGCCTGTGAATATTGAAACAATTTTTCAAAACCATTCCGCTCAGTACCCTCTAAAAAATTTGTTGTAAATTTTACAACAGCTGAAATGACAATGATTGCCTGTATATTTTAGTAGTCACGATGAAATTACAACATACATAAAGTGTACACGTTTAGTAATATTTACTATAATTTATTGCCATTATAACACAAAAGAAAAGTTTAATTATGAATATGTTTTATTTCGGTTTGTCAAGATTTGCTGTCTTTCGTGGCTGAACTATGGTTAATATCAGAAACTATTCATCTGATTTTGATAAAATTCTGAAAATATTTCGATCTGCTTAACCTATAGATCGTGCCACAGTTGAATGCTGTTTTTCTCAAAATTTAAAGCAAGTGATCAATAATTTTCTAATAAGACTAATCAGTGACATCGTCACAAATGTTAGCACTTCATCAGCACATATCTACAAAAAACCATAAGTTACAACTACATTCGAACTTCAAACTTCTACTAATATTAATATCTTGAAGATAGTGTATAATTTATTTTTATTTTTTGTTAAATTATCTTAAAAGGTGATCCTAACATTATAATTTTGCGATAATTACATAAAATGCATTACGTTCATAGATCTTTGGTATCCAAAACACTATTTAGGGATGTATTCCACCTTGCAGCTTTATATAATTTGCAAACTTGTTTCATTACTGTAGATAGTTTCCACGTATCTAGTCTTATTATAAAAAAAATAAATTAAAGACAGTACTTTTAGGTGACAGATATTGGGCGGATACGTGTGCACATTATTGTAGTTATTATCATTACCATAAATTGTAAAGTAGCACTCGGTTATATGTAAGGTATAATATGCTTTTAATGATTCAATATTAGAAATAAATATAAGTAGATTTAAGCAGAAATGTGACCTCGACTTTCTTAAGAGTACAATATAGTGCAAAACAAATTTTTTAAATTAATATAGTATTTAAAATATTATCTCCAAGACTGATACACAGTTCTTAAATGTGATAGAAGACACTTTTTACATCCAAAGGTTGAACTCAAATGTTTTCTAAATTTAATCCCCCAGGAGCAGCCCTCTTGATGGCAATATTTTAATTTCAACTTTACAATGACGATAGAACCGAAACCATTTATTTTTTAGTGTAAAAGGTTCCATGCATTATTAAAAAGCGTGAAATTATTTACAAACTTTATTTTAACCCTTTATTGTTTAACATTGCCGGCTTTAGAGTTATGGATTAGGTATTTAATTTGTAGATTTATTTAGTATGGGAACCCTGTATTTTTTAAACTAAACGTTTAAAAAAATTATGAATTTTTGCGGTGAATAGTAAATTTAACAGAATATATGTTTATTACTTAAGGTTATATAGTAAGTACTAGAATTATAAGTAATTAAAATTTCTTGTGATGAGTGTCATTATGAGTTATATAATATCACTTCTTGTACCTTGAAATGCTAATATTTAAAGCTTAACTACACTTGCTCTCCAAAATATTCCTACATTTATATAGACACCGGAAGTTATGTATTAGTTACCCAGTATATTTAATTAATTTTTTATGCATGTGACGCCCACTTGATATTGTTGAGAAAAATATACAATAGCATTCAAAATGCAATATCTACAGTATTTCATCTCAAAAATATTTTTCATAAACATTTAAAATTAAATTTTTTTAATGAAAATTTAAAATATTTGTTGTATTGGTGGGGTTTTAATTTTAATTATACAGACCAGAAAAAATTGTGAAATTCTTGCTCTTTTAACTGTTTGAAAATACATTAATAATAACATAACATATTTTTATACGATATTGTTTACTCTATAAGCGACAGAAAGAAAGAATTTGTGTAGAATTTTTGTTCATATTATGTAACAATATAATTAATAATTTACCACCAAGACCCAAAGAGAATTTTAAAAAAAATTGTTCATTGGGATAGAAGCATTGCCCATAGAAAATTCAACTTATGCAACTCTCGAAAAAATACTATTTTAAAGCCTTCATATGCATTAGCCCAATGGAAATTTCAATCTACTAATTTCCACACCAATTTATCTTGTTGAATTTTTCAGTACCATGTTTACAATTAGCACAACAAAATTTTGAAATTGTAAGTATTTTAGTGCTCAACTAGAATTTTTTGTTATTTGCAGTAAATTAAAAAAAATTATGACAGTAAAATTAGAGATAAAGGTTTTAAAAAATATTCTATAAATTTATTTTATGAAGATTTATGTTTTCCGCAAGTTTTTTCAAAGTTTTTAGAACATGTTGAAAATCTCGTTAATCCATTTACGACTATCAGCAATAGTGGTGAATTTTCATAGTCCACCACTTTTAACTTGTGATTTTGAAAATAAATGTTTATAACAACTTTGTTTAGTATTTTGGCTACGATTTTGTATCTGTATCGTACCTAGAAAATTTTAGAAATGTATTACAAACGCTTCCTCAAAATTATACTCTCTATCGTAACAGGACATAGAATCTCAAAAATTCTTCTACATTCTGACTTGTAGAAAATAGATTTTAATGAAAAACAAGACGGCATGGCGTGACAGCACGAATTACAAAAAATATTTTGTATAGTTATTACTTATTATTTTCTTCACGTTTACATTTTCTTCTTATTTAATTTAAAGTAAATATTAATCTAAATAAATTAAAGTTTTAAAAATTTTGTGTGCAATTAAATAAGAAAGGAAAACCTTAAAAGATTCAGAAATAACAATTGCAAATGCTTTCATAACATTTGTGAGGTACTATATTGAAATACAAAATTTCACTATTATGATTTAAAAATATGTAGCTTGCTACTACATTGTAGTCGGTAATTGATAAATTATGCTTTATTAATTTCTTTCTAACAAAAATCTTTTTTAATAAAACAGCATAGAAATTTTATTTCAGGAATTTGTAATATTTTTTATTTAACCATCTGAAAATTTAATCAGTTTATTACAAGGGTACAAGCAGATAGATACATCGAGTTGTATTTGGAATAGGTAGACGGTAAACGAAGTTTCAGTTGAATGTGTTTGTTTAATTCCGGAACAAAAATTTTAATTTATAAAATACAGTTTCTTTTAAAATTTCCATGTAGTATTTGATTATTTATACTCCATTTAGGCATTTCAGATATTCGTCAACCAACTTTTAAAACTTTTTATTGTGAATTTCGATAATACAAAACTATTCACGTACCAGAAAATATTTATTTTAGTGAAACTGAAAGTATTCCATAACAAATTTCTCAATTTACGCAAGTATCTAGGGAAACCTATAAGGTCCAAACATGTCCTGTACTGAAGAAGGTCTGCAAGCTTAATCAAAGTTCAATCCTCTGTGACACGAACTGACAATAATACCACATGCTAGAGTTTATTGGCTATTGGTTTTCGAGAATGGATCACGGATGTTTGGATTTTATTCTTATATTACGTTTTTTGTCTCTAGTTTACCTTTTAGGTGTTAAATTTGTTCTCGGTTCTATTATTTTAAGAGATAATTAAATTATTATTATTTTTATATATTTTATAATTTTAATTAATCTTGAATTAGTGACATTATAGTACTATAAATGGTAAAATTGTATGTAGAATCATACATGGAGCGCATTCTGTTTGAATGCTTACCTCGTAAGGTAAACTGATTGAATATAAATTGGAACATAAAATTAGTATTAGCTAGTTTTTTTATCTAAAAGGAGAAACTGGCGTATTAACATCGATGCTAGTGGAAAATTTAAAACCATAACCCATATTCTCTTGGTTATTTTCATGTTGTGATGAATTTTCTTTAACGTCAAATTATTTATTACCTTTATAATCGAAGTATTTCCATTATTCTGACATACAGGAAGAAAGAGCAGATATTGGGAGCTAAATGCAGCTAGTAGCTAAGATAAATTCTTTATTTTTCTTACGTGTGCGGTTTGCAATACTTGACATTTCGTTGTGCACGTGCAATTGATTTTGGTTCATAGTCTCGGCTTCATCTTCAGTTACTTTTAATTGGTCAATTGAACGTGGAAACAAGAACTAAACATTTGTTGGTTTTATTTGAATTTGGGAACATACTCTTACTTGAAACCAGTTTACTAGGAGTACATCGAAATTAGTATCTATAATATGTGTATTTCAAGTTGTTTACTGCTGAAGCGTTAGTACTGTAAGCATTTAAGCGTCTAAATAGAACACGACGATACGTTAAGAGATAAATATACTATGCACACATAACAACTATGGTAATAATTACAATATACTGCCAAAGTAGAAAGGGGGCTTAATTGCAAATGCTCGTAGTAATAGGGGCAATAGTACAATTAATAGTGGTCAGCATTATGATTTTCTATTTTTTATTAAAATAAATGTTTATATCTTTAATGTAACAACTTTATGTTTAGTTACTGTCTTAACAAAATGAAATTTTGAAATAAATATGTCAGACACAAATAATTATTGGTAGTAAAATTTTTTTAATGTCCAACAGTAATCTAAATGATATAAATAAATAATTTTATATAAATATTTAGTGGTTAGTGCTAGCTGCTTAACAAATGACTTTATATTGATGACCGAATGAATACTGTTTATTTAACTCTCTATAAACGTATTTTCCAGTTAAAATGTTAGAATTTAATTTAAATATGTAAACATTGAATGAAGATTAGATATACAAACGAAGAAATAATCTAACGTACGTTTTAACATTTTGGTCAATTTAGAAACCCATTACCTGTTTTTATTGCATCTAGGTGTAGCTGCGGAGATCCGTTCGAAACAGATAACACCACAGGCTACTTTTTACTCATATCATCTGGTCGATTCTCATACAACCAAATAGCACATGCAACATAATATTGAACTATAATAGGGTTGTGGTATATGCAACACTTTAACCCACTACCCCATCAAATGCTTTTAGCAGAACGTGCATTAAGTATAACCGATGGAAGATCGATTATGTGAATATTTTTTATCGTTCGTAAGTGTACCTTGAATAGCTTGCCTAATCCTGTGATGTATTCCGTGTTAATACTTTTTAAAATCACATTTTAGAAAAGAATTTTTATTTTTTCATTTTTTTAAAGTAGATGTACAAAGTATTTTTTTAACAGAACACCCCTTGAAAGGATTTCGCAGCTTAGATAATATAGATTATGAATTTTGTATGCAGTTTTTCAGTTTTTATTTATTTGTCCTTTTTTAATTTTTGCTTTTACCATTATGAGTATTAGTTGGTTGCCGCTAGTGTGGTGCAACCATTAGTTTGTACAAGTTATTACTTACCTTATAAAATATGCATTATAGAAAAATATTATAGGTAAATGCGGAAAACTTTTAAAAACTATTTTTATTTGATTGCTGTTCAAAGCAAAAGATGTTAAACCGACAATTTTCTATTGATCTCTAAATAATTTAGGGTCAGATTGCGTACACAAATTTCGCGTTCAAGGATAAAAATTTTCAGGTTTCAATCTACAATGGAGCTAGCACTACTACGCTTTTGTATTTGTAGAAGTCCAGTCAACTCCAATAATTGAGATGGAAATTAAATTATCGTAAATTATAATCAAAGAACTTAAGATTATTGAGTTTTTGTATTATTTTATATTATACTTATAACAAATAAAGTAATTGTGCTATTTATAAGAAGATAAATATAAGATATTTTATAAATATAAAGCAAATTTTATTCTCAGGTTTATGACAAGCAAAACCTATAATAAAGACCTACTAAAAGACTTAAAAATACTAATATCAAATTTTTAGAATAAACCAAAAAATGCACAAACAATTTTTAGAAATACGGTGTATTTATATTATGTTAACTTAAACATTTTAGTTCTAAAAATAGTTTGTGCATTTTTTGGTTTATTCTAAAAATTTGATATGATTAATATTGAGTTATACTACCTAAACCACTTATCTATTGATTTTAATTAAAAATACTAAATTGTAATTATTTTGAATGCATATAAGATGATTACGAAAATAAAATAGAAAGCAAAAGATTGAAGATATGATGAAGATGTTTTTTTTTCCGTTGTTTCTATATACTTTACAATTTGTATAATATTATAATAAGCAAAGATTATAATGAAATAAACAAATAAACAATTATAAACATATCGAGAGTATTCAATAACACTTCCTATAAAAACGTAACAATAAAAATTTGTTATGTATAACTAAATGAATTTTAATTAATTTATTTTTTATGTTTTGACTATTGTATTTATAATTATATTACAAGTTAAAAATTAATTTATTAAATGAATTTTATAATAAAAATGAACTTAAAAATGAATTCAAGTAAATTTTTGTGGTAATTATAGAGTAATATGTGATAATAGTAATATGTAATATGCATTGTTAAATAAAAAATTAAACATAAAATAAACAAAAACGATAAAATGATAAATTTTAACAGTAAAGTATACTGCAATGCCGCTAACTATTAAAATTTGTAAAATTTTATTTTACTACAAAAATATTCATGCTGCGTTAGCATCCAGTATGAATTTTAGCAAGAAACTCTTATTTAGTATTTTAAGTTTAAATTTAAATTGGATATTTTCGTATCGTTTTAATTTTGTTTCAATTTTTAATTTTTTAAACGTTGTTTTTCATAAAATATTTTTGTTACTTTATGGTATCAAGCTTGCACGTGCGACCCACAGCTGCTTGCGCCGGTCAAACAAATTCGCTCGTGAATTACTTCTCAAATAACCAAATCTTCTAAAACTCCATATTTTCTATCATTTCTTTTAGCACTTGCACTAATTAAAATAAAAACAGTCCTTTATTCAAATTAAATCACTTTTATTTTTATTAATATTAAAAATTATCAAAACTAAACTTATCATAGCGGAAAATATAACACTCTCACCGTTAGCCAACGCACAAAAGATGTCTCACCCAGGCTAACCTCGCCAAACACCTTCTCTCTCACTTATTTCTATTGCCAACCTAATTATTTATAATTAAAACTTTATGTACAGTCTACTTACAAATAAATATTTACAATAAAAACAAAGCAAATTTCAAAATGATTTACAAAATAAATAAAATAATGATTCTTACGTTTCAAAACACGACAATACATACGGAGAAAAATATTAAACACTAAAAAAGGCATATCGATTTATTACATTTAACAAATTAGAACTTAGAATATTTGAATAATACGAATAATACGAATACGATAAATAAAAAATATAAAATATTAAATATAATAAAATTTAATAAAATTTTCTTTTTTAAATAATGCGATATTATAGACGTTAAAAAACTGACCGTTCAAGAAAGTTATGTAAATTTATTAGTTTTAGTTTTAGTTAATTTTGGAAATGGTCACTAAAAGTGTGTGAACTAGTTATCAAAGCCGGTGGTTAATTATAAGTTTGAAGAGTAGAAAAAGTTCTTTTCTTGCAAGTCAAAGGATTAACAATGGATGGTTTAAAAGAAAACCACATATTTAAAAAATGAAGTAATTGCGATTTGTTTTAATTTTTTGTTCTTACTCCGTAGATTTGTTGTTTGTTTATCAAATAAGATCAACTTTTTTTATGGTATTTCTTTGTTTATTTAAATCACTTGAAATAATCAAACTACCTCCTTGATTATTTCTAGTCTTGCAATAGCTGCAGCATTTATTGTATTAAATCAAAGAAGATCCAAGGCCTCTCTAACCACAGGGCTAAATGAGCTACAGCATCGGCAATTGTTACTTTGATTTTTTTCAGCTCTAAAGAAATAGGTATAAGCTAATACATAGTAAAAAATTACATATAGTTGACTTCAGTTAAAGAAGAGTCACTAATAAGTCTCCCCTGTTGACAACTGGGAATTTGATAAACGTAATAATCAATGTATTAACATAAGAAACTTTAATTTTAACTAAAAAAACATAATATGAACAGGTATCTAAACCTTCATAAATTCATATTTACCTATTTGTTTACCAAATTAATACACTTCATTAAACATCAAACTTTAGAGACTCTAGTACCATGCTTTTATTGATAAAGCCATAATAAAACTGCCGTTTGTCAAGTTTTTCTTACTGAAATACTATCGATTTCCTTATTAGAATATTGCATAAAATAAAAATTACAGTTTGGGGAATCACGAATCCCAGTTTTCACTTTACGCAATTTTTTACTGATTTAATTACAGACAAACACATTACCAATTTTTACTAGCAAAATTGTTCTCTATTCAAATCCCTAGAAAAAAATAAAGGTTGCCATTTAAAAAAGTTTACGGTGACATCACAGCTCAAAACCAAAACATGTTAGAAAAATAGAAAAGTGACAATTGAAAAGATAATTTTAACGTGTCCGAGGATTTTTTGAGAACATTTTTCTAAATAATTTTATCGAATTTGTTTCATTACGAATTCACTATTATGGTAAATTTTAATGCATTATTGTATACATATCTTAATCATTTTAATCTCAAACTTTTATTATGCTTTCAATAATTTGTACTAGTTTAAATATTGGACAATAAACCGTATCAATAATATTTTAATATCTACATCAAAGTTTCTCTTGAAGAAATCCATAAACGTTAAAGACATCTTACGAGGGGTTGCCAAATACATAAAAACTCAAGCAACTTATACCAATTGCAGTTTAATTTCAAAAAAATTCCAATACTTCAAGAATAATCCTTCAATCCCAGGTCAATTCTAATAATTTTATTTTAATTCCATCCACTTGTACAACTTCTTCCAAAGCTGTCAGCTTCTTGATTTATTACCAGTAAAACAGAATTAAATTTTTTTTATTTTTATTCCCAAGTTGGAATATGGTATTTTAATAGACCTAGAAAGTATTATAGGTTCTTTTATTATTTGCCTGCTTACTGAAATATTGTATTGTCTGTAATGAACGTGATTGTAAATAGCAGTGAATATAATTTCATGTTTAAAAGTCTTTTTTCACTGCCTATACTAATGATAGCTTTATAAGTATTATCTTTTTTTCATGAGTTTGATATATGATAATTATTAACCTGATATTATGTATGTATATTATAAAAAATTTAATAAAAACACTATATCGCTATAATATACATATTTCTATAATATACTATAGACAAAATAATCAAACCTAACAAAATGTTAAAATAATAAAATATTTAATTGTTAAGTAAAGAATTTATTAAAATCTTTATTAATTTATTAAAAAATTAAGATCTTTATCGAGAAAATCAGGGTAGGATCAAAATCGGGAAAAATGTGTCCGAATGCTTCAATACAAATAAGGAACTTAGACAGGGTTGTTGCTTGTCGCCAACTCTGTTTAAAATCTATATCAATGTAGTTTTAAAAGAATGGCAAAGAAAGTGTAGACCAATGGGAATAGACGTAGATGGTGATATGCTTCATACTCTCTTGTTTGCGGATGACCAAGTAGTGATAGCCCAAGATGAAGACGACATCACATACATGATGAGGAAATTGACGGAAACCTATGAAAAGTGGGGTTTAAAAGTAAATTTTGACAAGACCAAATATCTGGTAGTAGGAGGGCAAGGAAGAGACCTAGGCATAGAGAGAAAAACAATAAAAGCAAGCAGTGAGTATAAATATTTGGGTGTGGTTATATCTGAAAAAGGAAACTGTCAAAGAGAGATATCGAGCAGAATAGCACAAGCAAAACAGGTCACACAAAGATTAAATGCACTTCTCTGGTCGAAGGATCTCACTTACGCATCAGAAACATGGGAATTAACAAAAAGAAACAAAAAGAGACTGTTGGCGACAGAAATGGACTTCCTGCGACGAAGCTGTAGGATAATTAGACTGCAACACGTTAGAAATGAAGAAATAAGAAAAAGAATGAGAATGGATGTAATCATAACCAAAGAAGTGCAGAAAAAGCAATTACTATGGTATGGGCATATGCGGCGAATGCTACCCCACAGGTGGCCATAAAAAATATGGATTTGGACCCCCCCGGAAAGGAGAAAACGAGGCCGCCCTCCGAGAAGATGGGATGAAAAGGTACGTGAAGCGATGGAAGAGCGACGGTTGGCAGAAGATTCGTGGCAAGACATAGACCTCTGGCACTTAGGATGTGAATACGGCCCTAATATTATATTTTAAAATTGCATTATTGGTATTATAGCTGTAAAAAATTCGCAAATATATATATATTGTAATGGTATTTTCTACGAAAATACCACACACTTTATTTTACTCGGGTACTCTTTATTTCGGGAGCAGTTGGTAATTTTCAAAGGTCAAAGGGTTCTAAGCGTCTTCAAAAAAAATAATTATCAATTAAAAAATCTCTTCTCGTTTTTAAAATTAAATAGTAATTCAAAAATAATGTTTTCCAAAATAAATTCTTCAAAATCCAAACAAATAATTTAAAATCGTTAATAATTTTAAATTTAATTTAATGTGAAATTTTAAATGGGCTCGTACTTTTAACCTTATGCGCGTATCCAAACGCCTTGTTATCACCAGCTGGTCACATTCGCTCGTACAAACGCAAATTTTAACTTTCCAATTTTTAAACAATTCACGTCCAATTTCAAATTTTAACTTCAATCGCTCTCTTCAAATTTTATCAAATCAATCAAATCCACTACCGTTCGGTAGCCGCTCACAAAAATTATCCAAACTATCAAATTTCAAAATAACACTCTCAAAAATAGTGCAATAATGCAAACGCATAAAATCACTTTATTTAATCAATCAAATCAAAATATTACTCACAATTTCAAATAACAAAATCGCATATCAAAACTCAAACTCAGCGGGCATACAAAAATTTCACCCGCTGTCCGCCATTGTTGACAGACGAAGCGTCTCTACCTTTCTATCTTTTTCCCCACTCTGTACTTTTTCAAGTCAAACGTTTAAAACTGAAATCAACAAATTTTTACTATTTAGCACAGGGTGGGTCGAAATATTTTGTTTCACGACAATATATATATAAGTAAAGAATACAGAATTATTTTCAGTATTCTATTTTCTTGTTTATTCAAATATTCTAAGTTCAACCCTGTTAAATGTGAATTATTGTCATTTTAGTTTCTTTAAATATCATGTTTTCTTTGTAGTATGTATACTACTACTTTTTACTTAACAGTTAAAAATTTTATTATTTTAACATTTTGTTAGGTTTGATTATTTTAATATCACATACTACTAAATACCACAAAAATACTTAAAAAATTCTAATACTATTTTTAAGGTATTTTCTATTTACTATAGACAATTTAGGAAACTCAGAAAATGTAGTCAAACTTAAGAATTAAAATGTTGCTAAGTTTCAACAAATATAATATACTGTAAGTATAATTATAACAAACGTTTTCACTATACTTATGGCATCATCTATGGGAAAATTTCAATAAAAAATTATTTTTTTAGCCAATAATTAAAATATTAAAAATTAAAACTCGGTGGTTTGTCATAAATTCTTTAAGTTTATTTATTGAACATTTTTTAAATATGCTACCATTGTGATTTTTAAAAATTCGTGTTGACTATCATCTCGTAAAATCTTTTGATTTGCCAATATAAAAAAATAAATTTTCAAAACAAACTTTAAAAGATTGTAACGCTGAAATAATTCACTTTTGTATAGTAGATAAATTGGGTTCAATCTGGCCAATATTGTACCATGAATCTACTGTAATAGGTATATATTCAAGCCACTCCAATTGTATCATTTCGATTTCATCTAATCTATTAAGTGTCTAATTCGCTAAAGAATTAATGTCACAAAATGACGTTTTGTTACAGATTCGATTTCATTGTTGATATATTGTTTTCGCTCAAAATTAAAAAAAGTGCATTGTTAAAATTAAAAGAAAATCCAAACAAAGTTACAAATCTATATGTTTAGGTATAGTGACATCAAAAACGTAATTTAGAAAAAAAATGTATAAAGTTCAACAGTCACTAAATATCTATTTTCTTATATTTAATGTTGAAAAGTTTGTAAAAGGTGAACGTGGATGTATATTTAAGTTTGTAGTTTTTACAACAAGATAAAATATACATCTTCTGCAGAAAAGTTCAAAAGTAAATTTCTTGTAAGAAAGATTAACTAATGTACAACTCGAAGAGGTCTGTAATTACGAGTCTTTTCCAGTTTGTTACATTTACAAATTGACACGTTCGTGCCGCTTTCTGGCTGTAACATTTGGCTCAGGATGGTTGAAGTTACTAACTACCTTTTCGAGACCTATTACAAACAACAAACTGATAAAAGAAATACCATTACTGACAACTCAAGTTTCACTTCTAATAGTTTTGACTTTTTTTACAAGAAAACATTTCCTGAAACAAATTGAAAGTATCTAATAGTACCGCGAAAGCATATGCTTGTACCCACGATAGCACTCCAACAAGTTTAAATTACATACGAGGTAATGTTAAATTCATTCTTGATAACCAAAACAACGCTCCGAAAAAGATTCACGATTTCCAACTTTTTGAGTTAATCAATTTTAAGACATTCGCAGCGCAATTTCTCGTTAGGCCATATTTAAATTTATTGCATCGAGGAAATTCTATTTTAACGATTTTCAATAATTTTGATAGAAAAGCAATTTTATTTATTAACAATTCTAAATCATGAAAGGTTTAATAGATTGTGTTCAAAAGAAATAAAAGCAGTGCAAAAAGTACGAGTATATTTATCTCTTTGATTGCTCAATCTTTCTTACGTGTTGGTGATACATACTAGGCAGTTTCGATGTCTATTGGCTCACTCTTTCACAGAGATTTGGTTTGATAGCATTTTTTATTATTTTCATCAATATCTAAAAAAATAATGTTAGAAAATATTACTTTTTCAAAATTAATAATACAGGAAGTGCTACTCAATATTGCCGAATAATGCCGGTTAATAAAATTACAATTAAAAAATAAATTAATAATTTCAAAAATTAATATTAGGTGTATTCTCATTTCAATAAATAAATTGTTTTATAATATATATTAAATTGTAACTGTTACCTTAAAGAGCTTTTTGTAAATCCCTTAAATTTTTAAAGTAATTTCATTTAAAAATAAGAACCCGTTACGAAAATGTCCTTCAATTCAATCCATTTGCTTAAATGAGTTTTTTCTGCAGTAGGCAGCATTTGACACTTGTGCTACTTTATTGAGCGCGTTAGCTGAAGGACTTGCAAATGGATGTGAATAGCCTTCTAAGTTTGCTTGATTTTTCAAAAGTTGTGTGCTTCGTATTGCGTTAACTTAGCACGTGATTTTTGATCATTGAACACCAGGCTACTTGTGAGTATTTAAACACAAAGAAAACGGGTTACGTGCTTCAAATAATAAATACCTTCAATTTGCGATAGCTTTATAAAAGGTAAACGTCATTACGTCATCTAAAAGAACGCTGGGATTATTTGCAGCAGTCGATGGATATACATAAACCACGGTTCATGATGTCAAAAGGTTAACTACTTAATAAAGTCTTAAGACTTGGCGATCGTCTGTTATTGTTTCGCTACGTAGCTTCAAGCTTTAGTGCTCATCAGTACGGAACAAACAGTTCAAAACAGGTGTTTACGCTATAATATTTACTTTTGATGTATATAATATAATAAAGTTAATTCAATCGCAAGACAACTCAAAATGGATTTGAGTTAATAGTATTTCAAATTGTAAAAATAAAAATTATTATATTAATTTTACTTTTTTCAGTTATAAAAGCATTAAAAGCCAACCAATTTTATGTTGGGTAAACATCTTTCAGATAATTTAATTTTCTGTCTCTTGTTTTAATTCGTTTATAACTAAAAGGAAACATGTCTCGACTTTGACGGTTTTCATAAAACACACATTCAGACCGTTCTTGAGAAAGTGGAAAATTACCTTTGAACCTATTGTTGATAGAAAGTTTGAGAGCTATACTACTTTGACATAAACATTATTTAACAGAAAATGTCTCGCTAAAATAGAAATTTGCTATTTATAATACACAAATAAACAATTAATTATTATGTATCGATGTCATTGTTAAATAATAATTAATTTCGAAAATTTTAAATAGAAAGATTCTACTTAAAACTTCAGGCATGACTAAAAATATTATTATAACTATGTTTTTAAACAAAAACAAATTTTCGTTTTATACAAAATTTATAATTTTTTATTGGGTTTATTTGCTTTCTATATTATCAAGTAAAAAAGTAAACATTATGAAGATCTCTTTTTGTATGGAAAAACTGTAGCTTTGTTTCTGCAGCAGTTTAAAACGTTAAAAAACGTCAGACCTACGCTCAGACTGTATAATTATATGTTCATGCAGTTTATAATATTACAACAATTGTAATTATTATATTATATGGTTAACGCAAATACTTCTACAACTTTATCTCAAAGAAACATTTAATGTGCTCGGTCACATACAAAATGAAAACCTACACACAAAAATTAGGAATTATTGGATCGCTATTTTGAACTCTTATATAATTTTTCCCGTTGCCTTGATCTCATCAGACTCAGACTGACAAATAAAAAATTTAATTTATTTGTATGTACTATAAGTTTAGTTCGTAGAAGTCTGATCAGAATATCCTAGCATTATATCTTTTTTTGATAAATGAGATAAGTGCAATAATTATTGATTTGTTTCTGAATTAGTTAAAGTATTTTGGTAGGTGTACAGTTAGAATCGAAAAAAAAATTCTAACACTAATTATTACCAGGGGATTAATTAAGAGGTATTACTTTCTTATCGTATTGTTTCGTTTATAATTTACCAGACCATCATCAGGATATGGAAAACAATATTATAAACAATTTATAAAATTATTAGTTTTTGAAATTAATTTCTTAAAACATTTCAAGAACTAAATAGGTTTTATTAAAATAAATAAACTAAACAAAATATTACAATAAAGAATTTTAGCTTTATTTATTTAACCTTAAAAATTTCATTGAGACACGTAATATTGTTTAGTTCTATTTTGGTTAGTCACATTCAAAGTAATTTTTTTAATTTTTTGGTTTCTCTCATGTTAAATACGACTGATGATTAATAATAATTGTGAACTGTTTTTATATCGTATTACAAAGTTTTTATTTTATTTTTTTAAATTTTCATTATTTTTATAACGTATTTTTTTTAAATTCATTTCTTGTTTATTCAAATATTCTTAGTCTAAACCTGTTAATTGTTAATTTGTTGTTCCTATTGTTTTTGAAATATTATTTTTCTCTGTAAGTATGTATGCTTTACTTAATAGTTACAATTCTTTATTTTAATATTTTGTTTAGTTTATTTATTTAAAATTCATACTACTAACTATTACACTATTGACTTAAAAGTTCATTTTTTAGGTTAATTTTCTATTACATGGGTTTTATTAATTAATGTAAAAACAAATAAAGTAAAACTATATGTAAAGAAAAAATAAATAGATACGAAAATTTGCACGTGTTCATAATATAATGAAAAGCGCAAATATCTAATTGTATTAAATTCAAATTAAGCTGCAGGATAGTAGTCTATATTCCAGTACAGGTTAGAAATTTACAATTATACAGTTTATGTTATTTAACTGCAACTTCCCTGTTTCGTAATGATATCGCCAAATTGCTAAACCAAGTAAGGAAAATTGTCTTATTATTGCCAATTTTGATTTAAATAAACTTAGATTTCAAGTTTGTTCAATCAATCAATTTTTTGGAATTGCTGATTCCAACACATTAAATTTTTAATTTTAGTTTTTGCGTCAAAATGCTCTGCATTTGGTTGGTGGCCAAACTTTTTTGAAACTTAAAAAGTTTTAATATGAAAAAAATTATTTCTTTGCAAAAAACTAAATTATTTATACAGAAAATCGGTCTGTCTGTTATTACTATTTTTTTAAATACATGAAAAGTATAAAACCAAACTATTTCTTTTCAAAAATTGTATTTTATTAAAAATGAAAATAAGTGCACGAGTATGAATTCCTTTCAGATATTTGAGACGAAAGAAATTAAAATCGGTTAAGAAAGGATTTAGGTTTCAATTATTTATTATTTAATTTAAAAAAAATGTTGTGTCAAATCGAATTAACTTTTTCTTCAGACATCGAGTTATATAAGCAATAATGGTATATATATTTTTTAGACAGTAAGTAATAATATTATTATAACAATAATACTTATAATAGCAATATGAAAAGAGCGTGCTTTTCTCGTTTAATATAATATGCTACAAAAATTGCAAAATAATGTAACTTGATGAGAGTTGATTTAAAAATACATTATTAATCAATTTAATAACAATCAATGTCTAACGAAATAAACTCAAACTGATAAAATCGTAAACTATCATATAAAATACCAAATATTTTTAATTTGTCATTTAGATCAACACAGATCGAAAGTCATGCATAATGTATAATCCCATATACAACAAAATGAAATGTGGTTGATAGTAATCGACGCAACAATGAATTACAAGAAACGTTACGGCAATAAAATACACTGACCATAACTTAGCGGTTTAGTTGTACAAGGTGCGGCGCGACGCCTTATGGCGAAATCGCGTGTCATGTGAAGTCCTAGACTACCCTATATAATATGTGAGCCACGTTACTACAAACTGGAAAACTTTAACGTTTCCATTAATGTACAAATTAACAATTAATATCGATTATTTTCCTAAAATAAACTAGAAATTTCATGTATATCTTTAAGCCAAATTGGGTTTGTTCAACTGATTACATCTCTGAATAATTTTCTACACCAAATGGGAATTCGATTAATGTAACCTGATGACCCTAACCAATATTGTCATCTATATTTCGTTATTTAAATAAGCCCAATAATAATTTTATTTTATATATTTACATTATTTACCTATGCGATTAATTAAAATTTTATTTTTACGAAAAAAATTTATGTCAATCAAATATCAAACTTAAAGTTTGAGTTTTTGTAAAAGCAATTATGTTAATAGCAAAAAGACAATGCTAAAGTATTTTAGTGCCGTTTATCGCGGGCGGTAAAGGTAATTAGTTTTAAATTTTAATAAAAAATATCGCGTTTTATTCGGGGCAAATATCTTTTTTTGTGGCTTGTCTATAATATTATCTACAAACTTACCACTAGAATTTATTAATTACCTCATTATAAAATACTAAATCTTTTGTAATATTACATTGTTTTTCTAACACAAAGGCTGTAAATAATAATAAATAAGTTAAACATTATATCAACAATCAAGTTATATATTTTAGTTTCTGGAAACTTTTCAGTAATTGAGAAGCAAAACAAGACGACCGCTCAGATAGAACTGAAGTAGGAAGGATATAAAAAGATAAACCACAAAATGTATATCATCAATCAGGATGTCTTTTATTAATCACGGAAGTTAATTTTTTCGTATGGATATCTTAAACTACAACAATAACGAGTGATTATTTACTTTACTTACAGGGTGATTGAAATACAGTTAAATTATTTTATATGATTATGTAAATAAGAATTTTAAATTTGAATAGAGATTCACAAAATACTAAATTAAATTAATTCTAAAATAATGTTTATTATGCTTTTGAAAAGCTTTTATTTAAGTTGACATGAACGTTATATTATGTTTGTTTGTTTGCGTGAACTTCTTTGAGTCCGTTTTTAACCAAGTTCCTCTCAATCTAGAAAACTGAAATTTAATACACAGCTTCCACTTTAATATACAACTACTTTATCACTTATAATTTAAATTCGAGTTTAAATTTATTGTTATAAGTACAATAACAACTGTATATTTCATGATTATCGTAAGTCAATGAATATTTTCAGTTATTCCTAAAACTAATTATACCCTGAAGCTATGTGATCCATATATGCTTTTTCAGCTGAAAGCGCTGCTTCTGTTGCATAATGTCAAAATTTTAATATTTTTTAAACTCATATATTGTTTTTAATCTTGAGATCTTTTAATTTTATCTTATTTTGTAAAATTTTGTAATTACTGCAAAAATGAACCAGAGGGCAAAACGATAGTTTTTTTTTCAAATTTGCATCTATACGAGAAGTCAAATTTTGTAAGTGTTTTCAACTTTTATTCAAGAATTTGAACGGTTGCTTAGACCGGATTAGGGAATGCCTGTAACCCTGTTTTTTAATAGTTGATGGTGGCATTCATCAACTCAGAGCTACCGCCGGCTTTACGTGCCCTCCGAAGCACGAAGACGATCATAAGAAAGTTTAGACACTTCCCGGATTCGAACCGGGTACCTTAATGTCAGCAGTTATTTAGTTAACAAACTAGGCTAATGACCGTCTCATTAAAAATTCAAATTTAATAAGTGGAATAATAATAAAAAATTTTAAATATATAATTCGGAGATAAACCAAAAAACAAATTGATAGCCGAGAATATGCCTTACTTTTATAAAAAAGTTTAACAAGCTCATTTTTCGATTTTAATAAAATAAAATTCAAAACTTTTATTTGAAAAACTATGTGGAGATTTATTTGGACATATCAACATTTATCAGACATGGTATTAAAAATATTTTCAATATATTGCTATGATACATTTATGCACTTTTGAACTAGGTAGCTAATTTAGTATAATAATTCACGTCATTGTCGCATTTATAAAAATTGCTATACTGCTATGAGCAATTCCATTTTTAATCTTGGCTTTCAATTGTCGGTAATTCTAAATGCCCCTCTGCATATTAAATGTTTCTTTAAAATGCGTCTATAGAATCACATGTATTTATGCTTCAACTATTTTTTATTACTATTAATATAAGGTCAACTACTTTAGTTCTGAAGAAAACTTTGGATGTTTGAATTCAAAATTTTCGACGCCTTTTTATACCTGTATACTGCCAAAGGTTGCAAAACTTATCCTTTTAGAGATATCCTTTATAAAAAAAACTGAATATGGTCTTCATAAAGCTGGAAATAAACCAGTCCAGCTTTAATAGTTTTTGTTGCGTTGCTTTTGAACTTCGAAATCTTGTATATTCTTGCACGCTGTAACTACTGATAAATACAGGACGCTTTTGATGCAGTGTTTGATGTCCATTAGTGTTTATAAACATCGTATACATTCTTAGTTATCTTTTAATTTTGATTTAACTTCTTAAAATGAATAAATAAATAATAAAATGATAAATGGGAAATTTGTTTAATTACAATATTTATGTATGCTTAAATGTTCCTTACAATAACTAATTAAGAAATTTATTACTCGGTCAGAATGTTGAACCCTAATGGGAATATTAAAAAAAAAAAAAATTTTTATTTTTTTTCCCGTCGTGTAAATATTGAAGTACGAGCTGAAGGCGAGGGTCTCCGACAACAGATATATATTTTAATGTGTAGCAATTACATATGTCAAAAATGATCTTTAATGGAGTTTTATAATAACAGTAAAATACCTTAACAAAATTTTAAAATAGAAAAGTTACGTACATAAAAGAAATTAAAAAATCATTATGCTCTGGACTATCATTACGATATAGTATAAAATAGATAGTCCATCATGATCCGAAAGAAAATTGTAAAAATATTTTGCCAATAAAACTTAATTGCCTTTACAGTAAATACAAAGACAGATGTTAAGATACCTAGTAGTTCTAAAATATTAAAGTAAAGCACGGATTCATTTCAAATACAAGTTTGGTAGTTAAATTAGTTAATTAGTTGCCTGTTTACAAGTCGTTAACAAAGTTTTGAGAACATAGGATAATCTGCTGACCTGTCAAAACATACTTCCAAAATGCAATATTAGTTACAAGTTTGAAATATTCCTGATATATTCTATACGCACATTAAATTTTTTCTGATCGATTACCAAATTATATATACGAGCAGACCACATAGGAGTTAAATTTATTGTTTGTGTACTTAAGTACTTTACGAAATTTGTTAATAAAGTAAATAAAAATTTGAAATTAGATAAATATTTTTTGTTAGAAAATTACAAAACAAACTTGCTTGGGTAAGACGAGAAATCTTTAATGGAAATCTGTTTTCTTGTCGTAATTTACAAAGTGTCGGCATCGGGAAAATTTAAGTTCGTAAACTTTTATGATGTTAATTTTCTAGCGTTAGATAATGCAATATTGCAATATTAAAAAGTTCATATTTCACAAGAATACTGTGGATAACATTTATATATTTAATATCTCGGTCAAGGAGAAAAGTTACAATTAGTACGTAAGCCAATTAATTTTAATCCTGGAGAAAACAGAGAATGATTTTCGTATACAACCTTAAAAAAAGTAAAATGTAACCAAAATAAAGATAGACAAAAAATGGTAACTTGAGTAAAGATAGCCCGAAAATAAAATTTTCTATATCGATGTGTTTATTTAGGTTACATTTTAAGGATACAAATTATGTAGAAGTAAATTTTTTAAAATAATTGTGAAATAGAGGCCTTTATATTGTATTACATAGTTTTTATTTTATAGTTTATTCATATTTTTATAACCTAATTTCTTTCAAAATTCTTAGTCAGTACTTAAAGTTTTTCTTTTACTTCTTTTTTTAAAGTTTACATTTTAATTTTTCTTGTTTATTCAAATATTCGAAGTCCAAACCTGTTAAATGTAATATATTGTCGTTTATTTTATTGTTTTTAAAATTTTATTTTTCTATGTAAATATGTATTCTTTACTTAACAGTTAAAATTCATTGTATTAATTTTTTGTTTAGTTTGTTTATTTTATCTTTACAATGTTTTTTATTTTAGTGTATACTAAAGCTATATAGTACTCGCCTTGTTAGGAGATAATTGTATATAGTAGTAAAGAATCTAAATAGCGGGACAAATTTTTCCATAATTAATAATTTTATTTTAAATAAAATTAAAATTTTTTTATTTTTAATGTAGAGAATGGTAAAAAGCTAGACGAAGTAAAATGAAATTTTATTTTATCTATGAAATGAAATACAATAATTATTAATTTATTATAATAATTATGATGTAGATTTTATTTAAGAAAACACTTTAAAGGCTTTAGTTTACCACTTTCTGACGAGAACATTAAACATTAAACATATTTTAAAAAGACATCAGAAGTGAAAAAAGTGGTAGTCAATAAAACTAGTAAATTTTTTTATGAAAAACATTAAGTTATAGAGATAGTCATTAACCTAGTTTGTTAGCTGAATTACTGCTGCCATTAAAGTACCCGGTTCGAATTCAGAATGTACCTAAACTTTCTTATGATCGTCTCTGTGCTTCGGAGAGCACGTAAAACCAGCGGCCCCTCTGAGTTGATGATTGCCACCATCAACTATTAAAAAAACAGGGTTACATGCATTTCCCAATCCGGCCTAAGCAATCGTGGGGTATAATAAATGCTGTAACCTTTCTCGATAGAGAAAGAGGCTATAGTTCAGCAGTGGACTGAAGAGACTGACAATGATGAATGATTAAGTGATAATTAAAACATCTTTATTAAATTATTATTAATCTTCAGTTGAATTTAATCAAATCTTGTCAAAAAGTGATCAAAAGTTAATCGCAAAAGAAAAATTGTTTGTCAAAAGTGAAAAAAATAATTCAGTTTTGGTACTGATCATCTATTCTGTTATTTTAAATCTACAATACTTATACAGGAAAATAATCATATTTCAAGAAAAAATAAAGCTATAAAGCTCCAAGATACTTCATTAGAAGAACAATAACATTTTACACATAACATGATTACAGGAGTTTTGTCATTAACTTGTATAGGTCATTCAAAAATTAAGTTAAAAGAAAAATTTTATTATGAATTTTTGTTTTAATTACTTATGAGTTTACAACATTTAGAACAAAGGGATTTTTGTGTCTCTGGAATAAGTAGCAGTGGGTAATTTTCTGATATGCTGGATATTTTTCTCAAAGTAGCATTACTGTACTAATTAGTTTGATTATTTATATGAAAAAAATTTCATTGATTGGATTGTACAATAACAATTACTTTTAATTAAAATTAATTAAAAATGAACTCAATTATACAGTTTCAAGCATTAATGTTTATTTGCTTATACGCCCATACAAACCGCTAAAAACCCTATTTCACCTTTGAACTACGTATATTATGCTAGTTGGAAAATATTTCATTAAATAACTGTAATTGTTCTATTTATTTTAATTTATTTGTTTACATAATATGTTTACTCGACTTTTTGGTCAGAATTAGGGTTTTTGGATTGTTCCATTTCAATTAACATCTGATTTCTTAAAAGTTTTACACTATATCTTCTTATTGGATTACAATTATAATTGTCATTAATTTATGTTTTAATCAAAAATTAAAAATTGTGTTTTGATAATTTTGTGACTTGTTTGTAATGTTCGATTCTCTCGATTACATTCCATTATTTGTTCGTTAATGTTACGAACTTACAAAATATCCAACATAACTTCTAATAAAACAATATACTATTAAATTAAGTTTGTTATTATTAAAATTTAAAACCTGATAAAAAAAATATTGTCTTTAGTTTTGTATCACCTTTGATTGGTTGTTTTATTTACTGCCAACACAAAAAGTCAGTTTGTAAAGTAGTTTACCAAACGGGTTGCAAATATTCTCTTCATCCTGTATTTTACTGAAGTTTACGATTTTACACATTTTAGTTGTAAATTTCTGAATCAATACAATTGAGAAAAAGTAAATAAATTAGTTAAAAAAAAAGAAAATATTGAATCTCTAACCAAAAATGTAAATTACTAGAAGTTCAGGCAGTCTAGTGACTACCCTGATCTCTATGAATCTCTATGAATTATTTAAACTTTATTCCGTTAGAAACTTAATAAGCTAAAATAAAAATAATAATAATAAAAGCTTCCATTCTTAACGGAATATAACTACTCCGTTCCGGGGGTCTTCACAATCCATTTTTCGAGGTGGATCACTCTTCCGTTGTTGCTATTTTTGCTACAACTTTTTGTGCGTTTTTGCTTGATGGCATATTGCTCTCCATTTTTCTTTATGTGTGCATTTCGCTTTCCAGTTTTCGACCTCCATATATCGTTCAGGTCCCTCATGACTGCTTCTCATCATGTCGTTTTTGGTCTTCCTCTAAATCTCTCCTTATCTGGACTTCATTCCATCACCACTCTTGTTGGGTCTTTTTCTTCTCTTGAATGACTCAGTCAGCGTATTCTCTGCGCCTTGATAAATCTCACAATATTTTTATTTTCAAGTTCTTCCTCTATCTCTTAATTTTTCTTACATTTATTTTGTTGTCTTTAGTCCTTTTTAAACCTATAATTGAACGCACTATCTTTCTCTCAAACACTCTCAACCGCTTTTCTTCTCTTCGTGTTATACATAATACTTCGGCTGCGTATATTATGGTTGGTTTTATTAGACTCTTATAAATTTTCATTTTCGTCTTCTTGCTTATGTTTCTGTTTTGTAAAGTCTTCTTATTTGCATAAGAGGCTCTGTTTCCTGCCTGTATTCTTTCTCTTATTTCTTCTTCTCTACCACCTCTATTGTTAACTTACACTCCAAGGCATTGAAAGGTGTCCACTTCTTAAAATTCATAATATTCTATTCTCAGGTTTGATGTTTTCTTGATATTTCCTCATCTTTTCGCAAGTGTTTTGTTTTTTTCTCATTTATTTTTAGCTCTATTTCTGTGGCTTGTTAGTTCATTCTCTCATATTGTTACGAAAGAACGTTTAAATATAATTGAAGATTAATGTATGACGTCATGTATGATGAGTCAAACTTAATGAGTCATATATGATGAGTCATGTGTGATGAGTCATGCATGATAGCATCAATAGTCATTCAAATATTGCTTAGATTGCATTCGGGAAATGAGAAGGCAGAAGAGGTGTCTGGAAGGCAGTATTTGCGTATAAATACCGATGATTTCCTGTGATAAATTAGTTCCAGTTCAAAGTTACAAGTGTGAAGATAAATAAAGTTTAGATAAATAAAGTGAAGTGATAAACAGTATACAGAGTGTTTAAATAAATCCGAACTTAGTGTTAAATAAATTGTAGTGTAATTAGTGTTAGTGTTAATCTTAGTGTAGCAATTGTTTTATTGTTATAAACCGTATCTGTAAATAGTTGTATTAGCCCTTTAGAAATAAATAAACGTTTTAATTTTTGTTACAATATGTTTCTCTCAATTTCTTCTCTGTTCTAGACAGAACAGACACCACATCATCCGCATAAGCCATCACCTGTACCTCTTTGTTGGTTATTGTACCTGTGCAATTCGTTTTTCGGATTATATCTTCTATCATCAACTTGAACAAGGTTGCCGACAAGGCATCACCTTGTCTCACTCCTGCATTCACATCAAATTATTCAGTCTCTCCCTCTTTAAATCAAACTGTACTTCTTGAGTTTTCTAGTGTCGTGCTTACCAATTTTATCAGTTTTTTCAGAATTTCGAGTTTTTTCTTTATTTTTATCAGCTGTCCCTTTCTTACAATATCAAAGGCCTGCTAGAAGTCTACGAACATCATGTGCAGCTCCATCCCATGTTCATAAAATTTTTCTTCCTTCCTTCTCTAAATCCGCATTGGTACTCTCCTAAGACTTTTTCAGTGTGTTTTTTAAGTTTGTTTAGTATTAAGAAAGACAATATTGTATATACTACAGGCAGCAGAGTTATTTCTCTGTAATTATTGCACTCGCCTACGTCACTCTTCTTGTGTATGGGGATTATTCTTCTCGTCTGCCACTCCTTGGGCATCATTTTTTTTCTCCAAATTAATCTTATATGTTCGTAGATTTTCATTTGTAGGTGTTTACCGCTATTTTTTACCATTTCTGCCTGGACTCCGTCTCTGCTTGGTGCCTTACCATTCTTCATAGTTTTAATAATTTCCATCATCTCCTCAAATGGCGGTTCTTTTGTCTAATCTTTACAGTCGGTCACCATGTCATCTATCCTCACATCTCGTTCTTCTGTGTCCACATTTAGCAGTTTCTTAAAGTTTTTTTCTTCTCTAGGTGTTGTTCATTCGTTATCGCTTTGTGTCTTATTACTTAAAAATCTTAAAATAGTGTCTTCAACAAGATCTTAAAATAGTGAAATTAAATTTTGCGGCCTGCGTGTTATTAGAATTTCTTCAAAATTATTTGGAATTTCTTGAAAATCATTTGATATATTTTTTAATTCCGGGTCCTGTGTACATTAATTTTTAGAGATATTATTCGTCGCTGTTTTATATAGTATACTGCGTGCAAGATTTAAATCCCAACATAGGGACACAACATTATAAATCAGATTTATTCAGATTCTTGCTAATATATACATATTATTATTTTAATCTTGTCTCCAAGTAAAACATCTTTTTTTAGCAATAATTAAATAATAATTTTAAAGAAAATTTTCTAGTTTAAGACTTGACACTCGGTCAAGTTTACTTTGTTGTATAATTTATTAATTTTAATTCCATAACATAAAATAAACGAATTAAATCAAGAAGTTATACATATAAATTTTTAAAAAATACTTTATTTTAAAAATTTCAGTATAGCAGCTTATTTTATTCTAAAGTATACAAACTTCAAGTTTACCTTTATCTCTTGCGAGTCAATCGTAAGAAAACTTCGTAAAACGTTTGAAGCGTTAAATTTGTAAAACAATAAAAAAGTCAATATTAGATAACTGCAAAAAAACAACATTGAATAAACAGAGCTGCGCTTATTTCTATTGTACACAAATTTAAAAAAATATTCTAGAGTATATTTTGTTTACGTCAGGTTATTGCAAGGATTTTGTATTTTAGGTATATTTTACTATAGCACGGAAACATAATAATAAATCTATTATTTATCAAAATTTTTAATTGAGAAATTAAAAATATAACTAATATTATAAAATACTTGCATAACTGTTTAAATTTTTTAATTTTAAATCTTATTAAAACAACCAAATTTGTTTCAGGTCCAGCGTTTTGGGGCTTAATTAATCCTGAATGGTCACTATGTAATAAGGGCAGAAGACAGTCGCCTGTAAATTTAGAGCCCAATAAGCTGCTATTTGACCCAAATCTTAGACCTTTGCACATCGATAAACATCGGGTAAGAGCTTTAATGTTGTTATAACATTTACAACTACTGAAACTATTAAGAGTTATATTAAATTAATTATGAATCTAAGCTGTCATATTTATATCAATTATATTTAGATATTGATAAATGCTTCAAAATAGTTTAAATTAAATTGATTATTGAACAGTGGAAAGTTTCTCTTTTCATTAGTGAATCAGGTTACCTTAAAGATGAACCAAGCGCTTAAAAAATTAATAACCTAAAGCGCTAGAAGAAATTTATGTTTCCAAAATCGTGACGTTGAAATCAAGTTGTTCAAAACCACATTCTCTCTATCTCATATCGTCAACAGGTGTTAGTTGCGTGATTAATTAAACTAATGCAGAAATTAAATCAATTATTCTATAAGCTTTTCTTCATTAAAATTATATTATCGGTGCACGTGTCTGCCCCTAGCATACAGCAATATAAGATTATTAATTTTTTTTATAAGTGATTAGTTTAATCTAAAGTATTTATAGGTTTTCTATTCAAATTTGAAACCTATACAATGTGTAATTCAAATCAGAGACAAATAATATGACAAAACCAAAAATATTGAAGTCAGGTTGTAAAAAACATAAAATATACATTACAGGTAGTATGAAAAAAATTATAATCTTATTGCACATAATCATATCAAATTTTTTAGAAAAACCAAAAAACCACAAAACACTAATTAATTTTAGTTTAAGTTTAAAAATAAAATAATTAATTAACAAATTAATTTTAGTTCTAAAAAGCGTTTTGTGCATTTTTTGGTTTTTCTAAAAAAATTGATATGATTAATATTGAGTTACACTACCTTAACCACTTATCTATTAATTACTATTGTACATAGTTTAAGATATTTCAGTTTTGCTTTGCAGGTGACCGGTACTTTATGCAAGTGTAATCACGAAAAACTTGCATTTCTAAAAATTCAATAACTTTCAAAATGTATAAAAACATTTAAAACTATGTTTTATAGGATGACACCAAGTTTCAAGACTATATTATAATAATTAAAAAAACGCAGAGATATTTAAGTCCCAAGTTAAAAAAGAGCCCGGTACCTGCAACTGGTAACATAAAGGTTAAAATTGACATTTTAATTGTTTAAGTTTTTTTCTAATTATTGCAATAGAAAGAGATAAAATTTGAAATATAAATTAATAAGCCGATTTTTTATATTAAAGGCTATTATAATTTTAAGTTTAGAATTTATTTTATTTTATTAAATAATGTGCTAAAAGTCAAGAACTTAACAAAGAAAGCCAAAGTACTAACAATGTGTAAATACTTAGTTTAAGATCGCATTGCTCCACTGTTGTGTTTTTTTTTCTAGAATATACGAATATAATATTTGAAAATACGAATATTCTCGTAGTTGGTATAAAAGTTCGCACCTTTTAACAAAGTACTTTACATTTATCGCATTTACACTTAAAAATCAATAGTTTATTTACTGACCATTTATAGGTGAAAAGGAAAAACATTACTAAAATTCTAGTATAAAATGTTTTTTTGAAAAGTTGTTTACTATCACCACTATAAGGACAGCGGTAACGGGAGTATCCTGTATAAATTCACTAAATTACTAAGTTTTTCCTATTATTTTTATTGTCAACAATTTAATTTATTTTTGTCTACTTAACCATGATTATGTAATATATAAATTAGAAACATTAATACCTACTAATAAATAAATTAATTTTAAGTTCAAAACGGGTTGCTACTGTAGCATTTCAATTTGCATAACATACCAGAAGCTTTACGTTGACATTTTGTTATTGTGCATTTTATTTTTCAATTTCAATTTTTCTTAACCCTTCAGTGGGCAGCGGGAAGACGTATTCCTACCAGTAAAATTGTTACAAACGAGATGGTGTGAGTTTATTTTTCCACTCGAAATTGTACTCTACTGAAAAAATTTAATTCATTTACGAATGGGTTAACTTTCAATTACAATTTTACATTCTATATTCTTTGAAGTATTCGTCAAAATTTGAATTGCTGGTGCAGTGTGAGCTGTTGTTTTGAGTCGAATAACCGTAAAGACAAATTGTAATAATTTACTCACGTGTTACCTTGAAATTTAAACCACGAAATAAAAGAAATATATAAATAAAAAATAATAAACCTACGTTTATTAACACGTACGTACATACGTTGATTATAATATGAAGTTTGCAAAATTTTAGTTAAAGTTGCTTAGAATTAATTTAAAAATATTATAAATTGATAGTAAAGTAGTATACATTGACTTTTTTTCCAAAGCAACACATTACAAAAATGAGTTTGAACTCACGATAATGTTTGTCAGAACAGTATGTAGTTTAGAACATAATCATAAGCCACGTCAACACATAAGGTTTTTATAAACAGAATTCCACATTTAAATTTTATTGTGTGGAAGCAGTTGCGAGAAACGCGACTATAAAATTATTATTTTCTGATTTTATTGAAAAATTTTAAAAACATCGAATAATGAGAAACTTACCACTGCGATACATTGGTGCAGTGATACTGCAGCAGTATATTATAAAACTCGTGCTATACTACAGAGAATATAGGGGAGATTGGCTTCAAAATTAATACTTTTAAACTTTTTTAAACTTAATTTATTTAGAAAGAATTAAAATATTTAAATATCAAATTTATTTCTGTCCTTTACTGCTCATAAATGAATTAGATTTGTTCTGTTATGCCAATATTGACTACTATATTTTAACCACAAAAAAGAATCTAATTTTTTTTTTATTAATTTAAAGATAAAATTCTACATAGATACATATTATATAGACAAACTTTTAGTAGGTACAGTAAGTAGGTGTACTACTTACCATAGTATAAAACTTTCAAAATTATTTTCATGGATAAGTTCAATAATGGCAATATTATAACCGACGACACCTGTTACTTTCGCGACCGAACTGGTCTCCCCTACTTATCTCGTAGTAACTCCTTTATCTACCCTTACAGAAATTTTTACAATTTAATCCACCAATAAATAAATTTTTATCAGAACAGCAATCTTTTGTTATTTATGCTCCTATTTATTAAAAATAAATTAAAATTTTTAAATAGCATTTAAAATTAAGACAAAATACAGAAAATAAAGATAAAAAGAAAATTTCTAAATTGGAAATAAACTTTAGTAATTTATTGAATTTATGAAATAATAATTACGCATATAGAAATAAAAGTATCAAAGATATCCAATAAATAAGCCTTTGAACGAAATAAAATCATTTATTAGGTCTAAATCGAACAACAAAATTTTAAAATTTCGTAACCCGAAGTTTCTATAATAGCACGAATTAGTTCACATGTAACAATTAGTTGCCCAAATTGGCTCGGATTATCAAGTTTGCATTGTAATAAATTTGATTAACGAAAAAATATAGGCTTTAGCATTAGGCCACACAGAGCGTTAATTCAAAATGTTGGTTATATTATATTTGAAATAATTCTTTTGAGCTAAGTTCTTTCCCTAGAACGAAACAGTTTAGGCAATTAAAGAAACACAAAAACTTACTTTAAATTTATACTAATAAGAATTTTTCAATTATAAACTTGATATTAAAAATTAAATTTAAAAATGCCGATAAAATAACGCGGTGTCAAAATTTTGAGTAATTATATTATTCGCGAACATCGGCTACCAGCTTAAAACATATTCAAATTTTTCTGAAAAGCAAAAGTTATAGACGATTATCAAAATTTATCTAGGTTGTAAAAATTATATCAAGAGAACCCAAATCTTATAATTTAAGCGTTATTAGGTGCTTGGTAAAAATTTAATTAAAAAAGTACTTTTTATATTAGCCATTCTGTTTCAAAATCTCAGTAAACTCTTCAGTTGTTACGTTCTTAAATCGATAAATTATTTTTGACGAACAAAAATAATTCCATTGTTAAATGGAAATACCATAAGTACTTGTATTTGTTTTCTTGGAGAATAGAAAACTAATTAAACGTCATTAAGTTGGTGTTTGTAATTAGTAAAGTTTTGAAACTTAGATTATAATGACGAACAGTAACCTTATCTATTTCAACATTTCAGGTTAGTGGAACTATCAGTAATACGGGACATAGTGTAATATTCACGGTAGATAACGATACCCGTCATCACATAAATGTGACGGGAGGTCCTCTTTCGTATAAGTACCAGTTTCAAGAAATTCATATCCATTACGGCCTCCACGATCAATTTGGTTCGGAGCATTCCATAAATGGATACGCCTTTCCTGCTGAAGTAAGTATTGAAATAATTCTGTCGTGCTTTTTCTTTTCCAACTTATTTGAATTTTACTGAAAAGTTTTGCAATTACATGAATGCACTTTCGATGTGAAATATAAATTGCTTATATGGAAATTCAAAATATAAGAAGACACAAAGTTTATATGTTTTCTTTATTAAATTTAAGTGTAATTTAAATAAATTGTTACTGTTTTGTTGCATTTATATTTCTTTAGATTTTCCACATATCTGTTAAGATTTTTTTACAAAGTCTTAATTTGTTTATCAACGGAAGGAAAACCTAGACATTTACTAAGAAAATTTAATATACCACGCGGGCGTTATCTCTTCAAAACTTAGCGTTTACTCATCATAGCCAAAAATTACAGAAATTATCTTGAGTTAATACAATCTAAGTTATTCATAAGTCTACATGTTTACACTAATTATGTTTGTAGTTATTAATTTTGTACAAAATTTTCAACTAATACATACATTTTAATATTTCTACCTTTCATTTAAGATGCTACGAGCTAAACAAGATAAATTCAATTCTAGGTTCGAATAAAACATGAAATTTCATTAAGATGCTTTTTTTAAAATTCTTAACATTAGCAGATACAAGAAGTATTCTATTCAACAACGAAAGTTAACAATAATTAGCTAAGATCCAAAATTTTTACAAAGGGACTTATATTTTAATTAATATAACGTGCATCGCTTTCCTTCAAAGTGGTACCGTTATATAGCAGCCATAATGTAATGGTAGGTGACGTCACATTGAGAATAAAGCTATTCTAGAAAATGTAAAGACAGCATTTCTCTGGGGAACTATAGAAAACTACATCTATTACACCATATAAAGACAAACTAAATATTTTTGACGTCACTCACTGTATATATGTCTATAAAAAAAGATGGTTAAAGTTATTTGTGCAATGTGTAAACCATTATTTACATGAAATATCATCTCTACATACTAAACTACAAGGACTAGAAACTTTTTGTTTAAATTGATATAATATGACAAATATGTAAAACATTTTAGCAGTTTCCAAAGTGTATCTAAACATAGAACTGTTTAGATTTGACGTTCATGCAGTGTAGTGCACTGTTAACAATTAGTCAACCATATTACGATTAGTCTAGCCAAGTAAGGAATAGTATGAACGCACTTATAAATAACTAACACTGACATAGTACCATGTATTTCAATAATATTTTGTATAATGTTCATAATTCAACCCCTAACAACACCCTTAAATAAGATGTATCATTTATATCAACTGTAAATTAAGTTTCAATACGTTGAATAGTTACTATAAATCCAGAACAAGTGGGTCTCTACGATTTCACGATGTTCTACTTTCATTTCACCAGTAGAGCCATATAAAAATGCAACACTGAAGTTGTTTTGTTTCATATAAAATAACTACTTAATTTTACAAAATGGTGTCCAGAAGTTTAGTTTGGACTTGATAATTAATTGATCAGTTTTTGTAAATATTTTAGAGAAAATCAGTTGTGTAGAATTATGAAGTATATGAATGCGTGAAACAATCATGTGTTTTTGGAAATCATAACAAAATTCGTGACTGTACTAGACATTTTTTAAGTCATATAAACTTTACATACCCTGAAAATGTGCTGTAAATCGTCAGTAATTGAAAAACCGACATTCACTAGTAAAACAATAGAGTAAATACGGTTTTTGTGCAGGTACAGTAAAATAAGTATATATGTTACGGAAAAAGTACGTAGCTGAAAAATGTATACATTTACCGGTAAATGTGTTATTATTATTTGTTATATTTATCGGAAAATGTGCACTTTTACCGGTATACGTACGTTTTCCTTAACATATACATGATTTAACTAATGAGCTAGAAACATTGATCACAAAGCAGTAATCTCTTGGCAAATATATTGCACTGCCTCCTGCTATTAAAATGTAAAAAAATTTATCTATTCCAGAAAAATCCATCTCGCTGGAGTACATGCATTATTAATTATAAAGCTATGAAACTCTTCTTCAGATTTTAAATGTAATTTTTCATATCGTTCTTTGTTACAATTTAATTTTAAATGCGGTGAATAAATTGGTCGCTAAGTTCAATTTTTACCTTGCATGGGAAAGCAAATTTGCTTTTGAATACTTCACAATTACCCAAAATCTTAAATTTTTTTCCAAAAAAATCTTTTAGCACTTGCACTTTAATTAAAACAAATCAACTCTCAATACAAATTAAATCACTTTTTATTAAAATTATCAAAATCAAAATTAAATCATCGGAATAAACATTCCTATCTGTTTGCCGGCCTACCGCCGTTTATCCAAGGCTAACGTCGCTGAAGTCATTCTCCCACTTATTTTCATTGCCAACCTAATTATTTACAAATGAAATTTTATATAGAATGTTTACAAATAAATAATTTAAAACAATAAAAACAAAACAAACTTCAAACTAATTTACAAAATTAACTAAAATAATGATTCTAACGTTTCAAAACACGACAATGCTATATTGGTATTATATTTAAAAAGGACCTCAGGGATCAAGGGATTCTATTAAAATATGTAATTTCCAATAAAATCTTCTAAGTTCTCCAATATACAATTTTTATCCAAATAATAAATGTGGTCGTTATCTTTCAACAATTTCGATCTTACAAATACTAAACTAAATTTTCTAACCAAATTCTGTTCTAAATAACTAAATTTTTCTTCAATTTTTCTTAAACTTAGTTACTAATAATTATTTACAAATACAACTAAAATTACCACAATAATCTACTTAAAAACTTTAGTTTTAAGTTTTCTTTCTAAAGAATATAATAATTATGAATATTATAATTTCTCATAAGATTTTTTTTTGTTTTTTCATAAAATTAAGTTTTTATAATTACTTGATGCCAAACTAAATAAATAAAATTAATTATTTCAGTTTGGCATCAGGTAGGTGAAAACATTGAACAAATTGTAAACAATTCGCTAAATATATAATAATCTATTGTCGTGTTTCGAAAACCATAAAAACGTTAATTTTATTGTTTTGTAAAATAATTTTGAAGTTTTTTTTATTATTGTTGATTGTTTATTTAGAAGGATACTGTACATAATTATTAAGTTTGAGAAATAAAGTGGGGAAAAGAAGGTTTTGAAGGTGGATACAAAAGGGCCTGGCGGCTTGCAAGCCGATGAATGCGTTATTTTCATGCAACGTAAATTTTAATGATATATATAAATTTTAAAAATTAAAGTGAATTTAATTTTAATGAAAGTTGTTTTTGTTTGTTTTATTAATAAAGTACAGTGCAAATAATATAATAAATTGAAAAAATTGAAGAAATTGGAAGATTTAGTCGATGCGTAAAGTTAAATTGCAACAAATTTGTTTGACTAGACGTACTGACGCTAGCTGCAATACCATATGCGAAGCCAATGACCATACCACATTGCAAGGTAACAGAATTTAAAATACAAAAATATTTAAAATTTAACATTAACTACGAGAGTTTCTTGTTATAAAATAATGGATGTACACCCAGCTAGAGTAATTTTGAATTAAGAAAAATTTTCATAAATTTGAATAGCTCGGGTCATCTTAATATATCAAGTAGGCATAATTTTGTTCTTACAAAAGTCAAAATTGACATTTGACTTCTAAACAAGTATTGAATTTAATCTCATGATTTTTCAATCCATTACATAATTTTTCCAGGTTTGATTGAAGAGAATCGAATATTCAAAACATAATGTTAACAATATGTAACAAACTAGTACATCATTTAATTAAATAGTTTTTGTACTAATATGTGTTAGGAATTAAATTTTAATTTTAATTTCATGTAACATGTAAAAATATAATTAAAAAATATCGCATTTCCGTAACGCATATCCGTTGCATTCTCGTATTTTGCCCTAGTCGCGCCTAAAGTAGTTTTACTTCAATAAATTTACTTTTATTTCTATTTAGATTATAAAATTCTCTTCCCGTTCTCTTTGGAGCTCCTCATTCTGTATTGGTGTCGATCCTGAGCATTTCACAATAAACTTAATCAAAGAAAACTAAAATAAAACTAACTCTTAAAATACACAGCAACTAAATCAACATATTTTGACTAATTTTGAGGCAGTTTACTGCTACCATGTCTAGAGTTAATTATATAATAATTACGTAAATAAAATAAATTTAAATAAATTTAAAAATCACAAAGAAATTTTTATACTTCATAATTTACTCTATGCATCGTAAACTTTTCACTCTTTTTCTCTCAATATCTCAGCAATTGTGTAGAATACCTTAACTTCTACAATTAATTCTCACTACAGTGTTATTCCAATAACTTCATTGTAATTACAATAATTTTAATAATTTCATTTCAATTCCACTAATTATTTCGATTAAAATAAACAAACTAAACAAAATATTAAAATAATTAATTTTAACTATTAAGTATCTTCAGTAGTTCAAGGTATATATCCTTTTAGACTGTGAAGATTAATATTTCACTTTTTTAAAACTGTAATTTAAGTACAATTACACTTTGGCCCTACATTCCTAGTCGTTGAAAAAAAGGGAAATGACGAGTAGAAAGGTTAGATGATCTTCAAATTTTATACAAATGACTTCCTGTAGTTCTGCCGAATTTTTCTACAAACCGTAATTTAACGGTGAAATCATATTGTAAATTGACGCTTTGTATGCAAAATTTAATAAAAATGTAGGGTACTGTTCAAATGTCAAGTGCTTTTTTAGCTTAACGCTATTTTTAGATGAACAACATCATTTTGAACAAAATTTCAAGGACAACAGATTTTCTCTACATGAAATCAGTTCTAGTTATCTCTTCATGAACGTCAGTCCACTTCTAAACAATCAACCTTTTTCTCTAATGAGAAATTTGATAGAATTTAGTAAGTTTCACGTCTGCTTAAATCAAATTGGGCAATTGTGTATGGTTAGTTGCAGCATTAGTTTTTCATTTGCTACTAAATAGTTACCAGAAGTTAAATCGGGTACTTCCATTTTAACAGTCAATCGTTATACCATTGCGCTAACCACACAGACGGTCGTCAGCTAGAGCGGTTAAGTGCGTTGCTGCTAATGGTGAATGCCTGGTTCGACTCCGAGCTCAGTAAAACTTTATTCTGACCGTCTCCCCTCGGAAAGCAATGGCAAACCACCGAAGTGTAATCTGCCTGGTACTGCACTTTCCGCGGTTCGGAGCCCGCGTTAAGCAGTAGGTTCCCTATGTGTGTGATAATACTTCAAACGCACAACACAGACATAGGAGAGAGGTCGCCAACGTCCGGGGAACCGGACATGGTACATGAAAAAGAAGAACCACACCCACTATTATCTCTGGTCATTAAAGAAAAGGTATTAAAATTTTTTTTTTAAATTATTTTAAAAGTACAATTAGACATAATTTCTATTCATCAATCAAAATTTAAAATTTGCTAAATCCGCTATTATGGTGTTAAGTTTAAAAGATGTATGATAAAATATATTGTAATGTAATTAAATTATTTTCCAATTATCTTTTTCTCACTCACTATCTGTAATTTTAATTAAAACAACTATAAAAAAATCACTATATTTATTCTCAAACTTCAAGGTTTTTATACAAATCAGCGAAGTAAAATTTTTAAAAACCCGCTGTGGTGTTCACATTTTTATCAATTCGCCACCCTACTCTTTCATCTCTATTGCCAACCTCAATTTTTAATAAAATTTTTATTCAAACATAAATTATAAAAATCATTTCAAATTAGAAAATAACAATTTTGTAGGAAAATCCACGACAAAGACAATATGTATAAAATATTAAAAGTTACCAAACAAACTTATAATGCTGTTTTCGTCTTGATATACTAGACATTTGAACCAGATTACGATTGTTAATAATTAATGTCATCCAATCTTTCAAATTTTAATCTGCCAAATTAGACAAAGTGGAAACGTAAGTCAATAATATGAACCATAACTGGGAGATGTTGCGTTGCAGACTGATTTTTATTAATATCGTAATAAAGGTACTGCACGAACAATAAGTAGTAAGTTGTAGTAATCCTATTAAAGCTTTTGATACATTTTTTAGCTAATTTACCGTATTTTTTAAAACATAAATTTTATATTTTGTGTGTTACATAATATAATTCGACTTATTAATCCATTAAAAATACTCGGTTATTTTTATCTGGAAGGCTTTCCATAGTTTTTTTTTTCAAAAAAACCTTTTGTCCTTTAAGTATTTCTTTAGAACCGAAGCGAAAAAAGAATTTCCGGGAAAACTTAGTATACAAGTAAAACTAATCAAATTCAAAAGAAGTTTATGAATTTATCTTTGAGAATTCATTGAGCTTCTTCTCTGCTCTTAATTTGCAGCGAAGGGAAATCTTCGAAAATTCTAGAAAATCTCAGAAAATCTATAAATTTTAAGAAATCTGAGAAAATTTAAAATTAAAAATAATTTTTCTATCTATCTATACATCCTAGTCTTCATTATTTTTAGTATTTTTTAGTAAATGTATGTTTTTATGAGTGACAGAAAACTAGCCTGACGCCTCAACCCCTAACTTATGTTTTAGAAAACCTTTGTTTCCCTATAGTCCACAGATCAATATTGAACTGGATCGCAGCAATGTATCCGACGCGATGAGGATTTGAACCGTGGTTTCCTACTTCCTAATCGATTGGTGTAGGCTTTAGGCTATAGTACTGTTGGTGTAATTTTTTATTAAGTTTAATTTTATATGCAATTACTAGGCGAGTTTGTTTTAAATTTGTACTTTAGTAAACAGTTTTTTTCGGTTGATTCCACAGATTTAATATTTATTTATATTGTTAAAGATCACTTGGATGCTCTGGGTAATTTAAGGGCTTGTCAAAACTAATTTCATTGTGTTTTAATTTTGTATTTAACCCGATTTATTAAAAAAAATAAATATTTACTTTCTTGTGCACCAAAAAATATTTTAAGTTTCGTTACCTCTTAATTCTTACGGTTAGTATAGCCAGACTTAACTTGCTATAAGCCTAAATGTACTACTTGTTATAATTTATTTATTGCCAATACAATTTGATATTGTAATATTTGAAAACTCTTTTTATAAGGTAGAATAAATAATATAATTCAGTAGTTAAAATTTAATGATTATAAAATTGAAATATTTATTTTAATTAATATACAATGACGTGCTTTTATAATCCTTTAAAAGGTTTGCTGAAGTGTCTATAAATTCTTCTGAAGGGTTGTGTCTTATCTCTTTAGTTTTCTTTTCACGTATGCTGGTTTTTGGACTCAATACGTCACGCACGCGTTGTTCCAATTGTGGTTATTTGGAAAAACCAATTGCCTAGAAATTGAGAATTCTTATTTGAAATGTATTGTCGATAGTGTTGTAACTAAAATAAAACAATACAATCAAATTCTAAAAAAACAGTTTGATTCTAAAAGATGCGTAATCGTTTATTGAACGGTAAAGTGTATTAAATATATAAAGACATACAATAATTCCTTTGTATAAAGAATATTGAACAACCGGTACTTTCAATTTATGTAAAGCTTAAAATTTTCAGAAGCTTCTAATTAAGGCGACAGTAATCCACACAGCGTTCAAGATTGAATGATTAATGATATTTATAATTAAATTGAAATTTAAAATGCGATACATTATTTGAAAAAAAATTTATAGTTTTTCATTCTCACAAGTCACGCAAACTTTTCAAATATACTTGTTTCTTCAACACTCGAAATAATTTTACACAATTCTTCCATCGCGATGTATGAGACATGGTAGTACAAGTTCACTTAACAAATTGCTTGGAAGATGTTGGAAAATTTATACCTCGGAAATTTTTTGAATAGAAATGAATTGTAAATAAAACTATACATAATATTGTAAAACTAATGTTTTGTTTATTGTTTTGGAGGTATACCTGGCTGTTATTTTATAAATTGTTAAACAAGTAATTTATGTTATAGCTTCTATTAGTGAATCTTTTTGTTTTATGCTAAGAGCATTTCCGGTACAAACTTGTACAGGATTTGTTTTTTTAGTAAGCTTTAGGAATGTATATAACGAGTGGCATGAACAACAAAGTTTGTGTTAAGCTTCTCGGTATCAAAAGTGAGGAAAGTTTGGTGTAAAGTTTTTGTAAGTTGCTACAAGAAAATACTCAGTTTAATTTGTCGGAAAAGCTTAGCAACTATTCGATGTAAATTAACTTCTTTACATAACATAGGTACCTACTTTAATTTTCCCTTATTTACCAAAAAAGCTGATAGCCTATAACTTATTGATTATATGCAGCGCTGCGATAAATGTGTTATAATTTACGATATTTTATTCAAGAGTAAAACTCTTCATATGCACTTGGCGGAATTTGGCTGCATGCCTGAGCCTTAAAAGCTCTCTCATGAAGGAGTTTTTTTTTAATATAGTAACATTAAAGTCTCTAAAGTAATTTTATACTAGGTAGGTAACTTTTAGAATCGGCAAAACCAACTTTAAATAAAATTTGAAATGAAACTTTTTTTACAACCGTTACTTTAAAAATTATATGAAAGCATTAAAAAGTTTTTGTTGTGTGTTTATACGATTTTATTCAACTTCAAGTGAAAATTCATTACAATAATTATTACGAATACATTTAACTTTTTTAACGTTATAATCATTTCTACAGACACAACACGAACTAATAGAAATGTATATTTCTGAAATTTTTTATAGCTAACTAATATTTGAAAAAGTTAACAGGAAATGAGAAATCAGATGTACGTACATTGACATGAGGTTTTTTCTAGCACATCAAGCTGTGATTTTATATTATTGAAAAGTAACAAAACTGCTTTCAGAAATCAATTAAAAAAAAAATATAGATATTCATCAATGTCATCCACATAATTTATTTTTTGATATGCACTTTATATCATTGAGAATTCTATAATTTTTGTATTTTATACTTCATTTAATGATTTATTGTATCGTGTTTGTATTTGTGCATTCGCAAATATATTACAGAATTTGCAAAGTAAAGCGTAGCGTAGCTGAGTAAGAATTAAAGTATGATATATGTAATATTTCAAAATAATTGATTTAAATATATTTTGTTTTTTTATTGAAGATTTATTTTATTTTATCAGTATCCTTATAAAATATTTAAATAGATTGGAGTTTGTTTGCTGACTAATATACATTAAATAAGTCGGAGTATATGACCGTATCATCCGCATATAGAAAACAATTCGAGTTTTAGTAAATGTTAGCATAACATTAATTGAGATTAAATTTTTTTTAAGCTGAACCCTTAGGCAACTTTGAAAATCCAAAATTTTAAACACAATGTTTTAACAGGACATAACAAACTATATTAATTGAATGAAATAGTTTTTGTTCTTATCATAATATATAAGTTATGAGATTGAAATATTAATTTTTAATTTAATACTATATAAAATTTGAATTTTATCATTATCACATGTTAATAACATGTTATATAATAATAATAAAATATTTGCACTCTATTCGTACATTTTCAGTTTTACAGTAGTTTTATATTTTATATACAAATAGTTTCAATTTTTTAACATTTAAGATATTCGAATTTATTTTATTCTCTATATAGTTTGTACGAATTTTTTTAGATTATACCTTATTATATTAACCTTGTAATAATTTTCTCAATTTGTAATTTATATAAATACTCTTGGAATTTATGAAACTTTGAATGTTAAATTTAAATCTACAAGAGTATAAGCAATAGAAATATTATTGTATTTAGTATATATTGAATATTTAATTAATTATTTTTTGGAGCTGAAACGCAATGATTAAATTCAAAAAAGTTCATTCAACCAAATACCCAATAGATTCGAAAATTATTACATTAATTATAAAATATTATAACGAACAACGTTCAGCATAATATTTTCTGCATTTCATATTTTGAATAAGAAAAACAATCACTGCAAAGTTTTTGATCATTTTCTTTTTTATGGCTTTGTTCTGTGATTATTGAAAGTTACTACTTATATTGTTCGTTATCATACTTATATTAAAAGTAGGGAGCTTTGAAAATTTCATATTACAGAAAATTAATAATTTCTAAATTTGTGTGCTGCCTCAAATACCGTTGTAAACTTTCTTTATATTGCTACTCAATGTAAAATTTTTATATTACACAAACCAGCATTAATAACTTGTGGTTAATACTAATATACCTAACTGAAAATTCCCTTCACGTGTGAAACTTTTCAAATTTGTAAGAAACTTTATCACCAACAATAATTTTCTAAATTTTTAGTATAGATTGGCTTTTTAACTTCAATATTATATTTTACTTGTACAATTTATAATTAACGCAAGAATATAAATTGGAAATAGCACAAAAAATGTTCAAAAATTTTAAAGATTTTCTAATGAAATTATGGTAGTTGAGTATATAAATCATAAATATTAAATTTTATAGATGATTTTAAAGTTTGGGCAAAAAGGGTCCAAAAACGCAATACAATTATTCAATTGGTTGTTTTCGTAAGGTTAGCCTCGCCCATGGCGTGATTTTATGTTATACAATCGCTTTTTGGCATAAATTCCCAATTTGCAGATTACTGTCAAAGTTAGATTTTTTATTATTTTTAGTAAAATCGTTCGCTCTAAACAACAGATTTAATAAAATAACAAAGGTTGAAGCGAATATCACTGAAAGCTGCCCGAAATCTTCATATTAACCATTATCAGTATGATCATATCAGAAAAGTTAAAAATTGCAGTCACACTTTTTAGAAGTAAATTTTCTAGAATGATAATAATTAAAGAGAATCCATTTAAATATCTTCTAAATTGAAAGAAAGAGAGGAGAGAGAATTATTTAAAATTTCGTAAAATATTCTGAATGAGTTTACTTGGATAGGGATAAAGAAAAAAGACAATTTTCTTATAGGTTAACCAAGGAAGGGAGTTTATTTGAAAATTTAAAAAAGACAGAAATTTATTATTTATTAAAAATGTTTAATGAACAAATTGTTTAAGTCAGATTAGATGTTTAATAATGATGATGAATATTTTAATTTGTTTATTTTCATTGCTTCTAAAAATTCGAACTTTTTGCTTTTCGACTCTAGGTGTAATTTTCGTAGCTCCTTATTGTAGTCCATGTCTAGTAAATGTTTTACTTTGCGAATGTAGACTTTCCGTCTGTCAATCTATGAGATTAAGGGTGTCTATTAAATCTTCGTTCAATAGATCTGCCTGCATAATCAATGTATTTTTGGGGCATCTACAAGTAAGCTTATAAACCCCCGACTTTGTCAAAATGTCGGATTTTGATTTCGCGTTAGTAATAAATGTAAATTATACATTTTAAAATAAACAAACTAATAATAATATTTAAAAAACAATAAAAACGACCATAATTCACATTTAACAGATCAGGACTAGAATATTTGAATAAACAAGAAAAAGAATTTTAAAAGAATTTACGTTATAAGAACTACTAAAAATTTAAAATAAAACTTTGTAATACGATATAAAGGCACCTATTTCACAATTATTATTGAAAATCAGTCGTATTTAACATAAGAAAAACGTAAAAATAAAATAAAATGAAGCAAGAAAACATTATACCAAACAAAATTAAAAAACAGAAAAATTACTTTAAATTTAATGTGATTACCAAATAACACGGCACGTGTTTAAATGAAAATTTTAAGGTTAAATAAATACATATTAATCCTTAACGGTACAACTGTATATTTTGAAGTGGAGACACACAGTGCCATCTGACCTGTTAAACGTGAATTATTGTCGTTTTTATTGCTTTTTAAATATTATTTTTTTATGTAAGTATGTATTCTTTACTAAATAGTTAAAATTTATTATTTTAATAATAATTATGTTTTAGTTTGTTTATTTTAACATTACGTATTACTACTAAATACCACTTAAAATTAATTTAAAATTCTTAAAAAGACTTAAAAATTCATTTTTAGGTTAATTTTCTATTTATACATTTTAATCAATGCAATTTTTTAAAACTCACAAAAATTTTTAATCATTATTTTTTATTCGTTTTAGATTCTAAAGAGTGTGGGTTGATTTTTGGTTTCTTCTACAATACTGATTAGTTTTACTTATAGTTGCAATAAATTATTTTTACGTACAAAATATTAACTGTAATGTTAAATAAATAAATTTAATAGATGTCTTACCAACTGTGTTAGTCAAAGAGCAAGTAAACATTTTTGGCTCGTTATTTCAAAAAGAAAATTTCGTACTGTATCGAAAGAAAATTGTAGTATTATAATAGTTTAAGCAAATTGACTAAATTCAAGGGGCATTTCCAAAAATTTCCGCTGTTAGAAACCTACGTTACAATCCGTGTACGACGTAAATAAGTTATACAAAAGTATAGGACTTTTCAATGTATTCACACCATGCACAGAAATATGGGTCTCTTATATCAGTAGATAGAGATAACTTTGAATTCTTGATCTTAAGGAATATCTGACCTCACAGATTTTTTTTTTAAATTAGGGATATTTTAATGAATAGAAAACAGCATTCAGTCGGATACTATTTTTAAGTAAACAATTATTCTAGTATAAAATATTTCGCTATTCAATCAGTTGCACAGAATATCTACAGCAGAATCCCTTGGGTCAAATATCTTTATCATTCAAGAATTTCAAGCTTTCAAGAATAATGCTCAAGAGGATACTTATCACTACCACTTTACCACTTTAAAACATTACCACTTTGTTAAATGATAACGCTTCACAAATTCAACGATTGTCGGCGTCACAATTCAAAATTCACATACAAAATGCTTCGATAGCGCAAAACGCTCAACCAGTCTCTACGATGGACGTCGTCAAGAGAGCCCTTTTCTATTTAAAATTTTATGTTCTTAATTTTTAATCCATGCTTAATTGTTTATATCAGCGCGAACTCACGATAAACAATGCGCACTATTGTTTTATTAAACAAATACCATCTTAAATTTATAACAATTTCTTTCTGAAATTTTCACACAAATAAAAATTAAAATTTCTTTATAAAGAAGTATTTTTTGGCGTCGTTTTCAACATTACGCAGAACTATGCTATGCTTTTTTATTATAAATTTGTAGCATCAGATAATTAATAAAAGTTACTATTACATTTTATATTCATCTACATGCTTTTTTTTTAATTGTATTATTAAAATCTGTTTTTCTTCAACGTCTAATTTCAAATACGACAATATACCATGAGAGAAGTTAATGAAATTTGAAAAATAACATAAATCGCAGTACGCAAATTTTGAGCGCCATGACTTCCAGACGCCGCCATTTGGGCACCAAATTGGCTTGGATATAATTAGTGAAAGAAGTATCTATCTAAAAAGAAGTTTGTCATACACTGCAAAAAATTGAAGAGATATAAATTACCTATGCAAAATGTGAAATGTACTCTGATAATTGAATAAAGTTTACCTTATTTTTGGGGTGAATTTTTAAATACCTGAAATTTAAGGTAATTTTTCCTTGTAAATGGAACCTTGGAGTAATAGTTATTAAAAAAAGTTTAAATATGCAAGTCATTTTGTAATTATACACGATAATTTAAGGAAAAATCACCTTAAACATATTAAAAATACAGAAGTGTGTGTAGGAAAATTACATCGATAAGTAAATTTACACCTAATAATGGTGGTAACCTAGTGGCCACCAATACTAGGTATAATTTTACACAAAATTTTTTTACAGTGTATCTGACATGTTTAAATAACTATTTTTTATTACTTAATTATTTTACGTTTAATACTGGTTTTTAAAATTTGTAAAATAATTTTAAATTAAGTACATGCAAATTAGATAGAAAAGATATAATTTGAAACAAAATAGAGCAAACAGTGACTGCTTACAACTTTTTATCGTATTAGGGAATCGGAGAACTGCTAGGGAGACTCCAAAGAAAAAATCAAAAGTATCCACTTCTTAGATCTTAAATTACGGGCTTAAAAAACTTTCAAAGTTAATCATCATTTTGCGAATTATATGGTAAGGGAACCACGACTAAAATACTAGCTTTGGAAGTATAGCATATTGTATTGTTTATTTAGACTACTTTGGGGTTGATTGGTAGGTTTCGGAATATCGCAACTTATAATAAAACCACTCAAAGTATGAAATTTTTGTAGAAGAGTGGGTGCCAAAATTTGTTGAAAAGAGTATGGAGTATTATTGGTATAAAGGGAACGTAAGGGACTGTAAAGAGACCAAAAAAATGCGAATAGACATCATAAATAATTTAAAAGGGTAGTAAAAGAATGATACTATTTTCAAATATACCAAGTTATTTTAAAAGTAACTTTATTTGATAATAATAATTAAGGTTTGTAGATATTATAGTAACTGATTAAAGATCCTTTAATTATTTAATCAAATTTCCTATTTAGAAACTGCTTAATGAATAAGACGCGATTTAAATCGTAATTTATCTCAGTAAACTAATCCGTTTTATTGGAGGCTGCCTCCCTAATTAGGGAGAGTAATAAGTGCATTTAATAAGGAAAGACCAAAAGTTTTTGATAACAAATTAAGTATCCGGCAAAATTTAGTTGGTAATTGTAGCACTTTAAGATTTCCTACATTTTAAAAGATATCAATAAGTGTAATTAGTTGGGGTTTCGCTGAATTTAAATTATAGCTTTAATAAGCTAAGTGTTTTTCAAGTTCTTTCGTTTATCATGAAAATTTAAGATCAGTCAACTTTTTGCAGGAATTAAAAGAATCGAGAAAGTTTGTAAAATTTTTATTAAATTTGTCATGTTTAAATTTGCTATTTAATGCAAAAGTAATATAATTCTAAAATTAAAATTTTTGTTTTCAATATTTATAACGCATTTCTGGCAATTTTATGGTTCCCGTGATTTAAAACTTTTATATGAATTTTGTAATTCTGTTATTCAATAACGAACAAATAAAATAAATTTCAATTTTATAATGTTTGAAAAGCTTAAAGATGAACTAAAACGTACTTGAACTGTAAGCTTCCTAAAAGTTCTAATCGCATTCCGTTCCAATCCTCAATTAATGCTTCATAATCTATAATCCTGAAACAATCTTATCAAAGCAAACAGAGCATCTTTCGTATACATACGATATAGATATTTTCATTAAATAAATAATGGTCAAAATATAACAATGAAAATGCACATGCACTGAGCATTTTACCATAAATTAATTAAACTCGGTTATCTGCAAGATTCCAATTACTACCACCAAACCACAAATATCAATTAAGGATGCAGTAACCGCATCATAACTCACATTACTATTGCACGACCACCAAGATTTAACTCTTACACCTACAAATCACCCTTCTTCTCTAAAATTTCTTTTAATATAAATTTATACTATATTCCAAGCTAACCACATATTAAATTTAGTATGTAACTATAATTAATTGCTTTTTTTTAAGGTAAAGAATAAAATTGACAATAGCTTAGCTAATTAAAGTTAAAATTTATATAGGCTATTTTGTAAATATTTGTTGTATGGTCGAAGATACTCGAAAAACTTTTAAGGTTTTGAATTTCAACAGCTACTTAATTAATTAAAAACGAACATTAATTTTCAATTTACGATCAAAGTATAAAAATCTTTCTCTAAGTTTTAAGTAATATTTGATATTTCCATTAAACGATTTAAATTCTTTTAATAATTTGAATAAAAATTAATCATTGATATAAATGAAACGTAAAATTAAATTTATTGATTTAATATTCATTTATTGGTATAAATTTATACGAGTTTCAAATTCATTTTTGTATTGGCAATAAATTAAACTTTTCGCTTGCAAACAAAATGTTTCACATTGATTTTATTAAGTGTCAAAATGAACGTGGGCAAGCTTATTGATGGTTTCGGTTCTCCACTACATTGAAACTTTATAAGGAAAACGATGGTGCTAAGTATCTTGCGGTTGTATGTAAGTCAAATATTACAATTAACTGTAATTTGCTTTTGGGCCAAATTTGTACTTTGCTTTTACTCTAATGGTTTGTTGCGGCTTAAAACAACAATAGCAACTTGAGTTTGAGAATTCATATAATGTAGATATTCGAAATTACATGAAATTAGAAATTTTACTGAAAGTTTAAATTTCATTGATAAGTCAATTTTAATGCTTACTTCCCAATTACCTGCTTCCAATTTATTTGTAACATGAATATTTCACATTTAACCATAGAGCTTTCATATCATTTTCATACAATTTTATTCAATTATGAGTTGATGCTGTGACTGAAAATGGCAAAACCAGTTGTTCGTTTGTATATGAGTTCTTAATCGTGAAAATCGACCAACCGGAAATCTCTAGTTATCTACAATAATTTACGTATTCGGATATTATAGGTGGTTTAATTGCAAAAGTATTAATTTCAAACGAAAATGAATTGGTATATTTCCTAAAACAATTTATAAAAGAAATACACAACAGAATTTCATTTATGTGTTATATTTCGGAATACATGATTTTAACATAACTTCAACTTGATGTCTTACCTAAAACTTTGCTTTTATGCGCAAGTGTTTAAATATATAAATAAACGAATGGGGTGCAAGTTTTATATCTACATCTTCGAGGGGTTGAAGTTCAAATTTTGATAAAATTTATTTTTGGTCTATTCAAGCATTCAATTTTATATTTGTTCTCTTAAGCGAATAAGAAAAAGAAAAGTATTCGATTTTGACCGGTGAAATTGTCAAATATGAAATCGAATATTGAGTCAAGCTAAAGTAATCATAATATTTGCTCGACGTGTGAACAGTCGGGACGAAAAAGTTTCCGGAGCATCGCAATAGACGGCTATAAAATGAAATCACGGGCTGAGACGAAACAGAGGAAGGAAAATTCGATGGGCGGCAAAGCAATAAAGTGATGATTGCAGCAGCCGGTGAGAATGAAAAGACGCATTCTATACATTCCGTTTGTTCCAGATACAGATTTTTGGGTTCAACTCGCAACTATATTCTAACTTTTCCGAAGCGTTGTACAAAGCTCAAGGGATTGTGGTGATTTCGCTACTTTTACAGGTAAGGTATTATATCTATTCGTAAGTCTGTTAAAAGTAAAACCTAGTCTTTACTGTGATCGACATTTACAATAAATCCATTTACATGTTATATGCGGATCAATTACGGGAATCAGTACGGATTTAAATTTATACAAAGCAGCAGTGACAAGAAATATTTAAAAATGCGATAGATAACTTTTGCATTAAAAATGTAACAGTTATTTATATTTATTTTAAAATTTATAGGCGACATTTACGACTTTTGCAAATATCTTATCATTTTATATATAAATGTTTTTGACTTTGCAGAATTTGTAAGTTGCTTCTAATTTTATTATTTTGTTCTACCGATTTATAGTTGCATAATCCCTTGAACAACTATATAATCAATATATCAAAAGCCATAAATGATATACGGTTATTTAGCTCATTTCTATGTGTAATCAGCTTTAATATCTATTATTTCAACTGTGTTGATACCTACATTTCTACTAATAAATACTAATTATTACCTTTAGTTTTTTAATTTTTAAGTTAAAATAAACCAATTAAGTGATTGATAGAAAGTCATCCCTTAAAAGTATTTTTATGGTCATTTTTACAAATATTGCAATTTTTCTCCAATCGATCAGAAAATTTCTTTCGATTGATATGGATGATAATCTTGCTTTACAGGATTTGACTGGAAAGTAAACCTTTCTGATCAAGATCGGAAAGATAACTAAGTCTTACTTAAATTTTTATAATAATTATCGTTGAAATTTCATCCTGGTCGGCGTAAAAAATTCAACATAATTTTGGTTAGCATACCCTCATATATATTCTCTTGTTTCTCTTTTAAAACATCTTTGAAAGTTTTGACATGTTCAAAGAAAACAATCGGTTAAATGTAAAGTTCCAGAACTATTTGAAGGAAATTAGTGAAAAGATAGTTGCTGGTAAAGAAACAAATCTTATTAAAGAAGAATATTAAAATATGTTTTTGTTGTAAATTTTATTCCCTTATTTTTGTTTCTTGTCTTATAGTTTATGTTAATAGTTAATAGTAGTGTAATTTAATAGTTAACATTATAATGTGCTTTTACAAAATTTTTACATTCAAATAAATGAAAAAATATAATAAAGTAATGTTATTTCATCTAAAAATGAAATAGCTGAAATATCTGATTTAGAAAGTACCTAGAACTTAATAACTTCTTCCAGACATATGTATGTAGATATTGACATTAAGATACACAATTCATCGCTAACTCCATTTACCTAAAAAATGGACTTACCAAGTTTTGGCAGTAACTCGACGATATAGATACAATTATTATTGTGCAAAGTAAACAACTATAATAGCTGTAGACTGTGCATTTCAGTTGGCGTTAAATTAAAGCTCTTTCGATCGCTAGCTTACTCTAGTTCGTTTTTGAATACCTTTTGGTTTATCAAATCAATTTGATTTATACATATTAGTATTTACATAAATTTGTTAACTTTAACAACAACTTTAATGCTATTGATAAATAATAAAAACCAACTTTAAATATTTATTAATAGAATTTACACAAAGTTAAAAGTTTAAAATTCAACATTAGCAAAAACATTAGACAACACATAAGAAAAATGAAAAAACAACTATTTAATTAGTTTTTAATTAATTAATAGTATCGGGATGTGGTTTAAGTAGTAAAACTGAATATTAACCATATCAGAAATTTGGAATAATTAAAAATGCACTAGACAAATTTTGAAACTTATCAGCATCAACTTTTCACAAATAAAATATCTTTTTATCGTAAATTTCACAATTATTTTTTCCATACTACAGCACCGCCGGGCGATGTTTTAATAAAGATGTTTTTGTAGCATCCAGTCTAATCAATATAGATTTTCACCCGGCAAAAATTGTGAACCAGGTGAATTTTTAGTTTTAAGAAGAAAAATGATTACGCAATCAAATAAAAAGGAGTTTAAATGGACACCCATCCTGCAAGTTTCAAAAAGTTGAAATAATGGAAATAAATTTTGTATTGTAAGTTTTTCTGCAATAAAGGAAAATACAATATCTTAAACTAGAAAACAAAATAAATTGTAGAGTGAAAAATTTTACAAAAAAAAACCTGAACAATTTTTTTCGTATGACATTGATTTTGAATTGAAACGCAATAAAAATTCGGTACTTTGCAATTTAAGGTGTGCAACGATAAAATTAAATAGGTAGATAAAATATGCTATAATTTTTTTTTTTTAGTTTTTTAAATGAGAAAAATGAGGATTTTGACTTTTAAAATAATACATATGTTTTGGAGATAGTTTTTACTATAATAGGGGTATAATATATCATAAAAGTATATTATGAAAAATTAAAAAATAAATTTGACCCGTAATCGCTAATTTTGCAATATTTATTTAAAATACATAAATTATTAAAAACTATTGTATTCCATATCAAATTTTGTTTCAAATCAAATTTGATATGATTAATATCGAGTTACGCTACCTAAACCACTTATCTATTGATTATTATCATTGTATTACAGCTATTTATTATCACAACTCGACAAAAACAATTTTTTTCTTTGTTCTAAAATTTATTTTATGATTTTTCTAATTATTATGCTTCAAAATAAGGGAAAAGTACCCATATTCTATATAAAGTTTGTTTTTATAGTAGTTATGATAATAATCAATTTTTTGAGTTATTATAGACATACTAAATAGTTCTGGTATATTGTAAAATACTCCGGAAAAATGAAGGGGTCGTAATATTCACACAATGTCTACAGATGTCGTTTAAGTGATAAACAACAATTGAATGTTTTCTAGAGAACTCATAAAGGTTAAAATGTTGTCAAAAAAGTGTAAACATGATGCTGATGCATTTTGTTATAAATATGGTGTATTTATTAAAGTGCAAAATACAAAATTTTATTTAAACGCATGTGAAAAGGTTTATAAAGCCTATGAAACCCATTTTAACTGCCTTGTTCCAAATCTAGACAAGTCCTGGGTTCCACATGTTGCTAGTAGTAATTGCAAAAGTTGAAAATATTGGTTGTCAGCTATAGCGGTTAATTCAACTAATGTTGAATGCCTGATGGTTCGATTCCGAGCTCAGTAAAAACTTTATTTTGACCGTATTTCCTCGAAAGGCAATGGCAAACCACCGAGGTGTAATCTGCCTGGTACACCTTCTCTGGAGATGAAGTGTATACACTTCCCGCGGTTCGAAGCCTGGTTTAAGCACTAGGCCTCCTATGTGCGTGATAATACTTCAAACACACAACACAAACATAGAAGAGAGGTCGCCAACGTCTGGAGAACCGGATATGGCACATAAATAAGAAGTTAAAAACAAGTTAAAAAATTTTAAAACTATGGGTTGCAGAATATCTCTTAAGTGCTTGTTCGCAATGTACATAAAACATAAGACGTGCATAAGGATAACATAAGCATAAAACATAATTTTGACATAAGCCGCAAAAGTGTTCACAATGAACATAAGAAATATATGAAACTGCGCATGCGTATAACAAAAAAATAAACTAAATAAACAAATAAACCTTCAAACCCCTTTCAAACTTTATAACAAAGGTTAAACTTTACGTTTTATGTTTGTGTTATGTTTGTCTTATGTCTTACGTACATTGTGAATAATCACTCAAGTACATATATGCTGCATGCTTATTTAGATAAATTTTAAAACAATATGGAAGCATACTCAGAAGAACAAGGAGAATATTTTCATCAAGATATTATGAACTTTGAACCACGTTATCAGGGCCAATACGACGAAAGTATGATGGGGAACTACATTTGGGGTTTAGTGAGAGAAAGTACTTATGAACATAGAAAAAAAAGTAATAGGGTTCACTGTTAAATTTTTTTTTACTATTTTGTAATCTGATATAATCGTAAAAGTTACATACTTACACAAGTTACAATTATATACAATTACATTTGTTTCGATTAATCAATAAATAAAAATTTCAATTATGGATTTTCTAAAATACTGGTCAACCGCTCTCCTGGATACAAAAGCAAACTTTTTGAGGCCATATATATTTTTTTCGTCTAACTATCAATAGATTTATCAAAATTTTATTTCTTCTTATCAAAGTCAAAAATTGTGTTGACCTGTGATTATTTATCCTTATATCTCTGGTAATTTATAAAACAAAATGTAATAGTAGTTAGTCAGTAAATGAGTTAACTTTGAAAAGTCGCTAAATTTTGCAATCACTTTTTTAAATGCAAATCTTACAATCTCAATTACAATAGTATCTGCAAAAACCATCACATCGATGGTTATATTAATTCATCGAACATAGAATCGAAGTTTTAAAAGTTTTATCTCAATTTATACTCTTAAAAATTTGTTTCTAAAATTGAGCGATATTCAAAATAGATTCATTAATTGCCTTTAACTAATATTTACTATTATATTTATATTAACAATATATTTTTTTTATTATTTTTTTTTGTTTTTCATGATTATCATATTTTAGATATATTGCACAATTATCAATCACATTTGAAAAATTCAAATACATTTGGATTAATATGCCTTAAATACACATTATATTTTAGAAACCCGAAATCCTCATCTTTAAGTTTCATTTTTATTTATTTTTATGCAATAAAAACATAAAAGGTTATATCGTATTTTGTCCGCCTACATACTCATCCTTACCTACTTACATATGAATGTATCACATTTGGCACTGTTCCAATTAAAGTAGCAACTTTACATTGCGTTTCATTAGAGAACCAGTGTCATACGAAAAAGAGTTGTTCTTTTTACCTTTTGTGTAGAACTTTTTCTTTTTTTTTTCTTTGCTCTAACAACAAGAGATAAAAGCAAAATACAAGCACACGAGATAAGATTCCTACGAACAACCAAGGGATACACAAGAACGAATAGAATAAGAAACGAAGACATTAAAGATGAACAGATGGGGTGAACACCTTGAAAAAATTACTGAAAAAAGACTGCCACTAACAGCAAAAATGTATAAGTCATTGAAAAAGAGAAACGTGAGAAGACAGAGGAAATGATGGATACAGGAACAGGCAACAATGCCTACTCCGTAAAGAGCAAAAGAAAAAAAGTAATTTTTTGCAATTAACTTATTTACTATAATCAATAGATAAGTGGTTTAAGTAGTGTAATTCGATATTAATCATATCAAATTTTTAGAATAAACCAAAAAATGCACAAACTAATTTACTATTTATTAAAAAAAACACGTTTGAGTTTGAGGTACATTTAGTCCAGAAAACCGTTATGAAAAAATAAAAATATTTTGTAAAATTAGCAAAGAATGACATTAAAATACTGAAAGAAGTTATGAGTAGACTTAAAACTTAAGGCGTAATATTATATCTTTTTATATATAAATTAATAGCGTCATCTACATACTCTGAGCAATATAAATACCAACCTCACTAGTTAAAGTATGTACTTGCCAAACATGATAACAGGACTCAGAGTAGATGGCGCTACTAATTCTATTTAATATGTCCTACGTTGTAAATTAAATTATAGTGCAAATTATAATACTTATAAAAAAAATTATAAAAATCATAATGCAAATTTCTTGCGATTTTCTCGGTAGATAAAAGCTCTGCGGAATAACAGTAAATATCAACGTTAAGATATTTGCTTTTAAAGAAACGCTCATTTGTTTTACGTTGCTATTTACTATTTTTGTTCTGGGGTAGATTGCCATAATATGATAAATAAAAAATAAAAGAATTAATTACAAAACTTGATTTTCAGTAACAACATTAGTTTCTAAATAATTTAAATGTCGGTGTCGCCGATTTCCCAAATCTTCATTAATTTGTGGATCAGATCCGTTCAAATTATGTTGATTTAATGATACTATTGATGCAATTAAGACGGAATCATAAATTTTAATGAGGGCATTATCTAATAATCGCAATATCGCCCACAAATGAGAAAATCTGTAATGTGGACCAGAGCGACCGTTAATTGCTTTTAATATTATTTCTGTACTGTTTCCAAGTTTTAGATTAAAACACTTAGTAGATATTGAAATGAATTTTATTCCTTTAATATTTTACAGTAACTTGTATATCGATTAAACTAAAAGCTGTATTTTGGTATGTCGTGCTACAATTTTACCTGTAGTAACATCAAATTATGGAAAGCTTTACTTACTGTTCGTTCACATTAAGTCTCGAGCGTAGTGTATGTACATCACATTAGCTTTCAAACTTTTAACATGATTATCATTGATTGCGGAGAGTTTAGATTTTCATCATTTTTACATTGTCTGGTATTTATCTAAAAAAAATACATAAGAAATATGTTTTGAATCTTGTAATCTACATTGTAACAAAGAATTGTCGTAAAATAGCAATACAATTTGCCATATCTTTTGAGTAAAACTAAGTAGAAAGACATCAACGAAAGTGGTTCTAGGTAAATTTCCTTACTTGTTATGCAAATAACATTGTAGTCGAACTTTTAAAACGCTCTTTAAGCCACCAAGTAATCATGCAAATTTTAGTCGTGTACCTTAATAATTGTGTTTTACATTACTGCTTTAGTTGTAGGTACTTGGTAGATGAATTAAGGACTTACGTGCGACTTGTACACATAGTTTTCAAAATTAATTCCATATTGCTAAATAATGACCGTGTTCGCAAATTAAATAAGAGTTTGAAGATTTATATCTTACCTACAAGTTAATTTATTATAATGTTCATTTTAATAATTCTATTTTATAATAAATCGATATTAATCGTAATAATAAATTATTTTTTAGTTGGGCGACTTATCAAATCCCGAACTTCGCATTTTAACAGATCAATTGGATAAAATCAGATACGGAGGTAAGAAAATTTACATTTTCCGTTCTATATCGACAATTTATGTATTTTATGGTTTTCAGGGGAAGAAGTAGACGTGAAGAGACTATCAGTTCGTGGGTTATTACCAGAAACAGATTATTACATGACATATGATGGTTCTACTACAATGCCTGCTTGCCACGAAACTGTCACGTGGTTGATACTCAACAAACCTATTTACATTACCAAGCAACAGGTACTTTTGATATGTTACTAGTGTGTCTATGTAATCATACTTTAGCCTGTCATGTATAATTATTACTCTTACGATAAAGAAGTAGAAAATAATTTTTTTATACAATTAAATGAAAATCATTTCAATAGGTCGAAAATTCACAATAATTACATATCACATAATCTTGAACGTTGACCTTTTAGGGCAACAAAAATAAATTTATTGTAATTCTCAAATACGGCGTTCTTTAATCGTGTCAAGTTGCAAAATTAACTTTTTCGTGAATTTTCTTTTCAAAAATATACTCGAAGGTTACCGGAACAACAGTAATTTCTCAAATTCAAATCCAACTCTATAAATAAAACAAATCTCGTTTACAATTTTAGTGAAACTGATAGATCAAAAAGTTTTCAGTTTTATAATTTTTAATAATCAAAAGATTGCAAAATCTCTATGCTTTCCTAAGACTAAAAATTTTTTTTTATCGAATAATATTATTTTGCTTTGTCAAGTTAGGTCTTAGTTACGTAGGTAAACCAAGTTTAAAAATAAAGTTTAGATAAAAGGATTAGATAGAAAATAATTTTCTTTTAAATGTATTATAATCGAACTTGCGTTATTACATGATACATTTTTAATAATAATTTCCTTACAACATTATTAATATAAACTACTATTGTGTTGTTTGTTTCTAAGACAATTTGATCTGCTTTTAAATATTAATCACCTTACTTTATTAATGCCCTTAACGGTATGTTATTATTATACTAAAAAAGTTAGAAAATATTTTATATTAGTGGTTGTAATCAGCATTAGAAACTTAAAATGCCGATTTTGACAGATTTTAAGTTGATAAAACTGTTCTACAGACATTGATGATAAGTTTAATTTTAAGATCTTTTAAGATAAAAAAATTTCATTACGGAACGATTTTAAGTTAAAATAAAACATATTTTTATATGAAGCATAAATTTTTAAGTAAACGAACTTCTTCAAATAATATTTATTTTAAGTTTGAAAATTTGCTGATATTAATGTAGAATTGCAAAAGCTTATTTATGAAATAGTGTTGTTTGTTGTGTTTATAAAAGTTCATGTTTTTGCATTTTGTTATTATTTTAATTTTGTATCTACCAATATCGATTTTACTTGATTTTTACTTCTTCTGTCGCGAGAAATATTTTGTAGCAGTTTCGAGCATATTCCATTTAAAATTACATACATTTAATTCTCTCTGTTGACTATCTACCAACTACTCTAAAAATATTTTTAGTCTTATAAGATAATTTTTGTTTATGTTAACTACATTCTTAATTACGAGTTTTTTTCTCAACAGAATATTATTATTATATTATAGAACGTTAACAAATGATTTAAATTATGCGATTGTAATCAGAATTAGAATTTAAAATATTCGATTTGATTTAAAATTTTATTTTGAACTGCCTTAAGATTTTTCTGTAATAAAAAAAAATTTGTGCAAAGTAACGAAAAACTTTTTTTGAAAAATAAATGACTTCTACATAGTAGCAGAATATTTATAATATCGGACTTTACTCCAATTATTAATTAGTAGTGTTTAAATTTGTCTGGCACGCATTTTTACAAACTATAAATAAATTAAACTAACTGTTAGTTACAGTTAAACTAAATTCTATGATCAAATTCTAATAACGAAACTAGAATATTCGGTTTCTTTGAAACATTTAAAAATTGCACAGAGTTAAAAAACAAGATTTAATTAAAATTAAATCAAATACAATTAGTTTCATATACTGTTCAGGTTGAGAGCAAAAAGATGATGTGGTTGTATGAAATAAATCAACAAGTTTCTTATTACTATCACTCATCATTTAATTTTCGACGTATAAAATGCATCTATTTGATTAAAAAATATTCCCAGAAACAAATTTCATCTCTCAACTTGGAAGAAAACTTTCTATTTTTTACTTTATGCTACTGCACACGGTTTAAGCCCGAACACCGACAATTCAGATCAATCGTCATAAAAATATTTTTTTTTAATTTTTAAGTTAAAAATTTAACAGAAAGTTTTCAAAATAAATGTTACAAAATATAATTTTAACGTTAAGTGTTAAAATTTATCTTAAAATAATTGTTTTGTCAGTTCAGAGTTGTTCTTTATTTTTTCAATTACAACACTGGCTGATATTTCAATATTTAGTTGTTGTTCGAGTCGTTTTTTGGAGTTTTTAAGATCATACGCGTGCGTTCAGCGCACGCTACTGGCGAGAGGTCATAAAATGAAAACTCCCTAGGGAGCTTTTGTGATCAAAACAAACTTCAACTCCTAGATGTGTAAAATAATGTATTGTTTTATTAGAAGCAAATGTTAAATTTTTTGTAACGAGTTTGTTGGGTTGATTACAATAAATTATAGCCATAAAAGTATAATTTACTCTGAAGACAAGCCAAAATATAGTTCGACAAAATAGAGTTTTCTATTTACTTAGAAATGGTTATTGTAAGAAGACTTAGGAATAAAAACAAACTAAAACCAGGAAGAGCAGTAGCAATAATCTCAATAGAGCTTATTTGATAAAATCGATATTATGTTAGTATTTATGATATCAGTCATCAATTACGATTTTGTGATCATTAAAGATAACACTAGACTAAAAGTAGGCTATGCTGGAAGTATGGGAGAGAATAATTTTGAAAATGATATAAAATTTAAAAGGCAACCTTTCAGAATGAATATTATGCAATCAATATAACAACACAAAACACCAATTTAATTAAAGAATAAATGTTTTATTTTCCGATGCTTACATTCTCAAGTGTTATTTGCAACTCAACATTAGTGAACTTTTATTCTTGGAAACTTGTATGTCCTTGCTGCATGTAGTTTTGAACTTCCTGCAGATCCTACTACAGTAAACATAGTTGGAACCTTCTTAGCCTTCATAACTATAGCTATTTTATTTGCTGGCAACTAAAGTGAAAATTACAAATCAACCAGTAATCGTAGAATGATACAATTAAACAAACACATACATCCTATGCACAAACCGTGAATTAGTCATTAGAATGATATGTCTGGTTTACATTAACTTGGCATTCATCGCTCTAGGAGCACCCGAATATGTTCGAATAGGGTGCTAACCTTGCTAGATGTAGATCTCGTAGATCAAACTTGAGATTTAGATAGCAACAGACATAGAAATACGGTTTCCGCTTATTAAATTGTCGGTTTAAGTCTTAGGCCAGACTATTAGCTGTTTTTATAAAAATTTGTTTTAAATACTTCTTCTATCTCAATAAGATAGTAGTGGTAACAAATAGCATATTTTTACTAATATATAAAATTAAATTTGAATAAAATTAAATAATTATAGTTTTTTATTGTATTTTTAAATCGGATTTCTTTGAAAAGAGGTCACCAGCTCTTAAAATTATTATTACTTGTACAGACAACTGGATACTACCTTATAAAAGTTACAAATAAAAATTGTTTGTAACTGCATCAAAGATTTGGTTTTAAATTATTAAATTAAACATTGGAACTTGAAATAAATCAAGAAGTTTTAATCCTTATTTGCTATCGGTAATTAATGTTTTGATTTTTTAATTAAATAATTTACTTTCAACTACTCTCTGTTAAGTATCAACTTAAACTTATTTCTTTATCAAGCATGATTAGTTAGTGAACAAAGTTTTGGATAAACTCGTCCTAAAAGTTGTTCAACATTTGAAAAGTTTGTATACATTTTTTTTACTAAAAAAGTGATTAATGGTAATGGTAGAGTGGTCAAATAAAAGCATGTAAAAAGTAAAAAAGAAAAGGATAGACTTTTTTTAATTTATCCCTTACTGGCTTGACTTTTAAAAGAAATTTTCAAGGGAACCTACTGTCGTAAAATTTAATATAAGCTTGTGGTAAAGTTCTACAGGAAGTAACCCCAAGTAGATAAATACTAAAATTAATTACAGCCAGGTTCTTAAATTATAAATGACTAAAGTGCCTTTCTGTTGTATGAGTTAACGACATGTTATATTGTTAATTCACCCTTACAGGTAATGTATTGTTTATGATAGGTAGTAATTCTGTATAGAGTGGGTTTCTTAAAAGCTATCTTGAGTCAGTAAATTTACAAAAGAGCGATGAATTTACGCTAACGGCTTTTAACGCTATTCCTAATTGTTTGCAAAAAGCTTACAATATTATTTAAGCGTGCATTTAATAATTTCCCCTTCATTAACAATTACTAATAATAATTATAATAATATTAGATTCGTTTGCCATTTGCCTTACTTACTTTCTTTAATTTTATTTCAAAAATATTCTATAGATGTGATCAGATACGTTCGTCTGCTAAAGTAAACGATGATTATTGAAAAGAAAAACAAACGTAGGTAGCACTAATCAACGAAACAAGCTTTCCAATCACCTTTTAGCAAAAATCAGATATTTTATTTTCTTTTGGTAGGTCTTTTTACTTCTATTTAGATACTTACTAACTTATAGCATTTAAGCCAGAATAAAATATTAAAAATTTAATTCAATTTCACAATAATGAAAACTTAATATTATTCTTCATTGTTGTAAAATTAATTTAAAAATTTACACAATGCTACATTATTTCAGGCGTTGTTAAAAATAATAATACAAAATTTTGTATTCATATTTATTGATTGGTAAAAGTGTGGAAGCCTTCAATCGTAATGAGAAAGCAATAGAACATTGTACCAATAGACCAGCAAATTTGTGTTGCTATTGTTGTGCAAATGAAGGCTTTTATTGGAAATTTCCAAAAGGATTCGTGTTAGTTCGTCATAGCCCTAAGATAATTTATTTTCATTGCGTATGAATCAAACGTCCGTATCAAACTAGTGACCGCTTAATTATCATGTTGAGTTTATCACGAAATCCTTATCAACCTCGATGAAAGATTGAGTTATTTTTATTATGTAAAAACACGATTGAAAAATTTGTCTTAGTCACTTAAAATAAATTCTTTCAATCTTCAAACACTTCATAATTTTAACCAGTGAAAAATATTCAGTAGGTTGTCAGTGAGCGATCACCCTCTGGCATACTTCTTGTTTTAATTTTCAACTTTTTAAATTTGACTTTAATAATAAATAATATACCACATTTGCGACAACGTCGAAACAGCTTAAAAAGTTGACAATGAAACTATAGTTCTTTACATTTTTGTAAACAGCATTTTTATCATTTTTTATATTCAAAAAGTATAGCGTGGTCCGATAAATAACGTGAACATTTTACTTGGAAAAGAATCAATACTTAACTAACTATTCTACTATTTCTTAATTTTCTTCAAAAATTATAAAATTCATTTAACTTTGAACTGGTGGAAAATTTTCTAAACGAATATTGATTTAAAATTTAAATTGGTGTGCATTTTTTAAGAATCTTAATATACAATAAAGCAGTTTAACTTGTCAATATGAAAGTAAATCAAAGTAAATCGACTCGATAAATTGTTAGACATCAACGAACAACTCTTTTTTGAAATTTATCCCATAATACTTCTTATATAATTAGATACGATCATTTTAAAGCTTCATTTAGATAAGTAAATTTATTAAAATATGTCCCTAATGAAAGGTGATCCAGTAGAGTGGGAAAATTTCAAAACGCAACGTTCTAAAATTAATTGAAAATCTTTCATTAAGCATCTTAACGTGTGCGGTAAAATTATATTATATCAGATTTTTTAGGATTTTTCATTTTTAACGTTATTGAGTTAAAGAGTTACAGGCCTTGTAGGCTCAGAACTAAGTAGTACTTATACATTTAATATCTCAAAGATGTTGTCAGCATCTAGTAAGGTCGACATTAGAGTTGACATAAAGGTCAACCTAACATTGCAATCCAGCACACTATCTGCTAGCCTACGACCGCGCTCTTATATAATTAATATAAAATAAATTTATAATTAATTTGGCCTGTATTGGACAAACTAACCAATGCCTGTATAAGAGAATAAAGAGCATATTTCAACTATTCAATGTAATAAGACGGAATCGGATTCGACTCTATTACTAAACATATCTTAATTGATAGATGTCATGCAGATTTCAAGAATTCCAAAATAATTAAATCAATTACCAATTATCAAGATAGACTTTTTGATCAAATGATAATATATGTATAAAAAGAGAGAAGAACTCGATGAATAGAAAAACAAATAACCACCCTCACTATTAGAGTTATTTTTTTCCTAATTTGACTGGTTTAATTAACTTGTTCATTTAAAATAAATTTATTTCATTATATTTCACAAATTAAAAATGTATCTGAGGTATAAATGTATCTACTTTAAAAATGTATGTTGATCGGTTATATTGCATTCGTTAATTGGTTGAATATACAATAAAGATGAAATCTCCTAGAAGATAACATATTGTAAACTTTCCAGGAAAGACTACAATGTTATACATTAGACCAATATTTTCAGGCCAGCATTTTTGCCTCGTTGATAAGTTTTCTCATTATCAATGGGTTTTTTAAAAGAATAATCAAAGAAAATAAATTTTACAGTGATGAACCAAAACAGAAAGATAAATAAAATTAGCAATATCATGAGGCAATGTTATATGGTTCATATCGCAACCTCTTTTAAACAAATTGAAAAGTTAAAAAATTTTTAATGCTGTCGTAACATTAGATCACTGTAATAAAGTATATTTCTAAACTTTTCTTTGACAAAAATAATTTCTCAAATTTTCTTTAAACAAAAAGTGGTACTTTGTAGGTGGAATTTTCAAGTAAATTTTATTATTATTTAAATCTCTCTTTCAGAGTCCTTCGTCCAACATAAGTGCGTAGTGACAACTTTTTTATTTTTAGACATATTTTTTTGCCAGATACCTCGGTGGTTTGCCATTAACTGCCGAAAGAAAACGGTCAGAATAAAATTTTTACTCCGACCGGGATGGAATCGAGGGTCTCAGTTTAGCAATAATACACATAAGCATCAGGCCGTGACCGTCGGTGTATTACAATACTAATATTTAAATATCGATTACCGAATTCACATCAGTACATACTTATTTAAGACAGCAGTTAATTATTTTTCAAACTGTATTTATTTGTCTTGTTTATTTTCAACTAACAACTTTCAAGACGCTTCGGTTTTATTTTGTAATAATTGACTTCGTTTTGCGCTCTTGTATATTTTAAATTAAATGTTGATAATGTCATCCGTACAAAAAGCCTATTATTTAGAATTTATGACCAAAATTGCCCAACACTTCTTTATTTGGGATGGTTGTATAGAAGAATTATTATGTGTATTTTAATAATCAAAATTTGGATTTTATCCATTAATTGCTACCGTTTTCAGAAGTTTAGTTATTGTTAAAATTTCATTGATTCAGTGGTTTATTTGTTTTATTAAGACTGAAAAGCAAACTTTTCGTGGCCAGAAAGTTTTATATATGCAAGACGGATTGAAACCTAATCGAATAAATAAAAAAAAATTAAAAATAAAACTTGCAAAATTTTCTCCCAACGACCAAAATCAAAAAAATAATTAATATTTTTTTAATTTATTTAAGGTAATTTTGATAAAAATAATGTTAATGGTAACTGACAACTTCAATTATGACTAAATATATTTAGTTTTATTCGAATCTTTTTGTGCTGGATCATTTTGATTTTATCAACTTTTTTTCTGGTCTAGAAATATATAAAGTACTCTCTAATAATCTCTACGTATAGATAGTGCATGAACAATATATAAAATTTTCTTTCTCAAAAATTCACACTTACTAGGATTTGATATCAAATATGTACTTTTCTTAAATTTTTCAAAAGTTTTGTTGAATTTTACTGTAATTGAATAAAGTATTTCCAAAAAATTAAACTAACTCTGTAATTTAAACCTGACATTGTACGCGAAAATGCACTGAGACTAATTTTTAACTCTATTAGCAGTCTTTTTATTTTGTATTGTCTTCGATCTGTAATCAAGTTGTTTTTTTTATCTAACTTAATGTGATAATATCTTTGCGATAGATCTAATAAAATAAATTGCTCCAGATAAAAGGTCTAGTATTTATGTAATAAAAGTAATGGAAACTTGTCATTTTCGATTTTATTGTTTAATTGTCTGTAATCTGTAACTACTCTCCATTTCTTATTTCTTGTTTAATTTAATTTTTTAATAACGATTAAAAGGGGTACAGATTATTTATTTTTGCATTTCTAATACCTATGCATTTTTTAAACAAATCTTCAATTTGTTTGTAAACTGCTCTTTTTATGACTAGTGCAACTTTAAGGCTATTAATAATTAATTTTAAATTTAAAATTTAACGTTTTGTCTTGAAAATATAAAATTGCTCGTTAAGAATCACTTCAATTCGGTAATTTTCAATTTTAAAATAATAAAAAATTTGGTTTAGTTCACGTAGATTAAAATTTTTTAATAAAAAATGGGCAAATTATTTGTTATTAGTTAGCAATGTTGACACAATAATTATTCTTTTCAATTATATTTATTTCTATTAATTTTTAATTTTTAAAAATATTTAAATTGTAAAAATTTATTTATAAAAAATGGAACATTTAAACGCCGCCAAATTAATTAGCTATAAACCATAATTAATAAAAATACGAAATGTATAGAAAACAAGAAACAAATTTGGATAGCACAGTGTGTGGAAAATATGAAAAAACACGGTAATATATTTTAATATTTTTTTTCATAATCAGGAGTTTGCAACTTAAAATATTTACAATATTTACCAATTTTTCAACAATCTTGAAATTTCTTGTTAAGTTTTGAAGCTGATTAAATGCAAATACGAAGTCTTGAACTGTTTGGTTTCAAACGATTTTACTTATTAATTGATATTATGTTCGATTAAAAGATATTTTGTTACAAAAAATATGTTGATTACTTTTCAGAAATTACACTTGAGCTAAAGCTTTTGTGTGTTACTAAGCAAGAAGTCTTGATATATACATATTACTGTTGAAAACAGCATTAAAACCGGTTCACGAATAAAAAAGTTTGAGTATAAAAGTTGAATCAAGTTCATCGATAAGAAAATTTTTCGGCTTGCGGTGGATTTCTTATAAACATAGGCAAAGCGAAAATAGAAGTCAATTTGTTTACCATTAATATAAATAGTTTATATTGTTTATATTGTACTAATTTTGTTTTACTTTATATTGGTAATTATTAATATTATGAAAAACTATTAAACAGATGAAAGTTTATATAATCACGACGCTTAAATTAAAGATTTGTAAAAATTAAGAATTATTATAACCGAAATAGTCAAAATTATTATAAGAAGTCTCAAGAGAGTCGTTTATTTGTTTGACTAAAGGATTCTGTAGAATAATTTACCAATTCAAGAATAAAAGCAATTTTAAAAATGTATAAAAATCTTAATGAATCATTGTATTTTTGAAATAATTTTTACTAGCCCAATAAATTCTAAAAAGTTTTCTAATGTCCAAATAATTTTTTATAAAACTTATTAAATTTCACTTTATAACAATCGAAAAATAGGCTCGTTAAATTAATTGATAAAGATAAGACATATGCTTAGATATCAATATCACTTTGGTTTTGTAATTATTTCTAAATTAAATATTTATAAAACAATTACTATTATCTGATTTTAATTCCACTTCTTAGCTGGTTCCTTCTATATTTTTTTCTATCTTCTAATTATTAATTTTTGTCTATTACTTTTATTTTATTTGTCTTTTCTAAACACCTAATTACTTACAATATTATATTATTCAGATTATAATTTCAATGAAATACTTTTTGTTGAAATTCCTATTAAATCCAATCAATTATAGTACATATTATTTTATAATAAAAATTTAAGATAGGTACTTGCAAAAGCGGATTTCGCACTAAGCGAACATAATTAGAGCAATTACAGAACATTACAAAATAAAATAAAAATTTTTGAAGTCAATAATAAAATTTATCGTTGTCTACAGCTCTGATTTTGAACAATTATTTAGAAATACTAAGACACTAATTTCTAATTTTTCTTACAATTCTACTACCAAGTTCTACTACATGAAAATCACGTGACAACTCGTTAATCAAATTACTAATTAGACTAACCATAAATTAACTATAATTATAAGAGTTAACTTATTAACCAATTTACTAATTATTTACAAGAACTCAAGATATAATCAATAGTTATGACAGTTGCCAATTTAATACTGATGTTGACTGCAGATTTTCATTGAGATATTTGTAATATTGGACAAATAAGATTAACTTAAATAATTGTTATCCGTATCTTAAACTTAAAATATTTATTATTTGTTGAAAACGTAAACTTAATCAAAGATTGATATTGAAAATATGCTGAACAGAAAAAACCAGAAAATGAAATACAATTTGTTCTTTTAAACATTCTGTTTTCGGATAACCGCAGTTCCTAGGCTGCTAAGAAAATGTATATTATGTATATTAAGTAATATTGATCACCTATTCTTCCGATTATACGTTAATAATTAATTATGCAATTATGAACCCTATGATCCTGTTTGTTGACAGTTTCCCATTCTGTAATTTCTGGGTTCAAAATCCGATAATTCGATTTTATTGTTTTGTGGTTGGCAAACCATAAAAAAATTCGGCAAAAATTATTAAGAATTTAAATTATACGGACGGGCAGACTGACACGAAGCTAGATTATAAGGTACTGCGTATAGAAGGCGAAAATATATTACTACCTAATAAATCTATTATGAAATCCCATTATAAAATTGTAGTTATCTATAATACACAACATAATATATTACCAAAGTTATATATTATTTCACATTTACTTTAATAGATTTTTTAAATATTATACTATATGGTACATATTGCGGTGTATACAAGTAGTTTATGTTATAACATTAATTGTGAGTTTTTTTTTAATTAAAAAATAATAAAAAATACCGGTTAATAATTTATATATTTTAAGTAGTTTATTATATTAAGATATTAATAAATATTTATAAAAATGAATAGCTTGTGTAAAAATAATGCCGCTTAAAAATAGGGTTAATAATTTGGAGCATACTTTTTCAGATTAAAATTTTCTAGTTAATTATAGGTATTACAACTTTAATGTTCATAAATTTTCAACACGATAATTATCTTATTTCTCTTACAGCACTTGACTAATTACGATCCTATTCTGCAAACTCATAATATTAGAGTTAACATGCAATTTAATAATTACCGTTAATTTAATTAGTGCTATCACTAAACAATTTTAATATAAAATATTCAAATACGAAGTAATAAAACTATTTAGGTGTTTTTGAAAGTTTTCACTTTTGTCGTTTGAAAAGTAACGTAAACGATAAAATTTTAAACGTATTTTTAAAATTGTTTAAAAATCAGAAGGTATTTAACGAGAAAACATTACATCTCAAGTTGTAAATGTAATTCCTTTTCTAAGGCTTTTTCCGTTTCCTGTAGCTTGTAAAATTTATAGCTCAAATAGGCGGCGCTCTAGACGCCCGGTAATCTGCCTTGTTGTATATCTCACCCTGCAAGCGTCGTACTACACAATGACATTCAACTTGGCACTCTCTTGCTAACTCATCAGTCATCACTCATGCGTAGAATTTAGCTTAAAACGTGTTATTCACTTCGTTTGCCACTTAATTACCAAATTAGCTCAGGTAAATCTAAAAAGATTTGAACAAACTTATTTTTTTGTAATTATAATACATCTAACCTATATTACTGCTAATCTGATTTTTATCAATTTTATTAGATGCATGGACTCAGAAGACTGATGCAGGGAGATGCAAAACATCCAAAAGCTCCCTTAGGTAATAATTTTAGACCTCCACAACCTTTACATCATCGTCCAATTCGAACAAATATTGACTTTAATGTCAAACATCCGGGAACGGTAAGTACTGACCAACAAACTATTACATATTAAATGTTAAATTATGTACACAATGGAGTATAATTATATTAACTTTTAATTGAAAATCAATTTCGTTTTACCATAGTATCCTGCATATTTTATTAAATCACAATATTTTTGATTAATTGTTTATTTACTTTCAATCTATCGCAATCATCTATTAATGGAATATTGTATTAATATAATTAGAACCTCAACAAAATTAAAATCAAATTCAAAACAGCGTAGTATTAGTAATTACCTATTTCAGAAGTTATTTTACTCGCTTTCCTGTTAAAAAATGTTATAAAGATTTCCTATTTCAGGTTTTAGTAGTGCAGACTACTAAAAAAGGTTGGTTAGCACCCTTTTTCTGACCAGCGTATCTCACTTACAGTGACATTTTAAGTATGTTTAACTTTTTTCGAAATGGCAGAAAATGTAAAATAACTTAAAGCGATCCATTCACTGGATGAATGAAGTTTTCTTTCTGAAATTATTTTTGCACATATTGTTGAATACTTTCACTGCGTAATTACCTAAAAGTTATTCTGCTAAAAATTATCTAAGGCTTATATAATTTCAGCTGCAGATAAAAAGTCTTAAACTTTATTTAAAATTTTAAACGTCTAAAGTAATGGATTTTCAAAAATAAAGTGTTTTAAATGTAAATTTTTATCGACTGTTAATAAATTTTGTTAATCCATTCGCGCGCATTTTGATAGCTTTCTATGTTTAGGTAATAATTTCATGCAATAAACATTTTATCGAAAAGATAAAAATTTTAGGCCGTTAACCACGCATATTATATTAATTATTACATATCAGTGTGTAATATATCAGTTGTTGGCCAATGTAAAATTAAAATTGTATCAATTTCATTAGACTACCGTACAGGTGAGTTGTGCTAACCTAGTATTCCAGTCTATTTTATGTCAGAAACTACATTTCACGTATAATTGTAGTTTTAGATTTGGTTACGAACGAGAAGTCGGGTTACCTTTACTTATAGGTGTTCTTAATTTATGTGCTCTCAGTACAAGATTTGTTTAATTAAATATTTAAGAGGATATGTTCTTACAAACGAAACAATTATGATAGATATGTAGTGGAAGTAGTGTAACTTGACAAAAGCCATATCAATATTTTAGAAAACCCAAAAAATTTCATCCTAGTTCATCCCCTGATGATGCCGTGGTGTAGTGAAAACGTTTACGATAATTATTATACCTACAGTATATTTTATCTGTGATAACTTAAAAACATTTTAGTGTTCTATACATTAATAATAAAGCATTAAAAAAGTGTAATATGCATGTTTTGCAAATTATTTTGCAAATTTTGCATTATGGGACGACATATTCCGCTTCAGGTAAACGTAGTGGAAAGAGCTGAGGATACAAGATGTTTAATTATGCAGATAATGAGATATTTGGCAGTGTTCTACTAGAATTTTTTTTTCTATTTTGTATCTAGCCAATGTTGCTTGAAAGAGCGAATTTCATTATGATTCACTTTGGGATATTATTAATAACTAATAAAGATTGTTATAACAATTTGATTATGACTGATTTGGTTATCCTAGTTTATTAAAATCACCTCAACAAGATTTTGCATTTTTGCTATTTTGACTAAACTTGCGTAACAAAGATTGTTGCATTTTATACTTAAAGATTTTGTTGCAAATTTGTATTGTTTCATTGTAACATTCATCGGTTGTGCGTCATTTTTACGGGCTGGCTGTGTTTATGTTCGTCATAATTATTAATATAATTATTTACAAAATGACTGAAAAAATTAAACGAATAAAAGAAACTAGTCACAATTAAATAGAGGTAGTTGTAAATTACATTACCAAAACTAAAATTTTTAAATTTTATTGAATTTTTATTGAAATAAAAATTAAAATTAACTTATATTAAATTAAAAAATTTAAAAAAATTAACTGAAGATCTAAGTAGATAGAGTTGCTGAAGAATGAAAATTTAAATTTACTATTGGAATTCTCGATAAGTCATTTATACACTTAGGTCCTCAATTATTGTATAAATTATTAATTTAATAAAATTTTAATTTTACTTACTGATTTTCAACATCTTCATACACATTTAAAAAGTTTAAATAAAAACTAACCCCAATTGAGTCCATTTTCTCTAAATTTGTATAAATTTACTGATGGCTATCTATTTCACAAGCTTATAAAGGTATAACAAGACCTAAGTTGTGATTGTTAGGATAATCATGAATTTTAACAAAAATTGTAGGTAAACATTGTTATCTGTGTGAAATCATCAGAATACCAAATCTTTTTAAATAACCATATTTTTATAAGTATAATCTAATTACTGTATAAAAAGATTATTACTCTTAACAAACTTAATCTAATCAATAAAAAATTCAAAAACAAAATATAAAATATCGGCAGTTATTCAAAATTAACGAAAACTGCATTAAATCTATCGAAAGATAAATTATTGTTTAAAACGAAAATATTGTATTATCAGAACAAATTAATAATAAAATCATACAACTGATTATCAAAATCGTAAAATCCAATCAGTTATCAAGTAATAAAGTATAGTGATTATTTTGCAAATATCGCACGGAGAAACTGGTGGATCCAAGAAGATAATGTAGAAGAGAGATATTACGTAAATTTTGGTTAATTTATAAGAAAAAGAATCTCTTAAATTAATGACAAATTTTATTGCTTTTACCTACACTTTAACTTTAACTACCAGAACAACTGCTTTTATTTTATATTAGGCAAGTTGAACTTTGATAATTTATTAACTAATCGTTTTAGTTATTATTTATTTAACTAAGTGAACACTCGAGCCGTAATATTGGTCGTTATGGGACAAAGAATTGTCAAGTAATATAATATCATTTGTATATTGAACTAAAATGTTAGAAACTTATAAGTTAAGGCAGTATTCTAGTCTAGAAAACTGAAAAAATCGAAAATTTTTGTTTTTATATTTTGATAGTTTAGATATTCAAAAATCTCGCCTTAAAAGGATATTTTGAAATTCGAATTATTTTAAAGCTATAACCACTTTAGTGTCGTGGAAACTGGACCGGTTTAGACGGAACTATTCTAAGAAAAGTATTAAAAAATACTTATTATTTCTTTATTTCTTTTTTTTGTGTTTTTTAAATTTTTTTTATTTAAATATTTAATTTGAGGTAGAAGAAGGCCCGATATATGAAGCCGGAATCGCTGATTGAAAAAATGTAAGCATAAAGTATCAATGTAAGGCTTAGACTTCGCGTAACTTTACCTGAAATTTTAATCTCGTTTTTCTCAAAACTACATTTTTCGAAATTCTTGTCATGATTTCTTAAGTTTTACTGAACCGATTTACTTGAATTTTGGTGTGAGTCTTCTCTATACATTTCTCTATCGTATGAACTAAGATTGTAACAAAATTTCAATTTTTACTATTTTTAAAAAATTCGCAAAGGTAAACAAAATTGTAAAAAAATTTCTTCTTTTCAAACAGCCGCAATTTTGCGAAAATACATTTTTTTTCTATTATTTTAGTTAGTACGATAGCAGTATTCCTCTAGATTAATAAATCTTCTTCTTTTTTTAATTCAGATTACTAGGAGGGTTACAATCGTGACAATCTTCGCGCGTCATTTTTTTGAGACCTCTCACTTTATCAACCTGTAACTTTTTGAAATCTTAATTTTTTCACTTTTTTTTTATTATTATGTATTCTTTAAGCGTTAATAAATATCTTGTAAAATAATGGATAATAGAAATAGTGCCTGTTTTTTTTTAATGCACCAAAAAAAAACACCTAAAATTCGTGCTTCTAGACTGGAATACCGCCTTAAATGCACCTAACAGAAAATTAAATTATTAATAAGCATTCAGCAATGAGATTTGCTATTGCTAAATTGATAAAAAAAATCGTTTTTTATTGTTTATTTAGTCTCTTAATTTTTAAAATTTAGATTTAATGGTTACTTTACAACTTTTATTTTTGTTAAGTTTAAATTTTAAGTTTTTACTCTTTAGTGCTGAAAAGTGTGTGTGTGCATTTGTTTGATTTACTAAAATATTGATATGATTTTAAATTTTCACTATGTAGTTTTACTAGATATTAACTTATTAAAATCAGCAGTCCAGGTTGTCAAGCTAACTACACACTGATATGTTATAATTATTATAATACCCATTTATTTTTAATAAAGTTACTCTAAAATGAATTTTTAATTTATGTTAGCACTGCCACTTAAATAATTGTTAACCTAAATAAATATCAGGTCGTTTGTTTCTCTAACTCTAATTTCAAAAACTAGAGTAATGATATAAAAATGTAATTTAATCATAAAGTTTTACTTCTCGTTACATTGATAAGAATCCATTAAAGTCTAACTTAATATTTGTTGTAATAGCAAGCATTATTTTATATTTAGTCAATATAAATTATTTTGTGGTTAAACGACTGATGATTCGAAATTACTATATTTAGTTATTCAATGGCTAAAATCTGAATGGCATAGATAATGACAACGGTACAACCATTAACAATAACGTATTAATTGATGTACGCCTGTTTGCAAACTAATAATTTAATAAACTAATAGTCGAAATATCAAAACGGATTCTTTAAAATTAGAATATCGTACTATCTATTTAAAAATATTAAACAGTGTGCCTTTGCTTAATAATTGCTTAAACTTCAAGACAACTTTTAATATTAATTATATCTATTAATTTAAAGTTTGAAAAATATAAATGAACAACAATACAAATTTTTTAACATAAGCTTTCAGCTTTGCTAAAATTTCATTAAATTCATTAGAGCTGATTATTTTTAAAACTTAGAATTAACATTTTAATGCCAAGATTAATAATTTATACATTTTTATTAATGATCTCGATAAAGTACTACCAATATCTAGCGAGGGCACAATGCTAAATGTCTTGGAGTATAGTATTCTCAAAACAATCGGAGAATCTAGAAAGTTTTGTTCCTTGTAAGTAATATGTATAACAATAATAGCATGTTTACTCTGCGGTATAAGTGCTAACTTAAAATAAACAAAGTTAACGGCAAAAATAATAATAAAGTCAAGTTCGCACATGATATTAACATTACTGCAATACAACAAACATTATCTACAATATAAATTTACATAAATAAGCAATTTGGTTTCTAATACAATAGCCATGACAGTATATGGTTATTCAATTGCACGCTTTGATGTTATTGAATGTTCAAATTCAGAAATTGCATTTTCCGCATATTGCATATACTTTATACATATTTACTACTAACATGCATTTCTCGTTTAATAACACAAAATTGTTCTAAAGTAGTTTTGAATATTAATTTTAAACATTTTGTATTTGGAATATCTTTTCAGATATATAATCTTTTTCATTTCAGGCGGGAAAGCATTGCCCCAGCATGTACAAAGATGTATATTACAAAGCCAACAGTTGGAAACAACATTGAAAATATAAAAATATTTAGTGTGATAACGAACCTAAAGTTTAAAACAATACTGTAAACATTTATATTGTGAAATATCATTTTTAGTGAAATATAACAACTGTGTTAGTGTAAAATCTAATAAATAAGAAACAAAACATATCATATTTTGCAAAACTAATATGTGTGGGCTGGCGCGATCTGCTTTAAGGTTAGAATAGAGAAAAGAAAGTATTAGAAAATTGAATAGCTGATATTTGTTTTCATTCTACAATAAAATGTTGTTGTTGTTTTGAAATTGAAATATTATAATAAAATATATTGTTTGTTTGATATAATTTATAATTTTATGAATTAGGTAGTAGTCTAAACTTTATTTCTAACATATTAAGGATTTTTTAGACTAACTAAACTAATAATATCATAAAAATGGCCTCGTTAATAGCGTCCAAGACGTCGACATTTATTTATTCATATAAATATGCCTCGATTGGATTTTTCAGTTAATTTAAAATCTCATTAATATGTTACATTATTATTATTTGTGTATACAAATATGGTGCTAGATAAAAATATTATCAATAGGTAGAAACAGCAAAAGTATCAAATTAAACATAAAAAATAAAACTGTATGGCGTTTTTTAATATTTAAAGAGAACTGTGGTAACAAATTTTATTTAAAACAGAAAGTCGTTTTAAGATGTACGCCATATGTTACCTTATGTATATCGGGATATCGACAATATAAAACTTTTATTGGCTTGGTAATAATTATTGTTTTTTGTTGTAAATTTATAGTAGACGTAAATTTATTAATTACCAGGGAAATTTACTCTAACACTTATGAAGTGTCGGAATACTTTCGTAAAGTTATTAAATTTAAACGGACATTTTAATTTGTAATCACTGAGTTTTGAAGAACGTCATCTACAAAGAACTTGGCTTTGAATTTCTTGCAATCTAAACTAAAATTTAATTACAATACGTTACCAATAATTTCTACAAAATTAAGAATAATTTGATTTTAAACACATTTAATTGACATTATGCCCCTAAAAGCAACAAAATTTTATTTAGTATTAATCCTAATAATTTTTCTTTCTTAAAGTCAGCAAACCACCAATTGTTAAAGTAAAGCGCACGAATGAGGTGAAATAAAATCGCTTCATCAGTGTCTATACTGACTTAAAAGTTTTAATGAACCAAATTGAATTATTCATTGTAAAATTCAAATCATTAAAAAGCAAGACAATCACTAAGATTATCCTCCAGTGTAACATTGCTCTTGGAGCACGCTGGAGTGTACAATAGAAGAAGCTAGCAATTCGAGTTTATTACATAAATTATATAAAATATTTAGTTGAGTTAGGGGTGAAGTAGACTTACCAAGAGATACCGATTCTTAATTTCTTAAAACATTTTCATGTAAGTGTTTAGCGCGAAAACATTTCAATGTTACATTAAACAAATACAGCAATAAACTGTTATTTTACATAATATATTTCTTATATAATATCATCTTCTGCGTTAAAATAATTATATACTACTAAAATTCAAACAAACTACTTAAAAAATTCAAAATCATAAAGCAATCACCTTCCAAGGTTTATTTATAATACCATCTGCTGTTTTATAAAACTTTGCGCATTAATATACCCCGAGTCAGTAATTTTAAAAGAATACCTGTGGCGAAGGAAAAAATTAAAACAAAATAAGCTCAGAAATATACCTCATAAAAGTGGGCACCAAAACATAAAATAAATAACATGAGAAATTTTAAGGTGTTCCTTAAGCCGGCACTGCCTATTCTAATCCGTTCTGTATAAAATAAAAATTGAACCAAATTGGTACAAGTGTAACAATAAACATTAGCAGCAATATTTCAATATTTAAAAATTTTATTATAATTAAAGTATTGTCTAAAATTAAATGTAGGAACCATCTTATTTATTTTGAACACAATCTTATTTTAATTTAATCTTAAAAATTAACCATATTTTTATTATTGTCGGTCAACCAAAACTGCTTAAAACTTTTTATATTTGAATTTGAAATTTTGCGATCTTTTACGTTACTTATTTATAATTCAGTTTAAATTTAAAGTCCACCACTGTAGAATCATACACATAATGGAATTCAAAGTTTAAAAGTCTTAAAGATGAAATTTTCTCTGTAAGATTCAAATTTAAATCCTTAATAAAATATATATTAGACATTGTAACCCCGTAGAGTGCGCTTATAATATTCATATTATTTATTATTAAATTTTGGAAGACTACAACGCTAAAATATAAAATTATAAAGTTATTTTTGTTGTTATAACTTTTATTTGTTTTATGTATTACTGTATAACTGTGGTACACATATGTAGCTACCTAATGGTAATTTTAAATATTTTATTTTCTCTTCAATTATTAATGTGCCATTATGATGTTTTATTGTAATATATTGCTATGTTTGTTGTGTTTTAAAAGTAAGCGACCTCATATAGTTGCCTGAAAACTAAAGTTTGTTTAGTTAGTTATTGTGTTTTACATATTATTTTGTTTAGATATAAATAATTATGGTTCCACATTGGGCGCCATATTTATCTTGCATATCAGACAAGGTTTTGTTTTTAAATTCTTATTATTAAACCTAAAGAAATTATACATATCTTAACATTTTGATTCTGTATGTAACCAAACAAACTTACTATATCTGGCAACTATTGTGTGTGTTTGACTACTTTTAGAACGCCGCAAATATAGCAATAAAAAATAAAATTTGTAGAATTTTACAGCTGTACTTTTTGATAGTGCGCTATGTTTTAGTCACTAAAAAACGTTAATAGTAACTTTTTTTATAAATAGAGATTTAAAACAACTAGATAAATCCGCGTTATAGGTTACTTACCACAAATTGTAACATGTGTGTCCGTTCTTTTTTAGATTACATTTTCAAAGTTTTATGAGGAGCATTTATTCGCCAGGATCAACAACTTAAATTTATTTTGAACATATCCTTAACTTCTTGTAAGAGTACAAAATTAAATTCAGTATAAATAAAATTGCCAAAATTACCAAATTACAAAAATGATAGGAGTATTTATCACTAATTGCTTAATTGAATAAAGTACCGAACAAATTTCAAGTTCTTTCTCCTGCAAATTCTAAAATTACGTTTGACTGTACATCACGGTATTCCAATTAGTTTCCAATGAAGCAATCCAAACTCTTGACATCGATCTCTTTATTTGTTATTAAACAAATATTTGATACTTTTGCTATATTATTTTCAGTCTTAATAAAGTTCTTAACATATCGTTCATCGATTATCATTTGTAGATGCATATCAAATTTGGATAATAAAGAGCTAACGTTAATTTTTGTAAATGCCTTATAAAATATTTCAAATATACGGACAAATACCTTTAGGAACCAATATATGGTTTTATTAATGTACGCTTTGTATTACAATAATATTTTTTAACTGTCAACCCTAAATAAATGATTTAACATGTATATTATTATGAACTTGTAAAATTAATCTTAAATAAAAATTTAAAAATTAACGAGCTAAGTAAACAATAAAAATCAAATTTTTGTTGTTAATTTTTAAATTTTAGTTTAAGATTAATAACTTAGTAAAAATGGTTATTAATTTTTGTAATTATTTTAATTTAATAAACTTTTTATTATTATGTCTATTTTTTCTGTATGTGCAACACAATAAAAATTCACAAAAGCAATATTCTATAAAAGAAGTGTTCAAGTGTCAACAATTTTATTTCTCAATAAAATAAAAGTTTCATCTAAGGTGTAGACATAGCAATACCTCAGAATATACTTTTAAGATTTTTTTATCAACGTTTTGATTTATATACACACATAAAACTTTATTACAGTTTGGGATTTCTTCTAACTTTGTGAATTAGTTTTCTTTCATATACCTCTAGTTATATCTACATGTAAAGCTTTTACACCAAATTTGTTATATGTTTAAAGCTAACGAAATAGAAGATTAAAATTAATATTGCATGCTCTAAATCGAATGCAGTCAAGGGCTTAAAAGTTTGTTACTTTTATTATTTACGGTAGTAAACCAAAAAATAGTATATTACGTATCGAGGTGGAAAATGTTTTATTGCAGTCGTGTACTGGGAAGCTGTAATAAAACTCGACTACTATTTTATTCACAATCTAGTGAATGATAAAATAATAGTAAATACTTAATAATTTTATTAAACTTCTTTTTATTTTAAACGACATGGTATATTGTCTTATTTAGATTAAAACTGAAAATTTATTTGACCTGCAATCAATTTCACATCAAACAAAGACAATAATAATAAAAATTATTTTAAAATTGAAATTATTTACGTTAAACAGTTTATTTGAATATTCGTGTAATGAAAAATCCGATAACATTACTTTTAGTTTTTTATATTATTAAACTTTTAAGTCTAGCCCAGCTATACATTTTAAGGAGTGTATTAAAAGGGTTGCTTGGCAATGTTCATATTTTTATTTAACTAACAAAACATTAACTTTAATTTTAGGTAATGCTATTAAAATGTAGTACTGCTTTTGAGAAGGTAGGAGAAGATTTTTATCTCGAGGTAGAAAATAAAACAAAAACTCTTTACGCCGCCGGTTAGAAAGTGAAATTAATAATAAACTATTTCTGAATTTATTAGAATTTGGTAAAGATTCGATTACTAGCTGATTGTGAATAAAAAAATTCTTAAGCTGCGCTCAAACTAATTTATTTTTATTCAAGTAAATAAATTTTGAACAATCACATGCAATCCTATTATAACTATATATGAAACTCAATACAATGAATGGAAAAGGGTGGTTTGTGGTGACAACGTATAACACATAATTCACGTATGAGAATGCATTTCACTTCTAAATCATTTCCAGTCTGTTGATTGTTCACAAGCATTGTCGGTATTTTTGCTTCAAGTTTTCTTTAGTTTTCAATATTCAACGAAATATTAAAATTCAATATCGGTTATTTTTTGTCAAGTTAATTTTTTGAATAATTTTATTATATACAATTTTACGATAGCAGAATCAGAGCGGCAACTTTATATGCGTGATAGAACAAGAGAAAATTACACTGAAAAATTGGCAAAATATGAAAAACCAATACAAAAATTATACCGTACTGTAAAATAGAAACCTATTTTGTTTTATGACTTTATACAAAGCCAACTGTAAAACCCATGAGGGTAATAACTTCACACCAAAAAATGAAAAAATTGACTTTATATATATATGTACACAATTGATTCGCGGATAGGTAAGAAATGTGAAATCGTAGTTTGTTTTATTATCAGTAAGGGGATTCGTAGGTAATAACAAAAGTTAACTTAATTACAAATCTCTGATGAATTTTCCTGCAGGATACAAAACGTTTATTTTTGAAATTCCCCAAATAGTTAGAAATCAAAAGCTCATTTATGAAAGTCGTTCATATAAAACACGAAATGAATTTCGTATGTGCTTGACAATCACTTAAAAACAGCGCAACCTCTTGATATTTCCCGTATATCCATTTTATTAAATAAACCGAGATTATAACATATGTTTGTAATTCATTCTATTACATTGTTTTATTTTCTCGTACTTTTACACACTAAACATTACCAATATCAAGTTCAACTAAGTATGTAAGCAAATATAGTTAATGTTGTGTATTTAGTAATTTATCCTAGTCCGCATTATTAGTTTACCCAGCACTTAATGAAATCTACACCTTAGAACTTGGTAAACAAAACAAGTGAACAATCTAATCCTGAGATATTATCCTGAAATTTAATAAGACGCGCATATAGCAGTGAAATTAAATGTTATCAATTTCTTGATTAATTTATTCAAATTTTGGAATTTCGTTCAATCCGCATTTGCCATATCCGACTGACGATATTAAAAATATTTTATATTTGTAATAAAAAAGTAACGAAAGACAAAAAAAGCGTAACATCTGAACCCTTATTTGGTACGTATATGGGAGGCGCAGCAATCAATTACCACAGTATTGCAAAATACACCCTTGAGAATATTGTATTAAGAAAAATTATTTTGTATTGGTACCCATATAAAAATGAATTGCCCGAAAAACTGAAAATGAAACGTCCAATGGGAGTTTAACACCCATACAAAAATACTGATTAAAATATAAAGGAAATTCTTTATCGTGGGAAAACCTTTTTTTGTTTTTAATTTATTCAAATCTTACAATTTAAACTTTAGTGATTATGAAAATTTTGCTTTATTTACCTTGGTAAATTAAATCGATTCAATATTTTTTACAGCTAAATCAAAAATTTGATGATAACGAGAAAACCTTTTTATGCATCACGAAATGTCTACGCGTAACATTTTCAATTTTCAAAAAAACTCAAATCAAGTTATATTATTCACATAATATCTCTCTTTTAAATCCTAAAATTGATGTGAAAAACTACAGAACTACATTTTATTCTAATTATTTACTTACTACTTACTAATTATCACTCAAATTAGTTACAAATTAATTTCCAAATCTTTATACATTATTCAAATTATTTACAAACTTGATCACATTTATTAATTTTCCACTAATTACAAATCGTATATTTTTCTGTCAAATTTAATCAAATTTACATAAAATCCTCGAAAATTCTTTCATAATCGTGTCAAATTAAATTCATTTATTAACTTTTTTTTCAAATAAATCAGATCATTACACAATTTATAAATTCTGTTGCACAACTCGAGTTTAATTTCAATTTATTCAGCAATTATCATAGGTACTTTCTATAATTATTGTTCTACTAATTACTTCTTATTACAACCGCGTTTAAGTTCCATTCTTTCATTAAACATTTTTAACGATGGAAACCTTATCAATATTGTCCATAATTTTTAAAACCGATCGTTCGTCTCTCGCGCTTTCCTGATCTTTGGTGGCACCGATCAAATTTAAGCTAGTATACTTGGAACAAAAGTTATTATTTTTAAACTTTTGTTTTCTGAATATTTCCCAATATCCCATATTCTGTTACTTGATATTAACCCAAAATTTTATTTCTTTTCAAAATTTTTTATTTTTATTATTTGTGCAAAATTTAAAATTTTTAATTTTTGTCTTTTGATTAACATTTTTATCTTCAAATTTGATTGCTCCTTATATTCTCAAATAACCAAATGCATATCATGTATTGAAATGCCCCTAGCTATTAAAATTTTTAAAAATTTTATTTATTCCAGAATATTCTCGCTGGGTTAGCATCCGTTATTAATTGAGCAATGAAACTCTTCAAAATTTCTTATTTTATTTAAATTTGTATCGTTTAAAAATTGCTCTAATCTTATTTTCAAACTTGCATAAAATATTATTTTACCTTGCATGTGGTATTGCAATCGCATGTGCGTCCCGCAGCTGGCTTCTCCGGTCAAACAAATTTGTTCATGAATTTATTTCACAATTACCAAAATCTTCCAAAACTTCGAATTTTCTATCATTATCACTTCATCAATTAAAATAAAAACAACCCTCAATTCAAATCAAATTACTTTTTATTTTAAACAATCAAAAATTAAAATTATAACTTAGACGGGAATGAACACTCATCCCGCCTTTAGCCAACGCACACCGCGTCTGACCAAAGGCTAACCTTGCTGAACACATTCTCTTTCACTTATTTCTATTGCCAACCTCATTATTTACAATTAAAACTTTATGTACAGTCACTTACAAATAAATAATTTACAACAAAAACAAAACAAACTTCAAAATATTTTACAAAATAATTAAACATTGTTTTTAACGTTTCTAAACACAACAGTATGTATATCGCTGTTCCGCTTTATTATTCCTTTCTTTGTTATATTTTCAATTTATCGGTTTCATTTTGTTCTAGTTATATTTAATTTTTGCTCTGGTTTTATTTTCTCTTCTTCACCATACTTCAATTTATTATAAAAATAATTATTTTTGAGATTTTCAATCTAGATGAATTTCTTTTATAGATTTTAAAACAATCTTGCATTATTTTTATATATAATATAGAAGAATTACGTGCAGTACAATACAAAAAAAATCGGAACCATTTTAGCTTGGGGATTGCACACCACCGATTTGCTTGTATTTGGAGTTGAACAGGATTACAAAAACGTAAGTACAGCATTAGTTCTGCTTTGATAAAAAAAAATTTTGATTTGCACGTTTATCCTTTTCTTGATTATATATTATTCTATATCTAATGTAGTTGCAAGGAGATCATATCTGTTATCTCAATAGAGAAGGTGTAAATTCATTTGAATTAATATCCTGCCTAAAATAATTATTAATTTATTAGAAAAAAACATGAACATATAGAATCCTTAGGTTTTTATATTATATCTTTTTTTTTCTTTAGGGCCAAATAGCAATTGTTAGTTTGTAATTGGTATTCCGGTTAGAAGTCGTTGCCTTTGGTAATTTGTTGACTTTCAAAAGTGATAGTTTTTTTTAGTAGATACATGGATTCATGGCTTTTAGAAGCGTTAAATGCTGCTTTGGTAGTGTCACTGTTAAAACTTTGAAGCAAACTTTATAATTACTTTTAAGACGCCTAGACCATGACACTCTATTTAGCCCGTTTGGCTGCGCTTGGAAAAAATGTTTTTTTTAGCTAACAATTTAGAAATATAATATAAGTCACTATCTTTTATTATTTACTAATCTGTATAATGTGTAAATACAAAAAGTATCTACATAATTTTGTTGTTTTATTTGTGCCTGGAACTCAGAATTATTTCTTTCAGTTAGCTGTAGTTCAATTACCTAGAGAAAAACAAAATCGCTGCTTTTGACTCAGATGAAAGTTGATTGCTTGGACATCAAAATAGCATAGAAAATAAAACAGACGCAAAGAAGACAACAGCTTTTACTAAGTTATATTTGCTATTCTAGTTCTACAATAGAATAATGAGGTGTATCTTTGAAAATTAGTATAATGTAAACAAAAGCTGAATTATTCTTTTTTATACCTACTTGTTTTAAATAATAATATAATACATAATAACATACATAAATAGCACAAATTTTAGAAAGAAAAAACATAAAATTGTGTTAGCTAATTTATCTTTTTTGAATTTTTTTGACAACGATTTTTAACGCGTATTTTTTAATTTTCTTCCACTAAATTTTTCTAGTGAAGATTTTTTAAGACAAGCTTTAGAAAATTAGTATATAACAAAGCATGTGACAAAGTTTCCTGAATCACGATATTTAGTACGTTTATTCGATGTTTAACAGTTGAAAATGTAAATATCCGACGTATTAAGCAACCAGACGGGTTTCATTGTTTGTTAACCATAACAGAGAGTAATGGTCCATCAAATAGTAATATTTATATCTTAAACGTAGAATCAAAATCATATTTTTCTTCATTTTTCCTATGCGTTAAAAGATAATCCTACATACGATTTCAAGGTGTTATATAGAATACTACATAAGGTTCGCTAAAATCAGACTAGCACATTCTAAAGTTCTAATTCAATAATATTAGAATTTTTGAAAAGATTGATTAGTTTCATGTTTTATGTTTCTTTTGTTAGACGATTTTTTATCGCGATATTTTAACCAAAGTGTACCAAGAACACCTGTATTAAAATCATTTAACTGCAGTAAAGTGGTAAATTTAAGTAAAAGAAAGAGAGCTGTACTGCTCTTATGACACTTAATCATCATAAGATCATATCGGACCAGGTACTGCAATGTAGTATCAACACCCAATGTCTTTATTTTTAGATGGGAAAAAAGAGCACATGACGGCAGCGAGGGCTAATGAGCTGGCGAAAGTGGGCTGACATAAAAAAATTTTATCCGCTACTTTTCTGGGACAACCTGCATATTATCGCTGGGTCTCTCGGGGTGGCGGGGACTGAGGGTTTATCTAACTGACAGTATAAGCTAAATAAACACCTATGCACAATGAAACTGGTTGACACTCCAATTTGTCGTGGGTGTAACGAAGCAGACAGAACGATGAAGCCAGCGTGTGCTTTGCAACTAACTACTACTAATGCCAAGAAGAACATTTATGTTGGGAAACTTCTGGTCTGACATAGCCAGTATTAGTAAGAGATCTCTTTCTAAAATACTTGAATTTGTCTTAAGTTTGGGATGGTTCTAGAAATAGAAGGGAAGGTGGGCTAATACCAAAATTGGAAATAGCATAATAGACTCGATATGTGACCTGAGTACATGCAAACTTTGAATTGCCTTCCACATGCAATCGCGAATTAAATAAAACTCAGACTCATTGGTTCTAGAACATTTTGCTACAAGGATATTTTGCTACTACTTCTACTTTGTTACTACAAACAACATTAAAAGCAACAACTAACGATAAATAAAAAATTAATTTAAAAATACTAATGGCAGAAAGGACGGATACAGTTTAATGCTTAAAGAGATGCTTGGGTGGAGCTCGAGTAGAGCGGGAACTTTATTCTAACCGTCCTCCCTCGGCAAGCAATGTCAAACCATTGAGGTAATCTACCTTAAAAACTCTTCATAAAAAGTAGTGATCAGCCAAAACCCACTGTAAGCTGTGGTGCTACTGTAATGTAATAAAAAAAATTGTAGAAAACATAATGGAAAATTTATGTAAATACGTATTACATCTTAAATTATTCACAAGCTATACAGTACAATTTTAGTAACAATTCAGAAGTGGTAAGAAAATGTCTGATAGCAAAGTGAATGTAGTAGTATAATGTCCAGGAACGAAATGTCCATTAATAAAGTAATATCCAATCACCGTTTATATGAACTAACTAAAACCAGAAGCAAAGTCCAAAGAGAAATAGCTTGTCGGATTATTTCTATCTTTTAATATTTTATCTTATTTTGAAAATTTAATATATGTTTTCATAACCAATTACGATTAGAAGTAAGCGTTTTATTTATTTTGTAAATTATTTTTAAGTTGTTTTGTTTGTAATGTTTATTATTTATTTGTAAACGTGCTGTACATAAGATTTTAATTGAAAATAATGTTGTATTGGTAACCGTGCTGGATGGATTGAAGTGAGAGAGGGGCTTCAGGCCAAGGTGGCTAATGCAGCCGGTTGTAAAATTGAGTCTGCTGCAAATTAATTTAATTTTTCGATAAGTTTGATGAGAAAGTGATTTTATTTTAATTAAAGTTGTTTTATTAAAGAGCAAGTGCTAAATAAAATGATAGATAAGAAAATTGTAATTTTGAAAATTTTAGTTATTTGTTGAAAAATTTGCTACAAAATTTGCTTGACCGGGGAAGACAGCTGCAAAATGCACGTGCAAGTTATGCGACGCTACACAAGGTAAAGGTTGAACATTACCATTTTATTACACTTTTGAAATTAAAAATTTAGAACGACAAATTTTATACGATTAAAGATATTTAAAAATTAATAAATAAAATAAAAAATTTTGAAGTCTCATGTTGGAAATAATAATGGATGCTTACCCAAGCGAGATGTTTTTGGATTAAGTAAAATTTTACAAATGTTAATAGCTGGGGGCATTGCAATATGTACTGTCGTATATCCAGAAAAATCCAGAAACAAATTTAAAAAAAAGGCATGTCGATGCAAATAAAATGTAATAGCGTTCAAAAATTTATCTGATGCCACAGATTTCTAATCAAGCAGCAGGCGCTTGTTCTACATAATTTTGGAAACGACGTCAAAGAGTGCTCCTTTATAAGAAAATTTAAATTTTTATTTGTGTGAAAATTGTAGAAAGGAATTGTTGTAGTTTTAAGATGGTCTTTATTGAAATAAAACAAAAAGTGTGCAGTGTTTGTCGTAAGTTCGCGCTCTTGTAAATAATTAGGTAGAGATTGGAAAGAAACAATAGAAAATTTTGATAGAAAAGTCCCTCTTGACCACGACCATCGTAAAAACTGGTTGAGCGTTTTAGGCTATCGACGCTTTTAGTGTGAATTTGAATTGTGACGACGACTATCGTTGAATTGGTTGTCTGGACCGACCACTAAAAAAGTTGATTAAAGAGGAAGCTGGGCATTTGAGCCGTGGAGAGAAAGCGGCATACAATCTATCTCAAGGTAATAAGAATTACAATTAAAATTTTAACGATACTATTTGGAGTTAATTGGAGAAACTCCAATGTTGTGCGTTGCAAATCTGGAGAGCCGCACTTGGTCGAAAGGCCTTCAATTTTAATTTTTGTTCGTGACGAACTCAATAAAGTTAATTTTTATAAATGACCAACAATTTAGCAAAAACCATCAGTGGCATATTAAGATTTATTTAATTTATAACTTAAGGTGTATTATTATTTTTGTAAATTTGATTATTCCTTTAGTTTGTTAATTTTAATTTTAAATTTAGTACTATAATGTTGTTTTGCTATCTGCAAATAATAGCACCGTTTGATGACGAAATTATTGTAATAATTGTCGTTTTATATTTGAAAAATTTGTGGCGAATATTTATTTTAAATTATATGAATTTACGAGTCTTATGCTCTCTTTTTTGAATACACTTTTTATTTAACATTGAAGTCTAAGTTGGGTGAGGACAATACATATATTTAAGAAAAGTATTATTAATGATTAGTAAGTATATCATGAACAAAAAACTTAAAATCTTTAAGTTTAAATACGAGATCTTCCGATTACATTTATTACAAAGGATCAAACGTCAAAGAAATGTTTTGTAGTTTTTATTATACAGTTTTTCCAGGAATCTATCCTATTTATCCTAGTAGATTCACCTTTACGTCGAGCATTCAACACCATATACTCAGTTAACTGAAAATTTTTATACCTTTATTAATTAGATTGAAATAATTTTTACTTTATTTATACCTTTTTGTGAGAAAATGTAGCATTTGCTAAAATTATGTCAATGGTTTTGATATGTTGGAATTTTGATTTCTTTAAAGATGACTATTTCAAAACGTATTAAGAAAATATAAGTACTGCGCCAAACTTTAAATTGTTTTTTTCAGTTTTCAAAATTTTTTTTTGGTATTGAATACCCTTATTCTATAATTTTGTTTATTAGGATGACTAGAATCTTGTAATCATTGCTTAAGCCTAACAAAGTTTGGCTGACAAATTTTTGTCTGGCAATGGATTAAATTACTTAAATTGTATTTTGTTTCATTATTAAAATATAAAAATTAAATTTTTAATTTATGTTAATAAATTAAAACTTATAAGTTTCTCCTGAATATGTGTAAAAAAAATTAATATGAATAATTTTTAATTTGAAAAGTTTATCGAACATTTCGAGCAATATTGATGAATCTTTTAAATAAAATAAATTACTTAATACTTGGAGAAACAAACTTTAAGTATAAACCAAAATGTCCTTAAAGATGTACAAGAAAGTTTGAAGATCATTTTGATGATTTGCAAAGCTCGATTCATGGTAATGTTTTTGAGGTGCAGCTATATTAAATTGAACAATTTTAAGAAAAAATACGCTGGGATTTAATTTCTTAGTTTAATATTACCTACCTATTCGCTCAGAGGCGTAGATTTACAATCTAAAGAATTGAATGTTGTACTTGATTAATTGTTCAAGTTTTGATTGCACTTAAAACGATTTCTTGCAATAATAATTATTGAAATAACTTTACAAATTTTTGTAAGATTATAATTCATTCCTAACAAAGTTTAACAAACTTGCGCAATCATCAACGCACACCCACGATTCCATTTGTTTCCAAATGAGAAAGCATTATAATCTTAGCAGACACTGTTTATTATCGTACTTTATGCGGGCTTTCTTTGATTCTATTCCATTTAACTTTACACCATGTTCTTAATAACTCGATTATCTATGATCACTCTAATTTAATCTTAGTAAATGATTTCTATTCATCACTTTTGCTTATAATTTCAAATTTAAAACGAAAAATCAAATAACGTCACATTTTCTTTGTTATTTTTGTCAAGCAGGTATATTTAATATAAAATTTCCAGATTTAAACACAGCACGCTTTTATATTATCAAGGAGCAGAAAAGCAAATTAGAAATCTCGCATTATAAAAATATATATTCTTTCACAGTTAAAGTTTCTTTGTGTTGTTATAATTTTTTTCTTTTAAATTTAAAATTAATGCTCCGACATTTTTCATTTTGTTAAGTAAAAATATCTTTTATTCTAAAAATTTTTAAAACGCAAAAGTGTAATGGGATAATATGTGAATACGAGTGCCGTTAAGGTGTGCCTGAACATTTCCTTCGGAAGCGTCGTGACGCTAAGTATGAGTTACGACGTCAGAGCTATGGTAAGACGCCGGCTTAGCAAAGGATATTATAACAAGTAAGATGTCTTGGCCCAGGACGTATAAACAATGCCCCACCTCGAAGGATTACACTGTCAACACGTAATAGATAAATGGACAATAATTATTATGAATTGCCATTTCTAACAACAGTATTTATTGTATCTGCTGACGACGCTCATAGAAATTAAGATCGAAAAAATGCCAGCTTAAAGAGAATGACATTTGTAATTATTGTATCGTTCATCATTTATAACAAAACAGAAATTAATGAAATTGATATGAAAATTGTTAAGACAGGTACTCAATTAATCTTTTTATTGACGGATATTTAATTAATGTGACAACTACGCTATTCATTAGATATGAGGGGAGATTTTCATATAATTTAAAAACCATATTTTACATTTTCACTTATGGAAACCTCCAGTAACCACTTGCATTTTTGCATTGCTGTCTTTACATATTTTTAATTATAAACAATCGTAAATTAAAATAGGTAGTGTACGAATTTATAAGGCTATAATGCAATAATTTTCGTATCCGACTTCGCCTAGTTCTAATATTCCTATCTCACGCAATATATCTTTAATAATATCTAAGATCAAATTAGACAAACACCTATAACTTCTTCCACGGAATGAAATTAAATATAAAAGTTATTGCGTTCATCTAGAACTTCAGAGCAGAAAATTCCAAAAATCGATTGTGGTAACTAACTATACGGCAAAATTAAAAGCTAATGTTGTAAACAACCGCACTCAATTGCCCAAGTCCGTGTGACAGTCGTGAGGTCTAAATATCTAAAATACTCTTCTCTAACTTAATCGTTCGGAATCGCCGTTAAATTGTACGTTCTCCATACTCAACTTTAGAGCTGAGAAAAGTTATTTGGAAGAGAAGAGAAATTATATGGTATAATTAATTAACTAAAATAAAAATTAATTGTAATTATTTTATTAAAATACCTAGTTCATTTTAATATAAAAAAATTATTTTCAAACTTTATGGTATAATAAATTATCAATTACGTAATATAAGGATTACTGTTAGTCCGGTCAATCTAGACATTCGAAGGTACAATAATTCCCAAAAAGCTAAAAATTGGTAAAATTGTTCAAAACATAATTACAAATGAAATTTAAAAAGTCCTCATCGATCCGGTACGTGGAAAAAAATTTATTCGAGGTTAAAGATAAAAGAAATTGGTTTTTTGCGATTTTTAGCAAAACGGTAAGTTTTATTATAAAATTATCTCAGACAAAAATTGTAGATCATCTAATTATCTATAAAAAATATATTAATACTTTTTTTCCTAAGAAATAAGTTTATGAATGTTATCACGTTTATGCAATCGTTTCTGTTGGTCTTTCGCATCACAAAAAAAAATTAAAAAAGAGTGTTGATGAAAAGTTCAGTGCCGGCTACAGACAATATTCTCGTAAAAACAATGAAGACAACGTCCAGGACAATGACAGGTTTGACGACAATGTTAATTCGAATGGCGATGACGATGAACTAGATTGCTTTCAGGCAGAAGATGATATGGAACAAAGTTTCGTTAACTGACTTGTCTGCTGTTCTTAGTTTCAGATACAAATAAAGTAGATCATGTTTCAATTATCTCATAATTGTATCAATTTTTCTTATTCCAGATTTTAAAACAAATTCTGTTTTTTTTTCGTATTTATACTCTTTTTTCTCTTAATTTTAAGTGAACTTTTAAACAAGTTATAATTTTGGTTTTCACCATGTGAAAGAGCATCTCAAACTCAATTCGAATCGGCAAAAAACTGGGAAATGAGTTTTTAACACCTAAGATCCCTTTTTTCGTAGACCAAGTCACATATATTGAATATAATTGAATATAATATAATTAATATAATATAATAATTAAAATATTTTTACTTATATTACAGCTTCAGTGATGTATGTATTGTGGTGTTTCAAAATAGTTTGCACCCACCCTATACATTTTGTTAGAAAATTTTACTTAATCATTCGAAATTGTAAGATTAAAAATTAGAAAGGTGGAGGCAAATGACACCAAGTTGAAGGTTTTTTGCCACGAGTCGCCGCAAGAGTAGGCGGTGCGACTTTGACTCGTTAATTTTGACTCAGTGAAATTGATTTTTGGAACTTTGTCATTTATAAGTTGTGAGTAGTATTTTGAATTTGATTTGAATAAAGTGATTTTTGTGCGATTGCATTACTGTGTATTTTTGATATTTGGAATTGGTTTGAATATTTTTTTTTAAGCTGCTACCGAGCGGTAGTAAGGCGATTTAGTTTGATTGATTTGGAAAGAGAATAGTTCGAATTTAACTTTCGATTTGGATTGTATTGGAAATTGGAAAAATTAAAATTACATTTGTAGGAACGAACGGTGCCATTGATAAGCAGTTGATTTGGATAACGGTAAAACCAAAACTTCGATCCCTTGCAAGAATTGGACATTGAATTTAAAATAAGGAAGAAAATTTTATTTTGTTTTAGAAGACGCTAAAACCTTTTGATCCTGAAGAATTCCCAATTGCTCCCGCACACCAGGGTTAACCCAAGGCAATAAAGAGATTATAGATTTTCCACGGAGAGTCCACAGCAGTATATACTACGTGGCGTACTTATGCATATGATGACGATTACAACTTTTCCAACTTTTTGAATCGTTATATCTCAGAAACTGTGGCTCTTAGGAAAAAAGTATTCATTCATTTTTTATAGATAATTATATAATCTACAATTTTTGTCTGAACTGATTTTATGATAAAATTTACCGTTTTGCAGAAAATCACGAAAAACCAATTTTTTGTACTAATTTGACCGGACTATATTATTGTAAGCCACAACGTCAACGTTATTAATTATCAATAATTTACTTTTATTTATTAATATAATTTATATTATTTATAAATAAGATTAAGAAAAAATAATCTTCTGGAGAAAAAATTTTTATTATTTGTAGCTAACGGGTTCATGTACTACACATCAAAATCAGAATTTTAAGAGCAAGACAAGAATATAAAAATAAATATATAATATTATGAAGAGTAGCTCGATAACCAGACCCACAAATTTAAAAACTTTTAAAAGTAATTATGGTAGTTTATGGCGTAAATTACAAATATAAATATTTAAAATCGCTAAAATACCCAGTACTCAAAAATTACCGATCTAGAGGAACCCAGATCTCTGTGTACAACAACAAAAAATTAAAAATATCTCGATGTACCTAAAACTCGAAAATTACAGATGTAGAAAAACACAATTCTTGGTTTTAAGTTAAATTCTGCTATAATTAACAAAATCTTGCTTTAAATAAATTTATTATATGTTTTTGACTGTACCACTAGAAAGACTCAACTGTAGGCGGCTCCGCCCTTTAAACTAAGTGCAGAACTCATTTATGCAAATCTTTCCAACTCTACAAAAATTTTTATTGCGTCTATAAAAACCTATGAGCCCGATTATACTGTAATCGTGTAAATCACTTATAAGTTAATGTAGATATCTAACACCAGTTATGTTCACAACAGATTACTAAACCAAATAATAATTTATTATAAATTTTAAAATATCTTTTAAAATACTACCTGTCAAAGTAATAATTTAAACAGACACCCCAATTATAAAAAACAAATCTTTGTTGTCTGCAAGTGCTGCACTAATCTAATGTATCAACCCCATAAAATAATGTTTCTAACTATATCAAATTCTTCAAAGTTTCTTAATTTTATAAGTTTCGAGTAATGTGAGTTTGTTGAAAACAAATTCTTGTTTATTACCTTGATATAATAATTTTGCTTTTTCTTCATCTTTAAAACAATCTTTGCTCATTATTTGTTCAATTTTGTTCTTTATGTCGTTTCGTTGCTTAATGCTTCGTTCACATGATGCTTGATTCGGCGAATATTGTCTTTCTCATAATGTGCGTTTGTAAAGGTTTGCACGCAAACACATTTTCTGCATGTTCTGTTAAACACATTTAAAATTATTACACTCGTGGAATCTCTCGATGTGTAGATAAAGCATAATACAAATTTTAGAGTTTAAATCTTTTGCATTGATTAATGTACTGATGATTTTATCTGTTGTTTTGTATCAAAAAGATGTACTTTTTAAAAAATTTAATTACTTTGTTGTTATGGTGTTCGTGGTATTTTATCTAGCAATATATGTATAAGTTAGGTAAATGTGTTTTATGAAGAACGCAGAACTGAGTTGATGATTGCTACCATCAACTATTAAAAGCAGAGTTACAGACATTCCCCAATCCAGCTTAATCAACTGTGGGGTCTAAATGCTGAAACCTTTCTTGACAAAGAAAGAGGCTGATGGTGTAGAAGTGGACTAAAAAAGCTAAAGAAGAAGAAAAGTTGAATATTTTGTTCAGTTTCAAAAACTAGCATTTTTAGGTTTATTTTATAAATCAAGTTCATTTTATCATTAGAACTTCCTTCTCTGATGAACTTCATGATTAGATTCATTTTGTTATGAAAAATTGTTAAACTGTTTAATTATAATTATCGCCACTTCAAAATCCGTGAATATCGTCTATATTGCAATGTCTTCAGCTATTCAAATTTGTAAAATTCTTATTTAATCCAAAAATATTCTTCGCTAGAGAGCATACATTATTAATTTAAGCAATGAGACTCTTCAATTGTTTTTATTTTAAATCAAATAGTAAATTTTTGTGTCGTACATTTTATGTTACCTTATGGCCCCGGGCTTACACGTACGACCCACATATGCTTGCCGGTCTAACAAATTTGTTGCGACGTACTTTCATGCAACGACCAAAAATTATAACAAAATCTTCAAATTTTTAATTAATTATTACTTGCATTTTAATAAACAAAAACAACCCTTAACTCAATTTAAACTACTTTTTATTTTAAACACTCAAAATCAAAATTATAACTTATCATAGCGGGAATAACACTTCTTCGCTCGCCAACGCATACGGCGTCTGTTAGACTTGCTGAACATATTCCACTTATTTCTATTGCCAACCTTAAATTTTCAAACTTAACTCCATGTACAGTGCATTTACAAATAAATAATTTACATTTACAAACAAAACAAACTTCAAAATAATTTACAAAATAAATATAATATGATTCTTACGTTTCAAAACACGACATTTTACCCCCTTAATTTTTATGAGTAAACTCAAAGTGTTTACGATTAAAAGTTACAAAGTTGTAGTGCTTTGATATATAAAATTTTTAATACTTTCTAAAATAAACAATAATTACACAAATAAAATCAAATTTTCTTATAATACAATCGTTATAATCAAAATAAAATAATTCTTCCCTTGTTAAATATGTCTTCAAATTAAATCTCCTAATCAACTTTTTAAATTAACTTAAAATAACTTTAAATTCTTCCCCGAACCATTAAATTTTGTTCTCCTTGATCTTAAATTTTCTGTCTTATTATTTACTTTAAATTTTGTTTTTACTTTAATTTTAACATTTTCATTTTGTTGTCCAAGTCCTACTTTTTTTGTTGCAAGCATTAATTTCTAAGCTTTTAATTTTCAAATTTTTCCCTATATTTTCCATTCTTCCCAATGCAGCGTTTTAAATTTTTCATTATCTTCAATAAATTTTCTGGAGTAAACAATCTAATAATTCCAAACTTTTCTTCCTTCTTATTAATCATTTTATTAATTTTTATTTTTTTAACCCTATTCGTCTTTTTTAAAACTTTTCCATCATTTGCGCACTCTTCACTGTTCATCATGGAATTTGATTTTATTATTTTTCCATTATCTGCATTATAAGCTCCTGTTCTACTTTTTCATTTATTCGACTCATCCTCTTGTTATTTTTTATTGCTGTGTCTATTTTGTTATTTAATTTTTCATGATTTGTGTTTAACTTTTCATTTATTCGACTCATAAATTTGTTCATTTTTTCGTCTCATTTTATTTGTAGCATTTTATACGTGCTTGACGTCTCAGTTTTACCCCTTCGCTCCGTTCCCATTTTTACGTTTTTGTTTTTAAAATTTTCTTTACAATCTTATTTTTAGGGTAAAATTTCTCAGGGTCTAAAAGTAGGTTGCTTTTTTCGAGCTCCACGTTGTCTGCGCCATTTAATGCAATGTGTTCAGCTATTCAAATTTGTAAAATTCTTATTTAATCCAAAAATATTCTTCGCTAGAAGACATCCATTATTAATTTAAGCAATGAGACTCTTCAATTATTTTAATTTTCTTAATTTTATTGTTTTAAATTTTTAAATGTAAATTTTATTTATTCTTGTTAATTTTGTTTAAATTTGCTTTCAAATGTGTTGAATAAATTCGTTGCTAAGCTGAAAGTTTTCGTTACCTCATGTGGTATCGCTCCGCCGGCTGTTGACACCTGAAATTCGTTGTGGTATTTCAACATATAACCAAAAACTTCTAAAAATCCAAATTTTCTATCAATCACTTGCACTAATTAATTAATCAACTTAATCTTTACTTTTTAATCACTTTTTATTACAATTATCTAAATCAAAATTATCATAGCGGGGAATAAACACTCCCACCCCTCGCTAACGCACCCGGCGTCGACCCTTACTTTGCTGAAAATATTCTCCCACTTATTTCTATTGCCAACCTTATTTACAACTAAAATCTTATGTACAGTACATTTACAAAATAAATAAAATATGATTCTTACGTTTCAAAATACGACATTTTATCTTAACCACCATACACTTTAGTGTTATTATTGGTATTTTGTGTATTTTTGTTTCTATTGGGTCTGGAGAGACAGCGAGAAAGAATAAAATTAGAGAATGCATTTAGAGATTATTGTTCATCAAGTAAAATATTTGCTATTAAATTTAAAATACATTTAGGAAACCAGGTTTTTTCAAAATTTATATTTAGAACAAATTTGGCAGTTTTTTGAGTTTGAGAATTGCAAAACAAAACTACTAGTCTGATCGACAGTCAAATAATAAATATAACTTCTGCCAAGAAGTGTTTTTCTTAATCCTATTTACCACATACCTGCAGTAGTTAATCTTATCATTTAATATAATATTTATATTATGGCTACTATATTTTGATACGAAATATTACGATGCATTAGTAATATGCATGTGAATGTTTTAATTAATAACACGATGAAAATATTTATAACAGGAAAGCTTGAATAATTTATATGTCAAATTAATTGAATATTTCAATTATTGAATTAAAATTATTATTTAAATTCAATTTTTGATTTAAAAAAAACGTAAGTTATGCAATATATTCCATTAATTTAACATGTATAAATTACTAAAACTGTTCTATTATAAACGTAATATTATTTAGTATATTATCTGTATATTATTACTACTAGGTACTAATTGCTTAAAATATTATATTAGTACACATATGTAGATGGTAATTGCAGCCATTATGTTTTAATAAGTGAATAAATTGAAACTTGATTGATATGCAACTTGATTAATTGGAAACTATTGATTAGGAACTTTATTCATGTTCGATTCAATCGATGTGCAATTCGATTGGTGCTGTAGAGCTCGATTGATGTGCAACTCGATTAGTGTCGAATTCGATTTATTTCCATTGCCAATCACATAATAAATAAAATAGTAATGATTTTTATACATTTTTTAATATATAAAATAATTTATCAATCTGATCTTTCGATTCAATCCGATTAGAATATGTCCGTCGCTCCGGTTTTGTGTTTATATTTAATTTGGTAACGCTGTAACCTGTCACCTTAATTAAAGTTTCTGATTAGTTCTTTATGTATAATGTACTTACCAATCTGCAAGAAACATATTCTAAAATAACTTTAATTTTTGAGTACCTACTAGTTAGTTAAGACGAATGGCAAGACTTAAACGATAATAAGTTATCCAAGTTTTTACATTACAATTACATTTTAATATAATTACCGCACATTTAGGGAGAAATATGCAGGATTATTCTTGCGGATTATTCGGAAGTGCAAGTCGAGGAAATACAAAAATTATAAATTAGTAAATTAATAAATACTGTTTTGCCACTGTTTTGTGATTTTGTAAAATGTCAATTCAACATTGACTACATTTTGATTGTTAGAATATAAATAAACCGACTAATGATATATCACACAATGGAAATTTCTTAGAGATTATTATAACTGCATAGAGAACAATAAGCTAGATTTCTATTGCAATTTCTACGTTTTACTTTTACTTTATTAATATTTTTTATTAACATCGTCAGCTTAATTTTAGAATCATTTGTCTTCTAATATTTTCTATGATGTACTGCACTTCTCTTGCTTCTGGTATTTTAAATCGGATCGTTATTTAAGTCCTCGTGTACATAGTACGGAAATGTTTTATTCGAACTGCTCTAAGAAATGTGACCTAATATGCAGAGTTTACAACTTTTTATTACAATTTTGATTTTAAAATATAGCTCAATCAATAATGAATTGCCAAAAACCACATAATAATATTTAAGATCTGTGGTGAGAGACCACACAAAATTCAACCAGTTGACCAACAATTAACCATCACGAAAAGAAAAAATGAAGAAAGGACTATGTAACCCAGATAATTAACTACGGATATATCTGAAAAAGTCGAAATATTAAAATTATAATATAAAAATAAAATAAAAAATATAAAAATATAATAAACTAAGATTCCAATCATAGTCAACCAGAAAAACAACATCTTGGGTCGAATTGCTTGTGCAAAATTGCTAGCAATTGCTAGCATTTATTCATCAAACTTGCCCAAACAAAGTTATTAATATCCGAAATATAAGCTATGCAATTATAAATTTTTACAGTCTGTTACTATCTCAAACTGTTAAATTCAATATAGTCAATTTTTTAATCCCTGGTTAACCCTAACCAATTGATCAATAGATAAGTGGTTTAAATATTAATCATATCAAATTTTTTAGCACAAATCAAAAATGCACAAAACACTTTTTCAAAACTAAAATGTTTAAGTTATCACAATACACCGTATGTATATTATCGCAAACGTTTTCTCCATACTATGGAATCATCAGGCGATGAACTACAAAGAGAAACAAGAAAATTCCGTATTTATCGACAAAATTGCAAGAGAAAAGAGAAAGGGTAAGAAAGGGGTAATTTTAAAAAATTGTATAATTTTGTGTGAAATTTACTAGAGGGTAGGGATATATTTAATTTAAAAGAGAAATAATGTAAGTAGATGTAAGGTAAGTTGGAAGATTTATATTGTGTTAACTAAACATTTTAGTTCTAAAAAGTGTTTATGCATTTTTTGGTTTATTCTAAAAAATTTGATATGAATAATATTGAGATATTTCGCAATTTTGTGAAATTACTGTTTCTTTACCTACACCTTGTTCATTATTTTTAGAATTTCTATGAAAACGGTTGGTTTCCCAAAATAATTTATTTTACCAAAGTTGTAGCCCGTTAAACTTCCTAACCGGTTTAGGCCATCAGTTTTTTTCTAAGACAATTCGTTTAAGAGATACAGGGTTTCCAAGAAAGGTAAAAACAATAAAATCTGAATATTTTTAATATTCTTTCTCTTAATTTAATTTTCTTCTGATTGAAACAATATAGAGCAATATCGCCTTAGTTACAATATGTCATAACACACTAATATTTCCCAAGGGAAATATGAAACGTCATATCATATTGTCCCTAGGGAAATATGAAACGTCATTTTAAAGTATACTTTGAGCACGGTGATTGGACAATCAAACATACAAAACAATATACTAAAGCCATCCCTGTTAAAAAGTGACATTTAAGTGACGTTTAAAATAAAAAATGTGCCTACTTATTTTTATATTTTAAAAACCAACCTAACTTTTTCTGAATTATTGTGCGCGCATTTTGCGCGCTATTGATCTAGAATTTTGCATAAGGCTTCCTTCGACAAATTGCTAGCGGGGGTTGAGAACGAGCAAAGGGGGGTAAATTTTTTGCTCAGTTTTTCGATATCTAGCGCCGTTTTGGAGTTATTGCAAATTCAAAATCTCAAATTTAATTATTGATGAAATATTGATATATTTAATAATATATTTTTCAATCAGAAGAAAACTATTGATTACAACACGGGAAATATGAATACATTTCCCTTGGTTGTCTATACATCTCTCGGGCTTTGCCCTCGAGATGTAACTAGCCAACCTCGGGAAATATACTATTCATATTACCCTAGTTGTAATAATAGCTATTATATCTCGAAATTCGTTGATTCTAGACGTAAGGGGTTATAACCTAATTTATAGATAAGCAAATGATGTTTAAAAGAGTTTTAATCTATTAAGCCTCAAAAATCGATAATATCAGAGCTATGGCCGTTTGAAATCAGAAATTCAAAAATTTGCATTCAAGAATTTGGACTTGACAAAAATTTTATTTGAGAATTTGTTTTAGGAAAGTGTCTTTTATCGCCACCTTAAAGGTTTTTCCACGGTCACGGAGACACCCTGTATATGGGGGAGAGGGGTATTATTTATTAAAAATGTTTAGTAGAGTTATTTAAGTCAGATTGAGATAAATATTTTAATTTATTAATTTCCATAGCTTCTAACAATTTCAGTTATTTACTTTGTCGTTCTAAATGTAAAATTTCATACACTGCAGAAGAATTTCCTCACAATATTATCGACATTTTTACTACGTTTGAAGCGCCATGTATTTGCGTTCTAACAACGGCAGGAAATTTTGCAATAAAGTTGTTGTAGAACTCACTTAATTATGGCCCGAGTTAAAATTAGTGGATGGGAAACCTCGGCATAGCCAAAACTAAAGCTCCATTGAAAGAGCAAATTAGGCCACAGAAAATATGTTTTTCTAATTGTGTTTCAAAAAGTGTCACTTTTTGACACTCAAAAGTGTGTGGAAAAGTACTACTTTTCCACCCTAGTGCGGAAAAGTAATACTTTTCCGCACACTTGTGAAAAGTGTGTGGGAAAGAAAGAAAAAGTTCTAATCTACTTTATGTATAATATACATTAGCGGTTACATTAGAACAATTATTAAAAGGGTTAACTGCGCCCGGATCAGTTTTCGACGTGGACACTCCAAAATTAACATCACCGCCACCTAAAATTTTAATAGCAACTTGTAGTTTGTTTTGCACAGAGTGCTCAAGGTACCCCTCTTGTACCACGTTTTAAATTGCAGGTACGTCTTATTATATTTTCCTTTGGATTTCTGTGAAATTAGAGCTTCAACCGCCAACGCCGTAGATTCCTAAACATGCGAACACTCCGACATATCTGACATATTTGCTAGTATTCTAAAAACACAAATTGTATAACCATAAAAAAAACGTGGTCACTTACCTGTTCACGTTGTAATGGCTACTATCTATGACCTACCTACTGTCTATAATGGGCTACCAACCGCAAAATACAAAAATTTTATAGTATAAACGCCTACTATCTTTTTTCTTGAGAAATGAGAAATGTTATTGGTTCTTTTTAAAACATAATTAGAAAAAATATTGTTCGATACTCGTGGAAAACTACTTTTTCTATTCTCGGCTTCGGTTTACGATTTCGGCCTTCGGCCTCGATCGTCAACCTCCGCCTTGAATGGAAAAATGTTAGTTTTTCTAACTTGTATCGAAAATATCTATTATTTTATTATTAATTATCTTAAAACTTTTAGGTAGCTTTTGGGTTTGGTGTAGTATTTTCGTTATTTTTACATGCTTACCAAAATGATGTTTGACTACAATAAGTAAAAATCCTCAATTGCGTTACTGGAATCTTGCATACATTACTTTTGTCTAACCGCAGAGAACAAGATCTCAATTAATTACATTACAGTAACTATTTGACTTTTGACGACGAAGAGATTTTTTTCTGATATGAAAACATGGTAAATCTACAAATCATAGAAGTAAACATATTGGGAAACATGCCGAAACTCAGTAAATTTACTAGCAGATACTGTGAACAATAAACCGATCTGGAAGTTCAAAATTCTGTTGCAAATAAAATTCAACTTCAGCAAATAAAAGAAAATTCACAGTGGGAATCGCTAAAAACAGCGAAATTGCTATGCAATTAATTCAACGCAATTTCAGTTTGTTCCTGAGTAAAATTGCTTTTGAGACCGGAATTGCAATAAATCAGAATCTTATACTGAATTTTTAAAAGATTCAAGTGCTGGCTGAAGAATACAAAAACTATGTTTGGAAAAACAGGTAATTCGGTACATTGCTAATGATAGCTAGAACAACTATTCGAAAAACAAGAAAATTTTCTCAGTTTAACAGTTGGAAAATATAACAGAAAATTATGTAGAAATGTGTTGGTTTCAATTATTTTACAGGATCATTTAATCTTTCTTGGGCTGAATGCATTGACTTATTTTTCGTTCACTATGTGAATAGATAAAAAGAAATTCGATTGCTTTAGCAAGCTTGGAATAAATTGAATTTTTAAGTTTTGTGATGCTACTAGATAAGTACATAAATGATATTACTAAAATCAAATATTGTTACGTTTATATTTTTATGATTATAATACACAATTGGTGACAAAACAATTCTAATAATAAATATTGCTTTCTATTATTTTTTTGCTTGTAGAAAGTTATTCTTATAAGTTTCAAAAGTTGCAGCAGGTTTTTCATTAAATCACATTTTTTCAATTCACAACAATTAAAAAATTTTTCATATTCCTAACTCCCCAATATCATAAATTTTTCTAGAAACTTAACGAGAGCTTTACGAAAGAAACTAAACATTCCTAAGTGCTAAAGAAAATCCCACACTTTTACCCTACTAAATAAAGTAACAAATGTCGTGGAATACATAACACAAATATCCTTATTTTTCCTTTCCATCATAATTCAGGATTACATCGTAAGCATCCTATTTATTGCGTGAAAATTGTAATGTCACACAGATGGTTGACCTTAAACTCCAAAATTGATATTTTCTATGGCCAATAAAGAAGAACCTTATTAAGACATTGCGCCACTTATGATACATAATAAAAGACTAAAATTTAAAGAAGTTGTTAACATTTTATAAATAAATCAAAACATTTCAGCAGCGAATTTAACATATTCACCCCGACATTTTTACAAGGATGAACAACCCTATTTGAATTTTAAAACACTCTCGGTTCGTTCACTTGATTACAGAAGAGATTACAATATTTATTTCTGGTTTGTAGCTACTTGTTATAACGATAGAACAATGATAAAATGCGATAAAACACAGATTTATATGCAACTATTTATACGTGCAATTTCGAAGTTTATTTTTTCTGGCCAATAAATCCGCAACTTTTCTTTCGCTTACCAAATATTTTAGTATCATGAAGGTATTGAGGTATTTTGTCTGTATTTCACAGATTGAGACAATAATTGAAATTGCAGAGTAGCGAATCGGACCGGAAATGACTAGTGGAACAGAATCAATTGAACTTCAACGTCACAGTCTACTACGTGTAAACTTTAATAGAATCACAATACAGGAAATTAAAATATACATACATCAAAATAGGCCATTTGTATCCAATTTAGTAGTTTGTAAATCAAATAAAGGCTGAAGTATGTTCTTTTTAAATTACAATAAATTTATTCGCGGTTCGGCTAGTGAAATTTTATATCAAAATCACAATTATCAAAAATACAAATTTTTCACAATAAAAGTTTACAAAAACTTACAATTTATTTTATGATATCACATTGTTTGCATCCAAGATCTGAGAAGTATTGCTACATATTTTGATTTTCTACATACAAAAATATTTAATTATAAAGTAAAAGTTATGCTTAGTACCTATATGATTCCTATTATTGACAAACATTTTTTTTATTTATCAAGTAAATATATTGTTTAGATTAAAAAAGTGTTTGAAAATACAAACATGGTTATAGAAATATTATATTTTACTTGTAAATATTATATTAAAAGAATACATTATAATGATTATAATTATTAGGTAAGCTTAATTTTATACCGTCATATATGGATTTGGAGTTGAAAGATTTCCAAACTTTTTATTTCTCATTCTGAAACAATAGAAAATAAAAAATTAAATTTTGTTTAAATTACGTATTTTTATAGTTATTTTCTACTTAAATAAAATTAAAAATAAAATATTTTACTTTTGTACTTGGACAAATTGTAAAAAAAATGATTTGAAATATTTTCAAGTTGATACAACTCACCAAACATATTTCGATGTTTGATTAGCTTTCTACATCCAAAGTGAAACATCCTGTAACCTGGAGGACAAGTCGGAAAACGATGAACAGGTGGGAAATAAACGGGCATACTATTAACTATGATATTGCAAAATATAAACAGGATCACAACTGTTACAGCAAATCTCAAAGGAATTGACTGCATCTTGCCCAATCAAAGTTAAAAATATTTATTTGGTATACCAAATTATATTGTGCATACACCCACTGCTAATTAATTTACTGTGGCATATAAAATGTAAATATGTTTTATCGAGTTTATTTAAACAAAAATTGTTTATCAGAAACCTCAAATTGCTTTGCGGTTTGTGTTCCTGAATAAATTTATTAATAATTATTACGAACTTACAATTGATTTCGTTCCGATAAATTTGATTTCCCGTGGCTTTTTCAGGAAACATCCAAAGATATGCGGTTTGAAAAACTTATGAATAATTTATTAATTTTAAGTGTTTTAAATACAACAAATTTTATTTTAAAATTTTTATATGTTCAACATTAAAATCAAAAAATTATTTAAAAATATAATTTGCATGAGATATTTTCCAATAATTTATTGGGATTTTATTAGGTTACTGCTGACTTTAAAATTTACTACAGCAATTAAATTAATCATCTATAGTCGAATACGCACATTAATTAATAAAATAAACATATAATAGTAGGTACTACATAAAATGTATAGCATCTACCTAGGTATGTACATTAAATTCCGTTAATGTGCTGCAATTTGAATTAAATTAAAATCGAGGTAATTTTTTCAATTTTTATTTTCATTCTACTTAAAATTTTGATATACGATACTTACTATAAATAAAAATGTCTTATTAAATTTGTTTTCAAAATTTAAAATAATAGTAAACACCGTCTGCAGTTATTAATGTCGTATCTTAATTTCCAAATAAAAAAACCAATTCCTCATGAACTGAGTAAAAAAATACCTTCACTTCATTGTTCGAATTAGTTTCTAGGAGAAGAATTGAAACAGCTGCTTTCCATTTACAAGATTTTTCCTCAGGTTTCCTCTGGATTGTCTTAAGATTTCCCTTCGAAAACGCAAATGAGCAAAAGAAGTAATAATTATAATTTTTAAGTTTTTTCTAGATTTTCAAAATTTCCTCTAATATTCTAAAATTTTTCTTATATTACACATCAGATTTCCTCAACGGTTCCTCTATCAACAGTTTCCATATCTCGATTTGCGCTTTTAATAGAGCTTTGACTGTTGCGAAGTTTTTCCAGGTACTATAATTTTTTATAATTTAAATAAAAATATAAAATTCAAGCCATAATTAGATCAGTTCTGTAATAACTTTAATTAAACATTATTGGAAACCGTCAGAATTAAAATAGATAACGTGACGATCCAAATAAAGTAAAATGATTGATAAAATTATCAGCCACTTTTTCCTTAGATTTTGGTTCACAGATTGGGAGTTGAAGTGGGAAAGACAAAAATTGATCAAAATTTGCTCAGATGATTTTTAAGCCATTTTTTTTTTTTAAATTTCACTAATACATATTGATAATATCTTCTACATAATAAACAAAGTAAATTATATAATAAACAATAAGTAAATTTTGTGAATGAGGATTTCATCAAATACTCTCATTTCAAATTTGGAATTTAATGATAGAATGTCGTGTTCTTCTTCTTCTGCACGTGTTAGGTTGTACTGACCTGTTACGTCACCCCTGATCAGTCCATCTCTTTCTAGGTCTTCCAATACTACGTCTTCCAATTGGCCGATACCAATGTTTTGAAACGTAAAAAGATTATTTATTTATTTTGTAAATAATTTTTAAGTTTGTTTTGGTTGTAAATGTTAATTATTTATTTGTAAATGTATACTGTACATAAGATTTTAATTGTGAATAGTTAGGTTGGCAATAGAAATAAGTGAGAGAATAGATGTTCAGCAAAGTTAGCGAGAGACGCGGTGTGAGTTAGCTAAAGGCGGGATGAATGTTCTTTCCCCGCTAAGTTATAATTTTGATTTTTTTAATTATTTAATAAAAATAAAAGTAATTTAATTTAAGTTGAGGGTTGTTTTTGGTTAATTATTTGAGTAAAGTGTTTAAAAAAGGTGAATATTGAAAAAAATAAAAAAATTATTGAATAAAATTTGGTTAATGGAAAATACATCGCAACGAATTAGTTAGACCGGCGAGCATATGTGGGTCGCACATGCAAGCCCGATAAGATAACAACAAAATTTATGCAAGCCAGTGTTTGAAAATTTAAAAATTGAAATAAAATAAAACTAAATGAAAATTTACATTTTAATTTTAAAATATTTGAACTATTTAAGAGTCTCATGTTAAGAAAAATAATGGATGAACCCAAACTAGAAGATTTTTTTGGATAAGTAAAATTATGTATAAGAAACAAGATAATTTAAATCATTTGAATTCCTATTTTAATTTCTTTTTCGTGTGCTCTAGTCTAGTAGTGATTATTATCAAAGAACTGAATCAAAAATAATTATTTACCACCAATAATCAATTTTATCTTTAAAATGTTTTAATTGTAAAGAAATGTGTATTTGGTTTATGTATAATGTTATTTTTGTTAAATAGTAGTATATAAATTATTAGATAGTGAAATATTTTAAATTAAAAAGTTTTAAATTGAACAAGTTAATGTATTCAATTTAAAACGTTTTAATTTTTAATATATTATTAATTAATTAATTATTCACATTAATATAAATTATATATAATTATATTATTATACAAACTACGGTTCTATTCGATATCACGCCATATTCAAATTACTGTAGTATTGCTGTGTTGGTAACAAAATTATAGTTACATAAAAAATTTTGACAGATTGTGTCGGTATGGAACGGAAGTTAAACTATTCAAATTAATATAATAAACTTTACCAGCTTGTTGTTACAACAGAATATAATAAAAATTGTATAAACTACACCGAGTTGTATATGTGTAGCTTAGCAATATAATATATTTTAGCAGCACAAGCTCAAATCACAATATAAATAGTAAAGTAGTCTTAGCTATCCATAATGTAAACTATTCTTAGTATAAACTTTAAATGATCATATTATTGGTTATATTTGAAGTTAAAGTTATAAACTATTTACATTGCTTTATAAATTAATACAGTTACAGCAACTTATCAGCACTAAAATAATTGTAAACTTTCAAATATCAGCAAAATGGCAAAATAGAGGTCTATTAAGAAATCATAACCTAGTTTCAAATTTTGTTGTTTGTTCAAAAAAATTTTTAATACAAAAACAACATTTAAGCGAAGGTCCACTTCATGTTACTCTTGACTCATGATTTCCCAATAATCACTTTAAACACTTTTCGTTGGTTTATTAGTTCATTACTAAAATAATTAACCTTAAAAATGTATATGTCAAATTAAAATCTGACATAATTACTAAATAGATCAAATTCAATTTAATTATGATGCTAATTTGTAATATTAAAATTTAAAAATTGAATTTCTTGATAAATCGAATAGATATTTAAATAAAATTTTAGAGATGAAGCGACCAATTAGAGTGACGTAACGGGCAACCGGCCTAAAACCTGCAGTTGATGATCATGATGATGATACAATTTTTTGATTTAAAAAAAAATGATCTAATAGAAAATAAAATGTACGAGCACGTTTTTAACATGTGTTATGTTATAAATAAATAATCTTTGAGTAAACAAGTTAATTAAACGTTTTAATAACGTTGGACACGTCGAGAGCTCAATAAAAACATTATTATTAAAACGTTTAATTAACTTGTTTACTCAAAGATTATTTATTTATATTTCACAAGTTAAAAAATTAATTTATTAGGTGTTATGTTATAACGTAATGTTATTATCAAACTTGCACGATTACACTACCGTTCGGTAATGATTTACTTTTATCTCATTATTCAAATTTAATAATTCATTATATTACTACTATTAAATTTGGTACTGTCAGTTAACCCTCACCACTAGTTCAAAAATTACAATTACACTATAAGAAAGAAGACAATTTTAGGAGTATAATGCAACAAATATTTATTTGGATTATCCACTAGTTTTCGAAAAACCGTCGTTTTAAAAATGCGAAAAGCAGGAAGATGTAATACGATACGTTAAGCTCTTTGCTCTTATTTCTGTTGACGGTACGTGTGCTTTGATATACTCTTAATGTTTACTGTCAGTTGAGGTCGACACCCGGACGAGTTCTATGACTTCGTATTTCACTGTTGGCGAGTTCTGCCATTCTACTGAGATATTATTAAATTCGTTATGCGTTTGTCAAAATACAGGCTCGAAAGGCGCCGAAGACGTTCGGAAGGTCTGTTTTGACAAACTCAACCACGACAACTCATGCACCTGTGTTAAAACGTATATCTAAAATAAATGTAAATTTTTGATTTTTAAATTCGTAGTGAGCGTTATCTGACAGTCCCCCTAATTTTTTTAAAATCAATAACTTACGTTTAAGTGTACCAATATGTTATGGCAAAATTAAATATAAATAAAGAAACTTACATATAGCCTTTTATTTAAAAAAAAATTTGTCGGCATTCGCCAGAACTAGTAAGTTCATAACCGTTTGTGCATGGAGCCAGGATTATTCGACGACTTTGAGATTTTCTTGTAGTTAAAGTTGACTTCTCAGTTGGCTTTTCAAATTTTATTTGCATGCACAGAGCTAAACTAACGCACATTAGAATAAGAAATCCTAGAATAAAGCCCTTCATCTTAGTTTCAAAGATCACAACTGATCCAATAATATGTAAAACTAATAAATAATATTTTGAATCATAAATGTTAAAGGTTATATTTTTAAGTTATAATTGTATATTTTATCTGTTCACAGTAAAAAAAAAATTAAAAATCATATGAAGTTGATGATTACACATGTTATTTTAAGTTAAAAGAGAAAGAAAATTTATTATTATAATTTACAAACGCAATTCTAAACTTTTCTGAGTAGATAGATAGATCTACGTCATCTTCTATAGTCCTATCACCGTTGGCTTCTGAAAATTTAATTATACGTAATACGTAATTTTTTGTAACCAGTGTTAATTGTTAGATAAAATTTTTTAAGCATAATTCGAGTATAAAAATATACTTATCACTTATAATCTATCAGCACATATTTTTAATTTTTCAAACTAATTTTTCTTTTCACATGTCAAAAATCATGTCATCACGACGTGTGCAGTACGTTATAATATTCCAATCACAATGTGTATGCATGAGCACAATCAATACTGCAAACTATTTTCGGTGTAAGTATTCAATGACGATGCAAATAATTAAAATATTTTCATGTTGATATGGCTACTGTCTTCTATAATAAAGCAGTATCAATAGTTAAAAATTAGATACAAATCACGTATTATTGCTTTTATTAATAATTATATTATAAAATTTTAATTTTTTCTGTCTAGGTCAGAGACATCTGATCTAGGTGATTTCAATGCAAAAGATTTATTTTGAACCACGTACGTATTTACAATAATTAAAATTTTGATTACTCAAAGAGTAAACCTCATTGGTTCGCGTCCATGAATGCATTAACGAGGTTCCGATTAATCATAAATAAATTTATGTAACGCCCATAGTAAATTTATTGCAACATTTTATAATTGAAAAGCATAAATAAACAAATATTTTAGTAGTATATTAATTATTAACTTGTGAAATATTTAAATTTATAATAATAAATGTTATTTAAATAAATATTATTGCTTAGTTAACTTGTTCAATTAAATACTATTTTATTTACATTTATATAAATATTATAATAATATTTTTTATTAAGCTTTCAGCGATGAAAGCGATAGATTTCCTTGAAAGCTTAATAAAAATATTAACAAATATTATTGTTTAGTTAACTTGTTTAATTAAAAACTATTGAATTTAAATAAATAAATATAACTTCGCGATAAACAAATAGAACCAAATTGTAATTAATTTGTTGAATTAGATTCTTCGCAAAATATTTTTAAATTTTTACAAAAAATATTGTTGCACATGATTAATACTTATTAATACTTAAGACTTCAGATAAAAATCACAAAATCAGTACACGAAGAAAAAATTCATTAAGTTAAAAAATAAATTTTTAATTTAAATTTTAAACTACTCGAGCTTAAAAGGCCAACTTATAGATTACAATTTTTCGATTAAGGAGAATTTTTCCTAATCTACAAGATCTCATTGCAGGTATTGACCGTTGCAAGTATTAATTTACATCATTCAATTATTTTTAATATCGTAATTTTATATAATAATTATAGTTCAAATTAACACTGTTTATATTTAACTTAAAATAAATATAAATATAATCAGCAAGTCCGAAAATTGATATTACAATTTTTTTTGTTCTACATAATCATTTACGTTTGCAATTTTTGAGAAACTTTAGACTGATAGGAAGCACACAACTATAAGAGAAGGAATTTATTCTCACTACTTCCGGTTGTGAATGGATTATCGAAATTACCTTTAGTCAACTTTGTAATATAATTTTGAAAATCATTTAAAGAACGGGCATAACCTCCAATAGAAAAATTTTATATTATAAAATTTAGTTACACCAAAATGAAAGATTCGTGCCTTTTTGAAAACAGTTTTTTAAAAATAATTTAAACAATAAAAATAAATTTTTAGTTTTAATTCTAAAGTTATTATTTTCTTTCACATTTATGATAATCTCATTAATCTAGAAATATTTGGATAAATCGCCAATTAATTAAAATCTATAATATTTTGTCCAAAAACGAGGATCAGCCTGCTATGCTCTAACACACATTTATTCACAAAATAGGAATTTTATAATAAGTATTATATTTTGAAAAAGCTTGTTCACTACAATATCCTTTTCATAATTTGTGTTTCAATATTATTTTTACACTACTCTTCCATGCTATATATCAGTATTAATTGCGGTATCCTTTACCTACTATATTCAAAATATTTTTCACAACAATTAAAATATTGCGATAATAAAGGGTATACTATACTATGAATATATTTTGTAGATTAAAAACTTACAGTATTCTGGTCTGCACATTTTATCCGCAAAATAATATCCTTTAATGCATGGGAATTCGATTACTACTATTGGTTTATGTTCTGGCGGTGTTATGCGAAATGATGCAAGACTTATAGTTGATTTTAATTTTTGAGTCATTTTTTGTCTAAAATTTTTTATACTTTCCGAAGTACCCATCAACAATGTAGCGATTATAATATACCAGTAAATGTACCTTGTCACCATAATTTTCTAGTACGATATTATCAACGATAAATACAAAACACTCTACTAAGAAGAATCGTGAATAATTTCGTATATTTGCACTAAATATTGACGTTTTGATTAAAAATTGATATTAATTTAATTAAAAACATAACATTAAAACAAGATAAAGTACAAAATTATCAAAGTTACGTCATTTAATCTAATACATAGTGTTCTTAAAACATGGAGCACAACTTTTGGCATCCAATCAATGTAAAAAGTTTGACACCGTCTATAATAATTATTATTACTTAATACAAGAAACTTGCAAAACTGAAGATCGAAACGCATTGGCAGGAGCACATAGAAAAGATAGTCTCCTTCTTCATCAGCCTCTTCGAGTCCTTTATCAAGAATGGTTTCGGCATTTAGATTTACGATTTTTTAGACCTGATTGAAGAATGCCTGTAACTCTGTTTTTAATAGTTGATTGTTTATCAACTCAAAAGGACCACCGGCTTTACGTGTCCTCCGAAGCACGAAGGCCATGAAAAAGTTTAGACTCTCCCCGGATTCAAACCGGGTATCTTAGTGTCAGTAGTTATTCGGCTAACTATTAGGCTACTAAGAACTTAGAGACACTACTAAGAAGTGCGATTATATTCCGTCAGAAATTATACTAACTTTAGTTCATTCACAAGAAGAGTTGAGGACTATCTTATAAACTCTTTAAATAAGGATTGACAATTAAATCACCGTAGTAAAACCTGTACTTCATGCTCTTAAGCCTGCTAGTGTAAGCCTTGATCCAAACTGCTGATTATTGTAAGATTTTTCAATTCTAAAACTTTCGTTATTGCACGCAGAAAAGAATAAATTGGAGGTATACCTTGGAAATAATACATTGAAGCTTTTCAAATATTATATAAATAACTTTTATTTAAAAAAAGAATTATATAGTTAAACACAGAGTATTATATTTAAAAATTAGATATTTTCAAATAAATTAGGTAAAAGTTATTTACGCAACTAGTGTGAAAACATCAACATTATTACTGGAGAGTACTGTTTGTCAGTGAAGTTGAATAAAATATCTGTCAGCAAAAGTTTACAATTTCCCAGATATAATTGTTTCAACGTCTACTAAGAACTGGTGTGATCATGTAAATTTGTTAATTATATTCTGCCACAAGAACGTATTATTTTATGAACCTGAGTTAGCATTATATTATATAAACTGTTAAATATTCAATCGCAACCTTAAAGTAATGAAGCCATGCTTTATCAAGCGCGACATTTTGACTGTAACATTTTTGTATATAAGATTATCTTCACCATTAATTTTCTCAATTTTTGCAGAAATTACTATAGAGTAAAGAGCATAACAGTTTTTCTTATAGCAGTAATAATTAAGATTATAAAGAAAACCGTTAAGATAATTTGGAATTTGGGATTTATTTGGTTTTTTCTTCTAAGGAGAGTAAAATTTCTCTTTCCGCTCTGATTTCATGGAGTAAAGTGACTCTTTTCCACCCAACGAATGGGAGAAAAAATAATTTTCCCGGATTTTTACATTTTTAATAAAAATCTTTAATTTTCTGATTGCATAATATAATATAGATATTAATTATTTATGGTAATTTACGTTTATAAAACGTTAGTACGGTACCGTTTGCACAATTGTGGAGAGTAATACCAGTGGGTATATTTCCAATAGTTGAAGAAGTTCCTTGCTGTTCAAAGTTATTCTAATTAAAATTAAAATGAGGATTTTTATTTTTTATTTTGATGTAATCTTCTATATAGCCGTCAGCAACCTCAAAAGACTTCCATATTCTATGGCGCTTTAGACTTATTAAATCACCTACACTACCCATTAAAAGAGATACAGATTAGAGAAGAATGCGAGACTACTTTTCTTGTCCCGTCCCGCCCCGTCCCGCAATGCCGCCTCGTTCTGTAGATTCCGCACGTCCCGCGGGTCCTGCACGCCGTACACGGGACTCGCACAAATTTAAACTCTAAAGATAACAATAATTGGCCGTCTGTGCTAGCTAGGTGATGTAACTAAATAATGTAATTATTTTTTACTTTTTAGTGCATTTTTTTCACAGTAGTTTTTTTTAAGTCAGTTTTATTTTAATCCTTTAACGGTTCTTTACTTTTCAATGAAATTGCAGTGCATTTTCTGGATAAGGAAGTTACAAACCTTTCCTTTGTATATTATTTGATTGGTAAACAATACCAACCAAAAATGTTTTGAAAGTATTATTATATAAGAGAATAAATTTTTTATTCCCTTATTTGCATTGTAGATACTAGCAACACCAGCAACTAGCGTATCAAGTGAACGCAATTTTAGTTACGCTGGTTTAAATGTAACCGATCATCGTACTCGACTGGCTCCCGAGAAGTTAGATAATTTTTTATTTTTTCAATCAAATAAAGATTTATTTAAAATGTATGTATGATGTATTAGTGTAGTATATGTAGTAGTGTATTAGCGTAGTTAAGTATGTAATTGCCATTCCATTGGCAATCTGTCCCGCGCGGGACTGTATATTTTGTCCCATACGCGAGACGGGGTGGGACGGGACAAGACGGAATTTTTCCCATCCCGCATTCTTCTCTAATACAGATGATCTCCGTAAGCAAGCAGTGGTCTGTATACGATATAACTTCAGATTTTTTATATTTTACAATTTTTAAGGAACGCCTTCATCTTATTCATCTCAACAACTTATGAAACGACAATGATTTGGCGTTGATAGTCGGAAAATAAAATATTTGCTAAAATAATTCAATATGTTTAATGTTCCATCAATGATAGTAAAACTGCGTTGCATCTTAGATTTTGTATTAGAAATACAAAAATCCGGCATTTTTCCACTACTTTTATTAGTAAATAACCTTAACTAGGGTGTCTTTCAGAAATTTTTCTGAAAACTTTGTTCCAGCTGTGTTCCATTGTGCTTTTGATGTCCGTTTCAGTAAAGCTGGCAGTTTAGGAAATGCAGCAACGTTGATATTATCTTTAACGGCCAAGCAAGCGTTCAGAGAAATACTTTTGCACCACTCTTTAAATTTAGCGCCACTCAATAAATCGAGAGACACCGTATTTGCGTTTTTGCAATATCTGGAGGCATGCACAATAATAAATTCATCTTCACTTTCATTCATAGCACTACACATTTTAGTTCATTGACATTAAATAAATACAGAATTTCTTTCGGGCTTCGTTACTAATCAAACGTAAACAACCTACTGTATTAAGAAATCTCACAAATGCATGTCTATTTAAAAATTAAATTGTGTTGCTTCAGTTGTTCTGTTGCTCTCCATCGGAGAAAATAATTCACTTTCCTCTCTCAGTAAACAATATACTATTGTACAACAGTTCAATATTATTTTTGCCATAAAAGATGCATATTATTAAAATTTTAACTTACATTGTTTAGAAGTCCTTTAAGCATCCTCCATTTACATATGAGTATCCTGTAGAACACGGCACTACTACGAGATGTCTAAGAGTAAAATTATTATCATTTGATGTGTCAGTAATATTATCCATTGCATAAACAACACAAATTAAATAAATTAAATCAATTAAAATTTTTTGCATTATGTTTAAAAAAATTTTTATTTTAATTGCAAATTTTTAAATTTAATAATATTCAGTGTATACTCGTAACTACTATGTAATAACATAGTAATATCAACAGTAACTTCTTACCTAATCCCAACCTTGAATAGGCGACCTTTATGATACAAAGTTCATTTAATATGATATAAACCAGTAGCGTAACTATACCATCTGATGCCCGTGACAAATTTATTGGATGGGCCCCTCAAACAAAATTGTCACGTTGTAATTAAATTTTAATAAATCACTTAAGAAGTTACCCAACAGTATTTTACCTTCAAATTTAAAAATATTTTAATTAAAAATATGTCTTTGACAAAAATGTTTTTTCCTGAAAAATTTTTAAAATAAATTCCCTAACTTTTCCAGGTTTTCCATACAAGTGTAAACCCTGTTATATAAAATTTATAATTTTTACTAAATTTTGTTAAAAATGATAGGTTACTTACTCTGAGTTTGTAGCCTCTCGGGCGGGCGCCCCGGCTCTCGCGGGGCCCGTCTCATTTTGCCAGCCCTGCCAACCCATAGTTACGCTACTGATGTAAACTAAAAACTTTCTGAATTTTTTTAATAAATAATATTATTAATAAAATTTCAACCAACTCGCGTTTTGGACAATTGCACCCGGATTTCCTAAGATTTTATGAATTTTTTATAAAAGATTAACATTACTTACTTTTTATTATTATCAAAAATCTTTAATACATCCTCCATTTACAAAAGAGTAACCATCTTTACACGGTACCACTACAATACTAAACAACCATGACGTACTATTATCATCGGTACTATTACTAGTACTATTATCATCTTCTTCGGCGCTAATGAATTTCCAAAATAATGTTGAAATTGTTACCAAAATTAATAATTTTATAACTATTGACAACATTGTTAAGAAAAGTTTATCTATGAGTTTTTTAGAAAAAGTGATGGATCATGTAACACATATTTTGTATAACTAAATAAATCCAACCTTGATTTTAATTTGATATGATTATAATATTTTACAATTAACTATACATGTTAGTAAGAACACCTATTATTTTTTTGCAATTAATTTTTCTTTGTGTATTTGTTTTATGTTAAACTTGTATTTAAATTTAATACATTTTTGGTTGTATAATTTTATTTAGTGGTCACTAGTTTCATCTGGGCATCATCACATCAACCTCTAATATTTTAAACAAAGTCTTTACTATAATATCCCATGCATAATATTAAGTTTCATTAAAACTTAATACAAGTTTATAGCAGGAAAGTAAAATGATATCATTATAAAGATTTCCCAGGTACTTACATGTATTGTAAAAATGAGTAAGGTCATTTAAGGGAAGTACCTCACCGACATAGACAAATATAATATTTCAATGCAATAGAGAGGAACCGAAATATGTTACAATTTCTCGAACAAGAAATAATATAACATGTTCAAGAATAACTACAGTGGCACTCATAATTAAATTGCCAAACAGTTTTCTTGCAAAAATTTATAGAAATAGAAATTATTTAGTAGACTTATTTATTTTCTAAAAGTAGGTATATGTACGTGGTTCAAATCAATGTGGACCCACCCGGTACTCTTTTAGAAAAATTGCAATTTGATTTCTTAAATAGGATAGGAGTGCAAGGTTGGAAACCAAAAGGAGGAGATAAGGACTTTTTGCCGAAAATGGTCGCACGAGCCGGATGTGCGAGTTTTTGGCCTTGTAAATTCTTATTGAGATTTTTGTGGAATTTTGTTGATGCGAGTATTATTTTACAAAAGTAAAATTTGTAGAGATTACGATTTTATAATTTTGGTGGAATGTAATCGGAGTTGAACCTTTTTGAATTTTGTGAGTTGTTTTGAATATTTTTTGAATTAAAATTGATATTTTTGGATAAGCATTTTTTGTTTGATTAGAAGTAATTTAATTTGGACTGGATGTTAGTTAAAATTAGAAGTATTTGGATTTTAATAAAATTATTTTTAAAAAACGACGTGTAGTCGCGACGTTATCACACTCGATTTGGATAAAGGAAATCAAAAGTTTGATACTGAGAAGAAGTATAAAAATTTTATAATTAAAATTAAAATTTATTTTGGAAAGAAAGTTTTATTGGTAAAACTGGTAATTATTGAGAAACTAAGAACCCTCGCTCTAAAATCATACCAACTAACCCGCTCATCAGGGCTACCCTAGTAAATTAAGTAGACGGTAATTTTTTTAGAAAAAATATCATTTCAGTAGATTAATACGGATTTTAAGGTTACAAAATTTTAAATTTACCTTAAAGCGTAAACTATATAAACAAATAGTTTTTATTCAAAGTTCAAAACTATGTTAATAATAATAATAATAATATCATTTATTTACGGATAAACCTTTTTATAATAAGCTGTACAGAAATTAATCAAAAATAAATTCACAGCGGTGCATTCGGCGCGACCAGGACTAGAACCGCGGTTTCCCGCTTACAATAAGATCGTCCTTTCATGCTTTACGTCTCACTTGCTGGTTAATCGCATCATTCATTAAAACATTAGTAAGTGCACATTAAGTTAATATTATTAAAATTTATCTTTCTGAGCTTCCCAAGAAGAAAAGAATATTCTGCAAATTTGAAAATCACGGTTTTAAAGTCGTTGAAAAATGGAAATTCATTGAGAACAGCAGAACGCCAATTTAACATTCCACATCAAACAATAAGTTTCTGATATCAGAAAAAAAAATAAATGGGAATCAGCAGACAGAATACCCAGAACATGACGACCACGAAAAACAATCAAAAGATTATACAAAACAGAAGAAGTAAAAAATCCTCGACTCAGCTATTACAAATATTGATGGTTTCAAGAAAAATTTCGAAAACAATATATATTGTTTCAGCAGTAAAACGTTGACTGGATTCGGGTGGACTATTTGGCAAAAGTCTACCAAATCTTTTCTTTCTACCCAAGAAACCACTGATAAAACAAAGAATAATTGGATTTGACGAAAGATCATTTACACTGGTAAAAAGAATTCGTCCAAAATACTTTAAAACAAAAAATTTCTCGAATGGTATTAAGTATATTCCAAGTCAAAAAATTAAATAACCTATTGTTAAATATCAAGTTTTCATTACAAAATACGGCGGAGGAAACATCATGGTCTAAGGCTGCTTTTCCACTGATGGCATTGGACCCCTGCACTCCTGCTAACATATTTCAACACGATAATGTCGCAAAATATATTGCTATGCCCCCAACTTTACAAATTTATAAATTTTCACCCTCTTATGAAAATTGTTGTGCTATACAGATTATTTTATTAGAATGAGACTCTTAATTTTTAATGATGTACGTACACTATAGTTTTCTCACCATATGTTGTTAATTGTTGGTTGTGATTTACTGGTCTCGAGCATTTGGTCTTTCTTGCGGATCATCTCTGCTACTGTTCGTAATTGATCTGGAGCATCTGTTGGTTTACTGTCCATTTCATGTAAATCATATTCACTTTTATTGATTGCGGCCTGTTTTATTTATTCTTTCAAAATTTAAATTTTTGTGAACACAATGTTCGAATTTTATCGGAGCTACAAATTACCAAACGACTTTCTCGTTTGCTGAATCGTACCGCAATGTTTTAACAAATTTCTTTACGCCATATTGCAGCAAATTTTCCAAGTTTGTCCCCTCCTAGAGACGATTTCGCAGCGCGAAGTTCAAATGGTAAACCAATCTAACGTAGTTTGCCGTACTTTCTGTTTTATTTGGATTTTCAAACACTTTAAAATTTTTCAATCTTTTAATCCCTAATTGATTTGTCATTTTCAGTCTTTGCTAGTCATTAACTTTTATTATCCTCTTATTTGAGAATTTTTTAGTCTAAAAATATCTTTCCTTTTAATCAAACTTAGTTAGTTCAACGAATTTCCATGCAAGTAAAACTTTTATTTTGAAATAAATCTTGTAACTAAAATCTGTTTTGTTTTAGAATTAATCAACATATCATTCAATTTTTAACTAGATAGCCTAGGTATTAGTTAGTTTAGTTTTCCGGTTTAGAATTTTTCAAAATAATTTTATTTATTTATTTTGGCTTCAAGTAGGTATAATTTTTGTTTTTACAAAAGTCAAATAAATTTGACTTTTATCAAGTTTGAATTTTGAATTTAATAGCATAACTTTTCAATCATTTCAATAATTTTTCCAGGTTTGCCTGATGAGATTCCGAAAATCGAAACATCGGTTACATAACAGGGTGTCGCAAGCTATATCATTCATTTAACCTTCATCCGGGCGCGCCCCTTTCCGTAACATTAGCGGGCGCGCAACGGTAATCTACCGTCTTCGGTTTTTCTTTCGTCATTCATCCAAAATCTTTAAAATCGGAATAAATACGATGAAAAACATTATAATACTTTTTAAACGATAAAACATTTTTATGAAAATTTCATTTTTATTAAAATTTGAATAATAAAATAAGCTAAAACAGTAGGGATAGGTATTAATTTGTAATCCCTATCTCGAATAGGAGTATCAGACGACTTATCATTTTCAGCCTTTTTTTGAGCAATGTAAATATTAGTGTAGTACTTGATTATGTTGATTATGATTTCCAAAAAAATGATTTGGAAGTAACATTTAAGCCTTGTTTTATCTTTCTCCGAGTCACTGCTGTGTTAATCTTGTTCAATGACTTCAGGTTCAAAATTAATATCGTCTTGATCGTCAATTTACTCTTCTTCATTCGAATCTATCTCAAGAAGTCGATGTATATGTATCTTCCGGATTTTTCATGCCCTGACATGAGACCAATACATGCAATATGCATTAGTAAAAATGTGAAATCTGATATGTGACGTCACGATAGTGACGTATTTGGAGTATAGTTTACTAAGTTGTAAAAAAAGTAATTTCAATTGTGAATACCTACGAAAAATATAAAATCGGTAATTACATTTCCTTGCAATGGCTGAAGAAAATAAATATCACTAATGGGAGCGTAACTGGTAATCTACCGCCGATATTCGACTGTACAAGTTTGGCGTTGGCTGAGACAATTAAAAATGAAAAGTAGGTAACAACGACACTTCTATCTAGTGTCATATTAAGTCAATTAGGAATACAAAGCACTTCCACCCTTCTTAACACCTGCACGCAAAAGTTCGCGCGTTATTATAAATAAAGCGGTAAATTACCGCCCACGCGCCCGGATGAAGGTTAAATAGTTTTTAAACAATTTTATGTAAGTTATGAATTAAATTATTTTTCAATTTCATCTAACATGTAAAAATTAATTTTATTAAAAAATATTATCACATGTTAATAAAGTATGGTAAGGAAGTTGCAGGTTGGCTGGGATTTGCAAATCAAACGCTATCTCAGTTTGTCGACGTTTCGGACGCCTTTATGGGTCCATTCTCAAGACTAAGAAAAAAGAACAACAATATAAAACCGACAAAGTTCAAAAATAACGCTTTCAACACAGAAAACACCCAAAAAACTCACCGAAAAACCGAGTGATGTTGGCTCGTTTGATAACAGCATGTAAGGAGATATACATATACAATGTTGCACAAAAGATCACTCTCAACGAAGTCAACAATGTTAAAATATAAATAATAGATAAATATGACTCTGGTTAAAAACATACATTGAAATACAATTTTGCAAAATACCGCAAAAATTATTGTCCTCTATAACACCTTATTAAACTAAATGGTTATCAATTAAAACTAATTGATAGTGATGGAAACGTAAAAATATATGTGTTGGCTTGATAAAATTCAATTCTTTAAAGGTTAACGTTGAGGTAGGCAACCCTTTATGTATCCTCCGCAGTATTAGTTATTAAATGTTGTCCATGATGCTGATTCCGCTTCGGGCGAATCTGTGCGAAAAAAGGATGAAGTGTGCTGTCATCAAACAATGATAACTTAGTCAACAGGGGGGAAAAAACAACCTTGAAACAGAAGAAAATCCGAAGTTGGTGAGGTTACTGTGAATGCTGTTATTGTCCTGTCTTTATCTTGAATTTATTAAGAAGATCCTTGTAACCCGCATTGATGTACCTAAAATCAGTCTGCTTATTGATGTTGTTAGGTGTGGTGCTTATGTATGCTGCTTCCAGGAAGGTCCGTTTACTGTAGTTACTCTCAGTCGCCAAAATTTCTACGTCATTCTGAGAGAAACTGTGCGATGAGCAACATCGCACTTTTGTGCAACATTGTATATGTATATCTCCTTACATGCTGTTATCAAACGAGCCAACATCACTCGGTTTTTCGGTGAGTTTTTTGGGTGTTTTCTGTGTTGAAAGCGTTATTTTTGAACTTTGTCGGTTTTATATTGTTGTTCTTTTTTCTTAGTCTTGAGAATGGACCCATAAAGGCGTCCGAAACGTCGACAAACTGAGATAGCGTTTGATTTGCAAATCCCAGCCAACCTGCAACTTCCTTACCATACTTTATTATTTGGGTGAAAATTGCTCTCTTACTTATCCACATGGGTTTCTTTAACGAGATGGAGATGGCATATGGTCCCGGCACGGTCACAACATTCAACGCAATTAAGGTAAATTTTAACAAACTGGCGAAGACAACCAACAGGAGGAATTTCTTACTGCGTTGCAGAAAGACTAAGATTTACCCATCCTTTATCCAGAAGAAGGTCGCGTGTATGTCCCAAGAATTAATCCCGGATAGGGAAATCCTAAAAAAGGCAGACAACTTTATTAAACAGTTTAAAAGCAAAATCCTTAACATACACATAAAGATCTCCATTAAAAATATGAAACAAATTAGCAATGAAATTAATTTTGATATCAACACACTCAAATCAAAAGTGCCTTATGACATAGTGGAAAGATTTGTATCTATAGAACGATGGCAGTACAACAAGAAAAGTGCAGACATAAGAGGTAGAATGTGCAGAAAGTTTCAAGTTCTGGCACATCAGCAACAAAGAATAGATGTGTTGGGTAATGAAGAGTGGGTGTTAAACCTTACAGATGTTCAGTTGCCGGATGTGGTATCGAAGACAATATCACTGGGCCCAAAATTCACCATAACACCATCTATAAGCAGTTTCCCGATTTACAGTTTTCTCGCTGAAATTGAAAACACGTTAGAGATGACAACACTTACTACAGCGAAAAAGGAGATGATAAGAGCCAATATAATTAACAGTACTCACAATTTTATTAACAGACGAGATGAAGAAGACCCCATCAGAAAACAAGTTTGGTCTACTTGTAGATTCCTCAAAGAAAACCCTGAGTTAATGGTCCTGAAAGCCGATAAGGGTAATTCAACTGTGGTAATGTTAAAGGAAGAATACCTGAAAAAATTGAATGATCTGTTCAGTGACAATACTAAGTACAAAAAACTAAATAAAAACCCCACTATCACAATACAAGGGAAATTTAACAGAAAGGTCAAAGAACTACACAATGATGGCCATATAGACGACACCACTAGAAAGACGATGACTAAATACAACTGTCAATACCCCAGGGCATATGGTCTTCCTAAGGCCCACAAACAAGGTGTCCCCCTCAGACCGGTGATCAGCTGCATAGAGTCACCCTCCATTCCGATAGCTAAATTCATCAACAACATCTTAAAAAACGTAGTTCAAAACCTACCTTTCAATGTGATGAATACGAGAGAGGCCAAAGAGAGGATAACGCGGGAGATCGTACCGCAGGACTACGTAATGGTATCCTTTGACGTCAATTCGCTATTCACTAACGTATCCAAAGAAGCCGTCATCACATCAATCACTAACAACTGGGATTTAATAGCTCCATTTACCACCATCCCCATGGTCATGTTTATCCAACTTATAGCAATTATCTTTGACAACAGCTATTTCAATTTCCAAGGAAACTTTTACTCACAGTTGGAGGGATCCGCTATGGGTGATCCTTGCTCACCTTTTTTCTCCAGTTTGGTGATGAACGACTTACTTTATAATTTTTTCGGCGCGATAGATTTTGTGATCCCTTGCCTCCTCCTCTACGTAGATGATGTCTTTGCGGCTGTCCCGGCTACTGAGATAAAACGATGTGTAGAAATACTTAACAGCTTTGACAAAAAACTCAGTTTTACTTACGAAGTTGAATCGAATTGTTCTTTACCCTTTTTAGACCTTTTAATAACTAGAGAGGAAGACGGCACTCTCACAACGGATATTTACAGGAAACCATCATCAACGGAGAGACTGCTAAATTATGAATCCTCACACCCTAACAGCCAAAAGATGAGTGTTATTAATACACTTAAACACAGAATACAGACTTGTGTACCAAAAAATAAGATCCCTACGAGACTCTACGAACTTAAACTGCAACTCCTAAAAAACGGCTACCCCTCAAGATTGGTGGATTGGGTTTTATTTAGAAGGAATCGTATCAATTCCCCTAATCCACTTACAGAACCAGAAGATCATAAACAAATTCCGAAATACAGCAAAATAACTTACCATCCTTATTTGGAACACCAGATAAAACATGCTTTTCAAGAGGCCATAGATAGTGGTGAGTTGAGATTAGCGTTCCGTAATAATTGCAGTTTAAGTAGGATCTTATACTCTAAAACTAAACAAAGGGTTCCTCCCCCGGACAAAGCCAACGTAGTCTACAAAATAAAATGTCAATGCAATGTGTGTTACATCGGACAAACCAAACAAAGACTTGCTGCTCGCGTCTACCAACACCTGCAAGACGTAAAACATGGATCCAGTACAACTGGTTTGGCAGAACATGCACTCACCTCATCGCACAGTTTCTCTCAGAATGACGTAGAAATTTTGGCGACTGAGAGTAACTACAGTAAACGGACCTTCCTGGAAGCAGCATACATAAGCACCACACCTAACAACATCAATAAGCAGACTGATTTTAGGTACATCAATGCGGGTTACAAGGATCTTCTTAATAAATTCAAGATAAAGACAGGACAATAACAGCATTCACAGTAACCTCACCAACTTCGGATTTTCTTCTGTTTCAAGGTTGTTTTTTCCCCCCTGTTGACTAAGTTATCATTGTTTGATGACAGCACACTTCATCCTTTTTTCGCACAGATTCGCCCGAAGCGGAATCAGCATCATGGACAACATTTAATAACTAATACTGCGGAGGATACATAAAGGGTTGCCTACCTCAACGTTAACCTTTAAAGAATTGAATTTTATCAAGCCAACACATATATTTTTACGTTTCCATCACTATCAATTAGTTTTAATTGATAACCATTTAGTTTAATAAGGTGTTATAGAGGACAATAATTTTTGCGGTATTTTGCAAAATTGTATTTCAATGTATGTTTTTAACCAGAGTCATATTTATCTATTATTTATATTTTAACATTGTTGACTTCGTTGAGAGTGATCTTTTGTGCAACATTGTATATGTATATCTCCTTACATGCTGTTATCAAACGAGCCAACATCACTCGGTTTTTCGGTGAGTTTTTTGGGTGTTTTCTGTGTTGAAAGCGTTATTTTTGAACTTTGTCGGTTTTATATTGTTGTTCTTTTTTCTTAGTCTTGAGAATGGACCCATAAAGGCGTCCGAAACGTCGACAAACTGAGATAGCGTTTGATTTGCAAATCCCAGCCAACCTGCAACTTCCTTACCATACTTTATTATTTGGGTGAAAATTGCTCTCTTACATGTTAATAACATTTACCATTTTATCATGTTAATAACCTTAACCATTTTATCAAAAAGATAACCTGAGATCTCTGGTTAAAGTTAACCTACCGATCAGCACGAGTTATGTGTTGGCTAACTTTTTAGAATATGCGCAAATTGCGCATTTGAATAAATAAATTCTGACAAATGCAATAAACTTCGCTAAAAGCTCAATTGTATTGATACTGGTGTTTAATTAACTTTTTATACTTATTTAAAACAATTTTTTTTTAATAATATATTGTCGTGTTTCGAAATGTAAAATAAAAACCATTGATTCATTTATTTTGTAAAATAATTTTGGAGTTTGGATTTTGTTTATTTATTTGTAAACACATTGTATAAAGTTGTTAAGTTTTGCTATGAAAAATAAAATGTAAATAAAAAGGTGGGAGAAGTAAGAGTAGGAGTGGGACCAGCAGGTCGATGCAAGAAAAGTCAGACCACGGCCTTGGCGTCAAAAGGTCAGGCGGATGAAACGCCATTCCCGAAATAATTAAAATTGGTTTTTAAAAATAAATAAGTTAATTTGAGTTTTTGTTTATTTTAATTAATTTAATTAAAGTGAAGTGCAAATAAAACTAAAGAATATTGTGATAATTTTGGTCGATGCAAAGGTGCATAGCAACAAATTTGAGGCCAGCTGCAGGATACCATGTGCGATCGAATACCACATCCAACACCACACACAAATTAACAAAAGTGAGCATTTTTAAATTAACAATTTACAATTTTTAAACTTTGAAGAGCTCATTGCTAAAAATAATGGATGAAACCAAGCTAAAGATTAATTTTGGAATTAAGAAAATTTTTATAAGATTTGAATAGTTCGGGTCATCTCGATATTTAAAGTTTTTTCTTGCTTTCTTTTTCATAGCAAGATATAAATTGTGCAACTGTTTAGTGTTGCGAGAACCATTGTTTTATTGGCATTAAATTTTCTGCATATTTCCATGCAAGCTTTTGGTTTTTAACTTCAGTTGCTGCATTTGTTTTTTTATTTTCTACATTGTGATCAAATTTTTATTTAGTTATCCTTTAGTAGTTTGTGATTTCAGAAACCCATTTTACTTTAACCTAAGGTTAACTTTAACCTATGATTAGTTATGTGTAGTTTAACCAGAGATCTTCAGAAACCGGGCATAAGAGAAGGATAAGAAACATACTTAGAGAACAATACCTTGTCCACTAGGTAGACCTCTCTGGACTGAGGTAATCGCAAATGTTCATAGGAGAACCATCGTGTGAGTTTTAAAAAAAACAAAATACTCTTGATGAGTAGAAATCAACTGAGAAGGTTAGTGGTACTTCTCACGGGACACTGCTTCCTCAAAAAGCACCTCAATATCATGAGGCTGACTGAAGATCCTACTAGTAGAATGTCTGCGGCGAGGAGGATAAAACCCTTCACCACATATTATGTGAATGTCCGGCCTTGGCTGGGAGTAGGCTGCGTCACTTCAGTTTTTTTTATCTGACAATCAAGGAAATAGCTTAAGCACCCTTCAACTGCATACTTAACCTGATCGAAGAAACGCAGTTGTTAAGAGTTACACTGGAAATGGGAGCACAATAAACTTGAGCTTCAGTACAGTGGGTATCATTCACCACGACCCGTTAATAATAATAAATGCTATCACGATGCAAAGTGGTAGTGGTAACAGCCGTGGGACAAGGGCAATTTCAGATGCTTTCGTGAGGGAAATATTGGAATATAAATTTCAAAATTTCAGCCTACGGGGCTGAGAGGAATTTGATGTAGGTTTGTACTACGCTATTTTAATGCTATAAAAGAGTTTGCTGAATGTTTTTAATGTATATTTTTTCTTATTTTTTAGTTTTAATAGTTTTTTTTAATCATAATTTGCTATAAGCAAATGTTTTACATTTATTTTGCTTTAATTTTTTTAGATGAATACAATTATCTAGACAAATTTTTTTTAAATTAAATGTTAATAAAATCAAAGAGAAATGTTGAAATTTTAAAAAGTTATTGCAAAAAAATTGTTTGATAATTTACTTATAAGAGCTACAGTAAAGAAGAAATATATAATATAAGCTAAATTTTCACATAAGATAACATTGATTTAACAATTTAATATAAAAATTTGTTCTTTTAAAGCCGGCGTTTCAAATGAATTATTATTTACAATTTTAGCTAATATTTAAGTAATGTAGGTTTAATTTTACAAAAATTAGTTTTATTCGAAATACTTAAATTTATATTTAAAATTTATATACTTTAATACCTTTTTTAGCGTTGCAAAATATTGTGTGTAGTTCGATAACCAGACTCACACAGGTTTTTATAGATATCGCCAAAATTCTTTCTAAAATTTGAAAGATAGCATTAACATGAAGCGATTAAACTACAGATGAGCCTAAATTTTTTCTATAATTATGTAAATAATCAATTTTAAAATTTAGATTTTATACATAAAAATCGGTAAATAACTCATTCTGTTAAAGGTACGTATGTTCAATCTAAGTAGTTTCAGCACTTGTTTTTGTAGGCGAGACCACCATCAGTAGTTTACTCTCAGCCATGCTACTGCTAAGAACTTATTATAAATTTATTTAAAATAGGATTTCGTTAATTACAGCCGAATTTAACTTAAAAGTAAAGATCAGTGCTTTTCCAGATCTGTAATTTTGAAATTCTGAGTTTTGAGCGACTCAAAAATTTCACTAGATCTGCCATTATTAAGTGCAATTTATGTCCAAAAATACCTTTATAAAATAGAAACAAGCCATAGGTGTAACTAATATTATAGAAAATTTGAATGATCCATAAAATGTTAAAATTTTCAATTCGCGTCATATATTAGAAAATTAAAAAGAAAGCATTAGAAAATGTTTACATTTATCGGCCCGGTTATCGAACTACTCTCGAAATATTAAAATATTTTGGTTTCTCTTTATTGCATTGAAATATTATAATTTACCTTTGTTGGTGAAATCCTGAACCACGAACACAAATATGTTTTTGAAATTTGTGTATGTCGTTTCATAACGTTTTCTAGATTTTTCGGGAATTATTGCCGAACGTCCAATATTCCAAGCTTTTTCTTTACTCTCAGAATCACTCATTTTGGTTTTATAATATTATATACTTATATTAAATTTTAATATTATTGTAAGAACTAATATTCACAATTTTACAAATCACACAATTTGTTTGTTTTGTAAATAAAACCACAGCAACAGTATTAACTCAAATTTTTTACCTACTTTATAAATAATTACAAATGTCAAAATATTTTTGAAAATTATTATTTATATTCATTTCGATCGTGCAAAAAATGTTATAACCATCACAAACGCTAAACAATTTACCGCTTTCCGACATTATTAGAGACTTCGCTACGCTTTGCGTCGCTCAGTCTCCAAACATTGTAGTCAACCGGTAAATTGTACATACTGTTCTAGATACTTAATATACTATTAGACATAAATCGAGAAATTACGCAAATGTGATAATTCCAGCATCATATTGAATGACCAGTGTTATTTAGAATTAATTTAAACTATTATTTTCAAATTTAATATAAATTTTCGCGAAATTATATATTTAGAGTTAGAGATATATTATCAGCACGAACTTTGACAAATTCACTTACTTGAGCTGAAAATTGTACCCAGTTATAAACTGCATTTTATTATTAATTTGTAAGTTCATTTAAAGCTATATTTTTAATTTATTCTTCAATATAATTATACAAATTTGCTTGTTATTTATTTTATTTTATCTCTATTTTATTATCTGTTTTCCACCAGTTTCGCTTTATGGCATCATTAGGTACGTTAATTTTTTTAATACATTTATTAAAAAATGTTTATATTTTATTACATGTTTTTATTATATATTTTTTTGTTACTCACACGTCCTGCTTAATTTTTAATTTGATGATAATTGCGTCTTTAAAGAATAGTTATAAACCACAAGTAGTCAGCACTAAACTATTGACAAAGACAAATTTAGCACAGGAAATACTTATCAACTTTTATATTATGTAAGACAGCAACTTCTTGTTAATTAAATTTCTTTTTAAAATTGTAATTTAATTATTTTCAATCTTTTTATTCAACAAATTTTATTATTTTTCTTTCTGTTTTTTTCTTCTTTATCACTACTGCCAATGTATAATATATGTAGGTCAGGTTAGGTTTTTTCCTTATCTTGAATATTTAAAGATCTAGTAAGACTAGATACAGATAACTCATATTATAAACAACTTGTGACATTTCTAAAGCAAAATATGTTTTTGTGTATTTTTATATAATGTAAAAGGTAGTCATTTTTAAATTATTTTTTAGTAATGTTACATTAGCATCAAGCGATCTTTTTTGTTAAAAAATTTTTTTTTTCGGTTTGTTTAACCAGTTTTTTATTTTAAGAATTATGTTATACTATAATCGATAAAATGGTTAAGGTTATTAGCATATGATAATATTTTTTTATAAAATTAATTTTTACATGTTACATGAAATTGAAAAATAATTTAATTCATAACTTACATAAAATTATTCAAAAACTATTTAAATGAATGATATAGTTTGCGACACCCTGTTATATAACCGTATGTTTCGATTTTCGGAATCCCGTCAGGCAAACCTGGAAAAATTATTGAAATGATTGAAAAGTTATGCTATTAAATTCAAAATTATTTGACTTTTATAAAAACAAAAATTATACCTACTTGAAGCCAAAATTAATAAATAAAATTATTTTGAAAAATTCTAAACCGGAAAACTAAACCAACCCAAATAAGGGTTAATACCAATTAGTATTAAGCAGGAACATTTTGCATTATTTTTATACTCAAATTTCACATTATCTCTGTTTTTAATTCATTTTATTTTATCAAACATGGTTTTACATCTAAATCAAAAAAATGGTTTCCAATTCTTCCAATAAATTATTTGAAAATCTGTTTTAAATTTTTATTAATCTCTGGCTATGAAAAACAATACCCGCGCACAAAACTAAAACGTTCGTAGTTTTGTAATTCAAAAAATTACCTTTTATTTATTTTTATTATTTAGTTAGAATTTGAAACAATACAGAAATATATAAATTTAAATGTATTTCTGTGGTGCGAAAACATATGATTAAATATGGCTGTGTAACTAATGCACTTCTACGTCACTAGTAGATGTAGAAAATTAAATGACAGGTAATATATTACTTTAAGCACTTCTTCGAAATTAATGATATTTTAATGTAATTTGTGAATTATTTAGAACTACTTAAATGTATAGCCCAAACTTATTTTGTTGTGTTTAACTAAAACAATTTTTTAAAAAATTAATGTAATAAACTATTTTTCATAAAATAATTTGTGAAAATTATGTCTAGTGAGAATTGTGCAAGTATTAAACTTACCATAATATGTGATATAGGCGTGTGACGTCACAGATCGTTTTCAATCAAGTGATTGAACAATCACAATACAAATTTTTGTATAATCATCGAAATATTTATTATATTAAACTCTCAATAATTACGATTTTATTAAAAAAAATTACTCTTATAATAAAATTATGAAATACACTTCTCAATTACTGAAAATTATATGAATCGCTAACGAGAACGAAATAGCTTAATACACCCTATCCAAAGTCAAATATCTTCTAATTTTTTACCAAAAGCTAATATTATGTTTTATCGTGTTTTATCGACCATGTCAATAGAACACTTTCCCCTACATCCTTCACATAAAATATGCATACAAATCATACCTAGTTATTCTTAAATCAGTCTAAGCATTTATTTAAGTAATTATTTTTTATTTATAGAATTTTCTTTTGATTTTCTTTACATTTTACAGCCTAAACTATGTATGTAATTTCTTGCCTATCCATTTACCATTATTACTACTACGGATACAAGATTTGATCGCATACACAAACTCCTAAAATTCTGCAACCCACGTAACAGCTTACAATCTGTTGCTCATTCCTTTAATCGTTTCATTCGTTCGTCAAAATGGATTAATTATTGTAGAGCTGTTATAACCCCATGCTAGTTTAATAAACAAATACATATTTATGTTACTCTCTAGTTGATTTAATCTTGAGTTATCCTTAACCAAAAGATTATTTCTATTCATGCATTTTTTTCAATTGCATTTTCTATTATAGAATTACCTACCGTGCTGAACTGATTAGAGATAATCAAACAAATTAAATATTTTTTAAATTATTGTATTTAGTATTTAAAAATTTGAAATTTCAATTGTGATATCTTGAAATCTGAAATTAGAACTAATTTAATAATAGATATAAATCTCCAAACAGCGGTAGACCAATGGTGTCGTTCGCAGTTTTCTACTAGAAGTGCAACTGTTAACATATATCATAAATTTATTTTAATTTAGATTTCTTTAATTATAACCGAATTTAACATAAAAACAAATTTCTACCACTCTGGCATCTGACACTTTTCGACATCGGTTGTTTTCAAAAATGCTGTTAATGCTGACCGCAACAGCTTCTGTAGTAACTTTCAAAATGTAGTAATTTTCTACCCGAATTTTTCCTGATTTAAATCCGATGGATTTCTGCAGTTGATATAATTTTATAAAATAACTTTTTCTAAAATTAGGTAGTATTTTACTATCTTTAGGTAAAGAAGTAAATTAACTATTGTATCTTAAAACTTGGTTTACACTTTTACTCACCAGAAAAAACATTATATTGTAAGATAACATTAGATAACATATTACGCTGTAATGTATAACGCTTTATTTAGTATCGCAGTATTTTATTTTATGTACTTAAATAATTTAAATAAACCTAGCTTCTACAAAAATAAACACTGTTTTTAAAGTTTATTTATCAAATATAGACATTACTAATTTATAAATATACATACGTTTTCCTTAAAAAGGTTAGATATTTTCGTAATCATAATATAAATAAGTATAATGTTAGTAGAATATAATTAAATAAAAGGCAAGAAAGTGACATTCAGTATAAAGAATAAATAATTTTAATTATAAAAATTTATATAATAATGTTATGTATAAGATATTCAATGTCGATTAGAATATTATTTCAGTATTGGTTTTCATTAGTTTTATTGATATCATGAACCATACAATAATTGTATCTGAAACAAAATAAAATGTTATAAAAATTGTATATCAAAAGGCTTAGATGATAAAGATTAATTAATTTAAACGCAACAATAGTAATTTATGTAGCGAGGTTTGAAAAGAGAAGTTTACCAAAAATTTAATAAGTTTCCTTAAAAACTGAATGGAATATAATCTACAAATTACTCTTTTGTTCCCAACACTATATTATTATAAATTACTACAATGTTTTATCAGCTAATATCCCGAAGAAGGTCAATCTAATATTGACTAATAACAAACATGAAAATTAAACTCTCTAAAAAAAAAATCCCGTCTTGGCTTTTTTAACTTAAAACAAATATTTTGATGTTTAAACTTTAATTAAGCAAACAAAATCACGAAAAACAATTAAAATCTAAAATGAACTTGTAATCACTTTTACGCACTAGTGCGTAATTTAAATGAAAGTAATTTTTAAATTAAAATGAGAATAAAAAGTTATCTTTTTACGGTGTTTGCAAAAAAATATTACAGAACTAAATTTACAGCAGAATTTAACAAATATAGTTGACAAATTTTCAAGCTTTTAATTTTCATAATACTTATAAAAATCTTTTTGCAAGGATGTGATTATATTGTAGTTAGAAATTACATGTCCATGGGTTATTTTTCAAATTTACAAATATTTTATTCAAAAAATCTCTTCTAATAAAGTTGACATATTTTGAAATATACATGAGAAAACTAAATATAAACTTAAACAAATAACATCAAACTTGAACTTAAACTAAACGTCAACTACATATTATGTATATTGGGTAGGCGCTTTTAGGGGCACCATTATCCGCTTTTTGCATTGTATTTTTTCTGTAGGTTTTCCTTATCCAACTCTCTAGATATCATCGCATCATTGGCCAGCTTTTCCGTATTTTTTTCTATAGTTTGACGTCCATTTCCATACTCTCTTTATCCATATGCTGTAAATGGTAAATTAAATGTTTGTCTTAATTTTGTCGATGGATGAGTAATCAATCCTAGGCTAATGCAGTTCGTTTTGACGTCTTGGATACGTTTCAGAATTATCTCAGGCTTTTTGTAATGAAGTATTAACCGACAAATCTATCATGTATACTTCAGCATCTTTCATAGTTGATCATGACCTGAAAAACCATAACAGGCGACAAAAAGATCTACATAATTGATAATTTGAATGCAAAATGCAACACATTTTTCGAATGACTTTCGAATATCTTTCTTTTCTTATTTGGTATTAAAAAAATTCTGAAAAATTGTTTTCTTGTGTTTTGTCCTTTCTACAAATATATTCGACTTCTTTTTTCTTATAGATATTCCATACAATTCAATAATAAAGTAACCTGAAAATAAATCCAATAATTTTATAAAAAACTTAGTAGTGAATATTAAGAAAATCTTACCTTCACAGTAAAATATTGGATGGTCTGCTTTCTGTAAAGTTTTAGTAGGATCTTCTTTAATCCTTCATGTTCATATTTCTGATTTTCCAAAAAGATGTTTCCAAAATCACCTAATTGTGCTGCAAAATGGAGCTGACACTCTTAGAATTACAAAATATTTAACAAAAAAAAACGAATAGTTATTCAACTTCAAGAAGTTTCAAATCTTAAAATTTAAATATCATTCACGTGGTTTGATAGAGACAACCAATAACCATCTTTGTCTATTTCTGCTACGGATTAGATTGGATTTGGTAGAAATTCAGAAAACTTTGATTGTTTGGATTATTTATATTTTGCATTAAAAACATTGTTTTCATTTTCATCATTTTGAAAATTTCCAATTTGTGTTTTTTTACTGTAAATGTAGAATTTTATACTGCTCTGCGTGTGGTTTGCTTTTGGACGATTAATAATTTTTTTTTAGGTTTTCTTTTTCTGATTTAAATTCAATGTTGTAATGTTTTTTTAGATATCTTAACATTATCTATTTTTTTCCTTGATACGTAATTGTGTCGTAATTCAAATCAAATTTTTCAGAATTATCTCAGTTTTACAGTATAATTTGATGATGCATTTGATGATATAGGGTAAAAACGTTTGTAAAATTTATAGTTGCAGTATATTTTTGCATTTTAAATATAAAAAAATTAGTATTGCATTTTTTAATAATGATAAAATAATTACATTTAAGGTTTATATTGATTTAAAGTGCGAATCGATCTATTCGTCTTGCAAATAATTTTAATTTCAACTTTCTTTTTAAGATTGTACATTAAATAAATATTATTCGGCTATTTGAATTAATTTTTCTTCATTTTCATAAGCACTTTTTGGTAATACAAGTGTGTACAATTTTTGAATTTTAATTGCATTACCACATATTTTCTAGATATCAGGTAATATTTCTTTCTAATAAACTCACACCCTATATCAGATTGATAGGAAAATGACCGATTACTTGGCGCCGTTTTATCTGCTGCAGTTAATGGACCAACTGTTACCTTAACGAAGTTAATCTATTATTTCCAATTATCCTTATTTATTATTGATGATGATAATAATAATAATAAGTAAATAAAACGTGCTTGATCCACCACTACTAGATAATATTATGTATACATATTTATCTTAAGTGAAACAATCATTTTCAATTAAAATGTGACCAAAAAACAATTTTTTACTTTCATCTTTTTGCTATTGACTGTGTTTTATCTAAGTTCAAGTTTATATACATGCTTTATTATCTGAACTTAAGAGCGCACAATAAACATTTTAAATAATATTTAAAAATTTCCTTTTCGTCTTTTCTTTGTACTTAAAAACTTAACAAACAGAAAAGCTATGCATAATACATTATTTATTATGAATTTAAAAACAGAAACTTAAATATTCTCACCTTACTAGAATCGATTAAACGTAGGACGACATAATCCATTAACTTTTACACGATTACCAGCACAAGGAACAGAAATAATATTTGCTGTTAATGTACTATTATTAGCGTTACTACTTTTACTCCTCATGAAGTCTGCAAAAGTTTTACTATCAATTTCTCGTATTGATAAGAATAGAATTCCCATAACAAATATAACTATTAAAACTGATATTAATTTAACACCCATTTTATTGCTTTAATTTTAAAACCGAATTTATATTTATTTTTTACAACGCATATAAAACTTTATTAAGAGCTAACGGATATTGTGTGGTTACAAGGCCAAGATAACGTTATTTACTAATTTATATATAACAAACTGATATCTAGCATAATATGTGGTTAAAAATTAACGGAAAGAACATGAAGCTGTGACGTGTTCGTGAGCAAATAAAATATTAATTTTACATCCTAAAAAATAAATTTTAAAAATATATAAAAACACTAAAATTAACAAATAAACAATATAATCAAATCAGCAACACTAATTTCGCTAATTTATTTACTGTACACAAATCACTTTAACTGTAACTAATTAATACACGAGCCGACAAATACCGGCTTCGTCTCTTTTTTTTCTTCTGTCGTTGCAAGAGACTCCTAGGATTTCGGCCATTTCTGTCTTATTCGAAATAAATTTTTTCAAGTAAGCTTCGAAAGTTATCCACTTGCAATTAACTTTGGTAATTTCAGTTGTTATGCACAATATAATAACACAGATCATTAGTGAGATTTTAAAAGTTTCCATGGCTCTACAAATAAAATTTACAAAATATTTTATTTCAGAGCATAGTTGGAAATTAACATAGTTCAGCAACCTGAACAAAATTAATATCAGGTATTTTTGAGTTCCCATATTTATAGGTGTGTGTTTGTAGTCAAGTGCTTATCATCAATGTGATAAAGGTGTAAATTTAATATTTTTCCAAACGAAGGGCTGTTATTGGGTAATTATAATATTCGATGAATTCCTTACGATATTTACTTTACACTCATCTGAAAACGTAACTACGAATTAGAATACTTCGTCATTATATAATGGGTTTTGCGGAACAACACCTACATTATCGTTCAAGTTATTTCAAGCATTATCAATTAAAAGCGAGGAAGTCTATCATTTAAATTGGGAAAATTATTTTGTCATAGATAGATAAAACTAGAAAAATTTATTACCTAATTATGTTAATTAAGTTTCTAACGATCATAATTTTTATTCTAATTAATAAAATATTTTTGTTTCTCAAAAAGCTAACAGAAGTGAATTTAACATAAATATTTTCTTGGTCCAATATAAACTACTTCTCTTCTGCTTAATTTTAAGATTTCATACTGCTATAAGCCTTAATGTACCTTACCAAGTTTATATTAGACACCAATGGTTCTATAAGCACTTGAATAATTCATGTTAGTAGGGTGCTAATCTTGCTAGATGCATACCCGTAGATCGAACTTGAGTTTTCCATCAAAGCAATATTGTGATCTAATCGGTCAAGAATTGCACCGCGCTTTTCCACTTCTAGCTAGTCGATTCAAGATTTATCCCATCCATTCCGAATTCTTCGTTACAAAATTGCTTCAACTAACATTTCTTTCTAGCAGCAAATTTTTTTGTTATATCGAAAGAAACTCTGGCGAATCACACAAACTAATCATTTTTCTGGGTTTATTTTAATTAATTTCAATTTAGTCAGCAATTAAATTCAGTTAATTTAGTGAATTCGGTCCTATTTAAAAATAACGCCACTATTAATTTTCAAATTTTCACTCGCAAATTTTACTTTTTCTGATATTATAACTTTTTAGTCTAGGTATATTTATGACAATAATTAGTTGAAATATATTCTTTAGATAGCTACCAAGTGTTACACCTGCCAAGTGACTGCATAAATCCAATATGGCGTTTATTTATGAGAATAATATAATGACAATTACTTTTTCGTTAACCTATGAGAATTTTGTATTACATAATTTTTACTTCTCATAATATCATTGCGTCACTTATGCCGAAGGTGACCGTAACCAAATAAAAACAATTTATAATATAATAATTAAAGTATTAACATGTGTGATATAATTTTTATGAAAATATTGATTTTTACGGTGTACCGTCAATTCATCGCGCGACAATCCCTCGCGGTCAATTATTTTATTTTATTATTTAGTTTATTTTCTTTATTATTATTATTTTAAGTATTTCTTATTCATTTTACTTTAATCGTTTTTAATTAGAACGCGCGATAAATTATTTTAGGTGATGAATTGTAGCGTGCGATGAATTGTCGCATGCATTGAATTATCGCACGCGACGAATTGTCGCACGATGAATTGACTGCGAGGAATTGTTGCGCAAATAAATTGACATAGATCCGATTTTACATGATACATAAAATTGAAATTAAAATTTAATTCATAACTTTTATAACCATTTTGTAATGTTTCAAAAATTGTTAAAATTATTGAAAACTCTAATTAACGTTTGGTTAACGAAGAAATTAAATTACAGATTAAATTACACATATCTTTTTGTTATAAACTATTTATATCAACTACAAACACGTTAAAAACACGTTAATTTGAGCGGTATTTTTATATTGAATTACTTTCGTGTATGCGTATGTGGTTTTTAGTAAAAATACACCAATATCAGTGTTCTAAAACTAAGCTTACATAAATCTTAAATACTTTAATAAAAATTTAATAGAAACAACTAAAATTTTAATTATCACAATTAGAAATTTTATTATTTTTTTTTTTTAATATATTGCATCAACCACCCAAAAGAATTTTACGGTTCTGGTGCTTAAACATCTAATTTAAATGTAGCGTTAGTAAAGTTCATTTATCGAGATGTACTATCAGTGCAGAGTCTCATTTTGAATGCTTGTATGACAAATGGAATCTTTCCATGCACCTTCAAAGTATCAATAACTTTTTCAATACATAAAAACGAAACAAAAACCATACAGTCAATTATAGACCAATATCAACACTTTCCATCTTCTCAAAGATATTTGAAAGATATGTGACCATTTCCTGCACTTCTTGCTGCACATAAAGAAAACTTCCACAAAACTGTCATTCAGATATCAAACAAAAAAATGTAAGTATTCAATTACCAATTACCAATGTCACATCCCGTTTTCTGCAAGGTTACAACAAAGTTTGGTAAGAATTAAATGAATTAAAGATTTAAATTTTTGAAAGTGGTAATTTTACACCCCACAAGTTTATTTTACAAATGTTTATTACTGTAACTGCTTGTAAAGATGATTAATGATCTCTTTTCATTTGTCTTCAGCTACAAATATCGGCTTCCGCTCTCGTGCTTTGTGGATCCAGTTGTCTGTGTACCAGGTACAGAGATGCACAGATGACTATATTTCGCCTAGTATCCGATTCTGCACTCCAATAAATCGTGTTCTCACTTTTTTTATTGATCAACCAACAATTGACTTCTGTGGATAGCGTCCGCAATCGTGGATTGCAATTCCTTCTCAAAGAAATTACACCAAAGGCTTCGAAAGCGTGAAATGCTGAACCAGTCTCTACGATGGCCGTCGACACACTAATTTAAAACCCACCAATTTGTTGCCTTTTTGGAACTTGCCCATTTCATTCCAAATTTACCATTTCCACTTTTACGTTTTAAGTCATTTGATTTTAAAACTAGCGAACTTTTTAAATTTTTATTATTATTGTTTAATTTCAATTTCTTTTTTAGTTTATCCACTTTTAAGGATTTCTGAGGCTTTATCGAAGGTTATTTGTTAGTTGTTACACCACAATATATTATTCTATGACTACTCTTCTTTTTTCTATTATGTCATCTACATCAATTGGATTATTAAACCAGAGCGCAACGACAATCCTAGCAAATTACACCAAGTCATGTTATCAAGAAAACCTCAAAGGAGTCAAATTTTTTAATACAGTAAATAATAAAAAGTGAGTAGTTGTGAAGTCATACATGTAATATACAGGGAATGTAAATTTTCACGTTCAGACCAGACCAGAATTCCCAGATCAATGCTCCCTATAACTTCATAAATGAATGGAGTTGTTCATTAGTTCTTCATTAACGGAGAAACCTATGTAGTAAGCCTAGGTAGTAACCTAGGTAGTAAGCTAGTAAGCCCATAGAACGACTCTTGATTGGAAACCACGAGTTCTCTGAAAATTTAGTTGGTCTGTCCTACGTCGTGGTTCGGATTCCACGTTAAGTTGTAGGTCCCGTTGCTTCTTGAAAAACGCGCGTCATTCTCTATGTAATTAGCTTCTGACTGTTTAGAGTGTGTCTAAGCCAAAATAAATAAATAAATAATCTGTAATTAAACACATCCAAGTCGGTGTCACCATTAACCAGGTTGATCAAACGAACTATCTTCTATGGGTGCATACTAAATTGTTGTAACTGTAATTTGTAGAGTATTGTCTTGTTTCAAAAATTCGCTTTAATCTGACAAATTCCGTGGATTTCTGAACAGAAATAATTGATACAAATTATGTTAAAGAAGAATACCTACTTCTATCTGATCATTAGCCTAGTAATTAGAGCAATCAACTGCTGATACTTAGGTACCCGGTTTGAACCCGTAACTTTCCCTTTTTATAAACCTTCTACATGTTTCGAAAAGCATGTAAAATGAAGGATTTTTTAGTTCTCATGTCAATAAAGTAAAATCAACTTTATTGTTGTATATAAACATTTAAATCACATAAAATCATTAGAGGGATTAACAGTTTCGTACATACTTCTTTTAATACGCAATATAATAACTTCGGGTTATTTTTACAGTAATCAGAACTAAAAACTAATAATTTCAACATTAAAAGGTTATTTAAAAAAATGTAAAATGAAATTTTTTGTATTATCGCAACTGTTTAAATTATCGTGACCGATAAATTTATTTTTACAAAAAATACATAAGGTAAAATAAAAATTCGAAAAAATGTCTGCAAATCTTTGCATAGCAAGAGAATAACTAATTAAAGATACCTGCCTAATAAATAATATCAAGAATAAATTTACCTATAGTAACTTGATCATTAATTAATAATAGTTGATTTAATTTCCCTATAGTTTACAATCTAATATTACATGTTATGATTAACTTTATATTTATAAATTATGCGTAAGGATTTTGAATAGAGTTATAGTATCAGAGTTACTTTCAGAATATGTTAATAAATACATAAGGTATTCAATATCTAAATTATATTAGATTGGAACTTATTAAATATTTCGTAAGCGTAACAACTTTTCGTATATTGGCTTAATTACAAAATTTTAAGATTGACCATTTGTGAAATCGATTACTTCTTTTTATTGCTGGCAACAGGAGTCCCCCATGGTTTTAGTGCCGCCTATCGCCGGCAGTGAAAGTTATGTCTATAAAATGCAATATTTATTTTTTACCCTTAAAGAAAAAATAGCGTGTTGTTTAAAGCAAAAGTACGTCTATAGATAATAATAAATGCAAATTTTTTAGTAATCTTATGACATTTTGATGTGCTAATTTACGATAAGTAGTTTCAGTGCAAGATATCGTCAACAAATTTTAATAATTGTGCACATATTAGATTTGTTCATTTGTCATATTCCGATTTACTGGGAGTAAGTTAGAGTAACCTAGAATAGCTTACGGCCGGTTTCACAAAGTCTGGTTAACCTGCAGTTTAGCGGTTACCGTTACTTAACCTATGAAAAAGTGTTTCACAATCGCTGGTCTGACGGCTAACCTTAGGTTAAGTACTGGTATTTGTAACCCACAGAAGTTCCTCGAGTTAACTCGAGGTTTACATCAACTATCACTTTGTTTGCGGTTGGAACACACAGAGGGCAGTGCTCTCATTGATTTCAAACGGCTAGAGGTAAAATTTTGTCATTATTTGTGAAACTTTTAAGCTCGTGTCTCACTATAAAATTTTTATAAAAACTTTTATACAAACGATATGACGTAACGTGATATAAAAATAATTTAAGTAAGGTTTGAGTTGTGTTGTGTTAAATGACATTATAATAACTTAATAATAACTTTAACTTAACTATAACCACAGATTAAATATACTACAGATAGCTCGCGTAATGTATTTTATTCATTTCTAGAGGGCTGCCTATCCTTATAATATATTGCTGGTGGGGTACTAGAAAGACAATTTCCGTAAGTACCCGATCATCCCACGCTCTTTCTCTAAGACGCCTTATAAAAAATGTCGATGTGTGATAATCAATGGCTGGCAGCACGATTTTACCTCAACCGCGGCTAGAAGAGAAATGAAAAGTACTAATCACGAAAAAACACGAATAGTCAGCGCCTCTACGATATATAGTGAATGGTTTCCATACTAAGAGAATTGGCTTCCAAATAAATGAATAACGGACTCCCGTTCTCCCATAAGCGCGAGCTATCTGTAGTATATTTAATCTGTGCTATAACCATAATTAATAATATCCATAATTAATAAATTAAACACAATCGGCTGTTATTATACCGAAAAGTAAGATAACAACCGTGATTATATATTTCATATTTTCCATATTCATACCTAAATTTTAATTGAGATGGGTTTCAACAGCCAATGGGATGCCTCCTTTCATAAAATTTTTAGAAAATTTTCTAATATAAGAATTTTTATAAAAACTTTTTCGTGACGTCATGAAAATAGAAGTATCATAAAAATATTTTTTACAAATGTCATTTTTATAAAACTACTGCGCTGTCACACTATAAAAATTGTTTTTATAAAAATTTTATAGTAAGACACGGACTTAAAAATTCATTCAAGACGTGAACGGCTCGGATTTTGATTATATTTTTGTGTACTTTAATTAACGGTATTGTATAATTGTGTTAAAAGATACAAAAAATGCGTATAGTAGCGATGTATAGACATCGGCCTAATTATTTTGAAGAATATGACGATCACGATTTTTTTGTTAAAGAAGATCCCTTGCATCTAGTTTTATTTTCTATCTATAACAATAACCACCTGAGATTGCAATCATACCTAACTAAAGTATAAAAATATACCTAATATTTATAAAAAGTAATAAAATAAAACATAGAAATAAATTTATAAGTTATTATAATGACAAGTAAATGACAAACGACAGACAAATAAGTAGGCTACCAACAGGGATTATAGAAAATCACTAGCTACAGAGCTGCCAACATTTCTTAACCTATGGTTAACTGCCGGTAAGCAGACCCAAGGTCGAAATTTGTTTGTGAAACAGTACCACCTCTCAAACTTCAGGTTAACCTTCAGGTGAAGGTTTGGTAACTTTAGGTTTCAACTATCGATTGTGAAACCGGCCGTTAGTGTAGTTACTCAAACGAACGTATTTCGGCAGCGGCGTATTAATCTAGCTCCTGGCCCGTGTTCCAAAATTTCCATTGGACCCTTCTCTATCCGAAAATTATTTATTAAAATAAAAACTACCAAATTTTAAATTTACCTAATATTATTAATAAAAAAAAAAACAAAAAAGTCCGTTCGTGGTTAAAAAAACCATGGTTTATGGTTCAAACTTTTATTATTTTTGCGGAGCCCGGATCCGTGTTCCGGGAACACACGGAACACTGCTGACTACGCTACTGTATTTAGGGTAAACAAAAACTGTACATAACCTCAACATGTCACATTCAAGTCATCATCACCACTTCATGAATTACTTAAGAAAATATCGTCAATTTCATCATCAATATAATTTGCGTTAATAATTTCTTCTATTTTAATTCAAAGTTTCTATAATTGACTATTTTCTAGGTTAACTACTGTTAACCCTACTTTACACTGGCATCGAAGCCGATTTAGATTGGAGTAACTCTGAACTACTCCCAGTAGCCTACACTGAACAAACAAACACAATCAAGTTTCTTACACAGCAGCGACGCCGCCAGCATTTTTTAAATGGGTGGGCAAGAAGTGGACCCAATATATTTCAGGTGAGCACATAAAATTTATAAATAAACTAAAAAATTGCAGTATTGAATTAAAACCTAAAATTTAAAACGTATATTCTAAAAAAAAAAGAGAACTGTCAGTTAACCCTCACCACGAATTTCAAAATTTCAACTACATTATCAGAAACAGGACACTTTTCTAATCATATTAAAACAAAACTTTTGTTGGATTATCCATTAGTTTTTGAAAAAATCGAATTTAAAAATCAAAAATTTACATGTATTTTAGATATACGTTTCCACATGAATCTACGATAGGCCGTGGTTGAGTTAGTCAAAAAGCAGGCCACTGCTTTTTGAGGCCACTGCAGGCCACACCAAGCATAATTTATTATTACAATAAAAATTTTTGCAAATTATCCATTAGTATCCGAAAATACCAAATTTAAAAATGAAAAATTTACATGTATTTTAGATGTTTTAGCACGGGTGAATAAGTTGTCGTGGTTGAGTTAGTCAAAAGCTAACACGTAACTCTGACGTAACTCGCCAACGGTGGAACTCGAAGCCATAGAATTTGTCTGGATGTCGACAGCGACTGCGTAGCGTAGCGTAGCGGAACGGCAATGCAAAGCATTTAGTGCCGTAGGCGCTTTAATCTTCTTTATCTGGTAAGTGAGTAACAGGCGTTGGAGATCTTGGATTAAAATATACGCTGACGCGAGTTTGACCGCGTTGATCTGAATGGTGAAAGACCGCGACTGACAGCGAACATTTAGAGTATATCAAAGCACACGTACCGTCAACAGAAATGAAAGCGGGGAGCTAAACTAGCGAGTTACCGTCGCGCGACTCGTGGCATCGGGGTGTATCGTATTACAACTACCTGCTTCCCAGATCGAAAATTGTCTTAGTACGTCCTAGTTATAAGTAATAACCTATTTTTGATGTTTGTTTTAAGAAAAAATTTTTCTCTGTAAACGTTTTTTTTTTATATAGGTAGTTAGCTAAATTGTCACTGTTTATGCAAGCTAAAACTGGAAGCCTTATGTTAGCAATTAACCAACCTTGTACTAACCATAGTTTGTTAGCTAGTTTACGGCTGAAACTGATAAAATTAGCTTAATCCAAGCTAATTCCATTGATCACTTTCTCCCTGGGTTTTATTAACTTTAAAATGTCATTTCTTCAAAAACTAATGCGTAATTCGCAAAAATTTGTGTTGCATTATACTCAGAAAATTGTCTTCTTTTTTTGAAGGCGCAAATTTTGAAATTTTTGAATATGTGCTGAGGGTTAACTGACAGTACCCGTAAAAATACTTTCAGATTACTACATATTAATTTTTACTTAATACTTTTTTCATATTAATACTTTCAGATTACTATATATTAATCTTTTTTAACTTTCTACAATTTAGGTGGGCACTTGGGTGAGCACTTCAGTCAACAGGGTGAGCACGTACCCACCCTGGCCCACCTCTAGCACCGTCGCTGTTACACAGTAACAAACAAACGCAATTTTTTACACCACCTTACTCGGAGTAACTTAGAGTAGACAAACGAACAAACCTATTGTATAGCATTTACCAAAATTTTTCGACAGGATTGTCTACAAGTTTTAAGAATTATAACTTAGTAATTGTTAAAATTACACTTATTGACAATTTAAGTGTGAAAACTTGCTGCGTCTAATAATACAGGTCTTATTCATAACTCATCAAAGAATCAATAATGCCATTCTGAAAACATAAATCGTGTAGTTGATAGTTCAACTAAGTTTTGTTATGAAATTATATTTTTGTGTTATTTTGTTTTTCGACTCCCATTGCGCATTTTAGGAATCATAGAAAATATATATCTCTACATTGTAATACTTACCGAAAATTTTTAAAATATCTCGATACACCTATTTCTAATACGTATGTAACCATCAATACATGGCGCATATACTATGTGCCTATGTGCCATCTGTGCAGGCCGCTTTACTTGCTCGAGCTTTTTACCAAAAATTTTAAAAAACCAAGTTTCAAAACTGTCTGTTCGATCAAGTTTGGCATTTGCAGTAAATAATATTGCTGATGTAATAACTAAAATCCATAGCACTTTTGACACCACGTACATTTCATATATAGGTAGAACAAGCTATACTCTAGGCCGGTATTATTTCGAAATGAATTTTTAGAATACTAAACATTATTATATTATGTACGGCTATAAAGTAGCTTAATCTTTAATATTTATTGTTTGTTTATTAAAAATTTATTAGCTTACTTTAATTACCTTTGTTTTTTGATAATGACGTCTGTTCATTTAACGAAAACATTTATTCTTAATTAACTTACGTTGTGATTATGTTATTTTTCCCATTCTCTTGCACATAGTCCATTTCCTGCATAATAAGTACCAGCAGGACATTTTCCAGGTACTTGTATAACATTTCTGCGTTGCGATACACACGTTCCATTAGGTAGAAGCTTATATCCTGTAGCACAAATAACTGTTTGGGTTACATTTTTTTGACAATTGCAACATAAAACAAATGTCATAGCTACTATTACACACAAAAATTGTATTTTCATTATTGTTTGTGAGTGATATTACAATAACACCTATATACTAAAACGTAAGAGATTTGCAAAAACTCTAATCAAAATGAATGATTATTATTATCTACAATTACGTAGTTCTGCTTCCTTCTGACCACAGTTTAAAGTTAAACATTTAAATTTCATTACGCAATAATTATAAAACGATAATATACAACGTTAATATATTATAAGTTATAAAACCTATCTCAATTTTTACACCGGTTTTAATGAAACCGCTTCCTGTTTTCCTGCTTACATTCGTTGCCTGTTGAAAATTGAAAAGAAAAGGTATTCCAAACGACAAAAATATTTAATTTTTACATTGTAAATTCTTTACTATAGTCGATCTAAGATATGAATAATATAGGTGGCGCATTGTTTGCAAAGTCTAATTTACACCGGAAAACTTCAGATAATTTAAATAGTACTAAATCTTGTAGTAATATTAAATATTCATCACAAAAAAGCAAAATGTTATAACCAAATAACTACGTCTATTCGATATTACATTTAACTCTGTTCACATCTATCTTATTTATGACTTTACGCGGTTTAGTTTAGGCAACACGCACAACACTTCAATCGCAAAAATTTCCTTATTGTATACCGTCTAACTTCAAAGCAATTTCATTGGTTTACATTTCAAGGTCGTCGATTTAGTACAAATTCCAATATTTTTCTTAAAAGAAACCGACTATAGTAAAGCATTTAGAACATCTATAATATTATTTGAAGTCAGTCGGTAGATGAGAAATTTCGTTACGCCACTGGAGTTGATTCCGTGAATCTTAACATAATTGGTGCTGTATTTAAAAACAAATCATACCTCTTTTAACTATAGTAATTATTTATAATAAATTATTTATTGCAATACAAGAAACGCAATCAGAATTTTGGCAAATATTTAAAAATTAGATCACAATAAATTTAATAATAATAATAATATGTTAGTGAATTTAATTAAACCAATCATTGAAAATCGAATTCACGCTTTCTTCAGTTTGCGTTGAAACTTCTAGCGTTGGAAGATTTGGTTGAGTCGTTGATTGGATTTCTATTGATTCTTTTTGTAATGCACTAGGAAGTGGAGTTGTATTTTCTTCTGTTGTTTTGTCTTTATTTAAATTGTTTGTTCCTGTAACTTCACTTTCGGCAAACTTGCTGTCTGTAGTTGGTGATACATTTTCGAATTCAACGGTCACTTTGGTTGGCAAGCCTAAAGTTACGGTTTCTTTAGTTTCCGGTTTGATTAAATTTTCTTCTATATCAATTTGTCTTGATTGCTCAAAAACGGGTTTTATATGAATTGGATACAATTCATCGTAAAAATCAAATTTTCCATTTTCTGCCACGTCTATTATTTCCGTTGGTATGTAATAATTTTGATCATGTTGAGTATAATGAGGATTGAAAGAATATGGTAATGGATAATTTTGAGGTAAATGTAATGGATAGCCCGAAGGAAATGGATATTGTTGGAATGGAGATGAGGATAATGGCATACCATACGATTGATAATTTGGCAAAGGGTACTGTGGTTGATACTGGTAAGGATATGGTAGTGGAGGTGAATTTGCGTAATCTAAAGGTCCGTACTGAGACGGTTGATTAACTCTCATGTAGTTTGAAGAAAATTGTTGCAAATAAACACCATTTTTTAAATTGATTAATAAAAATGTAATAATTAAATAAATTGCAGCCACCATTTTACATTAACACTTATTAACTAATGATTTTAGCTAAGAAATTATATTAATCAAGTTTTTATCGCAAACCTTGACCCAAATCGAAAGTTTCGTTTTTATTTTTAAATCTAAAAGTTAAAACTAAATAATTTCGCCTTAAAAAATTTTAATAAAAAATAGTATATGTATATACTTAAGACCGACTAAATAAATTATGAATCGTCAAGTAATAACCATAACTAGGCAAATTCGACATTTTCGTTAAATTTTAACAATTTTAATTGTTAAATTTTATTTAAACTTATTTACGCTATATTCCATAATTTATGGTTTAAATGGTAATACTTGATATTAACTACGCATAACAATATTTTAGAATTTTAAATGATGTGTTCTGTACTTTTTGGGAATTCTGTGAAATGCTACTTTTGTGAGAAAATATAATAAGAAAATTTAGGATTTCTTACTCATCAAGATTTCATTTAAAATAATGCTAATAACTCAAATTCAGACGGAAGTAGTGCGATAATCGGGCTCACACTATTTTAAAAAATTTCTAATGCAATTATGGTAGCGTATAACGTAAATTGTGGATCGTTTAAAACTTCAAACTCGATTTTTTTGAATATTAAAAAGCTGACTTTTAGAGTCGCTACTGTCATTAAAAGGATTCCTAAAGCGCGCCCGAACTAGAAAATTACGGATCTCAAAAAAATCATCCTGGAGGTACAACACAAAAACACGGCTTTTTGCTTTTAAGTTAAATTCGGTTATAATTAACTAAATCCTTTTTTAAATAAATTTATATGTGGTTAGCAGTATCTCGACTAGAACTCAACTGTGAGCGGCTTCGCCTACTAAAGCAAGTGCTGCAACTATTTACGTCAAGCACACGCACCGTCAAGAAAATTTAGCTATTCGCCGGCTTACATGTGGAAAATCAAAACATTAAAATCGATTATTCACAAAGTATAAAAACTTGTAAACCCGGTCTAAAAAAGTTTTAAATTGCATAACGTCGATAAAATTCGAAAATTTTTCTCAAATCCATTGTTGAGTCAATGTCTCATTGTGAGCCAGAGCAGAACTAGGTTAGAAGGTTCAATCGTTATTTGTATAATGCTCGAAAGTCTATGAAAAAACTTGTCGAGAATTTCACAGCGATATATTTTTTCTTGGTTCAGTTGACTTCGTTATTGATTAATTTGAACTCAAATTATATCAGATTTAGGTTTTTAGCTTCTAGTAATAATAATTCATATTTTTCCGGGAAGTTATTTTGACAAAATACAGTCACTTTGACGATTGTAGCATTGTTGAATTGTGAAGAGCTTCTTATCGATAACAAAAGTTTTTTTGGATTATTTGCCCCCAAACTGTTTTAATAAACACTTTACATCTTTAAAGTCGCATGAACTTTAGTTTATCCGTAAAAAGTGGGTCATTTTAAGCTTGAATAGTTAAGGTCTTCTTTAGCTATTATTCTAGCCGTTTTGGAATTTACTTAAAAATTTCTGGCTACATTGCGCATCTTGATTTGATTTTTCCGAATTTCCTACTTCGTGCAGTTCACTAATAGCGAGACGACTTCTTTTAGACATAATTTTTTTTAATAAAAAGACTTTATTTTAGTAAGATTAAAACAACAAAAAATTGATAAAATATCACCTAGTGCCGTATTGTGGTGGTATTTTGAGAAAACCGATTTTCTTTCCTTAGATTTTTATGTTTAAGCAGGGAATAGACATGCTACTTAGTAGCACGAAAGCATGCTACTAGGTAGCAAATGGCTTTTAGTAGCATGTGTATACAGCCTTGCTATTAAAAAGCTTGCTACTAAAAAGCATGCTACTAAATCGCAAGGAATTTGATTTTTATCCTGCTATATCAAGACCAGTGAGGCGGGGGGGTGTGGAAAAAGCATGTGTGAACGCTTACATAGATAGCATGCTAGTACGTAGCATGCTATTAGCTTTGTCAATGTATCAAAATGTCTCGATAGGGTGACAGCAAAACTTTAAATATTACAATTGACTACCGACAGTACGAGTATTTGTGAAACATAGGTTCTTCTTTGTACAAGAATAAACTTGCACGTGAAAATGATTACAAAAAATTATTCGTGTTTATAGGTGACGAAAATATAACTATGAAAATAATAAAAGCCAAAATAAAAGATCTGCGATCGGTGTATCATCACGAATTAAAAAAAAATAAAAGACTCAATCTGTTCTTAAGCTGATGAAGCTCAAATATATAAACCCACAATACCGTGGTTTGAGGAAATGCATTCCTTCTGGGTGACACTGTGGAATATAGAAAAACAATATGCATCTATCTTCATTTTTCATTTCTGTAAGCAAACAGTTTGCCTTCTACTAAGCCAATTTTTCACCCAAATTTTCCTGTTTCTCTTTTTTTCCGGGTTTATTGCAGTCTAATTACACACTGTGTAGCCAGTAATAATAATACAATATTTATTTGATTTTGTAGTGAAACTTCCATGGTCAGGTTTGTTAGCACGTAAGTACTACAAGCCTAAACTTTTAGCTGACAAGTTGTGTGTATTCCTGTCAGACTTGATAGCATGCTATCTGATAGTCTGCTATGAGAAAGCATGCTATTTCATTAGCAAATGTATTTTGCAACAAGCATGCTATTAAATAGCATGCTCTTTAAGCATGCTCTTTGAATAGCATGTGTATCTAGGCCTTTAAGGCAGTATTCTAGCCTATAAAGCTGAAAAAATCGAAAATTTTTGTTTTCATATTTCGATAGTTCAGATATTCAAGAATATCTTCTTAAAAGGAAGAGATGTGTAGGAAGACCCCTATTAAGATGGCGACTTGAGTCGGAACAGGCCAACAGATCTAATCCTTAAAGCAGATGATAATCTTCTTAAACAGATTTTTTGAAATTCGAATTATTTTAAAAGTTATAGCCACTTTATTGTCGTGGCAACTCGACCGGTTGTAGCATTACCTTTGCATATATACCTCCAACCGAATTTTTTAGAGGGCTCTGACGAGAAACGTCAAATTAATTAAGTAATCAAAATCCTACAAAATAGCGATAGGTGAATTTACAAAAAAGATTCGATAAATATTTATTTGAAGACATAAGATAATTAACTTATATGTATATTGAGAAGCTGTGGATTCAATTATTGAGTAACCACTAGAAGATTTATTTAACGAAAAAGAAACGAATATATTTTGGCTTGGTTTTTTTGGATTCGTGGTGCGAAAACGAAAAATTATTAATAATTTTCAAGAGCGCGATTGGCCCGAAGAAGATCACTAAATTTACCTTTATTTTTAAACTATTTTATTTTTAATTTCAAGTTTGTAAGTTGGAAGATTACAACTCGTAAAGCTGCTGCAGTCTCTCTGTGACAGTTGCTACCTTTCAGTCACTGTAGACGGGGTGGTGGTTTGTGTATAATTTATCAAACGTGTTTCGGTTTGTTTAATGTTTTCAGATCCATCCATATAGATAGCCGCAGAATCGAAAGCACCAAGTCTGTTCGAAGGAAATCCTGGTAGCTGCTGGTTTATCTGACGAAAGAACTCTGCGAGTAGATGTTGATGGTTGCGATTGTGGATGGGTAAGTGACATTAGCTTACCGAAGGATTGTTTTATTTATTATATATAAAGTTCCTACTTGTCTATTGCAAAATATTCAAGTAGCACCTTTGCTCCTTTGCCTGAGTGGTAGCATCTTTGCTGGCAGACTTTGCCATACAATTTTGTGAGTGGGTAACTTCCAACCATTTGAGTCTTCAACTCCATTTTTGTTCTTTTTTCGTTATTACAATCCCTTCAGGACTTTTTATATTATTATTTTTTATTTATTACGTTTGTTCTTTGTTCTTTTCTTTGTCAATTAAATAATTTCATTCTTTCTCTTTGGATTTTATTTAAGTTGACTGGCGTCCAGCGGCAACTCCATTTCCTTTTCAGGTGCTTGTCGTACAGTGTCTCCAAAATAAGGATTCACGAAACGTGTAAACGTCCCAGCTCTCGGTCTGTAGATCGAAAAGATCAAAGCGTAGCTGTTCGGTGTACCAACTAAAGTGTACAAAAAAAGTATTAAAAAATACTCTATTATTTTTTTGGGTTTTTTAAATTTTACTTATTTAAATATTCAATTTAAGGTAGTAGCAGGCCCGATGTATGGAGCCGAAATCGTTGATTGAAGAAATGTAATTTTACTTTTTCTTTACTTTACTTAATTCGCGTAATTTTACCTGAAATTTTAATCTTGTTATTCTCGAAACTACATTTTTCGAAATTCTTGTCATTATTTCTCAAGTTCTACTAAACCGATTTACTTGAATTTTAGTGCGAGTCTTCTCTACACATTTCTCTGTCGTATGAACTAGGATTATAACGAAATTTCAATTTTTACTATTTTTAAAAATTCGCAAAAGTAAAAAATATTGTAAAAAAACTTTTTTCTTTTCAAACAACCGCAATTTTGCAGAAAAGCATTTTTTTCAACTTTTTTTTAGTTATTACGATAGTAGTATTCCTCTAGATTAATAAATCTTTTTCTTTTTTTATTTGAGATTACTAGGAGGATTACAATCGTGACAAACTTCGTGCGCCATTTTTTTGAGATCTATCACTTTATCAGCCTGTAACCTTTTTAACTTTTAATTTCTTCACTTCTTTTTTTCATCATGTATTCTTTAAGCGTTAATAAATATCTTGTAAAATAATGGATAATAAAAATATTGCCTGTTTTTTCTTTATTGCACCTAAAATAACACCTAAAATTCGTGCTTCTAGACTAGAATACCGCCTTAATATTAATGAAATGAAGTACGATGTTTACGTAAAAGAAAAACAATTTATGAAAAAGCTGCAAAATAATCAAATTGGCTATGATTTTTTTTAAATTAAAGACTGAATTTTTGAGTAATTTTTGAGATATTAAAAATCGTTATTGTATAACATTTTTTCGGAGTATAAAAAATGCGTATTAACATTAACACAGATAAATGTACATAATTATTATGATATATTATTGATATGTAATTAACTTCAATTCAAATTTTTCCACATTCAAATAGTCTAAAAAAATAATTTAAAATGAAGTTTCCAATGTAACTTGAAAATTTGTTTCTTAATTAATCGCATAAAATGAAAATGCTAAAATTAATACGATACCGGTATTCAGCTGTCGGCTTATTAACCAAATTTGTCGTTCCTTCGTTAAATTTTAAAAATATTTCGAAAATTTCATTAAACAAATCCAATCATAAATTTCTATTCAAACAACCTGAAATTAAAATCACTTACTCAATAAAAATTCAGCGGACTAACAAAATTTCGTGTCCGCTGACCCAGCCATCTTTGGCAAAAAGCTCCTACTCTTTCGTAATTGCCAACCCTATTCTTTTATTATTTACAATTTCAAATTAAAGTTTTAATATTAAACAAATATAAAAATTTTTACACAAATACATATAATAAGTTTGAACTAGAAATTCTGAAACATAAGCACCGTCATCGTGCACGATTGGAAATAGATTCAGTCATAGTATATCTATATAAATAATAAATAGCTATTTAAACTTAATAAAATAAATTACTATCAGACTAACAAGATAAATTGCAATTTAGATTACTTCCGATTTGTGAGGCGATAAACCATATATTATACAACTCATTCCTAAAAGTGAGATAGAAATGATTTTTGCGATCAAACCATCATTCCACCAACGTTTTCGATAGTGTTTTTAAATAAACTTATAAAAATTATATACTTATGATATTAAAATCCAAAGGTTATCTATACAAAATATAATATATTGTAGTTTGCATTTTAAATCCTCTGCCGTTTTCTTTCTTCAACTTAAAGTTCAACGCTAATTAAAACTAACTAGGAGCATGATCTTCGTCATGTGTGATTTTTGACTAATCTTGGCCAAATAAAACAAAAAACAAATAAAAATGAAGTAAATTTTATTGCCGTCATATTAAAATCGACTCTAACTGATTTATAATTTGATCTTTCGACTGAAGTCAGTTAAATTTTTTTGTTTTGTTTATTACTGCTTGTTAAATATATATTTTCAGTTTTAACTGTAATTATTTTTAGTAGTTAGTGAATTAATGCAGTAGTAAATGTTACGAAACAATATTTAATTATATTTGATGACTAATGTATGATGTCATGTAGGTTGAGTTATATATGATGAGTCATACATAATAACATCGCTGTTATTTAAATATTGTTTAGTTTGTAATCTAGACACTGCTAGAAATGTATAGAAATTCTATTGAAGTTTCGGGAAAACTGCATATAGGTATAAATGCACAATAGTTTCTTGGTTTCCAAAGATGCTCTACTAGTGACAATTAATTCCAGTTTGAACTTACAAGTATTAACACTAGAAGCGCCAAAGGGGTCATTTTGACACTTTTCAAACATAATTGTTCTGAATCTTTAAATGCGCCAAATAGACCATAAGCTATTATTTCAATCTGAGTTTTTCAATATATAAACAAGAATAGATTGCAGTGTTTTATTTTTTATCCATCCAACAAAATTTATACAATATAAAATGACAGAGTCAAAATGACCTCTGTGGCGTTAATAGGTATGCAGGTAAGCATTGCGCTTCTAGTGTTAACAGAAATAAAGTATAAATAAATAGTGAAGTGATAAACGTTATGCTAAGTGTTTAAATTAATCCAGACTAAATAAATTCCAAATTCCAAACAACAATATTTTTTTATTTCTTCTTCTTTAACTTATTTTAGAACTTTTGTTCTGTTTTTTTACCATTAACGCACCAAGTTTTTACACTTGGCACTCATAGTCTTTGAGAACTTGCATTAATATTCTGGTAGGATGCCAACCTTGTCAGATGCTTAGCCCTTAGATCAAACTCGGGCTTTAGATTACAGCAGTACAGTTGACGCGACTAAGCATAGAATCGCGGTCTCCCGCTCAGTAGATGTCGATTTAAGCCTTATGCCACACTGCTGCTTATGTGTATAAAATCAATTTTTTTACGTGAAATGTTAAAAGTCTAGGCTATAACAAATTTTGTGAAATACAAAAGTATTGAAACACAATATAGTGTAGGTAGTTCGCCATAAGTTTATTTTAGATTTGACAAGCTGATTGTTTTAGGTTCGTTCCGCATTTTAATAAATACTTTTCAAGATGAAAACCTTCTAGATTTAAGTTTTGATATAGGTAAAAACTTTTGACAAATTTGCTATCTGTATTATATTAAAATTACAATAAGGTTTATTTTACATCGGTAAGTATATATAATATTTAATAATTACAAACTCAAAAAGGAGCTTTCTTTCTACAAGCATTATATTCTTTCACATATCGATATCCACGAGGGCATTCTGGAATTATTAATGGCGCGGTTATCACATGTTGAGGTGGTTCATATATTGTAGTATGTTCAACTTCATCTTCACTTTTATCTATAATTAGGGATTTTTAAATGTATCTTTACTTTTTTTAAAGTTCTAATAAACATACCTGAGTCATCTTCCACTTCAATTGTATATGAATGTGAAATTCTACCGAAAATTGTAATAATACAAAACACCACAAATACTTTCATTTTTTTTAGTGTAAATATGTCGTGTTCGAAATAACTTAGCAGTAGTTACAAAAACTTTTAATTTGATTTGATCAAATTAATTAATTCGAAATTATATTAACCAAACTTTTCCTATTAGATTTCAGGTGCTTACCTACAACATCTGTGTAGATATAACCTACTATATGAAAGCAAGAAAAATTGATAGATTTGTTAAAATAAATTATTAAAACTATAGTATTATTTATTAATAAAATTAAAATAATTTTGTAAATAACTTGATGATATATGTAGTATGTAAGATAACTCGAATATTTTAAAAACAACTGTAAGTATTTTTTACATATTACATTTGTTTATTGTATATTAAAATATAGATAACCTTTGGATTTTGACATTTTGATAATTACAAACTTAAAGTTCTCCAACATGATTATAATACAATTTTCCAAATATTAATTATTGTGAGACTAGTTTTGATTAAATTGATTCCTATATTATTCAATATTATTGATTTTTAAAAAATCTTTTTTCTACACCCGATTCCTTCTGCGTATGTATAACCATCCATACAGTTATGTTCATTAGAAGGAACATAAACAAGAAATCGACCATCTAGAACAGGTACAATAGTGGATGTAGTTGTAGGACCATTTTTAGATTCATCTAAAATTACTTTATGAACATATATTTTATAAAGTTATTATAAACTTACCGTTTTTATTTCCATATTTGCTATCAAATTCATCTGGGAAAATAAAACCTCCCTGATTATTGCTTAAATTAAGTGGATACGATTTTGAAATTGTAATAAATAATGCAATTACACAAAGACATTTCAACACCCTTCGCAACATTTTAAATTAATGTTTTAAAGAACGACTTGTTTTTGTTTATAATTCAATACTTGTGATAATAATCTTTTAAACCTACTACAATACCACCACTGCGTTGTTACAGAACAAAATAAAATAATATTACTTATTTTAATTAATCACGTATAAAGTTGTATGTTGGAAATCACGAGAAATATTTTGTACTTTAGTTTCATTACGCAAATTATATAATTCGTAGAATTAAAACTGTTGAATCAAATCAAATATCAAATAATCAAATAATTTTGAATATTTTGATTGCAAATTTCTGAAAAAGATAAGCACATACGATGTATTTCTATTATTTGTAATAATATTGTGTAATAGTAATTCGTCAATCGTCAATCAAACACTGATACTGAGCTATTGCATTTCGTCTGCTTAGCATTCGTGCAAAACCTCGTACAGAGCAATACTTATATCTCCACTAGGGAAAAATACTCGGATATTGTCCGATCTCCAGAGCTGTTATAACTAGAGTGTGGAATTTATGCACTACAAAGTACCCAATATATGCACATACATATACAGCAATAAATGCCTGAAATATGCACGTATATGCTTTAAAAATAAAAGATTATGTACTAAAAAACAAACACCTTAATTTTATTGAAAGATTTAATTACAATTAACAATAAGATTATCCGCCAGCCGCATTTTTGTAATTTTTGTTAATTATTGTGCTGGAAGGTCAATTCTCGAATAACAATACCCATAGCTGTTGGGACAGATTGTATGAAATTTTCGAGAAAATCGCTTTTGAAATATTGAAAATGAAACCGTTGATTAAAAAAAGTACAGAAATGCACTTACGAAAATATCCACCTAATGTTAAAAATATGCAAAATATGTATTTTAAAAAGTATTTTATTGAATTCTAATTTGCCTAATTCGGCTTAAACCATATGAATTTTGGTGACATATCAATTTTAAGAAATATGCAAATTCATTAAATTCCGTGCTCTAATTATGACTCATAAAATAATCATAAGCTACATTTCGATTATAACGGCACAATGAACGGCAATATTAATGTATGATGTTTATTGCAGATGCAACAATAAATAACCAAATTCCTTTTCAAGCCGTGCCTGGGAAGCTGTTCTTTTGAAAGATATTTTTTGCAAAGTTTATCTTTTTTAAATTTTATTTTCTTAAAAGTATGAAAATGTGCACTTATATGTTTTAAAAATAAAAACATATGAAATATACACTCTCAAATTTTGGTTGTAAACTCTAAAGTTTACAAACTCTGAAGTTTACAACTAGAAACGCATAGATACAATTTTTTTCGACTCTAGGAACAAGCAACAAAAATATGCATTTACATATAATTTCACACTCTAATAATAATCTAGAGTTCTAGCCAAATTTAAAGTTTAAACATAATTTTTATCTAAAATGAACAGTAGTTCATAGCGGTACCAGTTCATACCAACTGTAGTCACTCGACACCCACCTAACAATACCGACAATTCACCCCACCGATAAACAAACCTAAGCCAAAAACTTAACGAAAGCAGACCCCCAAATCAAAGGCTGTTCTCTGACAATTTCTATCTCAACGGATGAAAAGAACTTCCAAGTTGTGCAAAGACAGCTTTGCTTGACGTGTAGAATCTTTGTAATCTTCTTGAAGTGTAAACGTGTGTATAAAAATTAATACGGATCAAGGAGAGGCAGTAACCTGATATCCTACTATCTTACTATGGTATGTTGTATCTATGACAAAATCCTATTGTCAGTGAAAAGAAAAATGCTCTTTTTATAGCAACTGAATTTAATTTATTTTTGAAAGATTTTAACAGATTTAAAACTTGGGAGTATTGTGTGACCTTGTAAATTTTAGATGCACATTTATTATCAAACGTACTCGTGCTAGCATCTGATTTTATTAGTTTTATGGTGTAAATGTAAGCAAATTGTACAAAATAAATCAATTAATGTTAAAAAGAATTAAATAAAATGCACTTCAAAATTTTAATAATTGTTTTAAATGTATTTGTTGATACGCCACGGACTGTATGAGTTGTGGTTTTCACTCGGTACAATTTTAAATCTTGCATGCGCAGTTGAAATTTGGAGCTTCTTTGTGAAACAGGTGTTGTCTTGGCTCCCTTTGAAAAATTATTACCAGGTTCCCAATTGTTTTAAAAATCGCTCTTCGTATTCTTCACAAAAATCCAAGCGTGTTTACAATTAACAATGCTTGCAGTTTAGGTAAGTAATTTACTTTTTCATTTGTTGAATCTAAACTTTCAATATGGCGGCGTGTTCTTTTACAATATAAAATTGTGCTTCAAGACCTTCAATAATGCAAATTCAATTTCAGGAATCAATCTGGCGCCGCAAATGATGTTTTCTTGAACGTAACGAAATCTCCGTCTCAAAAACAAACTCGCTTTTGGCAAAACTTATGAAAACTTCACTCACAAAACTAATAGTCGCTGATTAAAAACACTCAAAAACAACTTGCTTGAACGACCTTTGCGTCTCACATCTTCAATCGAAAATATCAGTGAGCTTCGGAATTACCATGCCCCATAGTAATCAGATTGTTTAATGTAAATACAAACAAACAATGCATACTCCGGAACATATTTGTAAAAACGTGAAGAAAATTGTGTTAGATTTGCTTCCAGTGAAGTCTCGACAAAGTTGTGAAATGGATTCATTCGATGGAAAGAAATGAACAACCTTGTAATTATAGACGAAGATGCAATATTGAATTACTTATATGAAAAGGTATGTACCGCTATACTTTACATTCAATATTAATAATCTGTGTAAATTATTTTCGCTTTTTCCTATTATAGTCGCAAGAAGTAAAACCATCTACGCTTTGGTCAAAATATTCAAAATGATAAAAGCCGTTTTGTGTGTCAAAAAATATATTGCAATAAACAAGTGTTGCCAGTCATAACTTTTTTGAAGCAAAAATCAGTTGGCTATAAACTCACAAAGTCGAAAGTTTTAACACGTCATGAAATTAATTCATTTTTGATTAACAAGAAGTATTTATTAATAAAAGTAAATTTAAAATCATACTTTAGTGATGTACATCATCATATTTAATTTTTTAGGTTGCTCTTGTCATTGGTGTATGTGGATCATGTAGGCTTGAATTGCTACATTTACTAAAAATTCATCAAAAAAATTTTTGATACGACAAGCAACGTCAAGCGAGTGTTTCCGGTGGTAGCTGAAGGTGATGCTGTTAATCATCTGGAATTGTACCAGAAATATGTTCAACTACGACCAGCAAAAGTTTTGGGATTGAGTCCGTAAAAGAATCATTTTACGGACTCAAATGAGTCCGTAAAATAGCTATTTTTTGGAGCGTGTACAAAAAACCTTTTATTGAAATGAATTTTTAATTAATACCTGCATTTTTAAATAATAAAAGTATTTTCGATAAATATTTCTAAGAGATGCAAGACATTCCCTCTCAATTTATATTCTTTATTAGTTATAAGAATTAGTTATAGTTATAAGAAGGTACCAAAAAACAGCCTTAACAAAAAAACGACAAAAACCGTTTAAAAGAACTAAAAATACTAAACAAAGCAGTGTATATTACCCAAATAATTCAAATTTTAAGAGAAATCAAAGCAAATACCTTCCAAAAGATACAAATTTTAGATACAATGCTTAGTACGACCAAAGACAAACTCAAAATCATACTCGGGAATGCCAGCAAACTGACTGAATAGCAAACACTGAGCTACGATTGATTTAACCACCACTCAAGCCGACACACAAATTTTCCAATCTGTCGATAAACCTAACTTTACCAAATTTGACAAAATTTAACAAAACAAAACCTGGAATAACACAAAACCTGACACCAATAGCAACGAACTATACTACTTACAAAATACTGACGTACAACTTTCATACTCAAAGACTACACCCATCATCTACTGTACATCCTTCAAACTTCTTCGTAACAAAATAGCTCAATATGCGTACTATAAAAACAAATAACTAAGCTTCGACTACCTACATAATTAAAATAACTTTCTTCATATTTTACCATAAACCCCTGAGACCAACAAAAACCTAAATAAATAAACTAACTATAAACATCTATAATGACATTGACAAAATTAAACACAAAAGCTGGACAAACAAACATACCTTTTCCAATGATTCACATACTGCAGGACACAAAATCATAAACACCGACAAAGCAAACGCCATAACCGACACTTCCTATTAGCTCATCGTAACATAACCGCGCATCGTTCAGATCCGGAAACAGAAACCAATGTCACAAAAACCATTAGCTCATTTCAGAACTCTAATCATCTCAACCCTCCGCAGACTTTTCAGAAATTCAAAAAATAATCAAGATACTTAAAAATAAAGCAGCCGAAAACAATAAATTAGAGCTTCACCAATTAAAAAATTTCCTAAAAAAACTTCTCATCTAAATTTACTATATAAGGTACATATTAAAACGCTGACCTTAAAAAGTAATATTTGTCTACATACTGGAAAAAATTCACTGTTATTTCCATTTTAAAACAAGTCAAAAACTCAAATCTTCCTACTTGCTGTCGCCTCATCAGCCCGAACTGTCTATGCCAATTCACCAAAACAACACTACAGCAGTAATGACTATCAACATTGACAAAGTACTTGACACCATCTGGTACGACGGACTATCACAAACTATCAAAAAACAATTATCTCCACACCTAGTCAAAATTATCTTTATTTTTCTACACTTTCAGATTAAAGTCAAATACAACAATTCAAACATTTGTCCCTATGCAAGGAAAAGTATCTCATCCAAAAAATATTTGCAATACGTAGAAAGGATCTCGGGATATTGGATATCAGAATTTGTTGCTCTCCGTGTTATTATGTACTTAGTCAAATGTTATAACATCATGATTTATATGGTGAGTGTAATCAGTTTTTTTTTTGCCCCGCTTTAGGGCTTATTTTGTTTGTCTTTCTTCTAGTCCTGAAGATGGAAGATTAAATCTTCCGAAACGTTGACACTTCAAATCTCTGTAGTTTGATTTACAATTTCCAATATCCCGAGATCCTTTCTACGTATTTGTCCCTATGTTCCGTCTTCGCATCTACATTTTTCGCATACTATATAAATGACATACCAAAACAACCTGACACTGACGTTTCATTCTATACGCCGATGACACAGCCATTTAAGAAAAATCAAGTTATAACATAAGCATAACAAAGACACACCGACTTACTCAATACCTACTTTTACCGTTGGAAACTCAAACTGAACGAAACAAATACGACAAAAAAATAATCTTTGCCCACAAACGCAACCTACCTACGACACCATTAAAATTCTACAACATTAACATAACAAAAACTCTCACCGTCAAATACACCTAGAAGAGACGCTTGACAAACGACTAATATTCAAGACACACCTACAACTAATAGCGACATAAACAAACAACGTACTTGATGCACTTGACGCCCTTCTGAGTTACAAAAATAAATGTGACTTAAAACTAAGACTTACTCTACAAATCAATGATACAACGCCAACTCCACCTGGATCAAAACCTCCAAAGCAATCATCAAACGACTACAAACCATACAAAACAAATGCTTTTGGATCAGCACAGGAGTCCCAAAACACACTGAATCCCAACACTTACTTATCTGACCTAGCAGATGTACCGACACTCCTAAACGTAATTTTCCATAACTCTACAAAATTGTTTACGGGCACAGTACAACAAAACCCAACGTCCCACATACTCAAACTTACCAACTCGAGGATGCCTTTAGACAAAAACACGGATACATAACATACTTTTGTAACTTTATAACTCAATCTTGTTCTATTTTAATTCTTTTCCTCTTTCTTTTTTCTCTTTTCCCTTTTTTACTTGCTTTTTACTTTCTAAATTTATTTTATTTTAGTTTTAAATTTACGCCCTTTTCTATAGATAAAGATCAACATCAAGAAAAACACTGACATTGCAAGAGGTCGTGGCATGCTACGACATAATATCGTAGGTAGTAATTTCATTACTAAAAAGTTTTTGAAAAAAAAGATTCACTTCAACTACACGAGAATTCTCATGTACTAATATTATTTTTTTAATTTGAGACAAATTCAATAATTTCGTCATTGAATAAAATTTAATGTGTAAATTTTAATTTTAAAAATATTGAAATAATGATCAAATGGTAGAATACCATTACTCCTGCAAATAATATTCATTCATTTGGAATACAATGTACAAAATACTACATATTGAACTGCCATATCCAAATGTCTATATTTTCAAATTTTGTTCCTTATTATATACTACAGTTCTTTCTTTATTACCAGAAACTTCTATACTTATTTAGAAAATTCTTCTAATTCTCAAAAAATAAAAGTAAGTATCTATAAAAAAAACTACGACAAGGCGGATAGAGCAACTAAAATAGCAACTACTTCGAAGTCCTACTTTTTTCCATATCTACGAGCAAATCGGGTTGCCAAACTTTTAAGCTATAGAATAATTTAATTCTAAGTAAAACAGTTTCAATAAAACGGTTTGAAAACGCCTCGTTTAAAAGATGGATAGAGAAAATGTTAAAAATTCGCGATAATTTCAGCTTATATACATCCGAGAACGCTTAAGCTTAAAAGTTATTGCGTGTAAAAACCTCGAAATAGCGTTTACATACTTCGACATTATTTATTTTCTATAACTTGTTACACAAAACTCTTTCAGATCCCCATTTATAGTAACTTTTCTCAGTACTTAATCCTGTTTGTAAAAATGTACTCTAGATTCAACAAAAGTGCACTAAACTAAACACAATCCAAAACTAAACTGCACAACGTTTCACAAACAAAATAATATGTACATGTAACCTTGCAAATAAATCTATAAATACTAATTCGGTAGAAATATTATTTTCAGAAAAACCAAAATTTTTGGACGCCACAATAAATTGGTGACGCCCAACGAGGGGCTAAAACCTAAATACAACTCTACGATTAAAAGTGTCATGCTCTTATTTAGTATAATCTCAACCAATAACTTTAAAGTTGAAAAAAAAAATTAATCTCTGGTAGGTGTCAATGTTCGATGAACATTCGAATGTTGGAACATTCAGTATAAATCCTTCTTGATCATTATTGAAACTTGCCAAAACAAGTGTTAAGTGCACTTGTGTATCTAAAATGTAATACTTTTATATACTTTTGTACCATTTTCTCCAGCTAAAATAAGTTTTGTGACATATTTTCTCAAATAAATTTTTGAATATTTTTCATAGTACATATTAGGTATAATGGTAAAAGTTATTAACATGTGATAATATTTATATTAAAATTGATTTTTACATGTTATATGAAATTGAAAAATAATTAAAATCCATAACTTATTAGCAGACTAATTTATTCATTTAAATAGTTTTTGCACAATTTTATGTAAGTTATGGATTTTAATTATTTTTCAATTTCATATAACATGTAAAAATCAATTTTAATATACATATTAGGTATATATTGTCGTGTTTCGAAAACCATAACAACATAATTCATTTATTTTGTGAATTATTTTAAAGTTTAATTTTGTTTTATTAATTATTTGTATCATATTGAGTAAAATAGTTAAAATTTTTGCTATGTAAATAAAGTAGGGAAGGAAAAAAGTAAAAAGAGAGAGAATTAAAGGTTGTACAGAAGACTTGGGCTGAGGCCTTCGCGTCGAATAAACGACCAACAATAATAATTCTTAATTTTGATGTTTGTTATAAAAAAATAAAAGTGCATTTTAATTTTGATAGAAAGTTGTTTTAATTATGGTAAAGTACAGTGCAAACAAAATAAATTGGAAACGTTGAAGAATTTGTGATAATTTAGTCGATGCATTAAGAATTAAATCGCAACAAAATTGTTTAACCAGGCGTATTGAAGCCAGCTGCAATACCATATGCGAAGCCAATGACCATACCACATGAAAGGTATCAAAGTTGAACATTTTAATTTACAATTGAATTAAAAACAATTGAAGAGTCACTTGTTATAAATAATGAATGAATCCGAGAAAAGAAGAATTTTTAGAATTAAAAAAAATTTTAATAGATTTGTAAGGCTCGGGTCATCTCAATATATTTCTAAAATAACAGGTTTTATACGTTGATTTTCATTGTGTAGTATAATAATACGTATACGAAGTATAGTGAATACGTTTCAAGACTTTGGGATTCATCGAAATCAAACCTCTTCTCTTTTTAGTTTTCCGTAATGCCTTCATTTTATTATATTTAAAGTTTCTAAAACCTTTTTAACATTTCTTTTCTCCGGGGTGTTCCCCTTATCTGTCTTATTATTTATTTTAATACTTATAATAATTTTTGGTTCTTTTCATTGAATTTTATTCAAAAAGTAAACTACGAGCAAAAATTGAGTGGTACACAGAACTACTTTATAGTTCCAATTACCCGGGATTATTCCTATCTTTGAGAATTTTCAAAACTGTCCGGGCTATCTGAACACATTTTTTCTTTTCAACTTTTTTCTTTAAGCATTTTTTTTATTTGATAAATATTTTCGCTTCCATACTATTTCATACAGCTGAACTTTTTATACTACCCCAGACTTCTTTGAACTTTCCTGAACTACCCATTCTTTCTTAAATGCAAGAATACTTGGCAAAATCATCCGACGAAAAGAGAGGGTTGATTTTACTAAAAAAAGAAAAATGATTAACAGATATAATAATATTTTCTATTATGAGCCAATATCTAAGACCACCGGAATTCTTAGAAAGAATAAAATTTAAGCAACGAAAAGTTAAAATAAATTTAAAAAAAAATAATATTAAGTAAAACAATAAACTTTTCTTTGTTTCTCAAAATCTATAAACATGGGGGATTTGAAAAAATACCAGGATTCGATTTAAAAAAAATCGCATTTATGAATTGCTCGTGGTTAGAACGTACGATTTTTTTTCAGATATTTTTAAATTTTTTGGTTATTTATTAGTTTATTTATTTGGTTTTATTTGATAATTCACATTCAATTTAAAGTAATTTTTTTAATTTCTTGGTTTTTCAATTTTAATTTTTTCAGTTTTGTTTGATATATTTTTTCTTGCTTCTCATTATTTTTAGTTTTTCTTATGTTATATACGACTGATGATCGAAAATAATCGTGAAATAGGGGTCTTTATATCGTATTACAAAGTTTTTATTTTAAATTTTTAACATATTTTTATAACGTAATTTTTTCAAAGTCAAGTATTGGTCGGTATTGATTAGTATTCGGGATGATATCCTACTTTTCTATAAACACCTGAAATGTTATAATACAAGATATTGTAAAAGAAAAATGTATTTATTTGAAATCACACTACCTCATTAGATGAGCATTCAGAGATTGTGTATTTTTAGTTAAATATCTGTATTCCTCTATTTTAAACTTTCATTTTAAGTTGCATAGCTACTTCAATGAATAAAAATTAAGTTACTGACCATAGAAATATGTACTAGAGAGTATAGAATCGTTTGAGCAGAAATGATTAATTTATTTTTAAACCTTGTTTACGTTGGTTTAATTTCCGAAGATTTCTAATTAATTCTAATTCTAAGATTTTTTAATGCAGTATTATTATTTTTTCTGTTGTTGTTTAAGTCTTCAACTTAGTCTTAGCTTGACTTGATTAATACGCGTTATCTGACTCGCCTGTTTTCTAATTGTGTTTATAAATTAAAATAACTCTTCAAATCTCTTTAGTTTTACTGGAGTTTACCATAACAAATTATTTTGCTTATTTGGCTTAGAGAAGTTATGAGTATTATTAGAATCTCGGTGTTATGAGTTAATGGAGTTTTTCGAAAAATGCGCATTAATAAGAAACCTGGGCAATTTTTGCTACTCAATCGTATTTTAACGTACTCCATACCTATTTACAAAAATATATTTAGTGTATTGATATACTACCAAAGATTTTCTTTTTTTACTATACGTTAAGAAAACCATACCAATTTTCTCAAATTAACCACTATCAGTTAATAAACTATGCATTCCAGGAAACTATCGTAATAAGTACATTAAATATTATTATTATAACTGATATTTTTATCGTATTTTATGTTTGTTTTATTTTTCCTGAAATAAAAGTTTTTGTGTATGCAAAATTTTTTAAGCACTCTGCACCAGAGGAAACCAAAAATCCGATTATGACAATCTTCTTATATTTTAAAATTTAATCCTACCGGTAAATGGGAATTAAACTTACATACGTGGTTGCAATGATATTTTTATCCTAGATCTGGATTTGGTAAACAAAAATAAAATCAAAAGTTAAAAAATAAATTTAATGAAACATTGAACTAAACCACGTGCGTAAAATAACTTACCGCTTGTAGTGTATTTACTAATATAATATATCTACAAAACAAAACATCCTCATAACTAAAAATTAAATTATAACAACAATAATGAACTTCAGTCCCTTAGATGAAATTGGCCTTATCCACATACAGGAGGATTATAGGCAAATAACCGTTTCGTCAATTCATGTTTAGGAATATTAGGTTTTCTTTTTTGAGTTTCATCTTCGATTCCATTTGGTTGTAATAATCGTACATCTATATTATAAATAACGCTTGCTAAAAACAATAAACTATTGTATTATATTAACTAAATTTTGTAAGTTTCTTACTTGTCTCCATTCTAATATTTTCTGCAAAAAGATGTGTTTTTTCTGTAGGCTCTGACGATTGTTTACTAAATAAATTACAAAAACCATGTGCAAGACCACGTAACTTATCCAATACAAAACCACTTTCAACATCGGGAGTAGTCAACACTATTAAAATGATAGGCAAGATAAATATTTTGAAGTTAACCATTTTGTCTCTTGCTAGATTGACAGTTGTTGTTTAAATGAGGTCAGTTTTATTTAAATTCTTATCAGCCAATATTTATTTGACTTTATACAATAAATACTAGTAATTTATAATCATAGTAATTTGATAAGTTTTAAATGCATTTGTAATAAAATGAACACTACTATTTATATTGTTAATTACTTCTAATTCTAAAATTTCTTAATTTACTAATTTTAAACCCACATAGTTATGTCAAGATTATTTTTTCTATCACACATCATCCCAACAAATTCAGTACTGCCAATAATTTAAATCTTATACCTAAAATTGGTAGACTTTGGGTGCCACCAATGTAATGTATGTAAAATCACCACATAAAACAACCTTGTGACCAACAAATGATTTGACAAAAAAATTCAAAAAAGTGGAAGTGTGGATGCAATCGTTTTTAAAATTCAGTAACAATTGCAGTTGTTTGCACCGGCAAACAACAAAAATCACACCTAACGATAACCAAAAAATTTCTTTAAAAATAGTTGACTTTTTTAAAACTAGTGCGATAACATTGGTGCTGACCAACCCGACGCCAAGTCAACTCGGCGCTGCGCGGTCAGAATATATTGTATTCTATATAAAATAATCTATGTAAAATTAATAAGCTTTGTGGTTATGAACCAAAACCAAAATTTAACTTTTTGCAGAAAACTTAAGGTGTAAGAAAGTAACTTAAACCTTGCAGTCAGTTTTTATTTAAAAACTTCGTTCAATGTAAATAATAAAAATGCGCGTAACCATCACATGCAATTGAAGCAAAACTTTTTTGGTATTATGACAGATGCCGATTAAGTTAAAAATAATAGTTATTAATTTTATATAAGATTAGAGACTTGTTAATTCCCGAATGTAATTCAACTTTTACCCACGACCATGGCCAAAACTACAAGTAAAAATTTTGGTTTTATGAAACGTCAGATTTTCAAATTTATTTTTATCAAGAATACTGATTTTGAGCTGAAAACGAATCTACTAGTGTATTATGAATAGACGAGTTTCACTATTTTTTTTATTTTTTTATTTAAAAGTAGAGGTCAAATTGAGCCTTCACAATTTTTTTCAGATTTTTTTGAGTACATCTAAGGTAAGAAAATAATTATTGACAAACGGCAGCGTGACGTCACTCGTCCGGTTTTTAAAAAATTTGCTGGGCTTTAGAAGCCAATAAAAGTAGCTCTGTTGCCAGGTTGAAAGTTGGTAAGGTAGATACCAATCTCACTTGTCGTTGTGAGCTGTCACAGTTTTCACATTCAAACGCTTAACTTCGGTTTACAAAAATTGCTCTACGATTATTCAAATATAATAATATAAAAAAAAATATAAAAACAGGATATTTAAATGACTGTCAATATTAAAATCATTATAGAGCCCTTTTATTCAGTAGAAAATCTTGAATGAAATCTTCGTATAACCTTAAATTATAAACAAACTTGACAGACAGTCACAATTTCACAATATAAACTACTTTCATTATAATTATTATGCACGCTAAGAGCAAATGTAGCTATCTTTTTTTAACGCATACTTACATTGGGTATCATTATTATTTTTAATGTACTGTATTTTTAAATTTACCCCCTTTTGACAAATTTATTTCAGTTCGTCTTTGTTGCACCGTTAGTAGTTATTCATTTAAATATACTGCCATATTACCGTAACGCATTTCCGTTGCATTGTCATATTTACTCTTAGTCGCGCCTAAAAAAGTTTTACTTCAATGAAAGAAATTAAGTTTTTTCAAGAAAATGTGCGTGATAAATAAATGTACATACAGTTACTTGAAAAAGTCTTCAGACATCTAATAAAAATTGCATTAACTTCAAATGAAATTCGAATTTTTGATAAAATTTAGGAAGAAAACGGCGGTTTTAACTTACTATTTGATCAAGTATTCCTTAAGGTCCTCGATAAACATAAAAAAGTTCGTCACAAACAGAAATTTTAAAGGTTTAATCATTGCATAGTTGCAATATTAATTATTATTTACACAAGAAAAAGTTCTCAGACACTATAAATTAGCACGGTAGTTTAAGGAAATTGAAAAAATTAATTTTTGGTGAGGTAGCCTTTTGTTTTATAATGCCTCCGGGGCGTTTAGAGGGATTTTAAAGAATTTTTGGGATTAAGCTCGTCGTTGGGTTTACGTCACATCATGGTTTGACTATCAGAACTGTAGATGTTACATTTGCTTGTTTCTGCAAATATGACTTTGTTCCACCACGCTAAGTCTTTTTGTAGATATTCTTTGGCGTAAATAAGATATTTCTTATTTTGTTTATTAATTATTTTCTTACGAATAAATTTTTAACTTTTACACTTGGGTTTTCTACTATCCTAAAAATATTCATAGGGCAGCGATAATAAACGACGAATAAAGATTTATTTGTGAAGTTCTGGAATGAGTAACATCTGATTGATCAAATTTTGTATTGTACCTATTTAAATATAGACCAATAATTAGAAGTTAATTATTCAAAAACCTCACAAGTAAAAAATGCTTTTTGTTGTTGTTTATAATCCCTTCCTTATTGTAAAAGAATCAAATTCCATTCTATTAACTAAATTTCTAAACCATTTATCAAAAAAGGTACACCTTGGTTAGCATATCGGCAATCAAGACGCCAATGTTTTTTGATGATTCTAGAAATAAACCACGCTCACTAACATTGCACTGATAAAGCAATTTCTTGATAAAGTAAAGTTTATAAGATAATCCAGATTTTTAAATTTTTTATTAAACCAAAAATATCAGGTATAAGCGAAACAGAAAATTTCAATAATTCATATAGGTTGTCGCATTGTCAAATTTTTTGAAGCGCCGTTTTAATGATCCTACATTTCAAAATTTAAAAGAATTTATGTAGTATACTCATTTCTAAGCTTCGTAAATCGGGTAACTCATTTAACTTAATTAAATTGAGAATCTTACTTTTGTTCGGTAAGCTACACAATAATATATTGCTCTGCAATAATTTAGTACTATTTTTTACAGAATAAAGGTCGTAACTCACCTATCAGCACAGCATAGGGACAGCGACTGATCATCACAAGCAAATTTTATTTCTTATGTGTATTTAAATGCCAGCACACTCATCTAACAGCATCAGCACATCACCTGATAAGCACGTCAACGCCTCGACCACTAGACATTTCTCCGAGAGAATATTTTGCGGACGCCGTGCTTGTAAGGAGCTGATGCCTAGCCGATGCCATACACTCATATATCATCACCTGAACATCACGTTTCGCTTTTAGTACAAATTTTACTAATTGTTTTAGTAGATATACAGTGACTCAAAAAAGTCTCCGTACGATACTATATTAGCAATTTAAATTAAAATTACGCCGTTTTCTATTATTTCTTTTTTGTGAAATAAAATGATTTATAAATATATATACAATTACACATAGATTAAAAAACTTTTTTTTAAGAAAATCGCTTGTTAACAGAAAAAATTTAAAGGAACTAAAAAAAATCACTATAATTTACCTAAAAAAAGTCTCCGTACGATGATTAAAAATGGGCCTATAAATGTTTAATATTAATATTTAATATTTTGTACAATAGCCTTTAGCTTTTATTACTGCTTCCATACGTTTAGGCATTGACTTCACTAAATTTTTTGTTACGTCGGACCCAATTTTTTCCCATTCTTCTTGTAATACCCTCTTAAGAGTATTTTTGTTTGAAATGTGTTTTCGAATTCTACGACTTAATTCATCCCACAGGTGTTCAATGGGATTTAAGTCAGGACTTTGTGAAGGCGAATGCAATTGTTTGGGCACGTGATAAAGTAGCCGTTCTTTGACAATCATGGACGTATGCTTTGGGTCTTGGTCTTGTTGAAAAATAAAATTAGCAGGAAGTCTTAATTTGGTCACACTATCTTTTAAATTTTTTTGCAAAATGTCTAAATATACCCACTTATCCATTATTGTTTCCATAAAATGCAATTTACCCACACCCGACGCTGCCATACACCCCCAAACTAAAACATTTCCACCACCATGTTTCACTGTAGGAATAACATTTTTCATATTGATTGCTTCATTTGGTTTTCTCCAAACTTTTTCTCTGCCATCCGAACCAAAAACATTAAACTAACTTTCGTCTGTAAAAATCACTCGATTCCAGAACTCCATGTCTTTATTTCTATGTTCTATTGCAAACTTTAGTCTTTTATTTTTGTTCACTTTAGAAATTAGAGGTTTGCGTCTAGCAACACAGCACTTATAATTGTTTTTTTTGAGAACATTTCTAATTGTCTGATCAGAAACAGCAATATTAAGTTTATTTCTTACTTCATCGGCAATTTTTGTCGCACTTTTTCGGGGATTTCTTTTCACTTCGCGTAAAATAGCTCGGTTTGTGACATCAGTTAGAATCTTAGGGCGTCCAGAACGAGGCTTATTATACAAAGAACCCGTATCTGCATATTTTTTAATTATGTATTGAATACTTGACTTAGGTTTCCCGATAGTTTCACCGATTTCGCGCATCGATTTACCTTTGCAATACAAATTAATAACATTTTGTCGCAATTCAATGGAACTTTCTTTACTCATATTTAATTATTTTTTAAAACACACTAACTAAAGCAAAAATTAAAAAAGAACTAAATGCATAATTGAATGTAACATTGTAATGAAATATAAAACCTTGCAATTTTTTGCGAGAAGTGCTTTATCAAGCTTCTATAAATAGAAACATTTTTTATATACATCATCGTACGGAGACTTTTTTTAGATAAATTATACCGATTTTTTTTAATTTGTTTAAATTTTTCCTGTTTATAATCGGATTTTCTTCAAATTTTTTCTTAAAACTATGTATAATTGTATATATTTACAAGTTATCGTGTTTGATAACAAGAACAATAGTAAAAAACGGAGTAATTGTAATTTAAATTTCTAATTCAGTATCGTACGGAGACTTTTTTGAGTGACTGTATTTCACTATTGCATTAATCTTGTAGCAATTTTAAGAGTGCAGGCGATGAACAAAATGAATTCTGAAAAACTTAAAAAGCCTGTTTACATTATAAAATTTCGCTTAAAATTTTCGTTAAAATCTCTTTAAAATTCGTTAAAATTTCTTTAAAATTCCTTAAAATTTGTAGATTTGCGTAATTATTTTTCCTATATTTTACGTAAAATTTTAGGAAATAGGTGCGCCCTATTCCTTAATTGGTTAAAATTTCTCTTAAAACTTTTAACGAAAATTTTAAGCATAATTTTGTACAAAAACTTATTTTGTAAACAGGCTTTAGAGGCAGTTCGAAACCATACTTATTTTTTATATGACATAAGCGATAGTAAATAAAAAGACTCTAAAAAAAAGAAGTAGCTTGGCATGAAATAGAAAATTTGAAACAACCAGGTTTCAACCAAACAACCTTTACCATGTGAAGTCTAGAGTTCTGTGCCGCGGTTGTGCTGTTCCTGTGCCGAGGCGTTATATGAAACTATACACAACTATCAAGTTGACCACTTGACGGTGCTGTGTTGATGCTTGTCAGGTGCTGTGCTGATAGGTGAGTTACGACCTTAAATGTTCGTTTTTCCCACACGTAACTTGCTCGGAATTATAAAATTGTATTGCACTTCGGTAAAACTGCAACATCAGCTTATAGTAAGAATATCTGTTTACGTGCGTGGGTAGGCGATCCTTGATTCGTATTAATTTTTCTACACACGTTTACACTTTAAAAGCATTACAAAGTTTCTACACGTCAAGTTTACTGTCTTTGCACAACACGGAATTTCCTTTTTTACGTTGGGATGGATAGGCTCAGAGAACAGCCTTAACGATAACCTAAACTTTTTTAATTGACGAAGTGATAAATACATAGAAGTAAACCAAGGCCATTAACACTGCGCTGATAAAGCAAATTGATGATGAAGTAAAATATATCTAACACAAATTCTTAAATCTTTGATTAAACCAAAAAACATGTGGTATATAAACAAAACAGATATCTTCAGACATCGTCAAATTTTTTGAAGCACGTTTTTGATCATTCTGCTATCAAGAATTTATATAATTTACTCCCTTTCCAAACTTCGTAAATCGGGTTACCAATTGAACTTAATTAAATGAAGAATCTTAGTTTTGTTCAGTAAGTATACGTAAAAATATATTATGCTGTGCAATAAATTAATATTTTTCGCAGAATAAATGTTTACTTTTCACATACGTAACTTGCTCGGATGTCCAAAAATAAGAAATTTTCAATAATTCATATACCTACGTAGGTTGCCGCAATGTCAAATTTTGAAGCGCCGGTTCGGTGATTCTACATTTAAGAATTATTTTTCAATTTTCCAACTTGCTAATAGTATCGCATAAGTTTTTAGTAAAATTGTGCAACAAATTTAATAACTTAAATTTAATAGCCTAATTTAGTAATTTATAAGAAAAGATGCATTTAAAATAAATTTAAAAAAATAGTTAGTTATAATTTTCTTTACTATAAATAAACTTGAAAAAATATCTGCTAGCTAAAATTGCCGACTTGTTTTGAAATTTGAGCTTTGCTACGTTGCCAACTTGTCGGATCTCAGCGTGGCTAAAAACAATTGCAGATATACACATATACGCTTTGCCGATAGCAGCGCTTCACCAAAGTACTCCTGAACTACTTTTGTATATAATTCGAAATATATCCAAAAAACGAGATCCAACCTAAAATTCAAAAAAGAGATCTAGTTTACCAACATTTAACGGAAAAATTCGATATACACGTTAAAAAAGACGAGATCCGAAAATGGATCTCGACTTTCCACAAGTGATCTCGTCTTGTTCATATTTATCACAAAAGGATCTCACTTTTCCTCTTTTTAAATCTATATATATATATATATATATATATTGGTAGATAATTTAATTTAGATGAATGGCACAACAAGTTGAGTGGACACTTAAAATCGTAAGATCATAAGATGGCAATTAAGACCTCTAAGCTGGCAACTGGCTATGTGAACAAGTTGCTTGATTTTCTTTTTCTTCAAATATCTCTCAATGAGATAGTACCAATTCTGATATTTCAGGACAGTTATTAATAAATATTATACAAAGTTCCTTATGATTATTTGCGACCACGTATGAGATAATACCAATTACGATATTTAAGAACTGTTTTTAACAAAGTTCTTTATGATTATTTGCGGCTACATAATAGTTTAAGATGATGACGCTAGCTTTAAGCATGGGGATTTATATTAATTAAGTGACGATCTTAGTTTTAAGTTGACGAGGTAATAGAGCGGATAATTTAGCATAATATAAAGGTTTATTAGTTAAAGATCTTACATAATATAAAAACAATTGAGTTGAACATCGAAATACATATATGCGCTTCTTTACAAAGTATTATAAAGATTGAATTTCAAACTAAAGTATTCTGAATTAAATGATATCAAGAGATTAACTTTGTTGGTAAATTGGTTGTTGGACTACCTTTTTCTTTTCGGTTAAATAAATAATCATCGTTAAACCGAATCCTGTGTTTTATTTAATTTGTGTGTACTAATTATTCCTTCAGGTATTACTCAGTGGTTACGCCACTGGCACAGATAACTTTAGGTTTGAGGTTAGTTAACAAGGTAACGACGTTAATATTCAAAGAGCCATCCGCAGATTTAAAAGGACTTGTAAGTGTTACTGCGAGGGGGATCACAACGTGCAGGGTTAGTTTGACGATCACAGCTTTGGTTTGGTTTGGAACTTTGATTTGAGAAGGCGGTAATTTAAATTGAAGAACCAAATATTACAATGCTTTTCGCATCTCTAAGTTAGTTTACATGAACGGCCATTTTTCTCTTTAAAATCGATCCGATTTTCTCTCTCAAAGCGTTTAATAATTTTCCCCACAGTACTCTTGTTCATATTGAACAATTTCTCAATTTCCTGATGCGATTTACCTTTGGAATAATTAAAAATCTTAAATCAAAACTTGTGTATTTAGTGTTTTTACGCTCCATTGTTCTAAATATTTAATGTCAAGATTGAAATTAAAGTTAATGTTATCTCTAATATTGAATTTAAAAATTATTGCACAATTCAATGCAATATAAAGTGTTCGGGGACTTTGTGATGTAATTTTATTAGAAATACAACTATGCAATGATTAAACCGCTAAAATTTCTAATAGAAAGAGAACTTCAAAAATGAATTTACGAAGTGAATAATGTGGTAATTACTAGTACCTACGTAATGTTAAAAAATTTCTGTTTGTGATTGAATTTTTTAAAACTATTTTGTGTTTATCGGTAGCTTATTTGATTAAATGGTAAGTCGAAACCGCTGTTTTCTTCCTAAATTTCTTCAAAAAATCGAATTTAATTGAAAATTATTGAAATTTTTATTAGATATCCGAGAACTTTTTCGAGTAACTGTATTTAACAGGTTACTCGATAAAATTCAAAAGAATCATTGGGTTTTATATGAATATGTTTATAAAAAGAAGGCTACTCAAATTATACGCGACTAAAAATTTCTTCACCATGATTGAAGAAGTCATGTTGTAACTAAAACAGAAAAATTGTTTATAAAAGTAAAATTTGAATATTTGTTACTCGATTTATTCAATATACTCAAAAATATCCAATATTTTTTTCTGAAAGTACATTTCCAGACGAGAAGAAAAATACATGATGTACTTTTTTGTCAATATCGTAAACGCTGAATTGTAGGCATTTCAGAAGTCGACTTTTTCAAAACCAAAAACAAACTTGTCACAAGGGAAAGCTATCATGCAAATAAATTGAACATTAGGCATAAAATTACCCACCAAACTAAATACCATTGGGTATAAAAAATATTTTGTAAGTATGATAATATAAAATATATTGGCGTGTTTCGAAACGAAAAATTCGGTTTTTACTTATTTTATAAATTATTTTAAAGTTTGTTTTGTTTTGATTAATTTGGAATTACGTCTTGTACAAAACAAATTTTTGTAAATAATATTATGTTGGTAACGGAAGAAGTGGGAAGAACGCCTTTTGCCGAGATGGCGAATGCAGCCGGTTGCAAAGTTGTGTCTGCTGCAAATTAGTTTGATTATTTTTATTTATTTTATTTGAGAGTTGTTTTTAATTAATTTGTGAAGTATTAAAAGAAAAATTTTTTGAAGAAATTGGAAGTTATTTTGATGATGTTAGAAGTTGAATCGAAGCGAATTGGTAACAGGGCGGTCAGCTGGAAGCAGCCAGACGAAAATACGATATCACATGAATTAAAATTTTAACAACACAACAAAATTAATTGACCATATTAGGTGAAAAATAAATTACTAAAAATTAATTATAAAAACGAAACACGTTACGAAAATCTATTCTAAATTTGAATTAAGAAGTCTTGTGCTTAAATTATTTGCATGTTCACCCAAACTCACGATAAAATTTTAAAGTTAAAAATTGGAAACATTTTAAAAATTAATAAATTTTTTACAAGTTTAAGTTTTAAAATTAATTTAATACTTTCACATTTTTAATATAATTTAAGATAAAATTAATTTAAATAGCTGGATCCGGTAGACTCTTACAAAGAATCATTGATTAAATGTGCTTCACTTCCTTCACGTAGAAAATAAGGCAAAATTTCTATTGGTGCAGAATAATTATCAATAGTGCGACGTCCTTCATAAACATTGCCTCGATTACCATCAACCCATCTACCTCTGGGTAAATAAATTGTTCTGGATGTGGCACCTTGTTCTAATATTGGTGCTACTAATAGGTCATCTCCAAGAAGAAATTCTAAAGTGCAATTAAAAAAATGTTAAATTGATTAGGTTTTATATTAAAATTTAGATTTTACCAGTGTCTTCTTTTAATGCTTCATTGTTTGTAGGATCAATCCACCATATAGGTGCATTAACTGGGTGTCCTTCCTTGATACTTCTTTTCATTTGCTTTACTATCAAAGGAGAAAACTTTTCGTGAAGATCTATCATTTTCTTTGAAATACCTGTTACGTTAATCTAAAATTAAAAAATTTCTATTTATACAATTAAATTAAAAACTTTGAACCCTGACCTCTGTACTATTAAATTGCCATGGAACATAACTAAACTGTATACTTGGCATAAAAACATTTGCTTGTAGCCATCTGACGAATAATTCAGCATCGGGTTTTTCGTTATATCCGTTACCACCAACCATATCGGGTAATACTCTAAGAAATATGTGATTAATTTTAATTTAAAATTTAAAACAAATATTTACAAAGTATATCCGTTCATATTCATCTGTAGAAGAGTAGTTACAAGAGTAGACAAACCATTTGTTTCATTCCATACCGAATCTTTATCAATCATTCTCACAAATATGGGTAAATCTTGGGAACTAAAAAATTATATAAATAAAAAGTAGTTCTCAAATTTATTATTAAAGTATTTACTTCCAAGCAGATCTAACTTCCACAAGATCGCCAAACTTGGCACAGGTCCGTACATAATCAGTCGATTGTGAATTTGGTAATGCATCAAGATCGCCACTTAGGACTGGTAACTAAAATTTAAATTATAATTTGATATCTGTGAAATCTGTGTCACACAGATGTGTGGCAATTAATGGTCATGGAACGCTGCACAAAGAAACAACACGTTATTAATTTAAAAATAAATAATGGAGTTTTTGTGCTCTTAAATGACTGCAACTTAGTTGCTGCAGAAAAATATTCCTTGCCGTGGAATTTCACGCAAGGATAACCAAAATTGGTTATCTTCATGCAATTATATTCAATATTTTTGAAATCAAAAGTTTTATGAAAAATTGAGTAGTAATTGCGGAAACAAACATTTTGCCAAGTTATAAAGTGTACTTCTTAAAGAAATTATGCGTTTGGTTAAAAAAATAACAATCCTAAAATTATTTTACAGTAAAATTATGTGAACCAATACCTGAGGAACCCAAGTTACTTCTCCTGCATCAAATTTAAAACTGTCGATCCCATGTTGTGTTTGTAAAGTTCTCAGACGGTGACGGAACCAATTTCTAACTTCAGGATTAGTAAAATCTAAATGCAACGCTTCTCCTGTTCCACTATTCCACCATTGAGTTCTATCATCACCTTCTGAATTTTTTACAAAGTAACCTGTAATTGTTGGTATTAGAAATAATACATCATTTTAACTACAATAATATTAACCATATCGTCTTCCAATATCGACATATTTTTTACAATTAACATTTACAAATGGATGTACCCATAAAGTAACGGTAAAATTGTGTTTTTTAATTTCTTTTACAGTATTGTTAATATCTTTAAACTTTTTCTCAGAGAAAGTGAGAGCTCCATAACATTCCTATAAGAATAAAACAAACTGTGAAATTATTAAACAAAAACAAAAAGGATTACTTACCTCCCAATCATCATCAATTTCAAACTGACCATATTCGTAACCATTATCGACAATTTCTTTTAGAAATTCTAAAAGTACTTCGTCGGACACATCACGTTTATATTTTGCCCAAGTGGACCAAATGGGTCTCGAAATGATATGGTAATTAGGATGACCTATTGAAAGGGTAAATTGAGTTGATTTCAATTAAACAAAATATTTTTACCTGTGGGTTTTCCTAAAAAGTTTTCGACGGCATGCAAATGAGCATCTTTTGAATTTTTAGTTGCTACCAGTGTATATTGTAATACCACCTAATAATAATTATTGTTGTTTAATATTTTGAAAATCACCTTTTAACTTTCTCTTACCTTTTTTCTCAAATGGTACGGTGCAGTTTGTTCTGCCGAAAAACAAACTTTATTTTTACTGGAGGCTGTGTTCTGATTTATAAATAAGGGTACTCGTTGGTCCACGAAGATGTAAGCTCCTTCAGAATTTAACCAGTATGGTTCGACTACAGCGGCAGAATCCTTTTCTTGAAGAATGTTGGCAAAATTGTCAAGAACATTTTTCTCTATTGGCCATCTGTACGTTTTTAGCTCGGGTCCTCCATACCAGTTATAATTTTCCAATTCAAAGCAATCTTCAAATTTTAAACTTAAATCATCTTTTGTTGTCCAAAATACCGTGACGCCCAAATCAATTTCCTTCGTGATGTGAAGTCTTAATTTGTCGTTTTCAAAACAATTTTCAACATTAATACATTCTGTGAGAGAAGAAACTCCAATTCCAATTTCTCCTTGAAGTTTTACTGTTCCATCTGAGAATTTAAAATAATATTAGTACCAAGTTGTAGCTTGAGAAACGAAGAAAAAGTGTTTTAATTTATTTGAAAAATTTGAAATGTATAATGTTTTTACTTTAATTTTATAATAAACTTATCTTATTTATTCCTTTAAAAAACAAACTTTACAAAATATAAGAAAACATTACTTACTGTAAGATAACGATACTTTTATTCCAGATTTACTTTGTACAACATCAAGAACTGTATCACTGTTTGCAACTCTAAGATTTATATTTTGTTGGCAATTAACAGCAGCAAAAATAAAATAAAAAACTGAAAAATTAAAAAAACATTTAAAACATTCAAGCAAAATTCGAGTCGACTATTACTTACCACAAGCATAAATGCCGTATCTCTTCATTATGAAAACTATTTGATTGTACCTAAAAGTTTAAGTATTTATACGATTTTCAATTACTTAATCATAACCACTCGGTTGCAAAAAGTACACAAGTTATTGATTATCTGTTAGATATTATTCAAATTATTACATATTACCTGTAAACAAACGCATAAAAGCATGCAGGTTTTTTGATCTGTTCAAGGTTATAATAATAAAATTGCTCAATATTATTTATTTATTTTAATGTACAACAAAACAGTTTTATACCTACATAATATGTCTCAAATTATGTAATCATTTTAACAGTAATATTTTTATGGAACAAACAAATTCTTTTTATTTTGTTTAATAAAATTTTTACTCAACTAATCAACTAATTTTGAGGGCTTGAATTTAGGGCCAGCCTTCCAGCTGACCAATTAGCCTTCCACCTAATTAGAACATACCGTACATCTTCTGTTAGAAATGAAGAACTAATATCCGTTGATTTAGCCCTTTGACTTTCTGTCTTAATGTTTATTTTTGCTCTTACTAATATGTCAAGGTCTATTTCGCCGCATCGATGATCAATTTGGCATTAAAATTTCTTACTGTATAGTGAATAAAAGGGTCGAATTTTGGTAGAGTGATAAACCCGAGAATTCTTTATTGTCTTAAAAATAATAACGGCTAGCGTTTCAGAAACGTGGAAATTGCAAGTTTTTGCATTTGAAAATTTAAAAATTTGAAATATAATTTGGTGGGACCAACCGAAGTAAAATTTGATTGAAAAAAAGTTTAGAAAATAAAAGTTTGTTATCAGAGTATTACTTCGAATATTTTTTCAAAAAATAAATTTCAAACTCTAGCACCACCAAAATCTGACGACGGGCGAGGTTGCTTAATAATATTATCATTCATAATTATTAGAGATAGACCCCAAGTAGGTAATTAATTTAAAGAACTCAAATTCAATAAATTTTATCGTGTTATTTATTAATTTAAGATACTCGAATGAAATCTTTAAATTGATAATTTAATATTTTTTTACAACTTAGTAAATATTGATAAATATAATTATTATTATCTTTTCAAATATCGATGCCCTTGACTTGTTATAACAATCATACAAGGTTAAAAAGTTAAAAGTTACTTTATCTATACCTACATTAAAATTTTAAGTAATTTCTAATCAAAAAAATGTTTAATCGATGCAATAACAATATTTTTATTGCATTTTGAAAAAAAAATTTTAACTGAACAAGTTAACTTGTTCAGGTAAACACTATTGAATTTAAAATATTTCATAAGTTAATAATTTATATTGTCGTGTTACAGAATTTTGGACCCACCCTGTACTCTTTTAGTAAAATTTTGTAAGCTTGAATTTTGATTTACTAGTTTGAAAAGAGTGCAAGATGGGGAAGAAAAATGTTAAGATAAGGGTTTTTTACCAAAAATGACCGCACGAGGCGGAATGTGATTTTTTGGCTACGAATTTGATTAAGATTTTTGTGAGATTTTTGGACACGAGTATTTTTCCAATTTTAATATTGTTTGAATTGTTGTTGAAGTGATATTTTGAGAGTGATTTTTGGTCAAATGTACCCGGACTGGAGTTATTTTGAGATTTGTGAGTTTTTTTTTATTTTTTTTGAATAATGTTGATTATTTAGATGAGCGAGTTTTATTTGATTGAAATAAAAATTTGGATGTTGCAAGTTGATTTTTAATTAATGGTGATATTTGAAAAATAAAATAAAATTTTAAAAGAGCAACGTGTGGATTAGAAGATATCACGATTAGCTGATAGTTTAATTTCGAAGATTCGACACCAGAAACATAGAAAAATTTTTATTTTTAAATATAAAGTAATTGCAATTGAAAATTTTATAAAAAAGAATTTTCGAGTTAATAGTAATTAATTTTTTGAATATATTAAAGTTTTTGTAATTTTTGTAAAAATAAATAATTTCAAACTAGAATAAAAAGTATAATTGAGAGATATAATCGTTTAATCTAAATTTCTAAATAAACATCACAATAAGTGATGAAGGAAAAAGTAGCCAAGTAAAAACATTTTATTCAAAGGACTTAATTAATTAATAATCAAAGGCTTTACTGGCATAAATTTTTATACTAAATTATATTATAAATTTTTGAACTTCTTGAAATTTTACTGGATTCTGAATACTGGACTTAATTTGTATGGCCTTAAAAAATCGTGTTGTGAAAATAATTAAACAAAGTGTATTATTCAGGAAGGATGTCATTATATGTTAGGTAGCAAACAAAAATAATAAGTTCATGGCACTGAAAAAAATAATTGTTCGATTGTAATTTAAAGTTTTTTATTTAATCGGTCAAATAGAACTTCAAGTTAATATACTACATACATAAATAACTGAAAAATGTAGTTTAAGGAAAAACAGCGTTGTCGAGACTTTCAGAAGTCTTTATTTCAAGAAAATGGAAAATAATCGATTTTTTTAAATGTCTAGACTAGAATATCGCCTTAAAAGTTACTAACTCAATTTAAATTTAAAAACTTTTTAAAAGTAAAAAAGCTAACATTTTATGAATTTTTTTAATGTTTTGCTCATTTTAATTCACGTGTTTGCTGAATTTTTCTTAAAGAACTTACGGAATAAACAATATTTTAATAACTTCTTAAATTCTATCTTTTTCGTAATATGATTAATGTTAATATGTGATAATACCATTTATAAGATTAAATTTTTTACATTTTAATTTCAATTTTATTTAAAATTTACTCTTATCGCTAATTTTTCATATAGATCATTTTAAAAGTGGTATCAAATTATTGACGCAATTCATATAATTATTTTTAAAGTAAAACCTTAATGGCAATTTAGATAAAATAATTTTCAAATTATGATAAATCCATTGTTTATAGGATCATAAGTAAAATTTAAAAAACCGACAAAATCCGGTGTTTGTGATTATTGTACATAATGTTTACAGGATAATCTTGAATCTCGCGAATTTTTTCAGTTTTACAGAAAGGTCCCAAGTAGACTTTTAATATGTTGTCAATATGTTATATACTATTTTAATAAATACATATATTGTCAGTATGGTAAAAAATATGACATCCATTTATTGTTGATTGTTTTGTATGTTTTCAGTTATTTCTATTATTTGAACTCTTTAAAAAAAATTGGGTTGTTTATTGCTGGAAAATACGTCGTAAGTAAAATTAAAAAATCGACAAAATCCGGTGTTTTGTGACTCGATTATTGTACATAATGTTTACAGAATTATCTCGCGAATTTTTTCAGTTTTACAGAAAGGTAAAACTTTACTTTTAATATATTGTCTATATGTTACTTATAATAAATATATTGTCAATAAGGGTTAAAAATTACACACATTTATTGTTGATTGTTTTGTATGTTTTCAGTTATTTCTATTATTTGCACTCTTTAAAAAAATGGGGATGTTTATTGCTGGAATATAGTACGTCGTATTATATGTATATGAAAATTTATTAGAAAAATCGCTCGGTGTTTAAAAATGTAAACAGATACAAAAATGCGAAGGAAATAAATTGCCTGGTAGGATATCATACATAAATTTAATAATTATTTAAAAAAAAAACCGTAATAATTTTGCTTTTTAACTATTTTAGTTCGAAATATACAAAAGAAAAAGTTCAAGATCTTCTGAGATCAAACCGGTGTATTTCCACTATATACGCATATATAGTTGGTTATTGTTAAAAAGATTTAGGTGGGCATTTAAGTACGTTTGATTAAGTTTTTGCACTTCTTATAGTAATGGAGTTAAGGAATGCATTTAAATTGAGTCTTAAAGACTTGAGCCTATCTATCAAGGAGTATTGACTTGTCCCTCGAGACACGGTAGCACGTAGCGGTAAACTCCTAAAACTACGCCAGGCTGAGCTTCCTGTACATCCTTGAAACCAGGGGTAATGTTTGTGTTCTTCTAATATACTTCCGGTTTACAACTACTCGTGGTGCGTGACTTTCGTACTAAGTGGTTTGCTAACTAGCGATGTTTTAAATAAATACTTTCAGGTAGCTACTTAAAATAATTTACTAATACCACCTCTGAAACCTTTATTTTAAATTTATTTTAGTTCAGAATTTAAGTATACGTTTATACCACATAATCTTAATCTTTCTTGAGAAAATTTATAAATTGTTTTTATCAATTTTTATTATTTTTGTACATGCATACAATGAAGTATGAATTTTTGCCTAAAACCACTACTTAACGTGGATTCTAAACCACGGTACAAATCATTTCTAAATTGCCAATACAGAAAATCTGTTAAAAGTAAAGATTTTTAAATTACTTAAATACAGAGTAATATAAAATTGTTAAAAAACATTTAGTAAGTTTCGTTTAAATACAACAAAGTTTTTAGTGTAAATTATCTGTATCAAATGTAATATCCGAAAAATCTAGGTCTGCACGAACTTCCTGCAATACCGCACACTCTTAGTTAATATACATGAGAACCCTGTACTTCACTAGTACTTTTTGTGGAAAATATTCTTATCTTTCTTTTATCTAACCTTCTCTGATAAATTAATAGATAAATTAACCGTTACAGCGAATACATAAAAAACTTCAAAATTGCAGTTATTTTCTAACATTTTGTAGATAGCTTAACAGGTACATTGACGTTTTTCTCCTTTCATTACAATGACAAATTGTACTATGTATTCTACATTTCAGAACTTGCCTTCACTCACTAAGTAAATAAATATTAATTTTAATTTAGTGTCCAGGCACTAAAAGTAGCTACTTTATTGCCGCCAATGACAATAAAGTACTTCAGTGCTTCCACTATTCTATTTCTTTAAAACTATCACTATGTACACGAAAAGTGAAAGCTTGAACTACGATAATTGATAAGCATAAAGTGAACTTTTCATATTTTCAAAAACATTTTCTTTTAATGATAAATAATAATAATAAATAATTTGAATTTGGACTTTATAATTAGGCCAACAACATAATTAGAAATTACTCGACAAGTACCGGTGTTTGCCTGAAATTGATCAGCAATTACTGAAAATAACTAAAACCGTTAAGGAAATAATTAATAAGTTTAACGATTTCATTATTTGACGGCAATCTATAAACTAGCTTAACATTCCCAGAATGCACGGAATTCATAATTCAGTCTTTGCCACCGGCATCTGCACCCCTTTTCTTTAATTCTTTAATTCTAAAATGATTATCGATGTATTATCCGCGAGAACCAGCTTAAGTAGATCTCTGTTTTTATACCCAAAAGATCCTTTAGCGTCGAAGTTCGCCAAAGACTAAATGGGTGCCCCAAGGATTAAATCTAAATCTTTAATTAAAAGTCTTTATTTATAAATTAAATCTGAATGTTCCATATAAGGAACGGTCGTATAATTTTTAATTAAAAAGCTTTTCCCAATGCACCTGAAAATAAAAATATTTTAAAATTGTTATCGTATTCGTTTTCTTTAATTTGTGAGACTATTTCCCATTTAGAATTTCATATACTGAAAATTTCACCAATGAATAGATCTAATTTCGAGTTCACACTAAACGCAAACTTGTATGTGGTTGTAAAAATATAACACAAAATGTACATAATACTATGTGGTTGCCAGATGAAAGTAAATTCGGATCTGAAGCTGTCTTTTAAGCTTTTTTTGTTTCAATTTCTTTCGATTTACATTTACACTTACAATAAATTGAGATGATGTTAACTGACAAATTTAACATAAAGAGAAGTCAATACATTAAACATACATAAAGGAATGCTAATGAAAACTTTTCTCGCTTTTCTAATATGTTTGCATTGTAGATCTATATTTTATTTTTCAATATAATATTGAAAGAAACTCCTTCAGAATTAATTTTTGTTCAATTGAAAGCAGACGCAACACCCATACCTAAATATTAATGTAAGATATTGTCTACACTTTCAGTTCGGATCTTCAAAATCCACCTTTTGCAATTCATTTTTAATAGTGACCTGATATGCAGATTCAGTGTCCGCTGCAAAATTCGCGGGTTATACATACTGAAATATCCCCAGCTATACAAATTTATAAACTTTCACTCATTCTAAAAAAATTTCGTGAGAGATACATCCATTATTTAATTTTAACATGAGACTCTTGCAATTATTTAATTCTTAAATGTAAATTTTTTGTTATCTTATGGCACGCGAGCTTGCACGTGCGATACACATAATATGCTCGCCGGTCTAACAAATTCGTTGCGACGTACCTTAATGCAACGATCAAAAATCATCACAAAATATTAAATTTTTTTAGTTTTAAACACTTACACTAATTAAAATAAAACAAAAACAACCATCAATTCAAATTAAATCACTTTTTATTTTATTAAATAATCAAAAAATCAAAACTATTATTTAGCGGGAATAACGGTCATTCGCTCGTCAAGCTGGCGTAACGACGTCTGCTATCAACACCTTCTCTCCTTTCACTACCTTCAACACGGTTACCAACACAACATTTTTACAATTAAAATCTTATGTGCAGCATGATTATAAATAAATAATTACAATCATAAAATCAAACAAACTTCAAAATAATTTTCAAAATAAAAATTAATGTTTTTTACGTTTCAAAACACGACAATATGTACGAATGTACATATTCTGCTCTGGAGAATATGCGTAGTATCAATTTGCCTTTTTTTCATTTTAAAAACTACTACTGAAAAACGGTTGTCAGTTTAGGTTAGCAGTCAAACCAATCAGTAATGATCAAATCAGTAATGTCGATTTCCTCTTCCTCGGTTCTTTTGCTTTGACGAGGGATTGATGATCACTTCTTATTTAGAAAGGTTCTCTTAGCAGATGCCTTGGTGGTTTGTCATTTCCTGTCAAGAGAAGACGGTCAGAATACAGTTTTAACTTCGCTTGAGATCGAACCGAGGATCTTGACTTAGCAGTTGACGCACATAAACATCAGACCGTAACCGTCAATTTATACACTTCTAATTAAATTGCACAAAATTATAAACTTCTAATTTAATTGGTGAAGACGGTCACGGCCTGATGATTACGTGCATCGACTGCTAAGCTGAGATCCGCGGTTCGATTTCGATCGGAGTAAAAACTATATTCTGACTGTCTTCCCTCGGAAAGCAATGGCAAACCACTTAGGTATCTGCTAAGAGAACCCTTCTGGAGAAAAAGTGATCACTATGACTTTGCGTAGGGCTAAGAACTCTGAGAAGAATTAAATTGCTAAATTCAGACAAATCAAGGTTACTGTCAGAATTTCCTCATCACGAATTTCAAAATTTCAACTGCACTATAGGAAAGAGGACTATTTTCTGTGTATAATGCAACAAAATTTTTTTTGGATTATCCACTAGTTTTTGAAAAAACATCATTTTAAAGTTATTAAAAGCTGGTAGTTGTAACCCGATACACCCCGTAGCAACGTGTCGAGCCAAGGTCAACTAGCACGTTCCGTTTCTGTTTTTCATTTTGTTGACGGCACGTGTGCTTTGATATACTCTTAATGTTGTTGTCAGTCGCGGTCGACATCCGAACGAGTTCTATGGCTTCGAGTTCCACTCTTGGCGAGTTCTGTCATTCTTCAGGGATATTTTTAAATTGTTTTGCCTTACACAAAAACGGCTAATCATGCAGCCGTGTTAAAAGGTGTATCTAAATTACATGTAAATTTTACATTTTTAAATTCGATTTTTTCTTCTTTTTCTTCGAGAACTAATTTATAATCCAACAAAATTTTTGTTCTAGTATGCTTAGAAAAGTGTCCTCTTTCCTATAGTGTAGTTGAAATTTTGAAACTTGTGATGAGGTTTTTCTGACAGTTCCCCAAATCAGTAATGTTAACTGCTCTATCAAAATAATGTAATATTAATGTAATGTTAAGCTTGTGAGTGAGTTTTGGATTGGTAAATTATAAACAGGATGGTTTTAAATTGAGCGTTTGTTAACAAGGCAATAAAATTTGGGGACCATGGTATTCTCATTTTCCAGTGTGTACATACTGATGCTGACAGTTTTTATCTTGAAAAACAAGTTTATAAACCTATTTTTTTATTTAAAATTTACATTTATTTTTGGCTAGGATATTAGTACAATTATAATTTTATTGCTTATCTAATTAGCTCAAAGTTTTATTACTACTAGGTGTGAAGCTGAATTGGTGTATTTTATTTATAGTATGCAGTTAATTTTATAGCGCAAAATTATAACATAGTGCAAATAAAAATAAAATTACTTAATTTTTCTAAAACAGCTGCTGTTTTATATAGTACATACATAGTATCTGTTAAATTTCCAAGACGTAAATTATAAAATAAAATATACATAATATTTAAATAAAAAGAAAAAAAAATAACCACAGACTTTCCCAAAATCCAATCTCGCGAAATTAGATGTGCTAAATTTATTACAAGAGGTCACAAATAAAATACACTTTGCTTTTCTACGTTTAAGATTAATTTATTTTTATAGTCTTTATGTGGTACATCATACCACCTTTTGTCCATTCGTCCACCTAGTCGGTCATCTAGTGGAAAAAAAAATTCGGGCGCCAATTGCTAGAATTATCACTAGATAAAGAAAAAGAAGATTTATTTATCAATAATAAAACAAAGAGAAAGAAGAAAAGATGTAGCTAAATAACTACGTAAATACGTAAATTTTTAAATAGGTAAGTAAAATCTTTTCAACGATCGACTAACCATTGAAGATTGCTATGCCAGATGCGAATTCAAAATTTGTTTAATTGCTTTCTTGATTGCTTGATTTTGATTTCAATAATAATGCCGCGGTGGAAAATGCTTCATTACAGCCGAGCGCTAAGTTAGTTGACTGAGGAGCAAATTGCCAAAGTCAACTGTAAGCGCGCCGGTGGAACGAAGCTTGACACCGAGGTATATATACTATTTTATTCACAATCAGTTTAACAATCATCAAATTTTATTTTATTAACGCACATTTTTTGTTGGGCAAAAAATTGCCTACCGACAATGGGACATTGCAGGTCGGAAAGTGACCACTTCCCACCCTAAGGTTGGGAAGTAAAACAAAATAGCTTTCTGTTGTCAAGTAAAAGTAAATAATAAACTGCTTCCCAACTTTCCAACAAGTCAGGGATGTGTCGATTACTAACTGATTGTGAATAAATGCTTATTACAAGATTTTCATTTTCAATTTCACTGAATAAATTTTTCATATAATATTATCTTCTATAGTCAAAATGATGTGCCAAATTTTGATGGTACTGAACTAATGCTGAATTGTGTAAATTTATTTTTGATTGTTATTTATCCAAATTTCCTAGTCATTCTTATGCTTACGTTCACATCGCTTTGAAGCGTTTGAATTAAAGCGATCGCATTGAAGTGTTCGCATTGCAGCGTTAATTTTGAAACATTTCATTTTTAAAGCGAATTATGTGCGAATAATATGTAAATATCACAAATTAAGTAATTTGTCAATTTAGTTCATAGACAGTTGTAGTGGGACGGCCTGAGTGATTGTTCATTTACAAATATCATCGTTTCGACGCGAAAATATTTTCAATTTTATCAAAATTATTTGTTCGGATCTTTGTCGGCAAATGTTGAAAGAAGAATTGTGAATTAATAGTAAGTACTACTACCCCTATTGCCAATGCATTTAAAAATTCCATCTTTCATACTGAAAATTAATTTTTGGAGTACGGATTATAGAATTTCGTCCCATTCTTTTTTTATTGCTCGTTTTAATGCTCCCACGTTTTCGCATTGAGTTGAATTGCCTTAAATTTTGCGAGAGCGTATCCCCCAAAGATTTTTGATTGGTTTTAAATCTAGCTGGTCACTTTAATAATTTAATATTTTTTTTATTAAACCACTTTTTTAAATAATTAGAAACATTAATTGCAGGAAATAAAATTATTATTTTAAATAAATAAAATAAAATAAAATCTAACACTCTCGCTATTCATTTTAGTGGTTATCCAACATATTATGGGAGTTTTACCAATAAATAAAAATCATTGCAACATCTTTTTGTTTAAATCATGACAAATCATGTTTAAATCATTTTTTAAATAAAATTTAAAAATCCATCTAAATTTTTTTTACACTACTACTACACTACTTTATAGTTAGATTCTGCCGTACACTTTTTGAATAATTTTTTCTTGATGAATTTAATTAAGTTATTTTCTACACATAGCAATCTTTTAATTTTTTTTGCAATCTACGGTGTGACATTCCCAATTTCTTGTAGGAAGTAATTTAACCTTTTCCAAATTTGGTAAATATTTTTCCTCTCGAAAATAATTTCAGTAATTATTTTAAATAATCTGGACACACTTTCACGCATTTTAATTTTAAGACGGTTGAAAACTCACTGCACTTATATGTAATTTCATTTCATTTATTGCTCTAATAATTTATAAATAATTTGAAACCAGAGAAGAAAAATTCAAAAAGTGAGATTATAAGTAGCTTCTGGGATTCTAATGCCTAGCTAGTAACGGAGTATAATTGGTTGTAACAATTAAATTTCAGAATTTTTATAACAATATGAGGGAATTTATGGTAATTTTGTATTCGTAATTTTATATAAGCAATTAGTCTTTAGATTTTCTAATCAGCTTAGCAAGTCAATACCGAAGACTTAAAAAATGTTCAAGTTATTAAAAATAATGATCTATATGTACTAGGTGTTTAAAATAGTGAGGGACTATAATAATGATTTCTCGGCGTTTACAAACAACTATGCAATATATTGGAAACACACTGTATAACAAACAAGTCCAACACTTTTAATAAATTATGTTGTCTAAAAAATTAACGAATACTGCAATGTGATAAGATCTGAATTTATGCGAAAACACGCGTTTATCTATAAAATATCAAATCAATTGGATAAAAATCTTAGGAAATAGTTCACCTGATACAAATCAAATAAATTTAAATTGTAAAACAAAACCAAGATAATTAAGTTAAAAAGAAAAATTTGCATATCTAAAATGGCATCTTATTGATAAAACGCTGAATGTACAATATGATTTATAAAATTTAAAAGTTTACGAGCTAACAAAGTAACAAGATGCTAATCCCGTAACAAGAGAAAATTCAGGAAGGCGATTCGCGATAATGCCATTTTTAAACGACTTCGACGTGATACATTCAACATAATCTAAAGATCAAAACGTCTTATTCATTCAGTTTCTAGTTTCCATTCTCTTAAGATTCTCGCCCATACATCATACTCCATTTTCCATATACTTGTATTTATAAGAATATTCGTTATAATGTAAAGCGACTTTTTTTAGCATAAAATTGCGATATTACAAACTCAAGTACGTGTTTTTTACTGTTTTTCCTGAGTTATAACTTTTGAAGAGTCAAGTACACCACCAAGAATATTGTATTTTCTAGTACCTTTTAAGAAAAGAAACCTTAGAGAAACAGCAATGGATTATTTACAAGTACTTTTACACATTTCGCCAGCTCTAACTCGGCATTATTGCCAATCCACAATATCGAACATCTTCCGATGAAACAAATCCAGAAATTGATTTTTTTTTCACATCACCAGAAGTATTAGACAATTTCGGTCGTCCGCTTCTATTCTCGGCTTAAATCTTTTAATTTAAAATTTATTAGTGAGGTCAAGTAATAACTTACTTTTTCGTTTACATTTATTGCAGTTTTTCAAGTTATAAAGGTGACCATTTTTTCTTAGTCTTAAGTTTTATATTTCAGAACAAAACATCCCGTGTCTTTATAGTAATAAAAACTAGATAAATATCCCATATGATTTCAACCCTAAATGGGAAAAAGGAAATATAAGATCGTCGTGCGTCAGAATAATCCCTTGCGACCGAAGATAAAACCAGGAGACGTGAGTATAATTCTTATTTGGCACTTTTTCATTAAGTTATCGTTTTAACTGTCATTTTCATAAGATTACTTAAAGGTATTACGTATATTAAATCATAAACTACTCACTAAAAATACTATCCACTTATTTTTTACTTTACATTTTTTTTTATTCGCGTATCAAACAATTCATTGAAATAATTCCTTTAAAATTCTGAAAACCCATTTTTGGTATTTTCAATTTGTGAATATTTCTTAGGTTTTGTATCTTATGTAACTTTTTACAATCCCAACGGAAGGAAGACAAAGTAATATTGACAAGTTGACGTATAAGTTACACTGTCAATTTAAACCAACAACGAAATCCTATCAAATAAAAAGGATATTCAATTCGTTCACATATAAAACTTTATAAACTTAATTATAAAGGTAAAAATCAAACATGTTAATATGATTAACTATTAATTTTTAGAATCATATTATTTTATATACCTATTTTGAAAGATAAAGCAAAAAATTCATTAAAAAAATTGCATAGTGTAGGTAAAAAATAGTAATTTATGATATCAGTTCTCAAAGTAAACGTACAAAAATTATTCTAGGTTACCCATATTGTTAATTTATGAAATGTAACTATTCGCATCGTTAAGGTAGATTAACGCATGTTCGAAGTTAAATTAAGTTAAATAATAACAGAATTGAAGAAGAACATAATACATAAATACCAATAACATTAATCAAATTACTTTCTGATATGTAATTTTTAAAATATTACAAACGTAAGGTAAAAACACTGTTTCCTACATAAATCACCTTTATTAATTCATACAAATTTTATAAACAAACAACATACGTTTAAAAGAAATCCTAGTGGATTTTCTTGATCTACGAAAACAATATTTCTCAATAAGTAGTAATCTCTAAGGAATATCCGGAAGTAAATAGAAATAGTTAGAATTAATGTATTGTAGCATAAGTGAAACAAAGTCTTAAAGTCGAAATTGTAATTTATTTCCAAGGCTAGAGCTTCGCAAATGTAAGTTTAGCATTTATATTTGTTATAAGATTAGTAAGATTAATTAAAATACAAATAATAATTAAATGCGCCTTGAATGCATGCGATTACAATATACAAGTAAAAATATCTATACTTACACATTATATTCTTACATAAAAAATGAGAGTTTTCTTAAAAATTACTTATAATTAAACAAATGTGAGAAAGTTTTGATTTACTTGTAGTATTTTATTTTAAACGTTATTCGAAAAAGCTGCCCAGAAAAAAAAATTATTTGAGCTAATGTAAAATTTACTTGTCTCAAACAAATATAAAGTTGTATTTGGATAAATATTAGGAGTAGATATTGAATCAAATAAAGCCTAGAATTGAGTGATTTATTAAGACTAATTAAATAAATATTCTTGTCAAATGTAGACATGCATTTGAGCTAATTAAATGCGTAATAAACTCACTTTAATAATTTAATTATTATTTAATTAAATCCAATACGAAAACAAAAATTGGTTTACTAAAATAATGTCAGGCATCAAAATAATTTATTATAATTTTGGTGGAAATCCAGTAATAACGATTTTATTTTATTTCGTGATATTTTTGCATTTACGTACCAACTTCTTGTAATTAATGTTATGTCAAGTTTAATGTTAATTTTAAGATTAAAATCTTGAATTTTACAGTCATAATGAAAAATTTTATCAAAATTTATTATAACTGCTTAAACTGACCTTAGAAATTTTTCAACCATTCGTTTTCATATCCAACACAAACTTAATTTATACACGTTGAAAAGATTAAATTTGTATCCAAATAAATTGTAGCCATCTTCCAGAGTTTAATTCACTGTAAGCTTAATTTAGACAAAATTTTAATTTAGACAAAAACACAAATATTTTTGACAATATAAACTATATCATCAAATACAGTAAAAAATTATTTTTCACTCTCTTTTCTACGTTTTCTGTGTTTAAAACTAAACCTGCAACAAATGATGCGTAATCCCTACAGGAGAAACATTTTTGGAAAATGTAAAAAAAATTTGTTCAGATTAAAAGAAAAATTAAGTTAATGAACTTTTAAACTCTTTGCAATTGTAACAATACAACAGAAAGGGAAAGAATAAATAGAGCAAAATTAAAATATACAAGGTTCAAAGGAAACGAACAATAGAAGGAAGAATAATAATATAAGCCTAAAAAGAAAACAATCAAATAACCTAGATGGTAAGGTTAATTTGTAAACTTACCTAATTTTTTATTTTTGTTGAAGTTTTTTTAATTTTATTTGGAAATTAAATCTTCACGGTGCGTTGTAACTAGGAATTCTATTTTTTTTTCCAAAATTTCAAACGACTAAAAATTAATTTACAATAAATTATCTACAAAACAAAATTTATTTTTTCAAACTTTGATGAATTCCTTGTAAAATTTATTGTTTAAAAGTTTGTGCTTCCTCAAAATTATTAAAATAAAGTGAAAAAATAATAAATTTTGAAAAAAGTAAAATAGTAAACTTAAAAAGAAAGAATAAGGAAAACAAGCAAAAGCAAGAACAGCTCGCAAGCAATAAAAGCATTTTAGTTCTAAAAAGTTTATGTGCATTTTTTGAATTTTCTAAATATTCATATTACTGTACCGAGAATTCGATTGGTGTGCAACTAGATTGTTCAGATTGTGCGGCCTAAAGACCGCATTAATCCGTCTTAATCGTTTAATTTTTTTTTTAGTTGCTAATTTCAAATAAACCAATCAACATTTTATTTATACAGGGTGTCCCCGTGACCGTGGATAAGTAGTGATAAAGGACGATTTTCTAAGACAAATTTTCAAATAAAATCCAAACTCTTGGGGGTTATCTCTCTTTAAAACAATTTTTTGAATTTCTGATTTCAAACGACCATAGCTCCAATATTAATGATTTTTTAGACTCTATGAATTAGAACTTTTTTAAAGATCATTTGCTTATCTACAAATTCGGTTATAACCTCTTATCGTCTAGAATCAACAGATTGCGAGTTATAAATTAAATTAAGGAAAATAATGTTAAAAAATTCAGGTTTTATTTTTTTTTACTTTTCTTGCTAACCCTGTATTTTTTGAATCTTAAAGGTCTTAAAGAAAAAATGACTACTCAACTTTGATAGGGAGTTTAACGGGCTACAACTTTAGTCAAATACATTTTTTTGGGAAACCAACCGTTTTTATAGAAATTCTGAAAATAATAAACAAGGTGTAGGTAAAAAAAAATATATTCACAAAATTGCTAAAAATCTCGATTTGATTTATAATTTTTTTTTATTTCAAAACATACTGTAGCGTTTGACGTTTGAGTATCATTGTTATAAAGCGCATTAAATTATCGTTAATTACTTTATTACTTTATATTGTTTATTTATTATTGATAATATTGTTAATTAGTTTGTTATCTAGTTTTTTACCTACATCTTGTTCATTATTTTCAAAATTTCTGTGAAAACTATTGGTTTACCGAAAAAATTTATTTGACCAAAGTTTTAGGCCGTTAAATTCTCTATCTGGTTTGGGCCGTTAGTTTTTTTCTGAGACCTTTCGTTTAAAAGATACGAAGTTTGCAAAAAAAGTAAAAAAAATAAAACCTGAATTTTTTTAACATTTTTTCCTTTAATTTAATTTATAACTCGAAATCCGTTGATTATAAACAATAAGAGATTATAACCTAATTTGTAGATAAGCAAATTATCTTTAAAAAAGTTCTAATCCATTAAGCCTAAAAAATCAATAATTTAATCAGAAATTTAAAAAATTTCTTTAAACGGAGGTACCCCCCCAAGGGTTTAAACTTGGACAAAAATTTTATTTGAAAATTTATCTTAAAAAAGTGTCTTTTATCACCACCTTAAAAGTTCTCTACGTTCACGGGGAAACACTGTAGGTATATTTCAATACTTCGATATTGTAAAATTTAAAAAAAATTTAAACTACATAACTTTAATTTACCTACGTAAACTGGGATCTACAAACTAACGTAGAAAATAAACCATAGTTCACTTAATTTAACAGTAACTAAATAATGTAATTCAAATTTGGTTTGAGTAGATTAAGGGTAAGAGTATTCCCAACGTACCTAATATGGGTTAAGATATCATATGAAATATGAAGTATCAAGTCTGCCGCTCATATATTTTTGGATTTTGAAATTTTATTATTTCAGGGTCCTCCGTTCACCCTCAGTCTGCCGTCTGGGAACACTGCTGGTGGCTCGTGTAATGAGTTAATTAATCACAGGGTGCGATGGGAAATTCTGGGTTCAAATCGCGCTTTTTATAGGATTTCTGAGTTTAACCCTCTGGTTATGAATGCATGAATGCGATTGCACTCATAGTTTTCCAAAAAATCTGAAGAAATGGGCTCGTGAAACTTTCTTTTAATCCTGATTTTTGCAATTTGGTGAATCTATGTGCTATTGATTTAAATATGAGTTCTACATTAACATATTAAATCTAGCCAATTGTAAAGACCAAAAGAAAAAAAAAGAAAAAAACGTAATTTGTTTATATTATATGTTAAAACTTGAAGTAGTAACAATAGGCAGGGCTGGGCAGTATTTGAAATACATGTATTTGAAATACGTATTTAAAATACATTTTGTATCTTGTATTTGTATTTAAGATACAAATTTTTAATGTATCTTGTATTTTGTATTTACGATACAAATATTTTCTGTATCTTGTATTTTGTATTTTGTATCTTATATCAAATTTTGTATTTCAAATACAAATTTTCAAAAAATTTAATATTTTGTATTTTAAATAGAAATATCTGTTATTTTGTATACAGTATACAGGGTGTGCCCTAAAAGTCATGAAATAAATTTTTTTCTCCCACTTGCACAATACCAACACAAGCACAATACCAACCTGCTAATAGGTTGAGCCTTATATTATATATATATAAATATATTTTTCATATCATTTACAGAATTACAGTTATTTTATTTATTGCAAGGTTAGTTTAAGTTAAGAAAAAAGAAACAAAAACGAAAGAAGTTCGAATAGTTTGTCTAGCTGCTGGTAACTATATTGTTGCGTTCCCTAATTTTTTTTTGAACTTACCAACAATTGTCCGGCTGGCTCTCACGGAGAGAATAAAACTTTTCCCGGGCCTGGTAGGAATTTTGACGTATTGGTTTTTAGATTGTTAGAAAAATTAAAAATCCTTACAGTAACACTAAATTTATTTACACAAATATATGAAATTTTTAAGGCTGTTCTCTGAGCATATCCATCTCAACGTAAAAAAAGGAATTCCGTGTTGTGCAAAGACAGCAAACTTGACGTGTAGAAACTTTGTAATGCTTTTAAAGTGTAAACGTGTGTAGAAAAATTAATACGAATCAAGGATCGCCTACCCACGCACGTAAACAGATATTCTTACTATAAGCTGATGTTGCAGTTTTACCGAAGTGCAATACAATTTTATAATTGTGTGCTCTAATTATAAAATAATATTCGTAATGTTTTTAAAATTATATTTTTCAACAATTTCATTAAATCTTACGATGACTTGACCGTCGTTCCTACCTAATGCAAACACGTACACATCGCTACCTCGAAAGAATAACGACACAACTCAAAATTTGGCAAAAATTAGTTAAGTATTAAAATCGACAGAATTTGGCTATATCTTATAGTGTATAACGTCACAATGCAAAATTTTAATAACTTGCTGTTATTATAGCGGCAGTGCCATTATGCATGTAATGCAAAGTTACTACTTATCAGTAGTTTAAAAACGCTCTATTGAAAAAAGTGCTTTTTTTAGTTTTCTCGTTATTCTTGCCAGGCAGCGACATGTACCTTATATTTGGTAAAATTTGTTGATAAAATATAACATTTACTGGACGCTTACTCAAAAAGATAAATTATTATTTATAGACAAAATAGGGCGCAACAATCAAGCAATAGAAATAACAACTTTTTATTTATTATAATAAAAATGCAAATATATTTATAAAATTTTGAGATAATATTAAAACAATAAATTAGTGTAAAGTTTAAATAAATCAATTTGTTTAAAATAATTATATTAATAAATTAACTACAAATTATACAAATTGAGATAAAAACATAGCGCCAATAGAACACTGAAAAAAGAAATCCACATAATGAATTTCTTCCAAAAGTTATTTCTAGAAAGAAAAAAAAAATTGTGTTCATAGATACAGTTATAAAGTGCGTACCCATTTGTGATTAGCTTATGTAATATAAAATCCTAAAAGAAAATTAACATAATTTTTTTATGTAGTATGTAACATTATACTATGCTTTATAATCGCAAGACTGACTTACTCTCTTTGATAAGAATTGTAAAAGATGCAAGACATTCTTTCTCAATTTATATACTTTTTCTACACGTCAATTATAATTACGTGAAGCAATTTGAACTTTAGGCCCTAAAAACTTTTAAACCAATTAAGATATCAAAATTCTGTCTGAGCCAAAAGTTTCTAAAAATCGAGATTTACAAAATATCGGAAGAACTCAAATTTAATGGTTTTTTGGCTTTTTTGGAAAAACCAAAAAACTTATTCAAAAAAGGATATTTGTAAAGGTTTGTAATAATCTACTACACATTCTGTCAAAATTTCAAGTCAATTGATCCAGCCGTTTAGAACTTATAAAAAGGCACTAAAAGAACAGCCTTAATATAATCAACTTATTACTAATATTAATAATCCTAACATTTACGCTCCATTCACCCTTATTAAAATTTAAATGAAATAATTGAATAAAAAAAAAATAAACAAGAACAAACTAAACTTATACTAATGATTTTTACAATATTTACACTTGGATCATACTTTTATCAACATATAAAAATGCTACTTTACCCATATAAGTTATTAATTACGAATACCCGACGTGGCTTTTTTGTTGATTTGTTGATCACCTTCACGGAGGTATTCGTGCTGAGGATGATTTTGCTTAGAAGACTACCAATTTATTACCGATCCAAATCGGCATTCCATATACTATTCGACAAAACTTAACACAAAATTTTATATGTCTTAAACTAATTGTATTTTTTTTTTAACACACAACCGTACCACAAAATCACAAGTTTGTTGTTATTGAAATTCAATGGTTTTTTGAGTTTTTGCTGGTTTTCAGGATCGTTTATATAATTTGTCTTTATTTAAATAGAATTCGCTTAAATTGTCATCACTAAATGCACTATTCATTATAAATGTTATTGTTTATTTTATTTATTGTCACTGTTAACTTATATTATTTTTGTTTAAACCTAATGACCATATTTAAGTACCTAACCAAAAATGAGTTTTTTCGTTCTGACCAATTGTCTCAACGTTCTTGAAAAAACTGAGTCTTTTTTCGTTCTCTTGCTCGAAAAGTTGACCTCATCATAATTTTTATTTAGTTCTTCCCCGACAATAACTCGATGTTTTTTTTGCAGGTGCACTGCTGTCGCAAATTCCTTCGAACTTGCAAGCACCTTTTGCTTACGTCGGTTTTTCTTTTTTTTTTAGCTATGTATGCAGTTTGCACTTCTTTAAAAAATACTAGGTGCTGTCAAATAGTTATTAATTTTAATTGAGTTACGAACACTTTTTCATTTTTTAAACAAAATTAAAAGTGAACGTAACAATATTTAATAAAAGACACTATAAATAATTCGCATTAATTATGGATTCCACGAGTAACAATGTAAAACTTCAAGATGAATGTGCTAAAACTTCGGATTTACCTGTAATTTTAAACGGAAAATATTTTAAAATATCAACTGAACACGAAAATGGCAACGTAAAAGCTATTTGTCAATTGTGTTACAGTAAAAAGAAAACGACGATAATTAGTGGAACGGTGAAAAGTACTACAAATTTTAAAACTCATTTAAAGGTAAGTAAAACAATTTATTTTTGATTACAATAATTTTTGATTACAATAATTTTTGATATTTTAATATTATTGGCTTTTATTAGCCCAGAAGCACATGCCCATTGCTCATCCTTATAATTATGCAAATTTACGAAGCTTTATAATTATTAATTATTAACTATGTTAATAATCCACAATAATCAATATTTTTATTTTTAACTGTTGATAACTATTTTTAGAGATTGCATCCCGAAATATTGGAAGAATTTGAGAATTTTAAAGTAGATAACAAGATTATTGGCAAAAGAAGTAAACGAAAATGTGAGGTTGATCTGGATGGTAATAAATTAAAACAAGCCAAAATCGAAAATTTCTGCAGTAAATTTTCAAAACAAGACATTTTCAATCAAAATGTTATTGATTATATTGTAAATAGCATGAAACCATTGTCGACGGTTGAAGACGAAAATTTTAGAAAACTAATTCTAAATCTTCAACCAGAAGTACAAATAATGTCACGACGTACCCTGGGAAGAAAAATTGATGACGACTATAGGAAAATTTGTGTAAAATTAAAAGAAGTTTTGAAAGATGTTAAATATATTTCGACTACAGCCGATATTTGGTCAACAAAACACAGAAGCTTTATGGGAGTTACTGCTCACTGGGTAAATATTTATACCATTAATAATATTAAAACAATGTTAATACTTTTAACAATATTTAGTTCAAGATTATCATAGAGCCAATCAGATTGAAGTAGATTAAAGGGTAGAAGAAAATACTTCAATCTGATTAGCCGGTTTCTACCTAAGAAAGGCAACACAAGAATCCCTATCTAAATAGGTTTAACTGGTATTCATTGGTATTCATATTATTATATTTTTAGATTGACGTTGAAACTCTTGATCGAAAGAGTTGTATATTAGCTTGTAGAAGGTTTAAAGGAACCCATTCACATGAAAAGGTTGCAGAAATGTTATTTGAAATCAGTTCTGAATTTAATTTAAAACAGGAACAATTGATATCAACCGTCACAGATAACGCATCAAATTTTGTAAAGGCCTTTAAAGAATTTGGAATTTCTTGTCCAGATTTTGATTTGGATAATGAAGGTAAATATCATCCATTTTATTAAATATTATATAAATTGCTTACAAAGTCATCATTATACCTGGCAATTCAAATATTTTATTAGCTTTTTTATCAGGCCCTTACTTAAGTGATGTCTTTTTCTATTGGTGTGTTCATAGTCAGGAGTGTCGTTCCTGACTACTGAACAGGACCGGTCTTAGTTTGTCTTTACTATTTTTAACATAATAATATAATATATCATATTTTTTTTCAGATGATTTTCAGTTTGATACAATAGAAGAAGAAAAATCTCCAATATATTTGCCCAACCATTTAAGGTGCGCAAGTCATACCTTAAGTTTGTTGGGCACAACCGATTTTAACAAAGCCATAATAAAATCCAAATCAACTTCAAGAGCTCACCATCCCGCTCTTGCTAAGTGTCAAACACTATGGAATGCATCGCGGCGACCAAAAAGTTCTGAAATAATTCAGGAAGTTCTTGGTTGCCAATTAATGTACCCTTGTCCAACCAGATGGAACTCTATGTTCGATTCTCTTGAAAATCTTTTAAAGCATCAAGATCGACTGAATATTTTATTCGAAAAGCTTTCTTTAAATAATACATTTAAAGAACAAGAAATTGAGTATTTGCAGGAATTTTGTAGTATAATGAAACCAATAGCATGTGCTTTGGATTGTCTTCAAGCGCAAAATAATTGCTACTATGGACAACTGCTTCCAACATTATTTTCTTTAAAAATTAGAATGCAGAATCTGATCGACTCCCATCATGCATCATCTTATGTGACGCTTTTAACAAGTGAATTAATGAACAGTTTAAACCGCCGCTTTAAAAAATTTTTTAATTTATCGGAAGAAATAGATGACGCAATTATAGCTACATGTTTTCATCCCAACTTTAAACTTCGGTGGCTACCTGAAACAGCAACTGAAGCTGACAGAAACAGAATAAAAATTCTTTGTACTACAACTATACAAAAATTTATGAAGGCGAATAATTGTTTTACTCCGACTACGAATAATTTTCAAGAAGAAGACGATTTTCTAATTTTATCGAAAACTTCCGAACAAAACATAGAATGTTTCGATAATGCCGCAAATGCTGAATTTGAAGTCATCACGTTTTTTAACGATAAAAGCAAATGTTTTTCTAGTTTGGATAAGTACCCCAATATTAAAAACGCATTTATTAAATACAATACTAGTTTGTGTTCTTCTGCTGCTGTAGAACGATTATTTTCTTTTGCTGGTATCATTCACTCTCCAACTAGAGGAACGTTATGCGATCAAACATTTGAAACGCTTGTTTTTCTAAAAGGCAACGCATTATTTAAAAATTAAAACATGTTTATATATAATTAAAAAATAAAAATTTAAATTAATTAAATATTATTTATTAATGTTGTTTTTTTTTCTGTATTAACAGACATAAAGGTTCAAATTCCAAACGGAATATATCGGCCGTTATCAGTTTTTAACCAATAAGAACTAAGAATAATTTTCTTAATTCTCATTGGTTAAAATTTAATACTGTATTTTGTATTTTAAATACTCAAATATTTTGTATTTGAAATACTGTATTTTGTATTTTGTATTTTAAACACATATTTCAAATGTATTTTGTATTTTGTATTTAAATACAAGTTTTCAATGTATCTTGTATTTTGTATTTAAGATACTTATTTGTGTGTATTTTGCCCACCCCTGACAATAGGTACTACACAAATAATCATGCATATAATATTATAATCATTTATTTCACTATTTACTAATTTATATAAATGTCATAATAAAACAAAAATGAGTTTGCCAAAGCATACAAGCAAATATTTTTAAAAATTATAAAATTAAAAATGTGTTTGTTAACAATAAGTAATGCTAAGATTAGTATAATACATGGCCGTAGTTAAAAATTGTACAAAGGAAACTTTCCGATTTAGAGGTTCCATCGAACAACCGACTCCATTAACATTGGTAATATTATAGCGGCCTTCATTATTTTCAGATGTGTCAACATTTACGCTTTTAAAAAATTGAACCATATTCGTTAAGAGCGAACAAGACCACAGATTGTCGTAAATTTTTAATACTCGTATCGTCGGAACATTTGTATGCAACGAATAAGAGTCCAAGTAAAACAAACTATTTTTGGAAATGTCTAAATTAGATAACCTACCTAAAGGCAATAATGCCGAAGCATCAAACTCGGAAAACTCATTTTGAGCTAAATTTAACGATAATAAATTCACGAGACCAGAAAATGTTCCAATAGTAAAGGATCTGATTTTGTTTGAAGATAAATTTAAATCTTTTACCATGCGAATGTATTTAAAAATTCCTAATGGAATGTAGCATATTTTATTTTGTTTTAAATCTAGGATCTCTAAATTATCGAGGCCTTTAAACGAGTCGGCGCTTAAAATGCCAATTTGATTGTAAGATAAGTTTAAAGCCATTATTCCCAAAACTCCTTCAAATGCATTTTCCGTTATTTCTTTAATGCGATTGTGATTCAAACTAACGCTGACCGATTCCAGGCCACTGAAGGAACCGGAGGTTAAATTAAAAAGTTGGTTGTGTTGTAAATCAAGTTCGTATAATTGCCTTAAATTACTAAATGCATTTTTTGAAATGCCAATAATTCGGTTATTGTCCAAGTACAAATATTGCAACAGCGGAAGATCGGCGAACGAACCGCTGCTAATATTTTGAATTCCACTATTCGACGCATTAAACGAAATTAACGACGCGTGTACTGGAAACGTTTCTGCATTAAATATTGGTAGATGACAATTAATACATTTTAAGTGATAATTTCCGTAAAACATAGACGGAAACTGCGCTGTTATTCCATCACAAACGTAAGTCCTTCTGTCTCCTATAAATTGGCATTCTCCAGCCAATTCCGAATGCACAATTGTTATTCCCGACAACAATAAGTATAACATGAAAGCCATTTCTGTAATATTGACAATTATTAACGTGTACCTACGTACGATAAATTAAAATTAATATTTACTTACAATTGAATATTTGTCACATATATTTCAGCAACTTATTGAGGTTAACAAGACAAATTAACTAAGCCACTAAATATAACGCCAGACTTGGGACTTGGTTAACTTACTTAATCGTGGATTTCCGAAAGTTTCTAAATTTGTTATAATTTTTACTATTCAAGCAACACTAACTTACAAAACTGTTTATTCATAAGTAGTTGTTATTTATGGTAAAATTCATTGTTCGTATCAACAAAAATTAATGAATATGTAGACATTGTGTAATTATAACTATACCTATTATAATACCGATTGAATAATTGAAGCTACCGATTCAATTTTTTTAAATTATTAATAAGATCATCAACGCCAATTATTTCATGGCCGAATTGATAAATGGTCTACCTAATGTTTTAGTAACAATTTTACTATTCATGCAGACCAAACTGCGTATACTTACAAACTTACCTATTTATAGTATACTGTAAAAATTTAATTAAATGATTTTTTATTAAAGATTTTAAATAAATTTAAACTTAACAGCACAATTTTAAAATAAAATCTATTTAAAAGATACGAAACTCAACTTTTGGTTACAAGCGTTTGCTTTAAAAATTTTCACAAGATGTTTCGTGTACGTGAAGATAATTCAGAAATTAAATTTTTTTGTTTAGCCCCTTTACTTCAAATTCAAAGAAAATTCCTTATGGTTTTTACAACAGATTCAAACAGAAACAGGAACAAATTTGTCAAAAAATTAGCCATTTTCTTTACATCCTATACCCAAAATAAATCATAATATCAAGATTAAATAAAATCAAATTCTGCTTATAAGTACAAAAAAATTATTGTTTTAGTTTATCTACTTTTGGAGCTTGGTCCCTCATAGAACCTAAACTTGATTAAGTTTTGTTCAAAAAAATGTTGTTTTAAGTTTTCGATATATTACAGTTTCTTTTCTATTCATCTAACGCAAAAGCTGTCTACGGAAAAATAAAACAACTCTGTAGTTGCATTAAGGAATTAGCTGTAAGCTTTCTTACTTAATCAATTTTACCTTTTTTGGCTATTTATTAAAATTTTTGCAAATAGCAAAATTTAAAAAAAAGCAACAAAACAATTTTCAATTATATAAATTTTACAATTTTTACTAAAAATAGAGGTATTTTGGAAAGCCGTATCCCTATAACTGCGTTAAACTTACTGCTCTATTTCTTTCTCTATTTAGACATAAATTTTGATTTATATACTTTAAATAATATTATAATATTGCTCTCGAGATGAACTGAAATTGAGATAGATGCAAAAATTTACTAAACATAAAAAAAAATCAAAAAATATCAAGTTGGAAAGCTTACAGCTAGGACTCTATTATAACTTCATAGTTATTTTATCCTGAAGTGATTTTTTCCAAAAAATTATCATCACTAATTTTACCGCGACTAGCTCATCAATTCGAAGATAGAAAAACTTTCTCAGGAAGGTTCTAGCTGACTGTTTGGATGATATAGCGCCTACTCTCTAGGCGCCAAAAATAAAAATTTCCAACAATCTATCCCGCAAAATAATATCCAATAAAATAATCATCCGTTAAAAAATCGCTCACCCAATAATTTTTTTTAATATCAAAACAATTCAAAAAATCACAATAAAAAATCTTCACGGTCAAATCTAATGAAAAAAATTCTTTAAATTAAATTCAAATGCAAAAATAATTAATTTTAAAACTAAAACAAAAAAAATCTCAATTAATTTTTCCGACTAATTCAAATTTAAAATCATATCAAAATTGTAAAAATTGATACTTTTGTAAATTTTTAAGAAGTATATTATGAAGGGTCGATAGAAAAGTATTAGATATAAGATCAGTTTTTTGATGCTTGTACTACTATTATTTATACTTTTTAAACTTCTTTAATTTTGATATGACAAATTTGTTTCTATTTTGGTTTGAATCTGTTGTAGAGAATTTAAGGTATTTTTTCTGATAACAAAGTAAAGAATTTAAATTAAAAAAAAATTTCATTTTGAGTTATCTATAATTAAAACTATGTTATTACATTAACCCTCAATAGGCTAGTGCGTTATGTGTATGAAGCATAATTGCATCATTTGGTGATTGCGAGATCGAACCTCATGAACCTCATGTTTTTTTTAATGGCATTTTATAATTTAAATGATGTCTATGTATGATGCAAAGCCGATTGTGCTTCTCTCTCGGTTGTTCCGCGCTCTCGCTTGCGGTACGTGACAATTTTTCGTGCGTGCAGCCGTTATATCAATTTATAAGACGTTATCACGTCAAAAAGTTTGAATAATGCATCTCAGCTAACATTCATTAGAACAGCTTGGATAAAATATGCCTGCACTGTGTACACGATAAGAACACGAGATTTGATCCGAATCAAATCAATCAAATTTGAAATTAAATTAAATTAGTTAGAGAATTAACCTAAAACTAGTACAAGAATTGCAAAAATAAATATAAGATTGAACATCTAATATAACAAATCTAAAAAAGTTATATACAAAAGGAATTGGTATAACCTGTAACCTGTAATTAAATGAATGGATTTTATTTACTTCTAGGATTAGTTTGCCAACTTTCAAGTAAATTTAGAATTAATAAAATCTAGTAATAAACATTTTATTAAAAAATAAATTTATAATAGACATACAAAATAAAAGATAATTCAGTTGTATGAAGCATGTGACCACTTACATTTAATCATTCATTGTAAAACCATACTTTTTATGTTTTATAAATTTGTATTCACATTTTTTATAATTAACATAATAAACAACTTTTTCTTTGATACAGAAATCTTTATTTTGTTTTACTAAAATCTCACATACGTAAATTCATGCACCGACTGAGTTAAGAAAGTAAGTGTAGTCAATAAATTAAAATTTTTAACATTTCTTTTTTGAAACTGTTGAGCGTAGAAAAATATACTTTAAAAATTATAAAGGTGAAAAGTGTAGCTTCGAAAACAGCGCTATAAAATGTAACTTTTCAGGGATCTGTCAGTCAAAGCACCTCACGATTTTAACTTTTTCCTATAGACTACATAACATAGGAAAGGGGACACTTTTCTAAGCATATTACAACAAAAATGTTTAGGAATTATTCATTAGTTTTCTAAAAAAATGGCATTTTAAAATTTGGAACTCGAAAGGGGTTAGCACTCGTTCGGGGATAATTCCAAGATTTACCGTGGTTCTCTCGTTAAAATGGCACGGAGCGGGCCCGCAATTAAAAAAATCTCCCGGGAATGACAGAACTCCAAAATAACAGATCTACGAAGGCACTGAACTCATCTGGTGATTGTGTAAATCGTAGATCAAAATATAAGCTGACGCGGGTTTTATCGCGTCGGTCTGTGTGGTATAAGTAAAATTAAATGAGAAATCAAATTTTGAATTTTGAACTTTGAGGAAGTTGAACCGAAGTTGACCAAAAGTGTTTCGAAAAATGCCAAAGAGGTTTTAAGTGGGGCGACCAGATATTTAAACCTCAAAAGTGAGCGCGTCTGTATTGTAGATGATCGTTTGGGAGTATCTCGTTGGTTAGAGCAAAAGAAAATCGGAAAAGATCGACCGCATCTGACAGCGAACAGTAAGACTAGTTCAAAGCACACAGAACGTCAACAGAAACAGCGCGGGGCGCTTAACGTTCGAAGTCCCGTGGCGCGATCCGTGGCATTGCTATGTCGCGTTTTGCGAGTCCCTATAATTTAAAATTTTAAAATGTCTTTTTTTCGACAACTAATGGAAAATCCGCAATAATGTTTGTTGTAATATGCTTAGAAAAGTTTCCTTTTTCCGAAAAAGTTAAAATCATGAAGTGGTTTAACTGATAGTAACTACTTTTTAATTATTTGTTTATCAAATCAAAAATAAGTCAAATTACTATTGCATTAAAATTTAAAAATAAAATACATTTTCGTGGTACACTTAAAGATCTAAACCAATTAACTATTTCTGAAAGCTTATGAAAGAATTTACTCTGGTTAACTCTAATCACACTGTAAATTAGGGTTGATATACCAAATTTCAAATATACCGGCCTTAATTACATAATGTAGTGCTTACCTACTTTTTATTAACTTTATCTCTTTTATGGGTCGCTGCGTTCTGCGAAAGTAAATGATAAAAACAATTAGTTATATAAAATGATATTTATTTTGCAACCTGAGTAAATAAACAATAAATAACAAACAGGACTCACGCAACTTGTAGCCCAACACAGATTTGATGAACTAAAAATATTCTCTTGCACGGGATCTCTTCTTTCCTTATCTTCAATGATCGTATAAACCTGTTTCTTGGTAATGATTATGTTTGGCTTTCGTATTTCTGTAGACCCACCGGCTTCTCACTTTAATAAACGCGTGGCGGAGATAATTTCCAAACTCGGAAAATATTGGACTTCTAGTCCACATTAATTATTGTTGGGCTTTATTCCCAAACAATCCAAACACATTAACAAAACTCTTGACCCGCGTTTAATTTAAATAATTTGCTCGACCCTGTTCGACAAAGATCTAAGAATAACTAATGATGCTGGTTTGTTGTTATTTTCTATATCCCCAACGTTCCTGATGGATCATCTCTTTTCACTGGTCCTCCAACGATTCTTTTATTTTGACTTTGATCTAGATTTTTATTTGTATTAATTTTCTAAATCAATATTACTGCATGTCGGCTGTTCTGTGCTGACTGCATGTTGGTGAGTCAACAATTAAAAATATAAATAAAATTTCATTTCAAATTAAATTAGTAACTAAAACGGAAAACAACTTAAACTAAACAATACAACATAAATAAACAAACAAAATAAATGTAAACGAAGAATGGAAACGTAAAGTCCTGCTTTATTGTTCTTCAGGTTGCAACGTCAATGTTTTATTTCTAAATATGCAACCCATCTCTTACCACTTGGTGTGGACACAGCAATAAATTATTTCACTTCGCCTTAAAATTATTTTATAATCCATCCTTTACCAATCCATTTAGATAAAGGTAGAAATAATAACATAATAGAACAATAAGCATATTAAAAATATAAACAAAACAGAAAATAGCTAAATTTTTGTCTTGCTTTTCTATTCATTAGTGAAACAGGCTAACGATGTTGAAAGAGCAGTAAAATTAAGCAAATTAAACAAAAAAAACTTGTTCTTTTTTTTTCAACGGAGAAATGACGTTTGAAAGTTTAAATACAATACTTCAGCTACTTTATACAATAAATATCTGAAGATATTCTAGCTAAAATGCTAAAGCGTCCACAAGTAGGTTAGAAGGTTCAGGTTTGCTTTCTCGCAGTAATAGTTTTTTCTTTCCGTGTGCCATGTTATAAGGGCAGCAAAATATAGCATGTTCAGCATTGCATTCAAAAAGATATAAAAAAAATCTGAAAATAAACTATTCCTGCGGGGAATCGAACCTGGAGCCTTCCAATCTACTCATCTCATTAGCTATAAAACTTTTAGATTATTTTTGCTTAAACTCCTACAAATATGAATATTTTTTAATACAATTAATATACATTTACACTTAATAAGAAAGGGACTAATAAATATTTAAAAATTAAGAAAATCAAATTTGTAGTTTTTCCTAAATCAATTTTTAAAATTTAAATAGCGATACGCTTGCTCACACTAGGCTGACCCCTTAAACTTACAATTAAAAACTGGGTTTTAATAGAAATGAAAACATTTGTGGTGTGCTAATAATATTATGTTAATAGACATTAATTTTAAATTACAATTAAAAATATTCAGGGCAGTCCTAAGATATACGACGCTCCTCGGCTGCTAAAATTAATGCGCTCCTCTTTATAAGAAAATATACAATTACAAAATAGTAAAAGTCAATTCATTACTATTACACTAATAACAAACATTAAATTTATACAAAATTAAAAAAAAGTTTAACAAACAGAAACAAACTTTCGGGTAAACAAAAAACAAAAGCTGTTAAATAAGTCATTCTCTATATACAGAGTGTCTCCTTGACTATGGAGAATCTTTGAGGTAGTGGTAAACGACACTTTTCTAAGATAAATTTTCAAATAAAATTTTTGTTCAAGTCCAAACCCTTGGGAAATACCTTTCTTTAAAGCAATTTTTTGAATTTCTGCTTAAAACGGCCATAACTCAGATATTATTGATTTTTTAGGCTTAATGGATTAGAACTTTTTTAAAGATTATTTGCTTATCTACAAATTAGATCTAAACCTCTTATCGTCTAGAATCAACGGATTTCGAGTTATAAATTAAATTAAGAAAAAAAATTGTTAAAAAAATTTAACTTTTATTTTTTTTACTTTTCTTGCCAACCCCATAACTCTTAAACAAAAAGTCTCAGACAAAAACTGACAGCCCAAACCGGATAGAGAATTTAACGGGCTACAACTTTGGTCAAATAATTTTTTTTGGGAAACCAACTGTTTTCACAGAAACTCTGAAAATAATAAACAAGATGTAGGCAAACAAAAATAAATTTTGTAAAAAAATAAAAAGTTATCACCACCTTAAAGATTCTCCACGGTCGCAGGACACCCGGTATAAAATACTCATATAATTTAATTTACTCTGTCCCAAAGAAGATCGTAAATAAGTTTTTATTCTTTTTAGGACTGATAAAAATCAAAATAAAAATTGGCGCCCCAAAAAGGCTTGCGCCCCGGAGCTGTAATCAATTTAACCCTGTGGTTAGGGTGGCCCTGATAATATTAATTCCCATTAAACTTACAGTTACGTTGTAGGTATTACGTTAGAATTTCAATGGTACGCCACTGGATAAAATAGATAATATTAATATACCCACCTGTACATGTTGAAGATTTAAAAGTATTCTTTATCACACTAAATAGTAGCAATAATTTAAATTTTTCCGCTTAACGTAACTTACCAATGGGATGTGATCACAGTTTATCAAATCTCAAAGGTTAACTTCTCATGCCGCTTTTGAAATCGTCGATTCAAGTTCGCTATTTAAGCCAATTTATCAAGAAAACGTGGACCATGTCTTTAGAATCTGCAAAAAAAATTGCTGCTTATAGAGCTGTTGACGAACATGTGCATAATAATAATAAAATTGGTGTTGGATCTGGTTCCACAATAGTGTATGCTGTGGAAAGATTGGCTCAAAGGGTACAAGATGAAAAATTAAATGTAGTCTGTGTTCCGACATCTTTTCAATCTCGACAACTTATCACCAAGTACAAGTTGACTTTAGGAGATTTGGAGCAGCATCCAGAATTGGACGTGTGTATTGATGGTGCCGATGAAGTCGATGCCGAATTAACTTTAATTAAAGGAGGCGGTGGATGTTTACTCCAAGAGAAAATTGTTGGTAGTTGTGCTAAAAAACTAATAATCGTTGCCGATTACACTAAAAATTCTGAAAAATTAGGAGATCAATATAAAAAAGGTATTCCAATTGAGGTAGCACCTATAGGTTACGTTGCCATTAAAAACAAATTACAAAAATTGTATGGAGGTGAAATAACCCTTCGAATGGCTGTTGCTAAAGCTGGACCATTGGTGACGGATAATGGAAATTTCATACTCGATTGGAAGAATTTTGACCAATCTTTTAATTGGGAAAAAATTAATAAGGAAATTTTGATGATTCCTGGCGTTATTGAAACTGGTTTATTCATTAAAATGGCAGAAATGGCTTATTTTGGACAATCGGATGGAAGTGTGAAAGAGCAAAAGCAATGAATTACGTGATTGGTACATATATTTGGCAACGTTTTTTATACATGGACAATAATGTGCATCAACATTTAAAAATATAATTTGTGCAAAATACTTATGAATAATTACTGTTTAAAAGGAATAAAAATATTTTAATATAAAATATATAAATTATTATATATTAATATTAATACTTTCAGTATAGGCTAGTTTTTTTCATGATTCTTAAAAACTCCTGCTGATTAATTTCTCCATCACCATCCCTGTCTGCTTCATCGATCATTTCCTGTAACTCTTCGTCAGTTAAATTTTCTCCCAATTCTTTAGCAACCCGCTTTAAATTTTTAAAACTGATCTTTCCGGTATCATCGTCATCAAATAATCGAAAAGCTTTTAAGATCTCTTCATCTGAATCCTTTTCGGCCATTTTCATCGACATCAAAGTTAGAAAGTCGTCAAAAGATAATTTGCCACTGTCTTCTGGATCCACTTCGGAAATCATTTTTTTAATTTCTTGTTTCTTTGGCTCAAAGCCTAAAGCTCTTATAGCCACCTTCAATTCTTTAGTATCAATTTTACCAACACCATCTACATCGAATAAATCAAACGCTTCTCGAATATCGGTAATTTGCTCTTGGGATAATTCGAACTTGGGTCCGGCAGCCTTTTTGCGAACATTAATATTGCTCGCCTTTTTAATAGAAGTTTGCGACTAAAACGAAAAACTATAATAATTATGAAAATTTTTAATTTAAACATTTTTACCATTTTTATTTGTCAATGGATCAATAAATTTACAAACAGTTGATTAATACTTGTTTCGTAGCAACATCAGCAAATAATCAAAATGTTCACGGGTAACTAAATTATAATAATTTCTTTCTTGATTATCAATTTATTTAATTTTTTCGATTAATTCGGACTTTTCAAATATAATTTGACACAAATAAGTTAGGTTATAAATTTAATTGTCAAACAAAACTCATCTGTTTCTCAGAACACTGGCAGCTTGTACGATAGAGCGATGGGTCTCTGCCCTCTCAAAACATACCATCAAGGTGTTACTAAATTATTAATTTAACAGATTTTATAATAAAATTTAAACAGAAAATTAAGCTAAAATATATAGTTTTTATTGGTTTAGTTCTGAAAACTTTTGTTTATATAATGCAACTCAAATTTTAAGTTACGCCACTGGTTAAACCTGCTTTTATTTGAATTTTTTGTTAAATTTCAGTAAGGAAATATTTGTTTTTGTTTTAAAATTTTGAAAATAATTAACCTTGTTATTGTAAGCTTATTTTACTTTTCTGTTTATCAAGAAAATATAAGCATTTTATAATTATCATTTTAAATAATTTAAAGAAACATTAAAAAAGTTTTAGGTTGGCTAACCTTATTTTGAACGATTTTCCCCATACGTGCGTGTAGTCGGCTTCTTTCCCGCCGGTGATTATTGTCGTTATTACGTTATTTGCTCGACCGACGCTTAGTTAATGTGGTGTTGATGTGTAATTTATAAATTTAACCGTTATATGTAAAACTTGGGATATTTAAGTGAAACTAGTAAATTAATAATGTCGAAACCTGAAGAAACGCCAGATACTGGCGGAGAAACGGGCGAAAATTCAGTAAGTTGAGATTTCACAATAAAACAATTGCAATAGTAATTATGAATTATGTTTTAAAACAGAACGACTCTCTTCAAAATGCGTCATCTTCGGATACATTATCATCTCGTGGTAAAGGCGAAGATTTTGAGACGAAACTTGAAACCGATAGAGGAAAACGTTTCGATTTTTTACTGAAACAAACAGAAATTTTCTCACATTTTATGTCATCTCAACCGTCGAAGACTCCGACTAAACCAAAATCAGGTAGACCTAAAAAAGTTAAGCAACCAGAACCAGAACCACAGCCAGAAGAAGCTCCCGATGCTGCCGAGTATGTTTATTTTTTTGTTAATTAACCAAAAATTTTAATTGTACTTTTAGCCATCGTCATCGTAAAACTGAACAAGAAGAAGACGAAGAGTTATTAGCCGAATCAAATACTAAAGTTAAACCTACGGTTAGGTTTGAATCATCACCTCATTATATTAAAAATGGGGAAATGCGTGACTATCAAATTCGTGGTTTAAATTGGATGGTTTCTTTGTATGAAAATGGCATCAATGGAATTTTAGCTGACGAAATGGGTCTGGGTAAAACTTTACAGACTATTTCTTTACTCGGTTTTATGAAACATTATAAAAGTAGTCCCGGGCCGCACATAGTCATTGTACCAAAATCAACATTAGCAAATTGGATGAATGAATTTAAAAAATGGTGTCCTAGTTTACGTGCAGTTTGTTTAATCGGTGATCAAGAGGCTCGAGTAAGTACCTTATTTTTTAAATTATTGCAAACGGAAAGTTATTTTGTGATTTCTTTTTAAGAGTGCATTTATAAGAGATGTCATGATGCCTGGTGAGTGGGACGTCTGTGTAACTTCGTACGAAATGGTAATCAAAGAAAAATCAGTATTTAAAAAATTTAACTGGCGTTACATGGTCATCGATGAGGCTCATAGAATAAAAAATGAAAAATCAAAACTGTCAGAAATTTTAAGAGAATTTAAAACCACCAATCGTTTACTTTTGACGGGAACTCCATTACAAAATAATTTGCATGAATTGTGGTCTTTATTGAACTTTTTGTTACCTGATGTTTTTAATTCTGCTGACGATTTTGACGCGTGGTTCAACACGAATCAATGTTTAGGAGACAACGCATTAGTTGAAAGGTTACACGCAGTTTTAAAACCGTTTTTGTTGCGTAGGTTGAAATCTGAAGTAGAAAAACGACTTAAACCAAAGAAAGAAGTGAAAGTTTATGTCGGTTTGAGTAAAATGCAAAGGGAGTGGTACACGAAAGTGCTTATGAAAGATATTGATATTGTTAATGGTGCTGGTAAAATTGAAAAAATGCGATTGCAAAATATTCTTATGCAGCTTCGTAAATGTACTAATCATCCATATTTATTTGATGGCGCCGAACCAGGTCCACCTTATACTACAGATGAACATTTAGTTTATAATTGCGGAAAATTGGTGATTCTCGATAAATTATTACCTCGTGTAAAAGAACAAGGATCCAGAGTTCTTATATTTTCACAAATGACGAGAATGTTGGATATTTTAGAAGATTATTGTTTATGGCGGGGACATCATTACTGCCGTTTGGATGGTCAAACACCACACGAAGACAGACAGAGACAAATTAACGAGTACAATGAACCTGGTAGTTCTAAATTTCTTTTTATGTTGTCTACAAGAGCTGGTGGTTTGGGTATTAATTTAGCTACAGCAGATGTAGTTGTAATTTATGATTCTGACTGGAATCCACAAATGGATCTTCAAGCTATGGATCGTGCACACAGAATAGGACAAACAAAACAAGTTCGAGTATTTAGGTAAGTGTTCCTAGCCTTTGCATTTCTATCCTACCACATCTTTTATTTTGTTAGCTTATCATCTCATTCCTCCAATTTATCTCCGTCTAACTTTATTTTCGGTTACCTTAGAAATTAGATAAGTTTTTTTTACAATTTATAAACTTTGAATAAAATTTACTATTTTGATAGATTTATTACTGAAAATACTGTTGAAGAAAAAATTGTGGAACGTGCTGAAGTTAAATTACGTTTAGACAAATTAGTTATCCAACAAGGAAGGTTGGCTGACAGCAAAGCTTCAACTTTAAACAAAGATGAGATGTTGAATATGATTCGACATGGTGCCAATCATGTTTTTGCATCGAAGGATTCTGAAATAACGGACGAAGATATTGATACAATTTTACAAAAAGGCGAAGCTAAGGTATACATATATTTTTCATATACATTTTATCCAGGTACCTAAATTGAAAATATTATTTGTTCTTAGACTGCAGAGTTGCAACAAAAGTTCGAAAATTTAGGTGAATCAACTCTACGTAATTTTACGGTAGATACCCCAAGCGAATCTGTGTATCAATTTGAAGGTGAGGATTACCGAGAAAAACAAAAATCATTAGGGATAGGCAATTGGATTGAACCACCAAAACGTGAACGTAAAGCAAACTATGCTGTTGATGCTTATTTTCGTGAAGCGTTACGTGTTTCAGAACCAAAAGCTCCAAAGGTAAATAAAAGAGTTTTTTTATATAAAATAGATAATGTTAGGGTTTAATTTTAGGCTCCTCGTCCTCCTAAACAACCAATTGTTCAAGATTTTCAATTCTTTCCTCCACGTTTATTTGAACTATTAGATCAGGAGATTTACTTTTATAGAAAATCTTTGGGGTATAAAGTTCCAAAAAATCCCGAATTAGGTCCAGAAGCTAGCAAGCAGCAAAAAGAAGAACAACGAAAAATTGACGAATCTGAGCCTTTATCAGAAGACGAACAAGTTGAAAAAGAAAATCTTTTGACTCAAGGTTTTACAAATTGGACTAAAAGGGACTTTAATCAGTTTATAAAAGCAAACGAAAAATATGGACGAGATGATATCGAAAATATAGCTAAAGAAGTTGAAGGTAAAACTCCTGAGGAGGTTATGGAATATTCTGCTGTATTTTGGGAACGTTGCCATGAACTTACAGACATTGACCGTATAATGGCTCAAATTGAGCGTGGAGAGACTAAAATACAAAGAAGAGCCAGCATTAAGAGAGCATTAGATGCAAAAATGGCTCGCTATAGAGCACCATTCCACCAATTGAGAATCTCTTATGGAACTAATAAAGGAAAAAATTATTTAGAAGAAGAGGATCGCTTTCTTGTGTGCATGCTACACAAATTAGGATTTGATCGTGAAAATGTGTACGAAGAATTAAGAGCTGCAATTAGAGCATCACCACAATTTCGTTTTGATTGGTTTTTAAAATCTCGCACAGCTATGGAATTACAGCGTCGTTGCAACACACTTATAACATTAATAGAGAGAGAAAATCAGGAATTAGAAGAAAAAGAAAAAGCTGAGCGTAAAAAGAAATTGCCCAAAACTAATTCTGTTGTTGGTGCACCTTCTCAAACAACGAATACTAAAACTGCACAGAAACGCAAAAATGAAAGTTCTGCAGGAGGTATTGAAAAGAAAAAGAAGAAAAAATGAGATTTATCCTACCTTTTCAAGTTTAATAATTAAATTCCCATCCACATTTTTTTATCTTAAATTGTCTAAATAATTAACTTATAGCATAAATAGCATTTATCTATTTATTATTTCCAATTTTCACAAGAAATAAATTTTTTATATAGTTTATGTTTTATTTATTACACTTATGTTAAAGTAAAGAAATGATAAATGGTAGATAATTTTAAGTGTAATTGGTGTAATTTCAGATAATGTACGTAACATGAGGTAATCTGGAATAAGCATTAAAATAGTGAAATTGAATGTTGTCTTCTACTAAAAGTGCATTTTTGTATTATAGTAATGTAAACTTGAAGTATAATAAAACTTTTAATTTAAACTAACAGTTGATAACATTTCCCAATACATATTGGCATTTCTTGCTATCAATTTTGTTCATTTATTCTATCATTTTCCGAATATTCTTAGATTAGCCACAAAAATTTGTTATTACTTGGAATAAAACTAGCAATAATATAATAAATAATTCTAAAATAGTTGAAGCTGGCAAATTAAGTGTTGGATTGCAATGCTGCAGTACACTGGATTTTAACCCTGTATTTAAGTACTCACTACATTTTTAAGCTCGGTGACGATACCTTCTCTAATATTTGAAGTTTTCAAATAAAAGTCGTGATTAAAAGATTTTATTTCAATGAAAACCACTAGAAAATTTTTATTTTCACTTAATGTAACAAATATTTTTTTTTTTAATTTCGTGTTGCATTTTACAGATGTAGATGGAAAAAAAATATATGACGTCGATTTTGTGGAGAATCACGATACGCTTCCAAAGTCATTTTGAAATTAAGAATTGGTTGGTAAATAAGGCTGCTACGACCGATAGAAGGAGATTGAAAATTTTGACTTTGTTGCAGTACTAGGGCGTAAACTCGACAAAATTTTGAAAATATTTTGCGTCTACAGGATGGTGCTTCACAACGTGCGTATTTTTGTGTATAACGCTTTTTATCTAAAACCGCTCAATAAAGGAGCAAATCGACAAAATCTCAAAAGACGAAAATTTTCAATTCAAATCCTCGGCCATTTAGCCGAAATCGTCGGTTTTAGCGCAACGGAACGGATTTTCGCAAAAGTTTGTAGAAGCATTTCTCCTTTTTTCCACGAGTGTTATCGATGTAAAATTAAAAAATTTCAATTTTAAAAATTTAAGAAATTTTGTTTGAATTTGTCGTCTGCGGGACAATTTTGAACCAACGACCGTGGAATTTACAGTCGCAGAGACGGATGCCAGATCTTTGGCAATAATTTTGACTGAAAAATTTTTAATTTACCTTCTTCATTGCATTCGGACGAGGAGGAACGACAGCCTTAGCGTGCGTTTCATAAAAAATCAATTTGATTTAAAATTTTTAATTGAAAGTAAATTTATAAAAAAGAATTTCTCGAAAATACGTAAAATTTGGAGGGCAGGGTTTCAATTTCGAAATAATATTTGCTATATTTTACAAATTTTTATTTTGAAAGTGAAAAGAAAAGGTTAACACATATTTTCCTGTGGGTATTGATCTTAAAATGGAAGCGGAATTTCCTCTTTAGATACACAATGAATTTTTTTGCGCGTCTATCTCTTGACATCAATAATAGACGGTTTTCCAAATGGGTTCTCAGGAAATAAATCGCTGCCACTTTGTCGCAAAGCTAAGCTATGTCGAATGAAAAGGTACACCAAAAGTTTTTGAAGAAATACTTCTGCTACATATTATATGTTTTTCTGTAAGCAAGTATAATTATCTGTTTGGGTCATTGACATACACCTTTTGCTTCACATAGCCCCAAAGAAAAATCCAACGGCGTGATATCACACGATTTTGGTGATTAATTTTGGTCGTGGTGCTACTTGTAACAGTCAATGGTGTACGAATTAGTTTTGACATCAATTAATTGGCATTTGTTGAAGACATGTGATTTACATTGCAGTTATTGTGCATGAAGTTTCCCAACTGCGTAATTTTTCGTTTCGGCGACCAAAATTCGCTACAGAGATCGGGTAATCACGCCATTGGAAATTTTTGTTTTAGGGTTAAGTGAAGCCAAAGATGTGTGCCAAAACTCCAGAATAATTTTAAAAGACGAGATTCGACGCGTTATTTATGAAATATCACAGGATTTATGCCGAAAAGTAATGGGAAATTTTATCAAAAGAGTGGAAGTCTATATTAAAACTTTAGAGGTATTATAAAATTTGAACAAATTTTGTTCCCTCTGCCATCAGTCAGTAGATATGGTTCTGCGATCTACCGCCTGGCCTACAGTAGCAGTGTTAATACATCAAATTAATAATAAATTAACATAAGTACAACGTAGATATATCGATTTTTGGTTTTTATTATTCTTTAATTATGAACCACATTAATGTATTGCTAAACAAATAACATTATACTAACATTTTTAATACTTCAGGGTAGGTATACCTATTTATTTGTTTAAGTTATTGCATAGAGTAGTATATATTATGTTATACGTACCTACTAATGGACTAGGTAAATTATATTATTTATTATATGTATGTACATAATATATTGTCTATCTATGTATCAAAAATGATATTCAAATAAAATGAATGTATTATACCCAAGTAAGTATAAATACAGTAAGGTCACAGAACTTATGCCGAAAATTGAGAAAACAATTTTTTTCCAAAATGTAGCTAGTAACATTATTTTTTCATTTTTGATTTTATTATTTAAATAGCTAATCCTCATTGGCTACTTAGGTCTGCGTTCGTTTTGGATATCGTCTTTTTCGCTTTCGACCTGCAATCTTATTTAAAATTTGTCTTGCATTTTCTTGAATTTTTTTCTAATTGAATTTCATTTGTCTTCACTATTTAAATTTTACTTGAGGAATTTGTGCTATCTTTGCTTTCGACCTGCAATCTTATTTGAAATTTGTCTTGAGTTTTTTTTCTAATTGAATTTCATTTGTTTTTGGTTGGTTTGACTTGGTTTTGACCAGCACGCTCTGCAATGAACTGATTCGCGAGATTCTGGCGGTTAAGAAAGACTTACATCATCTTGCTCTAAGTTTTGTTATTTGTTTAAAGCAGTGTGCAATTTTATAGTATTACAGATGCTCTGCGATTCAACTTTAATAATGCTAACTTTTATTTACTTTATGAATTAATTAGTGAAATAGATTGGCTTATGTTTTGTTACAGGTAGATGTGAACGAGGCTTGCAACATATTATTTTATTAGTTGTTTTATGATGTTTTTAGTATAGCGGTTCTAATGAAAAAGTCCAGCACAGTTAAAAGGTTTTATCTATCTTGATTTTCTAGAGACGTCATCTCTCGTATTCCTGAAAGAAAGCAGCCCATATTTTGTCATTTAATCAATTCCGAAATATCACACGTGGCCTTAAATCTCTTATTGATAATTCATACAGGAAATATACTATGAAGAAGTGGAACAAAATATCAATAACAACCCCAAAAATGTTTGGGCTTTTGTGAATGGAAAAAGAGGTTGTTCCAGAATTCCTGAGATCCTTAAGGATGGAAATGTGACCTACAACAATTCTCAGGGGATTGTTGATGCATTTGCGGACTTTTTTTTTTCCAAAATATTGGAATTTGTACTAAAGCGACGACCTCGAAATGTAAACCAATGAAATTGCTTTGAAGTTAGACGGTATTACAATAACGAAATTTTTACAATTCAAGTGCTGTGCTGTTGCCTAAACTGAACCGGGCAAAGTCATAAATAGGATAGATGTGAACAGAGTTATATGCATAATATCGAATAGACGTAGTTATTTGATTATAACATTTCGCTTTTTTGTGGTGAATATTTAATATTACTACAAGATTAAGTACTATTTAAATTATCTGAAGTTTCCCGATGTAAATTAGACTTTGCAAACGACGCGCCACCTATATTATTCATATCTTGGATCGACTATAGTAACAGCACATTATACGCCGTTGACAACTGTAAAATTGTTTGTACCAAAATCACTGAAGATGACATATTAAAGGCACTTAATTCCATTAAATCTGCAAAATACAAATTTCAGAATAGATCAGATCCCTATCTTTCTGATAAAGAATTGCATCGATCTTTTAATCGATTCTCTTAGCCATATTTTGAATCTTATATTGTGTACATCAAATTTCTCTGAAATATGGAAGAAAGCCTGTGTAACTCTAGTTTTGAAGAAAGGTGATCCTGCCGTATTGAGCAACTATAGACCAATCTCAATCTTGTGCAATTTTTCTAAATTGGCAGAAATAATCTTGTAGAACAAACTATATGACTAAGTTGAACTCGTTTTGTCTTCGTTACAGCACGGATTTATCAGAAAGCAATATATTTGGCCTGTTTCTCGCAATATGTTTTGCAAAAATCTTGACGGGTGTGGTCTAGTGTATACAATAAATCTTGAGTTGATCATAGAGTTGATCTGCAACTGCTTCTCGTGAAGTTGACTTGAGTGGGTGTTTCATATAAGCTGATAGAGCTGTTCAAATCGTACCTTTTTAACAGATTGCACCATGTCGAGTATAACGTGTGCAAGTCTAAGATGTTTAGCCCGACGTCTAGTGTCCCACAAGAATCAAATCCTTGCTTTCTTTAATTCCTGATGTATGTAAATGATTGAAGCGTTTGTTACGATTAGCGACCGAAATCTACTTGAATATTATGTTTGGTAATAAAATTGTTGAGCGCGTCTCGTATTTTCATTTAAAGACATCGGAATGTATGCTGCTCGAGTTTTATTATTGGTTTGCGAGCAGTTGCTATCTTTAGACTTGTTTCAACTTGTTTTACCTTGCGCTCCAGGACTATCTTGTGATGTGTTTAAAACAATAGTTTTTTAACCGTTACGGTTGTTCTTGCATCAGGCGTGTGATGCAGTATTTACCTGCAAAGTTTATTGTGAAATTTCTGATTCGGATGGCTTAGCCAATTTCGTTATTTATTTCTATCAAAATTGGCGCGAACTGCACCATCTTGATCATAGCGACCACTGACTTACTCGGCATTTGGTATTATTATCTATATTATTATTATTATAAGCTTATACATTCTAAAGAATATTGCTTATCCTTTGTCCAGGATTTTACATATCCCTTTGTTGGGGAGGATTAGGCCCCGTAAAACATATTTCATTGTTAAACATTTACAATGCGTTAATTACCTAGTATATTCTTTTCACTATAATTTTGTATAGGCAGCAGTCTCTGCTACAACTTTTCTCCAGCCCTGCCGGTCCTGTACTCTTGTTGTTCAATCAGTTACACCCATTGTACTCAGGTTGCCGGTCACTTGATCCCACCATCGGACCCTGGGTCTTCCTCTTGCTCTATCTTCTGCAGGTTTCTACAATGTTGCATTTTTTACAACGGAGTTGTTCGCGCTTCGCATGATGTGTCCTAACCATCTGATTCTTTGTGACTTAGCAAACCTAACTATGTCTTCTCCATTTAATTCCTCCATTATTTTGTAGTTCATCCATGCTCTCTGCTCTCCATTTTCCGTTCTTTTGAAACCTAAGATTGTTTGTAGGACTTTTCTTTCAAATACCTTCATTTGCTCAGCTTCTGACTTTGACATGCATAATGTTTCCGCTGCATACATTACAACCGGTCGTATTACCGTTTTATAAATTTTTATTTTTGTGTCCTTTTTTAGGTTGTTATCTTTTAGGAGTACTTTGTTTGCGTAGAAAGCTGTGTTACCTGTTTGTATCCTTTTTTTTATTTCCTGCAGCCTGCTACTTCTTCTGTCTACATGCACTCCCAGATAACTACAGCTCTCTATTTCCTCGATATTATTGTCGTTAATACGTAGATGTTTTCTGCTATGTGTTTTGTTCTTGTCACATTTCATATACTTAGTTTTGTTGTAATTCACCAGCAGTCCCATCACCTTTGCTCTTTTTTCCAAGTCTTTAAAAAGCTCCACAAGTTTATTTAAGGATCTTGTCATCATCAGGACATCATCTGCGTAGGCTATTAATTGACCTTCTTTAGTCGCTATTGTTTTTTCCACATGCATTTCTTTAATTACCTTCTCTAATGCTATATTGAACAGCGTAGCCGACAGAGCATCTCCCTGCCTAACTCCATTATTTACTTCAAAACATTCCGTTTCACCTGCCGCTGTTCTTACGCAAGCTACTGTGTTTTCTAATGTCATTTTTGTCAGTTTTATGATCTTCGGTGGTATTTTCAGCTCGTTCATCGCTCTATACATTTCTTTTCTGTTTATTTTATCAAAAGCTTGTTGAAAATCCACAAATAAAATATGCAAATCTATATTGTGCTCACATGTCTTTTCCATAGTTTGTTTAGGCACATGTATTGCCCCAACCGTTGGTCTGCCTTCGGTAAATCCAAATTGGTAATCCCCTATTTTGTTTTTTGTGTACTCTTTTAATCTTTTGTGGATCACTGCTGACAGTATTCTATATGTAGAGTTAAGCAGAGCTATCCCCCTGTAGTTCTTGCATTCTTCTGGGTCACCTTTCTTTTTTAAAGGTATTATGACGCTTTCACTCCAGCTTGCAGGCATTTTTTCTTCTTTCCATACTCTTTGTACTAGTTTGCATATCTTCCCGCATAGCTCGCTTTCTTCATACTTAATCAGTTCCATATCTATTTCATCTTTACTTGGTGCTTTTCCATTTTTCATATGCTGTATTATTTCCATAATTTCTTCAATAGTTGGCGTTGAAACCTGCTGCTCGTCACTGTGCATGTCATTAATTTCGTGTTCTTCTATCTCTTGTTGATTGCTCAACAGCTTCTGAAAATGTGTTGTCCCATATATGTTTAATTTTCTCCGGGTCGCTTTCTACTTTCTTCTCTTCGTCTTTCATGCTTCTTGATTTTATTACGTGTTCTCTCTTCTCATTTTTTATTAGTTGGTAAAATACTTTTTTGTTATTTCTGTTACTCGATTCTATTTCTTTCATTTTTTCCATTATCTAGTCATTTTTCTTTTGCCTAAACAGCTTGTTTGCTTCTCTTGTGCTTTTCTTATACTGATCAAGATCTTCCTGTTTTCCTGTTTTTAGCCATTTAGATTTTTTTTCTGTTTTTATTTTACTAATTTCGGAGCATTCTTTGTCGTACCATTCCTTAGATTTTTTCACCTTTCTGTAACCTAGTGCTTCTTTTGCACTTATTTGTATCCTTGACGTAATGCTCCTCATTTCCTGATTTATGTCCTCGCATTCCTCTTTTTACCTAGCTCTTCTTCAATTCTTTCTTGGTAACGTAGCTTTGTTTTATCATTACTGAGTACTTCTTTATCTATTCTTCTCTTTGTTTTATCTATTGTGACATACTTAGTTGTTTTTTGATTTATTTTTGCCAACACCATGTAGTGGTCGGAGTCCGCATTTGCACCCCTGTACGTTCTTACATCTTTTTCTGTGTTTACTCCTTTGCTTGATACCAGTATATGATCTATTTGGTTTCCATCCTCGCTTCCTCCGCCAGGCCAGACCCATGTAATTTTGTGTTGCTTTCTGTGTGGAAATTTGATGCTACAGATTACGGTGTTTAATGCTTCTGTCATATTATGTTACATAGCTTTTCTCCGTTGTCGTTTGTCTTTTTGTGTATAGTATGCTTTTCGGCTACCGATCTTATGTAATCCTCTTTGCCTATTTTTGCATTAAAGTCGCCCAGCACAATTAATATATGTCTTGTTTAGGGGCGTTATCACATAATGCTTCTAAGTCGCTATAAAATTCTTCTTTTTTGCGCTCGTCACTCTCTTCCGTCGGTGCATATACGTTTATTATTGACAAATTTGTTTTTGATTTCACTCTAAGATACGCCAGTTTTCCGTTTATTGCCTTGAATGCTAATACTTTATTGACTAATCTCTTTGTCACAATGAATCCTGTGCCGTTTCTTCATTGTATTTGTTCACCTGAGAAAAACATAGTGCAGTGTTTTTTCAATATTTCGCCTTGCCTTTTCCACCTATGTTCTTGTATCGCTCCTATATCCACTCTGTACCTCAAAAATTTGTTTGCAATCTCCGTCATTTTTCCAGGTTTATCATTATCTATAACGACGATAATATTATTTGGATAGTCGTAGTAATTACGATGAAATTTATGAATTTGGATTTCATTATAGAAATATCACTTTTTGATAAATTGTCTACCTCAGGTGTCCGGATATCGAAGTTCCTACGGACGATTCAATTGGAATCAAATTGCCCCAACAAATAAGGTCTGTTAAAATTATATTTTATTTCTGTAATGCAACCTTCGATCTACCTATTATCTTCGAAACATATGTTTCCTGTGCATTCAAATTTCTCTACCTTTATCAAAGTGAATGGGATTAATGACTTTTTTGTGGCATCGACAAAAGAATGTGCTATTTATTCAAGAATTTTTATGAGTTGTAATTATCTCAATCGGGATAGATATTTAATTGTATTATGCTAGGAAATTAATCCTTTCCTGTATTTTCTTGTGTTAGCTTGTTTTACTTGAAATTAATATACGAACATTACTATTAAGTTATTCTATTTAAATTATCGTGGGATTCCGATTTAACGATTTATCTCAATATGAATTATCGCCATGAAATATGATAATTGGTATTTGCTACATGTATTTCTCAATTTTTTGATAAATTTGCATCGTATTGTGTGCTTAACTGATAAATAAATAGGTATTTTATATGTGTTTACTATTATTTGGTCTTTCAACAAACCACACCCGAGTCAAATCAAAAGAGCTAGTTGGCGATTTCTAAATGATAAACAAGTGTAAGCGCTTGTGTTTAAATTTTGACTTTCTCTCCGTAACACGTTCGATATTACTGTACGCAGATGATGCAAAGTTATTCCATTCGATAATTAGTCACCAGGATTGTTTGTTGCTGAAAGATTCTTTGAACTCAATAACTGAGTGGTGCAATAGTAAATTTTTGAGAAGGAATTGCAAGTCGATGTAAAATAAATTGATAATGATAATTAAGCTTAAAACTGTAGCTGCGAAGGTTGAGTCGTGGAAAAAGAAACAAGAATTAATGAGTAGATAGATCATTATAAGGATTTGTGAATACTTATTGTTGAAAGTGTAGATAAGCATGATTTATTAGTAATTGGAGATTTTGATAGAAAAAGAAAAACGATTGAAAAAAGTGCCTGCGAAATATACCCACAATACAGAATAAAACAAATAACAACGGACAGAGATTAAGCATAATCCAGCAAAAGTAAATGATATGTTCATATAAGCAATATACTATAATTTAACCATAAATCAGTACACAAGATTACATGGATGTAACCTAAAGCAAATAACAAGAACAAATAACAAATTGATCAAAATCCAACGGTGTTACATCGCATGAGCGAGGTGATGCAAAGTAATCTCTTGAAGTACATCTGGGTTGTTGCAGTTCAATAACGCACATTTTGCTTATTGACAAAGCTATTAAGCCAAATATGAGCTTCATCGCTAAAGATGATTTTTTGATAAAATTCAGGATTTTTTTCAAACTTTTGCAAAGCGCATTCAAATGATCAAGAGGCTTTAGTTCATGGGTTAATTTGATCTTGTAGGCCAAGATTTTTACACAAAATTTACCAAAATTTGAAGTGCGGGATTTCTAATTCCGGTGAACGGAGTAGAATCGACTGATTTTGCTCATTTTTAACTGAAGCACTTACGGTTGCGATATATTTGGTACTTTCAGCGGTGCGTTATTTCACTGGTACAAAAACATTAAATAGTGAATATGTTGAGTTAAATTTATTCACTACGCACGTACAGCCTGCCTGCTTTAAGGGCTCTTAAAGTTTTGACCACTGACTTTTAATAATTTCCAAACGTTGCTCGTTTGTAAACTTCACCATGAAGCCAAGCCGGCCATCGCGAATTTTGGGTTCAAATATTAGTCTTCTTTGTTTTTGTTAGCATAGTTCGCAAAATATCTTCAATTTAAAAAAAAGAGAGGGGCAGGTGAGTTGCACCTCTGTTATGAAATTATGAAGCAAATTTGGTATCGATCTTATGTGTGTTCGTTAAATTAATATCAATTCCCATTACTTAAATTTTAATTTTCAACAAGTTGTAGACAAATAAAATTTTAGAAGTCTACGAGCAACAACCGACAGTTAGATAAAACGATAAACACCAAAAACATTCAAATTAGACATTACAATTTATTTTAGAAAACATTTGCGTTAAAAGAAACAATAAATTATTATTTTTGCGTATCTTTAAATAATAAATTTTAGTATAGGTATAATGTAGTATGTACATGATTATAAATGTATTCATTTGGATTTTTGTAAAAAATTACTACACACTTTTGCTTGCTCGGGGTAGCCGTAGCTCCGATATGCTCAGGTCAACGGTTCGATGTTTGTTAAAAAATAATAATTACCGAAATTTGATTTAAAAACTTGCAATCAAAATTATTTTAAACTTTAAAAATTTTTATACTTTGTTCGAGGATGGAATTTACGATTAGAAATTTATCAATTCAAAGCAAAGCGTTCGGCTCTTTTAAATGTATATTAAAATATTAAAATTACATAAAAAAAATCGTTCATCAAAAAAATGTCTTCTTTAGTAATAATAAAAAAAAATCCAAAGATAATTCACAATAAAAGAATCTTGGCTGTGGTCACTTTCAACCAAAAACACTTTTCAACAAAATATTCAACAATCTGCAAATTAAACCGCAATCTCAAAATTAAAAATGCGTGTAACCTTCACACGCGTTTGAAGAGAAACTGTCTTGGCATTATGTTAAAAATAAAAATATAAAAACAGAAAATTTAAATGGCTGTCAATATTATCGCTGTACTAGAACAATAGTAAGCCAATCAATAATAATTAATCAATAGATAAGTGGTTTAAATAGTGTAACTCGATATTAATCATATCAGAATTTTTTAGCATAAACCAAAAAATGCACAAAACACTTTTTCGAAACTAAAATGTTTATAAATACACCGTATGTATATTATCGCAAACGTTTTCACCATACTATGGCATCATCCGGCGATGAACTATACATACGGTGTATTTATATATTGTGATAACTTGAAATTTTAGTTTAGAAAAAGTGTTTTGTGCATTTTTTGGTTTACTTGAAAAATCCCGATTTTGAGTTATCTGTATATTCGGAAAGACAAACAGATATATTTTATAAGAAAATGGTGTAACTTCGAAAATAAAATTATATAGATTGGAGAAACCGAAAATCTTTGTCATGGATTTTGTGATAAATCATTAATTTATTGTGCAAAAGTGAGATAACTTTAAAAGTACCATAACCTTTACCATTTTGGTATCTGTAAGTGTGTATAAGGTTTTATTAAATTTTGAAAACTTAGTTTGTTTACCTTTGATAATAATAAATTATCTCAAAACTAACTTTTTTAAGTTGTCTTAGTATTGTTCTAGCACAGCGATATAATCGTCATAGTTATAAACTTGACAAACAGTCACAAATTCACAATGGAAACTACTTTCAGTATAATTAATTATTATGCACGTCAAGAGCTAATGTAGCTATTTTTTTAACGCATACATTAAATATTATTATTATTTTTGATGTGCCGTATTTTTAAATTCATACTTATATTTATTTCAGTTTGTCTTTGTTGCACCTATGTTACTAGTTCTTAATTTACAAATACCACTATATTGCCGTAACGCATTTCCGTTGCATTGTCGTCCAGTTACCCCTTAGTCGCGCTTAAAGAAGTTTTACTTTAAAATTATTAGCTCAAAATAATCAAAATTTTACGGAGCTATAAATCACACGTCCCCCACAATCAAAAACCCCCACCCTGCTCTCTTTTCTGCCAACCTTAACTTTGCAAAAATTACAACTATTAAAAGCTCACATAAATAAAATTTTCAAACAGCAGGGGCGGCCAAAATCACTTCGTAACACGAAGTGTCAATACGATGTATTGGCAGTTTACAACGGAACTAGAACGTATGGATTTTATGCGGTTAATTATATATAATCGTCACATTTCTCTCACATATTTGTATAAGCTCTTCAACAATAAGCTATGTTAATTTTAAGCCATAAAACATAAAAACATACTATGCAATGTTTTATAGCTGTGTGGTTCCTACTTTTTGGTGCACCTTTTAAATGAAATTACTTTTCTAAAATGTTCAAATTATTGGGGTATCTAATAGCAGAGACGGATTACCGTTTAGGCTAGCTAGGCTTGTGCCTAGGGACGCACGAAAAAAGGAGCGCAATGTACTAAGGAAAATACATCACATTCTCAAAAATTAAATGTATCAAAAAATACAATGATTACCTATAGTTTTTTTACTGAGCTTTTATTTACTGATTTTTAGCAAATTTTTAAAAGTTATACCTTTGGAAATCTATGAGCGCATCGCTAAATAGATGGTACAATTGGTCTGAATTAGATGGTACAATTTTAAAATGTAGAAGGTTGGTAAAAAGTTGAGTTGGCGTGGGGCTTTTTGCCACGATGGCGAAAACGGCGGAGGCCTAGATTTTCGGAAATTTTACATCAATATCACAAAATACGCAACCAATCTCTTACCACTTGGTGTGGAGTGGACACAGCAATATGTATAAAATAATAAAAAATAACTGTTTATGTTTTCTATTAAGGAGGGGCGCACCGTACATGTGTGCATAAGGGCGCAGAGGTACCTTAATCCGCCCCTGTCTAATAGAGATGTTGAAAATTGGGATTCAAACGGTATCGAGTTTGCTACTGTTTCTATAAATAAATGAGAACACATCGTAAAACTTCTTACATCGTAAAACCATAACTCTTGCATTATTTCATCAATTGTCTTATTTCAACCTAAGGGTTGATTAAATGTGTTATCATAAAAAACAAAAATATATTTTTGAAATTTGTTCTAATTAGATTAATAGATTTTATTTTACTCTTCAGTTACCACCCCATACCCCATTATAACCGCTCTTAGATCCAGATATCAACAATATACCAGAATACAGAAATGCCCCAAACAATAACAGAATTTCCAACAATACAAATACAATGCAGTATTTTCATACAAATTATTCTGTAGATGTTATTTAAAAATAATTAAAACTTTGAAAAAGCTGTACCTCTATAATTTCTATTTCAATAAATATAAATTTGCAAAAGAAAATTTATGGAAATTTTATTTATATTTGTACAGATTTTACAAATTTCGTAGGTAATACCTATTAAATAATTAAATTTTCTAAGTAATATAGCTACAAATATAATTGATGTTTATTCGTTAGATATAAAATTTAAACGAAAGAAAATTTTTAGTAATGTAATTATAATTACTAGTACCAACATTGAAATATTTATATCCGTTTTGTTTTTAAGTTCAGTGGAGCAATACATACACATATAATAATAAATGATATAAATATATAATGAGAAAAAAGATTGTATCAAAAGATGAACACATTACAAGCAGATAGAATCTAAACCGAACGTTGTGTCCATGAAAACAATAAATAATTTATTAAAACAGATTATTTTCAATGTCGATCATAACATCAGCAAACATTACCTATGTTAACATTATTTCGAATTGATCCTACCAGTTTATGTTTAGTATTTCGTCGATTACAGGTTACAAGTGGTGGGTCTTTCGCTATATAGCAATCAAAATTATTGTACCTACGAAAATAATTATGCATCACTTTTATTAATTTAATTTATTTAAAAATGCACAAAAATTGTCCACTTATTACCGGCGGTGTGGGATTTGGACTTTTATTCACTGGAATTATTTGTTCTTGGTATGCATTTCCAAAATTAATCGATTATAAAATCGGGGAGGTAAAAATATTAAAGTTTTGTTTAAAAGATATTCTAAATAAAATAAATTTACTTAGAAAACCGCTTTAGTGGAAGGCAACGATGTATTTAATATATGGAAGAAACAACCGTTTCCTTTAAAATTTAAAGCTTATTTTTTTAATGTTTCAAATCCTGACCAAGTGCAAAGTGGAGAAAACCCCATAGTACGTGAAATAGGACCTTATATTTACGAGTGAGTTTTATTTATTAAATTTTTTATTATATCTCTTTAAAAGAAATTATTTCTTTCGATATTAAAAAAAATATATAGGTACGTGAAAATGAAATAAAATTTTGTCATTCTTTCATTTTTAATGTTTTATTAGAAACGTGCATTTCGTTAAAAAAAATATTTTCTTATGTATTCTAATCGTTTAAATTAAAAAAAATAATAAGTTGATATTGTAATTATTAGAAATTCAGAAATTTTAAATTTCTTTAGAATTTTAAACTTATTAAAAATCGCTTTTTAACGATATATTAGACAGACCAAAATTTCACTGTAATTAATATTAATTCAAAATACAAATTTAAAAAATATTTAAAGCATTTAAATGGTATATACGATTCTGTATCGCGCCGCGACGCTCAATTTTTTTTTTTATGGAATTTTTCGATTTTTTATTTAATTATTTAAAGTATCTACATGCTATATGAAAGCAGAAATTTAGATTTAAAATTTACGTTGTTTAAACCTTGTAGGAAATGATCTTAAATCTTGAAAATATTGATATGTTCACGAATTAAGAAACAACTTAATTTATGTTTTGGTTTTAAAAATAATATTACTATTAAATAATTAAATGATTTCAAATATTGCTTAAAGTGTTTTTCCCCATTTAGGGAAAAATCGAATCCTTATATTATCATAAAGTGATATCCCTTAAAGGTATAAAATGATATTAACTATTTAAACAATAATTAGAAGCTCTTTCTTATTAAAATAACATCAAGGTTTATAGGTAATTTTTCTTGCTTGATGGGAAACTCAAATTAGTTTGGTCCTTAAATCCCGAATATCTATCGCGACGGTGAATCATTCGACACCTCATATCAAGGCTCCGGTGACATTGGCATTATATACTATGTGGTATCCTTGTTTGTCGAATATAGATAAAAATCTATAAATCTTTAAATCGGTTTTAAATATGCATTAGAAATCACCAATAATCGTGAAAAAATTAGAAGTGCTTGCTTTTTTAAATAATGTAAAAAAATGTTTAAAATTGCCAAAATTGTATAAATTATACTAACATTAATGCTGCAAAACATCTAAATCAGAATATTGACAATCTTTAAAACGAAAAAAAAATTAACATTTGAATTGTTAATATAAACATAACTTTTACAGAATATAAACATAAATTTTAAGTGTCATGAAAGTTATGTCTAAAAGATTTGAGTATATGCAGTTAAAATATAGCAATTTTTGAGCAGTTCTATCAAATTACTTTGAATATTTTTCTGAAATTAATGTAGTGCACATCTCTCTTTTCTCTTTTTGCGAAAATTATTGAATTTTACCGAAAAATATTCTAGTTTTTAATAATTTAGTGACTCGTAAAACTAGAATTGCCCAAGAGTCGATTCGACAAATACCTAAAACTTTGCTCAGAAAGAAACCTTACAGTTACAAGCTCTGAAAAGCCCAAATGCTAACTGATGAAACCAAGCACGTACGACTTCAACGATGCCGTGCTCTTCTACGTCGCACCACTGGCTAAAAAAATTTGTTTTTTTTGATAAAATTTTTGTTGCCATCGAACAAATTCATAATAATTCATAAGAAGCACCTCAACCGCAGTGGCGTAATCAAACTAATCTCCCAAATGGGTAATAAACTAGGATAAAAACATTATTTAAAAAATTATTTAAGCGGGATTTTTTTACGAAACGTATAAAACATTATACATACTCTCGCCACCCGATATGCCTATGTAAGTGCTTAAACCAGCACCGCCCTTTTTGGTAAAATTTATTACAATATTTTTTTTAGTGTAGATAAACATATTTATTGGATTGTACAAAACACTCTCAAAATAATACCATCGTCAAAGATGAAGAACAGAGTCATTGTTTCGAATATTCCAAAAATTCCCCAAGTCTTGTTTGCAAAATTATGAAAAGCGAAAATTAAAAATTATTGAAATAAATATGCTATAAAAAAAATTAAAACAATAACGATTATTTTGGTCCATCTTGTTACAATGCGTATAACTCAAGGTAAATAGAATATTCTATTTACCTTGCGTATAACTTACCATTAATTACCAATTAAGTTGGTGTTTTTGACTGCTCCAGGCAAAACGAATTGTAAATAATTCTATAATCCTATTCTAACCTATTTTTTCTGAGAATTTTACTAGTACACTCAAATTATATGAATTGTAGTGCTTACCTACTCTTTATTTAACTCTTTTATGGGTTGAGGCGTTCTTCGAAAGTAAATGGTTACAAGTAAGACAATAAAACAATTGACGATATAAAATGGTATTTATTTTGCAACCTGGGTAAATAAACAATAAATAACAAACAGGACTCGAGCAACTTGTATGCCAACACGGATTTGATTAACTAAAAACTTTCTCTTGCACGGGATCTCTTCTTCACTTATCTTCAATGATCGTATGAACCTGGTGCTTGGTAATGATTATGTTTGGTAAGAAATATTTGTGTAGACTCACCGGCCTCTCACTTTAATAAACGCGTGGCGGAGATAATTTCCAAACTCGGAAAATATCGGTCCTCTAGTCCATACTAATTATTGTTGGGCTTTTTCCCAAACATTCCAAAGACATTAACAAAACTTTCGACACGCGTTTAATTTAAATAATTTGCTCGACGCTCTTTGACGAAGATCTAAGAATAACTAATGATGCTGGCTGTTCTTATTTTTTATATCCCCAACGTTTCTGATGGATTATCCCTTTTCATTGGTCCTCCCACGATTTTTTTATTTTGACTTTGATAGATTTTTATTTGTATTAATTTTCTAAATCAATGTTACTGCATGTCGGCTGTGCTTGTTTTATTTCGTACTGTCTGCATGTTGCAGAAGTCATCAACATGTCAACAATTAAAAATATAAATAAAATTTCATTTAAATTAAATTAGTAACTAAAACGAAAAACAACTTAAATTAAACAATACAATATAATAAACAAACAAAATCAAGTCGCGCACCAAATAAATGTAAACGAAGAATGGAAACGTAAAGTCCTGCTTTTATTTGTTTCTCAGGTTGTAAAGTCAATGTTTTATTTCTAAATACGCAACCCATTTCTTACCGCTTGGTGTGGACACAGTAGAATATTTTTCCCTAAAGGTGGAAAATTATATTAATTTATATTTTTATGTATGTTTTCATTTCCGATTTTATAATTTTTCAACTTTACACGTGAGCAGATGTGGAATTGTTACATCTACACACATAGAAGTCCGTCAACGTTATTTGAAACCATTGTGTAACTTCATGAAGTAATAATCAGTTTTTTGTTCATTTCTCCGTTCTTTTAGATTTGATTTCTTTCTTTAAGTGACCTAAAAATATTTTTTCAACTTTTTTTATCACTTTTACCTTGGTTAAAAAAATTTAAGATAGTAAAAATGTTATTTTTCACAAAGGTTAATTGTCCATCCCGAATCCATGTGAACCCCAAGCCAAGAGTTTTTAAAATAACTTGTGATTTTAAGTTTTGAACAAAATTGAGTTTGATAGAGGAAGAATTAATCAATTTTGTTTGCCCATTGTTTGAGTTTTCACCAAAACTTAAAATAACGCGTAGTCTACTTTGGCCCCATCTCATATAATTTTTTGTAAAATGTAGTAAAAATAAAGACTTATTAAAATTCAACAACATTGAAATTACTGAAACATTTAAGGAGAATTTTGATTATTCTTACTGAAAAATGCATGCATGGAATTTTTTTAAAAGAATGAAAATTGGTATCAAAATACGGTTTTTTGCATTAAATTTATTGATGGTTGACCTACATTTTAAAAATAAAAATCTAGATAAAAGCTATAAGCTATGAATTCCAGGGCCAATTCATTAAAGCGGCCCGGATAAAATATGCTTCCCTGTGTACTCGTACATGATAAGAATCAGAGTTATAATTCGCAACAAACGAATAAAAAAAATTATAATAAAAATTAAATTAGTTGGAGCTATTCGGATTTTACTGCATCAGAAAACCTTACTTATTAATTTTGTTTACGGCCTTAGTTTCATCTTGAAACTACAAGTGTACTATAGTTTAATAAGGGAAAAAAATCAAGAAAATCGATTAATTAGTTCGTGTATAAATAATCGTGTGCACAAAAATGAAAAACGTGATTATTTAAAGAAAAATTAATTTTTAATTTAACTTTACTAGGATTTGTAGTACATTGTAAATTTCTAATCAAAATTTAGATTTATTCTTGAATCAAAAATGTCTACTTTAAAATAAACAAAAATTCAAATCAAATGGTACATTGGTTCTCAAATGGATTGGTAATCCGATTAATCCGCAGTAGTTATAAAAACTTGCACAACATTTAACTTTTCAATTATCCTAGTTATAATATCTACATATTACTAAAAATGATTTTTGCAGTTAACAATAACTTATAAATTAATAACAAAACAGAAATAATAAGAGTTTTCTTCTTGGATGCACAAACAGATCTTTTAAATTAAGAAACTCCTTGCAAGTTTATTCCCGACTTATTGATTATAAGATGATCGATTCGAGTGACCAAAGCCTTTGCATTCCTACCCAGAATCAAGGACCCAGAAATCTGAGAAATCATATGATCTATTTTTAATTTATATTTCTTAATTTTGAATTTCCTGTTTTGTCTCCGCCGAATTGATCATTTTACATGAAATTCTCCAGGTTTATTATTAAAAATTCTTTTAAATTGCAACTGATCAGTTATTCCAAGACCTTATTAATAAATCTCTTTTGTCATTTTGTATTAATCCTACAAACCATGTTCAGTTTTTTTTTTGATTTCATTGCCTCTTTTGAAGAAATTCGCGCTTTTAACCCTACGATTTACGTATTACAAACTTTACACCTGGGTTTAAATAACAAATAGAGTCAAATTGTAACAATTTTTAGATGCGAACAATGATATTCATTCTGCATTTCGCTCATCGAACTACTACAAATTGCTGTGATAATTTTTTTATTTCAAAAAATCCTTGAAAATGTACATTTAAGACATTTCAAAGATGCAAAAATAAATATATAACAATCGAATTTTTCAACTCGAAAAACTGAAACTTTCTCTTGGGTAATTTTAGGTTTAGATGATAAAACGTTCAGTTCTTTTTGACGGTTCTTGTATTATACTACTTTTAGGTTATTTTTAACCCAATATACAAATTTTGTAATTTTATTTTGGTCTTGATTTATTAAAACAAATTTTCTGTGTAAACAATTATGCAATTGAGCTTCGCGACGCTCGTTAGCAGGAAAAGTGATGACTTTAAAAGAGTATTATTTAACGTTTAAAAAACAATTTAAATTTTAATATAAGTAAGTGTATGATTGTTACGACGATGTTATTGCATTGCCTTTATAATATTTTTAATATATTTTTAAATTACATTTACTAAAAAAAACATGTTGATGGAATTTTAGATTTTCGTGATATCCAATATTATTAAACCAAGGTTAGCGGAAAATCTCAATGGCAAAAATAAATGTAATTCCATATTTTAATGATTTTAACTACGTGTCCCAGTCAAAATTACTTTCCTTGGCGAATTTTTACACTATAATATTTTATAATTATTATTATTTCTTGATGTATTGAGTTGTGTGACGCTATTTAATATTTCTTTAAAAGGTGCACTATTAACTAATTTTAATTTGCCAAAATATTTTTATTGTTATCCTCTTCCTAGATTAAGTATATGGCACTGTATTTTTCAAGTTTTAATTGGTCTATTTTATCTGAATATTTTATTTTTTGATATTGGCATTTCTTTAATTCTGATTATAATTTTTTTGGGTTTTATCAAAATTTTTTCACCTAAATATATTAGATTCCGCACTCTAAAGCAAGTTGTAAAGGCGCTTTTAGCACCAAAGAGCCTTTGCAATAAATTGTATTTGTTATTTGTATTTGTAATTAATAAAAAAATTATTTAATAGCGAATACTGGGAAAGAGTGAATGTCTCAATAAATGAAGAAACCGATACAATTACGTATATGCTTAAGAGATCGTTTGTGTTTAATCAAAAAGAATCTGGATGCCGATCAGACACTGATTTTCTAACTATAATTAACGGAGCTCTTGTGGTATATTATTCAAAAACAAATTAATAAATAAATTTAAATTTAAATGTCGATCCATTTCAGAGTACAGCTTTACAAGTATACTTAATTTTACCATCTGCCATGGAGACAATCAATGATGCTATTCCGTATTTATACAAAGGATCAAAGGACGTTTTTCTTAGAGCTTCGGTTAAAGATATTTTATTCGATGGAATTTTAATTACTTGCCACGATCCCGACGTGGGTTAGTTTTAAATGCGCCAAAAAAGAATTGTTTTAAGTTATTTCAATTTTTAGAATTTATTTGCGGTGCAATGAAAGGCATGCTACCACCTACCATGGATTTTACTAATGGTGGAAAGGATTTTAAATTTTCACTGTTTGCTTACGTATATTAATATATTGTTAAAATTCATTTAAGTTAGTTTTGTACTTTTCAGATGAACAATACGTTAGCTGGTCCGTTCGAAATAGGCAGAGGGCTTAAAAACACAACAAGAGGAGATATATATTCATATAAAGGTAGTAAAGCTGTGGGGGTTTGGGCTGGACCTCAATGTAATATGATAAACGGAAGTGATTCTACATTATTTTATCCATTAAAAACACCACCCGAAAAGATGTATGTTTTTAGCTCCGATATTTGCAGGTATTTTAAATAAAAGTAGACATATTATTTTAAGCTAGCAATACATTTTTTATTTGTATTTAAGGTCAATGTTTGTTCAATTTGAGAAAGAGGTTGTATATAAAGATATACCAGCCTGGAGATACATTAATACACCGGAATCATTAAATTGGCATGGACCGAATGATTGTTTCTGTCCTAGAGTTAAAGACGAAGATTATGAAGATGTACCAAAATGTCCAAAGCCTGGTTTAGCTGATATAACTTTTTGTGTTAAAGGTCCCATTTTATTATCAAATCCTCATTTTTATATGGGAGATCCCTCTTTAACCGATTTTGTTAGTGGTTTAAATCCTCAAAAAGAGTTACATGAAAATTATATGATTTTTGAGCCAGTAAGAGCTGAATAAAATAAGTCATGTATTGCACACATTGTTTTTGGTAATTTTAGATTACTGGAAATCCAGTAGGTGGAAGAAAAAGAATACAAATGAATGTCGAATTACGACGTTTTGAGGACTTCACATTATTAAATAATATTAGCGAGGGTATTATGCCTATGATATGGATCGAAGAGGTAAATTATCCTTATTTTTAAAATTTTAATTTCCACTATACCTATTTTAAGTTTAAAGAAGTTAAAAGTTAAGAAGGAAATAAGAAAGAATCGTGTGATCTATCAAGTATAGATAATTCTTTCACAACACATAACCAATATGTCGCGACGGTATTGCATTATCTCAAATATTTGAAGTTACTCTAAAGAAACTCTTTGTATTCAGAAGCACACTGATAAGAAATTTACTGATGTTCTTTTCATAAAGTCATTTGAAGATGAAGAGTCACTTTGGGGTTACTTAGAAATCTTGATGTAATGCAATAAGATAAAGGTTTAGTTATGTATTGCCGAAGAAGTATCTACCTTTGATAGAGCACGTGATCGAAGCCATTCTTTCTGACCTTAGAAAAAAAAAAGTTTTTCTTTTAACTAGAAACGTAGTAATAATAGAAGTCTTTTAGGGAGTAGAAATACCAGAAGTATTAAGAAAGGAAATGTACAACGGTTTAGTTCAATTAGGAATGCTTGATACTTTTAAATGGGTTTTAATAGTTATCGGAATTTTAACCATGATATGCTCATTTCTCATGGTAATGTACAGAGAACGATTGCTATGCTTTGCAAAGATATCATCAGGTAAAGTATCTATAACAGAAGTTAAAGAAACCAGAAATTCGGATGTTAATAGTTTTAATAACACAGTTTTATATCCATCATTATATCCTCAAGTTGAAAATAAAAACGTTAATGATAGAGTTGTTCATCGAAATACTTTGAACACAATATCCCAAAATACGTGGCAATTAAAAAATTAAGAAATTAGTGGAAAAACTCTTTAAAAATTTTAATATTGATATAAATTGTTATTCACATTTTGGTATATTGTGCTGGAAGATTTATTAACATATAGGTTGATCAAACAAATAGTAATTTAGATCAGACCTTGTCAACCCAAATTACAGTGAAAACGGCATTTACCATCTCAAATTTTTTCTCAGGCCATACAATCAATCCAAGCTTTAAAATTCAAAAATAAATTATTATTTTATTTAAGAAAAATTTCGGAATTGTCAGTGGCCAAAATTCTTGGGCAAGCTAACCTATAAAAGTGGAGTTGCCATTTAAAAAAATAGTTATGACGTTATTGTAAAAAGGGCGTGGGTAAAAAATTGATAGTTGTCAGCAACGATACCCGTTTAAGTTCACACCTAAAGCAGCAGACGACGAATAACTGGCGATAGATATAAGAGCTCTCACTTACTCTTAGATTTAGGGGCAATGTAGGCGCTTATTCTTGATATGAAAATGTACCAAGTGAGAACCCACAGATCTCTTCTCTTTTTACATTCGCAATTTACGCATATCACCGATTGCCGGTTACCTGTTCTTTCGGTGTAAAATTTAACTTAAAACAAGATTGACCTATCCCAATAATTTTGGCCACAGATAAACAGCTAATATTTGCATTTTATTATGTTTTGGATTAATCAATCTAAAACTGTCTTATTTAGGCACAGGCCACACATTTAAGTCGAGGGTTGGCCAGTACTGATTTAGATAGTGATTTTTTGTTATGTTTATTGTTGTTTTCTTTAGAATTTATGTTATAAAATAAAAATGCACATAGTTTAAATAAAAACTTAATTGTCAAGATTGTTTTATTTGGGTCGATTAGTACTTATATTTGCTGTATAAATTGTATTTAAAGAACCAATCAAAATATAACAAGTATTGCTTTGAAAAAAGTCAACCTTTGTTTATTCTGGTCAAGTTTTTTAACATTAAAAATTCATTCACGTGAAATATATTCACGTAGTACTATAGATAATTAATTTAATTTTAGGGTAAAATTAGATTAACAAAGAATTAAATTTTCATTTAGTTGCTTTTTGTCTATTGGGAGTTAAAAAAAAATTTTTATTTAATCAAAAATAGTATATTAATTTATTAAAACTAATGTTTCACTTGCTGTGAAGGGCTTGTAAGATTGGCAGATGAGCGGATTATATTGGAGGGATACAATACATACAAGTCACAAAAGGTACATTAGCTCCGAATAAAGTATGTCAGTTTTTCAAAAACCCTAAAAATAATTATTTAAATAAACTTTACTTTACTCTACTCTACTCACCATATTTTTGCTTTAAAGTTACTTAGGTATACCAAAAGTTACTCTTTAGTTTCCATACCTGATTAACATCGAGTGAACTTTTTATATTATTTTTGAAAAAAATCATACGTAAGTATTACAAATTGTTATTTAACAAATCTACAAAACATACATTGAGAGAAAATATTGAGCATAGAATAATCTATTTTATTATTTAAGCAAACTACCTACCTATTACAGATTTTAAATTTGCCAAATTGAGAGACAGTCAAAATTCCGTGCGATTTTGCCGCATCGAATATTTAGCGTTCATCTGGGAGATTCTTTATTTAGCCTATAGCTGAATTTAATATGAATTTAAATTTTTTGTTTTATGCACATATTCACATTGATTTACTTGAACCTTATCATATCACCACTATAACATATTCATCGTCGAATTGTTCATTACTTACCTTTTACCAATGTATCATTTGGTAAAATAAGTTGATTCCAAAATCTAGAAAGGTTTACCTGTTAATTCTGTACAATGCAATAATCTCATATATTTATATTTGTTAAAATTAAAAATATTATAATACAGTATTTCTTAAAATAACAATAAATTAAGTAAATTATTTTACAATAACTCCCTAATAATCTTTAAAATATCACGCAATAATAAATTATAATTAGTTTTTATTTATTCCTACATACAATGTAGGTTAAAAATAAAAAAAATAAGTTAGGTACTAGCATTATTTTTCTGTTGAAAAACCTCGTGTATAATTTTGATTTTTTTCCTAGATGGAAAGCAATATATAAATGCTGTATTAATTATATTTAAATGCCCTAATGGTTTTCCACTTACAAATTTATATGTTCTAAATACAATAAGAAATTATGTGGCCAGTTATTAAATATTATGTTTTAAGTAATAATTTTAGCGAATTCGCGACAAACGCAACATAAACAAAAAACAAATAATTAAAATTAGTTTTAATTATTATAATATAAAATAATAACTCACGACCACATACTTGCAGAACCAAGAAAATATTTTATCTAATTTTTAGATCAGATGAATATGTATATACGAGGCTCGAAGCAAATTAAATTAATTAATTATTAGTAATTTAAAATAATAAAAAAAAATACTTTGTGTAATTAACATCACAGTCAAATTTATTCAATAAATAAATTAAAACTTATTTTGAAAAATTTTTTCTTAAAAATTCTTAAGCTAAAATAAATTACAGATAAAAAGTAATTTTTCGTTTAACTGATACAGAGATTTTTGTGATTCTTAAAAAGAACATTAGTTTGTATTCAAATTTTCGTTTTTCGGTATAAAAATTTAAAATTTTTTATACAAACCTCTAATACGAGCTTTGGAAGTTTTGAAATATTTAACGGTATCTTCTGCATAATAATTTTAATAAATTTTCTTTGTAACATACAAAATTTATGTCCTAGTAGTTATATTATGTAAAGACAATCAATTTATAAAATTCTTCGTAAATTATAATATCGTATTATTTGTCAATACTGTTTAGGTGACCCCACACGCAGTTAACCTGATGGTTACTTAAAACGGTAAATTATTTATTGTTTATTAAGAAGAGCTTGTATGCTTTGTGTAGTACCGGAAACAAGTGCAAAAATTGAAAAAGCCGCAAAAAAGCCATTTTTGTACAATCTCCAATTAAATTTACCTAAATTATTTTCCCACTTCCAAACTGTTTCTACTACAGAGGGTATTAACAAACCCAACGTTGAAAAACAAATGGAACCCACCAAGCCAATGATAGGTTCCAAATCAGGTACCAAAGCTGCTACCGCCGTTGTGCCTATCACAAATGAACTTCTTATTATAATTTGATAAATAGTCTTTTTGGATTCGGCATTTTTTACATAAGGAACTATTAAATTTCGCCATAAAATGTCAATGGGAACATACATTTGCAAACTATAAGTGAAAAATATTGAAAGAGCTATAAGTAATTTTACCACTTGCGCAGGTCTGAAATAAAGCAAAAATTAAATTCCAAAAGTTGTGGTTTCAGTTAAACTTACATTTCATCAACGGGCAAATTCAAAGTAATGCTTCCTGCAGTAGCACTGCCAAATTTAACGTAACCAAAAAATCCAATGGTACTGTAAAGTAAAACTACAATGCCCATTGCACTGTATAATACACTAGGACATCCAAGAAAGTGTTGAGGATTAGCCATGGTATTTTCTATAGGCATTACAACGCCGATGCCTTCCATGGCGAATATTACTGTACTAAAGAACAAGGGTAGCTGTCCAAGAGAAGTAAACATGTCTCGGTCGGATGGGTTTGGGATATCCAAAAACATGTAGTACAGTGTAATTGAAAACGAAATGATCATAAAAACATTGGCGAAGAACGAAAATGGTACCAGATGTTCAAGCTCACGTACTTGGCATATTATGAGTAAACCCACCATAATTATTAACATATACATGTGTATACTAAGTTTGTATTCGGGAAACCAGTAGTCGAATAACTGTAAATATTAAACACATAATTCATACTAATGCTAATCAGAGAATGAGTTTAATTTTAATATAATATGCAATGAAACTATAACCAATTAGTATTACAATAAATATGATAAACATTTTAAATTAAACAAACAAAAATTGATTTAAAATCAATAAAATTTAATTAATTAATAATTAATTTAGATTAATTATTTGAGAAAGTTGTTCAATGGTTGCTGAAAGCACAATAGAAAAGAAAATTCCATCAATTTTCTTTAAATAATTAGATTAAACTGCTTTGATTACGTTTTTCACGGCAGGCGTAAAACTAGGCTGTATATTACTCCATCTTTCTAAGTAAACTCATATGTTCCATGCTTGATTGCATTTCTTCACATTGATATCCATGCCCGTTTACATGGATTATATAGTACTTAAGTACTGTAGTGCAAACAGGCTTTAGAACACTGATCCAAAATCATATTTCGTCAGAATCCGAATGAGCCTTCGCAATGCTTTATTTTAATTAAACAGTCGGATTACCCCAGTTCAACTAAAATATTTATATAAAAAGAATTCTACAATTCTTTTTTAATAAATATTAACGAAACCAAGTGCGCGAATATTTTTTAAAATAATATTTCAAGATTTAGCCGGAAGATGGTACGGCAACATCAACTAGAACATAGGTCGTATTCGAGTTGGAAGTTTACGATGCTTTTGGTATCAATCTTTAGACCAGTCATTACTGGTAAAAGAGCAAGCATTTCCCAACTCGAACAGGGTCAGTCATAGCACCGTGACATTATAAGGACAGTGGTAGTAATTAACCTTTAATCGACTTAAAATAATAAGAAACAACTCTTATTCGCCCACATAGAGGTAAATTCTACCAAAAAAATGCATATTTTTGCATATTCTTTAATTATTTATTCAGTTTTTTCAAGAGTCAAAATTTAGAAAACCGACGGAAGTATGACACTGAAGCAAATAAAATGAAGTTAAGATAACCTGCTCGTGACGGAAAAGATATCCACTCGAGAATTCCCATATTTTGGAAATGTTAAACTTAAAATAATGATTATAAAATTTATAAGTACATTTAAAAGAGACACTAAAAATATTAATATGTATAGTAATTATTCTAGTATTATATTATAATTTTAATATCATAAATTGCTGTGAGTTTAAATTTTTAAAAATATGCAATTTTTTAAAATTAAAAATAAAGAAAGGAATGGAATGAAAAAGTAAACAGACACAAATGTACGTGTGGGTAAAGTTTAATTAAATTGCGGTTTTGAGTTGGGTTTTTTATATTCTAAAGGTTTTCGGATGTTATTATTTGTTGTCCTACTTATTTTGGTTATTATATATTAATATTTTACTTACTTGCTTTAGTGATTCTGATATGAAAACAACGTAAACGCAATTTCCCATATAGCATGTTAAAACTAATGCTATATCTACAAATAATCTGAAAAAAAATATGTAAATTAATTCACAAAGTAATTTCTGAATTTGTATAAGTAAGTAGTATTTTGTAATTTGTATAATTGTAAGCTAAATATTTTATTATCAATTTTTATCGATCTTTTTTATTTTTATATTTTCATATTTTAATTTCTATTTTTCATTTTTTTCATTTTCTTTTTTCGTTTTCCTTTTTTTTCTATTTGTCTATTTGCTAATAACGTTCATAACTTTATTTTGTAAACCTTAATAATTATTTTATTTTTTCATATTAAAAGTGTTTGTACTGTGTTTTTGTAAAAAAATCTTGTCTAGTTCAGTTTATGCAGGTTATGCGTTTTAGTCACAATCTTCAGTTATTTAGTTTATTTTTTCGGTATCTTTATCTAAAACAATTACTTGCCTCTTTTAGTGTACTTTTCATTAAAAAAATAGTTTGCTTTTACTTTTTCGAAAAGATATTCGCGGTATGTTTGCATATATTGCATATATTTGCATATATTGCTTTCAAGTGGTCAAGTTAACCTATGTTTTTAAACAATTTTGCATTTATTCGTTGTTACTGATAAGAAATACATACATACTAAATATATATTAACATTTATAATATGTTAGTATATGTTTAGTATATTATGTTAGTTTATAATAAACTTTTAAATATTTTTCAACTTTCTGGTTAAGTTTACCTCACCAATCAAGTTAACCCCGTTTTATGATGATGTGCAATTTATTACAAAATTTGTTACATACTTTGCACGAAACTCCTCAATAAATAATTTCCAAAATTAAGATAAGGAAATAACATTACATAATCATGATCTTTACTCTTCAATATATAAGTGATCCGAGAAGTTGCAGTTCCGTTACGAGGTTGACTCCGATTAAAAATTGTTTATATTATATTGTTGTGTAATAAAAAAATTTCCAAATTTTTTTAAATCTTCATTATAATAAATTTTTATTTTTATTAATTTCGTTCTAATAAAATTTTCCGAATTGGCTGCCGGCTTATTAATCAATTCTGTCGTTCCTTAGACAAATTTTTCAAAACATTATATTAAAATTCAATTTAATCAAATCCAATCATAAACTTATAAATCGAATTTCTTCTCAAAAAAAATCACTTATATTTCAAAAAGTATTAACAAATCAAATTCAGCGTCCGCTGTATCGGCTATTTTTGGCAAAAAGCCTCTTTTTCTCAGCTTCTATTGCCAACCTAATTATTTTAAAAAATCCTTCAAAATTTACACATAAAATTTTATAAAAACGTTTTCAAAATACGACAATATTAGTTATAAATATATGAGATAAAAATCTTTCAATGGCTTTCCAACCTACAATCGAGCTAAAATATTGCACATCAGTGCTCATAAAGTTTGAAAAAAAAAATTAATAAAACAATTTTAAAGAAATTTTCTCAGAAAATTCTCGGACATGTCCTACTTATTATTTTAATGTTGCTTTTTTTGTTTTTAACATTTTCTTATTGTGTTTTGTTCTTGAGTTGTGACGTCATCATCAATTTTTTAAACACAATTTTCTGAGTAAAAAAATACGATGACACTGACTTTAAAGCAAAAAATTTTGTAGATAAGCAGTTCAAATATTTCGATAGGCTAACTACCATTGACGAATTAAAGGATAAAATTCGCAATGCACTCAGACTTTTCAACCCGATACGATTTAAAATATTTTACAGGAGTTTCAGTGGCGAATGGGATATTGACAAGAAGTGAGAGGAGGTCACTTCGAACATTAAATTTAATTTTCTTCTTTACCTCATTTGTGAAAAAACCGTAACTTTGTTTTCATTTATTGCAGTCGTTAATTAAATGCATTTTTGCATTAGTAATATTGATAAAATGATAATTGAATTATTTTACAGAATACATAGTATTATTTATTAATATAAAAAAAAAGATTGAAGTATATTAAATTTAATTTCGTAATCAATGAACGCCGGAGTATGAAGCGACCACTTTCGATTTTATATTTAAGATATCGTAATAACGTTAAAAAAATATATAATTTAATTTTATTGTTTTTCTTGACAATTCAGTTACGTTCGTATTCAAAACAAGTTACTTTACAATACAGGCAAGAATCGTTAAAATCCGTGATTAATAGAACCGATTGCCATGTACTAATTTTTTTGTGTTCTTATAAGTCCGCGTTAGAAAAGAATAACAAGAATTAAAAAAACAAAGAATTAAAAAAAAAATAAAAAGAATTAAAAGTTTTATTTTGCATAAAAATTTGAAAAAAAAAACTATAAGTATATGTAGATAGTTTCACTAATCACTCGAATTCAGGATAATGATACCGGAATTTTAAGTAAATTTAAGATCCAGTTTTGGCTACATTCTAAAACTGTGAAACAGCATCAAATAATTTATATTTTTATTGCATTAACGGAATTATTTATTGTACATTTATTATATTATATCAATGCTGCAAGTGTCAGTGACATCAAATAAATATTACTATAATTATCTGCTTGCTCCGTTTCCTTAACGTTTTTGTTATAAAAGTTATGATTCGTCAACACTTTCCTTTCATTCGCAGGTTTATATCTAATTTGAAGGCCATTCTGGTTAATCTATTGTTAATAACAATATGTATTAATTAAACTTAATAGTAAAATTTTGTAAATAAATTCTTAATATTTTGTAATAATATGTACCCTCAGTGGCAAAAAACTGGGGAGACGACCAAAACAGTTACGTCTATACTGTATTCGAAGATATTTCAAAGTACAAGAAGTATTAAATATTTTTGTTAAAAATTATTAATTTGGTATTAACTGGATATGTACATACTTGTGCTTCCTGCATAATATGTATGTAAAACGATAACAGAATATTAAAATAAAAAAATTAAATCAAGGGTATCCAAGAGTTACTATAGTATTATTTTTATATTAGACATACTAGAAAGGATATTTGAGTCAGGGACTCTATAATAATTTATTCGTTAGTACATAACAATGTCCTTCGTTAATCTGATGTTAACTCCTTGAAATGTTAATTAAATATTAAGCGGCAAATCTAACTTAATTATCAAAACATAAAATTTTTCCAAAAACTTCATAATATACACATTTTATAGTGCAAACAAATAATTTCAAAATGTTTTTTATTATGAGTTGAAGGTTTAGACCGAGTCAATAAACTTTGCCGAATTGTAATTTTCTCGTTACATCCACCTAACTCACGGATGCGAGATTTGAACTTTGACTAGTTTTGCAAATAAGCCACTTTTTGCAAATTAATAATAAAAGAGATTCAAATGTATTCTGATAAAACTAAAATATTAATTAGTAATTCAAATATTTCAAAACAACCTTAATTTTTTTGGTTGCTTCTTATTGAATGTTACATAACTTATTATTAAAATTATTGAAGTGTGTGCAAGAAAATAGTATACTCAAGCACGAAAGAAAGTAAGCAATTTGTAATTTTTTAAGTTCTTAACAAAGCCATATAATGCTGAATGGTACATTACACTTTCACATTTATGAGTATCTTTTTTAATGTTGTTAAATTTAGGCAATCATAAACATTTAAAGAACGCGTTATTTCTGTCACGAATATTGCAGAATCATGTAAAATGGTCGATATATTTTTTTAAATACCTATTGAGGTTTTCTTAATGGCTATATAAAATCTCATAATCACAATCAATATTTATAGTAAACAACAACTTGATTGAAATCTACAACTGATACATTTCAATTTAATTCTGACTTTGCAATGTAATTGAGTAACTTGGCCATGAATTTATAATAATCATTAATAATTGTACATTATACTTTCAATTTTATTTTATATGTAAAGCCGAGTAGAATAACTTATAAAAATTATAATTATATATCAAAGTGTAAATATCAAATTTTGAATTATTCACAAAAATCAAATGAGGAAGTGCTCATTGTCGGCGGAAGGTATGTAAATGGACCTACCTCAAAATTGAATCACTCGATAAATCGACATTCCAAATAATTCTTAACACCGGTTTATTTAAGTGCCGGAAATTATTTTAAATAATTGGAAATGATATTATTCATTTAAAACACTATGGGTTATTTTAAAAGGCAATAATTGAAGGTTACAGATTCAGAATCCTGTTCATACAAAGTATAATTTAAATGTTAGTTCTTATCCTCTACTTACTTCGCTGCAGCAGAAAATTTTCGTAATTTTACAGGACCATATTCAAATGCAGCTCCAGATGTTTCTGCGAACCCCAAAGATGGAATTTTTGATTTTTTACATATTTCATGTGATGTTTTTACCTAAAATAATTTTGATTTAAATTTTCTTTTATAAATAATTTATCAGTCTTCTGGGAACTATAGCTACTTATCATTCAAAAATATTGATGTTTTGGATAAGTTGAGAAGCAAAAGTTATTGAAATTTTATTAGATTATGTAAAGTTAATCAGCTAATTCTATACTTGTAATTTAGTCATTACTCATTACTTTAAATAATGTGATACTTGACTTAGTTTTTATAATTAATAAAATGAGTTTGCATGCGCTAAGGAATTTTTTTATTCAATAGTTGCGATATAGGATTTAAACTCTACAAGTCAACTACACTAATTTACTTACCAACATTTGAACGCAATAAGTACATATAAATCCAACAATAATTGTACCAAAAAAACCAAAAGCCAATCCACCGTTTTTAAATGCATTTGGCATAGCTAAAATTCCAGTTCCTAATGAACTTTTAAGTAAATGGAAAAATGATCCGGCTGTTCTAAATGTAAATTTGTAATTAAATTATTAATTTTTAAATTGAATAATTCTAAAATTCTTACGATGTCGGATGTAAAAGTTGTCTATGCTCGAATGGATTGTATAGTTCATCTTTTTCGTTTGTTACTTTTTCAGTTCCTGGAGGTTTTGCTTCACTAATAGCTAACTTTGTTCTGAAATGAAAAAAATATATTAAAATTAATTTTCACGACAAAGCTTCTGTGATGACGCGAAAATGTGAAAAATTGTATGTGGTGTAAAAATAAAAATATTTTACAGTTTTTGAATTATTAATGAAAATCTTAGTAAAGCCATCAGAAGTTTTCTTTTTTTTTTTAATTATAAACTGTTCGACTTCTGGCAGCGGTGCATACATCTTTCGACAAAAAGTTCTGATATTACCATATTAAAGTAAACCGATTGGTTAATTGATTTTTTGTGTAGTTCTGAACAGTTAGATTAAAGTTAAAAGTACAATAAACTAAATTTAAATCAAGATCGTAAAAACATGAAATCAATATTTAATAATTTATGGTGAACTTAAAAAATTTAGTAAATTTAGAGTTAAATATTTATCAGATGTACTCAAATATTAGCCATTAAGCTCGAAATTATTTTTCTGAATAATGGGCATTAATAATATAAGTTTCATTATGATTTATACATATATATTTACGACACATTGGAAAAATCAAGTATAATTTATCATAATTATTCTTAATCAAAATTTGAAAAATTACACCTTAAAAGAACAATAAAGCCGAAATTTTTCGTAAAGTTTTAGCAATGCTATCTGATAATAACAAAATATCATTTAAATTTTTATTAAATTTTGAAATATTTGAATTAGATTAAATTATTTGCGACTTAATAATTAATATATTTTAATTATAAAAATAATAAAATACATTATTTTATACGTAAATAAACCAGCTACCGTACATGTGTCCAGCTGTGAAGATCCAACACTAGCACCGCAGTGGTAGTATCAATATCTAATTTTGACTGAAATTTTTACAAAATTTTTCTTTTTTCAATACTGCGAATTAATGTTAGTTTAACAGTCGATGATACATTCTTATAATAAATCAGAATAAAAATAAAATTGAATTTCATACCCAAACGTAATTATTGCTGTTTCACTAGATAACTTAGGATGGGTTTGTGTATGCCAAATACAAACCATAGTGTTAATGGGGTATTATTTTCATTTAAACACCTAACCTTATCAAGTAAACCTTTTAAACTTCTATAAATCAAAGTATGACATCTAAACAAATTTATTAAGTAAATTGATTCAATGAATCAATAACTTCATTTAAAAGTTTTAAGCTTATGTCATGTTTTCTCAATATTGCATCATAAAAAAATCTTTGAAACAATCGATGCAGAAGTACTTATTCGCACAATTAAGTACTGAACTATTAAAGTGTTTCTCTTATTTATTACTAAGAAACTTTTTACACAACTTTAACTAATCTTTAATGTAGGGTTTCCGTGCAATGGTTATATCAACGGAGGTAATTGCGGTTTCGTACTTAATATTTAGTAATCTTTCAAACAAAAAAGTTATTACTTTCTAGTAATGCAATAAAATATTTCAATACAAATTATTAACCACACGTTTATAATGTACCTATATAACGTACATCAAGGAATCTACCGATTTGGTTCGTTACAATTGAAGTTCATTGTACTGTTCGGGTAAAACAATTAATTAAGTCATTTAAAAAAAATAAATTTTAAACAAATAAAAACACAGGACTTCAACAAATTTGTATTTTTATTATTCTATATTTTTATGTAATATTTGTGTTTCCACTTGTTTAATAAATGATTACTTCATACAAGGAATCCTATATAACTAACTATTCGAATTTGTATATAGGAAACATTATTTCGTATATAACAAATATTATTATTTTTATAGCACATTGCTTATTATTTCTAAACCTATTCATATAACATTTTAATTTTATCTATAACAAATTAATATCGTCTTTTTTTTAAACTGTCTTTACATATTTTTAGAAATCCTACAAAGAGAATGCATTTTAATGTATCTGTTCGATTTCACGGATATCGAGGGAACTTTCTGGACAAATTTTTATAAGTTTCCTACATAATATTTCATTTGTTTTAAAATCGATAAACTTTTTTTCATAAAGTACATAAACTAAGTTTTCATAAACTTTTATCGTTTAATAGAATTTTCAGGATAAATAATCCAAATGTACTAATGTTAGTTCAGTGCTTGTTTACCAAATAAATTAATTAAAGATTTGATTATTGCGTAATACCTGTGCACGCACCCACAAAATTAAAAAAAATTACAAATGTTTACTAAGTAATTACTGTTTATTTTTACAAGTTACAAGAAAAATTTTAAATTTAAATTAGCTCGAATGATAATAAATTGCTATGTTAATATGGGTAACTTTTTTCATTCCTGGATAATTAGAAATAAAACAAGAATTTCTTTATCATCTATTATTTAATGAAGTACATTTTTTTTAGTATACAATATGTTGAAAAAGTTAGCCAATTGAAAGTTTAAACATAAAATTTGTCATTTGGCGAGTGAAAAATTCAAAATTGTAGATTTGCAAGAAAAAGGTAAATATTTCTAATAGAAACCCAAACACTTAGAAGCTTGTAAAATCACCTTAAAAACGGTAAAGCAACTTTTGTGTACTATTCTAAATACAAAAAAATAACTTTTCGCTATATCATAATAAATGTTAATTTAAATAATAAATATTTTATGTTTAGAAGGAGTGACTATTGCTTTCATTTATGTAAGATTTTGAGATAAAAAAAATCATCTCTCAAATACACAGTGCAATATAATGTGCTATTTATAAAATGCAACCAAAAACCAATACTTAATTAATAATTGATTCCTGTAGTGTTTTCATATTCTTAAGTCTTGAATCAATAATCAAGAAATTGCAAATGATTGTTTTGTTCTTATAATTGTTCTTCTTCTTCTTTGCTTCAAGTATTAGGCAACTTTGCCTGTTACGGAACCCATCTCTTTCTCGGACGTCCGATATTTCTTTTTCCTATGCATTTGTAATTCATAGCTTTTTTTGATAATCTATCCTTATTCATTGGTCAACATGTTCTTTCCAGCTACTTCTACAATTCATTATCCTCTCGTTTAGGTTATATATTGTTGTGTCCGCCCTAAGTGATGAAAATAGGTTGCGAACTTAGCAATAAGATAACGGTATTTGCAACTAGAGGAACCACAAAGCAAAACTCTATTTTAACATTTTATTACTAGTGTGTGTTTTATTTTTATATATTCTTAATTTTGATTTCAGTGTTTCTTTAATATTTCGTTTGTCTAGTTAGTAAGTTTTTTTGTTTCGAATTTTATTTTTATTTTATGTTTGTATTATGACTCACGTAAATGCCGACAACAGCAATATTTTAAATAATAAAAATCTAGATGTAAAAAAAAAGAAGACAGTAAAAAATGGATATCCAAGGCGATAGAAGAATTAATCAAAAAAAAAGGTCAGTCACATCAAGATTTGAAAGCAGTCGGTCGACGAAAGTTTGAAGGCAGTTAGTCAGAAAAAGATTTGTAAAGCGGTCGGTCGACGAAGGTTTGAAGGCAGTTAGTCAGAAAAAAGTTTGAAAGCAGTCGGTCCACGAAAGTTTGAAGGCAGTTAGTCAGAAGAAGATTTGTAAAGCGGTCGGTCGACGAAGGTTTGAAGGCAGTTTAGTCAGATATTTAGCAGAGCGGTCGGTGAAGAATAAATTCAAGAAGGAAGATAACAGTGTTTTTGTCTATAGAAAAGCTGGGGTCGGCTATTTGCGTAAGTTTTTGCTATTGTTAAAATTTTGTTCCTATTTTTTTTTATATTTTAACTTTGCAAATAAAAATTATAAAACCGTTATTTTATTGTTTACTTGTAACAATCTTTCACATTCGAGAACCTACGTTATCCCATTGACGAGATAAGAGGCGCGCATAAGGTCGCAGCAATATGTCCAGTTTATTTCTTATTTTTATTCATTATGTTAATTATGTTAAACATAATTATGTTTATTTCATTTCTCAACCTATCAATTCTACAACAACCTTTTACTCTTCGGAGAAACTTCATTTTCTGTGATTGGATTAATTAATCATTAATTAATATCAAATTATTAGCATAAACCAAAAAATGCACAAACACTTTTTCGAAACTAAAATGTTTAAGTTATCACAATATATAAAATATAAATACACCGTATGTATATTATCGCAAACGTTTTCACCATACTATGGCATCATCAGGCGATGAACTAGAAAGAGAAACGAGAAAATTCCGTATTTATCGACAAAATTGCAAGAGAAAAGGGAGAAGGTAAGAGGGGGGTAATTTTAAAAATAGTATAATTTTGTGTGAATTTACTAGAGGGTAGGGGTATATTTAATACAAAAGAGAAATAATGTAGGTGGATGTGAGGTAAGTTAGAAGGGGGGGAGGGAGGTATTATTTATTAAAAAATATTTAGTAGGGGTGAGTTATTTAAATCAGATTGACTATTTAGTAATGAAGATGAATATTTTAATTTATTAATTTCCATAGCTTCCAAAAATTCCAGTGTTTGTGCATTTTTTGGTTTATGCTAAAAATTTGATATGATATTAATATCAAGTTACACTACCTAAACCACTTATCTATTGATTACAATAAATTAATATACTGCTATGCCCCCAGCATTTTATTTTTATTAAATTATTTAATTTTCTTTCCTAATTAAATATTTTCTTAAATTTTTAATTTGGTTTTCAATAAAATTTTAACATGGGCACGTTAAAATTTATTCGATACCGGTATCGCAGTCCGGCTTATCAGCAACAATTTATTGTTCCTTAAGCAAATTTTTAAATAAAATAGAAAACCTTCTACCAATTTTAATTATAATTTTTATATTTTATTCATTTTTTATTACCATCTGTAATCATTTGCCCATAGCTTCTGTTTTAATCTTACTTTCAAAACTATCCAAAATATCTTTCTTCAAAATCAAATTCAATCCAATTTTAATTATCAATAAAACACTTTCATAAAAAAATCACTTATATTCTCAAAACTTATCAACTCATTTAGTTAAATTTTTCGGACTAACAAATCACGCGTCCATCATGTCGACTATTTTTGGCAAAAGGCCCCGATAAAAACTCCACTTCTACCAACTTTAATTTTCAAAATTTTACCTCCCATAATTCAAATTCAAATATTTCACAAAATTAAAATCAAAATTAATAACAAATTAACAGGGTAGGCAAAACTTTGATTCGGAACATGACAATACGTAAATGTAAGAACATTGCGAAAAAAACATAGTCATCTTAATACCAAGGCAGTTTGTCAAATCAATGATGTACTTGTACTAAAATTTTCTAATACACTCAACACCATTACTAAACATCATTATTGCTGAAGTTTTTTATGCGTATCTTTATATTTTATGCATTTTCAGATAATAAGAATACAATCAAATTAATATAGTCTGAGAAATCAATTCAATGCGTACTTTTTCTTGTAGAAATGTTAATCTATGCAATTTCTACTTAAGGTATTTTATTTTATTTCTTTCCTACTACATATTTTTTTACAAAAATAATTTGTGATCCAATAAAACCATGCAGAGGTTGATTAGGAAATTTCTTCTACCGGGCTCTCCGGCGACCTACCTAATGTAAACATCTGTTTTTTGAAAAGTTTTCCAAATTATTAATATAAGTGGTATTATTCGTACCTCACTTGTCACTTAGATTTATTAACACCAATCCCATCTAGTGTATAACTTAAAATTTTTGATTAAATTTATCAGGGTTGGCTTGGTTATATTTCTGATCCCTTACCTTCCTGTAGGCATATCTACCATTTACAATACGTTCAAAATTATTTATATCAGTAGTTTGATCTCTGGCTGAGTTAGCTATTAGCTAGAATTACGATTACAAATCGTGGAATTTCTAATCTTGATCCTTTGCAGATATCATCAATTGCCAAGAACTTTGTCATTTTTGACGTGATAACGTCTTATAAATCGATATACCGACTGCACGCACAAAAAAACATGACTCATTGTCACGTTCCGCCTGAGCCAAGCGTGCAAGTGAGAGCGCGAAACAAGCGATAGAGAGACACAATCGGCTTAGCGTTTATAAAGTGAAGTGAATATTTAATGTGAATACCATTGTTGATGGAGCCCCAAAATTATTTTATCGGAATTCGATTTATTTGTCCAATTTCATCCTTTTAAATTAACAATCCGTTATCTCCGACAAGATAATTTTAAGTGATTTTACTTCATAAGAAAGCATAATTCAATTCAATTCATAAAAGTATGCAATTTTTCATCAATGTTTTCTTATGACGTTATCACGTAAAATTATCGTCCGTAAACCGACTTTACAGACAGCCCGAGTGCCACGTGTTTTTTTAGAAAAATTATTGATTGGTTCACTTTTTTACCAACCTAAACACTAGCCGAGTTGCCAACCAAATTGAATTACTCACTGGGGTGAGTAATTCTTTTTTCTTACTTTTTTTTCACTTTCTTCACTTAGTGGAACTACAACTTATCAGAGTTGCGTCCAATTTATAGATTGTATATTTTTTTGTATGGCTATTATATGAACGAACCATTTAGAATTCACTTATATTTTCACAGCAGGCTCTTTTTCGCTCGACCTTCCATCTTGCATTTGCACTACATTATTAGCAGACTACACACAAATGAAATTGTATATCAATTGAGTTAAAAAATATTAAACCATTATATATAAAACTCCCCTCTTACTAGATGGAAATGTCAATCGAGTTGCAGATTGGGCAGCTAGCCGATGTAACTTAGCTTGAATGAAGATTAAAGATGAGAATGAAGTTTTTTGGGTAGCTACCAATATTTAACGCTGCAAAGCTGCAAAGTTTTTTTTGTCAAACTTTTTATTTTTTTCTATACCTAAAGATATACACTTTTAGGTTGTTCTTTTTTGTTTGGTTTTGTTCCGTCTCTTGTCACAATTAAAGGTATTGCGCAAATTGTATTAACAGAAAAACTTAAAAACAATTTCTGTAGATATTATGTGGAGACTATATTTTAATATTTTAATGTATACAAATATATTGTCATGTTACGAACCAAAGTTTACCTAGCCTGTTAATTTTGATTTTAATTTTATCAAATATTTGGATTTGAATTTGGGAGGTAAAACTTTGGAAATACAAAGTTGGTAAAACTAAAATTTTTATTGAGACTTTTTATCGAAAATTGTCAACGTGATGGATGGACGTGATGGACGTGTGATTTTTATGTTTGAATAATTTTGATAAGCTTGTAAAATATTTCAATATAAGATGGATTTTTTGAAAAAGTTTTTATTGAAAATTATTAGTTGGATTATATAAATTTTAAAGAAATTCTGAAGAATTTTGGGTAAAAAATTAAACAGAAGCTGAAGTTGAATAATTTGAAGAGAAAAAGAATAAAGCACAAAGCAATTGGAAGAATTTAGATTTGTTGATTGAAGAATTGTTTGGACGGTAAAATTTTGTAAAATTAATTATTGAAGAAACAACAAATTGTTGGTGATAAGCCGGACTGCGATACGGGTATCAAAAATTTAACAATGCCATTTTAATTTATTTTATTGTAACAAAATTGAAAATTTTAAGAAATATGTTTAATTAAGATTTAAAAAGTTAAATAGAATTTAAATAATTAAAATGCTGGAGGCACAGCAATATATAGGGTAGATTATCAAGATAAGGATAGATAACTATGCTTTATATATTTTAAAATCGTTATAAATTCAAAATTTTTAATATACTTTTATCAAATAAGTTTAAAATAGTTTTTATAGTATACTTTTATTATATATTTGTGTTTAAATGTAGTCTAGTAGTCAATTAACAAAACGTCAAGGTCAAAAATCAAAAATTAAAATACAAAAAGCATAATTACGCGTTTTATTTTCACAGAATAAATACAGTTAAAGAATAATATCTACATTACGCAAGCAATAACACTGCTTATAGATGGTTAACAGTTTAATCAAAAATTCGTTAATTCTTTTTCTATCAAAAGTAACTATAAAAAGAATTTAATTCGCATATTACGTAAAAATCAATAATTTTAAAATTATGTTATATCATAATTTCAGTCATTCAAGGGCACTTTACACGAGGGGATTTTTTCATGCGATCAATCGCTGCGATTAGTTGCAGGGATTTTTTGGCATGCGCAAAGTCGCAACGATTTATCGCAAGGTCACTTTACACGAAGCATTTATTTTTAGGGGATCCTGTAATAAATGACATATTTGTTGCAAATTGCAATACCAACTTACAATGTCAACTTGAAAATAACTGGTCAGTTTAGTAAATAATAACCTAAATGTTTTTTTAACGTTTAGGTTTGATTTATATTTAATAATTTATTAATAAGAGTATATAATAACAGGTCGATGAATATTTCCACTGAATGTTTGCTCCACATAAATTCTTCATTATTTTTTTTATAAATTTTATAAAAAAATGTTCAAAAATAAAATAAAACTTTCTTTATAACAAACTTTAATAACTAGCACGAGGTTATAGGTAAGCAAACTGTGAAATAACAACAAAATGTTGTCTTTATAGTTTTTTCTTATATATTTTTAAGTTGGCAGCAAGAAATCGCACGAAAAAATCGCATAAAATTAGAACAAGTTCTAATTCAAAAAATCGCACGTGCGCAAGGTTGCAGGAACTAATAGCACGTGCGATTTTGCATTACACGAGGCGCTTAGTTGCTGCGACTATGTAGTCGCAGCGATCGATCACATAAAAAAATCCCCTCGTGGAAAGTGCCCTTCAGATAAAAAAGAAAGATACTTCTAGCTATATAGCAATTACTATATAAAGTATTTATTCAGTGCCCTACCCTTGGCATTAAAATCGGAGTTCAGATAGTATAACATACATATATAAAATTATTCCGCAGTTTCAAAAAAATTGCAAAAAACTTAAAACATTATGTAAATAAGTTGTTTGTTCATCAAATTTCAATAATTTATTCTCTTATTGTTTATTTGGAACCTTATAACGAGATACCTTTTTATATATAAAATTTTAGAATTTCTAATATTGTCAGATTATTATAAATAATTTGTAAAATAGCAAAACATTTAAAAGAACTCATAATATTTCATATCAAATTTTTTAGAAAAACCAAGAAATGCACAAACACTTTTTAGATTTAAAATGTAGTTAACACAATATAAATACACCGTATGTACTATATTATCGCAATAATAATCGCAAAAACTATATTAAATCCAAATCAAGTTGGAACAGAAAAGAAAGAAGTTCCTAAAAATTTCAGTTAAGAAAATCAAATTTTTATTTGCTGGTTATGGGAATTTTTCTATAAACAGATGAAAATCAAATCATTTGGAATTCTGAGACCCGTGTACCATCCAATAATCCAATAAAGTGAATTTTTTTATTATTTGCGTAATGTTGGAAATATTCCAGATGTAAGTTTCTAACTAAATTTTTGGCTCTAGGGCTATAATATTAGTTTTCTCAATCATTGTGTATAACGGCATTGAAGAACATTAAAATTGATTGTTTAGGCACAGATCAACTACAGGCTCAAACTAAAATTTGATGGTTAAATTTTACGAAAAAATTCGCACCCATTGTTTAGTTTATAATATGATATATTTTCTTTAGAATGCTTTTATATGATTTTTGAGATAATAAATATTATAACATACTAAAGAAACCTTTTAGGTATTATTAAATAATTCGTATACTCATTTGTTTCTTGTTTTATGATTATTGTGAAATACCAATAATTTTGTTTATGAAAACTCCATAATTTAAGTTGAAAGTCTAAAGGATTTATAAATAAAAAATTAACTAATATTAAATTTTTGTCTTTAAAATTGCTAAATACTTGTTTTAAAAATTAATTTGTATATCGAGCATGGTATTTTGCAAAATAAGAATTAATTTGTAATTAATTTATTTAGATATTATTATGTATTATAAATCTGAATATTTTTAATCAATTATAATTTTGTAACTCCTAGGTTAAAGATATCAATTTGTAATAGGCAATTTATGACCATATATTGCTGCGACCTTATGCGCATACAAAATTTATATCTCGTCTATGGGATACGTAGGTTCTCGAATGCAAAAATTGTTACAAGTGAGACAATAAAATAACTGTTGGATATTTTTATTTTTATTTGCAACTTAAAAATTTTATAAAATAGGAAACTAATATTAACAAAAGCAAAACTCACGCAAATAACCGACCCCAGCTTTTCTGTTAAAGAAACTAACGTTATCTTCCTTCAAACAAATATCACGCACAAATAACACGCGACCTTCTTATCTTCAACTCCTTTGAACAGCTTTGTCTGCTCGATTATTTTCTCTTCCTTCTACTGCTCTCTGGTTATCTTCAATCCAAAAAAATCACTTTATCGCCAACTCTTCTTCCACTTTAAACAATATTCTTCACACGAATAAACCTCTATTGAATCTTTTTGTATGCCTCTTAGGCATCAACACGACTCCTCTCTCAATTCAAATTATAAAAATTTTTCTCAAATTTTCATCGACCGACCGCTCTGCTCAAATTATTCTGACTATCCAATTTTCTTTATTGATTCTTCTATCCCCTTGGATATCCTTTGCAATGTGTCTTCTTTTCATTGGTTGTACTTTAATGTCCTTTTATTTTCAAATCTAGATTTTTCATTATTTAAATTTTGGCTGTTGTCGGCATTTGGTGAGTCATGATACAAACATAAAATAATAAAATCAAAATCGAAAAACGAATAACTTACTAACTAGACAAACATAAAATATTAAACATACTGAAATCAAAATAAAGAATACACAAAAATAAAACACACTGGTAATAAAAATGTTAAAATAGAGTTTTGCTTTGTTTTGTTTCTCTCCTCTAGTTGCAAATACAGTTATCTTATTGCTAAGTTCGCAACCCATTTTAATCACTTAGTGAGAATACAACAATATATCTAAGAAATCTTCTCTAAACAGGCGTTTGCTTTTGAGATTATTTATAAATAATTTGCTACTCGTATAAAAAATTGATGTAGATATTATACTAATAAATTGTGCGATATAATTTTATTGAATATAAAACAATGTAAATTCGAGTAGAAGATAATGATTATATAAATTACATAAAAATAATAATTAATTGATAATCATCAGTATAATATTAAGTTTAAATCATCAGACTTAGACCATCTAGTAAGGTTAGCACCCTACTTAGTCTGTATACTATTGAAGTTCCCCCAGAACCATTACTGTCAGGTTTATTCGTATTTATGAATATGTACTTTATTGTTGTAATATTAATATGTTAATTAATTATGTAATTAGTGTAATAATTAGTGTAATTTTCCTGCCCGAATACTATATTATATTATACTTTACTATTGCCCATATTAATAATCACGGATTGATCCGAGATTGTAGGATCCGAGATTTATCAATCTTTGTTGTCGTATTTAATAGTTCATTAAACCTTTGGTTTAATCTTAGGTAGAAGCAGGATTATTTTAACACCCAAACCTGAAGGTTATGTTTCGGTTAATCTCGGATCATTGCGAATCCAAAATTACTGATAAAACGCAGTTTCTTTATCTATATAGGTCGCTTTATAGTAGTTTTATAAATAATAATCATAAAATTGAAACTTAAAATAACGTCAGCTCATGATTTTAAATTTTCAACTAGAAAATAGGCTTGCAATTAATAGTTAACCACATATTGAATTGTACGGAAAATTCCAAACAAAACGATCGTCATTGATCACGTAAATATTTATACTACATTCGATCATTTTCAATTTCATTTAATTATTATTCTTAAACTCCATTCAATTAATTTAAATAATATTATCTACGCGTACTTCACTATTCACTTCGTTTTGGCTTTCTTGATTTAGCTAATTCCAATTTTTTAAGAAAAATTTAGAACCATGTTTAAAAATATTGCTCTATTACTTCGGCGTCACTTTCGGCTCTCCCTATGGCCTGACATCGTTTGCTAAAAATTTTTCTTCCTTCATCTACGCATTTGGAAATTTGCAAAATTAAATCGTTAATTGGTTATAATTATGGTGATCATTCGTATAACCAAAATTTTATAAAATTCTTACAATTTAATTTTTGCTAACAAATTTAAATTATAATTACCTATAGTCGAAATTCATAGCCTTAACGACTTTTGCTAATTGTTGTCTCCCAAACTACACATAATTAATTCACACTTAAATTCAACTGAATACAACTTGGCCAAAATCGTCAATTTAATAATCAAACCTTAAACTTTAAATCAGTATGTTTCATAACCTTAGGTCCGCGGTGTAAAAGAGTCGTGAGAAACTAAAAACGGGTGCATGAAAAAAAAACACAAATCTTATAATTAACATTGAAATTTAGTGAAATTTTATATAAAAGAAATTCTTAATAATTCATTGGTATCCTTTTTCGTTTTGGATTGGTGAAAATAAAATTTCTTGTTTTTGTTCTCGTAGAAGGCTTTTAAACTTTTAAGATCTGCGGTGAACTGGAAAACACATCTCTGAAGTAAATTAAAATTTTTCCTACAATAAAATATCAATAATTCTCTTAATTGTAGGCATATAATTTAAGTTTACCAATATACATTTCGATATCTAAAATAGAAAACTAAATTGATTATCACAGAAATGCTATTGAATATGTCAGAAAATTTGTTGGTGACGCTCGTACGAATTTTAGGCTACATAAGTGAAACCCGCCTATATTTAAAAGTTGAGATTATGACGACTACAGCCAAATAGTGAATCATATAATTGCTGATTGCTCCTTGAAAAGCTTTTCCGATGACATGGAAAAGCTACACCTTTTATCGTCTAAAGCAATTCTTGGCTCGATGGTGTGAATTTATCGCTATAAATTGTGATTCCGTGATATATTGTAAAGATTTGTAATAGTTATGTATTGGTGCTATACAAATAATAATAATAATTTCAAGAATTAAAAAAGTTAATTGAATAAAAATTAATAAATATTTAAGTGAATATCACATAATTAATATATTTTATAATAAAATATTATCACATGTTAATAACTTTTACCATTTTATCATAATTAATATAATAATAATAATTGAAGGGCAAGTGAATGAATGTGAATGAATGAATGAAACAATTTCCTCATATAAATTTCATAGCACATTCATCCACTTGCTTCTTTAATTATATGTAATAGTAATTTATTTTAACTATAATCTATTTTATATTAAAATTTTAAGCTACTAAATTATCTATTAACTATTTGAATTTTATTAAAAGGTATAATAAATATATCTTAAGATTAACTAAGCTTTTTATCATTATGTCTAGCAGGTTTTTGGTTAATATATTTCTAAAGAAATATTTTGCAAACAAAAAAAATAATTTATTTTCAGTACTCAGCAACTAAATAAATACCGATTAAAGAATATGTATTTTTATTAGCCTCTGATGTTAAAAGTATCATGTTTAAATTTTTTACTAATTTTTTTGTGTCTTCCTTTGGTGTTTTTCAACATGAGTTTTAATAAAATTAATTCTAGTTTGGACAAAAAATAGATAATCGAAATATGAAATCAAGTTACTAATTGATTTTAATGCTTCCTTTTCGTTTCATCACTTTTTTGTTTAGTACAAATCTTGCAATTAAATACTTTTTACATCATTCAGCTACATTTTATGTAATAAAGAAAGTTTAATCAACTACAGCTACAGTACAGGTACAATATAAGACTAATTTATTGTAATTTAAAATTTTTAATTGTGCGAATTTCAACTTATCTTTAAAGTTTATTTATTGTTGTTAATTTGCAGTATGTATTAATGATGACGTAAAGTCGAAACCAGTTTATTAATCAAAATATATCTTAAAGAATGTGTTCGATTATTTTTTATTATAGCTTAGCTCAGAACGAAATCTTAATATTGTGTTTTTTAATGCTTAAAAAATTATAAATCTCGCGTTTCATTAAAAATACCCAATTAACATTTTATTTAATATTAACGAAAAGCATTAAGTACACAGTCATAGGCCTTACTATTTATATTAATGCAAATTTTAATTAATATATTGGCATAACCTTCAAAAATAATAGTAAAATAATGAATAAATTAAAGAATAAAATCATTCTATTAAACTTCAACAAATACTACAAAAAATGATAAGGTGAGATTAATTTGATCATTAACATTAAATTTCTAATATTAAGCAAGATTGGTAGGTATCAATTTTAATAAGTGCCATTTGTAACAATAGTTTTAATTTATCATTTTTATATAGATAATTTTTGTTTTCTAGTAACATTTATCATAGTGCACTATCCAATTATCATTTTGATGTTATGTCAGTTTATGCATGGTAACAAAATGAAAATAGTATATTAAACAACAAGTTTAGAAAAGTAAAGTTTTACTAAACGAATATAGCTTTTAAGTATGAGCGAGCACAGCGAGCGAGTAACTTAAAAGTTATATGAGTTTAGTAAAACTACTTTTCTTACGAGGTTTGTTTATACAATTTTTTCGTATTTTGTGAAAATCTAATCTAAAATATGAATTTAGACGTTTATGAGTAAATTTTTTTTGCGCGCGATCGGTCTAAATTTTTTCGTATGCCTTCCTACCAATAATTCACGGGGGGTGAGTACGAGGCGAGGGGGGCCAATTTTTTACTCAGTTTTTCGATATCTAGCGCCGTTCTTGAGTTATTGCTAATTCAAAAAGTTTCTAAATAGATATTTGTGTAAAATTTTCGTAATCTAGTAACCAGACACGGCTTTATTTATTTACATAACAACAGTTAATTTTTATTTTTTGATTCGAATTTTGTGTAAGTTACATAATATTAATTATAAAAGTGAGATTGTTAAGTTTTCTAGTTTGAATAATAATTTTGTACTTTTAATATACATAAATGTATAACAATGATTCCAATATTTAAATAAACAATCTTCTATCTAATAGTTTTTTATTGACAGTGACATTACTATGCAGTAAAGTGACATATCTATGTGCTAAAGTGCCACTTTATTAAATGATTTTGAATTTAATAAAACAGCACATTATTAGTCAAAATGCGAAAAAAGTATTTTTGGTATAATTGGAATAAAAAATTAAGCTTTACGTTTTATATAAGTCAGAAATTAAGTTTTTTATATATTTATTTGATTCCTGAATAAATTATCTATCATACGTCAAAAAATTAACTGAGTTGATCAATCCAAATAAATGCTACACTCTTTTTTATTGAAAATTTTAATTTTTATACCTATTACTCGTATAAGTTTTTAAATCGTAACATTTCTTAACTTTTTACACATAAACTTAGGTTTTATTTAAAATTGTTTCTATCAGATTATCATATCATCCCGGACATTCTATTATGAAAACAATATTGATTTGAAAAATAGATGACCCATCTTTTTCATCGAATTTTTAATTATTTAAGAATCTTACTTGGTTAATTTAAATACCAAGATCAACTTCTTAATTCGTAGAAAATATATTAGTAATGTTTTTTTAAAAGACAATATTATAATCACAATTAATTGATTTATTTTATTTGATGAGATAAAATTAAATTAATATCTTGCATAATAATTATTTTCTAAAAGCATTAATGATTCACATTATTATTTGAAGGTTTTAAAGTTTACCAAAAACATATTGAAATCTTGAATAAAAGTTCTTGAATAAAAATCTAGAAATTATTTGTGGTGCTATTTGATGTATTTTAAATAGTGTAATTTTAGAGATAAGTATAATTACTAATTAATTTAAATAAAATTTAACCTAATTTTTCTAGGACGCGTTGCAAGTTCTACATGACCCTAGTGTTAAGTTATTAAAATGTAAATCATTTAATATGATCCTTTTATTATTATTTTGTTTATTTTTCAAATTTTCTTCACATTACCTAAGAAAATTAAAATTTCAAAAAAATCGCAGTTGGGCTTTATTTAAAATTAAAATTTAATTTTAATTTATTTTTTTGTTTATTTTACTTTTATGGTTTACTTAAATTTTATTTAGAACAGGATATTTAAAAAATTACAAAAGAAAATACCGAGTAACCAAATGTCCAAAGCAATCGAGTATGCATATTGAGGTACTAGGTATTTTTTCAACCGTTACAATAATTGTTTGTATTATTTCACTTTTAATACTATTATTTACAACCTTAGTAAATTTTATTAGTCATTTTTACCAGTAATTTTACTAGTCATTTTGCTATATAAAATATATTTTTTTATAATTTAATAAATAAAGTAATAATTTATTATAATTTATTATAGGCGAAGGTGATAAAAATTTATGTAATTAAATGCTAACTTTAAAAATTAATAAAATTTAATTTAGTGTATTAGATTAAAAGTAATTAATTCATTCATGAATTAAAGTTGATAAAAAGTTTCATACAAAATTAACTGTTATAATATGTTATTACTTATTATATAGAGTAAATATGTAATATGTTGCAAAATAGTACTAGTAACATTCTGACTATTCAATTAAAAAATTTTTATTATGCTGTTTTTAATTTCAATATCTAGGAGTACCTACAAGGATTTTTACCTTTGGCTACATTCTAGATGTCTACAGGGTCATTCTTTTTAATTGTGCTACATTAATTTAATTATAAGGTAATAATTTTTGATAAATAGTTATTAATCGGCAAATATAGAGTGATCGCACATACACGGTTAACATGAAATACTAATTCTTTACTATTTTATTATTAAAAAATAAAAAATAGTAATAATACGCTCATAAAATATTTAAGTATGTAGATTTGTATTATTTTATCTTCCCAGAAAACAAAAAAGAAACCTTTTCTATCTGGTCTGTTCGCAAGACATTTTAATGGATTAACGAGCAATATTGAGTAATGCTCTTCTCAGTTTTTTAAACAATTTAATATTTCAATAATAATAACAAATAAATTTGATATTAGCTAATTTATTTTAGTCAAATTAAATAAAAAATCAGTAACATTACTACGCAACCAAAAGTTTGTAAAAATTAAAAAAAAAAACAGACAGTAGTGTACCATTTCTTGAAGTTGCTAAATTATTATAGTTATTCCCTTAAAAAATTTTCTGAATCTATTCAACAAAAAATTAAATAAAAAAATTTTTTTTTTTGAATTTTCCACAATTATCCAAAAATTCTCCAGGGTTTTCATCATTCAATTTTAATTAATTTTAATATTATAGTTAAGTAAATTTATTAATAGTTAAAACACGCAACGGTTTTACAGTTCATTGTATTTCTTATAAGTATTATTAGGTACCTACATGAAAATAATTGAAGTCCATTAAAATTACGTTTAATATATTTTGCGTTTTATGATAACGTTTTTTATCAACCCATTAAAAGATATCGAGCCTGTCCTGAAAAAACTTTATTTTGCAAATAGTTAATTTATTTACTATTAATAAATTAAACTCAAAAATAATCGATAATAAATAAATAAATTTTTTCTTTCGTTTTTTTGGTCAATAATTCTGTCTTATAATTGCTATTTATTGTAATATGTTAAATAATAAAAATAATACTCACGTAGAACTGAAATTATCCAACGTAAAAGTAGAAGGAAAATTGCTTCGCTTTTCTTCATTCATTGTAACTCCTGCCATAATTATTAACGATGATATCATACAATAACAAAAGGAATCATTTAAATCTTCAGATGGGTGTACAATGCTTTATATTATACATTGTTTAAATACTTGGTATTTTTATGCTGTTTGAATTAAAATACTTGATGAGGTTAAAATTTCTGTCATAACTTTTATAGAAAGTAAACAAATATCGCGTATTTGAAGTTGTAAACTATCTCACTTATTATACGATTAAGCTACCGTTCGTTGTGTAATAATACCTTATTAAGATGCCATACAAATGATATTTAAATTAATTGACTAAAGAAAAAGTTAAACCAATCGATAACTAAATTAAAAAAACAAACAAAATTTTAAAACTTTTTCGCAAAAACTTATAAATTTAATTTAGTTCACTATAAATGCAGCAGTGCTTTTTAATAAAAATTACTTTTAATTAATTTTGTATTAATTATTAATCGGTAACTATAATATCGCGCTAAGTTTGAAAGTATGCGCGCTTCTGCAAACTAAACAAAGCAGTTTCACCTTTGATACTATATACATTAGTGGGGGGTAATTCAGGTGTTATTATTTTTTTACAAAGAGGGGGATTATGTAAAAGTTTATTCTATAATTCATAAAACATTTTTTTTAATGTATTTGTAGACCATAATATTTGCTAATCAGTATACTTAGTTATTTAATTAAAATTTTTTTAGTATTATTGTAGTCTATATCCGATAATAAATTTTATGTGCTGATATCTAAACAAAACTAATTATTTTAGAGCTTATTTCGAAAAACTTTTGAATAACGTATTTTTCGTTTTTTTTCAAAAATACTCTTCAATGGGTGTAACTAAAATCATACCGCTTAAAAAATACCAAATTTCTTAGATAACTTATAATATTTATAATAATATAATAGGTTGGCTCGAACTTGCCCATGAAAATATCAGTAAGGCACAACGAGAACTAACAACCTGAACAAGTATTTGTATTTTTTAATTTCATGTAAGTGTTCTAATTGACATACAAATAAGTAGTTAGAAAATTATAGCATTTATTAGTTTAATAAACAGCATTTTTGTACATAAATTTAATATATAATTATTGAGCACGGTCGCAAAATAATAGGTGAAGGCCATACTAATCCCTTTTCAGGGTCGACAATTTCTTTAGAAAAACTTTTCACATGCATCACGAGGTGCTGACATCAAAAGTGTAGTCTCACGTACCGGGAACGATTTTGGACTACTAATTACTTTTAAAAAGTTTATTTAGCTAACATCAACAAACCATTTATTACTGAAAATTGCTACTAATATTTTATAATGACAATAGCACCCCACAGTTTGTTGACCACCCACCAGACCCGGAGTGGCAAAAATTTAATTTCTTATTTCACTTAATTTCACTTTATAACATTTAATTGACAATCCTTAAGTTCCACTTTTGGTGTAAGGAATTGTTTTACTTTAGTGCCGCCGATCTGAGGCAGTAAAAGTAATGATATTTAATTTGCTCATTATTTTTTGTTTCAAGAAAAAATAATATGTTTTATTCGGAGCAATATAGTACAAAATTTTCTGAAATGATAAACATTAAATTTAAATAGAATAAAATCAAACGATTTGGAAAAACTAAACAGTTTTTTTAAACTGTGCTATGTTTGCACAGTTTTTGACATGGAGGATACTATTCAACAGGTTGCTCTAGGGTTCTAAGTTTTTCCTAGACTAAATCTTTGGATTTAATTATCTTTGAATTGTTCTCGGTATGTTCTTACTTTGGCTTTATTTTTTTTTAACAATAATATACAGGGTGTCCCCGTGACCGTGAAAAACCTTTCAGATGGTGATAAAGGACACTATTCTAAGACAAATTTTTAGTAGTTCATTACTTCTAGAATTTCTGTGAAAACGGTTGGTTTCCCAAAAAAATGTATTTTACCAAAGTTGTAGCACGTTAAATTTTCTATCCGGTTTAAGCCGTTAGTTTCTTTCTAAAAATTCTCGTTTAAGAGATACCGAGTTCACAAGAAAAGTAAAAAAATAAAATCAGGGTTATTTTAACATTTTTTTCTTTAATTTAATTTATAACTCAAAAACCGTTTATTCTAGACGATAAGAAGATATAAACTAATTTGTAGATAAGCAAATGATCTTTAAAAAAGGTCTAATTTATTAAGTCTAAAAAATTAATAATATCGGAGCTATGACCGTTTGAAATCAGAAATTTAAAATATTGCTTTAAAGAGAGGTACCCCTCAAGGGTTTGGTCTTGGACAAAAATTTTATTTGAAAATTTGTCTTAGAAAAGTATCCTTTATCACCACTTGAAAGGTTCTCGACGGTCACGGGGACACCCTGTATATCAAAAATCAATGTAAATCAACTTTTTCATCAAATGAAATTATGTTTGTGTATTTTATTTGTGATAACTTTTTTTTTGACTTCACAATTACATTTCAATCATCTGTCTATAAGATAATAAGTAATACTGCTTGACATTATTAAAATTAAAATAAGTAACACAGTGGAGAGCCAAAGCAGTGGTAAGCCTCCTTTTAGATTATTTGTTACATTTCAAAAATGTAAACAATTTAATTTAAAATAAATATATTGTGGTGTTTCAAAGGGATTCGTACCTACCCTGTACATTTGATGAAAATTTTATTTAAATAATTTTAAGTTGTAAGATTGTAGAATTGGGCAGGTGGGGGCGAATCGACGAAGATATGGGCTTTTTGCCGACGAGCCGCGCGAGAGAGCGAGCGGGCCGATTTTTGGCTCGTTAATTTTTTGACTCAAGTGAGTTATTTTTGAGAATTGTCTTATTTTTGAGATTGTGAATAATAATAAATGGAATTTTGATGCGAGTGCATCATGGCGTAATTTTTGGATTATTTTGATAATTGGAATTGGATATAATTTCGTGAGTTGTTATCGAGCAGTAGTTGATTAATTTAGATGATTGATTTTCGAAAAAGTAATAAATAAGTACTAAAATTTGATTTGGTCTAAAATTGGAAAGTTTAAAATTGTATTTGAACGAGCGAGTGTTGCTATTGATAAGCCGGCAATTTGGATAAGGCGAGAAATCAAACTTCGTTCCTTTCGAATAAAATTAAGATTTTATTTTTATTTTTGTACGTTAAATTAAATTGGATTTAATAATTATTTTTAATTCAAAATTGGAGAGAATGGATACACCGCAATATACAATTTAATTTAAATAATTTTTGTTTAATAAATAAATTTAATTTAATTTAATTAAATAATTCAATCAGTAGTTTCACAGCACACTAATGGGTTAGGATAGTCTACGAGTCTCAACTGATATTTTTTGCTCATTATTTTTTTCATACTATTAATTTGTAGGTCAGCACTAATGAAATTATTTGGGACATACCGGGGTGCGTCAGAAATACTACGCAAAACTTTGGATTGGAAACGCTGAATTTTTGCAATATTAGAATCACTGACAGAGCTTCATAGTTGAATACCATACGTCAATATAGGTTTTAGAATAATTGTTTTGTATAATAATAGTTTATTGTCTATGGACGGTCATTGGCCTAGTTTTTTAGCTGAATAACTGCTGACATTAAAGTACTCGGAGGGCACGTAAAGCCGGCGGTCCTTCTGGATTGATGATTTGCCTTCATCAACAACAAAAACCAGAGTTACTGGCACATCTGAGATAAGCCTAGCAAGCTGCCTTGGATGTAAAACAATAAATATGCTCATAGCACTAATAGTAACTTCGGAACATCACCGAGGTTGCTGTTAAGTAAAAACAGGTTGCAGACCTAATTAAGGAAGAAGAAGAAGAGTCTATGGATCAAGATTAGTTTCGGCCTACAAGCCAGTACATCTTTCTATGCACGAGTCTCAGTTGGAAGCGCTTATCAAAATGTGCTTGACCCTAAGAAAAACCTAAGTATTTGATTGTTTCTTGGATTGTTTCTTTCTAGAATGCTACCACCTGGGCAAGTTTGTCTTCTGAGGGTGAAGGTGACATATGCACTGACTTTGTGGTGTTAGCTATAAAATATCAGTCTTCCATTTTGTTTAGGTGACATTGTAAGAATTGAAAAGCAAGATTTGAATCATCACTGAATACCATTACAGCTGTATCGTCTGCAAACGAGACGGATACTGTATTGTTAGTTGCTGGCAGGTCTGATATAAATAATAGGTATAGTATAGACCCAAAAATACTACCCTGCGGCACTACTGATAGAATGGATTTTAAGTTGGTATAAGCTCTTCCATATTTGACTAAAAAATATCTGTTGGTTAGATAAGATAGAAAACGACTATAATTATGGGGATCGGGTAGGTGTTTTTTGATTTTATATATCAATCTATCTTGCTCTACTTTATCAAATGATTGAGAAATGTATCTTCGAACTTGTTCCATCGTTCCATGACCCTGCCGAAAACCAATTTGATGGTTCGGGATTAGATTTCCCTCTTGATGGAGCGATTTTTAGGAACAATTTTTCAAATTTATTAAAAGAATTGGCAGCAGACTAATGGATCTAAGGATAAAGTCTCGGTTGAATTTTTTCCTGGCTGTGAAACATAATCACCTGTGCCATCTTCTACTGAGCTGGAAAATAACCATATCGCAGAATTGCATTAAATATAATTCTAAGTAGTTTAAATCCAATTTAACTGATGTTAATTTGCAAATTTTTTGGATTTTTAAAAAAAATACAAGGCGAAAATAAACTCATAGACTGATAAAAACAGGACTTACACGTATGGTGAGTTTGTACAGGGTTGCTTATTTTCACCCCAAATAAAGAATTGAATTTTTTTCAAAATAAAAGATAATATAAAAGTTTTTTACTTTAATACATTTTGTTTTGATTATTTTGTGTTAATAAATAATGTACTATTTTATTATAAGCAAATATTAGACTTTCGTTGTAAGAAAAGAGACAACCCACAAAAAGAACTTTTGCCAAATATAATATGTTAGAAAACTTAAAACTTAAAAATGAACTATTTAATGTAATTAATATTACTTTTGCTGCCAACAAAAATAAAAAGGTACTTTACTAGGTAATTAAATTATTATCAGTTCCGACCTAGAGTGCTATATCGAAGCCGTATATATTTCAAAATTATTGATAACATTTTATTTCTTAAAATCAGATCGATAAATACTTTAAATGAACCTATATATTATGTACTACAATAGCATACTAAAATTGCAAAATCGCACATTATTTAGAATTTGTGCCCAGAATTATTTAAGAATCTTGATAATTGTTACAAATGAAAATCATTTTAGTTTATTAATTATTAGGTATATCACTTTGAGCACTAATTAAGATGCTATTTGATCAAGTTTTATCTCAATATTATAATTATTTATTAATTCATATTACAATTCAAATGTATAAATACTTAAAAGCTGATTAAGCTGAGGTAACAAATTATACTAAAAAATAATGTGCATTAAAAAGTGCTGATAACCTCTTAAAATGCATCCATAAATTTGAAGAAATAAAAAAAACTAAGTATTTTACAATAGGCAATATCAAAAACGCAAATTAATTATGTATCATTTAACTTTTATTGCAGTATTCCAGTACAAACTTATAGGTTCTTAAAAATAGGAATTTTTATAACAGCAATTATTGCATTATTTAATAAATTATTATAAAATTTCTATTTTGTCTGTGTTTCAGCATCGCGGTTTTCGCAAGCATCTAACCGCAACGGTTTTGAAAAACTTAATTCTGGATCCCGGACATATAGTAATTTCAAAAAAAATTTATTACCTCATGGGGAGAAACCTAATCGGTGCAAATGATGGTGAATAGATTAACGAAGTTCTGATTAATTTTTAATGGGGTTTATGATTAGAAAACATTCGATGAACCGTATATTATGCTATGTAATAAGCTAGTACGGCACTGGTTCAAAATTAATACTCAAGCATTAATCACTGAATTAAACCTTTTTTTCACTTTTAAATGTTTAATTAATTTACTTTTCAAAGCAGGTTTAATATAAGAAGAGCTGAAAAACTAAACAACAAAACAATAACGGGAAATCACGGTACAGTGGCAGAACAGTACTAAAACAAATTAAATTAAAACACAAATAAAATTAAATGTTTCCGTTTGTTTTTAGGCAATTGAAGAATTTTAAATATTAATTTAAATAAAAATCAACAATATCGAAAAATATTATTAATAGTGTATAAAATTTTGCTTGCCGCGTTACGCAAACAGCACAGACGTTTTAATAATTTTACCTCTGATTATGACTTAGAATGCAATTTAATAAATTGCTATGGTGGTTTTGAAACTTTATATTAGTTTTTTGCAGGTAAAAATATCAATTTTTTTTAAATAAATTATATTAACAGATTGATTCTGATCATCATTCTTGGAGGATTTATTATCTTGAAATTGAAAGAATTTAATAAAATTTTATTTGGACTTTTAGTAAAATTTAGTACTGTATCAAATGTCAAATTAGTAATTTCACTTTTCAATACTTTGAATATCAAATATCATCTTTTTTAAAAGCTTACATCACCTTTGCATTACTAATTCAAGATATGGCAGAATAAACGACCCTGTTTGTTACATGAATTAAATTCTACAAGAAGAAATAAAAATATTCTTAAAAACTTGAAACAGTTTTACTCATTTTAAATAGGTGTCATTGTTCTGCCAAGCCTTATAAATACTTATGTAGTATGTATACATATAAATTAATTGTTTTAAAATTTTTAAAAGATAATATTAAATAATGAAAACTGAAATTATATATTATACAAGTTAATATTAGGAGTATTGAACTGTTATATGAATTCGCCTTTAATGTTACATATCAAAACTTTTAATTATTTACAAATTTATATGGCTATAACCTAAAATTGAAAGTTTATACCTACCATTTGGTCACAAAAGTATTTAAATAAAGCTTTAAGAAAAAATTACATTAATATTATATATTTTGTCCCGAAAGTAGCACGTTAATCTAGACCACAAATTTAAAAATATTCTAATGAAATTATGGTAGCTGAAAGCCTAATTTACAAATTTAAATATTCAATTTTATGAATCATTTAAAAATACGCGTGAAAAAGAGCCAAAAGCTAAATGCCTATATCCGATTGGCTGTTTTCATAAAGGTTTCCCCACCCTGGTGTACTTATATTTTATACTATTATTATATAAGCGTTTTAACATTGGTTTTGTTATAAAAGAAACATTAAGGAAAAAATAAATGTTTTAAATGCTCGGTTATATAAAATTATATTTTGCATATTTTCAAATGAAATTAAAAAAATTGCTTATGATATTTAATTTATTAAATTCATTTATTCAATTTTTTGTTATTAAGAGTTTAAAATTTTGAATTAATGAAAAAAGCTTTGAATGTAGAAGTAGCTATTGTCAACCAAAATCTTTAAATTTTCGGTTGTTTTTTTTATGTGTAACATCTTTCCGCTTGCTTATGGAGGTAATTTCGTGAAATGTGACGGAAATGTGTAACAGGAAGCCAGAAAATTAATTAAATAAAATTATTTTAACGGAATACACCATTTGTATTATAAAATGTCATTAATTACTTGAGGCGTGAGGTTCGAACTCGCGATTACCAAATGATGAAATTATGTTCCAAGCACATAATGCACAACGCTATGATGGTTCATTTAATAAAATTGTTTAATTTGTATTATCTGTTACAGATTGGGGTCAGGGTTACTGGTAACATTGCCATTTCACCTATTTCGCGATTTGTAAATGATTTATAATTATTAATTATTTCAAATAATAATGTTACTTACTACCAAGTTGAGATTTCAGATGTTACACATCATATACGAGTACTGTAAGGTTTGTTTTTTTTTAATTTAATAAGAAAAACAGATAGACTAGCTAATCCAGTCTAGTTATAGCCACGATAAGAAAATTTTGGATTTCAAGATATACAGATTTTTGCTTTAGATTACGGTCTCCAGGTTGACTTGATCTTCTTGATAAATTCAATTTGAGTTCCTTCATAACTTTTTTCATCAAGGATAATTTTCAATAGGATGTATGAATAATTACAGCTAAAATTATTAATTATTACTTACCAACTTCTATAAAATTAAAAAAATTTAATGTTAAGGTATGAACAGAATTGAAATTATTTTTAAATCCTTTTGCTTTAAGGAATGTATTTCAACTTAAAGTTTGTGACCAGAATCGACCCATAATTATATATTATATGAGTATGTTTGACCATGATCTCATAAAAAGCCATCACGATGGTATACTAAAATAAAAACATATTGTTTCTTTCTATTAAAATTAAAATTAATATTCAACAAACTACATTAATTAATTATAGTAAATGGACATGTTTCGGTTTCTCAAGCTATGCATTTTATTAAAAATATATTAAAAGTTGTGTGGATATTCTTCTATCAGTGTTTTCAAGGTTAACACAAACTTCTATAAGTGGCCCACCTATTAAATCCAGTTCTAGATTAAGAAGCTTTCAGTGATTTTACAGAAGCCATGAATAGTCGTCAGGTTTTTTTTTTGATTGATGATTTCCACTATGAACAATAAAAAACAGGGTGACTAGCAAAAATCTTCAATTAGGTGAACAGCTGGATCTAAATGATTAAAAGTTTCTATATGAAAAAAAACATATGTTCAAAGTTAAGTAATGAACAGTAGAGACCAGAGAAGAAAAAATGTACTCTTCTTTTCTCTAAGAGAGATATTGGCAAATAATGATAACGATCCATTGCCTATTGCTCATATTAGAGTAGGACTTATTTTTTAGAACTCATTTCATTTTTCAAAATATTGAAATAATATTCCAGCTCCCATCACTATAAAATGCGAATTTATGTTATAACTTAGGCAACCATGTGATCTTACAAGAATTGTATGTGGAAACAAGCAACAGTTTGGCGACAAGTGATATACATATTAATTGAGAAACCATCTCACAATCCAATCTTGAGAACAGAGCTCAAGCACAAGCATCAGTAGCAAGTACAAAGTGCTGTTTAGGAAAAGGACTTGGTAACTGTATTATGCATTTAAAATTGCAAATTTCAAACTTCGACAAACCAAAATTTAAAAAAACGAGTTTTTTTTTGTAATCAACACAAGGCTCATCTGAGCATTTTAAAACCGAGCGGAACTTTAATGTCATATTGAAGCAATACGGATCTTTGTTCAATTCACAGAGAAGCTTAAAATTATGAGATATTTACAGTGTGGAGAATAATTGCAGCAATTAATTGGCTAATTGAAAATAATCTAGTTATGCTATGTCAAGACAGTGCAATAGAACAAATTAAAAATTCTGTTAGTGCATATTTGTGCGTGTCGTAATAAAATATTATAATTTTCAGCAAATTTTCCGGCAACTATTAATCTTGATCAACAATTACACTTGATTATATTCATCAAAAATAAACTAAATTGCATTCGAACTCGGACATTTGTTTCCTTGCCAATTTATCTGATTAAAATTTTTTCATGTATTTAAAATTAAGATTAAAATTCAATTTATAACTCTTTATTTAATTAATTTAAATTCACTTTTTTTTAACTTAATTGAACACGAGAAAACTTTTAATCATATATTATTACAAATATTTACGAAATCTTTATTGATTTTTTATAAAATTATATTAAAACTAGCTGACCCGACAGACGTTGCTCTGTCTTGGAACTAGAATAAATAATTTTAAAAAATATATCAAAAAAAAGTATTTATTGTAATGCTTTTTGATACACAACATTGTTAGTTTGTTTTCTGGTGCGTAAATAAATAATAATGATGGTTTTTCGACACGGGAACAGGCCACATATGGCTATGTGGAAAACATGGATTTTCAAGATTAATGCTACAAACATTTAACGACTGCCCTTGCGATTTATTTATTGACATTGCAAATGCAAGCCGCACTGAAAATTGTAACCGTTTAAAGTCGAATGGAAGATCATTCGGAATCATAAGGATGCGTGGAATCAAAACGTCTTCGCCTTTGTACTTCTCTTTTAAAATTGTGGCTTCGATAACGTTGTTAATTAATTTCTTCACCGCAAGCCGGGTGCCATTACAAAGACGTGGCTGGTTATGTTCCGCAACATAATGATTACTAATCCGCCTTTTAATTGCAGATTATAAGGTGGTAATCCCGGCAATTCTAGTGAATTCAACCGATTTGTATGTCATCAATTCACCAGCTATCTTAATTTAAATTCAAAAACTGATTTCGTTCACATCAACGATTTTTGCAGCCAATATAAAACGTTCGTTGAACCAAACATGATTTTTGTAATTTTAAGTAATGTTTGGGAACACCATCTCAATGATTTCGGTCTTTGATTCAGTAAAGTGACAAAAAATGGCAGGAAATGTAATGTATCCAGACGATAAGGATCAACAGGAATTTTGCCATTACCTATGTCAAGCAATTGTTTGGAAAAAAACTTCTGCAGATCGGTCGTTCTGTAATTCGACTTGAATGTTCATATTTAATTTGAGTAGTTTGACGTATTTCCATAAAATGAACGACTTCAAACATGCATTAAGTTCGTCGGCTAGCGTTGATCGTGATATCACCGGCAATGTTTGTCAAAAATTACCTGCTAATAGAATCATCGTACTATAGCACTGATGGTCTTCAAACATTTTCAAAATTTTGCATAGTCAAAATTATGAATATTTTTCTATCGGTCGTAACGGCCTTATTTACTAACCGATTCTTAATTACAAAATTGCTTTAAAAGCGTATCGCAATTATCCACAAAATCAATGTCATACATTTTTTTCTCATCTTTCACCACAAAGCCGCAAAATGCAAAACAAAGTTTTTAAAAAGATTTCAATGGTATAGCCTTGGATTCTTCAACATTCCTTTGCAATAAACTCTTGCATTTTGGGCAACGGGCTAAATGGCCAAGGATTTGTATTGAAAATTTTCGTCGTTCGAGTTTTTGTTAATTTACTCCTTTATTAAGCTGATTTTGATAAAAAGCGTTATATACAAAAGTGCGGACAATATAAAACGCGATGTGATAGTCTTAAATCATTTTCAAAATTTTGCAAATTTTCAATATTTTTCTATCGACCGTAGCAGCTTTATTTACAATCCGATTCTTAATTTCAATATGGCATTGAAAGTGTATTGCGACTCTCAACAAAATCGATATGATAAACTTTTTTCCCATATTCAACCGCAAAATGCAAAACAAAATTTTAAAAAAATTTAAGGGTCCTTGAATTTTTTTTCGAAAAAAAATTTGTAAAATAAAGCAAATTTTATTACGAAACCGCATGCCCTCCCAACTTTAAAGTATTTTCAAGCAAAATTTTTTTATAAATTTACGCCTCATTCGATTAAAAATTTAATTTTAAAGAATTGATTTTTCACAAAATGCACGCTTAAGCTGTCGTTTTTCGACGTCCGACTGTAATAAAAAAGATAAATTAAAAAATTTTTAGTCACAACTCTTACCAACGATCTGCCATCCTTCTCTGCGACCGTAAATTTCGGTAAAGTTGGTTCAAATCGTCCTGGCAAAATTTTCTAATTATCTGCGAAATTTTCTTAAGTTTTCTTTCCATAAGAACCTTCTACAGAGTATTAGGAAACTTTAAAAAACAAATATGAATGAAATCGGTCAAGTCGTTCTCAAGTTATGACGTGACCAAGTGTAATAGATATTGGTTTTTATATCTATAGATAGGTAATCAAAATTTGCAAAAAATAAACGATATTGTGAAGAATTGAAAGCATATGAATATGCTTTATAAATATTTTCTATAAATTATTATCAAACAATATGTTTTTTATTATCTATATTTCCTAAAGACAAAGTCTAATTAAATCACTTGATTTGTCTTTTGATAATAGATTATCAAATTGAATGAATAAATTTTTAAATAAACAACATCGGCAGGCAGTACTGTCTTTAGAATCTGTGACGAATGAAAAATATTAATATAATATTAATTAATTATATAATATAATATAATATAATATATTAATTATAAATATATTATTATTATATATTTTATAAATATTTATAAAAACTTTATAATTAAAAACAAAATTAATTATTTTATTTTTATTTTTTTATTTATTTTATATTCCAGTAAAGGTAAATATTAAAATTAAACTCTAATTTTGCGTGTGAAAGAAGAAACCTTACATAATTGTATAATAATAATTTGTTACTTTTTGTTTATTTATTTAAATAAGTATGATACAATGTGTCAATTACATTATTGACATAATAATTACAACAATTCCAACAACAAAATTACAATATTTTTAAAAAAAATTTACCTATACATATTTTAACCTACTATTAAAGAATTAATACTTTGGGCGGAACCTGATATCAGTGCAAATATAGCAAACATGCCCAATAAAATATTCTTAATTAATCTCCATTTAAATACACCTAATCTTCCATCCCATCTCCAAACCGTCTCTATAACAGATGGTACTAGCAATCCCAGTGTAGAGAAGCATATAGCACCAACTAATCCAATAATTTCTTCCAGCTTTGGAACAGCTAATGCCATTCCCATTGTACCCAAAACGAAAGTACATCGCATTATAATTTGATAAAGGTGTCGCTTTTGAGAAGTAGTTGCGTAGTTGCGAATTGATTTTCTCCATATAATATCCATGGGAACATACAATTGCAGATTATAGGTAAAGAAAACCGATATAGCTACTAATAATTTTACAATTTGCGCAGCACTAAAACCATAAATTAAAAAAAAAAGAAAGTTTTATTAAGCTGTATATTTACATATCTCCCACTGGCAAATTCATGGTTAGATTGGCTTCTGTGTCGTCTCCGTATTTCAAATATCCAAAAAATCCTAACGTAGAGTAAAGAAACACTACAAATGCCATAGCACAATTTAAAACGCCAGGACATCCCAAAAAATGTTGGGGATTTTTCATATTATTTTCCACGGGCATTACGACGCCGATACCTTCCATAGCAAAAATTACTGTTACGAAGAACTGAGGTAATTTAGTGACGTCATCAAATACAAGTTTAGTATTTGAAAAATCGAGAGGATCTTTAAATATGTAGTAAAGTGTTATAATAAATCCTACGAGTATAAATACATTAGCACAGAATGAAAATGGCACCAAGTGTTTCAGTTCTCGAACTTGCGCAGTCATTAATAATCCTGCTGCAACTATCATAATGAATATTTTTATATCTGCTACCCAGCCCCAATTTTCTGCTAACTATAATTAAAAAATTGTTAATTTAACAATCAACAACTTAAAAAAATATATATTTTAACTTACTTGTTGAATAGCTTCAGCAATTAATACAACGTAAACGCTGTTGCCCATGAAATATGTTATTAATAATGCGATATCTACGAACATTCTAAAAATGTACAAAATTAATATAATAATTCTTAAAAACATAATATTGCTAGCTCAAACTTTACTTTGCAGCCGTCGAAAATTTTTTTAACTTAGAAGGACCATATTGAAATGCAGCGCCCGATGTTTCAGAAAATCCCAACGAAGGTACCTTAGCATGTGCGCATATTTCATGAGATACTTTAACCTAGTAAAAATTCAAAACACAATTTTTTTATTTTGTTGGTAATTAATAGGAGTAATATTTTTGATGTGTAACATCTTTCCGCTCGCTTATGGGGGTAATTTCGTGAAATGAGACGGAAATGTGTAACAGGAAGCCAGAAAAGCGCGCGCTATTTGATTTGACTAATGCGCGCCAAAATTATTTTATATTATTAAATTATTTTATGTATTATAAAATGTTATTAAAAAAACTTTGTCCAACCTGAGGTTCGAACTCGCAACACCGAATGATGTAATTATGTTTCATGCACATAACGCACTACGCTGTGAGGGTTTATCTAATAAAATTATTTTAATTCGTATTATCCGATACAGATTGAGGTTACTGGTAAAGATTGCTACCTACTTTGCAATTTTTAAATAGTTTATAATTATTAATTATTTCGAATAATAATGTTGCTTACTACCAATGTGAGATGTCATATGTTACACATAATATACGAGTACTGTAAGGCGCGTTCACTCGTTTTTTGTAAATTTTTTTAATTTAAAATCAAAATAATCAAAATGACCTGACATAATTGATATCCCTTAGTATTTATAAATGAAAAAAAAAATAAGGAAGATAATATAAGAAAGTATTTAGATAGCTATATCAAAAATAAAAATATAGTATACTTACAAGCATATGAACACAGTATGTACAAATAAATCCTACGACAATAGTTCCAACAAATCCAAAAGCTAAGCCTGCATTCTTATATGCACTTGGCATAGCCAAAATACCTGATCCTAATGAACTTTTAAGTAAATGAACAAATGATCCAAGCGTACTGAAAGAAAGATTGTTAAAACGTAAAAAATGTTCTCTTAAAAACTAACGGTGTTGAATTTTCGTGATCTCTATGTTTAAAAGGCACATAAGGTTCATTTGGATCAGTTCTTGAGACATCGCTTTTTCTTTTTGTAATTTCACTTTCAGTTAGATTTTGGCTAAAACAAAAATTCTTTTCTTACAAAAACAGTACTTAAATATAAAAAAACATTTGCATATTTAGAACATTTTGCAAAACCATTTGTATAATTCTAGAAAGAGCTGAGATCTCTAAAAATATGAGATAGTATTTGAAAATATAAGATCTAAAATTAATGAAATTTTAAGAGGATATTGTATTTTTTGTTGCTTTTTAAATATTTTTCTACGTATGTATTTTTTACTTTTACTTTTACTTTTACTAATTCAGTATTTTAACGTTTTTGTTTGCTTGTTTTATTTTATATTTGAAAATATAAGAATTCTAACTGTTGCTGGTTAATTTTAATTTCTAGAACCAAACTATCTTACAGATGCTGTAAAATTAATTCAAAATCAAAAACTATATAAAGGGCTTACAGACGACACTACGTCGGCATCTAAGTACGAGCCCGCAGGAAATTGTAATTGTTTTACCGATGTAATCTTTTAAAATTAATACTTGAGGTATACAAATAAAAATTATAATGATAAAATTACTAAAATATTTAATCAGATTGTAAAAATATGTAATATTTTAATTATTAACGTATTAAAATTATTTTTATTTAATATACAAAAAAAAATTAAGGGATCCAAAAATACACATGAAACATGAAAAACTAGTTACGATACCGTTCACCTATATAAAATAAATCTAGAAATTTTTAAAATATAAACTTACTCTGAATAAGCAGCCATTTTCAGAGTATTTTTTTCTTGTAGTATTAATAATAAAAAACATTTACAATTACAAAAAACTAATTTCTACTCTACACTAAAAAACTAGGTCTGCTTAAGTTTGCACTATTCATTTTAAAATTTACAAAAGAGCTGTAATATATTTAAACTACTAGACACTGACTGCAACAGTTTTGCGAAGTTTTTTTAAAAGTAGATTATATATAGCAAGTATACGATAATTTATAAAAACTTAAAACAATGCATTTTAAAATTTAATCTCACTGATTAAATTTTACTGATTAAAATTGAACTGAAAAAATCACTAAAAAATTAAGATGTATCATACAATTTATTAATTTTTCAGGGGGTTATGCTATTACGTTTTTATTCAGTTAGCCAGAATTCGTAAAAAGGAGGCAAAAATCTAAAACTTTAAAAATGTAAAGGTAGACAATTTTTAGAATAATTATAATTAGAAAAATAAGTAAACCAATATATTTTATAAATATAATCTGATTGATATCTACCTAATTAGGTATCTGGTTAATTAATGAAATTTTTATAATGAAATGCTGATGAAATGTTGTTACCTATAATTTGAAAATGCCTACAAAAACGGTTACATAAGTACCTGTGTTAAGAAAGAAAACGATTGTCTTTAGAATCTGTGACGACTGAAAAAATAGTAAGAAAAAACTTATTAAATTAAAAATAAAATTAATTATTTTATTTTTATTTTTTATATATTTTATATTCCAATAAAGATAAATATTAAAATTAAACTATAATTTAATGCGTGAAAAAAGAAAACTTACATAATTATATAATTTATTATAATTTGATACTTTTTGTTTATTTATTTAAAAAAGTATGACACATTGTGTCAATTACATTATTGACCTAATAATTACAACAAAACAATTACAATATTTTCAAAACAACCTAAACATATTTTAACCTGCTATTAAAGAATTAATACTTTGGGCGGAACCTGATATCAGTGCGAATATAGCAAATAAACCCAATAAAATATTCTTAATTAATCTCCATTTAAATACACCTAATCTTCCATCCCATCTCCAAACCGTCTCTATTACAGATGGTATTAGCAATCCCAATGTAGAGAAGCATATAGCACCAACTAAACCAATAATTTCTTCCAGTTTTGGAACAGCTAGGGCAATTCCCATTGTACCCAAAACAAAAGTACATCGCATTATAATTTGATATAGATGTCGCTTTTGAGGAGTAGTTGCGTATTTGTGAATTGATTTTCTCCATATAATATCCATGGGAACATACAATTGCAGATTATAGGTAAAGAAAACCGATATAGCTACTAATAATTTTACAATTTGCGCAGCACTAAAATCATAAATTAAAAAAAAAAAGTTTTATTAAGCTGTATATTTACATATCTTCCACTGGTAAATTCAAGGTTAGATTGGCTGCTGTGTCATCTCCGTATCTCATATATCCAAAAAATCCTAACGTAGAGTAAAGAAACACTACAAATGCCATAGCACAATTTAAAACGCCAGGACATCCCAAAAAATGTTGAGGATTTTTCATATTATTTTCTACGGGCATTACGACGCCGATACCTTCCATAGCAAAAATTACCGTTACGAAGAACTGAGGTAATTTAGTGACGTCATCAAATACAAGTTTAGTATTTGAAAAATCGATAGGATCTTTAAATATGTAGTAAAGTGTTATAAGAAATCCTACGAGTATAAATACATTAGCACAGAATGAAAATGGCACCAAGTGTTTCAGTTCTCGAACTTGCGCAGTCATTAATAATCCTGCTGCAACTATCATAATGAATATTTTTATATCTGCTGTCCAGCCCCAATTGGCAGATAACTATAATTAAAAAAATAATTAATTTAACAGTCAAAGTAAAAATTTGAAAATTTACTTAAAAAAATACTATATATTTTAACTTACTTGTTGAATAGATTCAGCAACTAATACAACATAAACGCTGTCACCCATGAAATATGTTATTAATAATGCGATATCTACGAATATTCTAAAAATTTACTAATTAATAAAATAATTCTAAAAAGCATGATATTGCTAGCGCAAACTTTACTTTGCAGCGGTCGAAAATTTTCGTAACTTAGGAGGACCATATTTAAATGCAGCGCCTGATGTTTCCGAAAATCCCAACGAAGGTTCCTTAGCGTGTGCGCATATTTCATGAGATACTTTAACCTAGTAAATATTATAAAACATATATTTTTTATTTTGTTAGTAATTAATAACAGTAATATTTTTTTTTAATATTTATGATTTAAAATCAATATTTTCAAATGACCCGACATAACTGATATCACTTAGCGTTTGTAATGAATAATATGGAAGATATAATATCAGAAATACCTATTAAAGATAATAGGTAACTAGATAGCTATATCAAAAATATATAAAATGGTTAAGGTTATTAACCAAAAATATATAGTATACTTACAAGCATATGAACACAGTATGTACAAATAAATCCTACGACAATAGTTCCAACAAATCCAAAAGCTAAGCCTGCATTCTTATATGCACTTGGCATAGCCAAAATACCTGATCCTAATGAACTTTTAAGTAAATGAACAAATGATCCAAGCGTACTAAAAGAAAGATGGTTAAAATTTAAAAAAATGTTTTCTTAAAAACTAACGGTGTTGAATTTTCGTGATCTCTATGTTTAAAAGGATCATACGGTTCATTTGGATCAGTTCTTGAGACATCGCTTTTTCTTTTCATTTTACTTTCAGTTAAATTTTGGCTAAAACAAAAATTCTTTTCTTACAAAAAGAGTACTTAAATTATAGAACATTTTGTAAAAACATTTGTATAATTCCAGAAAGAGTTGAGATCTCTAAAAATATCAGATAGTTTTTGATAATATAAGATAAAAAGATTATCAAAAAATGATGAAATTTTAAGTGGATATTGTATTTTTGGTTGATTTTTAAATAATATTTTTCTAGCTATGTATTTTTTACTTTACGTTTAAAATTCATTATTTTAACGTTTTTGTTTAGTTTGTTTTATTTTATATTTGAAAATATACGAATTCTAACTATTTTTGGTTACATGAAACATGAAAAATTAGTTACGACACCGTTCATCTACATAAAATACATCTAGAAATTTCAAAAATATAAGCTTACTCTGAATAAGCGGCCATTTTCGGAGTATTTTTTTCTTGAAGTATTAATAATAGAAAACATTTACAATTACAAAAAAATTATTTTTACTCTACACTAAACACCTAAGTCTTCTTAAGTTTGCACTATTCATTATAAAATTCACAAAAAGTTTGTAATATTTTAAGCTAAACTACTAGACACTGACTGCAACAGTTTTGTGAACTTTTTTTAAACGTACAAAATATATAGAAATTTTGAGATGATTTATCAAAACTTAAAACAATAGATTTTAAAATTTAATCTCACTGATTAAATTTGAGTAATTAAAATTAAATTGAAAAAGTTACCAAAAAATTAAGATATATCATAAAATTTTTTAATTTTCGGGGCATTATGCTATCACGTTTTTATTCACAGTGATCCAGAATTCGTAAAAAGTAGGCAAAAATCTAAAACTTTGAAAATGTAAAGGTAGACAATTATTAGAAAAATAACTATACCAATACATCTTATAAATATAATCTGATTGATAACTAACTATTTAAGTATCTAGTTGATTTATGAAATTTTTATGATGAAATGATGATGAAATGTTGTTCTAATTTGCAAATGCCTTATACGAGAACTTAAGTTCAACATCAAAATTTTTTTTTTATTTCACTCCTGTAAATACAAGCAACCTGTACAAGTACAATAAACCTTTCTTTTGAAATATTAAATAACATGAAGAGTTTTACTTCAATAAGTAACCTCTATTAAGTATAATAAATAATTATATAAATTACATTTATGTTATTCCGAATCTATGTGCTAAGTCTTCCGGTGTGAATCTTTTCAATCTACGTATTTCTATTTCGTTGTTCGTAAATAATGTTGTTGCAAGTGTATTGGGATGGTCAGAAAGTCTTTGGCGGTATTTCACACTAAATTTTTCGATCTCTTCTTTGATTGTCGGCAGTAGTATGTCATGATATATGATACTGTTGGACACAAATCTCGGTGCGTCAACAATCATGCAAAGTACTTTATTTTAAAACCTCTGTAATATTTCAAGATTGGAATTTGCTGCCAAGCCCCAGAGTTGTATTCCATAGGTCCAAATGGGTTTTAGGATTGTCTTGTACAGCAGTAACTTACTTTCTATGGAAAATTTGGATTTTCTTTAGATAATCCAGTACATTTGTCTAAGCTTTAGCCCCAATTGCTTCCGCTTGGAAAAAATGTGCTTACGCCAAGTTAGTCGTCTATCTAAGTATATACCAAGATATTTGGCTTCTTCTGACTGTGGCAGTTGACAATTGTTAAGTTTGACCGGCGGACAGGTATCTCTTTTTAAAGTAAAAGTGACATGTACTGATTTGGCTTCGTTGACCTTAAGGCGGTATTCTAGTCTAGAAGCACGAATTTTAGGTGTTTTCTTAGGTGCAATAAAGAAAAAACAGGCACAATTTTTATTATTTATTATTTTACAAAATATTTAAACAGTTATTTAAAATATTAAAATTAAAATTAAAATATATAAACATATATAATATAAATATAAAATTAAAATATTAAAACAAAATATTTAAAAGTAAATATTTAACATTTAAAGAATACATGATAATAAAAAAGAAGTTCAAAAATTAAAAGTTCAAAAAGTTACAGGTTGATAAAGTGAGAGGTCTCAAGTTTTTCACGATTGTAACTCTCCTAGTAATCTGAATACAAAAAAGAAAAAGATTTATTAATCTAGAGGAATACTGCTATCGTAGTAACTAAAAAAAAATGTTGAAAAAAAATGTTTTTCCGCAAAATTGCGGCTCTTTGAAAAAAAAAAAGTTTTTTTACAATTTTTTCTATCTTCGCGAATTTTTTAAAAATAGTAAAAATTGAAATTTTGTTATAATCTTAGTTCATACGATAGAGAAATGTATAGAGAAGACTCACACCAAAATTTAAGTAAATCAGTTCAGTAGAACTTGAGAAATCATGACAAGAATTTCGAAAAATGTAGTTTCGAGAAAAACAAGATTACAATTTCAGGTAAAGTTACGCGAAGTCTAAGCCATCATTGATACTTTATACTTACATTTCTTTAATCAGCGATTCCGGCTCCATACATCGGGTCTTCTTTTACCTAAAATTGAATATTTAAATAAATAAAATTTAAAAAACACAAAAGAAAAAAAATAAAGAGTATTTTTTAATACTTTTCTTAGAATAGTTCCGTCTAAACCGGTCGAGTTGCCACGACACTAAAGTGGCTATAGCTTTTAAAATAATTCGAATTTCAAAAAATCCTCTTAAGACGAGATTTTTGAATATCTAAACTATCAAAATATAAAAACAAAAATTTTCGATTTTTTAAGCTTTCGAGACTAGAATACTGCCTTAATGCACCACTTTTTCAGCCAATATTGAACTTTCCTTAGACAGATCTGCAGGTTTCTGGATGCAGATGAAGGGTCGATGTGAGAGGCAAGGAATGCTGTATCATCAGCGATGGTGGCAGTTTTTGTGAACCTCGTTGTTGATAAATCATGCGTGTATAGCAAATACAGAACCGGACCCAGGACACTTCCCTGGGGGACTCCAGCATTGATGGTATGTAATTCCGTGTTTTGTGTTCTAGTGTTTAATCAAGAAATGTCTATTACTTAAATACGATCTAAGTAGTGAGTAGAAGTGGTGTGAAAGATTATTTTTTAACTTGTAAAACAGGTTATCGTGCCAAACTTTGTCGAATGCCTGGCTAACATAAAAAAAAGCCGCCGAGCATAAACGTTTGTTTTCAAGATCTCTGTTGATTTCTTTAACGATTCTATGCACCAGTTCTATTATTCCATGCCTATTACGAAATCCGAATTGATGGTTCGGTATTAGTCCTCGGTGTTCAATTATAGATTTTAATCGTTTGAGTAGTAGTTTTTCAAAAACTTTTGACAGCAGACTGATTGGTTTATAGGATTTAACGTCGTCTGATTTCTTAACCGGTTTTAAAATCATCACGATTTGGGCTACTTTCCATTGGTTGGGAAAGTGATTAAGTCTGATAATGGCGTTGGAAGTTTGTGTGATTGCTTTCAAACATTTAGATTTTTTTTTTTTACTATTTCTTCTGCAATTACCTCAATGGAATGGACCTCAATGGACCAATGACCTGGTTGCTCTTTATCAAAAACTGATGTTCGGCCATGCTTGAATTCATTAAATCAATATCCGAGATGGTAGTCATCGAAGAAGCATGGTTCTTACAAACATGCAACTTTACATTAATTTCCTCACATGTTTTCCCATCCAAAAAAAGAAATCAAATTACCGCTCTGTATTATTTTTTGAATAAGAACAAACTTTAAACTTAAATAAATTTAAAATTAAACAAACTAAACAAAACCGTTAAAAATAAATAAATTACGGTTAAATTTTTTTTATTTTTAAACGGTTAACGTTTTTGTTTAGTTTTAATGTATTTAATTTAATATTTAATAATACGTACTACTAATTACTACAAAAATTCACTTAAAAATTCATTTTTAAGTTTATTTCTATTACTTAAATAAATTATCAAAAAACAATACTTGGTAGTATTTATCTGAAATTTTTAAAACAACCGTTTATGAGATAACCTTAAATTATGATTATATTGAATTTGTATCAGTGGCGCTCCTTGTCTGTAAAAACGAGTACTTATCAAGCGGCCCTCGTATGCAATAATTAAATCATACAGATAGTAGAAAAATTTTAAATTTTTAAATTGTCAAGGAGTTGCGCTATTGTTTTTTCTATCTAGAGAACTAATTTTCTGCGATTTAATTTATTCGTCTGGCTCACACATTGTAGTACCTCCTACTAGTACATACATATTAATATAACATTCACTGATGATATAGCTATTCCTTTGCCGGGATTTACAAATCCGTTTGACGGGGTGGATTAGTCCCCATATAGTACATTGCATAACTAGTACATATTATATATTATTTATATAGAGTAGAGTCTCGATAATCCGGATTCAAATTCAGCAAAAAAAAATATTTTTTTATAATCGTACGTATTTTCGTATTGGTACTACATAATATACTATGTATAATATGTATTTTATTTCATTAAAATACTTATAAGTTTATATTAATTATTTACCTGCTTTAATTATTTAACCCCTAAAGTGATAAATTATCGGTTTTAGCAAGTTTTCATTATGTTTAAGGCGTCGAACGGCCTCTTTTCTGGTTCCAAACTTTTGATAATCCGGACAGGCTCTAGTCGCAATTGATCCGCATTATCGAGGCTCTACTGTATAAGTAAGTTTTGTTTTTCGGGTGGAATGTACATACAAAAATTCTTTAAAAATGATAATTATTTGTTTATTGAACAAACTCTCAATTTTTTTTACACAATTACAATATTTTATTTCGTACCTACGATGGAAAAATGATTAGTAACCATATTAAAATAATAGTAAATTTACAAAATAAAAATTAAATGTAAAGATAAGATTTGAGTACTAAAATTAAGTATCAATTAGTTGAAATGAAGATAGCAATATTGCAACTAGATTTTATTGTTATCTTTTTTAATTTAAATTTTATTATAGATCAGTAGCGGCTTGTCATAAAATACACAAGAGTACATGCCCTTCCATCTTTAAACCAAAGAACAACTACTATTAAACACAATATGATTATTACAAAAAAAATTATTAGCTAGTAAGATATAACTAAGTAAGATTACTTTTACAATATTTTGTATACTTGCAATAAGTATTGGAGAATGAATTTTCTCTATAATTAAATATGTGCATATGGTATATATACTAGTTTATTTTACATTGTGATCCCGAAGAATACAGTAGTAACGTGTGGAGTCAGAAACGTATAACTAAACAAGTAAATACATTTCATCATAACTAAATAAACTGCACTGGTTATTGCAATGCCCTCAGCGATTCAAAATGTAAAAATTTCACCTTTTCGAGAAAAATCTTTGCTGGAGTGCACCCATCTTTATTTGAGCATAAGACCCTTATTAGTTCTTTAATCTTTAAACTTTTGTTTCTAATTTTTATTACAAATGTGCACAATTTTATTGTCTTGTTAAAATTTTTGTTATCTTATGCTGCATTTACACATGCAATGAAAGTGACGCCAATCGTCGATGGCACGCCAGTAAAAAAATGCATGTGTAAACGTTTACTGGTGTTCAAATTTTAACAATGCTTATCACACCAGTAAACGTTTACACATGCATTTATTTTTACTGGCGTGCCATTGACGATTGGCGCCGCTAAATCATTGCATGTGTAAATGCAGCATTATAGTATCGTAACTACCCGGCTGCTCATAGCTGTTCACCAAATCTTCCAAATTTTTATCTTTTAACACTTCACTTTAATTAGTAAAAATAACCTTCCATTTAAATTAAATTACTTTTTATTAAAATCATCAAATTATCAAACAATAGTCTGTTTTTTTTTTAAAGAAAAACATTAGAATTTGTACTATGCCGCGTCGGCACCTCGGCTTGACGCTCTTCTTTCTTACTTACACCGTTACCAACATAATTCTATTTACAAAAGTTTATATCTACAGTATGTTAAAAAATTAAAATTAAAACCAAACAAACTTTAAAATAATTTACAAATTAACAAAAATCAGATTTTATCGTTTCAAAACACGACATTAATCTTCCTTAATTTTTATGAGTGAACCAAGGTGTTCAAGAGTAAACGTTACAAAGTTGTCGTGCTTTGACAAATAAATTTTTTTGTAATACTTTCTTATAAACAATAATTACCTAAATAAAATCAAAATTTCATATAACACAATAATTATTAATCAATAAATCAAAATAAAATCTCTTTTCTCGTTAAATAAATGTTTTCAAAATTAATTTAAAATCAAAATTTTTAAATTAAATTAAGTCATATTTAAATGTTTTACAAACAATGTCATACCAAATCAAATTTTTGATTAAATCATTCAAATTTTTATACCAATTTTTATCCGAATTTTTGTTTTTTTTTCTTACTTACTTCTCCGGCACTTCTACAAAATTAGAGTAGGGGTGTGTAGGAGTGCGCACTTTCACGATTTGATGTTATAGAAATAAAGTAAAATACATCAAGTTAAAGTTATTATCATATATTAACTTCTTAGGTATCTGGCTACAGAAAAACTATTAAAAAATTAACGAACAATAAACGATAAAGAAATAAATTTAAAAAAATTGCAAGGCATTCGATTGCGCACTCTTGCACTATGTAGTGGACAAGAATGCGCATGCAGGCGTGCAAGAATGCGCATTAAGCATCACTTACAATGATCACATTTAGGACCAGTTCTACAATGAAAGTATAAAGTCCCGAATAAGTATACTCCGCATAACTTATTCCAAGTATAAAAGTTATCGCGTTCTGCAATGCTCGTATACGTTTAGTATTACTATTCCTGAAAAGTAGTTCTTGCGCACCCCTTTTAGGTCGTTTGACATATTTATTTCCATCATTTGACATTAATTTAACCATAAATTGAAATTTTACTTTAAAAAAGTGTTTTTGTAAAACACAAAATTAGTTTTTTATGCCGGTTCTGTATAATTTAAATTAAAAAAAATTAAAATTGGAATTTGTAGTTGATTATTCTGGTCTCCAAATTATTGTATTCAACATAATTGAGGATGTCGACGTAACAAAACATCTTCAACAATTTTGTCGTCTTGCTGAGTCGAAAGCATTCTAATTTAGTAAATAGATTATATTAACCACTTTGTATTATAATCTTAAAATCATAAATAATTCGTTGATGCTTTTCATGAAATTTTATAAATAAAATTATAAACTCAGATATCTAACCTGAAAATAAATTATTGTTTACATTAGATTTTATCAATAGAAAACAAGAATAAACTTCTTCCACGTACACTGTGCAAGAGTGCGCGCGTATTCTTGTCCGCATCGGTACTGAGCACTCTTTTTTTCGCAATCGACGGTTGAAAATCTTCAAAAAATACATCAAAGTAAGGAAAAACAGATTTTATTGAATAAATCTTTCAAAATTCAATAAAAACGTAAATGTTTTGATAGCCACATATAAAACTTGTCTTAGATCAGTAGACAATTAAAGACGGACGCGGATGCCTGTCCTCTGATCGGCTAATGCCATTGCGCACTCTTGTACGCTGCGCACTCTTACACACCCTTACCCTATCTTCTCTTTGGGAGTTCACAATTCCACTCACCCCCTACTCTTCTATTCTTTCAAATTCTTCTCCAGTCTATTATTATTTGTCCTCCTTGATCTTGTTGAATTTTTCTTTTTCTTTATTTTCTTCTCCGGTAGTCCAATTTCAAAATTTTCTTTTGGTTCAATTTTTATTTTTCTTGTGTAATTTTTTTGATTTTGGTTTTCTTAACGCAGTGGTTTAAATTTTTCATCAATAATTTTCCTGAAGCAAACAACCTAATAATTTTAAACGTTTTTTTCATTTTCTTATCAATTACTTTATTATTCTTCTTTTTCATACCCCTATTCTTCTTTTTCAAGAAGTCTGCTACGCTGTTGCTGACTCTTAATACTTTTTAATTAATCTGGTGACATCAGAGTTTGCTTCCGGTACATCTTGGCGCCGTTCACTCGATATCTACCCGACTCGCCAACATTTCATAATTTTAGTAAAAGATGATCAAAAACTATAAAAATGCAATGCGAATATTGTATTGGTTGTTTCTATAAGTTTAGAAATTTTCTATTTTAATTTTTTTTATCTACTTGTTCATTATCTTCAGAATTTATGTGAAAACGGTTGATTTCCCAAAAAAATTTATTTTTCCAAAGTTGTAGCCCGTTAAATTCCCTATCCGGTTTGGATAGTCAGTTTTTTTTCTAAAACGATTTGTTTAAGAGATACAAAGTTTGCAAGAAAAATAAAAATAATAAAACCTGAACTTTTTCCTTAAATTGAAATATAACTCGAAATCCGTTGCTTCTAGACGATAAAAAGAAGAACTTAATTTGTAGATAAGTAAATAATTTATAAAAAGGTTTTAATCTATTATGCCTAAAAATTAATAATATCGGAGCTATGGCCGTTTGAATTCAAAAATTCAAAAAATATCTTTAAAAGGTACCCTCCAAGGGTTTGGACTTAGACAAAAATTTTATTTAAAAATGTGTCTTAGAAAGGTGTCCTTTAGTACCATCTCAAAGGTTTTCCACGATCACGGAGACACTCTTAGATAATCAATAGGAAATAAAGTAACATTTAATTGAACTCAGCAATGAATCCGATAATGTAATAATTATTTAGGACGGTTAAGGGTGGTGTAAATAAAATATATTATAGAAGCTTAATACTTTTTAATTTTCTGGGTGTAAACCAATTTTTCGTCTAGTCATGTTAATTCAATAAGTTAAAAATATGAAAGGTAATATCTGTAATATTAAATTAAAATAATATAAAATACTAACTAAACTTAAATGTTACAATTCATTATATTATTATGAATATATTTTATTATTATATTACATAAACAAATAAAAATCTTCTTTAGAAGAGTATCACATTAAATACGTCTACTTTCGCAATAGAACTTCGATTTGCACTCTCTCAAAATACATTTTGTACATTTTTGAAAAAAAATTAATTTATATAAAATTTAATAAATTAAAACATTTATTAATGTTTTATAACATATTATTTAATATTCTAAATATTTATTAGCGTCGATATACTTCGTGCACTGCCGGATATTAATGCAAAAATTGAAAATACACCTAAAAGTACATTTTTAATTAACACCCAATGAAATCTTCCTAATCCGGTGTCCCACTTCCAGACCGTCTCCACTATAGAAGGAATTAATAGACCAAGTGTGGAAAAACAAACGGAACCAACCAATCCTATGATTGGTTCCAAATGAGGTACAGCAATTGCGACCCCAGCTGTACCAATAACAAAAACAGTACGCAATATTACTTGGTAAATATGAATTTTAATTTTTGAGTCAGCTCGTGGCTCAATCATTTTTCTCCATATAATATCAATTGGTACGTAAAACTGTAGATTGTAAGTAAAGAAAATTGCTAGTGCAATAAACAATTTTACAATTTGAGCTGGACTGAAAAAATAAAATATATTAAAACTTATAACAATATGAAAACACCATTCTTACATTTCTTCTACTGGAAAGTTTTTGGTAATATTTGCATCGGTTAGATCTCCATACCTCAAATAACCAAAAAATCCAATAATAGAATATAACACTACTACAATGCTCATTACAGTAGTTAGTACACCTGGACACCCTAAAAAGTGTTGAGGTTTTGCCATACTATTTTCTACAGGCATTACTACTCCAATTCCTTCCATAGCAAATATAACTGTACTGAAGAATATTGGCAAGTTTGTAACTTTGCTAAATACAAAATCTCTATCAGTTGCAGCAGGAATATCGATAAACATATAATACAAAGATATGGAAAATGATATAACCATAAATACATTCGCAAAGAAAGAATACGGTACTAGATGTTTTAGTTCTCGAACTTGACAAGTTATTAATAAACCAGCCGTGATTATTAATATAAAATGATGAATTTCTAAACCATTTCCAGGCCACCAATAATTGGCTAACTAAAAAAATGCATAAGATATAGTTTTATTTGTACAATTACATATATTTATCAATTTACTATAAATTTAACGTAATATACTAAAACAAATTAAAAAATCACATTTAATATTGGTAATTGTTGTTGATACTTTGCTTTAATGATGGCTGAAATCCACTTATTCCACTTATTTTGTTTAGAAATTTTAATAATAATTCAAAATCTACTACTTTGAAGAACACCACTTTAATTTCTACCCAATATAATACCTTAGGAAACTAAATTGCTCTCAACCATATCAAAATCACGAAATCAGTAAAATCAAAAATCAGGAAAATCACAATAGGTGTTCTTGCGCAGTTTACGTGGTAACGCATGTAACAATTATTTGCATAAGTGTTTTCCGCGACACTTAATTATCGATCGCGCCCTACGTCTATAGTGGGCATTCTTCGTAACTTCACGCACTACTGCCGCGCAGCTCAGAAACGTTACTAACTTCGCGCGCAAGCCAAGGGACTTGATGTTGAATCGTCAAGTAAGACGGGGGTATTTTTAGAAGTACAGTTAGAAGTCTGTTGAGATTATCATATTTAAGATAATTGCAATTGTGCAAGGGTCCAGTGTTGGGATTTAACCTGAGGCGTCAAATAAAAGTGTTAGCCAACAAAGTCAACGCCAACGCCGACATTAGAAGTTAATTGAATGAACGCGTGTTCAACTTTGAAAACGACGAGGTCTTGTCCGATTGTCTTGCCATCTTTAAGTCAAAATTTACGATCTATTATGTTGTGTAATAGTGCAAGGTGCTTTGAGATTGGTGCACAAAGTGATTTCTGTTCGGGCTCATCGATCTCATCATCCTCCGACCAAGCAGTCCAGCAAGCTACTGGTTTCCAAGCAGTGAGGTGAAACGACGCGTTCACATAATTGTCTTCAGTTTTGGAAACAAAAAGGGTTTTGGTAGTGTAACCACTGTCGAAAAAGATCTTGTAAACGTACCTGAGCGCTTGAGTAAGTCATTTTTTTATACTGCCGATTCTTTTCTGTGTGTGGTTCATTGGAAACGTAATCGGTTTCGATTAGTAGGGCGACGTGTTCGTACGCCACATTTTAGCTGCCGCCTCATAATTTGTAAATTGGAAATTGTTGCAATAACGTTTTATAGTAGATTGTACCAACTTATTTTTCATTATAAGATTTTAACTATCGGTATTTTTATTTTGCAAAAGTGGAAGCAAATTCTTCTTTTTTATGATTCATGCTCTGTATCTCCGTATTTAACAGGGCTAGTTATTTTCAGCTGCGCTTCATCACACAATTACTGGAAAAGATCTATTCCAGGTGTGGTGAGGAGTTTATTTGCTTTAGCAAAGAATTTTCTTATTACACGCAGTCAAATTCAAGCAGCAATGTATCAGTAGTGATTGATAAAGAACGAAAGATCGACAACGCTCCCGTGGCGAAAAATCCGATGTTTGTCAATACAAATGACATCCAACAAAATGCTCAATATTGAGGTAACACGAGTGGAATTTATTATGATCTGATAAAGAACAAAACATCAGGTTTTGATCAGGTTGGTTTTTCGGCTGATATGCGGCATATCTGCCGTGTAGTATCGTTGATGAGTTTCCCCTTTGCTATTCCAAAGTTGAATTTTAGAATAATCTCATTTTGTCGTTACCCTCTTATTCGTACACTTGTTTGCAGAGAGAGAGAGAGAGGCAAGCCGTGGAATACGTAGACAATTAGAAAGATGGCTAAGTTGATAAGGCGGGCCTACAACAAATATAGACGCACACGTTCCAGTAGTGTGATTTTAAATGTTATCGCGACCTTAGGAGTTATCTCTCGGTCGCTGTCAGAAGAGAAAAGGCGAGCTATATAACTAAACCTCTAGCTTTTGCTTCATTGCTCAGATCCGAAAAAGTTGTGGCGGTGCTTGTCTTCTTGAAGCGTGCATTTACGTCCATCTAGTCGATATCTGCACGGTTGTGTGAGGATTCGGATTTTATTAACGCATACTTACTCGGCCCTACTCCGGGAGATTCCACAGAAATAAATTCGGAGTTGGATGTTGGATGAACACTCTCTATTTGTGAGGCCACGCCTGAGGCGTTAATTAATGTTGTCGGAGCTCTACGCTCCGATGCTCTTGGTCCTGATGGAACTTCTGATGAGGTAATCTGCAACTTGTTAAATTTTTCTTTTAGAACCGGAAAACTGCCATCGATCTGAAAGGCATTACATGTCAGACCACTTTCCAAGGTTTCTATAGACGTGGAGCCTTTGCATCTCCGTCATATTAGTATTTTGTCGTCTTTTGCAAATATAGCGGTGTTTTTCATTCGGGTTGCTTTATGTGAGCACTTAGCACTCCACGATGTTTTGTCGCCTGCCCAGTCTGATTTTAAACACCACCACAGCACTGTGATCTCTTTGTTGCGGCTCGGATATTGCTTCGTCAGTCGATCGTTCTGAAGTCACCTTATTGGTGCTTCTTGATTATTCTAAGGCCTTTGACTCATTATTGTGCATGATCGTCTTTTGATCAAACTACACCATTATGGCCGTGATGAGTCACTATGTAGATGGTTAGCGGGTTATTTTTGTAATTGATCCCAGGTGGTTGAGTTGCCGGAAAACGTACTATCTCGGCCGTTGATTGTTTAGAAGCATTCTTGCCACACTGTTATTCATATTATATACGACCGATTTGAGAAGAATAGTAGATTCGGATTACTCTCTCGATCTTTACGCTGACGATTCTCGAATACATTTATCATGTCTGTCAGCGATAAATGTGTTGAGTCGCAATCTCTAATCTATACGTATTTGGTCGTTATCGAATGGCCTGACTCTGAATGGTCGGAGCTTCTGTTCTTGGGTAGTCTTGGGCTGGTGCGTAGGGTTTGAAGTGTTGCAACATTGTCTGTTGTGATTGAGGATGAAGCCGTCAGTCAGCTTAATTTTCGTCAACATGTGAACGGTAAGCTCAAGATATGCTATTACAAGCTTAGATCGCTTTACCAGTCAAAACTATATTGCCTTTCATGTGAAGTGATCAATCGTTAGTACTACGATCCTATCTAATATTGAATATTGTGCGGCGGTATATTACGGTTTTCTCACGCAGGAATATAAGCGCAGACTCCAGCTTTTGCTGAATTCGTGTCTATGTTTTTCTTTTGATCTGCGCAGGTACGACCACGTTAACACAAATATTAAATTTTAACAAATCGAAAATTAGCTGCCTCAAGTTCTAAATTATTTTATTTTCCAAGATTTTTAATTTGTACCTACTATATTTTATCAGAACACTGTGTATCGATAAACGAATGGATGATTTGATTGGATGTTAGATAGTATACAAAAATGTTTTCTATGATAGAACTAGGCAAGTCTAATACCATGGGAGGGTTGATACATGCTCAAATTTAGTTTCAAATGTTCGAAAATACATAAATAATGTCCATTTTATTTTGTTTTTTTATTTTTAAACTTATATTACCATCTTGTATTGATATATATGATATTATGTGGAAAAATAATATTAAAAACTTTTTTTAACAGATTTTACTGTAATAATTAGAATATCTTCTACTCGCATTAGAAAATAATAGTTTTTGATATTTTAGGTTTCCAATAGAATATTAACTAACTTTATGATTTTTTTTTTTTAATTTTATTAAGATTCGCTAATCCAAAACTTAAATAATCTTCATCAACAAAATTTTTTCAGTATTAAATCTTCCGTAAATTTAGGGACGGTACAAAACGTTAAGTTGATACCTTGCGCTATTGCATCATAAATTTGGTGACTTTCCAAATTGTACTAATTTAATTTTGTCAAGATGTTTATAAGTATTACATAATTAAACATCCGTAGTCTCCCCTATATAATTTTATACTCACTTGTTCAATTGATTCGGCAATAAATACTATATATACGCAGTTCGACATGAAGTACGTAAAAATTAAAGCTGCATCCACAATTATCCTAAAAGAACATTAGTATTAATAAAGCAATAGTTAAAAATTACAATTTTTGTATTTATTAAAAATAACTAAAAGAACTTATTGATAATTCATTATAATTGCGATTTTCCCCTCTTCGATGCATTTATTTCATTACACTCAGCTATAATTTTTGGTGATCACTTATCTTCATCATTTTTTATATCATGTTGGAACCATGTTGCTACGTTTCTATTTTTTCTTTCGTGTTCTTGTTTAAAACAATTGCTCTTGTTTTTAACCCATAACTTTCTTTTGTTTTTTAATATGTATATCTAACTTTCTCGTGTATTGTTCAATTTGCTTCAGTTTTGATCTTTCATCACATCTTCTAACTATTTGTTCTTCTTATATTTGTAAGTTCTAAAACCTTCTATACATTTGTCTTTTCTTCTTCTTATTACTTTTGTACATAGGCTTTACCCCTGTTTTTCTTTATGCCTTTCTTCTATATTAATATCCTTCATGGGATGTCTATTGATGATGAGACCTAGATAGACATCCATCTTGTCGACGTGATCGCTCCACTCCTTTCTTCTTCTCTTGACAAACTTAATGACTTCCACTATATCGTATTCTCTCTTATTTCGACATTTCTTACAAGGTCCATTCTAGTCTTACCAAAGTATCATTCACAATGTGAACATTTCGGTTGTTCGTAGGAGCTGGTTGGTTCTACTCATTTCAGAACGTAAACACTAGTCTGACTACACTTTTGTAAATCCGTACTTTGTTTTTAATTAGCATATATATTTGGTTTTCCACACTATATCTCTAAGGCATTCTGACACTCTTGTTCTATTTTTCTATTGCTGTCTCACTTCCATAGCAGATTCCTATCGCTTATTATGCGATATAAGATATTTGAAGTGCATTATTATCCGTTCTATCATTTTTCCCTCTATCTCTAGTTTGCAGCGCAGTGGGTCAAGGACTTGATTTTTTTCCATATCAACGCAATCATATTGTATTTAGTGCGTATTAGTCGCTGTAGGTTATCTTCGGTGTTTGCTATGATTACTATATCGTCTGCGTAACAAATGACACCTACTTCTTTATTTCTTAAATGATATTCCCAGATCGATTGCAATTTTTCCGTTATTTTGTCTGTTATTGCATTGAACAACAAGGAGCTTAAAGAATTACCTTGCGTTACTCCTTTCTGTGCTTCTATTAATTGTATTTGTTGCATTTGTTCTTACTCTTGTTTTAGTGTTAGTGTTAATATCTTCTATCATACGAATTATGTCGGGTGGTTTTTTTTTCTATACTTAGAGAAAATACATAAACAATTATAAATAATTATAAACTTTTTAGGTTTCTTGTATCTTAATATACCTTTTTTGCGTTTTTGTTTAGTTCTATCTTCTCTTTGTATTTTTTCTCAAGTAATGTTGTAGAACAGTAACTAGAAACATTTTTTTCATTTTGTGCCAAGTATGGTTAATTTATGCAAGAATTGTTCAAAATTTGATAAGCTAAATATTAAATTTATTTTAAATTTACATAATATTAAAGAACTACTTTTTGTTACAATAAATTGCTAATTTCCTACTTTTAATACTATAAGTAGACCTAACAGTTTATACATATGTATAACTAGTACTTAAATGCAATTGATGCAGCATAATGCTAGAGTAATGACCAATATAAGGTAAAAAGTAGTAAAAAAAGTTTGATTAAATTTCTTTGAATTATTTAATTGTATAAACCTAATTAAATCTGAGATGGAATATGTATTTCCTTGTATGTTGACTATACCTTGATACATATCATAAACATACATAATATATACGAGGTTTGATCAAAACAAAATGATAATAACAATCAGTGCTTATCAATATTTATTGATCAATGTCAATCTTGCTTCCTTTAAAGTAGTCTCCGGCAAATATAATATACTATTGCCAAGGTTTTTTCTATTGTTCAAAACTCCTCGTGAAGTTAGTTTTTGATATATTTAGCTCTTCCTCCGATTAGCAAGTCACAAGAAGCTAAATCAGGTGAATACGAAAATTGTTGCAACACTGCGGTTATGTTTTTGACAAAAAATTACAGAATAAGCAGTAAAGCGTAAACTGATACATTATTATGATGCAAAATCCAAAAGTTGTTGGCCCATAATTCTGGCCTCTTGCGAAGGTTATTTACATGCAATCAACGAAGAAGTCCAGATCCTGTGGCAGCTTCTACTGTAGAGATTGAACCTTTGTTTTAACGTCGTAGTAATACCACCGGTCATTAGCCTAGTTTGTTAGCTAAATAACTGCTGACACTAAAGTACTCGGTTCGAATCTGGGAAGAATCTAAAATTTCTTATGATCGTCTCCGTGCTTCGGAGTGCATGTAAAGCCGTCGGTCCCTCTGTGTTGATGACTTGCCTAGCAAGCTATCTTGGATGTAAAACAATAAATATGCTCATAGCACTAATAATAACTTCGGAACATCACTGAGGTTGCTGTTAAGAAAAAACAGGTTGCAGACCTAATTAAAGAAGAAGAAGAAAAAATCATACCCCATGTTTCGTCACCTATTCTGATGCATTGAAATAAGTTTAGATCAGTAGCAACACAATCAATGATTCCTTACAGAGATTTTTACGATGCTCATTTTGTCGATGGTTTCACAATTTTGGAACAAACTTGACTGCCACTTGCCGCGAGCTCTACAAGTGAGTTTTCATCGTTGATTGATGTGCTTGGGAGTTCAAATCTGGCATCATCTTTCATGTCTTCATGACCCTCTATAAATCGTTTGTACTACTGATAAATTCTTTTTTTTTACATGTAGACTCTTTGTCGAAGGTTGTCTGCACTTAATCTCTTCACTGCACTTAATTTTATTTTTAAAGCAATTTGTATAGATCATTTTTGAAAACAAAATATCGCAGAGTATCACAGTTGGTATTAGTTTTGACTGTTAAACACAAACTATGCATTGAAGAGTATTTAAATTTTATACGCACGTTGCTGATATGGTAGTTGCCAACCTCAGAAAAAAAAATTACTCAATTGGTAATATGCGACCTACGAAATTCCAAAATTGTCGTTTCATTTTGATTAAACCTCGTATTCTTATAGAACAACAATAATCATACTTTTTAAGTATACTTACTAATTAAGATACTTAATTAATAATTAAGATTATTATTAATATTACTAATATCATTTTATCTTTAATTATTATGCAATATGCTATAATATTTTTAATATACCGGAAATATTACAATATACTACATAGCATCTTCGGATCTCGAAAAGTAGAATGAACTTTTACTTTGTCTTTATACGTTAATAGTACTAAACTCCACCTAGTCAGGTGTAATTAGTAATTATCTGTTACATAAGTGACTATACCTCAATACAATATTAATTGGTATAATCGCTAATACTTTAGTAACCTACTTTATTGTGCTACGGACTATTAAATTTTTAATAGATTATTGAAAGTTTTTACTTAAATACCAATAGCAAATTAGTAAATATCTGATGCAAGTATTCAAAAGCATTACAATGTGATAACTAGTGTAAATAAAAAATTATAACTTACCTAACCACACCAGACATTTTTCTAAATTTCTTCGGTCCATATTCAAAAGCGGCTTCACAAGTTTCAGAGAATCCCAATGATGGAACTTTCATTCGCTCACACAACTGGTGAGATACCTTGACCTAAAATCATTATAATTGACATTGTAGTTTTTTTATATGATGGAAAATTAGCATATAAACTAAATAAATAGTGGGTATATTGTTTCATTGAGACTGAAAGCTAATCTTTCGACAATAAAATTTTGCATAATATGCATAATATGCAAAATTTCTTATTAATCTAAATAACGCATGCTATTTTGTCTGCAAGCAGCCAAAAATCCAAAAAATAATTACAGAATTCTAATGTAGTCTAGGAACTTCTTCATCAATTGTAGTAAAAACCACAAAATTTAAATTATCATTTGAAATGTTGTTGCCTGAGGACAAGAACTAAGAAATATCCATTCGTAGTTTGCCCAAAAAGTGGGAAAACCAGATTAAACGAGTATTTAGTCAAATTTAAGTATCGCCAGTTAGATAGAATGTAAAAAGTTTAAAGGTATATTCTTTGCAGATTACTTTTGATTGTTCAAAACATTGACGTAGTTTGGTTCACCAATCAAAATTCGTCTCTAATTCGGTCTTATGAGAACCTTGTGATTATAGATATCTTCTTGTTAACGGGGGATGGTTTTATGTAAAAATAAACAATGGATTATAAAAACTGCTACAATTTTCAGAATTATATTCCGGTGATACTTACCAGGATATGAACACAGTATGCGCAAATCATCCCGACGACAACTGTTCCTACAGCACTGAATATTAAGCCTCCATTTTTAAATGCATTTGGCATTGCCAAAATTCCAGTTCCTAGTGAACTTTTGAGTAAATGTGTTATGGAACCAGTGACACTAAAAAGTTTATACGTGAGTAAATTATAATTTGTTATGTAAAACAAACAAGAACTTACGTATTGGCATGTTCGGTAGACCTATTCTCAAATGGCTTATAATCGCCATTTTTATTTATTGATTCCTTATTTTCTACAACACCTGCTGTTATGTCATGATTGGTCAACTTGGTTCTAGAAAAATATTAATATCATAATTAATACAAAATACTTGATGTTGATGAGTAAATACTTGACAAGCAAATACTGTAATCACATCATTCAAATTCTAGAGTTCGTGGTATTGTTTAAGTACATTTTGGTATTTGGAAACAACACACGAAATAAAATATGGATTGTTTTTCTTTCACCTTGATGTATCAATTGGCCAAACTTATGTAAATATAGAATTCTTAATCCAAAGCGTGAACAAAGCATGGCGAAGACCGTACGAAGATATTATGTAAAGTCCACGATTCGAATCCAGACTCAATTAGCGTACACACCATCCACTACTGTGGTTAATTAATGGATTCTGATTATAGTAAAAGTATTTAACTATAATAGGGAGTTGTGGAAAATTAAAATGTGCGTTTTGCTGCTAGTATTTTTGTAATATAATAATTTTCATAATTAACATAATTTTCAATATGGGAAGTTAACGGAACAATGCACAGAATTTTAAATAATAAATAAGGCAAAAATCAGGCACGCGTGTTAAAATATATAGAACAATAGCTATTCCAAAACTAACACATGGAAATGAGATGTAGGTACTCACATACAAAGATTTAAGTAAAATATAAGACAGTGAAATGAGATTCTTGCGAGCTATCAAGGACTGTATGAAAAGATAGACTTAGATATGAAGGCAAATTACAAATAATGAAAGATGGAACGATCACCTGGAACAAATTACACGGGAGAGGCTGCCGAAGATGCAAACCACCGGATAGATGTCGGAAGAAATAACAGAGCCTAAACCATGGAACCAAAAAAAAAGGAAATCAGCAGAATTATTTAAAGAATTTCACCAAAATATTATACCTACATGTTTTAAAAGTTATTATGGTTTTAATTATAATAAAATCACTTATGATATGCAATAAGCTTTAATTTTATACATAGTACATATTATAGTACTATAAATAGTATATTTATTTATAAATATTTGCTAAATTTAACTAATTCATAAAATAAAAATTAATTATCACGAATTTGCTGTATAAATTTTAATCCATTTCAATGTTTATTTTCTTGAGAATTTTTTTAGTCTTTAAAAGCAAAACTGTAGAAATAATATTGTAGTTTCACTACTAATAACCCAAAAAGTGTATGTGAAATATTAAAAAAGAAATTAATATATCAAAATTTATAAAAGCAGTGTCGATGCTTGGTCGCGCCAACTACACTGCTGTGATCTAAAGCCCAAGTTTGATCTAAAGGCTATGCATCTGGAAAGATTAGAACCGTACCAGAATATTATGTAAATGCTCGCAGAATCATTACTGCCAAGCGTAAAATTACTTGGTGCATTAATGGTAAAAAACAGAACGCAAGTTCTAAAAATAAGTTAAAGAAGAAAAAAAATTATAAGAAGCAGACAAGAAAATGTAAGAAAAGCACCACAGCCGGTGATTTTTCTGGTTAGATTTTTCATCATTTAAAATAAAAACCAGAGCAACAGAGTTAATTAATATCTTTTAAAAAGCAAACTGATTTTTCTAATCAAAAAAATAACAATCATCTTACTGCATGAGGTCAAAACACAAGCAGAGTTTTGAATGATGAAAATTAATAAACATCTTGTTTAAAATTTTAGATAATTTATGAATGTCTTCTGGATCGATTTATAGAAGCTCAACACCATGACTGACACCAATCAAAACTCATAACCATGTAAAAATCAAACTATCTCCTTTAGTTTTGCTTTAAACAGAAAAAGTCGAGAGAAAATTAAAGGAAAAGGATTAATGATAAAAGTTTCCGTTTTACAAAAATATCTAATCCCCAAGTAGTTTTTTTTCTATATTTTTATCGGATGCCAAAAAAAGACATTAGCACTATTTGCATATATTATAGTTACGATATATTTTTAAGGAATTTTGATTAGTCCAAAGTTTTAAACTTATCACAAATAAAATATACTGTAGGTAAGTATAATTAACCGACAATTAGCATTTTAGTTCTAAAAAGTGTGTATGTTTGTTTGGGTTTTATAAAATATTGATATACTTTTAAAACAGTTTAAATTATCTTATAGGTACTAATCTATAATTTGTAAACATAATACAATAAATAATATACATATAAAATTACACATTTATTAGTATCTTCACCATCCGATAAAAACATATTTTTTGTTTTAAAAAAAATTACAAATCTACACGTGTGTGTCACTTCAGAAAATTTTATGTTGCACCACTTTAATTATTATCAGTTAGTGAGCCAATTGTGTAAATGTAAATTGTGTATTGTGTACGTAATTTATAAATAATTTCAGCCAAGAAAGGAAATTTGGGATTTGATAGGAATACGTTAGAGGTAAATAAATTCACCAGCGATGTTATCGCCATAATCGTTAAAAGAAAATATTAAAAACAATAGATTACATAGCTTGCTATTGTTTGATATAAAACTGGTATCAATCATATATTGATATGATTTCGTTAATAACATGAAAAAATTTTAAAATTAGTTATTGTTAGAAGTTATAATTTCCGTTCTAAAATACAATGTCCTTTAAATACCCAATGACCTAAGACCACGCTTACTGAAAAATATTAGTTTATTTATTTATATTTATCATTCCATACTATGTATGTGCATTTTGATATTTACATAAAAATTAAGCATATTGTTGTAAATTAAGGTTAAATATTTTTAGAAGTTATATCAATTTCTAGTGCTAATTAAATTCCACCACACAACATTAACTTGAATTGTTTATCAACATAACAATGCAATTTTGTATACTTAATAAAATAAATCAAATTTCTCCGCGAAATGTTAAACATTTTTTAACTATACCTATTAAAATTTGAAATAGTGTATTTGCAAATATGTCTAAATTAATAAGCCAAATTGTATTTGTAATAATGAGTATTTTTTTAAAATGATAATATTTCTAATGAAGAGTTTATAATAAACTAAAACCTTTTTTTTCCATTATAAATAAACAGAATTAAAAAACTTTTTAGTTTTCATGAAAAATATAAAAAAAACGAATTTCAAAATCAAGATATTCTATTATGTTTATGTAGATTAGGTACATTTCATAATCAATAATTAAGATAACTTTAAAACCGCTCGAATAATTACAATGAAAACCTCTTATAGATTTTTATCCAGCAAGTTCTAATTGTTATTACAATTATTAAAGTTTAAAATATATTATTATTAAATTTAAATTAATATTTAAGAAAATCCAAAAAAATTACAATTTAGTAGTTTTATTCTATAGTACTTACGTTGAACTAAAGTTGTCGAGCGTAATTGTAGAAGGATAATTCTTATGGTTCTCCTCGTTCATTTTAGTACCTGAAAATTAAATAAAATACTTTTTTATTTTAAATTATTTATTTATTTCTTATTTTAATTTAATTAATATCAACTATACAATGCTTACTTGAGAGTTATTAAAAAATAATAAATAATATCGTACTATAAATTTTTCAGCACCACGATTTAGTTTTATTCTTTTTATAAATATAAATTTATTTGCAATTTCCATTAAATTAAAATGTAGTTTTGTATTTGTTTTGTATTAAAAATATTGTAAAGCAATGTTTTAATGAGAGAACACACTTTTACAAACTAAATAATCGATTTCACCTGACTTACTATATAATAGTATATAAGTGGGGGGCAATTTAAGATGCAGTGTCAGCAATCATTCAATAAACTCATTCTGATACTCTATCAATGATAAAGAAGTCATTGTAACAGATTAAATAAACTGCTATAGTTGCACATTATACTGAAGATGATGTTTGCTTAATATGCGAATATTCAGCATCCTAAACAATATATTATTATTATATCATCCTTTGCCAATTATAAAATATTATACTTAAAATACTAATATTTTACTTTTATATTTTTTCAAGTTTTAAAAGTTTTAAAAAGTTTTAAAAACAAATAATACCCATTTTAGAACAAATCTAATATATAAAATTATTAAAACAATATTATTTCTTCAAGCAAATTTTGAAATATGTCGAAAACAAACAGGATACAAAACTAAGAGATGCTCAAACGATTTAGATCACTTTGGATGCCAAATTCAAGATGAGGTTTAATAACAATAATAAATTCGACTCAAGCACTAAATTGGGTCAATAATAATACTTCGGGTACTTGTGGAGTAAAATATTGTCATGTTACAAATGATTTGGACTCCCTGTACTCTTTTAGTAATAAAATTTTGTAAATTGTATTTTAATTTAGTAATTTTGAAAAAGTACAAGGTTGGGAAGCAAAATGTTAAGAGAAGGGCTTTTTTGTCCAACTGTGACCGACAGCGGATGTGAAAATTTAAATTCCCGCTGAGTTGTGATATTTTCATGCAAATTTTCGATATTGCTTATTTTTAAAGTTTAAATTTATTTGTAGTTATTTAATTATTTTGCTGCCGAACGGAAATAATAAGTTTGATTATTTTGGAGGAAATGTAATTGAAAATATATATAATTGATTTGGATTTCCAAAGTTGGTTTTATTTGGAAATATTTGAATAAATTAAATTAAAAATTTGTAAGATCAATGTGTGCATTGGCAGATATCCCGTTTGGCTGATAATTGAAAATCGTAAGTTGATACTGGAAGCGAAGTTTAATTTTTGAATTTAAAATAATTGCAATTGAAATTTTAAAATGGAAAAGAAATTTATTGATATAGGAATTAATTACTTTTTTTTAAGAACCCTCGACCCTAAAATTTGTTCCAACTGCTCCCGCACATCAGGGCTACTCCGAGTAAACAAGTGTAATTTTTTACAAAACTATCATTTCAATTTATTCAAATAGCACTTATTCACATGCAATTCTTTCAATTACAGCATTGCCCAGGTAACTTTGTAGTTTTTTTATAGATTTATCAATATGAATGGACAATGCCCACCCACAGGTGGCGTCACTAAAGTAGTTTGTGCCGCTCGTCATCCTTATACTTCTGAAGCAATTATTAAAATATAATATTATGACTCATTATGGATTAATCTTAATTGTATTTAATTTTTATTTAATACACTAGTTTCGATTGGTGCAAGTCTTCTTCATTCATTATTAAAACAATTTTACTAATTCTAAAGTAATTTATAGCAAACTAACATTATTTATTGCTTAGTGTAAGAATGAATGATCTTTACTATAGAGTTAGTATTATACCGGGTGTTCATTTTAAAATTTCCAGCAATTAATATCTCAAAGACCAAAAGTCAGATGAAAAAATGCTTCGGACAAAAGTTGTATGATAGCGAGGGGGAAAGAATATGGCATAATTGTTTTTTAATTTATTGACCTTTTCAAGGTCATTTGAAGGTCAACTTTGTTTTTTTAAATAACACTTTATATTTTTTTAGCAGATTCATATTCCAGGAAATGCACCATCTAACAAGTTTCGAACAGGTATAGTATAGTAAGGAGGTGCTCCATCTTGTTGAAAATGCAAAACATTTTCATCGAGCTCCAGGTGTCCTTCTTCGTCGCTTTGATTCTCTAACGCATCAACTATTAAGGGATGGATTGCATCTTCAAGCATTTCGAGATATTTTTGGCCTGTTAAATTTAGTATACCGGTCCACACATTTACCTTCTGGGGCCACTGTGTATGTTCATCAATAAACACATCAGGATTTTTATTGCACCAATATCAACAGTTGTGTTTGTTGACAAATCCATTTAAAAAAAAGGTTGACTCATCCGAAAAACAAGTGGATTTCAATAAATGTACATGTGTGGTTTATAATTCAAGCATTTTTTCACTAAATTTCACTCGTCTGTCTGGATCATCCTCGGTCAAAGTTTGATGAATCTGCATTTTATATAGGTGAAATTTATGTAATTTTAGCGCCTTATGAACAGTACCCTCTGATAGACCACTCATAGCAGAAACTTCACGCACCGATCTATTAGGATTTGAAGCATAATGGCCTATAACTTCAATTTGAGCTAAGTTATCCAATATTCTAGAATTCTCGCGTGTTTTATTTTTGACGGATCCTGTTTCCCAAAATTTTAAAACAAGGTCTATAACATACATATGAGAGGCATTTCGACCAGGCTGTCTCACGCTATAAGATTCTGCAGTTCTTGCAGCATTTTAATTTTGAGCTTTGTACAAGAAAATTAATTCTATTCTTTCTTCTACAGTATAAACCTTTGTAATGATCCGATTTCAAACTTTCGTCACATCTAAAGTTAATGGAGAAAATAAAAACTCACTGAAAATCACAAAACTAACAATACTTGAAGAAATTAATGTCAATTCAATTGTTTGTGTTTTATATGACAGTGTTTGTTTTGATCGCCCTAAAATTAATAAGTTGAATAATAACAAAAGCAATACCAGCTTTCTAATTTTTAAAAAATTAAATTTCGATTATAATCAGCTGTAGTTTATTTAAATGTAATAGTTAAGATTATTAACATGTGATGTTATGAATTAAATTTAATTTCAATTTCATGTAACCTGTAAAAATTAATTTTATAAAAAAAAAGTTTATTTAAATGTTTTTATTTTGTTTCAATGCATTTTACTCAAAAAGTCTACGTCTAATAAAAAAATTTTTTAAACGAAAGTTGTTTATTTATTCATGCTATATATGAATCTGCTAAAAAAATATAAGGTGCTATTTAAAAAATCAAAGTTGACTTTTAAATGACCTTGAAAAGGTCAATAAATTAAAAAAACAATTAGGCCATATTCTTTCGTCCTTGCTATCATACAACTTTTATCGGAAAATTTTTTATCTGACTTTTGGTCTTTGAGATATTAATTGCTGAAAGTTTTAAAATGAACACCCAGTATAATACTATACATAATACATAATAAGTAGGTACTTTTTTTAACTTCAATATTACTTGAAATTATAATAATTTTACTGTAATAAAAACACTTTCGGATAAGATTAAGCTTTATCGGGTCATGATTTTTAGATTGAGAGCATTGTCATATCACTAATAATTAAAACCTCTCATCTTAGTGTTTTTATTTATTTTTTTTATACTTATATAATAATAAGTGTAAATCTTAAAAATTTATTTTGAAATGCTTATTAAAATTTAAAAAAATTAAAAGTTTTTGTTACTTTGTTTGAGCCACTTTTGCATGTTCCTAGGTTGTTCTGACGTATTTAAACTTCTTAAACTAATTTTTTACTAATCATTTGATAAGAAAGAGCAAAATACTCTGTAGCACTATTTAGTTTTATTTTATTGTTATTATTTCATTAAAATTAAAATTTTTTATTTATTTTCTATATTTGAAGTTCAGCTCTAAACAATTCACAAAAATATTATATTTCAAAAAGTATTTAACATAATATTATAATATATAACATGGGTTTAGTGAAAATTTTCTCTAGCTGAAATGTTCCCATATAGGGACTCTACAATAGACATACACCACAAGTGACCCAATTGTGCATTGGGTAGCACTGAATTTTTAGAAAATACGACAAAATCAAAAAAGTTAAATTTTGTGTAATCCACAACAGGGTACCTACTGTTTATAATTTTTTTTTTTATGAATTATTATTTTCTAGTAAAAATTAGTATAATCAAATCCCAAGCAAAAGTCCACCGATTGGCGCTTGCTTTTTTCTTGTAAATACAAGAATACGAATATACAACAAATTTCTTGTACATATTTAATTGTTAATCTCAACTAGAGCCATAGCTACTAAAATATAAATAGAAATATATTTGTAATTAGAATGATTTGTAGAAGTACCTAATACTTTAAATAATATAAGTATTAATGTAATACTTCAATTTGAATTCTTGTTTATTGAAATAATTTTACAATAAGCTCATTTTGCAGTAAAACAGCAATTTTTTTTTTTTCTAAAGTAAAACAGAAAATGTTATACCATTTTGTAAACTACATTAGATGAGAAATTTTTTAAAGTAACTTTCCAGGTTAGTGCTTGTTCACAATGTACATAAAACATAAGATGTGCATAAGGATAACATAAGCATAAAACATAATTTTGACATAAGCCGCAAAAGTGTTCACAATAAACATAAGAAATATATGAAACTGCGCATGCGTATAACAAAAAAATAAACTAAATAAACAAATAAACTTTCAAACCTTTTTCAAGCTTTATAACAAAGGTTAAACTTTACGTCTTATGTTTGTGTTATGTTTGTCTTATGTCTTACGTACATTGTGAACAAGCACTTACTTAGTGTGAAATATTTTTTATACAGTATGAACAGGGCCGGCGTTAGGCACTAGGCAAACTAGGCGACTGCCTAGGGCACAAACGATAAAGGGTCGCAAACCAAATCGAAGTGCAAAAATTAATTGCAGTGTGCAATGTAAAATTAAATACTAATAGTAAAACATAATAAAAAGCAAAAATTTTTTGCTTCGAACATGTGCTAATAAATTTGTCTCTCGCGAAAAAATAATTCTCGGCATTGTAAGCGATTTTAATGTTTTAAATACATGATCCCCTTGCTTGTTAAAGTAATTTGCAATATTTGATAGCGTGGCGCGTCGCGTCTGACAGACGCGCGAGTACCGGAATATACTGTAATGAATGGTATTTGATTAATTTTTATAATTAACTAAACCCTTTACTAAACTTTCTTAGTTACCTCGGGTAGCTCTTAATGCGGTGGAACAATCTGACCTTAGCAGCGAATTCTAGTGACGATTTCGTCTTCGTTGCTAGAACTTATAATTTTAACTTATCAAATCCAGTGCGGAATCTTCTCGACCATATTCCGCTCTTACAAATTACAATTTTAAATTTCTTTCCAAATATTATAATTTACCCAATTAATGTCAACTTTTAAAATTAATTGTTTTGCAATTAAATAAAAGTCGCTCAACCAAATTTATCAAATTTAATTAAAAAAAAAAGGAAGAATCCTCAACGCTAAATTTGAAAGAACTTTTAACAACTTATGCGGCAAAAAAAGCTAGAAAAGTTAAAATTAAATTAAAATTTGATTAATTTTTTTAATAAAAATATGTAAATGTCAGTATTTCTTTAAATAAAAAATATATTTTTCAAATATTTTTTAAACTTACTTCCCAGCTCAGTACTGCTATATAAATGGGGGGAGAGGCGCACTGAAAAAGTTTTGCCTACGGCATAAAATATCCGACTCTGAGTATGAAGAGATGAAGTCAGCGAATAAAAAAGATTTTACTTATGAGTCGGGAAAAAAAATTTTTTTTTCTAAAAGTGTACCATTATTACTTTTATTTTAATCTGTAGTCAATAGCATGGCTATTCAGAGTGCGTAACCAAAATTATAATTTTAAAATATGGAATTTCGTACCTGTGGCACTCGAAAAACTGATTTAAAGTGTCGATTTTCACTAAATTTATAAAAGTGCTAATATTTAAGTTATAATAACTAAGGTCATATATTGATATACTAATCAGTCATGAGCTGGCCTATCAGCCCTCCAAGGGAAAACGATCAAAACAGGAAGAAACTAATGAAACATAATTATTGATTTCTATCAAATATATTATTTTATGTATTGTTTATTTTGTGAGTCTTGATAAAGAAAATTAATTTAAAAAATTAATTAATAAATTAAATTAATCTAAGAACCTTCAGTACCTAGTAAAGCGTTTCAAAGATCTTGAAGCTTAGTGTATTAAATTTTCTAACCTGAAAGTATGCATGCCTAGCCATCTACATCCACTAAAGGGAAAAACGCTTTTCACAATTTCCCACATTGTGGGAAATGACTTTTCTTTCTAGGTAAAAAATTCTGTTGTCCATAATGAAAACTTATTAACTCCATATTTCTCAAAACTGAGTTATTAGTACAATTAAAACATATTATTCATTATAATATTATCACAATGCTGTAAATTAAATGCCAAGAGTTTAAAAAGGTACAAATAACATAAACAATGCCTAATGCGTATTTTATTTTATGATTAGGTATATTAGTGTAATTTTGATTTCATTTTACTACAAACTATAAAAATGGATTAAGCACTGCGTTTTCCATAAACATAGCAGAATTATTACACTATTTCTTAATCTGAAATTATGGTTTTTATTTTGATTTAGATTTCTTCATATTTTTTGTTTTCTAGTAGTTTCTCTTATTTTTTTAAATTTTGAAATTTTACATACAAGCGTATCAACTAGCTATATGAACCGGTTTTAACTCGAAAACTGTTTTTTGGAAGTACCTACCCACTTCAAATCATTTTAATATACTTTCATTAATTTATCTTATCAAGTCAAACTCGAAATTCTTTAATATGACAAATTCGTTATTATTAATTTAGATTACCTTAAAGAGGTTTACGTTTGTTAGGTTTTGGGTTCTTGGAAAGCGGCCCGTCATATAACGGCCGTCATATAGCAGTAAGTGACATCACAGAAATTGATTTCATGAATATAATAAGCAGTGGCGCCATTAAATATATCTATCTGATTTTAAAAACTAGTTTCTCAACTGGCGACCCGCTAAGTCTTGAAAGATTTCCGCGAAGGGAAACCATAACTTCACTACTGATATTATTAAAAATTTAATAATTTATATTGGTTGAGAAATTATTTATAAAATAAAAGATAGATTTTATAAAATAAAATAAGGAAATAGAAAAGCAGTTATATCAAGTATGAGCTTACTATTTTGGAAATCAATGGAGCAAAGAATACCCAACGATTAAGACGTTGAAAATTCTAAAGGTAAATTTTTTTTAATTGAATTTTTCTCGGAAAATATAGGTTTAAAAACATATAAAACTCAAGACAAGTGGTCCCTAATTGATAACATAATTTTCCCCCATTGTCTATACGATCCAAAGGTTGGGAACCACTGTATCTAAACAAACTTATTTTTCGATAATAATTCGAGTTCCTTGGGAAAACACCAGTACGAAGGACATACTATGTAGTATTTCCAAGTGCAATTGTCAACTTGAACCACTTCTAACTTTATAGAAATTATTTGGTAGATCAATTGTTTGAAAACAATATTAGAAGACGATCGATTATGGTCTATTCCAATAAAGCACTATGAAAAACATTAAAAATATTAAACATTTTTTTCTAAGTGGACTTAGCAACTTTGAAAACTAGTCTACTTAATTCTGGTATTCTCATCAAACTTTGAATAAAAAAACATGTATTGTGAAAGAAGTATCTATCTTCGATAGATCACACGACAGACCCCACTTTATTACTTTTTCAGTAATAAATTAACAATTCTATTTCTACATGGCAGGTGCTCTAATCGTTAGTTACAATTAACTAATAAATATTGAAAATGACAAAAAAAAATTAATTTAATAACTAATAAAAAACAAAAACAAACCCCATATACGCACGTGGAAAGTTCAAATGACTAAAAAGAATAAGATGAATTAATCTAAAATGTGTAACTTTTTTATTATTATTACCATAAATTCTGTAATAATTACGTCGATATTTCGTGAAATTTACTTTTTTTTTGTACACCTAAAGTTTGGCTACAAAAACTTTGTAAGCTGTTTCCCACTGTATCACTACAAATTTGATCAAACCGCTATATATGGAAAATCGCTACAACTTCAATATGTATATTATGAAAACAACTTTTTATGACCTTATCCACAGAGTTAATTTCTACTTTCGGTGAAAAGTGGTATAAAATGGAATTATTTTAATTACAAATGAGGACACCAGACACTTTTGTTCACTCTCGATTGATAGTATCTATTTTTTGACTGTTACTTTTATTTAATTAAGAATTTGCCCTGAAGATAAAATTAAAAAAATTCCGAAACTAGTAAACATAATCATAACGCGCTATTATAATGGTATAATTTGTTTCTATTATTTCGCAAGTGTGTTCCACCAACCTTTCGGTTTTTTAAAAAATTACTATATACTAAAATTTATATTTGGAGTAAATTAATAATTGAAATTTTAATATATTATTTTTTCACTTCAAAATAGACCAATCTAGATTAACATCATAAAATTGATTTTACAAAACAATTGATTAATCTTATCTATGCTAGATAACAATCAATAAATCTCAGTACAAACAAGTTTTATTTAACTGAAATCATATTTTTACTTACTATTAGAAGTCATGAATTTAAAGTAACACTAGGTACTGCTAAAAAACCAAAAGTTGTATCGAAACTTGATTAAACAAATTATTTTAAGTAATTAGTTTATTCACAATCACAATTTTTATTTGTTCATTTAATTTTTATTTTAAACAATGGTTAAAATTTAAAATCAATTTAATTATTAAACTATTTTTTTAATTATTTAAGAATACAAATTAAAATGTTCGTAATTGTATTACGTTAACCAAATACATAGAGAAACTAGATGAGAATCTAATTAAATAAAATAATTAACTACTGGTATTTCATACAAATACCAAATAGTACAAAGCTAAACAAATAAACGTAATTATATTATCAACTATATATGAGGTATTAAATATTATTTATTATTACAAAAAGATACAAGTGAAATAAATTTTTGCTTAGAAACAAAGGTAAATTTAAAAATATTGTAACTCAAATGGTAACATTTCAATACTAGTGATTTTTAACCAAAAAGCGATTTAAAAATGTGTTTTTGACCTTGACAAATATTTCCACATCTACTGACTTTTCGCACCGTACTGTATTAACCAAAAAGAGGAAATGTAAACAAAATTAAAAATTTTGACACAACGTAAATACGCCAAATAAATTTTAGAACTTGCATTTTGCCTAAAAGTAGAAGAAAAAAAAGTTTTTATTTTCGTTATTTTGGAATTTAGTTTTCCTATGCACCAGAAGCCGGTTGAAAAAACTCGATATATTTATTTTATTGTAGACAGTGGTAGTAAATAATTATAAAAAAAAATTTTAATTTGAAAATATGTAATTATTTTATGGTAAACTATTTTATATTTTTATTTAAAAGTATGTCATAGCTTACATGAATAAAAAATGACATAAGTACCAGTTTGGCTTTTGTAAGCCGCTAAAATAAAATTGTTTCAATAATGTAAAATAAAATAAAAATTAATGATAAGTTGTTTAATTAATAAATGATAGTGATTAGATTGTGTAGAGCAGAAAATAAGATAAAAATAAATACAGTAGCCGTAAAGCTGAAAGTTAAAAAAGGAAGCAACTAAAATTTAAATTAATAAATTTAGTTTTAATATTATAATTATTAAAAGAAAGAGCAACTTAATTGCACTTTAGCAATTACATAGCAACAGGTAATCTCTTTGAACCGGTAAAAGCATTAAAGGTTTCAAAAATTTCCAGCATCCCCGATCTGTTACTTACGAAAACATCATTGCACAGCAACAGGGGGAAGGAAAGTTTCGAGGGGGGGGGTTAAAAAAATTACAAAATAAATAGCTAATTTATTAAACTACAAAAGAAATTTTTTTAAATTTAAATTTTGTTATATTAATTTTTGAAATGTAATGTTTGGAGAAAAGTGAGTAGAAGGGGTTTTCTTTGCGAAGATGGCGGAAACGACGGAGGCCTAGATTTTGCTTCGCTGATTTTTTGAGTATAATTTTGTGCAAGTATTTTTGCAATTAAGATTTAAATTTTGAGTATTGTTATTGGAAAATTTTGTTTGAAAGTATTTTGTCGAAAGTTACCGCAATAAAATAGAAATTTTGTGAAAAGATTGCTTTGATTTTATTAAAATATTTTTTTGAGCGATTTTTCTTATTTGAGTTTGATATTCAGAGAAAATTTCGATTTTTGTGAACTTTATTTAATAGTTGAAAATAATTTGTCAAAGGAACGCCAAATTTTGATTACAGGTTGACTTCTGGGGGGGCGTTATCGCCTGTCTGTACCATTTTAAAAGTTTTGTTTACGATATTTATAATAAATTTAAACTTATTCATATTTTAATTTTAAAATTTGAATAAAAATCACACACTAAATTCTTATTTTACCGATAGCGATAGTAAAATAATTTTGTCAAAACGAAGAACTAAATTAGATTATCTTAAGCAAATGTACACTTACATACAAATGTACAAAATATAAAACAATTTATGGGTTTACAATGCCCACTCTAATTTATTGCGGAAGTGTTATTTTAAGCTATGCTGCCCATGATGGTCATAAAATTTATGTTTCTTTTATAATTTTTGGTTCAAACAATTTATTGCAATTTAAAATTTTTACCATAATAGTAAGAATTTACCTATTTCATTTATTTCAATATAATTATTTTTCAAAAATTTTAAAATTAATTAATAGAAGTAATAACTAACAATTAATTAAGTGGTGACAGACTTTTACACAGTACTGTAAATATTTAGGGCATTTTTATATTCTTCATCTTCGGTTTTTATATTTTTGCAATTTAGTTATTTAGTAGTAGATGTATTCAATCCAGTGTCGCCAATCGCCGAATTATAATATCAATTTCCGATTTTTTAATTTAGGATTTAATTTATTAGAAATATCTCCTTAGTTTTAATTTTTATTTAAACACTTCAAGTTTAATGCTTTTGTTATAATTGTAAAAGTTGTTTTTGTTTTTTCTGGTTTTCTTACAATTGCAGTCAAACTATCAGTACTTTATTAATTGATAAATAATTTGGGGGGGGGGGAGTTGTAACCCCTAAAATCCTCCCCTTAAGTACGGCCCTGTACAGCAATATACTATACTATGTAAACAAACTGTCTGTGAAAATTTAATTGTTTTACATCAGCTTGTTTGAGTGCAATTACTTAAATACAACAATGCCCAAATATTATTTACTATACAACTTATCGATTTGTAAACAACGAGATTGTATTAAAATTACAGTGTGTAATATAATTTTAATAAATAAAAAAACTTTTAATAGAATATTATATTTATTTGTTTTAAATAATAATATAATATTGCAAATTAAATGGTAATTTTAAAAACGATAAAATACATAAACAGCCAGGCATGTCAATCAACAGGAAGAGGCACTCTTTTTACAAGGAGGCGCACTATTCTCATGATTGACAACAAAGCTTCTAATAATTATTTTTAAACTTATTATCTACTTTAATTTTGCTTTTTATCAATTTAGAATTAAATTTTGAATTTAAATAAAAATTAGAAATTACTCACTGAATAGAAACGTTCACTGTTGGCACTGAAGGCTGTTTGCGGTAATTATTTAGTCAAAACAGAAAAAATTCGATGTGGTGAATTATTCTTATTACATATTTTAGGCAAGACTAACTAATAAAATAAATTACTTTGGCCACATTTTATTCTTCAAGTGTAAATTTAATTTCCAAATCTTGATACGGTCTGGGAAGCATATCATAATCCTGCACTAAACGAATTAATTTTTGATGTACTTTGATCTTGGATAATTTTTATTCTAGCAAAAAATTAGTGTTGTCTCATTTGTTATTGTTTATTTAACAATTTATTTTATTCCGCATAAGTTTTTATTTAAATTTTTATTCATGTCACATTTTGCATCTTCGAAGCATAATATACTATTGTTTAAAAAATTCAGTGTGAAAAAAAAACAGAAATAAAAACTGTTGAACTTAAAATTAATTTATAACTACCTAGCTAGTTTTAATCATTATCGATTTTAAGTAAATTTAATTGAAACAAAAATTCGTGAATTTAGATGTAGAAAGTGGAAAATCAATATATTAAATTTTGTCAATCTGGCCCAGCTACAAAAATTAAGTTACTATAAATAGCTGTCTTTGCACAATTTGTTTCAAAATATATTTTTTATTGTGGTAAAAAAAATTATTTTAAATTTTAATTCGGTAGATTCGATAACTAATCAATTTAAACCAAAATTTTTTACTAAAGCTCGGAAGTTGACTCAAAAAATTAAAAAATCTTTTGATATATGTAATTACTAGTAAGGTATTTGCACTAATGGAAATTGTATGCAAAATTTGCGAAAATACGCTTCTTGGTATGTTTTACCATTTGACGGTTTTCTATTATTTTTTACGCAGTTCATTAATAAGTATTTAATTAATTTGATACCATGTGACGAATAATATTTATTCTTTGTTCTTAAAACCAATAATTTAATTTAACAAGCTGAATGCGCACCGAGCATACTAAGCATCTGCTTTTATTTTTTGTTTTGCTTTTGTATCTAAATCTGTGACGTGACATTAGATCAAAATGAATGATTGTCCAAAAAATAAAATAACATCAAATTTTTAATAGTAAATAAATCTGCATAATCTTATTTACGCAAATTTTGCAACAATTCCTTTTCTGTGGTTCTACCCCATTGCAAGTTTTTCAAAATCCTAGAATAAATATTTAAAAATTGATATTTTTGCAGAAGATACACTTGAAATTTTAATTTATTTCAGCACATTTTATAACATTTAAAATTGACCTAGTTCTGATACAAAATTTTAAAAATTTACAAGGTCGTGTAGGCTTTTACTACAATTTTTCAATTTAAGTTTGAAATAATTTAAATCCCAATTGATTGTAGAGATATACTTAAATTTTGTTAAAGTTAAATTTTTCAAATTCAGAAAACACTTCGTAACTTACCATGCGAATTGACTCTTGCGTGCACTAATACACTGATAAAACTAATACATTTAAGTCAAAATATATCCTATATGTGCCTTTATAGGTTTTACTGTGTGGCTTATTTAATATATAATTTTTTGAAGAGGCATTTAACTTTAAGTAGAATACAGTAGGAATACACTGCAAAATGCTCTTATTAACTTATTAAGCAAATTCAATTTAAAATCCACTCACGTATATCCAAAGATCTTTCAATGCAATTACTGTCTAAATTTAAAAGTCACAATATAAGTTATGTGATTTCTACATTAACAACAATTATATTGCATATAATATTCATTTAAATTTATATTAATTTATACAGTGATTTACTAATTTACAATGAACTTGATCTACTCTCCTTAAAGTTTAAAAATTACTTGTAGTTAATTACTTTACTGCGACACCCATACAAATATCTAAATATCATTAATCAAAAAAAATTTTAAATTATGCACATAAGTATTATTTGTTGAATGTACAGACAAGTAAAACTAACTAAATCGATCATATAAATATTTCTTATTGAATAATTCGACAATTCGAAAGGCTGCTGCAACGATTAACGTGACGAAACAAAGTAGAAAGGTAAACGATAATATTGATAAATAACAAATTTTAATATTTCATCATCAAACTTTTTAAATAATGAATTTGCAAATTCTTGTTTTAAGCATCAGGAGGACGGATGGATGAATCAAATAATCAAACCAGCTTGATTAGATGGGGGAGCAATGCACACCTTTTATTAGAATATTGATATTTGTTATTTATTTGTTAAAAATTTAGTATACACACGAATTTAGAAAATAAAAATTTGTAAAAAACTTTTGAGAATTTCTAAAAAATTCTTGGATTGACAAGAATCAAGATTGACAAGAAATATAATATCTCATAAATGGTAAAATAGCTATATGGAATGCCAACGGTTTGTGTCGGAGAGCATTTTGGAAACTCATTTTACTCTTAAAAGTCGTCTCAAAATTCCTAATTTTAATCTAGCACTAATCATCCTGATGGAAATGTTCATGGTGGAGCAGCAATAAACATAAGAAAAGCTTTAAACACTATAAAATAGAGAAATATCAGCATGATTACTTCCAAGCATCTAGCATAATTATTGAAGACCAACTAAAAAAAATAACAATTTCGGCAGTATACTGTCCACCCAAGCATAACTACAAGAAAGAGCATTATTAAAAATTCTTCCAAGCACTAGGAAACAAATTCATTTCGGGAGAACGATTTTAATGCAAAGCACCAATAATGAGGTTCAAGACAACCACAAAAGAGAAAGAACTACGTACAGCAATAAAAATAAATCATATGTCAAGTATAGCTGTATTCTTTTTACCTATTTTATTTCCATCTCAGTTGCACAACTGAGATAAAGTGAGCCGAGACGAACTGAGATTAACTGAGTCAAAGTGAGAAAAAGATAAGGTAAAAAGAATAACAAAAATTTACTACTAAGTGAATTTTGAATTTAATTATTTTAAAGTTTGGTAGTACTAACCAAATTGTTTTTTTTATTATTGTATAATGTCAACATAAACTTCAAAAAGACGAATTAAAAATTTAAGGTGCAGTAGATATTAAAAAGATTGCAATAAGTGACAAGTTTAATTCAAATCAACCAATCCGGGCAATTTCCCAATTTATCTCAGTTGTAACACTTCAACACAGCAAGATCAGTTTGGGTATGCACAGTTCGGCACGGCACAGTACTTATGTCAAAACGCTAAAAAAACACCCTTTGAACTGAGTAACTGAGTATCTCAGTACAATCTCACTTAAAATAGGTAAAAAGAATACAGCTTATATCGACAGGGTAACCGACATACTGTCGCAGGGACCTCACAAAAGTTCTAGATGTCATTGACTTTTGGGTCACAAAAAGAATAAATATTAAGAAATTTGAAATCGAGACATCATTGGACTTATCATCCGATCTTTTTCTTCTTCATGTGCTATATCCGGATTCCGGACGTTGGCGACTCTCTCCTATACGTATACGTATAGAAGTGTATACACTTTCACCCGTATTCATAAAAATTTCTTAAAGTGTCTCTCAGGAATGTTTTAGTTATAATACTGTTATAGGTTATGGGTTACAGCTGATTGGTTGTTTTAGGTTATAAACCGCTTATATCAGTCTTATAACAGTGTTTTAGCGCTATTAAACATTTATGAATAATGTTTTTTGACATTTTGCTTATAATAGCTTTATAAACCTGTTGTAACTTTTTATGAATACAGCTGTTTATCTCAAGAGATTGTGTACCAAGCAGATTATACCCCGGTGGTTTGCCTTCCGAGAGGAGACGGTCAGAATAAAGTTTTTACTGAGCCCGGAGTCGAACCAGGCATTCACTATTAGCAGCAACGCACTTAACCTCTTTAGCTGACGACCGTCTCTGTGTGATCATTCAATCATTTTGTTGACATTAGACTCTCAAATCATCTATAATAAGAAACAAGCCTCATTGTTTAGTAAGTATACAGATTGAGAAATTTTCAGAACAATACTGGACAAACAAATTCATTTGAACATCGATTTAAAATCGGAAGAAAATCTAGAAAAAGTAATTGAACATATAAGAAAATCTATTCAGAATACGGCTTGGTTGGTAAGTCCGGACTCCAATGTAACATTTATTAAGGAATCATCACCAATAATAATCAAGCAAAAGATTTCACAAAAGAGAAAAGCTCGCATACTGTGGAAACTGCAAGAACATCAGAAAACAAGAATAAATTTAATCGGAAAACTGCAGCACTTATAGAATTACTTCTTAACTTAAAAAATTAATCATTTAGTGAATAAATTGGTAAATTGTCACATACAGAAATAAATGACTACTAGCTATGGAAGGTTACAAAAAATATTAAGCGTCTTCAACAACAATCATATCAAATTTTTAGCATAAACCAAAAAATGCACAAACACTTTTTCGAAACTAAAATGTTTAAGATATCACAATATATAAATACACCGTATGTATATTATCGCAAACATTTTCACCATACTATGGCATCATCAGGCGATGAATTAGAAAGAGACACGAGAAAATTCCGTATTTATCGACCAAATTGCAAGAGAAAAGAGAGAGGGTAAGAGGGATGTAATTTTAAAAATAGTATAATTTGGTGTGAATTTACTAGAGGGTAGGGGTATATTTAATACAATAAGAGAAATAATGTAGGTAGATGTGAGATAGGTTAAAAGGGGGGGGAGAGGTATTATTTATTAAAAATATTTAGTAGAGGTGAGTTATTTAAATCAGATTGACTATTTAGTAATGAAGATGAATATTTTAATTTATTAATTTCAATAGCTTCCAAAAATTCTAGTTTTTTACTTTTTTGTGCAACGTACAAAATTTCGTATTCCCCTTGTTTATGGTTTGTGTCAAGTAGGTGTTTCGCGAAAGTCGATTTTCTATCTGCAAGTCTGTGGGATCGAGTGTGTTCATTAAATCGTGTTTTGAAAGATCTACCGGTATAACCAATGTATTGTTACGAAAGAACGTCTAATTATATTTGATGACTAATGTATGACGTCATGTATGATGAGTCAAACATGATGAGTCATATATGATGAGTCATGTGTGATGAGTCATACATGATAACATCATTAGTCATTCAAATAATGCTTCGAATTCAATCCAGAAACGCAGAGAAGTGAATAGAAATTCCTGGAGGGTTATATAATTTTCTGAAAGGCTACATTTAAGTATAAAGGCAGCGCGATTTCTAGTAACGAATCAATTCCAGTTCAAACGCGCAACAGTGGCGGTTTTAAAGAACAGGCAAGGTAGGCCCGGCCTAATCAAAATTTAATGTACATAAATAACATTTTCTTTATGTACAATATAATTAATATTTTAATATTATGGACAATTAATATTTGTTATTTTTCATTATTTGCACTTAAAATTGCAATAACAGCTGCAAAAATTAGCGTGTTTTATATTTTTATTTGTATCTGTTTCAAAGTATTATAGTGTAGGCACTGGCCTAGCTTGGTCCATATAGCGCAATGTAACAGTAGGACCATGACGCCAGATACAGCAATACTATAGCTTCAATAGTCAGCGCTTAGGCCCGTGCCTACCTACCACATAGCTTGCAGTTATATGATACCTCACCATAAACAGTTTTTCTTATCGGGCACATGCAAGCGGCATTTTAAAGCTGTTTAGATGATAAAAAGAATAAATAAATAATCTTTAATTAATTTATTAGATAAAAAGAATATTTATCTTAAATTAAATAAATTAATTAAATAACAAAAAAAGAAATTAAGCGGTATTTTGCACTTTGTAGTGTATTTTTATTATTACAAAATAGTTTAAGCGGTAGGTATTGCTATTGCGAAATCGCCTATCTTCACTTGAACTGTTATCAATAGAAAAAAACATTCTTGATGAATTATTAAAAACGGACACATTTCACGACAATGTTATAGACATATTTGCGAAGAGCAAAAATAAGAGAATCAATCATCGTTTATAAATACTATAACATAATGTACAGTTACTTGAAAAAGTATTCGGACGTTCCTGTGTTAGCAATGTAAATTGCTCTTTTTGGACACTGTTTTTATTATAAAAAAATTTTTTTTTTCAGCAATACTTAATAGACATTTTTGTCGCAAATTTCATTGTCTTCATTTTTGTTCCTATATATTTTTTTATTTTGTGGCCTCGTTTTCGACCGAGAGTGACTTAAAGCAGACTCAGTAAAACTTTTTAATAAAATTAAAAATGAATTTTTACCGAGACTGCTTTAAGGCACTCTCGATTGAAAACGAGGCGATAAATAAAAAAATGTTTCAATTTTCTCGTTTCTCTTTCTAATTCATCGTCTGATGATGCCATAGTATGGTGAAAACGTTTGCGATAATATACATACGGTGTATTTATATATTGTGATAACTTAAACATTTTAGTTTCGAAAAAGTGTTTGTGCATTTTTTGGTTTATGCTAAAAATTTGATATGATTAATATCGAGTTACACTACCTAAACCACTTATCTATTGATTATCTTCAACAATACGTACCACTAATTAAAAACAATAATGGTGATTGGGCTAGAAATGACGAGAAAAAAGGTGATCACTTTGCAGAATATCTCTCAAATGTATTTGTATATCTCACAGCTTAAGAAACTTCTGAAATATCCCTATTAAAAGTTTTAAAGTAAAAGAAGTTCAACGAGTCATCTACAATTAAATAGTAGTATATTAAAAAGTATATATATCGCATCACATTTACTTATAGTTTTCTTTTAAAACAGATCATAAATATTAATTGAATTATAATAAGAAATAAATAAATAAATTGTTTGAGATAAAATTTAGAAAAAAATAAAGTAAGTCTCTTTATGAAGCGAAGATATTTAAAAAAATTATTCAATTTAGCAATACCAAATAAGTACGATTGACGGTTGATAGAATGAAGAATGCCCCACATACATCCTTGACTTCCCTATTATATTATTAAAATATTAAAAAATATATTTTCTAACCTTCTAAACCATAAAATTATAAAATAAATCAAGTTGTTATATATTGTTTGATATATTATTGCATATCAGCGTAAAATACCTTGAAACGTAACTACTGAACATAATAGCAGGAAATTTTCAGTGTCGGCTTGAAAATTCCAAAAAACTATATAACGTTTTTTCTTTCTGTTTATTTGTCTCATTTTGTAAAATAAAATTTTGACTCTTAAAGTTTTTAAAATTAAGCAATTTTAAACAGTTATTATTTTAATTTTAATTAGTTGTATTTTTAAAATTTATTGTTTCCATATTGAACCTTGTTGGAGATATAATAAAGTCTTAAAAATTTGTCTTGAATTACTTTTGAATGATTGAATTCAGATTTTCTTGCCGAAAAACATAAGATCGATCTGTGAGTGCTGTGGGGAAGAATACCGGAAACCATTCTATTAATTACTTCCTGTCTTGGCTTCAGCTAAATTGATCGTCGACATCTACACTATGGTGTATGGCACTCTAAAGAAGAAATCTGGGATCGAACAGTTGCCGGACTTATTCTGAATTCATAATTGACATTCCAGTTTATAAGTTTTTCAATGTTGTTTTAGGTGATTTGAATATTTAATATTTCAAATTTATTTATTTTTCATAAATGACCTCCGATATTGCCACTCTTATAGCATTGTGTCATTGTAGAAATCAAGTGACAAATTATGGTAAAGCTTCAAACTTCATAACATTATTTTTTCTCGTAATAAATTACTTGAATAAAATTTTAATTTTCATTAAAACTACTTAAATCTGTAAGTTATAATAGGCAACATAAATATATAAATTTTAAGACGTTCGTTCGAATACGTTTCTATTTCACTTTGTGTAAAACAATATTTTATGGTAAGATTACTTTTTCATTATATTATTATAAAAAAGATTTTAAAACAAAATTATTTTACTAATACTCTTCTTTTCTAAAAATTCTAAAACTTTATGATAATCTATCAAATTTTTACATACATAGGTACTACATAAAATATGAAATTAATCTTTATTCAAAAAGTTGTGACAATAAAAAAACTTAAAAAGTTATTTGAATATTTAAAGCACATAATATTTACAATATTGATTTAGGACTTGAGTTAAAATATATAGATTAGCTTGATGTTTTACGCTAAATGCCAAAGTAAGCCGTTCACAGGCGTGATCGTAGGGGTGGGTTATGGGAGCTGTGATTTTTATTGATAATATTGAATATTTTAACGGTTACTAAGGTATAAAGTTTTTAGTTTAATTGAGGGCCGATCTTTCCATCTCCTTGTAGGTTGCTTTTAAATGTATCTGCCTTTTAATTGAAATATATGTCTTTCCAACTTATTTTTTATTAAAAGTTAAGCTTATAAGCTTATAAGTTACAAGCCACATAACCATCTTTACAAGCAACTTTTAATAAAAAATAAATTGGATAGACAGATATTTCAGTTAAAAAGCAGATAAATTTAAAAGCAACTTACAAGGAGATAGAAAGATCGGCCCTTAGTTTACTTAAATTTATCAACAACCTTATAAATTTTAGGTAATTAGCCACACTTTACTGCACAAAAGATATGACCATCAATCTCTTAGGCGTCTAGCGTTCTTAAGCAATGTATTTTAATTTTTTTTTTTAATATCATTATAGTTACTAATATATTATATGCATATGTTAAATAATTTATAAATTATCAACTTATATAAATTATTATTTTATATAAATTATTTGACTAGATAATACTTACTTTTAATAATTATTAAATTTCAAATTCAGTTTTTTTTTAAGAACTTTTTTTTTAAAGAACACTGATAGGAAGTGCCCATAAAATTTAACTAAACTATGTGTGACCGTAACAAACGTGTAATCACTACGCAATACAATCGCTTTGCGGTTGTAAGTAGGTACATTAATAATATAAAATATGCAAGAAAAAGTAATTTAGTACCTACTCTTAACTTACTAATAATTCACTTAAATTTTTGGGAAAAAAACACTGTAAATTTAAACATTACCTTAACTTACCACCAGGAACTTGCTTTGCAATAAAAGCAAATCTACAAGTATAAATTACAAACTGCAAGTAACAGTTATTTATTATTACTAAAATATGGCATTGAATAGCTACTATCTTCAGCTATGCTAGTAAAATATTATATTTTGTTAATAAAATATAAAAATACTACAAAGTGAACTAATTACACCAATTATATAAAAATTATTTTAGAAATTGTAATCTTTAATTTAGAAATTATTATTTGCAGTTACACTACAACCCACAGTGGGTTTTGGCTGATTACCTCGGTGATTTGCCATTGCCCGCCGAGGGAGAACGGTTAGAATAAAGTTCTTGCCCTACTCGGGTTCGAACCAAACATCTCCGCTTGATAGTCAAAGCACTTAAGCATTCAAACTATAACCGTCCTCTTAGATGTCCACTTAGAAATTATTAGTCAATAATAATTATTTTTGTATTTAATTTTGTATTCTTTTATTTAAATTACATCGAACCAAGAATTTTGCCAATAATTTTAAGGATAAATTTGCCCTAACAAGTACTTCGTATTTTTATGTTCTGGGTAATTTTATATTCTTTTTAATAAAACATAAAATTACTTCACTTCTAGGGCAAATAATGAATAACTCTTTATAAACTGAATAATTTTTACAGTGTATACTTTTATTTAGTGGGTGATTTTCATGGGTAATTTCATTCATTCACATCAATTATATTAATTTTTTTAAATATGTAACTCAACTAGTGATTACACCAAGCCCACTAGTGGGGACTAAATTACGTATTTAAATTCATACGTATGCAAAACATAAAATTACTTGACTTGAAAAACAAATTAAAATAATTTTATCTAATTTTATGCGGAAAGAAATCATTTTGGTAATCAAAAATTGTGTGTGTGAGCTTTTAAAGTTTGGAACAAATTTGATACAGAATTTTAAAGGAATTTTTTCAAAAAATTCTCGGACACGTCACATTTTTTGATCGATCTGTGACGTTTTTAACCTAGCCCCCTTATTTACATCTCGTACTTCAATAATCTAATGAACATAGCTTAAAAACGCAAAGAGTCAGTCAGTACCCATATTTAGATCTGTTCTACGACTTGGGGTTCTAACCAAAATTCCAAGTTTTCAACATCGGTAACCACCGAGAACAAATGACTGCAAAAATTGGGTAAAACCCAATTTCTTGTAAGGTTGTCTTATGACAAAAATGGTTTTTATAAATCAAATAGAGAATAAAATTCCCTAAAATTTTTTTCAAAAAATGTTTTCTCTAATTTAAATATTTACCGAGATATCAGATATCAATCACAGGAGGTTCGTAACTTTTTGCCAAACATGGCCGCCGGGCCGGATGAGATTTTTGGCTTTTAAATTTTTGGATAATAGTTTTTTCTGAGATTGCGAAATTTTGAATATTAAGGTTTGAAAATTATTTGAAAGTTCATTTTTGATCGGATTTGACCGTAGCCGAGATTTATCGTGAGTTTTTTTGAATTGATTATTATTTTTGATTAATAAAGAAGATTTATTAGATAAACGATTTTTTGGATACAAATATAATTTTGCAAGTTAATTTTAATTTGTATAATAAAACTACATTTAAAAGAGCAACGGAGTGCATTAGTAGATATCACATTTGGATTGATAATTTCAAATCATACGTTCGAACGTCGAATATAAATATAAAATTTTTGAAAGTTTAAAAATAATTTTTATTGAAAATTTTTTGGAATCAAATCCTGTTATTTTATTTTATCAATATCATTGCAACTTTTATCGCATGCAAGTGGAGCTTCTGCAATAGAACGCACTTTTGAGCCTGAAATAAGAAAGAAAGTACAAATGGCGGAAATTGATTGGGTAATAGTAATGAAGTGTTTTCAAAAAGATATAGAACAAACTGAGAAAAGATTTATTAAAAAATTAGAAAAAAATGGAGCAGATTATTGAGAGGACATTTGATGAAAGGATGGAACACACTGGGAGAATATTAAATAAAAAATGGATAAAATGGAACAAAATGAAGAGGAAAAAATTTATTTATAAAAGAAAAACAAGAAGCTATAAAATTAGAAGCTGAAAAATTGGAAATTATAAAACAAGAAGCAAGAAGCAGAAAAACTAGAAGCTGAAAAATTAGAAGCAGCAAAATAAGAAGCCATAAAATTATAAATTGTAAAACAAGAAGCAGTAAAACAAGAAGCTATAAAATTGGGAATTATAACACGAGATAACGCAAAACAAGAAGCTATGGAAGAAAAAAAGAAGAATTCGAAGTTTTGGACAAATCGGGGGTGGAGAAGAAAGAAAACCGCAGCAAAATAAACGTATCAAAAATAAATTTGTGGAAGGTCCGAAATGAAAAGTAAACGATACAGAAGGAGATAGAAGAAAATGACAATTAGAAATTTTTTTAAAGCGATAAGCTTTTCTTTATTCGATTTTTAAACTTAATTTTATTTTTGATTAATTGTGATGTTGTAGATAATATTTTTTTTAGATTTATTTTGTTGAAAGTCAAAAGTGTTTGCGAATTTCGTTTTGAGAATAAAGAATAAAGTTTTTACTCTGCTCGGGTTCGAACCGAGAATCTCGGCTTAGCAGTCGTAACCGACTTCAATCCACTATTCACTTCGATCCACTATCGTTGACCCCCATTTATATCTCATAAATCCCCAATATTTTTTTTCGCTGACTAGACCCTTTGCAAGTTCATATATAGACCACTTTAGAAACTACTGATTTAATTCATTGCAATATGTAGCATTCTAAACAACTATGTATTTAATGTTATTTAAATTATTAAAAAAAAAAAATTAAATTAATGTTCAAAGTAACTCCTGCTCACTTGGTAATATCCCATCCGACACTGAACTAAAACATCTTCAATCGCATTGGTTTGGGCTGCCCGAATTTTATTAAAAATTCTATTTTTTAGTACGTCAATGATAATTGGTCTATTAAGATAAACCTAGCTATTTAAGACTGATTATCTCGAAAACTTTTCACTTCAAGTGCTTCTATTCAAATCCATAAAAAAAATAAAGATTGCCATTTAAAATAATTTAAGATAACGTCACAGCATAAAAACAAAACACGATAATAAATGTCAATGGCAGAAAGTGTAACATGAATACATATAAGTAAAATTTGTAATTAATAATAATAATAATAAAATGAAGTCAAGGGAAGCTATTAAATGTTTAGTAATACGTTCCATTTAAGCGCCGTATCTCGGTAAATATTTGAGTTAAAAAAAAATATTTAAAATAAAAATAGTAGAAAATTTTATTCTCGATATAATTTACAAACTGTTTTAATGATAAGATGAACCAGTAAAAAGATATTGAGTAAAACCTACAAAAAAGTCAGATCTACCCGTCCATTTGGAAGAAATCGCTTTTTTTGCCCCTGCTGCTGAATTATAACAAGCAGCTTTGCACTGCGTTGTTTTCTTCTATATAATATATTGTCATGAATTTTTATTTAACAATTCACAGAATTATTTTGTTTTAATAGAAAAAGTCTTCGGAGTGAAAGATTTACTTTTACGGGGATGAGAACCGAAGATTTTAATTAAAAATTGAATGATATGTTGATTGATTCTTTTTGAGTTATTTTTTATAAACAGATTTTAGTTACAAAAATGATTTCAAAATAAAATTTTTACTTGCCTAGAAATTCGTTGAACTAACTACGTTTGATAAAAAAGAAAGATATTTTTAGACTATAGAATCCTCAAATGAGAGGACAATAAAAGTTAATGACTAGCAAAGGCTGAAAATAATAAATCAATTAAGAATTAAAAGGTTGAAAAGTTTTAAAGTGTTTGAAAATCATAATAAAACAGAAAGTGCGCCGAACTACGTTAGATTGGTTTACCATTTGAACTTCGCGCTGCAAAATCGTCTCTAGGAGGGGACAAACTTGAAAAATTTGCAACAATACGGCGTAAAAAGAATTTGTTAAATCATTGCGGTACGATTCAGCAAACGAGAAAGTCGTTTGATAATTTGTAGCTCCGAAAAATTCGGACATTGTGATAACAAAAATTTAAATTTTTGAAATAATAAATAAAACCGGCCGCAATCAATAAGAGTGAATATGATTTACATGAAATGAACAGTGAATCAAAAGATGCTCCAGATCAATTACGAACAGTAGCAGAGATGATCCGGAAAGAAGACCAAATGCTAATAACCAATAAACTACAATCAACAATTAGCAACATATGGTGAGAAAATTTAAGTGTACGTACGTCATTAAAACTTGAACAAAGAACACCGTAAAGTTAAAATTTAAAATTTTTTATAATGTCATTCAGTGATAATTTTCTAAAGCACGTTGAAATAATTACGAATTAAATATTAGAAAATTAAAACTAACGGCACATTTGTAAACCATTAAATAATCTTATACAAGAAAAAGTCTAGAAATATCGATTAGATTTGAATTCAAAAATATTGAATTAAAGTAAAACTTTATATTGAAAATTTATGATTGTGTTTTAAGTATTAAATATTGAATAAATATCATTGAATGTTATTGAAATTAATAAAAATTACTTAAGAGTCTCATACTAAAATAAAATAATCTGTGTAACCTCAACAATTTTCATAAAAGGATGAAAAATTATAAATTTGTAAAGTTGGGGGCATAGCAATATAAATAAAAAAACCTATTGATATATTATTACTTATATTTACTTACTTACTACAAACAACAATTTACAACCTAAAATATATACATATTAATAATATTTGTATATACAATTTCAATTACATATTAACAATAAAAATGGGTAGGTAACTTGAAATTTTCAATTTAGACAGTTTTTCATCATTAACATTGTAGTTGTTATACAAAGTTCATGTCAAATCTAAAGATCCTAAATTGCGCGATGTTCTGCGCACAGTCTTCTATTTATTCTACTAATCGGCAAATAACTATTAAATGTCAAAAATATTGATGAAGAAGACATATTTTTTTTATAACAACAAAACATATGAACATTGTCACTGCTACTAAAGACAATTAATTAATATTGACACTCCAATAAATTATTTACATTCATTCTTTAAAATAACAATTTCGACGTTATTTTATCACCTGAAATGCACATGTAGATCTACATCTTTTTTTATTGCACAGATTCTTGCACTAACATGAATAGCCTCATAATTTTATAATCTACCAAAGAACTGTTCTGATTCTTACTAACTGTAACCTGTAACTACTGTACTAATGAAAATTTAATCAATTGTAATTGGTACGTCCTCTCAAGCAATGTTCAAGTATGTGCATCCCCTAATAACAAGTGTTTAGTATTTGTGAAAAAACATAATAAAAACTACTACAAAGTAATATTACAAAATATAATAATTATTTTGTAATATTTAATTATTTTAAAAAGAAAAATGAGAACAAATTTCGAATAAACCACAAAAGTTTTTTTTCGTGTAGAAGTTCATTTAATTTAAAATAAAACTCTAATTGTCTATATTTTGGAATGATCACAATTAAAAACAATATTAAATAACAATAGAAACAGTTTAATACTGTCCAGAAGGTGAATGTTGTGGTAAGGGATGATGAAAAGAGGTGGCATTGCTGCCAACACTTATTACTTGTGTGGGAGCATGCTTTCCATCTACAGTTCTTTGTCCATATGTTGCACTACTGCAGGAACTCTTTGATGCAATACTGGGAGGTCCATTGTGGTACCCACCATTGGTGTTAGCTGTTCGTTTTGATGAACCATAATAAGCGTAATTTGAGTCATCTGACTGAGCTTGACGGGAGTGTCCGGGTACTAAACCATACATAGATTCTGGCCTATTACTCCTACCTTTTGAATTTTCTTCAAATTTAAGGTTATCTGTACCTGATGCGTCGTTTCTAGCGGGATGCGTTGTGTTGCTACCTGTAGCTCCGTAGGCATCGCGTGAGGAGGTTCCTGCTGCAACTCCTCGTAAACCAAAAGAACTTTCGGATCTTTGTTGTAATTGATTTTGTACATTTTGATTTTGAAGATGACTTTGTTGTTGATTAAGTCGCATGGGATATAATGATTGCGCAGGAACTAACGGTCCTGGTCTGGGTATAATTTCACGATTGATAGCGCTATTTGATTTTGTATATACGGATTGCGATCTGTTTAAATTAGCGCGAGTTAAAGGTGGTGACCTACAATACAATGACTTCGTTCCTCCATAAACGGATTCGGCACGCTCTGGTTTACCAATCGATGCGGAATATAAACCAGAATTCATTAAATTCGGGCAATATCCGGCTGTCGCAGAAACCATATTAGATGTTTGGCGATAGTTAAAACTTCCGTTGTATTTAGTAGTGGTTGGTTTATCTAAATCATCGTACGGATCGTCTTCGGATTGTATGCTTGATGATTCTCCATCGGCGGATTCCTTTATGTTTTTATGTCTTCTCGGATTGAGCATATATTCATATACAATACCAGAGACCAATCCGCCTACCAAAGGACCAATCCAATAAACCCAGTGATTTTCCCATCTGCTTAAAACAAAAGCAGGACCTAAGGAACGAGCGGGATTTAAGTATGGAACCTGAAAAATATAACTCATCAGTTTATTGTTGTTTTAGTATTTAAATAAATAAAGTACCGAAACGAATGTGCATGCCGAGTATGCGGCTCCAATCATCAAAGACGAACTACCCAACCATTTAGTGTAAGTATCCATTGATACCAAATACGTGAGAACCACAATAAACGATAGTATCAATTCTACCCCAAATCTCGCCCAATGATTTATACTTTGCATTAGGGGAACTGACAAGTTAGTTTGATATCCTGGTATGATGGTTCTGAAACAAACCGGAACAATTAATTTTTCGACGCACTATTAATTAAAAAAATTTTAACTTTTTCATAATTTTAACATGATAAACATCAACCAACAGCTGCCACTTGTTAAAATTAATTTTCATTTATACCGCAACATAAATAATTAAGATGGATAAGGAAAACTTCAAGAAGAATTTTAAGCATATTTTAAGGCAAATAACCAATTAAAAGAAAAATAATATTTTAATTTAAAATATAGGTGAATGTTTTATATACCGCGATATTGCATAAATCTTTATTTTTTATTGGTTTAATAAATTTAACGCAATGTAAAAAAGTATTTAAAACCGGGTTTAACTTTTTCGTACTCCACTTCCTTTAAAAAATGCTTCGTTTACTTTCTTTTGATTTTCTCAGTACTTAGCGGAATGTAAACATAAATATTCTATGTAGCTAATATTCGAACAACTAACATGAAACTGCTTATGAGAAAAATTTTAAAAATAAAAAAGAATAGGATTCCTGCAATCTTGTTCTCCCTTTGAGCTTTATTGGTTAATGAGTTTCTGGATTCAAACCATTCCTCAAGACCGCCCGAACTATAAATTTATAGAAACATCAACAGAATGACAGAAATATTTTTTTAAGTTAACATCAACTGTAATTATCGAAATTTATATTAAAATAAATTTATAATACGGTATTAACAATTGTACTTCTAGAAGACAACTGCGACCGGTTCCGCCTATTAAAAATCTTTGCTGCAACTATTTGCATACCGTCAACAGAATAATTTTTGTTTCAAAATTCAAAAATTGAAATTTTGAAATCGGTTATTGCCTACATTAATCGATATCAGAAGTTACTTCGTAGATTAATCATTTCAATTAAGTGTTATCTATCAGATACCGCCGCATTTTTACAGAAATATAATAGAAAAACATAACCTACATAAAGGTTTCGCTTATAGGTCAAGTTAGATTGAATTAATTTTGCGTTTTGATCATAGGATGCATACAAAATTGCCAATTTATCTTAACTGCTTTTGATTTTATTCTAGTCCGTAGGGAGTTGCTACCTGAGGAATGTATTGTATCTTTAGAAAAAATTTAAAAATATATTTTGGCATTTTGAAAGAATTTAACAGTGAATTTGTGTCTAAAATTAATTCAAATACTTTTACGTAGCGATTCAAAATAAAAGATCAGTATTAAATTTAAAATTATGAAAAATAATAAGCAGAAAGTGGAAATGCGAGAAATAAAAATAATCACTTATAATACCATAAGTAGTCAAAGTTATGTCGACTATTTTTGAGGTGGTACACGAATATTTATTGCTCTTGTGTTTGAATAGCACAAGTGCGTTAGCACGAGTGCTATTCTCAAGAGCAATAAACATGAGTGATACCACCTCAAAAATAATCTACTTAACTTTGACTACGAATGGTATTCGAGAGACTATTTAATGAACAAATTTCATTTTTCAAAAAATTATAATTATAAAAAGTAAGCTACACATGATTTCATTTCCATGAAAACCAATAAACAAACTTTTGTCATTCGCAAAGTTTTGTAAATTTTCTTACGTTGTAGTTTTGTTAGTGAATAATATTTGTTTTTAAAATGGTAAATTGTTCAAAAAGATTTGGTGATAAACGTGACGCAGAAATCGACACCGTTATTAAATGTAACGTGCCTGAAAAAAAAGAAGAAATTGACAATCACGGATTGTTTACAAATCGTATTGAATACAATCCTATTTTTTCAAAGACTGCACAAGGAGGTGCAAAAAAGCTCACTGAAAGCAAATGGCTTATAACAAATAAAAACATTGATCTCTGTCCTATAAGGTAAAGTTTGCTTTGCAATAATATCTATTTGTAATATTATTATATTATATTCGTTTATAGGTTGTACCATAAACTTATTTCTAAGAGGGGCAATAATGTGAAAACCGATAAAATGTTTCTTACGCCTAATAAATTCTGGAATTTGAATAAATCTAGTAACTGGTATAAGAACTCGCCTGTTGGTATTAATGAAATTGCTAAGTAGGTAAAAATTGCGGCAGAAGAAATGGGATTAGATGTTAAAAAAAGAAAAATATCTAATCATTCTATTAGATCCACTGCCGTGTCGACATTGGCAAAAGCTGGAGTAGGGAAACATCAGCTGATGAAAATTACCGGCCACAGCAACATCAATTCAATAAAAACATATTTGCAATTAGATGGTGAACATCATGAAGAGATTATAAAAAAGATGAGAACAAATGTAGTAGTAAAATTAAGTGATCCAGTTGAAGGTGAAACTTCTATGCTTGAAACTCTTTCGAAAGAAACTGAATTTTTACATAATTGTAGTAATGTGACATTTTCAAATTGTACTTTTAATTTTGTAAAAAAATAATTTTTCTAATAAACTTTTTCATTTGTTTAAAATAGTCACTTAAACCACTAGTGCAATAGTCGATTCTATTCACTACCTACTAGTGCAATAGGCATTACAATTCAATTCGATTGGCTCTGAAATTCCGAATGCTGCTTTTTGATTAGTCCACCTTTGGCAGATGACATGTGAATTGAATAGTCAATACAATTAAAAAGTTCTAAAATTTAGAGCATTCCTAAACAAAGGAATTTTGAAGAATTTTATGCATTTTAAAGAATTATGGAATTTTAATGGATCTTTGATTGATTTCAAGACGACAGTATAGAATGTTGCTTGTACTATAATGATCATTAGTTTTGTTATATTGGTATTAATGTATAAACCATAATTTTGGCTGCTTTACATCAATCTATCCATTAGAAGTTTCAAACTGCCAAGTCCATCCACGAATATTTTATTATGCTATAGACTTCTCTGCTAATGAGATCTCGTTTTTAGAAGTAAAAAGCCATAAATTTCGACCAATTATGTAGAACCACTCAACAGATGAAGATTTGTTTAGATGAATCCTTAAGAGTAGCACAATTATTATTTTTTATTTTTACTATATTTCAACCTTCAATTTAGAATGCTACCACGCCATTATTTAATTTAGTTCTTTCGGTAAGATAACAAAGTAATAAATGTCTTCCCTTATTTCATGAGACAACCAAACATCAACCTTAAAAGTGGTTGCATCAAGCATTTGCAACACACCTCTGAATATGATGGTTCAACTTTCATTGCACAGGTTTTATTAATCTATTCATGCGCATCACTAATCAAAAACTATAAGCATTCACATGCTCTAATAAATTTTTAATTTGTTTATTAGTTTGTATGTTTTAGTTTTGTGATACAATGATAAGTGTTTAAAAATTTTATTATAAATAATTATTGTATTATTTATATAATAAAATTTACTTATTTAGCAGCGGAGAAAATTAAGTGAAGACTTTTTCCCGGGTTTACTGTAACATTGCATGTTAGATAGCGTTTATCAAAAATAAATAATTAGAGCGTTATACACATTACTTATATATGGAGATCGTTTTATTTACATTTATAATATAAAGGTGAGTGTATAATTATAATACAATCGTTTCATTATTGTATCTAATCATCAAGTGCTTGTAAAAATTCCATTAGATACTTCATTGCAATAATCTAGATCGCTGAATTACATAATATTATGCATGTTTATGATACAAACAATGGCGTACTTAAGAGATGAAAAATAGCATATTATCATATTATGTTTAAAATTTTCGTCAAAACTAAACATGCACTAGACGTATGAAAGTATAAACTGTAATTTTTATACCCCCAAAAAAAGATCTAACACATCCTACAATGTTAAAGCGGTCGCGAGGCCGCTATAGTATAAACTGAATCTAATTTAAAAAGTATAACCTGTAATTTTTGTACCCCACTTCTTTCTCATCAATTTGTTTTCGACCTAAAAAAACGATCCCAAACATCCTACGATGTTAGAGCGGTTGCAAGGCCGCTATAGTATAGACTGAATCCAATTTAAATCATGTACGCTAGGTAGACCTCATGTTCCAGAACTCGTTTTCACTGAAATGTGTTGTTTATAAAAAAATAAGGAAACCCATATTTTTTACCCTAAAAATAGTCCTGACGCTGGATAGCGGCATTTCAAAATAAATAATGTTATTCTCAAAAATTCTGTGTATAGCATATGAAAAGTCGCTGACAATTCGGTAATTTTGTATCTTTTAGATTTTTCTCTCACGTCAAACATCGTACTTCATTTTTTAAAATATAAAAATCCATAGTTTTCTCAAAAAAACAAATACATATTGCTGTGAAACTTCTTAGAAATTATTATTACACTTGATTTTTTCTCGGGTTACCCTGGTGTGTGGGAGCAGTTCGGAATTTTCAAATGCGAAGGTTCTTAGTTTCAAAAATAAAAATTAATTCATTGTCTCAAAAAATTCCTTCCAAAAATAATTCAATCGCAAATAATTCAAAATTTGAATGTAAAATTTTAACACTTCTTCAGAAGGTTCGAACTTAATTAATCCGTCATTGATTAACCGTCGTTAATTAATCCAAATCAATGTAAGTGCTTTATCTCAATCGACCACACTATGTACTTTTAATTTTATTCTAATATTCAAATTCAAATTAACCAATTTTCAAAAATCTAAATCAAAGCCAATCTCAAATAATATTCGCTCATCATAAAAGATCATCTTTAATCCAAAAACAAATTAAAAAAAAAATCACAAAATTCAAAATAACTTCAATTGTGGTCACATACGACCATAAATTACAAAATCGCAATCTTTACAATTTTACTTTTGTAAAATAATATTCGCATCAACAAAATCTCACAAAAATCTCAATAAAAATTTACATAGCCAAAATACGCACAACCAGCTCGTGCTGCCATTTTGGCAAAAAGCCCTTAATTCTTTTTCTTGACCTTGCACTTTTTTCAAAACTACTAAATCGAAATCACAATTTACAAAATTTTACAAAAAGAGTACAGAGTAGGTCCAAATTGTAACATTTATTTATTATTATTATTATATATTTACATATTTTGTAACACATCTTTTTGCCCCCTTGTGAATTAGAGTTATGGGCGCAGATCAAAACGAAAATTCACAACTCCTATGTTGTGCTAATCAAAAAAATTAAAAATTATTAAAAAAAAATTATTTACAACATTGAATAGTCCAAACCAAAATAAATTCAACAATCAAAAAAATTATCAGTCCATCTCATCCAATTTTGTTTCCAAATTTTTTTCAATTTACTTCCTATCAAAATTGTTTCGTTCGTTTATTGATGTCTTCTCACTTTCCACAAGATTATCCTAATACGAGGTGTCCATTTTGCCGGCATCCTCTCCTGCCGCCCCCCATTTGTCCAAAACTTTCACATTTTTTTTTCTCCCATTACCTTGTTTCTTCTTTTTAAAATCATCCATCATCTTTCTTGCTCTTTGTTTCAAAACATTCAAAAAACTTTTTTTCCTCTTTATTGGACTCTTTTTCTTCCAGCTGTTTTTTTTCAACCGATTCGTTTAGTTCCATCAGTTTCATTTATTGTTTTGTTCCACTATTTCTTTTTCCTCAAATAATTTTGTTTTTTCTTCATTTTGTTCATCATCTTTTATCACTAGTTCACTTTATTTCAGATCTATCTTTCTTCCAGCGTATTTCTTTATTGTTTGTACTTCCTTTCCTATTTTACTTATCACTTCTTTTATGCCACTTAAATTTTTTTCTATTTTATTGAATCGACCCCGCATCTCTTTTCTGACCTCTTCTTCTCTCTTCTTTCTCGATTAATTCCTTCCTATTTATTTCGTCTTTTTTCTCTCTATCCTGGTCTCTTTCCATTAATTCTTTCTTATATTGTTCGTCTCTCTTCTCTCTATCCTAGTCTCTTTTATTTAATTCATGGAGTGTACTCGTTATGTCTTTTGGATATGCCTGTAACTCCTCCGTTTCTCTACTCGTACTTGAATATTTTGGCAAGTCTACCATAACATCATTCATCTTATCCATCTCCTTTTGTTCTTCGTCTCTATCAATCTCTGTCAAATCCATATCTGTTTCTATTAAATTTGTTATACTCTCGTTCTTTGTTTTCAATTTTAAATTTACATTTGTTTGTTAAATCTAACTCTGTGTAAAATTTATTTAAGATTACTAAATTTTGCAAAAATATTCTCTTAATATCAAAGCTATCAGCTGTGGCCCTGATTTCGAGCAAATTTGTTTTATTAATATTTGTCATAAATTTTCTTTTTTTTTGTTATCTATTTCGCTGTATGTGTGTTATAAAAATTGCATAATGTCCCTGCGCCGTGCTGCCAAAAATAGCTGTGGAATTTTAACTTTAAAAAAATACACCCCACTTGTATTGCTCATGCAGCTCTGATGTGCGGAAGCAGTTGGGAATTTTCAAGGGCGAGGGTTCTTAGTTTTAAAATAAAATTATTAATTCCAGTTCTAAATAATAAAATAAATGATCTTCAAATAAATTCAATCGCAATTTATAATTAAAATAAAATTTTAATACTTCTTCCAGGATCGAACTTGCGATTTCCTACTATCAGTTTGAAAATCCCAACCAAATTATACTCAAACAAAACTCGTTCATTGCAAAAAAAATTTCTTTAATAATTAAGAAAGTCAAAAAAATAATTAATCCAAAAACTCACAATCAATCTCGGTTGAGGTCACTTTCGACCAAAATTACAAAATCGCAACCTTCACAAATTTTACTTTTGTAAAATAATACTCGCATCAACAAAAACTCACAAAAATCTCAATAAAAATTCACATAGCCAAAATACTCACAGCCGGCTCGTGCGACTATTTTTTGGCAAAAAACCTTTATCTATTTTCCTTGACTCCCCACCTTCCACTCTTTTCAAAACTACCAAATCGAAATCACAATTTACAAAATTTTAGTAAAAGAGTAAATTTACTAAAAAAATTAACTAAAAAGAGTAAAGGTAGGTCCAAATATTTTGTAACGCGACAATATATTGCAATGTTTCTGAAATAATTTGAAAGTCGCTTATCTCAAAAAAAATCACACTGTTTTTCTAAAAAAATGTAAAGTTTTTTTTTGGGCAGCTATAGCTGACTGAATCTTTATCAATAAATATTGCAGGCTAACGGGGTTCATGTTCTAGAATTTGTTTCTGCTGAAATATTTTGCTGTTTATACAAAATGGGGAACTCCGTATTTTTGTTCACTTAAAAAAAGTCCCGACACCCGACAGAGACATTTTAAGATTTTAAAATAAATAATGAAATGTTGATACTAAAAATTCAAGAAAAATTAATGTCAATTCGTTAATTTACCAATAATATACCGAATTTTTAGAAACCACTTAAAATACCGCTATGGCATTTGCATAATACCGAGATCAGGATTTTTTTGGGATGAAATAAAATAATTGTATAAACTCGCAGAAACGAATTTTGGAACCTGCCTGCATAATTTGAAATGGATTTGGCCTGTAGTAAGCTGATGGTATAAAAAAAAATAAACAAATTTAAAAAGAATTAACTACTTAAAATGCACTAATTTATTAAATACATATTTATAAACCAGACACGTTCTGAAACGGGCGCACGTCAACCTTATGGTGCCAGTTGACGTACTGGTTTTGACCCGAACGCCTTGGATTTAATGACGCGGATTTTAAATCCACAAAAATTTGAAATTAATTTTAAAAAATTCAGTAGTCACTACAATAACCCAAAATGGTTTTGGATTGCGTGCTAAAGTTTCAAGTTTTCGAAAAATCTCCTGTGTCTCAAAGTGATAAATTATTTATTTTTGAAAAAAATATTGTAAGAAATAAAATTTAAAGTTAACGAAAAATAGTATTTTTAAAACGTAATTTCAACAACACAAATGTTTACGTTGTTATAAACGAGTTTGCAAGTTTAAATTGATAGTAATGTGAGAACAATTGAATTTAACTCACAAGGGTAAGTGCGTGACCCTTGTGGTCTAGTCATATAACAAACTATCTTTTCTATCCATTACAATAAAAAATATAACACATTTCATAGGCATAGCCCAAGGGAGTCCTGTAGTAAGCACGCGTTCCATTTAACAATGGAATGAAATGAATTTGAGCTCACGCACATGTGCATGAAAGTAACAATCGCCACCTGTCGATATGCCATTCAAAAATGAGCCTTAAATAACTAATCTTAACATAAAAAACTGGTTAAGATATTCAACAAGAAACGCAAGAAATGTACTACTACTCGTCGATTTAACTTGAAATTTTGCTCTCATAAAGTTATGAACCCTCCATTTCTATGCCGTAAATTTATTTCGACTAGAAAGATTTATTCAGGAAAACTCATATTTGAAGGATTTGGTGAATATTAAACCCTCAGTTATTGTAAACTATCGATTTCGCCCGAAAATGACGTTTCCTGCTTTTAAGATATGAAGAAAGATTTCGATATGCTCCGATGGTTTTATTTTAAAAAATAACACTAATTTATACGATATAATTTGTTGCTTCTAAATTTATGAGAGAATAATTTAAAGTCAAATTTACAGTTAAGAATTTGGCCAAAATTTTCGGATGTCTTAATGAATCTACAATGTTGATGAAGAAAGGTCAATGAAAGCAACAGATGCCAGCTGTCGGTCGGGGAGCCGACACTAAACACAAAAATCCAAGAACATACTGAAAGCAGCTGTCTTTCAGTGGCCCTCAAACAAATTACCTTTAATTATATGATTACCACAAGGTTTTTTAATTTCTTCTGTTACACCTATAATTTCAAAAAATCTTGATTAGCACCATTGTACCCCAGACAACAAAAATTAAATCTACACCAAGAGGGTGCTAACTTTTAGATAATTAAATCATGAGATGTTACACATGTCTCCCACATGTAAAAATAATTCACATTAAAAACCAAAAAATCGTGTGAAGCCATTAAAATAAATTGCGTGAATGATATCTTATTTATAAATAATTTGAAGCACATTTTAAATTCAATTTACAACGTATAAACTGTAACAAGTGATTCATTGATTAGGGGGTCAAGTTAAACCCCTAATTGTCCATTGATATCCCTGATCTTTATTTTAATCCCTGTGGGATGTAATGGGGAATAAAAGCACTTGACAATAAAATAACGTGGGAAGTTGTGAAAATAAATCAATCTAAAAATCAACCCTTTAAAATGGGCTTACGCGGTTTCGAGACAAATTTTTCAGATTTTTAATTCATAAAATTAAATTATAAAACGTAAACACAATGGCGAAACGAAGGTCGTATTTAAATTAATGAATATTAATTAGTATAAAATCAGATTCACTTCATGCTCCGAGGAAAAAAATAATAAAGGAAATAATAAATATATCCATCAAATTTTTTGGAAATACCTATTCCGTGCTATTAAGGACCTTTTCAATCAAATTCGTTTTATAAAATAAATGGTTTTTCAAATGTCAAAGAATTTGCTTAAAAAAAATACAACAAAGAGATGCTTCAAATTTCATTACGAATTAAAATTGATCAACAAAAGGAAATTTCCGGTAACTCATATTATTTTTTCTTTTTACAACTTTGAATGTAGACTAAGAATCTTCGTACATTTTATTCTTCTTTCGTATAAGGAAGTTCTTAACAGACAGCTGCGTCATTCAGTAAATAATTCAGGTAAATTATGGTTCAGGTAAAAATTTTAGGTCTATGCTTACAGTTGGACATTTAGCAGCTCAGGGTTTCGCTTACTTTTAAAAATTTCAAAGTATATTCTGTAAGTTTCCGGTCGAATAACTTTTTTGACATAAAATTCAATTGTTGAATAAAATCAGTGGTCAATCGTAGTCAAAAGTTCGGGGAAGTCCACGATTTTTTTTTTTGCAAAAAGTGTGAAAGTTTTTTTACAATTCACTGTTCATCTTCATAAAGGTTCAAAGCTGATTAAGTTCATAATCTTCTTTCAGTTTCGAAATAACTTACCCATAAAGAAATGCGGCACCAGCAATTCCACCTCCGCATTGAGCAATGACAAACATTATCATGCGGATGAAAGAGATCCTTTTTGTTATCGCCACAGCTATACTGACGGCTGGATTTATATGAGCGCCTGTGAAATATAAAAAATTAAACCAAAATAAAAAATATTTAGGCAGGTAAATTTACCAGAAATATGTGCAAAACATTGAGTTAAAGTTGCAATAGCGAAACCTGCAGCAAGAGAAGTAGCAAGCAAAACAGAAGAAGCGGGTGCTCCTGGACCGGCACCTGCTGATGCACCACAAACTATAAACACGTAACAAAAAGAAGCTAAACATTCGCAAATAACCGATCTCCAAAACTCCAAAGTACGCATCTCAGTTCGAATGGGAATTTTGCGGAATTTTGGAGAAACGAGTGCATTTTCATTTCTTAATGTTTCGATTTTTTCAAATAATGTCACTATGTAATATTCGAGATTTTCACTAGATAATTGAACACTTTCGTCACCCATATTGATATAATATAAAAAACTAAATTTTTTTTAATTTAAAATATAATTCAGAACATTTTCGCTATCACAACCCTCATGACCACCTACTCACAACATCAACCACTTGGCACGCAGATGTATCTGCAAGAACTTCAAACTTGATCCACATGGTGAATCCCCTCCTAAAAATTTAAATCGTATCCTCTTTCAACGTGGCTACTCGATGGTTAGCTAGGCTTATACAATAATTTTATTAATAAATGGAATGGCAATAAATTTTAATTATTCAATCTATTCAAAGTAATTCGATTAAAACAATAATGTGTGATTTCGTTACATTGTAGGTAGGTGTAAGTACTTCTTAATTGAAGAAATTATACGTAACATCCATACTACTTCTATAATTTTTATTACTGCAACTAATTATTTATGTATTTGAATTTAACCGTGAAAACATTGTATCTATTTCAGAAATCCATTTGGTAAACTAAGATATCATATTTTAAAATCTTGCAGATTGTGTTATTGTTATACTTTTGCTCTATAAATAAAATCTCTTCTATTGGTTAGAACTGACAGCTGAGGGTTTACGCGCCCTTATTGAGTTTCTTTCAGGAAATGCCGTATTTAAGTGGCCACTTTTCTTAAAAATAGGTCGATCCTTATGTAACGTAATTTTAAGTTTATTACTTAGAGAAGATTTCACCACAGACAAAAACAAAACGAGTTCGGGTTAATAGGGTTAATTTATTGTTGCATTTGCATTACCACTCAATTTTATACTTTTTCTTAGAGGAAGCAATATTTTATTAATTATTAGTATTGGTAAATCCGGAAAAGATATTACATTAGCAGTTACGTCTACCGAAATCACTATTATGATTGACCTCTCGTGCCAAACTTCTTCGAGAATGTAGTGTCATACTGGCTTAATCTGGGGTGACGAATGACGGAATGAATGCACCACAGAAGTGCAATTAAAACTGAACACATTGACATACTATTTTTCTGAAAACATTACCGGTTATTGAAAGAGATTAGATGTTGAGCTGCAGATGAAGTAAGTAACTTGTAACAGCGTGGTAATTAAAATAAAAAATAAAAAAATTTCGTTTACAAAAATATACTAATGATTGTTAAATTAGAGTTATAAACAGAGAAGAAAATCAGTTCACTTTCAAGAATAATGAAGCACTAATTAGACTGAATCCATTTTAAATCATGCAGGCTGAGTAGATCTCATGTTCCAAAATTTGTTTTAGCTGAAATATATTGTTGGTTATAGAAAACGAGAACACCCGTATTTTTTTCACCCGTTATTGTCAAAACTTCGTTGTATAGTATAAAAAAAATCACTGCTTTTCTTTTCTTACGTGGAACAAAACACTTGCAAAAATACCAAAAATATTGGTATTTTTTTAAAACACAAAAATTGGAAGTCACTTTTTTTCAAAAACTCACTTTTTTTATTTCTAAAAATTTAATGTTTTGAGGAATACTTACCCTATAAAATGTCCTCCAAATTTTAATATCGATTTATTATTAGTTTTGGAGTTAAATTTTTGAAATTTTATTATTATTTCACTGAATCTATATCAAATTATGCAGACTAACTGGGATAATGTTCTAGAATTTTTTTTTACTAAAATATGTTACTGTATATTCAAAATGAGAATTTCCGTATTTTTCTTTACTTGAAATTTGTTTTTCATTTTAAAATTTCGAAATAAACAATATTCTCAAAAATTCAGAAAAATCGCTACCAATTCGGTAATTTTGTAGTTTTTGGATTGATTATTGTTCTTTGTTCTTATAAATGTAAATATAAAAATCTAAAATATTTCCTAAGAGACCAACAATTTTGGAGATATTAATTTTTGAAACTGAATCCATAATAAATCATGCAGGCTGCGGGTGGACCGCATATTTCAGACTTTTCAGTTTTTACTAAAATATGTTATTTATAGAAAATTAGAAGACTTGTATTTTTTTCAGCCTAAAAAAGTCTTGACGCTTAATTGCGGCATTTTAGCATTTGGAAATAAATAATGTTATTTTCAAAAATTCAGTTTATAACATAAAAAAAATTGCTGCCAATTCAGTAATTTTGTAGCATTAGAATTGATTTTTTCTCTTATGTGGAAGATCGTACATCATTTTTAAAAATCCAAAAAAAACTCAATATTATTGCAATTTGTTTTTTTAAATTAAAAGTCGTTTTCTCAAAAAATTCTTCTTCTAAAAATTTGTTATGTTTTGGGAGATTACAGACTTATTTTGTATGATTTTCAAATTTCAATATTGGTTAATTTAGTTTCGGAGATATTAATTTTTGAAATTTTATAATTATTTAGTAGGCTAACGGAACCATGGCCGTATTTACGGGGGGGGGGGTTGCCCCCCCCCCCCCAAATTATTTATCAAGTACTGGAGTCCGTCTGCAATCGTAAAAAAATCAGTAAAACAAAAACAATCTTTATAACTAATAACAAAAACATTAAACTTGAAGTATTAAAAAAAAACTAAAACTAAAGATATTTCTAATAAACTAAATCCCAAATTAAAAAATCGGAAATTCGTATTAATTGGCGATTGGCGATACTGGATTGAATACACCTACTACTAAATTGCAAAAATATAAAAACTGACGATGAAGAATATAAAAAAGCTCTATATATTTACTGTACTGTGTAAAAGTCTGCGGCCCCTTAATTAATATTGTTAGTTGTTACTCCTATTAATTAATTTTTTTTTTTTTTAAATAATAAATTATATTGAAATAAATGAAATAGATATTTTATCTTAATTCTTACTATTATGGTAAAAATTTTAAATTGCTATAAATTGTTTGAACCAAAAATTTTAAAAGAAAAATAAATTTTATGACCATCATTGACAACATAGCTTAAAATAACACTTCCGCCATAAATTAGAGTAGGCATTGTAAACCCTTAAATTGTCTTATATTTTGGTGTAATTTAGTTCTTTTTTTTGACAATATTATTTACCATCCGTAAAATAAGAAATAAGAATAAGTTTGTGAATATATTTTTATTTAAAGACGGTTTTTTACAAAAGAGTTTAAAATTAAAATATGAATAAGGTTAAACTTATTACAAATATCGTAGTAAACAAAACTTTTAAAATGACACAAACAAAATTTTATCCGCGATGCCCCCCAGAAATCAACCTGTAATCAAAATTTGTCGCTCCCTCGACAAATTATTTTCAACCATTAAATAAAGTTTACAAAAATCTAAATTTTCTTTGAATATCGAACTTAAATAAAGAAAAATCGCTCAAAAAAATAATTACTTTAATTAAATAAAAACAATCTTCTTACAAAATTTCAACTTTTTTGCGGTCACTTTCGACCAAAATACTTGTAAAGAAAATTTTCCAATAACAATACTCAAAAATAAAATCATAATTGCAAAAATACTTGCACAAAATTATATTCAAAATATCAGCGGAGCAAAATCTAGGCCTCCATCGTTTCCGCCATCTTGGCAAAAAAAACTCCCTCTATTCATTTTTCTGCAAACATTACATTTCAAAAATTAACATATAAAAATTTTAATTTAAAAAAATTACCAAAATTGCATTTATTTTGCCGATTTTAGCATGACTGAAGGTTTAAGTTGGAACTTAAATTTTTTTATTTAGATATTTATTTATTTTTTCGAGTTCCTTATATTGTTTATTTTATATTTGTTTTTTATTGTAGTATTTTTTTATTTTTTAAATATGTTGTACTTTATACTTTTATTTTTTGTTTTGAATTTTAGTTTCCTTTGTATTTTAATAAATTAGCTATTTATTTTTTAATATTTTTAAAACCCCCCCCCCCCAAAAATCTAGTTTAAATACGGCCTTGAACGGAACCCATGTTCTAAAATTTCTTTCTGCTGAAATATGGGGAGATCTAAATATAAAAATGGGGAGATCGTATTGTTGTTCACTTTAAAAAAAATGTCCTGACGCCCGATAGAGACATTTTAAGATTTTGAAATAAATACTGTTGATTCTAGGGGTATATAAAAAAAATTATTGCCGATTCAGTAATTTAAAGCTTTTGGAATTATTTTGTTCTTTTTTACGTGGAACATCGTATTTGATTTTTAAAAATATAAAAATTAAAGAAATTTCCAAAAACACTACAATTATTGCAGTTTTATTCAAAAAAATTAATAGTCGATTTCTTCAAAAATCCTACTTTATTTTCTTCTAAAAATTTAATATATTTTAGGAGAATACTTACTCTTTATGTCATCCAAATTTCATTATTAATTTTTGATAATTGGAAACGCGAATTTTTTAAATTATTAAGCTTTGTAGCTGGGTTTTAACGATGATCAACTGAATATTAAAAAACCGAAGAAAAATTATTTACAATGAAGTTACCTAAGATTTATTTGTTTTGTAAGGACATCTAGGATATTAAGTATCTTCTCGATATAAGATTTTTAAAAAAAGAAGTAAAATTTTTTCGAATAGCGAGCGAGTTTTTGAACAGCGTAATTTTAAAGTTTCCAAATAAATAGTGTTATTTTTAAAAATTCGATGTTTAACTTAAATGAAATAACTGCCAAGTGCCAATGATTGGTAATTTAAAACTTTTGAATAAAGCTTATTACTAGTTCCGGAAATATTAATTTTTGAAATCATGCAGTTTAGCGAAGCTCATGTTCCAGAATTTTTTTCCGATGAAATATGTATGTTGTTTATATAATAGCTATTTATGTCATGAGTACATAATATAGGTCTTTATCGGACGAAGCCGAAGTTTATGGCAGAGCGAGCTTGCGAGCGAGGCCAATAAATAGGCTGAGTCCAAAAAGCCTAATTATGTGCAAATGACATACATAGCTTTATGTTCGACTGCACCGTAGAGGATTTTCTTTTCTTTTTTTTCTACTTTGACATTTAGGTAGTGAAAATTGCATAATTTCGAAGAGTGCTTTTTTTATTGCTCCTGGTTACAATAAGTTGTTTATTAATTTGTTTTAAATAGTTGATTTAAAATTGTGTGAAATTATTTAATAAGTTAAATAATGGAAGAAATTGTTGAAATAGCCCTAAAAGCTAAAGAATCGCTACTTCCGACAAAGTCAAAGCAATTATACGAAGAAACTTAGGGCACATACAAAAAATGGTGTTTAGAAAAACAAGTTATGAAAACTACAGAGGATAGTATATTGGCATATTTTAATACTAATCTCGCGTCTTATAAAATATCTACCTCATGGACCAAATATTCCATGCTGCGGACTACAATTAATTTAAATGAAGCAATCGATATAAGCAAGTTTCCTAGTATTATCCCTTTTCTGAAAAGAAAGAGAGAAGGGTATGCAGCAAAAAAGTCATTCATTTTAACAAAAGAACATGTCAATTCTTTTTTATTTGACGCCAATGACGAACAGCATCTGTTAAACAAGGTACACATACTTAACTTATTTACTTTGACTTACGATGATGAATAATGAAAGTATATTTATAGGTTATTCTTATTTTTGGTGTCTGTGGAGCTTGCAGACGACAAGAATTAGTTTCACTATCAACCACAAATGTTGAAGATTATCAAAAACATATATTGGTCAAGTTGATCGACACAAAAACCAAAAAAGATAGGTCCTTTATCATACTACCGAGTGAAAATTTGAATTTATTGGATGTAATTAGAAAATATATTAACCTTAGACCAAAAATAATTGTACATAGCAGATTCTTCGTAAATTATGTTAAAGAAAAATGTACTGTCCAGCCTGTAGGAATCCACAAAATTGGTAGTGTACCTAGCATTGTAGCCAAATTTTTAAATTTACCGAACTCCAGCTCCTACACGGGCCATTGTTTTCGGAGAACGTCTGCAAGCCTTTTGGCAAATTCTGGGGGAAGTATGAGCGAAATCATGCGCCATGGAGGATGGCGCTCCGCTAGTGTTGCCGAAGGATACGTAGAAGAATCCGAAAGCAAAAAAATTAATGTTGCTACAAAAATTTTAGGGCAAGAAGGTATTTCTAGAGTCGAAAACGAAGAAATTCAGCAAATAAATAAAGCACCAGCATTACCGGTTTCAATTAGTAATAATGTGAATTGTGTTTTCAATATTAACAACTATTATAATCAAAGTAATAATAATTAATGTAATCGTTTATAAATTAAATTAAATAAAATATTAATTTTGACGTTTATTTCATTGACATTGACAGGCGGCCGTTTTACTTTATTAATAAAGTAAAACGGACTAGTTCCATAAAATGTTCTCTTATGGTCGCTAAGTGATATTGAAATCATGTTATTATAATACAGTCGGACATAAAATGATTTATTCACCTTTTTATTTTTTCACCTTAAATAATGCCCTGACGCCCAATAGCAGCCTTTTTAAAATTGTGAAACAAAAAATAATATTATTTCTAAAAATACGGGCGGATAACATAGGAAATCGATAATTTGATACTTTTGGAATAATTTTTTTCTTCTTACGCGAAACATCGTACTTGATTTTTTAAATATAAAGATTCAAAATATTTCTAGAAAAAACAAAATTTTACAATTTTTCTAAAAAAATTGAAAGTCGTATTTCTCAAAAACCTCAGCTTTTCTCTTCTAAAAATTTTATGTTTTGGGAAAATACTTACTCTACAGATATGTCTTTCAAATTTTAATATCGATTGTTTGTTATTTTCGAAGATTTTTTAAATTTTTAAACTTTGTAGCTGTATTTTATCGATAATAAACTCTATTATTATAAAATCAATAAAAATTATTTAGAATGAAGGGCATGTAAGGATAAGTATCTTCTCAAAATATTAAATTTTCAAAAAAAAAACCAAGAGTTTTGACCACAGCTTCTTTTCCCGATAGCAGTGTTTAAAGATTTCGAAATAAATAATGTTATTTCTAAAAATTCGTTGTTTTAATGATTGGTAATTTAAAGTTTATGAAGAATTTTTTTTCTTTCGTATAGAAAGAGAAAACAATTTTTTTTAAATTTATTTAAAAAACAATTTATTATTTTTTAAAATATAAGATTCAAAATATTTCTAAAAATAAATAAAGATATTGCAATTTTTCTGAAAGAAATAAATCTTGACATTCTCAAAAATACCAATTCTTTTTCAAAAGATTTAATATTTTGAGTGGAAGCAACTTCCCTCTAAATAATTTTTCATCGGTTCCTACTATGGAAATTATCATCATCGTTAAAATTCAGTTATAAAGCTTTAAAATTTATATCTCCGAAAATAATAAAGTAAACAATCAATATTAGAATTTGGAAAACACATAAAGTATTGTGGTGAAAAAAAGGATTCGCACCTACCCTGTACATTTTAATTAAAATTTTGTTTTAAATAATTTTGAGTTGTAAGACTGGAGAATCAGACAGGTGGGGGCGAACCGACGAGAATATTAGCTTTTGCCGACGAGTCGCCGCGAGAGACAGCGGGCCGACTTTTGGCTCGTTGATTTTTGACTCGAGTGAGTTATTTTTGAGATTTGTCTTATTTTTGAGATTGTGAGTATTTATTTTGATTGAATAAAGTGAATTTTGATGCGAATGCATTATTGCGCCTTTTTGGATGATTATTTTGATATTTGGAATTGGAATAAGTTTTTTTGATGCGTTGCTACCAAGCGGTAGTTGATTTGATGGTTTTGATTGAATTAGTAGTTTGGATAGATTTGATTGAATTGGTAAAATTTAGAAAAAGCAATTTAAATTAAATAAAAAGTTGAATCTGAACTATTTAAAGTTGGAAGAATTAAAATTGCATTTGTACGAGCGAAGGCCAGATGAAGATAACAAGGCGATTTGGATACGCGTGAAAGTTAAAAGTACGAGCCCATTTAAGGTTTAACTTTGAATTGTATTTGAATTTATTTACGATTTATTAATTTATTTTTGAAGAAGATTTATTTTGGAGAATTTATAAAATTTTTGGATTGGCCAGCATTTTTGTTTAAATTGGATTTTGTTAATTGGTAATTATATTTGGAAGTTATAATCCACTACATCAAGAAAAACCCGAATTTGAACCCGCTCCTGAGAAGTCTTAGGTCTCCGACTTGGAAGCCGTAGAGATTAGTGGTTTTTTTTGTAGTTTGCCACGCATTGCAAAAAATATCATTACAGTATATATTCTTTCAAAACATTTTAAAGTTTTAGAAAAAAAGAAATGGGGCTTTTTGAGAAAAACAACTTTCAATTTTTTCGAATAAAATTTGAAAAATTATGGTCGTTTTGGAAATATTTAAAAATTTTATATTTTAAAAATCAAGTACGATGTTTCACGTAAAAGAAAACAAAATCGTTTCAAAAGCTCTAAATTACCAAATTGGCAATAATTTTTTTATATACCCCTAATTTTTAGAATCAACGATATTTATTAATAGTATCTATCAGGCGTCAGGACATTTTTTAAAGTAAACAAGAACAACAATAAACAGTCTCCAATTGCGTATAAACAGCAACATATTTCAGCAGAAAGAAAGTCAGAATTATAAAATTTCAAAATTAATATCTCTGAAACTAAATAAATAAATTTAAAATTTGGAGAACATACAGAACAAGTAACCTCCCAAAATAACAAATTTTTGGTAAAAAAACGTAGGGTTTTTGAGAAGACGACTTTTAATTTTTTGAAAAAAGTTGCAATAATATTGAGTCTTTTTGAAAATTTTTTGGATTTTTATATTTTAGAAAATAAAGTACGATGTTCTACATAAAAGAAAAAAATCAATCCTGATGCTATAAAATTATTGAATTGGCAGCAATTTTTCTTATGTTATAAACTGAATTTTTGAAAATTTATTTCCAAATGTTAAATACCGCTATCGAGCGTCAAAACTTTTTGGGGACGAAAAAAAAATACGAGTCTTCTAATTCTCTATAAATAACAAACTTTAGCGAAAACTGAAAAGTCTGAAACATGCGGTTCGCCTGCATGATTTATTATGGATTCAGTCAACTTAATTATAAAAACTAGTAATGAATTGATATTGAAATTTAAAGAACATAAGTAAGTATCCCCTTAAAACATTGAAATTTAAAAAATATGGGTTTTTAAGAAAAACAAGTTTCAATTTTTTCAGAAAAATTGTTAGTCTCTTTTGAAATATTTTGGATTTATAAGAACAATAATCAATCCAAAAACTACAAAATTACCGAATTGGCAGCGATTTTTCTGAATTTTTGTGAATATCATTTATTTCGAAATCTTAAATAGCCGCTATCAAGCGTTTGGTTTTTTTAGAGAGAAAAAAATATGGGTCTCATTTTCTAATTTAGAAACACGATAATCCCCAGCCTGCATAATTTGTTACTTAAAGGAGGAATGTACTAATTGCATCAAAAAAAAAAGTATTAAAATTAAAATTAGAACATACAAGTGAATAATATTATTTAAAGTAAAAATGTAGTAATGATTTCCGTTACAGAACCACTTTAGTGGGCTTTAGTAATTTAATACCTATTAAATTTTTAAACAAAATTTAATTAAAAAATTAAATATTTTTAAAATTATTTAATTAAATTTAAGTAAAATGAATAAAACTAAAAGTTTAAGAAAATATTCTTTTATGGTGATTGTTTAGTTTTAAATAAAAAAATGCACATTTAAGTACATTAAATGCTGTTTATTACCGTAACTGCTTAACCGTCAACCTATAGTGAGGTAGTTTATTGAAAAATTTATTGCTAACTTTGTCGGTCCACAAAAATATATTGACCTTTGAACTACCTAATTTGAATATAATTTGTACGTGTACATATTTCGAGATTATATAAAATGAATAACTTTGTTTTACGAAAAAGTTTTGCTTCCGAATTCAAATCTTTAACTTCATTTTTGTAATCGAAAATTATTTAAAAATGTAATCAGATTATAATAATTATGTTACTTATATTATCCTATATAAAAAATAATATGTTTGTAACGGATGGCCGACCGCACAACCGAACTTAGGGAATTAACATAGAAAATTGATTTTTTTTTAATTAGTTATAATAAATTATATTTTATAAAGAAAATATATGCCATTTTTGTTAGTTTTACAAAAAATGCAAGAAAGATGAATTTTATGTCAAAATAATAATTATAATCAATAATTTCGATTTTCACTTAAACGCACTTTTGAAACAATAAATGATCATAACAAGACCAATTTTTACCATAGAGAAATTAAAAAATTACAATTATAGAGAATAATTAATTATCTTTTTTGTTGCTATTTATCATTTTTTGTAAGACCCTTACCTTTCGAGAAAATCGTAAAAATAACCAGTTGAGAATTAATGTTGTTAAAATGGAAAAGATAACTCGTTCTTAAAAAAATTATATTTAAATTTCTTGACCAAAACGGGTAAATTTTAATATTCAACTAGTTTTTAGCATTATTTTTCCTGACATTTCCTTTATTTTGTTTAACTGTGTATGTTGGTAATGTCTTGATTTGACAGATTTGACATTTCCAAGTCTAACCGTATTGTTATGAAGATGTCAAATATTAAATAATGTTTGTATTGTGATTATTTTAGAATCAATATTGCTGGTAATAATACAGTTTGATACTTAACTTTTTAATAAAAGAATGAAGAAAAGTGATATCCAAAAATGTCTGAAAACTGTTGCATTAATTTTTTGAAAAAGTGGAAATTATGGATAAGACCTTTGTGTATACTTTGTTATGCTATAGCTGTGCTTGTATTTGTGCCTTTATTTTTAATTAAATCTTTAGAAGATGGTTTTGATAAAAATGATCAAGTGATCTTAATAGCTGGAGTTTTCGTTTGGCTCGCTATTCCTATTTCGTTATGGGAAATTATACAACATGTCATTCATTATACCCAACCTCGACTACAAAAACATATTATAAGGTAATATTTTATTTATTCTATTCCACTATACTTACAGTACTGTTTTCTAGAATTTTATGGATGGTGCCAATTTATGCTATAAATGCTGTGAGTATAATAATTATGATGCAAGAAAATATGTAAAGTTTCCCTAACTTTCTTTTTTAGTGGTTAGTTTTATTGTATCCTAAGCATTCTATTTACATGGATAGTGCACGTGAATGTTACGAAGCCTACGTTATTTATAATTTTATGAAATTTTTATTAAATTATTTAAATATGGAAATGGATTTAGAAACAAACTTAGAGTTGAAACCACAAGTTAAGCATATATTCCCGTTATGTTGCATGCCAAATTGGGAAATGGGAAGGTAGATACATTTTTATTGTTTCTTACAAATCATTCATTTTTACTTTTCAGAGAATTTGTTCATATGTGTAAACATGGAATTTTACAGTACACAGTGGTTAGACCATTTACATCGATCATTTCAGTGTAAGTAAACCTGAAACCTGATATATTTTAGATTATTGAATAAATTTTAGAATCTGCAAATTGGCAAATGTTTATGGAGATGGTGAATTTCAAGGAAACGTGGCATTCCCATATTTATTAGCCATAAATAATTTGTCTCAATTTGTAGCCATGTACTGTTTGGTTTTATTCTATAAAGCAACTGCTGCCGAACTGCAACCAATGAAACCGTTTCCAAAATTCTTATGTATCAAGGCTGTGGTATTTTTTTCATTTTTGTAAGTACCTTGCTTAAATTATTTAACATTTCTTTGAAATAAATTCTTGTAGCCAAGGGGTTCTAATAGATTTGCTGGTTTACTTACACGTAATTGTGACAAATGATACCAACGAACTAACTATTTCTATTAAGTTACAGGTGAGTGTATCGACAATAATTTTACAAATAAAAATTATTATTTTTACTTGCAGAATTTTTTAATTTGCATCGAAATGTGTATGGCAGCTGTAGCTCATCATTATAGCTTTTCATATAAACCATACATAGATGAAGATTCTCAGCAAAGCACTTGTTGGCGAGCATTCCTTGCAATGTGGGATATTTCTGACGTTCAAGATGACATTCAAGAACATCTGGGGATTGTTGGTACGATAATTTTTAATTTCATTATTATTTCAAAATACTAATTAAATTTTGTTTTATTTAAAGGTAATTCAATAAGTAGGCGTATTCGAGGACGTAGTATGTATAACATTGCACGTGGAGATAATGAATATTCCAATTTGATGCCAAGAACATTTAGTGATCCGTCTAATGATGAACTTTATCAAGATTATGATGACCAACTCGTTGTCAAATATGGTTCATTGCAGGCCGAAAATGTACCCAGAAGTGCATCGGCTGGTAATGTTAACAAAAAGAGCAGATTCTTGCATTTGTGAACGCTTTTTCTATTTTTGTATATATAATGATAATGCTTAGACACTAAGTTTACTTAAGACACATTTTTTAATGTAACTTTTTAAGTTGTATTATTTTTATTATAAACTAACTGTGATAAATTATTGTTTTCATAAAATTTTATTTATTTTTTTTCTATTCTAGGGTTATCCTTTCAGGGTCTATTAACTTATCTGGCACTTTTTTTTGCTTCGAAGCGGTGACAAACAATTATGCCCGTTCAGTTTGGCACTTTCGCGTGATTTCAAATGCTTCGACTTGGTCAATTTTAGAAAATTGTAAGTAAATTTTAATTTCAATTTGAAGCTTGTTGGGTTAAATTTGTTTACATGTTCCATATACAGGTTATCTCCATGACCTTTGAGGTGGTGATAAAGGACACTTTACTAAGACAAATTTTTGTCTAAGTTCAGAGCCTTGGGGGGGTTCTGATTTCAAACGGCCATAGCTCCGATATTATTGATTTTGACATGATAACGTCTTATAAATTGATACACCGGCTGCACGCACGAAAAATTGTCACGTTCCGCAAGCGAGAGAGAGGCACGATCGGCTTTGCATCATACATAGACATCAATTGAATTATAAAATGCCATTAAAAAAACTTGTCCAGGCATGAGGTTCAATCTCGCGATCACCAAATGATGCAATTATGTTTCATGCACATAACGCACTAACCTATTGAGGGTTAATGTAATAACATAGTATTAATTCGTATTATCAGTTACATAAACATAATTCAATTCAATTCATAAAAGTATGCAATTTTTCATCAATGTTTTCTTATGACGTTATCACGTAAAATTATCATCCGTAAACCGACTTTACAGACAACCCGAGTCCCATGTGTTTTTTTAGACTTAATGATTAGAACTTTTTTAAAGATTGTTTGCTTATCTACAAATTAGGTTAAACCCCTTATCATATAGAATCAATAGATTTCGAGTTATAATTTAAATTAAGGGAAAAAATGTTAAAAACTCAGGTTTTATTTTTTCTTTAAATTCCCTATCTGATTTGGGCCGTCTGTTTTTTTCTAAGACGTATCATTTAAGAGATACGGAGTTCGCAAGAAAAGTATATTGTATAGTATATTGATTCTATATTGATGTTTTCAGGGAGCTAGCTTTGTTTGTTCTTATTTGAAAAATAATTTTTTAGTGAAATTTCTAAAAAAAGCTTTGTTTAAAAAGTGTTTTTTTAATTTTTTTTATGTTCAACTTTTTAGCCTTTAAATTTTGATTAGTAAAATATCATTCAATTCCGCTTTTGGTTTTCCCATATTATTTAGCTTTTACGAAAACGCGAAACGTTTATTATATTACCTACATAATAAATATATGAATTTTCAATTATTTAAATCTTGATTAAAAAGTTTCTTATATTATTTATGTAGGTATATGAATTTTTAAATGTTTACGTCGATAATTTTTTATTTATTATATTATTTTTTATGTTGGTAATAACTTTGATGCAGTTTTTTTTGTTGGATTTTTTTTTCTTAGAGTAAGTTGAGAAAAAGCTTTTAATAAAAACCAATAATATCGAAGCTATGGCCGTTTTAAATCAGAAATTCAAAAAATTGTTTTAAAAGGAGGTAACTGGACAAATTGAGGTAATTGGACTTTGACAAAAATTGTTTTAAAAAAGTGTCCTTTATCACCACTTCAAAGGTTCGCCACGGTCACGGGGACACCCTGTTATAATACCACACTGCTCGGTTTGAAAAGTGCGTAAAAACGCTTTTTCAAACCAAACGCCAAACTTTCAAAGTAACAGACCAAAAGTTCTATAGAAGTAAAACGTTAAAATGGACCAACGAGAACTTTCCATTTTAGTTTAATTCTCTACTTAAATTTCTTTTTGAAATTGGTTTACATATTGTGCATTTAAAAGAAAATAAGTTCTCCAGCACGTGGTCAAGTTGCACATAGCCCTGTATCGAGTTTGTGATTTAACTTCAGTCCTCGACACACTTATGAGGACTATGTACACCTAATTGGACAATTGGCTAGATTGGGTAATTTTTATAGTATTTCGCACCCATCCTTTACATTGTGATGGAAAATTTAATTTTAATAAGTTTAAATTGTAAGATTGTAAATTTGAGAGGTGGGACGAATCAAGAAAAATAAGGGGCTTTTTGCCAAAGATGGCCGCATGAGCGGTTGTGCGGATTTTTGGCTCTGCGTATTATTTTGAGATTTGATTGTTTTGATATTGTGAGTAATAAATTTTTTATTTAAATAAAGCGAATTTTATGCGTATGCATTATTTCTTGATATTTGGATTGATTTGGATAAATTTTGATGGTTCGCTACCGAGCGGTAGTAAGACGATTTAGTTTAGTTGATTTGGAAAGAGAATATTGGAAGTTATAAATTGGATTTAGATTATTTAAAATTGAAAATTTGAAATTACATTTGTAGGAACGAATGTGCGAGATAGATAAGCCGTCGATTTGGATAAGCTAAAATCGAAACTTCAATCCCTTGAGGAAATATTAAACTTTTATTTTGGATTTGGATTATTTATTAATTTTGGAGAACTATTTATTTTTCTGAGACAAGAAGAATTTTTTATTTTATTTTGAAAACGCCGGAACCCTTCGCCCAAAAATGATCCCAACTACCCGCAATCCAGGGCTGACCCGAGGTAAAATAAGTGGATTGAAAAATCTCTACGAGAAATATCACTTCAATATGAATTTTGCTTAATAACCTATGGTTCCAAATCGATTTCAGTTGTTAATCCTTATACTTCATTTTATGTTGCTTTCTAATGTTTATAAAAATATATTTTTTATTTAAATTAAATATTTACATATGGTTTCTAAACTACGCCTCAGGTACAAAGACACAGCTTTCGTAATAAATCACTACAATCTACATACGTAATGAAGTCAGATTTGTTACTGAAATAACATGATATTCTAATACATAGGTATGTTTATAAGGCCACTCAGTCCTACTCTCATTAAGGGGATGGTAAGGTTTATCAGTGAAAAAAATGGCATATTTTCAAAAATTTTTTTAGACGATACAGTTAATGCCGGTTTATTTAATTAAGTTCCATGTAATAATACAACACCTGAACGATATTCTTCTAAATTTTCTCTTACAATAACAAATTTGTTGATTTTCTTTTTAGCGAAAATCACGTTTTTGACTTCCAAGTGCTACTGAAATTGAAAAAATCAATAAAAAAAAAACTCAACAGCGTTACTTCGAGAAACATCTCGCCTAATAAACGCATATTGATTTTTTTGTTTCAGATGATCCACTGAAGAGTTATAGTGTACACCGCAAAACAACTTTTTTTCGAAACGCCTGCAGAGATTTTTCTGCCAACGACTTATTTATCATTATTTTGCAATGAAAATTTAGGAGAATATCTTAATTAACTTAATTAAATAAACCAGCATTAAATGTATCATCTAAAAAAATTCTTGAAAATATGCTAGGTTTATGCTTCACTGTATAAACCTTACCCTCCCTTAATAAACTTGCTTACTTACTAATTTTCTGGTCCAAAGTTTACATTAAGTACCTACATCCTTTCACTAAGATTTCCTGATCAGAATTAAATCATGGATTTGTTAGAGAAAAAATGTAGACGAGCTAACCGACATTTCCTTTTCATTCTACATCCTTAATTCTATTTGTACAAAGTATCTCATCAAGCCATATTGCACTACAATATAATGGTGAGTTACATCACAAGAAATTCTTTCGTCCTAGTGAGCATTAATGCATACCATAATGTAAAGTACAAGGAGCCTTTAAGTTTGTAACAGTGAAACAGTTTATCAACGCTTTTTGTGGTTGAGCTTTAAATATATCCACTTGAATCTGAACAAACTTATTTTCTCAATAATTGTATACACTATTTAATAACGTCTCGACTTTTTTCCATTGCTAGGTGATGTCACTCACCAAAATGCTTAGCAGTGGACAGATTGCCTTGTACAAGCAATAAACCAAGCACTTAGGTTGATGATTTATAATTATTTAGAATGCGTTTGAATAGCAACGTAACTTGTATTTTCAAGATTCTTAGTGAAGACGCGTTTCGGCCTACTGAGCCATAATTACATCAAAGTATCATGTCATCACCTAATATGAAAGTCCAAAATTTTTTATTAGTTAAAATTGATCCATAACATCAAAGATGTTTTAAAAAAGTGAACTTTTTGCAAATCTTAATATTCACGTTATTCATTTTAATCCAATTTTTTCTCTCCCGTAAAATTTTTGATTTTGGACTGATGATACCACAGTACATATTCAAGTATTTGATAAATGCGATAAACACATTAATATATTATAACCAAAATGTTATTTTCATTTACAGTTTCAACACATAAACTAAATCATCATGAGAATGGATATTACCAGATGATTGGCCTTGTAAATAGCCAATCAACCGTTGTACCTGGTACGAGTCTAACTTACTTAAGAAAATATCTATGCTTCAAAAATTCAGGAAAGAAATATTTTAAAATAAACTTTTTTTTCAAAATTTTTAAACTAAATATATCGACAAGAAAATTTTTGGAACAAAATAATTTCTCGAGAAACCCAACTTTCGATTCTAATTAAAAAAGTATGTACTACTATGGTAAAATTAATTGCACAAAAGCCTTTTCTTATATCTATCCCACGTTCCCAAGATAAAAACGTAACCCATTGTTACTAAGTTAACTGCAGTTAAAAAGGAAAATTCAACTAGCTTCATAATTCTTCAGCGTCAAAAGTTAAAACCATATCACTGTACTGGAATGATAGATTACTCAAAATCACATTAGAACCTTTAACTGTTTTTTCTCAAAAATATGGTTTTTAAGTTATCTTTCTAGTACAGCAATGTTTTAAATATTTTTAACACGGGGGCCATATCATAAAGACTTCCTCATAACATTTATTTCAAATAATTTTTTTGAAATATTTGGCACATTGCAATAAATGTCCAATTATTATAAAAATAAATGGTTAACTATATAAAATAAACATGAATACAAAAAATTTATAAAAGTGAAAAAACTTAAAATATTTTTTTTAAAACGAGGTAACTTAAATTGTATGATTGATTTTTATTTTAATAAAAAAACACTTAAGGACAAGAGAACGTTTAAACTAAAACAGTTAAAAATAAAAAATGATCTCAGAACACGGCCGATGGTGTCATACCATTACAAAGTAATGAAACATTTACTTAAACCATTAACTTAATTTGTTATAACGTTGATGAGAACACGATTGTCTCTAATCAATCAAAAACATTTTAAATAAAACGAAAATGCATACAAAAAATGAATTACAAATAAAAAAGCCGATCACATAACTCAATTGAAGGTACTTGACCAGTCATATGTTGACCTACTAAATAGGCCAATTTGTGGGCATACTGACAAGGGGCAGGAACACGTATTGTACCTGGCCAATTATAGTATAAATGGCACAATTTGAACGATAGCCTTTGCACATGATCAGGTTTAAGATTAGCCGTATCGTGAATTACAATATAATGAGTTGGGGTAACGGTACCCTGTCGAACATTTTGTGCAATCAAGAAGAAATCATACCTAAAAAAAAAGAAAATAATTCCATTAAAAATAAATTTTCCTCATCGTGACATCAAAACTTACCAATTTCTTCTCGTAATTTTCGAATCCGCCACCGTTCCCGGTGGGGGATTTTCGTAATTATTCCCACCTCGAGTTAAAAACAACCGCGTGTTGATTCGCTTTTGAACAACTACTACAGTTAATTTAATTTGTAATTTGTAAGTATTCACACACTGCTCGAATTGGGCAACTTCAAAGTCTTGGCAGTGCTTAAGCTGCCCATCTCCCACGCCATCCCTATATATAACAACGTTTGTCGGAAACTTTCCATTGATGTCCCTATACTTTTCCAACATTTTTGCAAAAGTCATTCGAAGTTGATTGCCTATTTCTTCATCTTGAAGGATTACACTGCTGAACCTGAAATCTCAAAAATTACTACCGTTACATTTTTAACCATTACGTGTAAATACCATCTGGTCATGCTTTCATTAAGACTGCAAGTAACAGCGCACACAGATTTATTCCTCCCTGGACTGTGGTAGACATCAATTCCACAGATCATCCAGTTGGTAACAGGAAATCTTACAGTCCATAAACTACCACCAAGTTTACAATTTATTTGTAAGGCTATCTTGTGTATGATAGACCTAGCTTTGGTAGGGTTTCCTAGAGTTCTGGAATTGATTACTTGAGTTGGAATTGGCATTTGAGCACAACATAATTTTTTTATTGCTGAATATCGATCATCACGTGACGTTGGGCATATAAAAACAATAATCTGTACTTCTGGAGAAATTTTACTTCGTAATGTTGTAATGTAAGTCTCGGTACGATCATTGGCTAGGTGTACCAATGTTGGCCTGGCAATACGTATGCCTATAGATTTGTCAAGTTGTTGTATAGTTTTTGAAAATTCATTTGTGATCCTGTTAAAAAAATATAAATAAGGTTATTATACTAAAACAAAAAATAAAATTTACTTATCGTCTCGAGATGTATAGAAAATCATCCAGTTATTCAAATCCACCGGTCCTAATACTCTGTTTTTCGTGACAAGATTTGAAAATTCAGCATTGTTTGAATAGCCTTGAGCATTGCCCCCAAGCAAAATAGTTTCAGGATCCAAAACACGCATATTTAAATCAACAGTTCGATCTTTAAGTTCCAAACCCCAGTCTTCTAAAATCTGTTTGGCTTTAGGAACTTTATTTACGTTGTCCAAATAAGTTCTTAATGCATTCATACGTTGATTAGGCGTAATTCTTGTATGTGTAGCTACGTCTTTCATGACTTTAAAATCACTTCTCATTTCATCGGTAAGACCAGTCATGAAGCAAAGCTCTGGTATCAAACATATATAAAAGTCTTTTTTGCCTTCTTGACCAGGTACTCTTTTTGATTCAACTTTAACTAATAAAGGTTGATTCACGTCTTTTATTTCAATTCCATGTTGTTTTTTATAATACTCAATATATGAAATGGATCCTTTATCGTGAGTTTCAAAAGTGGATTTAGGACTTTGATCCCATAAAATGTCGTCAATTCTATAAGTTTTATTGTTATACCTAAAAAAAAAAGAAAGAGATTAATTTATTACAAATTGCAGTACAACCAGTAAAACTGGATATTATAAAAGCTGGAATCAAGAAAAATTGATGGTAGTTTGAAATTATGTATTTACTTTAAATGTTCAAATAGGTAAAATTATTAAGATTTTAGTCCCAAGTGTGACCAAAGGAGAAATTTGAATTGATTAAATTTTTAAAATATCAGAGACATGGGTAAGTATTTCATCGTTTTCTGACATACACTGTTATCTTAGCATTGAGCAATACTACAGCCAACTTCAACGAGAAGCTCCACCATTAGGCTTGAAATGTTATTCCGCCGAAGTGTAAACAACATATTTTTTCAAGATGCTAAACATGTCAAATATCGTGTAAAAAAAAAGAAGTATTTGCGGGAAATTTTACAGCAATACTTTTTTCGGTTACTGTCAGTTAATCGTCACCATGATTTGAACTTTTTCCTATATGCTATTGGCAAGAGGGCAATTTTCTGAGTATAATATAACAAAAATTTTGTAGGATTATCCATTACTTTTCGAAAAAACGGCATTTTAAAATTTGAAAAGCGGGGACTTGTAAAACGCGACATAGTGTTGGCACGGGTAAGCTTCCCCGATCCAGTTTTCTGTTGACGGTACGTGTGCTTTGATATACTCTTACTGTTCGCTGTCAGATGCGGTCGACACCAGAACGAGTTCTGTGTCTTCATAGATCTGTTGTTTTCGAGTTCCAACTTGGGCAGATTCTATCATTCTACAGGGATATTTTTAATTTGTTAAGGCAAATCATAAATTCGATTATTTCGAAAACTAATGCCAAATCCTACAAAATTTTTGTTGTAGTATGCTTAGATAAGTGTCCTCTTTCCAATAGTGCATAAGGAAAAATGAAAATCATGGTGAGGTTTGACTGACAGTTCCCCTCTTTTCAAAATAAATCTGTAGTTGAAGCACATAGAATTCTTGGGGAGACTTACCATGACCATGCTCGGTCAGAAACATGTAAAGATTGGTTTCAACGCTTTAAAATTAATGATTTTAATGTCGACGATAAAGAATGCTTTGGCGCACGGAAAAAGTTTAAAAAGAAAGAATTGTAACCATTAGTTGATAAAGACTCGTGTCAGACACAAAATAAACTTGCAAAATGTTGTCAACGTTTAATAGCATTAGAAGTGATTCAAAAGCAAGAAAATTAATTGAAGCCAAGAGGTTTCGAATAGCATTTATTCACGTGTAAGAAACTGCTTCAACGACAGAAAAGGAAAAGTTTTTTGCATCGTATCGTGACTGATAATGAAAAGTAGATATATGTATTACGGTAATCCAAAGCGAAGAAAATCGTGGGGTAAGCTCGGTGATGCATCTACATTGCCGACAAAGTTGAATATCCATGATTCCAAACTCATGTTCTGTAGCCAACAGTGGACAATACTTTGAATAACATATTCTTTACTAATATATTTAAATAAAGCATTCATTTTCACGAAAAAGCAACATGAACTTATTGAAGTCCCTAATACATAGTAAAAAATATTATAATTGAGAAAGAAAACTTTTCAATCATTCACTTAAATATAATTACCTGGTTAAAACTGAAGATCCTATTATACCTTCCTGAGCAGCCTTTTTAAAATCACCTTTTGCGGAGTGTCGTAGATCCATCAAATAGTCCATTACACTTACAGTTCTCATAACACGATGCTGAGTGTCTAAGCATACCATTACACCACCTTCTTGTTCTTCAACAGAAATGGCATAACCAGGAAGAATTTCAAGTCTATGTTGTGGAACTAGGGTTGTATGAAGAGGATCGAAATAATTCCGGCCAATAGGAGTCATTTGCAAGACTCTCATTATCCTTTTAAATAGGATATTGAACAGGTGAATGCAATCACCTAACGGCTTTGTTTTTATATATGTGAAAGTCATCGTAACGGCTGTATTATCGTGTGGATTGATACATGAATACGAAGTGGTAGCATTAGGTAATCTGGTGGGTAAATATAGTGTCGAACCACCATCAAACAATCGTATGTGCCCTGCATGCTCATTTACGAAATGTATTTTAACGGATTTAGAATCAATTTGTGGCACAAATTTTACCACATATTCATATACGCCACAATTGGTTCGCGTAGATAAACTAATGTAATTACAAGCACCTTCAGTCTTTTTTCCGCTTACACCTACACCAAAATAACTTTAAAAATATACCCAAATTACATATCTTAAACTTACCTTCATAATAACAAGGTTCGGTTTCTTTTATGCTCAACGTTGTTTCCGTCACTGATGCAATACTTGCAGTATCATCTACGCTACTACCAGCACGTGTTAGCTTTAAGTCGGCTAACTTTTTCAACATTGCTGCTCTTCCACGAGATTTTGGTGGTGAAGGAGGAGCAGCAGTAGTGGAACTACTAGAAGCAGCATCACCTGCTCCTTCGACATTTTGAGAGCGTAATTCCTGTTGCTTTTTTAACAAAGCCAATAATGTAGCACCTCGACCTCTAGAAGGTGGTGGATTCCTTTTCTGATCGTCGGACATCCTATTTAGCTAGAAACAAAAAAAAACAGAAATTTTTAGACAAGAAAAAATTTTGCACCGTAAACAAAAATTTCCTAACCTAACTAGCAAATTTGTTGTGAATAAACAGAACAAGCAAAGCACGTGCACTTTAAATATACATACATGAAGCTAAAAAATTTTACTTATCAACTACGTTAACATAAAATTCACACTATCGCATAATAAATTGTATTAACTATTAAACAATAACCCTATTCATAAAATAAAGAAAGTGTTTTTTACAAAAGCTTACCTGAAGTTTTAAATCCTAAATAAAATAATATTTTACAATTTTAACTTGCAATATAAATTGTAATTTAAAAACATGTAAATATGTTTTAGTTTTAGCAACTATTCAAAACTATGTACTTTCTTTAAAGGTTTCATCGGTTTCATTGTTTCCGAAAGTAACCAAAACCGAAAGTAACCACGTTTATACAGTAACATTTATGGTAAGCTTTTTTCGTGGTAGTTGGTATGTCATGGTACAGTGTCGTACTTCTTCTTTAATTAGGTCTGCGACCTGTTTTTACTTAACAGCAACCTGGGCGATGTTCCAAAGTGCTATGTGCTATGTTTATTAGTGCTATGAGCATATTTAGTGTTTTACATCCAAGGTAGCTTGTAGGCTTATCTCAGATGTGCCAGTAACTTTGGTTTTTGTTGTTGATAAAGGCAAGTCATCAACCCAGAGGGACGCCGGCTTTACGTGCCCTCCGAAGCACGCAGACAATCATAAAAAATTTTAGACTATCTCCGGATTCGGACCGAGTACCTTAATGTCAGCAGTTATTCAGTTAACAAACTAGGCTAATGACCGTCTAGTGTCGTACTGTATTATGGTATATCTAAAATAAAATAAAAGTACACTGGTAATGAATCTTGATAGCAGCAGATTTTTACGGGTGCCTTCTGATTAATCAAAAATTTGAAATGTAGTTCTATCCCAAAAATCCTGAATCAGCTGCTGTCAGGACAGTAACAAGTATAATTTGCATACTTTACCGTTAACGTTTTGCAAGTTCTATTGATAGGTCAAATCTTTTACAATCCGGCATATAAATGTTATGGGAAATTAGGACTTTGTTGGTCCGCGTCTGTGTGGGGGACGGCATCACGAACCTACATAAAAAAGATCCAAGTAATCCAAAATAGATGCATTCGTCACGCATTCTCCAGTCCATACTACGTAGAAAACCGAAGACACAGTCGACGTCCACATCAAGAATCAGGCAGAAAAATTGTACAAGACCGCGAGCTTCTCGGACAACCCTCTCATCTTGCAGCTAGGACAGTACCAACCTGACCGGAACCTCGGACACAGACGGCCAAAGGACATCCTCATCCGCCCGTCAGCCGGGGTGTAAGTAATCCTAATCTCTTTGCATGTTTGTTTAAGGTTCTCACCAAGCACCAGGTTCATCAAACACCCGGCTGCCAAGAAACCACGCAAAGGCGCCCGAATTACACCAAATCGCTCGCCCCGCCCCATCGATACCAAGAGTTCAAGTTCATCAAATACTCGACACCCCAAACCACGGACCGCAGACGCACATCGCACCACCGCCTTTATGGTGACATAACCACACCCCTAGGAAAGTTCTTCGAAACACTTAGGATCCCGCAAAACACGGAAAATTATCCCCATAAACCAAAAATTCAGCCCGATCAAGCTTAGCGCTTCAAATGAGGAATCACACCTCAGTAAATCCCAACGCCCGCCGCCCACATCAGATGAAGAAGCCCTCACTTCGCCTACTGGAGACCTGCTAATACTAGTCTCCAATCCGAGAGCTAAATTCGCATTGCCAGCGACATCGTAGATGGGGTTCTTCAAATCCCACCGAATCCTACGCCTGACCGACAATCATGATGCGGTGTAAACCGCATCTAAAATCGGCAGCCACAGGTGGACCGACGGGGGCTGAGCCCCCAACCCGATAACATCCTAGATGCAAAGCACTAGTAAAACCAAAGGAGGTATGTGAACTTGTCCCGATACTTCAAAATGTCATTTAAGATTCCGATTCAGAATAGAAGAGTAAAACGAGATAAAGGAGGCAGCAGGGAGATTTGAGTCAGTTCCAATAGTGCAAGCGAGGAATAACAAGTCAATGAGTAATGGTTAAGTGAAGAAGAAATTTTATTGTACAAATTATTGTATATTGCATAGCGAATTTAGTAAATTGTAAATATTAGGAAAAACGTGTTGTTATTTATTCTCAGTATTTAAACACATAAGTTTGATCGCCACTGCACAAACAACACGGAATAACAATAAATTTTACCAGTCGGTTTTGGCTCATTGTTAACCAATATATTGTGGTGTTTCAAAGTGATTCGGATCTACCCTATGCATTTTGGTAAAATTATTGTATTAATTATTAAGTTGTAATATTGTGGAATTTGCTAGGTGGGGACCGATCATTATGATACGGGGCCTTTTTGCCAAAAAATGATCCACGTGATGGACGTGAATTAGTGTGTTCGAAAAATATAATTGAATAAATTTGTGGTTTGAAAATATAAGAAGTTTTTTTTTTGTGAAAGTGTTTTGATTGATAATAATTATTAGTTAGATTAAATTAAGTTTTGAAGTAAGTTTGAAGGAGTTTTGAAAGTAAAAATTAAATTGAAGCAAATTACATAATTAAAGATAGAAAAATAGAATTGAGTGGAATTTACAATTACAATTGGAAAATTTAGCAAATGGTAAAAATTGTATATTTTTAAATTAAAAATTTGTTCAAGGAACTATAAAATTTGGATGATAAGCCGGACTGCGATACCGGTATCTACAAAATTTGCGTTGTCATTTTGGATAATTTTATTGAAATTGAAAATTTAACAAATATTTTGGATTGGAAATTATAAAAACGAACCTTACAATACTCGTATATGATGTGTAACATCTGACATCTCAACTTGCTAGTAAGCAACATTATTATTTGAAATAATTAATAATTATAAATTATTTAAAATCGCGAAATAGATGGAACGGCATTACGTTACCAGTAACCGTAACCCCAATCTGTAACAGATAATACCAATTAAAACAATATTATTAGATGAACCCTTACAGCGTTTTGCGTTATGTGCTTGTGTTATAATGTTAACTGTGTTAACTTAAACATTTTAGTTCTGAAAAGTGTTTGTGCATTTTTTGGTTTATTCTAAAAAATTTGATATGATTAATTATATCATTCGGTGATCGCTAAGTCGAACCTCACGTCGGACAGTTTTTTTTAATGGCATTTTATAATACAAATGATATCTATGTATTCCGATAAAATAATTTTGACGCTCATTAGTCAAATCAAATAGCGCGCGCTTTTCTGGCTTTCTGTTACACATTTCCGTCCCATTTCACGAAATTATCCTCATAAGCAAGTGGAAAGATGTTACACATCAATAAATTAATACATAATTAAATTACACCCAAGGGTGCATTACACATCAATACAATACATGGTCAATATAAATCTTCAATGATCTCATGCCTTCAGGTTTTTCCGGCTTCTTAAATCTATCGTTTTAACCCCTTACCGCATTCGGGGTCATATATGACACATAGCAAAAATCGGCATTTTTAATAGCTCTCAACTGGTTAATTTTTGTAACTGCATATATGGACATAATTGACATAATACTAAGTATAGATGTATAATAAACAGAATTTCTAACGTATCTTATTTTTTTAAATAATTTTCTGGTATTTCTCACAATTTATTCTATATCTCTGATTTTTTCTGACAAAAACAAAAAAATCATGCAGTAAGGGGTTAAGGTGATTTTAATAAGTTCCACAAATTGACACCGGTGTAACTTAGCAAATAAAGAATTCAAAACTGACTATCGGCGGAATTTACTACCATCTTAGCACGGTTTAGCACGTACATATGTGTAAAATTTACACAATTAAAAATTTTTCTTTTTTTGAGAGATCCACATTTCTCTGATCCGTTATGTATCTTCTTTAGAACAATTCCTCAAACTGATTAGTAGATAGCAGCATATTTAAGTAATTTTCTGTATGCTGTGTGCTTGACCAAGGTAAAAAATGTAAAACTAAACATTATTATGCTACCGCTGCACGATGAACCAGAATTCGCAAAAAAATATCCACTACAAGACAAGAAAATTAACTCTAAAGAATGAATCAAAATTAAATTGCATTAAAAATCTCAAAATTTGAAAATGCACTTAATACGCGATCAAAGCGTATTAGTGTACAGGGTTTCATAGTCATCGTTAAAATTAATGTAAAAGTTGAAGTTGAATTAAAACGATTAAACTAAGAGTATGCATGAACCTCAATTTTATCTTTAATTTCAGAAATAATTCAAAAAAAGAATATCGAGTTGTTTGAAGCGAGCTTCATTCTGTTGACGGTATGTGTACCGTAAAATTTTTTAAGGAGCAGAGCCGGACACAGTTGTCTTCTAAAAGTACAACTGTTAACATCATTTCATAAATTTATTTTAAATTAGATTTAGTTAATAATAGCCGAATTCTTACGTAAAAACGGATTCCAGCCGATCTGAACGTCTTTGTCTCAATTTTACTTGATCATACGAAGTCTGAGAAAGTATTGTAATCGTGCAGAAAAAAAACCTTGAGATTTTGATGAATTTAGACATTTTGGGGTCCCAGAAGCGGAAAATCGTCTTTTCCAAAAAATGTCTGTATGTATGTGTGTATGGATGTATGTATGTATGTGGTTAAATTTTGTGTGCGCTCTACCTCAAAAAGTAATAGAAATTTTTTAACAAAATTTTGTATTTAGTACATAATTATTGAGACTTAGAGCTGATTAGATTTTGAACGGAAACGCAAAAAAAATAAATAATATAAAAAAAAATAATAAAAAAAAAATTTGCAAATAATTTTTTTCTTATTTTTAAAATTTTAACTTTTTAATATATTCTCCTCCAAAATAATATTTTTTTTAAATTCTTTTAAATTTATTATTATTTAAAAGTATGATAAAGTTATGGGCATGGCCACATCCGATTTTTTGTAATGCAAATGTTTTTAATAAAAATTTAAAAAATCTTATTTCAATATGATTTTGACTAGGCCCGTAGCCAGGATTTCATTTCGGAGGAAGCACTTGTAAAAAGTAAAATTTTCGGGGGTTCTCCTTCCGGGAATTTTTATTATGACAAAGTTTTTCAATATTTTTTTTTATAAAATTAATTTTTACATGTTACGTAAAAACGTAATTATTCAAAAATAATTTAATTCATAACTTATTACATAAAATTATTCAAAAACTATTTAAATGAATGATATAGCTTTTCAATCATTTCAATAATTTTTCCAGGTTTGCCTGATGAGATTCCGAAAATCGAAACATCGGTTATATAACAGGGTGTCGCAAGCTATATCATTCATTTAAATAGTTTTTGAACAATTCTATGTAAGTTATGAATTAAATTATTTTTCAATTTCATGTAACATGGTAAAATTAATTTTATTAAAAAAAAAATATCTACATAATGATAATCAAGTCGCTCAATTGTCGACAAAATACAAAGTGGTGATGACATTCTAATAATTTTTTTCATGTTAGTATGTACTTCTTTTCATTTTGCATGCAATTCAAATCAGTATTTTTGTGAGTGCATTTGTTTTTTATTTTGTTAGATGTATTGTAAAATGGCAAAGTCAAAAAATAATACTAATAAAGAATGTCTTTCACTATTAGAACTAAAAAAACTAAAAAATAAAAGCCAAACAAAATAACTATGTTTTTCATGAATTTTGGACATTACACGTTTTATAAAAAATAAATATGTTAAGAGTACATGTAGCAGTTTTGTGGGAAGTAGGGGGCCGACAGTCTCTAAAATGCCCGGGCCGGTTTTAGGTCCCAGTCCGGGCCTGGTTGCACTATCATTTTCGCTTATTTTTAAAAGAATTTAAAAAAGCCTATTAAGAAACACTTAAGATAACCATAATAAATACAATAAAATTCATAGGAACAATTTTGTGGAAAATTTATTTTTCTACAAAAAGTCCGGGAGAGCATATAATCTTTATACTGCAAAAGCAAGAACCATTTAAAGTTGCAGATTATCTGTCTTAAAAGTTATAGTAGTAGTAGACTCGTCATTCTGATGAGTCGATGCAGTGGAGCTTGATTGATGTACAACTCAATTGGAGTGCACTACGATTAGTGTGGAAATCAATTGGTTGCGTATTTCTTTAGGTTGCCAAAAATAGTTGATCAATCAGAGCCTTTCTTAAGCTCTTAGCCCTTAGGCAACTTGACAAACTTGACTTCAACAGACTAGATTATCAAACTTGCTTGTGTGTTGGTGTGTGTATCATAGCAAAATTGAAACTTTAAGAAAGCAAAGAAGTTGGGCTTGAGGTAAAGAATTCTTGACTTTTTTTCTGAAAGTTGTCTACTAAGTTTATACGTGTGGAAATGCAAGCGAACATTAACCCTTACTTTTAAAGCAAGTTTATCGATTTGCTTAAGGATGACAAGGTTTAGGTTGTCAAAAAAAAATTAAACAATTAAAAATACACCGCTAGAAAACGTAGGAAAAGATAGCAATTTGATACCAAGTGGTTGGTATCAGTTACGTTGAATGCGTTGCAGCAAATAGAGCAACAATTTGAGAGTTCCAAGAGAGAAACTAATAGATTAAGTATTGCGATGTAAATTATCCAAATTAATTTTATTTTAAATTTTGTTCTAATAAATCTTCTAATTAATAATATTACTTTAAATTTTAATTTCGTTACAATAAAATTTTAAAATGGTAAAGTTAAAAATTTACGATACCGCTATCGCAGTCGTCCGCTTATCAATCCAAATTTTATAGTTCCTATAACAAATTTTCAACTTATTAATATAAAATTTTTAATTTACTTATATTTTTAATTATTGTTTTCTTCTTCCTTCTTGCTCTATTATCTTCTTTATCTTATTACAATTATTACGTTCAAATTTTATTTTCAGAACCACTTAAAAATCTTCCAAAATTGATATATCCAATTATAAATATCAAATACAATAATTTTACTAAAATGCATAGGGGTGGGTCCGAATCACTTTGAAACACCACAGTATATATTATAATATTGCAGTGATCCTTCTGAAAATGTTGGTTTTCACATACACTTTAAAGTGCTCCGGACCAGCTTTTTAATTGCGGGAGATGAGACTATCGTATCTCAGGGTGTAGGTCAAAATAAATTAAATGGTTAATGTTCAAAATAAGCAAATTCGTCTTCCAAAAATAATCAACAATACAAATTAAATCCAATATAAAATTTCAATACCACTTTGTAGTGAACAAAGTTTCGATTTTTAACCTTATCCAAATCTCCTAATTATCTCTTTCGCACATTCGCTCGTACAAATATAATTTTAAATTTTTTAATTTTAAATATTCCACGTTCAATTTATAATCTAACTATTCTCTGCCCAAATCAATCAAATCAATCAAACGACTATCACTCGGTAGCAACTTATCAAAAATTCAAAAAATCCAAAATATCAAAAATAATTACGCAATATTTCGAACGCATCAAACTCACTTTATTTAAATCAAAATTATAACTCACAATCTCAAAAATAAGTTTCACAAAAGTCCCATCGCCTACTCTTGCGTGGCAAAAAGCCTTTTATTTCCCCCGATTCGCCTCCCCTCTTTCAAATTTTACAATGCTCCAATTTAAACTTATTAAAATAAAATTTTACCACAATGTACATGGTGGGTGCGAATCACTTTGAAACACGACAATATATAGCGCATTTTTATCAATTAATTTAATATTCTGGAATTAAAATGTCATATGTTATAAACGTGAAGTACAACAGATAGGCAATAATTGCTTAATACAATTTTATGAAAGGAATGATCTTGGGAAGTTTAGCGCGACATTATTGAAACATCCTATATTAATATTGAGCTGATCATTATTTTATTTTAAATTGTGTTTTTTTCGCCCCCTTTATTGGTTCCAATATATTAAAAATATTTAATATATAAATTATTAAGTTGTGAAATATAAATTAAAGTTTTTAATAGAACAAGTTAATTAAACATTAATAACATTTAATCTTGTTAAGCTTTCAGCGAAGGTTATCGCTTTTATCAGAACTTTATTTATAAATTATTTTTTTCATTTGTTCATAATTTATGATATTAAAAATATAATAATATAATAATTCAAAAACATATTAAAAGACTGCTATATTACTTACAAAGCCTATTTTATTATTCTTTTATTTCACTTTTCTTGGTAAGACTAAGTAAGACAAATATAAATCAAAATAAAAGCTTAACGAAATATCGAATAATGTTGAAATATTGAGCTGCATAATATGGAATGTTTTTTGCGATATCAGAATTACTCCTACGTTATTCAATTCTCGATGAAGCTGTTATTTATATTTGTATTTCTTATGTCTTATGAATTTCTTATGGTTATGTTCATTGTGAATCCAGACTTACATAGAAAATGTACAAAATGTAGATTGTGCAGAATTTACTAGTACGAATTCGGAGAATCCGCCTGTCTAATTAAAGCAAGGCATTAAGATGGTTCATGTGGTCGTTGGGTTTCTGCTTAGTACTCTAACAACAACTGGAAGAAATTCAACTACTACGCACGAAGAAACGATGGAAACTCAAATCAGAAGTCAAATTTTCGAGTATGTCGCAAATTGCTCATTTGAGCCAGGATTTTCCTGGCTCATCAAGATAGCACCCAATAATATTACATAACAGGTAAGTTACGTCTAAACAAACAGCTACTACGGTGAGCGGAAAAAGTGATCTTAAAACCAATGTTAATATTTGAAAAAAAAACTACCATTAACATATTTCACCTCAAAAGTTTCTTGTAAAATCGCGTTAAACAATTAAATTCTGCTGCAATTACTGCTTTTTTTGTTTTAAAAACACCCTCGACATTTCAAATGACCTTCTTCATAGTGTTATGCTATACAAGCGAAAATGAAACGTAACTAATTTTTCATATAGCAAATACAGTAGAGTCTCGAAATAGGGAACAGCAAAAATCATGTTTGTTTTTTAAATATTAATTCCCAATTTATTTTTTCCTGTCTTCTTTTTATGCCATAAAAAAGAATGAAGGAAACAGATTTTTATAGCATAAAAAGAAGACAGGAAAAAATAAATTGGGAATTAATATTTAAAAAACAAACATGATTTTTGCTGTTCACTATTTCGCGACTCGACTGTATAGCTGAAAAAAGCTATATTTCAGGGCCGTCCTAAGATATACGACGCCCTTGAGCCAGTGGCGGTTTTAAAGAACAGGCAAGGTAGGCCCGGCCTACCCAAAATTTAATGTACATAAATAACATTTTCTTTATGCACAATATAATTAATATTTTAATATCATGGACAATTAATATTTGTTATTTTTCATTATTTGCACTTAAAATTGCAATAACAGCTGCAAAAATTAGCGTGTTTTATATTTTTATTTGTATCTACTTTAAAGTATTACAGTGTAGGCACTGGCCTAGCTTGGTCCATATAGCGCAATGTAACAGTAGGACCATGGCGTCAGATACAGTAATACTATAGCTTCAATAGCCATCGCTTAGGCCCGTGCCTACCATATATTGTGCAGTTATATGATACCTCGCCATAAACAGTTTTTCTTATCGGACATATACGAGCGGCATTTTAAAGTTGTTTAGATGACAAAAAAGAATATTTATCTCAAATTAAATAAATTAATTAAATAACAAAAAAAGAAATTAAGCGGTATTTTGCACTTTGTAGTGTATTTTTATTATTGCAAAATAGTTTAAGCGGTAGGTATGTATATTATTAAGGCTGTTCTCTGAGCATATCCATCTCAACGTAAAAAAAGGAATTCCGTGTTGTGCAAAGACAGCAAACTTGACGTGTAGAAACTTTGTAATGCTTTTAAAGTGTAAACGTGTGTAGAAAAATTAATACGAATCAAGGATCGCCTACCCACGCACGTAAACAGATATTCTTACTATAAGCTGATGTTGCAGTTTTACCGAAGTGCAATACAATTTTATAATTGTGTGCTCTAATAATTATAAAATAATATTCGTAATGTTTTTAAAATTATATTTTTCAACAATTTCATTAAATCTTACGATGACTTGACCGTCGTTCCTACCTAATGCAAACACGTACACATCGCTACCTCGAAAGAATAACGACACAACTCAAAATTTGGCAAAAATGAGTTAAGTATTAAAATCGACAGAATTTGGCTATATCTTATAGTGTATAACGTCACAATGCAAAATTTTAATAACCTGCTGTTATTATAGCGGCAGTGCCATTATGCATGTAATGCAAAGTTACTACTTATCAGTAGTTTAAAAACGCTCTATTGAAAAAAGTGCTTTTTTTAGTTTTCTCGTTATTCTTGCCAGGCAGCGACATGTACCTTATATTTGGTAAAATTTGTTGATAAAATATAACATTTACTGGACGCTTACTCAAAAAGATAAATTATTATTTATAGACAAAATAGGGCGCAACAATCAAGCAATAGAAATAACAACTTTTTATTTATTATAATAAAAATGCAAATATATTTATAAAATTTTGAGATAATATTAAAACAATAAATTAGTGTAAAGTTTAAATAAATCAATTTGTTTAAAATAATTATATTAATAAATTAACTACAAATTATACAAATTGAGATACAAACATAGCGCCAATAGAACACTGAAAAAAGAAATTCACATGATGAATTTCTTTCAAAAGTTATTTCTAGAAAGAAAAAAAATTTGTGTTCATAGATACAGTTATAAAGTGCGTACCTATTTGTGATTAGCTTATGTAATATAAAAACCTAAAAGAAAATTAACATAATTTTTTTATGTAGTATGTAACATTATACTATGCTTTATAATCGCAAGACTGACTTACTATCTTCGATAAGAATTGTAAAAGATGCAAGACATTCTTTCTCAATTTATATACTTTTCCTACACGTCAATTATAATTACGTGAAGCAATTTGAACTTTAGGCCCTAAAAACTTTTAAACCAATTAAGATATCAAAATTCTGTCTGAGCCAAAAGTTTCTAAAAATCGAGATTTACAAAATATCGGAAGAACTCAAATTTAATGTTTTTTTGGCTTTTTTGGAAAAACCAAAAAACTTATTCAAAAAAGGATATTTGTAAAGGTTTGTAATAATCTACTACACATTCTGTCAAAATTTCAAGTCAATTGGTCCAGCCGTTTAGAACTTATAAAAAGGCACTAAAAGAACAGCCTTAAGCGGTATGTATTAAGTGCGAGTTTGTCTATCTTCACTTGCACTTTTATCAATACAAAGACATTCTTGATAAATTATTAAAAACGGACACATTTCATGACAATGTCATAGACAGATTTGCGAAGAGCAAAAATAAGAGAATCAATCATTGTTTATAAATACTATAACATAATGTACAGTTATTCGAAAAAGGTTTGGACATTCCTGTGTTAACAATGTAATTTGCTTCGTTTAGACATTGTTTTTATTATATAAAAATTGATTTTACAGCAATACTTATTGGATATTTTTTGTCGCAAATTTCATTGTCTTCATTTTTATTCCTATACATTTTTTTATTTTGTCGCCTCGTTTTCGACTGAGAGTGACTTAAAGCAGACTCGGTAAAACTTTTTAATAAAATTTAAAATACACAATGGTTTTCTCGAGAAATTCCCATGGGATTTTTACCGAGACTGCTTTAAGTCACTCTCGATCGAAAACGAGGCAACAAATAAAAGAATGTTTGAAAACAAAAATGAAGGGAATGAAATTATCTACAAAAAATGTCTCAAAAGTATTTTTATAAAAGCGATTTTTATATGCTAAAAAGAGTTTTCAAAAAGTACAATTTATATTGCTAAAATAGGAGCGTCCAAAGTAAGTAATTCTATTATTTAAATAAAATGACTTAATAGAGCCTATCATTATAACTCAAGAAAATATTCACATCTTCCGTAGATTTTATCTATTTATACAATATTGCTGGCCTACCCAAAATTTTTCCCCACGAGCCGCCACTGCCTTGAGCGGCTAAAATTAATGCGCTCCTCTTCATAAGAAAATACAAATATTTATTTATTATACTTCTATTATATTATACTTATATTATACTTCCGTGAGAGGCAGTGTAGGTATGAAAATTTAAAAGGGTATTAGTATCATTTTCAGGATTATTTTTAAATTTTTAATTTCCTGCAATTTGGGTGAGCACTTGAGTAGGCACTTCAGTCAGCAAGGTGGCCACGTGCCCACTCTGGCCCACCCTTGGTGCCATCTCTGCTTAAAATCAAAACAAAACATACTTTAAAATAATTTACAAAATAAACAAAAACATAAGTTTTCGTTACAAAGCACGACAATATATTGTTTTATATATCCGAAGCACGGAGACGATCATAAGAATTATCATAGAATCTATATGTAACGACCTAATTATTGACAATTGTTTGAAGTTCTTTGTAAATCAACATAAAAACATTCGTATATATTGTAGTGGTGCTTTATTAATTTTAATAAAATAACTAATAAAAGCCTTTACTACACTTAAAAAGACCTCGACTAGCTCTTTGGTGCGGATTTGGTGGTACAGCGCCTAATCTTTAAGCACACCAAAAATTAAAAAAATTACAACAATCGATCCTCCAAAAATAATATCCAATTCAAGTTTAAATAAAATTTTACAAATGAAATGGTATCGGTAAATAATTTCCGATACCGGTCCTCAGGTGGGTCGCTATCAAAAACGTTTGCTCGTCCCTTGACGTTAAATTTAATAACATTTAACTTTCCACTTTCAACAATCCAATTTATTTTTAATTTATACAATGAAATTTATAATTTCAATTATTTTTCCTCCAAAATAATCAATCAAACTACTACCGTTCGGTAGCAAAATATCAAATAACTTCAAAATAATGAATTCAAATTTCAAAAATAAGCAGTAATCAAAATCACTAACTCAAAATCACTTTATTGAATCAAAAAGAACATTACTCACAATATCGAAATTTTCATGAAAATATCACAACTCGACGGGATTACAAAATCTCACACCCGCTGTCGGTCATCTTCTTCTTCTTCGTCGTATGCTTCTTGGCAGAAGCGTCGTGACTCTCTGAGACTAACTAGCTTGAATAGTTCTTCCTATGATTTTTCGCCATCGGCTTCTGTTCCGGGCCTTTCTAGCAGCTTGCTCTTGTGTACCACCTGTGATTGTCTTGATTTAGTCTGTTCATCTCTGGATTGTCGGTCATAGTTGGCCCAAAAAAGCCCTTAATCTCCTCACTCTACTCTTTTCAAATTACAAACATCAAATCTATAAAAATATTAAATAAGCACAGGGCGGGTCAAAACGTTTTGCTTCATGACAGTATGTAACAATTTCGTCTGTAAAAACGAAAAATCTTTTATGCTTAGTCTTTTCCTCCGATTAAACGTCGTACCAGTAAAAACGTGACATCCAGAGAATATCCGAGAAATGCAGAAGAATCCCAGATTTCTATTACACTGTAAAAACAAGCAGATCGTAGTTAGTTAATTGAAGAGAATAATAATTGTCACAATTTTTATCAATGTTGAAAAACAAAGAAAAAATTAAGGAAGATTTCTAAAGGAAATCCAAAACAAACTTCAGAGCTCCTATCATGAAAACTTAGATAAGTGCCTGCTGGAGTGGTTTAAAAATCAACGCAGCAAAAACGTATCATTTAAAAAAAAAACTTCTAACGTTCCGAAAGATGGATTAACAGATTCCGAGACTGCCATAATATCTTCTTTGAAAAAATATCAGGAAAAGTAGCAAACGTAAATGAAACTGTTTCAAAATCATAGTTAAAAAATGTTCATTGAAGATGAAAAATACTTCGGAAGAAAAATGAGTAAAAATGCGGCAAACATGAGTGAAAGTGAAAAACAAAAATTGCTTGTTGGAAAATTAAAGAGCTTTCGGTGTTTTAAAAAAGTGAAAATTTTGCCTGTTTATAAACATAACAAAAAATCGTGGATGACCAGCGATTTGATTTGTTTACAAAATTTTGCTTTAGTATATTGTTTTCTTGCTTCTTTTTACTTTATTTTTACGTTTTTCTTATGTTATATACGACTGAAGATCAAAAATAATTGTGAAATAGGGCCTTTATATCGTATTACGAAGTTTTTATTTTAAAAGATTATTTTTAATTAATTAATTTGAAATAAAATTTTAAGGTATTTCTTATCATTTTTATAACGTAATTTTTTCAAAATTCATTTTCTTGTTTATTCAAATATTTTAAGTCCAAATCTGTTAAATGTGATTTTTTTTTTTTTGTTTTTTTTTTTATAATAACTGATTTATTATGTATAACAAAACATACAACAATAATATTAATAAAACACATATAAATTATTTACTATAAATAAAAAATTTCGTCGAATTCAGCCGGATTACCAAACGTTCCTAAAATGCTCGCCGCATTACCCCTTTGAATTTCTAGGCTAATACGTTGAATGAAAAAAGACTTGGCACGACGATCACCGGATTTTTCAATTAAAATTTTGCCAATATCATTAGCAAATTGTTTAGAATCAGATGACCACGTACCAAGTGTCTCTACCGCAAAGCCCAAAAATTCAAAGTTGTCACGTAGACCAGCATACTTGTTTGATTTTAAATTTTGAGCATTCAAAGCTGCTGCTCCTGCCGACCGAGATGAAGACAAAACGTGGCTTGGAGCTAACGTGTCCACGCACGTGGCATCCCACACAAGTACGTATTCTTTACTTAACAGTTAAGTTCATTATTTTATATTATGTTTAGTTTGTTTATTTTAACATTACATACTACTAAACCACACTATATACTTAAAAATTCATTTTTTATGTTAATTTTCTACAATTAAGTTATGTTTCTTGTCTTCAAAGTCAAACTGCACTTCAGTTTTATAAACTGCAGATCAAAGTGTAATCGGTTCATTAAAAATTCACTACCGTAAAATGCAACTTTTGGAAACGATAAAAAATATAGAACTGGAAACAGAAGCTGCATCAACACTATTAGATGATATTCTAATGGTATCTTCTTCTTCTTAAGGTGCCGTATCCGCTAACGAACGTTGACTATCATGTTGACTATCATTACTTTATTAACTGCTGTTCAGAAAAGTGATATTGAAGTCATTCCAAACCACTGCCTCAGGTTCTTCAGCCACGATGTTCTTCGTCTTCCAGGTCCACGCGCTCCTCTGATCTTGCCACTTATTTTTGTTCTTATATTTTTCTTGATGTTATCAGGTCTAGAATTTCGTCTGTCATTCAAGCTCTGTTCTTTTTTCGTATATTTGTCTTTAGTTTCGAGTTTGCGGCATCGTTCATTACTTTTCTGAATCCGTTCCATAGTTCTTCAATATTTTCTACAGTTTCTATACATCCGACGCGTCATTTGTCACAAGGCATTGAGTCATTCCGTTTTCAATTCTTTCGATCACTTCTTTTTGTTTTTTTAAGTTGTTTAATTAAACAGATAAAATGATTCTGACGACTAAAACATTCCCTTAGTCCAACTTAAGCAGCTTATTAATACAGTAATGAGAGATAATGAACTTTCAGAGCTTACAAACGTTGATATAAAATTAGAAACCTGCAAAGACTTAAAATGAAGCTGATATTGTAAAAATAATTAGTACAATGGCAAAATAGAAGAAAACGACGCTTAAGGCAGTATTCTAGTCTAGAAAGTTGAAAAAATTGAAAATTTTTGTTTTCATATTTCGATAGTTTAGATATTCAAGAATATCTTCTTAAAAAGATTTTTTTAAATTCGAATTATTTTAAAAATTATTGCCATTTTAGTGTGGTGGCAACTCGACCGGTTTAGATGGAACGAATCTAAGAAAAGTATTAAAAAATACTCTTTATTGTTTTTCGGTGTTTTTTAAAATTTACTTATTTAAATATTCAATTTCAGGTAGAAGAGGGCCCGATATATGGAGCCGGAATCGTCGATTGAAGTAAGTAATATGTATTAATTGTTCTAACAGTTAAGCCTCATCCACAACCTCCAAATTAACCGTAGAATTAGTACATAAATTAGTACTTGAAATTTGAACATAAATTAATGTTTTGGTAGCATTCACAATGCTTAAATTAATACGCAAATTAGTGTGACTCCATCTAGTGTCAATGTTTGGAACTTAAGTATTTCACTTGGTAAATTGTTGTTATTGCTAGATAACCTAATGTTTCTATTTAAATCGGGTACAGGTTAATACCATAGCGTTGTACTTTTAATATTAAATGCAATTCAGGTCACAAAAGTTAACAGGTTTTAGGTTAGAAATCACAGATGACACTTGAATGATTTTGAAGCATGCGTAATAGTGACTTGACGACTAATTTACGTGAAAAAGCTTGGACCTTGCAAGGTTCTGCACTAAGTACTAATTTCGCCTTAAGTACTAATTTCGAGGTTGTGAACAACTGCATAGGATTTAAATGCGGCAAACTTCTACGTTTAATTTTAATTACTAATTCTACGGTTAATTTGGTGGTTGTGGATGATACTTTAGACTGCCTGAAACTTAACTTAAATTTTTAATCGTGTTTTTCTCGAAACTACTTTTTTCGAATCGGTTGACATAAAATCTTAAATTCTGATCGACCGATTTTCTTGAAATTTTGCATGAATTTTTTTTATATATCCCTTTATGGTAGGAACCAACAAAATATCATAATTTTCAATGTTTACTATTTTTTAAAAATTCGGAAAGTTAAAAAATAACTAAAAAAATCAACTTTTCTTTTCTGAGTAGCTCCTTTTTCGCGAGAAAATTTGTTTTTTTCATTTTTCCTGGTTCCAACCAAAATGACATTTGTACTGATTAAGAATCTATCTTTCTTTTTTTTTTCAGATGATTGGAAGGGTTTGAATCGTGTCAACCATGAACCCGCTCTTATTTTTTCCTCCCTACTTCAACAGCGTGCAACTTTGTGAAATTTATTTATTTTTTATTGAAATTTTTTTTAGGAATTCCTAAAATATATATAAATCGATGAAAAAAAAATGTATAGTCAAAATATTAATTGCTTTTCTTTTATCGACCGTCAAAAAATGTCTGAAATTCGGTCTTCTAGACTAGAATACTGCCTTAAGAAGATGATTTGTGTTCAATTGTCATGTCGAAGCTTTACAAGCAATTTTAATTAAAAAAAAAGTTACTTGTAAAAGGTTATTTAATTCTTCTTCTTTTTTCTCTTAATTTAGGACTCCGTTCTGCTATTACCATTAATGTACCAAGTTTTACACTTAGTATTCATGGTTCTATGAGCACTTAAATAACATTCTAGTGGGGTGCTAACTTTGCTAGATGTATGACTAGGCATTCAATCGCAGTTTTCAACTTTGTCACATTGCATAAAGAAGAAGAAGAATTTTTGTCATTGATCATAGACTTGCGCGTTTTTACTATGAAAATTGTAAATTTACAAAACAAAGTAAAATTTCAATTTTTTTAAGACGGCTGTATAATGTACAATTCACTAGAAGAAATTTTACCGATTGTCACTATTTCCGTCTGTGCAATCAGTGGAAACTAATTGAATAATACAATAAATATGCATCTTTATCAAATAGTGTTCATGGTGCGAGAGATTTATTTCTTAATAAAATGTTGTGTTTCGAAACCATAAAAATCATAATTCATTTATTTAGTAAATTATTTTAAAGTTTAAATTTGTTTTAGTATTTATTTATTTATAATATTGTATATAAAAATGTTAGTTAAATATTTGCTATGTAAATAAGGTGGAAAGAACAAAAAAGTAGAAAAGAGAAGTAGAAGACTTGGGCTGACGCCTTCACGTCGAGTAGACTAGCGGACGAACATCATTCCTGCAATAAAAATTTAAAATTGTTAGTTGTTTGAAAATTAATAAAATAACTTAAGTTGAGTTGATGTTTTTGTTTAAATTAATTGTGGTTAAGTGCAAATTATTAAATAAACAAGGAAGAGTTGAAGAATTTGTGATAATTTGGTCGATGCGTAAAAATTAAATCGCAGCAAATTTGTTTAACTAGGCGTTGCCAGATGCAAAAGACCATGTGCGCTCGCAAGGCCACAGATTACAAAAAAAAGTTAAGCATTTTTAATTTTTAATTAACGATTTTAAAAACTACAAGAGCTTATAGCTACAAATAATGGATGTACACCGAGCGAAGAAGATTAATTTTGAAAATAAGCAATTTTTATAAATCAGTATAGCTCGGGATATCTTAATATATATGTTTGTATATTCATGGAAAGTCATTTGCAGTTTATTAGAATGTTAAATTAACAAAATAAAAATGAAAATCTTTTTTTAAGTTGTTAATAACTTTCCATGAAACTAGATTTTTTTTCGAATTATTTACTTTAAACCGCATTAAATTCCATGCATTAGCAAAAAGCTACATGAATATTCGTTAAAAGTTAGGTGTACAACCCTCACTAATTTAATTACATATTACCAAAGTAGATTTGTATGTTGTAGTTTATATGTAAAAGTCCAAATAAGTAAAATTTTAACGTTATCTTCGAATTTTTCTTATATTAAAAGAATTAATAATTATTAAATGTGTTTGATAAACTGCACTAGTGTACACTCGCCCACCGTTTTTGTAAACTTACTTTCTTTTGCTAAGAAATTCATGATACAAATACGATACAAAAATAAAATAAAATAATATTATAAAAGATGGGCTTTGTAAAAAGATATCCGGTGTTTTGCATTCTGCTGATATCGAGAAAGCATTATTATAGAAGAATGACACAATGTAACTAAATATTAAGGTATTAACATAAATTCGGAAGGTGACAGGTGATATCATAATCCAAATAATCATTTGCTTGGATTATCTAATTTGTTTGGTAATTCTATGTGCAAATTGTTCAGGTGAATGCAGTTTTTTTGGCTACGAAGAATTAAAAATCTGGCGGTCTTGCGTATCTAGCCGGAAATATCTATAATCTTGTATCTTGTTCGTATATTTATATTTTCGTCCGAGAAACGTCGTAAAATTCTAATCTGCATGGAGTAGAATGATACTAAATGTGGTCTTGACAATGACAATCTATCAATGTGGCAGGAATTTACTTGAGAGATTAATGCTTCTCTCATAATCAATTTTACGTCGCAATATCATGTAAGCGGATATAGTCCATATTCCTTTATGGGATATGTTGGCATATAAAAATAATTCGACAAAAGACATTTATTGTCTATATTTTTATTTATAATACGGGAAGGAAAAAGATGTGCAAACACAACACGGACGAAGCCAGGTACAAAAACTAGTAAATATGAATAAATTATGGGAAAATTGGAAAAAATTATTATGTACCAAAGTCAAAGTCATTGTAATGAATTAAAAGCTCAAAATAATTTGTTTCGTTTTACACCTGTAGATTGTAGGTATAAAACAAGGCGTCGATAAAATATTTAAATAGAAAGATAAAGTACACGAGGGGCGCCAATTTTATTCACCTGGTGTCGATATCAAATTGATAAAATAGTGATAAGAGATATCGAGTTTATATCATTTATCATTCTATTAATACCTTTTACCAAAAACACACAAATTCAGTTTTTTGTAGATTAATAGATTGAGGGTAGTGAAATCAAGTTGTGTCTCTGAAGAGAAATGGCTGATATGAAGTTAGAAATGGCAGTTAATGGATACGACGATTGTTACGATAATAGTTGGCACATCATTCCACCAGATTATGTTGGTGTTGAAGATGATTATAGATATGCGTGAGTAATTCCTATTGTTGTTAATTTTGATTTTCCAAGTTTTTTCTCTGCGAAATGAGTACGTTTTATTACAAAAAGGATTAACTTTTTGGAATATTGTCGAGTTATAGTGCTGGACACGGATGGGATTACATTGTATAATAACAAAAACGGGACGTAGTAAAATGGTGTTAAACTTGCACCAAAAATTTATCAAAAGCGTTTCCGACTTGTAATTTTTGCTTTGGTTTAAATTTAAGTGTTTGCTTTTCATTTACACTTTAACAATAGTATTACCTACGGCTACATTGTAAAGCAGGTAGAGAGGTAAGTCACCGGAAATGTGTTGTAATAACACATCCTTCGGCAAATGGTATGCAAAATTGGTTTAATAAATCAAAAATTCCAAAATCTACCAAAATCCAAATCGCGCAGACAAAATTTAACTATAAGATACAAAAATTATTGCCGATTCCGTCCACAGCTAATTTACATGTTACAATTTAAGTAAAATTACAACTTCTCTCAAAAGTCCAAACTCGGGGTGGTCTTTTATTGGCGACGAGCGGTCTAGAGTTCTCTACAGGTACTTCACTATTTTGTGCAGGTGTTCTTTGTAAATTCCTTAACAACGAGAAAGCGGAAGTACGTTAACTTTAAAAACTAGTTAGCCGCCAAAAGAATTTTTGATTCAATAGTAATTCTCTATCGCCATACAATAAAAGTAATTACCACGAAAAGACGCATAATTAAATAATCTATTAAATTCGGAAGTTTGTTTTGTAAAGATTTTGTAATTACATTTTATAAGTAACTATTACCAGGTATAACCAGTTGGGGGGTTAAAAACGGAATTCGAATACCACTTCTACTCAACAGTCCACTCTATAACGGCCAATCCACTTGCGGATAATGAATTCCACTTTAGAATGTGATCATATTAATGGGATTAGATGTTGCTAATTTAGTAATAAATTATTACTTGTTAAAAAGTAATTATATACTTAGCTACAGATAATTCTAGAGACATTTACTATTTACGCAATGTGCGGCATTTCTCAGCTCTCCGACGGGCAAGGACACGATGGCACTCTGAATTGCATTTTCATAAATTTAGTCAATTTGGTCAATAGGACACAAAGTGAAAATAATCACAATACCATTAATATTCTTGTTCGGAACGCGACGTTTCGAGTATTGCACTACAGTTTCAAGCACTCGTACCTTTTCTAGTATACATAGTCATAAAATTAAAATATAATTCAAACCAAAATATGACCGTTTTGCTTTTATAATATGAAAATATTCATAAACTATAAAAGAAAATTGCAATCCGTGCATAGATAAATTATTGTTACATTACTTTAGCTGCCTATTGTAAAATACATTAAAAGCATTTTTTTAATATCTTTCTGTAATATCATTACCAACTACCCTTAAATAAATAGTCACATTCTGATGGCAAGAATGAAATCGATAGCGAATATGAGGGTGAGTTCTATTGGACGTAAAGAAACTCCTCCTTTAAAGAACGACATCGTATTGGTTAGGGTAAGAGGGCCACGAGAGGCCCATCCACTAAAGGGCCGCTCTTCAGCGCTCTTCAGTACGGGTGCTCCAGATAGTCAAGAGTACTCGCGTGCCGCACCACTTGAAATCGTCGCCGAAAGGTTCCGGGTTCACCCACACAATTGTACAAAAAATTTGTTCGAGTGAAAGTGGTCAGTTTTTAAAATATCAAATTAAAAGTGAAAAAATATTTTTTTAGTTTTATTTTTGTTCGTTAAAATTGTGAGTGTTTATAAGTGTAAGCTGGCAGAAGAAGTTAAGCCTCGGACAGGGGTTAAGCCCGAAAACGCGATGCCTCCATCAGCAGCTCCGTTTTTGGCCTGGCCGCCTTTGCTTTTGCATCCATGGGCTCCGGCGCTACTTCCTAGCTGGTGTTCTTCGGCTGCCGTTATTCGATCCGCTTTACCTGGGTTAGTTGTAATATTTTTTATCTCCAAAGCCATTCAAAACTCCTCCTTTATGAAAATGTCCAAAAATTGATTAACTTTTGATGGCATCGAACAATTTTTTAACGTTTTACGATTACAAGTTATACCTAGTCGAAGAAAGGACATTTTATGGGAGAGCATAGAATTCTACCTGCATTTTATGAATTACAGTAATGTAACGAAAGCATGGGAAATTTCTGTTTCAATAGTAAAGTGGAGTAAAATTCATTTCCGTTGAAGTGCTTTAGTAAATAAACGTGAAGTGTAATATAGTACAGGTAACCAAGAATTTTTGTGTAAAGAATAGGCCGAAAACAGGTGACAATTGAGTTAATCCTAGGTAATCAACGGAAGTCACGTTTGGAATGACTAATATTGCTAATAAATATGTCCATTGCTATTGAATAGCACTCATAAAATAATGGGTCCTCATGTTTCGGCTACATGATTTAAGGATTTAGCTTTCCGAGTTCGAGTTGTATAAAACGGTTTTTACGTTTGATGTGCCTACTTTACCTTCTCAAAGTCTTTAATTTTTAAGACTTTCAAAAAAACACGTTTAGCAATTTTTACATTTTCTCACACTACCAGCAGAACTAAGCTTTCTAGTAATAACTACCAATAAATAATAATCTATTGATTTAAAAATACAAAACTTAAAATATTATTGGTCAACGGTATTGTAATATCATACGACGACTAAAAAATTATTAAATTGCCTAAATTTTTTTTCACACTACAAAATATAAAAAAATAACATACTGATTTTAATAATTAATACCTATGTATATCCCTCCGGCCGTTAACTTTATAAAGGGGTAGCCCCTTAAGTTTTTAAATAAATTCTATACAATACAAAGTAGAAATTAAACCCAAAAAAAATTAGTCAATTAAAATTCAGCCTAAATTTGAATAAATGTATAGCTTTTTTTCGTGAAAAGGGGGAGATTCAAGTCAAAATTAAAGAAAAAAGTATTAAACAAAATAATTAAAAACAATAAAATTTGAAAAACAAATTTATTAGCAATGGTAACTTTAACTTGATGAATTAAATAAAAACTTTCGCAAGATATTAATTTTGGAAAAATTGATAAGCCATCGATCCCCTCCGTTACAATTTATATTGTTTTTATTATACAAAATCAATATCACTAATAATTTTATGCATTAACTTTGATTTGTAGATTTTATTTATTATTGACGCTGTGAGATCTGCAATAAAAATATTTGTTTATGTTTTAAAATAATCCTTTACAGCTATAAAGCAAAACGAAGTTGTTTTTCTGCTGGTCGTGATAGCAAAATTATTTGTTTATTTTTTGATTGGATTAATATAAGTATGTACCTTCGATAAAATTTTTAAATGAATATTTATTGTAATGATTTAGTAAAATATGTACATAGCTATCCCACTGGAACAATTTGCCAAAACATGTGACGATGCCCAAAATAATATAAGCTGGTTAAGCTAGAAAGTATACATATGCAGAAATAATGACCAAATGTACCGAAAATAACGGTGAACTTTGAAGGAAAAAGACCTCGTAACAACAGTAAAATTTACAATACTTTTGAAAAATTTGCTGGAAATAAAACTTCTTAGTTTTAAGTTTTCCAATTTTTTGAAAATATTTTCTTCTGATTTTAAGATTTGAATAAAAATACTAATAAAAGGAAGTACAAGGTCTTTTAGTCATGGTCTTTACTCAAGACTTAATCCACAGTTTTAGTCTGATTTTACGGCGACGGCGGCCGACGTTCATCAATGGGATTTATATAGAGAGAAATTCTAAAAATGCATATTTAGTTTTCTAATTTTTAGGTAATTTTGAAAACAAAAGTTATTTAAAACAAATAAATTTTTATATTATTACTCAGAATAAATACAATTATTATAAAGCTTCTACAACTTTGTATCTATTTTATTATTACAATTTTGTATTGTGTATCTAAATCAAACCATAGTTATATATTATAATTAAAGCTGGGAATTATATGCATAAAAAAATTGAAAATATGCGCATATTTATGGCCGAATTTTCATAAAAATATGCAATTTAAAATACAAAATATGCAGTGAAAAATTCAAAATTCAAGTTCAAAATATGCACTAAAAAGCTAATATATTTTCCACTTTTTTGATGCAAACGATTCTCTTAAAATGATTTAAATATTTAGATGATGGTTTAAATTTTTCGCAGTTTAAAACGAAAACCAATTATACCAAGCCAGCTAATTTCTTTTTAAATCTATATTTTCTTAATTTTACAATTGAGTTTTTAACAATAATTAAAGAATAAAATATCAAGCGTTGGGCATCTTTAGACGCGGAATAAAAATCTTTGTAATTTGATACCTTTTTCAGTCTTATCCGTTATAATGGGAAGCAGGAATTTAGAAAAATCAATATCCCATGTTATTTCCCTATGTTCAGTTCTTTGGCCGGTCACCCGGTATTTTATGAGTTGCAATAAATATATGCATAAATATGCGAATTTCACTAATATATGAACTAATGGTAGAGAATATGCAAAATATGCAAAAAAAATTTGGCTTAAATTACCCTAATTTATGTGTTTCGCAAAGATATTCAAAAATCGACGTTCTCATATCAATAAGTGAAAATATGCATTTGCTTATAATCCCAGCCCTAATTATAATTAATACAAAATTAAATGAAATTAAATAGTAAAAAATATTTCTTGAAGTATTAAGTGTATTTTTTATTTGCAGATTGTTAGACACCATGAAAGTAACAGCTCAAGCAAATCAACATCAAAGACAATCCGCTGGTTTCGCAATTAGCGATATTTTAGAATTAAACGATCGAGCTTCAGCAGGTCTGGATGCTCATCACGATGCACCAATTTACACCTCGCCTCAAGATATACCACCAGGACATACAACTTTATTACCACCTCCAAGTAGGCCTTGGCCTCCACAGCCACCAAGCGATCATAACGGTAAGCCAAAGGTTTCCTCATTAAATATGGCTGGTGATTGATGTGAAAGTTATCGACTTTTTTTACGTAACAATTACAATACGATGTACGCACCCTAAGTTGTATATGTGTGTCAAACACAAAAAGCGGGTCAAATTGCTAGTCAATGTGGTAGCATCGATACATCACACGACACGAGGGCAAAACCCATTAGTTCCCGTTTAGAAAGAAATTATCTTCCATCTAACCGACAGTGGCATTGGTTACCTTAATCACGCCTTCCATGACCATAGCAGCTGTACATCATCGCAGCTGCTTTTCTATTTTATTATTATTTGTCAACGCCATTGTTGCAAAACGCCATCACTGCCTTTCGTGTGGTTTATAAATCTTTATTTCATTCTTTACTCCTCCATGTAGTCTGTTAAGGTATCTATTTTGTTACCAAATACGACGTTTCAGTACATTACCCCTCGGCATTATTACAAAATTGTTATTTTTAATTTTTCTTTACAGTTATCACTCAACATCATCCACAACTTAGTCCCGATAGTACAAGCCCGGCTTTATCAGATCGGTCGGGACCAGATTCGGGAACTCCAGGACTAAATCAAGTCGGCGATGACAGTATAGAAGATTGTAGCGATATATCTGGAAGTAGAAGTCAAAGTAGTAGTAATCAAAAGAAGAGAAAGCGACGAGTATTATTTTCGAAAGCACAGACGTACGAATTAGAAAGAAGATTTAGGCAACAACGATATTTATCCGCCCCAGAACGAGAACATTTAGCATCAATTATTCGATTAACTCCAACCCAAGTCAAAATTTGGTTCCAAAATCATAGGTAAGTTTTCTTCATTATTCAATGTTTCCTATTATCCAAAGATTTACTTATATTCTCAAAAGATAATTTTTATGTTTTTTACAGGTACAAAACAAAAAGAGCAGCACACGAAAAAGGCTTGCACGATCAACAATCCAACGGAACCATGCCATCCCCAAGAAGAGTAGCAGTTCCAGTTTTAGTTCGCGATGGAAAACCTTGTTTGAGTGGTGGAGGCTCTGGTCCAGCACAACCGCCAAAATCCATAATAGATGGTTTACAAATGGCCTCCGGCTCACCTCTAGTCATGCCAGCATATGCCCATACGTTAGCACATCACGGTCAACATCGGGTATGGTGGTAACAAAAGTTAAATTGATATTGTATATAATATAGGTAGTTGAACGAAAATATTTGTGAAGGGTGTGTATAAATTTAAAAAACCGATTTTTTCCGAGTACCTCTAAAAAGACACACGTGTGCTAGTTGTTATACTAAATAATAATTTTTATTCTTAGCGTTTTAAATAATTATCTAAAGGTCTAGCCACACCGAGAAGCACACTTGCACCACCGCTGTTTATTATTTGAAGTAAGTAAAAAAGTTTTTCTGCTCGGTGTGGATACACATGTGGAACATTTGCATATTTGTCATCAAAAAGAATAATTAATATGCAAATGTAAACATATATAAATAAGTAGGTACAATAGCAATACGTGTGATAATAAAAAGTCCTAAAAGCTACCATTTTCACTAATTTGTATAACAATTGTTACTTAAAGACCAGATAAATTATTAAAAAATTAAACCTTATCAAAAAAATTAAAAGATAATAAGCACAAACACATTTGCTCTGTTATCAACAATCTGTGGTAAAATTACATCAGATTATGGGCAACTAAAAATTATACACTATGTCATGCAGTGCGTGAAACTCTCTAACTGGAATCAAAATTTGTTGTAACCGATTTTTTTTAAGAAGTTTTATTTAAAAAAATAATAAAACCAAATAATTTCTGATCCCGTCTCGTATGTTTTAAAAATGTAACACGGACTAAATTAGTAAATTTTCTGCGCGGTTGCAAAACTACTAAATTCAAGCTTTATATTTTATAAGTTTTATTGTATTACATTTTTTTTCTAAAATTACGTTAAACTTGGCACGAAAAGACAAGAATTAGGTAATTAATGAGGTAACACCTGATAATAGCAAAGCGCTTGACAACTATTTCGTTTTGTATTTGCGAGAGAAGCTGAGTAAAAATAAAATGGTTTTGTTGAATGTGAATTTTTTAGAATAAAAAATTATTTTTGAGTTTTTCTAGTCTAAAATACATAAATGTTTTTAATATAAATTTGCAATTATGGGGTATATATAGAAGACGTTTCATATAATTGCAATTTTATTTTTTATCTATTTCTACTTGTTATGTAAATATTATTTGTTTAGTTTCTTATTTAGTGTACCAAGGATGTTCAAAAAAGTATAATTAAGTAGAGACATGTATAAATGAAAATGTGTCGTAGCTACATTATTAAGAGAAATAATGTTCAAAACATTATCTTTTTAATAAAAAATTTTTAATTTTGAATATCCATTGTGCGACCTGTAAATGTGTAAATAGAAAAGATTTTATGTTATGAGCAATTAGGTAGACGATTCGAGGTTTTACCAATAACGTAGATACTTATAAAAGGAATTGTAATGCACAATTTGCTCTTGTACAAAAACGAACCAAAAATAAAAATATCACTCAATTATTTGTTTTTTATTTATTAAAAAAAGTAATAAGTTTCAAAATTACGACAAAGTATATTTCCATGGATTGTGTAACTCGTCAGCCTATTTTTCACCTGATTGTTTGCTTTTCAGAATTAAACTCGTCGATATCAAATATTTACTGATATCGTACCTTGATATCGAGTTATCAGTTTCTGATGCCCTGTGTTATTAAGTACAGTCGATAAAAAATATTTTATCGAATAACTTTTATTATAAAAGCATGTTTTATTATAGGACAAAATTTATTTCTCCTTGTAATCAAATTACCTTCATTTTATTCAAAAACAATACATTTTTTACCGTTATAAATTTATAGTACTACAGAATTATTAATTTATTATCAAAGAATTTAAAATGTCAGAAAATTCAGCTGGGTACGAAAATTTAGTTCCTTAAGATTTGAGGAAGTTGCCCAAAAATTGACTCAAAGAAGTCTATACAAGCTAACAAATTTACAGACAGATTAGTTATTTGAATGATTTTTAAAAGTATTTCGAAAGTATTTGATGTGTGAAATACTTTAATGAAGTATACAAGTATTTGGTAATTGGGTTTCAAATAAATTTGAGTGCTACCTATTTGAAATCTCCAAAGTAAGTGAAATACTTTTTCGGTAATTGAAATCAAGAATGGATCCAATTTCAATTTTGGAGAGGACATACACTTATTATTTTAAGATTTAAAAACTTTCTTTTAAAAACTCTTTAAAGATTTTTTCCCATTTTTCTATAGATTTTCAGTTTTAGTTTGATTTGTATTTTAGTTTTGATTAATGTAATTTTGATAATACTTTTCAGTCTTAAACCAAATTTTCATTGTTTTTTCACAATGTATACGTAGTAGTGTTTCCCAATTAGGGATCCGCGATCCAAAAGAGAATTTATTTTTAGTAAAAATTATATCGAGATTGGATTCGCCGCAATTAAAATCAATAAAGAAATTTGTAAAAATGAACTTTGTGTTTAAAAATTTTGGCTTGTAAAGGACTTAAAATTAAAGAATTAAAATTTTTGTCCGACACAGAATGTATTCGTTTTCAAATTATATTATTTAATTTTAAAAACTGACAACAATCGAAATTTAAAAGCCGTCGTGTTATTTTTCTCAAAATAACAAATAAATAAAATTGAATTTAAAAAATTTTGTTTAAAAACTAACTTTGCATTCCAGAACGAATTGAAATTCTAAAAACATTTTGCTCTAGATTAGCTACTACATTTAAAATGTTTGGATAACCGAATAGGTACAATTTAAATATAATTTATTTTTATTTTATTTCAAAATTATTATATATTTTATTATCTTTACCGGCGTGTGTAATAATTTTTTTTTATCAAATACAGATAGGATCAGTATTTTGAGATTAATAATTTTGATTTATAGTAATTTACTAAATTACATTTTTTAAATAGACAATAATTATTGTTCAAATAAGTTATCAATAAGATTAACATCTTTTAAGAGTTTTATAACTTTTTAAATGTTTGTTTAATATTATTTAATCTGTGTAATATGCGTTTTAAATTTAAGATATTATGAGATATCCTACCCATCTATCTCAGTAAAACTTTTTTTTTATATATCATAATAAATCTAACGTAGTTCATAATTAATTAAATTAAATAAATCAAAATTGTTGTATTTTGTTAAAAATTCTACCAGATCAAGAAATGAAACAATCTATATTTTTTCAAATAAATTAAAAATCAATTAAATAACTCAAATAATAACTTTACAAATTAATTCATTAATATAAAAAATAGTTTATTGTGATACCTATTAAGAACAGTAATTTTAAAATAAACCGAAAGTTTATTCTGCGATCAACAGAGTAAAAAGTAGTATTTTGTTTTACTAGGAGCAATGTTTTATTTTTCGTGGCAAGTTCGTAGGGAGTCCGAAGTTAGGGTTGTTGTATATACCTTTTTTTTATTTAAAAGTTGTTATTGAAGTATATTTAAAATATTTTTATCCGTGCGAATTATTTGTGATATCTTGTTTAAAAAAAAATATAAATCTTAATCTGTAAAAGTACACCCAGTTAAATTAAATATATGTACTCAAACTACAAATTTACGTTCTCAGAAAAAATTTTAAATTTATTTAAATGTTATTCGCCATTTTTATTTTTTTACCAAGACGTCTGCAGGCAGAGCTATCAGAAACCCGCAGCAAAAGCAATTCAATTAAAATTATTACCAATTTTTTTTTTTAGTTACTGCAATTTTACTATTTCGCTAATTTTCCATCGCGTAAATTTACTATTTCTAAAGACCACAAATCTTAGAATTAACCTTGAAATTTAGTAGATATCAATTACAGATTTTAGTCAAGTATTATAATGGAGAAATTCTTAATTGAAACAATTACTTGCAGATAAATACTGCCTAAAAATGAACCACAACAAAAATTTGCACGGCTACAATTGGAAGAGTACATTTTCCCAATTACTAACAAACTATGGATTATATCTTTAGCCAGTATATAGCAGGGAACTATGACGAAATATATTTTAGTTAAATTAACTATATAACTATCTAATTATAAATATTAAATAAATTTAATAAAAGTTAATGCATGCAATATTAATCAGTATCTTGTTAATCCACTCACGACCAGCATCGATGTGGTTTGCTCCAACGGGGTAATTAAAAATTCTGAAATATCAATAAAATGTCTACAATCAAAGATAAACTTTTTGCGTTGAAATCATCCGTGTCATATTAGGGCCCTATATAGCATGATGGATTGTGTCACCGATATCAAGATTTTTCTTTTACCTTCCGTCGGTCCCGCTATGTTTAGAAGAAGCCTTGCTATAGCCGTCAAAGTTTCGAGAGCTCTCTCAAAAGAGAGGCTACTGTCTATGTGGTCTTTGTATAATTTAGAAAATCTAAATTGTCCGATATAAAATCTCTAGAATAGTCCTTTGAGGAAGACGTTAAGAAAATATGCTCAAAGACGATAGTTATTCGCGAAATACAATTGCAATTGCACGAAAACGCGATAAAAATTATCCTCAAGAGGATGATTGTTTGCAAGCTTTGTTTCTTGTTTAATAGTCTATTCTGTGTACATTTAATTCATTGAAATAAAAATATCAAATTATATATTATTTCTTTAGAACATTAAAAGTTAATGTTTGACTTTTTGTGGCAAATTTGTAAAATTCCCGAACAAACGGGGCGTAATGAAAGGAGTCCGACAATTGCAAACCACAAAAAGTACAATAGCTCCGAATAAAACATGTTATTTTTTTGAAACCTTAAATAACTAGTTGTATTTAATTATTATCATATTTAGTATTTTTGCGCTCACAAAAAGTGATACACTAAAAAAGCACTATAACAATAATTGATTGATGTAAACTGAACTTTTTAGATTGTTTTCCATTTATTTCGAATGAAATATTTTGTAGCAAAATCTTGTACGTATAAGCTATAACTAAATTAAAATATATTTTTGATTAATCTAATGTAATTATTGGTGGTCGTACAAAACTAATACAGTATTATACATATTTACAAAGTGATATTCATAATCAACTGAACAAACTTTTAACTTCCGGCGCTATTAGGAAGTATTCTTTTAAAAAGTGGAGTCCTCAAAAATAATATTTATCTAATTCTTAATTCGAGTAGGTATATTACAGTACTTATGTGAAGAGCCAATAAAATATAATCGCGCTTGTAACAGTAGTACAATATAATAGGTATTGACTAATAATAAACAAAATAAAATTACGCTTTATTTAATAAAATATACTAATTGCTAACAGGTAGGATGTGCAAACAACAAATTAAAGTTTACAATTAAAATCTTAAAAATAAAACAAATAGGTTTGAGATATCTGGTTTTAATCAGCGCAGTAGTTCCATTAGTTAAAAATCGGAGCTGAGAAACTTTAAATTGCTTCCAGATTTTATGAAGTGAAACGATTTGGAGTTTTGTCTTTTTTTTGTTTATTATTCAAATGTTGCTACCAATTTTCAAAAATTAAATTTTTTAATGAAAAGAAAATTTGAATATTTTCGTGATGTATCTTCTTAATTATACCTTTGGTTATATGTATTTTGGTTAAACTTTAGAGTTTTTACTACTATGTTAAATGTTATCCTTATATAGGATAATATATCGGAGGATATATCCTATAGCGCCATATGTTGATAATTTTTTTAACTGCACCAGATGTTTCGGAGTCTTCCATAAGGTTAGTGTATCTGTTGCTATATATACTTAAAGATTGTGTTTGGCAATGAACCTGTATTTGAACGACCAAGTAGAGAGGGCCAGTAAAATGGAATTATTTATCGGTCAAAACACGTTTTATTCTATATCTTTTTGTTCTAATATTCCAATCTATAATTTAACCACATAAAATATAAAATTGCTATTAATTGCAAAATAGCTTCCATATCTATTAATGTACTTAACTAAAAACCATTGTGTGTTTAGTTTTATCGATAAAAAATAATTCTTATCTACAACATACAATCACAAAATTTTTTACGTGTCATTCATTGAAAATACAATTAAATATGATAAAATTGAAGAAGAAAAAGTGAATTTTTCTACTGCCGTATGTTTGACAAAATGAAACAATTGGGAATTAACGGTTTTAACGAGAGAGTGCAATTGTGGTAATCCATAGTGGTTAAACACAGTAGTTAGTGGCTCCGGGGCGGGGGTACGAGCTCACATTGCAGATCCGGACGCGAAAAGCTCCAGGCATCGATTTCTAAGTCCGTCACGCGACTGTTACCAGCTTGTCACAGAACTTGAATAGAAACTTAACTTGATTGCTACACACCATTGTCTTTTTTGTTGTCGGATTTTCTTGCAGACATGCTTGATTTCATTTCTGATTTCCTTCTTTTATTTCATGCATTAGCTCTATTTTGTGATATATTCAGATTGAATCGCTATTCTTACTTTTCCATGCAACCTGTAATAAATTACGTGTTGTTATACACGCAAATAACTCTTTATGATATCCTTTTCTAAAGTACACTTATTTTTTTATTTTCAAACACATTTTAAATTGCCAAAAAAATTCAACCAGTTAAGGGCGCAAATATTGCGCTTTTCATGCATATCAATATTCTGTACCTTTCAGTTCAGAAGAAGAAAATTATTTTATTGTCAATATAGTTTCAAAATGACTAATGACAAATAATATCAAACTATCCAATAAGATGAAAAAATTTGTTCAAATATTTTGATTACTTTTCGTGAGTTTAAAGATTTTTACCACAACACAGTATCATTCTTGGTTTTAAACTAACACAAATTTTTTGATCAGTAAACTGTAATTTAAAAAATTTAAATTTTTGCAACTTGCAGCTTCAAATCCTAGGTAAACTAACTCCTGGATAAAATCATTGTAAATAAACCAGCAATATATGCTTCAAAGCAGGTTGGGCGGAAGTGGCCTAGCGCCTGCCGTTTTCTCACACTGTTGCTATTTATTTTATTTCTAATACCTATAATTTTTCTAAATATATGTGACAAAATGGATTATTTACTACTTGGAGTCTCGTGTTATCGATGCATACAATTGTTGAAGTATTTATCTCTAAAATAAATAAAATACACTTACAAAGTAAGTTTATGTAATATATCTTAAATAGCAACTTCAATAAAACGAGTATGTTCTGAACTCTTGAATTTTTCTCTAAACTCTTCTCAATAGCACATGTTAGTAGAGAGCATAGAATAGTAGTGCTACAGGCATTTAATACTTCTAAGGTCCGAAATAAACCCACGACTGCGATATAGCAAATCAAGCACCCTAACTGCTATTCCACGACCGCGCTCTGGGTTTGGTATCTACTTTTACATTTTGACATTACATTACTGTACTACCTGTACTGTACTGCCTGTTGATCTAACTCTATCATCTTAAAACATGTGTAATTTTTTAGCTATTCGCATATATCACATTAACGCTGAACTTTATAGAAAAAATAAAAGAAAAAATTAAATGAACTAACCACAATTTTAATTTTTTAATTAATATATTCGCCGATGTATTAATGCATGTGCAGACTGCCAGAAAAATAAAACTAGAAAATTTTTTAATACAATTATGATAATGAGGGCGTAAATTACAAATATAAACATTAAAATGTCCGGATCTTTCAGAAATGCGAATAAAAAAGGTCTGTAATGGGATTATTCAATTGGCTGTTTCAAATGATTTTTTAAACCAAAGCTGTTATGTTCAAATGTATATTTACATTTGGTTTAATTATTTTTAGTAAAATCATCGCTTTAAACGACAGATTTAATAAAATAACTGAGGTTAAAGCGAATGAGTCTCTGAACTCATCCCTGAACTCGAAAGTCACGGATCTAGTAAGACGGGATCTAGTAAAATCATCCCTTAAGCCGCTTAAAATGGCTAGAATCTCATTAATGTGCTTGGTTAATCCTTTAGTTTGGTTATTTGGTAAGCGCAACATTTAAAGTTTGGTTAATTTCTTGATCTTTTAATTTTGTAAAATTTTTTTTAAATTTTGGTTGGTATATTTGCTCTCACTTGTTATTTTTACTATTATACATGACTGAGGATCGATAATAATCGTGAAATAGAGGCCTTTATATTATGTTACAGGTTTTTTGTTTTTTATTTTTAAGTAACTTTTACCATTTCTATAGCGTAATTTTTTCAGAATTATATTTTCTTGTTTATTCAAATATTCTAAGTTCAACCCTGTTAAATATGAATTATTGTCATTTCGGTTTCGTTAAATATTATGTTTCTTCGTAGTATGTATTATTTACTTAATAGTTAAAAATTTTATTATTTTAAAATTTTGTTAAGTTTGATTATTTTAACATCACATGCTACTAAATACCACAAAAATACTTAAAAAATTCTAACTTTTTTAAGTTATTTTCTATTTAATCCTCTTCTCAACATCATACAAGTTAGGTTAAATCTTTGGTTATGAATATTGGCATCTCTGTGCTTATTCTTGAAGCTGCTACATAAAGTTGTCCATGTGAAAAACAACTTTTTCTCAGATCTAAACCAGCGGTGTTTAATAGCTGCGAAATCATAGAAATTCACTTTCTTTAGGACTCTTTGGCGTCTCACCTCTTGTAAATTACAGCTTACTATTAATTATCTAATAAATGTATCAAAACCAGTAAAAAAACTATTAAATTATATATTCGAAAATTAAAGGTTAAATAGACTAGAAATTTTTTCATAAGCTTAAATGAATATTTTTAATCCAAAACTAATAAAAACATTTTGTTACCCGCAATAAATGAAAAGTAAAGCTCTAAACTTTCAAAATAATTTTAAATTTTAGTCTAATACTACTCTAGAACAATATTACTTTCAATAATGTGGTCATTATAAAAAATATACCAATCTATATTGTTGATGCATGTTTTTAAAACTGCTGTATGCATTATTTATGTATTGTCGTGTTACAAGCATTTTGTAAATATCTTTATAGTTTTTGTAATTTTAAATTTTAATTTTAGAGCGAAAATTTTATAACTGTAAGGTTGGTGAAAGTTTTAGAGAGGTGGGGATTTCTTTTCCAAAGATGGTCGCCGGAGCGGTCGATTAATTTTTGGCTCCGTAAATTTTGAGTTTTTCTGCAAATGATTTTAGAACTGATTATTTAGTATTAATTTAAATTGATTGAGAATATTTTTAGTCGAATCTGACCGTAGCTGAGATTTTTGATATTGTAAGTTTAATTTTGGATATTTTTATTTGGAGCGATTTTTTTATGTAATTATTAAAATTGGATTTTGGCGAGAATTAATAAAATTATAATTAAATGTTTGATAAATTTCATTTAGATAATAAAATTTCACTTTAAAAGAGCCAACGTATAGCATTGACTCATATTGCTTCGAGTTGATAATTTGAAATCGTACGTTCAAACCTCGAGCAAAGCATAAGATTTTTGGAAGTTTAAAATTATTTTTTTTTAATTACTTTATTATTTAAATAAAATTTAAATTATTACTACTTTGAATGTAAAATAGCGTTTTACATCACAAGTTTGTAAATTCAGATTACTGAATGAGTTGACAGTTTTAAGCGCAAACTCTACGTGTACAACATTTAACTAATGTTGCGTGAGAAAGCCAAAAATCAAAAATCTATGTAAAAAATCGTTAAACAGTAACTACATATTATACAACGATTAACGATTTCTAAAACTGCTTTAACAATAAATCATTACATAATTTCTGATGTCCGAAAGAAAAAGTAGTTATCAACGAATTTCTTGTTTTATTTAAAGTTTTTTTATAATTTTGTTTTAAATTTAAAAATTTTAAAATAAGCAAAATTAAATAGGCAACTAATAAAAAAAAAGTATATTGTCTTGTTTTGAAACGTTAGAATCCTTATCTTGTTATTTTGTAAATTATTTTGAAGTTTCTTTTGTTTTTATTATTGTAAGTATTTATTTGTAAGTAGACTCCACATAAAGTTTTAATTGTAAATAATTAGGTTTGCAATAGAAATAAGTGGGAGAGAGGTTAAGCCTTGGTGCAACGCCGTGTGCGTTGGCTAACGGTGGGAGCATGGCCATATTATTCACTAGGCTGACTAAGCTAAAGCCTAAGGCGCTTTTTGCAAGAAAGGCGCGAGGCTCTAAAATTACAAATGGCAAAACAATTATATTGTGGTGTTTCAAAGGGATTCGCACCTACCCTGTACATTTTGATAAAAATTTTATTTAAATAATTTTAAGTTGTAAGATTGTAGAATTGGACAGGTGGGAGCGAATCGACGAGGATATTGGCTTTTTGCCAACGGGTCGCCGCGCGAAAGACAGCGCCGACTTGTTGCTTGTTAATTTTGGACTCAAGTGAGTTATTTTTGAGAATTGTCTTATTTTTGAGATTGTGATAATTATTTTTGAATGAATAAAGTGATTTTTATGCAAATGCATTATTGCGTAAATTTTGGATTATTTTGATAATTGGAATTGGACATAATTTTGTGAGTTGTTACCGAGCAGTAGTTGATTAGTTTGGATGATTGATTTTCGAAAAAGTAATAAATAAGTTCTAAAATTTGATTCGGTCTAAAATTGGAAAATTTAAAATTGTATTTGAACGAACGAGTGTTGCAATTGATAAGCCGGCAATTTGGATAAGGCGAGAAATCAAACTTCGTTCCTTTTGAATAAAAATAAGATTTTATTTTGTTTTGCATTGAATTAAATTGAATTTAATAATTATTTTTCAAATTCGGAGAGGCTGGAAACATCGCAATATATTGCATTTAGGTCAAACGATATCATAATCGAAATTGCACACTTGCTTCGTGTAGTCACTGTAGCACAGCTTACTTCTAAGCACATTTTTTATGTTTTAAATTATTAATAGGTAAATTAAATAGGCGCCAAATCTGTATTAGCCCAGAGCGTCAAATAGGCGTAATCGGCGTAATAGGCGTTTTAAATGAAAAGTAATTTAAGTTGAGAGTTGTTTTTGCTTATTAAAGTGCAAGTGCTAATAAATGAAAATTTGTAAAGATTTGGAAATTTTGGGTAATTGTGAAATAAATTCACAAACAAATTTGTTTGTCAGGCGAGGTCAGCTGTAGAACGTCCACATGCGATTGCAATACCACATGCAAAGAAAAAATTTAAAATGAAATTGCATATTTGAAATTTATTTTGGAACGAAGTTTTATACGATTTAAAATTATTTTAAATTTATAATTCAATTGAAGAGTTTCATTGCTCAAATAATAATGGATGCTAACCCAACGAGAATATTTCTGGCAAAAATTAAATTTTAACAAATTTGGATAGCTGGAGGCATTACAATATAATACTATAAATATTTAATTTTATGCTTTTTCTTCCCAGCTTTTGAGCGGTAAAAAAGAAATAATTGAAAATGTTTTTCAATGTACACTATTAAGTATGCTATGTATTATAAACTAATGCTATTTATAAACTAAAAAGGTAATAAATGAACGTATAATTTTTACTTTTTATTGAATAGTCATGGTATCAATCAAACGTCGCTAATGATTCGTAGGGTAAATTAAGCGAAATGTTGTGTGGCCACACCAAAACTTATATAATGCTTTTAAATCATTATGATGAGCTTAAACCCATTAGTGCTCGCTTATTAATGCAACCTATAATTTATTATCATTTTATTTTGTATTCAATAATTATTATATATTCAAATTTTAAGTGCCCGCTTTCTTAAATTTGTCAAGCGTCAATTATGAATTTTCAAGTTTCTATAGAAGTGGTCCGCGCAAAAAATTTCAAAAATAAAATTATACTTTACATTCGGAACTAATCAACATCAAAACAAAACTATAAAATTTAATTCTGACCAGAGCCAAGTTATATTTTAAAATACTTATTGCTTTATTTGGCCCAAAAGCAAATAAATTTTAATTATTTTGAGTTTATTTGAGAAAAAAAAATTAACATCATTTTGTATGACATACATATCTGACATATATATCTGGTTATCTACTAGTTTCAAGTTGGTTGATTTTGAGTGGGCAATGGACGAGTATGAAATCCATGTACCGCGTGTCATCGTAATGTGATTTTATACAATATGCCCTCGCGTTTGTTATGATCGATGACCAAAATATAAACCACCACCGCGAAATGCCGAGTCATGTCCACCCCATTGGTTCGCTTATCTTCAGGTCACCCGCTATTATGACTTCATAACTTTATATGTATATTCCACGCGGATGTACACCACTTTATTATCTATCTCTGATAGTGCGTGGATGTTACGGTCAATGGACATGTCTGGGGTTTCACTTACTAAAATGTAGATGTAATCCGGAGCAGTCGGAACCCAACTCGGAAGTTGATCCATCCTTGAGTTACCCCTATTCGAATAATCCCCGTTGCAATTATACAATCGTTCAATTGATAACTTGTACATATGTAATTCGTAACAACCGGGGTTGGATAAGGGTCATCGTTCAATTGAAATAAATCGAATGAATAAAATGGCCAGATTTATTGCATCCTTAACGGCACAAAAAATTTAACCTAAAAAATTATTTCAAATTTTATATATCTACTATTTGTTTTGACTGTTTTGACTGTTGAGGTCGTTAGCCGCTTCAAATACGATATCAAATTTTAGAAAAATATTTCAATACCGATGTTCATAATTTCTAAGTGTGTGCTTAATTGGGCGGAGATTGATTGAGCTCGAGTATGAATATTCATCAACTGGAACTGGACAATATTGAACAAATCGTTAAGACTCTTCTTCAAACACTTTCGTGTACACAAAAGCACAATCAAATTCTCAAAAGTCTTATTTGTACATACATCCGGTCAAAATTAATTATACCCAAATAGCTCTTATAGTTATTGAATAGGTAGGTAGTTAGGTGGTTTAAAAAGTAAAAAGTTGACGTGGGTGGCCATCAATTTTGTAAATGAAAGAAAGCAACATTTATGAATGAAACAACTTTGCTTCAATAGATTGAAGTATCTTATTGTGGTTTATTCTTTGGATAGCGCAAAACGATTAACCAGCAAGCAGCAAACACACAGTGTTGTGATTATTTGGGTAATTTTACTTGATTAATTTAATCGTCAGGACGTGAGAAAGAAGTTGTACTATTAATAAATTGCAATGACAGATTGAAACCTTAAGATGCTTAAATAGGATTAAAAATTATAATCCTATTTAGAAGTTTAGTAAACTGTACGGGTGTCCTCGAAAATGAGGGTTAACGACAAATGGCAGGCAAAATTTGATCCTAGACAGCTTGTCGCCCATACCTTCAAATTTTTGATGACCGCAGAAACCACGTTAGGAGATGAACGAAAACTAAAAAGAAACAACCGTAGGCGTCCATCCGGAAAACATTTAAAATTTCAGATATGTCAGCATTCTTTCGCTTTATAAGAGTATTAAAGCACTCGATCCAAATGTGAACGTCTTGCTAGTGTAAAGGACTATCAAAGTATTCTCGTGAAAGACTTATATGCGAACACAATTCTTATTTATTTTTCCGTTTCCTACTTTTTTACTGCTAGTAATCCGGCTTAATTTTTCCTTCTATCGTTTTTTGTGCGTTTGGCGGAATCAAAGCAAAGTGGGGCGTGAAATAAGTCAGCGGGAGCTTGTATGGGGTTATATTTGGTTATTTTTTATGGACGAGGGTCTATCTCATTCGTTTACTAATGTTTTCGTTTATTTTGTCCAGCTACTGGAAATAAATCACGAAAGTTATCGTTCGTGTGTCGTCTGCAATAATTCAATTTATTTAAAAGAAATGCTCTTTTCTGCATGTTTAGAATCAATTTATAGTTTGATATTTTGTATTTTTCGTCAACAAAATTAAAACGGTAAATCTTGATAACAGATAAATACTTAATCATTAGATTATGATTGAAAAATTGGAATTTTGAAACGTTACACATAGTTTAATCTATAATCATCAATGTCGTTTCAGTATCCGGCACTGGCTAATTTCTGCCGAAATTAAAATTATTTTTTAGGCTAATTAGTACTAAAAAAATTATGATTTTTGGAAATAAATTGAAAAGTTAAATATGATAAATACCATAACGTGCAAACCACACAACAGGCATTTTTAAAAATTGAGATTTTAGTCTTCTTTTTTCTCTTAATTTAGGACTTCGTCCTGTTATTACCATTAATATACCAAGTTTTACATTTGGTACGTCAATAAGCGCTTTGAGTAATATTCTAGTAGGGTGCTGACCTGGCTAGATGCACGGCTCGTAGATTAGAAGAAGCCTGCATCACCAGACACCGGAACCACAGTTTTCAACTTGGCAGCCCATAGATCGGAAGAAGCAGGGCTTAAATACGAGTGATATTATATTAATCAATTTGTTAAAGAAAAAGCTAGAAAAATAAATATATAAATTACTGTTGTTTTTGTTTACTCTAAAGTTTGTTTCTGTTTATACAGGGACACACTTTATATAACTTACGTGCTGATAGAAGACATTTTTCTAAAAATTATTTTTAACAAAAATTTTTTTCTAAATTCAAGTCTTCGAGAGTTAGGTCACTTTAAACCGTTTTTTTTTTTAATTTCCACCTTCATGTGGTTATAGCAGGCCCGGACTGGCCATAGGGCAGATCGGGCAAATGCCTGATGGGCCGGTGCAGTCAAAGGGCCGTCTAACCAGCAGCGCTGACTGATTACATCGCGAAAAAAATTATGCTATTTTATATAACATAACAAAGTTTCAAAAATTGTTAATAAAACTTAAAAATTTAGCACAGTAAATTTATAAAAAACAAAAACCGTTCAAATACAACTTTTTAATAGTAAAAACTTGATAACGTGAACATTCGAATTTATGAACATCTCGATCCTGTGAACACCCAATCCAATATTCACCCAATTTTCTTAATCTAGGACTACGTCCTGTTTTTTTAACTAAATTTACATTTGGCATGCACGAGTCTTTGATCATATATTCTGGTAGGGTGCTAACCTTGCTAGATGCATAGCCCTTAGATCAAACTCGGGCTTTAGATCACAGCAACGCAGTGATCTAACGCAACGCGCGACCAAGCATCGAACTGCGGTGTCCCGCTCCGTAGCACGTCGATTTAAGCCTGACATCACACTGCTGGTCTATCAGTCCACATTGATGTATACGTAGTATAATATACATTATAATTATGTGTATATTATGTATAATACTACTACTACTACCTCAATAATTGAGGTGTAATAAAAACAATTATTTTAAATCATTAATTTTCCTTTTATGTAATTTTTCCAAACTTCCAAAATATTAATTAGTGCTGTCATTCTAAAACAACCATCAAAATCATCACATTCACTCTACACCTCATCTTCTCATTCACTTTTAATTTCAAACAAAATAACCTATAAAAAAAGATCACTTTTCATATTCAAATTACAAATTTTCTAAAAAATCAACAGATTTCTTTGACAAAAATATCATCTATATTGCCAACCTCGTTTTAACAAATATTCAAAATTCAAACATAAACCATATAAAAAAATCATTTCACACTCCAAAATACCAAATTGTAGGGAAATACACGACAGTATATACGTATGTGTACACGTAGCGTTTTTGTGGCAATTAGGGGGCCGACAGTCTCTAAAACGCCCGGGCCGGTTTTAGGTCCCAGTCCGGGCCTTAGTCATAGCCTAGTAAATATTGATTTTTTAGTAAAAATGGATTAGTGCTTTTTTAAAGAGCCCGAAATATTTTACAAACTAGATTTAAACATTTTATTGTCTAAAATTAACGGCTTTCGAGTTTTAAATTAAAGTAAAAAAAATGTTGTAAAATTCGAGATGTTTATTATTTTGGTTTTTTTAAAACCTTGCATCTTTTAGGGTCACTTTTAGAGCGTGAGTTTAATTTCGAGTTTTGTAAAACTTGGTTTAATTTATAAACGACGTTTAAAAACGTAAGTGTTGTATAAATGAAGTTTAAGAAGGGTTTAAATAATCTACAGTTTAGCAGTAATTTGTATGGTTGGTATTAAAATTTCTAGGGATTTTGTTTTATATTTAACTAATTCGGTATTATTTACTAACGAGAATATTTTGACATTTGTAAATTGTACGAAGCGTCTGTTTTATTTTGATATTTTAAATTGTTTATTGTAAGTTATTTTCGTAGGCATACAGGTAAAAGTGACTAAGTCAAAAAATTGTAGAAATCAGTTAAAATGATTAAGTCCGTAAAAATGTAAGACACAGGTCAAAAAAAAAACGTTTATGTTCTAATAACGTATTGAACATGTTTCATTATTCGAAAAAATGAATTAAAAATATTATAAAGCTGATTTTTCGCAAAATGCGAAACATTCAATTTGATTTATCTCGAAATTCTATTTTTTGACTTGGTCACTTTTACCTGTATGCCCACGTTTTGTGGTAAAAAGTTTAAGGTAATAATAAAGTTGGTTGAAGGTAAGTCAATTATTATTTTATTTTGAAAATTTAATTCAGGTGCTTATTACTTTTTAGTTTTTATTATTGGTGGAAGTTGGGTTTAGTTTATTTTGCTTTGTGTCGGCTTTGTTTTATTTTGGTTGGTTATTTTGTTACTTTTATCATAAAATAATGGAAGCAAAGAAAAGAAGTAGTAATTTTAGTAAAAAGGAAGAACTGCTTCTATTGAGTTTAGTAGGTAAGTATCGGCACAAACTTAAAACAATAAAAAACTTACCAATTTGTAACTGATGCTATGTTTTCTGCTATTAGTAAATCTATAACAAATTTTACACTGCTTTTAGAAAGACGAAATCTTTCTTTAAATTCTTTTTCCGACCATTCATTAAAATGATGAACTCTTATTCTAAACACCCGCGGTATTCGAAGATGCAAAATAAGGTCGACATATTCAAGAAAATCCTCGTCGTCAGTTAATTCTACCAAAAGTCAATTTTAAAAATACAATATAATGCTTGTGAATATCTTAGGTTATGTTTCAACTATAAACTGCTCTTAAACCATCAACTTCGATGGTTTAACTTAAACTTGGTTCAAACCTAGTTTAATCCTTAAACTATGACTGAACAAGGTGAAAAAATAGTTAAATCTGGTTTTAAGTTAAATTTGATTTAAACGGCCGTTAAACTAGCACTGTACAAGTGGCCCTTAAACAAAACTTTTTATATTACAAAAATAAAAAATTTAACGAACTACAACTTCTGTCTAGTAAAAATTTTTGAAAAATCAATCCCTTTCACAGAAAATCAGAAAATAGGAAACAAGACAGGTACAAAACAAAAAATTAAATTAATCAATTTTATTGAAAAATTAGTTTATTAATTTTCATCTTTTAAAACAATCACGACTGTGTATTGAAAATGAGGGTAGTTATTTTGAACATTTACTTAAATAATGTAATAGCCTTAACCTTAATTAATAAAATAGTTTTAAATAAAAATTAAAATTTTGTGAATTTCATTTTTTGTTTTGTAGCTTTCTTGTTTATTATTTTTTGATTTTCTGTGAAATGGATTGGTTTTTCAAAAATTTTTACTAGATCAAAGTTGTAGTTCGTAAAATTTTCTATCGGGAATATGACGTCAGAATTTTTGTAAAGTCTTTCATTTAAAAGATACAAGATTTTGAAAAGAAAAAGCTCAAATTTTTCAACATTTTTTATCTACGTACTTTTATTCATAACTCGATAGCCGTTGATTTTAGACAAAAAATGGTTGAATCTAGTTTATAAATTACTTGTCGATCTTTAAAAAACTAATCCATTTTTACTAAAAAATTCACGATGGCTACGTGAAAGTGGAAATTAAAAAAATGCTTAAAGAGCCATAACTCTCGAAGGCTTGAATTTAGAAAAAAAATTTTGTTAAAAATGTTTCTTAGAAAAGTGTTCTCTATCACCACCTAAGTTATGTAAAGTGTATCCGAAAACACTCTATATATATTTTTTATTCTTATTTGAATTTTATGTTTTCGTTTAGGGTAATAATAGTAATAAATTGATTTTTTCTATCTTATATTTGTGTGTTTTCGTTTGAAGAGGGGCGAATTAATTTTAGTAGCCCAGGGACGTCGTATATAGACGGCTATGGGAAGGAGCCTCACCAGGCACCGGAACCACGGTTTCAACTTTGCAGCCCATCGCTTTAAGCTTTACACTACACTGCTAATTAATTTTAGTGCCAATTATATTATTAATCATTATATTTACTACTAGAATGCTTATTCGTATAATTAAACATCAGTATTTTGTTTTTTCCGCAAATCATTCAAAAGCTTTCGCGAAAAGCAATTTTTATGAAACTAAATTTGCATTAAAAACTGTAACTTTACAAAATCGTTTTTTTTTTCGTGACTTTTCTTCCAATGCTACTTTTTTTTCAATTCTTCTTTTTCCCGTTTCAATTTTGTCCGTTTTACCCTTTTTTATTTCTCTCTTCCGTCTGGTACATTTGCCTATTCCTTTCCTACTTCTACGGACACGTTTTCTCGTTGGGAATCTTATTCTTATTTCTCCTACTTTAATTCATTTATATCTGTTTAGCAGCCTACTTTTTTTTTCATTGCGTTTGTCTATTGTCTCCCTTTGAGCAAGTTTGCCCTATTAGCTTCTGTTTTTTTTGCTTTTTTTATTTCTATCTTCTGTTTGTCTCCTTGTGCATTGCCTCATTTGTTTCTTTTTGAAGTAAAACTTCTTTAGGCGCGACTAAGGGGCAAACTGAATGACAATGCAACGGAAATGCGTTACGGTATTAGGCGATATTTTTAAATTAATAACTAGTAACATAGATGCAACAAAGACGAACTGAAATAAATTTGTCATAATGGCGTGAATTTAAAAATACGGTACGTTGAAAATAATACTGATACCCAAAATGTATGCGTTAAAAAAAGATAGCTACATTAGCTCTTAGCGTGCATAATAATTATAATAAAAGTAGTTTTTATTTTGAATTTGTTACTGTCTGTCAGGTTTGTTTATAATTTAAGGACAATAAAAAAATACCGCTTCACAAATATAAATACTATTTATGATTTTTTTCATATTAAATTAAAAATTAAAATAAAGGCATAACTTACTTATAACATAATTTAAGTTACCTTAATTTTAATTTTTAATTTAGCATGAAAACAATTTAATCTTATCATAAATCTTCTTCTTCTTCTATAATCTTATCATATAATTATTATTATTATTATTAACCTCCTAATTTATCTCTCTTTTGAATTATAAATAGTTAATATAAACTTATGCGATAAAATTGTTTACCGCACAGTTTCTATAGTATTTTCCGGTATTTTCTCTAAACTTCAAAGCTGTGGCTTCTCGAATTTGATAGAAATAGCGGGATATTTTTTCCGTCTCATAATCTAACATTTATTTGTTCAAACCAGAAAACGAAAGAATTCTGTAAAAAATATACTTAGCTATAAGCTTCAATAGCGATAAACTGATGAAATTGCTGATGAGTTGATGAAATATACTTACTCATCCTTCACACCTTCAGCGATTGTGATCCAATCTCAGTTTTTTTAATATAGAGAAAACTATAATTTATCAAGCAGTTGAAAACATTAAGTTTGTAAGTAATTAAAATTTGAAAAATTCAGATACTTTTTCGAAAGCAATTCTCTTAACTTGAAGCGGCTACAAGTCTGAAAGTAAGAGTCCTAGAAAAAGTCCATAAAATCTTTTTTATAGTGAATTTTATTAGCTTTAAGTTTGTACACTGAGAAAAATAAAAATTTGTAAAAATTAAATTTAAATTGGCGCAATCTTAGTTTCCTGAAACACAAATATTGGTAATTTTGATAAAATTAATAATTACATTTAGACCTATGACGCTTTATTGTTCTCAAGAAAATATATAATTGAAGCTATTTACCGCAAGATTGCAACATACATAAAAAGATTAATCGATCAGATTCTAGTTTATTTCTATGGAATATTTTATAAAATCTGATTAAATATTATATTTATTTAATCAAACTTTTCCCATGTTAAAACCATCTAGATTTAATATTCAAACTTATTTTATGCAAATGCAACGACGTAGAAGAAAGAATAATGTGATTTCCCTGTTATATGCAGATAGTTAGTATTGGATAAAACTTCGGAAAACCTTTAAAAAGCATTAAATTTTATAATGAAAATAAAATTTTTGTAAAAAATTAACGACGAGCATTTAAGAGAAAATAAGATATAAGAGCGGCCCTTAATTTAGTGAAACATTCATTATTCTCCATTTTGCTTTTAATAAAGTCTGCTTAATGAGGAAATATGCCATTAATAAACTAAAATAAAGTTTTTGCAAACAGTCTTCCACTTAATCAAAATTATGGAAAAAAATTTCTCATAAAGGCAACTATGTAGTTTATATAGACATAATGGAACAAACAGTAATAGAAATAAATATGTTTGTAATCAAGTTCAATCCTGATGGACAGTTTCGTTTGGGATTAAATAAATACAGGATCGATTTATTTTCATTTAACAAAACGGTTCAGACAAATTACTCTATTGAAGATTGTATACGACCCAACACCTTTACCTGGTAACTGAATAATTGGACTGTGTAAAGTCCTATTTTAAATTTTTACTGCATTTTCACAGTCTAAAATCCTTTAAGCTTTCGATGCAATCAACAATAGAACCGTTTTAGGGCACCTTTCAAGAGCAATTGAGCATGAGCCTCGTCCGCCCTTTACATTTCACGCAGATTTGCCGATATTTAAAGCTAACTTGCTCCGGAAATACTATTTATCTACACCTCATAATATACAAACATACAATTTTGCTTTTGCTACTACCACTTAATTGTTTTTATTTTAACTGAATGTATTGATGGGATATTCTAGTTAATGGTACACATATCGATTGACATTAAATTTTTTTTTCGGTTTCAATTATAAGACACGATTGGGGCATTACATTAACCAAAAGAAAATCATTATTATACCTTCATTATATAAATATTATTATTATGGTTCCAGCATAGTATTATTTATAGTCTATATAATGTAGAATTAATAGTATATCAGTTAAAAAATTAAAATAAAGGTAACTTAAATTATTTTTTTGTTCTTATAAGTGTAAGTTATGTCTTTATTTTAATTTTTAATTTAACATGAAAAAATCATAAATAGTATTTATATTTGTGACGCGGTATTTTTTTATTGTCCTTAAATTATAAACCAACTTGACAGACAGTAACAAATTCACAATAGAAACTACTTTCATTATAATTATTGTGCACGCTAAAAGCTAATGTAGCTATCTTTTTTTAACGTATACATTGGGTATCATTTTTATTTTCGACGTACCGTATTTTTAAAGTTGCTCTCTTATGACAAATTTATTTCAGTTCGGCTTTGTTGCACCAATGTTACTAGTTATTAATTTAAAAATACCGCCATATTGCCGTAACGAATTTCCGTTGCATTGTCGAATTTACACTAGTCGCGCCTAAAGAATCATCGCGTACCTTGACCTTGGTATCATTGAATTTTTAAAGTGGCTTATTGGCCGTGGGTTTGGCAATTAGAGTGTGCGGCAGTTACACTAGAACTGCTTGAGTTTTTTGTTCGTGGACGCAAGAAGATTGCAGCTGCTATTAATTCCATACTGCCAGACTTATGGGTTAGGAGTATTTTCTGTATAAGTAAAGATCTTGTAAGCTCATCGATAACTATCGGAGTTAGTAGATTTTTTACCTTTAATCTGTGGGTCTGTATTTTTTGGAAGAGCAGTTGTTTCAATTTTGGTCACTTTGATAAAGTAACCTTCAGCATCATCTGCGACGTTTGAGTTTATTTTAATTATATTTGCGTATGCTCGTTGAGGGCATCAATACCGATAACTTTTACCAGTGTGACCACGATTCACCTTTGTTTTTTTTATGATTTTCGATATTAAATTAAATAAATATCAGTTATTTTTAAGTGTGTTTCTTTCTGAAGAGCTGGACTTGCCAAGAACGATTTTATTAAACCTTGCTCTAGCAACCGCATCAAATCAGCTAGTTGTAAGATCTATTAAGGCACTCTACACCAAAAAATAAAAGCTAGTTAAATTATTTGTTCTTCCCCGCAAGAGAAAAATAGTTTTTCATCTCAATATACTGTGAAATTGTTAGATTGCATTAAATTTTTCATCGCTAAAAATAGTTTATTTTTTATTTTTACAGCATTGTTGAAATCGCTTTTTGCAGCTAAGGCTTTATTTTTAATTTTCACGCAGATCGCGTCACATTTCTTTGGATTGTAATTTTAACGATTTTGTAACTCCTGCAAGTATTGATAGATAATTTCATTCGTCTTCATCATTACCAAGCTTTTTGAATCGATCTTTGGCATCAGAAAGAGTTTATTGAGAAATGCGGAACATTTAAATAATATCAGAATGACTAAATATGTACTACATTTTGACGTGATAACGTCTTATAAATTGATATACCGGCTACACGCACAAAAATAATGTCACGTTCCGCAAACGAGAGCGCGGAACAAGCGAGAGAGAGGCACGATCGGCTTTGCATCATACATAAACATCATTTGAATTATAAAATGTCATTAAAAAAAACTTGTCCGGCATGAGGTTCGATCTCGCGATCACCAAATGATGCAATTATGTTTCATGCACATAACGCACTAACCTATTGAGAGTTAATGTAATAACATAGTTTTAATTCGTATTATCTGTTACATAAACATAATTCAATTCAATTTTTAAATTAACACTCAGTTTACGGACGATAATTTTACGTGATTTTACGTCATAGGAAACATAATTCAATTCAATTCATAAAAGTATGCAAATTTTCATCAATGTTTTCTTATGACGTTATCACGTAAAATTATCGTCCGTAAACCGACTTTACAGACAACCCGAGTGCCAGGTATTTTTTTGAAAAAAATTCAACGATTTTCTCTTTAAAAAAGGAAATTTGTTAGGGTTCTGATGTAGTACTGCATTAAGCAATGAATACGAGACAGCAGCCCAAGATGAGCTAGTTGTAACCTTATATGTTTAAGTGTTGATATCGCAAGAGCTGTGATCTTCCAGATTATCCGTATGTGAGCAAATTTGGATAAGAAAAGTGGTTAGATTATGCCGTGAATTAGGATTTGCAGTTGCAGCTTACAGTCTTCTTCTCTTCTCAGTCCTTGGCCCTACATAAGTGCGTAGTTCTTCTTCTTCAGAAGAGTTTTCTTAGCAGATACCTTGGTAGTTTTTAATCCGCTCGGGCTTGAACCAAGAATCTCGGCTTAGCAGTCGACGCACATAAGAATCAGGCCGTGACCGTCTTCAGTCCTACGGTAGCTGCAGGTTTTTCAAAGAGTTCGCAATGCAATCGTCTAGCAAAACCCAAAGAACTCTAGCTCAGAATCTTTTTGGGTTAAGCCAGTGGTTAAGCACAGTAGTAAGTGAATCGTAAACATTTTGCCATGTCTGCTTAATAAATCAAATAAATAATCACTTTCTTTCAAGTATTAATTTTAATATTTTCAATTGTAGTTTGCTGTACAATTTTGAACAAATTGATTTATTTTAATTAGAAACTAACTTATTATTAAGGCGGTCACGGCCTGATGCTTATGTGCGATGACTACTAAGCCGAGATCTTCGGTTCGATTCCGAGCGGAATAAAAACTTTATTCTAACCGTCTTCTCTCGGCAGGCAATGGCAAACCACCGAAGTATCTGTCAAGAAAACTCTCCTGAAGAAGTGGTTCTTACATAGGGCTAAGGACTCTGAGAGAGAGAAAGAGATATTCTTTTAATAGACTTTTTTGTATTAATACTAATAGATTAGAATTTACAGGCGCGTGGTAAGAAAATTTACGGCGCCCCATCAAATCAAATATAGCGTGACTAAAACGTAAAACAACGAGAAGGGACAGATGTTATACTAATAGTTGTTAATCGGTTAAATGAGGGGACGATTACCAACAAACCAATCTAGTAACATTTATAATAAGTAGGTATGTTAAGAGGCAGCTGATGAGGATGCGGGGGTTGTGTGAATCACCTCTGCGATTTTGAATATATTTCACCTGCGTGTCTATTAAATTATTTTTGATTAATAATAAGCAAATTTTGGTGGTAACTCTTTATTATTAATATGAGTGAGTAAAAAAGTACGTGAACATAAATCATCGAAAAACAGGAAACGATGAAACCGAGCTCGCAAAAATAATAGTTGCGCTTTTTATATAAAACCAATTAGAGCTGAAAGATGATGCGTGCATTATCTTCGTACCCCTTGCCGTACCACACCCCCTTTACTCGCTGCACGTAGCGTCTATCGGCGTCGTTTTATTCGGACGTCGGCTCGAATTTCCTGTTTCCGGTCGTTCGTCGGAACAAGATTTTACACTCTCGCGGTTATGACGCGCACGTCAACCGCCCCCACATATTTATTATGAAGCAATTACTCCCACCCTTTGTATTAAGGGCACGTGTGTGGCGCATCCAAAATTATGCACTGACTTTTGTATACGTTAATTACCAACACGTACCTATATATCTATTCGAAATGATAAAAATCGACTCGCTTCGTCCGACCACGATTACGCTAGTCAAAATCCATTCATATCATTTCCGTCCGTTTGCAGATAAAAATCCCTTTAAAAATTAGGTAATGTAGGTATACAAAAATTTTAACGTTTGTAGTTTTATTGTTTGATGAATGAATATTTGTAAGTGTAAAAGTCGGCAGGAAAATCAATATTTGCGGTCTAAGGCACCTGGGGATACGGCAAAGAAATGCACGTGTTATTCATTGTCCTCTCTGACAGTTCCGATCATTCCGCAGTTCCGCCCAAGAAAGTTGGTCCTCAACAAATTTTGAATCAATGTTCTTTTTGTACAAATACATTTTATATTAAAGGCGTTACGAAATTCGATGTTACAAGCAAAGGCATAAATCAAATGTAAATACGTTTAAAAGAATTTTAGAACGATATAAGGAAGTATGGTGGTTGCATTTTTCTATTATGCAAGAATCAACCCTCCCATTGAAAATGTGATAATGGTTAAACCTATATAAATTTAAATTTGTATAATAAAATTTGCAGCATTTCATAAATGGTCAATCGAGAGCCAATTGATTGCAAAACCAATATTTTTTTCACTAATTTGAATAAATTTTTTACGATAAGCATCTCTCACTGCTACTCTTATCTGATTCTTCTTAAAATCCGCCTTAGAAATTGAATTTTCTAAATATACAGTCGACATCCAGCATCCCGATTGATGGGTTGGACCTCATCCAATTAAAAGAGTTATGACAATTTCTACATCTAAAATATTTCAATGAACTCATTTGACTAGATTTTAATGTTTTTCGTCCTTGATAAGGATAATTTTTTTTCGACATGCGATATAAAATAATTTTAAAATAAGAAGGTTAGGTTAATTAAACTTGTAGTAAATCCAAAGCCCTTATTGGCAACCAAAAAGTTAATCAAGTCAATTACATTCTTATTTATCGCTATATTGCAGAGAGGGTTTGATTTGATTAAATCGTTAAACATTGTGTTGCATGCATTAGCACTATTAGAAGCAATAACAATTCGTATATGTAGCGCGTACAATATTCTTCAATCCCTCTGTTTATCCCCTTCATGCTGAGCTGTTCGCAACACGGTTCTTTTATAAAGACTTTACCATCTCGTTTATTTTCATTACTCCTGTCGTGAACAATCCCTACTTGGGTCCTTAGCCCTAGTAAAAACACGAGTCCAAAATATATTAGAAATGGACAACAAAATTTACTCTAAATCAAATGAACGGGAAAATTTAACAGGACATCTTTTTCTTATTATTTATTTAACAGATACCACACTTGGATATTTTTAAATTAAGAAAACAATGGAAAAAAATATAAAGTGAATATTTTGATATCCAAACTAAGTGGATCACATTTCATATTCAATAACTGAATGAGACGCTTTGCTTGTTTCTGGAACGTTGCCGCTTCATTTTAGAAGATCCGGGATTTCGTAACACCCTCGCTTTACGAACACGTTATTAGCTACTAGCAGCTTTTGTTGTCAAATCTTATTACCATTATATTATGCGGTGTAGGTTCAGTTACTTACTGAAACAACCACTCGGTTTTCTTCCTTATATAATTATTAATATATAAAGGAAATAAATAATAATAGGATAGGTAATATGTGCTTACAAAATTTAAGTTTTCCTAAATTTTACAATAAAATACAGTATATTGTTTTGTGGTTTGTTTTATGTTGAACTTGTAACACAAAAACTAACAACACAATTTTTAGAATAAAATGCAGTGACCTAAAAACAAAAATGAACAAAATGAGTGTATAAAAATTTGAATTACTTTTAAAGATTTGGTATTTGGTAAACAAAGAATTTTGGAAAATTGCCGTGGTGGACAAAGAACAGATAGTTGAAGCGGACGAGTCTTCGAAGCCGGTTGACTGCAGATAACTTGGTCACCAAAAATTAGTTTTGTCAGTACGGGTTTTCACTTCGTGGAAGGTGAATTTGTGTTGAAAACGGAAATTCTTTGTTAAGTTTCGAAGAGAAGCATCTTTTGCAGCGGAGATTTGTTCCTAAAACCAATTTTTAATTTGATTCAATTAGCCTTAGAAAGAGCATTTTCTTTTTATCAACAATAGAGATTTGTCACGGGAATCGACTCATAGAAAGAGCTCTTGCTCTCCGACTAATAACGCAAGCCGAGGTAAACTTTCTGTCTAGTAAAGAGTATGAAAAAAGATGGATGGCTGGGACTCTTTAAAGAAGACCCGGAAATTTCTTCCTTCCCACATGATTGAAAATCAAAATTCCCAATCTTTTATTTCGTGAAGATATCCAGGGTGGAAAAAACTAGCTCTTTTCTTTGCGGAAGCCAGGAATGAATCCGGCGTAGCTGCAACAAGTTTGCACTCTCTCTCGTAACATAAAAAAGTTTCACTATAGGGAGCGAACCCGTAAAGGACGTTCGCAACGACCGACGCTCTAAACATTCACCCAGCAATTCTTAATGAAGACCTCCAATAATTGGAATCTTTAAAACGGTGCTTGAGCACAAAATTACATCAAAAAATCAAAAAATATTTGAAGCAAGCGTCGGCTATATCGACGAACGCAGCTGACGATTATCAAAAAATATTATCAGTGTTGTACAGCTTTGCAGATCAAAGAAATGAAAAGAAAGTAATAAGGTAAAAACGTAAAAACTTATCTTATTGCTGCTGGTGAGTGGTTGCTATCGCTCGATCTTTCGGGTGTTCAAGAAAATCCAATGGCGAAAAAAAAATCCAAAGAACACAATTTTCTTGAAATTGGCTTAAATCCGCAAGAAGGAGCGATGGTAATTCCAGTAATTCTCACTACACAAAAAATCACCAATAACTACCCAAAATCAAAGGTCAACCCAACTTTTTCACCTACACAAAAAACTGGCCCTCTTTTCTAATCTCTTTGCACCTTTCTATCTCTATCTCCGGTCATGCGCCTAAATCGTCTTGCGTTCAAAATATTCTCGTATCATCAGAAATACAAATACAAGGTGTAGCCAAAAGAAATATAACAAAATTCAAAATTTTGTTACATACAATATATGATGCACACTATCAATCGCCTTGATAAAATCGATATAGATTCTTTTGCTACTACAATTTTGTGCTAAAACCTGTATAGCAAACAAAGCATTTCTGATGCCTAACCCATTCTTTGAGTGTCATATACCATGCAGTGTGTATAGATGATGAACTTGGCAGAAGCTAAGGCGACATACCAGAGAAATAATAGAGTGATTTTCCGTTTTCCAGTCAGCGCGACCCAGCATTGAACCGCAGTATCCCAATCTTCTAAAAACACTAATATGTATTACTCTTCAAAATATCTTTAAGATTTACTCATCAAATTAATTAATCTAAAGATTATTATATTTGCAAATTAACATAGATTTTAAAATTTTATAGATTGAGTAGAAATCAATCTACAGAATTGGTGACGACGATTGGAATTTCAATTTAATTGACTCCCGCTAAATATATTGTCGTGTTTTGAAACGTTAAAAACCTTATTTTATTATTTTGAAGTTTGTTTTGTTTTCATTGTAAATATTAATTTTGTAACATACTGTACAAAAATTTATTTATTTATTTATTTGTATAAAGCATAATGTTGGTAATGGTGTAAGTAAGAAAGAAGACGCTTTATGCTAGGTTAGCCTTCAAGAGCGGGCGTGCTTTTGCACCGCTCACACAAATTTGATTACAATTCGATTATTTAATAATTTTTAATGATTAGAGTGGGTTTGATTGAAAACAAATTTGTTTTAATTAAGTGAAGTGCTAGTTAATGAAAAATTTTGAAGAAACTTGATGTTTTTATGAGTGATTGTGAAGTATTCACAGCGAATTTGTTTGACCGGGCGGCCAACTGTGGACGCACGTGCAAGTTACGATACCACATGCAAGATGAAATTTTAAAACAAATTGCACATTTGAAATTTATTTGGAACAAAGTATTATACGACACAAAGTTAAAATAATAACGAGAAATATTTACAAGAGTCTCTTCTTCAATTAAAAATGGATGCGCTCCAGGGAAGATTTTTTCTGAAGTAAAAAAACTTTTTACATTTTTAATAGCTGGGGGCGTTGCATCTGTCGAATTAAGCTAAGCTATTCTTCGATTACCCAATAATGAGTTAAAAATATATATAACAAAAAACTAGCAACAAAATAATGTCAGATAAAATCGGATATAAAGAGAGAGATAGCTAAATAAATGGAGAAATAAGGTAACGGACAAAGCATACCAAACAAAGAACAGGCGTACAGCCAAACAAATGAGAGCTAGATCATATCTGGCCAACCCAAAATAACCCTGATATATATAGGTCTTATTCACTATCTAAGCGGGCAGCACATCAACTACATCATAAGTTTTCACAGATATATAGAGAAAAATATTTTATATCGGATAATCCGTAATCTGACGCAATAAGACAGTCACTACAAAATTGACTAAATCGCTTGATTAAGCCAACCTAAAAAAAAATATTTATTAATACCTCAAACGCAATCATAATGCTGATGAAGATCAACGCGCTCCCCCATCCAAGCTTCCAGTAGAAACAAAAGGGGACGGATAAGAAAATTCAGGAAAAATTCGATTGCAAACTCCCAATTAGTAAAATATTATTGTTGACGTGCATTTAAGAGAATTATGTTATTCCAGCATAATTTAAATTTTTTCAATTAATAATAAAATTTACAATATTATATATTGTGATGTTACGAAGCGTTGTAACCGTCTCTGATACTTTTGTTAATATTTTTGGAATTTGAATTTTATAGTGGTTAAGAGTTAAGAGTAGGGGCATTTTTGCCACCTGATTTACCTTTGGCTCTGTAAATTTTAAGAATAATTTGTGGGAAATGGTTTTAAATTTTTGAATTAATATATTTAAATATTGCATCTTAAATTGTTTGAAAGTTTTTTTAGGTTGGATTTGACCACAGTTAACATTTTTCTGAATTTTCATAAGTTAGATACATAAGTTTGATAATTTTTTTTTTTTTATGTTTATAACAATATACGTAGATCTGTCCAGTATATTTCACCAAGTTCAAAACTCATGAAATCTTGAAATAGGGGCAATCTACAAATATTGTAATATTTAATTACAAATAACGTTTCAATATATATGTTTTTTTTTTGGTTGTTTAGTTAACCGGTTTAGAATTTTTTAAAATAGTTTTATTCGTTCATTTTGGCTACAAGTAGGTATAATTGTTTTTTATTTTTATATTAAATCAAAATAATTTGACTTCCAATCAAGTATTGAATTTAATCGCATAACTTTTCCATCAATTTAATAATTTTTCCAGATTTGTCTGATGAGAATCGTAAATTCGAAACATAATGTTAACAGTATGTAATAAACTATATCATTTAATTAAATAGTTTTTGAACAAATATGTAAGTTATGAATTAAATTTTATTTCAATTCCATATATAACATGTAAAAATCAATTTTATAAAAAAAAATAAAAAAAAAGATATTTATTTTATTAATAAAAAAAATTTATTTTTGAATAAACGATATTTTTGGAGTTAATTTTAATTTGATTAGAAGATTTGGAAAAATAAAATTACCTACATTGGAAAAGAGCCGAAGATGTTTGGAGTTGCTGATATTGCTTTGAATTGATAAATTGAAATCGTAAGCTCAATTCTCGAGCAAATATAAAACTTTTACAGTTTAAAATAATACGATCGAAAGTTTTTAAAATCGAATTCTGATATTTTTCTTTTAACCCTCGACTCTGAGTAAGCCCGATTGCTCTCACACACCAGAGCTACCCTGAGTAAGCAAAGAGTGTTTTGGTATTCAGGTAAATTTTTACACCGATATCACTTCAATATATTTTTTAGTTTGAATCAGCGCGAGAAGCAGTTTGGTCGCCATAAGCGACCAGGGAGATGATTTCCTAGTGTTATATAATATAGGAGTATGTATTATTAACATGTGATAATCATAGTTTACAATAATAGGTTTAATTTCGTAATTTACATTTTTATTAAGATCAAAATTATTTAATTGAAATAATTACACTTTGTTACACCTTGCTGAAACATTGTCTTTTGGATTATAGATTCTCATCAGACAAGCCTAGAATTATTTTTTAATTTTTTAATCATTTTTATAATACCAATGAAACTTTGATTTTATATTAATAATAAATATTTTAATTAATATAAAACGTGTATTTTGATATTTCACAAAATGTGAAGGTTTGCAAACTAATAATTTATAAAGACAAATGATTTTAGGTGATAAGAAAATTCGTAGATAATGGTATCAAATTTAATATCAATTTTCCTATTAGAATTTTGTTGGAAAAATTAAATAATATAAAAATATCTAAAGATTTTTGTGATTCAGTTACAATAAAAATGTTTAAGAAAATATTTTTTCTAAATTTACACCCTTGGGAGTTTGAGTTCACCTTTACATGGCCATAATGCCGAAAATATTGATATTTCAGTAAAAATAGTTTAGTGCTTTTTTAAAGAACGTGAAATAATCTACAAACTAGCCTTTAAACCTTTCATTGTCTAAAATCGACGGTTTTCGAGTTATGATTTAAAGTAAGTAAAAAAATGTCGAAAACTTCAAGCTTTTTTTTGGTTTGTTTTCAAAACCCTGTATCTTTTAAATAATACGTTTTACAAAAATCTGAAAGCCCATTCCGAATAGGAAATTTAACGGACTACAACTTTTGTTTAGTAAAGATTTTTAAACATTGTAATCATGGTTGAAAAAATCTTGTGTAAGTCGGAGATGAAATCTTCACGACAGAGACATAGCAATCCAGTATTCAATTTGCTAGCTTTTTGCCTGACCTTGATCTTATATAATATTTATCTTTTGATGTGTATTTTAGTAGTATCTGTGAAGCGATATTTATTTTGCATTTTTATTTATTTCCAAATTTCTGAAATTTTGATTTTGAAGAGGAGAGGAGATAATGCTGTTCGTCCATAATTTTTATAATATAGCAATAAAATTTTTATTTTATATTAATAATAAATATTTTCATTAATATAAAAAGTGTATTTGATATTTCACATAATGTGAAATATTTTTACAAACAATAATTTATAAAGACAAATGTTTTTGGAAGATAAGAAAGTTCGAAGATAATTTTATCAAATTTAATACAAATTTTACGAATGGAGTTTTATTGGAAAAATTAAATTTAAAAATATTGAAGATTTTCGTAATTCAAATATTCTTGGTATAATTTACATTAAATAGTCTTGTTTTGAGCCTCCGAATATCTCTGGTTGTGGCATCTCCAAAAAACTGAACTTTTGCAGAATTTCAGAATTTCAAAATAAGTTTTACTTTAAAAATTACAGTTTTAAAACAACTTTTTCTGATGATTTGTTGATGATGATTTGATGTCAGTGATTTAGTTTTTTATTTAATCGCTGATCTTTGTTATTCATTAAAAATATGGATTATAAAATATGTAAATTATATATAAATATTGTAAATATGTAAAAATTATTAAAATATGTGCATAATCGACTATTGAGATTCATACTCATGCTGCCTGTTACATAATATATTGACCAACGTAGAGCAAATCAATGGCATTATTTTGTTTGCATTATTTTGCATAGTTTAATTATTTACATGTTGCTATAAACAAATTAACAAATGCCGACGGCAGCGGTTCTATTGCTGCTGAAATTCTCGACTTTGATTAATAGGATGTTTGAATTAAGCGATTCAAATACTCTTTGCATAGATAGAATTGAATTATTTTTGATCTTGTAGTTCAAAATTTTTAATATGTTATCAAACGTATTTTGAGTAAAATTATATATCGTACATTAAATTTTTGCTATAACTATTTTTTTAGTATCGAATTGAAGCTATTTTTATTTTGATTTTTTTAGTCATTCAGATTGCACTTTTTAGCAAGGCTTCTTAACCTTAAAGTTAAATGAGCTATAACCTGAGACCTTTGGCTTGAAAATAAATATCTTAGGGCTGCCCTGATCTTTAGTGGTAGTTATACTCAAATTTTTTTCTTTATTTATTCCAAGCCTATATTTATTATCATATCCCTCCGAAAATGTGTGAAAATACTAACAAAAGGATTCTTGGATCTATGAATTAGAAGCACAACTTTATAAAGCAAGGGAGAAACTAAACGACAGAACCAAATAACATAAATAGTTAAAAACTTTTTTTTAACCAAATTTTGTTTAGATATCGGATAGACTCTAGATAAAATTTTTATTTATTTCGCTCACCACGTAATACCAATAATTATTACTGGTAGGTTTTTAACCGACCCTAGATTGAATGAACATAAATCGTGGAGATGAAAATAATATTAAATAACCCACAGTTAAATGAATATTGGAATAGTCATTATGTATCCCCAAGTAAACTCTCATGCACTGTCGCGATTAAACATTGTCGATGTGTGCGAAAACTAATATTGTTCTTGTAATGTGTGTGTTGTACAAGTAATTCGAGGGTGTAAACGTAAATACCAAAGTCACATAATAAGGGTGGGAAAACTGAGATGTATTGGGTATTACATACAAATTGACGAATAGAGCAAACTAAACGGTTAGTCTCGAGTATATTGGATTTGATACTAAATAACAATTTCAAGACAAGTTTTAAAAATTCATCCCTAACAAATATATTGACCAAACATTAGCAATATTTGAAATTTATAAGCATGTCACGAAATAGTATAGTTTAATAAATTATCGTGTGAAAAACCGCAAGCACATCCACCTGTGCCCAATGAAACAAATTAATGGATGATTTCCCTGCACTTTTACATTTTTAGATTACTATAAACGTATTTTATATGCACGTCAATTTACCGATTAATAACTGCTTAATTATTTTCGTTTATATTATTTTTTGTTACTAATAAAGAAAGGTAAGGATTATCGTGTCAGATAAAACGCAGGAAAAAACGTTTATATTATTTTGAAGATTTCAAAAACTTTGTCAGCATTTAATATTTCGTGCTGTTAAAAACAAATTTCAATTTCACCTTAAAAATTTTAAAATCTACGTAGTACATAACATCCAGGAGAAGTTTGAAATGGAAAATGAGAACATTTTTTTTAACAAAGACTTTTTTAAATTGTAAATAAAACACACATTTTGAATAAAAGTTATATTTCTTTATTTAAATATTATGTATAAAGTCTACCGTTTTTGAATTAAAAATAATATTGAACAAAAAATGTCCACGCACGCATACAGGCGTCGATCGGTTTGTCAAAATTTTCTATTATATTTTTACGTAATTGCGGCTCTAGATCACCAATTACCTATCGGGTGTTGATTTTTGAGGCTTCAATAGATTGTGGATTATCTGCATAAACTTGATCTGTCACATAGCCTCACCAGCAGGGCCGGCGCTAGGTACTAGGCAAACTAGGCGACTGCCTAGGGTGCAAACGATAAAGGGGCGCAAACCAGATTGAGATGCAAAAATTAATTGCAGTGTGCAATGTAAAATGAAATATTAATACTTATAGTAAAACAGAATAAAAACTATAAATTTTTTGTTTCGAAAATGTGTACTTATAAATTTGTCCCTCGCTAGAAAATAAAGCGTCATTCACATCCAAGTAACGTAGTACGTAGCGGACATACAACATTCACATCAACATAGAAAACATAGAAACGTGAAGAACGCGCACGCGTATTTTCACCCGATCGGTTGATTACGGTATTGGTTTCTCTACGATCGTAGAGGAACGTATACGAATGTATCAGATCTATAAATTTTCCGTCAACCATAATTAACCAAATATCAATAAAAACACACTCACAAGAAACACACGACACGCTGTAATTTAACCTAAAAGTTTAAATGTGGAAAGTGTAAACCTCACTTTACAATTTAAAATTTTAAAACGGAGGTGTTGCCTGGTAAAATAAATGCATCTCGTTGGTCAAACATAGAAAACATAACGGAGAAGTTGAAGTTGACCAAACTCTTTGTTACGTTACTTTATGTCGGCTATGTTTTGTACGAATGTCACTGGTAGCGTTTGAAACCATGCATTTAAATTTTCCTCGCCTTATGTCTTGTATGTCCGCTACGTACGTTACTTGAATGTGAATGACGCTTAATTCTCGGCATTGTAAGCGATTTCAATGTTTTAATATACATGGAAGGAGAAGTATGTGTCTCACTGCTTGTAAAAGTAATTTGCAATATTTCATGGCGTGGCGCCTTGCATCTGATAGACGCGCAAGTACCGGAAGATACATTGTAGTGGTATTCTCGGGGGCAAACGAGAACTCTTCACTAACCAAGAAGTTACCTCGGGTTACGTGGTTTCCGTTATTAGTGGTAGAGCTAAATCTCTTCCCAGTAGTCGATTTAAGTGGTGGTTCTCAATTACCGCTGAGATGAAAATTTATCAAAAATTATTTACTTATATTCAAATATTATTACTTGCAAAATAAAAATTCAACTTCGCAAATTTAAAATTAAATTATTATTTTTAAGATTTGAACTTGCGGTTTCCATTTATCATAATCAATGTCAATGCTTTATTTCAATCAACCACACTATGAATTTTTAAATTTTTAATTTCTATCATCCAAATACTTTCGATATTTTCAATTTAAATAACCATAAAATCCAAAAATAACATTTAATCACTTCAAAAACTTAAATCCGACGTAAAATAATTTCAAAGTTATAAAATTCAAATAACTCAAGAATCAATCGCAATCAAAATGTTTCTTATCCAAAAAAAATTTTAATTAAAGTCGCAATATTAATTTACAAAACTTAAAACTCAAAGCAAAAATTACGCACAACCAGCTCATGCTGCCACTTTTGGCAAAAAGCCTTGAATTTCCCGTGATTGGCCCCCACCTAGGAAATCTTCCAAAGTTACAACTTAATCCAAAATTAAAAATCCAACATAATTAAGGTAAAAACGGTAGACACATTGCCTGCTTTTTCGATCGTCTAGCCATCACACAATGTGTTTCTGAGTCATTAGTCGTCATCAGTACCGCATACTTGATGTAATCACTTAATTATGTGCACTATACCAGCTACTGGTATAGGATTTTTAGTTTTTTAAACTTCAATGTACGATAAGTGCAATATTTTTCATTTCAAATTTTGATTAGTGTGATACTCGATAACGCACGTTGGCGCGGTTTAATTTTTGTGTAGTGACATCGCATTTAGCAGTCCACATGAAATGAAAACCAGTAGCCGGTATAGTGCACATAATTAAGTGATTACATCAAGTATGCGGTACTGATGACGACTAATGAGTCAGAAACACATTGTGTAATGGCTAGACGGTTGAAAAAGCAGGCAATGTGTCTACCGCTCTTATCTTAATTATGTTGGATTTTTAGTTTTTTAAACTTCAATGCACGATGAGTGCAATATTTTTCATTTCAAATTTTAATCTGAAATATAAAAATTTTACTAAAATGCACAGGGTGGGTTCAAATCACTTTGGAACACGACAACATAAATATTAATTCTATAGAAAAGAAATATAGAACACATTTCTATAGAACAGGAAGAATCCTCAAGATTAAATTTGAAAGATCTTGTAACAACTTTTACGGCAAAAAAAGCTAGAAAAGTTAAATTTTGATTATTTTTTTTTTTTTAGTTTTATTTTTATTCGTAAAATATTTGTTTTTGAAAAATATTTTTTAATAAAAATATATAAATCTTTAGTATTTTTTTAATCACCCCCCCCCCAGCTCCGTACTGCTATTTAAATTGAGAGAAGGGCGTACTGATAAAGTTTTGCCTAGGGCGTCAAATATCTTAGCGCCGTTCCTGTTCACCAGAACGCTGTTAGATCACACGATCTAGGCTGCCAATGGACTACAGAATTAAGCGAAATTGTTAAATCAAGAAATTTCCTTCGCAATAAATTAATTGTTTCGGCGGCTGTGTAGCATGTGGCGTCGTTCTGCTGAAATCGCAGATATCACTCATATTCATAATTATCATTAGAGACCGACCGAAGGTTCGGTTTCGGCCAAAAATTGGCCGAAACTAGTGTTCGCGTGTCTTTAAATTAAAATTTAGGGCTTAATAATTAATAATTATAAAGTTGGTATATTATATTAAATTTTTAAGGTTGGTATTGCTTCTAAGAAACTTCTTTTCTTAGCTTACAATATAAAACTTTTTAATTATGATTAGAGCTGCTAAGTTAGCTAAATCCATTAATTAATTTGCAGAGATAAGATTTGTTGTAAAATTATTAAATCCTAATAAATGAAAAATAATACTCTTAAATAGTTTAAAATTTTCAAAATGGTAAGAACTTTGAGGCGGGGGGGAATTTGCCTGGGGTGCTAGAAAAGCTTAATACGGCTCTGGTTTCGGTTTCAGTTTCGGCTGAAAATGGTGTTTCGGTCGGACATTAATTATCATCAATAGTAATAGACAAAAAAAAATTGTAAATATGTTCGGATAAAGCAATCCATTGACAGTAACAGCGATTTCAGCCTCACTTTCAATAAAATACGGTCCAATCGCTTTTCTAGACCAAAAAACGTAATAAACAGTAACACAAGCGGAATGTAAAGACTTCTCAACAATCACTCTTAGATTTCCTGAAGCCCAACACGCAAGTTTTGCTTATTTAAGTGAAAATAAGCTTCATCTGAAAAGATGATTTAAAAAAAAAAAAAAGGTTTTAGATTTAAGATTTATGTGGTGGTCGTTTTAGGTTCAATTGCTGAGAACGTCGTGAAATTGGTAAATTTGAATTTCCCTAACACTTTCACTTACAGCTGTAATATTGTTAGCTGAATGATCCGGACGAACATGTATTGTTGTTGGTATATCATACACCGAACCACTAGACTAAAATTTAACCACTAAAATTTTGATGGGGGTTTCAGAAGGACAATTATAATGACTGAAAATATTTAAAATTTTACGATATGTAGTTTTTATGTGATTTTCGATTAAAATTGAAGACATTATAATAAATAGTTGAAGCTTAAAAAATGTTTGGTATATGAACGACAAAAATTTAGTTGATACCTAGATGCGTCGGCACCGGACGTCAGTGTTCACATCCCCAATACAAAAATATAAACACCATCGGGGGTAAGTATTATTTCACAAAGGTAAATTTACATTGTGTCGACACATAATACAAAAGTTCATTTTACCGTAAGGTAATGAGGCGTGCGGTAGTGCCCAATTAGGATGCAATCAACACGTGAACAGTCACGTGTTGTCGCACGTTAATTGATTTGGAAAGCCAAACTTAAAAAGTCATATATTATTATCTAGTAAATCTCGAAAAATTTATTGGTTTCCCAAACTTTTTCAACAGTAGAAATTTAAATTAGTCGAAATTAGCATAGCGAGGGTGCTTCACATTTGATGTATAAATTTCAATTGAATTTAAACTACATTTTTAACTACTTAACTTTTAACGTATTCGGTTTGTCATTTCTGGATATAAAAATATCGAAAAAGACAAATGAACATTGTTAGAAAAGTTCTTTTCGAAGTTAGTCGTATAAATAGAAGAATCAAAGTCCGGAGTCGGATTGAAAAAGTCCGGACATTATTCACTGTTTACTGCTAAGTTCCGGTATGGGGCCACTCGTGCATACAAAAGCTTGCCGACACATCAATCTGTGCAAGCAAACCCATACACTTTGGAATCGAGAGTTTTGCCGTTTTCTTTTTATAGTCGACTGAAAACATTATCAATTTCATAACGAAAATAGAAAAAAACAAACAAATAAATTATTCCAATTTTTCAATAAACCTATTAAGGAACAAAAAAGTTTCATAATATTGCCACTAGATAAAACAATTTTACAAATAAAGCCGAGCTATAACAAAGAGTTTCACAATAAACGTTACTAGCATTTATGAACGCTCTTATGATGAGGTGGGGAAGCTGAAACGGGGAAAAAGAAAAGAGACCAATTTTCATAAACAAGTTCCGTTGTCGCAAAAGGGAGGAGTTATCGGTAACTTTCTTCCGGTTACCGACCAATGAAATTGTCTAAAACAGGTAGCCATAGCAACGGGCCCGGATATAGTATACACATACATTAGCCAGGTACTTTACCCTTCATCCCGTTCCCTTGACGGTCCCTTTTAGAACTTGATTAACTTTAAAAGCAGAACTTATGGACACAATATATCTCGTTCGTTAAATGGAACAGCGATCTTATATCGTGAATAAGTTGTCATTGATTAGTTGTTGTTAGTTCTTGTTTCAAATAAAGATGTAAGATACTAAACGCTCAATTTATTTTAGCACTGCCTCCAATATACAATATTAAATTTAATTACATTATTTTTTGTAATACAGTTATTTACCATTTTATTATTCTTCATTTTTACTTTGGCTTATGCATATATTAATAAGATCATAACTAATCCTAGTTTAGTAAACGCTACATTTATCTATAGTTAACTGGCTAATTAAAATTTGTCTATTATGTGCATACTATGTGGTATATCTTGCCAATTAAAACCAGACGCTTCACTTTGTATAAAATTCATGTTGTGTCTAAATTGATATAAACAAAAAAAAAGTTACACTAGACCTTGCGACAAGGGAAAAAAATTTTTGACGAAGAAGGGTGAAGAGTACAGTATTTTCTATAGCATCTTAAATTCAAGGACCTGATAAAACTTCACTTCTTTTCGTTTTAAAGAGCAGCATAATACACTGAATGTATCTGGTTCTTATTTCCTTTTTAGAAAAAGTAATAAAACCATAAAATAAATGCTCGCAAAATTCTGCACAATGCACATAGCTGTTGAGTTTTACCTTTTCCATTTAAAAAAATTAGAATTTAGAATATAAATAATAGTATTAGGTATTAGTTAAAATGAAAACGGCACCATAACAATGAATTTTGCTATTATTACCATTAAAAGCAACTAAGGTAGGCGGAATCGGATGCTGGACCCCACGTTGCGGGAATTATTTATTTTGACCCATCAAAATAACTAAATTTAGTTTTTATTTGGTGGTTTTCTTTCATTAAAAATTTAACGAAAATGGAAATTCAGCTCTATAATATAATAGAAGAAAAACCTAACAAAATTTTTTTTGAGTGGAAAGTTTTTGGGTACTGTCGGTTCAGGATGGACCGTTTTGGCGCGGCTGTTTCAGCGCAGACAGCCGGTTTGATGCAAGCCGGTTTGGCGCGAGGCCGATTTGGTACGAGACTGTTTTGGCGCGAAGCCGTTTTGGTGCAGAGACGATTTGGTGCAAAGACTTTTTGGACTTACTAATTTTTAAAAAATTAACTTGAATTTTGGTAAGATACACATTAGCAACCGCTACGTTGATACTACACTGGCTTATTCTATATTTATTTATTAGCAATTATATTATAATTTTATTAATAATTTATTGTATACTAAAAAAAGATACATGAAGGGAGGGTGGCAATTACCTCCTTGCCTACTCTTAAATATTACCTAAAATTTTTATTTTTCCTGAAATTTACTTACTTATTTTATGTGTGTACTTGTATAACAGCAATTAGTATATATTTTATAGTTTTTTAACACACTAAAAAATAACAAACGAAAATTCTTTGTTCAAATTAGTATACTTGATATAATGGAAGTATTGGGTTGTAGACAATAAATTGCGTTTGCCCTGAGGATGAAACAATAAATGTTCCGAAACGTTGGCTAGTGCAACTTAATTGTTTTATTTTATTGTCCACAACCCGATACTCCCATCACATCAAGATTAAAAAATATGTAAATTTAGCAAACATTTTAAATTACAATTCTATACATTTTACTTTTATATAAATATTAGTCATACATAAAAAATTAATTCAAAAAATTTTTATTTTTTTTGAAAAATTATTTTATTAATTAAGTTAATTGATTAATTAATCAATAATTAATTAACCGTAATTAATAAAATAATTAATAAAACTAAGCTACTTTTATAACGATTTCGTCTTATTAAAAGTAACGATTTCGTCTTATAAAAAGTATTTTATAATTTTCGCGCCAAAAAGTTCTTGCGCCAAACCGTCTTCGCACCAAAACGGCTGCGCCAAAACGTCCTAGACCGCTGTTGGTTAACCCTCACCACGAATTCAAAAATTTCAACTACACAGTAAGAGGACAATTTTCTGAGTATAATGCAACAAAAATTTTTGCGGATTACGCATTATAGTTTCCGAAAAAATATCATTTTAAATATATTAAAAGCAGGTAGTCGTAATACGATACACCCCGATGCCACGGTCGCGCGACGGTAACTCAAACCTTTTTTGTTGACAGTACGTGTGCTTTAATATACTTTTACTGTTCGCTGTCAGTTGCGGCCACTCGATTGACAATCATCATGTTCGAAATCGCGCAGCTGTTTTTTTCCATTTCAGGGACATCCTTTTTCAACTTATCTTCCGGTCACCTCTTTTTGAGGTTCAAATAGGTGGTCGCCCGCAAAACTCCCCTTTTAATACTTTTTGTAACACATTTGACAAACTTCGGTTTAACTTCCTCAAAGTTCAAAATTCAAAATTTTTCAATTCCTCTTTTTAATTATTCACCACTTAGATCAACGCGGTCAAACCCGCGTCAGCGTATATTGTTGATTTTGCATTACCATTCCGCTATGCTACGCTACGCAGTTTTGGTCGGCACCCGAACGAGTTCTGTGTATTGGAGTTCTACTTTTGGCGAGTACTATCATTCTACAGGGATATTTTGAAATTCGTTATGTGTTTGTATTATTTGTTTTGACAAACTCAACCACAACTCATACACCCGTATTAAAACGTATATCTAAAATACATGTAAATTTTTGATTTTTAAATTCAATTTTTTCGAAAACTAATGCATGATTCTCCAAAATTCTTGTTCTGGTATGCTTAGAAAAGTGTTCTCTTTCCAATAGTCAATAGGAAAAAGTTAAAATCGTGGCGAGGGTTAACTGACAGTTCCAAAATTTATTATTTTAATAATTTGTTCAGTTTATTCTCTATAATATGTTGTCTGGGTGCCGATAACAAATCCATCAACAGTCGAAATTAATTTAAAATTGGATCTTCGAATAGTCAGTTTCCCAAAAAAAGCTGTCATCTGCAGTATATACCATAAGAAAGATAACAATAAATCTATTTACTTGTACCACAGAGAGTCTCACATATTTTATTAATTTTAACAGCTTATAGTGTTGATAAATCTAACAGCATCTCTGAGATATCTCAAGAAAATGAATGTAGAGATACTTTTTGAAAAATCTTTCATAAAACTGAAAAAATCTCATGGTGGTGACTTATCTTCAGTAATATCATAATAATATTTTAAATATACACATCACAACATAAAAAACGAAAATTTGCGACTCTATATTGACTATTTATAGATATCCGCAGAGCTTGTAGTAAAAATTTCATGTATACCATAATCATGTATAAAATACCCTAATTTTTATAAAATTTACTTTTTCTAAATTTTTGTTCCTACACTTTAGGTAATATTAACATTGCTCTTGAAATGCACTGAAATTTAATTATTTGTAAAAATGTAATTTTTTTAAATCACTCTTGAGTCCACTCTTGGTCTATCAGCCTCTTTCTCTGTCCAGAAAGGTTTCGGCATTAAACCCCACGGTTGCTTAAGCCGAATTTGTAAATGTCTGTAGCCCTATTTTTTAATACATAATTGATGGTGGAAATCATCAACTCAGGAGAACCGCCAGCTTTACGTGCCCTCCGAGGCACAGAGACGAACATAAGAAAGTTTTTGTATTCAAACCGAATACCTTAGTGTCAGCGTGTCAGCAGTTATTCGGCTGATATACTAAGCTAAAGACCGTCTCTTAAAAAATTTAATAAGTAGCCAAAAAAATCATATCAGAAAGCTTACAGTTAGGGCCCGAATAGTACAGCTACAAAGTTATTCTATACATAGATTTACAAATAATTGAATTTAGTTTTACTTTTACGTCAGATGAATAGAACGAAACTGTACATTAAAAACTAAAAGCTATTGCTTTTTTGGGCAAAAATTGATAAAAATCGGAGTTCTATGAAAAACTATCTTGGAAACTAGATTGACTAGAGCAATAATTTTTTATACTTTTACGCAGTATTTTATCTACTTTAATTTTGATAGATCAATTTTTTGTCTAGGATCTACAGGAAATGGCCAATTTAAAAGTTTGTGATTTTTGAAACCTTTCTTCTCTGTTTTTTTTATGTTTCAGGGAAAACATAGAAAATTTTCTGTTTCGGTAAAGAGTAGAGTTTACGGGGTTTAAGCAAAAAAATTTCATTTTAAAATTATATCCATATACAATTACTTAATGACTAGATTGGACATTGTAGATATATTACCTGTGATATTATATTGTATGTAATTTAACTAATAGAAAGTGAAATCAAATATTATGCTTTACTTATTTAAAAACCTGGATAAAAGTACCCACTCCAGTTTCATATCGACCACTGCCGGCGTAGTGCTTCCTTTTTTACGCATGCAATGAAGTCAGCTGGCGGATAACAAAATATTATTTTATTTCACGTAAAACAACTACGTTTTAATGTAATCCGACACATTAACTAGTATTTGGCTAATGCAATCTCTAAATTTTTTTAAGGATAACTACCACTTCAGATTTCCATTTAGTAGATTAATTATGAAATAAATCAAAAATTGATCACTAATAATACCAACATAACCTCAACTTCAATCATATTATTATGCTTTATATATAATGTAGTTTAAGTTGCCTACGTTCAGACGTTAAAAATGTAATTGTTTTATATTTGCTTTTTTAAGTTTTACAAATGCAATTTACGCTAAATTTAAGTTCTTACTGTTTCGTACAGCAACATAAATAGAGCAGCACGCTATTCTATATAAATATGCTCTATTCGAAGTGGGAATCGCTGGCAAAATCTGGTGAACCAGGAAAGGGAAATCTGAGAAAACCCGGGGAAACGAGAGAAAATCTTAGAAAAACTTGACTTTTTTATTTTTACTCTCTACTTTTTCCGAAGAGAATTCTGCAATCTAGCAGAATATCTTCCGAGGATCTCATAAATGGAAATCTTGTGTACAAAAATTTGTATTGCGATTCCCCCCCCCCCCCATTTAGGTATATAAATTAGGTCAGTGGGTTATTAGGTCAGCTCAAGACGCAAAATATTTAAGAACACAATTTTTTTTAATTAGTTTTTGCAGAAACTGTTTGTTGCACAAACAAAGGAAAATCTTAGAATTTCGCGGTTTGCTCTTATACAGTTTTCCTGTACAAATACCAGTGAAACTAAAAATTTTCTTTACCAACTCAACCAACTTATGTTACTAACACAATTTGGCTTTACAAATTGCTTTACAGCAATTGCGGTTCCATTTTGATTAAAAATTACTTTTAATCGTTATGATTGATATAATTATCGATCAAGGTTAAAGTGCAAAAAAATACTTAGTTTATCGACACAATTAGGTATACATCTAATCTTTAAAACGTTCAAACTTTAAACATCAGTGCGTGAGCTTCAAAGGTCGTATGATGTGTGAATTAACATGAAAGAACTAAATAGACAGTAAATATACGCATTGAGCTTAAATGAAATAAGCTTTCAAATCCAGACTTAGAAATAAGTAAACCATAAAGAATTTTATGTAACCGGCTTAGAGGAAAACATCGATGTGATTTTAACGCTTCTTCTATTATCGAAATTCCATTGTTACATTTTACCTGAAAGTAAAATAGTAATTGTGCCCAATTTTGATCAACACTATAATAATTGTAATGTAATATGTTATTGTTGAAGATTATAGTAGGTAACAACCTTTTTATCGTATGGGATTCCCATATATTCCAATTTTTCAGCATTAAGTACACAGCAATGATAGACATTAACTTTGATAATTTTTGCAATAATGAGGCCACAAACCTTTCGAACTCTATTTTTAACACATTTATGAAACGCAAATATGTAAATTTTTGAAGAGCCTTCCAATTCCATCTTTGCGTGACGTCTGCCTTCAAATTACATTTCTTATTACTGGGTACCGAAAAAATCCTGTCCAATAATTGATCTCTTTGCATTAGAGACGTAGATTCGAGTAAAAATTATTTACAAATCCCTGTGTTATTGGGAAGGAAAATTTGTTATTGTTTTCTGCGTCAATGACATTATAAACTACTTTGGCGTTACGTAGTTATAATAAAATTCATCAATGTCAACAAGGATGTGCCAACTGGATTACAAATTAGCATTATGTAGTTAGGAAACATTCGGGTGTTTAACAACATCAACATTTATAAATGCAGCCAAAAAAGTCCATGTTCTGGTAATGAATGGTCATGCACGAACGGAAAATTATTTATCATAGGTACGGAAATCGTGCGTAGTTAAGCATACGTACGTATGTCTTAAATCTAATAATAATCTTATATTGCTTTCAAATTTATATTATGACGTAATCAATTTTAAGAGAAATATAAACAAAGTTAAAAAATATTTTTAAACTGGCAAATGAAGTAATATAAATCAATAAACTACGTCATATCCGATTATTGTAATTCGAAAGATGTAGGTAGGTAATGAAAATACTTGCAATACTGGACTGTTATTTATTGCTATAATTTCTAATTTTGTTTGTAAATATATCGATCATTTAGCTCTCGAAATTTATCTCGATTATTTCAATTTATGTTAAAATAATCGCAATTTATGTTCTCCCAGGAGTTTGCAAATAACAAAATTATCTAAATCTTCGAGATATAATATTAATAACTTTTAAAATTAAAAATATCTGAAGAAATCAGTAACCTATTGCCAAAAGCTTATAAAAAAATTTATTTTTATTGTTTGCCTAACTTTTTCCTATATTATTGTTACCGAAACAATAAAATCTATTATTCGCTTAATAATGAATAAGGATTTATTTTTGTAGTTTAATCATACCGCATATACTTAATTATGACGTTTTACATAAAAATGCCCACTTGGCATGCAAAATTTTAAAAAATTCTTGCGTTTTATATTCCATTCTGGAATTCTACATGGGAATGCTAAAACGCATTACAAAATCACTTTCGAGTGGGCCGAATGACTTGCTTTATCTTTAATTTCCATTTTTACAGAACTTACTATAAAAATAAACTTTTAAATATAAAGAAAATTTAGAAAACACAAACATAGAAACGGAAATTTTTTTAATGCCAAAAATTATGGCAAATTCTTAAGTTATAGCAGATATTATATTAAGAATAATAAATAATAAAATATAAATTATTCTGATTTAGTTGAAGTATTAACATCAATGACTTTTTAAAATTAGTAAAAATAAGTACTTTTTCAAACATTAGGAAAAGTTGAGTTTATTATGTCATTCAATAAACAAGGTTAAAGTAAAGCTGGCTGTTTTACTGCCGTCCGTCACCGGCAGAAAAAGGAATTTTTAATAATATTTTATTTTATTTGGTTATAAATTTGATATTGTAACAACAAAATTGTAAAATTTAGAATAGCTATACCGGAGTATAGCTTTTGGTAAAAACCGCCAAGCGGTATTATATAATTTTTTTTGTTGCTCAAATCCAAAAATTATTATATTATATAATTATTTTATTGACAACTCAAGTATATATCAAAATCTACGCTACTGTTCGTCATTTGCGTAGCAGAGCTATACAGGGTGTCCCCGGATACACTTTACATAGCTTAAGACCATTTGACAAGCATTTTTATTAAATTCCGCCTTTACATGGCCATAGCCCCGAAAATATTGATTTTTTTAGTAAAGATGGTTTAGTGCTATTATAAAGAGGGTGAAATAATCTACAAACTGGATTCAAACTTTTTATTATCTAAAATCAACGGCTTTCGTGTAATGAATTAGAAAGAAAAAAAACGAGTTTTTTTTTTATTTTTTTTAACCTTGTATCTTTTAAACGAAACATTTTACAAAAAATCTGACTTTCATTCCGGATAGCAAATTTAATGGACTACAACTTTTGTATAATAAAATTTTTAAAAAAATTTTTCAGAAAATATGAAAATAATTAACAAGAATTAAAATTAGAATATCTAGAATTTTAATAGAAAATTAACCTAAAAAATTAATTTTTTAAGTGGATAGTGTGGTTTAGTAGTATGTAATGTTATAATAAACAAACTAAAAAAGAATATTAAAATAATGAATATTAACTGTTAAGTAAAGAATACATACTTACATAAAAAAATAATATTTAAAAAATAATAAAAACGACAGTAATTTATATTTAACAGGTTGGACTTAGAATATTTGAATACACAAGAAAAATAAAAATACAAAATGACAAAAAAATTTGTAGTACTGCATGGCTATAAATTAAAAAAAAAAATACGTTATAAGAATATGATAAAAATTTAAAATAAAAACTTTGTAATGCAATATAAAAGACCCTATTTCATAATTATTTTTGCTCATCAGTCGTATATAACATAAAAAAAGTAAAAATAAAGAGAAGCTAGAAAAAATATATAGAACAAAATTGAAAAAAAGATTAAAATTAAAAAACCAAGAAATTTAAAAAATTATTTGAAAAATTTGAAAAAATTCATTATTTTAATATTATGTTTAGTTTGTTTATTCTGGAATTTTAAGGATGTGTTCAATTTGAGTTAATATAAATTAAACATAAATTGGAAATCTTTAACCGGGGTCAATTTCACACAGTAAAAAAATGTATTGCTCTAAAAATTTAAAATTTTTTAAAAGCCAATGAAAAAATAGTTAAAAGTACAAATCTTTAAACGCAGTAGGTTTCAAGGGTTTAACCAAAAATCAATGCATCTAAAAATGTAAAAATTTGAAAATTCGATTAATTTGAGTTATAAATAATACTTAAACTTAAATTTGCAAGATTAATTAGAAAAAGGAAATTAACGATTAAAAGAAGTCAGTTTCAGGCAATTTAAAACTTTTGGAATGTGCTCAGTTTGATTTAACAGTTTCTGGCAACAAGGTTAAGAAAATTAAATCTTGATGGTGAGTTTTACGAGATGAAACAAAAATGAATTACTCTAAAAATTTAGAACTGTGGGAACGTTTTTTTATTTGAGTTAATTTGCAGTTAAATTTTACATATATACATGACCGCTAAATATTTACGCGACATGTTGATTGTTAAAGTAGGTACTCTCGGAATAAGCAAGTAATTACCAAGACTGGGAATTAAATTCTAATAATTTAACTATTCGGATTTCTTTATACTTATATACGAATGACTGGGAGGTCAGTCGGTCTAACAACCGCAAGTGTGGATTGCTATAGACAAACGTGGGTTCTTTAACAAAATGTAGGCAACACTTTTGAATTATTAGATTCCTAAAAATGCCTAAATATTAATCAGATTTGGACCCACAAGACCTAAAACGCTCGGCCCGGTACAACTCGGCGTCAGGTCATCTTGGCGCTATATCAATTTGGTGCTGGTTATTTTATTAAATTAATTTTTTTTTAAGTTTCGAATTTTCTTCGGATATTTTAAACGTTTATCAAAAAAATTACTGTATTACTGAAGTTTTTTTCAAATAACTTTTAGTTGTTTCTGTTTCTTTAATAGTAATTGTGCAATTTATTCATTTCTTCAATTTACAAAAAATTGAAGGCAACTAGAAACTCCGAAGAACTTATTTGTTAGATAAGTAACTAATCGAGCCTTACCTTATTTAATAGATAAGCAAAAAAAAACAATTATAAACAACACAGAAATTAAAAAAATTGAAAATGCGTGTAACCGTCACACGCAATTGAAGTAAAACTTTTTTGAAGGATACCGATTAAGTTGAAAATAATAGTTATAAATTATAATATGAGCGGATTAAAGAGCCTCTAATTCACGAGAAAACATGGAAACTCAAAGCGTAGCCGAGAGTCACATTTTTTCGAGAGGATTAGAAGCTTGTTAGTTCCCGAATGTAATTCAACGTATTATCAACGACCATAGCCAAAACCACAAGTAAAAATTTTCGTTTTGAGAAACGTCAGATTGAATTCTATGAATTGTAATCCACTAGTGCATTAAAAGGACTCTAATCCACGGAAAACGGGCGTATTAGACCTTCCTAATAATATAGTGGTAGTGGATAAAAATATAAAAACAGAACATTCAAATGGCTGTCAATATTATAATCATCATAGAGTCCTTTTATTCAAAGAAAATCTAGCAAACCAAAGTATGAACTTGAAGGAAATCTGAATATAGCCTTAAATTATAAACAAACTTGACAGTCACAAATTCACAATATAAATTACTTTCATTATAATTATTATGCACGCTAAGAGCTAATGTAGCTATCCTTTTTTAACGCATACATTGGATATCATTATTATTTTCGATATACCCTATTTTTAAATTTACCCCCTTATGGCAAATTTATTTCAGTTTGTTTTTGTTGCACCTGTGTTACTAGTTATTTATTTAAAAATACCGTCATTTTGCCGTAATGCATTTCCGTAACGCATATCCGTTGCATTGTCGTGTTTACCCCTAGTCGTGCCTAAAGAAGTTTTACTTCAAAAGCTCTAAGTTAGCAACTAAATCTCTTAGAACAAAACCGGTTTAAGAATATTTATGACCGGAAAATTTCGCTGTGACCGAAAATTTCGGTTATCACAACATATTTTTTTTTAGTTATTGATGATAGATAATGTAGTAAAGCAAAAAAGGAGATAATACCAAAAGAAAAGAACGGGGGGAGCTTAAAGTAGATTAAATGAATTTAGTTAAAAATTTACACGTCCCTTTTATCCCTAACGCCTCGGATTTATTAAACACATTATAAAAAATAATATAAATAAACCTCAAGTTTAGTAGCATTTTTAGCTGGTAAGTGAGTACACTCGTAATATGTTTACGTAAAATATAGACAGCTTGTTAGAAAAAACACTTATATATAAATTGATTTGGCATCGAGTTAACAGGTGCCGAGTCGGCTAGTATCGAGTTGGCTTAGCGCCAAGTCGGCGGCGCCGAGTCGGTCTGCGGTAGCACTTCTTTATAATCAGGATATTTTTCAAATAGGGGAGCATCGATTAACACAAATTCCTGAACTCCAAATAGACTATATAGTCTAACTTACCTATATATGCAAACGAGTTTCATTAACTATTACGAGTTGACAAGTTGACTCGTAATAGTTAGCTTTAAAATTTTTTTTAAATATTTTAAAATATTATTATATCGTGGGTATTCTGCGAAAATGCATTAAGTCAATAATCATAATTTTGACATAACTGAATTTGAAAGTTTGTTTTCCCTGAACATCTTTATGTATTTTTGACTTATGGAAGAAATTATATTGGCTAGTTGTATAAATATGACTTTAGTGTGTTTTTGCAGCCTATACAATGTTCACCAAGCAATAACAGAGCATGATTAACTAAACAAAAAACAACAAAATAATTTTGACTTAATGCATTTTCGTAGAATACCCACGATATATATGATAGATAATAAAATCGATCCACGCTTGTATCGATTGAATTTGAAACTCCGTACCAGTAATATTTTTAAATTTAATTTAAAAATTATTAATTTTAAGGATTATTATTGATTAAATGGAGATAAAGCAATATTTTGCTTTCTGAACAAATAATAACGGAAACAATAAATTATTGATTTGAAAAACGATATTTTAAAAACGAGATTGACAACTCTTCTTTTTTATTTCAAAACCAAACAACAGTAAGGTTGCAAACATAACAAAATTCTCGAATTTTTCAAAATGCTCTAATTTCGATAAGCAATATTGACTTTTCAAATTAACAAAATTTGTTTAAAAAATTAATTTTGAAAAGAAAATAAAAAAAAATAATTTATTTTTAAATTTAATTAAAAAAAAATTAATTTGTACCACTAAAAATTTTTTTTAAATTAATAAAAACATAAATTACTTTAATAAATAAATGATTTAACTTATATACATAATTTGACTATAGAGCGCTCTCCCCTTACAATGTGAACACGAAAAGATCGAAATAATGGAATGCACATTTTAAGCTGAACATGAAAGACGTTTTTCAGCTCTTTGGATAAAAATAGTCTAATCCACAGATTTGTTTCTGCTCCATTTAAATAATCAGTCTGGTTAGATTATCAAAATCCAAATAAACAAAAATAAATCAGAAATTTATGTAAATAAAAAAATTTAATTTTGAATTCGAACTCAATAAATTAGCTTTTGCAATGAATAATTTTTAAATAACTTTTCATTACATTTTCGAGATATATTTGTAAATGACCTTCTTGACGATTCTTATTAATAGGTAACACATAATTGCAGTTAGAAAAAGAATAAGTTATTTTTAACTCCTCAAACCTCAAAGCATTGCAAAAATATCCAAATTAAATTAATTTTATTAAATTAATTAACGTTTGGGTTGCACCAAAATTTCAAAATAAGTAGAATAAGTAAAGGCAAAAACTAAAATAAAAATCGAATTTGAATACGTCAATCGATAACACCTACGTAAGTGTATGTCATCGGCAAATTACAAAGAAAATTGGAAAAAATCTATAGATAACTACGTAATATACAAAAGTAATATTATAAACAAAAAACAGAAATCGCCTCCAAGACATGATCCCCTTCCATCCCCATGGTGAATTTGTGGACGCTAAGCATCGCGATGCTTTCAGAGTAATTCAGTGTCGAACGCCAGTCGCCGCAAACGATTCGCTTATCACGTACACACCACTAGGTCAGTACCCATCTTATCTTCATTTAAATCATCACCCTAAATGTTAGTAACTCCTTTTGGTGTGCTTTTAATTTTATTTGACAATTTTGTTTCAATTGTTATTTCTTAGTGTTTGTAAGTAGAAATAGTTGATCTGTGACAAATTCGTGATTACAAAATGAAAAATCAAAAAGTGATTTGTTTTTGAGTGTATACCAAAAAAATTCTTCGGCTGCTTCATTTTTCGAGTTTCAAGTTTCGTGTTGTAGAGAAATTTTATGTGAAAAGTGCGCAAGTATCCCTCTAGTCGGACTATAATAGGATCGCTATTTTAGAGCATGCCCTATATTAGTCTGGCAAATTTTTTTACGTTTGGTGTTAAATAATTTATCACCATTCGATATTTTCCCAAATAATTGGATAGGGCATTTTAGATTCCTTTAATTATAAAAATAACTGGAATGTGTGCTTGAAATCATAAAATTACCGTTTGAAGGTCTCGGAAACTAAGCCAAATTTTTTTTCCTAATGAGAAAAACTACCTGACACCTGTATGCTAAGCCCAAGTCTTGACAAAATTAATCCACACTATTTTAAATTTAATAAAATTTAAATTTTGTAAACGAATCCACTGGGCAATGTGGTGTGGAAGTTATGGAGTAATAATATTACACGATTTTAAAAATAGATCTATGCGAATCTGACGCCAAGATGAAATGCCCTCCATATCAGTCTTGGTGTTCACTACCGATCACCAGCTCACCGTTAAAAGTGGAGCATCAAGTGGGCGATTTACAAATATTTTTCAATTCAATTTTTTTCCGGCAGATAAACCAAAGCTAATCGTAATAAAGATTAATATAACGTATTAATAAGTAATTTTTAATTAATAAAATATAAATAAATAGGTTAATAACTAGTAAATTGTTGTTGGCAAAGATACAAATATTGCAGATAAAAAATCGTATCGATGCCAGGACGAAAATCGTCATGTGCATCTACATTTCAAAAATAGATCAGAAGTGCTGAAATCGTCATCAACTATTATTTCTTAATGCCAGACGCTCTATACATAACCAACCTGAGCTGATTTTCAAAATTAAACACAGTATACGTTTTTTAAAATTAATACAATATTTTAATTATCGGTAAATTGAAATTTACGAATTAACTAGCTAAACAAACAATAAAATTCAAATTAATTCATAAGCTTTCGGCAATAGATTTTTGGATTCTTCGGATATTTTCATAAGTTAATAATTTACCATTTCATTATTTAAATGTAAACTATTTACAAGTTATTAATTTTTAAAATAGGTTTAGTTATAAATAAAAAATTTTCAGAAAACTGCTTGACCTTCGTTTAATAAAAAATTTTGGCTGAAATATAAACAATATAATTTGTATTAAAAATAAATTTAAACCTTTTTAATAAAACCACCTTCAATGTGAAAAGCCCATTAAAGGCAAGATGGCTTACAATAGCGAAAATAGAATATTTTCGCATCTAATAATAATAATAATAATATAAATATTAAATTATATATAGATTTTTACCATTTAATTGGTAAAATTTTATTATTATAAAATAAATATCATCAAAGGCACTGATATTTTGAACTCAATTAATTTCCATATTTTACCAATAATTTATTGCTGCAATTTTCATCAATTTATCCAATATAAAAACAACATAAACAATACACCAACTGTGCTAGGAAGTTCCAAATCAATGTCCAAATATTTTTAGACCCCATTAAGTTAATAAATTACTTCATGTCTATGTCTAATTATTGTTTCTCAAATTTTTTTATTATTTTACTATATTGTATAATAATATTATACTCTTTTTAACGTTGCCAACCTAAATTTACTCGTGCCCAAAATTGGCTCTTGGTTTACACTATTTTTTTATATTAAAATTGATTTTTACATGTTAGATGAAATTGAAAATAATTAAAATCCATAACTTACATAAAATTGTGCAAAAACTATTTAAATGAATTAGTCTGCGACACCCTGTTATAACTTGGTGTTTCGATTTTCGGAATCTCATCAGGCAAACCTGGAAAAATCTAGAAATTATCGAAAAGTTATGCTTTTAAATTAAAATTCAAATCTGATTAAGTGTCAAATTTATTTGACATTTATAAAAATAAAAATTATACCTACTTGAAGCCAAAATGAATAAAAAAAAACTTATTTTGAAAAATTCTAAACCGGAAAACTAAACTAACCCCCAAAAAAACCTAAATTGAAACGTTAGTTGTAATTTAAAATTACAAAAAGTTGTAGATTGCCCCAATTTCAAAATTTCATGTGTATGAACTTAGAGAAATATACAGGACAGATAGTCCTTAAATAGTTTAAATAGTTTTTGCACAATTTTATGTAAGTTATGGATTTTAATTATTTTCAATTTCATCTAACATGTAAAAATCAATTTTAATATAAATATTATCACATGTTAATAACTTTTACCATTTTATCACTATTTTTTTAATTTAAAAAAAAAATCAAAAAATGTTCAATTGCAAATTTGAATAAATTATTTTGTTAATAGCGACCGAACGAATATAGAAGTGTTTCAAAATGTTTAAAAACCACTTGGAGATGATAAGCCGGAATGAGACGGCGTCAAAGAAGGCAAAATTCTGGCAATCTTATGTTGGATCTCTTAAAGGTAATATTTGGGTAAAAGCAAAAAAAGTAGATGTGCAATGGATGATTTTAGGATCTGAAGACTTGAGAGCTCCAGAAAGCACATACGCAAGAAGCCCACGTGGAATATACAAACCACTGCCAGAGTTCCCTACATTATCTTCCACTTGGGACACATGGCCTTATGGAAAATCAATTTACGATGATCCATCACACGCAGGCGAACGTGTCAACGTACCCGGATATCGTTACGATCCTCTTCATCGCGATATCTATGGATATTCTCCAAGGAAACTCTATCCCCACAACTACGGATACAATCCATTAGATAGATTCAGACCTGGTAAGTTTGCTCACTATTTAATGGCTTCAATTCATCTCGATTGCTAAAATTTGTTTAGGGCACCGCAGAGGCGCCTCCGAATAGGTCCACAAACTATATAAGACATCTGCACACGCATTAGGTGTCTTCACTTTAAATTTTACTGAAATCTTTTTTCTATGTTCGATCTAAATTCTTACTATTATTTAATTAATACTTTTGAAATATTAATTAAATTTAACAAAGTACACTTAATTTTGATAATAGTTAAGAAATCAATTAATTTTATAAAGCTCTAGATATTATTAATGTGAAATGTTTTCTATATTATGGAACTTGCTTGCCCCGAAAAAAAACTATTGACTTTTTTATTCTCTAATAATTAAATGAATATTTAGGGGCACTTATACACGAAAGTCCTAATTTGTGTGTTTAATTTAGCTACTTTATCGCATATATAAAAAATTTCGGAAAAACTCATTGAACTAAAAACTTAATTTAATAGGAAAAGCTTACGCAAAATAGAAGTTTTGCTTGATGGTTTATATAAAATTAAATATAAGATTGTGTACATATAAATAAAATAAATATATAAATAATTACAAAAAATAACAAAAAATTGCCCCTGCAAAAGCTTGAGCTATTAGTTTTTCTAAAAAAACTGGTCATTTCATTATTAAAAAATATTTGCAAATTCTAAAGCGCATGATGCTTTTTGGCTGCACCATGCCCCATAAATGACGCTTTTTAACACAGCTATAAATGTATGCTCGCTCCAGCATTTGCCAGGGCGATGTAATATTTATTTTATATTTCACTAAAACCGATCCCATTTCCCCCCCCCCCCCGTCTCTATCGACCAAACGATTTTTTAAACTAGTGCAATGGTTAATTTTTAGAATGATTTTTGTAGAAGATTTTCCAAGAGATTTTTTTGCACAACACGGGATAATTTTGTGATCAAATTTTAAGGTAAGGTTTTTAATTATCCTTCTTCCTAAATCTGAGTAACAATTCGACACATTTCAATTAATTGTTCATCATAGTAGCACGCAATTGCAAATTTTCATTTCAATTAACTGCACATAAAAATACATCGCAGCGATGAGATTTGAAAGAGATATAATTTCGATTTATTTGTTTAGCTTTCCATTTGACGAAACCAAAACCTTTCGATGCCGATCAAGCTTGGGCAGATCATCTCGCACGTAAAGCAGAAAGAGACCGATATGCTCCAAGCATCTTTGATAACTTCCACACAACTTATCCATTCAGTCGCTATCCACTTTATTTAGTACATGCCAAAAAACCACAACCAATCAGCGACGAAAAATTCGATCCACATCGCAACTGGCTCGATCACTTAAATCGCTTGAATGACCTTGATCGACTTAATAATCTTTTCCCAAAATCGTTGTGGAGCCCAACACCAATCAAGGTAAAATATTTTGTTGACCTCATTATTATGAAATAAAATTTCAATTTCGACATCGCCAACGCTTGCAAAACAAATGTCGTGTGGGTTTTAGACCACACCAAGCTTAAAATAGTCCAAACATTCACCCAAAATTATTAAATTTCACACATTTTCTATTTGTGGAATTTTAGTAGGGGGGTTTTCATATTTAAGATATATATTTAAGAATTTTCATGGCAGTATATCTTAAAAACTCATAGAAATTAAAGGTGAAAAATGGTGAGTTATTTGTAAATGTTACAATTGGCTATCATCTACTGTTTGTTATTTTAAGCGCCGAATGAACCGCCATTTTTGGTTTCACGTCGTTTCTTGTGTAATAATTTTCAAGGGATAAATTTAGATTCACTATTCTTGACCTTGCTGCACGCGTGAATACTTTTTCAACTATTTTAAGAGCGTTACGTTTTTTGCAAGCTTTTGCGAATGCACGATGATACTTAGCAAAAACTTAAATAATTTTATTTTCAGGTAGGAGATTTTTCACCAAGACCAGGCGAAGTTGCCTTTAATTATTTTGGACAACCAATTTACACCCGCGGAGGACTTCGCCCAAGTAAGCTTCTCTGGTCAAACTTATTAAATCCATCTCCTTCCTTACCAATGTCTGCCATCACACGTGATCCATGGTGGTGGAGTCATCCCTCACTACGTCCATATTCCCCTTATACTAGTTGGGGTAAATCCCCATTCTACCTTAGAGATTCATACCTATCTCCCGTCAAGAGGACTTACCTGTGGGATAAACACCCCATCAGACCTTTTGGTAAGTCTTTTCCTCATTCATCAAAAAATCGTTAATCCACATAAAACAGCCTACTGAATTTTTTTTCATGGACAGTTCTTTTACAATTTTTTATGATTGGTAAGAACCAACATTTTTACTTATATGCCGATCCCAAACAGCAGAAAAACAAATCATCCACACCTTTCGACCTAAAAGTCCTGTAATTTATTTGTTGTTCTTGATGTGAAGCAGCATAGTTTTGCGATTTTGTAAATTTTTTTATTTATCGTTTACTCAAATTAGGACGAATTCAAATTATTTTTTATATCAAAATAAAAAAAATTTCAACTTATTTTCTAATTTAAAACTAAATTGTTTTTAATTATACTAACGTATCACATAAAAATAACTTAATTCGTTCTATCGCTAGGGTAGTGTTAAATGTACTTCAAATAAGATTTTCATACCCTAAGTAAAAATATATTCAATGCTTTGAGTATTCTCACTTCTTCCTAAATTCGCATCGAAGATTTGAGCTGTCCTATTTATTTTTGTGTTTTTTTTAACAAGGCCTGTGTACATTTTAACTAACAACTTTCAATGTTCAAATTAAATTTATTTTAACTATGTATTAATGTACCTTTAAAATTTCAGCCGCTGTTTATTAAAGAACCATCTGTATATAAATAAAACCATCATCAATCATCATCGTTTGCATAACCGACTGCTGCGAAAATCAACCAATTTATATAAACCAAACCATCTTGGTATTTTTTTTCAATTATATATTTCTTATAAATTAAATAATACTATTTTTGGTCACCATCCAAATATTAAATGAGTAAATCTTGGAAATAAATATTTACATTTTTAATTAATTGTTATCCATCATATTTAAATAAACTTAAAGTTATTGTTATACTGTACAAGTCTTACTTTAAGAAATAATAAAAACGTTACAATAGTATAAGACTCACATTTTTTTAGATATAAAATTGAAGCCTATCCAGTAACAATTCGAAAAAAAAAAAGTTTGAGAATACAATATTATCGTAAGCATACATTTTTCATTATAACAAATGAAAGTAAAATAACTAAGATAACTGGATTCATCAACGAACAGAAACTTTTTTTCCAGAATAGCTGACGTTAGCACAGTTATCGCCATCAGATGAAGCAGAACAAGAACTATCAGAATCGGAACTGCTGGAATCTGAATCTGTACCAGAATCATCAGATTGACTCTCTTCGGTATCTTGATTACCATAACTGATTTTCTTTTGGGAAACCGTGTTGAATGGAAATCTTCCTAGTTCTTCGGGTGTGTAAACCTAAAAGAAAAATGTATTAAAACTTTTCGAGTAATAAAAAACCAATCTTACCTTGTAATCATCAGTAAATTGTCCTGGTACAAGAGTCACTGGATAATGCCCAATTGGCGGTTTATTTATTTGTTTCATTTTACCTTTGGGAAAGTGTATTGTAAAAGTTTGTAGGTCAAAACAAGCCTTACGTTCTTCCCTTCTTTTCTACAAAAATAAAAATTTAAAAAGGGAATTCAGAGATTTTTTCAAATCTGTTAAACTTGTAGAGATATTTCATTTTATCCAGATCTAAAATGCGCTAAGGTGGAGCCAAAAAATAAAAATATGGTATGTATATCAATAAAACACTTGGACTCAAACTTGAGGAGAGAAATACAAAACTTTTGGAAATGTATAAGCACTCATTATTACATAGAAACCTTCAAGATTAGTAAACAAAAATTTACGGTCAAGCTAATGTTTTCAGGCAGGCATGTAAAGCTCTTTGACAGATTTATGTCTTGCGTGCAGAATCTTAACAAAAGGAAATATCTCTAAGTCTCTACCTCAGTTAGATAAATTAGTTATCAGTAAATAATAAATAAAACTTGAGGTTAAAAAAATGTTTACCTTATTAAATTGTGCATTCCATTTATAAGCAGATTGTATAGCTCTTTCAACAATGTTCATCTTATTTTTTTCTTGGCTAAGAGCCTTTTGTTTATTTGAAACTTCTTTAGCTTGCCTATCACGCTGATGTTTACAGTATTCCTCGTATTTGTTCTGAAAATCAGTATACATTATGTCTAAAATATCTTCGCTTTTCACAGCTGTTAATCCCATGTCACACATAGCTTCGGATGCCAAACAACTCTCTCTGATAAAATCACGTTCTTGCATATCTACAGGCCTCCTATGAATACCTATGAATAATGCTTTCTAAATAAAACAAGTTGCTTTAATTTCAAAAAGAAATACCTGGATATTTTCGCTTAAATGATTTAATACCAAGAAATTGTGCTACTTGTTCTTGCAACATGTATGGTCCTCCACCACCCCACGAATATTCAGCCAACTTATCCGCTGATATGACTTCTCCTTCTGGTTCTTGATGAACTTCTAACCTTGAGCCGCGTTTTACTTTTTGAATTTTTTCCCCACTTTCTGTTGTTGTGTTACTTTGTATGGAACTTTGAGATTCTTCTACTACTTCGCCAGTCACAAATACCTAGTGACAGATTAAAAGGTAAAATAAAGATACAATAATTTTCTTAAAGTAGCAAAAATACCACCAACCTGTTTAGCAGGAGTATGTGCCCTACTACTATTTTCTGCACTCATACGAGTCTCCTCTTCATAAAGTGCAACATCTCGGTTGGGTAATTCACCAGGCAAAGGTACCACCTTAAATTCAGAATTTACCGCAAAATCAGCAAATTTCTTTTTACTAGAGCCATAGGGTTTACGTTCCTAAAATATAAAAAAAGTCTTTAAGTTGCAATTCAAAAACAACTCAATTTACACCGTCCATATATCAAAATGTCTAAAAATAGCTCATTAGTATCTCTAATACCGACTGAATATAAATGTTCTATTTATGTAACCACATAATTCTAAAAATTGTACAATTAATAGCAAAATATACAGTTTTATTATTTAACCTAAAAAAAACTATCTTATCTTAATATTTTAATAAGCTTTAGATAATATGCTTAATTTACACCTTTACCACCAAAGATAAGTATTTTTAATTTATGATTTTCATCAAGCTTTTAAAAAAAGTATAAATTTTTAAACAAACTGGTTGAGTATTTGTTTGCTTCATACGACATTCGGTTGCTTCGTACAACAGTTGGTTACTTTGTATGACATTCAATTGTTTCAATTAAATTGTATTTTAATGTCAACAGTAAATAACAAAAACTGCACCAAATAATGCTTAAAAATGGAAACTATTTTTGAATAAACGTCATGAATTTATTATAAAGTTACTTCTGGCCGCCTTGATCCAGCTAGTACGTTAAGACCACAATGAGAGTGTTTCGCTGTTTTTTATTTGAAAGTAGAGATCAAACTGAAGCTATAGTTTTTTTTAAATTTTTTTGAGTCCAATTAATATACGAAAATTCAAAATTGTTAGGACAGTGACGTCATTGACCTAACTAGAGAGGAGACTGTCTGAAGTAAAAACTACTATGTTGCCACTTCTATTTTTGGTGGATTAATAAAGTAGGAATCGAATCGTGAAATCGTAAAATTTTTGTTATTTGTCACTTCAGTATTAAATCAAAATGGGTAGTGGATACGTAAAAGCAAACGCAGACAATTTACCGATGATCGATTACGATATAGTACATAATTACCAAAACATCTGGCAACCGTAATTAAATTTATAAATCATTGGCCAGTAAAGACGCGCAGTTTAAATATTTTAAAATTCAACATTTTTTTTAAATTCAGCACTGGGTTTTGGTCATCAAACTCACAACTCCTAACCAGTTGGGGTCCAACAGTTTAAACAAACAAGCAATCTATCCATCAGCAAACGTTTCATGTGAGGTGGGCTTTAGATTAGATGTGCCTTGAACATCGACTGAAGCGGATTGGGAAATTTCAAAATAGTAGATCAGATCAAAACAGCCTAAACCATTAGATCCTACCACGTTTTTTAAATTGTTCGAGCTTGGTTGATGTTTTCGGCCCTGTTTCGGTAAGGTCTAGATAGCCTTCTACCCCTCGATTTCAGGTTGTATAATATATTACATTTTTAACATCTTGGAATCTCGTTAATGTGATTTACCTACATACATAAGAAAGAAATCAGAAATGTCCTAGTTTAAAATATTCGAATTTCCAACCCTAATGGTAAGATATCCGAGAAGTTTCTGTTCAGAAAGAGATATTTTACCAAAAAGCTTGCCACTAATAAAATAGAATTCCACCGCAAATTAAAAAGAAGACATCAAACCTAATCTAATCTGCAAACCTAGTAATTTCAAATTATATCACTGGTTAGGAACCCTAACTTGGTGAACAGTGTCTCGAGTAAAATTCCATTGATATGTTTATTAAAACAAATTTTTAAAAAAATAAATCAAAACTTAAAAAAAAGTATTTAAAAACTTTAACAAATAATATGTATTGTTGTGAAACAAAATATTTCGACCCACCCTGTGCTAAATTGTAAAAATTTGTTAATTTCATTTTTAAACGTTTGAATTGGAAAAGTGCAGAGTGGGGAAAAATTATGGAGATAAAGGCTGTTTTGGCCAACTATGGCCGACAGCGGGTGCGAAATTTTGTATGCCCGCTGAGCTTTGATATTTTTTGAGAATTGTGAGTGGTATTTTAATTTGCTTTGATTTAAATAAATAATTTTGATGCGAATGCATTATTGCGCTATTTTGGAAGTATTATTTTTGAGATTTGAAGTTAATTTGGATTATTTTGATGGTTTGCTACCGAGCGATAGTGTGTTGATTTGGATAATTAATTTTTGGAAAAAGAATATTTTGAGTAATAAATTCGTTTTGCACTTAAAATTGGAAAATTAAAAATTATTATTGGTAAGTGCGAGCGTGTGGCGAGATAGATAACACGTCGAATTGGATAAGGATAAAATATCGATACTTCATTCCCTTTAAATAAAATTAAAATTTTATTTACCATTAACATGACATTGAATTTAAATTGCATTTTGAATTGGAATTACATCTATTTTTAGAAACATTTTTTGGATTACTATTTAATTTTTAAAACAAGAAGAAATTTTTTTAGTTAATTATTTCTATTTTGAAACGATAGAACCCTTCGACTCTTGAAAATTACCAACTGCTCCCGCACACCAGGGTGCCCGAGTAAGAATAAGTGTGTGGAAGTTTTCTACGAAAATACCATTACAGTATATTAGGCTTATGATTTCGTCAAACTCGAAATTAATGTTAGTCAGAATACATTACATTTATGTTAATGTTTAATGTGATGTTTAACGTAGCAGTTAATTGTATAGTCGTATAAGTATGCCGATAAAGCAAGATATAGAATGATATAGCCTTCGGCTTTGAGTCTTTTCCTGTGAAAAATATAGCACTCAGCAAAAAGTCTTGAGGCATTTGCACATTCCGGAGCTGTTACTAATGAATATAAAAGTGTAGCCACAACAGCGCAATATCTAACGCATTAATCTCTTTGATGTGCCAAAAGAGACTGCTACCCGAGCTATCGCTTAATGTCTAATGTTATTACTAATGTTGTAACAGATTAGCACGTTAATTTCTAGCCAGATCTGCATTTCAACGCATTAATGCACGTTAAGCGTAATGTTAAATACAAGTGTAGCCCTAGCATAACAATAATTTTACCATATTTTAAAAAACAACTTCATTCAGATAAAAAATAACCATCATTTCACTGGTTACAACCAGTAGTAGTTCAAGTCAATAAGCCTTGAAAAGGGAAATGATATTTTGTCCTAAGTACATTGGCCATTGACGATATTCTTTCTTCTATTTAAACTAAAATGTGCAAACCTAATCTTTCAATTACTTTTAAGCTTTTGTGGGATACTGTCAGAATTTCCATCTCAAGATTTGAATTTTTTCCTATTGACTATTGGAAAGAGGACAATTTTCTAAGCATATTAGAACAAAATTTTTTTTAGATTATGCATTAGTTATCGAAATAACGGCATTTTAAAGTTTCAAAAAGCAGGGAGTTGTAATACGATACATACCGATGCCATGGGAACTCGCACGGTACGCGTCCCCATTTTATTCTGTTGACAGTGCGTGTCTTACTGTTCGCAGTCAGATGCGGTTGACACTCAGACAAGTTCCATCGTTGGCGAGTTCTGTCATTCTACAGAGATATTTCTAAATTCGTTATCTGTTTTGACAAACTGAACAACGGCTAATTGTGAATCCATGTTAAAACAAACATTTCCCTATCTAAAATTTTTGATTTTTAAATTCGATTTTTTCGAAAGCTAATACATAATTCAAAAAAATGTTTGTTGTAGTATGCTTAGAATCGTGGGATGGGTTTTCTGACAGTTCCTCTTTTGTGATATAACGTGGCATTAAATAAGAGTGAAACTATGTAAATTGTAGTAACGGCGAGGTTGGCCAGTGAAAAAGTTGCTATTTTATCTTTTGCATTTCTAATCACAAAGTTTTAACCCTACAGTTCGCAACTTTTCTTTGTAAGTAAGAAAATGGAAATGAACCCATCAAGTGTGAGTAAAATATTTAAAAAAATCTATACTGAAATTTTTACACTTTATTGATTAAAATGCATCATTACGCACCGTAGGGTTGAATAGTATACATAAAATTTTTAACACATTTTTTAAAAATATATTATTGATAGTTTTACAATCTATTTGAATACAATAAGTAAGTTCCTTTAGGAATTTACAAAATCCAATTTTAGAGGTGGATTAGTCTTCGTGTCTTTTGGTTTAATTTAATACATTTCACATTCACAAGCCACTGTGCTTCTTTGCATCATTAATTATGTTTCTTCGTGCCTTACCATCTGCTTCACTCACTTTCAATTACTTGTCACCCCATCCCATCCTTAGGCTGCCTCTGGTTCGTATTTCACTAGGTGTCCACATCATTAACAGTTTCGTCACTTCATCGTTATACTTCTCTACGTATCCGAACTATTTTATTATTTTCACTTTAATGTACTTCATCATGTCTTCCTCCTCCCATTTCTTCGAGAAGACAGAAATTCATTTGTTGTAACTTCGCCATTTATCTGTTTGAGATCCAGTATGATTCTTAACACCTTCCTCTCAAATGCCCTTAATTATTCTTCCTCTCTTTGTTTAATGCATATAACCTCGGATGCATATTATGTCAGAACTGATCTTATCAATAATTTATATATCTTATTTGTCTTTTAAGATGTTCGTATTTGAATAATAAGCTCTATTACCCGCTTGTATCTTCTGTATTTCTTTAATTTTTGCTGTTTATTTGTATACCGCGATAGTTAAAAATTTCGACTTGTTCAAATCTGTAATCATCTATAACTACATCATTCCTATCTCATCTGCTCTTTCTGACATTTCATATATTTAGCATTTTTCTTAAAAATACAGTGGACGCCGCTTAATGTGATCACATTGGAACTCGGGGGCTTTGATAACAATAACCGATTGATAACAATACACGAAATGATTCTTTTTTAATTTTACACAAAAGTAGTTGCGAAATTCTGAATGCTGTTGCATTCCGATTGCTAATTTTTGGCAACTTATCTAAAAATAGAAAAGAAAAAAAATTTTGTATCTAGAAATGATATAAAATTTTTTTATGTCGCTTATTAAATTTTAAAATAAAACTGAATTAAATCGTACATGATCAGCAGACTAGCAACTTTCTGCTATATAATACATCTGAGTCAGGTCTGGGTAATGAATATGACGTCTGGGTGATTCCCTGGTTTGTGAACAAAACTTAAAAAAATTCTTGTATACTGCAAACTAACTCCATTTTCAGTGGGAGAAAACAATCTTAAGAAAAATAATCGATAACATAAACCGAATTTTTGATTATAATAAACGGTGTTTTTCACGTGTAGTCATATTCGTTCGGCCCGTTCTCTTCGCGAAAGTGATAATAATACCCGATTGATAACATTAACCGTGATTCTAATAAGCGACGTCCACTGTACATAAATAACCAAAATTTGGTTACTCACCCAACAGCAAGAGAAAAAGAAAACCATCTTACAATGGAAAGAAATATAACAATGCCAACGAGAGGAAAAATACGTGACATTGAAAAGATTGTGCAACAGAAAGATTCGCAATTTGGCGCCACTGCATATCAACATTATGAGAATATCTACAAATATTAAAGAGCTTTTAACTGGGTACAGGTTCATAATATGACCTAGAACATCCTTTGACTAACTGAATAAGCTTAATTTGGTCTCAATATTGGTTTCAAAAATAAAGAAGCGAGCATGACCTTTTAGCAATGTTGTATTCCTTTTATTAAGATTCTGCACGAAAGCCGGCAAGGAGGAGATAATTCACTGTTCAATTTCAGTAAACAGGTGTATGAAAATTTCGACATTTTATTGGAATTTTAGTGTACACAATTTTTAAAGGTGACTTACCCATCAAGAATTAAACTACTGTAAGAGACTACTTCATAATAATCATTATTAAAAATATATTGCTATGCGCTATTTGAACACCTAGCACTTTAGGTTCTTAACAAAAAGAAACAGCTCTAAGCAAAAGAAAGGTTATCGGGTTTGTCCCTCATGATTGCTCTAGGGATTGAACCACCATTATTAGGTCTATTGCAGTGACATTTATGTGATGATCCAGGATCAAACTGATAGAAACGGCATCCTCCCTCTACTGGTTGCAGAGATCGGTCTGTCTGGCAATGACAGAAAGATGAAATCTTTGATACGCTCCCCATCTTGAAACTTTCAAAATTTTGATTTTTATGGTAAAGGTAAATATGGTAAAAGGTTTAAAAATTAATTAAACATGGGGATCATGTAAGTGGTAGGGGGACGGAGAGTAAAAGATGTAAACGTGCCCAAAACTTAATGCACCATTTATTAAGGTCATAAGATACAAAATAATACAAAGATACAATGTATAACTTAATTATCAAATAGTCAAATCAGTCAACACTGCCAATATGATGGACAATAAACTGCGAGTCCAGTTTCACATTCAGGTTATATGGATCCTCATATATCCATTCCCTCAAATTGCAAAAATAATAATTAACAAAAAGAAATAAAATTTTTTAACTATCTCATATTACTGTGACAAAGTGTAAGTCCTCCCAAGCAAAAATTTTGATAAACAGATAAGTTCCTTTGGGAAAATCAAGACACGACGTAGTAACCAACCAATTTGTTGCTCATAACTTAAATCTAACGTTAGATATCTGCGTGTACGCTTTGCTTCAATTGTTGGTACACGGTAAATGTTAAAATTTAGTAATGAAACATAAACCATGTTTATAAGATCATTCTTATAGATCAATGGACGCAGATTAGTAAAGCATGGCCAACCTCTACCTCGCTCATTATGCTCATGAAAATTATAATATTTATAAAATTAAAATGAATACCCCACAATATTATATTTTTCAAAATAAATTTCCCATTCATAGAATTGATTGCGCTTATTTATTCTATTATTTAAAAAAGGATGTTTTGGAAAAATCATGCTGTAAAGCCACAAGATCAATCACCAAGTCCAAAATTTTAAAAATTGCGTATGTAGCAAACAAATAATCCCACAATGTTGTGTTAAAAATGTATTGTTATGTGTTGATGAACAACAACTTACTATAATAATATTGGTAGAAATAATTGAACTCAGCTCACCTTGCCTTTTTTTGTCAAAAGACGATTGCAAACATTCCTTTTCCCTCCCCTACCACCACGTGTGGAAGTTCCTCTTGGTTTTCTGGGTTTAATACCCAAAGTAGCTCTAACCGAAGGTCCCCGACAGCTGCGTTTTGGTCTACTCGACTCTTCAGAGACAACCGCAACAGTTGTAGTAGTGACAGCTGGAGTACTTTCCAAATCCTTAGGATCTTTAAACTCTTCACGTACAACTAAGGGAACTTTTCTTGGACGACCTCGTTTCCTTGGTGCTGGAGGAATCACTAAATAAAAGGTTACAAGTAATGTCATCATGATGCCTTTTAAAAACTTACCTGGAGCTGGTATGTTGGGTGCCATAGATGCAGCGTTTTGAAGGGTAATCTCAAAAACTGGAATGTCAGCCAAAGGATCAGAAAAATCTTCCGATTTAATAGTCGCAGCAGGTTTAGAATCACCGGTTGGAGTAATAGAAATGTCAGATTTACTCTGATTTCCGGGACTACTTTCACTATCCACCCGACTAACTGTTAAATTAGAAATACTCGTAGAAGGAACGACTGGATTGGAAACTAAGCTGACCGTTAAATCAGAAGTTTCGCCTTTAAAGTATTTGTGAGGCTGTTCAGTCTCTTCATCAAATAACCGTTTAACACCTTGAGTTACAGGAACAATGTGAGCTAATCCATCTTCTCTGGATAATTTTAGTTTTATCTTGTTCAATTTTTCCAAATCTGCAGAAGGAGAAACTTTGTCTTTTTTTGTCGATGTTTTAGGTAATTTTAAAACTATTCGTTCTTGTTTAATTTGATCCTCAAAATCTATAAGTTCCACTGATGAAACTTCTGGTTCTACTGGTTTTGGAATAGGTTTGATAGTTATTTTGGGGCTTAAACTATCCGCTGGTTTTACAATAGGTTTTATGTTTAGTTTGAACGGTGGAACTGTGGTCTCCTCCTGGTCGTCTGGTTTAATAATGGGTTTTATTGTAATTTTTGGACTATGATGAGATTCTGTATGCAAAATTTCTTCTTGTGGTTTAGGCGTTAATTTTATATTTAATTTTGGACTATTTAAGCGCTCTTCCAATTTTGGATAAGGTTTAATAGTGAGTTTTAGCGGACTTAACGGTGTTTCAGCTTTAATTAAGCTTTTCTTTGAAGTCCTAGGACTTGCACTTCCAGAAGATTTAACAGACTTTTCAAGAGATTCCATCTGCTTTCCTGATTTAGTCGATACTTTTGGACTATGCTCGCTACGTGTTGGAATTGGTTTAATAGTTATTTTTGGAATTACTGGTTCTTCGATTGCCTCTGCTGAAGACGACGATGCTTTTATAATTAATTTAGGTACTTGCTGTTGTTCGTGACCGGATTCGGCCTCATTAGGATCATAAATTTTTAGTATGGAATGAGTATTGTTTGTTTTATGTTTGGCTATTGTCATTATTAAAGGAGCCCTACTTGTTTCGATATTATCGACCAACTCTAATTTACTGTCACAATCAAGTTTAGGATCAACAATCACCTTTGAGGTGGTTGTTTCTTCCTCCTTTTTATACAACCTCTTGTTAAAATCTGAATCTTCAACTTCAACAGTTAATGGTTGACTTAATTCGGTGTTTTGATTTGCTAAATTTTCGGTTTGGTTTTCGTTTGTAATTGCGGTATTTTCTGCTGGGATGTTTAAAGTTTCTTCAACTACAGAATCTGCCAATTTGATATCACACTCAGTAGTGGAAGATAAATCTTCAAATTCTTCAGTGGGTTGCTTTTGAGCATTAGACGAAGAAACAATAAATTCCGAAGCACTTTCGTCGCAATCCATACTCATCACTTTTTCACTATCGGGTTCAAAAACAAGATTTACATCTTGTTGATTAGATGAATCAATTACATTGCTGGTGCATGGTTCTTCAACTTTTGTGATTTCAAGAGATTCTTTTGGTTCTAGATCAACATCCATGACAGTTTCAGAAACAGGATTTACTATTTCATCAACTTCTTGATGAGATTCTTGAACGTTTTGATTTATTTCTTCAACAAAATTATCTAATTTTACTGAAGATTCTGGTAATAAGTTTGACTCCGGTAAAACTTCATCTACATTTTTATTTAATTCTATATTAGAACCTGATTCGACCTGGGATATTACCATTATGGCATCATCTTGATTTTCGTTTCTTTCTTCAGTTAACAAACTTTCTAAATTTTCGTTTATGTAACTAGATTCAACCTTATTTTCTTGCTGAACATCTACCAATTCACTAGGTAAATTTTCGATTTCTTCGTTTACAACAACAGTTGATTCGTTAGAAGTGGCGGTTTCAATTTTTTCAGTTTTAATTTTGTTTTTGTTGGCTTCCCGAGTTGATGATTTTTCTTCAGGTGTAATAGCAAAAGATGCCGAGTTGGTGAGTACTTCGTGTAATTTGGCTTCTTCCAAATACAAAGAAGTATCATCCATTAAATCGTCAACATTGGAACTGTTTATTTCATTACACGACTCCAACTTAGAACTTCCAGCATAGCTATCACGATTGAAATTATAGCTATCGCTCGATTCTCCTAACAAGTTTTCCAGATCTTGTACAATATCTTCAACATTTTCTGAAATCTTTTCACTGGGCACATTCGATATATTTAACTCGCCCCCAAAAAAATCAGCATCTGCATTAGGAGACGATCCCTCGACAGTTAGTAAATTGTCTATTATACTTGAAGTACTTTCAGCAAATTTATCGGGAGTTGTACTACTTATAGCATTGTCGCAATCGGCACCAGAATCTTTTCCTGCTAAATCTTGATTGGAAACAGAAGATACGGCTTCGTTCAAATTTGAATCGTCCATGTTTAATCGAGTAATCCTAAAACGTATTAATAAAACTATAATTTAATTTTTCACTTTATGTATGTACGCGAGAATAAAAATTCATTATATTGATCATATTAGATGATATCTACGAAAATTAAACAACTGTAAACATAGCCTTAAAATACGTATGGAATTTTTTTAATCGGCGTCTATTATAGCGCCACCTTCGCATTACCAAAGATTACCAAACTAAGGAAATTAAATTTTTCATAACTACTTATTATGTACAGTGTGAAAATAATATTTCTGTCATGCTAAACAAAACCTTTGTATCTGTGCATGAAATAAAATCTAAAATAAACTTAAAATAAAATAAAAAATACTTTAAAATTTTGACTTTTTTTGTAGTAAAGATCACAGAAAAAACTGATTCATAAAAGGTGATGGTAACCAAATTTAATTAAACTAATCAATTAAAATCTAAGTTTTATTCTAAAATGAAATTGTTGATTTGCTGACAAGAAATTACCCATAAAAGGGTTAAACAAGCTGCACGCCTATGAAATGTCAATCTGACATTTCTCTAACCTAAAACTTTGTTATCTTAAATATATTAAAAAAATAATAAATTAATGATTTACGTTAAGAAAGTATACTAATATTTTTATAATGCACGAATCGTATCAAGTTTTTCAGTTACTTAAACTGAACGTGCAAATCGAATCAATAACTGCATACGGCAAGAATTGCATCTCTACCATTGTTAATTATTATTGATTGTTTTGATTTTAGATGAAAATTTATTGGTGGGTACTAGGCAAGGACACTTGTTGATGTATAAAGTGATTACAACAGTTAACGATAAACAAGATGTGCAACTTATGCGTTACAACAAAACCTTCAGTAAAAAACCAATACAACAACTACATGTAATACCCGAATACAATTTCCTCATTAGTTTAACTGGTTAGTTGAATATTATTTTTTCCTTTATTTGCATTTTATTCTGCTTGTAATTTTAGACAATGTAGTACAAGTTCATGACGTCAACGTAAGTCATTTTCCTGTTATCCATCAAACTGCAAGAACTAAAGGTGCAAATATTTTTACAATTGATTCAAAGGTAAAATGAGAGAATTTATGAGGATCATTTGAATTTCATATTTGTAATTTTAGTGGATTACTTCTCTAACGGGCGAAAAAGTTGTTTTGGTTCGAATGTGCGTTGCAGTTAAACGTAAATTGCAGCTTTATTATTGGAAAAATGATGAATTTATTAAATTAATTGAAGACATTTCATTGACCGATGTACCTAGAGCCCTTGCTTGGTGTCAAGAAAGTATATGTGTTGGTTTTCGTGGTGAATACACACTATTTAAGGTTGTCATTGCTATGAAGTTTTTAAGATTTAAAATAATTTATTATTTCTTTTAGTTAGGTGAAGGGCAATGTGATTTGTTTCCTACTAGTAGTAGTAAATCAAGTGATCCATGTATAATGAAAATTTCTGATACAACTTTTGCTTTGGGACGTGAAATTCAAACAGTTTTAGTTAACGTCAAGGGGGATGCAGAAAAAGCTAAAGCATTACGTTGGACCAACACTCCATTTGCTATGGCTTGGGACGAACCCTACGCAATTGGGTTATTGCCTGAATCAGTCGAGGTATTAAAAATATTTTTTTATGCACAAAATTACAAACGATCTTTGCTAGGTTCAAACGATTGACCCAGGTGGTTTGGTTCAAGCAATGGAAAATTTACCAAATGCAAGGTTAATTACAGTTTGCAAACAAGGGGTATTATACGTTGCTTCTGTTAGTCAAGTTTGGTGTTTACAAGCAGTAGATATTTCAAAGCAGCGTGAAATGTTACTTAAAGACAAACAATTTCAACTTGCTCTCACATTAACCGTAAGTGTTAATAAAATAATTTTATACATCAGAATTTCATTTAATTCTTCTCTTCAAGAAAGTATCGAAGGAAACTGAGGAAGATAAACAAGAAAAAATTCACCACATTCAAACATTATTAGCATACAATCTTTTTGCCAAGAAAGAGTTCGGTAAGAGTATGAAAGAGTTTCTCAAATTAGATACTGATCCCTACGACGTGATCAGATTGTTTCCGGACTTGCTTCCTCCTCAATCTAATTTAAATGAAAGTCCAGAAAGTTCCAGTGGACTCTCAGATCGTGAACTAGAAGAGGGTCTTTTAGCATTAATCGAATACCTCACCGAAGTTCGTCATAAATTACAAAATGAGTGTCAAGTAAGCAATTAATTTGTGACGTTTGATATGTTTTTAAACTCTGCTTTTCAGGCTACAGTAAATGCGAGTGGTAACTTAAATGATAAACTAAATCCCAATAAATCTACTCAGCAGTTGCTTCAAATAATTGATACTACTTTACTCAAGTGTTATTTACAAACTAACGACGCTCTTGTTGCTCCTTTACTACGACTCAATCACTGCCATCTGGCAGAAACTGAAAGGGTTTTAAAGAAGTATGAGAAACATAACGAGTTAATTATTTTATATCAAACTAAAGGCCAACATAGACGTGCATTGGAATTATTACAAACGGAAAAAAGTATCGATAAAACTATTTCTTACGTACAACATCTTGGTACCGAAAACATGGGCTTAATTTTGGAATTTTCAGATTGGGTTTTGGGGGAATCTCCAGAGGAAGGTCTAAAGGTGCAGTTTTAAATTAAAATAATGAGGATTATCATAAACATACATTTTTGTAGATATTTACTGAAGATTTGGCAGAAGTAGAGAATTTACCTAGACCGCGAGTTCTGGATTTTTTGTTAAGATCACATCCAAATTTAGTAATACCGTATTTGGAACATGTAGTGCATATTTGGGTTGATACCAATCCTTTATTCCATAACGCATTAGTACATCAATACAGAGAACAAGCAATGAAAGATGGACCAACAGCTCAACACATACAAAAAAAATTGATAAATTTCCTACAAGATTCGACCCACTATACCCCGGAAACTGTTTTAATGCACTTTCCAAATGACAAATTACTGGAAGCCAAGGCCACTATTTTAGGGAGGTTGGGTAGACACGAGCAGGCGCTGTTTATTTATGTGCGTGTGCTAGGAGATGTTAAAAGGGCAGTGGATTATTGTTCGAATATTTATGAAAAAACAAATAAAACTGTCGGCGAAGAGGTAAATTAACATTTAGATTCATTTGTAATAAAATAGTGTATTGTATCATTTGGATTAAAAGTGGAGCTTTGTTTTACAAAACATAAAAAAGTCATGCAATATTGATAGCATTATTATATGTAATAGTAACGCGTTTTTTAGGTATACGTCTCTCTTATAAAATTGATATTGGATCCAAACAGTGTAAGCATGACACTCCCGATGTCTTGTTTATCGCCCGTAACTGCACAACCTGATTTAGAGACGGCTTTACAGTTGTTGGAACAATTTGGTTCAAGGATTAATCCTTTGCTTGCATTAGCAATAATCCCAGACAATGTGCCAGTTTCTAGAATAAGTAAATTTTTACATACGGCTATACATAAATCCATACAAAACCGCCGACAAGCTCAGTTACTACGAGGACTTTTATATGCAGAGCAATTACAATGTCAGGAAGAAAGATTGGATTTACAAAGTCAGAGTGTTCACATTACTGATCTTAACGTTTGTCCAGTATGTAAGAAACGTTTCGGTAACCAAAGGTAATATTGTACCAACTTATTTGATTAATTTTAAAAATTTCTTTCTTTTTAGTGCATTTGTCAGATATCCAAATGGAGATATCGTTCATTATTCTTGTCACGATAGAAAAATGTAATCTTATTACGTAATTTATTTACTCAGCTTAATAAAAAAAATGTAACAAAAAATATTAAATATTTAATTTTAGCATTTAAAAATATATTATTCCTTACCAACTTATAAACAATTAAATAAATAAGTAAATAATTCAGGTTGCGTCATCTCTCGTTTATATTTTTGTACCATCTCTTGAATTTTAAGTCTTCTTCTAACATGTGGGGGTTGATATCTAAAATTTCAGTTTTTAACTTTCGGTAATTAGAATTTCAAATTTTAAAGCATACGTGTCTGAATCTAAACGTCGTCTTCGAGACATATTTAAAGCAGTGTGACGTACTAGTGGACCTATAGCACGTCGACTAACTACCATACCATCTACTAAGGGTGATGCAAGATTAACACGGCCTGTAGGGCCTTGCAAATGAACCCGAAACAAACCAGTGGCCATGGAATGTAGATATATAATTAAAACATCGTTTGTTCTAGTTGAACCTACTTCCAAGCCTGTATCCATGTAGGTGAGTAACTGGGCTATAATAATTAAAAATAAAATTTTACTTTCTCAACCACTAAATAACAGACCTATTGGTAGAGTAAGATGGTCTTCGTAACTTTCAAGCCATACCACCATAATTTTTGTATCCATATGGGGGTGTTGATGTCGATTACCAGACCGACGTGTAGGTGGAGCTGGCTGCTTATCCAAATCCAAAGATAAAGCTCTTTTATCACGGTTGGGATTATTTTCTGCTAAATTTTGATCATACCATGCTATAAAATTATTGTATTATAAAAAAATCAAACTAACAATAATTTAACGTACATGACAAGTTACTCGTATTAAAGACGGATTGTAAATTTTCTGATTGGCATCCTGCATGTTTGTTAGGTGATGGTACAACAAACGCAATTTCTGAACATGCATCTGCCCAATAAAGAATGTTTGACTGACCATCATAAAACACTTTATTAGGTTTAACATTTGTTGAGTCTTTATTGGACAGTTTTATTTTCCAACTAGTTGATATATGGCCAGTCCAACCTAAGAAAATATCTAAATTAATTCAAGTCCTTTGTGGATCACCACAAGTTAAAATCATATTACCGGGATGTTTACTAATAAGTACTGGCCAACCTAAAGTATGTATGAATTCTGTAAATTGTGAATTTATATAATCTTCAGTTATGTTTCCTATTATTTCGTGTGCTGCGGTTTGTCCAGATTTGACATAGAATACGTGAACGGTATCATATGTTCTTGGACTCATATTATCCAGCATAGATAATTCTTTACAAAATTCACTGGCACTACTGTCAAGAGCTATTAGAGATGGATTTCCAGTATTTTTCTAAATAAATTCTTTTAATAGAAGAATCAAATCAACACATAAAACCTACCTCGTTTTCATTATCTAGTGATAAAAATCCAAAATGTGAAAGAAAGAGACGAGCAGTTTGAAACTCATGACAAACAGGGGGAGGAGTGCATTCTTCTGATTGAGTGTGTTGTGACTGATTAGCAGTTATATTATTTTCAGCTGCTATTTGACGTTTCAATAACTGGGCTAATTTGTTAGTTTCTTCGGTAGCTAATTCATCACTTGATAAAACATAATCCAGGCTTGGTATCGAGTTATCCCTATTTAAAAAAAAGTTATAGATAGGTAATTCGTGTTTTATGGCATTTATTCTGAATTTCTACAGAAATTTAAATAATCGCTAGCATTAAATTTGAATATGGCGTAAAATTTGAAGGAGGGGGATCTAAAATCAATTTATTGTTTTGCATTTGCATCAAGAAATATAAGATTCTAAAATGTTAACGATTATTAAAATTTTATAAAACATAATTATGTAATAATGATTGAATACATCTTTTATTAGTCTTAAAAATTGGAAAGAATTGCTCTAAGAATTTTTAATATTAACTTTTCAGAGTTGGGTAGGGTTAAACAAATGTGCTAAGAGAATCCTTTCTAAATTATTTGTTTTACATTTCCCATTATTCCAGTTCACGCTAAACAATAGCAAAATGGATATTACAGACATAGTAAAAATGCCCGAAACGTTTGACAACAGAAGAAAACAGAACTTACACTTTACATTGGGGTACTCTTTCAACAGCATCTGGAAAATATTTTTGACCTACTTCTGGTCTTATAGGATTTTCTTGCATTGCAACTGGTCGACCAGGGTTAGGTGCATGGTATTTAGTACCAGATCGATGTCGTGGTAAGTGTCTAAGTTGCATAGTCCATGCGTGTCTACCGAATGGTCCTCTGGTCAACAGCGTGACAGTTGGTTGGGGGTCCTAAAGAATTCGTTATTAGAAACAAACAAAAAATAATATAATTTAATTTACTTGATCGTTTCCTAAAGGTTCTTCTAACAGAGCTAACATAATGGACCCTTCGGATACAAAATATCTAAAACGTTCTACTGCTAATGTTATATCTGAACAATCAGTTGGCCACGAATTACAATGTTGTAGCAAAGACAATTCATCTAATAGAGAAGAAACAGATTCTGGACCACACTCGCTAGGAAAATAGCCCACCTAAAAGTTGAATAATTTTTCGTAGTTAACCGAGAACATCCTAAATGTACCATTAAGAGTTTTCATGTTATGCTACTTATACAAGGTGTACCAAAACTCAACATCATCCCTTGGAGGACTGATAGGCCAGCTCATGACTGACTAGTAAAAAGTCGTTCGTTTTTGAGATATTAGCACTTTTATAAATTTTGTGAAAATCGACACCTTAAGTCAGGTTTTCGAGTGCCACTGGTACAAAATTCCATATTTTAAGATTATAATTTTAGTTTCCTGAATAGCCCTGCTATTGATGACAGATTAAAATAAAAGTAATAGTGCCATACTTAAAAAAAAAAATGTTTTTTCACGACTCATAAGTAATTTTTTTTTATTCACTGACTTTAACTCTTCATATTGTAAAAAAAGTATTACACACTAACCTGGCAAGTTACTTCAAAAAATTTCTCATCTAGTGTAGTTTACAAAATGGTATAAGATTTGCTATGTTTTACTTTAGAAAAAAAAATTGGTATTTTACTGCAAAAGGAACTCATTGTGAAATTATTTCAATAATCAGTAATTCAAATGAAAATACTATAATAACTATTCCAAGTTGAAATCAAGCGCGGCATCTTTTTAAAAAGGATTTTTTAATCTGTCTAGCACTTCCTGCGACAATTATTTGTTGTGCCACTTTGTTAATACGTTATCTCAACTTGTTAACATTATTTATTGGTTAAGTCTGGAAGTCGGCCACAAAATTGGACCAAGACAACCAATCCACCTCTGTAGATGGATCGTTCAAATAATTCCTAACTCTTCATTACTTAATGAGCTGGACGGCCATCATTTTGAAGCCAAATTGCTCTGTGTGTGGCCAAAGGCAAGTCTTCCAAAAGATTTGTCAGTTCATTTTCTTAAAAATTGTAGTAAATTTTCCCATTTAAATTTAGAGGTAATTCAAAAGGGCTTATTATTTGGCCATTCAAAATTCCTGTCCACAGATTTAATTTAAAACAATGTTGTGACTTATCTTCTCACATTAAACGTCTCTTCTTCTTCTTAATCTAGGACTACGTCCTGTTTTTTAACCAAGTGATTTACATTTGGCATTCACGGTTTTTAAGCATGATCAAGCATAGAAATGCAGTGTCTCACTCCGTAGCATGTCGATTTAGCCTTACACCACACTGCTGGTGCATTAAATGTGTGTTTTCAAATACATAAATAATCAATTTCTTTTAAAACTCCTTCATCGTAATCCATACATTATTCCGCATTACGCTCGGTGAGCATTTATGAATACACGGTGATGTATTGGCATTCGGGTATCTTTTGCAATACAGATTAGCTGCAGCAGCACCATTGCCTCTGCATTCCTCATAGATTTAATGCATGTTAGTGTATTCCTGAGTATCAAATAAGTAGTATTAAACCTCAAACGCGTAACACAAACACAGAGTTCAGAAGAAGGCCTGGTTAGTTTGTTATTATCTCCAATATAGTAAGTCCAAATCACTAAACACTATACAAGTCCAGAAAACAAAGCTAAAACCGTGAGCATGAGTAGAAAAACAATATGAATGCGAAACGATGGCAGTAAACACAAAAGAGCATTCTTTGATTTTTATTGATGTTTTGTGTTGTTAGTGTTTTTATTTAGTTTTCAATAAATGCCTAAATAAACCTCCAAAATACAAAAAAAAGTGTTTTAATTTGAATTCTTAATTATTAAAATAATTTTACAATGAGCTTCTTTTGCAGTAAAATAGCAATATTTTTTTTTCTAAAGTAAAACAGAAAATTTTATACCATTTTGTAAACTACACTAGATGAGCAATTAAAGTAACTTGCCAGGTTAGTGTGTAATCCTTTTTATACAGTACGAAGAGTCGAAGTCAGCAAATAAAAATAATTTTACTTATGAGTCAGGAAAAATAGTACATTATGCAACAAGGAGATAAAGTGACCAATTTTAGACCTGAGGGTAAAGGTTTGTTTGCACGAGGCTTTAGCCAAGAGCAGCAATTACCCTCAGATCAAACGTCACTTTATCCCCCAGGTGCATATACTATTTTTTGCAATTGCAAGAAGTAAAGTAGGAACTCCACCAATTATGAAACTTAAAGCATAAGTTTTAATTCTTTAATTAAAAACACCACGAGCTGTTGCCACCTGAATACCCTCAGGAATTTAGGTGAAAATTTAGGTAAAAATATAACACCTATTTTTTCATTTTTACCCGCTAGCCTTCTTTTTTGCCTGCTGACTACTTTTTTGCCTAAGACAAGAAATCCCATTTTACACCCGCAAATCCGGGTGGAAAGTGACTACTTTAGCCCCGCAATTGCAAAAACATTATTTTTTTCTAAAAGTATGGCATTATTACTTTTATTTTAGTCTGTGGTCAATAGCAGAGCTATTCAGGAGTGCGTAACCAAAATTATAATTAAGGTGTCGATTTTCACAAAATTATTAGAAAGTGCTAATATCTCGAAAACGAACAACTTTTTACTAAGGTCATATATTAATATTCTAGTCAGTCATGATCTGACCTATCAGCCCTCCAAGAGATTACGTTGAGTTTTGGGACACCCTGTACTATAATAATTGTATCATGTTTGAATTAGAAAAAATACCTGTTCCAAAATGCAAGTTAATAAATTTTCGGCAGCATCCCGAACCCTCATAGATGCAGGTTTTAATTCTTTAGCATCCTTCATTTTAATTTTTTCACCTGGCTTTCCAACAGATTTAGCACCAGACACGCCCAATTCAGCTACTTCCAAAACCTAAATGATTCATTATAAAATTACTAAACATTCTTAGATACCCAAATAAAATTACCGTAGTTAAACAGTCCTTATCACGCAAAAGATATGGGTGCTCCAACAACCATACCGAACAGCACTGAAAGGCAGCCACTATTGTTGAATGTAAATCTTTGGAATGTGCAGGTGGTGGACGTGAACACTGATAAACTATATAGTCACATAACCATTTAACAGCTCTTTTGCACTCTAAAGCATCTGTAGAAATATCCAAGTAAGGTTAACATTGAAATCAGGATAGAGAAAGAATAATTAAATTAATGAAAAATGTTACCTGTAAATTTCCTAGCTGCTTAAACAATTATCACTGTAAATCATAATTAATTAAGATTATAATAAAAATAATAACCTGATTCTTTAATATGAATTCTCGCCAATCCAGAAAGTAATTCAAGTGCTGCTAATGATACATTAAGATCCGTTTTCCAGGAAGATATGAGGCGATGGCACACTAAATATGTTGCCCTTACAAACAATGCATGAGCAGAATCTGCCAAAATACTTCTTTTAATATTTAGCCAAAAAAGTTAAAATTAAGATAAAATAAAAGCAAAGCACGTTCGAATTGCATGACAAACAAATAACATACCAATGACGTTGACATCACAAAATGCATCACTTCCAAAGTACTCAAAACGTGGTAGATCAGAACTGCCTGACATGCTGGTAGTGCTCGTCGTATCAGACGCTATTTTATTATAAGCAAAACAAAATACAATCACAATTTTTAATCAAACTTCAAATTCGCTACAAAAAATGCAAGAAAACTATAAACCCAACACATGTGCATAAATACCTGAACTCAATAAATTAGTGGTGGTAGTCTCCGTTAAAGGTTGCGTGACTTGATCTGCTGTTTCGAATGATGCCGAATCTTGTACACAAAGAAAAAGACCACCCAACAACATGTGAGTATTTTGAGGATCAGTTTCCACTTGTAAGGCATTCATAACAAGATTCATCAATCGGGGTTTGAGTTGTGCAAATGTGATTGGTGTTTCAGATGCTGTCAAAAACACGTAATATAATTAACAACTTTTATAAAAAAAACTGTTGTTCCACTTACAATTAGAAGTTAGTTCTCTAATAAAAATATTTTGAAAATGTAGTGGTAAAACAAGAATTGACAAAAGCAAGTGTATAGAAGCTCTTCTCAATTCCACTTTAGAAATACTTTGTGGTTTTGTATCTTTATCTGCTAAAACAATTTCTAATGCATACACAAAAACAGGAACTAAAGTTCTAACTCCATCTAAATCTAAACGAAATAAATTTTGTGAATTCATTAAAATTGCCACCATGCTCTCTCCACATTCTCTATCCGAAGAAACTTTTAGTCCTTGCTGAACAGCAAGATAAAATCGAGCCAAATAAACAGAAAGTATTTCTTCTCCAGTTTTTTTTGCACATATAATTCTGCACAATGCACCCAAAGCTTCGGCACGTCCACATTCGTACTTATCGATAGTTAACGAAGGTGGTAAATCAGATAATTCTATCAAAGAATTTAATTGGAATGTATTATTAGCATTGTTTTTTGATTTCGAATTATCCATTATTATAGAATTTGGTCTCTTAGTTTGTTCTCCATGACCTAAAAAAATATTTTAATTGGTTTAATTATAATAAAACTCCTCAACTTACTTTGCAATAGATTAGAACCTACAAATGCAGCTTCGAAAAGCCATTCTCCAAATAAATGAAGAATGCTGTTACATTTTGCTCGTTCTGGTGCTAATGGATTTCTTGTTTCACTTCCTTGATTTAAAAGTGCTAAATAAGATATAAACTTTAATAAAAAGTAAAATTAACCAAACATTTCAGTTACATGATAAACTAGAAGTAGAAGGTGGACCAGAATTTGGTATAGATGAAGTCGATGCAATACTTGAACCCCTACTACTGGTTAACCCAATTAATGATGCTCTCGGAATACCTGTATTAGATTTACACATTATTGAATCTTTAAAAAAAAGTTGAGAAAATTAAAATTTGAAAAATAAAAAATGAACAGATATTTACAAATGAAAAGTAAAAAGAATGAATAGTATAAAAATAATTCCCCAAACCAGTGTACTATTTATAAACTTGCTAACCCTTAGTAACAGAAGATGGTGCAACGCTAAAGCTCTTAGCAAGTCTGCGTTGGGGTGGTGGTGTAGGTGAATGAGTAGAAGTAGAAGAAATTGATGTGATCTCTTTATTCTTATCGAAACTTCCACCTATCACATCTTCCCACCATGCTGGCTGTGCGATACCTATACCATATGTATATAATATGAAAATGTACAAAAGAAGAAAATGTCATTATTATACACATGCTTATATACTAGTACATTTTTTATTTCAGGAATCAGCAAACAAAATTTTCTTTTAAATGCATGCTAAGCATTTCGCTACCTGTTTTAGTGGTATTCTTGTAACGCAAGCTATATAGAATTTCTATTTACCTTATTTCTAACAGTATGACGTTCACCGTTAAACGTTTAAAATTTTTGAAGTAATGTGTAACAATTTATTGCATAATTCTTTTGCACGAATCCAGAAAAAAAAAGTGTAATAAAAATTTCAATCGCCCTAGAGCAATTGGAATTTTCATTACACTGGCGCCCAACGTGGGGCCCTAACTACTAAACGATCACAGCCCCACGTTGAGCGCCAGTGTAATGAAAATTCCAATTGCTCCAGGGCGATTGAAATTTTCATCACACTTTTTTTTTTATTTTAATTTTTCGTGGTTTTTAATTCGATTAACAAGCAGTAGATCGTAAACTGTTAATTGCGCCATCTGAGATTAATTCTCACGCTTAGGATTGCGTAGCCAAAGTGATGGTAGCGTATTTGCAGGGTTTTTATTACCCGAATTATTTTATTATTTTCTTTATCAGGTTTCTAAGTTTTAAGGACGCCGAGTGCCTTGGTCCAAAACATTTATTTGTTGCTGGATGTGTTTTGGTTAGATACACTTGTGAGCAAAATGAATGAGTCCTCATGTAGTCCATTCTTGAGAAACCATTGGCAGCGACCATTGGGTGCATGAGATTCTTTAAAATCTAGTAGTTTTTTTGCGTATTCGTGCAGATCCTATGTGGTGCTATACTGACCTTTAGGGTAGGAAGTCCATCATGTCTGGATGGCATTTTTGTATATAGGCAATAAGGAGCGGTTTAATTCGCTTAGTCTTTTGGGCTCTCGCTTATGTGGTTATGAGGGTAACGTCTAACGTCTCGTTATCTGGTTAGAATACCCACGTTTTATTTAGTTTATGGTTTAGTTTTTTTTTTTTGGAAAAAAAAGTGTAATGAAAATTCTAATTGCTCCAGGGTGATTCAAATTTTCATTACAAATGGTAATTAAATTCTCCCTACCTTAGATCATATATCCCTACATATTTATGATACATTACACACACGGAGTAATATACATAAGTTAGGAGAGTGCACTCGTTCAGTTATAGTGGTCATATAACGCACGCTTGAAGAGAGAGACGGCACAAGACAGAGAACTCGTCGTTCGGCTATTCATTTCACCGAGTATAGCCTGCAAATCATGTAGTTTAAAGCATTTTCCACAATTAAACTAGGCACCTTCAACGTTTCATTCTATTTATTATTTTTTATTGATATTATTCATAAACTATAAAGTATTACCTACTACAAAAAACTAAAAATATTAATATTTAATTACATAAGTAGAAATAACATGAATTTGAATATCAATCGCTAAAATAATTTTCAGTTTGCAATTTGAACATTTTATTTTTCTCCTTAAAGTTCGATTTAGTTTTTAATTCCATACCTTTGAAGTATTACTTTTCAACAATTAGTGTTTTTAGCGTAAAATATTTACTTTCTATATTTTATTGTGAATAAGGAATCCTGGTTAAATTTACTTCCAGTGCCCTTGCATTCCGAGATAACGTTTGTTTTGCATAGCGAGATCCACAAAACACATTGCAATTTTTGTTTAGTCTGTGTAAAGCATTCATTGTTAAATCATTGTTGACTACCTGTTAAAAATATGGGCTACAAATGTTTTGTGCCTTATTGTCGTTCGGGATATGCATCCTGTAGCGAAATTGTATCTTTATTTTCACCCCCTAAAGATCCTGAGTTGTTGAAAATTTGGATTAAAAATATACCCCGTGCTGATAAAGTTTTGAGTCGAAAAGACCGAGTTTGTGCGAAACATTTCGATCCTAAATATATTGTCAGAGAATGGAAAAATGACTTAATTAGTGTAAGTTTGTTTTAGTTAATTACACGGTTATGTCCAATGTGTATATAAGTGCAGAAAGAAAAAGTTGAGATTTTAATGAATTTAGACATTTTGTGGTTCCAGAAGCGGAAAATCATCATTTCCAAAAAATGTCTGTATGTATGTCACGATGTATGTACATATTATGTACTACTATGTATGTGGCTGTGTATGTACTATGTGAGGTATGTGAGGGACACATATTAAGTAATAGAAATTTTTTAACAAAACTTTGTATTTAGTACAAGAATATTGAAACTTACCGCTGATTACATTTTGGTTAAAATCGGTACACGGAAACGCAAAAAAAATAATATTTTGTAAATTAAAAACATTATTTTTTTCTTATTTTTAAAATTTTATTTTTTTATTGTATTCTCCTCCAAAATAATAATAAAAAAGTATTATTTAATTTTCGTGTAAATATCCTATTTTTGTTTATATAGTTTTTACAAATTAAAAAATTTTTTTTTTTAATTTTTACAAAAAGTTTCTTTTTATTTTATTATATATATTATTCTCTTCCAAAATAATAATTTTTTTAAAAAATTTTTTTAATTTATTATTATTTAAAAGTATGATAAAGTTATGGGCATGACCACATCCAATTTTCTATATTTATTAACATAATTTATGTAATGTGTCTTAGTTTTTTAAAATTCAATTCACAAATAAGGTCAGAAAAAAATATTTAAATTTAGACAAATTTAACTTCAAAAAACACAAAAGGACAAAAGTAAACATAAACCACAAAATGTTATTACCGATTTCATTAATTATTTTGTTGGTTTATAATCTTACAATACAAAGTTTTTAATAATCACCCAAATATTCTGATTATAGAAATATTGAACTATCGATAAAATAGATTTTGAGGTGAATTTTAATTTTATGCAAATTGTTCATTCTTATATAATTAAACATTAATACTCTTATTTTTTATAATTGGTAATACTTTATAGTTCATGAATAATATCAATAAAAAACAATAAATGTAATGAAACGTTGAAGGTACCTAGTTTAATTGTGGAAAATGCTTTAAACTACATGATTTGCAGGCTATACTCGGTGAAATGAATAGCCGAACGTCGAGTTCTCTGTCTCGTGCCGTCTCTCTCTCCAAGGCGTGCGTTATGTGGCCAAGCGTTAGCCGGTCGCGAGATACCAAGCAACCTCTCCTAACTTATGTATATTACTCCGTGATTACACAGCATAAATTGGCATCATTTGGATTTTGTTTAGAAAATTTGTGCACTATCTCATCAAAGAACAAATTAACAGTACATCACTTTCAACTGAAAGTAAAAATAGTGTGCTGACATTTTTTCTTGTACTAAAAAAATAATACCCATACTAGTAGTATGAAATCAAATTTTGAGATTGGTGGATTACCAAGCTCCTACGTTAATAAATGGTGCACATGTGAATAAGATGTGAATGCTATAATAAGAACATTGCTAGAACCATCAGATCAAACCCAATGAAATTGTTGGCTATTTTAAATAATATTGTCTCCACACATTTCAGACGCTAACATGCTTTACACACTGATTACAACAGGATTCAGGATTGTCATTGTATTTGATATCAGCACTCTGCTAACATAGATACAACACAATCTAAAACAGCAAAATTGAAATCCTACATCACACTCCAAACAAGCTGGTCGATTTCAACTGCAGTAAATTCATGTTGAATGCCACTATTGTATTTTTATTTTGACTATTTAGATAAATGGTAGTAGTAAAAGAAAAAATTGTTGCCAATCCCTTAATTTTTCTATTAGCTACTAAAGTGCAGTTTACGTTAGGCAAATTATCATAGGATTTCTCTTATGAGTCTTCTTAGGATTTTTCTTATGAGCTTTACTGTTAGTCGTTATGCTAATTATGAGTTCACTTTTAAGTCTATCAGTATAACAATTTGTCAATGTAAACGATGACATCTTTCCTTATGAAAACTCGTAAGAGAAATCCTATGATAACTCGCATAATGTAAGCTGCACTTTAAGCTTATGTTGCTTATAAATAATTTCGTAAGCATTTAACTTATTCTAATAAGTGATTTACTAATTCCCTGTACAAATCTGAATAAATATTAGCATTTCCATTAGTTTAAAAGCATCAGTCGATTCAATATTTACCACTTTTCATTGTACGAAATAAGTGTAATTAAATGCTGGTAGGAGAATACTGGAAACATTTTATTTAACTAGGGATCACAAATTAAGGGGTACAGTTCACTTGAAGCTATATTTATGTTACGGAAAAAGTACGTAGCTGGAAAATGTATACATTTACCGGTAAATGTGTACATATTCCACGAAAGTTGGTAGGAGTGCGTAGAGTAATTTAAAAAACATAAGTTATTCTTACAATTACCGGTAAATGTACACATGTGAACAAGTACCTTGGTAAAAGTGAATCGACGAATACAGAATAATGTAAATATAAATAAATTAACTAATGAACCTTACAATTTTATAATATTTTTAGTTAAATGAAAAATTAGTTAAATAAAAATTAATTTAAAACATTAATATTTATTTCTTCAAATTTTAATTTATTTAAAAAATATATCTAAGTGGGTATTGTGGAATTATAATTGAATATTGAATTATAACTAAGTTTATAAATTACGTAATGAGTGAAAGGGGGGAGGGAGTTAGACCTGCGTGACGATAGAAAGAAATAATGGGGTTTTAAAGTTATAATGTTACCATCGTTAATTTTTCGAATTTTATTTATATTTAGAATTTAAAGTTTTTTTCAAAATTAAATATTTTGAAATATAAACTCTGAATGAATTTTTGAAATTAATGTTTTAACTATATTACTTTGTAGTTGGTATTTTGTTGTTTTATGTTTGTTTTGTTTGAGTTATACTTAATAGTAAATAATAATAAATGATGAAAGATAAAAAATATACTTTTCCCATATATATTCCTATTTCTATTGGGAAAAGTACATTGTATGTACATTTACCATAGGCGCCGGCATATGTGTACATTTACCGGTAAATATGCACTTTTACCGGTATACGTACTTTTCCCGTAACATTTATATTTTTAACCTTTATAGACCTCAGTCAGATAACAATGTTAAATTTACTCTTGCATGTATCCGGTTGACTTATTTTGTATAAGTTATAACTCATACATTTGTACAATATTAATTTTGAAAATGTAATTGTTTCAATTAAAAGTGTAAGTTTTTTGAAAATAGTTCATATCCTCGAAACGACTCAACAGATTCTGTTGGGAAAATAATATATTGCAAATATTTAGATAAGCTTAAGTTCGTTCAAAAAATATATCCCATAAATTTTCCTGTGCCGAACTTTCTAAATTTTTCTCATGGTAGCTCTTATTATTCTGTAATATTGGCATTAACAGATTGTTTGTTACTTTTTTTCTCCAAGCCCTTATACAAAATAAAATTTTCTTCAAAGAATCAATTGAGCTGATAGATATGAATTATTTTCAAAAGTTTAATTTTATATTTTGTAATAATAACCACTACATTTTTTAAAGTTAATATTTAACAAAGATATGTCATATTTATAGTAATTTACACAAATAATTCAACTCGATAAATTTGGGGACAAATAATCTGCAAATAAAAGTTTTCTTAAAAGCCTCTCTGGTGATTATTTTGAATCCGCTACTGGAATATAAGCTATAAGATACTACAAGTATACTAAAAATTTGGTGTAAGGTAAGAATATTGATTATTCAAGAAATTCAGAAGTAGTTTTTATAAATATCTACAATAAAACCACGATTATCTGATCTTTTTCTACATTAACTGACTAATTTCACTACAATGAAAATTTTGTTCACTAAAAATTTTTGTTTATGTATCCGAGATATCTTTCCGAACATTAGGACAAATAATCAAGGTTTTACTGCATTTAGTTTAATTTTTTTTATCTATATCAAGTATACAAATGCATGGTCGAGTTTATAGCCAATAAGACTGTTTTAATTGCGTCTGACGTTTCAGGTCCTCTTAAGGCTCTATATCGAGGCTACAAATTATGCTATTAAAAAAAGTCTTATTAATCCTAAATTAGACCATACAAAATATAAGCACATATTTGTTTTATAAACCTTGAAACTAAATTTAAGTTTATAATAATGCTAAAGCCATGATAAATACTTATATCAATAATTAGCCATTAACTACATTAAGGCCATTTTTTCACAACCAATAAAAAATGTAGATTTAATAATCATTGAAAAAACGACCCTTAAAATATTGAAAACTAAATTTTGCAAAAATAAAAATTACATAAAAAAAATAAAGAAAACATACCTAAAAAGGCATCCACTTGTCCTGCAATACCTTTAATTGCTTTTAAAAATATTAAAGGAAGTGATTGTAAGCAGGAATGATGAGATGGATCGATAACAGATTCACTGCTTATAGCAAAATGAAGAAACTTGGGAGTTTGACTGATTACCTAAAATTTTATGTTACTTACAAGTTTCTTCTAAATAAGTGAAAAATTTACTTCGGGTTTAGTTAAACTTATCGGATTTCCAATTGTGTTCAAAAAGCGGTACCAACTTTGAGCAACACAATTATTAGACATTCCAACAGGAATTAAGTCTTCGTCTCCTACAATAATTGTGTTAAAATCATGCTAGTTTAATTTAAAAAGTGAATGTACCAATTTTTAGTTCGGGAAAAGATGGTCCATACATAAAAGCAAGTACACGTGAAGTTAACACCAAGTTAACTCGATTCCACTGTTCTATCAGCGCTATGCGATGACGCCAATTCATGCAGCATTCGCGTAACGTTTTCCATAATGGTGGTGATGGAAAACAGCGTGCACATGCAATTAACCATACTTCAAATAAAACACTTAATACTCTTTCACATAATTGATCTGCCACGTCATCTTTTACAGACGGAGGTGCAAGTAGAGTATCGTTGATGCACAGTAGAAAAAGCAACAAAGATTCCCAAGTTTCTCTCTCCAATATTTTCGATTCATGAGCTACTTGTTGTAATGTCCTTAACACACGATGACATAATACTGCTTGCCTATTTATTGTGTCTTGACCTATATTATATAAAATTATTAGTATCGTACAAGTTGTAGATTTGAGTATTAGGTACTTGTGCAAGGTAAACTAAATTGAAATCCTACCTAAATCCTGATATATAAAAGCCCAGTCTTGAAATATTAAACACGTCATTTATAAAATTAAAAAGGAAAGTTTCAATAATTATTAACTCACCTTCGCCTTCTCTTGGTATGAATAAATGGTGGCAATGTGAAATAATTTTTCTTGCATACATATTAGGTTCATTGCATACTGGGAGTGGTACACACACTTTACAAGTAGACAGGAGCGAAGATAGCCATTCACAGTAAACATTAACGCAATCCTTTATGACATCGTGTTCCGTTAAAGGAAGAGATAATCCAAAACAGATCACTTCCATACACCATTGAACCTGCATATTTACATTTATTAATAAGCCAGCATAACAATTTAACAAACATTTACCTCTTTGTCGGTCTTAAGAGGACTAGGTTCTGCAGCTTGTGTGATTCCTAAATTACCTGCTAGTTGCTTCACTACGCTAAGTGTCACCTCACGGCCAATACTAATTCCAAACTTCTTTAAAACGCTTTCTCCGTTTACACCACAGCACTGAACGATGGGACTTAAAGAAGTCCATTCCGAATACATTCCCTTACTGTCGGTATTTTCCTTTTAATAGCAGTACAAGCATAAGTTACATAAAATAAATCCGTAGTCATAAAATCAAATACCTTAAAGTTAACACGATTAAATAAGCCCAAATTCATGGAAAAGCTGGCTGATTTTTATTTAAATCAAAATTGCAATAACTTCTTTATTGTTTTATTAACATTTTATTTATCATTTCAAATCATTTGACAGGTAACATTTTGAAGTTGACACACACAGAATTCAAAACAGATGACAATTTACACAGTGACCCCTAAACAATCGTCCACGTAAAAGATTACGAGAAATGTATTTGTACTTTTTTGTTAACAAATAACTTATACACGGGAGTTTCATTAAAATACCAAGTCCATTTTACTTACCCAAAAAAATATAATTTTATTAGTTATGTTAATTTATTATGGACAAAAATTGTAGGTATTTATTGGCTATGTTTTAGGCATCTTTATTTAACTGTAATAAAAAAATTAATGAAATGCATTGCTCCGTCTGTATAACCAGAAAAATAAAACTGTTTGATGGCCTTCTATAGTCCATTCGTTTTAAGATTAGTCTTGAATTCGGAACTAAAAATATTAACCTTGAAATGTGATTGGTTGATATTCAAAAATGAATTTGCAAGTTTACACTACCACAATTGTTTGAGATTTGACGTTTATAAATATTTTTTCGTAAAATTTTGTAACGAATCTTTAATATTGCTAGCGGATATATTGCTGTTTGAACCAAGAATACGTAAAAAATAAATTGTTATTCTAATAACACTTTGGTTTTGTTAAAAACCACATTTGTGTATTCTAACCTTAATTTTTTTTAGAAATTTATTTTTTTTTTAATTAAATTATGGATCAACCAGGAACTAGTAATCAGGAATTTTATAATTTTGAAGAAGCATTTTTCACCGTCGAAAGTCAAGAATCAAATCAAACCGAATCGAGTTGTTCAAATGAAGCCAACGATAATTGAAGTTTTCGGGATGTCATTAAAAATCATCACGGTAAAATTATACATAGTGGACAGAAGATAATGATGTATAACATTTATATAAAGTATCATAATGCAGGACACGTCAAAACACATAGTGTAACTTCAGCTGCTAACGATCTAGGAATTTCAGTTCAGTCAATGTGGAACACTGTTATTGAGATGGAGAAAAGGGGCACATTGTCATCACCAACAAAAAAAAGAGAACGCAAGAGCACTTATGACAAATTAAACGATTTTCAGAAGTCAACATTACGTAGAATAGTTTATCAATTTTTTCTTGCGAATGATGTACTTACCGTTGATAAAATTCTTGATGTAAGTATTTCTTTAGTGTAGTACTTTATAATTTCTTAAGCAAATATTAATTTTATTTATTAGAAAGTGCAAAATAATGAGGTGCTTCCTATGATCCAACGAACCACGTTATACAAGACACTGGCATCATTAAATTTTGTTTGGGAAAAGAGATCACGAAACCATTTATTAGTAGAGAAAGCGGAACTGATCATATGGCGACGTGAGTATTTAAACAGTGTTAGAAATTTTAGAATACAAGGGCGTCCAATATATTATCTTGATGAAACTTGGGTAAATGCTGGTCACACTACGGCTAAAGTATGGAAAGACAAATCTGTAACAAGTGCAGCTGAAGCTTTCAACAAAGGTCTCTCGGTAATAGTATACACTAATTTATATAATTATCAATTACTAAATTATAAATATATTTTAGACAGGATTACAAAACCCCTCAGGTAAAGGTAAGCGATTGATTATTCTTCATATAGGAAACGAGGCAGGATTTGTAGAAAATGGATTATTATGTTTTGAATCGAAAAAAACTAACGACTATCATGAAGAGATGAATTCAACTGTATTTGAAGAATGGATGGTGAGAATTTTGCCCCTTTTAGAAGCTAATTCTGTTATAGTAATGGACAATGCTTCATATCATTCGAGAAGAAAAGATAAAAGACCACTTAAAAGTTGGACCAAGTCGCAAATGATGGAATGGCTTGATGCACAAGGAATTCCAGCAGAACGGACAGAATTAAATGTAGAACTTTTATCTTAATAATAAATTTGGTAATACAAATTTGATCATCATCATCTTCATTATCGTTTGCACGTTTTAGACTGTGTTTACATCAATAAAATTATAAATCTTTCAACAATTTATTATTAAGTATTGATATAAACATAACAAACACAGTATTCAAATATACCTAGTTATTGGAATGGGGATCATTCAACTTAATCGGTGGGAAACGGAAAGTTTTTTAATAATGTTGATTATATGAACTTTAATTTATTGTTTTTAAGGGAAATAGTACAGTCAAAGAATCAGACTATGGATGATAACGTCGTATAGAAGAAATGCAATTAGAATTTCAAGTAAACACAGGTTTTTCTTCTGATGAACTTTTCTAATTTTCTTATGTAATATGTAAAAAGGTTATAAGCAATCTTGCTTACTTTTATGATGGAAAGTTGTATGTAATAATGAAGATGTAATTAAATAATTCCTAAATAATGTTTTGTTCATTGAAATTATTATATCAAGTTAATATTTAACGTATTAAACCCTTTTGTAGGTATGCATGAAAATAAACTCTTGTCGGTATGCAACCAAGCATACTGAAATCACGAACTGCAATTAAACTTATAAATTTTTCTATGTAAACCCGGCTTGGGTAGAAAGCGACATCTAAGACTAATCTTAACCCGAATCGACTATAGCACAAAGTTCTAGTGTCACCTTAGATAAGATAACACCTCGCCACCACTGACAAGTATATATATGTAGCTATGTAGTTACGACCACAGAACATATATTTAGGTTACGACAACAAACTGTGGTGACTACTACGTGCATGTATTTTACTGCATTTTTTTATGTTTTGTGATTGTCAGCTTAAAATTTTTCGTATTTATTATTGAAATTTATTGTGTTACGTAATGGATTTGAATAATTCAAATCGTGTTTTGTTTAATAGAAAAGGCATAGAACATAACCTAGATGTATTTGTAGGAGATTTAACAAATTCAGATTTTGCAAATCGTTTGGAAGCTTTTAATTCAAAAGTTAAAAATGAATGTAACGAAGATTTTAACGATTTGCTGCTATGGCTCCAGAAAGATTTTATTCCCAATGTAATGTATAAGACTAGTTTGCATTCCTTGCCAGATATAAAAAGCAATCAAGTTACTTTGAAGCAAGTTATAAAACAACTTAAAAATTTAAATAAATTTTTTAATCTATACAAAAATTCTAATACCAGTAAGAAGAAGAAACAACGACAGCTTACTTCGAATCAAGACTTTGATCGATACATTTTTGAGACGAGTAACTATAAAAGATTATTAGATGTTGCAAGTGAAAACAATACGGCTTTAAATATTACCGTAAATGGCGAAGACAGTGCAACGGCAAGTATGATTGAAAACGGTACAGTCAACGAAGCATGCGGTACTTATAATAGAATCCCTGTTCCTGTTGAGCTAGTAGTAGAACCTCAACCTTCTACGAGTGCAGATTATACAATATCGGAAATGTCAAATTTAAAAAGACAATCACAGAAAGTGTGTTGTATCAAAGCACAAGAAAGAGCAAATTTTAAATTTAATTTTCAAGTTGATTATATTGATTCTTACAATCCTGCGATAGAAAAACTTATTTACTGCCCTACAACTCGTTTTGATAAATTGAATAATAAAGGTTTGCCTTGCATACAGTTTAAATATCCTGCTCAATTTATCTGTTTGATTTGTCACTGTAGTGGACCTCTAAACCACCGTAATGGTATGATCAAGGATCATGTTTTTGGATCCAAACATGTGAGTAAAAAAGGTGACACAGAAAGCGAACTCAATTATTATCATTTAAATTGGAAACGTCTGGAAAGAAATTACCAATCTCATCAAACATTTTTTTATCCGGCTGGAGATGTGCAAACGAGATGTAGATTGTGCCGTACATTAGTTTCTTATGATTCTCTGAAAAGTCATATCGATGACAACGTTCATAAAACAGAGTTTAACAAAAAGTATAATAATAATAAACAACTAAAAGAGCCGCTAGTGATTTTACAAAAAATGGTATATTGTACCAACAACATTGAGTTACAGGAATTAGAAAAGAGTTTTGAGCAGTTAAATAAGCAAAACGATGAAGCAAATCCTGGAAATTTAAAATCTAAACACAAATTAATTGTATCAGTTGCAAATCCTAAGGGTCAGAAACTTGCGGATATTTTAGAACATCGTTTCTATTCTCATATGCAGTTTATTGTAATCGATCCTATCCTCAATATGTCGATGTGTAAATGCTGCAATATAAAATTAAGAAACACTATTTCTTCTCATCGAGATCATTTTCATTCACGAGTACATCAGGTGCATGCACCTTCGCTAGAAATTAACTCATATTATTGTGAAGTCTGTACTTTATTATTTAAAGATAACGTCAATTGGATGAATCATTTAAGGAATGACGCTCACTTTAAAAGGTAATTTAATATGAAATACGAGTTCTTTTTATTTTGATAAATAATCTCTGTAAATGAATTTTTTAGATGTAGCGATTTGCCATTAGAACGTCGAGGAACTTTAAAAGAATATCAATGTTTAAAATGTAACCAAGTTTTGTTTGGTGATAATATATTTATGGAAAGTCATACAGATTTATCAAATTTTCGCACAAATATTGCAGAAATAAAATTAAATCAACATGTTCGAGATTTATTTAAATCTTCTGGACATTTAAAAGATATGGCAAATAGACTCGTTTTAGAAGCTAACGAAGTTGTAATAAATAGCGCAGCAACAAATTTGTGCATTAAAGACCTTGAAAATGTTTTAAAAAGCATGTCTGACGAATGTAAAGCATATTCCTTTGGATCTCGGGTATCTGGGTTAGGAAACAAGGTAAACACCTCTTATAATTTTTTTTTTTTATATAAATTTAATTCATTTGAAATTTTTAAATACTTGCAGCTTTTTAGAATAAACCAAAAAATGCATAAACACTTTTTAGAACTAAAATGTTTAAGTTAACACAATATAAATACACTGTATGTATATTATCGCAAACGTTTTCACCATATTATGGCAACTTCAACTTTCAATTAGAAAGAGAAACGAGAAAATTTACGTATTTATCGACCAAATTGCAAGAGAAAAGTGAGAGGGTAGGAGGGGGGTATTTTTAAAAAAATTGTATATTTTTGTGTGAATTTACTAGAGGGTAGGGATATATTTAATATAAAAGAGAAATAATGTAAGTTGATGTGAGGGTAAGTTAGAAGGGGGGGGGGGGTTAAGTTAACTTAACAAATTTATTAATAACGCGAAATCTAAATCAGGGGTTTATGAGTTTACTTGTGAATGCTCTCAAAAATACATTGGTCATACCGGTAGATCTTTCAAAATATGACAATACATTAAAAAGAGTTGGGGATAGTATGCACCCTTGTCGTACTCCTCTCTTTATTTTAATTTTTGTGGATGTCTCGGTTTCAATTCGGGTGTTAGCTTTCTGATTGTAATAGAGGGTTTCAATAATCCGTATATCTCTGTAGTCGAGCTTTTTTTTCTTTGAGAAAAAAGTTGAAGATTTGTTAAACATTTCTGGCATTTAAACTTTTCAAGGCATGTTTTTGATAAATAATCAGAAAAATATGTTACAGCAGTATCTTCTAAAGTGGATAACGTAGTCTCATTTTCATGATTGAAAATAAATCTACGTTGTTGGTGTCTTCATCAACTGCTAGTTCTTCTAATTCCATTTGTTCTTCTATTAACGATGCTTCATTAGGTAACCGAGAGAACGAAGTGGTATTGCTCACATTCAGTATTTGGTGTGGTCCCATCCATTCAGGTATTGAATCCGTATTAAATAAATCAAAATCTTCATTTTCTTTGCAGTTTGAACTTTTTGGGGGTTTTATGAGATTTACAACTGTCGAAGATTTGAAAGCTGCTTTCAAAATTTTTGATGTTGGATTACGGTTGTAACCTCTCCTTTGCCTAAATATTGAAAATAGATTTTCCAACGGATCTTGGTTTAATCTTCGTGCCAATAAAAAAGTACAGTTTTTAGATTTTATGTCTTCAAATAAGGCTTTAATAGATTTTATACTTAACAACTTTATTCCATCAAAACATGGAGGTCTTGTAACTTTATGTGAAGAATCGACTTTTACCAATTCTTCAACTATTTCATAACCACGCTGAATAGCTTCGAAAACTTGCGTATTGTGATCGGATAGTGCACGCCCCATGATTTCTTAGAGTATAAATTACTGCTGTTGGGAGCATCAAAGAGGTCATTTATTACCTCAATAAAATCTGCGGTATATTTGGAATTGGTTTCAATTTCTCCAGTTTTGATGCAATTTCGAATAGTAGCTGAAACACTCTTTCTAAACATTTGTGTGGCTAACCCGACACTCATTTTTTGAGACGGATTAGGATGCAAATGTCGTTCTGTTAGCTTCAATAACGCCTTCCCTGTTGTACTACTCTTATCGATTTCGAAAGCTTGTCTAATGTATTTCAGTTCAATCAGTTGATTATTTAATAAATACATCCTATTCAACCATTTGTTTTGAAAGCTTTTTATTAGATGTGGAACGTCAAAAATGCAGAAATTTAAATACTCGTTGATTCGTAGTTGACTGGTCACAGGTAATGGCTTTTGGCCTCAATCCAACATTGACAAGAAGAGATAAGTACCTTGTAATAATGTTTTTAAGTATTTCGGCTTTAACATTATTTTTATCAAAAAAAAAATGCTATTGGAATTCTCCAATCTGAGAAAATGCCTCGGACAAAAAGAACTAAGACTTGAGTCGCTGGTTCAGGTCGTCTTCCGAATTCTCCTAAATCCTCGAATCCTTCAATGATATCATTGTTTTTACAATACTTGATTGCCTTCTTAATGCTCATTTCATCAAAAAGAAGAACGCAGGACTTTTCCAAATTTGTGATGGTTTTAACTTTGATAGCCATTCGGCCAAACAACTGTGAAATGAAACCTGGTTCGCAATTAAATTCACTAAGAAATTTTTTGATAGTAGTTGGTGAAGGCAGAACTACCCCATGCTTTCGTAAAAATTTATAAGCACTTGGTGACTAGTGATAATATAGTGGATGGCAACAGTTTTCTCGTCTTTTTGAAACTTTGTATATTCTTTGTGAAAAAGTTGCATTTTCACTAGTCCTCTAGCAAACAGTGGCAAAGAGTTGATATCTGCTGGTAATTTAGCCTTCTGTTTCTGCTTTTTTACTTTGTTTCTTGTTTTTTTAACTTTTTTTTGAGAGATTCAACTGTAACCTTCAGTTTTTTCGCATTTTCTCGAGTATCGCAATCAAACGGTTTTCTTCTGGCGAAGGCAGACTCAAATTTACGACAGATAACTAACTGCTCACTTCCTCGATTATATTGCTGATAGACGTTGATTTGTTCTTGTTGGGAGTAAGAAAAACAACTTCGTCATGAAGTAAAACGGGATCAGTAGTATTTGCCAACTTTTTGCTCCCATAACAGTTTCTGCTATATACACTTTCTTGGTAAAATTTTACGGGCGTTTCTGAGATGTTTCTAAATAAAACAAACTAAAATGATTTACGGTGGTTCACACCAGTGGCGTACCTAGAGCTTTTGCCGCCTGGGGCGGTCTTAAAATTTGCCGATCCCTACTCCCTCCCATAAATATTATTAAAAAAATTAAAAGTTAAAATTTAATAAAAATAAAAAAATTTTATATATTTATTTTTCTTGCCTTATTTGCAAAGTCTTGAATGATATCGTCAAAATTTATAACATCCGTTAGTTGTTTTTCTATATAAAGTATCGCTAGATTTCGCAATCTTGAATCACTCATTGTGGAACGAAGATAATTTTTAATTAATTTTAATTTGGAAAAGCTCCGTTCACAACTAGCGACACTGATGGTTATTGTTAAAAAAATTCTTAACACTATTACTATGTTGGGAACAGAGTTTTCTAATCTATACTTTTGAATAAACATTAATAGTTCAAAAGGCCTTTTCTCGTTTTCCCAAATTTTGCTTCTTGTAGAGCAGGTACAGACATAAAATTCTGAAACATTTTTCTTTCAATATAGAACTGTTCTTCGATTCTGTTGATTTACAACATTTTTATATTATTTAATAAAAATATTGTTTATAAAAACATGTTTGTACAAAAAGAATTAAAATGCCGCCCGGGGCGGTCCGCTACCGCCCCCCCCCCGCGGGCTAGGTTACGCTAGTGATTCGCACCTCTTATAGTTAAAATTTAAGCTTCCTTTAAATCTTATTTTAACCAATGGGCAAACGGAAAATGTGGCATTTATTAATTGAAGGAATTTGTAATTCTTAAAATTACATGAATTTTTTTATTTATAGGATAGTGATTTGGATGTCTATGTCGACATAGGTAATATGTATTTTGGATATGAAAATCAAGATTGTCAAACGCAAGGAAAATTAATTTCATGTGCTGCAAACATATTGCGGAAGCATAAATCTAATTTTTCTTCTATAAGTACAATACCTTCTGCTAGGACACCTATAGTTCAGGTAATTCACAATGCAACAGGCATCGATTGTGACTTATCGTTTAGGCATGGATTAAGTGTCGAAAATACAAAATTTATAAGGTAATAAAAGAAAAAATATGAATAAGTCCTAAACTTTTTTATTAAACTGTTTTAGATTTTGTATTAAACTCCAGCCTGTTACACAACCTATGATTTTAATACTGAAATATTGGTTACACTATTGTGATATATCTGAGAGTATTTCAACTTATGCGTTAGCCATGATGGTTATTTTTTATTTACAAACTCGTAACTTTTTGTTAGCAATTCAGGACTTAAACAAAATAAGTAACGCCAATATTTTAGTCATAGATGGTAAGTAATTTTGTTATTTGCAGTTACTGATTTTATTATGGATGAACTTGGGAAAAATTATTTTTTTGAAAATTTAATAATAGGCGTAAATTAAAACTTATTATGTTTAGGGTGGAGTATAATGGATTTTTCTGAAATAACCGAGGAAGTACGTAAACAAACAAAACTATATGGTGGTGATCTTAAAACAATATTTATAGACTTTTTTACTTATTATCATAAGTTTAATTTTCAAAGTGATGTAAGTAAAATTACATTTAGTTTACTTGTAAATTTAGTAATCATTTTAGGTGGTATGTCCATTATTGGGGTATCCAATAAAGAAAGCCTTATTTACAAATAAAGGAGAAAAATTGCCAATAGAAATGTTTGATTATAAAAAAAAATTGGATATGCCTAATGGTGAATGTTTAAAATCGGTAAAACCAATGTGCGTACAAGATCCATTCGATTTAAGTCACAATCTTACTAAAGCCAGTTCCTTACTGTGCACCGAAAAATTCAAAATTTATTGTGGTTTGATGTGTTCTTATATAAGAACTAATTGCATATAAATTTGATCTGTTTAATGTTTTATGCATTTTAAATTGTACACCTACTGTTTGCTTACTTTTTAAGGAAAAATTTGTACAGACTTGATGGCATTTGCTATTTTTTAATTAAAATTTTTATAACATTACTTTTATTTTTGTACTGTTTATCTGTTTGGTTGCTTAGCGTTTCCAGCCTCCGCTCCGACCTCTGTTAAAATGTCATTTGGTCGCAGGAATGCAAAGATACCAAATGATGATATGCATCTCCTTGTAAATAAGAAGTTACTTATAGTCGATGAGTTTGATGATCCAACTTTGTCATGTTTGCATCTTCCTTAAGATTTGTGTAGAGCAACTGGTATTTTTGGATAACCTTAGACCCCAACTTACAAGTAGTCCCATTTTTTAACAATGTAAAAATTTTCTATGTGGAATTGGATAAAATCGTATTACGTAACTTATAGCAAAGGGTTGTTGTACCCTTGACTTCTTGCACTCACCTTAAGCCTTAAATTTGTCTACTCATTCCGTAATCTGTTTAATTTCTCACTTATTTTGTTTAAACTACTATTCTATAGATGTATTGTTTATTGTTGTAAATCAATTTTTGATGAACGAGCAAAAAAGGTTTTTTCTTTGCTTGTCAAATTTTAATTTAATTTGTTTTATTTTATAGATTAGAGTTACTATAGCAGCAAGAAATTAAAATAAAAACATTCAAATTTGAATTTGATGTAAAATGCCAAAATCAAAAGGTTCATCTGTAAGTAACTTTTTAATTTATGTGCTAAATAGTTATTAAGGAACTTACAGCGTTCTAAATCAAAAGTAAATGTTCAACCACCGGTACCCGAAATTCCACCAGAACCTGAAGAACCCCCGGACATAAAACATATACGAGTTACTGTACAAGGCTACAAAAATATAGTAATGCTACATTTAATTTTTTATCGTTAAAGAAAATTGAAAACAATTTTACAGGTCCCTTTATTTTTGGTTTCTGAATTGGAAGTAAAAGTTACATACCTGGGAAAAGATTTAGGTGTTTCAGCAAAAACTCAAATAATAGATGATGATTACATTACTGCTCAGCAGGAAGGCCATGAATTTGTTGTTGAATGTGACATCAATTCGCCTGTAGACTTGGATCTGTTAATTTCAAATCCAGTATTATGTAAGAATTTGCCAATTTAAAATTTTGTTTATCTAAATTGAATTTTAGTGTTTGTTACTGAAATACCTGGAAGTATTAGTGAAGAACTTTTACTACAACTTCAAGCACAGGTCAAACCAACACCCGAAGTGATAAATTTATCTGCCGATAGTGAAGCTGATCTGGCAGATGCTTTTTTGTCAAAACCAGTCGATAGAAATGCGTTTATCAGTTCTCCAACTTCTACAAGTGTTAGAAAAAAAGCTAGCAAATCTGCTTCTAAATCTAAAAGTGATACTAAATCTAAATCTAAAAGTGATACTAAATCTAAATCAAAAACTGATACTAAAAAAAAGAAATCGTCAGGAAAAGTCAGTCCATCACAAGAAAAACTTCCCGAAGAAGTTAAAATTCCTACTATACCAACTGCAATGGGAACTGCAATTTTAGATTTATCTCCCTTATTTTTAGGTAATTTTAATAATAATTTAAAACTTACTTTGTAGTGGTTGTAACAGGTTAAAAGTTAAACTTTTAATTAACTTTTTTTTAAGTAAACGAATTTTAATTTATTAATTATATTGCAGGTGAAAATGAAATCGTCGAAAGTTTACCAATAATTCAAGCCGAGAAATTTTATGATGACCGAATTATTCCAAATAAAATTATGCCACGAGTGGTGGTTGAAGTAACTGTCGATGAAATTGAATTTCTTCCACAAGATCAAAACGCTAATGTGGTCAATATTACTGTAGAATCTATATACAATGTACCACAGTTAATGCAATCGGAAATGAAATATTCCATATCTACTATTTTACCAACGCCATTTGCTGTAAGTTAATTTATATTAAAACTCAAGATTTTATCTATTTTTTGGCTCAAACCGATGGGGATTAATTGTAACAAGACTGCAAATCTTTTTTTATTTTGGCTGTGGATTCGACACGACTAGGATTTGAACAGCGTTTTCTCACTTCCTAGTTGATCGATGCTTATAAAAAAATGTAGATTTTGTTAATTTAGTAATGACTAAATTTTATTTGTAATTTTTATTCAGAAATGGAAACCTTTCGTGCTAAAAGGGGCGAAGTTTACTGAAGTGACCGAATCAGATAATATGAAAAAATGGCCCGATATGCTTGGTGAATTTGGAATTACTACTAAATACAGGTAAAAATAATTTATAACACAATTTATTGCTTATTTTCAACTGTGTTTTTTGAATATATAGACTGGATCATTGCATCGAGACAATTAAAAATAAAACGGAGGAAAACCTCTCTGTGATAACCACTTATTCACCTAGAATCGAATGGAATTTACTGAAAAGATTATATTTAAAAGGAGATTCCATGAGAGAATTTCTCAAAAAATTGAAAAAATACAGATGCTTACCTCTTGAATTATACGTTACAAAAGTAAACAGCTTCAATTTAAATTATCACTTGCAGGGGATTCATTATATCTATTATAAATTTGTTATAAAATTAAATTTCAGTTTAAATTTTTTTGTTAAAAGGGGATAAACAATTAGCAGTTTCTATACTTAAAAAAAAATACAACCGAATTTTGAAGTCGGTTAAAAATAATTTGGACTTGGAAAGAAAGTAACCTTACTTCAATAAAATTAACAAGTCAAACGAAAAAAATAGATAAAAATAATCTAGTACCAGTCCGCCTCTGATATCATGTGTAAAATGTATTATATTATTAGGATTGTCCCGAAACTACTTCACCAGAAAGTAAACCATCAGCTAAGGCCAAGAAATCTAAAAGTAAAACATCGCAAGCATCCGAGAAAAAACCTGAGAATTATTTCCACCTCATGACTTCAATTGATGTATCGACTTTGCTGTATCCTGGTGGTAAATACATGCACTTAATACTACTTGTAGTTTAATAAATTGGCAAATATGTTCTTAGTAAAAAAATGTCGAATGGTTTGTCCTTTTAATACTTTCCAAGAAAAGGAAATTCTCGAATTAGCCGGCTTAGAAAATTCATATTTTGTTCCAAGAGCACCGTACGTTCCGCCGGTAGTATCACCTGGTAAAAAAGGGTCTGCTAAAACACCTAAATCGAAAGGGTCAAAAAGTTCTAAAGGGAGTTCTAAAGGTAAAGGGAGTTCTAAGGGTAAAGGAAAGGGAAAAGGAGGAAAGGTGGAAGCTAATAAAAACAATTTAAATAATGTAATTATTTGAACAAAATAATATAATTTTCGTGTACTAATTAAGTTTTCTTAATTAAGTTACTACCACCACCACCTTCACCTCCACTTGAACCAAGCCTACCCGTGTACGACGATTTAGGTTGTAGAATGTTTGTTGTGATCGAGGTAGAACTAAATCTTCCATTACAACCCAAGCGTCCTATAGAAGATTTATCAAATGAGTATCTAAGTTTTATTGCTAATCGTACATTATCAAATAAACATTTTATTTTAGTTTGTCCAAGTTGCTTCCGACAAAACCACCAATGTCAAAAGTTGCCGTTTCTTCTAGCTTGGCTAATTTATACTTTAAAGATGTTATAAAGCAACTAACTGAGGATCTTGTTCATCAGCACGAACATTTCATTAAAGAAAAGCAGCAGTGTAAATGTAAATAAATGTTTTATATTACATCAAAGATTTCCAAAATATCACATTTTGTAGGTGACGGACGTGGAAGAAATTCACAAGATGCTTTCATAATTTATTTACAAAGAAGTGGAGTATACCCGACATATTTGATGTCGATAACCAAAGCAGCTTCAATTATTGTAAACGATCAATTTTCTTATTCAGGAGAAAGTAATCGCAATTCCAAACAATATCAGGTATCTTTGCTAATTAAAAAAAAAAATGTATATGAATTTAGTCGTATAGAACTTTATAGCTGAAATTTATTGTTCGCTAATTAAAGAAATGAATGTTATAATTAACGAATTGACAAGTTCGGGAGTGGAATCGGCACCTTCGAGTCCATTAATGAATCTTGATTCAATGTTGCTGTACGCTCGTGAAGCTTCTGAGATTGGAGCCATTTTGTTGGCCGATCGATATCATCTTGAGGTAAGATTGAGTTATTTTCTTGAAGAATAATTTTTACGTTAAAACAAACCTAGCGTATAAGTGTAAAGGAAAAGAATGAAAATTGTTGGTTTGATTATGCCATATTTCAACTGGAAATAGGAAATCAAGTAAAAGCTTTGGAATGTATAAAAGAAAGTTTATCGATAAATAATAAACATCAGTACAGGTTATTTTGTAAATCTATACTTAAACATTTTGTATAAGTTTTGTTTTAGTCTTTTACTATGTGGGATATTATTAACTGAAAGTAAATCTTACGAAGAAGCCGAAACTTGCTTCTTAAGTGCAATGTTTCAAAATCAAACCTGCGTGGAAGGTACAAGTATTAATTAAAAAGTATTTTTCTACTAATAGTTACAATTCTAGGCTGGGGTGCTATGAATCTGTTTTATACTGAAATCGGTAATACGGAAGGTGCGGATTTGTGCTTAGAAATGGCAAACAAATATTTAAATTACCAAAATGAAGATGTAAATTATTTCAACACAGTGGACGATTTAGCTTGGACTACAGAAATTTGTCCAAACACAATTTTTTTTAAAACTGCGATGCTGTTAATTAAAATGCGCGCGTTAAATGTATTTTTACTGATTTTTCTCTCTGTTTTATAATAACTGCTTTTTTTAGTTTGCAGATAAAGCGTTATCTTACGAAATGCAAAAAGATCTTGGAATAAGTTGTTACTACTTGTCAGTTATCCTATATTATCGACAAAATTATCAGAAAGCACTAGATCGTCTTAAAGAAGCAGAAGAATTACATGGATCGGTATACTATTTTTGAAATTAGATGTTTTTAAATAATCATGTCTTTGCTATTAGGATCACGGCGTTGGTTCGTTAATGGGCCACTGTTATTTACAGATGGGCGATTTAGAAAATGCTCGAATACAATACATGCGAATTATAGAATCTTATAATAGACCGGACGATATGCATATACTATACGTATACTTAGCATTACTTTTAGAAAAGTTGAACGACAAACAATTTGCAAGAAAAATATTACTTTTGACTTGTAAATATAGCCCTACTCCTTATACATGGTTATCGACGGGTTTATTGTATTACAGTCAAAGAGATTTATTAAGCGCCGAACAATGTCTTACGCAAGCTAATATATGTGATAATAGGTTACCAGAAATATGGGGTTATTTAACATTGATTAATTTAGAATTACATCGGCATTGTGAAGCTGAGCTTTGTTACAGACAAGCAAAAAAGGTGATTATTTCTAATATTTAATATTTTGATTTAATTTGCTCTTTTCAGCACGATATGAATAATAGGGAGCTTGAAAAGAGAATAGACGAATTATTCAAATCGAACAAGAAATAATACAATAGCTTATAAATCTTCATAATTCATTTTGTGTTAAGTTTTAAAAAAAATGATTTTTGCAAGTTAATTTGTTAAACTTACAGACAAAATAATAAACATGATGTCATGATTAAGTTATTTTTAAAAATTACTCAATTTAATTATGTACGTAAACACTTAACATTTTGATCAAGATAACTTCAAAAGTATATTGTACATCAAGGGAGTAAAGGTGGAAAGGTTGCCTCTGTGGAAAAAACTAACTTTGACTTTTGAGTTACATAATGCTTTTTTTTGCATTTCTGATTGCGAAATTTAAAATAAAAGCTGTACATGCCTAAAGAAATGGTGCTAAATCGATAAAGCTCTAGGACTTCACAACCTTTAACCCCCTTAACCCATGAGCTCACAGATGGAAGATCTCATTGTGATTTATAATATTTAAAATATACCTTCATTTTTACAAGGTTCTAATTAAGAGACCAAAGGCAAAATAGTTATTTTAGTAAAAAATTTAGTAAATGCTGGTTTTGCCTATTCACTAAAACGACAATCCTGTAGATAGTTTTTTTAATATACCAAAAATTGAAATAAATAAATTAGTTATTTTCAGTTAGATTTTCTATTATTTTGTAAAATGTGATGTAGATTGGTTAATTTTATAAAATGTCGTGACAAGCTTACTACACGGGCATGGTGTAGAATATTTTAGAATACAATCAAAGAACCTTAGCATATCGAATTACTAAAGATTTAGTTGACGGTTGATTTCACGATACATTATTTTTACTGTAAAATATTTTGAGCAACCGAAATGATCCAACAAATCAATTCTTATTAATTTGACTTATTAGGTAGGTTCTTCGATTGTACGCTAGAAAAGTATTTTGAAATTTTTTGTTTTCGTGCCTTAATTTTGTCCAAAATTATAATTCTTGGGGAATTTTTACTATAGGATTTTTGACTAGCTCATGGTCGTCACTTGCGTCATTATTTTCACAAGGAGCATTTTCCACTCTTGTCGCATTGTCTTCAGAAGCTTGCTCGACTGTAGAAACAAGTGATTCTTCATCTGGTTTTTTATCTTTCTTTTGTTTGTAGTTTTTCTTATAATTACTTCTTTGTTTTGTATCTGTTCCTTTACTGAAGTCTTTCTTATTGTCCGATTTCTTTTCTCGAAAAGATCCACGATCTTGCATTTGCTTGTTATAATAATACTTTTGGGTCTCGCGAGGTAGTTCTTTAGTAAATTTAGTTTCATCACTTTTAGACAACTCGATTGTTTTACTTTCGTCTATAATACATTTTCGTTTGCCTGTTTCACCAGAGAATTCTACTTTTATATTATTTAATGGAAGCTGATCTAGAATTTCGTGTTTGGGCTTTTCTTTAGGTGAAGACGGGGGTTCCTTTTTGTTGATATATTTTTTATCTCTCCAATTTTTATTTCGCCTCTCATCTTGAGGGTTTTTATCTATTTCGGGTTTGTTCGGACAAGATAAATTAAAATGAACGTTACCACCCTATATAACAAAAAAAAGTCATTTATAGTATTTTTAATTCACTTTTTATTACTTGCCTTTTTTGGTAAAACGTTTTCTTCGGTCTGTTTTTTGGGAAAAAATTTTTTTGGCGACGTTTTTACAGATTTATCAAAATCGTCCCCTCTCATTGGATCCTTCAAAAAATTGTAGGTAGGATCCGGGGGTGGTAAATTCTTAGATACACCTTAAAAGAAAAGTGTATACATAAAACTGTAGCAAAAATGTAAAAAATCAACCATTTTCATTATTTAATTTTTCTTGCCTTATTCGGTTCAACTTTTCGCGCAAATCTTCAACTCGCGGTTCTCTCTTATTCAAACTCTTTGGCCGGAATTGCCGCTGCATTTTTATCTGTAATAATTCAATTAAGTTATTATAATGAGATTCCGCGTTCTTCTCTCACGCAAATTACGAATCACAATAAATAAGTTATAAAAATAAATAATACGTATGTATGCACTTATTTAAAAAATAAAAATAGACGTATATACAAACGTTCATAAAAACATTTGGCAAGCATTGATTTTGTGAATTTTTTAAAATAGGATAAATAATAAATATTTACCAGTTTAAATAATTAAAATTGGTTTAATTTAATTATTGCAGTAAAACATTTTGCTTAAAAGTACATTCACAACTGAGTATCACGCCCCGTTGCCATTATTTAAATATTTGTGTAGGTTAGGTACTTCCCCCACCTGCATCAGGATGCAATTAAATATACAATTAGAAAGAAAGAGAAAATAAATGCACGGTAAGATAGAGGTAAGTAATTTTTTAATTCACAAAATATTTTATTAGTTTATTTAAAAACAAAATTTTTAATTTATTATTGCAGTTTTACTTACAAAAATAATCTTTCCTTATTTACTTAATTATTATGCAATCAAAGTGTAGTCGGCTGACTTGTTAGATAACAAAATGGAAGTATGGCAACGCTGGAACAAATTAAATTTTAGTGAGACTGCGCAGTGTAGATTCTCGATGACATCAAGAAATTACATAGTAGATTACCCTAGTAATAGGACGTCCCGTAGTTTTGGTGATGGCGGGTGTGGATGTTAGTGATAAATTTGTTTCTAATTAGTTTGCGGTGTATTTTTAGTGTTAATAGACTTAGTTAGTGCGTTGATTACATATAAAAAGGACGTCTTATCAAGGTAAATTTTACTTCCATTTTATTTTGTTTCGTTTTTAAGCGAATATGGCTGACCGAAAAAAAAGGCGTAACCGCACCGATATTTAAAAAACAGAAGATGCGCCGCATTTCCGTTAGTTTTAAAATAGAATTAATCGGCATTTAAACGTAACAAACATAAAATCGTTGTTTATGAAATTGTAGTAGGAGTTTACCTACCCCAAATGTCAAAATTCAGCTGGGGGTGACTTTAAAGGAGTCGGTCACATTAGCGATGAATTAAAACGTGCGTAATACAGGATGTTACGATATTTAAGATGCAAATTTAATCGAAAAATTCTTTTTGGTGTTATAGTATTTAATGGTAGGCGACAAATAAATTAATCGAGCATGTTTTATTCTATAAATAATAGTGATGTTCTCGTGACTCATTGTTTTTATACCACGGTGGGGGTAAATGTCCTACCATTATTATATAACAAATGCATAACGGTTTAAACAATTAAAACAAAATACCGTCAGGTACAAAACGAAAAACACCTGTAAGTAGTGACGTGTGCAGTTACACGGCAACAATTCATTTGCTGCAAAAAATAAATTAGTAGATCATTATTTTCTACAATCAATAATTAGCGAGAAGGTCGTACTGATAACTCTTGTACATATTTATCAATTAAATTGGTCAAAAGGTTAATGTATAACTTCATTTCTACGTAAGTTCCCTAGTAGCCAAGTTCAATTTTTAAGTACTCGCATAGTTATGTCATTTTATTGAAATTATGAATCATTTTTGAAAACAGAAAATCTATTCATTTATCGGTGATTAGCTCCAACTTTCAGTTTCTTTTAATTGATAACCTATGAACCTTTATATTATATCAAATAAACGAGCTGAGTAGTTTTCTTTTCAACTTATTTCATGTTTTTATATCTATCTAATTTTTGTTTCTCTTTTGAGAATTGATTTTATTTTAGCCATCGTAGGTTGCTTCGGCCAATAGAATAAAACTAAAAAATGCTGGATTTAAATTTTATTATAAAAACTCACTATTAGATAAGATAACTGGATTATGTTATAGATTTTCAATACAAGAGGATCAGTTCTTTTACCTGACCATGATTGTGTTATTAAAATTAAAATTTTTATTCAGACTTCTCAAGATATCTGACGTTCACAGATTACATAATCATTTTACAATAATAATTACTAAGCAGTGCTAGTTGAAATAAACTGTAATTTATGTCATATTTATTCCCATAGAAATTTACAGGTTGCTATTATAATGCTTACGCAAAAAATAAATAATTTTAATAAATGTTTACAGGAAGTATTGACAAAAACGGACTATGATCAAGCCTGTTTGGAATTTTCGGTACCGGTCCATTTGTACGAAGTAAAATCGGTACCGCACTGGTTCGGTGCGAATGTACTGACGATAAACACTGTAAAGTTAGAAAGCATAAATGTACGAAATCAAACAGTCTTCAACTCGATAGTATTAATAAATTTTAAGTTACCATGAAAACAATGATGGTTTAATTAGGTTAAGTTAACAAGCAGTGTGGTGTAAAGTTTAAATCGACAGACTACGAAGCAGGAAACTGCAGCTCAAAGCCTGGTTGCGCCGACTACGCAATGGCTGTGATCTAAAAACCCAAATTGGATCTATGGCTATGTATCAAGTAATGCTGGTACCATACAAGGTACTCACAGAATCGTTAGTTCCAAGTGTAAAACATGGTACATTAATGGCATATAAACAGATCTTCAAGAACAAACAAGGAGATGTTTGTTGGAAGCAGATTTTTATCTCAATCTTTCTCTTCTTTTTCTTCTATAAAGCTTGGTTGGAATATTAACAACAAGCAAACCTACGCCTTGATTATTATTTTCAGAATTTCTGTGAAAACGGTTGGTTTCTCAAAAAAATTATTTTACCAAAGTTGTAGCCCGTTAAATTCCCTATCCGGTTTGGGCGATCAGTTTTTTTCTAAAATGTTTCGTATAAAAGATACAGGGTTCGAAAGAAAATAATCAATAGATAAGTGGTTTAAGTAGTGTAACTCGATATTAATCATATCAAAATTTTTAGCATAAACCAAAAAATGCACAAAACACTTTTTCGAAACTAAAATGTTTAAGTTATCACAATATACATTTTAGTTTCGAAAAAGTGTTTTGTGCATTTTTTGGTTTATGCTAAAAATTTTGATATGATTCGAAAGAAAAGTAAAAACATAAAACCTGAATTTTTTTAACATTTTTCCTTTAATTTAATTTATAACTGGAAATCCGTTGATTCTAGACGATAAGAGGTTATAACCTAATTTGTAGATAAGCGAATGATCTTTAAAAAAGTTCTAATCCATTAAGCCTAAAAATTAATAATATCGGAGCTATGGCCGTTTGAAATCCGAAATTCAAAAAATTTCTTTAACCTTTACTTGCCACACTGGGGTGTAGAATACCCCAATTGTTTTTAATAAAAAAGAAAATTTATAATTTTTATTAGATATTTCAATTTATTAATAGTATTTAGTTTTATTTTCTTGGTATGAAACCAATATCACTACAAAAAATTAGCTCTTGAGAAGTAATAAAAATAAAATCTTCAATAGATTATTTGAAATAACAAGTTTTATCGGTGACCCCACTGTGTTAACTACGTCACTTCATAAAAGTGTGGCAAGTAGGGGTTAAAGGGAGGTCCTCAAGGGTTTGGACTTGGACAGAAATTTTATTTGAAAATTTGTCTTAGAAAAGTGTTTTTTATCACCACCTCAAAGGTTCTCCACGGTCACGAACACTCTGTATATATCACCAAAATTCTTATAGAATTTGAACGATCACATTAAAATAAAGCGGTTAAACTAAGGATCAATCTAAATTTTTTCTTTAATTTCGGAAATAATCGGTGGTAAAGTTTCAACTTTTCACATAAAAGCACAGTGCAGCAGTGCGTTTTAGTGAGCGGAGTCTGTTGCAGTTGCCTTCTAGGAATGCAACATTATCATTATTTATTTTAAATTAGATTTCGTTAATAATAAAATTATAGGCGTAAATTCGAGTTGGGACGGCTTCGATGATGTTTTTAATGAGTGTACCGGCTCAGAGATTCACTGTCTAATTACATACGTCATTTTCGAGTGCAATTTATGTCTAAAAATACTTGTCAAATGACCTATAAAATTTAATATTTATAATTTACGTCAAACTATCATAATTTTTTATTTTTATTTATAAATTTTTATTTCTAATTGACCTCCGACCTAAAAGGAAGGTACAAGTTTGACGTATATTTTTCCGTCTGTCTGTGTGATTTGAAAACTTTCCAACAATATGTCGGATTTTGATGCGGTATTTTTAAATGGATGGATGTTTCTAAACATTGTTTAAAAACGATGAATGAATGGATGGTTTTAACTATGCGCTGTCACGCTAACGTTACTGCTTTTGGCAATACGTTTAGAAGTCTTCATATCTTCAACAACTAAAGCATTTTTTAACATCGTCGTAATGAAATTTATTTTAAAAATACTTAATTTTGTAGGAAATTACATGTTCTTCAAAAAAGTCCACGACGCCCTATATTTATCTTTATTAGAATAGATACGGGAAGTATTCCAAGTCGCAAATTATGATTTTGAGTAGTTATAATTAATTGTTACAAATACAAATATGTATATTTATTAAAAAATTCATAAAATAAAAATTTAATCTCCCTCCGACTAAAATATTAAATATTGTGTGAATTTTTTTCTTTTTTATTAACCTGTCTATTTTCATACATATTTTGGTTACTGTCAGTTAAATCTCACTACGATTTGAACTTTTTCCTATACATTATAGGAAAACGGACAATTTTCTGAACATTAAAAAAAAATCGTTGGGTCATCCATTAGTTTTTGAGAAAAAGGCATTTAAAAATTTGAAATTATAGGAACTCATAAAACGTGACAGCGATGCCACAGGAACTTGCACGTTAAGCATCCCCCCGCTCTGTATTCTGTTGACGGTACGAGTTCTTTTAACTACTCTTACTGTGCTGTCAGATGCGGTCTACACCCGGACGAGTTCTGTCTTCGAGTTCCACCTTTGGCTAGTTCTGTCATTTTACAGGAGTATTTTTAAATTCGATTTTTACGAAAGCTAATGAATAATCCAACGATTTTTTTAAACTGCTTAGAAAATTGTCTTCTTTCCTATAGTGTAGAAGAATAGTTCAATTCGTGATGGGGTTTGACTGACAGTTCCCCGCATATTAACTCTCATAAGATGTTTTGCGAAAATTATTGAGAACTTTTCAAAAATTAACTTTTTGTGCAAATTTGAATCTAGTGATTGCTATATTAAATCATAATTGATGCCTATGTAAATTTTTGTCCAATTTACATTAAATTAGTCATGCGATATGTGTTGTTTTAGACTTATCGATTCAGTTTAAGGACACCCGAATTGATTATTTACTTATAGGTAGCGAATACCTTTCGACCTTACAAAGAATAAAATGAATGAATGAGTTGAATGAATACAGTTTTCTGTAAACTGTTATACGTATATACATTTGTATAGAAGCGTATCCCTGCACAGTTCCACCGTATTTTCACCCATTTCGGGAAATCGTTAATGCACAAGGGTCATTGTACTATAAACTGAAATAACTCAAATGCTAACCGATAACAAAAAATCGTTTTGTTTAAACTTTAAAATCAACTTCTGTAAAATTTATTTTAATTTTCATTTAAAAAAATTTGTATAATTATTCAATTTACGTAAACGTTAATTTGCTTGTTTGTACTAGTTATTTTTTATCGATTTATGACTACCTTGTTCTTGTTTTTACGTTTTATTATTTCACCTTTCGGGAAATATTCCTTCTTTTATAGATAATTAATCAATTCAAAGGTTTACATTTGGAATAAATTAAACAAAAATTGAAATAAACAAACAAGGACTACCGATTGACGCAATACGTTGGAACCAAACCACGACAAGACACCATAATGTGTGTGGTTTGGACAATGAGGTTGCACACTTTGAATAAAATTATAAAAGAACATTTCCGAAATCATATCATATTTGAACGCAATTACTTTAAATCCTACAGCAAAGTAATCAATTCTATAAAGTTTTAAGAAAAATAACATGTTTTACTCGGGGCAAATGTTAGTTTTGTGGCTTCTTTGTAATAGTCGTACTCTCCGCTTCCTAAAAAAGTTACTATTTCACAAAAAACTCGAATACAACATATATTTTTTTTTATTTAAAAGGAACAGTTTAGAATAAAGCTGTTTTTTTTGTGTGGATTCGCAATGAACATAAGCATAAAATATACATAAATATAAATTCAAATGAAAACATAATAAAGTATCGAATAAAGTTGAAATCTTAAGCTGCATGATGTGGAATGCTATTTGACGAATATTGGAATGACTTGAACATTGTTTAATTCTAGATTAAACTTTTATTTGTACTTCTTATGTTTATGTTCATTGTGAATCTAGACTAAGGCTTAATTTATCAATATCCCGTTATCTCTAAGCACTTCTATAGAAATTACTGTTCTAATAATTTGTTGTTTCGATTGTTTTTATGAAAATAATTTTTTGGTTAGGAATAACTGGATATCATGAATATAAATGGAATATAAATAATATTATTTTGACGATGCAGAGATACACGAAGCAGAAACTGTGTAGATTTAAATAAGATGATGGGGGAATGTGGTGGAGATATCTCAAAATCTGGGTAAATTTTAAATAAAAGGAGATGTGGTGTACACACTTTAGCCTCGTGATTTATCCACGAGTCCGAATATTCTGATTACCATTTTATTACCCTTTTGCCTACAAAGCTTTTCTTCTTATAGAAACTGCACTTTATTCAATCAAAGTTTAACTTTTTGCGAAAACAGTAATTATTGTTTTATTTTAATTTAGAGTTATCCTGTTTTATTCGGAGAGAATAATCTTTTTGTGGCCCGTCTATAAAACAAACAAAAAATTGTGTGATATTTGGAAAAACATGATCCCTATGATGTCGTTAGTCATCTGAATTTTGTTTTATTTGTTTTGTTTAAATTCGCAAATAATTAATAAGTTGTCATTGTAAATTATATTAAAAAAGAGGTGCGTCCCACCTAAAAAGCACCTAAACAAAGTTTGGTTTTATCATAAATATTAATTATTGTCCGTGTGCGAACTTCTTTTCGTCTATATTTCAAGAAACTTTCCAAAATTCCAAGTAGATCCCCCGTAGGGTTAGCAGTTGATCGTCTTAACTACTAGCTAAATTATTAACCATTTCAACTTGGTACCGATTTATCCACATCTCTTTAGGGCAACGATGGCATATTTGACGTTTATTAAATTTATCGAAATGCGTTTTGTTCGAGTTTCCATTCCATTCAAAATCATCATTCAAACATCTCTCTAATAATTATTCTCCAGTCACTTTTTAATGACCTATACTTCACTTGGACGCGAATAATGGCTTATGAATCGAATTTTTACTTTAAAATTAGAAAATTGAATAATAGAATTACGTAACAAAATTAACATAACCTGAAATGGTAAACGCCTACTCTTTAAACATAAACCGTACCGGACGATATACATTTGGGACAGTGTGACGTCACTACTCACTTGAAAGATGCTCTTAACTCAGTTAATTTAAAAAATATTTATCCGCAATTGTCGCATGATTCTTCAAGTTGTTTCTATTATTGGAATTTGTATTCGGCTAATTTTGAAAACTGTTGTGTTCGGCCTGAGCTTCATAAAATCTTCGGGATCTGTCACTATTTCCATCTCAAGATTTGAACTTTTTTCTATTGACTATTGGAAAGAGGGAACTTTTCTAAGCATACTAGAACAAAAATTTTGTTGGATTATAAATTAGTTTTCGAAAAAATCGAATTTAAAAATCAAAAATTTACATGCATTTTAGATATAAGTTTTAACATGAATTTACGATAGGCCGTGGTTGAGTTTGTCAAAATAGACCCTCCGGACGTTTTCGTCACACAGGGTGTACAAGGGGGTGTCGACCACAACTAGCGCCGTAGGCGCTTTAATCTTTTTCATCTGGTGTGTGAATAACGAGTGTTGGAGATCTTGGATTAAAATATACGCAGACGCGGGTTTGACCGCATCGGTCTGAGTGGTGAGTAATTAAAAAGAGGAATTGAAAAAATTTTGAATTTTGAACTTGGAAGAAGTTTAACCGATGTTTGCCAAATGCGTTTCGAAAAGTATCAAAAAGGGGTTTTGTGGGCGACCAGCTATTTGAACCTCATAAAGTGTACCGCAACTGACGGGAACAGTAAGGGTATATCAAAGCATACGTACCGTCAACAGAAATGAGAGCGGGGAGCTTAACGTGCGAGTTACCGTTACGCGACTCGTGGCATCGGGGTGTATCGTATTACATCTCCCTGCTTTTAGCAACTTTAAAATCCGTTATTTCGACAACTAATGCATAATTTAAAAAAAGTTGTTCTAACGTGCTTAGAAAATTATCCTCTTTCCAATAGTCAATAGGAAAAAATTCAAATCTTGTGATGGAAATAGTGACAGTAACCAAATCTTCATTTTGACCGCCTTTCATCGGCGGGCAATCTTTCGCCCTACATAAGGGCGAAGGACTCGGAGAGAAAGAAATTAATTAGCTGAGCTTAGCCAAAGCAGAATCTTTGTTGTTCGATTATATTTATTTGACTGTTACAGCGATATTCCCAGTCATTTGCGGTCAAAAATTGAGCGTCCTGATTGGTTCTCACTTACAGAAGCACTGTAATATTTTAAAGCATCCAAAACATGTAAATAAAGTGAAAATAGGCTCGTATGGAATATTCTAGAGTGTAATACTTCCTGTAATTGGTTAGAAATTAAAAATTAATTATGTTCACTTTTGGTATAATAATTTCAATCCCAGCAACTATTGAATTCCTGAAAATATTCTACTGTAATTATATCCCTAACCCTACAGCCTAATTTTGACTTGGATACTTAAAAACTTGCAAAAAAGTTCAATTTTCATAATATTTATGAAGGTGGATTTGGTTATTCTTCCAGCTCGTCAGCGAATAATTAAGAAATACAATTTTGCACCGTGAAAAACTTTTCACACTAATTATGTTTTGTATTTCATACATAATTGAACAATATTAAAGTTTAAATCTACTGGAATTTAAAGAAATTTAGCACGTGGTTATTGTTTATATAAATGTTGGAATATTTTTATTAATTAAAACCGAGTACAAATATTTGATAACGTAGCGGGCTATTTTATTATTAGGTGAATTTTTATATTTAAACCACAACTTCATTTTTTAAATAACTACCGGAAATTCTACTTTACACTCTGTTGGATAATTTTTACGTCGGTTTACCAATTTGTGGTCAAAACCTCGCTGTTGCTAGCAACAATAAAGTGCAATTTGTTATTTCATCTACCTCTAATTAATATTATCTTAAGTAAATTGTGTTATCTATTTTTTTAATTTACTTAAATGTAGATAAATATAAAGTATTACTTCATTTTGATAAGATACGCGCCCAACTAATTTGATTAATTTTGCTGCACATATATTTTTAAATATTATTAACTTTTGGTGCATGTTTTAAAAAATAGTGTTTGCTGTTTTCTGTTTGGGCGTTTAATTCAATTTTATTTCATTTAGGATTATGTTATTACATCACCGACGTTTTATCATTGTCCCTCGACTTCAATCGACCTCATTTGAATTTTATCCTTTTGAACGGTTCAGTTTTAAACGTAAGTTTCTGAATATTCATTTGACTGTGGTTAAGCTTGACTTGGTAACAATGACAATATTAATAATTATTAAAGCCGGCTATTGTTTTTTTAAACATTTTTGTATTCTTCGGCATTATAAAATTATGTTCGTGTTTATAGTATTAAATGACCTAGTTGGCTTGATTGGAGTTTGCGTCGCATTGCTTGCCTGCAGACGAACGTACGGTGGGGAAGGTTAGGTCTGCGGGGCGCCTGTGGCCCGCCTTTTCGCAAATCGATTTCACTCAAATCCAAGATCCGACCTGCTATTCCTTTCCCTTTTGCAGTGATCTATTTATTCGTCCAATAGTTTACGGGCTTTTCCTGTTCAAATACATTTTCCTCTATAATAACGCTAAAATGTGAAAATTTAGAACAATTGGTGACGGTTGTAATTTATAGGTGATTGAACCCCAGCTGATCGCTGGTAAGCAACGAACATGACGACCGACATCTCCATAGTTCGATGGGATCCTACCCTACAAGAGATAGTCGAAGATTATGAATACGATGGTGGAAATTCATCCTCGCGTCTTTTCGAAAGATCCCGCATCAAAGCTTTAGCAGGTATTGTTTTTTTTTATTAACTATTTTCGAAATTATGTAAACTGTGTAAGTAATTCAAAATTACAGATGAGCGAGAAAGTGTACAGAAGAAAACTTTTCAAAAATGGGTGAATTCTCATCTGGTGCGGGTTAACACTCGTATATCCGATTTATACGTCGATATGCGTGACGGAAAAAATTTAATAAAATTATTAGAAGTGTTATCGGGTGAAAGATTACCTCGGCCAACCAAAGGAAAAATGAGAATTCACTGCCTAGAAAATGTAGACAAAGCTTTACAATTTTTACGAGAACAACGCGTTCACTTGGAAAATATGGGTTCTCACGATATAGTAGACGGAAATCCACGTCTTTCGTTAGGGCTTATTTGGACCATAATATTGCGCTTCCAAATTCAAGATATTACAATTGAAGAAACAGATAATCAAGAAACAAAATCTGCCAAAGATGCACTCTTGCTGTGGTGTCAGATGAAAACTGCCGGATATCAAAACGTAAATGTACGAAATTTCACTACATCTTGGAGAGATGGTTTAGCTTTTAATGCTATCATACATAAACATCGTGCAGATTTAATCAATTATGACAAACTTTCAAAATCTACGGCCATGTACAACCTCAATAATGCATTTAACGTAGCCGAAGATAAACTAGGACTTACTAAATTATTGGATGCCGAAGACATCTTTGTCGAACAGCCAGACGAAAAATCCATCATCACCTACGTAGTTACTTACTATCATTACTTCAGTAAAATGAAGCAAGAAACTGTACAGGGTAAAAGAATAGGAAAGGTAGTAGGAATTGCGATGGAAAACGATCGAATGATCCGCGAATACGAATCGCTAACCAGTGATTTGTTAAGTTGGATAGAATCCACGATAGAGTCTTTGGGAGATCGTCATTTTGCAAATTCCTTAATTGGTGTACAACAACAACTCGGCCAATTTAGTAATTATCGCACAGTTGAAAAACCGCCCAAATTTGTCGAAAAAGGAAACTTGGAAATTTTATTATTTACTTTACAATCTAAAATGCGAGCCAACAATCAAAAACCTTACACTCCTCGCGAGGGTAAAATGATATCAGATATTAACAAAGCTTGGGATAGATTAGAAAAGGCTGAACACGAACGTGAATTGGCATTAAGAGAAGAACTGATTAGGCAAGAAAAACTTGAACAGTTAGCCGCAAGGTTTAACCGAAAGGCAGGTATGCGTGAGACTTGGTTAAGCGAAAATCAACGTTTGGTTTCTCAAGATAATTTCGGTCACGATTTAGCCGCAGTTGAAGCTGCTGCTAAGAAGCACGAAGCAATAGAAACAGACATTTTAGCTTACGAAGAACGCGTCCAGGCTGTCGTTGCAGTTGCCGAAGAATTGCAAGCCGAGAACTACCACGATATGGAACGTATTAACGCACGCAAAGAAAACGTTCTCAGATTGTGGAGTTACTTATTAGAATTGTTGAGGGCTCGGCGTCATCGTTTGGAATTATCCTTACAATTACAACAATGTTTCCAAGAAATGCTTCATATTTTGGATTCGATGGAAGAATTAAAAACGCGATTGCAAACCGACGATTATGGTAAACATTTAATGGGCGTAGAAGATCTTTTGCAAAAGCATAATTTGTTAGAAGCAGATATAAATATCCTGGGCGAAAGAGTGAAAGGTGTAGCAAATCAATCGCAAAGATTTGTTGATGGTGACGATGGTAGTGCGGAAGGCTACAGACCATGCGATCCCGCTTTAGTTTTGGAACGTGTCCAACAACTTGAAGATGCTTATGCTGGACTGGTTCGATTGGCGGTCGAAAGAAGAGCTCGCTTGGAGGAAAGTAAAAAATTGTGGCAATTCTACTGGGATATGGCCGACGAAGATAACTGGATAAAAGAAAAAGAGCAAATTGTTTCAACGACAGAAATTGGGCACGATTTAACCACAGTTAATTTATTGCTATCTAAGCATAAAGCTTTAGAAAATGAAATTACTGCACACGAACCACAACTTATGGCGGTGGTAGCTGTTGGTGATGAACTGGTAGGTTCTGGACATTTTGGTGCGGAACGTGTACAAGAGCGCCTCAGGGAGATTTTGGAGATGTGGAATCACCTGCTTGATTTGGCCGCTTATCGACGTAAGCGTCTCGAAGAAGCTGTCGATTTTCATCAGTTCTTTGCCGATGCAGATGACGTTGATATTTGGATGCTCGATACTTTACGCTTGGTTTCCAGTGAAGATGTTGGTCGTGACGAAGCTAATGTTCAATCGTTACTTAAAAAACACAAAGATGTAACAGACGAACTCAAAAATTATTCGTCTGCGATTGAAGCTTTACATCAACAAGCGGCTCAACTTGGACCACGTGACTCCGCATCGCCAGAAGTCACTGATCGTCTAGCTTCGATAGATAATCGTTATAAAGAACTTCTTGAACTAGCGAAATTGCGCAAACAAAGATTGCTAGATGCCTTATCGTTGTATAAATTATTCTCCGAAAGCGATGGTGTTGAGCAATGGATTGGCGAGAAAGATCGTATGTTACAAACTATGGTTCCTGCTAAAGATATTGAAGATGTAGAAATAATGAAGCATCGTTACGATGGTTTTGAAAAAGAGATGAACTCTAATGCTTCGCGAGTTGCTGTTGTCAATCAATTAGCACGTCAGTTGCTACATGTAGAACATCCAAATTCCGAACAAGTAATTGCTCGACAAAACGAATTAAATCAAAAATGGTCAGAACTTCGTGAAAAGGCAGAATCCAAACGTGACAAACTTAATTCTGCTCATGGCGTTCAAACTTATCATATTGAATGTCGCGAAACCGTCTCGTGGATCGAAGACAAGAAGAGAATTTTACAAAGTACAGACAGTTTAGAAATGGATTTAACAGGAATTATGACTTTGCAGAGACGTTTATCCGGGATGGAGCGCGATTTGGCTGCCATTCAAGCAAAACTTGATTCCTTAGAAAAGGAAGCTAACCAAATAGAAACTGAACATCCAGATGAAGCTGCTCTTATTCGTGAACGAATTACCCAAATTCATATAGTATGGGAACAATTAACTCAAATGCTTAAAGAACGCGACGCTAAACTTGAAGAAGCTGGTGATTTACATCGTTTCTTACGCGATCTCGATCATTTCCAAACTTGGCTTACCAAAACTCAAACTGACGTTGCTTCTGAAGACACTCCGTCCTCGTTGGCAGAAGCAGAGAAACTTCTATCTCAACATCAAATTATTAGAGAAGAAATTGATAATTATACAGGTGACTATAGTAAAATGATGGAATATGGTGAAAAAATCACTGCCGAACCTTCTACTCAAGACGATCCACAGTATATGTTCTTACGTGAGCGACTTAATGCTCTTAAAGCTGGATGGGCAGAACTACAACAAATGTGGGAAAATCGCCAGCAATTGCTTTCACAATCTCTTTCTTTACAATTATTAAACCGCGATGCACGACAAGCAGAAGTTATTCTTACGCAACAAGAGCACGCATTAGCTAAAGATGAAATACCTACTACTTTAGAACAAGCTGAAAATATGCTTAAACGACACGAAGCATTCTTAACCACCATGGAAGCAAACGACGACAAAATTAATGGTGTTGTTCAATTCTCTCGTAGATTATGCGAGGAAAATCATTTCGCATCTGACAAAATTGGTAAGCGTGCCGATGCTATCGACGAACGGCGTACAACAAATCGCGATAGAGCCCTGGCACAGATGGAAAAACTACGCGACTTACTAGAACTTCAACAGTTTTTACGAGATTGCGACGAACTTGGCGAATGGATTCAAGAAAAATATATTGTTGCACAAGATGAAACTTATCGTTCGGCTAAAACGGTACATTCGAAATGGACACGTCATCAAGCATTCGAAGCTGAAATTGCAGCAAATAAGGAAAGATTGAACAATTTACAAAAATTGGGTGAAGATCTTGCACGTGAAAAACCTGAATATTCGGCCGAAATAACACCAAAAATTCAAGAATTGGCCGAACAGTTTGAAGCTTTGGAAAGTACTACACATGACAAAGGCGAAAAATTGTTTGACGCAAATCGTGAAGTATTAATTCATCAAACTTGTGACGACATTGATTCTTGGATGAATGATCTAGAAAAACAAATTGAAGGTGACGATACTGGTTCAGATCTTGCATCTGTAAATATTTTGATGCAAAAACAACAAACAATTGAAACTCAAATGGCCGTTAAAGCTAGGCAAGTCGAAAGTCTTGGACCTCAAGCGGCTCACTTGCAAAGAACTGTGCCCGACAAAAATATGGATGAAATTAAAATCAAGAGAACCCAAGTTGAAAATCGATTTGAACAGCTTAAGAAACCTTTGTTGGAACGCCAAAGACAGTTGGAGAAAAAGAAGGAAGCATTCCAATTCCGAAGAGATGTGGAAGATGAACTACTTTGGATTGCCGAAAAAATGCCATTAGCTTTATCCACGGAGTATGGCACTAGCCTTTTCCAAGTTAACATGTTGGAAAAGAAAAATCAATCTTTACGCACAGAAGTAGATAATCACGAACCTAGAATTAACTTTGTATGCAATAACGGCCAGAAACTCATAGATGAAGGTATGTATCTATCGTTTTTTTTATTGTTTGTAAATAATGTGTATTTTGTTTAGGACATGAGGATTCAGGAGAATTTGGTCATTTAATCAATCAATTGCTAAAAGCGTGGCAGGAACTTAAAGATGCTGTGGAAGAGCGACGTGAAAATCTATTGCGCAATGAGCGTGCTCAACAATATCTCTTTGATGCCAATGAAGCTGAAAGTTGGATGAGCGAACAAGAATTATACATGATGGTGGAAGATCGCGGTAAAGATGAAACATCTGCTCGTAATTTAATGAAGAAACACGAAAGTCTTGAAGTTGCTGTTGAAGATTATGCTGATACGATACGTACATTAGGCGAAACCGTCCGGTCCCTAGCTTCTGAAAGTCATCCATTAGCAGAACAAGTAGCAGTAAAGCAATCACAATTAGACAAATTATATGCCGGTTTGAAAGATTTAGCTGGCGAAAGACGTGGAAAATTAGATGAGGCATTACAACTTTTCTTACTGAATCGTGATGTCGGTGATTTAGAACAATGGATTGCAGATCGTGAAGTGGTGGCATCATCGCACGAATTGGGACAGGATTACGATCATGTTACTTTACTTTGGGAACGATTTAAAGAATTTGCTCGTGATACCGAATCAATTGGGTCCGAAAGAGTGGCTGCCGTTAATGATGTGGCCGATCAATTAATAGCTGGTGGACATTCCGATTCTGCAACAATTGCCGAATGGAAAGATGGTTTGAACGAAGTATGGCAAGATTTGTTAGAGATGATTGAAACGAGAACACAAATGCTGGCAGCATCTAGAGAATTACACAAATTTTTCCACGACTGCAAAGATGTGTTGGGTCGTATTCAAGAAAAGCAAGTCGCCATGTCTGATGATTTGGGCAGAGATGCTGGTTCTGTTTCTACTTTACAACGCAAACATATGACTTTCCTTCAAGATTTACAAACTTTGCATAGTCAAGTTCAACAAATTCAAGAAGAATCTGCCAAACTACAAACAGCATATGCCGGCGACAAAGTTAAAGAAATCACAAACCGTGAAGGTGAAGTGATGGCAGCTTGGTTGGCATTACAAGGCGTATGTGATAATCGTCGTCATAAATTGGCCGATACTGGAGATCTTTATAAATTCTATAATCGCGTTCGAACTTTAATGCAATGGATGGATGGCATAATCCGGCAAATGAATACCAGTGAAAAACCTCGAGATGTTAGCGGTGTTGAATTACTTATGAATAATCACCAAAGTTTAAAAGCTGAAATTGATACGAGGGAAGATAACTTTGCCGAATGCATATCTTTAGGAAAGCAACTTTTGGACAGAAATCATTATGCTAGTGGCGATATTCGTGATAAACTTTTGGCACTCAGCAATCATCGTAGTTCAGTTTTACAAAGATGGGAAGAAAGGTATTGTGTATTTGTTAATTTCTGTTCTAGAAGTTATAGTTTTGTTTTTAGATGGGAAAATCTACAGTTAATTTTGGAAGTTTATCAATTTGCAAGAGATGCAGCTGTTGCCGAAGCTTGGTTGATTGCTCAAGAACCTTACTTGATGAGTACCGAATTAGGACATAGTATTGACGATGTAGAAAATCTAATTAAGAAACATGAAGCATTTGAAAAATCCGCTGCAGCACAAGAAGAAAGATTTGGCGCTCTCGAAAGATTAACTACGGTATTGATAGTTTTATTTAACCATAATTTTGTTTTCTAACTTTTGTGTTTAGTTCGAGTTGAAAGAAATGAAGCGAAGACAAGAAGCTGCAGAAGCCGAAGAAAGAAGTAGAAAGGAGAAGGAAGAGGAAGAAAGAAGAGCGGCAGCTGCTGCTCAAGCAGCAGCCATTGCAGCTGCTTCAGTTGACAAGCCTGATTCTTCGGCTATTGTCGAAGAAAGACCAGGTAATTTTACTTGTTTTATTCTTGTTTTCGGTTTACTATGATTTACATTTTTTTCACATAAATGTAATAACACATTTTACTCTGGCTGTTGCTTTTAATGCAGCTGTGAGTGGAGGACATCGAAGTTCTGTGAAAGCTATTGCTTCTCCAGGTGAAGGTAATTGTATTCTCTTGAAAATTACTAAACACACACTTTTGGTACTTATTTGATACATTTACTGTTTCTATTTCTACGGGATGTACGGTGTCTTGATAGAAAAAAATGTATATTCTTCCCTTTCGAATAATAAAATTATTTTGAACAGGTTTTGTTAAATAAATACCTTAAGTTTTAAATCTGAAATATTCAGGATGGGTTTTTAAATTAAATTACTTAAATTAAAAGGAGATAATTGCTTTTTTTAATAAAGCTTGGATTAATCTATTTCGGTGTGGAATATGGAACATTTAGCAGCGCTGACTTTTTTATAATTTGAATGAGGCACTAAATAAATTTGCTCTAAAAACTTATCCTGAACTCAGATTGTACTGCAGTTATTAAGCCATGTTAAAAAATGAGAATTTTTCTTTATTAAATTAACACGATTAATAAGCTGTGAACCACTCTCTGAACTTTACTTCCAAACAATATACTGACAAAATTTTGTAATTACTTTTTGTTAATATTGATCAGTTGTATTTGTTTGTTTGATCACATCTTATATGCTTTGCATGCACTAATAGCTTCTGCTATTAACGTTTAAGAGTTTCTTAGTAACCGCAAAACATATTTTAAAGTAAATTTGTACTGCATGTTTATTGAATAATTTGCATGGCATGTTTAGTAGTGCATGGACGACATTCAACTTTAGAACCTTCTTCGCCGACCAGGCAATCGTCTTCCAAAAAAGTTGCTGTACCACAATCTCAAACAAGTAAGTTTTGAAAATGTTAATTAAGGTTATTATTTTGTTTTTGTAGCTTTATTTGTTGTTAAAACGTCTATTAATGCCCGACGTACACTAGATAAATTTTTACAAATTTTTTTGATTACGTAATTCTATAACCAAAGTCACAGGAATTTTTTAAAAGTTATATCGACATTTGGTGTTCTACAGCTATTCTTTCTATTCAGACTTTTCCAGTGTTGAATATAAGTTTTTTTGTCACATTCTCTCTTTGGTGCAAAGAATGAGTACGGAAGGGGAGTAGGATGTTGAAGTGCACCACGAATTTTAACTTTTCAGGACACTTTTCTGAGTATAATGCAACAAACATTTTTGAGGATCATCCATAAGTTTTCGGAAAAATCAAAAATTTACATGTGTTTTAGATATACGTTTTAACATGGATTTATGATAGGCCGTGGTTGAGTTTGTGGAAGCAGACCCTCCGGGCCTGTATTTTGACAAACACATAACGAATTTAAAAAATATCTCTGTAGAATGACAGAACTCGCCAACAGTGGAACTTGAAGCCGTAGAACTCGTCGACCGCAACTGACTGCAAACAGTAAGTGTATATCAAAGCACACGGACTGTCAACAAAATGCAAGTAGGGCGCGTACCGTGCGAGTTCGCGTGACTCCCTGCTTTTAGTAACTTTCAAATGCCGTTTTTTCGAAAACTTATGGGCGATCCTTGAAAATTTTTATTTCATTATACTCAGAAAATTGTTCTTGTTCCTATAGTGTAGTTGAAATTTGTGGTGCACTTAAAAGTCTTACACCCGTACGGAAGACTTAAAATATAACGTCGGTTTCAAACGACTAAATGTTTAGATAAGATTTTAGTGCTGCTACATAATTTTAACGGAAATCACAAATCATTTCGTTTAACCAGTCAAGCATTTAAAAGTGAAGTTATTGCATCGTTAGGCTCTGACTTGGGAACTTTTACAAAAATACGTGTTTATTATTAAATTGCTAATTTACTTGTTCCGTGACCAAAATTAATTTGGAACTGCAGATTTATACTATAGTTTGGTGTATCCCCTATTAGGACTAGAACAATTTGTTTTATTTGCTTGAAATCTAGATAAACTCGTGTGCCAGATAAAGCGAAATAAGAAAGTTCATAAGTAGCCTATTAGGACTAGAAGGCTATTACATGTGGGATTTCCAGATAATTGAATTTTATTTTACTCATTTGTAAACCAAATTAAAAAAATCTTTCTATCTATTGGGATTGTACAACACCTTAATTTTCCACGTCAGCACACAAGGTGGCCTTTTTAGAAACTTTTGATGTGCACATTTTCCCTTTGCTTGTTGATCGGTTCATTTTGTTCAACCAATCGGAATTAATTATTTTATCGTAACACTTCAAGTTGACTGCTTAGCGGTGTTACTCGATGTTGATTGCAAAGCGAATATTTGAAAGCCACTTACTAAAATATACAATTTTCAGCTTGTCGAGTGTCAAATTAGTTTGTAAAAAATTAAAGTTTATGTTTGGCATAGGAAACGATAAATTATTGTAAAAATATTTAGCTGCATGTTATTGTGTGATGTTTTTGCTTGACTTGTGGTGTTCTAAGTGTCACGTGCAGAAAAAGAAGGCAGACGGAAGGATCGATCTCGAAGCAAGTCGCCATTCAGGAGTTTTCGTTGGAAGAAAAGTCCTAAACCGTCTGGTACTATCAGTGATGATGAGGCTGTAGGCTCAGGTACAAGTTGTTTTATTGTTTTTGATTAGTCGATAAAAACAATTGGAGATTAGCATGCTTATAAGTTTTTGTGTTTTACTTTGAACCGTACATTTCTTAAATGTAAGTTTACCCAAATTTAGAACAAGGTCGCAGTCCAGAAGATGACGGATTTGAAGGGCCATTAGTTAGAAAACATGAATGGGAGAATACAACAGTTAAAGCAAGTAATAGGTCATGGGATAAAGTTTATGCTGTTGTGAAGGCTTCTCAATTAATATTCTACAAGGATGCAAAGGTGGCTAAAACTACTCCTGAACAAATTTTCAAAGGGGAGGCGGCCCTATCACTACACCACGCCAATGCTTCCATTGCACATGATTACAAGAAGAAAAAACACGTGTTTAGATTAAAGTAAGTAATTGCCTTGAAGTTATTTACGTATTTTAAATTCTTGCATTTTTAACGTTCAGATTGGAAAGCGGTGCTGAATTTTTACTACAAACTCACGACGATGCAGATATGAATAATTGGATATCACGCATTAATGCTCACGCTGAAACCGATTCGTCCGGTCCATCCAGATCACAGACGCTACCAGCATCTGCATTAAAAGAAGATTCAAAACGACGCAGCTTTTTCACTCTTAAGAAAAAGTAAGACAAGGTTATAACCATGCATAAGAATATTTTAACTAATTTTTTATTATTTCAGTTAATCCTATTATGAAATTTAGATGCTTGAGCATCTTTTTGGAAACCTTTTTGTTTTTAATTTTAAGAGATTTTTTTTATATTCTGCATTTGTAATTGTTTTTGTGTAGTGTTGCACACATTAATAGCATAAATACTTGTGTAATGTATAGTAATTAATATATTATAATATTATATATTTAAAAAGAGAAATATTTGAATATGAATGCAATCGATGGAGATTGGCAAGTGTACATTGCTTGGTGTATTTTATGTTATGAGCGAATGCACCAAAGCAAGGTAATCTTTCAGCTAGCTATTTTATGGATTTCCATTTCTAATATGATTTGATATGCAATAACTGTTGATGCTTTTGCTTTAATATACATAAAATTTTAAATATTTTGTAGTAAATTTCTGTACTATTAGAGTCTACATAATTTTACACAGTTTGAAATGTACGCTTTCGAAGCTACAATAAATTATAATTTTAAATATTGATTTTATTTTTAGACTTTTATTTTTTATATAAATTCTTATTAAAAGAGGAAAACCCCAGTTTGCAGGCCTTCCAGTTGTATCATCAAGTTGAGTGATTCATTCGTTGGACTAAATTCTTTTAAAATGTGGTTCGTAATCATAATCAGGTTTAGTTTGAAATGAAAAAAATAAAATAAAAATTTAATTTACCTTTAATTTAAATAATTTTACATTTTAACAACACAGGTACAGATTTTTATTAAATTACAGTCATCACAGGAATTAACAACAATATTGTTACATTATAGTCAAGTGGTACAAGAAGGTAACATGTGCCCTATAAATATCACAGTTTAAAAGCAACTAACATACAGGCATATTTGATACTTATATTTTTTTCCAACAACATACTAACTAATGTCGCCGAGTTGTTGGAAATTATTTAGAATATCAAACGCTATAACAGACGTGATTTCACATTACTGTGAATTCAAAATAAAAAATTGTTTATTGAAATTGAAGTATTTTGGTAAGACGAAACAACAATAGTAGCACATTACTATAATTTTTATTGTCAAAAAACCTATAAATTGTCTTCAACTATGGACGCACTATGTGTACGTGTTCCGTCATAGAAGTGTTACCACTTAAAATTGCTTTAACACATTCCGGTTATTTCAATACTATTAGCAAATTTTACAATAGTAACCAATGAGAGATTAGGTCACTGCGCCAATAATGATCACCTTGAATCTTGTTTTACAAACACATTTTCTTCACTTACCAACTAAAATTGAAATTGCTGTCTATTTCTGAAACTTTCTATAAAAACATCTAGCCACTACTAGTGCAAGTGCAAATATTTTTTCTAAAAAGAAAGATAGAAAGAAATATATTTTCTAAGGTTTTTTTCTTAATAGAAAAATAAAAGAAGAAATTCTATTGGGGTGTTCATTACCAGTGCAGTTACTCTAGTATTTTATTTCATGCAGATTGTCAAGAATAACAGTTTTATTTTTAATATAGAAAGCTACTATCGTAACAATGAGAATCTATAAAAATGTGGAAAGGAAATTAAATAATATTTATTAAATCAAAAAAGTAAGTTGATTTTCTGCGATGGCGCAGATTATGTCAAAACATCAGAAATATAGTTTTATTAGGATGGAAAGATTAACTTTCTTCTTAAATTTCTATCTCTAATAGAAGAATTTGTGATATTTGAGAAAGAAAAATGGAGACTAATCCACCTCAGGAATTAAATTTGTGAGCATCAAACGGTGCGGTTATATTCCGCAAGGAATGGAAAGCTTGATGAATAATTCCAATTTCCTGGTCCCAAATTGTGGATAGATTCAAGATCTCTAATGGGTGAGAAAATATTCTGAATTTTATATGGGAGCAGCCTGGCACTGTGAAACCATAAGTGTATTGAAAAGTTACATCCTTTATATATATATATACACATGTAAAATTTTATTTTGATCGATCAACTCTTTTGAGTAGTAGCAGTTGTTTAATATTAAGTGTAACTGATTTTTTTTTTCAGCAACATCTGGCGTATTAAGAGTATTATTCGCGTATTATTGATAGTGACTAAGATGAAGATAAGTCCATAACAAGACCGGCAGTTTCGTACGCGACGGAAGCGCTGTCCATAGCATAAGAGAAGGAGCAGATATGAGTTTTCGAAAGAAAAATAATGTGAAAAGTAAGCAGACCAATGATGAGCCATGAAATATTGATAGAGGCTGCGAACGTAAATAAAGTAAAGGTAATCAAGACTAAAATGGTTTGGTCATATCCAGATCTGAGATTGTACGACCAAGTGTTGAAAGATCTGCAAGAGATGGGGTCGATGACTGCAGGAACAGTGTCCAATAAAAAGGATTATGGAACAATTATTATGGGGTAAAAACGATTAAGAAATTGTAAATACGAAATGTAAGGAAAATGAGGACTATTTATTGTAGTGCATTGATCTATCAAAAGAAGATTATTTCATATCCAAAACGTAACGTTAGGCTACTACTTCAACTTGGAATATACATGCGATGATGAATCGCAGTATCACTGTGCTACCTGTTTCCAGATTACTTGAAGATATTTCTCGAGAAAATCAACTTTTTTCATTTTTTTGATATATCAAATATGGCGTAATTTGGAACCCGGTAATTTTATCCTCTGGTAATTTCATCTCCGGTAGTTTAAACTACGTAAAAGGTAGATCTACGCGAAGACATGGATCTGTCATAGGTTAGTGTTCGTTTATGTTATTTATTTAGCGAAACTGTATTTAAAAGGTTGAACCGCGCGAAGACATAGATCTGTCAGTTGGTTCTTGTTATTTGTTTAGTGATCTGCCAGTAGGTTAGTGTTAGTTTATGTTATTTATTTACCAAACCGTACAATTACAGAAAACTAATTTATCGGGAGATGTAATTACCTCGGGGATCAAATTACCGGGGACCAAATCACCTAGTACCCAAATATGGGCGTTTTGATATGTATAAAACATACATAATATAATTTATGAAAGTACATCAAATTAATGTTTTATGTGCCTACCACGGGCGCCGTCATAATATTTCTCAATATTTCAATCTCAATCAAATCTCAATTCTTAATCAGAGAAAAATTTCCAAATATTTTCAAATAGTCATCCTGGCTTACGATTGAAAAATGATCTTATGGTTCTTTTCCGTTATACTGGGTGCCCACAACTAAAAGTTATGATGTAATGGTTCAATTTACAATGATGATTCAAGAAAAAATTTAGTTGTAGACGTGAAGAAAGTCATATCAGATCAGATTATTTAGTTGTTAGAATAGTATTTTTAGTTAGCTACATATATGGACATTGGTTTAATTTGAAAGGCTTGTTATCACATGTATGGAAGAAAAATAGAACAACGATCACCATTTTCTTAATTTATTTTCTTAGAGAATGCCACATAGCAACAGGCTTCCTTAAAGTCGCTAGCATTTGATTCCAGTGCGTAAGTGATCTGCCCGATGCTTGCGCTCCAATAATTACATGGCCTAGTAAAAGTTCCTGAGAATTCTTTTCAACGTACTCGGCAATTGTTATTCGAAGTTGGATTGTCTATATAAGTTAAATTTATAATCATATTTTATGTTTAAAACATTTTATTTATAAACAATTACCTGTAATGTGTGTGCAGGGACACTAAAAATCATCGATTCGTTAAAAATAGGTGAACTTTCGTTCTTTTTAATCGAAGTCTTTTTCTTATGAAGTTTTTTACCATGTTGTACTAGATACACCTGGAATGAATAAAGTATTATTAAAGATGAAAACGAACGTACTTATTTTTACCTTCACTAAAGAACTTTCTGACTCTTCATTCTGGAACTTTAAATTTCTTGCTTTCACAATAACGATTGTAAGTCGCTCGGCAGTAGGTAGATAACTTAATGAACACATTATTTCTCCAAATTCTGTACTCTTCTGTAAATATAGTCCACTATCACCCTTAGTCATACGAACAAATCGAGCGATGTACTCATGTGGAAAATTCGTATTTTATCTTGGACACATCTTAATCATTATCAAAAGATGCAAAAGAGTATACAAAATAAATAGGCCTGATTTGGGTATCAGAAGCTAAAAATTATCATTTCCAAAAAATGTGTGTTGCATGTGTGTATTTTGTTTGCATTCTACCTCACTCTACCAAAAAACTTTGTATTAGGAACTTCTAAATCAAATTTCATAACCGGTTCTCGTAAAAGAATAAGGAACTCAAGGACTCACTGGCGTTTGGCGTTGATATTGGACATCCTGTATACATATTTAAACTCCCCAATACAAAAATATCTTGTTGGTTGTTTTTAAAAGAATAAATAAATATAAATCTTGTATATCTGTATACAAACACTTACAATTCTATACAACAAGTTATTTTATTTTTCGACACCGCGGCGCCACCTGTAATTCTGCTCCAAGTCTATATAAGGTACTGTTTGCGTATTGCGAATTAAGAACGCGTTAAAATTGTTAAACCGACGAATAATTTAAAAAAATATAATTTAATAATTTTAAAAAAAGTTGCCTTCACCGGGATTCGATCCCTCGGCCAGATGGATAGAAGAAGTAATTAATATTAATGCCAATTTTCGAATATTGAGCTCTGAAGTTTTAGTAGAGATTGGACATTTTTGAGTTGTTTCAACTAGAGCAACAGTTTTTTCTTAAGTATTCTAATGAGATTGTTAAAAACAAGAATTGAACTTTTTCCTATTGAGCATTGGAAAGAGAACAATTTTCTGAGTATATTAACACAAAAATTTTCTTGGATTATGCAATAGTTGTCAAAATTACGGCATTTTAAAAATGCGAATTAGCAGGGGCGTGTAACTTGATATACCCAGTTCTGCCGTGCTTTACTCGAGTGGTCTAGAGTCAGTACTGTAGGCCACCCGTTCAGCATGCAAATTGAAATGTTAACATTTAAGCTTAAAAATTCGTAAATTTAATAGCGTTTTCGATGGGTTTCGAATTATTAGGTTAATTAAAATATCGGAATAGTCAGAAAAACAAGGCCGCCGGGCGCCTTCGGCCTTATTATAAAATAACTTATTTATGGCAAATCGCGGATTCCAGGTAAACGTAGATCTGTGTTTTCCAGTTCCACCTTTGGCGAGTTCTGCCATTCTTCGAGGATATTTTTAAATTGTTTTGCGTAAGGTGAAAAAATAAAACAGGCCCGGAGGGCGCCGAAGTTTTATATTTTTGCCTTACCCAAAAATGGGTAATCATGCAGCCGTGTTAAAAGGTGTATCTAAAATACATGTAAATTTAAAATTTTTCAAATTCGAATTTTTCGTGAACTAATTTATAATCCAACAAAATTTTTGTTCTAGTATGCTTGAAAAGTGTCCTTTTACCAATAATCAATAGAAAAAAGTTTAAATCGTGTGATCACATACGTGACAGTTCCCGAACTGAAAAAAAAATAAAAAATTATTGATAACAATTAAATCCAATAACTCCATAACAGAAGTTTTAAAATTTATATCATCCTTGAACCACTTCCTAAAGGACAATAGTTGCGCAGAATATACGTCAGAAACGTCATTAGAATACTTGAAATAATTTATATTTTTTTTATTTTAATATAATTCAAATTTTTGTTTAAATAATTTGTACCGCATAGTAAAATAGAAATAGTAGATACTTAAAATAATTACAAATTAAAAAATTTTATTTAACGCTTAGGAAATGGGCACCACGACGTACTTTGAACACTATTTTTATATATAAATATAAAAATCTTCGTAAAAGTACTATTTTTATTTCCTAAAAAAGCGTGTAGTAGTTTTCAAAGTCAAGTTTTTTTCAGATATACCTGTCTATTTTTACACAAATATTAAAGTCTTCTTAAAAAGATCTTGTCTATTTTTATTTCCCAAAAAAGCGTGGAATTTCGAGTTTTTTAAGATAAACAAGTATACAAGATAACAATGGCCGATTATTTCTTGTTTTTAGAATTGTTATTATATAAAAAGTACCAAAAACTTGTTCAATGAACCTTGTGCGTGAAGTAAACATGTGAAATCTCTATTTTAAAAAAATAGAACGTTTTAATTAAAATTACAAACGAGATTGTATTGTAGTTTGTTTTATTGTAAAATAAAAATTGTCGGATAATATTTAAATTTGTAACAGGGTTTTCTTATATCTTTTCTTAACATCTGCCATAAAAAGACGATAAAATTTGATTATCGATTTACAAAACAATTACTCACTTGCGATTCATCCCTCAGGAATTAATACTTTCCGTGAAAACTATTGTGATGCTCACGACGACGTCGAGCTAAAAAGTCCTTGTAGATTCGAGATTTTAACTAAAAATTAGATTAAGGCGATTCTGCCGTAATCAATGAATTAATTTATAAGGAAATTATGATATTTATTTTTTTTTAATTATTTTTTTCAATTATATTTTTAAATTATGAATTAATTTATTTATTTTATATTATGAATTAGTCTTTAGTTTTGTTAAAAATTCAGTAGTACTATTCTTTAATAATCCAATATCAAAACTAACAACATAATCCATTATTGTGTGAAGTCATCGACCATGGAAAAAATTCTAACTCAATTCTTTCTAGATTCGCTACAATACTCTGTGTGCAATATTGAAATTAAATTTAATTATTGTGAACTGCTAGTATAGTAAATTTATATTGTAAATTGATATCTGAGTTTTGTTTTTTAACAACGTTAATCGATAAGATATTTCTTAACAATCCTTAGTGTAAAAATACGCAAGGAAGAGTATTGTTATTGTCAACAACATATTCAAAACATGCACACATCAAAAAATAAATTTCGAATGTTATTCTTTAAATTTTAAGACATGTCCTGATAATTTCTTGGTTAAAATCGGTTGTCGGAAGCTTATAAAGAATTCTACTTACTTGTCCTGTATCTGTCAATGTTACCCAGGTTGTAACAGGTTGACGTAAACTGATATCAGAGAGGCGAATCTCTCCTTCACCAATCAATACATGTGACGATTGATCCATTGCATAAACATGAAAGCAAAGGTATTTCTGTGATTGTTCTCTAGGATGTAATGTAAATAAAAATCGCTCTTTATATGTAGGACTGTTTGAACTTCTGTATATTCGAGTTTGTGCGTTAGTTAGTTTATCGGGATGTAAATATATTTTTACGTAGGAATCTATTAGGCTATCTTGATTAGGCCCTACCAAGTCTTTAGCTTCTAATACATTTACAATTAGGTCTGATAATTCGCTAAAACACATTAAAAAATATTAATTATTACAAAATAGTAAGAAAGAACGCATAATTATTCTAGATTTGTAAATTTGCATATACAGGAAGAACTCCGTAAAATCTGCCAACGCATTTTCTTAAAAATACAATGTTTTTACAATTTCCATTAAATTCGAAACTTATAAATTTTTGTCATGTTAAATTAAAAATTAAATTAAAAAATTAACTGAGTGAGAGGCAAACTATTTAATTGAAAAATAGTTTGCACACCTGCATGCATTTATTTTAATTTTTAATTTAACATGATAACAATTTGATAAAAGTTATACAGACGCAGTTTTACTAATGTCAGGTTCACACACAGAAAGAAAGTAGCTTGCAACACGCGGTTTTCTGAATTGCAGATGCTTAAAAACATTGCAAGCTGCGCAAAAGTGGAAACTTACTAAGTAGTAAAATAACTGCGTCATATCTGAAGATATTTCCAAATAGGTTTTGGATAGATTTATCGGAGTAAAATGAATTTTTACCTGTCATATTCTAAACCGAGACATAAGTATCCTATCACATGCGGTTCTTCGAGATCACCTAAAAGCACAGACGAATCAGAACAAACACTTTCACACGATATAGCCCTTTTCAGTGTTGTAGTCGCAATCTCCTGTTCTGTAGATGGCGAAACTTGAATTTTATTTTCTGATTTGTTTAATTCATTTTGGGGACGCGTACTTATAGAAATAGGCGGAGGAAGTATAGAAATAGGAAAATTAGATCTAGACGCCATTTCAGCAATGCTCATAGAAGACTTTGGTCGCGGTATTGCTATTGTTAATACATTTTCCATTTCTTTTTTACTAAAAAGAATCAAAAGGTTGAATTTGTATATTTATGTAATCATGAATTATGATTTTACATTAAGTAAATTACCATCAATTTGTTTACCTGTTATTCTCTCTGATGGTTGGAGGTAATGTTTTGGTTCTCTTCACGGGATTTAGTGGAACAGGTGCTTTATATAAAGATTCAGGAGAAACAATAGGTTCTTTGATAATTTGGTCGTTTTCTGTAAGACTAGTGCATGCTAAATTGAAGCCCAAGTCCCTATCAATAGAGTCAAAACGTTTGAAACTCCCAGTACAATCTAAATGAATATCCGAGTCTGAGTTTACCTATAAAATGATTAGTATAGAATAATTTAAATAAAAGCATCATTTAATTACCAGATAACCGTTTGCACTGTAAATTTTGCTTCTAGTTAAACTAGCTTTTTCTTCTCGTCCTGAAAATATACGAGTAGTCATCCAAGTCCATAATTTTAAACATATTAATTTACAATCAGGTATTATCCAACAACACAATAGTAATAACAGAAGTAATACTGTTATTGATATGTAAAATGATTTTAGCACAGTGTGTATTTCATGCATTTCTGCAACAAAAAAAGGACATACAACTGCTAGTTCTACATTAATTACTTTTATCGGAAAACATAGACAAAGCGATGCTTTCCGAATGCCTTCTCGGCTGACAAAGCGAGGCATTCCTAGTCACATAACAAATCGACTGGTAATAAGTTTTCATTACTGGTCGCTTCTGTCACCTCTGTATTTCATATCATTTGTATTATAAAATGCCATTAAAAAAAGTTTTGTCCGACGTGAGGTTTGAACTTGCGATCATCAAATGACGTTATTATGATTCAATCACTTAATGCATTGTACCACCAAGGTTTGATGTAATTGCAACGCTCTCTCCAGCTGCAAAGAGGTGCAAAAACCTACTTATACAAACTTTGCTGACTTACCTACGCTTTTGTTAAATTTGGCGGCACTTCGGCTAACTCGTGCAGAGCAATTGGGGGGGGGTTGATTTAGGATCAACTAGATCCCCAAAAATCTACAACACAAAAAAAAGGCGCCACTCGCTTTTTACCGCCCACGAGATCTAAAGCTGAAAGCGAGAAAGTAGAAGAAATAATACACCAAAAACGCAAGCAAATCAAGTTTAATATAATAGGTAAACTCTGAACAAAATAATTGATAAAGTCAAATTTGTAATGGTAACAACACACTGTATAATAAATCGCATAAATTAGTTATGGTAATAAATTAGTTATCAAAAAAAATAAATAAAACCAGTCGCAGCTGAGAAATTAATAACTACCGATTCAGAATTCTGAGTTGGCTTCCAAAATAATACAGTAGGACTTTATGCCCTACTCAAAGCAAACAAGAATAGCTATTTATGTCATGAGTACATAATATAGGTCTTTATCGGACGAAGCCGAAGTTTATGGCAGAGCGAGCTTGCGAGCGAGGCCAATAAATAGGCTGAGTCCAAAAAGCCTAATTATGTGCAAATGACATACATAGCTTTATGTTCGACTGCACCGTAGAGGATTTTCTTTTCTTTTTTTTCTACTTTGACATTTAGGTAGTGAAAATTGCATAATTTCGAAGAGTGCTTTTTTTATTGCTCCTGGTTACAATAAGTTGTTTATTAATTTGTTTTAAATAGTTGATTTAAAATTGTGTGAAATTATTTAATAAGTTAAATAATGGAAGAAATTGTTGAAATAGCCCTAAAAGCTAAAGAATCGCTACTTCCGACAAAGTCAAAGCAATTATACGAAGAAACTTACGGCACATACAAAAAATGGTGTTTAGAAAAACAAGTTATGAAAACTACAGAGGATAGTATATTGGCATATTTTAATACTAATCTCGCGTCTTATAAAATATCTACCTTATGGACCAAATATTCCATGCTGCGGACTACAATTAATTTAAATGAAGCAATCGATATAAGCAAGTTTCCTAGTATTATCCCTTTTCTGAAAAGAAAGAGAGAAGGGTATGCAGCAAAAAAGTCATTCATTTTAACAAAAGAACATGTCAATTCTTTTTTATTTGACGCCAATGACGAACAGCATCTGTTAAACAAGGTACACATACTTAACTTATTTACTTTGACTTACGATGATGAATAATGAAAGTATATTTATAGGTTATTCTTATTTTTGGTGTCTGTGGAGCTTGCAGACGACAAGAATTAGTTTCACTATCAACCACAAATGTTGAAGATTATCAAAAACATATATTGGTCAAGTTGATCGACACAAAAACCAAAAAAGATAGGTCCTTTATCATACTACCGAGTGAAAATTTGAATTTATTGGATGTAATTAGAAAATATATTAACCTTAGACCAAAAATAATTGTACATAGCAGATTCTTCGTAAATTATGTTAAAGAAAAATGTACTGTCCAGCCTGTAGGAATCCACAAAATTGGTAGTGTACCTAGCATTGTAGCCAAATTTTTAAATTTACCGAACTCCAGCTCCTACACGGGCCATTGTTTTCGGAGAACGTCTGCAAGCCTTTTGGCAAATTCTGGGGGAAGTATGAGCGAAATCATGCGCCATGGAGGATGGCGCTCCGCTAGTGTTGCCGAAGGATACGTAGAAGAATCCGAAAGCAAAAAAATTAATGTTGCTACAAAAATTTTAGGGCAAGAAGGTATTTCTAGAGTCGAAAACGAAGAAATTCAGCAAATAAATAAAGCACCAGCATTACCGGTTTCAATTAGTAATAATGTGAATTGTGTTTTCAATATTAACAACTATTATAATCAAAGTAATAATAATTAATGTAATCGTTTATAAATTAAATTAAATAAAATATTAATTTTGACGTTTATTTCATTGACATTGACAGGCGGCCGTTTTACTTTATTAATAAAGTAAAACGGACTAGTTCCATAAAATGTTCTCTTATGGTCGCTAAGTGATATTGAAATCATGTTATTATAATACAGTCGGACATAAAAATAATTATGCTGATTCTTCTTTCTTGAAATAATCGTAAATGAGTATAATGCGTAAAACTAGAGGCGCAAACAACGTATCGAAGCTTTTGCTTCCAAAATCGACGTAATTAAATAAAATAATCAGTTCTCACCCAATCGCGAAACGCTGCTGGCAACTCAGTTGTCGACTCAACTAATCGTCGGTGTTATACCTACTTTGTGGAGTAGGTATTCAATGCTGAAATCGATCTTAATTATACACGAAAATGTGGACATTCAAAATGTATGAAACTCATAAGTTACTTAAGAACACAAGGACGGACCTATAAGCCAAAAAAAGCTAAAATACTTGAAAATATGCAAAATGTTGAAAAATTTTTAAGGGATGCGATCAATATTTGATCAAGGTATTTTTGTAACCTTTGGGGTTGCTGGTATAGTAATGCCGTTGCATCTACTTTGCGATTTATAATTATTAATTATATCAAATAATAATGTTGCTTACTACCAATGTGAAATGTCAGATGTTACACATCATATACGGGTTTTGTAAGGCTCGCTCGCTCGTTTTCTCAATATTGTAGTTCAATTTGAAAATTCAAGTATCTCTTGTAGCCCATGGACTTTCAATATTATTAACTCTTAGCTTTTAACAGGTTCTATACGATTTTAAAAATAACCTCTTTTACACATTATATTATTTTCTCTCTTATAAAAATATAATATATTATTTGCAATCAATTTGAAAATTTAAGCCCGAAAGTTTCGACACTATTAACTGTCGGCTGTTTAAATGTTTCTATACTATTTTAAAATTACCTCTTTTACACATTATTTGGTAAATAGTAAAACTGAGTAAAATCTTAAAGTTACAAAGTGTAGTTTGCGTACAATGACCGACATACTGTGAATTTTATTTTATTTACCAAATGTAAGAATAGTTAAAACCAAAATTTACGACGAGTTATCGTTGCAAACTTATTTACAAGGTTTGAATGGACAATTAGGATTTTTTAACCTAGGTAAGGTTGAACAATCGCCCAAATTTGGAAGAAGCTATGAAATTACGCCCCGATCGAGAAGAAAACACCAGGTCAACCCTACGACCAATGATAAACCCGGTTTTAAGGTTCCAAAATTTTAATCAATCAAATTTTTCAAATCAAACAAATTTTTTTAACTGCCAGCAAATTTTAACCCAACGAAACCATTTTGCAATCGTTTCCAATAACCACCAAATTCAGATTTCAACATGTCAAGGCCGACAAATTACAACCTTAACCCACAACAATCAGGTCAACAATCCCAGAGTGGAAAGTGGAAATAGATTCGATAGCAAACGTCATTTTCAACCTGAGCCCATAGATACGTCGTCGAGTAATACTCGCAGATCAAATTATCCATCAGCTTCAAGTGAACTTGTGAGCTTCAAGTATTTTATCAACGTAAATTTTACATTTTTGATTTTAATATAATTACGACGGATTGATAGGTTTGGATTTGTTAAAAATTTTAAAAGCCGAAATTTATATTGGAACTAAATTGCTAAAAACCGGAAATAGAACAATACCAATTTATTTGGAACTTTATGTGGAACGCAAATGGTCTAGTTAATCATGGCCCAGAACTAAAATCTTTTTTGGGAGAACATGATATTGACATGCTAATCTCGGAATCACACTTTACAAACCGCAGCTATCTGAGGATTCATAACTACACCATTTATAATACAAAAACCCCAAATAACGCCGGCTGGGGTGGAAGCGCCCTCATAATTAAAAACAAATTAAAACACCACGAAATGCCCGAATATCATACAGGCAACAACCATATTAGTCGAAGACATGAGAGGACCATTAGCCATCTCAGCAATAACGGTCCCCCAAAACATGCTATCAAAGAGGAACAATATAAAGAATACTTTGCTACACTGGGTAATAGATTTCTAGCTGGTGGAGACTACAATGCTAAGCACTCAAGATGGGGTTCTCGTCTCACAACAACTAAGGGGCGAGAACTGGTAAAAGTGATGGATAAACAAAATCTATCCACTGGAAAACCTACCTACTGGCCTAGCGATACAGAGAAAATTCCCGATGTTATAGACTTTTGCGTGACAAAAGGAATTCCATCAGATCACCTCCAGGTAGAACAAAGTTTTGACCTATCTTCGAATCACTCACCGATTCTGATATTACTGAGCTCTACGGTAATAAATAAACAAAAACCAGCGTCCCTCACTAACAAGTGGACAGACTGGAAGCTCTTTAAGTCAACGCTTCAAGAAAAGATTGACTTAAACGTCAAGCTCAAAACCCCACAGGAAATTGATACTGCAGTGGAAGAATTAATAAAAACAATTCAACAAGCATCCTGGGTCGCCACTCCTGAAGTAAGCGCTAATGTAAAAATTCAGAACCAGTCAAATCTAGTCAAAGAAGCTATCCAAAACAAGAGAAGATTAAGAAGAATATGGATGACGCCAAGAGCCCCCCAACATAAAGAGAAACTAAACAGGGCAGAGAAAAATCTTAAAAAACTGTTAAAAGACGAACATAACAGGGTTTTCCAAGAATATCTCGAAGGTTTAACTCCAACCGAAGCAACGGAATATTCACTGTGGAAGGCAACGGCAAAATTAAATAAAGCCAAAACCAATTCCACCAATTAAAAATTCTGATAGTTCATGGGCAAGAACAGATAAAGAAAAGGCTGCGGCGTTTGCCAAACATCTGGAAAATGTCTTTAGACCTTTCCCAGCTATGATTTCCCAAGAAGAAGACAACAAAATAATCGAGTTTTTGCAAGCACCTTACCAAATGGCACCCCCCATCCAAGCCATAAAACTCCAAGAAATCAAAACCTTAATTAAAAACATAAATTCAAAAAAGACCCCAGGATATGAGTCATCAAACAGTTACCGGACAAAGCATTAACTGCATTAAACCAAATCTATAACTCGATACTAAGAACCGGCCACTATCCATCTCAGTGGAAGGTGGGACAAATAATACTAATCCCAAAGGCAGGAAAACCCCCAGAGGAAGTGACATCATAGAGTGGTAGAAGTTATAAACAATGCTTTTGAGCGCAAGAAGTTATTGCTCGGCTGCATTTTTAGACGTTACCCAGGCATTCGATAAAGTATGGCACCAGGGGTTGCTGTATAAAATAAAAACAAAATTGCCTACACCCTATTATCAAGTACTGAAGTCGTACCTAACAGATAGATACTTCATGATAAAACACCAGGAAGAAACAACTGAACTTCATAAAATACAAGCAGGTGTACCTCAGGGGAGTGTCCTGGGGCCGTTTCTTTATCTAATCTATACTGCAGATATACCTACTACTCCTAATACAATAACAGCCACGTTCGCGGATGACACTGCTATTCTTGCTACTAGTGAGATACCGGCCTACGCCTCAGAAAAACTTCAAGAGGCACTCGACCAAATCCAGGAATGGTTCAAGAAATGGCGCATTAAAGCGAATGAAGCTAAACTCCAACACATCACTTTTTCACTTCGCAAAGTGACATGTCCTAGTGTCACTCTAAATGGAGAACAACTTCCACACGCGGACAATGCTAAATATCTTGGTATGCACCTGGACCGCAGACTCAACTGGAAAAAACACATTTTTACAAAGCGCAAACAACTTGGGTTGAAATTATCAAAACTCTATTGGTTGATTGGCAGAAAATCAAAACTTTCACTGGAAAGCAAGCTGATAGTGTACAAGGTTATTATTAAACCAGTATGGACATACGGAATACAACTGTGGGGCACCGCCAGTGCTTCTAATATGGATATTCTTCAACGATTCCAATCCAAAACTCTACGCCAACTCCAACTTTAAGTATCCAAATCGAATTTATTATTCGGAATATTCTTTTCCAAAATTAATCATCCAAATCAACTTACTACCGCTCAGTAGCCACTTACAAATAATATCCAAACTAATTCCAAATATCAAAATTTCAAAATCACACAATAATGCATTCGCATCAAATCACTTTATTTAATCAAAAATAATTACTCACAATTTCAAAAAAAAATATCAAAACTCAGCGTAACAAAATCAAATTTCAGCGGGCATGCAAAACTCGCACCCGCTGTCACCATGGTCGGCACAAAAAGCCACGATTAAACTTCACTTCTACCAACATTAATTTCCAAAGTTTTACCTCCCAAAATTCAAATTCAATATTTCTTAAACTTAATATCAAATTTAATGGCAAATTAACAGGGTAGGTAAAACTTTGGTTCGGAACATGACAATATATAATTATATATTTATATATTATATATATAAAAAAAATATAAAATTCAAAGACCAAATACATTTTCCATCATGACGACATACCATTAACTTTTACCAACCAAATCCACCTGACTGATGAAGTTCCTATTTACACCAAAGCTTATCGACAAGTATCCGCACAATCAGAAGAAATTCGGTGACAAATTGAAGAAATGCTTCAACAAGACTAATTCAAGAGTCATATTCCCCCTACAGTTCTCCGGTACATTTGGTGCCTAAAAAGCCAGATTCTTCGGGGAAAAAGAGGTGGCGAGTGGTGATTGATTATCGTAAACTAAACGATAAGACCATGGGGGACAGGTACCCACTGCCCAATATACATGAGATATTTGAAGACCATAACTGCAAAAGGGTCTAAGTACCAAAAATGAAAAAATTCAGATTTTTGCAACAAATGGTTCTATACACCAAGCCCTATGATATTTATAAGGGTCTATATACAATAGAATAATAGAAAAGCTATAAAAACATATGTGAGATGGCGATAAAACGGCGTTCAAGTGGTGTAAAATTATTAAAAATGATAGTAAAAGATAGAAAGAATGAAAAAAAAAAAGAAAAAGTAGCATACTACTTACAAAAATAAAAAAGTTTCTGCAAAAGCATCTCCCACAGAAACTAAGTTTTTATATTATAAATCTTTTTAATTCTTGAAATAAATCATAAAACGTTAATAACTTTTTTATTTAATTTTGGTCCTTAGAGCCTTTTGAAGTTAAGGCCTTCATTTGATAAGTTGGGCAGATGTCAGTATTTTACTACCTTGGACTTAGCGTCGGTTACCATCAAGTAGAAATGCACCCTGATGACATCCCTAAAATTGCGTTTAGTACACCTAGGGAACATTAAGAGTTTAAACGTATAGCTTTTGGCCTCAAAAACTGATTAAAGGTAATTGTTGCAAGGATGAACAATTAGAAATAATAAAATTGCACCACGAAGGAAAAACTAAACACCGAGAAATTCTTGAAACAACAAAAGCTATCCGCAGAAAATATTAGAGTAGCATAAATTCAGATATTCAAAATTTTATCAATAAATGTGAATTTTGTAAAAAATCCAAATACGAACGTCATCCGACACACCTACCTATAATGGTCACGGAAACACGGAAACACCTCAAAAGACAAAAGACCACAAAGACAATTTTAAAAGATTCACATCGATCCGTTTTTAACCTTTTTAACTCTTATATGTGCATTTTCAAAGGTAGGACAAGCGATTCAAATTAGCAGCAAAACCGCAACCAAAATTGCTAATGCACTAATAGCATATTTTGGATTTTACGGAGTTCAAGAAAGAACGGAAATAAAAATATAAAATGTGGTGTCGTGAGACCCCAGATAGGAACGAAGTACCTTATTACATAAATATTAATTTCAAGTTCTAGTCGAGTTAAAAAATAAATAATTATTCGGATATAAATATTTTATGATTTTTTTATCCATAAAAATTAAAAACTACTTTACAAAATTGCCAAAATAGCGATTTCGGAATGTGTCAAAGTCGATGTAAATCCGCAATCATCGCGGTCATCTTTGAAGTTTTCGAAATTTTTTTTGCACATTTGGTTTTAGATAATTTTTTGCATCTAAGTGGCATTTTTCAAAATCGATTTTTTTTTTAAATTTTGGTTTTATTTTCGGCTGAAATTTTTTTAAATTATTAAATTAAATTTTTTTAATTATTCGTCGGTTAACAATTTTAACGCGTTCTCAATTCGTAATATGCAAAGTGTATCTTATATTGCGTATCACTATTAATTTTAACGATACCCATTGTGGCGTAGAGCAAAAGGCTCCGCCTACACATTTTAACCGAGGGATCAAATCCCGGTGCAGGCAATTTTTTTTCTAGAGAAATTTGCACTCGTGGTTTCCGAATATGTACTAATGCTGAGCAGATGTTCCACCCTCTAACGGTTTAATCGAAAGACTACATTCCACTCTTATCGAACATCTTAGGATAACGAGAACAAAAGATAAAAAGATGCCGATTAAAAATTCAATGCAGTACGTTATCATTGCCTACAACAATTCAATTCATTCTGCGACAACGTATACTCCACTAGAATTAGTGGAGGTATACTGGGGTATACAAATTCCAGATACCCCTATGATCTTTACTTGAACGACAGATTCTATAAGGATTATGTGACTAACCACATAAACAAACTAAAATTGACATACGAGGGTGTTCAAGAAAAAATGCATTCGCATAAAGAAACCGTGGCAAAGCTATTAAATACGGAAAATCCACACCCGTTCAAAATTAACCAAGAAATTTACACGAAAAAGACCAGTAACATAAGAAGTAAATCTAAAGAAAAATTCGAAGGTCTTTTTGATATACATAACATTTTTAACAATACCGTTGAAATTGAAAAAAATAACAAAACTCAACGTGTACATTTACGACTACTAAGAAAACCTAACGTTACAGATGAGGACACGCCCGGTCAATCAACATCCGCAAGTTAGAAAGCAACTCAGGGAAAGCAACCCGTTCAACTGGGAACAGCCTGTAATATCGAAAGTTATTGGACATTAAGTAGAATAATAGATGTAGTACCCCTTAGGTTAGAATATAATAATTTAGTAAAAAATGGCCCAGGATATTTAAAGGAGTAGAAAACTTTCTCAAACTTTTAGAGAACATAATTAAATTAATTGAAGAAAAATTTAATGCAATAGACCCACTGCCTCTGAAAAGACAACGTAGTGCCTTTTTTAATGGGTTAGAAAATGTCATTAAATTGGTAACCGGAAACCTCGATGATCAAGATGCCGAAAGATACAACAAAGCAATCAATGATTTAACCAAGGCCCGAAATAACCAAAAATGTTTATGAAGGAACAAATTAAACTCACAATGTTTGCGATTAAAAAGTTTAATAACACCATAATGAAATTCACAAGTAATCCGTTAATGTTTCAAGAAAAAATTGCATACATGGAAGTAGTTTTAACGCTACGAACGTATGGAAATCCAAGTCCGAGAATAGGTTAACATTCGTGTCAGTGTACTTACAGTTAAAAACCACACTAGATACAATAAAAGATGTATTAGAAACATTAGAAGAAACCTTGACATTTGCAAAATTAAACGTAATGCATCCATCAATTCTAACATCCGAGTGAGATGATAAAGTGATGATAAGCATATTCAAGAACACCAATGTTTCCGTTATACAGTGTCGCAGCCAAAGGGGGCTAGGGGGCCCTCTAGTATCTGGGGTCTCAAATACTTTTCTTTTTTTAATAACCATAGTTGCTTTTTTACCAGTGCAATGAAAAATTTTTTAAAACAAAAAAATTATTGTGTTCGACTGTTCGATATGATTGTAATTAAGTTGTTTTAGTGTAGGTACTTGTTGCTTGTTGGTAGCTAATCAGCCAAGTCAGTTAATTTAGGTCTGGCATTCTCGAGCCCCCAGGGCGGATTTACCAAATTATCGCCTTTCTTTGAGATGCTGCTTCTGTTATACCTAAGGGCTAACTGGGATGGTACGGCACAACGGGGGGGAGGGAGAGGGCGCAAGTTAGGATTTTTAGTGTTTACTGAAATTTCAAATACAAAATAACTTCACATGAATAATTAGCAATCAGTTTTAATTCTTATTCTTAATGACTGCTATTTATTGAAAATAAGGAAAGGTAGATTATAATAAGAAGATTGGCAATAAAAATCAACGATAAATCTTTTGCCCTGAATTGCCGTTGCCGTTGCCGTTGCCGGAATGTCATTCTTTAATTCTCACTTAAATTTAAGGTAGGTAACAGTGGTAAAACAATAATTATAAATGAAAAATAACTTAAAAAAGTTTAGTATTTTTTTAAGTATTTTTGTAGTATTTAGTAGAATGTGATGTTAAAATAATCAAAGTTAACAAAATGTTAAAATAATACAATTTTAAACTATTAAGTGGCATTCTATGGGATTTAGATTTCATAATCTTTTCTTAACCTAAAATTTCATTTAGACACGTGAACTCTTCTTGTTTGGTCATTTGGCAAGCGCAATATTTATTTTAAAGTTTGGTTAATTTCTTGATTTTTTAAATTTTAAATTTTTTCAATTTCACTTGCAACAGTCATGTTAAACATGACTGATGACCAAAAATAATCGTGAAATAGAGGCCTTTATATTATGTTACAGATTTTTTTGTTTTCTGTTTATTTTTAAGTAATTTTTACCACTTCTATGCGTAATTTTTTCAGAATTCTATTTTCTTGTTTATTTAAATATTTTTAGTTCAACTTCGTTAAATGTGAATTTTTGTCATTTTGGTTTCGTTAAATATTATGTTTTCTTCGTAGTATGTATTATTTACTTAACCTTCATCCGGGCGCGCCCCTTTCCGTAACATTAGCGGGCGCGCAACGGTAATCTACCGTCTTTGGTTTTTCTTTCGTCATTCATCCAAAATCTTTAAAATCGGGATAAATACGATGAAAAACATTATAATACTTTTTAAACGATAAAACATTTTTATTAAAATTTCATTTTTATTACAATTTGAATAATAAAATAAGCTAACACAGTAGGGATAGGTATTAATTTGTAATCCCTATCTCGAATAGGAGTATCAGACGACTTATCATTTTCAGCCTTTTTTTGAGCAATGTAAATATTAGTGTAGTACTTGATTATGTTGATTATGATTTCCAAAGAATTATTTGGAAGTAACATTTAAGCCTTGTTTTATCTTTCTCCGAGTCACTGCTGTGTTTATCTTGTTCAATGACTTCAGGTTCAAAATTAATATCGTCTTGATCGTCAATTTACTCTTCTTCATTCGAATCCATCTCAAGAAGTCGATGTATATGTATCTTCCGGATTTTTCATGCCCTGACATGAGACCAATACATGCAATATGCATTAGTAAAAATGTGAAATCTGATATGTGACGTCACGATAGTGACGTATTTGGAGTATAGTTTACTAAGTTGTAAAAAAAGTAATTTGAATTGTGAATACCTACGAAAAATATAAAATCGGTAATTACATTTCCTTGCAATGGCTGAAGAAAATAAATATCACTAATGGGAGCGTAACTGGTAATCTACCGCCGATATTCGACTGTACAAGTTTGGCGTTGGCTGAGACAATTAAAAATGAAAAGTAGGTAACAACGACACTTCTATCTAGTGTCATATTAAGTCAATTAGGAATACAAAGCACTTCCACCCTCCTTAACACCTGCACGCAAAAGTTCGCGCGTTATTATAAATAAAACGGTAAATTACCGCCCGCGCGCCCGGATGAAGGTTAATAGTTTAAAATTTTATTATTTTAACATTTTGTTAAGTTTGATTACAATAATTATACTCGAAAATAAGATGACCACGTCCCTTTTTCCGAAAAATTTTTGCCTTCGGCACGGTTCACTTTGCTGGCATCCTTTAACCTCTCCTATAACAAAATCCTGGCTGCGCCACTGCCGTTATACCTCCTATTATGTATATCAAATATTATAGTTTTTAAACTAGTTGAAGTCTTTAATTTATTATTCCTCTATATATACAAAGCCAGCAAGACAAAGTCTATTAAATATTAAATTCAAAATATAAAAATATTAATAAAAAAGGTGGGTGTACATATCTATTGCATTTTTTTTAATTTATCGAGAATGTGCTAAAATAAGCACTAAAAAACCTTAAAAAGTGAATCTAAGCATTAAGGTGATTAAAGTATCAAAATAAGCATATAAGCACAAAAAACATAGCGTCAAATGTCTTGTTTTTAGCAAATTCGTGGACATATATAACAATTACACTTCTGCAATATTTATGAATATTTATGAATAGCAAATTTGCTATACATCCGTACTCTAATTTCTACTATTATTATGATTAAAAAATTAAAATTACTATTAAAATCATTTAACTGAAAGTTATTAGTTTTTGGTTATTTACCCCTATTTACCTATGTAAATTTAACCTCTATAGGTTAGTTACGAATAATTTACTTTTATTGCAGGGAAAATATTTCAACTCCACGATATAGTTAGGTAATTTTGTTACCATGTTTATAACGCGAAAACATAAGTTGTGATGCATCTCAATTTGCATTTATGTATTGTATATAACATATTACGTATTACATACTATTTATTAATAGATTTAATATTTTTCAAATTACATATAAAATGCAATAGAATTATGAAGGTTGTCAGCTTTTTGTCAGTATTTTAAAAATTATTTAAATAAATAATATTTTGATTTAACATTAAAAATATGTTAAAATGTTTCTATATTATCATGTTGGAAGTACTAACCTTTCGTAATTTGAATTCCTTTGTATTGGAAATAAAATACAGCATTAATGTATCCAACCCAAAAATGGGTTATAAAGGAACTAATACATTAAAATTTACTATGGATGATTTTAGGCCACTCAAACGCAGGTACACAACCTTGTGCTTTACAATATTCTCGAAGGGTTTGGGATTGTATTTCCCTAGATATTTACGAATACATGCGCACACAAGAGGACATGTTCACACCGATATTTGAAGTTTAAATTTTAGAAGTAGAAGTATAACATGAAAAAATTTTAAGTATTAACCCAAGCAGTTGTACAAATTTTGTTTTTCTGTTTAAGAAGACTATTGGGGCATAACAAACTTGACACTTAGTATCAACATGATGTCAGCCTATAAAATATTTATATCATGCAACGATTATTTTTAAAATTAAACAATTACATCAAACAAAAGATCATCCAGTTAAAAGGTTTATATGAAAAACAATTTAAAAATTTGAATTAAATGATTTATGTTGTTTGGAATATATATTTGGAAAATATGGATCAAAAAATTTTCATTTTTTGCAGAAGCATTTTCTCCCGCAATGTGGCGTTTGCCAACAGAAATATGAAAAAATGTACTTGGCTTTAAAGCAATCGGGTTATTCTATCTCCGTTGGAGAGCAAAATAGAATAACTAAAAACAGATTGAATTGATTGAAAAGTTATGCTATTAAATTCAAAGTTCAAACTTGATTAAAAGTCAAATTTATTTGACTTTTGTAAGAACAAAAATTATACCTACTTAAAGCCAAAATGAATAAATAAACTTATTTTGAAAAATTCTAAACCGGAAAACTAAACAAACCCAAATAAAAGAGGTTTGCCTGATGAGATTCCGAAAATCGAAACATACGGTTATATAACAGCGTGTCGCAAGCTATATCATTCATTTCAATAGTTTTTGAACAATTTTATGTAAGTTATGAATTAAATTATTCTTCAATTTCATGTAACATGTAAAAATTAATTTTATAAAAAAGTTATTTTTTTTATTATAAATAAAATTTATTTTTGGTTTAATGTTTGAGTTTTCTTGAATTGCATTAACAATTTATAAGAATAAAAATAAATATTCGGAACCCACGAACCCATGGCAAGTTTCTTTACTTCCGTCAAAGCAGAGCGACGCCGATGTGAGGCAGGAGCTGTAGTCACTGTAGCACAGCTTACTTCTAAGCACATGTTTTATGTTTTAAATTATTAATAGGTGAATTAAATAGACGCCAAATCGAATACAGATTAAATAGATTAAATAGACGCCAAATCTAATACAGATTTGGCGTCTATTTAATTCTAGGCTAATACAGCCTAGAGCGCCGAATAGACGTAATCCGGCTCTGGTCTCTTGGTCGTCCTTCGGGTACAAAATTTCCGAGCGCTCGCCAAATAGTAAGTAATAGGGACAGGACCGGACTCAACCCAAACAAAATATCGAAATTTCTTTACAAATTTAATTTACACATGTCTGGCACATGGGCTATCCCGTGTTGCCGAAACATTTTTTCTTAAATTTTCTTTAAATTTAATTTCGAATTGAAAAATTTTTTTTGTAAAAGTGCCTTTGAGAGTGAAAGCTTTTAAAGAAAATTTGCTCGGTAAATACATCTTCTTCCCCAACCATTGCTTACAAGGTATCGGGAACATGGCTCAATGCTGTTATATATTATTGGACAAATTTTGAAAATTTTTTAAGATTATTGTTTCTGAATTGTCAGAATCGTCGTCGGCAGCAATAAAAGCTGGTGACACTATGTGATCTAAACGCTTAAATCACATGACCAATAGTTTTTATGTTCACACTACGCAAGATTGCTTATGATTTTTCTTATGATTTAAAATGTCAATCCTACATCCTCAACCCTACAATTAAAGGACCTATTAAGTCTCAAAACTAAAGCCTAATCCTACAAAATTTTTGTTGCAATTATTAGTTTGCCATCACAAATCATCTTCTGGTAGCCTATCTTTAGCTCCTTTCCAGACTTCCTCAAATCTTCTGCTTGTCCTCTTATTACAGATTGTATTTTCCTCTCTGTGATTGTCAGATCGCTCTCTATATAAATTTTCCTGTCTGACATCTGTGATTTGATCCGGTGATTACAATTCTATTTCTTATCTTCGCTCTCTCCTGCATCTCTATCTTAAGTTCAATTTCGTTTATCTTGCTTTCCAGTTTCTCAATTTTTGCGTTGGCAATTTCTCGTTCATTTCACCAGTCAGTTTTGGTTTGGTCTAGTTCCCCTCTCAGCAGTTTTATGTCTTCCTGTTGCATTTCCATCCGCTCCTGAATAATTCTTATGTTCTCTCTAATTTCATGTTTAATATCGGTATTGTCACTTCTCATTTGCTTCATTTCTCTGCTCATGCTTATTTTCTACATATTGGCATTAAAAAAAATTTTTAATATTTTTTGACATTTTTTGAGTTGTATTCCTTTGTTTTTTATTTGGGATCATTTCTTTTGGTCTTTTGGTGGCTTTATTTTATTTAGTTTTACCTAGTTTCTTGCCACGTTTTCCGTAGGGCTCGTTTTTCGGTTATTTTTTGATTTATTATATGTGGTATTGTTTCTTTTATGGTTTTATTATAAGAATCCGGGGTAGCTTGCCATGCGGCTTGTTGTATATTGGTTGTTAGAGTATTCACTGCTTCTTTGTTTTAACTTCTGGTAAATGCTGGCTTAGGCCATTTGCATTCCAGATTGCAATTTTATAATTTTTGATGTTAGTAAGTAAATCTAGCATTGTACTTATGTTTCTCGAGTTTTCTTTGTTTTGCTCGATGAGTTTATTAGTGATTTGTTAGACAATTCGAGTTTGTAAATTCCTGGTTAGTGCCTTGATTCCTTGTACTAATATATTTGTATTCAAATGTTGTGAGTTATGATTTGATGGTTGCACTGCGTTTGCATGGTGGTTTATTTTGACGGTTTGCAGGATGGTTTGTCGTAGTGTCGTAGTTATTACGTGTTAGGTAGAAAGTTATTGTTGGTTGCGATTGTTGATTTTGAATGTTTTTTGTTTGTGATTCTTCTCTTCTATCTCTAAGTTTAGAGTACATTTTTTCTTGTAAATGCTTGTGTATCATACATTCCCTATAGTTGGTTACCGTTGCAATTGACACATCTTACTTCGTCGTGTTATTTCCGGTGGCAACTTTTGGTTTCGTGTGCACCTGCACATTTCACACAACGTGGTGATTTAAGGCAAAAATTCTTGGTGTGCCCATATTCCTAGCATTTCAGGCATTGTTCAATTGCTCTCTTGGCATGTGGTGGTTTAAACTTAACTACTGAGTTTTCCAGTGACTTTATTTTAAATATGTTCATGTTATTGTCTTTTGTTTTTAGGTCAATGTAGTACATTGGTAGTGGATTCTTGGTGACTCTATGTCGAATATTCCAGATATTGGTTGCTTCGTGTCCTACTTCGAGTAGAGATTTCTTTATAGTTTCCACTGAAGATGATTGGTGTATGATTGGTGGCCTTTGAGGACAACTCTAAAGTCTATTCTAAAGTAACTCTCAAAAACTCGAATAATTATTTATTTTTTACCTCGACTAGAACTTAAATTAATATTTATGCAATAAGGTACTTAGTTCCTATCTGGTGTCCCACGACACCACATTTTATATTTTTAACGTGATAACGTCTTATAAATTGATATACCGGCTGCAAGCACGAAAAATTGTGACAAGCGAAAGAGAGGCACGATCGGCTTTGCATCATACATAGACATCATTTGAATTATAAAAAGCCACTAAAAAAAACTTGTCCGGCATGAGATTCGATCTCGCGATCGAACCAATTATGAAGCAATTATGTTTCATGTACATAACGCACTAACCTACTGAGGGTTAAGTAATAATATAGTTTTAATTCGTATTATCTGTTACATAAACATAATTCAATTTAATTTTTAAATTAACACTAGGTTTACGGATGATAATTTAACGTGAATTTACTTCACAAGAAAACAATTCAATTCAATTTATAAAAGTATGCAATTTTTAATCAATGTTTTCTTATAACGTTATCACGTAAAATTATCGTCCGTAAACCGACTTTACAGACAACCCGCGAGTACCACGTATTTTTTTTCTTTATAATTTAAAATTTTTGAACGGCCAGTTTGCGAACGGGAATCGCTTCGATCTTTGTTTTTAAAACGACAGACGATGTCTTTATTTAATATTTAATGAAACACCTATTTCACGATATGTTTTTTTCTTTCTTGCAATAATTGCGAGATCTTAAATCAAAACGGTTTTGGGGTTTTTACGGCTCATTGTTTTAAAATTATTGTAAAACTACACAAACTGCAGTTACTATTATTATTTTAATAATACTAATGCAATGCACAAAGAAACAACAATTTAAAACTTCTCAGACGTCATTGTCAAACAAAATTACCAAGTATCCGAATATTTTTGTTGCGTTGGTTTTACGTATTATTATTACTTTTAAAGCTTTATAAGTTTCGTTTTGTGTTTTGGCAACCTTAATAAATAGCTTGATAAAATTTTTTGAAACAATGTTGGTACCTTTTTAAACAAAAATGTGGTGTCGTGGGACACCAGATAGGAACGAAGTACCTTATTTATTACATAAATATTAATTTAAAGTTCTAGTCGAGGTAAAAAATAAATAATTATTCGGATATAAAAATATTTTATGATTTTTTTATCGCTAAAAATCAAAAACTACTTTACAAAATTGCCAAAATAGCGATTTCAGCATGTGTCAAAGTCAATGTAAATTAGCAATCATCATCATCTTTGAAGTTTTCGAAATTTTTTTGCACATTCGGCTTTAGATAATTTTTTGCATCTGAGTGGCATTTTTCAAAACCGACTTTTTTTAAATTTTGGGGGTTTTATTTTCGGCTAATAATTTTAAAAATTATTAAATTAAATTTTTTTAAATTATTCGTCGGTTTAACAATTTTAACGCGTTTTTAATTCGCAATACGCAAAGAGTATCTTATATAGCGTATTACTATTAATTTTAACGATACCCATTGTGGCGTAGAGCAAAGGGCTTCGCCTACATATTTTAGCCGATGGATCGAATCCCGGTGAAGGCAACTTTTTTTCTAGAGAAATTTGCAAACCTATGACTCGTGGTTTCCGAATATGTACTAATGCTGAGCAGATGTTCCGCTTTTGACCACCAGATGGTGTAAGTATCGAACAATATAAAAATCTTACGCATTTTCGTTACGGACGTTTTTTTCCGATTAGGGTACCCCCTTCGCATCCTCCCATAAGGAACTTCGTTCCAATAATTTAAACGAATTTCTTGCGACATAGTGTCCGAATATTTTTGTGAGTAACTGTATAAACTTTAAAATTAGAGAATCACAGTTGCATCGCTAACGATTAAAACACGCCATTTTTACGGATTTTCTATGCAAAAATCTAAACTTTAAAATTGTTTATTTTTCTTTTTGGAGTTCCTCCAAATGCGTTATTTACTTTATCTTAATGCCATACTTCAAATTATGCAGCATTTATTAGTGTATCTATGCGAACCTCATTTTAATACTACACTAGAAAATTTTTAATTTCATATGAACATTTTGGCATTTATTCTTTTACACGGAATATGTCGAAAATATGTACAGAAATAAATCTTAAAGAAATTTTTTCATTGCATCGCATTGACGTCATTTAAAGAAATCAATTGGGTTATATAACAATACTTTTTCATGTAATGTTGTAATTACGGTAATTACCCACTAAGAGAGTAAACACATGAATACAGAATTATTTAAGGTGTGTTTATGTTTATACTTAAAATCGCATAATAAAAAAGCGTTGTCTCATCTCATTTCAACTCATGTTTTCCACAACAAAATCAAGAAAGGTTCAATAAATCACAAAATCTTAAATTGGCCGCTTCCTGTTCAACCTATCTAAAAATAGGTCATTCAAAATTAAAGTAGATAAAATTATTTATAATTTTTACCCAAAATTTTTTTGTTTTCGATGCAATTTCTGTTTAATTGACGAAAATGTGTTTTACAGATAAGTGCAATCAGATTAAATTAACTGAATAACACAGCTTTGTAAGAGGATTATCAGTTTTTAATTGATAATACCTTTTAATTTAGCACTAATTTTAGTACTAAAAAAATTAGTTAATGTGTGTTTAAAATAAAATTTTTAACATAATAAATTTGAAAATTTTATAAAAATAATAGAATTATTTGCTTAATATACAGTTATTATATTATTTGCATAAGTTTACGTAGAATTTTGAATTTTATTTAAATTACGTGGTGGTAAATTTTACCCTGTTCCGGTTTGAATTTGTTGAAGAAATCTTAATTTTCGAGTTAATTTTAAGAATACTACTTTCCAATACGTAAGACGACTAATATTGAACGTCACTAAAACATGACCTGCGTTATTGAGTAACGCTTAACTTCTAGGTAGCTTAACTGGTAGTTAAAAACTAGCCCTAAAATAACAAGTTTTAATTAAAATTTTTGGTGCTTTCTTCTAAGTAATTATTTCTTTAAATACTCTTGCTCATAGAAAACTAAGATTTTTAAATCATTTTTAAGAGCAAAATGATTCAGGATTACAATTGGAAATGCTAACTTCTATTTTTTTACTAAATGCAATAAGGGTAAGGATAATTAAGAAGGCTAGGAATAGCCTCACGTATTCCCATGCCCAAAAGAAACCCTTTTATTTGTGAAAAAACAAAGAAAAGTTGGTCACTATAGTAACTAAAGAACTGCAATGAGAAACAGGAAAAACATACTTTCCCTTGCGGCGCAAATGTGAAGGCAATCAAAATTGCTAGGTAATCCCAATTACATATTTGGTTTTCAGGTTAAAGCAAAAGTAAGATCAATCTTCTATTACGCAGAAACTTTTGAAATTCTGTTGGGAAAATAACAGTATATGTACATACAAAGTTTAGGTGTACGTCATTGGAACATAAACTATTTGATATCATTGTCTTGGTAATAAGCAATTAACACTTGTAATACTCTGGGAATCTTCAGGCGTGGTATAAATAAATATTTAAATTTTACTGACCTTTCTTGGAACTACGCATGCATCGTCATTTCGCATTTGGCGGAAATACAAAAAAATTTATTTTTTTCTTCAATAATTAACAAAGGTAAGTTTTTGATATCTGATTATCACACCACTAATTATGTACATACCCAGACTTTTTGTATTAATGTATCAATTATATTATGCTGTTTAAGACTTGTAATTTGCCTGATTAAAATACAATAAGATATTATTTTCCTGTAATAATAAAGTCGACGTAAGTGTATTAACGAATTTTTGGAGTATAAATTGCATGTTTTGATTATAACAACTTTAGTTCTCGCGAATATACAAATGTGTTGTTACAGCAAGTAAAATTTGTTAAATAATTTAGTTTGTGTGTGTTACCATAAATTTATCAAATGCCTTAATATACATCAGATTTTCTGTGCTCTAGTTTTACTTTATTGGCAATATTTCTGAGGTAATTAATTTTTCTATTAGCAAAAATAGTAATAAAAAAATAAGTAGAATGTATGAACAATTAGAATAAATTTTAATATTATTTAATATATATAATAAATTTAATATTGAATAAAATTGAAAAAAAATGTTAATTTTTATTTGAACCAATTTTATTTTATTCTAATTACAATTGAATTTCTAAAAAAAAGCTATAATTAAATAGTGAAAAATAATTACACATTTAACAAGAATATAACAAACAAAATATATATATAAATATATTTTGTGTTTTGTATTGTATTGAATTTTTGTTGGGAGGCTCTGTGGTTTAATTTTTTGGTTTAATTTTTAAAATCAAACAAAAAACTTTTGTAATTGCTTTATTAAAGCGTAGTTTCCAAAAAAGTAATAAAATTGAATGTGAAACAGAATTTTATAATTAAGAGTAAGAAAAGTTTTTGAATAACATAATTAGAAATTAATTGGATAATATATTTTTATAAATATTGCAATTCAAATAAAGACAAAATTATATAGTAATCAATCAAGCAATGGTGTCAAATTACATGTACAAAATTTTGATAAATTATTTATTTTATATTTGTATTACAAAAATTTCATATTTATATGAAAATTGATTTTTACATGTTAGATATAATTGAAAAATAATTAAATTAATAAATAATATAAATAATTAAATGTAAAAATCAATTTTCATATAAATATTATCACTTGTTAATAACTTTTACCATTTTATCAAAAATTTCATAGAATACATTTTATAGGCACCCAGCAAATTGGGGTATTTACATATTCAACGATTGCTCCACCTACAAAACGAAATAAACCCTTTTATGAAGATTTTGTTTGAAAATTTTTTTTTAAAATTTTTACTGTTATTTTACTTTAGTACTTTAACTAGCAGATATCACTGATTTGAACCCAAGTAGAGCAAGAACTTTATTATCACCGTCTATCCTAGGCTGGCAATAAAAAACCACAACCACTGAAAACCCTTTTTCGAAAAACTTTTTGGCTTCGGTTTACAAAATTTTAATCCAAACATTTCAGGTGAAATTTCATCCGTCGGCAATTTTGTTTTGTACTATCAATCACGTTGCAATTTGCTTAAATTCAAACAAAGATGCTGCCAATTGACAACTTGCCTAGACTTGCTGAAATTTTTTCAGCCAAAGTTATTGGTAAACAATGAAAATAGCAATATAAAAATTAATTAAAATTTTTGAGTTGGTTTTCTTTATTCTTTCTTTGTAAAAATTATTCATGTTGTTTTAACGGCGCGTTAACATGAAAATCGATTTTATCGATGGTATTTTATTATGATTATATTATAATTATACAATTATACAATACAGCCATCATTTTTTATCTTTCTGAAAGATAATTAGCGTGATAATTAGCGGGAATCTTATAAATAGATATACCGGCTGCACGCACGAAAAACGTTGTCATGTTCCGCAAGCGAGAGCGCGGAACAAGCGAGAGAGAGGCACGATCGGCTTTGCATCATACATAGACATCATTTAAATTATAAAATGCAGTTAAAAAAAACTTGTCCGGCATGAGGTTCGATCTCGCGATCACCAAATGATGCAATTATGTTTCATTCACATAACGCACTAGTCTATTGAGGATTAATGTAATAACATAGTTTTAATTCGTATTATCTGCTACATAAACATAATTCAATGCAATTCATAAAAGTATTCAATTTTTCATCAATGTTTTCTTATGACGATGTCACGTAAAATTATCGTCCGTAAACCGATTTACAGACAACCCCCGAGTGCTACGTGTTTTTTAATTTATCTTAATAATAATAATTTAAACTGCACTGTTTTATTATTGTTTTGATTTTATCTTATTTTGATTTTATTAATCATTATTTGTCTTTTATGCACGGATGTATCTAAAATTGACAATTATACAAAAATTTATTTGTCATAAAAGTCTTTTTATAGCCTCTTTATGCTCGTGGGCTATAATGAAACGTCAAAAAAACGATATCGTAGGTTAGAAATCAAAAATTGTGTCTTTTATTGATAATTCATTGTGGGTAATTTATGTTAACAATACAATTAGCCATATTAATATTCGGAGGTACAACCACTCGACTGGAATTACACTGGAATTATTGCTAGTTGCCCTAATTCAGTATTAATAGCCGATAAATTGTCTTTTCTAATCAATACTTTTTTTACTGCCTCGGGCTAAAAATTACGTCTTACGCCATAAAAGCTTCTTTACGCCCTAAATACATAAATAACTATTATACCTTGACAACGAGATATATTATGTAACCTATATTGCCCTAGGTCGTATAATACATAATTCCCGCTCATTATGCACTTAACAAACAAATCGTCATAGATACAAGCTACCGCAAATTAGAAAATTTAGCAAAATCAAATTCAAAATTTATAAATTATTTTTTCTTCTGATTGAAACAATATAGAGCAATATCACCTTAGTTACAATATGTCATAACCAGAGCTCGGAAGTTATAGCACTAAAAAAGTAAACTTTTAGCGCTTTAATATGCACTTAAAAACACAAAAATTAGCGCTATAAATAGCACTAAAAAATTGAAAATATGCAAAATAAAATAATTGTTAACCAATTTCTTTATTGGAACGAAGTTCCTTATGGGAGGATGTGAAGGGGATACCCTAATCGGAAAAAAACGTCCGTAACGAAAATGCGTAAGATTTTTATATCGTTTGATAATAAATTACACCATCTGGTGGTCAAAAGTGGAACATCTGCTCAGCATTAGTACATATTCGGAAACCACGAGTCATAGTTTGCAAATTTCTCTAGAAAAAAAGTTGCCTTCACCGGGATTCGATCCCTCGGCTAAAATGTGTAGAAGTAGCCCTTCGCTCTACGCCACGATGGGTATTGTTATAATTGATAGTGATACGCTATATAAGCTACTCTTTGCGTATTACGTATTAAAAACGCGTTAAAATTGTTAAACCGACGAATAATTTAAAAAAATATAATTTAATAATTTTAAAAATTAATTTTAAAAATTTTTCGCCGAAAATAAGACTCCCAAAATTAAAAATAAATCGATTTTGAAAAATGCCACTCAGATGCAAAAAATTTTCTAAAGCCGAATGTGCAAAAAAAATTTCGAAAACTTCAAAGATGATCGCGATCATTGCGGATTTACATTGACTTTGAGACATGCTGAAATCGCTATTTTGGCAATTTTGTAAAGTAGTTTTTGATTTTTATCGATAAAAAAATCGTAATAAAATATTTACATCCGAATAATTATTTATTTTTTACCTCGACTAGAACTTGAAATTAATATTTATGTAATAAGGTACTTCGTTCCTATCTGGTGTCCCACGACACCACATTTTATATATTTTTTTATTTTAGAAATAAACTAAATACCACAAATCTGCTAATTACATTACGATGCGCCTGACATAATTTTAAAAATAATCAAATTCCTATTATTTGAAACCTGAGCTTAATATTAAAATACATGTTTGTTTTAGTTCGCTTATTCGTATGCGGCCATTTGGTACAAAATTTTTTTTTTCATAACATTTTTTTAATATCTTGTTTTTAATATTAATTTTTCAATTTGTTTGGTATAAATCTTTTTTATTTTTTATTATTTTTACGGTTTTTTTTTTGTTATATGATGATTGGAAATAATCGTGAAATAAGGGTCTTTATTTCGTATTACAAAATTTTTTATTTTAAATTTTTGTCATATTTTTTTTATAACGTAAATATGCAAAAATTAGCATTATAAAATTTCATATACAACCTCAGGGAAGTGTGAAACAAATTTATATCTTACTTTGAATATTCTAAGACTTACCAGAAAATATATGCATTTGCTAGAATTTCCGAGCCCTGGTCATAACACACTAATATTTCCCAAGAGAAATATGAAACGTCTTATCATATTGTCCCTAGGGAAATATAAAACGTCATTTTAAAGTATACTTTGCGCACGATGATTGGACAATCAAACACGCAAAACAAAATACTAAAGCCATCCCTGATAAAAAGTGACATTTAAGTGACGTTTAATATAAAAAATCTACCTACTTATATTTATATTTTAAAAACCAACTTAACTTTTTCTGAATTATTTTGCGCGCATTCTGCGCGCTATTGATCTAGAATTTTGTATAAAGCTTCCTTCGACAAATTGCTAGGGGGGGTTGAAAACGAACAAAGGGAGGTAAATTTTTTGCTCAGGTTTTCGATATCTAGTGCCGTTTTCGAGTTATTGCAAATTTGAAATCTCAAATTTTATTATTGATGAAATATTGATATATTTAATAATATATTTTTCAATCAGAAGAAAACTATTGATTACAATACGGGAAATATGAATACATTTCCCTTGGTTGTCTCGGGAAATATAGTATTCATATTACCCTAGTTGTAATAATAGCTATATCTACTATCATTTAATAATGTCAAACTTTATGACGTTTGTTGAAAAGTCGCAATAGCCTATTTTACCGCACTAGTAGGGTAAAGTGTTACTTTACCCGACGGGAAATTAACAAAAAATAATAATGCAATTAAATAAGAAACATATTTTATTATCGAAGTTGAGGATACACTTTATAACGAAACAATGTAAGGCACTCTCTTCGATTGAGAAATATTCAACTTATGAAAGGAAATTCTATTATTATTTATTATAAACATTTATTGTACATTTTTTGCAATTTGAAATATTAATACCGGCCGAAGTTAAATCAACGCAACTAATATTGGCAGAAGAATTTTCAATATTACAAATATTTTCATTAACTCCCATAATTTTAGTTGCAATTTGTTTTTTATTTTCAATGGAATATTCTACGTAACCTTCGGCAACGCTGGATGACTTCCAATCCCCCGTGTCGTTTTAATGTGTCCATATCAGCACCAGCATCCGCCAGTAAGGTGGCTGACGATCTTCTACAGCAATGACCAGTGTAGTCTTGCAGATTGGATAAACCAAGAAACGTAGCAATTTCTTTTGGTATGCGTCCAAAGGTATTTTATACCTACGGGCTGCGATGTACATTTACCATTTTTATAATATATGAAAAAGCGTTCATGATTTATAGTTTTCGGACGAAGTTGAAAATATTTTTTTTAAATATCTAGGCAGTCACATCCAATAATATTTCCTTTAGTAATTACAAATTGTCTTATAACTTTGGTTTTTGTATTCGGCAACGTAATTTTAATAAAACCGTTTTATCTTCGATATCGTTTACCTTTAAATTGCACAGTTCTTCTCTACGGCAAGCTCCGAAAATACCAATAATTAACGAAACCTACAATAAGAATAAGTTAGTTAATTTAATAAGTTAGTTAATTACTTATAATTTATATAAGTAATAACTACTACCAGGGCCGTATTTAGACAAAATTTTCGGGGGAGGGGGTTTTAAAAAAATTGCAAAATAAATAGCAAATTTATTAAAATACAATAGATATTTTCGATACAAGTTAGGAAAACTAACATTTTTCCATTCAAGGCGGAGCCGAGAATAGAAAAGATAGTTTTTCACGAGTATCGAACTATATCTTTTCTAATTATGTTTCAAAAAGAACCAATAACATTTCTCATTTCTCAAGAAAAAAGATAGGCGTTTATACTATAAAATTTTTGTATTTTGCGGTTGGTAGCCCATTATAGACAGTAGGTAGGTCTTAGATAGTAGCTATTACAATGTAAACAGGTAAGTGACCACGTTTTTTTTATGGTTATACAATTTGTGTTTTTAGAATACTAGTAAATATGGCAGATATGTCGGAGGCGGCGCAGTTAACACTTTTAATAATTGTTCTAATGTAACCGTTAATGTATATTATAAATAAAGTAGATTAGAACTTTTTCTTTCTTTCCCGAACACTTTCACAAGTGTGCAGAAAAGTATTACTTTTCCACACTAGGGCGGAAAAGTAGTACTTTTCCGCACACTTTTGAGTGTCAAAAAGTGACACTTTTTGAAACATAATTTGAAAAAAGAAGTTTTTCTAAATTAAAATTTTGTTATATTAATTTTTGAAATGTAATGTTTGGAGAAAAGTGACTAGAGGAAGGTTTTTTGCCAAGATGGCGAAACGACAGAAGCCTATATTTTGCTCCGCTGATTTTTTGAGTATAATTTTGTACAAGTATTTTTGCAATTAAGATTTTATTTTTGAGTATTGTTATTAGAAAATTTTGTTTGAAAGTATTTTGTCGAAAGTTACCGCAAAAAAATTGTAATATTGTAAAAAAATTGTTTTTATTTAAATAAAATAATTATTTTTTTGCGCGATTTTTCTTTATTTGAGTTCGATATTCAGAAAAAATTTTGATTTTTAGGAACTCTATTTAGTGGTTGAAAATAATTTGTTAAAGAAGCGATAAATTTTGATTACAAGATGACTTCTGGGGGGGGGGGGGCGTTATTGCTGATAAAATTTTGTTCATACCATTTTAAAAGTTTTGTTTACTATGATATTTTTAATAAGTTTAAATTTATTCATATTTTAATTTTAAACTCTCATGTAAAAAACCGTTTTTAAATAAAATTTTTTAATTTTAAAATTTGAATAAAAATCACAAACTAAATTCTTATTTTACCGATGGCGATAGTAAAATAATGTTGTCAAAACGAAGAACTAAACTAGATTAAAAGGAAATTTCACAAATCTAAGCAAATGTACACTTATGTATACAAATGTACAAAATATAAAACAATTTATGGGTTTACAATGCCTACTCTAATTTATTGCGGAAGTGTTATTTTAAGCTATGCTGCCCATGGTCATAAAATTTATGTACCCTTTAAAATTTTTGGTTCAAACAATTTATTACAATTTAAAATTTTTACCATAATAGTAAGAATTAAGATAAAATACCTATTTCATTTATTTCAATATAATTATTTTTCAAAAAATCGAAAATTAATGAATAGGAGTAATTAATAACTAACAATTAATTAAGTGGTCGCAGACTCTTACACAGTACTGTAAATATTTAGGGCATTTTTATATTCTTCATCTTCGGTTTTTATATTTTTGCAATTTAGTAGTACGTGTATTTAATCTAATGTCGCCAATCTCCGGATTATAATACGAATTTCAGATTTTTTAATTTGGGATTTAATTTATTAGAAATATCTCTTTAGTTTTAATTTTTATTTAAATAAAGTTTAATGTTTTTGTTATAGTTGTAAAATTGTTTTAGTTTTTTCTGTTGCTTTTACGATTTCAGTCGAACTTTCAGTACTTTATTAATTGATAAATAATGTCGGGGGGGGGGGGGGGGTTTGTAACCCCCTAACCTTTTACAGGTTACAAGGTTACAACCTTTTTTTTTTTTTAAAAAACAGTCAATTCCGTAAAGAATTATTTAATAGCTATTTGATATTAATAATTGTTTAAATAATTGTACTGGCGTATTTTTAATTTTATAGATAGTTATTATATTATTAGTTTTATATTAGTTTTAAATGAAAAAGAAATAAAATTCGAAAAACAAATAATACTGAAATAATTAGGAAATTTTCACACTGCCACACAAACAATTACTTCATAATAAGGCAAATTATATATTAGAATTAATTATAACTAACATGCAATATACAATTTAAAATTTATTTATATTGAGCTTAAATAGTAATATTTGATATAATTGATTTTTATAGCCTTTCAGAATGTTTTATGCTAATAATTTTTCAAAAAAATTTTGAATTTGACTTAGATAAGTAATATTTGACAAAATTAAACAGAATCACACAATTAATTGGTTTGAGAACCGATCGAATGAATTTGAAAATACTAAATACAAAAATAGAATTAAAAAAAGATAAAGAAAATAATAAAATCTAAGAAATAATTAGTAAAATATTTTCAAATTATTAAAATACGTACATATTATGTTTATTACGATACACTATAATTATATGATTGCATTTATATGTTTTTATGATAATACTAAAAAAACTTAATATAAAATTAAGGATATTAACATGTGATAATATTTTGGAACAAAGTTTCTTATGAGAGGATGCGAATGGGGTACCCTAATCGGAAAAAACCGTCCGTAATGAAAATGCGTAAGATTTTTATATCGTTCGATAATTACACCATCTGGTGGTCAAAAGTGGAACATCTGATCAACGTATCTTGTGTTTTAATTATTTAATATAATATTCTGAAACCACGAGTCATAGGTTTGCAAATTTCTCTAGAAAGAAAGTCGCCCTCACCGGGTTTCGATCTCTCCGCTAAAATGTGTAGGCCCTTTGCTCAACGCCACAATGCGTATCGTTAAAATAAATAGTGATACGGTATATAAGCTACTCTGCGTATTGCGAATTAAGAACGCGTTAAAATTGTTAAACCGACGAATAATTTAAAAAAATTTAATTTTTTAATAACTAATTTTAAAAATTTTCAGCCGTAAATAAAACCCCCAAAATTAAAAAAATATAAAATGTGGTGTCGTGGGACACCAGATAGGAACGAAGTACCTTAATACATAAATATTAACTTCAAGTTCTAGTCGAGGTAAAAAATAAATAATTATTCAGATTTTATTATGATTTTTTTATCGATAAAAATCAAAAACTACTTTACAAAATTGCCAAAATAGTGATTTCGGTATGTGTCAAAATCGATATAAATCTGCAATCATCGCGCTCATCTTTGAAGTTTTCGAAATTTTTGGAACGAAGTTCCTTATGGGAGGATGCGAAGGGAGTACCCTAATCGGAAAAAAACGTTCGTAACGAAAATGCGTAAGATTTTTATATCGTTTGATAATAAATTACACCATCTGGTGGTCAAAAGTGGAACATCTGCTCAGCATAAGTACAGTACATATTCGGAAACCACGAGTCATAGGTTTGCAAATTTCTCTAGAAAAAAAGTTGCCTTCACCGGGATTCGATCCCTCGGCTAAAATGTGTAAAAGAAGCCCTTCGCTCTACGCCACAATGAGTATCGTTATAATTGATAGTGATACGCTATATAAGCTACTCTTTGCGTATTGCGAATTAACAACGCGTTAAAATTGTTAAACCCACGAATAATTAAAAAAAATATAATTAAATAATTTTAAAAATTTTCCATCGAAAATAAAATCCCCAAAATTAAAAATAAATCGATTTTGAAAAATGCCACTCAGATGCAAAAAATTATCTAAAGTCGAATGTGCAAAAAAAATTTCGAAAACTTCAAAGATGACTGCGATGATTGCGGATTTACATTGACTTTGACACATGCTGAAATCGCTATTTTGGCAATTTTGTAAAGTAGTTTTTGATTTTTATGGATAAAAAAATCATAATAAAATATTTATATCCGAATAATTATTTATTTTTTACCTCGACTTGAACTTGAAATTAATATTTATGTAATAAGGTACTTCGTTCCTATTTGGTGTCCCACGACACCACATTTTTACTTTTTTTTTGCACATTCGGCTTTAGATAACTTTTTGCATCTGAGTGGCATTTTTCAAAATCGATTTTTTTTTAATTTTGGGGGTTTTATTTTTGGCTGAAAATTTTTAAGATTAATTTTTAAAATTATTAAATTAAATTTTTTTAAATTTTTCGTCGGTTTAACAATTTTAACGCGTTCTTAATTCGCAAAACGCAAAGAGTGTCTTATAATTATAGCGTATCACTATTAATTTTAACAATATACATTGTGGCGTAGTGCAAAGGGATCCACCTGCACATTTTAGCGATCGAATCCCGGTGAAGGCAACTTTTTTTTCTAGAGAAATTTGCAAACCTATGACTCGTGGTTTCCGAATATGTACTAATGCTGAGCAGATGTTCCACTTTTGACCACCAGATAGTGTAATTATCGAACGATATAAAAATCTTACGCATTTTTGTTATGGACGTTTTTTTCCCTTAGGGTACCTCCTTCGCATCCTCCCATAAGGAACTTCGTTCCAAAAACAATATTCACGAAGTTCTTCTAACTAGAAAATTACGAATCTTAAAAAACGCGGATCTTCGTTTTTTTATTTTGTTAATTATTACTTAATAAAATTAAATAAAAACATAATTTTTCTAATTAGTATATGCGAATACGATTATTTTTGGTGCTTGGTGTTACTTTAATAAAATGTAATAATCCTAGAATTAAATCACGAATTATTCTTTATGGTATAAGTGTCATTTTTACTACTAAATAATACTGGGGATTAATTTTACTCGTTTGGCAAAAATCAAACCCGTTCGTCTTTAAAATTAACTATTTGCGCTGTACATATTACATACTAATAATTTGAGGCGTCTCAGTTTTTCAAATCTATCACTGAAATTATTACAATTTGTTAATTAATAATAATAATAATACTTTTTTTCAGATTGGACGAAGAAATCGAGACCGTCAAAATGGTTACAGCCCATGAACATGCAAAAACTACACACTTACCTAGCAAATTGGCTATTGCCACCATAATGATAGGAAGCCTTTTGCTTATGGTAGAACAACCGTTTACCAAGTAATAATAATTAAAATAAATCTAAAATATTACCCTGGAATCTCATATAAAATATTTTACATAAAAAGAACCTGCATTATTTTGATTGAACCGTTTTTGCTAAAGCAATTATTTTAAGATATGTGTAATCATGAAACATTTGAAACATTTGAGATATGAATATTTACGTATAATATGCATATATAACTATTTATATTACTATTATTAAAAAATAAGTAATTTACACACAATAGAATCTTTACTGTTATTTTATTTATTTTTAAAGAAAAATGCCTTTTGGAATAAAATAGTATATTACGTAACCACCGAGGATAAACCGGGATTATTAATATTATTGTGCACATAAATTGATGTAAAACATAGCGTATAAATTATAGTTACAATAATTTTAGTATGTATGTAAGTAAATCCCGAAAACGGTTTAGAGGATCTCCAAAAAATAGTCCGTGTGATTGTCAAATGAAATACAATAATACATAAATGATAAATTTGGTTGGTAATTCGAGTTTCAGCAGTTTTTCGGTATTTTTGTTTATCGTGAAATGCAAAATCATAACTGGAACATGAATGCTAGTGTTTTTTATTTTTATCTTAAGTATTTGTTATTGGTAAATAACAAATATTTAAAAAAATAATGGAAGCTAAAAAAAATAGTTTACATCACATTTACATCACTCAATGTTTATCGGCGATGCTTCACTACAGATAAAAACATATTTTTGAGATGTTTTACTATCGATTTACACAATAAATTTTAAAATATACAGAATTTAGCAATTTAAATTCAAAACTTGGTTTGAAACTTGAGGAACATTTGTGATCTTTTTTTAAATTTTTCAAGCTGCTACACGAGTTACTCTTTAATCTAATGGTTGTACTTATTAACTGCTAGAATTTCAGTTTCCCAATCCGCATTAATAGGGTTGCACAAGTTTTCAACATTTCAATTTTCAGTATTTTAAAATCCATTTGGTTTGGTTCAGGAGTTGTTCTCCAAAGACAATGGGATAAAGTGATGGATTTAGTTGGTGACGATCCATATGTACAATGGGCTATTTTGCCACCAGCATTTACTGGAATATTATACTTCGTAGTGGGAATTATTTACACAATTATGGATGTTACAGGAAAGCCGAGCTTTATAAAAAAATATAAAATTCAAGAAGGGATTAATGAACCACTCGACATGAAGAAATTACCTAAAGTAAGAAAATTAATAGTATATTACTGCCAAGACTCGAAAATTACCCGTTACTGGGCGCGCAAATTTCAGTATTAAAAAGCCAAAAATATCTTTTACAAAAAAAAATTTGGAAATCATGGATCATTCCTTTAAGCAAGTCGGCAGATTTAGCTTACCGACTAGATTGTCGGACTTTCATACTTTACTTACTAAATTGTTCCATTTGAACATTGTTTTTATGATATAAAAATCGTTTTTACAGCAATACTGGAGCAGTAATAGAGAGACTTAAAGCAGACTCGGTAAAACTTTTTAATAAAATTAAAAATGCACTTATGGGATTCTTATGGTTTCCCATGAGATTTTTACCGATTCTGCTTTAAATACTTTCGGTCGAAATACTTTTCGTCGAATAATAAAAATTTATGGAAATACAAATTAAAGAAATGAAATTATCTACAAAAAAAAAAAAACACGTGGCACTCAGGTTGTCTGTAAAGTCAGTTTACGGACGATAATTTTACGTGATAACGTCATAAGAAATTAATTGAATAAAATTATGTTTTCTTATTACTTAAAATCACGTAAAATTATCGTCCGTAAACCGAGTGTTAATTTAAAAAGATGTAATTGGCCAAATAAATCGAATTCATGCAACTGATGCTTTTGAAAAGCCCGCCAAAACCTGCTTGATATAATAATATATTTCTTTACATTGCGTTCACTTGTCATTAAAACAAATATTTTTTAAAACTCTGGTTAAAAACATTAATTTTTAAATATTATTTACAGTTTCTGCAAAATTAATTTAATTAATTTGTATAAATATAATCACGAACAATTAGATATAGTAATAATTAATAATTATAAATTATTCAAAGTAGGTGTAGGTATAACCGCAAACGGTTATAAACGGCATTACGATACTAGCGACCCCAATTTGTAACAGATAATACTTTAACCCTCGATAGTCTAGTGCGTTATGTGCATGAAACATAATTGCATCATTCGGTGATCGCGAGTTCGAACCTCACGTCGGACAGTTTTTTTTAATGGCATTTTATAATACAAATGATTTATATGTATTCCGATAAAATAATTTTGACGCTCATTAGTCAAATCAAATAGCGCACGCTTTTCTGGTTTCCTGTTACACATTTCCGTCCCATTTCACGAAATTACCTCCATAAGCGGGTGGAAAGATGTTACACATCAAAAATTGAAAATGCGTGTAACCGTCACAAGCAATTGAAGTAAAACTTTTTTGGCATTATGATAGATGCCGATTAAGTTATTAATTAGATAAGGAGAATAAGGAGTCTCTAATCCATGAGAAAACATGGGAACTCGAAGCGCAGCCGAGAGTCACATTTTTTCGAGAGGATCAGAGGTTTGGTAATTCCCGAATATAATTCAACGTTTTATCTACGATCATGGCCAAAACCACAAGTAAAAATTTTTGGTTTAGAGAAATGTAAGATTTGACAAATTTATTTTCATCAAGAATACTAATTTGGGCTGAAAACAAATCCACTAGTGTATTAATCCTCTAATGCAGGGAAATTATTACCACCTTCCTAATATAGTGGTCGTGAATAAAATTATAAAAACAGGATATTCAATGGCTGTCAATATTTTAATCATCATGCAGTTCTTTTATTCAATAGAAAATCTAGCAAACCGAAGGATAAAATCTAAATATAACCTTAAATTATATTATGTCAAACTTGACAATCAGTCACAAATTCACAACAGAAATTACTTTCATTATAATTATTATGCACGCTAAGTACTAATGTAATCTTTTTTTAACGCATTATTGGGTATCATTATTATTTTCGATGTACCATATTTTTAAATTCACCTTATGACAAATTTATTTCAGTTCGTCTTTGTTGCACTTATGTTACTAGTTATAAATTTAAAAATACCGCTATATTGCCGTGACGCATTCCGTTGCATTGTCGAATTTACCTCTAGTTGCGCCTAAAGAAGTTTTACTTCAAAAATGTCGGAAAAGTATTTTTGTAGAAGCGATTTTTATATGCCAAAAAGAGTTTTCAAAAAGTACAATTTACATTGCTAACATAGAAGCATCCGATAGTCGGAATAGTTAAGGTTGGAAAGATTAATAAAATCTAGGAGAGACTTCTATTATTCAACTTACTTGCAAAGCCAAGTTTACCGACTTGCTTAAATGTATTTATTGAAAAGGCTTTAGCATTAAGTTGGGCTGATCATTAGCAAGGATCTATTGAAGTATATTTTCCCATTTTTTAGCATTATTTTTGTGGTTATCTAATAAATTTATTTTTGTTTAGGTGTTTTTAGTTAATTTATTCAACTTAGCCATTGTTGCTTTCATAGTATCAAGAGTCATGTTTCATGCTATGCAATGGCGTGGTTATCAAAATACACGGGAACTTCCAACTTTTCAACGACTAATAATTGATCTTATTATTCATTCCTTTATTCAGGAAATGGGGCTATATTATGCACATAGGTAATTTTATTTCGTTATCTGAGAATAATTTTATTGTTTTTGTGTAATTTTTTTAGAATGTTTCACAGTAAACCATTTTATAAAAGATTTCATAAGTTGCATCATGAATGGACGAGCCCAGTAGCTATGACTGCATTTTACGTTCATCCACTTGAATACATAGTCAGCAATTTAACTCCACCACTTTTTAGTTTTTTCTTATGCGGTACTCATTTGATTACCGCTGTATTATGGCTTTCGACAGCAATTTTAGTTGTTCTACATACTCATTCGGGATATCACTTTCCATTTTTGCCATCGCCAGAATCCCATGATTTTCATCATGTGAGGTAAGTTTCATCTACTAAGTCAAAAGCAGAAATGCAATTCATATTTTCAGTTTTATTGAATGTTATGGAGCATTTGGTTTATTTGATCGTATTCATGGAACAGATAAAAGGTTTCGAGAAACAGTAGCTTACTCGAGGCATTTCATAACAACAACATTGACGCCTCCGAAAGAATTATTTCCTGATAAGAAGTAGCACCAGCAAAAGATAGCACCTACCTATTGTAATATATAATTTATTAACTGGTGAAATATTTTAAATTAAAAATATTTAAACTGAACAAGTTAATTAAACATTATTATTTTTATTAAGCTTTCAACGAAAGTGATTGCTGTTGCACCTATCTCTTGTTAATTTTTTTACACTTTGTACTATGTATTTTTCTAATGTCAAAATATTGCGTTACCTGAATAAAAACTATATTTTGACAGTAAATAAAAATTTATATTTTAAAATTTGTAGTTATCAGATAATGGTCCAACACATGGGTCATGTAACAAAAGTGTTAAGCCTACCTTCATAAGCAAATTAAAGCAATACTAAGTCAAACTTTTTTCTGAAAATTTAATACCACCATTAAAGAAGATTCCAGAAGGTCTGCCAATATCCATCTACACCCGCAATAGCTTTGTCGTTTGATGTAAACGCTTTCCTGCCAAGATTTTTTTCTGGTTTAGAAACGAATAATAGTCAAAGGAAGCCTAATCCAGTGAATAGTAATTACAAACAATTTGCACTTTATTTCGTTAAATTTTGCTATCGATGATTTTTAAATGGAGATATGAATCTGATGGATTCAGATTGAGACACATTTGGTATGTAAAATTTTACGAAGACAAATTTTAGTGAATAATTTTGACAAATTAATTGTTTTGAAGAAACAAATTTACTTATACATGGATAAAACAACATTAACAAAAGCTTTGAATTTGCATGCATTTTATAAGTAAACTAAACTTTCGGTAAACGAATTTTCTTCAACCCTTTACATAAAATAAGAACGATACAAACCGAAACTGTTTTGAAACTTTGCCGACAAATCAACCCTGCTAATTAAAATTGACAAATTATTTCAAATTTCAAATTTGTATTTTTTGTTTTATGTTGGTAATGTACATTCTCATGTATATAAAAATGTGGTGTCGTGGGACACCAGATAGGAACGAAGTACCTTATTACATAAATATTAATTTCAAGTTCTAGTCGAGGTGAAAAATAAATAATTATTCGGATATAAATATTTTATTATGATTTTTTTATCGATAAAAATCAAAAACTACTTTACAAAATTGCCAAAATAGCGATTTCAGCATGTGTCAAAGTCAATGTAAATCCGCATTTGCAAACCTATGACTCGTGATTTCCGAATATGTACTAATGCTGAGCAGATGTTCCACCTCTGACCACCAGATGGTGTAATTTATTATCAAACGATATAAAAATCTTACGCATTTTCGTTACGGACGTTTTTTTCCGATTAGGGTACCCCCTTCGCATCCTCCCATAAGGAACTTCGTTCCAATAAGCATTATAAGTACATTTATTTATTACTACATTAAAAATATTTGTTAAAATATTTTTGAGTCCGATCGTAGTTACTCATAAATGATCGTAATCTCAAACGAACTCGTAACGAAATCGCATAACGTGAACAGAAAACCAACAAAACCTGCCATAACGAAACTCGCAAGAAAAAACGAACGTAAAATCGCAAGCAAAATCGCATAGAAAATCGCATAACGTAAAGTGCACTTTGATGTAATGCATAGAGGTACCTCTATGTTGTAATGTACTGATATATCATATGTTCCTCATTTGACCACCAGATGGTGTAATTATCGAATGATATAAAAATCTTACGCATTTTCGTTACGGACGTTTTTTTCCGATTAGGATACCTCTTCGAATCCTCCCATAAGGAAGTTCGTTCCAAAAATAAATACGCTTCTTCCTAAAAAATTGAAAAATATCATAGAATATACATCTTTTTCTGAAAAGCAAATGTTTGAAAACAAATCATTTGATTGGTCGGTTTTGAAAAAATTATAAGAATTTGAAAAAACATTCCTTTAAAGAATTCATATCTATTCTCGTGGGATAATAAAATTTGAAAATATTTACAGAAACATTTTTAATAGTGCATAACAAACAAATATCAGCTAAGCAAAAAGGGTCGGGTGCAAAATTGTTTTCTTCAGATTTTTCAGTAGCTTTTCAATTTGTAGCACCTATAGCGGTTCTCAAGCATTGTTAACTTGGTATACGATCCTGCATAATTAGATCTACCGATAAAGCCTTGCGGTTAATGCCACTTTTATTTGTTCACATGGCTCAAAATCTCTGCTAAGCAATCTCAAGTAACCGGACATATTTTGTAATCAAATTCGTTAAGTATGATCAATTTTCCAAGAGTGGATGCAATTATCGAGGACATAATTAACATTAAAACATTATTTATTATAATTATAATTAATTATATAATCGCGATTTTTATGTTCGTTTTAATGCATGCATTTTAATGCATGTTTATGCATTGTTTTAAGAGCCTGTAGTAGCTTCAGAGGTTGAAAAACTTACGAATAGCAATGTGCCGAAATCAAGATTGTATAAGTATTCTTCCGAAATGTTGCAAACATTTGTAAGTTTTCATTATATTTGTATTTTCCAGTTGTTGGGTGCTCTCAATTTCCTATCACAATTTTGGATAAAATGCTAATTTTTAATTAGAATTTTCGTATTTAAATAATTAAAACGTATTCAATTATTTTTTGTTACCTTTTTAATAGCAGGAGGAAAGCCACATTTATTCCCGGTTTTGTAAATCACAAATAAGTGGAAAATTTTTTAAATACACTAAAAACGTAGTTTTTAAACTTAGAATATATTAAAATATTCTACAACTATTAAATTCCTATTTATTATAAAAACTTATAAATTATTTATAGAAATATTAATTATAGAAACTAATCTTATTTATCTAAAAACTTAGTAAAAACAATAGTTATTTTAGCTATTAGAACAATAACCTTATATTTTTCCCACTTTCGACCCCACCAGCACTCAATGTCTGATGGATATCTAATGGATATCTAATCAACTCTAAAGCATGTGCGTATATCTGGGAAATGGATTGGTTATCCACGAGATACATTTAGAACAATATCTATGAGAGATGTTAACCATCCACCATATCCATTCAGCGTATAGCTGAAAGAACAAATGTCTAACAAATCTACAGTATACATCCATTAGCTATTTATGCAATTCTTCTCGTAAAACAGATATCTGCAGGATTAATTTTTTTAGTTTGTTCCTTATTAGCAATAAACAAATAATGCTATTTTATCTCGTTTAACGGTACTTGCATTCCTACCGGGGAATCCTACATTTATTAATTATATTTTAAATAAATAAACATACATTATGGATAACTTGCAGACATTGTAACCAAGGATGTATGACTAACTTACGTCTGTGTGAATTTGTAATTTGCACATTTTACTGCAGGTTAACTACAAAACGTTAACTAGCATCATAAAATTGCATAAATTCTAAATCTTGGTTCCCCATTAATATTTTATTTTAAATATTTAAGGAAAATACTGTAAAATGTTCAATTTTTTGTTTTACATATTATTTCAATAGATAAAATAGTAAATGCGTGTAACCGTCACACGCATGTTGGCATTATGACGGATGCGGATTAAGTCACATTTTTTCGAGAGGATAAGAGCTTTGTTAATTTCCGAATGTAATTTAACGTTTTATCCACGACTATAGCCAAAACCACAAGTAATAATTTTGATTTTGAGAAACATCAGGTTTGACAAATTTATTTTTATCAAGAATACTGATTTTGAGCTGAATGAATTCTAATCCCTCTATTCTAAAGGCCTCTAAATCCATGGAAAACAAACGTATTAAACTTCCACAATATAGTGGTCTTGGATAAGAATATAAAAACAGGATATTCAAATGGCTGTCAATATTATAATTATCATAGAGCCCAGAAAATCTAGCAAACCAAAGTATGAACTGAATATAAACTTAAATTATAAACAAACTTGATAAATTACAATTCACTTACAAATTCACAATAAAAACTACTTTCATTATAATTATGCACGCTAAGAGTTAATGTAGCTATCTTTTTTTAACGCATTATTATTTTTGATATACCGTATTTTTAAATTTACCCCTTTTCACAAATTTATTTCAGTTCGTCTTCGTAGCACCTATGTCACTAGTTATTAATTTAAAAATACATACTGCCGTAACGCATTTCCGTTGGATTGTCATATTTACCCCTAGTCGCGCCTAAAGAAGTTTTACTTCAAAAATTCATTGTAGCGGCATATATAGAACATAAAAAATACCAAATTCGGACACGAATATCCCGGAACAACAAATTTTATCCTGATTGACATTAAATAAAAAAAAGAGCTTAAAAATATTCTTGATATTTTTATTTCAGACGAACCATGTCATGACATTGCTGTGACCTGACCAGACAGGTTCCGTCTGGTTCGGGTCCTGTACTGTAATGACCTGAATTTTTTTCTTGTATCAATAAATAAAATGTGTTGAAGATTTCGAAAAAATGTGTACTTTTTCCTAAAATTGTTTTCTAAAAATTTTTGGAACGAAGTTCCTTATGGGAGGATGCGAAGGGGATACCCTAATCGGAAAAAAACGTCCGTAACGAAAATGCGTAAGATTTTTATATCGTTTGATAATAAATTACACCATCTGGTGGTCAAAAGTGAAACATCTGCTCAGCATTAGTACATATTCGGAAACCACGAATCATAGGTTTGCTTTTTTTCCTAGAAAAAAAGTTGCCTTCACCGGGATTCGATCCCTCGGGTAAAATGTGTAGAAGAAGCCCTTCGCTCTACGCTACAATGGGTATCGTTATAATTGATAGTAATACGCTATATAAGCTACTCTTTGCGTATTGCGAATTAAGAACGCGTTAAAATTGTTAAACCGACGAATAATTTAAAAAAATATAATTTAATAATTTTAAAAATTTTCAGCCGAAAATAATACCCCCAAAATTAAAAATAAATTGATTTTAAAAAATGCCACTCAGATGCAAAAAAAATATCTAAAGCCGAATGTGTAAAAAAAAATTCGAAAACTTCAAAGATGACCAGGATTTATATTGACTTTGACACATGCCGAAATCGCTATTTTGGCAATTTTGTAAAGTAGTTTTTGATTTTTATCGATTAAAAAAATCATATTAATATTTATATCCAAATAATTATTTATTTTTTACCTCGACTAGAACTTGAAATTAATATTTATGTAATAAGGTACTTCGTTCCTATCTAGTGTCCCACGACACCACATTTTATTTTTTTTAAATATGTTTCCGTGAACTGATTACAACCAAGATATAAACAGTTCTTACTTTCAATATTCTAATATTGAACTAGTGATTAGGTCGTTCGTCGAAGGATTTCCAATCAGAACCTTGTTATGTCTTTCTCAATTGAGATTCGTCGCCACGGAGAAATTAGAAATTCTTAAAAATTCCGGGATCCTGAAAAAACTTTTTTAATTATTAAAATTAAAATGCTATTAAAATCAATAAATAATATGGTTAAGGTTATTAACATGTGATAATATTTAATGATAATATAGAATGTAAAATTAATTTTATAAGAAATAAAATCAATAAAATTCGTAATTTTGTTTTGAAATTTCTGTTTTTTTATATTTTATGGAAATGATGATTTTTATCTTGTTGCGCCCTAAAAGTAAAATTAATCAAATTTTAAACTTATTTTGAACGACAAAAATGCTGCGTATAATAATTTTTTTTAATTTGTAATAAATTCAAACCATTAAAAAATACTGGTGTGGTAACTAATTTCTAGTTTAGAATTAAAATTAGAATTTATCTAAACTAGCGATTAATTTATGTTAAAACCTTGGCGGAACAGCAGGTATTTGCTAGCAATCTTTGAGTAAACAAATCTTAGTGAATAACTGAAAATTGATACAACATAGTGCATAGTGAAAATGTTTGAAGTACCCTGGATATGGTAAGTTTATCTATTAAATGGTATACAGTAAAACCTTACAATAATCAAACGTACACAATTTTGTTTTTTTTCGATCCTCTTGTTGATCTTCCTCTTCTATACGGAAAGTTTTCCACAAACAAAAAATCTTAAGTGGTCATTCACATGATTTTAACACTTAGAAATAAATTAAAAATTTAAGATTTTTATTTCTAAATACGCACTTTCGTTTCGTTTTAAAAAATTTTAAACAAAAAATTTAATTTTGAATTTCAAAAAGCGTTGATTTTTAGTTTCAAAACATTCATCAAAATCTGATATTTTAAAATAAAGAGAATTATTCCACAGTAAGAGAAGAGATGCCCACAACTAGGGTCCTTAATTTACCTCGAATCAAACTAATAATTAAAAGTGATAGTACCGATAATTTAAGTTGTTTAACCTGATATTCCAAGTCTTATTTATAGTCTACCAATTTACCGTCCAACCAGCTGAATTGTTATGAATGCATCATCATGGTGCCTTTTGTTATATCTTCTTTCCTGATTGAAGGGATGAGGATCTGGAATATAAAACTAGTAAGTCACCATCACTTTAACTTCCACTCTTGTGTCACTTCAACTTGTTGATGTTGGCTGGTTTCGCGTCAAATTAGTTATTTAAAAAATTTCTCCAACACTTGGAAATATAAATATTTGTTGTAAAATTGTCATCATTTTAATTTTATTATTAAACCCTTTTATTACGCGGCATTCTTAAATGTGGTTCCGAAATAACGCGTTTATGTTTTACAACACTCTTTCGTATTACGCGAAAGGTTTCGAAATTTGAATTTACTTCTTTCTGAAGTTCATCTAACATAGTTTCTATATAAATTGTTTCTAATATTAATATGACTTGTATTATTATTTATATTTTGAGTTTCTTACAACGCGGTTTCTATTTTACGCGGTAATGGTTTTTATGTAAGCGATACGGTTTAATTGCGCTGTGGCAGGTCAACTACCAAAGAGTTGATTAAATTCTGCTGTAATAAATAATTAATTTGATTAATTTCAGTGTTGTGAAAAATATATGGCTGGTGTTAGGACATTTTTTTCAATCGAGATGGGAGCAATTATTAGACATGATAGGAGATGACCCATTTATCCATTGGACTATTTTACCTTTCTGCTATGCATTTGTATTATATTGTGTTACGGGATTAATTTACACTTATATGGATCTTACCGGTAAACCGAATTTTATAAAAAAATACAAAATACAAGATGGAGCTAACGAGCCGCTCGATAAGACGAAATTACCAAAAGTAAATATTATTATTTAAAACAATTCAAAACCAATATTCTCGTTCTGTTTTAGTTGATTATGGTTAATTTATTTAATTTATGCGTTGTGAATTACTTCGCTTTAAGATCAGTATATGTCTTTGTAACATGGCGTGGTTATCCTGAAATACGGGAATTGCCAACATTACCACGTATAGTTTTTGAACTTACTGTTCATACATTAGTACACGAAATGGGATTGTATTACACGCACAGGTAATGAATTCACTGCACTAGTACGATAATATTTTAAATACGTTTATTTTAGAATGTTTCATAGTAGACTATTTTATAAAAGAATTCATAAGTTGCATCACGAATGGACAAGTCCTATTGCAATTACAGCTTTTTATACTCATCCAATAGAACATGCAGTCAGCAATTTGTTTTCAGCACTTTGCAGTATCGTTTTATTTAGATCCCATGCATTTACAGCATTGATATGGTATACAGGAGCAATAATTATTGTTTTGCATACGCATTCTGGTTATCATTTTCCATTCTTACCGTCACCCGAAGCTCATGATTTTCATCACGTTAGGTAGGTATAAATTTATGATGCTAAAAATATGAGCGACATCCACTTGAATATTTGTGCTGTAATCGGAAAAATGTTAAATTTACGCATTTATTGATGCAAAATTTATATCCTAACCGGTCGTCCTTGGCAGGCAATATCAAATCACCTAGGTAATCAATCTGCAATAAAAACCCATAATAACTTAGGTGGTTAGTGGAAACTTATTCAGGAAGGTGTTTTGTAGATTTTTTTATTTATGTATAATTAATTATTTTAATTTTAATAAATTAATTATGGCTTAAAAAATTTACTTGGGTCATATAAAGCCTGTTAACATAAATTTAAATACGTAAATTATTTGTGCGGAGACCAAGTTCCTCTTCGGAAACCCTTGACTTTCACTATATTTAAAATTCATAAAAGCAACAAACACCATAAATGGAAATATTTTTCGATATATCCTATTAATTTATTATTAAAAAAAGTAACTAATAAACAAAATATTTTAAGTGATATATTTTTCCGATTATAATAAATTAACATAATGCATAATTTTGCTGAATTTGCTAATATTGTATTTATTTAAAATTATAGGAATTAACATGAGCATATTTACTTAAAAACTGTAAATTTTATTCAAGGTTTTTTACATTGTGATTATTGTAATTTTCTAATTGATTACAAATTCTTAATTGTTAGAATTTTTGCCCATCTTTTAGGTTCAATGTTACCCTGAAAGAGAGATTTAGTGAAATTCCTTCATCTTCATTTTTGTCAATATTTTGTATGGATTTTGCACTAGTGGAACTATCAAGCATACAATCAAAGAATCTAGTAGGCCTAGCCACTAAAAATTTAGTTAATGGCCCCTATTTACAATTATTAATTTTTTATAGCTGAATTTAACTGTAATTTAACTCTAAATCCGTAATTTTCGAAGTTGGTGGCGCTTTAGGAATTTTTTTAATTGGAGCAAGATTTTACTATCCAAGTAGTCTGCCATTGCAATTTTTTATGCTCAAAACTACTCGTATAAAAATACGCTATGTGCAGGGCAACCCTTATGAAAACTGTTAATTGAATATAGCTATTCCGTTTTTGGCCTATTTTAGGCTTATTTTTAAATGATCCTCAAAATTTTATTTTTTTATTTGTTATTTACGCCAAAAATGACTATAATTTCACTAGAAAATTTTAAATTCGTGGGTTCAGTTACTACTCTTTTTGAAGTTGTAAATATTATGTATTACATCAACATTTTCAATTTTTTTCCCCATTATTTATCATCAAAATAATTGTCCGTTATGGTTTTAATATCTATATTAAATCAATTTTAGTCATTCTAATAAAATTCAAAATTATATTAAATATTAATATATTAAAATATATATTATATATAATATATTTTTTAATAAAATTAATTTTTACATGTTAGATGAAATAATTAAATTACATAATAAAATGTGGTGTCGTGGGACACCAGATAGGAACGAAGTACCTTATTATATAAATAATAATAATAATAATAATAACTAAACTTTATTTCTGAGAAAATCTTACATTAAAAATGTAAATTAAAAAAGAAAATAGCGTCCTTACAAATCAATATAATTTAACAAATAGTAAAAAAAGTAAACAGATTTTATTCTTGTAAGTATTCATTCAAACTGTATGGTTCAATTTCTAGTATAAATTCATGTATAGCTTTTTTAAATTCCTTCAGAATATTTATAATTTTAATTTGATCTGGCAATCTATTATAAAATTTTATACACGTGTAGTAGCAGTTTTTTTCCGTTGTTGTGAGTCTATGTTTCGGTGTAGATTAATTTAGACTTCTTGTGTTATGGTCTTGTTTCCAATTGTGGTGACTTGAAAATAAGTTTTTGTTTTTGTAAATAAATAAAATACATTCCTGTATATACATTCCATAAACTGTTAGCAATTTATTCTGTTTAAATCTGTTTCTACATGTCACCTTATAGCTCAATTTTAGCAGCGTTCTTATTGCTGCTTTTTGTATAATATTAATTTCAAGTTCTAGTCGAGGTAAAAAATAAATAATTATTCGGATATAAATATTTTAGTATGATTTTTTTATCGATAAAAATCAAAAACTACTTTACAAAATTGTCAAAATAGCGATTTCAGCATGTGTCAAAGTCAATGTAAATCCGCAATCATTGCGGTCATCTTTGAAGTTTTCGAAATTTTTTTTGCACATTCGGCTTTAGATAATTTTTTGCATCTGAGTGGCATTTTTCAAAATCGATTTATTTTTAATTTTGGGGGTTTTATTTTCAATGGAAAATTTTTAAAATTAATTTTTAAAATTATTTAATTATATTTTTTTAAATTATTCGTCGGTTTAACAATTTTAACGCGTTCTTAATGCGCAATACGCAAAGAGTAGCTTATATAGCGTATCACTATCAATTATAACGATACCCATTGTGGCGTAGAACGAAGGGCTTCTTCTACACATTTTAGCCGAGGGATCGAATCCCGGTGAAGGCAACTTTTTTTCTAGAGAAATTTGCAAACCTATGACTCGTGGTTTCCGAATATGTACTAATGCTTTTGACCACCAGATGGTGTAATTTATTATCAAACGATATAAAAATCTTACGCATTTTCGTTACGGACGTTTTTTTCCGATTAGGGTACCCCCTTCGCATCCTCCCATAAGGAACTTCGTTCCAATAATATTATTAATATTGTAACGTGTAATGAAATAAATTAGTTTTTTTGTAAATTTCACGCTCACAATTATATTTGTTAAATTCAACATTTCTAAAATCGTGAGAAAGTAGTTTTAAAAAAATATTAAGTTACATTGAGCGGGTAGTTTTCAAACTTTAAAAGAAACGTTAGAAAACCTACCGCCTCAATGACATTTATGGGTATTTATTAGTTTTAGTTAATTTTAGGAATAGTTGCAAAGGGTGTGAACCATTTTGAGGGCCTGATAGAATTTTTTTAATTGTAAGTTTGGGGTGTAAAGAAAAAAGACAGTTCCTTCTTTGCAAGGAAAAGAAGCGCATCGTGGTAGTTTTGACCACGGGTGGTTTCAAAAAGAAACCACATATTTAATAAAGTTCGTTGTTATTTGGCAACAAGTGGTGCCAAATAAATTATTGCTTGCTGCAATTAAAGCAAGTACTACATTACTATATTGAAAATTTTGTCAAGTCAATCTTGCCAAAACATAGAGGGATTGTGCGAGTAATTTCTTTCTTTTTTAAACGAAGTGCATAGTGGAGTCGTAGACTCAATTTCGTTTCGACATTTTGTTTTCTATAGAAAACGAAATCTTTCATCACTTGGATCGTCTCTGTACATCAAAAGAAGAAAGAATAATTTCGTGTACCGGGTGAAGTGCGTGAACATTATTTACACCCACAGCCGTTGTTAAAAATTCGTCAGGTCTAGAGATTGTTAAGATTTGTTAATTGTATGTAAGTTAATGTCTTTAGATTACTTTTCATTAATAAATTAAATATTTATAATTTGTATGGTATTTCTTTGTTTATTCGCTAATTGTGTAAAAAATACTCAAACCACCCCTAGGTTATTTATAGAGTCATCCTAGCCGGAGCTCAGAAAGAAAAATTAGAATACAAAGAAGTTACCATTACAAACGAAAATTAAAAATGTTTATTTATTTCTAAAAAGGCTAATACAAATATTTACAGATACGGTTAATAACAATTACTAAACTAAGTTTAACACTAACACTAATTACACTACAATTTATTTACACTATAATTTATATTTAACACTAAGTCTATATTTATTTAAACACTCGGTATATCGTTTATCACTTCACTTTATTTATGTTCACTTGATTTATGTTAATACACGCGCGTTCAAACTGGAATTGATTCGTTACTAGAAATCGCGCTGCATTTATACCAGCCTTCCAGAAAATTCCATAACCCTCCAGGAATTTCTAGTCACTTCTTCGCGTTTTCTAGATCGTACATTCATCGATATTTGAATGACTAATACATTAGTCATCAATTTGAATGACTAATACATTAGACATCAATTTGAATGATTAATACATTAGTCATCAAATATAATTAGACGTTCTTTCGTAACAATATTATATATTAAAATATTTTCTAGTGCTTAAAAAAAATAAAAACATTACAAATTCGAAACCAGCAGTAGCACACAATTCTTATTCTCGAAGATACCAAACCAATATGTACTGGTTTGTTATGTGCAGATGTTGATGAGGTCGGAAATTAAGCATCCATCTTTAGGGATGGATAAACTAAAAAAAGAAATTGAAATTAAACAATAATAGCAAAGTTTAGAGAAGACATATTATCGCTTTATTATTTATTAAACCTCGAATGAACTTTAGCTACTTTTGGCCGAATCTATGCGCATTGCCAACTGTAACTATCTTTCTTAGTTTAGAAATTACATAAAACCAGTTGGATACAAATTAAAAAAATTAAAATCAAATATTTTTAATAAATAAGCCTCTTTTTTCTCCATGAGCTATCCTTAGTATTCCCCTCGGCTAGTTTTCTGATATGCTTGCTTGTTTGCTGAAGAGCTATGCAGTCAGGAAAACAATACTCAGAAATATCCAAGGTAAATATACGGATATTTATTCCCTAGGCTGTATTACACACGAATATTGTAGTGGTATTCTCCCAAAATCTGAGCAGGACCTTTCACTATCTTAAAAGATTTCACTTCGTCTAGCTTTTCCTCGATAGAGCAATGAACCTCAGAAGCGAGTTCCTATGATAAGTACCTTTCGAATTAAAAGAAATAATGATATTTTTTAAGGCAAACTAAATACTATTTATTTTGAAAATTGGAATTGTTGTCGGTGACAATCTCACCTTTTGCAGTTTTTTTAAATATGGGGTGTAACGTGTAAACCTGTAAACTCAGATGCACATTTATTGTCATCAAGCGTATTAACTATAGTCGATCTAACATATAAATAATATAAGTCGCGCGTCGTTCGCAAAGTCTAATTTACATCGGGAAACTTCAGATAATTGAAATAGTACTTAATCTTGTAATAATATTAAACATTCACCACAAAAAAGTGAAATGTTATAACCAAATAACTACGTCTATTCGATATTACATTTAACTTTGTTCAAATCTATCTTATTTATGACTTTACGCGGTTCAGTTTAGGCAACACGCATAGCACTTCAATCGCAAAAATTTCGTTATTGTAATAGCGTCTACCTTCAAAGCAATTTCATTGGTTTACGTTTCAAGATTGTTGCTTTAGTACAAATTCCAATATTTTTCTTAAAAAAAAAACAGACTATAGCATCTAATTTTAGTTGTTTTTATTGTGTTAATGTGTTTCTCATAAATTTGTACAGAATAAAAATGTCAAATAAAAATAAAACGCACTTTCAATTTTTAATTAAAATGTTTTTCTCAAATACCTTTTGTTGAAACGCCACTAGTTGTGGAATCTGCTCGTTTATTCTCCTTCACTAGTGGTAGTGGTTGATGCATTTGCCATCCATTCGTGTCGTGGTACAGCTGTTGATTGTGGCTACCGTTGGAATAATTTTATTTTTCATCCAATTCCTTAATAAATTCGCTCTTCGTGTTCTACACAAAAATTCCAGCGTGTTGTGATAATTTACACAAAATAATTCTTCCTAATTCGGTAAGTAATAGCGATTCGTAATATTGAAATTTTGGCGTCGTATCGATTTTTAATCTTCAAAATTTTATTTTCACCTTATATCGCAAATATTAGGTTTTCCTCGATGTTAGGAAGAAACTCCGCTTCGCTTTGTGAAAAATACACAATATATTGTGGGGTAATTTTGTGACAAGTTCGATTTTCGAATTTTTAATATTCAGTAGCCGCTACGTTTGAAGGTAGCACATTTTGAGGTGTAATATTTTAAGATAGTAAAGAGTTCTGCTCGGGTTTTGGGAGAATACTACTACAGTGAACCAGTAGAAAATTTTTAAGTTTTATTGATTGTTACCATAGAACATTTGGAATCTGTCAGTTAATCCACCCTACGATTTGAACTTTTTACCATATACTATGGGAAAGAGGACAATTTTCTGAGCAAATTAGTACAAAAATTTCGACAAATGTTCATTATGAATAAGAAATTAATAGTTGAGATAGAGGTCGTTATAATCTACAGAGTAGATAAATTTCAAAATACAAATTCGTAGCAGGACATCGGTAGTCAAGGCCGTATTAGGAATCAATAACAAATGAAAAAAAAAATAGCAAGAAAAAAATTATTAAATTCAAAACGCCTAAACGCCTTTCATTCGTTATTGATTCCTAATACGGCCCTGACTACCGATGTCCTGCTACGAATTTGTATTTTGAAATTTATCTACTCTGTAGATTATAACGACCTCTATCTCAACTATTAATTTCTTATTCTTAGTTTTTACGGTCAACAATAAGGTATTTGAAATTTTATTTCATTTACCGTTAATTATTTTAATGTTCATTGGGTTTCGAAAAAATCGACTTTAAAAATCAAAAATTTACATGTATTTTAGATATGCGTTTTAACACTGGTGTATGAGTTGCCGTAGTTGAGTGTGTCAAAACAGACAAACACAACGAATTTGAAAATATCTCTGTATAACTCGCCAAAGGTGGAACTTGAAGACACAGAACTCGTCGAAGTGTCGACCGCATCTGACAGCGAACAGTAAATGTAGTTCAAACAACGCGGACTGTCAAAGTGTCACTGTCAGAGTGTAAAAGTAGGGAGCGTACCAAGCGAGTTTCCGTGGCTCTACCCGTGGCATCGGCATGTATCGTATTACAACACTTTGCTTTTTGAAATTTTAAAATGCCGCTTCTTTTAATATAATATAATCAGAAAATTGTTATCTTTCCAATAGGGCATAGGAAAAAGGTTCAAATCGTCAGATGGATTAATTGAAAGTAACCCAAAATTTTTTAAATTAGTTGCTTTCTAAAACCAAAGAAAATGTTACAAAATTTCTTATTTTTATTATATATAATTTTGCATAAAATTAATGCAAGTAAGCGTCCTTCACGCCAAAGTTCGGTTTTACAAATGTGAGAAATTTTGTCCAAATTTCTTCCTTCACCAACATAGTTGATTCCATACAGGTCTGCAATGTTAGAAAAATATGATCAAGGATCTCTCTCCATCTAAATCATTATGTTGAAAACATTGTATGAAATTGAAAAAGCCAAGATCAAAAACTTCTGATCGTCTTTAAACTGCAACAATTTTTGCAATATACCATTACGTTGCTCACCGGTTAATTGCTTTAACTTGGAATTATTTTTCAATAACTTTCTTTATTATTTATAACAATATCTGCATTTTGTGAACAGGGCATGTGTAGCCAATTATATATTAGTTGTTTGCCTAGCATAAGAATTATCAAATAAGTATATTTAATTATAAATCTTTATTAATGTTTCATTAATTTTCAAATTTTTTTAAAATGTATACTATATTTTCGGACGGAGGGATGTCACATCAAATTTTTTATTTTTAAACTGGTTATATCATGTTTTTCTATAGAAAGAATTTGTATGGAAAGTCTCTAATAACTAATATTAATAATATTTTGTTTAAGTTTTATCGAATGCTTTGGACCACTTGGTATATTAGACTACATTCATGGAACAGATAAAAAGTTTCGAAAAACGATTTTATACACACGGCATGTGATAACAACTACGTTTAAGTCTCCAAAAGAATTGTTTGCCGATGTGAATTAAATTCAAGTGGAACCCCGGCTTAACCGAAATGGAAAAAAAAATTAAAGGACCATCAATTATATTGTGTTACGGTGGAACGATGGTTTTAGTGTTACAGAAGAAAAACTATTTATTATTATATACATATTATGTATGTAAATACTTCACTGTAGCTTATTCAGCTAATTCAATATTTAAAATTTTCTTTTTTAAGTATACTTTTAATAGATTTTTTTTAATATATCTATATAATATATTGTATTAAATAAAAATTTATTTTAAATTAGATTTTGTTAATTTATAACTTGTGAAATATTTTAAATTCAATACTTTTTAACTGAACAAGTTAACTAAACAATAATATTTATTAACATTTTTATTAAGCTTTCAGCGAAGTTTATCGCTTTCATCATAATATTTATTAATTTTTTAATATTAAGCCGAATTTGCGCCTGGCAGCGCCTGGCATGGAACCATAAATTTTAGAATTCGGGTGGAATATTTTTATCAAGTACATATGCTTATGTTTTTGTTATATTCTTAAATCTGTCGGTTTTGCTAAAAATTATTGTAATATTTGGTTCTTCAATTTGAATTACCACCTTCTCAAATCCAAGTTACAAACCAAACCAAAGCTGTAATCGTCAAATAAACCTCGCACGATGTGATCTCCTCTCGTAATAACACTTACAAGTCCTTTTAAATCTGCGGATGGCTCTTTGAATGCTAACGTCGTTACCTTGCTTACTAACCTCAAACTTAAGCTTTATATCTGTCCAGTGGCGTAACCACTGCTAGGACACCTGAAGGAATAATTAGTACACACAAATTAAATAAAACACAGGATTCGGTTTAACGATGAATATATATTTTAACCGAAAAGAAAAAGGTAGTCCGACAACCAATTTACCAGCAAAGTTAATCTCCTTGATATCATGTAATTCAGAATACTTTAGTTTGCAATTTGATTTAATAACTGTTCGATAGTTAATCCCTCTGATCGTAATGTTTTCTAATCGATTATTCATATTTAATGTCCAACCACAACCTTTATAGTAATTTGTAAGAAGCTCATGTATATTGCTGTGATACGCTACAAATAAGCTACGATGGTCTCCTAAAATTGCCCGGCGCCAGTTATCATTTATTGATAACAATAATAAAAAAAAACTAAACTATAGCAGACCTACCTATCTTACTTATCATGTACACGCCACTGAACATACCATTACTATAATTATGAAAGTAAGTTAGCAACCACCAATATTCGTTATCATCTCGCCAAATGTACCTTCAAATTTCGTGACAGTATTAAAAACTTTTCTGAAAACAAATTATAAACGTTGTGCTGTGGAGTGAATTGAAATACTATAAATTTCTGTCATCTGGTTTAATTGCATAACACACGTAAGTACAATTTTTTTTACAATTAAACAAAAACTTAAACCTAACCCCACATATTTTTAAAACTTAAACTAAAAAAACGTTTTTACCTAAAAAAAAACACAACATTTTTACAATCAAAATTGTTTTATCTACCTTGTATATTCTTCTTAAATTCTTTCAACACAACCTAATCACTTAAATTTCAGGACGGCACTATCACATAACCAACAGGTAAATTTGCACGTAATCCTTTTGAAATTATAGTTGACTATATCTTCTCCATGAACATCTTCTTCTTTGAAGAATAATTAAATTAATTTTTAATTATCAAAAAAAAATTTTATCAAATTTTTCTAACACCGAAAATTACTTTTCAAAATTTTTCTATCACCAAAAAGTACTTTATTTAAATTTGCTGATTTGTCGGGCAGAAGCTCCTGCAGCAATCAGTCCAAAAATTGGAAACGAACTCGCTTATTTTTACAAACGCATCTCCTTTTATACGGAATCCGGGCCAAATTATTCGTTTTATGGCTGATTGACCAATGTCCATCGATAATGCCATTTACCAATAACAATCCACTAAATCACATATAAATTTAGGGTGGTGGATGATCTTCGCGTCGGCCAATGATAATTCGCGGTTCCATAGGATGCCAAAATTTTGCGTTTCTGTACTAACTAAAGTACTTAATTTCACTTGGTGTATCCACCAACACAATTTTCTTAAGATTAAAAGTTATCTAAAGTCATTAACTTTTAATTCTGCATCTTTTGGTATAAATTTTCCTATCTTAAATGTTTTCGGTCGGACTCCAGCTTCAATTAAAAAGTTCAAATTGTCCAGATCCGTCCACATTATCGGATGTTCTTCTTCTTATACTCTTAATTTTCATCATCGGATCTTCAAATTGTCCTAAATTAAAGAGAATTTCCTGCTCTTTTCGATGATGTTTTCCATTTCTCGTTTGACTCTTGTTTCGTAAGTCCAAACGACTTTTTGTTAAATTCCGATGCAACCGTTTTTCTTACAGGCATTTGCACCACAAAAATCCTAATTTTTCACAAACCCGTGAACACTCGCGAACCTAATCGTCTTTCGTCGCACCTTTATAATATTTTGGTCAATATAATCGTCCCAAAATGTAACCACTTAAATCTAATCTTAACCTAACAATAATAAACACAAATTTTATACAATTTTCACTCCAGCATGTTTAATATTTTCAATTTTCAGCACAACGATTTTTTTATGGTGGAAACAATCCAACTTTGCAATATTGGAATGTCCAGATTGACTTTAACCATAACAAAACTTGCAATGCCAGACCAAACGTAGCTAAAGGTTCTCCGATAACAAATATCTGGTACGTTGCCTAAATTTACTTTATAAATTAATAAACATTTTATTTTCAGTTGAATCTCCCCCCAATGAAAACTTGGAAAGAAATTATAAAAATATAATTCTAAGATGATTTCCCTATTTAACCTAATGGTTTCGACCAAAGTCGTTGTACATGAATTTTACCCGAACTATGGATAATTCAAGATTTTAGTGTCATGGGCAAGAATAAACATAGCAATATATTTCGATGTTAACTCAATTGGTTTTATATTTTATGTAAGATCTTAAATAATGAACCCTTATATTCTAAATTATCCGCTCTTATATAACTAATACCTCGTCAACTTAAACTAACTAAGATGGTCACCTTTTTAATATGTAGTCAGCTTAAAACTAAGATTGTCACTTATTTAATATGCCAACTTAATCTAGTTCGTCCCTCTTATTGCTAATTGGTCATTTTCCTCATACTTAAACTAACAAATAATCATAGCCGCAAATAATCATGAAGAACTTTGTTAAAACAGTTCTTTAATATTGTATTTCAATTGGTATTACCTTATATTATTATATTATTATTATATCTTATATATTGTTATTGTCTTATATGTATTCAATTGTTATTATCTTATATGTGGTCGCAAATAATCATAAGGAGCATTGTTAAATTTATCAATAACTGTCCTGAAATATAATTTTGTAGTATATCATTTAGATGTTTGAAAAAAAAAAGAAAAAATGAGAAACATCATAGCATTTGCTTTGTCACCTCCGGCTCTTTAAAAGATTAACCTTTTCAGTGATGAGCCATTACTGGGACATATTGCCACGGCCATCTTATGATTTTAAGCGTCCATTCAACTTGTTACGCAATTCATCTAAATTAAATTATCCCACGATAAATATATATATATTTCTATTTCGCACCTAGAACTAATCACCGCTCGTTACGCCATTGGTCTCGTTATATGAATAATCTATCTCTTCCATTACATAATCCCACTCCCGTTTTAAATGATAATAGTATTAAATCACAATCTCGAACAGTAATTAAATCTTAAAACTGAAGATGAAGTAAATAAAACTTACTTAGTTACTTACTTAAACTTAGATTATTCATGTAATTTTGAATTTTAAGTTTTCAAAATTACTGAGTTAAGTCTCGATGAATAATAAAACATCAATTAATTAAAGAAAAGTAGCGTTTATTTAACTAACGTCTTTATTTATTGCAGTTCAAAGCTTAACTAACTTATATCTAACATTCTTGCATTAGCAGATTAGCTTGAATATGATCAAGTCTTTGGCACAAAGATGAGAAATGCAGTTAATATAACAGATTCAAACTCGTATGTAAAGTTATCTAACCACGCGGCTGTGAACAATTATTACCTGAATTTTAACGTAATCCTGTATTAAATTCTTTTAGAAAAATAAATCAAATATTTAAACTTACGTATTTTAAATCTGTTGATAACTAAAATATATTTTAAATTCAATTATTGAATATTCTTAAAACATTCCAAGTACCAAATCACCCACAACCTCCTGTCTCGACGTACAAAAATATAAGGGTTCTTTGTTCGATCTCTAACGGTAAAATCTAACGAAAACCCGACTTCCTGCGTTTTAAAACCCGCTGTTGCCAAATCGCTGTATTTTAAAGTAACCAACATGAACTAAATTTAAAATTTCGCGCCCATTATATTCAAATTTACAATATTACATTATTATAAAAAACCTAATTTAAACAAATTGAGAATTTAAACCGAAAAACACTTATAACATTAAGTTACGTCAGAGACGGAGCTAACCTTATAGAAAAAATAAATGGAATAATCGCATTACGATTTTGGACCTTGATTTATTCGAATTTTTTTACATTTCATATTCTTCATAAATACTTCCCGGCAATGATACCCCGATATAGAGGCGGATTACCGTTTAGGTTAGCTAGTACCTAGGAGCGCAATATACCAAGCAATATACATGACATTTTCAAAAATTAAATGTAGCAAAAAATATAATGATTATCTTCTTCTTCTTAAGGTGGCGTATCCGCTAACGAACGTTGGCTATCATTACTTTATTAACTATGTTGAAATAAAAACTTCTTATTCGTCTGATTCTCCCCGTTTTTTATTGTAAAAAAGACACTACATGTTTCGGGGTAGCCCCGTTTTCAAGTGTTATTTATATTACGAAAAGAGGCTTGTAGCCACTTACATTCTAAAAAGTTTTGAACTAGTCACGTTCACAATTAAAATTAAATATTAAAATATATTCAAACTTGAACCATGATTAAGTATTGAAGGCTATCGCCTCACGTGTACAGTATATCTATTAGTGGTCCGCTTATTAGATTTATTTGCTCGTTGATAACATTTTCCGGGTTGTTCTTCAGCATCTTCTTTATCTCCATGCTTTCCAGGCGGTCCATTGTTGGTCCTTTGTCACAAATATGCAGTATTCGTAGGTTGTGCTCTTATACATCGTGGTCTTCCTCCAGCAGGTGGTCTGCAAAATTTGATTTTCCCCTATTTCGCAGTCTCCAGTGGGCTGTGTATTCTTTGAACCTCGTTTCGAAGTTGCGCTCAGATTGACCAATATATCTTTTGGTACAGCTGTTGCAGCTTAATTTGTATATGCCGCTTCTTTGATGTTTTTTAAGGGATCTTTAAGTTTAGAGAGGCGTTGTCCGATGGATCTTTTGATTTTATAGAATATTGTGAGATTTTTGCTGTTGTGCTTGAGTTTCCATCCTACCTTTTCCGAGACGTTGTGGTAGTATGGTAGGGGGAGATAGGTATTGATGCTGGTGCTGATTTGTAGCCCGGTTTCGTTGCTGATGGTATTCTTCTTTTTTATTTTATGCATGAGCGAGTTGATGAATTCTCTGGGGTATCCGTTGTTATCTGCAATTTCTTTGCAATTTGAAAAAATAGCTAAATACATCCTCGCCATATTTAACGACCGCATAAAATTTCAACCTGCACATACCATAAAAAACTCGAGCGATCTAATAGAAAAGATAAAAAATGTAGAAATACCACACAACGCAAAACTCGTACTTATTCCCCAGCATACCTATCAAAAAATTCAAAAAGTACATCAGAGATGTCATCGATGAAACTAAAGAACTTAAACCAATGGAAAAACTGGAATTATACAACATAGTTGACACCATCCTTAAACAAAACTACTTCTTGTACAACAACAACTACTACACTCAAGAAGAAGGACTTGTCATGGGAAACTGGTATAGATTGAATTTTTTGAATTGGAATTAATTTTATTTAGAAACGCTTGAACCTTCGACCTTAAAATAATCCCAACTACCCGCAATCCAGGGCTACCCGAGAAAAATAAGTGGATAATAAAATTTTTTAGTTAAAATATTTCAATATATCGTAAATAATATATTGTTGTATTTCAAATTAGACGTTAAAGTAAATAGAAACGGATTTTAACAAGATAATCTAGAAAAAAGTAAAAAAAAAGAACGTAGATGTAAATAAAATGTAATAGCGTTCAATATGTACTAAAAAATGTATACTAACAGTTTTCAGTTTTACTGCAAACTCTATAAAACACGTTATTTCTGTTATCCGCGGTCAGTTATGGATACTCCTTTATCCAAAAAGTAAAATTCGGATTTTCTTTAGGCATTTTTCAACAACTTTTTCACTCACTGTTTTATTTAATAAGATTCAACCTGTAAGTAACTACCTAAGAATAATAAAATAATATTCACTTATGTTCAAAGACATTGAGACATAGATTCGCGCTACAACTAACATAAGGTAGTTTGTAAATATGATACATTTTATTTACTTCGGTAATTTTCATGTATTTGTATATAGTAATTTTATGAGTTGCAATAAATATATGCACAAATATGCTAATTTCACTAATATATTGCTGCGACCTTATGCGCGCCTCTTATCTCGCCAATGGGATAACGTAGGTTCTCGAATGTGAAAGATTGTTACAAGTAAACAATAAAATAACGGTTTTATAATTTTTATTTGCAAAGTTAAAATATAAAAAAAATAGGAACAAAATTTTAACAATAGCAAAAACTCACGCAAAAAACCCCAGCTTTTCTATAGACAAAAACACTGTTATCTTCCTTCTTGAATTTATTCTTCACCGACCGCTCTGCTAAATATCTGCCCAAACTGCCTTCAAACCTTCGTCGACCGACCGCTTTACAAATCTTCTTCAGACTAACTGCCTTCAAACTTTCGTCGACCAACTGCTTTCAAATCTTTTTCTGACTGCCTTCAAACCTTCGTCGACCGACCGCTTTACAAATCTTTTTCTGACTAACTGCCTTCAAACTTTCGTCGACCGACTGCTTTCAAATCTTTATGTGACTAACTTTTTTTTTTTGATTAATTCTTCTATCGCCTTGGATAGACAAACTAGACAAACATAAAATATTAAACAAACACTGAAATCAAAATTAAGAATATATAAAAATAAAACACACACTAGTAATAAAATATTAAAATAGAGTTTTGCTTTGTAGTTCCTCTAGTTGCAAATACCGTCATCTTATTGTTAAGTTCGCCACCCATTTTCATCACTTAGTGCGGACACAACAATATGAACCAATCGTAAAGAATATGCAAAATATGTAAACAAAATTTTGACTTAAATTTCTCTAATTTGTGTTTCGCAAAGATAACCAAAAATCAACGTTCTCATATCAATAAGTGAAAATATGCATTTGCATATAATCCCAGCCCTAATGATGACAGATTTACAATCAAATAGCAGAGGACTGTTCAGCGTAATTTGGAAGCAATGTCAAGAAGTGCTCATTCATAAGGAAAATTTTATTTTATTTATGTACAATTTGTAGAAAAGTTTTTGTATTTGTTTAAATAAAACAAAAGTGCGCAGTATTTGTAGTGAGTTCGCGCTACTATAAACAATTAGGTGGGGATTAGAAAGAAACAACAGAAAATTTTAGGATAAAGAAGGGCCCTCTTGACTACGATCATCGTGGAGGAGACTGGTTGAACATTTTGCGCTATAGACGCTTTTTGTGTGAATTTGAATTGTGACGACGACCATGCGACCATTGAATTATGCGCCATCGACGCCTTGTGATTTTTGATTATTGTTTGGAGCGACCACTAAAGAAGTTGATTAAAAAGGAAGCTCGGCTTTCAAGCTATGAAGAGAAAGCGACACACAAGGTATAAAATTTACATTTAAAAATTTAACGTTAAATTTGGAAACCATTGGAGAAAATGTGTGGTGCTGCGCTGCACATCTGGAGAGCCACACATGATTGAAAGGCTTTCAATTTGAATTTTTGTTCACGACGAACTTAATAAAGTTAATTTTTATAAAGACAAACAATTTATTACAAATTTGATGATTAATATCGAGTTACACTACCTAAACCATTTATCTATTGATGAAATGTTGTTTTACTATCTGCAAATTAGAGCACCGTTTGATAGCAAAATTATTTTAATAATTGTCGTTTCATATTTGATAAATTTGTGGCAAATATTTATTTTAAATTATATGAATTTACGAGTCCCATGCTCTCTTTTTTGAATACACTTTTTGTCCAAATTAGGAAAAGATAATACTTGTGTTTTGAAACGTTAAATTCTGATTTTGTTTGTTTTGTAAATTATTTTGAAGTTTATTTTATTTTAAATTGTAAATTTTTCAACATACTGTACATAGACATTTATTTATTTGTAAATAATATTATGTTGGTAACGGACAAAGGAAAAAAGATTGCTTGATGCTGCAAAATAATTTGATTTAATTAATGATTTTGAAATTAAAGTGAGTTAAATTTGGATAAAAAATTGTTTTATTTAAGTGAAGTGTTTCGAGAAAGTGGAATTTTGAAGATTTGTAAAAATTAAAGATTTTCACGACACAGTTTGATGACGCGCATTTACGAGACCGTATTGCGAGGTAATTAAAAATTTGCATCACACATTTAAATCAAAATGGAAACAAAAATTTATACGATACAAAATTAAATTAATATTTGAATTAAAAGAGTTTCATGTTCAAAAATATTTGCATGCTTTCCGCGCGAACTCATGAGAAAATTATTTTAAAATTGAAACATTTTGTATTAAAAATATTTTACAAAAATTATACAGGAGGTATCGCAATATAAATTACAACAAATTTTACTTTTGCTGATAAGAAAAAAAAGAAGCCGAAACATTTTCAATCTATCGGAAATCTATCAGCGCGTTGCTAAATTACAGACAAAATATGAAAATGAATTAAAACCAGCATTAGAAAACGAATGCATTCAGTTGCAAGCTTACCTTGGAAATATGTAAGCACTATTTGCGAAAAGAACACCTGCAGACTCTGTTTCCGAAATTTTGGACATTGCATTAAGCATATTTTGAAGTACTGCTGTAACTAACTGTTCAGCCGAACGATCTTTTTTAGACTTTAAAAAGGGTAAAATCTTATCTTCGCCAAAAAATGGAAGAACAGCGTCTTAATTTGTTAGCTATACTTAACATCGAAACATTACTTAATTACGACCTTTTAATAGATGAATTCGCTACACACAAATGACCCAAATCTTATTGTATATTATAGTAAATTACTGCAATTAACATTTTTTGTTTTTTTTAATCTTATTATTGATTTTTTGAATATACTGTCGTGTTACGAAGCGATATAACCGCTCTTGATGCTTTGTTAATATTTTCTGAATTCTAAATTTGCATTAGATGGTAAAATTTTAAAAATGTAGAAGGTTGGCAGAAAATTGAGTTGAAGTGGGGCTTTTTTTGCCAATATATCGTTAACGGCTCTGCCGATGTTGAGTTTTTATTGTGCGAATAGTTTTTACAATTGAATTTTTTTATACAAATATTGTTAATTCGAATTTTGTTATGGGTATTTTTGGTCAAAAGTGGTCACAGCTAAGATTTTGACTTTGTAAGTTTTTTCAATTTTTTATATTATTAAAAAAGATTTTTATTGGATAAGCTATTGGAAGAACGATTATTTATTGGAAATCTTTAATTTAGAGTTGTATTAAATATTTTAATTATTGGATGAAAATTTATTAAAGGAACGACAATGCAGTTTAATTAGTCGGGCAGCTGCGGGCTGGTATCATAAAATTTAACGTTATAATTTTAAATCGAATCGGAAAGAATATTTTTAAAATTGAATCTTGGTAATAATTTGCTGAGAAGAAGTAATTAAAGTACTTAAATTTATTAAAGAAACAAATTTTTTTAAACCTGCAACCCTGAGTAAGCCTGACTTTTTAAATTGTACACCAATATCACTTAATACATATTGTCGTGTTTTAAAACGTTAAAAACATTGTTTTATTATTTGTAAATTACTTTAAAATTTGTTTAATTTGTAAATGTAACTTTACAATTTCAATGAGACATGTGACATTGTTTGGTCTAGTTTGGTAAGTAAGTTAAATACGACTGATGATCAATAATGATCGTGAAATAGAGGCCTTTATAACGTATTACAAAGTTTTTATTTTATATTTTAAATTTTCATTATTTTTATAAAGTAATTATTTCAAAATTCATTTCTTGTTTATTCAAATATTCTTAGTCCAAACCTGTTAAATGTTAATTTGTTGTTTTTATTGCTTTTTTAAATATTATTTTTCTATGTAAGTATGTATTCCTTACTTAACAGTTAAAATTCATCATTTTAATATTTTGTTTAGTTTGTTTTTTTACAAAAAATTTCATTTGTAAATAATTGTGTTGGTAATGTAAGAAGTTGGAGAGTGGCTCTAGTGAGGTTAGCCTGAGTAAGATGCCAGTGATCTTCCACGCGTGGGTGAACTGTTTATTCTCCGCTATGATTTAGTTTTGATTTTGATATTTGATTATTAAAGTAAATTAAAAAAAAAGTTTAAAGTTGTTTTTATTAATATGTAGTGTTGAAAGATAGAAATTTTTGAAGATTCGTGAACATTTGATGATTTGTGAAGTTATTCACGACAAATTTGTGTAATAAATCGGACATCTGCGTACGACATACGTAGAAATTTATATGAACATAAGGTAAAATTTTAAAGCAAATAAATTATTGATCATTTTGAAATTAAAAAATTAAGGTAACAAATTTAAAAGTCTCATCCTAAAAAAAATTCATGTTCCGCAACCAAAGAAGGAGAAAATTTGGTAAATTTGTTAGATTGCATGCATTAAATTGCGCTCAACGTGGGGCTCGATTTCAACATTGCATTAATTGAAAAACAATCGTGGGGTTTAAAAAAATATGAAAAATAACATTAAATGTCACCCAGAACGTGGAGCTAGAAAATAGGAACCTACATTTAGACCCTGAGATTAGAAATTTAAAAAAAAAAATTGTTAAGAAAAATATAAAAATTAAATACAAAACCGAAAAAATGAAGAAAACTAGAATGTTTGAAACAGAAATGATGAAAATACTGATAGAATTGCGCTACTTCATGAAGGGGAACCATAAGGAAAGGAATGAAATAGTGGATAAAGGCATTAGAGAAATGAACAAAATAATAGATAAACATGTAATATTATAAATTTAAATTTAAATATAATGAGCGCGAAATTTTAAATTTAGCTCATTTTTGGTTACTTTAAAATACAACGATTTGGCAACAGGGGTTTTAAAGAAACAGGAGGTTCATTTCCGTTAGAAAAATTTAAATTTAAATTTTTAAAACGTTATTCAATAATTGAATTTAAAATTATTTCAAATATAATTTAGTTGTCAACAAATTTAAAATACGTAAGTTTAAATATTTGATTTACATTTCTAAAAGAATATAATACAGCATTACGTTAGAAATTTATGTAATAATTTCTTGACCATGCGGTCAAGTGAATTTACCACGCGTTTAAAACTATTTTAAAATTACTTCATCTTCAGTTTAGGATTTAATGTATTGGTTTAAGATTATGGTTTATACATTAGCTGTATTCTTTTTACCTATTTTATTTTCATCTCAATTGCACAACTGAGATAAAGTGAGCTGAGACGAACTGAGATTAACTGAGTCAAAGTGAGAAAAAGATAAGGTAAAAAGAACAACGAAAATTTAATACTAAGTGATTTTTGAATTTAATTATTTTGAAGTTTGGTAGTACTAATCAAATTGTTTTTTGTATTATTGTATAATGTCAACATAAACTTCAAAAAGACGAATTAAAATTTTAAGGTGCAGTAGATATTAAAAAGATTACAATAAGTGGCAAGTTTCATTCAAATCAACCAATCCGGACCATTGCTCAATATGTCTCAGTTGTAACACTTCAAAACAGCAAGATCAGTTTGGGTATGGAAGGGAATAATTTAGTCACGTAAAACTCAGTTCGGCACGGCACAGTACTTATGTCAAGACGGTAAAAAAAATAACCTTTCAACTAAGTAACAGAGGTATCTCAGTACAATCTCACTTAAAATATGTAAAAAGAATACAGCTATTATTATATTGAACGGGATGTGGCTGATGTAATGAAAGATATTGATTATTCATATGTGACCTAGGAGGTATCTTTATAATACAAACTATCGGTGATTAGAGATTATTGTGGGCAATACGAAGTAGGGGTATTTGTTTATGATAATTAATACGAACGCGGTTGTTTAAAGTAGAAAAATATATTGTATTAGATAATTTAATTTAGATGAATTACACAACAGGAGAAGGGATGCTTAAGATCTTAAGATGACCGTCTCAACATGTCGTCGAAATGGCTGATCACTAGAATTGTAACTGCAATCGAGGATCTTCATGTGAACCAGCAAATTCTGTGAGCCAGTTGCTTGATTTTTTTTCAAATATCTTTCAATGAGATAATACCAATAATGCTATTTAAGAACTGTTATTAACAAATATTAACAAAGTTTCTTTATGATTATTTGCGGCTACATAATAATTTAGGATGATGACGCTAGTTTTAAGTATGGACGATTTATTTATTAGATTTATGTATTGACTAGTTAGATTTAAGTTTGACAAGGTAGTAGTTAAGCGCGGACAATTTAGCATATAAGGGTTTATTTTTTAAAAGATCTTACATAATATAAAATAATTAAATTGATCATCGAAATACATATAGGCGTTTTTTTACAAAGTATTATAAAGATTGTGGTTGGTCATTACATATGGATAAACAATTACAAATTTTACGATCAGGGGATTAATTATCGAACAGTTATTAAATCAAATTTCAAACTAAAGTATTCTGAATTAAATTACATCAAGGAGATTAACTTTGCTGGTAAATTGGTTGTTGGATTATCTGTTTCTTTTCGGTTAAATAAATACTCATCGTTGAACCGAATCCTGTGTTTTATTTCATTTGTGTGTACTAACTATTCAGGTAACGACGTTAACATTCAAAAAGCCATCCGCAGATTTAAAAGGACTTGTAAGTGTTACTACAAGGAGGATCACAATGTGCAAGGTTTGTTTGACGATCACAGCTTTGGTTTGGTTTAGAACTTTGATTTGAGAAGGCGGTAATTCAAATTGAGGAACCAAATATTACAAACATGTAAAAGAAATCAACAAAGAGACAAGTAAACCATGAAAAATTAAATGAAAAAATAGATGTAGTGATTGATGATGGAGAAAACATGGATCAACAAATAGCTACGAAAAAGGAAATTAAAAATGCGAAACCAAGAAAAATAAAGTAATTATAAAGAAAACAGAAACAAAATTTGAATATAGGTTATTTGCTCTAGAAAAATTGTTAAAAAAATTAAAACGCTGCATTGGAAAGAAGGGAAATAAGATCAAGAAAATTAAAAAAAAAATTTGGATATTAAAAGAAAAGAATTGACCTATACTACCAAGAAAATAAAAATTGAACAAGTAGAAATTTATGAAATTGGACGAAAAAAGAAAATGATGAAATTAAAGAAAAAATAACAAACAGAAAATTTAAGATCAAGGACAAACAAAAATGGACTCGAGAAGAACTTCAAGGAATGGAAGAGTAGGGGGTGGCGTAAATGTCGTGTTTTGAAACGTTAAAAACATTGCTTTATTATTTGTAAATTATTTTAAAGTTTGTTTTAATTTTATTTAATTTGTGAATTTGTAAATGTACTGTACAAAAAATTTCATTTGTAAGTAATTGTGTTTGTAATGAAAGAAGTGGGAGAGTGGCCCCAGCAAGGTTAGCCTGAGTAAGATACCAGTGAGTCTCTACAGGCGTTGGGAGTGTTTATTCTTCACTATGTTGTTGTTTTGACTTTGATTACTAAAATGAATTAAAAAAAAAGTTTCAAGTTGTTTTCATTAATATATAGTGTTGAAAGATCGAAATTTTTAAAGATTCGTGAACATTTGAAGATTTGTGAAGTTATTTCACCACAAAATGCCCCTGTTCCCATAAATTATTATGTATATTAATAAATCCAGGTAAAAGAACGTTTATTAAAATTATCTAAATGTATAAACAATTAAATAAAATAATACAAATAAAAATATTTGTTTAAACAATCTGCAGAATAAAATGATCGATGATAGCAGATGATTTTCAAATGGTACAATTTTCTGAAATATTTAAATAATAATTTTATGACGATATAAACACATTCCGGCATCTACAACTAATACAAATCCCTTCGTACCCCTTCCGTATTATTTAATTTAATCTAGAATTCCTCTAATACTTTGATGATTGATGTGAAAAACAGTTTTAGAAGAACCACAATTCTTAAAAATCGCGCACAATCACAAAAATACATAAATGACAAATATCAAAATTGTTTCAATGATTTACAATATTATATTTTATTTTCTTTGGCAATTTTAAAATACTGTTATTCCGATTTATTCACATTTTGATCAATCTTATGATCTGGATATAATTCTCTTGCTGATGACAGAGTAAACAATGCTATGTGACGGGTAAATGAAGGGGTCATCCTAAATTTCGCATCCGTTCCATGAAATCGATCCAATAATCCAATAACACCAAAACATTGATTGAATCTATAATAGAGTTTATAATAAATTAGTCAAAATAATTAGTTTATTAAATTAACCCAGGTTCAAAGCTGGTACTTTTGAATTATTTTTTTTTTAAATTAATTTTTAAAATACTTACTTCAGATGATGAAAATCATGAAATTCTGGTGATGGTAACAGAGGTAAATGGTAACCGCTGTGTGTATGCAAAGTCGAAAATATAACCAAAATTAGCCACAAATAAGCTGTAGCGACATGGGTACCAAGAATAAGGATTCCCAAGAATGGAGGTACCAAGTTTGAAAAAATATGCTCTATTGGGTGTGCATATTCTGCAATGACTGCAATTGGAGCAGTCCATTCGTGATGTTTCTTGTGAATGTACTTATATAAATATTTGCTATGTAATAATCTGTGCGAGTAGTAAAAGCAAATTTCTTCTATCAAAATCAAACTCCCCAATTCAAACAATACCCAGTGAAATGTGGGCAATTCTCGAATTGGTTGATAACCACGCCATTCAATTGCATAATAACTGAGATAAGTGCATGGAAAAGTAACTATCGTTTGGTTAGTTACTACCAATGCAATTGCCTGTAAATGCAAATTATGTATTAGTAACAGAATATTATATCTAAAGTTTTAGGTACCTTCAAAAGTCGTGTGTTGTCGACAGGTTCGTTTGTGCCAGGTTGAATTTTATATCTTCTTAAAGCATCAGGTTTGTTGGTAATATCCAACAAAGTATAAATTCCTCCAAGAACCCAATAAGCAACAAACGTAATAATTAAAGGATAAAATACCCAAAGAACGAATGGATCCTCGCCAATATAATGTAAACACTTAAGCCATTGCGCCTGCCAAAAGTCGCCAGAAATACCCCAAAAACTCTGACATGCCCTAAACATTAAATATAGATTTTGATTTAGTTAAAATTTGTAAATAAATTACACACCATGTGATACTGTTTCGTGCAGCAGCAAAAATAATTAAAGCTGTGCTTATAATAACAAGTAAACTACTCAATAATGAAAAAAAACTGCTGCTCTGTTGCATTTGCAAAGAGCCATTGCGTTTAGATTCTTTTGAAGTAACTGGCGCTACACTTGCATCAGCCATAGTAAATCTGTAAAAAACAAATCAGATTTAATAATTTTTAATTGTGCTCTGTAAAAAAGATTTTTTTAGAAAATCTAATTTTCATCTCAAAAAACCTAATCTCCCCTTAAGGCAATAAAAAATATAGTCCAGCATAATTATCCAAATTTAATAAAAATCAATAAGCAAATTAAATGTTACATTTAATAAAATTTTAAACAAATTAAATAAGAGCGAGTTGAATTTGATAACAACCAATTAAAATTTTGATTTTTGTTTCGCGGGTTCTATTCGCGGTTTCACAATTCCACAATTCTTTGTTATAATAAATTATATTTAATTTTTTGTAAAGAAATATCTGATTTTTATACTTTGCAAAAAAATATATTGTATAGGCAGGGTAGGGTTAAAGAAATACTGGGTTGTGTTTTGTGGGGGGCGCGAGACAAAAACATGTTACTGTACCCAAAATCAATGACACTTAATAAATTGACACCGATAAAAGTATTTATTAATCTCGTTATAAAAATAATAATTATATAGTAATTTCATAATTTTTTTAAATTTCACAATAAATTATTTCGCTAGTTAATTATTGTTTATTGTAAGTTTGCACCGCCTTTTTGTAATTAACCAATCACAAAAGACAAGTAAGGTCGAAAATCGACAATAAATTATTAATTTATAAAAATATTTTTTTTTAATTATCTTATCTGACCACCACGACTAATTTGTTGACACGTACACTTATCCAATGTGCGTGACACAAATATTCGGTAGATAAAATTATCATGAATAATTATCTACTAACGCATTATAGATTAATCGACAATTCTATTTGCGCATTGTGCCTTTGTGCTAATAATAAATAAACTCATTTTTTCAACAAAACAATAAGCAATTAATAGGAACGCATATTTATAAATAAACAAAGAAATAGAAAAGAGTTAATTTTATATTTTTGTAATTTACATACTTAGAATTTGTACAATTATTATGTATTTTGCTAATATAAAATTAAGTCTACAGTAGAGTCTCGAAATAGTGAACAGCAAAAATCATGTTTGTTTTTTAAATATTAATTCCCAATTTATTTTTTCCTGTCTTCTTTTTATGCTATAAAAAAGAATGAAGGAAACAGATTTTTATAGCATAAAAAGAACACAGGAAAAAAACAAACATGATTTTTGCTGTTCACTATTTCGAGAATCTACTGTATTTCAAATCAGACAGGCTGACGTGCCTACGTTCCAGAATTTTCGCTAAAATATGAACGAAAAATGAAAGGAAACGTATTTTTTTAACTCCGAAAAAATTCTATAACCGATAGAGAAATATTTTTTTGATAGGTTTTTCTCTCTTTCTTTTGAAATTGAAAAACTACAAAAAAAAACATGTTTTTTTCTAAAAATGAAGTGTATTTGTCGATTTTGAGAGGTTTTAAAGTTCTAAATTTTATTGCTGTTCGAGATATTAATTTTATTTACAATTTTTTTTCCTGAACAATAAAAAATTAGCATAACAAAAAACTCGTTTTTTGTTTGTGAGTGAAAACTCGTTTTCACGGTGCGGCTCCGTATTTGTAAGCCTTTTCAGTTAATTCGCTCTTTGTAATGGAATTTTTTTTTTTATTTCTAAATCTTTATGTAAAAATAATTAAGAAATTCGAACGGGCGCAAATTAGAAAAATAGTTTAAATCGTGCGAAAAATCTTACCGTTTTCTTGGCATAGCTTTTGCTTACACGCTTTTCCACAAAAAATTAGAACTGCAACATTCACAAAATAGAACTTGATAAAGTTAAGTCGCCGAAAAACTTATGTTTTCCCTTTCCTAATTTTATATCTTTGTTTTTGAAATGATTAAATATAGAAGAGTTATCAAAACAGATTAATACTGTTATTTATATTTTAATATTCGCTTTTAAGGACTTAAGGAATACAATAAATATTTTCTAGATGTACTTCATTGTAAGTACGTATATCCTTAGCGAATTGTTTGAATTGAATTATTATCTGATGAACAGATAGCAATCATATAAATATAATTTTATAAAGTATTCCGAGTAATCTTTTAATGTCTACCCTCTCATTTAAGACCTTAATAAATTTCTGTATAAATCGTTTTTATATGCTCCCGACGACATAAATTATTACCGATAATAGTAGATTATATAATAGGGCATTATATAGCTTATTAATCGCGAGGTGGATAGTATGTCGCTAAGCGGTAGGCGAGAGACAAATGAAATAAAATGCATATCAAAATATACATTTCATTAGTATTTTGTTTATTTTATAAATTATTTTGAATTTTGTTTTGTTTGTAAATGTGATTATTTATTTGTACATAAAAATTTTAGCTGTAGCAAGTCAAGTAGAGAGGGCGTTGCGCCAGCTTGGCGAGCGGAGGATTGTTATTCCCGCTATGATAAATTATAATTTTGTTTTTGATGATTAAAATAAAAAAGTGAAATTAATTTTAAGTTTATTAAAGTTGTTTTAATTAGTGCAAGTGATAAAAATTGAAAAATTGAAGATTTTATGATAATTTTCGTCGTTCATGAAGGTGCGCCGCAGAGAATTTGTTTAACCGGCAACTAGCTGTGGGTTGCACGTGCAAGCCCAATACCACATTGCAAGATAAAATTTTAACATAGCAACCAATTTATTCACATTTTGAAATTAAAAATTTAAAACGACAAAATTAAGAAATTAAAATCCTATTGACGAGTCTTATTACTTAATAAATAATGGATGTACCTAGTGAAAAATATTTTTGGATAAGTAGAATTTTACAAATTTTAATAGCAGGAGACTTAGCATTAATTGGAGCCCAGACGTGGGGCTTAAAAATTAAAAAGAAATATTGCATTAATAAGCGCAGACAACGTGGAACTCAAAAATGCGACATACATTTAGACCTGAGAAATTTGAGATAAAAAATTAAATTGTAAAGAAAAAATTATAAACAAGAACGAAAAAATGGAAGAAACTAAAATGTCGGATACTGAAAGAAAACGAATAATGAGCATGCTGATAGAATTGCGCGACTTCATGAACAAAAATCATACGGAAATCATAGAAAACATGGACAAATAAAATAATACAAGATGGCAGAAAAATAAGAAGAATAGGAGCTTAATGCGGACAGTAAAAAAATAATAAAATTAGATTCGATGATGGACAGTGGAAAGAACGTAAATAATAAAAAAATTTTGAAAAAAAAGAATAGGGGTATACAAAAGAAAAATAATAAAATAACGAATAAAAAAAGAGAAGAAAAGTTTAGAATTATTAGATTATTTGCTCCACAAAAATTGTTGCACAAATTAAAACGCTACATTGGGAATAATGGAAATAAGATCAAGAAAATAAAAGGTAAAATTTGGAAATTAGTTGGGAAATTAACGCTTGCGACTAGAAAATTAAAACTTGAAAAAAAAATAAAAAATTTGAAATTGGACAACTGAAAATTACAAATATTGAAGATAAATATTAAAAATAACTATACAGAAAATTCAAGATCAAGGAAAACAAACAAGGACAAAATGGAAAAAGAAAATAAGAAAAATCCGACATCAAGAAGGACAAACAAAAATGGATCGGAAAGGAATTTTGTGGAATGAAAGAGTAGGGGGGAGGCAAAGAGTTATGTCGAAGATTTGACTCCCAAGAGAAAATTCTATCTATGGAAATACCGAAGAAAGAAGCAAAAAGAAGAAAAATTCAAATATAAAAGAAATTATGGTAAAAAAAATTATGATTTGTTATTTATAAAAATTTATTGAAATTATTTATTTACATAAAAATTTGATTTGATAATTATGTTTTGATTTGATATGAATTTGATTTTTGAACATTATTTTATTTAATTTCAAAAGTTGATTAGGAATTTTAATTTGAAGACATTTACTTAAAGAGGGAAAAGATTTTATTTTTGATTAATTGATTAACTGTTGTATGAGTAATTCTGATTTTATTTATGTAATTATTGTTTATTTTAGAAACTATCGAAAAAATTTTATTTGTCACAGCACGACAACTTGGTAATTAATCGTAAACACTTTGAGTTTACTCTTAAAAATTAAGGGGATAAAATGTCGTATTTTGAAACGTCGAAAAAACATTATTTTGTTTATTTTGTAAATTATTTTGAATTTTGTTTTGTTTGTAAATGTGATTATTTATTTGTAAAAACACTGTACATAAAAATTTTAGTTGTGAATAAACGAAGTGGGAGGTGTTCAGCAAGTCAAGTAGAGACGGCGTTGCGCTAGCTTGGCGAGCGGAGAATTGTTATTCCCGCTATTATAAATTATAATTTTGTTTTTGATGATTAAAATAAAAAAGTGAAATTATTTTGTACGTTTATAAAAAGTTGTTTTAATTAATTGGTTAAGTGATAAAGTTAGAATCTCTGGAATTTGGAAGTTAATTGATAATTTTTGGTCGTTGCATGAAAGTACACCACAACGAATTTGTTTGACCGGCGCTAGCAGATGTGGGTCGCACGTGCAAGCGCAATACCACGTGAAGTAAAATTTAAAATTAAAAAAATTTGAAACAAAAATAAAACGATAAGAAAATTTATATTTAAAAATTAAAATATTCGAACTATTGAAAAGTCTCATGTTAAAATAAATAATGGATGAACCCAAGCGAGATGATGATATTATATATGATGATATATTATTGAGTAAAAATTTACAAATTTGAATAGCTGCAATACATATTAGTTCGTCCAAAGTCTACAAGCGAGTTAATGAACTGAATTTTGAATATGATGTTCTTTTGAAGATGGCGAGTTTTTTATGTCTTTTGTGAATATAATGTCTTCAATAAAAAAAATTGAAAAGAAAGTAACCGTTATAATAACAAAAAGAGTATAAAAAATATCAAATACTTTTCGAGCAATGGAAGCTGAAGTGTACCCACCGTGCTTCTTGGTGCTATTGTCATTTACTTACTAAATTTAGAATATTGCGATGTAAGTACACTTAATATTTTACAAATAACATCTCAAATTTTATTATTGTTATTTTAGATCACGATTTCCAAGATGACGAACGAAGCTTAATGCTAGGGAATTTTGATATATTATATTTCTAAACAACTAAGCAATAGGATATCTAAAATTCAGCTTATGAGAACCTTAAAGTCCTACTAAATTTTGCTCTTGACTGTCGTTAATAAAAATATAAAATTTCACAAAATATTTTGAAAATGGGCTTCCCAATTTTAATCAAAAAACACGTGGCACTCGCGGGTTGTCTGTAAAGTCGGTTTACAGACGATAATTTTACGTGATAACGTCATAAAAAAACATTGATGAAAAATTGCATACTTTTATGAATTGAATTGAATTATGTTTATGTAACATATAATACGAATTAAAACTATGTTATTACATTAACCCTCAATAGGTTAGTGCATTATGTGCATGAAACATAATTGCATCATTTGGTGATCGCGAGATCGAACCTCATGCCGGACAAGTTTTTTTTAATGGCATTTGATAATTCAAATGATGTCTATGTATGATGCAAAGCCGATCGTGCCTCTCTCTCGCTTGTTCTGCGCTCTCGCATGCGGAACGTGGCAATGTTTCGTGCGTGGAGCCGGTATATCAATTTATAAGACGTTATCAAGTCAAAAAATTTATAAAATGAACAGACCTACTTACTGAATAATAGCATATGTAACACTAGTGCAGAAAGAGCTACATTACAAAAGGATATAAGGATTCATGATCTAGTGTTGCAATTGTGTTGCTACGGTTATATCATAAATTCGTATCCGTCTATCAAAGAAAATTTTAATAATTATGCGAATACGCACTGAGCATTATTTTGCTGATAAAGTTTCGAAATATGACAAAATTTAAACTATTTACGTCAATTCTGATTAAGACAGATAGCATTAAAAGAGGTCATCTAGTAAGGGGTACACAACTACAAATTTTATCTGTTATGACTTCAAAATAACATTTTTTCAATATATACGTCAATATATATTATATATGTAAATAAATTTGTTCTATTTGCTATTCCGATAATGAATATGCTTATTGTTGTTCAATTTAACAATTTAGTGATAACCAGTCCAGTTATTGTAAAAAAATAGTAAATATTTACATTTCTTTCTTTACAATTTAAATCTCTAAAAGTCAATGCACAGCTGAGGATTTTCTATAAATCCAAATGTTGCTTGTGAAAAAATAGTAACTTTTAACATGCATAAAAATGCCAATAGGACCTAAACTTTCAAAACGAAACAATGATTTTTGATTTTCTTTTTTGTGATTTGAGTTGCATTTTGATTTTCGTAAAATGATTTACTTAAGTTAATAATGAAACCGAACAACAACCAATAGTTAGTTACCAAAATGTTACTTTTATATTTTTATTTTTGAGATCGTTCGAATAACATTCAGGCACTTTTTTAATTTTCAACTGTAACAAATAAATTGAAAAAAGTATTACAGTATTAATTATTTTTTTATTACTTACAAATTTTGGAAACACCAAAATACTTCTCTGCCCTGGGTAACTCTTGACGTGCGGGAGCAAGCGAGCTTCTTCAAAGGTAGGGTTCACTTTTATTTTATTTGCTGGTTTACTCAGCAAAAGGAAAATCAAGTTCGATTTTATTAACGTGCAATCGAAAATTTAAAAATTATATGATTTTCTCCAGATTCCAACGTACGATTTTAAATTATCAGCTCGAATGCGATATCTTCGCGATCACATGTCTTTTTTAAATTTAATTTTAATTTCAATTCAAATTCATCTCAAATATCCAATTAATAATTTTTAATTTTTGCCAAAATCCAATCAAACAACTTTCAATAATAAAAATCAGTTTTTCAAATTAATATTACTCAAAAATAACACTGGAGAACAAAATAAAAATTTTTTCCTGCGGCCTAAGCTTTTAGAGTGAATTTAGATTCACTAATGTAATAAAGTATTCGGCTCATAGTTATTTTGTTAGAATTGACTCTAGTTCTCACGATAAACTTTAAATTGTTTAAAACGGAATTTTGATTTCTTAAAATTTCTTTGTGCTGGCATCAGCATTATTTCCATAATAACAAATCAAAACTAGTACTATGCGCATGCGAACGCCTATGTGCAATTGTTAAATTTGTTGTTTGGTCCTTGGCGGAGGTGGTCTTTCGGCGGTGGTCCGTGTTCCACCGAACACATAAAACACTGGTAGTTACGGCGCTGGCTTTAAATATTTTTGTTAATCATTTCCCGGCCTCAGTATGGAAAAATTAAAAGCAGGTATCTTTGATGGACCACAAATCCGTACACTTATAAAAGTCACTAATTTTACAAATCATATAACTCAGATTAAATTGGAAGCATGGACAAGCTTTGTAGCAGTTGTCAAATTGTTTTTGGGGAATCACAAAGTTGCAGGATATTCCGAAATAGTCGGAAAAATACTTAAAGATTTTGAAAAATTGGGAGTTAATATGAGCATTAAAATACATTTTTTGCAAAACATTTAGATAGATTCTTTGAAAATCTGGGTGATTATAGTGAAGAATAAGAGGAAAGGTTTCACCAGAATATCAAGATAATGGAGCAAAGATATCAAGGCCGATGGGATAGTCTTAATATGATCGCGGACTACTGCTGGACCTTACAAATTCCAAATTACAAATGTCCTGACCAAAAATACAATAGACAATCATTATGCAAAACGTTTTTCCTAATTTTTTTTTATGTATTTTTATTTATTTCTAAAACTAGAGTCAATTCGGCAAATCTAATATTGTTTTCGTATTCAGGAGACCAGAATTACCTAATATCGACTCCAAAATTCCACGCCGCAAATTTACTGTTCTCCTGTGAATCAATTGCAAAACTACACTTAAAAATCAGAGCCAAAAATTAATCAAGCCGCTCGGGCGGCCATCTTTAACAAAAAGGCATTAATTTTCTCTCCCCGACCGCAACCGCTACTTTTCAAAATTGCAAACTCACAAAAGTTAAAACTTGCAAATTTTATAAATGAGTTGTAACACAACAATATATTGCTAAGATTTACGCTTATAAAATAGGGTAACCAAAAAATTTGTCATTTCAACTATTATTAGAAAATAATAAATTCATTAAATGCAAATGTATCAACTTTTCCCATTACATCTGTTTAACAATCTAAACGTCCAACTTAATTAACATCGTGTTTTTTTTGTTGCAAAAATGCACAATTTTTTTAAAATTTCATTACTAGTAATTTCTTTCATTAATCAATAAATATAAATTAAAAAAAAATAATAGTGTTTGAAAAATTAAAAATTAAATAAAAAAGTGGATTTACAGTCTCATTTTTTTTTATTTACATTGATCTTAAATCAAAATTTTATGTTATATAAAAAAACTTATTTTTTTGATAATCAGTGAAGTTTTGTTCTTTTTTTGTCTCTGCTTGTTTGAAAAATATCAGTACTAATCAGAAAATTGACAAGACTCGGAATTCTAAAAAATACCAATTGATTCCAAAGAAATTCCAAGGATTTTTAAAGGACTTTCAACGAAGAATAAAATTCAAAAACGAATTTTCTTTTGCAAATAAAAAATTTAATTTCTCACCACTGTATTTTTTTTGCTCTTCTAAGTTTTTGTTCTAATTAGAGGATTCTACTTGCTTCCAATAAGTGGAATCTCAAACTCAGTACTTCGTTTTATTAAATAATCTAGCCAAAATCTAGAAACGATTTTAGATAAAAACTTCATTTTTGGAACATTGATTCGCATCGTGGAGCTTATGAAGATGTAAAGATAGTAGATGGAGTGACTTTGATGCTGTGGCAATAAGAAGAAAAAAAAAGTAAAAAAAAATGTAATCGATTTTGCGTCTTTAGGAAGTTCTTGAAGAATCATCTTGAAGAAATTTAAATTATTACTCCGGTAATAATTCTTGAAATTTGACTCATAAATGCTCAAATATGTATGTGTAATTTAGAGTCGTTATAAAACAATTTAAACATTTTTAACGGTGTCGTAGAATAGAAACTGTTAAATTTTTCAAAAAAGACAATTAAAGCAAGAATAGCTGAAGAGAATTGAAGAGAGTTGCAATTAAAAAAAAATTACAATAATAAACAGATATTTAAAAAGTTAAATTTTATTTATTTTTTCACCTTTATACGTCCCCGGATATACTTTCCATAACTCTATCACCTTAGAGGACATCTTTCTAAGAAAGCTTTTTAACAAATTTTTTTTTCTAAATTCAAGCCTTCGAGAGTTAGACCTCTTTAAAACATTTTTTTTTAAATTTCCACCTTCACGTGACCATAGCCCAAAAAATATTAATTTTTGGGTAAAAATGGATTAGTGCTTTTTTAAAGAGCGTGAAATAATCTACAAACTAGATTTAAACCTTTTATTGTCTAAAATTAACGATTTTTTTGTTATAGAATAAATTTAAAACCTGTTAAGAAATAGTTTCTTGAAACCATATTTTTAATTTTTGTGTGCATGATTACGATTGAATCAATTAACCTTTGGCTTAAAGTATTCTTAAGGGGTTAGATGCACTCAGGAAGCGTGAAAAGATTAGTATTTTAAATAATTTTTCTTGAGAGTAGTTTATTTTATTTTATAAAACAAATATTAATAAGTTATTATATTATGCTTTAACTTTATTTGACAAAAATTAAAACAAGAAAATATTTATTGTAGACCAAGTTTGTCGCCATGTTTGTTGGACTCCGTCCTACAAATCGTGTTTTGCGGTGATCACCATAACATTTTACTGGTTCATCTAAAATCAACTAAACAAAAAAAATCATTAGTTTAATAGTTAATTTAAGGTCTGATCAAAAGATTTGTTTTTATTATTAAAACTTCTATCTTTTATAAGAAATAAACTACTACTGATGTCCTTGAAAATAGACGAGTTATGCTATCAAAGGCCGCTATTTTGTTTATTTTCAAATAAATTCAAAAAGCTTCGATTAGGTCATAAATTAACTATTAAACTATCGATTTTTTTTTGTTTGGTCGATTTTAGATGAACCAGTAAAATGTTATGGTGATCACCGCAAAACACGATTTGTGGGACGGGGTTCAACAAACATGACGATAACTTGGTCTACAATAAATATTTTCTTGTTTTCATTTTTGTCAAATAAAGTTAAAATATAATATAATAACTTGTTAATATTTGTTTTATAAAATAAAATAAACTACTCTCAAGAAAAATTATTTAAAATCTCATATTTTCACGCCTCCTGAGTGCACCTAACCTCTTAAAAGAAAAGATAAACCTAAAATTCAATACAGAATTCAAAAATTACAGCATTTTCTCATAATCCACTTAAAAAAAGTCAAAAATGTAGAACTTCGTTATTTTTCAATTTAGGTTCATCTTTCACCTAATTTAATTTTATATGTAAATTTTGTTTTGTTTGCTTCGGATCGTAACTCCAGTTCTTATTGTGTACACAGTGCAGGCATTATTTATCCCAATAGCTCTAATCTTGAGATACGTAGGGCACACATTTTATTAACATTTTGATATTTATTTTCAATTTTTTTTAATTGATAAAAAAAAATATAAATTAGACAATGGAAATTACGATATGTTCCGATTAGTCGTCCAAAATATGTACTTATCTCTTGGAGCAATAATGCGTAGATACTTTGGCGTAAAAATAATTCAAAATACAATTTTGTGATTTAAATGTTTAGTTATATTTAAACTTATTAGTTAAATTCTCTATGCTATTAAAATAAAAGCAATGCAAATTAAATTATCTATTTCATCGAAATCGTTATAAAAATTCCTGCTTTTGCCCTGTATAACAGTGTATACAATATTGTATAATAAAATAATATTGTATTGTATATAATTTTAATTAAACTGTATAATATTCAAATAAAAGTTGCATGATTACTAATAAAAATAGCAATATTTATTATAGTATTATTTAGTAGACATATTATTTATTATTTTTATGATATATCTACCTAATATTTCCAATTGTTCTAAAAATCTATCCAACTTCGAGATTCATCATCAACTGATATTAAATCCAATTTGGATCTATTTAGATGCTGACCTGATCAAAACTAACGAAATCCTAAACATATTATTTATTAAAAACACAGTGCTATCAAATCAAACTGGAAGCTTTAAATTCAAATATTACTCCAACTGCTTTTAGTTAAAATTTTCATACTTTGACTTTTTTTACCCTTATAGATAATGGCAAAAGTAAGAGCAAGTATCAGCGGATGTGACTTGGCGCTTTTCGCTTTCCAAGTTTTCACTATTTTCCTCCAAAATTTTTGCAATTTTTTTATTGTTGTGTTATCAATAAAGAAGTTCCTAATAAAATAATAAAACCTAACAAAATGTTAACATAATAAATTTTAACTGTTAAGTAAATAATTACATACTACAAAGAAACATAATATTTAAAGAAACCAAAATGACAATTTACATTTAACAGGGTTGAACTTAGAATATTTGAATAAACAAGAAAATAGAAATCTGAAAAAATTACGCTATAGAAATGTTAAAAATTACTTAAAATTAAAAAACTCTGTAACATAATATAAAGGCCTTTATTTCACGCTTATTTCCGATCATCAGTCATGTATAACAGTAAAAATATCAAGAAGTAAGCAAATATACCAAACAAAATTGAAAAAATTTTAAAAATTAAGAAATTAACCAAACTTTAAATGTTGCGCTTACCAAATAATCAAACTAAACCACGCCATGTGCCTAAATGAAACTTTTGGTTAATTAAATGAAAATGGATCCTAAATCTCTTATACAAAGGAGGGGTTGAAGTAGAGACATACAATGCCATCTATCACTTCGAAAACTAAATTTGAAAGAAAGTTCCAAATTTTTACCACGTTTTTGCACCTGAAGCACGTTTACTATAAAATAGAAAATAACTTAAAAAAGTTTTTAGAATTTTTTAAGTATTTTTCACAAAAAATAAAACTATACGCAGACTTCGTTTCACCTAATGAAAAAATAGTTAACGCCAAGAAAAAAATTAAAAACTTGCCGCCAAATTAACTACTCACAAATATTTCAAATATCGCATTACTACTTATCGTCGGTTAAGAGTGTTAAACTGCTAACTCCATTTTTGCAAAAATATGTTTTATAATACTATTAAATACTAAACGGTTTTGCTGCATTGTTGGGTAAAATACAAATAAATGTCGCCAAAAGAAATGATTTGTATCATTTCAGAAATGGGAATTTCAATTTTGCTATACAACAAATTTTGGTCAATCTATACGGTTTTTCTTGCTTCCTTTAAAATTTTATTTTTATGAGTTAGCAGTTTAACACTCTTAACCAACGTTATGTTTTTTTTAATTTTATAACATAAATAACTTAAAAATCTAATTTAAAATAAAAAAGTTCAGTGTTGTACTTACATAGAGCTAATAAGCAATATTAAAATCTCAAAATTCGTACACTTTCAAACGAACCACTTGGAATGAATGAATTACAATTAATAAGATTTAGAAGTATACAATTTCAATTATAAAAGAAATTGTCAATAGATAAAGCCTTGATAAAGCACTTGAATTATGTAAATATATATTAATTATCTCCCTCTTTGTCTTACATGTAATAATTTATAGTAATACATTTTCACATTTGCGTAATATTCACATACTTACGCAAACTTTTTTAGTATAAATACAAATATTAGTTTTCAATTTTTTTTCTCCTTTTTGGACATTGATCTTTTGTCACATATATATTATATAGAACAGATTCTTAAACATCCAGGTTGTAACCACCAGGAGGTCGGTTCACCACGAGGGCGGGCTAAAAAACTTAGTGAAGCCCGAAATTTGATTCCATAATTTTCGCATTTAAGCAGAGGAGGCAGCTATGATTTTTTGGTTGCGCAACCTCTAAAAATGAGTACTGTAAGTACGAAAAGTATTTAATAAAAATTTATTTTTAACGAAACTTATTCTTATTCGAAAAGTAACCATGGTCTGCGCACAGCATGAGCCGCAGATCTTGAATCAGGATCCAAAGATCCAACTATTTTTCTATTCAAAAAGAGAGCATCTGAAAAGCTACTGATGAGACCATCGATTTGACTTTCCAAACCTCGTAGCGTCGAGTATGCAAATTTTGAGAATCAGTTTCATTCAACGAATTGAAGCGATATCTCAAAAAAACAACTTTACTTGTTTGCTACACAAAGGAAAGTTTAAAAAAATTATGAAGTGGTCAAAAACCGTCCATAATCTCCGTTCCAACATCTAATTCCATGATACAAAAGGATTCTAAATTTTCAATTTCACTTTCTTTTTGGAAAGCGTAATCAGCCAGACTAATTAGAATGCAATTAGTATTATGTATGCGTAATTATGATATTGTAATGTCTAAGTAGCAACCTACGTAAAATAATAGTACAATCATTATATTAATAATGTTATCGCTGATGTTACAACCTTGAATCATGCTGTAGAACTTTGCATTGACCTGATATTTTAGAATCGCAAAATTTTGCAAATAAATTGCTTTTTCCCAGCGCCATTTCAAATTTCGAACAAAAAATTATTACTCCCAAACCCAAACCCAAACGATAATTTTTCATCATTTCTTAGTAGTATTTTTAGAATTTCGCAGGCCATTTAAAATTATGAAAAAATCACGTCTTCTTAGAACCCTAAAAAGCACTTTTCATTTTGTTTAAATAAATATTAAAAAACATGCAGTTTTGTCTGACTTCAAGACTAAGAAAATCTAAAAAAGTCAGGTGCCTCATGAAAAGTGTTTCTTGATTTGTTTCGGAATTTTGATTGCATTTAAAATAAATAAAATAATAATTCCAAAATATTTTTTTACTTGAACAAAAACTTCATTTTTTCCCTATCATTGCTATGACAAAAAACCATAAAGTTTTCTTCTTTCTTTCTAGCATTGCTAATAATTTTTTAGCCGAAACAAAAATTCTTTTCAATAAGTTTGGTACTAACAATTTCATATTTTATGACGCCGAATTAGCAAATTTGCTTATTTTATTTTATTCTTCCATTTTATTTTAAAAATTGCTGATCCTATTTTTAGAAAAATGTTGACTAATCCTAATAATTTAATAATAATGTACCTACCTAATAGATCTAATCTATATCATTCCGTATTGAAAGCCTCGTTCAATTTTTATGGAAGAGGGGAAGTCCTTAAGATTAGCAAGTACTGGTTTTCATCTCAATAAGCAACAAAATTTGATCAGACACATGTATGTACTCATAATTGTTTTCAGTTTATGGAACTCCTGAACGTACAAATTGATCAAAATCTCGACTGTGTCTACGTACAATTGTACGATAAAATAAAAATTCATAATAAAACAATTCAAATTTTTTATAACCTTTGATATAATATGATTATATTTGACTTGATTCTGGAGGTTTTTTTTAGGTTGGTAAAACAATTGACGGATGCGAGCGCGATTACAGAGAGATATTAATTATGTTATCTTGATTATGTTATAAGTATACCTATTTGGGGATTTGTAAACTTTCCTAATTTTTATTCCGATTGTAATAAATAAACGGGCAAATAAAATACCCCCCCTTCCCCTCCTCTCATTTTACACTGAGAAACCAGCTGTAACCCGTCACTCGCGTCAGAGAGCTTAGCTTCTTCTAAAATTCTGGCTATTAAAATTTTGTTTTTGCAAAAATTTCAACGTTTATATATTACAGTACATAAACTGGTAAAAATAATAAGCTGTAAAAAATATATAAAAATGTTTAGGCAACCCATAGCACAATGCTCACTCAGAAGATTATGGGAAAAATACGAAAAAAGCCACCAACGAGCCACTGGAGAAAAATACGCATCATACCAATATTGTTTCCTACTCTGTAATGAATCTTTGCAGACACATTTGTTATATTGAAATGATAATTCTCGTAGAGATTTTTCAATCACTTATTTTGCCTTGAGTTAGCCCTGGATTGCGGGTAGTTGGGATTATGAGTACTGTTGCGTATCCTATCCCACGATTTTAACTTTTTCCTATTGAAAATACGTGAAAGGACACTTTTCAAAGCATACTAGAACAAAAATTTTGTTGGATTATAAATTAGTTCTCGAAAAAATCGAATTTGAAAAATTTAAATTTACATGTATTTTAGATACACCTTTTAACACGGCTGCATGATTAGCCGATTTTGTGTAAGGCAAAAAAATTTAAAAATATCCCTGAAAAATGACGGAACTCGCCAAGGGTGGAACTCGAAGCCATAGAACTCGTTCGGGTGTCGACATCGACTGACAACCAACATTAAGAGTATATCAAAGCACACGTACCGTCAACAAAATGAGACCGTCACCGACGAGACCGTACCTCAACGTGAGACCGACCGTCACACATTGGGTATATCATATTACATTTGCCTGCTTTTCGTAATTTTAAAATGCCGTTATTTCGACAGCTATTGCATAATCCAAAAATATTTTTGTGTTAATATACTCAGAAAATTGTCCTCTTTCCAATAGTCAATAGGAAAAAGTTAAAATCGTGGGATAGGATATGCAACAGTAGCCGGAATTATTTTAGAGCGAGGGTATCAGCGTTTCCAATATAAAATAAAAAAAATTCTTCTTGTCTCAAAAAAAAAAAATAATAAATCGTACGTAATTTAATTCAATGTAAAATTCTTCGAAGGGATCGCAGTATTTTAACCTTAATCAAATCGCCTTATTATCTATTCTGCACGTTCTTTCCTACAAATGTAATTTTAATTTTCCAATTTTACAGTTCAAATCCAAATCGAAATTTATAATTTAACTGCTCTTTTTCCAAATTAATCATCCAAATCAATTCACTACCGCTCGGTAGCCACTTATAAAAAATTATCCAAATTACCAAAAATAACTACGCAATGATGTAAACGCATCAAATTCACTTTATTCAACTTAAATTCAAAAATGTAACTCACAACTTCTAAATAATAAAATCTCAAAAATATCTCAAGAGCCAAAATCAACGACCGGCTCGGGCGGCCATCTTTGGCAAAAAGCACTCAATTTCCTGTCAGTCGCCGTCAACCCCTAAAATTTACAATCTTACACCCTCAAATTACTAAAATAAAATTTTCATCAAAATATATCGGGTGGGTGCAAATCCCTTTGAAACACCACAATATATTGCTGAAGATAGGAATTTTTTCTGATGGAATTCTTGGCTTCCATACCCAATGTGATGAATGGCAAACATTCGCCGAATCACGTATCGTGTGGATCTAGCATTAGAAAAACGTATGATTTCTGATCATAAGCTCAACGACCAATGTATGCTAATTTTGAGCACCCATGAGTCAATTTAATCTTATATTAATTTAGTATTGTACATGCAAACTTATAGATCAACCTCAGATCAGAGTTAACCCACGGAATTATCACACTTTGGTTACTCTGATACTCCAATCAGGTTACATCCTGGGCTACCTCTGATCCAAGGTTAATCTTCTGTTATACAACTGAACCTAAAGAGTGTATTACATTTCATGATTTCTTAAATAATCAAACAATATCACAAAAATTTTTTATCGTGTAGTATCAAATAAGAATAAGGGAACAAAAAATTATTGTTTTGCATGTAGATTATGCGAAAATTATAGAACATTTCTTCAATTTTCAACACTATATGGTCTGCAAGCATGCGCAGTAATTGCAGGCGAATGTGCTTTAGATTTATTTATTTGGAAGAATGTACTCCTTAAGTCAGTTCTATGTTGATAAATTAAATAGACACCGGGATACACGGAATTAAATTTCTGTTGAAAAACAAAATGTTGAATTCACCTAGTTACTTAATTTTTCATTTAAGTGAATTTTGAATAATCGATCCGAGAGCCAGATTGTTTTCAAGCGAATTTAGAATTAAAGGATAGTGTCGTCCAAATTGCAATGTCGTCCATAGATGCAATGAAACGCAACCTTAGCCGAGAGATTTTCAAGTTGATTATAATTTATCCTTTCATAAATAGTTCAATTTTAGTACATCTAAGATGATTCTACCCTACAAATAAAAATAATACACAAAAGTTGTGAAAAACTTAACTCAGTGCAATTTATATAATTTCACCAGACAGTAGTTTTCTTTCTAGCAAGAGTATTTCCAAAACTACTAAGGCACTAGAACAAATTGTTTTTAACTGTCATTAAACTTCACACTAACATTGCACATTTGTACAAGTTTTTTGTGTGAACTGTAAAATCCCTTTCTATTTAACCAACTTTCCTGCTTTGCAAAAATCACTTTTCCAAGTTTCCCATACAAGTGACTTATTCCAATATGATAACTAGACTAGTGCCTACTGATCATAGGTTAATATTGTATTACTTAATTTTTTTCAATTCCGATCAGCTACATTTTGACAATAATTAGAACTGCAACTGTCAGGTGCACAAGCTATCCAAAATTTTGAAAAAGCTGAAACGCAACAACCAAAAATGTTTTCTATATAATTTTTGCTATGTCAAGGTCATCAACAAGTTATAATCACATGTTTTTTGTATTTAACCCACTTTGTCCTATCAACTTCGAAATATTTCTAACTTATATCTACTGTATAAATAGAAAATAGTGCCATTAAAATCATTTATTAATCAAGCATCAAATCAAAAAATCTTAAAAATTGTCCTAAAAAATTAATTCAAATGTTTACTAAAACTAAAGTTTCACAAAATAGTTATTGTAGGTAGGTTGTAACTACTTGAATGTGTATTCTATACAAAAACAACATACATTATATCAAAATACACTTATTATTGCTATTTCGTAAACAATTTGATAAAGCAAACTTTTAAATGTGCCAATATTATTCAATTAAATTTTTCCACTATTTAACATACTTGTCTAAATTAAATTTTAATTTCAAACGTAAAAAATTATATAACACCGAATTGATAACCAATTAAATGAATAATCTTAACAAAGTGCCATTGAGTGCAATAAATAATATTTTTATTAGACCATGGCGATTGTACGTTTCTTCACTATTTTATATACAGTCTTACCAAAAATTACAATTAAGCATTTTGATTTATCAGTTTCTTTATCTTAACAAGTAAAGTTTTATATACCTAAGAATATATCAGATTACAAATTTATTAAAAAAAATCCCGGTCACATACGAGATTTATTTTTTTTTTAACTACTTCACTTTCAAAATTAACTAAGTTTCCTAAGAAAAAATATATTTTTGTAATATCAAAAATAAGACTTCTTTTTGTAAAAATCAAACACCCTGAATAAAATTAGTCAGTTGATTTTAAAAAAGTTCATTTTTTTATTGCTTTTGAAGTTTGTGTTTTTGTGCTGGATCTGGAAAGGCTTCCCTTGGTGGTGTAAAACTTAACATCATGATGTGTCGCGAATAAGCAGGCGTTGCTCTGAAATTGGAATCTGTGCCATGAAGACGATCTAATACTCCCAAAACTCCGAAACATTGGTTAAATCTGAAAATTTACATAACCTCAAGTTCTGTTTTCCATTTTTATAACTAGGTGATATAATATAATAGTGAAAAGTTCCCTTGTTCCTTTGATAGGAGTGTGGGTAAAAATGTTGCTATTCGAAATTGAAAAATTGTGCAAACGGATATTGAATGAAAGTTGTACTTACTTCAAATGATGATAATCGTGAGCCTCTGGCGAAGGGAAAAATGGTAAATGATATCCGCAGTGTGAATTTAAAGTTGACAAAATGGCAAAAGAAAACCACAACCATGAAGTCGCTACATGTGAGCCCATAAGGAAAACTCCCAAAAATGGCGGTAACAAATTTGAGAAAATATGTTCAATTGGATGACAATAGATAGCAGTAACTGCAATCGGAGCAGTCCATTCGTGGTGTTGTTTATGAATGAATTTGTAAAAGCGTTTGCTATGAAGAAGTCTAAAAACAAAATAAATAAATAAATAAACAGTTAACTAATAGGCAATTAAAATAAAAATACCTGTGTGAATAATAAAAGGCGATTTCTTCTATTAAAATATGAACTGCAAGTTCGTAAAGTACCCAATGAAAGGTTGGTAATTCTCTAAATGATGGATAACCACGCCAGTGCATTAAGTAATAACTTAAGTAGGAAAACGGTAAACTCACTAATGTTTGATTTATGAGAACCTGTACGATAACCTAAAATTTGGACATGAAAAAAAAATTTGACCAAAAGCTTTGTATATAATATAATACCTTACGAAGTCGTTGACTATTGACTGGTTCGTTAGTTCCTGGCTGAATTTTGTATTTTCTCAAAAAAGCTGGCTTATTTGTAACATCTAACAACGTATAAATTGCTCCAAAGACCCAATAAACAATCATGGTACTTAACAATGAACCATAAACCCATAATACAACTGGATCTTCGCCGATTGTATTTAAAATACGATCCCATTGTGCCTGCCAAAAATCACCGGATGCTCCCCAAAACTGCTGGCAATGCCTAAAAAGTCGAAACGGAATAAAAAAAAGTTGGGGTTTTTTAATACAGATAACCTACCATGTTATAGTATTTCTAGCTGATGCAAAAACTACAAGGGCAGTGCTTATAACGATAAGAATACTACGTAACGAAGATAGGATGCTACTCTTTTGCCCATTACTTTGACTAGCTGGTACACGTTTTTGTTCCTCTGGAGTTAAATTTCCAACAGAAGGTGTTGGTTGGTCTTCGTATTCGCCCAACATTGTATCTATTAATTAAAATTTTTCTTTTAAAGTTATAAGTAATAATAATTGATATAAAATAAATTTGCATCTTTTAAAATGTCAAAAAATAAAATAAAAATGTCGCGATGTAATTAATACAGGGTGACTATTTGAACCATTGAATCCCTCCTCATTATGTTCAAAAACGACAAACTAATATTACAGAATTCATGTTTCTTTTTTATTTATTGTGAATATAAGTAATTCATTTTAAAAAACCAATTCAAGCCGAGTCATTTAAATGACTTGCTGTTTTTTGATAAAATGAAAAACACTTGAAAAGGCAATAATATTCAAAATTAATCAAGGATTAAAAAAATGTATTGCTATCCACTATCCCTTTCGTTGATAACAGGAAAAAATTTAATCCTGTGGTTATTGACCCTTAGTTCATATTATTTGGTAGACCTATAATTAATTAAGTGCAAAAAAATTAAATATCTATTTATCTTAAAAGTCAACGATAAAAATAAACGTGGACATTCGACTTTGAACTTAACTAATGAATAATAAAATTTTAATTCAAAAATGTAATTATAATAAGTAATAACTATTATAACAAAAATAGATTATTGCTTAGGTTTAGAAAATAAATTCATTGTTCTGTATGGTCATGAGATTAGGTGTAAAGGTAAATAGATTTTCTATAAAAAAAAAACTTTTTTTCTCAGACAATTCAAAGATAAGCTTCAAAAAATTGTCGAATGAATCATTATTTACAACTTTCACAATAATAGTTTATTAATGTTATATCACATCACAATAATAAAAGATAAGAAATATGTAATTTAAAAAAATTATTATTGTTAACGTTATCATTAATATTTAACAATTATTTGTCGTGTACGTTAAATATTTTTTAATTATATATTTAAACATGATTGTCTTGTATTTAAGTTGTTATCTTGGGGTCAATTGACGAGGGATTAACCAGAGCTGAGATTCATTCACAATGAAAATCAATTGAAATTTTAAAATAAACCTAACAAAAAATTTGGTCAGTTGTGATTAATCAAAATTATGAAAATTGTGTTTATCACAGAATATCTATAAATCTTAAAGAGCATCTCTCAGAGTACACTCGGTGTTGGTCGAAAAAATACAAAAATATTCTATGCTAAAAAGCAATCGTTTCTCTAATGGCATCTTAAATTTCAAAGTGATTGGTTGAATCAAATTGACATAATTATGTATATTTCAATTAAAGTCATATTTTTACATTTTCAGCTTAAAAAGTGAAAAATATGTAAATTTGACTGAACAAATTACTAGAATAATTAAACATTAATTAAAATAAATCCTACTTCTTAAAGGTGGGTACCTACAGTTACTCACAAAAGTACTCGGGTGCTTCTATGTTAGCAATGTAAATTGTACTTTTTGAAAACTCTTTTTGGCATATAAAAATCACTTTTACAAAAATACTTTTCGTACCGTTTTTGTAGATAATTTCATTCCTTTTATTTTTGTTTTCATACATTTTTTTATTCGTCGCCTCGTTTTCAGCTGAGAGTGACTTAAAGCAGTCTCGGTAAAAATCCCATGAGAAAACCATAAGAATTCCATTGTGCATTTTTAATTTTATTAAAAAGTTTTACCGAGTCTGCTTTAAGTCATTCTCGGTCGAAAACAAGGCGACAAAATAAAAAAATGTATATGAATAAAAATGAAGACAATGAAATTTGTGACAAGAAATGTCTAATAAGTATAGCTGTAAAAACGATTTCTATATGACAAAAACAGCGTTAAAAAGGAACAATTTACATTGCTAACATAGGAACGCCCGAGTACTTTAGTGAGTAAATGTATTTTAGATTTATGAAGTAGAAATATTTATTTACATAAAAACTTGACTTTATGTTATTCAATTGTCAAATTCTCATTGGCCGAATACTTAGTATGATCAACTGATTAACACTAAGATATTCGATTCTAATTCGAATTTCGAGAACACGTAAACCGTCGATTCCCCTGGTTTAAGGGGTTATGCTCACCTAGAAATTTCAAAAAATCGATTTTTCAAAAATCACATTTTCTTGAAGTATACAATGTTAGAAATATCTCCCAAAAGTTTTAAGATAATCTAATTTTTTATACAGAAGCTATAAGGCTTTAAATACTGGTAAGTGTAGCAGGAATTACCACGAAAAATTCAATGTGGCACAAGAAAATTCTGTGGAATAAGAAATTTTGCGTTTTTTTACCGTTTTTTCGGCAATTTCAGTTTTAGTGAAGTGCAAACAGTGTGATGGTAACGCAACATTTCAAACTGCAAGTACCCGTGATCTCGGATTTAAAATTGTATTGTTATGTGATAAGTGCGAATCTCAGTACATTCCTTCGTGCCCTTTTATTATATCTGCAGTTTTATTACAGATCCTATAAGATATGTGAGTAAACTGTGACATCGATGCCCACCAATATCTCGAAAGAGAAGACGCTGAACGCATACAGGTAGCAGAAAAAAGCGTACAAGAGAGTACCCGAGACGGAAAAATGCGTCGCCGGCAAACTAAAATTGATGTTACCAAAGCAACAACTTCAAAAAAAGACACAGTATATGGGTCTGGAATAGATCACTATGTATAAGTTAAAAAATAATTCTTTTGCTTTAGTGTAAACTGCATTGCAAACTTAAAACGCGTTTATCTCAAAACTACATTTTCAAATCGGTGAGCAAGATATTTCAAAAACCTCTGCACCAATCGATCTCAAATTTTGTGTGCTTTTTTTAAACACTCAAACTAGTCTTTAATCGAAGCTTTAAAACCAAAGGTTTTTTTTAACAAAAATTGAAATTTTGACTTTGAATGACTGTCATATTGTCAAATTTAAGTTTTTTTGGAAAATCCTTTGATTAAAGACTGCATCAACTAATAGATTATCAAACTTTTTTTGAATTTTTGATTTTCGATAATTTGGGTCCGAATAACACTGCTCACCGCAAAACATGATTTTAAAACATGCTTGTCGTACGTTCACTTTAACTTTGTTATTTATCAATATTTTGTAACCAAAAAATTACCAACCGCTCACTAAATAAAGGTCTTTTAAGTACTTAAACTGTTGTACAGAGATATGCATTCAATTCTCCGCAAAAAAATTGCAAAAATTACCCATTTTTTTGACGGTCTAGGTGAGCATAACCCGTTAATGGTTGCCATCGTTAACAACCAAAGCAGGGTTACAGGCACAACCAAAACCGACCTAGCAAGTTAGTTCAGATATAAAAAAAAAGCTTACAGTACTAATGGTAGCGCCGGAATTCCACCGATGTTGGTAAAAAATCAGACATGCCCAAAATAAGAGAACAAAGAATTGTATGATAAAAAAAATTATACCTTCACCCTTTATAAGATAATATAGGAGTAGGTACTTACTATTTTAGTTCTAAACTCTATGCAGTTCGAATTCAAATGACTATAATATACAATCAAGTCAATAACAAAAATAAATTTTGAAAACAGCTAGAAAACTAGTTTTATAGATTATTTTCAACACTAACTTGCTCGTTACGTTTTATGTATGCATTCCACAAAAAATTTCATTAAATAATTTCAACAGCGTCAATATTACTCCGAATATAATTTAATATCATAGTTAATGTACCATTTAAAATTTTTATCGTAGCACAAATACAAAACTATGAAGGCTTGAATGTTAATGTAACCTTTACAAGGCCCTGAATATAAATCAATTAAAAGCAGTTTTAGCCAAGCATGTGAACTCCAACATAATACATTTATTAATAGAATAAGTTCTTTAATATAAAATACATAAAAAAAATTTCCGAAAATTTACAAAAATTAAAAAAAATTAATTAACCGTTTTTATATCATACTTACTCGACTTCCTACTCCAACTTTCATAATCGAGATGTTTGTTGATAATTGTTGTCATAACTTCTATAAAATTTATTTTCAACTTTCAAAAAAAACTTTCACTATTTTTAAACTACCAGTAGTTTGCTTCCAACTGGGAAACTAAATAACCACTGTCTCGGTCTACCTACTAAGTTATGTCGTTCAATATGTATTAGTATTTACGAAATAGACAAATTACTCAAAATTTCGATCGCGTCCTAACGAAAAGTAACCATTGCAACCAGAAGGGGAACTAAATTTATAGTGGTCTATAAGTACGTTATAGTAAAAGAAAAGCCGGAGTAATTATGATGATAATTATCTTACCAACAGCCAATACAAATGGGTTAATCTACAGGATGGTTTGTCCTGAGTTTTAACTTAAAGGCTAAACAAATTTCCAATACATCTGATATATTTTTAACTTTGAATTATTAAAAAACCGATTGTGAAAAAAGCTATTTAGACAAAAGTTACATAAAATCTTCTGATAAATAAATATGGTTGAGCATATTCTTTCAAAGCTTATTGATAAAGCTCCGAATGCCTTGAATGTTCATAAATGGCGTTTCGTTATTTCTTAATATGTTTTGAGATGAGAATATTTAAATAAATTTGTGGAATAAATTGTCAACAACAATAGAAATATTATATATGTATTAAAGAACATTATGTAAGAAAATTCCAAGTTATTATTTGAATTTTATTGTATAATTTTATTCCGTTTATAGTAAACAAAAACATTGACTCTTGATATATTTATAATTTATTAAAAAATCATAAATTATTTTGTTAAAAACTTTATTATAATAATTAATAAATATATAAATAAATAATATAAATAAATAAATAAAAATAAAAAATTAATTATTTTCAATTAAATCATGTAAAAATTAAAATAGCCGCATTCAATAATTTTTGGAAGTATAATAATTTTTCAAATTAAATAAATAAAAATGATCACCCTGCTCAAGAATGTGAACAAATAAACGATTTAGACTATTTTATTATAGTAAAACAGTAATTTAATATGTAAATATTTACGTCTACATAACTATAAATTAAACATTGATTTGTGCTTTGTTCTTTTGTAATTTTTGACGATTGCTGATGAAGACTAATTAGTTGAAACTATTAAAATAAAATTAACTGGAGAAACCTGTGTTTGTTTAATTATATCATCACCGTCTACAGTTTTATTGAAATTTTCCATCATGAAATTTATGTTAGGTGTTCGAGCTAATGAAAGGATCAAGAAACCTTCTCAACACATATAATATGCTCTATCATTAAAAAAAAAACTGCATCAAAAACTGACCTTTCGTCGAGTAGTTATGAAGGCACTGATACTCAAACGTAAGCGTCAAATTAAAACTACCTTCTTTTAAGCCGATGGTTAATGAATGTTAAGTAGCATTCAATAATTAGTTTTTACAAACTAAATGACTCCGAAAAATATTTTTTCTAACAATTCTTATTTTAATTTTTCTTAAGTATAATTAGAAACCCCTTGATATAATTTTAAAATTTAATAAATCTTAAACTTTTACACTCGTAAACATCCGAGTTTTTAAATTAAAAATTTTAAATTTAATAAGTGATTTGGAAAGGCATCTTTTAATTTATTTATTAATAATTTAAATTGGTTTGTAATTGTAAGGTATAATATTAATTATAATTATAAAATTAATATTAAGGATAAACTTCGTCAAAAAGTAAAAAAGTATTTACATACTATTAAATTATAGTATTATGTAAGTATACAGATTACCTATCTAATCTAATTATTGTATTAATTCTTGTAAAAAGAATTAATCAAATAAAAGTATCAATGTATTTAGTATACTCAATGTTTCCACCCTTACCATAGTATGGTTGGCTATTTTAAAATTTTACATCAAGAAATTTTGTTTTTCCCTAGAAAATTTAAAAACTTAAATTTTTTTTTTAATTATAAACTTGGTATAATGTTATTCCCAGTATTATGATTGTTGGTAACCGAAGAACGAATCACCAGATAAATTTGCTTTTATTTCTAAATTTGTTATTTGCCTAAATTTCCTTTTAAGAGATTCTTGAGAAATTTCTCCAGATTTCCTCCTGGATTGTTTTAAGATTTCCCTTCCTGTATACCAGATTTCTCCGGCGATTTTTTTGTATGTCTTCCTGTCTAAGCATACTATTATGTTTTTAACATTTCATGAATTGTGGTCACACATGAAAAAAAAGGTGTAGAATTGGTTCGGTTTCTTATATAGGAATTCCAACGCAAAATTTTTAAAGTTTAATTATTTGTTTCCCTAATTATTTTTGAGATAAACTGCAAAATAGTTAAAAAAAAACGAAAATATGTTTCTAATGGTGGTTTGCACCACTTCTAGTTAAAATTTAAACGTTAGTTAAATTAACTAATGTCAGCTTTATCCGCTTGCTTATTGGTTAAAATAAGGTTTAAGGAAATATAACTAACGCTTAAATTTTAACTAGAAGTGGTGCAAACCACCATAATTGTAATAAAAAAGCTGCTTTCGGTGTTACAAATGGTAAATAATCATAAAACTAAAACTGCTACATTAGGAAATATTTTTAAATAGTTTCAATCATTTCAATTACTAAGATCAATTACATTGATCTTAGCAATTTTTTTTAGGTTTGCTTGGAGCAAACTTGTATTATAATAATAATTAGAGATTTAAAAAATTAGATATAGACGCCCGCTGCGTTTGCGTTTCAGCTTTATTTGGGCCATATTCTTCGTGTCGTTCTACAATAAAATTCACGAATAAAATTATTAAATATTTTATGATTTACTTTATATCATGCAGTTGTTGTATACCGACTTTTTATTATTCTTAAACTTATTATTAAATATTACTCGTACTCAAAATAACAACGAACAGATTGAAGCAGTTTCAAAATCACGATTAAAAAATATTTTTGAAGAAATTAGGGAGATGATGATGAATTCTTTAACGCAGACGAACCTGGCCTATTTTATAAAAACTGAGATTTAAACGTGAAAAATACTCCCGGGGAAACATGAGTAAAGAAAGGATTATTATACTAATATAGTTGCGGAAACACGAATAGAAGTGAAAAACGAAAAATTATTGTTACTGGAAAATCAAAGAACCCTAGGCGTTTAAGAAAGTGAAAAATCTGTTGTTTAAAAACATTACAAAAAATCTCCTCTTCAAATCATGTATGACCGGTAAAATAGTACATTATGCAACAAGAGAATAAAGTGACCAATTTTTGACCTGAGAGTCGAGGTTTGTTTGCACGAGGCTTTAGCCGATGGCAGCAATTACCCTCAGGTCAAAAGTCACTTTATCCTCGAGGTGCATATACTATTTTTTGCAATTTCGAGAGGTAAAGTAGGAACTCCACCAACTACGAAACTTAAAGCATAAGCTTTAACTTTTTAATTAAAAATTAAAAACACCACATTTTTGCCCGCTAGCCTTCTTTTTTGCCCACTGTGACCACTTTTTTGCCCCAAAAAAAAATGCCATTTTAAACCCGAAAATCGGGGTGAATAGTAACTACTTTAGCCCCGCAATTGCAAAAAGATACTTTTGAAAACGATCAAAAATATAGAACTGGAAGAAGAAACTGCTATAACACTGTTAGATGCTGTTCTAATGATAACTGCTGCCTTGGAAAAGATAACACCTAAAGCAATTCAAGGTTGTTTCCGCCATGCAGGTTTTACTTCGACAACAAATAAAATAAGAGATGAAAATAATTCCGATGAAAAAAACATTTCCTTGGCCCAAATTAAGCACATATACAGTAACGAGAAGAGTTCTGAGATAGAGAAGAGAGATATAGTAATCAGAACTTATAAACGTTCGTACACAATTAGAAACTTGCAAAGATTTAAATGAAGCTGATATTGTCAAGATTAATGAAAATAATGGCGAAACAGTAGAAGAAAACTACGATGAAGAAGATGATTCCGCAGAGGCAGTTGATGACACTAAGAAAAATTAGTTACTCAAGAAGGATTAAATGACCAGAAATTATTGAACAGTATTTCTATCATTGATCATATAGACTTAAACGTTTTTACTATGAAAATTTTGAATTTATAGAACGAAGTAAAATTTCAAATTTTTTAAACCTAGTCATCGATGGTGTGGTAACGGGTATAATTGCCTAATACATGCAGAAAAAGAAGAAATAAAGTACACACACACTATAAGTTCAATTTTAGCGTTATTTATCAAAATTTTGGATATAACGACCTAATATTCACGGTCCGTTCGATGTCGTTATAACCTGACTCGACTGAATTACAATTTGGGCATAAAGATATTACTTGGTGGTACCCATAATATAATTGATATTATTATTGAAAAAATTCAACTCGTGGAATATTATTCTCAATTAATTGCGTATTTTACACTGTTAAAGTCATTCAGCTCAACAGTTGTTTACTTTTATATTCCAAGGTTTCATAATAATAGTTATTTACGTTACGATTTTTAAAAGTGCAATTTAATTTAATTGAGCGAAAATGAGCAAAATCATTTTTAACAAGTGCATTGTACCTACATTATTTTTTGTACGATTACTGGTGCACATTAATAAAATTAAATCTCGTTTGTCAGTTTTGGCAGCTGATTAGAATAATAAAAACAGTCCAAAATTTTCTATTGTTTATTCAACTGTTTTAAACCTTAGTTACCCATTTGCTAGATATTAGTTTTAACATTGGTGATACTACTTATAATTTATTAACACCCTAGCTAAACTAGTAAAAGTTCAGTTTCTAACCTAGTTATACAAATAACTATTATTTAATGTTTCTGTGGTCAGGGAGTAAAAGTGCGTAAAATTGTGTGAGTAAATGTTACCAAAGACTTCTTTCTCATTTGAGAACAAGCTAAACTATTCTGAGTAAAATAGCCTAGTCGACAGTCAGTTTTATCCTTGGTTTGGAAACTTGAAAATTGAAACTTGGAACATGGCTGATAAGTGATAACCATTTCCTAGTTAAATTGAAAAATAAAAGAAAAAGCTAAACTCAACAAAAAAAAAATAATATCGAAATATTTTTTTATGAAACGAAACAATAGCTGGACATACATAGTACATGACTATATCTCATGTAGATGTGTACTCAAATACTACATGTACGGGACAAAACAGAAATTCGTACATAGCGGCTATGTGTTTCTCAAGTTTTCTGCACAATCCTGCGCTCAAAGTAATTGATCACAAGTTTATGTTGATTGTCACTAACATAAATAGAGTATGATACAGCGCAGGCGATGATCGAAGAAAAAAGAACAAGTATCCTCACCGATTGAGCACAGCTAATTCGTTCTGTTGGAAATAATGACAAATCTTATACAACAAGATTTTCTTGATTTATAATTTTTTTATAATCAAAAACTTCAAGTTAAAAATGCAAACTATCAGAGCAATAAGTTTGTATGGCACGATGTTCAGTGGATGAGATTTACAAGTGACCAAATTGGCATAATATAGTATAAAACTTCTGTCGACCTTTCAAAGTTAGGTATCTCTTTTTTACGAAGGTGTCAAGAGAATCCAAACTTACGAGTCACATTCCAGTACTCAAAGTTACTTGCAATCTCTCACAAGAAAAAGAAAGATTTAATATGCGTTTTAAGTTCTTTCATTTATTTTAAAAAATAGTTTTTTTTATATTTTTATAATAAAAAATATTTTAGATAATTTTTTATCAGTTTTAATTTCGAAAAACTTCTTTCAGTTGTTGAAGTTGTAACCGGAAGGGTCAAGAATAGAAAGCATGCTGTTTTACCTCCGAAAAACTGGATGCAAGGCTATTGAATTTTTATCAGCAATAATTCCAGGAGTTCTCAACATGTTTTCAAAGCAATTAATTGTTCATAAAGATCAACTGATCTTTACTGTATTTAGCAGAAAGTTTTCCAGCATACTGTTTTATTATTTCGTTTAAAAAAGATAATAGTTTCTCCGGTTGTAATACTTCGAACACATTACTTAGGTCACAGAGGCTCTGAAATCTTTGATTAGCTTGAAAAATTAATATAGCTAAACAGCGATAGTACACATTGACTTTGAAGTACGATTCCGGGTCTGAAATTCTCTCATCTTCTGATAACTCTTCAAAAAACGCTTCGTTATCATGTTTCTTTTATTCCCCCCCCCCCCACTTTTTTGCTAGATCTCTAGACTCGTTCAGCAAACCATGGAATGAATTTTAATTTCTTATTTCACTCAGTTTATTCAAAAGATTACTACTTAGTAAACGGCTATCTTTCTGTAAGTCATTATTTTCATGCTGTAGAGCGTAGAGCTTTAGAAACAGGATTAATGATTTTAATAGTGAACAAAAAAAAAAAAGGCGACAAGCACTATAAAATCGTAGCTCTCTAAAATGTTAATTATATTTTTACATTCGTCACGTTCACCACCATCGCAATCTAAATCACCCACAGAAGCTAATTGCTGAAAAAATTAAGAAATTTTTAACAATTTCTTTATAACCTCTTCCTTTCTGTTTACTTTTTCTTTTCATAGATCCACTGGAGTAATTTCTTTTTCTTTCACTCATTTTTTTCACAAACTAAACTTATTAACCAACAAAGTGCCTGGATCGACTGCGAGCTCAGTAACTTTATTCTGACCGTATCCCCTCTGAAGGCAATGGCAAACTACCGAGGTGAAATCTGCGTGGTACCCACTCTGGAAATGAAGTGTATACACTTCCCGCGGTTCGGAGCCCGCGTTAAGCAGTAGGTCCCCTATGTGTGTGAGAATACTTCAAACGCACAACATAAACATAGGAGAGAGGTCGCCAACGTCCAGGGAACCGGTTATGGCACATGAAGAAGAATCATAAGAACAAGAATTTATTACAATGTAACAACGTTTGAACTGGAGGGAACTGTCATGTATCTTATCACACGATTTTAACTTTTTCCTATTGATTATTGGTAAAAGGACACTTTTCTAAGCATCCTAAAACAAAAATGTTGTTGGATTATAAATTAGTTCTCGAAAAAATCGAATTTGAAAAATGTAAAATTTACATGTATTTTAGATGCACGTTTTAACACGGCTGCATGATAGGTCGTTGTTGAGTAAAGCAAAAAAAATAAAACAGACCCTCCGGGCCTGTTTTATTTTTTCAGCTTGCACATAACAATTTAAAAATATCCCTGAAGAATGACAGAACTCGCCAAGGGTGGAACTCAGAGCCATAGAACTCGTCCGGGTGTCGACCGCGACTAACAACAACATTAAGAGTATATCAAAGCACACGTATCATCAACAAAATGAAGAGCAGGGACCTCAACGTGAGACCGAACGATGAACGATGAACTTCTTGGCAATATGGAGGTGCCACGGCGGAACCGTATATTTCCTTCATCTGATAGTGGACGACGGGCGTTGGAATTTATTGAGGTGTGATTCCTCATTTGAAGCGCTAGGCTTGATCGGGTTGGGTTTTTGGTCTATGGGAATAATTTTCCGTGATTTGCGGGATGCTAGGTGTTACGAAGAACTTTCCTGAGGGTGTGGTTATGGACCCAAAAGAGCGGACGTGAGACCGACCGTCACGCGTCGGGGTGTATCATATTACATCTCCCTGCTTTTCGTAATTTTAAAATTCCGTTATTTCGACAACTATTGCATAACCCAAAAAAAATTTTGTGTTAATATACTCAGAAAATTGTCCTCTTGTCAATGGTCAATAGAAAAAAGTTCAATTCTTGTGATAAGATACGTGACAGTAACCGAACTGGATTTAAATAAAACAAGTAAACATTGTTCTCCTTGGTTTGTCATCGTCATTCACTTAAGGCGGTATTATAGTCTAGAAAGTTGAAAAAATCGAAAATTTTTGTTTTCATATTTCGATAGTTTAGATATTCAACATCTTCTTAAAAGAATTTTTTGAAATTCGAATTATTTTAAAAGTTATAGCCATTTTAGTGTCGTGGGGCAACTCGACCGGTTTAGGCGGAACGAATCAACGAATCAAAACGAATAAGAAAAGTATTAAAAAACACTCTTTATTGTTTTTGGTGTTTTTTAATTTTTATTTATCCATTAATAATTTCTCATCCATAAACTATAATTATTATCAAATATCGGGAAATTTGGACCAATGGTTAATAAAACAACTTTAAACTTTCTGTCAACGTTTCGAGCTATATTTCACTCTTCATCAGGACTTCAGTAAAAGTTTGCAACCTGGTTTATATCCCAACAAACCAACAATTCATCACTTATTATCTGCATGTCCTCAAAGTGCTTACAAAATAAAAAAATTTTAAAAGGATTTAAAAATAATAAAAGGATTTTATATTTTCAACTGTTGAAATTTGTTTTATAGTAATAGTTTTAATTAGAAAAGAAGGAGGAAGGAGAATAGGGAAATTTTTTTATTTTGTAAGTTAAAAAATAACTGAAAAAATCAACTTTTTTTTCCCGAGTAGCCGCTATTTCGCGAGCAAAATTTTTTTTTCATTTTTCCTGGTTTCTACCATAATGACATTTGTACTGATAAAGAATTTACCTTTCTTTTTTTTTTCAGATGACTAGAAGGGTTGGAACACGCTCTTTTTTTCCTCTCTACTTCAACAGCGTGTATTTATTTTCTATTCAAAATTGTTTTGTAAATTCCTAAAATATATATTAAATCAATGACCAAAAAATGTATAGTTAAAATATTAATTGCTTTTCTTTTATCGCCGTCAAAAAATGTCCGAAATTCGGGCCTCTAGACTAGAATACTGACTTAAACGGGGGAATCCCGCAATAACTGATGTATGGTGACACCCGTCGCAGATTTAGTAATTTGTGTTCGCGGGTCAATCGTGACGTGAGACGTTCTGTGTTACCAACTTTTGGGCGCCAGCTTAACCCGAAAAAAAAAGGGATTCCTTTTTTGGATTTCGTAATTTTTGAAGTGAAAACTTCTTTAGGCACTTTTTTATGATATGATTTTTTTCTCGGGAAGTACGGCCTAAGAGTTTAAGTGAGATTGTTGATAACATTTTAGGAATTTTTGCTTACACATGTTCGGGGCCCCGTATCATTGATATGGCTGATACGGCCCTGACCGCAGATTTGAAGCCTAAACCTAAAATTGTATTAGTAATCGTCGGTCAAAACGTTAACTCGGGAGTTCTTCTGTAATTACTTTAATCTGAATTACACCCTACATGAGTCCACTTATTATTTCGGCCTTCCAGTTATACTCGTAGAAAGCAGACAGTAGAGTAGTCCTCGGAGAGATGCTTTTTATGTTTTAAATGTATAATTTTCCAGCATGTTGTACTAAGAGAAACCCAAAAATAATACTAGTTTCTAAATAAATTGCAGGTTATTTTAGAATTCAACTCATTTTCAGTTATGGAGAAATTTGTAAAATATTTGCCGAATTTTTTATAGTTTGTTGTTTTGAACTAGCAATGTCCATACAGAATTTGAAGATGGTAACTTATAGACTAAAAGACAATTTTATCGTAGTTTTTCTTTAATATACTAGATTTCTACATAATGATTTTAATTTTCAAGTTCATGATGCAGTTTCAAGTTTAAGTGCGTGTTTGAGTAATATTCCACAACAAAAATGAAGGTTACAGTTTGAATGCAATACGACGTATTAATGATTATGAAAATTGAAATTAAAAAGCAAAAATAAAGAAAAATAGAAAATTTGTTATTATAATACAGTGTATAAATTTATTCCTTTGTTTAAAAAAAAAAAAGTTTCCCAACTCGGTACAAATTACCTATGCTTCCTCTAGTATGACGTCAAAAATATTTGGTTTATAATTAAACGTAAAATTTTGTAATACATTTATTTATAATGGAAATAAATGTGGCCAACAAAATTAAAGAAATGCGTATTTAGAAATATGACCTTGAAATAGAATTTTAGTGTTCCACATTTTACTGGTTTGTTATTTATTTATTATAATTATTACAAATTAAACAAATAGGTTTTATTCTGAAGTTTGCTTGTACTACCACATAATACGATGACAAGCCCCTTTTTAATTTTCAGAAATGATTAATAATCAAAACAAAACAATTCAAGTTCAAATTGCAATTATTTATGATCTTACTTATTATATTATTAAGTTATAATTGATAATGAGCACAAATAAATAGCACTTAAATATTTGTTATTAACCTAAATTGATTTGTTATCATTAAGGGGTAATATAGAAAAAAGCGGCCAATCGGAATTTTATCTCAAAATTGATATCCAAAATTTAATATTGTATCTACAATTTATATGTATATTCTAAAAGCAGTGTGATAAGTGAAATTTCTATTTTTGTTATACATTTTCTACCACCTGATAACGAACAATAGAAATTTGGTCTCGACAAAAAATAATTACAGTCATTACTTGCATAAATATATAAAATAAACTTACAGCAATTATCCAAGTGTGTCCACACACGCCAGTATTCGTTTTGTGTCAACAATAGTTCGATATTATTATAAAATTATTATTTGTATTCGATCTATTTCCGTAATCATAACATCAATATCACTACACCCAGAGCTAAACCTACGAATAAACACTACAGCCACCTGTTGTATATTAGAAACATAAGTGCCATACCATTGGCGCTACTTTTAAAATTTACTCCATTTATTTTGATGCCGTTATTTATTTACCTTGAGAAGGTGAATAGAAACTTTAATAATTATAACTTAATAACAAGTCGATTAGACAATGAGATAAAGTAAATAATCAATATTTTAGGTAATTTTGTATGAATTTCAATATTTTCTATTTCTTAATTTTACTTCCGGTTTTTGATTTTAAAAACTCGATTTTATATTAAAGATAATTAAAAGTTCATTTGTTATCGACATAAATATAAATAAAAATAAATTTAATTTTTTTTAATAAACAAGCAGTGTGATATCACAAAATATTACGTACTAGGTATCAGAGAGTGACTTTCAATTTTACCTATTTTGAACATAAAGAGAAGGCATAGTCGAATACGGATATAATAATTATTTACATATTATTACATAATCTAATATGTAATTATTATATTATGTAATACAACACATAAAAATTAAAAAAAAAAAAAATTTCGACGATACTAGTCAGGGAGCTGCAATTATCGAATAAAGTAAACACAAATTTTAGGTTTAGAATACATAAAACTATTTAATAAAATTATGTTTTTTTAATAGCCTTATTACATGTTACAATAATATAATAATACTATACATTACACTTCATAAAAAAAATAATAAATACTATGTATATTTATTATTAAATATCCTATTTTACGACGTTGCGCTGACCAGCTAACCTAATAGTAGAATGTAAACTTCGATCCATTTATTAAAATTTTTAAAATATCACTACTTGATGTTTTTCGTAAATCGGTTACTAGTTTATAGTATGTATATGCAGTGGCGTAGCATCACAGGGTCCGGAGAGAGAAGTGCGTTTGCCCTTCCCGATTCATTGGCTTCAACCACATTTAAATTAAAAAAAAAAGTTCCATCCGCCCTTCAGATCACTTTAGCTATGATTCCTTTTGAACCATTTTATAATATTTAGCTCCCCTCTTTTTGAGTAATTGCTACAAAATTTACATTGCAAGAAAAACTCTATTTGCTTAGTCCAAAATCTACGAACCCCCAATCTAGAAGAAGGATGTTAATTTGAATCATATGTTTGTCAGTGGCTTCATAACTCTTCAATAAAAGGCCGAATCTCAACGTGGTTTTTTGTAAATGATAGAGCAGTTTGTCGGGAAGGTTCTTAGCTATGTACTGCCACGCTAACCATTCTGGTTACTTTCACAAAATTAAAAAAAAAAACTATACAAAATAATATTCTAAAATATTATATGTAATTAAACCCTAAGATAATTATAACAAATACAATTAAATAAAATATGAATACTGCGTGAAATTAAATTTTCTATAAAAAAGTCCGCGAGAGCATATATTTATCTTCAATAGTTTAGACGCAGAGAGCATTCCAAGTTGTAGTTTATGATTCTTTAGTAGTTATTACTAATTTAGAAATTTGTTAATCTGCAATCCAACAAAGTTGTGTGTTTATTTAAAAATTAACAAAATAAAAAAATAAACAAAAAATTCTTTAAAAAGAAAAAATTAATTTCAGAGACTAGTTTTCAATTTCGTTTTTATTTTATACTATAAAAATGCTACTAGTCGAGGAGCTACAATTATTACTATTATTGTATAAAGTAAAAACGGATTTGAGGTTTAATATAAAATTATTTAAAAGAATTGTTTTCATTTTTAAATAGCTTACTTTTATTATTGTTTATTTTTTTAATGTGTTTTTTTTTATTATTGTTTATTATTTTTTAATACTTGATATTATGTAAGCATAAAACTATTAAATTAAAAATTAATTTTTACGTTATTTAATAATTCAGTTATATTAAAAATCGTTTTAAACACTGTCTGGTGGACTATTGAGCGTGAAGGCCAAGCTAACCCAATGAGCTAAAGGTAAGATATTTTTTAAAACAAGAGGTCCAATAGTTTTGCTAACCACATCTTTTGAGAAGCACTCAGTATTGTAAGCTCGGTTTTCATTTTGATGATTTTGTTTTTAGCTCCCATGGACTATAAAAACACCCGACATTCAACATTTTAAAGCACCTTTCTATTTCGTCTCCATGCTTCGGAAGGCACGTAAAGCCGGCGGTTCCTCTGAGTTGATGATTTGCCTCCATAAAAAATAAAAACCAAAGTTAGGGGCACATCTGAGATAAATACACAAAATTCACATTTGTTTTAATGTCCAAACGTATTGTGTAGTTTGACCTTAGAGCGACATCATTATAAAGCGCATTAGTTTATCGTTAATTACTTTGTTTATTTATTATTGTTAATTAGTTTATTTTTTTTACCTACACCTTGTTCATCATTTTCAGAATTTCTGTACAAACGGTTGGTTTCCCAAAAAAATTTAGTTGACCAAAGTTGTAGCCCGTTAAATTCCCTATTTGGTTTGAGTAGTTAGTTTTTTTCTAAAACGTTTCGTTTAAGAGATACGGAGTTCACAAGAAAAGTAAAAAAAATAAAATTAGATTCTTTTTTACATTTTTTCCCTTAATTTAATTTATAACTTGAAATCCATTAATTTTAGACGATAAGGGGTTATAACCTAATTTGTAAATAAGCGAATGATCTTTAAAAAAGTTTTAACCCATTAAGCCTAAAAAATCAATATCAGAGTTTGAAATCAGAAATTCAAAAAATTGCTTTAAAAGGAGGTATCCCCCAAGAGCTTGGACTTGGACAAAAATTTTATTTGAAAATTTGTCTTAAAAAAGTGTTCTTTATCACCACCTCAAACGTTCTCCACAGTCATGGGGACATCCTGTATATCGAATACATAGGTATATTTGTCCTTTTACCATTATTATATTGCAATATTCGTAGCTATTCAAATTTGAAAATTTTTACTTTCCAAAAACATTATCTCCCATTATTATTTAAGCAATGAGACTCTTTATCATTTCACCAATGAATTAAAACTACTTTTTATAAACTTAAAATGAATTTCACTTTTTTATTTAAATCATTAAAAATAAATTATAATTTATCATAGCGAGAATAACGATCCTCCGCTCGCCAAACTGGCGCAACACAATCTCTCTTGCTGAACACCTTCTTCCACTTCATTCATTTCCCACCAACCTTATTTACAACTAAAATTTTTATGTACAGTGCATTTACAAATAAATAATTACAATAAAAACATAGCAAACTTCAAAATAATTTACAAAATAAACAAATTATGTTTTTACTTTTCAAAACACGACAATATATATGTATATTTATAATTAATTATAAATCTACTTTGGAAGATTTTAAATTGTTGATATATAAAAGTATGAAAGGTAGTTCAGTCTGAATCAAAAGATACTAGATTAAATCCCAGTACAGTGAAAACCAGTTTAATAGGAACGCTCGGGACTATAAACAAACCTTTGGATAACTTTTTCTTATCAACTGGCGCTGTAAGAAATATTTGATTTAATTCATTAAGTCTAAAAATCAATAATATTGGAGCTATGGCCGTTTGAACTCAGAAATTCAAAATATTGCTTTAAAGAGAGAGATGCCCAAGGGTTGGGACTTGGACAAAAATTTTATTTAAAAATTTGTCTTAGAAAAGTGTCTTTTTTCTCCACGTTCTCCACGGTCACGGGGACACCCCGTATAAACATTATTTTATGAGATCATTTTTGATGTTGAACATAAACAATATTATTAGTATTATAAACCTACTAATAATTATATGAATGAATATCTAGTATATTCAAATTTTTAAATTTGTTCAGGTACCCAAATTTAAAAAATTTAATTTTTCTCATACGCGTTGGACTCGAAAAATTGAAATAAAATTTTGCCCCACCCCACCACTGCATGGGCGCCAAAAGATACAATAATTAAATTTTTCAAGTTATTTTCAATTATTCAAATATAAATTTTTATAAATTCTTCAAAGATCAAACTTACGATTTCAAATAAGTAATCTGCTGGTATATCAGCTACGCCATACGTTCGGTTCTCTTATAACACTTTGTGGTTCCTTCGACAAATTTTCTTCCAATATATAAATAAATTTTATCAATTTTTCCAATTAAAAAAAAAATCACTTAATAATCAAAGAAAAATTCAAAAACTCACAATCAAAAAATCTTCACGGTCAAATCCGACTAAAAACTTCTTCAAATCAAATTCAAATTAATAGGTACTCAAAAATAATCAAAAACTATTCGCACAAAAATTCTAAAATTTACAGAGCCAAAATTTAATCAACCGTTCCGGCGGCTATCTTTCGCATAAAGCCCCTACTCTGCTCTCTTTCCTGCCAACCTTACATTTTTCAATTTTTCCCACTAATTTAAATTTAAAATCATACAAAAATTCTAAAAACCAAATAAACTAAAAAAAAAAATACATCAGGTCTAATCGCTTCGTAACACGACAATGTAAGTACTATATTTTTGTTTTATAAGTACTATCAATTAAAAATTTAATTATTCTGATAATTTTTGCAAAATTTGCATGATCACTTTTACGAGTGACTTTTCGAGGATAAACTCGTTTGGTTATAAGTTGCGAATATAAGAGGGTTACCTTTAGAAAACCAGAAAAAATGTGATTGCAGTATTAAACGGTTCTTGATCAATATAATCGACTAGAAAAGTGTAAGGTCATCTGCAAATAAAAAATCATTTTAATAATTTTTAAAAATGATTGACAAATAACAAAAATACAATGGGCCCTCAATGCAAGCCTTGAAGTAACCAACCTGCAAACATTATTTTTACAAAGGATTTTAAAAAGGATTTTCAAAGCAAATTACTTCGGTAGTTTGCTATTGCCTGCTGAGGGAAGACGGTTAAAATAAAGAGTCAGGGAACCCTGCATTATAAAATAAAAAAATACTTCTTTGATTTAAATTGTTTACTTTGTATTAACTTCTTCGAAATGGTAATTTTTTAAACATCCGTAGATTCAAATTTGAAATATCCTGTGGCGATTACAAAAAATAAGTAAAGAAACTTGAAGCAAAAATAATTATTTGAAGTCATCGAAGTGAAAAGATTAAAATAATTTTTAAATTATCATAGTAATATATTCAGTAATTTAATTATTATTTACACAATATTACATAAACAAGTCACAATGTCAAATATTTCAGCATGTGAAAATTAATCTTCTTGTTTTGTCTAGTTAGATAAACGTGAATATAACGTTTTTTAATAACCACCATTTTTTGTGCCACATAAGTGATCCTTAAATCGTTAAGTGCCACTAATTTCGTTTGCCAATTAGTTCGAAACATAGAAACCGGCATAAGTTATTAGATATTAGCGTTGATATTAGTCAGTTGGGTTGTATATTGGCAGCTTCGCTGCCTCTTGGTAAGATGTGTAGCCTATTCTTTAAATTTAACAAATATGCAGATCCAAGTCGTGAGGCCTCAGCCGATAAGCCACCCAAACCAACTAGTGATCTAGAATTTATATACTGCAATGATTTTTATATGGAATTTTATCAATGCACTTGCTTTGCTTGGGTAACCCTGGTGTGCGGAAGCAGTTGGAAATTTTCAAGGGTCTAAGGTTCCTAGTTTCTCAATAAAATTTAATTCCAGCTCCAAAAAAATAAAATAAATGATCTCCAAATAAAATTCAATCGCAAATAATTTAAAATCAAAAATAAAACTTTACCACTTCTTCAAAGGTTCGAACTTGCGATTTTACTTTATCCAAATCGACGGCTTGTCCACATTTCCTTTTACAAATTTTAATTCCACTTTTCCAATTACAAATATCCAAATTCGAATCAACAATTTTTTATTTAAATCTATTATTCATTTCCCCTCCAATCAAACCACCTTGGTTCGGCAGCAAAATATAAAAAAAAAGAAAACTCCAAATAAATCCAAATCTCAAAATAACGCAATAATGCACATGCATCCAAATCACTTTATTCAAATCAATCAAAACACTCACAATTTCAAAAATCTCGCATAAAAATCAAAACTCAGCGGGAATATAAATTCTCACACCCGCTGTCGACCATAGTTGGCCAAAAAGCAATTCTTCTCTCGCCTTTCTCCCCACCCAGCACTTTTCCAATATTTAACCTTCCAAAATGAAATGTAACAAAGTTTTACAATTTATCACAGGGTGGGTTGAAATATTTTGTTTCACGAAATCTTAAAGGCCCCGTTGCGAATTTGAATTATCGGCGCAGTTCAAAACGATAATTCGCAACCCTAACGTCGTGCTACAAATCAAAATATCAAAACTATTAAAAACAAATTATTTACAATTCAGAGCAATTCAAAATTATGAAAAATAAAATAAATTCAAAAATCCAACCAAATAACTCAAGTCAAATCTCCTGTTTTAGTTCATTTTGCTCTTCTCACCTTCCATAAAATTATTTTGGTTCCAGGCGTCCACCTTGCCGGCATCTTCTTCTGTCGTCCCCGATTCGTCCAATACTTCCAAATCTTCTTTCTTTTTCAACGTCAAACATTTTATCATATTTCCGCTTTACAGTCTTGTCCATTTTATTTAATGGTTCCTCTTCTTCCTCTTCATCTTTTATCAATGGTTCTTCTGTTTCCATCAACTCATTTTTTTCTTGCTCTTCTTTTAACTCTTCACTGGACTCTTTTTCTTTCAAAAATTCTTTTTCAACCGATTCATTCTTTCCCATTGGTTCCTTCTCTTCAAATAATTCTGTTTTTTCTTCATTTTGTTCCCCAATTTTTATTTTTTTATCTGTTTCATCCATCTCTTCGTCATTTTCCAGTGGTTCTTCCTCTTCTAATAATTCATCTTTTTCAAATCTTGCACCGATATCCTGTATTTTCAGATTTCTTGCAATTCGGTACTCCTCAAATGCGTTCAGTCTTTTCTCTATTCCTTTAATCGTTTCCATAATTTCCCTATTAATCTCTAATCCATCTTCTTTAAGAAATCTTTCCTCTCCCTCTATCTGTTCCTTTTGTATTCTTCATTTATTTTCTCTGAGTCCTTTCTTATTTCTAATCTATTTTTTATATCTCTTCTTTCTGCGCCCCTTCTTATTTCTCGTAAAATTATTTGCATTTTAACCACAATTAAATTTGTTAGGGTAGTTGTAGTGTGAAAAACGATAAACTAGACGTCCCTGCGCCGTGGTGTCAAATAAGATACAATTATTTTTATCATCCCTGCACCGTGCGCCAAAATAGATGTGATTAAATTTCTTATTAAATTTATTTCAAATCTCAAAAAAATATTGCTTTCTAAAATCCAAATTGTAAACCGCAAAAAATTTGTCCTTTGCTCGAGGTTCAAACTTATAAATTTTACTTATCAACTTGACGCGATATCGACAACGCCACGTTTGGTTCTTTTAAATTTAAATTTTATTTTTCCAAACATTTCCAATTGGTTTTTAATTTAAATTTCCAAAATTGTTGCTCTGTCTCCAAAAATCATTAACCAAAACACCTCACTACCGTTCGGTAGCAAATTATCAAAATAATTCCAAATTAATTCACATTTCCAAACTAGGTAATCAAAATCACTTTATTCAAATCAATCAAATTACTCACAATTTCAAATCTTCGTATCAAAAAATCAAAACTCAGCGGGAATACAAATTCTTACACCCGCTGTCGGCCATAGTTGGCCCACTCTGCACTTTTCCAATCTTAAACCTCCCAAAATAAAATTAACAAAATTTTACAATTTAGCATAGGGTGGGTCAAAATGTTTTTTGTTTCACAACAATACCTACCAAATAAATTTATTATTTAATAGAATTACAATGAAACACATAAATACATAATAATTTATTTATTAGAATTGCTAATATCAATGAATGAGGGGACGGTGTATGTATGACATATTATTTATGAAGTATTTTACAAAACAATTAAATAAAATCGAAATAACAATTACTTTTATACTATTAAATTATAATGAAGGCACTTTAAAAATGACATTACAACTATAAAATCAAATTACAAATAAATAAAATGCTTTAGGTTACCTATTTATATTAAAAAATTGGTCAGTTTTTTACATTCGAGGATAAAACAGTGCTTAGGCAAAAACGTCTATAAAAGTAATGTTATATAGGAACTGCATTACAAAGCTTAGATTATTATTAAAGCTAATTTGCAATATTGTAAAAGTTTCACAATATAAAATAAATGGACACGAGTAGCTAAAACTATTACAAAACATTTTTCTTATTATATGGTCCATGTTTTGGTCAGCATTTTAAATATATTTAAAATATCTTCTTTTTACACAAATTAAATAAGTAGGTAGATTTGTTTAATATATTTTTTGGCAAATCAAAACAATAATGCACTTTCATGTTCAGTATGTAAATCTAGAAATCGATGGTAAACTGTAGTAAAAAGACACCAAGTCTAAAGTGAATTTACAAATTAACTACCGTCACATATAAAAAGTTCGATTAACTTTTTTATTTACCCAATATAATTTAAGTTTTACATAAGAAACATGAAATAAAAATTTAATTATTTTCGAATGTAAAAAAATTTGAAGACGGTTTTTCTCAATATCATGACTAGTAAACCAATCTTGCCTTGTTTACATAAGAATCCGACTCAAAATATTATTATATACAAAAATCTAAAATGTGTGTTAATCACACACACACACACAACTTACGCTATTTTTATGAATTCTATATCACTGGGTTATCAATTATATCACTAAAATCGGATCAGCATAAGCTTTTACATCAATATACAAAGACCAAAGCAATCTTATTTGTACTCTAACTTTGGGCAAGATGTGGCAATGCACTATTTTCATAAGAATAATAAATACAATATTTTTTGGTAATATCTAAATGCAATTAATACAAATGTCGATAATTGTTGGCACTTGAGTTTTTAATGTATTTATGAAAAACTACCGACTGAGTATTACATTTTATGTAGAGCACTATTTTACATTCTTCAAGGTTATTGCACACGACCATTAATTTTTTAATTTGCAGAAACTGGCCTTACATTTCATTTTTCAACAATATAACAAAATCAAATATGCTTAAAGAAACTCACTTCCATTTCTCTATTTTCACCTAACGCACAATAAGATTTTTTTTACTGATTTCGGTAGTATAGACTATTGTCAACTGATATTAACAAAAATTAAAATACAAAATGGGAAGAGGTATTATAGAAATGATAGAAATAGAAATTTGCACGAAAGTAAGACAAATTCATGCCTCATTTTCCGTTTATTCTACAAGTTTGACAGAGAATATTTTATGCTTAAGTATCAAAAGGAAATCCTAGATTGCATGTAAGAAAAGCAAAGCAACTATGTATTTTAAATTTAATTTATAATAGGCACAAAGTAAATTAATGTGTAGTATTAGCATATCTAATTAAAGTTATCAAACAAAACTGAAAAATGCTGAATTTCTCTGACTGGCTTGTAAAGCATTAAGGGTAGGTTGTACCAAACTTAATTAGTGTATGTTAGCTAAATTAAGTAAACTAATTCGTTGTTCAAGTACATTTCAGTTGCACCAACCTTGACTAATAGTACCAAGGTTAGCTAACAAAGATAATCGCAGCAATTATTGTAAATTAAATTTTAACTATGATTTACGAACACGAGATAGTTAACTTTAATTAGTTAACACAGGCTGTCAATGTCCGTGCAACCCATACTCAGTTTGTTGATTTGTATAAAAACTGATATGCAAACTACTATAAATTTTGAATTAAGAAAAATATTACAAGTAGTAAAGAAAAATGATAGATAATTTGTTAGGTTTCTCCCTTTTGGAGTTTCCAAAACTAAAAAATTTTGTCGTAGCCCCTGATCAAGAACAATCTCTGGTCAATAGTAAACGAAATAAATTATTAGCATGTATAAAAAAATATTGAACATTTTTCCTAATCAGAAGTTATCAAGTAAAGAAATATTGAAAAAAAAATCTATGCAGTGCCAGATATTTGTGAACTGGACAACCAAGCATAAACCGAATTTTAAACTGTTTTCACAAATAAAAATAATAATGCAACAAAAATCTAACTAGCAAAATTTAGTTCGTGCCCAGTTGTCATCGATCACAAGTATTACTATCCTAAATAAATAGGCGTCAATATGAGAAACTTTTTGATTCATAATTTTGTATAATACACAGGTCCATAAACATTCACACTGAAAAATTTTCCTTCGTGAATTAAAAGTCGCACATCCTGCGAGTTTAAGTAAAAAACCAAAATTAATAAAAAAAAATCGTTTGTACTGTCACGAAGTATCAAATTACAGAAGTTGCTATTTTAGAAATACAAATAATTTTGAATTATCAGCACCCGCCTGCTCTATGCCATTTTGACAATAGGTTAACTAATTAAAAATATACCCCGAGAATGACAGAACTCGAAAATAACAGATCTACGAAGACACAGAACTCGTCCGGGTGTCGACCGCATCTGACAGCAAACAGTAAAAGTAGTTCCAAACACACATACAGTCAACAGAAAACCAGAGAAACTTACGAGTCAATTTTTTTTTAAATTTTAAAATGCCGTTTTTTCGACGACTAATGGATAATCAACAAAAATGTTGTCTATAGAAAAAAGTTAAAATCGTGAGGTGGTTTAATTGACAGTAACCGACTTTCCAACTAGTGATTAAATTTAATTTTTTAAAGATGATGATTAGTCTAGTAGTTTGAATATTTCAAAAACATATTAAAGAAAGAAAAGGCTTCTACAAACAAGAATTTATTTGATATTTTGAGAAAATTTAACCCTGGTATCAGAAGAAACGACTTTTAAACGATAATGTTACAATATTTTTATCAGATCATTCTTGAAATAAATTCGTCAATTAAAAGTTTCCCATAATGATGCCGAAGTTTTTACTTAGAAAGAATGATTAATTTTCTTATTTATGTCCACACTGCGAGCCAATTAAAAGTAGATTTCTTAAATGGCGTAAAATAACTTATTAATTTATTTGAGCAATTAGACAATGGCAATAAATGAGACAGTAAGTTGTTAAATTAAAAAAATAATCATTTTAATTTCAAATCCCTTCTTTTAGTTCGCAATGTAAATTGACATTCAACATGGAGTGTTATTATGTTGGTTTATTAAGGCCGATCAATTAAAAATTATAGCCGACCGCAAGCTTACAAAAACATTGGAAAATTTATGTAAACAAAAAATGAGGCTAAGTACGCCTATCCCTAGTTTTTATAAACCTGGTCATCTATTGTAAATAGTTTTTAAAAAAATGTGTATTACTAGACAACTAAAAATTCACATAAAATTTTATTATAGGCACAATTTTATCATCTGTAATTTAAAAATAAAATACTTTTGTGTATAAATAGTTGATATTCTGGAGTTTTCGTTGCTGTGTTAGGTCGTATACAATTTCACTACAATAAATCGGTAACATTAAACTATTAAAATTATAAAAAATGTATATCCTGATTCACCAGAACCTACAAGTTCAACAATAATAATTAAACGACGATTTGCCAAATATAATATCTGACAGTATAAGTTTTACGTTTCTTTTCTTTTTCAATAATGCTATAAAAAATACTCAAAGGGCATCTATGGAATGTTTACATACAGGCACATGAGCTTTTACAATCTAAGTTTCATCTTTTTTTCCTATTAATAAGAACACATTCATGTTATCTTTACCCTTTACATAGATTGTACCCCGGGGTTCAAAATTATATACTTTATCTAAGACGCCTAAACAATGTTCTCCAACTTGAATTCGACCGTTAACACCAGTTGAATCCATACGTGACGCAATATTAACGGCATCTCCCCAAATATCATAATATAATTTAGTGTTACCGATAACGGCAGCCGTAACATCTCCAAAATTATAACCAATGCGCAAAATTAAATTAAATTCTAATAGGTCGCGATTAAAATTATCGATAACATTTTGCATTGCAATTGCAAAATCCATGAGAGCATACAAGTGATCGTTAGGATCACCTTGTTCCAATCTCATAGTCGAGTTTAAGCCACTAGCAGCCATAAAAGTGCTACCAATAGTTTTAATTTTCTCGACACACCTAAATTCTGGTAAAGTTAACAATTCGTCAAAATCCCCTATGAGTTCGTTAAGAACACGTAAAAATTCTTTACCACCCAAATAGCTCTCATCATACATTTCATTAAAATTTACAATACTTGCAAATATTATGGCAACGTCTTTAAAATTTTCTGAATACTTTGCATTCTTTTTCAACTGATGAGCCACATGCTCAGGCACAATATTATAAATCAACCAATCCGCTTGATTTTTTAAATGTTGCACATGAATTTTGTCCCGATTGGCCACGTAATTTGCATGAAAACTAAGCCTATAACCAATTTCAAACTCTCTATTTAAAAGCCATACTAAAACTAACAACAGCAAAACGTCCAATAAAATTTCGAAATCGTACAAGTATATAAATTTTTCTAATTCATAACTTTTTAAATCGCCGCTTAAATTTAAGGTAATATTTTGATGGTGCACAGTTTGTTCAAAAGAACAGGGAAAAATTCCGCTTAATATCAGACAAATAAAAATCACGCCAAAAATTGTGGCCAAACAATTTTTCATCCAACAATTCAATTGCATAAAATTACAAAAGTGTATGAGACCAATAAATAATAAATAACTATATAAATAATCTGATGATTTCGACGCAAAAAAAACGCGCGAACAAACAAAATTGCACAAAATTGCAATAACTGGTAGACTTACCAATATTCCGCCAAAAGTATTCCAACGATACCAACGCGAACAAAACGAAAAAGCACTTTCCGAAAAATTAATAATTTTCCGAAAACATAAAGCTATAGCACACATTTGAACAATAAATAAAACAATAAACATAATTAACCACAATTTTGTTACTTTATACAACAAAAACAAACAAAAAGAAACGACAAAGAAAATTACGGCGGAAACAAAGACGTCAAAATACGTATTAAATCTAGCACTGGCTAAAGTGATAATCGACTCGTGTTCCGTTATACAGTGAACATTTTTACGATATTCTTGTTCCATTTTTTTATTTATAAAAAATAGTGTGAATTTCGATAATGGTGGTTTTATAAAATATGATCGTTCTGATTCCGAATTTTTTTGAACACATTTTATTAGTTGAAGATCCGATTGCTTTCGTAAATTATGAATACCAGTACCAATTTTCTCAAAAAAAGGATCCGATGGACGTCTAATGTTCACATAGTGAGGTGAAATTATAGAAGTCTGACTAGAAGTGAAGTAATCTGACGCCCGTTGTTGCGAAGTATCAGATGGCAGTAATTGATTTTCGATCTACAAAAATGTATGCATTACAAAGTACATGAATACTTCTATAAAATGAACAGTATGTAAGATTATTTTACAAAAAAAAATTAATTATGAAACATAGAACCTACAAAAAATAACTGCGATCAAGTTTGTTATATTAAACAAATTTTTTTTATAATTTCAAATTAAAAACCAATATTCCAATATATCATATTTCATTCACTTCTCCTAAAATTTCCTTACATTTTAATTTCAATTTTTAAATTATTCGGCAGCCGAACAAAGCCCTTATGCGCCCAATAATTTTAGTACTTGCATAAATTGATGCGTCAAGTTTTAAGAACTTTTGAAAATAGAGCTAGCTATTATTACATTTTCCCAACTTTCCCGATGAACCAATTTGGTTGAAATCAATTTAATACTAGAATTTGTAATAAATCATGGAATTTTGTGTCATATTTACTGCAAAACTATTTTTTTAATTAAAATTGGAAGATTTGTGTGGAAAATGAATGAATGATAATTTTTAAATAAAAAATGTAATTTACCTGCTGAATGCTACTTCTTCTACTGTTACTCTTAATTCCAGAATCTTTACGGCTGTTAACAGAGTAAGCTACACTGAGTTGATCATCCACAACAATAGTTGACAATCTGTATGGAGGACCATCCAAGCTTTTCTTTGGTCTTTCTAAAGTAGTAGTAGCTACAGTGGCACACCTGGTTCTTTCAACAGGCAGCATATCTAAATTAGGAGAACGTCCCCGTCGAGATCGATTACTTCCAACTCGATTCAAAACTGAATAATCGTTTGGAGATCTACCATACTGAGAACGATAGCTGCCTGTTCTAATAAAATGAGAAAAGTCGTTTGTGTACTCGTACTGCCCAATATCACTTCGCGATTGACTTATGTAAGACTTAACGTCTATAGAATCTTTTTGATCTTCCACAAAAACTCCACTATGTTTTTCCTCGTCTATAACATTTGATGACTCCCTGGACACTTTTAATTTGCTTTTTAAAATACTTCCTTGAGGAACCAAAGTTTGATTTTGTACAATTGTTGGTATTGGTTGATAACCACCAGAAGTTACAATGGGTTCTTCAACGTAAAAAGAATTCCGGCAGTCACTTGACAAATCTAGATTATCAGTCTTAATGGATTCATTCTTGCGTAAAAAATTAGGAATTTTCCACGTACGAATTTTCACCGAGTAACGTCCTGAACTAGCTGTAGACGTAGGTGTTTTCACAGCTTCACTACCTTCCCCCGAATCTTTATCATTTTCCATTTCTTGTTCATCCAAAATACTGGGTAAACTGCTCGCTTTCATTTTGCAGATGTCGGGCGATAACATATTTGGATTATGCGTTGCTTTCATATGCGAATTGTCACAAGATAGAACACGTGGACGTGTTTGCGGCGATGTTATAGGTGGAGTCGTTGGTGGTGAAATTATTAATTGTAAAGAATGACTTTGAGGCTGAATTGTTGGTCGACGATCTATTGCTTTAAAACTTCCATTGTAGGTCTGAATTATTTCACATTTTCTTCCCAAAATAAAGAAGGTTTTCAAACCTAATAAACATTCCAATAATTAAAATGAAATCGTAAAATAATAGTAAAGATTAGATAAAAAATTATAACTTAAAAAGCTTTTCAAGCGTTAAAATCAAAACAAAAATGATACATTTGAAAGATGAAGAAAACTTTAACTAAGTAACTTACCAAAAACAGGTTGCCCATCTTCCAATAAATACATATCTTGTAAAAATTCGCACGTTTTTTCTGATATATGAACCATCCCAGGTTTTCCGGTAGATTCCATACGATTAGCCAAAGTCACGTCGTTACTCCAAACGTCAAATTTAAATCTTTTAGTTCCGACAATTCCACAAAGTACCGTACCCGTATGAACACCAACTCTCATATTGACTCCTTGATTGTGTTCCTCGTCAAACTGTTTTATGGCTTGTATCATGCTGAGTCCCATTTCGACACAACATTTTGCGTGATCAGCTCGCGGTTGTGGACAACCCGACACGCAGTAATAACAATCTCCAAGAGTAGAGATCTTTTCGCAATGGTGTTGCTTACATAAAATATCAAATTTTTGAAATAATTTATTTAAAATATCCACTAATTCTTCGGCAGTTTTTGTACTAGAAATTTTAGTAAATCCAACTATGTCAGCAAAAAGAATACTGACATTTTCCATACGATTCATATTAAAAGGTCTAAATATCGATTGAATATCACTGGTTTCATTTGAGTTACGTTGCTCCATTCCATTTTTTGTAAAATGTTCGTCTTCATTTAACAGCCAATGCGCTACTTTTGGAGGCATCAATGAATGTAACATACTTTCTTTTAAATTTTTTTCAGCTTTCAGTTGCTGTCCAACTAACAAGCTTTGTCCAACTTTCATGAATGTATTCCGCATTCGAACATTGGTCATGACGAGTATATGAAAGCCAATCAAATGTATACAAACGTGCAACAATATTCTTACCACAATTGTAAATATATCGTAACTTTCCTTGTGTGTAATCCATGTCAATATTTCAAATAAACTTGAATATATCACTCCAATCGATATACACATGTAAAGTCTCAAAGGCATTACCGTGTAAATCAATAACAAAATTTCTGTACAAATAGAAAAATGTCCAACAGGACTTATATTGGATGTAGCTTGGTGTATCTGTAATCCATGTTTTATCGGAATTAGCACAAGAAATGCTAAACTTAGAATACAAAGCGTTACGGCAACACTGGCGACCACCACCAATTTGTATATGTTAAAAAAGTTTTGGTAAGTAAATAATAATACGGTTATTGTTGAAAAAGCAAGTACAGCTAAAACGGTGCATAAAAGTTGCCAATGATCTGTTGAATTCGAGATTCCAGTTGAAAGAAAATAAAAAAACCAGGATAATGAAACCAATAAAATGTACCATAGTGCATATCTGTAAAAAAGAAAATAAGTAAGTATATAATTTAGTATCTTATTTTCAATAAAAAGACATTTTTTTAACTATTATTTAATCGCGCAGTTAAGCCGGTGACTTCCTGAGGGACTGATTGTAGTTTGTTTTTTTTAATTTTTAAATTTAGTTATGAATATTTTTGGGTTCCAAATAGTATATTATATTATATAATCGTAGGCTGGTAGTTAGAGTGTTGGATCGCAATGCCGCAGTCGTGAGTTCATTATCTAACCAAATACACAGGATTTTTCAGACTGTGTTTCCCTCAAGATGCTAGAACATAGCAGGAGTGAAGAACGAGACAATGATGCAAATTGTTCCGAAACCTGAATATACACAGTAGGTCCCTATATTATCATGTCTTTAATTAACTCGGCTGTATTTAAATTTATCTCGAGTTTGCTTTAAATTTTTCGAATAAATCAACTTCCATAAATTTTATTTTGTCGAAACTATTATTTGGGAAGATAATACTTGACCGAACTAAAAAAATTGTTTGCGCATTTTTTTCTTAAACTCAGATTTTATGCTATCATTTGTCAAAGTCCAAGTTCGCAGCTTATAGTTATCATGTCAAATATTCTCCTTAAAGGTCACCTGTAATAAGTTTCTCCAAAGGTAATTTGTTATCAAAACACTGGTGATTTATTTAGAATAGTTGAAATCGCAAAGCTATTGATTTAATCTTGACGCCGTTTTTTACAGGATAATTAAAAACAAATCAAGTGTAAATCTATTAAAATTTCTAAGATGAGAATTTTAAACTTTTTCGTTAGTGCAAAGTGCACAGAAACTATTAAAATACAATAAATATCAAAATCAGCTTATGTAAGTGGGTTACCCATTGTTTTTTTAATATAATTGGCTATTAGGTATTATTTAAAATGCAAAAAAACGTATGATCCGAAATGAAACAGTGTACATATGCAATGCAATTTGAAAGTTTAGAAACAACCGTTAACAAACTATTTAGCTATCCTCAATTTATAGGTAATAATCCTTTTCCTGTCGATTATTAGTCACGTAATAATTAACTGATTAAACGGTAAGCGTCAATACAACAAATTAAATAATATAATAATTTCGAGTATCATCAAGTTCATTATGTTATAAGCACATATCAAATTTTCTGTTTATCTACTCATAAAATATCCGATAATACCCGTAATAAATCTTTGATAACCGATAGAAATAAAAAAAACCGCTTTTTTATGAAATAGTATATTATTATTGTTATATTAGAATCAATTGTTGATCTTTTCGTGGCGAGCGGAACGAATGAAGTTCGAAAAATATAGACGAGCCGCAAAAAGCACATTTGCTCTGAATAAAGCAAACTTATTTCCTCAAAAAAAAAAAGATATTAATTTAAAAATTACTTGAAGTTTGACAAATGAATGACACTAAGTCGAGCTTTTTTAATGTTTTCAATATTTATTATACTATTCCGTTTTTAATTTATAAATTAATACGTTAAGTAATAAATTACTTCCCAGTTGAAAATCCAACTTCCAAATATTTAATGTTTCTTTAATAAAAATGTTTACATTTTTTGTTGAAGTCCGTTCTTTAGAAAATTTATGTGAAGTTTTCTCGATAAAAATAGGTTATGTAAGCATCCTAATCGAACTTTTTATTAGCTACATCATGCCTACAATCAATTTAAATTTTTGAGCCATAAATTTCCAGACAAGATAAAAACTTGATACCGCAAATAAAAAATTAGGTTGATTAATATTAAAACCTTGATGAAGCAACTTATTGCTTGAAGCATAAACAAAATTAAAATACTTTGCAGTCAAAATATTATAAATACCCATCGAAATTGTTCGACTAGAGGGAATATTCGCATAACTTGTAAATAGCTAAATTATTAATGATGAAAGAGCGCAGATTCTGAGGTATCCTATTTACTTAATTAGTCAATCAATTCCAAACTACTGAACATGGGTATATATTGCAAAAAGTACCACTAGGGAAGAAACTGTTAGATCGATAACACAAATCTGAAAAGGATCATAACTCTGTGAGATCAAAGTTTTAGCTGACAAATAAATGTTCAAATATTGAAGTGCCAATTAAGATTTCAAAGAATTTTTCGCTTCTTATTAGTAATTGCTTTAAAAATGTTTCATAAAAATGCACTCCGATTGAACGATTCAGTAAACTTTCTACTTCAATTCACAAAGGAATAAACATTAAAATTAAAATGCCTTAGTGAATATTATTTTAGATGGCATTGAAATGGAAGTGGGTCAAATAAGGCCCTCAAATTTAAGATACATTACAATTATTATAATTATAACTAATAAAAAATACAATGAATTTTAAGTGATTTTATTAATTTTTATTTGGTTATGGAAGTCAACATCAATTTGATGATTAAACGGTCACAACTTTTGAATTGATTTCGATTCCATTATAACTATATTTTCGAATAATGGCAAAGCAATGTCAAGTTAAATTTCCCTTCAATTAAAGGAAATTATACTTTTGCTGATGTGTATAAAAATAGCAATGCGTAATTTTCCCTGATACACCTAGCCTAGAGTTTATTTAACTTTTCCCCTATCCCTGAGCTAAATAAATAACTAATTTAAACGAACATGTACATATTATTATGTAGATGATAAATTTCTAAGTAAAAAAATATCGATTACGATTTTGAAACATTTTTGTATAAAAAAAAATGTAAATCCCAATTGTCAGATATGGGTACATAATAAAATAGTCGTGAAACCTTAATGACTTAAAAATTTAGAATGCAAACACACTGAATGGCAAACAAGATGAATTATTATTCTTGTATCCTAAATTAAAATAATACCTAAAATGTAACCAAGTTAACTTTCTAAACGAGACAACTTGAAAATTATATAATAAATTTTATTTGACTCAAAATAATTATATCAATTAGTAAAAACATGTTTAAATAAAAATAGTGAAAATTGGTGTAAGTACTGCAACTGCATTTTAGCCCACCAACTTGCACGCGTTTTAAAACTGATGAGTAAACTTAAAATTTAATTTTGCATTTATTTATCCAAATAGTCACCATGTAGGTATTTGTAAATAGTTAAACATAATGAAAATAGAATCAAATTAAACAAACATCCTACCCACTGCAACTAATATGGAAAATTGTTTTAATTCAAAGCAATATAATTTATCAACGTAACGTATAAAATTAATAATTTAAAATTTTAAAAAAAATTATAAAATTCAGATAAACTTGGATTTTTCTAATATTATACTTTAATTACGAAAGTAAAACGCATGAAAATAAGTGGAAGTCTTTCTTTCTCTCAATTTAGGCTATAAATTAATAAACACTTTTTTCATAAAATTCTGCTTAAAAGAGAGATCTGTACGTAGGTACAGTAAATACAGCCAAGAATCATTTGCTTATTATTCTAATCATAGCTTTGTTTCTGCAGTAGTTTAAAATGTTTCGAAACTGTCCGACAGTTTCAAATTTCTGTAAAAACGAAGATATTAATCAGCAATTTACTATGTAAAATGTTTTTAAAACATCACTTCTTTTACTTTACTGAAATTATGTAATTTTACAATAATTATTTTAACCATGCATACAAATTTTGTAAACCGTGAAAAACAATTTTCAGTGGTATTATCAGAATGATGTTATCTCATTACGTTTTGATTATTATATTTTGATATATTATATAAGACCGGGGTTGATTTCTAAAGAGGAAAATATCGTCAATAGCTATCGCTATGTTTTGATATGTGAGAAAGAAACCAAGGAAATGTAAAATAAACGAAAACCACCAATAACTTTGAATTTTACCTTCTACAATAACATTAATTAATGGTATTTTTTATGTTATAATACATAAATTATATTACTGACATGCGTTTCCTTTTATTTTACTTTTTTGGTAACCTTTGTAATTAATAATTCAGGTAATATTACATTAAATTGAATTCAATTACCATTTAAACAAAACAATGTGTATAAATTTTGTTTATATACTACATAACTTTCAAAAACCTTTCCAATTGTTCAATTACTTATAATTTACATTCTCCCAAAGCAGAATCAAGCCACCTTTAACGACATTTCCACTTCTTTAAATCAACTTCCCTCTTAACCATGTTAGTATTTAATAGCGTTTTTAGCTGGTAAATTAAGTGTGCACTCCATTGCACACAAGTTCACATTATATGACCAACAGATCCCAAGCAAGTGCAGTCAAATATGCACTGAGTGCGCATTCAACTTACCGACTAAAAGAGCAAATAAAATAACAAAAAAATATTTTACACACTTTTTAGAACTAAAATGTACAAGAAATAAATTTGCTTAATTTAATTATACAATAACAAAAATAAATAAAAATAATAAATAAACTTTTATTTATTTATTAAATAAATTTAATAATTTACATTAATTTATCTGCGAAAACAGTGTACTTATTCTATGTTCTAAAAAATGTGTAATACATCTTTTGGCAGCAGCCGATTCCGGTATTATTTTTTAGGATTACTTCCGATTGATCAAAAATTTTAAATAGTCCTATTTACCAATTAGATTTCACCCGAGAAATCCGTTGCTGTAAAGTTGTGAGGGCCTGATACAATAATAATAGTAATTACAGTATTTATTAATGAAAGTTATTATTACTGTATACAATAATAATGGTTAATTATTAATTATCAGTTATTATTTATTTTGGCACTAATCACAGTTGTTACATTGTTTGTTACAATCACATTATGTTTGCACGCAAGTGTTTTTTAATAGAACATAGGTGTTTAAGATATCATAGTCCGTAATTTTGTTGGTTTGTATAAAATAATATATTATAATAATAAAGATAATATAAAAAAAATAAACATTAAATTTAGTATTTTATATAAATATGTAAAAAATCACACATAATTTAAGTACAGACAGACCATAATCAGGTAATCTTCACTTTATGAAACCTCAAAATATGTTAAGATAGCTCCCAACAGCAGCGAATTGCAGATTTTAGATTTACGGGTGAATTCTGATTGGTCAAATATTAGAATTTGACGGCAATTTATTTCTGAAATTTTCAATGTACAATGTAATACTTTCACTATTTTACGGAATCTACAAAAAGTAATCAGATCTCAGAAAATGTCTTCCACTTGAGATTTCAAAATAAATCAGCCAGTTTGAAAAATTCAAACTTTAACATATCAAAACTATCGTTATTTGATAAATCAAAAATTAAGTTAAAAAAGTAGATTCGTGGTCGTCTGATCTATCATTAACTCCTTCCACAATACACACACGAAGCTACTCCAGAAGCAGTTTCTTCCGCTCAGAAACATACGTGCAGATGTGTTGCCGGTACTCCGAAGAGAGTTCTCATCATCAGGCACTCATTAGCCCACAGTAAAATATACACCAAAAACTTTCGGAATTACTTAAGCACTTCACACTCGCCTACGTATCTACTTCTCTCATGAAATGCAGTTTATGTAATACTACCCTTTTGTCAAAAAAGAGGGGGCACGTGCCTTAAGTTCCCACAAAATGTAAAATTTTGGGTATTTTCACAGCCTATTGGGGCTAAAACAAGAGTAATAAAAATAAAAATTTTGTGAAAAATAGAAAAGTGTTGCCCCAGAAATAAAACCTTACTACAATACTGTGTAAAACATTAATGGGTGAGTTCGGAAAAGAGTGCCAACTTCAATAAAGGTCTTGCATTTTAAAGTTCTTTTGAGAAAATTTTCATAAATCAATCTATTTTTCACATGCCACTATAAATTGTCATCTGAGTAAAAAGCTTGCCATATCTATCTACTTTTGTTGTGGAATTCGTCTTTTTAGATCATATATTTTCGAATTCGGTCATTCTTTAAAAATATGATTATTATAATAAATTTAATAAATTAAATTTTTGCGGGATTGGCAGGTACTTTTGACGGCAGTTTACATGTAGGATCACCGTTGACCTTCTTACTCGGAGGGTAGTTGACACTTTTTAATTTTGACCCGTTTGATGGATTGAAGCAGTTTACACTCAACATACATACTCGTAATACGTATGTTCCCAACATACCAAATAAAAGTTTTTAAAAATCGTACTTGATCTGTATATTTGTGCATAATTTCTAAGCAATTTGCCTTTGTAAGCAAGTAAATATTAAAAAGTTGACTGATAAATTTAAAAAAGCGTAACTATGGACTGCATCGACTTTAGAGTCTATGAAAAAAGACAAAATCAGTTAATGTTTCAATTCAGGACCAATTGAAAAAGTTGGTTAAGTAACAAATTCTTTGTTTAGAGAAGAAGCTAGCTAAAACGAGGGTTACATGATTTTCTGCTGTACGAAATCATTTGGACCACTTTTCTACTAATTCTGGAAACTGCACTGAACTATAGGTGTTCAAAAAAATGTAATTTACTTATTCCCTATTGCTTTTAACCCCTTCAATTAAAAACTTTTATTTATAGAACAAAACACATAAAATTAGATATAATCAAAACATAATTTTCATATGTATTCTGTTCCGATTGTAATCTACAGTATTAAAATAGTCAAAATGTTTCGTTTATGAAATTAATTATTGGTTCTTAGGTAAAAAGTACCCTACTAAATTTAAAATTAGGTTAATTAGGGTAGTCAGTAGAGCTCAATTAACGGAAACCTCATTTATAAGCTTGATTGTCAAAAATCGTAACACTAAAAATTTTATGATAGGATTGCGATGAGACTTGAAAAAAGCTCGAGTTAATTTTACAATCTTTTCAAGCGCAATTTAATCAATTTGCTCGTTATTCTTAACCAAACTATGGAGAACTTATTTAACCTTGAATTTATGTGTGGGAAAATTAAAATTATTATTTCTATTATTACAAAACTTTTTATCGGATACTCAGGAACAAAGTAATTAAGATGAAATAAAAATTACACTAATTTGGTTTACCTGAATTTGAGCCTATTGTGTGGTGAAGCACTCTTTTTATACTGTTCTTCTAATATTTCGGAATCAAAGATAGGATACCACCAGGATTTGCTTGCCGCTCTCTCGAAAGGTATGGGTAGACATTTGCCCCAACAGCCAGACTCTCGTGAAACTTGTGATAAATATGTTTGTACATGTGGAGCCAAAGACAATTGAATATTTTCTTCATCGGTTATAATATCCGAAGGCTGCTCCGATTTGGTGAAACTAACAGACGATCTGCGTTTTTCTATCATTTTATGTTTAAAGGCTCAATTGCCAACAAAAATAGGTAGTTGATTATTTGCTAAGTACACATTGTTTGTTTCCTTATCTCTTTATTTAATGAGGCTGTAACTAAATTTGAAAGATAAGCAAAGTGCACAAAGCTTAGGTAGGTATATGGAATTCTTACCAATTTTCTTAAAGGTTTCGTAAGAAAATTTAATAAAATAAGGGAGCAGCATGTTTATAATCCAAATTAAACAATGTTAGGGCATGTCAATGGAAATGTTTACGCACCGCTCTTCAATGATTTTAAACAGACCATAATTAAATATTTTACGTTAAATTATAAACAAAACCTCTGTCGATTTTTGTGCATTTAAAATAATTAAGCACATGCGAATATTTCACAAAAACACATTGGCGGACACACTACACCTGACCCACCTGACCGACTTCGAAATAGGTATACTTTTGATTGACAAATGACAGCTAATACGCGAAGCTGCTACTACGCACTTTCGACCACGACCATAGACTCCCCCACACAACGCGCACCGAATGCTACTAACGCAAATCTTGCGCTCGCTCGGACAAATCGGTGAAAAATATTAATTTGAGAAGGTACAAATTATTTATGTAAAACTATTTATTACAACAGAAACAGAAAACCTACATACATCAAATTTAAACACAAAACACCTACATTACATAGGTATTACATTATTTATATTATGTATTGTAGTATAATTCTATTTTTGTACGATTTATTTTACCGATATGGTAAAACGTTATAAATTTTACTTTATGTAATTCAATTATAGGTAATTTATTTAATTACATAAAAAAACATAACTTATGTTTTTATTTTAATTTTCCATCATTTTATTTTATGATTTTACTTGTTGTACTTTACTTGATTGTACTTGGCGTTCTAAAATTACATAGGGGATATACCCACCTCCTTCAACCTCCTCCGACCTATAACCATAACCACAGACGATGATGTTCAGATTTATACGCGTGCGGTAATCACCGCGCTACCGTGGTAATGCCACAGTGGCGTAGCTAGGTAACGGCAGCTCGCTGCGTCGTCTAAGATTCTCCAAACCGCAGCTTATTCGGCGATTAGGATCTGGAAACCTCGCACAGGCTTTCGGACCTGCGTTTAGTTTTATTTTTACAGAATTACATGATTTATATTTTTTTATATTTGGAAAAGAAATAAAGAGGTCTCGGCTTCAATAAAAGTAAGCCACAAACTGGGAGGCTACATCAACGAATATTTTGTATCTGAACCCAAGGCCGTCCTAAGATATACGACGCTCCTGGACTATTAAAATTAATGCTTTTCTCTTCAAAAGAAAACACACAAATACAAAATAGAAAAAGCCGATTTATTACTATTATACCCTAAACGAAAACATAAAATTCATATAAAAATAAAAAGTATATACAGGATCTCCCCGGATATGGTTCCACGTCAAAACGCCGTCCTCAAAGTCGCCGTTTTAAGAACGCCGTGGGAAAGACGCCGTCCCCTAAGACGCCGTTGCAATAACGCCGTGGAAAATACGCCGTCACAAAATGGCCGTTGCCCAATAATGCCGTATGGCAATACCGCCGTCACAAAATGGCCGTGTTCAATTACGCCGTCTTAATAACCCTATTATAAATAATTTATTCATTTAATTCATTTTTATAGGTTAAAAATCTATCAAAGATTAATCTATAAAGTTTATAAATTAATCCAAGATTTGCCGTGTGTGGTAAGCGCAACAGAACTCGAAAATAACAAATTTGTGAAAGGGTTTGAAGGGGTGAATTAATGAACGGCTCCTTATATACTATAATTATATACCAATAATTATATTAATTTTTAATACGCAATTATAAATATTTAATAATTAATAATAAATCATTGCAAATTTCGGATCTATTGTCATCCTGGACGGACCCCTTCACAAATTTGTTATTTTCGAGTTCTGTTGCGCTTACCACAACCACGGCAAATCTTGGATTAATTTATAAACTTTATAGATTAATCTTTGATAGATTTTTAACCCATAAAAATGAATTAAATGAATAAATTATTTATAATAGGTTTATACTTCACGGCGTTATTATGACGGCGTAATTGGGCAGGACCATCTTGTGACGGCGGTATTGCCATACGGCATTATTGGACAACGGCCATTTTGTGACGGCGTATTTTCCACGGCGTTATTGCAACGGCATCTTTGGGGACGGCATCTTTCCCACGGCGTTCTTAAAACGGCGTCTTTGGGGACGGCGTTTTGACGTGATACCAAATCAACGACTTTTGAGTTATGAATAAAAGTAGGTAAAAAAATGTGGAAAAATGTTTATTCTGTTTTTTTTCAAAACCTTGTATTTTTTAAACAAAACATTTTGATCCTCCCCCCCATTTCAGATAGGAAATTTAACGGACTACAACTTTCGTCTAGTAAAAATTTTTGAAAAACCAATCAATTTCACAAAAAATCAGAAAATAATGAACAAGGCAGCTACAAAACAAAAAATTAAATTCACAAAATTTTTATTTTTATTGAAAAATTGTTTTATTAATTAAGGTTAAGGTTAAGTAAATCTTCAAAATGACTACTCTCATTTTCAATACACAGTCGTGATTGTTTTATAAAATGTATTAATATTAATAAAGTAATTTTTCAATAAAATTAATTAATTTAATTTTTTGCCTTGTTTACTATTTTCTGATTTTCTGTGAAAGAGATTGGTTTTTCAAAAAATGTTACTAGACAGAAGTTGTAGTCCGTTAAATTTCCTATCCGGAATAAGGCGTCAGAATTTTTGTAATATAAAATGTTTTTTTATATGTCGAATTTTTCAATATTTTCTTATTTACTTTAATTTATAACTTGAAAACCGTTAATTTTAGACAATAAAAGAGGCAAATCTAGTTTATAGATTATTTCACGCTCTTTAAAAAAGCACTAATCCATTTTTACCAAAAAATCAATAATTTCTGGGCTATGGCCACATGAAGATGGAAATTAAAAAAATAATACTGTAAAGAGGCCTAACTCTCGAAGGCTTGAATTTAGGAAAAAAATTTTGTTAAAAATAAAATGTATCCGAAGACACCCTGTATAAACAGAAACAAACTTTAGTGAAAACAAAAAACAGATGTAATTTATTTATTTATTTTTTCTAGCTTTTTCTTTAATGTAATAAATTAAATTAAAAATATAATTGATTAATATAATATCACCCGTATTTAAGTTGTTAAATAAGTTATTCTCTATATACAAAATACGCATATCATTTAATTTGCTCTGTCCCAAAGATCGTAAATAATTTTTTATCCTTTTTAGGGCTAAAAAAATCAAAATAAAAATTGCTACCCCCAAAAGTATTGCGCCCCGGGGATATAGTCCATTTAGCCCTGTGGTTAGGGTGGCCCTGCCTACGTTTAGTTTTATGATTTTTAGTTATATTTTTCTATATTTGGAAAAGAAGTAAAGAGGCCTTTAAACTAAAGGGGGGGGAGGAAGGACTTCATCAACTAATCTTTTGTATCTGGACCCATTACTTCCAGTTACGCCGCTGCAATGCTATGTTGAGTTTCATACATTAACTTTTTAAATTTAGTAGCCCCAGATGTATTTTGTGCAATTGGACATTTTTGAAGGTTTACTTTTAAAAACGAATTGGGTACATAAACACACCCACTATAAAAACTAATTTTGAATTTAAATGGAAATTCCAAATTTTAATATTTCATTATTATTGTGTAATACTTAATGTACATATTTGTTATTTCGAGAACACTGATAGTAAATATTTGTACTTATTGTTAGATCATTTAATTTAATTTAATTGGTAGGTAGGCAATTCAGATAAGAGTAGAAACTGGAGAGGTTTATAAAATGAAGTAGTCGAGTGATTATTATTAATATTAGTACCTATGTACCTACTTATAATTTCCTAGTTATTTTTTTCTTGACGAAAGTAAATAATAAAAAAAAAATAATTAATTTAAACGTTTTGGTTGGAAGAAAAATTGAAGCTAATTTAAATTGTTGTGAAGTTTCGATGTTAAAATTAAAATGAGTTTTAAATGTGGGCAATTTATTAAGAGTAGTATACATATAACTGCAATTACATCTACGGGTCAAATCGGGTTAAATCAATTTATTGCGGGTTCAAAAGGGTCAGTCAAATTTTAAATATACAAACATAAATATTCTGTAAATTAATTCGGTTTTAATTTACAGAGAAAATAAATCAACGTCAAGAATATTTTATTTGCAAATCAAATTCGAAAATTAATTAAGTATTTCAAGATTCAAATCACAATGTTCCCTTCTGCTCCATAGTTCGTGGGGTTCAGGGTCTTGATCATACGGGATCTAATTTATTATATTTTTTAAAATACGGGAAATATCTAACATATATTTAGCTGAATTGATAAAAAATATTTAGGAACAATAATAATTATTATTAAATTAAACATAAACTAATTTAAGTTTTTCTTTTTATTCAAACATTCTTAGTTTTAATCTGTTAAAAGTAGTGGCTTTTTATTGTTTTTTTAAATAATAATTTTCTACCTAATTCTTTACTTTACCGTTAAAATTCTATTATTTTAACGTTTCTGAGTGACGTTTACATGGGTACATCGGGGCAAGTGCACTCATTGAACATATCCGTAACACCTACGAATTTTATTGGATTAAAATTTTATTATTATTAAAACTTAAAATAAGGTGCAACTTTGCATCGATTTACAAAAGTTATCCCCTGTAAAAATTATGTTCTAGAAATAAAATAATGTTATTCGCAAAATATATTTTTCAAATATACGATAACAACTTAAAAAAAGTGAGCCATTCCTTAAAAAATCGCCTGCGGTGCTATTCTACACAGTAAACACATTTTTCTTTGAATAAAATTTTTTTTATTAATTTAGTTGCCTGTCTTGACGCAACTAAAATTTTTAGTTACATTAGTTAATTTTTGTTCGAATTTAAATTTGTTCAAAAATATTATAAACAAAATTTGTTTGCCTTAAAAAAATTATTTAAACAAAATGGTTTATTTGATTCAAAGAAAAACATTTTTACTGTGTAAGGTCGAATAATAACAAATTTCTCAAAATATCTTCTTTGGTAAAATTTTACAATTTGACCCGCGACCCGGTACACGTCGTTTCGGCGAATCGCTTAGATTCGGCATCGCATATTCGGCGACGATCGATTCGACTATGCTAGTTTCTGCGATTCCAATTCGGCACTTCGCCATCGGCATTTCGGCGATATAAAATTCGACTACGTCGATTCGGCGACAGGAAATTTATTAAAAATATAAAATAATTATTTAATTTTAACGGCTGAATTGTATTGAAATGGGGGAAAACCAAAAAAAGATTAATACAATAAATATTATTGAAAAGGAGCAAAATCAAAGGAAGAAATCCACTTAAGGGAGGTAGGGAGATAACCAACTTTTAACGACGAGTTTTTAAGTACAAGTTCGAAAAGCCATGGGCGTCCGTATTAAGATTTTTTTTATACATTAGATTTTAAATTTAGAAGAATAAATTGAATAAACTAAAAAGTATATCTCTCGTCACCGAATCGGAATCGCCGAAATGCCGTTGCCGAACTGGAATCGCCGAAATGACGGTGTCCGATTTGGCCCGAAAAGTAATAACCTAAAGAAGTGTGAAATATAATACAGTAAAACCAACCAGTGATGGACTGGCCCCTGCGATTGCACTACAGGCTTTTCAATTTATCTTAAAAACCTAGTTATTTACTAACGTAACAAAAATTTCCCAAAATCTTCTAAAAAGGTTATACGTATTTAAATGTTTCTAAAACCTGTAAATAAAATAAAAATAATTAAATAAAATAAAAGATAGATCTTAGGTTCTTCAGATTTTAACCTCTTTAAAGTTGGTCATAGTGAGTGCCCAGATCTACGTCTTTATAAAGATGAAAATAAACAGGGCTTCCAAAATGCTAGGTGCCACATCAAACTGTCAGAACCTAGTCACTAATAATACATTGTTATAGATAGGAGGGAAGAAGCAATAATGAGAGTTCTTATACAATTCAATACTTTTTTGACGTGATAACGTCTTATAAATTGATATACCGGCTGCACGCACGAAAAATTGTCACGTTCCGCAAGCGAGAGCGCGGAACAAGCGAGAGAGAGAAGAACGATCGGCTTTGCATCATACATAGACATCATTTGAATTATAAAATGCCATTAAAAAAAACTTGTCCGGCATGAGGTTTGATCTCGCGATCACCAAATGATGCAATTATGTTTCATGCACATAAACACATAACGCATTAACCAATTGAGGGTTAATGTAATAACATAGTTTTCATTCGTATTATCTGTTACATAAACATAATTCAATTTAATTTTTAAATTAACATTCGGTTTACGGACGATAATTTTACGTGATTTTACGTCATAAGAAAACATAATTCAATTCAATTCATAAAAGTATGCAATTTTTCATCAATGTTTTCTTATGACGTTATCACGTAAAATTATCGTCCGTAAACCGACTTTACAGACAACTCGAGTGCCACGTGTTTTTTTATAAATATATTGTCGAAGTCAAAATTGATGACAAATACTAGACCGTTAATATTAGTTGCAAAAAATTTGAATAACTCGCGTCTTTGCTCGCATGTAATATTTGAGTTAAAAAATCTTTTAATTATAAAACAAAAATATTTTTACTTTAGTTTTGTAGTTAATTTTGCTCAATTTAAAACTATAATTTATCCTATATTTTACTACATGGATTGAGCTGAGAGTTTTCAGAACCCCGGTCTGTAACAGAACAATCATTCGGGAATAAATGCCAAAATGTACTCACAAAATAAAAAAAAATCAAATTAAAATATAGTAAATTATGGCGTAAATTCCAAAATATAAACATTAAAATTTATTGATCATTTAAAAATTCGGGTAAAAAGACCGAAAACAGTTAAAAATTGAAAGAGACAACTGTATTGACTATTTCAAGTTAACCCCGCCCATCGTGTGTGTTTATTTTATACAAATATTTTTGACAGACCCATAGCCGGAGGAGGGGGCACGTGCTTCCCCCCAAAATGTTCAAAAGAAAAAGTTTTTTGAAAGTAAAAAATGGGTATATTTAAAGAGGAGGTAAACAAACATACTCTACGCAACTGCCGAGAAAAGTTTTTCTAGTTTGAAGCGAATAAAAATTAATTTAAGAAATTCTACTGACGAAGAAAGGCTAAACGGTCTAGCGCTTATGAATATTCATAGGAATATAAATTTTGATTCCGTTATTATAATAAATAATTTTGTGAATAAGAAAGAAAGACGCTTAACTTTTTATGTACTAATGTTTGTTTTAAATAAAACTAAATTAAATAATAAATAAATAATGAGTTAATTTTACAAAACACTTTTTAATAAATTTAGAAAAATAAGATATTGAAAAAATTTGTTTGTAATAATAAAAATTCTTGGAAGGGGAACCCCCGAAAATTTTACTTTTTACAAGTGCCCCCTCCGAAATGAAATCCTGGCTACGGTCCTGATTTTTGAACATAAATTATTGCACTCAACAATGTTAGCCAGTAAATTTCTGTGTCATTTCAATCATTAAAAAAAATTCTTAAATTACCCAGAATTCGAAAATTACAGATCAAGAATTCTCGAGGTTTCAGATTTTCAACACAAATTTTTAAAAAATCCGCTTCATTTTAATGTTATCTATCAAATTCTGCAAAAATTTATTTACATCTTCGGGTACATTTTGGCACCTATTCCCCAATTATTCTACAATCAAGATTAAAATCTCAATTTATTGTTCTATTTGAGCGTACTTTATATGCACAATAAAAAAATTTTATACAATTTACTTTACTTGAATTATTAAATCAAAACGTTAATCTGAAAATTACAATAATAAAATTAAAAAATTAAATTTTTCCGCAGGGTTATCGTAATTACAACAATATGTCACCTCATAAGACCTTAAAAAAAAAACCACTAAAATAAAATTAAATGCTCACTAAAATCATACAATTTGATTTTTAATGATAAAATTGTGCATACACTATTAAACGAGCAGGTAAACTCTACGGCTCATTAGATGTATGATTACATCATAAATTGCGTCACAAAATTCGCAAATTATATTATCCAAAGGATTGTAAAAAATCAGTAAAAAACACAAAGTAAAAGAAAGGAAAAAAAAACTTTAGTTTGCTTTGTGCCCGATGCAATGATTTTCAATCTTCAAAATAGATTAATAATAGTTGCAAGGACAAAAAAAAAACTGTTCAAAGTTTCTGAAAAAATTGATATAGTCGTTTGAGATGAGCCCAAATCAGAATTCGAAATTTTTTTGTATGAGCTGGACACAACAAAATATTTTGCAATTATTTAAAATTCATTAAATTTTATGTTACTATTAAAAACTTTTTAAAATTTAAAACAGTTTATTACACTAATATTAAAAACAATATTTTTTGCAAAAAATATAGTAATATACATTTTACAACCTACAATTATTATTTAACTACCCTAAAAAAGTTGTACAAAGTTTACAAAAGTTTTTACAATTTTCATCTGCACTATAAAATGATATAATTTAAACAGAAAATATAATAAATGCAAACAACTATTAGGATTATCAGATTATCACAAAACAATCAGCTATTGCAAAAAATTAAATTAGTATATAGGCACCTGTTAAGAAATTTTCTCTTATACCCAATTTAAAAAACATTTTTTAAATGTCATTGACTTTTGGCGTACTTTTACCCCAAAGCCAATTTAAAAGAACTTTAGATGGACTTTGCACATCTCGAGCTAAAAATAAATATTGTGTTAATAAAGATAATAATAAATCAAATAAAGCGAATCTAAAAATGCTTACATAAAGTGTAATTTGCATCTTGCACCAATCTTGCAGCTGCTTCCGGAGGCAATAAAGAAGCAACATCTCGATGCTGCTGCATAAGAGATAACTGTTGTAACCTTCTTCGTTGTTGCTCATCTAAATACATTTTATCCTTTCCATATCCAACCGATTTTAATTGAGACAACCTAAAAATTTATTTTATTTTAATAAAGATCTTTTATTTACTAAACAAACATTTCTACTTACTTATTTGCTAAATAATCACCTTCCTTTTCACCTTGCAAGTTTTCTCCAGCTTCCGTAGCCAATTCTGTATTTGTAAGGTCTAACGTTTTACTTAATGTGGGATCACTAAAAGAAGTTCCCATTTGACTGGATAATTGATAATCACTTTTTTCTTGTGCAGAGGAACCTAAGATTTTGCACTTAATTTCTTCCTTCTCTCGGATTGCGTTAGAAAGTTTAAGTTGCAAAGTGTCTCGCTCTTCCAACAGTTGCATTAATTCTACTGTTAACTCTTCACATCGAACATCTCGTTGGTGTAACATATACAAAGCTAAATCAAGTTCAGCTTGGCTAACAATTTCACCGCCACTTTCTATCACGGGCGAGCTATGTTGTTGATGAATATTTTGTGAAGTTACATTCTCTTGTTCCATTCTCGAAGTTTTTCTAATATCTAATTCGGCAATTAACGAATCATAGTCCTTACTTTTCTCAAACAATTCCTGTTTCAAATCTTCAATTTTCATTACTTGCTCTTCAATTATTAAACGTAATTCTGAAAGCTGCTTATTTTCCTCATTAAGTAATGAATTCTGTTCTAAATTTTTATTATATAATTCATCATAGTCTCGATTTTTCACATTCAATTCATTCTTTAAGAAAGTAACTTCTTCTTCTTGTTGCTTAAGTTTTTGAACCAAATCATCGCACTGCTCAGTTTGATACTGAAACTGAACTTTCAAATTTTCCATATCAGCATTTTTCGCCGTAAGTAGTTCATCATAATTTATTTCTAACTGGGCTTCTCGACGTTTTATGATGTCAATTTCTTGAATTTTTTCAAATAACATTGTTTCATTTTCTTGACTTGTAAGCGTTAAATTTTGTGTGTATTCTTTTTCTCTTTCTACTAACAAAAGTTCCAATTGATTTATTTGCGTTTTCAACTGTTTAATATCTTCGTCTTTGGATTCGTTAGATTCGGAGAGCTGATTGTTGAGTAATTGCAGTTCTTCGTTTTGCAATTTTAAATTTTCTTTATCTTTTAGTAATAAAGTAAGATTATCTATTTCGTTTCTTAATTTATTCACTTCGGCATCTTTTACTTGCAAGTTTTCGTTAAATTTAAAGTTTAAACTTTCAAATTGAGTTCGTTTATCTTCAAGCTGAACATTTAAGTCATTAATTTGCTCGTTCAACAATGATATGTTGTAATTATTAGCGTTATCTATTTGTTTTTGTACATCTTGAAGGCTTTGTTGTAAGTTTGCAATGCAAGAGTCTTTATTTTCTAATCGTTTCCTATTTTCTTCGCTATCTTTATTGGCCAAATCTAATTTTTCTAAATAATCAGCAATCAATTTCTTTTTGTCTTCTATATCAAGTTGTAAATTTGTAATAGTGAACTGACTTTCTTGCAAGTGCTGTTGTACATTTTCAAAATTTTGCAAATTTTCCTTCTGCGTTGCAATTAATTGTACATTTTCTGCAATTTCAAATTCCAAACTCGTTACTCGAGTAACAAGTTCCGTTACTTTTGCATTATTTGCTATAAATTTATTTTCGTACTCAACAACTTTTTCATTTTGTAAGTCGAGATTAACCCTCATCTCTTGCAACATTAATTTTAATTCATTAATGTGATGATCTCGATCAAAGATTTGTTGTTGTAATGCCGAAACTCGGTCTACTTCATTTCTTATTTCAGCATCAACATTTTTACGTAATTCATTATTTTCGTTAACTAGCGCATTACATTTTTCATCCAAATCTTGGATCTCTTTTCTGAATTGTTGTTCAGTTACTAGGAATTCTTTTTCACGCATTTCTAAATGTAACTTCCAACTTTCAGCAACATCTGCACCTCGTTGATCTACTCTTTGATTCCATTCATCTTCTAATTGCGCAATAGATGCGGCCAAGGTAGATCTATAATAAAAAACAAAAAATTAAATATTTAACGTGGCATATTTAATGTGACGTGGCAAGAATTATATGCCCCAGACTGCAAGAAAATCATAACAGAAAAAAGTTATTTATTAAAACTTTGCAGCCTTTGGTATATTTCTTACAACGCCAGTTGATAAGAAAAAGTTATCCGAAGGTTTGTTTATACCATAGTCCCGAGCGTTCCTATTAAACTGGTTTTCACTGTACTGGGATTTAATCTAGTATCTTTTGATTCAGACTGAACTACCTTTCATACTTTTATATATCAACAATTTAAAATCTTCCAAAGTAGATTTATAATTAATTATAAATATACATATATATTGTCGTGTTTTGAAAAGTAAAAACATAATTTGTTTATTTTGTAAATTATTTTCAAGTTTGCTTTGTTTTTATTGTAATTATTTATTTGTAAATGCACTGCACATAAAAATTTTAGTTGTAAATAAGGTGGGTGGGAAATGAACGAAGTGGAAGAAGGTGTTCAGCAAGAGAGACCGTGTTGCGCCAGCTTGGCGAGCGGAGGATCGTTATTCCCGCTATGATAAATTATAATTTGTTTTTGATGATTTAAATAAAAAAGTGAAATTAATTTTAAGTTTATAAAAAGTTGTTTTAATTAATTGGTGAAGTGATAATGATTGAAATTTTTAGAATTTGGAAGTTAATTGATAATTTTTGGTCGTTCATGAAAGTACGCCACAAAGAATTTGTTTGACCGGCAAGCATATGTGGGTCGCACGTGCAAGCCCGACACCATAAGGGAACATAAAATCTTAACAGCAACCAATTCATTCACATTTTTAAAATTAAAAATTTAAAACAACAAAATTAAAACTTTGAAGAGTCCAAAAAATACCCCCTCCTACCCTCTCCCTTTTCTCTTGCAATTTGGTCGATAATACGGAAATTTTCTCGTTTCTCTTTCTAGTTCATCGCCTGATGATGCCATAGTATAGTGAAAACGTTTGCGATAATATACATACGGTGTATTTATATTGTGTGAACTTAAACATTTTAGTTCTAAAAAGTGTTTGTGTATTTTTTGGTTTATTCTAAAAATTTGATATGATTTGAAGAGTCTCATTGCTTAAATAATAATGGATGTACTCAAGCGAGATGATGTTTTTGGATAGTAAAAATTTACAAATTTGAATAGCTAGGGACATTGAAATATATAAATGGTAAAAGAATCAATATACCTATGTATTCGATATATAGAGTGTCTCCATGACCGTGGAGAACCTTTGAGGTTCTCCACTCCATAAAGAACACTTTTTTAAGACAAATTTTCAAATAAAATTTTTGCCCAAGTCCAAACCCTTAGGGGATACCTCCTTTTAAAGCAATTTTTTAAATTTCTGATTTCAAAGCTTCAATATTATTGATTTTGTAGACTTAATAAATTAGACCTTTTATGAAGATCATTTGCTTATCTATAAATTAGGTTATATCCTCTTATCGTCTAGAATAAACGGATTTCGAGTTATAAATTAAATTAAGGGAAGAAATGTTAAAAAAATTCAGGTTTTATTTTTTTATTTTTCTTGCGAACCCCGTACATCTTAACCGAAACGTCTTAGAAAAAAACTGATGGTCCAAACCGGATAGGAAATTTAACGGGCTACAACTTTGGCCAAATAAATATTTTTGGGAAACCAACCGTTTTCACAGAAATTCTGAAAATAATGAACAAGGTGTAGGTAAAAAAAAAATAAATTCACAAAATTTCTAAAAATCTCAATTCGTTTTATAATTTGTTGAACCTGTGAAAACGGTTAGTTTCCCCAAAAAAATTATTTAACCAAAGTTGTAGCCTTTTAGATTCCCTATCCGGTTTGAGCTGTCAATTTTTTTCTAAGACGTTTCGGTTAAGAGATGCGAGGTTCGCAATAAAAGTAAAAAAAATAAAACCTGAATCTTTTTAACATTTTTTCCCTTAATTTAATTTATAACTCAAAATCCGTTTTTTCTAGATGACAAGGGAATATAACCTAATTTGTAGATAAGCGAATGATCTTCAAAAAAGGTTCAATTTATTAAGTCTAAAAAATCAATAATATCGAAGCTATGGTCGTTTGAAATCAGTAATTCAAAAAATTGCTTTAAATGAAGGTACCCTCCAAGGATTTGGACTTGGACAAAACTTTTGTTTGAGAATTTGTCTTAGAAAAGTGTCCTTTATCACCACCTCAAAGGTTCTCCATGGTTACGAGGACACCCTGTATGTATTAGTCCTTTCGCCAAAACTTTTGTCAATATTACGAAGCAATAAAAAACTATATTACCTTTCAAGAATGACTTCTTCCAGTTGTCTCCTAACATCTTCAATTTCACTGTCTTTCAATTTTAATTTGTTATTCAACTCATCATTTTGGACTGCAAGAATTTCAATTTGTTTTAGTTGTTCTTCCAAATCCTTAATTTTCATGTTTAATGTATCACTGGAATTAGTTTGAGTTTCAATTGCAACACTTCTTTCATACAAAGCACTTTCCAAATCAATCTTTTCCTTTTTAAGTTGCTCCAAGTCATTTTCATGCTGTTCCATTTCATGCTTATGCTTATCCTCTAAAGAAAGTAATTTTTCATTACATTCATTGTACCTATCAGTTAATTGCAAAATCTCATTTTTACTGCCTTCCAATTCATTCTTCAAATTAGCTTCCATATTTATCAAAGAACCTTTCATTTCAAACAATTGCTGTTCAAGTAACATATTGTCCGAATTCAAAGAGTCAGCTTTCTTTTGCAAAATTTCATTGTCTTTAGTTAAAAGCTCAAGTTGGCTATTTAAATATTCTTTTTCACTGTTTAAAGCATTTTTCTCCTGCATAATACACATGTATTCAGATTCGGTCTTCATATTTTCCAATATTGGTTCAACCGATTTTGATTTCTCCGCATTTATTCTTAAATTTCGTTGCTCTTCAAGCATTAGTTGCAAGTCTTCATTATCTAACGACAACTCCTTAATAGTGTTAGTAAGTTCTAGAATCTTCTTTTCATTTTCATCTGCACTTGCACCCACATTTTGTACTGTTTCAATTTTGGCATGAACTGGACTATCAAAACTTTCATTTCCCCATTCAAATTGTTGGAGCTTTTCGATCAATTCTTTATTTTGACGTTGGCATGATAATATTTCAACTTCTTGTTTATCTCTTAATTCGATTAATCTGTCACCGTTAATTTGCAGTGTATCAACTTTCTTAAGCAAATTACTTTTTTCATTTTTTTCTTTTTCCAATTCCGCCACAGTTTCTTTAGTTTTCTTCTCTAATTGAACAATTTGTAATTTTAGTTCATCCACGATAGCATCATTTAGACCTCCAAATTCCTTAGATTTTCTAAGATCTGAATTCAATTTATCATTTAAAGATTTAAATTCTTTAAGCTTTTTAATCAGTTTTCCTGATTTAATTTGAGCTTGCTTAATTTCCTCAATGTGTCTTTGGCGTTCGACTTCCAAAACTTGTACCTTCTCTTCCAACGCCTCAACGTGTAACGTCAAATTTTTATTTCTTGAAATATTATCCATTTTTTGTCTATGATTTTCTTCCAATATTACTTCATCCATTCCACATCCCCAACCATCGTCATTCTCGTCAAAAATATCTAAATTAGCACCTAATTGGCTGTTTACATTTATAGGAAGAGTCTGAAACAGTAAAATTATTATTAATTTCACTTTCACTATTTAATACAAAACTTACCTCATCAGATTCGTGGCATAAATAGGCCGATTTGCATTCAAACTTATCTTCTACAGCAGGTTGCAATTTGACATTACCTTGCTTGGAAATTGATTTTGCTTTTACAAACTCAACTTCGTGTAGTTGTTTGAGATCTTCTTGGGTTAAATTTGTATCTTGGACAGGCAAAATTTGTGGCTCTACATTAACAATCGGAAGATTTTCTTCTAATTCGTAACAAAGATAAGCTGTTTTAGGCACACATACATTTTCGGCATCTTCACCCGTCGTCGTTTTTTCAAATTCTATATTGTGAAATTGTTTTAAATCTGTCAATGTCAAATTGGTGTCCTGACTGGAACAAATCTGTGGTTCTACCTGTTTTAGTGCATCTGGATTATAACACAAGTAAGTTGATGTAGGCGTAATAATCTCCTCTTGTTCTGTTGGATTTCTGGTAGAAACAAATTCAACCTCTTTTAACTGACTACAGTCTTTGCTTGTTAATACTGAATCAACTTCTGAACAAATTTGCGATTCCAATGGATTTTGGCGTTCATAAATTAATCTTGAGATTTCATTAGTTAAACTTTGACATTGCAATAAAACGTCATTTTTTTCTTGCTCAATATTATATAGCATAAATTCTAATGTTTTAATTTTCTTTAACAACTCTTTTTTATCATTTTCGGTGAAACCTTTTGAGGGTTTTTCCATACTTAATAATTCTTCATGCTGAGGCTTGATTGGCGTTTCGATACTTGTAGTATTTTCTTGTGGTTGATTGGATACCAAGTCAAAGAAATTGCTAGCGGATGAATCCGGCCAAACAAAATTTGAAAAAGTTGCTTCGTTTTTCCGTTCAGTTTCTTCTTGGAATAATTTTATACCTACGAAAGAAAATATAAAAATATTATTGCTATATTTATTTCAAATTCTGGTGTTTGGAAACAAAATTTTTGACATAGAAATTTGACAAATTTAAATAAATTATATACCTGATCAAAAATAATTAAATTAAAAAATGTATTACCTTCGTTATCTTGTGATTGAACTAAATTATCATCTATAATTTGAAGTGGTTTTAAACTCAAAGTTTCGTTATCTTTAGTAGCTAAAAGTTCTTCAAGGTTCGAAATTTTATTTGTTAGCTCTTCAATATGATTTTGATTAATTTTGTTTTCTTTATTTAATTTTTCATAATCTTCTAATTTACGTTCAAAATCATTTTGTTGTTGTTCTAGTTTAGTCTTATACAATTCAACTTCTTCTTCTAAAATTTGTCTATTGTCACCGTAAACATTGAGTTGTTCACGTAACTGTTCGCACTGAAAGGATAAAGTCTTACGTTCACCATCTAACTTTTCCAGTTCACCTTGTAATTCACCTTCCATCAATTCAATTTCTTCTTGTTTCTTTTCATAATCACTTTTTAAATGAAGGCATCGATCAACTTCGTCATTAAGACGACTACTTAACTGTTCATTTTCCATTTTTAAAGTACTTAGTTCTGTTTGAATATTTGCAACATCAACACTCCTTTCACTAATTTCCCCTAATTTAATCTTCAGTTGATTATTTTCTTCAATCAATACACGGTTGTGTTCAAACAATTCATGATTTTCAAGATTAGTTTCTTTAAGGGTTCTTTGAATTTTATCATCTTGTTCCATAAGAGAGGCAATTCTTTGCTCTAAAAGATCTTCAGTTTGTGAAATTTCTTCAAAACTGCTCGATTTTTCCCGTAGCTGTACATCTAGATTATAATTTTGTTGTTCTAGAAACTGTCGACGGTCTTCGATATTAGACAATCCTTCTTCCAATTTCGCAATTCGATCTTTATATTTATTTAGTTCGAATTCTTGATTTTCAATAAACATTTCCAGTTCTTTTATTTTGACATTTAAAGCATTTGAAGTTATTTCCAAATTGTTATTAGAACTCTGTAGCTGTTCTTGCAAAGTATTTATGACAAGATTTTTTTCATTGATTTCAAAATTGAGCATGTTACATTCGTTAGAATACTGCATTTCCTTCATCGACGTAAAGTTACTCAATTGCAACTCTTGACTTTCAATAGAATTACGAAGTTGTTCATTTTCCGTTGCAAAATATGTTAGTTTTTGGTTACATTCATCAAACTGAATCGTTTGTTGGGCCAATGAATTTTGAACATTTAAATAAGTTTTCTCTAATTCGTTCAATTGTTCTAAAAGTGATGCAATCTTCTCATCTTTTATTTTTAAAGTTTCTTGTAATTGCACTTTCTCACTCACTTCCAATTCATGCTTCTCTTGATTTTCTTTTAGCTTGGCTTCCAGTTCCTGATAGGCGATTGTTTTGCGTTTCAAATTTGCAGCAATTTTTTTCATCTTTTCTAACTGTTCCTTATTTTTGGTTTCCAATTCTTCAAGCCTTAATGATCTGTGAAATAAAAAATTTTTCACAAAAACTGAAAAAATCAAAAAGTAAAAATACTCACGGATTTTTAATGTTGTCCAGCGAATCAGTATTTTGCTCAATTTTTTGTTGAAGAGACAAACACTTTTCTTTTAATTCGTTGCATATTTTATGAAAATTATCTTCTTTGTGTTTCAATTCAAATTGCAAATTTTCTATTTGCTTTTCTCTTTGATCACGAATTTTAATTAATTCGTTAATTTCAATATCTTTTGATTCCAAATCATGTTCCATATCCAGCAATTTTCTGTTTAGTTCACCCAATTGTTGATTCAAAATTGAAATTGTTTCAGAATTTTGTGTCAATTCACTTTCGTAAATTTGAATTTGGTTAATATTTTCAGTTAGTAAACTTTTTAATTCTTGTAATTGATCGGCCATAAGCTCCAGATTATCATTCTTTTCTTTAATTTGATCATTTTCCAAATGGGAAATTGTCTGCTGAAGTTGCTCGACAACACTGTTCAAATCTGCCACTTCTTTTTTACTTTCAAGAAGTTCACACTGTAGCTTATCAATTTTGGTAGCACTACCAATTAGCTCCTCCTTATTATCATTTAAAATTGATCTATAATTTTCAACTTCCTCTAAATTATTTATTAGTTTTTCATCCAACTCTTTAATTCGATTACGCGCTTCTTTTAATTCTGTCTCTATCGAATCTTTCTCGTGAACTTTCTCACCATTTTCTTTTATAATGCTGTTTAACTTTTGATTTTCTTCCAATAACAATTCGTATTGATTTTGCAGTGAAGAAATTTCACTTCTTAATCCATCATTAATTTCAGGCAAATCCTTTTGGGATAGCAACTGTAATTTTAAGTCTCGTATTTCCAATTTTTGAATTTCAATCAAGTCTTTGTATGCTTCTATGTCATGTTTTTCTTTCGATTCAAGATGAACTTCTTTCTCTTCTTGTCCATGCGTTATGCTTTCCCCATCCAAACTTGTTTTTTGGCTTATCATATCCTCCAGTTCCTATAAAAAATAATTATGTTATGTTAAAAAAAAAAAACAAATAAATGTAACTCACATTAACTCTTTTATTTTGTTGTAGCAATTTATTTTCTAACTCTTCTTTCTCATTTTGTAATTGCTCATAAGTTTCAGTTAAAATATCACGATTATTCTCAATTTCATGAATCTTAGAGGTAAGATGATTATTTTCTAAAGTCAATGCTTCCATTTTATCCATGACTTCACGCCTTTCTTCTGTGAATAATTCAATTTTTCTTAGTAAATCTGAAGTCTCTTCGGTTAATTGATTGACACTTTCATTTAATTCCTGATTGTCAGCAAGATTTTCGCTGCTAGTTTTAACACTTTGGTCCATATCTAAACTTTTTTGATAAGCTTCCAACTCTAATTTTTCTTGTTGGGTAAAGCTTTCGACAATTTCGATACTTTCTGCAGATGACACCTTTTCTGCACTCAATTTCTCCAATTTGTCAATAAGATCCATATTCTCCTGCATGTAATTATCCAACTTATTCATGAGTTCCTGCTTTTCTTTAGACATAGACTCTAATTTTTCTAAAAGTTCACACTTCTCTTGCAGCAAAATTTCATTTTCCTGCAAAATGTGTTTCTTTTCAATTTCCAATTGATCTACTTGTTCTTCAAAATGAATCGAAGTGATTTCAGATTCCACTTGGGCACTTTTCAAATTTGATAACTCCTTCGTGGCTTCTAATTCTGAAAAAGATTAAAAATAATTGCAAAACAAATCACGTAATAAATAAAACAGGCAAATAGTTTATCTACCTTTTGCTCTGGGATATGCATAAGAAAAAAAACTCAGTTTAATTTGGTAAAGAGAACATTAACGCAAATGAAAGCTATGCTAAGCCCAAGGATTTCTTTTTTCAGTATTTCAAAAACGCGATGGTTAATCTATGCCAACCGAGTTTTAAGACAAGATTTCACGTGATCGTAGTGGGGACGGTTACCAATAAAAGTCAACATATTAGAAGTAGATGAGCAGCTGTTGGCGAGAAATTAAGTAAAAAGATGTTGTAACTACTTATATCTCTTCAAGTTGAATGTAAGAGTCAGTGGCTATTAATTTAAATCTTTGACACTTTATCCCGTTTGTTGTAGATTCATGTTTTCTTCTACTACTAAATTACAAGGATCATTTTCCGATTAATCAAATTAGGATTGTCTGCTAGTTAAAGCGTTAAAGACATTTGAATTTAAAAAATTAGTGACTGAAATTCTCACATTAGACTGTACAGAAAGTTCAAGTTTTACACGAACAAGTAAAAACCGTGCGACGTCAAGTATGAAATCCCAAGACAGGGACATTTAAACCGAGTTCAAATGCAGTAGGATTAACTTTCGACAAAATAATGTAAAGCAATCAAGTGACAAACAATCAGAACCTACCAAGTTATGAAGCTCTGAACAGGAAAATTACACATTTATTTGTTAATGTAATTAAAAGAAGAAATTATTGAAAACCAGACAAAGATAGGAAGCTAATAAAGTTATAAAAAAAAATAAATAAAAAAATATTAACATTTTTCTGAACAAAAGAAAACCTTGAGCTTATTATTATTAATTATTGTTACTAGCAATAAAGAGGTAATTAAAATAAAACTTACGTTGCTCTAAATCGGCAATTTTTTCATTTTTCACAGATACTTCTTCTGATAATTTAGATATTGATAATTCCAATTGTTCTACAATTAATAAAATTAAAATTTAATTTAAAGAAGACATAAAAAACAAACCTTTGACAGAATCGTCAAATTCACTTTCAGTTTTTGGATTTAATCGTAATATACTTATTTGTTCATTCAAAGCTGTAATTTCTTCATTTAATTTAGAAGTATCAGAATTTTTTAGTTGGTCAATAATTGCATTAAGTTCTTTAATTTTTGCTTTATTCTGTAGTTTCATTTTAATCATATTTTTCTTACTTTCTTCAAATTGCTTTTTAAGCTTTGCCATTTCTTCATTGATAAGTTTAGGTTCTTCTGTACCTTCAGTTTTACTTACTTCAGGTTTATTCTTAAATTCTTCAATGGTAAAGTTTAATTCCGTTATTGTCGCTTCGTATTTATTAATCTTATCTGTAAGTTTCTTCACTTCAATACTGGCATCAACCTCGTCGACACTTTCCTTAGATTTAGATTTCTGCATTTTCTGTCCCTTTCTTCCCCGTTTAGAACTTCTCTGCGGAGAACCTTTAATAGAAGTATCTGTGGATTTGTTTTCAAGTTCTTCGATAATTTTATCCAATTCTTTAATTCGATCTTTTAATCCCGTTATACTCTCATTTTCTTTCTTTAAATCAACAATTTCGATTTCCTGATCTTGACATTTATTTTGAAGCACTAAAATTTCATCTTTCAAACAATTCACTTCTAAACACTTTTTGTCCAATTCGTCAATCGTTTCTTGCTTTTCCCTTTTCATTTCCATTTCTAACGCAACAAAATTCTCTTGCATTTTCCTCATTTGTTCTTTTGTATCATCTAAAGCATCCAAAGTATTTTTACCCTTTTTACTTAAGCTCTCGGTCATAAGAGTTATGGCTTTAGTTCTAGCGTCAATAACAGAGTCCTTTTCTTTAACATTTTCTTGTAAGTCTAAAACGTTGGCTTCAAGTTTTTGAATTTTCAAACTTTGTTCCATCATTCTTTTATCCTTTGCCACAAGCAAACTGATTAGTTCTTCTGTACTCGAGATCGTATTATAATTTTCGACTTTCGTTTCGTTCAACGACAAATTTGGTGGAGTATATATAAGGTGTTGGGAGTCATCAAGTTGAGCTTTTAATTGTATCACCGTATCCTCAATGCCCTTGTGAAACTTTTTACGTTCTGCTAATTTCAATCTAAAATAAAAAGAAACTTCCTGAAGGTAATTCAAACCAATGCAATTTAAACTCACTTATTTTCTTCCATCTGTTGCCTCAAAAACAAAATTTTTTCTTTGGCTGGCGTATCAATGGTTGTAGTTTCGCCTTTGTCAGCATCAGTTCCTTTATTTTTACCAGACATTTTAGCACGAGCACTCATTCTTGTTAATGTATTAGCATATTCTTCCAACTTTTCCTCCGTAACCGTAGTTTGCTCGGTCTTTCGAATCATCTCCTTTAATTGAGCGATGAGAACTTGCTGTTGTTCATATTGATCTTTCAGATCTTTTAATTCTTGATTACTTTGGGAGGGACTCGTTGGATTTTCACTTTCGGTCCCTCCTGGGTCTGACCCCTGACCCCCCCACATTATACTACCTAAAAGATATTAAAATAGTACCAAATTATTTATTATAAAAAATATGGCTAAACTGACCTTATTTTGAAAGCAATTTAAAAAAAATTATTTACTATTTGTTCATTCGTATTGCAAGACTCCACGTATAAACGTCACTGTCATTTAGACACGTCATTGCCAACATAAGAGCAGTAATTTACAAAATATCATGACAAAATATATTGAAAAATATTCGGCAGCCCTAAATAATTAATTGGAGTACACAGTTTAAGGACTTTCTTTTTTAGGAATTCGAATTTTCTATTTAAATTGGTAATTCTAAGAAGTTTGTTAATGCATTCTTAAAAATTAATGATAATGATAGTAAACAAACCATAAGCGTAAGTAAAAAGGGTTAGGTTTTACTTGAAAAAAAAGTTGTGTTTACTGTCAGTTGACTATTGTGTTTATTATTAATTTTGGTAAGTCGATAAAAGTATTTCTCAAAATTAGATTGGGGTATTATCAAGATATTCAAAACATATGTATATTCTTCTCCTTGTCGTTTCTAATGTACGTCTTTGATTTGTGTTTTTAAATTTGATTTAACCTTAAAAATGTTTATGTTCCCACATTGCACAACTTTTAAATCAATTATTGCTTATCAGAGTGATGTACAAGTGTGATAATATCTAGTAACTTTAGTAGATGTAAATTTATCTCTATCGTTATCTAATAGAAGTTGAACTATATTTTTAATTATTTATAAGGGTTTTTATTTAAAAAAAAGACAATCATGTCTCAAGAAGAAACTACCGCCGAAACTTCGCATTTTAAGGATGGTGCTATCGATTTAATTGCCGGATCTTTAGGTATTATTGTAATTTTTAATGTAGAAAAATTAATAATAAATTTAATAATATTATGTAGGTGGTGTATCGTTGGTTTACGTTGGGCAACCTTTAGATACAATAAAAGTAAAAATGCAAACTTATCCAACTTTATATACAGGAATGGTAAATTGTTTTAAAGAAACTTTACTAACTGATGGGGTTGTGAAAGGTTTGTATGCAGGAACGGCACCTGCTTTGGTTTCGAATGTGACAGAAAATGCTGTCCTGTTTTTGTGTTACGGTTTTTGCCAAAAATTTATGCAAAAAGTAACAAACACTGACAAAGTTGAAAATTTGAGTACTCTAAGTAATGCTTCTGCAGGATTTTTGGGTTCCTTTTTTTCTTCGATTGCTATTTGCCCAACAGAATTAGTTAAATGTAAATTACAAGCTATGCATGAAAAAAATAAGCAAGATATGGCATTAGGAAAAAAAGTCACTAGAGTAGGCCCTTCCAAATTAGTGGCTCAAATTTTTAAAGAAGAAGGTTTTCGTGGGTTTTTTAGAGGTTTATTTCCCACTTTGGTACGAGAAATGCCAGGTTACTTTTTCTTTTTTGGCGGCTACGAAGGTAAAAACATTGTTTTTCTTAAATCATTTTAAATCATTAGAAATGTACATTTTAGGAACGCGCGAGTTTCTTAGAAATGAGAACGAAACAAAGGAAGAAATAGGTTTGCTTAAAACTATGTTTGCAGGAGCAATTGGTGGTATGGTGTTTTGGACTACAACTTATCCGGTAGATTTAGCTAAATCTCGAATTCAAGTGAACAATTCGAATGAACCATTGCATAAAGTGCTAAAACATATTGCTAAAACTGAAGGTTTTAAGACGTTGTACAGTGGTCTAACACCCACTTTAGTTAGAACAATTCCAGCTACTGCCGCTTTATTTGTTACTTACGAGTACAGTAAAAAGTTTATGAATTCGTTATGACTTGAGCAGTAATTATTTTTAAATTGTTGAATATTAAAGTATCAAAATTTATATTTCCATAGTGTTTATAATCTTGTTACATTCCGTTGGTGATTATTTATACTTTCTTTTTTTAATTGTTTTTATAAAAATTATAGAAAGATTTCAAAATAAAAATAAGGTTAATTTAAAGACGTATTTTTATATTAACCTCTTAACACTCAATTTAATTTAAAATTTTTATTGTCGAATAAATTTCGAACTTTCATTGTAGGTCAATTATGTAAGATTAATATTTTAAAATGTAATATTTTTTTCATAACTGTTTAAATAATTAAACTTATTTACATTTTTCTGTTTAGTGGGTGATGGTTGCAACTTGTAATGAGCATTTGAGTAAAATTAACACTACTAGTATATTATACTGGTGTAAAGGATGTTATTAATTGTAAGCGACAGTAAAATTTGCGATCGATTACGATCGAAACGAATTTGAAAACAAATATGATAGGAATAGATAAAAATTAAAATGTTGCTTAAATTAGAAAGTACTTAATTCCTCAGTAGTTGGGCTTCCTTGTTACAATAGATATCAACCTAATATAATATAAACGAGTGGTGTGTAGGGGTCAATGTTAAAGATAAACTGCGTGATTGTTGTATTATGCTAATGAAACTGCATTTATCCTAATTGCATTCAAGGTGAAATTAAGTAAGAATAAAATTCATTTTGATTAAGGAGATAATTTATTGAAAGTTATGATATCAAATCATAAAAGTTAATAATATTAACTTTAATTAAAACTGGACTAGCGTTAAAAGATATTTTGGACAGGTTTTGATACAACAATGTATGTTGTAAACTTTTAATCATAGATTAAATTTTAAATCACTTTTATGAAGTCAGGCATAAGTCAGCATTGTAGATCAGTACTACATAGATAGCCATGTACTTTTCCGTGTAATGACTAAAGCAAGTACTTCTATATATCAGCCCTTAGCGGATAATAGCTATTTATGTAGCTATGTAAAATGATAAAAATATGTCTTCCAATTGCTAGTGCAGTATTTTGAAAATCAAAAATAGCAAAGTAGGAAATTACGATAGGTATACAATATTACATTGTTATTGTAGGTAAATATTGCAAATTTAGGAATTTTAACTGTTATTTGAGATGTTTTAGTATGTTGTGTAGAAATTTTATTTAGGGAACTCTTAAGGATACTATATTTATTAGTGATGGGACTATCGAATTATTCGATAGTTAGGTTTCAATCGAACTATTGATAGTTTTTTTAAAACTATTCGAATAACTTTTTAGTTACTAAAAATTATTTGAATAAATTTTTAGTTATTAAAAATATTCGAATAAACTTTTGTTCAGTTCTTTGGACCGGTCACCCGGTATAATATTTAATTGTTTATTATCGGATAATTATTTATTGTACATATTATCGGAGTAAAAACCGTAAAGGTTAGTAAACACCTAAAAAAATATTTTATATTTTTTATTCGATACTTTTTTTCGATTTACTGTAATTACTGTATTAATAATTAATTTAATTAATTGTAGTGCTGTATTCCGCTGGCTAATTTTTAGCAACTTATCTAGTCAGGTCTGGGTAATGAATATGTCTGGGTGGTTCCCCGGTTTGTGAACAAAATTTTAATAGAATGCTTGTAAACTGCACACTAACTCCATTTTCATTGGGAGAAAACAATATTAAGAAACATAATCAATAACATAAACCTTTTTAATAAATTAATTTTTTAACTTGTGATAACATAAACCGAATTTTTGATTATAATAAATAATGTTTTTTCACGTATGGTCATATTCGTTCGGCCCGTTCTTTGCTAAAGTGATAATAATACCCGATTGATAACATTAACCGTGATTCTAATAAGCGGCGTCCACTGTAGTAACTAACTATCGATAGTCAACAAATTTTGATAGTGCACATCACTAATATTTATTTACAATTTATAACAGGGCAGGACTAAACTTTTTTAGAAGGAAATAATTAAGGGGGCTTTTGAAAATTGTGAAATATTGAAAAAATAATAAAATGCAAAGCATTACTTTGCTTAAATTTTATTCATGCATTCAAAATTAAGAAGGCAAAAATTGAAGTAATAAATACCTTTATAAATAATATATATTACTTATTGTTATGAAGATGAAAAAATGTAGTAAAGCTTAAAATTTAATGTTGCTGTAGGAACGTCTTGATCGAGCATTATTAATATTTTTATACCCAAGAAAAACAATTTTTATGAATTAAAAATAATTAATATTGCTACATTGATGATGTCAACCTTATGTTTTGCTCAAGTTTTTATCTTAATGTTGTAACTAATAGATAATGTAAAAGTTGTGGTCTTGTATTATAAGAACTATGCATTTCCAAATTTTAGTTTATCTTGGCAGCACAATTTTTCTCATTAATAGTGGATGGCGAGCATTCGAAAAATGTTTTTAACATATATAAAGTTATAAAGTTTTGTTCTACTAAAGTGTTGATTTAGTTGTTATTGTCAATTGAAATGTAAAATCAGTTAAAACTGGTTTTAAAATTAGTTTGCTATTATTTATTTTAAAATTAATCAAATCAACGAAATTTTGCTAAGAAATGCCTAGATCTTATATTATTTTTCTTAAAATAAAATAGTAAAAATAACATATTTTCTTTTACTTCTTCTCCTTGGTCTTCAGAAAAAGGGAACAACAATTTAGATAAAAGGGCATTTACGAGACAAGTCTTCTATTTTCGAGTAGGGAGGTTTGCAGTTTTATTGCACTTGTATTAGTATGTATTACTTAAACTCTTTGCTTAAATTTTAATACGACTTTAAATTTCTTTATGAAATCGCCCCTACCTTTTACATACTTCTAAAAAATTTATTGAAAAAAAAAATTTCTGTTACGTTTTGCTTTTCTTTTCTAATTTAATAATTCATTAATAAATTATTATTATGTTTAGACATTTCAATAAACTTGACCGATAGGTCAGTCAGGCCTGAGTTTCGATATTAGGAATCATTTTACATTTACTCTGCCATCATTTCCACCTCTCCCAAATTTAAAACTTACAATAAAAATTAATATTAAATATTAAATAAACGTTAAATTATGAACTATTTATTGTTTGAGATTTCGGGAGATGTATCGCCTTCGTTGGAATAATAATAAACATCTCGCCGAAAACTCAAACAATAAATAATTCATAATTTAACGTTTATTTTACTCGTTCTTTTTGAACGAGAGCACGATCGGCTTTGCATCATACATAGACATCATTTGAATTATAAAATGCTATTAAAAAAAACTTGTCCTGCATGAGGTTCGATCTCGCGATCATCAAATGATGCAATTATGTTTCATGTACATAACGCACTAACCTATTGAGAGTTAATGTAATAACATAGTTTTACATAAACATAATTCAATTCAATTCATAAAAGTATGCAATTTTTTATCAATGTTTTCTTATGACGTTATCACGTAAAATTATCGTCCGTAAACCGCGAGTGCCACGTGTTTTTAATTTTAATTAATTTAATATAATTTATCACAAGTTAATAATTAATATATTTAAAAATTAATAATAATATATCTAAAAAGACAACATTTTACAATTTAATTAAGTCAGGATATACTTAATAAAAGAAAAATTAAAAAAAGCGATATTATTTATTTAAATTAAATTTAGCGATATTTTATGTGCAAAAAGAAAACCATAAATTACATTAATAAATAACCCACCATTCATTTATCTTATTTATTTTCTAAATTTTATTTTACTACACTGAAACTAGCACTTAAATTAATGTATTTAGTTTTTTTTGTAAATTTCAAATTGCAAAAACTGTGCACCTAACCAAGATTCATCCTTGTTTAAATTTTTTTTATCTCCGATTGAAAAGACTTGTTTAGCTAACGACCCATTTTGGTTATTTCATCCAATTTCGATGTTCTCGGATGGTAAAATTTTTTTGTGCAACTATAAGATCTGCTTTATCTAAATTTTTACAATGCCAAAAAGTTGAATTTAAAAAGCATGATAAAAATGAGAAATTACAAATTAATTTAGAATAATACTTCACGTATAGAAAAAATAAATTTAATAAAAAAAATTTAAATAAATAATTGGTAAATAATTTTCAATTTATAAAAAATATTGAAAACCAGCTTTAACTTTTATTTCGATTTGTTGAACGCTAGGATTACATTACATTAGTCGGGGAGCTGGAAATAAAAATATTTAATGTAATATAATGCGCAATATACTTGAAATTTAATTTATTTTAAAAATTAATGTTGCATATTGGTATCTATCTCAACCTTGGACGCCATTTCGGCTTGAAAACACGAAATTATCAAAGTATGTCACTTTTTGCGAAATCTCACAGGGTTAAAATTTTTATGATTAGTGCAATTTTATAATCTCTCGTGACTAAAATTTTGCAATTACACTCGAAATAATTTTTATAAATGTTATCTTTTATTCCTTATGAAAATATCCTTAAGATTGCCTGCCCATGAACTCGGATCTGATTCGTAAGTAATGAGACATTGGTAAAACGGTAAAACCTTTGAAATTACCTTGTAAATATTCACAAAAAATAAAATGAGATAGCACAGTGATTTGCATTTATGAATATTTGGTATTTTAAATTACAACTTTATCAGTAATGTTCGGGTTCAAAAACTACATTAGAAGGTTTTATAATTTAATGATTTTGTATAAATTTGATCTCATCATAATTTTTTTGAAATAAATTAATTTTATCCCGCATTTAAATATCGATTTTTTTTTAATTAGATTTCTAAAAATATAATTAATATAATAATAATGTCGCTTGAAATTTTTTAAAATTTCTAATTTTAATTAAAAATGTTTTTGTGCTTTTTTTATATTTTATCGTTGGAAGCCGGTGTTTTAACGTCATTGTCCGATTAACTAGCTATTTATTTTTAAATGCGCAACTATTTATTTTTCAATTTTTATGAAGCGAGATTCGATATCAAAAAGAGAGGTGTTTTTGTCAGAGAAAATATACCGACAATATTGGTCCCATTCATCCAATTTTTGGCAAGAAGTTGATAATTTCATGCGTTGTTCGAGTGAAACAGTGAAATTTATAATATCAGCTACAGACTATCTGACAGATGCGGTAGGGCGACAGAGAGAACAATTTTGTTTAGCGTATTCCATTGGCCAAAAGTATATTAAAATATTCTGGTCTCTGTCCGTTCGATCATTTTTGCAAATTCATACTTAATTACCGATAATGATAGAAAAATCGACACACACTTGACCAATTAAGTACAATTTTTATTAGGAATTGACCTTATACGTACATGTATTTTATAATCTAAAATAAATAATAATAATAAATTAATTAATACTTAAATAATATTCTTTAAATTGTAATACAATAGATTCATAATACTGATTTTTTAATATAAAAAAAATTCATAATTTATTTTATGTAGTTGTCGTTTTCGTAATCGTTCAAGTTCTCCAATCTTGGAAACATAATTTGCAAGGGGCTTTTTTCGTTTCCTCCCTGTAACAAAGAATAAATTTTTATTTTATAATTCTAATTTTTTGGAAAAAGTTAATATATTTTTAAGATTTTTTTTTCTTTTATGCTTAAGAAAAATTTTATTTATTTTTTTTAGTTTACAAAAATTTATTATATTATTTATCTTTGTTGAAAATTTTTGTTTTCACTTTCAGAAACTTGTTTATTAATTTTTGCAAGTATGTTTGTTGAATTTTTAATATTGCATCATTTACTTGTTGCTCATTTCAGTAGGTGCTAAAATCTTACGCTTACCTAGATCACGGCTAGGTGATGACGATTTTTAAATGGATCACCTACTTATACGTAGACAGTCTACCCACCACTACAGTTTGAATGCACGATTTAATTTTTAGGTGATGCAAGTGTAATGTGTAAAAGCAAATCACAATAACTTTACATAAAAATAACCATAATAAAATTATTTTTGGAGTCGCTATTTTACATAATAATCATTTTTCTCCGGAAGATTTCATCGAAATCTTGTAAGTGATAATAAAAAACTCATTGTTTTTGTAATCAACGCATTTGCGTAAGTTTGGAAAATGTATTTAATTTGCATATTTCGTGGATAAAATTTATTGTTTGGAACCTACCTTTTCCGATATTTCGCCCCATACCAGAGGCATACCACGAGGATCCATAATTCTAGATGGTTCACTAAAATTTAAAATTAAAAAAAATGTAATTGGGAAATGCTATTAAAAACCTTTTTTCTATTGTTTCCATTTCCAATTGTGAAATTGCTCGTTTTGCGGCCACCCCTCGACACACAGGAGCGTAGACATATTTTCTAAAATTTCAATAATATGTAAGCAATAATGTTTATTTTATTTTTTAAACTAAATTGACTCACCTACAATTTATTTTTTTAGTTTGTATACTTTCGGAGACAAAGAAAAACAACGCAAATAATGTGAAAAATAATCGTAACTTGCATGTGTACTTCATAATACTCTAAAACAAAATTTCGAAATAAGTCATAGAACCGCTGTTGAAAAAAATTGTTAATTAAAAACAAATTTTGCGATAAGACGAATAATTTATTATCGATAAAGAAATCGAGTAAAAAATTATAATTTGAAACAGGAGTGGACTTACAGTAATATTTATTATGAATGATCATAGTGGAAAACTTTCGAATGTTTGAATTATTCCAAACCTGTTACTACATCATACCTAACTAAATTTATTGATAAGATGTTATTTAAAGCTGATTGCATCAGAAATTGTGTTAATGTTTCTAATTGTTACACTTTTACCTACTTAAGAATGGACAAAATATTAGTGTCAAAATTAAAATAATAAAATAATAAAAATGATTAATACGTACATATTTGTTCTATAAAAAGGTTGCAAGTTCTATAGAAGTAACACTCGAAAAAACTTTTATTTTAGTTCAAAGTGTTAAACATAAATTTTCTTAATAAACTGAGCAATTCTAAAAGTTTCGCTCCTTTTAATGAAACTGCAAGTCCTGCGCAACCAATGGACGTACGTTGTTTGAGGGTTGTCCCAGATTAAAGTGTAGTGAGTCCACTACTAATTCTATATTGATAATTTAATAATTTATTAATTAGATTATTTCCAAACGGGTTATCTCTTTTATGTCCGCATCTTTCACATTCATTACTATTATTATTTCTAGACTGTTGGTTGCCAAACTTGATAAACTTTGCATCAGGTTTATATTAATGATTCGTCTCTAAATTATCAATAAACAAAATTAATGCTGAGTCAATTTTATTTATTTAGCAAATGTTCGTGTAGTAATATCTACCTACCTACTACAAAAATTTTAAAAATCCCACTTCCTGGATTCTGGAATTCAATTTTGTTAAATTGAATTTGTATTTATTTAGCATTCAAAAAGAGCAGCTAAAATATAGCAGAGCAATATGTTGCATCGAAAATAGAATAATTATATTTTCTCTATAAAATATATTTTATTAACTTGAAAATGTATTTAAGAAAAAATCTGATTTTTAATTTAATTTATGAATAAATTCATTTCATTTTTGAACAAATTAAGTAGTTAGCTTATTAACTAAATAATTGTTGGTTGTTTCTTTCGAAAATCTTTAATTGGCCGTCTTTGAAAAATTCAAATTGGCTATTTCAATATGGGGCCTAAAGTTGTGTTCAAGACATTTGTTTACTAAACGCTTAAAAAATCATTAAAAAAAGTATTGGATTCAGATAATTTCGTAGGAAGTAAATTTCTTACAGAAACGTTATTGATTCTCTAAACTTTAAAACAAACACAATTATGAAATCCCGGTTGTTTTTGTAGTTAATTTAATTTTTTTCAAAATTTTATCACATACTTCCGGTTTTTTGTTCTTCTATTCTTCCATTTGTAGTTCCAATAATGTCTCAGATCAACGAGTAAAGGTTGAGTTCTGGACCAATCAGCGACGGCGCCAACATTTTTTAAATGGGTGGGCACAAAGTAAACCCAATATATTGTTGTGGGATTTTGTAAATATTACCTATCCTTCACAATTTTTTATTTTCCCAGCTAGCTTTTTCAGTGGAGAACAAGAAAAACTCATACAGTAGTCGGTTCCCGTGTATTTCTTTGTTTGCCCTTCTTTTAAAATGATAACTAAAATAATTTCGTCTTCAAATCCAAACAAATAATTTCTCCAATAATAATTCTTCCTCAATAATAATTAATAAATCGTAAATCCAATGTAAAAATTTTAATTTTATTGTGAAGCTTTAAATGGGTTCGCACTTTCGACCTTATGCCTATCCAAAACGTCGGCTTATCTATCATGTGGCCACACGCTCGTACAAATGCAAATGTAACTTTCAATTCTTCCAATTTTATAATTTCTATTTTTAAATCAAAACTAATAATTTTAACCGCTCTCTCCAAATGAACCAAATCAATCAAATGTACTACCGTTCGGTAGCCGCTCATAAGATTATCCAAATTATCCAAAATATCAAAACAATCATCCAAAAAGGCGCAATAATGCATTCGCATAAAATCACTTTATTTAAATCAAAATAATTACTCACAATTTCAAATAATATCAAAAAACTCAACGTATCAAAAATCAAATTCAGCGGGCCTGCAAAATCACGCACCCGCTGTCGGCCATAGTTGGCACAAGAAGCCACGAATTTCGTGTCATAGATCCCCACCTAGCAAATCTTACAATCTTACAACTTAATTATCAAAGCTAAAATTTCACCAAAATGCACAGGGTGAGTCGCAATCATTTTGAAACACCACAATATTTATTTAAGGTGGGTACACAAAATTTATAAAGAAACTAAAAAATTGCAGTATTGAAATAAACACCTAAAATTTAAAACGTATATTCTAAAAAAACAAAAAAAGGATTATAATAATATTAACAATATACTTACAAAAAATTGTAATTAATTCTCGGGTGACTGTACAAAGTTCATTTTAAAAGTAATTCTTTGATAATTACATCGAAATCTAAATTTCTGGTAATTTTTTTTTTCAATATTTAAAATGGCTAAATTGCTTAGCCTATTATTTCCCATATTCGATTTCTTAAATAATTTTTTAATCTCTTCAAATAGGAAAATGTTCGCTCGCAAGCAGCACTTGATACAGGTACTGTAATACTAATTACACACAATTTGTAAATTTCGGTAAAAGCTAATCTATATTTAGTATTTACTTAACATATCCGATAATTGAAGAATATTGACAATTTTTATGTTTTGCTCTTTTTCAAAATTTTTTATCATATATGGTAAAATTTTTAATTCGGCTTGTAATAGTTCTGTGTCAAACTTGTAGTGATTTGCAAGTGCCATAATATTTTGTTGTGCAAGAAAGGTATTTGATAACGGATTCAGGCAACTCAACCCTGCAAAAAAAAAAAAATTCAAAATGTGTATTTTCAAGAATTTTATTATTATTAATTTATTATCTTTACCCAAAGGATTTAAAACGGTCATAAAACATTTGTTGTAAAGTGCATCTTTATTACTTTTAAAAATTCAAAATATTGTAATTATACAATATGTAATTTTTAAGCTTTCATTGATAAAATTGGGAACCAGTAAGTGTTCATACTTCCGTGAGCGGTGTTCATTGAAGTTTTAAACTGCATTGAGTTTTTAAAATAAAAATTACCAATTTCTTGACATGCGGTAGCATTTTAAATACTGCTTTAGTAAATAGGGATGACATTTTATTGGGTGTTTATTACCGTAAACACTTTCATTTACGACTATATATTTTAAAATTTTCAAAATTGTTATGCCAACTGCATTATACATGTGCATTATAATTGTGCTAAAATTTTAAGTTTTAAACTATTTTAGTAATATTGTTTATAAGTAGGGCTGGGATTATATGCAAATGCATATTTTCACTTATTGATATGAGAACCTCTATTTTTGGTTATCTTTGCGAAACACATAAATTAGACAAATTTGAGCCAAAATTTTTTTTGCATATTTTGCATATTCTTCACGATTGGTTCATATTGTGATGCCCCGTTTTTTTATGTAAAACTTATAAAATTTTGCTTACTAATTAATTTATCTAAGTAACTGGTCATCCATTTTTTTGTGTAGCAATCGACTCTTCAATGTTTTAAATTTGTAAAATTGTAAATTTTATGCTCACTTTTGTTTGCGGATACGTTGTTGTATTGCTGGAGTCCACCTGAGCTCCCAGCTGGTCTCAAATTCGTTGCTATGCAGTTCTTTTGCATCGGCTAAACTTTTCACAAATATTGGTTTTCTTAACACTTGCACTTTAATAATTAAATTAAAAAAAAAAACAAAACTCAACTTAACTTAATTTATTTGTTACAAACAATTACAGCCTTACTTATAAACGTTGTGTAAATTTTAAACAAAGCTTATACAAGGTTGTATAAGAAAACATTACTAATAAACCGTGTATAACGCCTACTCTGTATAAGCTTGTGATAACTATTTATAGGTATACTAATAAACCGTATATAACGCTTGTATACATCTTGCATAAGGAAATGTTACTAATAAACCGTGTATAGCGTATGACGTTTCCAAGGTTATCAAGCAAATCTTACACAAAGCTTATACAAGCTAGAACCCTTGTTTAACGAGTGTGTAACGTTCAGAAACGTACGTGTCTACCGTTTTTGCGTATCTTTTGGTATCTTTTGGAGGGTAGTACGCATGACAGCCGAATATTTAGAAAGAACTTGATTAAGCAAAGATATGAAAGAAGCGAATTTAATGAATGTCTGCTAGGAGATTCGGGTTATGCTGGAACTTTTTTTTATTTACTCTTCTGTTGAATCCGTCAACTAAGAAAGAAGAAAGATACAACAGAGCACACGAGCAAACTAGAAATATTGTGGAAAATATGCTTTGGAATCAACGATTTAGGTGCCTATTGCACGGTTTTTTTAACAAATTTAGAATATACCAAAACTTCCATTGTGGCTTTGGCTGTGCTACACAATCGTATACAGTAATTTGATCCCCAGTAATTTGGTCTCCGGTAATGTGATCCCCTGGTAATTTTATCCCCGGTAACTGTAAACCTTTAAAACATTAAAGGTAAATCCACGCGAAGACATGGATCTGTCAATAGGTTAGTGTTAGTTTTTGTTAAGTATTTATTTAGCAAAACTGTACAGTTACCGAAAACCAATTTACCAGGGGGTCAAATTATCGGATGTGAAATTACCGGGGGCAAAATTACCGAAGGTCAAATTACCAGAGAATCAAATACCCGAAAACCAAATTACCAGAGTTTAAATTACCTCGAGGATCAAATTACCGGGGACTAAATTACCAGAAACCAAATCACCTAGTGCCCTACACAATAGAGCAATACAAATGGAAGAATAATTTGTTGTGTATGAGAAGAATTTGTCTATGCCACCTGAAGACAACTTGCCACATCAGAAGACTTACTACAGGATTATATGCGTAATAGTGACAATTGTATACAAGAAAAAGCCGTTAGAGTTGCTTGTATTAACGATTTCTTTTAAAAAATAAACTAACTTTAAATAACTTATTATAGCTTATCATATTTATTGTTCTATAACAAATAAAAATTAAAAACAAGCGTCACTTGAATGTTACAAAAATAAATAAATGTTTTCTTTAGATGTTTTACTTAGGTACCTCGAAAAGTGGTAATTTTCGTTTTCAAACCTCTTTTTTCTTCTTAGAATATGACAGTAGAATATGAATATGACTTTAGATTATGACAGTTGTACAAAAAGTCACACTTACATACGAAAAATTTTAATTCGAGTGTTTAACACACTTATAACTTATACAGCGCGTATACAACGCCTACACAACGTTTATTAGTAGGAAAGTTACACATCCCTTATACATACCTTATACAGTGTATAACTAAACAATTGTTCAACGCGTGTATAACGAATTTTTATTAGTAAGACTGTTATAATTTTAATTATGGCGGGATGGTGTTTTTCATCCGCTGGGCACGACGGCCTTTGCCTCATTTTTCTTGCATCGACCCGCTCGCCGTTCTCCCTCTAGTCTTCTCCCACCTTTTATTTACAAAAATTTTACAAGCTTTGTATAGTGTGTTTTAATAAATAATGAAACAAACTCAAACTTTAAAATAATCCACAAAATAATAAAATTAATGTTTTTATGCATTTCGAAACACGACAATATATTAGTGAAATTAGCATATTTGTGCATATATTTATTGCAACTCATAAAATTACTATACACAAATGCATGAAAATTACCGAAGTAAATAAATAAAATGTATCGTATTTACAAACTACCTTAGTTGTAGCGCGAATCTGACTCAATGTCTTTGACCATAAGTGGAAATTATTTTACGTAATTTCATTATTCTTAGGTAGTTACTTACAGGTTGAACCTTGTTAAATAAGACAGTGAGTGAAAAAGTTGTTGAAAAATGCCTAAAGAAAGTTCGAATATTACTTTTTGGATAAACTGACTGCGGATAACAGAAATAACGAGTTTTGTAGAGTTTGCAGTAAAACTGTTAGTACATTTTTATTTAAGACCTTTGATCTGAAGGTAAAATTTTAATTGTAACTTATTGCTTTTCGATTACCTGCTGAAAAAATATTAATTAAAGCAACACGTAGCAACAAGTTTGCATAACTGCAAAATATTTAAATCATCATCTAAATCTCAAATCACTTTAAGAGAATCGTTTGCATCAAAAAAGTGCAAAATATTAGATTTTTATTGCATATTTTGAACTTGAATTGTGAATTTTGCACTGCATATTTTGTATTTTAACATGCATATTTTTATGAAAATTCGAGCATAAATATGCGCATATTTTCAATTTTTTTATGCATATAATTCCCAGCCTTATTTATAAGTGTCCATACTTCCGTGAGCGGCAGTGTAAGTATGAAAATTTAAAAGGGTAGCATCATTTTCAGGCTTATTTTTAATTATTTAATTTCCTACAATTTGGGTGGACACTTCAGTCAGCAGGTAGGCACGTACCCACCCTGGCCCACCCCTGGCGCCGTCGTTGGCACCAATCAGTATTGTGCATTGTTGGCGTTGCGTCACGTCGGTATTCTACACAAAGCATTACTTTTTAACCGACTTCAAAAAAGGAGGAAGTTATCAATTCGGTTGTATTTTTTTTAAAATTGTTTTTTATGTTTGTTACCTCAGAACTCCGTCATTTATAAACCGATTTTTAAAACCTGTACCTGTTTTATTACCTGTACCTGCCCGGTGGGTCAGAACCTTTTCTTAAGTACCCCACTTTTATTAATCTTTTAAGTAGTACGTTAAGTATAAGGTAAATAGTAAATACATTTATATCAACTATGACCGGATTTTCAAAATTCTTTTGCGTTTAGTATAGGTCTACCCATACTCGCTTTTGATAAATAGTTACGGACCGCAACTTGCACTAAAAAGGATGAAAAAAAAAATAAAATAAAACCGACTTAAAAAAAAAACTACTGTGAAAAAAATGCGCTAAAAAGTAAAAAATAAGTACGTTATTTAGTTACTTCAACTAGCTGGCATAGGCGGTTAATTATTTGTAATCTTTGCAGTCGGTGCCGGCCAAGCTTTTAAGAAATTTAGTTTTAATAATTTAGCCAGTTTGACTGGCACTGACTCCAAAGATTACAATAATTAACCACCTATGCCAGCTAGTTGAAGTAACTAAATAACGTAATTATTTTTTACTTTTTAGTGCATTTTTTTCACAGTAGTTTTTTTTGAAGTCGGTTTTTTTTTTTAATTTTCATTCTGAGAAAGTTTTATTAGTACATACAGTGGGTTTGTAATGTTTGGAACAAATTCGATAAAGAATTTTTTTATTGTGTTATGTTTTTGAGCAGTGACTGCTCGTAAATCATGGTAAATTTTTTAAATGGCAACCTTTATTTTTCTTTACAGATATAAGTAAAGCACAATTTTCTGAGCACGAAGATCTAAAAGCATTAAGGCTTTGAAGCGAAAAGTTTTCGCTTCAGGTCATTCCAGTTTTACATTTTCATACTCAGAAAATTGTGCTCTATCCAAATCCGTAAAGAAAAATAAGAGTTATCATTAGAAACATTTACTATGACGTTACAGTTCAAAAACAAAACACAATAAAAGCTGTCAATAGCAGAAAAAAGTGAAATTTAGTAAAATGAGGTTGACGTATCCGATGCTTTTCTGAGAAAATTCTCAAAATTTATAACGAAAGAAAATTTAAAAACAAGCTTCGGAAAAAAAGAATTATTTTTTTCAAAAATACCCTCTTTCCTCGCCACTATATTTTCTTACAATTTGAACGATATTTAAATGTATTCTCTCGGATATTTATACAAATTTTTCTCGAAAATTTATTTATTATTTTCATTTATTATTAATTAAATTATTTATTAAAATTTATTTATTATTTTCATTTATTATACTCACGCATTTTAAACAAAAATTGGGAAAGTGGAGTAATAAAAATAATATCAGAATTACTTTATTAATTTTATTTATTTATACTTATTAATTTTCATTACAGAATATCTTTAAAACATTTAAAATGAAGTTTAGTTAGACACGAAAAAGTGAATTTCACAGGAGTAGTCCTAGGACCGACTCTGTGGAAATTCTTTCGTGTAAGTCATGTTCAGACTTACAAACATTTTTTTCTATTGCAAGCGCTAAAAGTCTTGAGCTACTGTGGCAAAAATCTTTAACTTGATACAAAAATATTGAAGTGCTATGTGCTTACATCATTTAATAGGAGTTAAATACTGAGATGGTCGTTAACGTAATATGTTAGGCGAATAAACTGCTGACACTAAGATACTCAGTTCAAATTCGGAAAGAGTCTAAGCTTTCTTATAATCGTCTCCGTGCTTTGGAGGGCATGTAAAGCTCCCCCGAGTTGATGATAGTCCACTATCAAGTATTACAAAACAGGCTTACACGCACTCCCTGATCTGGCTTGAGCAGCTGTGGGGTCTAAATACTGAGATCTTTCTCGACAGAGAAAGAGTCTATATGATGCTGAAATACTGTGAGCTTGTAAAGAATGGAACAAACAAATACAATTGATAAAATAAATTCGTAGTGACACTTTTGGTGCGGAGTTTATTGTAAATTAAAACGAAATAAAATTTAATACTTTCAATATCTGTTAACAAATACTCACGCCAAATAAGTTTATTAAATAATCCAACGACAGCGTTTTGAAGAGATTCTTTGATAAAGGAGTGGTTTATTCCTCCGAAACTCTGTCGTTTTATTTTTACTTTTTACTAAACTTTACAAGCTCACTGTATTTAACTGTTGTAAACGCTGTAAGTACAAACTTAAATATTTTTGTATCAAGTTCAAGATTATTGGCACAGTAACCCAGGATTCTTGGCATAGAAAAGATATTGTAAGTCTAAACATTAGCTATTAAGCTTGAATGATCCTCAAGCATTATTAAACATCAGGGAACTGCCAGTTAATCGAGGTCCACGAATTAAACTTTTTTCAATGCACTATTGGAAAGAGGACAATTTTCTGAGCACATTAAAAAACAAATTATTGCCGATTATCCATTAGTTTTCAAAAAAACGGTATTTTAAAATTTGCAATTGAAAGGATTGCACTGAACGCACCATAGGATTCTCCCGTGCGATCTAATGGTAATCGAATCGGTTATGCTACCGGGTCTGCATACAATTACAAATACGTTAACTTTTAAACTTTAATAGTCGTAATTTCAATTGCGTTTGCAGCCAATTTGGTATTAATGTATGTAAATACATTAGTATTCATAAATTATTTCAGATTCGGAAATTAAAAAAAAAACGCAGAACTTGTTTTTAGGGTAAATCCGTGATTTGCCGTGGTTGCTCTTGTCAAAACGGTGCGGAGCGGGGCCTGTTAGGCTCCTGCGTAGCTTAACCAATTAAAAAAATCTCCCGAGAATGATAGAACTCGAAAATAACAGATCTACGAAGACATAGAACTCGTCTGTGTCGATCGCATCTGACAGCAAACACTAAGAGTAGTTCAAAGCACACGGACTGTCAATATAATACCATATAACGTACTACACGATTAAAACTCTATCTAAAATGTATGTAAAATTTTGATTTTTAAATTTCGTTTTTTCAACTAATGGATAATCTGCACCAATATTTTTTTTATACTTAGAATTACAATTTTCGTTCAAAAATCTTTCAACCATCGGCGTCATATTTTTGACAGTAATATAGGCGTAATTTTACTTTTTTTACTAAAGATTCTTTTTTAAATAATTAAAAAAGAACTAAATAAAAAATTTAATTTTACCAAACTCCTGCCAAAATAGAAAATTAACTTAAATACGTTCAAGGCTTGCTGAATAATAAAATTTTGTCAAAAATTGATCAAAAATATCCAAAAATGTGTAACTGTACATTCCATTGGCTGTTTTCATAAGATTAGCCCCACCCATTGTGTGTTTTTATTTCATTAAAGTAATTTTAAATTACTTAATAAATAATAATTACTTAATAAATAATTCGAAAATTACCCCCGATTAGATTTTAGGGTGGATCTGAGATTTGCCGTGGCTAAACTCATTAAAAAGTGTCCGACAGAACTCGAAAATAAAAGATCTACAAAGACACAGATCATTGTTTTTAAGTTAAATGTTGCTAAAATTAACAAATTCCCATTTTAAATAAATTTATAAAGTGATGTTAACAGTACCAAAGAGTATGTAGTACTTTGACAGTACGGATACTACAATCCAACTGTCGTTGGCGACACCCACTAAAAACTTTGCGGATGCCAAAAAATCCTTGCAACTAATCGCAGCGATCGATCGCATGAAAAAATCCCCTCGTGTAAAGTGCCTTTAATGTTTTAATGGTAATTAAACATGATGGGTTACCCGTGTAATAAACCGCCCTCAGGTCTTATTTTTTTTCTTTATGTTTTTTTAGTAGTAATAACGCTCTTTTTCACTAGTACAAGTCAAATTACAGAAAACCTAGCAAACAAACAGGAATTCCTAAATACGGACCTGACCTATTCATAACTTATTTAATAAATCCAAAATACGGAGCTGTAATTTGATAACGTACTGTGGTTATAAATATAACCACAGTATTAACTTTCAACTATGAACTCGAAAGTTATCAGTCTTACCTTAGAAAGCATAGGTAATTGGGAATAATAGGACTCTTTATAACCCCTTTACTAATGAAATTACAAAACAGTGACTCTCAAATTTTTTAGATTTTAAGTTTAAAATGGAAAGTCACCGTTTTGGATGCACTGTTTTATTATTTTATCAATTTGCAAATCGATAAGAGCAGTTCATCCCTTATCGGATACATTTAAAATAATACAAATATTCGGCAGTTAAAAATAGTCAGATAGTCATAATTTCAGTTAAAAAAAAAACTATAAAAATAAATAAAAATAAATAAAAACTAAAATAAAAACTACCCGAGCTCAGTTTTGCTAATTCATGGTCTCTTTGGTTGCCCTCATTTCCTCCGTGCCCTTTCATCTATCTAAAAGTTAGGATGTTGTGTGTAGATACTGCGTTCAGCGCCTGAATGCACTAAAGCACCAGGCTTGAGATGATCTTATATCAGTTAAGTTCCGCAAGAGCAGCTCTGCTGTCAGCAAGTTTCTTAATCTTTTTGTCCTGGATATTCACCTTTCCTGGACTATTTCTGCGCAGTGAAGTATACCCATGAGTTTCGTTTGGAAACAGGCATACCTTCCCAGCGATACATTAAAATCAAGCTTCAAGTAGAGAAAATCTCCGCACCTGAGCCTGTATTATTTTTGGATCCATCCGTCTACAGACATATGTCAGACTCGTCGGTTCTTGTTGTATTCAGCAGAATTTTAAACCTCCTTTCAAATACATATTTAGGAGGTATCCTGTGGCACCGAGACCCAGAAGAGGAAGCCTTTTCAAGCAAGCCTCTAAAATTTCCATATGCCCACCAATCCCCTGCCTGTAAATCCAAAGGCTCCCATGCCTGCATCCTAAGAGCAGCCTTCGTCGCCTGTTTCTTCACATGGAGATTCAGTGGAGGGAGGCAAAGGAAAGCTTTCAAAGCTGCAGTGGGTCAAAAAGAGTGGGCCGCGAAAAGAATGAATTTCTTCCTTTCTCAAAATGCTGGCCAATCGGAACTATGGCAGTTCAAGATGTTTCTGAATTTTGTCTGACAACTACTTTTATTCAAAGTTCTCTTTTATATTACTTTCAATTACCTGTTTCTGTTTGATTTTTTTATCTTTTTTTGTTACATGATTTTTTATTATGAGAAGATGTATATAATATGAAAAGTACACTCCATAAATATAATTCAACAATGCCAAATTGTTAATAAGTCTAAGGGCCGATCTTTCCATCTCCTTGTAAGTTGCTTTTAAATTTATCTGCCTTTTAATTGAAATATCTGTCTTTCCAACTTATTTTTTATTAAAAGTTGCTTGTAAAGTTGGTTATGTGGCTTATAACTTATAAGCTTATCAGCTTAACTTTTAATAAAAAATAAGTTGGAAAGACAGATATTTCAATTAAAAGGCAGATAAATTTAAAAGCAACTTACAATGAGATGGAAAGATCGGCCCTAAGTTAATCTACATCGAACTTTCTAGAACTTAATTCAGAGTGTGCCAGTGCAGTGATAAGATCTAGGTGACCCGACTGATGGAACGACAATGTCGAGAGAAAGAGGAAGGAATATTTAGGAAAAAAAACACCTATAAGAGCAAACTTAGAGTAGCAAGAAAATTTAGTCGGAAGAATTTTGTAAAGCAAGACCTAGTTAACGACCCATGGAGAATTATACACAGGCTGTACTTATTTTGTTTAAAACAAATGACGGAATTAATACAAGGAGCTAAAACAGAGGAGAGACGGTCAAGAGCCTAAAATGTTAGCCGAATAACTGCTGACACTAAGGAACCCGGTTCGAATCCGCGGAGAATCTCAACTTTCTTATGATCATCTCCGTGCTTCGGAGGGCACGTTAAAGCCGGTGGTTCGCTGAGTTGATGATTAGCACCATCAACTATTAAAAAATAGGGTTACAGACTTCCCCCAATCCGGCTTAAGCAATCGTGGGGTCTAAATGCTGAAATCTTTCTTGATAAAGAAAGAGGATGATAGTCCAACCGTGGATCGAAGAGGTTGATGAAAAAGAAGAAGAAAACAGGAAAGCTGAAGTAATTTTCCGAGCGGTTAACTTCTATGATTTCTTAGCGCCACACAGTGGTATATTTTTCACTTTTACGAGGACATTTAACCCAAAATTTGAAGGTTCAAAATTTAAAAATTTTTGTAGAAAATTAAGATCAGATAGTTACCCTGCTCTATTGCGTAAAAATAGGCGCAATTCTTAGAAGCCATCTAGTGATAAGCAAACGTGGGTGAAAATAAAATGTCATCTGTTATATTATTTTATTGTTGCCATTTATTGAATTTGTTCTTATTGTTTTTTGAGGTTTTTACTAGTTTTTATTATTTATTTATATTTAAACAAGGCTGATGATTCAAAAGGTAAACAATTAAGATATTTTTATATTTAAAATATATTTTTTCGGAATTAAATAAAAAATTACATTTTTGATTTTATTTTTCAAATTTCAATAGAATATTAAAAAAGGTACCCTTTCTTTCAAACTTAAAATTGTTTTATATTACTACTTACTCATCTACCTATCTTGTAATATTACTCCAAATGTGCGGAGGGGTGCGACCATAGGCGACTGTCAATGAATATAGCAAAAATGTGTTAATTTTGGTAAAATTTTGTTTCATAATTTCAACAAGTTAGTTTCAAAGGATATTCAATTTACAAAATAAACAAACTAAACAAAATATTAAAATAATGGATTTTAACTGTTAAGTAAAGAATACATACTTACATAGAAAAATAATATTTAAAAAACAATAAAACAACAATAATTTACATTTAACGGATTTGGACTTAGAGTATTTGAATAACCAAGAAAAATAAAAATGACAAAAATCTTTAAATACTGACTAAGAATTTTGAAAAAATTACGTTATAAAAATATGATAAAAATTCCACACACCAATTCTACCACACCATCCACTTAAAAAATTCATTTTTTAGGTTATTTTCTATTAAATTTACTTTTCGCATAAAATATTTATTTTATACTCCCACGAAATTTTTATAAAAAAAATTTTATTTGTCATCAGGTGTTGGGTTTAAATTGACAAGAATGCATTTATTTGAATTGGAAGGCTAGCGGGAGAAATCGAAAAAACTTTTTGAAACCAAATGTAAATTGGCTTGTAAAAGAAATACATAAATATTTGTAAATATTTTTAGATATTAAGGTACAATATGTTTAATTTGTTTTGGCTAATATCTCTCTTTTAAAATTTAACAAACAATTTAGAAGAATTTTGAGAAAATAATTAATTTTGTATTTGGTAATTTTTTTCAATTTTTTTATTTATTTATTATTTTTTCTATTTTTGCGCTCTCAAAAACTTCTCTCGTAATGCTTAGAATTTTATTAATATTTTTCCAGTGCTCTAATATATTGCTATGTACTCAGCTTTGCAAATTCATGCATTTCACCCCTTAGTGAAAATAGTTGAGGTAACACAGATTATTACTTAGCTATGAGCTCTTGTAGTTTTAAAATTTATATTATATTCAGTTTATTATTTTAATATATTTTATTATTGTTTATTTATTATTTGATTATTATAGAAATTTTCAACTCGTCCTTCGACTCACGATCGAAAGAATTAACAATAAAGTATTAGCTATCAGCCGTAACTTGTCTAATTTGAATAATTTGTGAAAGAGTTCGAAATATCTCTGCCTTCCGACGCCGCATTTTGTAACACTTTGCTTGCTTAATTTTTTAACCGACTTTAAAAAAGGAGGAGGTTATCAATTCTGTTGTATGTATGTTTGTTACCTCAGAACTCTGTCATTTATGAACCGATTTTCAAAATTCTTTCGGCGTTGAATCGGTATAGTTCCAAGTTGGTTCCATTATAATTTCATTCGTATTGGACATTGAACTTCGAGGATAAACCGGAAAAACCGTCAAATTTCTTTTCAACTTTCCTCAAAATCGGCTTAATAACGCATTAAGTACTGAGTACCTGTACTTGTTTTATATTACCTGTTCTTGGCCGGTGGGTCACAATCTTTTCTTAAGTACCCTACTTTTATTAATCTTCTAAATAGTACGTTAAGTATAAGGTAAATAGTAAATACATTTTTTATATCAAGTATGATCGGATTTTCAAAATTCTTTTTGCGTTTAGTAGGTCTACCCATACTCGCTTTTGATAAATAGTTACGGAACGCAACATTCACTAAAAAGCATGAAATAAAAATTAAAAAAAAAAAAAAAATTAAACCAACTTCAAAAAAACTACTGTGAAAAGAATGCATTAAAAAGTAAAAAATAATTACGTTATTTAGTTACTTCAACTAGCTGGCATAGGCGGTCAATTATTGTAATCTTTGCAGTCGGTGCATGTTAAGCTTTTAAAAAATTTAGTTTTAGTAATTTAGCCAGCTTGGCTGGCACCGACTGCAAAGATTACAATAATTGACCGCCTATGCCAGCTAGTTGAAGTAACTAAATAACGTAATTATTTTTTACTTTTTAATGCATTTTTTTCACAGTAGTTGGTTTTATCAGATACAAAGGAAAATTCAATTACTCAGTGTAATGTGATTAAGGCGTCAAATATTTCCTTAGTCCATGACGTTCAACTTTTTAAGACGGCCCTGTGCTAAGCCATCAATGTAATGTGATGGGCTAGTTAGAAATAAAAAATTAGAGGATTATGAAAATAAATGGAAATGTTTTTATTTTCTTCCGTTCCCTCTACGTTGTTTTATTAAATTATAACTAGACAATGTTCATTGATGTTAACTGCAAAAGCGACAGTTGAAACCTTATAGAATAGTCCTGTTACTATGAAATGTATTGCAAATTTATTGTAATTCTTAATACTCTCTCGGCTATTGAGTCGGTCCTGAGTTAGTAATTATTTTAAAATTTATTTTATTTCAAATTTATTTACTAGGGATTTTTTGTTTTTAGGGTTTTTTTCTGCTGGTTCCTAAAGAAGACAGCTGCCATTCGCCATTGTACTGATTTGTTTGGAAGTAGTGATTAATATATCGTGCAAATTACATTTCCACATATTTTCTCGTCGCTTTGAATAAATACTAAAAAAATGTATGTAATATTGAAACATTTATTTATCCAAATTATATTTGTACTGATTTTACATTTATACATTCACATTTATAATTTAAAATTCTTTGTTTAAAATGTTTGTCACCCTTAAAACCAAGGTAGATTTGACCTAAGGTCGAGTTTTTTTGTGTAAAAAATTTTATAAATCAATAATTTTAAATAGAATGTTTCTGTCTTTAATCAATACAAAAATTTTCTTTGTTTCTAAAATAATATTCATTTAAAAATAATTCTGCAGATGCCGAACATTAAGCTGCAATCATCAGATGGCGAAACGTTTGAAGTAGATGTCGAAATCGCAAAATGCTCTGTTACAATCAAAACAATGTTAGAGGATTTAGGAACCGAAGAAGATGATGAAGAAGTTGTTCCTTTACCAAATGTTAATTCCGCCATAATGAAAAAGGTTATACAGTGGGCGACATTTCATAAGGACGATCCTCCACCACCCGAAGATGATGAAAATAAGGAGAAACGTACCGATGATATTTCATCTTGGGATGCCGATTTTCTGAAAGTGGATCAGGGAACTTTATTTGAACTAATCTTGGCAGCAAATTATCTTGATATTAAGGGTCTTTTGGATGTTACCTGTAAAACCGTTGCCAACATGATTAAAGGAAAGACTCCCGAGGAAATTCGCAAAACCTTCAATATTAAAAATGACTTTACAGCATCGGAAGAAGAACAAGTACGGAAGGAGAATGAGTGGTGCGAGGAAAAGTAATTGTATTAAATTATTTTGTATTTTTATGTATTATTTAAAATTTTAAATTTTTATTTTCTCCGGTCAAGTTCTGTGGTTTATTATTCGCACTTATTATCAAAAACGTAAAATTTTTTTATACAAAAAAGAAGAATTGCATAATAATATAATTTTTATTTTCACTAATTGTAAATATTCAATTCTAAATTATTAGTTTTTAAAATATACCCCGATTATATAATTGGTCGGCTTCACTGTATCCGGAACCCATTCCTAATCCAATTCCACATGTACTACAAAGTTTGTGTTTAAACGATAAAGATCCACACAGATTGGCTCCTATAAATGCTCCATATATCAAAACCAACCAGATTAATGCTAGCAACATCATCGAGCTGGCACAATAACCTCTTTTTTCCCATGCTCGACTTCCTAGTGAACTTCTTCTTTGACTTTGATTGTCTTGTCCATCACTAAAAAATTTTTATAGTTTAAATTTAAGATCTGCTGGATATAGGTGTTATCGTGAATTTAAATCATTTTTCTGTTAGTAAAATAGGTGTGACTTGAAATTATTTAATATTCAATTTTAATTATATTAAACTTTTCACTTAAATCTTTGTTTTTTTAAACCCAAGTTAACGAAATATAAGGGTAAATTTAGAATCGCACTGGATTTATTAGGACTTGACTACAGGAACTTAACTACAAACCAAATGATCCAACGTTAATGTTAAATACAGGCTTTAATAAAAATTTTACATAGTTTCGAGCACCAAAATCGTCTAATGATGAAGTGGATCAATTACGGAGATGTATTATTCAAGTAAATGATATCTCAAAACTTTTTACATTAAAAGTTTACGAGAGGTTCAGAAAGGCATATTATAAGTTAGATAAAAAAAACTGGCAGTATTAATTGCCAAAATTAAATAATCGATGGATATGTGGATTAAGTAGTGAAACACTCGACATGAATAGATGTTATGTTTATGATAAGATTAATTTTTATTTTTGTAATGTTGACAACCTTAAATTATATCATTCAATTAAATAGTTTTTGAACTTCTATGTAAGTTATGAATTAAATTTCAATTTCATTTAACATGTAAAAAAATTTAATAGTTATTAGGTCACCAAAATAAAATTTCAGCAGATGCATAGTCGGCCAGCAGGCAAACAAAATGAAATGCCCTTTACTATACTGGACGTATAAATTTGTAACTCTGTGCAATTTCCAAGGAAAAATTTGTAGAATCTGTGTGATTCTTGAAATGAACTTAAAGGTGTCGTGAAGTAGTTGAACTGCAGTGGCAATGACGTAATAGGTGCGAGCAGATACTGAGTTGGGTATTAGTTTCGTATAGTAAAGAGCGAGTGTTAACTATTAATTATATATTAAATCGGTAAAACCATCATTTTATCTATTTAAAGAAACAGGTCAACTATTTTTATTAAAATAAAACTTTCTTTTTAAGCTATAATACAAAAAATTTTTAGCTGAAACCACTCATTTTTTTTTTTTAATATGAATCGTAGTGAAAAAATAACTACTAACGCATTCAAAGGCGCTAGCCTCTAAAATTACAAGTGACCAACTAATTATTTAATTCAAGGATATAATTTTTATATTTATTATTATTAATATATTTAAGAAAAGTTGCAAAAATATATTGTATTACTTAGGTCAATAACATAATTCATAACATAATACTTAGGTCGATAACATAATTCATTTTGTAGACACTGTAGCAACTTACTTCAAAGAATGTGTTTTATGTTTTTAATTATTAATAGGTAAATTAAATAGACGCCAAATCTTTTTTTCAGTAGTAACGATTGTTTAAAATCACTTTCTTTAGAGTGGATGGAGCATACACGACTTGATTTGGTAGACACGAAGTTCTTCCACTTAATTTTATCCAACCACTTGCGCAATTTTGAATTTCTTTCTTTATTGGGAAATAAAAGAAAACTGTGTTTACAGTTTCTATCATTATTTTTACAGTCGTATACACAACATTGGAGCATTTTTCTTGATTTTATGTTATAAAAACTATGCGAAATGTATCCACTGCACTCAAATTCTAATACGTGTATGTGATATTACAGCGGTCGCGGAGCACGCATGACGTCACGTTTCATTTATTTCCGTGTTTACGGGTCTAATACTTGTTTATTATAAAACGTATCGAATTCTAATTTGCGACATTTTTAAGAAGATTTTTTTGTGATTTTTTTCAAATAAAGTGCCTCAACGACTTCACGACACCTTTAATTAGATTTTACATCTAAAGGATGTCAGCAACGGAAACTTTGATCTTGCAATACAGTTTTCAACAATATATTACCTAGATGAGGTTAAAAATCCTTCTCTTTATCTTTATGCCATGACGAAGGCTTGGTGACCACTTTTTATTTAGAAGGGTTTTCTTGGCTGATAACTGGTTTGCCATTGTCTGCCAAGGGAAGATGGTCAGAATAAAGTTTTAACTTCGCTCGGAATCGAACTGAGAATCTGGCTTAGCAGTTGATGCACATAAGCCGGTTAAAAATAATGAACCTTTATAAAAACCCAAATTAAAAACAGGTGTTAGAATTTCTGTGGCATCATTTTTAACTTGAAGATTCATATACAGTAGTAATGATTATTAATTTGTTGCTGTTCGATTGGTTAATTTATCTAATAGAGATCTCGAAGTGAGAAAATCAGGCATAATTAATTAATTTTAAAAATGACTTGACGGATTAACTTCCAGTTTCGAGTTTTGGTTTTTAAAGGTAATACTACATATTAAATCAAAAGATTCAAATTTAACACCTCAAAATTGATAGTGGTTAGTGATCAATGACATATGATCTATTTAAGAGGGTTTCTTCCTGCAGGAATATCATATTGCAATATAGTTTGCTATATTGTGATTTGGTGGCTTCTGCAATGGGACATTTGCAAACCTATCGCATAGTTCATAACTGCACACAGTAGCTGTAGTTACATTTGAAGTGTTCCGATATTTTGTTATCGATAGCTGGTCTATATTTTCTTTATCAAACCAAGATTGATAAGATGGGTGTGATGAGTAAATTAATATCGAAATCTTATTACTTAACCCTTACCGGTGAATTATACCTGATGACGAGTACATCCTTTGCTATTTATATTAGTTTTACGATTAATGTTGATGAAACAACAATGATTTTAATTTTAAAGAATTAGATGATTAGGGGTGCGTTCCAATTGGGAGCTTATGGCATTTTTATACCAATACCTGCACATATGACTAAAGAGTAGGCATTGATGCTAAAAGGACCGTAAGCTCCAAACTCGAAGAAGCCTAGATGAAATGTATTATACTTCTACATAGATAGTGTTAGGTGGTAATAAAATTGTTTTCATGTTGAATTAAAAATTAAAGTCATACAATTTAATCTTATCATAAATTCAAATGTCTAATAATTTAAAAAAGTAACTTGAGACATTCCAAGTTTTACTGGCACCCAATAACTATCTCCAAATGGTGCACATTTGTATATTACTATATACCCAGTATTTGACTAAAGCCTAAAAGTTAAGCTGTATCCGCCTTATTTCATAGTTCTGAAGAAAGTGATTCAAAATTAATTGATGAATAAGATTGGAAAATGATATACAGGGTGTCCCCGTGACCGTGGAGAACCTTTGAGGTGGTGATAAAGGACACTTTTCTAAGACAAATTTTCAAATAGAATTTTTGTTCAAGTCCAAACCTTGGGGGGTACCTTCCTATAACGAAATTTTTTGAATTTCTGATATTAAACGGCCATAAGCTCCGAAATTATTGTTTTTTTAGACTTACTGGATTAGAACTTTTTTAAAAATCATTCGCTTATCTACAAATTAGTATAACCCTTTAATGTCTATAATCTACGGATTTCGAGCTATAAATTAAATTAAGGGAAAAAATGTTAAAAAAATACATGTTTTATTTTTTTTTACTTTTCTTGCGAACCCCGTATCTCTTAAACGATACGTTTTAGAAAGAAACTGACGGCCCAAACCGGGTAGGCAATTTAACGGGCTATAACTATGGTCAAATAAATTTTTTTGAGAAACCAACCGTTTTCACAGAAATTCTGAAAATAATGAGCAAGGTGTAGGCAAAAAAAAACAATATAAATTAATAAAGTAATTAACGATAATTTAATGTTTTTTATAACAATTTCGTTCAAACGTCAAACGCTACAATTTTGAGAATTTTTTTTTATCTACACCTTGTTCATTATTTCCAGAATTTCTGTGAAAACTGTTGGTTTCCCTAGGAAATTTATCTGACTAAAATTGTAGTCCGTTAAATTCCCAATCCGGTTTAGGCCGTCAGTTTTTTCTAAGACGTTTCGTTTAAGAGACGGGGTTCGCAAGAAAAGTAAAATAAAAATCCCTGTGTTTTTTAACATTTTTTCTCTTAATTTAATTTACAACTCAAAATCCGTTGATTCTAGACGATAAAGGGTTATAACCTAATTTGTAGATAAGCGAATGATTTTTAAAAAAGTTCTAATCCATTAACCCTAAAAAATCAATAATATCGGAACTATGGTAGTTTGAAATCAGAAATTCAAAAAATTGTTTTAAATGGAGGTACCGTCGAAGGATTTGGACTTGGACAAAAATTTTATTTGAAAATTTGTCTTAGAAAAGTGTCTTTTATCACCACCTCAAAAGTTCTCCACGGTGGTGTTGACTTTTAGGGCAATAAAATTTATATTTAAAAAAATCTGATTATACCCTGCATTGTCTTGGTTACTTCTTCTTCTACTACTACCACTACCGCGGCGACCACCTGATGTGGTCAAGGTACCATCGGCCGCGATACCATCGTCGGCGAGACCATCGGCAGCGGTACCATCAGCAGCGATACCATCAGCAGCGGTACCATCAGTAGCGATGCCATCACTATCTATACCATCAATATTGGTACCATCTTGTCCATCAATTGAAGGGTCTTCTACGTTTTTTATTTGTTCTCTTACTAATTTCACAACTGGATGTTTGTGATGCATAACGTGATCGGTGTGGGTTGCTTCTACATTATCTTCGCTATCTGCTTCATCAGACATGTAAACGACTTTTTGATTTTCAACTTTATCGGAATAGCAGTAAAACCATTCGAGTGTCTAAAATCTTGCTAAATTGACTGTCGTAGACGTCAAATAATTATAATTTCTAAACAAAGCTGTCGAATCAATGCTCGAAAATAACTATAATATTCCATTGAATTATAAACCCTAACTTTGTTATTGTGATAATGTGAGAAGCATTTTACTTGAGTGATTTTGTCAGTGATTACGTATAAATTTCGCTTAAACTTCAAAATGTCACTACAATTTTGCCAACACTCGAAATTTTTTTTTTAATTATCAAATTTCAAAATTGCGGTGATGTTTAATAATTCAATGGCCGGAATATTAAAGCAAAGGAGAGAATGGTATTTTGCATAATATGTAGATATAGGCGCATCATCGAACAAAATCAATGCGCAAAACTGATATTATAGAAAATTCGACCAAGATCGATTTACAAATATAAGTCTACTAGAAAAATGTATAATAAAATTAAAAATTACCTATATTTTGTTCTAATTAATCACTTTTATTGTTAAAAATATTTTTAATTGAAAATTAATAAGTAAAATACTCTTTTCAGCACCATACGGTTCACACCAGAAAAGTGGCCATTAGTGATCTCAAAAAATGTCAATAGAAGATCGTAATAAATTTAATTTATTCTAATGTTCGTACTGTGTAGTCACAAGTAATGTTTACGTTTTTAAGTAAGTTGTACCTATGTATTTTTTTCCAAAATGTATTAGGTATTATAAAAAATGTTTTCTAGTCATAGTAATTAATTAGGTTAGTCTCATGCTAATATTTATGTAAATCTGTAAATATTAATATTTTGTTTTGGCGTAGTTTATACAATTATAAGTTAACTTATTCATAATACGTGCGCATAAATTGAAAATAACTAAAATTTTATGCATAGGATGCACGTAAATATTTTCAAATAATATTAAACGTAGAATTAATAAACCGAGAATGTATATACCTTAAGGCAATCACTTTTAAAAATAGAAAGCAGAAGTTTAAAAAATATTGATATTGATATATCATAAATAATATTTTACAATGCGAAAAAATCTTCTAAACTTTAATAGTATAATATCTGAAAGAGAAATTGATACACCTGATCGGGGTTATCCTGTCTAAGATCTAGATTAATTTATTTTGTGTTACTTTTTTCGAATGTGTAAAAATTTATTTCCAATACTTAATACGTGTTAATTGTTAATTTCTGTAATTTTTTCCAAATAATACAATAGTTTTAGCCAATATTTCATCTGTGAATTATTTTTTATCGCGATTCGTGAAATCGAACCGTGATTCGTTTTCAATTAGGACACAGCGTTAGAAAGTTTGAGAACATATTTATTTTTTGTAAATTCTAAAATAATTTAGCTGCGTAGTGCGCACAAATATTGTTTCATTAACAAAGTATTTTGCTACTGCAATATTGTTCTACTAAAGTAAAAAAATTGAATTTGCAGAAAATAATACTTATATATTGCTTTATTCGGAGCAAATGTTGGATTTTTGTAGCGTGCTTGCAGGACCGACGGACGAGCGGAGCAGAGCGAGTTCAGAAAAAAACATCTTATCTGATTTAAAAAGTAAAAACAAATTATTAAATTAAAGTAAAATCAATTTAGTACTTTAGTAACGGTGGAGTTAACATTACTTTAATTCCGCTATTTGCACACTAAAGTAAATTAATAATTGCTTTCATACGAGTTTAAGGAATACTAATTTTGGAGACAATAGAGAAATGGAGAGAAGTTAAATTTTTTCACAATATGGAATGAAGAATTTTTTCAAATGCAATGGTTTACTGCACAATTAAATAAGTTTTTTCAGAAGCCATCAACGATTTTTTCCTTTCTCGGGACGTACAACGTTTTATCTAATATTCAACAACAAAATTTTAATTTCATTTTGATGGCTATGAAAAATGGGTATACGAAAATTATAATAGAATTTTAATTTTTGATTGAATAATTAACGTAGAAATGTTTGCAAAATTAAAAAAAAAATATAAAAAATTTAGAATAATTATTACTGTTTTTTAAATTTAATTTAGTTGTACCTACGGCGAATATGTTGGAAAATTTAAAAATTTTATTTTATACTTTTCTAATTTATAAACGATTAACATAAATAATGTATAATGCTATATTTGTTATTTTTTTTTTAAATAATTATCTCATATACATAATATTTATATAAATAATGAAAGTGTTAAAAAGTTTTCCTTATAGAGAGGCAGAAATACTATTAATGAATGTCCACTGATACATCATATTATATTGATAATAATTAGAAGTTTCAATGCGTGTTAGGAATAAAAGGAAAGATTGAAGAGAGTGACAGCGAAATATACGATTAAAGAAATAACAACACAACAGATAGGAAGATACGAAAAAGGACATTCCGTTTAACTAATTATTAAAGGCAAGAATTTTTACCATTATTAGGGAACCCCAGAGTGACGAAATGATGGCAGAGATGGTTAAGTACGGTGGTGAGGCGCTGCACGATGCAATGAGTGTTCTGGTGAAAAGAATATGGAACGAGGAAAATATGCCAAAAACATGGAGTAACGGAATCATCATAACAATGAGGAAGAAAGGAGATGAGGAGGTTTGTGAGAATTACAGAGATATAACAAAGGAGTAACGTCGATAATAAACAACAGACTTGTGGAATACACAAACAAGATGATTGGTGAATATCAATACGGATTCAGAAAAGGGAAGTCGGCGGTCGGTGCCCATACGCGTGTTGAAACAGATTATGAAGAAAACCAGAAAATATGGAATGATAGATATGTACTTGCTATTCGTGGAATTCAAGCAAGCTTTCGACAGGGTGAATAGGGGGGAATTGGTGAAGGTCACAAAGGAGATGAAAATACCGCTCAGCTGATTAGATTAGTTGAAATGACATTTGAGAAAACAATAGCTAAAATAAGAACATCAGCTGGTGAAACAGATGAATTCAAGATAGACTGCGGCGTTAGACAGAGCGATTCGCTATCAGCAACATTATTTGTAACAATTATTTGCATAACTGTTTTCCGCTACTTTTAACTATCGATCGCGCCCTACGCCCATGGTGGGCATTCTTCGCTTCTTCACACACTCTCCTTCGCGCAGCCTCGGCTTGTTACCAACTTTGCACGTAAGCCATGGACTTCATGTTGAATCGTCAAGTAAGACGGAGGCATTTTTAGAAGTGCAGTAGAAGTCAGTTAGATTATCATATTTGAGATAATTGCAATTACGCAAGGGTCCAGTTTTGGGATTTAACCTGGGGCGTGAAGTAAAAGTGATTGCCAGCAAAGTTAACGTCGACATTAGATGTAAATTGAATGAACGCGTGTTCAACCTTTAAAACGACGAGAGGGTCGTGTTTGATTGTTTTACCATCTTTGAGTCAAAATCGACAATTTACTGTGTTGTGTAATAGTGCAAGGTGCTTCGAGGTTGGTGCACAAAGTGATTTTCTGTTCAGGCTCATCGATCTCATCATCCTCCGACCGAGAAGTCCAGCAAGCTACGGGTTTTCCAAGCAGCGAAGTGAAACGACGCGTCCACATATTTGTCTTCAATTAGGAAACACAAAAGGTTTTGGTGGTGAAACCATTGTTGTATTACATCTTGTAAACGTACCTGGGCGCTTGGGTAAGTCATTCTTTATTACCGCTAATTCATGTCTGTGTGTTAATTTCATTTGGAACGTTGTGGTTCCAATTGTTGTGCGACGTTTCCATAAGCCACATTATTATTGCCGGTTCATAAGTGTAAATCGGAAATTGTTGTTAACGTTTAATAGTAGATTGTACCTACTTATTTGTTTATTATGTGATTATAACTATCGGCATTTTTATTTTGCGAAAGTGGAAGCAAATTTTTCTTTTTTAGGATTCACGCTCTGTACCTCCATATTTAACAGAGCTAGTTATTTTTTTTATCCTGGGCTTCATCACACAATTACTGGAAAAGATCCATTCCAGGTGTTGTGAGGAGTTTATTTGCTTAAGTAAAAAATATTCTCATTACATATTTAATATCGTACTCAAAAGTATAATTAGAAAAGCTGGATGTAACGGTACTATAATAAACAAAGAAAGCTAAATAGTTGCATATGCGAACGATATGGTAATTGGAAAACATTTTCAAGGCAATAAAAAATCCGGCAGAGGTAGTGGGCCTATTAGTAAATACGAAAAAAAAAGGAAATTTATGAAGTGCCAGACAATAGCCTCCAATATTATGCACAAGTTAAAAATAGACCACTGCATTTTTAAACAAGTTGCAAACTTCAACCATTTCGGAGTGCAAATAAACAACAATAACAGCAGAACAATGGAAGTTAGAGAAAAGATACAAGCTGGAAACAGATCATATTTTGCGAATAAACAGCTACTGCAAGACAAACAAACTACAAGAAGAGCAAAGATTCAATTACACAAGTCCCTGATAAGACCTGTGGTGACGTATGCGTCGGAAACAATGTGCTTAATACAGAGGGAGGAAGAGGACCTCAAGGACTTTGAGAGAAAAATAATATAAAAACCATGGAATACAGAGAGAGAGATGAAAGATAAGAACTTGATGAGATTAATAAAGACGCAACTGGCGAAATGCCTGAGCCACATTATAAGAAGTAGTGATGAGGAGATGTCAAAGAGAGTGTCGTTGTGGGAGCTGGATGGAATTCAAGCCAGAGGAAGGCCAAGGCAGCGTTGGTGGAACAATGTTATGGAAAACTTAAGAGTGATCGAAATGTCAAACTGGAGACAGGCCTGTAGCGACCGAAAGAACTGGAAATTAATAATAAACGAAATGAAGACACACCTCAGACTATGAGTAAAAAAAAAATAAAAACACAACATGAATATTTTATGACTGTATTTGATGAGAACTAATCCTCCTCTCAAAAAGGATTTGTAAGACCCGAAAGAGTCAGCTTAATTCAGTAATGACTGTAATGATTAACAATAATAATAATGGAGAACCCAAGCAGGACGCAGACGGAAAAAGTTTATGGAAAGAGATATAAGCATCAAAGTAAAAATAGAAAAGAATATTTTCGTAAAAAATACCAAACACTTTTCTTTACCACGGCGTAGCTCTGGTATGCGGAAGCAGAGAAACTTTTCAAGGTGGTAAGTCCAAATAAAAATAAAGTTTCAAACAAAATTTGAATTACAATATCTTCAAACATTTATTTCGAATTACAAAACTATTCGCACAAAAATTATTTTCAAAAACTATCGCCAAAAATTTACTCAACCGCTCCGGCGGCAATCTTTGGCAAATAATCCCCCATTCTTCTGTTTTTTGCCAACCCTCGACTTACAAAATTACAAATTAAAAAAATTGTGAAGTTTACAATTTACATCAGGAGCGGCCTAAATCATTTTGTAACACGACATCTTTTACCCCCTTGTGAATTTTATTAACAAGGCAAAGCTCATTTAGAAAATTTACCAACTTTTTATCGTGCTACAAATCAAAAAGTAATTTACAATTTTAAACCAAACAAAACAAAAAAAATAATTCAAATTACTGATCTCAAACAAAACCGCTTATTTCTATCCCAATTCTTGCTCTACTACTTTTTTCTACTTACTTCTTCGATGTTTTCACCGATAAATCTTCTTCTTGGTGATTCACAATTCTGTCACCAGTTTTTGCCATCTCTTACTCTTCCAAATCTTCAAATTTCTCTCCGATTTATCATTGTTTGTCTTCAATCTTGTACGTTTCTCATCTTCATTTTTATCTATTTCATCTTTGTTGGTCCTCATTGATGTCGAATTTTCCTTTTCATTATTTTCTTCAATTTTTATATTTTCCAATTGTCCAATTCCAAACTTTTCATTTTTTTGTACAAATTTTAATTTTCTAATAATATTAACTGTTAATTTCTTACCTTGCAATATCTAAATTTTTCATCTTACTCTTTTGATCTTGTTTTTATTCTCAATGCAGCGTTTTATTTTCTTCAATAATTTTCCTGACCCAATAAATCAAACTTTTCTGTTTTCTTTTCAATCACTTTATTATTTTTCCGTTTTACGCCCTTATTTTTCTTTTTCAAAACTTTTTTATTTTCTTGGTTTTTTTCATTGTACATCCATTCTGGTTTCTCTTGTTCTTCTTTTACCAACAATTTATTTTTTTCATCTTTTTCCTGTAGTTTCTTTTTTTACAAATAATTCTTCTTTCTCAAATAATATTTTTCGTTTTCTTCACATTTACTCCAAACTGCTTTCTTGATTCTTCCATAAATCCTTCCTCTCTCTCTCTCTATTAATTCTTTTTTATATTATTCTTCTTCTTTTTGTTGTCGGAACAACTCTTTTATCAACAGATAAATCTCGTTTTGGTAGCCTTTCTCCATGTTTCAGTTTTTTAAGCTGGACACCAAAATTGTGTATCAAAAAAATAAAATCAAAATCAAACGTCCCTGCGCGGTGCGCCAATAAAGTTGCAGTAGCAACTGCAAAAACCGGCAAAAAAATGTGTCTTGAGTTGGGCGCCAATTAAGTTGAGCTTATTAAATTTTTTAAATTATTTTCAGTTATTATTCAATTATAAATTTTTATATTTTCTTCGAAGATCGAACCTACAATTTCAAATTAGTATTCTTTTGCTAAATCAACCAAGACACAACGATGGCTCTCTTATAACTTAAAAATGTATTCAAATAAATTAATTAAATGTAAAATGTAAAAATTACATTTTTTAAAAGTGGCACCAACAAAATTCTATCCGCGATAACGCTTTGTAATTGTCGAGCTCTAATCAAAATTTGTTGCTCTTTCGACAAACTTTCTTTCAAAATTTATTAATAATAAAAAAAATTATGAAGTCTAATAAAACCACTTCTAAAACAAACAAAATTCACTAAATTGTTGTTTTATTAGTGAAAATGTAATCGTGCTTTTTTAAAGAACGTAATATTATATACAGGATAGATTCTAATACTTCATTGTGTTAAATCAACAGTTTTCGATTTATGATTTAAATTAAGTAAAAAGATATTGGAAAATTCTATATTTTACGAATATTTTATTTTTATTCTCTGTAAAAAACGTTTTAAAAATAAATTTAAACATTTTTTAGATAGAAAATTTAAGGGGTTACAACTTAAGTCTCGTCAAGTTTTTTTGAGAAACTAACACACTTTGTCTGAAATCCTGAAATAGGGTAGAAATTAAAATAAATAAACAAATTTAAAAAAATATTAAAATTCATATTTATTAAGGTTAAACTAAATTTACTTTCGCATTTCGTTTAAAATGTATCGAGTTTTCAAAAAAGATGAACAATGAAAATTTGCGTTTTCAACATTTTTTTTCTTACTTTAATCTATAACTTGGAAGCCGTTGATTTTGGACAATAAAGAGTTATAAGCTAGTTTTTAGCTAATTTCACGTTTTTAAAAAAAATTACCCATTTATTTCTTTTTAGATGAATGATATTTTGCATACTATTGAACCTAAATATATCAAAATTGTACCGATTTATGCGAAATTGGAAAAATCGAAAATGTATTACTTTTCCTTTGTTAATTACACTAACAATATATTACGAAAATATTTAATGTTTTACTCAAAAAATGCCATTATTAAATTTTGTTTCTTTTAGGAACCAGATATGATGTAAACAGTGGCGGATTAAGCTATTGGTGACGTTTTTTTTCAAAAAATTTATTTCTAATCACACATAACAAATCTAAAATAAGAAATAATTTTTCTTTAATCAAATAAACGTTGAAGGGAAATTCAATAATGACTTACTTTATACTCTGGTCTCATAAACTACTATTTTGATTGATAAATTAAATTTTAACGATTTATATTATAAAAAAACTAATTATTTTATTATCAGGACATAATAGTTTCCATCTCATTCGCTCTCGTTGGTAGACATAACTAAATAATTATTATTGACAATTAAACATAATTTATTAAGGTAATAAAAAATAAACTGAGTATAATTTTTCTAGTTTACAAAATTACATCTTAGAAAAATGTAACAATAAAAAATCAAATTTTTACATTACATCCTGTTTGAAGCAACGAGTGAAACCTGTTTCATATATTCGACAAGAGACATGGCTAGTGCAATTACTTATTTTGTTTTATTTTGTAAAACGTTTATCTTGTGTGTTAATAAAAGCCGTTCAACATACCACCGAAGGCTTCTTTTATAATGCTATGTTAGAACGAATATTTCACCTTAGCCTTTAAATGTGAATTTTCTTAAATATATTTTATTGTAATAATCATACTAAATTATCCTCGTTTATTAAAAATCTGACAAAAACTGAACCTAAGGCTAACCGATGGCATAATTATCAAGGGGGATTTTTCTAACCTCATGTACTAGGTCTGGCAGTCTGGCGGCCGGGCTGCGGCCGCCATGACCTTCTAGTTACTAAACGACGTGGATACTTCTTTTTGAACGGGTTGAAAGACATATCTTAAATCTCTCAAATTAATTCCAGCAACCCTGAGTATAACTGTTTTCGAACTTTTTTATTTGTCATGCTAAAGCACGGATTAATCGGAAACTAAAGGTGTTTGAGTTCAGACGAGTAATCACATGGCATAAAGGTATGCGTAGTATAATCACAGATTTTTCTTAGGGCAAGGTGTTATTATGGTAACCTCTATGATGTATTTATGTTAGCTATGCATTTATAGTCCCATTAACGTCGTGAACTATGTATCTTATTTTATTGGTTATTGCTTAATAATACGACAATAACACTTTTCATTAATTTTTTTAATCCTTACACATTTCAAGGTGTGCGGTCAAAGACTTCAATTGGTCGCCAAATTCTCTGCATACTGTTATTAAATTTATCATTTTGAAATTCTTGATATTGAAAATAATTTAAGAAAAGTAGTAAACATGTAACTTTCTTATTAGAAATCTTGTCAAAATTTTGCGGAAATACCTGTGCATAATTGTTGCATCAAAAAGAGTTAAATGCTGCGTTGATCAGATATTACAACTCTTACATCGAATTACCTATAAACGTTGTAGATTTTATGGTACACATTGTATGTATGTCAAGAGAGAATCTTACCAGACTGCTTGGCCCAACAACGTTATTGCCTTCGGGTACAATTTTATTGCATTTCATTTTTTTTATCTTGAAATTGATCTGAATAAAATTCGATTGTATCTTCATTTCAAAATGTCCAAGTGTTTTAAAATTCAAATGGTATTTATTTTACATAAACCTGAAATTCCACCACTAGAAAGATTCCTTTTGATTATATTTTTCTAAGTTAGTGTTAATGCCACGGTCAATATTATTATTACTTTCTCGTTGTTTCATGAATCGTGCCCGGAATATGAGCTACATTTTAGCCTTTTTGGTGTCAAGAACGCAAACCAATAAGGTATTAAATGCATTGATTTCTATAAAGAAAATGAATCTTTTGAAAAAATAACGTATTCTATCTAACAATTTTTTTATAATAATGTAATTTTCAAATTATATAATGACCGACTCCAAAAGTTTTAATATGGTAATTGGAAAATTTAGGTAACCTGAACGTTGCGAAAAGTATAACAATGAAAATCGTACATTGCCGCGTCTTGAATGCGGCGGCGTTCTGGTCGCTAGCCATAAATATTTAAAAAATGTTCTTGGCGTGTAATGTCGGATACTAAAGTATGGAATTTGTTACAATAAAAAATTGTAAAATTCACGTAACAACCTTTTATCGATAAATTTAATAACTAGTTATATTTGCGTAATCGAAAGTGCAATAAAATCAAACGTTGTTATGTTTTCTTAAATATTAAAATATAAAAATCGTACACTTTCACAAACGCAATTTTTTTATAACAACTTATTTTTCACAAGTTGATCTAGTTTTACTTATTTCTTATAATGATGATGCTGAACACATTTTCTATGAGATAAAAATCAATCAGGCAAAAATAATCTCGATCAGAAAGCAAAACGATGTTTCATTTCGTTCTAAAAAGTAATTTTTATTTTTTATATCGAAATCACTTTCAATTGAAATTAAAAGTCATGAATTTTTGGTAAGCTATTGTAGTGAGTGCAGATAAATTATTATAGAAGAGGAACAAAAAAACCACTCTATCGTGAGTATTATAGCAGACAGTAATGATATAAATTTAAAAAACTGACAGCCTTACAAATTTTAAGTAAAAATGTAGAAAATCGCAATTGTTGCAAAAAATTCTTTCTTTGCCAGGAATAATGATATATAATTAAACGGATAATTTAAAAGGATTTAGTATAAATTCAATACGGGTAGTCTGTCTTACATCCAAACATACATAGAAAAATAACACGCTAGGTAAATGAGTATTTTAAATTTCCAATTTCTATTATAAAATGACTGAAAAATTCTCGGTCTAACAATAATTTTAATTTTTAATTTATTATTAATAATAATGACGATGATGACGTTATAATAATAATGATGATAATGACGTTAATAGATTTATTCTAACGCTTTTCCTATAATTCAATATAATCATAAAGACTCCGGAAGGTTTGAAAAATTTCCATCTACGTCATTTGATGTAAAATGCTTTCCAGCCAGGAGATTTTTCAGATTTGGAGACAGATAATAGAGGAAGCCAAGTCTGGTGAATACGCTAAATTTTAAAGCAGGTCTTCTCTCAGGAATTTTTTCAACCAACTACTTCAAAACATTAAAATAATTTTCAAAGTTAATTGCTTTACCTCTCTGAAGGTAATCGATGAACAAAACATCTTTGTAATCCAAAATCTCTAACAATCTAGACATTATAAACAAAGGTAAAAACCCGATTCTTATAAATGCGATACGTCAAGAGGTAGTTGACCTCACACTGGCTACTCCGTTTATAAGCCAAATTCTTAAAAATTGGAAAGTGATGGAGGAGACATTCTTCTCAGATCATGCCTTTATAAGTTTTTATATAGAAAGCACAAAAATGGAAGTAGTGAAATGTAGAGTGCTCAAAAAGACGGACTGGTGTCTCTTTAAAGAGGCATTAAGGACTGAGCTAGAAGGCCACCAATATGAAGTAGCAACTATAGAGGACGTAGAAACAGCCTCTAACCATATACATAAGTCAGTGCATAATAAAATCCTATGAGATCAATTGTCTCTGAAGAAAAACACCATCTCTCGAGATGTACCTTAATAGAATGCAGAACTGGAGAGACTAAAGGTCATAGCCAGGAAAGCATTCAATAAAGCTAAAAGAAGCTTATGGGAATAATACAAAAAAGCCCTAACAAGGTACAATATAGAGCTGAGGAAATCTAAAAGACAGTCATAGATGCGCTTCTGCGAGGGGATCGATAAAACAGCCTCTCTTAGAGGCTCAGCGAATCTCTTAAAGAGATACCGCTTCATAAGAAACAATTTGCCTACCAACCAAGCAAAAGAACGGTGGATGCACTTCACCACCTTGTAAGAAAAATCGAAAAATCTCTCGTAGGAAAAGAATTGTGGTCGGAACATTTATAGACATAGAGGGTGTATTTGATAACACCTCAACAACATTTATAACAACAGCCGCCGCGATACATGGCATTGAGCCTTCTATTATAGTCTGGATAGAATCAATGCTAATAGGCCGAATAGTAACGGCTTTTTTAGGGGGAGAGGTGGATCGATGGCGACAGCAAAGGTAGGGTACCCTACCCACAAGGTAGGGTACTGTCGTCTTTCCCGTGGTCTATCGTGGTAGACGACCTACTAAAGAAATTAACTGACGATGGATTCTGCGTATTAAGGTACGCGGACGACATTGTCGTTACAATTAGGGGCAAGCACGAAGGTATAATCTCAGACCTAATGCAAACTGCCTCTAAACAAAATAAAAGAATGGTGTGAGAGGGAGGAACTAATAGTGAATCCCTCAAAAACCACCATAGTTCCATTCACTAAGCGTAGGAAAATAGACCTAAAATCTCTACAGCTTCGGGGTCTATCGATACCTTTTTCCGATAAGGTAAAATATTTGGGGATAACCCTGGGTGCTAAACTCACTTAGAAATCACACGTAGATAAAACTCTTTCTAAAACAACGGGAGCCTTCTGGATTTGTCGCAAACTTTTTGGAAGAATATAGGGACCAACACAAAAAATGATCCATTGGTCATATACATCAATAATGTATTGTGTTGAAATTTTGTGACAAGCTCGATTGTTGAATTTTTAACATTCAGTAGCCGCTTCGTTTTGACAGAGGTAACATTTTGAGAGTTGAAATAGCAGTAATTACATGTAAAACAAAACACATTAATTTGAACACATTAAATTATAAGTGCGGTGGTCTGTAAAAGAAAAATTTAGTTGTTCGGCGCGGTTTAAACATCAAAGTGCGTTTTGGAATTTCGTTTTATCAAGTTGGAGCAGATTTTTTGAAAAGTGGCGTAGCAAGAAGACGAGTGCTGGACTACCCGGACGAAGGTCGTTCGATTAAGTTCTAGTTTTGCGTTTTATTCTGAGCGATTAGTTTTTGTGCGTGAATTTTTTACAAGATTGTGAAAAACGAGATTTTCAAGCGGAGTTTCTTCGTTACATCGAAGAAAACATAATATTTGCAATATCAGGTTGATACCTAAAAATAAAATTTTTGAGATTAAAAATCGATACGACGCCATTTTGGACCCCAAGATTTCAATATTACAAATTGATATTACTTACTGAAGCCGGAAAAATTATTTTGTGTGAATTATCACAACACTATTAAATTTTCGTCTAGAACACGAAGAAAGAGTTTGTTAAAAATTTGGGTGGAAAATAAAATTATTCCAACGGTAGCCAGAAACAACAGCTGTACCAAGACACGAATGAATGACAAATACATCAACCGCTTCCAGTAGTGAACGAGAATAAACGAGCAGTTTTCACAACCAGTGGCGTTTCAGCAGGTATTTGAAAAAACATTATAATAAAATGTGGGTGTGCTTTAGTGGGTTTTAACTTTATTTTTATTAAACATTAATTTTTCTGTACAAATTTATGAGACACGTTTAACACCATAAAGACAAGTAAAATTAGATGCTAGCTAATACGCTTGATGACAGTAAATGTGCATCTGAATTTACAGGTTTACACGTTACACCTCATATTTAAAAAAAAAAACTGCAAAAGGTGAGATTGTCACCGACCAAATTATTAATTTTCAAAATAAATAGTATTCATTTTACCTTAAAAAGAACATTATTTCTTGTAATTCGACAAGGGACTTGTCACAAGAACTCGCTTCTGAGGTCTCATTGCTCTACCGAGAAAAAGCTAGCCGAGGTGAAATCTTTTAAGATAGTAAAGGGTTCTGCCTCTATTAAAGAGAATACCACTACAATATATTGAAACCACCACGATACAAAGCAAGATGCAAAAATTGCAGAGGCTAGCGTGTCTGGGTATAACAGGGGCTATGAGTACAACTCCAACTACGGCTATGGAGATACTCTTAGACCTACCACCTCTTCACCTACGGGTGAAAAAGAAGCTCTACAAGCCGCTATAAAAATTTCCCAAATTAGAAAATTCAAAACAGGAGACAAAACAGGTCACCTAAAGATACTGGATCTCTTACAGCCAGATCTGTTTGAAAAACCTTTGTACATCATTACGAGAACTTTTGACTTTGAAACACCGTTTGAGATTGTTATTCAGGACCTCAACACGGCTAGAAGTCAAATAATACAAATAGATACAAAATCCTCCAACTGGTACACAGATAAATAATTAAAAACTAAACAGGGAACAGGCATAGGTATTGAGATGCCCGAGCTATACAAAATTATTAAATTCGCTCAATCCAAAAAATCTCTTCTGCTTGGATACATTCATTATTTAATCAAGCACTGAGACTCTTCAAGGCTTTAAATAAATTGCTAATTTTCATGTTGTAAATTTTATATCAAAATTTTAAAATTATAGCTTGGCAAATTAAAAGGTATAACGTTGAATTTTACCTCATGTGGTCTTGCAATAGCATATGCTTCTTTCAGCTGTTGTTCGCGCCTCGTTAACAAATTCGTTGTAAATTATTTTCCAAATGATTAAACTTATGTAAATCTTTATCAATCCTCACTTAATCAGCACTTCACCTCATTAAAAAAAAACTTTAATACAAAATAAAATTCACATTTATTAAATAAAATTATAAAAATTAAAATTATAAATTAGCGTAGCAGGGAAATAACATTCCCACCGGCTTGCTTGCCGCAAGGCCATCTTATTTTTATAAATTTCTACAACTTGTCGAGGTTCGAACTTTTGACTTCATTATAGCAGTCCTATGGTTTAGTGCGTTACCTATCGTCCGCACGCACCTTATTTACAACTAAAATTTTATGTATAGTACATTTACAAATTTACAAATTAAATAACTCAACTTCAAAATAATTTACAAAATGATAAAATTAACGTTTTTAGCGTTTCAAAACACGACAGTATATATGGCTCAAGATACGAGGCATCTATAGCCTTAGGAACCTATCCCACAATTATACAAGCTGAAATACTTGCACTTGCACTGTGTGCCCATGAACACCTGCAAAGGAATTTAAAGGGCAAACAAGTCAATATAATGCCTGACAGCCAAGCTGCGATAAAAGCACTCAAGGCCAACAGCTTTGAGTCTTTGTTCACATGGGAATGCAGATAATCTCTCAAAAAACTGGCAAAGAGCAACAAAATTGCCTTTTACTGGGTGCTAGGTCATGAAAGAATTGAGGGTAACAAAATAGCTGACAAACTAGCTAGTACGGGCTCAAAAACGACCCCGACTGAGTCTGAACCATTCTGCTGGCTATCCAAAACACGCAGGGCGCTAGAGGAGCAAAAGTAGGAAACGGAAAGCATAAAAACTCTCTGGTACAAGGCGCTAGGACAAAGACAGGCGAAGAAATTTATAGAGTACTCGACTGCAAAGGCTAAAAAGCTTCTTATACTATCAAAGAACGAAATTAGACTCATTACGGGAATACTCACTGGACACTGCCAGGTGGGATATCACCTCAAAAGAATAGGACTGGTAGGCAATGACAGATGCGGACTCTGCGAATCGGAAATAGAATCGACCGAACACATTATTTGCAGCTGCAATGCCTTAGCTCGACTTAAGCTAAAACACTTGGGACAAGTACACTGACACCCAAGGAGGTGCAAAAAAAATCTTTCAGGAGGACTTTATGTTTTGCTAGCAAAATTAACTTTCTAAAAACTTAATTAGTAGGGTTACGAACAAAAGATCAATACTGGTTGCAGTTCTGTATGGCTCCAGTAGCCAATCGACTTCTAAGTACAATACAATACAATCCCAAAAAACTGGGATTGGATAAAAGGATAAAACCTTTCCTGGTAATGGAATTGTTTTTGCCTTCTTTGGTACACTTCCATCAGCTTAGATCTATTGTTTTGACTGTGACTTTTGTTCTGATGTGTAATAGTAGATCCAAGTTTTATCAACAGTTATGAAACGACGCTTGAAATCTATTTTATTTTACTTAACATGATCCAAACATGTTTACAAAATACGGATTCGAATGCGTTTTTGGCCAACTGTTAGAAAACGCGGCACCCAACTTGCACATATTAAACGCAATTTCATTTGTGAATCATCTTCGAGGCTTGTACGACAAAATTTAAAATGAACTGCCCATTTTATCAATGGAAAGTAAAGGTGATGCATTTTTATATACTTTTAAATAATTTCGGATAAATTTCTGTTGGTGTTAAACCATCCAAAATAAAGAATACCTTTCTTCATATATTGCAGTGACGTTTTATCCCTAATCAGCGCTCTTTGTTTACCTCGGCGTCGCTCTGTATTGAAGGTAGCAGAGAAAGTCTTACTCGAGGATTGAACTTACAATTTTAATTTATCAACCAAATGCAATATCTTCCAATCTACTCGTCGTCCTTTAACAATATAATTCCACTTATTTAAATATATTCAACTATTTCAATTTTCAAATTTTTTAACTTTGAAATAAAAAACCTCATTTATCTAAAAATCAATCACTTTAATTAGTCCAAAAATCTCTAACTTACAAAAAATTAAAAATCTGATCAAAAACTCTCAAATAGTTCAAATTTATTCAAACATTCAAAACAACATTCACAATTGCAAAACTATTCACACAAAAAATAACGGTAAATGAAATGAAATTTCAAAAATCCTAATTGTCGACCGTAAAAACTAAGAATAAGAAATAAATAGTTGAGATAGAGGTCGTTATAATCTACAAAGTAGATGAATTTCAAAATACAAATTTGTATTTTGAAATTCATCTACTTTGTAGATTATAACGACCTCTATCTCAACTATTTATTTCTTATTCTTAGTTTTTACGGTCGACAATTAGGATTTTTGAAATTTCATTTCATTTACCGTTATTTTTTAGTTTGGTGAGATAACAGACTTGTAAGTTTAGATATCCCTAGTGGACGCTTACTAACTTTCAAAATACATTTTCTTAGTATGGCATTCGGTTAGTGTAGAGCACGTGGAAGGTTTACATGAACGATTGAATGGAATGGTAAGTTTAATTTTATATGTTCTTTGTCAATATGAGCCCGATGAGGTCAATTTCGTTGGGTAATACCACGAATAAGTCCGAAACATGTCGTTCGTTAAGGCGTTTGAATTTAATAATTTTTTTCTTTCTATTTGTTTCATTCGTTATTGATTCCTAATACGGTCCTGACTACCGATGTCCTGCTACAAATTTGTATTTTGAAATTCATCTACTTTGTAGATTATAACGACCTCTATCTCAACTATTTATTTCTTATTCTTAGTTTTTACGGTCGACAATTAGGATTTTTGAAATTTCATTTCATTTACCGTTATTTTTTAGTTTGGTGAGATAACAGACTTGTAAGTTTAGATATCCCTAGTGGACGCTTACTAACTTTCAAAATACATTTTCTTAGTATGGCATTCGGTTAGTGTAGAGCACGTGGAAGGTTTACATGAACGATTGAATGGAATGGTAAGTTTAATTTTATATGTTCTTTGTCAATATGAGCCCGATGAGGTCAATTTCGTTGGGTAATACCACGAATAAGTCCGAAACATGTCGTTCGTTAAGGCGTTTGAATTTTATAATTTTTTTCTTTCTATTTGTTTCATTCGTTATTGATTCCTAATACGGTCCTGACTACCGATGTCCTGCTACAAATTTGTATTTTGAAATTCATCTACTTTGTAGATTATAACGACCTCTATCTCAACTATTTATTTCTTATTCTTAGTTTTTACGGTCGACAATTAGGATTTTTGAAATTTCATTTCATTTACCGTTATTTTTTAGTTAGGTGAGATAACAGACTTGTAAGTTTAGATATCCCTAGTGGACGCTTACTAACTTTCAAAATACATTTTCTTAGTATGGCATTCGGTTAGTGTAGAGCACGTGGAAGGTTTACATGAACGATTGAATGGAATGGTAAGTTTAATTTTATATGTTCTTTGTCAATATGAGCCCGATGAGGTCAATTTCGTTGGGTAATACCACGAAAAAGTCCGAAACATGTCGTTCGTTAAGGCGTTTGAATTTTATAATTTTTTTCTTTCTATTTGTTTCATTCGTTATTGATTCCTAATACGGTCCTGACTACCGATGTCCTGCTACAAATTTGTATTTTGAAATTCATCTACTTTGTAGATTATAACGACCTCTATCTCAACTATTTATTTCTTATTCTTAGTTTTTACGGTCGACAATTAGGATTTTTGAAATTTCATTTCATTTACCGTTATTTTTTAGTTTGGTGAGATAACAGACTTGTAAGTTTAGATAGCCCTAGTGGACGCTTACTAACTTTCAAAATACATTTTCTTAGTATGGCATTCGGTTAGTGTAGAGCACGTGGAAGGTTTACATGAACGATTGAATGGAATGGTAAGTTTAATTTTATATGTTCTTTGTCAATATGAGCCCGATGAGGTCAATTTCGTTGGGTAATACCACGAATAAGTCCGAAACATGTCGTTCGTTAAGGCGTTTGAATTTTATAATTTTTTTCTTTCTATTTGTTTCATTCGTTATTGATTCCTAATACGGTCCTGACTACCGATGTCCTGCTACAAATTTGTATTTTGAAATTCATCTACTTTGTAGATTATAACGACCTCTATCTCAACTATTTATTTCTTATTCTTAGTTTTTACGGTCGACAATTAGGATTTTTGAAATTTCATTTCATTTACCGTTATTTTTTAGTTTGGTGAGATAACAGACTTGTAAGTTTAGATATCCCTAGTGGACGCTTACTAACTTTCAAAATACATTTTCTTAGTATGGCATTCGGTTAGTGTAGAGCACGTGGAAGGTTTACATGAACGATTGAATGGAATGGTAAGTTTAATTTTATATGTTCTTTGTCAATATGAGCCCGATGAGGTCAATTTCGTTGGGTAATACCACGAAAAAGTCCGAAACATGTCGTTCGTTAAGGCGTTTGAATTTTATAATTTTTTTCTTTCTATTTGTTTCATTCGTTATTGATTCCTAATACGGTCCTGACTACCGATGTCCTGCTACAAATTTGTATTTTGAAATTCATCTACTTTGTAGATTATAACGACCTCTATCTCAACTATTTATTTCTTATTCTTAGTTTTTACGGTCGACAATTAGGATTTTTGAAATTTCATTTCATTTACCGTTATTTTTTAGTTTGGTGAGATAACAGACTTGTAAGTTTAGATATCCCTAGTGGACGCTTACTAACTTTCAAAATACATTTTCTTAGTATGGCATTCGGTTAGTGTAGAGCACGTGGAAGGTTTACATGAACGATTGAATGGAATGGTAAGTTTAATTTTATATGTTCTTTGTCAATATGAGCCCGATGAGGTCAATTTCGTTGGGTAATACCACGAATAAGTCCGAAACATGTCGTTCGTTAAGGCGTTTGAATTTTATAATTTGTTTCTTTCTATTTGTTTCATTCGTTATTGATTCCTAATACGGTCCTGACTACCGATGTCCTGCTACAAATTTGTATTTTGAAATTCATCTACTTTGTAGATTATAACGACCTCTATCTCAACTATTTATTTCTTATTCTTAGTTTTTACGGTCGACAATTAGGATTTTTGAAATTTCATTTCATTTACCGTTATTTTTTAGTTTGGTGAGATAACAGACTTGTAAGTTTAGATATCCCTAGTGGACGCTTACTAACTTTCAAAATACATTTTCTTAGTATGGCATTCGGTTAGTGTAGAGCACGTGGAAGGTTTACATGAACGATTGAATGGAATGGTAAGTTTAATTTTATATGTTCTTTGTCAATATGAGCCCGATGAGGTCAATTTCGTTGGGTAATACCACGAAAAAGTCCGAAACATGTCGTTCGTTAAGGCGTTTGAATTTTATAATTTTTTTCTTTCTATTTGTTTCATTCGTTATTGATTCCTAATACGGTCCTGACTACCGATGTCCTGCTACAAATTTGTATTTTGAAATTCATCTACTTTGTAGATTATAACGACCTCTATCTCAACTATTTATTTCTTATTCTTAGTTTTTACGGTCGACAATTAGGATTTTTGAAATTTCATTTCATTTACCGTTATTTTTTAGTTTGGTGAGATAACAGACTTGTAAGTTTAGATATCCCTAGTGGACGCTTACTAACTTTCAAAATACATTTTCTTAGTATGGCATTCGGTTAGTGTAGAGCACGTGGAAGGTTTACATGAACGATTGAATGGAATGGTAAGTTTAATTTTATATGTTCTTTGTCAATATGAGCCCGATGAGGTCAATTTCGTTGGGTAATACCACGAATAAGTCCGAAACATGTCGTTCGTTAAGGCGTTTGAATTTTATAATTTTTTTCTTTCTATTTGTTTCATTCGTTATTGATTCCTAATACGGTCCTGACTACCGATGTCCTGCTACAAATTTGTATTTTGAAATTCATCTACTTTGTAGATTATAACGACCTCTATCTCAACTATTTATTTCTTATTCTTAGTTTTTACGGTCGACAATTAGGATTTTTGAAATTTCATTTCATTTACCGTTATTTTTTAGTTTGGTGAGATAACAGACTTGTAAGTTTAGATATCCCTAGTGGACGCTTACTAACTTTCAAAATACATTTTCTTAGTATGGCATTCGGTTAGTGTAGAGCACGTGGAAGGTTTACATGAACGATTGAATGGAATGGTAAGTTTAATTTTATATGTTCTTTGTCAATATGAGCCCGATGAGGTCAATTTCGTTGGGTAATACCACGAATAAGTCCGAAACATGTCGTTCGTTAAGGCGTTTGAATTTTATAATTTTTTTCTTTCTATTTGTTTCATTCGTTATTGATTCCTAATACGGTCCTGACTACCGATGTCCTGCTACAAATTTGTATTTTGAAATTCATCTACTTTGTAGATTATAACGACCTCTATCTCAACTATTTATTTCTTATTCTTAGTTTTTACGGTCGACAATTAGGATTTTTGAAATTTCATTTCATTTACCGTTATTTTTTAGTTTGGTGAGATAACAGACTTGTAAGTTTAGATATCCCTAGTGGACGCTTACTAACTTTCAAAATACATTTTCTTAGTATGGCATTCGGTTAGTGTAGAGCACGTGGAAGGTTTACATGAACGATTGAATGGAATGGTAAGTTTAATTTTATATGTTCTTTGTCAATATGAGCCCGATGAGGTCAATTTCGTTGGGTAATACCACGAATAAGTCCGAAACATGTCGTTCGTTAAGGCGTTTGAATTTTATAATTTTTTTTCTTTCTATTTGTTTCATTCGTTATTGATTCCTAATACGGTCCTGACTACCGATGTCCTGCTACAAATTTGTATTTTGAAATTCATCTACTTTGTAGATTATAACGACCTCTATCTCAACTATTTATTTCTTATTCTTATTCACACAAAAATACTCAAAACCCACCGAAACCAAATTCAGACGTGACGTCCGACATTTTGGGCAAAAAGCTTTACTTCAGCTTTCGTTCTATTCTTTCTATTCTTTCATTATGTTCTTCGTGTAGGGAAGAACCAATTGGAAAGCTAGATTTTAGACGCACACTGTATCTGACGAGTAAATTCTAAGTATGTTTCAGCCTTAGTTTTACTTTAGAAATTTTACGATCCTTGCAGAATTAAAAAAAAAATTAACGATAATGTTATTTAAATTTACTTATATAATATATGGTAATGTTGTAAGTTACTGTTCCCTCGGGCATCTAATAAAATTTACTTTAATTTTAAATGCTAGTAAGCTAAATTATTACAGTAGGTACGCATGAAATGTATACCTATTTATTAAATTTTTAAATTAATATGTTGTTTCTAACAACAATAATAATCATAATTTTAGCTAAAAGATGAATGAGATATTTGGACTAATAATTACTTAATTTTGTCGATTATGTTTTACACTTCTGAAACACGACGCGTTTTTATGTAAATATGAATAATTTATAAATACGATTAAAAAACAAGGAAGATCGTGAGTTAAAAGTTAACATAATATGACGATTAGAGAAACACCTACATCTTCAAAGCTACAAATTAATTACAATTAATTACACTTGTTATGTGCACGAATATGGTAAATAAATAAATCTCTTTGCCTCACCTAAAGTCTTGCATAAGGTTAACAAAATAAATATTTTTTGGCTTATCAAACCGATTTCTATTATAATTCAACTTGTATTACTAATATCCTTTTAAAACTAAATATATTGTCGTAGATTTTTGTGACAAGGGTTCATTTGCGGGTTTATAATCAGTAATCGCTTCGCCTTGAAAGAAGTAACTGTTTTTGAAGGATGAAGTAAGCAAAATCAGTTTATATAAACACTTAAATACGCAGAATTTGATTTACGTTTAAAATTTGGTGTTGTCAAGTTTGAAGTAGGGAATTTTGTAAAATTGGCGTGGTGGACGGAAGAACAAAGATTAGAGGCGCAGAGGTCGTCGAAGACGGTCGATTGGCGTATTGCTTGATCAGCGACAATTAGTTTTGCTAGTGGAATTTTCACAATTCTTGTGAAAAGTGAATTTGGTTTGAGACGGAGATTCTTTGTCCATTTTTGAAGATAAACATCTTTTGCAACGTAGATTTGTTCCTATAATTAAATTACAATTATTTAGCAAATCCGGATAACACATTTTTCAATAGGATGCCACCGCCATCTTGAATATTTTAAAGTCAAGTTTTAAAAAGTGATATTACTTACCTAAACTGCAAGAATTGATAAGTGTGAATAATCACAATACACGTAGAAATATGTAAAAGTTGCAGCGATCTATTTTGGAAATTATTAAGAGGCCAAATTAATACTTCAACAGTAGCGAGTGAAACACATATTTTCTATTGCACTAAATAACCTTCACAATTCAACTGCCGGTCACAGTGAATGACAACGAAGACAACGAGATCTTACTGAGTCAGTAGTGTATCGAAAAGTAGATGAAAGCAATTATAAAATTTAAACTGAATTTATTTGATTTTTCTAAACTTTTAAATGATTTATTTTGTACAATTTGTCTACACAATTACACAAAAAATTAATAAAATTAGATGCTAGTACGAGTACGTTTAACGATAAATGTGCATCTGAGTTTACGAATTTACATAATACACCAAAATTTAAATCTGCTAAAGGTGAAATTGTCACCAAATAAAACTGCATCTTTCAAAAATAAGTTAAGTTCAGTTTGCCCTAAAAGAAGCATTTTTCGGTTAACTGACAATAGAGTTATTTGTCACAAGAACTGACTTCTGGGGAAGAGCTCAATGTTCTCTGATTACAAACGCTAGCCGAGGTAAACTTTTCGTTTAGCCAAAGGGTTTTTTCTTATTAACAAGGAGAATACCGCTACAATATTCATATTTACATGCAGATCTCAAATCAAAAGATGACAATAATAATTAAATAAAAACTGCTGTTGTAGATAAATTACTCTCAACAGCGTAAATTACATATTTGTCATTGGTCTGTTCTATTATTATTTAATCATCAATCAGATGTGCATTATTATTAGCTAAAATACTAATATATTGTGTTAAATTAAAATCTGACAGGCCTTCGATGGCAGTTATTGCCACCTGTTGGTAATGCTCATTATTTCATCTTTTCTATCGGACAGAATTCATGTGTTAGATATAATGATTAATAATTGCACATCTTCTTGTTTTTTGAGTTTGCTAATACAAACCGTCATCACCTAGTACATATCGCAGTGTTATTAAAAAAAGATCTCAGAGTCGTTCAAGTTATAATTTATTTACGGAGCTTATAAAATCACGTTCGGTCGGCATTGCTTTCTTTGACCGACCTTCTCTATCTATTCAACCTGTGCATTCCTTAATTATATTCAACTAAAAAATTAAAAAGCAAAGACTGGTTAATTAAGAACTATAACCAATTTCTTATTGGTCCCGTTATTATAGCAACTTAAAAAAAAGACAGTAATTGAATTTTACAACAATCGAGGTGCACACCAATCAAGTTGTGCAGTATTTCAGTGCACATTAATTGAATTCTACTATATTTACTTATTAAAAGATCATGGCGGCCTTCTGATTTACAATAAATGTCGTAGCTGTATTAAATTTTCGCATCTGTATTTTTAATCTACTGATATTATTATGAATATGCAACCAGAATCACCCGACAACTTTATTTTTAATAACTCTACTTACTAGGTTTTTCGATGGAGTGGCAAAACGACCATTCAAATAAATAAAATTTATTATTAACTCTAAAAATCAATAAAAATCCCCAATTAAAAATTTTGTATTTTTAAAGACCTGGCCGAGTCTGAAAGTAAGACAAAAAGTGTCATATATGTATGTTCGATAATTATTTAGATCCTTCAGTTATTAACAATTATTAATCATTAATATCAGAAACTGATACAAGATTATTTTATAAGTGTATATAATTTAAATTATCCATTTATACAGTTTTTCATTCGTTTGGCTAAGTTTCACTTTGCCTCGCGTGTGTAAGGCTTTCTTGCTAAGAACGATTTGATTTTCAGTTCTAATAATACATAATAGCAATATACCTACTGTTTTTTTTAATTGAAATGGAAACCATTCAGATGTCTGGTTATATACTTTTTTGGAAATTAGATTTTTTATGTTTAAATGAATATAAGTTATCTGTCTGATTATGATGGCGTAGTTTTAAAGGTATCCGATTCTAGAATCTAGGACGAACTCAGGACGATTCATCGTCGACGATTAATCCCGCGGACGATTCATCCCAGGACGATTCATCACTGTAAAATTTAATTTGCCAAGTTAATCATTTTTATTAACACGAAAATTTTTTTTGTTTAATTATTATCCAAATCCTATTTTAATTATAATTATAATTTTAATTAATTTAATTTCATGTAACATGTAACAATTAATTTTATAAAAAATAATTATTTAAAAATTTTTTTTAAGATTTTAAATATTTAAAAAATTGAATTGCTAATTAATTGGATGTTTTAGTTAAAAAGGAAATTACTAGAATTTTATAGTAATATGTATTATTACTATTATCATAATAAAATACTAATAATACTAGTAATAATAAAAATAATAATATTGATATAAGAATAGCGTTTAGCGAAGTTAATTTATTGTATTAAAGTTAAATTTAAAAAGAAGAATAAGTACTTCTCAATTTAACTTGATAAAAATAATCATAATAGATCATTAATAAAAATTATTAAGTTGGCGAGGATTACGAGTTTTACGAGGATAAATTGTCCTAGAATCGTTTTATAATATTTTGTAAAATTAAAAATTTATTATTAATATTATTTTATTATTAAATATTTTATTTTGAATTATTAGGTATATATTATAGAATGCATTATATTTTTTACAAACAAACTAAATACCACACAATCTGTTTGAAACTTATCTTTAAGTTTATTTCTATTATGGTTTAGTATTACATTTAGTTCAAAATTTCAAATTATTTGTTTTTTAATAAGAATGCTTTGAAATTAAACTTAACACTTTTGTTAATTGATCGTCAATCGTCAGGTAAATTATTAGAGAAAAATGTTCACACTGTTCTATGCTGATGATCGAGTGCTGATTAAAATTAGTATACTATAAGATGAACTCCAAAGAGCTGTCTTGATTTTAATCTTAAAATGTCTACAGAAATAACAAAACGATGGCTTTAGGACAAAAATAGTTATAGACATTGACACAGATGAACAGGTGCGACACTTCAAACTTCCTAAAAATATTTATGAAAAAAATGATGATATACAAAATAAGTTAAGTAGATTTCGGTGTATGCGGCACAATTCATAAAAATTTAAAAAAAGAAACTACAAAAACTACCCGCCTGAAATTCTGTAAAATAGTAGCAATTGTAACATTAACCTGCCGCATAGGGAAAAGAGACTAAAGCCAAATTCAAAAGTGCAAAAACACAAAATCTAAGAATTACTAAAGGCTGCACAAAGATAGACAAAATAAGAAATGATAGGATATTAATGTGAAACCGTTGTTGGAATTAATAAAAGCATACCGATACGATAGTACAAACGTTTAGACATGGTGGAGAGTCTTACAAGGGAATTATATGACCTCCGCATTTTTGTAATTTTTGCCACTTATTCTACTGAAAGTTTAGCCCTTCAATAAGAACTCCTCAAAGCAGTAGAGCCAGATGGCCAGAAATTTTCGAGAAAATCGACTTTGAAATATTGTCGAAAGAGTTTGAACACAAGATGTGAAACAATTAGCAAATAGTTTCGTAGCACAGTGGCGAGCGAGTTGGACTAGGAACCAGTGGGTCCACGGTTCTATTCGCATCTACGCTAGTTTTTCTTTTAATTTTTTTTTCTCTAGTGCGTATTACTTTCCTTAAGTAAATGCTCGTAATACACGAGAACATCTTTGATGCGTAATTTAGCGATTTCACTGCACAGACTATCTTCGACGGTGTCTTCAGCCCTTGTCAAGGGGCCAGGCAAATTAACGGATAAATATCCGACATGATAACTTTTCAGCAACTACGCTAGATAAAAACTAAACTGTTGAAAATGTATTTTAGGATAAAAATATGTAGTTTTAGGATATGTTGGTATATTAACTTTTTATTTCTTGTTAAAATCTAGTCAGTTGCATGGCTTTATTAGCCACATCATGTTTGCTATATCTACCAATCGTAAAATAAATAAATTAAATCAGATGATAAATTATAAATAAATATAGGCAAATCATTTCCACCAGATGATATGTGCGATGACATATGAAACTAGTCCTGCTAAATAATAATAATTAAAACATTCGATTTTATTATATTTGTTAAAAAAAATTGAATGTATTTAATAAATTAAATGTTGACACATTTTAGTCTACAAGCATAAATTTAATCAATTTTACCAAAATTAAATGGCGTGAATAAGCACTAGAGAGAAAAAAAAACTAGCAAAGGTGGGAATAGAACCGTGGACCCACTGGTTCTTAGTCCAACTCGCTCGCCACCGTGCTACGAAACTATTTGCTAATTGTTTCACATCTTGTCTTCAAACTCCTTCGACAATATTTCAAAGTCGATTTTCTCGAAAATTTCTGGCCATCTGGCTCTACTGCTTTGAGGAGTTCTTATTGAAGGACTAAACTTTCAGTAGAATAAGTGGCAAACATTACAAAAATGCGGAGGTCATATAATTCCCTTGTTAGACCTGAAAAACAGACACCGAAATACCAGATAGAGAGAGAAGTTACGATGAACGCCGGAGCAGAAGTTATACTAATCTAAGATGATTACTTTTGTTTTAAATACAATTTTAACGGTTTAATTTAATTTTGAGTCTCGGCGTTTACACTTTTATTAACTTTACGGAGAAAATGCGCTTTTATAAATTTTCTTCTATTTACAGATAACGTGCTTTAGGTACAAAACGTGGTAAAATTTGAAAACTCTTTTCAAATTTACTTTCGAAGTGATAGATGGCATTGTATGTCTCTATTTTAACCCCATTGTATGGGATTTAGAATTCATAATCTTTTCTTAACCTAAAATTTCATTTAAACACGTGAACTCTTCTAGTTTGGTCATTTGGTAAGCGCAATATTTATTTTAAAGTTTGGTTAATTTCTTGATTTTTAAAATTTTTTTAATTTTGTTTGGTATATTTGCTCTCACATGTTATTTTTACTGTTAAACATGACTGAGGATTGATAATAATCGTGAAATAGAGGCATTTATATTATGTTACAGGTTTGTTTGTTTTTTATTTTTTATTTTTAAGTAATTTTTACCACTCCTATAGCGTAATTTTTTCAGAATTCTATTTTCTTGTTTATTTAAATATTCTAAGTTCAACCCTGTTAAATGTGAATTTTTGTCATATTGACTTCGTTAAATATTATGTTTTCTTCGTAGTATGTATTATTTACTTAATAGTTAAAAATTTTATTATTTTAACATTTTGTTAAGTTTGATTATTTTAACATTACATGCTACTAAATACCACAAAAATACTTAAAAAATTCTAAACTTCTTTAAGTTATTTTCTATTTTAGCATTGCATTAAATTTAACTACACTGAAAAACATTATTTAACTAAAGAACTTATTGATGAAATTTTTATAATTGCAATGAAAAATTTATAAATCTGTGGTAAAAAGTCAAATGAAGATTAAGCAATATAATTATTTTACAGCGACGTTCAGAAACTGTTTTGGTAGAGATTGAAGAAATACGGAATGTTCAGAATGTTAATATGTATAAGTATACGTTATCAATTCATCAATCAATTCATGTAATTGAATGGCTTTATTGGTAGTTAATCTAGAAGAATCTTAAATATGCATGCAAGAGCTCACACTAGCTATAAATCTTATCCTTGTCATATATGCCTCAAAAATTTTCACATAAAGACATTGAAGTTATCTAAGAACACATTTGAACAAAATAGTGTCAAATTTGTCTCAGAAATTTGCGAAAATTAGAAGTTAAAAAATTCATACAAAAACTCATACCGGCGAGAACCCTTTCATGTCAATTATATCATGAAACATTTTCAGCACAGAAACTTCTAAGGAAACTCTTGCAAAGCTTGCCTAAGACGCTGCTTATTTGTAATATTGTGTAATATTATTTTTTTTCTTTAACTTGTTTCAAATATGTTCTTAGTATAAGATTAATATCGAGTTATAGTGGAAATGTTTCAAGAATCTTTGGGCAGTGGTACAATGCCTAACTCTTTGCTATAAGAATTATGCTTCGGGTCATTGTCTGCGTAAAGTTTAAAATTATTTAAAATTCTAATTTTCTCGGCTCTTTTCTGGTACTGTGCTTTATATTACTTTGTAATATTTCTAAATACGATCACTTATTCAGTATGTCATCAATAAACACCAAATTTTCTACATTGAATGCTGACGCGTGCATCTACAAAGTAATTGGGATCCACTGTTGTTCGGAACTTTTCAATATTTAAAGCCGTATTTGGATTTCTCCATACAAATTTGGTCCGTTCAAATCGAAGATATTAAATTTTGATTCGTCAGTGAAAATAACCGATTTTCAAATTTCCTATTCTGTAATCTTATAAATAATTTTGTTGTGTTACTAAACGATTTTGGCCACCCCTAACTGTTAGTTTGTAAATTTTATTGATTGTTGAATTTGAATTTTTAAATTTGTAATTTTGTAATGCAGAGGTTGGCAGAAAAGTTGTAAGGCTTTTTTGCCAAAGATGGTCGCCGGAGCGGTTGACTGAATTTTGGCTCCGTATAATTTTGTGACTTTTTATATGAGTATTTTGTAATTGTAATTTATTTATTTGAGTATTATTATTGGATAAATTTGTTTGAAAGTATTTTTGATCGAAAGTGGCCGCAGCCAAGATTTTTGATTTTTGTTAGTTTTGATGTTTTTACTTTATGATTAAAGTGATTTGGATGAAAAAAAAGAACCGAACGTATGAGGTGGCTGATATTGCTTTGAATTCATGAATTTAAATCGTAAGTTTAATCCTCGAGCAAAGTATAAACATTTTTACAGTTTAAAATAATTTTGATTGGAAGTTTTTAAAATAGAATTTTGGTATTAACATTTTTTTTTACGAACATTGAACTACCACCTTCGAGTAAAACTATCTCTGTTTCCGCCAACTTAGAGCTACGCCGCTGTAAATAAGTGAGATTGATAGATAACTATTTTTTTACAACTACGGCAACGAATAAAATTTGCAAAATTTTATCTCAAAATATAATTTGCACACAGGCCTAGCAGGCCATTAAATTTTTTTTGTCACCATATTTCATTTTTTCTCATCTCGAGCGTATTTTTTTCAATCCTCCTAACCCATCTCCTCCACATCCTTTTGTACCTTTCCTCTGCCAATCTATTTTGCCACCTCTAACAATTTTCTTGTTATTTTTCGTAGTTCTTTCCTTGTTCGTGTCACGATTATCAGATCGTCTACAAAATCTAGGTATTGATGTTTTTGTCTGAAGATCGTTCCTTGTCTATTTATGTTTGTTTTTCTTATCGAACTCTCTAGGGCGATGTTAAACAATACCGCCGACAACGGGATTGAGCCGTTGCTACTTTGAAGCTATCAGACAGCACACCGTTGACTCTTACTTTATTTTCAGTGACTACTAGTGTCATCTTTATCATGTTCATTATTTTTCTGGGTATTTCCAATTCTTCTATCGCTTTATATAGTTTTTTCACCACGATACTGTCGTAGACTTGCTTGAAATCTAAGAACATAAGTGCGTTTCCAGTCCAAATTCGTGGCCGATTGCTTGTGTCTCTCTCAGTATAAATAATTGGTCAGTTACCGATCTACCTCGTCTAAAGTCACACTGATACTCTCCTATGCTCCTATACACGTAGCTAGTATTTTATTGCAAACGCTCAGCAGTGCGATGCCTCTGTAATTACCACACTCAGTCTTATTTCTCTTTTTATGTATCAGGCATATTATTACAACTCTCCAGTCTTCGGGTAGCTTTTTCTTCTTGAAAAATTTTCTATGTCATGTCTACAACCAGCTCCAGTTATCTTCTTCCTTCATATTTCAACGCTTCCGCTTGTATCCCATTTCCTCTTCACTTCTATGGTTCACTTTCATAATTTGGTCCTCGGATGGTTTTTGTTCGTCCTCGTTACAGTCGCTCATTTCTGTAGATTTTCGCTCTTCCGTCTTTTCTTCTGGCCTATTAAGTAGTCTTTAAAATATTCTTTAATATATTACTCAAATATTAATCATTATTACTATTACTCACTATTCTTCAAGAATTATTCATTATTACGGACTATTACTGAAAATTCGGAAGTCACGGGTATCGTTCATCCTCATTAAGTGTTTTCTCCATATTTCAAAGTATTCTTCTATTTTATCGTTTAGATTAAAAATGCCCAAAGCGTTTCGAATATCTGTGTTTCTGTCTCTTCTAGTGTAGCCCATGATAGATCTTAAAAACCTTATCTCCGCGTGTTGCAATCTACTTTCCAGTTTCTTTTTCAACACCCATGTCTCGTTGCCATAAGTAACTGTAAGTACGAACATCACCTTATAGAATTTTAGAAGAGTGGCTTTATTTATGCCTTATTTAATTGTTCCGTTTAGGTAATTAAACCTTTTGATTATTTCTTGTATATCTCTCTCCTGATGTAAGTCTAGTGTCCAGCTCAAAAATTTAAAGTTGCTTACTTGTTCGATAGGTGAATACTATTTTAGATCGTATATATCCTTGTTCCAGAAACGCAATTGGTTTTGTTTTCGGTATTGAGACCATCATGCTGTATTTTTTCATGATTTGCTGGAATTTATGGAAGGCATACTGGAGTGTGTCTTCACTGTCTGCTATTAATATTTGGTTGTCTGCGAACAACATTGCTAGCACTCATGTTTGTCTGTTGATATTAGAGAAATAAAAGTGTGTACTGTTTTTCCACTCTCTAAGAGCTTTATCTAAATATAGTTAAACAGTATTGGTGAAAATGTATGTAATAAAAGAAAAGGAAAAGTTGTTTAATTGGTGAAGTGATGAAGATTAAAAATTTTGGAAGTTAATTGGATTTGGTAAAATTGAAATTGTTTCACGACAGAATTTGTTTGACCGGCGCGACTAGCTGCAGGACGCACGTGCAGTTGCTAAACCATATGATGTAAAAGTTTAACATTAACATTTTATTTAACACATTTGAATAAAAATTAAAATTTGGAACAAAATTAAAACGATACAAAAACTTATAATTTGAGAATTAAACTTAGAAATACATTTAAAATTTATAATTTGAATTAGAAGAGTCTCATAGTTCTTCAATTAATAATGGATGCTACCCCAGCGAGATTTCTGGATTAAATAAAATTTTAGAAATTTTAATTGCTGGGGGCATTGCAATATGTTCGGCTATTATTTTCAATCTGTTTTTCAATTATAATTATAATTAGTTAGTTCTAATATATGGAGCAGAAGCGTGGGATATAAATAGAAGAAACAGAAACATGTTGTTGTCCACTGAAATGGATTTTCTGAGACGAAGTTGCCGAGAAACGAGACTCGACAGGGTGCGTAACAAAACCATTAGAAATATGATGGAGATAGACAAAGATATTTTGGACGAGGTGCAACAACAACAATTAGTATGGTTTGCTCACGTAAACCCAATGGCGGAGGAAAGATGGCCCAAAAATATTTTAAAATGGATACCAAAAGAAAAAAAGAAGACGAAGCTGAAGAGACGAAATTAATGAAGCAATGAAAGTCAGAAATCTGGAAAGACGCTTGCCAAGATCGAGCTGCAAGGAGACTGAGAGCGGATAAACAGCTGTAAAACATGCCGAAATATATATATATTGTCGTGTTTCGAAAACCATAAAAACGTTAATTTTATTGTTTTGTAAAATAATTTTGAACTTTTGTTTTTATTATTGTTGATTGTTTATTTAGATAATTATTAAATTTGAGAAATGAAGTGGGGAAAAGAAGGTGTTGAAGAGGGCCTTGCGGCAAGCAGCCGATGGGTATGTTATTTCCCGTCTAAGTTAATTTTGATTTTAAAAATTGTTTTAAGAATAAAAGTAAACTATAATTTATTTAGAGTTGTTTTAATTAAAGTGAAGTGCTGATTGATAATAAATTTGTAATTTTTGGATGATATTTGGTTGTTGTGTGAAATAAATTTGCAGCAAATTAGTTAGATCGACGCCGGCAGATGTGAAACCCATGTGCGCTTGCAAGGCCACACATTGCAAGGTAAAAGTTGCACATTTGAAAATAAACATTTTACGATACAAAAATTTGCAATTTTTAAAAATCGAAGAAGAGATCATAGCTATAAAAATGAATGAATCCGAGAAAAAGAGTAATTTTTAGTTTGAACAAATTTTATAAATTTACATAGCTCGGATCATTGCAATATATATATTGAAATGATATTTTATCCAATAAAATACCACAAAGTTGTTTTGCTCGAGTAACCCTGGTGTGCGGGAGCAGTCGACAATTTTCAACGGTCGAAGGGTTTTAGCGTCTTCAAAAACAAAATAAAATTTTTTTCGTAATTTAAATTTAATGTCCAATTCTTTCAAGGGATCGAAGTTTTGGTTTTACCGTTATCCAAATCGCCTGCTTATCAATAGCACCATTCGTTCGCTCAAATATAATTTTAATATTTTCAATTTTAACTTTAAATCGAATTTATAGTTCCAACCACTCTTTCCAAATTAATCAACCAAATCCAATCTACTTCCAGTCAGTAGCGAAATAAAAAAAAATATTCAAATCCAATTTCAAATATCAAAATAACACTTCCAAAAACAACGCAATAATGCATACGCATAAAATCACTTTATTCAAAATTAGAATCAAAATATTACTCACAATTATAATACGCATAAAAAATCAAACTTCAGCGGGCATACAAAACTTTGCACCCGCTATCGGCCAGAGTTGGCCAAAGAAGCCACGAATTTCCTGTGATTGATCCCCACCTAGCAAATCCTACAAAGTTACAACTTAATTATTAAAGCCAAAATTTCACCAAAATGCATAGGGTGAGTTCCAATCATTTTGAAACACCACAATTATAGTTATAACTTTTAATATATTTTATAGGAAGTATTAAGAAGGCTAATGCCTCTATAGTTTGATGCCCTATCTAATTTCTTATTAATAACCTTCACGGTTGCTACCTTCCATTCCGTTGAGATCTTTAGGCTCGTCCAGCGTTAATTTATCAGATCCAAAAATCTCTGCTTGAATTCCCTCGACGCGTACTTGACCAGCTCACTACTCACTTTGTCATTTCCTGTCGCTTATTTGTTTTTAGTCTAAGAGTCGACTCTAAGAGCGTCATCTAGTTCTTTAATTTCTATTGGGCCAGCTTGCTCATAATTTTGTGCTACAGTTTCAGTTGTTATTTTGTTTTTCTATGATTCATTTTGCTGTTTTTCATTTTTTAGAATACAACGATTTCCATACTTAGAATTCAGGGATTTTCAAAGATATTGAAAAATAATTCCAACGAATTAGGGAAAAACTTCAGAGGATTATCAAGAAAAGTTCTGCGGTTTACCTTTCGGATTTTTGATACATTGAAAAAAAAATTGTAATAAGTTTCTAAAAATTTTTACTAGAAGTCTGTACAATGTAATCAACATGTGAACTTCTGTAAAAATCCGTTTGTAATCCGGTCAACTTTGGAGAGACGCCAAATTTGATCATTTTTGGTCGTTCCGTGCGACTTATCTTTGGAAGCTTTTACGTGTATTTTTATTTTTACTAGCTCTACCTAACGATTAGTTGAGATCAAATTACTCTGTAATGATACAGAATGTTTCATTTAATAACAAATGTTTTGGTCAGTAACTCGCAATAGTTTTTTGCTCTTACGCCATCATAATAGACATTTTTTGCACTTATTTGGATTCCATCCCATCAAAAGATGAGTTTTATGTTTACCAACAAAAGTTAATTCATTGCATTGTTGTTTCAGAAAAGATTATTTAAATTTTTATTGCAGTGTTAATAAAAAATAATAAATTAATTTTTATATGGACGCATTTTTAATTACGTAGGTCTGTCGAAATAGATGGCTTGTCATTTAAACGAAGGTAAGCAAATGGTAATTGATGCATCATAATAATCCAATTATTGCATGAACCCGATTAGTTAACCACCCATGAGTGTTTTTCCAATGTCATTTCGAATCTAATTAAAAAGCCATTTTTGGCTTGGACGTAAAAAGTATAAAAAGAGTTTTGCAATATAATTTCACGCATTACTTTTATTTTCAAGTTTTTTGCTTAAGTAGATGCTATAATAGCAAGTAAACAATGACAAATTCTTTTGATGTTGTTATAACAATTGCGATGGATAATAAAAACACTTCCTGGCGAAACAAAGAGTGGTGATTTGTATTTGCGCAAGTCCACACGAAACTAAAAACAGGTGGAACCATTATCAGACAGGTACACGTTGATATGCACCTATACAGGTAAAGCAGATACATAATAAAAGAGGGGTATCCAAGCATGAATTGGTGAACGTAACTCTCTTTTCCACATGCCTTTCTTGGAGTTGATGGCCAATGCCTTCTGATATGTAACCATAACCGGCTTAGTAGTTTGCAATGCAGGACGTTACCACTTGCTATTTCTTTTGATATCATTATCTTGTGCAGTGCTTTCAATGACACTTTTGAAGTGAAAACGCGAATCGACGTTGTTTCCGATGCATCGACTAAACAACATTTGACTCTTAGTTTTCCTAATCACCAAGTGAACTACAGTGATTATTAATACATTAATTAGTGTGCGAATTTTTTTAATTAAAATTATTGTTATTGTTTGTTTAAACTACGACACTTTCGTTTGCAATGATCAGAAAGTGTTTGTGTTTGTGTGTGGCTAATTAAAATATAAAGCACAGGTAAAATACTTTCATTATTCATTTAAACAAAATCTAATTATGTGAGAACATTATTGTTAATTCGCTTCCCAATTACGCCGAGGATAAATTGGATAACTTACCAAAAAAAACTTTACGATAAAGTTAAATAGAAAATCGCAAAATTTGAAAATTTGATAAAAGTTTTTACCATTTGTGTAGCTTCGGCTTACCCATGTGGCAGCAGCTCGAAATAATTTAATTCAATGACATTTTTGACTTAAATTTAACCTTACTTCCGTTCATTAATTTATTACAGTAAAATAAACATATAATTATAGTGATGAGTAGTTTGTGTAACTGACCTGACACATCATTTAAATAAACACATTTTTGATAAAAAGATAAAACTAATGGCCACTTATACAAAAATGATCCAATCAAACCGGGCATAATTTCAAAAATTGCTATTTTTACCTAAGTGGTAGCCTTTGCTGTGTATTCCCAAATTAAAAAAAAAACTGTTTGTCATTTTTATTGATTCTTTTCTATTTGGGGAACGTGCAAAGCAGACCACATTAAAATCTGTTAAAACAAAGCACTATTTAAAAAAATTTAAAACGGTTTTTTCAAAATGAAAAACTACTGAATACTGGTCATTTGGGCATTGAATGCACCAAGACCCGAACAAATTGGTTAATAATGAATTAATTAAAATTTAATAATTTGAGGCTTTCAATGATTTTCACGCCACCGCAAAAATTTGAACAGATGAAACAAAAATGTACGAAACAAAGGGTACATTATATTTAAAAATTACAGTTTAAAAGTTATGCTTTGAATTTTTGTGCAAGTAACTCTAAGAAAATGATTTAAAATTAATAATAGAATTAAATGATCGAAGATCGGTTTTGATATGCTAGTAAATTAAAATCTCAAAAAATGCTGCATAGTCCAGTAATCGGGTAATTGGATAAACAATTTCCTATCGGGAAAAAGTTTCGGGTCGTAAGATGACCAAGTATGTCCAAAAAGATCTCTAAATAAACAAAGTGATGCGTTAAACACTTTATATGAATTCTATACCAAAAAACATAATTGAACTAAATAAAATTCTATATACTGTTATATTTTTCGAGATACAACATTGCCAAAATTATGTACTTTTTCTCAAAGTTTCCCAAAAACAAAGTAGATTTTTGATCTTATCCACAGATTAGAGTCAATTCCTAGCTCTTCGGTGAGAAACCACTGCCAAAATGAATTATGTTTTAAAACTCTTTTATTACCCCTTTTATACATTTTTATAAATAACTTAATTTTGGTGTATTTTAGGTGCAAAATGAATATAATATAAAATATCGAGAGCAAAATTCCCTACAAAAATAAAAAAAATTAAGATATTAAAATCTGAATACTTTTCGAGATATGGCATTTCAAAGAACCATAACTCAATTTACTTTTTGGTAAAAATTGCAGTTTTTTATAAATAAATTAATTTCTTGAAATCCTATCAACAAAAATTATAAGTAAAGGTTGTCGAGGATTCAAATCAATGCACTATATGGAATTCACTTTGATAAACGACAAAAAACAATATACTATTACAAAATTTTCTTTTAAAAATGGTCGCGAACGATCAAATTTGCAAGATGATAGGTGTATCTCGAAAACTGCAAAGGCTAGATCAACATTTTTTTCTTAGTATTACATTGAATTTTAACTAGTTTAATTTTGCTTAAACCTATTTTTGCCATAAATTGCATGGGAAATGTCCAATACGTGACATTGTGATTTTAGGGATTTTTTGCAACAAATTTTGCATAATTAATTATGTTTCAAACCTCGTTTTTTCAGCACTTTTTTTACATTGCTGTAAATAACTTCATCTCGGTGTATTTTAGGTGTTAATGATTATAATATAAAATATCGAGAGCAAAATTCTGTACAAAAATAAAACAAATTAAGATATTAAAATCTGAATACTTTTCGAGATATTTTACTTTTTGGTAAAAATTGCAGTTTTTTGTAAATAAATTATATTCTTGAAATCCTATCAACAAAAATAATAATTAAAGGTTGTCGAAGATTCAAATCAATGCACCAAAAGTAATTAAATTTGGATAAACGACAAAAAATAATATACCATTTCAAAATTTTCTTTTAAAAATGGTCGCGAACGATCAAGTTTATAGGACGATAGTAGATGTATCTCGAAAACTGCAAAGATTAGAACAACATTTTTTTCTTAGCTTTACATTAAATTTTATCTAATTTAATTTTGCTAAAACCTATTTTTGGCATAAAATGTATGGAAAATGTTCAACACGTGACTTTGTGATTTTAGGGACTTTCTGCATCAAATTTTGCCAAAAACACTCTTTTTTTTGGATCTTTTTTACATTTTTGTAAATAACTTAATTTCAGTGTATTTTAGGTGCGAAATGAATAAAATATAGAGAGCAAAATTCTGTACAAAAATAAAAAAAATTAGATATTAAAATCTGAATAATTTTCGAGATATTTCATCTCAAAGAACCATAACTCAATTTACTTTTTGGTAAAAATTGTAGTTTGTTGTAAATAAATCATTTTCTAGAAATCCTATCAACAAAAATGATAAGTAAAGGTTGTCGAGGATTCAAATCAATGCATCAAAAATAATTAAATATTTGATAAAAAAAGCAATATACTATTGCAAAAATTTTATTTTTAATAGTTGCGAATGATAGTAGATGTATCTTGAAAACTATAGAAGCTAGAACAAAATTGTTTTCTTAGTCTTACATTGAATTTTATCCAGTTTAATTTTCCTAACATCTATTTTGGGCGTAAGATGCATGGAAATCGTTCAACACGTGACTTTGTGATTTTAAAGACTTTTTGCAACAAATTTGGCCATCTTCCCGTTCAACTAGAACCGAATAAATTAGTAAACCTGTGAGAATAAAATTTTGGGTAAAAATGAAGTAAATCGGTTTACTGTAAAAGCCATGGTCCGTGCGTTACAAACTGGTATAGTGCACGCAAACCACAATTCACAATAATATTACGTTTCGAATTTCTTGGTTTTTTGTTTTTCCAATATTTAATTGTAATCAGTAATTTTAAAATTATGTTGTTATTTCTGTAAAGGCGGCGAAGTAATTATTTTGTTTTGTCCAGAAACAACTTTGTAGTGTTTTACTGTTATTTTACGATCGCTTTGTGATTTCTGCAGACTCAAAACAAAATTAAGTTTTCTTGTTTCTTTTTGTAATTTAAAGACTTAAGGTCGATCGACTCTTAAGGTCGATCACATTATAATTATTTAATACTACAATTAAATAATGTTTATAAGCAGATATTCTCGGTTCATTGTAATTGGCACCTTGAAATTACATAATTTTTATTTTTATATAAATTTCTTGCAAGTTGAAATTGAACATTTATTAAATCAACTCGCAAGTAATATTTTTTTTCAAAAATTAGAAATTGAGAAAACCCCATAAAATACCTACATCATTATGCAAATTTCTTTTTGTTTTCAAAATGTATATCTCAATTTTTAAGATCTATTCTTTTTGTTTAAGACAACTCACACTATTATTAGAATAAAGTGAAAATTAGGTCACTTCTATGTTAATTGCATTAAATACTTCCAGTTTTATTAGATTATTTATATATTAATACCCAGTGCAATTAGGGTATTTATTAGTAATTACACTTTCATTTACACCTAAAAATAATAATAGTATATTAATATTAACTGAGATGGTTAATTACTATTCTAAGCGAAAATTGGCTTAAAAACAAATATCGGCTGCCTGAAAATTTTTCAAAATTTAGAATCTTATATAGGGTGTTCCCGTGACCGTGGAGAATCTTTGAGGTGATGATAAAGAACACTTTTCTAAGACAAATTTTCAAATAAAATTTTTGTCCAAGTCCAAACCCTTGGGGGGAGGTCTCCCTTTAAAGCAATTTTTTGTATTTCTGATTTCAAACGGCCATAGCTCCGTTATTATTGATATTTTAGGCTTAACGGATTAGAACTTTTTCTAAGATCATTCACTTATCTACAAATTAGGTTATAACCCCTTATCGTCTAGAATCAACGAATTTCATGTTATATATTAAATTAAGAGAAAAAATGTTAAAAAATTTAGGTTTTAATTTTTTGATTTTACTTGCGAACACCGTATCTCTTAAATTCTTAGAAAAAAAACTGAGAGCCGGAACTGGATAGGGAATTTAGAGGGCTACAAGTTTGGTTAAATACATTTTTTTGGGAAACCAACTGTTTTTACAGAAATTCTGAAAATAACGAGCAAGGTGTAGGTAAAATAATTAAATTTACAAAATAACTTAAAATCTCAATTTGATTTATAATAATTCGTTTTAATGTCAAAACGTATTGTAGCGTTTGACGTTTGAGCGACATTGTTATAAAGCTCATTAGTTTATTGTTAATATTATTAATTAGTTTGTTATTTATTTATTTTTTACCTACACCTTGCTCATTATTTTCAGAATTACTGTGAAAACTGTTGGCTTTCCAAAAAATTTTATTTGACCAAAGTTGTAGCCTGGTAAATTCCCTATTTGGTTTGGGCCGTCAGTTTTTTTCTAAGGCGTTTTGTTTAAGAAATACGGGGTTTGCAAGAAAAGCCAAAAAAATAAAAGCCGAATTTTTTTAACATTTTTTTCCTTAATTTAATTTATAACTCGAAACCCGTTGATTCTAGACGATAAGGGATTGTAACCTAATTTGTAGATAAGAGAATGGTATTTAAAAAGTTTTAATTCGTTAAGTATAAAAATCAGTAAAATCGAAGCTATAGCCGTTTGAAATCAGAAATTCAAAAAATTGATTTAAAATGAGGTACCGCCCAAAGGTTTGGACTTGGACAAAAATTTTATATCAAAATTTGTCTTAGAAAAGTTTTTTATTAGTACCTCAAAAGTTCTCCACGGTCACGGGGACACCCTGTATATGCCACTAAATTTTACTTCGGTCAGCAACATTACTGTTTACTTTTATATTATCATGACATCATTTTTCCATCCAAAATTTCTCGATTTACCGACGGATCTGTATGTTTCTGAAAACCACAAGTATTTTTTGTATTACAGTTTATTTCTTGTTTTAAGGGGCTTTTCTCAAACTATGGTAATTTGGCTTTGTAAGCATAGACTTCAAATAAAAGTTTAAAAAAATCACGATATTATTTTTAATAATAGCGAAAATTAACAAAAAATTCTGCTTTTTCTCAGCGTTTAGTACGTAAATGTTATATTCGCTGATTTGGCAGTTTAATGGGAAAAACTTCTTAGGATCACATTTTAAAATAGTGTGCCAAGAAGCTTAAATTTTCTTACAATTATGTTTAGTAGTTGGCAAAAGCTGTATCTACTTACAATTTACTTTTGGCGAGCAATTCAGTTTGTTTAAACTGATTAAAACATTAAGGAAATTGTTTTTGTAATTTAGGCCAACTATTCGAGGAATATATTTAATTTTTAAATAGGAACTTTTCGGAGTAATTTATTTCGATGCTAGTTTACCTTGATTAGTAATATTAATCACCAAGTATTGTAAATAAGCAAGTTTAACATACAAATAGCAGTTTAACCTCAAGTATTTCAAATAATTGCATAATTTATCTAACCTAGCTTTTGATGTAAAATCTTACATAATATTATTATAGGAAAAAGCTAATTTTTATAAAATGTAGTGAAAGGGGGGGGGGGCTGTAGGGCTGTAGTTTTTGAGTTCATTACCCTTTGATATGTCCAAAAAGAGTTATTGACAAATAGTTAAGCATCTAAAGCTTTATACATGTCAATTGTTAAACTTATGCTTTCAATTTTTGTTCGTAAGTACGTTTTGTTCTTTTTTGCATTGTTTGTTCACGAGGAATTTATTAAGATGCAAGATAATCTCGTTTGCTTGATCTATTTACTTATTACAATAATGGTTAGTTTGAAGCAGCCTTAAGGTGCAAGTAGTTAAAAAATTATGTTTAAATGATCATTGGCATTTTCTGCCCCAATTATTTTTCTTAACTCTAATGGTCATCAGCATTTTTTTATTATAAAGGAAATATTTATGCATTTAGCAAGAAAGAAGATGCGTGCTGTTGGGCATATTAAAAGTGCAACAATTTCTTCTCTAGGTCAACGACATACTTAACCAGCATATATACATATATAAGAACTAAAATAAAATGCATAAAAATACCTATTGTACAGCAAATCGTATTTACGGCTATTGAAAATGCATGTTTGTTATGTTGGTAACCATCAACTGGAATTCTTCACAAAATATTTAAAATTTCACTTTGAAATTTACTTACAAAAGAAGATTTTAATAAAACATGCTTCGGTTCAGCTAAATTCCTCCTGCCATTTATGCACTCCACTTTTATTGGATTTTCTTGGAGTATTTATTCGACGAAAAAAATGGATTCAGACATAATTATATATCTAATAAAAATACTGTTAGACAAAATAAACTATGTATTTATGAGGTAACAATAAAGTAATGCTGTTCTTCGCGTTTTATGCAAAGTGGTGTGATCTGTGATTCTATTGATCGTGATCTCAATGCATGCATAATTATTTCTTGAAACTTAATATTACTAAGTATTCAGGAATTGCAAAAACCCGATAATTAAGTAAATTACATAAAATTATCGTTATTTTAAATTAGATTTTTACTGCGAAAAGTCTTAATTAAATCTAATTTTGGAGCGCCAATGGGAATTACCTGGTGGTTTGGGTTCTGCTGTGTACATAAAAGACAAATTCTTAGTATATAAAACTATAAAATCGTTTAATAAAAGAAACTAGTTATTATCCTGGATGCACGCTACAAAAGTTGTAGAACGAAAACGAAGGTTTGCTTGATATTTATATGCAAGAATCAACAGAAGTACTAAGAGCAACAAAAAATAGAAAGGTCACATTCTAACATGGACGGCAGAAACGCTGAAATGTTGAAGTATTTATCTAAATTTGTATTTCTTTTATTACGTTTGGCACTCAATCACACCTGTATTTATTTTTCCGCCGCTGGACAAACCCAATCAAAAAGAACCTACGATTTTGGGCTCTCGGAACTGTCTAAAGGCTAATCTTTCTTTATTGTTTATTTTTGAAGTGCGTATTAATTAATTTTTATATGTTAGATGTTATTATTGAAATGAAGCAAAGCCAATAAATTGTAAGTTTCTCGTTAATGTATATTAAAGGATTATTACATTAAATTGAACTTCATATGACCTTCTGCACGGAATGCAATTTGAACTGGAATTAAAAGTTCTTCAACTGCTGATTTGCAAAATAATGAATAAATAAATTTTGCTTTTATTTGAAGCTACTCTGATTAATAGCGCAATCGCAGCGACACAGCTTTTATTTTCTATTGAATATTACATGGCAGATTTATTGAGAAAATTGAGGTTGAAGTAATAAGATACGGCAGTTAATAGTTAATTTTACTAGTAGACTTATTCATGCATCAATTAGTTACCGATCATTTCTAAATAGCAATTCGATGGTCAGTTACCTTTCACGATTTGAACTTGAATTCCTTCTCACACAGGTTGAAAAATCATGCAGGTTGTGCAAAAACTTTCTTTTGTCAAAAAATAAGCCAAGACAGGTGTTTGAATAATGCAAAAAAATCATAAAAATATTTGTTTTTTTAAAAAGGCGATTTATATACACTTTCTCAAAAATATTCAACTTTTTAATGCGTAGCTAAAGGCTGTATGGAAATGCATGCCGCTGGGGCCGGGGAGGACGGGAGGGCGTTTAAAATATCGGTGGTACATAAGTTCGTTTTGTCAAATGAATAATTAATGCTCGCTAATTGTATGCTGATTAAATTGTTACTTAATTTAATTGTAATCGCAAAATTGCAATTACCATCGCTCTATTGTGAAAAATGGGTCAAGTCAAAATAAATCTTTACAAATTTCGATCCATTGTTTATAATTAAGTGCATTTAAAGGAAATTTTAAACAATAGTCAAAAATAAGAAGCAATTTGATTATCCACGTTATTGCTTCATACTATAATTTGGTGTAAAATTTATAAAACAGAATTATTACGTATATACAGTTAGCAACACATTAATTTTAAATCGGGAAATGTAATAATTGTAATGTATTTTTGTATTAATGTTAATAAAAGTTTATTACGACTTTAAAGCATAATAAAATGTTATCTTAATGAAAATTTTACGTACAAAATGCTTTTTACACAGTCCACATATCAATTGATGCATAGTTTTTTACAACTTTACATATTTTATGAATAATGTAATGTATGTAAGTTATACGTAAGTAGGGAAAATGATTTATTAATAGAATAATTTATTAATTCAGGTAGGTATTTTACCATATTAGTGTTAAACTGTGTTTTTGTGTTTTCAGAACTGCATTTTTAAACAAATTATTTAAATTAGTCTTGGAACTTTACGAGTATGAAATTTCTAATAAATTCAATAGTTTATAATAGTTTATGTCATTAATTTTATTGTTTGACACACATTTTCTGAGTGAGCATATTTGTATGCACATACAAACATACTTTTTCATATATTAAATATCGAGAAACTAACAAAATAAATAAAATGCTAAATATACGAATATTAACCTATATATAGGCTTTGACTGGTTCATAATTTTTTACATGAATGATACAGAAAGTCTAGTATAATGGTATATTTTATTTGAAGCTAATCGACTATATGTTCATCTGTGGTACAATGGACTACCTAATTGTTTTATTGCTTGGTCATAAATCAAAGCTTGGTATAGGATATGCATATTTCAAATGTTTAATGTACTATATAATACAATATAAAAGTACATTATGTATATTTCTTCTTTATTAGCTCTTTAGTATACTGTTGATTAGGCCGGATTGGGAAATGTCTATAACCCTGTTTTTAGTAGTCGATGGTTGCAATTATCAACTCAAGAGAACCGCCGGCTTTACGTGCCCTCCGAAGCACGGAGACGGTCATATTAAGAAAGTTTAAGACTAGTGTCAGCGGTATTCGGCTAACATACTAGACTAATGACCGTTTCTTATGTATTGCCGTGTTACGAAGTAATTTTGACCGCTCTTGTAGTATTTTGGAAGTTTTTGTAATTTTATTTTTTAATTTTAGTAGTTTTAAAAATATCTAATGTAAGTGGAAGTTTTAGCAGAGTGGGGTCTTTTTTGCCCAACATGACCGCTGGGGCGGACGTGTGATTTTTGGATCTTAAATTTTTGAAAAGTTTCTTTTTTAAATAGTGAGGTTTTTTATTATTGTAATATAAATATAGTTGAAGACGTATTTTTGGTCGAACGTGGTTGTAGTTGAAATTGATAATTATTGTAACTTGGATATTTGATTTTTATTATTAAAGAAGATTAATTTTTTTGATGAGCTATTTTTGTTGTATGGAATTATAACTTTGAAGTTGATATTTGTTTAATTGAAAGATAAAAAATTAAAAAGAGTGGGGTATGGTCTGGAAGATATCACATTTGGATTGATAAATCGAAATCGTAGGTTCAAACATCGAACAAATATAATATTTTAAAGTTTAAAGTAATTTCCATTGCAAGTTTTTGAAGACGAATTTTAGTATTGATATTTGTTTTTTTGTACGTTGAACCAACCACTCTGAGACTGACTGTCTTATATTCTGCAATTAGGGCAAGCTGAGGTACTTAAAGAGTAGTGAAGATTCACATTTTTATTATTAACATGGAATCTTTTTTATGGGGCCTATACAGTGGGGCAAAATTTCATCGCAGTATAATTATTCACTATATTATTATTTTTATTAAATTTTTTTTATTTTGAATTTGAAAGTTTAAATTTTAAAAATTGTAAAATTAAAAATGTAAGGTTGTCAGAAAAGTTAGACAGAGTAGAACTTTCTTGCCAAGATGGCGGAAACGGCAGAGGCCTAGATTTTGCTCCGCTGATTTCTTGAGTATAATTTTGTGCGATAGTTTTGCAATTAAGTTTTTTTTTGAGTATTGTTATTGAAGAATTTTGTTTGAAAGTATTTTGGTTGAAAGTGACCATCAAAACGTCAAAATTTTGTGAGTAAATTATTGTTTTTTATTGAAAAAATTTGGAAAACTGTCAGTCAATCATTCCCACGATTTAAACTTTTTCCTATTGACTATTGGAAAGAGAACACTTTTCTAAATATACAACAAAAATTTTGTGGGAGTTTACTTTTTGCTTTTTCTTCGGTAGTACTTGAAAAAAATTACTTTTTGAAAACTTAGTTGAAACAGGCATTAGATTTCAAAAAAATTAAATTTAAAAATCAATCTTCATTTTTATATGAATAAGTGATTTGCCGTTGTTGAGATTGTTAAATTACAGGCCCGGAGGACGCCAAACTAATTAAAAAAATCCCTGTAGAATGACACAAAAACTCGTCAGGGTGTCGACCGCATCTGACAGCAAACAGTAAGAGTAGTAAAGAATACAAAGTGAGGCGCTTAACGTGCGAGTTCCCATGGCGCGACCCGTCGCATTGCTATTTGCGCTTTACTTATCCATATAATTTCAAACTTTAAAATGCAGTTTTGCGACAACTAATGCATAATTCTAAAAAAATTTTTTAATGCAATATGCGTATAATAGTGTATTCTTTCCAATAGTCAACGAGAAATGCGATATTTTTACGAATAATTTCAATTTTAAATCCAAAATAATTTAATTGGACATTGGAGAATTTAAATTGCGTTTAATAAAGAGCCATCGTGTGGTTTGACTAATTTAGTAAAAGAGTGCTAATTTGAATCAAGAGTTCGATCTTCGAAGAATTTATAAGGATTTATAATTGAATAATAATTGAAAATAATTTGAAAAATTTAATTAACTGCATTCTTTAAATGGCGCTCAGAACGTGGGGCACTATTGGGCATTTTTAGGGGCATGGAAAAATATGACAGAGAAACAAGAAAAATCCCACAAGGAGAAGAAATGAAGCAAGAAATGGTTCTTAAAGAAAAAAATAACGAAAACGAAGAAGACATCAGCATAGATGATACGACCATCGAGTCCCAAAAGTATTCTAGTACTAAAAGTAGAACACAAGACTTTCAATCGAAAGAGTTGGGCGACAGGATTTATCTTTTAATGAAAGAGTTATTCGACCAACAAAAAAAGGAGTTACAAGCAAAAGAGCAACAACAAAAAAAGGAATTGATAGAAAAAAAAAGAACAAAATAAAAAAGAATTTCTGGAGAAAAAAGGAAAAAATAAGAAAGAATTAATAGAGAAAAAAGAAATTATGCAAGCAATCAAGAATGCAATTTAAGGTAAATGTGAATAAAAAAAATTATTATTGATAAGAGAAAAACAAGTAAAGAAAATAATACTAGCAAAAATAGAAAAAAGAGAAAGAGAATTATTAGAAATAGAAGAACAAAAAAAAAGAACAAGAAAAATATTTAAAATTAATACCAATAAATGAATAAAGACGAAATGTAATTCAAAGGATAATAAAACCATGATGAGAAAATCGAAAATTGAATTCTTTGGTCCAGGAAGAAAAATTTGGATGCATATGGAAAAGAAAAATAAGGCAAAATTTAAAGCTAGACGGGTAAAATTTATAGAATGGAACAAAAAAAAAATTAAAATGGAACAGCAAAGAATTAAGATGTAAAAAAGTGATAAAAAAATCAACATTGAAGAGGACTGGCGTAGAAGAAAAAAAATTTGTACGAGTAGAGGGTACCAGAAACATATGCTAGAAAGATGGAAGTCTGGTGCCAGAACAATTTTGTTAGAAGAAAAAAATATATAAAAATATAATAAAAAGAAATATGGCAAAGATTTAGATGGAATAATTTGTTTTTATGGAAATTTGTGTGAGCGGATATTGAATTGTTTTGTTTGATTATTAATTTGCTTTTATTTAATTGTTTAATTTAAAATTGTAAAATTTTTTTTTGATATTTTTTGATTCCTAGCATGCTAAAGGTTTTGTAAATTTTCTTAATGAGCTTTGTTTTATTAATAAAATTCATAAGGGGTAAAAAATGTCGTGTTACGAAACGAAGAGAGCCAACATGGCTGATATTGCTTTTAATTGATAAATTGAAATCCTCAAGCAAAGTATATGAATTTTAAAGTTTAAAATAATTCGATTGGAAGTTTTCAAAATCGAATTCTGGAATTATTTTTTTACGAACATTGAACCCGCGCCCTGGATAAGACGACCTCAGCTTCCGCTAAAGAAAGGTTTAAACCGTGATAAAATAAAGGACAGTATTTTTTTTTCTAAGCAGGTATATCTTTTCTATATTAAATACAAAAACTTTATAATTAAATTAATAGTTCAAGTATAAATTACATTATTACTACATGGTTAAAAATTATTTTTTATTTTTTTTATTAGCAAATGCTACATTTACAAATAAAATTTTTTTTTAGGTTAATTTTTGACTTTTTGGCAATACTGGTTGATATGTAAGTACATAAAAATATGGAGGAGCACATTTGAATTCAGTTTGTTACCAATAAAGTCAAACGATTAAATCGTTACGCATGCTTACCTCTTCTCGGTGATTAAGGTTAGCCTGTTGAGCAATTCTCGTTCAATGTGAAAATATAAAAAATTTAATATTGAGCAATAGTAATAAACAGTACAAAAATGGAAAATATTTGGTTTTGAGCACCTTGTACTCGCATCAGATACGAGAGAATTATTATTAGATTTTTCCTGTAAATATAGGAAAGAAATCTGCCAAAGGTAAAACTTTCACAGAACAGTTTTAAAAATAGGAAAAAGCTCTCGATTCGGTCACACTATTTTAAGCAATCATAATTATTGATGGTATACTTTGATATATTGACAGTGATAGTGACAGGGACATAAAAGTGAAACGACTAAACGCAGTAATTACTTTAAACCATGTGTGAATTTTAAAAAAATCACACTTTTAGAACTAATATTTACCAAGTTTTCACAAATAAAATACACTGTAATAATAATTTTGCAAACATTTTTACTATATTCTAGTAACACCAGGACATAATATGATCAAAGGGTTTGGAGCGGGAAACCACGATGGCTGTGAACTCAAATTTTAGTTCAAGTTATATGCGATGCATCTAAGTAGCCAGGTTAGCACCCTGCTAGAAATTGTTATTAAAGTGCTCATAGAATCAGGAGTGCCAAGTCAAAACTTTATCAAACACATTAATGGTAATAACAGAACGAAGTTCTAAATTAAGCAGCTGCACTTATGAAAAATTGAAAAAATATGCTAAAATCGAGAGAGAATCACTGTTGCATTTTTTGCGACGATTGTGGTTTTGAGCTGATACATAATTTATACGTAGAATTATGTTTGTAAACAATTATAATGTATTCAACGATGAAAGAACGGACTTTCCGAAACCGCTTAGACCAATTTTTCTCGAATAAATCCTGTTCAACCGGTTTCATCCGATTCCTGCAGTACCGTTTACACCGTTTACGGTTTTCGCTTTCACAAGATAATATGATGGAACCACAAGGTCCTTAGTGTACCAGTACTCGGATTTAATTTAGGAAATCGTTTCTACAAATTTATAATCAGCCGTGGGTTTAATTTTCTACGAGTCCTTTCACTTCCAATCTTGATGAGACAATCTGTTCAATAAATGTAGAAGAACTATAATTCAAGCATCAAAAAGCATAATAAGAGATTGTTATTATTACAGATCTAAAAACAAAATTTAAATTCTACTTATGATTGCAGTACCTATTTCTGAATTATTTTTCTGAATCGCAATATTATATTATGAAAAAACGGTTTATCTGTTTACACACCAATAGCTTCGTATTATGGGAACCAAAAAAAAGTTGAAAAAACTATAAAAATTTAATAAAAATCGTTAATTACCAAAATATACCGGTTCTGCAAGATTTAAATCGCTTAAATTTAAATAACTTGAAACTCGATTTAATAAATTGCAATAAATCACATCATCCTCTTCTGAGATTTGGTCAATAAGTGAATTTTATGTAGAAAGCGCAGATACCTAATGTAAAAGTTTTTAGTTCCTGAACTTCTTTGACCGAAAAGCAAATTTTTTTTTTCGCGCGAACTTCAATTTGCGAGATAATTATTGTTTATAGAATATTTAAAAAATAAATATTTTTAACAAAAATTAACATTGAAGGTAAATTATATATTTCAAATTTTTTAATAAATTTATTATTAGCACAATTTCAGCTTTTTTACTTATTATCTGTGGTCACTTGAGGATAACGATAAAAACTAAGAAACCTTAACAAACAATTAACGTTTTTACTAACAAGGTTAATTTATTTAAAAAATTTATTTAGGTGATAATTTCAAGGTTTTGTTTTATATTTTCTAGTTTTTCGGCAATTAATCTGTAATAACTACGAAAATATTTCAATTGTCGTTTCAGATTTTAACTTGATGGTATCTTGATGCAATAATTTTCTGATAAAAAAATTATAATAAAAGTACGAGAATTAAGCTTACAGATAATATCGAGATTAACTGGAGTGAAAAACGAACTAGAAATACAATAGACGTAAATATTTTGCAATATTAATTCAAGAAGCTTTTGTAACAATATAAACTTAATTTAATTCTTTTATGTCACCGATGTAAACAAAAAGAAATATTTGAACCTCATTAGAGATAATTAAGTATGCGGATGTAATACTTATTTTGTAATTAAATTAAATAACTGAAGCAATTTTTGTTTCGGTCTGAATGAAAAATAAAATTTAAGAAAGTGTGAACGGGTAGGTAAGTATTCCTAATACATTTTTATTTTCCATAATATAATAAATATTAGATGTACCAATTTGATGTTTTCTAGTTGATTCAGAGTAAGTGCATATTTCTAAAAAATATCTCTGGTTGTGCGGGTACGGTAATGGCTAAAGTCTAGACCAAACGACTCTAGCCAAGATAAAAAATAATGCTGAACTCAGAGCTGTTCATTAGTATATACACACATACTACATATTTGGGGTCAAGAGGTAAACTTTTTACTGAAATAATTTTTTTTTCACTCCCTCCTTCTTTCTTCAAACTTCTTGTAGTTTGGTATTCATCTAAACCAAAAATCTGCTCAGAACTAAGTGAAAACATTAAATTTTGATTAGTCAAGTTGATATTCTAAAAGTTTTATATAATAATGTTATTGCTTTACAAAAATTTCCGATAATACTATGTAACAAATTTTAAAAACCAATGCTGCGAATAACTGCAAGTAATCTCCAATCGGTGGGCAACCGGGGTGTAGGACGTTTAAGTGCACCACGAATTTCAAAATTTCATCTACACAGTAAAAAAATGACAATTTTCTGAGTATAATGCAACACAAAATTTTGAGGATCATCCATAAGTTTTTGAAAAAACGGCATTTGAAAGTTACTAAAAGCAGGGAGATGTAATATAATACACCCTGATGCCACGCGAACTTGTACGGCACGCGCTCTACTTGCATTTTGTTGACAGTCCGTGTGCTTTGACTTACACTTACTGTTTGCTGTCAGTTGCGGTTGACTTGTTCTGTCATTCTACAGGGATATTTTTAAATTGGTTATTTGTTTGTTAAAATACAGGTCCGCAGAGATGGTCTGTTTTGACAAACTCAACCACGGCCTATTGTAAAACCATGTTAAAACGTATATGTAATATCTAAAACACATATAATTTTTGATTTTTAAATTCGATTTTTTCGAAAACTGGTGGATGATTCTCAAAAATTTTTGTTGCATTATACTCAGAAAAGTGTTCTCTTTTCTTGAAATTCATAATGCTCTTTAACGTTCTACTTCCGGGCAACCGTGGGATGTCTACTCTTCTCTAAAATTATCGTTTGGTTAATTCGACGTTAAACTGTAGATCTCCACACAATCTTAACGTTGAGATAATGTATATGGCAGAGAAAAGAGCTGATATAGTCGATTAAAACAAAACTTTTGAAAATCAGATAATCATTCTGGATTGGTTGTGGAGGGCAAACCAAGATTCATGTAAACTCAAGCCACAAATCGGGCTTATTATACTGCATCCTGTTACAGCAGCGGCTCATCGTCCCTCCTATTCTTCAAGCCATCCCAAACAAATGACAAACTAAAGTATTTTAGGCAATGTGCCACGGCCATGCCGGGCCAGAATTTCTCTAACATCTATTCTTTCTTCGACGATGGGCATTTGCAAAGCACATACTCTATCGTTTCGTCTGCTTTGTTGCACCCACGGCAAATCGAGCTTTCAACAAGTTTCAAATTGTGTAGGTGTTTATTTAGCTTGCACTGCCCCGTCAGAAAACCCGCAATAGTTTGTAAGCCGTTGCAGATAATATTTTGCATGCTTACCAGAAAGATCACGTATTGTCGCCTTTGATTGTCGGCATCCAGTTCAGAAAGACATCATCTTTCTGCTTGCAGTCTTAGAATTTTTTCTTTTATGATTGCATCTAAGATTTTAATGGTCATCGCATCAAAAGGCTCAGGATCACATGGTGGGTTAACCGAGCCTAGTCTTGCCAATTCATTAGCTCTTTCGTTGTCTTCATTTCCGTCGTGCCTTTTCACCCAGCTAAGAGTTAGGACGTTTGTGTGTAGATACTGCGTCTACCGCCCAAATGTATTGAAGCACTATGCCGAGAAGATCTTATATCAGTTAAGTTCCGCAAGAGCAACTTTGCTGTTTATAAGTATCTTAAACTTTTTGCCCCAGATATTTATTTTTTAAACTATTTCTGCGCAGTGAAGTATACTCATGAGTTCCGTTTGGAGAACAGAGGCATACTTCAGTTCAGAAGAGAAGATCTCCGCACTCGAGTCTGTAATATTTTTGGAATCATCCGTGTCAGACTCGTCGGTTCTTGTTGTATTCAGCAGAATTTTAAACCCCCTTGTCAAATACATATTTAGGAGGTATCCCGTCGGTACCGAGACCCAGAAGAGGCAGCCTTTTTAAGCAACCTTCCAGAATCCCCATATAAGTCCAAAGGTCCCATGTCTTCATCCTAAGAGTAGCCTTCACCACCTGGGTCTTCACATACAGATTTAGCGAAAGGAGGCAGAAGAGAGCCTCCAAGGCCTCAATGGGTGCCGTTTGCATCATTTCCGCTATAGCCAAGCAGAGCAGTCTCCGAAGCCGATGAAGAAAGAATGCTGCCTTTACCAGTTTAGTTTTGAGCCGCCAAATTAGTGCACCATAGCATAGGCCTTATCAGTGCAGTGTATAGCTAGTGGAAAATTCTTAGGGAATACCCTCAGGATCTTCTCATCGCCCTGCGACACTGACAAAAATTCATACCCTCTTTTGTGGTTTTAAAACTGACATGAATACCTCAATTCAGCTCTTTGTCCTGTATTATTCCCATATACTTGACTTCAGATGCTATTTTAAGAAAGATTCTTTTTAAACCTTTAATCAGATAATCAGACAGAATCTTAAAAAAATTTTAATTTATTTAAAAATGGGGATAGAAGATATATAGTTACATTTGAAGAGAATGCTACCAAGTTTAAGTGGGCTAAGTGCGGAGTACCCCACGATTAGATATTGAACCCATACCTTTTCTGTTATAATGTAAACGATTTAACAATAAATATCTAATTCTCTTGTAGTTGTCTCTGTTGCTTAGTTCCAGAGACTGAAGATCATTATGTGTAAACCCGTTGACCCTGTGTACTTACTGTACGGAATTAAGCGGATGATAGAGATTAAAATACATTTTTGTATTTCTTATTTCCTTAAGCATTTAAATTATCTAATTAATAATAATAAGATCTAAGTTAATAATTTAAAGTTCATTACTTCAAAATCACTACCTTTGATTTTAAACTTCAACTTGAAGATCAGATCTAAGTTAATAGCTTGAAGCTCATTACTTCAAAATAATTACTTCGGAATTTAAAGATTTGAACATAAAGATCTCATCTAAGTAAAAAGTTTGAAGTTCATTACTTTAAAATAACTGCTTTTGATTTTAAAGATTTCAACTTGAAGTTCTGACCCAAGTAAATATAGTTTGAAGTTCATTACTTCACAATAACTACTTTTGATTTTAGAGATTTCAACTTGAAGATTAGACCTAAGTTTAGTACATTGTAGTACTAAAGAAAAAAGTAAACTTCTTATTGGAATTTAGTTTTCTTCTTCTTTATCTTTTGCCTGCTTTGAAGTCTTTCAAGGCAACAATATTATCATTATCCATATTACTAAAAATTGTAACAACAAAACTGTAAAGAAAATTTATGAACCCCAGCAGTTCTAATAATATGGAAAAAAATGCTAATCAGTATTTTACTGTAGAAAAATTAATCTTTTTTTTGGCCATTTTTATTACGATGTTTGATGTGGAGGAAAATTTGGGATGATGAGAATCTAATGCATAAAGTAGTAACGTGGTTTGAATGGGAAGAGAGTCTAAAAATTCTTATGATCGTCTCCGTGCTTCGGAGGGCACGTAAAGCCGTCGGTCCCCTTGAGTTAATGATTTGTAAATTATAAAATAGCGTATATAGGGACAGAGCAGGCCGAAAATGACGAGGTTGATTGCAAAAAGTGCTATATGTCAATCAAACGGTGCAGTTTTTTGGTTTATTTGTTATGAGGGGGAGGGGCATGATATCTATACTAAATACGTATATATTTTTCAATAATTTGCAATTATTTTAACGTTTTATATAGTTAGTTCAATTATATAAAAAAATTACTGTAAAATTTTTAAAATTATAATATTAATGTTTATGTTAGGGTCAATAGACTGTAAATATTCTATTTTTTAAATTTGAATATAAATCAACTTTCATTTATAAAAGTTGGATATGTTTTAAATAATTTTTGTAATAATAATTTATTGAATAATAATATTAATAGCATCTGTTATGTCTTTCTTTTAATAATTATTGATTGGAGTTTATTTAACACTGAATTATAACGCATAATATATTCCTTTCTCTATTATTGATGTTCGGTTATAAAATCGTACGGGGCAATATTTTTTCTAATCAACTTCAAAGCCGTGTGCATAATTCAGCATTCGTTAATACACATTAGTATTTATAATTTCAAATAGAACGCACCCATTTTTTATAGCCATAATCCGTGCTAAATGAAAAAATCAAAGTTTTTTTGCCATTTAAAATTAAAATCAGTTTGTTACAAATTTTGCTATTAAAAATTGTTAATTAAATAATTAATTATTAGAAAAATTGTTCTAATTATTACAAATTTTCTATGACGAAATTTGGTTATTTGAAATCACAATGTAATATTTGATACTTTTATTGGTGTAGTGAAAATTTACTGGTTCATTGCAAAATTTACATGAATAAAAAATAAATAAAGGAAATATTGAGGAAGTAAAATGCGTGGCCAAAAACTATTATTGATTAGAAAGCATTTTAGTTGTTAGATCGATCAAAACATTTCTTGATCTAATTTAATTGAATTAAATTTGACCTTCACTGTAGAAAAAAGGATTGGATGTGTTTTGAACTTTCGTTCAGCGATATTATTGAATTAAATAATTAGCAATAGTTTGCGTATCTTCGACTTTCTTATTTTTATGTTCTTTGAATGTGTAATTAAGAAGATTTGATTCAGTTTTGCATGCCATTTGCTCATTTAAATTACAGTAACGAGACTATAAAAGATTCAAATCTGATTGTGAATAACTTAATTAAAGGATTATATAATTTTATAATGATCGAAATAAAAAGGTTTACCGTTATAAGGAACGATTAGAAAACTTTTTACAACATCAAATTTCTGGCAAAGCCTAAAGTCGACATGAGACGTAGCTACTGGGTTTTTGACCTTTAATGTTTGGTTTTTAAATTATGATGATTCTTGGTGAAAATATTGCATTTTTCAATTAAAAAAGTTTTGCCTTGCTGACATAACCGCAAGAATCGTTCGTCAATTAATACGTAAAATAATAATGACCTAAGCTGGTTGTATTGACGATTTAAATTATTTTATGAGAAGTAATTAAAATTGCTGTTTTTACTATTATTCGATTGTATACATAATCCCATGGAGGTAATAAACTTGGTCGGAATAACACAACGTATGATCCATACATATTATGCTGATCACACTTCAATTACACATGCAAGACCACCTACAATAATTAATAATGCAAAAAATACTAATCAATGACTCATTGCTACCTACCCAATCAATGATTAGGTCGAACAATCTGATGCATTTTTATGTTCTTTTAGCTCAATGATGACGATGATGGATTATGGGTCGCAATTTACAGGATCCACTATCAGTTGTTCAGATACGATGTCTGGTAGTGTTGGGAGTGTTCAACCTCGAGTTCGAACCGTACGTTTAGTGCGACCTTTTAGTGGAACTTTACCGCCCCCTGGAATTACTGCACGACATGGCCCAAATTTGGGGTTCAGCATACGAGGCGGACGAGAACATGGTACAGGATTTTTTGTGTCTGTGGTTGAACCCGGAACCGAGGCTCACAGACAAGGACTAAAGGTAAATTCCATTTTAAGTATTGCTAAGAGATTTATAAGAATTTTTTAATTGTTACGTGAAAATTTCATATTCTCGCGTGTGTATGGGAAGTGAAGATGCGCTTTTAAATTTCTCTTCTAACCTATATTTCCTCTCGTTTTATTGCCCATGGGCTAGTAAATTCCACCGACTGCTACATAATAATTGCGTTATTGCTAAATAATCCTATTGCATATTTTGTTACCGCTTTAAAAGATTTACGCAAAATTTAAATGTACAAACAATGAAGGTACTTTTACTATATAATTTAAAAAGTTGTTATTAATCTAAATTTTATGCAGTTACACAGGGTAGAAAACATTTTATCGTTTTCAATTTGTACTTTCAAATGGCCCAAATAGCACCAAATTTATTGATTTTTTAGTATCATCGTGAAATTATATTGTTCGAAATGTACGATTTATGAGTTGTGTTTGTTAAATTAAGTAAAAATAATTAAGACCAGAGGCGGATTTATACTTTTGCCAGCCATAGGCACTGAGGTTTTTGCCGCCCTTATTTAAAAGGAAAAAAAGTTGCTGGATATAAAGTACCAAGTAAACAACCTTCGCAAAAATATTTTTTGCAATTGCGGGGCTAAAGTAGTCACTTTCCACCCCGATTTGCGAGTGTAAAATGGCAGAGAGTATTCAGGTATCCTGAATTCCTGAGAGAATCACCTGAGGATATTCAGGTATTCAGGTGGCAACGCCTCGTGGTGTTTTTAATTTTTAATTAAAAAATTAAAACTTATGCTTTAAGTTTCGTAATTAGTGGAGTTCCTACTTTACCTCTCTCAATTGCAAAAAACAGTATATGCACCTTGGGGATAAAGTGACTCTTGACTTGAGGGTAATTGCTGCCTTCGGTTATAGCCTCGTGCAAACAAACGTTTATTGTACCCTCAGGTCAAAAATTGGCCACTTTATCCCTTTGTTGCATAATGTACTATATTGTGCATATTTTTACATAATTATTTTATATTCAGTTACTCACAAAAGTATTTGGACGCTCCTATGTTAGCAATGTAAATTGTACCTTTTCAAAACTGTTTTTGGTATATAAAAATCGCTTTTACAAAAATACTTTTCAGACATTTTTTGTAGATAATTTTTTTCTCTTCATTTTTGTTTCCCTACACATTTTAAAGCAGTAGCGGTAAAAATCTCATGAGAATCTCCGGTGAAAATATAAAAATATATTTTTTTTATATAAAAAAAATATAAAAGGCTTAGAATATATATTTTAATTTTGAATAGAAATATTTAATTAATATATTTTGTTGTTCTGATCTTTCGTCACCATCACAGATGAATACAATAAAATGTATTTTAAGATTTATGGCATTGTCGTTAAAAATTAAAAATTTTCCACTTATTATGTATATGACGATCTATAAAATGTGGGTTTTAAATGTTTTTATCATAATGGAAAAGAAAGCAGTAATTGTAATCTTGTAATAATTAATCAACTCAATTTAATTAAGTAAAAAGCGCAATAGGCTAATAAATTTTAATTTGTGGGTTTTTTGCAAGCAACTCCTCTGCAATTTTATTTTTATAGATCTTGATTAATTTTTTATTATAATCGAATTACAATGTTGATCTGATTTTGTTTGATTTTCTTACACCAGATATACAGGAGGAAACCTTCCGTAAATTCTACAAACCTTATTTTTTCTTCATTGACCTGTCAAAAACGTCCAATGAGAAAGCAAAAAGTTTTGAATTTTTTAACATACAAACAATATAAAGTTTTTGTTGTTATCACGACTTACATGTTTCAAGCTCAAGTCCAAAAATTGCAAGGTTTAACGGTTGTTCAATCCCTGATCACGTTTTTGCACTTGGGGCGGCTAGACACCTTGCATCTTTGAACAAATAAGATCTTTCTTTCCATTTCAACTGCTATAAATTTAAATTAAATAATGAAAGTACAACAAACCGGTATCGTTTTTCTCTAACAACATGCAATGAACTTTAACATTGTTACAATAACGGTTCTTTACTTTTGCTGTCTACTACAATAAAGCAAATCTAGAATTAATTATGTGATGGATATATTCCTTATACAAATAATTTAATATTTGGGTATTCAATTTCAAAAATATTTTTTAATATTGTAAATAGAAATATAGGTTATTTTGGACGTCATTACTTAATTTAACCGGAAAAAGTTTGTGGGACCTAAAAACTCTGGAATTTCAAAACCAATTAATTGGAAATCAATAAATCAATAATAAATACAAAGATTCTTACACAAGCTTTCGGAGCTGCAAAATAGTCACGCCCAGTTGTGCAAAACTGGCCTGCGGCGCATTATAGCTCATTTAGTTAACTTAGAAGTCCACAATGTGTCTTCTGCCCAGGGACTACACCACTGGTCAAAAAATAAAAAATGCATTTAATTTCAGTTTCGAAATTTCTACCCCTTCAGTCTGAAAATAAGCACCACTTTTTCTTTAAACTTTAAACTTAACCTTAACTTTAACTGAAAAAATCATCTTATGACTAGATCTTCAGGTTTTGGAAACAAAACTGTACATGTTGCTAAAAATTTCGCATACCATTCGACATTGAAATTTTACTAAAAATTTCGGTAACTTATAAATTACATTAATTACAATTTTTTTAAATATGCAGGTTAAATGAACAATAAAACGCATTTTTTATTACATAAACTTTCAGAAATGGTATTTTGGTGTCTTCAGATTATTAATGTTTAGCATTACAGAAAGCTTACGTTATAAAAAATTCATTTTATTGTTCATTTAACCTGCATATTTTTAAATTTATAATTCGTAATTAATTTTTTTAAATTAAATGCATTTCGCATTTACCTTTACCATGTTTAACTGTTTTGGAAGTCTGCTGATTTGACGCTGCACCATTATTGTTTAATAATGATAATGAATATCCTCTTAAGAGTATAAGCAGAACACTCTGCAATTAGTCGGAGCAATTTTTGCATATTATATTATTTTATTTATCCAAATTTGTGTTTTAATCCTGCTAACTGTGGGTCAAGAAATTGGTTTCCTGTAAGATAATCATCTTTTATTAAACAAATTACGATCTTCCTGTTGTGTTCTGCATTTATCTACACAGTTAAAATAATTAAAACTTCAATTAGATGCTTCTGTAAATCAATTTTTTTCTTCCTTCCATTTTGGGACTAGATCCTGTTATTTTCAATTGCTTTAAATTTTTAGTTTTGGTAAAATAATTACTATAGTAAAAGTACTACAATTTAAAATCAATGTGTCCAAATCGTTTTCTAGAAAAAAAAAAAAGAAAAAATCGTTTAAGTTATTTTGTACAAGCAATGGTGAAAACAACGATTAGCTGTTTTTGAGTCTTCAGGATTGATGTTGGTATAAATTATCTCAACTTATTAAAAGGTTGCTGACTTCTAGAAGTGTAAAAAATTAAACGAAAATTGCAATTTAATAGAAACATAATATACACCTAAATCTTACTGTGCGTGTTGAAAACAGTGTATTTAATAATAATTGGACTAGTACGTATTTGTTTAGGTACACGAGTATAGCACTTACACTTATTATTTCCTTAATTATATAGTAAATTTAAAGATTATTTAAAAATAATGCTTTGAAAGCTATTTCATTATTTATAACTTTATTTAGCACTATTACGAGTAATACCCATTAACACGGTATTTCTACGTTGTGGTTTCATTTCTATATTGGATGCACACACAATATTAATTTTTAAGGCTGTATATTGTGGTGTTTCAAAGGTGCTTGGGACTCACCTTATGCATTTTGGTGAAATTTTGGCATTAATAATTAAGTTGTAACTTTGTAGGATTTGCTAGGTGGGCAACAACCACACGAAATTTGTGGCTTTTTTGCCAAAGATGGCCGCATGAGCGGTTGTGCGATTTTTGGCTCTGAATTTTAAGTGTAGTTTTTTTAAAGTTAATTGTAAATAGTTTTGCAATTAATTATTTTGAATTGTTGTTGAAGAGATTAATTTGAGAATAAAATTTGATCGAAAATTGAATTTTGTTTAGTAAATTGGATATTTTGATTTTGGTTATTAAAAAAGATTTTTTTTTTTTTTTTGATGAGCGGTGTTTTCTTAATAATCATTTTTGGATTTTGGAAGCTATTTATTTAATTACATGGAAAGTGAATGAAAATTAAAATTTAAAAGACCGGCAAATGCATTAGAAGATAGGCACGTTTGTTTTATGATAGGAAATCGCAAGTTTGATCCTTTAAAGAATTATTAAATTTTTACATTTAATTTTTGAATTCAAATTATATGCGATTGGAAATATTAATTTGAATAATTATTTTTGGAAGACAATTTATTTAATTTTAAGATTAACAATTTAATTTTTTTTAAGAGAGGAAGTATATTACACAATTTCTTAAACAATTTTTTGTATACAGTTTTTACGAACAATTCTATGGGAAATTATTGATTTCTAATGATCCCAAACCTTCAAGTTCTGGTTGGTACTTTGAACTGTCGTTTTCGGAGAATTTTTTAGCAAGTGAGTGGTTTGCAATGGTCCCATGCCTTCAACTTCTTACTGTTTAAAAAATATTTTTAAATCCTCTATTTTTGGAAAATTTTTTTAACAAGTGATCTCTAATGATCCCATGCCTTCAAGCTTTCGAGGAGTTTACGTTACAATAATTTATTTTCAAAGGCATTACAAAAACGTGTTGGCGTCGAAACAAACTAATTCTTAATATTAGGCCGTAAACGTATTAATTTCCATTTAATTTGGTGAGCTCGAGGTAACATACAAATTCTTAGAGCCCGAGACTCGTCTTTTAATTTTTTATGTAATTTTCGTTAATATAATAATTTTATTGTTTAAAACTTTTGTTCCAATTTAATTTAAAAGTATAGTCGTAAAGTGAAGCAGTTTCACAAATCACCGAAAACCTCTAATCAACAAAATTTCATCTTCCAACACATTCCATTTAAATAAAATAATCAATCAATTTAAATAAACAATCAATCACATTCAAAATCACTCTTATTTTCACAATCATATTAAAATATATATTAACAGATTGGGGAACAAATATACGTCTACCGACCTTTACGCTCCTTGGCGTAAAACTTCTCTTCCCTCTCTGTTGTTTTTTTCTTACCAACCTCGTAACGAAAACAAAATTTTATAAATTTTTAAATGTACACTATGTTACACAATTTTAATTCAAAATAAAAAACACTTTAAAATAATTGACAAAAATAATATGAAACAGTTTTTCAATAGAATTTCAAAACACGACATTATTACCCCCTTAAATTTTATGAGTGAACCAAGGAGTTCACGACAAAGTTGTCGTGGTTAGACAAATAAATTTTTAAATTACAATTTCAAAATTGAACAATAATTAAACTAAACAATAATTACGTTAAATAAAAAATCAAAAATTAATAATAATTATAAAATAAATCAATAAATCAAAAATAAATCTCTTTCTTCCTCTCTTAAATAAATGTTTTCAAAATAAAATCTCAAATCAAACTTTTCAAATCAAATCAAATAATATTCATATATTTTTTTACAAATAATAATTGTTTTTCAGAAAATCGTTTTAACTTTTATACCATTTTTTATCAGAATTTTTGTTCTTTCCCATTTTCTTCTCCTGTATTTCCATAGATAAATTACAAAATTCCGGCACCAGTTTTTGCCATTTTGCCTACTCTTCCATATTTCCAAATTTTTCTCCGTTCCATTATTCATGTTTGACCTCTTCGATAATCAATTTTTCCTAACTTCATTTCTTAACTTCATTGGACCTTCAGTGGTTCAATTTCAAAAGTTTTCTTTTCTAACTGTTCAATTTTTAATTTTTTAGTAGTAAAGTGTTAATTTTTTATCTTTTAATGCCCAAATTTTTCCTTTAAATTTTTCTTCTGGCTTCCATTCTTAATGCAGCGTGTAATCTTCCTCAATAATTTTCCTGAATCAAAGAACCTAATAAATTCAAATTTTTTTGTTTTGATTTTAATCATTTTATTATTTTTTCGATTTATATTCTTATTTTTATTTTTCAAAACTTTTTTATTATCTACATTTTCTTCACTGCCCATCATTGAGTTCAATCTAATTATTATTTACTCACTACCCGCATTAAGCTCCTGTTTAAATTCCTCTCTCATGCTTCTCCTATCTTCTATTATTTCATGTCGTTCATGTTTTCTTTTATCGTGTCTATAAATTTTTTATTCATTTTGTTCATGTTTTTTATTATCTTGTCGCCCATTTGTGTCATTACCTTCATTATTTGTTTCATTATCTCTGTATCCGACATTTTTGTTTTTTCTTCCATTTTTACAATTTTGTTTTCAATTTTATTCTTTCTTCTCAATTTTTTATTTTAATCTCAGGGCCTAAAAGTGCGTGGCTATTGAAAACGGTCGCTATTTCGGAAGCCCTACGTTGCATCCGACAATTATGTTACAATAAGCGATAATAATTTTTACAAAATTTAATTTTGTTTTTATTTTAATTATTGGTTCGAGGTGATAGCAAATTTTTGTGAGCATCAGACTCTTTTTTTATTTTTAATATAAATTCCTTCTTATGGCTTCTTAAATTTTGTTTTGCAATTTATTAAAAATGTGGTCGTAATTATATTTATTGTAATTTACAATGTTTTATCTTTTTAATATTGTAACAAAACATTCGTGCGCATTGGATTGGCGCCCAGGTGCTTGTCTTATCAGTAGAAACTCGACTCGACTACCAAAATCTTCAAATCTTCAAAAATTTTATCTTTTAACACTTTATTTAATTAAAACAGCTTTTTAATTTTAAATAAATTCACTTTTTATTTCAAAATATCAAATTTAGCAGATCGGAGAACAAACTAAGTCCACCGACCTTTACGCTCTTTGGCGTAAGGCCACTCTTCTCTCTGTTCATTCTTTCCTTACCAACCTGGTAGTAAAAACAAAATTTAATACATTTTTAGATGTACACCATGTTACACAATTTTAAATCAGAACAAAACCAATTTTAAAATAAATTACAAAAATAACGAAACAGTTTTTCAATAAGATTTCAAAACACGACAGTATATTCTTAAGGTAATACGTACGAAATATAAATCATTTATTTTTATCTTTCACACCTACGTATTTAAGTTCAAAATCCTTTTATCATAAATCAGTTTGGTATGTTCTACCTTGAGTATTTTCATTTCGTTGTCAATAAATTATGATATTGCCGGTGCTATAAGCAAAGTAGTCGCTCTATATTAAAATATCGCTCCATGTTATTTTATTTAAAAACGTTAGACAAGAATGTTTGTAATTATTCCAAACATGGTCAGAACCATTGCAATAATTCTCATTTTTAACTAATAATAAATAGCAACGTAATATGGACAAATTGCAATAAATTTTCATTTCCAACTAATTTATAGAGAATAACAAGTCAGAATTACGAGAGAATTTTTGATGACAAAATTTTTTTTTATTTGGTAAAGAAAGCGGCTTTTCGGCCGCCTAAAATAAAACCATTATGAGGGAGGAGAAGTTTGGCACTTAATTCCTATGTTTATGCCATTAATTGTTATAATTATTATACGAATTAAGTAAGTTAATAAACCAAATTAAATTCAGTAGGTTTATTAAAAATTTAACACTGTGAATCCGTTCGTTAAGATTTGGAATCTGATAACTCGCATAATATGATGGCTCTAATAATTTTTTAGTATAATTATTGTAAAAGAAGGCAAATTATGATCGAAATGTTAAACGGCGGATATATAAATATTTATTATTTTTCCGCATAGTAATTATAGCAGTTTGCTAAACGGTAGTTGAACAATTTGTCATTTTTTTATTGCACGCATTGATATTTGACCGCATAAGTTCTTCAACCTTCAATCATTCCATCATTTGGAGTAATAAAATTTGCATAAAAAAATTCTTACGATTCGATGGGCAGCTTTAATATTCGGTTCACAATTGTACAATGTTCGTCCAAAAATCTCTCATAATAAATTTGATTGAAATTTTATGTGGTAAAAGACGGAAACTTTTTCTATTGTTACATCGCCAAAAGTTTACTTTCTAGAATCTTTTATGCTTTTACTTGCGGTGAAGTTTTATTCGATTAATTATTATAATTTACAATTGTATTAAATATTTTAAAAAAATAGTAAGTAATTCAAACTTTAACGTGAGGTATCTAGTGGAATTTATTTAAGCGATATGGGCAACTTTCACATACATTTTTAAGCTAAATGGAGGCGATGAAAAATGCACACAAGACGCGCTTGTAAAACTGGATTCTTGAAGCAAATACCAAAATGTAGTTCAAATATTAAGAAAGAAGGTTATTGTTCGCTTAAGGACACTTTAGTTGACACAACAAGTTATAAAATTAATATTCTAAGTTTGCTCGTAATAAAAAAGAAACCTCAAGAATGTACGGAATCATTTTACTATATGTGTGCTTTCGGAAGAGACTACTCAGGTGTGTTTGCTAGATCTTTAAACCAGATAAAAAAACGTTTGAGTTTTGAATTTTTTAAAATATATTTTTAAACAAAAAATGTTGTTCCTTGGGATAATATTTGAATCTTAATAAATTAACGTTCTTGTAATTAATAATATTTTTGCATTGCAGGTGGGAGATCAAGTCATCCGTATCAATGGATTCACAATTGAAGATGCTGTCCATAAAGAGGTGCTTCAACTGATTTCCAACCACAGTCACTTAACTTTGAAAGTTCGAAGTACGTTAATTATTTTTTTAAGTATTAAATAAATAAGGCTATAAAAAAATTTAAACGACCACACAGACAGTTCCTAATTAATTGTTGAGCCAATTAATTCTGCATACTCGTATCTAATTTTTATGGATTTACCAATGTAAATACTTTTACAGTTTCAATTTTGCAGAAACATAAAGGCAGTATAAAAAGAGATTTATGTTTATGATTATTATCAAAAAGTACACGGTGAGATTTTTTGAAGTATTACCACTTTACTACTGGAGATTTAGTTCCTTCACACAAAATTTTGAATTGCATTTTTGTTCTAACTTAAACTTATCTTAAATTGTATACTTCATTATGCTACATTTCTACTTTTATTTCCAAAATCTTTTCTTGGTAATTCAGTTCCATTACTTATCATTTTATTTTTTTCTAGTTTTCTTTCTGCTACCCCTTTCTTACATTCATTGTCCTATCTTCATATTCTAAATGTTTTTTATTATTTGTCTTTTACTTTTATTTCTTTAATAAAATTATGATAGATTATGGCGTAAATAACGAATACAAAAATTAAAATTTATGAATCATTCAAAAATTCGGACAATAAAGCTGAAAAACACCGTAAAATTAAAAAGTGGTTACTGTATTGGCTGTTACTATAACATTAGCTCCGCCCATGGTATGTTTTTCTATTATTAAAGTAAATTTGGGCAAAATGTGCACTTGAAAATTACTTCTAGCTAGATTTTAGGGTGGATCGGAGATTTACCGTGTGTGCGTTTGTCAAAAACGGTCCAAAGCGCTCGAGGAAAGGGAAGGGTAACGTAGAGTTGTTAAACTAAAATAGAAAATAACAGATCTACAAAGACACGGTTCATTGTTTTTAAGTTAAATTCGGCTAAAATAAACGAATTCCTAATTCCTATTCATAAAAAAATATAACATGATGTAAACACTACGGATGCTACAGTTCAACTGTCGGTAGCCCCACCCACTAATTTACGTAGAGCACACACACCGCCAACAGAATGAGCTCTTTACGAGTTTTCTATGCAAAAATCAAAACTTTAAAATCGATTATTTTCTAAATTATTAATATAAATCTTTGCATTGAAAGTCAATTTACTGTTTTCATACTTCTTTCTGGTGCCAAACCAATCAGCAGTTGTCCATTTGTATATTTTTCTAAATATTTCATATATTTTCCTATTTCTAATTCAAACAATAATTTTTAGATCAAACTTTAGAATTTTTTGATGTATTTCTTTTAATCTGTTTTTTATATTTCTTTTTCGTCAATTAAAATTTTGCCCGATAGTGCATTTATGTTCTGGATTCTGGATTCTGGATTTTGGTTTAGAAGGCGGGGACTGGTCCCCACGAGTACTTAGGTCACTAAACCGGGCCCATTGTACTGCCTCCGATACAGCGGCCCCCCGTCCTGTCACCCCTCAAGCCATCCCAGTTGCAGGACAAACTCAAGTATTTTGGCAGGCGGAGTGCCACTGATTCAGACCATGTTAGGCCAGAAGTCCCCTAGCACGGCACCTCTCCTTGACGCTAGAGCAGGACAGTGACAGAGCACGTGTTCCGCTGTTTTGTCTGCTCTGTTCAATCCCCGACACTTGGGGTCATCTACAAGTCCCATAATGTTGAGATGTTTATTTAGCTTGTAGTGCCCAGTTAATATTCCTGCAATTGCCCGTAGGTTAGCTCTGGACAGCTTCAAGTAGTATTTCGAATGTTTGCTAGAGGGTGTCTTTATCGCCGCCCTTGCTTGCCTGCATTCGATTTCATTTGCCCATCTGCTGGAGTGCAGTTGTAGAGTGTATTGCTTTAAGAGGGTATCGACTGTCTTGATGGCTGGTGCAATCATCGGCTCCGGGCCGCAGGGAAGACTATTAGAGCCGTTTCTTGCCAGCTCATCCGCTTTTGCGTTACTCTCGCTATCTTGGTGTCTCTTCACCTAAGAGAGGGAAAGGGTATTTGAGTTTGATATCTCATCCAACGTCTGAATGCATTCTAGCACCAGAGCAAAGGTGACCCTGTGATTCCTAAGTGTCACAAGCGCCGCTCTGCTGTCTGTAGGTATCTAAATATTTTTGTCGCGTATGCATTTATCCTGGACTGTCTTTGGGCAGTGCAATATGCCCATCAGCTTCGATTGGAAAACTGATGGCATTTATGTTTATTATGATTATTTTTTTGGGAACTGTCAGACAACTCTCACCACGAATTTTAAAATTTCAACTGCGTTATAGGTAAGAGGACACTTTTTTAAGCATATTACAACAAAAATTGTAGCAGATTATGCAATATTATTCGAAAAAATCGAATTTAAAAACATAAAATTTACACGTATTTTAGATACACGTTTTAACATGGGTTTATGATTAGCCGTTTTTGAGTGAAAAAAATTTGCTGTAGAATGGCAGAACTCGCCAAGAGTGAAACTCGAAGCTATACATCTATATATCTCGTCCATCAAAGCAAACGTACCGTCAACAGTAATAAGAGCGGGGTCTCAACGTGCGAGTTACCGTGGCGCGACTCAAGGCATCGGGGTGTATCGGATTACAACTACTTGCTTTTAATAACTTTAAAATGCCGTTTTTTCGAAAACTGATGCATAATCCTCCGAAATTTTTGTTGCACTATACTCAGAAAATTGTCCTCTTTCTTATAGTGCAGAAGAAATTTTGAAATTCTTGGTGAAGATCGTCTGACAGTACCCATTTTTTGATATCGTTCTCAATGGCTTATACTCGGTTACAAATTTAAATTTAAAATTTAATTTTTAAATGTGCCAATAAAGGTACAAAATTGTTAAAATTTATTGTTCCTCTTATAAATTTTTTTAAATTATTATTTTAAGAAGGGGCTTGAAAATTAAATCATAAAATTAACAATGAACTTGCGCGAGCCCCCGCGAGAACGGTCTAGTTAGTCGGAAATTTAGTATTTAATTTTTTAAACTCAACATTCGTAATTCCATCGGATTTCTTTTTCAGTAAACCTTGAAGTTTTCAAAAATACGAGTGTTGAAATTAAAAATTAAAAATAAATGGATTATTTAAACAATAAAATTTGAAAATGTGTGTATAGCAACAGCGAATTTATTTAATGATTGATACTTGTTCGCAATAAAACAAATTTATCAATTTGCAATAAAATTCTAATAAAATTCAAATTATATTTATCATTGCACCCATAATAAGTTTATTTATGTTGCACAATCGAAGATGTCAACAATTACAAAATAATTTTTACTTGAATTATTATTTATTGTTCTGTTCTTAAATTTATCGGCGAAGTAGCACCAACATTTATTTCTCACATTGTATATTTTTTCAATTAAAACTATGTATTTTCCCTTACTAATTTAATTTAAAATTTAATAAGAATTTTACAGATTCAAAATTTACTAATTTTACTTAAACTATGCAGATAAATTAGTCAAAGTTTTAATATCTTGCTATAATTACAAGCTTGGTTAATTAGAGCTAATTTTTTGATTGCAAAAATTTGAAATGTGGGCTTGATTTCGGTGATAAATATAATACAAAATTGTACAACATAAATGAACTTATTCTGGATTCAATAATGAAGATAATTTAAATTTTATTGTTTGAACTGATGAGTTTGCTTTTTATATCCTCAAAAAAGTTCTCTAGCCGATCATTTTAAGACTAAAAAATTAAATATTAATTTTTGAACGAGGAAATGGTCTACGACAACGTAGCGACGGCGAAATTACGATGGCGAAATGACTCTCACTGAAACTGTACATTCTTGTGTCTGTAGATGTTATAACACATTCACTGCTGAGGTAGTAGAAAAGGACGAGACAACTCCGTAAGCTTTTGATAAATACCAATTTTACCGTTTTAACGGATCGCTGTTCCCTGTTATGGTTAACAAACATCAAAGACTCGACTGGTTGCTTAGTGCTTTGGAGTTTCAAAATTTCTCAGGACTTATACATTATTAAATATCAGAATGAGAAATTTAAAAATCAATTTATTTTCATATTGTCTGTCTCATGAGAAAACTAAAAAGATGTCTGAACTCGGTCGCTACGCTTCTCTCGTCTTAATAAATTCACACGCGTTGAACAAATACTAAATTATCTAACTGGTTAAGTAGATAGCTATTATAAATAATGCAAGAATAATAGATGTTAAAAAGTGTATATTCTGTTGTCTATTCTATGTAAACTCCAATAAAAAACGACGGATGCTTTTAAAATAAAAAATTAATTGTTAATAATCTTCAAATAAAATTTAATTTGATAGGCACCTAATTGGTTTAAATTTATACTATTGAGCTTGATAAAATTGGATTTGTACCAGGAACAACTCAATCAGTAACAGATTGATGATAACCAATTTTAAATAACTTGTAAAATAATGACGTTATTTGAAAAAAAGTCGGCAGGTTGATAGACATTGCTCTTAAATAGAAATCTTCTATTTTTGGTTTTAATCGACCTGTCGAAAAGTTACTAAAAGTACGCCATATTTTGTGATATAGAAAATTGGAAAAAGATCAAATTTGCAATTTTTGTCGTTTCTTTTTTTGTAAGTGTAAGTAAAAGTAGTATGTTATAATTTCTAGTATTATTACATAGCAATTGGGTATCTAAACTAGTAAGAACACAAAAAATTTAATTTCTATTTTCTTCAAAACAATATATTATGCAAAAAATATTAATGGATTCTTTTTGAAAAAGAAATTGCAGATTGAATTCAAATTTTCTCGTAAAAATAGATTGCGATTTTTGTGCACCTGTCATACATGTTAAACTCAATTTGGGTATCGTGCTGTGAAATTGACGTCAGCTTAGAATTTGTTTCACAATTTCGATTAATGTTATTTGAATAATAAAAAACGTGATTAAAAATGAAACAAGTGATTCTAAAACTATTACTTGACCTTAAAATAAATTGATTCATTATTTTTTTATTTTTGGCTACGCGTATTCATTCCAGTGTAAACCATAAGCAGTTTTTGGCAGATTTTTGTAATTCCAGATGCCTGAAAACGTTTTTACTTCAATCTGAGGTAACTTGCGTACAAATGTTCAGCGAACCAAGAATTTACCATTATCTAAGAAATACGCCTACTTCTTCTTTGTGTTGACAATTTTATAATTAGCATTCACATGTAAATTTAATAAGCAAACCCACATTTTTTGTTTATTTGCTTCATTAATTTGTTTCAGAATTATTAAGATATAAAATTATAATTTTAATAGTTTTATTACGATAATTTATTATTTATTTTAATTACAACTTTCATTCATGTTGAATTTATTATTACTTTTAGAATTTTGTTAAAATTTTAATTAAGTTTTTTTTTTATTTTTTAGGTGTTGGGATGATACCGGTGAAAGAGTAAGTACTTATTAACTTAATTTTTAAATTTATTCAAATTTTTTAGAATTTGATTTAAAAATATTTTGTATCATTTTCAAATGAAGTAATTTTTAATTAGTATGAAAGTCATTTACGTATGAAAAATATAATATGCTAGCCTTAAAAGGATTGATGTCCATGTTCATCAACAGCCATCGCTAAAAGCTAAAATAATTTTTTCTCGGTGAATTCTTAAATTTGCGCGCTGGATATTCTTACATAATTGATTTATAATGTAACTTATAATCATTTTTTTGTTATTTTCTATTTTATAACCAGGAAATCAAAAAACCTTATTTAACTGCAATTATTCCGACAAAATTACCAAGTATTTCCTAGTCAAACATTTTTTTCATTTATGAACTTCAAATTATTTTTTAATTAATTTTCAAAATATTGCATTTCATAAACAATTTTTCTATTTTTTGTATTTAAATTTTAAAGTCTTCGTAATTTGTATAATAATTATATAATAAAGTAATTAAATAGAAAATAACTTAAAAAAAGTTTAGAATTTTTTAAGTATTTTTGTGGTATTTAGTAGCATGTGATGTTAAAATAATCAAACTTAACATCACATGCTACTAAATACCACAAAAATACAAATATTATAGTAAGTTCAACCCTGTTAAATGTGCATTTTTGTCATTTTGGTTTCGTTAAATATTATGTGTTCTTCTTAGTATGTATTATTTACTTAATAGTTGAAATTTTATTATTTTAACATTTTGTTAAGTTTGATTATAAAGTAATTATTCTTAAGAATAGTGTGATAATTGTTGACCTTCCATAAATATATATTGGGAAAAAATTGTCGAGATATGCGGTCAATAAAACAATACAATTGTCCGACGTTTCGGGATCTTTTATTGTCCCATTTTCAAGGCTATAATACAAAAACAAAATAAAATAAAATAAAATAAAATTAAAATACAGATCACATTAAAGTTAAAGAGAGGAATTATACAAAAACAAAATGTAAAAGCAAAAATAAAGATAATTAACAATGACAAAATGAAATGAGGGAATAAAGAGGAAAAATAATAATTATATAAAAATGAAAAATATTTAAATGAAAGTAAAAGAAAAAGAAAATATTGAAAACTAATTAAAAAAAATTAAAAAGAGATACTAACCTAAGAGGAGAAAAATGGAGGTTAGAATGTCACCATTTTCCAGCGTGGTGCCGTCCTTTGGCAAACCTCAGCAATAGCACGAGGCGATTTCTTAAAGTAAACACAAAACCAACCTAAATGAGTAGTTAAATTGAAATGAAATTCAATCCAATTTAACTTCTTTCCAGGTTATGTTATAGTGTAAAACTAAGTTGGTACTAATGTACCAAACTAAGAAAAATCTTCGTGACAATTTAAAAGGTTAGTCAAAAACACAGAACCGGCCTTAGGTTAGTATTCCCTCTCAGACCCAAACTGAACCAAACCGAAACGTCGGACAATTGTATTGTTTTATTGACCGCATATCTCGACAATTTTTTCCCAATATGTAATTATTCTTATTAGATTCTTTTCAAAATAGACAAAAAAAGAAGAAAAAATATATTGCAATGGTTTTTTAACAAAAAGCTATGTTCCCAAGCATTCCAAAGTGCTCCAAGCTTGCTCTTACATGCGGGAGATGAGATTGTCGTATCTCAGGGTGGGTTCTCAAAATAAAATTGTAAATAAAGTTCTGGGTGCCAATTAAAAGATGCAATTGTTAAATCGCTTGTCCAAAATTAAACTAATATCAAATCCAAATTAAAATTCCAATGCTTCTCAAAATTTAAACCAAAAAAATTTCTTGTCAAAAATAAATAAATTCTTCAAAAACATTCACTTGCATATGATGATCAAAAATAATATAATTAATATTCCAAATCCAAATTAAATTCAATGTAACCTAAATGTAAAATTTTACTACTTCTTAAATGGGAACAAAAGCTTTGATTTTCGTTATCCAAATCGTCGGCTTATCTCTCACGCCACACGTTCGCTTTTTCAAATACAAATTTTACTTTCCAATTTCAAATATAATCCAAATCTTAAAGTTTATTAATCGAACTATTGTTTTTCCAAATCAATCAACCAAATCAATAACACTACCGCTCGGTAGCAACTCATCAAAAAATATTCAAAATAATTCTAAATTTCAAAAAATAATTACGTAAAGATGTAAACGCATCCAAATCACTTTATTAACAGCTGTATTCATAAACGATGCCTTACTTATACTTAAAAAACGACTTTTAAAATAGACCCTTATTGACCTAGTAAATAAGGTCGCAATAAAAACAAATTCGACCTTTTTGGTCTTACTTAGCACTTAATACTTGTCTATGAATCTGGGCGTAAAGTAAATCAAAATGTTACTTACAACTTCAAATCAAAAATATCTCAAATATTAGTCTCACAGAGCTAAAAATTAACGAGCCAAAAGTCCACCGCCTACTCTTGCGGCGACTTGTGGCAAAAAGCCTCGTATCTCTTTCGATTTGCCCCCACCTGCCAATTTTACAATCCTACTACTTCAAATTATTAAAATATAATTTTCCAACAAAATGTATAGGGTGGGTGCAAACTATTTTGAAACACCACAATATAAAAAGTTTAAATGTTACTTAAGTAAAGTTTTTAATTTATTTCAATATTGAATATAGAGTGGCCCACTTATGAGGAATTTTGTTTTAACATCTTAGTGCTAAAATAAAAAACCATTTTATGGTTATGGTTAAGTTTTTATCCAATGACCTTCAATAAAAGCAAACCATATGCCATGGGTTTATATTCATTTAATTCATTTTATGTAATTAAATATTAAAATTAAGCATTTTATGTATTAATTAGAGATTTATTGCATTCTTCAGATGCTTTCCGATTATAAAATGTAATCAAGTGTTTACTATAGCAATTTCCGTACCATTTTTATTTTTATTTATACCCAATTTAGTTCTTTTTAGAAATATTTAAAAAATCTTTAGTTAGAATTTTGTCGGACGCCCCAACTTTCATTTTCGGATTTTAAAGAATCTGGATAGTTTTGTTTGTTCTTCTTCCTTTTTTGATATATTCCAAAAAACCATTAGTGCATCACTCGAATAATAGCTATTTGTGAAACTAAATGGAAAATCACATTTTCGCCTATTGGAACCATGGAATTAAAAGATTTTAATTGATTAATTTGAAATTTTCAGTAGAAGCACGGATTCACTAAGCTGGCAAATAACATCGGATTGTACTTCGTCGACAAGATCGTCACCTCAACTCAACGACAAAATTCATGATGTACGAATCAACATTATGGTAGCACCTCGTACAAAGCTTGGTTGCGGGTATGCTAAATTTGCTTTTCTTCTGAATCAAATTTAATGTTGATATTTTTTAGGATTTGCAAAGGTCCCGAATGGAAGCCAGGAATTTTTATACAATTTACAAAAGAAGGAGGAATTGCAAGAGAAGCTGGACTACGGCCTGGCGATCAAATACTCTATTGCAATAACATTGATTTTAGCGATATTCAGTTCAACGAGGTATTTAAATCAGTAAATCACACAACATAGTGCAATTGTTAACTAATTATATTATAATAGGCAGTCAATATAATGAAAACTTCACGGCAGTTGGACTTGGTGGTGCGTAAACTAGCGGGTTTGGAACTATTTCCTGGGGAATCCAGCGGATACAACAGTTCGGCAAGTTCAGTCACGGGTGACCAAAGCCCATCTTGGTCTGATTCGAAAAGATTGTCGATCGTAAAAGAAGAATCTTTAGAGTTGGAGGATCGCTTAACACAGCTCGATAGATTAAAATCAAATAAATGGAACAAAAGTGAATGGGATGATTGCGATTATGATCGCTATCAATTCAAACCAACCATAATAAATTTGTCGGAGAACGGAACCACGATAACAAATAATGGTTTGGAAGACCAGTGCCAAAACTTAAATACAAATACTTTAACTAATAATAATTCAAATACCTTAACTAGAAATAATGCAAATAAATTAGCCGACATATGTTTAGTTTCTCGTCAACAAGAAACTAAAACTGTAGTCGTGGAAGTCCATAGAAGTAATGCAGAAGAAACCAAAAAGACTGAAAACCCTTTAACTAAAAGTCCTTCCATAAGTAGCTTCAATAGTTTAGCAAGTCGCAGTAGTGACACTTCCAATAGTTTATCATCCGCCATTAGTTTAGAATTACAACGAAGATCTGAGGTAATTTATAAATTTATTTTCAAAAAATCACCGTTAAATATGATATTTTAGAGAAAAAAAGTTGAGAAGAAATCGACGATCGACGAACAACTTCAAAAGCAAAAGCTTTTAAAGGGTGTTAGTCCTGATAAGCAACAACAACACAGCAAGTTGATGGACGAATTTAAAAAAGTACACCGTAAGATGTTCCAATCTACGGAGGAAGAAGATGAAAAATGTGCTAAGTTATCTAAAGTCATCGAAAGTTTGACCATCACCAAAGAATCCTCACAGGTAAATTATACTTCATTATTTTGATTTTATTGTCTACGTTCTCTTGCTAATTTTTGTCCTAAATGTTGTTTGTGTTGTGACTATGATGAGCAAAGCAAAATTACCTTGAGAAAAAACTATAAACCATAAAAAAAAAGGATAAAATCTCAAGTTTACGCTTTTTTTCCTTAAAGATCGTCACGAAATCGAAAACCAATTTTATTCAAGATACAATCAGTAAAAAGTTTAAATTTCCCCGTACCGAATTAGCTAACTTTTAGATTTTTTTTATTTTTATGTTACATTGTTTAATTTAAAATATCAGCATTTCTTGAGAATTTAATTTTTAAACTATTCTTATGATTACCTATTAGGTTACACGTGTACATTTAAAAATTTAAAATTGGTAATTAGCAATTGTTAAATTAGGTACCTACTTAAGTGATATGTTTAATTATAATTACTAATTCAAGAAAACTATTTAAAAACTTTATAGACTTTTTTATCTATTGTTTTTAGACAATTTCTAAATTTAATCAATTTTTCTCATCATTAATAACTGTTGCAGCTTAATCAAACAAAATGTTATACTCATAATTACCTGTAGCCTAGATATTTTAAAATTTTTATGAACATGGAAAAATATTGTGCAATAAAAATTATTAAATTTCTAATCCGTTTGTTCGGACCAAGACGGACAAGCAGTTTTTTAACTAAAGGTCCGATCAGGTCCAGCAATAAATTTGGAGTCAAAGTTGTAGAGATTTCTACAAAATCTTGTTTTGGAGTTGCGAATTGCGTTAATCGGTATTTAAATTTTTACTAGATAATTTTCCAAAATAGTCACAATTTTCTTGATTTTCTAAAAAATTTCGCAACGAACAAAGTTAGGTAAAAATAAAGAAATCCGGCAAAATGTAAACCTCTTGTGCATTTACTCCCAATTAAGTTACTTTAACATGTACGATAGAAACGATTACTTTTTGGGGATGAGAGGGTAAGATTGAAAAACTGAAAAAATATATTTAATAATTTATTATAAAGCCCTTACAAGTCAGAAAGCAAAACAAAATAAATAATAATCATTAAAAGATCATTATAATTTCTTAGTTTATACTACAGAGACCCTGGGTCCCAGGGGTGGGGGGGGGACTAATCCAAAATATACCTGTTTTATAAAAGTATGAAAAATAAAATGCTTATGTTGATCATTTAAAATTGATTATAAATTTTGTATGGTATCTACAAATATTTTATGACCAGAAGATGAGAAATTAATTTCAATTAAAAATCAATTACACACAAAATACAAAATTTAAAAAAATGAAGTTGATATGTACTTTTTTATTTCATTAATAATAATTGTTACGATTCATAAATTGTAAACTAAATTTGATTTTTGTAATTTCCACACATACAAATTTGTGTGGTTCATTGTATCTCCTTTAACAATAAAAGATTGTAATTTCGCACGCCTATGTTACATGATGTTAATTAATATAGTTAAGATATAAATAATTATATCTTAAGAGAATGAAAGTGATTTTTGAATTACGTGGATGCTACCTATTATAATTTATTATAATAATTAATACTAGTCATAGATTTAATTTTAATTGTAATTGAAGAAACAATAATAATTTATTGTAAAACAGGAAACGAAATTGAAAGTTTTAGGAACGCTATGAATTACATCAAGAAGAAATCCTCTTAGAATTTATAATAACTGAAGTCCATTTTTCCCAAAGAAAAACATCCGGTTTTTTGAATATGGATGGTCAACTTTTCTGTGACATTACAAATTTTAAATCTTAGTTTAATACCTCATCTAAGTAAACCTTACTTTGGGTGCACCAAACTAACTAAGTGCCTAACTATCTAACTACTAACTATTTTGCTTCTCATTTGACTCGAAACAAAGTTATCTGTAATGCTTTATATCTATGGAATATCCTTTGAGCAAGTTTTTGCTAGGCTGCTCCTTAAGTTAGCCATAAAATAATTTACAAAGAATATAGTAAAAATTTTAGTCTATCCAATAATAAGGTAATCATTTACTTTTTGTACCGAGTTAACCCCGGGGAAGGAGTTAACACTAGCTTCTATTAATAGAAGATTGATTTTTCAAAAATTATCAGAGCAATACGTAAAAATATAAAATATTTCGGAATGTTAATGTTCAAACACAAAGGCAGTCTGAAAAGTTTTTGGCCTGGCACATAGATGGCGTTAGAAACTGCAGAACGATAACTTTATGAAAAAGTTCCATCCTTTATATAAACACATGTAAGATTTATTTCAATCTTTTAACTCCTTCGAGTAGTAGCAGCTGCTTAATATAATTATTGAGATGTCTCCAGCTATTCAAATTTATAATTCTTTACTTAATCCAAAGAAAAATCTTCTCGCCTGGATACATCCATTATTAATTTGTTTAGCAATGAGACTCTTCAATTATTTCAATTTCCTTAATTTTTAAAATGTAAATTTTTGTATCGTTTATCTTTTATTTCAAATTTTAATTTTTTAAATTAAAATAGCCGGTTTAACAAATTCGTTGTGGTGTACTTTCACGCTACGACCAAAAACTTCACAAAATCTTCAAACTTTCAATCATTAAACACTTGCATTAATTAAAATAAAAACAACCCTCTATTCAAATTAATTCACTTTTATTTTTTATTAATATTAAAAATTATCAAAATTAAATTTATAATAGCGGGGAATAACACTCACACCGCTCGCTAACGCACAGGGCGTCTTTTCGACTAACTCGCTGAACACCTCCCACTTATTTCTATTGCCAACCTTAAATTTTTAAACTTAACTCTATGTACAGTGCATTTACAAATAAATAATTTACAATAATAAAAACAAAACAAAATTCAAAATAATTTACAAAATAAATAAAATATGTTTTTACGTTTCAAAACACGACAATATAAGTGTTATTGATTTTTTGATTTTTCTGAAATTAAAAAAATTTGATATCGTACAATGATAAAATTCTTTGTTTTCGATGGTTTAACTCCAACAGAAATTTATTTGAAATTGTTAAAAGCCTATAAGGGTGCAATACCTTTACTTTCCATTGTGAAAATATGGGCAGCTCTTTATAAATTTGGTCGTAATAAGCCTCGAAGAAACTGCATGGAAAAATATTCAAAAAACTTATGCATTCTTTTTACTGTTTTTTTTAAGCTTTAAAATTCGAGTGTTTTCTTACCACCATTTACTTCCTCGTACTTCCACACGTTTACTTATCCGTTTACTTCCTCTAGTTACTCTAAAACATTGTTTTTGCTTTAATATATTAGATTTCCACAGCTTTATTGAATTTCGATGACTGCATCAATAACAGAGATTTTATGAGTTTCATAGGCAACCTTTTTATCTCAATCTCAATTTTCTTTTATTGAATCACAAAAAGTGAAAGTTCTAAGTAGATTAAAGCTCTCTTTGCTGCTTTACAAAATTAAAGATATTTTGGGTTCACCATAAAATATTTGAATATGATAATGGATGTAGTTTTTCCCAAATACCAGTTTACCGAAAATTTTGAGAAAAATTACATTAAAGCAGTTTTTAGTAACTAGAGCAACTTTTCCAAGCTTTTTAGAGTAGACCTCTCTTTAGGTAAGCTGTAAAAATTATTCGTAGCTTTCCACCAAAAGTATCAACGGGAATATTATTTTACCTCGTAAATACGGATTATTTGATTACACTAATCAGTTTTTGTAAAAGCGGTAATGAGATCCGGTATCTTTTATAGTAAATATTAGATTTGAGAACCAGAAAAAGCTAAGTGTCAAGCGTAAACTAATAACTTAATGATTAGGCTAAAAAATGAGGTTCATAAACCGAAACAAATTACCTCCGTCTCAAAAGAAGGAAAAATGATATTCAACACTTAATGCAGTAATTGTAGAATTAGACAAATTTTTGTATTGATTTTCAATTAAATCATTCATGGAACAAACGTAGATCAAGGCCAATGGTGGTTGAACTGTTGAGAAACAATCAGCACAAGTCATTGGTGATGTAATTTTACATAATTATTTAAATGCTTAAAACATTTTAAATTTTTATTATACACTTTAGATTACACGTAAAATTTTTAAAAATCATAAATAAAATAATATGAAAGTGAGGTGAATTTTTGCTTACTTGCAACAAGAAGATTTGATGAAATTTTGATATGGTAAACTAGAAATGACGACTTTTATAAGAAAAAGTTTTCAAATGCGAAGAATTTTTGCTCTAGAATTTGTTTTAACTGCGTTATAAATCCAAATTTGCATAAGTTTAAGATGATTCATTTTCTTGAATTGATAGAAAGAGTAGAAAAATAAAAATCTTTAACAAAGCTAAAACTATGAAGATTTGTTGTACATATGTAAAACAGTTTCCTTGGTTAAAAAAATCCCAAGTATTTTAAAAAATTGTCGATCGTTAATAAATGAAGGAATTGATAGCCGCTCAAAAGATTAGATATTGTAATAGAAAATTAACCTAAAAAATGAATTTTTAAATCTATAGTGTCGTAGTTAGTAGTATGTAAAGTTAAAATAAACAAACTAATCATAAAGAATTTTTAACTGTTAAGGAAAGAATACATACTTACATAGAAAAATAATATTTAAAAACCAATAAAAACGACAATAATTCACATTTAACAGGTTTGGATTTAGTATATTTGAATAAACAAGAAAATCAATTTTGAAAAAATTATGTTATAAAAATGATAAAAATTTAAAATAAAATCTTTGTATAATTAAAATTTTATTGTATTTTTACATTACAAATAATAGTGTATGGGCTATAAAAATTGAGTTTATAAATTTAACCAGCATTTGTTAAACCATCATAAAGCGACTAATAGTGAAAATGTGCTTTTTCTAAAGTTGTTATAACATTTGTTTTATGAAACAAAATTTGATCTTAATTCTAACCAATCGCCTCATGTGTATTTATTTCACCGACTGAGTGAAGAAAAAAAAGTAGTATGTAATAAATTTAAAAAAAAGTTTTTTCTATGAAATTATTGGGGCAGGATAATTACACTTTAAACTTTAATGATACCTATTACAGTAAATTAAACATTAATACACAATGACTGTCTTATAGAATATTTTATGTTCTATAATAAATTGTTGTCTATATTACACTTTCAAGGGTTAAATTTTATATGGATTAATTATTTATTTTTTAACTTTTAAAATGGATTACTGAATTTTGAATTTAATTTTTTAATAAACTTGCTGCGTTTTTAAAAATTGTTAAATAAAAAAATACTCCTAATTAGTATTTTTGAAAAAGAATATATTTTTCATTTACTGATTATTATTGAATGATTTACTTTGTATGATTTACGATAAAGTAGGTAATACCGCAACATTTAATTTTTAAAAGTGATTTATTGATGTTGTTAAAAAAATGCACCCTTTTTTAATCATAGTTAAGTGCAAATGCATTGTTATCTATTTTAAATTAAATTTTAATTGTTAAAACTTATTAATTATTTATTTCAGTTTTGAGTTATTGATATGTTAACCTTGAAAATACTTGTTTATTTAGCCAGTATCTAACTATTTTAAGAGTTAAAATTTACATCCAACTACACATTTGCATTCTTAAATAAACATAAAAATTATTTCTACGCACATTTTGGGGATTGAATATAAAATGCAGTAGATTATCCGTACAAAAATAATTTTTAAATTTTTATCAAATCACTTATCATTATTTAAATTTTTAGAATGCCCAACTTAGCTATCAATTCCATCGACACTTACGTAATACTTATTTGAGTACCTAACTATTATTAATGTTTATTTATTTAAAAAATAATTGAAATGAACTTGATATTAATTGTATCGAGTTTAACAAGCTTTATGCTCAATCTGAATTTTAGTATAACATTTTTAATTGTCCAAATCATTCCAATTGATGGGTTTATATTATTTAAACACATTTTTTTAACGTTGAAGTAAACTAGGTTACTAAGTGATAGGCATAAATGTATTTAAATAATTAGGATCTTTCTTTATATTAAGCAATTAAATATGTATCTACCACTTAAATTGCGAAAATGAAAATAAGTTGATTATATTATACGTAATTTTTCGTGGGAAAATAGAGTATTATTATTTATAAAGACATCTTTATTCGATCTAAATAAATCTCAAAACTTTTAATTAATACAAATTGTAAAATTCAGTGCCAAAACTTTTCAAAGAAATTTTTTATAATAATAGTAATACTAATAATTATATAAAATTAAAATATATTAAAGTGAATTATTAAAACAATGTCTATTAAAGGAAAAAATTAGGTTGATTCCAAATATTCCTCAATACTAATTAAAAATTATTAATTATATATATATGTACTACACCTATGTATGTTATATGCTATATACCATATTCAATATTATATTGTATTACTTATGATGATATATTGAAACTTATTATTTCTCTTCAATTTTAAATAATTAAAATTATATAATAGTCCATCATTTAATAAAAAATTAACAGGTACAAAAAAAAATACAATATTGATTGACCTTGTTATGAAAAAACAGTTAAGTACGTTATTCTAATTGTTATATAAAATAACACATTAAAATGTACAAGATTAAGTTTTTATTAGTAGAGCGTACAATATCGTAATATATAAAATATTCAATAATTTAAAAAATCGCGTTTTGTTACGGTATTTTTTAACATTGCAGTAAGAGGTTGAATAATTATTATCTAAAAACATAATTTGTTATCAGTGTGCTCGTAAAAAGAACAAACAAATACTTTTGTTTGCCTAAACCTTAGAAGCACGCATGTGTAACGCAATATACAAGTAAAAATTTTTCGCAAAAAAATTTTTGCACCTATACTAAAGCAAAATTCAGTTTAATTACCAAACGTCATCATTGTGTAATATACAGGTAAACGCGAAGCCGCGTATTTCTTATTAATCGGTAAAGTTCCGTCAGTTGTTTACGCGACTTCAACTATGTCGGAATAGAGTGCTTCTGCTTTTTTTTCAATTTACTTTTTTCAAAATGGAAGTTGCGACTAAATTTAAACCTGTTGTTATTATACAAAGTTACGAAGTAAGTGCATTAATATTCTTGTATAATATTGACTGAATTACGCAGAACTATTGTTTGTAATTGATTGTTTATTTATTATAGTAAAAAATAATTATTAATTAAAATTAATTGCTAAAATTTAAATTTGATCTAATTAATTATATTCTATGTTCTACTTATTTAGATTTACAGCAATTTTTGGAATTTATTAACGCTCATGAAAATAAATAGTTCGCACTTACCATAGTTAATTGTATATATTTTTGATAAAAAGAAATTTTGAGTTTAAGGTTAAACCATAAATTAAAAACTCGCATAATAATATTATCTTCTATGTTTAAAAAAACACCATGTTTTATTTGGACAAAAGTATTTTTTGTGGCTCATCCGTCAACCCTACTTTTGCTCTTGATAAAATAATGAATTCTTTTTAAGTTTTAATTTTAATCTTAAAAATTTAATTGGAACCTTATTTCTTTTTAATACAATAAGAATTAGTTGAAGGCTGGGGGAGAGGGCACATTAACAGTCAATTTTGATTTTATTCTATTAAATAATAAATGATCATTCATATTAGAAAGATTAGTTTTTTAAAAATTCGCTGAGTTCTAGCAGTTTAAAAATTTATTTATTTATTTCAATATTTCCTAAAAGTCTCTAAAACAAAAGAGGTTACAAAAACTTAAACAATTTGAGTTATTTTGAATTAAAAGTTTAAAATGTGGATAGAATGGGTTTACCCTCTATCTCCCAACAATAACAAACATACAGGCAAAAGCTTTCCAAAATTCAAAATGGAACGAACCTGGCGACATGCACTGGGCTTCATTTGGGCAAATTGCCAATCCAGCATGGTGAAATTTGGTTATGAACCAATTAGGTTGGTTACCAAATACTTAACACCACGCCAAATTGGATTCATTAATTTAATTCAATGTCCAACTTTTTATAGTATAATTTATTATAATTAAAACTAAAAGAATGATTTATTAAGTAAGTTTGATTAAAATTTTTCAGAGCCTGTGCTACGCTGCAGTGTTTCTTTTTCTTTCTCTTGTTTTAGTGATACTGCCTATTTATTCGTAACAATAACCTCGGGGGTGTTCCAAAACCACTATTATATTACTTTGAGCAGATCCATTTGACGGTTTCCTAGACTAGCTTAAGATGTGCCTATGATCCTGTTTTATTTTTAATTGTGACAATCATCAACTCGGGAGACCGTTGGTTTCTAATTTAATCTCTCCCTGGGCTTGGGTTTCAACCGGATACCTTAGCGTTAGCAATAGATCGCGCTAACTACTAGATCAATGATCGTCGCCGAAATTCCAACAGAAACTGCTTTTAGCAACACAAAATCCGAACACTGATTTATTCATGAAAATCCACTTTTATCAATAGCATTTGTTTTGGAACGGAGTTTTCTTGTGGTTTTGATTAATTAGCTTCTACAAATAAATTTATTATTATAGCTGACATGTTTAATTTGCGGTTTTTTATAGGTATTTCGGTATATATTGGTAATTTCCAAGTTTTAAACGAAAGTGACAATTTTCTAATTTATACGCTTCATTGATGACACGACGAAAGTGAAAAAAATTATGTTTATGGCTAATTATAAATTAACTCCACCTCAGTGTAGTTAATTTGCAGTAAATAAAATAATGAATATAAAACATTATTTTAATCTTTTTTAAGCTAGTTTTCGAGTTAGCGATATAAAAATTATTATCGGTTTTATTTGTAATTTATTATTTTTATTATTTTATTTTTCACAATTATTATAACTTGCAATACTAACAACATACGTGATTTTAAAAATATTTACTATTTTGTAATGGTATACTATTGTCTATAATAAAGTAGAAATTATGACACAATTTGAGATAAAAACGTAGTTTAAAAAATGAAATTGTAATTTTTCATCGTCTATTAACCAGTGTACATCAATAAAACAAAATCAATATACAATATTTCCCAAATTAACAATAAACTCATTATAACGGAAATACCTTTCAAGATAAGGATTTATCATATAAATCTATAGGATTTTAACCAATATTTGTTAAATGATTAAATAATAAATTCATAAATTAATAAATTAATTAGTACCTAACCTAACAATAAATAAATTAATTTATTAGCCTAATGAATTTATTACGGAATTTTACTAGAATTCCATCGCTCGAAAAATTGTAATTAAAAATCCGCAAGAATATTTTTGTAATGACTCACGGAAGTATAAAATTGTCATTAATTTAATAAATTAAAAATTTACAATTTTGCCATTACCATCGTAATTGTTCTGATTGAGTTACTTTAGAAAATTCAATTTCTCTTTTACTTGACTGCATTTTAAAATCAATTATATTTTGTAGGATCGTGAAGCAAACCGACAATTTTCGCATAAGGTTGTAGAGAGACGTTCAACTTTTCCCCTAGCTGAAACCTTACACGATAATTCAAGTCGAAACAATCCAACTAATACTTCCGCTAATTTCGTGCCACCGCCCCCGCCACCCGTAAGTACAACTTATATAATTATAATTTTGATTATAAAAGATTTTGAATATTGCAGCATCCGGTGGAAGAGAATCAGAAGCAAACCGACGCTCCAGAAATTAAAAAACCAAAATCGAAAATAGCGCCGCCCGTTCCAACCAAATACTCAACTTTGTCTTACATAAAAGAAAAAAATGGGTATTCTTCCCGACCGCCCCCTTGCCCGACTCCCGATTACGACACAATCAGTATAAACTCGAATTCAAATAAATACACGAAAAATGAAAACCAACCTAGTCAAAAACTTAACGATGAAGTCGAAATGGAATCTCTAGAATCGTTTAAACTTAACAACCCATCAAATTTACAACCGAAACCGCCAAATACATATTTTAACAACAGAACAAAAACTTCCCAGTTATCTAACGGATCGATATCCAGCAATTCCATTTCTGGTATGAAGCAAAGACCCGTTAGTGTTATCATCGGTCAGTATCCATCGGGCAGTCTGAGAAAACAACCAGGCAAACTTGATTTTTTGAGTAACGGTTATGACGACAACGACAAAAAATCTAATAATTCTATAAACAGCAAATTTGCATCCGAACTTGCTTACACGCTGAACAGATCAAATTTAAAAAAGCGAACGGAATCGATGGTGAGTGAAAGTTTATTTTTTGGACCAAATTTTATTTCTTCCTTTTAGGAAAACATTTTGAATGACCCTTACATAAAGGCGCAAAACAACGGGACGGTGACGATATCGTTAAACAATACGCTAAGTAAAAATTTTGCAAAATCCACGGGCAACCTGAATTCGCAATGCGAGGATGGAAGTTCCAGCAACCGAGTTACTATTAATATTTCATCAGGTGATAAAAAATCAGATGTAGTACCTAACGGAATATTAAAAAATGGAAATGGTAATCATAATTTCCATAAGTCTTTAGTTCATCAGAAAAGCATTACATTTGGAGAGATGTAAGATGTTAATCAAAATTTAGCTGTCGGGACTGTCTATAGCTTTTTATTTATTAAATTGCATGTTCACACTCTCCTATGTATACATTTTCCTATCTTTCACCTCATTTCGTTTCGTTCACATCTGCGTCTTGAGTTTGGGTATAGGTTAGTTTAAAAATAACATTTTTCCCGCAGGCCGATTGTCATAAACGACCAACTGCTGCAGCCGGTCAAATGATGCATGAACGAGAAGAAGTTAAAATGAAGAATGTTGTGTTGTTTTTTGCTCATGTATTATAAGTATTAGTCATATTTTTAACATTTCAATGTGTTAATGTGATTGTATTAATATGTATAGTATAATATTAATAACAATAATTATTATTTTATTAATTTAATGTAAACGTTATCAAATTCGTATTGCTTATTGTTGTTATGTCAGTTAAATGTCAATTACATGTACTTACTATGTCTTAAAGTTCAAATATAGTCCAATAATATAGCAAAACCAAAATGTGTAATTTTGAGGCCTTAAAACATGTCCACAAATCGTATTCAAAAATTACTTTTTTCGGAATATTGTGATTTTGAGGATATGGTTTTAGTTGAAAGTCCATTTGCCCAAACCACACGCGAAGGTAAAGGAATTCGGCAAGTCAGTTTAGGTGACACCTTCGCAGCCTTTTAACAGAACAATTAAACCCAACATTTTCTTCTAGGCTTAACCCCAACCAAATTAGTTTTGGCAACCGATATTTTGCCCTCAGCAAAAGATTCTTTTGTGACCTATCTGCCTGGCATCGATCCCGAAATTGAAACATTTGAATTAGTTGCCGTTTATCCGGTCGAGTGCTTCAGTTTAAGTGTCTTTCACCGTCGCAAAAGACAATCCTTGAAAGCTCACTTTTGTAATAACAGAATTTTGTATTTTGAATTGGGAGGATTTGAAAAACGCCAAGTATTAATTTTGATCTCTCTCATATCTGCTACTTAATATTTTACTATTTAGATGTTTTGGAATTTGTGGTGTGAAAGAGTTAAATTTTTGTGCCCCGAAGATCCTGGCTCCTCGCGTTCCGAAACTTCAGTTGCAACATCAACTTCCAATAGCACCCTATACTTAATGGCAACCAAAAAAATTTTAACTGAAAAGGGCATCTCACAACTTTGGTGTAAATTTGGTGCTGGAGATGCCACGGTAAAAATATGGAATATCATAAATATTATGCACTAATAATATTTTCAGAAAACGCCAAAATGGACTGACCGTTATCTTTATTTGGGAAGAAATATGGACGAATCGCCGATGAACTACAATCCTTCAATTCTTTCACCTTGTATCACTCAGTTTGTCACCGGACCTCAAACACGCTTATCTAAGTATGTTTGCATAAAACCAAACCGAAAATTTGTTTGAAATAAAATTTTAGGTACAAGTTTTCCATACCATCCACCAATAATGACAAATTAAACAATATAAACCGTGCCGATAGTCAGTTGCGTCAAATTAACAGATTTGCACAAGGAATACCTGAAGGATGCAAATCCGGCTTGCTTTTACAAACTGAAACTAACGCTTTTCAGCCGAAACTTAGTAAAACTTGCATGAAGGTAAATATTTCAGCTTCAGACTTAAAACTTAAAAAACCGTAATTTCATCTATATTAAAACGGTGGTTCCCAAATAGTATTCCGCCAAAAAGAATTTTAAATCTTTCTGGGAAAAAAAATATTTCATCTTAAATTAGACGTAGAAATTTGATCAAATTTTAGTTAACTTAAATTTTTAATATTACCTAAGTGTTCCTTAAACAAAATTCTCACTAAGATGAATTTGCTGTGAATTTTTGCACTTGCATACCTTTTTCTGTTCTTAACCAGACATCATTGATGGATCTAAAAGAAAACGCTGTACAAGTTTGGGAATATTCCAAAAAGTGCATTCCTAATACTCAAATGCGAGGTCGTCATCGCAGAAGATACGGTTTAGCGCCTCAGCCACACTTTTTGCATGGGTTAGGACCATGGAGTGTTCCATCGGGAGATAGATTTTCCATTCAAGTAAACAACAAGTTAAGTTTTCTTTTCATAAAATGATTTACAATTTATTTAAGATCAAACGAGCGGTGTCTTTGGTTACTATTAGAAGACAACCATTAGAACCCGAACTTCGCTTACCGGTTTCCAAACGACAATTGGTTGCTTCGGTATCTTGCGAAGCATTGCAATTGGATAACAAATTAAGCAGCAATACCAATACCATAAAGTAAAATTACCAAAAAAATGTTATCACATTTTTGAACGTTTTTTTCCCATTTGTAGAACTTCTTTAAAACGTCCAGTGATATTCTTTTGGACCCCGGAATATTGGTACAGACCTCGTTCAGCGAGGGATGCTTACCAAGAGCTATACAACCATTTACGTAAAGTTAGAGAATATTGTCAGAGTAAAAGTAAAGTTGGGAAAAAAGGTAAAAAATAGTCTGTCGACTGCACATTCTTCCAATCACATGTAATTTACAGGAACCAAACGCCGATTATTTAGAACAGACAAACTTAAAAAATATAAATTTTTTATATCTGATTCCGATGAGCAATCTGATATAGACAGATTAAAACAGAAACGAAACAATCAGAAACAAGACGTTTCTAATATGTTGAATCCTTTAAAAGAAGAATTTGACGATTGTTCCGATAGAGGTAAGTTGTGCCGAAGTTCATATTATTAATTTCTAATAGTTTGCTACTGTTGGTGCTTATACCATAAAGAACGAAGAAAGAAACCGCAAGAATCGTCGATCGATTATTTAAGACGAATCTTAAAGTTGGAACTAACCCTCACTGCTTGGGATTTTGATTCGACCACTTTGGCTTCTCAATTAACTTTAATAGACAGGGATTTGTTTTTGAAAATCCCTTCCATTGAATTGGGTGTCTTGGTATGTCAGCAATCTTCTAAAAATGCTCCCAATATTGGAGCCATTCAAGCTTTTTCCCATAGAATCAGTTGTCTGGTAGCTACCGAAATCATACGTAATGATTCTGAAAAGGTAGCATTTTTGAAAATCATTTCTTTGTTTATTGAAGCATTAGAGAAACCTTTTTTTATTCAGATTCGAGCCAGATTAATCGCTCGCCTAATTAATACAGCCGAAAAATGTCACAAAATATCAAATTTTCAATCGTGTAAAAGTATATTAAGTGGTTTGCAGAGTCCAGCAGTATACAGGTTACACGTAACTTGGACATACGTAAGAAAACGACATGCAACTAAATATCAGTAAGAAAAATGTAATTCCAATGTAGCAAACACTAAAATTTCCATTTTGCATTAGAGTATTCGAAAATTTATGTAGATTATACCGAGATCCCCGTTTACCCGCATATCAAAAAGCGTTCATGAGAGCATCGGAAGAACATCCGTTTTTACCATTTCTGGGCGACATAATCATCAGGTTATTGACCAAATCCGCAATGTTGGATATCAAACGTTCTAGCAATTCCACCGTTTTCAATGGTGAAATTATAACTAAATCAAGTTCTTCGAGTTTAAATAAAAAAGCCAAAAGCGGTGGATTGAAAATATCCAAAAATATAAATTCCGTTCAGAAAAATTCAAATGGCACTGCATTGCAAAAGATTTTATCTACTCTGAGAGTTCTGCCAGCATCGCAAAGTTCTCAAATAAATTGTACATCAGAGCTACTTCTTAACGAAAATAATTGGCACGAAGATAACAGAGTTGCAAGACTTAATAAGGCTATTGAGTTTTTAGAAGTTAGTCAAAGAGCTGCTTCCACATATTCATTGCGTAGAAATGATTTGGCCAAAGAATACTTACTGAAAGCTCGTTATAGAGAAGAAAGAGAAAATTTTATGAATTCTTTTAGTATAGAACGTCAGAATTTTGTAGATCAGAATTTATAAATTATATTTAAAAGATAAAAATTTGTTTTCTTTCATTTTTATTAATTATTATATATTCTCAATCGCCATTATAAAACCTACCATCTGTGCTTCCCCACACAGGTCCTTAATCATGTTTCATTGTCTATTACTTGATAATAATAATCTTAATCATTTTGAAAATGAAATCCAAACTTTCTAATAACCGTTTAGGTGCTTCGGAGGGTATGTAATTTCCCTGGGTTGACGATTGCCACTATCGACAAATTAAACAAAATCACAGATACATTGAACAGGTAGCACTTTGAACTATGTTCTATATTCAAAGTTGAACGATCTTTTCCAGCAATGGATAGGGAAGCCGAAGAAGAACTCGAAAACGTCGGTTTATTAACCAAACATTGAAGGTTCTATTTCAAACGGTTCAGCTAGCATAAAAAGATAATTTAACTTTTAAAATCCAATTGAATTTAACTACTTAACTTTTCAATCATTTACATTAAATTTTCAGGTTTGACTAATGAGACTCCAAAATTCGAAACACTGTTTAAACACTGTGTAGCAAACTTATAATTATTCAATTAAATAGTTTTGGTTTTATAAGTAAGTTATGAATTGAATTTTAATTTTACTTTAACATGATTATCTTATTCTTATCGTACATAAAAGAGATAAACTATACAGATTTCAATTTCAAAGGGCTTTTTCAATTGTGAGTTGCAACGGACAAAAGCAACGACTCGACCAATCCAGAAGATTCTTTCATCCTCAAAAAGATCTAAAAACTAATAAACAAGATAGTATCCGATCTGAAGAAACTGAACTCTTCAGCAGCGGCGAAACATAAAGTAAGTACTTCGCCACTATCTAGTACTTCAGCAACCACAAACACGCTGCTGGCCCAACGCGCCCAGCTCGCGAAAAATAAGAAGCCCATGTTGTCGGAAGCTAGTGATTTAGACGAATAAATCGCAAGCCTCTCTGGCGGATCCACTCCCCCATTCCTAGAGGGAACCAGCACCAGCAACGAGAGCATCTCCAGCGCGGCCATCGATAAATAAATGGAAGAAGAAGAACCTTTTGTACGAGTTATGAGGAAACGTGTAAGGCGCATCACCCCGGTATCGTCAACCGAGAAATTTCACAGGGCTAATTGGTTCAAGTCATTGACGGAAACCGCAGAGGTTACCGCAGAAGCATCACCCTTGACCTAAAACATAATACATAATTATTTTGTATAGCCATCGAGTGGAGGAAGAAGACAAGATCGAAGTGGAAGCCGTTGGGGAAAGAACACCAACAGCCACAACGAGCCAAACCCCAATCGTGACAACTCCAAGAACAAACCAGGAGCGTAACCAAAACCCCCAAAGAGAACCCCGGCGATACAGGCTACCGCCCTTCATTATATTAAAGAAGGACTTGGCAGAATAGCCCAAGCTGCTAAAGAAGATTAAAAGCAAAAAAATCTAGTACGGGGTCGTCAAAAGCACACCGGAGGGACTCACGATCTATCCTTCCAACACCGAAGACTACAAGAAAGAAAGAAGACAGCGCAGGCTTCTTCACGTTCCGACTAGAAGATGACAAACCCATAAAGGTGGTGATTATGGGAATCCACCAATCGACCAACCCTGAAATGATCAAAGAGGACATGGAGGCCCAGCGCCTCCAAATAAACAAAGTGGCCAGGATGCAGAGGCCAAGACCGAAAACCTTTACCTCTACTACTAGCGATCCTCCCAAAACCGAAGAGAACAAAAGAATTTTCAAAGTGGAGAAAGTTCTTGAAATCGACGTGGCAATTAAATGCCACGGGTGCCAGACTTTCGGACTCGAGTGCAGGTCCGCCGCAAGATGCGTGAAGTGCGCAAGACATCTCGTATGACAAAACAAAAGAGACACTAGCCACCTGCGTAAACTGAGGTGGCACCGGCACCCACCCAGGTGCACCTGGGTGTAACAAATATCCCAAACAACGAACCAGACGCGCAGAAGCAACAAACAAGAACGCAATGACCAATACAAAAAACTATTGGTCTACATCAAACATGAAACCAATAGGGACAGCCTATAAGATTACACACTGAATCCTGAGCATAAAACCTAATGACCCTATTAACAGTACACTAAATAAACCCGGATTTCCAGCCTGAAACCTCAAGCAGCAAGGAACTATACTCGATCACGGAAACAACAAAAGAAGCAAGACAAGAAAAAGCTACAATGCCACTGCAGCGGGCCTGCGGCCTTAAAATAAACAAAGTCAAGTGCAACATTCAGATGAAGAAGCTTTAAGGCGACATTTGTTATGTTTATGTTTATGAGCTTAATACAGTCAACAAGTATTGAAATCTAAAACAACGGTTAAAGTTTTCCTATTAGAGCTCTCTTAAATCTTTTATCAACTAGCGGCGGTTTGTCTGAGAAGGTAAAGGAGGCTTAGCCTCATCTAAACTTTTGGACTATTAAACTAATAAAATTTTTAAAAACGTAAAAAATAATTTTTTTTCAGGAATAGGTACATATCCAAAAAATTACGGGAGGTTACCGCAGAAGCATCACCCTTGACCTAAAACATAATACATAATTATATGAAGATAATTTTGTATAGCCATCTGTTGTATGTATGTGTCACGAGCCGCCACCGCTGTCAACCTAATGACTACGACGCATCTTTTCTTGGATGCTTCTCCACATTTTGACTAGTTAGAACAGAGAGAGCAGAGCACCTGCACATATTGCTGAGGATTCAGTTCGACACAAGCACAGATAAATCATAGGAAATATTTCATTAATCTTGCTTGTTTAATTAAGTGTTCGCCCGATTTTAAACATTTTCTAATAAAATTATGGTAGATTACGGCGTAAATAATAAATAGAATCTTAAAATTTATGGATCATTTAAAAATTTGGGTAATTAAGCCCAAAAAAACCTTAAAATTAAAAAATAGTTACTGTATTGGCTGTTTCCATAAGATTAACCCTGCCAATGATGTGTTTTTATTTTATTAAATTAATTTTGGGCATAATTTTCACTTGAAAACTATCGCTAAACTAAGTAAATTTTAAAGTGGATCCGAGATTTGCTGTGGTTGCGTTTGTCAAATGCAACCCCCAGAGCGCTCGATCGAAGCGTAAACTCATTCAAAATATTCTCGATTCCGACAGAACTCGAGAATAACCGATCTATAAAAACACAGATCATTGTTTTTAAGTTAAATTCGACTTAAATAAACAAACTTCTATCTTGATAAATATATAACGTGATGTTAACAGTACGGATGTTATAATCTAATTGTCGGTAGCGCTATCAACTAAATCAAACGCGCTGATATTTACGTAGAGCACACGCACCGCCCACAGAATGAGCTCTTTACAAGTTTTCTATGCAAAAATCGAAACTGTAAAATCAATTATTTCCCAAATTATTCGATATGGAGTTTGCCCATAGTTTATTCGCTTCATTTTAATGTTATCTATCAAATGCTGCAAGAATTTTAATTGTATCTATAATATTTTCGGTGGATACTTTGGCATCTGCTCCTGTTTAATTTTAAAAATTATTTCTTGCACAAGGCTTTCATCGCTCTAAGTACGCCTCTGCCAATATATTGTCGTGTTACGAAATGATTTTGGCCGCTCCTGCTGTTAGTTTGTGAATATTTTGATTTGAAATTTGACATTTTGTAGATAAAGTTGTACAAAATAATGTAAGGTTGGCAGGAAAGAGTGGAGGATTTTTACCAAAAATGTCCGGCGGAGCGGTTTAGTGAATTTTTAGCTCCGATAGTTTAGAATCTAATTTTGTGATTTTTTATAAGAGTATTGAAAAATTGTGATTTAGTTTGAATATTGTACTTGAATTGTTTGAGAGTTATTTTTGATCGGATTTGCCGCAATCAAGATTTATTTTGAGTTGGAAGATTTTCTGATTAAGTGATTTTTTTATTGGACGAGCGATTTTTTTATTGAAAATTATTTATTTGTAATTGGTAAAAACTTTATTAAGAAGTGGAAATAATTTGTCGAGGAAACGACAAAATTTGTTGAAGGTCGACATCCCAAATATTAAATTTTCCTCACATTCTTTACACTTGATCATTTCACTAAGCGTTGAAAACAATATAAAAAATATATAATATAATACTACAAATTTTTATATGGAATTTTCAGACGTGTCAATTTTTAAAAATTTCACACTAGTGTTACCCCTTAACCGACGTGCGTTACTCCTTAAATAAAAAAAGTGGTCAATTAATTTTCGTTAATTTTTCTGCGTCAATTTCCAGTCTTGCAAAAAATATCAATAATTTTTGAATATGAAACAAATCAGGATATAATAAATCAGATTAATGTTTATTAACGAAACCTTCCACCTACACAAATCAAAAATTTGTTTCGTAGTACCTAAACTTTGTAATTACCAGAATATACAATACAAAAAAAAGTAAAAAAATGAAGAAAATATTAAAATTTTCTATCCTACTCAGATTGAAGATCATCGGGTTTTATTTACATTTAGTCGATTGTATTATTTTTAATGAAAATTAAAATAGCAATCTAGTTTTTGGAAAACAATTCAATAAAAATCTAATACTTGCGAAAATTATTTTAAATAAATTAAACTTCTGAAAAATTATAAATTAAATCAAATTTAAAAATTTTCTCTATTCATCAGAATTCTGTTGTATATCATAAAAATCATATCCCATAAGGAAAAAATATTTGTAATGTAACAATAATTATAAATTACAATTTATATTTTGTATGCTGTCCTCCAATAACAATAAATTAAAAGAACCTCTCGTCAAAATCTAAAATGCAAACTTAAATATAAAACCAGCATTCAAAAATATCTGTAATTTACAACCACAATTTTTAGACAACTTAAAACAATAAAATTAACTCTTTAAAATTTTCAATCCAAAAACAGCTCTTCGTAGTAAATCTACAGCAACCTTTTTTTCTTCATCACCCGTTGCAAGAAAAGTGTAAGATTTACAACTTTGAGTAGGTTTTGTTTTAAGCATCATGGTCACCTTATTCGCGGTTTGAAGATTTATGACTCGATAAATAACATTCATTTTATCCAATTCAAATTTTAGTGTTCCTTCGTTCATATATGCAACCTAAAAATATTTTAATACAAAAATTATTTTTTAAAATTAAAACTGTGTACGTACCGTCGATATATTACTCTGTTTAGTCGCAGCGTGTTTGTCCAACTGTACCAGCGACTTGCGCTGACTACCCTCCACATCCACCTCGTTCATAATACTTGTTTGTTTTAACAATCCATCAGTAACTTTGGTGAATTCCATAAGTTCCTGGCACCGCCATTGACGACTTTCGCTAAGCCTAAATTAATAAAATGTTAAATTTAAAAAAAATATATAGAAATTAATAAATTTGGATATAATTTATTATTATCTATCCTAACCAAAAAAATGTAGAATTTTTCAACATTTTTTACTTACTTTAATTCATCACTCGAAAACCATTGATTTTAGACAATAAAAGGTTTGAATCTAGTTCGTAGATTATTTCACGCTTTTAAAAAAAGCACCTAACACGGATCTGGAAGAAGCGGAACAGACCGTTAATAAAATAGAGAAGCTGAAAACTACACTAAAGGAAAAAGAAGAAACCTGGAAAAACAAAAATAAACTGCTGAAGAAAAGAATTGATAAAATGGAAAAAAAATAAAGCTCAGGAAAGAGATAGAAAACGTAACAACATAATAATAAAAAGACTACAGATCAAAAATAGGTCCAATCTGAAAAAAGAAATGAATGCCTTTCTGAAAAATAAATTGGAGGTGGAAGTTGAACCAATGGAAACTTTTGAAATAGGAAGAGAAAATGAAAACAAAGCGATAGTAGTAAAACTCCGTGCCTGGGAAGATAAGATGAAGATCATGAGAAATAAAGGCAAGCTGAAGAGCGATCAAATCCACATAGACAGCGATCTGACCAGGAATGAACTTCAAATACAAAACAAGATACATGAAGTTGCAAGAAGAGAATTCGAGAACGGGAACAAAGTTGGAGTGGGATATAGAAAACTAACCATAAACAACAAACCATATAAATGGCGATTGATCCAACAATCATTAAATGCCCAAGCAGAAATTGTAAGAAAAAAACCATCTAAAAAACTAGCGGTAAGAAAACAGGACTTTCCCAAAACGACCCAAGCAACGACAAAGGAAAGTAAAACGGAAGTCAAGAAAAACTAAGAGAGAAACTACTTAATAAAAAAAAGAGCAACGATATGGAAGAAGAACTAGACAACGTCACAAAACACAAAAAACAAATTCAGCAACACAAAAAACCAAAAACCAGTAAATAAAATAAAACCAAGAGGTATGAAAGACGAGAAAGGCAGAGTACACCATAATACCCAGAAAGTTAAACAGATCTGGATCAATCATTTTCAGAAACTGTTAAATGAACAACAAGAGGAAGCTCACACCAACACACCAAGAAATAATGAGAGTAATACAGAAAATGAAGACTGGAAAGTCACCCAGAAAAGACGAAATATGTATAAAACTGGTTAAGTACGAAGAGGAAGAACTTCATAATAGAATATGCGATTTTGTTCAGTAAGTATTGAACGAAGAGAAAATGCTCACAAATGGAGAGATAGTGTCATAATACCTATAAAAAGGAAGAGAGACCCCGAGAAATGTACAAATTATAGAGGCATAACACTTCTCAATTCGACTTACAAAATATTGTCAACATTGATATATGGAAGACTAAAAGAGCATGCGAAAGATATAATAGGGAAGTACCAATTTGGTTTCGTAGAGGATAAGTCACCAGTAGATACGATACACACTGTGAAGCGGACATTAGAAAAAGCAAATGAACATGATAACGACCTGCATATGCTATTCATAGACTTCCAACAGGCATTTGACAGAATGGACAGAAGAAAGCTGTTTGAAGCGATGGAAGAAACTGAGATCCCTAACAAACTGATAAGATCGATCCAAGCGACTATAAGACAAACAATGGCAGGTGTAAGAACAGCAGAACAGGGAGAAACGGGGAGATTTGCAATAAACAAGGAGGTGAGACAGGGAGACGCTCTGTCGGCTCTGTTTTTAACATCATTCTAGAAAAAATAACACAGAGAATGAACATAAAAAGATCGATCATCACGAGGAGGGACAGATGCTTGCCTATGCGGACGACATCCTGATCATGGCAAGAACACAAAAAAGATTGATGAAAATATTCAAAAAATTGTAGAATGCTGCAAAGAGAATGGATCTTAAAGTTAGTAAAAAGAAGACAAAGTATATGCGATGCACAAAGAACCCACCAGATAGGTTAAACGATCTGGCGGTAGGAGATTATACATTCGAAGAAGTGAGAAGTTTCAACTACCTTGGAATATAACATTTCGTGTTTTGAAACGTTAAAAACATTATTTAGTTAATTTGTAAATTATTTTGAAGTTTGTTTTGTTTTTATTATTGTAAATTATTTATTTGTAAGTAGACTGTACATAAAGTTTTAATTGTAAATAATTAGGTTGACAATAGATAATAAGTGCGAGAGACGGTGTTCAGCGATAGGTTAGCCTTGATGACACGCCCTGTGCGTTGGCTAACGGTGAGAGTGTTATTCCCCGCTATAAGTTTAATTTTGATAATTTTTAATATCAATAAAAATAAAAAGTAATTTAATTTGAATAGAAAGTTGTTTTTATTTTAATTAGTGTAAGAACTAAAAGAAGTGATAGAAAATATAGAGTTTGGAAGATTTGACTGTTTGGGAAGTAATTCACAACGAATTTGTTTGACCGGCGTGAGCAGCTGTGGGTCGTACGTGCAAGCCCGATACGATAAGGTAAAAATTGAAACAGAATTGAAACGATACGAAAATTAACATTTTAAATTTAAACTTAAAAATACTAAAAAAGAGTCTCTTACTATAATTAATAATGGATGTTAACCCAACGAGATATTTTTGGATTAAGTAAAATTTTGCAAATTTTAATAGCTGGGGGCATTGCAATATTAACAGGAATGTCAACAGAATGGAGAAAATCAGAAGAAGAATCCAATCCTGATTCTCGAAAGGAAGATAATACGCACTTTCATTGGCTCAAAAAGAGAAGAAGTAGGTGACAGACAGATGATGAATCACGAAATCAAAGATGAGATGAAAGGTGAAGACATAGTGAAGATCGTGAAATCACAGAGTTTGAGATGGATGAGTCACGTCATGAGAAGCAAAGATAACAGTATAGAGAAAAAGATAACTATGGAAACCGAATGACAACAGAATGCGAGGAAGACCGAAAACAAGATGGAGTGACCAGGTAATGAGCGATATGAAGACGATGGAAGTTAGCAAGCGGCGGAGAAAGGTGCAGGACAGGATATCATGGAGAGAAATAGTAAGAGAAGCGTCGACTCACATGAAGCTGTAGGCAGCATACCAAGAAAGAGAACACAGAAAAGTCTAAATTGTAATATATTATACGACGATTAATCATCCCCATTAAATTGGTTTGTAAATCCTAGAAATAGGAGAGCAATATCCCTACGGGAATGTAAAAGGTTAAATAATAAACCATTTTTACTGAAAAATCAATATTTTCGGGGCTACGGCCATGTGAAGGTGGAAATTTAAAAAAACTCTCGAGGGTGGAAAAAAATTTTTTGTTAAATATTTTGCTTAGAAAAGTGTCCTCTATCACCACTTAAGTTATGGAACGCCCTGTATATAAAAATAATTTAACTTACACTTTCATCATTGCTTCAGCAGCTTTCTGTTTTGCCTCCTTTTTAGTTTTTGATCGCCCTTGGGTGACGGTGTTAGAAAAAATTTTACATTCAATAATAAATTCTCCATTTAAAATCCCACATTCTCGGTATGTAGGATACTCAATAATATTTTTAGAACAAATTTCGTTTAATTTACCCACATAATTGCGAAATGGAACAGGCGAAGAGCTTAATGATCCGCAAGTTTTTCTAAGTAAAAAGTTTCTATCTGATTTATTATTATTGTAATAATTAGTGCTAGCATTAATAAATGTATGTTTAGTACTTTTTAATGTTTTATCAACATTTTTTATGTTTAAAAACTTTAATGCATTTTCTGCGCACAACTGTTTGGCCAATTTTTTGTTAATATTAACCCCTTCCGAAACAATTTTGTCGTTGGGTCCTAATTTTAGTGTAACACGAAATTTTTTCCCCAATGCCTCCACATCATACATAGGAGAAGGTATCCGTTTGATTTGGGCCAATTCTTGTAAAATAGATATCGCACTTTTTTCGTTAGTCATCGTACCAATTACGAAAAGAAAAAAATTAGCGTTCGTCTGTCAAACTTAATAAATCGGGGAATCACCAAATCACTATTTGGTGCGCGCACAAAATAAACACACTTTCATAGGTCAAACACCTCAAAAACTTAAGAAGTATTTCTTAATTCCAGCTATAATTTGTTTAAATATTAAATCAACAATCTTTGTCAAATAATCGCTTTATCATTTAAATTTTGGAACACACATTTGACTATCTACAAATTCATTGCAAATTAACGCAGTGGCGTAGATTTTTCTTTATTTAGTTTAAATAAATTTTAAATTTTGGTAGAACGGTAACAAACCCGGAGTTTTGGCAACACTGGTCATGTTAACGTTTTTAAATGTCAATTTGTCAATATAACCAAACTTTCGGATTGTTGTCAAACTGAAGATTTCTAATAATATTTTTAGCTCGGTTTCTGGTAAAGTTATTGTTGCATATGGGTTTGATTGAAGATGAGCTTACAGAAGTTAAACGCTTGGCCGAACATGTCATCGCAGGTTGTAGACTCGTCTCTTGTGTCAAGACAATGGTCCGAGCAGAAATAAAAAAGACTCCGTTCAAAACAGTTATCATTTGCATACAATTCCCGGAGAGCTATCCCAGTTCTATAATTTTGATTGAATTAAAAAGCAAAACATTGTCTGAAAAGTTACTCAGCGGCCTAAATAACGTATGCGAAAGTGAAGCTAAAAAACACATTGGTAAACCACAAATTTTACAAGTTTTAAAATTTTTAAGTCAATTTATTGACGAAAACCCACTATGCTCTTGTTACGAAGAAATTAATTCAATAAAGAGAACTTTAAATGACGAACAGGATGAGCTGAAGTTGAAACAGAAGGATTCTAGTTTGTTATTAAAAGTTATTAATAATAAATATTATCTCAAGACTAAAATTAAAGTACCAGATGCTTATCCCGGTGCCGCAGTTTGGTAAATTCAAGAAAATTAAATATTGTAAGCTAGAATTGCTTAATACTTGTGTTTTAGTATCGATGATATAAATACAAATTTTCCACCAGCTTTTGCTTGTCATATGTTAGCCCAGGTACGAGAAATATCGAGACAATGTGTAGAGCCGCCCCTTAGAAAGCCAAAACCAAGTGATCCTCCTTTTGTAAAAAAGCCATCCTTGGAGAAAACGACTGCGTTTCTTATAGATTGTGTGAAAAGATTGCCCTGTGAGAAATGCCAACTATGTAAAGAGCAATGTTTTCCAGAAAATCCCGAAGTAAGTACAATTAACACACCAGTAACCCAATTTTAAACTGACGAAGCTGTCATTCTGTAATTTTTAATGAATCAAAGGCTAGCAATTTTTGAAACTGGTCTACTCACATAAATTACATAATTACACTTCTTATTTTATAGCTGTTGATTTTGGATGATAATTCTCCTAAATTTATCGAAAGGGTTTATTGTGGTCATTTATTTCATCAATACTGCTTATTAAAATATTTGAAATCTCCACCGTTTGGAAATAAAATGTGCCAAAGTTGTGGAAAAAGAATTTATCATCATAAATGGACTATTTCGGATCGACTTGCAGAAAATAGATGGGCTCACGAACAAGCTAGAGATAGAGAACTGTCAGAAGTTGAAGAATTTTTCAAGTAATGCTTAAATAAATACTATATTTTTAATGTAAGGGTTGAAATTTTTAGTCGTAATATATGTATTATAAATCTGAGATTGTATTTTAACTTGGCGGTGGATAACTTATTATAAATTTACAATTTTTGTTATACCTGAATAGCTTACCCGCATCAAGACATTGTTAGATATATTGCTTAGGTGAATTTTAATATCTATGTGTATTTGTTAACATTGAAAAAAAGTTGAGAAATACGAATAATTAATTAAATTAACTAAGGTGCCCCAAATTCAATATAGACTAATCATCACTAACTACTATTTGATTTTATTATTATTTTTGTATTTGTATTTATTAAAAATAAACATTAACATACCTATTGTTTTTTAATTTTAATGATTTTTAATTTTTAAGGACAATTGAATTGTATTAGAGTCGGATTATTTGAAAAAAAAAAATTATTTACAACTTATCAAAAGTCCCAAACCATTGAAGCATGTTTTAAATCAAAAATATTTAATAATTTTAAATTTATGTAAAATAGTATTTTATTTTTTAATAGTTTTTATAATACGTCCAAATCTTTTTGTAACATTAAATTAGTGTATTGGTTTAATGTCGATTATTTCTTAAGATATTTCTTTTAAATTTAACTAACTAGAGGTATCACTGTATTAAGTGCAATTAGAATTAATTTATTTTCTTAATAAATAATTATTTATTACATTTATTAAAATTTATTAGTTTCCGAATTTTTTGAGTAACTATAAGTAGGCGCCTGAAGTTGGTAGCCTGGAGCGTTTGATTAGCTAACTCCGGCACTGACAAATATATAGTAATTTCTACACTAGTCTACCCAACATGCAGCAGTATATACAAGTAGACTAAAAATAAATTAGTTATTGTAATTTATTTGATTTAGTTCATCATAGTTTGGTAAACACATAGTAATTAGTTAGATTAAATTTGAAATTTAATTTTTATGTTAATACTAATAGTAATTAGTCAATATTCTAGTTTTAACAACAGTGGCGTAGCCAAACATTTTGGTTTCGGTGGACCAGATGTGCTTCCTACACATTTGAGCATTATTGCGCGCACAACGCTTAGTTTGGTTGGTAATTATTACAAAAACTCTTTTGAACTTACAAAAAAGCTGAGCTGAGCTGACGATTAGTTTAATTTTTATGTTATTGAAACACATTTTTAATAAATATTGTACGTGAAGAAGGTTCTAAGAAATTCAAGAGAAATCTCATGAAATATTATAAGTTTTTTTTCGAAAAGTTTATGGCAACTTTCTTTTTTGATCTTCAACTTTCTTGTTTTTGATGAACTATTTTTTACTTCTCTACTTTAAAAAATCATATGAAATCCAAGAAAATCTTAAAAAATTTCGGGAATTGTTAGAAAATTTCAAGAATTATTGTAGGAAAGGTTCAGGTTTTTCGAGATAAAACTTCAATTTTTTTTATATCTCTGTTTTTACAAATTTTTAAAATGTATACCTCATAAAGAATAAATTAAAAAAATTAATTATTCCAGTAATTCGCAGTAATATATAAATTTTTTAGCTATAAAAGCCGAAACATTTTCTTAATTGCGACCTAAAACGTGAAACTTCAGTGAAAAGCGGTCGTAAAATCGTTAGAAAAGTCAACATCCCAAAAAGAAGAATTTGCCGAGCATAAAATCTTTTATTTTTAATAAAATTAAATTGTTATCATGTTAAATTAAAATCATAACTTATTTATAAGGACAAAACTATTTAATTGAATAATTATAGTTTGTTACAGGGTGTCCACATTATGTTTCAAATTTCGGCTTCTCGTTAGACAAACCTGGAAATATTATGTGAAACATTGAAAATAATACAATGAAATAGTTTTTGTCTTTATTATATAGTAAGTTATGACTTTAATTTTAATTTAACATGATAACAATTTAATATTATCATAAATATTATCATACATTAATAACATTAATTTTATAAATTTTCTTAGTATAACGGTATAATTTTCTTTTAATTAACGGAGTTATTAGCAGGTTAAGAAGTTGTTTGAGACGTCATTAATTAATTTCTTCTATAATATTACACTGGGATTCGTGGTGTATTAAAGTGTGCAATCTTTCTTATCGTACGATAGATAATAATTGATTCTAGAATCAAATATGCACTTGTGCACTAATGATCACTGTAATTTTCTGATTCAGCGCACGAGGCGGTTATTTTAATTATTTTTGATCTACATTTTCTGTTCTCTTATTAGTTAATTAATTTTCTCATTGATTGGTTAATTTATATTTGACCAATCAGAATTAATGTCAATATTTCAGAGTTGGTCGCCTAGCAGCGCTACCCAATGTTTTACACAATCCCTATATTGCGGTGGTATTTGATTGTTTCTTGCACAATCAAATCCTTTACCAAACTTGAAAATTACCTCGACTAGCTCTTTTTTGCGGTGGAGCAATTCGACCTCAGGAGTGAATTCCTGTGACGATATTGTGACGAAACAAATCTTTTTCAAAAATAATTTATCCAAATTTAATAAATCGTAAATTTGATTTATTGTTAAACTTAAAATGGGCTCGCACTTTTAACCTTATGCGCGTTCAAAACGTCGGCTTATCGCCAGCTGTTCACACTCGCTCGTACAAACGCAAATTTTAACTTTTAATTTTCCAATTTTAAACTCAAATCGAAAATTGTAACTTCAATTGCTCTTCTAAATTATCCAAACCAATTAAATTTATTACCGTTCGGTAGCCGCTCATAAAAATTATCCAAATTATCTTCAAATCTCAAATTTTATCATCCAAAAAAGACGCAATTAATGCATTCGCATCAAATTCATTTATTCAAATCAAAAATTCAATACTCACAAATTTTATTCACAATTTAAACTTATATCAAAAATTTCAATAATCGCCTCGAGCTGAAACAACATGCTCGAGAGGGCGCTGTCGGCGAAAAAGCCAATATCCTCGTCGGTTCGCCTCCACCTGTCTAACTTCCACAGTCTTACAACTTAAAACTATTCAAAAACAAAATTTTCATTAAAATGTACAGGGTAGGTGCAAATCATTTTGAAACACCACATCAAATAAGATTCGTCGCCGAATCGACGTAGTCGAATTTTCTGTCGCCGCATGGGAATCTCCGAAACGCCGCCGCCGGTGCCGAATTGGAATCGCCAAAACTAGCATAGCCGAATTTCGGGTTGCTGAACTGAGGTCGCTGAAACGACGTGTACCGATATTTTACAAAAGCGGAGCAGTTAACCCCTTTAAGGTTAGCTGTAATATTAAAAATTGAATATTTCAAGTTTATTAAATGAGAATAAGAAATAAATAGTTGAGATAGAGGTCGTTATAATCTACAAAGTAGATGAATTTCAAAATACAAATTTGTAGCAGGACATCGGTAGTCAGGACCGTATTAGGAATCAATAACGAATGAAAAAAATAGAAAGAAAAAATTATTAAATTCAAAACGCCTTAACGAACGACATGTTTCGGACTTATTCGTGGTATTACCCAACGAAATTGACCTCATCGGGCTCATATTGACAAAGAAAATATAAAATTAAACTTACTTAATTAAACTTTTGAAATTCATCTACTTTGTAGATTATAACGACCTCTATCTCAACTATTTATTTCTTATTCTTAGTTTTTACGGTCGACAATAAAGATTATTTTTTAGTTTAGTGAGATAACAGACTTGTAAGTTTAGATATCCCTAGTGGATGCTTACTAACTTTTAAAATACATTTTCTTAGTATGGCATTCGGTTAGTTTAGAGCACGTGGAAGGTTTACATGAACGGTTGAAGAGAATGGTAAGTTTAATTTTATATTTTCTTTGTCAATATGAGCCCGATGAGGTCAATTTCGTTGGGTAATACCACGAATAAGTCCGAAACATGTCGTTCGTTAAGGCGTTTTGAATTTAATAATTTTTTCTTTCTATTTTTTTCATTCGTTATTGATTCCTAATACGGTCCTGACTACCGATGTCCTGCTACAAATTTGTATTTTGAAATTCATCTACTTTGTAGATTATAACGACCTCTATCTCAACTATTTATTTCTTATTCTTAGTTTTTACGGTCGACAATAAGGATTTTTGAAATTTCATTTCATTTACCGTTAATTATTTATTAAATGAGATTAAATATTATTCACACGCAATACAGTGGAACATCAAAAATTCTATTTTAATAGAAATTATTATGCAATAAAAAAACAAAACGTGTTTTATTATTATTATATCTAATTATTTTTATTATAGTATTACTTATAAATAATATTTTCACAAAAGTATGCTAACTTTAGTAAAAATTAAAAAATTTACCTTATAATACTTACTTTATCTAATGACGCGTATGAATGGATTAAATAGAATTTTTTTTACCATTCCAGGATTCTGATTGGTCAAAATCTCTAATTTAAGCGCTGTTTACTCTAAGCTTTAAATAACCTAATTGTTCTAAATAATATTTAAGATTAATCAATAATTGCCAATTATTGACTTGTAATTTTGGTACTTTTCTCGATAAATTTGTTTCTGTTTTAGTTAGAGCTTGATGTAAAAAACTTAAGAGTTTTTTCTAATGCTCAACTTAAGAATTTTAAGTAAAAGATATTATTGCTTAACAAATTATTAAAAACAAAACAAAAACACACGCGTCGGAAGTGTAATAAAAAAGATAATGAAGAAAGGAAGATGACGATAACAAAGATTTAGAAGAAAAGAGAACTTTCAGAGACGCGAAGCAAAACTGTTTGGATGTGTAAAATGGTGGATAAAATTTTTTTTGTTATAAAAATTATTTTGGTGTTATTCTGTTGTATTATTTTATCTAAATCGGAATAAACTGTATTTTTAATAATTTCAGCAACTAAGGGTATGGATTCTCGTCTACTCGAATTAAATCTCGTCTCGGCTCATCAGTACGGCAAATTCTATAAATATTCACAACTAAAACAATGCAATGCAATATAAAATGTAAAATATTACAGTAAAAAAAGAATTCACTTACCTTCATATTTTCAGTAAAATTTGCACTTTAGGAGACGCAGCAATGTTGATCTTTAACGGCCAAGCAGACCTTCAGCATAGAATAGTGACTCGACAAAGTTATTAATTTCTAATTCTTCGACTTGTAACATTTTCAGATTTTTTTATTTTTGCACCACTCTTTAAATTTATGGGAGATTTCAACGGCAATAAATTAAGCTTATTATTTGCAGTTTCTGCGATATCTGAAAGTGTGCTCACTTTCGTTTATAACACTGCACATTTTAGATTATTACATTAGTAAATATCAGTGGCGTAACTATAGGGTGACAGGGCTGGCAAAATGCCACGGGCTCCGCGAGGGCCGGTGCCACCGTCCGAGAGGCTACAAACTCAGAAGTAACCTAACATTTTAAACAAAATTTAGTAAAAATTATAAATTTATTATAACAGGTTTCTTACTTGTATAGAAAACTTGGAAAAGTCAGGAAATTTAAAATTTTTAGCGCTAATGTCACTAATGTCAAGGAAAAAACATTTTTGTCAAGGAAATATTTTTAAATAAAATATTTACAAATTTGAAAGTACAGTGAATGCCGTTTGTTGGAATCACGGTTAATATGATCATTCGGGTGTTATTATCATTTTCGTGAAAAACGAGCCGAACGAAATTAGAATTAGTTATTTTGAAGTAATGAACTTCAAATTATTAACTTAGATCTGATTTTCAAATTCCTATTTCTAAAATCAGAAGTATTTATTTTGGAGTAATGAACTTCAAAGTATTAACTTAGATCTGATTTTAAAATTCCCATCTCTAAAATCAGAAGTAGATATTTTGAAGCAATGAACTTGGCTACACACGAAAAACATCGTTTATTATAATTAAAAATTCGGTTTATGTTATCAATTATATTTCTTGATATTGTTTTCTCCCATTGAAAATGGAGTTAGTTTGCAGTTACAAGTATTTTGTTTTAATATTGTACGCAAACCGGGGAACCACCCAGTCATATTCATTACCCAGACCTGACTCATGCCAGGTGTATTATAGCAAAAAATTGCTACTATGCTGATAATGTACGATTTAATTCAGTTCTATTTTAAAATTTATTAATACGCAACATAAAAAAATGTTATAACATTTTTAGAAAATGTTATCAAAATTATGTTTTTCAAAAATTAGACAGCGGAAGGCAGCATTATAATTGAGCATTTCGCAACTACTTTTGTGTAAAATTAAAAAAAAATCTTTTCAATCGGTTATCCCCCGGTTATTATCAAATCCCCCGAGTCCCAATGTGATCACATTAAGCGGCGTCCACTATACTGTTGGTTAACTTCTTAAGTGATTTATTAAAATTCAATTACAACGTGACGATTTTTGCTGGGGGGGGGATAGTATAGTTACGCCACTAGTAAATATATAAATTTAGTTGAACTATTTTGCTCTCTATCGAATCAAAAATAGTATATTTGTCTCAGAAGCCGTGTGCGTTTTCTACCTGACGTGGACTGCCTATGTCATACTTTGGTCGGCAATTTATGTCTTGGTTGCGCGAAAAAATGATCTACTTTGCTCCCCCAGTAAACAATATGTTATTTTAAAAACGAGTTATTTTTTACTGTTTTAAAAAATGAATGAAAAGGATAATCTCGGGTTGTCAGGATGATGAAATCAAACAAAAACTTACGTTAAGCCAACGTTTCGAGGGATTTAAACGTTGGCTTAACGTAAGTTTTTGTTTGATTTCATCATCCTGACAACCCGAGATTATCCTTTTCATTCACGTGTACTGGAGGAGAATTATTCGTTTATTATGTTTTAAAAAATGTAATTTCGTCAAATTTCGTCAAGCAATTTTAACAATTTACAAGGTAAGGATCCTTACCGACAAAAACATGATAATAATTAATAAAGATAATTTTGTTCTCTATAATTTATTTTTGCTTTATTTCTCGATGGCAAAAATTGATCTCTTTATGGCTATTTGTTGTTAAAAAAGTGCGTTTTCGTAAAAATCGAAATTTCTAATTTAGTTATTTAAATTGCAATCTTAAAAAAATGTTGTCGAGCTAAGTTGAGTGATAGAAAATTATCCTAATAAATGAATTTTTTAAGTATATAGTGTGGTAGTTGTTTTTAAAATTTTTATCATATTTTTATAGTAAATTTTATAGTAATTTTTTTAATATTCTTAATCTGTATTTAAAGATTTTGTCAGTTTTATTCTTGTTTATTCAAATATTCTAAGTCCAAACCTGTTAAATGTAAATTATTGCCGTTTTTATTGTTTTTTAAATATTATTTTTCTATGTAAGTATGCATTCTTTACTTAACAGTTAAAATTCATTATTTTAATATTATATTTAGCTTGTTTATTTTGAATAGAGTTAGATATATTTTTTTATTAAAAATAATTTATAACCTAAGAAAATCTACTTTTTCTATAACCGTCTTAAAAATATATTTAATAGCATTACCTAAAATTTAAGTTGATGTTTTCGTTAATAATGTGATTTTATACAATTCTTTCTTTTCAACCTGTTCTAGCCACTGCAGGGCAATCAGCCTTTACCTCTGCGAAAAAGGTTTTACCATTTAGACTCCACGGCTGTTGAAATTGGATTAGGGAATGCATATAAGACTGTTTTTAATAGTTGATGGTGGCAACATTAATCCAGGAAGACTGCCGGCTTAACGTACCTTTTGAAGCATGGAGGCAATCATATGAAAGTTTTAGAGTTTCCTTGAATTCAAACCGGATACCTTAGAGTCAGCAATTGTTGGTCTATCTTATTAAGCTAATGACTGTCTCTCTATGTAATTACACCGATGCAAATACGCCGACATTTATCTTAAAAGAATATGCTTACTTCGTGTTAAAGTCGTTACGATCCATTTATCGAGGTGATCACTTTCTTGATTTTTCTACATCTAGTACTTAAAGTTTATACTGTGTCTTGGCATCTGCTATCACTCTTCTCTATAGTTTCATATCTTCACACTTCTTTCTCTAACTCATCACTCCCATAAGTGTCAGAATCTCCACCATCTCATCCAACCAGCTAGCTTTTATTCTTCCTCCATCCCTAATTAATTGTACGTGCGCTTTTATATGGTACATCTCACTATGTCTTCTTTTCTTATAATCTCCATTATTTCTTTATTCTTTTTTATTCTGTATCCGTTTTCTTTAATTTTCTTTGGTCCCTTCAAATTTTTCTTTCAAAGTTTTTCAACATTTTCTCTTCTATTTTAGTTTGCGCACTGCATACATGCCCATTGCTCTGACATACGTTTTATAAATTTGCAGTGTTACATTGTAGTTAATTCTCAAATTTTACCATCCTCTGGTTATAGTAGAAAACTTTCCACCGTTTTTTTCCTGCAATTATTACTAGGTCATCTGCGTAAGTCAAAACTTGAAATTTATTTGTTCTTATCGTACCTCTACAGTTTTCTTCCTTCATAATTCGAACCGCTCATTGCCATCTGTATCTGTCCAAATAATTATGTCGACAGCAAACACGCCAATAAGTAACAATGCCAACAGTAAAAATACGCCGACTGTAAATATGCCGGTAAAATTTCTCTAGTGAATTTTTATTCTCTTATGAAATTTAACAATTAATAAGAATTTTTATTATTGTTTATGTATCGACAACATTTAATTGTCAAATGCTAAAATATGCTCTACAGATTTTGAAGAAATTTAATAGTTACAAATTTTTTTTGCATTAGGACTACAACCCACATCGGGTTTTCGCCGACCACTTCTTTTTATGAAGGGTTTAAACTTCGGTTTAATTCACTAGTGAATTTTTTACCTCTTTACCTATTTTATTTGAGGAAGAGGTAAAATTTTACTAGTGAAATTTCACCGGAGGGTAAAAATTCTTTTCTTCTTCTCTTCTTCTTCTTTAGCCGTTATTCATCCACTCCTGAACATAGGCCTCTATTTTTTTCCCTTCAATTAAGAGTTTTTTTTTAAAGGAGGTTTAGCAGTTAAAACCCCGCGCTTGCCGAACGTGTTAGCGAGTTTATAGCCCATAGATCGAACTTTGACTTTAGATCACAACAGTGCAGTCGGTGCGATCAAGCTCGAACCGCGGTCTCCCGCTCCGTAGCATGTCGACTTAAGCTTTATACCACACTGTTGGTGTAATTTCCCTAGAGAAATTTTACCCCGGGAGAGTAAAATATAAGAGGATAAAAAATCCCGGGTACACCGGCAGCAAATATGACGACGATAAATCAGTATATTTACCGTCCGTTCGGTTCCGCTGACGCTCTGCCTCACGAATGCAATTATTCCATGTTAACAAAGTTTCATTTTAATCCCAATAAGACAATATATTATTTTTTATGAAAATCGACGACGTTTTCGAATTTATTATAAAGAATAATCTTCAAACAAATGAAAGAATTTCTACTAAAATAAAATAAAATTATAATAAAATATCTTTCATATGAAACCAATTGCGGAGATTGAGGGGAATACCTGTTGAACTTTATTGAAAAAAACTAACTTTACGAGGGCACTGAAAATAGCTATTTATGTCATGAGTACATAATATAGGTCTTTATCGGACGAAGCCGAAGTTTATGGCAGAGCGAGCTTGCGAGCGAGGCCAATAAATAGGCTGAGTCCAAAAAGCCTAATTATGTGCAAATGACATACATAGCTTTATGTTCGACTGCACCGTAGAGGATTTTCTTTTCTTTTTTTTCTACTTTGACATTTAGGTAGTGAAAATTGCATAATTTCGAAGAGTGCTTTTTTTATTGCTCCTGGTTACAATAAGTTGTTTATTAATTTGTTTTAAATAGTTGATTTAAAATTGTGTGAAATTATTTAATAAGTTAAATAATGGAAGAAATTGTTGAAATAGCCCTAAAAGCTAAAGAATCGCTACTTCCGACAAAGTCAAAGCAATTATACGAAGAAACTTACGGCACATACAAAAAATGGTGTTTAGAAAAACAAGTTATGAAAACTACAGAGGATAGTATATTGGCATATTTTAATACTAATCTCGCGTCTTATAAAATATCTACCTTATGGACCAAATATTCCATGCTGCGGACTACAATTAATTTAAATGAAGCAATCGATATAAGCAAGTTTCCTAGTATTATCCCTTTTCTGAAAAGAAAGAGAGAAGGGTATGCAGCAAAAAAGTCATTCATTTTAACAAAAGAACATGTCAATTCTTTTTTATTTGACGCCAATGACGAACAGCATCTGTTAAACAAGGTACACATACTTAACTTATTTACTTTGACTTACGATGATGAATAATGAAAGTATATTTATAGGTTATTCTTATTTTTGGTGTCTGTGGAGCTTGCAGACGACAAGAATTAGTTTCACTATCAACCACAAATGTTGAAGATTATCAAAAACATATATTGGTCAAGTTGATCGACACAAAAACCAAAAAAGATAGGTCCTTTATCATACTACCGAGTGAAAATTTGAATTTATTGGATGTAATTAGAAAATATATTAACCTTAGACCAAAAATAATTGTACATAGCAGATTCTTCGTAAATTATGTTAAAGAAAAATGTACTGTCCAGCCTGTAGGAATCCACAAAATTGGTAGTGTACCTAGCATTGTAGCCAAATTTTTAAATTTACCGAACTCCAGCTCCTACACGGGCCATTGTTTTCGGAGAACGTCTGCAAGCCTTTTGGCAAATTCTGGGGGAAGTATGAGCGAAATCATGCGCCATGGAGGATGGCGCTCCGCTAGTGTTGCCGAAGGATACGTAGAAGAATCCGAAAGCAAAAAAATTAATGTTGCTACAAAAATTTTAGGGCAAGAAGGTATTTCTAGAGTCGAAAACGAAGAAATTCAGCAAATAAATAAAGCACCAGCATTACCGGTTTCAATTAGTAATAATGTGAATTGTGTTTTCAATATTAACAACTATTATAATCAAAGTAATAATAATTAATGTAATCGTTTATAAATTAAATTAAATAAAATATTAATTTTGACGTTTATTTCATTGACATTGACAGGCGGCCGTTTTACTTTATTAATAAAGTAAAACGGACTAGTTCCATAAAATGTTCTCTTATGGTCGCTAAGTGATATTGAAATCATGTTATTATAATACAGTCGGACATAAACTATTGTATGATCCTAAAATTTTGTTTTAGTCGGCAATAGTCACTGAAATTATTGAATATTGATTTATCTGAAAAATCTAACAATTCACAAAAATTCTCGTTAAAATTGGATTTTTATAAAAAAAGCTAAAAGTAACTAGCCCTTAAAAAATCATATTGCGATCAATTGAACAAATTTTATTGTACAGCTAATCTCAGTGACGTATTAATCCAGCTCCGGGCCCGTGTTTCAAAATCTTTATGGGCCCCCCCTACCCTACCCTACCCGAATTATTTATTAAAATAAAAACTACTAAATTTTAAATTTACCTAATATTATTAATAAAAAACTAAGATGAAAGTTATATACACATCCATAATAAAAAATTTAAAAAAAATAAAACGAATTGATAACCTAATAAAAAAATAAAAATTAACATAATAGAACAGAAACAATCATAAAAAAATCTAGGACTAGGAAAAGCTTTTCTTCCTTGCTTTAGATTTCGCAAAAGTTCTCACGATATTTTCTATACCTAAATTCGAGCAACGTCATTTTTAATAGAAACAATTGCCAAAACTGATATCGCTCTTAGAACATGATATTTCTTAAATGGTTTTTTATTAATTTTAGTTTAGAAAAAAATCTTTCAGCAAAGGCTACGAAAACAGAAATAGTTAAAAATGTTGTGGCGTTTCAAAGTGATTCGGACCCACCTTATGCATTTTGGTGGAAATTTTATTTTAATAATTAAGTTGTAACATTGTAGATTTTGCTAGGTGGAGACGAATCACAAGATATTCAAGGCTTTTTGCCAGGAGTCGCCGCCTGAATCGGTGGGCGACTGTTGGTTCTTAAGATATTTTTGATTTTGGGAAGATTAGAGAAGATTAGAGATAGAGAAGGGTGGGTTTGAGAACCCACCCTGAGATACGACTGTTTCATCTCCCGAATTGAAAGGTTAGTCCGGAGTACTTAAAGTGCATGTGAAAATTACCCTTTTTTTTGAAAGTATCACTGCAATATATTTGCACTGCTTCGCGCCATTTTGATGAGAGCTTAACTAATTAAAAATATCTCCTGAGAATGACAAAACTCGAAAATAACAGATCTATGAAGATACAGAACTCATCCGGGTGTCGACCGCATCTTCGCGTAGCGTAGCAGAATGGCTTTGAAAAGCATTTAGCGCCGTAGGCGCTTTAATCTTCTTCATCTGGTGAGTAACTAACGAGTGTTGGAGATCTTGGATCAAAATATACGCTGACGCGGATTAGACCGCGTCGATCTAAGTGGTGAGTAATTTAAAGGGAGAATTAAAAAATTTAGAATTTTAAACTTTGAAGAAGTTGAACCCAAGTTTGCCAAATGTGTGTCGAAACATGTCAAAAGGAGGATATTGTGAACGACCAGCTATTTGAACCTCAAAAAGTGTACACGTCTAAGTCGTGGTGTACCGCCTCGGGTGTCTCGTGGGTGACCGCATCTTATAGCAAACACTAAGAGTTGTTCAAAGTACACGTGCCGTCAACAGAATACAGAGCGGGGCGCTTAACGATTGAGTACACCGGTCTCGAACGGTCGTATTCTGTGTCGCGTTTTACGAGTCCATGTAATTTAAAATTTTAAAATGCCGTTTTTTCGACAACTAATGCTTAATCCTACAAATTTTTGTTACAATATGGTAAGAAAGTGCATTCTTTCCAATAGTCAATAGAAACAAATTCAAATCGTGGGATGGATTAACTAACAGTAACCGGTTAATGTTTAAAATAACCTGGGTGGTATCAACTATTATCAAAAATAATAAAATTATTTGTGTGTAATTTTGGCAACTTGATAAAGAATAGTTTATCTCTTCGAAACAATTGCTGTCTTGTTTTTTCCTTTTTTGCTTTTGAAGTTTTTCGCGATATATTCAAAAAAATTTTTTCTTGAAAATATCAAATTTTGTTCGTTTTTAACTTAACTTAAAATATGGTGCGCAAAAACGTAAGGTAAGAAGAAGTTTCTAAAAAGCAGAAGCTGCTGTAAGAAACTTATAACTTTTCTCAGGTATAGTATTTTACTTTTCGTCCGTGCATGGTTCAAGCCGAGCTCTTACTAGCATTTTTTTTCACAATCGTTGTGGATAATATTTCAAATTTTGTCTGGGCCCCTGCAGAGCCGGGCCCGTGTTCCCGGAACACACGGAACACGCCTGACTACGCCACTGGCTAATCTTTAGATGTATTTGAGTTAATTATCAATTTATAATATTTTTCGTGACTTATAGCAAAGTTTTGTTAACGTTAATGTGACTTAGATCCTGATCTGAAAAGCGTTAATACAATCTACCTGATCTAAAGCTATCTTCTTAACGATCTACCAATTAAAAGCTAGCTTTCGTTGATATTATATTATCGCTATAAAAAAAACAATAACGCCAAGGGTTGGGGTCATGAGAATGTTCAGTAATGCTTCAGGTTTATTTAAACCAATGTTCATATTTACTTTATTTTTTTAGGTCAAATGCTAAAAGTCCGGATATAACAAGGATTATCAAATAATTAACAGTTAATGAGGGAAATAACCGTCGTTGGTAGCAAAGCTGTTTGAATATTGTTGACTACGTGCAATATAAACATATAAATTATCCAAACCACACAGTCAAAATTTATTTTTTTACCTTTAGCCTTTATTGAATATATTTTTTTAAGTCGGACTACACATAAAGATTCATATGTGACGTATGAAAAAGTATGTACTTTTCCATTCTAGGATGGAAAACTAGGTATAATTACTCACAAAATTATTCTGTTATTAAAATTATTATAAAGATTTTTTTAAATCGCTGTATCTGTAAAAGCGATTTTTATATAACAAAAAGTGTTCGTATGGTTCCATTTTCATTGCTGAAATAATTTTGTATGAGTAACTGCATAAAAAATATAAAATTAATTAATTTAAAAAATTAACATAAATTAATATAGAAAGTGACTTAGGGCCACTTGTACAGTGTGAATTTAATTTCAAGTTTTGTAAAACTTGGTTTAATTTATAAACGACGTTTAAAAATGTAGGTGTTGTCTAAATGAAGTTTAAGAAGGGTTTAAATAATCTACAGTTTAGCAGTAATTTGTATGGTTGGTATTAAAATTTCTAGGGATTTTATTTTATATTTAACTAATTTGATATTATTTACTAACAAGAATATTTTGACATTTGTAAATTGTACGAAGCGTCTGTTTCATTTTGTCCAATCTTATTCCTAATGCAAGAATGGGGAACCTACGCTTCAACACACCATAACAGCGCTCAATTGGGTTACGAGTCCTGATCTGTGCTTCATTAAATAATTGTTTGGCATCAGTTTGTGGATTACTCAATGGTGTAATTAAGTAAGATTTTATACTATAACCAGCATCACCTACTATTAAACTATCACCCATCAAACCATTTTCAAATTTAGCCCTAATTCTAGAGTTATTGAAAATAGTAGAATCATGACTAAAACCTGACCATTTACAAACTAGATTTCTAATTTTTAATTTTGCATCGCATATAGCTTGCACATTTATTCTTCCAAAAAGTCCATTTTAAAAATATAATATAATGCTTGTGAATATCTAGGTTATGTTTCAACTATAAACTGCTCTTAAACCATCAACTTCGATGGTTTAACTTAAACTTGGTTCAAACCTAGTTTAATCCTTAAACTATGACTGAACAAGGTGAAAAAATAGTTAAACCTGGTTTTAAGTTAAATTTGTTTTAAACGGCCGTTAAACTAGCACTGTACAAGTGGCCCTTAATATAACAAACTAAAGTTTACTTTTCCAAAAATTCTTGAATATTAGATTCTTTTTTATTTTTGGTAGTAGGGAAAAAAAGTCGCAATTATTTATTTGGATTGAAATGTATATTTTTTGTTTTACGTAATAAAACTTTCGTGTCGAAAACGTGCTCTTCCAATCCTAGCTATTATTATTGGTAATACTTGCATTACCCAAAGGGTTCAGAAAGTAAAAACACCTACATAATGTACCTTCGTGTGCCAAAAGTGAGGATAGATCAATACAACATGAAATAAACTGTATAGGTAGGTAGTATCAGGATTTAAAATTGAATGAAAATTAACCTAAATACGCACAGGATAAAGCGCCTGTTTCGCGAGATTAGCCCACGATTTAATCGAATTTGATTGAAAAGGGGGCCATAAAATTTTTTCTCGGCAAAAAGCGACAGAGATAGAGATCCAAAATGTAAATTTAATTTAAACATAATACTATATAGGTACGATAAAATCGACAGTTTTCCTGAATATGCATGCACTAAAATTCGTTTTATGTAAAACACTTTAAATGCAAATAAAATTATTAAAAAATAAGAAATATACCTGCAATTTTGTATATTTTAAAAAACAAAACAGGTGTTGGGTCAACAGTTAAGGTTTCATCTATTCTGTCATATGGTCTAATTTAACCCCAAGTAACCAACACGATAACATATTGCACCCCTTGGTAGTTTTAAACCTGATATTTTATTACACCTTGTAGGTAAGTAGCAGAATTTTAAAATATGTTAATTAATTACAAATTCCGCTCCAAGTTGCGGTTGTTGGTATTAAAATAAAATTTTAAAAATTTTCGAATGGTATATTTCGTTTTGCTGCGGCATAGAGCAAAACAGGAAATTATATTTGAAATTTATGCGGACGATGAGGATATGAAAAAAGAGTTAAGTAAAGTTTGAGCAATTTCTCTGGTATCTGTACGACTATCTATTTGTGTAATCGCCACTTAAGTTTAAGGGTTGAAGCTTTTGAATTTGGAGAAGGCGCAAGTCATTGCATTTTAATTTTTCACTCGAAAAATTTTTCCGGAAAATCGATATGTTTTTTGTAATATGTACAACGTGTAACCGAATAGTTATTACATTGGCCTAGTGATCCCTATTATTTTATGAACATTAAAGTAATGATTTACGATTGTATCGGTATTTGGATATTAAATTGGCTTGTTGCCATGTAAGCATAATTGTGTATGTGTCTGTGGCAAATAAATTAATTTAGTGCCTATAGACAAAATTCGTATGCAATTAAATTAATTATCAATTGCAACAAAACAACTTTTAAATTTTTAGACAAGTTGATTAACAAGGTCATTCAAAATAAATGCAGCCGATGTCTACACATTTAATAAAAAAATATTTTTTAAAATACAAAACCTTTGGAATTTTTATGTTCGTTGTAGTTTTATATTACTCCACTTACTGCAGTTTTTACTTGTTATATTGAATTTCCATGTCTTATGTAATAAATTGCGCTGAGATGTGTGTTACGTTTCATCCATTAGGGAATTTTTTAAAATTTTTAAATATGATTAACGACTTGCGACCAAGTCTTGCATTTTACTACCGCGCCAGAGGGGTTGCTTTCTGCACGAATGCTATTACGCTTTTTACGATAGCAGCTCCTAGTAAGTAATATTTCTGTAATGTTACATGTGTAACGAACAACCGGATACATAAGGCTAAATAGTAGCGTATTGGTCATGAATTTGCAGGTGGTGAGTTGGTTGGTCAGTCAACCCTAACATTTATACCGCCGTTTGGTGGCAGACTTATTAGTATCGCGTATATCCTTCTTCTAGGGCGGTTTTACAATTCAACTTTCGGCAGCAATTCTTTTCATTTGGGACAATTTTTATTTGTTTTAAATAAATTTGTCTTAACAGTGGACTTGTAAAGTGTTTCTAAGTGCGGAGCGTCGCGGCGTCGGCGCATTTTCCCTTGCCCCGCGTCCCGGCGCAGGCGGTATTCTACACGCATTAGTCTCACACGGTCCGTTGCCAAGTTCGCGGGTTCTCTTTGTAGATCACCCTCTCTTAGCTTAGTGCACACCATGTGTATTTATGATTTTTGGACTCAGTTTTCAATGTGATTTGTCAAGTGTTTGCGACTTTTTAAAACAGTCTTTAGTGCGTGTACATGCGATGAAGTGTCGATTATAAAACCATGGGGGGGCCTTCCTGGGGCTATCCCTCGGGCTGACAGAATAGTGTTAAGCCGTGAGGGAGGCCATGGCCTGCGGCTTCATCGCGGCTTGGACCACCTTGCTGTGGCTGGCCTCAGGTAAGAATTCGTAATTTGCCAAATTTTCGAAAACTTTTTCCAAAATTTTAGTCCTTCCTAACCATTTCAATTACACCGAAATCGATTTTATGCGATATAAATTACCTGCTATCAACATCAGGTGGTACGAAACCTCAGACTTTTACCACGTTAATATTTAATTTTTGTAAATTTCATTACTGCTACGTTGCGTGTGCTCCTGCTTTTTCCAAACCCATTTGGCTCTTTGCTACCACAGAAGATATAATTTTAAGGTATAGATTATTGGAAGTTCGATGCCTTCCAATGGGGTTTATATTACCACGTGATTCGATCACACTAGCGTGACTTGTCCGAGTTCCAAAAATCAAACCATCCCCTACCGAGTGGTCACACGTTCAGATTTCGGTGGATATTAATGTAAAGTGATGGGTTGTCGTCCTATCGATTAATTGTTTTTATTTCTCGGTAATTCGTGTAGGTACCACTCAAATTTATTCCGTACAATCAAAATCCATCCCATGCGAGGGTGAACGTAATAAAATTAAGTTATTCAAATATATTCAAAATCAACCCCTAAACTATTCCATTAAGACGGGCATGCAATGTCTAAATAATTTGTTCAAGAAACTGCTGTTCAATAATTATTTTGATAAAATTTATTTTCAAATTGCTCGAATTTTTCCTGCATATCTCGGAATTTCTCGCGGCGAGATTAAAGATTTAAAAACTTAAATATTTATATCATAAATATTCACACTTTTAAACACCATCAATAAGGTGCTAAACGATCAAAGGAGCGTGTTTGTCTGTAATTTGTGAAGACTGGACGTTTAAGATAAATTTAGCACAATTTATAGTTACGACAAAGTAGAAGTAGATACACACAAGTTTTGACATTTATAAGGACACTTTAAAATAATGGACCGGGGTACTTCTTTATTACAAATCCGGAATTTAATTTCACCGTTTCTAACAACTAAGGGATTGTCAGGACCTTACTCCCGAAAGCTCCCAAATCTGTCCGCGATGCATTTACTCCTGTTTTTTTTTTGAAAATGTCTTGGATTAATTTTTTTTTCAAAATTAAACAATTAATTAATTTATTTAATTTTTAATCGATCAATTTAACGTAAACGACTTTATTCCGTTTTTCTTATTGAATGTTTCTTTTTGGGTTCAAGTGGAATATTTAGCATTTTTATTAACTCGTGAGAAACGAAAAACTTAAATCAGATTAAGAATAAAATATAGACGGTATTGTCTTGTATTAGCATAACACTCCATTGGTTTACCTAAAATTTCGAATTAAATTTGCATAAATTGGCGTTACTCAATTTTTCAACACCCGTTTACTATTTTACTCACGTAAAAATTACCTTTTTTTTGAAAATACGTGATTATGCAACGATAAATATATTGCCTTATTTGAGCAGTGGCGTAACCATAAATACGCAAATGATGCGGTCGCTCATTGGCCGGATAGATAATCGTGTAATTTGTAGCCATAATATTATCCGATATTGCAGTTACGTCACCGTATTTTAATATAAAATTTAAATATTATAAACGACGCGAAGTGAATAAATAAGGTGGTTTTTTTAAATTGCAACAATAAATCCTCCCTTCTTAAAGGTTTATGGAACAATTACCGTAGCACGTTGTGAGCGATCGCGAACAATATGAAAGAGATTTAGGGTAGAATGTAATAATTTCTATAGAACAAGGGTAGTTATAACCTGCCTTATTAATTTGCTTTGCGTCTCATTGCTTGTTTAATAATGGATAATATATCGAATAGCACGCGGTTATGGGAGGCAATTAAATGGCGCACCAGCTCATTATTCCTTTCTGTTATTATTATACCAAGACGGAAAAGACGCAAGGAATTATTAAAGTTTTGAGAGAATTTTGATTCAATTATACAAATTAATTCTCTTGTGTAGAATTGGATGAAAACTTTCAGTGAGATTTCTTAATTAGTTTCATAAGTTTGGATTAAAATTAAATTTAATTAAATTATTTCAAACGTAAATTATCCCGTCACTTTTTCCGAGACGTCGTCACCAAAATTAAATGTTCCAGGATGGCTTAAAATAAAATAGGATGCGGGCACATTGAGAAACGTACTTCCTTTGATATTACGCTTCCATTTCTTGAAGTGGTGAAACGTAAAGAACGTAACTGGATACCTTTACTGAAAGATCAGACTGTGCGTCTCCGACGTCCATCGACGCCTGACACTTGTTTCGACGATGCTGCGTCAAAATAAAACGCTTCTATTAATAAACACACTTAACTTATAAATTATAAAAGAAAACTACTGCTTTCGCGCCAACTTAATATAAATTTGATTATTATCGATTTCCGATAAAAAAACTCAAATTATTTAATTACAATTTTAAAAATAGTTGACCGAGTTTTATCGAAATATATTTTATTGTTAACTTAATACGGTGAACGTTTACTCAGGATACCATAACTCGGAATTTATAAACGGTTAAAATCGCGAATAAGGTCGAAACAGCTCTAATCTATTATATGCGGCTTACACGGGTTGCTAAGCTAGGATTTATTTTTTAGCATGTCTTTATATGGAGGTAATCGATTTTAGTGTAGTGTAATAAATATTCCTAGCTTTTATTGAAACTTAGCTCGGCAACCCGTGTTCGTATTGCTTAGAGTTATCGGTTTAATCCTCTTATGGAAACATTTCTCTCAACTAGCAGACGGTGCTTAGCTATAATTAACCCCGATGAAAGAGAATAGAATAATTTTATTTACTTGCTAGGTAGGTACTGTTTTGTGTTGTGTTAAATTATTATGCTGAATGGATTGGTACTATTTTTTTTCTCTACTATCCACTAAACCTTTGTTTATGTTTTACTTCAGGTTCTATCGAAAGTTAACCAAGTTAGTTAATTAAAAGAAACGATCTAAAGAGGAAAAAATTATTTTAATATCAAGAATATTATTACAAAATTTTGGAAACTTTATTTAATAAACCACTAAAGTTTCTCCACCGCTCACGCTCCCTTCAATTGCTAAATTCAAGTTGCCTATGTGTGTTCTCACGCTGGAGCGATTAAAACGGAGAGAGCAAAAGAAATAATTTTATATTAAACATCAAAAGTACAATGTACAAATCGTTTGGCTTTGAGGTTAAAGTTCTGAACTTTGAATCTCAAAGTTTCTTTGGGATTCAAATTCTGATTCTGAAATTTGAGAACTTTTTATTTGTTCTGGCGAAAAATATTGCTAAGTGCATTTTGAAAGCTTCCTTATTTTTTAGAGATTGAAACCAATGATAATCCAAGAATTCAAGGTTAAGTGATGAATCAAAACATCCCATTTCTCTCTTAATTTTTGCCGAGTCTGCAAATATACTGTGGTCTCCACGTTGTCTACGAGGAAAATACTATTCTTTTAACTAATTTTGGTTGGTTATCCTAGAATAGGCTGAAAGTTAGTTGTCTAACCTTTCACCTGCCATAATAATACTAATACTATAATAAAATAAATTGGAGTTATTGGAGAAAAATTGAGTTTAATCTAAGCTCTAAGGAAATCTATTGCTGTGACAAACCCTTATCAAAATGGGTTATTCTGTGTTTTTATAGAAAATCTTTAATTTTTAAATTTACTGAAATAAATTCGTTGAAATTGGTCAAAACAAATACCTGTAAGATATTTTTATTAAATATCTAGAACCTTAAAATCATTAAAACTTTATCTTTATAAACTTAATGGAACTTCCAAAAATTACTTTTCCATCTAACTTCTTTCAATCTCTTCACAATTAACCTTTAAATGTCTGGCCAAGGTCCGTGTTGAACCTAGGTCAAGATTTTTAAAAATAAATTTTTTAGTTTGATAGACTTGAACACACTTCAATTACCAAAGAAATTTACAAATTATTATCAAATCATTTTATTTTTTCGCAGCGCAGCACTTGCAACATTCCGACTTAGCATTTTTATTGCTCTCAGGAAAGTCTTCCTTGTTCTTTTCACTTTGTCAGTCAGTTAATTTTTAAATATCAACCTAAAATAAATTATAAGGTAACGAAATGACGATGACTCAGTGCGGCCTTCAGGCCGCACAACTTGGACAATCGCTTTTCATACCATTCAGATTGTCTGATTTAGCAATAAATAAATTTTGAAATAATGAATTTTTTTTAACTAAATACACAAATAACAATAAATTATAATTTTGTAAGTTTACGAACGGGTGCGGAGTTTTGATTTTTTAATAAATTGTTGAATGAGGGTTGGAAAGCCAGTAAGTCGTAAATTTAATAAAGCCTAAAGAATTTTAATTTAAATTTTAATATAGGGTGTTTTTTATATGGCGCCATCATTTTAAAACAAATACAAATAAACTAAGATAATTTAATTTTAGGCTTCTATACGCAGTAAGCGAGAAGCCTTATGATCTGACCCTGTGTCCGTCCTTCCGCATAATTCAAATTCAGTCGAATTTAAAATTTATTAAAACTTATAAGAACAGAAAGAAATGAATTGGTTTTGGTTTATTTGAACCCCAATAACGGCTTTTTTGTTTATGAACAAATCCATTCATGCCGAAAAAAAACAAGCAATTTTCTTTGCTTAAAACAATTTTATTACAATTACACGTTGTTGCAACGTTAAATTATTCATGATGAAATTGCTATAATCTACATTACTCGGGTACTAAATGCCTACTGACAGAATCGTAAACAAAAAAAATGGCGGCGGAATAAAATTGCTTTTATTTAATTATGTATGAAAAAATTTGAATGGATTATAAGTTTCGAAATAAAATTTTACAAGAACTATACAAGTGTAATATAAAAATGGAATAATTGGATTAAAAAAATATACGTTCGGATTCCGGGTTCACTTGAAAATTCCTGTAACGATAAATGTGGGTACTCTTCTGCTGATGAGTGCAAAAAGGAACTTTTGGATTGGAACTCGAATTTTTTCGTCTGGCGGTCATTGGAATTGGGTGACCACAGACAATTGGATGAGAACATCAGAAAATAGTACAAATTGGGATAGGCTTACATCCGGTACTGGTTGATATATAGCTATTGATGATGATCTTTAAAGGAGGGATACATCAATTAGCACGATATGACCTGAATTCGAAAGATTAATTAGATGAAATGCTGGGTGTTTCCGGAAGGATATAAAAAAAATTGTAAACCATGTAAATTGAAGTGGGTTTTTGAGGTCTTGGAATTAAGGTAAAGTAGTGCATTCAAATTTTCTGACACGTCCTTGCACAATGACTCGAGCAAATTGAAAAATAATCCAAACACTATCCTGGTTATTCAGAGGATAATTTGTAGGGTTTCTCATAATCCTCAAGAATCCTTAGGATTTGCTTCGAATAACGAAATCTTGAAATTTGAAATATAATGTGGAACGTACATTTTTGTACAAATACTAATCGATAGTAGTAAGCATTAAATGGATTCGTCTGGTAGCTCCAAAATTGTTTTCCGAGAAGCTTATTTTTAAGGCGAAACTTTAATTAATGGTATATCGTGATATTCGCAAATCCTTACATTTCCACGAAAGCAGGACCGATTAGCAAGAAATTTACATAGTAAGTTTTTTGTGGACTTGTTAAATTGTGATTTTGGAAAGGAATCATTCAATTATCAAAAGATAAGATGGAAAACTATTTTTAGTTTGTGTGTATTGTAATAGAAGTATTTATAAATATTCTACACGCAATGAGAGATATTTGTAATTTAATTGTAATTCTAAACATGTAGTTATACGAACGAAATAATATAAACGATGTTACTGAAAAAAAAGTAAGTGTCACGAAATGTTATTCATTCAATATAAGAATAGGTTTCGTTCTTTTATCGATCGGATGACATGTCATCACGCAAATTTTATTGATGAAATTGTCATTGACCGTTGGTCGTTTTAAGTAATTAATACAACCTTGAAATTTCAAAAATTACACCATCCAAATGTTAAATTTACAAAACTATGTAAGAATTTTAATTTTAATTTAACTTCAACGCGGAGGGTTAAAATCACTTAATTTTTCGCATTAATCCACTAATCAAGACTAATTGCTTGGGCCGATAAAAAATTAAAATTTCAATTAAATCAAAATGTTACCAACCAATCTAAAAATATTTAGGTAGTAGTACATTCCATCATTAGTAAAAACAAATTAGCTTAATCGAATTATATTACATTTTTATTTTTCTAACAAAATTGATTATAATAATAATCGATCGATAACTATTTCATAAAAAAATTCTAAAAATATAATACTTTTATAGTACAAAATTATTATACCACGAAATTACTTAATTGATGGAGTTTTTAACCCTTATAAGGACAATACAAACGCCACATCCATGAATATTTTATTTAATTTTTTTTTACGCCACACAAAAAATTAATAGGGCAGCATTATTATCTAAAATTAATATGTGTTTTTAGGGTCGGGGTAAAATTCATAGTTGGGCATTAATAATTCACGATAATTGTCACGAATTATAGATTACTTTCTTAATTGTATATTAATGTTTTATTGATTAAAGGTTTACGTTTTTGTACGTATAAAATTTGAAAATAATTTTTATTTATCATACATAGTACTTATAGAAAAATATTGTAATCGCAAAGGAAATTGAGAAAATCATCATTTCCAAAAAATTTCTGTATTTACTTAGTTATTAAATTTGAAATGAAAATAAAATTTTTTTCTAAAAATACGATCAAGTCATGTGGATGGTCACATACAACTGATACGAAATTGAATACTAGATTTCAGGTAATACCACCAAAAAGAAATGATAAATTACTGATTTCGCAACAATGTGAGTTACAGATTTATGTCACATTTACAAAGAAGATATACGGTCCAGTAATAATAGAATTACATTAGGGTCCGCGATAAGTATTACATTAACAACAAAAGCATTTGATGAAAATAAAAGAGTGGATAAATTCACTTCTAGTATACAAATCGCTTTCACCCTTGTGGGAAGCCATCCCCATTTTCAATCCAAACAATTGGCTTTAAGGGATAAAATACATGTTTGATTAGAACCCCAATATTCTTCGTGTATGCAAACTTAAGACATTTTTTAACATAAGAAAACACAGGTCTGTACTCTAACAACTTGACAGGATTGTTTGAAAATCAGCTCCGATTGACAGTTTCTCCATTAAATGAAAGAGATAAAGTTTATTTTGTAATTTAAATTATTTGTTTAGCTTGTCTTTCTTTTGGAAGAAGATTTCAGAATTTAGACTTCACAGCTGCTTAAATCCAATAGGACATATGTGCCTGTGACCCTGTTTCATCTGTGCACTACACAGATATTTATAAGAAAGTTAATCTTTATACTTATAATAATATTTTATTATTATAAATTATTGCTTATTATAAAAAAGTCTTATGAATTGTCGAAATTATATTGGAGTGATCCTTTCAAAAAGGTAGTTTCTTCACATACACTATAAGTGCTCCAAGCTTGCTCCTAAATGCGAGATGAGATTGTCGTATCTCAGGGTGGGTTCTCAAAATAAAATTCTAAATAAAGTTCTGGGTGCCAATTAAAAGATGTTATGATAATATAACGTTTTCCAAAATTCTAAAAAATGTCTTTCAAAATGAAATAAAATATCTTCTAATCCAAAAAAATAATAAATTCTCCAAAAATAATTATTAAATCCAATCCAAATTAAAATAAATGTAAAATAAATGTAAAATTTTATTACTTCTTAAATGGGAACAAAGTTTCGATTTTCGTTATCCAAATCGCCCGCTTATCAATAGCACCATTCGTTCCTACGAATGTAATTTAAACTTTCCAATTTCAAATAATTCAAATTCAATTTTTAATTTCTATTGCGTTTCTTCCAATTTATCAACTAAACTAATTTGCTACCGCTCAATAGCCACTTATAAAAAAAAGATCCAAAATCCAAACATCAAAATTCCAAATAATAATACGCAATCATGCAAACGCACAAAATTCACTTTATTAAATCAAAAATTGTAACTCACAACTTCAAAATAACAAAATCTTTTGAAGAGCCAAAATTGACGAGCCAAAAGTCGCTCCGCTTACTCTTGCGGCGGCTCGTGGCAAAAAGCCTCGTATCTCTTTCGATTCGCCCCCACCTGTCTAATTTACAATGTTCCAACTCAAATTTACTAAAACAAAATGTTCTTTAAAATGCACAGGGTGGGTGCGAATCCCTTTGAAACATGACAAAATATTGTTTACTATCTTCTGAGAAAAATGTAAAATGAAGGTTACACCTATTGGCTTATAAAGTGTCGATATAATACTAAAAAAAAATATTATTCAGAACCATGATACAATTCAGAACTGTATCGTTAAAATACGTGTATTCGTTTAAATAAAAAATTGCAAAACTTGGATATTCACCAGTTTATTCTAGCGACATTTTAACGTTGAATTAACGTTTATATTACCTGTTTGTTGAATGTATTGAAGTGATCTTTTATAAAAAATACCACAGTACACTTTTACGGAACACACTTTGTAGGAACAGAGAAACTTTCCAGGGCGATAGGTTCAAAGTTTATATAAAAAATACTATTACCAAAATCATATTCCAAAACAATTCTATCTTAAACTTTAAAATTTTTATACTAGCTCAAGAATCGAACTTACGATTTTAATTTATCAATTCAAAGCAATATCAGCCACGCCACACGTTCGGCTCTCTTCCAATGTAGGTAATTTTATTTTCCAATATTTAATTCCAAATCACTTTAATGAATTTTATCAAATGCAAATCTTTATTAACCGTTACTTGCCACACTGGGGTGTAGAATACCGCAATTGTTTTTAATAATAAAAAAAATATAAAATGTGGTGTCGTGGGACACCAGATAGGAACGAAGTACCTTATTACCTAAATATTAATTTCAAGTTCTAGTCGAGGTAAAAAATAAATAATTATTCGGATATAAATATTTTATTATGATTTTTTTATCGATAAAAATCAAAAACTACTTTACAAAATTGCCAAAATAGCGATTTCAGCATGTGTCAAAGTCGATGTAAATCCGCAATCATTGCGGTTATCTTTGAAGTTTTCGAAATTTTTTTTGAACATTCGGCTTTAGATAATTTTTTGCATCTGAGTGGCATTTTTCAAAATCGATTTATTTTTAATTTTGGGGTTTTTATTTTCGGCGGAAAATTTTTAAAATTAATTTTTAAAATTATTAAATTATATTTTTTTAAATTATTCGTCGGTTTAACAATTTTAACGCGTTCTTAATTTGCAATACGCAAAGAGTAGCTTATATAGCGTATCACTATCAATTATAACAATACCCATTGTGGCGTAGAGCGAAGGGCTCCTTCTATACATTTTAGCCGAGGGATCGAATCCCGGTGAAGGCAACTTTTTTTCTAGAGAAATTTGCAAACCTATGACTCGTGGTTTTCGAATATGTACTAATGCTGAGCAGATGTTCCACTTTTGACCACCAGATGGTGTAATTTATTATCAAACGATATCAAAATCTTACGCATTTTCGTTACGGACGTTTTTTTCCGATTAGGGTACCCCTTTGCATCCTCCCATAAGGAACTTCGTTCCAAAAATTTATAATTTTTATTCGAAATTTCATAGTATTTAGTATTCATCAATAGTATTTAGTTTTATTTTCTTGGCATGAAACCCATATCACTACAAAAAATTAGCTCTTGAGAAGTAATAAAAAAATTGGCAAATTAAAATATTCGATAGATTATTTGAAATAACAAGTTTTATCGGTGGGGTACGATGCACCCCAGTGTGTCAAGTACGTCAATTTATAAAAGTGTGGCAAGTAATGGTTAGATCCAAAAAAATAATGTCTCTTCAAAACCGTTCAAAACAAATCAATTTTAATTATTCAAAAATTCTCCAACTTACAAATCAAAAACAAATTTCTTGTCTGCGGTCACTCTAGACCAACAATACTTCCAAACAATTTCTCAAGTAATAATAATTCACAATTGTAGAAAAAACTATTTCGCACAAATCATATATAAATTTACGGAGCCAAAACTTTATCACCGCTCCGGCGGCTATTCTTGTCAAAAAAGCCCCCACTCTTCTAAACCTTCCGCCAACCTTACATTTACTAAATAATAGAACCGCTACAAAATTCAAATTCAAAATTACAAATCAATTTACGATTAATAACAGGGTCAAAATTATTCAGCAAGACGACAGTATATTGTCGTATATTTTCCTACAATTTAAAGTTTTGTAATGTGATATAATTTTTTGATGGTTTTATTTGAATTTGAAAAATTATGTACATTTTTGATTTGAAAAGGTTAGTAATAGAGTGAGAGGAGCTTTTTGTCAAAAATGGCCGACGCAGCGTACGTTTAATTTTTAATTCCGTTGAAATTAATTTGACAAGTTTGTAAAATGTTTGATAATTAAAAGTGTTTTTGCAATCGGTTGTTTGATTGAAGTGTATAATTGCGATTGGTGAAAGATTTATGAAATATTTGAAAATTGGTTGAAAGAATGACTAAATTATCGATAGACGGACACCTGGGTGAATGGGGTGAATATTGCATATTCACTATACTTTACTCCTTCAGTTTATGGTGTAAAGTGAACAGTTATTTACCATTGCAATTTTTTTTTAATGAAATGAATAATTACTATGTATTTAAAATTCTGTTTTTAGAAAGCTTAACTCAATTATTCTCATTGAATTTTGCATTATACGAGAAGGGAAAAGTAACCAAGCTTAGAAAGTGGCAAGTGGAACAGAACCACCTGCACTTTTCTGTTACTTGGCTTAGTACATATAGAAGCTGTCTTTTGATTGAATCTTGAACGAGAAGAAAAATTAAATAATCCATAGTGTTGTTCTAATCTTAAAGCTATCGACAGATAAGGATAAGATATTTTATACATGATAATGTTGGACCACACCAATTTGATCCAAATCATGCGTCATCCTTCTTTGCTTTATCATCTGATTTTTCAGAATTGCCAAATTTTGACTTGATACAAGTCGATCATTTAAGTACTCCCAAGTGTTTTAGAACTTCAAAAAGCAAAACGGTGCTCCAACAATTAATGTTGCTAGAAAATATGAAATAGTTTTACTCACTTTGCTGTACCAAAAGGAAGCATAAAAATTGAAATTACTCCTGTAGAACTTTCTGGAAAATATTTACCATTTAAAAGCATTTTAAAATAATTTCAAAATATTTTCAAGCAGACTTCTATGTTCATGCAGATACCATAACTTCTACTTTGACGCAAAAATTCTAGTTTTATTGAGTTTCTCAATCTCACAGGCCAATCTTCAAATCGTCATTTAATTCTACTACTAAATATATTGTGGTGTTTCAAAGTGATTTGGACCCACCCTATGCATTTTGGTGGAATTTTTATTTTCACAATAAATTGAGTTGTAAGATTGTAGATTTTGCTAGATGGGGACGGATCACAGGATATTGAAGGCTTTTTGCCACGGATCGCCGCACGAGTCGGTTGTGCGACTGTTGGCTCTTGAGATATTTTGAATATTTGGTGAAAATTTTATGCAAATATTATTTTGCGAATAGTTTTTAATGATATTGATTTTGTGGATTGTTGGAAATATTTTGGTCGGATGTGGCCGCTGAGTTTTGAATAATTTGTGAGTTTGAGTTTTGGATTTTATTTTTTGATTAAAGAGCGCATCGTGTGGTGTGATTGATCAGCATCGAACTGATAAAAGTAAATCACAAGTTCGAACTTTAAAGAAGAAGTATAAATTTAATTTTAATTTTGAATTATTAGTTATTTTTGGAAGGCATTATTTGGTTTTATACTGGAATTAATAATTTTTATTTTGGAAACGCTCGAACCATCGAATCTAAAATAATCCAACTACCCGCAATTTAGGCCTATCTAAGCAAACAAAGTGTTTTGAAAATTTTCTACGAAAATTACATAGCAATATATACCACTGATTGTGAGTTGATAAAATTTTATAACAAGAACAAAACCAAATAGACCAAAAAGAAATCGAACAAAAACAAATATTTTTAATTAAATAAAGTGTCTAATCTTCTGAAACCGCTTTTGTTGTGTAGCTTGCTTTCCATCGTCCAAACTATCTCTTTTGGGGTCTTTCCACATTTTTTTACAATTTTGGAAGTAAAGTGTAAAATTTTATATTATGCCCATCTTGTAGAGTCATGATAGGGAAGTATGCTAATAAATGGTAGGGAGTGGATGAGCACTGACCAAGAAAAAAAAATGTGCTCAACTGTGTTATACAAGATGGAAGGAAAGTGGTGGAGAACTATAGTAGCATAGAGGATGTGCTGAAACCAAAAACCGTATAAAATATTATAGAGCTTAGTTTAAAATATTTTTTTCTGTTAAGTACTATGCCATATTTCTCCGACGTCGACAACAATGGCTGAGACTTTCAGGAAAAGAGCAGCTTAAGTTTAAAAGTTAATACAATATCAGTGAAAATGTCATCAAATGCTATAATTATTCATCGAAATTTTAGGCGTTTCTGTACTTGGGTTGCCAAAGTGGCCGACAGATAATCTATAGTTTAATAGGTGTCCCGAATCCTGAAATCCTGAAAAAAAAACCTTCTTTTTGAAAAAGTTTACTAAGTAGATTGCATTGCCAACCATAGTCAGGAGATGACTAAAAATAGAATTCATACTTTGTCACATCTTTGTCGTTTAAAGCTTTTCCGTTTATAGTTTTTTGATGAATTATTAGTTCGCTAAAGAACATGAAATTTTATAACTAAGTGGAAAAGTAATAAATTATTTTATTACCGATAATAAAACATCAACGTTTAGTAACAACATTCATATTATTATCGAGATTTATCTTAGGTTGGAAACGTTAAATATTTTGGTTTTCCATAATTTCTGTTGGAATTCAGATTTCATCCCAAATAATCTACTTGGAAAATTTAAGCATGGAAACTGCAAGGAGAAAATTACCCCCATATCCGTAAAGTTGTACTCTATTTTGGTGTCAGAATTCTCAATCTGAAAAAAAAAGATGGATTCTGGAATCCAAGATTGAGCTTCTTAATCGCCCAACTTAGTCATCAGATTTTGATTTTTTAAATTATTTTTCTTCAAATGGAAGAAAGTTTGAAAGGATAGCAAATGTTTGCCAAATGCGAAAGCGATGATATAATTTTTTCACTGACCTGTGAACATTTGGTGCATTGGGTTTGTTTAAAAAACTACTGGTCAGAGTTCTCATTTATAAATTCTTGTCTTGGAAAGCTTCCTATTTATTTTTCATTGCAAATAAATTTATTGCTATTCCAATTTTCACACAGAAAACAAGCAAGCTTTTGAAATCCGATTTATTTATAAAACATCTAAAATTATTAATAATATTTTAATGTGGTTAATTTATATTTGATTGTTTTTATTGGGTATGACAAATATAATTATTATATTTTTAGTTGCAAACTAAAAGTTTTTATTTCAGAATGGTTTTTGAATAAGTAAATAAATGTTTTATTATTTTGAATTATTACTTTATTTATATTTCATTTTACGGCAATAGTTTTATTCTATCGGAACAAAAAGTTTATGATCATATTTTCGACTTGACGTTATTGCATTGCGGAAGCAAAACTTTTAGGGGTGTAAATAAGTGCACAATGAATTATAAATTAGAAACTGAAGCTGTGTAATCCCTTGCATTTCGTCATAAACATTATGTTGTCAAAATGATTCATATACAAATTAACAAGTTGAAAATTTTATCATTTGTAAAATCTTTTACTTTACACAGACAGAAGGGTGCTGTGATATTGCAACCCTCTTATATCAAATATATTGTACCAGCACCACCTCATCAAGTGCAGGGGATACGGCCATAAAGCAAACAAATAACATCAACTTGTCAAGGGTGACGTTATATTACGTTTATATTTGAATTTTGTTAATTTTATTGAAATGAAGAGGAATGTACGACAATTAAATCGAATGCTAATACAATCACTTTGGCAAATTAAAAATTGACCCCAACCGCAATTAGCACTTCTAAATTTCTAAGTGTTTTTTTGCATTTTATCTGTAGATCAGCATTTAAAAATTCCCCTCTCAAATTTTTATTATATCAAGAGAAGAGGTCGAGGAGGGTCATAGATAGAGAGGAAACGAGGCAATGGCGCGAGCTGCGTTGTAATAAAATTCAAAAACAACAAATCAAAATGTTTTATTTGAATGACGAGCTTAAATTAAAAGTAAACATAATATGTCATGGCTCCTGGATTATAATCATATAATAAATTTCGTGCGAAGCTTATAGGATTATTGAGTATATTAGTTTTGGCTTATTTTTAGCAGGTGGCTCCGCGGATAGCGAGGAAGTGTAAGAAATTTGATTTAGCACAGATACGCGAGATTAGCAATCGTAACATAGTTTCGATAGTTACTTGCTTTGTGAGTCAGTTTCCTTTGGGTAATCAGTATGCATTGAAAATCGTTAATTATTACATTTTAATTGAAATAGTGAAAAAGAATCAAATTGAAGGTAATTGAGTGCCTTATGCGTATCATTTGAAATTTGTTTACGCTCAATAAGCACGTCAAAATATAATTACGAAAATTATTTACCACCCGGTGAGAGAGAAATTTCTTTTTTTCCATAATTTAAATTACATTTAGTATCTCCCAACGAGCAAAACAGCCACTAAGGAAAAGCTTGAGTATGTGGATTATACAGAAGGGTTGCCACTCAGGAACGTAGAGGATTTTACTATCTCGTAAATTGTAAAGAACGTAATGAAGGTGAATACGCCGTAATATTCAAATTAAAGTGTATTGTAACTTCAATGTCAAGTAGTTTTTTAAATCAAGGTACATTATGTTTTCATCTACTAGCACGTAGACCGAGGTCAGGAAAATAACGTAATTTTCCTTAATTTTACGCTTTTATGCGAAAATTGCTTTGCTTTTGGCGGCTTTATTAATTGCATCTTTCATATTATGTCGTATGTTCACTTTTGATGTTTTTCAATTCCTTCAATGCAGAAGAGTCGCAATCCAAGTAACAAAATTCGATTGATTTTATATGTACAACCTGTTTATAGAGCAAAATTAGTTGAGCTACCCCATAAATCATTATAAATTTGGCTCATTTTCAAAACCACTTATTTTATACTTCGGATCGTTATCCACTGCTAATTTTAAGAACCATTCATATCTTCTTTATTTCAAACATTTAATATATTGGGAATTATTATGTTTCAATAAATTCCCAATTAAAGATTTTGTCCAGAAATATTAGAGCACTTGGAAGTGAAATTTGTAATATTATTTTGACTTCATCTTTTATTGCATAAATTGCGATTTAAGCAAATTAAACAACTTTATAATCAGGACAATTCTAAATTTTGATATTGTATTATTTTGCATCGCCAATTTTTTCTATAAATTGGTTACTCTCTTTCCGGAGTTTCCGGTCGTTTTACCATTTGATGGAAGCATTATATCCATTCTCAACCATGCGTGTGACGTGGGTTCGAAATGTTTTCACTTACATAAAGAACCTACCCCTATGCCATAATCATAATTATTTTAATTTTTCTGTTGGAAATTTTAACCTAACAGCTTTGTTTAAAAACGATCTTCCTTGTTTTCATTAGAACTACCAAAAAGTTGTTAATTTTCAATAATTCAAAATTCAATTTAAAAAATATTTTTTGCTTATGTAGGTCCTAATCAAAACTAATGAATCAAAATTTTAAAAATAAAGAGAGTAAATTAACAATAAAACCAAATTTTTTTCAAATTTTAAGTATTTTACTTCTTTTCTTAAAATTTTTTTTTTTTAATGTCTGTTTAATTTTATTTAAATGGTACCATTTATTTCAATTTTATTTTATTTTTTCAATGATTTGAACACCGTCTCACAGCAATGCTGTTTCAAAAATCCAAATTAATTAATTTTCTATAATCCAAAATTTAATTTAAAAAGTATTAAAAAACTTTAATAAATTGATAATTTCTAAATACAGTTAGTAGCCGCTTGATTATGTGAATTATTAAAAACCATGCTCTAATAGATCGCATAACTAAACGCCTACTGTATTTTACATTATTTAAATAATTCCACTTTATTAATAAAAAATTCCGATCAACTATTAAAATCAATAACCTCTTTACAAATTTTTCAAAGTTTGCCATTCTGAACAGCGAATGATGAAGAAGAAGAAGAATACTTAGTACTTTGTGACACCAGTATTGAAACTAAATTATTATCTATATAATCTACCAAATCTTTTAGTTTTTAACAAACTTGGTCAAATAACGGCCATGTTTGCGTCATCTGCAATGGTCGCTGGTAGCGAATGTGTTAAATAACAAACAATTATTGAATTGAAAATTAAATTATTTAAAAATTTATTATAAATTGATTTGTTTGGGAAGACTATTTTACCACCGTTCAGTAAACAAGAAGTCAGATTTTAATTTATTTATTTTAAGTTAGAGTTTATCTCTGATTGGTTTAAGAATAAACAAACAAACCAATGAAAAGTGCGTAAAAAGAAATCACTATCAGCACTAACAATTACATTCAAAATCGTTACATTCTTTTCAGCATGAATGCTCATAAAGCAGACAATTTTTCTTATTCTATTTTAACCTGGACCAGGGCCATCCCAACCACAGGGCTAAATGGGCATAGCCCCGGAGCGCAAGCTTTTTGGGGGCGGCAATTTTTATTTTGATCTTTTTTTAGCCCCAAAAAGGATAAAAAACTATTTACTATCTTTTTTGGGACAGACCAAATTAAATTATAAGAGTATTTTATATCGGGTGCCCCCGTGACCGTGAAGAATCTTTGAGGTGCTGATAAAAGACACTCTTTATTTTTTTATTTTATTACAAAATTTATTTTTTTTTATCTATACCTTGTTTATTATGTCTGTGAAATGTCTGTGAAAACGGTTGGTTTTCAAAAAAAATTATTTCACCAACGTTGTAGCGTGTTAAATTCCCTATCCGGCTTGGGCCGTTAGTTTTTTTCTAAGACGTTTCGTTTAAGAGATACGGGGTTTGCAAGAAAAGTAAAAAAAAGTAAATCCTGAATTTTTTTAACATTTTTTTCCCTGAATTTAATTTATAACTTCAAATTCGTTGATTCTAGACGATAAGGGGTCATAACCTAATTTATAGATAAGCGAATGATCTTTAAAAAGTTCGAATCCATTAAACCTAAAAAATTAATAATATCAGAGCTATGGCCGTTTGAAATCAGAAATTTAAAAATTTGCTTTAAAGGGAGGTACCCCCCAAGGGTTTAGACAAAAATTTTATTTTAAAATTTGTCGTAGAAAAGTGTTCTTTATCACCACCTCAAAGGTTTTTCACGGTGACGGGGATACTCTGTATATAGAGAATGACTTATTTAACAACTTTTGTATTTTGTTTACTCTAAAGTTTGTTAGTGTTTATATAACTTTCAATTTATTTAACACTAAGTCCGGATTTATTTAAACACTCGGTATTTGTTTATCGCTTCACTATTTATTTACAGTTTATTTATGTTCACACTTTTACGTTTAAACTGGAATTAATTCGTCACTAGAAATTGCTCTGCATTTATACCTAAATGCAACTTCCAGAAATTTTCATACAATTTCTATTTAATAATAGAAAATTAAGCCAAAAAATTAATTTTTTAAGTCCATGGTGTGGTAGTTAGTAGTATGTAAATTTAAATAAACAAACTAACAAAATGTTAAAATAATGAATTTAAATCGTTAAGTAAAAAATACATACTTACATAGAAAATTAATATTTATAAAAACAATAAAAACAACAAATTAACATTTAACAGGTTTGGAAGATTTCAAAGAATATTTGAATAAACAATTTTGAAAAAATTCCGGTATAAAGAAATGAAAATTTAAAATATGCAATAAAAACTTTGTAATACGATATAAAGGCCCCTATTTCACAAATATTATTGTTCATCAGTCGTAGTTAACATGAGAAATCAAAAATTTAAAAATCACTAAAATTAATGAGACAATGAAAACAATGTCACGTGTCTCAATGAAATTTTAAGGTTAAATAAATAGTTAATACTTCTATACGTTTCTAGATTGTAATCTAAGCAATATTTGAATGACTAATGATGTTATCATGTATGACTCATCACACATGACTCATCATGTTTGACTCATCATGCATGACGTCATACATTTGTCATCAAATATAATTAAAGGTTTTTTTGTAACACTGTTTTGTATTTGTGTGTTTTCTTATGAAGAGAAGCGCATTAATTATAGCACTCCAGGGGCGCCGTATATCTTAGAACGGCCCTGACCTAGACTTTCTTTCAATTGGCCAGACTTACATAAATATAGTGCTTAAATTCACAACATATCGATACACACCAAGATTCAAACTAAGAATTTTTCGCTTTGTAACTCAGCGATCACCCTAATTCACTGCCGTGTTTAGACCATTTTATAACGTAAATGAATGATGAAAGTGCACTTTTGGGAATAGTACTTAAAATAACTATTTTCAAACGATTGTGGATTTAATAATAAATTATATTTTTCGAGAGGTAAATATCTCAAAAATATTGCTTACACATTCTTGGAAATCAATACAATTCTTTAAGTAAACCTTTGGAAGAGAAAAAAATCTCTTCGGTTAAGGACAAAAAAAACACTTATTGGAAAAAATTATTATTAAAATTATTGATTAATAATTATTAAAATTATTGTCTATTGGTTAGTTAAATTTAATGGTTTGTTAAAAGTTTTATGAAACCGGACATTAGTGAGCGTAAAATTTAAGTAAAGAAAAAAATAAACAAACTAAATATAATATTAAAATAATGAATTTTAACTGTTAAGTAAAGAATACATACTTACATAGAAAAATAATATTTAAAAAACAATAAAAACGACAATAATTTAAATTTAACAGGTTTGGACTTAGAATATTTGAATAAACAAGAAAAATAAAATTGACAAAATCTTTAAATACTGACTAAGAATTTTGAAAAAATTACGTTATAAAAGTATGATAAAAATTGTTTGAAATAAAAACTATGTAATACGATATAAAGGCGATATAATTTTCTAAAGATAAAAAATCTGTGAGATTATTATCATGTATAATTTAATAAAAATCAATACCGATCAATTCGGTGAATTTGTATTTTTGATTTAAAATTTGCAATGAACAATAAAATAAAAATTTTTTAATTTTTAAAACTTAGAATCAAGTAGTAGATTGGTGGAATTCTTGGGCAGTGGACTTAAATAAAACTAAATTGTTGCCCGTCAACGTTTCGTGTCTTAATCTTTACCGTTTACAGTCCTGAGTTTTATTTAAGTCCACTGCCCAAAAATTCCTTCAATCTACTATATAAGAAGTAATTGGACTAAGAATCTTATCATTTAATTACTCAGAATCAATATTACTTCATCAGTGTTGAAAGTAAGTCATTAATCCATACAAAATTTTATCTTCTATCGTATTGTTTTTGAAAATCGATTATTTTTTAGCATTTAACCTCGATGTTGAAAATTAATCACTTTCCACACTGGTGCGTGAAAATGACTCATTGTGTTACTTAAATCAGTGTAGAAAGTCAGCTATTACGTAACGGTGGTAGATAAAGTAATTTATATAATTATGAATTGAATTGCAAAATGTTGACTGTTAAAAATGAACGAAATGTTAGAAGGCACTCGTATTAAAAGAAGTATTTTGTAATTTAAATTAACCTTATGAAAGTTTTCCAATGTTTTAAACAAATGGAATATATTCGTGATAGGTAGCCATATATTTCAAGTTTTAGAGATAGAGTTTTGAAAAGTCCTTGATTTATAATGATAAATTAATTGGATATTTGTATGCATTACGGTTTTTAAACCGTAGCTTAATGATTGAATAGCAAACTGGAAAAATCGTGAAGGGAAATGATGGTTTAATAATTTGTTTTGTGCTTCATTAGCGCATTGTAAGTGTTTTAATGAATATTTTAAGGGCTATTAGAATCGAACAGTTTACGCTAATGTAACATACAATTTAAACATTTAATGAAAGCAGTACCCAACAAGTTTTTGACAGTGTCGTAATATTTATTGCTGCTTTCGGCATTTTGGAAGCCACGTTTCATTTACTAATTTGTTTTGTAATAAGTTAAATTTTATATTAGTACTTTTGTATCATTTCCTGTAAACGTACCCCAAAATGAATGGTAGCTTTTACATCATTGTTATGAAAGAGCACCTGGTTTATTTCCCATCATTTATAACCGGATCCCCCACACTCCGACAATACAAAATGTCAATAGTGTACCACGAGAGAGTAATGCGGAAAAGAGATAATTTTGGCATTGTATTAAATTAAAACGAAAACGGTAATTGTTTGCGTTGGGGTGTAATCAATGTTGAGTAAGGTTGGCCGCGGGAGCAGCCCTAGGGACTATAAGATGCGGAAATCAATATCCAGCAAGCCACGAAACGAGCCCGGCTAGAATCTATACGAATGACTTTTTTCCTAATTATATTAAAAGTTTTTCTAAAAAGTAAAATGATACATTTTTCAATCTGGGCTTCATTTTCTCGACATTACACGCTTGGGAAAAGAGACGACTTTTTAGTCACGAGCAAACTCGAAACTCCGCGCTACATTAATGGTTGACCTATTTGTCGTTTCGTTTGTTCCATTTCAGCAAGAATATTGTCAAAAACAAAAGTACGTTTTGTTATTTTGTCGAGAACTAACTGCCACTTTCCTGAGGACGACCAAGATGCCAAGGACGTGCGATCCGACCGTCGTTATCGGAAAGCGAGCGAAAATTTTCTAAATCCTTATAGAGAAATCTTTTAATGTGGAAGAAATTGGTGCAAATAGTAAACTTGTAACAACTGCTGTTCGGCCGAGATTATTTGAAAATTGTATGCTAAAATTAAAAATTTCGCTAGACTAACAAATAAAATTGCAACTGTTCATACGATGACAGAATTTTGGCAAAGATAAGACCACCGCAGTAGCAAAACTTTTTTACTCACCATAACATCGTAACGATGTCATCGTCTTGTCTCCAGGTGGATGGGCCAATATTTACAGTTTGAAGGCTTCTTTGAAAATTATGCGTCACGTGAGCAAAGGTGCCAGACGATTTATGAAATAATGAAGTTTCATTTTGCTAAATCTACACTCAATAAACTGCCGGGCACAAGGACATGTGGTTTAAATAAAATTTCTAAGAAACCAAAAATATAAGTAAATTCAAACGAACGAAATTACGAAACTTTCTTTATTAGTTTTAATTTTGCCAACACGACTCATTTACATGATAATTTACTTTCGTTATAGTAATTCATTTTATAAATTATGAAACTTTAACTGAGTTTGTTTTAACAAAATTTTTCTACCGGCGTTTCTCGATAGTATGACAAAATAGATGACAATTAGGCAGGGAGCCAAGATGTTGTGGAAAATTGAGTAAGCGCGGTTAAGTGGATGAAGACCCGCTAAGTTGAGTGTCTAATTTTCTAATAAGGTGAGCAATGAAGTATGAAATTAATTTGGACATGACTAATTTACGCGACAGCTGTTCTTGGTGTCTGTGTCAACGAAAAGGTGTAGTCGTGTGCCAGAACCGGCTTTCCTGTCACTGACAATTAATTATAACTTTAACCTAAGCACTGTGAAACCTATGTTTTGTTGATGCACTTACAAACTTACATGACAAATAACCGACATCTCCAAGACGCTAAATAAATTTCCCGAAAACTTTCAACTTTTTTTTCACGAAAATTATAGCTCTTCCATGATATTGCGCATGCAAAATTATTTTTTAAGCTACATCACAAACAAACCAAATTATTAATAGCCAAAACAGTTGAGATGTCTTTCCAAATTAACTTTTTGACAAAGTCCGTACGTCTCATCATTTCTCCAGGAGTTCGATGGCTGAACAAAAACAGCTGATCCATTGAAATACATGAATCAGCTGTTTTTGTTTTGAACTGCAAAATTGGACAGGAGAAAATAAATTCGAGAGTTTCCTTTTACTGTTACACAATTTAAAATCGTAAAATATTCATTTTTTACCTGAAGCTCGACAGTTATTTATTATTTACACTTGTTCGCTTAGGGGTGATTTGCAATTTTTACCCGACTGATTATTCGCGTTTATTAAAATTTTGTTTGGGAAAATGAGCACGTCTCGCTTTTTTAATATTTCGGCAGTTTTTGCAAAAAATCGCACACTTACGTAGTTTACCTATATATTATTATTTTTTGCTAACGAAGTCAAGTGTCACGATTATTATTGAAACGGATATCCCCCAAGTTCGAATAAACTGCAAATAAACAAAATGTGCATGCACTCGACCTATATATTACACGTCTCGTTCAATTCAAAAAAAAAAAATTTTTTACCGAAATTTTATCTATGCTAGATTTATCAATTCTTTTTCTCTATTTATTATGCTTTATTGTTCAGACCCGGACTGGCAACTCCGGTTAATAATTTGTGTTATGTTTATTTTCTATCTCTTTTCATTCACTAATTTTCCAACCAAAGTGATACAGACGGAAAACAGGCAAAAATAATGTCAGACGTATAAAAAAGAAAGGCAAAAAAATACAATAGAATCGATCGAAAATTTGAAGAGAATTGAAGAAACGTAACAGAAATAGAAGGTAAATGAACTTTTAATAACAAGTTTAAAAAAATGATGAAGAGAGATGATATATTGTCGTGTTCTGAAAATGATTGTACATATTGCATTGTTAACAAAGAAAATGTGAATTTTCACATGCGGGAGATAAGACAGTCAGTTTCAGGGTGGTCGGTTCAAAGTTCATAAAAAAAATATTAACACCAAAATTGGCCTTCAAAAACTTCCAATCAAAATTATTTTTCACTTTAAAAATTTTATATTTGCTCGAGGTTTGAACTTACGATTTCAATTTATCAATTCAAAGAAATATCTGTAACGCCATACGTTCGGCTCTATTCCAATGTAGGTACTTTTATTTATCCAAATTTTTTATTCAAATTAAAATTATTTTCACTTCAAAATCCAATTTTGTAATCTTCAATAAAAACATCGTTGATTCAAAAAAATCTAAACAATTTCTCAATTTCAAAAAAAATTATTTCTAATTTCGCCAACATTGGATTTTTAAAACAAAATTTCAGGAATTTCACAAAATACTACAGGAGCGATCAAAATTACTTCGTAACACGACAACATATAAAAATATTATATTTTATTAATTTGAAAATGATTTATAAGAGAATTTATGTTTGAATTTAGAAGTATTTGTTTTTAAATAATAAGAGTAATAAGAAAGAGTAGGGGCTTTTTTCCAAAAATTGCTAACGCAGCGGACGTGAAATTTTGTGAGTCCACTGAATTTGATTTATTGGTTAATAATTTTGAGAATAAAAAGTAAGTTATTTGATTTGAGATTAAAATTTGTGATTGAATTTGGTAAACATTTATGGAATAATCGAAGATTTTGTTGAAGGAGCGACGAAGGTGGTTGATAAACCGACAGCTGCATTCCTATATCGTAAAAATTTGAGCGTTACAATTTTTGCAAATTTCTTGTAACTTTAAGGAATTATTTTGAAAAAAGAATATTTTTAGCAACTGTTTTTAGATTATTATGAAAAATAATGATAATAGGGGAATCTGGTATAACACAGAACGGAAATCCGAGGAGATGCAAGGAAACCCGAGGAAAAGTCTCATAAATAGAAATAATATAATGTAAAAAAATTAATAAATTAATTTTTTAACTTGTGAAATATAATTAAATAATCTTGGAATGAAAATTTGTACAAATTTGTAATTGTACAAAAATTATGTTGCAATTTCGCTCTCAGCTCAAGTCTAAGCGACGCGATGTCTACTTATCATTCGCAATTTTTATGGACAGTAATATAATATAGTATCGTATAGTCTTTTTGGTTTAATTTTTTAAAATCTTATAAAATTTCAAATTATTTGAGGTTTTCCATAATCTAAATAAGCAAAAAATAGAATAGATTATGAAATGTGATATCACATGTTTACATTTTACTCGTTCATGCTGCAACGTCAACGGCTATCCAACAACATTTTTTTAACAGAATTTCTGGGTTACTGGGGGTATTCTATACTTCCCAGACCACCCGGTTTCAAAGACCAAAGGTTTCTGTGCAAGTTATGTCTTCTTCTTCTTTAACTTTTATCATTTATCATTTACGCACCAAGTTTTTACACTTAGCACTCATGGTCTGTGAGCACTTGCATTAATATTCTAGTAGGGTGCCAACCTAGCCAGATTACGGGCTTTAGATCACAGCAGTGCAGTTGGCATGACCAAGCATCGAACCGCGGTCTCCCGCTTCGTAGCATGTCGATTTAAACCTTATACCACACTGCTGGTGTGTACATAACTGCAAGTTATGTGTTTAATTTAATTAAATTTAAATCATTTACTCTTTTAGAACCTATATTCGATCTATTTGTCGCAACAGTAATTCATTCAGTCTTTGGAACTTTGGAATCGGGGGTCTAGGATTATAGAATATCTTCCAGTAACCCAGTAATTGTGATCTAGGGTTATCATACTGGCCACTTGACATCCTAAATTGAAAGAATAAAGCAGTTCTTGTCAACTGAAATAAAATATTTTAATAAGTATTTAGAATAACACTGTAACCCCACATTTCTAGTCGTTTATTATTAAACTACAAGTCGCCTACAATATCTAGGTACTCTTACGTCTTCGGTCTTTCCTATATACACCGCAAGACAATCAATCTTTTTTTCTGCGAAAAAGTTTTAAGCATTTAGACCACACGTCTGTTTAATCCAGATTGGGGGATGCCTATAACCCTGTTTTAATGTGGTTATTATCAACTCTGACCGACGATGGAAAGTTTAGATACTCTCCAGATTTAAACCAAGCAGCTTAACGTCGGGAATTAACCTCGGCTAAATATATTTACTTAAACTTTTACTAAACTTTTTAAACTAAAATGAAAACTATGATTAAGTTCATCGCCTGAACGGTGAAAACGTTTGCGAAAATTATACTTACAATGTATTTTATTTGTGAAAGCTTAAAAACTTTTCAGTTTCACTACCTGAACTACGTATCCATCGATTACTTTGATACTTTTCCGCTATAATAAAAAATAGTAATCTTAAAAGGCTGAATTACCGTGTTATTTCCACATGATCAGATTTAAAAGTTCGCACCCGTATAAATGGGTTTTATCATGCAATAATTTAAATTCAATAGCTTTGTAAAATCAATGTTTCGTTCAAAACAAATAATAGGTATTGAGAAAAATTATAACCACCATTATAGTGCATATTTACAGAAAAGTATCAGCATTTTCAAAGTAGGGGGTTCAAATTTATTATCATTTATCATAATTTTATTCAATTTTATGAGAACAGATGTTTTTTGGTTACCTATTCTTTTTTCATTTCATTTTTCTTCACATCTCTTGAAAAAATGTTTGTGAATGTTTTTTTGATATTAAAATGTAAAAGACTATATTTGATGACGGCGAAACGGCGACGGCGAAGCGGACGTCAGATAGAAAATAAATTAATTTATCAATTGTGCAAATGAAAACATATTTTTTAATGTCTGTAAAATTCTGAAAATAAATGACATAAACACGTATAACGTAATTAGCACCAGATGAATTATGTAGTTAAATTAATAATTGGCAGAGTATCCGTGTAAGTTGTAACCAAAGTAAACCTTTGTAGTGAAGTTATAGAACTTTGTAAGTGTCGGAGATGCTTAATGAGTAACACCCACAAATAGCTCCGAAACATTTCAATCAATTAGGATGTAAAGATGTCGGTTACAAAATACATATTTTGGGTAAATTAGCAGTTTTTTTGTAACAGTGTAATTTAGCACATTTTCTTTTTAGAAGTTAATTTAGTCGGCATCATTAATTACGTTGTCAGAATTACCGCTGTTAAAATTTTTTTACTTATTATCGTTTAATCTAAGAAATTAATAAAAAATATTTGAAATAAATAAAAAATATCAAATTGACAAAAAGCGTGGGGTTATCAGTTTCATACAAAATTAGTGTTCCACGGTTTTGCCAATTTGGTCGTCTTGTGTACTTCGTTTTTTTACGTATTTTGAAAAAATTAATTTAACCTCGCGGAAAACGGGATTATCTACTGCTATAATTAAAAATTCAATTTGATCCAAAACTTTAAATTTTAAGATATTAATAAGCTTGGGGTAGTGATGGATGACACCCTAATCTGGATAAAAAATTAATAAAACATTAAATGAGCGGGATTGCACAAGATTGCTTGTTTTTCTGAATTTTTTGATTTCGCCTAGTCATTTTTGAAATTCAATAATTTCAAATGTAATTTCAAATGATTTTACATTTAGACTTGCTTGAAATAACATTTTTCAATATTATGTAATATGTATTGATTATTGGAATTTGAAGTTGAGAATAAGTTTGCCGAACAGTTTTTTTCATTTGTACGATGACTTCGAAAATAAGAACTTTCTGTCGATTATTACAGGATGAACGACAGTAAATTATAGTTTTCATCCAGAACTTTTCAATATATTAATTTTTATCTGCATTTAATATTCTATTGATTTTATAATAAACATTTATTTTATTGTATTTTATATATGATGCAATAATTTTCTAATGGCTATTGTAAACATTTTCATGCAAAGCTAAACTTAAATGGTGCCAGTTCATAGACGACACAACTTCCTTGAAAAACGACTTTGTATTGTAGTGCATTGGCCGGAGAGAATGTAAAATTATTGAATTTGAACTAATGATTTCACTAATATTAGGATTTTTCTTTTAGTAATGAATAAATACGCAAACACTTTTCTTTGGGTAGATTTTGGTTAACGAACCGGTTTCGACTTGACGTCATCGTCAGCACATAAAAAACTATTATTACTGTTTTATTATTTTTAATTAATAAAAATTATTCCTATTGGGCAGTGCAGGATCTGTAGTAATTATTTCAATTGTTACGTAATTGAATCGTGTATCAATAAATTAAGTGCACCACACAAACATCAAATACGGGAATATATAATGAAATACAATCGCATCGTGTAAAACGGTGTTTAATTAAAACTTTATGCTAATTCATAGACGGCAAATGAATTAACTTCACATATTACAAATTAATTTTTGGTTTAGTAACAATAAAGTAATGGAAGCTATTATTTTAAGCCGTTGACCCTTTTACACCCTAATCAATTAACAATTAATTGTAACCTCATACTCGTATATTGAGAAATCATTAAACAATTGGTTTTTTATACATGGCATGAAATAAGTCAATTTCAATTTTTGTATATTATACCTATCTACATAATTATTTTTAGTTTTAAGCGTCCGTCGTTAAAAGTTAATGATACTTTTATAGTGTAGTAAATGTAAAATAAATTAATGCCAATGCCATCAATTTACTTTACACGACAGCATTTCATTAAGTAATTAAAAACTGACATATTATTGGGTTTGCAAGTTACGGCTTAGGATCAATATGCGGCTATATACCAAATTTCACTTCTTAAACCACATATTTTAAATTAATCTTAACCTAACTTTTACAAGTTTCGTCTTCCGATTGCTCTATTTTTCGCAATGTTTCATCAAAATTTCTGAAAAGTGAAAGACAATAACGATTTGGTTTTAAGAGTCGTGGAAATCGAGGGTCGGAAAACTGAAAAAGCATCTGCAAGTTGCAGACCAATAAACTTGGAGTAACTATGAAATAAGTTTAGTCTATGAAATTCAATTTGCGCATTATGCACAAAATTTATGATTTTTGGTCGTTCGCCAGTTTTAATTGGTATCTTTTGAAATTATTTTTGTAAATTCTGACTTTTTGAAATCGAGATCGATATTTTAGACTAATGTAAGTTTAAAATAGTAAAGTTTCGTCATTTTTCTCTTGGTGGAACAGGTTATGTAACAAGTACTCTCGGGCGTGCTTCTCATGTAACTGTGACTATGTCCGCGAGCCACGACGGCGTCCACCGCGAATTTATTACGGCGCTACTGCCAGCCTTCGAGGCGCCGGAGTAGCAACGATCTTCGTCGCCACCCCAATAAAGCTCTTCTCGTCCTTATCAAACTCGACCCGAATTATTTGACTCGATATTTCGTGTGTAACAGTTTCATGGCTCTACTTTCTCCAACTATAGTTCTTTTAAATGCAAAATCCTTGTTTCGAGTATTGTATATTTTTTATTTCTATTTGAGTTAGCTTTTTATTGCAACCCTCTGCAGCGAAACGTTTCTATTTCAAAAAGTTTACGATTATATTGAGTATTATTTACGCTTTTAAATTGAATAAATAAGATGAATTATTTATTCGAGTTCTTAATAATATGTTTAAAACACAATTCTTAAAAATATAGGGTACATAGCTTTCATACCCACAAAAGTTAGGTTTACAGTTTAATTTTTTCACATCAACCCCTAACTATTTGTACTTCCGTAAAAATACATAAATTTTTTCAAACGAATTAAGTTAGTAATTAGTTAGAGCTAATTAGTTAGAATTAAGTTAGACCTCAACATGTTTGTTTAGCTTGTTAATTTTTAATTTTTCCAATCTAATAAAAATTGTGTATTATAATATATTTTAACGGTTAAATGAGATTCAACTTCAATCTATTTTATATAATATATTGGGAGACATTTGGGAGTTCCCTCACTCCCTAGGAGCAGAATAAGCTTCGATAAGCATACGAAGCGCCATCTTCACCATTTTGTTAAACAACGGGTATCTCAGTTACGTTTAACTTGGCCGGCAGAGCGTCACCATTTCAGCTGCGCAACTAGAGTATAGCATAAATACATTAATTTGAATAACATTTTTTTTGTTTAATTTAAAACATTAAATTCTGGCGGTTGCTTAGATCTGTCGTTTCCGGGGATTTCTTTAACAAGTGAACAAATCATTGAAGATCATTGATGATCTGCTTTCAAATTCTGGTGGCTTCTTGGGTCTGGTGCTTTTGGGGTAATTTTAATAATAATAATTATAATACATTATTGCTATCATTACGATTTTAGATTTAAATTTTGACCCATGCAATTTTCGATCATTTCCTACAGTAATTTCAATAAAGAATCTATAATAAAAGAATCTCTTATCGAGTTATACAGATTATTGAAATTTGACGAATGAAAAATGTTTGTTTTATCTTTATATATTGTCGTGTTTTGAAACTGAAAAATCCTTATTTTAATTATTTTGTAAAATATTTTGAAGTTTATTTTGTTTTAATTTGTAAATTTGTAACATATTGTACATAAGAATTTTGTAAATAGGATTATGTTGGTAACCGTGCGGTATGTAAGTATGCGGGCGGACGTGATAATTTGTTCGTCCTACATAATTTTGATTTTTATGATTTTAATATTAAAATGTGGATTTTGCTTTGATTAAAAATTTGTTTTTCTTGAGTGGAAGTAAAAAATTGGAATTTTTTGAGTTTTGAAAGATATTTTGGTGAATTCGAAATTATTTTACGACAAAATTTGTTTAACGAGGCGGTCAGCTGTGGGAGTTCACGTGCGTTTATGGTGTCACATGAAGTAAAACTTTTACATGAAGTAAAAACGACAAAATTTAAATAAAATATAAAATTAAGAGTTTCACGATCAAGAAAAAATATGAGTGTACTCTAGCGAGGATTTTTCTTGAGGTAGATAAACTTTTTATATTTTGGATTGTAGGGGGCATTGCAATATATTGCAGTGATACTTCTTAAAAAGGTAGTTTCTCACATACAATTTAAAGTACTCCTGATCAGCTTCTTTTCTCCGGGAGATGAGATTGTCGTATCTCAGGGTGGGTTCTCAAAATAAAAAGAAGTTCTAATTCAAAAATAATTAATCGCATATAATAATTATATTCAATGTAAAATTCTTTCAAAGGATCGTACTTGCAATTTTAACCTTATTCAAATTGCCTTGTTATCTAGTTTACACATTCGTTTAACAAATGTAATTTCAAATTTTCCAATTTATGACAATCCAAATAAAAATTATTATTCTAAATACTCTTCTTTCGGATCAATCGACCAAATCTCCTTACTACCGCTGGGTAGCAAATTATAAAAAAATATACAAACTAATCCCAAGTATCAATATCAATCATCCAAAATAACACAATACTGCACACGCATAAAAACCTCTTTATTCCTATTCAAATAAAAATAATTACTCACAATGTCAAATTAAAAATAAATCTCCAAATATTTCACAGTGCAAAAATTCCGCGCAACTGCTCATGCGGCCATTTTGGCAAAAAATTTGGTCCAATAAGAGAGCTTAATTTTTGTTCTGTCAATAAGAGACAAGTTCTTATATTAGGTAGTTGTTTCGCGAGACTTTCTCTGTCGACGACAATTAATTAAAGAATGCGTTATAATTGGAAATCTTCGGGCTCTTTTAGAGATGGGACAAGGGAAATTTCAGAAGACTTACATGAGGGAAATATTTGAATATGCGTTTCACTAAGCCAAAGGCTAGAGGAAATATGATGAAAATATTTCCCGAAGGCAAGTTCGTGTGAAATTTACCCAATTTTTGGAACTGTATAGAAGATGACTGTATACATGATGACTCTGGCCAAGGGACCTGATTCGTCACGTAAAGGTTACTATCGGCCAAATAGCACCAAAATGTGCAAAAGTCAAACATAATTTTGTTCTCGAAATGTTAAAAATATTTCCCTCGAAAAAAGCTTCATTTTGGCATTTAAAAAAATTTTGCCGTTTCTGACACTGAGAAATTTGTTCTCGCGCGTGTAGATGGTATCCGTCCATAGATAGGTCTAAAATGCGGCTCTTCAATTGGTCCTACCAGTTTATACATAATTGCAAAATAATATTAGTAATTATGCTTAAGTTACTAATAAATTGAATAAAATAGTTAAATTTAATTTATCATCAGAAAGTTGTTTTATAGTTTAATCGGGCTCAAACCAGAAGATGTCCAAATTTGTCAAAAAAGTCTTTAAAACCGTTTTTTATGCGTTTTTTTCCTAAAATTAAATTAATTAATACAAAATTCTGCGTAAAACTAAAAAACAAATATTGTTATATCCTTCCAAAATTTCGCTTTTTTGAATTTTGCATAAAAAGACGTAGTTTTCAATTTCTGATGTGGATTTTTATTCTTGTTTTTTCGCATAGCTCTTATAGAAGTTTAACTGCTAGCTACAAAATTCATTCTTTTTTGTCATTTTTTACATTTTTACAAGTAACTCAATTTCAGTATATCTGAGGAAAAAATGAAAAAACCCCAAGAACATAGAACAAAATTCAAAATCCTTCATAAAAATAAAATAATTAAAATAGTGCAACCTGAATATTTTTCAAAATATGACTTTCCAATGTACTTCAATTTGATAAATTTTATTATTTTCAGTAAAAAAATTCCAAAATTCGTTTTATACAGAATTTTATTTACTAAAATATTTTTCAAAACAGGTGAAAAATTACTACATTTGGAAACTTATAGGGTAAAATTGTTAAAATTCGCAGATAATAGCGTCGAGTGTTTAGGATCGAAATTTTTTGGATCTCGGATACTGTAGTCTACTGTAGTAACTATTTTGTAATTTTACTCAGAATTGCATTCAGTTTAAATTAATTTTTAGTTATTTTAGGCATAAGGCACATAAGAAATGGTTAAGCCATGACTAAGTAAAGTTAAGGATCTTCCTTGTCAAATTTAATGGAAACCCCGAAATTAAAGTTTCGAAATTATTATTGGCAATCGAAATATCAATTTTTTTGGGTGTTGTCGAATAATCCTTAGTTTTAGAATTATAAATTTTTGAAAAAGAAAGCTTTAACTAGCTTAGCATAAAAGAAATGGTCACAAAGTGGTAATAAATTGTCGTGGCTTCACTGTAGAGGGTAAACACTACAAAATAATCATAAGTCAAGTTTTAATTCTCCTTTTAGTCAACTTTTTTGTTGCCTAATATTCTGCTTTTTTTATTTATTTCAAAATACATATTATTATTACGCATTTTCAAAATTTTATTTATGTATATTAATTTTCTTTACAGGCCACGTTCACTGGGTGATATACAATTGAAACAAATTAATGAAAAATAATTTAATGTCAGAAAAAGATCCTTTTCTGACTATTTATTAAATTTTTGTTAATGTTAATATTATTTAAAATGAAGAAAACAATTTTTTTTTAAATTTATATAAAATAAATTTTTCAATTTTTATAAAATATTAGGATAGTATTTTGGAAAACTATATCGTTAAAACTGTTAAACTTATTACTTTGACTTTTTTGTTACACAGCAAAAGATGTTTTTAGACAAAGTTAACATTGCATCTGATTGCACTGAAATTGAGCTATGTGCAAAAATTTTATAAATGGTAAAAAAGAATCGAATATATCGAATCGAAAATGATTACATACATAGTTTTACAGATAATTGAGTCTAATCAATAGATAAGTGGTTTAGGTAGTGTAACTCGATATTAATTATATCAAACTTTTAGAATAAACCAAAAAATGCACAAACACTTTTTAGAAAACAATTTTGTCAATAAATACGGAAATTTTATCGTCTCTCTTTCTAGTTCATCGCCTGATGATGCGATAGTATGGTGAAAACGTTTGCGATAATATACTGCAATGGTTTTTTAACAAAAAGCTATGTTCCCAAGCATTCCTAAGTGCTCCAAGCTTGCTCTTAAGTGTGGGAGATGAGATTGTCGTATCTCAGGGTGGGTTCTCAAAATAAAATTCTAATCCAAAAAAATAAGCGTTCTGGGTGCCAATTAAAAGATGTAGTTGTTTAAACAATTATTGTTTTCCAAAATTAATTACTAAACCAAATGTAATTCAAATCCAATGTAAAATTCTTTGAAAATAAAATAGAGGAATTTTCAATCCAAATAAATAAATGCTTCTCCAAATATAATCCAATATAATAATCAAAAATAATATAATTAATATTCCAGAACCAAACTAAATTCAATGTAAAATAAATGTAAAATTTTTATTCGAGAACGAATTTTGCAAATTTAACTTTAATCAAATCGCCTTGTTATCTCTTTCATACATTTCGATCGTACAAATACAATTTTAAATTTTCCAATTTTAAACAATCCAAATCCAATTCACAACTTGCAATTATTCTTTTTCTAAATCAATCAACCAAATCAACAACACTACCGTTCGGTAGCAACTCATCAAAAAAATATCCAACATAATTCCAAATTTCAAAGATACGTAGTAATGCAATCGCATAAAAATCACTTTATTTAACTCACAACTTCAAATCAATTAAAACAAAAAAATCTCAATAATTAACAAGCCAAAAGTCGCACCGCCAACTCTTGCGGCGACTCGTGGCAAAAAGCCTGGTATCTCTTTTGATTCGCCCCCACCTCTCTAATTTTTCAATCTTGCAACTTAAAATTATCAAAATAAAAGTTTCTAACAAAATGTATAGGGTAGGTGCGAATCCCTTTGAAACACCACAATACATACATATTGTGTTAAGTTAAACATTTTACTTCTAAAAAGTGTTTGTGCATTTTTTGGTTTATTCTAAAAATTTGATGTGATTAATTGAGTCTTGTTGCTCTCTAGTCTCTGCACGAAAACTAAAAACTACGCTATTTAGTCAAACAGCAATAAAGTTAAATCGGGAAGCTATAAAACAGTGATTTTTTTTATAGTTTTACGCATAATTTTCTCTACTTTAATATTGATGGAGTCCAAAATGATACCTATTTTAGATACAAGATGTACAAAAAAAAGGCCAATCTAAGATTTTGTGATTTTTTGAACTTTTTTTGATAAATTTTTCTGTTTCGATTTGAATTTGTTGTAGATAACTAGTAAAGTTTAATTTCCAATTTATTACCACTCAGACCCCTTTATTAATATAAATAAATAAATTTCATAATTTTCACGAAAAAAATTAGGATTTCGATCGCCGATTTGTACTTTCTGCGATGGGTTCTTATGGGTGACTAAATCGAGTATTTTATAAAAATTCGTCTTAAACGACAGGACGATCCGGTATTGTTGATTCGACAGGACATAAGATATTGCAAAAAAATGTTATGTCCCCTTTGCACAGTTTTCGAGTAAACGAAGTATTTTGTAGGTAGGGTTCTTATGTACGAATAAAATAATAATATGTATTTTCGAAAAACCCATTTTATATTCAGGCAACTAAAATAACAAGGAGAAATGTAAATTTGTATAATATACTCTACATACAAACAAGTAAATTGTGTCGGCATTTTAGAATTTGTTATCGTAACATAAACGTATTTATCACACTCTTTTTAATATTCTTAAAACGTTGTTTCTTATCTAATCTATATTTGTTATAACTCGAAGGCGAACATTCCGTCTTGTCGGTGACAGTTAAATAAAAGAAAACACTTGGTTCATCCCTTATTTGTATTAATGCTATAGCTCGAGTTGCTTGAGCTGTTCCTTACAATAAAAAAAAAAGAAAAATTATGGTTATCGACATGTCTGTCTAGTCGTAGTCTATTCCGATTTAAAGCGTTTATTGTTGCGTAACACGCTAACTATTACTCCCAAGAGGGTAATTTTTCTCGGAAAAGCCAAATTTAATAAGCTCTTTTATTGATTAGTTGGTCGTTTTATTTGTTTAATATAAAAAACAATCAGTATAAGATTTTTGTAAAGCGAACGTTTTCTATCACTGCCAAATTCGACCTAAATTGGTTCTCGTAAACGCATCGCCGAGGGGGGGGTAATTTATTGCTTCTGGTATGAAAGAAAATTCAATTTTGTACAAACTGCCGTAAATATTGTACGTTAAGGTAATGTCTTGTGTAGATACTGGAATAATTGTTTACAAGCACAATAAAAGTTTGTAGTCATCGAGTTTGGTCAATAAGTTCTGCTAAATGGGGTTGCTAATGGGGTGACGTAAAATGTTAAAGCCACGTGAATAGAATTTATTGAACATATGTTATGCAATATAAATCAATTCGGTAACTACCATGCGATACAAATTTTCTTACTCTCTGCAGAGCAATAATTGAAAATTTTTCAAGTCCAATTTAATTTTCAAAAGATTTACTGCACCATTTTTTTTTTTCGACGATATGGAATCTTTAGTTCCAGTCGCGGCGTCTTCTTGTCTGAATGAGATTATTAACTTGAAAAAGCTCAAGTTGGTCAAAGAAACGTAAATCTTTCGTTTTTTATTCTACAGCTGCGATAGTATCAATTTTTTGTTACGATAAATTGTTGGCCTAATCAAGAAAAATATTGGAAAACGGTAGAAAATATAATTAGGAAAGTCATTAACCTTTTAACTTTATAATTATCGACATTTTCAACAATTGCTAATTATCTACCTGCAAACGACCACCCCCCCTTTCTTATTTTATAGTATCTAAATGAATTATTCAATTTATCTTCCTTTGGTACAAGTTTATTTTTGCGTAATATTAATGATTGTGTAATTAAAGCTGGCAGAACAGAGCAAACAAAAAAGTGTGCCAAAGAATTTAATGAAATAGAGACCCTCTCGGAGCACTTGTCCACCCTTCATTAAAACATTTTTATTAGCTTAATGACTAAGGTTGGGCGAGTTAATGAACTATGGCTGGCTGGTTAAAATTCATATCGTCAAAAGCCTATTTGTCAAGGGCTTACCTCAAAATGTGAAACAAATTAACTAATTTAATTTTTTTTTGTTTTAGTGACTGGTTTAGTTCCATCGAGTCTTCTCACAAGTTCTTCTCCAAGTCAGACGATTGATCTTTTAGCCGCTCTGGGGTTACATAACAATAGTTGGATAGGCGTGACCCCCACGTCGGGGCCAAGCGGGCCCCAACAATTACGACCCGCTTATTTACTTCAAGGTAATTAACTGATTGCATTTTTAACTTTTTTGACGAAAATGAGATTACATATTTTAATTAGAAAAACGTGGTTTATTTATGCGATTTTATCAGAAACGAAGTGGAAAATCGTTTGAGTTATCAGATTTAACGACTACTTTGATCATCACCATTTCACCGTATAATGAACTTAACTTTTGGTATTGTGTCGTGAGGCTACGCTAACGAGCTTTTTTGTAGCAAAAAATAATTTAATTTAACAAATTTATCAATTAAACCTTTCAGTTAATTAAAAATTAAAAGCAACTTTTTATATTATATTTAAAAGTGCAATTTTATGAAAACGTTTTTAAATGTTAAGCAAATTTTGAAACTCATTCAACTTCCTCTTCATCGTATGATTTTTATTCTACTATTACAATTTACAAGCATGTCGCGATTTATGATTTTTATTTCGCAAATATGCATTATTTTATTCATTGACTAGGAAGTAGTAAGTATGAACTAGAATTTCGTTCTTCATTACATCATTTTAAGACTATCGCATGCGTTTTTCTTTCCAAGTCTATGACACTTATTATCGATCAGACTCTTTGGAACCGCATACAAATTTTATTTGAACAGTTTCTTTGCGTTTTCCAAAATACACGAATTTTATTTTAAAAGCAATAACTCTTGTTGAATGTCGCCGACTAAGCAAACGTCCTTGCCGCATTAATATGTTGGCTATATTAAAACTAATTTTCAAAATTTTTATTTTCTATATTTAACAAAAATTTCCTTCTAAACGTCATTTTTTAAAAATCAAAAAAAGTTAGCTTCGAATTTTTATAAAATTTTATTTTAATTTTTTCAATCCAAAAAAGGGTAAAACTACTGTACATCAAATCGGGCTCTACATTTCCAAAGGTAATTATTTATTTAAAAGAATAAATCTCAAAATGGACTATTCTCTAAATACATTTTAAAATAAGTCGAGAGGGGAATCCCTGGGGACATCTGGTGAACAAGTGAAGGGTGCTAAGTGGAAATCCTTAGGAAATTCGAATAAATTCTATAGCTTGAATTTCAAGAAGTGGAAGAGCTTTTTTTGTTTCTAACTAGGAGCTAAGGGAAATCCGAAGAATTCCCAAGAAGGGTTTATTATTTCGAAGGGAATTCTTAAGGCAATCCAGAATATAAATCATATAAACAAAAATATATTTTGCGATTCGAACCTCGCTATAATTTTTAGAAAAAATAGGATAAACCAAACCAGAAGAAAATAATATAAAAAAAAGTACTAAATTGATCCATTTAGGCTTACGTAGGGATTGAACCGCAACTAAACTTTATAAGTTGTATTTTACTGATATTATGCATTTTATAACTGCAGTATAAATGCAATTTTCTCTCAAATAATCCCAGAAGATTGTTCATTAAGTTTGTAATTTTCACCGAAAGAGATAAAACCGTAGCATGTAATGTGGAATAAAAGTTAAGTACATACAATATTGAAAAGGATATCAAACAATTGAAACACGTATAAAAATTTTTTCGATTATTATATCTCAAAAACTATAACAGATATTTAAAAAAACAGAACTTCCACGAGATGACTCATTTCCTCGTAGGGGTTCTGGGACTTTTAGCATTGAGAGTCAAAGAAAAACACCTCCTAACTATGTTAAACATAGCCCGCGGCATTTTCTTCTAAAGTCTGCTACAGGCAAGTCAGACCAGTCGGTAGACTTGGATTGACAGACTAGAGCGTCAAACTTGCATGTGTATGTGTAGTGTAAAACAGAGCTTGACAAGTTACAAACTTAAAATATTCCTTCGACCAGTGACGTAGCTAGGAATTTGGTTCGGGGGAGGCCTGCGAGCGCAGCGAGCCGTTTTTAATAGCGCCGCAGGCGCAAATTTGGGAACTGTCAGAAAAACCTCATCACGAATTTCAAAATTTCAACTACACTATAGGAAAGAGGACACTTTTCTGAGCATACTAGAACAAAAATTTTGTTGGATTATAAATTAGTTCTCGAAAAAATCGAATTTGAAAAATTTAAATTTACATGTATTTTAGATACACCTTTTAACACGGCTGCATGATTAGAGATTTTTGTGTAAGGCAAAAAAATAAAAAAAATCCCTGAAAAATGACAGAACTCGCCAAGGGTGGAACTCGAAGCCATAGAACTCGTACGGGTGTCGATCACCAATGACAACATTAAGAGTGTATTAAAGCACTCGTACCGTCAACAAAATGAAGAATAGGAACGGAACGTGCAAGTTGACCGTGGCTCGACACGTTGCAACGGGGTGTATCGGGTTACAACTACCTACTTTTAATAACTTTAAAATGCCGTTTTTTCGAAAACTAATGAATAATCCAAAAATATTTTTGTTGCATTATACACAGAAAATTGTCCTCTTTCCTATAGTGCAGTTGAAATTTTGAAATTCGTGATGAGGAAATTCTGACAGTAACCGCAAATTTTTTAAAGCTCAAAGTCATAGAAAGGTCAATGGAAAATTAAAAATTTAAATTAAAAAATAATTTCTCCGAAAAACGGGTTTCGTCAGACATTTTAACGTTAACAACAATAATAATAGTTTCCAACTAATAAATAAAAACTAAAAATTAAGTCATAGAAATTATTATTATTCTAATATAATTATAATTATTGTAAAATTATTGCGTTTTTTTTTATTCCAAAAGTATTTACTTCTTCTACATTAATATAGGCACATTCCTGTGAACTGCTAGTAAAGCTAAACTGCTTAACCTATTCTCGCCCGTACTATTTCTCAAATTTGGCTTTATTTGTTTTAAGATGGAAAATGTACTTTCTACAGAGGCTGTAGTAACCGCTAATGTTTCTAAAATAATATATTGTTGTGGGATTTTGTAAATTTAACTATCCTTCACAATCTCTTATTTTTCCAGCTAGCTTTTCTCAGTGGAGAACAAGAAAAAGACGCTCAGTAGTCGGTTCCCGTGTATTTCTCTGTTTGCCCTTCTTTTTAAAATGATAACTAAAATAATTTCGTCTTCAAATCCAAACAAATAATTTCTTCAATAATAATTCTTCCTCAATAATAATTAATAATACGTACCTTCATTCTTTCTATATTTCTCGGTCTCAACATGATTGGAATCACCCAATTACAATTATTTAAATATACGAGCAAAAAATTAAAGAACGTAAAGAAAAATTTTGAAATCAATTATCGAAGTGCTAAACAACTTCGTCGCCGACAACCAAAGTATTAAAGTATCATATACAGTGGAAAATCTGTATTTCTTTAATCGTTATACAGACTAACAAGTAGGTACCTATTTTTTAAGAAGTTGGACTCCAGCGTTAGGAGGGCTTCTTCTTCTTCATGTGTCGGATCCAGTTTCCCGGATGTTGGTTATCTCTTTCCTAGGTTTGTATTGTGCGTTTAAAGTATTATCACACACATAGGGGACCCACTGCTTAACGCGGGTTCCGAACCGCGGAAGTGTATACACTTCATTTCTAGAGAGGCTATACTAGGTAAATTTGCCATTGCCTTCCGAGGGGAGACGGTCAGAATAAAGTTTTACTTAGCCCGGAGTCGAACCAGGCATTTAGCTCAATTTAAAGATGAGTTTCGTCTAATTAAGTCTAATGTTTTTTCTAGACCTATCTATCTAACTTACAGCGCTCACCATGTCAAAGTTCAGATCACTTCCCGCGGTTCGGAGTCCACGTTAAACTGTAGGTCCCCCTGTACCTGTAACTGTAGATACTATAACACACTCACTGCAGACATAAAAGAGAAGGACACAAGCTGTTCAAAAACTTGATTATAACCGAACAATTCGCTCCTGGGCATTTCGCTACTACTTTTGGTTTGTTACTAAAAGAACTTTACCAACACAAAGATAAAAGAATTTTAAAAACAATAGTTCACGACAAATGCAAAATTAATTAAGTGCTTGTTCACAATGTACGTAAGACATAAGCTAAACACAACACATACATAAGACGTAAAGTTGAACTAGTAGTAAATCAACGTAAGTGTTCACAGTGTGCCTACGAAATTCTTATGTTTATGTTGATCTTATGTTCGGCTTACGTTCGTACATAAGATTGAAATTATGTTACATTTAGTAAAATTTGTGGTTTGAAGTTGGTAGTGTTTGGTCATAAGTTGAAATAAATTGACGAAATTGACATAAACATAACCTTTGTTATAAAGTTTGAAAGGTTTATTCGTTTATTTAGTTTATTTTTTTGTTATACGCATGTGCAGTTTCATATATTTCTTATGTTCATTGTGAACACTTTTGCGGCTTATGTCAAAATTATGTTTTATGCTTATGATAAGGCTTATGCACGTCTTATGTTTATGTACATTGTGAACAAGCACTAAGAATTAATAATAGCAGAAAAAATAATTGTAGTATATTTATGTAAAATGTAATATATTATGTAAAATTACTTTATGTAATGGAACGTACAATTTTAATAATAATTTAGGACTATTAGCAAAATGTCCGGTAGCGAAATGTTTGGGAGCGAAATGATTGGTAGCGAAATGTTCGGTCATCCACATATACGTAATTAAAGCTAGCGATAACTTACAATAAATTAAAAATTGAAAAATTACAATTGCAATTATCGGAAAAGAACTATTCATATTCGGCAATCACTTTTTTTTTAATTTAAATTATTTAATTATTTTTAATTTTAATACCGGAATACTACACACTTTTTGTTCGGGGTAGCTCTGGTGTGCGGAAGCAGTCGGGCTTACTCAGGGTCGACGGCTCGACGTTCGTAAAACAAAATATTAATACCAGAATTTGATTTCAAAAACTTGCAATTGAATTATTTTTAAAATTGAACTTACGATTTCAATTTATCAATTCAAAGTAATATCAGCCAAGCCATACGTTCGGCTCTCTTATAACTATAATTTTTTACTTGTTAAAATATCCAATTATAGTTATTAATTATATAAGGGGATTAAAGAGCTTCTAATCCACGAGAAAAAACGGGCACTCGAGGCGCATCCGAACGTCAGATTTGACAAATTGATTTTGACCAATACCTACTGATTTTGAGCTGAAAACTAATTCACTAGTGTATTATGAATTCTAATCCACGGAAAACGGACGTATTAAACCTTTCTAATATAGTGATCGTAGATAATAGTTATTAATTATATAAGGGGATTAAAGAGCCTCTAATCCACGAGAAAAAATGGGCACTCGAGGCGCAGCCGAGAGTCACATTTTTTTGAGAGGATTATAAGCTTGATAATTCCCGAATGTAATTCAACGTTTTATCCACGACCATGGCCAAAACCACAAGTAAAAATTTTGGTTTTGAGAAACGTCAGATTTGACAAATTGATTTTGACCAATACCTATTGATTTTGAGCTGAAAACTAATCCACTAGTGTATTATGAATTCTAATCCACTAGTGTATTAAAAGGTTTCTAATCCACGGAAAATGGACGTATTAAACCTTCCTAATATTTATAGTGGTCGTAGATAAAATTAATAATAATTAAATTTAGAATTTTTATAAATTTTTATCGCACCAATCAACTTTTTTCCAAAACGACAATGGCAAAAATTTGTTCGTGATATCGGATTGCAACTGTCTGACCTTCTATTTCCTTGACAAATTATTCAAAGTATTACATCAATTTTCAATAAATCTAATCAAATAATTTCCATTAAACAAAAATTGTTCATTCAAATAAATTAATTTTAATAAATCCAAAAATCTCCATCAAAATCAAAAAAATTGCTGTCTGCCGCCAAACTTGACCAAAATATTATCATGGTTCAAAACGATTTGGACTCATCTTTGAATGAATTTGAATGAATGATTTTTATTTAATATGAGGGAATTTCTGGATCATTGGAAGTGTGATTATTGATCATTGGAAGTGGTTTATGTTAGAAACATACAACGTTGATTTGGATAAAGGAAATCACAAATTCGAACCTTTGAAGAAGTAATAAAATGTTTACATTTAATATTGGATTATTAGCAAATAAATTATTTTCGGAGAACAACTTACTTTTTTTGGAATGGAATAAATTTTTATTTTGAGACGCTCGAACCGTCGCGTTAACCCTAAAATCATACCAACTAACCGCACATCAGGGTTACCCGAGTAAAGCAAGTGGATGGTAATTTTTTTAGTTAAAAATATCATTTCAATATATTCAAATTAAATTCAAGTACAATACTAAAAATAAATTCAAAATTTCAAAATTATTCACACAAAAAATACTCGAGATCGGCAGAGCAAAAATTTAAGACTTCGCCGTTTCCGCCATCTTGGCGAAAAAGCCCCTTTTTTCTTGTACTTTCTGCCAACTTTACATTTCAATAAACTTCAACTGCCACAAAATTTAAATTAAAATTTATGGCATCTTTGGCATACTCTACTGTTCACCCCATAGCTTTTAGTATTGCACCAAATGATTAAAAGATTATCTGCAATGTCCTAACTCCCCAGGAGTTCCAATACCTGCTGGACTATTCCTTATCGTGATCCGTAGCCACAGAAGCACTAGAAGCTCTTTCAGCACATTTACACCCCGAAGCCCTTTGATTTGGTCCAAAATTATCAAATCAAGGTAGTGGCCCGATTATACGTTTTTGGCGACCCAACCTAAATTGGTTATAAGTCACGTTAATTATGTTAATTACAAAGCAAAATTGAAAATAGAAATGAAAAGTTCCTAGAATATTTTGAAAAAGTTCATTAAAAATTTAAAAACTTTTACCTTTCAAAGGTTGAAACAAATTTATCCACATCGAGAAAGTCGAACACGCCATTGGTTTTACTGTTCTATAATTATTTTATACCTATAAACTTTGATTTAGCCTTATTAATATATTATTAACATTTAAGCTAATAGAGTGGTCTATCAATCCATAGTTATTTTTAGGATCGTGCTTCCATTCAGCGTAAAACTTTCATAATATGATACTACTGCTTCCTCTTGAAATGTAAAAAAACATCGTCTCTTGAACAGAAATTATCGAGAGGGAAAGTGAAATTAATCCACTTTGGAGTAGTCGGGAAAATCTAGGTAATGGTAGCTGCCGTACCGGTACGGAGACCATTTTGGTTGAGACTCTAGTTTTTACCTTGAAAACTCATAAAACTAAATCTGGCATTGACTATGATCTTAAAATATTACCAATATCAAAATATAATAAATTGATTGATATTAAATCAAAGGACTAGGGACTGAAAACTGCAGTTATGTTTTTGGTTGCACCCTCTCGACAACTGTAATCTAACATCATTAATTATTATTACACTTTTTAGTTCTTGATTGATCGTCAATTTTAAGAGCTTCGTGTTTCTTACCCCTTAATATACACAGAGCGTGCGCAATTTTTAACTTTACTATTATTTCTAAATTATGAATTTGACAAGAAAATCCAAGATAAACTAAGTAGTTGATGAAGGGTTTGGTAATCTTTCTTGGTTTTTAATTAAAAAAATACTTCACGTTTTTTTACATAAGAAATAGAGTTAGAAAGGCTACTGTTAATAACATGGCGTTAGGGAAAAATTAGTTTTCACTATGCCAAAGTAGTTTTGATAAATTTTTTTTTAATTTAGCAACTCACCCCAAATTAGATTTTATGCTTATTTTCGTTTTCCCTTACCACTTAATGTACCGAGGAACCAACCTTAATTTTGTCTTGTCATTTTACTCGAAATTATACTCGTATGTAAATTAGTTCTAGCCTAATCTTTAGCTGAAATCTTGAAATATTAATTGAAATGATTATGAACCTCACTGCCAACTTCCACATAGCAGACGGAAGGATAATAATTATAATATTATGTAGTATTAAAGGTTAAGCATATTTTTTGACGCTTCTAACGGTATATTATATAACTGCGGAAATCTCCTTAATCCATTCATGACGCACACCGATAGCGATTCTAAGGAATCAAAAATTGCTTTCGAATACTTATCTACATAATATATGCTCTAACATGCAATCACACAAATAATATAAAATTATAGAGAGGCTTAAGTATTCTAAATTGAATTTATCTAATAGTTCTTCATCCACGTGGTAGAGAACTTCTATAGCAGATAGAAGGTCTCCAAGGTATGAAGAAGAATTCATGATACTCAAAGAAGACTAAAAAATCTAAGTAATTGGAGATGCTTTTAGATGCTTTAGAGATTATTCTTGATTCAATGAAAAAAATGAAAAATTTATGAGAATCCTTCGTTGTGTGATTAACTGCCTTGAAGGAAATAGAAAGAGCTACACGTTTTTTTAAAAAACTCAAAATTATTGACAAAGCAGAAGCCGTCCCGCAGCATTTCTGTTCCATTCCCAAAATTAGGACCAAGACGTATTTCTGTTTTATTACGCAAAATGTTAGTAATTTGCCATCCATCAGCCCATCAAAATTAATCTTTTTTTGTCGCTTCCAATAATCGATCATTGTTTCTTTTTAGTTGCATAATTCTTGAATTCGTGTTAGAAAATAATTATGCTGTAGATGTGCATTAAAAGTCAATTAAATCAAATGATAGGTAATTATTAAAATCAAAACTGTTCGTGTTGGGCATGGAATTTCCTATATAATATGTACAAATTAAAATGAGCCTCTGCTGCAAAAAGAAATTTTCAGTTTCATAAAGAATTTTTTATTATAAAAAAACGTTCGGCTTTGGAAATTATTCAGAGAAAGCACATTTTTATGAAAAAAGTTTTATTCAAAATAACAAAGTCGTCATATTCAGCTGCTGAAAGTATTTCCATATCAAATATTCATAATGGGTCGCCTTTGAAGACATATCAATAAACAATCGTCAAAATCGGAATATCAAATAGGTTAATTCTTGGGGTAATTTTATAACTAGCATGAAATAATTTTTACTTGTTTCATGTAGATTAGTTTACATGAATAATTGATATCCCGTCTTATTCTATAATCCCCCCCCCCCCGATGGGATTGAATTATTCGATCAAATCTAATTTTGAGAATTTTTGCTGAAATCTTCAGGACATTGGCTCTTTATTAATTTTGATTTTCTAATCTGGTTCATTTAATAATTAAATGTAGATTTGAAATTCTCGCGATCAACGAAATTTACAGGATTGTCGCCGATGGAACGAGCAAAAAAAAGTTTTTATGTTTCTTGATGTAATGCACCAATGTTTAATTAAAAATTTTCAAAATTAATTAAATTTAATTTAAATTCAATAATTATTTTCAACCAGAATAATTTTTATATTAAGTTTTTTTTAAGTATTTTTATTTTGGAGTTTTGTAAGTGAAGATTCAATTCAGAATATGCAAGCTATCGTCCAAGTTTCGGCCACCTGTAAACCACTATAACTTTTTTACATTCCAACTTTACTTTTGTAATACGAGATTTAATTTAATTTCCTAATTGAATAAAAAAATTCTTAATTTCCACAATGAATTTTACATAGTTCATTAATTAAAATTCTGTTATTTTATTTCATTTATCAATTTCTGTTTATGTTATTTTGATTTTTATAGTTGCGTTTTTATTAATATCTTTTTACTTAACTTTAGTTTAGTAATTTTTTGGTTAATTACTTTTTATTATTTTTGTAGCATTTATGTACTTTTTTCGACGAGTGTAAATTTTGAAAACGGTACAATTTATACTGCCGACGAAAAGCGGCACTAAAAGTTAATCAAAAAGTGGTCTAAAACCTTAGAAAAAGAACAATGACACCAATGTGTAACAAATTTCACATCATAGCATTTAATAAAAATTATAGAGATTGACTTTATCGATTTTTCTGCTTTTATTTCATTTAACGGATATACCTAATAATAGCTATCTTTTTACAGAAAATCAATCAATATTAAGGTTGCTTTCTGGCAAATATTTATTTATGTGTAATTAAAAAAATTAATAAGAGTGAGAAAATCATTTTTAGTTGAAGGTATTAGTATTTATTTGTATATCGGTTAACCGATTTTGCATTTTTCAGCATCATCAGATCCGCTGAAATAAAAATAAACAATATAACCTTAAATTTTTTTTTAATCTGGGCGTTCAACACAATGAATCGATTAAAAGAATCGAATCGGTTTGGATCGATCTATTCCTGTTTATAAAAAAAACAATTGAATCGCAATGAAGCGAAAGAATTTACAATCAGTATTTTTGCAATAGATACAAGATCGGTTGCGTTAAGCACCTCAAATGAAATTAATAATATAAATTGGTTTCTACCAATTCATTCTATTGATCGTTCCTAATGTTATTGATTTTTTAACTACATATAAATAAAGGCTGTTCATCTTCAAGAGATGGTCATTAGTCTAGTTTGTTAGCTGAATAACTGCTGACAGTTATTTTTACACTAAACCGGGAAGTGTCTAAACTTTATTATGATCGTCTCCGTGCTTCGGAGGGCCCGTAAAGCCGGAGGTCCCCATGAGTTGATGATTGCCGGCCATTAGCTATACTAAAAGCAGGGTTACAGAAATTCCCCAATCCGCCATAAGCAACCGTAGGGTCTAAATGCTGAAACCTTTTTGACGTGATAACGTCTTATGAATTGATATACCGGCTGCACGCACGAAAAATTGTCACGTTCCGCAAGCGAGAGCGCGGAACAAGCGAGAGAGAGGCACGATCGACTTTGCATCATACATAGACATCATTTGAATTATAAAACGCCATTAAAAAAAACTTGTCCGATCTCGCGATCACCAAATGATGCAATTATGTTTCATGCACATAACGCACTAGCCTATTGAGGGTTAATGTAATAACATAGTTTTAATTCGTATTATCTGTTACATAAACATAATTCAATTCAATTTTTAAATTAACACTCGGTTTACGAACGATAATTTTACGTGATTTTACGTCATAAGAAAACATAATTCAATTCAATTCATAAAAGTATGCAATTTTTCATCAATGTTATCACGTAAAATTATCGTCCGTAAACCGACTTTGCAAACAACCCGAGTGCCACGTGTTTTTTTACAAAGAAAGAGACTGATAGTCCAGCAGTGGACTCCTCAGTCTCTTGAGGCTGATAATGATGATGATTTACCTTCAAGAGCCATACGAAAATATTTGACAAGCGTCCTCTTACTTACAAGTTGTCACTCTTAAAATTAAATTTTAAATTCGATATTTTTTTAAACAAAAAATCTTTCTTTTACCTTCAACTCAGTTTTTATTAACTTTCACCAAGTTATAACGGAGAATGGACCCCTCGGCACGATTAAACTGAAAAATTGAGAATGATCAACAGTTGGTCATTTATCCCATCCTTGCCACTGCACTTTGATAAACGTACCTCGTGAAAAGTTTTTTTAATCTGGTAACTGCATACTCTAAAAGGAAGAAAAGAAAATGTAAATACAACATTTTTACTACAGTTACATTGCATGCGTTTATAACAGTCCATGGACTGATAACAAATGAAATCTACCGTTGAATATCTTTGCTACTTTGATACGACTTCTGAAAGTCCGTCCAATATGCAAATGTATACCGAGGTAATTTATCCGTTGATAAATTGGGCGTTTCAAAGCGTTTTGTTATTTATTAAGAGTATAAGTCGAGTTCTTGTTTAAAAATCGAATTAAAAAGCTTCTATCGAATTACGTTTGGAACAATGAAGTTAGAGGAAAACAATTATTTCCTTACCTTACGATATTTCAGGAAATCAAAGCATTTACCAAGGATATTAACATTTGTTTTCAAAAATACGTTCGTGGACCTCTTCCTTCGCAATGGAAGCTTTGTTGGTAAGTGAGGATGTTATCCAAGAATCTAATCTTAACTTATCAGATAATTCAAAACTCAATGATTCTTCATTCATCAGTTTTCACCTATAATTGCGTCGCCATCTGTAACTTCGAAAGAATGAACCAATCCTAAAACCCTAAAACACACATCCTCCAAATCCATAACGGATGAACGTCCTAGTTTACTAAATAAATCTCTTTAAATAGATAAATAATAATTAATAGCTTATGTAACAACCATTATACATAAATCATTGTCAAAACCCATTCGGAGCACAATTTTCCGGAATGTGCAGGTATACAATAATAACATATTCCAACATCTAAAAACAGATAAAAGTAATAATAAAAAGTAAAGGTTAGAGATAAGAGCTCAAGGAAATCGAAAACTTATTAAATTTCAAGGGAGTTAAAATAAAATAATTTTACCTGCAAATTAAAAAGTGGATATTTATCACTTTCGCGAAAAACACATTTGATAAGTATTATTCGAACTTGTAGACTTTAGAAATAAACAAAAATTCAACAAAGAACATTGAACATCGATGCAGTTCTAATTATTTAGTTAAGATAAAAATAACAAAAGAAGATATTTTTTCAAAATATAAAAATGACAACAAATGATGTAGCAGATATCAAAATTATTTGAGTTTTTAGCAGTTTCTAATTGTAAACACAATTTGTTTTTATATCTAACATTGATGAGGGAAATAAATTATTCTAACCTGATTTTGTAATGTAGCTTTCAATTCGGGTAGTTTTTTATTTGCTTAAAAATTTGATTGAATTTTGCAGCTTTTAATTACTAAATTAACCGATACATGCATTTATTATTTGAAAATATTTTAATATCTGTGGTTTGTATTGATCATGAATTTATTACCGTTGTTACAATATGTATATCGATAAAACGTTGAATTATATCAAATTTTAATTTTTTGATTTATGTATGAATAATTGAGAAAGGAAAATACCTAATATAATATTTTCTATATAATTGGTAAATAACAATACTTGAAATAAATAAATTGTAAATATTCACAGAAATAAAAATAATGACCGGTTTTGCCATCATAAAAACGCATTTTTTGTTTAAAAACTAAAATTACCAAGAAAAAGTTAGGTTATGTTAGATTACTATCACCAATGCGTTGCTGTGCAACAAACAGGATGGTCTGCTATTTTCAAAAAATGGAGACTTTTTTAACGTAAGTGCTACTGTACTAGTAACTTAATAGACCGATTTGATTTTCTAACGAGTGAAGGAGTTACCAATGATAGCTTTTAACTTAATACTAAGGTTGAAAGCCTGAGAAAATTTGTATTGTTGTGTAAGTTACAAAAAGTCATTCCGACATTTTATTTAACAAATATTTAACAGAAACGTCTAAAAGAATGTAAGCGTGTTCGATTTCAATACGAATTAAGTGATTTGGTATTGACATCATTTCTTAAATTATGCTTTTTCATTAACTTAAATGAGCTATAAATATTCTCCAGTCATCGGCAAATGTTGACACTTGTCATAAAATTGGATTATTTTCTATTTAATTTGGTTCATCGAGCGTAAAATGAAATTAATTAATTAGAATCGATCAAGTTCTAAAATTTGTCGTCTGCCGCATATTGGACCTATTACGATGCTTGAAGACTACAATTTTTACTAATTCCGTGCCGTACGTATTACAAAAAAGTGCGGTGGACTTTGTAATTTAAAAATTAATGATGAAAATAAAATGTTTATTAATTTTCACGCTACCATGGCAACTAGACAAATGCAACGATACGATAGGTAGCTTTCCGCATCACAGAGGGTGCAATGTTCCTTAGTTTTTTTATCGTTCTATCTCGTGGAGATGTTGGAGTTAAAAAAGTATATCCAACAACTGCATGATGACTTCTCGAATATGACTTTGTAATGTAAATATTAAAAGAGTGTTTTTTATTTTAGGTGACTATCGAGACTTAAAACTTCCGCCGTCAGCTTTTGAGCAAGTATCCGATTTATTACGTAATAGTCCTGAGTTCACAATATCAGCTTGGGTGCGCCAAGAAGATGGCAATACGGGTAGTTTAGTGAGTTTTACACATGGATATAATCGTTATTTAGAACTTCAATCTAGTGGTCGAAAAAATGAAATTCGGTTACATTATACGTCGCGAGTGGACAATAAAGTGTACGTAGAAACTTTTCATTATCGCTTAGCGGACGATTTGTGGCACCATGTAGCTATTTTTGTTAGTGGTTCGCAGGCGGAACTGCTGGTGGATTGTCATCCACTGTATAAAAGATTGCTAAGACCGGGTGCGCCGGATCGAAATTTTTCGTTACCGCAACAAATTTGGGTGGGCCAAAGGAACAAGCACTATCATTTTAAGGTAAAAACCTTTGAATTGACTTTGGACGATGTCCAAAAAGGTCTTTCCAGAGTCGTTACTAATGATGTAGAATTTCTTATTAGGGAGCCATGCAGGACGTGAGGTTAATAAGTGGTTCTCATGGATATCTGTCGCAGTGTCCGAGCTTGGATTCCACGTGTCCGACGTGTGGTCAGTTTTCGCTGTTGCAGAGCACCGTGCAGGAGCTGACAAGGCATCTTCAGGAGCTTTCCGAAAGGGTATATGGACTACCATGTAACGTCTCTTATGCGTCTGTACTCTGTTTTGATTGTATATAATTGTGTGGTTTGCAGTTAGTAGCAGCTGAAGGCCGTATCACTAAGGTAGAAGAATGCGACTGCCAGAAGTCTTGCCGCTTCAACGGCTCGGTTCACGCGGACGGTGCCACTTGGCAACGCGGATGTGATTTGTGCGCTTGCGTGGTTAGTAAATATTTGCACCAATTTTTACTCTTACAAAAATTCACTTATGCTTTTCATCAAAATTTTGCGTATCGTTCGTATCGCCTGATAAGAACAGGCAATCTAGACTTGCAGTTGCGTTCATTAATCCTATGTCTATGATAAATTTTGCATTTTCTCATCTATTTCTACAGCATGGAGAAGTTCAATGTCGCCCGGTGGAGTGCCCGGTTCCAGCTTGCAAGAATCCCGTTAATATTAGTGGCGAATGCTGTCAAAGTTGTCTTAGTAAGTTGCAATGTTTAGTAATTTTCTCTTTTCAATGCATAAAACCCACCCTACATGGATAGCATGAGTTCTTTTTTCTTTTATTGGGCTGTTTTTGTTGTTTAATGGCAAACCATATCAGAACACTGTTCAATTCCTTGTCTCTTTTTACAAATATTGTACGTATATTTAACATTAAACTAACTCTTCTTTGTGAACTGTTAACAGGACGTTGTCGCATGGATGGAGTTTTTTATGACCATGGAGAACTAGTGGTACGTCAGTGTGTTGAGTGTGAATGTCGAGACGGAAGTATGCAATGCAATAGGATAAATCCTGAAACTAAGTGTCCTAAGCTCTCATGTCCTCCAGAAGAACAATTTAGTGTACCTGATGAATGTTGCAAATTTTGTCCAGGTACGAATTCACACTTTTATTTTTTTGCCTGAGCTTTACTTTATGTCATTAACATATTAATATATCTGTTTGTCATCTCTACACTAACTTATAACTTAACTAACCTAGCTATGTTCCATTACTTTACACAGGAATTGATTACTGCGCTAAAGGGCATATTTGTCATGTTAATGCCTCATGTCATAATCTGCAAACTACTTACACTTGCCATTGCGACCAAGGCTTTCGTGGAGATGGACATGTTTGTTCTGGTATGCATCTTTCACTTTCTACTTACTCAAAATTTAACCAAGTACAGTAAAACCTCGATGTAACGGACTAATTGAAAGGGGGGGGGGTCGTTAAAGCCGACAGTTCGTTAAATAAAAATAGGTTTAAAATAAATCAAAAACTTTTTTTTAAATACACTGTTTTTAGATATAAATAAAAAGACAATTTCCTCTACTTATTGTCTTCGGACAATCGTGAAGTGACGTTGCTGTTTGATATCGACACTTTGAAAAAGAAATCAAGTTTTGTATGCACTTTTGAAATTTGCTGGTTTTATATAATCAGCTCTGGGATCCCAAAATTTGAACTTATTAACTAATGGAAAGAGGACACTTTTCTAAGCATATTAGAACAAAAATTTTGTCGGATTATAAATTAGTTTTCGAAAAAATCGAGTTTTAAAAATCAAAAATGTACATGTATTTTAGATATACGTTTTAACATGGATCTACAATAGGCCATTGTTGAGTTAGTCAAAAAAACAGACCCTCCGGGCTTGCTTTTTTGGTTAACACATTACAATTTTAAAAATATCCCTGTAGAATGACAGAACTTGCCGACGGTGAAACTTGAAGCCATAGAACTCGTCCGGGTGTCGACTGCAACTAAACAACATTAAGAGTATATCAAAGCACACGTACTGTCAACCTAAATAAGAGCGGAGACTCAACGTACGAGTTACCGTCACGCGACTCGTAGCATCGGTGTGTATCGCATTACATCTCCATGCGTTTAGCAACTTTAAAATGTCGTTATTTCGAAAACTAATGCATAATCCAAAAAAGAATTTTTGCTAATATGCTCAGAAAATTATCCTCTTTCCAATAATGAATAAGAAAAAGTTCAAATCTTGGGATGGAAATAGTGACAGTAATCTCAACTCTACAATAAGCATGTAAAATATTAACAGGGCATTTTTAAATTTAACCGTTATATCCAAAGTCGTTTAAATAGAGTGCCGTTATATCGAGGTTTTACTGTACTTAAAAATAAAAACTTCAAACGAACAATTTTGCAATTTTACTAATGCTTTGCTTTTTGTATTAATAATTACTGATCTTTTAAATGGGGAGAGGGGGAGGGGAACTACAGGAGTATTTTTGAAAATAAATGTTTTAAATTTTATTTCAAAAATATTTCTAAATCATTATCGGGTGTAAAAATTAATATATTTTATTAATCCGAAACAGATATTGATGAATGTCTGCAAGAAGGAGGACCGGAAGGTCATCACTGCAACTTAAACACCAAGTGCGTCAATACTGCTGGTTCTTATATGTGTGAGTGTTTACAAGGATATAGAAGAATAGACAAGTTTAATTGTGCCGAAATCGACGAGTGCAGTACAGGGGAACACGGTTGTGATATAAATGCAAATTGTGTGAATACTCAAGGAAGTTACCACTGTGTTTGTAAAATTGGTTACAATGGTAATGGCTACGCATGTGAACGTAAGAATTTTTTATTTTTCTAAAATTCCTCATAGTTGATCATTTTTATTTAGCAATATGTAATCAACGTTGTTTAAATGGCGGAGTGTGTAGGAGTCCCGAAAAGTGTGCGTGTCCAAATGGCTATACCGGATCCAGTTGCGAGCGCGATTTGGACGAGTGTGCGACGAATTCGCACAGATGCACGGACGCTTCAGTTTGCGTCAACATGATTGGATGGTACTACTGCGAATGTAAACCTGGTTATCGTAGTCCTGTTATTGACAATAATTTGGGAACATTGTGTCAAGGTAAAAGGCTCGGTTACCGAGATTATTAATTATTCATTGGGTCGCTTTTTAGATATTGACGAATGTGAACAACAAATGCATACTTGTCATCCATCAGCTCAATGTGTAAATACAAATGGAGGTTTTAGATGTGCTTGCCCCCCAGGCAGAAACAATAATTGTAGATTAAATTGCATGTTCGAAGGAAACGAAGTGAGCACAGGAAGCACGGTATCACCAGCCGGTCAGCCTTGCCGTAGATGCGAATGTGATTATGGAGTGATAACGTGTAGGGAACCCGCATGTAATTGCTCCATTCCTGGAAGCTCTCAGAATAAATGCTGTCCTCAATGTGATAGACAGTTAGCTTGTCAGCATCAAGAACTCTCGGATGTTATTCTAATGCACGGTGAACGCTGGTCCTACCAATGTCAAACTTGTGAATGTTTATATGGAGAAGTAGACTGTTGGGATATGAAATGTCCTCCTCTGGTTTGTGATAATCCAACACAAGCACCTGGTGATTGTTGTCCTCATTGTGATGATTTATGCTCATTCGGAAATACATCGATTTCCGGCAAGCCTTGTACTTTTGCGGGCAGATTATACGAATCGGGTGCTCAATTTGCCGATCCTAAAGATCCTTGTGTCGCCTGCAACTGCAAGGTAAGATTTTAAATTAAAACAATTGTGTTTGTATCTAACGTATTTGATCAGCGACCAGGTGTCCAGACATGTTAATTGCCTGTATTTGTGCATTAGCGCAAAAATATAGAACTAATCGCTAGAGCCTTCTATGTTGCTCCATTTCTAATTAACATTATTAACTCATTGTTGGTACCAAACAATTTAACTTTAACATTTGGAGTTTATCAGTTGCGCCGTGCTATCTCGGCGCAAGATGAACTTTTTATTATTTTTTTTTCAACTTCTGGTATCATGATCATATTTGGACCGAGGTAATCTGCTATGAAAACTCTTCATGGAAGAGATTGGGCTTAGATGCCACAAATATCAGGAAAAAAATTAAAACACCCAGAGGAAAAATGTAGTTCGTTCCCAAATCCTTAGATGGCATCGGACCAAGTTGACCATCCGCCTGTTGTCTCAGCAAATTTTGTAATGACGTTGCTACCTTCCCAATATGTATTAGATAAATTATCAGGAAGAGGAATATTGTTAAATTGTTTGGTACACTCTGATCAGAACAAACATTAGATTTAACGTGTATATTTTTGCAAATAATAACAGAAATAGTCAAATCATCTCATTCATATTAATACTACATAACATGGCATGGCTGGCCGCTGCGTAGAGCTAGGCAAGCTAAGCTAGGCAATACTAACAATTAACACTACGTTCCCTTCCAGGTGCCGTTCTGCGCCCAATTGGTGAGCAATGTCGCGTGTTGTGTGCATCGGTAATCACATCACTCTAACTACACTCTTTTTTAACTTATACACACCTCTAGTAGTGCCTGTTTTGCCTGACTCGAGTAGTTTAGATCTGGTCAAAGCACTCTATAGATGTGTATTGGCAAATTGCATGCTTTATTTAGTTTAGTTTGGAAAATTTTTAATTATCCTATTCAATTTGAAACGCAACTTTTTAGTAGTTGTAGGTTACGTGTGTGTTTTGTGGCATGTGCATTAAAATTTTGACAAACTAAATTTTTATTAAAATAGTATCTAGTAGTTATAATAAATTTATGAGCACAAAATCACAATAGTTATATAGGTAATTACAGGTACGGATAAACGGATTTGGACTTGACATTGATCGTTCCAATAAATTCCAGTTTTATCCGTATCCTCACTATAATAAGCGTTTTTGGTCGACTTTTGGCAAAGGAAGCTCTTTTACATGAAGTTATAGTCATTTGCAATTGTTGCACAACAAATTTCAGTTTTATTCAGTTTCTCAATTATTTCGTGTATTGTTTATTCAGGTTCGTTCTTTTTTTATCCTTGATAGTAGATATGGATCAGCTAAACTTTCGATCTACAGACAAGACAATCTACAGCGAAAAGTGGTTCGTGAAGTCATATAAATCAGGTGGCTTCGTTGTACAACTGCGAAAAAGGATGCCAAATGAAGTAATAAAACGAAGAAGACGCAAGTTTAAAAATATTACTAAAAGGCGTGAGGTGGAAATACGTATGAAAACTTGTGTTTACCTTACAATAAAATAATATAAGTCAAAATAGACCACTATCAAAAATAATGCTAAATGCATTAACTTATCAATTTGGCACTACCAGTACTCTAATATCCTGCGGCATCAATACGCTTACTGCAAAAGTAAGAGATATTACACATAAATATATCACCTGTGGTTAGCCAAATAAAATAGTTTTGTCGGTAATTTGTAGCACAGCCCAAAACTACTTCATCGTTAAATTAATTTCCCGAATTAAAAATATGCATCTTTACAAGATCTGACTGAACAAACGTCCTTAAAACTGCACTGAATGAATTTTAAAGATGGTTACTGTACGTCATCGTTGAAAATATTGGATAGTTTTGGTATAACAGAGCACCAAGCCATGTAATGAGAATATTTTTTATCGCTAATAAACTCATCACAACACCTGGAATAGATCTTTTCCAGTAATAAGTGTGATGAAACGCAGATGTAAAAACCAGCTCTGTTAATTTCGGAGGCACAGAGCGCGGATCTAAAAAAAAAGAATTTGTTTCCACTTCTCAAAATAAAAACACCGATAATTATGCAACGTAGTATAATGAGAATATTAATTGAATACAATCTACTACAGTCAAAAACGCTTTCGCAACAATTTCCAATATACAAAATATTCGGAACCAACAGTGTTTTCCAATGAAACCAAACACGGAAAGGAATTAGCAATGTTAAGATAGACTTACCCAAGCGCTCAGGTACGTTTACAAGGTTAATTATGGCATCGGTTACACCACCAAAACCCTCTGTGCTTCCAAATCTGAAGACAATGGTGCCGACGTATCGTTTCTTCTCACTGCTTTGGAAGAACCAGTAGCTTGCTGAACTGCACTGCTGAGAGATGATGAAATCGAAGCTCGAACAAGAATTGCTTCGTTCACTAATATCGAAGCACTTAACACTATCACGTAACACGGTAAGCCGTCGATGTTGACTCAAAGGAACAAGATAATCTAACACGACTTCAATCGTCGTTTTCCAGATGGTGGTTCATCAATAATTCTGATACCTATGTCGACGTTCACGTTGATGGCTAATTACTGTTACTTTACGCCTCAGGTTAAATATCCCAATACTGGACCCTTGCGTTATTCGTAATTATCAAGATTTCTACAATCTCGAAAGACTTCCAAACAGCACTAAAAATGCAACCGTCTTACTCGACGTTTCAAAATGAAGTCATGGAGCTATCGCCTCGTGAGACGTTAGTAAAGCAAGCGCGAGATGCACTTCAAACGAGCGTGAATAAAATCCCAGGGGTGTGCGGTGCGACCGACAATTTGAGGTCGCGGAAAACAATATGCAATAAATTGTTACAGCCAAGAATAACGCATTTAATTCATTTTATATTATATTCGTTGAGCGTTTTGTTCAAATTTTCTAGAGATTAAGAAGATAATTCGCCTTGAGTCACCTCATTCTGTGCGGCCTACAAAAGTATATAATCGAAACACAGAATCCATGTTTTTAAGACCGTGCTGTTGAAATTCAATTATCTCTCTCGGAATTCTTAGCTTTATGTATGGGTATACTGACTACTTTTTTTTTCAAAAGGGTTCTCTTGGCAGATACCTCGGTGGTTTGGCAATGTCTGCCTAGGCAAGATTGTCAGAATAAAGTTCTTACTCCGCTCGGGATTGAACCGACGATCACGCACATAGCCGTGACCGTCTTTCTAGACGGTTCATTTAGTCGACTGGAATTTACTGGTAGGTAAATTACACTTATCGTTGGCGGCTTTTAATTCCAAAGACAAGTTTGTAGAAAAAGTAACTGCATTTATTACAACAGAAACAATTTTTCCTACAAGCGTGTTACGTAAAATATTATGGCCAAAATATATGATTTTTCCAATTCTATAGGGAAAAAGCGTTGTATATTGCAATGAAATTTTGTAAAAAAAAATAAATATTTCCTTACTTGTTATTTTGCTCCGGACTAGCTTTTATACGGAGAAGGAAAGCTCGTCTCAGGAGTAAATTCAAAAATTGTTTTTACTGTTGCCTGTCTTTGGTCAATAATGGGAAGCAACATTTGGCTTAAAATAATTAGCTCCAATAAATTTTTAAAAAATGAGCCTTACCAGTACTCGGATATGATGTGTAACATCTGACATCTCATCTTGGTAGTAAACAACATTATTATTTGAAATAATTAATAATTATAAATTATTTAAAAATCGCAAAGTAGATAGAAGGGTATTACGTTACCAGTAACCGTAACCCCAATCTGTAACAGATAATACGAATTAAAACAATTTTATTAGATAAACCAAATGATGTCTATGTATTCTGATAAAATAATTTTGGCCCTCTTTGGTAAAATCAAATAGCGCGCGCTTTTCTGTCTTCCTGTTACACATTTCCGTCCCATTTCACGAAATTACCCTCATAAGCGAGCGGAAAGATGTTACACATCAAAAAATATTATAGTTGCTCGAGGTTCGAACTTACGATTTCAAATTTATAATTGTACTTATGTGATATCTACTAATTCACACGTTGATCTCTTTAAACCTAATTTTATCCACTAGTATCCAGTTAAAATATAATTTATAAATTTAAATGTATTCGCATATTATCGCAACCCAATTTTCAAAAAAATTGTAATGGCGATACAGTACTACAGATATCGCTAGGTCGCTCCTTCGACAAAATTTCCTCCAATTATTTATAAAAACCTTTTCCAATTCCAAAATCTGATCAAATCAAAAAAAAAATCATTCGTCCAAAACAAATCAATTTTAATCAGAAAAAAATCTTCCACTTACAAAATTTCAAACTTAGCTTTGTCAGATTCGACCAAATTACTTTCTAACAAAAATTACGCGCACAAAATAATCAAACTTTTACGGAGCCAAAATTTTATCAACCACTCCGGCGACCATTTCTGGCAAAAAAGCCCCACTTCAGCTCCCCTTTCCGCCAATCTCTACGTATCAAAATTACTTTCAAAAATAATATTAGCAAATTTTTCAAAATAACAGCAGGGGCGGTAAAATCATTTCGTAATACGACAATATATACGGTATATTGGTTCTGTGATTGCATCCAGATTTTCACAATGCTTCTGTTAGTTAAAAAATTAATTTTATAATAAATATTTTTGCTTTTCATTGCAACAGGTGTGCAATTGTCACACCTACCACATATGGAAGCGTCTAAGTGATTTACAGTATGGACCTGTAAATGTAAGATAAGTTATTTTTCTAAATTATTTGAACATAAACAAGAGTTTTGAGACTTTGATTCTGTATACATAATTAAGAAATTTTGGTATTTGAAAATATTACACCGTATCTTCAAATTGTAGATCCGTGACGGTCTGTGCAATAGTGTACGTAATAAATTCCTCTTTAAATGGAGGAAATAAATTACAATTACGTTCATGGACGAACATGAACGAACTTTTCAAAACGAAAGCGGAATCTTTGGGAAAATTGGAATAATTTAGAAAAAAAAACGGAGGGAGGTTTGAAAACAAAAAAACGATAAAAAGCGACCATACTCATGGAATGATCAAATGTGCTCGACAACATGTGGGATAAAAAAACTAAACTAAAGAAGAAATAAACTTCAACAAGCTATAACAATGATAAAACGCCTTATGAGCTATGAAATAAACGAAAATCATCCATCGACCACCTGTGCTTGTTTAGATGCTGAGAATAGGGTACCCAACGTACAATCAATCAGAAAATTAAAATTGAAAGAGAGAAGAGTTGAGGAGAGAGCAAGTGAAAATGAATCCCCAATAAAAATTTAAGAAGACAAGTAAGAAGACGAAATTACAGAGAACGAGCGAAGTGAGGAAGAAACTATTTCTAACAGGATATCAAACCGAACCGAAACAAAACCGAAACTCAGCATTAATTGAAAAACGCCTCGAGATTAATGAGAATCGAGAAAGATTTTTTAGCTCTTAAGAATTTTTTATCAAGAAAACGAAAGTATTACAAAAATATGCAGTTTGAGGTCTCCCAAGAACTTTTTTGCACCAAACGGATCACTTCTGTCTGTCTGTGTGTAGTCTGTCTGTTACGATGTCTCTGTATGTAACCAGAGGAATCACTTGTTTTTTGTATCACTTCCAAAATTGCTTTTTTTTCAATTCTTATTTTCAAAAGTTGAGCAAATGAAATAATGAATTTTTGACCAAGTAGTGAGTTGCGATCTTGCCAGTCTCCTGGCACGATCGCCAACGTCCAACTAAGTCCAAATTGGAATTTAAGTTAATTTGAAGTATTTATCTTCATGTGAAGGAGTTTAGCTATAAAAATAATTGCACAAAAAATAAATAAAATGCTATAACACAATTTTTCTTGGGATTTGACACGCTTTGCCAAAACTGGCGAAGAGAGTGGTGTCATAAAAAGTAGTAAATATAAAATTATTTGTGTTCGCAGGATGGAGTGCTTTGCTGCAGTTATAATTTCCATTGTGGTGATAATACATCAGCAGTGGGCTATGACGGATTGGTTGCCTCTCCGACACCCATGGCCAGATATACCTCTAGTGCTTATAGCGCTCAAACTCAGAGCAGTGATGTTACTAAACAATATAGTAGTGAAAGTCTACGAGTTAATAGTAGTGATCAGATTATTTATGTCAGTGACTCTGGGGGGAGTAACAAGACTGATAGGTCGGGGGGTTGAACTTTGCCGGTATGGAGCCGGTTTAACATTCCTAAACACTTTTGAGCCACCTGTGCAATAACGTAGAATCAGCACAATCGTTGCCTGTTTTCTTCTGCCTGTCGCGGCTGCTGCTTGCTAGGCCACATCTCAAGTGTCTTCCTAGTTATAATAGTAGCCAGGCTGTTCTGTTTGCAAATAAATGGCAGTTTTATGTCTTGTCAGCTTACAAAGTAAAGAGGAGTAGATTTTCACACTGACGTTTGTAAAATCACAATAATTGTCACTGTGAAGCATTAATAGCCTACTGCCGTAGTTTTTACACGTTTGCAATTGAAAAATTTATGTACCTCCTATATATAAATTGTATATGGTGTTTACAAAAATGATATTAGAGTGATATATCTGTAAATCTACAATAAAGCAATAGAAGAAACTTTTTAGGACAATTTTTCTGCAAATAAATGACAAAGAAACGTTAGTTTGAGATCTGCTTCTGTTAACACCTAAATATTTGTTATTGATAAAAAAAAGGGTTGAAAACATTTTTATACAAACTCTAAGTTGTTAACGCACACATTTGTGAAATTTTATAAATCAAATATTACCTACCTATTATGCAATCTCCAAAATATCATAAATGCATCTAGGAAAATTTTGCCTTACTCCGTAGTTAATAATATTTAAAATTTTATCATTTAAATATTATATCAATATTTGTACAAAAAGGAAACGAGAAAAATTTGTTGCGAGAATTTTTCATAATTTGGAATATTAAAAATTGTGAAAAATATATTTATAGCTTACAAAGTATGATGCTTTAAAAAGTTGTCAATTTTAAACAAAATAGTTAATTACTTAGTTTGTAGTTTTATGCTACTTTTCAAATTTAAATAAAAAGATTTATTGTATTTTCAATTGTTCATAGTTAGTCGCGCGTTAGAAGAAGACATAGAGTAGGTACACGTCGCGTCGAGCTAAGTTAGTGATTTGGTTATACAGGGTGTTAACAATAGGAACATCAAAGTAAATTATCATTACTGCTACACTTCCCTTTTAGTGATTCCGATTTAATAATTTACCTACCCGAAAATACCTATACGAACTTTTAAAAAAAAAGAAGCCAAGTTCCTTTAACTTTTTTTAGCAAACACTCTGTATGAGAAATATTAGATAGAGAACTATATTAGACATTTTACGACCAATTTATTAATAATTCCATTTATTAGAATTTTATAAAATTTTAATATTTCTATACGAGAGGGGTGGGTGTGTGCGAAAAAATTTTAACAATTGTCAGTTTTTTGTTATAGTTAATTATGATTTAAAAAATTTCATCGGTGTGTGAGTTAAATGCACTTTTATGAGCGTACGGTCAGATGGGTGTAAGAGTATGTAAAAAAAATCAATTATAAAAAATGCTACATACAATTCTAGTCAAATTAATAGCTTGCTATCAAGAAAAGTGTGGCAAGCTTTATGTATTTCTATTTACCAGTTAAATATATCTTTAAAAAATAATGGAAAGCATATCTAGCTAATTAAAAAAAATAATTATTGCAATATTGAAATTGTGATATCGTTGAATGAGACTAATAATTAATGTAATTTTCCATTAATTGTGTAAATTAGTTCCTGAGTCTTTTCTGCTGCAAATACTACTTTGCAGTTCCAAACAAAAATAAAAAATAGATTAACTGTTAAAAATGTACTTAGCACAAATGAATTAATAAAGAAATATAAATTAAGATAATAGGCTACCGCTGAACAACGAACTGTTTAGCTGATTCTTCTTTGAAATCTAATTAAAATTATTATTAGATAGGTACATTAAATGTTAATTTGTTTTATTATTATTATTATTATTATTTATTGCTCTTTTAATAGATGATGCAGAGTAAACCTACTTTTCAATAATATTTTTTTTACCAAAGAGGTCACTGTTGTATATAAAATGTCGCTAAAATATTGTTAATTAGTTAGTTATAACGTAATAGGAGAAAAAATTAATTGGTGAAAAAATTGAAATAAAGCACATAAATCCTACATACATACATACATACGATAATTACACATCAGTATTTCATTATATATTTCATACTAGTCAACTAACCGCTAGCTTATACCCTAGCTTTTTAATGACAAAGTATGTGCATTATTATGCAATTACTGAATTATTATTGATTAATTATTATTATTTGTACAACTCTGTATAAACTTTTATTTATTGACGTTTTATTATATTGTACAGAACATTGCCATAGTCCTTTGTTGTAAAAATGTGTGCCAATTATTATTACAAATAAATTATAATCAAAGTTTCTCGCATTTTATTATTCCAAATGTTTTCGTGTACATTAGATATTAGCTTTGCCTTAATCCTCGTTTATACAATGCAGCAAGGCGGGATCCAGCCGTCGAAAGACATCAACCCAATATAAAATATCTTGTAGATATCGACTTCGATTCTAATGGAAGCGAAGAGGACCCAAGCCCCAACAGTCAAGTAAAAACGGTAAAGATTAGATCCATATTGATACGGTTTCATTTGATTGAAATGAGAGAAAATAGTATTTTTAAAATTGAAAATTTTGTATTGAATGTAATTAGTTTAAAAATGGAATAAAGTATTATTATTATTATTATTAGAATTATTTATTCTATAATAATTTATTTTATAATAAAATAATAATTATAATAATAATAATTTTCACCAATTTTAGGGTATTACCAAAACAAAACACCTTTACCAAGAAAACTAGGGTGATATTTAGCTGTGTTAAAAAATAATAGTAGTATTAAAAGTAATTATGCCTTTTTACCCTCCCGTCAAAGATTAAGAGAGAAAATAGGTGTAGGACAGCGTATTTAAGGTAATTTTAATGAATTTTTTTTAATATATATAAAGCATAAATATATTTTATTGAGATTTTGAGGTTAATTTATACATACTATATTGAAGAATATTTACTGTAATTTTGAAACATTTTTCTTGAAAAATCCCGGAGATATTAGCTGTTGCACATTGTAGCCACCCAGATGGGCAGTTTGTGTACATCCTGGAGGTCACTATTTTTATCAGAAATTGATTTTTCAAAAAAATTAATGGATTAGAACTTTTTTAAAGATCATTCATTATTTTCAGAATTTCTATGAAAACGGTCACGGTAGAAGTGACACGATGGCGCTGTGCGTTCTCCACTTCAAATCCCGTTGTACCGTGATAAGAATTATTTTATTCATTTAACCTTAAACATTTCATTGAGACACGTAACATTGTTTGGTTCTATTTTGGTAAGTCATATTCAATTTAAGTAATTTTTTTAATTTCTTGGTTTCTCATGTTAAATACAAGTGATGATCAATAATAATTATTGTGAAATAGGGGCCTTTATATCGTATTACAAAGTTTTTATTTTATTTTTTTAAATTTTCATCATTTTTATAACGTAATTTTTTCAAAATTCATTTCTTGTTTATTCAAATATTCTTAGTCCAAACCTGTTAAATGTTAATTTGTTGTTTTTATTGTTTTTTTAAATATTATTTTTCTATGTAAGTATGTATGCTTTACTTAACAGTTAAAATTCATTATTTTAATATTTAGTTTAGTTTATTCATTTAAAATGAAATAGTTGCTTTATTTCTGTAACAAAACTATTTTGGAGACATTTGGGAAACACTGTACTAGTTAATATCCCTAGCGCGATACGGTGCCACGTTGTACAAGTCCCTGCTTTTTCAAATTTTAAAATGTCATTATTTCGAGAACTAATAGATATTCCTTCGAAATTTTTGTTTTAATATACTCAGAAAATTGTCCTCTTTCCAATAGTACATAGAAAAAAATTCAAATCGTGGGATGGATTAACTGACAGTAACCCAAATATCGATATATAAAAATAGATACTGATAATTTATCAATATTAAATAAATAAAATTATTATTAACAATAGGTTTTTGGCAAATAAAAGGAACTACAAGTTACCAAATTATATAGTACTGTTTTCTGAAATATGTCACGTCCAAATATAACAAAAAATAACACGCCCAAAAGAGTTGTACCGTTTCTTTTAATCACAGTGACTCCAGTTTTACTCTGCATGTGTCAACCAACAAGCAAGATTATATTAATATACCTTAATATTAATTAACAATAGAAAATATTTGAATTTTGAAAAATTATTGATATCATATTATTAAAAGAATTTTTTACGACCTTAAATGTTATTGGTGGCTGTCCATCGATTTATTCTATAAATAGTTTTGATGATATTACACTTCGGAGACACTAAACTTGGTAGTCGCACTTAAACAAAATTTTTTTCCTAAAATATGATCACTGAATATATTTTATTTAGCACTGCCATGTTTGAAGTAGTAGGGCTCTTGGCTGTCGTAAAATCTTGCATGTGTTGGATTCGAACCTCACAGTTTATTTTTATTTGCCAAGCACGCATTTCGTACTTTGCACTTGTGCACCTGGATAAGTTCTTTAAAATACATCATGGATTAGGTTATCATTTCCATCCCATCTTTTCCTTGGTTGGCCTACATCTTGACATGTTGATGGTTAAGTATAATACAGCTTATTTTGTTCTAAAGATGATTATTCCCAAAATGACAATGTTTGAGATGTGAGGAATCCTGATTTTGCATTTACAAATTTTAAAAAGTGAAAAATTAGGGAGTCCACTGTAAAATATAATTTTAACAAAATTATTTCATTTAAAAATTTTTAATGTAATATGAACAAACATCTGTTCCAAGTAATTCCAAATATCAAATTATAAAATAACAAAGAAACGAGAAGTGGGTCTAGATATCTGAACAAAAATTATATATTTTACTTGTACAATCAATCCATTAACATAGTAATAAACAATTAAAATGCTAATACAACTATTAATATTAATAAACAATTTAATAGTATCAAAATGGCTAAAATCTATTTCACATTATTTAATTTATAGTAAAGAGTTAGATCTGAAGATAGTTTCCAAATGAAATGCTTCACAGTTCGTAAATCCATGGATGGGTCAAGTACCTAAATAGTTAATATTAAAAACTAATTATGAGAAAATTAATTTAAACAAACCTGATCGTTACACATCAGTTCAATTTGATCAGCAGTCATGCCATTTGTAGGTGTATTCCCTTCTACATCGCCACTGCCACCACCCGGTGAACCTGCACTCCCTTCACCTAATAATTTGTCCAGAATATGCTCGGCCACTTTACGACACTGAATAAAGTCATTTGCTACTAATCTATCAGGCTGCGTAAAAAAAGGTTATTTATAATAGAAACAAAGATATTAAAAAAATAAAATTACCTTTTTCAAACGATCCTGCTTAAGTAAATGCGACGGTACACTTGGATGAGGTTGTAAATAAAATTGAATTTTAATAAATTTTCCAGTACAATTTTCTTCTACGTTAGAGGTCACCCAACTTGGAACTGTATCGTTTAACAAAGCAGTTTCTGTGTCACCTCCAGTGTCTCCAACCAGAACACGATACAGTGTTCGACCACCAACTTCACTGTAAATAAATCAAAAAAAATATTTTATAATAATTATTATACAAAGCTGCTTATACCTAAAAATAAGGGGAGTATGAGTAGGAACACTAAAGTATAATTTATTTTCGGGGTCAGTTTCAACCCCTCGCCAGTGTTCTAAAAGAGCTTGTAATAAAAGTTTTCCATAGTTAACTTTTCTATCGGGCTCTACAGTATCTTTTATGCCAGCATCACGTGCAGATACCCACGCCGAAAAACAATCAACTTCGTCTTGACCCAAATGAACCGTAAGCATCTGAAAGTTTAACCAAATTAGGAAAAATATTTAATAGTGCAGTGAACATTTTAACTTACTCCGGTTTTAAGATCAACGTTAAACCAGTTGGGGACATAAATCATTTTATACCTATTTTTAATTTCATGTTGATAGTCAACTTGTCCAAGATCTTCCACCTTTCTAGCCTGGGGAAGATTACATAACATTAAAAAAAATATAAAGATATATTATTAAAAAAGTTACTCTCAAAACGTCAAAAACAGCAACATTATTGTCGGTGTCCTTCGTAATAATGTGCCTTTTGTCATTTAAAATGGATGCTTGTTTAATTGCGGAACCACCAGGTATAAGTGAAATTGGATTTGTTGGAAGCTTGGCTTCTTCTTTGAAGTGTTTCTCTGTGGGTAATTTCCAACAACGAATATTTGAATCGGAAGTTGAGATCTAAAGATTAATAGCTTCAGTATTTGATAAAACTTGATTATAAAAATACACTTACCCACACTGCCTGATGATCGGCTGTAAAACACATTTTTAACACCGGTGCATCTTCTACGCACACTACAATACTGTTTTGAGGATTTTTTAATTCAGTCATCATAACCTAAAACAATCAAAGATGAATTGAAATAATAATGAAACTAAAATACGAAGTACTTTTTTATCACGGCCACCTGATATCACATATTGAAAAGTTTCTGTTGCTAGTAAAGCCCATACAGAATCGGAATGAACACGAATTGTTTGAATGCACCTAAGAAAAACGGTATAATTAAATAAATTAGCTTTGTTAGTCAACATTTTACCTTTGAGCACCCAAACTCCATACTTTTATAGAACCATCACTACTACCAGAAATGCAATGTGTGCCATCCCTCGAAACCACTAGTGCCTTAACATTATCGGTGTGACCTGCAGTTAAAATGTCGGTATGCAGATCTTACAAAATTAATAATTAAAACTTACCCTTTAGTTTAAATAATTTGGCGCACGTTTTAGGATCCCAAAACCTTAAGGCTTTTTCGGTAGAACCACTGACTATAACACTACCAGACGGATTCATAGCTAAACTGTATATTGATTCTTTGTTACCAATTAAGCTCGACGCTACATAAAAATGTTTGTGTAAAATTTTAGAAAATGAAATAGCATCATTCTTGTAACTTACTTGTCACTGTATTATTACTTGCTGTTAAAGCAGTTAGTGTATTGACATCCCATAGATATATCGATTTATCTAACCCAGCAGAAGCAACCTGCTCTCTATCTTTGGCATAAGCTAAAGCTTTTACATAATCTTTGTGGGTACGTAACGTAGACATGCAAAAGCCCTTATGTGCATTCCACACTTTTACGGTTGTATCCGAACTCGCAGATATTACTAGAGGCCAAAAGATTAAAATAAATTCTAATAAATTAAATCAACTTACAATTCCGTCCTCCACAACATAAGACAATGTCGTTAACCCAATCGGTATGATGTTCCATACTTTGCAAATATCTTTCATGTTCGTAAACTCTTACTATACTGTCCCTCCCAGCAGAAAAGAGCCGATCTAAAGATGGATCAAACTGAAGTGCATTAACACCAGAACGATGTTTCTTTTCTTCCGCTTCCGATATAACCATGGACACCTTGAAAATAAAAGATAGTTTTAAATAAAAAACTGAGAAATTATTGTATAAATGTGAGTACCTGCACTTTTTTACGGTTAGTTTGACCGCCGGCTTTAAGATTTGCCATATTTACGCTATAATAGTTGGCCAAGTTATTAAATCATTATTTAGCTTTAAGTATTTTGTTTTAATTAAGCAACTTAATTGTAAAAACTTCTGAACCGAATTCAAGTTTATCATCTGTCACTTCATGTAAACACCGTCAAACCGTCAAACGTCTAAAATGCGCCAGATTTAAAAATTATCCCACGGAGTTGATTTTGTAGCAAATCGGGACCCGCACAAAATTTTCAAATGAAATTTAATAGTATACGGTCAGTTAACGAGAATTTTATGGTTAAAATAGATTGGAATAAATTTTATTATCTCTTTAGTTGAATCTCAAACATTTATACAAATTTTGCACGGTCTAGAATTTTCTCGAGATCTAACAAATCAAAAATGAAAAATATGCAACTTGGAGATGCTGTGGATTTAATTGCAAATATTGGACAATAAAAATATATTATAAAAAATCAAAATAAAAAAGTAAAAAATAAATCTTTTTCTCTAACACAGACACGCACGAACGGATTAACGAGATTATGTATTGTGGTGTTTCAAAAGGATTCGCACCCACCCTGTACATTTTTAAGAAAATTTGTTTTAAATAGTTGTAATTATGTAGGATTGTGAAATTGAAGAGGTGAGGGCGAATCGACGGAGATACAAGGCTTTTTAGCCAAATACGCCGACCGAGGTGGTCGTTGATTTTAGCTCTTAGTAACATTTTGAGATTTTGTAATAATTTTTGAATTTGTGAGTATTGATTTGAAATTAAGTTAAATAAAGTGAATTTTGTGCGAACGCATTATTGCGTATTTTTTGAAGTTGTTTTTGGATATTTTTTTTTATGAGTTGCTACCGAGCGAAGATTGTGAATTGATTTGGTTGATTATTTTCAAAAAAGAGGATTTGAAGTTATAAATTCGATTTGTGTTGAAAATTAAAAAAATTAAAATTGCATTTAAAGGAACAAATGGTTCAAAAGTGAAAAATGAACAATGGTTCATTTATGAAAGTTGAAAGTTTGTTTAACATTTATTTTAATTTGGATTTAAGTTATTATTTGTTTTTGAAGAAGCATTTACTATTTATTTTTTTGATTGGAAATTTTACTTTTGTTTTGAGAAAGTATTAGAATCCACCCTGAGATACGACCGTTTCTACTCCCGCCTTCAAGAGCAAGCTTGGAGCACTTATAGTGCATGTGAAAAATCAACCCGTTTTGAAAAGATCACTGCAGTATGTAATGTTGATTACTTTTTTTTCAGTGCGGCGGAAGAGGAAGAATCTTCAGAAAGACACCAACAGCCCGTACTGCTGGTAGTGTGAGGTTTGCCATTTTAGCAATGCCCCATGGCATTGGTTTCTTCTTTGAAGTTTCGCCCTTTCGGGAATTTTACCCTTGCGGAAGCTGAACTCGTTAGAACTCAACCCCTCCCCTGTTTTTAATCTCCTCCAGGAGTCTTCCGTACAGTTTCACTATGTTGTCAATCAGACATATGGGCCTGTAGGAGTTTATCAGTTCTAGAGGTTTGTCGCCCTTCCTACTAGTTTCGCTGTCTTCCACGCTTGGGGAAAAGAACCTTTTTTTTATTTTGTATTATTACCCCCAAGATAGCTTCGGGCTTCGGGGACTTTGATGACTTTGAACGGAATTCCGTCTGGACCTGGAGCTTTACCCGTCGACATATTCTTGGCAGCCTTCTGCAGTTCCGCGATGGTGAATTCAGGCACTACTCCAGTATGATTTTGATTCTGATTTCTATAAAACCCAAGATAGATGGATGGTTGGGCTATTTTCCCAGTCACGATCAGAAATCCCTTGCTCCTTATGTCTTTATTTAGCTGCCTTGCTCTTTTGTATAGCGAAAGACAACTCTTTCCTTTTCTCTGGCTGTCTTGTACGTCTGTGCAGTCTGGCAATATCGCTGTTCCATCAATTAACTCTCCTGGTATTTATAGAGGTTCTCCGGGGCATCGACTCATCGCAGATTTCCCTCAATGCAGCGGACAGGACTTCGAGCGATTTGATGCTAGTCGGAATCATCTTGTCTTTGTCTGGGTCAAAATTCTTCTCGTTCCAGGTTGCGGTTGTTGTTGTGGGACTTGAAGACTCGGAGGCTCAACATCGAACCGAATGTAACCGTGATCGCTGACTGTCTCTTTCTCCATAACCGTCCAGTCGTAGATGTTTTGCTGGAGGTCAGGGGAGGCAAAGGTCATGTCCACCACCGACTCCGATCTCCCTCCCCTTCTAAATGTCGGAAAGTCGCCTAAAGACGCCATGGTTTCTGACAACATGTGATCTCTTCTGTCAGAGTGTTCCTTTCCCCATTCTTCGCATTGCAGTCCCCTCCAATGACTAACTGGGACCTCCTTGTAACATCATCTAGCTCTTGTTGGAACTGTTGGATAGTGATGTTGGGGAAGAGGTAACAACTGTATTAAGCGATCCCTTCTCTCTCCATCCAAACATAGCAGCTACCTTTCCCGGAGTCCCCCACTGTGCGCCAGTTCGCAACCCAGATTGCCGCCTCCTCTTTGTCATTTGTGAGCCACTTCTCGGCCGCTATTCGGGTCCTGTTCAGCTTGCTTGCCAATACTACGAAGATCTTCCTCTTTTCTACGGTCTGACTGCGGAAGTTTATTTGTAAATCCCCACTTTCTTGCCGCACTATCGGCGTAATTGTCCAGGCTCTCCGCATTCGTAGTAGCACCTTCGGGGGTTAACGTTACGACGATTTGGCCTCCTCTTGTTGCCGGATAGTATGAGCTTGCATATCATTCAAAAGGGCCGCTCTTGCTTACACGTTGCGGCAAAGTGTCCATGTTCCCCGCATTTCAGGCACCTTTTCGTCCTGTTCTCGCTAGGACACTTACTCTGCGAGTGACCCGACAGTCATCACTACGGAATTTCTCAAATAGCCAGCTCTTCAGTTATTTGGTAGGATTACTTGTTTGTGATTATATTAAAGAATTAATACTCACACACTCAGAAAAAATAGTGATTATTTAATTTTTTATTACCAATATAAAAATTACAAACAATGATCCCGATATTATAATTTATTAATATTTTGCAGTATTGAATTGCAATGTCAGACAATATTTTTTCGAAAACGTCCAGATCTGTATATTGTAAAATAGTTAAAATAGGCGAAATTCGTTAATCGTGCAAGCGGTCGGTAGCAGAAATTTCGTTAATCCATTCACGTGCGTCAGTGGTAGATAGATTATAATGGATAACATCCCAAGTTGAGAGTGCAGAAATCAAATTAAAGGTGCATAATATAAATTTTGAATAATAAGATTTATGTAGGTACACTATTAAAAATCAATCTTTTTTATTGTAGTTCAGATACAAATACAAATAATATAAAATAAAATTGAAAAGTTTTGTGAAAAAATCAATCTTTCCTTACGAAAATTTATATGAAAAATTTTGACTACATTTTCATGTAGTTTTTGCTCGGCCCCTTATTTAAGTGAAAATTTTGATTATTATTTATATCACCGAATTAATAATAAAGACCCGAAACGTCGACCAATTTATTTTATTTTAATGACCCCTATTTCTTATCCAATTTATAATGGAAGGTTTAGGTTTACATTGCAAGGTTTACATTGCAAGAACTTCTAAATTACGAAAAACAGTTGACTTTTTTTGTTGAATTATCGTTTCCTTGATGACCAAGAACTTGCTACAATAGTATATTAAACAACAAGTTTAGAAAAGTTAAGTTTTACTAAACGAATATAGCTTTTAAGTATGAGCGAGCACAGCGAGCGAGTAACTTAAAAGCTATATGAGTTTAGTAAAACTACTTTTCTTACGAGGTTTGTTTATACAATTTTTTCGTATTTTGTGAAAATCTAATCTAAAATATGAATTTAGACGTTTATGAGTAAATTTTTTTTGCGCGCGATCGGTCTAAATTTTTTCGTATGCCTTCCTACCGATAATTCAGGGGGGGTGAGTACCATACGAGGGGGGCAAATTTTTTACTCAGTTTTTCGATATCTAGCGCCGTTCTTGAGTTATTGCTAATTCAAAAAGTTTCTAAATAGATATTTGTGTAAAATTTTCGTAATCTAGTAACCAGACACGGCTTTATTTATTTACATAACAACAGTTAATTTTTATTTTTTGATTCGAATTTTGTGTAAGTTACATAATATTAATTATAAAAGTGAGATTGTTAAGTTTTCTAGTTTGAATAATAACTTTGTACTTTTAATATACATAAATGTATAACAATGATTCCAATATTTAAATAAACAATCTTCTATCCAATAGTTTTTTTATTGACAGTGACATTACTATGTAGTAAAGTGACATATCTATGTGCTAAAGTGCCACTTTATTAAATGATTTTGAATTTAATAAAACAGCACATTATTAGTCAAAATGCGAAAAAATTAATTTAAATTTATAATTTAAATAAATTAATTAATGTATTTTTTTACTTTTCTTGTAAACCCCGTATCTCTTAAACGAAACGTCTTAAAAAACAACTAATGGCCCAAACCGGATAGGGAATTTAACGGGCTACAATTTTGTTCAAATAAATTTTTTTGAGAAACTAACCGTTTTCACAGAAATTCTGAAAATAATGACCTATGACCTAATTTTACCTACACCTTGTTTATTATTTTCAAAATTTCTGTGAAAACGGTTAAACTTTTAAAAAAATTTATTTAACTAAAGTTGTACCTCGTTAAATTTCCAATCCGGTTTGGGCCATCAGTATTTTTTCTAAGCCGTTTTGTTTAAGTCATTCGGGGTTCAGAAGAAAGATAAAAAAATAAAATCTTAATTTTTTCCCTTAATTTAATTGATAACTCGAAATCCGTTGATTCTAGACAATAAGAGGTTATAACCTAATTTGTGGATAAGTAAATGATCTTTAAAAAAGTTTTACTTCGTTAAGCTTAAAAATCAATAATATCGGAGTTATGACCGTTTGAAATCAGAAATTCAAAAAATTCCTTTAAGGAGAGGGTTTAAACTTGGACAAAAATTTTATTTGAAAATTTGTCTTAGAAAAGTGTCTTTTATCACCACCTCATAGGTTCTCCACGATCCCGGCGACACTCTGTATATATCTAAAAAAAATCCTAATAAATAATAGAGTTGTCAGTATACGATGGTAAAATATCGGGTCCTCATAAAATATTTACGGAACCCTTTTTGAAATTTTTTGATATTTTTTCTTCTATTGGTATTGTCGTAATTAAATTTTTTCCGATGTAACATTTTGATATTTACCTAAAAAAAACAGTTGAAAAATGTCAAGTTAAAGATTTTTGTAATAATAAGTATTTATTCTTTTAGTATATTATGACCAAAAGATTTTGCTTTTTTTCAAATCCGAAGAGAAACGCAGATCTGGCAAAATTTTTAGACAAAGATTTGCCTATATTTTGGGTAATAGGTCCGCCGGGCTGTGGAAAAACGACTTTGGCTGAAATGTTGGCAAAATCGAGTAAATTTCGTTTGCTGAAAATAGACGACCTACTAATAGAAGAGGTTTTGAAAGGAACTTCAAATAGTACAATCATATCCGAATGTCTGTCAAAAAATCACAAAGTGCCAAATAAAGTTTATTTGAACGTAATTAAAGAATCTTTGAAAAATACCTGCCAAAGTGCTACCGGCTTCATTATAGAAGGTTTTCCGTTACGTTTAAAGCAAGCTAGGCGTTTTGAAAAAGAAATTTGTCAAGTAAATTTGATAATCTACGTCAATTTGGTTTTGGATGCTTTGCTTGCTAGAAAAGTGATACGATTTGGGCCTTTTGATCCCAATATCGAAAGAATAAATTATATTAAATATACCAAACGATTAAAGAAGGTAATTAAAAAGTATGACCAAAAAATTATTAAAGTGCAAGCCAATTATCCACCCGAAGACACCTGTACGCGGCTGGTAGAGAACCTGGAAGATTTTTGGGGTTATAAATTTTTGCGTTTGTATGTTAAAAACTAATAAATTCCATCTTATTTTATTTGTATTTTAAGTATAATCAACTATTAAATATGTAAATTGTTGATGGGATGCGAAGTTTGCATTATTTGAAATTGATTTATCTTTGTTGATACTCAACGTTCCCATGCTGGCTCCCATGGCAACGGAAACCAAACTTTTCTGTCAAATCAGTCAAGTGAAAACTCTATAGTGGTTATTACCATGAGTGACCTAAAGACATCATTTTTTATACCATTATCGGGTAAAATTTATTATTTTTTTTAGCAATGGAACAAATTTATAGTTTCCAATTTTTAGAATTTCATTTGGGAACGACGATAGAAAAAGATAATTTGGATAACCACGTAATAGGAAGTAAAATTTTAGAAGATTTCTTAATTAAAGAAAATGTGCTCACTTTATACGCAACCGTGGTTAACGACAATAACGAAAAGCAATTCAAATTTTATACAGATGTAAGAACAGTAAAAAAAACTACCAACATTTTATCATTTTTTCCCAACAGGTTTCGATAATCAATGATCGAGTAGTTGTGTTCTATAAAACAAGGCCATGCATAATAACTGAAAAAACTTTAAATTTGATTCAAATTTCGTCCCTAAGTGGATCCCCGTCTGCAGCTTTGTATCATTCACTGCAAAATGTTTTTGCTCCATTATTAACAAAGGTACGAATTTGTTGAAAAAAAAAACATCCAGTTTCTTCAAATTAATTTTTTTGCAGCAAGATAAGAAAAATTTAAATAATAATGTTCAAAAACAGTTGGCTAACCTGCAAGCAGGTTTACGTAGCGCAGTTTTTGCATCCGATGTTCTGGTGGATCCGCTGAAAGCCGACGAAACTTTAACCGGTAAGCTGGCTAAATCTCAATTTTCTAAAACAGGAACTATTGAGCATTGGATTTTAGTTATTGTTTCATTGGATCACGAAGTGGACTATTGGACCGCCATTAGTAAGTCATCAAAAAGCAAAGATCAGCGTATTGGAATAGCGTTTAGAGATATCCTAAAACCTCTCGCACGAGATTTTAGGTACTAACTTCATCCCCCCCCCCCCCGAACAGTTCTAGGTAACTTGAATAACTGTTTTAGCGTTTTGGATGCTTTGCCCTTGACAGATGTTGAGGACTTATTAGAAAATGCTCACAATATTTTGGACGACCTTTGGCGACACGAACCTCCGTATCCGAGAATCAGAACTCAACATTTAATGGATTTAGTGGGTTTGTGTTTCAAATATTCTCTTGACAAATTTAAAAACGTTTTTTCCAGCAACCGATATCATAAAATGCGTGGCAAAAAATTTAACAGGAATTGACATTTGGTCAAAAGACTTCAATATTGTCTCCGAACTTCTGCAACAATGCATTTCGATTTTAAAACATTGGGAATCGTCTTGCAATCAATTGACAAAAATATTTTGGCCCAATTATTCCTTGCATACTTGGACGGGTGATCCGTATGTTCCCCAAAATTTGTTTGAATTCATGCAAAGATTGGAAGAGGTGAGCGATACGCATTATAGTTAACTCGGAAAAACTTTTTTATTATTTGAGTAACCTCTTAGATTTTGAACGTTAGGATAATACATCGGCAGATTATTCGTCTTCTCACGGCATCCGAAGAAGAAGATTTGAATACGGGAGATATGTTCAAGCCCTTTGAAGGTTAGTTTGGTTTTTGAAAATTAAATGCTTTAGGGCAATTTTTTAATAACCTAGTTTCAGAATTAAATATTTTGGAATCAGATTCTTACACGGAATCAACATGGAAAACGTCGGTTAAAAAATTTGAATATCTTCTTCAACCTGCAGAAGAAAGAGTTGCAGTTAAACTAAAGAATCAACTTTCTAATATTACCAATACCAGACAAGTTGGTCTTATCGTCACATGATTTTTCTTTATTAATAAAAATAATCTTTTAGTTGCTCTATGAGTTTAGCCGATATTCCGAGTTAATCAGCAGGCAAGTTGTTAAGCATGCGTTGCAAACCCAAAGGCAATATTTGTTATCCTTGCTGAACGATTACACCAAACAACTGTCAAATCAGCTTCTTGGAGAGACTCAAGCGTTGTCTACAAAATACGATACTCCTCAAATTGTCAACGAAATTACTGCTATAAGGCAACTCGAATCTAAAGTTGTCGATGTTCAAAAAATTGTTGAAAAACTTTTGGACGACTTGCAAGGAAGTGAGGAATTAAAAAACACAATCGTCGAGCTGTTAAAAAGTGTGAAACAACAGCACACGGAGCTTTTTGAATCATGGACCAGTGAAATTACGGCCAAAATTAAAGATAACTCTCTAAGGCAAGTATGGCATACTCATTTGGCACTTAGCAGGATTCTCTTATGGTAGTCGTAGAATTTGTACATTAGCTTGGTGTGAGAGAATTTTCCTTAGCAGTTTCAGTTTTTTGGTTCTTCTTATCATTTTGGCAGCAATAATTCTGACGGAGAAAGAAGACTATTTCAGCATTTTGTATTTCTGGCTTTTATTCCAAAAGGTAACTGTAATTTTCTGTTGTATGATTTCAGTTTAAAGGAAACAGATCCAGTAGTGCAATTCTCGGCCAATAAAATGATGCGTGTTAATTATTCTTCTCAATTGGTTACGCTTATTCGAGAGGTGCGGCAATTAGCAATTCTGGGTTACCGTATTCCCAATAATATCGAAGAAATCAGTAATCATGCAAAGAAGTTTATGAAGCATGCCAAAATATTGGAACAGGTTTTGTACATCAATTACAGCTTGGCGGTTTTGTTTCTCATCACATAATTTTGCAGATAACTAATTTTCACAACACAATTGGCGATCGAATGATTCCTTCCCAAAAAGCCATGATGCTTGCCAGTGCATTGGAACTATCAAAATTAGTCCAAGAACAAGAAGTGGTATCGTGGGGCAATGTCGAATCCGTGGAAAAATATGTCGACAACTTAAAATTAGCTGTCGAAAAACTTTCAAAAGAAAACAATCTGCTCACTTCTTACCATTTACAAATTCTAGAAAAGGTTCTTCAATTTTGTTTTTTTTTTTCATTTTCTCTTCATTTACAAACTTTCAAATTTTAGGTTAAATCATTGGAAGATGTCGATTTAATAAAATATTTTCAAAAATGGAAGGAAACGACCAAAGCAATGCGAGATACGATTTTGCAAGTGGAGCAAAAAGGTTTCAAAAGCATGCAATCGTGGAAAACAGACATAGATAACCAATTATGTAATGTGCTCGAAATACAATATTTAAAAAGTTTAAATACTCTGCATTTGTACCTTCCCGAAATTCACGCCGATTTGGTTTATCGCGATGCCGAGTTACAGTTTTTACCAAATAAGACTGCCCTAAAAGAAAAGTACCAACAACAATTGAAGAGATTTTTGGACATTCCCAAATCTTTCCGAGGAGTCAATTCCGAAAATTCTATGTTTTCTAAAATTATTGAAAGGTAATAAACAAAACAATAAATTGATTTTCTTCTAAGCACAGTTTTATGTAAAAAAATAGAAACCAGGAAGATCTACAAAAGGTGAATACACACGCCGATGATTTATTGGAACAACTGGATGGGGTAGTAAAACATTGGCAGTCTTGGTTAACATTGGGAACTTTGGATACCACACAACTAACTTCGTGGGAACACTGGGATCTTCAATTTAGAGCTTCCAAAACCTTTGGTCAAGAAATTGCTAAACTACCAAGGTTTTTACATTTGTTCTCGTTTTAGCCCAAACGTAATCCATTCCATTTACAGTACCGAAGAACGAATTGGATGTTTCATAATTGGTTTGTCTTGGTTAAGATCCGATTTGGAATCTCACAACAGAAGTTATTGGTCTCAGCTGACACTGTCACTCAAAGATTCGATCGCGCAAGATGTGTTTAAATTGCAGCAGTACGTGGATACATCGACTGCAACTCTCAACAAGCAACCACTTAGTCTTGATCAAATTGGACAAGCCGACGTTTCCCACGCAAATGTGCTGAGTCAAAAAGCAGAGGTTTGATTTCCACGTTGTAATGCGTATTTCTCAACAGAATATTTTTAGATGGAAAATCTACACAAGGAAATGATACGTAAATCCCAAATGCTCTCTAGTTGGACTCGCGAACGCGTGGATTCGGTAAATCGTTTACAAGCCGCATGGGAACGGTTACAAAGCCTGTTGGATAACTACGAACACATTATAGCCCGACAATTGGAGACAATGAAGTCATCTTTGAGTGTTACCAGTGAAAACTTACTAAGCGACATGGAACGCTTTGCCGCAAAGTGGGAACAGGTGAAGCCGAGACCACATTCGGGCCAAATAACAGGAGAGTCTTTGACGGAACTGCAACAACATTTAGAGAACATAAAAGAAAAACGGATTCAACTGGACGAGTTGGTAGCACGAAAGGATAAGTTGCTGTAAGTGATTGTCACTTGGTTTTGATTTGTTCACAAGATAATTCTTTTAAGGCAAGACTATGGTCAATTTAATATGAGTGCTCCCGAGTTCACCATTTTTGATAAAATTGAAAATGATGTTGACCAAGAAGAAAAAATGTGGACCTTGTTCGAGGAATTTTCTCAAGGTATTGCCAAATTAATATTAATTTAAGTTTAATTAAAAATTCTTCTTGAACAGAATTGGAACTACTGAGTAACGAAGAATGGATTGTTTTCCGTAAGAAAAGTTACAGATTAGAAGAATTTCTAACGAGTTGGCAGGCAAAGCTGGAACAAAATCCGTCCTCGGAAATGTCGACCAGAATTTTACGAGAAATTCAGCAGTATCAAGTAAGAACATCGACGACGGATGAAGTATTTCTAAATTAATTAAGAAAATTGTTTAGGCCACGATACCATCTTTGAAGTACATTCGGGGAGATGATTTTACCGACAAACATTGGATGGAAGCCTTATCCCTACTTGGAATTACTACGAAACCAGTCGACTTACTGTGTTTGGGCGATTTTCTTGCTGTATCCGAATCGTTGGCTAATTATTCCAGTGAACTGCAGGTTAATAGTTTTGGGACATCTTAATTTATTGCTTATTCTATAACAATGATTTTTAGGCCATATGTAAAAGGGCAGCAAGCGAAATTGTTGTCAGGCAAGCTTTAGCAGAGTTGGACCAATGGGACGTTCAAAATCGTTTTACCTTAACAGACCATACAGATTCCCATGGCAAAACGATAGCCTTGATCAAAGATTTTAAAGAAATTCTGACCAAAGTAAAAAAACAAAAGCATACTATAATCTACTTCATTTTTTAAAAATGTTTTTTTCAAGGTTGGAGATAACCAAAGCTTGTTGCAATCTGTTAAAAATTCTGCAGACTATGAAAGTTTTACCGAACGTGCTGAATTGTGGGAAACAAGACTTTCCGATTTAGACCAATACCTGACATCCTTAGCACAAATTCAGAGAAAGTAAGGACGCTTGAGATAAATTGTAAACTCTTAATAAATATCTTTCAGGTGGATTTATTTGGAGCCCATATTTGGGGGAGGCACTTTGGTGCAGGAAAAATCTCGGTTCGAGCGTTTGGACAAAGACTTTAGATATTTGATGTCGTATATTGCTCGAGATTCTCGTGTTACAGCTTTAAGTCGTTACCCAAATCTTCGAGGAATTCTAGAAAATATCTACGATCAACTGTCGCGCTGCCAAAACAGTCTCGATAACTTTTTAATTGAGAAACGAAACAAATTCCCGAGGTTTTTGTTTTTGGGAGACGATGACTTGCTGGAAGTCGTTGGGCAATCGTCTAAAGAACAAGTAATACAAGCCCACTTAAAGAAATTATTTGCTGGCATTCACAGAATAAATTTGGATCTTAGCGGAAAAAGTATCGAAAGTATTTGCTCTTTGCAAGGGGAAGTTGTGACCCTAAAACGGCCCGTGAATATAGATCAACCCGTCGAGGTAAAATAATTAATTTTGTCAGTACTTTTTTTCAAATTTGCGTACATTTCAGAATTGGTTAAATGCTTTGGTGGACGAAATGCAAAATTCTTTGAAAGATCTCTTCATACAGTGCTTGGCCGACGGGCAAAATGCGGATCCGTTAAAATACCCTTCTCAAATTTTATGCTTAGCTGACAACATTGCGTTTACGACTAAATGTGAGCAAGCGATTTCGAACATGAATCTGACCCATCTATTGGCAAATTATAAGGTAAAAAGATCTCTCATTTAAGTTTGGTCTCAATTTTAGTCTTTTAGACGCAGTTGGGGCACTACAGTTCCCTGGAATTCAACGAGAGTACAGATAAAAGTTTACAGTTTGACGATGATGGGGATGATTCGAACCTATTGGAACTCAAGCTAAAATCGCTACTTTTGGACACGATTCACCACATTAGCGTGATCGAGCAACTTATTCAATCCAATGTGGTTAACAGTACCGATTGGAACTGGCAAAAACAATTACGGTACTTACAGCCAACAATGCAGTTATTCCATTTAAAAATAAAAAAACATATTTTAGCTACTACTCCGATACTTCTGGAAGAGTTACTGTTAAGATGGTGAACGCTGTAATGGAATATTCGTATGAATATCTCGGGAACCAATCAAAACTTGTTAGAACGCCTCTAACGGATAAGTGTTTTTTAACTTTAACCCAAGTACGAGTTCAAATCTTTTGTAATGCCAAATGATAACATTTTAATTTTTCCAGGGTATGCATTTGGGAATGGGTGGAAATCCTTACGGACCAGCCGGGACAGGTAAAACGGAATCGGTGAAGGCTCTTGGTTCATTGTTAGGAAGGCAAGTGCTGGTTTTTAACTGCGACGAGGGGATTGATGCCGCATCGATGGGACGAATCTTGTCGGGTTTGGTACGAAGCGGAGCTTGGGGCTGCTTTGACGAATTCAATCGTTTAGATGAAGCTACCTTATCCGCAGTTTCAATGCACATCCAACCAATACAAAACGCTCTACGCTTGAGTCAAGACACAATTACGCTTCTGGACCAAGAGGTAGAACCACGCAAAGTTCTGATATGTTTGAAATTTAATAAAAACCCAAATCAAAATTGTAGATGAAAGTAAATAAACATTGTGGCATCTTCATAACGCTGAACCCAGCGGGTGGCAACTATGGTGGAAGAAATAAACTTCCAGATAGTTTGAAACAACTTTTTAGACCTGTAGTGATGACTCATCCCGATCATAAACAAATTGCCACCACCTTACTGCATTGCGATGGCTTTAAAAGTGTCGAAGTTATTGGACATAAGCTAGTAGAATTATTTTCTTGTGCTGGGTAAGAAATTTCCAAATTATTCCATGGTAGGTATACAGTTTAAAATTTCAGCAAGCTGTTGAGCAAGCAAATACATTACGACTGGGGTTTGAGATCGCTCAGAACCGTACTAAGTGGATGCGGTAGAAATATCCGACTCTTTAGAAAAACCAACACCTCCTTGGATGATATAACTCCTGAAGTGGAGTTTCAACTTGTGGTGAAAGCTTTGAGAATGGACACTTTATCGAAATTAACTTATTCGGACGGAGTTAAATTTGACGCCCTCGTTCGTGATGTTTTTCCCACAGTCTCATTCGAAAACATTGATCACGTAACACTTATATCGGCTCTCGAAACCGCTTGTACCGAATTGAAGTTGGAAGTTAATCCACGCCAAATCAATAAATGTGTTGAATTGTACGAACAACTAAAACAAAGAATGGGAGTTGCCATTGTTGGACCTCCAAATTCGGGAAAAACTGTTTTACGGACTTTGTTGTTTAATGTAAGTTTGCGTTAGTTTTATTATTTTTTTAAAACAATTTCTATTGTCAGGCTTTAACGAAGATGGGAAGGACGTTGAAGCAACACGTTTTTAATCCAAAATCCATGTCTAGAAATCAGTTGTTGGGCCAAATTGATATCGATACTCGTCAGTGGTCAGATGGAGTGTTAACCATGTACAGCTTACAAGTTACAACAGAACCATTAGGTTTGGAATTTTTATTTATTCGATAGGTTAATTATGCAAATAAAAATATTCCAGATGTTTGGTCTTGGATAGTTTGCGATGGAGATGTAGATCCCGAATGGGTAGAATCGTTAAATTCGGTTTTAGATGATAATAAATTGCTTACGTTGCCATCGGGATGGCGTATTCAGTTTGGACCCAACGTTAATTTTCTGTTTGAAACTCACGATTTAAGTTATGCCTCACCTGCAACCGTATCACGTTTGGGCATTGTTTTTCTCAGCGCAGAAGATATCAGTTTAGAAAGTTACACGTCCAATTTTATTTCTAAACAACCCGATAACGCGCAAGGTGTTTTGGGGCGTTACGTTCAAGATTATTTCTATAAGGGTAAGCGATAAAAATTTAAATTAACCTACGGATACAATTTTAATCAATTTATAGCCGTGGAATGGGTGGTTAACGAAGGGGAACTACCGGCATCGTTTTCTAAGATTTCGATCGTTCGAACTGGGCTTTCTCAGCTTGTAGGTGTTGCTACCAAAGCGAGCTTTACGGTTGGTCTCCTGAGAGGATTGGGAGGTTTTCTCGATTTGGCTACCAAGGAAAGTTTTTGCAGCACTGTAAGTTGATACGCTTTTTGCTAAACATTATCTAAAATTTCGTTCCAAATAAGATATTCGAACTTACTCAAGAATTGCAACCTCATAATTTACCGTTCTATTATTATAATCAAGACAGAGATGCAATTGGAGTTTACACCAACACCATTAGTAGTTCATCCGTAGAGGTAATTGGGAACAAATTACCTCTAGTGATGACTGCTCAAGTGTGCCACACTTTGGATTCCTTAAGGGTTTGGCTTAATGCTGGAACAGAGCAGCATTTTCTTATTGTAGGACCTCACGGCTCGGGAAAAAGGTAATCAATGTTTAATCTAACTTTTGGCTTCTCATCAAAATTGGACGTTACAGTTTAATTTTAAAACAACTCATCAAAGAACGGAACGATGTCGATATGGTTACGATACACTGCAATAATCACCTATCACCTCAGCACGTAATCCAAAAACTGACCGAGGTAATCTTTCGTTCATATAATTATTCCTAGAAATTATACCAAAAATTGTTTAGTATTGCATGACCGTGAGCAGCAACAAGGGACGAGTTTATAAGCCCAAAAAGGGTCACTTGGTGTTGCATTTCAAGAATATGCATCTTCTCAAATGCGACAGATGGGGAACGAACATGCTGGTGGCATTTTTGCAACAGGTAAGTACTCAAGTTTCATTAAAAACAATACCTAATTGTTTTATTAAATTTCAATTTTTTAATTCATACAAATTTTGCTATGTTTACCCTTAGGTGCCAATAATTTAGTTTATTGATTTTTAATAAACACAAAGTTCCTAAACTTCATGGTAACTGAAAAATTGTAGCTAGAGGTTTAAATAGAGAATTTTGTGTATTTTCTTTCGGTACTTCCGTGCAATTTTTGTTGTTAGAAATTTTTTCAATTGTATTCTCCAATTCTGTAATCTTTACCTTACTTTGCAAAACCTGGGACTTAACTTTCGCCAATTCGCTAATGTAATTCTTCTCGTTCTTCTTGATGAACGAATTTGCTTCGTTCAATTTATCTGTTGCGTATTTTTTGAAATCGTCGTATCTGGTTTGGAGCACTTTGATGGCGTTCTCATAAGTTTCAATTTGGTCCAACAAAGTTTGCTGATTTTGTTGGTAACCGGCAACGATGACTTTCAATCTTTCGTACTTCTCAATCAAATCTGAAAAGCTAAACTCCAAATTAGCCAAATGGGTACTGGCCAAATTTCGTTCTTCCTTCATAACTTCGTAGTTAGCCGTAATTTCTGAAATAAATTTTTCGTAACTTTTCATTATGGAATTCAGCTGTGTTGTCATTCCACTTTTTGATGTAATTTCTTTGTCCAACGGTAGTGTTTCTGTTGCATCTTGTAAGTTTGCACACTGTTCTTTGAGCTCCAAAAGATGCAATTCCAGTTCGCCAATTTTTTCAGTGTTGTTGTCTATTATTACGTCTTTTTCTTTGATAATTTGCTTCAGATTTTCAATTTCATAATCGTGGACTTTTAAAGTATATATTGAATTGTTTTTAATTCCGGATTCTTGTATTACCTAAAAAGCAAATAATTGCTTTTATATTTACTTTTTCCCTAAATTTCGAACTTACTCGAATTAGCGACATGATACATGTAAATATTTTTGTAAATAATGAATTATGATAGAATATAACTCAAATTCGAAAATTCGAAAACCAATTCATGAAAAGTGACATGAAACCATTTGATTTTTAGCTCATAACATATAATGGACATTTTGATAACAATTTGGATTGGGTAGGCGTCGAAAATGTTACTTTGGTTGGATCTCTTATAAACACCAATAATCTATCTATGCGGTTCATCTCTTCGGTGCACCTTTACAAAACGAGGTACCTACAACATCTCAAAGCGCCAAAATATTTTTGGATCTGATCAAATTCTGCTTTTTTTAGTCTTCCTCAACCTGAAGACTTAAGTATCATCTTTACCTCTTACTTGTCATCTTTGGTCAAAAATTGTTCCACGAATAATACAACTTGGTCAACCAATAAAACCGCAAAACTCGCAACGACCGTAATATCCATTTACAAAGAGGTAAAATACTCATCAATGCAATTTTGCACAATTCTATCAAATCCATCTTAGGTATCCAGCGCATTTTCAAACGTCCAACAGCAGCACTACAACTTCAGCCCCCACGATTTAACAAAATGGTGTCAAGGTATACTGAGATACGACACCACCGATCAAAATGATATAGAACAATTTTTACTGGAGGTAAATCCAATTTACAATATTGATCAAAAACTAATGGTAAAAATTTCTAGATAATACTATATGAAGCTTCGACTTTATTCAAAGACAGGCTCATTAATATGGAAGACAGAAAGAAAATGGACGACATAATAAACTCTACTATGAAAATGCATTGGGGAAGCAACAATTTAATGGGAACGCTGGATAACATATTTTATGTTCCCCCAATACAATTTACTGCTTCTAAAGAAATTTTGTTGGCAAAACTAAACTTGTCGGAATGGACGGATATCGTTAAAAAAGGAATTATTCAGTACGGTAAGTTATATCTATTCTTTTATCTGGACTGACGCGTATAACATCCGAATGAAAAAATCCTTTCAATTTTAATTATTCCAATTAATTTAATATTCATAAGTAAGCGGTCATTGGTTTTGGAAGTTAGCCGAACAACTAATGCTGTTCCAGAAAGAGTCTAAACTTTCTCTTGGCCGTCACAGTGCTTCGAAAGGCAAAACCGGCAGTCCGCTTAGATTAATATTTGCAAACCATTAATCAAATATAAAATTTCACTAGCATAATCTGCACATATTTTTAGAGCGTGATGGCGAAAACTTAAACATGCTAGTGATCCCAGAGTTGTTAGCGTTAACGGCAAAAGCTGGAAAGCAATTAACCGAACCAAGAGGTAACTTATTGCTTATTGGTCGTGCGGGTGTTGGAAGGCGATCTGCTGTCAAAATTATAACAGCACTTCAATCGGCAAAACTTATGATGCCAATAACATCAAACCAACCGCAGTTCAATAATGATCTAAAAATGGCGATGCAATACGCGGGACTGGATGGAGAAGAGGTGTACTTATTATTTGAAGACTGCATGTTGGATAATCAACTCACAGTAGATACAATTAACGCCATCCTTTGTTCGGGCGAAGTTCCAGGATTGTATTCAAATTCCGAATTGGAATCCTTGGTGGTCGGATTAAAAGACGAAGCAAGCCGTGAAAATTACGAAGGAAATCTTCAAACTTACTTTAATAAACGTAATAGTTTTTATCTTCTTAAATATTTTTGGGTAAAATGTAAATTTTAGGCATTCAGCAAAAATTGCACGTTATTGTTTGCTTGGAAACCAACAACGATAAGCTTAGCGATATTTTCGAAAGCTGCCCAATTTTGCATCAAAAGTGTTGCACCGTTTGGTTAAACGAATGGAATGAGAATACTATGAAAATCGTTCCAAAAATGTTCATCAAAAAGTAATTTTTTTGACCAGCGATAATTTCGCATTTTTTTACTCCGTAAATTTTATAGGGTGAACAATGAAGCAGCTAACAAAAATTTGGAGATTGAATCCACTGACGGTTTTTCGAACATCCACTCGTTAATAAATTCGAAAATTGCCTCGCCCAGCCGTTTCATGTCAATGATCAAAGCTTACATTGATATTTACACGAGCAAAAAAGAAGCAATTTCAAGCAGACAAAATAAATTGCAGGTAAGTTTAAAGCATTTGAAATTAGGTCCAACCTATTTTTGGGTGAAATTTAGGCTGGAGTTTCAAAACTCACGGAAGCCAGAAACGTAGTCGCAGAGTTAAAAATAAAAGCTTCAGAACAACAAGAAAAATTGGCCGAAAAGCAATCAAAGGCAAATGCAGCTCTGGATATGATTACAAACACAATGAAAAATGCAAATACACAGAAGCAAGAAATGGAAGTGTTAAAACAGCATACCGAAAAAGAAAGTGTACAAATTGGAAAAAGGTATTTATAAGAAAATCTGATATAATCCGTTGTAAACTGCTTGGTTTCTTGCTTTTCAGAAAGCAGGAAATTGAAAAAGAGTTGGCTGAAGTGAAGCCATTAATAGAATCAGCCCAAGCAGCTGTTGGTAATATCAAATCAGACTCTCTGTCGGAAATCCGATCCTTGCGTGCACCACCGGATATAATTCGGGATATTCTGGAAGGAGTGTTAAGACTTATGGGCACGCAAGATACTTCTTGGAACAGCATGAAAAACTTTTTGTCAAAGCGAGGAGTAAAGGAAGACATCCGGTATTTATGAACGCAAAAAACTGAATGCCAGTTAATCATGAACAAATTTTTAGGTCGTTTGATGCTGGAAAGATAAGTGGGGAAAACCGACAAGCGGTGGAACGTCTAATGTCCAATAGAAGCGAATCGTTTGATCCCAAAAATGCAAAACGTGCATCGGTCGCTGCAGCACCTTTAGCTGCTTGGGTAATCGCAAACGTGCGCTATTCCCGAGTTTTGAATAAAATTAAACCGTTGGAAAAGGAACAGAATAAATTGAAACAGTAAAATAATATGAAAATTTACGCGTACAAAATTTTGGACTTATTTTTTTCTTTTAGGAATCTAACCAATGCTGAATTGCAATTGGAAGAACTGAGTAGCGGTCTTTTGGATGTCGATACAGCTGTAGCTAAATTAAAGTTTCAGCTAACGACTTATACGAAAGAAGCAGCCGAAATCGAAATTCATCTTAACGAGGCTCACGAAACGCTCAAAACTGCCGAAGGACTGGTCGATAAGCTTAATGATGAATATGAACGTTGGCACTTGCAAGTATTTAGATCAAAAATACAATTACTACTTTGAAAACTATTCCATTATTTTAGCTAAAGGAACTTTCGGAAGAATTAAAAATTTTACCAAATTATTGCCTTTTGGCTGCTGCGTTTATAACATTTTTGTCTGCAGAATCGGAAGATAACAGAACGTAAGTTTTATTTTGGAGGAATGCAAAATATTTCATTGGGTTTTTGATTAGGAAACTGTTAAACGAATGGATCAAGATTTTGCCGGTAAACATATCTTTACAAGATTTTAAATTAGAAAAATTTTTGAGTACAGAAAGGCAACAATTGCAGTGGCAAAGCGAAGGACTTTCGACCGATCAGCTGTCATTGCAAAATGCCATCGTCACTCTGAATGTAAGGTTCAAAATTGATATTCCAAGAAATAATTGAGTTATTGCTTTTCAGACAAAAATTTGTCCTTTGCTGCTGGATCCTACATCTGTAGCTCTAAATTGGGTCAAAAACCATTTTAAACACCAAGTCGTGGAAACGGTCTCCCAAAATTCTTCTAAATTTAATACAACACTTGAACTTGCCATAAGGTATTTTTGTCAGCCATTTTTTTTAACCATACTTGAAGAGAACTGTTGTAGATTTGGTAAAATTTTAATAATCGAAGATGTAGAAAACATCTCGCCCATTTTATTTCCCATGTTGCGAAAACAGTTTGTATATCAAGGTTAGTGTAAATCAATTTTCGCCATACAATTTTATGATCAAAATCCATAATTTTCAGCCGAAAGGAAATTACTTAACTTAAACGGAAAGCTCATTGATTACCATAGCGATTTCCAATTGTTTTTGTGTTGTCGAAATTCCAGCTTGGACTTATCTGCCGATATTGCGTCCGTTGTAAACATGATCAACTTTATTACAACTCGTACTGGGTTGTCGGAACAACTTTTGACTAGTGCAATCAAACAAGAAAGTCCCAAGCTTGAAGAGAGGCGTAAGGAATTACTAAAGCAGCGAGAAGAACTTCAAGAGAAGGAATACAATCTTCAAAATCAACTACTCGAAGATTTGGCCAACTCTTCTGGAGATATTTTGCAAAATAAGGCAACTTATTTTGGTCATCCACAAAGCACTGGTTAATATTTTATTTTTTCCAGAATTTGATGAAATCGTTGAACGACACCAAAGCCAGTGCAAATGCAATAACTGAAGCCTTGGTGGAATCCACTGAAGTGCATAAGAAGCTCGAGGAAGAGTACAACGTTTACAAGAACATATCGGCCTTTGGTAGCTCTCTGTATTTTGCAGCATCCGAATTTTCAAACATCAACGTTTTGTATTCGTTGTCAGTTTCTGCATTTGTGCGATTATTTCTGAAGTCGCTTTCTCATCTCGACGTAAGTTCTTTCAGCTTTCTATTCACAAACCTACTCAACTTTTTTAAATTTCAGAACACCGATAACAATTTTGCAATATTGCAAAAATCCCTAATGCAAGCCCTGTATGTTTTCATGAGCAGAGGAATTTTTAAAACTAATAGATTGCAGTTTGCATTGCATTTGTGCCACAAACTCTTACCGTATTACATTCGAAACGAGGTAAACATGTTGCCTATTTTTTCCTCCAGAATATAAAGCTTTGCAATTATTCACAGGAATGGAATTATTTTATTGGGCAATCTTATATGGCAAGCAAAAATGAAGCTTCCAATCTTGAGCCGATACCATCGTGGCTTCCCGAAACTGCTCATCAAAATGTTCGCTCTTTGCAGACATCGCTAAGCAATCTGTACGATTCCTTAAAATTAAACGATGGAACGTTGTGGAAAAATTTTATGGAAAAGCACAATTGCGAATCAAATTTTCCTGCCCATTGTCAACTCAGCGAGTTTCAAAAAGTAATCATCGTTCAAACTTTGCGTCCAGATAGACTCCACTCTGCTATACTGCAATGCGTTTTACATTTAACAGGATTGCGAAGTTTGAATCCTGAAGTTTTACAATTATCTTCAATCTTCAAAGAATCTTACACTTCTGAACCCATTCTATTATTAGCTGCACCTGGAACTGATCCCTCTCTTGAAATCAAAGAAGTGGCCCAATCCAAAGTTGGGGAAAATAATTTTATCGAGGTTTTTAGTTCTTCACATATTTGGGAGCGTTTTGTAAGCGTCATTATTTTTCAGATTGCAATGGGAGAAGGTCAAGAAAGTAAAGCCTTGAGAGCGTTAAGCGAAACCAGCAGACTAGGTCAATGGTTGATATTGAAAAATTTACATTTGGTTACGTCGTGGTTACCAATTTTGATTCAAAATTATCAATCTTTACAGCCTCATACAAAATTTAGGTGAAATCAAAAACCTTCCAGAGAAATTTTTAAATACTGATTGTTACAGGTTGTGGTTAGTGACAGCGACTCATCCTAATTTCAGTCCAGTTTTGGCTCAAAATAGTTTAAAAATTGTTTACGAAATCCCCAATGGCATAAAAAGTAATTTGCTCCACACGTATTCCTTATGGGGTGTTTCTTACGTGGAAAAATTACATCCCACCGGATCCCGTGTACTCTTCGTTCTTGCTTGTATCCACGCACTTCTGCAAGAACGCCGAACTTACATACCTCAAGGTAACCTCTTTCACCTCTTTCATTTGGAGCAACGTTATAAAATTGCAACTTTTAGGTTGGTCAAAATCTTACGAATTTAGTGATATCGATCTTTCGAGCAGTGTAAAATTGGCGGTGGAATTGTATCAATCGCAAAATATGCAAGTGCAATGGAAGTATTTGATTGGCTTGTGCTTGGACGCAATTTATGGCGGCAGAATTGATAACACTCAAGATTTGGTGATTCTGGAATCTTATTTAAAATATTATTTTACCGATGAAGTGTTGAGTCATCGATGGCGTCCGTTTGGATCAACTGTTTCTTTGCCAACATATTCAAATTATGAAGTAAATACTTTCGATGTTTGAATAAAATGTTAAAACTGTATTGTCTATTTCAGGAATATCTGAATTTTATAAAACAATTATCGGATAGAGATCTTCCGTCTTATTTTGGCTTACCAGAAAATATTGATCGCGCGTGGGAAAAAAATATAGCGTATGAAATAATTTCCAACTTGAGAGGTATCAATAAATTACCAAGCAAAAAATTAATATAAACCGGTTGCCTTCATTTCAGACCTCAATGTAATGAAAGCAAAGACCGAAAAGTTGATTCGGGATGAGTTTCATAAAAAATTAATGCCGTATATGACGTTGTGGAAGAAGTTAAACCAAGGGCAAGACTATGTTCGAATAATTCCTCCAAAGCCAAAAACCAAAAGTTCCTCTGTTGTTACATTTTTACTGGAGGAATATTGCAATGGAATATTGCTAGTTCAAAACATTCATAAATGTTTTACAACTATTAAAAAAATAATTAAAGGGAATATTAGACTGGAAGATGAAGATTTCCAACTGAGCAATGACTTAATTTGCCATCGCGTAAGTTGGTTGTTTTTTTCTGCCGAAAGTCATAATTTCAAATTTTCTAGACGCCCAAAAAATGGCAGAAATTATGGCAAGGTCCCAACGAACCTACAAAATACTTGAAAGATGTTATCAACAAAATGATGCACATTGGTAAATTAAAGAGCGAAGAAAATCTAACGAAAATTTTGAAGACGCAAATAAATTTATCATTCTTTTTCCATCCAGATACATTTTTAATCGCTTTTAAACAAGACATTTCCAGGTAAGTGGCAAGGGCAAATTTGGTTATTGTTTTACTTATTTTGAATTTAGGAAAAATGGTGTACCAATGGACGAACTAATTTTACATACAAGTTGGAAACCAATAGATGATGATAATACAATCATTTTAACTGGAATGTTACTCGAAGGTGCTATTTTTGACGGATACAGTTTGTCTCCTTGTTCAGCCAATTCGAGCAGCATTAGTTCAGCACCAGATTGTTACATCCATTGGATTTTAAAGGTAATGGGTTTTTTCACAGTGGCCATTCATATGGTCTGCATGGTGGGACTTAACTGTGGTTCCCGTTTACAACTTTTTGTTTTAGGATAATATGATTGATAGTGGGAAAATTATTGAAGTGCCTTTGTATTATTTGCCAAACAGAGAAGAGGTTTTGATTTATCTTCAGATTCCAAGCAATTTCAGAGAAAAAGAAAAATGGATAAAGACGGGACTTGCATTTTTTATAAGTTCTTAGATTTAAGAGTCAAAATATAATTTTAACTTTTTTGAAAAAGTTCACTCTAATTCACTTGAATACATAATAATTTAGTTTATTAAATAAAATCAAACAAAAATCACAAAATGTTCGTTTTTTATTTTAAAAATAAAATAATAGGAACGAAGTACCTTATTACATAAATATTAATTTCAAGTTCTAGTCGAGGTAAAAAATAAATAATTATTAGGATATAAATATTTTATTATAATTTTTTTATTGATAAAAATCAAAAACTACTTTACAAAATTGCCAAAATAGCGATTTCGGCATGTGTCAAAGTCGATGTAAATCCGCAATCATCCCGGTCATCTTTGAAGTTTTCGAAATTTTTTTTGCACGTTAGGCTTTAGATAATTTCTTGCATCTGGGTGGCATTTTTCAAAATTAATTTTTTTTTAAATTTTGGGTGTTTTATTTTCGGCTGAAAATTTTTAAAATTAATTTTTAAAATTATTAAATTATATTTTTTTAAATTATTCGTCAGTTTAACAATTTTAACGCGTTCTTAATTCGCAATACGCAAAGAGTAGCTTATATAGCGTATCACTATTAATTTTAATGATACCCATTGTGGCGTTGAGCGAAGGGCACCGCCTACACATTTTAGCCGAGGGATCGAATCCCGGTGAAGGCGACTTTTTTTCTAGAGAAATCGTGGTTTCCAAATATGTACTAATGCTGAGCAGATGTTCCACTTTTGACCACCAGATGGTGTAATTATCAAACGATAAAAAATCTTACGCATTTTCGTTACGGACGTTTTTTTCCGATTAGGGTACCCCCTTCGCATCCTCCCATAAGGAACTTCGTTCCAAAAACCTTTTATTTAAAATTTAAGAAAATTGAACGCTTGCAGAAGCTTTGCAATCACTAGTAGTAAAAAACGCAATTTAAACTAACAACAGCGGCCGTTAGTTTGCTGTAATAGAAGCGGATGACGATTAGAAATATTGGGTCAAAATGTAAGAATCCTTTTAAGAATTTTTTTTAACAATTATTAAAAAGAAACGCGGATATTTGAACGCGCTTCATTTGGACGCGCGACATTTGGACGCACCGAAGATTAAGATTTAGTTAACGTACGTTATGACTAGAGACCGCATTTGCATATGCATTTGCTTGTTTTGGTTATTTTTTCAGGATATTGCATATTTCAACTGAAATCTACTGAACGTGCATATTTGGGCATATTATTATTTTCTAAATTTAAAAAAAAAATGCATAGGACGGTCCTGATCTGACAATTTGACGGTACCAACAAATTAAATTTTGAGTTGGCAATGCGAGACCATTACCAACCTAAAAATATTATATATTACTACTACTCTATGTTGTAAGGTTTTCATTGATTGTTTAATTTTAATGAGCGTTTTAATTGAAATATGAGTAGTAATTTAAGTAAAGTTGACTAATTTTGATATATTGTAATGATATTTTTTAAAGTGCGTAGCAAACTGCAAACAAACACCATCAATCTCTACGGCCTCCAAGTCGGTTCGCTAAGACTTCTTAGGGTGGGTTCAAAATTCCAAAAGATAATTACCAATTAGTAATCCAATTTAAATGTAATGCTCAAATCGAGCTCCACGTATGGACAACAATTTAGATGTAATGATTAAAATCTGCCCCACTGTCTGGGCGCAAAAAAAATGTCTTTCAAAATAAATTCTTCCAAATCCAACCAAATAATTTCTCCAAAAATCATAAATAAATTCAAATTTAATTTAATGTGAAATCTTAAATGGGCTTGCACTTCTAACTTTTAATGCGTATCTAAATCGCCTTGTTATCACCAGCTGGCCTTCGCTCGCACAAATGCAAATTCAATTCTTCCAATTTTAAACCAATTTCAAATTTTATAATTTTAACTATTCTTTCCAAATCAATCAAATCCACTACAGTTCGGTAGCAACGTATAAAAAAAATATCCAACTTATCAAAATATCAAAAATAATTACGCAATAATGCAAACGCATCCAATTCACTTTATTTAATCAATCAAAATAAATACTCACAATCTCAAAAATAAGACAAATCTCAAAAATAACTCACTCGAGTCAAAAATTAACGAGCCAAAAGTCGGACCGCTCGCTCTCTAGCGGCGACCCGTCGGCAAAAGCTAATCTCCTAGTCGGTTCGCCCCCACCTATCTAACTTCTACAGTCTTACAACTTAAAATTATTTAAACCAAAATTTTCATTAAAATGTGTACAGGGTAGGTGCGAATCCTCTTTTTCACCGCAATATATTTGTAACTTAGTTCTAGTTAGTTAGTATCATAGATTAACTAAGATTTCTGATTGGCGTTTTTATACGTACACTAAATGTTCATATGTAGTGCGTCCAATTGTCGCGCGTCGAAATATCCGCGTCCAATTGTCGTATCCCCAAATTGTCGCATGCATCCAATGACACGCACCCAAATTTCCACGTCCAATTGTCGTATGCGATCAATTGTTGGGCGTCCAAATAGCCGCGTCCAAATATCCGCAACGTTTTGACGTGAAACCATATTAGTAAACGTTGGGATGCCGCAGCAAATCTACACTATCCGAATTTTTTCAGTTAAAGTCAATCGACATTACATACTTTTGAAATATGTAATTCATTTTTGGTTCCAAACGTGGAGCAGATTCTACTTTTCAAATGTATTAACCTAACTAACTTGATAACAATGCAAGGGTACCGGTGGATCACGAGCGACATTTTTTGGGGAAGCACAAGGAATTATTCCATTGTTGGTAAAATTTTTTCGTATTTTGTAAATTTCTCAATTCTCTCGTAATAGCTATTGATGATCAACCGAAACATAATATAATCAATAGATAAGTGGTTTAGGTAGTGTAACTCGATATTAATCATATCAAATTTTTAGAATAAACCAAAAAATACACAAACACTTTTTAGAAGTAAAATGTTTAAGTTAACACAATATAAATACATTTTTTGGTTTATTCTAAAAATTTTATATAAAACATAATATCCTTTACGTGATGAATAAGCATATATCAGAGCGATTGCACTTTGGTTTTTTATTCTTTTTTTTCTTAACTTATTTTTAAATTTTTCGTTCTGTTTTTAATGCACCATTAATGCACCAAGTTTTTACACTTGGCACTTATGGTTCTGTGAGCACTTGCATAATATTCTGGTAGGGTGCTAACCTTACCACATGCATAGCCTTGAGATCAAACCCGGGCTTTAAATTTTGGTTTTTTAATATCGTGAAGTTCCAAGTACATAATTATATCTATCTATTATTAAACAAACAACTGATTAAGGTAAGTTATTTGGTTAACAGGTACATGGCAACAAATGCATTAAGGCGTTCTGATGTTCTTATCTACGCATATAAATGCTCTACTTTTTATGAAAATTAGTTGCAACTGAAGGTTTTTATGCGATTTGTGTCGGTTTTTAAAATGAGACAACTAAGTTTGTTATGGACACTGCTATTAGTGGTGTGCATTGTTTTCGCACAAGATCACCAAGATCCAGATCCGAAACCCCTTTTGGAAAATGTTCCAAGCGGTCAAGGTTTAAACTAATATTATTGATTATAAACAAAAATAATATTTTATTTTTTTATTTCACATCATCCAGCAGAGGATCCATCTAATACGAAAGCTAGAACATTTCCAGGTGCTGGCGGTGCAGGTTTACGTAGACCTCAAAATCACTATATAGATTACACAAATTGGGGTAGATATATAAATATTTGTCATTTTCTTTTCATTTAATATGCGGTATGATTTTAAAAATAACTAATTTTTAATTTTTTTAAATCGATTGCGTTATCTTGTTTGCCTAATATAGAAGATTGTATCCTTTTGATATGCCATATTTAAAATCTTTTAGGTGTGGCAAAATAATTATCCCCACGCGATAATCAATTAACAAATTTTATTTATTCAATCTTTTTTTTTTCATAGACTCGCTAACATCTCGTTTTGCTCCTAATCAATATATTATTCAACGAGGCGGAATTCCTTACGTTATATCGGAATCAAGACTAAAAGAAATTCGAAGTCAGTTTATGTACTGGTATTTTGACCAAGGCGGTGGCGGCGATGAAATAGGAGATTGGCAAAAAACAATTCAATCCTCCAGTCCCCAAGTACACAAAAATTTAAATTTTCAGTTACCGTTCTTTGGTTTTCGATTTAACTACACGCGCGTTTCCATTAACGGCTATTTGGAGTTTAGCGACCCGCCAGAAGATTACCCAGCTTATCCATTAGTATTTCCAGTCAAAGATTGGCCTAAAAAGAATGACCCCTCTTTTATTGGAATTTTCTTCAGTAAATGTCGTATGGGAGAAATTCGAGCAGAAGATATAGATCAGAGAAAACCTGGCGTCTATTTTCGATTGGAAAAAGATCTTAACACCCGGACGGATGTTTTTGGTGTAGAAGTGCGCGAAAGAGTTAAGTGGGATATTAGAGAAGGAATTATTGGAGCGGAAACAACGTGGAAGAATATTTCCTTTGCTGGAGGAATTCCACAGTCTTCAAAAACGGTAATTTCATCATTATTTTTTGTAACTTCTTTATTTATCAATTGTTCTATTTTAGACCAACACTTTCCAACTTGTTTTGGCAACCGACGAAGTATTCACGTATGCTATTTTTAATTACTTAGATCTTCAATGGATCACACACACCGAAGCTGGGGGAGACGCTTTACGAGGCGAAGGTGGAACGCCAGCTTTTGTAGGATTTAATGCAGGAAATGGGACAAGAAGTTACGCTTATACACCCTACAGTCAAAATTCAATCATTCGTGATTTGGTTGGTAGAGGTTGGGGTAACGGATTTAGGGGCAAACATATCTTTAGGATTGATGAAAATATTATTTTGGGAAGCTGTATAAAGAATAAAGGTAAATTATATTAATTTTCTTATCCATACTCTGGTATTAATGAAAAATGTTTAGATGTTCCAAACCTGCCTCTATTCATTGCTCCTGAAAGTGGAAATATGTTAGGAGGTACACTGGTTAACATAACTGGACCGTGCTTTGATTTCGGAGATCTTGTCACTTGTAAATTTGATGTTGAAGATGAAGTTTACGGAACCGTTGTGAGTGCAAATAGAGCTGTTTGTGTACAACCGAGAATGTCGGTAGAAGGTTATGTTCGACTTGAAATATCAATTGGACCAGGAAAATATAAGTGGAAAGGAATATATTTCGTCGGTAAATCATCTAGTATTTAAATTTTATGTACGTATGTATAATCTAATCATTTTACTTTTAGAAACCCCCGCTACTGCAGCTGAGAAAATTTTCTTCGAAAATGACGCGGTCTATGAAAAATATCCACCCGAAATAAAAATATCTTGGGCCAAATACAATTTGACCACAAATGAAAATGCTAATATAAAAATTTCTCTTTATGGTTATCGAGAAACTACAATCCGACCCGAATTTTTATACATTGATGACATATCTAACACTTTGACAAACACTTTGACAAACACTGGTACCCATACAATTTCTCCTGCATCATTCCGAAATCGAGATAATGGAAATATGACAAACGTCAGATTCGGTTTTCTTCAGATTAGCTTGTTAGATCCAATTCCGATCGAAGGTACCAACACTAAAATAACACCTGTGATATGGAGTCGACCTATACCGTTGGGTTGGTATTTTGCACATCAATGGGAACGCAAGTACAGTGAGAGTTGGCCAGAAGAGATGTGCTTGGAGTGGATAGAAAATGACAGACTCTTAAGACCTTTTATTCACCAACTTCCGCGATGTCCCTGTACACTTGAACAAGCTCTTGCCGACAAGGGAAGATATTTACCAGACCCAGATTGCGATAAAGATGCAAATCCAAAGTGTCAATATAATCGAGGCGCGGTACATTGTGTACGAACAGGTGCACCAACGTAAGTTATTCCCGATATCTTTATTATATAATACTAACTTTTTAATATGACAGATTGGAAGGTTCCGAACAGCAATGTTGTTACGACAAAAACCAATTTCTTATGATATCATACGATCAACAATGGGGATCGAGTCCATATCGTTCACATAACCTCGGTTGTCTGCCCTGGAACGAAGTTAACACAGTTCCGACCTTATCACATTGGTATCACGATATGGCTCCTAAATTCTTCTGTTGCTTATGGCAAAACCAACAAGCGGTTGGTTGCGAAACCCTTCGATTTGAAAGACGTCCAACTCAAGATTGTGTTGCCTATCAAGGTCCAGCAGTTGCCGGAGTATTTGGAGATCCACATATCATAACTTTTGATGATCTTGCATATACTTTTAATGGAATAGGAGAATTTGTTTTGGTTAGGACAAATACCAAGGAAAATCATTTAGATGTGCAAGCAAGGTTTGAACAATTACCTATAAATTTTTACGGTGAAGTAAGAGCTACACAAATGACATCGGTAGTGGCTCGCGGCAATTATTCTACTGTCATCGAAGTTCGTATAAGACCTCCAGATGCACAATGGAGATACCGATTGGACGTTTTTGCAAATGAAAAAAGAGTTTACTTTGACAGGCCTTCTCTCAAATTTCAACATTTTTCTGGTAATGCCGCAGTTATTTTAAAATTGACTGAATTAACTTTTATTATTTTTAGGTGTAACTGTTTATACTCCGACTTATATTCTTAACCAATCGGAAGTTGTGATAATGTTCGATTCTGGTGCAGGAGTAGAAGTAGTCGAAAATCAAGGTTACATGACAGCAAGAGTCTTTTTACCGTCGTCGTTTATTGTAAGTTGGAACAAAATAAAATTATTACATTTTAACGCTTTCCTTTTAGAATCAAACTAGAGGTTTATTTGGCAACTGGAGTTTCAATACGCTCGACGATTTTACCACTCCGGATGGCCAACAAGTTGGAATACCCAACAACGAGTACGACACAGAACGCATTCACAATGATTTTGGAATTAAGTGGATAGTAGATGTAGTGATAGATAGTAGTGGTAGAAGATAAAGATGACATCAACAAAGGACGTGCATATTTCATACGAGAATTTAGCAAAACCTCTGCTTACTATACGAACCTCACATTTAAACCCGAATTTAGAATGCTTCCTAGTGATATATTACCTCCAAATCGTTCCTACGATATAGATAAAGCATACACATATTGCAATGACGATGTTCATTGCTTATACGATTATTCAATGACTCTAAACCGAAATCTTGCTCGTTTCACTTGGAATTATAAAAATTCTATAGTAAATTTGAAAGAAATCACTAAGAAGAAGATACTGTCGTGTGGCATTCTTGAAACCCCAAGATTTGGAAGAAAAAGTAATTTCTTATTCATTCCTGGAACCAAAGTTAATTTTGAATGCGATCAAGGTTTTCAACTTGTTGGAGATCAGAGACGTGAATGTACTGCAGATGGTTTTTGGAATGTGCCCGAATTTGGTTTCACTAAATGTTTAAGTAGTAAGTATTTGAACACTTTCATTATTATTATTATTAGCAAAAATTAAAATTAAAACTTTCACAGGTTTTAATGAAACAATTCAAATAATATCAGATAAACAAAAATTTCTCTTAAATGTAGGTCAAGAAGAATATTCTGCTCGGCAAGCTGGTGTAGCTACTGGTATACCGTTAACAATTGTGGTACCAGTACTTCTGTGTCTTGCACTTGGCGCACTTTTAGTTTTCCAAAGTTATCGTAAAAATAAGAAAACTTGGCTTTTTAATCCTTCTTCTCGGGCTGCCAGTCGTTTAGAATCAAACGAAAGTGAGCCCATGACCAATAATTTTAGAGCGGTGGAACCAAGAACACTTCCGTCAGATGAAGACTTCGACGATTCTACTTACCGAAATCCAGCTGGAAGTGAATGTAGCAGCACCGACCGTAGCGAAAGGAGAAGTTACGAAAAATCCTATCAAACTTATGAACCTTTAGAAGAAATATCCGGAATATGAACTGGAAGAACAACCAAAACCTACAACTACCTTTTAATCGCAGCGAAACTGTTGCACCGTCTATTCCTTGCCATACAAAAATACTAACAACCACCGAGTTCTTCCAATCTTATTTAGGTCGATCTCGCCATTGATCAGCATCTATTTGAAGGTCTTAATAAAAGTCAAAGTCATTACAAAAGTTTAGGTGTACGGGTTAAAATTTTAATTTTAATTTTAAAAATAAGTAGATTGTACTTAATAAGCTAATACATTTTTGTATTAAAAGCAATCATTTCTATTACCCGACTTGCCCAATAATATAATGCAAACTAATATTAGTATCTTCTGTTCCTTCTTGCTTCTGGAATACATCGCTTGCTACGCTTAGAAGTGAGTTTTTTATAAATTATTATAATTAAAATGGCACTAGGTGATTTGGTCCCTGGTAATTAGGTCACCGGAAATTTTACCCTGGTAATTTGATCCACTGGTAATTGGATCTCCTGGTAAATTAGTTTTCGGTAATTGTACAGTTTTGCTAAATAAATAGGATAAACTAGCACTAACCTACTGACCATGTCCATGTCTTCGTGTGGATCTACCTTTTACGTACAATTTCGCTAAACAAATAACATAAACTAACACTAACCTACTGACAGATTTATGTCTTCGGGTGGATCTACCTTTTACGTACGGTTTCGCTAAACAAATAACAAGAACTAACACTAACCTACTGACAGATCCATGTTTTCGCGTGGATCTACCTTTTATGCACGGTTTAAACTACCGGGGATAAAATTACCGGAGGTAAAATTATCGGGTGATCAAATTACCGGAGGTAAAATTATCGGGGGATCAAATTACCGGAGGTAAAATTACCGGGAGTGAAATTACCAGGAGATCAAATTAGTGGGGATCAAATTACAGTATACGAATTCAAATGTGTGCTTAGAACATGAGAATTCTCAAAGAATGTGCAATGGCGCACTTCTGGCACCATTGCCTTTATACAAAAAAAACGAGCGAGCCTTACAGTACTCGGATATGATGTGTAACATCTGACATCTCACCTTGGTAGTAAGCAACATTATTATTTGAAATAATTAATAATTATAAATCATTTAAAAATCGCGAAATAGGTGGAACGGCATTTACGTTACCAGTAACTGTAACCCCAATCTTTAACAGATAATACGAATTAAAACAATTTTATTAGATAAACCATCATAGCGTAGTGCATTATGTGCTTGAAACATAATTACATCATTTAGTAATCGCGAGTTCGAACCTCACGTCGGACAAAGTTTTTTTAATGGCATTTTATAATACAAATGTTGTATTCCAATAAAATAATTTTCGCACTCATTAGTCAAATCAAATAGCGCGCGCTTTTTTGGCTTCCTGTTACACATTTCCGTCCCATTTCACAAAATTACCCCCATAAGCGAGCGGAAAGATGTTACACATCAAAAAATAAATGAGAAAAACAATAATATTGGAGTTTCAATTCACTCATGTGCTAAAATGTTTCCCAAATGAAAAAAAGTACGAGAAGGCACACATTCATTTCTGAATTCTAAATACTTCAAATTTTCTTATTTGAACAACGTCATGTGATTTTTGTCCGTGGAAGTAATAAAATTTAAATATGACCAAATTAAGGATCACTAGTGCACTATTCCAGTATTTCCAACAGCATCCATAGTTTTAGAATCAAAATTTTATGTTGGCGATACTCATTTCTTCTCCGAGCTCCAACAAAGTGAGGTAGAATAAAACTGAAGGTACAGATATTTCACAGTCACAGATTAGCCTAAACCGATTTTCCAATTAAGAAATTTTTGTCTAATTGTCCTGACATCCTATAGAGCAACAATTGTGATAATTCGTATCACACAATTTCACTGGGTGAACGGAATTTCTTGGAATGCCATTTCAGACACATCGCAATTGGAAATCAAATCAACCCCAAATTTAAAGACCATTACAAAAAGATCACTTCGTTCTATAACGTCACAGCTATTCGATTCGTTATTCTTACTTGCTCCAATCACGAGAAGAGCAAAATTTTTAATTCAGACGCAGTGCAAAGCTAATTAGGCTAAAATGAAAGCTTACCTCAAAACTTACAAGATCCGTCATACCAATAAAATCTTGCTCAGGTGAGTAAAGGTGAGTGAAGTGAAGGAAGACGACGTTACCCCAGCTTGACGAATAGAAGACCGTTATTATTCCCGCTATAATAAATTTAATTTCTTTGATAAGTTTGATGATTAAAATGATTTTATTTTTGTATTGAAGTTGTTTTTATTGAAGTGAAGTGCAACAAAATTTGAATTTGTGAAGATTTAAATAATTTTGGTTATTTGGGTAATTGAAAAATAAATTCACAAACAAATTTATTTGATCGGCGCTGACAGATGTGGAACGTTCACGTGCAAGCCCAATACCACATTGCAAGGTAAAAGTTGAACATTACCATTTCATTACAATTTAAAAATTAAAAATTTAAAACGATAAAATTATTAAGAAAATTAAAATCCTATTAAAGAGTCTCATGTTAAAATTAATAATGGATGTACCCAAGTTATAAGATTTTTTAGATAAGTAAAATTTTACAAATTTGTATAGCTGGGGGCATAGCAATATGTTTACTGGGGCTTCTGAACAAATATACAAAAGTTCATGAGAGCATGTTATGTATTGTCGTGAAACAAAATATTTCGACCCACCCTGTGCTAAATTGTAAAAATTTGTTAATTTGATTTTTAAACGTTTGAATTGGAAAAGTACAGAGTGGGAAGAAAGGATAGAGATAAAGGCTTTTTTGGCCAACTATGGCCAACAGCGGGTGTAAAATTTTGTAAGCCCATTGAGTTTTGAATTTTGAGGCGAATTATTGCAATTAGTAGTGAGTAATATTTTTGATTTGATTGAATAAAGTGAATTCTGTGCTTTCGCATTATTGCGTTATTTTTGAAATTTTGATATTTGGATTTTTGGATAATTTTTATATTGAGTGGCTACTGAGCGGTAGATTGGATTTGGTGGATAAATTAGAAAAAGAGCAATTGAAATTAAAAAATTGAATCTGGATTATTTAAAAATGGAGAGTTTAAAATTTGCATTCGTAGGAGCGAATGTTGCGATTGATAAGCGGGCGATTTGGATAAGGTCGGAATCAAAACCACGATCCCATCAAAGAATACTACTTTTGAATTGGAATTACATTTATTTTTGGATTACTATTTAATTTTTTAAAACGAGAAGAAGTTTTTTATTTAATTATTTTTTTTTTAAACGTAAGAATTCTCGACCCTTGAAAATTACCAATTGCTCCCGCAATCCAGGGTTGCCTGAGCAAGTATAGGTGTGTGGGAATTTTCTACGAAAATACCATTACAGTATGTTTGCAAGTATATCTTGAGGTGAATTTAAAAAAAAAAAAAATCTCCTCACCAATTTTACCGCGACCAGCTCTTCAATGCGGAGATAGAAACTCTTCTCGGAGTCAGGTGGGCTGTTAGAATATTTTCAATTATTCAATTATAAATTTATATAAATTCTTCGAGGATCGAACCTACGATTTCAAATTAGCATTATTTTGCTAAATCAGCCAAACCACATGTCGGCTCTCTTATCAATAAAAATTTACCTTCTAGATATCAAATAAATCTAACGACTTCAGATTAATTATATTCAATTAAAAATCAAACCATCGTTCAAATAAATCTTCCTTAATAATAAAAATAAACTTCCAACTTACAAAAAAAGTTTAACTGCAGCCACGTTTGACCAAAAATCTTCTTTAAAAAAACAAAATTCATACAGAATTTCTAAATACTAAATAAATTCTAAAAAATACATCAGAGGCAGTCAAATCTATTTTTTTTATCGACATAACTATGTATTTTTCAACTTCATCATCATCCATCATCAATCAGTTTCGACTCACTGCTGGGAACAGACATATTTTCCTTTGTGCCACTTTTCCCTGTCTCGGGCTAATCTTGTTTTCGTATGACCCTTCAAATACATTAGATAGGTTAATACGTACAGCTCGTTGCATTTTCAATGCATTATTAGGTAAAGCTGGTTTCAACGCCATCTGTCGATGCGAGTTGTTCAAATTGGAAATCAAATAATAAATAATTGGCTATTCAGGAACAGAAGTGATCCAAGTGACATATCAAAAGTTTTGAGATATTAACCAAAACGCGTTTTCATGAATCCTGCCGTTACTTTAATAAAATTTTTCCTAAATTTAATAAGCTTAAAGATGTTGCATTGCTTCTAATAAAACATTACAGAGCAAAATGTAAAGATTTCTCAAAATTGAATTATTACAAACAGGTATTAGAGAAGTATTTTGGAGAAAACGTTGAATAAAATAATGGCGATGTAGAAGAACATAATATTGAATCTAATGTGTGAAACGGTAAAAGATATTCCAGATCTATATATTATTTAAATTAATTCGATTTTAATTTACATGTTCGGTTTGCTTTATTATTTTGTATAACAATTAATAAAGTTTTGTGCTATTTGCAATGTATTTCTTTGATTGATGTATTATTTCAATATTATTTCGAGTCAAAATCCACGAGATCCACTATAAAATTCCATTAAATCCATTTTTATATTCAAAATTGTGCCTGTAAAAAAATGAATATTTTTTTACTTTAGTGATATGATATTGTTATCAATTAAAAAAAAATAATAATAATTTTAAAGTTGTTTTCAAAACTTAGTTAAACCAAATGTTAAACAGTTTTTCGTAATTTTTACAAAAATCGTTAAAGTGAATTTAGTAGGTTTTGATATTAGAGGATTCAATTGCTGTCAACAAATACTTTAGTTAGGTTATAAGGAACAATCAAACAACTGCACAACTCCACTCGTTAGGTGCCGCTAGTGCGCTGCTTTACCATTTTTGTTCGAAGCTGCACGTATTAACCTATTTAATGTATTTGGACCCTTTAACTTAGAGAACAATAAACATTTTGGGAACTGTCAGTTAATCGGGCCCACGAATTGAACTATTTCCTATGCACTATTGGAAAAAGAGCAATTTACTGAGCATATTAAAACAAAAAATTTTGCAGATTATCAATTAGTTTTTGAGAAAACGGCATTTTAAAATTTGCAATTTAAGAGAACGCACTGTACGCGACATAGCTTTTCACAGTGCGACCTAACAGTAATCGACTCGGTTATGCAACCCGGTCTGCATACGCCTACAAATACGTTAACTTTTAAACTAAAAGCGGTTGTACACCATTATATTTATACATGTAAAAATATATGATAAAATACATGTAAATTTACATGTACGCTGTACTGTAGTACACTGTCATATTTACATCTTAAAAATGATATAGTTTTTAAAATAGTAATGTTGGCTATAGTTGGAAAAATAAAATATCACTAAAAAAACTGTCACCAATTTCTTATTTCAGGTTATTTCAGTTGCGTTTCCATTCTGTTTTAAGTGCAACAAGTGAAACGCCAACTCCTAAGTGTAAAATCCCCAATAGTCACCAGAAATACACGTGTATGACCTTCAAAAATAGGACCTGTTCTATTCCGTCAATTTTTGCATGTAGAAATACATGTATAAATACAAGTGCAATTTTAGTGTAGTATACGCTACATTCAAGATCTACATGTACATTTACATGTAAAATATGATGGTGTACTACGACCATTAGCTAAACATAGTAATTTTTATAAGAGTTTGCTCTCATAGAGTTACACTTTATGCAACCGCCCGAAACCTACAATTTTGCCGCCTCTCATTTTTGCCGCTCTGGGCATGCCCGGCTTCCTCCCCCCTTAGATCGGGCCCTGCTTGCGGGGAAGCACAAGGAAAACATTCACGTGTGATTTTGCTGACTTCCAGAAAACATAAGATGAGCTCAATCAATGTGATTTAACTTATAAAATTAATACATAGGATGATTTTAAATAAAGCAAAAGATAAATTTAAACTTGATAATTATGAAAATTAAGTTAAAAATCGAATTTCTTCTTTTACGGTGGTCTGCCTATTTAATAAAATCGTTTACAAAACGTGCACACAAGTCTTCGCTTTCTACGATCAATGGAGTCTAAAAGGTATGGAATTAGAGAAATAATAATTTCACACATCATAAAGAGTGCGATTTTTATCACATTCTTGACAAGTAAGAAGAAAGGAGCAAACATTTTATTTTTTTAATACCTTTAAAACTAAAAATGATTGGAAAAATTTCTCGTATTTCATACACTTTTCAACATTCTGATAAAAGGAGTTTCCCGATAACTAACTTATTACCAGTCCGGACCTGTACAGAAAATCAATATTGGATGTAAAGAAACCGTAATTTTTGAAATTTTCACAACAGGCTTCAGAGAGTAAAAAGTTAAAGATTAAAGAGAGATAATTACAAAATATTCTTTAATTCACAGAAGTTTTAAAAATTTGAAATTAGCGGTGAATCAGATGGAAAATGTGTATAGCGCTATAGTGGCTGTAATTCAAAGCAAGTAATGCAACGCTTCCTGTTTATGGACGACAATGTTGTCAGTTTTCGTTATTTGACGCAATTGGTTTAATTTAATTAGTGTATTTTTAATTGTATGTGTTTTATTTCTTCATAAATTTCCAATTTTTTTTAAATAGGTGCAATTTTAGGTTGGATTTTTACCTGAAAGAAATAACTTAATGGTGTTTTGTGATGTATCAAAATCTCGAATGTAAGTGACCTTGAAACGTCGTGTATCAATCTTGAATATAATTCCGGTTGTAGAAATTTGTGGGAAATTTAAAATCTCAACACCATGGACAACCCCAACGACAATGACAGAGAATTATTGGAAAATGTAACAATATCTGATGTCAGTGGTTCCCAATACATGATACAAAGGATGTCGGTGGATAATACCCAACTTTTAAATACAGATTTATTGACACATCACACCGGTTTAGTAGTCGATTTGGGAGGCACCGATTTTATCCCGGTTAATTATACATCGGAAGAATTACAACAATTAACCGAAGAAGATAGAAACCTAGCAGCAGCTTTAGTCGCTGTGCAATTAAGTCAGCAACAAAAACAACAACAAATTCAACAAGATACTGCCAATGTTTTAAACACTACCATTCCTGGTTTAGTCACAAATACTGCTTTAGGTATATATCTTGATAAAATATACATAAATATTTTGTAGCTATTCATACGAGTTAAAAAAAAATTATTTACGTAATAATTAAATGTATATATTTGAACAGTTTTAGCTTTGTGGGATAAATGTAATTTATTTTATTGTTAGAAAAACTGATTCTGACAATTTTACATAAAATTTGCTTTGTTACAGAACGTGGGATTTTTTTGGTTAACCATGTTGTTAATGTATGAATAAATATAAAAGAGCATTAACCCTTTCTTAGGCGGGCAGTTTACAATTGTAGACGTAAGAAATACATTAGTTAAAAAAAGTGTGGTCTATAATTGCAGACTGTACCTAATGTAGAGTAAAACGCAAGCCAAATTTAATCTTGAAAACAATTTATTGGAAGCCGAAAAACCCAAATTTAATTCTGAAGCTTTTTGTTTTGAGATTTATCTAATTTATAAGACTAACTGGGTTGGGGAGACAAACTGTTTAATTTATTAATAATAGTCATTTTAAAATTCGTATGTTTTTTTAGATAATTCTAAAGTTACATTAAATGATCAACAATTACTGCTGACTGAAAAAGGTGTTTTAAACAATGGATACCTACAGATAGTTGGTGGTAATAATTTATATGTAAGTTACTTGCTGATTTCTGTTATATAGAATAAAATTATAATCTTTTTTAATAAAATTAATTTTTACATGTTACATGAAATTGAAAAATAAACATATATAACTCCTGTTATAACTCGAAAGATCAGTTATAACAGGGTGTCGCAAGCTATATCATTCATTTAAATAGTTTTTGAACAATTTTATGTAAGTTATGAATTAAATTATTTTTCAATTTCATGTAACATGTAAAAATTAATTTTATTAAAAAATATTATCACATCTTAATAGCCTTAACCATTTTAAAATTATAATCTTTCAGGAAAATTTCAATCCAAACCAGCATATTAAATCCGAAGAAGATTTGAATTTAAAGGATTCCGATGGTGAAAATAAGTAAATTCTTGCTTAAATTTCTTTATTTTTCTTATTTCATAATTTAATTTTTGTAGATCGGACGTTAAAACATCACGTAAAAGTTTGCCTCATAAGAAGCGAATTTCTAGAAAATTAAAAAAGCCTTTACCAATCTCGAGAAAATTAAACAAATGCACATTATGTGAACAAACTTTTAGTAATAACGATGAATATTTACAACACCAACAATTGTGTCAAACTACAATTACTCCTATCACTCCTGCAACTTTGTTCAATTGCCAAATTTGTCAAGCTGCTTTTCAAGATCAGCTGACATTTTTTGAACATTTGAAAACTCACTACGAACCTTCAGTCCAAGTTCACCTACAAGATAATGATTCTACTGAGTTGGTAAGATTAATGTTGTTTTAATAACTGTGCAATCAGATGATAGACATTTTGGTTACTGTCAGTTAATTCATCCCACGATTTGCACTTTTTCCTATAGACTATTTTAAAATCAAAATTTTACATGCATTTTACTAAATAGGGTTTTGATCGTGTAGGACGTTACGTGGCGTTCTATTAACGGTTCGTGTGCTTTGAACTACTCTTAGTGTTTGCTGTCAGATGCAATTGTCCAAAACTCGACTGATAATTGTTTATAAAATCACATAAAGACACGCTTTCTAACCTTTTTTCGTTTTCTTTTACTCCAACCAATGAGAGAGTCCCAAGCGATCACCCACGATACGCTCACACTTTTTGAGGTTTAAATAGCTGGTCGCCCCACTAAAACCCCTTTGGTACTTTTCGAAACACTTATGGTCAACTTCAGTTCAACTTCTTCAAAATTTAAAATCTCTTTTAATTTATACTACACAGACAGACGCAGTCAAACCCTCGTCAGCATATATTTAGATCCTGATCTCCAACGCCCGTTACTCCATCACCAGACGAAGAAGATTAAAGTGCCTACGGCACTAAATGCTTCGCATTGCAGATGCGATTGACACTCGGACGAGTTTGGTGTCTTCGTAGATCTGTTATTTTTGAGTTCTATCATTCTCGATGCAATTTTTTAATTGGTTAAGCTCTCGTCAAAACGAGAGCGTAGGTCAGTTCTGCGTTTTTTCTTTTTTAAAATATGCAAAATCTAAAATAATTTATAAAAATGCTAATGTATTTATACATATCAATTCGACATTGACTGCAAGCTCAATTCAAATTACGACTCTTTTAATCTCTTCCCAGTTTGCAAATGCAGACCGGGTCACATAACTGAGTGGGTTACCGTTACGTCGCACCAGCAAAAGCTATAGCGCGTTCAGTTCGTTCCCTTCAATTGCAAATTTTAAAATGCCGTTTTTTCGAAAACTAATGAATAATCCTACTAAATTTTTGTTTTAATATACTCAGGAAATTGTCCTCTTCCCCATTGTCTATAGGAAAAAGTTCAAATCGTGAGGTGAATTGACTGACAGTTCCCGAGATTTCAACTAATTAATTTAGTTTATTGCTCAAGCATTTCCAACTTAAGATTATACATGGTTCTATTTTTTGTGTTATGAAAATTATATCGATTCAGATGAAAAAAAAACCTTGAAAACAAACACTAGTTTTAAACTCGTAACAAACAGGATGAACTGGCCAACATGTAATTCCTATATTCTTGGGTTAAACTGGAAAAAATAATATATAAGCAATATTTACAACTTTCACATTCAATTTCTCTCAAACGGCTGCATATGTACCCTTAATGTTTTAGGCCCAGTTTTTCAGTTGTAGTTTAAACCAAATGAAAATAGTTAACTACAAAATTTTAAAGTTAGCGGTTCTTCAGTCTTGGGTCAGCAATTTTCTCTAACCAATTACTTAAACCAGCGCATGTGGTGGTTTCAACTACTTCATTTTAGTAAACTATGCCAAATAACTAAAAGTGACGATGATGAACTTATTGGTTTGATGAAATTCCAGAACGATCCCTATAACTCCTTTGGACTGATATGGGCGAATGGCAGTGGAATTTGAGAGGTGACTTTCCTCTTAGGTTAGCGCGAGGGTAAAACTGACTGAGACCTTGGGTCCCGCAAGGGAAGGGAGATTAGTAAATTAATTGAAGATTAATTGATACTTTGACGTTTTCTAAAACAAAAGAGTCCTGCTTCGGAGGGCGTGGGTGTAGAGAGATGCGCATGTATTCGTGGGTCTTTGTGCGAGTACGTAGTGGTGAGTAGCCAAGTATTCGATGAACTTGATACTCTTGTTGCCTGAAAACAAAATTATTTGATTAGTCCTCAGTTGGTAGGGGGTGGGGCTAAGAATCTAGAGCGGTGAGAATGTCCTTGGGCCGGCGGTGTTCAAAGTTGAGGCCGAGTTCGTATGCCCAAGTTTGGCGATAAGCGGGTTTTCTGCTAATTGAACGAATTTGAATAGCTTTTCCGCTTGCTTCTTGATGTATTCGTCGATTTTTGCATCACTGTGGCTAGTGACCTATTATCAAACCCTTCGATTTATCATACTGCATTCACAGTCAGCATCAAGGGTATCAATAAATCACATTCAAATCTGGAACCTGTTGATTATATCCTTGATTATAGATCAGCCGATTTTAATGAAATTAATAATCGTTTACTGGAAACTGATTGGTCTAAGCTATCTCATTCCAAGGATGTCGATGACAATATTGATTACTTCTATAAAGTGTTGTGGTCCATCATCAATACCTATGTACCCTGAAAAAAAGTAGTGATCTTGAAGTATCCCAAGTGGTTCTCTAAAGAGTTGATCACCCTAGTAACTAAAAAGAAGATTTTGCACAAGAAGTTTAAAGAAACTCGTCATTATGAATATTACCAAAAGTTTTGCGAAACTTGTGATCAAGCAAAGAAACTCAACCTAATGCTTCGTCGTAGTTACATCGACAGCATTGAGGAAGAAATTACTGCTAATCCTTGGACATTCTGGCGGTATGTTGATGACTGGAAAAAGATCAGAGGATATCCAGCTTCCATGTTTCTTGGTGACGAAGTATGCTCCTCTGGTCAAGAATGCGTCGATCTATTTGCTAAGGAATTTTCTAATGTGTACTCGAGCGATGATGTCACCAATTCCAGGTATGTCTCGAGCGATGTCATTAACTGCAAATTGTTTGAAATCACACTGGAAGATGTTTTTGAGGCCATTGCAAAATTGCCTGACAATTTTAACTGTGGACCAGATGGAATTTTCAAGTTGTTTGAACTAACGTTGTCCAGTGGTCATTTTCCAAGTATTTGGAAAAAGAGTTTCATAACTCCCATCTTTAGCTTAGATAGCTTGGTAGATATCTAAGGAACCGCAAACAGAAAGTGCGCATAAATGGTTTTCACTCGACTGATATTTCAGTATTGTCAGGTGTTCCGCAGGGTTCTCACTGTGGTCCGATACTATTTTTGTTGTTTATAAATGACATTGGCCAGTTCATTAAGTACTGCAATTATCTATTGTTTGCCGATGACCTTAAGATTTACAAAGCAATTACATCAAATCATGATTGTTTTTTATTGCAAATGTATCTTGATAGTCTTAATCTATGGTGTCAGAACAACAACCTGGACTTAAATTTTAACAAGTGCTCAGTGATATCGTACTCCAAACATAGTTTCAATGCCTTTGATTACTCTATTAATGGAAGGACTCTTAATCGTGTCTCGGAGATAGATGATTTGGGCGGTTGCTTAGACACCGGCTTAACTTATAACACCAACATTGCTAAAATATGTGGCAAAGCACTTTGGACTCTTGGTTTCATTCACAGACAAAGTAAATACTTCTCGGCTAATACAATCAAAATTCTGTACTCTCTCTGGTGAGATCTCAATTGGAGTATGCGTATTGTGTATGGTCTCCTTTTTACCATACTTCTATTGGAAGATTGGAATCGGTGGAGCGAAAATTTCTCAAGTATCTCAATTTTAAACTTGGTTATACAGCAGATAACTTCTCCAGTTCCAACTGCTTAATTGCCTGTAACACAAAGTCTTTGGAATACAGACGCTCGGTCGCTGACCTACGTTTTACCTATCGCCTGGTCAATGGTGGAATTGCCTGCCAACGCTTGAAAGATTGTTTCCAGCCATCCGTTCCCCTGCATGATACTAGACACAAGAACATGTTTGTATCATATCAGTATAGGACTAATTATGGCCTTAATAGCCCCATTTCAAGAATGATCCGTCTTGTCAACAGACTACAGAAACTCGAGAAGTTTGATTTGTTGCATTCTTCATTTCGGGAATTCAAGAAAAGCATAATGTGGAATATTGATATTATGCCTGGTGGTTAAACTTACACGAACAAGTTATGTGACTTAATTGTTATTATAATCAATAGATAAGTGGTTTAGGTAGTGTAACTCGATATTAATCATATCAAATTTTTTAGAATAAACCAAAAAATGCACAAACACTTTTTAGAACTAAAATGTTTAAGTTAACACAATATAAATACACCGTATGTATATTATCGGAAACGTTTTAGAACGGGAAGCCAAAAGCGTGTTGGAGGCATCTATTTTGAATCTTCTTGATGTGGGTGGCGGCCGCGTATCCCCCGACTGGAGACGCGTACGTCATTGTCGACCTAATGATGGCTTTAAGAATACGAATCTTGCTACCAGGTGACATAGTGCTCTTGGAGTTGAGCATCGTGTAAAGCTTGCAGAAAACGGCTTTACCCCGATTTGTGACCTTGGCTTAACCTCGCAATTTGTCTTAAATACCAGAAATACTCACGCGTTGTTTGTCAAATTGTGAAATTTTACTGTGTTTCGATACCAACTTAACAAATACAGTAGAACCTCGTTAAGTCGAACCTCGATAAGTCAAAAACCTCCAAATCTCGAAAAAATGTTTTGTTCCCTTCCCTTCAAACACCAAAACCTCCATTACTTGAAATCTTGACCCTCTGTTAGTCGAAATAATCACCGAGTCCCTCCAAGCCATTTTGGTACATATTTTCACTCTATAACTCGAAAAATTAAATTTGACCTCTGTATCTCGAACATAGCAACGTTTTATTTTACAAAATTTTTCAAAATTTATAAGAATAAACCTCAAACTCTTTATGTCGAATCAAAATCCGCCTAAGTCGAAATCCTCCATAAGTTGAAAACTCTATAACTCGAAATTTTTGGCGTCTCCCTTGATGTTCGACTTATAGAGGTTCGACTGTATTTTGGTTAGCTAACTAGCATATTGGGAGGCGGATTCTAATCACTGAAAAACTCATATTTGACTTAAACTAGATTCTGATTACGTTCTAATTACCAAATTAGTTAACCTGAAAATTTATTTCGCGACTAAAAAACGACGCCTATATAACAAATATTTTCGTCACAGAAAAAATTTGACTTACAGGAAGATCCAACTTACAGAGTCTGTATATTAACTACTTTTGCTGAAAGTTTTTAACGGCTTCTCTGCTCTTGTGCATACAAAGGAATACTGCAGACTTAAATTGTGAATTTGAATTTCGGTTTTCCCTGCATTCCACATTAAACCATAGGTCATATTATTAGGTTAGTAAATAAAAGCTACTTAATTGTAATTATTTCATACCGGTTTTATTTCTAAATGTAAAATGCAAAAAAAATACCGGAATTCATGTTCATTATTAAATTTCCTCATATGATTTTGTTTATTTTTACAGATTCGGCACGACGATTTAAAAGAAAATATAAAAATTGAATCTGAAACGCCTAAAGATTCTCTACTCTCATCTTTGCTAAACCTACACTGCATTCATTGTAATAAGTCATTTCGTAGGCAAAAAGCATACGAAGCTCACATACGTGATGCACACAATAAAGAAGAATTGAACGAGTTTAGCGAACCAGAAGATTTAATGGCAGGAATTGATGTTGTTGTCGATCCAAATGAAGCAAATTCTGAAGACGACGTGAAAAATTGGTGATTTCTTCTTGTGTTAGTTATGTTATGTTTAATTTTTTTAAATTTTAGGACCGAATATAGAGATGAGTTGTATGCAACCGAAGAAGATTTAAAAGAATTAGAAGCACAGGATCATGTCTGCCATTTGTGTAAGCAACCGTTTCCCATGAGAGCTATTTTATTGCAGCATTTAATTACTTGTAGAGAATCAAATAATGAAATAGGTACCAAGGTTTATTTTTTGTTAGCTAGGTCAATTTTAATTATTTTTATTTTTCCGTCAGGAAATTCTGTTGATGTACCAAAGAAAAAGGTGAAAAAGAAAGTTGGTGAACTGAGTTGCACCGAATGTGACCGAGTTTTTACACATCGCAATTCATTAGTTTATCATATGAGAAGTCACACCGGAGATCGGCCTCATCAATGTGAGCAATGTGGAAAAAGTTTCTTTGCTGCCAGTGCTTTAAAAGTTCATAAACGATTACATTCAGGTGAGAATACTTTTTAATACCTATCTTATGGGTAATGGGGTACTTTCACACAAATTTTACCATTATTTAAACTTTCAATAATGTTCAGAATAATTTCAATTTTTAATTATTACAGGTGATAAGCCATACAAATGTGAAGAATGTGGTAGAAATTTTCGTCAGTGGGGCGATTTAAAGTACCACACAATTTCTTTACATTCCAATCAAAAACAATATCAATGCGAATATTGTGGGAAAGATTTTGCTCGAAAGTATTCTCTCATAGTGCACCGACGCATACATACAGGAGAAAAAAATTATAAATGCGAATTTTGCGCTAAAACATTTCGAGCATCCTCCTATTTACAAAATCATAGAAGAATTCATACAGGTAACTACAAATTGACATGTAAACTTTATTGATTAATTTGTATCTTTAGGGGAGAAACCTCACAATTGTGACGTTTGTGGCAAACCGTTCAGGGTAAGATCTGATATGAAGCGACACATGAAAACTCATGTACGAAGAAAACTAAGTAGGCCTGCAAATACATCGCCAAATTCGTGTAACGTAATGATTACGAAGTTGGAAGAAACAGAAAATGTTGACAGCATTTTACAAGATTCAGAAGATACTAACGAATTAATTACTGATAAACAAGAAAATTCCATTGAAATTCAATACGAACAGGATCCTCTCGTAGCCGAACGTGACGGAAATACATTGTACGTTATGCCGATAATTATATCTTAAAATATGCTTCACAATTATTTGTATATACATTTTTTATTTAATAGAAAATATAAAACGTCCTTAGATATTTCTTAAAACGGCAACTTTAACTTATTATCGATATTTTCAGATACACAAATGGACATCAAGTTTTTGTTTTTTATTCAAGTGATTTACCAGTACGTACAGGCGATCCCACTAATCCGTCATGGATTCCAACAAATTAACTTCTAGGACTTTGTAAAAAAATATTATAAATGTAAATAAATAATTTCTTTATTTTTATTTGGTTGCTTTTTTTGTTACTGTGCTTTTTAACTTTCAAAAATTATCCCTCAGAAGTTGAGAAAAATACCGCCAAGTTTCGTGAAAAATCTGCTCGCTGAGCGGTGTTTTGCTAGACGCTACCATCATTGTTTCGGCAAAACATAACCTACAATTTCACGATTGCTTGTGTTCTAACATAATTTTATAAATATGTCGATATATTTTAGTGGTTCCAAATCACGGTCGGGGGGCATTTTGAGTGCAATATCAAAACAATTAAAATCGGTAAATTTGAAACCGTTAAAGCAACTGGAAGTAAATTTCGATCCTTTTCACCCAAAATCCGTAGTTACTCGGTGAGAACAACCATTTCTTATAATTTTGTCCTTTTTGATTATTGATTTTATTCTATTTTTATATCTTCAGACGCACGCGCATTTAAATGTTCTAAATATAATTAGAAAATTATTTAATTTTAGAGAGTTCTTGTTTCATATATCTACTGAGAAGGTGCAGCTTACAAATTTTAATTGCGAAATCAAAACAAACATTGTTTGTGATCGAAGTGAACCATTCGTGAGAGCAGAATTTGCTGATACGGGGTAAGTTATTTTGTGAATACTAAACCTCGATTTGCTTACGTTTTGTCGTTTCCAGGAAAAGCGTTAAGTTCTTAGCCAATAACCTTACCGTTTTGGAAATTTTAATATATTTTAATAAGCACGTTAGTTCCCAAGCTAAACCTGAAGTTGTTTCTCATTTAACATCGGTTATTTCCAAACTAGAGAAGAAGAAGAGGACTAGAAACAAGTAAAATAATGGTTTCGAAAAAGAAGGCCGACTTTCACACCAAGTTAATCGATCATGTATATAATAATATACCTGCATTTACAGACGTATTTACGGAAGAAACGTTTTATATGACTGCTGTAATTTTTGTTTTATGTACATTAGTTTTGGCCTTTATTTTATCTCGTTTTGTTACAATTAAAGCTGTAGATTGAGAGGAATTGTTCAAATATATATTTTAAAATACAAATTGCCAATTGAAATCATTACGTTGCTGCATTTGCAGTGCACTTGGCTAATTTGAATTATTATGTACATAGATCCTCTTTTTGACGCTAAGGCTCCTCGTCTAATTCTTTATTATTTCAACAAGTAGAAGTGATGTAAAAACATTATTCAAACCGTCTTCCATCGGAAAGCAATGGCAAACCAGCAAGGAAATTTGTTATGATCGTCTAAAAGGTCACAACACTCGAAACCGAGTTAATGACCTGGAAGAAGTCCTAGGTTGCCATCACTTACAGCCCACTTCTTTATATGAAGCAGTGGGAACCATTTGTATAACTGGAGAAAGAAGGATCCTGTTGTTATTGGCTTAGTTTAAGGCGACATAGGAAAATTTCTTAATTAAGGCAGTGTAAAGCCCCAAGCCATTGGGGGAAGTCTGGTTGGCCGGCCAGCACAGTATATTTCAATGGGGCCTATTGCTTTTGCAGCTGACGCTTATAATTAATTTTATCTTACCTTGTAGGAAAAATTATGCTATATTGTAGTTGTTGAAGGTCTTCAAATGATATCTCTATCAATTCCTGACTAATAGGGTTGTTATTTCCAATCGATCCTAGAAAGTTGATATATTTTGCCAAGCTTCAATCGCTCTTGCCTTACGGAATAATTTTTGGGAAGGTAATTTGTCTTCTGACTTCACTCAATTAATCGATTTTGTCCAATTTACAAGTCATCATTTCAAAATCTTTTTTTGACCTGTTATGACCTAAAAGACTTGCACTAACTTGCTTTCATTTTTTTAGTACCCATATATGAAACAATCATATATATTGAGCATTACTACGTGAACACCCCTATTTTCTACGTCAAACTATAGTGTCAAACTGTTCGTGATTAATCGTATTCCGTCGTTCCACAAATTTATTAATTTATCTTGAGGTTGCTTGAGGTGATTCGGCGATAATAAACACATTTCGCTTCTTTACTTTCTTTCGAAGTTATCACATTTCGAATTTATTGTTTGACTTTGGAGCTGCCGTTATACCGGTAATAGCATCGACATTTAAAATTGAACATTTCCGGTAGTTTTTTATTTATAAAACGGTAAAGTTATTTAATTTAAAAATCGTTCTATAACCTTACATTTCTAGAACATTCCAAAATGTCGCAAGCCGTAGATATTTCACCAAAACAGGATGGTGGAGTCTTAAAAGAAATTATTAACGAAGGAGTAGGAGACGAAAAAGCTCCAAATGGTTGCAAAGTTAAAGTACATTACACCGGAACTTTACTTGATGGAACCAAGTTTGATTCCAGTCGAGATCGTAACGAACCTTTCGAATTTAATTTGGGAAAAGGTTTGGTCATTTTTTCTAGTTTAATCGGCTATTTATTACTACTGTTTTATAGGTCAAGTTATTAAAGCATGGGACATAGGAGTAGCATCCATGAAAAAAGGTGAACGAGCCATTCTAACTTGTGCATCTGACTATGCTTACGGAGCTGCAGGAAGCCCACCTAGCATTCCTCCCGATTCCGTATTGAAATTTGATGTTAGTAGTAATTATATTTTTTTTAATTTACTTTGAATTCAATTTTACTTCCGATAGGTTGAAGTTATTGAGTGGCAAGGTGAAGACTTGAGTCCTAACAAGGATGCTAGTATTCAAAAGTTTCAAATTTCCGCCGGTGATGGTTATAGTAGTCCAAAGGATGAAGGTTTGGTTGAAGGTAAACAGGACGTTTTTGGTTTAATTTTATTAACGATAACAGGATGTGGTTGCTCTTAAATTATTTATTTTTATATTTTACTTATAGTACAATTGGAAGGAACATACAATAATGCTGTTTTTGACAACCGAACTGTTTCGTTCAATTTGGGCGAAGGTTCCGAAGCTAACATTATAGAAGGTATCGAAGTTGCTTTAGAAAGTTTCAAGAAGGGAGAAAAATCAAAACTGATAATTAAATCCAAATATGCCTTTGGTGAAAATGGAAATTCTGAATTCAATATTCCACCAAATGCAACAGTCGAATACATTGTAACATTAAAAACTTTTGAAAACGTAAAGGGTATTTGGAGCTTGGATGCAGTTGAACGTTTGGAACAGGCTAAATTATTTAAAAATAAAGGGACTGATTACTTTAAAGCCGGAAAATATAAACTTGCCATCAAGTTTTACAAAAAAATATTTACCTGTTTAGAAGCAGATAAGGGTAAATTTAACTACAATTTTTTATTTTATCTGGTTTTTAATATAAATTTTTAGATTTAAAAGATGATGCTACACAAGAACGAGTGAATGTTCAATTATCTGGAAATTTGAATCTGTCTCTTTGTTACCTGAAACTTAAAGAATATTTTGACGCTCGAAATGCTGCCACATCTGCCATTGCTTTGGATCCAAAGAATGAAAAAGCATATTTCAGACGTGGTCAAGCACTCATCGGTGTAAGTGAGCCCGAACTTGCTCTTCGAGACTTTGATGAAGTATTGAAATTAGAACCTACCAATCAAGCTGCTAAAGCTCAACAGAATATCTGCAAAAAAGCAATTTCAGATCTGCTAAAAAAAGAGAAGCAAATTTATGCCAACATGTTTGATAAATTTGCTAAGACCGACATACAGGTGAATTAATTTTTTGTCAGTTCACATTTTATTTTCTATTCGTGAAATGTACTTTGTAATGCTTCATTAAAAAATGAAAAATGTATAAGAATTTTGTTTGTTTTATTGGCATTTTTATTAATTTCAAAATTAAAATTAACTTATAGAAAGAGGAAGATGAAAAGAAAAAGTTGCCGGATGTTATGTCGTCTTTAGGAGAATGGGGCAAAGAGGATCGTCACCGTGAGCCGAGTGAATTCGAAAAAGAAAATCCCAACATTTTACTTCTTAATGGGAGCGGGGAATTTAAGGACATGTAATCTAGTTTTATTGTAAGTGGAAATGGAAGCATTTTATCTGATGTGTTCAATGAAATAAAATTCGTGCTACATTTGCCCCCGTTGAGTTTTTCAAAATGTAAGAATGAACTTGTTCCCGAAGCAGAAATTTTTTTAATTATAATTTTGTTGTGTCTGTTGTTGCAACCTTTATTATTTTCAAATATGTTTGTATTGTATTCTAACTTGTCCATTTAATAAAGTATGATCAACACTTTTACAAGAAAATTCCAGTATTTTAATAAACCAAATGGGGCCACGCCAAGCAAGAATACTTAACACCCGAGTGGTAGAAGCCTGAAAAATTATTGTTCTAACACTTCTTACTCTTACCATTTTATTGCCGATAGTCTTTAGGTGTGACCGTGGAGAACCTTTGAAGTGGTGATAAATGATACTTTTTTAAGACAAATTTTCAAATAAAATTTTTGTCCAAGACCCCAAACCCTTGGGGGGTGGGGTATCTCCTTTTAAAGCAATTTTTTGAATTTCTGATTTCAAACGGCCATAGCTCCGATATTATTAATTTTTTAGGCTTAATGGATTAGAACTGTTTTATAGATTATTTGCTTATCTCCAAATTAGCTTATAACCCGTTATGGTCTAGAAGCAACGGATTACGAGTTATATTTTAATTTAAGGAAAAATGTAGGTTTTATTTTTTTTACTTTTCTTGCGAAAAGTTTTCTTATCTCGTAAACGAAACGTTTTAGAAAAAAACTGATGACCCAAACCGGATAGGGAATTTAACGGGCTACAACTTTGGTCAAATAAATTTTTTTGGGAAACCAACCGTTTGCACAGAAATTCTGAAAATAATGAACAATATATAGGTAAAAAAAAATAAACTAATTAACAATTATAAATAAACAATATAAATTAACAAAGTAATTATAACGATAAACTAATGTGTTTTATGTCGCTCAAAAGCTACAAATATGTTTTGACATTAGATCAAATTGAGATTTTTATCAATTTTGTGAATTTATTTTTTTTTACCTACACCTTGTTCATTATTTTCAGAATTTCCAAAAAAAATTATTTCACCAATAAAGTTGTAGCCCGTTAAATTCCCTGTGGAGTTTGGTCCAACACTTATTTTCTAAGACGTTTCGTTTAAGAGATACGGGGTACGCAAACACTTTAAAAAAATAAAAACTAAAAATTTTTTTTTACATTTTTTCCTTTAATTTAATTTATAACTCGAAATCCGTTGATTCTAGACGATAAGAGGTTATAACCTAATTTGTAGATAAGCGAATGATCTTTAAAAAAGTTCTAATTGATTAAGCCTAAAAAATCAATCGGAGCTATGGCCGTTTGAAATCAGAAATTCAAAAAATTGCTTTAAAGGGAGGTTACCCCCGAAGAGTTTGAACTTGGACAAAAATTTTATTTGAAAATTTGTCTTAGAAAAGTGTCCTTTATTACCACCTCAAAGGCTCTCCACGGTCACGGAGACACTCTGTATAATCGAGAATGTCTTATTTTTTTACTTCTAAGGACATCCATTTTTAAATGAATTGATTAGAAGTACAGACGGACTGAATTAGTTTGCCAAATTAGAATCTATTACCAAATTTGAATCTTGCAGTGAGACGAATTTTTCTAACCTGTCCATGCCACAGTTCAGGTTCTGTGTTAACAATGAAAAGACCTTCTGCTGGCGTCATTGCGTGCAACTGTGCAGTAACTGATGGCTCGATGCTCTACCTCACAACTGAGGAGTCTTGTTCCTATCGATGAAGGTGAGTTCATAACTTGTACTTGAGAAAAGTCAAGAAAAGATGAATAATTTCCAAATTATTCCACGAGTGCAGTGTTATTTCTTCTTTGTATGGCTCCTTGACCTTTTCAAAGCTTTATGGCAAATTATTTTAGTGGTTTGGCATTGCCTTCCGAGGAAAGATAGAATAAACTCCACCCGGAATTGAATTAGGTATCTTGGCCGTCTTCTAGTATTATTTACGAAGGGTAAATATCTGGAAAATTGTGTATACACCATTGTTTGGAAATTTCTAGAAATTTTTGAAAATATCTGGAATTCTAAGACCTAAAGCCTGTAAACAAATAAAGACACTACAGATAAAAAATTAACTAAGCAACAAAGAACCATTCGAAAGTTTGGTGTGGTTTGTAATGAAAACAATAATTAATAATATATAGAATTTTAATATTTCCAATTAAAGATTTTATAATTCACATTTTGGTTAAACAATAAATATTTAATAGAAAGCAGAATGTAGATTGTAAAAGAAATAAGAATAAAAAATACATTCTATTTTGCAAGTACATATTCATGTATGTGACAATAATTTAATTTTTGTAATCAATCCACAAATTGTTTAAATGCATATTTACAAGGTTTTGCAAAATACAAACATTTCTTTTACAAAAAAATTCTTAATGACGTGATAATTTTTATGACACATAAATTAGCATTGCTTTAGAAAATACTGGGTACTTCCTAAAATTTTGCTTTGATGATACAATAACCAAAATGCGGTGTCCATTAACATTTTACCAGCTAAATTTTCATTTTAAAAAATGGTGTTTGTAGTTCAAAACTATAATTTTTCAAATTCATAAATAATATCATCAGTCAAAAACTTAAAAATCACAAACATCGATTCATTTCTTGTTAAATTCTAATAAATAATACTTTTTACAAAAACCGAGCTGTCAACCAACTACCGCTGTAACGTATATTAGTAATAATGGTGCACTTATTTCTTAATGACGATCATAACTACTACGTAATTTGCAATAATTTCAACATAAAATTTTACTTATGAAATAATTTATTGCACATTATAATTTTTTCCACTTTTATTGGATAAAATCTTTCGTTTATTTACAGTTATATTATAGAATGTCAAAACTTGCACAGCTGTTAAAATTTTTAAAATTGCTCTTTTACAATATTAAGTGTTCGAATTTTGATTACATCCGGTGATACACGAATGCTTTATAGCGAATAGGAAAATATGCACTTTTGACAGCTCTCTTTACAATACCACTGACTATATTGCATTAAAATTAATGAAATAATGAACGAGAACAATATGAGAAATATAATAATGCAGCAATGAATTAAAATTAACAACAAAATAATAAGAATGAAGACTTTTACTTCTATTTTTATTTTTTCTTATTTGTTGGACTGCGCTGTGGTGTAGCAGGGCGTCCAGAGTTAACTCCTTGATATTGGTATTTTGCTTTTTTCTCAGATGGTTTCAAAATCTAAATATTTTAATCTGTTATCAAAGTTCTACCGCTAAAGATCTACAATTTCTCACCTGAAAGGAACACATCAAAGTCTCATCGACACTCATCATTCCACCGGCATTATCAAATTCGCCACAATAATTAGGTGCCGAAAATAAAGTGACCAATTGCCGCTTTGCGAAAAATTCATATCCGTCTTCCACCACTTGATGTGCCCGGCATATCAAATCTAAATCATGCCTGTTTAAAAACTTGCTAACCACATCAGCACCAAATGTGAACGAAACACCTCTATCGTTTTCACCCCAACCTTGTACATCTTTATCAGGATCCGACCATAGCAAATCACACAACAAACCTTTAAAACAAATATAACAAAATGGTTAGGTTTTTCAGAAATTCAACAACTTACCAGTATCAGGTACATCGGTAGGGCGCATAATACGTCGAATTTGTTCCATCCCTTGCAAATCCGGACTTAATCCCCCGTGGCAACAAAATATCTTTTCGTCTATGATTGCTGCTATAGGTAAACAGTTAAAGCAATCGGTGAAAGTCTTCCACAATTTGATATTGTAACGTCTTTTGCCTAAAATTACAGTTGAATTATTCGATCATAATGGTTTGAATAATTGCTACACACATTCGTCGTAAAACCCATAGATTCGGTTGATGGATGCACATTCGTGATTCCCTCGTAGGAGGAAGAAATTTTCGGGATATTTTATTTTATATGCCAATAACAGACATATAGTTTCTAACGACTGCTTTCCACGGTCTACGTAGTCACCTAAAAATAAGTAATTGGCTTCCGGTGGAAATCCCCCATACTCGAAAAGACGCAACAAATCTGTGTACTGTCCATGTATGTCACCTAAAATTTGAATAAAAGTTTATCGATGAAAGAATTTAGATCATGGATAGGAAATAAGTGGATTTTGCTCTCAATAATTGATAAGCCTTACACAAACAAAAGTTGTTTACACAAAATTTCTTTCCTTGCTTGTGATAATCCCCTTTTTTATATAATTTGAGGGGGTCTTCAAGGATATCTTAGGGAGCCACATCTTATGTAAATAAATAAATCATAAATTGATTACAAACAATGTACCGAAGTAATTCATTGGGGGATAGAAAAAGTTTAAAATTGAGAAGCTAAAAATGTTGTTTTATTTAGATAAATAAGGCTTAAGGTTTGATTTATAAAAAAGTATAACAAAATTATGACATTTGATAATGTTCCAAACTTTAGTTCAATCATTCTAAAATTAAATCCGACTGGAATGTATTACAAGATTTATAGAAAAATTGACCTTCTAAAATTAAAAACAGCAAAAAGTAACGTAAAGCTGGACATTGATTTAAATTAGTATGGTAATAAATGCTAAAATTGGTGTGAAATTGAGGAGTTATATTTAAATATACATACCACATATTTTGAGAGGTGCTTCGAGTTCTAATAAAATTGGCTGTTGTACAAAGATTTCACGAGACTTTAAACACAAGCCACGAACTTCTCCTTCGGTCATTTGAACTGACTTCCCAGGTCGACATCCTCGAACTGAAAAAAAAGTAAATTTTAAATTCATCAAATCGAAATAAGCCAAAAGTGTTCAAGCGAAAAACATTCTAAGCTAAATTACAAAATAAAATATACGAGATAGTAGTAGCGACGTTAGTATTGCTTTTTAAAAGAATTTTATGTAATTTAAGAATCTACAATAGTTTTACTGTTTACGCAAACCTATTATAGCAGTTACTATATAAAATTTGTAAGTAAAACTATGTACTCATCAATAATGAATCAATTAATGCGACAAAGCTATTAAAAATAAAACTTTCTTAAGCATGCATGCTTACAATCGGAAGAGAATATGTCTTTAAATTTAGTTTTCTTCTTATTGTCTCGGTTTTGGTTGTATTCCTTCTGAATTTTATATACTTTACCCAAAAATCATCAAAAGCAGCACAAACAATAAAACATTACGTACATCATAATTGTAAGGAAGAACATTGTTGTATAACATAATTTAAAACCCACAGAAGGAAAAAATCGATTCCAATATTTTAAAAATAATTACAATTCATCTTAAGTGTAGGTATAAAAACATCCCCCCAAATGTTAAGTGTTATGGTGACGTTTATACTTTTAAGCGATGCATGCACTTAAAATTTAAATATTATACAAACTTAATCGTCTAAAAAATAATTTCGTATATTCAAATTTGTTTTAAAATCGAAATACTATAAATACCTTCTAATAATCGTTGAATTAGATTGTCAACGTTCAATTCTGATTCGGCCATTTTACTACTTTGACGTTTCAACTACATAGAGTGATACCAACACAAACTTAGTTATTTCGCTGATTAAAATAATAATATTAGGGTTTGTATTTGTGTTTAAATGCTTTATAAATTATGACGGACGAATAAATCCTTTTGTAAAATTTAACTTTTTAAATTTAAATCGAAATCCTAAAAAGTAAATGACATTTCTTTACTTGCTAACTATTTCATTACGTATACCCGAGTTGCCACGAGAGCGACCGGAGCACCAAGAACCTCGAAAATATTGTAATCTGGGTGGTAAAATATTTTTTTTCATTTTTTGTTAATTTTTTTTCCTGTCTTACTTAAAAGGAAAATAAATTATAATCTTTAAATTTTTAATTAATAGATAACACTTAAATTGATAACAATAAACACAATCACAATCAGTGAATAATAAAAAATAATAGTAAAATAAATGACGTAAATAATAGAAAAATGTTGTTAAATAAAGCAGACCCGAGATAAGAATTATAATATAATTTTTGTTCGTTATAATATGGTAAATTTATTAATGTAATATGGTTAAATCCGGGTAAATTTAAGAAATTCGAGATGATAAGGAAATCATAGAAAAATTCATAAAAACTAGGAAATCTTAGTAATACTACAAATGAGCTTTTTACTTTTTCTACGTTTTCGAATAGAAATCCTAACCGGGTAAATTAGAGAAATTTGAAAAAATGTGGAAAATTCGAGAAAGTTAAAAAAATTCTAGTTTTTTGAAATAAAAAACGAAATAAATTTTTTTTCCTAAAAATAATTATTAAATTAAATTAACATTGCCTTTACTTTAGCGCTTAAGTACTAAAGTACTTTATTGTCCCCCCCCCCCCCCAGTAAAAATAGTATTGTAATTAAATTTTAATAAATCACTGAAGAAGTAACCCAACAGTATTATACCTTCAAATTTAAAAATATTTCCTTGACAAAAATGTTTTTCCCTCATATTGCGCTAAAAATTTTAAACTTCCTGACTTTCCATGACTTTCCCCGACTTTCCCAGGTTTTCATGCCAGTAGGAACGCTGTTATATAAAATTTATAATTTTTACTAAATTTTGTAACTCCGCCTGCGACATTGGCTTGGTGGATTGAGTAGCTCAGTAGATGTCGTTGCCGGTCCCAAGCCCGGATAAAGGAGAAGGGTTTCTAAGTTAGGCTCTCCAGCCCGATCAAGCTTAGTGCTTCTAGACGCGTACACTTTTTGAGGTTCAAATAGCTGGTCGCCCACAAAATCCCCTTTTTTTTGATATGATTCGACACACTTTTGGCAAACTTCGGTTCAACTTCTTCAAAGTTCAAAATTCAAAATTTTTTAATTTTCCCCTTTAATTTACTCACCACACAGATTGACGCGGTCTAACCCGTGTCAGGGTATATTTTTGATCCAAGATCTCCAACGCCCGTTACTCACTTACCAGACGAAGAAGATTAAAACGGCTACGGCGCTAAACGTTTCGCAAAGCCATTCCGCTACGCTAAGCTTAGCTCTTCAAATGAGGAATCACACCTCAGTAAATCTCAACGCTCGCCGCCCACATCAGATGAAGGAGATATACGGATCACCGTGGAACTCCATATCGCCAAGAAGTTCATTATCATCACAGGTTAGGCTAGCTACCTGCCTGGAATAAAACACAATTTTTCTCACAGAACCGCAAGAATTGCCTCGGATGTTGGACGGAAATCAACGATGATGACATAGGTACGCAAGAAACGGTAAGAGAATAATCGAAAGCGATGCCACACCACAAGACTTTTTTTTGTGTGCGTTGGCAGTGGGGAAATCTTCAAAAGACACCACCCAGATGTTTTGGGTGGTAGTGTCGGATTCTTACCGACTAAAACCCCACTCCACTTGGATTGGAAGACGTGGTATCGCGAAGCATTTCTTCATCGTCCTCCAGGTTTCACGTGTAAGATGTTGTTGGCTAATTTTCCGCTTGTCGGTCTTGGGATTATCTGTCCCGTTCTTCTTGCTTTTTACAGCTTATGATGTTCGTAATCATTGTGGAGACGATCCCCCAGTTTTGCTCAGATTCTAACATAGTGGAGACCAGGTTTTCAAAATTGAGTCGCTTACCAAGCACTCTGGCTGCTTCAGATCTCTGATCTTCTCATTTGCTGCAGTGTAATAGTGTATGCGCGACGTCATCTTCGTCTTCACAGTAGAAGCAAATACTATTGTTCTTTTTCGCGATCGTATTGAGGTATGAGCAGAAACATCCAAGCCCAGATAGAGCCTGTGTGAGGTGGAACGTCATCTCCCCGTGGTTTCTTGTAGTCCACGCAAGAATATCTGAGATGAGGCTTTGCGTCCACGAGTCCGTTTCCGCTTCGGCCCATCTGTTCTGCCAACCGATCATCATGTTCGCTCTCTTTCGTATTCTTTCCATAGGTCCGAAATTGTAGTTGGCACTTCTATGGAGGCTAAACCGGCAAAGACCAAGACTACGCTCTCTGATATCGTCCTATAAGCGCGGTAAACTCTTATAGCCGATCTTCTTTGCACGCGAGCTATAGTTAGTCTAAATTTCTCAGTTTGCATGGCTTTTACCCATATTGGAGCATCGTACAAAATTATGAAGTGCAACACCGATGCTATCACTTTAGGTGATAGCATCACCACGTTAGTTATTAATCTCGAAAGTGCCGAGCAGCACCTATATTTCGAGGTGTGGCGAAAAACAAAGCCTGTGGTCGATGATGATCCCAAGGATCTTGACCTCTTTCTTGGGTTCGATGGTATGAACACCCAAGTTGAAATTAATCTTCTTGATCTTTCGTCTGCCTGTCAGTAGGGCTGCTTCCGTCTTGTGGGAAACCAGCTGTAGATCCATGTTCCTGATCTACGTCAATATAAGTGTTATGGCTTTGTTTATCGCCGAAACCAAATCTTCCTCTGTCTTTGGCGCCGCCAACATTGTGAGGTCGTCAGCGAACCCGATAACCTCTACTTCCTCGAGCAGGGAGATGCGCAGAACTCCGTCATACGATATATTCTACAGCAATGATCCGAGAACCGACCCCTGTGGAACGCTGCTTGTCATATCTCTGCGGCAGGAATACATCTCATCCATCACCAGCAACTCCCGTTTGCTGAGATAGCTCTTGATTATTGTTATTGGAAACTGGCATGCTGGAACATCACCTCTTGTAACGGAAGAGACCAGGAGGTCAATTTGGAAATGATCAGGCACAAAATAAACATATGTGCACTTTCAGAGACAAAAAAGAAGGGCCAAGAAACAACTCAGTATGGCGACTATGATCTGGTCTGCAGTGGAAAACCCAAACATGAACGAGCACAATCGGGAGTAGGAGTCTTGCTACATGAGAAATACGCTCAAAATGTGACAGATATTGAATATGTACATCACAGAATTCTGAAGATCACTCTCAAATTGAACTCATCTACCTACCTTATAATCCAAAACCAGTGAAGAGTCACTTAAATTTTATAGAAAGTTGTCAAAAACCATCAATAATATAGACATCACGCATAAAGTGGTAATAATGGGGGACCTAAATAGGTAATGAAGCGATAGATGGAGTATGCAGAGGTTTAACGAACCTAAGTGCTAGAAACGAGATGCGGATTAACAACAACTACTTCATGCACAAAAAACAACACAAGAAAACCTTCAGAAATACCAGGGATAAACAATCAGTAATCGACTATCCGCCAACTTAGGAACAGATCATAACCTAATAATTCTTGGGAAACTGCGTTTGAATCAGCCAATAAAAGTTAGAAAAGAATCTCAATGTATGGAGAAATATAACCTAGAGAAATATAACCAAGAGTGTGTAAATCGACATGCTACGGAGCGAGAGATCGCGGTTCGGTGCTTGGTCGTGCCAACTGCACTGCTGTGATCTAAAGCCCGAGTTTGATCTAAGGGCCATGCAAATGGCAAGGTTAGCACCCTACCAGAATATTACTGCAAGTGCTCACAGACTAAGAGTGCCAAGTGTAAAAACTTGGTGCGTTAATGGTAAAAAACAGAACAAAAAGTTCTAAAATAAGCTAAAGAAGAAGAGTCACTAATAAACGAAAGTACAAAGGAATTATAATTATAAAAATAGAAAAACGGCTAAACTCACTGAGTATGGCGATGAAGAGTGTGACGTGAAAGAACATTGGAGGAAAATTAGAAATTGCCTACAGAAAGCCACAGAAGAAACCATTTGTAACACGGGTAGGCTTTGATTAATTAAATAATCGCGGCCGTCGTGTGGTAACGGATGTAGAACACTGCCACCAAAGTCTATTTATGGGCCAGACTTAAGCCTTTTAATTGAAGATCGGAGACGTAGGATTATCAACAATTTAATCGCCTTACGGTAGCAAAGAAAGAATAAAATCATATAAATCTATATCTGTTTGATTAATATAAAACAAAAATTATACATACACCAGAAATTCATAAAACAAAACTATATATAAAAGAAATAACTTGAAATTAACAACTAATATTTAATAAAAACAAATTTAGTTATGTTGCGACATATACCTGAAAAGAACAATTTTCAATACATAGTTTGTTTATATATTACCTTTTGGTTGAAAATAACGAACAAGGAAGCACACACTCACGAGTTTTAAAAGAATAAAATGAAATTGCACTTGAATATATAAAAAAAAGAATTTAAGTTTTTAGGCTGTTTCGATTTGTCACGAAAAAAAAAGTTCAAATTCAACTGAACACTTGAAGTTTATTCAACAGAAATGACCGTCACTTGACAAAGTAAAAAAATGGAATGAGAGTTATAGTCGGGGGTGGACCCTTTTTATGTAAAATCTTCAGGGGTATCAATAAGGACTAAAGTCTCTCAACCGATATCATTTTATTCTTAAAAACTGAATTAATCGCGAAAACTCAAAAGTGGTATTTTTGTTATATTGTTTATGAATTGGAAGATGTATATTTTAAATTTAATTCAAATCCAGCAAATTGATCATGAAACGATGTAATAAAACCAGTGCGTATCAAAAGTTGATTCAAAATTCATATTTTAAACACATGATTTTAAAGATGGTTTGGGTTCCCTGCTTTAGCCGAGCGCAGTTATAACCGTTGTTTGGTCATTGAAAGATTTATGACGCTTGGACCCCAATTTTAAGCAATATCTGTGTGATTTTTTTCTCAAGGGTTGTACTTTAATCTCTTTATAGTCATGGTATGTATGACCATGGTATGCTCATGGTAGTGTATGCTTCTAAGAATATTTCAAATTATTGTTATAATTAAACACACAGATTCAATTGCATCCTACTTAATTAAGTTTCTAGCTTGTTGAAGGTAGTTTATTTCTATTTATGAAAAAAGGGATTTTAATCAGTCGCTTATAGCGATTCATACAAGCGTTTGAGCTGGTCTCGCATAAATTACTACCTTCGTTTTAGCTTTAGATTTGGGGGTGATTTGTTACACATTGGAATCAGGAAAATTAATATAAATGCCCAGAACAAAACTAAGCCTTGGTTTGCCTCAGAAATTAAAGAACTTGCAGAACAAGAAGGAACAGAAGGAAACCAGAAATATAAATAAATCAGAAACAGAATAAATGCAAGAATTAAGAAAATAAAGAAAGACTACTGGGAGAGGTTTACGAAGGAGATGGAACATGACTTGTATAGAGCTCAGATAAAACATATGGAAAAATAGAAGAATAGAAAGAAAGCTATAGAAAATAGAAGAAAGAATTACTTAAGAATAGAAAGAAACCAGTAAACGAGTACATACAAACCAAGAAGATCTCATTAGATGAATGAGAAAACTACTTTGAAAATCTATATAAAAACCAAGAAAAGATTAAACCGCAGGAAGAAGAAATAAGACAGGAGGGAGTAGAGATAGAGATCGAATATGCAGATGTGCTCGAGGAAATGAGCAAACTGAAAAATAGAAAAGCTACTAGAATAGACAACATCCCAAATAAACTCTTGAAATATGGGGGGTTAAAGATATGCACAGAAAGAAGAAGACTAAACTTTGTTAAAAATATTAGGTTACTTCTGAGTTTGCGGTCTCTCGGGCGGTGCCCGTGGCATTTTGCCAGCCCTGCCACTCTATAGTTATGCCATTATAGAAATAATAAATAAAAACAAACGAAAAAAAATGTATATTTTTTTTAAACAGGAAAAGAGCCACATAATGTAATATAATTTTTATTTGGAAAAATACTGAAAATTAAAGAGGCCTTTAAAATAGGACTTGGCTGCGCCTGTGGGGATTTTCAAATGGTGTTAATTTGTGTATTTAATTTATTTATTGTAAGAAAATGACTGCCACTTTTTGTTCGTTAACAATAAAATTGCAATTTTTGCAATTAAAGAAAAGTCAAGGTCTAAAGTTAAAAAAAGCAAATTTGATTTCATAATAAACAAAAACTATAAACAACAACAAAACCTTGAGGTAATCAATTACCTACGTCTTTGCTATATTACTCACACTTAAAGCTATCAACCATTACTAATTATATAAACAATGAATAAGTAAATTAAAAAAATATTAGATTTCGGATTTCTATGCAGTTTGTTTCAATAATTTAGAGTTCTGATTTATTTTTCTTATTTCAAATTTTTTAGCTGTTGAGATGCTAGCGATTATTTAAATTTCTGTAGAATTCTGGAAGTAAATGACATAAAACTCAAATTATTGTGAATAATTGGTTAGCAAAATATCAAATATCTTGCTGAAATTATGATCGATTGGTGTAATATAATATAATGGATATAAGGAAAACTTGAACCACCCTAGATAAGTTTGACCAATCAAAACCAAAAAATTTAGCGACGCCACGCTACTACTAAAAAGGCATAAAATAAATTTCTTTTTTTAAGAAAATCGGGCAAAATCATTGTATATTACAACTTAAATAAAAAGTCAAAAATAATAAATTGTTAACTAAACTTTGTATAAAAATCCGGTTTCTGCTATATAGTGGAATAACTCATGGCAATTAGTCAATTCTAAAACAATTTTCTTCGTTTAGAAATATAAAGTTGGTACCATTGTGTTACAATCAAGTAATAAAAACCGAATTCGTTTTTATTGAGAGCTGCTCGTCACGAAATCAACAGTGCATTAGTAAACTTGTATTAAATTAGCATTTGAAATAAATCAAAATGCCTTGCAATCCAAAAGACAAAACATCTTCTGATCCTTGCAAAGGTACATTTTAAGGTAATAAATAAATTGCAAAATATTAATTAAAAGATTTTATTTTAGACGGAAAGTGTTCATCTTCCGGTGGCTGTCATGACTGTCAATGTCAACCGGGATGCAACTGCAATTGCTGCTCTTCGACAAAATCAAAAAAATGAATTACTGCGGTGTAAGCACTGTCACTAACATGATTTTCACTAAATAAATCACATTTTTGAAAAATTTATAATATTTATTTACGGCCAGGATTTTCCATGTTGTTCCACAATCATAAAAACAATAATCGAAAGTTAACCCCTTTGCTACTTTTTGACCCCAAAAATTGGAAGTTCCAAATGAAAACTTTCTCGTTTTTCTCGTAAGTATGATATCGTAAGTTTTATGTGACTTTAAATTCAATGCCATTGTTACCTTACCTTATATTTTGGGCCGGTTGCAAGGGTTTTTCACAGTCCCACGCCTGTTTTTCGAACTCGACGCATTAAAATGCGTCGATTTAAGAGCAATTAAATTTTTCACAACTTTAAAAAACCTAGGAGAGCCCCTTTGCTACTTTTTGATCCCAAAAATTGAAAGTTCCAAATCAAATTTTTTTAAACTATAATTTGAGCAGAAAAAGAGAATTAAATTTTGTACCACTTTTTAAAAAAACTAAAGGTAAAAGAACCCTTTGCTACTTTTTTACCCTAAAAATTGAAAGTTCCTAATCAAAAGTTTTTTCTATATTTTCTAACATAATTTGAGCAAACTAATTGAATGGCGTACGCAGATTTCTGGTAAGTATGATATTTTAAATTTTATGTGGCTTTAAAGTGAACAAATTCAGTGCCAATTTGAGCTTACTTTATTTCGAATTTTGAGCTTACTTTATTTCGAATTTTGAGCTTACCTTATTTCGCAATTTTTTTTTATTTGAACCTTTGAGTGCATTAACAACTTGGTTATTAGCACTTATAATAATTATGGTGCAAGGATTTTCCACTGACTCATGCCTGACTTTCAATCCCTACGCACTAAAATGCGTCGATTTATGCAATTTAAATTTTTTACGATTAAAAAAAAACAAAGATTTTTTTGCTACTCTTTGCTATATTTATCTCTGCTACTTTTTGACACCAAAAATTGAAAGTTCCAAATTAAATTTTTTTTAATGCTTTTTAGTATAATTTGAGCAGAAAAATCGAATGACGTATGCAGATTTCCAGTAAGTATGATAATACTTTAAGTTTTGTGTGTCTTATTTTGCATTTTGAGCTAGTTTCAAGGGGTTTCCACAGTCCCACGCCTAGTTTTCGAACTCTACGCATTAAAATTTATGCAATAAGAAAAGCAATTAAAGTTTTCACAACTTTAAAAAAAATACCAGGAAAGCCCCTTTGCTACTTTTTGATCCCAAAAATTGAAAGTTCCAAATCAAAAGCTTTTTCTATGTTTTCTAGCATAATTTGAGCAGAAAAAGCAAATAGCGTATGCAGATTTCACGTAAGTTTTCTTGAACCTTAGAGCGTTTTCACACGAGGCAATATAAAGCTAGCAATAAAAATCCGCGATATTGCTGTGCATCAAAAATACACGTATTTAAATTGAAAGCTTTCACATGAACGCGATGCTTTATATGGTTTTTTTTTTTATTGCGTCTGCAGCGCTATATTGCAAATACACGCGATATGTTCTACTGAAATTGCACAATTTTTTATCGCTGCGTTTTCTGTCCGCCAATGCAAGTATTCGACTGTTTTCACACGAGTCGCTATATATTGTTACGAAAGAATGTCTAATTATATTTGATGACTAATGTATGACGTCATGTATGATGAGTCATACATGATAACGGCATTAGTCATTAAAATATCGATGAATGTACGATCTAGAAAACGCGAAGAAGTGACTAGAAATTCCTGAACGTACAAAAGTGAACATAAATAATAGTGAAGTAATAAACGATATACCGAGTGTTTAAATAAATCCGGGCCTAGTGTTAAATATAAATTATAGTGTAAATAAATTGTAGTGTAATTAGTGTTAATCTTAGTTTAGTAATTGTTATTAACCGTATCTGTAAATATTTGCATTAGCCCCTTTTAGAAATAAATAAACGTTTTTAATTTTCGTTACAATATTGTCGCAATTTTATTAGTATTAGTTAAACGGTGTTGCAAGATACACCTTTTATGTATCTGACTCGTATTAAAGGATGAATCGAGAAACGTCGATTTTTTCTACGCTCCTCTCTTTCTTTAATTCTTCTTCTTCGATTACAAATTAAGGCAAATAATAGCACTCGACGTCTACTCTCCATGGTAGTTCACGACAAACTACGACAACCTTGCATAATTATATTTAGTTTAATTTTACTTAGCTCAATTTATGGTAGCTGATTATCGCTCTGTGTGAAAGTGTGTTTAAAACGCAACGCGATATCGCGGCTTTTTATTGCTAGCAATATATTGCCCCGTGTAAAAACAGCCTTAGATTTATGCAATAAAAAGAGCAATTAAGTTATTTACGATTTTTTAAAAAACCACAGGTTAACCTCTTTGCTACTTTTTGACCCTAAAAAGAAAAAGAAAAGAAGAAAAGCTTTTTCAATATTTTCTAGTGTAATTTGATCAGAAAAATCGAATGACGTACGCAGATTTCTTCTAAGTATGATATTATAAGTATTATGTGGCTTTAAAGTGCACAAATTTTCGCATTTTGAGCCGATTGGAAAGGATTTTTACGGACCCATGCCTGTTTTTCGAACTCTAAGCACTAAAATGCGTCGAATTATGCAATAAAAAGAGCAATTAATTTTTTTACGATTTTTTAACCCCTTTAATACTTTTTGACCCCAAAAATTGAAAATTTTAAATCAAAAGCTTTTTTGATGTTTCGTAGGATAATTTGAGCAGAAAAAGCGAATGGCATATGCAGATTTCACGTAAGTATGAGATTTTAAGTTTTCTTGAGCTTTAAAGTGAACAAATTCAATTCCATATAGAGACCTTACTTTATTTCGCATTTTAAGCTGGTTGTAAGGGTTTTCCACTGTACAACGCCTGTTTTTCGAACTCTACGCACTAAAATGCGGCGAATTATGCAATCAAAAAAGCATTTAAATTTTTTACGATTTTTTGAAAAACCAGACCCCAAAAATTGAAAATTACAAATCAAAAGCTTATTCAACATTTTCTAGTATAATTTGATCAGAAAAATCGAATTACGTACGCAGATTTCTCGTAAGTATGACATTTTAAGTTTAGTGTGGCTTTAAAGTGCACAAATTTAATACCAATGTAACCTTATCTTATTTTGCATTTTGATCGAATTGGAAAGGATTTCCACTGACCCATGCCGGTCTTTCAAACTCTGAGCATTAAAATACGTTGAATTATGCAATAAAAAGAGTAATTAATTTTTTTACGATTTTGATACTTTTTGACCCCAAAAATTGAAAATTCCAAATCGAAAGCTTTTTCGATGTTTTCTAAGATAATTTGAGCAGAAAAAGCGAATGGCGTATGCAGATTTCACGTAAGTATGATGTTCTAAGTTTTCTTGGGCTTTAAAGATTTAAAGATTTCCCCTATCCAACGCCTATTTTTCGAACTCTACGCACTAAAATGAGTTGATTTATGCAATAAAAAAAGCATTATACTTTTTAACATTCTTTTAAAAAACCAAAAGAAAACCCCTTTGCTACTTTTCGATCCCAAAAATTGAAAGTTCCAAATCAAAAAGCTATTCAATCTTTTCTAGCTTAATTTGAGCAAAAAAATCGAATAGCATATGCAGATTTCTAGTAAATATGATATTTTAAGTTTTATGTGGCTTTATAGTGAATTCAATTCAATGTGTATGAAAAAAATGGTTGGCTGGGACTCTTTAGAGAAGGCCCAGCAATTTCTTCCTTCCCACACGGTTGAAAATTAAAATTCCCAACCTTTTATTTGGTGAAGATACTCACGGTGGAAAAAACTAGCTCTTTTCTTTGCGGAAGCTAGGAATGAATCCGGCGTTACTGCAACAAGTTTGCACTCTCTCTCGTACCGGAAAAAAAAAATTACTATGGTGTACGAACTCGGAAGGGACCAATGGCGTAGCTAGGAATTTAATTTGTGGGGGGCCTGCGAGCGCAGCAAACCGATTTTAATAGTGCAACAGACAAAAATTTTTCAAATTTTCAAGGTCATGCGCTCAATAGAAAGTTCAAAAATTACAATAAAAAATAATTTCTCAGAAAAAAGGGTTTCGTCAATAATAGTTTGCAACTAATAAATAAACACTAAAAATTAAGTCATAGAAATTATTATTATTATAATATAATTATAATTGTAAAATCATTACTTTTTTTTTTATTTCAAAAGTATTTATAACCTCTTCTACATTAATATAGGCACATTCCTGTGAACTGCTAGTAAAGCTAAACCGCTTAACCTATTCTCACCCGTACTATTTCTCAAATTTGGCTTTATTCGTTTTAAGATGGTAAATGTTCTTTTCACAGAGACTGTAGTAACCGTTAATATTCCTAAAATAATATATACATATATTCGGAAACATCAATATTGAACTGATTAAGAGCTTCCATTGTATATTTTGGAAGCTCTACTTCATGGTTTGTTCATTTTTGATGCGAAATCAGCCATTTGCCTTCAAGTATAGTATCATTAATGTTTTGAAAATCATTTATATAGAAATCTATACATAGTTTGAAGTCATTGTAAAATTACAAATTAATAATTTCGGGGGGGGGGGGGGGGGGGGCTGGCTACGCCACTGGAAGGGACGTTTACAACGACCGACGCTCTAAGCATTCACCCAACAACTCTTAAATAAAATACTTCCAATACTTGGAATATTTAAAGAGATGCTTGAGCTCAAAACTAGATCCAAAAAAAATCAAAAAAATATTCGAAGCGAACGTCGGCTATATCGACGAACGCAGCTGACAATTATTATCAAAAACATACATATATATCGGTGTTGTGCAACTTTGCAGATGAAAGAAACGAAAAGAAGTAATAAAGAAAAAGACTACCTTATTGCTGCTGTTGAGTGGTCGCTATCGCTCGATCTTTCAGATGTTCAAGAAATCCAATGGCAAAAAAAAAATCAAAAGAACACAATTTCCTTGAAATTGGCGCAAATTCGCCAGGAGCGGTGGTAACTCCGGTAATTGTCACTACACAAAAATCACCCATCACGACCCAAAATCAAAGTTAAAAACCAACCTTTTCGCCCACAAAATCCGGCCTTCTTTTCTCTAATCGCGCACCTTTCTCCCGTCATGCGCCTAAATCGTCTTGTCTCGAAAATATTCTCGTATCATTAAAAATACAAATACGAAGTGTAGCCAAAAGAATCTAACAAAATTCAAAATTTTGTTACACGTGACCTTATCAAATTTCGCATTTTGAGCCAGTTGCAACGATTTTCCACTGGCCGCCCATGCCAGTCTTTTGAACTCTACGCACTAAAAATGCTTAGAATTATGCAATAAAAAAGACAATTCAATTTTTTACGACTTTTTAAAAATCCTCCAGGTGAAGGTGCTACTTTTAGATCCCAAAAATTGAAAGTTCCAAATCAAAAACATGGCGCATGCAGATTTCTCGTAAATCGGAATTTTAAGTTTAATTGTGGCTTTGAAATGAACAAATTTAATGCCAATTTCAGCTTACCTTCATTCGCATTTTGAGCTGTTTACAAAGGTTTTCCACTGGCCCATGTCTGTCTTTCGAACTCTACGCACTAAAATACGCCGATTTATGCAATAAAAAGAGCATTTAAATCTTTTACAATTAAAAAAAAAACCAAACCAAAACCCTTTGCTATATTTTTTGATCCCAAAAATTGAGAATTCCAAATCAAAAGCTTTTTTAATGTTTTCTAAATAATTTGAGCAGAAAAATCGAACGAAGTACGCAGATTTCTCGTAAGAATGATATTTTAAGTTATATCAGGCTTTAAAGTAAACTAATTTAATACCAATTTGATATTTGCCATTTGATATTATAATATAAATAAATTGTATTATATTTTTAAGAAGTAATGAAAACAGATAGCTCAATTGTTTATTTTATTATGTTTAAATTTTTAACACAATATTTTTGTTTTATATAAAAGTGTGATATTTTAAATGTGTAATAACAAAAATATGTTTTAATCACCTGAATACTAATAATTTGTCCTTATCTTATCAATCTTTGATTAAACACTTTTTATTTTAGTAACAAAACAGATAAGCTGGTTTATCTAACTTTTCAAAAATATGCCGTTAAACGAATACTTCTCCGATATAACAAAAAATTCTAAAATAATATATTTTTTTTAATTTAATTATTTGAACTGCAAAAATTCTAATATTTTTACTAAAAATAAGTTGAAATATAATTGCGTAAATCGTCGTTTTTCTTCATTTTTTGTTTATTTCACCTCCTTGTTTAACAATATTACTATTTTCTGTTGCTTTTAAAATAAATTTTAATTTTGTGGAATCTCGCTAATTTTGGTTTGTTAAAAGAATTTGTTGACATTAAAAATAAATTAGTGCTAAAATTATAAAAAAAATTAATATTCAGTTACTTAGGAGGTATGACGCATATTTGAAAATTTCAAATTTGTGCTTAGGACTTCTTGATCTACAGATTTTTAAAATTTATTGACTTGAGTCAAATATAAAATCTATAAAAACGAATTTCTCGCTTATCTTTATTATCGTTAGTTAAAGTATGTCCGTAATATATGACTAATCATATTTTCTTCTTTGTACCAATATACTGAGAATACGATTCGTATAAATTTTAAAATATTATACAGGGTGTCTCCGGATACACTTTAGATAACTTGGGTGCTGACAGAAGACATTTTCCTAAGTATCATTTTTAACAAGAATTTTTTTCTAAATTCGAACCTTCGAGAGTTAGTCCTCTTTAAAGCACTTTTTTTAAATTTCCACCTTCTGGTAGCCTAGCAAATATTGATTTTTTGGTAAAAATAAATTAGAGCTTTTTTAAAAAGCGCGAAATAATCTACAAACTAGATTTAAACATTTTATTGTCTAAAATTAACGGCTTTCGATTTTTAATTGAAATAAGTAGAAAAATGTTGAAAAATTCGAGATTTTTTTTATTTTGTTTTTTTTTCAAAGCATTGTATCTTTTAAAAATAAACATTAACATTAAAAATAAACGTCTAGAATCAACGGATTTCGAGTTATAAATTAAATTAATAGAAAAAATGTAAAAAAGTTCAGTTTTATTTTTTTTACTTATCTTGCAAAGCCCGTATCTCTTAAACGAATTGTCTTTGTAAAAAACTGATGACCCAAACCGGATAGGTAATTTAACAGACTACAACTTTGATCAAATACATTTTTTGGGGAACCAAACGTTTTCACAGAAATTCTGAAAATAATGAACAAGGTGTAAGTAAAAAAAAATAAATAACGAATAATTAACAATAATAAATAAACAATATAAATTAATAATATAATTAACGATAATTTAATGCGCTTTATAACAATGTCAGTCAAACGTCAAACGCTACAGTGTTTTGAAATTAAAACAAAATATAAATAAAATCGTAATTTTTAGCAATTTTGTGAATTTAGTTTTTTTTATCTACACCTTGATAATTATTTTCAACATTTCTATGAAAACTGTTGGTTTCCCAAAAAAAAATTATTTGATCAAAGTTGTAGCTCGATAAATTCCCTATCTGGTTTAGCTATAAGTTTTTTTCTAAGACGTTTCGTTTAAGAGATACGAGGTTTGCAAGAAAAGTAAGAAAAATAAAACCTGATTTTTTTTTTAACATTCTTTCCTTTAATTTAATTTATAACTCGAAATCTGTTGATTCTACACGATAAACGGTTATAACCTAATTTGTAGATAAGCAAATGATCTTTAAAAAAGTTCTAATCCATTAAGCCTAAAAACTCAATAATATTGAAGCTATGGCTGTTTGCAATCAGAAATTCAAAAAATGGTTAAATATTTTCTTGTTTTAATTTTTCTCAAATAAAGTTAAAACATATTATAATAACTTATTATTATTTGTTTTATAAAATAAAATCAACTACTGTATAAAAAAATGATTTAAAATACTTATATTTTCACGCCTGCTGATTGGATCTAACCAATTTTTTGAATTTCCGATTCCAATAACTCCGATTTTTTTGATTTTTTAGGTTTAATTGATCAGAACTTTTTTAAAGATAATTTGCTTATCTACAAATTAGGTTCTAACCCTTTATCGTCTAGAATCAACGGATTTCGAGTTATAAATTAAATTAAGAGAAAAAATTTTAAAAAAATCAGCTTTTATTTTTTTTTTTTACTTTTCTTGCAAACCCCGTATCTCTTAAATAAAACGTCTTAGAAAAAAACTCCCAGCCCAAATCGGATAGGGAATTTAACGGACTACAACTTTGGGCAAATAAATTTTTTTAGGAAACCAGTTGTTTCAAATAAATTCTGAAAATAATAAACAAGGTGTAAGTAAAAAAATAAATTTTGTAAAAACAAACGGTCACGGGACACCCGATATAAAATACTCATATAATTTAATTTGCTCTGTAACTAAAGAAGATCGTAAATAAGTTTTTATCGTTCTTAGGACTGATAAAGATCACAATAAAAATTGCTGCTCCGAAAAGGCTTGCGCCTCGGGGCTATAACCTATTTAGCTCTGTGGTTAGGGTGACCCTGAGCATAATTTCACTAAAAAAATTACAGATCTAGTTAGTCAGTGAATCCCCGAGTCGATCCAATCAATAAAAAAATCACTGAAATACCCAGAACTCAAAAATGACTAATATATTAGAAGAACTCAGATCTATCTATCTCAACCCTACTATTGTTTTCACAATTATGGTGTTTTTAATTTTGTTTGTTCCTACAACATTTCAGTTTTCTAGCTGTCCAGAAGTAGGCAAACAATTTAATAAATCTTTAATTTAGCATTAATCTCAGTTTTAAATGGATTTTATTAAAACAAAAGCTATGACCAAATCTGTGATTAATCTTTGCACTAAAATAGTAACATCACAGAAATCGGCCGTATAGCTTTTGCCAATAATTGATTATTTTTAATTTTCTCCCTATAAAATCAAACCGTTACGAAACTTTGTTTTAGCACATAAAAATAACATATAAACAGGTTTACAAATCTTTTACAAAGGACGAATCCATTCGTTTTGAAATAATTTCAAAATATTTGATGAATATTTCCATTTTAAAATTTTATTACTTTATTTTGAATCATTCTGTAAAGTTATATACAACAATCGTGTTGTGGAAGTAGCATTATAAAGAAATCCATTTTCAATCCAAGATTTAACAATAATCGCAAAATATTAAATCGGTATTTCTCATCTGATTTCACTATTGCACCATACGCTAATGAGTTTTACCTGCTCATTTTGGTTTTTCGATAACGTGAAATTCCTAGTATATCTAGCTATTATTAATTAAACAAACAACTGATTAAGATAAATTATTTGGTTGGTTATGATTATGAATCATAGAAATTTATTAATTTTGAAAAAGGCTCTGAATTTAAAAATACCTTCATGAAATTAAATTTTATTATTTTGATACACTTAATTGAAATAATTTGTAAGTTCGGGTAAAAATTTATAAAGCATTGTTACAAAATAACGGCTAATTATGCGTCGCATTAAGACGCACCTTACCGTTATCATTTTTATCAGTTTTGATAACAATTAGAAAACAGGTACGTCGCAGCAAGTGCTTCGATACAGTTTTTGGTTGAGCCATACGAATGTTCTACTTTTCATGAAAATTGGTTGCAACTGAAAGTTTTTGTGCGGCTTGTGCCGATTTTTAAAATGAGACAATTAAATTTATTGTGGACACTGTTATTAGTGGTGTGTATTGTTTTTGCACAAGAAAACGAAGAACAACCTGAAAATGCAGGATCTCGAGAACAATTAGATCCCAATCATCAAGATCATCCCAATCCAGATCCGAAACCCGATTCGGAAGATGTCCCAAGCGATCAAGGTTTTAATTTATATTATTTATTATAGACAAAGAAGATACATTTTTTTTTTAATTTCAGATCATCCAGCAGAGGAACCACCTAATACGCAAGCTAGAACATTTCCAGGTGCTGGCGGTGCAGGTTTACATAAAGCAGAAAATTATATAGATTACACAAATTGGGGTACCTAAATATTTGTCAATTGTTTTCACTTAATTATGACGTATAGTTTTAATAATCACCCATTTTTAATTTCTTTTTAAAACGATTGCCTTATCTTGTTTGCCTAATATCGATGATTGCTATATACTTTTGATCCGCCATATTGAAATCTTTTAGGTGTGGCAAAATTATTAACCCAACGCCATAATCAATTAACAAATTTCATTTGTTTAATTTTTTCTTTTTTTATAGACTCGTTAACATCTCGTTATGCTCCTAATCAGGATAATCAACGAGGCACTGGAGTTCCTTACATTTTACCGGAAGCAAGGCTAAAACAAATTCGAAATCAGTTTATGTACTGGTATTTTGACAAAGGCGGTGGCGGCGATGAAATAGGGGATTGGCAAAAAACAATTCAATCCTCCAGTCCTCAAGTACACAAAAATTTAAATTTTCAGTTACCGTTCTTTGGTTTTCGATTTAACTACACGCGCGTTTCCATTAACGGCTATTTAGAGTTTAGCGACCCGCCAGAAAATTATCCAGCTTATCCATTAGTATTTCCAGTCAAAGATTGGCCTAAAAAGAATGATCCCTCTTTTATTGGAATTTTCTTCAGTAAATGTCGTATGGGAGAAATGCGAACAGAAGACATAGATCAGAGAAAACCTGGCGTCTATTTTCGACTGGAGAGAGATCTTTATACCCGAACGGATGTTTTCGGTGTAGAAGTGCGCGAAAGAGTTAAGTGGGATATTAGAGAAGGAATTATTGGAGCGGAAACTTTTGAACCCAAACATGTTATTATAACAACGTGGAAGAATATTTCCTTTGCTGGAGGAATTCCACAATCTTTAACAACGGTAATTTCATCATTATTTTTTTTTATTTATTTATTTTTCGAGTGTTCTATTTTAGACCAACACTTTCCAACTTGTTTTGGCAACCGACGAAGTGTTCACGTATGCCATTTTTAATTACTTAGATCTTCAATGGACCACACACACCGAAGCTTTGGGAGACACTTTACGAGGCGAAGGTGGAACGCCAGCTTTTGTCGGGTTTAATGCAGGAAATGGGACAAGAAGTTACGCCTATACACCCTACAGTCAAAATTCAATCATTCGTGATTTAACCGGTAGAGGATGTGGTAACAAATTTAAGGGCAGACATATCTTTAGGATTGATGAAAATATTATTTTGGGAAGTTGTAATAAGGATATAGGTAAATTATATTTATTTTATTGTCCATACTTTGAAATTAATTTAAAAATTTTTAGATGGTGCAAATCTGCCTCTATTTTTTGCTCCCGAAAGTGGAAATATGTTAGGAGGTACAATGGTTAACATAACTGGACCGTGCTTTGAGCCAGACGATATTGTCATTTGTAAATTTGATGTTGAAGACGAAGTTTACGGAACCGTTGTGAATAGAAATAGAGCTGTTTGTATACAACCGAGATTGTCGGTAGAAGGTTATGTTCGATTTGAAATAGCAATTGGACCAGGAAAATATAAATGGAAAGGAAAATATTTTGTCGGTAAATCATATATTTAAATTTCATGTATGTAGTATGTATAACTAACTGTTTAACTTTTAGAAACCCCCGCTACTGCAGCTGAGAAAATTTTTTTCGAAAATTACGCGGTCTATGAGAGATATCCACCCGAAATAAAAATATCTTGGGCCAAATACAATTTGACCACAAATGAAAATGCTAATATAAAAATTTCTCTTTATGGTTATCGAGAAACTACAATCCGACCCGAATTTTTATACATTGATGACATATCTAACACTTTGACAAACACTGGTACCCATACAATTTCTCCTGCATCATTCCGAAATCGAGATAATGGAAATATGACAAACGTCAGATTCGGTTTTCTTCAGATTAGCTTGTTAGATCCAATTCCGATCGAAGGTACCAACACTAAAATAACACCTGTGATATGGAGTCGACCTATACCATTGGGTTGGTATTTTGCACATCAATGGGAACGCAAGTACGGTAAAAGATGGCCCGAAGAGATGTGCTCCGAGTGGATAAAAAATGACAGATACTTAAGGCACTTTGCTCACCAACTTCCTCAATGTCCCTGTACACTTGAACAAGCTCTTGCCGATAAGGGAAGATATTTGCCCGACCCAGATTGCGATAAAGATGCAAATCCAAAGTGTCAATATAATCGAGGCGCGGTACATTGTGTACGAACAGGTGCACCAACGTAAGTTATTCACAATATCTTTATTGTATAAAACTAATTTTTTAATATGACAGATTGGAAGGTTCCGAACAGCAATGTTGTTACGATAAAAACAATTTTCTGATGATATCTTACGATCAGCAATGGGGATCGAGTCCACATCGTTCACATAACCTCGGTTATCTGCCTTGGAACGAAGCTAACAAAGTTCCCACCTTATCGCATTGGTATCACGATATGGCTCCTAAATTCTTCTGTTGCTTATGGCAATACGAACAAGCCGTCGGTTGCGAAACCCTTCGATTTGAAAGACGTCCAACTCAAGATTGCGTTGCCTATCAAGCTCCAGCAGTTGCCGGAGTATTTGGAGATCCACATATCATAACCTTCGACGATGTTACATATACTTTTAACGGAAAAGGAGAATTTGTTCTGGTAAGGTCAAATACCAAGGAGAATCGATTAGACGTGCAAGCAAGGTTCGAACAATTGCCCATAAATGCTTACGGTGAAGTTAGAGCTACCCAAATGACATCGATAGTGGCTCGCGGCAATTATTCTACTGTCATCGAAGTTCGTATAAGACCTCCAGATGCACAATGGAGATACCGATTAGACGTTTTTGCAAATGAAAAAAGAATTTACTTTGACAGGCCTTCTCTTAAATTTCAACATTTTCCTGGTAATGACGAAGTTATTTTAAAATTGACCGAATTAACTTTTATTATTTTTAGGTGTAACTGTTTATACTCCGACTTATATTCTTAACCAGTCGGAAGTTTTGATAATGTTCGAGTCTGGTGCCGGAGTAGAAGTGGTCGAAAATCAAGGTTACATGACAGCAAGAGTCTTTTTGCCCTGGACATTTATTGTAAGCTAGAACATGGTAAAATTATTACATTTTAACGTTTTCTCTTTAGAATCAAACCAGAGGTTTATTCGGCAACTGGAGTTTCAATATGCTCGACGATTTTACCATTCCGAATGGCCAACAAGTTGGAATACCCAGTACCGAGCACGACACAGAACGCATTCACAGAGAATTTGGACTGGAGTGGATGGTAGAAGATAAAGATGACATCAACAAAGGACGTGCATATTTTATAAGAGAATTTGGCAGAACCTCTGCATACTACAACAACAACACGTTTAAACCCGAATTTAGAATGCTTCCTAGTGATATAATACCTCCGAATCGTTCTATCGAAATAGATAGAGCAAGCGCATATTGCAATGACGATGTTCATTGCTTATACGATTATTCGATGACTCTAAATAGAGATCTTGCTCATTTCACTTTGAATTATAAAAGCTCCATATTAAATCTGAAGGAAGTCACTAGGAAGAAGATAGTCTCGTGTGGCGTTCTTGAAACTCCAAGATTTGGAAGAAAAAGTAATTTCTTATTCATTCCTGGAACCAAAGTTACTTTTGAATGCAATCAAGATTTTCAACTTGTTGGAGATAAAAGACGCGAATGTACTGCAGAAGGTTTTTGGGATGTGCCCGAATTTGGTTTCACTGAATGTTTACGTAAGTATTTGAACACTTTCATTATTATTATTATTAGCAAAAATTAAATTTAAAACTTTCACAAGTTTTAATGAAACAATTCAAATAATGTGAGATAAACAAAAATTTCACTTAAATGTAGGTCAACAAGAATATTCTGCTCGTCAAGCTGGTGTAGCAAGTGGTATAACGTTATCAATTTTGATACCAGTACTTCTGTGCCTTGCACTTGTGGCATTTTTAGTTTTCCAAAGTTATCGCAAAAATAAGGAAACTTGGCTTTTTAATCCTCCTTCTCGAGCTGCCAGTCGTTTAAAATTGAACGAAAGTGAACCCATGACCGATAATTTTAGAGCGGTGAGTCCGAGAACGCCACCGTCAGATGAAGACTTCAACGATTATACTTACCGAAGTCCAGCTGGAAGTGAACGTAGCAGTACTGCCAGCAGCAAAAGGAGAAGTTACGAAAAATCCTATAGAACTCACGAACCTTTAGAAGGAGTTCCCGAAGTTGATTTTGAAGAAAAACCTTGGGATTTGGAATATCCGGAATATGAACCGGAAGAAAAACCAAAACCTGACGATAACGTACAGCCACCTTTTAATCGCAGCGAAAGTGTTGGACCCCTCTATTCCTTGCCATACAACTACCAACAACCCCTAAGTTCTTCGAATCCTAATTTGGTCGACCTCCCGAATGATCAGCCTTCTTTTAATACAAGTGCTTTCTCTGATAATAGCGGTAGTCCAAAAACTTTACCATACAACAAATCGACAAATAAAAGTCAAAGCAGTATCATCACAGAAGTTTAGGACAGATTAAAATTATAATTTTTATTTTAAATATTTTAAGTAGTAGTATGTAATTAATAAGCTAATAAATTTTTGTATTAAAAGCAATCATTTCTATTACTCGTACAATGCAAAGAAATATTGGTATCTTCAGTTTCTTCTTGCTTCTGGAATAAATACATCGCTTGCTACGCTTAGAAGAGAGTTTTTAGTAAATTTATTATCATTAAAATTTGTACTTAGGACAACAAGAGTATTCTCAAAGAATGGCTGGAATCACTTCCGGTACCATTTTGGCTGTAATAATTCCATTAATTCTCATACTTGTGTTCATTGCCTATAAGGTGTTACAAAAAATAAATGAGAAAAAACGTGAAGACGAAAGAGCAGACTACATGTTTAGAGAAACAGATAGGTTAGTATGCTAGAATTCTTTTAGATGGTCCATAAATTGGTCATATCGGAGTTTCCATTCCACGGATTCATAACTCCATTTTGAATACTTCAAATTTTCTTATTTGAACAACAGCCCTAGAAGTAATATGACCAAATTAAGAACCACTCTAGTGCACTATTCCAAAAATCATTAAAATTTTGATTTTTAGACTATCGGGATTAGAAGGATCAGAAAAACTGCGGCAATCCGAACCCGAACCTTATGACGATCGTTCTAGTAGTTTAACTCAAAAAGATCCAAATATTTTTAACACCGAAAGTATAACAAGTTCCAGTCCAAGAGAAACTACGGTGTACTAACTTTAACTACTTACGTGGTCAAAAAATCAGTTAAAGACTTGAATTCACTATCATTAATATTTAGGAATATATTGTATTCGTTTACTGTTTAAATTATTTCTTGTAATGATTAAAAATTAAAAACTAGGAGTGGGGACAACATAACACCGTGAATTGTTTTTCCGCCTCCTAAATGTAAAACAAAAATAGTAAAACTAAAGCATGCACGAAAAACATCATCAAAAAATCTGCTTGCTCCGCTCGTCTGTCAACTCGCCTCAAAAATTCTAAGCACTTTTATCCTTGTAAAATAATATACTATTTTTTAGAATTAGCGTGATTTAAGTAAAACCAAAAACCGAACTGGAAAATTATAAAACCAAAGTTAATAATTTTCACATTGAGCCCTTTACTAATAATTTTGACCCCCAAAAAAATAGTTTGAGTACGATAGCTTTTTTTAATGTATTTCGATAAGAAAATTATATATTGTTTATGTGTACGTAGAATTAACGTAAGTATACTACCATTAATCATTATATTGAGATTTTACCTTAATATTCTTTGATGTTTGGTATAAATAACTGTAATATTGTAATTTGAATTTAAATATAATGGGCGCGAAATTTTAAATGTAGTTCATCTTTGTTTGCTCTAACGTAAAACGACTTGGCATCACTGGTTTTTTTTTCAATGCAGCAGGATGTTGATATCCGTTAGAAAAAAAAGTGATCGCTAGAATTAAGGGTAGGTAGAGAACCCTTACGCTTTTGACCATCGAGGAAGGAAGGTCGATTTTAGTGCAACCGAATGTTTTTAAAAGTTATTCAATAATTGAATTTAAAATTGTTTCAAATATAATTTAGTGATCAACAAATTTAAAATACTTAAGTTTAATACATTTATTTGTAACAAATCACCCCCAAATCTAACGCTAAGACGAAGGTAATTTATGCGAAACCAACAAAAAAAATTCCTTTTTTTTTGTAAATACAAATAAACTACCTTCCGCAAGCTAGGAACTTAATTAAGTATGATGCAATTGAATTTGAGTGACAATAATTTGGAATATTCTGGAAATACACACTACATGAGCACATGTTGGAATCGGCTAGGGCAGGTCAAACCTTTTTGTTACCAAGAGCCCATAAAGTAGATAATTTTTCAACTTTTTATGACAGGCTACATTAAACGATTTACACCAATTGCCAGTAAATGCGAAACCCGCGACATTTCAGAGTCGAAACTTATATGAGCTTGGAGCTAATAAAATTGCAATCAAGAGTATATAAAATTGAACTAGCGGATTTGCGATTTAGACAAGTAATTACCAAATTACGTAATTCCACTGGGAACATCTGGAGATCATAAAATCATCAAATACAAGTTTAGGGAAATTCCCACTGAGATTTTTTTTTTAAAAAGATTAAAGGAACGAGCGTCATAAAACTTTCTATAACCAAACAACGGTTATAGTTGCACTCGCTAGACCAGTGAACCCAAAACCATTTTTAAAATCACATGTTAAAATATGAATTTGAATCAACTTTTGATACGCACTGGTTTTATTTCATCGTTTCATGATCAATTTGCTGGATTTGAATTAAATTTAGAATACACATCTTCTTACTCATAAATAACATAATAAAATTGTCATTTTTGAGTTTTCTCGATTCATTCAGTTTTCGGGAATAAATGATATCGGTTAAGCGATTTTAGTCCTTATCGACAACCCTGGGGATTTAACATAAATAGGGGTTCCCTCCCGATAAGATCATTCTCCCCAGGGACCAATAACCCAGCCAGATCAAGCCTAGCGCTTTAAAAAAAGAGGAAAGATACCTCAATAAACTCCAACGCCCGCTGCCCACATGAGTTGAAGGAAATAAACGGTAACACGTGGTACCTCCATATAGCCAATAAGTTCATCGTTCATCATAAGATCATTCAACTTTTCAAATTCGTCAGTAACGGTCACGAATTATTCCATCTTCAATTTTTGTTAGTAACAGTCACTCATTCCATTTTTCAATTTCGTCAGTAACGGGCAGTCTGTTCATTTTCATTTTTTTTGTTAAATAAACTACAAGTGTTAGCTGCATTTTTATTATATTTTTTTTTGCAACTCAAAACAACCTAAAGATTTAAATTCTTTTTTTTTTTTATTTATTATTCAAGTGAAATTTCATTTTATTTTATTTTAAACTCGTGAGTGTGTGTTTCCTCGATCGCTATTTCCAGTAAAAAGGTAAAATATAACAATCTATGTATCAAGAATTGTTCTTTTTCAGATTTATGTCGCAACATAACTAAAATTGTTTTTATTAAATATTAGTTGTTAATTTCAACTAATTAATTTCTATCTTTTATATATAACTTTGTTTATAAATTTCTAGTGCACTATTTCTTTTGCATTATATTGATTAAATAGATATCGATTTAAATGATTTTATTCCTTTCTTGCTATCACAAGGCGATTAAATTGCTAATAATCCTACGTCTCCGGTCTTCAATTAACAAGCTTAAGTCAGCTCATAATCGACTTTGGTGGCAGTGTTCCGTTACCACACGACGGCCGCGATTATTTAATTAATCAAAGCCTACCCGTGTTACATATTAATTATAATCTATTTAAATATTGCTATATCTTTAGTTCACAAAAGATTTAAATTAATTAGTTTGAAGGATGACTTTTTTTTTTTTTTTTTTTTTTTAATTGTGCGCTAGGAGTGGGGAAATCTTTCTCGGACCGAAGTCGTCGCAAGACGCCACCCGATGACCTGGATGGTAGTGTGGGGATGGGATGCACAAGTGCATTCCGACCCACTAAAACCCCACTCCTATATAGTGACTGGGAAAGCGTGGTAACTGTCTTTCGACATCGTCTTCTCCGCTTCCGCAGGTTTTACGCAGTCTTACTTTGTTGGCTGGTGTTTGTTGATGAACGGATTCTTGAGAAATGTAACTTTTTACATTACCTCACTTTCTGCCATTTCTTCTATTCTCTCGTCTTTCTCTTTTTCTTGTAGGACTTGCCGAATGAAATCTCCGACAATGATCCATTTGTCCTCCGATGTTAGCATTTCTGCGACAATATTTGTTGGGGTTAGTGGTCTACCCAGCTTTTGTTGGACGATTTGCCTGGGGTTGCGCCACTTCTCGCATTCAAAAAATGTGTGGAGCGGAGTATCGTCATTATCGCAGTATCGGCAATTTGGCCTGGGTTTTAGCTTCATTCGGTGTAAATAGCTGTTGAAACAGCCGTGGCCGGTTAGGCTCTGTGTTATGTGGAAATCCACTTCCCCATGCTTTCTGTCCATCCATGCCGCTATGTTTGGGATTAGCATGTATGTCCATCTCCCTTTTTCATCATTATCCCATCTTTCTTGCCATACTTTGAGCGCCTCGTCCCTGGCCTCTTGTTTCTTGTCCGGGTTTTTATAACATACGGCCCTATACTTGGCCTGTAAATCTATGGGGATGAGTTGAGCAACAACCAACACGGCGTTTTCGGATACCGTGCGGTATGCGCACACTATCCTCAGCGCGGTCCTTCTTTGCACTCTAGATACCGTCATGCGGTTTATATCCGTTTGCATGGCCTCATGCCACAGTGGTGCCCCGTACAGCATCACCGAGTGCACAACCGCCCCCAGTAGCCTTCTTTTTTTTGCCTTTGGTCCCCCCAGGTTTGGCATTAGTTTCGACAGTGCCCTGCTTACGGCTCCCGCTTTGGCTGCGACCTTTTTTAGATGGTCAAAAAAGACCAGCCTTCTGTCGAACGTTATCCCCAAGGAAACCAACGTGTTCTGGGGTAAAATTTCCCTACCCTTGACGATGAACTGCACGGGTTTTATTTTGCGCTTCCCTGTAGGGAGCATGGCCTCCGTTTTTTCTGGAACCATCTGGAGATCATGCCTTCCCATCCAATTTTCTAACATTCCAAGCACGGCGTTAACTTTGGACTCCAAGTCCGACTCCAATTTAGCGGCTGCCACCAACGTTATATCATCGGCAAAACCAACCAAAGATGTTCCCTCCGGCATTTGGAGTCGCAGTACATCATCGTAAGTGACGTTCCACAACGTCGGTCCCAGGACAGACCCCTGCGGAACGCCACTCGTAACCCCCACTGTTTCGTTTAGCAAGTCCTCTTCAATCCGGAGGCTTCTGTTTGCCAGATAGTCTACTAATATATTGTAAAGATACCCCCGGATTTTCCTGCGCGCCAAGGACTCCAGTATGTCTTGCCATCTGATGGAATTAAAGGCATTTCTTACATCAACTGTAACTATTGCACACAGTTGCCTTGTACGCCAGGTACCCCTTCGTGCTATTTCTACCGTATTTTTTATTTGCTTTAGCGCGTCCATTGTAGAGTAGCCCTTCCTAAATCCATACTGATTTGGGGCCAGTCCACCCGTCCTTTCCAATTCGCTATGCAGCCTGGCAAGCACTAGCCGCTCGAAAAGCTTGCCCACCTCGTCCAACAGGCATATTAGTCGATAGGAACTGGGCTGGTCAAGCGGCTTCTGACCCTTCCTCAGCAGAACCAGGCGGGCCCTCTTCCATCTCTCCGGAAAAATACCACGCTTTAGACACGTGTTATATACTCCCAGAATCTCATCTGGGCAGGTTTCAGCTATGGCTCGGACTACGGTTGATGGAGTTCCGTCCGGTCCCGGCGCTTTGTTTTTTGCCATTTTTTTGACAGCTTTTGCCAGCTCCTCTTTCGTTATAAGCTCCACATCAGTCTCCTCGATAGCACGCAACTCCCTGTTCGGTGGCGGGTGTTCCGGAAAAAGAGCATCAACTATGCCATGTAGCCTCTCGGCCGTCAGACCTGGGATTTTCGGCCTCCCGAGTTTCTTTCTGACGATTTTATACCCCAACTCCCAGGTATCGTCATCAACCTCTTTGATTAGGCTCTCCCAGTGGCGTTTCTTGCTAGCTTTAATTGCTTTTACAAGCTCCTTTTTTGACGCTTTTGCTATAGCTTCTTCTTCTGTAGCTTGGTCATAGCCCCGTCTCGACATTTTTCTTTGAAATGTCCTTCTCGCATGAAGGCTTTTTCGTCTGAATTCCGCGATCTCCGGTGTCCACCAATATGCTCCCTTTCGCCCTTGATTTGGGCGTCTTCTGGGCATGCAGTCATCGCAGACCATACTTATTTTTGTCGCCAGTTCTTCTGCGGAGTTGATGTTTTGCCCTGCTATGCGCTTTTGGATAGACATTTGGAGTCCATATCGGTCCAGTCTTTTGGTTGCCCAAATCCCGCCAGATGGGCCCGGAAAAGAGGGAAGGGCTTCCGCGTCCACGGAAAAGAACAAAAGAAAAGAAAAGAACAAAAGAATTGTTCCGTCGAATTGTGGGACCATGAAAGAATCTTGTAACGAAAGTATATGCGTAATATGTGTTGGGATAAAATTATGGTGTTGTCGATTTTAAGGAGGTTGATCATTTTGGTAAATGTGAAGGAAGTTGTTTTAGTAATAGGAAGGTTGAGGCGGTCCTTGGTAATGAAATATTTGAGTATATTTAAAGGAAACGTGGTACATTTCTGGGTGGCTATTTTAGGTTAAAGTATTTGGGCTTGGTGATTTCTTTACTATATTGCAATGACCCGAGCTATACAAATTTATTATTTTATTTGCACTGCACTTTATTAATTAAACAAAAAACAACTTTCATTAAAACTAAATTTCACTTTTATTATTTTATCATCAAAATTCCAATTTATAATTAAAATTAACTTAGACGGGAAATAACACATCCATCGGCTTGCTTGCCGCAAGGCGCTCTGGCATCTACCTTTAGCACCTTCTTTTTCCCACCTTATTAACAACAAAAATTTTTATGTACAGTACACCCTTAAATAAACAATCAACAATAGTAAAAACAAAACTTCAAAATTATTTTACAAAATATGATACAAATAAATAATAAAACAAATTTAAACTTTAAAATAATTTACAACATAAATAATTAACGTTTTTATGGTTTTCGAAACACGACAATATATTCGAATTTTGTTAATATGTGTACAAGGGTTTGATATGCCTGTTCCCAGAGGGTAGTATCGAAAAAATGGTCCCCTCTGCGTTCAGAAAATGATTTATCATTTCAAATATCTCTCAATGAGATGCGAATAATAATAATAATTAAACCTAACAAAATGTTAAAAAAATAAAATTTTTAACTGTTAAGTACAGAATACATACTACAAAGAAAACATAATATTTAAAAAAACGCTAAAATGACAATAATTCACATTTAACAAAGTTGAACTTAGAATAAACAAGAAAATAGAATTCTGAAAAAATTACGCTATAAAATAAAAAACCCTGTAACATAATATAAAGGCCCCTATTTAACGATTATTATGGATCCTCAGTCATGTTTAACAGTAAAAATAAGAAGTGAGAGCAAATAAACCAAACAAAATTGAAAAAATTTAAATTTCAAATTTAATTTTCGAAGTGATAGATGGCATTGTATGTCTCTACTTCATATTCATACGTGTAGGTGAAAAAGATTCATTTATATTTACTTAACTTAAAATTTCATTTAGACACGGGAACTCTTCTAGTTTGGTTATTTGGTAAGCGCAACATTTATTTTGGTTTGGTTAATTTCTTGATTTTTTAAATTTTAAATTTTTTCAATTTTGTTTGGTATATTTGCTCTCACTTGTTATTTTTACTGTTAAACATGACTGAGGACCGATAATAATCGTGAAATAGGGGCCTTTATATTATGTTACAAAGTTTTTTTATTTTAGTTATTAGAAGTTATTTTCTATTTATGTGAGTAATAATTATTTAACATGTTTAGTATTAGTTAAAAATTTCTTTTTACAGGATTATTTATGCTTTCTATTTATATAAGCTTCCGACGCGACGATTCATATAAAATATGACATAATTATTTAAGACATGACGATTTATTTAATACGACGATTTAACATTAAGAATGTTACATAATTAATTGGGGGCATACCAATTTAATTATTAAGGTGTGATGATGTGTAGAGGCGTACTAGATCTATAAAAGATTTTAATTGGTTATCGAAATGCATATACAAAATGTTACAAAGATTCCTCTACCCGACACCTTCAAGTGCATAACACCAGCCATTTATAGAAGGAAGTATGGCTTGATGGCCCGGTATTCCACAAATGCTACTTAAAACTTGAATTCTAGAAGTTTGTTTGGAAAACACTAGCCTACGCCATTCATCTATAATTTTCAATCGTGTCAACTATAATATTGAACATGGAACAGTTCGAGTCTATAGAAGTTAGTGATTCTATTATAAACTGATTTAGAACTATCTGCATAAAAATTGCTCTTTCCTGCTTTCGGGATTCCACAAGGCAATTTTTTGTCTATTGATAGTGTTTGTTAACAATGGCTTGCTTTTTCGTGATTCCGATTTTTTGAGTTAAGGTAAGAGGGGGACCGTCTTGTCTTGCAAAAGAGAATTCGAAATTTGGAACAAAAACTTTGACTATGCTTTTCTTAGAAAAGGTGGAGAATTTTGTCCCAAATAATTTCTCATTGCATATTAACAGGTATTGAATTCCTCGCGGACAAAATACGCGGTGATTTTAAGATAAATCATAAAATAAGATAAAATCGTAAAAAAAAAGGTTTTCATAAGGTATGCATATTTAGATATTTTATGTTATACAAAATGTATTTTTGGCATAAATATCGTTACGTTTAAAAATATATTTAAATTAAAGTTTTTATCATTTTTAGTAAAAAAAACATTCATCGTATATTATATCAACGACAAATATAAGAAAATAACAACAAAAACAATAACAAAAGCTAAAGCGAATGAGTCTCTGGAACGAGTCTCTAGAATGGCAAGAATTTGTTTTTAAGTAAAATTTGACAATAATTAACAATTGAATTAGAAATCCCTCATGAAATTTTAAATTAGAAATATTTTTGTAATAACCTACATTAACTGTTACACTCCCAGCAAGCAACTGCAGCCGGCTCCACCCACTAAAATACATTGCTGGACGACGAGCTCACGTACTAGCAATAGAGTGGGCAAAGCATCGATTTTTATATTATCTTATTTAATATCTGCTACACGAATTTTGATAACTATAAAAACCTGTTAGTTGGGTTATTCCAACTGCTACAGGTTGCCCTTAGATCATGGGCCTGTTTTTTTCAATCTTTTTTGCGCTGTTATGCTGATTTCTGAATTTAAAAAAATTATTTTATAATTTAAATAATAATAGAAAGAGAAGTTAAAAGCGACAGTTGGCAGAAGATTTATGGCAAGACACTTGGGATGCGAAATACGGTCATAATATTATATTACTGTAAATATTCGCAAATATATGTATGTATATTGTCGTGGTTCAAAATGGTTGCGACCCACCCTGTACATTTTATAAAGGTTTTGTTTTTGAATGATTTAAGTTGCAAGACTGAAAATTGGACAGGTGGGGGCGAACCGACGAGGAAATTGGCTTTTTGCCGACGAGCCGCGCGAGAGAGCGAGCGGGCCGATTTTTGGCTTGTCGATGATTTTGACTCAAGTGATTTATTTTTGAGATTTGTGATTTTTTTGAAGTTGTGAATTATTATTTTTGATTCGAATAAAGTGATTTAATGCGAATGCATTATTGCGAGTTTTTTTGCATGATTGATCTGATATTTTGGATGGTTTGGATATTTTTTGTATTGAGTGGCTACTGAATGGAAGCAGATAGATTGATTGGTTTTAATTGATTTGGACAAGGAAGAGTTAAAAATTGTAAATTGGACGTGAAATGTTTAAAATTGGAAAATTTTGAAATTATATTCGTACAAACAAATGGTGCGATTGATAACGAGGCGATTGGGATAAAGGCTGGAAATCAAATTTCGTTCCCTTCGAATGAAATTGAGATTTTATTTTATTTTTACGTTGAATATAATTTGGATTTGTTAATTAATTTTTGGAGAGGAATTTTGGAAAATTTATTTATTTAGTTTGGACAAGAAATTATTTTATTTTTGAAAACGCAAGAACCCTTCACCCTTGAAATTTGTCAATGGCTCCCGTAATGCTGACTAACCCGAGTAAGTAAAGTGTGTGGAAAATTGTTATTGAAAATAACATTACAATATATTTCTATGTCCCCAGCTATTCAAATTTGGAAAATTTTACTTATCTAAGAAAATCTTCTAGCTTGGGTACATCAATTATCAATTTAAGCAATGACACTCATCAATTATTTTAATTTTCTTAATTTTATCGTTTAAAATTGTTAATTTTAAAATTGTAATAAAGTGGTAATGTGAAAATGTGGTATTTATTTTTCATTTACTCAAATTATGTATATAATTACTCAATTACTTCAAAATTATGTAAATCTTCACAAATTAGCTACACCTTGTTCATTATTTTCAGAATTTCTGTGAAAACGGTTGGTTTCCCAAAAAAATTTATTTCACCAAAGTTGTAGCCCGTTAAATTCCCCATTCGGTTTGGGCCTTTTTCTAAGATGTTTCGTTTAAAAAGATACGAGATTCGCAAGAAAAGTAAAAAAAATAAAACCTGTATTTTTTTAACATTTTTTCTCTTAATTTAATTTATAACTCAAAATCCGTTGATTCTAGGCGATAAGGAGTTATAACTTAATTTATAGATAAGCGAACGATCTTTAAAAAAGTTCTAATTCATTAAGCCTAAAAAATCAATAATATTGGAGCTATGGTCGTTTGAAATCAGAAATTCGAAAAATTGTTTTAAAGAGAGGTACTCCCCAAGAATTTGGACAAAAAATTTATTTGAAAATTTGTCTTAGAAAAGTGTGCTTTATCACCACCTCAAAAATTTTTCACGGTCACAAAGACACCCTGTATATAAATGTACATAATATATAACTTAAAAAATAAATTTTTTAAGTGGTTAGTGTTATAATTAGTAGGATATAATGTTAAAATAATAAACGTATTAAACAAAATGTTAGAAAATGCGTAGGAAACTAATATTTAAAACACAATAAAAAAAACATTAATTTTACATTTAACAAGTTTGCACTTGTGCTCACAAATAGAGAGTGGCTCCACCTCTGAAAAAATGGTCGAAAATAATAGTAAAATAAAGGCCTTTATATCGTAATACAAAATTTTTTATTTCAAAAATTCTTAGTCAGTATTTAAAGATTTTTTATCAATTTTCATTTTTATTTTTTAGTTTATACAAATATTCTAAATCCAAACCTGTTAAACGTAAAATGAATGTGTTTTTTATTGTTTTTTAAATAAATCAGTTGTTTATTTTAAATAATAATATTTACTTAATAATTTCCTTTGCGCATTATGCATATATATATTTAAACATCAATTGCAATATTGTTATTAATAGTAGTAATAAATTTTCTTTCGTTTTCAACTTTATCAAGCAAAATTTGATACTTGCCTTAAAATGAGGGCAATTATTACATACATAGGTAAATTAAACCAAAATAATAATTGTTTAATGAGAATGAAGAAATTCAATAACAGCAACGGTTTCAAGATTTTTGAACCAAGATTAGGAAAACTTCGGTGAGTGGTAAAATTTAAAATAACCTAATTATTAAAAAAAAATAATATAAAAAGCAGGAAAAAAGATATAAAAACGTCAACCAGAACACACAAATTTTGTTTTATTTAAAACTTATGGTCCGTTTTCTGGCCCGTTTTGTCATAAAAAAACAGATTTCGGGACTAACAGAAGATTTCCGTTTGCAGACCCACCTTATGCATTTGAGTTTTTAATTTTTTTTTTTTTCTATAGCAGATGTTAAAGTCCGATTTGTCCAACTGAAAATAATTGAAAAACTTGCAACAGTAAGAATAGATCAAATAGCACTTTAACAGCAAGGGTAGATAATAGTACTTTATTTTTACTCAAATTAATGGAGATTATTCAAACCTATCGAGATTCCAAAATGCGTTTGATTTATTGTAAAATTAAAACTGTTAATAATTTAATTTGTAATTGAGATTTCTTATAAATATTTTCTAAAGAAAATGTTTTCTAAAAAACATCCTGCTATATAGAAAAAAATTAAATTCAATACACGACGATAAAATTTTATTATCGATTCGCGAAAAATAATTCCCGCTAGTCGATAAAATTCAATTTTATTATTGTCTTGTATAGAAAATAATTATTTTATGAATTTTTTCAAAATTTTTAATTTTGCTGTTTTATTTATTTCTTTTTGTAAATAAACATAATTGTATTGACCGACTTGGCTGATCTATTTATTTATCCTAATATTTCTTTTCTTTTTTTTACTCCCGTCATAATCATTTTTGCGTTTTTATGAAGCATACGGGATTAATTGATAGTGAAGATTTTTCTGAATATAATCTTTCATTTTGGAGACAAAATGATTCTAACTGAACTTGAGCAGATCTGATTAGATTTGACCACTGGCCAGAAGAAAATATATCTAAGGATATAACGAAATCTGTAGAACTATTAAAAATCGATTTTTGATCGTTTTTTCATTATTTCAAAAGTTATCTGCCATAAAGAAAAAGCACGAATTTTCTCACTAATTCATTTGGTTTTAGAGAATTTTCAACTGTTTATAGAGGAACCGCATTTAAACTAAGCAATATTGGTTCTAAAGAAGAATTAAATTATTATCATTCAATACAACCCCAACTTGTGGATGATATTTCAACCATGTCCATGCAAAATCGTGAAATTATTAATAACTACAAAAGTTTATTAACCCAAACTTCATTATATTATTCGCATCATTACGGTTTCTTAACTAGCCATGCTTTTCAAGTTTTAGTTCCAATTGTATACCAAACCAAAGAAAAATACTTTCTTGCAAGTGTATTGGGTTGGTGTGTTGATTTGGTAAATTACGCCGTGCCAAATTTCTTTAATTGATAATAATCATTTTAACTTTTCAGTTAAATTTATCGCTAATATTATATGATGATATAATAGACAATTCGGAATTTCGTGGAAAATTAATTTGCTGGCATAAGAGAGAAGATGTAGGATTGCGTGCTGCAATTGACATTCAACTGATAGAAAATGGCGCATTCCTTCTTTTAAAAAAATATTTTTCTTCCGATCCATCGTACGTGAAATATTTTGAGCTCTTTTGTGAAATTTACACAAATTATGCTTTGTCATGCCAATTGGATTTAAAGACGGAATCGAATAGAGAACGTATGTTCAGGAGTAATACAACAGAAAGATATACCTATCTGGTTTTAAGTCGAGCCTCTTATCCGTCTGTTATACTGCCGTTTTTGGTGATAATGAATTTTCTCAAAAAAGATGATCCAATGCTAATAGCAAAAGTTAAGCATATTGCATGCAAACTTAGCGAATACATGACAGCTCAAGTAAGTACCAAGGTTCTAAACCTCCAGACCCCTAAAGTACAAATCCCTCAAATATTTTATTTGTTTTAGGATGACGTTATAGATTGTTTTGGAGATATCACTGGTCCAAATGATGACCACGGTGATATAATACAAGGAAAATATACGTGGTTATTAGCAAAAGCCATGGAAAAAGCTTCAAATTCTGAAAAGAAAATTATATTTCAAGATTATGGACGAAACAATCCTCAGAGTATTTCTAATATACTCGAAATATATTCCAGTTTGAAATTATTAGAATATTTTGAGCAATACGAAAAACTTCTTTATGCCGAAATCTGTATGCTCAATCAACAATTACCAGAGGATGTATTTAAATTATTTCATGGGCTAACCAATACAATATTTCATAATGTAGTCAACGATGCAATTTAATTATATTATTTTATATATTGCAGTGATGCTTTCAGAGAAATGTTGAGTTTTTCACATACACTTTAAGTGCTCCAGACCAACCTCGCAATGCGGGAGATTCAACAATCGTACCTCAGGGTGTGGCCAAAAAAAATTCAAATTATTAATTTCAAAATTAAATAAATCGTCTTCCAAAAATACTTCCAATCGCATATAATTTAAATCCAATGTAAAGTTTTAGTATTTCTTTAAAGGGATCGAAGTTTCGATTTTAGCTTTATCCAAATCGCCTTGTTATCAATCTTGCATGTTTGCTCTCTTACAAATATAATTTTAATTCTCAAATTTCAAATATAATTCAAATAGAAATTATAATTTTAACTATTCTTTTTCCAAATTGTAAGATGCGACTTCTAAATTTGAATTTAGCGCCAACACCTACTCATTGATAACAAGGAAAAATAGCAATGAACCACCACGTTGTGTAATTACCTACCGCACGCCATCTAGTAACCCGTTCTTTCTTCCGTTGTACAAAACAAAATTGTTAACATAGCTGAAACAATACAGATAACCGCTCCAAAAACAAGAGACGATCATAAACGCACAACACAAATAAAACTACATATACATATTTGAATTATGTCAAATTTTTTATTTTCTGTTTAAATTTGGGTTCGAGGATCAAGTCTGAAGCAATGATAAAATCATAATTAATTTCCAAACACCCTGTATTTTAATAACTCTGAATAATTACTTAATTTGGTGATCACGGTACTTATTTTTATATCGGAATCCTGTGTAACTGCAGTAATGTAAAATTGCATTCTTTGATACCGCTACAGGCCGGTTTACAAAAGAAAAAATTTTCCTTAGTCCTGATCTGCATACGAAATAAGTGGATGACCTAAATTACTTTAGTATTTTTCTAAGAATGAACATAGAAAGGTAATCAAGCCAAATCCAAGTGACTCTGATCACTTGTAAAAACAGTTTTAAAAGAAATTGAATTTTCTGTTATCAGAAAATACCAAAAATATTCGTTCGCAACTTGTAAAATTAATTCATGTAGAATAAAACTTTTCTGCCAGATATGTTATCTACAATCGACATTTGCGAATTTCAATATTAACCAAAATCAAATATTACTAAAAAGAAAATACGCAATGATGCAAACGCATTCAAAATCACTTTATTCAACTAAATCAAAATGTTACTCACAATCTTAAACTAACAATCTTTTAAAAATTCTCACAGAGCCAAAATGCGCACGACTGGCTCACGCAGCCATTCTTGGCAAAAAGCCTTAAATTTTCCGTGATTTCTTATTATTTAATTATACAACTATAAATCTTTATAAATTTTTACACCTTGTCGAGGTTCGAACATTCGACTTCATTATAGAAGTCTTATGCTTTAATGCGTTTCCTATCGTCCACACCCACAATGTTTGCCAGTCAAATTATTAAAAATCAAATTTTCACCAAAATGTATAGGGTGGGTCCGAATCCCATTGAAAGAGATGCATTTTGGTGGAATTTTTATTTTCATAATTGAGTTGTAAGATTATAGATTTTGCTAGATGAGGACGGGTCACCGCAAAATTAAAAGTTTTTTGCCAGAGGTCGCCGCGTGGGTCGGTTGTGCGACTGTTGGCTCTGTAAGATTTTTTTGAGATTTTGTTAATTTGAAATTGTGAGTAATATTTTAATTTTGATTTGATGCGTCTCATTGTTGCGTATTTTTTGAAATTTTTTTATATTTTGCTGCTGAATGGAAATAGGATTTATTGTTTGATTAATTTGGAAAAAAAAATAAAAATTATACATTCGAATTTGGATCATTGTAATTAGGAAGATAGAAATTAAAATTTGTAAATTTGTGTGGCGTGATTGATAAGCGTCGAATTGAAAGTAAGAAAATTGCAAGTTCGATCCTAGAAGTATTAAAAGTTTTGCATTGAATTTAAATTTTTTGCGACTGAATTATTTTTATGAAAACGATTTAGTTTTTTTTTTTTTGAACTGGAATAAATTTTATTTAGAAACGCTCAAACCCTCAACACTAAAATTATCCCAACTACCCGCAATCCAGAGCTACCCGACGAAATTAAATGTGTGGAAAAAAATTTTCTACGAAAATTCCAGCAATATAAAAAAATTTTCTTTAGACACGCCATAACTTGATTTCGTTCATTTTTTTTTTTAATTTCCTAATACTCTGTAGAAGTTGTTACGGAAAGCAAGTTTAAGAAAATTAGAAAATTCGGCAAATCTTTTATGATACTCTATTTAATATAGTAATATGTAGATGGCGTTATGGTTTAGCATCATTTTGGCTCTGGCATCCTTTAACGTCACATTCAGCAAAAGCTGAAGAGCTTCGCTTGGAAATCGGGGGTTCGATCTCCGGCAGAGTCGACTTGGTTATCAATTTTTTATTTTAAACTACATTCAATTATAATCAATTCAAGATATAAATAATATAGGTGGCGCGTGGTTTGCAAAGTCTAATTTACATCGGGAAACTTCAAATAATTTAAATAGCACTTAATCTTATAGTAATTTAAATATTCACCACAAAAAAGCAAAATGTTATAATCAAGTAACTATGTACATACGTCTATTCGATATTACATTTAACTCTGTCCATATCCATCTTATTTATGACTTTGCCCTGTTTAGTTTAGGCAACACACATAACAATTAAATCGCGAAAATTTCGTTATTGTAAAACGGTCTAACTTCAAAGCAATTTCGTTGGTTAACATTTAGAGGTCGTCGTTTTAGTACACATTCTAATATTTTTCTTAAAAAAAACGTACTATATCACAATTTATCGAAAACCGCTTAATAAAAGAGCAAATCGACAAAATCTCCAGAGACGAAAATTTTCAATTCAAATATAGACCGTTTAGTCGAATACCGAAATCGATAGTTATAAGTTTAACGGGACTGTTTTTCAAAAAAGTTTGTAGAAACGTAAAATTTCCCACGAGTGTTATCCATGTAGAATTAAAAAGAAATTTTAATTTTTAGAATTCAAGAAAATTTGATTGGATTTGCCGGCTGCGAGACGATTTTGAATCAACTTTACCGAAATTTACGGTCGCAGAGAAGGATGGCAGATCCTTGGTAGATCAGTTGTAACTGAAAATTTTTCAATTTACCTTCTTCATTGCAGTCGGACGTCGAAAAACGACAGCTTAAGCGTGCGTTTTGTGAAAAATCAATTTTTTGAAGTACGATTTTTAGTCGAAAGAGGGGTAAATTTGTTAAAAAAATACATAAAAGTTGAGGGACTTGCGATTCCGAAATAAAATTTTCTATATTTTACAAAATTATTTAAAAAATTTTGTTTTGCATTTTGCGGTTGAAGATGGAAAAAAATTTTAGGAAATTGATTTTGTGGAAAATCGCAATACACTTTCAAAGCAGTTTTGAAATTAAGAATCAGTTGGTAAATTAGGCCACTACGGCGAATAGAAAAATATTGAAAATTTTGACTTTGTTGCGGCCCTAGCGCGTAAACTATGCAAAATTTTAAAAATATTTTGGTTCCACAGGATGGTGCATTACAATGTGCGTATTTTTGTGTATGATGCTTTTTATCGAAAACAGCTTAATAATGGAACAAATCGACAAAATCTCGAAAGACGAAACTTTTCAATTCAAATCACCGGCCATTTAACCGAATACTGTAATCGCCAGTTTCAAGTTTAACGGAGCAAATTTTCGAAAAATTTTGTTAGAATTTTTCTTCTTTTTTCATGAGTGTTATCGTGTTATCGATGTAAAATTTAAAAAAATTCAGAAAATTTGTTTGGATTTGCCGTCTGCGGGCCGATTTTGAACCAACTTTTCAGGACTTGAAAGTCGTAGAGATGGATGTCAGATCGCTAGCAAGAATTTTTACTCCAAAAATTTACGGTTACCCTCTTCAGTATAGTCAGAAGACGAGAAACGACAGTTTTAGCATGTTTCATGAAAAATTAATTCTTTGAAATAAAATTTTTAAACGAAGGCGTAATTTATAAAAAAAAATTCTCGAAAATACTTGAAAGTTGTGGCTTAAAATGACTAATTTTACAAAAAAATTTTTCGAAAAAGAATCCAAGGCTATATGCTTCGAAATTTTTTTTTTAATTTGTGTTTTGCATTTTACGGCATGAGATGGAAAACAAATGTATGACATCGATTTTGTGGAAAATTTCGATTTCAAAGCAATTTTAAAATTAAGAATCGGATTGTAAATAAGGCCGCTGCGACCGATAGAAAAATATTGAAAATGTTTGAAGGCATAAGGCCATCAGATAGTGCGATGATTCTATTGGCAGGTAATTCCACGATCAACGCCAGCCGACGAACTTAATGCATGTTTGAAGTCGTCCATTTTATAGAAATAATACGTCAAACCACTCAAATTAAATATGAACATACGAGTCGATTTACCGAACGACCGATCTGCAGAAGTTTTTTCTAAGCAATTGCTCGACATTGGTAATGGCAAAATTCCTGTTGACTCATCGTCTGGATACATTACATTCCTTGCCAATTTTTGTCACTTTACTGAATCAAAGACCGAACTCATCCAGTGGTGTTCCCAAACATTACTCAAAATTACAAAAATCATGTTTGGTTGAGCGAACGTCTTATATCGGTTGCAAAAAACGAAATCAATTTACGAATTCAAATTAAGATAGTTGGCGAATTGATGACATACAAATCGGTTGATTCCGTTACTAACCAAGATGATGTTGTCAACTATCCAACGGAATTTTTACATTCACTGGAATTGCCCAGATTACCACCTCATAATCTGCAATTAAAAGTCAGATCAGTAATCATTATGTTGCGAAACATAAACAAGCCACGTCTTTGTAATATTGCGGTGAAGAAATTAATCATCATCAAAGTCACAATGTTGAAAGAGAAGTACAAAGACGAAAAAGTTTTGATTCCACGCATTCAACTTGAAAGGATTACAATTTCAAGTGCAGCTTGCATTTGCAATATCTATAAATAAATCACAACGGTAGTCGTGAAGTGTTTGTGGCATCAATCTTGAAAATTCATGTTTTCACATAGCCCGTAGGTGGCCTGTTCCCGTGTCGGAAAATCGTCACATTATTTGTTTAGGACAGGAAACAAACCAGACCAGTTAGTTGAATATAAAACAAATTAAATCAATAATTATAACATTATGATCATTTCAAATTTGAGTCTTTTAGTAAAGGGCAATTTATTATAATTTAAGTTTCTTCAAAATCCCCAGTTGAGCAAGTGCACACAGGTAACATGTGTATAAAAGCACAGTTTAGTTCTAGATCTTTTCTAGATCTCTCTCTTTTCGAGAATACATTATAATATGTTATAATATATCCATAAAATAAAACGGCTGTTATATTATGATTAATCAATTTATTTAAAAAAATAAAACCTGAAAAAATATTTTTTAATACAGTTTCGCACAATCACTTCCCTAAGCTCTGTCCGCTACTAAACTGTTTACATACCTGTAAATCTAAATAAAAAAAATTAGACTAATCAAAGCAGTGCATTAATAAAAGATAAATTTTCATTTATAATTTGAATGTGGGGAAACTTGAGGATGGGATTCAGACATTACGTGTGAACACCGAAGGCATATTTCCCTCTATTAATCTACCTCCTGTAAGCATTCATGCTCTGCTGAATTTCTAAGCAAAGGCATACCAAATCAAGAGGGTTTATAAATAGCTCTAGTAAAATTAAATTCAAAAGCTTACCATTCCAGAAATGCTAATTTTCAAAACATGTATCGATTACACATCCTTCCTGAAAAAGAATTATAATTTATATTCTATTATTAAAAGATAAATTTTCATATTTAATTTGAATGTAGGGAAACTTGAGGATGGGATTCAGACATTACGTGTGAACACCGAAGGCATATTTCCCTCAATTAATCTACCTCCTGTAAGCATTCATGCTCTGCTGAATTTCCAAGCAAAGGCATACCAAATCAAGAGGGTTTATAAATAGCTCTAGGAAAATTAAATTCAAAAGCTTACCATTCCAAAAATGCTGATTTTCAAAACATGTATCGATTGCACATCCTTCCTGAAAAAGAATTATAATTTATATTCTATGTAAAAGCAGTAGTTATTTACTTTCAATAAAAAGTAATAATGTAGCATGTACAACGTACTACAGAAGTGATAATCTATCAAATGTAGTATAGCGAGTACTGCATTAATCTTCACAGTCGAACGTCACCAATAATTAAATTCACATTATGTGAAGCTGTGACTGTGACTAATATATAAAATTAAATTCCACTTGTGAACTTACCATTTCAATTCTTCTCTCGACTTGTTTCGTTCCAGACTGATCGATCTGTAAATAAAAAAAAATGTAAACCCTTAGAAAGCACCGAATTTTGATTCAATATTTTTTTGAAAGCAAAAATGTAGCTGTACAATGTACTGCACCAGTGAAGATCAGTCTGGTGGGTATAGCGAGCACTGCTATAATCTCCACAGTCGAACGTCAATAATAATTAAATTCACATTACATGAAGCTGTGACTGTGGTATCAAGTCATAAAATAAAATTAACAATCCTTACCATTTTGATATGTTTCAACCAACGTTGTACACCAATTTTTCTTCAAGAACAATCAACCTGCATAATAAAAATTGCAATTAGTATTTAGTTTTTAAAATTAATATCTATTTTCCAATAAATTTAATAAAGAAATCAGAAACTTTCAGCCATCACAAGAACGAATTCTTCTGGAGGAAACCGCGAAAGTAAAAGCAATCATCACGGACTAAAAACATGTACAAAGACAAATGAGCAATACTTACGATTAGTCTGCTTGCACAAACGAATGGGTTGCAATTTGCTCGATCCATGTCAGCAAAACCTAAAAAAAAAAAACTAATTTAAAATTCAATATATTTATAGTCGGAAACAGTGAGAAAGTTATGAATGTCAGATGCTTTCAGCCATCACAAGAAAAATCTTCTGGAGGAAACCGCGAAAGTAACAGCAATCATCATTTAAACATAATAAAGTAAATATTACCACAAAAAACACTTACCTTGAAAATAATGATCGATCTCAAACCAAAGAGCACCCACAGCAAAATCAACTTTTCATAAATATTAAAAAGGAACCTGAAAAAGATTATGTACTATTAATGACTTGAAGAATTCTGTCATCTGAAAATCAAAAAAACTGAGTTTGATGTATCTAAATATTGAGTTTTTTTTTTAATGTAGCTGTACAATGTACGGCACCAGTGTATTACAATCTGGTGGGTATAGCGAGCACTGCTATAATCTCCACAGTCGAACGTCACTAATAATTAAAATCACATTACATGAAGCTGTGACTGTGGAATCAATTCATAAAATAAAATTAATAATCCTTACCATTTTGACAGGGTCCCATTGCTGGTCTGTTCCAATTTTCCAAAAGAATCGTCAATCTGAATTAAAAAATGATTGCAATTAATAATAAATCATCATAATTATTACCTATAAATTAATTTAATTGATAAATCAGAAGCTTTCAGCCATCACAAGTACGTATACTTCTGGAGGAAACCGCGAAAGTATAAGCAATCATCATAGACTAGAAATATCTAAAGATAAAATTGAGCAATACTTACAATTAGTCTGCTTGCAGAAATGAATGGGTTGCAATTTGTTCAAACCTGTTGGCAAAACCTAAAAGAAAACTAATTTAATATTCAATATATTCGTATTCGGAAACAATAAGAAAGTTTTGAATGTCAGATGCTTTCAACCATCACAAGAAAAATCTTCTGGAGGAAACCGCGAAAGTAACAGCAATCATCATTTGAACATATAAAGCAAAACCCACACTGGAAAGCACTTACCTTTAAAATAATAATTTTGATCTCATCGCCAATCTCCCATTTTCAACTTTTCACATAATTCCGTGAACCTAAAACAAAATTATGAACTATTAATAACCTATGGCATTCCTTCTTCCGAAGATAAAAATATTTAAAAACTCATTAAAAGGTTAAATAGTAATAATGTAGCATGTACAACGTACTACACAAGTGATAATCTATCCAATGTAGTATAGCGAGTACTGCAATAATCTTCACAGTCGAACGTCACCAATAACTAAATTCACATTATGTGAAGCTGTGACTGTGAATTAAAATGAATAAATATGAAACACTTACCATTTTCAATCATAAGAATAAAACCACATTCCTGCAGGAAACCACCAAAAAAAGGACTAAATGAGCTGCTCTTCAGAAGACCTCAATTTTTGTAAGACCAAAAAATCTAAAAAATAAAAAATTTATTTAGTATTATGTTAATTAGCAAGGTTAAACAAAGTAGAAATTTTTACAAGTCAGATGCTTTCAGCCAACATCAAAATCTGGAGGAAACCGCGAAAGTAAATACTATCATCATAGTGAAGTCAAATCGGTAAACGTAAGATAAAATAGCACTTACCATTAAAGTCTTGACCAGGTGTCATCAATCTTCCAGGAATTAAAAATCTAAAATAAAATCCAAATTGAAGTAACGGGACAGAAGAATACTGAAGTCACTTACCATTTATGCCAAGTCCAAACGAAAATCTTGCTGAAATAAAATAAAGGAAAAAAGTTCTAACAAAAAAAAAAGATTATTAAAACTTTATTCTGTATTTATTAATACAAGTTACAACGATAAAAAATGTGTTTTAAGCATTGTCAGTCGCACGGGTGGTGGTGATAGCACGATGGTTCTTAGCCAAATAGTCACCAAATTCATCGTAAGGGGTTCTGACGAGAGCCATTTCTTTCCATAGATCAGGTGTCAAGTAGGAATAAGTCTTTGCAATAGCAGCATAAGTTGCTTTAGCGAAATTACCCAACGATCCAGTCGATCCTCTGGCTGAAGTATAACAATCTTCAATTCCAGCCATCTGCAACAATTTTTTGGGAACTGGGGCAGAGACAATTCCTGTACCACGAGGAGCAGGAATAAGTCTGACGGAAACGGAACCACATTTACCAGTAACTTTGCAAGGTACTGTATGTGGTTTACCAATTTTATTACCCCAGTAACCTCGACGAACTGGAACAATGGACAATTTTGCTAAGATGATAGCTCCACGAATTGCGGTAGCTACTTCTTTGCTACACTTTACTCCTAAACCGATGTGACCATTTCCATCTCCAATAGCCACAAAGGCCTTGAATCGGGTACGTTGACCGGCACGAGTTTGCTTCTGTACGGGCATGATCTTCAAGACCTATTACGAAAACATCCGAATAAGTGATATGAAAATCAGAAGACGAAAAATGTATGAACAAGGTAAAATCAGATAGCTCAAGCCATCACTAGAATTAAATTCTTCTGGTGGAAACCACGAAAGTAAATTCGTTCATCATTTAAAATAAAGAATAAAAATAAAATAAAAAAATAACATACCTCATCTTTCAAAGATGATCCAATGAAGAAATCGATAATTTCATGTTCTTTAATGGGTAGGGAATGGAGATAAATTTCTTCCAACGACCTAATTTTACCATCTCTAACTAAACGACCCAATTTGGTTACGGGAAGCCATTCCTTTTGGTCTTCTTTGCCGCGACCTCTTCCGCGACCACGGCCACGTCCACGACCACGTGGGCCGCGACCACGAGAACCACCAAATCCACCTCTGAAACCACCTCTACTGGCTGGAGCAGCATCCGCCATCCTGAAGTACAATAATTTACTTTAAAAAAGCTTCAAATCAAAGCGGTAATGCTATAATTTGAAATATATAACCTCGAAAACACGTGGTCGACAAATTTATAATACTAGCAAAAATATTTTAAAATCTATACTTTAAAATAAGCAATAGAATAAATTAGAAATATTATGCACAAAAATTGTAATGTAAAATTAAAAAATAACTTACTTGGAATTATTTGATCGTTGTGTATAAACGAACACTAACGCTTACAAATGATCAATGAAGGAGGAATTGGGTTTGGCGAGGTGGTGAAAAAACTACACAGCGACATCTATAACTTACAGTGGTGCCAAATGTACCAATATGTTAATTTAAATTTGAAATTTGAGAGATATTTTATGAACTCGATATAATAAAATTTAATATTCGACGTAATGATATAATTCCGCCCATGCTGATCGATGGCATTAGTTTATTATTTTTATATTTTTCATCGACATTAACGATAAAAATGAAGTTTGACAACGTCAAGCACAGATGACTGCCCTATTGCATTAGAACAAAAACGGAATAATATCTTGAAATAATTAAAATTGAACTACATCTTAAGGTTTCTTGCATTCGATTTTGTTGGAAATGCTTAAAATAACAAAATTGTTGAACCCAGAGTTGACATTCAAAAATCCCCAACTCAGTAAATAAGTGATTATGTCAAATCTACAGCTGTCCTAAATATTTATAACTTTTTGTCAACTTTTAAGGAAATAATCAGATGTCGGAAGAAAATGATAATTCTGATGTGGGTAAATATACACAAGAACAAAAAATTGTGGCCGCTGTATGGGTTCACGAGAGATTTTTCAACAATCAAACATGGAACGACATTAACAGAAACTTTAAGGCCAGGTTTAATGTTTCGCCACCCATGAGAACCACACTCCTGAACTGGGAAAGAAAATTATTTAATCAAGGTAATGTCGACGATAGAGAAAAGTCGGGTAGACCCCTAGCAAGACTTATGCACGTACCCTACGTTAGGGCTTCGTTGGAAGAATCGCCAGATTTATCTTTACGCGAACGTGCTAAAGTATTGGGCCTTCCTCGCACGACTTTGCTCAAAATATTGCGAGAAGATTTAAACATGGAATTTGAAATTGACGAGGGAAACTTTAACGAAAATAATAAACGCCACTTATCTTACAATAACGGAAAATGGAAAAAGAAATGCGAAGAGACGGACACAAATAATACGAATAATATTTTGGAATAAACTTGGTTTTGTTTTGTTGTACATAAAATGCGTTACCTGTATTAAAAATTATTACAATAAATAATTATGTTCACAACTTGGGTTTTTAATTCAAAATTAACCGGCATACAATTGCGCGTCAGTAAAATTAACATAGGCGTCCGGGTGAATTTTATCAAAAGGCATAAATGGAGTCCAGCGAAACAATTGATCACATACAAAATTATATTGGTACAGGTTCAGACGTAAATCAATGATCCATAAATTGTAGCATATTGCAAATTTACTTTCAACGCCGGTGTTGAAAATTCCGTAGAGGCCGTTCATAAAATACATCATGCAAATTTTCGACATTTTGGACCCCTGCGTCATGTTTGCAAACGTATTTTATAGATGGCCCTTTGCGTACTTTAACGAGAAAAATTTTAATAGCTTATGCAGCTTTTACGTAAGTATAATATATTGACCAGTTTATGTACCATCAATAAAAGTGATCAAATTCAATTGTCGAATAAGCTCGGCAGTGATCTGCTGACGCGTATTGCTTATTATTAGAGATCGGATTATCTGCATTTGCATAAATCGCATAAAGTAACTAAAATCTTATGTGTGAAAATATGGGTATTTTTTATTTGTTTATATTTAAAAATATTGAACTTGTCTTGTTTTTCAGCCTGAAGTCTTATAGTTTGTTTGCTACAAACACAGGATTTTCACAGAAAATTTAAGCCGAGTTCTAGTGAGCAAGTCTTCCAAATTTGGTTCAAATTAGTCGGAGGACTTAGAAGTATACTTATAGCGATCAAACAAACAAACTTATTAATGTTACAATTTTCTGTTGTGGCGCCACCTACCGCCGAGGCAATTTTAGTTTATACAAATCTCGTTAATCCATTCATGCGTGTCATCAACTGTGAGTAAAATCTCTTTTGGGTAGGATTTCCATAAATTTTATTTCAAACAAACATTGTCTTGACAATTACAAATACAACAAAACAAAAATCAGCCAAATCGCTCGAGCCGTTCTCAAGTGATGAACCAACATACATGCGTCATTTCATTTTTATATATTGTCGTGTTTTGAAACGTTAAAAACATTGTTTTATTATTTTGAAGTTAGATTTATTTAATTTGTTAATTTGTAAATGTACTGTATATAAATTTATTTATTTGTAAAAATACGAGGTTGGCAACGTGAAGGTAAAGAGGGGAGAGAACGCTTCATGGCGGTGATCGTTCAAGAATCGATTTGTGATAAATTGGAGTTGCTTGGAAGCTAAGATTAAAAGAAAATTAGGAATGGAAGCGGTAAGCGATACAAAAACAAAAATAAATAAATTAACTGATTTGGAAGTAAAAAAAATAAAAAAAATTAAAAACTGAATTTACAAAATTATAAATTCAAATTAAAAATTAAGCAACGTTTGTTGAATTGCAACATTTGCAAAGCAAATCAACGCAGCTGGACGTAAGCTGGCAAAATGCCGCCGGGGTCCCCGCCCTAAAGGCCACAAACTCAGAAGTAACCTAACATTTTTAACAAAATTTAGTAAAAATTATAAATTTTATATAACAGGGTTCCCACTTGTATGGAAAACCTGGAAAAGTCAAGAAATTTAAAATTTTAAGAGCCAATGTCAGAGCAATACACTTTTGTCAAGAAAGTATTTTGTAATAAAATATCTTTAAATTGCAAGGTATAATACCGTTGAGTAACTTCTTAAGTAATTTATTAAAATTCAATTACAACGTGACGATTTTTACTAGATGGGCCTCAGATGGTATAGTAACGCCACTGATCATAAGGTGATACAATTGTAGAAATTAAAGAACCACGATTAGAATTAAATATTAAGGGTATTCACACTCTCTGGTATATCCCGTGGTAAATATATCACGTTTACCAGGGTGTTATTTGACTGTGTAGTAAACTCCCATAAGAGCAAATACCATACCTCGTGGTATTCGTAAGTAGCCCTCGACCGTGTATTTCTAGTACGGTAAAGTTAAACCAGTGCGCCGCTTTTCTGCGTTGTTGTATTTTTACTTCTAATATGGCGAAGTGTACACAGCTGATTTAAAGTAACTACTACTTACAAAAATAATAACAGCTGATTGTGCCAAAAGTAGGGTTAAAGTTAAAATACCAACACTCAATACCACGAGGTGTGTTCACAGATATGGTATAAATGTGTGGTAAATTTACCACGTGTTAAATATACCAGAGAGTGTGAATACCCTAATTAACCACAAAAATTTATAACTTTAATTGAAAATTAAGGTAACAAAATTAAAAAGAGTCTTATCCTTAAAAAGATACATGTTCCGCAACCAAGATAAATTAAAGAGAGGAAATTTGGTAATTTTATAAGGTTGCGGGCATGGCAATATACTAAGGGTATTCACACTCTCTGGTATATCCCGTGGTAAATTTACCACGTGGTAAATATACCACGTTTACCAGGGTGTTATTTGACTGTGTAGTAATCTCCCATAAGAGCAAATACCATACCTCGTGGTATGGTATGCGCCGCTTTTCTGCGTTGTTGTATTTTTACTTCTAATATGGCGAAGTGCACACAGCTGATTTAAAGTAACTACTACTTACAAAAATAATAACAGCTGATTGTGCCGAAAGTAGGGTTAAAGTTAAAATACCAAGACTCAATACCACGAGGTGTGTTCACAGATATTAATAATTTTATTTTGTTATTGTGATATTAATGTGTGGTAAATTTACCACGTGTTAAATATACCAGAGAGTGTGAATACCCTAATAGACTATTATAAGTAGATCTACATAAAAATAGTATTTTTAAATAAATTAATAATAAAAAATTAATAAATAAATTAGTATTTATTTAAATTTTATGTTGCTTTACTGACACATTTTAGCAAATTTGTTGCATATTTCGACCATTTTAAGTTGCATATAATCCATCTCTACTTATAGTAATACGTTGTGCGCTGCGCTCCCCCCCCCCCCCCGCCCTCCGCGGCAACTAGGGTTTTATTTTCTCCATCACCCGAATGAGCTGGGTGAAACCCCCAGTGGAGGATTAAATCACAGTAATTAAATCCTCTATAGGAATCTGGAGGTATCACAAAGCTGAGAAAAGGAATGACAATCGGGGCATCAACTTCGACTGTCTTCACTGGTCTTCACGAAAAGTAGTGATCTGCTGACACGTATTGCTAAAAGGCTACCCCCCCCCGTGCCGTGCAAGCATCTCTTGGCACACCCACAAGTAAAATGAGGACAGGAATAAAAGAATCCGCACCTAAGAGCCCAGGCTGACGACTGCTACACGCGCGCTTACTCTTGCCCCTGCATGATTCCTATACATTTTGCATCAGGAAAATAATCAATACTGTTCTGGAAACCGACTCCAGTCATGATGTCCCCAAATCCGTACGTAACACCAAGCTTAAGACGGAGTGAGAGAGAGCCGGTAAGAGCGGTCCTCCGTAAAGTTCCGCCTAAGTTCAGCAATGCCGTGATTAAGTTATAGGCAAAGTCTCCCTCCGAAGAGGTCGAGGGTTGTATGCGAACCCCTACGTTAACAAGAATTTTAACATGGCCGAGAAAAGATTGCGGTCGAGACCCTGACCGTCAGATTCATAAACAGATGGTTAACCGATATGACCATGCAGACCAACACGAAAAACCGAATTTGGTAATCGCAAAAACATCGGATACCACAGAGACAAGAGCCCAAAGCTGCACCCCTTTGGTGTATCTGCCTTTCAATAGCAGTGGTTATGGTTGCCCGGTCGCTAGGGATGATCAGAAGACCTCTGCCTCATCAGAAGACTTCCTCATGTAAGTTGCGTTGCCATCAACTACAGTTCAAAATCTGGTATGGTCAAGTATCCAGGCTTTACCAGAAGTAACATAAAGTAATTCCAACCTTGGGTTGTAACGGCAGATATGGTTTACCGTATTGCGTCTGATCCAACATTAAGAACCACTCGCTTATTTTGCCCCAACTTCTAGCGTTTCAGTCAGCTCCACGCGTATATTCCATTTTCTACGTATCACCTTGCAACTTTTTGACTACAAAATTAAAGGTTGAAAGTTCAAATCAAACGGAACAAAAATAATTAAACGGAAACAAAAATTGGAAAAAAAAAAAGTAATAGTAATTATATAATTACTATTACCTTTTACACAGTATACGCTCGGCCAACGTGCAGCCTAACTATAAAGATTATCAAGCAAAACCCAGTTTTCAATTCGGTCCAGGTGGCCAGACAACACCGCATATTTTAAAATACATTCAACTAAAATCAATAATCCCTTGAAGAAAAACCTACGGATTTAACTATGTCCAAATTGAGAGCATTCCTTCATAAATATGGCTGTCGTTTTGGATTCCTTGGACAGTTGACAAACAAAATAACACTTCATTGTTATAACACTGACCCGATCTGAAACAAGAGCCATATTTATTCATCATCACAAGATGAATAAAGGCAATAAAGCCCAGTTACATTTTAAAATTAAAATGTTTAAATGTTAGAGGAAGTTCGTAACAATTTTTGAAATTTAAATTTATAATCAAAACGAAGAGGACGTGACACTTGTTCCTCTTCGTTAGATTGAAATAACACCTACCTCTTTTATCCAGCCTATTTGGGGTGTAGGACGTTTAAGTATTCCACGAATTTCAAAATTTCATCTACACAGTAAGAGAGAAGACAATTTTCTGAGTATGCCACAAAAATTTTTGAGGATTATCCACTAATTTTCGAAAAAACGGCATTTAAAGTCTGTTATGACAAACTCAACCACGACAACTCATGCACCCATGTTAAAACGTATATCTAAAATATATGTAAATTTTTGATTTTTAAATTCAATTTTTTCCAATCCTCAAAAATTTTTGTTGCGTTATACTCAAAAAATCGTCCTCTTAGTGTGTAGTTGAAATTTTTGAATTTGTGGTGCACTTTAACGTCCTACTTCCCTTATTTGTTGGATTCTTCCATTAAAAATGTGAAGGTCCATTTTTGAGTTGGCGATATCGTACACACAGCTTGTGGAGAATAGAATTGAAAATAATTGGATTAATATTGGGAAAACAAATAAGGGATGATTGAATAAAAGCAATCTTTATAATGATATATTTGTGAAACTCTTGGGTCCTTGTATTTTTTTAAATGTATATTATATGTTACACATCACCTGATAATTATTACTAAATTACATACTTATTTACAAGGTACTGTGGCAATATTATGATTTCACAAAAGGTCACTTTGAGTTACTTGGAGTTGTATAATTTAGACTATTGTTCATTCATTTAAAAACAATTTTCCCTTTTATTTAATATATCCATTTTTAAATTTATCTTATACAAGTTTGGTTACAAATCTAAAATCAAATTTTCATTTCGAAGGATGCGGGCAAAAAAATAAATAAAATTGTTGTATAAATATAAATAAATAATATATTTCAAACAAAAACAAAGAGCAGTCGTAATACTTGATACAAAATTATTGTACATGTTTGTTGTTAAAAGATGTTGGTTTGCTTTAAAAGAATGCAAAAAATAATTAGGTGTATAGAAACAGAAAAATTAATAAATTAAAAATTGTAGCAATTAAAAAATGTAACCAGCCTACATCGTAGAAATATAATAACAGAAAAATTCTTGATCGTCCATTTTTATAAAATTCATTTTAAAATCGTATACTCGCACATTCAAAACATTGAACCATTGGTCCCAAACATTTTCATTTCGATAGATTGATTAATTTCTCTCTTTAAAAGTAATGCCACAGAAGTTTAGCACTTAGGCTTGTAACCAAACTTTCTTTGAGCAGCTAGCATTAGAAATTTCCCTAATTAAACAATAAAATTTAACAGAACAAATGATATCAACATAAAATAATAATAATAATAATAATAATATTAAGAGAAACTTCATTTTGCTAAAACTAATGATGTGTAAACAGTAACGTAAAAAATGTCACGTAGGTATTGCAAGAAATGAGCAGTCAACTTGCTGTTTAAAAAACATTGCAACAAAAAATACATAAAAAGACCCGCAAAAATTCCAAAAAATAACTGGAATCGACTGGCCATTTCTTACAGACATGGTTATAAAAAAAATTTGTAATAATACAAAGTATTCAACAAGTAATAAAATACAATACACGGTACAAAATTATGCACTTTTTCATTTTTTCATTTTTTTGATTTAAATTCAATAATGGCCTTAATGAAAGCATTCATAATAAAAATTTAATAATTTAAATTTTTTATAAAATATGATACACAATTTACATTATACAATTGTATTAATAATAATAATATATATATATTATGTATAATTATACACACTTAACTACAGGTATATGCAAAAAATAATGACTACCTCTCGTCAACAATTAAGAGCAAAAAATGCTGCCCTCTTAAAAGTTGGTCTCAAATTGATGTTTGATTAACTAGGCCACTACCTTAGCGTTGTACAAATATAGCGGTAAATATGCCCAATTTGTATAGCATATATTACAAAATTTTTTTATTTATGTACAAAAATATACACTATTTTGGAATAAACCTTTCACTTAACTACAAAGAATGTAAAAAATAGTATGTACTGCACCGCACGGTCAGTAACACTAGAAATATTTAGAACACTCACTCATATTTCTAGTAATATTTTACTAAATAAACAATTTTCTAATGATAAACCAATTTTACGCCATTTTTTTTAATTACAATATATTAGTACTATATATATATCTTGATTACCTTAGCTTTTTAAAAAACGTTTATATCAAACTCAAATTTTTTCATTTCGATATCGAAAAAATTACATTGACGTATTAAAATTGACTCGGTCAATTCTTTGGCATGTCTTTTACATCACTAATATTTTTTATTAATAAATCTTCTCTTTTAGACGATTTATTCCATTCCGTACGTACTTTACCACTTCAATTAACGAACTATGTAGTGTTAACGGTTTACATGATTTGTCCAATTCGATAAAGAAATCTGAAAGAAAAAATTAAACTGCAAAATTGTTCTCTATTCTAATACAAGTTAAAAATGCTAATTTCCTTTACTCTAGGTTTGACACAAAAAATCGGACAGATTTAAATGTAATTTTAATTATGTTGTTAAACCCCACCACAATTTTTATTTTTTTCTATACACTATTTTAAAACAAAAACTTTTGCGGATTCGCTTTTGAGAAAACGGCATCTAAAAATCAAAATTTTAAATGCATTTTAGATAGGGTTTTGATCGTGTAGTGCGTTACACGGCATCTATTGAAGGTCCGTGTACTTTGAACTACTCTTAGTGTTTGCTGTCAGATGCGATTGACACCCGGACGAGTTCTGCGTCTTCATAGATTTGTTATTTTCAAGTTCTGTCATTGTCGAGAGAATTATTTTAATTGGGTAAGTATTTGTTAAAACTTTGGTTCAAAGCGGTCGCACGAACCACGAGCAGTGCGTAGAGTCGTATTTAACAAACGCAACAACGGCAAAGAGAAGATTCGTCTAAAAACGAGTTCTGCATTCTTTCTTTTTTAAAATTTACAAAATCTAAAATAATTTATAAATATGTACCTACTAATGTATTTATACATATTAATTCGTAATTCGCTGCAAATGCAATTCAAATTACGACTATTAAAGTTTAAAAGTTAATGTATTTGTAGTCACATGCAGCCTGGGTAGCATAACCGATTCGATTACCGTTAGGTTGCATGGGAGGAAATCTATGGCGGTTGAATGCAATTAAATTGGAAATTTTAAAATGCCATTTTTTTCGAAAACTGATGAATAATCCGCAAAAATTTGTGTTAAGGCAGTCACTCCGTGGTGTGATATATAAAAAAAATCAAATTTTTTTTTTTCTTAAATTGACTCCTAAACATCTGTACAATATGCTGGTAAAGTAATTTTCCAATTTTCTACACATTTATACATTAAAAACATTACAAAGATTCTACACGTCAAGCAATGCTGTCTTTGCACAACTATCGGAATTCCTTTTCATCCGTTGGGATTAAAGCAAGAACGAAGCCAGCAATTTTAAGGGACCTCTAAGATGAAGAACAAGGAATCATCTATGGTTTAGGCATAGCAGATTAATGATGACTAAAGATTTTAACGTGATTTAAATCTTAAATCACATATAAACTATGAAATAGTTTAAATCGTATTTAAACTTCTTTTTAAACGCGATTTTCTTAAAATTACATTTTTCTAACTAGTCTCCACAATATCTCAAAAACCGTTTAACCCATTGCTTTGAAATTTTAATGGTACATTCAGTACATGTATGGTCATCGATTCAACTAAAATAATTGAAAAATTCCAGTTTCTTGTTTTATTTTTTCGTAACAAAATAATCGAATAAAATCATGAAATTTGAAAATTAATTTTCAAAAACATGTCAATTATTCAATTATCAATATTTTTGAATGATTCTAGTTCATTCGATAGCCACAGCTTTACAAATTGAAATGCCGTTTGGTTTTTGATTTCAGATAAACCAATAAGCCGGAATCATGGCGACCGTTGACAAACTTGTCCAAAAAACAAACTTAACTTTTGGAGTAATTGTAATGAAAATTTTGGTCTGAAAATATTCTGACTTACTGTTGAAATGTCAATAAATATATAGAAAAAAGTTCAAACCTCTATATTTTTATTGTTCGTCAAAAAAAAGATCCCAAAAAATAACTTAAAAAATTATCGTCACACGGGTGACGATTTAATTTGCTCAGAAAATTGTCCTCTTTCCAACAGCGTACAAGCAAAAGTTCAATTCGTGGTGAAGTTTAACAGACAGTTCCCAAAATTATTTCTACCGTTTGTTTTATGACATTTAATATTATCAAAACAAATATAATGCGACCTTACTTTAGAACTGCTGCAAAAATGTTAAGGAATTTAACAAAATTACATTTAGACAATTTTGTCGAGCATTAAATTTCCTACAAAAAAATCAGTGACAGTATATTAATTATTTTGCAAGATTAAAATAAATTTACGTGAACAGTTTTATTAACAGTCACCAATGTTTTTGCATTCTTTTATGGGTCGTGCAACACATCAAAGTCAGATCCATTGTAAACACTACAAACAAGAAGACTCGGGTGAAATAAATCAATAAGTGTAATTTACGTTAACAAGTTGAGATTTATACATTACATAGATCCTCCTAAAATAAATCCTTTAAAAGTACGTTAACAAAATCTCGGGAACTGTTGCGTATCCCATCCCACGATTTTAACTTTTTCCTATTAAAAATATGTAAAAGGACACTTTTCTAAGCATACTAGAACAAAAATTTTGTAGGATAATGCAAAAGTTCTCGAAAAAATCGAATTTGAAAAATTTAAATTTACATGTATTTTAGATACACCTTTTAACACGGCTGCATGATTAGCCGATTTTGTGTAAGGCAAAAAAATAAAACAGACCCTCCAGACGCCTTCGGCGCCCTCCGGGCCTGATTACGCAAAAAATTTTAAAAATATCCCTGAAAAATGACAGAACTCGCCAAGGGTGGAACTCGAAGCCATAGAACTCGTCCGGGTGTCGACCGCAACTCACAACAAAATTAAGAGTATATCAAAGCACACGTACCGTCAACAAAATGAGACCGTCACCGACTAGACCGTACCTCAACGTGAAACTGCTCGTTATGCATCGGGGTGTATCATATTACATCTACCTGCTTATCGTTATTTTAAAATGCCGTTATTTCGACAACTATTGCATAATCCTAAAAAATTTTTGTGTTAATATACTCAGAAAATTGTGCTCTTTCCAGTAATCAATAGGAAAAAGTTAAAATCGTGGGATGGGATACGCAATAGTAACCAAAATCTCTTTCAAATTCCTCAAACCCCCATCTGTAAAGTGCAGCTTGGAGTGGCTAAACATTTTTAACAAATGGAACCCTTAGAAGTAAAAGCATTATTCAAAATCCGTTTAAAATAAAATTGATCGGAACAACAACAAAAATTATCAATCTCTTTTCTGTCCAATTTTTTTCAAATGGCAATTATATTAATATATCTTTTAAGCTTACCTTTGTGTTTGCCTTTGATTTCTAGAGAATCCGCTTGATCCCATAAATCTTGATAAGAAAATACATATGTACAATTTTGATTCATTTTTGTAATAGCATGAAACACAGGAAGTGGTATTAATACACAAGGATTTTGGTGAGATGGTGTCAATGCTGACTGCTGCGTAGCCGAATTACTAATACTATTATTGCCTCTATTAGCTAACTCTCCACTACTGTAACCAGACGATGATTGACTACCTACAGAACCCACTGATCCTGCAGGAGATGGTGTCGGTGATAGAGGACATGGTGTACCAACAACGGCTTGATTTAATTGATCCGTCTGTATTGGTGTTATATTGGCCGACTAAAAAAACAACAAGTTACTCGATTGTTAAATCAAACACTAATATTATTGCTTACTTTTACACAAAACTCGGTACATATTTTATGAACATCTTTTAATTCCGCTCGTTTCATTTTAAATAACTTGTAATATAACAAGGCTTGGCATCGGTAACTAAAAAAAACAAGCCGATTAAATTTATGAAACAAATCATCTCTTGCCAATTCTTACCTTAGGACTGCTAATTTTCCATAGTTAGATGAACAGTTAATTTGATCTGGTCGAAACTTGGATGAAATATATCTAAAAAGAAAATCATGAGTTTAAGCGTACTTCAAGCTAAAAGAATAATATTACTTGATAAGAGCGAGAGTGTCCTTGTACATAGTAAAAGCTGCTTTCTCGGTTTCTTGTTCCATCGCATTACCAGTCAATAAAAAATAAAGCACAGCATCCATGTACATCATGCACTGCTTTATAGTATCAGTCTCTGTATCAGCTAAATGTTTTAATCTCTTTGCTTCGCAGAGATATTTATGTTGATTCCTGCAAAAATTGTATTTTTAGTCAAAGAGAAAAGAACATTGAGCAATTTGAAGTTGTTTTTTTAATCTAGCAGCAGACAAATAGGTTGTCTGTTAACGTAACAGCAATGCATAATAAACCGGCTTAGTGTAGGTCCGCGTCATCACCGTGAATTTTTTTAATAAAATTGATGTCAATTGTTTGTCCCTCAATGTATTTTTATTGTGCATCAATGGTTGCAATAATCACCCATTGCTGCACAACCATTTTTTTTATTAATGCACAGGTTGGTCACTGTTGAAGTGAACAGACCTGCAAAAATAAGGTTACAAATATTTTTTTAAATATGTAATTCAAAAACGTTGTGAATGGGGGACCAACTTATAAATCCCAAACAAGTTCTTTAGTTTCTATTTGGGACCGTTCCTATTAACTGCCCGCAACTGATGCAAATGAATGAATTAACGAGATTTGTCTATATCTAACAAACATCTGATAGAAGTTAATAGCGATTTACATTAAAAAAACGCCACCACGCGGAATAATTTTACGAATTCAATTTTATTTTGTGAATTGTCATTATGTATACTGTCATGAAACAAAACAATTTTGACCCACCCTGTATTGGTAGTTTGTTATTTTTGCAAGTTTCATTTTTGAAAGTTAGTAATTTAAAAAGTGCAAGATGGAGAGTCAAAGGAAAAGATAATTCGCGAATAAAATTAACGATGGGGGCGCTGCTAAATTTTCAAAATGGCCGTCATATACAAGCTTTAGAGTGATCGAGTCAACCTTGTAAATCTTTTTGTGTGTTCGAATTATCAAAGAAAAAGGTAAAATGACGAAACAAATTGCTCTAAAATCTTTATTTAAGTAAAATGAACCACCAACCACGTTTAGTACTCGCATCGAAGTGTTCTCAATTCTGCCACCAGACGTCGCATTCTTATTTCAATTCGCGAATTGCTTTTTGCCAAAAATGGCTGCACGAGCTGGTTGTGTGTGTTTTGGCTCTGATTTTTGATAAAAATTTCTATGCGAGCAGTGTTGCCAACTGGAGGGAATTTTCCCGTTTTGCGGGATATTCGAAGTATTGAAGGGAAAAAGGGGAAAATGTCACAAAAAAGGGAAATTCGGTCATTAATAAAATTAATGAGAATGTGTAGAATGGCAAAATTTGCATACTTATTTTAATGCATATGAAATCGAAGAATTTCATAAAATGCCAGTAGAAGAGGTTTGGTTTAAGATAGTTCAGTTGAAAAATTTCAATGATGAATTTATGTGTCCAAATTTAGGTAAATTGGTGCGTTTAATTTTGTCACTGCCTCATTTAAACGCGGAAGCCGAACGTATATTCTCAATTGTGACGGATATCAAAACAAAAAAACGTAACCGCATGGGAGAATCCATTTTAAACGCAATGTGCGTTATAAGAAGTAGCTTAAAAAATAAAAATAAAAATTGTTTCGATTTTAATGTATCTGAGGATCATATAAAACTACATAATAGTAGTATGTACAGTTTTAAAAATATGTAATAAAGTTCGATTAAATAAATAAATTCGCTTAAATTAAAATTTTCTATGATTTTTTTTACTCCGAAAGGTAATGAAAGGGTTCTGGCAATGTAGCAAATAATTGCTAATGATTTTGTATAAAAAGGAAATTTTAGGTGTAAAAGGAGAAGTTTTAGTTTGGAAGGAGAGAAATTTTGTCTCAATAAGTTGGCAACACTGTATGCGAGTATTTTGCAACAGTGAGAAATTGAATTCGATTTGGAATTGTATTTTGGTCGAATGTGGCCAGTAAATTTGAAAAATTTTGTAAGTTGAATTTTTGGATATTATTTTTATTAAAGATTTATTTGATGAGCGATACTTTTTTGATTACAAGTTTGAATTTTATTTTGGATTATTGGTAGTTTGATTTGAAAGAGAGCGCACGGTGTGGCGTGATTGATAAGCGACGAAATGATAGTAGGAAATCGCAAGTTCGATCCTGGAAAAAGTAATAAAATTTTACATTTAATTTAAAATTATTTTTGAAAGGCATTTTTTTAAAACTGGAATTGATTTTTATTGTGAAACCAAGAACCCTCGACCCTTGAAAATTTACCAACTGCTCCCACACACCAGAGTTACTCCGGACAAGCAAGTGCTTTGATAAATTTTATAAATTATAAATAGTAATACTAAAAAACGTGTGAATAACGCGTTTACCGTAAAATAATTCAGAATCGCATTTAGAACCACAAATTATACTTAAAAGAGCCACCATATTGTTGACAATTAGTGGCGCCACCTACGGTGAGGTAAATCGCGAATAACTTAATCCAACATAGCAATCTAAGGTTTTGCGATAAAACTTACAAGAAATTGAACCAATTCTTATTTTAAAAAATCAACATTAATTTTAGCGGTTTTTCCAACCGCTATTTAGGTTTATTAAAAATAAACCTTTGGTTAAAGATTGAAAAACTAGGCGTTAAAAACACTTTAATCGACATGTTGCCAACTTAAATTTTATGGAGATTCTGAAAAACCATCCAAATAAATAACCAAAAATTAAAGCAGATTTCTTTATTTTCAACTTCAAGAAGCTTGCAGAATTTAAAATAAATAAATGTTTTTATAGAAGTATACAAATTTAACAAATATTGCGAGGGTTTGCTAAGTTGGTACCTTTCTCCCCCCCCCCCCTCGATTTATTAAAATGGCTTTTAACATCAAGAATGCGTTAAAATAATTGGGCAAAATTGAAAACTTTTTCCGGTGGAAGTTTGTAACCTTTAAGAGAAGGGAAGATGTAAAACTTTTAATAATGACGCGCAAGAATAGATTACTGAGATATTTCTTTTAATTAAGCGTCATTCGTATCCACGTAAAGTATGTAGCAAATAATTAGCGTAATGGCAAATAATTTGCCATTCACATTAACATAGAAACGTAAAGCAGGCGTATTTACACTTGATCGTCTGACTGTGAATTTTTGTAATTTGACGGTTTAAGATCCTAATCTTTGTTACGTGTTCCTTATTCAAGTGAAATACACTTCGGAAGTGTCCGAAGTGTAAACTTCACCTTAGAATTGAAAATTTGTTAAAAACACAATGGGGGTGTTGCCTCGTAAACGTGTTGCCATAGAAAACATAACATAGAAGTTGACCGAACTCTTTGTTACGTTTCGTCATGTCTGTCATGTTTTGTACGAATGTCAACGGTGCAACTTTTCTCACGTTATGTCTTGTATATACGCTACGTACGTTATGTGGATGTGAATGACGCTTTAAGATTAAGATAATAATGTATAAAGATATTAAGTTTTAACAAGTATGACTATTTTGTGTGTAGTATTATACAGCCTTGGCCATAAAAGGGGGGCACCTCAATAAATGTAATATTTTAATAATACAAGAAAATATTAATAAAAAACGATCAAAATTTATTAAAATATTTATTATAAATTCTTTAATATTTTATGGGTCCTCCATCTGCTTAAATTTATCTAATATCTGCTGAAATATGCCCTGGGAGCCCTTGTGAGGAAATATTTTTGCGTGGGATTCCAATAAATTGATCTCTTATAACATTGCAGTGTAGGTATAACTGTTCAACTTCCTGCTGCCATGCAAGCCCAAATCCTGATCCTCCCTCTGCTTCGTCATAGGTACAATCTAGATGATATCTTCCCCTATTCTACAACGTACGTACGTTCCAGAGGTGCCAAAAACCTAAAAAAAAAAAAAAATTATCATAAAAATGAGATCAACATCTTTGTAAAATTAATTTAAACAAGATAAATTAAATTTTTATCAATGAATTCATAACACAAAAAGTTGATTTAACTTACCTCAAAGTTTGATTCGTCGGCCCAAATTATGTACTTTCTCCCAATCAGCAATAGTCCAATTTAGATGTTCACGAGCCCACCGTAGTCTTTTTTCCTTGTTTTCTCTGAAAGCCACAGTTTATACTAGGCTTTATAGCCTTTCAGGTTTGCTTCTAACCGTTCGTACTAAAATCGATGACCCGCCCGCTATCTTCATGCATTTGGTTAGCTAACGCTTTCGATGTCATTTTGCAATTTCTAATACCAACGCGTCGCAACACCCGGTCTTAAAAAGGGGTTTTTATACGCTTTCTACCACTTCTCGTTCTCGATTTGAATGAATTTAGTTCTTATATATTTAAGTTTAATTGTGTTATGAACCGCATGTCGTTAACATCTAAAACTCTTGCGTTCACTTTCACTCAAATCGCGATTTTTTGGCATATTAAATTATTTGTATTCGAACAATTCAAAGGCAAAATTACAGCACAAAATTTGAACCTAACTGAAGGGTCGTTTTCTTTAAATTAAACAATTTTGTACATTTTTCAATATTTTATTTTTTATGGCCCTCGTAAAATTATAAAGGACAAAAATTTGTATTATTTCCCAATACTTTCAAAACTACCTGCTAAAAATAGACAGGTTAAATATTGCACTGAAAAGGAATTTCTGACAATTTTAAAAGATGCCAAAACTGATATGGTCAAGACTGTGTATACTTCAGATTACATAAATACTCTTTCTCAGAGGCCTTAGCCCTACATAAGAGCGTAGTGATCACTTCTTCAGAAGGGTTCTCTTAACAGATACCTCGGTGGTTTGCCATTGCGTGCCGAGGGAAGACAGTCAAAATAAAGTTTTTACTCCGTTTTGGATCAAACCGAAGACCTCGGCTTAGCAGTCGACGCACATAATCATCAGACCGTGTCCATCTTACATAGACATAGTACAAATAATGTTAATTATTCCCCGTGGGGTAACAAATGAATAAATAAAACACTTTCTTTGAGAAATTTAAACAATATTTATAATTTTTAATTTTAATTAACCTTAAATTCAGATGTTTGTTAAGTTTTAAGTTAACTAATTCACATAAATCAACAACATTCTTAAAAGAACAAAATTACTCTGCAAGTCTGAACGAACAGAGAAGCACATTGAAGCAAAATGGAATATTAAAAAAATTGGATTTAAAAAATATTACGATGCTATAACAATAAAAGAAGAATGGATTTATAATATCGTTAATCTACTTTTGCGCCACCGTATCAGAAGTTTTCACAATCATTAAGGAACAAACAAAGACGATAACAATATTAAGTATAAGCAATACGTACAAAATGTAATTGAAAAAACATGTTAAAAAATTTAACAGAAGTTAAATAAACAAATAGAGGAAAAGTTACCATAGCTTATAGAAACATCACAAATAATTTTTCAATAAATGGATGAAGTTATTAGCTCACCTGTCTTGCTCTTCTAAAGCTTCATCCGTTCTCTCAAAATAAGGATGATATTCCCTTGTAGGTTGCGACCAGCTATGATTGGAATTGCGATCAGCAGGAGAAGGTAAAGGAGGTATTCTGGAAACTTCCCTATCGTGGTTTGTCAATGGTGCATCAACTAAATTTTCAGTTTTCAAATGTGATCTTTGAAGAGATTCTAACTTTTCTCTCCGTCGCTTACTTTTGTGATCTTCTTTTTCTTTTCTATGTTCCTTTCTTCGACTACTACTATGAGATAAACTACTCACTGTAGATAACGAAGAAACGGAACTACAACTTGTACGTCGCTTTCTTTTGTGGCTAACATGTTTTGAAGTATCTTTAGCTTCGGATTCTTTCTCACCCTTCCAAGTTTGTCTTTTTACTTCATTATCACTATCATTTACAGATAACCGATCACTTTTACTTTTAGCATGTTCTTCTCTATACGAAGAGTGTTTACTATCACTTGTACTTTCGCACTTTTTTTTATTTTCTTCGTTTTGTTTAGATAAAACTTTCGATTGTTCTTGTTGTTGTCGATAAATTTTATTTAGAACTGGTATGTGCTTAAATTTACTCAAATCAATTTGATTTAAATTTATGCTGACCTTACACGATGATTTCTCACTCTTAATTATTGGCTCTGATAATACTTCACTCTTGTTCTGACTATGTGAATAAGGCGTAAGCTCTTTCGAAGCACATGGAGATAACACGGAAGGATTGTGAACAGTCGGTAATACTTCATCATCAACAGATGAGCTACTTCTTTCGTAGTCGCCATCGACAATTATTACGTTAACTCCGGCTTTACCCTTTCCCCCTTTTCCACCTTTACCGCCACCTTTCCCACCTCCTTTACCACCTTCAGAATCTCTTTTAGGCGTAAACAGCTTTCTGAGAGTGTCGCTTTTTTTCTTGTCTTGCACAGCCTTTCCACTAGATTCCACCTTCACGGGACTCTCCAACTTGGATTTTAACGCCGAATTTGACCGATCAATGTCCGAAAATTGATTAATATTAGCCTCGCTATCTGAACTAGGCGACCGACTTCGATTAAGTATTTTACCATCTGTACGTGGTTTCTTCACAGCCTTATTATCTGAATCGGAATCGTCAGTAGTAGTCGAAAGGTAAGGGGCACTTTTAACATTTGAATTTGATCGACCTTTTCTTCTAAAAGGTGCAGCGGATTCTTTTTTCTTTGGAGATTCTGTGCTTCGCTTCTGTTTATTACTTTTGCCACTCAAATCTTCTTGACTCTTATCGAACAAATGGGTTTTTATTTTGCTTTTATTGATTTTTCCCCATTCGTCATTTTCCGAATCGTTCTTACTCTTCTTAAATCTTTCCTTATCGTCTACTTTTGATATTCTAGGTTTCTGATGCTTCAACGATTCGTCTCGATCAGAAGTGCTCATTTTGTGCGATCTGTTGCTATCGGAATCGCTGCGCGAATCGTCTCTCTTTGAGACAGTCCTTCGTCTCGACGGGGGAGCGGGCTTATCAAAAATATGTTTTCCTTCGTCTTCGGAGCTACTAGAAGACGGCGGACGTTTTTGTTTTAAAGGCGGTCGTCCTCTTCGTTTTACAGGAACTTCGTTATCCGACCCACTTAAAGAACGATTTTTGTTAGTACCGCTGCCCGGTGGACGCCCCCTCTTTTTCGTTTTAACTTCAACGTCCGAACCACTATGTGACGGCGGTTTTACTTTCCGCGGACGTCCACGATTCGATTTAGGTTTATCTGTAGAGGATTTCTTCGGATTTTGCGAAAGAGGAAGCGATTCGTTAATACGCCTTACGTACATATCGGAATCGCTAAATGAATCGACCGATTTAGGCCTGGGACTAACGCGATTGCTTGGTTTAGTAACTTTAGTTCGTACTACATTATCATCACTGTCACTATCCGACAGTTTTGAATTGGTAACTTTATTAGCAGGTCTCTTTTGTAGTTTTCGCTTACTTCTTTTCGGACTACTATCGGAATCCGAAAGACCGGAAAGAAGAACGGGAAGTTTTGTTGAGGCAAGAGCTTCGGCTACAAGTTTGTCTAACTCTTGAGGTGAAAAATTACTACAATCTGATTCGTCACTACACTTTTGCCTATAATTAGCACTTTTTGAAGGAAGGAGATCGGACGGTAAGATTCGCGGCGATTCATGTAGAAGTGATTGCGTCGAATCCAATTTTGAACCGTTTTGATCCAAAAATGAACCTAAATTCCAACGAGGTTTATTCTCTTCCTCCAGTTTTGGAGACGCTTGAGAAGGGTTGGGGGTTTCCGACGAGGCTTGAGGAATTATCGACGTAGTGTGGTCCTCTCCAGAATCATCGCTACTCGAGTCACTGTCTGAACCAGAATCTGAGCCCGAACCGCTCGAAGAGCTTGGCATTCCTGGCGATGTAGGTTCCGGACATTGCTCCATTACAGAATTATTAGAAGGGGTTCTTCTGATTGGTGAGATCAACCTAAGTAAGAAAAAAAAAGTTAGAACACAATATTCAACGGCGACATAAAATGCGCAAATGCATACCTATCTATTGGTAATTTGGCAGATAATAATGGAGATTTTTTGTGTTGTTCGACATCGCTATCGTCTGACTCCGATATTTTGAAATCGTCTCGTAATTCCCTAAACAAAAACAAACTTTCCGTTAGCACGGTGTGATTTATTTACAAATGACGCACTTTTATTATGAAAAAACGTTTCGATTTTCCATTAAAATGTCAAGAATATATTTGATGCATATACACGACATGAACTTTTATTAAATAATTTTAATATTATCACAATAACAACTGATAACTACAATTAATAATCGAGGTTAAGCAAGCTCTTATCAAGCATATTGCAAGCGTAGTAGGAAACGCTAATTTATCTACATATTAAAAATGATTTCAAAATTGATATAAAAAAAAATTTAATTAAATTTCGACGGGTAGGTAACGCATGATCAAAATTTGTTGCAAGTTTGGGCAGTTGATTGAGCGACGACGACGGCGGCGGCGGTGCAAGAGAAGGTTTCATAATAATTATAATACTGACGGATTAATCTGATCAAAGCCGTAATTGATTAACTGATAATACCCCCAACAGGTGCTATCATTGGTAATTCAAATGTATCGGTTCCCCCCTGAGCAAATTTTGTTGTCGCATTAAAAAAGTTTTACCTGGCGTCGTCGACTATTTTGAAAAATTTAAATCGGTGAAATGGAGAGACTAATGAGGAATGCGTTGGTGGAAGGTTCAATATATAAACAGTGACGCCCAGCTTATATTAAATATGATGTCTGCTCTATATAAATTTCCACCCACTATTTACATACATTACCGGTTTCAAATGGACTACTAAGGTTTTAACTTCATCCAACATGAATTATGTACAATTTAAACGTTATTAAATAAAGGTAATAAACTTTTTCATAAAATTAACCCTAACTTCCAGAGCTAAAAAAATATTTCAGCTTTTCCATTGTGTGCAAGCAAGGGAACAACCGACACGCTCTTCCGTACTTCATTTAATTAAAATCTTTGGAAAATTTTCCTAATTACTCCTGGTTAGCAACAATTAAATAGGCGATCGATGTTCTCAATAATTGATGAGTAAACTTTTTTTTTTTATTAGAATTTAAATTGAAGGTATCAAAGCTGATTAAAGAGTATAAACATGGGAATAACAAATTGAACCGAATTTAGAAAAAAAATTAAAAGTGACGATTTTGCATTCCGTGAGTAAGGTAACGCACTTTAAATTAAGAGCAAGTGATATAATTACCGTTATAAGTTTTCGATAATCATTAAATATTCAAGTAGGTCAGTAAATTAACAAATACAAACTGCGTGTATCAATTTGAACCTACGTTTCATTTGCGTACAATAACAATTAAAAATTTATGATGCATCAAAACTGATGGTGGATTAAAAGTTTTGCGTCGAGAGCTCCAAGCAACAACCGTGCATTATATAATTATTTTTGTTGATTAACACTCAAATTATTGATTTGATTTTTATTCGGAAAATCAAACGAATACGCCTACGAGCCAACAGCAGTTTAAAAAGGATTTTATTAGAAAATACCGCACAAAAGCATAATTTGGGATTTGTTTTGATTTGCAAGAGCAATTTTGTTAACCTCAAATCTAGGTCAACATACAATAATAATTACTTAGATATATTTTGCCATATTCCATTTTTCCAACAAAAATGTTTTCAAAACCGATACAACCGCCTGCCATTGAAATAATCAAAGTTGGTAGAATGGGGAAACCCCCAGAAAATTTAAATGGCGTTTAATCGAGGAGATTAGACGCCATTTGAAATGATAAATAAAATAAGATTGTCGATGTAAAAACTAACGTAGGAAAGTTAAAAATAAAAATAATAAGAGAACCAAGTTTCGTGTTCGACGTCAACATGCCCTACGTTGCTATTTAAAATGTGCGGTGTTGTCATATTTATATAACAGTTAGGTTAAAAAAATTAAGTAACCATCCAACGAACTTAGACGTTTACACGCCCAGTAGGTATAGTTCGTCTTTTAATTTTTTTTCCATCCCTTCCTTGACAAGGGCGAACTAATACACAAAAGAGGTCTCGTGAATAAAATGGTCAAACCGGAACTGGATTAGTTTTAAAAAACATTACGACACAGAAAAATTATATTGATATTGACCTTGTAAAAAATCTCATTAAAATTCGGATAAAATCTATTGAAACATGGTCATTAAAAATAAATCGGGACGGTTGACACTAGAAAAACTGAATGGAGCCCTCTCGTTAGACGATTCTTTGAAGGTTAGCATAGCAAATAATATTGATGGGAAAGTTTTTTTAAAATATCGATCGGCGAATGGTTGAAACCACGTTTTATGAGTTCTAAGGGATGACTCATTAATGTATGTACTCGATGTTTATACATTTTGGAAGGGTAACTGAGGCTCTTTGCATTGTTTGATTTTATGATTGGAAAAATAATCGTGATGCGTTTTACGATCAAAATGCGTGAGTGAAAAAAATTAGCGTCAAAACCCGCAGCGCATTTGTAAAAGAAAACAGAAACTAATTAAATTAACATGTAAGTGAATCTATGTAATTAATTTTCGCGTAGGACGCGATTCTCACGTCCAAAACAATGCGTCATTTGATGGCGAACGTTAAAATGAAAGAGTATTACAATTTATGGTTTTTAAATAATAAAATTAAAAAATACTTACGTCGATGCTGAACGCTGAAGAGGTTGTGCTTGACGTTGTTGCTCATGTTCTAAAATAAAACAAAATGTTAGAAAATGTTTCACGCGGTAGTCGCGGTGCCACCTGTTGTTGGTTGCGTGTTGCACACCTGCAGCCAGGTGATTCCAAGACACAAAGCGATAATTTTATTACAAGAAATGTCTCCAGATTGCCGCACAACTTACATAAATAAAACTGGTTATTGATACGGAACAGCTATGCAAATCCTTTATCTATGTGTACACATCCTCACCAACATTTATACATAATACACGTAGTAAACTTAGGTCAGGGACGGACTAGGACTATCCGCGATCCTTTAAAATAAAGCCGTTAGGTAGGCCACACCATAACCGAGGAACGCCGTCGTTCGCAAATGAAATTTTACGGGCGAAAAAAAATTTGCACCTTTCGTAACGACAACTCGTCGCGGTAGTTGGCAGGTGTGTAGGTTTGTTTTTGTTTAACCCAATACATTGGTCCGCCCCACTAGCGAAAGTCATCGAGATCGGTTCCACCCAATCGATGCAAATTTTAGTAATTTTTGAGCGGATATTACAAAAGGTTAGGGGTTGAAAAATGGCCAAGACTTTGGCGAAGTTAAAATCAGGTATATTTGGACATGTCATCAACCCGTGGGCAGCATGAGAACAAACCGTAGCGGAAGCTCGGCCAATCCTTGGGGGTCATAGGAGGTTACACGATCGGAAACAAAGAGTAAGATGGCCGATTTAGAAACTTACCGCGCTCTGTCGCCGGAAGGTTGCGTGCGCACTATATCCACTGCAGCCATGTGTTTCGAATAAACATATATTGCAACAACAAACAAAACGCGACTAATCAAATACACAACTACAACAATACACATTTAAACTTAGTAACCATTTTGAAATCAGAAGTGGTACCCGATCTTCCCACTCTCGAAAATTATTTTTTTTCCAATTTCTTACACGATTATTTGTGTTCCACTCTATAATACAACCGTTTATTGCGTTGTTGTGTGCAGACTGCAGAGTGCACTAACTTGCACCGAAAGCACCCCTCACCCCTCTTAAGCAGTTTCACATTCCACCCCGTGCTGCGAGTTAGGGCTAAACAAGAAGCTTTACGTTTCTATGACAACTGGGCCCATATATTTAGGGCAGTAGGCATCCACTCGCTTATTAATAAAAAAAAAAAACTAGGAAGACAACTTACTTTTTAACGTCGAGGAATCCAACGGCGATGATGGCTTAGGCGCCTCGAACAACTGTAATAAAACACCACTTATTACTGTCACGCTAATATTATATTTATAGATGATCAATAAACACCCGAGTTACTTGCTCATTGATACTTAACGGTATTCTTGGCATGCAACGATGGGCGAAAAGAAATACATTTTAAAAATATAACAAACCTTTGGTGGTGCCGAATTGAAGGTGAATTTATCATCCGGTTCCTTTCGTGGAGTGGCGGCAATGGCGGTAAGTGGCGTCCTTACCTGAATCATCTCCTGCAAAGAAAAAAAATTAATAAGATAAACTTTGGAAACGAACAATAAAAAATATCCGGCAGATATCAAAATCTAATTAAACCAATATAAAAATTCAATTCGTGATCGATACGTGACCGTCATAAAGAACGCAATAAAACGGTACTTCTATAATACTAGGCAAATTTTACCAGACAACCTCGTTCGTTCTCGAGACGACCCCATCCCTTTTGATTTAAACGTCAGATTTGGACCCCAAAAGATCGAACCAACAAGTTTCCAAAATTAAAAATAGGATAATTTTTTGCTGTATACAAATAATACTTGAGCGTTGCCTTTCTCCAAAATAATTTTTCAAGCACGTGTTCTAATTTATTCGCTTGTATTATGTAAAACGCAAAGTATTCAAGATTACAAATTAAAACAAAACGGATAGCAACTGTCCCTAATGATGAGTGTGGTACCGTTATGCACTTATTTACAAACGCACAATTACACAAATAAGTAACTCTGAGTTGTGTGTTGTGATGCCATGATATTGGGCGACGATAACCCCGAGTTGTCTAAGTGCACCGCACTAAAAGGAAAAGATAGACATTTTTACGGTACTTCCATAAAATCATCATTTTTTACTAAATTTTATCAAGAAAATCAAGATATACAAAAAATGCCCCCGAATCCAAGTAAAAATAAAATTAAAAAACGCCATCCACGGACGCTTCCGTCTTCGGAAAGCAAAAAAGTAATGAGCAGTAATTATACCAATTATTCTTATAAGGCAGCACTACGGTGTCAGAAACAATAATTATAAATAGCATAATCAAATTGGAAGAAGTCGGAGAAATTTTAACTAAAAAGTGGTTTCTAGATAAGAAAGCCTACTGCCTTCAGAAGGCAGTATTCGTTTTAATTTGTCGTCCTCTCTTCCCCAAAGCTCGAGGTCAACCAGGACAATATCAACAGTTGAGCAATGATTCCGGAAGGGTAGCAATCGTTCGCCGTCTTAGTCCACGTCTGGACGGCATTTGTGGAAATATCAACGCCGAAGCCGGCAGAAGACGAAGTTTTGTTGCCTTGGTAACAATCCTTTAAATTGGTCATCGTAATAGATAGTCTTATTTTGACCGTGCTTTCTTCAGTCTTAAGCTAATCTCTCGTGCCGAACCAATCAGCACGTAAATCGTGGCGTTGAATCGCGTTACGCCGCCTACGTAAACTCGGCTTTAAACGCACATTTTTGTATAGAATTTCTCTACAAATAAGAGCTCTAAACTCCATGGTTGTCATATGCAAGCGGTATTTTATCTGTCTTCTGATCAGCTGTATTAGATGACATCAAGCTATCTCCAATTATGTGGATCACAACTGGGTCCAAAACACACAGGCGAAAGGCTTTGGTAATCCATAGAACACAACTCATTCTAGTGTCTTTTGGTTAATTTTTGAATATTTTCTACGTATTTCTCTCTGGTTCCTCTTCCTCACAGTCAATCTGTTCGGCAGAACTTTGTGGTGAAAAAAAGCTGTAGAGCTAGCATCTTTAATTTCATCAAGAATATTTTTCATTGGCGCCCCCCCATTAATTTATGCTACTGAGAAGTGGTAAAAACTTGTATAAAAATATTTTGTAAATCCTGATCTTAGGATTTGTTTTAAACTCAAATCGGGGGCGAGGCCGTCCGGCGCCGACGCCATCACGCCGATATGACCTAGAATCGGTAAACGTCATGTTGTTATTTACACGGTAATTTCCTAACACTTTGGTACAGTGAACGTCAGTTTTATACCGTCAGTTGCATCAAGCTCAAGTAGGAGTTAACTCACTGTTTGTGCAATGAAATGTCTAAAACCCCTTAGAAAATATTAAAAGAAATGCCGATAGTGAATCCAAACCAAAATATTGCTGGAAAAACATTCAACAGGATATTTGTGAGAAGGGTAGTGTAAATTCGTCAACTAATGTCGAACAGCTGTCAATAAAGTGGTTTATTTTTAAGCTTTTAAATTGTGGGTTCAAAGAGCAGCAATTTTGGGTTTTATCAAAAATATTCAATTTAAGAGTCCACAAAATGTTAAATATCATATTTTTATGTATTCTTATGACAAAGATTGAATTGATTATTGTAGCTCATATTTGATGCTTCCACCACTAATTCAAATTCCAGTAGTTAATTTCACATTAATTGAATTAAATGTCAATTCCTGTAATTACAAGGGATAAACCATGGATTTTTATCATGAATACCAGGCTATACATTTAATTTTTCTCGCATATTTTATTCGGTGTGCATTTTCCCCTTCTCTACTTTTCGATTTCAATTTTCCATAGCAGAACCTCGCACTTTTTATTTTCATCCTGTTTAAATTCCAACTATTTGTACAACTAATTCCAAAGCTGACGGCCCCTCGTCCCCATATAATCCTGGAATGCATTATATGGAGAGTTACGCCATACTTGGGAATTGGTTCTCAAATTTGTCATCTAGCAATCACCCATCCAAGTGCGAATCGCTAGTTACGGTATTTGCATTTTGCTACATCATTGCTCTAAATACTACAATATATTTTATTGTCTTGCCGAAGGACCTTTCAGTGGAACAGACCCAATCCTGAGCCTCTCGAATTTCTAGTTTTAAAAATTTGAAATGTTTTGACGCACGTCGATGTGCGTATTTTGGTTTCCTTACTTTTCATTTTATTCAAAATGATAAATCCTATTTGAAACTCTGTATTCTACAGTATATATTTTTTTCTTAACGGCTTGCAACGTAACAGTTACATTTATGGCAGCCGGTAGGTCAGTGATTTTCTTCCGGTGGGAAAGATTAAATCCGAAGTTGGAAAGAAACTCAATTTCGCACAAAAGCAAGGCGAAAAACTGATTTTCAAACAAGCTGGAGTTTGTCAAAATAATAGTTTTGTATGAGAAATAAACAGGTTACTCTTATTGATTCGTTGATAAAAATAAAGAGATCGACGTCAGACGGCCTATTAACGGAATTGAACAAATGAATGCGCGTTATTGCTCAATAAGATTGCAAAGAAATTCTTGTAGTTTTAATGGGAAAAAAGATCAAGGAAACGTAATTGGAGCTATACGGATATTGTAATAGGCGGTGTGAATCACTTCATTCTGTTATTAATCGAAGGAAGATTTATTATTGAAAAGGAATAGTGGAACTATGAAGTAGTATGTATCACACTTCGCAGCTGTCGAGGATGGAATAATTTCACTTGTTAATAAATTACATTCTGTAGTCCTTCAAGAATTGTTTCGGATCGTAAAAGTGAGCTCCAAACGTAGTTAAAAATATCGAAAATCATCGAATTAAATTGTTGTTTAAAAAAATAACGACCGAATCTTGACGAGGTGAGGAAAATCCCCAACGCCTTCACTTTTAATAATAAAACTCGATCTTGATTGGATGCAACGGCGCCGATAAAAAAATAATTAACGTGTACAAAAACAAGAGATAAACCATTAATATTTTAATAAATTTATGCAATTGGGTTAATTAAGTGAATCATGTAACCATGACAGATAAGTTCACCACAATTGCACATCGCCGACCAATGATTAACTATTATCGGAGGTTAAAATCTGATATTGCAAACTATTCAACTTATAAAACCAATCCACTTTATAAAAGCGTTATATTAAATTACTTGTAATTGGTTGCAAGATTGCTTTTTGTGTTACATACCGTAACTAATAGGAAGATCGATAAAACGGTTTGTATAAATTATTTTTTGTCATGATTGTTGGGATCACTTAAAAATATTACGAGGATAATAACCTTTGGATTAACTCGACTTACCTTCAGTATGCTTTCTACTTCCGCTGGGGTTCCACTTGTTGAAGAGGAATCTCGAGGTAGAGAACCGCCACCCTGAAAAAAAAAATAAATAAATATTTTCCAACTCGTAGCGTAAAATACTATTAGAGCAAATCTTGAAATATTGATAGGATTACTACGATGCCCGATTAGAACCGTAATTATTACAATTTAGTCGCAAACCGCAGCGATAAAAAATAAATAATGATTGCGTACAATGTAAATAGCGGGGAACGCATTAACGGAGTGTCACTGTAGAGTCGAGCATAGAATAGATGTATAATATTAGGTAATAATTGTAACCTTCACGGTTCTCGTTCACTGGTTAATTAGCTTGTAAACACTTTCTTAATATTCAAAGGTTAAAAACAAAACACTTCGCTTTACCAATGTAAAAGAATCAACAACAATATCCGACCAATCGTATCGTTTTAAAATCCAACAAAACAAACGAACGTCCTTTTTTAATACTAGCAATTTTCAAATCCGAGTCGTCGTTTAGTAAGAATTAGTTCGGCGCGAAGTACTCGGGAAGGCCATGCATCACTGCACTGAGCATTTTTAACGTTACATTATTCTCTTCTCGTAACAACAAAACGTCAAACCGACCTTGAAAATATTTCCCCCGAATTACTTACTTCTCTAGGTGCACAATAAAAGCTAATTTATAGGAAAGCGGAGCAAAAAGATAAATTTTTATATTGCACCAGATGCACCCACAAAAAGGGAGCGCAATAAACGAAAAGATTTATGACCGGTGCTATTTCATTTGTTCAATTTGCTAACAGTAAAATTTCAGCGTAACGATAAAAAAAATTTATGTTCAAATTAAGAAGGCATTAATGAAATTTCAGACGTGTCAATGGCGTTATCGGCACGTTATGTGGCGGGCTACAGGTTGGTGTCGCATCAATCCAGTAGTGCAAGTGTAATCAAGAGTGTACTCACTTCGTGACTACCTCCATTAAACCATGTCAACTATTCTTACCTGCTGATCAATAGAGATTCTAGGTAAATGCCGAGCAGCACTGGATATCCTTGAAGAATTTGAGCCATTGGTAGATGAAGACGTTTGAGAACTTGGCTGCTTCGATGTCGAACCGTTGGAGCGATGACTGCTGATGGGATTCGTCGACTTGGCGGGCTGCGTTGTATATCCTCCTCTGCTGTCGTATGGAACCTTGCCATCGGATGGTTTTGAAAATTCCCGTCGAGGATAGGAAGAGTGGTGGGTCGCCGACCGACTGTTACTCTGTGGGGGTTTTTTAAACTCTGATCTGGAATTATCAACAGGTAGATGAAGTCTAGAAGGTAATACAACTGCAGTAGGTAAACGATTTGTAGTAGTAGTATTTGCTGTTGACAATGGACCACCAGGACTTGGAGGTACACCATCTACACCTATTAACCTTTTTGAATCATCCAAAAACGGCTTCACCCTCTGATAATCGCCTAGTGTGCTCTGAATCTGTTGCGTCACGCGATCCGTCGAAGATGGATTTATCTGAAAAAGAAATTTTTGATAAGTCACCAACTAACACTTTGATACACTAAAATGGTGTAGGTACAAGTTTGAAATAGTACAGGGATAACAGGTTACTTGTTCCACCTTTCATTATACAATCCCTGCTATCCCGTGCCTCGAGAATTTATTTACTTTTAGATAGACACTCGATCTAGTTAATTAGGTGAAAAACCTAAGGTGAGAGTTCCAAGGTTTTCGCCTTACGCTTTATATAAACTGCTTTGATTTAGTTTCAATCAATTTAACAAAATCCTTGTAACTGCCTCAATTTTAAATCTAATAAATCTCCGACAGTCGGTAATTATTTCCACAAATAATAATATGCGAAGTTTATGAAAAACCGCTCGAATAACATTTTGATAATTGTTTTGGGAATCATTCCAACTCCAGATATAACTCGGATTATTTTTATTTTACACACCAACTACATACAGGTAGCTGTTACGACTCCGGATCTAAAAGTCGCGAATTAAAACCTCGTCTACTGCCCAATTACTTGTTTCATGGTTCGGCATCCACGTTAAGAGGTGGGTATAAGAATAATAATATTTCCTACAATCGGATTACAATTCATATTAAGCGAATTTAGTGCAAAAATTTCGACGACGATTCGAAACAATTTAAAAAATGTCATTGGATCGTTATACAAATTGAGGAGTAACGGTTAGCTCCGAATGTTTGCAAGTAGATGTCGTTAGTCTATCGCCTCGCGGAGGATTTGCGAGGAACTTTCTCTATAATGGAAGTAATCTTGTAAATTTACATAAATAATTACTAATAATTTTTATACACTCTCACATTATTATAATAAAAACGTTATTGCATTGTTTTGGACGTAAAATTTATGAAATATACGCCATTAACTAGTTTATTTGATGGTTATGCAAACGATTAATGCAATGTCTCTTACTAGAAATAAACGAGCTCCAAAAACCTGGAATAGCGAGTATATTGACCTTACAACTTGTTTGAATCCAGTTTAAATTCCACTTCTTGGATAGTTTGTCAAAAATAAACGGTTTCATCTTCAATGTCAAAATTAACAAAAGATTGTCCTCTTCCATGATCGTCGGTGTGTGTAGACCATAAGAAAAAAAATTAGCAACATACTGTCTGCAAACAGGAAGTCGTACAATGGATTCGTATTCAATTAAGCAGAGAAAACGTGTTATCACGACTTTGCATGTCAGTCTTAAAACATAATCTGGTGTCGTGCTCAGATCGTCCTACCATTCATCATAAAATGCGTTTTACAAGTTTCCAACTTTAATTTCCAGTTGATTTACGAAGTAGCTTTGGATATTTATTGAGGTGTTTTATGTCACCCCGTAGCAAGCAATTACCGTGGCAAATTATTATCACTGCCAATTATGTAACTCTCCGATAGTGAAAAATATGGAACGCTCATTGTAGTTAAAAAGGTTAAGGACAAATTTTGCATGTCGGTTCCACCTCTTGGTACTCTTACGTTTTATTATATTTTCGACGTTTGCCATGGTTACTTCAACTACGGCGGCGAGGAATTCAATTCGAGTTAAAAATAGAAGGAGAGTGAATAATAATGAACATTTATAATAGACAGGACGATTAATTTTAAGCAAACTTTTGATAGCTTAATTTTTATTTTGGTTAAATATTCAATAATCCACCCATACGTCAGCCGATGGTGTTCTCAAAAAGACAAGACGTAATCAATTACTCATAAAGCTCTTCGCATACAATTTTTCAAGTGCCATTAATTACAATTAACACACGTTTGCAAAACAAAATTAATTACGAAACGAAGTTTACAAGTTGAGTAGTAAATTGGAAGTAAATTAAAAATGCAAAAATACCGCTTGCAATTTAAAAGTTAAAATTGTATAGTGGAAAAGATCGTTCGCGTTCATTTCAAATAATTAATAAATCTACTCGACCTTACACCTTTTGAAATCCAAGGTAGATTTCAATTTTAACCGAACCGAGAACACCCGACTGTTATTGTTACGCCACTGATCTATTAAATTTAGACACACGAAAATGTGATAATGAAAATAAAAAGCGCATGTATCACGCCGCACCAAAAATAATGAATGATTCATTTGTCAGGATCGGGGAATTCGAATTAAAAAATTTGTTGCGGTACACTCTTTCATTTCTGGAAAATCTAATTTTGACTTCAATTCTTGCAAAAATTCATCAAACACAATTACCCCCCCCCCATGTATGAAACGATGGGAAATTATAAATACGGCGGATTTTGTGGTTAAAACTGCGCAAAATATTTTGTTTCGCGATTCACTTGAATAACTTATTTTTTTTAGGAGAATTAGGTAAAACAAAATCAAAATAAATTGATTTTACAATAGAGAAGATTTATGGCCTATTAAGTTGGGTATGAAAAAAAAAAGATGCGGAAAGAAGGATATTAGGTTTTCATTTTATTTTGCGCACACAATTTGATAAAAGATAAAGAGGACAAAAAGTAATTCTTATGTAAGTTAATTTCGCAGTGTTTTATGTTAAGATTTACGTGGCTTTCGAATACGTTTGCAATGGAAAGAATGGCAGAAGCAGATATAATGAAAACGTGTCGTCGTTTGGAGATTTGTAGTTTCTTAACATCCGCCCTAAAGAGTGGTGTATTTGTTTGCAAACTTTCTTGGTGTGATAGACGCACAAACCACAAACCGAGTTCGGTTGTAAATCAATAAATGAAATTTCGAATCCAGCTGTCGTAAGAATTTATATCTGTTTTAAGTGAATACAATTTAATTAAAGTTTAAAATGATAATTAGCAAAATGAAGATTATTTGAGTACAATGAATCAAAATGTAAACTGTAAACTCATTCAACATGTTGTGAAAGAGAAAATGAGAAGACATTTAGATGGTGCAATTCCCGGAGCCGTAAGAGGTGCCGTGATAGACCCTTAAGGGTTGGGATGAAGTTTAAGGTTCCAAGGACCGAATGATCGAGGGGGTCCGGGGCAAAGAAACACTAGCGGTGTATGCGTGAAAACAACGTGCTTCCCTTTCTCTATCCATATCGATTTGGAAGTTGTGTAGTAGGTCCTAAAAATTCGAGTTTACCTTGCACAGAATTACTTAACTTCCTCTACCACCGATGCGCAATTTAATAAATCATCCATCTTTATAATGTGTTTTACTTCACTTAAATACAACCACCTTATCCACTGCAACGTCTTTAAAAGCCTTTAAATAATGATGATTACTTTTCTCAGCCACTTATATTGTACATTCCCTCCATATTAAATATAAAATTTTTATAGACTTTGATCGTATAAATAGACCATAAATTTAAGTTGCACTTTATACAAAAAGAGTTTCCAATCGAATTTACTCATTAAGCTTCGATCGACGAATAAAATAACAAATTAATGGGATGAAATATTGAAAACTTGATTCCTTCGACTAATATAAATCACTTCCTTGCTAATAATACCATGCAAGATCAAGATCAGTGCTTCTCAAACAACCTCGACCGATCGGTAGTAAAAAGAGAGGAGTAAGCATGCAGGATAAATCGTAAAAGGGCAAAGAAGCGTAACAACAACGTAAACGTGATACTACGAAGAAAGCGTGGCGTTACTAATTACCAGTGACGTTAATTATGACGATAGCTTATTTAACAATTGAGAAATTGTAATATCACAACAACTTAGTCCAACAAACCGCTGCCACCAAGTTGACTTCCTATACAAATTTTATATACGCACCCACCAACGAAAAATTTTCCTACTTCTAAATTTGTGAATTAATTAAGAAAAATTTGTAATACGTGAAAGTGAAACAATTTGCAAACTTTCTCGATTTGGAATAATTAAAAGTGAAAAAGATTTAATTGGCTATAAAGCTGTTCGTAAATACAAGCACAATGGAAACGATTGTCTTTTTGATCGTTCGATTGACAAATCGGAAATACTGTATCAATTGCGTAGTACGGATTTCGGCCTTCAAGCTGCTTTGCAGGCTGCAGTTGGCGAAACCTTGGACGGAACATAATTTTCATTACATATACCACAACAAAGCACAATCACAATGGCCAGCATTTAAGATTAAATATATTATAATTTCTATAAATTAAGAAATTTAGTAGACAAAATAAGATTTGGACGAAAAAAAAAACCATGCCAAGGTCGCAAAACCACATCAATTCACAAGACGGATACAATAAAAATGTCGAATTCCTTACAAAAATGTAATGTCTGCTTTGCACAGCTCTTGCAGATTGGTTGCAACGGATTAGAAGTTTTTGATGTCATGGCTTACGTAAAGATTAAAAACGTGTGGGTTAATCGAAATGATAATTTCTGTAATTATGTAGTCGTCAACAAGAATGTAATTGAAAGCTGAACAAATGATCGAGCAAATTGGAAGATGTTTGATTTGCTTAAAATATGAATCACTTTTGCATGCCTTGATGCATATCTAATTAAAATGACTGACAAGCTTACTTGCTTGTGTATATACTGAGGCGCCAATTTATCAAATCTGCCTCATTCCAAATCAATTTGTCTGCATAAATGCTAAAATGGATTGCTCTTGAACTAAATAAAACGTTGGTTCAACACTTCCGAATATTACCAGAAGGAAAGCATGTTGTACGTTTGTTCCAAACGGCGTACAAGCCCCCCCCCCCATTTAATGGCAATTCTTTTTTCCCGGCCTGACGGTTTACCTTTTGCAAGAGCAAAAGTGCTTGTAGCTCGATCTTTTCTGATGTTAAAAACATTTTATCTCATTCGGACATAATAGCCTATTATTCATTAGAACCGAGTATAATAATAATCTCGATAACAAGTAGAATATCAATAATTAAAGTTTAACCAGTAAATTACATAGAATAAATCAACATTGTATTTATTAGGGTCAGTAGTTGTATAACAGAAGTTCATTCTAGAATCAGAGTTAAGCCAAAGTTAACTCAGCCAATCATAGATTATAATTTCTTGATAGAACTTCGACGATAAAAAAAAAGTTTAATAATACAGGATGGTTCGAAAAGTGAGCCAGTTCAGTTTACCCCTTGGCGACGTCACCGATTTGTATGTCAAGACAAGCCAATGACTTAGAGGACAACCAAAATTAGAAGAAAGAAAAAATTAACAGAATGAATAGCAAAATAAAACAGGTAACGGAAAATAATTGAGTAATAAATAAACTAATTGATTTTAAATTACAGTACAAAACGAATTTTCTTAATTGAAAAACATTATTTTCTCCCAAATGAAAAATCACTTTTCCTACGTTTTACACTTAAATACAAGATTTTCCCTAATCGCCTTTTAGTAAACATTTACAATAAATAAAGCATGAAGTGATTATAATTTTTTATCTTAGTACAGTACTGTACGTACTTATAGTCGATCCTTCGCTTGATCTCATACTTGAAGACAAACCAATTATATAATCCATCAATTAAAAAAATGGATTTTGTACTTGGATCGTACTCAAGTATTACTCGAGCAAAGTATTGACTATAAGTACGAGCATTAGATGAAGCAGTTCGGAAAAGTATCCCAAATTCAGCATGAAAAAAAGTCGAACACTTTCATCTAGTGCTGTGCAAATTTTCTAATAAATCAATAAAAACATCGATTAGTAAGAAACTTTTCTATTAATCATCGATTATTTGATTAATCGATTTCAGTCAACATTTAAAAAAAAATATCCTGGTAATCAAGAACGGTCATAAAGGGGGGGGGGGCATGATCCTCTCCAAACCATGTCAACAATTTAGTTACTAAATGGGTACTCGAGAGATAAACCACAAAGGAATCTTAATAGTATACAAAAACTAGGAATTGCTAGGGAATTAATGTTGGAATTGCAAAAACTAGAAACAAAAAGAGAACCCCTAACTCTAATATCCAGACCCCCCCCCTTGGAAATTAAAGTTATGTCTGACCACGCGAACAACATTACTAATTCATACCAATTGGCTTGTTTGTCAAAAAGAAGGCCCTTTTGTCTCTACATAACAATAGTTTACAAAATTTGAAGTAGGTACGTGATATTTATTTAATCTAATGAAAGCCGTTTGTGATTTTTAGTTTACGAATTAATTGTGAAGTACTTTAGTTTCAGTAGATATTCATCGACGTTAATTGATAGTTTCAAATCGTCCAGCCCGACTTCCAACATTCATTTGCGTTACTAAATAAAGTAATTGATAAGTATTCGTATTGACGTTGATGTGTACTGGTGTTGAAAATAAATTACGGATTCCACGTAAAACTGCAAATCTACGTCCAACTAAGACCGACTAAGTGGCGCCATAGACTTCACAACGCAGATTTTTAAGTGTATTCCCCGTTACATTGGGAAGTGGCGTGAAAATCTAAATTTTTTATGAAAATAGAAATGTTGGTTTCATAATCAGGATAAAATCCCAAATTAAAATCTGGTGGAACAGTCACTCAAATAAATAAGAAATAAATAGAAATTAATATGACAATCTATGGTTTATTTACAACCAATCCTAAGTAATTTCAGAAATCGTTGAGTAATGGATATTACCAAACGAATTCAAGAATTAATTTTTGATTGCTCTACTGACGACTTTGCCGAGTAAAATTAGATAAAACGTTGTACACATAGAAACAGGTTATCGAAATTGTAGCTAATACTCTTTCAATAATCTGCCCCTTTTCAACTCTGATGTTAAATACTAATTTTCTCGCAGGAATAAATAATAAGAAACTTTCGCACGTTGTTCAGAAAAGGCTAAACTTTTAAATTTAACTGGTAAAAAAACAGGGATCTTTATAGTCATATTACACTACGCAATTTATTGTACAGGAAACGGTACAGTGTCATACGGCTATAATATCCGCATACAGGAAGTTTTGTACGTCTGACAGCTAAAAAACTGCTTTGACTGAACCATTAAGCACTGCTTTTCGAATTCGGTACATAAATAACTCTTTCAACATGGTATTGAGGGGGAGAAAAATATTCTGCTGGAAAATTTTGTATATAATTATCAAAGTTGAGTAAAGATAAAAAAATAATACAAGACTGTATTTTTTGATTCATTAGGTTTTGCATGAAACCAAATCTCACCACTTGATTATAATTAAAACAAGTATAACAACTTAGTAGATCGACTTGTGTTTATGTTTGCTGGAACTCGTGCTAAGTTTTAAATATAAGCCATTCCATAATTATAAATAATTCTCTAAGTAAATTTTGGGTAAATTGGAAATTTCAAAATGTTTCGTCGTACGATCATCTGAGATAAACGACACAAAGAAAGACTTTGGTTTACAATTATTTAAATATCACTTCATAAATACATTTTATCAAACGCTCTGCTTACCTTTACCGGTGATGTAAATAGGGGTGCCTCCTGTTCCCTATCTCGGTCCGCTACTTGGGAGGACATTTGAGCGCGTGCCTGCCTCTCCCGCTCCCGGAGACGGTCTCTTTCGATACTACAGAAAAAATAAAATAATCAAAAAATTTGCCCTTTTGACCAAATACTACTTTTAAAATTGGGGTTAAGAAACAAAGTGAGGTTACGTACAGTAACCTTGAAGTGCCAAATTATAAGTAAATGTCATAACAAATAACAATGGCGAATTATGGGTGCATTCCACGTGGGGACGCTTATGCACATATAATTACATATAATACAGGGTGTTATACAATATAATGGAGTAAAAACGAAAACTATAAAACAGAAAATTGCCACAATTTAAGATAAACATAATATAATGAATCGCATAGTTGCAATATGCAATACAGGAAGAAACCTGGGATTTAAACTTTAATGTCCTATAATTCAAAATCTGTGCCGTTTAGGCGTATATTTTATTATACCCAAAGAAATGCTCTCGAAAATTGCACTTTTAGAAAGAAAAATAGGGCTGTAATTCCAGAGCAACACAATAAAATTATTGATTGGACCGAAAACGTCAGCTCAAAATTCAAAAATGTTACAAATGAAGTGTTTTGGATACTTCATCGTCAGTACGGTAAATGCCAAAGTTTTATAAAACTGCTGAGCCTGCTACTAAAAATAAAACATTTTGTTTTACCTCGTGTAGCAGCACCCATCTCCATGTCAAAAGCACAAATTATTGCAAACTTCAATTACGAAATAGATTAATAATTAATTTTCGAGTATTGTTTCAATCAACTGCAAAAATGTCATAGTTTGATTGACACAGATACATAACCCGAGATAATACGAGAGCAAATTTACTAATAAATTAAATTTTACGTTTGCAGAATTGCAAGATTTTCATTTCAATAAAAAAATTTTATAGCCCAAACCCCAATAACTTTATGGAGCATCACATGCAACAAAGTAAATTCACTATTTTTTCAATAAAATTTCTCTGCTTGCTTTGTTAGGAAAAACAACTTTATTACCAAATTGTAATTGATTTATTAAAATGATGATATCATAACTACTGATAAGCACGATTACTATTGTACTGAAGCCACAAAGATAAAAATAGGAATATTCCTAATATTTTAAAGAAAATGTTGGAATTAAAAGTTATATTTTTATCAGACCAGCTGAAACGGATAGTAAAAAGAGAATCGAAACTCTTTAAATTAATGTGCTGTTTTAAGTGCAAAAGCTAATTGCAGTTAATTAAAAAGTATTTATTTTCGTACTATGTAGCGTTGTATTTTTAATTTACTAGCCTTATTTAAGAGACGAAACAGAAGAAACTTAAAACCACATTCAGATGGAATTTCCCGTTTTGAAAAACCACTGCAGCCAAGAAAAGGCCAACGGGTCACCAAATAAAAATTAATGAACTTAAATTCACAAGAAACATTAAAATATTACTGCCAGAGCTCTTTTAAACTTATCAAAGCAAATTAGATAAGAATGTTATCTTGACGTCACCCTTTCGTTTGTGACAGTTGCTGATAAGAAAATCAATCGATAATAACATCGGAAAAGAAAATTTGAAAACAGCTACAAGTTAAACGAAAAATGTACATCCTTAACCTAACTTCCAAATTTGATCAGGGGCGGACCCATAAAAAAGGTTTGGCGGGGAAGGGGGGGGGCTAACTTAGTTAACGTTTAAAACTTGTCGGAAGTCAATTTTAAGCTTACGTCTCCTGCTAGAATATTGAACTTTTGAGATTGAAAAATATCACGATATTCTAAAATATCTACAAAACCATAAAAGATGAATTGCGTAACCAGCTCTGGTTATAAAAAAAGCAGTCACCAATTTCAAACTAAAAATGTGACATGGTGAATGTCAAATTAAAATTTTTATGTAATTAATTCGATCACGTGCTCCAAAGCAAACATCGACTGCTAATTTCAATAAAAACCCGACTGATATGATCCGATAAGGTTTAAAAATAGGGATCGAGTGCCGTTTTCGGAATAAAATGAAATGCTAAAATTAAAAATTACCTTGGACTGGTAATTTTATGCGGGGTCCCAATTAGAAAAATATCCGGTGTGCGAAGGGCTCCTTTTAAAAAATGCCATACCGGTTAGAAACAAAAATTAAAATCTATAGCACCTTTCACAAATTAATAAAATTTCACTTGTAGAGAAGCTGCCAAATAACAACTAAAGTATGTCAGTCGATGACGCATCCAAAACGGCATTTTTACAAGTATTTCCATCTGGGAGGTGCGAGACGAACAATATTATTTGTATCATAATGTAATAGCAAAACTAATAACCTGATCGAGAAGTGTTTTTATCTGTGGGACGAACTCAGGACGACGCGTTCTCACGTTAATTAGCTTTTATCTATTGGCGAATAAACTGACCGGATATTAATGTGTACTTGTACTAACATTATACGATATACATTGCCAGCTAGAGTCCATTCAAAAAACAAAAACGACGAACAAATCTCGACAATCAAGTAGCAACAGGAAATGTAAATGAACAACCATTCGGACACCAAGCTCGAACAATTACGATTTTTCGTGTTCAATCGAATTTATTAAGAGATAAACAGTTTGGCATTGACCTCTGACACATAAAATAATAAAGTATTAAATTGTTGTGTACATGATGAACGAAACCCAAAAAAAGATAAAATTAAACGAAAGTCTGAAAAACGGCAGGTGTGTTGAAATGAACCATCTGGCAAACACACGTCTGTCTGGAGAGGGTGTCTCGCTACCTCGTACGTTTTGATTTCAATCTTCCGTCATGAACACACTTCCATTTTTTGCCTCATTTAAATTAAGACACGAGCCAAATTAGGGATGAAAAACAAGTCGAGAAAATACCATTAAAAGTCGATTGGTAAAAGGAGGAACAATAAAAATTTACTAACCTAACCTTATCTTGAAAAACAAACTACTTCAACATTTGTTTGCGATAGACTGTAGTCCTTATCACAATTTATTATAAAACTGAACAATAATGAAATGGTAATAAGTCTGCTCTTTAGCAAAGCTTTTCCCTTTGCCGAGTGGTAGTATCATTGTCATCATTTTCGGTCTAAAACAAGGATTGCTGTCGCAATCAACGAATTTTACACGGTGAAACAACTTTGGGCATTAATTCAGCTTCCGTGTTGCTCAGATAAAAAAAAGCTCAAATTTCGGTTCAAAAAACGACAAGATTGGGCTGAACTGAAATCCATGAACTCTTCTGAACTTTTATCTTCTCACACCAGTGCGACGTAATAATTGATAAGCTACTATTCCAATCATTAGTGAGATAATCGATTTTTTATTGGCCTTTGGATAGACTACAATTTTACTTTTATCCAATGAACCACTTACAATAAATGAATAAACCATGACAGAAGTTTTGTTTCAAATTAATTCAAGTAGCTGATCTAATAAAAATAGCGTAAGAGTTTATAAAAATTAAGAGCTCCCATCTTATTTAAAGTGAATCTTGGCAATAGAAAACGTGAATGGTCCATACCCGGTGCTGTTTTTAGGTAAGTTATTTTGCACGTGCAAAAAACAAAAGGGAAACAAAAAATAGTAAAAAAAAGGAAAGACGCCCTTGATGAAGTGAAATGAAGCACTTGAACCGAATCAGACAGACAGTTCACCTAGACAAATTAAGGCTACAACATATTCAATTAATTTTTTAAGATTTAAGATAAGTATAAGTGATGACAATCATAAGACATCTTTTTCTCACTTCTGAAGATTCCCAATTTGGTGTTTTCAAAAATTCACAAAGCCTCGAACCTAGTATGCAGAGATATCAATTTAAACTTTTCAAAGTATCCTCTAGATAGCGCTTGGTGCTCAAAAGCAAGTGTATTCGACGTAGACGTTTTTCAAATCGCTACACGGTCATCAGATGAAGTTATCAAAACCTTCAAAATTATTTAGAACTGATTAAAACCGCACTCTAGTTCATCACAATAGGTACATGGTCCCAACCTTGCACAAAATTATCATTATTGAACCAGTTTTCGTTTTGGATTAACACTTAGGCCCACGAATACTTAACGCTCTCCATTCCACCACAAAATTAATTTACGTAAAACTAGGGTTTAGGTTTATTCGGTCTGGGGTTCTACGCTTTTCCGGCTATTTCGACCACAAATTTAACCACACATTCAATCATCAAATGAAGTAGTTTCTCTATTCGTCAATAAGTTCATTCACTTCAGCCAAGTTGATCGCCTATACATAGAATATATTATAACTTGCCCACGGAGAAATATTTTGGGCACTAATTTTCACGTTTCTTCTTTCTTCAGCCTTTCCTATCTACCTTTTTGAAATGGGATGAAAACGGTTTAGCAAATGTGCCTGTAACCCTGGTTCCTCAAATTTTTAAAATAAACCTTGATTTTCTTGTTTTCGATATCAATTTTTCTTTTACCCTCCACTCCTTAACTAAACTTGGCATTGTCATTATGCTCTCCTCAGCATCAAGAAGACCACTGTTTAACGTCCGTTCCAAAGATCAATTTAAAAAATTATATATTTTCTTTTTCTTTTCAATTATCTACTTCTTTAGATCTTTTCGTGAAACGCAAATCTCAGATTAAAATACAAATCGAGGAACGATCGACGATAGAAGATATTCTATGAGGTATGCAAAAAATTCGACCTTTACACTTTCACAGCTTAAGAAAACGCGGTGGTGTTGGAAAAGACTCGTTACGACCTCCTTCCGTGTCCAAAGCTGTCATCACACAACATTGACCTCATAATATCGGTATTTCATTTTTAAGAAAATGTAATTATCAAATATTGATCTTGTGAAAATTTCTAATAATTTAAACCGACTTTATAACAATTGCTCGGAAAAGTTACGAACACTTAAAATTCTACTTGATTATGACTCAAACAAGTTTCGTTGATTACAACTCCATTATAATAACTTAATCGAATTTAAAAACTTTGTTTCTATAATTTGTGTGAGTGAAAATAATGGTAAGAAAAATAACGTACAAATTAATGTACTACACTTAACCAATCTAAGCTAACGAGAAGTGGAACATTAAAGAAGTATCTAGATACAAATTATTGCTTACATTAGAAATGATAATGAGGGTCTAAACTAGGAAGCAGAAGGTATCTCAATTAGGGGCAGGTGAAAACTTTTTTGGTCTGTTACAAAATCATTGCAATATTACGAAATTTTTTGTTAAAACAAGGGTTATGCTATCCATTTCCCGTTAATATTCTCGTAAAACTTTAATAGGTAACTAACAGTTTTTTTAAATTTCGAGTAGGTACCAATAAAATTTAATGAGCGTGAAAAATAAACACTAATTTGTTTATTTGGTTTACATTGTAGTGCTCTTAGTTAATAGCACAATAAACTCGAGCGCGGTTCGAATCTCAAACGAAGAAACGTTTTTCGGTAATATTTTTCTGGATAAATCGTTGAAATAAAAGTAGCAAATGGCTCCCGGCGAAATGAATTTAATAGAAAACAACTCGTATCAAATTAATTTTTCAGATTAATACATGAAGTTGCATGTTTACAATCAATGTAGAGGAAATAATTTGTGTAGAAGCTACAACGTTGAAAATTGCCAATGTATCCACAAATAAACAAATTTGTACGTTGCCATACATTTTCCTCTGCAATTTTGTAATTATTTATGCAATAATCGATAAAAAAAAAGAAGTAAAACATTCATCCTTTCTAAAGAAGGACTGACCAACAGAGGAACAAACTCGTATTTGTTTTCAACACGACGGAGCACCGTCACACCGATGTAATTAACATTTTGTAGCTAGATTAATAATGTCCTCGAGCATTTTTCCCCAGGGGAAACAGTAAAGGGTTGTGTAAACAAAGGCCCAATGATTGATACAAAAGATTATGAAAGTTATTATTCTACCGGCAAACGTTGAAGTCAGCATGTTCCAAAGTGCTCGTACAATTCTGACAGCCTTTATTGTATTCGTGTCCATACGTTTAGCACTCAAAAAAGTTTTTGTCCAATTCAGCCGCGTACATAATTATCATGCAATTTGCAATTTTAATTAAATTACAACAGGAATGGAAAAATTGCACGTTATCAATAAGTAAAGTCATTTCCGCATTTTTAAATCATAAAAACACAAGGTAAATATTGCATTTCATTAAAATTTGCGCTACGCTAAATTAATAAATTAATTAACGATATAAAACTAATCAAATACATGAGTGCTTTGTATAGCTCGACCCTGATCCGTTTATTTTTAATGACTGCTCTTTGAGAATTCCAAGTCTTCGAAATTGCAATATCAAATAAAGTAAACATTTGTTCCGTTTACTTTTCAATACTAATTTTAATTATTCGTCTTGCACATTGGTTTAGTTTGACAGTAATTTTAAGGTTATTAGTCTAGAAACACGTTTTAATAAATCCGGTATTCACAATTTAATATTGTTATGGAAGAGGTAACCCCGTCGCCCTCCCCGTGTTAGCCGCCACTGGTTATTCGAGTTTTAAACGAATTTTAATTTTCACAATCTAACCGTTAATATCGTATTATATGAAAAATGCTTTATCTACCCCGTAGTGAATTTAATATTATGAAAGTATCGATTTTGGTAAGTGCTATGATTTCAATATTACCTACATTGTTAAGTATATTAATTAAAGATCAATAAGCAATCTGCAAAAATCAGCTATCCAGCTTCCTTTTTAACTATTCTTCCTAATTTGTTTGTTCTACAAACATGAAGTAAATTAACAGAAAATAGAATAGTCTAGAATATTTTAATTAACTTTCAGTAACATGTAAATAAATCCAGAACAACCATTTCTAATTACCTTAAAGTAATTTAAAATTACTAAATTAAGAAGATTAATACCAAAGTATTAAATTACACAACCAAGTGTTCCAATATAATTAGCAGACAAATTTAATATCCACATTTGAAAAATGAATTAAGAAAAATTTGCAAGTACAACTTTTAATTCATTTAACTAATTGAATTATTCATTACATTCCTGAAGAATTTTTATGATTCTAGATTTATGGAAAGTGTCAACACTACTTTTATGATGCATTTGCGATTACTTATAGTAATTTAAATAATTAAATGAACATTATAAATTTGCAAAATTAACTTATAATTGCCTTTAACATTTCACACAAAAGTATTATAATTGAAAACCGATAGTTCTACAAAATGAATGGAATTTCGACACCGCTACCAATAACATGTTTAGAACTACTGTTTAAATCTCTGTAAAAACCTAAATTACCTTGAAAATTAAGATATATTTTTAATAATATAATTATTATTATAATAATTTAATTAATATTATAATGACCAATATTAATGAGTAAATATAAAAGTAAAATGCACATAATGACTAACCTAAATTAAAAAAAATTTAAATGCCGAATCAAAATATTGTTTGAACTACTAAATCACCCACTGAAAAAAAAAACCCAATACAAGTACACAACACAAACTAAATTAAAAAGAAAAAATATCTACCAAATTTTGCGGTATGTACCCCCCACTCGAAAACAGGTAAAAAGGGCAGGTTCTTTTTTTTTGTTATTGGTAACGAAAAACGATTTAAAAAAATAATTCAAAACGGTTTTTTTTTATAACGTAGTTGACTTCTAATAATTAATAGAAAAATACATCCTTAATTTTCTTTTTACAAAATAATGATCGATTATTTTGGTAAGTAATAAAAGTAAAACAAGTTCGTTTAATAGCTAAAGTTCAAAATCAAGAATAATGCCTAATTTACGCCGGTACAGTAGCTTAAACAAGCTGCTAAAATATGTGACTAAATTTAGTTACTTGCTTGGTCTAGACTACACTACTAAAATGTGTGTTTCGAGAGGCCGTTCAAATTTAATCCGATTTTTTAAGAAATTTGTATCGAACGGCAACAAAAATTTATATTAAATTCTCAGAATGATTATAATAAACCCCAATATTAATAAGTAAATATAAAATTACAATGCAAATAGTGACTTACCTAAATAAAAAATCTAATTGCTGAACTTTATACATAATATTGTTTGAACTACTAAATCACCCACTGAACTCGTTGACAGAATTTTTTTGAATTAAAAAATTTATAATCAAATGATGTTTTGTCCGATGTTCAACTGCCCAATGCAAGTACACAACACAAACTAAATTAAAAATATCTACCAAATTTTGCGGTAAGTACCCCCCACACGAAAACAGGTAAAAAGGGCAGGTTCTAATAGTGTTTTTTTTGTTATTATTGGTAACGAAAAACGGGTTAAAAAAATAATTCAAAACGGTTTTTTTTTATAACGTAGTTGACTTCTAATAATTAATAGAAAAATACATCCTTAATTTTCTTTTTACAAAATAATGATCGATTATTTTGGTAAGTAATAAAAGTAAAACAAGTTCGTTTAATAGCTAAAGTTCAAAATCAAGAATAATGCCTAATTTACGCCGGTACAGTAGCTTAAACAAGCTGCTAAAATATGTGACTAAATTTAGTTACTTGCTTGGTCTAGACTACACTACTAAAATGTGTGTTTCGAGAGGCCGTTCAAATTTAATCCGATTTTTTAAGAAATTTGTATCGAACGGCAACAAAAATTTATATTAAATTCTCAGAATGATTATAATAAACCCCAATATTAATAAGTAAATATAAAATTACAATGCAAATAGTGACTTACCTAAATAAAAAATCTAATTGCTGAACTTTATACATAATATTGTTTGAACTACTAAATCACCCACTGAACTCGTTGACAGAATTTTTTTGAATTAAAAAATTTATAATCAAATGATGTTTTGTCCGATGTTCAACTGCCCAATGCAAGTACACAACACAAACTAAATTAAAAATATCTACCAAATTTTGCGGTAAGTACCCCCCACACGAAAACAGGTAAAAAGGGCAGGTTCTAATAGTGTTTTTTTTGTTATTATTGGTAACGAAAAACGGGTTAAAAAAATAATTCAAAACGGTTTTTTTTTATAACGTAGTTGACTTCTAATAATTAATAGAAAAATACATCCTTAATTTTCTTTTTACAAAATAATGATCGATTATTTTGGTAAGTAATAAAAGTAAAACAAGTTCGTTTAATAGCTAAAGTTCAAAATCAAGAATAATGCCTAATTTACGCCGGTACAGTAGCTTAAACAAGCTGCTAAAATATGTGACTAAATTTAGTTACTTGCTTGGTCTAGACTACACTACTAAAATGTGTGTTTCGAGAGGCCGTTCAAATTTAATCCGATTTTTTAAGAAATTTGTATCGAACAGCAACAAAAATTTATATTAAATTCTCAGAATGATTATAATAAACCCCAATATTAATAAGTAAATATAAAATTACAATGCAAATAGTGACTTACCTAAATAAAAAATCTAAATGATGAACTTTATACATAATGTTGTTTGAACTACTAAATCACCTACTGAACTCGTTGACAGAATTTTGTTGAATTAAAAAATTTATATTCAAAAGATGTTTTGTCCGATGTTCATCTGCCCAATGCAAGTACACAACACAAACTAAATTAAAAATATCTACCAAATTTTGCGGTAAGTACCCCCCACACGAAAACAGGTAAAAAGGGCAGGTTCCAATAGTTTTTTTTGTGTTATTATTGGTAACGAAAAACGATTTAAAAAAATAATTCAAAACAGTTTTTTTTATAATGTAGTTGACTTCTAATAATTAAAAGAAAAATACATCCTTAATTTTCTTTTTACAAAATAACGATCGATTATTTTAGTAAGTAATAAAAGTTAAAGAAGTTCGTTCAACAGATAAAGTTCAAAATCAAGAATAATGCCTAATTTACACCCGTACAGTAGCTTAAGCAAGCTGCTAAAATATGTGACTAAATTTAGTTACTTGCTTGGTCTAGACTACACTACTAAAATGTGTGTTTCGAGAGGCCGTTCAAATTTAATCCGATTTTTTAAGAAATTTGTATCGAACAGCAACAAAAATTTATATTAAATTCTCAGAATGATTATAATAATAAACCCCAATATTAATAAGTAAATATAAAATTACAATGCAAATAGTGACTTACCTAAATAAAAAATCTAAATGATGAACTTTATACATAATGTTGTTTGAACTACTAAATCACCCACTGAACTCGTTGACAGAATTTTTTTGAATTAAAAAATTTATATTCAAAAGATGTTTTGTCCGATGTTCATCTGCCCAAGGCAAGTACACAACACAAACTAAATTAAAAATATCTACCAAATTTTGCGGTAAGTACCCCCCACACGAAAACAGGTAAAAAGGGCAGGTTCCAATAGTTTTTTTTGTGTTATTATTGGTAACGAAAAACGAGTTAAAAAAATAATTCAAAACAGTTTTTTTTTATAATGTAGTTGACTTCTAATAATTAAAAGAAAAATACATCCTTAATTTTCTTTTTACAAAATAATGATCGATTATTTTAGTAAGTAATAAAAGTTAAAGAAGTTCGTTCAACAGCTAAAGTTCAAAATCAAGAATAATGCCTAATTTACACCCGTACAGTAGCTTAAGCAAGCTGCTAAAATATGTGACTAAATTTAGACTACACTACTAAAATGTGTGCTTCGATGGGGCTGTTCAAATTTAATCCGATTTTTAAAGAAATTTGTATCTAACAGCAAGAAAAATTTATATTCAATTCTCAGAAGGATTATGATTGGTTTCGTTTATATTTATTTTCATTTCATCAATCCTCGTTTACTTCTTTTTGTAAAGTCTCGTGGCCAAAAATTGTTGATTAGGGTTAATTTCGACACGAAAGCAAAAATTTTATTTTTGTTAATTTCTTATACCTGCAATAAAGGATTAAATAAGTAGGGGCGATTAGAGCAAAATAAATGAAAACGAAAGACTCAAAACATATTTTAGATTTTCCGTTATAAAAATAAAAAAATAATTGCATTATTATTATTATGAGTAATTATTGTGCTTGACAAAATTCATATTATGAGAAATAGGGTGGCTTTTCTTATCCTATTTGTTTATTACTGTACTTATACAGTCAACAATTTTAATCCTGTTCGGGCAATTAGAAACCTTACCTCAGGTAAATTGAATAAAGTAGAAAAAGATTAATTTAAATTAAAACATCCACAAGTCTTCTCAGATTATTTAATTTTTTTAGAATAAAATTAAAATTTAAAAATAAAGAAAAACAAAAATTTTTTAAAATACATTTAAACAAAGAGACGATTAAAAATACTCTGTTTCTAAATTTGAAAGTGAAAACATTTAAGATTATGTTTCTAAATTAAAATCACATTAAAGTGAAAATTTTAAGAAAAAATTAAACCACGGGATTTGCAATGTTGTAATTTACAAAGAACGCTTACAGAGAATTGATTTTTGGATTAAGCTTTCAATATTTGTAGAAAATTTAAGATTATTAATTAAACATTTTAATCAGGTCCGTCCTTACACTTTTACGAGTTCAAGGCAAATTGCGTTTAAATTATAACGGTCACAAGTCTTTCATTTTTCTTTGTAATGGTTTTTCTACTTGACAATAATTTTTAAATATTCAAGTAAAATCAAGTATCTATTTTGCTTTCAAGGTTTTCTTAAATTACAAGATATATTATGTAGTACTATGTAATTAAAAAAATATGTACCCTACCTGCAGTATCTTCGAATTATTGGGAAAAATTATAGAAAGTCAAGATTTTGGGCTGGAATTCCCTACTTAGGCAATAAGTAAACTACTTCGACTTCTCATAGACGCAATAAAGTATTTTTTTGTGTATATTGAGGTACTTTGAAAATGATTTTATTGTAAGGGTTCAAATTTAAAATTTTATATATAAAATAAAAAAGTGAAATTTTTAGAAGCTATGGAAATTAATAAATTAAAATATTCATTTTTACCAAACAGTAAATCTTACTTAAATAATTCACCTTTACTAAACATTTTTAAGAGATAATACCCCACCTCCTCATTTTTTCGTATTAACAAATATAACGTATAACAAAAACAAATAAAAAACCACCCCTAACCCCCACCTACGTTTGTTCTTTAAAATGCCTTATACCCTATACCCCCACCCTAGTAAATCACTCAAAAACTACCACTTCAAAAATATTCCCCCTCTCCTATACTCTCGTTCTCTTGTCGGAGAAATTTAACTTGTGACACCCCCACCAGTGTTGCCAGGTTGGGGGATTTTCCCCTAAATTTAGTGGAATTTAGATAGCCTAGTGGAAAATCTAGAAGAAACATTTTTTAAGGGGATTTTTTTTTAATCTGTTTTTATCATCCGACAAGAGAACCGACTGCCAAGATTACAATAATTGACCGCCTATGCCAGCTAGTTGAAGTAACTAAATAACATAATTATTTCTTACTTTTTAGTGCATTTTTTTCACAGTAGTTTTCTTCTAAGTCGGTTTTATTTTTTTAAATTTTTTATTTCATGCTTTTTAGTGCATGTTGCGTTCTGTAACTATTTATCGAAAGCGAGTATGGGTAGACCTACTAAACGCAAAAAGAATTTTGAAAATCCGATCATAGTTGATATAAATGTATTTACTATTTACATTATACTTAACGTACTACTTAGAAGATTAATAAAAGTAGGGTACTTAAGAAAAGATTTGACCCACCGGGCAATAACAGGTAATATAAAACAGGTACAGGTACTCAGTACTTATTGCGTTATTACGACGATTTTGAGGAGAAGTTTGACGGTTTTTCCGGTTTATCTTCGAAGTTTAAGGTCCAATACGAATGAAATTATAATGGGACCAACTTGGAACTATACTTGATTCAACGCCGAAAGAATTTTGAAAATCGGTTCATAAATGACGGAGTTCTGAGGTAACAAACATAAAAAAAATACAACTGAATTGATAACCTCCTCCTTTTTTGAAGTCGATTAAAAATAAATTTAACTTGTGACACCCCTACCAGTGTTACCAGGTTGGGGGATTTTCCCTTAAATTTAGTGGAATTTAGATGGCCTAGTGGAAAATCTAGAGGAAACATTTTTTTAGGAGATTTGTTTAGGAGATTTACAAATTCCTTTAAATTTAAATCGAAAATAAAGAACGAAGAAAGATTTCAGTTTAGAAGAGAAATTATACATAATTTATTATTGTAATATTAATGACAATGAATAAAATTTTAAAAGATTTTAATTGTTTCACAATTTATGAATTGTAGGTGAATTTATTGCTTTTATTATTACATCTATTAATATATTTTCTTTAAAAAATATTTTATATTTATGATACTATCGCTTAAACTGAAAAATGTTTTTTTTTTAACTTTAAATTGAAAAAAAAATAAGATTTTCATGTATTTTTGTATTTTAAATTATAATAAAATACTATTTTATATTAAACGTAATATTTATTGATAATTGGATCCTTGATTTAATGATAATTTTAAATTTGTTTGAGTTAGGGTTTTTATTTTTAATCTAGGAGATTTTTAGCGGCAAACGTTGTATATATCTAGGGGAACTTAAATGAGTAAATCTGGTAACACTGACCCCCACACCGGTCAAGTAAATACGTTCCCACCAAGCACCTGGTTCATCAAACACCCGGCTGCCAAAAAACCATGCAAAAACGCCCGGAATTACACCAAATCGCTCGCCCCGCCCTATCGACACCAAGGGACCAAGTTCATCAAGCACTAGGGACCCCAAACCACGGATCGCAAGCTCGACCCGCCCCATTGACACCAAGGGACCAAGTTCATCGAATACTAGGGACCTCAATAAACGAATCGCAAACGCACACCGCACCGCCGCCCTTCTGACCCATAATCACGCCTCCAGGAAAGTTCTTCACAACACCTAGGACCCCGCAAATCACGGAAAATTATCCCCAAGGGCCAAAATCCAGCCCGATCAAGCCTAGCGCTTCAAAGGAGGAACCACACCTCAATAAATTCCAACGCCCGCCGCCCACATCAGTTGAAGGAGATAAACGGTTCACCCGTGGCACCTCCATATTGCCAATAAGTTCATCATCATCATCTTAATCCTAGACGGAGCCAATCGAGTTTTGGGACGAGACGAGAATTTTACCTTTTTCGAGAAATTGAGGGTGGAAATTTTAGTTAATGGACACATCATCATCTTAAGAATAATAAATAGCTAGTGTCTAGGTTTAAGGACTTTTAACTAATTTAAGTCAGTTCATTCCGATCGTCCCTAATTCGACACTCCTACCGATTTGTTTCTATTTCTCCTATATAATACAGGCTCCGTCAATCCATCATAACATTAGATTATTTGTTATTTCAACCAACTACATTTTTACTAGTTGAATTTTAGTACTTTAGAGACTGCCTTTTTATAAAGCTGTGTGGGTTGTGGTGCCGAAGGCACAAGCTTTATGTACGGCATGAGCTAATTGTTTTAAAAATTAATAATAAAAAATACTTGTGAAAGGTAAACTGAATAGGATTTGCAAAATTAATCGAATAGAATTTGTACATGTTTTCATTTAATAAGATCCTAAAATGTGCGGTGTTCTAGATGGTAATAAAAGAAAACGTTATGAAACTATTTAATCGGTGATCACATCAAAATTGAAGATGCTGTTAATGTTTTCAAAAATTATGTGCATTGTATAAAAACAAATAAATTATAAATAATGTAATATTGAACTATCCGATCGATTTGAATTGAACTATAAGCAATAATCACACTTATAAAAATTTAAATATCGTGATAATCGTTAATGTTCAAGTAGAAACACGTGAATTAAATGTAAACAAAGCATGATCAGATTAAATAATATTGATGAATTAAAAATTACTGCAGAAGTTTTGAATTTATAAATCAAAATTTAAAATAATAATATTTTGCATGCAACATGTTGAAATATTCAGACAATTTTGTGGTCTACTCTGTACAAACAAATTTATAAAGAAGAAAATTAGATATGAATTTTGTACTATAAATGCTGACCTACTCTAGCAAAATTGGTTTGCATCAAGGTTGATTACAATGCAACAAAACGGTAGGTAAATATATGCATAGAATCTCATCTCATCCAAACTGCATTCATAAATAATAAATGTCAAAAGTTAAACGGACAAAAGCGATTAAGTTTAGTTCCCTCTTTTGTTGTCTTTAGTAACTAATAACTACTACTCAACGCTGATTATATCGGTTTTAATTATTCAAATGTACAATGAAGCCCGTAATTAATTATTATACAACAGTGAAATAAACATTAGTTAACCCATTTTATATAGTAGTATTTATGAAGTTATGTTAAACTTATTTAAAGCTTGAAATAGTTCTTTAATTACTTTTGTGGTCAGTGCAGCTTTCGCGATGCAATTCTAATTTAAATTAAAGATATCGGGCCAATGCGTCCCTGAATTTTGCTATGTAGTCCAATCGTAATCATAGGCCCCGAATTATACAAGATAATTGTTAAATTGGGAAACTATCATTATGGTAATTTATCGAGCGTGATTACTAGCACAAAAATATCCCCTCGCGCCAGCTCTAATGGCAATGAATAAATGAGCTATCAATAAACAATTACGAATTCAGTAATATCTTGAAAAGTAAATAACTTACGGTGTACTCGCGTCCCTGAGAATATACCGTTTCTAAAAATTTATTACAACGAAATCTATTACCGTTTCTAAAAACTTGGATGAACAATTTTATTTTCCTATATAAAAATTTAGAATTCGTTTAAGGATATCCTTGTTAGGAAAAAATGCCTTTATAAAGAGCGATTATGATTCAATTAAATATCCGTTTTGCAGTAGGGCACCCAGAAATTAATGTCAGGAAGGCGCCTTGGTCCTATGTTGGAAAATTCAGATGGATTTTCGTTCTAATAAGTGGTTTTTGACGAATTAGATAACACTAATTGCATCGATGCTATTTTTGGAAGTGGAAACTTTTACCATTGTACCTTGTCATGAGATAGTTTCAATTATCGAAGATTACAAAAGCAAATAATAATTTTTACAGTAATCTCGTTTGGTACATTTCCTAAAGTATTGCTGAGATAATCAAAAGTTTTGCTAATTAAAACGTAGGACCTCTCCTTAGGTTTTGGACGAAAATGAAGCACTTGGCTACTTGTCATTTTTTACTGTTAATAAAAAAAAAGTCATAAAAGTAATCGTTTCACACAACATAACAATAAAATAGAAAAAGGTAATTTTAGATCGTGTCCTGTTTGTTCATTGAAGCAAACTAATGTTTAATTATACAGTAGGCCCAGTTGATTAGATGAGAGCTTGGTCGGTCGAAAAACGATAAAATTATCGTGGTGTCTACAAATTTTGGTGTTGTGGCTACCCAACAGCCACTTTCAAGTACAGTCAAAATTCGAAGTACAGGGTGCTTCTCCTAACCGGGGAACCTCAATGACCAGACACGAAAGAACAAGAAGGATTGTAAAACTCAAAATATTACAGTGTATCGTATCTCATTATATATACTAAGTTATAACACTTACAAAAAAGGAACCAAACTCCACAGGCGAACTACGCAAGGAAACTCATCCAATTCCTATCAAGAGAAGTTAGATGGAGTTCATAATTAGACTAGACAACGTCTTCGATAAAACGATGAGAAGCTAATATCAAATAAATCAGAAGATCTGATGATCAGAAGGCATGTAGGTTAGCTTAATTGCTTAATGTAGGCAATTGTTGTCTTTTCATGTTTTTTGGTTCACCAAAAACTTTGGCATCTTTCCTATGTTTTACAATGTTAACCACAACTACATGGTAATCCTGAACCACCTAGCTGTCTGACATTTCCTCAAACTAAGCCTTCCGCCCGAATTGCAATCATGTTCACAAGCTTCAATGACACGGTAGAAAGGTTCAGATCGAGGGTTAATTTAGTTCTAAGACGAATCGACTGAGACAGAAAGGTACTAATTATAATAAAAAGAAAGAAGACACCTCGCAGAGCAAACAAGGATAATAGGGAGATAAAATATGTCATGGACCAGATTGGAAACCGTGGAAAGTCTGATATACAGCGATGAACAGACAAGAAATGAAGCAATGTGGTAAACTACATCCATTAATAGATAAGAATAAGAAGAAGAGAAGAATGTGGATATACAAATACATATCAAAATTGATACAACCAAACAACATTTGGGAGGTGTCCAAAAAAATCCACCATCCTGCTTATTTAAAAATCATTTGAAACTTGAAAAGGCATGTTTTTAAACAAATCAGAAATTACAGTTATAGTTTACACCAAATAATATTAATTACCTACAATTTCGATTGATTGGTTTGTACAGGCAATAAAGCAGAAATATAAAATGTTATGAAGTCATATAAAACGGAACATAAATTTTTTAGTAATTTTACTTTTTGAATTTGTAGTTAATAAAAGCACTTCACTTGTGAGAACTGCTATTTATGCTTTACCCACAACCTTTTAAATAATAAATGCGTATAAAAATTAACACCTTCAGACGAAATTACATTTTTAATTAACATAACACTTGCAATTATACATGTAGACGTGTAACAGAGTTAAATGTGTAATCTTAAAATGTTACTTAAAATAATTGAGCTTTCTTCAAAGCCGCTGTGGTAAAGCGCAACAGCGGAGGTGTGTTTGCCGGAAGCCGTTTTCCACGTTCGTTAAAAACAAATTGTTACGTCGACGCTCATTTGTAGGGAGGAAAATTAGTATGTGTTGGTGATGAAAATGCTCTATCTGTTCAATGACAATTTTAGAACAAGATTTATCAATAAAATTTCCTCGAGACGGTCGTGGTCCTGATAGTTACCACGATCATCTGTTAACGTACCGGGTTCGAAACTAGCTTACGATCGTATCTAGTTAATGTTGTGATTATTAAGAATAAAACAGAAAAAGAATAACAAATTGAATACTTTTTTAAACTAAAGACTAAAGTGGGAATTAAAACAGCGGGAAAACAGAAATCGAATCATGATACCAACTTAATAAGTAGCTTAAAGAACTTAATAAAGAAACTTCATTTATTTGGAAAAGTATACGAACGTTGGAAGCAAATTAACTTTTTGTGACATAAGAAAAGCGCTAAACATTTAGAGAGACTTTTTGTATATATTAGGACAGAGAAAATCATCCCCGAACTAAGTGCTTTAATATCTAAAATTAGAAAGCCACGAAAATCTATTATTAGGGTGGAAGAAGGGCTTCGTTACAAATTTAAATACCTTTAAATTAAAAGGAAGTGATACAAATTCACACATCAAAATAATGAAACAACTTAACTGTAAATTCTAACCGTGATCGTTAACTAGAAAACCATTTATTTTCACTAGAATTGTTCTAAACAAAATTGCCATCAACCATATCATTATTATGTATTTTTGGCATAACACAAAAGGATGTAGTTAATAATATTAATAATTAATATTTTTGCACAACTAATTTTGAAACCAAAGTGGTTTATGTATTAGCAAATCTACGGGTGATATAATGAATAATTACCCCCCCGCAAAAAGATATGAACTACTTCACAAATTTAAAATATTTCCAACATTATTAAGGCTAAAATTGGATAAGAATAAGTAGGTTAATACGTAAAAAAATTAAAAGCAAAGTTTTGACAAATAAAAGTTTTCAAAGGAAAATTCGGAAGTTGGGTAGAATTTTAAAATATAAAAACAAAAAGCGCAAATTTATTGTGGGTACGGTAATTGCCGATAATTTAAAATCAAAGTTTAGTTCAAGTTCCAAGTTGTATCAATAGAAACTCGGGAGTTACACAAAATCAATTGTGTTGGATATCCAACAACAGTAAATATATCTCAAATCACCTTTTCGTAGATAATTGAGCAAGTTTCCTAATCTTTTGATAATGCAATCGAATTGTTTGATTATTCGTGACCTTGATCAATTTAATATTATTTTGTAAATGCAAAAAATACTCGATAAATATAATTCATTCCGCATAATTAGCAGAAAATTTGTATTTTGCCCTTTGCACTTGGATCAACCATAAAACAAATACTTTTCAGCCCGATTACCTGCCCCGTTTCTCAGCCGCATTAATATTTCCTCAGTTTCTTAATCACAAATTCAATCGTAATTATATTAACAATCTATCAAAGATGAATGCTACTTTCACAATACATATGATGGCAGTCAAAACCATGAATTACGTTGTCTCATTGTATGGCCAATTTTGAGGTTACCCTAAGGGGAATCCCCCATTTTAAATTGTACACTAATCAGCCTAAATCTAAGAAAGCTCAAATCGCCTACCCTCAATTTTATAATAAAACTTAATTTGGCATTACAATTTAATCGGAGAATTATATTTTAATGTTATCTTAAATTTTTCTATCGAATTGTCTCTCTAAAGCTACCGTGGCATACTTATTAGATTCATAGCTTCGGAATCTCCGAAATCTGAGTCATGATCATCTGTGCTGAGCTTAATGTAATCTCAAATCCGGTCGTCCATATTTTTGACTACCTTTGAAGTCAATTACAACTTCGTAATATCTTTTATAAATCACAGTAAATTATAATCTGTAGTGGGTAAATTGTAGTAAATGTGTTTCCGATAAACGTAAAACCGATTTTCAACGAGTTAAAGCTCGTTTTCAATATTTCGATAGGTAAAATTTGAAATAATATCCTTTATATTAAAAACGGAATTGTTCTATAAGTCATTTTATGTGAAACATACCCCCGAAGCTGCCTAGAAAAGGAGAGACCTTTTGTAGACAATAAATTTTAATATTTAATTTCAGGTGAAATAACTGCGGATGTTTTCGGTTAGCTCCGTCAATCCGTCAAACAGCTGTCAGATAGGTCCTTTATCAACAAGAATTGATAGAATCAGTGATTAAGTTAACTGAAAAATGTTTTATAGGGAGTGTCAGAAAAAGTACTACGGCTAGGTGAAGCCATCAATTCCAGTTAGGTTGCAGCAAAAGCTTACTGCGTAGCTGCGGTAGCTAAGGTCAAAGCTATTTATCCGGTTTTGAAGCTTGAAAAATATGAAATTTCTTCCATATTATTGTATGCTTATTATGAGCGATACATTGGATGGCTGTAAATTAAACCTGGAAAAAGTGAAACTCGAATTGGTAAACTCAAAAGCATTTCTTTTTGCTAACGCATTAAGTGGAAAACTAGGGGAAGTAAAACGTAGTGAGCAAATTGATTATACTTTTTCAAGCAGTTAGCCATCAGCTTTTTGAAGTGCAAGAAAAAGTATTGCAAAAAGAAATTTTCTCAATAGCAATAACTAACTAGTTTTAACGGTCCGATCAATTTAGTTTGAAGAAAAATGGGTGCTTCTTATTATCGATCAGTAAAACGCATTCCGGACTATCTCTAATGTATTGAACACAGTTTTAACGACGATAGTAATTGGACGTCTAGCCAAAACTATCTCTGTGTTTTTGTTGTTTTCAGACACCGGACCACAATTCAAGAGCGATAAAATCAAGTACTACGGCCCTGTTTAAAGTATCCCTAGCCCCTTGATTGAGAAATATTGAACATCAAAGGCAATCTCAGAATACACGGGTGAAATATATCTTACATCAAAACGCTTTTCGAGGGGGAAGAAAATTATTGCTCATATCAAAGAGCCTGACCCGGCCTTGTTGAATGCAGCTGAATACTTAAATTTTATAAATTTTATTGTTATTCTCGTGTTATTTCGCTTTATGAAAAACGCAAACTTGTTTTACCATATTTAGAGGTTGAAGTTTACGATCTCAAACATTTTACTTTAATTTTGCACAACACTAGTTTTATGGATGTTTAAGCGCACACGGGAACATTAATTTGAGCTGCATTTAAAAAATCGATGGCGAAAAGCATTTTGGTCGCGCGACCAAGGAGTTTAATTTCGATGGTAATAAATATGTCAGAATGTTAACTGACAAACAATTAATTTATAGGTCGCCTCGGTTGTTGGGTTCGTAATTTTAATTTCTCTTCGCACACAAATGTAATCAAAAGTGGCGATAATTAGTTCTCCCTCTCCGTTAGGTGAATTTTCGCAACAGCAGGTGATGTTCGCCGAAAACTTATCAGACAAAAATGATCGGAAATAAGAAAAAAGCAAGACAGTTTTGGTTGGCAAGATTAGGTCGAGTACCCCTTTTATGGTTATTATAACGGCCTGTCATCCTCACCCTTTCATTTTTGGGACGGCGGCATTGAGCAACAGGAGAAAAGTTATGACCAGGTGCTAAACCCTCCGAAACCTAAATCCAACTACGAACGGAAGTATTTATTGAAACAACTGGTGCGGTAGTCAAGAAATGTATATTAAAATCTTCCATCCCTTTTTTAATTTACAAATTGACAAATCGGGATAACCCGATGACTTGAACAAAAGATTCCTTTAGCAAACTGACGTCATTTCGTGTGCGACAATGACAATATGCAGCTTGGCTTTATTAATTTCCACCTTATTTGACCCCAATGGAAATTTTTTGAAATTTTGAATAATCGTAACGTCATAAAAGTATCCATCGCTTGACAGCGAACTATAATCAACGATCTAATTGGCAACAGTGGATATAGATAAACGTCACTGCTCACTTTTTAGAAAACGTAAGAATACAAAATCGTTAATTTTGTAAGAATGTTCTCGACATTTGCGAAAATTATTTTCGCCAGTTTTCGAAATAATTTAGTTGTTCTAAATTTAGGTGCTAAGGTAAATTGAAATTTGAAATTCTGCTCGTTGTGCCTACAATTATTTCGACATTTGGAGTAGTTTTTTGTATTGTTATGTTAGTTTTAAATAGAAAGTAAACCATAAAATTGCCGAATAACAATTAAAAGTAACCAAAATTGTCATCCTTACCGAGGTTTCTTCATTTGTTACAGTAAAAATAACACTGCGGTATTAATTTGGGTTTAAAACTCATAACGTCCAAAGATTCATGGTGTTTTAAAACTTTTTCACATAGATAACAACATAAATAAGAAACTACCCGTTAAATAACCATCACAAACACACGCACTTGTCATTTGATCAAAATACTACCGTGCGTAATAACTCGAGAGGCGCACACATTGCTTACATTAAAGATTTCACCGCTGATCAACCTTCTTCCCCTTTTCAAAGTGGACCCGCCGCACGTTGTTCGCAAGTCGGTGCTTTGACGGCGCCACCGATCAGAACACAGGTTAGTTACTAAAGCCACCCGTACTCCCCCCAGGTATTTACAACAACTTTTATTCAAATAACAAAACACGATCTACATTTTCGAAACGAAATGTCAATTTATAAGTTTGGCGACGTTCGCTCATTGAAATCACTTTAAAATGCCATTTTTCTGTAATTCGATTGGCCATTTTAAAATATTGCGATTGTAAACGTATTGAACTCCCACTTAATAAAATTTAACGGAAGTCGAAAGGAAGCCATGTTGTTTTATTAGATTGTAATTTCAACCATTGCCCGATTTTGCTTGTCAAGAGGGGCAAACTGATAGATAAACTCAATACAATCGGTTAAGTGGGGCCGTCTGGCGGCATTGGCCAGTAGTACTCTTGGAATCATCTAGAAATACGAAAGATGACAAAATACGCACGCCGCTTGCAACACGTGCACAAATGTTCAATAAACGCAACGTAATTTTAGTACCACGCCACCCTAACACCTCCGCACCTACCCTTGCGTCGCCCCACAATAAAATAACTCTTCTGTCAAAAAATCCAGACGAAGAATCCTCATTATGCTAATCACAACGGAAGAGGCCCATTTATATTATCTGCCGCGCGTCTCGAGAATCAACAATCGACTTCTACATTTTCATAAATTAGTTCCGCATTTTATTCATATTCGATAGATCAACATTTGAACAACTGTAAGCAAAAGTAACGGTCAGATTCCATTTTCTTTCAGGTCTACCTTTGATTTCTAAGTGGATCAACAGTTGACATGCTAATTTTGATCAAGGGGTACCAAAAAATTACCAATTAATTGGTGACCCCGATAAAAAAATATCAAGCTTCAACAACGGAGAGATTAATGTGGCGGTCCTAGATTCAATAAAATTAATCAATTAAAATTCTGATGAAATTTTCGTTGATTTGAAATTAAATAGGTTGTAAGTAACCTCTTTATATCATTCAGGCAATTCATAAAACGTGCGTAGTAAATAATATATAATTTAATTTTATTGCGTCATCGAGAATTTTCAAAAAAAATGCCTAGGTGATCAGAGAAACAAGTATCAATTTTTAATGACGTAATACGCTCGTGAGATTTGATTGGACACAGTTTAATGACGTATGAAGTAATTTTAAAACGATCGAGCCGGTCCTGGAGTTATTTCAAATCGATAAACCGAATGGAAGTAAAAGCAGACGTGCATAATTAAAAGGGCTGATTAAAAATAATTATTAAATAAAGTAAATTCCGTTGAAAAAAAAATTGAATTTATGTTAACGGTAGCAAATATAGATGTCGGTATTCGCCCACCGGTAATTGCAGATAATGAAATCGGCTCAGTTTAGTGACGTCAGATCGTGAAAACGTCATCGTGACGTCAGCGGGGTGTGTTGCCCACAGTAACGATGCAGAAGGTCGCGGTAATCGCAGTAAACAGGAGACTTATACTTGTTGCAGCTGTTTTTATTAACTTTTTAATTAGTAGGTACCTACTTGTGCAAAACATTGTTTTCCCGTACTCTTACGTTTTAAATTAATTGTAAAAATAATTCCAACCGTGTTCTAAATATAAAGAGGCCTTGGGCACAATCCGAAACGAAATGTAGGTACATACTACTATTTTTAGAAGAAACACCTAAGAAAAACAAAATTAGTGACTTATCTTCGAATTATCTATATGCCCATTTCCTTATTTTTACCATTACGACTTGGCTATGACAAAGCCTATTAATATTCATTCCTTTGTGGTAGATTTATTTTTTTATTTGATTGATTACCGTAATATGTATGCTATCAAGTGTGGGTGGTATCTTTAGGTCAATGTATGCCCAATGCAATTAATCTTATAAAGAATTTTCATCAGGGGAAGTCGATGGACACTAACCCAAATAAGAAAAAAAAAAGGTCAAGTTCTGAAACTGGGGATCTATTCGTGATGCTTGCACAATGGATTAGGGCGTTTGGGTGTGACGTGCGGTTCCGTCTTGTTCAAATCGTTCGTACCTCCGGGCAACTTCCAGCGAAGAAGACAAATTACGTTTAGATTGCTCGATAACATTAACACAGGTATAAGGGTACCACTTTCGTCGGTGCCAAAAACACTTGACCCCTACTTGGCAGCGAAAATATCATTCCTGACACGAGTTTTTTAAACTTCCCGTTGCGTTTTAAAGTTTTAATTTGCACCCGAAAAAAGTTTATCCAAACAATTACTGAGGTATTGGAGGTATCGCATACCTCCCAAACCTCCCGGTGCAACAATGTCTTTTGTTTTAAAAGAACAAAAGTACTTCTGTAATAAACTCAATTGAGTTTGTAAATAGTTGAGAAAGCGGCCATTAAAACAATTAAATTGTCCGGCGTTTCGGGTTCTTTATTGGGCCATTTTCAAGGCTATTAATAAAATACAGATTTGTTTTTGTCAATAAAGAACCTGAAACGTCGGACAATTTAATTGTTTTAATGATTGCTTCTGCAATTATTTACAAACTCAATTTTTAAAATGGAAAGTCAGCGAATATAGCAATATTTTAATATAACTGCTCAGGTTTAACTGAAGCGATTGTATGATTACAACTCGCGAAATCGACTACATTGCCTTAATATCCTGTTAACTGTCATTAGTTTGAAGGATCCCTTACAATGTTATGTGCAGAATTTGACAACTTTTCCCAGAGGTTAATATAATATTTATGCACGGATGTTGCCCGGAGGTTGATCATTCAACCCAACGCCAACGTCAAAACGTATTCATTAGATTATTTTTTGAATAAAATCTCATTAAACCAATCGTAAAATATTGATTGTTCAATCAAAAAAGATAACTACTTGAAAAATCAAAGCTTAGTATCCGGAAAAGTCCAATAAAAACTTTTTAGCTATTGGTCTAAGTAGGAACTTGTCAAAAGCTTGCTCTATTATTTGAAAACTTTTTTATAGTTAAAACCGAAAAAATCCAAGCATAGCATACATATAATGAGGCTTTCATTTAATCTTCCCAAAATTACCTTTTCCCTATTCCCTTAAATGCCGTGCTCGTAATTCAAATATTATTGGTGTTTGAAAAGTTCAATTGTAAAAGTTTCCAACGATTTACAACCTCTGGTTTATATGTTTGCCGTTAATTTGTGCGATTAGCGATATACTATTAAAATCGTTATCCACATTTCGCAAAATTTCGGACTAATTGAAAAGGGTTTTATACCCCAATAAAATTAAGATACGACAGGCTATCGAATTTGTTTGGCAATCTGATGGCCGATCTAACCGTGGTTCAGATTTCACGTCGCGGATTTATTCCGATCGTAAAAAGGTGTTTATCCATAAATTGGATAAAATAAATTAATTAGTAGATGAGGGTTCAATTTGCAGCCAAGTTAAAAACTTTTTCAATTTTAATCTTTTTATAACTCTTCGTTCCATATTACCTACTTTGGAAGCCATCCGTATCATTTACTTTCTGCATCTTATCCATTATTCATCTAATATGATATATCTTTCTTTCTTTATCTTATTCCTCTTAAGCGAATACTGAACTCGACAATTTGAAATTCTTTTGGCGTTTATCGAATAATTATAAAAGTTTATCTAGAATCAGATGTTAATTATAATTAACCAAAATTGTAGTCGATTAATAATTTTGAAATCGTAATAAACTGGAAGGGATTCGTGCCCAAACCGGTATTCGAATGTTTTATTTAAAAAAAGAGAAAAACAGTTACGGGTTATCAACCGAAATAATGAAATTTATCCAAAAAGCATAACACAATTTTGCATGAATTAATTTAATTATTATTTTAACGAAGTAGTAAGAAAATTTTCCAGAATAATCCCAGACATGTGAATGTAACAGGGCAACGCCATTGATTTGGTCGCGCTGACACATTGAAGGGTAACGTCCTAACAAGCAGACGGATTTCGCGACGACGCCCGGCGCCGCCCGACGCCAACAGCCTTCAACTATAAACCCCTACGTTCCACAAGTCTCTACATCATCCCTTGCCATTTTAACAGATTCACTACACACGCGCTTTATGCTTTTCAATGATCACTTAATACTTTCGATCGACCATTATGCCACCCACACAAAAAATAAACATTTCGTAACCGTCACCCAAAATTGCCGTGCAATGCATTTCAATTACTACCGAATTACACCCCGACTATTATTGCAAAGACGTAAAAAATAAAAATAGGAAAAAAAGACCAAAAAATTTCTCTTGTAAATTGGATCGATAGACGAGCCAGAAAACTGAAAATTCTAAGCAATTCTCGAGAGAAATCAAACGTTTTAAGTATATAAAGCTGGCGGAATAAAGAACTGATATTGGATTGTGTTGCCTCGTATAATCAACAAGTTGCAACCAACTTTAATTAATAAATTATAATCCATTTTATGCTCCATTTAAACTTTCTTTGGTTTTAAATTATTATCGAATGTTGGCATTCTATGAGAATATCCAAATAATCGAAGCTGCAGAGCTGTTTCGGCAATCATAAATCACGATAAAATTATTGATTCCAAGTACGGTCAGAGCGAATAATGCTTTGGATAAAATGGAAAATAAGCAAAGAGGATTCAAAGGCTGTTTGGAAACTCATAAAATCATTTAGTACGAACTGTTTCCAATTGAAGTAAAAAGTCGCTCGGCGAAAAAAGCTAATCGTATTGCATCACAAAAGAGATAAAAGTAAGTGAGCTACAATGCAGCTACAACAGCCATACATTACTGACAAAGCTCCATAAAGGCTTTGCCATTTCAGATAGGTGGATGTGGCTCTATTAACTTTACAGATACAATTGCAATTAATTTTTTACAATGAAACTCATAAATGCGACTTTATGATCGCTTTCAACCAAGTAAATATAAAGTTCACATTACGACAATTTAGAATGGTCATGCTCGGGAAACAAAGAATTTCAACCGATCCCACGCCATTTATTTTCTAAAATTACCGTAAATATACTATTTATTTTGTTCTATAAAATTCAATGGGAATTATAAAAAATTACATCAGCAGATTACAGATTAAAACATTTACGATGCTTCCTAATGCCTCTTTTCCTTGAGCCATTGTTACATTCTAAAAAATATTACGAAACTTGCACTCTACGAGGGCAGTCTACAAAGTTCTCCATCTGCCACATAGCTGGCGCTAAACTGTGAAACCATAACTGTACCGAAAAGTTCCATCCTTTATATCAGTGGCGGCTTGTCTTAAAGGGCACGGGGGCACGTGCCCTCCCATCCCAAAACCAAAAACAAGGCTTAGCTTAAAATAATTTATTTATTTTTTAATTAATTTTTATTTATTTTCTAATTAATTTTTAATTAATTATTAATTATTTAAAAAATAAATTTTATATTAATTATTTTGTAGTTTATTCCAACAAACTAGTATAATAGAGTCACGGAAATCGTCACCCAAACGGTAGCTAACGCTAGTGCTCGACAGTCAAGTTGTATGTACTAAAATGCATTTTTAAAGTTGACCGACAGGTTGAAAACGGGTCACACTCTAAGAAACCCTTATCGATAATCAGTTGGGTTCATAACACCAAAAGTGTATGACGTGTTGCTTAGTTAGTTTACAAGTTGTGTTTTTATGTTTTTACTTTTAAAATGTATGAAGTATTTAATATAGATTTTGTGCAAGATACATATTACTAATAAACTATTTTGTTTTTATTGTTTGTTGTTAAAAAAAGAAAAATTTCCGAAGGTTACTAACGGTGAAGTTATTTACATTCTATATAAATGCAGAAATTGCTTATAATGTGTTAGGGATTATCGATATTCGATTATATTATCGATTATCGTATTTATTTGGATTTCATCGATTTTGCTGATGAATTCGATTCCGTTCTTGGCGTACATAATATAAAAGAAGCAAAATTATTTAAAGGAACTTCAAAAACGATACAAAACGAACCACTAGACGCAATATTTGCAGTTTATAAAAGTGAAGTTATCAAGCAAATCAACTCAGCAAATTTTTTAGTTATAGAAGCGGACGAAACTACAGATTATTTATTTAACATGTAAAAATTAATTTAAAAAAAAAGGTTATTCAAATCAACAACAATTAGTTGTAATATTTCGTTACATGTATGAAGAATCAATTTGTGAACGATTCTGGCCTTTTATTAAACCATTTTATCTATTTTTTTTTATAAAATGAAATTTTATCAGTGTGACAAAATTACAAACCAAATTAAATATTGCACCCGATAAATTGATTTCTCAAAGCTATTAAATTAAATGCATATTAAATGCTCTGGCAGTGCTGTTTATTGAAAAAACTTTGTTCGAGGAATATCACATTATGATGATAAAGTAATTGAACATTTTTCTAACAATAAGGGTAGAAGGATAGAGTTTCTCATTATAAATAAAAAAAAATATTTTTTTTTTAATTTTTTGCCCTCCCACTGGAAAACGTCACGAGTCGCCACTGCTTTATATAAACACATAAAAATTAGATCTCGATCTAAAAACTCCTTCCGAAGTGTCTGCCCTGTCTTTTCAGACTGCCCTCGTATGTAGAATTTTCCCGAGATTCCACACCGCTTTTATATCGCCCAATTCCATATTCAAACGAATTTTCTCTCCTTACCGGAAAAGAAATCAATAATCGATGTATCACCTTCGTGTAGAATTACGTGGGGTTAAAAAATAGTCCCAATAAATTAAATAATACAGAATGGAAACAATTCGTGATACAATTTAGCGATGAAAAGTTGAAACAGTATTTTCCTTTAAATGTTCAGCGTGCGGCAGAAGAAATGACATATCGCTCGCGTATGCAAAATGACTGCAATCATTTTAGATGCTAGTAAAATTTATTCATTTGTGAACAAATTTTTTGAACGCTCGTTTAAAAACGTTCAGAGTGAACAAATAAACGTATAAGTTTGAAAATTGATTGTTTATTCGAGAAAAAGAAAACTTCCTTCGAACCCGGTCTCTAATAATGATACACTCATCATCGTATTACTTTTTATTACTTTCTATTATATTGTATCTATTGTAGTCCAACTATACTATCGAATATAAACTATTAACTAAAATTCATTTCAATTAGCCGCGTTCGACTTATCACAGACAATTAGCGGCAAAATCACATCGCTGCGACCATCGTAACCGTTTTGCCAAAAATACTTAACACGTAAATTAGTAGATTTGTGAAATAATATTAGATCGATTGAAATCTGAAACCGATATCGAGAGAACCCGGTGTTGCAGACAACCTTAGGTCTAGTGGCAACTTTACAGGTTTCATCCTGTAGAACAGTGTATTTAAATCTTAACCTGAATTATTCATTTGTTTTGCATAGCAGTCGGGATCCTCTTAAAATTTGGATTTGTTACACTTATGTCTATCATCGCTCAGGAGGCCGCAGTAAATTTCAGTTCATTGATTGTAATTCATTGATTCAATGAATGTTTTCATTGTATAAATCACATTTTTTTGTTCATTGCTGTAATACTGTAATTCATATGATTATTTATTTGCAAATTTGCATAGTTGATACTTTATTTCATACTTTAATTCCATTGCCAAGGTTGTGCGGCATGAAGGCCGCACTGATCAGTCATAATCTCCCATTACTCTAGCTGATTAACTTAAAATAAAAGAATGATAGAAAAAATGAAAAAAGTATGCTTTTTGATGAGAAACTAAATAGTATACACTTGTAGTCTGTAATAGAGATAAACCAGCAAGACTGAATTACAAGCCATGACATTCTGACTACACATAAACAAGAATAAGATCCTACAGCTTAATCTGGAATACAAACTACACCACAGCATAAATAATTAATTTTAATTTGGGAAACATCTATCAGCTGTGGGTCGTGACAGATATTACACGTAAAATCGAGATTCCACGATTGGTGTACTTGAAAATATATGTCACTTGTAGATATTTGCCATGTTATAGAAAATATGTATTTGTATAAAAGTTGGTAACTACAGCCTTTTCTGCCGGTTGTAAATGATGTTTTCAGGAAATCTGACATTTAAATTATTCCCGGGTTGCCGTTTAAAGTTAGTTGTGAAGCAACTTTGAAATTTTATACAAGTATATCCAAGTATACTACCAAGACAATCCATTATTCTTACAAATGAGCGGCAATTGTACGAAGAGCAATTATGAATATTGGATTGGTTAGATTTTAATTCGATTAAAATTAAGTTTCAGCTAGTACTAAACTACTTTACTGCCGCCCGTCGCCGGCAGTAACTTAAAGTTAATTAAATTTAAAAAATAGCATTTTTTATTCAAAACCGGAAAAATGGCTCATCTGTAATCCTATAAATTCAAGTATTATATCACAATAAAACAATATACTATTAAGATCAATTAATTAATTCCTAATAATTAAGAGTAGGAAGGAATATTTAAAATTAATTATGAGAAAGTAAATAATTACATTGATTTAATCGTTCTTGGCATTGTGTTTAAATATCATACTCGCTAAAATTTCTAAAAACAATTTTGATTCGAAAACTTTTCCAAAGCTAATGTGTTTGTTATTTTTTAATCAAAACTGTTAATATATTTGAGAACTGGTGACATACACGAATATCTCCCAAAATACACTTGGCACAATTACACAACAATAATTATAATTCTATTGTGTCCATGGGCGCCGACTATATGGATGCATCGAAGCGCGTGCACCCTTTGAAATTATCCGAAACACTTACTAATTTTATTGGATTTTTTTAATTATATTGAATTGTTGATTCATTTGACATATTTGAATGTCCGATTTCTTCATCTCTAGATATCTCGAAGTAAAAAATCTATTAAATAAAGTAGCTAAGTCCAATCAGATTTTTGACTTGTATAGATTTGCATCTTGGAGATATCTCGAAGCAAAGTAATCTGCTATTAGAAAGGGGTTTCAGTATTTAAATCGCCCATTAAATCTGTATTTGAACCCAGGGATCGCTCGAGTCTCTACTAGGTCTTCACAACAGCGAATTTCGGATTTTGCGGGCGAATTTAGATAGGTAAAATCTTTGACCAATTAAATAAAAAATTAGTAAAAAAAATTCGCAATCCGCTGCTGTAAGGATCTATTTATACGTGATATACAAAGTGTCCCCGTCTTTTGATCTAAATTATAAAAACCGTTGATCTTAAACAGTAAAGAGTTAGGATCTAGTTTGTAGATAATTTCACGCTCTTTGAAAACATACTAAACCATTTACACTAAATAATCATCAGTTTTGGTGTTATGGTAGTTTGAAAGTCAAAATTAAAAACTCTCTCCTCCCATAATATTTCTTTAAAGAAAAAATTTAATTAAAAATTACTGCGGGCCGCGGAAGCACTCCGTATAATAAAATTATAGATAGGTAGGTACTAAAATTATCAAAGATAATTGAACCGTTTTAAAAAACTTAAAAAAAATAAAATGAATTAAAACATTTGGTTATGCGTGATGCGATTACACTTCCAAATTCCCATAAAAAATTTGCGTTAGATATAATAAAAACATCCATTCTGATACACATCGTGTCAAGATTGAACCCTTACAAAAGCCATTGACAGGTTGAAGCGAATTGGAAAATAACGACCAATAACAGTAAGCAATGAAACTGTTGGGAAAAATGTAATTTTTTGCAAGGAAATGTTATACGAAGCAGTAACTACATAAAATAGACTTATTTCCAATTACGTGAAAAACAGCCTAGTTGCCTAGTTTTTCTAGTTTGTATTTCAAAAATAGCACATCAATAAATATCAATCAATCCTAAAAATAACCTCTACGAGGTAAGTTCGTAAAAATGGATACCTATAAAATTTCCCTCTATACAAACAAACAAAATAAATTCGTTACGACATATTTTAAGAATTTTCATTGCTTTGTTTTTACAAACTAAATTTTATTCTAATAAAAGAGAGAGTGGGTTGGAGTACCAACTAATATAAATTAAACTTACCATGCCATAAAAATAAGTATTGAACTGAACGCTTACCTGCAACAAAAATTCAAAATTAATCAATTATTCAAAAATATTTGTAGGTGATTGCGGAATATTATAATTTTAGCCGACCAATCAAAAGCAATATTCTAGTTTAATGATCGCAGCGCCACTATTACGCCTTTCTAAGACGTAGCTTCTAAGTTCTATGTTACAATTGAATCTTTTGTAATATATTAGTTATTTTCATTAAAACACAATAAATTCTGAAGTCAATAAAATTAATTAATCTGTGGGCGATATTTAATTTTCGCTGTTATTTGTACAGTATGTCCGTAACGTTTCCCAAGTATTAATTATTATTAGAGCTTCCAGGTAAAATATGCTTGGTAATTTTGTTATTATAGTGTTGCTATTTCACTTCTAGTTAAACATGACTCTTACTTAATCTCTAGTAAATTGTATTATTTTAATTTTTTTTTTCTTTACCAAGATTGGCTACTCCTGAACCGAATTGGTATGCATTCAAAGATTACTCATCGAAATGGGAGGTCCCGATAAAACCAAAATGTCTGTTGATAACAAGACTATCTTCCTTATTTTGCCAGAAGAAAAACAACATCAAGAATTGGGGGCAGTTTTGAGAGAGTTTGTAACTTTTAGACAGCTTTTCCCTAGGTCAAAAGGTAGAGTTCCAGACCGTCTGGCATCGACCTTACTAGTTACTTCATATTAAATTAATGTACTCAACATGAAAATACGGAACTTTTGTTGCCTAGCAATACAACGAGATTAGCTTTTGGCCAAAATATGAGAAAGAAAAAAAGGTTTGAAAGCTGATGAGACTGAAATTTTACGAACAAACTTTCTGAATGTTCCAGAAATAAAATTGTGATACTCTATACCGACACCCTATTTTTCGCTTTTCGAGGCGGGAGATTGATTAAGCTCGAATTACATCGATAAAATTCCCAATAACTCTCCTCGCATCGAAACAACCCCATTTTCGTGTTAATGAATTGTTTCACTAATAATTGAATGTAATCATTTTAAATCCAGTTATATTATGTTACAACTGCAAACTGTAAACTAATTTAATAAGTTGAAAGTTTTGAAAAAATTCAAGTTTTTCGGGGAAGGTATTGTATTTATAAATAAGGGATACTTTGTCGGTGTCATCCTTTCTCTACAAGGAGCCGCTTTACAAAAGCTCAGTGGATTGGAATGTTCAATTTATTTTCTACTTTCTATTTTGTGTACAAAATACAAACTTGTTATTTCAAATAATAAAATAAATTGTGCTTGGGTTTAGTAAAACAAACAAAACGGAATTACTTAAAATTAAATTAAAAAGGTTAACGAAACAAAATAATTGTCGCGCCGACTAATAATAGAAGGAAACTTATTTTTACCGCATTTAGGTCTTTTGATGCATTTATTGCGTTGTTAATTAAAATAATTAAATTTTTTTGAGAGGCTAAAAATGACATTTATTATTATAAGGAAACAATAAGAACCAGTGTTCTATTATTAAACAGTTGCTTTATTATTACGCAAGAAAGTTAATAACAATCGACTCCTACCAGTTTCCAATAAAGTTTCTCTTATTTTCGCAAGGTCTCGAAATCAAGCAGCGTGAAAACAGACAAAGTCAAATAATTAATTAGGAAATTCTATTATAATTTTTATGGGGCAAAAATGAGAACGTGACCGGTGGTAATTATATCGACTCCAATAACTGTCTTCGGCATTCCTCAATTATCTATGACCGATTGTCTCCAAAAACTAACCAGCATAGGTCGCCTTGAGGTTATCCCTTTATACCGTTTTATTCCATACGTGATCTCAGTCATGTCTCTTGGTCTGCAGCGATTTCGTTTTTCCGTTGTCGTAACAGCACGCGCGACGCCGATCATGCGTGACGCTACTGGAGTAATTAATCCATCCACATCATAGGCGCACCTCAATTTGAAATCAACGAGATAAATTTCAAAATTATCGTGCAATTATTGTAAGATAGAAGAATGGGGTTTATAAATAAATAGGAAAGCAGATTTAGTATGTGTGGGTATATTACAGAGCATAAAAGATCCTATGTAAAGCACGGTGCGCGAATAGAGGTTAAAGTTCACAAAGTACTTGTGGGTGCTTCCAGCTAATTCGTTTAACAAATTATGCAGAACCCTAATTGCATCTGAGAATAATGAAAAGATAAATTCTAATTTAAAATAAACCAAACGGATTTTACTGTTCGTATTAAATTGCGTCATAAAAAAACTTAACGAAACCGACAAAGAGGAAGCAGTTCCAATTTAAAATTAATAAAACTGATTCATCGAATAAAAATTGATAAGCGGTTCCCACAAATAAATCTACCGCATAGCTAAGTACGCAGACGAAACAAAATTTTAACATCTATAAAAAGAAGATATACTAGAGGGGGCGTGGAGGTGGTTAAGAAATACTACCGAACGGAATGGATTGCATATAACCAAAATAACAATAAATTTTAGGAAGTGTATTCACTCACTCGGCTTGTACGATAAGAAGATAAAATCAATACCGAGTGAGTTTAACTGCATTGACCGATAAAACATTCCAGCCTCACTCCAGAAAGAAAAATATTTTCTCGACACAGTGGAAATGCACAAAAAAAAGGAAATTAAATTATAGGTTTATTAAAAACAAAATTCGAAATTGGTCGGCAATATCAATTCAATAACTCATTTATAACTTCATGATCGATACTACCACTCATTTATTTCCGATGATTAAGTTTTAGCGAGATAAAGCTGTCAGTTAGTTATCAAATTGAAAGCCGATTGATTAATTTTTTCACTTGTTAGTAACTTAGCAATCTGATAATCGGCAATTTATCTACTATTTAAATTTAAAATCTTTAAGCTACGTATAATGATAATGGCTTCTCAAGCATTACAATCAATTTCCGTTATACTAAAAAACGACATTGTTCAACACTTTTCCTAAATATTTTAAAAGAGGTTAGTAGGTTCACCCAATAAAAAGGTTATAAAAATCTCGGCGTTATGTCAAAAATTATTTGTCATTGAGTTATCGCGATTGGACATCGCGATGAAGGCGAGTTCGATATCGAAGTCTGTCAACGTGGACGCTTTCATTCCACCTTCTTCCGGTTAAAATTCATTTGTCTACCACTCGATCCTAATCGGTTCCTAATTTTGATACATCCAATCGCGTTATACTATAAGATTACTTCTTGGGTATTCAATGTAAACTGCTTGTACCAAATTAAATGGTTTGTGAAATATGCCAATCAAATATTCCGCTTGGATAGGAACATATCTCTATATGGATTATTACAGACCCATTCCTCCACTATATTTTGAAATTCAAAACATTGGCGCTCTTTCAGAAGTTATTAACATATATACACAAACCTATCTCTCGAATTACAGCACTTTATCTAAACGGTCGAAAACCTTTAGTAAAACAATTTACAGATTAGATTTGTTTATTTACCCATTTATTTTGTTTCTATTTATTTTTATCGAAAATGGTTTCTGGTAACTTTCTCATAAAAAGAATACTTAAAATGTAGGTCACTGCATAATATCAAATATGCAATCCATTCCCTGCGGTTCTTCAACGATTTAGCGAAGCACATGTTAAGTTTTGAAACCCAATTGCTCAAATTGTTAACTAAGTTTAGTTAAGTTACTAATGGTTAGGTTAAAAATCAACGCTTGCAGCTGCAACTACAACAAATAAACTCTTTGCTTCGGAACACACAAACTGTAAACCACCGGACGTGACATGGTAATATTACCGTTCCACAAATATTCGGCAGTACCAGGTAGTTAGAGTTAGTGTTAAGCAGTCAGTGGCAGTATCAGTAATCACTGACAGTATCAGTAGTAAGTGGCAATGTTAGAATCAGCATAAATTTCCCTTCTACTAAATACTACCAATACTGCTGACTACTTTCGATACTAACGTTTATTGATAATATTGTCGTTTACTGCTCAATACTGCAATATACTACTAATATTATCCGATCCTGCCACTTACTGTCCATAGTGCTGCTTAGTGTACACTATATTACTGCAATTATTCATCACCCCCCCCCCCCCAAGACCGATAGCCATGAATCGCAAAAAAAATTATAGAGAAAAATTAGTTTGATAAATAAAAAAGCACGAGTAAACGTACATTTTTACTAAGCAATAATAAATTACTTTACTCAGTAACTAAATAAATTACTTTAATTTTTTTATTTGTCAGAAGTTTTATTTTAAATGATAGCCATAATAAATACTAATCTACAATGATTGATTATTTACGTAAGTGTTTTATTTATTATTTGTATTTTGGAAAGTAAGTAAATACTCCAATTAATCTAAGAGTTAGAATATTTATAAATAAATCGAATTCGAGGGCGAATTGAGGGGTAAATTATTAAAATATATTTTTTGATAGTTTGCAATATAATCATTTTGTCACACTAATTTCTTGAAAATGAGTTAATAGAACGGTCCGAAACGTCGGATAATTTAAATTGTTTTAAAAAAGAGCTAAATCTCTATAATTTTTTGATTCCTTGTTAATACAGCTACGTTTCTCTAGAAAAATTCTTAAAGCTGGATCCCCATTAAGACGGGCACGACAGGCGACACTTGGATCATTCAACAAAAATCAAGATTACCGCAACAAATATCAATATGCCGGTTACCGTGCCGTTTTAACGGGAATGCAGCTTTAAAAGACACAAAACTCTCTGTCTGCCTTTTGTATATTAAAGATTAACCCTTTACACCCTTGTAAAGTCATAAAAGTACACAATAAAATATGATTCAGGAAGCATATCCCTCCGCGATCATATGATTCGATCCTCAAAAGATGTTTTTCTTTTAGGTGTTTGAGAAAGTCTTGCTTTTTGATATCCACTTGAGTGATGAAAAGTGGATTTTACCTCACCAAGTTAGGAAAAGTGGGTAAATTTTTTTCAAATAGCATTTTCTTTTTAAAAATAATGGAGTATGACGAAGACCAGATATTACACGGATAATTCGGAAGCAGAATTCTATGCGTTGATCAATGATGATAAAGATGGATTCTTTCAAATATCTGAGCGCGATCGTGGATAAGAAATGGTGTAAGGAAAGAAAAAATTAAACATAGAATACGAAATGGCCAAAAGATTCTGAGTTGAATAAACTCACAGTTAGTTTGTTAGTAAGGTGTCAACAGCGGATACAGAGATGAAAAGAAGACCGAATGATTACCCAAGACGCCAAAAACATTGTTAAGAATAAGAACAGAATTAAAAAATTAATTTTGAAATGGTTTGAACACTTTATGACAATAAAAAAATATCGAGAAGAAGCAGCGAAGACCAAGAAGGTCACAAAAGAACAAAATTCAACAGTGGCGGCTCGTAGTTTGCTATAATAAAGGAGGAGGGGGAACTAGAAATGTGGTGTTACAGAGGATTATATTTATTTTGAAAAATTTTATTCGAGTAAACTCTTTCAATTAATTCAATTACATAATTTTTTCTCAACTCTCGGTTTCTTCTTCGGATTTGGATTTGTTACTGTTTTATTGTTTACTTGTGAGGTGAGAAAGTTGGGCTTAAGTCGAAACTGTAAATTGAAGAAAATCACTGAAAACTGCAATAACGTTTTATTTTGATACGAGGTGTTCGATAATTGGTTATTGTAAAGAGCAAGAAAAGAATGGCTGCCCTTCTGATTAGTTCTGCGAGGCCTCGGCCTTGTTGACAGCCTTAAGCCAATTCGAGTTCGACAAATCAATTATTGTCATTTGCCCTAAGAAGCCGATAATTTCGGGTGTTGCAAAAATGACTCACTACAATGTTTAGTTCGTCAGTTAAATGCAAGGACAGAATTACTTCGCTTTGCTTTTGCAGTAGTTGGGAGCACCTAAACCTTGTTGATAGTTTCAAACTGCTGCAGAAACAAAGCTACCAAACTGTGCTTAAGAACTAGTTGATTTTATTTACACTATTTATGTATTGCTATGTGAAAATAATATTGGAATGGGTTCATTAATATTCACTCGACAACCAGAGGTACCTCACAGGTAAACTTTTTTAGGGTTTCTCAATAATGAAGTGCAAAAGTTCCTGTGGGAGCCAATATTTATTTTTGTACCAGCATAAAAAGATGTAATAAACGTAGAATTATAGTTGAGGAATAGGTGATTAAAATCTACAAAATAGATAGCTTTCTACATAGCATGCATAACAAAAAACATCAACAGACAGGTCCGTCTTCAGTATTGAAGTTAAATGAAAAATTGTAAAATTATAAATAATTTATATAATAAGTATGATATTTAAAAAAAGAAATATAGGATATAAAAATGTACGATTACTTGGGTCCGTTCCGAATGTTTCAACCTAAACCTAATTTATGATTCGCAATGCGTTTTCTGAACTTGAAGAAGAGAAAAATACCCAAATTAAGTTCAACAATTAAGATTATAAAGTCAAATAAAAAAATGTTAGAAAGTGTTTTCTAATTTGTAAACGAATTAAACTAATAAATATATAAGTTGAAATATTTTAATCGCAACTTTAAATTGCGTAAAAGTTACATATTAAAAGTTATAATAACACCATTAATTAACATAATTACAAAAAAACAACCTATACCAGAGATTACCCAGAAGTTATGCACAGGGGATAATAAAATACTAAATGGTATAAGTTGCAGTTTTAAACAAGTAAAATTAATGAGAAAGTGGTTCAAATCAAAACTGTTAAAACCAGTTTTTCGTTCGCTTATTTATAAAATGTTGATGTAAATTACTTGTAGTGCTCACATACGGGTACTTTCATGTAAAACGAGTATAAAATGTTGTTTATCATTTAAAATAAATAAAGTTGTGGGCATTTTTATCAGGTGGAGACACAACACATAAAAGCGAATGAGTTAATCCTTGGCTCAAAGCATTCTCGCCATAGGCGCAACAGGGTCCTATATTGGGGGGGGGGGGATGATTTTGATTTTGAGACGCCTATGATTTGAGGTCACAAGAGGACAACATTTAACTACTTTAAATATTGCATTCAATACATTTAGAAAGTGAAATTATTACAAAACAGTGCGGTAAGTATAGATTACCTTTGTTAAAAAACTGTCAAGACGGTTAAATGGAATTACACACGTGGATTAAACGACATAAAAATTAGGTCTATTGATGCGGTACTAAAACGGTATATGGTATATATTTGCCCGGAAGCAACAATGCCTCGTTAAAATTATCTTAAAGATTTAAACTCCCGAATTTAAAGAGAGAAAGTGTTCGCCAAGCGATTATCAAAAAAAGTGTAACAACAAATCGAAATACAATTGTTTAGACAATTTTATATAAGAAGAAAGAATAACATTCGAGAAAGTGAAACGACTAATTAAGTTTCCTTAAAAGTAGGTGAGGATCATCATACCGAAAAATGCGAGGATGCACGACTATGGCCATTGTCAAAATTTATGTGCATTTGATTTAGAAATATTTGTAAACAATAAGATTTAATCCCGTATTTTCGGTGCCATCAAACCAATATAGTAATAGGGGGTCAAAAATGTGTCGCGCTTAACTCCCCTAAGTTTCCAGTTAAAATCCCCTCTTTGTTTAGGTACCTACATGGAATAGACTAAAATCAATAGCAGAGGCTTAACCCACTTACAAGCAAAATTTGTTAAATAGGAAAATTTAAATTTTCAATATTTTAAAAATAGAAGCGTAGTTCGGCGTTCTTCGTATGAGAACCAGTTTATTTGGTTTTACTGCACAGAAAAATAGAACATTTCCCACGCATTTTTGCAGGTGACTTTTGTTGTGACCTTCTATTATAAAATAATCTCATTTTTCCATCACAAATATTTACAGCGTTAATTTTAATTATTTACAGTTACAAGACAATAAAATTTAAATCATCTAGAAGCTGTAGGTAGGCACAACAAATTATTTCCTCTGCCATTTTTGCAAGCAGCAAAAATTCGAAAATTTGTAGGAATTGTAATTTTAAAAAGAAAAGATATGCGTGAAGAACGTGATTGATTATAGAACGGTTTCATTTCGATCGGATAAAAATTGTAAAACATGAGATTGGCATAAAAATATTAATTAAACCATTGTTATCCTATATTAATTTATTTAATATAATGCAAATTAGTTTAAATTGTTTACAACCTTTATCCTACTTCGTCACATGAAAAAACCGTATACCTCAACTTCAACAAGGTTGAAGTTCTCAAATATATTCACATTATGCTAATTCGACTAGCGAAGTTTATCAAAGTTCGATTTCGCATACGTTTGGTGCTAGCGACCCCCGCCAAAGAAAAAGGGTGGAAATAAAAATAAAAATTCTTTCTGCATTTTATAAAGTAAACTTGTAACAACATTACGGAAGTTGGAAGTGCTCGACAGCAGTGGTGGCGCGTGTTATATAAATGTGAAGGTTGCAATTATTAATAACCGAAAGCAACTACCGCTTATGGGATGTAGGACGTTTAAGTGCACCACGAATTTCAAAATTTCAACTTCACTATAGGAAAGAGGGCAATTTTATGAGTATAATGCAACGAAAAATTTCGAGAATCGTCCATAAGTTTTCGAAAAAACGGCATTTGAAAGTTACTAAAAGCAGGGAGTTGTAATGTGTAACAGCCCGCGCCAAAGGAAAATTGAAAATGCAAGTTTCACGACTAAAAATTTTTCCGAAGATTGCCGAGGAGCGTCGAAGAACAGAAAAATCCAAGATGGCTGCCGCGAGGGTTGTAATGGTTGTAATCGACAAACTCAACCACGGCCTATCATAAATTCATGTTAAAACATAACTAAAACACATGTAAATTTTTGATTTTTTCGAAAACTTATGAAAGAAAATTAAGTTTTTGGAAAGACAGCCTCGTCATATTCCGACCACGAGCCGCCGCTGCTTGACAATTACTACCGTGTATACTGATGAAGGGTTTCAGAAATTGTGATACATCACCGCAAAATATTTACTAACCACTGTACTAGAGAACTTAAATTAGTTTATACAGAAATTTTGTTCCTTCCAGACATTTCCTTCAAAATATTATTTAAAAATTGCGAATTTCACAATTATTTATCGTTAATATGAAATACAGCACGGAATATTAATTGTGTTAAATAAAATCGGACAGTTACGTAATTAGAACATAAAAAAGTATTATTATTCGTAAAAATGAAAAACATACATGTCAGGGTCTTAATTAGTTACGATATACATACATTAATTAAATAAGGTGTTACATCTGGGAATCACGAACAAATTAACAAAAAATACAATCGAAAATGCAGCTTCAGTAATTAAAAGTAAAAGTTAAAGAAAATAAATTTATCTAAATACAATTTTCCATGAAAACAGAGAATCTTTTAATGCGAGTAATTCTTCCCGTTTTAAAGACCAAATAAATTTATGATCTTCCAGTTTGAATTTATGTGTTACAAATGGAAGAGCATAGAAATTAAAAGTTTTTCTTACTGGGCGCTAATCAATAACAAGGAACATTTCGTTCAAATTCCGTATTACAATTAATTAACGTAAGCAAACATTCTGAAACGATGAATATTAAATTGGTATGATTGGCTCAAAAGAAAATTTAACCATTTAATGTTGAGTTGAAAATTAATGACTGCAAGACCTAAATATAGTTTTGAAAATTGCTGGATTGTCCTGGATTATGTAAATAAAGAAAAATGTTTCAACTTTTTCTTTAACTTTTATTCAAAAATTGACACACTTTAAAATTAATCACTGTTACAAACTATAGGTATTAACAATCTGTTTCGTTTAATCAAATTAACGTGGTGAATTACTGATTTCCGGAAGTCGTTAAACCTTTTAGTTACTGGCAATCCAAGTTATTGGCCTTAATCGCACGAGAAATGCCAAATTTCATGTTCTTACGGCGGAGTATGCGCCATCTTTTTAGCCCGTAAACTACCGGTTTTAATTATTGGAAGATATCAAATCACAAGATTTAGTGTCTCCATAATATGTTTATGTTGTAATTCTATATGTTATATTATAAAGTGCGAAAAGCTTTTAAAAATTTTCTATTTTGAATTTGGCATTTATGGGTAATTTACTTTGATATATTAATAAATTATGGAAAGATATTGCTGACAAACGTATGGAATTTAGTGCAAAATAAATTTACATGGCAAAATTCACCTAAATCCCTACAAATTTTGTAAGATCTATAACTTCTGCAGTTTTGTGATTCGATGCAATTATTTTATTTTGGTGGACTAATATATTACGATGTAGCAATTCAATTGCATTGGAAATTTAAGATGGTACCTAGCTACCGACTGCTTATTTCAATAACCAATATATTCAATTTGACAGGTTGCTTTTATCGAAGGACTTGGTCTATATAAGTCAAATTCGTTTTGCTGGCGCTGTGGTGTACTTTATAACAAGTCAAAAGCGTTTGATTTCTTTCAATTTATTTGTGGGTTTCCACGTTTTTAATTAAAATTTCTACTTTATTACTACGAAACTTTATCAAAAGTACAGTAGAGTACAGTCAAGTAAAAACCTTTCGCCCTCCTCTTTAACCTTTTTCTTCAGATGTCACAATAACGCAAAAAATGTTTTCATTGTCTTGAGTTTTAATAAAGTCGCCTGGCGCCTGTAATTTATTTCACGGCTAAATAAATAACAAACATCCTGGAAAATTCTAGAAATACGCATCATAAATTTTGTGGTAGTACTTGTCAGTGGCGCAGCCAAGGGGGAGGGGGAGGGGATAGGGAGCTATAGTCCCCCCCAGACACTCTTTAATTTTTTTAATAACCATAGTCGCTTTTTTACCGGTGCAATAAAAAATTTTTTAAAACAAAAAAATTATTGTGTTCGACATGTTATACTTAAGGGCTAACAGGGGTAGTCCGGACAAGTTGTTCGAGCGCCTCATATTTAACAGATTCCAGGCAGAAATCGACCAAAACGGATGCCTGGCTGATGGGCAGTACGGATTCCGGAGAGGAAGATCCACCGTCGACGCAGTAAACGGCATTGTTTGACAGATTGCCGCTGCAAAAGGGGGAATCTGGAGAAGCAGACGCTTTGCGGTCCTGGTCACGCTGGATGTCCGTAACGCGTTCAACTCTGCTAGATGGGACTTAATTATGGAAAAACTCGAAAATAGAAGGGTGTCACCCTACCTTCTAAAACATTGTGGCAAGCTACCTCTCCGAAAGAAAACTCATGGTGGAAGAAAAGCTATGGCAACACACCATGCCAGTGACAAGCGGAGTCCCGCAGGGCTCGGTCCACTGTTATGGAACATAATGTATGACGACATCTTCAGGTTCCCCACACTACCGGGGGTGAGCATCACAGGTTACGCAGACGACATCACAGCGGTTGCCGAGACCCGTACGGAGAGTGAGTTGGAAGATCTCGTAAACTGGACAGTGGCGGACGTACACGACTGGATGACCAACAGCGGCCTGCAGATAGTACCTGAAAAAGGGGTCGCAGGGGGAAGGATGATGAAACCGGTTCATTTTCTAGTGGGCGGACACATGGTGTCGACGAGCAACTAGATCAGAGTCCTGCGGATTGATATCGATAGTTACCTCTCGTTCAAGGCCCACATATCGAGAGTTACAAGGAGGGCAGCATCACTATCGGAAGCCCTGCAAAGAATCATGCCGAACAAGAGAGGCCCCAGGGAAGCCAAGAGACGACTCCTAGGTGCGGTGGCGGAGTCCATTATGTTATACGCAGCCACAGTATGGGTATCCGCCCTAAAAAGGAAAACCTGCAGGATACAACTCGAAACCATGCGCCCTGCGAATTTGCAGCGCATACAGAACCGTCTCCACGGACGCCGCTCTGGTACTGACATCTCTTCTCCCCATACACCTAAAGACGGAGATAAGGGATGTCAAATATCGAAGCAACAATCAAGAAGACCAAGACAGCCGTGTGGCAAACATCTACGATGCATGGCAGATCAACTGGGAGAACTCGACCAAAAGCAGGTGGACATGCCGTCTCATACCGGTTATTGCCCCGTGGATTTCACGGAAACACGGAGAACTAAATTTGGAGATCACGCAGGCTCTCAGTGGTCATGCTGCTTCCAGAGCTACCTGCATCGGTTTAAGAGAGCAGATTCTCCCAACTGCCTCTACTGTGGGGAGCACACCATCTTCTCCTGCATCAAATGGGCAGAGACGAGACAAGAGAACAACTGGGCACTGACTTCAGCCCAACAAACCTCGTCGAGCTGATGCTGGATAGCGAAGGAAGTTGGTCGGTGTTGGAGCGAATGATAGTGAAGATCTTATCAACAAAAGCGCAAGATGCAGACAAACAAGAACAAAGACCCGAAAGGGCAGAACAATGAGAGAAGCAGAAGATTGCACGGAAGTTATGTGCGAGCGGTTCCCGGCAACTTCATGGAGTGGGGTTTTAGTCGGTAGAAATCCGACACTACCACCCATAACATCAGGATGGTGTCTTTTGAAGATTTCCCCACTCCCAACGCACACACAATTAATTCTCACTTCAATTTAAGGTAGGTAACAGTGGTAACACAATAATTATACTCGAAAATAAGATGACCACGCCCCTTTTTCCAAAAAATTTTCGCTTGCGGCGTGCGCCTTCATCACTGGTCCCTTCGCTCGTATCCTTTAGTCCCCCCACCCATAACAAAATCCTGGCTGCGTCACTGGTACTTGTATAGTAGCGGTTGCAATGGGCGGGGCGGGGGGGGGGGGTAGATCTACATTCACTTAATGAGTATTTTTGTGTTCTGTGTTTTAGACTACATTTCTCGAATGGCAAGCTACTGTAAAGATCTCTTTTGTTGATTAATTATGATCTTTACCAGATTTAATTAATTAATTGGTTATATGTTAGATTAAGCGAAATGACCGAGTCAGGTATAACATTTTAATCTTTTGAACTTATATTTAAATTCTATCACAGATAACTTTTGACAAAACAATGTGTAAATTAATCACAGGACACGTAATTTAAATTTTGATTTGCATTTGCATTTGCTACCTATCCGATAAAAATCAATGAGTATAAAATTTAAAAATAATAACAAACATTAGACATTTACTACTTGGGTGGTCAATTTTATTACACCTAATGGTTTTTTTACATTTTGAACCATCAATCTACCTCAACTGTGAATAAAAAACTATAAATTCAAAATTTAATAAATACGTTATTTTAATTGGCTTAATAATTATTATTAAAAGCTATTACAGAGAACATGTAAAAAGCAATTGTTGTGGCATACAACACGTTTGTATATTGGTTTTGATAATACCTATCAGCATTGGACAGGTTGTAACATTATGTAGTAATTAAATAGCTAATAAATGAATGTGGATTGTCCGGCAGTGCACTCCGCAATATATAACACGTATGTATTAACCAATAGAGCTCCAATTACAATTCCATAAATGGAACGAATCACCAAATCAATTATATCGATACCAGCAAACTCGATACATTCTCTGCAGCTTTTATACATAAAAAGTAAAAATATGTACAAATTAAATATTTTTTTGTGCAGATATGCACATTCTGCAAGACGCCGAGATGACCGACCGAAAAAATTGTTAAAAGTATTCATAGTGAAGATGAAATCATCAGTTTGCCCATTTTTCGTCTATCAAACCAATCGATCAACGAGTTACCACTTTTTCATCGTGTGAAATATTTTCTGTACAAAAAAACGACGATATAATTCAAAGAATAGGTTTGTAAAAATTATTCATAAAAATACCCTTAACGAATTCAACATTAAAACAATCGTCCATCTTAAGGATTCAGATGTCAAGATAATCGTGAAGAAAAAGTAGCGAGCTACTAAAACAGTCAGTTAAGTTGATATTTAAGAATAATTCAACCCATGCTGAGATATCGACGGGATGAAAGTTATGGATTGAACCACTTAGTTCAAGTCCTTGACAAGTTTCTCTACCGGGTTCTGCTGTTTTGTTGTTTTATGTCACGTCGTTTGATATAACCCCATGCATTACCGTGTAACACATACAAAAGCCATTTCATAACTATGTCAAAATATTTCGCAAGGTTTTATTCTAATATTTTGTTTATTTATAGGCAATAAGGAAAAGTGCACTTAAAAGGACGCCGTGATTCACTAATTATTGCATAAGATGCACAACTCCTTCTCAACCTCCATGTAGGCAAACACGATTTTTTACAATACTTAACTGCTTACCCCACATTTAAATACAATTTACAAAAAGCAATCCTTAAAAGTAAACTTCCCAAAATAGCATTGCAGGTAGGCAGAGTAACCAATTTAAGACTCGTTACTCCCTTACACAATAAGTTTAAAAATACAAATATTATGTAAAATATTTGCAAGACCTTGCTAAAATTATAGACAATAGATTCGACAGAAGTTCAAAAAATCCGAAGAGGATTTCGTTCAAACTTAACAAAGATGTCACAAATTTGTCAAATCTTAACGGCCTCCTTTAATTGCGTCTTGCCTTTTTCGCAGAAAAGCCAAAATTTACAACCCCGAAATAATCTTCCATAAATTAATGCAAGTAAATTTACCTGCTCCATAATTTTCAAGCGACGCTACTTCTACCGCTTGTTTACATAAATGAAGATATTTAGTTAATCAAAATAAACCCTAAGCTAAAACTACGAGAATATTCAATTATAATTATATAATTTGGAAATCCAAATTTTATAATTGCCGAAAAACTACAGCAAGAGGGTCAAAATAAAAAAAATAAATTAGAGCACCAAACTAAAAATTTGATGTAAGCTTTTCAATAATTTATTTTAAAGGACGCAAATCCTGGCACTCAGTTAAATTAAAAATATCGCGTATTCGTGAATAAAAATCATAACGAAAATAGTTCGTGCACTTTTTATTAGTGTAATTGTTTTCTCGTTTTAATTATTTTCCAGCTTATTTTTACTTTCTCTTATTTTAGAGCACTAATTAGAAACTCTCGAAAAATACAAAAGTACCTGAACCCATTGAAATGTTCAAAAGAGAATCAACAGTAGTAAATCCAGTGGCAAATAATAGTAAAAAAGTTAGGATTCTTTGTATTTACGGAATACTTATGGTTAAAAAATCTTACAACATTTTTAGCGAAGAAATTAGATAACAAAATTGGTTTGGTGTGATCGCCGATATCATATAATAATTTACCGAAAAGCTGAAGATGGAGAGAAGAAAAAATCTTTTCTTTCATGGTTTACAAAATTATGGGTACTACCAATCCACCCTATTCAAACTTTGTGGTCTATTGTTCAGTGCAGAAACATATGCTTCGGATTTGTTCTTTCTTATAGGTGCACCAAGTGTCTCACGAAGGATATTTCCTTTTCGTGCACACCTGCCAGGTGGCAATTTAAATTCTGCAAGACCATTTAAACATGCGACACATCTGTGATTACTACATGCTTGAGTTATATTTAAAAATACCTTTATTTTGTTTGTTATTTTAACCGATTAGCGGACTTAGTAAGAGTTGATACACTTAACATAAAAAAAACCTTGCAACATTTATTAAATGCGAGTTACTTAATATTTAAATTTTGACTTACGTGTAACGCAAAAAAATTAATTATTATTTTTGTCAAGTGTATCAAGTCTTCCATATTGCGGAATTTATTTTGAGAACGTATCAATCCTCCCATAGCATCGCCCTACTTTTGTAATTCTTCTAAAAAATAACAGCTAGTTAAATATTGGAATAAATGAAAAACCGGAATTGGTTAGTTCTTAATGGGTTGAAATCAAAGGATATGGGATTGTGCGCCACTGGTAAATAGTTATTATTTATTTGAGTAAAAATAAATTTCACAGTAATTCTGTAAAACAAGGGTCGCTAATTTGTAAATTAGGTTCTGAACGACCACGTTTTACGATAGTTATCGGATAAAATATTGCATAAGTGCATAAATTGAACATGGGGTTGATTTTATAGACCGTATAAAAGCAACAACCTAGTTTTAGTATTGTAAATAAATAGAGAAGAAGGTGCGAGTGGTTATTTGAAATTGCCAAAATAGTCCTTCGGCCTAGTGGCGAACTAATGTCCACCATTCGCAATAAATTGGTTATTGCTGTTTCGATGCATCTCAGTTGTATCGTTAATTAATCTTCCTACGCGGTTTTCTAACAGCGCAGCGTTAATAATTAAAAGTTAAATCGAATTAAAATTTGTCTCCGCAGAAAAAATTGATGTTTACACTCGAAAAAAATTTAGGAGAACTTTGTAGTTATCTACAATAAACTTATTTTTAAACCACATTATATTGTTATGTTAAGTAATCGTGAGATAAAAGTATTGGTTCATTTGATAAACAATAATAATAAAGCAGACACAAACATATTTCGTTATCTCTGGAAAAATTGTAATAAGTAGGTACATTTTATAATCAATTCACAGCAAAATTTATTTTATATAACCATTGAATTGCCGAAGCTTTTCCCATCGCAAAATTGCCCATACAAAATTATTAATAGAACAGCATGTAATTGCAATCTAATCAAGCATCACAAGTTATGACTAGCAAATTCTCATTTGGCAAAAGGAAATTGTTCAAACTATGTAGATAATCTAACCCATTCTAATCCATCAAACGCTTACACAACTCAAACACGACTTTGTGTGTTCATCAACAAACTAATTGACCATTATGTTAGTTTATAACTTACTGGAGATTTTGCTCAAAAAGTCAAATAGTAATTTTGCAATATCAAAAATCTAAAATAAAATTTATTCCCAGGTTATTGTTATAATAAACTTATCAACAAAGCAGTTAATATTTTATGCCCACTTTAAAGAAAGCATGTTCACATTCCGTATTTTAATAAACCATTCGCAGTTAATCATTTTTGTCAGTTTGATTTAATTTGGAAGATTACGATAATTTTTTATAACCAAATTACACGTATTTATTTACCTTATCCGCAATAAACAATAGATTTATGGTATTCAAAATTCAATTTTCTTTTATTCCAAAATTTTATTACCCACTGACTTGCATTCAATATCTCGAAAACTGTGCAACTGTAATTGTGTTCACTCGCTTACAGTTCATTCAGTTAAAAAAAGCTAATGAATAATTTATCCCCAACTTGATTTGAGAAAATTTTTAAACACATTATTCGTCTAATTTTTAACTGGTATATTATGTTTATTGTATATGCTGCAAAAAACCATAATTCTTGGATGAGTAATCCATACTGAATCGCTAACATTGCTTGTCCAAACTAAGAGTATTCTTGAAAATTGGTTAATTGACAATCAACATGGTAAAATCTCTTTGTTTTTGTTGCAGAAGCTTAACAATTAGTACTCTATTATGTCTCGATTAAGAGCCAACCTCTTGAGATCGATTTCAGAGAGTGATTGTAAACGATTTTGAATAGCATTGTTTTGGACTGACATTTGGGCCTCATCTATTTATATCGACCTTATTTTACTTCAAAGAGATATTAAAAATTTGCATACTTGGTGTGCTCAAAAACATTTACATCTAAATATCAAAAAATGCTAATATGTCATGCGCGCACAGAATTAATGGCTGTATCACTCAAAGTTTTTTTGATATTCAAAAAATGGTTGGCTATATTTTAACGTTGAGATGGCCATTAGCCTAGTAATGAGAGCGATCAACTGCTAATACTAATAGAAAGAAATGAACTCCCTTGCAGTGGAGGTTGATACGAGAAGGACGACGGGGCGCCGCTCTCCCAAAACAATATTAAGACAATGACAAGAACTACTGTATTATATACAAAAAAATGTTTTTGTATGAGAATTATAGTAGATTGTTTGATCTTCGTACCAAAACATTTGAAAATCTTGCTGCAAAAGAGAGACAGTTCCACTTTTTTCTATCAATTGTAAACAATAAAGATAACGTATTAATTGTGTAGCCTTGATTGTAGATTAAAATAGCAAGTTTTAAATACGAACCCAATATACACAATTCAACATTAAAGTGTCGTCGAATTATTATGCTGAACTGAGCTACCGCTGCTTCCCTATGACCGTGTCCGTGCTTTGGAGAGCACGTCAAGCCATTTAGCCAATGAGTCGATGACTGCCATCATTAACAATTAAACAGGGTCACAGGCTCCTATCAACCTACCTCACCAGTTAGTAGGCTCATCATCATAAAAAGATCTATCACTAATTTGTAATTTTGGTCCACATTCGGCTATAACTAGAATTTGTCGTTTGGTAACCGCAGTTAATGTAGCTAAATGTTAGCTTTGTTAATCCCTAGAGTTTTTGATTTTTAAAGCCCAGTTGTATAACAGAAGATCAACCTCAGATCAGAGTTAATCCTCGGAATTTCCAAGCTTTGGTTGCTCTGATTGAATCAACCGTAAGTTGATCCTAGGTTCCTAGATCCGAGGTTGATGTTATACAACTGGGTCTTAGTGCTTAAAATCTTTCGACTTCTAGTCATCTATCATTTTTAATTTAATTTAATTTTTAATTTAATCTATTAAATTTTGGAACCGATGCGATCATCATCGCGAAATCGAGTAAGTAAATGTCAAGTTGGTGATAACACATTTTCTATAATACAAAGAAATTTATTTTGGGAAAGTGTAATAAAAACGAATCTTCATCTCAAAGATCTCGAAGACTGGCGAAACAAAAATAACATCGTTAACGGCTTTAAAAAATGAAAAACTCTTGCAAGAAATCATAAAACTTAAAAAGCACAAAATAAAAACAAGTTTAAAAAAAAGCTTTATAAAAATTTTGTTTTCGAATGAATGGCGCCTACATATTGTAGTGGTATTTTCTTTATTTAGTAGCAAAATTTAAAAAAAATCCTTAACTACGCTTTAAAAAAATTTACCTCGACTGGCTCTTGTTACGGTAGAACAAAAGAACTCTTCTCAGGGGTAGGTTCTGTGTTCGTTAAATTTTAATGTTAATATCAGAATTTTATTTTAAAATTACTTGCTATCGAAATTATTTTAAACTTAAAAAAATGTATACTTTGTTCAAGAATCGAACTTACGATTTCAAATTATCAATTCAACGTGATATCAGCCATACGTTCATACTCTTTCAATTTTATTCTACTTTCCAATAATTTCAATGAATTCTTTTAAATCCAAATCTTTATCATATCCAAAACAACAATGTCCATTCAATAACAATTAGACGGTCGTCTAAAATGAATTAATTTTAATCAATAAAAACTAAATATTTTTTTTATTTGGCTTAGACACACTCTAAACAGCTAGAAGTTAATTACAGAGTGTGTGCGTAACGTAACATCGGGATAACCCGAGTGCTTCAGAAGCAACGGAACCTACAGCTTAACGTCGAACCCGAACCACGACGTAGGATTTTTGTGCAATCCTTCAAGAGCGCGACCTAATCGATTCGCAGCGAACTATCTACACGCGGACAAGTTGCAGACCAACTAAATTTTCAGCCCGGACTGAGGTTCAAACTCGTGGTTCCCAAGCAAGAGTCGTCACTAATCGCAAAACCATTCGCACAAAAACTCTTAAAATCTACGGAGCCAAAAATTAATCGACCGCTCCGGCGACCATCTTTGGCAAAAAAGCCCCCACTCTTTAGAACTTCCGCCAACCTCACATTTTACAAAATTACCAAAATTTTAAAAATAAAATTAAAAAATTTACTGAACACTACAGGGGCAAGTTTTTTAGAAACTATATATGACTATTTGAAGTCAATTTCTCCAATATTTTAAAAATGATACGAAACGAGTAGGCTTGAGTAAATCGAATGACAAATACACACATCGTATGTAAGCGGCCTTAAGATTGAGTATTCAAAAATCATGTAAAAATTAAACCGGAATACAAAATATGCGTCTTTGTTATTTAGATGAAATGCACCGTTTTCGAGATACAACAATAACACTAGGTGCAATAAAATATTTAGATTAAATTTTTCAAGTTATTGCTAAGTTTGGCTTGACAAACGCTTAAAATGAGTTTATTATTAAACTTTCCTAGAATTGTAGATAAATGTAAAAAACTCTAGTTAAAGAAAATGAGTTTTCCGAGTAATATCAATATTGTGAATTATATGTAAGAATAGATGCAAAAAATTTAAATTTATTCACCACAAAGGTGCTTCTGAAAATATTGAGAGTGGTACTTAAATAAACGAAAAACTTCAAGTTTTCTTGAATACGCCGTTTAAAAAATGTTGACGTGAAGAATATAAGTAAACTTTTCTCAATTTTCACTTCAGTAAAAATAATAATCTAACAGTCATGCGGGAAAGCAATTTAAAGTAAAAAATACTACCAAACTCTTTTTATTCAAATATTTCGTAGACTGGAAATTTCGGGTAATACATAAAAATGACCTTTACTTAACGTAGATAATGAAAAATAGTTAAAATCAGAAACAGGAAATTTAATAAGAATAAAAAAGCTTATCGGTCAAAAAATTTACATATTGACAGATAAATTATTTCAAACATGCAAATAAGCTACTTGTTGTTGTATATACAAAACACACAGTTTTAAAACAAAATATGTATTATAACACCATCGCGACGAGATCCCTGTCGATCGTTACGCCACTGGTATTAAAGAGCTATAAGAAGCCATTTCGGTTCAGAAAGTGAGCGAAAAAGATTTACTTGCGTTAGAACGTAATTAATCTGTTGCAAAAATATGAAATTTGTCGTTAAAAGTAGAATAAAAACAAACATAATACCAGTAAAGCCAAGCGTATTTAAATAAATAAAATCCTGAATTCTCACAATTCTTTGTATTTATATTTTCAAAAATTGTTCTGTACAAGATAAAATTAATTTCAGTGCAAAAACAAACATCACATTTAATGAGAAATTAGGAAAATGAATGCAGGAAAGGTTTGCAGATGACACATCATTTCAGCCGACTCTTGCTCTTCTTTTTCGTTTTAATTTTTATTACGGTTATTACGTTTATTCGTTTTTTTGTTGTCGTCCAAGTGATGCATGCAAAATTAACTTGATCGAACGAACGTTTGGATTTTAGAATATCTGGGTCATAGAATACCAACAGTTCTTCGCTAATAATAACGAGAAAAGATGGGCGCGTGAAAGTATTTTAATAAAAAGAATTGCTTAATAAAGTTTGGCTTGTTAACAAGTTATTTACTAAAATTAATTTAGGAACGAATTTTAAATTTAATAAAAAATAATTTCCTTTTCTCTTCGACGCTTCGGCCAAATTTGAATTAATTAAAAAATTAGTTAGGTTACGTGCTTAATTATCTTAAACTTTAAATTGATGAACTTCGCGAGCAGCATGTTTACCATTAGCAAATAAATAAACGCTAAAATATGAGTAACATTTGTCAATAAATTCAAGTGGAAAATTATTAAATTAATTATATGGCATGTAAGCACATTGATTACATGCACGACCTTTCCAATGTTACGGTAGTTCGTTTTCGCTTTATGTTATCACAAACATTCAAACATTGACAATAAAAATTCTCGACAAACATCGGAATAATATAGCAACCAAGCGGGGCTTGCTAATCATTAAAAATGCACATAACACCCAATTAAACTATCATTATTTTCTCTTAACAGATGTAGATCTTGCATTTCGTGCACAAGCAACTTCCAGATTAACAAGATTAACAGTAATCTTCGGGATTTAAACGATAACCTGAGAATTTACCAGTAAACTACAAAAGATTCTCGTTATTATGGAGAATATGCATCGAATCTTGATTATAACGGATTACAAATTATTGCATATTAATTCCTTATCGCACTATAAAAAAGTAAAGATAATCAAAACACGATTTTAAATCGTTAACCAATCTCCATATCAAAGACTTAATCAGAATAACATTCTTCTATCAATGCAGTGCTTCTCAAAGTGTTGTCCACAAACCCATCAAGGCAGTGGTTTTCAATCTGATTACTCTTTCTTCAGATTTCAAAACTTTGAAGTTTTTAAATTAAATTTTCGATTTCCATTCAAATCAGTGGCGGCTAGTGCGCTAAGAGCTATGGAGCGCCGCCATTACTGCGCGTTACTACCGGACTCGTTTCGTTCTTGCAGTCAAGTCCGCGGTTATCTGGGTTACACGAACCCCCCCCCCACCGGTCTGTGTGCATGTTCTGTAATTGATTTTAATAAATAGAATCCTATGTGATACCCCCCCCCCCCCAAGTATTGTAAAAATAAAGTAGTTTATTAATAAATAATGGTAGTATACAATACTGTGATCCCACATTTCTAGTAGTTGCTTTCCTATCATAGCAAACGTCTGATTCAAACATTGCCAAAAATTCTATACTACACAGACATAATTTATTTTAGATGACATTATTCACGAATATCCACAGTACCCAACACCGAGCTCCTCCATCCAAGTGCAAAATGTTTCTTCCTCAATTCACATTTGTGGATTATCAGATTCCATGGTAGTGTTTAGTATTTTAGATTTACAATAGATTATTAGTGTTTCAAAAAATCCCTCCATTTTGAAGCGGATGGAGTCAAACCATCGACCCTTCCTTGTGGTATACCTATTTCATTGTTACATCTTCTGGAATCGATTTTAAAAATTCGGCAAGTTTCAGTTTAGTTGAGCTTATCTAGGTCACAAAGGTAATTGACCACCAATTGACCTACTGGTAACAGTGAAGGCAGTAAAACATCAAGACAGGTCCGAACCCAAAAGAAAATCTAACAGAGAAGCGCTGATGCGCTATTGTCAAGACAGATGGATGAATTCAACAACAGGCACGTGGACCAGAGCACTCATACCCACGATCGCGACGTGGATACAAAGATCCCACGGTGAACTCAACTATCACCTGACCCAGATGCTAACTGGCAACGGATGTCTCAATGTGTATTTATTCAAAATCGGCATAATTGAGCTCATGAGAAAAAGAAGAGCAAAGAAAGAACATGCCAACAAATAGAATAAAACGACCAAAAAGAAGACTGAAACTTGAGTCTGCTGACACCGCGAAGAATTGTTCAAGCATCCCAAAGTCAGCAGATGGAACCATTACGGAGTGAGGTTTTAGTCGGTAAAAATCTGACATTACCACCCAAAACACCTGGGTTTTTCAAAGATTTCCGCACTCCCAACGCACAAACAAAAAGCAAGGTCTCCGGAAGGTTTGGCACTTAACCGCTTTAGCTGACGACCGTCTCTTAATTATAATTTACAGCATTACATTCAATTAATAGAATATAACTGTCCATTTGTTGAGATGGATTAATCCTCATATTCAAAATTGTTTAAAAGTCCCGATTTGTTGCTTCTCGTACAACGTTTCTCCTCTGACTTTGTTAGTTTTGGTCTTCCCTATGTATCGATCACCATTGGGTTACCATTCCATTATTGTTCTTATTATCTCATAGTTACTGGATCTCATCACATCTCCCCGCCATGTTATTCTTTGGACTTTGATGTATTTCACAATGTCTTCGCCGTACATTGCTTCGAGGATTTCGGCATTTGTTCTGATTCGACATACTCTATTATCCCGTTTAAAACCCAATACTGTTCTAAATACCTTTAACTCGCACACCCGAAATTCCTCTTCTTATATCTCATTTTAAGTGGAATTTTAGATTCTTTTATGACATTCACTAGATTGCATCTGTTTATATTGTCGAATGTTTGCTTAAAGTTCACGAACAGCATAATATGCATATCCATTCCATATTCGTGTGTTTTCTCTTGTATTTGCTTTATTATGTATAAGACATCTACTAGTGATCTTCCTCCTCTGAACCCAAACTGATACTTTCCAACTATCTCACTGGTATATTCTATAAACCGATTATGTATAATTGTTGACAAGATCTTCTAGTATTCAGAAGTGTTCTGCCTCGGTAATTATTGCATTATTCTGCACTTCCTTTTTGTTTAATCGTCACAATGACTCCTTTCCAATTGTCTGGCATATCTTCCTGTATCCATATCTGCTTTATCAGGTTGCATATTTCATTCTGTACCTTTTCTCCTCCACCCTTAATCATTTCAGCAACAATTTCATCATTACCAGGTGCTTTTCCATTCTTTAACCTTTTGATTGCTTCCAAGATTTCTTCGTTTATTGGTTCATCAATTTCGTCCTCAAGTTCTTTCCTCCATTTGTTGGGTGTTCAGAAGCTTTCTAAAGTGATTCTCCTAGATTCCTTTAATCTTTCCGGGTCTGTGTTCGAGTATTCCGTCCTCGTTCCTTATTTCGTAGGTTTTTTCTAGTATTTCTAATTTGTTTATAAAAATTCCTTACATCGTTATTTATCCTACTTAATTCAATATCTTCCATTTTCTCATTAACCCATTCGTTTTTCTTCTGTTTATACAGATATAAGCTTCCTTTCGTTTTTCCTTGTACTCGTCTAGGTGTTCCTGTTCGTTGGTTCTTAGCCACTTAATTCTTGATTCTCTCTTAGTTTTGTTTATTTATCTGCATTCTTCATCAAACCACACCTTCCATATTCCTTTCTGTTTATAACCTAATACTTTTTGGGCTTGATTTAATGCTCTCTGTAATATTGTTCCATACTTCGATTAGGTAGGTCAATGTAGGTCCACCTCAGACCCATTTTTTAACGTTTTTAACTGAATTCAAATGTAAACCAACAAAAATGTGATAGTAAATGCACTTCCAACAAGACGTTGTCTTCTGTTTCATATATAATAAAATATATCATATTGTACAATGGAATTATAGTATGTAGGCACCTTGAAGAATGGTAATGAAAGAAGAACCTGTAGATCCTAGCTCAGTCATTTGCTTATCCTCAGGCAAACCCACTAACAGTAAATACTATCCTTATTGGATGCTACTAAAAAATCTCCAATCAAATTTTGGGTATAAGTTGAACCCAATGTTTTCTTCAACCGTAAATTTTAACATTTAAATTCTTTCAGCCTCTTTTCTTCCTTTTGACATTATAATTTCTATGACGTTAACGTCAAGTCGATTTTTTAACCTCTCCATTAACCTTTTGCTTGAGTCGTGGTGGAAGTTTTGCTGTCTGCGTAGACATCGATTTTCATATGCAGATATTGTTATTAGTTATCAACTGCATTTAAAATGTAGATTATTCTAATTTCATGTGTTCTGCTTTGTTTTTTTAACAAACCTATGTACTATCATGAAACTGGAATAACTTCATTTAGATATACAGAACATTTTGAGTATTAAAATACTATTTTTTACCTTATTTATTTATGAAATTAATTTTTACATGTTAATAACCTTAACCATATTATTTTGAGCTCAGGCTAGATATGGGTATCTAACCTACGATAATTCCCATATCTTCGATATGGGAATTTGCCCATTGTGTTTTCAAGTAGGTCACTTTGACGCATTCAACTTAAGTTTTCCATTTTACTTTATTTATTTCCTTAAATGTTCATTGTGCTCAACTGTTGATAGTTACGTCTTTAAATATCTTGAATGATATTCTGAGTGTACTCACGACTCTCGCGTACCTTCCCATGGGCAGGGAAATTAAACACTTGGTTAACATTTTAAACTTTATGGATGCGTTATTAGATTCAATATTTTTCTATTTCACGTTTTTGTGTTCACAAAAGATGCCAATAAAACAACAACGATTTTTGGACAATGTGTTTGAAAACACAAATAATCGGGGTAATTTGTAGAGAGTTTTGTATAATTTGAAATAGTTTTTGAAAAGTTTGACAAGATAGATGGATTAAGCATACAAGTATATAGTAACTGCCAGGAGAAAATCAATATAACAGCAATTCCTCGAGTCGACTTCATGACTGTTCCAGGAGTAATTTAAATTTTTGATTACTTGGAATGTCAAGAACTTCCTCCCTAATGAGGAGTTTGACTTAGAAGAACTTGTTGACCCGATCGACCCGAAGTACTTAATCGATACCTAAAAATAAACGGCGATAAGATAAGGACGAAATTCGGACTAAACTCGATTTTGAATAGTGCTGATTATGAAAGTGGTTTTAGGCTCTCGAAGAAATTCGCCGCGGAAAACTCCAAATGGATAAGAAGCATATTTTAATAATAACTCCGATATCGATACTTAAATTTCCATCTATCGAACGAGGTTATCCAATGCAAAATGTAACTCAATCAACCAGAAAGAAAATCCCAAAAGCTACAAGATATAACAATTTAAATTCAAAACATTATGTAAACATAAAATGATAAAATAAAATTATTCAGCGATATAAACTACATCGTTTACACTTTTTGGGTTTTCCTACATTTTCAACTTATGTATTCTGAATTTTTCATACATCTAAATCAAAATTTAACTTCACTTAATGTTAAACTCAAAAAAAACAACCGAAAGTAAAGAATACGATTAGTCAACTCGAACTTAGAATGTGAAAGTACGGTAAAATGTTCAAATATCTAATACGTTTCCAGACTACAAAACAAGAACTTCTAGAATCTGCTTGAATATTTCATGCTTCCATACATTTTTCGTGCGAAATAAAATTTTTATATTTTCGAATTTATTTTTCAAATTAACACGCACAAATCAAAATAAAAGATGGTCGCATCATTTTTAAACATTATTATGTCACAATTTATTTTAAAATGGCAAACTTTAGCACGTCATTCTCCACCGATTATATAACGATTAGGGAGGCGAACCTACCCCTGCCGATGTGGGTTGAGGTTATAAACCATAAAATGTGAGATAAAACAAAAGCTTCCTCATTGTAAAATTGGTTCGTAAATTTTTCGACCTCGCCGCCTCAACCTATTTATTAATTCGGGTATTCACCCATTTTTAGACTATTCCAAATTTAAAAAACAATCAAAATATTAACAAATTATTATGTTTTCAATTTTAACACTCGGCTATTTTATGGAACGATCTTCGTTGATGGTACAGGTTTCTTCAACTTTATGAACTTACAACGACCTTGCCACATACTTACCGTAAAATAATATTGATTGATAATAATATTTAGAAGTGCCGTCTCGTAAACAATTTAAATATAAATTTTTTTTTTTGCTTTTATTTCCTCGTGATCGATTTTTGCCAGTGTTGTCCCTTAATTTAAAGCTGCGTATCCAGTGTATTTGTTTTTGATATAATATTTTTATTTTAAGGTCAACGACAACTTTATTTTAATAAAACACAATACAAGGTGAAAAGTAAAGTAGCATTCACATAGAAGGCGCTCGCGCGATCCAATACAATTGAAGTATAAGAAAATACTGCAATTTGATTGGCTCTGCGGTATAAGTAATCTAGCATTTAAATGTGGTTATGAACTTTTAGTTATAATAATTATTAATTTATAATTATGCAATTTAAAGGTTTGCCAAGTTATTGAACCCATCATTAGTTGTAGATTTTAAATTAAAACGAATTATATAAGTACATTTGAATTTGGTAGCAAAAGTCAAGTGTGTAATTTAAATAAAGAACAAAACAAATTATTTTGCGCAATAAAAAAGTTAACCAAGAATGTCCGGGGAAGGTATAAAATTAAAATAAATTAGAAAATGTACCTTGAATTACGTCAAAATTACGCACAAATTGCATCTTGAATTACAAGGGCAATTAAACATTAGTAAGCGAAACCCAAATCTGAATTTAATGTAGAAGAAAATGAAAATCGATAAAATTAGTTTTATTATTCAATGCATAAAATTTGCTTTCTAAAATCCGTTTAAATGTTAAATCACATGGTATAATATAATATGTAATATCGTAAATTTATTGTTTATTTAGATAGATAACCTATGGCATATTAAAAGCACGACAATCGCTCAATTTATTTGCTGTACCAGAAAAATCAAAATCATTTTAGTTTGCAAAGGTAGACAATTTTATATTCTTAAATCGCCCACACGATTCATGATTGAACGAATTCCGTCACCGTTCGATAATTTACGAAAGTGAATAAAATGTCAACAAGTTGAGAAATTCTTATTCAAAAAGCAATTAACTGTATTTAAAGTACGCACAGCGAGAGAGTGTTTAATTAAAAAAGAAATGAACTAAATTGGTGAAATATAAATAGGATTTTAAATTCACTTTCTGTCGTGGTGTCGTTTTAAAACTTTAATTTTTATTTCTTCCATCTTTGTTTTAAAGTAACATAATTAATGAATAATTTCCTTGATGAGGAAACCAGTTGGTGTTGATGCTTTCTGTAATAATTTCAAACTTTTTATTCTCTTCCTTTTCTGAATTTTGATGAAGATAAAATTTTGTATCCAGAACATTCCCATTCCTTATTTCGGAGATTAATTAAATTTTAGTGGAAAATTTATAACCAATAGCAGAACAATTATACAACGTACATTTATTTTTAGCTCGGGTTAACATTCTACCCAAGAAAATTTATTAATAAAAAAATAATGAACCACGAATTACGTTTCGTTTTGTAATAAACCTAATAATTTATGCTATAATTTTGAGGCTAACAAGTGAAATTATATTTCTCATGTCTTGGTAAATTCTTAATTATTAGTAAATTTATTAGCTAAAATCACGGAATTTGCGTGCACCGCTGTCAATAACCGCTTCTGTTTGCGCGTTGCATTCGCTAACTATCTACTAAATTGGATTAACGATCAAAAAATAAAACTCGATATATCGACAACGAAATAACAGCAGCTTCGTCGTCATTAACTTTACAAAAATATTATACTATGCGAAAAATAAATAAAAATTTTCCGCATATTTTCCGCAGGATTCCAAAACCAACCTAGCCCGAGAAAAAAAAATGACCTTTTCGTCAATAAATATATTCAGATTTCATTCATCTCGAAATTTATTAAACGAAAAATTCAACTTTCCAAGCTCTATATATTGATAATAAATTTATCGTAATCAAAAACCGATAGCGGATGCAATTTAATGTTCAAGAGAATTTGTTTCTAAAAACAAAACAGTGTAATGAAGTTTTCTACAATCGGTGAGATAAATGAGGTTAAAAGTTCCTTCTCAAATCTTTATCTTGGTGTTTTTTTGTAACAAACAAAACAAGATAAGGTTATGTACACACGTTAATGTTATTTGCTTGAAAAACTGTAAACACTAAGTAACAGTGTATGCATCAATTATTAGAAAAAGAACATTTATACCATTTACAAATATACAACTTTAACAAACAGTTAATTAAACGCTTTAAAAGATAAAGATTAGAAACGTCGTCATTTTGGATTTCAATTTATTTTATTCTATCGTGATCACAATTTCTTCATTTGTCGTATTCTTCAAAAAAAATGTCTGAAACCTATTCAAGATTTACGGCTACCGGTACTCTTTCCAGCGTCAGTTACCGGTATTATAGCAATAAGCAGGTACTTAGTTGGCATTGGCTGTTTAAAATTTAGCTAGCATTTTTTAGCTATTTAGTTAGCATTTATTCTGTTAAAAATTCTTCTTGGAGTTTATAATTTTATAACTTTATCTTAAATCAAATTTGCACGAGCAGAAAAACATCAATTGTTAAAAGTTTACTGTAAATTAAAATTGAATAAAGAAAAAAAAAAGTAAAAAGAAAAAAAATTTAATAAAATTTCGGTCATCTCTTATTCAAAACATTTCATCAAAGGTAAATAAACAACCCAAAGGTAAGCTGATTATTGAACATCAAACATAACAATTTGAAAGAAAATCGTTGGATAATTCATTTAAAAATTTTTCGGTTGCAGATTTTTAAGAAAAGTTTTTTAATTTAATGGTAAATTAAGAAATCTTGCACAGAACATTTAACTTCTTCATATTACAAGGAACAAATTTGTTAGACACTTGAAGTTCTACACTAAATTAAATTAATTAACCAATATTTTATAATCAGCGGGAAAATTCTAGAACCTCAAATTTTCCATATAAACTTTCTCGCTTCTAGACAACCTTCGCATAGTCTCAAGGTTGTCAGCTAATTAGATTTTTAATATGTGAAAAATGTTTCTTCAATTAGTTTACCGATAAAAAACAAGTATTATTTGTCTCGATAGTTTTTCAAAAATTTACAAAACGAGAAAATTTAGTTCATAAAAAAAAGTTTGGCATTCGCTTAACATATTTGCAATTCTAAGGAACCTTGAATACACAAGGATTAAAGTAAAACCGACGATATAATATGAAAGGAACAATGTAAGGTTAGGTGATGATTCGAAAAATAATTAATTGTGGTTCATTTTCGAATAATGTCGATATTGTTGATCATTGACTATCAAAATAATGTAGTATAATTATTATTTCAATATTAATCCATGTCTTCCTTATTAGTAATCATCTAACTTTTAAAATTTTGAATTTGTTTGTTCGAGTACAATGGAAGTTGGTGTGCTCAAGGATTTTAGCAAAAACATTATTATTATTATTATTAAATCATATATAGATAATTCCGCATGCCGAATTGTACAAGCCACAATATTTACCAATATGGTAAACCCACAGTGCAGTTCATTATTTTTGATGGGTTTAGAGAGCGAACTTCACAATAAACCATACAAATGAAAATGTAGTTACCTACATCGTTGATTAAAAATATAAATTTTGTGTATTATTTACCTCAGAAATACCCACAGACTTATCGACTAACTACATGGAAACAAACAGTCAAGATATACTAAATTCCTCTGTCGATAAATAAACAAACAAGTAACTTAATCACCGATTCCCAAATAATGCAGAGCTACTCGATAAATCAAAAACCTTTTCAGTATTTGAAAATTAGCTGAAAGATGGCGAGTATCACAAAATAGTATATTTTTCAAAATGGTTTTCAAATGGCGGCGCGGTGCCTCGTTGCCCTCCCCATACTAACCGCCACTGTGCGCATACCCTTGATGTGAGCATACCCTAATATTCGCATTATGCCGGCCAATCAGAAATGGTCACTGAGCACAGTGAGATTTGACATCATTACTTTCTCTCTAACCCAACTTTTATAGCAATTTGTACTTTGTACTTTTCTAGCGCGCGCTTTTTATTACATAAACTAGTAAATACATAGTTTAAATAATAAGTTTATAGTGCTCAAACTATATGTTAGTGCATTAATTAAGTTAATATTAAGTTTTATTATTTTATAAATTTAGTTTTATAAGTTTATAGTGCAGAAACTATTATTATATTAGTGTATAATTTTGGATATTTTATTAGTGTTTCGTACTACCAGCTTACAGTTTAAATTACTTGTTGGTGGGTGTATTCACAGTGCAGCTACTTTTTTTCTTTACAATCAATAATTTTGATTGTTAAATTCGGAAATCAACATGGAAAGGTATGTTTTTAAATATGTAACTACTTCATGTATTAAAATATTATCACGTTTTTAGAGAGAATACATTAATTTGTGGTGAGTGTCACAAGCAATTCAGCAGTGTATCGACAAAAAATAGACATATGAGGAATTTCCATGACTATACAATGAAACATAAATCTACCCACATAATTTGCCCTATATGTCCTAAAGAAAACAAGAATCCATTTAAGGATCATGATGATTTGATTAAGCATTTAACGGAGGGCCACAGCTTAAATATTAAAGAATCTACATTAAATTTTAGGAATATCGAAGAATTTGAATGTTGGAGATTGCAAGAAAATAGAGAAGTTAATTATTATTCTTGCAGAAGAAATACTACTACTAGTGGCATAAGTTATATTTATTACAACTGTAATCGTAGTGATTCACTAGGTTTGGAATAATATAGATAATAATTAAACATTGACGGTAATTTGAAAATTATTTTTAGGATTCTGTAGCACCGCTAAAAAACGTGCCATTAAAACCGGTGGTAGTATTAGAATTTCCGGAGTATGTCCTTCAAGAATTCTAGTGAAAATTTTTACAGATGGTAAGTTTAAATAAAAGCTTTAGTATTGTAGTATTCTTGAATGAAGGATATATATAAAACTGAATATTTTTCTAAGGCACTGTAAATGTCAAATTTATCGAGACACATGTGGGTCACGAGGATGAGCTAAGAACAAAGCGATTGTCAAACAAAGAACAAAAAATAATAGTAGAACATTTGAAAGATGGTGTGACAAAAGAGAGGATTTTACAAGATGCTAGGAAGATTAAAAATCAGAAATTGGAGCGAATCAATTTGATTAAAAGAGGAGATTTAGATTATTTAATGCGAAAATTCAATATTGACAAGAAAAGAGATGCAGATGATATGGTAGCTACACTTCTAAAAATTGAAGAATGGAATAAGGAAGGAAGAAATCATGCTTTTCTAGTAAAAAAAATCGGTATGTTTTTTTTCAAATTTCGCCAAACTTACCTTTTAATTTGTTTTAATTAAGGAATATTTGACAAGAATTACAAAGTTATTTGAATTAAATTTTTTATAGCAAAATTATTAGTATTATGTGGTGGTGGCGGCGAAGGAAATAATTCTACTTTAATTTTTAAGGTGAAAGTCATCCTGAATTAAGATTAGAAGATTTTGCCGTAGCATTTATGAACAGCGATATGGAGGAAAAACTAAAAAAATTTAAAAGATTAATATGTATCGATGGAACTCATGGAACAAATCGACATAACTGGGACTTAACAACTGTATTAATAAAAGATGATCAAAATATGGGTTTCCCTATTGCATTTTTACTTTCAAATAGATTAGACCAGGTCATTCAAAGGGTATTTTTTAGGGCTTTAAAATCCAAGTTACAAGATGATGTAGAAGCAGAGTTTATAATGAGCGATGACGATTCAAAATATTATAATGCATGGACCGAAGTTATGAAATCTGACAAGAAACCGAGAAGATTACTGTGTACATGGCATGTAATAAAGAACTGGAATATTCAAGGAAGATCAAAAATAAAGAAACAGGAAAATAAATTAGAAATGAAGAAAGAAATGAGAAGAATTTTAAAAGAAACCAATGTTAACAATTTTATTAATTTGAAAGACAACTATTTTAAACATCTAGAAGAGGAAGAGGAGTTCGAATTTTTAAAATATTTACAAAAGTAAGTGATTGTCTTTTCAAAATTAGAGAGTATGTATAATATTATGTTTTATTTTCAGCTATTATTTTCAGAGTGAAGAAAGAATTATGATGTGGGCTCATTGCTATCGAATTAATGCCGGTATAAATACAAATATGGCTATAGAAAGCTTAAACAAAGTCCTTAAGCATAATAAAATGAATGGGAAACGTAATATTCGGTGAGGCAATTTGTATTTCAATAACATTTGCTTATTTTATACATTTTTAGAGTTGAAAAATTATTAGATTTATTAGAGGAGCTTGTTGACGAGAAAATGTGGAAGACAATTTTGAACACGGAAAGACCCAACGCAAATAATTATCAACATAAAACAACATTAAAGGCACATAAGATGGCAGAAGATAATACGATAAATTTTGTGGAACTCGTAGAATTTGGCAAGTATAAGGTAAAATCTTCGATAGGTGAGAATTTTTATACTATATCTTATAAGGAATTGTGTAACGATGACTGCAGGAGAATGTATTGTGAAAAATGTAAAGTGTGTATACATAGATATGTGTGTGAATGTCCAGAATATTGTGTAAAAACTAATTTATGTAAACATATACATGCAGTAGCTCTGTATGAAAAAAGGAGAAGCGAATCTGTTTTAGGTTTTAGTAAAAGCTTAAATGAAGAGGAACTATTGCACATTGATGAACCTACAACCAGTAAAATTGCATATCAGGAGGAATTGAATCAGTTTATAAACAATAAATCTGAAAATAGAAATGAGTCCAGCATAGACAATTGTAAAATAAAGGTGGTACCTCAGGTAATATTTGGTTTCAAATTTATTAAGAAAATAATCTTTTCAGATTATGAGAAATGAAATTATAAACACAGTACCATTATTGGATGACGAAGAAATTCTTAATCTCCATAAGTCTTTGAAAAAAATACAAGAAGAAAAGATGGTAACAAGCAAGAAGAGAAAAATGGAAAAGCAAGGCTATTATCCAAAGAAAAGGATAAATCAGAATGGTAAAAAGTGTTTTTTTTTTATTTTTTTTTGAATAATTAGTGATTTTTATGGTTTGAGTAGATGGTGCAAGATGAAGCAGCTTATAAATTAATATATTTATTTATTTGCAATATTTTGCTTATGGTGATGGATGGAGTTTAACCTTGTCCGTATTCTTTTTTATTTTTACATAGAATTTGACCTTTCATTTAAAGATTTAGTTTATATTTTCAGTAAATTGACTTCTTATTGTATTGTAAATTTTAAATGGTGACCGGATTTAACTTAATAAAACGCTATTTACTTGCTTAGCTTTATGTTCTTAATTTTCGTTATTTAGTTATTTATCAATCGATTCTTTTCGTTGTAATTGTTGTTATGGTTGTTTTGGCCGCTTCAATAATTTTTGCCTGTTTGGTAGGCCTTCTGTTGTAAGTGAAAGTTTTGATGGCTTTTTGAACTGTTTGCACAATTAAAAATTTTGAAATTTATTGATTTAGTTTATCGCTTGAGGTTTTTTTATAGTGTACATTTTAAATGGTGATTGGATTTAAATTTAATTTAATAAAAGCATTTTACTTAGTTTTATGTTCTTAATATTTGTTATTTGTCAATCCATTCTGATTTGGGCAAATAAAAATTCTGAAATTTATTTATTTATTTTATTGCGTGAGTTTATACCTCCTTATTGCAAGAAGTGAATATAAAAAATAAAAACAACGAAAAGTTACTACACAATATTTAAAATTCGCGTAATAATATTCAAATTTAAATACTTCCTTCTGATTGGTTATGGTGCGCAAGGATTCTCATTGGGCCGGCACGATGTGAATATTAATGTATGCTCTTGATGTGTATCCTCGGAAAAATTGATTATTTAATAGAAAATTTTTATATGATGCTGTTAATACTTGAAAATTGCAATTTTATTCTTCACACCCTTAAAGACACAGGGAGAATGGTATTCATACCCCCTGGGGGGTACGAATCACCCCATATGTGAAATTAGCAATTACTAATTCAAATATGTAGTGGGACACTTGCGACATCCTTTCCCATTGACTTGAATCACTTTTACCAGCATTTCCTGTCCAATTGTTACTAAATGTACATTAGAAAAAGAACATTTCTATTTCACTCTTTAGGTCACAGTACGCCACTGCGAATACTATGTGAAAAACATACTAATATTTATTGTTTCAGTCCACTAAGCAGTATGTAATACATGGTAAATAGCCGTAACCGTTGACTTTACACCATGAACCGAAGGAGTAAAGCGGTACTTCCTTGTACAGCGACTTTATTAAGTGACGACAAGTGATGTCAGATTTTTGATTAGTTAGGATGTCTTTATTTATATATTGTGATGTAAAATAAAAAAATGTTTCAAATTATTTTGAATTATTCAATTACAAATTTTTCGAGAATCAAACCTCCAAAATATCCAACTAAATTATTTTCACTTTTTTCACTTAAAAACCAATTTATAAAAATTATCGCAGCGACCAAAATTTTTCCAATGTAATAGCAATGTGATACCGTGTTGCAGGTGTCGACCTTTTATCAACTTCGTCGCTCCTTTGACAGATTCTCATCCAATATTTAACAAACTTTCACTAATTCCATTAAAATAATTTCCAAAAACAAATCAAACGATCGTCCAAAATAAATCAATTTTAATTATTAACGCTGCAATTAATCTTGCAAAATGGTTCCGCCAAAATTTTGTCCGTGTTATCATATTGCAGCCGCCGATCTCACTATCAATTGCTTTCGTCGTTCCTTCGACAAATTTTTCAAAAACAAATCAATTACAATTTAAAAGAATCGTTCATCCAATAAAAAAAATCACTTTAATAATAAAAAAAAACACAAATATCAAAATTTTCAAAACAATCTTCCATTAATACGAGGGTGGGTCAATAAGTCCGTGACATTTTGTATTTCCCGTCTTTTAACTGATAATACGGCTCCTGTTAACAGGCATCTTTCAATTGACTACTGTCAAAATTTGAACAAGCTGCGTCATTAAGTTTGTGTTTGATAGCCAGACTACCGCGTGATTTGAGAAGACAATTTCGCAGGAGTGTATGGCGTTGTTTAACCGCAATATAGACGAGTTTTTCGCCGTTTTGTAATCATGGACGAAACGTGTGGATTCACCACAACACAACAGAGACCAAACAACAGACAAAACAGTCAAAAGGTTTTTTGGAACTCACACGGTATAATCCACATCGACTAACATCAAAAGGGTAAAACAATCAATAGCAAATATTATTCCAACTTATTGGGTCGATTTAATGAAAATTTGAAAGGAAAAAAACGACATTATTTGGCCAAGAAAAAAATTCTTTTCCACGGGACAATGCAAAGCTGCACTCATGTGCTGTTTCCATGGCAAAAATCCATGAATTAGGCTACAAATTGCTTCCTCATCTGCCCTATTCTCGGGATTTAGCCCCGAGTGACTGTTTATTGTTTCCAAACCTGAAGAAATGGCTCGGCGGAAAGAGATTTGACTACAACGATAAAATCATCTCACAAACAAATACCTATTTCTATGATCTCGACAAATCTTATTTTTTGGAAGGAATAAAAAAATTAGAGAAACGTTGGACAAAGTGTATAGAGCTCAAAGAAAATTATGTTGAAAAATAAAATAATTTTTTATCCAAAAACCTGTGTTTCATTCAAAAAGTCATGGACTTATTGATCCGCCGTCGTACTCAAAAAATTCACAATTTTATAACTATTTGTACAAAATTTACTCAAAATCAGCAAACCAAAAATCAATCAACTGCTCTAGTTGTCATTTATTGGCAAAAAGCCCCCATGCACTCTCTATTTCTATTGCCAACCTCACATTAACGAAATTTCAAAATACTGAATTGTACTGCATTTTTGCTGCAATTACTGCATTTTATTGACATGAAAAACAGAAAACCTTTTAAAGAATGTTACTCGAGCATTCGGCAATATCCTGTACCGAATAAAGAGGTTTTGCAACCTCCTGGACCAATTTAGGGGCTATTGTCACCACTGACCTATAAAGTCACTGTGGTTCCTTATAACCAGTTCACACGACAAATTATATCCGGTTCACACGACCGATCCGCTAGCGATTTGCAATCCTACGGTTACGTATGGACGTGTAATTAAATCGCTACAGTTTTAGGGCAAACAAATCGCTAGTGACTTTTCTTGGGTGTAAACATGTTATAGCGACTTATAATAACGATTGGGTGATTTAATAAATCGTATATACTGATAAATCGCTTCGTATGGACGAAATACTGTTTGCACGACTTAAATTGCTAGCAAGTCGCTATCGGTTGTACAGGCTATTATGTCACTGTAAACAGTATTTCGTTCACATGTTAGTAATTTATCAGTCTATAAGAGAATCATCATTATATTATTCATTGTATTGTAAGTCGATATAATACGTCCACACGCGACTAGCGACTTTTGAGAACAGTGGCGATTTATTTACAGCGACTTAATTACACGTCCACAGTAACATTGCAAAACGCTGTCGTGTGGACCGGTTATTTGCAATAATTACTTATTTAAAATTAAATAGCCATTTAATATTTCGTTTTGGGAAGACGACATTCAAGGATTGTAATGCCACCGAATCAATATCTACTTTCATAAAATGGCAAATTTTTATCGGGCCATTTGATATTCCAATATAGGATGTTGCGAACATACTCGTATAACCGCAATATAATTATTATTATTGCTTGATAAAAATTTATCGAATGACTTTTTTCAAAATGAATTTGAAAGTTTAAAATAAAATCTATAATCGTTAGAAATCGGCAGATTTTAGAAATCCACGACATATGAAATGCTAATACGACTTAACCAAATGTCGTATTGTCGTAATGTATGTCCATTATAATATTGGAAGATTACAGAGAAATGTCTTTTGAAATGTGGTCAATTGCCCATGAGGGGGGGGGGGACTTTTATGCAGATCGTCAAATTTAAAGTAATGTAGGATATCCCTCGAAATGGCCACTACTGGTTTTCCCACCTTGAATTATTATAAAAGTATCTGTTTTGATAAAACTCATACCTTTTATTAATTCAAGGTCGACGTATCAATTTATTAGACTAATAGTAGGTCAGCCTTTACAGATCAGATCAATTTAAAAATAGAAATCCATAATTACGGTGTCTTTACTATTAAAATGTACGTTTAGCCGTATTTCGAATAACGTTTTACTCGAATAAAGTCATGCAGATTGTAAAAGGAACAATAATGTTTCAGGTGAGAGACTTTTGTGGATACCAATCGAGCAATTAAATGAAACACGATTTTGAGAGTCATTTTTGTCTACTCTCGGCAAAGGTTTATCGATTGAACACCGAGCAGCATAGTAATACGCAAAGGGGGAAATTTAAAGGTTGAACAAGAAAGGTAATGAAAATAATTCAACAGAAAGGAAATCTTGTAATGATGTGTAGTGTGTACCTACTTCGTAACGGAACTGTGTGACGTAAGAAGCATGAATTTGTTAAAGTAGTACATCATGAAATGTACAAGCCATAAGTATACAGCAAATTCCTCAACGGGGACACATGAATGAAGTTTAGCTACTTGTATAATCATCAAAAGCAATTTACTATATTAAGATTTTAAATTACTGTTAGCATAAAATTCCAATCCATTTTTAAGAACCTACGGGTATATTATATTGAGAAACAAATATTATAATTATTTAAATCAGTCAATAATTTAAACGGGCCTAACAAAACGTTTTCTTTAAATTTTTTCCAACCCGCCCCAGTTACGCCCACTGAGAGACGTTATTTACATGTAAAATAAAAAAAGTGCTACGTAGGGCTGTAACTTGGTTGTAAGTCCCACTTGAAAGCTATTTTTGTATTCCATAACATGTAAAGAGGACAATTTGACACACTCAATTTACAAAGTGTAAACACGAAAAACCTTCCAGCTTTCTTCCCTAGGTCATATCGATAACAATAAATAAATTGTAAATTTTAACATTTTCGATGAAATTGTATCGGCAAGGTACGCAATTTTATGCTACTACGCATTTTATATTGCAATAACAATAATATTGTTATGTAAGCAAATAATGGTTAAGTCAAGGTACGACTCATTCATCAAAAAAGTTAACTTAAAAAATAATAACTCAAGTAAAAGTTACAAAATAATTTTTAGATTATTATGTAAGCCTCTTTAAATATTATTAACAATTTCGTCTTCAATGCTTTGACAACCTGACCTCGTTAGAAGGCCATTGGGTAATTTCGGTCGACCATTTAAAATCAAACTGATTAATGCAATGATAAGGTAAATATGATAATCCTAATCTTATTTGACAATTCCCTTCGCCCCCAATTCGGAAGTAATTAAAAATGCTGGCTAAATATTATTAACCCAATTAAATTAAACCTTTTTTATAAGGAAATTTTTCAATTAATATAATTAAGTCCTTCCGCATAAACGATGACCCTTAGGATTATTCAATAAATTAATTAATACGAATACAAAACATTTTATTTCTCAATAGAATAGCTTTCTCATGACCTAAAAAATTATAAGTAGCGAAACCACCAAGGGGGTTTATCGAAATCGCTTCTAAATGTTTTAGCAATAAAACGAAAATTGGATACCTACCACAATATTAAGATTATCCGGATAATATTGATATCAATTTGAAACCATAAAAAGTTGATAGGTAAAATGTTCCGACTTGCAAATCTTTCACGGTGTCCGTCTGTCAGAAACCTGATATTTACATGCACGCAAAGGAAAAATAAAAAACAAAGCCAGAGTTCTTAAGGCTTTTTTCTATCCGTTTGAGGGTTATTTAATTAATCTAACATCTTCACAGCCGTTTTCAAGTCAAACGTGAGAGAAAATACGAATTATGCGCAAGAGAGGATTAATGAGATTTTAGCTACCGATATGTTTGGCAATATTTTGTAATCAGACCCAAGGTCGAAAATGATACAGTGCAAGAAAGATATGTTTATGTAGCTAATCGTCGACAGGTGTTTCGCACATCGTCCACCATTTAGATAACGCTGATGTTTACAAACATAAACAACGCGCGTGTTATAACCACAAACAACACGTAAACGAAATAATTCGCATATCCATTAGTTGCTTTGTATTGTAATCGAGTTTGCATGAGCCGATCAAATTAAAGGATCGATACATTCAATTTGATCGAACGACTGTTTGAATCCCCATGTGAATATAACTTTAAACAAGCGACAAAGCAAGGAATGTCTACGATTACAATATTAGCGTCGGTGACAGTTTGGACTGACAGCAGTAGTAGGTTAAACTTTTTCGAAATCTAGCGCTAAACGAGACCTATAAAATAATAGTAAGCATTCGTCCTATCGATAACCTCTCCCTCTTAGTTTACAATCCAAATTAAAAGTCCATTTTCTCATTCAATTTCATTCATAAATCGAATTCAATACCAAACAACAAAGTTACTAACTGATAACCGCAAATCTCTGCCTGATTTAGTCGATCATAATGTTGTGATCTAAAACCCAAGTTTGGTCCATGGTTCTATGAGCTATGCATCTGTATTATTGAAGTTCCCACAGAACCATGAGGATCAAGTGTACGTTAATGGTGTTCACAGAAAGAAGCTATAAATTAAAAGATAGAAGAACAAGAATGCCGTTGATTTTAAATAATTAAGGGTTAGAATCTAGTTTGTAGAGAATTTTACGCTATTAAAAAACCATTTATACTAAAATATCAATAGTTTCGATCTTAACCCATATTTGAAAGTGGAAATTCAAAAAGTGTTTCCCCCCCCCCTTAAAAATAGTTGAAAATTTCGTTTTAGTTCAACTTTACACTGTTTAAAAATCATTATTTTTACCCCGATAAACAAATAAACAATATTAAATTTTTCGTTAATGCAATGAATTTTGATTTCTATGAAATATGATGAACTTTTTCTTTTAGTGTAGCTGCTTTGAAGAGCCCATTATAGAGAAGCGCTATAAGCCTTGTTAGCCTAGTGTTAAGTAGTATTTAAACATTTAAAACCTCAAAGCAATATTATTAGAGTGTAACAGAGCAATGCAATACTCGAACTGCTAGCCTACGGCCGAACCGACAGACCCAATATTAAATAATAGAAACTTCGACCGGGGGGTCTGGAATACCCTTCAGGTAACGCAATCAATAATATTAAAAAATTGAATCAGTGATTGGGGATATAATATAGTGAAAAAAAATGAGAATTTTCAATTTCAATCTTTCTTAGATGTTTTCTATTTCTTAGATATAAAGCATACGTCCAGCTTATTGGTAACTTTGAGCGGGGAGGTCTGGGGGGTATGGAATACCCTCCAGGTAACGCAATTCAATAATATTAAAAAATTGAATCTGTGATTAGGGATATAATTATTGTGAAAAAAAGTGAGAATTTTCAATTTCAATCTTTCTTAGATGTAAATCTTACGTCCAGCTTACAATTTTTTAAATTATGTATGATAATTATTGTCATCGTAAGATGTCGTTACATGGGGATTTAATTATATGAATGTTTACAAATATCGATAGTTGTTGCGTAACATATTAAAAATTATGTTGTTATGGGGCCTAAAATTTGGAGCTAAGCAAATAATAACAGGTTATGAGCGTCAATATAACAAACAATTTGTATACTTTTCAATACACTAGTTAGTAAGGATATAACCCTGTTTACTAGTGGGAGTACAAAAACTATCTACCGTACAGTGATTTTATAGACACAGTGACGCCAGTAGTCAATACAAAATAGTCGCACCGAATAGTAAGCAAAATATTTATGACAGATAGATGAATAGTAAGCCTAAACTTTTGGAGTAAATTAAATAATAATGTAATGGTATATTACATAACAAACATAAAAATGACACATTACTGGCGTATGGACCAGCAATGATCAAATTTTTGATTTTTGGAAATTGGATGCTTTACTGCTAGATTATGTCGCCTGTTTTCCTTAGGATCTTTTGACGCAAAAATTGTTACATTTTCCCATCTGTGCGTTTTTTTCTCGACGTATCGTTTATTGCAAAAACGAGAACTTCGAAGAAAATAAAATTAGACCGGAAGAGAATAATTTGGAAAGTAAGAAAAAATCAATTCGCTAAGTGCTACTGAAGGCCGGGCAACTACCTATAAGGTCAGGATATACCGCAGCTTAACAGGTAACAGACACTTTGACATGATCTCACCCATCCGTTCGTCCCTTCGCAGGGAATAATTTCTAAAAATCTTTATAACAGGGGATGTTTAGGCAATCATCGACTGAATAAAATGTGAAACAATAAAAAACTGCTAGGAGGCAGAATAATCCCGATGGAATAAATGCACGTTAGTGGAAAAATATAGATAAATAGGTGATGTGCAGTATTATCTTGGCTTCTAGGGAAAAATATGAAAGGACTAATTACTATTCAAGTTTGAATAAAGAAGGGTTGAAAATCAATCTTTTTTTATTTGAATACTTTATTAACCCTTATCAAAAGCGATCTAAGTTGTTTTAAATATCGCCATATACAAGCGAAACTTTCCAATAAAATGCTTTCTTTATTGTTCCCGAAAATTAACTTTTCCGATGGCGTTTCCTTCCCGAAATTGCCGATTCGATCGTCGTAGTCATACACTTAAGTGAATGTCTGCCATTTCCCTTCAGTATTAGGTTTTATCCAAAATATGTAACGCATTTCCTTCTGAAATTTTTGATGCAATCACATTTCCGTAGTTTTCCAAAATAAATACAGTTGTGATAATAGAGATTTAGTATCCCGATGATGAATTCGATTCGCAAAGGTATGAACGTCCAAAAATAGTTTTACGAAAATGATTAAATTTGCAATCTGTTTAAAATTACTTCCGCTTCTTTTTCCCGTTGTTTTCATTAATTATGTTCCTAAACACGAAACTAAAACTTAGCCGTTCCACTTGCTTAAATTTGGATTATCACACTTAAATTGGTTTGTTAAAAATTTACATTTTATCGTCCACTTTCAAGTGAAATTTTTTAGCAATTTAAGGCGGTTGACAGCCGACTGGTCGATGATGTTATTATTAACACAAGAAGGTGGAAAGGTTTAAAATAACGATAGAAAAATTTTGTTTTGTTTTATATTTCGCTTTTTTAGGTGTCGTCGGTTTTCATCACGATTGGAATGATGTCGTTACGTAAATTCTGTTTGGAACGACCTTGGGAATCTCAATCTTCTTAATCGCGGAAGTCGGATTTATGGCGTTGTTTTTTATTTACATCCCGAAATGTAGTGTATAAAAGTAAAATAAGAGCCAATTTGTGAATGCAGACGAGTCTGGAGTTCAATATTCTTTCGGGACACGATGAACCCGCAATCAGTCAGTCTAGTACACACGGAGAAGATGAAGCAGAGAATTTTATAATTCCAACCACACACCAATAAATTTATTAGTACATAAAATAAAGAATAGTAGTGGGTTATGTATGTGGAAAATATGTAGTTATGCAAGAGGAAAGGATACAGAAGAGAAAATGATGACAGAACACCATCAAAAACAACAAAAGAAGATTGATATCGAGGAAATTGCATCTTAAACTTTAAGAGAAAATATTTCATCTCCGATTTTGTGACACAATAAGAACATTCGGAACCGAACAACTGTATGAGAAAAGAGATTCGTTCAGAGAAAATCAATTACCCAAGAGGAGCGTGGCATACCGAAGGATTTTACTAGTAGTATTTCGCCAACCTCGATTTTATGAATTTTGCATAAAAATGAAAAAATGGAAAAAAGTTTATTTGGGGCCACTAATTGGTTGTTGTTAAGTGATTATTTTGTAATGACGTCAAAAATATGTAAGAAGTTTAAAAAGAGAATGGTAATCTCAAGGGTGAGGTAGGTGAGCAGAGATTAGAAAACTTGCTTTGTGGTGAAAGTGTTCGCAAATGCGCCATATTGAATAAATAATATATTACTTGTTGATTATCGTAATTATTGTTAAAATTGATAAGATTTCGAACCTTTGTTCTCGTCAATACCAATAAGCGATCGCGGGTAATCTCGCCTTGTTTTGATTGTCAGTTTCGTTTGTTTTTAGGTAATCCGGATGCGATTTAAAATCTGAAGTAAACCTACCTAGTAAGTGTGCCTTGCCCTTTTAGCAGAGGGTTGCGGTCGTAATATCCGCCGATCATGATGATAATTAGAATCCCACGAAAGGCCCGTTATCCAAACGCCTCTTGGGCACTTATCCTCGATTGTTGAGGTAACACAAAATCACGAACAAGACACATTTTCACCCACCACACACAAACACAGGTTCGAAATCATCGCGACACGCGCGAAAACGCAACACGACTGTCTCGGTGGTTGTAATCAAAGGGCACGTGTACGAACATCAATCTATACTCTAATCACTGTAAACAGCACACTATCAGTTTGACAGTACTAGTGTCAAATACAAACAGGTGTCTGCCCCACCAGCACGCGCTTGCGCCTCCTCGTGATGCAGACCGCATCTGCCCTTGATAGTAAGTGAACCAACGTACCCACCTCGCGGAGCACTCGGACTCGTTCACCTAGTTTCACTTCGACTCCACTTCTTTGGCACCTCTGCCCATCGGCTATAAACACTCGACCAACAAGTTGATCTTTTTATTGCGGCGTAAACAAAGCTAATAGGGGTGCAAAATATTTAATTGACACTTTAACGCGTCGAACCATCCAACCGGATCGAGCTGCCATTTATCATAAAAACAAAATTCCAGGTGTCATTGGTCGACTTTCTAGTACTACCAACAGCCTTGTCTAATGGCCACCTCTTAACATATCTGCAACACGTACATGGCGCATGATAAAGGCCACGATATTACGGATACATTGTTCGTTCGGTAAATTACGGACCTTTCACCAATGGCGTAACAATCAAATTGACATCACACCCCCACTGCATCGATGCCTTTACGTAACCGATACACTGCCCAAAATTCCTCCTCCGCCTTTTGTTGTTCCATTGCAAACGACAAAAATTAAATTCAAACGCCAAACCGCGAAACCTCAAAAAATGTGTTCCGATAATAAAAATATAACTAACTACTATCACTGGTAGACCGCAAACCTCTTGTTTACTAAATCAAATTGTCATACTTCCAAAGCAGACAATAAAAAACACAAAACAAAAGACACTAAAACAGGTCGTCGAGCAGCTTTAAAATTACAAATCCAAAAGATAAATAATTTAAACAGTCGTTAGAATTTTAAATATTTCAGTCGCGATTCTTATCTCGCACCGGAACTAAAGAACTTCAGGTCGCCCGAATACCCCGATAAAATAGTTAGGGTTTCATGAACGATTGGAATGGAATGTGTTTTAATACCGGATTTTAAATATCAAGGTCTATTCGAATTTTCTGTAATTTTAATATCACGGAAGGGTCGAATATACAGGGTGTTTGTTGTAAACAGCACCAGCTAATTGCTTGAACTAAAACAAACAAAAAGAAGTTTGAAACGCAAAACGCTTCATTCTTAAGATATAATGGAGAAAGTACAAAAATTTATTTATATGGGTTTTTAAGACAACCGACTGTTTCTATTACGCGTCAGGCAGTGGCGGCTGCTACAGGCAGGACGACAAGGTGCCGTCCAAATATGTAAAATATTTTTTATATGTTCCTAACCGCAGAAGTTACTACTTTACTTCTTCAGTTCATGGTGTAAAGTGGAAGATTATTAAAATAAGAGTTTTCACTCTTTCAGAACAAATAGTACATTTATATATCCCGTCAGTACGCAACGGGAAACCTGGGAAATAAAAGCCCTTAAACCTTTTACCCCATATTTCTAGACATCTCTCCACAATTACAGCAAACTACGAGTCGCCGACAGGGATTTCACCATGCCTATCAGACAGTAATGGTTTTTACTTTAATTTCGTGACAAATGGCAATCCTAAAGTTGGAAACATTATCGACTATCCTTCAAGCTCTTAGAGAGTTACACAGTTAAGAGAGAGAGAGTTAAACAGGTCAATCGCGATGTGTTGATAGGAACATTCGCATACAAATATTCAGCTAATTTTCGGACGAATACAATCTGCGATCTGCCGATAATATTGTCGTGTTACACAATGATTTTGACCGCCCCTGTAGTGTTTTGTGAATTTATCAATTTTATTTTTAAATTTTGGTAATTTTATAAAATGTGAGGTTGGCGGTAGTTTTAGAAGAGTGGGGATTTTTTGTCAAAAATGATCGCCGGAGCGGTCGATTGAGTTTTGGCTCCGTAAAATTTTTGAATAATTATTTTTCAAATAGTGAAATTTTGAGTATTGTAATTCAAATTGTTAGAGAATATTTTGGGTAGAATTTTGTGTGTTATTTTTGAATATTTTTGATTCAAGAGATTTTTATTTGAATGAGCGATTTTCTTTTATGAAGTTATTAAAGTTGAATTTTGGCGAGAATTAATAAAATAATTACAATTGGATATTTAATAAATTAAATTTGAAGTACAAAATTAAATTTGAAAGAGCGAAAGTGTGGCGTTGCTGATAATTTGAAATCGCAAGTTCGATCATTGAACAAACATACAATTTTTGAAAGTTTTAAATTAATTTCGATTACAAGTACTAAATTTTAAAATCTAATTCTGGCATTGACATTAAATTTTTAAGGAACACAGAACCTACCCCCGAGAAAAGTTCTTTTTGCTCCCGCATGCAAGAGCTAATCGAGATAAAATTTTTGAGTGTAGTAAAGGGTTTTGTTAATATTCAAATTAATAAAAATAGCACTATATCTTTTATATACTGGCGTCAGAATCTGGGGCAAAACTATATTTTTTATTGCACATACAGTGGAGCAAAATTTGCATTAAAGTTTGAATTTTAGACTTGAAATTTAGAATTTTAAACTTTGAAGAAGTGAAACTGAAGTTGGCCTAAAAAAAGAAAAATTTTAGAAATGGTGTTAATGGGCGACCAGCTTTTTGAACATCAAAAAGTGTACGCGTCCCTATTGAGCGTAGCGAAAGCATTTAGCGCCGTAGGCGCTTTAATCTGCTTCATCTGGTGTGTGGATAACGGGCGTTGGAGATCTAGGATCAAAATATACGCTGACGCGGGTTTCACCGCGTCGGTCTGAGTGGTAAGTAATTAAAAAAGGGAATTGAAAAATTTTTAATTTTGAACTTTGAGGAAGTTGAACCGAAGTTTGCCAAATGTGTTTCGAAAAGTAACAAAAGAGGGTTTTTGTGGGCGACCAGATTTTGAACCTAAAAAAGTGTATGCGTCTCTAAGTGGACCGTTTCGGACGTCTCGTGGGTTGTGCAGGAATGATCGGAAAAAAAGATTGAAAAGGGATGTCCTTGAACCTTGATTGTCAATCCAGTTTAGGACATCGCTGCTAAAGTTTTCAGTGTCAAGGAATTCCAGAATCTTGGTGTTTCATCGGTTGTAGTAATTAATGTCCCCATTGAATTGAAATGCTCGGACCAAGGAAGCTTGCGAGTCGATACCCGTCGACACCCGTCTCAAAGCTATGTCGAGTTTTACAAGTCCCCTGAATTTCAAATTTTAAAATGCCACTTTTTCGACAACTAATACCTAATACTACAAAATTTTTGTTACAATATGCTTAGAAAAGTGCATTCTTTCCAATAGTCAATAAGAACAAGTTAAAATCGTGAGAATGATTAACTAACCGTAACCTGAGTGGTAATATGGTAACTAAACAATCAGATGTAACCAAAAGTTATAATTAGGCAATTCATTGATTGGCTATTTCAGTACCATTAACTCCAAACTCTATCAAAAATTTTTATCAACTATGAATTTTACGTTTACGTCCAAACAGAGCAATTTCAATGCTAGCTTTCTTACAATAATTATTTGCTACAAGGTTAAATATTTCAATTTAAACTCGAGATTATGCTAAACTAAGTTTAAACCACCGTGTAATATTTTTAAATGATCGCAAAAGAATTTAAACGGAAGTTTAACTTTGTTTAGTTAATCTCATATTATTTAAAATGGCACTTAAATACTGATCTTGGAAATTTAGTTTTAAGCGTATTTACTGGTGTCATTTTCATCATTTTATTATTAGCCTCTTCAGTCCATTGCTGGACTATCGGCCTCTTTCTCTATCGAGAAAGGTTTCAGCATTTAGACCCCACGGTTGCTTAGGTCGGATTGGAGAATGCCCGTAACCCTGGTTTTTTAATAATTGATAGTGACAATCATCAACTCAGGAGAACCGCCGGCTTTACGTGCCCTCCAAAGCACAGAGACGACCATAAGAAAGTTTAGACTCCTCCCGGATTCAAACCAGGTACCTTAATGTCAGCAGTTATTCAGCTAACAAACTTAGCTAATGACCTTCTCTTTATTGGTGTCCTGGGGGGTATGGAATACCCCCCAGACCCCCCGGTTTCGAAGACGAATGCTTCGTCTATTCTGTGATTCTTTCAAGACACACAGAGAGGGGGTAATAATTGTACTGTACGTACATCAGTAAATGTTTGAAATGTCCTGTGATTGTCACTGTTTTTCTGGAATCAAATATAGATCATCTGGAGAAAGGCCAAAAAAGACGGTCAAATTCGATTTAACAAAAAGGATTAACTCGATTAAGTACAATAACGATATCCCAAATAAACTAACTTCCTTCCAAAAAATGTGTAAAACAATAAGACGAACGCTAAGAAAACGATGTAGAAAGGAAACACAAAAAAAGTTTCACAAGGTAATGACGGTTTCCATCCTACTTTACGGCAGCAACACTTGGATAACAACTAAATCTAAAATACAAGCAGCAGAAATAGCTCCTCATGAAGCCAAATACAGACATCAGAGAAGAATTGCAGATTTTCTCTATAGAGGAGAAAGTGATAGATTATAAAAGCCAATGGAAGGAACACGTGAAAAGCATGGAAAACTGCTCGAAAAAAAAAAGAAAGATCTAGGATGTCCGAGAAAACGATCAGCTGACTGAGAATCGGAACAAGTCTAAGGCTATACAGCGAAGCAGACGACGACGGATTAACTCGGAAAAATAGTTGAAGTCACTTAAAGATAGGAAGGAATAACAGGTACCAATTCTACAAATGAACAAAGAGCCTGCCAAACAGCCACGGATAAAGATTTTGTTGCAAATCCAAAGAATAACGAATTGATAAAAATAAAACCAATATTTAGGCATAAATAGAAACAGGGTGTAATTTGCTTCATTTGGAAGACATCAAACTGTATTGCTAAAATAAAAAATCAGCCGAAAATACCTCAAGAAGATGAAGGTATTTTTTCCTTCGACACAGCAGCAAGAAGAAAGTATAAAAAGACCTTTTGGCCCAATAAAAATTATCGTTATATTAAATTAAAAAAAAAACTCTTACCAGAGAAACGAATTCTTTGTATCAACTAGTTTTGGTTTGCTATAAACATCGTCAGGATACACTGTCACAGTGAGTACGTGCAGACATCAACAACTTAATTTGCTGCCGAACGTATGACTCGCGGGTCAGACACTGACCCACGAAGACTTTTTAAATGACCCATGAGTGGATTTTTATAATTATCATAGAAAAGACAATCAAAAATATTTAAAATATCAAATATATAATATAAAAAAAATATATCCAAGTGGACTTAGTAAACTACGGGGTAGTAACAAAAAAAGAACGAACAAAATTTGAGCCACTTCTCAAAAGGGTTTGCTATCACTGGTCTATACGTACTTTCTTTGACACTGTATCCTGAAGGTGATTGCAGTAAGCCGAAACTAGATTTTTTTGGCAAAAATATTTAATATAATTAATATTATCCTTGCACCATGAACTGATTGTTACATCAGAGAATAACTTTCTCTGATACAGATTATTAGTATTAATGTTTATTCGTATAATTTTCCATGGTATAAATTTCGAAATATGGTTTCTATGGTAACTTTTGTCTTATTTTGTATTGAGCAATCTTGCTTCCATTCCTGGCTTAAGATATCGACTGGGAAATTAGTAATTTAAAATTTTGATAGCCAGTAAAGTAAATATCCGGAAACGGATGTCTTTTTCGATAAGTAATTTCGATATCGTCGACTTGTTTTGAAAACATTTTATAATTTTATTAAAAAAAATATTTTCGCTTTATGCCGTCGAGAAAAAATATCGAGGCCGTATGGGCCCATTGCTAAATCTTCCGTGACCCACCAAAGCGTTGAATTTGGTTTCTGGATTGTACGGTGTAAAGTGTGCATTGTGTGCCCTGTTTTATAGGTAGTTACGCTACTGACTGTCATATGCATTTTTGCAAATAAACGCCTGCGGCGCGGCGCTTGAACTTTGATGATAATTTCTAGGTCGACTATTTCAATGTCTCAATTTCGATTTCAACTTCTGTAACCGGGGAAAAATTACACTTTCAACTCGGAAGTTGCATTAGGTATATAAATTTTGATTTATTATAAAATATTCCCATTTGCAAACAATGGCTTCGTGTACGCCGTCAAATGTCAATAAATTACACAAGTGAATTTATGCCCTATGACAGTTAAGTACCTGGAGCGCCTTCAAATTTATCACCCATTTCACCGAGAGAAGGGTGCTGACAATCCTTAACCTTCCGAAATACGCCTCTGGTTTTAGGCCGTCATAATGTAAGAAAGTACAATCTAAATAACTTATTTTTAAGTTGAAGAAATTACTCGTCCATTGATTGGTACTTTCGAGCATAACTTGACAAGTACTACCAAGCACCCCTCCATTGTTGGAGCAATTTTAACCGCAAATTAGCGTAAACATAATACATGTCTAGATAGCATTTTAAACTTTTTTTACACGCGATTTTGATTTAAACTATAATTTATTACTCATATTACGTAACAAAAATTATCCTTTGTGCTATAGTTTTACGTCGTTGGTTGTGGTAAAAAAAATTATTAATAAAAATTTGAAATACTCGAATCGAATGCCACTTGCTGACAAATACAGTTGAAGTTACTTTTTTGACATCAAAATACTATTCAGCTCATCTTTGTTTACCTTTGAGCGACCGAAGATGTTCATAAAAGTTTGCAAAAAGTTGAAATATCTCGTCAAGTAAAAATAAACACAAGTCTTTTTGTTATCAACAAAAGTTATTCCGGGGCGGGCGGCTGCATCATCGTCGGCCTCATTGGCACGCCATTGAAATGTAAAACATCAAATTACTTATTGAAAAGATAAAATAAAATTTGATAGCGAACTAATTCGTTTGGCACACAAAATGAAGACATTCGTTCGCTAATTGTTCCTGTTAGGATAAGTAAAAAATTTAATTAATACCCGCGCCGAGAAAATTAATTAAAAAGTGTGCAGAAGTAATTAAAAGCAAATATCGAAGCGATTATTGTATTATCTTTGAATATCAATCCGCACCTCCACCTTTGAATGTCGAAGATTGGGTGGGTCGATATGTCAAGTTGTACCGCGCAAAGTCGTTCTTCTGAGTTCCGACTGTTTGGAGAGTAACGATTTAATCCAGATGTTCGCCGTCATTCACCACCTTCGTTTCGCTTATGTCCCAATCAAACCCGGATCTATTAAACCGCTTGGTCAGCACTTTCCAAACTGCAAACTCTCGTGTAATTTTTTCCAAAATCTTTTCAAGTCGGATCATTTCGGCGATTCGTTCGACCAATAAAGCTCTTAGACGAAATTGATTCCACGTTTTCAAATCTGAACGTCTCGGTAACCTAATCAAACTCTTTCGTAAGTTCGGAAATTATAGGAAATGACATTTCGGCAATTTCAATAAATCAAATTAATTCTATGTTGCACAAAAAGTTAACTTGGTGCTAACTCGATTCGCTTTTATTGTGAAAAACAAAATTCATTTGTTAAATTTTCGTTTGTGACGGCTTTTGCAATTACCGCGACGTACCACCGAAATCGTTAAAAATAAACGAACCCCGGAGATACGTAAAAGAAATAAACGTTCGAATGAAATAGAAGCCGATTGCCATCTATAAAAATTTCGACGGAATTGCGCAACGGAATATTTTTAATTTGCGACCAAAGGCTTAGCTAATTATTTTAATTTTGATATTTGCAATTAACTTACGTATGCAAATTTCCTAAGGTTAGAGGGGAAAGGATGCATAATTGTTATGTACCCTACTTCCACTTCGTAAGTATTACACACATCAGGACATGAACGTTTATACCATAATTTCACTGCAGTATATTTTGCTAACGAAAGTTATCCCAAATTTCTAACAATAATAATTCAATTTATGTAGTCTCGAATTTTCCTCCTTCACATCAGAAAATCAACAACCATTGTCTTTACTTTTATGTTAACAACGATCGTTTACGTTTGCAAGTCCGTTCGTCCGTATACCACTCCCGTTTCATAATTCTCGAGAACACTTCCTGTTACTCATAATAAAATTCAAGACATTAATGTAAATTACATAATAAAAAATTAAATGTAATCTTGTAAAATTTTGAGAAATTAACAAATTTCAATCTAAAAGCTTGGTTTTAAACAGCCCTGGATTTTCAAATTTTAATAAACCATAAACGGGTAATTTTAATTTACTATAGAACAAGGTGGAAAATTATGCATAAAATAGAAATTTTCCTTATATCATACTATAATGTATTAGATTGCCATGGGATGGGATGTGCCATGGGATGTAACTGCTAAGTCGAGATACCCGGTTCTATTCCGGACGGAGTACAAATACAAATTTATCAATTTAATCATAAAATAGAAATTTTTCTTATATCATATTACAATGTGTTAGAGTGCCCTGAGTTGTGCGGCCTGAAGGCCGCACTGAACTGGCACTTCATCGTATCTTTCCATTCTTTTATTTTCTTAAAATGGAATAACTTTAACTGCTACACAAGTCGAGATTCCCAGTTCGTTCCGGACGGAGTACAAATAGAAATTTATCAATTTAATCATAAAATAGAAATTTTCCTTATATCATATTATAATGTATTAGTTTGGCCTGGGTTGTGCAGCCCGAAAGCCGCACTGAGCCGGCACTTCAGCGTATCTTTCCGTTCTTTTATGTTCTTAAAATGCAATTCGTGTAACTGCTAAGTCGAGATTCCCGGTTCTAGTCCGGACGGAGTACAAATAGAAATTTTCCTTATATCCTATTATAACGTCTTAGATTGCCCTAGATTGTGCGGCCCGAAGGCCGCATTGAACCAACGCTTCATCGCATATTTCCATTCTTTTAAGTTCGTAACTTAAAATGGAATAAGTGCAACTGTTAAGTCGAGATTCCCGATTCTATTCCGGACGGAGTACAAACTTTCTGACCATCTTCCATCGAAAGTCAATAGCAAACCACCGGGGTAATTTGTCAAAAGAACTTTAAAGGATACGACGAAGAAGAAGAACTTAAAATAAATCAATCGGAATATTTCTAAACATGTAAAAATATATTGAATTTAATTAACATTACTTTTACTGCCGGCGACGAGCGTCGTTACAGTAGTATTTTAACCCGGAAGCTAGGGCATTTTAGCTTCACTCATCACTGGTACAAAAGTAGTTTATATACTATAATATTTATAAACAATAAAATATACCATTTCTATTTTACACATAGAAAAACATCTTGGTAAAAATACTAAACTTGCAAAAAACATAGGAATTCCAAGCGGTATCAGTGCCCACGTTTTTTGTCAATTTAATGCTTTTAACATTACGTTATCAATTTATTATGTTAACGGTTTCTCGTCAATTATTGAGCACCTATTGAAATTATCTATAACACCTACAAATTTTATCGAATTGAAGCAAGAAACATACAACTAATATCTTTCCAATAATTCCAACAATGAGCAAAATTCAATTTTAATAATTTATTGATATTCAGTAGCGGCCATAAAATAATGAGAATAATTACCTTAGGAAATTAAAGGAATTGCCTGTGGTGCTATACTATTTTTTTTTTTTTTGATTTCGATAACTTAAAACACTGGGAGTTGTGACACCCCAAATTCAATACTTTTTGTCTTTCTTTCTCTTTAATTTTCGCATCCAAAGATAATTTTTTTACCAAAAACAGGAACGGTTTTAGCTTAGCCAAATTAACAAATACATAGTAAAGAGCAAACTCGAAGCCATAGAGAGAATAATCTCTCCACAAATTTAATCTTTGACGTATCAAATGATCAATTGGCTAAATTAGCTTCAGTTCTTGAGCGAATCGAATCTTGTATTATAGTTTCGATATGTCGATGATATTAGTCATAAATTCTACCCACCAATGAAGTTCTTGTAATAGGAACTTCAATTTTCTATAACATTTTCTTAAGTTTTGTTTCATCATTATTTTTACTAAGGCACTGATTTCGCGCAATGAGCTAAAACAAATTCTCCCACGGCGCGAAAACAAGCCAAAAACAAGCGTGCTTTAAGACAACCTCCTCGACCGGTTAACCTGGTACCGTGACCTAGTTTCCACCACGACCAGGGCAGAGGGTCCAAAGCGCCAGATACGGCTCTAATCGGAACTGTCGCAATGACTCCCCCCAAGTACAGTTAGCAGACGACGGATTCGCACCCAGCGGCGCGGTTACCCTTGTTCATAGAGATTAATTCTCCTGCGACCAAGAACCAAGACTATGGCCTCATCCCTCAAACGGCCCTCTGCCTCGACATGTTCAGATTTGACTTCAAGGCAACTCTTCTACCACGGGTGAGCCATCTATGTATAGGCCCAACCTTGCTCGCCACAACGCCGCATTATCACCGACCTTCTAGATTGGATTTCACGGAACCTCATCGACCTTTCAAACCCGTCGACAGTCATCTCCCACTTTTTGCAAATTAAAACTTAGACTTAGACCTAGGAAGGTGATGTCAGAAAAATATTCGCCTCTTGCGTTAAAGCTAGGACGGGACCAATTTTCAAACATTGTCTATTGTTATTATCAATGATTATGGTTATCTCATATCCGGCTGATATGATTGCACTAGAAAGTGCAATTCTACCTTTAAAAATCATCGCATTAATTTGCACACTCGACAAAATTACCACGATAATCAAGGGCATGGATTGACTCATACTGTAGATAATATATTTGTTATGAAAATGTGAAAGGTTTTCGTTTAACAAAAACACAAACCTTTAGTTACTGAAACCGGGATTCAATTGTATTCAAAAGAAAAACCGTCAACTTTACACCATGAACCGTAAGAGTAAAGTAGTAACTTATGTCCTCACTAAAGAGAACATAAAGATACTTTTTTAAATTGGCAATAATAATAAAAATTATGTAGGTATGTATGTTAAAAGTAATCAAATCAAACCAAGACCGGTCCTGTTTAATAGTAAGCGACGCCTCCCCTACCTTTGAATATACCAATAGAAATAAACGTCACCCCTCAAGTACTACCATGATGAGTGAACTATAGACCTTTACATTAGTTGCTAGCCATATCAAACCTCCTTAAATTTGATATGAATTAAAGGGGGGATTAAAAATAAATAAACAATCGATTAAGATATATCGGTAAATTTAAATTATTGTATTTATTGTAATGTCCACCTGTTGTGTCATTCTGCTATTTAGTTGTCAGTGCCCCGATACTATTTGTCCCGCTTTGTACATTTTGTATTTTTTATGGTTTCTTCAGCTTTCGATAGATTAAATAATGAACTGTCAACAGCAGTAGCCTGTTGCGAACTTTGAAACTCCGGATCCAAATCGCGTAAGTCGCAGCCGTCGGAGATTTTACACAGTATATTATATTTTCAAGAAGAGAAACCCGACACACGATAAAGACCAGGTTATGGACCCAGGCAAAAAGGATATTATAGAAAGTCAATTTATACATTGTAGTGTTTCAAAGTGATTTGCACCCACCCTATGCATTTTAATGAAATTTTTGTATTTCTTATTAAGTTGTAACTTTGTGGGATTGCTAGGTGGGAACCAATCACAGAAAATTGAAGGCTTTTTGCCAAAGAATGGTCGCCGGAGCGGTTTTTGGCTCTTGAGTTTTTGTAAAAATTGATTTTTTGAGATTGCGAATTTTTCTGAAAATATTGTGATTTATTTTGATATTGATTTGAAGAAGTATTTTTGGTCAGATTTAACCGTATTTGAGATCGTTTTTGGATTTTGTTTTTATTAATAAAGAAGTTAATTCTTTTATGCGCGAATATTATTTGAAATTAGTTTTGATTTGGATTTTCGAAAATTGGTTAATTAAATTTGGATATTGCAATAAAGTTTTTAAGAACGAACGTGTGGCGTGATAGATAAGCCGGTCGATTTAGATAAGTTAAAATCGCAAATTCGAACCTTGAAAAGAACAATTTAATTTTAAATTTGTTAAGTAGAATTTTAATTTTGCAAATAATAATTTTTGGTTTAGTAATAAATAATTTAAGAAGAGATTTCCTTCTCAGCGGTAATTGAGAACTATCACGAGAATCTACTCCTGAAAAGAGCTCATACTTTACTATAACGCTAGCCGAGGTAAATTTTGTATAGTAAAGGATTCTTGTTTTCATAAAGAGAATACCACTAGAACGTATTATGCATACTTTTCAATGCGATAGTAGCATTGGTGGAAGTAGTTAATGTTATTCTTTTGAAATTAGAGATAATCCTGTTCAGCATGTAGTGCCAAAGAAAAAGCATGTATTCTATAGCGACCAGCCCACTGTACTCCATTGTCGAGTTATCCAAATTGTCGCAAGCCTTGGTTTAAAAATTAAAATTTATAAAAAGTATCTCTGAAAATTTTTCAGATGCGTACAGGATGGGGTTTCTAAAAAGTAGATCGCAATGTTTAAAAATTTGAGACCCCTGCTCTATGATACATACAGATTTTAAAACTTTTTTTAAGTTTTAAAAATTAGTGGCCCGGTATAGCGCTAAACAATTAAAAATTTTAGTTTTATACGGTACTTATAGTTGTTATAATAGCTTATCAGCATAAACAAATTTTGTAATTAAATTTTTTTTTGTAATAAAAAATTAACTAATATTAATAAATACTTGAAATAATCGACCACCGTGTAGGTATATTAAAAATTAAGGAATGAAGTCTATTACAAATTAATAATATTTCGGTTATTACCGTAATATTTCGCTAATTCCCGCTTTTATATTAAAAATACAATTAAGTTTATGTTCTTCCTGTACAAATATGTACCTATCTACCTTCATGATTCTACTAATTTATATTAAATTTATTATTCAATTATTCTAAAACCAACTCCAATTAATTATTTTTATGATTTGAAACGTCAATTAAAGCTTCAACAGTTTGAACTGGAAAAACGAACATTATTGCCAATAAAAGCTTCTAAATCATAAATACTAAATAGTAAAATACCGGGAATGTTCTATTGATTTTTGTACAATTTCGAAGAGTGCGACATTTCATTTCGGTATTAAAAAATTATTTTAAATAAAAATTATACCAATTATATCCGACCTTACGCGATCGGCGCGACAGAGAGGAAACAAAAAAGTGCACTATGGGGCAATAGGATAAATCAAATTAGAGTAACTGGTTTTAGTCAACTATATCCCAAAATCTTACCCACACTAGGAAAAAAATGTGACAAACGGTTTTTCATAAAATGCCAACAGATTGTATAATATATAAATTTTTAATTTACACGTATAAAATTTGTTTGACATTTTAATAAAGGTAGGCACAAGTGCACAAAACGAGAACGAATATGAAAGCAATTTTTTGTAAAACCTCAATTTTTCAGGAATTCGCTTTTCATGTTTCGTACTAACGTTTATATACGAGACATATTTGAACCTTGAAATGCAAATAAAAAATTTAATTTTAAATCGATATTCAATATACAGGATAACTACGAATTCCTTAATATATTTTGCGTTGGTTATTTACAGCCACTAGAATAAATAAGTTAGCGATTTCAATTAATTGATTTGTAAACACATTTAGAGAAGAATTCAATAATTTCTCATTACAATTTTTTTTAATTTTTATTTTGCGTAAGTTTATGTTTTAAATTTTATTCAACTATCAAAGCAGTGGCGTAGCTATTTCCGTGTGTGACATAGGAATAATAAAGTGTTGTTAGTGCCGCCACTGATTAAATATAAATACAGTAAAATCTCGATATAACGGACTTCGGATATAACGGAAGTCCGAAGACAATAAATAGAATTTTGTTTATGTTTTGTATTTTTATTTATATCTAAATACAGTATTTAAAAAAAAGGGGTTTTGATTTATTTTAAACCTATTTTTATATAACGGACTTTCGGCTTTAACGAACACCCCCACCTCCAATTAGTCCGTTATATCGAGGTTTTACTGTATTAAGATAATACATATTATTATAATGTATAATTTTGTGAATATATTCAATTAATATTAAATTTTTTATTTGAAAATGATTTAATTTTGTCAAAAATGTTCAAGGTTACTATGAGTATCAATAATCGTTGTTTAAGTAGGCGTACTTTACAATTAACAATTACGGCACCATTAATGTACCGACTTAATTAAAAATACATCACAATTGGTGCCAACTTTATATAACAATATGCAGTGGCGGAGTCACGGTATGTAATTACTTCTGCACGCCTAACCAAGTACCAAGTTAAGCGTTATTAAACTATTTTAACGTAAAATAAAATTACTAAAGTATTGAAATTGTAATTCGATGCTAAAAGTTGTTCAATTTAAGCCGTAGATGTTTTTTGATATATTGTAACTAAATCTTCGTTGGTTCTTTAAAACGCACCGTAAACCGCATCTTAACACTGCTTCTAGTTATCTTATCCTTCTTATTTCTTATGGTTTATGTCAAAGCTTGATCTAAAGGCGGATGGTAGGCCAAGAAGGCGAAGGGGGGTGCAGCCATGCCAAAACTATTTTAAACAATAGTTAAGTAAAGGGTATGGAATACCCCCAGTATATTTTTCAAGATGAGCAGATTAAAACTGAAATTCTTAAATTGACACATAATGACAAAAATTTTATTTTGTTTTTGACAAAGTAGTCCATTTTTACAAAATACTTTAAGTGGTAATATTAATTGTGACCTGAATAAAATTAATTATGTATTTTCAAGGATTGAATTTAATAAATATTATTATTAAATTAATCAACATTTTTTTTCCAAGCAAGTGTCAAGTGTTACTTTTTCGTCCTAGCATGATAAATATATTTTTACGCCCTAGGGCGATAAAATACATTTTAAAATAACCATAACTCATTAACCATTTGATGTTTTATAAACTTAAGAAGAAGGCGGAATTCAGAATGAAAGCAAATGAGGTTGGTTCGGAAGGAATTAGAAAGTGTGGGAGACCGATAAAGAAGAAAAATCCGTTACTATTATGAATCGCATAGCATTTAAATAAAAATTGCGGATTCGATCTAAGGGATGCTGACTATTTTGATGCGTACATATTATGGAAGAGATGGTAAAAGTTATTAACAGGGTGTCGCAGACTAATTCATTTAAATAGTTTTTGCACAATTTTATGTAAGTTATGGATTTTAATTATTTTCAATTTCATCTAACATGTAAAAATCAATTTTAATATAAATATTATGGAAGAGTGCTGATGTACCGGATGACCGGCTGATATAGATTTAAAGATGCAAAGTACCAACTGTAAAAATAGAATAGTAAAAAACTAGACATAATAAAAAAATTCCACCAGACAAATCAAGTCGGTTTTATAATATCGACACAAACTTATCGTTTAATTTTTTGTGGACCCCTTCAAGGTCTTCAATTTGCAAAACAACCAGAATTTAAGAAGTTTTACCTTGTGCACAGAAGCAAAATTTTGGGAATTTCAAGTTCGAGCGTGTCACGCATGCTTTACAATACTTTTCAAGTTCAAACGTGTTTACGATTAACTACAGAAGGGCAAGAAACCAATAGCTCGTCCTGCTTTCTCGGGCAGAAAATTAGATAAATTAAATAAACACTAGTTTTGGTAATTAACCATTGGACTGAGGTTGGCAATTAAAAAAAGGACGAAAAAGCAGTTTTCCAGAGGTCGGTAACACCTTGCAGTTTCATTATGACGAGTCCACCCAGTGGCGTAGCTACCGAAGGGCTAGACGGTGCCCAAGCTCAGGGGGGTCTGGGAAAATTCTTCCACCTTCGGAATGTAAATAAAATAGGACTTGAATCATGACAACTCATTTGTAAGAACACAGAAGAATCCCAAGAAGTTTCGACTTCTATTCGAAATTTGTGAGGAATTCTCCTGTTTTGACTTGATAAAACCTAAACAGTTCAGTTAAGGCCCAAGCTTTTTTTTGCACCGGGACCTTTGATTACCTAGCTACATCGCTGAGTCCACCCCTGGACATTAGTGCCAATATTAAATTAATTTAATAAACTCAGGGTTTCCCGAAATTATTAAACTATAACCACGCTTAACTTCGGCGATCTAAAACGTAAACTGTGAAAAAAGTTGTTTTAAAAGCAAAAACTCGTTGTTTTCAATGTAGTAGACCGTTACAGATTTACTTATCACATTATAAATGTACATCAACAATTTAATTAATTCATTAATTAGTCTGGATAAAAATTACTTGGTAAGTGTTACAACTGAGAAAGAAATAGAATAAACAATCTTTTAATTACAATAAAATATAATTGAAAAAAAGAAAATATTCTTTGATTTTAAAATAAAGTACCTACAATAGAATTAAATAAAAACTTGTACTTTGAACAAATTAAAATGTTAGCACAAATTACTGAGAAAAGTTGTTGTAAAAACTTCTCAATTAACCTTGAAAAGCCTTAATTGGTAATGAGATAAACGCTATTTTTCTTTATAAACAAATTCTTAAAAAAAAATTTGTTTTCCTACAAAAATTCAACATAATTAAAGGTATTACGAATGCAAGAATCTTTTGCTTTGATTATGTGGAAATTGGCCTAATAAATAATAAAAGAGATTAATTCGAAATTGAGGTATTCGAGTTGGAAAGTCTTTAAAAGTTGTTAATAAATTTATTTTATGGACAGACGTAGAGAAAGAGACGAATAAATAATAGATGTTGGTGCTAGACAGTCTACTTTATTTTTGGCCAAAATTAGTTCAATAAACCGGGAAGCAAACAATAATACTGGAAAATTAAATTGAATCAATGCGGTTCCCCCCAAAATTGATAAAAAACGGAGCAGCCCATTTTATAATTTTTATCTGCCCCCCCCCCCGGAGCAATTGAGCGGTTAATTCATAAAAATAACTTGGTTTACTGGATTTGATAAACTTCAATTTAAACAGTCAAGATATCATCTAGGTTGATCTAGTTTAGTCCACTTCCATGCTTCCAAAGGAATTAGAGCTTTGAAAAGGGACCATATCTGTAGATTAGGGCGATTTGATTCATTTCAACTCAAAGAAAAATTTCTTCCAACTCGATTCAAATTACGAAATCGTTTGATTTATCCATGTAAATGCGCCTTTTAACACCGGAACTAAGAGTTTAACGTCACTTTAAAGTCAAAGACAAAATCTGGCGTCTGTTCACATTAATTTTGTGATTAAAATAAAATTAGTTCTAGTTGACGAGCAACCTTGAATTAAGTGGATTAACTAAATCAAGTAATGAAAAAGCAGTCGATTTTTAATTATTGCGACCAGAATTAATAAAATAAAAAATAAATTAGTAATTAGTGGACATAATTGCTTAATTATCGTTCTAACTGAAAATTTTTCAAACTTAACTCTTTTGAAAAATTTCGATAAGTTTTAATAAAGCCGTGTGATTTTTGGTACCCGACCCCAAATAAAAATAGGAAGTTCTTCGAGGTTTTTAATTATTGAAAGAAATATGAAAATTCTCATTAAGATATATTATTACGAAAGTTTGATAAACTAATTTCATACATTTTTAATAAGACATAATCGAAAACACGCCCACTTGAATTAATATTATTTAATGTTAAATAATCAATTTTATATACCAAAGTTGAAAACATTACTACTTTTTTCTCGTATTATATGTACCCACTTTATTATCCATTCCCTTTTATGTATTACTTACTACACCATTAAAAAACGATGTTATCTTGCTTGGAAACTTGCTTTGCAGAATAATGAGTTATTTTATATTTCATTTTATTTTAAGAAAATATAACTTTAAGTAATACAAGAAATTTCAATTAATATTTAAAAGGATAAGCCGAGAATTTATAAGCTCAATCAAAAGTTAGAATTTCCAATTATTCCTGCTCTTTCCATCGATAAAAAATTATTTTGAGATTCAAACCCAGAATTTCCTTTCCACGACTCAATCAGAGGCCCTTCAACAATTATAATTATTTTAGTAAGTTATTTTAGTTTTTCTTTATATTTTCTACTCCATCCGTCGTTTTTCACCTACAATATTTAGTCCACCGAGATTAGCAAGACATAATACGATTAGTTTTCCTTATCCCTATTAATCGATCGTCCGTCCTATTTATTCAGTTAAAACGCTTACTCCAATTTTGCTAAGTAAAATTTACTAAAATTGATTTGTTTATCGTTACTTTCTTTCTCAAAATAATTACCGATGAGAAAATTCAAAATAAAAATGCAAGAATACGGTACCCAAAAATGTATTCAAAATAAATTCGGAAGAGTGTGGGTAGACGCCGAAGGTTGCAAGATAATTTAGTTAATTATATGCTCGTATATTACTCACAATCGGTCGAGAATCATTAGATCTGTTTCGAAAGAAACCTGAAATTATAATCAGGCCCATCCTCATTAAGCTGCGTTTAAATTTTTGGATAAATTTATGTCTTTAATTTGTTCATAAACAGTTGAGTTTGAAGGATTTTTACGCCGAGGCGCACATCTCCACAACAATAAATGATGACCCAAAGATTTTTACACGGCTCATCATTATAATCCATCGGGGGGATCTAAAAATTTCGAAAAAACAAAAACTTTAATGCCCAGAGGCCCAATTGGGTGAGAATCTCCAGATATGCAGAAGTTAAGGGCGAATGACACGAAACAATCTACAGAGATCAAACTGCGCATTTCCCTGTTCAATAAATGGGGACGTGTCATATGCCGCTTAGGATAGATATTCTAGAAAGACCCCCGTACGTATGCACTATTCAAAATGCCAAATAAACAGTATAGTTGTATTATGCAATCAGTACAGATAAAGGAATTATCATTCGTATTAATTCATCCACAGAAGCATCGCTTCAACTCAGCACATCAGGAATAACGTAGATTAGTTATGGTCAGATTGACTTTTGAAGTTACGTGAGCTAATTTTCAAACGTATGCTCCAAATCTCACTTTATATTCATATTACTGCAGAAAGCATTTAAAACGAAATTACGCCCTTCCTTTATAAAAACTATTTCAACTGGCTTTTTCTGATTATTTTTACCTAATTACTGTCTGGAGCACACGTATAATTTCATAGTATGTCGTTATGGCAAATGTTATCAAAATTGACCACGAAATTCTCAAAATAATAGTTTCATAGTTATTGGTCAAAAGGAAAAAAGTTACCTGAAATAGTTTAAAAAAGAGAAGGACTACGTCTTCTCAGCATTTCAGGACCCAAAAATTGCAAACGACTAAGATTATAATAAAAAAGAAATTTCGATAATTTATTAACTTGTCCAAAGCCAATATGACTGATTGACGAATATCACTGATCTGCAACTTTATATACCAATACAGAAGAAGCCCGTAACATTTTCAAGTTTGGACCCCAAATTTAGATCTGCTATTGGGCATCACATTTTGCCCTCCATTTTCTAGTGCCGCCAAGCTTTAGTTGAAAATCAATATGCCATATTTTTAGAAATATCCTTGATCTTTCAAATATCACAAAATTGGTAAAAAGTGCAGAGTACGTAAATTTGCAGTTATCCCGCACCAAACCATCCAAGACGATGGATTTTGCTTCTCATAACTTCAAATTTGAAATTCAGAACGAGCTGGCATGGCTTTCAAAGATTTAAGTGAAAGAAAGTAACTACTGAAGTTAGTTGCATTTCAATTCGACCACTCTATAAGTATATTGAGTTTTCCGTAATCTTGCAATTTGTAATTAAATTTAGCACCCAAACCATTAACTAAATAAACTGGATAACTAAAGTGTTATTCAATATAATTGTACAGTGGCTTTGAAATTTATCTTCCAACAAATATGAAACTTAAATATTTAAAGAGCCCTAAATTACCGCTAAAATTTGATGTTATAAATTTAATATTATGTAAATAATGCTTATTTAGTTGACAATCCAATTAAAAGAAAGTAAAACTTTTATTTGAATTGTTGCATGTTTTAGTTTTCCATCCAATTTTTTTCAAAAACTGACATATTGGCTTGTGAAATTGGATTCAATAGTAGCGCCAAAGCTTAATTTTAATTATTCGATAACAATTGAGTGCAATATTTAACGAAATCAATTGCAGGACGTATACGGACGTCTCAGAGGTATGGAATACCCCCCAAATTCCATTATAATGTATTTAATAAATTGATTATTTTAAAAAAACACTAATAAATTGTGTTTAAAAGAAATTTTCTATTATGGGAGATAACCATCCACTTTACATCATGAACTGAAAGAGTAAAGTAGTAACTGATGCCGTCAAAAACGTATAAAAACATATTATTCCGCGTTGACAATAATAATTATACTCTTCTAAGAGCGTGAAATAGCTTACTGCTTCAGAAAAATTGATCAAATTAAATAAATAATAATAAATACGTTTGTATAGATATCTGTTATGACCAAACAACAAAGATCTGGACTTCTCATCAGAAAGGCAAAAGAATGAAGAATAATAAATAAATCCATAAACGATGGAGAATGATGTGCTTTCCTCGTGCTAGCTGGCACTGAAATTCTACGTGTAAAAATTTTTGTTCTCAACTGCATACTTCTCTCAGCTCCAGGGAACTTTTAACGGATGGCCACAAGTGCGAATGCGTAAAATGTTTGGCACCGCAATACAAAAACCCTCCCGCCAAGTACGGTGTCCTGATTAACCTGATTAACCATCCAGGAGCCATGGCTACCACCAAATAGGTAGTATATCGACAAAGATACTAGATGCAGATCCTTATCTGCACCCTCCCTCCATCAACACTTTAAACCACATTCATATCTAGACTGTATGGCTACTGGAGTACGCAATCCCCTAAGATTACCCAAAGTTGTGTTTCCTCCAATATCAGATGGATGAAATGGGGCAGCTACCGTATGCTCCACTTTTACCAAGATGTCTAGCAAACAAAGATTACAATTGCAGACCTTCTATCTTTAATTTCATTTCTAATTGAATTTCGTTAATTATAGTCGAATTTTACTTAGAAACAGAAATCCATCGACTTTCTAGATCCGTGTCTTTGGAATATCTGTCTCATATACGTAGGAAAGTTATTTTTAAATGGAAGTAATCTGCAAGTTTTACTTAAAAACAGAGTTTCGTGCCCTTTAATAGTTCCTTGACCTATTTACTTCAACTTTTATTATTTTCCTATACCTACCGCTTAGAGTGAAAGTTTTTACTAGAAATTATAAAAACTCCAATCTGAGCCAAAACTAGCTCAACAGTTTTTTTTTTATAGATATTAGCAAAATCGTAAATCGAAACATACGGTTATATAACAGCGTGTCGCAAGCTATATCATTCATTTAAATAGTTTTTGAACAATTTTATGTAAGTTATGAATTAAATTATTCTTCAATTTCATGTAGCATGTAAAAATTAATTTTATAAAAAATTAGCAAAATTCTTGTCGAATTTTAAAGATAACATCACAACGCATTAAACAGATGACCTATTTATTGTCGTGTTACAAAGCCCTGTAGTATTTGTAAAAATTTTGAGTTTTTAAAATTTGAATTTTGGGGGTGAAAGTTTTAAAAAGTTAAAGGTTGACGGGAGTTAGATAAGAGTGGGGGCTTTTCGGCCTAATATGATCGCCAGAATGGTCGATTGAATTTTTGGCTCCGTAAATTTTAAGAGTTTTTGTGCGAATGATTTTGAAATTGATTTTTTTTTAGTATCAATTTGAATTGATAGAGAATATTTTGATCAATTTGACTGATTAAAGTGATTTTATTTGGAAGAGCGATTTTTTTATGAAGTTGTTAAAATTTGATTTTGGCGAAAATTAAAAAAAACTATAATTGGATATTTAATAAATTACATTTGGATAATAAAATTAAAATTAGAAAGTCAACGTGTGGCGTTGCTGATATCACGTCTAGTTGATAAAATTTGAAATCGTAAGTTAAAACCCCGAGCAAAGCATTAAATTTTTAAATTTTAAAATATTACGATTGCAAGTTTGTAAAATCAAACTTGATTTTCTTTTTACCAAAAAGACGAGCAAGTTAAATAAAAGTAGACCAAATCTTCGAATAAGCCCAATTGCTCCCGCAACCCATCCGAGCTATCCAGGGTTAGGAAAGTATTTTGGTGTTTGCGGAACTCCGCCAGCCGGGGTTTAATCAATTTAATAGTTTATTACATGTTTCTTTCAGGCATCAAGTTCATCAAACACTGCAGTGCCCGAATTCACACAATGACGCCGTAATTCTCTCTCCGCTCGCTACGCCCGCTACTTCCTAGAAACCAAGTTCATCAAACACTTCGGCACCTGCAGCACTGGACCCGCAAACGTACCATCGCAACACGCCCTGCTCGACAAGTCGCCACGCTCACCAACCAAACCAAGAACTAACCAGAAGTCACCGTTTCCGCAAAAACCGAGCTCATCCAACGCATCGAGATCCCGAAACCACGGACCAAGAAAAAAGTCCCACGAACAAAGTCCCTCACTCGCATTCACGAACTCACGAATTACGAAAGAAGATCCTCTCATACCAAACCCCAGCCCGTTCAAACCCAGCGGTTAAAATGAGGAACTCAACCTCACAAAACTCCAACGCCCGCCGCACACACCCGATGAAGAAGATATACGGATTTCACCGTGGAACTCCATTTCGCCAAGAAGTTCATCTTTCGTCGTTCGATTTTTCACATAAGATTTATAAGATTGGTCCTTCTGTTTACAGTGCGTGCACCATGTAAATAGCGGGGCTGCCCACAGTTAAATTCTAGCATTGGTACTGTTAACATCATGTTATAAATTTATTTAAAATAGAAATTCGTTAATTATAGCCGAATTTAATTTAAAAACAATGATCTGCGTTTTTGTAGATCTGTAATTTTCGAGTTCTGGGTACCCCAGAGTTTTTTAAATTCTTGTTGTACTCAGAGATCTGGGTTCATTGTTTTAACGATTGATTTTGATCCTTAAAATTAAATTGGTTTATTTGTTAATTCATCAGAAAACTTTTAAATTGGTTGGGTCAGTTACAGTACTACTCCGCAAACTGGGAACTTATGCGTGCAGCTGTAGTAGGTATAGATAAACTCAATGGGCGAGGCTAACCATGATAACAACCAATACAGTACACGTATTACATTTTTACGATTTTTTGATCTTTTTACCAAAATTTGCAATTTTTGTATTTTGTGATTTATGCCCGCAACTACTATAATTTCATTAAAATTTTTTTAAATTTAGGGTTTCAACATTTAAACTGTTTACAGCAGATTGGGGAATTTTGAACGGACGATTGCAGCATTCTATAATATTTCAACCAGAGATATTATCAAGACACCGAGTAGATTAATTGGACAGGGTTAGCACACTAAATGGTACCCGAGGTTTTTACAGACAATAAAAAATTTTGCAAACGTACATACATTTTTCCTTAAAGTTTCGAAATAGTAATTGAATTTGAAATATCGAAATAACGATAGTTGGATTGTAGCATCCGTACTGTTAACATCACGTTATAAATTTATTTAAAATAGGAATTAAAACAGGATCCACCCTAAAATCTAGTCAGGGGTAATTTTCGAGTGCAAATTATGCCCGAAAATTACTTTAATAGAATAAAAACACGCTGTGGGCGGAGCTAATCTTATGGAAACCGCCAATGGAATGTAGAGTATTTTGACCCATTTTTTTGGGGTATTTTTGAATAATTTTTTAAAATCGTAATTAGATAAAATAGTCTGGTTTGTTAAAATGTAAAAAGTAATTTTCACGACAGTAAAAAAAAAGTTAACAGCTGATATTTTCGAAGGTACTTAAATGATGTATCGCTTTAAAAAAATAATGTTCCCGAATAGAAATCACATTTTACGAATATACATTTACCAATTTAGGGGTAGGTAATTTGAATGATGGACAATTTATGTTTAGAAAATGTGATGGATGGGTAAGGATCGTATATCGAAAATGTTTTTCTTGTGGATGACACCAAATGTATTAATACTAATAAAATGTGTTGGTATTTAAAAATATCTCGCCTTTTTGTGAATACCCTGTAAATAAAAGCAACTATTAATAGCTTCTCAATTTCATCTTACATTAGAAGTGTAAAGGAATTCGAGTTTGTTTTTTTGTAACGAAGTTTATTTAAACCTGTAGGAAGAGGCTCACTTGGAGTACGAATATTGAAAGTGCAAAGTAATTTTTGGAAATTCCGCAAAAAGAATAATTTCGGTAAACTCATGTTTTCGTGGAGTCGTTTGAAGATTAATTATACTGTTTAATTTAATTATAGTGCAGTCGCTTATAACAATAATTTGAGTCTATTACGTAATAAAATTGACGCAGTAAGATATTCTAATTTTTATTTAATGTTGCGTTTAGAGAAAAATTTGGTGCACGTGCCGCGTCCGGTTGGAAGTGTAGCTTCCATTCGGCAAGAAAAGAAATACTATGTACATTATATTGCTTTGGGGTGGGCAAAGGCAAAGAAAGATGTGGATGTCATTCTCGGAATGTTAATCCAAATATCACTCACCTATCCACATGGTAAGGTCGACGAGCTTCCATTGTTCTTGGTCGATTTAAATTATCCCATGGCCAAAAATATTTGTGCAGTCAGTCACTAGCCCTGCAAGAGACAAAATCCATTTTAAAGAAAGGGGTGTCGATTAATGTGGAAGGTGGGAAAAAAGGCAATCAGGAGTGTAATTTTCCATTAACGGAGTAATAAAGTAATAATAACCGGGAGGTGCGCAAATGTCAACAAAACGGAAAACAAGTTATAAAACAAAACATTTTGATTTGAATGTTGCAAAATAGTAGAGTTTCGGTGGACGGCTAGATAATGCTGATTTTGAAATAGTTGACGCTAATGAGATAGATAAACTTGTTACGATAAATTAATATTTGAACAGTTTCGGGTGAATAACAATTAAATGCGATCGACTAACCTGTTAGTAATGTCAACAAGAAGCAATTTATGATAAAACAATAAAACAATGTAACCCAATTAAACATCGGTTAATAAAAGTAAGTAACTAAAAAAGGAGTCCGAAAAACCTCACTTTTTCACTCAAATTACCGCACGTATTAATAGCATCACACACGATAATATCATGGCACTCCGTTTAGTGATAACGACAAAATTAAAAAACAATTTCGATTTTAATTTAATTAAATTGCGTCATCAAAATAGAATTATTTTGGCATTTAAGTAAATGATTGAAATTTTTTGAGAATGCACGTACGCGATAGAACACGATAGGGTTTACGAACAGAATGAAGTGGGGGCGGTGCGATTAGAAAAGGAATATCGGTGCCGTGCGCTTGAGCCGACACGAGGACACCAAGATGCGCAAAAACAAAAAGTCACTTCTTATCAAATCTCAAATTTACTCAAACTCTTTTCGTCATTATCATACTGCCGATTTATGGACATACTTTTTCTGCACTTTTCTTTTACCAAAAAGCAGTGGCTTACCATTACATTCAAACTTCCAACTTATTATCGTGCAGTATCTACCGAGGCGAAAGCTTAAATTAATATCTACCGCAACAAATTAATTATCGTTATGTTAGGTAACGTTTTCTCTTATTAGTTATGCTTAGATTCATTTTTTAATAATATCAACTTTTCACGAAACCAACCATACTCGGTTTGCAAAGTGAACGACCAGTCAGTGTTGACAATCAACAAGTTACAAGTTACGATTTTTTAAATTGAAAAAATAACATTCTTTTATTTTGTCATCGAAGCCTATATTTTTTAGTGCATTTGAATCACTTTTTTACTTCAACTTTCTGATTCGCTGCAAAAAACAATGATTTGTTACATAAGGGGTTAACCTACTGCGAACAAAAATTAATTTTGAAAATTAATTAATAACAGAAAAATAGAAATAAATAACTTAGGAGGTAATAGAGGACTTTTTTGTAAGAAAAATATTTAACAAAATTTTTTTTCTAAATTCAAACCCCCGAGAGTTAGACCTCTCCAAAGCATTTCTTTAATTTTCCATCTTCACATGGCCATAGCCCCGAAGATATTAATTTTTCAGTAAAAATGCAGTAGTACTTTTTTAAAGAGCATGAAATAATCTACAGACTACATTTAAAACTTTTATTGTCTCAAAGCAAAGGCTTTCGAGTTATAAATTAAAATAAGTAAAAAAATGTTGAAAAATTCAAATTTTTTTTTGAGTGTTTTCAAAACCCTGTATCTTTTAAACAAACCATTTTACATAAAATCTGATGCCAATTCCGGATAGAAAATTTAACGGACTACAACTGTTGTCTAGTAAATTTTTTTGAAAAACCAATGCATTTTACAGAAAATCAGGAAATATATAAAGGGAGCTACAAATTATTTATTTTAATTAATCATTATTTTCTGATTTTCAGAGAAAGGAATTGGTTTTCCAAAAAATTTTACTACACAAAAGTTGTAGCCTGTTAAATTTTCTATCCGGAATGGGGCGTAACATTTTTGTAAAATTTTTGAAAATACCTAAAAAAAAGCTCGAACTTTTCTACATTTTTTTACTGACCTTAATTCATAACTCGGTTACTGTCACTTAACCTATCCTACGAATTGAACTTTTTCGTATTGATCATTGAAAAGAGGACAATTTTCTGAGTAAGTTGACATAAAATTTTTTTTGGATTGTGTATTAGTTGTCGAAATAACGGCATTTTAAAATTACGAAAAGCAGGGAGATGTAATATAATACACACCGATGCGTGACGGTAACTCGCACGTTGAGCCCCAGCTCTTGTTTCTGTTAACGGTACGTGTGCTTTGATATACTCTTAATATTGATTTTTATCTCATTTCTGACCTAAGTCAACAGATCGGTAAAGTCCACTACACACCAACGTAAATGAATTTCAAGTAAAAGTAAAATTATTCATTTTATTTCATTTCTTTACTGCGTCTGCCATTTATTACTATCACCGATGAAATAACAAGTGTTTGGAATTGAAATTCCTTGACACGGAAAACTTTAGCAGCGACGTCCTAAACTCGATTGACAATCGGGTTTCAAATCGCGCAACTGTATTTTCCCGTTTCAGAGACATCCTTTTTCAATCTCCCGTTCTGGTCATTACTGCACGATCCACGAGACGTCCGAAGCAGTTCACCACGACATAAACGCGTACACTTTTTGAAGTTCAAATAGTTGGTCGCCCACAAAATCCCCTTTTTGATATTTTTTGACACACATTTGGCAAACTTCGGTTCAACTTCTTCAAAGTTCAAAATTCAAAATTTTTCAATTCCCCCATATAAATTACTCACCACTCAGATCGACGCGGCCTAACCCGCGTCAACGTATATTTTGATCCAAGATCTCCAACGCCCGTTACTCCCTCACCGGATAAAGAAGATTAAAGCGCCTACGGCGCTAAATGCTTTGCATTGCCATTCCGCTACACTACGCTAGTTGCGGTCGACACCCGGACGAGTTCTATTGCTTCGAGTTCCACCCTTGGCGAGTTGATTCAAAATCGGTGGCACCCTTCGGCGCCCTCCTGACCTGTTTTATTTTTTTGTCTAACTCAACCACGGCCTATCATAAACCCATGTTATAACGTGTATCTAAAATACATGTAAAGTTTACATTTTTGAAATCGATTTTTTTTCGAAAACTTTTGCATTATCCTACAAAATTTTTGTTCTAGTATGCTTAGAAAAGTGTCCTTTTATCAATATTTAATAGAAAAAAGTTCAATTTTTAGAATAGGTTTCGTGACAGATCCCCCATAACTCGAAAGCCGTTGATTTTAGACAATAAAAGGTTTAAATCTAGTTTGTAGATTATTCCACGTACTAAACCATTCTTACTGAAAAATCAATATTTTTTTTGGGCTATGACCATGCGAAGGTGGAAATTTAAAAAATGCTTTAAAGAGGCTTAACTTCCGGGGGGGGGGGGATTAAATTAGAAAAAAAATTGAATTTCTTTTTGTAAAAAGTGCATATTTTCTAAACTATTTCTTAAAAAGAAAATTAACGGAAAATAATTGCAACAAAATTCTTCGTCACACCGCAACTGCTATTTCTTTGAATATGTTACAATGGTGTTCAGGTAAAAATTCCGCAAACACCAAAATACTTGCTTGCTCTGGGTAGCTCTGGTGTGCGGAGGCAATCGGGCTTCTTCAAGAAGTGGGTCCACTTTTATTTTATTTGCTCTTCTTCTCGGTGAAAGGAATAAAAGGTTCAATTTTGTAAACTTGTAATCAAAATCTTAAAATTAAAAAATTTTATGCTTTGTTCGAGGTTTGAACGTACGATTTCAAATTATCAACTCGAAGCGATAATCAGCACGTTGGTTCTTTTAAATTGTAATTTTATTATCCAAATGGAACTTATCAAATATCTAATTATATTTTTTTATTCTCGCCAAAATCCAACTTCAATAATAAAAAAAAATCACTTTAATCAAAAGTATCCAAAATAAACTCACAAAATCAAAAATTTCAGCTGCGGTCAAATTCGACCAAAACTATTCTCCAACAATTTAAATCAATATTCAAAAATAATCAATATTTCAAAATTATTTGCTCATTCGCACAAAAACTCTCAAAATCTATGGAGCCAAAACTTCATCGGTCACTCCGGCGACCATCTTTGTTAAAAAATCCCCTACTCTTCTAAAACTTCCGCCAACATTAGATTTATAAAATTTTCTCCAAAAATTAAAATTTAAAACTATAAAAACTCTACAAAATACTAGGGACGGTTAAAATCACCTTGTAACATGACAATGTTTTCCAATTTTCAAGTAAATTCCACTACAGACTAAAAAATTTCGTATACCGTTTTAAAATTATGGGTTCGAGTAAATTTTAAAATTTTGAAAAATCATAACTTACCGTTATTCCTGCTTCATACAATTGACTTTCCTCTCTCTGGAAACCTTCGCTATGAGATGATTGAGCCTTCAGTAGCTTAATTCAACCTTGTTCTTCAAGTGTACGAACCTCGCTGGTTAAAACTTATTTCTCATCTCGTTTTTGCACATTGAAACTACATTGGAGCCAGTAATTAATTTCAGATCATGCATCATGTGGAGGACCAGAGTACCTCTCAAACTACGCTCTAGCAAGTTGTCTTTGCTTAGCTCTTCGTAAACAAAAGTGACTGCTTTCAAAACACATTCAAAAATGGCTGGTTTGTGAATATATTCCAACAGTTTATTGGGAGCCTCGGTTTTCTGCTAGGTATGTACACCAGCTGCCTTGTCCAAGGAGCCAATTCTCATGATTAGGATTATCATCGGTAGATGATTAGTTTTGTAAGTTAGTACAGATAATTTTCTTCATTTCGTCTGTTCAATGTTAGTTTCTTCTGATTGCCAGTCCGTAGTCATCAGCTTTGCTGTAATTTTATCTTTTTCACCGAGTTCTTTGCACTTCTTTTTAATTTTACGCAATCGCGTACCCATTCTTTTCTGAACATGACCTATATATTTTTTCTCTGTGATCACGAAATATTCACCATGGGGTTGAGATTCTGCAATCTCTTTAAAAGTCTCCATCGCTAATATATTTTACATCATGTAATTTTTCAGATCTTAAGAACATCTCTCCAAAGCTCTCCATTTACCTATATTTTTTCAAATCTTCCGTTATAGTTCATCTTAAAATTTCGCAACTAAATCAAGCACTTTTCGCGATTAAAGGCCGATTAAAGCCATGATCCCCACGTAACGACGAAAATCTCCTTTTTCGCCTCGCTCTACAATCAGAAAAACTGAAAACTGTTGGTCTTGCTACATTTTCCGACATTAACCGTTTTTTTTCAGCGGCTGCCTTACAAAATAATACATTTCTGATAGTTTGTAAAACGTGAAAAATGTTTGGTATTTCTATAAAATTTTTCGAAAGGTCCATTATGCCACAAAAAGTTTTTAAACCGTAATGTCATAGCCAATACCGAGAAGCTTCATGGCCAAAACAATCTTCTTCTTTTATTAGATATGCGACCTGTTTTTACTAACAGCAACCTAGGCAATGCTCCGATTAATATTAGTGCTGTTAGCTGATTGTTTTACATCCAAGGTAGCTTGCTAGGTTTATCTCAGATGTACCAGTAACTCTGGTTTATGTTGTTGATGAAGGCAAATCATCAACCCAGAGGGACAGCCGACTTTACGTATCCTCCGAAGCACGGAGAAGATTATAAAAAATTTGAGACTCTCATCTCATTTGAACCTTAAACAATATCAACAGTTATTCAACTAATGACAGTCTCGAGCCAAAACAATGATTTGCAAAACTTGATCGACTAAATGTTGAATAAAAAATATCATAAAATTTATTAAACGGTATTCTAATTCTGCAATTTTTAGCACTTCCATTGCATCCTTGTTTAGTTTTTTTCGGTAAGCACTTGTGGAAGTGGGTTCCTCTTCAAATTTGTAAGGTTTTACTATCGTAAATCTTTTTTACTTCAAGAAAGCCGTCCAGCAATAAAAAATATTAAAATTTGCAAAATAAAAGTTTAGCACAAAACGACCTCCGTCTATTGAGGTAGAGAAAATATAAAACTAACTGAAAGCTGACCATTATAAGAACCTTCAATTATTGTACAATAAAGATTTAAAAATTTTTATGTTCAAAATTTTAAAAAGCAATAAAATGTAAGTAAATACATTGGTTTAACAGGTATAAATATTCCCGACAATTGAACAATTTATGGCCTACGTCCTAATCTACTTACAGCTCTAAAGTTAAAAAGTACTACGAATTTTTACATTAAGCAGAAATTTTCATTTTAGCTGTCTGATTTTTTGACTTATGCCCAATCTTTGGTTTTATTTTTATGCCGACCAGGATTGGAAAAATGTTACTTAAGGGTGTGCGACTTGAAGGATAGGACATTTTTATGTAAATTAATAATATACCTTGCAATTTAAATAAAAGCAGCTGCATTTCCAAAAATAATTTAATCCAATGATTTATTTTATTTAAATTTAAAAATATCATCATTATCATAATTACCAGCCTCTTTCTCTATCGAGAAAGGTTACAGCATTTAGACCCCACGGTTGCTTAAGCCGGATTGGGGAATGCCTGTAACCCTGTTTTTTAATAGTTGATTGTGGCAATCATCGACTCGGGGGAACCGCCGGCTTTACGAACCTCCGAAGCACGGAGACGATCATAAGAAAGTTTAGACACTTCACGGATTCGAACCGGGTACCTTAATGCCAGCAGTTATTCAGCTAATAAACTAGTCTAATCATCGAAAAATATATTATTTTGTTAATAAGGAGCAAAAGCAATGCCGATCCTAGACCTAGTGACGCCCAGAGCCTGAACCACAGTTTGGTCAAGCTCAGAAATAAAATTATAATAGTCACTTATTTTTCTCAAAATAAATATTAAGAATTAAAAAACATTTATATTAAAAATTAATAAATGTATAATATTTTTAAGCCGGTACATAACTTGATTACAGTTCTCATACTGGTCTAAACCAATCAGAATGCATGATTCGAATTCTAATATTATTATTAGATATGGTAATAGTGATATTTAATAAATTAATTTTTTAACTTGTGAAATATAAATAAATAATCTTTGAGTAAACAAGTTAATTAAACGTTTTAATAATAAAGTTTTTATTGAGCTTTCGGCGTTGGACACGTCTTCGTCAGAATAATTTAATATAATACAATGTTTACAAGTTTATATGGCTCATTAAAGGGGGGGGCGGTAATTAAATATTTAGTATATCAAATTTTTTATTTCCCTATTTCCTTATATTATATTGCTATGCCCCCAACTTTACAAATTTATGTATTTTCACCTTCTTGTGAAAATTTGCTGAGGTAACACAGATTATTTTATTTAGCTATGGGCTCTTCAAATTGTTTTTTAAATCGTAAATTAAAATGCTCAAATTTGTTACCTTTCATGTGGTATTTTACTTGTAACTTTCACGTGCGCGTTTCACATGTAGTATTGCAGCTGGTCTAACAAATTTTGCTGCGACGTATTTCAACAAATAACCAAATATTATCCCAAATTCTTCCACTTTTTAATTTTATTCACTTGCATTAATTAATTATGAAATAAAACAATTACCAATCCAAATTTAATCACTTTTAATAATTGGTAATCAAAATTAAACTTATCATTTCGGGAATGATGAACTTCCGTTCGTTCACTCGACGCGAAGGCATCAGCCCAAGTGTCCCAAGTATTCAAGCCCCTCTCTTTTCTAGTTTTATTTTCCCCACCTTATTTATACAGCAAATAATTCAACTAACATTTTATACACAATATGATAAATAAATAAATAATAAAACAAAATTAAACTTTAAAATAATTTACAAAATAAATGAATTAATGTTATTATGGTTTTAGAAACACGACAATATATTGTGGTGGTATTTGAGTTGTTTTTGAAACAATCAAATCCTTTACCATACTAAAAAAAATACCTCGACTAGCTCTTTTTGCGGTGGAGCAATTCGACCTCAGGAGTGAATTCCTGTGACGATATTCCAAAATAATTCTTCTTCCAAAATTAATTATCCAAATTTATAAATCGTAAATTTAATTTCAAATACAATTTAATGTAAAACTTTAAATGGGCTCGCTTGTTTTAAACTTATGCGCGTTCAAAACGCCTTGTTATCGCCAGCTGTACACTCGTACAAATGCAAATTTTACTTCGAATTTTAAACCAATTTTAAACTTTTAACTTCAATCGCTCTTTTCAAATACATCAAATCAATTAAATCCACTACCGCTCGGTATCCGCTCATAAAAATTATCCAAACTATCAAATGACAAAATTATCATCCAAAAAATTACGCAATAATGCAAACGCATAAAATCACTTTATTTAATCAATCAAAATCAAAATATTACTCACAATTTCAAATAACAAATTCTCATATCAAAAATCAAACTCAGCGGGCATACAAAAATTTCACCCGCTGTCCGCTATGGCTGGCACAAAAAGCCTCTCTTCTCTGTCTTTCTCCCCACTCTGCACTTTTTCAATTCAAACGTTTAAAACTGAAGTTAACAAATTTTTACTATTTTCACAGGGTGGGTCGAAATATTTTGTTTCACGACAATATATCTCCTATTCTACAATAAGATCGATTCAGTCCCGGATTATAATATAAACAAAAAAAAATCAAATGTTTAGAGTCCGTCTTTTTAGGGGAGGGGGGGACGAAAAAATCCAACCTATTAAATTTTATAATGAATAATGAAATTGAAAGAAAATGATGGAAAATTGCATGCTTATAAGAGTAAATTTACACTGTAAAACTATAGGTGTAATTTTATAAAAATATATTTACCCTAAAAAAGGTGTAATTTCATGTTATATCATCCACCGAAAGAAACAAAAGATAAAATTTCCAGATAATAGTCATATTAAATTTCTACGTGTTTGGTTTTACTAATATTGATTCTTGTTTTTTTACTTTCATTTTTGATTTTGATTTGTTAAATTTTCAAATTTTAAATTTAAGATATTTTTGCCATAAAATGTTAAAATTTTAACAATAATAATTTAAATTACTTTTATTGCCGGCGACGCAATGAGCAGCAACAAAGTAAAACAATTGTTTTTGTAAAAAAAGAAATTTAAAATTAGCCAATTTAGAATTGAGTGAAATGTAGTCTGGTTTTTTGACGTTTAGAAAATAGTAGTATATTGTTTTAATAGAAGCAAATGTTGAATTTTTCGTGACAAAAATTTACTAATTCGAAGAAATTTTTACTTGAATTTGAAGTGCAAAATCTTAAAATATAAAATAAGTTTAATATCAATTGTACGTTAGCCTACAGATTAGTTCATATTTTTTGGGCAAAATCTTAACAAAAGAAGGCATCTCCACTATGATGCCAGCGCTGCTGAAAAACGACTTGACCAGCTCTTTCTCTATTTATTAAAACTATAAACGTAAAATTACTTTCCAAAAAAATTTTAAAATATCTAAACATTATTATTATTTAATCTGTTTTCAGCAAAATTTCCTGCTAGAAATCGCTAAAATGCTGGGATAATTAAAAAGCAAGAAAAATCCTTTCATGTCAACTATTCTCGCATTTAGAATTACAAAGTTTTCAAGATTGTACTGGCTGTATTCAGATTGTGCCAGCATATTAAACGAACAGTAAAAATAACAAAAGTAATGCAGAAATATGTTTTCGTTGCAAATACTTGACTAATGAAACGAACAATAATAATTCTCATTTCAGAAGAGTTTCCTAAATAATTGTGAGCAGCATTGGGGTTTGCTGCTGTGATGCAGTTTTCAGGTAAGGTCAAAAAATCGAATTGTTATTTTTAGTTATTCATTGAATATAAAAAAAATTCAGTTCGAGTAGCTTGGCTATAAATTGTGGATCAGTCACTGACGGCGGCTTTCTATGCGCGGTAGATGTGACAATTGATGTAATGATGAAAAGATAAAAAAAAAATTTTAGAATTGTAACTTAACTTTTAATATACAAATTAAAATAATTTTCTATCTACAATTATAATTAAAAAGCACGTTGGAAATTGTCTGGATGCAATCACAAACCCAAGGCAGCTAGGATTAGGATTATTCAATTATTTACAATGTGTTTCGCCTGGAGCATTGGATAAACCCAACTATTCTGACGGTTTGTTATACCTTTCTTCGGTAACAAAACGTATTTAATAGTGCTAATCACTTGCTTAATCTTGATGAATTTCTTAATTAATCTTAAAAATCGGATCTTTTATTGTTTTTGGTATATTACATTTGTATTAACCAAGTACAATTTTAAATTTTATGGATTGTAAAATGAACTGGATAAAATTATTAATTCTATAATTTTATAAACAAGCATAAAACCTAATTTTCTCTCAACTTAGGTTAGATTTTCAGTAAACAGAACGCAGCAATCACCGCGCGGTGGCTTCACTCCCAGAAACAGGTGTACAAAAGTACACACAGGCGGCAAAAATAAATGGTATTTTTGACATTTTGCATTTTTCCGCAAGACAAAATGATTGAAATTTAAATTTTATCTATTTTTTTTACATTATTATTATAATAAAACTTGTAGACCGAAGAGGAATGGCTGCGCATAAATAAATCAATAATTCAATCATTTATCTAACTGATGATAATGTAGTGTGTTTTTTATTGGTAATGGCAAATTGAGAACAAGGTTTTAAGGTATACAGCACTTCATCAGTCACCTAGTTTTCACTCTTGTACATTAAGTGTGTATTATATCGAGGAGATAAGATTCCATTATTTTACTTTCTTTTTCTTTACGGTGGCATTTGTTGGTAGAATGTCGGTGGTAATATTGAAAAAAAGGTCAATTGGAAATGTAGGTCCCGAATATACCTACGTAATATATATTTGAAAAAATTTGAATTTGTTTACCATTCTCTGACATTTTGCTCGTGCTATTCGAATTATATCCTCTTTCTTTATTTCGTCATCTCTACAGGGTGTAAGTACCTTTAAAGAGATCCACCTAAATTTCTTGTGAACTACATCAAATATACAAAAAATGTACCAAATGTTTTTCTAGAAAGGAAGTGAGAGACTGCATTACTGCAAGACTCACTACCTCGCCCTCAGCGACCCCCTTAAAAAGTTAAGTGGCACCATAAATTAAAAATACTTTAAAATGCTATATTTTTACGTAAAAAAATTAAATCTGTTTTTCAAATGTACACCCTGTATTGAATTTTATTGAAATCTACATTTGCCGTTTCTTTCGAATTAAATCTAAACGCTCTGCTAATTTTAAACAAATCTACCAGATAATCTACAGATTTTGTGCTGTTTTTGAAATAATGTGTAGGTAGTTTTGTTTCTTCAGCACTCAAAACCGTTTTGAAACTGTCAGACCCAAGCGCAGATTAAAATAGCAGTATTAAAACGGTTTAGAATGCTGAAGAAACAACGCCAATATTTTTGTTATATTGCACTGCTAAAGATTTCGTACAATATGGAAAATTTTTTGAGCCAAAATTTGAAATTGCAAAACTACGTTTAGGCTCTCCAATAATTTCTGCAAACTCTCGAATTTTCTTCCTGTTTAGACACAATAAAATTATTTAAAAAAAAGTTTAGTAATTTTAATATTAATATTAACGATTAGGCTATAACATAAAGTTAATGATACGATAAAATATTTAACTTGGAAAAGGAGATAAAACTGGAGATAATGTTAGCATGTAGTTAAAAATTAATTAAACATTGGTAAAATGATGGTCAAGTAAACCATCAATTAGTCACTGAAGTGTTATCATTATCAGTGTCTATACTTTAATGTAATTTTATGATGGTTGAGTGAAATTATTTTTAATCTTCTGTGTTGTTTGTCTTAAAGAGCACAGATGCAGGTACCTTCCCATTCCAAAAATAAAACAAGCACTCTTCTAAAATAATTATTAAAAAATAAATTTAATAATTTACGTTACATATCAGCTAGCGCTAGTAGTCAAGACATCTCTTTCCCACTGTTTGTAATACTGGTGCGCAGGATTCTTTAAAAGTCAGCCAATAAGTGAGGCCGTGAGAGCAAAAGTGGTGTAACCCCAAATATAACCATTTGAGATATTCAAACTTTTAATTTATCCACTTTATCAAATATTTCTTGTAAGCTTATTATTTTGCTTTATATGCACCAACGTCGACTTCAATTGTTATAATAATAACATTTTACATTTAAATGCTGTATATTTTGTTAAAAATGAATAAATAAAGATCGACTATCTCCAATAGCTTTATTTGGGGTTACACCACTTTTGCTCTCACGGCCTCAAGTGTCTACTGTATGACACTAGTGTGGTGCGTGATTTATACTATTATATATTATGTAATTTCTTCTTCCTTTCAGGATTTAGGCTCTGTTGCCTGTTCCGACTTCATAAGTCTTGTCAACGCTTTCTCGGGTGGCCAATGCCTTCCATTCTATTTAGATGCGATTTCCCATTTTCTCTATGTACTAGAATTTTTTCATTGACCGAGAAGATTTGCAATTCAGCGCGAATGCCTTCGTTTCTTTAAATTTATATTATTTATTCTTTTTCTTTAAATAAAATACACCCTGCGGTGTATTTTGCCTATGTAGGCATGAACCTAGTACCGAAGCGAAATTTTCTCATTGGATGCATCAAGCTGAACTTTTACATTAAGAAACTTTTTGACCGTCTATCCCCTGATACATGGACTGGAAGACGACCGATAAAAGCCTTTGCATTGCTACTCCAAGGGCCCAGGATCTCTAGGCGAAAGCTAAGAAACCATAATGATTTGTTATTGATTTATATTTTTTATCTTTTAAGGTTTCAGTTTTTATCGCCAAACTGGCCATTTGACACGAAATTCCTAAGTAACTTTAAGCCAGGCTACCCACGCACGTCAAAGCTTGCCGATATGGAACTAAAGTCACCCTATCTGCTCTCTTTTCATCATCACTCTAGGCCAGCGGTTCCCAATTAGTTTTGGCCGCGGAACCCTTGGGCGATATAAAAAATTTGGCGGAACCCCAAGCCGATTTGTTTACTGCATACAAGGTTGTGTAAGCACACTACCGCTCCCCCCCTCCCCCGTGACCAAGTAAATACAAGTATAAAAATTATTTATTATACATAGAATTATAAATTATTACAATTATTATTAGCAAGAAGCTGTGGCGGAACTACCGGGGTGCGGTGGGTGCCATGCACGCGGGCCCCCGGTTGAAGGGGCCCCCGGTTCTGCTGTGACTACTCAATCTTTAAAAAAAATTTAATATAACACGGTTTTTTATTTTTGTTTGTTTTTATCTTGTCACAAAAACAGGGTCCCGGCTCCTAACTTCGCACACGGGCCTTTCAACTGCTTGTTACGCCACTGGCAAGAAGTATGACATTTTGTTTTCTTTTGACAAATTTTAATATTTGGTTTAATTTCTGAAAGCTGGATTTCGATATTTTGATACTTTGTTTTTGTTCCTGAATATAATGATAATCCAGTCTCACATTTGTATGTGCTCGTAAATGGTAGCAAAATAAAACGTGCAAAATTTGCACGTTTGGACAACTCCGGATATTTCTCGCGCAGTTTATTCCAAAATATACCAAGCGGAATCTGTTTAAATTTACTTTTCAATAAATTGGAAATCGCACCTAATTTTAATTGGATTTTCGAAATCTACAGCAGATAATTCGACTGGACGTTGGCATTTTATGAATGGTTTGCCATCGGATGGAATGGAGAAAGTTAAAAAACATATTTTAAGCAGCAAAATTTATTTTTACGCCATTTTGAAATGTTTTTTGGCGGAACCCTTGGATCTCTTTGCGGAACCCCAAGGGTTCCGCGGAACCCTATTTGGGAACCGCTGCTCTAGGCTGCTAGGAATATTTGGAGTGTAAGACAACATCTAATAATTTTGTCGACGGCTGCATGTGTGCATAGCTGTATAATTTAATTTCGGATACAAACAAGGGCGTCGACTACGTGGGTGCCTCGAGGCTCAAGCACCCACTAAACTTACTCAGAAGTTAACTAATTATTGATCACTAATGATTGATAAAAATACTATTGAAAATAGTATAATATGAAAATATATACTGTTAAAAATAGTATTTTTAAATGGGAGTAGCCGATAAGATTCATGTCGGGTAAAACAAGTGAAAAACCCGGCATCACTGCGTATTTGCAGCGTTGTACCATGCACAGTGATGTACTGTGTCAGGGCTGGGCAAAATACTTTTTTTTTGTATTTGAAATACAACTACGAAATACTCGAAAGTTGAGTATTTAAAATACAAATATAAAATACATTAGAATTTACCATCTACCAAAATACATTATTAAAACATTGTCGTGTTTTGAAACGTTAAAATTATTATTTTGTTTATTTTGTAAATTATTTATTTTTAAACATACTGTTTTGTTTGTAAATTTTGTGTTGGTATTGAAAGAAGTTGGAGAGTGGATTCAATGAGGTTAGAAAAGTAAGACCCCGCGGTGCCTCTAAGGCGGGGTGGATGAGTGTTCATTCCCCGCTACGTTATAATTTTAAAATTTGATTTTGGATTGATTTTAAATAAAAGTTAGTTTAATTCAATTACAGTTTTATTTATTGAGGTGGAGGTAATAAAAAATAAAAAATTTGGAAGAATTTGAAGTTAATTGGATTGTAGAAAATTATCACAGTGAATTTGTTTGATCGGAACCAAGGCCGTATTTAGACTAAATTTTCCGGGGGGGGGGGGGGTTAAAAAAATTACAAAATAAATAGCTAATTTATTAAAATACAAAAGAAGTTTTTCTAAATTTAAAATTTGTTATATTAATTTTTGAAATGTAATGTTTGGAGAAAAGTGAGTAGAGGGAGTTTTTTTGCGAAGATGGTGGAAACGACAGAGGCCTATATTTTGCTCCCCTGATTTTTTGAGTATAATTTTGTGCAAGTATTTTTGCAATTAAGATTTTATTTTTGAGTATTGTTATTAGAAAATTTTGTTTGAAAGTATTTTGTTGAAAATTACCGCAAAAAAATTGAAATTTTGTGCAAAAATTGTTTTTATTTAATTAAAATAATTATTTTTTTTGCGTGATTTTTCTTTATTTGAGTTCGATATTCAGAGAAAATTTCGAGTTTTATAAACTCTATTTAATGGTTGAAAATAATGAATAGGAGTAAAAACTAACAATTAATTAAGTGGTCGCAGACTTTTACACACACAGACATATTACCTCGGTGGTTTGCCATTACCCGCCGAGGGAGAACGGCTAGAAATTAAAGTTCTTGCTCCGCTCGGGCTCGAACCAAGGATCTCCTCTTGGTAGTCAAAGCACTTAAGCATCAAACCGTTACCGTCCTTTTACACAGTACTGTAAATATTTAGGGCATTTTTATATTCTTCATCTTCGGTTTCTATATTTTTGCAATTTAGTAGTAGGTATATTCAATCCAGTGTCGCCACACGCCGGATTATAATACGAATTTTCGATTTTTTAATTTGAGTTTTAATTTATTAGAAATATTTCTTTAGTTTTAATTTTTGTTTAAACACTTCAAATTTAATGTTTTTGTTATAGTTGTAAAAAGTGTTTTAGTTTTTTCTGTTTTTTTTACGATTGCAGTCGAACTTTCAGTACTTTATTAATTAATAAATAATTTCGGGGGGGGGGGGGTCGAACCCCTAACCCCCCTCCCCCTAAATACGATTTAAACGATAGTAAAACATAAATAAAAACGTTACAAAATTTACATTTTAAATTATTAAAATCCAAAGAGTCTCATGCTAAAAAAATAGATGTACCCAAGCGAGATAAAACTTTTTGAAAAAAATAAAATTTTTACAATTTTTAATAGCTGTATTGCAATATATTATTAAAATACATAATTTTACATAATTGCTGTTCAGCGATAAATTTATAAATACTATTTTATTTTATAAGTAATTTAAAATTAAATAGAAAAAAAAAAGTTTTTATTTTATATTTTCATCATATTTTTTAACGTAATTTTTTATTTCAAACATTCTTAGACAGTATTTAAAATTTTTTATCAATTTTCACATAGTAATTTTTATTTTTTTTGTTTATTCAAATATTTTAAGTCTAAACCTGTTAAATGTAAATTAATGTAATTTTTTAATGTTTTTTAAATATTATTTTTTTAGTTACGTATGTATTATTTACTTTACAGTTAAAATTCATTATTTTAACATGAGTAATATATTTTAAATACAATTACAAAATACATTGTTTTGTATTTTAAATAGGTATTTTGAATGCATGTAATTGAAATAAGTCCTGACTGTGTGCACGTACTGTGTGCAAATAATAATAAACAATAAATAACAACAAAAAGCTTTTCCTTAACTGTTTTTAAACGCATTATAAAAATTTGCCTTTGATCCGTGAGGTGACCAGTGGGCACCTACATAAATTTTGATAAGTCGGCGCCCCTGGATGCAAATAATGTAAAATAAATTTTTCTTTTAGGTTTTTCACTCGAATATCCCGTTTATTTCTTAATTTGGTCACCGTTACCGCAGTGTTTTATCCACAACGCAAAGTGTCCTACCGATTAACATTTTAATAAAAACTTTTTATTAAATTTTATTTAAGTTTTGTTTTTATTTAGTTTGAGCTCCTAAAGCTCCGGTATCTCGCCTTCTTAAATTTTACAAAGGGACAAACCCTGCGCCAAATAAAATATGGAACCCATGGATTATTGGGACTTTTATTATATTAATTAGGTAATTTTCTTTTCAATTGTTAACCTTAAATTTCACACAATTGGCGACAAGACAAGGACGTGTATGTGCATAATCACGATAAAAATAAAGTGCTGCGGTTAAAAATAGAGTGAACTATTGAACTTTCGAGTTAAAAGTAGTTCACTTTAATACTAATATAAAATATTTGAAAAATCTACCCTCGAAGAACATCAAATTTAAAAAATGTATCTAATAAAAATAAATTTATTTAAAAATGTTAAAACTCGCAAGAAGAATATACCTAAGCCAAAGGTAATAAAATTTACAGTAAATATTAGTTTAATAGATAACAATTTTTATGGTGTCACAATAGCACCTCGTAACCTGTTAAAGACTTGATAAGGACCGAAGTGTAATTACAAATAATCTGGGGCATACGCTACTTTTAAAATTATAAAAAACACTTTGCCCATTTTCCATTATGTTTTATTATTACTTCGAAATAAAAAAGCTTTCGTCTCTTCTGGTTAAGCTTTAAAAATTTTATTTCCAACCATTAATCAGTTATCCAAACCAGGAATAAGCCAGACTCTCGGAAGACGAAAATCAGTCGTAAGAATTAAGACGCAGCTCAATTAAAAAAAAAATTATTTAATTTTTAATCATTTATTTATTAAAAGTCAGAAGCTTTCCTGTAAAATTATAAATGTATGTCTAACTTAGAAACAAAGATATATGAAGAAAATGCTCGTTAATCCATTCATTTATATAATTTTGAAGCGTTCTATTTTAATTATTAATTGAATTAAAAATCTAATTTTTTCGAAGTTACAATTATTTGTTTAATGAATTAAATTTATTTTAGTGATAGATTGCGTTATAGTTTTTAGACTCCACGTTGGGCGCCATTACAGACGCCGAGATTTTTTTTCACTTTCAAACTTACTAATAACTCAATATTAAATTTTATTGCATTTCAGATAATATCTTTGTATCTTTGTTATCCGTATCGTTCCTGTTATTAACAAATTTAGTCCTTATATTTTATACCAGTAATTTAAATCTTCCTCTTATTACTTCAAAACTTTCAGAATACATTACAACTTCCTATGTTATCAATAAAACTAGTTTTACAATAAATTATTATATCTTTCAATCCACATAAAAATATTCAGCTCATTATTTTGAGCTTCCCCTAGAGACCTAGAGTGCCGAAAAATAGGATACCCTTATTTTATTTTAGCTGTTAAAAAATAGTTTTAAGAGATGCAATCCGAAATTATAGTATAAAAAGAATTTTTTTATGGATTTTTTGTCGAAATGAGAAAAATGTAAGCTAAAAATGTTTACATCTTTATTCGAAATGATATTTTTAGGGAGTGTTCGCTCTCATCTTATAAGGAGAGTAAAGTTCTACGACAGGATTTCTACGCTCGTCTGTTATGTGTCACAAAAAATTTGGGCCGTGATTAATTTCAAATAATTATAAGTCAGACTTTGCCGAATCCATAATTCTGACTCATATTCACGATCCCGCTACAGTTGTTTTCTAAATGATGCAAAATGAAATATTACTATTATTTCTGTCATCGTCCTTTTCTGTCCACTACAGGACGATTGGCCCATTTTCTGAGAAAAATGACTGTAATCCTGTTAATAATCAATAGATAAGTGGTTTAAGTAGTGTAACTCAATATTAATCATATCAAATTTTTACTAGTTCATCTCCTGATGATGCCATAGTATGGTGAAAACGTTTGCGATAATATACATACGGTGTATTTATATATTGTGATAACTTAAACATTTTAGTTTCGAAAAAGTGTTTTGTGCATTTTTTGGTTTATGCTAAAAATTTGATATGTGTAATCCTGTTTTCTAATAGTTGATGGTGACGATCATCAAATCAGTGGGACCAATACAACAATTTTACGTACCCTCCGAAGCACGAAAACGGTCATAAGATTTTTAACCAAATAGTGTTTTATATTTAGCGTCAACATTTGTTCGGCTAACTTACTAATGCTCAATTTCTTTACCTTGAGTTAACTCTAAGATACTAATCTATTAGACAAATAAATTAAGTAACAAATCAGATAACAGCAAAACAAATTTACAATAACAAATCAAAAATTTGATTAGTTACTCGATTTATTCGTTTAATAATTTCATATCCTAGATATTTCGAGGTGAAGAAATCGGGCATAAGCTAATGACCGTCTCACCATTCCATGTCAAAACGCCGAAAACAACAATGTAGTCAAAACATCAAAATACAAAAATACTGATAACAAAAATGTCTTAAAGCTACACAGATCTCTATTTTTAAGCTAATTATTTAAAAAACCGGTTCGTAACTTACAACCTACGTACAGATCTTTCTTTTTAAGCAAAAAATATTAAAAAATAGTTTCCTAACTTGTAAACTACATACAGATCTCTCTCTTTTAGCAGAATTTATTATAAACAACGGTTCATAACTTATAACCTAATTATCTAAAAAGCTCTGATTATTAAAATCCCATAGCACTACGGCATTTAGACGTGCTACCATATTCTAGTAAGGAGCTAACCTTGCTAGATACATAGCACATAGGTGGAACTTATACTTTTGATCACAACAGTGTAATTGGCGACAATAAGCTTTAGACCACGGTCTCTCGCTTCGTAGAATGCCAATTTAAGCCTTATACCACACTGCTAATTTATATTTTTTTATATTTAATTTAACATGAAAAAAATTTTAATTCTTTGTAAATATTATCACATGTTAATAATTTAAAAATACTCCTATAAAAGATAATGTAGATGGTTAGGCTCAAATAATATGAAAGACTACTTTAAGAATTTGATTTGATTAACGTAGAAGATCGGATAACCAAAATTCGCATTTTTACTATGATTTTAAATTATTTATTCAACATGATTTTAATAATCAATTTAAATAGTTAAAATTACAATATAAAATATCGAAATAATTTAAAAAATTCAAATCTGAAAGAAATTCCGTTGTATTGGGTACAAAAATTTGCGAGTGAGAAAGATTCTTACTCTACGCTTTGCCTATTGCATAGAATAATTTATACATTTTCTTTGACGTGCGTAATTGTGACGGCGTACGCACATTAACCTTCTTGTTTCCATATTTGGAATTTCCTTGCAGTGCGGTTGTACGTAGTCACAAGTCGTAATTACTATTAAAATATATTTGAAAAATTAAACCATTTTTAATTTTCAAAAACCACACCCACAATGATTTAGATTATAATAGTTATAAAAAACAGTTTATGCAGTTCATTAATTATAGCATGGCATAGTTTAAACTATGACCGAGGGTTCTTCAGAAGCTGTTGTGCTGATGACTTTTACGATTGACACCACGAATACCAAGATTAATTATTTTAATTTGGTGGCGTTCCACTTTCATTAAAAAACGTTTAAATTTTCAAAAAATAATTTTATTTTAGTTTATTCTAGGAAGAGAAAGTTACATTTTCATTCTAGGTGTTGATCCAACAAATTATTTTCATTGCCTATTTTTATAACTTTCTATATATTTAAAGTAAAATTACATATAGGTACTTCGGGGTATAATTTTGGTATGAACACATTGGAGCACAAACATAAAAACTTGAAAAAAAAAATTATATTACCAATTTTATGTTAATCGTGAAACTCAAAGTTAACCATTTCAGTATTTTTAGTAACCAAAAACCTGCACTACACATTTTATTTCTTTTAGTGAGTGTACTTTTTAGTTAATTCAAAATATATTAGTCGGTTTCTGTCTGCCGATGATTTTGTACCAGCTGTTACAGAAATTTATCTAGCGAAGTAGTCAGTGATGCTGAAACAGCGTTAATTATGAAAGGGTATAATGAAGATAGCTTAACTTGATTGCAAATAAGTTATCGGGATAGTTTTTCAAAGCTTTGCATTGCAAATTAATAAAACTAAGTCCGTCGTTCCTTGTAATATAAAAGTTTTGTTTGGTTAGTGTGCTTCACGAAGAAAATATAAAATTTCTTGCGGAAATAAAACACAAGGGAAATATAAAATTGAACAATTGTTGAAGACATACACATTTTATTTTTTGACAATAGTTTAGGCACATAAGTGTCTAAATAATTTAAAAATTCCTATTTACTACATCTAATCTATTTCAAAAATTAGTACTAAATAATATATAGATAAAAACACATGAATTAATAAAATTAAATAAAATCCACTTCAATATGTCCATTCCGAATATTTATAAATTCAATTATTACAAAACAAAATATTAAACTATTACTTTTAGAAATCAGTGATATTAACAATTATTACATAATTATATATAATATAAAAACCGCTTAATGTACTTTTCTCATATTATTAAGTAAACAAATATTGAAATTTACAAACGAGTAGCTCTCAATTACAGTAATAATATAATATGAAATTAAAAAAAAACTTACAAGTGGTAAACGGTGCTCTAATATTCTAGCACTCTCTAATTCTTAATAACAATATTTACTATTTCAATAAGTTTGCTTATTCAAAATACTAAATTGTTGTTACCGACCATATATTCAAGATAAAAAATTATTTAACTTCTGTATAAGTAATTAATAGACAAAATAATAGTTGCTCGATAATCGTCAGCAATTAGAATTTTTATAGGGTGAACCAAATTTCAAAATTACTTTTCTAAATTATTGCAATATTACCGGTAGTTCAAAACAATGTTTTTGGCATGTAGCGACTAACAAGTGTACAGTATTCAATGAAACTTTTTTTTTATTTTTTCTAACCTATAATCTTCTATTTTATATTTTTTTACAAACCATTTATAAAATCTAAGTTTAAAACTTCAAGCAGCAAACTGTAACATTAGAATTTAGATCACCCTGTACAACAAAATTAAATACATAATAATTACATTTAAAGTATAATTTGTCAAAAATGATCTTAATTTTTTTTGTTCCATTAAGCTAAAAAAAGAAAACTAATGACGTGCACGCATATATACAGCAGCTGAGTCGTGTTTATCATAACCTAATCGTCTTGCATGTTTAAATACTTCGTTAGCAGTGGATGCCAAGAGTAGAGGTTGCTGTAAGGTATCACTTAAATCAAGTGCCAATTTGAGATCTTTTTGCATATGTTGTAAAGGCATTCTCGGAGTTCTAAACTCGGAATTTATAATGATATTGGCTTTTTCTAACAATGCAGGAGAGCTCATCGAGGTGCTGCTAAATATTTCCAGCACATCTTTTAGGGCCAGGCCCGAACGATCTGCCAATACAAAACCTTCCGTAAGACCTGCAAGAGCCACACCCCTCATCACTTGAAGAATCAGATTCATCTTAGTGGCGAAACCAACTTCTCCCAAGTAAAACGCAGTTTTTCCCATTGCTTGAAAGCAACTCTGACATTCATCAAATAGACTTCTGTCACCGGCTCCCAAGACGATCAAAGAACCGTTTTCCGCTTCTTCTCTGCTGCCTTGCAGTTGTGCTTCCAGATACCTACCACCTTTGCTGGTAATCACATTGCTGATATCTTTGGATGTTTCTGTGTCGATGGAGGTGAGTTCAACGTAACCCTTACCTTCTAAACTGTTGTCATCTTGTTCGTGAAGAACGCCGCAATTTGAAAAAACAATCTAAAACAAAACGGAAAATTAAATTTACTTCTTTAAAACAACGCTTTTTCTAATTACGTTTTTTGACGCCCTTGTGTCAGACACACAACAGAAGATTATGTCAGAATTATAAACAACGTCGCACGGAGCGGGCCAAACTTTTACTTGACCAACTTGAGTTTCATCTGCTTGGGCCTTAATATCTTCAGCCTGAAATAAAAAAACAATTTAATATCTAACTGCATGCTCTTGAAATGAATGTACAGTCAAACTTCTTTTGCTTTTATTAAAAATTATATTCTGTCAATTCGCTAACAATTTAAAACTAGTAAAACCAGGATAATATCCAAGTTTATTTGATTCGACACACTGTAGTTACGCCACTGCATACATAATATGTATATTTTTTTAATATTTACTAATCTTATGAAAATTGATAGCATTATCAATTATCGAAATTTATGCTAAAAATCCAACTATAGAAGTTCGAGATAAGAAAAATACGAGGCAATGAAATTCGACTGTAACAAGTATTTTTTTTGTTAGTACGTGGTAAACGTAGCTAAACCAAAAATGCGTCATAACATTTTTCTGCTTGTGCTATTTATAAAAGATTATCGACGTGGACATTTTTGACGTGAGCCGAAAAATCCTTAAATGCAAAATTTTAAAATGTTTAAAGTAAACAATAAAATGAGGGTCTGATACTTAAGTGTTTCGACAATAAGCAAAGATCCCTGGTTCGAGCCCGAGTGGAGGTAATCTGCCTTGAAAACCCTTCATAAAATGAAGTGGTCAGCCAAAACCCACCATGGGTTGTAGAGCTGCAGTGTAATATGTATTAAAACAAAATTTATTTTTTTATGTATAGATTACGTAATATTATGTATATTCATAATATTATTAATATTATGTAGTTTCAGAGTTACTAATCAATAAATCATGCCAAGTTTATCAAAACAATTAATTTTTTTTAATAAAACTACTGCCAGTTTCACCTAATTAAAATTATAATACAAAAACATAATATTGTAGCAACGCCGAAACTACGTTTTTATGTACCCTAGCATTTTAAGAAAAAAATTTTTTTTTTGTGAAAAGTATTAGGTAACTCAAATCAATAGCAAAAAGCAAATGGACAAAATTCTACTTCAGCAAGCAAAATAATTTAATACCTATGTTATAAATACTATTTTATAATATTTTATTTGAAGAAAATCAAAAAATATTTTTGTACATATAAAATAATTTAATTGTTATTATTTATTGACATTAATAAATTTTGCACTGTAGTTAACACTGTGGCTTTTTGTAAAGTTTGTTTAAAACCGTTGTCTTGGGTCATGTGAGATTGCACCCGCTTAATTACGCTGCCGTATCGTAATTTTATAAATTATAATAGTAGTTTACATCACGCGGTATGAAATAGACGAGATACTGAACGAATAGCACAAATCAAATTTGTTATTCAAAACGAACAGTTTCGTTTATTTCGTTGAAAAATGTAATTGTATCGTTTAAAAATGGTTGTACCTCTTTATACAGGTTGTCCCCGGATATACCTACTTTACATAACTTAGGTGCTGATAGAGAACACTTTTCTAAGAGCCTAAATTATTATTATTTTTAGAGCCTGAAATAATCTACAAACTAGATTTAAACTTTTTATTGTCTAAAATTAATGGTTTTCGAGTTATAAATTAAAGTAAATAAAAAAATGTTGAAAAATTAGAGATTTTTTTATTTATTTTTTCTAACTCTATCTTTAAACAAAATATTTTATATTACAAAAATTCTTGCGCCTCATTCCGGATAGGAAATTTAACGGACTACAACTTCTGTCTATAGTAATTTTTTTTGAAAAAAACTAATCCCTTTCATAGAAAATCAGAAAATAATAAACAAGGCAGCTACAAAACAAAAAATTAAAATAATTAATTTTATTGAAAAATTATTTTATTAATTAATACATCTTTTAAAACAATCACGACTGAGTATTGAAAATGGGGGTAGTCATTTTGAAGATTTACTTAAATAATGTAATAACTTAACCTTAATTAACAAAATAATTTTTCAATAAAAATTAAAATTTTGTGAGCTTAATTTTGTTTTGTAGCTGCCTTCCGGACGATAGCCACGTGAAAGTGGAAATTTAAAAAAATGCTTTAAAAAGGTCTAATTCTCGAAGGTTTGAATTTCGAAAAAAAACTTAGAAAAGTATCCTCTCTCACCACCTAAGTTATGTAAAGTGTATCTGGAGAGACTCTGTATATATTTTTATTTTTGTATGAATTTTATATTTTCGTTTAGAGTAACAGTAATAAATTGATTTTTTCTATTTCGTATTTGTGGGTTTTCTTTTGCGAATTAATTTTAGTAGCCCAGCGGCGTCGTATATCTTAGAACGGCCCTGCCCGAGAAAATCTTTCTATTTCTCTATTTTCAAGTGGATAAAACAAAGATACTCGTCCGCCCAGAATTAAATGGCAATAAATATTGTAGTCAGTATTTTATATGTATCAAATATTTACTAAATTATTCTGTAATGTTAATTCCAAAAAGGGGGTCCAATTGTGAAAAATATTTAAATTACACGAACTGGGCAATAATTATTGCGCCGAGTGGATGCAACATATTCACTGTTTAGAACGCACAATTGGACTGATTTAAATTACATTGAGTTTATTCACATCTGCTAAACAAAATAAAATTTAAGAAATTTAGAAATCATAAATATTCACAATTTATACGACCCAAAAACGTGGTTATCTTCTCCGAAACTTCCGACTTCTATATCAATCATTTCCTTTATTACCTCGTGACAATAACATATATTATTTATATTTACATACTTCATGTTATTTATATTATGAACAACGCAAACATGTATATCAATAAAGTTTATCAGCTCAACGATGTAAAAAATAAACCAATTGAAAAACGAGTGTTTGATTGCTGAGTCCAAGCACATAAACAAAGGAAATGCAACCGAAAAATAATGGAACTAGCGTTTCGTACGTCAACAGGCAGGTTACGTTCATTGCCATAAATGAACGGTAAACACTAAATACAGGCCTGTCAGCTCACATTAATTGTTTGAGCATTTCCTGGTATGATAAGGACTAAAATACTTCAAAGTTTTCATCGCCCGATGATGCCACAATGTGAGAAAACGTTTGCGAAATTTATGCTTATAGTGTATTTTATTTGTGAAAAACAAATTTTTTTTTAGTTCTGAAAGTGTGTCGTAAATGTAAAATCTGTCGATTATACAAAAAAACATTAAATTTAGGGATTTAAAAGATGATCAAAATTTGGCCACGAAACTGATGGAATATGAATATTATTTGTATTGTAATGGTATTTTCGTAGAAAATTCCCACACACCTATTTTTGCTCAGGCAACCCTGGTGTGCGGAAGCAGTTGGTAATTTTTAAGGGTCGAAGGATTCTTGCGCTTTTCAAAAATCAACTAAAAAGAAATCTTTCTAATGCAAAACAAATATTACTCCAAAATAATTCTTCTTCAAAATTAAATTATTCAAATTTAAATTATATCCAAGGTAATGTAGAATTTTACTGGGCCCGTACTTTTAATTTTATCCTTATCCAAAACGTCGGCTTATCAATATCGACATTCGTTCGATCAAATACAATTTTAAAATTTTCTAATTTTAAATGTTCCACGTCCAATTTTTATCTTCCACTATTCTCTTTCTAAATCAATTAAAACCAATCAATCTTCTACCGCTCGGTAGCAACTTATCAAAATTAATCCAAATCAATTCCAGATACCAAAAATATTTTATCCAAAAACACGCAATAATGCATTCGCATCAAAATTATTTATTTAATCAATCAAAAATAAAATATTACTCACAATTCTTCAAAAAATATCAAAACTCAGCGGGCATACAAAGTCTTGCATCCGCTGTCGGCCATAGTTGGCCAAAAAAGCCTCGTATCTTTCTCTTTTTTCCCCACTCTGTACTTTTCCAATTTAAACATTCAAAAATTAAATTCACAAATTTTTACAATTTAGCACAGGGTGGGTCGAAATATTTTGTTTCACGACAGTATATTATATACAGGGTGTTAGGTAAACATGCGGCAGAAATTCAAGGGGTTATTTCTTGGCCTATTCTAAGAATATTTTGTTCTATGGTGATTTCTAAAAAACCCCTTTGTTTCGAAGATACAGGGTGAACAAAATTTGCGACAGTAACAACATTTTATTATCAAAAAGTACATGAAAAGTTGCTCAATCTACAATATATTGTCGTGTTTCGAAAAACATAACAACATTAATTCATTTATTTTGTAAATATTTAAAAGTTTAAATTTTGCGAAGTTAAAGTTTAAATAAGGTGGGGAGAACGAAAAATAAAGTGAAGAGAGAGGGGCTTGAATAGAGACTTGGGCTGAGGCCTTCGCGTCGAGTGGACAAACGGATGTTCGTCATTCCCGAAATGATAAGTTTAATTTTGATTATTAATTATTAAAAGTGATTAAATTTGGATTGGTGATTGTTTTATTTCATAATGAATTAATGCAAGTGAATAAAATTGATAGAGTTGAAGAAATTGTGATAATTTTGGTCGTTCAGCGCATGAAATGCACAAACAAATTTATTAGACCGACGAGTTGAAACCACATGCGAGCGTACATGTGCGATTACAAGACTACATTGCAAGATAACAGTTGCACATTTGAAATTAAATATTTACTTGACAAAAATTTTCAATTAAAGAGCTCATAGCTATTAAATAATCTGTGTTGCCTCAACAATTTTCACAAAAGGGTGAAAATGCATAAATTTGAAAAGTTGGGGGCATAGCAATATGTTCGAAATGACTTCCTCCAGCCTGGATACAAGCATTCAATCTTCTCGTCATTGAGTGCCAAACTCTTTCAAACACACCAGGGTTGTTTGTAACACCCAGCAATTATTCGATTTTTCGAATTCTCCACTGGAGTAGCGAAACTAATGATTTCAGAGACCCCATAAGAATCCCCCCCCCCTTAATCCAAGAGTTTTAAGTCTGGAGATAGAGCATGCCATGCGTGTGGCTCACCTCGACCAATCCAGCAATCTTTGTATGTTGCTATTAAAAAATCACGAGCAACCAAACAGAAATGTGGTGGTGCACCATCGTGCATAAACTATATTGCAATTCTTGTCGCCAATGGTACATCCACTCAGGTAGTATTTCTTCCAGAAGAAGTTACAATACAACTTGCCACCAAGACTTGCTGGTAAGATGGTTTCAACAAAAATATCGAATATGGTTGTCGCAAATTTTGTTCACCCTGTATCTTCGAAACAAATGGGTTTTTTAGTAATCATCATAGAACAAAATATTCTTAGAATAGGCCGAGAAATAATCCCTTGAATTTTTGCCGCATGTTTACCTAACACCCTGTATAAGATAAATTATTTTTATTGAAATATTATAATCTCATAAATAGGTTAATCAGCACTACGTTAGGGAATACCTTATCGAAGTTATTTAAAATGGATATTAAATAATGAGTCGGTCGATTTCGCTATAATATAAAATCTAATCATCTTCAGTAATATAAAAAAATTGTAGAGTTTATGAGGCCACATTCAAAAATAATGAGGTAATCATATCAAAATATTCCTTTGTTATATATCGTAAAAAAAACCGGGACTACTCGGGAATTTCATCATCAGTAACTTTTAGCGTGAAAACTGGTGGAGCTGTAAAAACCCTTGGTTAAATACCCGTAGATAATACAGATCTTCGTAAAGGAAAATTTCAAACAAGGACAGGCTGTTACCCAAAAACAATTGAACGGGCTTGAACAATCGGTTAAAACGATTGCAGGTTCGCACTCATTGTTGGCTGCGGAAGCGGGCCGCACTCCCTTCGCCTGACAATACAGTGTATGTTATTTGTGAAAAACAATTTTATTTAAAGATTATTTAGTTTACTATCGAATTTTTCAACAACAATTTTTTGGGTTATTCCAATTAAAAATGACATTTATTAAATATGTAATTTAATTTATTTGTGCTATTTTCAATTTGGCTTAAAATAGATGTGTATAAATACGATATTGTATTCCTTTCATTAGAGTAGCTGAAAATAGAAAAAAAACCGCTTTCATGCCTGATAACTTGATAACGATACTCCTGCGAGGTCGAACAACTGTCGCTCACGAAGAACTAAAACTACGTGGGTATTTCATACAGGGCTGGCTTAATGGGAACTAACGCCCGGGATTTAAAATCCAAATTAGGTACCTCCGCGGGGGGGGGGGCGTCGTCTATGCTTTAACCAATTGAGAAAGTAACTCTTTGAATCTTTTTTTCAAGCCGGCCCTGACATTATTTTTGAATAGATAAAATTTGTTTAACGTGGAGTAAATATACTACTTATTAGTCGTAGTTAAAAAAAGTAGCGATGATAAGGCATCCTGAGGAAGGAAATATGGGAAATACAAAACCGGTTGCAATTAACTATACGTCATTACGGTTTAAATGCGTTCACTTGAAGATGTTGACTTATTCTACATTGAAAAGAAATTTTAAAACAAAAGAAACTGTTTTAAAACATATTCTCTTGCCCCGTTTGGCGTTGTAAAATTGCAAATTAAAAATTAATCGATTCGGACACTGGATTTTCATTTAAATGAAAGTGTAAATTAAAAAAATGGTGGCAGTGCGGGACGGCGCTAAAAACAAACGAACGGCAGTCTGTCAACCAGACTGAAAACTTGAGTTCAAGTTACGTCACGTTTGTTTTTGTCGTGGTTTATTTCACGTTGAACTACGCGTTTATTGATCATGTTGAGCAACGTTGATAATAATAATAATAATTATTGAATTAATAATATTGTCGAAATCCAGATTGGCTTGAAAAGCAACTACATTTAATCAGGATGTGGCGTAGTAAAATTCCGTAGAAATTCATCACGATTTTTAATACACAAAAATTACAATTGCAAATTTTTTGGAAAGATTAAAAACGAGAGAAATTTTCTAAAGCGTATTTCCACGTTGACCTTGCGAAAATATTGTAATTACAACAGATGCCAAGAAAAATATATTTCGGAAATAAAAGCAAATAAGAGAAAATTCGAGGAGCGCAAAATCAGAATTTATCCATATCGACCGATAAGCGTTAATATGTCGCCGCCGCCATACACCACAACCAAGTCGAAACTTGGCGTGCCGTACCCGACAAAACAAAGCGCAGCCATCTTGTAAAATCGAATGCCATAATTTCACCAACAGTTGACGATTCAATAATTATCGCATTCGAATAATACTTTATTTTTGTACCAATACGCAGAAGGAAGATAAAATCTTTAATTTAAATTTTTGAATTATACAATTAAACGAAAATGCATTAAATGATTAAAGTAATGAACAAATAAGTGGGCATATAATCTACAATATGTACTATCTTTGTGTAAAGTTGGCCTTTGAAATTGTATATTTTACGTGAAGGCGGTTAGAGTGGCTAAAACGCGGCGGCCTCCCCTCGTCTTGAAAGTGGACTCGTCCGTCGAATATCCACTAGGACAGCTGAGTGAGAAGAAATTGTGCACCTAGTAGGTTGCGGATCGAGTGTCTATGCGCTACGGTTATTCTTGAAAGTAATATGTAAACGTGACTGTGATTATGCAAAAATATTGTACCTAATTTTGTGTATTCCTTCCTGCAGGAAAATCAAATACCACACGCGCTGGATTTATTTTAACTTTTGTTTGCTTTTCAACCAAATAACACCCTTATGGGTAAGTAGCAGTGTTTCCACGATCAGGGTCAAACTTTGATAATATTTTACTTCCAACATAAATATTTTTTGTTTGTTAGTATTAGTGCTAATCTGATAACAATTTATTTATACATGACGAAATGATAAACGACGCTAAATTAATGCGAGCCAAAAACACTTTCTAACACCAGCATTACCCAATGGTAACGAAAATACGTAATTTACATGAAGCAAGTATGCACATACTTTGAACTATAATCGTACAAGTACGAGTTAATTAATTCCTTTTTTATTGAAGGTTTTCATCGTCATTTTGCATTATGCATTTCCCAACATTTTCACGCCCATAACAACTTTTTCGGCAAAGATCAAGGTCGGGGATGTTTCAAAATTTTACAAACATTTCATTAGCCTTCCCCGTTCGACTTGACAAATTCAGGTAAAAACTACCTCGACTGCTATTATTGTGTCGAAAAAAATTCCCTTTAAAAACATTATGTGCAGACAATGAACAATAAAAGTTCAATTGTTTTACAATGACGTGGACGGTAATAGCTAATTGACCAAGTCAATCGCCAATTTAATTTTCATCAATTTATCAAAAAATTTGTGTATCATAAATTCAACGCTTTACCTTATTTCCAGGGTACTGACTAGTGTGGAAGAGACGATGAATGATGTTAAAATATGGAAAACAGCCGGTGGTTAAAATGTGCCGGTTCCATTTTCGCACTTGCGGTTTTGATAAGCTCAATCACATGCCAGAGTCTGACGAGCGAAGACTTTTGCATACAACCGAACCCCCTCACTTTGATATGCAGAAATGGGAGCGTGAAAAACGTCCTGGTCCCCCCTAGCGTTTCCTTCCTAAGATTGGCCAACGTGAGCGGCGAAAATCTAAGGTTGGAGAACACGGAAAAACTGCAATGGAGCAATAGCGATCTCGTCCAAATTACCGACGATTTATCCGAAGATCCCCAAAAATTAAAGTATTTAGATTTGAGTGATAATCAAATAGCCAACTTCAATCAGTATCCATTCATAAATTTTACCAGCCTGGTCGTGCTAAATTTATCCAATAATAAAATCGACTATCTTCCACGTAACGTATTCGAAGGTTTAAATTTGGAAAAATTATGTTTATCGCGCAACAAACTGCAGGCAATTCCTTTGAAAATTTTTGCCCAAATGCAAAAACTTATCTTCTTGGATCTCTCGTACAATTCCATTTTAAGTATATTAGACCATTTTTTTAAGTTTAATAAAAACATCGAAACTTTACTTTTGAATAACAATCAAATAGCAAAACTGACTTCGAATGCATTAGCGGACTTAGTAAATCTCAAAAAATTGGATCTCGCCAAAAATTCGTTAAGCTACATATCGAGGGGCCTATTCGATTCGCTTAACAATTTGCAGTACTTAAATCTAGCAAACAATCCAATTACCAACTTACAAAGTGGCACTTTTCGTGGCCTCTACAATCTTGAAGAATTAAATTTAAGTGGTAATAGACTTCAACAATTGATCTACGGCTTGTTTCACTTCAGTCCAAAAATTATGAAACTAACCTTAGACGATACGAGAATCGAAACCATACACAACACCGAATTACTAGGTTTAACAACCTTGCAAGAATTGCGCATCAGAAACAATGAGTTCCTCAATGAAATCGAAGCTTACGCTTTCATGGACACGACGACCATTAAATATTTGGACTTGAGTGGAAATAATTTACAATTTTTACCACTATCGCTAGCGAACCTAACGAATTTACAGTATTTAAATATTGAATACAATCCATGGGCGTGCGACTGTCGAATGTTTTGGTTCGCCCCTTGGGTGGAAACTCGCAAGCTCCACAATCTAACCGTCACCGAATTGAGCTGTATCCATGCCTATCCAAACGACATGCTTCCGACTTTGCAAAACCTCAACTGCACGTCACCGTACGTGGTTTACAAGACACCCACCAGACAATATCGGTTAAAAAGTCATGCCCTCCTCGAGTGCCAATATAAGGCAAATCCAATGCCCTCGATAACATGGATAACACCTACACGTGAAGTTTTTCATTGGAATCCGGACCGACCTTTCGTGCCGGACGTTTTCGAAAAGCATCCAACTACTCACGACAAATACTTGAATCCATTGCGAACTATACCACCCCGCGTTCTAGTTTTGCACAACGGAAAACTATTAATTCAAAACGTCACCCGTGAAGATTGCGGCCGATATTGGTGTTACGCCAGCAATCCAATAGGAAACGCAACATCAGATGTATTATTGCACATTGATCCTACAGACTGGAACAATATTAGGCTATTTAGTATCATCGTAGGCCTAGTTTGCGCCTTCATGTTTTTGTTAATTACCCTTTTGGTTCAACTAGTCCGCTTCATCTTCTTCAAGTAAGTTCCTTTTACGCCGAAAGAATTATTTTGGACTAATAAACTCCATTTCAGATTGGGAATAAACAACCAATGCTGTGGTTTTTGTAAACGCGATCGGGTTTCACCAAGAGCGCGACAAATCTATCAAATGTTGGACAACATTGAACAATACAAAAGTCAACAACTGGAAAAATTGCGAGACAATTATGCACAACAGGCAAGTACTTGAGATGTAAGAAACTGAATTTACATTTTTTTTCTCCGTTTAGGTCAGCAGAATCAAAGATAACTGCACCCAACAAGTGGAATGGATACAGGGCAGCTACCAAACTCAATCTAAACACTTCAAAGAATTTCGTGTTTATGGAACGCAACATTTGGTTACGTTACGCGATCAATATTACGATCAGGTTCGTAATTTTAATGTCTTTGTTTTCAAATCTAACGATTTGTGGTTTTAGGTGCGCAAAGTTCGGGATTACTCGACTGGACAACTTAATTGGGTTCGGGAAAATTACGTTTTCCAAAGAAACAAGATCCGCAAATTTAGCGCTCACAAGGTGTTGCAACTACGCGAATCCTACAAATACCAACAGCAGACTCTCAACAAGGTTTTGGAAAACTTGCCTAGTTTATACTTTGACAACTGCCGAGCGGGAACGTGCGGTAAAGCCGAATCCATAGTCTTCGAAAACGACGACATCAGCAATTTGGACGTTTACATAAAATTGAAGATCGACGAACTAACCGAATTGGAAGATGTCGAGAAGAACGACGATAACTTGAAGCAGAGCAGATTGTCTTTATATTACACTCCAACGGAAAGGTCTTTGGGATCTGGAGCGGCATCTCCGCCTGACGCTTTGGCTGGTGTTCACATCAACTACATCGAAAGAAAACCAAAGAAACCTAAGTTAAGATTTGCCGACTGGAACGATGATGATGAATGCCTGCCTACCGTTTCGGGCGTGCCACGTAATCATCATGCCACATCGTGTAGTGAAAATCTCAAGGAAATAAATGACAGTGTTGTTAAGTGTGATATTAAATCTAGTGCTAGTTTGCCAGACTTGCCTTTAAACGAACCACATATCAATATCTCCAATGAAAACAGTAACGAGACTGCTTTGTAGTTGAGATGCTTTTAAGAAAAAAATTCGTCGACTGTGATAATGGGAGTGAAAGCTATCACAGTGTAGAGTCTGCTATTTTAGTGCCAAGTCATTTTTTCTTATATTCACCACATTTTTTTTTTTTTACTTGTACCAGGTAAAACTGTTTTGCTGTTGTTAATAAAAGTTAAGAATAAAATTTGAGCGCGAAATTTTTGGACGATAGTTTTTCTCATAAAACCCTAGACGGTCTTTGTCTATATTATGAAGACTGAAAAAATATGTAGAGAATTTGTTTGTAAATTTGCGTCTAGCAAATCATATTCTACATGTATCTAATTTAAGTTAGGCAAAATATTGCGGTAGTGTATTAATAATAATAGTAGGTAATAATTAAGGACTTGAAAATTGCAGAGATCCTTTAGGAAGTTTTTTTGTAGCAATGCCAAGAGTAATTTCCAATAAAATTAACTTAAGTAGATCAATAAATAGGATGTAAGTAAATTCTACACTGGTATAGGAAAGTTGTTACATATATGCGGGTACCAATTTGCAAAACTATTTTTCTTAAATAACAAAAATACTATTTCGATGTAAAGGGTTCTTGTGACTAATTTAATTATTTTTAACAATAAATATGTCCAAAGCCCTAAAGCTATTTTTAAATGTACCTATTTGTGATTTAAAGTAATTTTAAATGTTATAAATTATGGCATGTACTTGTTACTCTAATAAATTACACAAAAAATATTCTTTTGCTAGTTAATTAATAAATTTTAAAGTACGCCGCTATAATTTTTATCAGTTCATTAAAATAGAAGTTGACTGTAGTTATAAAATCTTGGAAAAAAAGAGCTTAGATTATAAAATGAAGCACTTACCTTGCGCAATGTTCTGTTCCAAAGATTCACTTTGTGGCCAGAATTGATCAAATTTTTTACGATTCCTGAGCCCATCAAGCCCAATCCAATAAATCCAAAAGTTTTGTCGGAAGCTTCAATGTGCTTATTTTTGAAATTCTCGGACACTTTGCTGAGGTCCATTTGTGGAGATTTCTAGAAAAACAAAAATATTGGTTTAGTAATTTAATCAAAACAATTTGGAAGGATTCGATTCCAGGGTGAGATAACCTAAGGCAAGGAAACTGAGATAATGTAATGGAGTCTTTTTCGAAAGTCAATGAACAGTTATCTTGGAAATTATCGCGCTGGCATAAATGACGATGAATACATTTTCCTAATCTAGTTCCGCTTATGTAATTCAATCACGCTCAAAATTCCATTTAAAAAATTTATTTGATGACCACGTGCTTCTGCCATTCAACAGTTGGTAAAATAGATACTTTTCTAATTGAGCGATATGATCAATTTGCTTGGTGACTGTTTTTTACAAGAGAATTAAATATATTTTGATGTGCAAACCAAAACTGAAAATCAAATTTTCCAAAATCCAAAGCGTAGAAAATTTAAGTGGTTTTTGTCACGCTATGCATTGGTACCAGTAGAACTACTGCATACTTGATTTATTGTGCCTAGAAAGTCAAAAGTTCAATTCTTAAGAATAACAGTATTGGTAGCATCCATTCAACTGGTACCATAAACCCAAGCCCTTTTCCTTCTCATTCAACAAAAAAATTGACCGCACATTTGGTTATTATTTTGAAAACAGAATTTAAATAAGGTTTTCATTTTTATTGCAACTCCATAAGGACGGATTGCTAAAATGTATACACGGAACTAAAAGAATAAGGAATTTTAATAATAAGAAAAGTTTGCAATTTACTTTTTAGATTCCAAGTTGCCCCTTGACGAAACCCCCCAAGGGGTCTACTTAGAAATTCAATTTCATTTGATTCAACCCATTTGTGAGACCAGGGCTATTACTAAATACTTATATATTTTTCAATATTCTGGTTATATTTCAGAAATGGCTCCCCGTAGAAATTAGAGATATAACTGCCCCTGTGTTGAAAAAGGTTGCAAAAATCTTTTACCCAAAAGAGTTTTTAGAAAAATAAACTAGATAAAAATTTTTATAGTACGAAGAACTCTGCTTTTAGTAAAAAAATTATAATTATTGTACTATTTTACAATTTTTGGCGTATACTTCTTGTTTATTTGACCCCAAGTGGCCCCGAAATTTACAGTCAATTATCTGTAAATCCCCGCATTGTATTTTTTTTAAATTTAACTATTTACTTATGTTTATTATTTTAATACAAAATTATTTTATTATTTCTTATCCTTTCCGCATTACTTTCAAGAATATCATTTTTTGAAATTTCGGTTTGACAATATTTATCTATAGATTAAAAAATCTAGAGCATAGCAAAAAAATGGCAATCCACGGCTACGTAAATATGGTCACACCCTAGAAAATTAAGGGAATTTTTTTTTCGATAAAGCAAAAATTGCACTTTCGAGTTATTTCCATACCAAAATCCTAATGACCGAACTATTAAGAAACATTAATTTTACATATTTAAAATTTGATTTTCTCTGGTATTCCTAATTGTTTACTATTGTGTGGTAAATAATGAAGCAATTTACTATAATAAAAACAAGAAATGAGATTTTTGTGAAGATTATAAATTGAAGTTACCGCATTAACAGGATTTGATTTTAAAATAATTAAGCCATCCAGCGAAAAACCTCGGGCTTCTTTCTCAGCGAAGCATAAATTATTCTATTCTAGGATATTTTAACGCACATTTTTAATTTACTCAAATACAAAAAAATTTAAATTACATTTCAAAAATGTTGTGAAAAACGGAAATTGAATGAAATTATAAAATAAAAGCTGTAGAAAACGTAAGCAACTACAAACAAGTGCAGTGGGTTCGATTCCACATCTGCCGTTGGGCGAGCGAAATTATCATTTATGAAGGCAATAAACCAATCAAGACAATAATTTGAAATAAAATTCTTCAAAATTGCAAATCATACATTCGAAACTTGCAAATTTACTATTATGAAAGTGAATGACTAGAAAGTGAAAAAAATTGATTGCATTTTGTGATTCTTTGCACCACCGAATGCTAACACATAATTTTATAACAAATTCCAAATTATAAATTTTGGAAACATCAGTTTTAAAAAAATGAAGTTTTTATTTTAAAAATTCAAAGGTTGACTTGAAGATATATAAAAATTTTACATAGTTATTTTGTAGATCAGAAAAAAGACGCTCTATGCACCAACTTCCGGTCTCTGGTTATGATCAAGCAAATATTTAACATAAAGGATTAATTTGAAAATTAAGACTCCAGGAAGAATGTTTTCGATGAATTTCAGTTTCACTTTGCATTTCAAATAAGAAATAATTTTTCGAATCAGAAAATTTATCTAAAAATCCGAATATTCTGTCGATGCAATATCACAGTTACTTGAAATTCCTAAACTGCTAAGCGCTGGGTGAATCGAGTTTGGACAGACGAACAAGCAGGACACTTTCACGTTAATGTAAAAAATGTACTTTTAACATTGGAATCTGATTTGTCCTATGAATCTTTGTTAGTTTTGTTCTGACTAACACAGCACTTAATGCAGTCTTGGATGATTCTAAAATTTAAATGTTCACTTGGAAAGGTAATTAGCCTTTTAATTTATTAAACACATTAATATACTATGCAATTCCCGAAATGCCGATAGATAGCTAAAATGTCTGAGACAAATTTCCAAAAATCGCCTGTGTATTTGGGGACGTATTTTGCTCAAAAACTATTGGAATATCCAAATTTCATATTTAATACTTTAATATTTTAAAAATTAAACACAATCTAAACCAAATTACCACAAAAATCTAATTGAAATTTATTTTTAAGTTCGTTTCTATGAATAGATTTTGATTAAAACTTCTACACGAATAAATTAAAAACAAGAAGTATAAAAGATCTGAAGATGTTCACATTCGATTTTTCTTTCTAGAAAATGCCACAAAATCATTTTGAAAGAATTTTCCACATTGCTAAATAAGCATTATTTGTACTATAAGCACTAAATAAGAAAAATATGCTATAAAAAAAATTGTGAATATTATTTATTAAAAGTTGCATTTCTTATTCTGCGTTTCATAAAATTTAGTTTATTACGATATTATAAAATAAAGTTCCTTGATAGTACAAATATAGGCATTAGAATCGGTTAGGTAATCACAATGGTTTATGGTGCTAGTTTGTAAAACTAGGAAAAAATTAAAAGTAGAGAAACTGGGGGGGGGGGGGGCTCAATAGGCTTGATAAACAATAAATCATTTGAATTGTACGTTATAGAATTTTTACAGTTTACATTTATTGCAAAATTAATATATAATATACCGTTTGTAAATCTTGAACCATTAACGATTGGAACATCGTTGTCAAAAATTTTGTATGTTTGATGTAGTGAAAAATTCGAACTAGAAAGAAAGTTTGATTTAGAAATTAGAAGAACTCAGAACTTTGCAGAAAAAAAGTTGAGATTATAGTGGATTTAGATGTTTTGGAATCACAAAATCTGAAAATCATAGTTTCCAAAATGTCTGTATGTATGTGGCCAAATTTTGTACATGCCTACCTCGAAAAGTAATAGGAGCTGATTAGATTTTGGTTAAAATCGGTTAACGGAAAATTTTCTAATAAAAAAAAAATTGAACAGAAAAGTAGAAAATAAAATATTTTAAAAAGATTTTAAATCGAATTATTTTAAATTTTTTTTCTAAAAGTATAATCAAGTTGTGTCAGATTTTTTTCGCAAAAGTAGTCAACAGATAAGTGAAACTAGACTTTGTAGCTAGCAAGGCACTAGCTGTCAGCTTTTTAACTTAATCCCTTTTCATCTTTTTTTTTGCCATTTATTATTTTACAAATAGCTCATGCTATCTCAAACGCAATGTTAACATTACCCAAGTGTAATGCATTACCAAAGTGTTTTTAACAAAACAATAATTTTTACAGTTTTCATAAAAAATTAAGGTACTTAGAAAGCCGTATTTTTAGAACTATTAATATTCAATTTCTTTTTTCTATACATAAAATTTTGTTTTCTGCACTTCAGATAATGTAAAAAATTTCACTTGAAATGTAATGAAATTGGAAATATAATTAGCACACCACCGGTTTTTATAAAAATCCGTAAAATTAACATTTCAATATTAAAAATAATACACAATAACTAATTCAAAATAATTTATACAGAAAAAATATATATCCACTTAAAAATTCATTTTTAAGTTCTCTTTCTAATTTATATAGAAGGTAAAACAAGAAATTTAAAATAAACAAAATGTTAAAATAACGAATTTTAACTGTTAAGTAAAGAATACATACTTACATAGAAAAATAATATTTAAAAAACAATAAAAAAGACAATAATTTGGACTTAGAATATTTGAATAAACAAGAAAAATAAAAATGAAAAATTCTTATTGTTTTTTAAATATTATTTTTCTAGGTAAGTATGTATTATTTACTTAACAGTTAATAGTATATTATACACTTAGGTTGAGAAGTGAGCCATTATTTACCGAGCACGTTTATATACTGAGGCGCGTAGCGCCGAAGGATATATTGTGTGAGGTGTATAATAGCCTTCTCAACCGAAGTATATATAGAATTTTTTTTACTACTAACACTGATATATTACTATATTTGATTTGATTAGATGTTGATAAATATAGCTTTAGTTGCTTCCTACTTATTTTTCAAGTATTTTGAAATATCAAGTAGTGTGGGTGTTTAGTTGTCAAATTAACAAAATGAAACTAATGAAATGCAATTTTAAATTTAGTTAAATAATTTTTTCTTTATATAATATCTACTATAATAATTATTGTTATATCATTTTATAGTCGTGAATTTCAGAGTTTATTTGGTTCTTGCTTAGAATTAAGTTAATAATAATAGAGTTTCTGTTCATTTCATTAAAAATATTTTATTATTTACCTAGGTATTTTTTTGTTATCGTTATTTACCTAGGGTGAGAAATTTTACTTCTCATTAGAGAAATGGGGTAGATAATGGTGATTTCTCATGTTAGTGGTAAAAAAAATTCATTATTTTTACATTTTGTTTAATTTGTTTATTTTAAAATAAAATTCATTTTTTGGGTTCTTTTTCTATAATAAAGAAATTTAAAATTGAAAATTTCTATGGTGGTAATATAATTAGCACACCTACACAAAATGAAAACAACTCGTTACTTTTGAATTAATCTAATGAAATTTTACTGAATACTTGATCGGATAACCTTTTTGATCTATTACAGCAGTACATCGCCGAGGGTGGCATATTTCAATTGCGCGATCTTATGCCATTCCGATTGAATAACTTCCCATAATTCAGCAATGTTATTAGGTTTTATAACTGACACCCGTTGCTTAACAATCCCCCATAAATTCTCAATGGGGTTTAAGTCGGGTCTTTGAGCAGGCCAAACGCGATTTGTGCTTGGGGTCATTGTCATGCTAGAACTTCCAATAATAAGCCAATAATGGTAGGTTTTCTGAAGCAATTGTTAGATGGTTTGCCAATATTTTTTATACATTTCAGCATTCATCTTGCCTTCAATTCTACACCTACACCATAGAAAGAAAAGCAACTCCAAACCATGGCACTGCAACCATCATGTTGCACGGTCTTTTCAGTGTATCTAGGATCCAATTTTTTGCAGCATAGACGTCGAACATAGGTTCTACCATCATTTCCAAACAAGTTAAATTTAGATTCATCGCCCCAAATAATGGATTTCTAGAACAATTCGTTACTATTAATGTGCTCTTTGGCAAATTCTATCCGTTTCGTTCGATTTGCAACCAAATAGTCCATTTTCATTTAACCGTAGTCAAATGGTTTTTGCTATTACATTGACACCATAATTTCTCTCCATTTCAGCCCTTATTTCGATGTTCCTTGTGTTCTTATGTGCTCGAACGTATTAAGCACTTTTTTACGGGAATCCCAAAATATTAGCTACTTTTGTAATATTGTGACAATTTTCATAAAACTAATTATTATTATATTGAGAAAATTGCGAAGATGTGCTAATTAAATTTCCACTTGAATAATACACTTCTGTCTTTATCACTAACTATTCTTCAGAATTGCATATGCAATTTATACAATAAATTATTATGTAACTAAGAAGGATATGTAAGATAAGAAAAATTTATCAAGTAATATTCACGATTTACCATTCGGATAGATAAAAAAAATTCTATTCTGTATATAAATCTAGTAAAATGGTAAAATGGTAAAAAAAAAATATAAATCTAGTAGTGTGCTAATTATATTTCTACAACTGTGTATGAAAAAATCTAATAAATAAATACTACGTATTGTATAAGACATATTCATTTATACGTACTATAATATACATATAATGTAAAGGCTGTAATAAAAAATTTTTTTTCGTGTTCGCGAACATTCACTAGTCGTGTGCGAATTACTATGAACGATTTGGAACACCAAACGCAATTCAACATAGGATGACATTACACAGAAATCTCTGTAATTAAATGCTAAATGCGTTTTAGTAACATCTACTTACTAAATATAAAATTACTCCATTTGGCAATATGCTTAAAATCTGGCCGAAATACCACTCGATTTGAAAAAGTTTTTTGGGATAATTTATATGAGCCTTTTTGTATTACGCAGTTTGTGGCTAGTTCCCCACTTTTAGCCTAGTAGATACGAATTTGAAAAATAAAAGTAATGACATTTTTCCCAAATCTTATTTAAAACTTAATCTGGATTAAACAAATGATGAGATGATACAAACAGATGTCATGAAGCTTTCAATTAAATAAGTTGAAACGGAACTGTACACTCAGGTGCAAAGACCCAAAATTAAATAATAAATACACTGCAGATGAGAAACAGTGTGGAAATAGAAATAGCACACTATTAAAACTATTCTAATATTTAAAAAAAATAATTCAATAATATTCAATTATTATTGAATGTACTTTAGGTTGCGAGCCTACCCAACTGAATATTTTTGAATAAAAACTTGGGTTTAGAATTTTATAATGTGCAGTAAATAAGTATGACGGTAACATTTAGATAAAGCAAAAGATAAAAAAATGCATCTAATAAGATTTTCACTGTAATTAACAAATAAAAACGTTTATTTGTTAAAAGAATATACATAATAGGTACATATATCATAGTTCATGTAACCGGAATGTCGTCTAATCATTTTCATTGTTGTTAAAATTCTTTATATTATGTAAAAGGTATTTAGTGACATCAATTATAGTTCCAATTCAACTGTAATTTTTACTGAATTTGAGTTCTAAAATCCTACTTGCTTCATTGTTTAATTATCATAGAAAGCAAGAAGAAATACAATAATATTGCAAAATAGGTCTATTTCGTAGACATTACTAATAATAAGTAATTAATGGAATAAAGCTTTTGAATAGTGTACGAAATCACACGACCCCCCCCCCCCCTAGAGTTGACTATCCACCGATTTCAATGAACTTTTTCTTAAATAAAATAGAGCCAAAATGTGACTTACTTTCAAATATAATGAGATCCAAAGATAATGATAAGTCGTATAATTTTAGTAAATAATCAGCCAACAAAGCCGTCAGTTTTCTAGAGTTTATATTTATTAGCTCTTTGCACCCAGGTCGCTTCCAACTAACTATATTTAAAAAAAAATATTTTATTCCTTTATTTATTTAGTTTTAGTAATAACTACCTAATAAAACCATTGTCAGATTAAAATCTTTCCCGTTATTCAAGCAAAGTTTATAAAATTTACAAAGCTTCATTTTTTCAATAATTTTCCTAAAAAATATTTTTCAAGTAAAATTTAGAGATTTGTAGAGGTCAGACAATACTGAAATTTTCAAATAATGTGGTGCAACCGGGTAAAAAAAAACTGAATTAAACCTATGACCGCACAGTCTGAACCCAATTCCCTACGAGCTACATCGACCGAATGCCAAATAGTACTAGAGCCATTTGCAATCCTAAAGCAGTTGAATATATTTAAACCAGTGGGTGTAAGAACAATACATGTTTTATGTATGTCCTATTACATGTATTGTTCTTCCATTCACTGTTTTATTTATACCTTGCATTAGGAATTTTTTAAAGAATAAAAATATAAATTATATAAAATTTAGTACCAGCAGTGTGGTATAAGGTTTGAATCGACATGCTACGGAGCGGAAGCTCGTGATTCAATGTTTGGTCGCATCGACTACACTGTTGTGATCTAAAGTCTAAGTTCCGTCTATGGACTAGACATCTAGCAAGGTTAGCACCCTATTAGAATATAATATACAAGTACTCAAAGAACCATAAATACCAGGTATAAATTTGGTATATTACATGGTAATAATAGAACTTAATTCTAAATTAAGATATAAAATTAATTTTAACTAAATAAAAAAAAAAGATTTTGAATTATTTTTTTTTCCTAGTTACAACCATTGGAAATGCTGCAAAAACCAAGTAAACCATACACAATTCTGCGAAGAATTAAATTTGTTGTAATAAAAGTTACTTTCGATTACGATTTAATATCAAAACCTTGTAACTCAATTTTTAGAGATTTTCTGATACAAGAAAATTCAATCGATATAATTATCGATACAATATACTCACACAGCACTTCAAAAATATCAGACAAAATTTATTTTACCATTTTAGTATGAGTACATGGTTTGTAATGACTTATTAATGTTACAAAAAAAAAAAAAATTTAAGAATAAAAATTACAAAAGTTTTGATTCTGTGTGACGATATAAGTATCTTCAATGGTTTATCGGTGGAAGACATGGATGTCTTTATGATGAACAAATGTCAAAATGTGCGCCTTTAAATGACCTTTACATTTACACTTTTGAAAGTCAACTTAATATGCTGTCGCGGACTTTTTTGTAGAAAATTTAATACCGCACAAAATGTAATTATTTTTTCTATTAGTGTGAGTTTATGTAATAAAACCGAGAAGAATCGGCGCTATTGTAAGATCACAAGAAATTGGTATTATTTTCAATATTAAAACCGTTCATTCTATACGATTGGATTGTAGAAACCGAACTTACTTGTTTTTATAGGATACGTAGACTTTCTTTTACACTTTTTATATTGTTTTCGACAATTTGATTGAAACAAATCAAAAAATATTATTGCTTATAGTATTGTTATCAGTAATACTACACAAATCTATGGCAAATTTCAAGGCTATTGTTCAAATGAAACCAATTGAAAAATCAATAACAAAATATTGTGTTAAATACTCAAAAAAGTTTAATAAAAGCCGATGCGTAAGTCATTTGAGAAAGAGGTGATGTACAAGAGGCAGGAGCAGTAAGTGTGGATTCACAATGAACATAAACATAAGAAAAACTTAAGGCATATGAAATGCAAATAAAAGCCTAATCGAGAACTAAAAACATTCTATGTCATGCACATATTAGATTTCTAATGCTTATAATTCATTAGTATAGATGTTGGAAAATATATAAGAGATAGGAAATTGTTCCCGATTTGTTGAAAATCCAGAGATTTTCAGAAAAAAGAGATAACATGGTGTATACATTTTTGTCTCGGGAACATAAAGAGAACGATCAAATATTTTGCACAAAAAATTGTCTAAGATGAGTTACTATCTTTTCTTTTCTCGTTACTTTCCTCATAGCTCACATATCAGTGGATATTATTACATCACAGTGCATCCGAAGTGACCAGTATTTAAACTGTGGTCTTCTACTTCCTAACCGGCCGATGTAGGCTTCATGCCAATGAATAAATATCTATGATAATTTGTGTACAAGACCTTAATTCCAAAACCTAGATTTAATACCTCAAAGATGTTATCAAAAGACCGGAACCTTACCAGAGAAAATGTTAGTGTATATAATCGAGAGTCAAACCCACACATAGCAATTTTACACTCCAATTGTTACCATACGACTGCACTGCTACATTTACTGTATACTGTATTATTGTATTTGTTTTCGATGTCAAGAATCAATGATTTAATTTTTCACCGTGCATGTGGAAAATTAAACAGGAAGCTATGGAAGAAAAAGGGAAGAATTGGAAGTTTTGGATGGGTCGGGGGTGGAGAAGAAAGAAGACCCCAGCGAAATGGACGCCTCAAACAAAAATAAATTTGTGGAAGGTCTGAAAGGAGAAATGAACAAAAAAGGAGATGGAAAAAGTAGCTTATGGTAAATAATTTTTTTTTGAAGAGATAAGCCTTTTTTTTATTTGATTTTTAAACTTAATTTTATTTTGATTATAAATTGTTATGTTGTAGATAATAATACTTTTAGATTTACTTTGTTAAAACACGCCAAGAGTGTTTGCAAATTTCGTTTTGAGCTGCGCTCATCACTGCAATTAGCAACGGGGGTTAATGTGGTGTTTCAAAATGATTCGGACCCACCCTATGCATTTTAGTAAAATTTTTGTATTGAGAGTTAAGTTGTAACTTTGTAGAATTTGCTAGGTGGGGACCAATCACAGGAAATTCGAGAACTTTTGCCAAAAATTGTCGACGTGATGGACGTACAGAGTCTGAGAAATTTTTGATAAGTTTGTAATTTTTTGAATATAAAGTGGATTTTTAAAAAGTATTTTATTGAAATTATAATATTGGATATATCGATTTAAAAAATGGTTGAATGAATTTAAAAATAAAATTAAGAATTATATGAAGGAACCACAAACTTTGATGATAGAAGACAGCTGCGAACCGGTATTGTAAAAATTTAAAGTTACCACTTTTGGATTATATTGAAATTTAAAGAAATGCTTTATAGAAATTAAAGACGCAAATGGAAAATTTAACCAGGGGTGCATCGCAATATATTTAAAAAAAAAATTTCGACAAACTAATACACCAAGTAAGGACAGGTTTCAAGGTACATACTAATATTATAATACAGAAAATAGTTCAAAGAATTAAGCAGAAAGCTGGTGTTTGATGCTAGTGCTGGGCATAATTTATTTTTAACCAATGAAAATAAATAAACTTAAAAATTTTCTTGATTTTCATTGATTAAATTTTTTTCCCTAGCGCTGGTGACAATTCACATCAGCATTCCACTTAAACACCCTCCCATTTCATCTCTTAAATTAATATTAATACAGTAAAATTTCGTTAAGTGTCAAACACCTGATTTAGTATTTTGTGCAGCCAATCATGTGAATTTGATATAGGTACCTACTATTTAATTTTACTACAATGTTGACGTAAAATTTAAAACAATGCTTCAACTTTTCTTTGTAAACTGCAAATAATATAGAAAAAGACTATTTATTATAACTAAAAAGTTCTTCGAGAGCATCGAATAGGCAAACAACTTAGTTAAAGTCCTGAAGACCAGGATTTAAACCATGGTCTCCGGCTTACCAATCAGTCAGTGTAAGTTTTACACCAATACGCCTGCTCTTTAAACGAAAAATAAATTGAAATTTTTTTACACCTATTGGAATCAGGAATTTAAATTTTGTCAGTTAATGACCAAATTTCATTGCACGACGTAACGGTACTCCTCGTCGTCCTCGAGCACAGCTATTTTATATACTAGAAGGCTCTTTTCAAACTCCTCATAAGAAATCTTTATTTGGTTGATATGAGAGTAGCATCGCACCTAATGGCGAGTGCGTTTAGTATTCCGGTCAATCTAGATATTCAAAGGTACAAAAATTCACAAAACGCTGAAAATTGGTAAAATTGTTCAAAACATAATTATAAATGAAATTTAGAAAGTCCTCATAGATTCGGTACCCGGAAAAAAATTTATTCGAGGTCAAAGGTCAAAAAATTGTTTTTTAGGTTTTTTTTTTAGCAAAACGGTAAGTTTTATCATAAAATTAGCTCAGACAAAAATTGTAGATCATGTAATTATCTATAGAAAAAGTATCAATACTTTTTTTGCTAAGAGCTTCCGTTTCTGAGATATAACGATTCAAAAAGCTGTTCTTGCTTGAGTCGAATTCGAATACGATTTAGTTGCTGCTGAAGCTAAGTATCATCAAGATTGTTGTATTTCTTTCTTGAAACCGACCACTGGAGCTAAAGTTGGTGGTCCTAAAGACGAAACTATGAATCTGGCAATGTAGGAAATATTCACTTATATAGAAAATAGTGATGACTGTCAGTTCACTTTAAACGAATTAAAAAATGTTTGCAAAACTATTGTTTAATATTGTATCAAAGTATTCATAAATTTTTTAAAGATAATTATTACATGATCTACAATTTTTGTCTGAGCTAATTTTATGATAAAACTTACCGTTTTGCTGAAAAACGCAAAAAAACAATTTTTTTGACCTTCGACCTTAAATAAATTTCTTTCCATTTTTTTTTATAATAATTATATTTTGAACAATTTTACCAACTTTCAGCTTTTTGTGAATTATTGTACACTCTTATTTTTTGGACTAATTTGACCGGACTATAGGTATTATAAGTAAAAATTAATGTTTTCATATTTTCAAAACGACGCAATTCTCTCAATTTCAAGCTACCGCAGCTCTGAAAGTATGAGCTTTGTGAAAAAAATTAATAGTTCCTTTTTTGTAGAGAATTATATTAGGTTAAAGTTTGTATATAGGGACTTTTGCGTATCTCAAAAATAAAGAAAGTTATTGCCGAAAAACCGTTTTTTAATACCTGATATGCTATCATAAGTTAAACTTCATCAGAGAATGCAGATAATGCAATACAAACAAGTTAACTTGATTACAGCCATATGAAGACTATAAAACAAGTTCCTAAGTTCCAGCATTTTTTACCCGTCTAATTTACCTGCCCCCTAGCCTATAACAGTTCCTGACATTTCTGATGACACACCCATTAACTAGATTTTTCGATGTTATATAATATTAAGTTAGTGACCTCCCTAAGATATCATTTTGTAATGTAGTAATATTTTTTTTAATTAATATTGATAAATCGCAAGATGTAATTATTGGTCTTAAAAAATGAAAGCAAAGACACATAATTATACCCTAAAAATATTATTCATTATTGGGATACTTCTACAAAAAAAATGTGCAAACACAAAACCAACAGTGTAGTGTAAAGCACTGAGGTGCAAGAGACCGCAGTTCGATGCTTGGTCGCACCGACTACACTGTTGTGATCTAAAGAGAAGGTAATGGGAAACCACTCCAATATTAATAATCCCCTGATATGTCACCTTGGCTTCTGCCAAGTTGATCGTCTACGCACTGCATAGTAGATGATACTCAAAGAAGAAAAAGAAGACACCCAATACTGTGAATCTCCTGCTAATGTCATTGAGCAAAAACAGTACCACTCTGTAACATGAAGAAATTTATTACTCGTCAATGTTTGACAAAACTATGTGCACTTTAAGGCACTTTTTTTATGCACGGTTTAGTACATTCACGGTTAACATGAACAAGGGTGTTATTATTTTGTTCACTGCATTGAGTGTCTACGATAACAATTATTTTTAAATTTTAAAAATATAATGTAATTTGTTTACAAATTTTTACAAAATAAAAGCTGGAATGTAAAAGGGTACTGTGCTAGGTTACACCCACAGGCATAACAAATACAGAAAGAATGTATTATTTTTTGTTAATTAAAAAATCTGCAAAAGCAGATACTTCTATTCAATAGCTTTGGTGTGAAAGATATTCCAAGTTCTCACAAAGATACAATTTGTGATACTTTCATCGACTTTTTTGCTTCAAAATCAAAAATTCCCAGATAAAATTTTTTCTATTTTAAATTCCTTGACTTTCCCAAATAAGCGGGAACCCTGACTGGTAGTAGGTGTATAAAAAAATTGGAAGTATTTGGAATTTTTGTAAATATATTTACATAATTTTTGGTCATAGTTCACCCATGACTATGTCATATGAAGTTTTCGCACCCGCCCGATGAACTTTTTTATTGCGGGATAACTTTTATATCTAGTAATAATTTCAAATGTCCGTATCTTAAAAGTTCATTGAATGAAGTTCGCAGTAGCACGTTTACTTAAAAAGACCAACCACTGACAGCAATATGTAGTGCTGTCATGTTATTTTTTTTTCGGGTGGTATGTAATGCCCTTTTATAATTGTCAATTATTTCAATGTTACAACTGGAGTCATTTCGAAAAAAAAAATTCACATATTTCCCTATTTTTTAAATAGGATTTCAACGACAAGTTGTCGACAATTTAATGAAATCACTAATTTTAAATAATATTATCTCACTTCGGTAATTAAATAATAATGTATGATCAGGTAAAGATTTTGTTCTGAACGAACGATAACTTGATAAATATTGAAAGTTTAAAAAATTCCTTTTCTACACTTACCGGTTTTTCAACTACAGGTCGATTTAAAAGTTCTTCGTAGTTTTTAGTAACATGATTTGATATCGGAGAAACTCCATTTTCTTCACTTATAAGTTTCCTCTTCTTAGTTGACGAAGTCTTTGTAGTAGAAGAGTTTCCACGTTTCAATCCAACTTCCTGCAAACGCAAATAATGAAGTCAAAGAGTCAAATTTTGGGATGAATTTAAAAAAAACGCCCGTGGTTAATGACAGCTTTTACCCATTTAAAAATTCTAGCTACTCGGACACTATTTATGTTCCACATAATTTGATTTATCTGCACTTATTTCTACCTAGCAATTTAATTTCTGAAGGAAATTATTAAACTTAAGATGAATTTAATTTCTTTTAGATTAACCGGAACTTAAAATGAAAAATTAATAACTAACCTTCTTTTTCTTGGCAGGAGTAACCTTCTTGGGTTTTTCCTTATCGTCTTCTTTAATTCTGTCAAATGCAGAATCTTGATCAATGTCAAATTTTGCTGGATCAAAACTTGGATCATCCTAAGGCACAAGAAACGATCACTAAGCACATCAAATCTTACCATATAACTTGAAATAACTTACACTTATACGCTTGAAAAAAGCTTCAATATCGCTAACTGCTTCTTTAAAACTAGCCGTTTTGCAGGAACCAATCAATTTGGGTTTGCCCTCTAAATATGCTATGATATTAGAACTTTCAATCCAAGCACTATAACAAAAAAATTTATGAATGTCTTCCACTATAACGAGCTATTTTTACTGACTAAAACAGTCAATTAACAGATCACTATATTTAAGTATGCCGGTAAAATTATAAAGATATTTAATTTAAAGAAGTTATCCTGCCTCCACATAACCTTAAACGATATTATAAATTTTTGTCAATTTTTTAAGGTTTTAATTTCCTTTCGTGTCACTATTACTTGTTGAAACATAAACCCGTAATACTATTATCAACACTATTTTCTTGACACTTAAATAACTGGATGAACAATGGAATCAAACCGTGATCAAAAAGATGTATGAAATTTAAACCGCACTACGTTTGAACATTTCGGTCATCTAAAAGTCGACTAAACAAATTAGCCTTAGAAATACTTACTAATTTTTGGTTCCAAAAAAGTAAATGCAGTGGCAGTCAGGTTTATTGGCTGGTTTTTTGACGAAATCCTTGCTTTGTGAAACCTAACAATGAGAATAAAATTTTTAATAAGAAATAATGTACTTTTGAAAATTAGAAGGTTAGGTAGTCAAAACATAAACGAAAAGATACGCAAGCGCCAAGCTAACGGTTTGCTTGAATGTCGCCGCGCGATACTCACCAAGCCAGGCCATGGAGAAAATCCCTTCATTTTTGCCCTACAAAATTTTTTAATATTAAATTAAAAATGAATCACACATATTTACAGTTCAAGTTAATTTTTTTTCTCATTTTCATGACTTACCAAACAAGATCACCAATTTTAAATTTGTCTGACATGATGCGATCCTTACTTGAAGAAATAATCACTCGAACTGGCGAAAGTTTGTTGTGCCGCGCTAGCTATACATTTGATGTGGCGCATGCGGTTTAACCAAAAACTGTTTAAACTAATGACGTTATTTACACATAGGCGTAACATGCATTTATAGTAACAAAAAATTTAATTCTAATTATTAGTTTTAATTCAAAGAAATATTGAGAAAAATAGTAGATACCTGATTATAATTAATTATAAAATTAATAATTAAGAATACAAGTACCACGATCGTGGCCAATCTGTAGGGTTCAAAATTATGTTCTTGGTGGGTCAAGTTCTTAGATAATATATATTTATTAGATCTTAGATCATATAAATATATATGATCTAAGGTCGAGTTATAAATTTATTTAATTTTCAATACTGAAAACCAACCCATTCTACAGGGAGTTTATATAAAAATGAGGTGCCGGCTTGGTGTAGAATTACTTGATGCATCGATTGAGACCAATTTCAGGCTGTAACAAACTCCCACAGAAAAGTTACAGATTTATTTAAATTTTAAATGTAATTAATAATTATATTACAATATTATAGTTGTTTAAAAAGTTTGCATCTTAGATAAAATAAAATATCATGAACCAACTAGTGGCATCTGCACTAAGCATATGGTTAGCTTCAGTAAAAACGGTCATTATCTTAGTAATTTAGCTGAACAAGTATTGACGTAAAGTAAAGTAACCAATTAGAATTTATGGACAGTTTAGAACTCTCATATGACCGTCTCCGTGCTTCGGAGGGCACGCAAAGCAATAAATCAACTATTAAAAGAAGTTTTGTCGACATCCTCTCTATACCTTTTGTGTAGCCTGATGAAAATTCAAAAATTTAATGCATGAAAAATTGCAACAACTTCAGTATAATTATGCTGTTGTTTTTTTTAAACTTCAAGACTCTCTTTTGTTTTGTTAGTAAAAACAGCTATGCTCGGTGAACGTCTGGTTGTAGACTATGTGGATGACCTCCTATAAATATTCAAAACAGTAAAGAATTTAATTTTTTGAAAATACAATATTATTATTATCAAACAGCAGGGGTAAAATTACCAGTCACGTCCCCACCAAACTTCGTACAACCTACCGTGTAATGATTAATTAGGGTCCGTCCATTAAGTTTTGGGGTGGGGTGTTATCAGAAATCTTAGGAACCCTTACGGAGCGAGGGAAAGGGAAAGTCGAAATATTTCTTACGTAAGATTAACTTAAAATATTTTTTAAATTAAATTTTTCTATTTTTACGTTGATAATCCTTTAATATACTGGTAACAAATATTCAAAATTATACTAATAAACAATAATTAATTGTTATACAGTGAAAGTGGACGCTGCTTATTGTAATCATGGTTTTAGATAAGTTGCCAAAAATTAGCCAGCGGAATTCAAAATGAGAAAGAGGGAGGGGGGGGGGTCAAAATTAATTATAAAAAAATCCTTACGTAAGGTGTGGGAAAGGGAGTTGCCACAATCTTACGTACCCTTGCTACCGAGGCGGGAGCGAGGTCAAAAATTACAAAAATCGTCCTTACATAATTAATGAACGCTCTCTTAACGAAAAAAAAGTATAACTTAGTTTAATCATTAATTATTGTTGATTTAACAAAACCATGGCAAAATGCAAATTGGATTATAAATATTTACTTGTAGAATTTATCGAAAGCCAAAAAAGTTCCAAGCCTAGCCGAAATAATAATATATCCTTCTAAGATACGCCAATGGCAATTGTACTTCTGGTTGCATAAAGGCAAAATTTTAAGCGCCTTAAAAAATTAATTTGAATTTTCGCTTTAAACTTTTGCTAACCCCGGTGCTGTCATAGTGTGAGCCATGGTCCCCCCTTAAACCAAATGTTTAGTGATAATATGTAATGCTGTAACGATTTCCGTCTTGTTTTTCTAATGTAAATTGACACATTTTGTCGTCTGTACATAATAAATGTTAATTTACCGATGGCTACCCCTGTTAAAACAAATATACCTGAAAAACAAAAAAAATTGCAGAAATGTTATTCCAAAATTGGAAAGATTTTGCAAAGTATGAGTCAGTTGTTGCCAAAATCTAGAAATTTGCCAAGCTTCAGTTAGCCAAATAAACTACTAGAATCATTGGTGATGACTAGAGCACGGATTCTAGACAATTTGCCTTTTTGTCATTTATTTAGGCGATTCAAAATTATTTGTATCGAAATGCCGTTCAAGAGATTTTGAATATTTTAAGCCATAGTTTAATTAGCCTAAATGCCTATTTTCCTTGTTACTGACCTAAAACAGATTTTTAATGCCTAAAACGCCTAAACGATAATAAATTTATTCTCCGTATTGCTAAAAATATTATTTAAGGTTGTAATGGGGTTCGATAAAAATTGTGCTAAGTCTGTTGAGCTAGTCCAATAATATTTTTGTTTAAAAAATGTAAAACACGATATAGCCTATATCAATGCTCACTTTAAGATTTTAAACAAAAGTACTAAAAACTGGAAACTTTTGGTATGCCGCTTACCGAGTCATATAAAATAATCGCAAATGTGAAAATAGCTCTCCAGACATCGCCAGGAAAAATAGAAAAGTTGGCATATCAGAAATTCAATCAAGTAATTTTAAAAAATCCCGAAGCCAAGCAAGTACACGATTTAGTAGAAATTCTGATTGGTGAAGCTATCGATTCGGACAACCTTAATCCAGAAATTATGAGTTCTTCGTTTTAATTTTGTCCTATAACTTCATCTGACGTAGAACGATTATTTCCGGCTCATAAATCCGTACTAACAGAAAAACGAACATGTTTAACTTTAGAAAACTTAGAACAATATTTAGTTTGCTATCCTAATTCAAAATTTGATGTTTGAGAATTTCTGGTAGTTTTTTAAATAATAAGTGTAAGTTTTTGTAATAAAAAATATATTGCCTAAAATGCCTAAATTCTTAATTATTGCTCCCGTTTCAATGATTTTTATAGCCTAAAATTTTTTACGTCCTAAAATCCGCGCTCTAGTGATGACTTTATTGAGGTGAAAATAAGAATTAGTATTTGATATGACTTTTATTAATGATATAACACATTCTTAAAAGTAATAATTAAAAGTAATAGATACATACAACAGTAACACATGCTAGTAATTAAATTACGATATAAAAGTTAAATTTGTTCATCATGAGCATACAGGTTACAAGTTTCAGTCATTTACAAAAAATATGGTAATTATACTGTAAAATAACACATTTAATTAAATTATAAAATTGATATGTTAATTGCAATCAATATAATTAATACCACCACCACCATAAATAAATATAAATTAGGCGTTTTAAGAAAGCGTATTAAATTAAAGTTGTGGGTATCAAAATATTTACAACTGTGCTTTATATTCCCGAAGTAATTTGCGACACTTTTCAAGTGCACGCCCTGTTTTTAGACATTTTCAACGCTTCAAATATAAGTTTTTTAAAACCAATCATATTTAAAATTTTTTAAATTGAACACATTATGTATCATACTTTTTGAATACTTAGATTACATCATTGGGTATATTAAAAGGGTGTAAAATAATCAACAAATACTTGAGGGTAAATAGCCAAGTATGGTTGACCTAACACGTAATTTTATTACACGTAATTAACAATACTGTGTTAGGATAACTAAATATTGCTAACTTTTTAAACATTTGCTTCCATTAGGCCTAATTTTTCAATCTTCCGTTACCTCTAACCACAGGTTTATTTGGACACAAGCAAAGATTGAAAAACCGAGCCTTAGTAATATTAGAATATAATAACACGAATAGTTAACTTAATCTAAAAATAAATAATAACATTACAATAAAACTAATAAATTAGGTTCATCAAAAACTTTCGACAAAACTTGCAGGAAATAACCCGGTACGACCCGTTCTTTGTTGCGTTCCCTTATACCAACCATCTTCTCTCTTTTTATGCACATAAATTACATCGTTAACTTGCAACTCTAATTCGTATTCACTGTTAGGAGGATACGGTGCAATGCATCTAAACCTTTCACGAACTGTCTGTGTACTTGTTTTACTGCGGTTTCCTGCATCCAACGAGTTTGATTTTCGGTGGTGGTGGACGTTCTGGTTTGATTTTGAACTTCCTGCCATGTTCTCGGTGGTCCTATTTATCAAAATTTGCCATTAACATAATGTTTTAAGTTTAGTTGGGAAATTTGTATAAAAATAATCCGACCCAGTGTTTAGTAAAATAATACAGGATGAGTTAGTGATTCGAAGTTTGATAACTCCTCGACTGCTAAAACTAAGAAATTTAAATCAGTTATTTCCTTATGTTGATTTATTTCAATCTAGAATTAAAAAATAAATTGTTTTAATAATTTATTATGCAACACGGGAGTCGAGTTTTACTTTTTAACAATAACAGTTCAATATTTAGTCTATTATTTTATTATACAGTGTGTTAGGTAAACATGCGGCAAAAATGTAAAAAATAAAACCCCTTTCTTTCGAAGATACAGGGTGAACAAAATTTGCTGGATTATTTCTTATGGGGATCTCCGAAGTCGTTAGTTTAAGCTACTCCAATGAAGAATTTGGACGAATTGCAAAATCGGATATTTGCTGGGTGTAACTCAATTAAAAACAACCCTGGTGGTTTTAAAAGAATTCGGCACTCAGAGAAGATTGAATGCTTGTATCCAGGCTAGAGGAAGTCATTTCGAACATTTATTGTAGATTGAGCAACTTTACACGTACTTTTTGATAATAAAATGTTGTTACTGTTGCAAATTTTGTTCACCCTGTATCTTTGAACCAAAGGGGTTTTTCAGAAATCATCATAAGACAAAATTAAATAATATAATATCCCATGTCTGTGTATATCTCTATCTGTCCCGTAACGCACCTCTGATTGGTGGTTTTTTCTATCGACTTAAAAATTACCAGTGTAGATGGCTAAAGGCAGCCCAAGGACGCCTGTGCCAGCTATTTAATAAAATAATATCTCAAGTCTGTGTATCTTCATTTCTTTCTTTGCCGTAACGCATCTCTGATTATTTTCCAACTTAAAAATTAAGTCATTAATCCGATAAGTATATGAGCACCATCGAGTCGCTCCGGACGACTTTAGGGTCAAACAATTATCACTTTCAGTTATACTACCGATATTCCCCCTATGAATAGGGGGCCAAACAATTATACCCGACACAGTTTAGATGACTAAAGGCGACCGAAAGATGCCTGTGCCAGCTAGTATTCTTATAATATGTCAAGGAATAATCCCTTGAATTTTTGCCACATGTTTACTTAACACCTAGTCTTTGACCTGAGAGAGATTGAGACAGAAATGACGATTTTTATCAACATTTCTCAATACCTATACAGTTTTTATATTAATTACGATTTAAGCAATCGAAGCTAGTCGATTCAATCCTGACTTATTGATGAGAACTTTGTCACGTTAATTCTAACCAACTAGTTCTTTAATGTTTCTGCTGTTCATTCTAACAAATAATAATACAAACTATAAGTTATTTGAAAAATTAAAAAAATTTCTTTCGATTGATACCATTTTCAGACATTTCAAAATAATTATTTACCAAAACATTGCATTGTTAAAAAACATTTGAACATCGTTCCATTATATTCGAATATTTTCCACTACGCCACTCTGTTGGGTTACCTTATAAATACAACATACAGTTATTTTAATCTATTAAATTAATAATTGTCTTTACCGTCAACAGTTAAAGAGTTATCGAAAAAGTTTGCACTCACCCTGTATGAAGGTTAAACAATAATGCTATAAAAACTACGAAAGTTATAACCAAGAGATAAAAGTAACACAGTAATAATAATTAAAAAATACTAAAAAAGATTGAGGAACTACCAAGATAACGAGTGCAAAACACACCTTGAGTTGTGCGCAAGAACACTGGGACGGTCTTTATGTTTAAGTCGCTGTGAGGTAGAAACAAATATTCTGTGATTTTCAGCAGGTTGCACTTGTAGAAGCTGACTTGGACATGAACCAGACCTAAGACACACACATACGTGCACAAGCTCAACATTTACATGCACATAAGCACAAATTTGTGAAAACGTTAATGCAAAAATACAAAATAAAATAATTTAACATTTGTCGCAATACTAAAAACCACCCGAGTTCCAGTATAGTCCATGCTAGTTTTTTTCTAATAACTTGAAAACTGTCCAAGATATTAAAAATGTTTGTCGTTTTAGATTGAACATTTATGACATCTAGGACTGCTTTCCAGATAAGCTAGATTGAATCATACTCAACTTAATTACTCTTTACATTTAAATAAACCAACTAATGATAACCAAGTTTTATCTTAAAGGCGGATCTAAAATAAAATATAAATGTAGACAAATGTTAAATTACTATGACCGTGTTCGAGTTGGAAGTTTAGAGTGCTTTTGGTACCAACGCCAACTTTCATTAGCAGGCGTTGGTATCAAAAGCGTTATAAGATTCCAACTCAAATACGACATATAAAAACTGATAGTAAAAAAAAAAAATTTTTGATTGAAACATGCAAAAATAAAAAACAAAGCAATTTTAACAAAAAAAAGAGAAAAACAAAGCAACAAAATGTTTATGTACAATACCTGACATGTACAGGATGAGGCGAATTTATGGCAACAGAACTATCTTCAAATACAGGATTATCCATAGAATAAGACGAAGCACGTGGCGATTTAGGCCTCTTAATACTTGTTAAGCGACGCATGAGACTCACAGTACCCTTTTCTCTGCGTTCCTTTTGCTGTCAAAGGCAAGCACCAATAAAATATTAAAAAACAAATGCGCACATAAAATGACATAAAACAAAAATCGCTACTTTTGTTAATCAAGCGACGCACAAATATACAGAGTGATTCAGCTATGACTAAAAGATCTAAAATAAAATGTAACGAGAAAATTTTGGCACAGCTCAATCATCTTATAAGAATGAGAAAAACAAGAAACAAAAACAAAACAAACCTTTTCGACAGATTTGCCAACAGGAGCACAATTAGTAGGCAAATGAGATGAATTAGCAATGCTGGACATGATAGCGCTGCTACTGCGTCCTAAAGGCACAGCAGCACTGTCTTGCTGTCCGTGCCAGCTAGACGAAATGGTATTTGTGGCAGTGGCAGGATTCGAAGACCTTGGAGGTAAGTCTGGAGGTAAGCTGTTGGCACTATGTTGGGTCTTAGAGTTACGTATGTAACTTACAACTGATTTATTATCAGAAGAACTTTCACCGGACCTTGTTGAAGTTTGAGGACTTCTAGGTGCTCCTCTTGCTAAAGTTACATAATTCCCAGGAAAGACTCCACACTTTTGCGTTCTATTTGAAGTTCCCTTGAACCAACCATCTTGGCAACGTTCCGTCACAATGTAAATTCCACCTTTACGCAATTCCAACTCATCGGATTTTTGAGGTTTGTACGGATACAGTGCAACGTATGCTTGAGGGAGTTGTATATTATTTGGATCACTTGGTGGACTCGCTTTGGCTTGTGGTGGGGTTTGTGCTTCGTTTTCCGTACTTAAAATTTCGGCAGAGTGCCGATGAGAACTGGAATGATGCTGAGGTGTACTTAAAGAGGTGAAACTGTGACGTTTTTCACGATGATGATGGTGGTGGTGATGGTGTGAAGAATGAGGTTCCGAAGACGGAGTCGAGACTACCGTTGGATTTGTCGGCGTACGCTGAGGGGTTGTTACAATGGCACTAGTGTTTGGTACTAAATCAGGTTTCCTACAAAGAAAACTTATAATTTGCAACGAATTGTAACAAATAATAGTTACACTTACGGCGTAGTTCTTGGTGGTACATTTGTTTGTGTTCTGGTAGGAGGAGAAGCAGGTGAAGAAGGTGCAGTGCTTGAACTGGACGAAGTACCACCAGAAGATGTATTAGGTGTTGTACTAGACGAATTTGCCGAACTAACGGTGGAACTTGAGTCGGAATTAGGTATAGGTTGTGGTTGAGGTACTGGTGTGGTTTGGTTTGCTAAAGGGGACTGTACCGCACGATTCTGTACGTGGATATTAGATATTACTCTAGTGTGGTCTGTTGGGATTAACGGGGTACTATCATCAGATGTTGGAGTCGGAGGTGCAAGTTTTGAAGGACCCGGTTGTGAGCTAAAAGAATTTTATTTTTTAATAAAAACTTTAATATATTTAAATATTTCGCAATTACTTGGTTGATAATTTCATAAGAGAGCGTGCCAAATTATTCAGTTCAACAAACGCCAATGGAAATATGCCAATTTTATCATCCAATTTGCCTTCGGCCCAATTTTCGTCGACTCGACGTATTACGGTAATTATATCACTTTTATTAAATGTCAAACAGCCTTCTTCGTCGTCGTTTGTCATTCGGAAATCGTATAAAGCCTTACATTGAGGTACATTACTAGGCAGTGGAGTTATCATCTGCGTAAAAGTCAAAAGTTGAAATAAACAAAAACAAATATCAACGTTATCTTACCTGAACGTAGATTAATGGAAACACGCCTTGATTTCCACCACATTCTCCCTGATACCAATTGTTATCAATCCTTTTCTTTAAAATTATTATATCACCTCTTTTGAAATTTAAATCCCTGCAATAAAAACCAAATTTAGCAAAAAAATTATGCTTGCGACGACATTTTAAAACCTACCCAGGTTCATTTGATGTGTAATCATAAAGCGCCTTGGCGTAAGGTTGATGTCCATGTACTAAATGCTGATTTGATTGCTTAACTGGTGTATGCCGATGATCGATTTGATGAATTTGTGCAGTATTGTGATTTACGACGCGAATTAAACGTTGCGGTTGCTTTTTGGGTACGGAATTTTTCATACCTTCTAAAATACGCATTAAGAGAACATTCGGAGGCAGGTCTTCTATTTTGCATGGCACTAAAACTCGGCACTCGGGACATCTCAATTCTTTGTGTTTTTCGACAATTCCTCCCAGGCACTTCTTGCAAAAAGTGTGTTGACATGGTAGAACTTTGCTCGACGTGTCTAGCCGTTCGAAACACACAGAACATTCCAACAGATCATTTAGTATGCCTTCATCCATTGTCGAGTCTAGGAACGAAAATGTTTTAAAAAATATGAAAATAAATTATGTAAGCATGCTTACGATTATATGGCACTTATAGTTTCATTGATTATTTACGAGCTCGATGAGTAATTAATTTTAAAACGATCAATTAAACAAAGTTCAAACGATATAATCATTGCATCACCACACGCCCTTTTGGTTGTTTTTTAAATTAATAATCGGTCAGTTAACTTCCGGTTACAAAATAACTCATATTGTTGCACGATTTTTCAATGAACTGAAGAGTAAGGGGGATTTAAAATAACGCAAACCTGCCGAAGAATTTTTTATGAAATTTGCCCCCTACTCTAATCGCATCAAGTGCAATGTAATCACCATTTATAGAGACATTTATATTCAAACGAATAAACATCTTCGTATGTTGGCCAACCTGTTCGCGCTAGTTTCAAATAATAACCGCTCTACCCTTTCTCTTCCTCATATTCACCTGCATTAACGAATCTAATTTAATTGTTTTAAAACAATGCTCGCTTGCACAACTTTAAAATAACAAAGTAATTGGCTTACTTTTAAAATACTAAACTTTATGCTACTGCGAATGTCGCAATAATGCAATCTCTTTTCATTTTAATTCAAACGAACGAATGTTTATCAAACGCTGCTGGTAATAAATTTTAAAAATTGTAGTCATCTTTCTAATTTTAGAAGTGAAAATCATTGACAGCGTAGACACCGGGTTTTAAATAATGCATTGGCGCTTAAAACGGAAGGTTTGAAAGTTGAATCACAAGGAAATAACGCCGCGACCGTAGGCGATTTTTTCGCAGTAAATTTTGTTAATTGCTATTAATAAGAGATAATTTTGATAAACGTTTCCACGATAAGAATTATATAAACGAGATGTTCAAATTCCATGAATGAGATATTCAGAAGACAATTACAAACTACCAAACAGTAAAGTTATGGAGCGAAAAATTTAAGTCTCGAAATTTCATCAGCTAAGGCTGGTGTTAATCCTAAAAATAAAAACATCGGTAGAAGTTTACATGTTACATGTCGCGGTCACGACGTACATAAAATTGTTAGCCAATCAGAGTCGAGCATTTTTCAAAATCAAAAATGCTGGATTAGCATCATCGGGTACTGAATTGATTATCCTGCCGATTGGCTTATAAAGATTAATCCAATCTTTATAAGCCAATCGGCAGGATAATCAATTCAGTACCCGATGATCAATTCCAAAAGTACTCCAGATCTATAAGGCAATCATCAGGCCAACCATAACCTATGCAGTCCCAGTCTAGAGGGCGGCGGCCCCCAATCTCACCTATTTTGGAACTCTTCGCAGACTAATTGATATATTTCTGGACTAATCCGACTACATTAAGCGCACAATTTTTGAGTTGGAGCACCAGGTCAAGATCTCAGAAGTCCCAGAGCTATCTATCGATAAAGTCATGAAGAAAATCAAGCAAGCCATGTTAGACAATGACGTTTTCCAGAACGAATAATTTGAATTTCGCGAAGGCTACAGCACAGTTCAACAGAGAGTTTGACTGCTAGGTTTCAACAAGGGCAAATTCACAGGATTAGTAAGATTCCGGTATTCGTGCAATCAGGAGCTTCCTACCTCGACAACCGTCGATTTCGCATCGAGTTCCATCGAGAGTCCCCAAGGGTCTCTACTGTTCCCCATGCTATTCCAACTAGACTCAACCCAAAGACAAAATTTCGCTCTATCTGATGACACCGTCGTCTACACATCCTCCATCAACCCAAACATAACCAAGACTCATCATCAAGAAGCCATTAACGACTTGGAAAAATGATTCGAAAGAGTACCGCAACCATGTTTCAAAAGTATTGGAAACCTCCCAGGCCGAACGTCTATACCTTGAAATCCCATCTCTTAGGGGTCACCCTTGACAGCCTCCTCACCAAGGTTTACCGATTTTATACGAAGTAAGCTTGCTTAGTAAGCCCCAAGAACAACTCTTGCTTGGGAATCACGAGTTCGATCCTCAGTTCTGGCTGAAAATTTAGTTAGTCTGCACGCATTATTCCGACGCATAAAGAAAGCTGTGTCCGCGTGTAGACTTGTGTGACCTCGATAGTTCAGTGCCGGTCGATTAGGTGGCGCTCTTGAAGAGTTACACAAAAATCCTCCGTCGTGGTTCGGATTCCACGTTAAGCTGTAAGTCTCGTTGTTTCTTGAAGCACGCGCGTCATTACGCTACGTTACGTTACACTCTCTATAATTAGCTTCCGATCTGTTTAGAGTGTCTAAGCCAAATAAAAAAAAAGTATCACCACCAAGCACTGATCGGTGCTCTGCCGGAAAAACAAGATGTCACTCTCTAACGAGATTTGCATCTACAAGGCCAACCATGACCTACGCAGCCCCAGTCCCAGAAGATTCAGGTGATCTAAAACAAAAGCCTCAGCCTCACTAAGAGAAGACTTCACACGTCGATGAACATTTTTAAACCATTGAAAACGGTACCGTAACTGCCAATTTTCAGAAAACCCGCTCGTATTTTAATTAGGCCAATACCTGCCAGATGAAAATCACCTATTACGTCCTCCACCCAACAGCGTCTAATCCTTCTTTTCACGAACGACATCTCCATCAGAACCAGAAGCCAGCCGTTTTCACTACACCAAAACAGTGCAAACGGAATTCAGAAAGGTTTTTCATTATTGAACTTTTGCATAGTTTGCTTTCCGTGTTTTCCTTTTTCAGGGTCAATAAATCCAGTCAGATCTGCCCTCGCGCTACCCAAAGAGAACATCCATCCTCTCAAATCGAAGATTCAAGATAGAATCGCTTCAGGGATATTTTTAATGCCAGGAGCAGCTCATAGATTCATTGTCCAAGTAGATCAGCCATTTTCGAATGTAATTTATAAAATAAAAATACGTCATGGGCGAGGCTCAGCTTATGGGAACCTAGGAATAATTGCATAACGTTTTTAGGGCTTTTTGAGCACAAGTTTTGGGTGATTCATAAATTTTAATGTTTATATTTCTAATTTATGCCATAAATATAATTATAATTTATAACTATAACTATAATTTTTAAATTCGTAGGCCAAGTTATCGTATTACTTCCTTCACTGAAATTCTAAGATCAGGACAAGTTTCCACAAGATAAATGGAAACTAAAATTCAATAAATACGCATTTTTTTTCAACGTCTTTCAGCAGTCGTTTCTGAGAAATTGAGGATGACAATTTTTGTGATTGTCAATATCTTTTAAAACAGCAGAGCATAACAATCGGTAGTCAAGTGGTAAACACCTAGGACTCCCGATAACGCATCCCATTTGTCTCGTAGTGTTCAAAAGTCGTTCTGGTCAATTGCACAGAAAAAATACTTATCATTATCACCTATAACAGAGGTGTCCAAACTTTTTACCGCAAGGGCCAAATTGGGATTTAAAAGAATACGTGAAATTCAAAATTTTGAATTAAAAAAAACTGTTTTTCGTATTATATTGCGGTGTTTCAATGTGATTCGAATCCACCCTATACATTTTGGTGGAAAATTTTAATTTAATAAGTTGACTTGGAAGATTGTAGAATTTGTGGGGACGAATCAGAGAAAATTCAAGGCTTTTTGCCAAGAATGGTCACGCGAGCAAGTCGTGCGTATTTTAGCTCTGTGAGATTTATTTGAGATTGTGAGTAATATTTACAATTTGATTTAACTAAAGTGATTTTTATGCGTATGCCTTATTGCGTTATTTTTGATATTTAGATTGGTTAGAATTTTTTTGATGTGTTGCTGCCGAACGGTAGTAAATTGATTGGTTGGTTGATTTGGAAAAAGAATAGATCGAATAATAAATTTCGAATTGAGAATATTTAAAATTGGAAAAATTAAATTATATTTGTAAGAGCGAACGTGGTGTGATTGATAACACGACGATTTTTGGAAAAAGTTAAAATCGAAGATTTAAATTATATGCGATTGGAAATATTTTTGAAAGACGATTTATTTAATTTTGAGATAAATAATTTAAATATTTTTTGACCCACACCCTGAGGTACGATTATCGAATCTCCCGCATTGAGAGATTAGTCCGGAGCACTTAAAGTGCATGTGAAAAATAACATTTTTTGAAAGTATCACTGCAATACATTATTTTTTCGATATTATGCATTTTTGAAAATCAAATTTTTTCGCGAGAAAAAGTTAGTACTTTGTAATTTTCTAAAATTTTTGAGGGCCAAATAAAATCCCTCGCGGGGCGACCTGGCCACCCCTAACCTATAACATTCAAGAAAGTCGCTAGATTAGATTTAAAAATAAGTAGAAAAGTAATTCTTCACTTTAGAATTTATTATTCTTTTTTTAAATTCATTCGAAACTTACTGAAGAGGCCAGAATAGTTTTCTAAGAAAATGCAATTAAGGGAATAAGTACAAAGACATGAGAGTTCTAGGCCACTTTTGAACTAAAACTTGGTAAGTTTCTGCGTTAGTTCTCATAGTTTTATTCTACATAATTCATGTTTTCGAAAAAAATATTCAAATTTGGTTAATTTATTGAAGTATTAATTCGCGGACAAATATAATTATTAAATTATCAACTTATTTAAGTATAATTTTATTGTGATTTTTAAAGGATTCCGTGGTGAAGGGATTTCAAAGTGGGAGTGCAGTCAACGCAATGGGAGATGGCCTAGTGTGGTTAATAAAAATACAAGACGTAGCGTAGCGGAATGGCAATGCGAAGCATTTAGCGCCGTAGGCGCTTTAATTTTCTTCATCTGGTGTGCGGATGTTGACCGCATCGGTCTGAGTGGTATGAGATTATTTGGAAATTGAAAAATTTTGAATTTTAAACTTTGAGGAAGTTGAACCGAAGTTTTCCAAATGTGTTTTGAAAAGTTCTTGTGGGCGATCAGCTATTTGAACCTCAAAAAGTGTACGCGTCTGTATCGTGGGTGGACCTCTTGGAACGTCTCGTCGGTCGTGCAAGGATGACCAAAAAATACAAGGTTTTTAAAGTTTACAATATTGCCAAAACTTAAGCAGAGAGCGGTGGAAGCGGCTAATAGAAAAAAAATTGTTTGCCCAAGAAACATTTGATAATCGATTATTGTTCTTCCCAACCAAATCGACACAAAGGTGCATAAAAATCTCCCTTACTTATTTATTATTTTTTCATAAGCAGAAAATTCACTTTATTCTTTCGCACAAAAATCCAAGAGTTCTTGCTGAGCTACTGACTCTACAGTTTTTGGTGAGCACCCCTCGCCTATCCCCAGTCTTAGTTTTTAATGTTGTTTGATTTAAAATTTGTCTAGAACTACCGTATTTCTTTTACTAGGGCGATTTCCCGTTTGTCATCTCCATAACTGATAGTTTATCTGGACATTGGATCACAGCAATGAATCCAGCGTAAAGAGAATTGGCTCTAAGACATTTCACTACCATTTTTGGTTTTAACTAAACCATTTTTTAACCAATAATTTAGAAATGATAGCAAAATGTCTGGAACGCAATTAGAAGATCTGCTCTATCCGTCGAAGCGACTGTATCCAGCGCGGCTGCAATGTATAGACGAGGGCACTACTACCGTGACAAGTCAAAAGGGTGTAACTGCATTGTTAGCTTCGCTAGAAAATAGGAATTATCAGTCATTGGATTCCTAGAATCAAAATAAATCACTGCTAAGCAAAAATAGATATATGCATTCTGCGCTTTTATACTCATAACTATTTTATTGAGATTTCTGTAGCATACTTAAACATTGCAGTTAGGTACGCGGGTACGCCCTTTTAACTAAATACGGCAAAATAAGTAGGAATCGGTCATCACGTGAATGCGTTTGGTTTTTAAAATGCATTGAAAAATAAATAAAAATTCGAAGTGCTTACAAAATAAAATCAGAAAAAGTTGACAACAAGCTAAAGAAAATGTATTTACCTTTTACCAATTTTTCACCTTTCGTCGACATATTTCATGCAAGTGAGTTAGAAAACTACACGATCGAAACGGTTCATGAAAGATAATATTTTTAAATAGATAAGTATTAGGAAACGCCCAATGATAAAATAGTAATAGGAAAACAAAACCCACGCTTTACATTGTATTTTCATGTTTTATTCAACAAATAACTGATGTGAATTATACAGGGTGTTCAGGATTCAATGCGTAAATTTTAGATGGAGACAGGAGACATTTTTCCAAGTCAAAATTTTAATAAAATTAATAATTTATTGTTGAAAATCGATGGTTTTTGAAAAAAGAAGTAACCTTTTTTTTGTTCAGATGCAAGGGAGGAGGAAATCCTCAAAAGATACCACCCCCATCTGAAGTGGTAATGTGAGATTTTTACTCGCTGAAACCTCCCCCCCCCCTGATGACAGCAGAAACCACCTTCTGGTATTACTTCTGCTGTCATCTGCGATGTTAATGGTTAAGGCTATCAAATGCCATCTCCATTTTTCGCTCTCCTTGAGCCGCTATTTGGAGAGCTTGTTGTTCCGCTCTTTCTGCGGCTTCCTTTGCCTTCATTATGGCAGTGACGAAGTTGTTTATTCTTTACCACTGCAACTCACTCTCTAACATTGTGTCAACCATATTCTCGGGCGTCATCACGTACCCAAGTGCTAGCGAGGCCATTACTCGCAGATGGGGCTTTCCAGCTTTCCAAATCGGTGCAGATAGTGGTTGAAGCACTCGTGTCCGGACAGCGCCTGGATGAGGTGGAAACTCACTTCCCCGTGTCGTCTTTCGGTCCATCTTTTAAGCCCTGTCGGGTCCACCGACCGCATCGGCACCAGATGGGAGGCGAGCAGCACCTGCTCGCCTCCCACATTTGCAACATCTCATGTCCGGCTAGCTCTTACCTGCTGGCCTGTAGGCTCTGCTCCTTTCCAGTGCAAGGAGGTCGATGGGGGACATTGACGTCAGAACAAGTTCTGCTTCTAGCGAGATGGTCCTGTATCTGTATCTTTTAATTGAAAGGTTTTGCAAAAAACAAATGCTCATTCCAGATAGAAAATTTGGCGACCCTCAACTTGGGTATCCACTGTTAAAAATCATTTTACAGAAAAGTTATAAACGGTTTTTCATCAAAACCCGTTTGACCAATAGCATATTATATCAAGTTCGTAAAGTCACGTTACTTCTAACAAGTAAGCAAACGTATACAAATTGACTTAATTAATTTAAGATTTAAAGAACATAAAAATTTAAAATAGGGTAATTTTCTAAAGTATTGCAATGCCCCAGTTATTCAAATTGTAAAATTTTTATCTACTCCAAAAATCCATCTCGCTGGGGTACATCCATTATTAGTTGTAGCAATAATAACTCTTTTTCAAAATTTCAAGTTTAATTTTAAAATATAATTTTTAGTATAGTTTTTTATTTTGTTTCAATTTTATTTTCAAACTTGGCAAATAAATAGTCACGTTACCTTGCAATGTGGGATTGTCCTGCACGTGAACGTCCACATCTGCCAGCGCCTCGTTGAGCAATATTTGTCGTGAAATAATTTCACGAACAACCAAATCTTCTAAAAATTCCAAATTTCCAATCTTCACACACTTACAACAACTTTTTTTTTATAAAATTAAATTACTTTTTATTTTTCAAAACCATTGAAAATCAAATTTATGTGGGACGAACAAATTATCACGTCCATCCGCGTCGGTACCACGGCTTTAAGCCCCTCTCTACTTACATACCGCACGGTTACCAACATAATCCTTTATACAATTTCTATTTACAAATAAAATTTTATGTACAGTGCGTTTACAAAATAAAAACAAAATTTTTTTTAAATAATTTACAAATAAAATAAAATCAGGATCCTAGCGTTTCAAAACACGACAAAATATTTCTTTTCTGGGTTTCTTTACTTAAGCTTTGCTTCTATTTTATGGAGTAGAATTTATTTACTCACAGCGGTAGCTTTAATCGCGGCAGTATTTACATGCCACATAAATAATTCAGAATCACTTACCTGTTGATCCGGATAAAAGTTATTATATTATGTTGCAGCCCATTCAGAATAATTTATTAAAAGCTCTGCCATTGGCGCCATTATTGTAAATAGGATTTTAAGATTATCAAGGTATTAAATATTGTGGTTAGATTTAGCGTCCGAGGCAAAACCGGAGAAAAAAAAAGTCAAGAGTAAAATAGAATCTATAATTCAAATATCTTTTAAAGTCTTTTACCTGCTTTATTTATTGTTGTTTTGTATCATATTTACCGCCGAACTAGAACTAGCATTTGTTCCTCTCGATGGAATGGCGATGGCAAAAGTATCCTTCCAAAAATACGGCGTTGCGCAATCGTTACGCCTCTGGTTATAATGTTGAAAAAGTTTATGGGAAATAAAAAATTCGCAACAGTGAGGTTTAGCCGTAAATTTCTATCTAATAACAATATACTTTTATTGCAATATGACAACATTAATATCAATTACATATACTCTATACATCTTTACTGAACAGCATATAAAATATACTGAAATAAATTTTAAAAGTTAAAATATTATTTTTACAAGCACCAAAATCTCTCAAAGGCTTTTCATTTGTCAACGATCAAAAATTATTATACATTCTAATAAAATATATTATAATATAAAAAATTGAGTTTACAATTAAAAAGGCACTTAACATAATTAAGTAAAATATAAAAAAAATGTACAAATAAAACATTTTCTTACATATTAATGCCGAATATATCACATGGCACCAATATCGAATATACATAAACAACTGTTCCACCAGAGGATCATGCAGTATACAAAATTAATGTTAAACGACACACTCACTATTTACACAGTTGCAATCATTTTTATTTCAACTTGAAATATCTATCACGAAATCTACGAAATTTCCATTTGAAATCCTTTCTTGTGCTATAATCTGAAAATTTAAATTATTAAGTTTCCAATTATTTAAATGGCAAATTTACACCTGAACAATATTTACTTGGATTAATAGTTGCAAGTATTTTATAATTTTTTCACTTTACTTGCTTTATCATCCCCAAGGGGATGTCTCCATTATTTAATATTTCGTAGTATCTATAACTTCTTCCATTAATATTTTAATAGACTAACTTAAGCCGAACTTCAGTTTACTTAAGCATTGCATACAAATACAATCAACATGCTTAGTACAACGTTTCTCCTATAACAAGCATCAAGCTGTGACTAAGAGGGCGTAAGAAATTAATTATATACAAACATACAAGATACAATTTATTAAAAAAGAAATTGTATTATTTTTGTACAGTTTGTACAAATTGTACAGTTTCTTGTTTAATAAATTGCATAGTGTCATACGCCCCTAAGTTACAGTAATAGGCAATAAACTAATTTAGAGAAAACGTTGACCTAACAGTGGCATCTACGAAATATTTCCCGAAACGTTAAATTTTTCTATACATCTAATATTAATTTCAAAATGCAACTATTAATGTAAAAAGAAAACATTTTCAGTGTTCATTCGCCAATAATACAAAAACAAAAAAAAAACGAACACAAAACAGGAATCATAGCACAAGCTTAGTTGCAGAGCACACAGTTAATAGCAAAAAAATTACGAAAATTTAATACTTACATGGTTCTTATGGTACTTTCTTCTTCATAGCTTCCTGCGCCCTTTTCTCCCATTCAGCTTTTCTCTGATTAAAATTTTTGGGAAGCGAAGGATAATCTTCATCCTCGTTAATGTAATCGCTTTTCGTCGAAATGTTAGTGATTACGTCGTTCGCTATTTTTTTAAATACAATTTCGTCTTTATTTTCTCGCAAAGATTGCACATTCCAAGTTTTGTTTGAAATCTTCTCCGTTATTTCAGGTTTAGGCTTCTCAACCGTGACAATTTTTTGTACTTTTTCGCTGCTACTATTATTTATTTCGTTCACTTTGGGAACATTCAGAGGGGTTGGTTTCTGTTGGTAGGCCAGAAAACGGTTATTTTTGGGGTTCCTCAAAACAACTTCCGTCGTTTCGACAAATTTAGATTCAACTAAAGGTTCCTTAGGCTTTTCCGGCTCCTTAACTATGAACAAACGCTTGCGTTCTTCCAACGGAGAATCGGTAATGTTATTTTCCTTATCGCTACCATCTTTAACTTTGTTCGAGTTATTCTCTAAACTATCCAAAACAATTTGGTCCTCCAAATCCAAAACTTGTTGGATAAAGTCATCTCCATCTTTCAATTTTAAAGAACGACGTGCAAAAACTTTCATTAGTTCCGGTTCGTCATCATTTCCTTGTTTGATTACCGATTTTCGTCGTAAAGTTACGTCGGGCGAAAAATTATCTTGAAGATCTGCAACGGAAGACACTTTCTGTTTCATTTCTGTTTGTAACGAAATGGAATCTCGTTTAAGACTATCTACGATGTCGACGCTGTTGGATTTGGCGCGAAGGCTCACTTTAGGTTTTGAATCAGATACCGTAGTAACCAGTGACGATTTTCGTACGTGAGATGACGATTCCGAATGCTTCCTGTACATTCTGAAGGAAGGTGGAGGTGTCATTGACGTGATAACAACATTTGGAGTCGAAGGATTTGATGTAGCCTTTAATTGCGGTTCGGAAGTCTCTTTGTTTATGTCTTTTTCGACCACTTCAATATCTTCTTGACTAAACTTAAGAATGGAAGAGGTATCTTCGAGTTTGGAAGAAAGTTCAAAATTAAATACAGTCTTTGGTTTAACTTCATTGTCTGTTGGCGGCGAATTGGAACTTACGTTAACTACGTTAGTAGGAGTTGGAGGTTTGTGTTCAATTTTATTCAAATGTAAATTCAAAAACTCCGGAAGAGAAGGCGAAACGACGGTTTGAGACGACATTTGAGTTGTTTCTCGTTTAACTTGAATTTTAGTTACCGAAACTTGTTGTTCTTTGTACGATTGTTCTTCTTTCGAGTAGTCTTCGCCATTTTCTAAATTAAGCGTAACAAGCTGCGATTTTTTCAAGCTGTCCACGATTTGAGTGTCCTTTACATTCGAAATGTTTACTACCGATGTATGACTAGGTCCCGAAATAGTAATACTATTCGGAGAATTCAGACTATCCAAATATTCAGTTAAACTTGTTTTGGCCGAATTTATCGAGTCTAAACTTTCGCTCGAATCGGAATGATTTGTAGTTTCGATTTCGTGGGAATTAACTTTTTTAATGCTGTCTAAAGAAGGTGTCTTAATAATATTGGTGCTTTCATTTTTTTCCGCAGCCAAAAACGGAATGTTTTCGAAAATTTCGCTTTTAAATGTTTTGGGATCTATGCTAGCAAATTCCTTGGTTTTGGATCTAAAACTATGAGATTTTGTTACGTGGTGATCGTTACTTTGCTCGGTGGATATAAAATCTGTGAGAGATTTGTAAGAATTATCGACTGTATCGTCGTCTTGACGAAGCACGCGTTGCTGTAATGAGGATAACCCAACGATTTTGACTTTACTTGTGGTTTCTTCGACGGTCCTCAATTTAGTTTTTGAGTCATCGGTAATAATCGAGTTTGTTTTGTGTTCTGTAGTAAACTTCCTGGTTTCTTCAAAATGTCGCGTCTGGATGTCGGCGGACTGCGAAGCGATCGTATGCACAATAGACGATTTGGGTAGTTTCGGAGATGAAAGGAGTTTGGGAGGACTTGTTGATAAAGAAGAGGTTTTTCGTTGTTTAATGTGAGTTTCTAATTCCAAATGGAAGGGAGGAGTATTGGAAACGCACTTGTTGGAAGCTTCAACGGGCAGTGTCAAAATGCTTGGTTCTATCTTAATATCCGGCGATTCCGGTATATCGATAGGTTGTACGCGTTGTCTAAATGCAGGCCCAGTTCTAGGAATACTTCTATTTTTGCTTTCGATCGGTCGTTTATCGGTGAATTTCGCGGAATATGTAGAATTCTCGAGAGTTTTACTGTGATGAGTGGTTTGAACTATCGCCGGTTCTTTGTTTTTATTCTTTTTGGCACTTCGTCGTAAGAACAAACGAGCAAAAATCGATTGATCTTTTTTATCGTCTTGATTTTCGTCTTCTTCCCCAAGAATAGCAAAAGCATCTTGTGATTTACTACCCGCATTTGATCTACTGCGATTTAGTTTGTTGTTTTCGTCAGCAGGACCGACTAAGCCAAGAGGTAAAGAGGAACATTTTAGTTGAGTTTCCGTTTTCGTGCTTTTCTTAGTACTGCTATAAAGCTCTGTTATTGTTTCTGCAAATAAAAGGGCCATGCTTAACATGCTTTATAAGCCAAGACTTAATGCGTAATGTATTTTGAATATGCACATAGTAAATGCGGATGTATTGGTATGAATGAAATTTCGATAAATCAAATCAGCGGCGGATTTACCTAAAAGCTAATGTGTTTTGTAAGAGGAGCCCTATATAATTTGATTAAATGCTCAAGTAATATACGTTAACTCATATGGCGCCCAACGTGGGGCTAAAAATAAAAATAAAGAAATATGATCTGGACGAATTTAAAACAATAAAATTAGATAAAAAATAACTGATATTATTTGCAAAATTTGTAGAAAGCTATAATGGAATCAAGACACAGTAAAAATGATATGCTAGATTACGGTTATGAAATATAAATGATCAAGATGGTAATAAAACAAATTGAACAATAGAATTAAAGAATTATGAAATACACAAATACAAATTGTTTTATTTGCGATAATAAAATTTAAATTCTAATTAGCAGATGGTCATTATTATTACAAGAGTACAGTTTTATGATTAAACATAAACCTGGAAATTAAATTTTGTAACAGATGTATTCAGCAGAAAATATTAATATCCTAATTAAAATGTCTAAATGAAATGTTATTAACATTAAATCAATTTATTAGAAAAACAATAAAAATATTGCAATCAAGATATTAAACCAAAAGAATTCCAAAATGTTTTTAATACTAATTATTAAAAAAAAAAAGTTAAGGGTTTGCTTGGTTTGGTTTCTCCTAATGAATTGGACTTCAGCCCCCAAATAACCTAGATCCGCCACTGAATTAAATAACGTAAAAAATTATGTACATAATAATTAATGAATATATGTAAATTTAACACGGTATGTTCTGAATATAATTTTTCGAATAATTTCGAAGTAATATTTTTTTAATTAATTGCCGAAATTCAAAATCAGGAAGTCGTTGGTCTAACCGTCCGACTTCTCTGGGCGATATAAACAGAATAAGACAAAAGCGTAACGTTAATATTACTTACCAAACAAAACTAATTGAAATCTCAATACGTCCACTACTTTTGACCCATTCTGTACATCAAGTTGCACGTGTTATTAATTTGTTAATAAGCAATCCTAATAGAGCTTAATAACGTACAATCAAATAAATTTAAGAGTTATATTAATCAAGCATAAGTTAATTTTTTGTAACAAGATATTTCTCATTATTTTGTAAGCATGCATATATTGCAAGCTTGTACTTTATTTATACATCGAAAAAATTATTCAATTTTTTTATTGTAATAACAATAAATTACTAATTTTAGGTATTACCAGAAACCTAAATAAAGTGATTATCGGATTAAAATAAATAATGTAACTCTTACCTTTAGTAACCGTTTCCGGGCTTAAACTCCTGGCCGAAGAATCTTCGTTTACTTCAGGGGTAGTTGGTAAGGCGGTGCCAGTGATCTAGAAATTTATGAAAAATAGATAAAGTTCCGAAAAACACTTGGAAGCTTACTGTTTGCATTCGCTTTCTTCTTGGTGCGCCATGAGTTCTTTTGGGACGTACGGAAACCTTGTGGTGCGCTGCACTGTGGTTTAGAGGTGCAGAAACACTGTCGGGTTCTAACTGCCATTCCAGATCTTAAAAAAAATCGAAGTTGAAAATTTCATTATCAAAAATTTTAGGCTTGTTGCCAACCTTGTTCGAGTTGTTTCTTATCGGAAAGTGAGAGTTTTGATGAATGTCTTGATGAATGTTGGCCGAACGAATCCTGCATGAGAAAAAAAAATGTTTTTAATTTGTAGCTACATCAGATGGTCCAAAATTAAATTTAAAACAAAACTTGAAATATTATCCGATATGACGTAAAACTGGAAGTTGCGGGATTCACTAATAGGTTAGGATTACTGTTAGAAAATTCCACAATAGACCGAGTATTCTCAATAAGTCTTTGTCACATGAAACCGGTTGTGTGGTATTTACAATTGCACTTCCTTTTAATTATTTAAACTAGGCAATTTATTAAACAAGAAATACGTAAACGAATTGAACAATTGAAAAATTTGTTTTTATCACTGAATCTGGAATGGCAAATCTACTACCAATTACAGAAGATGTTATTCTAGTTCTTGTATTAAATTGAAGTACAAAATCTCAAAAAAGAAAGGATTATCTTTCAAAATTCAAAACACGTAAGGTCATCTAAAATATCAAGAGGAAAATTATCCTCCCCTCCCCGTGACGTTTGGAAATATAAATTTATGCCAATTTTGTCCCACAAAAAAAGGTCATACCAAAATATATGGTATATTATAATATTTTGACATGCAAGGTAAAAATAGAAAAGAAACAAAAAACTAGCAAAATATAACATCTTGCGAGCAAAGCGAGCAAAAACGACCGGTTTGGGGAAAGCATTTTTGGTCCTCGTCGCATTCGTAATCATTTGGATAATTCAATGTTTCCCAAATTTTTTTTACCATGTCCCACTTTAGTCTTTCTAAAATTCTGATGCCTCCTATGTAACATTATATATTGTCGTGTTTTAAAATTTGTTATGTTTTGGTTTAAAATTTTGTAACATTTTGTATTCTAAAATTTTTAAATTGTTTATTTTGGTCACGATGTTGGTAGCAAAAGAAAAAGGAAGCCTTTGAGCAAAATGGCCGATAGAACGGACCTATACTTTGTCCGTTCCAGTTTGATTTTGAATTTGCATTTGATTTCGATATTAAAAGTGAAATTGTTTGAATTAAGAAGTTGTTTTATTATTGAAAAGTAAAATCCAAAATAAGTTTTGAAGATTTAAAGAGTTCGTCGAAGGAACGACAAAATTTTGTGTGATCAGAAAATTTAAATTATTAACTAAAAAATTACATTACATATATTTTTTATGTTCAAAAATTGAATTATTCCCTAAATGAAGCCTAATTACAACTTGTTCAGAACATAAGACTTGGGTATTTGAAAGAAATCGCTAAAAAATTATTTACGAGCTAACATGAGTTCATTTCCAATTGCCTCCATGGGGGGAGGGAAATATTTAGATAATTGATATAATCCAAATTAATAGATTTTATAATGAAAAGATAATCTATATAAATCTAAATAAATAATCTTGTCTGCAAAACTTAAGTATTGACACATTGTTCTGATGATGATTTGAAATAAAATCGAAACTAGTTAATAAGAATATTATATTGCAAAGAAATATCTAATTTTAAATATAATTTACATAATACAGAATACAGTAGCACTACAATCCATAGTGAGATTTGGCTAACCACTTCATTTTATTAAGGGTTTTCAAGGCATATTACCTCGGTGGTTTGTCATTAACCGCCGAAAGTGAACGGTAGGAATTAAGTTCTTGCTCCACTTGGGCTCGAACCAAAGATCTCAGCTTGGTAGCCGAGACCGTCCTCATTTACATAATCTACTACATTTAACTTTTTTTTGATTTCATACTATATTGTGTCTCTGTATTAGCTCAAACCGTTTTAAAAGTATCACACCCAAGCGTAGGGTAAAATTCTCCAATCTGGAATCGCATTCACGAATGCGCCTAATATTTTTAAAATAAATAAATTTTCATCTGCTGCAGAAATAAAGCTTTAGCGGTTACTGTCAGGTTAATTCCACCCACGATTTCAACTTTTTCCAATACACTATTGAAAAGAGAGCAATTTAGCATAATGCAACAAAAATGTTGTAGGTTTAGGTATTAGTTTTCGAAAAAACGGCATTTTAAAAATTGAAAAAGCAGGGACTTGTAAAACGCAGCATAGCAATGTCACGGGTCGCGTTACGGGAACTCGCACGTTAAGTGCCCCGCTCTGTAATCCGTTGACAGTACGTGTGCTTTCAACTACTCTTACTGTTCGCTGTCAGATGCAGACCACGACCACATCTGAATGGTTCATAACTTCATTGCAAGAACCCTCCCAATCGAGGACCCCACACCAATCAACTCAGTACCCCAATCGAAGTCACCCAGATCATCCGATTCCTAAAAACCAAGACTTGTACTTGTACAAACTTGTACGATGTTTCATGCCAACATCCAACCAGCACTCGTCAAACTGGTTCCATATTAATTAAAAAAAAATTGAAAATTCAAGGTCAAATTGGAAGGCACCCGTTCATCCGAGCGTTTTATAACCGCCGAAGTGCCACAAAAGTCCATCCTCGCCACGACCCTCTTCAACATATTCATGAGCGACATCCCAGTCCCACTCGACCCAAGATAACGAATATTTCACTTTATGCGGATAACACGGCCGTTTACAGTTACTCCCTCAATCAGAACTTTGCCACCGATCGATTAAAAGAAACCGTCAACGAGCTCGAAGACTGGTTCAAAACTTGGCACATCGAGGTAAATTCATCCAAAAGCACCGCGACGATGTTTCGAAAACGAAGAAGTTCCCTCCCCAAACAAATGTTTTCATGTTTGAACGACTAACCCCGTAGACGCAAACATCGAAGTAGTTCGGAGTAATTGGCCACATAGACATCGTCAAAAACCAGGGAAGAGCCCTCTTCTCAAAGCGCTATGTGCTCCTCACTCGAAAAGCAAGATGTCACCCGCAAACAAGTTGCGCATCTTCAAAATCATCATCCGGCCCACCATGACGTAGCCTTTAACCGGTTGAAGAAGACCCCATGAAGAAGATTCAAATGGTACAAAATAAATTCATCCGTCAAGCATTCTCCAGCCCATACTATGTCGCAAACCGAAGACTCCACTCCAATGTGAAAATGAACACCGTCGACGTCCACATCAGGAAGCACGCAGAAAAATTGTACAACTCCACAAGATTCGCAGAAAACCCGCTCATCTAGCAACTAGGACAATACGAACTCGGCTTCAACATCGGTCACAGCCAGCCAAAGAACATCGATGTCCCCCCGTCAGCTGGGAATTAATCAATTTGTTACAGGTTTTTCCAGACATGAAGTTCATCAAACCCTCCGGTGCCCGAAATCCACACAAAGAAGCCACAATCCTCGCTCCGTTCGAATCGCTCGCCATTCATTTCTAAGAGACCAAGTTTATCAAACACTTCGGCACCTGCAGCTCCGGACCCCCACACGTACCTTGGCAATATCGCCCTGCTCCACAAGTCGCCTCGCCACCAACCAATGACCAACCAAAAGTCACCGTTTCCAAAAGGACCAAGTTCATTTAACACGTCGGATCCCGCAATCACGGACCAAGAAAATGTTCCACGAACAAAATCACCCACACGAACTCACGAACTACGAAGAAGATCCTCTCAAACCAAATCCCAAGACAAAAAAATCCAGCCCGTTCAAGTTCAGCGCTTAAAATGAGGAACTCAACCTCACAAAATCCACCGCCAACATCAGTCAAAAGAGATCGCCCTGGAATTCCATAAAGCAGTCAAGTTCGTCGTTCATCAGATGCGGTACGAGTTATGTGTCTTAAGTTCCACCTTTGGCGAGTTCTGTCATTCTACAGGGATATTTTAAAATTCGTTATATGTTTGCCAAAATACAAGCCCGAGGTTTGTCTGTTTTGACAAACTCAACAACAACGGCAAATCACACGTAAAAACGAACATTTCCCGATCTAAAATACATGTAAATTTTTGATTTTTAAATTCTAGTTTTTCAAAAACTAATGCCTCATCCTACAAAATTTTTGTTGTAGTATGTTTAGAAAAGTGCCTTCTTTTCAATAGCGCATAGGAAAAAATTCAAATGATGGATGGAATTGACTGAGAGTTTCCAGCTTTAGAATTATTTATTTAAAAACATTTTTGTACATAGGATTCGGAATTCTCATAATTTCCAACAAAATTCCAAATAAGTGCAGTTCTAACAAATATCATAGAATAGGGGACCTACTGTTTAAATAGGAAAACAGCGCTTCAAACCCTTGTCGCGTTATATACAGTGCTGTGATCTCAAGTCCAAGGGGGGTGGGTAAGAAGAAACCACTCCGTTTATTGATATTCTGCAGGAATATCGTTAACCACTTTTTGAGGACGTGTTTGGTATTTCAAGAAAAAAAACTAAAGATCTTAAATTTAAGCAGTAAAAAAATTTTAATTGGGAGCACGCGCTGCTGAAATACAGTGTGTACGTTTTTAATGTTCCTATATTATATAAAAAAAACCAGAAAGAAAATTACACACGAAACTGCAAACCAGAACCAACTATTTCTTTTCTGGTAAAAGAGATAATATGTAAAGACCAAAAAACTTCCACCCATAATATCTCGCAAACGGCTGTTTCTACCTCTTAACGACCTAAAGTCTTAAAATTCGTTATTTCTCGGTAGATTCTCGAGTTAACACGATTCACTCGCCGAATGTCTACCTGCTGGCCTCAGTTAAGATTATAAATTAAAAAAAACTTAAATGGTAGGACATCAATGATTCTTATTTATCGATATGGACATTTCTGAATAGAAACGAGAAAGAACGTTAGATAATTTTTGAGAAACAAATTAGAATTGCAATTACATATACATATGGAGAAAGTACAAGATATAAATCAAACATAAATAATAAAATTTTTCGCATAAATGTTTCGCAGCTTTGAGCATTCCTTCCTTAACAAAATTGTAATAGACGAGGATATAATATAACTTCCCAATTAAATCAATTTCCTTGATGATATAATTAATTTAACGAACCGAGCAGAAACTATGCCCACTCAATTAATCTGCAAGTATGTGAAAATGTAAACCTAATAAAAATCGTAGTTTCGAACAAAAATTGTACTGTATTTCGTCGGGATATAAAGGTCAATGCTAATACATATCACGGAAGGATCTGGTTAAATTTTATTATGCCGTCCTATGGGAACAATAAAATTATAGTTGAGGTTATAGGTCTATAAATAGTTATTAAGATACCGGTCCATAATAGTCAAAATGCTGGAGATTAAAAGCTTGGATTTATAATTTTTGTTTCTAGACGATGATTCCAAATGCGGCCCTGCACGTTAGAATATATGTATCTCTTCCTCAACTTTAGTTTTATTATTTATCAATATAAGGCCAACTATTTATTTTTAAACAGATTTGATTTTTGAGCTACATTTTTTGACATTCTTTTATATTACTATTAGAATCTCGTTAATCCATTCAGCACAAATAGAAATCAAAAAATTTTGAAAACATTCCATTGGACCAAATAAATTTATTTGCAAATTTCTTGACTCATTTAAAATTTAATATTGGCGGAGAAAATTCAAAATTCCACGATACTTTAAATTTCATAATATTGGTAACTACTTATGAGTCATTCTCCTTACTTTGATAAGTGCTAATATATTGAGGAGGATTTTAAAAACGTTATTTACTGATGACTAATATACACCTGATGTTCCCACATCAAATTCTTGAGAAGTTAGCAGCAGGACCGGAATAAAATCTGGATAACCACACAACCGCACATGAAATATGCATAACGAAGAATTAAAAATATTGGACCATATGTTAAGGTAACTTTTAAAAATTCAAAATCACTCACTTCTTCCATTTCGGAACTACCCATACTAAGAAGAGATCCATCACTGCAGGTACTGTGGGACTTGTTTGGATGATTCTGTAAAAGAATGTTCATGGTAATACAAAGTCATAATAAACATTTTGATATTATTTTAACTACATGCATGCTGGTTTCGTTACGTCACGATTTTAACAAGTTTTTTTTGCCAACAATGTGACATTTAGTCTCACTACCCATACCAAGTGCAACAAGTTTCCAAACGTTTTAGGTAATTATTTAATAAAAATTTGCACCTACCATAAATGAAATTGAGTTGTTAAAAGTTCAACGAGACACATCGAAATAAATATAAACTTCCTGGTTTTACTGAATATTGAGATAATCTAGTTTTTATATACATACATTCAAAGCAAAGATAAATTGCACATGTAAAAAAGAAAACGACAAGTTAACACTCAAGACAATATTTCAAGGTTTTCTCCCATGAGAATAATTAAGAAAGCCAAACTAGAAATAAAATTAATAATAATGAAATACCTTGCGATATTGAAATAACCTATTGAATGCCATCGATAAAACTTCTTCCATATCGGAACTTACACATTTCGATCACTTTTAACAAAATTGTGCTAAAATTGAAACTTCTTTATGCAATCACTCCATAATGTAAAAAAATAACCGCCCGCAGCTACGAACGAAATACTCTAAATGTGTTTTAAAAGCTTTTTCTTCCATTGGAGAGAAGGACGCCTCGTACAGAAGCTAGTACTATTATTATTATGTAACTTGCATAATGCGCTTTCAACTTTTACGGTATTTCATTTCCTCCTAAGCTACTTTCAATTAACATCTGTTTACTATATGCGATCCTCCAGTTCATTTTTCAATAATTAGAAAATTGACGTTGTCGAAAATTTAGGTCAAAAAGAAAACTCCTCGTAATATTACCATATACTACTCAAAAAAAAAAAACTAATTTTTTAATTAATGCCAATAATCCATTTCTTGTTTATCGAGCGTGCATCGCAATGATGAGCTCTTGAAATAGAATTCTATTATGAAGGTCGTTAAAAACTAATGCTAATTGGGTTATAGAGTAAGTAATGCATAATATAGAGAATGTCAAATAAAACACCTGCAAATCCATTACTTAGGACGCTATAATAAGGGTAACGTTGTAGGTGTTTCCATGACCTTTAGAGAATCAATTAGGATTATGTGGAAAACTAATTCAAGGATTCACTGTTCCTACCTAAATACTTATTCTACATTATATAATGCAACCTTTTTATCGATTTGTGAACGTCAATATACAAGAAACAAATCCCAATATTTGAGAGATTCAGAATTGTTCCACAAGAGAGCGCATCGGGATCGATCCTATTCTACATAATTAAAGCAGCTGCAATATTTGGAATAACCGATTTCAATAATGAACATGCAGATTAATCTTGCTTAGGAAGAAACTGGTCAAATTTGGATCGAAAACCTAAATTAGATGCAAATTAGGTATTTAAAAATCAAGTCAGAGTGCGCATAATTGGAGAATACTTTTATGCGTATGGAAGAGCCTCGATTCAAGATTTAACCACTTAAAAATCTAAACAATGATTTAAAATTTCTCTTTTGTATTAACAACAATAATCATGATTAACTGTAGTAAGCGTGATGTAATGATATACGTGAGGAAATTGCAAAATATTCAAAAGCTAATGAGCGTTACACATCGGTAATAATGTGAAACTATATTTGGTACTAAAAGAACAAAACCAGAATTTCGTAATTTTTTTAGATTTTTATTCACCGGTATGATAAAAAAATTGGATAATTTACATTAAAATAATTCGATGTAGGTAGTAGGTACCAAATTCCATGTAAAAATAATTTATTGCTTAATTATAATATGCAGTCAGTTAATTTTACATAATTACACAAATTATAGTTCAGCACTTAAGTAATTATCAATTGTTCATCATTCTTGTTTAATTGCCGAAATTATAAAATTTACCCAAATAATATTTTCGGAAATTATGCAATTGGAACAATACTGTTTGTTGTAATAGATAACCGTTACTATAAATTTAAATTTAAAAAATTATGCGAAACGCACGTAAAAATTCGTTTTATAGCTTGGTGCATAAATAACTAAATTATGAATGGCACATAAGGAAAAGAAGTATGTTTTCCTTTACGCGTTTTTAAGTAAGGCGACCAAGAATTAATTTCAAATTAATTTTAATTTGCGTTATTATAAAATCAACTACGTAAAGGGCGACTCACACGGTTCTGATTTATACAGTAGCGTCAGCGTTTTCGCTTTCCATAAGCTAGTAACTAGAGTGCAAAAATTAGTATGCCAAATATATTAGTTTTCTTCCAGCTACCACTCCAGTTCCTTTCATTAGCATTAACGTAGGGTACAATTTTCCAATTATTGCCTTCGTGAAAAACAATGTTGCTACGGCTATGCATTTTATCGTGATTTTGTAATCGCCGATTAAAAAGAAAGTAAACAAAATAATACAATGTGGTTAAACCGTGACTCAAGCCTTAATCGAGCTGAATAAACTGATGTGATCCAAAATCCAAGTAAGAATTTTTAATCAAAAAACATTTTTCAAAAATTGATGATGATTTAAATTCATCCTTTTCTTGTTTTGTTTAATCCCGGCCCTTTCGAAAAACTTTCCTATAGTTATAAAATGTTAAATTTTAAAATAGCCAACTTTATGGTTAAAATACTGACTTTTCTGCCAATTTTAACTACAGTTCCATTCACTACAAAGTGGAGTCCATCCTCCTTGGAAAACTCCTTTATTGGACGTCTACGTCATGTCTTTCTTTCGCCAGATTTTTTCTACAGAATTGAAGATTTTAATAAAATATTATATAAAAGGAGTTTATAATTGGACCGAATAATTAATTTAATAAAATGGAAATACGGTGGAACCGGAAGTATAATACCAATTAATTATATCAAGATTGGATTCACGGCAACTTAAATGAACAGAGAAACTCATAGAAATGAAATTCCGTGTTCATAAATTTCAGTTTGCATAAGGCCTAAACGTAGTAAAAAATTTGTCTAAAGATCCGCGGTCACCAAAACAATGAGAAACACTGCTTTACAGGAAAATTGGCACCAATACCCACTCACAGCCTAGAATGAAGCAAAATGTCCTTTATTCAGGAAGAAAATTCAACCAAGGAATACATTTATTCAAGTAATGCATAATCTTTTAAATTAACAGATAAATACTTTCATTGCATTTTTTGTTAAAATTTCGTTCGATCTAAGAGGCTATAGAGCTTGAATCTGGATACCCATAAAGGAGGATCACGGTGGCAATCGAGATTCAACTTTTCGAGTGGTAATAGGTAAACGATTCCTATATCGAGCAATTTTTTACTCAATTTACTAGTTTCTAAAATCATTTAGTTTATTATTAGAATAAATTATATTTTAAAATTTTATTCACGATGTTTTCAGGAAGAGAAATATTTTTACAATAATTTATTGTTTTTTTATGCGAATAAATATCTCTTCATCAAATCATAACGGAATATAAAAAAATATAAAATATCTTAACAAAATTTTAAATTTTAGTAATTTACTATGAGTATAAAATAATGAATTTTAAGAATTTGCTAACGGTAAACTAGTTAAAGTGCTTTCATTATTTCAAAAATTGGTAACTTAAAAACTAAGGAGCATTTGACAAAACACCAACCCACGGTATAATTTTTTTGGCTCCTACAATCACCAAAAAATATAGGATCTCGATTGCCGATATTTTCACTATCATACTTTCCTTTTGAAAGTTTTATATTCCATTTCTTTTTAGCCTCCTTGCCATGGTTATAAATTTTAACCTCGTCTTTGATGTGACGTTAACGTTCTGAAGATTTTATTTTGTATCCTGTAGATTATTTTTGAAGGCAAGTTAGCAGCAGTTATACAGATTTTCCGACTTCACTTGTGGGAAATCTAAGTTGGTCGTCTATAACTTGTCCGTGTTTGTAAATTCCATTCGAGTTTTGCATTTTGATTTTATGTTAATGTTCAATATTTATGATGTCTCATATGCTGGAATTTAAATAAACATGCCAACCTTTTCACTGCCCTAAAATAATTAATTATCACATTGTCAGGTGTGGTGTTTTCTTTTATCTATGGCATCCCGAGAAAACTCACGACTTTCACACATTGTCGAAAAATAGAAGCAGAAATATTATTTAGTCAATTCTTCCGCTTCTTGAATGACCTTTACAGCAAAGAGACTAGAATTTATTCAAGCTATTCTTCGACTCAATGTTGAGGTGGACAAGAGTGAAGATGAAAGATAATAATGAAAGTTAATAGGTTTTTATATAATAATTATTTCCGGTTCGCAAACGCCAAATGTCTCGGTTCAATGCGTCTTCCTCTTTACCTGGTGGACCCGCATTCTTTCCTTGGTACCGTCATTCCACGATCTTCTTGGTCGACCTCTTTTGCGTTTGCCTGGAAGGGTTCATTTGAAGATTTTCTTAGGTCATCTCTGATCCTGCATTCTTATCAAGTGACCAAACCATTTAAGGCCTCTTCTGTCTATTCTGTCCAGTGTACTATCTTGAGCCCCCATTCTTTGTCTTATCTCTTCGTTCGTTACATGTTTCATTCTTGACACTCTAGCGCTTCTCCTGAGATAGCCCATCTCAACTGCCAAAAATTTTCTTTTATATTCGGCGTTGATCGTCCACGTTTCAGATCCATAGTTCAGAACCGATTCCACCATTGCTTTTCCTATGTGTTTCTTAGTTTTGAGGGAAATATGTCTATTTCGCCATATTGAGTTAAGACTGCCCCTTACGACTACCCTCTATTCTGGCTTTTATTTCTTCTTGTCCTATCCCATCTGTAATTATCATTGTTCCAAAGTATTTAAATTTTTGGACGTGACAAATTTCTTCTTCGTCACTGATTAAGACCTGGAAGCGCGCCACGCTATTGATCACCAGATATTCGGTTTTTTATGTCAATAGTTAGACCCCATTGTTGATAGCTTTCAAGAAATCTTTTAAGCATGCATTCAAGATCGTAGGCATCTTGAGCGATCACCACCTGGTCATTCGTGAATTTCATCGATAGCTATCATAAATAAGTATGTCCATTTGTCTCACTCTTCCTTTCCAGTTTCCCAATACCGCATCTAAGTATACATGGTGAACAACAGTGGCGACAAGCTGCAGCCCTGTCTCAGACCTTTGGTGGGGGAAAACGGTTGTGTATGTTCTTTACTGTTTTTTTACATATGCCTTGTTATGTCTATATAATTCTCTTATAATATCTATTAATTGTGAGTTTACTTTCTTTATATAAAGGGCTTCCCATAGTTTCTTGCGAGGAATAGTCAAATGCTTTTAACAGATCTATGAATGCCAAGTGTGTCTCCTCTCCTACTGCTATTCTCTTTTCTACTATCTGTTGGAGTACAAATATATTATCTGCACAGGATTTTCCGGGTGTGAAGCCGTTCTGTTCCTCACTGATCTTGTCCCTTAATCTTCCTGTAGTAGTGTCGCTAGAATTTTTCCAAACAGTCTGCTGATGAGGGTGCCATTTATGATCAGACCTCTATAATTATTGGGGTCCTTCCTTGATCCTTTCTTAAAGATTGATATTACACGAGATTCTTTCCATTGGGATGGTACTTGATTATGTATCAGGCAATTGTTAAAAAGTTTCGTTATTCTTGTAATTAAATCAGGATCTCTACACTTTAGCAGTTCAGCTGGAATCTATCCGGGGCCTGCTGCTCTTCCATTCTGTAATCAGCGTCGTACTTATCTTATTGATGTTATTACTCTTTACTGTTTTCAGAAAGTACCTCTGTTGATCGTGCTCCTCTTATCAGTCCATCAATTTCTAAGCACTTGTTTTCCCAAGCTTCATTCTTATAAGTGGCAATTTTTCTCTTCACGCTTCTATTTTTTCCTTTGTATTCTTGAAACAGGTCCTCTGTTCTTAGGGTTACCCTTTTTTAAAAAGCTTTATTTTTCTGTTCAATATGTTCCCCATTGTCTTCATTCCACCAATATGGTATTTTCTATTTAATAGGTTTTTATGATTTTAATACATTTTTTGGTTCTGTAAATATTGAAAGTGAATTGCCTTTAAAAATTATTTGATGAAACCTCTTAAGAGGTTTTCACGGTGGTTTGGAAAAATATTTACGTCAATATAGAAGAAAAATCTTGAGCTTAAGAGAACGAGCGTTGATTGAGTGCTGGATAAACCAAAAAATATATAATTGAAAAGTATGTGAATCAAAATGAAGCACGTGAAAGAAGTATGCGAGGATAGGCAAGTGGGGAAAAGGGTAGTGAGAATGGATTACTTTCGAAATTCTTTCATACCGTCCTCTCGACTACTAAATAAACAACTTTACACAATTCATGTGTGCAAATCTTAGCAATAAAAAGTACAATTCGCTATCGAATTATTAATCATTATTAAATCACCAAAGCCCGGATTTAATACCAATAAAAAAATTATTGCCCAAAGGTAGATAAAAATAAAAACGCCGCGCCGCAGGTGATTGTTCAAAAAATGTCATGGTCAAGAAATGGCCGAGCATGCCTACAAGGTCAGTTTTATGAAATGAAACTTAAAATAAGTATTAAATCTGAAGAAAAACAGAATTGTGTAAAATTTTAAATCAATTTTCTAAAATTCAACAAAAGAAGTGCGCTCTGTTGCATTTTTTTAAACAAATATTATCGAGTTACAGGTACAGGAAGTAATGGGACAACTTTTAAATGAGGATGTAATTTAATTTTAAGACAAGCAGAGTCGATTGGTGTAATTAGTTTCTTTGAAAGTCAAGCAATTAAAATTTTTCTCTGCTAATAATTTTTTGTTATTAGATACAAGTAGCTACGTAAGTACAACTTTGTACGATTTGTACCGTGGAAGTTGTTTCTTGTAAAATGTATCCTAAGGCCTATGTCTCCTTTGAAATTTAAGATTAAAACAATTTATATTTAGGTCGCATATTTTGAGTATCTGAGAAATCTAAATTTTCTAAAGCTTTGCAATTTTCTAAAATTAAAAATATAATGGCGTAATATATTTCTCAGTTTTGATTTTATCAAGAAACAATCATCTGCTTACGGAATCGGAAATAAATACGGAAATAAATATTTAATTTAATATAGTGGCGTTGACATAGAAATCCGCAACAGAACGTTCTGTAAGGTTTCTAATATCGCTCGAGTGTTCCATTTATGAGTTTTAGGGTGGAAAATAAACAGAAATGAAAAAAGATAATATAAATTATTAAAAAAAAAGTTTATACCCTTGATACTGAGCGTTTAATAATTATTCGAGACAAATGATCATTTCCAGTTTCAGTTGACCAACACACATTTAAAAAAATTATTGAAGTTGACTTTAGGAACATACACAGAATTGCAAACGCACAATCTGACCAAGATTACCCAAAAATAGTCTTTGCTGGTGTGCCAACCTTGCAGTTGATAGTGACGGATGCCGTTATCCGTTTCAATGAACGAGCTATTAATAAATTACATTGTGTAGTCGCAGTTCCGGTTTTGGAAGTTTGTTCAATGCACAAAATTTTAAAACTTGCCACCCCAGATTTTGTGAGGTAGGTAAGAATAAGAAGAAGGCAATGGAGATATGTGAAAAGAACAACAGGGTTGTAAGAATATCGATGACAGATAAACCTCTCTCCAGAAGACTCCCAGAATGATCATATAAGAGATGGTACGGTAGCTGGACATTCGTGTCCCATAACAGCCGAGTAACAACAAAAATTAGATAAAACAGGAACAAATACCAAACTAAGATTTATTTATAAAATTTTCAATAATTGAGTAATTAACTCAATTAAAGCTGAGATTTTGAAACATAATAAATATTGGTTGCTCGGATCAGTCGGCTACTGTGTGTAGACGCTTAAAGAGTTTTTTAATCCAAAGAGCTTAACGTCAACAACGAAATTTCGCCTCGGCGCTAGGCTTAATAGAATCAATTCTTAATATATACCAGTAGGTATTATATTAATTGCTTCGTCAATAACTAATTAAGTACTTGAATTTAAATTAAATTAATACAAATTGTATGTTAAGCCCGGCACTGAGCATTAAATTTATAAAGCTTTAATTTTTTTTGTATTTATTGTCCATCTTGACAACGGTGTATTCAAAAAAAAAAAATTTTAACTGCCGTAATCGGATGTTTCTTAATATTTAATGTCTATGTGTGAATCAATCAAGTTCTGAAAGAATTATCATAATCAGTTACCAGTATCCTGCTGTTTATCAAGATTGAAATTTATCGTAACCTACTGTAATTATTACGTCAATTTGGGTTCATCCTGGCCGACAATAAAAATTATTAGGAGTATTGATCTTTTTGTTTTTTTTAAACTTTTATTGAGGTATAGGTTTTAATTAATATTTTGTAGGTGTTCCTTAAAATAATTGAATATTAGATACTGTTAACTCTGCTTCAATTATATACCACACGATCAAAATTAACAGTGGCATCCTCCCAAATTAGTAAAACCATTTCAATTTTATGTTTGATGGTTAATCACACCGTAAAAAAATAAGTCAAATAAAAACGCAGTAATTTTTTTTTTGAGAAAAAAATTTTTTTTATGAAGTTGGAAGGAAAAATTACTCAAGAACACCCTCGCTTTGCAGCTCTATTTATAAATGTGAGATATTTAGTGCAATTTGACAGGTATATCGAATATTTTATTATTGATATTATAGTCAGGGCCGTGTCAAGGCAAAGTGAGAGTGACATAAATGAGATACAAATGAAAACTAATATATCTCACAAGGGCAGATAATTTACTCGATCAGAGATGATAGCAACAAAAGCGCTTCTAAACAATAAAACTCCCAGCTTAATGGATTTATTGTTCAAAGGATTAAATAAAGACAATATCTTTCCTGATGCATTTACAGATTAAAGAATTGATTGAAATATTATAGTAGGATTTAAACAAATTTTTTAATATTGGTTAAAATAAAGGGTGGTTTAAAATACAAGAAATACGAGTGCGGATAGAAATTGCGAGGGCTGCTTTCATTAAAATGAAGAATTTGTTATGTAATAGAGATCTAAATATAGAAATCCGAATCCGATTTGTAAGATGTAATATCTTTTATACGGAATGGAGGCATTATGGATATATCGACGTATGCTGAGAGTATCGTAGATGGAAAGAAAGACAAACGAGAAAATCTTGCATCGGGTGGGCAAGAAAAGAGAACTGATTAATACAATAAAGAAGAAAATTGAAGTATTTGGAACATATGCGTGGAGAGAAGTATTGTCTACTGCAGCTAATCATACAAAAAAAACAGCAAGAAAAAGAAACGTCGGAAAACGAAGAACATCCTGGCTGAAGAACTTACGAGATTGGTACGGTTGCTCCTTTGTAGAACTCTTTAGGGCAGCGGTGTCGAAGGGAGAATTGCTGTTATGATCGTCAACCTCCGATAGGAGACGGCACACAAAGAAGAAGAAAGGGTGGTTAGTTAGTTCAATTAAATTTTGAATTTGCTTGTAGATACTAATTAATTTCAGAAATTGAGATTAGTAAAATATTATGAGAATTGAGCTCGTAGCATCCGATTTGGACGAAAAAGCCCTAACCATCTAATTCAAGACAGATAAAAAATTTGATAAAAAAATTCCCTGTTTACAACATATGAATGAACCTCCTAACTCACACTCAACTCAGCGAAAGATCTCTGCTACAGTTGAAACCCAACGATGAGAATGAAAGTTCGGAATATAACGTTCATAATCTCGTTTGAAAAACGAAAATTTCGTTTCCCTACAAAAGAGGAGTTATGTTTGACAATCAGACTGTTTGTCTGTCTGTGGATTCCTTTTCAACGGAAGAGTCGGATTTCGATGCGATTTTTATTTAAATTATAGATCAGTTTGTGGAGAAGATTTTTAACTGTCTGTCGACATTATCACGTAATTTTACTACAGTGAACTTTTGAAAGTGAATTTTGTTTTAGCTTACGACAAGGTAGTAAAAATAGATTTTTTTGTGAAAGGCAAGAAACTTAAAATCGCACCGAAATAATTTATGGTAAAAATAATTCAGTCTGCGAGCAATATAAATCATCCAAAGGCAATTTTACAGTACAGTATAAAAGATAAATCACTATAGTAAGCATTGAGTATGAGGAAAGAAACTGAATGATCTCTGCCAAAATAAACACTTGCATTAATAATAGCGAGTTTCAAGGTTTGGATAAAAATAATGCGAGCAGCCTTGATCTACATGATTATATTTAGAAATAGGTATCCAAATTTTGGATTTCGTATGAAAAAATTTAATTCGTAAAATTATTAACTTTTTTAATATTGCTGTATATTTTTCTGTATAGAGGAGAGATGTAAATAATCTGTAAGATCCAGTTTTCAATTTTGAGAATAATTATTATTTTGAATTACCGCGATGATGTTTGCTTGGCACGAACTAGTTGGTAACAGGAAGACTTCAGTCCAAGATATGGAAAATTATAGAAGAAGCTAGTGGAATTATAATTAGTAAATTAAGTGATGGTAGAGTTTTTCCGAATGTTACAATTGAAAATTAATTCAGGGAACGAAATTGTATTGATAACCGAGCATATGAGGTTGCTACTATAAATAAATAAAAATAACCGTTGCTATTATAAATTATTTTAGCGAATCCGTTCTTTGAATTTAAAAAAATGGAAATTAAAACTTTTACCACAAATATTTCATAAAAGTTATTTGAACATCAAAAAATTATTATCAAATAAAAATGTCTTGAAACATGCAAACAAATGAAAAATAGAGAAATATAATAAAAAAAAGATGAAATATTTAAAAAGGGTATTTATGAGCGTTTTAGCCAGGCCCGTCCTAAGATATACGACGCCACTGAGCTACTAAAATTTATTGTGTTCCTCTTGAAAAGAAAACGCACAAATACAAAATAGAAAAAGACAATTTATTACTATAGTAATAAATTTTTCTTTTCTAAGAAACATTTTTAACAACATTTTCAAAACTTCGAGAGTTAAGCCTCTTTAAAACATTTTTTTTGAATTTCCACCTTCATGTGGTCATAGCCCAGAAAATATTAATTTTTGGGTAAAAATGAATTAGTGCTTTTTTATAGAGCGGGAAGAAATCTACACACTAGATTAAATCATTTTTTGTCTAAAATCAGCGGATTTGGAGTTATGAATAAAAGTAGGTAAAAAATGTTGAAAAATTTGAGCTTTTTTTTTTGTTTTTTCCAAACTCTTTATCTTTTAAATGAAACACTTTACAAAAATTCTGACGCCCCATTCCGGATAGGAAATTTAACAGACTACAACTTTTGTCTAGTAAAGATTTTTGAAAAACCAATTCATTTCACAGAAAATCAGAAAATAATAAACAAGGCAGCTACAAAACAAAAAATTAAATTAACAAAATTTTTATTTTTAATGAAAAATTATTTTATTAATTAAGGTTAAACTATTACATTTTTTAAATAAATCTTCAAAATGACTACCCTCATCTTCAATACACTGTCGTGATTGGAATAATTCTTCAATAAAATTAATTAATTTAATTTTTGTTTTGTAGTTGCCTTGTTTACTATTTTCTGATTTTCTATGAAAGGAATTGGTTTTTCAAAAAATGTTACAAGACAGAAGTTGTAGCCCGATAAATTTCCTATCCGGAAATAAAATGTAAAATGTTTCAGAGTTTTGAAACCAAAAACAAAATAAAAAAATCTCGAATTTTTCAACATTTTTTTACTTTAATTTGTAACTCGAAAGCCATTCGTTTTAGACAATAAAAAGTTTAAATCTAGTTTGTAGATTATTTCACGCTCTTTAAAAAAGCACTAATCTATTTTTACCCAAAAATTAATATTTTCTGGGCTATGACCACATGAAGATGGAAATTCAAAAAAATGTTTTAAAGAAGAGTCTCGAAGGTTTGCACTTAGAAAAAAAAATTGTTAAAAATGTTTCTTAGGAAAGCGTCCTCTATCAACACCCTGTAGATTAAAAACAGAAACAATCTTTAGAGTTAACAAAAATCAACTTAAATAGTTATTCTCTGTATATAAAATACTCATATCATTTCATTTGCTCTGTCCCAAAGAAGATCGTAAATGACTTTTTATCCTTTTTAGGGCTGAAAATAATCAAAATAAAAATTGCCGCCCCCCCCCCAAAGACTTGCGCCTCGAGGCTATGGCCATCTAGCCCTGTGGTTATGGTGGTCCTGATTTTGGCATGATAATAAAAAAAAATAAAGGCCCGAGTGAAGAGAAAAATCCAAAGGAATATGAAGATTTAATTAGAATATCAAAAAGTACAAAAGAAAAACTGATTATCTGTTCCAGAAATTTTACCATCTATTTCAGTAATCGATTTGATTAATCAAATCAAACAAAGCAAACAAAGCACTCTAATGAAATTGAAGAAGATCAAAAACCGGCAAAAAATGTGAATAAAAAACCACCCAGATCTAAAAAAGGTACGGAAACTGAAAATCATACTTTTGTTCAAGTAATGAAAGAGATACCAACTGCATGAAGCCTAATTGCGTTAATAATTTTGAAAGTATTGAAATGAAAGACGACAATGACAAAAAAAAGGTGATGGAAAAAATAATGCATGCGGGAATAACAATGCCTACTACGAGAATATTATGGTGAAAATATGTAAGAGGCGATTGATCTTGTAAAAATTGGTTAGATTTATAATTTATGGCCCGGATTATTTGAATTTGGTTTTGTTTTAATAGGAAGTAGCTGATTTTTTACAGTTTTAAATTAATAAAAAAAAAACAAACAAGTTAATGAAGTAAATAAGAAGTTGGGGAGAATCGCAGTGAATTCGTACATAGCGGGGTGAAGATAATTTATAAAATATTTATATTTGATTTTGAAATTTTTTATTTTATTTTGATCTTGGGAAGTCTCTGCAAATGCATAAACAAGAAGTTCAATTTTCAAATTTGATTAAATAATACTACCTACTAGTAAGTTTTCAAAATATTTTTTCAGTTTTCGATGTGAATATTACTAAAATTTAAGAACTTTGAACTGGAAGATGTTACGAAGTTCTTTGCGGAATATATCATTTATTATTGTTATATTAATAAAAATCACTTCAATATTGGAGTTCTTTGTTGCAGCACGAGATTTTCTTTTCGAGCTCAAAATGCAAAAAGGAATCATTTGTTAAAACTTACATTAACGGCAGTCTTTTCGAGTAGGCCTTCGGTAGCAGTAGGCGAATTACAACAGGGACTGCGTGGAAAGCCTTCGTCGTCCTCGCTCACATCTTCGCGACCTCTTCTCAGTCTCAATCTCTCGCTTAATTCCGTCTGAAATTGATAATATCGTTTTAATGAATTAGTATTACAAAAAATGGTGCAAACATTAAATTACGTGTTTCTAGGTCATGTCCACAAAATATCGAAGTAGCATTGGAAGTATTAATAACTGTAAACCTATAAACTAACCTACTCTTAACAACTATAGAAAACATATTGACTCACTATTTTATAAATAATGGCACACAAAGAAAATTACCAAATTTAATCGTGTCGGTTCATCCTAACTCACGAGTCCACGATAATTATTACTTGTGGCAAAGCTTATGGAATAGGTACATAAAATAGATTAAAATCAGAAACGATTTAATTGCGTTTTACTGTTACCGAACTTCAATTAGATATATTTCCAACAAGTCAACATCCATTTTTGCAAACTCTCAAAAATATGAATATTAATAAATGCAAAAACCAAAACTGGAACGTGATGCATAATTTAAAACGCCCACATTCAAATGTTTTAACGGAAACCTGGACAGCAATTGGACAATTTTTTGAAAATAACGGCGGAATTAAAAAATAGGAAATTTGAAAATACGCTCGGGGGATTCCGAGCCACTTGCATGTTGAATAAAACGTGTAACGTTGAACCCCCGCGACCGTACGTGATGTTCCGTGTCTTGTGACATTTAGGGTTAAAAAGTAATGAGTTGGGAATAGGTAAACACAGTTAGGGAAGAAACAAAATCCTTAAATTTATTATAAAACCGAGTCGATACGTGCTGACTCATGCGAGTTGCTAATTATTTAAAAAGCCGCATCTTGGAAACGACCAAGTCTTACCCATATTCTACAAAACACGTTGGAATTGTGAGGACGATCCGCTCTACCCCAACATCTTCCGCCCGAATTTGATCTAACTTTCATATTTTACATTTTATACATCACAAAACAGCAGGAATTTATACTCAAGGTAACCATTAACAGCTTCGGCATCTCATTTTCAAGAGCAATAAACTTAATGGGCCAGTTTGGCTAATATCACAAGAATATAAGGCACTGTACTTTGGCACGCACAGACTTGAGAAACACTTTTTATCACTTTACGAAACGACGACAAACCGCAAAAGGAAATTTTGTCATAGCTTCGGCGAAAAACGGAAACTGAGTTTAAATATGAATGTGTTTAAATGTAAACCACTTCATTAAAACACAAAATATGTTTTTTTGTAAATTGTAACCCACTCGAGAAGACTCGCAACTGACATTTGACGAAAATACCGACACCTCTCCATAGGCAACACGAAAAGCCAGGCGCTGTAGTTAAAATGCGAAACACAAGATTATTTATACATCACAGTTCTATTTTGCATTCCTTCAAAAGATCAACTGATCTATGAAATTGCAAATCGAAGCAGTTTGAAATGTCGAGCATGTATACATCGAAAGACTAAAACTCGTCTGACAACTTCGTTGTGACCTGTTCCAAGTCTTGGGTAACGGCATCGACTGGCAACATAAGCTAGTGAAAAGTAACAATGGACAACATTAGTCATTGAGTTGTAAGTCCGATTTTCCATATGAAACCCCTCCAAGTAGCTACTTTAAATTTTTAATTTACGTGCTAAAATCAATAACAGCATAGGTTGCTTCTGATAATGGAAACAATTAAACAATGCACGCTCCAATTAAGCAGCAGATTATAATAACCAATTTTTGATGCACCATTATATTTGGAATATTATTCATAATTTTAATATAAATTGTCAACCGACGCGATTTTATTGCTATCGATAACATTTTCTTACACATGACATCACTCATCCTGTTACGTGCATTTCAGAGAAAGTTATTTAGGCCGAAAGGTAGAAATTGGGTTTACTCTTCGTTTTTGGCGTCCAATTTTAAAACAACATTTGCACTTCCCAAATTTCCAAAATTTGTTTCTCGGCCCAAATTCGACATCAAACTCTCGATGGTCATGGTAGAAGTCCAGGGAAGATAAATGAATCACCGAAGTAATGAAGGAAGTCGAACCATAATCGTGCAACGAGATCCAAGTTTCCAAAATCATAGCAACTGCACTGCTTTACTTTTATCCAAGTTGCGATCTAATAACTCCAGTGCAGGTGTGCAGGAAGTTCACAATGAAGTTGAATCATTCGAGAATAAGGAAAACATTGAACAATATGGGCGCAGGAAAACTTTTTTAATTTTTAACTTTAGATATATAATTGCGCGATAAAAATCGCAAAATTTCTATTTATATCGGACTTTCTACAGGAAAATGTATAGAAGTATTCCCTAATTAGTAGTTTTTTAACCCAAAGAACCACTATAATAAAACAAAGCAAGTTTTAAAAAGTTAAGATTGATTTTTTATTGTTGTCTTGGTAACTGGGAAACCATATATTTTCTGAAAGCATCTCTGATGCTTGAAAGAAGCAATCGAAACTTCAAGTGACTACTAAATTGCCAGGCAGGAATCTTATTTTTTCGTGTTTATTTTTTTAAATAAAATTTTAATATGGAAAGAATTTATATAAATCACGCGACCCGAATAAAAAAATGTAGCGTAATTAAAAAAAATTCAAACAAATCAAAAACTAATTTTGCCTAATGAGAAATTTTTCGTATTACGATGTTGGCATTTTCGCTTATTACAGTGTTTCCATTTTCACAATCTGGATTTTCGGTTTCAACAATTAAAAACATGCCCGAGAAAATCGGATGCTCCAAATTAGCTTTTTCCCCAACTGACTGTAATCTCACGATTTTAAATTTTAGATTTAAATATGAAAAAAAAAATTGTAAGGTAGTTTATATTTGTTTGCTTTTTGATTTAGTAGCAACGTTAAATTGGTTTGAGGAAAACCACACTAATTTCCTTATCAGTATTTCTGGGTAAATTTTTTCGGAAATTTAGTTTTCAGCCACGGAAAGACGTACTCGTTTTGAAGTTCATTCAAAAATTTATTTAATTTCATTGGATTTAGAAGTGGAGATTTCTCGTTATGTTAAATTTTTCGGTGTTCGGTGATGTAATAAATATTCATTGACTGAATATTTTGATTAATTGAAATTTTTGGAAAAATGCACTTTTTTACTACTAGCAATTACAAAAATGCTATTGTGTTGATCTAGATCAATTTATGGACAGCTTCAATTAACGAAGGAATTTCAGGAGATTTTGCATTAGTGATCTTTTTGTATAATTGATAATAATCAAAAGGTTTCGTTTAAATCAATCCATCTGGTTATTTGAATCAATATTTAATATTGGTTTAGCTGTCCATATTTTATACCATTTGTGTAAATTTGTTTTCTTCTCGGTTGCCATTTTTAAAATCCTATTGAAATTAATCAATGTACCAAATAAATATTTTTTCGGTCGTTATATTACGGTTGCCAAAACATGGGTTTATTACTTTGATCCCGAACGCTTACATGACAAATTACTTCGGCGGTTTGGCATTGCCTTATGAAAGAAGACGGCCTCTCGGTAACCTGGTATCTCGGCATTTTGCCTCCAGGCCATAACAGTTTTTAGTTTTCCAATATTTTCATTATTTCTTTATTCTTTCTCACTCCTCATAATAGCTTTGATTACTTTTCTCTCAAAAAACTTTAGCGTTCCTCCTCCGGCTTATCACACATAGTACTTCAAATTTATATGTATGGACGTTTTTTATGACAAAAAATGAATGGCTGGGACTCTTTAGAGAAGGCCTAGCAATTTCTTCCTTCCCACACGGTTGAAAATCGAAATTCCCAACCTTTTATTTGGTGACGATGCCCAAGGTGAAAAAAACTAGCTCTTTTCTTTGCGGAAGCCAGAGATGAATCCGGGGTAATAGCAAAAATTTTGCACTCTCTCTCGTAACAAAAAAAAGGACCTACTGTGGGGTACGAACTCGGAAGAGACGTTCGCAACGACCGACGCTCTAAACAATCACCCAGCAAGTCTTAATGAAGACTTCCATAAATTGGAATCTTTAAAACGGTACTTAAGCTCAAAATTAGATCAAAAAAATCAAAAAATATTCGAAGCGAACGTCGGTTATATCAACGAAAGCAGCTGACAATTATCAAAAATATATATCGGTGTTGTACAACTTTGCAAACGAAAAGTAGTAAGGAAAAAAAACTTATCTTATTGCTACTGTTGAGTGGTCGCTATCGCTCGATCCTTCAGGTGTTCAAGAAATTCAATGACGCAAAAAATCCTAAAAACACAATTTCCTTGAAGAAAAAGCGGTGGTAGTAACTCCAGTAATTCTCACTACCTAAAAAAATCACCGATAACTACCCAAAATCAAAGGTAATAACCAACTTTTTCGCCCACAAAATCTGGCTTTCTTTTCTCTCAATCACCCCGCCCCTTTTTTCCTTTTCCTATCTCCCGTCATGCGCCTAAATCGTCTTGCCTCGAAAATATTCTCGTATCATTAAAAATACAAATACGAGGTGTAGCCAAAAATCTAACAAAATTCAAAATTTTGCAAATTACTTTGTAAAAAATTTTATAGACAGGACTTAAAATTCCAAATAAGTGTACACTCCATGCTCGTATGTCCTTGAGCATTTTTCTTATTTGCGTAGCAAGCTCTGCTTCCTAATTGTAACTTTATCTTAAGTATTTTATCGTTTTTTTTTCTATTACTATTATTCGTCTTCATCCTAGGTACTTAAAACCTTTTGAAATTCACGTTCTTCTATTGCCAAATTTCCAGTTTTTCCACTTATGTTTCTTCCGCATTGCACATACTGCGGTCTCTTCTCTGTTCATCTTCAAACCCATTACTGTTGGTTCATTTTTCAAGTCCCCATCTTTTATTCTTTTCTTTTGATAATATTACAATATTTCATCTACGTACGATGTTCATGGTCTATCTCTTTAACCCTGTTTCCGTGGCAAGCATGAAGGTATAATCTCAGACCCAATGCAAACTGTCTTAAACAAAATAAAAGAATGGTGTGAGAAGGAAGAACTTATAGTGAATCCCTCAAAAACCACCATAGTTCCATTCACTAAGCGTAGAAAAATAGACCTAAAAGCTCAACAGCTTCGGGATCCATCGATACCTTTTTCCAGGGAGGTAAAATATTTGGGGGTAACTCTGAATGCTAAACTTACTTGGAAATCACACGTGGATAAAACTCTTTCCAAAGCAACGTGAGCCTTCTGGACTTGTCGCAAACTTTTTGGAAGAATATGGGGACTAAGACAAAAAATGATCGATTGGTTATATACATCAATAATAAGATCCATTGTCACATACGCATCGCTCGTATAGTGGACAAAAACTAACGAGACCACGACACAAAGCAAAATGCAACAATTGCAGAGGCTAGCGTGTCTGGGTATAACAGGAGGTATGGAGATACTCTTAGACCTACCACCTCTTCACCTATGGGTGAAGAGAGAAGCTCTACAAGTCGTCGCGAAAATTACCAAATTAGAAAATTCAAAACAGGACACCTAAAGATACTGGATCTCTTATAGCCACATCTGTTTGAAAAACCTTTGGACATCATTCCGAGAACTTTTGAGTTTGAAACACCGTTTGAGGCTGTTATTCAGGATTGCAACATGGGTAGAAGTCAAATAATATAAATGGTTATAAAATCCTCCAACTGGTACACAGATGGATCAAAAACTGAACAGGGAACAAGCATCCCACAATTATGCAAGCTGAACTACTTGCAATTGCACTATGTGCCCATAAATGTCTGCAAAGGAATTTAAAGAACAAGCAAGTCAATATAATGTCCGACAGCCAAACTGCGATAAAAGCACTCAAGGTCAACAGCTTTGAGTCTTTATCCACATGGTAATGCAGACAATCTCTCAAAAAACTGACTAAGGGCAATAAAATTGCCCTTCACTGGGTGCCAGGTCATGAGGGAATTGAAGATAATGAAATAGCTGACAAACTGGTTAGAACGGGGAAAGAAAAACAACCCCGATTGGACCTGAACTATTCTGTGGGCTATCCAAAATACGCAGGCGGTTAGAAGTATAAAAGTAGAAAAAACCCTTTGGTACAATGCACCAGGACAAAGACAGGTGAAGAAATGTATAGAGTACTCGACTGCAAAGTCTAAAAAGCTTCTTCTCTGATCAAAAAACAAAATTAAACTCATTACGGGGATACTCACTGAACAGTGTGAGGTGAGATATCATCTCAAAAAATTATTTTTTCCTATTTTCTCGTTGCCTACCAGTCTGGTCGGCAACGACAGATGCAGACTCTGTGAATCGGAAATTAAATCGGTCGAACATATTATCTGCAGCCAATGCTTTAGCTCGACTTAGGCTAAAAAACTTGGGGCAAACACAACTGACACTCAAGGAGGTGCAACCTTTCAGAAGTATTATATGTTTTGCTAGCAGAATGGATTTCCTGAAAACTTAATTAGTAGGGTCACGAACAAAAGATCAATACTGGTCGCAGTTCTGTAAGGCTCTAGTAGTCAATCGACCCTAAGTACAATACAATATAATAGCCCTGTTTCCACTTCAATGATCTTTCCTTGTTTTATTAAAGTTTTTCTTCTTTTTATATTTTTCATATTGGTATGAATGCAATTCGCGATGTTGGATCAGAAGGATTTACTTACATTTAATACTTTTATTAAAAACACACTGGAGAAACTATTCAAGTGCTTTCTTACCATACAAGTGAGGAAAAAATATTAATTCACTAGTGACGAGGTTGCGACTTAATTATTTTCAAGGAAGTAATTCCCTTGTAAGTGAGTAAGTAAGTGATTCTTCGTTTCAGACTTCATGAATGTAAAAGATTGCGAGAAAATTTCACGAGACTTCGCTAAACTTCATTTAGTGATTAGCTCCTTGATTATTTTGGGCTCGTCGATAATTAAATTTTATAGTCGTGAATAAAATTCAATATTTTCTACAGCAGATATTAAAGATTAAATTATTTAACAGTGTTTATTTTACAATAAATCAAACATACTTTGCAATTTCAAAAGTAATTTTAGTAAAAATAAAATACTTTATCTACCCTTACTATTCAAATGCTTTATCTACTCTTGCGGTCGAAGTGTTACTTGTTCTATTATTTTTAGTTAAACAAACCGCATTTTAACATCTGTTATAAAAAAAAGTTTTACAGTTATTATTAAGATCTCTTTTATATTATTTAAACATTTATATTTAGATAGCGATTTATTATTAAACATCTTTGTTTTAGCGATTTCAGACTTCCCAGAGAAATAGATAAAATCATTTACCGTCCAAAGATTATGTGATTATCGAGAGCACCACGACCTGCTCTCCTGAGTAGCCGTAAGCCTTCTTCGTAAAATAAGCTGATGCTGAATTATAATTATGCTATTAGCTATAGATGTAGGTATGGTTTACTTTAATTTTAAGTTCGCTTGATACCAAGATATTCTATGTTTCGAGCTAAAATATCTAGCACGGTCCTGGTAGTTTGAACTTTAAGCGTAACCGGTTGTTCTGTTTACATTTATTTACAAAATTTGTTGGTTATGGCAATCGGTGATATCGGAGGAAAAAAAATGTACACCGAAAAAAATCAATAGTAGTTGTTTTTTAATAATTAATTTGGGTAATAGTCGTCGATGTTCGTGTCATATTTTGGAGTACTTAGGGTCGAACCAACAGCATTTCGTAAATATTTAATAAGGTCATCTTCGAACAACAACCCCAAATTACTAATGTAACTAAATTACTACCTCAAAACATTGTCTATAATGAAGATACCAAACTTATAAATACATAAAATTTGACTATTTCCTGGTTTATTTTTGTTCGTGAAGCCGTTCACGTAATTACGGTATAAAATCAACATTTTATTTTACCAGACAAATAATAAAATGCAAGTTATGAATGTTATGGAAAATTAGGAAACCGAATAGTTTGCATAAGTACGGCTGACAAGGAAATTGAAATGGGACATTTCTATTATTTAAAAGTATTTGATCAAGCAGGAAATTAAATAACCTTCTTCAATTTCTGTGCTGTGGATGTCAACTGATTGAAATAAAAATAATAAATTTTTCCAATGTTTGAGGTAATTTAAAATAAATATTGAAAACGTTTCAGCGAGGATATGCCCGTCGATCCTGAAATAAATTGCTTATGACGGTGTTAAATAATTTCTGTTCGATACAATCAACCCGATATGAATCATGTAAACATGAAACTGTTTTGTTCATAGAAGTTGATATAATTATCCGCGATAAAGAAATAGGAAGCCAAAGCCACAAGGAATTGAGATTATTACGCGAAGCCCTAGATAAGCCCGAATCAGACGATAATAATTGGAATGGAAAAGGTTTTACATGAAACGCCAAGGTCGTTCAACATTTTGTACATTGAACTTAATATGTAGTATGTACATACATTGGAAAGTATTGTAACACATACACATAGGTAGGTACAACTGTGCAGGAGTTATATCCACAAAGTAACCTTGATATAAATACACATCATGTTCATGTGAATGTGATACGTTTGGATTACATCAACTGTAAATTAAATATGTGCAGCAGGTGATTAGATATTAAATAACTGAAAGTTTCAATAAATTAAGCAATGTATAAAAATATCCAGATATTCTTTCAGTGACAAATCCAGAAAGCGAAAGAAAAAGATTTTCGTCGTCGGAAAAACCTGTTGCAGAACTAAACTAATTTTTGAACACCGCATTAGGAAGGCACATTTTAGAAACACGTGTAGATGATGTTATCTGCTCACGACATGATTAGCTAAATAAATCGATGCAAACTCAAAAAAAATGTACAAGATTCCACATCCTTCATTCGTATAAACACAACCGTCGAAGTGAAGGGATCCTATTTGAAATTTATAAATGAACCTTCTCATAAGTTCGATCAAAAAACTACTAAGATAGCGTCGAATTGAAATATTTACGATTCGGTTTATAGATAACATAAAATATCAAACTGTAGTTGATTAAATTGCTGTTGTTAAATATTTAAACAACCATAAAACTTTTACGATGAAGCCTAATATGAACATTACCAATTAAAGTTCAAAATTTTCAATTTTGGAGTCGTTTGATTAATCGATTAAAACATAAACCTACCTTTAATCTTAACTCTGTTTGTGTGGGATGATGAAACGATAACGAAGATGAACTTTGTGCTTCTTCCAAATCTAACTCTGAACCGGAGTTTGGAGAATGAAAAATACTGTCGTGAGATACGCTGAGTCCAGGATGCATGTGTGTTCCACTTCTGAAATATAAATTGTTCTTACCAAGCCAACATGCACGTGTAATATTTATTACCTTCTTCGCATAGGATCGTCGCTTTCAGATAATTCACTTGTTGACCTACTTCTGTGAACATCTTTGAGCATGGATTCCGAAACATCTAGACTGGGCGATGCGTCTTCCGCAACTTTGTGACTCTTTCTTTTGAACCACTTCCGTGGATTCCAAAACTTCTTTTTGGACGTCACTGAAAAAAAACAACAAAATGAAAATTTGAAAAACAGTTCGAAACCAAAATACCCAAAACATATTTTTGACGTCTCATCACGAATGCGATCGTCTGGTTTGAATCAGAAGTGAACTAATTTCATTTGTAACCTACGACCAGATTTTACAACAATGGAAATCGGTTTAAACGATTGCACCATTTTACTTGATCAGTCTTGCATAACTTCTAAAATCCAATAACAATCGGTTCGAAAAAATCGTAATTTTGCACTGGAATATATTAAAAAACACCACTTTCGACAATTTTAATTTCTTCCGGAAACATCTGACAACATAAATCTATTTTGGTGAAATGATTCTAAATAAATTTTGGCCAAAAGCCATGTACTTTTGTTAATTTCCCACGTTAAACAAATAATTATTTTTTAAGGCCAAACGCACACAACACTACGGGAGCGATACTCTCGTTGTACAAACAAGCAGACCTCCAAAGCAGTTGTGCACCTAGATTATCAAATTATGTAAATGTTTAACAGTTTTTGTACATAAAATTATACATTTATTATAATCATAAGAAAAGAAAAACGTTAAATAAACAAGTCGTGCGTAATCTTCAGTAAACTGTGTATTTCTACCTTTAAAAATAGCATTCATTACAACAATTGTATCAAAGTTAAAAACCATAAAAGTATATACGAACATTTCTCATTGTGAATTATGAAAATAATTAATTACAAATTTATATCCACTTAACACGGGTCAAAAATTTAATTATACACATTTCCGCAATGTAATTAGGATTTTCTCAACGATTTATTACGTATACAAACTTGCCAAAAATATCAACACACTCAAGTCGATATTGATAATCTATTAATCACCTTTTATCGTTTCTAGTGCAAACTTTACTTATTACGAAAGCGAATAATTGACAGGTTATTCCCCTGTATCATGTAAAAAAAATCAATTTTGACTTGATTGACAATTGATAACAAACAGACCCCTCTTCTCGCACACCGCCTTTTTCGAGCGCAACAACCCCAGTGTATCTTCCAGAGATTTAAACAACGCTTTTACACTTTGAATATTGAATGTTATGTATACTATCACTTGCACTTCTCATCACACTGATTTCTGAAACCAAAGTTGGTACTTCACACGCCATTTAAATTTTTGACAACGCTTTCTTGCAACAACCAAGCATATAGTGTTCCGTGAGAATACGTTTTTAGACCGTCTTAGAATACAAGGTCTCTTTCACACATTCGCATTATTGCCTAATAACTTTTACAGATGTGTGAGTATTCACTCGGAGTATAAAATAGTCTGAAACGCGCGCATATCAGAATCTCGAATCTCATCATGGTGTCAACGCAACAAATATTGATATATTGAACACGGTAGCATTAGATAGATAAAAACTCAAAGAGAAAAGCACTGAACACCAGATAGAACTGAAGAAACAGCTCGAGAAAGTACAAAGAAGAGCAGAGAAGACAGATTCAGCGAGAACACCAGATAATTAATGAAACAGACAGAAAATAACATAGATTAGATAATAAATAAGAACGTCTATAAGATAAGATAGAAGAAGAAAGAATTAGTAGCATTGCAGATGCTACGATATAAACAAAATGAAGAAAAAGAAACAAAGAGGAAATGATCTGTCATCAAATTTCGTTTGTGTGATCCTTGAATTTGACATTTCCTTGCTAATCGTCTGATCTATCAATCGATGTGGTAGCTCAGAGATTACCCCTGTAATGACATCCGTTAAGACCGGATTGTACGTAAACGTAACGTAAACTAATTGGACTTTGCAAAGTACCGAATTCTAATCAAGGAAGAAAGACTTCAAAGTGGCTTAAGTTCGGCAGGTTATCATTTTAATATGATGGAATCGCCAGTTGGCTTTTGAGGCTTGCGATGATACTTGTGTTACTGTCACCACTTTCCATCCCAAGGATTGAACTTAAGTTAAGAATACTCTTAACGTTGTTGTCAGTTGCGGTCGACACCCGGATGAGTTCTATGGCTTCGAGTTCCAGCCTTGGCGAGTTCTGCCATTCTACAGGGATATTTTTTGCCTAACTCAACGACGGCCCATCATGCACCCGTGTTAAAATGTGTATCTAAAATACATGTAAATTTTACATTTTTATAATCCAACAAAATTTTTTGTTTTATTAGTATGCTTAAAAAGGTGCCCTCTTTCCAATAGTCAATAGGAAAAAGGTCAAATTTTGGGATGGAAATCGTGACAGATCTTGATACTTGTAATCACCTCACTGTCAATGTCGTGTGCCGTAATGACTTCTGACTTGATTGACATCTTGTTGGTGTCCGTAGTGGACTCCTCTTGAACGTGATGTCGGTTACTGAGATCGGATTGAGCGTGGTTTTTCCTCGCTGGCTTGGGGTATTTCGAGCAGCCCTTATAGCTGACTGGGAGATCGCCTGCGCAGTTGGCTGATGTCTCCTTGGTCTTTTCGCACGTTGACGTCAAGTGTGGTTGTGCGCACTTGACGCATCGTGATGCTGACTTGCAGTTACGTTGGACGTACCCAAAACCTTGACATCGCCATCGGTGGCATTGGGTCGTCCTAGGGTGATTTCTTGAATTTTCCACCTAGATGTATATTCGATCGATATATCGAGAATAGTCTTCCAGCTAAATATTTTTTTGTTATTTGGCGTTGTTAGCATTGAGGCCAATAGCAGGGGTAGCGGCTTCCTGTGACGCCCTCGGTGCATTCTGGCGACGGTGAAGTCTGTTAGGTCCTGCTTTTCCAGATCTTCTTTGATGTGTCCGAAGTCCACATCTTGGTGTATGACTCGAATTACGACTCGGAGACATTTTTCTGTGCGAACGGCATACGTGAAGTAACCGCCCTTGTTTTGGTTCAGGTGTTGGTCGAAGTACTTTCATCGCCCGGTAATCGTCGGGCGATGAAGGTACGATAAACAGTCCCTCGACTACGTTGGTGACCTTTCTGTAGAGGATTTTCTCTACGTTTAGCACCAACTTCAATTTCGGCCAGATTGATACCTCCTTAAAGATGATTGGTGGTGTCCTTCGCTTCAGATGTTTTGTCTGACTTGAACGTGTTTGGTTTTGTTTAACCCGTAACTGGTGAGGTGATATTTTTGTAACCCAACTGGTCAGGTTGGGTTATAGATACCTAGTGCTTTCTTCGGCGCTTATACTTATCCGGAGAAGAGGAAAGAAAAAATTTCAAAAGACATTTAAAAAATAGCTTTTATTAATATCACTGAACAACTTCTAACACATAAAGGTACAGGAACGAACAATGACACTGACACAATCATCTGGTAATAGAGGCTGGCAGAGGTGTATCAAAGTTTTAGCTGGGCAACCTCACCAGTTATGGGTTAATTGGTGTTGCTGGAGGATCCGGTCCAGTTCTTTGTTGGGGTGTAGGCAAACTTTCAATGGCTGTTCGTTCCTCATCCGCGTCTTCAATTTTGGCCTCGCTTGCAGATTGGTTCATTTCAGATTCTTTCACTTGCTTCGCGACGAGTTGTTCATTGAAATAGAACTTGTTTTGCGAGTCGAATCTTTCTGGTTTGATTTAATTGGCTTGATCGGGATTTACCGAAGTGAAACTGTCAGTCAGACCGCTTGCGCCCGCCTCTTCTGCAACCATTTCTGGTGAGTTTGGTGGCGACAAAGCTTTCGATTTCAGCGTCTAGTCGCTGGCTTCGGCCGTCAACGAGCTAACGCGGCCCGTTGTTTAACCAAAATCCATGAAGGTATGTTGACTTGGTTGGGCGTCCACCACGTGCTTCTTCTCCTTTTTGCGAATTCCACCTCTGTGGGCACCTTTTCTTCCTTCGTTGGAGGGATCTCTAGATCGGGCTCGATTTAACATCGACAACGTGGCCTTTGTTTCTCGAAGTTTTATTTCTACGCCTTGCCATAACGGATTTGCGATGGAAGTTGCCTGTTGGTAATACTGACTACTGGGTCTGTCTTGCTCGACGGCTAGATCAACACTACTGTACACCGGATTGTATAAAACCCCAATAATTGATTTATACTAATAACCCTGTTATGATTTGATTGGAGGAGTTATTACATTTTCTTCTATGTCTGAACCACCCCTCCAGCTGGTTTAGCCGGCACCTTTTGTGAGGGGAGAGTGTGCGTCGAGTGGATTTAACCCGTTACACGTTTGGTGTGAAAGAGGCCTTAAAATGCGACATCAAAACGTGATTATTGAATTTACAGAAATAATTGCTACGCGACACAATAGGAACAAGTGTCACTCGTACGTGAGAAAAAATTATTAATTTTTTTTAATACAAAAATTATCGGAATTCCATACGTGATGTTGATGTAAAGGATAGCACACGTTAAATTTGAATGATTTTAAAAATGAGATATTTCGTATTGCCGTGGTATTCAACGGTAACCTGCGTGTAATGTTCAGTTATAAATATACAAAGAAGTCAAAGTCTGATTAATAATGATGGACACAATCATTTAATTTGCAACGTAAGTGGTTAGTTAATTTATCATGATATATCACAGATGTAAGTGCCAAATTAAAGAATAGTTTACTAGCGATTTCGGTTTGCAATAAAATTAATTGAATAAATAAATTTCGGCGAGTACTTCATCCATTAGAGTGCGACATAAAGATCACGCCAAATTTATTGAGCAAATAAATTTTATTTCGAATATATTTAGAGTGTCCCTCGTATATTTGGGAAATTTGTCAAATTCGAGCAAGATAATGACGATTTCACGTAATGCTTGATTAAACCCGTTCAGTATTTTAAATGGGACACATAAATAGGGAATATCGAGGTACTTTGTCGATGGTGCTGTAGATGGCGATAGAAGCTATTTTCCTTTCTTATAAGTAATTTAAACTTGGAGTTTGCGATTAAAAATGCAAAGTGATTCTTGTCTTATGTTAATTTACTTGGATGAAGTTGATGGCAAACAGACGATGGATTTCATAATACCGAAATTAGTTTAATCATTAAAAGCAACATCGGTGGAACGATTTTCACATTGTAGAGATATCCAAATGCCTGAAAGCCATACTTCGATAATAGAAATTTGTGGAATTTAATTTAAATGTGTTTGTATGTGCGTTCATGCCTGCACTTAGCACATCCAGGGATCTTAGAAATTTGTCGGGATTACTACCCAAGCTTTAATCTCGAATTTCCCAAGTAAATAAAACAGAATCCTATATTCTACCGGAGTTTTTCTTACGTCACCGGAAAACTAATTGCATGTTAGCAAGGATTAGCATACAGCCAATTCATTGAATAATATTGTCTGATGGAACAATGTTTTGCACTGAAAGCATAAACAAGATAAGCGCCTGCTGGAATAGAATAGAATTACATGTTGCATCCTATAATATTTATCCATTTGTTTGTAGTAGTACTCACATTCAGAATAGCCCATATTTAAAGTACACCCACATTTTGAGATACCGTTAATGCTATAACTTGGTAATTTATATAGATAGTGAGAAACTGTACAGTATAATCCATGTTATTCGACGAACACAACGTGGATACAACCGCGTTGCTTTGGATGGCTTACCTATTAATTAATATCTTGACAACTAGAACATGTAAATTAAAGCGTAACATAAACAAATAATAACAGAATACATTTATTTGAATTTATTTAGCAAATCATTTTCGTTTAAGCCCCTACCACGTTACGAAACCGTGGCACCTTTAAAACCACTGCAAAAATTGCCGTTAATTCTTGTTATCAAACCAACCATGCTATAGTTTATAGTAATGGAATAAATTATTACATCGAATATTATAATTGATTATGAGAACAATTAAGTTACTAACTCGTGCAGACCACCAGGTACGAAAAAATTGGAAATTTAATCTGCCGAGCACACGACGTCTGCTTGGTAAATTTTGAGGCTTATGAAAAACACGAAATTGATATTTTATAAATCCTTTTCCACAGCTTATAAATAATAAACACGTCTGCCAAATTATTTCATTCGAATTTTATTCCTTATGCGAGTTATGCAAGCATTTAATATAACGAAAAGAGGGGGCTGGCAGACAACCCTCATCACGAATTTCAACTGCACTATAGGAAAGATTACATTTTTCTAAGCATATTAGAACAAAAATTTTGTTAGATTATCCATTAGTTTTCGAAAAACTCGAATTTAAAAATGTAAAATTTACATGTATTTTAGATACACGTTTTAACATGTGTGCATGATAGGCCATTGTTGAGTTAGGCAAAAAAATAAAACAGGCCCGGAGAGCGCCGATTACATAACAACTTAAAAATATACCTGTAGAATGGCAGAACTCGCCAAGGTGGAACTCGAAGTCATAAAACTCGTCCGGGTGTCGACCGCAACCGGCATAACAGCATTAAGAGTATATCAAAGCACACGTACTGTCAACAGAAATAAAAGCGGGTCGGTTAACGTGCGAGTTACAGCGACACGACCGGTGACATCGGGTATATCATGTTACAACTCCCTGCTTTTAGTAACTTTCAAATGCCGTTTTTTCGAAAACTAATGCCTAATCCAAAAAATTTTTTTGTTGCATTATACACAGAAAATTGTCCTCTTTCCTATAGTGTAGTTGCAATTTTGAAATTCGTGGTGAGGGTTAACTGACAGTAACCCGAAAAGATTCTATTGAAGGGGTAGGTGCTGCTTGCTTAAAATCCACCAATAGAACCCTTTGAATTCCTACGTTACATCAAATGATTACATAAACTCACCATTACTCTGTGAAATTAAAATAGTACATTACGCAACAAGTGTGAAAAGTGATACAATTCACATGAGTGCGTAAATTTATTAGCCGAGACAAAAATTACATGAACGTATAAAAGAAAATTTTCAAATAGTATTGTACTATATATAATATTGTACTATTTTTCCTACAAATCTAAGAATTATAAGACTGGCATAAAAATTGCCATTTTTTTTCACCTATGTTAAGACTGTGCGAAATTGCAAAAATTGCGGTTTCAAATAGTGAATCCGAAATAAAATAATGATGAATTAAAAAAGCTCCAATTTCGTTTTCACTTACTTTGCAGCTTACAAATTCTGCAACTACGTCTAGTCAGTAACATCTCAATCGATTATTAACCCTAGTTGTTATCTAACTAGTTAGCGAGACTGTTATATTTCCTTTTAAGGGACTATTCATCTTCCTATGTAACTTAAATTTTAATGTTTTATTTATTTTTTTACGTCGGGTGTTTTTAAGGGATCTGTTAGTCAATCATCACCACGATTTTAACTTTCCCCTATTGACTATTGGAAAGGGGACACTTTTTTAAGCATACTGGGACAAAAATTTTGTAAGTTTAAGCATTAGTTTTCGAAAAAATCGAATTTAAAAATAAAAATTTTTAGATTTTTCGCTTTAACATGAATGCGCGATTGGCCATGGTTGAGTTTGTCAAAACTTAGGCGCTCTCCGGGCCTGTATTTTGACAAACACATAACGTATTTAATAATATCTTATATCCCTGTAGAACAGGGGTGCACAAACCGCGGCCCGCCGTCGATGTGCATGCGGCCCGCGAGCGAATTAATAGAGATGGGGTAATTTTATTATGTAAAATTTTTACTAAATAAAGATATTTACTTTTATTAATGAACAAATAGTTTAATCTAGGTTGCTTTGTATTTTTACTAATTTAAACACTTGTAACGTCGGAAGAAAATTATACCGGGTGACCGGCCAAAGAACCGAACATAGGGAATTAACATGGGATATTGATTTTTTCTAAATTCTTACTTCCCATTATAACGGATAAGAATAAGAAAAGGTATCAAATTAAAGAGATTTTTATTCTGCGTCTAAAGATACCAAAAACTTGATATTTTATTCTTTAATTATTGTTAAAAACTCAATAGTAAAATAAGAAATACAGCTTTTAAAAAATTATTAGCAGACTTGGTCGCTGCGTTATGTCGTATTTCCCGTATTGGAGTCAAATATTAAAAAAATTGTTAGCATAATGCAATGCCATGTTTCGAAGTAAAGATTATAATGTCAATAAATGTTTTTTAAACTATTATTAAATTGTTTTTATTTATTTTAAATTTTAATAATAATTATTAATCTAACAATATTTTATAAAATTAAAGAAATAGTTTCAATTTAAGTTGGTAATGTTTAATTCACAACCGTTAACTTCAAATTGTAACATTGAATGATTTTTATAGGTTATAAACAAAACAATAAGGTTATAAAATTAAGTTGGTCATATTTAAGGATTGTAGGTTATGTAAATGTCAACGTCAATGTTTACATCTATCAATTTTTAAATTGCAGCTTACAAAATACATATTTGAAGTGGTAGATAAACTTAAAAAGTTTTTTAGGAAAGATAGATATAGGTACCAAAATTTGTAAAATTTATTAAAATAATATTATATGTTTATTTATTACCTTCCGCTGTAAGGTACAGTTCAAATATTACTAACTTTACGCCACCTTTATGTTACGCCAAATTATGTTGATAAGAAAACTTTGATTTTCGTGTTTAAAATTATGGTACTGAAACAGTTCACTTACATGTAGTTTGCAGAAAAAAAATACTCCTAAAAAGATTGAAAAAGTGTAACCGTCACACGCAATTGAAGTAAAACTTTTTTGACATTATGATAGATGACGATTAAGTTAAAAATAAAAATATAAAAACAGAAAATTCAAATGGCTGTCAATTATAAACATCTGGAGCCATTTTATTTAATAGAAAATCTAGCAAACTAAAGTATGAACTCGAATGAAACCTGAATATAACCTTAAATTATAAACAAACTTGACAGACAGTCACAAATTCACAATAGAAACTACTTTCATTATAATTATTATGCACGCTAAGAGCTAATGTAGCTATCTTTTTTTAACGCATACATTGGGCATTGGGTATCATTATTATTTTCGACGTACCGTATTTTTAAATTCACACTCTTATGACAAATTTATTTCAGTTCGTCTTTGTTGCAGATATGTTACTAGTTATTTATTTAAAAATACCGCCATATTGCCGTAACGGATTTCCGTTGCATTGTCGTCCAGTTACTCCTAATCTAATAATATAAAAATCGTTAATTAAAATAAATATGTATAACATTTTCTTATATTTTGAATATACCTACATAAAAGAATTCTCAACATCAATCATTTTTAATTGATAATAATTTATTGACGTATACAACTATTGATTAAAATACATAAATAATGTTTCATGTATGTAAGTTGTCTTCTGTAGTTCGAAGAATTCAAAAGACAATTGCAACTATTGCCACGTAGCGCCATTAGAAAACAATTGCCTATCAATATTGGTTTATTTTTATTTTCATAGAAACATTAAATAGGTTAGCATTTACACGTTTGGAATAATTCATTTGTTTGTTATACAAAAATGAAAAATTACGGTAATGAAAATGGAGTACTAAAATTAAATTAGTGCATAGTGTGTACTAATCACAACCATTAACCACACCTAATGACGTCTTTCCTTGAACGGAGGTATACATATAGACAAGAAGTACACTGCAACTAGGGTTAATAGTATTCGCAATTTATATGCGTAATCCGGATTTCGCCCAGAATTACATAAAAGAAAATTCCTGATCGGAAAGAGATGGTAGCAAAACTGACGCGCATGAATGAATTAACAAAATGAAGGATTAAGATAAAATAATAACGAAATCTTGTACAGGATTGCCAAGAGGTCATTAAATGACAGGACTTAATGAAGTAATGAAAAGGTAGGAATGGGAAAAAGGTGAAATGTAAAATAAAATATGTTTTAAATTCTGTTTATTATAGAACCGAGAAAAAATTGTTCGGGAATTCTGGTACACAAGTGAAGGGAAATCCAAGAAAATGTTAGGAATACTATTACATGAGATTTTTTTGGGGTTTCTATCTTTTCAAAAGGAAATCTTTAAGCAATTCGGCGAAATTCACAGTTTTCCACTTTCCCAAGAAAGTATCAAGTTTTACACTTGGTACGAATGGTTCTACAAGCACTTAGATAAAATTCTACTAGGGTGCTAACCTTGCTAGATGCATGAACTATAGATCGCGGCAGTGTAGTTGGTGCAAACAGGCATGGAACTATGGTTTTCAACTTCGCAGCCTGTCGCTTCAACCTTACACGACATTGCTGGTGTACTAAATTATGTAATACATTATCGAAATCAGAAAAAACACCTATGCCAATGTTTGACGTAAAACCATTGAATATTTTGTGTGAAAGCAGTATCTATCTTTGATAAATCATGCAACCGAAGCTACAACTTATTTAAACTGTAATTGAACATTTTAAGTAAATTAAAAAAAAAACAAGTTGGCAACAGACATTATCTTAAGACTACTGAGATCACTATGGTAAGAGTAAAAAATAAAGCACTCTGTATATTATATACAAAAATATTATTTATAATAGCATCCTATTCCGACCTTTTCATAAACCAGAAGATCAGGACTGTTGAGAGGCAACCTGACCTGATGGGACCTCCATAAAATTTGGTATTAATGCTGTATACGAGTGCTAGATCCTCTTTTATTGTAAACTTTACAATAATATCTTGAGCTTCGATGTATTTCTTCGTTACGTAAAAGGTAACTTAATTATTTATGATTATTATGCAAAGTGAAAGGTACAATAAAATAATTTAATTTTAAATTAACCGCATACTTATTGGCGAATCATCGGTGTCGCGCCTGACAATATCGTAAATAACTATTTTGCCCATTAGTATAATTATTGAATAAAACTACGATATCGCAAATGCCAATAATTAAGATTATAAAACTGCATATAAAAAGACATATATCTTTGATTAACCAGTCATCTATTCTTGAAAATCGGAGTTACATTTAAATACTGATCAGTGGGTCCCTTAATCTTAATTTATTTTCAGATTGAGTTGATTTACATGAGATAAATAATAGTTAGTCATTGTTAAATTTATTTATGACGATTAATTTTTTACATAATAATTACCGTAAAATTAACGTAAAAAATTTGACCAATAGCAATTAGTGAGATGTAGTAAAATGAAACTTAGTACGTACTCAACTTACCAGCTAAATACGCTATATAATAATTAAATTCACAAAGGAAAATTGTCGAAAACTAGAGAAGTGGTAAATGATCCTCTCAAAATAATTGCTATTGTTTAATATTAAAATGATTTAATATGCGTTGAAAAGCAAAAAATACCTACCAGAACATTACTATTTTAAGCAAATGTAGATGGAATTTCTTTAATATTTGCAATAAAATATTGCAGGGTTATATTCCTCCAGTTATACCTGACGTATACCTCTTTTAGTGCTAAACTTTTGATGTTTAATTATTTGCCCCCCTAATAATTTTAGAGATAAACTATAAATAAGATAAATGTTTGCGAATAAGATAACTAAACTTAGAAAATAATATTGATAGCGATTAAATAATTAAAATAGAAGGTCCATTACGGTTAAAAGCAATTACTGCAGCCGAACGTTATTTACTTTTGATAGAAGATAAACTGTAAAATAGATAAAATGAGTAAAACGTAATTAATTTTGTTCATATTAGGAAATTTTTATTTCGGGCATAAAAATCCGCTACAAAATCGACTGAATTATGATCTCGAGTGAGATTTATTGTATAATAACGTTGTCCTGGGGGATTTGAACACGAACGGGAAGGACACTATTCTATTTTTGTTACCTAACATAGATGGATTTTCCTAACGTCAAAATATCACGCACTTTTATGAAGACAAAATCCGGATGTAAAAAGTATAACCAGATTAATTACTGATTAGTAAAATAAACATATTTCAATGATGAAACTTAATATCTGTTTATTTTTTGATTAAGCACTCATCAAATACGATTAAATTGAATGTAATGGGAAAACATATCGCAAGATTATATTACCACACTTGAAAATTTACATATGATTCGGTGTCCAAATATTCTGTCTTTCCTAAAGAAAAATGGAAAATTAGATGATCAAGCATGAACGACGAAAATGGAATGAAATAAAAATTCATTTGATTCGAAGGAAATTCAGCGGATGCGCGACGTGATGCTCTTTCTATAAAAAACTTAAGTATGCACTCACCAATTTTATCATTTTCGGAATCGTGAATTAAATCTTGAGGAGAAGATTCTCGCACGCACGACATAAGACTTAAAGGGCCAGATCCGCTTGTATGACTTCCCACAACAGAAGAAGTCATTCTGTAAAAAAGCAATTAATTAATTTCCTCAAGAATAAAAGTAATTAACGCGATATCTCTTGCATTTTTTGTGAATGGCGAATCGTGGTCGTTTTGACTGATGCGCTAGCAATGAATAAGCCCCGGCGACGACCCTCGGCCAACATTGAATCCACCGCCTGCATTGGGGCTACCGATCTCCCGTCATCGCAAAAATTTAAAACAATAAACCAAGACAAACAATATTCCGGTAATAAATTATGTGGAACGAATTTCTAAGGCACGCAACGATTATTTATTATTGCATTCTATTTTAACGTAATCAATGTTATAATATAGTTTAAATCTCGTTAATCTATTCTTACGCGTTGGAATATATTATACGATAATTCATAAATAAACCGATATTATTGTCCTGAACGACATGGGCAGTATCCCCGACGTTGAAAACTGTTTGGTAAATGGGGGGATTCCCAAAACAATAAAAAATCGATTTAGCATCAAAATAAGTATGGATCAAGATAAATTGAATGATAATAAATAAAAGTACCTATGTCTGTGCGAATTCACAAAAAGTTAAAATTTATTGAACACTTTCGTAGATTTAGTAACTCAAGGCAGACGAGAAAAATACAAAAATTATGTAAGTGATTTAAAAGTACAAAACACTCATCCAATTTAGCATAGCATAACTTAAACATTAACCAAATATATTTAGAAGATAATTAAAAATAAGTAGACGTAATTGTAACATCGTTTCGTCATTTCTATTTAGCAGTAACTAAGTTTACCAATTGCAACTTTCACTTATTAAGTAACTTTGCTAAATTTGTTCATTATGTATTTTTACAGCACGATAGGGAAAACTGTAACAAGGATAAGATCAGACTAACGTAACGAGTACATTTAAGGGTTAAATAGTAATGCGTACAGAAATTTCCAGAGTTCAGAAGCACCCACGTTTACAGCATCCCCGGATCGATAAAACGTGACCTAGACCCTGAAGTCTGTACCCGACCTTCCCTTACAAATTTTAAATCGAGAATCCCTTTGCACGAATATCCTTCCAACTTTCTCTCCGTTATTTCATTTAAATATCGAGATAATGGTATGGAACCACGCATTGAATTTAAATATTAAGTGGAGCAGTTTAATTGTCACTTGACCAAAAATGCTTCCCAAAAAGTGCAATTTCTCTCGTAAATGTTTTTTTTCTCACAATCCAATTTTGATTGAAAACAACACGCAATAAAGTAAGTAGGTTGTAAAATTGCAAATTTAAGAGTAGGTATGGCATTTAACAGGACTTGTGCTCTTAATGACTTTTAAGCTTTCGAGCTACTTTAGTTTAACATAGCCAACCAAATCTTTGATTGATAATTTAGCATAAAGCAGAACCGTCACAAGTTTTATAATTTGCATTGTATTAAATTCTTCTACTTTCACAGAATAATTATTTAAGTTACATAATTAAGAATCTATTAACATAATTCACACTCCTCACTAGAAAACCATTTGGGCAGAAGATGAGTTTGATATTTAATTTCATCAAAGAAACAATTTGGACTAATCGCCTGCGGAAAATAAAACAAACCCTTAGCAGCTTCAAAATTGGTATTTTTCTTATTGAAAATTTCTAAGATCAAAAATATTAATAGAACCAATATTTTCGACGGAAGAAAATATTTGTACAACTTCGTTAAACACAATAACGGTTTCTCCAATTTATCAGCAGATAAGATTGGCTTATTGACTGAATTATTGTTTTAGTTGCCATTTTGCATTAACCTAAATTAGATTTCATATTTCTAGGGAGCTAAACAATAAAATAACACGATAAATACTAAAGTTCAAGCCCCGCCAACAAAATTTGAAACTCAAAAATTAGCGTGGAAGCAACAATCTGAGAACTCGGCGAACAAACATGAAATTTGATTGCAGAGAACCTGATTCTTAATTTGGCTAAAATTCAGACTATGGAATTACATAATTCAGTAGGTGAAATTCTAAAAAACCTGATGTATATAATTAAAATAAATACATAAACGGTTTGACTTGGCAAATAGAAGTTGCTGTAAAAATAGTTTGGTATCAACATCGGAAGCCATAATATACAGAGTTACACGTATGTGACTAGTCATAACTTTACATTTATAAATAGTACCTATTAAACCAGGTACAAAAATACCGAAATATCAGTAGGTATATTTTTACAATTGTGAACCCCTATATTAGAATAACCAAACGCTCTAATGTACAAAAAATCCTGCTAGCAGGGTACATTTTAAAAAACATGCATATAAAATAATAGCTAGGATTCCGCTTTGTACAGATCTCTCGCTAAAAGTTAGTGTGGGGGAGGTAATTAAATATTTTATAATAAAAATTAAAGGATATTTTTCAAATTTTAAGAAATTAATTACAATTTATCGGTTTACCCCCAATACCCACAGTAGGCTATCGCAGTTTAATGTGCGAAAATTAAAGTGACAGCGGTGAATCCAGATTTTAAACTTATTGTGAGCCTTCTAGATGAGGTAGAATACTATTCCACACCAATAGAAGTCCAGATCTTAGCACGTTATGTGCCCAGATTGCGTTAAAAATACGTTAAAACAATAATTTGATTAGTTTTTTAAGGTGCTAATAATTTTAATTGAATTAGACGAAAGATCTTGAAGGATAGACGATAAAAAGAAATGGGGGATAAAAATTAAAACGTGCAAGCAAATTTTATAATAAAAACTGAATCTTAAGTCGAAGGGTTAATCATGGAATTTTTCGGAATTCTTTGTAAATTTAACCGGACAACCACCTCAATCTCTAGAGGTTCTCTAGTAATTTATTAAATCCCATAATCATATAAAACCAGAAGATTTGCATTTCTTTGTTTGTTTTATTATATAAATCTACATTCTAAATTCGTACAGAACCACTTTCTAAAGTTCCGGAATTGGGAAAACGAGAGCGATGTCTAGAAAATTTTTGTACAATAAAATATTAAATCACCTTCGAGTGAAACCAGACATTTTGACTATGTAGTTAATTATAATAATAAAGCCTCACTTCATCAAGAGTTCGAAGCTTTAGTTTCATTATAGATCCGCCTCTGGAAAAAGATTTACGTGATTATTGGGTACCTCAAAGAGTCCATGCTATCCCGTGGGAGCTCTTATTTTGTTTTGTTCCGATGTACAGTTCACATATCTCAATTATCTTAACCTAAATCATTTGGTTTTATGTTTTAAATTATAAAACAATTTTGATTTCGTCAGATGTGGTTGCCGTTAAGTTAAACTATATTAGCGTTAATCCAGCAGATTGCACGTATCAATTCAAAATTCATACCGGCGAGAAACAATTTTAATACTAGCTTATAATAACCCCAGCCAGATACTGCATAGAGCCAATTTTCTGCTATTAATTTTATAATTTCTTCATATTAAGCTTTCAATGCGAATTTAAAAATTAAGTTGTAAAATGTTGCCAGGTTTTCAAAAGTTTTAAATTTGCCGAAACAGGTCAATTTACGAATACGTCAAACCCTTGGAAGTCAGCCGTAAGAATTAAGTCGAGCGACGTTAGAGCAATGGCTACTACGTTAAGTTATTTGTGATTTGTGTAATTTTTACATCTGACATCTGAAAACAAGGCAACCTCTCAGGTTATTTTATTCTGCGCTATTAAAAAATACTGTCAGAATGAGATATCTAAAGACTGGTAATAATTATTATAACTGTCTTTTCAAAAATTAATATGATTCGAATTTGAAAAACTGGCATAATTACAAGAAATTAAGTTTTAATGATTTGGTCTCTTTAGTTAGTAACTCAAGAAATGGAGGGTGTAGATAAATCGAAACGGTAATATTTAATTAATACATTAATATTTTATTATAATTATAATTACCCATTACATTAAAAAAAAACACTAATAAGTACCACCAATACACTTTCTAAATGCTGTTAAATCTAACTTACTAGATCAACTGCTACCTCTCGAATAATATCTTTAATTTTACCATTTAATAGAAAAATTATTTATAAATGCAGTCTATTTAATCAGTTTCTGTTTGCTAATTCATAGTACAAGATTTGTTAATCAAACTTGACGTTAATCAGAACTACAAAATTAGTACTAATCTAATTTTTCTTTCTTTGTAATGGTCAGATGCACAAGATGTATGTAGATTAGAAAGTATAGCAGCAAACTTTGTGATTTATTTCCTTTCAAATACTTCCGAAGTTGTTATCAAAAGAACTAAGAAGGTGTCATCTACATTTTTATTTTCAAGATACTAAGCATAATTATACATTGTCACGTACAATTATATATAACGTATAATTAATAATTATGAATAGTAAGAGAGATCATAGAATGTAAAATATTAGTGGAGTTGCTACAACACCTCCCCCCTGCCAAGAATCTTAAAAGCTTGATTACTTTTTCCTGAATCTAATATTTTTTTCAGGATGTGCCTTAGATCTAATCTCCCGAACTCGTTTATTTAATTTTAGCAAAAATAAGAAAATCAATCCTGTAGTTTTTTGGAACATACATTTTATTAATTTCCAGTTTTTTAATTATTAAAACGGTTAACTGAACTACCTCAATGTAAACAACAGAAAGTCGAAATTAATGTGTAGGTCAATCCCAACTTAGCACGATATTGCATTACGTAAATTATAGGAGTGCTTTATATCCTTTTAAAGCTCCAAGTTCCAAAAATAACTGAAGTGAATAATTAATTGCCAATCGCTATTCCCAAGTCATTTCGAAATTTTTATTACCGGAGTAAACATGAACCAACAATAATTCAGTTAAAGCTTCATTTACAACCAAAAACACTAGTTGCGTTGTATCTACTGTAAGAACTAATCAAATTGAAGTATACATCTGTACTTCAATTTGATTGGTTGTTACCTTACAATGTAACTAATCTCCATGTAAATGAGGCTTTTTAGTCTTTGACAACGTAAATTTTTCGCTCAAATGGCAGGAAACAAGTGACTAAGCCGGCGTTATAATTAGGAATCAAACCTGATCTGAAATAGAATCCAACAATAAGTGCGACGATTTACGTGTTCACAGTTAAACTTGTTTCTAAGGCATTTGTATTTTGTATATTAGTAAACCCGTAAATTAACTTTGTAAGCAAATACTTTTCAATACTTGAGCAGTCAAGTGTCGTTATAACGGAAAACCAAGCGGAAAACGTTCAATTTAGTTGAGATTGTCATCGATTGGTTATTGAAAACACGAATTTTTAAATAAAATAAAAATCGGTGTTTCCCACTCTCTATAGGAAAAACATAAAAACCTGATTGTAATAAATAAATAAAATAAACCAATTATCGTCGCATACTTGATTTGTATAATCAGCCGTTCGTTGAACTTTTAAAATTATTTAGTTGTTATTTATTAACTTTTCAAAATATTGTAAATCTTGAAAAGAAAAAAAATAATTAATAAGCGATAAATCATAATGAATGGCCGTAGCTAAAATTTTTAAATTAAATTAAGCAGCCGTAAAAACCAGATTTGGCCGTGCTATATTATTTAATTTTTAAAGGTGAAAACTCCAGACACTTTCAACTGGACGAATCATTCCGCTACAATATGCTGCTGTGTTTCTGTTTGATCCAAGAAAGAAAACAAAAATTATTAAACTTCATGGGAATGCTCAGAGTATAAATATTGTTATGCATATTTTATAAAACAACTTTAACTTATAAATATTTAAAATCCCTTTCAGAGAGGGTCGATTTGTCGGGTGTATGTATGTGACTAAGCAAGAATTCCCAAAAGCTGTCGCATAACTTGGCGTCGTTTTTATGAAGACTACAAGAAATGACCGACGAGACGTCTATGTTCAGAGATAAATAATTGAAATTTTAAATAGATTGTTAAAATGTTCAAAGTAATTATAAAGAAAAAATTATCTTCGCCTCATCTCATCACCACCTTTCTCAACATCAAATAGTTATTTTTACAGAATGGGGAAGTAAAATTAATGATCTGTGCTAAATACGCTTTTAAAAATAAAAATGAGAAATAATCTGTTTTGCTTGCAACTGCTTCAAAATAAATGCGTGCATTCAAAGTAAAACTCAATTTAGACATTGGGGAGTTTTTCTAGAAACGAAATTTGAATCATAGAGATTACAGTTTCTCAATCTCTCAGTGTAATGGTTATTTCCAACTACTCACATTTAACTCTATCTATCAAGTCAAGTTTTAGTTGAAAAAGAAAATTAATGAGTCAAAACGAGAAAATATACGCACTAAAATCAAAACAAGACAGAAAAAAGTCTTTATGAGGATCTCATGTACTGTCATGGGTTTTCTGAACGATAGATTGATTGAAAAAATCAAATTTTGTTTTATTAATTTTACAGTTTGTCTAAATTATTCAATTTAAATTCGCATTTGAATTCTGAAACATTATGACGGAATAAACGTAGATCAAAATGAAACACAGTCATAACCAATCGTTAATGACGTAGTATTAGATAATTTTGGATACTTGAAGTTTTGTAAATATTTCGTTACGTTTAAGTTACGCTGAAAACCTTTAAAAATCAAAGTTAATTGTTAATAAAGTGTTACGAAGACCTTACTTATTTGCAACAGCAAGACTTGGCAGATTTTGAAATTGGTAGGTAGGAAATGTCAACTTCGATAGAGAATTTGCAAAACTTTTTTAAGTATAGAAAAAAAAATGGTTTAGACAACGTCCGGCAAGTGGAGTGCCCACCGACAATATGGAGAATCGAACGATTAGCTCTATTGGTACCATTTTTGTGATATTACTTTTGATTTAATTTAATTGCATTAAAATATTAGAATTGAAGATTTTGTCTTCCTGGATAGAAAAGAAGATTAGAAAAAGTGAAATTTGCAGTAGTGGTAAAATTGCAAATTATTTTACACAGATGTGTAAAATTTTTATTAGACAGTCACGGTATTTTAAAATTGATCGTTGAGCGAAAAAATTAAAAAAAAAAAATTATAAAAAATGTTAAACTTGTTTCTTAAATGATAATTTTACATCATAAGTCACGGCATGTCGATTTAAGCCTTACACCACACTGCTTAATTTAATATTATTTATAATTAATTTAATAAATAGTTTATTTTTTATGCAAAATTTGATTTCATGCAAATAAATTTAACCGACTTAAGCTAAACAAAAAGTAAATGTAAATACTGTAATTATTTTTGAAAATTTGCCATTATTGTTGGGGTTAGAAGAATAGACTTAAATACATCAAGGTAAAATTAATGTAATAATATTGCTAAAGAGAGTATTAGCTGAAAAATATACTAAAAGTTCCAAACACTGTTAGCTGCGATTGAATGTTCAAGTTTTGTCAGATTTTGAGCTTAAAAATTTTTATGGTCCACACATCTTTTGCTTCATATATACACATTGTCGATATTTAGTCAAAATTATGAGGATACGGTAATGTTTCGTTTGTTTTCAACATTAACCTACTTTAGTGGTATTAAGTCATTTCGATAAATGAAACTCTTTTCGAATATAGAATAAGCTTCTTCAAGATATTACACATTATTTCTTTTTTTAATGATTGGGGTCTGTTCAAAAAAATTCCATACAATTCTGTAAGCTTCGGCGCCTTTTTCACTTGATTTATGTTATCTATATGTTTTGCGTTTGTGCTTAATTTCGGAACATGCTATGTCTAATTTGAAGTAATTACTTTTGGTGGCATAATAAACAAATTTCTTCGTTTTGTGTTTTATTCAGGCCATTTGGCTCCTATTATTTTTCAAGTTATTTAAACGAGGAATACTCGATGATTAAGAAGCTGGAAGATAAAAATACCCAGTCAGGATGTGACCAGAAGCATCGTGACAGATTACCAAAGTCTGTTTTATCGAAGTTAATCCGTTATTTTTGTAAAATGTCCCGACCGTTAGTATTGGAATTTTCGTTTAAGTTTATAATGCTATAGACCCACGTTCATGTTCCAAATTGCGTTACATCATATCTCCTTTTTCTAAATATTTCCCAGAAATCCTCTGATTTCTAGAGAAATCCCAACAAATTTCCTCATATATTCCATCACATCAGTCAACAATGTTTCTCAACATCAAGATCATTCGGATTGGGATTTCTCCTTCAGAAAATCCTGACAGAGGTTTTTTAGAAAGGTTACTCTTCCGGCTTCAACGGAAAGCAATGAAGGTTTTGTAACATTGAAAAGCTCGAATCTCCAAATCGAGTTTCACATTTATATTTAAATATACGTTTGTTTCAAATTGTGTCGTCTCATAGCTGGAATTTAAATATAGCACGCTAACCCAGTGTTTAAAAATGAGTCAATTATCCAATTGTTTGTGTTTTTATTTACCTGAGTTAAGATCAGATTTCTGAGTGGACCACGACTTTCGCATACCTTTGAAGTTAACTATTGAATGAAAATACCGCTTGGTAAACATAAGCTCAAGCTCAATTTAGAGTTTATCAAAAATACACAACTATATAATATGCTAAATTTCACCTGGAAGTGATTGAATATCGATTATAAAAAACGTGCATACAAACATCCAAAGGAAATATAATAAAAGCTTTTACAAATTGTACAAAAAATAACAGAATCTTATGGCTCACCTTGTAGCACGAAAATTACACAAACAAGATTTTCATTGGAAAGTATTGCATTTCTATGGCCTTTCAGCGAGTGCGGGATATTAGTTCTGCAGTCAATTTATTTCGTACAATCAATATTTTGAGGTAGAATTATTTAAAATTTTACCTTCGCGTTTGTTGATACTCATTATTACGTTCCCCTTAGAAAATCAATAATTTTCCTGCAGGAAACAACAAAGCGAATGAAATTAACGTAACTTTAACCTTTATAGTAAACGCAAGCCGCGCAAACCTAAAAAATTTAAATTTAGAACCCAAATAAAAATTAGAGTAATATTTAATTCCCGAAGTGTTTTTCGTGTCAATAAAAAAGAAAAAACATCAAAAAATAATTCGGAAAGGCATGTTCGGATATAAATATTTGAAAAGTTTGAGTGAATTTAGTGCCTTATCCAGCGGGATAATCTAAAAACGCTACTAAAAGCTTTCATACCACCATGGGGTTAAAAAAAACATTTCTCATTTTTATTAAAAATGTAGTTTGCAATTTTTGATCGTTCCAGTTTTGTTAAAGAATTGACGAATTCTGCAAAACTCGTGCCAAAGGAAATGTGTAAAATGTAATATATGGAATTAAAATTAATTGGAGAAAGTTCATTAATAAACAAAATTTTAATAAAACCTGAAAAACAGGAGTATAAGTTCCAAATAAGAGAAAAAAAATATGTAAAACTTTAAATTAAAATATGGAAATAACTTACAAGTAGACAATTGTTACATAAAAATTTACATATTATTTAACAAATTAGGAAGTGATAAATAATTAAAATTAAAAATTATTATCTTTAAGGTCATTGACGTCCACACACGCACCATGATATTATATTCGACTATAATATTATCAAACCCATCAATAAATTGTACAGGGAGTTACACCGATACCCTGTCAGACTTTTTGCTTCTATTTTTAAAGCAACTTCCGCATTAAAACTTTTAGGGCTCTACTCGAAGTTTGAGGAAGTGGGTCAAAATGCATATCCGCTACTGGTACCACCACCATACACTCGATATATCACCTGCATAAAGAAATGTAGAACTGTTTAGATTTCATCCAATTCACAAGAAAATATTAAGTTACGTAACAACCGTCATTGTTATAAAAAAATTTTATGTGTTGTGATATTTGGAAAATGTAACTTTCAGATCACGATTGATCATAAAAGAAGTTTGCCCGAAGGTGAAAGTAATACTATCATTATTAGAAAATTTGATGACTCCAAGTTATAGATTATCCGTAGATATTTCTCAATCGTACCAATAAGAGCAATTATGCCATTTTTATTATTGTTACTCAACAATGTAAACACTGTAATACTTTTGCAGAAAACAAAGTACTGTATAACAATAATGCATAAAATTATAGTTTATACAATTTATTCTAGTCATATCTACAAATATATGTGGTCAATAATCACCAGGACACGCATTGAATTTAGTTTATTTTTCAGATATGAGGTGAAAACCCTCAGATAGTAAATTAAAAAAATTAGATGTTGTCACAATAACTTTTACTTCATTCGAAACTACGAATCTGTTTGAATATTGTTTTCCTGGATAGGGGAAATTGTATGAGACCGAAGGCCGAGCAAGTATAGCAAGTATGCTCCGAGTTTATTTAATTAATTAAAGAACTTTTCCTACCAACTCTTAAAAATGGTTGAACAATAATCACATGTGTGTGAATACAATTAACTTATTACAAACTTACGTGCAGTTAAACTGACAGAACTTTTTAAAAACAATGATGATTGAAGACAATGAGTTAAGAAAAACACTACTAGAAAGTTTAAAGAAGAACACATTACCGGAAAAAGTAATAATTCTTATTTGGTAGTTGGGTAGGCGCTAAATAAAATTTCTATTTTGAAAAAATTAGCGATTGGCGAAAACGAAAAACTATCAAACACCATTAAAAAGTACGTAACCAGTTTTTTAAGTCGCAGAAGATTGAAACATTCATTTTGCATTATTACGTATTTATACACAATAACTTGAATTTCTGTTATCAGGTTTGTAGAGGCGTTTTATTAACATTATCTGTTTTGTAGTTGGTAAACTAAACTACGTACTTAATTATTATGTAAACTGTATTCAAATGAGGTAAACAAACATTTTGTGTTTTATCTAAATAATATTATAGTTCTGTAATTTTCTAACGTCCCTGCTTTGTTCTTTTCTCAATGCACATCGTATAATACTGCAAATTGTTCCTTTGGGTAAACTAAATAAAATTTTGTAATTTTTTTCTGAACATAAAGTAACCTTTCGAAAAGTAAAACGAAAAAATCTATAGTACGTTAATTTGACACCAATGTGAACTGGACCACAAATTAAAAAGCTCATCAAACTGCAACATGCAAAACTTGTTCCATTTTCAGTGTTTCATTATTTAACATTTTAAACCTCGACGAAGTTATTTTTGTTTAAAATCGTTAAATTTTAAAATTGGTTTTGCTTGACTTTTTGAATGAAATTCGAAACGTCCGAGCAACATCCGCCGGGTTTCGAACATTTATCAATAATTATTCTCTTCTAATAAGAATCCAGTCGAATTAATGGTTATGTACAGAAAGTGTAAAATCTGTAGAGCGTGTAATTGTTTTTAACAAAATCCAAACATCATGGCAAAAAATCAACCTTTACTGTTAAACAATAAAACAATATTGTCGTAAATAGCGATTAGCATCGCTTGGGCATACACGTTGAAAGCTTCACGAGGTCAAAAACTTATGAAAAGCCAAATTATGTCATACCCCAATGAGAGAACAAATTGAAAATATATTTTGAAGGCGTTCAGTCCAAGCCTATAATTAAGTTTTTGCCATGATGAGCACCGATGATATTATTCAAATTTACATGAAAAATAATTCAAATTGAAATGAATTGTTAATTAATATTTAAGTGTAATTTTATTTCAAATTTTACGTTAGAAAAATTATATCGAGAAATAAATAAGCAGAGCACAAAAATTATCAGACCAAAGAGAAAGAAATCAAACCGAGTTAAGAGGAATTAAAACTTAACATGAATTAAAAATTAATAGCCAGAAGAGTGGCATAGAGGCAAACGCAAGCCACTGTAAAAATAATAATAAAAGATTCTCAAAATTATGAATATTCCTAACCTATATTATTATTATAACTATAGAACATTTACACGTTTTAATATTTCACGGAATCATAAATTAGAACGATAAATCCAAGCCATCTAACCTAGAATTGGTACGAAGATGATTTGTTCGAATTCAAACCCAGGTGGACCAATGCTAGGGACGTATCTGCGGATTGATCAAGACAACGGCGGCATTCATGTGTGGTAGGTGTGAAAATTGTACACTTGTTCGGATGTAAATCTGGAAAATGTATTATACAATTTAAATAAATAAAGATATAAATTAATACGATACACGCAACGTCTAATGTCTCACATGTAAATTAACATGATTAAAACGCACTTCTGAAATATGTGGTTGCAATCACAGAGCCAAAGATGACTTGAATTTTAAATTAATGCTTGTATTAGGTAGGGTCTTCAAAATAAAACAACATCCCTTGTTCTGTAAGTCTCGCCCTTTAGGAAGTGCTAATCTTAACTATAATTATTAAGATAATAAGTGATTATCCCGAAATTAGCTGTCATGTTAAATTGTAAGTTCTGCTCGATCTACATTGCTTGCAAGACAATGAACACACTTCTAAATTTGGTGTCATTCATCCAGATGAAGACAAGATTGAGATGAAAGCAACGTAAGGCAATATCTGTACAGAAATTAAATTTGCAATTTTTAACACCTGTTTAAGAAAGCTGAAAACCACCAGTAGATAATATCTTCAAGTGTTCTACCACATTGATATTTTAAAATAATTAAAAATACACCACACACTTTCGCATTAAAATCTATTAAGTTTTCTCAAATAAAATACATGCATACTGTTAGAATCGTAAGAACCTTTGTAAAATTTATGCTTACACTGTATTTTATTTGTGAAAAATTTGTACTTCTTAGTTTTCAATTTTTTTGCAAATTTTAAAAATCCAGGTTAAAATCGAAATGCTACGAAGCAGAAGACCGTGCTTTAATGCTTGGTGTTGTGACCTAAAGCCTAAGTTCCATCTATAAGCTATGCATCTAGCAAGGTTATCACCATACTACAATAAGCAAGTGCTAATCCAGCTTAAAATCGAAATGCTACGAAGCAGAAGACCGTGCTTTAATGCTTGGTGTTGTGACCTAAAGCCTAAGTTCCATCTATAAGCTATGCATCTAGCAAGGTTATCACCATACTACAATATGCAAGTGCTCAAGAACCAGTGTAAATTTGGTACATCACATGGTTATTACCTGTTATTACAGGTCGTAGGCCTAAATTAAGATAAAGTTTTAAAAAATGTATACCTATTTTTGTAAATAAAATTTGTTAAACGAACTGGATCTAAAAACCAGCAATTTTTAAATAGGTTTTGAATTTCAAACTACAATATTAATTTAAAATATGGCATTTCAGGCAGGTGTGTGGGAGGGTTCGGGTTCGGCTGAGGGTAAATGACGAGGCAAAAATAATACGTACCCCACATCTCCTATTCCTAAATATTTCCTCACACTCTCCTTATAGTTTTATTGTTTACTAGTACTTTACTCTTCAGCTTAGTACTAGCATTACTTCACGGTTATATGTATATTTTATATTTAATGTTCGACTAATAAATTGCTTACTTTTATTTGAAATAATTGACGCGTTAACAAAACCTAGTTTTACTAATTTTTAGCTGAGATGCAGTTAGAGTGTTATAAGAACTCACAAACGTTTTACGAGTTAGTATGTATGCTCTTAGAACTGTGTTTGAAATAACCAAGTTAGCTAATTCGTGTTGTGGCAGTACAGTGCTTACTGGAAGTTAGCAAAATTATCGTCTTTTTTATTTTATGTTTTTTAATTCTCTAATTCAATTTTACATATTTCTAAAAGTGCATTACTTAAACTTATCGTAAATGAGAATCTCGTTAGGCTATTCATGCGCGTCACCATTAGACGGCAAATTTAAATTTTAAAATAGATAGTTAAGATCTAATAAAAAAAATACCACATTAGCTTGCAGTAGAAAAACATAAGTTTCCAGACAGGCAAACGTATCGAACTTTTTAGGTAGGAGCAACGTTCGCATGTTCAGTTTCCTCGTGAAACGTGCAAGTTGCTAAGAAAAACATTTAGATTTTTATTGTTCGAAATTTAAAAGGTCAAGTTTGCAAAATATTAAATCGATTTACCCGCATCATATCATGCAAAATGTAAAAAGTTATACTTTTTTACGATTACCAGAGGTTTCCTTTACAATCGTAAAAACTTTATTGCAAACAATTTTTTCAGCCAAAAAAAAAATCGAATCACGTTTCACTCTGTATAAAATTCAACATCGCTCGATGCTTTCTTAAAACTTTCCTTGGCCGTTACTAATAGGTATAATATTATAAAAATAAGTGTCATTACTAATTTTGTGGTCTACAAACTGAAATTCTGCTTTCAACACTCGAGAAAAAATTTGGTACTGTTTTTAAAAATATAGTAAACATTGTTTCGGATGAAATCACACTTCACAAAACATTGTGCAGGAACTATGCCGTTGTGCGTGAAGTTCAGGAATAATAATGCAGAAAAAACGTAACACATGAACAATTTCATCAGAAATTTATACAATTATTTTTAATAGTCACAAAAGATTTGTAAAATAGGCAAAAAAATTTTTTTTAATTTTTTAGTTCAATGTGTATTTACAAAACTTGATTTTTGCATAACTAACACAAAGTAGGTGACAATATCAAATTACGAAACATTTAAAGATTTTGATTTGAAATTATTAAATATTTGGTACTTCTCTAGAATAATTAGTAGAGGAATATTTAGGCCCATTATGAAGTACCAAATATTTAATAATTTCAAATCAAAATCTTTGAATGTTTCGTTATTTTACGTTCACATTTTCAAACTTGAAATTTCAGCACAATTAATAATTCTTATCGTAATTTGATATTGGCACCTACTTTGTGTTAGTTATGCAAAAATCAAGTTATTTTATAATGACAACAATGCATGACGTACTATATTAATTTAAACATTTATGTAATTAGCACAAAAGGCTAATTCTTGATTTGACCCCTGACCCTCGTTAAGACGCAATTTGACTAAAAAGGCTTTTACGCTAAAAAGGCGCAAATTTTAATGAAAACGAAATTTGACCATCGAAAAAATTATAAATCACAATAATGAGTTCCTTCCTATATTTGTTAATTTTTAACGGTGTACGTACCTACTTACATTTTAAATATTAAGATTTGTATCTATCAAATTAGGCATTTTATTATTTTTTTGACCTCCTGTCTGCTCACCAATTTAGTGCACTATATTAACAATTATTTAAAAATTAGTAACAAAAGAAAATCGATTTTAAGATTTCCTGTTAAGTAAACACCGTTGACAATTAATGTTAAGTTTGTAAATAAAAAAGTTGAAAAATTAACCTTGACAACTGAAGAAAAGTTTTTGAAAACTTACTTTTAGTCCGAACGTGGAAGTCGTAATAATCCGAAATGGTTGCAATTTACACTTAAAGCTAACTACACATTAAACTTTTAAAATGACAGAGGTCAACACGCGAATTCTAATTTTAATTGAGATACACACAACACAACGAACTTTATTAAACTGTTGCATACTTCCAGAAAAAAAATTCAAGAGACGGTAGCGCTGCGGCGGAAGTAGGAAACATTACGCGCTTGACAGTGTCTGACAGTGACTAAATAGTACGTTTACATTGGTTGTAATATAAAATAATAAATCGATTTATGTTTCTAATTTCCCAAACCGCGCTTTCTATTGGAACTAATGAAAAACGTCAAAAAATACTGCAACTCTATTGGCCGTTCAGCGCATTAGTCCGAGTTAAGTTTTGACATTTAATATGTAAACGTAATAATTTCATAAATCATTGATAACATCTGGAATTTTTAGAAGCTTACAAATATTGCTGAGATAATCATGAAATAGTACAATACGATTAGTGTTCTTTTTCACATATTACAAGATGGATGGAATACCAGGGACTCGTCCAACACCGGAATTACGTTTCGAAACAGAAACCGTAAACAGTGCTCTATTTTTGTGTTTGTGTATTTTATTCCTTTTTTAAAGGGTCACCCAAATACGCCGGCCACTATAACACCAACATTTGTACCATGCACAAGTGCAGATGACATTCCACCACCAAAACCAGATTTTATGGCACCTCCACCTTACGAAATTGCAACTAAATTACCCACCTACGAAGATGTTCAAAGGGAGAAAAATCTCGAGGCTCAGGGTCTACCGGTGCCTCTTGCTGAAGTACCTAGGGTAAGAACAAAACCTTTGTCGTTCTGTACGCTAATTTTGACAGTTTTAGTTACGAGAAACTAGAACTTTGGGTCAACTGTTAGCCATCGACTCGGAAGCTCAAGACGATGTTGACACTACACTTCTTGGGACCGATTTTATGTTTTACACTGCATTTTTTGGTATAAATAATCTAATTTTTTTGCTTTTAGTAATATTTTTATATAAAATAAAATATTTTTATGCAGGTGATAAGTTATGCTAATTTTTTATTAAAAGATGACATTATTATATGCAGCAGTTATAATGGTGATGTCAGAATAATGAATTTGCAACAATTATACCAAATTAACAAATAGAATGTTATCCTTGGCATTTGAAAATTTTAAAAGTTAATTATTATAAGAATTAAGTAAATTTTACCAATCTTGTTCATTAAGTAACTTAAACCAGTGTAATTAAGTATTCTGTCTGGAAAATCGGACAGAAACGGGTTTTTTGTAGTTAGTCCGGTCATTACGTTATGAAAAAGATTTGCCTGGCAATAACTAGGAAATGCAATTTGTTTTCTTCAAATAGTATCAGAAAAAAACTTTTACGTTCTTTACATTAGGCTTGGAGCAGAAAACTCCAAATTGGTCAAAGAATGTCCTTAAAATCACAAAAGTTATGAATGGTAGTTTTCTATACATTATATACCCAAAATTAAACTAGTTAAATAGTTTCAAGCCCCAACAGTGCCCTACCTATAAATTTAATTAAAAAAAATTGCATTTCAGAGTAATTTCCATACAAAAGTACCTCATAACTAGAGGATGAAAAAGTTTCTTATTGTTAACATAGCAAACAATTTTCATTTTTAGGAAACAATCAAAATCAGTTTTGCGTCTTTTTTGGTTTTTCAAAGTGATTACACAATTTTAATTAAATTGAATTAAATTTTTTTTAATTCTAATTAAAAAAATGATAATGCAACTTCTTTCAATTGTGTCGTTTACAGGATCTTTGGATAGTTTTTTACCAAAAACTGCATTTTTTTAAATAATTGGGTGCATCAGTTTATTATCAAACTTTTTATCAGTTAATTATTTTATTGATAAAATAATGAGTCATTCGTTTTTTAAAATTCTAATTAAGAAATGATTATTTTGTTGGTGTTTATTTGATTATCATTGCAACTACATATTACATTATTTAATTTGCCAGTTTTGGGTATTTGTTTAATAATTTATCACTTTTAGTCCTTGTAATGACGCAGAAAAATTAGCAAATAGAAATAATTAAATAACAGTTCAATTTGGTATGTGGATTCTCGATAGGGTCAGGAAGAAATATTTTAAAAGTTGGATCATCCTGGCCAGTCAGGAGAATGCCTGTTGTACCGGTGAATTTGTGTACTGTGGCCTCTCAATTCATATTTTTAAGGTTGGGCTGGCTGGTTTAAAATATACACTGTGATAATGCTGTAATTATCAAAACAAATATTTGACAAGTATATTGAAGTATGCATATATTTTATACCAGGCAGTTATATCGAAATTGCATTGACTTACAAAGCTGATAGAATCCTGTTTTTGTATTTTATCGAGGGTCAATCTTTATCAGCTTATTTTACTTCTATGCATAATAATTTGAAATTTCTAACAAATTAGTAAAAGTGTAAACGTTTGAGGTTTTTAAATTGAATTTTAAAAATATGTTGATTTCGTTTCTGAGGGCTTCTGCACATAAATTAAGGCCTTACATACATTTAGCAGCGCCAAAAATGTGTTAACACTAGAAGCGCCATGCTGACCTGCATACCTATTAACGCCACAGAGGTCATTTTGACTCTGTCATTTTATATTGTATAAATTTTGTTGGATGGATAAAAAATAAAACACTGCAATCTATTCTTGTTTATATATTGAAAAACTCAGATTGAAATAATAGCTTATGGTCTATTTGGCGCATTTGAAGATTCAGAACAATTATGTTTGAAAAGTGTCAAAATGACCCCTTTGGCGCTTCTAGTGTTAAAAGAAAAAAATTTTTTAGTAGGGATAGCAATAGAAATTAATAAAAATGAAAAGTAAACATTGTTCATTGGTATTTAAACTTTATAGAAAATTTTATTTCACTTTATTTTTACAAAAATTACTATATAAAAAATCACATGATCCACAACACTAAGAAAAGTTGCTCCACGGTTGGCATCATATTTGCAGTAAATGTTGATCAATATGCAAAATTTAAAAAAAATTCTTGTAAAATAAAGTTGTTGTAAAATAGTCAGTCGAGCCGGAATTTTGAAAAATTTAGTAATTATGACTGTTTGTCATATGTTAAAAAACATTTCATCAAAAAATATTGAAAACTGTATGAGTTATCATGCCTACCGTGGCGGAAAATGTAGTTTCGAAAAAACCGCGTTTGAACGATCAAGAACAATTAAGGTTCATTTTCAGAAACCTTAGCAATCGACCCTAAATATATGCTCATTATGCTTTAGAAACGTCCCCAAGTTTATTTTCAAATAACAAAAACTGATAGACTAAAAGTAATGGTCAGTCATTTCAAACAAAGGACTGATACCTGCGTTCACCAAACTCGTCGGGCGGTCACATTTTCTACCATAACTTTGGAGTTTATAAACCCATTTAATGTGCTCGAATCGTCTTTACTTCGGTTTCACTTATCGTCGATTTCAATAAGATTCTTTTCGTTCACTGGCAAGAAAGTATGTGACATGGTGACTTATATCCAACGATAGGTAATCTAATCAGATGGAAATTGCCAACAGTATATTTTAACATGTTTCTAAATTTTTCAAATGATTTTCAATAAAAGCTGAAATTTTTTTCTTTCTTTCTTTAAAATAATTTCAATGAAAAACAAAATTTATCACTTACGAATCCTTGAATTCTAGTTTATAATAAAATGTTTTGATTTGCTGTTTTTTTAAGTGTTCTTTGTTGGTTTTAGTGGCTTTCATTTTTAACTGGATTGGATTTTTATTAGTGACTTGCTTTTGCAACACCATTGCAGCTCGGTATGGAGCTTTGTCTGGATTTGGCTTATCTTTAGCAAAATGGACTTTGATCGTTAAACATTCCATCGATTTTGGTTCTAGAGAAAACGGATGGTTGTGGTGGTTGGTTATGGTTTTTGGTAAAATGACGTCTCATTTTTATATATTTGCTTTGTTGACAGTTTATATTGCAGGACTCATAATATGCATACGAGCCGTGGTTCAATATTTAAGTATCAAAAGAGGGTGGCATTTATTAAGTGCCAGTCACCAAGAGAGGCTTTTATTTTTCTACTAACACACTTTCACTCGTCAATTACAAATTTGCTGTAGGTGTCAAATGTTGATGTGAAGATCTTGGATCTTAAAGGTAGATCTACAATCACACTCACATGTTCACCAAAACTCTTGGTGTTGCATTCCTTTTTCATCAACTAACATTATTTTTGTTTGATGTACACTCGAAAGATAGTTTGTACAAAAAATAGTGCAGTCAATTATACACAACTGCACCAAACTTCTTGGTGTCGCATTTATTATATTTCGGTTATATCGTGACTGTACACTAATGTAAAAATTAGGTTGTGCAAAAATAGCAGTTTATTATACGTAACTGCATTTTATTTTTTAAAAAGGGGGACTATAAATAACCTTCTACGGATAAGCCAAAATTTTAATTTAATTTATAATTACACAAATTCTTTGTAAATGTACGTGCAATAAAATATTAAAATGAGTTATTTAATTTTAATAAATTGATGCTGAAAATCGTAAATTCCTACAGATTCCTTTATTTTGTCATCATATTCAACCCATTCTTTATCGGATAAGTCAATATCTTCAAAAACTCGTGAACTACCGTCAACTTTTGCAACCCAGCCTATCGAAGGCAGGAAATCTGTGGGTTCTATTCCACGACAATCTAAACTTACAATAGTTTTGAAATTACCTTCATCGTCCTTGGTAAGTTTACCTAAATACCCAAAACAAATTTAGTGAAAAATTAAATCGATAATGATTTTCTTACCATTGCTGTTTTTAATAATATCTAGAGAGTTTTCTCTTCCACATAATTTACACTTCGCTATATAATTATTCATATGCTTACTTTGAGCAGCATGGCTGAAATTATCAGATTCTGATATGTCGTGCCATTTTTCCGACTCCTCTCCACAACCCAGGCATCTTAGTTTGAAACAGAAGTTGAATTTTGGATGACACGTAGACAATTCCTCAATATGCTCCAACGTAGCCTTTATTTGTAAACTTATCTTTACCATTGTAACTAAAAATTTTAAAAATTCTAACCTTACTTTTGAGAAAAAAGTTAATATTGTTTTAAAAAATTACCGTAGTGGTAGCGACGGCACAGTTTATATGAAAAACAAGTAATTATGCACTCTAGTAATACTAGTAATTGCTGATATAATCAGTACAGTGTCAAAAACGACGATAATATTATTCAAATGTAGGTCAGTTACTATAGCAACAGTTCCGTATTTTAAAATTTATACTTATTTTAAATTTCGTGGATTTAAAAAATAGTTTGATGCTTGAAAGTAAGATCTTTATAAAAACCCGTAAAATAAAGTTTTAAAAGTACATAGGTGACTCATGCAGAGGTTAAAAATTAAAATGCAGAGTCGCTCGATCTTTATGAAGAGGAGGGGGGCGGCGGTAGGATTCTTTTTTAACGGAGAACGCTAAGGAATAACAGGTTATGAGCCCATGCATAACGGTCTTAAAATGAAAGGAATATTATTTAATTACATTTTTGGAATTCCCGAATCATAATTTAGTTTAGACAGAGGATTAGCGTGGTTTTTACTTTACCAACCAAATTTTTTGTCATCCATTAAAATTGTGACAATTTATATGACATTTGATAATTCAAATGTCATTAATTGGAAAAATTATTGGAAAACCATGGCGGAGCTTATTAATTCTAAATTGCGTTTTAAATAAATTTATTGTTATTTAAATAAATTGTTAGTATGTAGGTTAGGTTTACGTCAATCGAAAAGAGAAAATAACGCAATGGTGTTATTTATTCGAGCAGCATACAATGTCACTCACAAAGCCTATGACACAACTTTGAGTAAGTTTTTCTGATGTCATAATTTCATTTAGGCTGATTTATAATTTTTTAGTTAAATTCATCCATATATTAATAAGGAACCAAGGTTTCGATAAAATCAAACCTTCGACACGTAATTTTATTTGGTCTCCTATTCTGTTGGAATCGGACAAAAATAACAAAGACAAACTTCCCGGTGATGCTGATGTTAAAAGTATTTCCAACGAAGAAAAAAATGCAGATGTTTTGAAAAACGCCGAAAAGAAATATGCGAAAACGTCGAACTCCGAAAAAACATTTGGACTTAAATTGAAAGCGAAAGATATAAGTGTAAAAAAACCCGTCGATGTTTCTCTAAACGATATTTCGATCGAAGCTCAGAATTCAATCAAAAAGGGTAGTTTAAAAGACGTTGGAAAGAAAGGTGCAACGGAAGACCCAAAAAAGATTCCTGTAGTACAAAATGCAGCACCACCAAGAAAACGAGTAGATCTATCGGCTACATCTTTTGATCGAAATTTTGTGACTCCCTTTAAGGCCATGTCAGATTTTTTATTGAGAGCTTCTGATTTGGAAGATTTGCCTAAAACGAGGCGTCGTTCTCCTTACGAAAACGAACCCCCGATTACGGTTTATTGGCGAAAAGACGTCGAAGCGAAATCTCTGGAAATATGGGGTACACAGGAAAACCTGACAATGGAAAAAAGAAGAAGAACTGTAGCGAGAAAGGAATATCATATGAGTGAGACCTGCTTAGTTTTTATAAGTTTGATGTTCTATTATGAAATTAGCTAATTATTATTTTAAGGTATCTTTGCTCTTAAAAGACAACTGAAAGATGCAAAAAAGAGACTGATTGACCTAGATGTAAAACAAGCTAAAGTTGGTCTTAGGAGCCGACCCGGAAGAATTGTGCTGGTAGCTATGGCGATGTAACTCTCTCTCAACTCATCTTAAGTTTTATTGATCATTGTTCTTACAGTAATTTCACAAATTTAGTGATGAAATTGATAGTGTGGTATTACACGGGATCGCATAGCATGTTTTCAGAATGTATTCATTCCTTGGGTGATACCGTGAATCAGTTAATTTTGGCTTTTGGCATACATAAATCCAAACAGGTGATTTTTGAATTTTTTTCAACTTGGAAAATGACTCTTGCTGAATTCTAGCTGGCCGATGCTTACCATCCTTACGGTTATTCTAATATGAGATACGTGTCGTCCTTGGTATCGGGTGTCGCTATATTTTGTGTGGGTTCTGGACTTTCATTTTATCATGGTATAACCGGTCTTCTTTACCCAACTCCAATTAACGATTTTTTAACGGTGAGCAAATCTGCATTATTATCTAATTTAATCGATCTCTTCTCTTAGGTTTATTTGGTCTTATTGTGTTCATTGATATCTGAGAGTGTGACACTAACAATGGCTTTAAATTCGGCAAAGAAAAGCGCCAAAAAATTAAATATACCATTAAAAAGCTATATTTTGCGTGGTCAAGAACCTAGCATTAACGTGGTTCTTTTAGAAGATATGGCTGCAGTGGTTGGTGTTTTAGTTGCCGGATCTTGTATGGCACTTTCAACAGTAATCCGCAATCCGATTCCGGACGCCATAGGTTCACTGATCATTGGGTGCCTTGTAGGATCTATCGCATCCTTTATTGTCTACACTAATGGGACAGCCTTAATTGGACGATCGATTCCATATGAAAATTTGGAAAAAATAAATTCAGAGTTAGAAGGTGACGTAATGATCAGGGCAATCCACGATGTTAAGGGGATAGATATTGGCAATTTCAAGGTCAGATACAAAGCAGAACTTGATTTTGATGGAAGGGAGTTAACAAAAATGTATCTCGACAAGCAAGATTTAAAACATTTATTCGAGGTGATTTCTATTGCATACCTGCATTTAAATGGAATAAGTTGCGATTTTGTGAAATTTTTAGGACGTCAAAAGAATTGAAAATCTTGATAAATTGGAAGAATTTCTGCTCAAACATGGTGAAAATATCGTCGACATGATGGGCGGTCAAATCGATAGAATAGAAATGAAATTAAGGGTAATTTTTTTTAATACAAATAATTTAGCTTTTTTGCAATTAAAAATTTTATGTTTTGCAATTAGAACGCTCATCCTGAAATTCGGCACTGTGATTTGGAGATTTTATGACCATTTCAATAATAAATCCATAGTTTCTTGTAAAAAAAGTTTAATAAAAGACAATATAAGATATTATTTTTGTTATGACATTAAACATTAGCACAGAAATTCAGGGGTTTGAATAGGAATCTGTTTTTAAGTAAACACGATAAACGAGAATTCTACCAAAATTTTCAAAATTTCTATCTTGAAACAGTTTCAATCAAATCAAACAACTTTTAAAAATAAGCAAAATTAATTTTAATATCAAAAATTAATATAATCAAACTAATTTGCAGCGGACAAGATTTTGCGGCCGGCTTGGTCCGCCATATCGGCAAAAAGCGTTCTTTCTACCTCGTCTGTTACCAACATAATATTATTTACAAAAAATTTTATATACAAAACGTCACAAATTTTAAAATCGAAACTAAACAAACTTTAAAATAATTTACAAAATAAATATAAATCTAAGTTTCACCTTTCAAAACACGACATTAAACCCCCTTAATTTTTATGATTTAACCAAGGTGTTAACGATTAAAAGATATAAAGTAGTAGTGCTTTGACAAATAATTTTTTTTATAATACTTTTTAAAATAAACAATAATTACATAAACAAATCAAAATTTCATCACAATAATTAATCAATAAATCAAATTAAAATTTCTTCCCTCGTTAAATAAACCTTTTACAAAATTAAATATCAAACAAATCTTTTTAAATTAAATAAAAATAATTTATTTTCTTTTAATGTCCAAATTTTCTTTTTAATTTTCTTGATTTTGTTTTTCTTTTTAATGCAGCATTTTAATTTTTTCAACAATTTTCTTTGACCAAATAACCTAATTTTACATTTTCTTTCTGGGTTCTTTCCAATTACCTTCACTACGTCGATTTTTTCATTTAAATTTTCATGATTTATTTTGATTTTTTTACGTTTTTATTTAATATTTCTTATTATATAATATTATTTATTGTTAATTTTCCTCCCTGATATCAAATTTTTCTTTGTTTTATTTTCTTCAATTTTTGTGATTTGAATTTGTCCAATTTTCTTTTATTTTTTCTAGTCAAATTTTTATTTTCTTGGTACCTGTCTATTTCTTTTCGTTCCATGTTCAAATTTTTCTTTTAATTTTTTTATTATCTTGTTTTTATTCTTAATGCAGCGTTTTAAATTTTTTATCAACTTGCTTGGACCAAATAACTTAATTTCAAATTTTGTTTCTGTTTTCTTTTTAACTACTATTTTTTGTTTTGCACTCTTATTTTTCTTTTTTAAAACTTTTTGTTGATCTGCTTTTCTATTGTCTATTATTGCATCTAACCTATAGTCGATCCAAGATATGAATAATATAGGTGGCGCGTCGTTTGCAAAGTCTAATTTACACGGTAAAACTTCAGATAATTTAAATAATACTTAATCTTGTAGTAATATTAAATATTGTCATTTTGTCCATGTTTTCTGCCATTTTATTCAAGTTTTCTTCTATTTTTTTTATGTTTTCCTTTACCGAGGAGCCAATGTCTGTCAGCAGCTTCAATAATTGTTTCATCTATGTATCCCATATTATAGTTTTTTGTTCCATTTTTACGTTTTGTTTTTAATCTCTCTTCACAAATTTTTAATTTAATTTTTATTTTCAATCTCAGGGTCCAAAAGTAGATCGCTATAATCTAGCCTAGCCCCACGTTCTAGGTGACATTTAATTGCCCTACGTTGAGCGCCATTTAAATGCGATGCCCTCCTGTATATTTTTTGTAAACATTTTAATTTTTCAAAATATTTTCAAATTTTAATTTTATCGTGGGTTTGTGTGGAGGGCATGCAAATAATTGTGAGCATGAGACTCTTTTAAAATTTTAAAATGTAAATTTTGGTTTAATTTTTTATTCAAACGTCGTTAATAAACTTTGTTACTATGTAAAAATTTTACCTCATGTGTTATCACAATAATTGACTTGCGCGTGAACCTAACGTAGTGTCCACAGCTTATCAACTTCGTTGTGAAATAATTTCTCAATACAATGAAAACATCCAAATCTTCAAAATTTTCAATCTCTTAACACTTCCCAAATTAATTAAAACAACTTTCAATTTAAATCAAAATAACTTTTAATCAAAAACTTCAAAATAATTAAAATTATTTGAGACGTGTCGAACATTCGACCGTCTCCTTTTACGTCACTCGGCAAAAAGCGTTCTTCACACTTCGTCTGTTACCAACATAATATTATTTACAAAAAAATTTTATACACGAGACGTCACAAATTTTAACATCAAAACAAACTTTAAAATAATTTACAAAATAAATATAAATCAGAATTTCACGTATCAAAACACGACATTAAGTATGTATGTTCTCTCCTAGGGAACATACTATACATACAACATGTAGACTCCTAGACCGTTTGACCGATCCAAGCTAAATTTGGTGCAGTGATTCTGTAGGACCTTGCTGATGTTTTCGTGTAGAAACAGTTCTAAAATATTAGAAAATAATAGAAAAGGAAAAATATTCAAAAGGAAATCGGGAAAATTTATGACGCGCATGAACAGATTAACAAGATTTCTTCCAAAAGGGAAGGTGGTCGGTAGGCCAGTGTGGTTGCAATTTTTCTGAGTGAAGCCGAAGGCCGAACAACTATATCCGACACAGTCTAGATGGTTAAAGCGGTCGAAAGACGCCTGTGCCAGACAGTTATATTATTTGTTATTTGGATTTCGCCCATAGTTTATTCGATTCATTTTAATGTTATCTTCTGGGTACATTTTGGCATCTACTTCTACTCCCCTTATAGGATCATTCTGGTTCATCATCATTCAAAAAATCAGTTATTTTATTTTACATTTTTTGAAGAGACAGAAGGGATTTTGGGTACAAGCATCCCTGATTAAGTTAAGACGTTTTTCTAATTTTTTATAAAAAAACAATTTTTTTTTTCGAAAAACTATAAAAACGCATTTTCCTCAAAACAACGTTTTTTCGGTTGGTGGCGGTGATTTCTCCGGAACGACTGAACCGATCCTCATAAAATTTTAACCACTTATTCTGCACATGAATAGCTTCAGCGCATTCTACAAGCCCGATTTAAAATTTTAATTTTTACTATTTTTTTTGCCAAAAATAGTGAAAAAAACATCGTTTTTTTTTCAATTTTTTTAAAAAATCTTACTCATTTTATTATTTGTCAATAAATATTAATATCTATAGAATTCGCGAGAGCCACAGTCATACTGAATCTAAATATTTTTGATTTTTTCGTTTTTGATGAGCCGTTATTGAGATATTACCGCCGCTAGCGACATGTCTACTTTTCCAGGAGTTACGTTTGTCTGTTATATTTTGTTTATAAAAAATGTATAAAATAAATAAAAATAACACGTGGCACTCGGGTTGTCTGTAAAGTCGGTTTACGGACGATAATTTTACGTGATAACGTCATAAGAAAACATTGATGAAAAATTGCATACTTTTATGAATTGAATTGAATTATGTTTTCTTATGACGTAAAATCACGTAAAATTATCATACGTAAACCGAGTGTTAATTTAAAAATTGAATTGAATTATGTTTATATGACAGATAATACGAATTAAAACTATATTATTACATTACCCCTCAGTAGGTTAGTGCGTTATGTGGATGAAACATAATTGCATCATTTGCAGTGATCGCGAGATCACCTCATGCCGGACAAGTTTTTTTTAATGGCATTTTATAATTCAAATGATGTGTATTGCTATGATACGCTACAAATAAGCTACGATGGTCTCCTAAAATTTCCCGGCGCCAGTTATCATTTATTGATAACAATAATAAAAAACTAAACTATAGCAGACCTACCTATCTTACTTATCATGTACACGCCACTGAACATACCATTACTATGATTACGAAAGTAAGTTAGCAACCACCAATACTCGTTATCATCTTGCCAAATGTACCTGTGCAAATTTCCTGACAGTCTTAAAAACTTCTCTGAAAACAAATTATAAACGTTGTGCTGTGGAGTGAATTGAAATACTATAAATTTCTGTCATCTGGTTTAATTGCATAACACACGTAAGTACAATTTTTTTACAATTAAACAAAAACATAAACCTAACCCCACATATTTTTAAAACTTAAACTAAAAAAACGTTTTTACCTAAAAAAAAAACAACATTTTTACAATCAAAATTGTTTTATCTACCTTTTATATTCTTCTTATGTAATCCTTTCAACACAACACAACCCAATCACTCAAATTTCAGGACGGCACTATCACATAACCAAGAGGTAAATTTGCACGTAATTCTTTTGAAATTATAGTTGACTATATCTTCTCCACTAACGTCTTCTTCTTTGAAGAATTGTTGGTTGTTGAAAGTAAATTTTCATAGTAAATAATTTTTGTAATTATTTTATTTAAATTGCCATTGCTCGACAATTATAATTTCACTACATGAATAATTAAATTAATATTTAATTATCAAAAAAAATTTTATCAAATTTTTCTAACACCGAAAAATACTGTATTAAATTTTTCTAACACCGAAAAATACTTTATTAAATTTTTCTATCACAGAAAAATACTTTATTTAAATTTGCTGATTTGTCGGGCAGAAGCTCCCGCAGCAACCAGTCCAAAAATTGGAAACGAACTCTCCTATTTTTACAAACGCACCTCCTTTTATACGGAATCCGGGCCAAATTATTCGTTTTATGGCTGATTGACCAATGTCCATCGATAATGCCATTTACCAATAAAAATCCACTAAATCACATATTAAAATTTAGGGTGGTGGATGATCTTCGCGTCGGCCAATGATAATTCGCGGTTCCATAGGATGCCAAAATTTTGCGTTTCTGTACTAACTAAAGTACTTAATTTCACTTGGTGTATCCTCCAACACAATTTTCTTGAGATTAAAAGTTATCTAAAGTCATTAAGTTTTAATCCTGCATCTTTTGGTATAAATTTTCCTATCCTAAATGTTTTCGGTCGGACTCCAGCTTCAATTAAAAAGTTCAAATTGTCTAGATCCGTCCACATTCTCGGATGGAATCTCTTCTTATACTCTTAATTTTCATCATCGGATCTTCAAATTGTCCTAAATTAATGAGAATTTCCTGCTCTTTCCGATGATGTTTTCCATTTCTCGTTTGACTCTTCTTTCGTAAGTCCAAACGACTTTTTGTTAAATTCCGATGCAACCGTTTTTCTTACACGCATTTGTACCACAAAAATCCTAATTTTTTACAAACCCGTGAACACTCGCGAACCTAATCGTCTTTCGTCGCACCTTTATAATATTTTGGTCAATATAATCGTCCCAAAATGTAACCACTTAAATCTATTCTTAACCTAACAATAATACACAAATTTTATACAATTTTCACTCCAGCATGTTTAATATTTTCAATTTTCAGTACAACGATTTTTTTATGGTGGAAACAATCCAACTTTGCAATATTGGAATGTCCAGATTGACTTTAACCATAACAAAACTTGCAATGCCAGACCAAATGTAGCTGAAGATTCTCCGATAACAAATATCTGGTATACGTTGCCTAAATTTACTTTATAAATTAATAAACATTTTATTTTCAGTTGAATCTCCCCCAATGAAGACTTGGAAAGAAATTTGCTAAAAATAATTCTAAGATGATTTCCCTATTTAACCCAATGGTTTCAACCAAAGTCGTTGTACATGAATTTTACCCGAACTATGGATAATTCAAGATTTTAGTGTCATGAGCAAGAATAAACATAGCAGTATATATGATGCAAAGCCGATCGTGCCTCTCTCTCGCTTGTTCCGCGCTCTCGCTTGCGGAACGTGACAATTTTTCGTGCGTGCAGCCGGTATATCAATTTATAAGACGTTATCACGTCAAAAAATTGTTTTATGTATTTCGAGAGTGTAATTATTAAGCTCAACAAATTTTATATCGATATCTGTAATAATAAACTCTTAAAAAAATTTACAAAAATAGTAATTTTTTCGAGCACCTAAACCAGAATGATCCCTTAATTCGCATTGTCGCTTACGATGAATTGTCCGGAGAGATTGATTAGGTCGGATTACAGTTTACATTAAATGCTAATAATTGGTTAGTATAATAGAATAAATTCTTGATTTTTATATTGAAAAGCATGATTTTAATTAATTTAATTAATTTTTCAATTTTTAATGTATTATAATCGCAGTTGAATCTACAGTTAATAAGGTTTATTTTTGAATAAAAGCTATAAAAATTGAAACAATAGTGTCATAAACATTAACTTTATTAGTTTCAGGTCAAATTTTTTAATCTTTTTATGTATTGTATTTTTCTAATCTTAAGTTTGTTACGCTCAGATAAATTTTAAGCGCTCTCGTACGATAATAAAGTTTTAATTTGCCAAAGGATTGGAATCGAGTTAAAATTACTTGAATTAAATTAACTAATTTAATTAATTTCTTATAATTGCGTATAAATGTCGAATGTATTATTCAATACGATTTGCAATGTTTTCTTTGTCAGGCCTACCCTAGTTTGATAAAAATTTGAAAATTGTAACATTTGAATTTGTCGGTTGCTTGTATTGTATAGACGATAAAAACATATCAAGACATCGGTTTTTCTATATTTTATTTTAGATAAATGTTACGAATACAAAAATATTTTTAAATTGCTGTTTTGATCAAACGATATGACGAAATAACCACAGCAGTTAAGATTAAAGCTTTGGAACAGCTTAAAGAACTGGCTTCACTTTCCTTGTCAGAAAGTAAAAATATAATTATGTTAAATATGTGTTCAGAAAAATCAGCATAAATCAGAGGCAGTTGCTTGTTGGCTTTTCGACACACCTCATCTGTATTAATTTTATAACCACTGATTCCTTGAATATTACCATGGCATTGAAGCAAACTACTTGCAACGGTCTAAAAGAATTTATCACAATTAAACAATCTTAAGATGCATTCACAACCACCAACTGAAAAACAATTACAAATTCATCCCGGATAGTTAAAGTTAACGTCGAGGTTGTGAATGCAGTTGCAATATTTAATTAAAGAAAAATTACTCTGCATAATCTCCCAGTTATATTCGAAGCCACGCAAACGTCTCCCGTACCTAAATTTGTACAAGATAAGGATTTCGAACCTTTATATATTTTGGGAAGTAGTTTATACTTCTGAAATTATAAATAAAATAAGTCTCATTGATTTTTTGAAAAATAATGTAATTACGCTTTTACTATCTCTTTGCCATATTAATGTTAGACATACTTCACGTTCCTGCAATTCAGTTGCTGATGCGAATTTTGTTATTTTATTAGCAAGTAAGTTTTGGTCTTTTAACTAGAAAAATAAATTTAATTAATTGCTATTTTGGAGTTTACCGTATAATTTAAAAGGTCAAATGCCAGCAGATTCGAGCCAATTTCGTAAAGGGCCCAATTACTCTCAGTTCAAAAGTGGAAAAAATTCATTATTTGTGGATTTTTTTATGAACGAATAACGATCCGAAGCGAAAGGTAATTCGTTCAATATTTCTCACTGTGAGAAAATGTGATGTTAATATTCAAACTAGAATAATCCTCATATTCTGAACTCTATCAAAACAATCAATAGATAAGTGGTTTAGGTAGTGTAACTCGATATTAATCATATCAAATTTTTAGAATAAACCAAAAAATGCACAAACACTTTTTAGAACTAAAATGTTTAAGTTAACACAATATAAATACACCGTATGTATTGTCGTGTTCTGAAACCATAAAAAAACCATTATTTATTTGTTTTGTAAATTTATTTTGAAGTTTTGATTTTATTTATTGAAATTATTTATTTATAAACATACTGTACATAAAAATATTAATTGTAGAAAGTGGGGAGCGTAAAGAGAGTAGGGCTTGAAGGTTGTCCAAGACACTTAGGTCGTAGAGGTCCGAGAGACGGCTTGGCGTCAATAAGACCAGCGGAAGAACATTATTAATTCCCGCAATATTAAATTAAAATTTTGATTGTTAAAAAAAAATAAAATTAAGTTAATTTGAAGTGATGGTTGTTTTTGTTTTATTGAAGTGCAAGTAAAAATAAAATTGAAAAATTGGAAGTTTTTGGTCGATGCGTAAAAATACGTCACAGCAAATTTGTTTGACCGATAAGCTGAAGCCAGATGCGGAACGTGCACGTGTAACACCGATGCAAGGTAACAGAATTTATTAACAAAAATGTACAATTTAACTTCAACTACGAGAGTCTCATGTTAATTATTAAATATTGGATGTATTCGAGCAGCAGTAATTTTGAAATTGAGCAAATTTTTATAAATTTGTACAGCTCGGGTCATTGCAGTATATTATCGCAAACGTTTTCACCATACTATGGCATCATCAGGCGCTGAACTAGAAAATTTCCGTATTTATCGACCAAATTGTAAGAGAAAAGGGAGAGGGTAGGAGGGGGGGTATTTAAAAAAAATGGTATATTTTTGTGTTAATTTACTAGAGGGTAGGGATATATTTAATATAAAAATTAAAAAGGGGGAAGGTATTATTTATTAAAAATGTTTAGTAGGGGTGAATTATTTAAACCAGATTGACTATTTAGTAATGAAAATGAATATTTTAATTCATTAATTTCCATAGCTTCCAAAAATTCTAAAAACTCCAGAAAAGCGCGAAAAGACGCAATTTTATGTGTAAATGGATGTGCAGAGCTATTAGGAATAATTATATCAGTTTCCGTATGTTTATGGAAGATATCAAAGGAGTGTTTATATTGTCTTTAATTATTGTGAGATCTAAGTAATTAGATCAACTTTTTAATTTGATTAACAAACAACGTAATATTAAATTTACTAAAGAAACAATAAAATCAATTACTTAGATCTCACAATAATTATTGTTTGTGTAAACACTTTTTTGATATTTTCCATAAATCTACGGAAACTGATATAATTATTTCTAATAGCTCTGCGCATTCATTTACACATAAAATTGCGTTTTTTCGCGCTTTTCTCAATCCCTTAATTAGAATCCCTCTAAGGCCCAGTTTTTCAGTCGTGGTTTAACCAAATAAAAATAGTTAACTACAAAATTCATAACATAACATAACAACAAATAAATAACAAAACAAAAAAAAAACAAATTTCTTAGTTAGCAGTTTTTCAGTCTTGGGTTAGCAGTTTTCTCTAACCAATTATTTAAACCAGCACATGTGGTGGTTTAACTAAATTATTTTAGTTAACTATGCTAAGCAACTAAAAATGACGTTGACCTGCATAACCTCACGATTATGTCATAAATACCAGAAATACGCACACGTTGTTTGTCAAATTGTGAAATTTTACTGCGTTCCGATACCAACTTAGCAAATATTTTGGTTAGCTAACTAAAATATTGTCTAATCACTGAAAAACTCATATTCGGCTTAAAATAGTTTTATCCACGACCACTATATTAGAAAGGTTTAATACGTCCGTTTTCCGTGGATTAGAGGCTTCTTAATCCCCTTATATAATTAATAACTATAAAATTTTGGTTAGATTTTAAACCAAATTAGCTAACCTAAAAGTTAACTCACGACTGAAAAACTGGTCCTAGGTAACGTAAATTTTAAAAAAGAATTAGACAGAATTAAATATATCGCGATCTCTAATGGATACCAAGTCACCCTTATTGATAACTTATGCCAAATTAAACAAAAAATTCTATCGAGCTCAATATATCTGAATAATTTTAAAAAAACTAACGCGAACTTTAATGTCATTACTTTTCTCGGAAACAAGTCTAACAAAATTGTGAAATATTTAAAAAATTATAACATCGCTTTTAAAACGGACAATAAACTTAACAAATTTATTAATAAAGCGAAATCAAAATCAGACATGTTAACTAAATCGGGGGTTTATGAGCTCACTTGTGAATAGGCTCTCAAAAATACATTGGTAATACCGGTAGATCTTTCAAAACACGATTTGATGAACACACACGATCCCACAGACTTGCAGATGGAAAATCGACTTTCGCAAAACACCTACTAGACACAAACCATAAACAGGGGGGATACGAAATTTTACACATTGAACAACAAAGTAAAATACTGGAATTTTTGGAAGCTATGGAAATTAATAAATTAAAATATTCATCTTGATTATTAAATAGTCAATCTGATTTAAATAACTCATCCCTACTAAACATTTTTAATAAATAATACCTCCCCCCCTTCTACCTTACCCTACATCCACTTACATTATTTCTCTTTTATATTAATTATATCCCTACCCTCTAGTAAATTCACACAAAAATATACTATTTAAAAAAAATACCCTCTCCCTTTTCTCTTACAATTTGGTGGATAAATACGGAAATTTTCTCGTTTGTCTTTCTAGTTCTTCGTCTGATGATGCCATAGTATGGTGAAAACGTTTGCGATAATATACTGTCGTGTTTCGAAACCATAAAAATCATAATTCATTTATTTTGTAAATTATTTTAAAGTTTAATTTTGCTTTATTATTTATTTATTTATCATATTGTGTATAAAAATGTTTGTTAAATTATTTGCTATGTAAATAAGGTGGGAAACGAAAAAGTAAAAAAGAGAGGGGCTTGAATAGGGACACTTGGGCTGACGCCTTCGCGTCGAATAGACAAACGGATGATCGTTATTCCCGCAATTGATGATATTGATTTTGTAAACGATTAAAAATTAAAAAGTGAAATTTAATTTTAATGAAAGTTGTTTTTGTTTATTTTATTAATAAAGTGAAGTGATGATAAATTGAAGAAATTGGAAGTTTTTGATCGATGCGTAAAATTACGTCGAAGCATATTTGTTTGACCAGGCATCCAAGCGTGGCCAGTTGCAAAATATGCGTGCAAGTTACAAGGCCATATGAAAGATTTGTATAGCTTGGGTTATCTCATTAAATGTCACCCAGACGTGGGGCTTGAAAAATTTCGAACTTTGCATTTAATGACGCTGACAACGTGGAGCTCGAAATTTGAACCCGCAAATTAGACCCTGAGATGATAAAAATTAAATTGTAAAGAAAATAAAAACAAAAACGATAAAAATGGCAGAAGTAACTAAAATGTAGGATATACAAGAGAAACGAACAAAGAAAATGATGCAACTGTTATATGAAATGAAACAAGATATAAACAAAACATATTAGAAATAAAAAAGGATAACCAAGAATTAAAATTGGAATTAAAACAAGATATAAACAAAAACTATGAAAAATTAGCAAACAAAACAGAAACAATAATAGAAAATAACAAAAGAATGAGTGGAATAGATGAAAAAGTAGAAGAGAAGATTAATGCGGGTAGCAAAAAAATAAAATCAGAGTCAATAATAGAAAATGGAGAGAACTCAAATAATAAAAAAGTTTTGAGAAAGAAGAATAAGGTTAAAATAATGAAAATTAATAAAATGATGAATAAGGTAATCGTTAAGAAAGAAAATTTTAAAATTATTAGACTGTTTGCGCCACAGAAATTATTGAAGATGATGAAAAATTTGAAACATTGCATTGAGAATAATAATGAAAATAAAAGCAAGAAAATAAAAGGAAAAATTTGGACATTCAAAGAAAACAAATTAGCGGTTACAACAAGAAAAATAAAACTTGAACAAAATGAAAAATTGACGGTTACAATAAGAAAAATAGAACTTGGATGGAAAAACGAAAATTTTGGAATTAAACAAGATAAAATTAAAAATGTTGAAATTGGACAAATCAAAGTTACAAAATTTGAATAAAAGAAAACAAAGAAAATTTCAACAAAATCAAAAAGGAAAAACAATAACGGATTGGAGAGGAGTTTGAAGATGTGGAAAAGTAGGGGGTGGACGAGAGTGATGCCGGACGTTGTTACCAAAGAAAAAAATTTATGTGTGGAAGTACCGTAGAAGAAAATAAAAACAGAAAGAAAACTCGGAAAAATGGTATAAAAATTATAATGTTTATTTGTAAAAATTTATTGAATTTATTTGTTTAACATGAAAATTTGATTTGATAATAAATTAATTATGATTTTATTTTTATTTGATATGTTGATTTGAATAACTGAACAATTTAATTTAAAATTTTTATTTAACTTGATTTTGAAATGAAAAACATTTGATGATTATTTTATTTAATTGAAAATTTTGATTTGATGAATTTTATTTGTAAGAGATTATTTGAACATTATTTTGATTTAATTGGAAAAGTTTATTTGAGATTTAATTAGAAAACATTAATTAACGATGAGAGAGATTTTTTTTTTGATTTATTGATTAACTATTGTATGAAAAAGTATTGATTTTATTTATGTACTTATTGTTTATTTTAGGATGTATTTAAAAGTTTTATTTGTCGAAGCCACGACAACTTAGTAATTTGTAATTGCAAACACTTTGCGTTTACAACAAAAATTTAAGGGGGTAAAATGTCGTGTTTAGAAACCATAAAAATCATAATTCATTTATTTTGTAAATTATTTTAAAGTTTAATTTTGTTTTATTATTTATTTATTTATCATATTGTGTATAAAAATGATTGTTAAATTATTTGCTATGTAAATAAGGTGGGGAACGAAAAAGTAAAAAAAGAGAGGGGCTTGAATAGGGACACTTGGGCTGACGCCTTCGCGTCGAATAGACGAACGGATGATAGTTATTCCCGCAATTGATGATATTGATTTTGTAAATGCTTAAAAATTGAAAAGTGAAATTTAATTTTAATGAAAGTTTTTTTTGTTTATTTTATTAATAAAGTGAAGTGATGATAAATTGAAGAAATTGGAAGTTTTTGATCGATACGTAAAATTACGTCGAAGCATATTTGTTTGACCAGGCATCCAGGCGTGGCCAGCTGCAAAATATGCGTGCAAGTTACAAGGCCATATGAAAGGTAACAAAGTTTAACGAAGCAACCATTTTAATAGATTTTAAAAATTAATTAATTGAAGAAGAGCTCATAGCTATAAAAAATGGATGAATCCGAGCAAAGAAGTAATTTTTAGAATAAAAATTTTTGTTATAAATTTGTATAGCTCGGGTCATCTCAATACATATGGTGTATTTATATTGTGTTAACTTAAACATTTTAGTTCTAAAAAGTGTTTGTGCATTTTTTGGTTTATTCTAAAAACTTGATATGATCTATCAAAACACTCCATAACTCACATCAACTGAGCATACTCGAGTCTCCGGTTGGATATCGCTGGATACTCTGCTTGGACAAATCCGCTGTATAAAATGCTCGACATCTTACCTTAAATATAACATAACCACTATTTACAAATTTTGTGACATTTAAAAGAATGTGTTTCACTTCTAATACTTGAGAACTGTTGACATTTCTTTCATCAAAACTCTCTTGCTTCATGATGGGAAGAACAGAAAAAGTTTCTGGTTCTGTTAATCTAAAAATTATAAATTAGACATAATTTTAGATTAGAACTAAAAACCTGCTGTATTGAATTTTCAAAGCAAATTCGAGGAGTTAATATCCATTGTATATGGAGCGCTATTCCCATACAAAAGAAATTGTCTATTTTTACTCTCTGTGTGGGCGGTATGTCGTGCTCTTCATTCCAAAATATAAAAACCTTGCAATACGTATTAAATGAGACATACAAATTATTTAAAGAAAATTTCTCTTACATTTGAATCAAAATTATTTGAACTCACAACAGTAACTAAAATGGAAGTTATTATATATTATGTAACGAAAAATATCTGATCTTTACGTACTCAGACATATTTTAATGTACATCAAAACCAGTAAAAGCATTTTTCTCGATGTCATAGTTGACTTTTTAAATATAAAAGTTTTTCTTTCGTTCAAAGTATGGAACTCACTAGATTTTTATGTAGATAGGGAAGAATCTAAAAAAATGGAAAGGCTGCTTACAATCGAAAGTAAACAGATAAAGAAGAAGAAGATTTAGAAGTTTGAAAGAAAGCCGAATTTGGAAGGAGAAACGAATGTTTTCATCAAAGCAAGTTTCAACTGAATGTCATATTATTCTGCCGCATCCTGTATTGCAAAATTAGAATAATATGTTTGAATAATAATAAATCTCTACTAATTATTATTGTATTTATAACTAATTTATTTTTAAAATAAAAATTAATTTTTTATGAATTTTGGTCACGAGTTAGTGCGATTTAAGTTGGTACCACAAGTTGGTATCGAAGCGTCAAACGTTTTTGACACTTGTAAAATTAAAAGAGTAAACAATAATTTTTTTTAAAAGTACATTTTGGTTTACTACGAATAAATAAATCATCGTTTATTTTAAAATACAAATTTCGGTGTGATGGTAACCTAAATAAAATGCATACTTACAGCTGTATGTTGTGCAAGAAGAGCGACGACACTAATTTTATAAATATTTGTTATCAGAATGGTCGAAATAGTGTTAAAGATGATATTTTAGAATTGTGCGGTGACCAAGTAAGTTGGTAATTTTATAATAGTCACATCGTTACAATATTTTCGTTTTAGATTCAAATCTATTTGGATAACACTGATATCGTTTGTACCAAGTGTCTCAAAGTTGTCGACAATTTAACCAAATTAAAGCGTCAAGTGTTTGAAATTATTGTGGACCATGCAACTAGTAAAGAGGTTTTTGGAAGGGCTGGTAAGAAAACCTTACAAATATCAAAGGTTTGGAATTTGAGTGCAACTCCTACTTCCAATTACGATGATTCGATCGAAGCTACTTCACCTAATAATTTGTTAGTTGCAACTAGTTCAATTCCTTTTGACGAAAGGTCTGATAGTGATTTGGAAGATGCACGGAATAAGTATTTGTATGGCACTCCTTATTTGGATTCCGAAGTGCAAAATGCAAATTATAAAAGGAAAAGGGGTCATAACTGGACGAGGCGTAAAGGGAGTCAGATATCCAGAAGTCGACTGTATTCAAGGGAAAATTCCAAGTCTCGATCTCATTCTCGCTCCAGATCTGTAGTAAGTAGGGCATCGAGGACTACAACTTCCAGTAAAAAACAGCAACATCAGAAACAATCGGAAGAATTACAAATTAAACGAATATTAGGCGACTTGTTAGCTCAAAATGATGCTCTCAGTCAATTTACTCGGGTTTATCTTAGCAAAAATGTCCATAATTTTCACGACGAATTTGATTACGAGTTTGAGAATTTTGGTGATAATGGTTCCAATAATCCAATACTAAAAACGCGTTTTGCAAAAGAATTACGAGAAAAATTACTATCGGAGTATCAAAAATTAATATACGAGTGTCCACATTTACCATGTTCTGAAACTTCGTGGAGTTTAGAAAGCATCACCGAGCATATTGTTAAAGAACATAACGAGATTGCCAGGTTTACGTGCATCGAATGTCGTTTTGATTATTTAACACAGTAAGTACAGTTGTTTTTTTATTAGAAAGCATTTATTTTATTATTATGTAATACCATTTGAGGATCTGTTCTATAAACTATAAATAGCAAATTACAACTGAATTACAGTAGTGTATTTGTAGAGGTCGGGTAATTTAAATCGATAATTTTTTATAATTATTAAAATACGTTTGTAAGTACTTGTAAAATTTTTTATTAATTTTGAATTTTGAATTGCTTAATTATTAAGCATCACCAGGTATTACTAAAATAATTAATACGAAATAAATAAATAACTTTACAAGTACAAATGCATTTTGTTAATTATTAAAAATTATTACAGATAAAAGCTTTTAGTTTTGCAACTTTAAAGTTTAAACCAAGTTCCTTGTAATCTAACTAAAATGGTTTTTTATTCTATGACTTATAAACTTTAACTTGCGTTATTCGACCAATTTCAAACTATCGAACCTGAACCATTCAAAATAAAATTCAATTGAAAGTAAAATCTTTTGCAATATTAAAGAAGCAAGGAAAGTAAAATATCTGCGTAGATTTTAGGAAACGCTGAGAAATTTAAGGACATCCTTTTTTAAATTTGAGGGATTACAAAGAAAAATAAATTACTTTAAAATATGTTGAAAAGTATGTAAATCACTGATAAAAGACAGACAATTTTATAAGGAATTATAAAATGCGCTGTGCAACTAGAGCATTAGTGGTCGATCGTTGGTCTGAACTGCAAAAACTTTATTTAGGTATCTCGGATTTGCAGAGTGGAGGCTTCTAATCGATGTTATTTATATTCTTCTCTGTAGCTGTAATAAAAAGTGTATTTTTATACTTATTGCATTGCTGAACATTTGTCAGGGAACGGGCTGCGGGATTGCTTTAGGTTTCTTATACCTCAAATAATATAATCGTTAAGGTTGTATTTAGTGAGCTTCTGAATATTAGGTTTTCGGAAGTACTTGCGGTGTACTAGAAAAGTACACCGCACTTTGGATGAACTCTTTGATGAATTTCAGAGTGGAATCCTGCAGCCGTTTGTATGTTAAGATTATCCCGATGATAGTTTTAACTAGAGACTGACCGAAGGTTTGGTTTTGGTTTCGGCCAGTTTCAGCAAAACATGCTGGTTTCGGCGGCAGTTTCAGTTTCGGCCAAAAATTGGCCCAAACTAGCGTTTGTGTTGTGTCGAGCACTGCCACTTGCTACGCCTCTGGATAAACTTGGAAACCTGGCTTTACCAGTGATACCAACTCATATGATTAAATTAAGTAAAACATGCACAACCAGCTATGAAAATTACAATCTGTTATGAAAGATAGATGGTCGAAGTAATTTACTTGGTGAAAATGTGGAAAAACTTCTTTTCTTACCGTTTTGATTATTGACTTTTTAATTATGAATTATAGAGCTAAATTCATTAATTTAATTTGTTGTAAAATTAAAACCTAATAAATAGTAGTTTAAAATTTTTAAAATGGTAAGAATTTTAGGGGGGGCGAGGAATATATTATACCTCAGGTATAATACCTCGGGTATAATATATTCAAATTTGGCTGAGGTGCCAGAAAAGCTTACTACGGTTCTGGTTTTGGTTTCTGCCAAAACTAGAAGAGAAAAATATTCGGTTTTGGCTGAAAATTGTGTTTCAGTTGGACATTAGTTTTAACCAACATCATTCTTTTCTTTTGGCTCAAATTGATTTTTTCGGTTTAGCGAGGAAGTCTAGCTATAGCTCTCTTTACTTTATTGGTCTTGTCTGTCTTGTCTTGTCAATGTGGGGCTCCACCAAAGTCTTTTGTCGAATGTTACCTTCAAATATTCTGAGGTGTTTTTCCAGAAGTTCTTGGTGCTACCGCTCTCGAGACGTATAATGTAGTATTGTTCAGATTTAACTCCCTATTCACCAAGTACGACTCCATACCTGGAGTGTATTGAGAGCGCCTAGGAATTTTTTTTTCAGAGTTGTTCAGGTTTGATTCGGTCTGAAATTAGTTGGATTTCAGTAGTGGAGTGGAGTAGACCATTGCCAACAAAAATTAAAAACATAGTTTTATTAAGGTTAAAGATATTTTTAAAAATATCTTATATAATTTGTGTTTTTGTTCATTACAGGGAACATTTGGATAAACACCGACAAAAACATTTTGAAAATTTCTTTCGTTACTGTATATTTTGTTTCGATGAATTTACAAATCAACAATTATATCAGGTCCATTTAGATGAACACTTAGTTCATTCATTTCCGTGTATTTATTGTGATAGATATTTTTTAAAGAAACAATTTTGCGAAAATCATATACGAGATCAACATCCTGGTAGAAAAAGAAAGATTAAACGAATAAAACCGCAATCGATACTAGATAGAATAGATAAATATCCTGATTATAATAGCAAATTAAATCAAGTCAATTCTACAAGGAGTAGTACAAATACACAAGAATTTATTGTCAAAATTTTACTACAAAGTAAAGATGGTTCAAATATTTCTTCCACAGAGGTAGAACAAAATGAAGACGTAAACTGTGTTCAAAATGAAATGCCAACTGTACCAACACAAGAAGTATCGAAAGGCAACGAAACGTTAAATCGTGAGAATTGCCTCGTGGAAATTGAGGTTACGCCAAGCTGTGTGTCTGAAAGTTTATTGGTTGAAAGCACAGATACAACACTTGTCTAAAATTCAAATCGAACTGATATAATTAATTACATTGAAAACGTTACGACCCAGTTAGGAAACTAAATTAATAATTTTATTTGTAAATATTCTGTTTTAATTGTAAAATATGTTATTGGGCTTTAAGCGACATCTGCCCTTTTTTTGAAGTGGTGAATTATTTCATTTTAATTCGTTTTCTAAATGTTAAGCTCTGATGTCGACTTGAAACCGAATTGGAGAGATGATGTATGAATATGTGAACCATCTTCAATAAATATTGTTGATATCACTATAGACAGTAGAGAGACAGTTATCGGCCTAGTAGTTAGCGCGATCAACTGCTGACGCTAGAACTGTCAGTAAACCTTACCAACGATTTTGACTTTATCCTATACATTATTGGAAAGAGGACAATTTTCTAAGCATACTACAACAAAAATTTTGTAGGATTAGCATTTTTCGAAAAAATCTAATTTAAAAATCAAAAATTTACATGCACTTTAGATATACGTTTTAACACGGTTTCCTGATTTGTCGTGGTTGAGTTTGTCAAAACAGACTCTCTGGACGCCTTTGGTGCCCTCCGGGCTTGTATTTTGACAAACACATAACAGTTTTAAAAATATCTCTGTAGAATGACTGAACTCGAAGACACAAAACTCGTTTGGGTATCAATCGCATGTGACAGCGAACAGTAAGAGTAGTTTAAAGTATTCGTATCGTCAACAGAATAAAAGTGGGGCGCGTACCGTGCGATTTCCCGTGGTATTGGTATATGTTTCGTATTACAACTCTCTGCTTTTCAAATTTTAAAATGCCGTTTTTTTCGAAAACTAATGCATAATTCTACAAAATTTTTGTTGCATTATACTCAGAAAATTGTTCTCTTTCCAATAGTGTATAGGAAAAAATTTAAATCGTAGGTGAGATTTTCTGACAGTAGCCTTCAGTTCGAACTAATTTTCATATGATCATGCTTTGGGGAGTACGTGAAGCTGTCCCTCCTCTGAGTTGATGGTGGCTATCAATAACAATAAATCAGCGTGACATGCACATCTTAGGAAGTTTACAGTCTTTATGATCTATTTTAATTTATATAGAATTTTAATTTTCACAAAAACTTGTGTTAATATTCGAATAAAATACGCGTTATATTTGCGTGCGCATTTAATTTGAAAAAAACTATAGTATTTAAAAATTTTAATATTTTCAAGAAACTCGAAAATAAAGCTTGTGCATTATATTCGTTAGAGGACTACAGTAAGCTACCTCAGATATAAAGCAATTAATGTGCTTACATTACTGTTCATATAAAACAAACAATTTGTTTAAAATAAAAGATGAAAGAAGAAAATATTACTTCAATATTTGTGAATATTGACAATATTATTATTGATGGTGTAAGGCAAGTGCGGCTCGTGGATTGGTGCCACCCTGCCTGGCTGGTGAATAAAATAACTTTTTATATATTTTATTTATTGTATAGCTTAAATAAGACATAATTAATTTTTGTTTCGTCAATATACTCCGTACACCAAAAAAACATGACATATAGTGAAAAGTCCACAAGTCGCACTTGATGTAAGTGTATAATGTCGACATACAGATGTTCAACTGCCAAATGAAATTCTACAAATTTGCAAAGCTTCTATTAAAAAAAACCTATATTAAATTATTTTATGCAGAATTTTTCTACGATTCTGCATTATTCGATATTTTTATTCATTTTTGTCTATACTGTATTATTAATTACTTTATGAAATGTAATTTCATCACATTTTAAATTATGTTTAATAAAATATTTTATAGAAGTTAAGCTGATTTTAATAGCAAGGACCAACGTTACATCGCCGTCTTTTCTCTAAACGTTTTGGACAAGCCCTTCCTCCATTTGCGGCGGGTCTTTTAACCATCCTAAATCTTTCTGAAAATCCAGGGCCACATGTCGTACTACATGGTGACCAGTTTGACCATTCGGTTACCATACAATCGACAGCTACACTGGTGGCTGCGAGTACAGCCGGCGATGAGCTCTGCAGTGAAGGAGATATATCAGGATTTCCTAGCAGTCCATCTACAACAGTCCAAAAAAATTACTTTCGTGCTCGTGCTAATTTCCTTACAGAACTTACCTCTCACAATTTTACAACCTTCATTGCATTCTTCAACTGTTAAGAAATTATTTCTATTGCCGCGACATCCACCATAAACAAACGGCACGCACATCATCTTATTGGCTTCAAAATACCATCGATTGAAGTGTCCATTACACGGTCCTTGCAAACTCTCCTCCATACAAACCTCTGAAAGTTGAAAACTAAAGATTTGTTTCTTGAAATCGAAAACGCTTTACCTTTTGCAGTAGCCATATCGAAAGTACAATCAGGAGTATCCATACAAGGACGTTGTTGCAAAAGTTCTATCATGGAACTACATTTTTCTTGTAATCCAGGCTCCACAAGTAAAAGTCGCGTTCTAAGTTTTATACCTTTACCGCAAGATGCACTACAAGGACTCCAATCGCTCCAGTCCGTTGCTGGACACATCGGATTTGGCAATTCCACTTCTTCGTTTGCGCATTGCGGTTTCATGCACTTTTCTCTTTCATCTAATATTTATGCCAATAAGTTAGAATTTCTTGAAGTTAATTGGTATTACTTACATGTAGTCACATGAAGACATTTTTTCCTGCCCATGGGATTGATGAAATTTCTTGTTCTTGAACTGGACCCTATTCCACAGGTTACAGAACATTCAGACCAAACGCTCCACGATGTTGTTGCGCAAATGCCTTCATTGTCTTCCAATTTTTCCTCAGAATCTTGTTCTTGGGTGCTAAAAGTCTTTTAAAATAGGATAAAACAATAGTAACTTTTTTACCCTTCGCATTCCGGAACGTCAGCAACGCACATCTCTTTTGAAATCAGCTGCCTACTACATTGAAACATCTGAGCTTTTTGAGGAAGCAAATATTCTCTAGTCCTCATTTGTAAACCTTTTCCACAAGTAACCGAGCAAGCGCTCCATTCGTTGTATTCCGTCACTCCACATTCGGCTAAAAGATAATTTTAGAAAATATTATTTAATATAAAGTAATTCCTTACGTCTGTTCGTATCTTCCGAATTTTCACTCACGTCCAGTTGGGCTGTTAGAAAACTTTCATCGCAACTTTTTGGAATTACCTTTTCCCTAGTAAAATAAAATCGGGCTAATGGCGGAATTTCACTTTTGGTTGGATCGTAAAAGGGTTGCCTTGGATCTTCTGGGTACGTGGTTGTTATCCTATACATCCGTTCTCTTGGATTTGTTTCAGAATTTGGCGACTGCAACAGTAATGATCAAGTTAAAACATTTATGCGATATAGTGACTAACCATGTAGGTGATACCGCTGTCGGTACCAGCATCCCAAGGAAACAAATCGACAACCAAGTTTTCCATCCACGTACAATTTTTTAAACACAAATTAAGCCCATTCACTCCTACTACCCAATCGGGAGATGGTCCTAATTTTCAAGTAAAAATTTAAAATATTTGTTTGGTTTTTTTTTAAACCAATGCTTACCAAGCATAGAAACCAAAGACACCAAGTGGTGTTTCCTGTCTACCCTAAACGATGTGCTTGTGTTGGTATTTACTTTAGGATACCATAATCCGGCCGCCTTGATAATAGTTCTCATATATTTACTTTGTGCCCGTAGTTCACTTTCCAAAAGTCTTACTGACCCCCATTCTGCTAAACTTCTAAAACCATCAGTTGCGATGTGGTCTTCCCCCCAAAAGCTGTAATTTCGTTCATGCGATGCTCCAATCACGTCAGAAAAGTGGGTTAACCAAAGTGAAAAGGGAAAATCTCTTGGATGGGTTATATTCGACCAAATTCCCTCAAATATCACCTAAAATGTAAATTGCTTAACATAAACATTAATCAATTTATAATGATTACATTGTATTTAGCTTCATCGCAAGCGCAACAATCGTCGGGATCGAACTTTTTATCTTTTTCCGTTTGTTCGCAAACCAATCTGCTAAGTTGGCCATCATCTGCAAACCAATGATTCGAATCTTCGAAAACCATGGCCCTGTTAGTTTCAGTTAAATTTTTGCTGATTTATTATGTATGAGTTTACCTAAAGGTGACACATCCTGATCCAGCAGGAGGTGCAGTCCATAGGAATGCGACTTCAGTTTTGGGCAAAGTACTGGTTTCTGATATTGTATTTACACAATCTTCATTAAATTTTGATAAATTGTCATCAAAAATTTGGAACATTCCTACTTTTTGTGGGGAAATGTTGCCTACATCGTTCATGGATTCAATGTTGAGAGTAAATCTCGAAAAGTGTTGAATTTTGTCAAATGTTCTGGAACCCATGATTGCAACTAAAATAAAATTAATACTTGAAAATCTTTTGTTCTTTCATTTTTGATTCTGATGTAGGTATGACATTGTTTTTCCAAGATCATGATTATGATTTGTCAATATATATAAAATATAAATATGTTATTATTATGTAATGCAGTTGGCAATCGAAAAATATGCTTATTGCGTTATCTCAAGGTTTCGAAATTTAAGTTGAGTCTAAAATAATTAACTATGCTTGATATGGAAATTATTATTTTTTAGCAGGTTTGCTCGCAAGTAACAGCCCTATAGAGATTTAATAATATTTTTCGGTTGTCTGCGGAGAGTATTGGAGTATTGATTTTCCGATGGTAGGAGACCTGAGGGAAATTACATTAATAGACTCCTAATGGCAGCCTTTAGAATATTCATCAGATGAGAGAGTTATTATTTGTTTGATTACATCCAGAGAGCACTTAGTGGGATCATTTCCGACAATTTGAGGAATTGCCCCATCAGGATTGTCCTCGCATGTTGACAGAACAAAAATCCGGCTCTGTAATTGGTCCGAACGAAATCGAGGGAGGAAACAATACATTTGTATTTATAACCTTAAATTACCAATATTGTATTGATTATAGAAAATTTTGTACCTACCGGTGTAAATTTCGCCAGGAACATATTTTTGTAAATTGTCTTGCAATTTAATGGCGTAACCATTATCACCTGGAATTTTATCTACACGTGAATGGTAAACACTGGGTTCACGTCGACAAGCAAAAGTAAAATTGCAAAAAACGAAAAAAATCAAAAATTTTAACATAATTTTAACTATGTTTTGTAAAGTTGCAAAGAAAATGAAGAAATTATATTAACGAGCATCTTAATTATTATGGGACTTCGACGTTAATCTCAATTTTATCACGAAAGCGATAACCTTTGCAGCTAAGTTTATAAAAAAGCAGAAAATCATAGTTTATTTATAAAAATCATATTTCCTTGTATTTATTTCAGACAAAAACAAAATAAGTACATAAAAAATTAATATCACAGTCCATAAACGACATTAAAATTAGTTTGAACTGCAAATTGCCCTACAATCAAAATCGTAAATTTTTTCAAAAAACGATATAATATATTGCACAAATTAATATCAATTTTGCATAACATGATACAAAAATCCTTGACACTAATATTACTTTAACAGTTCAAAAATACTTCGAGATTCTAAAAACATTAAAATTTGGTTGGTACTAGAACGTCAAAATTGGACTTTCTCGATGATCAAGGATATCTGAAAAACAGATTTTTAATTGTAGGTTGGTTAAATATAATTCGATAAAAACCTTTTGCTATACTCCACCATGGTAAAGTCACATAAGTCAGAAATGCGTTCAACGGAGCCGATTGGGCTCTTTTGTTTTCTTTCCAAAAGTGGAACGTTTGAGTAAATCCCCTCATTGTCCATAGAGGATTGTAAGCTCCATCGTCCAATTCTGAAAAGAGACAGTCCAGTTTTATAACTTTGAAAGTTTGTTTTTCAAGTATTCGTTCAGTAAAAACTTGCGAACGGAACATTCTAGAGAAAAATACTTAGAGAACGTTCTGCTGCCAATTTCTAGATCAACGCAACTGTCGAATAAATGATTGACGCTTCTTTGATTTAAGATAGAAAAGAAACGGTAACAGTTTGACGGTTAGTGTGTTGGCAGCTAATACCAAGGTACCTGATTCGATCCCGGATGAGGTAAGACTTGATTCGAACGTAATGGAAAACCACCAAAGAGGTAATCTTCTGTAGTTAATAACCCATGTTGACCTGTATGACCCTTTTGTATGTGAAAACGTTTTAAACGCACATCACGGACAGGAAAAAAGGTTTCCATTCCGAGTTAGACATTTGAATCAGGTACAAAAATGGGTAAACTAGATTTATTTTTCCTCGAGTAAAAAAAGTTCTAACCTGCTTTATGGTTCATTTTCGTTCAGAAGCTGTTTTTAATTTGATTTGGAATTGTGGCGTACTTCCTGCTTGATCAATTGATTATTATGATGAATGATACAACCAAGTGATGAAAAAATATGATAATTGAAAATTTGTTACCTGATTTTTTTGGAAAGTCGCACCAATAAAAAATATGAGTTCCATCAGGTGTTATCCTCTGTGGAGGTGTTAAAATTGGTCTACAGGACGCTTTATCTTTATGTTTTTGCTTTGGCAAAGTACAGTAAGTCTGTATCTTATTATATGATAATTTATTATAATTTGAATCAAAACTTGGTAACTGTTTTCCATTAAAATTGATATTATAATTATTGATAAGTTTTGTATTGGTTTTACTATCTGATACTTCGCAATTAACGGAATTAATATCGTCAACCTCTTTAGGATTATTGGATACGTCACTTGATATGGGATATTTTCGAATTTCCTGAGCACACGGCAATTCTTCCTTTCCGTTTACGTTTATGTATGGATTTTCGGTAAAACTTGTTTCTTTAAATGACTTGGAACTGGTAATGGATGTCCTACTGGGCGGTCTCTCTTCACTGATATCGCCGTTCAGACTTATAGCGTCGTCGGCAAATTCAAATTCAGTCGTATTGGCATTATTGTGATGGTCTCGATTCTTTTTAAGATTTTTGACATGGTGGTCTTTCCGTACTTCGTATTCTGATTGATTTAGTAGGCTCTGTATTTTACGAGTACACGCACATTGATCGTTTAAGGGTCCCAGGGGTGCTCTTTCGGCACAAGCGTCATGAGAAGTGCAAGTTCGACAGTATATTTCGGAGAGAGTTATGGAATTCCGTTTTTTTCTTTGAAAGCAGCAGCAGCAACCAGCTTTAGACACAGAAGCAGGACCAGATGCTACAACCAAAATAAAATATTATTTCTTTCATAAACCTACTAAAAGCTACTCTACTTTTATTACATAACAATATCACATTACTTAAGTTGATTAACTTTCCAGTCCTGCTTCGTGTTAAATTTTGCCGAATTAATGCCTATTTTAACCTAATCAGATAAAAGAAACGTGCACAACTCACCGTCACGAACATCTCCAGCTTCAATTTCACTAATTCCGTTGTCAATACAATCCAATCCCTCATTTTCGGATCTCGACTTCATATCCAATTTGGACTTCCAGCTACCGCGTACAAAATTATTTAAATTGGAACTAGGATCGCTTAATCTTCTTTGGTTACGATACATAAAAAAATCGTCCGCATCTTCGTCCCATTCCGAGTCCCACATGTCGGTAATGCAATAACCTGGTTCGGAAGACGGTGTTTCCACTCCCGAACCTTTCGGTTTGGTAACCGCCATTTCTGCGTGACCTTTTCCCTGAGGACCTTTCATCCTAACAAATTCGCATCTTTGGGCATTAGAATTTGAAAATAGACCAAATGTCATTCGTTGTGCCATTTTTGTACTTAAACTGGATTGCTAAAAGCCAACATTAAAAAATAAAAAAAATGGAGGAAGGAAAACGGCAAGTTTACCCTGGCATCGTAAACCTTTTTCAGTGCATCGTAACGGATGGAACCTAAAAAGATAACTCCTTGCACGGTACCCGCTCTATCCGAAGCTACCAATTCGACGCAAACCATTTCGCCATCTCGTACTAAAATATCACAAAAAACTTCGTCGAAATTATCTACCATGAAACAAATGTGAGGATAAGTAATTTCTTCCAGATCTCCTTTGGTATCCATCCTTCGACGACTTGGCGAGGCGTACACTTTTTGAGAGTGTCTTTTCAATACTTGAAGTTGTTTTGGACTAGTTCTAGTACATATGGCCAAAGTTAACGTGTATTCAAATTGATGAATAATTAAGTTGAGGTAAACGGTTTCTTCCCAGTCTATATCAGGATCTCCAATTGGTAACTTCCGGCTATCTTTGCGGAAAACGTCTACTTCCGTCTGAAAATTGTATATTATGCTGTTAATCAAAAGGAATTACCAAAGGGGGGGGGGGCGCGTACCTCGAATTTTGGAAGGTACCTAGGAGATCCTTTAATGTGTTTTTTTCGGACAAAAAATAATAAATCGTCTCCGTCGATAGTCGATTCGTTTTGAAATAAAAAATGTCTAACGAACAGATCGGTCCAATAAGTTGTGCCTTGGAGTACGACGAATCCCGAATCTGATGAATGCGGTTCATTGTTAATTTGTTATGTTAATTTTTTAAAACGTGATGTGACTCACCATCTTTTAGTAGCTGCCGCATTTCTTTCGTTCTTTGAAAATTTATTTCTTCTAAAAGCTGCTCCAAAGCTGTAGCCGGTTTTAATATCGAACTGTTATTCGCAAAGGCCATTTTATTTATTTTTTTTAATTTTATTATTTAGGTACTTAGCGATTTAAAAATTCGAACGTAGTATTAAAAATATATTTAGAATTTTTGCACCATCGTTGATGAAAACTGGCACTTGAGTTTCACTAGAGTTTTAAAATTGTTCAATTTTTAATGATAGGAATGATAACAATGTGATCGTGACGTGAGTAGAAAACCTTCGCTCGTATGACGATGCGAGTAGGTATTAAGAGGGAACTCCCTGGTGCGCAACAATCGATGATAAGGACGAGGACTCGCGGTAACGCGCTTGCGGGTTTGGCACTCCTACTAAAAAATCTCCACACAAAGGATCGGATACTGACCTTTAAAGTATGCCAATTTTATTAAAATATCGTAATTAGGTACTCGATAAAAGTTACTAATTAAACTTAATAATATTTTATCAAGTTATATTTTAAATAAATTGGTTCCAATAACAGTAAAGCAAAATCATATCGGCCAAAAAGCATTTATGTGCCTGCATACCTACCTATTAATAAAATAAGAAAGTTTTAATTTTGGGAATAGCGGCTAATGACTTTGTTGACCACGCACAGGAGCGCACTGGCCCTCAAAATAAAAAGATTTCATTTTTAAAATTAAACTAAAAATATTTCTTCAAGAATTTGAGAGAAAAAGCACATCAAATTAAATTTTTTTTCCTCTTCTACTTCACCACTTCGGCGAACAGAATTAAAATTTTTTTTTAAAAAACTAATTTTTATAATTGCCATAAATCGGTAAAAAGTATTATACAAATGTGATGTCTTAATTTATTATACTATTTAGAATCTGAAACTGGCAAATTCCTTTTTATTTTAGTTTGAAATGTTGAATTACGCAAATCTACCGGACGTGAACTGAATTTTAATGGTTTCTATTCAAATATACATTAAGCATAGTTCGCCGCAAATTTATAAATTATAAATATTTAAATGTTTTTCTACTGTGTATAAATAATATTAAAATAAATCATAAATAACCAGATCAGGCGGCCTATCGGCCACCCCAACTTTCTAGTAAGGGAATGATGTGGAAATTACTTAATTTCTGAGCGGGATAATTAATCCTTAAGTTCTTCTTTTCAATAAAATTTATTTTGCATAATTAACTTGTAAAGCTTTTGCAAAAAAAAAAATAATTGCGCATTTAACATCTTTTTTTTGCACGGTTTTCTGTTGAAAATTAATTATTAGTCAAATAAAGTACCGCTGGAATTTTTGTACATTAGATTGCCTTTTACGAGATTTTTGAAAAATGTCCTTCTGGAATATCTAATATCTTAAAGTTTCCTTTCAAAACAGAAAAGATTACTTACACTACTGTCGAAAAGTTTGGAAGCAGATCTTTTTTTCAATAAAACATTTATAAAAGATTTAATTATTTTAATGCTAATATTAAGAAAATAGGTAAATAACTATTAATTTTATATCATATAACAATTAAATTATTAAAATAATAAAACCTAACAAAATGTTAAAATAATAAATTTTAACTGTTAAGTAAATAATTACATACTACTAAATACCACAAAAATACTTAAAAAATTCTAAAAACTTTTTTAAGTTATTTTCTACTTAATTAAATTATTATTGAAAAACATTCATAAATTTGTCTTATCAAAATATCTATCTTTCGCACGTATGACTGCGTTACAAATTCGGGGCGTTTTTTTTATTAAATTAATTAAATAATCCGGTAAAATCTGTTTCCACACATCTTACAGATATTTTTACATCATATTTTCATTTTGTGACAGGCGTTATTTAACTTTTCGGTACAATTCGTCCTGCAAAAGCTAGATTGGTGAAGGATCGGGTGATTGAGACGGGCAAACCATTATTTGATGTAGCCTAGTGGTTTCTTTTTCTGCCAAATGGCTTTTGCATAATTGGAAGGAATGTTTTAGATCATTAACCATTTAAAATACAAAATTTTTTCCAACAATCCGCCGTCTAGAAGGAACTAAATTCTTTTTCAAAATTTTTAAATATTGCTATTTCTGCATTATTCCTTCTATTTTAACTAAATCGCCAACCCTATCACCGGCAAAACATCCCCAAACCATAGCACTGCACCCCTCTTTACTTCCTATGGGCACTAAACACTGTTTTGCCATCGATCGCTGCAGGTTTACATCGAACATGCACACGTCTTCTAAAACCAAATATTTCGAATAGTTCGTCCAAAGTACTTTTTTCCATTGTTTTATCGACTAATTTGAATGTTGACAAACCCAAAAAAAGGTGCTTTTTTGTGAACTGGTTTTTTTACCGCTACACAACCCCTTAAACCCCCTGAAACCTGCCGCCAATAACGGCGGTTTAACGGGTTGTAACAGAAATTGGTTTATCCCGAATTTTATTCACCTTGTGGGTTATTTCGGGTGAAGTAAGTCGTCGATTACGTTTAGATGTTGTAGCAATACAATTTTTTTCGGAATTGGTTGTCGCACGAGGTCGTCCACTGCGTTTCCGATCACTTCGCTGTCCGATTTCTCTTCTACGCGCTATAGTGTAATGCACCTCTTTGCAAGATACATGTAATCTACTTGAAATTTTGTGTTCTGTTAAATTTTTGTCATGTAATGCACAAATAGTAGCACATTTTTTAATTGATATTTGATTTTTTTTCACCATTTTTCAAAAATTTAACAATATTTATAAAAATTAAGTGCAGGTAAATTTACTAACCAAAAACACTGAGTTTTAAACTAAACTAAACAAATGAATCACTTTTCAGGACTTGTCGGTACTTAGTAGTAATAAAAGATAACAATAAAACCACATCTGGCTAAACATTCTTTGTATTTTACCGAAATTTAAAATGCAGGCAAGTAATACCGTAAAGTAATAAAATTCGATTTTGTGAAATTTGTTTAAATAAAACATTATTTTTAGTTAAAATACTACCAAAAATATTTAAACACTACTATATAATGGCAATCAAAAATATTTAATTAAAAAAATATTAATTAAATATTTCAATTAATTAATGCTTGCTTTCAAACTTTCCGACGGTAGTTATACCCGTACTAATAGTCAATGATTAATCCGAGATCACGGATTAATTCTCGGGTCGTTCGAAAATGCTACCAATAGTGGTAATAATCCTAGATTCAACACGATCTGAGGTCAATATTGAAAAAGCAGTATTGTTGAAAAAAGATCAATATTGATCTTACGATTATTGGTAGCATTTTCGAGCGATCAAAGAATTAATCCGTGATCTCCAATTGATCCTTGGCTGTTAGTACAGGCATTATAGTATTCCTATGATTTCCTACCAGATTTCCCCTCGGCTGGAGTTTTTAAAATTGACGGAACACAAAGTTATCATTTGGAAGCTATGTTGAAGCACTTTCCCTAAGATTTGTCGGTTAAACAGATGATGGAAGATTTAACACCGTTTATTTTGATTTAAAATCACTTACAACAACTCCCTTGCTATTACGAAGATCAAAAAAATAACTGCCCGAGCGCTTATCGTATTTGTCTTTTAAATATATTGCATCCTAATCATTCCTGTGTCCAAAGTAGAAAATGATTAGAATATATTTAATTACCACGTCATGGAAGACATTGACCGGGGTTGATTATAATGAAAGTATTGATAAGGTAAATGATGGAGATAAGGACCAGAGTTGACTTGTAGTGAAAGCAAATTGTATATACACGATTGGTCGAAATATATTTATGAAAAAAAATGGTTGGCTGAAACTCTTAGAAAAATCCCAGCAATTTCTTTCTTCTCACACGGTTGAAAATAGAAATTCCCAACCTTTTTGTTGGTGAGGATACCTTAGGTAAAAAAAATGCTCTTTTTTTGCGGAATCCAAATGATGAATCTGGCGTAACTGCAACAAATTTGCACTCTCTCTCGTAAATAAAAAAAGCGTACCTACAATGGGGAGCGAACTCGGAATGAAAGATCGTAACAGCCGCCGCTCAAAGCACTCAACCAATAACTCTTAAAAAAAGACTTCCAATATTTGGAATATTTAAAAAGGTGATTAAGCCCAAAACTAGATGAAAAGAAATCAAAAAAAAAATCAAAGCAAACGTCGGCTATACAGACGAACGCAGCTGACGATTATCAAAAATATTATCGGTGTTGTACAACTTTGCAGATAGAAGAAACATGCAGCAGTGACCGAACTAGTTATAATTTAATAAGGTAAAAAAACTTATCTTATTGCTGCTGTTGAAAATAGCCAAATGATCGCTCGGTCTTTCAGGTGTTCAAAAAATCCAATTACAGTAATTCCAGTAATTCTCACTACACAAAAAATCACCGATAACTACCAAAATAAAAAAAAAACACTTTTCCGTCCATAAAATCTCGCTCTTCTTATCCCACCCTCTCTTTTTTCTTTATCCCTCGTCATGCGGTCAAAACGTCTTGCCTCGAAATATTCTCGTATCATTAAAAAAAAATCGGATGTGGCCATGCCCATAACTTTATCATACTTTTAAATAATAATAAATTTAAAAGAATTAAAAAAATATATTATTTTGGAGGAGAATATATTAAAAAGTTAAAATTTTAAAAATAAGAAAAAATTATTTGCAAAATTTTTTTTTTATTATTACTTTATCATACGAAGTCTGAGAAAGTATTGTAATCGTGCAGAAAAAAAAATTGAGATTTTGATGAATTTAGACATTTTAGGGTCCCAGAAGCAAAAAATCGTCATTTCCAAAAAATTTCTGTATGTATGTGTGGATGTATGTATGTATGTGGTTAAATTTTGTGTGCGCTCTACCTCAAAAAGTAATAGAACTTTTTTTTAACAAAATTTAGTATTTAGTACATAAATATTGAGACTTAGAGCTGATTAGATTTTGGTTAAAATCGGTACACGGAAAAGCAAAATAAAACAATATTTTGTAAATTAAAAAAAAAAATTTTTTCTTATTTTTAAAATTTTATTTTTTAATCATATTCTTCTCTAAAATAATAATAAAAAAATCGGTATACGGAAACGCAAAAAAAATAAATATATAAAAAAAATAATAAAAAAAAATTTTGCAAATAATTTTTTTCTTATTTTTAAAATTTTAACTTTTTAATATATTCTCCTCCAAAATAATGTTTTTTTTTAATTCTTTTAAATTTATTATTATTTAAAAGTATGATAAAGTTATGGGCATGGCCACATCCGATTTTTTTTATTTTTTTTGCGTTTCCGTATACCGATTTTTTATTATTATTTTGGAGGAGAATATGATTAAAAAATAAAATTTTAAAAATAAGAAAAAAATTTTTTTTTTAATTTACAAAATATTGTTTTATTTTGCTTTTCCATGTACCGATTTTAACCAAAATCTAATCAGCTCTAAGTCTCAATATTTATGTACTAAATACTAAATTTTGTTAAAAAATTTCTATTACTTTCTGAGGTAGAGCGCACACAAAATTTAACCACATACATCCATACATACATACATACATACAGACATTTTTTGGAAATGACGATTTTCCGCTTCTCAGACCCCAAAATGTCTAAATTCATCAAAATCTCAAGTTTTTTTTCTGCACGATTACAATACTTTCTCAGACTTCGTATGATAAAGTAATAAAAATACGAAATGTAGCCAAAAGAATATAACAAAATTCAAAATTTTGTTACATATTGTGATGATATAATCGAGCAAAAAAATACCAGGATTTGATTTCAAAAACTTCCGATGGAATTTTTTTAAACTTTAAAAATTTCATATTTTTTCGAGGACGAAACTTACTATTTCAATTTATCAACTCGAAGCGATCAGCTACGCCATACGTTGGCTCTCTCAAATGTAATTTCATTTTCCAAATAAATTCAAATTGAAATTATTTTGACGTGATAACGTCTTATAAATTGATATACCGGCTGAACCCACGAAAAAACATGACTCATTGTCACGTTCCACAAGCGAGAGCGCGGAACAAGCGAGAGAGAAGCACGATCGGCTTTGCATCATACATAGTGCTGCGACCTTATGACCTTATGCCTCTACATACAAAACTTCTATCTCGTCTATGGGATACGTAGGTTCTCGAATGCGAAAATTGTTACAAGTAAGACAATAAAATAACTGTTGGATATTTTTATTTTTATTTGCAATTCAAAAATTTTATAAAATAGGAACAATTATAAACAAAAGCAAAACTCACGCAAATAGCCGACCCCAGCTTTTCTGTTTAAAAAACCAAAGTTATCTTCCTTCGAAATAATATCGCGCACAAATAACAAGCGACCTTCTTATCTTCAACTTCTTTGAACCGCTTTGTCTGCTCGATTATTTTCTCTTCCTTCTACTGCTCTCTGGATATCTTCAATCCAAAAAAACAATTATTTTTATCACCAACTCTTCTTCCACTTTAAACAATTATTCTTCACACGAATAAACCTCGATTGAATTCTTTTATATGCCTCTTAGGCATTAACACGACTCCTCTCTCAATTCAATTCATAAAATTCTTCTTAAACTTTCATCGACCGACCGCTCTGCTCAAATTATTCGGACTCTCTATTTTTTTTATTGATTCTTCCATACCCTTGGATATCCTTTGCAATGTGTCTTCATTTCATTGGTTGTAATTTAATGTCCTTTTATTTTCAAATCTAGATTTTTCATTATTTAAATTCTGGCTGTCGTCGGCATTTGGTGAGTCATAATACAAACATAAAATAATAAAATCCAAATCGAAAAACAAATAACTTACTAACTAGACAAACATAAAATATTAAACATACTGAAATCAAAATAAAGAATACACAAAAATAAAACACACACTGGTAATAAAAATGTTAAAATAGAGTTTTGCTTTGTTTTGTTCCTCTAGTTGCAAATACAGTTACCTTATTGCTAAGTTCGCAACCCATTTTAACCACTTAGTGCGGACACAATAGACATCATTTGAATTATAAAATGCCATTAAAAAAACTTGTCCGGCATGAGGTTCGATCTCGCGATCACCAAATAATGCAATTATGTTTCATGCACATAACGCACTAGCCTATTGAGGGTTAATGTAATAACATAGTTTTAATTCGTATTATCTGTTACATAAACATAATTCAATTCAATTCATAAAAGTATGCAATTTTTCATCAATGTTTTCTTATGACTTTATCACGTAAAATTATCGTCCGTAAACCGACGATGTGTACCTACAGACAACCCAAGTAATTTTTACTTCAAAATTCAATTTTATAATCTCCAACCATTATAATTATCAAATACCATTCATCCAAAAAAAATATCTTCTTTAATAATAAAAAACTCCAAAAACTCGGAATAAGAATCTTCACGTAAAATCCAACTTTAAAACTTTTTCAAATTAAATTTAATTACAATAATATTCAAAAAATAATTTCAATTTCATAACTATTCGCACAAAATAAAAAAAAAATCAATCAACCGCTTCGGCGGCCTTCTTTGGCAAAAAGCTTCCACGGGGCGGTCAAAAATTACTACTTTGTAATACCACAATATGTAGGAGTATACAACAGCTATGCAAATAATAACCAAAGTAAATATTTGACAGTAAAATTTCTTAAATATACCAGAATAAGAGTAGAAACAGCTACAAATATAATAATATTATTCACATTCACATGTGTCCTTGTTTAATGCTCAATTATTGGAACATTTTTTGTCAAGTACACCAATCGTGGAATCTCGGCTTTACAAAGCTGCTCAAGCACAATAAATTCGAAGTCTTTCTGCTGGTCTTCAATGGAAAATCATATTTACTCATTGAAATTAGCAGAAGCGTAAACGATGAAACTCAAAATTAAATTTTGAACTTTCAAAATTTTGTTTGAGTGAGTAGAGATTTTGTTGCTAAAACGCTGTGCAGTGGCGTTCTAAGCCGTTCTAGGTAGGAGGGGCAGAAGGGCCTTGAGAACAAAAATGTGTACCTTAGGAAGTGCAAAAATGTATTATCTTATAATATTGTAGTAGTATTTTCTTTATTTCTCAACTGTTATAATAAAAACCTTTACCTTTTAAAAATTTTACCTCGACTAGCTCTTGCATGCGGGAGCAAAAACTCTTCTCAGGGGTAGGTTTTGTGTTCGTTGAAATTTTACTGTTAATACCAGAATCAATTGTAAATTATTTGCAATCGAAAATATTTTAATTTCTAAAAATTGTATGATTTGTGCAAGGATCGAATGTATGATTTCAAATTATCAACTCGAAGCGATATCAACCATGCCATACAGTGGCTCTTTTAAATGTAATTTTATTATCCAAATGAAATTTTCAATTAAATTAATATCAAATCCAAAATTATTACTTCATGAAAAACAAATAGTTATTTTAAGAAATAAATCTTTAATAATAAAAATCAAATATGCAACTTACAAAAATTATCAATTTCAACCGCGATCAAATCAGACTAAAAACTTTTTCAAATCAAATTTAAACTAATAAGTACTCAAAAATAATCAACTTCTAAACTATCCGCACAAAAACTCTAAAAATTTACGGAGCCAAAAATTAATCGACCGCTGCGGCAAAACAGCCCCCAAAATTCAAATTCAAACTATAAAAATCTTACAAAAGCTACAGTGGTGGTCAAATCACCTCGTAATATGACACGGCAAATATATTGCCATGCCGCTCTGTATAATTTTTTGTATAAAATTTTGATTTACAAAATAATTCAATTATAATAATTTTTATCGTGGTTAGGGTAGAGCATGCACTTAATTATTAGCAAGAGACTCTTATTTCAAAATATTAATTTGTTGTTGTTAAATTTTCGTTTTCAATTTTCATTTTGTCGTGCAATAATGTTTGTTGCTTTAATTTTACCTTGCAATGTGATCTCACCGAAAGCTCAATCAATAAATAATTTATAATTTAACGTTTATTTAACTTGTTCTTTTTTAAACTTATTTAATATAATATTTATGGAATCTTCTCGAATTTCTTTACTTGGGAAGTTAAAGTGATAATATTGGTTAGGCGAGGAAGAGGATTGAGCCTCAATTTACTTTATGATAAGATTAAATTTTTAATATTATGTTGGATGGAATTGAAATTAAAATTTAATTCATAATTTACTTTATAAAGACAAAAACTATTTAATTGAATGATAATTTTAATAACATAAATCATATCAATTTTACTTTATCCCATTTTTTAATTAACACTGTTTATTTCCGGTTTAGAGAGGACGATGCAATAAAAGTTCCAAGTTCAAAGTGCAAAAATTTTAATAAAAGTTATTTTGATAATTTTTTGGGAAGTTATTTCTTTGCTTGGTAAATTTTTTGTTTTGTTCATTATACTAAAGTTGCGGCACATTAAATGTACTATCCAGAATTATTTTGTAAAATAGTTTCAAAAAAAACAAAAATTGAACTTGACATTTTTTTAATCCATAACTTATAAGCGGTTGATTTTAGACAATAATATGTTAAAATCTTGTTTATAGATCTCCACGCTCTTTTACAAAGCACTAACTAAATTATATTAAAAAATCAACAGTGTCGGTGCTATGGCCGATTTAAGGGGTAGAACGTTAAAAAATGTTCTTAAACTCATCCACCTGGATTCAAATTTTGACAAAACTTTTAGGCAAAAACTTTGTTTGCAGTAAAAAAATATGGATTCCTTTTTGACTTATTTATCCTTATTTGGTCAACATATTTTAAGCCAATGCTCTTACATATAGAAGAAATCCCAAATTTGACTGCACTATTAGCTATGATGATGAAGCTAATAAACAAATAAATTCTTTTCCTGCTGTGGTAATCGTTTCCTAAATATGTATTAGTATTAGGTGTAATTTTCTGATAATTTTATATTTAGAAGATGATTAGAGAAATATGCCCCAAAAACAATAAACAAATTTTTTTGAATAAACACGGTTAATAACTTTGATAGACACCGGGTTTTGCGTCATAGCTTTCAACAAACGTAACTTGGTTTTCAGTAAATTTGTGGAAATTTACGTCTTGAAAGTAAGTTAATGTTATAACCACAAGGAAACACTTCCGGATAACTTAGTGCAATATTAACCATCTACGGGATAAGAAGTTTTGTCAGAAATTGTAACTTTGTGCGGTAATCGTGATAATGCGGGACATATTTATAATAATTGCAAAAATAACATTTTTCATTTCAATTGTGCAATCGACACAAAATATATTTTTTGAAGACAATGAAATAACCAATCAATCTAATCATTTCATTACTATGAAGTTCCCAGAGATGGACGAAATTTTACTAAAGCATAATAAAATGCCAAGAAAACGTCCATTAAGCAGCACCATGGTCGTTCCAGTTCAAGGTAGGCTTTTCCATTTTTTTTTTAATTATTGAACGTGGAAACTTTTTGTAGAAAATTGTCGTACAAAATCATTTCAATCGGAAGTCCAAGTGCTAAGAAAAAAAGTTAGGTGCAAACCAAGAGACACAATTGTGGATTTACGTTCGTCAACTGGTGGGATTGTAAGTTTGTTTTTCCATTTATGGAAATGCAACATTAATGGACCTTTTTAAATTTTAGATGACACCAAATGCAGTGATAGTCAAGAGATGTGGTGGCGGATCGTGCACAAAACCAAAATCTTGCGTATCATTAGAACAGAAAAATACTACATTTTTCGTAAAAAGTGTTGAAAATAAGAAATTGGTTTGTAATTCTATAGTGGTATCGGAAGATGTAAAATGTGGTTGTGCATGTGAACGAAACTTGAAAAAATGTAAACCCAATCAAGTATATAATCACCAAGCTTGTGGTTGCGTTTGCGATAATATAGTAAGTAATATCTTAGTAATAGTAAATAATTCTTCAAAATATGAAAAATTTAAAAAAATCTCGGTAAGTTAATTTGTTTGTCTAGATGACATAATTTTTTTTTAATATTAAATCAAATACGCACGATCGGTATTTTAAAGTGCTGGAAGTAAAAATGCGGTGTATTTATTCTGCGGAACGGTTTCCTCCAGACGGAGAGTGTGATGAACGAAACGCGAAGGTTGACCTGCGAGTATGCGCATGGACGAACGGAATAAAACCGTTTGATATCAGTAGCTCTATAAGGTTAATAATGGAAGTTGATGATGAAGTTTTTGATAGTGAAAAATTAATAACGGAAATTGAAAAACGCCCAACGTTGTATAATAAAGAGTCTCCGCAATATAACAACAAAGATTATAAGGACAAATTATGGGCTGAGGTATATCATGCCGTAGTTCCAAATTGGAATCAATTAAGCAAAAACGGTAGAACCCTAAAAGGTAAAGATACAATTTTTCCATTTTTTTTTCATAAAAAAATACATTATTTCAGGTGATGAAATTCAAAAAAAATGGAAAAATATCCGCGATTACTTTCGTAAACAAGTACAAATTAACGAAAAGGGGAAAACGGTACACTTTTCTAGGAAAAGACGAAAATACATATATTTTGACCAGTTGTTGTTTCTTCTTCCCACAATACAAGGACGAGACGCATCTTCAAATTATAATTTGGAAAGAGGAGATGAAAATGATGAGAGCAAAGATTATGCTATTTATTTTGGATACAAATATAATTTTTGGAAGTTGATTTTAATTTGGAATTATAGAATATAAGTTCGATCCTTTTTTTTAAACAATTCCACCGGAAGTTTTTAAAATAAAATTAAATTAGCGTGGGGCTTCCGCAATAGAACGCACTTTTGGCTCTGAGATTAGAGAAAACGTAAAAATGCGGAAATTGATTGGGTATTGTTAATATGAAGTGTTTTCAAGAAGATATGGAACAAACTGAGAAAATATTCATTAAACAATTAGAGAAAATAGAACAGATTATTGAGAGACTATTTGACGAAAGGATGGAACACACTGGGAGGACATTAAATGAAAAAATGGAGAAAATGGAACAAAATGAAGAAAAAAAATTAATTATAAAAGAAGAGCAAGAAGCGAAAATATTATTGGTGGAAGGGGGACGAAAGGAAACGGAATCCGATGAGAAGAAAAAAGAATCAGTAAGAGAAGAGCAAAAAAAACAGAATGGATGGAAGAACATGACAAAAAAGTACAAGAAAAAAATGTATTATTGAATAAAGAGAATCAAGAAATTAAGATAGAAACTATTGATGGTCTAAAAAAAAAGAAGCTAACATCGGCGAAGACTAGAACAAAAAAAAGAAAGAAAATTTTGGAAGAATAGTGGGTGGCAAGTCAAATGCCGGCGAAATGGACGCCTGATATAAAAATAATTTTATGGAAAGTGAGAAAGGAAAAATAGATAAAAGCAATAAGAGATATGGATAAGAAGAAAAGAATGGAAAAGATAAGCGTTTTTTTTTTTTAATAGATTTTGAATTTTATTTTATTATTGTTTAATTTAAAAATTGTGAATAATTTTAGTATTGATTTATTCGTATCACGACAACCGGTTTGTGAATTTTATAAATGAGCCTTGCGTCATTGATAAAATTCACAGGGGGTAAGGTTGTCGTGTTATAGAGTAACTTTTGACCGCCACTGATGCTTTGAGTAAAATTTTTGTATTTCAATTTTGTTATATTAATTTTTGTAAAGTTAAGGTTGGAGGAAAACTGAGCAGAGTGGGGGCTTTTTACCACACATGGCCGCCGGAGCGGACGTATGATTTTTGGCTTCGAATATTTCTTTAATTTTGTGCGAATAGTTATGAAGTTGTGAATTATTTTTTTGAATATTATTGTAATTAAATTTAATTTGAAGAAGTTTTATTATTGACGGATTTGAACGTGAAGATTTTTATTTTTGATTTTGGAGTTAATATTGATTTTAATTAGAATAAATATTGGAAATTAAAAAAAATACAAATTGATATCGCTTTGAATTGATAGTTGGAAATTATAAGTTCGAACGTCGAGCAAAGCATATAAATTTTTAAGAGTTTAAAATTAAATTCACTTGGAAGTTTTTTGTAATCGAATCCTGCTATTATTTTTGATCGATTAATTTTGTTGTTCGCCTCTTCGGCAAATGGAAACCAAGATAATATTCGATCCAATTTTAACTTGACAACTTTAAAATGTTTATACTTTGTCAAGGATCGAACCTATTGTTTCAAATTTCTAATTCTATGGGGTATCTACTAATCCACACGTTGCTCTCTTAAATTTAATTTTATTATTCAAATTAAAATTACTTCCAAAATTATAATTGTATTAAAAAAAATCATCCATCCAACAAAAAATATCAAAAATCACAATTTTTAAATCTATTTCTCACAAAATAATCAAAAAAATATTCGATGCCAAAAACCACACGTTCGCCCCGGCGGTCATGTTTGGCAAAAAGCCCCCACTTTGCTAAGTTTTCCGCCAACCTTAACTTTACAAAAATTAATATAACAAAATTGCAATACAAAAATTTTACCCAAAGCATCGGTGGCGGTCAAAAGTTACTTTGTAACGCGACAATATATTGCTGTGCTTTATTGTAAAACCGGTGCGTTTTTGTGTAGGGGGTGCGGAAAAAAATCCGCGTCGCGGTCAAGGATGTTTAAATGCATCGAATTCGGTTGTTGCTTTAATTTTCAATTCTTATTAAAAAACATCTTGATGATGTTTAAATGTTTAAATGAGACACTTAAATGTGATTTTTTTTTATACTGAATCAAGGATATAAAAGAAATTAAATATTTTTGTATTGGAATTCGTAATTTTTTTTTGATTGCTTTATTTTTTTTTTTTAATTATTTAATTTTCATCAATATAATATATAATTTTACCATAATAAATAATTTCACTTGGTGTGAAGAAGAAGTAAAATAAGTTCTTATATACAATTAATCAATGAAAATTACGCACTATAAGGTCAAGGTCATTCATATTTATATTGCAGTGTTCTACTCTTAAAATTTGGTTTGGATTTTAATATTTTTTTCAATAATATTAATTAAAATCTTAACATTTTTATAAATTTTGCAAGATTATAATTTTATAAATGACAAATTTTACATAAAAGAGAAAACCTAAAAATAAATATTATGCATCACTAACCTTGGTTTGATTGACGTTAATTAGGAATTAAAACCTACCTACTAAAATTTTAAAATTAAATTTCAATTATGTTTTAGGAGGATTTCGTTAACTGCATGCAAAGTGTGAACTATAATATGCAATGGGACGAAAAAAATTGTTCTTGCGTTTGTCAACAAAGCAATAGAGCTTGTACAACTGGAACACTTTGGGTTTCCAGCGAGTGCAGGTAAATATTAATATAACTAAATTTTGAAATTTAATTTTTTAATTTTTTTTTAGATGCGTTAAAGTGTAAAATAAAAATTATTTGTTCTGCAAAATAATAAAAATACTACTATGCTCATAGGGTGGTTTGCTAATGTGGTACCATGTCTATAACATTTAATCTTGACCTATAAGAGTTAATCCCATACATGGAAATAGACTTTAGTTTTTAAAATAATAAAAAGTCTTTCGACAGTAATAGTCTAAATCTCGTTAATCCATTCACGACCGGCACTGAAGAGGTTTGTCGCCATGGATCTAGGATCCATGTGCCAGTTCATCTCCAGAACGTAGATGATCAGAAATTAAAAAGCCAACGCAGTTAACAAGATAACTGTATATTACTAAACAAATTTTATATAACAAAATATTTTAAAAAAATATGCAGTAGAAATTAATTAATAAGAGTGACTTAATTTAATTTAATAAAATAACATTTAGAATTAATAATAAATACTGATAAATACTATTAAACTTAATTAAGTAATTTCTAGATCGCAGTGCCTCATTTCGGGATGGATTGTCTGTTAATAAGAATGATAAGAAGTACAGATAATTTCAAAACTGTTTTATATACTTACTCTTAATTTAATTTCAATTCTATCAATTTCACCTCCCATAGTATCAACAATAGCTTCCCCATATTTCAGCATAAACTCTTCCACCATGTCTATATTATCAACTTTTTGAACTTCCTGGAAAGTCGAAAATATTATCTTTAGTCGAATAAAATAATACGGCAAAATTACCTGCAGTAAATTGTTTAAGTTTTGCTTATCGAGATACACTTTAGTCAGTGCTCTTCCATCAAAATCAAGTTCAGCTTTATACCTAATTAATGAGTTTCCTATATCTATTCCTTTAACATCATGAATTGCCCGAATCATGGGATCACCTTCTAATGCGGTATTTAATCTATCCAAGTGTGCTTGAGGAATTGATCTGCTAAGTAAAGCAGTTACGTTAGTGTAAATAATGAAAGAAGCAACATATCCTAAAACGCCTCCTACAAGTAGAGAGCCTATTGCATCCGGAATATGACTTTGCGTTACTGCAGAAATTGTTATACAAGATCCAGCAAGTACAACTCCAAGAACCGCACCCAAGTCCTCCATTAGAACGACATTAACGGCAGGCTCCTGACCAAGCTTTATGTATTCCCAAAGGGGCATCTTCAAATTTTCCGCATTTCTTCTAGCCGTTTTCAATGCAATAGCACAAGTCAAGCTTTCGGTAACTAAAGAAAGAGATAAAACCAGATAAGCCTACAATAAAAATAAAAACTGTACTACGAATTCTTTTAAAATTATGAATTGGGTACCCAATGGATTTCTACAATTGGCTGTGGATGCATAAAGCCCATAAATCCATGGTAAAACGACAGGCCGGAACCAACACAAAAAATTCCGACACCAGATATTAATGATGCTATATATTTCATATTCATGTAACCGTAAGGATGATTAGCATTAGCGGCCTGAAAATTTCATATTCGACACTAAATACTCATAGTTATATTTACTAACTTGAATGGATTTTTGAACCCCATAAGCCAGAATCAACTGATTTAGTGTGTCTGCAAAAGAATGAATACATTCACAAAACATGCTATGAGAACCAGTCGTAATCCATGCTCCCAGTTTTATAAAGAAGTTGAATGCATTGCTACAGAAAAAAAAATTAGAAAGTTGCACTAAAAATCAATAACTTACAATCCGACAGCAAAAATTACAACTTTTCCAGATTGGCTTCTAAGACCGTCTTCTTGTTCTTTTACATTTGAACTAATGATGGCCTTCTTAATATCTTTCCTGAGTTTCTTATAATGAAATATCTCTATTAATAAAAATGTTCAATTATTAAAATAATAAAATTAGTAGTACAATCTTACTTAAATTATATTCGTCCCTTTCCATTTCCCTTCTAGTCTTCTCTTCACGTAATTTTTCTTTCGATCCATAAATTTCTAAGGATCGAGCTTCCACTTGTGCTCTCCAATAAACTGTAATATTTTGTCCATTTTCAAATGGAGAACGTCGAACTATAGTACTTAGAGCTTCCAAATCGGAGGGTTTTAGAAGAAAATCTGACACTGCTTTTTCTTTAGTAATGAAGTTACGTTCGAATGAAGGAATCATAAAATCAATACTCGGCTTAATTCGAGATTCCACTTTTGTCGCTAAAAATTATAGTAAGATAAAAATAGCAGTTTGTTAAATTATTTGTAGGTACCTTTATCAACTGTAGAATCAGTTTGAATTTTATTGGTAATTTTAGGAATAACATTTTGATTATTTTTCAAGTTATTTAGTGGAGTTTCAATCTTTTTTGAAGAGTAATTTATTGAAAATGTGAATATATTGGAGTGTTGGCACTTAAAATTAATACGAAATTTGTTTTCATAGTAAACGTACTTGGAAAAATAAATATTGCTACTATTTTTAGGTATACTACTGGTTAAAACTATTAAAGAACGAACAAACATGTTTGGGTTTATTATTCTAGTCACAAAATTTAAAACTGCATGACAATCGCAGAGAGCTAGTAAATCTTACTAGAAAAATCCTAATTTAAAACATCACAAAATATTCGCTCTTTTTTAAGGTTAAAATACTGTCAAATTTTGTAATTATATGGCCAGCGACATCTGCTAGTTTTAGAACTAGTTATTGATTTGTAGGGCCGGACTGGCTAGTGATTGACGTCGCCGCCTCCATCAACTTAAAATCAGAGGATAGTCATTTTTGTAATGACTTTTTTGCTTCAAAATAAATAAATGACACGATTTTACTGGAGGCAGTAAAATATTCAGGTAATTTTCGTTTTTTTTTATAAAAATAATAATTTTTGACGTTTAAGAATTCATGGCAATGTAAGATTTTGACATTTTTAAGCTACTTAGTTTTCAAGGCGAAAATCGCTTGCACTTTACACGCGATTTTACAGATTTTTGACTCATTTCACTCAAATCGTTGAACTTATTTAGATCTTCTTAATTTTCCGCACAACTACAGGACAGGCTCGATATTTTAGAACGAGTTAACCGAGAGCACCCTAAGCAGTAACATTAAAGTTTTCATGTATTCGTCGTTACGAGGTAGTCACGACTTATAATATTAAAATAGAAACAATTGACCACGAAATATTACAATAATTTGTCAAAAGTTCAAGGTTCAAGGTAGAAATATATTAAAATTCACTTGTAGGTAATTATAAACTTTTTATTTTCTTTACATTTAGATGAATTTGAACTTATCGGCTGAAGATCTTAAATTATTTGAAAATGTAATGGAAAACGTGAAGAAAATCTTCATAAATGAAGGTATTGACATGGACGTTGCTAAGAAACTTAAAAATAGTTGGACGAAAAAACTTGAAAAGCTTAGTACCGAGAACTCGAGAGATATAATTCAAATAGATGGAAGTTCGGGAACGGATACATGTTCGGATAGCGAACCCAGTAGAGGCGAAGAAGAGGAAGAAGATGTTCAAGACGAACTTTTAAATTCCGATGACGATGTCGAAGAAACCGATGCCGACATGGTAACGGATAACGTAATTTTTTGTAAGTACACCAATGTGAAAAGAGTTGGAAGAAAGTGGTCTCTTAGTTTGACATCTGGAGTGATGCAGTTAAATGGTAAACATTCCGTTTTTGGAGAAGCCCAAGTGGAAACGTGGTTCTAAATAGTTTGTATATTTACATATTAATAAAATCTCCAAAGTTAGTCCAAGTATAATTCCAATATCGTGGAAACCCTTGGGGGTCCAGCGGTAAATTTCCCGGCGGAACAGCAGTTGCATTCCATTCTGCCAATCTTTCTTTGAGGAATTCCATTATTTCTGGAAATCTGCAAATCAGAATTAAGAAATTGATAATCCCACCAATTATTATAAAATACTCATTGGCTAAATTTTGATGTTCGCACGGATCTTGAGCGACGTTAAATAAACACGGCGCTACCAGAGGTTTGCAATCGGTTCTCTTGGATTTATTGGAACATGTGATTTCTGATTTTCTTCTTAACTTAATTATTTCATCGGGATTCAGACCTTTATTTATTGCCGATAGTGCTTTACCAGCAAATGATGATAATATTTTATAAATGTCGTATTCGCCATCTCTTCCTGAAGGACCATACCAAGAATCCCACTCTCCAGAATACGTGCTTCCTGAAAGAACAGGATTTAAAGATACGAAAATATGAATGCATTCTTACCTTTAACAATTTTCCAATCTCCATTTGTCAAAGCTGAATTTCCATAAATATCATCAATGTTGTGTAATATTTCTGTTCTTGGCGATTCTTCATTTTGGGAAATCGAGTTCCATATGTTCACACCATCGATGTTACCTAAATTTCTAAAAAGTTAACTAGTCTTAAATTTTCCAACATCGCCAAGCGCCTTACTCTGGATTTCCTCCAGCAACGAAGTACAAGCTGGGTAACCAATCGGTAATGTGCATTCTTTGGGTCGCAACCCTTTGAGATTGGCTTATTAACGGACTCCACAGGAAAGATGCACCTCGAACTCCACCTTCCCACAAAGTATTTTTTACTCCTCGTAACGGCCAGTTTGAAGCTGCGTTGAGATTGAATCCTTCGGCGGGACCGCCGTTATCAGTGGAAAATACAATGATTGAGTTTTCCAACATGCCACGTTGTTGTAACGCTCTTACCACTTTTCCGACAGATTCGTCTAATTTTGATAGCATTGCTGCAATAAATTACAAAATTAAAGATTTTCCCAAAAAAAAAAAACTGAAGCTGCTACCTGCATAGCGGCTTCTTGAATAATTAGGTATATGACGAAATTTTGCAACTTCTTCGTCTGGTGCCGGAAGTGGATTATAAAAATTTGAAGAATGAACTGCGAGGTGGGCCAAATATAAAAATAAAGGCTGCGTGGTGTTGTGATTCGTTATCAATCTTTCGGCTTCTTCCGTAAACACGTCCGTTGAATATTGTCCGTGTAGATCCCAAGCTACATCCATGTTCTGTCTCATATCTAATCCCCATTGATTGTTTTCGACCGCCGTGTGGTCGTTGTAATCTTGATGACCTGTCCAATAACCTGCATCAAAAGCAAGATGATAAAGTGAGAAATTCCATTGTGTAGACAGATTTACCCAGATGAGAATCAAATCCTCTGTATAGAGGTGTGTACTCCTTTTTGTAATGGCCCAAATGCCATTTACCGACTGCGTGGGTGGAGTATCCCAAACTTTTTAAATATTCAGGTAGAAGCTTTTCGGAGAGTGGTAATCCGCGAGGTTCGGCTCCAAATAGAACTGTGTGCTGCATTCCAGTGTGAATTGGATGCTTCCCTGTCATGAGAGCACTTCTTGAAGGTGTACAGATTGCGGTGACGTAGTAATTATTTAAAATTACCCCCGAGTAGGCCATTGCGTCTATGTTTGGGGTTGGTATTTGGGAAGAACCGTGAAATCCTACATCGTTCCATCCCTGTTCAATTGGAGCAAAATTGAAATCTTTGTTTTTAATCTGTAATATCCGTCGATTTTGGAAAGCTCTTGCAGAACTTAAATTAAAAAACTTGTTTTATCACTCAATAATTTGATGTTATTGAGATGTAAGTAGTCCATCGTTGATTATTGAATTATGTTATGCATGCGTGTTATTTATACATTATCTTTCGCATGATGACGATTTTACCGTAACCTGATTTAAATAAAAAAAATATTTGTTTTTTTTTTTTAATTTTGGTTTAATAAAAAATCTTCCAATTGGAACCAATTTAAATTTTCTCATATAATTTAGATAATTTAGATTTTTAAGCATAAAATTAGATCACTTTCAATTAATTAAAAAAATACTTCGAGTGGGAATTTGAATTTTTGTTGAAAAAATAAAATAAATTTTTAGGTACTCACCAAGTCGTCGGCTAAAATAAAAATGATGTTGGGTTTGGACGTTTCGAATTTTTGAAGGGAAAATACAAAATCAACAATTACAATGTTAATTAGGTAAATATAAAAGCAATTAATTTTAAACTTCATTTTATTGTCGAACTGAAGATAAATTAAATCGATCGATAAATTTAATAATCCCACCGTTAACTTAACTTCGCATAACATCAACTACTCAATTTCGAATGAATATTCCACTTATTGAAATTTGCATGTGTTATCGACAGATATTATAACCAATAGCAAGTGGGTAAGATAAAAAAATGAATATAGGTATTATTATTTGTTAATTTTATATTAATTTTTAAGTACAAATAGAAATTTTGTAAATTTGCCAATTTGAATAGCAATTCAATTTAAAAAATAAATATACTTATTACATAAGTTTTCTATTTTTGTTAGCATTCATGCTGATCTAATATGTGCATAGGTAGAATTGAAGATGATTTACACACTCATAGTTTTTAAATATGACCATGACCCACGAATAAAGTAAACACAGACAAGGTTCCGTTTTTTAAATCAGGTTTTCAAAGTGAAACTTCTTTGTTGAGAGAACAACAATTTCCAAGCGTTACAAAAATTCCGATTTGAATAGTTTTCATTAAAAAGTAAGACATCGGCATGCGGTATTCCTAAACGGTCACCCATTCAAGTACTAACCGCATCCAACATTGCTTGACTACCGTGATCGGATAAGAACAATTTACGATTACGATTAAAATATTCTTTATTTAATTATTTATTTTACAATAATTGTTGAACCGAGGAACCCTTACAAGATTGTCTCTAGGTTTTACATTTTAATTTTCTTACAAATTTAGGAGCCTATCGTATGAAATGTATCTCCAGATTGGTTTTTGTTGCCGGTCAGAGCCGTCTTAAGATATACGACGCCTCTGGGCTACTAAAATTAATGCGTCTCTCTTCAAAACAAAACACACAAATACAGAACAGAAGAAGCCAATTTATTACTATGTATTACCCTAAACGAAAACATAAAATTCATACAAAAATAAAAAATATGTATATAAATATGTTCATTATTTTCAGAATTTCTGTGAAAACGATTGGTTTCCCAAAAAAATTTTTTTGACTAAAGTTGTAGCCCGTTATATTCCCTATTCGGTTTAGGCTATTAGTTTTTTTCTAAGACTTTCCGTTTAAGAGATACGGGGTTCACAAGAAAAGTAAAAAAAAATAAAATCAGAATTTTTTTAACATTTTTTTCCTTAATTTAATTTATAACTCGAAAACCGTTTATTCTAGACGATAAGAGGATATAACCTAATTTGTAGAATTTAAGAAAGGTTTAATCCATTAAGTGTAAAAAATCAATAATATCGGAGCTATGGCCGTTTGAAATCAGAAATTCAAAATATTGCTTTAAAATGAGGTTACCTCTGAAGGGTTTGAACTTGGACAAAAATTTTATTTGAAAATTTGTCTTAGAAAAGTGTCCTCAAAGGTTCTCCACGGTCATGAAAACACCCCGTATAATCGAGAATGTCTTATTTTTTTACTTCTAAGGGCATCGACATCCATTTTCGAATGAATTAATATGAAGTACAGACATTGCTTTAAAGAGAGGTATCCCTCAAGGGTTTGCACTTGGACAAAAATTTTATTTGACAATTTGTCTTAGAAAAGTGTCCTTTATCACCACTTTAAAGGTTTTCCACAGTCATGGGGACACCCTGTATATAAAATAAAAACTAAAAATTCAAAATTATATGTAAAACTTGAATACTAACCTACAGTATTTCATTAGTTAGTTTAGTAACCTGTTAGTTAACAGGTAAGTATACCATTAAAAGTTTTCAATATAAGTTTTACTTGCATTCTAATAATTTTATTATTGTTTATCGTTATAAATGTACTTAATATTCAACAAATGTTTTACAACTAAAGAAAGCATTACAGACACGTGTTTTTGACTCCTCAGTAGTCATTAGTACTATTATACAGTTCGAAATTAGTACGATACGACAGTGTGGTCTTTAGAGCAAACGGAATGGAATGCCGTCCTTGTACTGTTTATCTGACGTATGCTTACTGATTTCACAAATTTAATACTCCATGACTATTAAATTGATAATAATTTTAACATAAGTTCGTGTATTTTAGTGATGCAATTAATTAAAAATCTGTATATGGTACTGATGACGACTAATGAGTTAGAAACGCTTGTCTTTCATTCATTTTTTAGTTATTATTAGAGAACAACACCTTGCTCACTGAGTGGGTCTCCCTGGACTGAGGCAATCGCGGATGTTCATTCAGGCCCGTAGCCAGGGGGTGGCAAAGTAGGGCAACGCCCGGCCTTTTAAAATATAAATACGGAAATCATGGCATTCAAAGAAAATTACCCAATGAGAAGCAAAATAGTCATAGATAATACAAGTTTAGAACAAGTAAGTCACTTCAAATACCTCGGAACATATACAAGATACGAAGAAAACCGAGAGATAGACGAAAAAATAGCAAAATTTAGAACAGTCTGCGGCACCATACACCGCTACACCAGAAACAAATGAAGTTCTACAAAACGATTGCCATACCAACGATGACATACGCAAGCGAGACATGGGTAACGAAGAAGAAATTGTCTAACAATATACAAAGTTCGGAAATGAAATTTTTGAGAATCACAGCTGAATATAAACTGACAGACAGAAAAAAAAATGAAGATATACGACAAGAGCTAGAAATCAACAAACTTTAAACTACAGACCAGAGAGAAGAAGAAATGCTGGGATGCCGAAAAAATTCTGGACACCGAAACAGGTCAATGTTTAAGTCAATAGTAAATAAACGAGCCGTTGAATTTTGACCGTAGAATATTCGATCGTCAAATTTGATCGGAGATTTAACCAACGTTAACTATTATGCATTGGTGAAACAGATTTTTATTACTTTTAACAAGCGTCAAACCGTTTAACGTTGATCAAATGCTTTGACGAGAGTTGGTTAAAGCGGGCATTATTGTACCGTACTGAAACTGGGTGCCGCAAATTTGTTAAAATTTTAGTAGTTTACTATACTAGTAGGTATAGGTAGGTAAATTTTATAACTTTTTTTAAACCGCGTTGACGTTCAAATTTCAGGAAATTTTCGCCTGCGGCGCGAAAAGTTGCCCAATCTTACCATCAGTTTGCCGTACCTTCACTTTTGGTCTGGCTACGAGCCCGTGTTCATTGGGGCTCCATCGAGTGAGTCTAAAAGAAACAAAATACTCATGCTGGTAGGAAATAACTGAGAAGATTGGTGAACTTTTCACGGGACACTGTTGTCTCAAAAGGTACCTCAATATCATGAAGCTGGCTGAAAATACTACTTGTAAACTCCGCGCTACATATTATGTGAATGCCTGGCTCCTGACTTATTAGTAGACTACGTCACTTAATTTTTTATTCCCAACAACAGAGGAGATAGCGTAAGCTATCAATTGCATACTCGACCTTGTTGAGGAAACGCAGTTGTTGAAGTAAAACTTGCAAAGAGAGCACAATAAGCTTGAGCTCCAGTGCAGTAGGTGTCATTTACCATCACAACTCGTTAATAATAATAATAATAAGCCAGTTGTAAAATTTTGCATGGTATTAACAAATTTATCCAATCAGAATGGTTACGTACCCAACTTAACTGTTGAACTGTATCAAAGAGTATGTAGTGTACTCTTTGACTGTATTTAACTCACGATTGTACAACTGAACTTTAGAGAGTAAAAACAAAGCTTTGTTTTAAAATCGAAAATGACAACCTAAATGATTGCCAGTTAAAAATGCTACATGTATGGTGAACTGTCAAATTTTGTTGTGTGTTTATTACTTATTTTATAGATGTCTAATCAAAGAGAGAAAATTTTAGGGTTACATCATCAGGGAATGCGCAATTGTGACATCGCGCGAAGGCTCGGCATAGTGGCACCAAATGTAAGCCGATCAATCAAACAAATTGAGAAGCGTGGCCATACCGGACGTTATCCAGGAAGCGGAAGAAAGCAAACAGTCAACATGCCGAGGGCCTATCAGACAAGAACAGGCAAGGTAGGCCCGGCCTACCCAAAATTTAATGTACATAAATAACATTTTCTTTGTGTACAATATAATTAATATTTTAATATTATGAACAATTAATATTCGTTATTTTTCATTATTTGCATTTAAAATTGCAATAATAGCTGCAAAAATTAGCGTGCTTTATATTTTTATTTGTATCTGCTCCAAAGTATTATAGTGTAGGCACTGGGCCTGGCTTGGTCCATATAGCGCAATGTAATAGTAGGACCATGACGCCAGATACAGCAATACTATAGCTTCAATGGCCAGCGCTTAGGCCCCAGCCTACCAGATACTTTCAGTTATATGATACCTCGCCATAAACAGGTGTTCTTATCGGACACATGCGAGCGGCATTTCAAAGCTGTTTAGATGATAAAAAGAATATTTATCTCAAATTAAATAAATTAATTAAATAATAAAAAAAGAAATTAAGCGGTATTTTGCACTTTGTAGTGTATTTTTATTATTGCAAAATAGTTTAAGCGGTAGGTATTGTCGCCTATCTTCACTTGCACTGTTATCAATACAAAAAGACATTCTTGATGAATTATTAAAAATGAACACATTTCACGACAATGTCATAGACAGATTTGCGAAGAGCAAAAATAAGAGAATTAATCATTGTTTATAAATACTACATAATGTACAGTTACTCAAAAAAGTATTCGGACGTTCCTGTGTTAGCAATTTAAATTGCTCTTTTTGGACATTGTTTTTATTACATAAAAATTGTTTTTACAGCAATACTTATTAGACATTTGTTGTCGCAAATTTCATTGTTTTCATTTTTGTTCCTATAAATTTTTTTATTTTGTCGCCTCGTTTTCGACTGAGTGACTTAAAGCAGACTCGGTAAAACTTTTTCATAAAATTAAAAAAGCACAATGGTTTTCTCGAGGAATTCTTATGGAATTTTGACCGATACTGCTTTAAGTCACTCTCGATCGAAAACGTGGCGACGACATGTTTGAAAACAAAAATGAAGGAAATGAAATTATCTACAAAGAGTGTTTACAAAATCGCTAAAAAGCGATTTTTATATGCTAAAAAGGGTTTTCAAAAAGTACAATTTTCAAAAAAGTACAAACAAAAATCGGCTCGCCGAATAGCTAAGGAGCACCTTAAGATTAAGCCTTATAAGCTTCAAAAAGTTCAACTGTTGACCGATGGTAACAAGTTCGTGCGACTTCAAAGATGTCGTCAGCTTCTTCGTCACGCCGCTCCTCTATCGTGGAATCGGATTGTGTTCACAGATGAGAAGCTTTTCACCGTCGAGCAAGCACACAACCGTCAAAATGACCGGATTTGGTCTGTTAATGCTCCAGGTACTTCTGCTGTCGTAGAGCACCGTCAATATCCACAGTCTGTGATGGTTTGTGCCGGAATTTGCTCAACTGGAAAAACTCCCTTGGTTTTTGTAGATCGGGGTGTGAAAATTAAGCAAGAGGTTTACCGACGCAGCATTCTCGAAGCCGTTGTCCTTCTATGGGCTCATCAACATTTCGGCAATGCGAATTGGACGTTTCAACAAAATTCTGCTCCAACGCATAGGGCAAAAGCCACTCAAAATTGATACAAAACTCATTTCCCGGATTTCATCACATCCACGGAATGACCCCCCTACTCGCCAGATCTCAATCCGATGGATTACAGCGTGTGGTCAATTTTGGAGACCAAAGCCTGTGGGACACCCCACAAAAGTTTGGAAGCGTTAAAGTAGTCGTTGTGCCGTGAGTGGGATCGGATATCTATAGAAGAGCCTCGGCGCGTAGCCTTAAATTTTCGGAAGCTTTTTTGTCATTTTTTATTTTTATTTTTCTTGTTTATTCAAATATGTCAAATGTAGATTATTGCCGTTTTTATTGTTTTTTAAATATTATTTTTCTATGTAAGTATGTATTCTTTACTTAACAGTTAAAATTCATTATTTTAATATTTTGTTTAGTTTGTTTATTTTTACAAATAATAACACTTATTTATTGAATTGTACCAATTAAATGTAGCAACTTCTGACACTTGTATATTTTGATATTTAGTTAAAGTATATTTAAACAAAATTTTTTTTTACATTTTACGTTTATTTCAACTGAAGTTTCTTCATCCCTAAAATTTTCTGTAAATATTTACCGAATAATTTTTAATAACCGTGTTAAATTTAAAATAGTCACAAAATAGTGTATAAATATACATTTTGCTGATTTTTAAAAATCTTTTTAATCTTTTTATTTTAAAATTCTGGTTAAAGGCTTTTTATAAACTGTAGGTTAAAATAATTATTGTAATAACCTTTATTATTATTTAAAGAATTCTGTTAAAGATGTCAGAAATTGGTACATTTACCTTACGCAATGATTATAATTTATTACAGTGGTTTCATTTCTTGCAGTGGTTTTATAGGCTGATGTTGAGGATTGAATGTGGTTAGTAATATTTTTGTTATTTATAAAATAACAAAACAACTCCAGTTCGTGCCGAAGTTGTTACATTTACGCAGCGAGCAAAAACCGACCACTTACGCATTTGGTACACAAATAACTATTTAAAATAAATTATTGAAATTACTTAATATGAATTCAAGAGTAAACCCAGTGACGGTGATAAAACTTTCGCATATCCTGCGGTCGAATGATCGACATGATTCCTGCCTGGGGGAGATAAATTCTAATAGCCGCTTCTGGGCCCAGAGGTAAATGTTAAAATCTAAAGCTTAACAACTTATAAAGACCGGAAGAGAAAAGGTTTAAATTTGTTACCACAATTAAGTATACATATACAGGGGGTCTCCGTGACCGTGGAAAACCTTTGAGGTGGTGATAAAGGACACTTTTCTAAGACAAATTTTCAAATAATACTTGTCTAAGTCCAAACCTTTTAAAGCAATATTTTGAATTTCTGATTTCAAACGGCCATAGCTCCGATGTTATTGATTTTTTAGACTTAATAAATTAAACATTTTTTAAATATCATTCGCTTATCTACAAATTAGGTTATATCCCCTTATTGTCTAAGATAAACGGTTTTCGATTTATAAGTTAAATTAAAAGAAAAAATGTTAAAAAATTCTGATTTTATTTTTTTTTTTACTTTTCTTGTGAACTTTAAATCTCTTAAACGAAGCGTCTTCGAAAAAAACTAACGGCCTAAACCGGATAGGGAATTTAACAGGCTACAACTTTGATCAAATAAATTTTTTTGGGGAACCAACCGTTTTCACAGAAATTCTGAAAATAATGAACAAGGTGTAGATAAAAAAAAAAGTAACAGGTTTTTTTAAACATTTTTTCCTTTAAATTAATTTATAACTTAAAAACCGTTTTTCTAGACGATAAGGGGATATAACCTAATTTATACATAAGCAAATATAAAGCTTTAAAGGGAGGTACCAATGGTTTAGACTTGAAACACAAATTTTATTCGAAAATTTGTCTTAGAAAAGTGTCTTTTATCACCACCTCAAAGGTTCTCTACGGTCACGGGGACACCCTGTATATAATATTATATTACATAATAAATTAAGATTACAATAATTGCTATAATAATAATAAATTATATTTGATGGTAAATTGAGTAAGTATCAACTAAGTATGTAGCCAAATATGAGTAAGCTAAAAATAACAAATTATTATTGTTATCAGTTATCATTATCATAATAATTGGTTATTATCTGTTTTGCTTTTATAAACAACCGATTTTACTTTATTAATTTATTAACTTTTGAAAGTTGTAGTATATTAAGAAGTATGCAAATTTTAAACAATGAAAATCAAGAAATTGTTTTATTTCTTGTTGCTTTAAAACATACTTATTTAATTTGTATTTTAAAATTTCGAATGTGTTTTTCAAAATATATTCAAATTTGCATTTAAAATACTGTACAATTATTATAAATTACAAAAAAAAATGTTGTATGGGTACATCAACTCTATACGTAATTTATATAAAAAATGCTAAGTTAATACTTTGAGTTATTGGTTTCGTTTCTTCAGCACTTGAAACCGTTTTGAAACTGTCAGGCACCAGCACAGATTAAAAAAAATTCGTTAGCTAAAATAGCATATTTGCGTATTTGAATGGTTTGAACTGTCGAAAAAACAAAACTATATTTGAATTAAATACATTTCTGATCTTTTCAAATAGCGATCAATTATTTTTATAAGGTTGTTTATGCTAAGTGTATCAACCCTCCCTCGTCTCCCCTGGCGTTTCAGCTTTAAGATTAAAAATTTCCTATTCAAGTGCTCATTTTTGTTTGCTATTCACTTTATTAAATATACTTACCATTAATCACACAAGGAGAAAAATTAACGGTAAAATAAAATAATATACAAATTCATTAAAATATTTTAATTATTAATATAGCGCATTAGAATAGCTCATTAGTAAAAAAATTAATTTATTTTGTACATTGTGCAATTTACATTAAATATAATCATAAAATAAATCGTCATCTTCATAATCTTCTGGTGTACAGAAAAAGAATTCTATTAAGTTTAAAATTGGACCACGTGAAAATGGATTCGAGTATCGACCTTTTTTATCCCTCAAGTACGGGTATTTTTTGTAATTAAACATTTCGTTGGTAGTTAAATTCATGCAAGCATGCAAAACCTGAAAAAAATTCGGCTGTTTCAACATTTCTTAAATTCGATTGCAAGTTCATAATAAAACTTTGACTAAAAAAATATAAATGGAATGTAAACTTACGGAAGTGCATGTCAAAATCCATCCCAATCCTGAAAATACAAAAGCTTCGAGTAATCCTAAAATATACATAATTCCAAATCCTTCTATGGCAATGCAATATGTGGCAAAGTAAATCGTATACGAACAGTTTATTGCTATACTCATCACAAAAAGGAAAAACCACAAGCGATTTTTTAATCCTACGCAGTTATAAATAAAGGGGCAGTGATGATCAAAATACGAAACGCAGCGATTACAAATTCTGCAGTGTTTCGCTCTTAACGGTCTCACGCATCTGCAACTATGGCACAGCCTATTCAGCATTGCGTGACGCTTCTTCCATTTGTCGAAATATGGAATTTGATTTATTGCTCTGTAATAGCAATCAGAATTTAATGCCACGTAGCCAGGATCTCTTCTGTTCGCGATGATCCAACAGATCCACATTACTATATTCCAATAAATGAAGCAATAATGTGATCCACGCAACAAATTCCATGTTATCGGAATGCACTACAATTACAATTACATAATTTATGCTTGTTTCTAGTTTTTGTAAAATTACACGAATAATGTACATGGGGTAACCCCATAGAAGCACGGAAACCATAAAAATTGCAAGAGGACACTTGGAGTTACCGGCGCGTCCGTAAAGCAAACCCCAAATATCGGATATGGGAGGAAACCAGCTCGAACGTCTTTTCTTTTCGGCTTGCAATATTTGCACCACGTCGCTGTAACGATGACTTTGTGCCAGCATTAAAGGTGTTTTATCATTTTTATCTAACGGTTCTAAATCGATGCTACTCTAAAACGCAATAAAAAAGTTATTTATTTAAAACAATAAATTCTTTTACCTTTTCACACAAAATCTTAACGCAAATGACGCTACCAGACAAGCAAGCTAAATGAAGCGGAGTCGACCCAAAATGATCTGGTTTTTGTAAATCTACACCAGAGTTCATCAACAATTTGATAACATCTGCGTGACCCTTATAAGCTGCCCAGTGCAAAGCGGTGTCTCCATTAATATCTACCAAGTGGTGTAAAGCATCCATTCCAAGCAAATAAGCGGCAGTTGCGGTTCTTCCAAACATGCAAGCAGTCATTAACGGCGTCAATCCTTTAAAATCGGCGGCGTTTACGGCAACTCTTGATTGGAGCAACACTTGTACCACAGCGGCGTGCCCTTTCCTGCACGCCCAATGAATCGGTTTTGGGCCTTGCGTTCCTAAGCATGGCAAATCTACAGGTGCTCCTCTGTCTATAAAGTATCTCATAATTTCTACGCTTCCATCTAAGGCTGCCCAATGAGCGGGAGTGTATCCCCATTCGTCGCGAGCTCTCAAAAGTTGCACGCCACATTTCTCGATCAGTTTTTCAATTTCAGGCACTTCCCTGCAATAATTAATCTTACAAAAATCAACTGTTCTTGGTTAATGCGATTTGACATTTAAAATTTTTTATTTCTGATTCAAAAATCATACAGCCATGTCGTGCATTAGAAAATTATTGCCCATTAAAAACTGCTACGTTTTAAAGTTCCTAAATTATTCAACTGGAAATATTAAAGATTTGGGTGGGAAATGGTCACAAGTGGAGCAAGCTCAGGAAACGGGATACTTCCAAAGAAAGGTTAGTTTAAAGGTCGAATGACAGATTTAATTAAGTTTGGTTTGGGTGTAGGACAGAGAAAACATCGAATATCTACAAAAAGAGCTGAAGGACGGAAAAAATATGGAAGATATTGAAAATAAGAAGAAAGAAATAGAACAAAAGAAAGGCGAAGAGAAAAAGGAATCGATTGTTGAGAAATGGCATTAAATGATATTATGTTATTTTATCCTTTTGTTATAAAACTAAATTTTTAAAATAACTTTGTTTTTATTTTAATGTCATGGTAACATAGATTGTCAAATTTAATTTAAAAACTCATTTCAAAATGTTATCAATTTCAAAATTATTGTGTCGAAATTCAAAATATCTTTTGGCTGTTCAAAATTATGGCAGTGTTAAAGATGCAGGCGGAAAGTGGGCCGAAAAGCAAGCGGCCCACGAAGGAGAATACTTTCATAAAAAAGTAAAAGTAAACACATTTTTTGGGATTGAAAGATGATAAAAAAGATTTTAATTACTTTTAGAATAAAGAATTTGTTGAATACATAAAAGAAGAATTAAAAAAAGGTAGAACAATTGAAGATATCATTGAAGATACCAGAAAAGAATTACAGGCAAGAGAAGAAAGAAGAAGAAACAGTCTTCACGAAGATGATAATTAGGAAGAACAATTTCTACATAAAATGTATTTACTGAACTAATTTATAAAATTTAAAATCAATAAACTTACCCCGATTTCACTACATCGAAAATAGTTTTCTCGTATTGTTTTGTATATTCCAATTCGTTTGAGCAAAGATGATTTGTTTCTCCTTCATAGTTATTATGAGTTTCCCCATCGGCCACCATACTACAGGAAGTTTGTGGCAAGGCCCATACGTTTTGGGCCGTGCCTGGACTAGGGTACACTTTGCTAGACGTTATGACGACTATTTTAACCCCCACACAAAATAATAAATTGATTTAATGCGGTTATTTTATAGTGTACTGCAAAAATGGAAGTTTTGTTATCGATCACACGAAGGCCCGAAGCTTGCGCAAAGAACCAAACGCTACTGCATAGTTAATTGCAGCAGTTAAATCTCGACACATATCTACGGAATTTCCTTTCATTTTGTTCTATTTACTGAATATTTTAATTTTATGTATTTAATTACAATCAGTAGGTATGCTATTCGTCAATAAATTATCACGAATCATAAATAAAAACAGCTCTACTTTTTAAAACAATAAAAGAATTATTTTTTAATTAACAATAATTGTCTGTATATATTTGTATTTTTTTTATCAGCATTTAATTAAAAATTCGATAATATTTAAATCTGATAATAGTGATTCTGACAATGACAATTTAAGCGAAACCGGTTATCCAAATTAAAATAAATAATATAAGTATGAACGTTTTCATTAAACTATTTTTTACGTTTTCAGAAGAAATGGCAAGTTTTATTCGGAACTAATGTACTTTTTGTATGTTTTACATAAAGTAGTATATTACATACCAAGCGTAAAATAATATAGTTTCCATAGTTAGAAATTTTAATGTATTATATTGTTCTATTTTAATTTTTATTAACTATTTTGCTATGTATTATGGTAACTCAAATTAAACGCAATTCTGAATTTCTAGATTTTTAGAGCAATTTATTTTTGGACCTTCCGAAACTCACACTTTATAAATTGGGCATTAGTAATACCTATTCTAAATTAGAAATCTCTTAGGGTTATGTAATTTATTGAGTCGTTTAGAAATTATAGCATGTAATTAATTATAAAATCGTGAATATCACAGTGTCGAGTGCACATCGAAGAGATCCACACCCCTTTTCTAATAGCACACTTTGCCGAGTAGGCCAGTCTAAGGGGATATTTTTAGTTAGTACAGCGTTTGTCAAAACAGCCTGAAGAGTCCGAAGCAAGAATACAGGTCAGTTTTGACAAACGTAACCATGGCAAATCTCGGATCCATCCTAAAATCTGATCTGATCTGATCGTGGTAAGGATTGACTGACAACTCTTGGTTAATTAATTAAATAAACCAATAACAGATACGTTCAAAATTATTGTTTACAAAATAATCTTCTTATAGCGTAATCCCTTTCTTAGCGCCGAATTTCAATAATTCTCTCGTCGGTGCCGAATTTAACGATAGGATTAAAACAAATTAAAATATTTTTTTCTGTGAGCGATGGGAGAAAGAAAATTATCAAAAAACACCACTCTGAAGGTTTGGGTGATAGTTTCAGATTTTTACCGACTAAACCCCAACTCCATGAAGGTGCCGGGAATCGCGAATGCATTAAGTCCGTACACACTCTTGTCTTGCTTCTGTCTTTTCAGGTTTTTGCTCTTCTTGAACTTTTCTCTGTTAGTTCATTTTGTCCTAGGGTTTGGCTTTAGTAGACACAATTCCCACCAGCTTTCTCTCTTTAACCAGTGTTCCTCGTTACGCAGCATCAGCTCCACGATGTTAGTTGAACTGGTGCCCGTCCCCAACTGCGCTTGACCGATGTGTCTCTAATCAGTTCATTTAGTTCACTGGAAGATGGTGTGTTCTACGTCGTCTATCCCCCCACAGGAATGGCAGTTGAGGATATCTGCTCGCCTGAAGCGATGCAGGTAGCTGTGTGGTTTCATACGTAAGCTCTTCGTGTTTTCTATCTACCCACGGAGCGATATCTGGATTTTAGTTGTATGTCTACCTGCTATTGTTTGGCGCCTTCACCACGTCTGTATTTGGCGCCTTGCATCTCTGCCTTAAGATGGATGATGCCATAGTATGCGCGGCGTATAGCATGATTGACTCTGCCATTGAATACAAGAGTCTTCTCTTTATCTCGCTCGGACCACTAAGGTTAGGCATAATCCTGCTAAATGCCTTCGTCGTTGTCACCGCCCTAACTGCAACTCTCGAGATGTGGGGCTTAAAGGTCAGACTCCGGTCTATGTCTACATCTAGCACAATAGTCTAGTCGCTCGTTCCAATGTTCTGCCCGCCTACTATGAATTGGACTGGTCTGATCCACCTCTTCTCCGAGATCACAACCATTTTTGTCTTCCCCCGGACAAGCTGGAGGCCCCTAAGGGACATCCAATCAAAGAAGTTAGCCACCTTTCCATCGACTAGGTCTTCCAGTTCTTCTTCCGTGTGGGTCTCTGCCACAATTGTGATGTCGTCCGCAAAGCATGTAATGCTCACTAGTGGTGGTGTAGTTAGCCTAAGGACGCCATCATACATCACATTCTACAGGAGATGGCCAAGCACTAAACCTCGTAGAACAGATCTTCTCGTCTATCGCCAGTCGTTTTCTATGGAAGTAGTTTGCCAGTATGTTTAGGAGGTATAATGGAACTTTTCTCTTCTCCATTTCCAACATTACCAGCTGCAATTTCGCGGAGTTGAAGGCATTTTTCACATCCAATGTGACCAAGAGCACAAACCATCTAGTTCTCCAAGTTCCACCCTTTGCTGTTTTGATCTGCTGAACCATGCCGTCTAACGCGTCGACCGTAGATTTTCATAGGCCTGGCGGTGTAGGTAATTTATGGATGCACTGGGAAAAGAGCTTGGATAATCATCCTGATGCGGATCTAGGTCAGGCCTGGGATGGATGATCGATCCAGCTTTTTGATGACAATCTGGTATGCTCTTCCCTAGATATCTCCGTCCACTTTGTTGATAAAATTCTGTCAGTGCTTTCTCTGAGTGTCTTTTCGGGCCTCTTTGCACTGATCGTGGAATGTCGTCCTGCGGTCCAATTCGGCCAGCACTTCCGTCAGTATGGTATGGATTGATGGATTAGTACCCAATTTATGCAAACCCATTGAGGCCGGTAAGAGTTAACTCACTGTTGATTCAATTAGAGTAACAAAAGCCAGAGTTAACCGTGAGAATTCGGGGAATAAACTATGATCTGAAGATTATCTTTTGTTATACCACCACTGACCTTTGAAGATTTAATATTTAAAATCATTTTTAATAATGTTTAATATATTGCAGGGGTTATTAATAAAAATATTACCGTCTTTTACTTTTCTACGTAAATGCGGAGATAGAAAACTCTTCTCAGGGTGGTCAGTTCCAAGGCCGTCTTAAAATATACGACGCTCCTGGGCTACTAAAATTAATGCGCTCTTCTTCGTAAGCAAGCACACAAGTACAAAATAGAAAGTCAATTTATTACTATTACACTAAACAAAAACATAAAATTTATACAAAATTAAGAGTTTTGAAAAAACAAAATAAAAAAAATCTCGAATTTTTCAACATTTTTTTACTTACTTTAATTTATAATTCGAAAGCCGTTAATTTTAGACAATAAAGGTTTAAATCTAGTTTGTAGATTATTTCACGCTCTTTAAAAAAACACTAATCCACTTTTACCCAAAAATCAATATTTTCTGAGCTACGGCCACGTGAAGGTGGAAATTTAAAAAAAGTGCTTTAAGAAGCCCAACTCTCGAAGAGGCCCCATTTAGCCCTGTGGTTAGGGTGGTTCTGGTCAGTTCAAAGCCTTATATAAAAAAAATATTAATACTAGAATTTGATTTTAATTACTTGCAATCGAAATTATTTTAAACTTTAAAATTTTTATACTTTCTCGACGATGATCGAACTTGCGATTTCAATTTATCAATTCAAAAGTAATATCAGTAATTTTATTTTCCACTAATTAATTCAAATTTAAATCAACTCCAATATTAAAATTGCATAAAAAAAATCATTCATCAAAAAAAAAATGTTTTGATTTAGATTCTTTAATAATCAAAAAATTCAAATCTCAAAATCAAAAAATCTTAACTGCGGGCTGCGGCCACTTTCGATCAAAAATATTCGAATTACAATATTAAAATATTAACTATTTGAAAAAACTATTATTCAAAAATTTACCAACCGCTCCGGCGGCCATTTTTTACAAAAAAGCCCCTACTCTTCTAAAACTTACACCGCTTTTATTTCAAATTCAAAATTATTACAATAAATTTACAATTAATAATAGGCGGTCAAATCGCTTTGCATTACGACAATATAATAATTTACTATTCACTTGTTATCAGTAGTTATCACTTAAAACTGGTTTCTGTGCAGAACTTCTTGACAATTTAGAGAAAAAATACAAAATTTGTCAAGCTTCACGCGAAGAAATGAATCAAGAAATTCTTAAATATGACTTCCTGGGCCTACCGAAACAGAAAGTTTAGTGACGCCACTGGGTAAACATTACAGAAGCGATGGAGCAATCTTGGAGTTGCTTCAGCTTCCTTACGTTCCTTATGGCAAAGAGTATGTAGTGTATAGAGGAACAGCCATGTATTAAAAATTGAAACGTAGAGACAATCCCGTCTACCAGAGGGCGTAGCAAAGCCATCTATCGGCCGGGAACATTTTTATATTAAATACCTAAATATAAAGTTAGCTACTATATCGATAATTGCAGGTATACCTTTTTGGCGACTGTTCGTACCTGAAGTGGATAAGTAAGAAAAAAGGTTTTTTAACACGGTTTTATCATGGGGTCTCCATAGAAATTTTTAAATAGGGCAGTAAACATTACAATCAGTGTAACCACCATACGGTAGTTATTGTATATATAATAATACGATAATTTGTATCCTCTATAGCAGTGTTTTTCAACCTTATCGAATAGAGAATAATAGAGCCTTCTTAATCCCCTTATATAATTAATAATTATTTTAACACTAGTAAGAAAAAGATTTTTAACACTAGTGTTATTAGTTTATAATTTTTTGGACTCGCTATCGCTCGTTTCGCGAAATTCTCTACTAACAAAATAAAATCTCACTTTTAACACCTATATCGTAAATAGTTATTATAATTTATGTAAATTTATAATTTAATTTTATTAAAAAAAATTTCGACCCCACGAGCAAAACATCGCGACCCTTTGGGGATCGTGACCCACAGGTTAAAAAACACTGCTTTATAGTATATACCAGGCCTGGTCTATACGATAGTATTATGTTATCGTACGATAATTTTTTAAAATGATACGATCAATTTCCGATAAATCCGATAATTTAAAAATATACTATAAATTATTTAATAATATTAAATATCAAAGATTAAATATTTCATTTTTTAATTTGTTTTTTAAATTTTTGTTTTGAATTTTTTGAAGACTGCACTGATTACTGTTTAAAGCAGGGCCGTATTTAGACTAAATTTTCGGGGAGGGTTTTAAAAATATAGCAAAATAAATAGCTAATTTATAAAATAACAAAAGAAGTTTTTCTAAATTTAAATTTTGTTATATTAATTTTTGAAATGTAATGTTTGGAGAAAAGTGACTAGAGGGAGGTTTTTTTACCAAGATGGCGGAAACGGCAGAAGCCTATATTTTGCTCCGCTGATTTTTTGAGTATAATTTTGTGCAAGTATTTTTGCAATTAAGATTTTATTTTATTTTTGAGTATTCTTATTAGAAAATTTTGTTTGAAAGTATTTTGTCGAAAGTTACCGCAAAAAAAAATTAAAATTTTGTGAAAAAATTGTTTTTATTTAATTGAAATAATTATGTTTTTGCGCGATTTTTCTTTATTTGAGTTCGATATTCAGAGAAAATTTCGATTTTTATGAACTCTATTTAATGGTTGAAAATAATTTGTCAAAGGAGCGACAAATTTTGATTACAGGTTGACTTCTGGGGAGGGGGGGCGTTTTTGTTTATATAATTTTAAAAGTTTTGTTTACTACGATATTTTTAATAAGTTTAAACTTATTCATATTTTAATTTTAAACTCTCACGTAAAAAACCGTTTTTAATTAAAATTTTTTAATTTTAATATTTGAATAAAAATCACAAACTAAATTCTTATTTTACCGATGGCGATAGTAAAATAATGTTGACAAAACGAAGAACTAAATTAGATTGAAAGAAAATTTCACAAATCTTAAGCAAATATACACTTATGTACAAAATATAAAACAATTTATGGGTTTACAATGCCCATTCTAATTTATTGCGGAAGTGTTATTTTAAGCTATTTTGCTGCCCATGATGATCATAAAATTGATGTTCCCTTTAAACTTTTTGGTTCAAACAATTTATTGCAATTTAAAATTTTTACCATAATAGTAAGAATTAAGATAAAATACCTATTTTATTCATTTCAATATAATTATTTTTCAAAAAATCGAAAATTAATTAATAGGAGTAATAACTAACAATTAACTAAGTGGTCGCAGACTTTTATACAGGACTGTAAATATTTAGGGCATTTTTATATTTTTCATCTTCGGTTTTTATATTTTTGCAATTTAGTAGTAGGTGTATTTAATCCAGTGTCGCCAATCGCCGGATTATAATACGAATTTCCAATTTTTTAATTTGGGATTTAATTTATTAGAAATATCTCTTTAGTTTTAATTTTTATTTAAACACTTCAAGTTTAATGTTTTTGTTTTTTCTGATTTTTTTACGATTGCAGTCGAACTTTCGAATAATTTATCGAATTATTTATCGATAAATAATTTCGGGGGAGGTTGTAACCCCTAAAACCACCCCCTTAAATACGGCCCTGGTTTAAAGTGTTTAAATAAAATTTGTAATGTAAATCTAGTTTACAAATATATGAAAGATTTATATCTGTTACTCCATGTGCAATAAATATAAAACATTCAGTTTTAGAAGAATTGCGAAAAAACAAATCGAACTTTTTTAAAACAATAATTGCAATAAATTAATATGTAATATTAATGTAATATGACAAGCAAAAAGCAGAACCCAAAAAAAGAATTTTAAAGCATGAATAATATTTTATGTATACTTCTAAAATAATGATAAATGTTTAATAATAATATTTTAATTTGATTTGATTTAAAAAATAAAATTCAACATGAAATTAAATACATAAAAATTAAAAATTGTGCCGAGAGATCCGAGTTGAAGCGTTGATTTGTTGAAGTTTAAAATTATTTTAGTTTTAACTTTGGTTTCAAATTTTAATAATCTTTAAAATTCGAAGTAAATAATAAAATTGTCTGTTTTTACGATACTTTGAAATTCTCTTCTTACTTTTATAACCATCTACCTGAAGGGATTACCAAAATCGTAACAGACAAAGACAGCTTATCATGCTGTCTCATTTAATGCTTACTCATTATATAATGCTCGTTTTTGCCGCTGAGGTCGTTACGAATCGACTACAATTTTATTGTAGGGTACGAAAAATGCTAGTGACAGGTATACCCATAAGAGCTACTTATATGTTCTGTGATAAGAGCTGTTCCTCTATACACTACATACTCTTTGCCATAAGCAAAGAGTATGTAGTGCTTATGGCCAATTTAAATTTTGAAAATAGATAAGTTCGAATTTCGAATAAGTCTTGCAGCGCTATCTTTGAGTACACTATTTAAGTTAATATATGTTATTATTTTTTGATGGTTATTATTTAGGTTATATATTTATTGAAGTAGCTAATTTAGTGATATGTGCTGAATTTATCACAAAAATATGACTTTGTTATTGTGCGGGACAAGCAATATTTTAAGAAGAATAACATCACTTGTATCGACAGTTCGACACGGCTACATAGTTTTGTAAGTTTAATTTAATTTTTAGGTTATGCAGTTAAAATTTATATTTTTTTTAGAGTTCCCGAAATAGGAGAAGATGTACCAGCGGAAAATCCACTTTTGAAACAAGATGGTTTATTTGAATTTGAACGCTTTTCAAGCGACCAATGCATGGCAGTAATAGGCAAACAAACTTTGGATTTTGAAGCTGGAATACGAAGCATAGAAAGTCAAATTATCGAAAAAAAACCTCCAGATGTGGTTAAAGATTTTTTTGAACCATTGGAAGTTCTAAGTTTTCCTTTGGATAAAACTTGGGGTTTGGCCAAATGTTTGTATTTAGGTAATAATGCTCTAATGCCTGTGACATATTATTCTGCCTTACACAACCGGGCTCAAAGAGCACGAGCTGCCAAGTACAATAGCAAACCAATTTTTGATCTCGTTCGAAACAGTCTAGAACAACCAAATTTATCTGAAGAAAATACCAGAATGTTGAAAAAATTTGAATTGGAAGGTAAATTGAATGGTATACAACTGAATAAATCACATAAAACTGAATTGGGCGTTTGTTTAACTAAGTTATCTAAAGAAAAGAATCAGTACAGGAAAAAAGTCGAAAAAGCTACCAGCGAATATGAATTGGTAATTCCTATAGCCAATATTATCGAACCTTTTCCCAAAGAATTACGAAAATCAATTTTTACATACGAAAATGGTTCTTGGATGTTTAGATTACAATCACATTTATATATGCCATTTATGGAGCACTGTGCTGTACGTGAATTAAGATACGATGTTTGGCGAGCTATGGTGAGTCGTTGTTGTCCTAGCAAGAGTAAAACTGAATCCACAAGCATTAATCTAGAAGAAATTCGTTGTTTAAGGAAATATCAAGCTAATTTACTGGGATATAAGACTTTTGTTGATATGTCGATGGAAACTAAAATGGCAGGTAGTGTGAAAAACGTGAAGACTACCTTTCAATCATTAGCTAGGGAATGCAAGCGTTCTGCAGAATTGGAAATTCGAAGTCTGAGTAAATTTGCAAAAAAGAAAGGTTGTAGAGATCAGTTGGAGTTATGGGATGTACCTTATTGGAGGAAGAGGGCGCGGGAAGAAAGGCTTACATATAGTGAGGACAATTTTAGGAATTATTTTCCGTTGCCAAAAGTTTTGAAAGGTATGTTTCGTTTATGCGAAAGATTATTCAAGGCGAACATTCAAGCTAGGGATGGCGTTTCAATGTGGGACGACAACATGAAATTTTTTGATGTATTCGAAGAAAATAGTGTAGAACCGATAGCCAGTTTTTATTTAGATCCATATAGGAGAAGTCGAAATAAATATGCCGACCATAGTAATACTGCGTGGATGGTTGGAATGCAAAATCGTAGTGAAATTGTCGGTACGAAACCTTTAGCTTCTCTTATTTTTAATTTCCCAATGCCCACGGAAGAAAAGCCAAGTTTACTTTCTTTTGAAGAAGTGACTTTATTGTTTAATAAATTCGGACGTTGTTTACAGCATTTACTAACCAAAGCAAACTACTCTGAAGTGTCGGGAGTGTCGAATATAGAATGGGATGCAGTAGAAGTGTGCGGTCACGTTTTTTCACATTTTTTGTACAATCACGAGGTAATGAATTCGATCAGTGGTCACTATGAAAATAGTGAAAAATTACCCTCCAACATGTTTAAAATTTTACTGGAAGTTAAGGAACATATGCAAGGATATGATTTATCTAAAGAATTATATTTGTCAATGTTAGATCTCGAATTACACTCGACTGATGTGTTTTGGCTGGATTTAGTTAAAGAGTTATGGCCTCAGTATAGATGTTTACCTTTATATAAAGTAGATTCTCATCCGTGTTCCTTTGTACAAATATTTGCCGACGAATGGGCTGCATCTTATTATTCTCACTTGTGGGCTCGCATGGTAGCTGCTGATGTTTATGCTGCATTTGAAGAAGCAGAAGGAAATCATCGAAAGATTGCTGCGGTAGCAATGCGATTTAAAGACACTTATTTAGCTTTAGGTGGAAGCTGTCACCCGAGAGAAGTTTTTAGAAAATTTAGAGGGAGAGATCCATCGCCAATGGCATTCTTAAATTTTATTAATTTTACTGTAAGTGAAACATATGTTGGAAGTGCAATGTAATATTATGTTGAATTTGAGAGTTTAATTATTGTTACCTATTATTTTTAAATTAAGTAAAAATTGTTGTTTTCTTAAAATTGGCAACTTATTTATTATTTATAATAATTGTAATGTTATTTTTGATTCTACATTTTATTTTTAAAAATATTGGAATAAATATTGTGATAAATGAAAAGATGTCTGGTACAGCTGTAAAAATATCTACCTCATTGAATGTAAGAATAATAGGACAAGCTGGAAAAATTGATGCTGCGATACACAAAATAGAAACGATATTAAAGAAATTGCTAAAGAAAGATCCAAAAATTTTGTCTAGTGGGATTTCGATGCAAAAGTTATAGAGTTGCTTGGGGTACATACATAAAGAATGGTTGAAAGACTTGGTAGGATGGAGCTGCTCTATTAATTCAGCACCAAGAAGACTCCAATAATATAATCGGAATTAAATTGACAATTTCTTGGTAATTAAAAGAAATACTTACATATTAGTATTTTCGCCATTCTGATTTTTTTGCAGAACCCTATTTGGGAACGGCTGTAATAAACGATACCAAATTAGTCATACGATTGAAGGATTATATAGAATAACTTATTTAAGGCAATAGACAAAAACTTTCTCAGGTTAGCAATGAGACGAAGTCAGAAACTTTTGTAAGGAGAATGAAGACATAGATTAGTATACAATATAGTAACACTGAAGAAAGGTAAAGCTGTTAGTTCAGAAAATATGTCACCGTCAGTTGGCCACTTTCAGTTCACATATATTGCGATGTCCTCCCGGTATTAAAATTTTTTTTATCATAATTTAATTTTAAATCATGGGCTGAAGGTGACATGCAATTATTTAGAGGACAGACCACTTCTTCTTCAGAAGAATTCTCTTAGCAGTTACCTCGGTAATTTGCCATTGCTTTCCTAGGGAAGACGGTCAGAATAAAGTTTTTACTTCGCTCGGGATCGAACCAAGGATCTCGGCTTAGCAGTTGACGCACGTAAACATCAGGCTGTGACCGTCTTCTTATTATTATCAAATATGGTCATGTAAATTGCTTTGCATTAAATGTTATCTTATAAAGGCATAAAACTTCAATCGGATTTGCGCTTAGGTGCTCGTCTTATTAATTGAATCAGTCGTAGTTCAACAAAATTTTAAAATCTCCAATATTTTATCTTCGAATTAAATAAAACAACTTTTCATTTTTTAACCAAAATTACTTTTTATATCAAAATTATGAAACAAATACGAGAACGGAACGAACACTTGTTCGTTCTCTTTAACGCCTATCGGCATAAATCCCCACTTCAACCTCGTAAACAAAATAAATATTTTACAAATTTTTATATACAGAACGTAACAAAATGTAAATTCAAAACAAAATAAACTTTAAAATAATCTACAGGAAATACTAAGCAGAAATTACAAATAAAATAATAATATAATTATTAAAAAAGAAACAATTTAAAATTATACAACCATTTTTGAAGGAAAACTTTTCGATAACTTCTTCGGGTGAACTTGAGTATCTCATGCACAGATATTAGAGCAAGTCCGTTTAAACGTTTGTTCGACATTGAATTTATTTCTTATTCATGATTTTAATGGTGGAAGGGTCGAAAAAGTTCTCTCTGGAGTAGCTGTAGAACAGGGCCGGGTTGCAATAAACTTTTAATAATTGGAAAAAAGCTTTCATCAGTTGCTATAAAGGTATCAATTGCAGTTTTTGGCAAATCTTTGCAATCCTCCCATTTGGTCTTCCACAAATCTAGCCCTGTGGAAAAGCAATTAAAACTTTTTTCGTATAATATACATGAATCCTTGAAAGCTTCCTTCTTGATTTCGAGACATTTTTCTGGAAAAAAAAACTGCAAATTCAAAACAGCTTTATGATGTTCAGAGAAGTGATCTTGCAGTTCTACCAGAAAGTGGTCGACAAAAAGTATGAAAATGTTCCTTAAATAATATTGTTAGGCATTTTCTGCCAACGCATTGTTATCTTTCCATTCATTTTTGTCACCAGTTTTTCTGAATTTTTGTATATGGCACTGAAGATTTTATCGCAGTTCTCATGCCAAAATTGGATTGACTTTCTAATAAGCTCTACATGGACCAGGCATGTCGCTAGATCTATACTCCCTTTCTGTAGAGTTTTGGTTAAATTTACCGAATAGCTAAACATTTTGCTTAACGCTAGTTGCAACGCCTGAATCTCTGGTACTTGTCTCTTGCAGAGTCTTAAGAACATCAATAATATATACAGTGTGTTCAGAATCTTCCCAAAATTCACCTTCCAGAAAATCATCTAATTTATTGTTAATGTTTGTAAATTATCTCTAAGTACCTACGAGGTTAAAACAAACATTAATGTCATTTTTATTTTAAACTAGGTTTAAAGTTACTTCAAAGTCTTGGCTGTCTTGTATAATTCTTTCGTAAGTACGGCGTCTGTTCAGAACATCGAATAAATTATTTATTCTTCTAATAAACTTAATTGTAGAATCGATGTCTTTAAATTTGTCACAATGTTTCTGATAGTATACCAAACCATCGGCAACAGAATTGCTAAAAATCTGAAACAAAGAAAACAGTTATTGCAAATAATTAACTACTTTTTAGTTTGCATTCCATTACCAGCATTTTTTAATTCGAAGATAAATTATCCATCTGATCAATTTTTTTCTGTACTTCCATTTCATCTTCTCGTTCTACAATTTCTTCTTTAATTGATTGAGTATGATTTATTCTTCGTTCACGTTTACGACAGTTAATTGAATTCTTCTTCAAAAGACTATTTCTTAAGATGCTGGTCTTTGTAGCACGTGCTTTTAAATAACGTATTGCATATCTAGCGTTTTGGCACTTCAAACATCGGATAGTATTTTTGCATAAATTATTTTCAGTGCTCATCAAATATTTACAATTTTTGTGTCTAACGCTTTGAGAAAATTCATCTTTACGATATAGTGTCAATGGACTACTACTAAGATCAATATTCAAGCTTTTTACTTTTAATCCATAGCAGATAGAAAGCTTATCAAAATATATTAATTTTTTTTCAAAATCGGCAACATCGTTAATCTTATTATGCGATGTTTCAGTTAAACTTTCATGTAAATGTTGAAAAATAAAAAAATTTAAAAATGATGGCGTAAATACGATTTTCTTTTTAAATACAATATCATCTACACTTTCAACGGTTTCAAAAATAGCAATAATATTTTTATGAAATTTGATGGTCCAAGACTCAGATGGTAGAGTAATGTTATTCTTCCATAACTTACTGTGCAATTGTAGCAACCAAGATTTATTGTCTTCGGTATTAATATCTTCATCAACTAAAAGATAAAATTGATAAATCAACAAATAAACATTCAATAAATTTTTACTTATTGCAGAAATATTGTGATTATCTTCTTGAGAAGTTGATGGTACAACTGGTACATCTGTAACCACGTCTGTGACTGAAGGTTTATCGAGAACTAAAAGAACAAAATTTTAACTCAACAAATTTTTTTTAAAAAGTTTAGGTCACTATACCTTTATTTGTGTCAGATGCATTATGAACTTTTTTGCGTTTTGCGGGTGGAACATATTCATGTCGTACAACAATTTTTCTTTTTTTTACTGGTTTTTTAGACAAATAACTAGGACAATTAGGCCAAATTGACGGTTTGGCATCTTCACTTAAACGTGGAATTTTGAGAGGGTACTATAACAAGTTAACAAATATGATTTTTAGTAATCCACAACAGATTTTATAATATGTGACCTGGTCTACAAAAAGGGGGCTTACATGCGAAAAACAGTTTTCGAGAAAACAGCGGTTAAAGACAAATAACTTCTTTCGTTAGTTAATCGCGTAAGTTGCTAATTTCAGATTTCTAAACAAGGAATACTGAAGAAATGAGTTTATAAATGTTATCACGTTTATGCAATCGTTTCTGAAGTTCAGTGCCGGTAACAAACAATATTTTCGTAAAAACGATCTAGACAACGTCTAGGACAATGACAGGTTCGCAATGATGATGATGATGATGAACTACATTTCTCTCAGGCAGAAGATGATATGGAACAAAGTTTCATTAGATTGGACTTGTCTGTTGTCCTTAGTTTCGAATACCAGTAAAGCAGATCATGGTTTTTTATCTCATAATTCGATGAATTTTTCTTATTCCCGATTTTAAAATAAGTTCTGTTTTTTTCGTGTTTACTCTTCTTTCTCTTCATTTTTAGTGAACTTTTAAACAAGTTAAGACTTTTTGATTATCACCATGTGAAGGATCATCTAAAACTCATCTGAATCGGCAAAAAAGTGGAAAATGAGTTTTTGACACCTAAGCCCCCTTTTTGTAGACACATACTATTATGAACTTTATAAAATTTCATCGAGTTATATTGAAATTTAGCTAAAAATTATTGGTATAACGAACCGAATAAGTTTCTGTGACTACTTCACGTATGACATCCTCTTTAAAAAAATGTTTTTCGCACAAAACGTCATTAATTTCTAATTTTTTATCCGCACGTGGAATCACAGCACTCCATTCTTTTAATTTGTTTTTGGGCACTTTAAACAGGGAAGCTTTGTCTTTATTATTAGAATACCCGCTTGTGCAATTAGGTGCAAAACAGTATCTTCGAGCCATTGCCAAAAATTAACACAAGTCCTAGGTTAATTAATAAACTTTTATCTATGTTGCAATTTCGCGCAGCCGTTTGTCTATCTCTGTCGCTACCTCTCCCTTGCACACTGTGGAGCATGCTCACTGAGGAAGGTCAAGACACTTCATAATTATAAGATTCAAAGAAAATCATTTTTTAAAAGTATTTTGAAATTGAATACAAGTGAGATTTACGTAATTACCTCTTTGCTTCCTAATGGCTCCAAAAAATTTTTCCAATGCATCTTAATTTAATCTTCCTGTTCATAAAAATTTAAATCCATTTGAATTTAGAAAAGACCATAAAGGCCATAGGACGATAAGAATACCGAATCGGCCCCAGAAAGGTATCGGGCTCATAATTTTAGGAAATGTTGGTACTCATAAGATACTTCGATGCAGCAAGTTTCAGATTTTTATCTATTACAGTTTCTGAATAAATCGAAAAATACTGAAAATCAGTAAAAATTGTTATTCTCAGCACTTTGTGAATTGATTGATCTATATACAGGATATGTTTTAGGGCATGGTGGTAGCTTCTAAGAAAAAGAATATAAGCAATATCTGTTCATAAGAACCTTTAAAAAAACGAGGTTATTTTCTTAATTTTAATTTTTAACCATGTTACGATAACGATAAAAATATGAAACTATTTTTTTTGAATTCCTCATTCAATTTTAGATGAAATTATGATCTTGAAAAAATTTTTAAAACGTTACGCCATATTGAAAAAAATTAAAAACCGATTTTTTGCTCAAAAATCGATTTCTTTTTATGATTTAACGCTTGAAATGATAAAATACAGAACGTTTGCAATTACTGTACTAGTGAAAACAACAAAATAAATTAAGAACACTCATATAAAAATAATAATAATAAATATAAGAAAATGAAACTTGACGACGAGGATCAGAATACATCGTTGGAGAATGAATTACCTTCAGATACAAGTGAATTGTTGGAAAAAAGTGAATTGAACTTATCATCGATGACTTTGTCTCAATCAAGTACTGATGATCCATCATTTAAATTACATTACATTTAAATTACGATTGGATGGACTGGAATATCAAGATATAGCTGCAAATGTGCTAATGGACTGAGGACAATTAGTTGTTGTTCACACGTAGCTGCAATAATTTTTTATCTGGCGCATGGACTATATTTGAAATCCCCAAACCAGCAGCAATACTTAATACTTTATTCAATAAAGACAATATCACCACTGTGATTGATGAAGATAGCGACGAGGACTAGTCACAAAATCACAAAAAAATTTTTATTATTAGCAGCTAAATATAATTAATACATTTTTTAATAGCTTATAATTAATTATTAATATTAAAGTTATTGAATAAAGAACAATTATTTTATATGAGTGTTCTTAATTTATTCTGTTGTTTTCACTAGTACAGTAATCGCAAACGTTCTGTATTTCATCATTTCAAGCGTTAAATCATAAAAAGAAATCGATTTTTGAGCAAAAAATCGGTTTTTAATTTTTTTCAATATGGCGTAACGTTTTAAAAATTTTTTCAAGATCATAATTTCATCGAAAATTGAATGAGGAATTCAAAAAAAATAGTTTCATATTTATATCGTTATCGTAACGTGGTTAAAAATTAAAATTAAGAAAATAACCACGTTTTTTTAAAGGTTCTTATGAACAGATATTGCTTATATTTTTTTTCTTAGAAGCTACCACCATGCCCCAAAACATATCCTATATTTAGATCAATCGATTCACAAGGTGCTGAGAATAACAATTTTTACTGATTTTCAGTATTTTTCGATTTATTCAGAAACGGTAATAGATAAAAATCTAAAACTTGCTGCATCGAAGTATCTTATGAGTACCAACATTTCCTAAAATTATGAGCCCGATACTTTTCTGGGGCCGATTCGGTATTCTTATCGTCCTATGGCCTTTAAAAGCGCGTTAATATTAATTGCCAGCGTCTGATAGATGCCATCCTCCCGAGAAAAATTCAAAATTTTTATTTTGATAGCTTGAAAAATTGAAGAATTGATACCCGGAGAAAACCAAAACTGTTCCGTTGCCCTTAAAAGTGATCGTTTCAAAGGTAAAATGAATAACCGAGACAAATTTCTATACCCAACTGAACTTATAAAATAGTCAAACATACTTGGTAAAATTCCATTGTATACCGTCGCCCTAAATAAATATGTCTGCATTTTTACAAACTTTGCAGTATTTGAGAGAAACATTTGGTCGCACCATCGAGTAAAATCTTCGACTCTTATACTTACGGTAGAAACTGATCTGGCTATTGCTTTGTTTTCCATTTTTGAATTAGTGCATTGAACTATTTTTAATTTGTTCCTAAATGTTTCTGTCCTCGGTGTGTGCGCAATCATCTTAGAAGGGGTTTGTGTTCCATCTAAGTGCAATGGTGATCTCGATCTCTCTTTTCCTACAATATCACGTAACAATTTGTGGTAAAAAACTGTAAGATGGTCAATAATCTACTCGTTTGATAAATATAGATACAAAATTACAAAAATTCTAAATTAAAATAAAATTAAAATTTGTGTTACCTGGTACGAGAAATTCCTCTTGAATTGTATCTGAAAATCTTGTCGATGTTGAAGAGATCCCAAGAGATGAAATTCCTGTCGAAGTTGATGGGATCGCTAGTTCCTCTCTTATTTCTGTTGATGGTGTCGAAAGTATATTAAGCGTTGGAACTGCATGATCATGGAGATTCCTACGTACGGAGGTTTTGTACAAATTACCTTCGAAATGTACAGCACACACTCTGTGGTATGAATTGTGCAGATCCATTTTCTTTAATAATAAATTGTTATTACAAAATTCCACCCATTGCTTATATCTCTCGCTGTTTTTTGGAAATTTATGAAGAACGATGCCCATTCCAGACCGGTTTTTACAAAAACGTACTGCACACGCCTTATTACTCATAGTTTCTTTTATTATTATTTCATTTATTATTACTTAATAAAAAAACACAATAACAATTTTCTTATCACTGCTTAAATGGAAAAATTGCATTTATTATTATTGAATTCGAAAGAACACCAAATGCGCCAAATGCAAAGCATATAATGCAAGTGCTATATTGCCAGTTCGAAAATAAGCAAGTCAATATTAGATAATCCGTCAGAATTTCATTACATTTTTAAACATCAAAGGAAAATTAGAAATAAACCTTGTAATGCATTCTCTTAGGTTAAAGTGCTTGCATTTACAATTCTGTTAAAGAAATTTTATTATTGAATTTATAAAATTTATATTAAATCATTAAAATTTGCATTCAAATCATTAAATTTAGTGAAATTTTATTTGACTTGGCAACACGGTTATAATAAGCTGTGAAATAAGTGCGGCATCTATTAACTCGTATAGATATTATCCTAGACTTTGACATGAGTATAAAAATATGAAACCATAAAAAGATGTAACTGTGTGTAATTTATTATAAATAAATACTTATTTATACTATGATCCGACTATAAATCAAAAATCGTGCAAAAATTTTTTTGGAGTAAAACTTCTTTAGGGGCAAATACGACAATGCAACGGAAATGCGTTACGGCAATATAGACTAGAAGCCTAGGAGCAGCATTACAGGTGGCGCCGCGGTGTCAAAAAGTAAAATAAATTGTTGTATATTATTGTGAGTGTTTGTATACAGATATACAAGATTTATATTTATTTATGCTTTTGAAAACAACGAACAAGATATTTTTGTATTGGTGAGTTTAAATATATATACAGGGTGTCCAATATCAACGCCAAATATAGGGAATTAACATTGATTTCAATTGTTTTGTAGATTCCTGCTCGCTAATTCAACCTCCGAAATTTTTTTTTGTATCTATGGAACGAGAAAATTATTGAGGATCCTAGCTCTTCAGCGTGCATAATAATTACAATGAAAGTAGCTTCTATTGTGAATTTGTGACTGTCTGTCAAGTTTGTTTATAATTTAAGGTTATATTCAGATTTCATTTAAGTTCATACTTTGGTTGGCTAGATTTTCTATTGAATATAAAGGCTCTATAATGATTATAATATTGACAGCCATTTGAATATTTTGTTTTAATATTGAAGTTTTGCTTCAATTGCATGTGACGGTTACACGCATTTTCAATTTTTTGTTCACTGTGTTGACTACTTCTAAAACTGAGTGCAGCATATTACCCAGGACTCGATCTAAGAAGGGACAAGCCGGGCAATGCATAGTGCGGCAAAAATTAGAAGCGACAAAATTAAGGGCGCCAGGCGATTGCACGAAGTCTTCAATTTTCTCTCTAGAAGAGAAAGATCTTATAAAAAGTACCATGCTTAGTACCCCGACAAAAAAGTATTTTTTAAGGTTTTTCTTTAAAACAACGCTACTAAATCCTTAGACGGGCCAACATATTTTAACGTGCTGTCTTGTCCTATAATTTTTTGAATGCTGTTTCTTAAGAAAATTAAAAGACAGCCCTTAAGCAAGCCAAGCTTTTTAACTTTTGAAACCATTTTGATGAAAAATGTTTATTGATCCGTAAGTTAAGGGGTCCTACGTAAGCAAGATTAGCCCGCGACAGAGAAAATGGCACAAAGGAAAAGAAGCCTACAAACATAACTTTCATGAACTTTTGCATTATTTTTGTGTCTTTCATTTTTTCTCTAAAATAATTAGAGAAGCAGGAATTTGCATAAATAAGTTTTTACAAGTTAAATTCTTATGTTCGGCATGTTTAGAATAGCAAGCTCATGACTTGCTATATATTATTTTTGTTCGGAGCGGCTAAATTGCTAGATCCGACCCTGCATATTATCTATGCTATAAGTCATAAGTAAACTGAGATGTTATATATTGTAGTGCTTGCACTCTCTTTTAAAACTCTAATACTGTTATTCTCTTATGGGTCGATGCGTTCTTCGAAAGTAAATGGTTACATGTAAGACAATAAAACAATTGACGATATAAAAATGGTATTTATTTTGCAACCTTGGTAAAATAACCTTGGTAAAAGCAAACATGACTCACGCAACTTGTAAGCCAGCACAGATTTGACGAACTAATAAACTTTCCCTTCCACGGAATCTCTTTTTCACTTATCTTCAAATAATTGTAGGTACCTACAATTCCTCTAGATTGAAATAATTGTATTCGAATTTTGTACTTTCTAGTCCACACTAATTATTGTTGGGCCTTATCTCTGAACAATAAAAACTCTTTTACAAAACTCTTGACACGCTTTTATTCAAATAATTCGACTTGACTGTCTTTTACCACGATCTAAGAATGACTGTCGATGCTAGCCGTTATTATTTTTTATATTCCCAACGTTCCTGGTGAATCATTTCTTTTTCATTAGTCTTCCCATGATTTTTTTATTTTTATTTTAATCTAGATTTTTATTTGTATTAAATTCGTAAATCAATGTCACTGCGTGTTAGCTGTGTTATCCTGCCTCCATGTCCTGCATAATAATATCAACAATTAAAAATATAAATAAAATTTTATTTAAATACAATTAGTAACTAAGACGGAAAAGCCACTTAAACTTAACAATATAACTTAAATCAACAAACAAATTCAAATCGCGCATTAAATAAATGTAACATATGAACGGCAACGTAAAGCCCTGCTTTTATTGTTCCTCAGGTTGCAAAGTCAATGTTTTATTTCTTGATGTGGACACAACAATAAGTCCGACCACCATATCATTCCATAAGGTATTCTTAAGATTTACTTGAATTCCCTGAGATTTTCTAAGATTTCTTCGGATTTCCCAAAATTTTCACCAAGTTCTTTGGATTTTTCTTTAATGTACACCACATTTTCTTAGTGTACCTCCCGCCCCCGGTCTGATATCAAATTAGGACTGTAATCAGTAGAATGTGAAATTATATATAATGCATATTTTTGTTGCTTGTTCCTAGAGTCGTAAAAAATTGTATCTATGCGTTTCTACAACTTTAGAGTTTACAACCAAAATTTGAGAGTGCATATTTCATATGTTTTTATTTTTACTGCATATTTCATATTGTGTTTTTATTTTTAAGACATATAAGTGCATATTTTCATAATTTTAAGAAAATAAAATTTAAAAAAGATAAACTTTGCAAAAATATCTTTGAAAAGAACCAGCTTCCCAGGCACGACTGAAACGAATCTGTTTATTTATTGCTGCATCCGCAATAAACATCATACATCAATATTTCTGTTTATTGTGCCGACATAATGGAAATGCAGCTTATGATTATTTTATGAGTCATAATTAGAGCACGGAATTTAATGCATTTGTATATTTCTTGAAATTGATATGTCACCAAAATCCATATGGATAAAGCCGAATTAGGCAAATCAAAATTCAATAAAATACTTTTTAAAATTCATATTTTGGATATTTTTAATACTAGGTGCATATTTTCGTAGGTTGTGCATATTGGTGCATTTTTGTACTTATTTTTTGAACGGTTCCACTTTCAATATTTCAAAGTCGATTTTCTCGAAAATTTTTTGCCATATGACCCAACAGCTTTAAGGAATTATTATTCGAGGGCTGACCTTCCAGCACAATAAGTGACAAAAATGCGGCTGACGTATAATCTCATTGTTAATTGTGATTAAATCTCTCAATAATAGTATTACTTTTCTTACGAGGTTTGTTTATACAATTTTTTCGTATTTTGTGAAAATCTAATCTAAAATATTAGACGTTTATGAGTAAATTTTTTTTGCGCGCGAATGGTCTAAATTTTTTCGTATGCCTTCCTACCGATAATTGTGAGTACGAGGCGAGGGGGGCCAATTTTTTACTCAGTTTTTCGATATCTAGCGCCGTTCTTGAGTTATTGCTAATTCAAAAAGTTTCTAAATAGATATTTGTGTAAAATTTTCGTAATCTAGTAACCAGACACGGCTTTATTTATTTACATAACAACAGTTAATTTTTATTTTTTTATTCGAATTTTGTGTAAGTTACATAATATTAATTATAAAAGTGAGATTGTTAAGTTTTCTAGTTTGAATAATAATTTTGTACTTTTAATATACATAAATGTATAACAATGATTCCAATATTTAAATAAACAATCTTCTATCCAATAGTTTTTTTATTGACAGTGACATTACTATGTAGTAAAGTGACATATCTATGTGCTAAAGTGCCACTTTATTAAATGATTTTGAATTTAATAAAACAGCACATTATTAGTCAAAATGCGAAAAAATTAATTTAAAAAATTAAAAGTTTTTGTTTATTAGTACATAATCTTTTTAAATATATTAATTTTTAACTTGTGATAATTATATCAAGTAAATTTAAAAGTAAACAAGTTAATTAAACGTTAAATATAATTTTATTTATTTATATTTTATAAGCTTCGTCATTCTGACGAAGATGACACAACTCATCGAAAGCTTATAAAATATAAATAAATAAAATTATATTTAACGTTTAATTAACTTGTTTACTTTTAAATTTACTTGACATAATCTTTTTATTTTTAAAACATATACGTGCATATTTCAGACATTTATTGCTGCATATATTTGGTACTTTTTAGTGCATAAATTCCACACTCTAGTAATCCCATTCTATTCGGGCGATGTTTAGATACATTTTGACGTCACATTAATGACTCCCTCTTAAAAGTAATTTTGAATTTAAATTGCCGTTTTGAAGTGCTCCACTGGAAACTTTTTATCTTCATGACATTGGTTGTGACGTTTGTAGGTTAGTAGTAAAATATAAACAAGAGATTATGTATGTATTGGTAAGCAAATCTTATTACTGTGAAGTTGATAACGGAAGTTATGTTTAAAATTAAGTGTTTTTGTGAAAATTGAATAAATATGGATGAAAATAATCAACCCTTATTGGAATATACAGAAGATGATTCTGAAGAAGAAATTGATATTATTCAAGTAACAAATGGAAATCAAGATGTTGTTTCCATCAACGACAAACCTCTTTTTAAACAACAAGAACCTAAAGATAAATATTACATGGTTTATTTATTATTTTGTCTATTGGGTATTACTTCTTTGCTGCCGTGGAATTTTTTTATCACTGCAAACAATGTAAAACAACTTCCTTATGGTTTGACATATTTTATTATTCCTTTGTTTTAGTATTGGATGTATAAATTTAGAGATGCTAAAGATCATTTAACCACCACAAAATTAACCCCTTTACAGGCAAGTTTTACTTCGTATCTTAGCATTGCTTCCAACTTACCAACTCTATTATTTCTCATTATCAATGCAATTTTTAACGAAAAGTAAGATACTCAACATTTAAAATATTTTAACAATTAATAATTTCTTTTGTAGGTTTTCTTTCAGAAAACGAATAATTGGATCGTTGCTTATATTATTGTTTTTATTTATAGTGACTACTGTCTTTGTTAATATTAATACCGATTTGTGTAAGTAAATGTTTTAAACCTTTTACGATTCTCGATAACATTTAAACTTTGTATTGCGATACAAAATAATACACCAAATTAAATTTTTCAACATCTTTAGTATGATTAACAAATTTTTTCAACATCTTTTCAAAAGATTTATGAGTCATGTTTATAAATATTTGTTATCTAACACGAGGATATATGTTTAGTTAAAAATTATATTTCAACATTCAAATGTTGAAAAAAAAATAGGAAATGATATGGTGGCCAAATTTTATTAGGGTTTTTTTTTTACTTGTGGTTAAAAAAATTCAAGTCCCGAATCAAATTTTTTCATCTACCTGAACTGCACAAACAGATTTGGGGTCATCATGTTTTGTTACGCAGTTGTGCGTCATTAGTTACTTGCTTTCTAAATTTAATTATTTTTAAATTATTTATAATATCTAATACGTAAAAAATAAGAATTTAAATAATATGTAAAAAATAGTATGGGTTTTACTGAGGGGTACGTAACAGGGAGATGTGGTGTAGATGTTGCATATGAAGAAGAAACATCCAGAAAGGAAGCTTGCATACAATTACAAATTCCATCTGTTTGTGTACTTACTATCATTTAAAACAAAAGGCTTACAATAGGCCGACTACTGATTCTCAGCTCACGATTAACCGAGCTAGCCTGAAAAGCAACAAGAATTATTTACATTGTACAGAGCAGATTAGCAGATCTGAAGGCATAAAATTTATATTATATTTTTAATTTTAGGGCAGCAAGACTTCTTAATTATTACTTTAACTCTTGTGGTGCTTCTAAATAGTAAGTACATTTTGTTTAATTTTATTTTTTATTAAAAATTTCTATGTGATTTCATGTCTGATTTTTTTAATTTAATATGTTGGAATTTTTTTATGCAATAGGGGTTGATGTAAAAAGTAAAGACTTATGTAATCGATGACGTTTTGGCAAGTTTATTATCGTAGTAAGTATGGGGTAGGTTGTATCTTTCGTACCTACTTATGGTAATTCTTCTTATCTTGCAGTATTCTTTGAGTCTTTGCTTTTTGTCATTACGTGCTTTTCATCTTATCACTTTTAAGTTTCTAAAAATTTATTCTTTAATTTAACAATTTTTAGGCACCTGTGCAATTTTAACAAGCAGTGTGGTCGGAATGATGGGCAAATTTTCCTCAAACTATATAACTGCCATTATATCTGGTCAAGCACTCAGTGGAACATTTGCAGCGCTAGCTCAAATATTATCGCTAGCAGTAGGAGCATCTTCCACACACAGCGCATTTATTTATTTTATGATCGGAAATTTTACTATTTTGTTGACTTTGATCTCTTACGTTATTCTTTCAAACAGTATTTATTACAAATTCCACATGGCCGACAAAATGGGAGTCGGCTTAAACGAATTAGCAAGTGATTCGGTTAATCCAACTATCATTTGCAACAAAACCATTTTTAAAAAAGTTTGGCCGCAATTTGTGTCCATTACTTTGGTGTTTTTTGTAACTTTATCAGTTTGTCCAGGAGTTGCAGTTTTAATTCAATCCGAAGGAAAAGGCAGATTTAATGGTAATTTATATAATGAAACCTTGAACTGAAAGATTTATATATTTGGTTGTTTTTTTTAGAAGTTTTCTTTGTACCTGTAGTAACGTACTTATTAATGAGTTTGGGTGATTATGCTGGTCGCATTACAGGAGGAATATCTCAATGGGTAATAGCTTGAAATTGAATCAGTTAAATAATTTAATATTTTGTTCAATGTGCATAAATTTGATAAGACGAAGTAGCGACGGAGTTCTTATTAATACAGCAGTTGAACAAAAAATAAATTGTATAACATATTAAATACAAAATTTTATCTAATTATGAAAACAATATTTGCTTAAAATAATAATATTATGAAAAACAGATAACGCAGCAAATAAAAATACTATAAAAATAACAATCAGTATGGAAGTATTTGCGGTATTTATGAAATTTAAAATCGTATATAAAGATATTATAGTTTCCCAAACTTTCAAAATTATTAACGTGGTAAATTTAAATTTAGTAGATATTGAATTTCATATTAACAATAATGAATAATAATTGGAGTAAAACCAGCAGCTGTAGTTGTCATTTTCTTTACATAACTGGTTGCGTAATGAAATATATTGTGCAATTTGGCTACATAACGTGCAACTTTGTCAAACGGAAACTGTCATTAACATCATATTTTCATGATATCATAATTAGATGAAATTAATTATATTTTCAATTAGTTGAAAGGTTTTTACACCAATATTGTATATTTTTTAGCCAAGAAATGGACTTATTTTAAATATTTTTAATTTATTGAGGTTGATTTTTATTCCACTAATATTGTTTTGTAATGTGCAACCAAGAGGTAGTTGGCCAGTAATTTTTGATCGTGATTATTATTACATAATTTTTATGGTTTTACTTGGAATTACAAATGGATACATCGCCAATGTAACTACAATTAATGTGACAAAGTAAGTATTTCCCTATTTTTTTTCGAGAAACATTTCTAATATGATTTTGGTATAGACTTGTAGATCATCACGAAAAAGACTCAGCTTTATTGATATTAGCAATTGGTATTGGCGTCGGTGTTACCGTAGGATCTTTCCTTAGTGCTATATTTGTAAAATACATGTAAATACTCGTAATTGTAAATTTATTTTAAGTTCATTATTCTCGTACCTTAAATAATCTCGGTAAATCAATTCTAATATTAAGTGTATTATTGTAAATCACTGTCTATATTTTTAAATATTGTAAAAAGTAGCTAATTAGAGTATGTTGTAAATTTAAATTATTTTTTTTTTGTATATTTTGTAAATTGTATATTTATGACGTGTTTTTAAGTTATTTAAGAGCACCAATTATACAACTGAAGAAATAAAATATATTTTATTTAGAAATAAATCTTCTAGTTTTGACAGAAATGTTATGTAAAATGTATTGATCAAATGTGAACTCAGTGTGCCTTGCCTTAACCATCTAAAATCGTATATCTTATTGAAGTTATATTATCTCCATAATATTTATATTATATTATAAAATGTTTCTGAATAATTTTATATAAAATCATTATTTTGGCCGAATGTTAATATATTTAAGGCATCTGAGTAATATCCAATAAAATAACGTTGAATTTGTATACATTTTGTGCATTCCTAAAATGCCTTTCAAATATCATCCTTACCAGAAGTACGTGGAAAATGATGTATCAGACGAAGAAATTGATAAATCAGAAAATGAAAATCATCTTCTATTTGAAGAGCCTAGTGATTCCTATTGTTTAGTTTATTTATCATTTTGTATCATAGGAATTACATCGTTACTTCCTGCATATTTTTTTACCGTTGCTAATGAGATAACCTTGTTTGTTTATACCAGTTTATATTTTAGTATTAGATGTATAAATTTAGAGATATGTGACCAAAGAAACCGATAAGTTGAACCCCTTACAAGTAAGTTACACGGTTTATGCTAGTCTAGCTGTCTAGCATTGAATATACCAATTCCTATTAGCTCAATTTATTGCTACTTATATTAAATTTGTTTTAGAATTTCCTGCCAAAAGCTAATCATATGAGCTTTGATAATAATGTTAATATTATTTATATTATTTATAATAACTTATTATTTAACTTTAGTGTTAGTTAAAATCGTTTGTGTAAGTATTAAAAATTTATACCACATGAAAAGTTCTCATTCACTCACTTATCAAAACATGAAGATTTGTTTATTGTTTACAATGAACCTATCGACTCACTATTAATCGAAATATTTACTAAAAATTTTTAGAAATTTGGAATTTTAGGAAAAGCTTGTTTTCCTTGCCTTCTCTGGTAGGCGGCTCGCCTCTGAACTGTACATATAGTTCAAAACAATTCTTTATAATTTATTATAATTATTATTACTATTTGGGAATTATAAATTCATCTTCATTAAGTTGCATAAGGTTGCATACATACCCACTCTTTTGTTTACCATAACTTTTCTTATTTTTACTCTTCAGATTTCATATATATCGCTTATAACTTTTATAATTGAAGATTAAATTATAAACCAACAATTTTTTAAATTAGGAATTCTTTTTGGCTTATATACTTACTATTTACTAAGTGAAATGGGAAGTTTAAATTTTCGAATTTATTTAATAATACCATTACTATTAAATATTAAAATCATACCTACAAGGTCGACACGTTTTGGTAAAATACGGAGAAGAATATACCAATCTATGCAGGCGTACCGCAGAATAGTGTTCTGGGACCTGTGCTTTATTTGTTATACATAGCTGATCTTCCAACTACTAGAATAACAACAGTAGCAACCTTCGCCGACGACACAGCTATACTTGCGTCACAGAGTAAATGAAACCAAGTCTTCACGTGTCACATTTACAATGAAACGTGTGACTGTGCCCACCAGTGACTCTAAATGGCTGGACCCTACCGCAAATGGAAGAAACCAAGTACTTGGGTATACACTTGAATATGAGACTTTGTAATGTGAGTCGTTTTGACGTGATAACGTCTTATAAATTGATATACACAACACACACTGCACACACGAAAAATTGTCACGTTCCGCAAGCGAGAGCGCGGAACAAGCGAGAGAGAGGCAGGATCGGCTTTGCATCATACATAGACATCATTTGAATTATAAAATGCCATTAAAAAAAACTTGTCCGGCATGAGGTTCGATCTCACTATTACCGTTACCATGCACATAACGCACTAACCTACTAAGGTTTAATGTAATAACATAGTTTTAATTTGTATTATTCGCGAATAAAATTAACGATGGGGGCGCTGCTAAATTGTCAAAATGGCCGTCATATGCGAGTAATTGAGGTTATAGTTGTGTTTACAGCATAGAGGTATATATTAGAACTACTGGAGGCACCACTTGCATATAATCCCTATGAAAAGAAAACGGTCCGATTTTACATAGCGTTCCCCCACTCCTTAAAGGTATAAACTCGATTTGACATTGTATAATAACGTGGTAAATATGATTTATCTAGACGAGAACTCCTCAAAATTAAATACAACACAGACTTATTATGTTGATAATATTATAATAATATAATATAATGTTGATAAACATTAAAAAAATAATGTTATAACTCAAAAAATGCCGATTTAGAGTTATATGTGCCATGTTATAGAAAATAAATGATTTTATAGCATGGAATAAAAAAATGTTTGTTTAATAAAAATTAAGTACCTATCTTAAGTTTCGTAAGTAAAAATTATGAATAATTATTTCATATTTGACGGCAATACCGTAAAAACCCTAGTTTTTTTATTGTTTTCTTTTGATAAAAGGCAAGTTTTCCTTTCAGTAATAAGCTCCACAATTATTACATAATAATAATGTAAAAATTTAGTAATAAACAATAGAACCTTTAGAATAAACCTTTAATAATTGTTTATTCCAATTGTTTTTCTCAAAACTATGAATTTTAAGTTGTTAGAGTATTCTCTTCGTATCGATATATTATATTACATTGCAAGAAAAAGGTTAACAATTTCTAATGTCTTGCAGGGCAGTTCTGTAAGAAGTAAACTTACAAAACTAATTTTATTAAAAAATGTATAATTGTTTCTCTTTCGGTGTTTTATAATTTTATTTGCTATGTATTTTTAATTTAATTCACAATTCTATTTTTGTGTTTATAAGAAAATAATTATATTTTTTTATAAAATTAATTTTTACATGTTACATGAAATTGAAGAATAATTTAATTCATAACTTACATAAAATTGTTCAAAAACTATTTAAATGAATAATTTAGCTTGCGACAAGCTGTTATATAACCGTATGTTTCGATTTTCGGAATTTCATCAGGCAAACCTGGAAAAATTATTGAAATGATTGAAAAGTTATGCTATTAAATTCAAAATTCAAACTTGATTAAAAGTCAAATTTATTTGACTTTAGTAAAAAAAATAAATTATACCTACTTGAAGCCAAAATGAATAAATAAACTTATTTTGAAAAATTCTAAACCGGAAAACTAAACAAGCCCAAATAAAAAACCTAAAATGAAAAGTTAGTTGTAATTAAAAATTACAAAAGTTGTAGATTGTCCCAATTTCAAGATTTCATGTATATGAACTTAGTGAAATATAAAGGATATTAATTTTTTGAAAATAATTATATATTTTTTAAATTAGAATGTGAATTTTTAATTAAAAATCACATTATAATATGTCTACAATTATTTTAATTATTTATCACACCCTAATTTCTTATAATTCATTTATTTAAACGTTTAAACATCATTTATCCTATGATTTTGCATTACAAAATTTGAACCGAGTCCTTTAAGGAGTGGGGGAAGCGTAAACTTACGTCGGACCGTTTTGTTTCACCTAGTGGTTCCTCCAGTAGTTTTAATATATACCTCTATGGTTTACAGTGATCGAGTCAACCTTGTAAATCTTTTTGTATGTTCGAATTATCAAAGAAAAAGGTGAAATGACGAAACTAATTGCTCTAAAATTTTTATTGAAGTACAATGAACCACGTTTAGTACTCGCATCGAAGTGTTCTCAATTCTGACACCAGACGTCGTATTCTTAATTTTATTCGCGAATCTGTTACATAAACATAATTCAATTCAATTTTTAAATTAATACTCGGTTTACGGACGATAATTTTACGTGTTTTTACGTCATAAGAAAACATAATTCAATTCAATTCATAAAAGTATGCAATTTTTCATCAATGTTTTCTTATGACGTTATCACGTAAAATTATCGTCCGTAAACCGATTTTACAGACAACCCGAGTGCCACGTGTTTTTTTTTATTCTTCATTCATAAATTCCGCATCGTAATTTGTAATTTAACAAAGTGCATCTAGACGCCCTTTATTTTTTAAAAATCGTAGTTTCATTTTCAATAGTTTTCAGTTTCCCAAATTTACCATAGATGCTGTGGAATCTTCTCCGACAATTCCGTTTTTAAAGTAGTTTTTGCGCATGATACAATAGGTATAAGCGTTATAAGGTAGGTATGATATTGCACAGGCTGTGACTGATGGACTGTGACGTACACTGGTTTAGATATTAACCTAGCATGCTACGTACGTAAGTCGTGGTAAGCGTTTGGGTATGGTATTTTAATTTTTCGTCCGATAGCATTCTAGGGTTAAACAAATAGCAAGAACGACCGAGTATTGGCGGTCAACTACGGCGGGAATTATTCGATTCGATTCTTTATCACCTGTGTTCATGATCTGTGTTTTTTATATATTTAAAATTTAGATTTAGTAAAAAATAAATACACGTTTTCATTAATTTCCCAAACACCGCTAAATATTTGAATTTGAATGAACCAGTGTACGTCATAATGACGTAAAGCTCCAAACGGCCGAAAATAGGTTTGTAAAATATCATACCTTGCAATTTATTGTATAATAGTTTTTATCATTCTTATGTTCTGTGATTCAGTATGAGGTAAGCTCTACTCGTAGGATGACGTCAGAAGCTATTTTCCTTTTTGTTGTTTTGGAGAACCATTTTAGTGCAGCGAGTTCCGTTAAATTTTTGGGGCTATAAATGATCTGTGATTGATTACGTAGCTGTTACAGTAAAGTGACATATCTATGTGCTAAAGTGCCACTTTATTAAATGATTTTGAATTTAATAAAACTGCACATTATTAGTCAAAATGCGAAAAAATAATTTTGGCTCTCATTAGTCAAATCAAATAGCGCGCGCTTTTCTCTGGCTTCCTGTTACACATTTCCGTCCCATTTCACGAAATTAACCCCATAAGCGATTGGAAAGATGTTATACATCAAAATTGCGCTATTTGATTTGACTAATGAGCGCCAAAATTATTTTTTAGCATTTTGACTGATAATGTGCTGTTTTATTAAATTCAAAATCATTTAATAAAGTGGCACTTTAGCACATAGATATGTCACTTTACTATATAGTAATGTCACTGTCAATAAAAAACTATTAGATAGTAGATTGTTTATTTAAATATTGGAATCATTGTTATATATTTATGTATATTAAAAGTACAAAATTATTATTCAAACTAGAAAACTTAACAATCTCACGTTTATAATTAATATTATGTAACTTACACAAATTCAATAATCTAAATTCATATTTTAGATTAGACTTTCACAAAATACGAAAAAATTGTATAAACAAACCTCGTAAGAAAAGTGCTGTGCTCGCTCATACTTAAAAGCTCTATTCGTTTAGTAAAACTTTACTTTTCTAAACTTGTTGTTTAATATACTATTATCGGAATACATAGACATCATTTGTATTATAAAATGCCATTAAAAAAATTGTCCGACGTGATGTTCGAACTCGCGATCACCGAATGATATAATTATGATGCAAGCACATAACGCAAAACGCTGTGAGGGTTCATCTAATAATATTGTTTTAATTCGTATTATCTGTTTTTTTCGTTTTTTCTTGTAATCAGGAGTTTGAATACATCTTACTTGTTTTATTTGTCTTACTTGTTTGCTTTTCAATTTATTTTACAGTGCTTCAACTGGTAAGTTGACTGCGTACTCGGTGCACATTTACTTATTCGTATTGATCGAATGTAAACCCAGTGTGCCAATTAAAATTAAAACCATTAAAATGTCTATCTAATTGAAGTTACATTATCTCCATAATATTTATATTATATTACTAATATTTCCGTAAAATTTTCTGTAAAACCTTTTATTAGAAAAGTTAAAATCATTATTTTGGTCGGAATGTCAACATATATTTAAGGCATTTGATATCCAATATAATATAACATTGAATTTGTACTAATTATGTGCAGTAATACTTAAAATGGCTTTCAAATATCATATTTACCAGAAATATATAGAAAATGATGTATCAGAAGAAGAAATTGATGAATCAGAAAGTGAAAATCATTCCCTATTTGAAGAACCTAGTGATTCTTATAATTTAGTTTACTTATCATTTTGTATTATAGGAATTACATCTTTACTTCCTTCATACTTTTTTACCGTTGCTAATGAGGTAACCTCTTTTTGTTTAAGTGTATGTTAATATCAATTTATTTTTTAGTATTGGATGTATAAATTTAAAGATGTTACCAAAGAAACCGATAAGTTGAACCCTTTACAAGTAAGTTACACGGCTTACGCTAGTCTAGCATCGAATATACCAGTTCCTATCTTCTGTATTATCAATATATTTATAAATGAAAAGTAACAAGTTTTATCGATGTATTACCTCAATTTATTGCTACCTATGTTTGTTTTAGAATTTCTTGCCAAAAACGAATTATAGGATCTTCAATAATAATGTTAATATTATTTATAATAACTTTAGTGTTAGTTAAAATCGATACTAGTTCGTGTAAGTATTACAAATTTAAACCACGTGAAAAGTGCTGTCACCCACTCATCAAAATATGAAGATTTGTTTATTGTTTATAATGAACCTATCAACAAGCATTAATCAACTAGGAAATTTAGAACAACTGGAATCTATAACAAGGTTAAAAGCCGAATCATATCCGGATATAATGGGGGTAATTTCGTGAAATGGGACGGAAATGCGTAACAGGAAGCCAGAGAAAAGCGCGCGCTATTTGATTTGACTAATGAGCATCAAAATTATTTTATCGAACATTATTTTTATTATAAAACGCAATTAAAAAAAACTGCCCGACGTGAGGTTCGAACTCGCGATCACCGAATGATATGTTGATATGTTGATATGATATGTTGCAAGAACATAACGCAAAACGCTGTGAGGGTTCATCTAATAATATTGTTCTAATTCGTATTATCTGTTACAGATTAGGGTTACGGTTACTGGTAACGTAATGCCGTTCCACCTATTTCGCGATTTTAAATAATTTATAATTATTATTAATTATGTGAAATAATAATTTTACTCACTACCAAGGTAAAATATGAGATGTTACACATCATATACGAGTACTGTAAGGCTCGCTCGCTCGTTTTTTTTTTATTTTATTCCTTGTGGGAAAAAAACGACTGTACCTGTTGCAAATAGCAATTTTTTATTTGAGGAAGTTATAGTGCAACTCAAAAATACTCAAATTATTTTTGAATTTTTTGAAAAGTTTCTAGTAACACAAGATCGTATATTAGACGATTATTCGAATATTTCAAACGTTATATAAAATGTATAATTGAAACGTAAATTAACACGTGCTAATATCGCGGTGGGATATCCAATATCTAAACGTATATTTTCACATATAGTACATATTGTGGATTTTTGTGCCAAGCCTTTATTCTAGAGTTGATGTTCAGTAATCGCTTCGTTTGTTTGAAGCAACCGTTTTTGAAGATGAAGTAAGCAGAATCATTTTATGTTGAATTTGTTACGCAAAAACTATCAAACAATTTTTCTAATGAAACGCAATAACATAAAAGGAAAGTGATAAGAAGTGTTCGTGAGTGTATAAAAAAATTTGATTTGCGTTGCAGTCTGAAACAAGGAATTTTGAAAAATTGGCGTGGTGGTCGGAAGAGCGACATTTGAAGCGGACAAGTTGTCGAAGTCTAGTCGAAGTTTAGTTACCGAAAATTAGTTTCACTTTGTGAAGGGTGAAATAGTTTTAAATCCAGAAATCAGTTGTCAAATTTCGAAGAGAAGCATCCTTGCAGCAGGCTTTCCTAAAAGTAAATTTTTATAAATTCAAGAAAGCCACATTTTTCATATCGGCGGGACACCTTTATCATAGAAATTACAGACTCAAAGTTTAAAAAGTTGTAAGACTTACCTAAATCACGATAGATGTTACATTTGGATTATCACAATACACGTAATAATTTCTAAAGATTAAAGTGAATTTATTTAATTTGTCTGAACATTGATTTGATTTATTTTGTGCAAATTATTAACACTATTACACTAATAAAATTAGTAAAATTAGATGCTAGTGCGAGTACGTTTAACAATAAACGTGCATCTAAGTTTACGAAATTACACAATACACCCAAATTTAAATCTGACTATAAGGTGTACTGTCACCCACTAAAACTGCATCTTTCATAAATTAATTTAATTCAATTTACCGTAGAGAGGGCATTTTTCTTTCACCGACAAAAGAGGTTTGTCACGGGAATCGACTCCCAGGAAGAGCTCTTGCTCTCGAACTAATAACGCAAGCCGAGGTAAAACTTTTTAAAGTAAAACTTCTTCTAGGCGCGACTACGCGATTAGGCGCAAAATACGAGAATGCAACGGATATGCGTTACGGAAATAAGTTACAGTAATATGGCGGTATTTTTAAATTAATTTTTTACATGTTACATAAAATTAAAATTAAAATTTTATTCATAACACATATTAGTATATACAGTAGGGCCTCGTTAATCCGGAGAGGCAAAAACAAGACCCTTTCCGGATTATCGAGGCGTCCGGATTATAGTATGCCATATTAAATGTTAATAAAACACATGTTTAACCTTAGTTTCTTTAATCAATTTTTAAATTATAGCATATAGACAAAATGTACATGTTCAAAATTACAACTATGCACTTAATTGACACTACGTATTACACGAAAGGCGATAAACAAAAGACTGACGGCGCATTGGCTCATGACAGCCCCCGCACCTACACGCCGCCGGGCCTCCCCCGCGAATCCCATTGACCGGCCGGATTACAGCGATCACCGAACAAGCGAGAGTCCGGATTACCGAGGCCCTACTGTATGTGAATCGACGTTGTGACCCCAAATTCGCATATAAATCGACGTTGTAGCACCTATATTTACGTTGTGGCACCACCAAGTGTTGCCTGAACGTTTATCCACTATATTTGTATTCTTCATGGGCCTATACGTCTAATTACGAAATTTGAGAGAGGTGCCAGTTTGTTTATATACACCATAAAAGTTGGCGTCTAGTTCGCTCGTATAAAATCATATAAGTCTAGGGGGCGCTCTTGTAGTTCTTACAGTAGCTCCGTGCCGTTAACACGCTATCAGGCACCTTATCGTACTACGTACGATAAGGTACGTCCCCCTTCCGAGGGGAGACGGTCCGAATAAAGTTTTACTGAGCCCGGAGTCGAACCAGTCATTCAGCATTAGCAGCAACGCACAAACCGCTCTAGCTGACAACCGTCTTACTACTTAACCGTTACTATTTCTAGAGTGTTCGCGTTAATTTTTGTGTAGTTAGTAATTAAGGAAACTTACACGATGAACACCACCAAAACATGTTGATGTTGTAAGTTATTCGTTTGTTATCGTTATCCATTTTATTTAATTAAACCATATTTACACAACCAGTTTTATTTGAATTTCAAATTCAAATCGAATTTTTTTACAACTGAAATTACCTTTCGATTGTTGGCGCCCAACCCAGAAATGATATCCACGACCTGAGGAATAATTTCTAAAAAGAGAATACCGAGTCCCTCGAGACGTGGTAATACGTATTGCAAATTACTAAAGTCCCAAGCTTTTCAAAGTGCTCCGAACTAACTCTCAATTGCGGGAGTTAAATCAGTTCTGTGGTCACATGCTATAAGGGAATAAGTCGACTTATACCCAAATTCGTTTTTTTGTAGAATTACATTCCTAATAATAGCTGTCATGTTCTCCTATAAGGACATGGGGCTGCGTTAATAAATAAGTGAAAAAATATAAATTGTTTACAGATATAAGTATACTTAACTCTTTAAAAAACCAGGAATGTTTAATTTTAGTTTTTTTTAATTCTGCTATAAGGGTATATATCGACATAGTCATAAATTATTGTAGTTCACTTGTTGCTTAAAAGGTATATGTACATTTATCTCTTTCTAGCAATCTGATTTTTTATAAAAGTAAAATAAGCAAAATAAACTAAAGAGATATTAATATACTTATATCGTTAAAGCAAAGTAGAATTATCATAAATTGCGATTACATTAAACATATATCCCTTTGGCAAAACGGCAGTTATAAAATTTGCTGACATATTCCCTTTGGAATAAAATTATTATTAATGAGAAAGTTTTTGAAGTGATTACACGAACTTAGTACATAATATATTATAATAATTATTATTATAAATTATTTAATTTTTGCTTTTTTTGGTTACTGTTTGTGTGGGGTGGTCCGTTTTGTGTTAGATAGAATGTTTACAAATTCAAGAACATTGCAGATGCTCCAAAAATGTGTAGATATCAAAAGTACTTGCGGTAAGTTTGTTTTACTTTGATTTTTAATAATAATAAGAATATGTTCCAAAAAGTCTTGCCTAAAATAGCGGTGATTCTTTTGCTAACTATTTATTCATGAATTATTTTATAAACATATTGCTATATAAAATATAATGCAGATTTTATAAAGATTTTTTGCTAAAACATTATAATAATTATTATAATCTGTAATATGCAATAAAACTTGAAACTGATAAAAATATTAATAAGTAATATTTTATTTTATGAAGTGGCTGAATCAGTACAAAATTGGCAGCAAAATATGGAAATAAACACGTTTTTGGAAAAGTTCGATCAAAACAACGTAGATATCTCTGCAAGTTTTTCAGAAAGTAAGTATAATTATAAGAATTGATTTAGGGAGGTGAAAAACGTCATTATACTAAATTTTGATTATACTTACTACTAAATCTAATATAATTAAATAATTTTGGAATTATTAATTATTAATTAACTCGTTTATTTCAAGATTATTTAATTATATTTCACAATTTAAAAAATTAATTTATTAAATCTAATATACGTAACCACTATCAAAAAATTGCGCCTATTAAAATAAGTTTTAATTACGAATCAATAGCTTATTCGTAATTTTTTTTCGCTTTCAATGAGTAGAAAATACAATTTTTGCTTTCTTCATTTTTTAGTTTCTTTAAACAATTGTACAAATGTTGATTTGGAAAGCTTAGAAATATTTACAGAAGACGGTATAAACTTAAGCGAACCAGAAAAATCAACTAATGTTGAAAAAGAAAACACGCACGATAATACAATCAACTATTTTCCAAATTTACAAGAAAATAATGAGACTGACGATGTAAACGATAAAAATTATATTATATCAGAAGAAGACTGCGAGGAAGATTTGGAAGGGGAAGTTAGCAAAAAAACATGGAGCGTTAAGAATAGGAAAGAAAGGAAAAGAAAAAGAAACATGGGGAAAGAGTACGAGACGGTTAAGGGAATCGTTAGGAAAGCACGGAAAATGAGAGATTTGATATCTTGTAGAACAAAATGCAATAAAAGAATAGCAAAAGAAATAAGAACATCTATTTTTGAATCGTATTGGGCTCTTGCTTCCCATTACAAAAGACAACTTTTTCTTCTAAGTTGCGTTACAGTAATTAAGAAAAAAGTTACAAGAGCAAAAATAGAGGGCAAGAAACACAAAACCAGAGAAAACACCTATCTTTATGAATTCGAAATTAATAGAAATGAAAAAGTTTCCGTGTGTAAAGCTTGTTTTTTAGCCACTTTAGATGAATCTCCTAAATTTTTATCGTCTTGTGTAGCAAAAAAAATAAACTCACCTTTGGGTGTACTTAGAAGTGATTTACGAGGTAAACATGCAAAATCCGGTCACAACGAAGAAACTTTAGAAAAAGTAAGACAACATATTGCGTCTTTTCCAGCATATCAGTCGCACTATACTCGAAGGCATACCAAGCGAAAATATTTAGCCAGTCACTTAAACTTAAGTATAATGTACAAATTGTATTGTGAAAATGAAGAAAAACCTGTTTCGTTAGCCTCTTACAGAAAAGAGTTCCAAAAAATCGAATTGAAATTTAAAAAACCGGCTTTGGATACATGTTCCACTTGTGATGGGTTAAATATGGCAAAAAAATCTTTAGATAAAGACTTGAAAATTGAGGCCGAGGAAAAGCTCAAAAAACATCATGAAATGGCAGATCAGGCATATGAAGTCAAGAAAGAGGACAAAATTGCTTCTCTCAATACCCAAAACATGAGAGTTTTGGTATTTGATTTACAAGTTTTACCTACGCCATTACTTACTTGTAATGAAGTATTTTAAAAGAGACAATTTTCAGTGTATAATTTAACAGTGCATGATTGTACCACAGGAAAATCTACCCATTATATGTGGGACGAATCTATTGCCAAAAGAGGCTCTATAGAAATGAAATATAAACATGCCCCCTGAAGTTAAATCAGTCATATTGTACTCAGATACTTGTGGAGGTCAGAATAAAAATTCAAATATGATAGCAATGTTTATGTATCTTTTAAAAATGCATCCAACTATAGAAACTATAGACCATAAGTTTCTAATTGCTGGTCATACGCACCTATGAGTCAAAAAGACTTTTTTGATTTTTCATATCTTTTTAAAAAAATTCTGCAAAAAAGAAAAGTTGATTGCAACAACGACCAATTCAATTATAGATTTCTTAGGTGGCTGCGATTTTCAAAAACTGACGATTTTGGTATTTTTTATTATAAAACCTCATTAGATATCGCACCTTTTAAAAAGTTGAACTATCAGAGAAAAAATACTTTGGGGATTCTTGTTGACCAGTGTCTTCCTTCCCCATATGAAGGTCTGTTACCTATTTCAGATATAAAAAAGCAAAATTTACTATCATTATTAAATAAGGTCGACTCTCACGCGGCAGATTTTTATTCGGCTTTGCCTACTACCAGTAATCTATTAGATTTTGACCCCGATTTAGACCATTTGGCGGCAGATGATCAAGAAATAATAGAAGAAAAGTAAAAATAGTAATTACTTACATAATTTTATTACATAATATTTTGTTATTATATACAATTAAGTTGATAAGAAAAATACATTTTATATCATTAAATATTTTTTCATGTTTTATTCAAAAAGTAGGTATTTAAATACGAAGAATTTAAAAGTTAAGTATACTTACTACAAAACCTAAATTCAAATAAATAAAATATCACATACATGCACCTGCACAAAAAGTATAAATCGATTTATATCCTTATTGCTAAACCCAAATTAGAATATTTCTGCACTAAAGCAATAACTCAAATTAAAATAACAATGTATATATTAAATTTCTAAAGTTTTTATACATTTGTAAGATAGTAATTATAATTTTAAAATACCATTTCAGTGATTATATGTTAGTAATTTCAAAATTACAATTAAAAAAACGTTTTTAGTGTCTACTGTAAAATTGCATTTTTTTACTTATACCCTTATTGCATGTGACCACAGAGTTGTAACCAGGGTGGGTTCTTAAAAAAAATAACTTGTCTTTTAAATAAAATCTGAAATCAAAAATAAATGTGATTCTCCATTATTAAATCGTCGGCTTATCAATCACACCACTAGTGAGCTCTTACAAATTTTAATTTTATTCTCCAAATTAATATTTAACTTCCAAAATTTTAAAATTCGATTCAATAAAAAACCAGCCCATCAAAAAATTAAATCTTCTTTAAAAAAACACGTGGCACTGTAAAATCACGTAAAATTATCGTCCGTAAACCGAGTGTTAAATTAACACTCGGTTACGGTTTCATTCTTTTAAATTAAAAGAATGAAATTGACCAAATAAATCGAATTTCAAAAATACTTCACTCAAAAATTAGAGCCAAAAATTGCACCACTGGCTCGTGCGACCAACGTTGACAAAAAAGCTTCCAATTTCCTGTCCCCACCTAGTAAAAGCTACAAATCTTACAACTTAATTAAATATACGTTTATATACGAACGGGTGTTACTAGGGGTTTTGTCGAATTCAAGAAGGGAGTGAGTGTTCTTATGTGCTAGAATATTTACTAAACAATTTAGTAGTCCGGAATTTTAGAGGAAGCTAAGTTTTAATAAGGAAGCTAAGATGAACGATAAATTGAATTTATCATGAATTATAAATTCATCTTCAATAAGTAGCACTTATTCTAGTCCTAGTCTTTTGTTTTGCAAATCGTAATTTTTTGCATTTTCGTTCTTCATATTTCATGCAGGGTCATTTCCATGTCAGTTCAACAACACCAAGACACCCACCATGTCACGTTTTGATAAAATTTTGCGTGGTTGTTCTATTCATTGATATAAGTAACCTACCAATTTTTTTTTCAATCTCTGACGGTTTAGATTGTGCAGCCTTTAAGGTTTTTGGATTTTTCTTTGACCTTGTGGAGGATCTAAAAAGCAAGTATTAAATTGAATACACAAATTAATTCTATTTATAATTTTAGGGCAGAATGGATTTCTAGTAGTAACGATTATTACAATTTTAATATTGAATGGTAAATAACCGAATAATATATTTATTGTAGTGCTAATAAGTAACATTTTAATGTTTCCAGCTGCAAGTGGAATATTATTTAGCACCACAATGAGCATTGCAAACAAATTTTCATCAAAATACATTACATCATTTACTTTCGGACAAGGTTTAAGTGGTACATTTTCGTCATTAGCTGAATTAATTTCCGTAGCTATTGGAGTTTCGCCAACACGTAATGGGTTAATATGTTTCGTAATTGGGACATTTACTCTATGTATAGCTCTCACAACTTCTATTCTACTAACAAAAAATAGATATTTTAATTACTATATCCTGAAACAGAATGAAATCGGACTTAACGAATTTGAAAATGATTTAGTAGGTTTTCCCAAAATAAACTATTTGTTAATTTTCAAAAAATGTTGGCATTACAATTTATGCGGTTTCTTCGTTTGTTTTGTTACTCTAAGTGTTCAACCTGGAGTTACTGTTTTAATAAAATCTTATGGAAACGGAATATGGAGTGGTAATTTTCAAATTTTTGTTATGTTCAGTCAAAAGTATAACATTTTCATTTTAGATCTTTACTTCAAACCAGTTGTAACATTTCTTTTGCCAAATGCATCCGATTGTTTTGGACGTGTTTTGTCGCTAGTTTTTGAATGGGTAATACACGATAAGTAGTAAACAAGTATTTATCACTGTGTTTTTAATTTTAGCCAAAAAATAGATACGTTTTGATATTATTGAATATAATACGAATTGGTATAATACCTATTACTATGTTTTGTAACTTGGAACCTAGAGGAAATTTGCCAGTAATTTTCAACAGCGATGTTTACTACATCGTTTTCATGTTCATTGGTGGCTTTACTATGGGATATTTAATGAACACCGCTTTGATAAGCATACCCAAGTAAGTTAGTACTTTTCTCAACAATCGGGTAACAATTTTGCAATAAAGAAATTGGTTTTTTAAACCTTCTAACGCAAAATCAATTTTTGGTATGAAAACAAAATACGGGTTTCCGCTTATGCACATACAACAAAAGATTTCAGCGAAAACGAATTCTAGAGATTGAGGTTCGTCCAGCTTGCGAGTCTAATTTATCAACTTCCGGTTCCAAACAAAGTTCCAAAATCTTTGGAAACTTATCTTAAAATATAAGCTTACCTGTTAAATATAACCGATGATTAATTGATTAAAAAAAAAGTAATTTTCAGGATTGTAGAAGAACATGAAAAGTACCCAGCTGGATTAATTACAGGCATATTTTTAACTTTGGCGCTTAATTTTGGTTCTTTATTTAGTGTGTTGCTTGTAAAAATTTTATGAATATATTTTATAAGTGAGTATAAAAATTGTCTAAAACTACAAATATTTTGAAAAAAAATGTGTATTTTTTAAATTATAAAAATATGTAAATAATATTAATAAATAATAACATATTGTGCTTTCTAATATTTAGTTATAAAATTAATTATAATTAACCGCTCACAAAATTTTGAGTTAAACTGTTAGGCTGTATTTATTAATTTCAGCTTATTCATTGTCAAAAGCATATAATTATATATAATTATAATATATCATATTATATCATGTATGATATATTAAGCATATATTTTTCTCCGTAAAGTAAAGAATCTTAGAACGAAAAAAAAAACGAGCGAGCGAGCCTTACAGTACCCGTATAATGATGTATAACATCTGATATTTCACCTTGGTAGTGAGCAGCATTATTATTTCACATAATTAATAATAATTATAAATTATTTAAAATCGCTAAATAGGTGGAACGGCATTACGTTACCAGTAACCGTAACCCTAATCTGTAACAGATAATACGAATTAGAACAATATTATTAGATGAACTCTCACAGCGTTTTGCGTTATGTGCTTGCAACATAATTATATCATTCGCTGATCGCGAGTTCGAACAGGTCGAACCAACGAACACGTCGGGCAGTTTTTTTTTAATGGCGTATTATAATACAAATGTCCAATAAAATAATTTTGGCGCTCCTTAGTCAAATCAAATAGCGCGCGCTTTTCTGGCTTTCTGTTACGCATTCCGTCCATTTCATCAAATTACCCCCATAAGCGAGTGGAAAAATGTTACACATCAAAAAATTAGAAATTGCATCTAAATAGAATGGAAGAAAAAAGGTTCTAAAGAAAATACCCTTACAATTCAAACAGGAAAAAAAATATTGCCCGCTCAAGAAATCGTTGGCGAGACGTATAAAGTCGGGACGTGAACGAAGCCTTTATAAGCCTTCGCTATGTTGCGAAGAGAAGAAGAAAAAAAGATAATAATAGTATATTACTGGCCGAGCCTAGAAAATTATCCGTTACTGAGCGCGCAGCTTATTAAAAAGCGAGCGTAAGCGATTGGCATTAGCATTTGGTAACAATTTCACCTTTAGCAAATCTAAATTTTGGTGTATCGTGTGAATTATGAATAAATTCGTGATAAAAAGAAGATAATAATAGTGATGGATTACGTACATATTAGTAACAATTATTTGCAATTATTTTCCGCTACCCTTAACTATCGATCGCGTCCTACGCCCATGATAGGCATTCTTCGCTTTTTACGCACTCTTTGCTGCGTAGCTTTGGCTCGTTCCCAACTTCGCGCGTAAGCCGAGGAATCGTCAATAAGACGGAGGCATTTTTAGAAGTAGAAGTCAGTTAGATTATCATATTTGAGATAATTGCAATTGCGCAAGTTTTGGGATTTAACCTGAGGCGTGAAGTAAAAGTGATTGCCAGCAAATTAACGTTGACACTAGATAAGGTATGTGATAAGGTGCGTGAGCTGTAAACATAGTGTTCACAGCAACAGAAGTTAAAAGAAATAGAGGCGCGCTGGAGTGAAGAAGTGAGTCAAATTAAAAAAACGGTTAAAAGTTTGGTAGATAGGACCGATCAACAAAACGAAAAAATAGCTCTGTTAGAGATTGCAATACAAATGCCAATGCATCAAAAACATGCCAATAATAGCAGGGAACGTAACACCGGAGAAAGTGAAGAATTTTTGAACCGAGAAATGAAAATACAGGTAAGCGTCATAGAAGCCTTCAAGATTGGAAAATCAGAGGAAACCTAGTCATAGTAGCAAAGCTCAAGAACATCAAACAGAAGAAAATAGTAACAAAAAAGAAAGCTGAAGGGTTCCAGGACGTTTATTGAGAACGACATGACTAGCCAAGAGATGGAAATACAAAATAAAATCTGGACTATGACTAAAAAAGAAATGATGGAAGGAGAAAAGGTTAGAGTCGGTTATCAAAAGATCTCAAACAAAATAGAGTATACTTAGAGTATTTTAGAGAGTATTTTTTATATTTTTTATTTTTTTTTTTATTTATAGAGTATTTTTCTTATAATTAGTAGGCATCGTTTGTGTTACGGTCTTATTAGACACGGATGCTACATTATTATTCGAAGAAACCTGTCCCGGAAAATTACTAATATGTCTTTCTTCTTCAGAAAGCAGTTTACATGTGTAGCACCAATTGCGCTAGCACGGCCCTATTAGCGTTCGTGGATGTACTTTACGTAACGGCTAATCCAGAAAATTCGGTGGCTATAAGATGTTACCTCAGGGAGTGAGATTTGTTTGGCTTCTGCTTGTGTTTAAAATGGTTGACGATCCACCTAGAAGAATTGCGGGGCCAAAACTCAAAATAAAATAAATAGAACAGGAAAAGAGATTTATTTTTCGTATTATTAAAAGAAATTGAAAGATAGTTACAAGATGGATAACTGACACTGGTATTCGTAGACGTAACAATTTTATAATGATTGGAAAATTCCAATCCACACTCGTGTATCACTTCTGGATGGTGGTAGTATTGTTGCGGGCAGTGTGACAAAATTACGAGTAGCGATTAGCAAGGTGAACTGATAATCAGTTGCACAAAAAAGAAATAACAAAAAAGTCTAAATAGAGACCAGCGAAGTAGCAACTCACAGTACCAACTTGTGTAACAGTGCAATATGCACAAAATTAAAGCAACGCAGCTAATAAATAACAACAAATATGCTAAAATAGAATCTTGCAAGCCACCTTAGAGTTTACCTTAGAGGTGACAAAAGGTTCTTTCGATACAGATCTGCCTCGTTTCCTTGGTATTCAAATTGGTAACTGTTGGTAATCTACAAAATAAATAGCTGCAAAATAACCATTAAAGCACATACACAGTATTGGTACAGAAGCCCACCTCCACTAATATTATCTCCGACTTCACGGAAGCAATCGAGATGATATTTGCTACTGATTGAGTCACACTGATCGATATATAATACTGATACCAAATCGATGTTATTCCATATACTAGATTGTCATCGGTAGGAATTCGCAGTGACGGGAACGAGCTCCAAAAGAATTACGCATTTTCGTTACGGACGTTTTTTTCCGTTTAGGGTACCCCCTTCACATCCTCCCATAAGGAACTTCGTTCCAAAAATTAACTGTTGTTATTTAAATAAATAAAGCCGTATCTGGTTACTAGATTACGAAAATTTTACACAAATATCTATTTAGAAACTTTTTGGGTTACTGTTGCATATCCTATCCCACGATTTTAACTTTTTCCTATTGAAAATACGTGAAAGGACACTTTTCTAAGCATACTTTTTTTTTTTTTTTTTTTTTTATTTAACATCCAAGATATTACAATCTGTCAACAGACAATAAATAATAGTATTGACATTGAGACAATATAGACACAGTGGAAGCAAGCCCAGTGGCTCACCTCCTTAAGCCGTACAACAATATCTTATAATATGTGTATTTATATTACATTACGTGAATATTTCAAATAATTGTCGTTTAATCTCTTTGAGGTAGGTCTAGAGGATCAATCCTCTTGAGTCTCTTCACTCGGGGAGCTATGAGTAGGTCCGCAGCAAGAGTGTTAGGATGGTCGCTCAAACGTAACTGGTATTTGGCGCTTGTAGAGGAAATTTCCTGCTTGACAGTTTTAATATTTAAGTCACAATGAAGCGTCTTGTTTGGAATATACCATGGTGCATCACAGATACTGCGCAGTATTTTTGACTGGAAACGTTGAATCTTTGATATATTTGTGTCGCTGGCAGAACCCCATAACTGAATACCATAGGTCCAGATAGGTTTCAATATTGCTTTGTATAATAAGAGTTTATTCTCTAGTTGGAGATTGGAATCGCGGCTCATGAGCCAGTACATTTTACGATGGATGAGCCCTAGTTGGAGTCTCTTGTACCAGATATGCTTAGCCCACGTGAGTCTTTTGTCTAGGTGAATACCTAGATACTTAACCTCTTCCTTTTGAGGAAGGACATTGTTATATAAAGTTACGCTGGGGCATGTATTTCGTTTGAGAGTAAATGTAATATGTTCTGACTTGGTGTTGTTGACCTTAATTCGCCATAGCTTTAGCCATTCTTCGATTTGGTTAAGATGGATTTGTAGAAATCGAGAAGCCATCTGGGGATCTTGGTGAGATGCCATTATAGCGGTGTCATCTGCAAAAGTGGCTATTTCTGTGTCGTTAGTTGTAGGTAGGTCGTTTGTGTACAGCAGGTACAGCAGCAGACCGAGAATGCTTCCCTGTGGAACTCCAGCCCCTATTAGTACTAGTGTGGTACAAGCTTCGCCATGTCTAACTTGAAAATATCGATCAGTGAGGTATGACTTAAGGATTCTGCAATACGGATGAGGAAGGCTGAGTTTGATTTTATAGTTCAGGCCCTGGTGCCAGACTCTGTCGAACGCCTGGGATACGTCAAGAAATGCCGCGGTGCAATATCGCTTACATTCCAAGTCGTTTTTAATTTTTCTTGCAACACGATGAACTTGCTCCACTGTCGAATGCTGTTGACGAAAACCGAATTGGTGGCTTGGGATTAATTTGCGTTCTTCAAAAAGAGGTCTCAGTTTTTCCAGAAGAAGCCTCTCCAACATCTTGGAAAGAATAGGCAAGAGGCTGATGGGACGGTGTGATGCCACATCTGATGGATCCTTGCCAGGTTTTTGAATAAGTATTACCTGTGCAACCTTCCATTGTATTGGGAAGTAACCAAGTCTAAGTACAGCATTAAAGATCATCGTTATCAATCTTATACCAATTTTTGGTAGGTTTTTCAGTACTTCTCCAGTTATTAGGTCGTAGCCTGGAGCTTTCCTTGAATTTGTGTTGTGAGCTAGAACATATTTAACTTCTTTAATTTTTAGTGGTTTTATAGGCATGTCCATCTGGTAGGGTGCGTCACAAAGCTGGTGAATTGGAAGCTCTACAGCAGTGGGTACTTCTGATTGGAATGGTTTGAAGACGCCTCGAAGATGATCTGCAAATGCGTCAGCTTTCTCTTGCTTTCTCTTGCTTTCTCGCTTCGGGTCCAGTCCCCATCCCTTTTTCTAACTGGGGGGTCTGTTTTCTGAGGATTTTTGATTTTTCGTGCAGCCTTCCACAAAGAGTAGTCGGTTGATTTAGTTGCCGAGAGATTTTCCAGAAAAGTTTTGATACCTTGATTTTTAGGATCAGCAAGTATTTCTTTTAATTTCTTGGTGGCTCTATTTAGGTTGGCTTTATTGATTGGATCGCGTGTGATTTGCCAGCGTCTCCTAAGGTTTCTTTTTTCGATAATCTTTAATCTTACATTGTTTGGCACTAATCCAGATTTTGTTATATTTTGCGTTTCGGGAGTAGCACGCCATGCGGCCTGTTGTATTGATTTTATCAGGCATTCAACAGCTTCATCAATGTCTTGTTCTGTTTTTAGAGAAATATTTGTATTTAGGTTATTAGCTAGAGTATTCCTAAATTCATTCCAGTCGGTGTTTTTGTTTGTTAGTCTAGGTGGCTTTGTTAGAAATTGGACTTGCGTCTCCATTGATACCATAATTGGAGTGTGATCTGACGAGAGGTCCAAACAGGTATTTATTTTTAAATAGTTGTGTGAGATACCCTTTGTAATACAAATGTCAATGACGTCAGGAATCTTGTTTCTGTCAGTGGGCCAATAAGTAGGTTGGCCCGTTGATAAGTGCTGTAGGTTTTTACTCTGCATGGCATAGTACAGTTGTCTTCCCCGCGGGGAAATGAGTCTAGAGCCCCATAAGGTGTGCTTGGCGTTAAGGTCACCGCCGGCTATGAATCGGTGGCCAAGCGTGTTGAAGTATGTTTCGAACTGGACTTTATTAATGGACTGATTAGGTGGACAATACACTGCCGAGAAAACCATTTTTCCTTGCCAATCTTCAATTTCCACAGTTGTAGCTTGCAAGTTTTTTTCACTAATTTTGGATACTACATGATGTTTTATACTGCTCTTAATTATAATTGTAGTGCCTCCTCTGGCTCTTCCCTCTGAGTGTTGAGAGTGATGTAGGGAATATTGTGGAATGTTGATGTAACTTTTATCAGTCATGTGTGATTCTGAAATTAGCATAAGGTCAAGATCGTGTATTGAGAGAAAGGTTTTTACCTCTTGGCCATGATTGACCAAGCCGTTGGCGTTCCATACTGATATTTTGAGTCTAGGAACTGTCATTACAACATTTTTGTGACTAGTGCAGTGAGGAGATCCATCATTTTATCCATTTTTTCCATCATTTTGGTCAACATGATTTCCAGGTTGCTGTTTTGCTGTTGTACTGGGATGGTGTTGATAGGCTGTTGTTGCTGTTGACTACTGATCGTTTGTGCGCTGCCTTCTGCCATTTGGGCATAGGAGATTCCTGGATGGATGGTGTGTTGACTTGCAGTTTGTAGTGTTCTTTGACGTAATGGAGGGTACAATTTCTTTTGCAAAGTTTTGTAAACTGAACATCCCCTATAATTGGCTGGGTGATCCTCCCCGCAGTTAACGCATCTGACATCTCCGTTGCGATCCTTTCTTGGGCAATTTTCGGTAGCATGATCGCCCGTACACTTACGCACCTTGGATTTCTATGGCAGTACCTCCTGGTGTGTCCAAAATTCTGGCATTTAAGGCACTGAGGCACTTCTCGTTTAGGATGAGGTGGTTCGACTTTTACAATAGTGTTTAAAAGTTTAGAAACTTTATAGATGTCTTTGTTGTTTGGGCTTACAGCTAGCTCCACATTAAAAAGAGGAAGCTTTATGTTTGATGCTCTTTGTCTAATATTGGAGACATTTAATACAGAATGTCCCAATTCTTCAATGGCGTCTTTTATACGTTGAGTCTCCGTGGAATAATGAACATTTCTAATGACTACGCGAAAACTCCGTTCGTTTTTGAGTTGGTATGTGTGGAATTTTGTCCCTTTTACGATTAGAGCATCTACTATTTTTTTATAGCATTCTGGAGAATTAGGTTGTATTTTCACTTGGTTGTTATATAGACTTTTAATAGTATATTCATTTTGTACGACGCCATTAAGATGATCTTTTAGAGGCTTGATGGTTTCCACCCCTTCCACAAATATTGGTGGCGGTTTGGTTACTTTAGGTGTATTCGTTTCAGGTATCTCATTTTCTGTTTCTTGATTATTACTTTTATTTTCTTCGAGAGGCAAATCACTGAATCTATTAGCAGTAGTTACTGGTTTGCCAAGCCAGTAGTCTTTTAGAGTGGATTGTTTGGTTAACCTTCCGTGAGCTTCCGGGCTGTGTTCATTTCTTGGTCTCTTTCTATATTTAACATTGACCCACTCGGAAGTGGGGTGAGAGATTATATCAGATTGTCTCGGTTGATAAGATGAATATTGTTGATTAAGTTCATTTCCGGCATATTGCTGAATTGGAGGATACTGATGATTTGGCGCTGCCAGTAATTGGGGAAAGTTCGGAGCTGCATGGGCTTGCTGCACATTTGCAGGTAGTTGTAGATTAGGGTCATAGTAAACAGGTGCAAGAGTTGACTGGGGACAACTATTATAGTAAGTATTAGTATTAGCCATATCTTGCTGGTCTACATGTTGGTGGATATTAATTCTAACCTCACTCTTCGCCCCTCGCGAAAGCAATTAGTAAAAGTTTCTGGAATCTCGCTATAATCCGTCGATAACACTTACGCTTTCAGCTTATTAATCAGTCCACCAGGTAACACAGTTTTACCACTTGGGCGGGTTTATGTAATCACAATTTTATCAATTTTATTACAACAATCTGTCTGTCTAAGCATACTAAAACAAAAATTTAGTTCTCGAAAAAATTGAATTTGAAAAATTTAAATTTACATGTATTTTAGATACACCTTTTAACACGGCTGCATGATTAGCCGATTTTGTGTAAGGCAAAAAAATAAAACAGACCATCCGGTCTTTCAGCTTATTAATCAGTCCACCAGGTAACACAGTTTTACCACTTGGGCGGGTTTATGTAATCACAATTTTATCAATTTTATTTTTTTTATTTAATTTTAGACCATCCGGTCTGTTTTATGGGATATGGGATACGCAACAGTACCCACTTTTTGAATTAGCAATAACTCAATAATAGCAATAACAGTAGTTTTACTGAACTTATATAGCTTTTAAGTTACTCGCCTGCCACACTCGCTCATACTTAAAAAGCTATATTTGTTTAGTAAAACTTTACTTTTCTAAACTTGTTTAATATACTATTAAAATAATTTTAAATTTTTTTTGCCCAACTCTCTACGACTTAACGTTTTTGAAAAAAAGTACTGATATGGGTGGTCTGGGTCACCCTATATATCGATATACCGACTGCACGCAGGATCATCACGTAATCTGATGAGGACTAATCTCTCAAAAAGGATTTGAAAGATCTAAAGGTCAGCTCGTGTTAGCTATGAATGTAAGCTATTTATTATTATGTGTAAAAGAGGTAAAAACTCCTAAAAAAATTTTACCTCATTTACTCATTTTTGATGCGTTAACGTCTTATAAATCGCTAATCGACTGCACCAATGAAAAATATAAAATGTGGTTTCGTGGGACACCAGATAGGAACGAAGTACCTTTTACATAAATATTAATTTCAAGTTCTAGTCGAGGTAAAAAATAAATAATTAAAAAATAATTAGATACAGAAACTATTGGACAACAAAATTATTAGACCTTCGATCTCACGGTACAGCTCACTGGTTATGATAATTCCAAAAAAGATGGACGCTAGCAACCAAAGAAAGTACAGAATGGTAATAGATTACAGAAAACTAAATGAAAATACGATTGAAGATAAATTTCCGCTGTCTAGAATTGAGGAAATTTATCTTGGGAAATGTGTCTACTTCACCACACTAGACCTAGCCCAATGCTTCCAAAACTACAAGAAATCTACAATCTTTTAATTAAAATCTATACGAAAGACAATCTATTATTTCTGGATGATACGCATTTCGCGATAATAATCGCAAGTAACACAGTAGTAATAATATTGAAAATACCAATCCTGAATCCAACCCCTTACACACTTACAAAAATCTTCCCCATTCCAAATTTACATTCTCAAATTTTGATACCGCCGACCTCGTATCACCTGAAAGGAACGAAAACGAGAAATGGCTACGACATTGCACACGCACACATGGAATAAACTAAACGGTCTGCTATGACCCCATCATCACGGCATGTAAATTACAAGATCTGCAAAAATGTCCGATAGTTCAAGTAGAAGGCATACATGACGTATACGTAATATTGTCAACGGGAATAATTGCCAGCTTCAATCCACCGCAAGAGATAATAGAAAATTGCAACTACCAAATAAATAAGTACACACTTCAAGGCACCAACTTTGTACAATCAAAATGTGACAATCCGAACAAATGTAATCCGAAATGTAATCCGAACAAAAACCTTAGATCCGCTAACTTTTCTATTCAAATACCTAAAACCCACAAAGGAGAACTAAAAGGCTCATACGAAATTCAACTCAAGACAGAACACCTTGTGAACTTAGTTCAATTAAAGCAAGACGTGAAGAAGATTGAAGAAAGACCACCTACATTGCAACTACTTGTGCATTATGTTCATTATTTGGCCACAACCATTATAATACTGTCGCTTATAACTTTTATAGGTATTTTGGTAAAATTCAGAAAACGACTCATACGACCGAATATGCAGGAAGAAAACAATCATCAAAATCTCTAAAAAAGACGCCGTCGAGATGACTTATATCCTGGGTTGAACGAGGACGTCCAAAATACTTAACGAGGGAGGAGTTACGTGACCACCACGATCGCTTCACACAGGAAGACCATTATTACAGCCACAATAAAGTAAACAGATAACAAATGTAACAAGATGGTGCTAATGCATCTCATACTTTTATCAATACGAATATTCTGTTTCTATAAATGCACTAGTTTTGTAATAGTATATTAAACAACAAGTTTAGAAAAGTAAAGTTTTACTGAACTAATATAGCTTTTAAGTATGAGCGAGCACAGCGAGCGAGTAACTTAAAAGCTATATGAGTTTAGTAAAACTACTTTTCTTACGAGGTTTGTTTATACAATTTTTTCGTATTTTGTGAAAATCTAATCTAAAATATGAATTTAGACGTTTATGAGTAAATTTTTTTTGCGCGCGATCGGTCTAAATTTTTTCGTATGCCTTCCTACCGATAATTCACGGGGGGTGAGTACGAGGCGAGGGGGGCCAATTTTTTACTCAGTTTTTCGATATCTAGCGCCGTTCTTGAGTTATTGCTATTTCAAAAAGTTTCTAAATAGATATTTGCGTAAAATTTTCGTAATCTAGTAACCAGACACGGCTTTATTTATTTACATAACAACAGTTAATTTTTATTTTTTGATTCGAATTTTGTGTAAGTTACATAATATTAATTATAAAAGTGAGATTGTTAAGTTTTCTAGTTTGAATATTAATTTTGTACTTTTAATATACATAAATGTATAACAATGATTCCAATATTTAAATAAACAATCTTCTATCCAATAGTTTTTTATTGACAGTGACATTACTATGTAGTAAAGTGACATATCTATGTGCTAAAGTGCCACTTTATTAAACGATTTTGAATTTAATAAAACAGCACATTATTAGTCAAAATGCGAAAAACAATTTTATCTTATACTAAAACTTATAAAAGGGGATGTTAACCCAAAATTGACCAGTCCATTAGTTCACTATGCTCAATATTTTATAAATATATTTTATAAATATTTTTTTAAATTATTCGTCGGTTTAACAATTTTAACGCGTTCTTAATTCGCAATACGCAAAGAGTAGCTTATATACCGTATCACTATTAATTATAACGATACCCATTGTGGCGTAGAGCGAAGGGGTTCTTCTACACATTTTAGCCGAGGGATCGAATCCCGGTGAAGGCAACTTTTTTTCTAGAGAAATTTGCTAACTATGACTCGTGATGACCGCGATGATTGCGGATTTACATCGATTTTGACACATGCCGAAATCGCTATTTTGGCAATTTTGTAAAGTAGTTTTTGATTTTTATCGATAAAAAAATCATAATAAAATATTCTCTTCTGATTGAAACAATATAGAGCAATATCGCTTTAGTTACAATATGTCATAACACACTAATATTTCCCAAGGGAAATATGAAACGTCATCTCATATTGTCCCTAGGGAAATATGAAACGTCATTTTAAAGTATACTTTGCGCACGGTGATTGGACAATCAAACATGCAAAACAAAATACTAAAGCCATCACTGTTAAAAAGTGATATTTAAGTGACATTTAAAATAAAAAATGTGCCTACTTATTTTTATATTTTAAAAACCAACCTAACTTTTTCTGAATTATTTTGCGCGCATTTTGCGCGCTATTGATCTAGAATTTTGCATAAGGCTTCCTTCGACAAATTGCTACGGGGGTTGAGAACGAGCAAAGGGGGGTAAATTTTTTGCTCAGTTTTTCGATATCTAGCGCCGTTTTCGAGTTATTGCAAATTCAAAATCTCAAATTTAATTATTGATGTAATATTGATATATTTAATAATATATTTTTCAATCAGAAGAAAACTATTGATTACAACACGGGAAATATGAATACATTTCACTTGGTTATCTATACATCTCTCGGGCTTTGCCCTCGAGATGTAACTAGTCAACCTCGGGAAATATACTATTCATATTACCTTAGTTGTAATAATAGCTATTTCTTCTAATTGAAACAATATCGCCTTAGTTACAATATGTCATAACACACTAATATTTCCCAAGGGAAATATGAAACGTCATATCATATTGTCCCTAGGGAAATATAAAACGCCATTTTAAAGTATACTTTGCGCACGGTGATTGGACAATCAAACATACAAAACAAAATACTAAAGCCATCACTGTTAAAAAGTGACATTTAAGTGACGTTTACAATAAAAAATGTGCCTACTTATTTTTATATTTTAAAAACCAACCTAACTTTTTTTGAATTATTGTGCGCGCATTCTGCGCGCTATTGATCTAGAATTTTGCATAAGGCTTCCTTCGATAAATTGCTAGGGGGGTTAAGAACGAGCAAAGGAGGGTACATTTTTTGCTCAGTTCTTTGATATCTAGCGCCGTTTTCGAGTTATTGCAAATTCAAAATCTCAAATTTTATTTTTAATGAAATATTGATATATTTAATAATATATTTTTCAATCAGAAGAAAGCTATTGATTACAACACGGGAAATATGAATACATTTCCCTTGGTTGTCTGTCTATACATCTCTCGGGCTTTGCCCTCGAGATGTAACTAGCCAACCTCGGGAAATATACTATTTATATTACCCTAGTTGTAATAATAGCTATTATATCCGTTTAATTATTTATTTTTTATCTCGACGAGAACCTGAAATTAATATTTATGTAATAAGGTACTTCGTTCCTATCTGGTGTCCCAACGATACCACATTTTATATTTTTTAACTATAAAGTTATAACTATCAAATCTAATATATGCGAAATACAAATTAAATTGATCAAAATCACCGCATTTTACGATACCTAAGAGACCGACCAATCACTTCCAAACATAAAGAAATACTTAACTTGAACTAATTAACTAATTTTGTTTCCACGTGGTTAATTTATAAGTTTCGCAAGTGATAAATTTATGTAGGTTGACATTTTAACGATATAAAATGTTACTATTATTCATATCCTGTGGAGTATTTACTTTTAACGATTATTTATTTAAAAATATTTAATAAATAAATAATATTGATGCCTACCGAAGTTAGTAATATTCAAAATGTCCCTCAATCTTCATGCTTACCAGAAATGCTTGGAAAATGATTTATCAGACGAAGAAATAGAAGGATTTCATAACGGCGAAGATAATGAAATTTTCAATCAACCTAAGGATTACTATTACTTCACTTATATAGCATTCTGTATACTAGGAATTACATCGTTAATGCCACAAAGCTTTTTCGTGGTTGCTAATGAGGTAAAATACATTTTTATTGTTTTATTGTTATTGCAATAGTTTCTTGTAGTATTGGATGTACAAACTAAAAAGTACGACAAATGCAACTGACCAGTTGAACCCTTTGCAAGTAAGCTTCACGTCTTATGTTACACTTACAATGGCCGTTCCGTTTTTAATTTCTTGCATTATCAACGTATTGATAAATGAAAAGTAGGTTAAATGCACCCTGAAAAAGTGGTAATAATTAGTAATATTTTTAGAATTTCCCTTCAGAAGCGCATGTTGGGAAGTTTGATAACAATGTTTATTTTATTTGCAATTACTGTGGTGTTGGTACAAATCAATACAAGTTTATGTAAGTACCAAAACTTCGTGACACCATGAACATTTAAATTAAAAATCTATAAAATGTTCAATTTCTTAACCAAATAAATGTTATAAATTTTTGATTTTAGGGCAGAATGGATTTCTAGCAATAACTTTATTTACAGTTGCAATTTTAAGTGGTAACATAATTAAAAACATTTTTTTGAAACACTTCTCATAATTTATATATTTTTACAAAAAAATGTGTACTTCACATACATTTCATCAAAAGAAACTGACATTGGAATAACTGAATTCGAAAGTGATTTAGTTGGTCCTCCCAAAATTTGCTTTAAGAAGGTATTTAAAAAAATTTTTCCTTACATTGTAAGTTCTTTCATTAGCTTATTCGTCACTTTAAGTCTTGCGCCTGGAGTTACCATTTTAATTAAGTCGTATGGAACTGGAATATGGAGTGGTAGATTTTTAGAAGTTATTTTTAATGTTCCAAAATATAATTTTATTTTTTAGATTATTATTTTCTACCAGTAACGACATTTTTAATTCCAAATATAGTTGATTGTTGTGGACGTACTCTGGCAGGATGGACCGAATGGGTAATAATCGATTAGTACTATAAAACTACCATGTCTTTTAATGCTATACGTACTTTTCCTTCTAGCCGAAAAGCGGGAAAATCTTGATATTGATAAATTTAGTTCGAATATGTATGATACCCATTATTTTATTTTGCAACATACAACCCAGAAGAAATCTTCCAGTAATTTTTAACAGTGATGTATACTACATATTGTTTAATATTATTCTTTCTTTTTCAAATGGCTATCTGTTTAACATCAATGTGATCAATGTACCCAAGTAAGTAATTTCAAAGAATTATAAATAATAAGCATACGAATGTGATCAAGACGTTCCTGTCGATATCGTAGTAAAAACAATAATAAATAGAAAAAAAATGTGGTGTCGGGGGACACCAGATAGGAACGAAGTACCTTATTATATAAATATTAATTTCAAGTTTTAGTCGAGGTAAAAAATAAATAATTATTCGGATATAAATATTTTATGATTTTTTTTATCGATAAATATCAAAAACTACTTTACAAAATTGCCAAAATAGCAATTTCCGCATGTGTCAAAATCGATGTAAATCCGCAATCATCGCGGTCATCACGAGTCATAGGTTAGCAAATTTCTCTAGAAAAAAAGTTGCCTTTACCGGGATTCAATCTGATTTTTCGAAATCGATTTAGTTTAATTTTGGGGGTTTTATTTTCGGCGGAAAATTTTTAAAATTAATTTTTAAAATTATTAAATTATATTTTCTAAATTATTCGTTGGTTTAACAATTTTAACGCGTTCTTAATTCGCAATACGCAAAGAGTAGCTTATATAGCGTATCACTATCAATTTTAACAATACCCATTGTGGCGTAGAGAGCCAAGGGCTCCGCCTACACATTTTAGCCGAGGGATCGAATCCCGGTGAAGGCAACTTCTTTCCTAAATTTGCAAACCTAGACTCGTGGTTTCCGAATATGTACTAATGTTGAGCAGATGTTCCACTTTTGACTACTAGATGGTGTAATTATCGAACGATATAAAAATCTTACGCATTTTCGTTACGGACGTTTTTTTCCAATTAGGATACCTCCTTCGCATCCTCCCATAAGGAACTTCGTGCCAATATCCCTGAAAAATGACAGAACTCGCCAAGGGCGGAACTCGAAGCCATAGAACTCGTCCGGGTGTCGACCGCGACTCGATGAACGATGAACTTATTGGCTATATGGAGGTACCACGTGTTACCGTATATCTCCTTCAGCTCATGTGGGCAGCGGGCGTTGAAGTTTATTGAGGTATCTTTCCTCATTTTAAAGCGCTAGGCTTGATCTGGCTGGGTTATTGGTCCCTGGGGATATTTTCCTTGATTTTTCGATGTCCTAGATGTTGCGGGGAGCTCCTGGAGCGTGGTTTGTGGTCAGAGGCGGCGGTGAGGAGTGCGTGTTTTTGGTCCGTGGTGTGAACTTGTCTCTTGGTTTCTGCGGGACGGGGCTAGTGTGCGATCCGTGAGTGTGGGTCCCTAGTGTTTGACGAACTTGGTCTCTTGGTGTCGATGGGGCGGGGCGAGTGTGCGATCCCTGGATTTGGGTCCCTAGTATTTGACGAACTTGGTCCCTTGGTGTCGATGGGGCGGGGCGAGTGTGCGTTCCGTGGGTTTGGGTCCCTAGCGTTTGACGAACTTGGTCCCTTGATATCGATGGGGCGGGGCGTGTGTCCGTGAATTGTGGTTCCTTGCATTCGATGAGCTTGGTTTCTTTCCGTCCATGGGTCGTGGCGAGTGATTTAGCGTGAGTCCAAGCGTCTTTGCATGGTTTCTTGGCATCCGGGTGTTTTGATGAACCCGGTGCTTGGTGGGAACCTGAAACGAACATGTAAAGATTACGGTTTCTTACACCCCGGCTGACGGGCGGATGAGGATGTCCTTTGGCCGGCTGTGTCCTAGGTTGTAGCCTGGTTGGTATTGTTGGTATGAAGATGTTGAAGAGGGTCGGGGCGGGGATGAATCCTTAGGGTACTTCGGCAGTGATGAAGCGCTCGGATGATCGGGTGCCTTCGAATTTCACCTTGAATTTCCGATTTTCAAGGTATGACGCCACCAGCTTGACGAGTGCTGGTTGGATGTTGGCGGTTAACATCTTGTAAAGAAGGCCTTGGTGCCACACTTTGTCGAAAGCCTTTGACACTTCGAGTAGAACGAGTGCGGTGACCTCTTTCTTGTTGAAACCCAGGGAGATGTGTTCGACCAGGCGGAGGACTTGCTGAACCGTGCCGTGTCCTGGTCGGAAACCGAACTGCTCGTCTTGCAGGATACTATGATCGAACATGGTTTGCTTGATCTGGGTGGAGATGACTCTTACTGCGACCGTTCCTAGCGACGGGAGGAGGCTGATGGGGCGATAGCTTTGAGGCTTCCGGGGGTCTTGACCTGCCTTGGGGATGACCACTACGTCGGCAGTTTTCCATTTCTGCGGAAAGTGGCGGAGGCGGAGTGAGGCGAGGCGTTGATGATGCCGGTGAGTGCTGCGATTGCCTTGCGCGGCATCGCCTTGAGGAATCGATTTGTGATCGCGTCGGGTCCAGGTGCCTTCCTGTTCTTCAGGGATCGAATGATTTGGGTGACTTCCTTTGTCGAGACCGGGTCGATCGGCGTGGGGTCTTCGATTGGGAGGGTCCTCTTGACGAAATCCTCGACCATTTCGATATGGTCTTGGTTGAGGCGCTCTTCGAGGGGGCTGCACTGGATTTCCAGGTTGTCGGCGGAGATGTCGGCCTTTTCTTGATCGCTTTTCGCTTGCGTGTCGTCGGGGCGGGTAATGGCGGGCGCTAATGAAGGACGCTATCAGCCGTTATAGTGCTGGGTGGATGCCGCCATGGATTAATTTGTGGATTAATCCTTGATGCCATAACCGATCAAAGGCTTTGACGACATCGAGAAACACTGCTCCCGTTGCCTGTTTTTTGTTCCAGTGCAACGTGATGTGTTCTACTAGCCTCAGCACCTGTAGAGTGGTGGAGTGCCCTGGGCGAAAGCCAAACTGTTCATCCGGAATAGATTGGTTTTCCTCCAGGGCCGTTCTCAGTCTGGAATGAATTATTTTCTCCGCAAGCTTCTCGAGGATTTTGCCGGGGTTTTTAAATCATGGTGACGTCGGCCACTTTCCAAAGACATGGAAAGTGCTCGAGTCGAAGCACGGCATTGAGGATGCACGTTACTGCTTCTACCCCTGCTCTGGGCAATTCCAAGATGACCCTGTTCGTAATTCCGTCTGGACCGGGTGCCTTCTTCTTTTTGAGTGTCTTGATTACGCTCTTCACTTCCTGATGGGAAGTGCTGCCTATTTTGTCACAGTCGGAGTCGTAATCAAGTTCAGTGTGTGCGTTTGTGCCTGTTTGTGTGAGTGTGACTCCCCCTACCATTCTTTCACTTCCGCCTCGATATTTGCGGTATGTTCGGGAATGGAGACGTCAGTGTTTGCTGCAAACTGCGTCTCCAGACTGTCGGCTAGTACCTCTGCTTTCTCGAGAGAGCTGAGGGCTATTCCGTGCGGTCCGTTTAGGAGGGGGATTGTGCTTTTCTTTTTCCGGAGTGCTTTTACCAACCCCCATGCTGATGGATTTTGGAAAGAAAGATCCCTCAGCATGTTGCCCCAGTCGGTATTTCTGTACTCCGAAATGGCTGTCCTAACCTGACGCTTCAGGTTGCTGTATTCCAAGCGGTCTGCCGGGTAGCCTGTGCGCTGCGCACGACGCCTCGCCCGGTTTTTGCTTTGAATAAGCTCCTTGATGTCTCGGGGAAGGCCGAACCGGTTATTGTCGACCGCGACTGACAACAACATTAAAAGTATATCAAGCACACGTACCGTCAACAAAATGAGACCGTCACCGACTAGACCGTACCTTAACGTGAGACCGTTCGTTATGCATCGGGGTGTATCATATTACATCTATCTGCTTATCGTTATTTTAAAATGCCGTAAAAAGCTATTGCATAATCCTAAAAAATTTTTTTCGCACTTTGACTGATAATGTGCTGTGTTATTAAATTCAAAATCATTTAATAAAGTGGCACTTTAGCACATGGATATGTCACTTTACTATATAGTAATGTCACTGTCAATAAAAAACTATTGTATAGAAGATTGTTTATTTAAATATTGGAATCATTGTTATACATTTATGTATATTAAAAGTACAAAATTATTATTCAAACTAGAAAGCTTAACAATCTCACTTTTATAATTAATATTATGTAACTTACACAAAATTCGAATCAAAAAATAAAAATTAATTGTTATGTAAATAAATAAAGCCGTGTCTGGTTACTAGATTACGAAAATTTTACACAAATATCTATTTAAAAACTTTTTGAATTTGCAATAACTCAAGAACGGCGCTAGATATCGAAAAACTGAGTAAAAAATTGGCCCCTCTCGCCTCGTACACACCCACCGTGAATTATTATCGGTAGGAAGGCATACGAAAAAATTTAGACCGATCGCGCGCAAAGAAAATTTACTCATAAACGTCTAAATTCATATTTTAGATTAGATTTTCACAAAATACGAAAAAATTGTATAAACAAACCTCGTAAGAAAAGTAGTTTATTAAACTTGTTGTTTAATATACTATTATGTTAATATACTCAGAAAATATATTAATTCTTAACTTGTGATAAATATATCAAATAAATTTAAAAGTAAACAAGTTAACTACGTATTAGGGTTAAGCTTTTCCTACTTTGACGGAAACTCAATTTAGGTTGTTTCTTAACCCACGATCATATACTTCTTGGTTTCAAGATTTTTAGATCATAGATCGTTCAGATGACAATACGTTATTTTGCGGTTTCCATGTATTTTGCTTGTTATTATTATTCTGACGAAGGCGATACAACTCGCCGAAAGCTTATAAAATAAAAAATTTTATATTTTACGTTAAAGTAACTTGTTTACTTTTAAATTTACTTGATATACTTAGAAAATTGTCTTCTTTCCAATAGTCAATAGGAAAAAGTTAAAATCGTGAGATGGGATACGCAACAGTAATCTGTTTTCTTTGTAGTATGTATTCTGTACTTAACAGTTAAAAATTTTATTTTTTTAGTATTACAAAATTTTTTCTTGTTGATGTGTAACTCTTTCCACTCGCTTATGGGGGTAATTTCGTGAAATGGGACGGAAATGTGTAACAGAAAGCCAGAGAAAAGCGCGCGCACTTTGATTTGACTAATAAGCGCCAAAATTATTTTATCGGAATACACAGACATCATTTGTATTATAAAACTTTGTCCGACGTGGGGTTTGAACTCGCGATCCCCGAATGATTTAATTGAGGGTTGAATGTGAGGGTTCATCTAATAACATTGTTTTAATTCGTATTATCTGTTACAGATTGGGGTTACGGTTACTGTAACGTTATGTCGTTCCACCTATTTCGCGATTTTAAATGATTTAAAATTTAATTATTAATTATTTCAAATAATAATATTGCTTACTTACTAGCAAGGTGAGATGTCAGATGTTACACATCATATAGGAGTACTGTAAGGTTCGTTTTTTTTTATTATTAATAATACATAAAATAGCTTTGGTTATGTTTTTGGTTTTACTCTTTCCAGAGGAGTCTTGGTCGTTTCACTCACATTTTGTTTTAATTTATTAGTTTTATTTTAATTAATTATGTTATATTTTAGAGTTGTAGAACAACACGAAAAACACATAGCTGGATCAATAACAGCGATTTTCTTTGCTTTAGGGGGTAACGTCGGTTCCCTCTTCGGTGTGCTATTTGTACAAATTGTATAATGCCACGAGCATACATAAACTATGATCTACAAAAGTTATATAAGTTATAAAATGGCTAAGGTTATTAACATGTGATAATATTTTTTTAATAAAATTAATTTTTACTTGAAATTGAAATATAATTTAATTTATAACTAACATAAAATTGTTCAAAAACTATTTAAATGAATGATATAGCTTGCGACACAGGGTGTTGTATATTATTTTCAATTTCATGTAACATGTAAAAATTAATTTATTAAAAAAATATATGTTATATGTTATGATATGTTATTACTTCAAATATAAATAACAATAAAATGTAAAAATTACATATTCTTAGATTAAAATTAAAATTATAAACAAATAAATTATTGTTAAAATAATAGTAATAAATTATATTTCTCTCTTTTATTTTTACCGCTTTTAAACTACCGGTTTAGCAATCATATCAGTAAACTCGCGTATTCATACCTAACTGACAGATCTATCGCGGTAAGGGTCAACGACACAATATTCGACACTAAACACATACAAATTGGAGCTCCCCAAGGCTCCTATCCGCACTTATACTTTTCAACCTGTATATTAATAATTTACCGACATTTCCGCGAATACATGTGGCACTGTACGCTGATGACACAGCGGTCTACGCGAGCTCATTTAGTGCACAGGTAAGACGGAAACGATCGTCTTCGCCAGAAAGCGCACCAACCAGAAACTGACAGTTGACGGACAGACGATTACGCCACAGACCAGTGTAAAATACTTAGGTGTTACACTGGACTCAAGACTAAACTTCGACGACCACTTAAAACAGAGAGAACGAACCTGGTGCGACGTTTTTAATAAAAGACAAATTATTATTAATAATTGGGAGTTAACGACTAAAATTTGGAAAAGTTTAGATTGGAAACACTTAGTTGTATCTTTTTTTTTGGATGAAATTGGTATTGAAAGTCAGGTTGGTGACAAGAATAATTATTGTCGTAATTAACGGAAGAAAATTTGCAAGGTCAGGAATAATCAGCAGATAAACTATTTAACAAAGTACTACGTTGGGTTTTAAATCTAAATTGGTGGATATACTACAATCGTCGTATCCGGACAGTAGTACCTGGATGGAACTACCAAATTTTTACCATCTGGATTGACCACTTATTTTTGTAGATAGATAATTACTGCTGCTGATTAAACCTTAGTTTTATGCAATCAGATTTTTGGTTTGTCCGATCGTCTACTTGTTTCAGTTGGTCAACTTAGTTAGCTTGAGTTGGACAATTTGTGGTTTGTGGATTACTTGTGTGAATAGCATTTATCTGTTTTAGTAGTTTCTATTTCATTGACACCGATCCGGATCCAGAAAAGAGCCCTTGGAAGGAAGTCGGACCAATTAACATATTTGTGTCTCTGCGATTACTCAATAGCAGGTTAGAAAGAAGTAGGACTGGGTAAGTGCTGTTCATTTAGTATTTTACAATCATTTGTAGTCTAACGACACATCAAGCCTTGCACCGAACTAGTTGATTAGCTTTGGATGAGTGAATGTTGATGGCACTTCATCTATTTGGTTGCAGGCGACCATCAGTCAATCAGCAGTACATTGCTTTTTCTTCTTTTACACGCCTTCAGCGTTTACTGTTTGGGACCTAGAGTCCAAGATTTATTGTATGACTATTGTACATCTGTGTTTGCGTAGCTAAATCTTTCATCTTATCTATAATATTGAATAAATCCTCTTCATTCTGTTTGGTGGGTTTTATTTCAATATTTGGCGCCCTAAGAGCATTTCATTTCGAAGTTGATAGTATCGCCATTTTCACCATTTGTGATAACCCAATACTAGGAACAATCTACCGAAGAACCTGCGATTGGTGGACACACCTACCCATCGCTTGAAGAACTGTGAGTTAAATCCCAATAGCTGGCCAACTACGGTTAACTAAGTGGCATCTTGTTAGCGGTCACTTTAGGCTACAACTGTAAGGCTCGCTCGCTCGTTTTTTTATAAAACTTTTTATTATCGACAATTCATCAACATTCTTTTTCTCCGCCAAAAATTATGCAAGTAAAACAGAACTTTTTATTTCGCTTATCGCAACCAGTAAGTCACAAAAATTAATATACCAACTGCACTGGAACTTTCTAGTAAATTTACTTTCTTTATATTTCAATAAAAGGCTGAAAGAAAGGGTGTTGGTCTATTTGTTAATATATATATATATCTATATATATATATATATATTGTAGTGGTATTTGATTTTTTTTTGTAACAATCAAACCCTTTACCAAACTTTAAAAATACCTCGACTAGCTCTTATTTGCGGTGGAGCAGTTCGACCTCAGGAGTGAATTCCTGTGCTGATATTGTGACGAAACAAATCTTCTTCAAAAATAATTTATCCAAATTTATAAATCGCAAATTTGATTTATTGTTAAACTTAAAATGGACTCGCACTTTAACCTCATGCGCGTATCCAAACGCCTTGTTATCGCCAGCTGGCTTTACTCGTACAAATGCAAATTTTATTCTTCGAATTTTAAACCAATTTTAAATTTTATTTCAAAACTAATAATTTCAACCGCTCTCTCCAAATGAACCAAATCAATCAAATCTACTACCGTTCGGTAGCAACGTATCAAAAATATCCAAATTCTCCAAATATCAAAATTAATCATCCAAAAATTACGAAATTAATGCATTTGCATCAAATTTCACTTTATTCAATCAAAAATTCAGTACTCACAAATTTTATTCACAATTTAAACTTACATCAAAAATTTCAATAATCGCCTCGAGCTGAAACAACATGCTCGAGCGGGCGCTGTCGGCAAAAAAGCAAAAATTTAACGAGCCAAAAGTCGGCGCTGTCTCTCGCGCGGCGACCCGTTGGCAAAAGCACATATTCTCGTCGGTTCGCCCCCACCTGTCTAACTTCTACAGTCTTACAACTTAAAACTATTCAAAAACAAAATTTTCATTAAAATGTACAGGGTAGGTGCGAGTCATTTTGAAACACCACAATATATATATATATATTTGCGAATTTTTTACAGCTATAATACCAATAATACCAATAAATTTGTAAATTTTTAGTTAAAAAAATAATTTTAGTTAAAATTAATTTTTTAATTTATCGGTTTTTTTCCATTGATGAAAAAAGTTTACAAAGTTTATAAATGCACAAAAACGTAGAACTTGTAATAGCAAATACATAAATAACATTGCATAAACTTTGAATAGACTAGACTCAATGTTTGAAATATTGCTGTATGCAATTTCTCCACCCCGTTATGTACTGATAGCATTTAGCATAGGTGCATTTTATGTACGAGTCTATCGTAAGACGTAAGATAGCAATTGGCAGCCGTCGTTTTCTTCTCGTATAGCAATTCAGCATCACTATTAAATTTTAACTGCAGGTGTTGGTTTCAAAAGCTTTTCTTTAGATAATAATCATTTAAAAATATAATTAAGAAATTGAAATACCACATAATTTTTTCAACACGTATAGTGTATGGAAATTTTATTAAAAATTATGATTTTTAATAAAACATTTTTTTCTTTATAGTGGCTGACTTTTTCTGGGGAGACGCAGTCTCCAAGACTCCCCTGACGGGTTGCCACTGGTTGTTTGCCCTCGAGCTTTTCTTATTTATTATTTTATATAGTAATCCTATGTGCCAGACTTTGTCAAATGCCTGGTTTATTTCTTCAAATGCCTTGTTAATCTTTGTTGTAATGCGATGCGCCAGTTCCACTATTGCGTGCTCTTGCCTAAATACAAATTGATGTTTAGGAATTACATGTCGTTCTTATAAAATTGTTTTGATTCTTTCACAAGCAGTTTTTCGAAGATTTTAGACAGAGTTGGGCGGTATGATTTTTAGTCCTCCACTGACTTTCTCAGTTTAAGAATCATTATTATTTCGGCCATCTTTCACTGGACTTGTATTTATTTGTATTTTGTTCGTAGGATATCAATTGAGTGATATATCTCAAACGTATATCTGGAAGTTCTTTTAGTATTTTTTATGAGACATTTTTTACAAACATTGATGAAAAATTGCATACTTTTATGAATGGAATTGAATTATGTTTTCTTATGACGTAAAATCACGTAAAATTATCGTCCTTAAACCGAGTGTTAATTTAAAAATTGAATTGAATTATGTTTATGTAACAGATAATTTAAAGATCAAACGAACTTACCTAAGTGAAGTTCGATCTTAATTATACGTAGCGTTTTCTTCGAAGATGATAATTATGTAGTACCTCTATTCTACGTTGTAAGTCCACATTTGAAAGCTAATAACGCTTTTTTATTGTATTTGTGCTTCCTGTAATATCGACCGTCCCAAAGGTAGATCACTTTATTTAAAGCTTTGTGTCGCAAGATGATCTGGATCTTATTCTAATTTTCTTCTTTTTTTTTGGGGGTGGGTGGGGATCATCTTCGAAGAAAACGCTACGTATAATTAAGATCGAACTTCACTTAGGTAAGTTCGTTTGATCTTTAAATTATACTTGCGTTTTCTTCGAAGATGATAATTATGTAGATGTTTAAAGTAATATTTGCGACACTTGACTGAAATAAATATATTGTAATATCTTGGTTGAGAACAAAATTATTAAGTTAACATGTTTAAGAACATACAAACTAAAACTATATTATTTTTTAAATTTAATTCAACTTGAAATTTATATTATTAAAAACAAAATCTTTAACTAATGTTATTAAAAATACTCTCTGCAAATGCAGATTTGTTGCAAAGAGGCCGATCATAAAACATTGCAAATGTTTTGGATTCTTTCGTCCAACCTGCGGTATTTCTGATCGTATCCAGACTTATGCCGTTTCTTTTGGCAGTTGAGGTAGACGCATGCCTTGTACTGTAAGCAGAAAAGATGGATGTATCTATGCCACTGTTGGTGAGAGTTGTTTTTATCCACCTGCTGATGGACTGAGAGGAGGCTTCGTGAATAGGTTTCTTGTAAGTTAACAAAAGTCTTCTATTGTTCTCTGTCCTTAAGCATTCAGTTCTCTTTAAATAACAGCACAAGGCGTTTGCTGGACAGATTTCTGGTTTGTCTTTAAAAAAGGGTAAATATAAAATGGGTTTAAATTTGTTTTTAGCTGATGTTTTAATCCTGTCTGGAATTTTTATTTCAACTCCATCAAGGGATATGATAGTATTTTCGACTTTAATAAGCGAAAGGGTTTGCACTCTGTGTGCCGTTGTTAAGGCTAGCAATGTTACTAGTTTCTTTGTTAAAAGTTCAATAGATATATCCTCGTTAGGATAAAGGCAGCCCACAAATTTAAGGACATTCGTCGGATCTCAAATGTTCTTGTATTTTGGTTGTGACGGTCTTAAATTAGCCGCCCCTTTAAAGAAACGTCTAATTCTGAAGTCGGTGCTAGTTTTGGAGACAATATTAGAGATAATGCAGATCTATGACAATTCAATGTTCCGTAAGAGGCTCCTTTGTTAAATTCTTCTTCTAGAAACCTCACCTTTAAAGGTGAGTTTTTCAAGGGATCTTTTTCTATCGCTGAGCAATATCTCCACCATTGCTTTAACCCAACGTTATATTGTCTTAAGATTGTTGAAGTTATCGATGCCATCATTATCTTTGTTGTAGATTCGTCTACTCCTCTTTGTTTAAAGGAGTTCCAGATAAGACTCCTGCCACCAGGGTAAGTTGGGAAGAATCCACATAGTGGATGTGGATTCCTATCGTAAGAAATTATTGAATTAATATCCGGAGGAAATATTAATAATTTAGATCGTAGTAGTTTTTTTAAATAATGGATACCACACTTGTGTGGTCCAATTTGGTACAACAACTATACCTTCTGCTTTATCCTCTACAATTTTTTGTAACATTCGGAGAATTAAACTGGATGATGGAAAAGCATAGAAAAAATATTTTGACCAGGTTAAGGTGAACGCGTCAACTGCTATTGCATCAGGATCTTTTTTCCAGGATACAAATTTTTTGCACTTTGCGTTTTGGCGAGTTACAAATAGATCTATGTTTGGTTCTCCCAAGGATAAAAGTATTTTTTGAAAAAGACATTTATTTAATGACCATTCTGATTCAGAAGATAATTTTCTAGATTCTGCATCTGCTTCCGTGTTATCCAAGGATCTTATATATGACGCGAATATCCAAATATTTTTACTTTCGCACCATTACCATATTTCCCTTGCCAAATTATTTAAATTAGTGTATTTAACACCTCCCATTCTATTTATGTAGGATATAGCTGTTGTATTATCTATCCTTAAAAGAATGCTACGGTTCGACCATTCTTTACCGAAACATTTTAACCCGAAAAAAGCTGCTTTTAGTTCTAAAAAATTTATGTGTAATTTTCTTTCCATGTCCGTCCATTGTCCCGATATTTTTTTGTTATACAGTCTTTGCACTCTTTTTGTATAAGCTATCATTTGACTGTGTTATATTTTTTAGCCACCAAGATATATCTTCCTGAAGATAACTAGGGACTAACATAATCTTATTATAATTACCTTGATTCTTTTTTAATGCCATGTATTTTGCTCTTTCGAATCTCTTAACATATACCCATCCGTATTTAATAGCAGTGCAAGCAGAGATTAAGGTTCCCAAAACATGAGCAAAATATCTAATTCTACATTTATGTAATAGAGCAAATTTTTTAAGCATAGTCCGAATCTTTTCCCTTTTTTCTACCGGAAGTGATATTGTCATTAAATTTGAATCAATTTGAAAACCTAAAAATCTACAATTATGCGATGGCTTGATGGTGCTTTTGTCCAGATTAATTATAAATCCTAATTTATTTAGCAGAGATGTTTGTTCTAAATTATTTAAACATTTTAAAAAGGTATCTCCAAGAATTAACCAGTCATCTAAATATAATATAGAACTATGTCCTCTTGATCTTAAAAATGATAAAACTGGTTTCATTATTTTTGTAAAAATTAATGGAGCCGTACTTAAGCCAAAAGGCAATGCTGCAAATTCATATAATTTATTTTTAAAATAGAAACGAAGGTATTTTTTCGAATCTTTATGAATTTTTAGCATCAAGTATGCCTCCTTCATGTCTAACGTTGACATAAAATTGTTTATCCACGCTCACTATATTAGGAAGGTTTAATACGTTCGTTTTCCGTGGATTAGAGGCCTTTTAATACACTAGTGGATTAGAATTCATAAAACACTAGTGGATTGGTCAAAATCAATTTGTCAAATCGGACGTTTCTCAAATTCAAAATTTTTTCTTATGGTTTTGGACATGATCGTGGATGGGTTATGGATGGGTTATGCTGCACTAATTTTTAAAATGGTCAGCTAGACCACCAGCCTTAAAACTAACTTGATTTAGCGATAGGTTCTTCTGTAATTCTTGTATTTTCTTTTTGTAGGTGTCGGTTCGAATCAATGTTTCTGGCGACGGTAGGGTTTCAGCGGTTTGTATTGTTGTTGTCCGCTCCCCCTGGGAGTGTTGAATCGTTTGAGCGGACTGCGCAAGTTTAAATGCCCCTTTGATAATGAGGTTTTCAAAGGAATCTTCTTTATTTTTAATTCTTGTCCTGATCGTTCCATCGCCTTAGCAGATTTAATATTTTCTCCCAAGTTTTCACCGAAGAGAAAAGTATCAAGATCCGCTTCTACCATTACATCCTTTAATTCTTTGTTAAAATTGTGTAGTAGTAGGTTCCTTCGTACCATCGATTGCTGTTGGTGTAAATCCGCGAGAAGGCGGCCGGCATCACTAATCAAGCCGATGAGTTGATGTTTTTTCTCATTGTCAATGCTTTCTTTACCTAGTAGCATTGATAAAGCTTGTCCAAGAGCCCACAAGTTAGCTCCCAACTGAGTTTGAAAAGCTTGTAGTTTCTCATCTCGCTTTAATGATGCTTCGGTGGAAGCTACTTTGGCCTCTGGGTTGATCGCTGGTGGTTTTAATTTTAGACAATTGTTCTGGGGGGGTTCTACATTGTATCGCTCCATTAGAGTAGATTTTATCTCGACCTCGAGGCCCTTTGTTAGAATGTTTTCCTATTGTATTGCCACGTCTTTGTGGATATTGTTTTGTACCGTTTCGTTTAATGTCGAGGTCTGACCAAGAAGCTTACGGATTTCCTCACTTAAAACGAAATTTTCCTCATGGTTGATTATTGTGTGTTGGTTTTCAACTATAAGTAATGTTTTTGTATTAGTTTTTTATACCAGGTGTGTAAGTATGAAACCGGAATTTGCCTATAGGTGGTGCTAGATGTCGATGCAGTTACCGACACATCACGTCAGCGGTGTCTTGTTATTGTTTTGATATCCGACAAAGATTTCCAACTCACAATAACACGAGTTTCATTCAGTAGCATTAGTTTATTAGAGATAAACATGTCGAGTTGTGTGCCAACAAATTACGATTTGCGGACAGCACTACTTTTCTGTTTTCATTTGAAGAAAACCGCAGCCGAATCGCATCGAATGCTTGTGGAGGCGTTCGGTGAACATGCTCTCGGTAAAACACAGTGTTTCGAGTGGTTCAAACGGTTCAAAAGTGGCGATTTTGACGTGAGGAACGAAGAACGTGGAAGACCACCGAAAAAGTTTGAAGACACTGACCTGCAAGCCTTATTGGACAAAGACGACGCTCAAACACAACAAAAACTGGCGGATCAGTTAAAGGTGACCCGAGAAGCCATCTCCCTTCGGTTGAAAGCCATGGGAAAGATACAAAAGGTGAGGAAATGGGTTCCACATGAACTCAACGAAAGACAGCAGGAAAACCGCAAAACATCATGCGAAATGCTGCTCGCCATGTTCAAAAGAAAGTTATTTTTACATTGAATTGTGACTGGCGATGAAAAGTGGATATATTTCGAGAATCCTAAGCGCAAAGTCATGGGTTACTCCGGGTGAACCATCAACATCGACGGCAAGACCAAACCGCTACGGACGAAAGACAATGCTGTGTGTTTGGTGGGATCAGAAGAGCGTAATCTACTACGAGCTGCTGAAACCTGGGGAAACTGTCAATACTCAACGCTACCGACAACAAATGACCGATTTGGATCGAGTTTTGCGTGAAAAACGACCAGAATACCAACAAACACAACACAAGATGATTTTGCTGCATGACAATGCACCAGCACACAAAGCAAAACAGGTCCAGGAAACGATAGAGTCGTTACGTTGGGAGATTCTTCAGCACGCGCCTTACTCACCGGACCTTGCCCCATCCGATTACTACTTGTTCGCATCGATTGGACACGCACTTGCTGAGCAGCGCTTTACTTCTTACGAAGATGTACAAAAATGGCTCTATGACTGGTTTGCCTCAAAAGAGCAACAGTTCTTTTGGCGCGGAATCCACAAATTGCCAGAAAGATGGGAAAAATGTATAGATAGCGACGGACAATACTTTGAATAAGTTACTTTGTATCATATCATTACAATAAACGTGTATTTTCTGTACAAAAATTCCGGTTTCATACTTACACACCTGGTATATAAAAAAAAATTTTTTTGTTGAATAATTTTCATTAATTAATATGTTATATGACCCTGACCCTTTTTATGACCCTGTATCACAGAATAAGTATATACAGAAGCGTCACTTGAACAAAGAACTTAAAATTAGAGAGAGATAAATTGCACTACCAAGTTAAAGGGCTTCTCGTGCAGACCCGTCAATACTCGTATAAACAACGTATAACCCAGGTGAGAAAAAAGAATTGCCCGTTTTATTTGAAATTATAAAAGTAAAAATAAATATTTTAGAATTAAAGAAAATTGCGCCAACTGTATTATTAACATTTTCTTTACGAATGAACAAAATTTTATCATAAATAACAACTGTTACGTTTATTATTCACTGTCAATACCATATAAAATTTGTGTGGTTATGTTCGTCAACTACCAATTTAAAGGTCCAAGGTCACTGGCGATCGCATCTAAATATCAAAGGTGCCGCCCGGAGTGACGCTTCTGTATATACTTATTCTGTGCCTGTATATAAAAGTTTGTTAAACCTTCTTTGTAATGCAGGATTTATGACCAACTTTAACCTTAACCAACCTTACAAGGAAAAGGTCAGGTATGCGAAAGAAGAAATTTTTAAATTCAATTTTCTCAAAATTGGCTGAATATGACGCGCTACTAATTCATTCACGTAATGTCTTAGGTGTAATCTTTACGTAGTATAAGTATAAACCAAAACAAAATTTTGCATACCTGACCTTTCCCTTGTTAGTTAAGTTTTAATTAGGTACATTGACCCATTGTTGTCCATTGTCCAGTTTATAACAAGAGTTCATTCTTCCTGTTATCAGAAAATACCAAAATTATTCGTTCAACGTAATTTGTGAACTTAATTTATATCACACAAAACTTGTTTGCCAGATGTGAATTTACAATCGACATTTGTAAAATTTAATATTAACCAAAAAACAAATATTTCTCATTTGAGAATCTCAAAAAGTAAATCAATAGTAGAATCAATCAAAATGTGACTCACCTAATTCAGTAAATTTCACTTTAAAACTAAAATTATGTTTTCAAATCACCAATTACTGCTTTTGTGGTTTTGTTCTATGACGCTCTTAAACGACCATCTAGGATCGTCCTCGATGACCTTCTCCACCAACCACACAAAACCGCAGCATTTTCAAAATTGAAAAGCTAGCAACGCCATCTTTTAAATTAAAATAAAACGATATTTACAGAAATCCAAATAATCACTAAACCAAAATTAAACAAATTCAAAGAAACAAAAAATGTAACAATTAATTGTTACAATGTCTATGTATAATGCAAAACCGTTCGTGCCTCTTTCTCGCTTGTTTCGCGCTATCACTTGCGGAACGTGACAATGAGTCATGTTTTTTTGTGCGTTCAGCCGGTATATCAATTTATAAGACGTTATCACGTCAAAAAAATTAATAATTTTTTTCTTACTTAAAAATTGATGCAGAAGGAATACAATCTTTATAGACCCATGTAATTGAGGTTGCATATTTGACTGTTTTCAATAAATTGCAAATTAATGAAATAAATTTATAAACGCAAATATTTGTATAAAAAATCAGGGTGTTTTTTTTCTGTCAAACAAGTAAATAAATTACTACGTTTCTATAGAAACAAAAATAATCTTTCTCTCAACTTCATTGTCAGAAAATGTTTTTCTCTACATATTTGCAAGTGTCTTTAATACTATATTTAGGTGAAAATTAGGTAATTTAATCCAGTAAAACTAAAAATATATATTTCAGGAATTTTATTAGTTGATTCTAACAAGAGTTTCTATTCACACGTAAGGCACTATTTGTTTTAAATTTAGTATAGTATAATTACTAAAAAATCTAAAAAATTATAGCTTCTTGTGTTTGAAAAAACTAATTTAGTTGGCCCATTGGTAGAAAAACATGTTTGCCAAGGAACAAGTATTCATTACCTATGGGTTGTGGTAAACGAAAACTGTTTTAATAAAACCGGGTAAAACTTTACTTTTCAAAATTTTTAATATTTACATGCTGTATCTTTATTTAGCTCAGCGAAACTGGGTTACGTGGTCGCCGCCACCATGGGTCCCACTAGTTTTCATGATGGGTTCGACGTAAACACTTACGCAGTTCGAACAGTGTATAGAAGTTCCGATTTGTTTAATCATTTAAGTGGATTGGTTTTATTAAGGGTAACGGTACCTAACGTCTATAAAAAGGATTTTTTTATATTTACTTTTATAGATAGCATCGCCAATTCAAACGACTAAGCAGATACGAATTGGGGTAGTACCACATAAAAAATTATCAAAGTTCACCTTCTGTAAAATATTAACATGGAATATTAAAAACGACGTTGGTATTAAAAAATAGCAGATGTTATCATAAAACAACAATTGTTTACTTTTAGCAAAGTAATGGATCTGAATTACTACCTATTATACGTAACGTAATGGCAAAACCCAGTTCTACAAAAGATTCTGTAAAAATTAGTGTATATACTAATCGTTCTTTATGTCAGGTAAAACTTTTAAAACAGTTTTGTAAAAATTGGTAATAACTGCATTAACTTTGTTTCTTCTGAACTCCAAACTGTTTAGAAACTGTCAGATGCAAGAGCAGATTAAAATTTGCATGCTAAAATTTCAAAACGATTTCGAGTGCTGAAGAAATATAGTTTGGAATTTCTAGATAGAAAATAATTATTTTCACTCATTTAACAGATAATATCTGTTTAATTTTAGAGTGTACCTGGAAGTTTGTTGTCTTGCAAAAACAAAATTCAAGGTGTTGCTGGAATTTTAGTTGAAGAATCTTGTTCTGGTCGAAATAAGCACATATCGTTTGTTGATATAGCAGCTTTTAGAAAGTTATTTCGAGCCATGATAGATGATTTTGAATGGGTTCAATCAAAAAAAAGAATCAAGTATCAAGATTTGAGTTATGCAAGTTGTTTGGAAACTGCTCGATTTGTGTTGTTGGGTTGTTTCCTAATTGTGTACAACGTATTTTAACTTCTTGCAATTTTACACTCGAAAAATGAAAAAAGCTTTGGAATTTTTTGATACTTTTCTAATTGTATTCATATTCAACACATAAAATGTATTCACAGCACTAGGTATATGTCATTAAGAATTACACCGAGAAAAATATTTTGATCATAATATGCACGAAAGCACCAGCATAAAGACATTTCTTTAAAAATTTTTTTTAGAGCAATACTTTAATATATAATTTAATTTGTGAAATATTTTAAATTTAATAGTTTTTGAACTGAATAATATTATTAATATTTTTATTGAGCTTTCAGCGAAGTTTGTCGTTTTTATCAGAATAAAAAGAATATTCCATTACCGAGTATTATTTGTTTAATTATAAAGTCTCATTGACATCATTGTGACGTTATAATCTTGCGTTGAGAGGTAGTGTGAGTATAAGTTTCACTCCCAAGAATCTAGTTATCATCCCGAAATGTGAAAGTCGTGTGTTTTTATAATCTATTGGAACTAAAAAGAGAATCATCAAAATAAAAATGCTCTCTTCTGAAAGGGGGGAAAAGCATACCTTCTGACTACGGTACATCATACACTATTCAATTTATCTCTCGTCAAACTACGTAAGAAAACATGAATAAAATTTGCATGGATCTATGGAACTCCATCCTACGATTTGAATTTTTTCCTATTGACAATTGAAAAAAGAATACTTTTCTAAACTACAACAAACATTTTGTAAGAATAGGCATTAGTTTTCGACAAAATCGAATTTAAAAATCATGTGATTTGCCGTTTTTGAGTTTTGTCAAAACAAAACCCTCGAAAGCCTTCGGCGCCCTCCGGGTCTGTAATTCGACAAACGCATAACTAATTTCAAAATATTTTTGTAGTATCACAGAACTCGCTAAAAATTGAACTCAAAGGCCAGGTGTCAACTGCATCGTGATGAACTATAAACTTTTTGGCAAAAGCGAAGTCCGTATATCTCCTTCATCGGATGTAGGCGGCGGCCGTTGGAATTAGAGGTGTTTTTTGACGTGATAACGTCTTATAAATCGCTATACCAACTGCACGCACGAAAACACATGACTCATTGTCACGTTCCGCGTGCAAGCGAGAGCGCGGAACAAGCGATAGAGAGGCACGATCGGCTTACTTCACACATGTCATAACAATGTGTCTAAAATGACAAGGCGGGCTTTTTAAAAGCAGCAATTCAAAAAATTTCCTTTATTTGTTCAATTTCGTCATTTCAAATTAATAATTTATTGACATTGATTTGATTTTAGTTTATTTCTATAACTTATTGTTATTTATAAATTGTTATTTATAAATTATAAATAACTAATTATAACTAAATTATATTAAAACAAATTAATTAAATTAATTTTGCAAAAACTGTAAATAATATTTATAATAAATTAATGTTTTGAACCAGTTTTAAAAATATTTACGATTTAAGTATGCAATTTTTCATCAATGTTTTCTTACGACGTTAACACGTAAAATTATCGTCCGTAAATCGACTTTACAGACAACCCTCTTATTTATAACGCAAAGCTGGAACTGTGGTAGACTGCATCTTGAACGATGAACTTCTTGGCAATATGGAGGTACCCCGGGGAAACCGTTTATCTCCTTCAACTGATGTGGGCAACGGGCGTTGGAATTTATTGACGTATGGTTCCTCATTTGAAGCGCTAGGCTTGATCGGATTGGGTTATTGGTCCATGAGAATAGTTTTCCTTGATTTGCGGGGTCCTAGGTGTTGCGAAGAACTCCCTGGGGGCGTGGTTTTGCGGTCAGAAGGGCAGCGGGGTAGAGTGCGTTTGCGATCCGTGGAATTGGGTTCCTAGCATTTGATGAACTTGGTCCCTTTTGGTGTCGATGGGGCGGGGCGAGTGTACGATCCGTGGATTGGGGTCCCTAGTATTTGATGAACTTGGTCCCTTGGTGTCGATGGGGCGGGGCGAGCGATTTGGTGTAATTCCGGGCGTCTTTACATGGTTTCTTGGCAGCTGGGTATTTGATGAGCCCGGTGCTTGGTGGGAACCTAAAACAAACATGTAAAGATTAGGGTTACTTACACCTCGGCTGACGGGCGGATGAGGATGTCCTTTGGCCGGTTGTGTCATAGATTGTAGCCTGGTTGGTACTGTCCTAGCTGCGAGATGAGAGGATTGTCCGAGAAGCTCGAGGTCTTGTACAGTTTTTCCGCCTAGCTTTTAATGTGCACGTCGATGGTTTCCATCTTGGCATCGGCGTGGAGTCTTCTGTTGGTGGCGTAGTACGGGCTGGAGAATGCGTGCCGGATGCATTTATTTTGTACTACTTGTATCTTGTATTGAAGATTCTATTGGAAATAAAGAAAAAATTGCTCATAATATTTTTCCGTCTAATAGCAGCTCCGGTTCTTCATCTGCGATTGAAAGTTCTTCTGCATTAGCTACCCCATCGAGTAGTAATGTTGCAATAGTAACGAATTCGTTAACTACTTCCCAGCAAGGAATTAATATTAGCAATTGTTCCAATTCTAATGTGTATGTTACTATTTATAAATAAATTATAAACTAATTACTACTAGTGTTAAAAATCCTTCTCTTACTAGTGTTAAAAATATTTTTAACATGCTACCTTATAAAATTGAATTTCTAACCCTGGCAACTTGAACTAAAAGTGACATTTTTAATGTCAGTTGTACGGCACTGGATTCTGTGGAATCTGTCCGGTGGGTGAATAACAATTTTCAGCATACATATCCACCATACTTTAATTCCATACTTGGCTGGCCATGATGGAATATACTGCGTAAATTTAGTTCGAAAAATATAAAATAATTTACTCGAAAATAAAAGAAGGAAATCACGCCTTACCGTCGAAAACTTGATGAACTATCCATCGTATTTATACTCAATGCGATTGTTTATTTATAATATTAATAATTTTGTATTTTTATTCTCATTTTCACTATAAATTTGTACATTATAATTTTTTTTCACTGCGCTTAAAAAAATTTCTTATGGAATCTGCACGGTTCCAACACGATGTTACGTCTGACAATCGTTCTTCTTTGTTGTTCTTGGCAAGGGCATCTACCACTCACGTAACTGTGCAGAAGGGACCTTAGCACCAGATGACTGTGTTTTGGGGTTGCTATTGTTATTTCACATTCCATGAAACCGGCCTTCTAAAAGCTTAGCCATGTGGTGCGCAGTAAGTGGGTACCCGGGTAACCGGTTATTGAACGAAAGGTCGAAGTTTGGTTATTGACCGGACGGTTAACAGGTTTATATAAAGAGATTAATAAGTAAGTACATTGTCATATTAAGGAATTTGTATCTTTGCAAGTTCTGTATATATATTAATTATATTAAGTTTTATCGTATCTACATTAAAGAAGGTTTTGTGAACTTGCATTTCTTACTTGTGCTGTGAAGTGTTGTGAATGCTGTAAAATGAAAATGATTAATTTTTAAATTAAACAATTTGAGAATTAATCTATTTCACCATTAGTTTTGACGGTAGTAATTTCATTTTAAGCATTGTCATAATATTGTTTAATTTTTTATGTATTTTTATTGGAGTTTATTTATAATATATTGTTTATAAACATTTTGCGTAAATAAGAAGTGATCATGCCGAACCAGAAGTTAGTTAATTTTTTTCAACATTTTGTCTAATTCTGAAATGGACGAAGATGATGCTCTGCTTGCCGATATTAGTTGCGATGAAGATGAAAAACAAGATAATCGCACAATTGAACCATCGGATCATTTTAAAATAGTTTATTTCATTCTTTACTTGCATGGTATTGCTTATGATTTACCTATTAATTTTATTATTACAGCTAATAACGTGAGTAATTTTAAACATATTTTAAACATAAACTTTGAATATCAATTAATTTAGGAAATAATCAATACCTATTTATTTGAATTTGACGGAAATGCCTCTATTCAGTTGTATAATATCATTTAATTTCATTTTCTAGTTTTTTTCGGTTGTACACTATTTTGATTCTTAACCCTTGCTTACTACACTTCTATGGAGTGACGTACTTGCCACACTGGGGTGTATCGCACACCAGCGATAAAAGTGGTTATTTCAAATAATCTATTGAGTATTTTAACTTGCCAAATTTTGAATTACTTTTCAAGAGCTAATATTTTGTAGTGATATGGGTTTTATATAAAAAAAATAAAATTAAATACTAATAAAAAATTGAAATATCGAAAAAAAAATGATAAGTAACAACTTTATAGCTATTATTACAACTAGGGTAATATGAATAGTATATTTCCCGAGGTTGGCTAGTTACATCTCGAGGGCAAAGCCCGAGAGATGTATAGACAACCAAGGGAAATGTATTCATATTTCCCGTGTTGTAATCAATAGTTTTCTTCTGATTGAAAAATATATTATTAAATATATTAATATTACATCAATAATTAAATTTGAAATTTTGAATTTGCAATAACTCGAAAACGACGCTAGATATCGAAAAACTGAGCAAAAAATTTACCCCCCTTTGCTCGTTCTCAACCCCCCTAGCAATTTGTCGAAGGAAGCCTTATGTAAAATTCTAGATCAATAGCGCGCAGAATGCGCGTAAAATAATTCAGAAAAAGTTAGGTTGGTTTTTAAAATATAAATATAAGTAGGCACATTTTTTATTTTAAACGTCACTTAAATGTCACTTTTAACGGCGATGGCTTTAGTATTTTGTTTTGCATGTTTGATTGTCCAATCACCGTGCGCAAAGTATACTTTAAAATGACGTTTCATATTTCCCTAGGGACAATATGAGATGACGTTTCATATTTCCCTTGGGAAATATTAGTGTGTTATGACATATTGTAACTAAGGCGATATTGATCTATATTGTTTCAATCAGAAGAAAAAATATTATTTTACCTACTTGTAGCCAATTTTAATTTTTTAAATTCTTTTAGTATTGGATGTATAAATTTCGAGATATTGGACACAATAACAAAACTGTGGATACTTTAAATCATGAATTGAATCCACTGCAAGCTAGCTTCACAGCATATATAAATTTTATATCTAATATATCTATTCCCACATTTTGTTTGGTTAATGTATTTCTTAATCAAAGGTATGTATGCAGTATATAATTTGTTTAGTTTAGTTCATAAAACTGTTTACAATGGAAAATAGCTGTAGGTGTTTAATATAAAAGCAATTATTTTGTAATCAGAACATCAAGAATCTATCTTTTTAGAGATCCATTTTTATGGGAAAATAAAATTAAATAGGTACATTTGGTATATAGGTACGTCGAAAAATGATGAAAAGTAGATAATTATGTTAAACCAGCCGAACATTTGTCGTTTTTGCTATTTTTTTTTAGGGGATGAAATACAAAGTTATTTTACATAATTTAAAATAATTTGCGTAAATTGAAACTATTTAGCAATATTATAAAGTACCTGAAGTAAACTTCTTTATATTTGATTTTAATTTATTACTTAATTAACTTTATGGTTCAAATTCTATTATTTTAACATTCTGTTTAGTATATTAATAATATTATATTAAATTTTTTATTTTACGATACATACTAAATTACCACACAATCTACTTAAAATTAATTTTTTTAAATGTTGCGTACTTTATCGGTTTGCAAAAATATACCGACAAATAATGAACATTTTATATTTCTTCTTCTTGCTTTTTAATTAGGCCTGCAACCTGTTTTTTCTTAACAACAACCTTAGTGATGTTTCGAAGTTACTATTAGTGATATGAGCATATTTATTGTTTTACATCCAAGGTAACTTACTAGGCCTTCTTACAAAGATGTTATATGACCTCCGCATTTTTGTAATTTTTGCCACTTATTGTGCTGAAAGTTCAGCCCTCTAATAACAACTTCCCAAAGCGGTAGAGCCAGATGGCTAGAAATATTCGAAGAAACGACTTTGAAATATTGTCGTGGGAGTTTGAAGACAAGATGTGAAATAATTAGCAATATGTTTCGTAGCGTAGGTAAGAACGAGCTAGGCTAGGAACCAATGATCCACGGTTCTATTCCAACCTTCGCTAGTTTTCTTTTGTTTAATTTATTTTATTTTTTTCTGTGCGTATTCACATTGTATTCACATTGCGTATTTAATTGTTGTAAAATTGGTTAAATTTATACTTGTAGACTACAAATATTTATAATAAATTAAATTTTGGTACAAAAATGAATAACGTCCAGTAGGGTATTAATGTGTTTATTTTAATGACAATTTATACTACTATTTAGATTTACCTAAAAGTTTTAACCATCAATCTTGAACAATTTGTTTGAGAGAAGTGTTTTTGATCCAAATACAAATACATTGAAAGTTATGTGATTAAAAATTAGCGCCAAAAATATAATCAGATTATAATAATAATTATGTTATTGATATAATTTTTTTTGCACACGGAAAAATTATTTTTATACAAAAATTTATGCAATAATTAATAACGATTCATAATAATTATTGATGATGTAGAGGTGATTTAATTATAAAATTTACTTAAAATAATTATTAAGAAGCTCAAACATCAAATCTTGCACATAACACAATCATGTAAAAGTAACAAATATTTCAATTTTAGATTCAGCTTAGAATTTTAGAATAACCAATGAAATAATATATTAATAAATCCCATCGATTCCTAACGGTATAATTTTACATGGCGATCCAAAAATATTAAGTTTTCAGTTTTATGTGAAATGCTTGTGAATGGCATTTCCATATCATCTGAATTATTTTCTTACTGAATGAAATTATGAATGTGTAACAATATACCAAATATTTTTAATGCGTAACATCTTTCCACTCGCTTATGGGGGTAATTTCGTGGAATGGGACGGAAATGTGTAACATTAAGCCAGTAAAGCGCGCGACATTATTTGTATTACAGAATGCCATTAAAAAAACTTACGAAAACTTAAAAAAACCGACGTGGAGTTTGAATTCGCGATCACCGAATGATGTAATTATGTTGCAAGCAAATAACGCAATACCCTGTGAAGGTTCATTTGATAATATTGTTTTAATTCATATTATCAGTTACAGATTGGTGTTACGGTTACTGGTAACGTAATGCCGTTCCACCTATTTTGCGATTTTAAATGATTTATAATTATTAATTATTTTAAATAACAATGTTGCTTACTACCAAGGTGATATGTCAGATGTTACACATCACATACGAGTACTGTAAGGTTCGTTTTTTTGTCACATCGTGCCCTATTTAAAAAACGGAATTTCATTATAAGTAATTAAGTATTAAGTAATTTTATTGTAAGTATCACAAAATTAACAGTTAATAATCCTTGGTAAAGAGCGTTTTCTAGACGAGTAGGTCACTTATAGAATTAACTGAAACTGAAACAAAAGCCAAATGTTTCTAGTCATAGCATATATAATCTAATATATTATAGCTTATTCAACTACTTAAAAGCTATTTTCCACGAAAAGCATGATCAATCTTTTATTACATTTTTACATTTCAGAATAACTTTCAAAATTCGTATTATTAGCTCGTTGCTGATAATGTTAATCTTGTTTTGTCTTACCACAGGTTTCATAAATATAAACACAGATTCATGTAAGTAGTTTATAAGTTTATAAATGATATAAATTATATATAAGTAAAATATCTATTGTTCAATCCTGCTATCGAAACATGTAGTTACTTGCTTGGATACGCAGCTAGAAACTTTTTGTTTTACTCATTCAATTATTTCACTTTCACTCACTTAATTATTTGTACAATTATTTCTATGGTTACGAGTGGGCGAAAAAGAATTTTCACCCAATAATGGGTGAAAAATTCAGCCGTTTGTTACACACAATTACATATTAACATTAACATTTAACTTAATTTGAACCGTTACTATTTAATTATTTACATAAAAATTAACCACACAATTATTAAATACTAGGTTGCTTCCATTAAAATCTCTTATTTTGCACTTATGCATTTATTTGCGTTTGCACAATCGCCTGACGGTTCGCGTGCAAAACTGGCGAATGCGTGAGCGAAACTTTCGTTTTCTCCACTAGTAGTGTAATATAACTATTTTCATTAAAATTGTCTATCAAAGTGTGTTAGAAATTTTGCTAATCAAATTTCTACATGTCCCAAAACATATTGCCCTATGAATTCACTTCTAATTATTTTATTTTATTTTAATTTTTCATGAACAATTCGCAAAATGAGGGTTGTTTTTCTCCCCCGCAGCTGATGGGCTTACCTCATGGGTGTTTCCAGGATGATTTTAGATGTTCAGAGAATTTTTTGGGAGTAACATTTTTTGGCACATCTTGATGAATAATTAAAAAAATTTTGATTTGTATCAATATAGTTTGAATTTCAAAAAACGGCAAAAAATGAATTAAAACGTTTCGACGATTCAACAGTAGAAAGTGTTTTTTTATTAAGACTTTTAAATATTTACTAATACTTTTTAATATTAATTTTGGTTATTGGCTAAATTTTTTAATTGAATATAAAATATTATAATAAATTTCCTACGATTTTTAGGGCAGCACACATTCCTTATTTTGATCTTAGCATTTTCAAGTATTATTACCGGTAATGTACCAGCAACATAGCAGTAAGAGTAAAATAACGTTATATTAATTTATTTTCAGCTTGTACGGCAGTACTTTTCAGTTGTTTTCTTGGAATAGTAAGCAAATTTCCTTCATCTTATATAACATCCTTCACTTATGGACAAACAATGGGAAAAATAATTGCAGCGGTATTTCAAGTAATTTCTCTAACTATTGGAGATATTATAATAAGCGCCATTGTATTTTTTTCACTCGGTTGTTTAGTAATTTTTTTAGCTTTAATTAGCTATATCGTATTATCACTAAATACTTTTTACAATTTTAATTTGGATAAAACCTCTAATAGTATTAATACAATACAGTCAGAACTTCAAATAATTAGCCGCAAGGATATTTTTAAAAAAATTTACCCGCAAATTGGTGCTTTCTTTCTAAATTTATTTACTTCGTATTTTGTTTTTCCTGGAATCACAGTTTTAGTAAAATCATACGACAATAATAAATGGGGTGGTAAGTATACTAATTTGTTAGTTTAATTTTTAGTTCATGAATTCATTGCAGAAATATATTTTACTCCAATTATATCCTTTTTTCTATATTTTGTTAGTGATTATATCGGGAGATATTTACAAAAAATATTGCAATGGGTAATTTGATATATTATTATACACAAATATTGAAAAATGTACTATTATATATATATGTATTTTTAGCCAAGGAAGAATGCCATTCTAATTGTATTAAGTTTATTGAGAATTATATTGATTCCATTAATATTATTTTGTAATGTACAACCTAGAAAAAACGTTTTGGTTGTTTTCAATCAAGATTTTTACTATATAATTTTTATTACTATTTTAGGGACTACCCACGGTTTCTTAGTTAATGCAATCTATATTAGCGAATCTAAGTAAGTCATCTATTGCTGTAATCTATCTTTAATATTGCGAAAATCACATATTTTTAACTTCTAAATTAACAAGAATGGAAACATTGGCATAAAATAAAAATTGTTTAAACTTTGTTTGAGCGCTAAGATTAAAAAAATATTGCGCAGAACAAATTTTGTTCAATAAATTAATTTTTTAACTTGTGAAATATAATTAAATAATCTTGGAATAAACAAGTTAATAAAACGTTTAATAATAATGTTTTTATTGAGCTTTCGGCGTTTGGTACACGTCTTCGTCAGAATAAATTAATATAATGTTTATATGGAAACCGAATAGAAACATTATTATTAAACATTTTATTAACTTGTTTATTCCAAGATTATTTAATCAAATTTTGTTCATTGTAATTAATAATTATAATTTTATAAAATTTATTTTAATTTTATACAGGAGGGTAGAGCAACATGAAAAGGATACAGCATCAATAATATCAACATTTATTGGTACAATTGGAATGGTACTTGGTTCACTTTGCAGTATAATTGTCGTCAAGTATATTTAATGTATAAAGAATATAGCAGACACTAATGATAACGAAACGAAGATAATATAAAGCTTTATTGATAAAAAATTACAACTACACTCATTTTTACCTTATATTTTATATTGAATTACTTTTTAAATTTGAATATAATATTCAAAAAAATTGTGTTTATTACACAAGAAAAAAAAATAAGAGCGGTTTTACCAACGTTAATTTCAGTAAAACCTCGATATAACGGACTAATTAAGGCGAAGGGGTGTTCGTTAAAGCCGAAATTCCGTTAATAATGATCGATATATGTAACACCAATTGCTGGAAATTTAAAATAATTATGTACATAGGTGCTATACATGTAATATATAAATAATGTACCTATACATAGTTGCACTTTTTTTTTTTTAATTTTAATTAATATTTACAATCTGTTTAAAAAGAAACAATAAGCAAATGTTGTAATTTGATAATATACAAATTATGCGAAAAACCTTTCAATAAATGTTTTCCAAAAATATAATATACAATTTAATGAATATTGAGTAACATTATTAAGTATTACTTAGTTGTCAGTCAGTTGAATCGAGTAGATAGATCAGTAGGTCTGAATCTTTTTAATCTTCGTACTTCGTTGGTAGTATTCATCTGTTTGTTGGCTAGTATATTGATGTACTTCTAATCTGTGTTCGTATCTCTTGTAAAATTTTTGGATCTGCTCCTGAACTGATAATACTTGTAAATCTTGTTGGATAACATAATTAGGCACGTACCATGGAGCGTTGACAATCATTCGCAGAACCTTGTTTTGAAATCTCTGCTTTATCTCAATGTTGGGGGTACTTGCAGTTCCCCATAGTTAAATACCATAAGTCCATATTGGCGTTATTATAGATTTGTATAGTAATATTTTGTTCTCAAACGATAATCGAGATTTTTGGCCAAGCAACCAATACATTTTACTAAGCTTTATTCCAAGCTGTTTGCGTTTTGTAAAAATGTGTTTTCTCCATGTCAGTTTTCTGTCCATATGGATACCAAGATATTTTGCATCATCAGCCTGATGCAAAATACAGTTATTCAGCTTCACTGGCGGACAAGTCTCTCTACGCATCGTAAACGTTACATGGATAAATTTTGTTTCGTTGGGCCCTGATTCTCCATTTGCGGAGCCAATTTTGAATTTGATTTAAGTTATCCTGGTGACTTTTGGAAGCAAGGATAGGATTGACATGTGATGCCAATACAGCAGTGTCGTCAGCAAATGTAGCCGTTGTTGCTAATCTCGTAGTTGGTAGATCCGCTGTGTACAATAAATACAGAACTGGCCTTAAAACACTGCCCTGGGATACTCTTGAGCTTATTGGGTGAAGTTCGGTATATTCTTCCTGATATTTAACTAAAAAATGTCTATCGCTTAAATAAGATTTTAGTATTTGATAGAATTGATGGGGAAGACTTTTCTTTAGCTTGCAATATAGCTCTTCATGCCACACCTTATCAAAGGCTTGACTGACGTCGAGGAAAGCAGGAGAGCAGTGTCTCTTGTTTTCCAGGTCATTACTGATTTTTTTGGTAATTCTATGTACTTGCTCAATCGTACCATGTTGACCTCTAAAACCAAACTGATGATCAGGTACCAGCTTTTTTTCCTCCAATATAGGCTTAAGTCGTTTAAGTAAAAGTTTCTCAAACATCTTTGAAAGTATTGGTAATAGACTAATTGGCCGGTAGGATGATACTTCTTCCATATTTTTTCCTGGTTTTGGAAAACGATAATTTGAGCTATCTTCCACTGCTTAGGCAAATGTTCTAATCGTATGATTGTATTGAAGATAAACGTTAAGAATTTTATGCACTTAGGTGTTGCACTTGAACGTATGATTTTATGGTGTTTTCTTACTTTTTAAATCAGAATACAAATTCTCCAAATCAAATTCCTGTAAAAGTTTAAGTAATTTTTCGTCATCTTCATCACAAATGAAGGTAAACATCATCTTGGTAGCGTTTCTTTCCAAATTTTTTTGCAGTTGTATTGCATTTTCAATAGCACCCACTTCTAGATTTTCTGGTATTAAACATTTTATTGATTTTAAATCAAAATAACCAAAACCAACAAGATCCTATGCACCTTACACACGAAACTAACTAATCACTTTATCACTATTACACGTAAGCTTGGATTATGAGCTATTCTTCAGATGAAACAATTTTCTTCGCGGGTTTCTTATCTACATACTATGTACTTATGTATACCTGTGCAAAACCTACACATGAATTAACTATTTCATCTACAATTTAAGGGAATGTCGTCAGGGTAGACCACCCTTTTAACTTTTGCCCATAACTTCCGTGTAAGAAAGAATTTTGTTGATTTAAGCACATGATTAGAAAGATCTAGGAATAAAGCTACTTTCGAGGCAATCACAAATTGATTAGGTAAAAAATAGAGAACTTATGCAAGAATTAAAAAAAAAATGCTGTCAAGGTTGGCCCAATGCTGTCTAGGTTGGCCTACAATTGAGAATTGCCAAATTCATGCAAAAAAATTGACTGGATCAAATAATAAACCAAATTCATTTTATTTTTATTTGATTGAGTGAAACTTTACGATATAATATTGCAGAGAACTGATTTACATGACATATAATTCCAAATCACCGTTTTGGCAAATAAAATAGCTCCTTGCCATTTTGGAACATTTCAAATGCACATTTTTCTTGCATTTAATGCATGCAATAGAGTTGTTGCGGTTCAGGCGACGAAGCATTCGCTTCCAAGCAGATGCATTTACCAACGTGTTTTTTTTGCAACGGTCCAACCTTGACAACAAGTTCTAACACCACATCGCGTCACAACTACATCCAAACAGGTAGCGAAATTGAATGTTTCCCTTGAATAATTTTTAAAGACTATCCACATAACATATTTTAGATACTTAACTTAATGTTTTTCCTCCAAGTTTTTATGCTCTATTGCAGCTGGTGGAAAACTTTTTTTGTCTTGGTTCAGTCAATGAGTGCACAACACGTTTCATAATTACATTCCGAAATCAGTAATGGCACGAAAAGTTCGTTGTCATTGAGGGATGTTTTGCCACACTCGCACATAGGTGGTTTCAGTGATCTACACTAAAAAATCGCAGTGGGCCGACCTAGACGACGGGATTGATTTAAAAAACACGATTTTCGATACGGCATAAGTCGGACATATTGTTTTAGTACAGCGTCATCTATCGGTAGCAGAACATCTGCTGAGCAGATGTTCCACTTTTGACCACCAGATGGTGTAATTATCGAACGATATAAAAATCTTACGCATTTTCGTTACGGACGTTTTTTTCCGATTAGGGTACCCCCTTCGCATTCTCCCATAAGTAACTTCGTTCCAAAAACTTAGAACACTAAATACTTTTTATAATTTTAATTTGTATAAAACCTCCAATAGTATTAATACAATACAGTCAGAACTTCAAATAATTAGACACAAAGAAATTTTAAAAAAAATTTACCCGCAAATTGGTGCTATCTTTCTAAATTTATTTACTTCGTTTTTTGTTTTTCCTGGAATTACAGTTTTAGTAAAATCATACGACAATAATAAATGGGGTGGTAAGTATCATAATTTGTAAGTTTACTTTTTAGTTCATGAATTTTTTGCAGAAATTTATTTTACTCCAGTTATATCCTATTTGCTATATTTTGTTAGTGATTATATTGGGAGATATTTACAAAATATATTCCAATGGGTAATTTGACATCCAAAAAAAATATTGAAAAATATATTATATATTGTAATGACTATTTCACTCAGCTGTCATTAGACCAATGGAATGAAAAAACAACGAAACATTCAACCAATAGCAATCGAATTGCAGCGACAATTTTTTCAAATTTATTTTAAAGCAAATATAAGCGACAATTTTTTTTATTAATTTCAACATTTAAATAATACATATTATGATCTACTTATTAGCGTAAAAAAATTGTGCTTTCAGCACTAACTCAAATTATAAGTTTGTACATTCTATAAATCTACAAATTGCTTAATTTGTAGATTTATAAATTCAAATAATACTAAAGAAAAATTACAATTTGAATTATTCTTGAAAGCACAATTCCAATTTCGTTATATTCCTTGAAATGCAATGGGCGCTGAACTCACTTTCCGTTTTCTGGTTGAATTTGTAATGCTTTTTTTGCATCTCGTGCGCCTTAAATACAATATCACTGAACGGATTGACATTAATATTATATCCAGAAAAATATTTTTCTTGTATTAATTTTACAACGTGTGCTTTACAACTCGTTCTTTGTAATCATTTCCATCGGTTTTGCGCATATTATTTATAACACCAGTCAACCAATATAAGCACCAGATTTTCCATTGTTGCAATTTATAATTTTTCTCCAAGCAAAACTTATAAAATTGTTTCCAACTGATGATTTTGATTTTTTTGTATTTGTTAGCACGAGATTCTCAATTTCGTTCTTAATATTTTGCAAATTATTTGCACCAAAACGTTTACTGTACGACATCTTTATAATTAAGATTGTTTTATATTGTCATGACAAACATAATCAACGATACATTGATTTTTACTTTTAATTAATTATTTATATTAACCTTCTATTTTATTCGTGAAATAGTCTAAATAAATATCCTCTCGTGCATTTCAAATTAGTAGACAATTTTTTTTCGCTTTTCACTTATGCGCTTGTTGCTTTAGGGCAATTTTCCCTCCTCTTCGAGTCGGGAAAATTGCAAAAGCAACAAACGCATTCGTGAGCTCAAAAAAATTGTCGACAATTTGAATGCACTTGGGATATTGTATATGACTATTTCACTCAGCTGTCATTAGACCAATGGAATGAAAAAACAACGAAAAATTCAACCAATAGCAATCGAATTGCAGCGACAATTTTTTCAAATTTATTTTAAAGCGACAATTTTTTTTATTAACTTCAACATTTAAATAATACATATTATGATCTACTTATTAGCGTAAAAAAATTGTGCTTTCAGCACTAACTCAAATTATAAGTTTGTACATTCTATAAATCTACAAATTGCTTAATTTGTAGATTTATAAATTCAAATAATACTAAAGAAAAATTACAATTTGAATTATTCTTGAAAGCACAATTCCAATTTCGTCATATTCCTTGAAATGCAATGGGCGCTGAACTCACTTTCCGTTTTCTGGTTGAATTTGTAATGCTTTTTTTGCATCTCGTGCGCCTTAAATACAATATCACTGAACGGATTGACATTAATATTATATCCAGAAAAATATTTTTCTTGTATTAATTTTACAACGTGTGCTTTACAACTCGTTCTTTGTAATCATTTCCATCGGTTTTGCGCATATTATTTATAACACCAGTCAACCAATATAAGCACCAGATTTTCCATTGTTGCAATATATAATTTTTCTCCAAGCAAAACTTATAAAATTGTTTCCAACTGATGATTTTGATTTTTTTGTATTTGTTAGCACGAGATTCTCAATTTCGTTCTTAATATTTTGCAAATTATTTGCACCAAAACGTTTACTGTACGACATCTTTATAATTAAGATTGTTTTATATTGTCATGACAAACATAATCAACGATACATTGATTTTTACTTTTAATTAATTATTTATATTAACCTTCTATTTTATTCGTGAAATAGTCTAAATAAATATTCTCTCGTGCATTTCAAATTAGTAGACAATTTTTTTTCGCTTTTCACTTATGCGCTTGTTGCTTTAGGGCAATTTTCCCTCCTCTTCGAGTCGGGAAAATTGCAAAAGCAACAAACGCATTCGTGAGCTCAAAAAAATTGTCGACAATTTGAATGCACTTGGGATATTGTATATGACTATTTTTGTGTGCGTGACAAACGGCAAAATAAACATCAATCTCTACGGCCTCCAAGTCGGTTCGCTAAGACTTCTCAGGGTGGGTTCAAAATTCCAAAAGATAATTACCAATTAGTAATCCAATTTAAATGTAATGCTCAAATTGAGCTATTATTTTGCTCCAATAATAATATCCTCAAAAACAAATTTTCAATTAACAAAATCCAAATTATAATCAATTTCCACACATTCAATTTTGCCTTCAAAAATATTGATCAATAAAAAAAAGCTTCTCCATAAATAAAATTAATAACTTCTTCTAAATAAATCTTCTTCAAAATAATTAATAACTCGTAAATAAATTCAAATTTAATTTAATGTGAAACTTTAAATGGGCTCGCACGTTTAACCTTATGCGCATCCAATTTGCCTTGTTATCACCAGCTGGCCTTCGCTCGTACAAATGCAAATTTAATTCTTCGAATTTTAAACCAATTTTTATTTTAAATAATTTCAAATCTTATAATCTTAATCTTTACTTCCAAAGCAATCAAAACCATCAAATCAACCACCGCTCGGTATCAACGTATCAAAACTATCCAATTCCAAATCATTAAATTATCATCCAAAAATTACGCAATTAATGCATTCGCATCAAAATCATTTATTCAAATCAAAATCAAAATTTAGTACTCACAAATATAATTCACAATTTAAACTTATATCAAAAATTTCAATAATCGCCTCGAGCTCAACATGCTTGGGCGGGCGCTTTCGGCGACCGGCAAAAATTAACGAGCCAAAAGTCGGACCGCTGTCTCTCGCGCCGCGACCCGTTGGCAAAAGCAAATATCTCCGTTGATTCGTTCCCACCTGTCCAATTCTCCAGTCTTACAACTTAAAATTATTTAAAACAAAATTTTCATTAAATGTACATGGTAGGTGCGAATCCTCTTTTTCACCTCAATATATGTATTTTTAGCCAACGAAGAGTGTTATTCTGATTATATTAAGTTTATTGAGGATTACATTGATTCCATTAATATTATTTTGCAATATACAACCTAGAAGAAGCGCTTTGGCTGTTTTTAATCTAAAATAAGACTTTTACTATATAATTTTTATTACTATTTTAGGGACTAACCACGGTTTTTTAATTAATCCAAGCTATATTGGCCAATCTAAGTAAGTCGATCTATTGCTGTGGTCAATTTTGAATATAGAGGAAATCACACATTTTTAACTTTTAAATTTTAAAATATTGTTAATGTTTTCCTTAACTTTGTTTATTCAAGAATGGAAACACAGTCAGTTGCAAAAATAAAATAAAAAGTGTTTAAACTTGTTTGAGCTAAGATTAAAAAAATTAAGATTATTGAGTAGCGTACAATATTTTGTTCATTGTAATTATTATAGTTATAAAATGTATTTTAATTTTATACAGGAGGGTAGAGCAACTTGAAAAGGATACAGCATCAATAATATCAACATTTATTGCTACAATTGGAATGGTACTTGGTTCACTTTGTAGTATATTTATTGTCAAGTATATTTAATGTATAAAGAATATAAGATTATAATAAATTATAAAGTTTTATCGATAAAAAAATACATCTACACTCATTTTTACATTTCATTTTACATTATAAAATCTATATGTGGTTTAATTTAAAAAGCCAAACTAAAGGATTGTAGTCAGTTTCTATAGTAAATCTTCATCCGTACAAATAAGGTCTAAAATGTTTCGTGTTATCGATTATGGCAAGTAGTTTTTGACGTGACAACGTCTTATAAATTGATATGCTGGCTGCACGCACGAAAAATTGTCACGTTCCGCATGAGGTTCGATCTCGCGATCACCAAATGATGCAATTATGTTTCATGCACATAACGCACTAACCTATTGAGGGTTAATGCAATAACATAGTTTTAATTCATATTATCTGTTACATAAACATAATACAATTCAATTTTTAAATTATCACTCGGTTTACGGACGATAATTTTACGTGATTTTACGTCATATAAAACATAATTCAATTCAATTCATAAAAGTATGCAATTTTTCATCAATGTTTTCTTATGACGTTATCACGTAAAATTATCGTCCGTAAACCGACTTTACAGACAACCCGAGTGCCACGTGTTTTTTTTTCATGGTATTGTAGTTTTTCTCTGCTGAGTTTAACGTTCTGGAATAGTAAGCTATCGGTTTATTATTTTGACTAAGTACTTTGCCTATTGTTACGTTGGTTGCGTCGGTAGTCAGCTTAAAGGTTTTCTAAAAATGTAGGTATGTTAGGATGGGTGCGTATGTTAGAATTTATTTACATAGGTTGAAACATTCGTATTTTGTATGTCTATTTTGGAATTCTTTTTTAGACATTTTGGCATTTACGTGATGATTTATGCAAAGTTTGTAATGAATTGACAATAATAGCCTACCAAACCTAGACAAGATCAAATTTTTTGGTGATTTTGCATGCAGTAATTTTTATTAAGTTTGGTTCGATTCTTTCGGGTGTTATTACGTGTCCTAGAAATGCTGCCCCTTTTGATAGGAATTCGGATTTATCTAATTAGACCTTGAGGTTCAATTATTTCAGACATTTAAATATCATCAGAATAAACAAACTAAACAGAATATTAAAATAATGAATTTTAACTGTTAAGTAAAGAATATATCACTATTCACTTAAAAAATTCGTTTTTTAGATTCTTTTTCTATTTAAATATCAGTTGAATGTGATTGAGAAAAAACGACTACGTCATTCGTGTAAACAAAGCAGAATTTGTAAAGAAAGCTTTTTAATATGTGGTTTATCATTCTCTTGAATGATGCAGGGGGTTCTTTAATCCAAAAGGCATTGTAAGGTATTTACAGTGTCCATTATTTACCGTAAACGGCGTTTTTTCTATAAATTTAAGATTCATTTCTTTCTGATAGAATCTTTGAGCGAAATCTAATGTGGTGAAGTACATTCATCTGCCAAGGTTATCTAATATTTTTTCTATTCGGGGTAAGGGAAATTTCTCTTCTACTGTCTTGTTATCAATTTGCGGTAATCTATCACCAATACAAATTTTAGTTTTCCGCTAGCTTCCAGTTTTTTTGGTACTATCTATACAGGTGCGCTATAGGGTAAAATTGATGGTCTTATAATTTTGTTATCTAGTAGTTTTTGTATTTACTGTTGTATTTCAGTTTGCATAGCTTTGAGATGTCTGAAGGAATTTAACAAAAATTGGGCTTTGTCTGAAACACGGATTTTATGTTTTACGTGATTGGTAAAGCTGAGGTCGACATTTTCGTAATAGAAGATGTCTTGAAAGTTGTCACACAAATCGGCGTCAGTTATTACAGGAACATTGATAAATTTTTTGCTAATAGCTTTTATATTAATTTCATTATTGTTATATTTTAGAAACAAGGATACTTTAGTGCCTTGTTGTCTTTATAGTTTATATTTGCTTCAAGATTGTTAAGATCTTTAGATCCGATAAGAACATCAAATTTCTTATGCCAATTTATGATTCTAATTTTAAAAGGGGTAACTATTCCGAGTTCTGTTAACAACGAAGAACATAGATGTTGATTTGCATTAACTGAAAATGGTTCTATAAAAAGCTGATTTATGAATATTGAATCCGTGATGCTAGGGTCTATTAAAATTTTTAGATTTAATGTTGGCAGGTAAAAGAACGGAAGTTTTGGTTAGTTTATTTGGTTAATTGAGTTTAAATCTATATTTATTGTGGGATTTTTGAGACTTATATAAAAATTTTCGATTACTGTCAGATAACTATCACCCCGAATTTCAAAATTTCAACTGCACTATAGGAAAGAGGACAATTTTCTGAGCATTTTTAAGAATAAAGAACCGTGGACCGCCCATTAGTTTTCGAGAAAACGGCATTTTAAAATCACGAAAAGCAGGTGGGTGTAACATAATACACCCGATGTGTGACGGTCAGTTTCACGTTGATTTTCTTACTCTTCATTTTGTTGACGGTATGTGTGCTTTAATGTACTCTTAATGTTGTTGTCAGTCGCGGTCGATACCAGGACGAGGTCTATGGCTTCGAGTTCCACTTTTGGCGATTTCTGTCATTCTTCAGGGATATTTTTAAATTGTTTTGCCTTACATAAAAAGAGCTAATCATGCAGCTGTGTTAAAAGGTGTATCTAATATACATGTAAATTTTACATCTTTAAATTCGAATTTTTCGAAAACTTATGGATGATTCAAGAATTTTTTTGTTCTAAACTGCTTAGAAAATTGACCTCTTTCCTATAGTGTAGTTGAAATTTTAATATTCGTGATGATAGTTATATGACAGTCTCCAAATTTTCTTCTAGAAAAATAAAACTAGCTTTTCTTTTGTACGGAGAGCCCTAACGCTTAAATGCACTGAAGGCAGTGCCATGCACAAAAATAAAACTGTAATAACTGAACATCTCTTAATTTCAAATCTTTATTGAAACACATCATACATGATCTTGTTATCTCTCAGTAACAAGACTAATACTACTGTTGCTACTATTACGACTTATCAATATATATTATCAATACAAATTGCTTACTCTATGAAACCTTATTTGTAATTTACATACTAACCTACATATACCCAGACACAACTCAGCAATAACCTATACTATTTAAAATCTAGAACACTATTACAATAATAAATTAAGTTATTGATTACTTAATATTTATGTTTATACTACAAAACAAATTACAAAATTACTTTTAAATTTACTTGACATAATTATCACAAGTTAAGAATTAATATATTTATATATTATTAATAATAATAATAATAATAAACTTAAAGAAATTTCTATTAAAAATTCAGTTTTATTAACGTCACATCTTTTGCGTTTCATCGAAGTTTGTAGGATAAAAGAATGGCAGAACGCTTAACTGTTAATTTAATCATTTTAACATTTCTAAGCAGTGATAGGTGTAGGTTACTCATAGGTTATTCTAGTACTGGAATACCCCATATCAGGCCAAAATCAACTACAATTCTACTAAAATTATGTTTCTACTTCTACTTATATTTATGTAACAGATAATACGAATTAAAACTTTGTTATTACTTTAACCGTCAATAGGCTAGTGCGTTATGGTCATGAAACATAATTGCATCATTTGGTGATCGCAAGATCGAACCTCATGCTGGACAAGCTTTTTTAATAGCATTTTATAATTCAAATGATGTCTATGTATGATGCAAAGCCGATCGTGCCTCTTTCTCGCTTATTCCGCGCTTTCGCTTGCGGAACGTGACAATGAGTCATGTTTTTTTCGTGCGTTCAGCCGGTATATCATTTATATTATTTTCTTCTGATTGAAACAATATAGAGCAATATCGCCTTAGTTACAATATGTCATAACACACTAATATTTCCCAAGGGAAATATGAAACGTCATCTCATATTGTCCCTAGGGAAATATGAAACGTCATTTTAAAGTATAATTTGCGCACGGTGATTGGACAATCAAACATGCAAAACAAAATACTAAAGCCATCCCTGTTAAAAAGTGACATTTAAGTGACATTTAAAATAAAAAATGTGCCTACTTATTTTTATATTTTAAAAACCAACCTAACTTTTTCTGAATTATTTTGCGCGCATTCTTCGCGCTATTGATCTAGAATTTTGCATAAGGCTTCCTTCGACAAATTGCTAGGGGGGTTGAGAACGAGCAAAGGGGGGTAAATTTTTTGCTCAGTTTTTCGATATCTAGCGCCGTTTTCGAGTTATTGCAAATTCAAAATCTCAAATTTAATTATTGATGTAATATTGATATATTTAATAATATATTTTTCAATCAGAAGAAAACTATTGATTACAACACGGGAAATATGAATACATTTCCCTTGGTTGTCTATACATCTCTCGGGCTTTGCCCTCGAGATGTAACTAGTCAACCTCGGGAAATATACTATTCATATTACCCTAGTTGTAATAATAGCTATTATAGACTCATGTAATTGAGGTTGCATATTTGACTGTTTTCAATAAATTGCAAATTAATGAAATAAATTTATAAACGCAAATATTTGTATAAAAAATCAGGGTGTTTTTTTTCTGTCAAACAAGTAAATAAATTACTACGTTTCTATAGAAACAAAAATAATCTTTCTCTCAACTTCATTGTCAGAAAATGTTTTTCTCTACATATTTGCAAGTGTCTTTAATACTATATTTAGGTGAAAATTAGGTAATTTAATCCAGTAAAACTAAAAATATATATTTCAGGAATTTCATTAGTTGATTCTAACAAGAGTTTCTATTCACACGTAAGGCACTATTTGTTTTAAATTTAGTATAGTATACTTACTAAAAAATCTAAAAAATTATAGCTTCTTGTGTTTGAAAAATCTAATTTAGTTAGCCCATTGGTGGAAAAACATGTTTGCCAAGGAACAAGTATTCATTACCTATGGGTTGTGGTAAACGAAAACTGTTTCAATAAAACCGGGTAAAACTTTACTTTTTAAAATTTTTAATATTTACATTGACAATTTACAATTTATTCGTCATACCCCGAATAAATTCTTCGATGGATTCGATGTTTCCATCTTCCTGCAGTCTCTGGTTCGATATGAACCATTCGGCCTTCATAGCTCTCCTCACGGCTATGTTTTGCACGACCTGGATTCGCTTCATTAGGTTTGCAGTTGCAAACCCCCAGGCGGGCGCCGCATAGGTGAGGATATGCCTGACAATGGTTTTGACCAGCGTCAACCCGGTTTTGACGCTGAGTCTGCTGCGTTTATTTAGCAGGGCCCCAGCACGGCCACGGCACCCCTAGCTTTGTTACGTACTTCTGTTATGTGTTTCCCCCAGCGGAGACCTCTGTCCAGAGTCACCCACAGGTATTTGGAGGAATCGTTCCAGGGTATCTTAGTACCAAATATGGCGAGGTTTTTCTGGGGGAACTTATTCGGGTTTAAGAGTGCTGTCGATCTGGTGAAATAAGTTGCCGTATTTTTGCGCGGGTTTACCCGTATTCGCCAGGTACGGCACCATGTCTCCAGATCGTCCAGTGCTGCCTGTAATTTTAAAACGATCTGTTTTGATTTCCGCGAGCTCACGAAGTACGCGGTGTCGTCCGCGTATAACATGAGTTGCGCGGAAGGGGTCGTGTTTGTGACCGTCGGGATGGGCACGTCCTTGGCGTAAAAGATGTACAGGGTCGGAGCCAGGATTGATCCCTGTGGGACTCCGGCTCTGATGAATCTCTCCGAAGAGCGAGATCTATCAACTTTTACGCTGAACTTTCGGTCCTTCAGGTATGACGCTATCAGCCTAACAAGTGCCGGGTTTATGCCGCCGTGTAGGAGTTTATGAAGTAAACCCTGGTGCCAGACTTTATCAAAAGCTTTGGCGACATCTAGGAACACTGCCCCCGTTGCCTGTTTTTTATTCCAGTTCAACGTGACGTGTTCCACTAACCTCAGCACTTGCTGTGTTGTCGAGTGCCCTGAACGAAAACCAAACTGTTTGTTGGGAATAAAATGGTTTTCTTCCAGGGCCGTTTTCAGTCTAGTGTGGATGACTCTTTCCGCGAGCTTTCCGAGCGATGGAAGCAAGCTGATAGGTCGGTACGAAACAGGGAGTCTCGGATTTTGCCCAGGTTTGTGAAGCATGGTGACATCGGCCACTTTCCAACGACCTGGAAAATGCTCGAATCGCAGTACGGCATTGATGATGCTCGTAACTGCTGCCACCTCCGCCCTGGGGAGTTCCGTGATGACCCTGTTCGTGATACCATCTGGACCGGGTGCCTTTTTCTTTTTGAGTGCTTTGATTATACTCTTCACCTCCTGATGGTAGGTGCTGCCTATTTCGTCACAGTCTGAGTCATAATCAAATCACGTATCTGTATTTTCGTCGCGGACCCCCCCTAACCATTCTTCGAATTCCGCATCGATTGTTGCGGTGTGGTCGGGAATGGAAACGTCAGTGTTGGGTGCAAACTGCGTCTCCAGACTGTCGGCTAGAGCCTCTGCTTTCTCGAGAGAACTGAGAGTCGGGTCGTGCGGTCCGTTTAAGGGGAGGATACTTGTTTTCTTTTTTCGGAGTGCTTTTACCAACCCCCATGCTGATGGATTCTGTAGAGAGAGTTCCTCCAGCATGTTGCCCCAGTCGGTATTTTTGTACTCCGAAATGGCTGTCCTAACTTGCGATTTCTAGTTTCTGTATAATTGACGGTCCGCCGGGTAGCCTGTGCGCTGTGCGCGGCGCCTAGCCAGGTTTTTGTCTTTTACAAGCTCCTTGATTTCGCGGGAGAGGTCGAGCCGGTAATTATTCGCCGGCACAATAGTAGTAACAATAATAGTATATCAAAGCACACGTACCGTCAACAGGAAACCGGCGAAGCTTACTAGTCGACACTATACGGTGTCGCATACAAGCTCCTTTTGAAAGACGTACATTTTAAACGAAAAATCTTATTATTCATAATTATGTATTGTCGCTGATTAATGAACGTGAGAGTAAAAAAAAATTGATATTATAATTGAAAAATCTTAAAAAAAAATAAAATGTATTGTCGTGGGACACCAGATAGGAACGAAGTACCTTATTACATAAATATTAATTTTAAGTTCTAGTCGAGGTAAAAAATAAATAATTATTCGGATATAAATATTTTATTACGATTTTTTTATCGATAAAAATCAAAAACTACTTTACAAAATTGCCAAAATAGCGATTTCGGCATGTGTCAAAGTCGATGTAAATCCGCAATCATCGCGGTCATCTTTGAAGTTTTCTTTCATCTTTGACACATGAAAATACCGAACTTTCACGACGAAAAATTTTTCAAAACTTCACGACGGCGGAGCGTAGCGGAGCCGAGCGAAGTTAAAAAAATTTTTCGAGGGAAAGTTATTTTCTAAAACTTTCCAACAGATCGGGGCTGTTTTAGCAATAATGGTCAATTTGTAAATTTTTATCGAAATTTCTTGATTTTTGTAATTAGTAAAACATATACTGTCATGTTCCGAACCAAAGTTTTACCTACCCTGTTAATTTGCCATTAATTTTGATGTAAAGTTTATGAAATATTTGAATTTGAATTTTGGGAGGTAAAACTTTGAAAATTAAAGTTGGTAGAAGTGAGGTTCTTATCGATGCCTTTTGCCAAAAATGGTCGACGTGATGGACGCATTAATTTATTAGTCCGAATAATTTTTGATAAGTTTATAAATTTTGGAATACTAGTAAAAGTTTTCGAAGATAAAATGTTTTGTTGATAATTATAATTGGAGTATGTTTGTTTTTGACGAAAAGTTGAGTGATTTGGAATTATAATTGGAACGGAAGCTATCGAAGATAATTGTAATAAGATAAAAAAGATAATAAAGCAAGAAAAAAGTAGAAAATAATAATTTTAAAATGAAGTAGTTGGTAAAATTTTTACATTTATAAATTAAAAATTTGTTTAAGGAACAACAAATGGTTGGTGATAAGCCGGACTGCGATACCGGTATCGAATAAATTTTAACGTGCACATTTGAAAATTTTATTCAAATACAAAATAAAATTTTAAGAGAATATTTAATTGAAGAAAATGAAAAAGAATTTAAAAAATGTAATGCTGGGGGCATTTCAATACTTTGGCGTGGTAATAAAATTTTTGCATTTTTTCACAAAATTTTGTACGACCACGTTTTAGGTACTTGGCAAATTTCGATTTTCGCCTAACAATGTCGCCGATTTCACAGGCAAGTCGCATTTATAATAATTTTATTTTACTTTTTGTTCATATTTAAACAAGTTTTAAACATGTATAACAGATTATTACAGTAGAAGAGCTAGTGAACCATCTGACTAACCCGTTTCCCACAAAGCTAAAAAATTTTTACATGATGTTTTATTATCAGTGAATTGAGAAAAGCCCGTTCTGGCAGGCATCTTGCGGTTGCGTCATTATCATATACAATATCCCAAGTGCATTCAAATTGTCGACAATTTTTTTGAGCTCACGAATGCGTTTGTTGCTTTTGCAATTTTCCCGACTCGAAGAGGAGGGAAAATTGCCCTAAAGCAACAAACGCATAAGTGAAAAGCGAAAAAAAATTGTCTACTAATTTGAAATGCACGAGAGGATATTTATTTAGACTATTTCACGAATAAAATAGAAGGTTAATATAAATAATTAATTAAAAGTAAAAATCAATGTATCGTTGATTATGTTTGTCATGACAATATAAAACAATCTTAATTATAAAGATGTCGTACAGTAAACGTTTTGGTGCAAATAATTTGCAAAATATTAAGAACGAAATTGAGAATGTCGTGCTAACAAATACAAAAAAATCAAAATCATCAGTTGGAAACAATTTAATAAGTTTTGCTTGGAGAAAAATTATAAACTGCAACAATGGAAAATCTGGTGCTTATATTGGTTGACTGGTGTTATAATAATATGCGCAAAACCGATGGAAATGATTACAAAGAACGATTTGTAAAGCACACGTTGTAAAATTAATACAAGAAAAATATTTTTCTGGATATAATATAAATGTCAATCCGTTCAGTGATATTGTATTTAAGACGCTCCAGATGCACGAGATGCAAAAAAAGCATTACAAATTCAACCAGAAAACGGAAAGTGAGTTCAGCGCCCATTGCATTTCAAGGAATATGACGAAATTGGAATTGTGCTTTCAAGAATAATCCAAATTGTAATTTTTCTTTAGTATTATTTGAATTTATAAATCTACAAATTTAGCAATTTGTAGATTTATAGAATGTACAAACTTATAATTTGAGTTAGTGCTGAAAGCACAATTTTGTTACACTAATAAGTAGATCATAATATGTATTATTTAAATGTTGAAGTTAAAAAAAATTGTCGCTTATATTTGCTTTAAAATAAATTTGAAAAAATTGTCGCTGCAATTCGATTGCTATTGGTTGAATGTTTCGTTGTTTTTTCATTCCATTGGTCTAATGACAGCTGAGTGAAATAGTCCCTTAAATTTTTAAAAATGTAAAAAAAAATTATTTTTAATCTATTCCCACAAGGCTACAATTTTAATATGTTGTAATTTACATATTTTTAAGTGTAAAAAAAAAATTGACAACCTATTTTGAGGATTGCAAGTATGTGCCAGACAATAGCAAAGTTGTCATTGGAATAGTAATTCATAACCTGCTCCCACAAGGCTAAAATTTTGAGAGCATGTTCTTTTAATTGTATAAAAAGTATATGTAAGCAGCTAGAATATTTCAGCGGTTGCAGAAGTCTGCCAGAATAGTATATAATAGTATAACATAGACGCTCATGAGTGCGAGCGCTGTTGCGCTCTTACACGGATTGCAATGTTAGCAAGAGAAAATACATCTATTGTACTGTAGATTGCACAGGGATACTAATGGTATTTTAACTTTCAATATACTATGCTTTCAGTAGTCGCGTTAAAATTCATAAAAAATCTTACATCTAAGTCTTTGGTGAAGTGTCATGAAATTCTAAAAATTAAAAAATTTCATAAATTAAAATACACAAATGTTGTTCTGCCTGAAAATGTAAGTGATCCAGCAGGATATTATGTTCAATATTATAAAAATTTTGTGGCGGTAATAAAAAATTTTTTTTATATTGATATTTATTTAACGAATATTGTTAATTAATTTGTAGTTATTCTTAGTTACTATTGTTATAATATAAATATATAACAGTATAGAATATTGTTAGTTAATTTTCAATCTTAAAAAGTAAAATTTTTCGTTTTAATATTTTAATTTGCTCGTGGTTAAATTTTGTTCACTTCTTCACCTTACGGCATGCAATTTTTGTTTCATTTTCGTTGAAAATACAAATTAATTTATGAATTAATACTCGTTAAATAAATATCAATATAAAAAAAAACTAGCATTTTCTATTTTTTTTAATTTAATTTATTGAAATTACATTTTAATGCACATAAGTACATAAGTACATATAAGTACATAAGTACACAGTACATAATTATTATGAAATATATTTACCTTACAATGGTATTTCCAAATACTTTTTCATTACCGCCACAAAATTTTTATAACATTGAACATGATATCCTACTATATCACTTACATTGGTGTATTTTAATTTATAAAATTTTTTAATTTTTAAAATTTCATGATACTTCACCAAAGACTTAGATGTAAGATTTTTTTTATGAATTCTATACGCGACTACTGAAAGTTAAAATATCGTTAGTATCCCTGTACAGTCTCCAGTACAATAGATGTATGGCAATCCGTATAAGTCTGTTGCGCTCGCACTCATATGAGTGTCTATGTATATACTATTATAGACTGTTCTGGCAGACTTCTGCAACCACTGAAATATTCTGGCTGCTTACATATAATTTTTAAACAATTAAAAGAACATGCTCTCAAAATTTTAGCCTTGTGGGAGCAGGTTATGAATTACTATTCCGATGACAAATTTCCTATTTGCTGGCACATACTTGCAACCGTCAAAATAGTTGTCAATTTTTTTTTACCCTTAAAAATATGTAAATTACAATATATTAAAATTGTAGCCTTGTTGGAATAGATTAAAATAGCTATTATTACAACTAGGGTAATATGAATAGTATATTTCCCGAGGTTGACTAGTTACATCTCGAGGGCAAAGCCCGAGAGATGTATAGACAACCAAGGGAAATGTATTCATATTTCCCGTGTTGTAATCAATAGTTTTCTTCTGATTGAAAAATATATTATTAAATATATCAATATTACATCAATAATTAAATTTGAGATTTTGAATTTGCAATAACTCGAAAACGGCGCTAGATATCGAAAAACTGAGCAAAAAATTTACCCCCCTTTGCTCGTTCTTAACCCCCCCCTAGCAATTTGTCGAAGGAAGCCTTATGCAAAATTCTAGATCAATAGCGCGCAGAATGCGCGCAAAATAATTCAGAAAAAGTTATGTTGGTTTTTAAAATATAAAAATAAGTAGGCACATTTTTTATTTTAAATGTCACTTAAATGTCACTTTTTAACAGGGATGGCTTTAGTATTTTGTTTTACATGTTTGATTGTCCAATCACCGTACGCAAAGTATACTTTAAAATGACTTTTCATATTTCCCTAGGGACAATATGAGATGACGTTTCATATTTCCCTTGGGAAATATTAGTGTGTTATGACATATTGTAACTAAGGCGATATTGCTCTATATTGTTTCAATCAGAAGAAAATAAATTTTTTTTTACATTTTCAAAAATTTAAGGAATAATGACGCAAGATGCAAGACCGCAAGATGCCTGCCAGAACAATACTTTCTCAATTCACTGATAATAAAACATTATTTAAAATTTTTTTAGCTTTGTGGGAAACGGGTTAGTCGGATGGTGCACTAGCTCTTAGACTATTATATATAATATGCAAAATTTTGAATTTTCCTGAGGTTTCTCCTCGTGGAATGCGTGCATTTATAATAATTTTATTTCACATTTTTCTGCATTTTTACGAAATTTTACGTTTCTATTGCCTGAAAATACGTATTTCCGAAGATTGCCGAGGGCTTTACCTAGTACAACTTTTGCCAATATGGCCGCCGCGAGGGTTGTAATTAACCCATAGAGGTATATATTAAAACTACTGGAGGAACCACTAGGTGCAACAAAACGGTCCGACGTAAGTTTACGCTTCCCCCACTCCTTAAAGGATTTGGTTCAAATTTTGTAATGCAAAATCATAGGATAAGTGATGTTTAAACGTTTAAATAAATGAATTATAAGAAATTAGGATGTGATAAATAATTAAAATAATTGTAGACATATTATAATGTGATTTTTAATTAAAAATTCACATCTAATTTAAAAAATATATATAATTATTTTCAAAAAATTAATATCCTGTATATTTCACTAAGTTCATACACATGAAATCTTGAAATTGGGGCAATCTACAACTTTTGTAATTTTTAATTACAACTAACGTTTCATTTTAGGCTTTTTATTTGGCTTTTTACGTTATTATACAATGTCAAATCGAGTTTATACCTTTAAGGAGGTATGAGATGAGATGATGAGATTCCGAAAATCGAAACATACGGTTATATAACAGCGTGTCGCAAGCTAAATTATTCATTTAAATAGTTTTTGAACAATTTTATGTAAGTTATGAATTAAATTATTCTTTAATTTCATGTAACATGTAAAAATTAATTTTATAAAAAAATATAATTATTTTCTTATAAACACAAAAATAGAATTGTGAATTAAATTAAAAATACATAGCAAATAAAATTATAAAACACCGAAAGATAAACAATTATACATTTTTTAATAAAATTAGTATTGTAAGTTTACTTCTTACAGAACTGCCCTGCAAGACTTTAGAAATTGTTAACAATTTAACAACTAACAACTGCTAACAACTCAAAATTCATAGTTTTGAGAAAAACATTAATTGGAATAAACAATTATTAAAGGTTTATTCTAAAGGTTCTATTGTTTATTACTAAATTTTTACATTATTATTATGTAATAATTGTGGAGCTTATTACTGAAAGGAAAACTTGCCTTTTATCAAAAGAAAACAACAACAAAACTAGGGTTTTTACGGTATTGCCGTCAAATATGAAATAATTATTCATAATTTTTACTTACGAAACTTAAGATAGGTATTTAATTTTTATTAAACAAATATTTTTTTATTCCATGCTATAAAATCATTTATTTTCTAAAACATGGCACATATAACTCCAAATCGGCATTTTTTGAGTTATAACATTATTTTTTTAATGTTTATCAACATTACATTATATTATTATAGTATTATCAATATAATAAGTCTGTGTTGTACAGTAGACTCTCGTTATAGAAGCACGGTCGGGACCGTAAACATTCTACTATATCGAGGTTTTCTTCTATATCGAGAGGTAAAATAGATATGCATGTTTTATAAACAGCAGCCACTGATATATAATACGCCGACAATTTTATAGCAATTATACATCAGCACTTTTATGCGACAATGTCTTAAATTGTAAAATGACCGTAGAAACTTATAGCGGTGTATTTATAAATTTCGTTTTATGTTAAATAACATAAAAATACACACATATTTCACGAAAAAATGAAAATAAATAGTTGTGTTAATACATTTATTTATATTAAATTAAATCATTTGAAGAAAGCGTTTGAAAATTTTGCAAAAAAAATTATTCGTACGTTGTCCCAATTTACAAGATAAAATTGTAGCATTATTACTTATTATACTAGTTACATTCAAAGTTGTAAAAAAATATCTTATAGGAGTATTTCTTTCGATTGGGAGTGCGTCATTCACGGCATCTTAAGTTTCCTTTTATATTGCATAAAATAAAAATACAAATTTGACGAAAATATGAAAACAAATAGTTGTCTAAATGTATTTTATATAATTGCTGGTTAATTAAATAGTTTGAAAAAACGCGTTTGCAAATTTTGAAGGTTAATTTTATTCGTGCTACGTTTAACCAAATTACAATATATATACTATAAATTTGTATTAAAATCTTGCAATTTGTAGATTCAGCGTCGACTGAAATTTAAACGCGTGTAACAAAGATACTATGTTTATATAATAAGTCCGGTACGTGACATTTTACATGCTTCTATAGTGGTAGTCACGTGGTACGGATGCTTCTATATCGAGTAACACTAAAACGAGAGTTTACTGTATTTTAATTTTGAGGAGTTCTCGTCTATATAAATCATATTTATCACGTTATTATACAATGTCAAATCGAGTTTATACATTTAAGGAGTGGGGGAACGCCATGTAAAATCGAAATCGAAATCGAAATGTATGAATTAACCATAAAGGTTATAATCCCTATGAAAAGAAAACGGTCCGATTTTACATGGCGTTCCCCCACTCCTTAAAGGTATAAACTCGATTTGACATTGTATAATAACGTAAAAAGCCAAATAAAAAGCCTAAAATGAAACGTTAGTTGTAATTAAAAATTACAAAAGTTGTAGATTGCCCCAATTTCAAGATTTCATGTGTATGAACTTAGTGAAATATACAGGATATTAATTTTTTGAAAATAATTATATATATTTTTTAAATTAGATGTGAATTTTTAATTAAAAATCACATTATAATATGTCTACAATTATTTTAATTATTTATCACATCCTAATTTCTTATAATTCATTTATTTAAACGTTTAAACATCACTTATCCTATGATTTTGCATTACAAAATTTGAACCAAATCCTTTAAGGAGTGGGGGAAGCGTAAACTTACGTCGGACCGTTTTGTTGCACCTAGTGGTTCCTCCAGTAGTTTTAATATATACCTCTATGTAATTAACAGTAACAGCCCCGTCTGCGGGAAAGTTAGAAAATACCGGACTTTCACGACGAAAAATGTTTCAAAACTTCACGACGGCGGAGCGTAGCGGAGCGGAAGCGGAAGTTAAAAAAAATTTTTGAGGGAAAGTTATTTTCTAAAACTTTCCAACAGATTCCATTTCACATTCCATGAAACCGGCCTTCTAAAAGCTTAGCCATGTGGTGCGCAGTAAGTTGGTACCCCGGTAACCGGTTATTGAACAAAAGGTGGAAGTTTCGTTATTGACCAGACGATTAACAGATTTATATAAAGAGGTTAATAAGTAAGTACATTGTCATATTAAGGAATTTGTATCTTTGCAAATTCTATATATAAATGAATTATATTAAGTTTTATCGTTACCTACATTAAAGAAGGTTTTGTGAACTTGCATTTGCACAACTTGTGAATTTGAGAATTAATCTATTTCACCATTAGTTTTGACGGTAGTAATTTCATTTTAAGCATTGTCATAATATTGTTTAATTTTTTATGTATTTTTATTGGAGTTTATTTATAATATATTGTTTATAAACATTTTGCGTAAATAAGAAGTGATCATGCCGAACCAGAAGTTAGTTAATTTTTTTCAACATTTTGTCTAATTCTGAAATGGACGAAGATGATGCTCTGCTTGCCGATATTAGTTGCGATGAAGATGAAAAACAAGATAATCGCACAATTGAACCATCGGATCATTTTAAAATAGTTTATTTCATTCTTTACTTGCATGGTATTGCTTATGATTTACCTATTAATTTTGTTATTACAGCTAATAACGTGAGTAATTTTAAACATATTTTAAACATAAACTTTGAATATCAATTAATTTAGGAAATAATCAATACCTATTTATTTGAATTTGACGGAAATGCCTCTATTCAGTTGTATAATATCATTTAATTTCATTTACTAGTTTTTTTTGGTTGTACACTATTTTGATTCTTAACCCTTGCTTGCTACACTTCTATGGAGTGACGTACTTGACACACTGGGGTGTATCGCACCCCAGCGATAAAACTTATTATTTCAAATAATCTATTGGGTATTTTAACTTGCCAATTTTTTTGGAACGAAGTTCTTTATGGGAGGATGTGAAGGGGGTACCCTAATCGGAAAAAAACGTCCGTAACGAAAATGCGTAAGATTTTTATATCGTTTGATAATAAATTACACCATCTGGTGGTCAAAAGTGGAACATCTGCTCAGCATTAGTACATATTCGGAAACCACGAGTCATAGGTTTGCAAATTTCTCTAGAAAAAAAGTTGCCTTCACCGGGATTCGATCCCTCGGCTAAAATGTGTAGAAGTAGCCCTTCGCTCTACGCCACGATGGGTATTGTTATAATTGATAGTGATACGCTATATAAGCTACTCTTTGCGTATTGCGAATTAAGAACGCGTTAAAATTGTTAAACCGACGAATAATTTAAAAAAATATAATTTAATAATTTTAAAAATTTTTTGCCGAAAATAAGACCCCCAAAATTAAAAATAAATCGATTTTGAAAAATAGCACTCAGATGCAAAAAATTTTCTAAAGCCGAATGTCCAAAAAAAATTTCGAAAACTTCAAAGATGACCGCGATGATTGCGGATTTACATTGACTTTGACACATGCTGAAATCGCTATTTTGGCAATTTTGTAAAGTAGTTTTTGATTTTGATCGATAAAAAAATCATAATAAAATATTTATATCCGAATAATTATTTATTTTTTACCTCGACTAGAACTTGAAATTAATATTTATGTAATAAGGTACTTCGTTCCTATCTGGTGTCCCACGATACCACATTTTATATTTTTAATTACTTTTCAAGAGCTAATTTTTTGTAGTGATATGGGTTTTATATAAAAAAAAATAAAATTAAATACTAAAAAAAAATTGAAATATCGAAAAAAAAAAATGATAAAGTAACAACTTTAAAATATTATTTTACCTACTTGTAGCCAATTTTATTTTTTTAAATTCTTTTAGTATTGGATGTATAAATTTCGAGATATTGGACACAATAACAAAACTGTGGATACTTTAAATCATGAATTGAATCCACTGCAAGCTAGCTTCACAGCATATATAAATTTTATATCTAATATATCTATTCCCACATTTTGTTTGGTTAATGTATTTCTTAATCAAAGGTATGTATGCAGTATATAATTTGTTTAGTTTAGTTCATAAAACTGTTTACAATGGAAAATAGCTGTAGGTGTTTAATATAAAAGCAATTATTTTGTAATCAGAACATCAAGAATCTATCTTTTTAGAGATCCATTTTTATCGGAAAATAAAATTAAATAGGTACATTTGGTATATATTGCGGTGTTTCAAACTGATTTGGACCCACCCTATACATTTTTGTAAAATTATTGTATTAATTGTTAAGTTGTAACATTGTGGAATTTGCTAGGTGGGGACCGATCACTTAGATAGAATGCCTTTTGTCAAAAAATGGTCGACATGATGGACGTGTAATAATAATTTTTAAAAAGTTTATAATTTTTGGAATATAAGTAAAAGTTTTGAAGATAAAGTGTTTTATTGAAGTTATTGATTGAATTGATTGAATTGAGTTTGAAGAAAGATATTTTGGATAATTTTGAAAAAAAGAATAAAACAGAAGCTATGGTCGAATGAGTACAGATGGTATTAAAATAAACAGAATTTAAAAATTATAATTAAAAGTTTGGTAAATAAAAATTTTACATTATTATAAATTAAAAATTTGTTCAAGGAACTATAGAATTATGAGTGATAAGCCGGACTGCGATACCGGTATCGTATAAAATTTGTATTCCCATTTTTGAATATTATATCAAAATGAAATACGTATTATTTTGAATTAGAATATTTTTGATTGAAATTTATTGGAAAATAAAAATAATTTGGATGATTGTTGTGAATACCGACAGCGATTTGCTGACCCTGCTGCAATAATTTTAGAGAGCTAAAATCTTGGTCTCGGGCGAGTAAATTCGTCACCAAAACATAGCAATATATACCATTTGGTATGGTCGAAAAATGATGAAAAGTAGATAATTATGTTAAACCAGCCGAACAACATTTGTCGTTTTTGCTATTTTTTTTAGGCGATGAAATATAAAGTTATTTTACATAATTTAAAATAATTTGCGTAAATTGAAACTATTTAGCAATATTATAAAGTACCTGAAGTAAACTTCTTTATATTTGATTTTAATTTATTGCTTAATTAACTTTATGGTTCAAATTCTATTATTTTAACATTCTGTTTAGTATATTAATATTATATTAAATTTTTTATTTTACGATACATACTAAATTACCACACAATCTACTTAAAATTAATTTTTTTAAATATTGCGTACTTTATCGGTTTGCAAAAATATACAGACAAATAATGAATATTTTATATTTCTTCTTCTTGCATTTTAATTAGGCCTACGACCTGTTTTTTCTTAACAGCAACCTTAGTGATGTTTCGAAGTCACTATTTGTGATATGAGCATATTTATTGTTTTACATCCAAGGTAACTTACTAGGCTTTCTTACAAAGATGTTATATGACCTCCGCATTTTTGTAATTTTTGCCACTTATTGTGCTGAAAGTTCAGCCCTTCAATAACAACTTCCCAAAGCAGTAGAGTCAGATGGCCAGAAATATTCGAGGAAATTAACTTTGAAATATTGTTGTAGGAGTTTGAAGACAAGATGTGAAATAGTTAGCAATATGTTTCGTAGAGTAGGTAAGAACGAGCTAGGCTAGGAACCAATGAGTCCACGGTTCTATTCCAAACTTCGCTAGTTTTTTTTTGTTTAATTTATTTTATTTTTCTCTGTGCGTATTTAATTGTTGTAAAATTGGTTAAATTTATACTTGTAGACTAACAATATTTATAATAAATTACATTTTGGTACAAAAATGAATAACGTCCAGTAGGGTATTAATGTGTTTATTTTAATGACAATTTATACTACTATTTAGTTTTACCTAAAAGTTTTAATTATCAATCTTGAACAATTTGTTTGAGAGAAGTGTTTTCGATCCAAATACAAATACATTGAAAGTTATGTGATTAAAAATTAGCGACAAAAATATAATCAGATTATAATAATAATTACTATGTTATTGATTTAATTTTTTTTGCACACGGAAAATTATTTTTATACAAAAATTTATGCAATAATTAATAAAGATTGATAATAATTATTGATGATGTAGGGGTGATTTAATTATAAAATTTAGTTAAAATAATTATTAAGCAGCTCAAACAATCTTGCACATAACACAATCATCTAAAAGTAACAAATATTTCAATTTTAGATTCAGCTTAGAATTTTAGAATAACCAATGAAAAATATATTAATAAAATAAATCCCATCGATTCCTAACGGTATAATTTTACATGGCGATCCAAAAATATTAAGTTTTCAGTTTTATGTGAAATGCTTGTGAATGGCATTTCCACATCATCTGAATTATTTTCTTACTGAATGAAATTATGAACGTGTAACAATATACTGTGGTGAAAAAGAGGATTCGCACCTACCCTGTACACATTTTGGTGAAAATTTTGGTTTAAATAATTTAAGTTGTAAGACTGTAGAAGTTAGACAGGTGGGGGCGAACCGACGAGGAGTAAGGTTGTTCGTCTACAGCGCCCGCCCGAGCATGTTGAGCTCGAGGCAGTTTTTGAGATTTTTGATATAAGTTTAAAATTGTGAATTATATTTGTGAGTACTGAATTTTGATTTTGATTTGAATAAATGATTTTGATGCGGTTGCATTGCTGCGTAATTTTTGGATGATAATTTTTGATAATTGGAATTGGAAATTTTTGATGCGTTGCTACCGCGCGGTAGTTGATTTGAATTGGTGGTTTGGATTGATTTAATTGATTTGATAAAATTTGAAGAGAGCGACTGAAATTATAAAGTTTAAGATTGGTTTTAAAATTGCAAGAATTAACATTTGCATTTGTACGAGCGATGGCAGATGGTGATAACGAGGCGTTTTGGATAGGCATAAGGTTGAAAGTACGAGCCCATTTAAAATTTCACATTAAATTAAATTTGAATTTATTTACGAGTTTTACGATTTATGAAGAAGATTTATTTTTGAAGAAATTTATTAAATTATTTGCATTGGCCAGTATTATTCTAAATTGGATTTTTGATTTTTGAAGAAATTATTTGAATGGATTAAAAGAAGTGTTATTATTTATTAACATTTTTTTGGAATTTTGGAAGACGATTTATTTTAATTTTAATTTTTGATAAGAACCGAAGAATTTCATCTCCCATCTATTTTTAGGCGCCCAGAACGTGGAGCAAAATAATTGTTTAGAAAATTACATCTAAATTGTCGTCCATACGTGGAGCTCGAGTTGAGCATTACATCTAATTTGGCACCCAGACTAATTGGTTTTCGTTTATTGGAAATCTTTCGGAATTTTGAACCCACCCTGAGAAGTCTTAGCGAACCGACTTGGAGGCCGTAGAGATTGATGGTGTTGTTTGCAGTTTGCCACGCACTATAAAAAAATATCATTACAATACCAAATATTTTTAATGTGTAACTTCCACTTCCACTCGCTTATGGGGGTAATTTCGTGGAATGTCCCATTCCACAAAATTATTTCCATTCCGCGGAAATGTGTAACAGAAAGCCAGAAAAGCGCGCGACATTATTTGTATTATAATACAAATAATTCTATAGAATAATCCTATAGAATGCCATTAAAAAAACTTACTCCGACGTGGGGTTCGAATTCGCAATCACTAAATGATGTAATTATGTTGCAAGCACATAACGCAATACGCTGTGAAGGTTCATTTAATAATATTGTTTTAATTCATATTATCAGTTACTGATTGGGGTTACGGTTACTGGTAACGTAATGCCGTTCCACCTATTTTGCGATTTTAAATGATTTATAATTATTAATTATTTTAAATAACAATGTTGCTTACTACCAAGGTGTTATGTCAGATGTTACACATCATATACGAATACTGTAAGGTTCCTTTTTTTTGTCACATCTTGCCCTATTTAAAAAACGGAATTTCATTATAAGTAATTAAGTATTAAGTAATTTTATTGTAAGTATCACAAAATTAACAGTTAATAATCCTTGGTAAGGAGCGTTTTCTAGACGAGTAGGTCACTTATAGAATTAACTGAAACTGAAACAAAAGCCAAATGTTTCTAGTCATAGCATATATAATCTAATATATTATAGCTTATTCAACTACTTAAAAGCTATTTTCCACGAAAAGCATGATAAATCTTTTATTACATTTTTACATTTCAGAATAACTTTCAAAATTCGTATTATTAGCTCGTTGCTGATAATGTTAATCTTGTTTTGTCTTACCACAGGTTTCATAAATATAAACACAGATTCATGTAAGTAGTTTATAAGTTTATAAATGATATAAATTATATATAAGTAAAATATCTATTGTTCAATCCTGCTATCGAAACATGTAGTTACTTGCTTGGATACGCAGCTAGAAACTTTTTGTTTTACTCATTCAATTATTTCACTTTCACTCACTTAATTATTTGTACAATTATTTCTATGGTTACTAGTGGGCAAAAAAGAATTTTTACCCAATAATGGGTGAAAAATTCAGCCGTTTGTTACACACAATTACATATTAACATTAACATTTAACTTAATTTGAACCGTTACTATTTAATTATTTACATAAAAATTAACCACACAATTATTAAATACTAGGTTGCTTCCATTAAAATCTCTTATTTTGCACTTATGCATTTATTTGCGTTTGCACAATCGCCTGACGGTTCGCGTGCAAAACTGGCGAATGCGTGAGCGAAACTTTCGTTTTCTCCACTAGTAGTGTAATATAACTATTTGTCATTAAAATTGTCTATCAAAGTGTGTTAGAAATTTTGCTAATCAAATTTCTACATGTCCCAAAACATATTGCCCTATGGATTCACTTCTAATTATTTTATTTTATTTTAATTTTTCATGAACAATTCGCAAAATGAGGGTTGTTTTTCTCCCCCGCAGCTGATGGGCTTACCTCATGGGTGTTTCCAGGATGATTTTAGATGTTCAGAGAATTTTTTGGGAGTAACATTTTTTGGCACATCTTGATGAATAATTAAAAAAATTTTGATTTGTATCAATATAGTTTGAATTTCAAAAAACGGCAAAAAATGAATTTAAACGTTTCGACGATTCAAAAGTAGAAAGTGTTTTTTATTAAGACTATTTTAAATATTTACTAATACTTTTTAATATTAATTGTGGTTATTGGCTAAATTTTTTAATTGAATATAAAATATTATAATAAATTTCCTACGATTTTTAGGGCAGCACACATTCCTTATTTTGATCTTAGCATTTTCAAGTATTATTACCGGTAATGGACCAGCAACATAGCAGTAAGAGTAAAATAACGTTATATTAATTTATTTTCAGCTTGTACGGCAGTACTTTTCAGTTGTTTTCTTGGAATAGTAAGCAAATTTCCTTCATCTTATATAACATCCTTCACTTATGGACAAACAATGGGAAAAATAATTGCAGCGGTATTTCAAGTAATTTCTCTAACTATTGAAGATATTATAATGGGTGCCATCATATATTTTTCACTCGGTTGTTTAATAATTTCTTTAGCTTTAATTAGCTATATCGTATTATCACTAAATACTTTTTACAATTTTAATTTGGATAAAACCTCTAATAGTATTAATACAATAGAGTTAGAACTTCAAATAATTAGCCGCAAGGATATTTTTAAAAAAATTTACCCGCAAATTGGTGCTTTCTTTTTAAATTTATTTACTTCGTGTTTTGTTTTTCCTGGAATCACAGTTTTAGTAAAATCATACGACAATAATAAATGGGGTGGTAAGTATACTAATTTGTTAGTTTAATTTTTAGTTCATGAATTCATTGCAGAAATATATTTTACTCCAATTATATCCTTTTTTCTATATTTTGTTAGTGATTATATCGGGAGATATTTACAAAAAATATTGCAATGGGTAATTTGATATATTATTATAAACAAATTTTGAAAAATGTACTATTATATATATTTTTAGCCAAGGAAGAATGCCATTCTAATTGTATTAAGTTTATTGAGGATTATATTGATTCCATTAATATTATTTTGTAATGTACAACCTAGGAAAAACGTTTTGGTTGTTTTCAATCAAGATTTTTACTATATAATTTTTATTACTATTTTAGGCACTACCCACGGTTTCTTAGTTAATGCAATCTATATTAGCGAATCTAAGTAAGTAATCTATCTTTAATATTGCGAAAATCACATATTTTTAATTTCTAAATTATCAAGAATGGAAACAGGCATAAAATAAAATTTGTTTAAACTTTGTTTGAGCGCTAAGATTAAAAAAATATTGCGCAGAACAAATTTTGTTCATTATAATTAATAATTATAATTTTATAAAATTTATTTTAATTTTATACAGGAGGGTAGAGCAACATGAAAAGGATACAGCATCAATAATATCAACATTTATTGGTACAATTGGAGTGGTACTTGGTTCACTTTGCAGTATAATTGTCGTCAAGTATATTTAATGTATTGCGGTGGTATTTGATTGTTTTCTGCAGTCAAACCCTTTACCACACCAAAAATTATACCTCGACTAGCTCTTTCTTTGCGGTGGAGCAATGCGACCTCAGAAGTGAATTCATGTGACGATTTTTTAATAATTCTTCTAAAATAACCAATAAATTTCTAATCCAATGTAAAATTAAAATAATTTTAATGTAAAATAAAATTTTACTTTTATTCAAAAGGAACACAGTTTGACTTCGTGCCTTATCCAAATCGCCCGCTTATCAATTGCACCATTCGTTCGAACAAATACAATTTTAAATTTTCCAATTCCAAATTCAAATCGAAAATTATAATTTTAACCGCTTCTTTTCCAATTAAACCAAATCAATCAAATCAATCCAAATTACCAAGTCAGTAGCAACGCACCAAAAATTATCCAAATATTATCCAAATATCAAAACTTATCATTCAAAAATTGCGCAGTAAATGCATTCGCATCAAAATCATTTATTCAATCAAAAATAATAACTCACAATTTCAAAAAAAAATCACAAATCTCAAAAATAAATCACAGAGCCAAAATCATCGACCAGCTTGGTCGGTCATCTTGGCGAAAAAGCAAAAATTTAACGAGCCAAAAGTCGGCGCTGTCACTCGCGCGGCGACCTGTTGGCAAAAGCCAATCTCCCTGTCGGTTCGCTCCCACCTGTCTATTCTTTACAGTCCTGCAACTTAAAACCATTTACAAACAAAATTTTCATCAAAATGTACAGGGTAGGTCGCAACCATTTTGAAACACGACAGTATAAAGAATATAGCAGACACTAATGATAACGAAACGAAGATAATATAAAGTTTTATTGATAAAAAATTACAACTACACTCATTTTTACCTTGTATTTTATATTGAATTACTTTTTAAATTTGAATATAATATTCAAAAAAATTGTATTTATAGACGGCATCAAGAAAATTTTGTAAAATTGTGTTTATTACACAAAAAAAATAAGAGCGGTTTACCTACGTTAATTTCAGTAAAACCTCGATATAATCGACTAATTAAGGCGAAGGGGTGTCCGTTAAAGTCGAAATTCCGTTAATAATGATCGGTATATGCAACACCAATTGCTGGAAATTTAAAATAATTATGTACATAGGTGCTATACATGTAATATATAAATAATGTATACATAGTTGCACTTTTTTTTTTAATTTCAATTAATATTTACAATCTGTTTAAAAAAAAACAATAAGCAAATGTGGTGATTTGATAATATACAAGTCATGCGAAAAACCTTTTAATAAATGTTTTCCAAAAATATAATATACAATTTAATGAATATTGAGTAACATTATTAAGTATTACTTAGTTATCAGTCAGTTGAATCGAGTAGATAGATCAGTAGGTCTGAATCTTTTTAATCTTCGTACTTCGTTGCCAGTATTCATCTATTTGTTGGCTAGTATATTGGGATGCACTTTTAATCTGTGTTCGTATCTCTTGTAAAATTTTTGGATCTGCTCCTGAATTGATAATACTTGTAAATCTTGTTGGATAACATAATTAGGCACGTACCATGGAGCGTTGACAATCATTCGCAGAACCTTGTTTTGAAATCTCTGCATTATCTCAATGTTGGGGGACTTGCAGTTCCCCATAGTTAAATACCATAAGTCTATATTGGCGTTATTATGGATTTGTATAGTAATATTTTGTTCTCAAGCGATAATCGAGATTTTTGGCCAAGCAACCAATATATTTTACTAAGCTTTATTCCAAGCTGTTTGCGTTCTGTAAAAATGTGTTTTCTCCATGTCAGTCTTCTATCCATATGGATACCAAGATATTTTGCATCATCAGCCTGGGGCAAAATACAGTTATTCAGCTTCACTGGCGGACAAGTCTCTCTACGCATCGTAAACGTTACATGAATGAATTTTGTTTCGTTGGCCCTGATTCTCCATTTGCGGAGCCAATTTTGAATTTGATTTAAATTATCCTGGAGATTTTTGGAAGCAAGGATAGGATTGACATGTGATGCCAATACAGCAGTGTCGTCAGCAAATGTAGCCGTTGTTGCTAATCTCGTAGTTGGTAGATCCGCTGTGTACAATAAATACAGAACTGGCCCTAAAACACTGCCATGGGGTACTCTCCTGAGCTTATTGGGTGAAGTTCGGTATATTCTTTCTGATATTTAACTAAAAAATGTCTATCGCTTAAATAAGATTTTAGTATTGGATAGAATTGATGGGGAAGACTTTTCTTTAGCTTGCAATATAGCCCTTCATGTCACACCTTATCAAAGACTTCACTGATGTCGAGGAAAGTAGCAAAGTTGTATCTCTTGTTTTCCAGGTCATTACTGATTTTTTTGGTAATTCTATGTACTTGCTCAATCGTACCATGTTGACCTCTAAAACCAAACTGATGATCAGGTACCAGCTTTTCTTCCTTCAATATAGGCTTAAGTCGTTTAAGTAAAAGTTTCTCAAACATCTTTGAAAGTATTGGTAACAGACTAATTGGCCGGTAGAAATATACTTCTTCCATATTTTTTCCTGGTTTTGGAAAACGATAATTTGAGCTACCTTCCATTGGTTAGAGAAATGTTGTAATCGTATGATTGTATTGAAGATAAACGTTAAGAATTTTATGCATTTCAGTCAGTATAGTTGCACTTGAACGTATGATTTTACGGTGTTTTCTTACTTTTTAAATCAGTATACAAATTCTCCAAATCAAATTCCTGTAAAAGTTTAAGTAATTTTTCGTCATCTTCATCACAAATGAAGGTAAACATCATCTTGGTAGCGTTTCTTTCCAAATTTTTTTGCAGTTGAATTGCATTTTCAATAGCACCCTTTTCTAGATTTTCTGGCATTAAACATTTTATTGATTTTAAATCAAAATAACCAAAACCAACAAGATCCTATCCTTACACACGAAACTAACTAATCACTTTATCACTATTACACGTAAGCTTGGATTATGAGCTATTCTTCAGATGAAACAATTTTCTTCGCGGGTTTCTTATCTACATACTATGTACTTATGTATACCTGTGCAAAACCTACACATGAATTAACTATTTCACCTACAATTTAAGGGAATGTCGTTAGGGTTGGCCACTTTTTTAAATTTTGCCCATAACTTCCGTGTAATTATGTTGATTTAAGCACATGATCAGAAAGATCTAAGAATAAAGCTACTTTCGAAGCAATCACAAATTGATTGGGTAAAAAATAGAGAACTTATGCAAGAATTAAAAAAAAAATGCTGTCAAGGTTGGCCTAGTGCTGTCTAGGTTGGCCTACAATTGAGAATTGCCAAATTCATGCAAAAAAATTGACTGGATCAAATAATAAACCAAATTCATTTTATTTTTATTTGATTGAGTAAAACTTTACGATATAATATTGCAGAGAACTGATTTACATGACATATAATTCCAAATCACCGTTTCGGTGATTTCATTTCATTTACCGTTAATTATTTTTAGTTTGGTGAGATAACAGACTTGTAAGTTTAGATATCCCTAGTGGACGCTTACTAACTTTCAAAATACATTTTCTTAGTATGACATTCGGTTAGTTTAGAGCACGTGGAAGGTTTACATGATCGGTTGATAAAAATGGTAAGTTTAATTTTATATTTTCTTTGTCAATATGAGCCCGATGAGGTCAATTTCGTTGGGTAATACCACGAATAAGTCCGAAACATGTCGTTCGTTAAGGCGTTTTGAATTTAATAATTTTTTTTTTCTTTCTATTTTTTCATTCGTTATTGATTCCTAATACGGTCCTGACTACCGATGTCTTGCTACAAATTTGTATTTTGAAATTCATCTACGTTGTAGATTATAACGACCTCTATCTCAACTATTTATTTTTTATTCTCTATTAGGAAAACTTTTGATTTTCTTCATTTGGATCACTTCTGTTTTCAATAAAATTTAGAATTCAGAATGGAATGCATGATTGCTATTCATTATTTTACAACAATTCAACACCACTTTAAATAGTAAATTCAATAAAATTATAAAACGATGTTTGAAAAATATTTTTTTACTCCCAAAAACAGTAGGTAACTAATATCAAAACATTGTCGTTTTCCTGTTCAGTTTGAGTAATGTGTGGCAAGTTTAAGTAAAAGAATGGTAGATTGGTGCATAGAGCAACATTTACTTTAGATTGTACATTTTTGCATAAGTAATTGGTTTTGCGTTATTAGATGCTTGTGAAGTGAAGAGAACAATAATACAATATCACACGGATAAAATAGCGAAAACACTGCGATCTCTTTTCCAATGTTTAAATTACACATTCTAAAGTACGTAATTGGTATTATCTCCATTTTTGTAAAAATGTTACTTGGATGACTTCTGTTCCTGAATAGCCAGTTAGTTACCTACATTGAATAAATTATGAATGAAGTGTATTTCAATCTTTTTTTAAGTGTTTCTTTATATACTTACCATTAATATCATTTAAATTATAAAATTAACTAATGTAAACCAAATTAATTTAAAAAACACGATTTTCGATACGGCATAAGTCGGACATATTGTTTTAGTACAGCGCCATCTATCGGTAGCAGAACATCTGTTGAGCAGATGTTCCATTTTTGACGACGAGATGGTGTAATTATCGAACGATATAAAAATCTTACGCATTTTTGTTACGAACGTTTTTTTCCGATTAGGGAACCCCCTTCGCATTCTCCCATAAGTAACTTCGTTCCAAAAACTTAGAATTTATAAAATATAGCATAGCGCTAGCGCAAATACATGCAATGTCATGGGCGCTATTGAGCGCAAGGTCATGCGCTCAATAAAAAGTTCAAAAATTACAATAAAAAATAATTTCTCCGAAAAAAGGGTTTTGTCAGACATTTTAACGTTAACGACCATAATAATAGTTTCCAACTACATAAATAAACACTGAAAATTTAGTCATAGAAATTATTATTTTTATAATATAATTATAATTGTAAAATCATTGTGTCTTTTTTTTATTCCAAAAATATTTATAACTTCTTCTACATTAATATAGGCACATTCCTGTGAACTGCTAGTAAAGCTAAACCGCTTAACCTATTCTCACCTTTGACTATTTCTCAAATTTGGCTTGATTCGTTTTAAGATGGAAAATGTTTTTTCTACAGAGACTGTAGTAACCGTTAGTATTCCTAAAATAATGTATTGTCATGTTTAAAAAGTAATTCGGACCCACCCTATACATTTTGGTAAAAATTCATTTTCTTATTTAAGTTGTGTTTAAATTGATTTTAAGTTGTAAGATTGTAAAATTAGCAAGGTGGGGACGAATCACAAAAAATTCATGGCCTTTTGCCAAAAAATGGTCGACGTTGATGAACGTATAAATTTTATGTACGAGAAAATTTTGATGAATAATAATTTTTTTAAATATAAGTAAAAGTTTTAAAACGAGAAGTTTTTTTTATTAAGATTTGTGGTTGGATTAATTAATTTTGAAGACAGTGTGAACGATTTTTGGAAAATAAAATTTAACGGAAGCTAGGAATTAGAGATAAAAAGAATTGGATTGGATTTATTAATTGAAAAAATTGATTTGGATGCAAGTAGAATTTTTTGAAGTATATTTTTATATAAAATTAAAATTTGTTCAAGGAACAACAAATTGTGAGTGATAAGCCGGACTGCAATACCGATATCACATAAAATTTAACTTGACCATTTTTAAAATTATTTTCAAATACAAATTAAATTTAATGGAATATTTTTGTTTAGAAGCAATTGAAAAAAAATAATAATTTGAGATACAAAAATTACATTGCAGTATATATTCGGAAACATCAATATTGAACTGATTAAGAGCTTCTATTGTACATTTTGGAATATACTCCCTCCCCTTGGCTACGCCACTGCAAATACCTATGTTAGTGAAAAGGGCATTATACTTAAAAAATTAATTTAAACAAAATGGTTAAATGCAAGACTAAACCTAGTGCTAAAAATACAAGAAAAGTTATTTTTTTTCTGAATTTCATCTGTAAAGATCATTAGTAAAAATGTGTTTAGATATACAGTCATACAAAAAAGTCTACATACAACAAGTTTTATTGATAAAAAATTACATTTACACCCATTTTTACGTTTTATTTTATTTTGAAAAAATTATATTCAAAAAACCGTTTTCATAAACGGCATTAAAAACTTCTTTTTTGCATTTATTCGCTCTTCATTTTCAAAAATTTAAAAATCGCGTAGAAAAGAAACCTCATTTCTCAACAATTTATAATTGTAGATGTCGCAGTCCTGTACTGAGAAGGCAAAGACCGCAAATTTGCATCTAATTTTTTTCTGAATAAATACACAATCAAAAATCAAAAGCACAAAATAAACTTCACAATGAAGCACTGTAATGTTTCCAAACTAATAAGATTTAATTATTTTTCATTTCATATTATTATTTAAACATAATTTGAATTTCTACAAATCCAAAAAAAAATCGTAAGCAGGAAACTAATTACAATAAACTTGGAAAATATAAACAATTATATGTTACACAAAAATATGGACAAGCATTAAAAGGTAACTCGATAGCAGAAACCTCATACTTTTAATATGATACCAGCTAATTACATATTATTCCAAAAAAAACCACACAATGAAATTCTGCATTAGTGCATTTTTTGCATTTGTGGCAAGTGATCATTTAAAATGGATCAGGTGCGTAGAGAAACTAATATTACAGAAAGAAAAATTATTCTAAAATTTGTTTATGAAGGAACTAAAAATATGATCGTGAGGTTGAAAAGATAGTCGGCAGATATTTTCAACAATTAGAAATGTCATAAACAAAGTTAAAAACGAAGAATAACAATAAACACTTTATAGTGAAGTTTGTTTTTTTTCAAAATTCTTTTTTTGTTTCGATTTACTTCGAATTACTATTTTCAAATCATGCGTGAGTAAGCAAATATGACAAAAAAATTAAATTTTATTAGAGTAGAAACAATGCGGCGTTGTATAATGAATTTTATTGTGCTTTCAATTTTGTGAGCAAGTGTACATACAGGGTGTCCGGTCTCAGGTGGACAAAATTATTACGGATCAAATGATTCTAAAAATAAGATTTGAAATTTGTACTATGTAAAAAAAAACTCTTCGTTGTAGTAAATTATATTTTACTCTAATTATTGTGAAAATGCTTAGGTACACCAATTAGAATATTGTTCGAAAATTTTATTAAATATATTTCCTGAGTGATTATGTGCCAATAAAATACCTTTAGGCGTAAATTAATTTAAAAAAAAACATATAAGAATTTATGAGACCTAACTTTACTATGAGAATGGAAATTACATACTAACTAATGGTGTAAGACCATTTGTTACAACTTCATCAAATTGTCAACTTTACAAAAAAATTTCTTATTATGAACTACACTGTTGTACCGTTTTGTTGGTTTTGTTGGAATTCTTCAATGATTGTGCTTCAACTATAGAAGGAGGATCTCTGCATTTTAAATTCTTTTCTCTTCTATTTAAAATGATTTCGGGAGACAAGCATTCTTTATAAAATCTAATTAATTTTGGTAGCATAATATCTAACCAAATTTTTTTATTAAAATATATTTCTTCAACATATAAATCATTATGGTCTCCTGAGTATACAATAAAATAACATTTCTTCTGTTTGGCTATAACAAGCTGCCCCTGAATTTGGAAGAAATAATCGTGGGATCTATTTAATGCAATTTTACCGGTCTCAACTATTTTCAAACAAGCCCCTATTTTGTTTTCTACGGCTTCTCGCAATATAAGTTTTAAAGATGCTACCTTGTAGAGGCATTTCACTTCTACTATTTCATCTTCATTCAATATTCCATCGGGGGAAGCTCCCAAGAAACCTGTCTCTTCATGTATATGTAAACCAGTTCCATATACTTTGCGACTTACTTTTTCTTCAAATTTCTTTATGGCTACTGATTCTTTATTTGTACCATATCTAGTAGCATCTGTATTTATTGAATTAGTGTTTAATATCGATTTAACCAATGTATTGCACGATGTAGTTGGCCTTCGTTTTATTACTGCTCCAAATTTCGAAGCAGTTAATCGATTTCTTCTTACTTCAATAAATTCTACAGAGTCGAATTGTTTTTTTGTTTTTTTGGAGATTTCTTCAATTTCAGACGATGTAACTTGCAACCGAAGTATTAATGCATTTATTTCAACTTGTAAAGCTTCTTCATTTATGAAGACTTCTGTTATATTCATACCATAATCGCCGGTTTTCCCTGTAAAATTAAAATTTTTTCTGCCTTTTCGTCGAACTGAAGGGTTTCGTTTTCTTTTGCTTGCACTATCTCTTTGCTTCATAAATTTATCTAAGGTTTTACCGGGGCTGCCACCGAAAATTTTATTCCACGTGTAAATAACCGCCGTTAAATTTCAAACCCGCTAGATACGTAATAAGTTTACGTAAAGTTTAAGTAATAGTAATAAGTTTTATCCAAATTCAAAATTCTAAAAAATAATACAAAAAGCAGGTTTTTTAAATTTTCCTGCAATATTTCCAAAATTAATAAATTATACAATGAAAACGACAAATAAATAAAACGTCATCCTTCTTCATTACCTAAAACTGCTTTTGACACTAAATATTTTGGCAAAGAGAGTTACGCGTTAGGCAGGGTCTCTCAACATCTCGCTTTTTGTTAAATTTTAAAATATAATGTTTATATGTTCTTAAAATAATTTGTATTGTTAATTTATAAATAAATATTGTTCTAATTCTGATTCTGACATAATTGCATCATTTGATGATCGCGAGATCGAACCTCATGCCGGACAAGTTTTTTTATAATTCAAATGATGTCTATGTATGATGCAAAGCCGATCCTGCCTCTCTCTCGCTTGTTCCGCGCTCTCGCTTGCGGAACGTGACAATTTTTCGTGCGTGCAGCCGGTATATCAATTTATAAGACGTTATCACGTCAAAAAAGTTTTGTTGTTCGTTGGCGTACATCCTGAATTTCATGATTTTAACAGGAATGCTTAAGAATTAGCTATTGGGATTCAGCAAATGTAAAATAAATAAACCAAAGCAGACAGAAACCACAAAAAATAAAGAGTTTTCATACTATTACTACAACGAAAAAACTGCAATATATAATATATTGTTTGCAATATATAAGAATTAATTTATTTTACTTTTCGTTTTGACGGTAGTAATTTTATTTTAAGCATTATCAAAAGTATATTGTTTAATTTTTATATGTATTTTTATAGGAACTTATTTATAATTATATTGTTTGTAAATATTTTGCATAAATAAGCAGTGATCATGCCGTACCATAAGTTAGTTAATCCTTTTCAACATTTTGTCTATTTCTGAAATGGATGAAGATGATGCTCTGCTTACCGAGCTTAGTTGTGATGAAGATGAAAAACAAGATAATCGCACAATTGAACCATTGGATCATTTTAAAATAGTTTATTTCATCCTTTACTTGCATGGTATTGCTTGTTATTTACCTATTAATTTTATCATTACTGCTAATAGGGTGAGTAATTTTAAACATTATTTTATATCAATAGATTTAAAATATTTTATTTGGTAAGAGGAATACCAAAATTGTGAAAGCATCATGTTACAAATTAAAATTTAAAATTTTTTAAAAAAACTTCGAATATCAATTAATTTAGGAAATAATCGATACCTATTTATTTGAATTTGTCGGATATTATTCAGTCGCTAGTTTGTGCAATTTACACGACTACTTTGTTTTCACTTTTTTAAAGCCACAAATTTTTTTAATTATAAGAAAACCTTTTTTTTATCGTTTGAATATTACTAGAGATGCCACACTGCTCGGTAGTTTACTCACTGTCTAGAGTTGATCGTATTCTTCACCCTGCAATAATAATATATAAAATTTTATGTTATTACTATTAATTTACGCTACACTACAATAATTTTTTAAAGCCATTTGTAAATTTGTGGTATTTTCCCATCAATAATTTTACTTTTAGTAATTTGACTTACTAGTTTTTTCGATTGTATACTATTTAGTTTCTTAAAATATTATTTTATCTACTTGGAGCTCATTTTATTTTTTAATATTTTTTTAGTACTGGATGTATAAATTTCGAGATATTCGACACAATAACAAAACTATCGATACTTTAAATCATGAATTGAATCCATTGCAAGCTAGCTTCACAGCATATATAAATTTTATAGCTAATATATCTATACTTACATTTTGTTTGATTAATGTGTTTCTTAATCAAAGGTATGTATGTAGTACATAATTTGTTTAGCTTTAAAAAAACTGTTTACAATAGAAAATAGCTGTAGGTGTTTAATATAAAAGCATTTATTTTGTTCAAAACATCAAAAATTGATATCAGATCCACATTTATAGAAAAATAAAATTAAATAGGTACATCTGGTATATACGTCGAAAAATGCTGATAGATGTCAAAACAGCTTAGACAGGACATCGGCGGAACAACATTTGTTGTTTGTTTCTATTTCCTTTAGGTGCTGAAATACTTTTCTCTATAGAAACTCTATTCTTGGATTTTATTCTCCACTTCTGTAATTGGAAGTTATATGTTTCATAGGTTTGATTTTTGTAGTATGCCGTTTTTTACTCTGCTGGTTAGTGGTTCCCCACTAGTTTCAACTAGGGTGCGCTAAACCCCGCATTGCGGGAGGGGAAAGTCCACGATCATAAGAAGCCCAAACAAAGTTATTTTACAAAATTTAAAATTATATGCGTAATTTAATAGTATATTAAACAAGTTTAGAAAAGTAAAGTTTTACTAAACGAATATAGCTTTTAAGTATGAGCGAGCACAGCGAGCGAGTAACTTAAAAGCTATATGAGTTTAGTAAAACTATTTTTCTTACGAGGTTTGTTTATACAATTTTTTCGTATTTTGTGAAAATCTAATCTAAAATATGAATTTAGACGTTTATGAGTAAATTTTTTTTTCGCGCGATCGGTCTAAATTTTTTCGTATGCCTTCTTACCGATAATTCACGGGGGGTGAGTACAAGGCGAGGGGGGCGAATTTTTTAGTCAGTTTTTCGATATCTAGCGCCGTTCTTGAGTTATTGCTAATTATAAGTCAAGAGTAGCTTATATAGCGTATCACTATCAATTATAACAATACTCATTGTGGCGTAGAGCGAAGGGCTCCTTCTACAAATTCTAGCCGAGGGATCGAATCCCGGCGAAGGCAACTTTTTTTCTACCTTTTCAAACCTTATGACTCGTGGTTTCCGAATATATACTAATTGCTGAGCAGATGTTCCACTTTTGATCACCAGATGGTGTAATTTATTTTCAAACGAAATAAAAATCTTACGCATTTTCGTTACGGACGTTTTTTTCCGATTAGGGTACCCCCTTCGCATCCTCCCATAAGGAACTTCGTTTCAAAAAAAATTCGATTTTGAAAAATTCCACCCAGATGCAAAAAATTATCTAGAGCCGAATGTGCAAAAAAAATTTTGAAAACTTCAAAGATGACCGCGATGATTGCGGATTTACATCGACTTTGACACATGCCAAAATCGCTATTCTGGCAATTTTGTAAAGTAGTTCTTGATTTTTATCGATAAAAAAATTATAATAAAATATTTATATCCGAATAATTATTTATTTTTTTCCTCAACCAGAACTTGAAATTAATATTTTTGTAATAAGGTATTTTCGTTCCTATCTGATGTCCCACGACACCACATTTTATATTTTTGAAACGAAGTTTCTTATGGGAGGATGCGAAGGGGGTACCCTAATCGGAAAAAAACGTCCGTAACGAAAATGCGTAAGATTTTTATATCGTTTGATAATAAATTACACCATCTGGTGATCAAAAGTGGAACATCTGCTCAGCATTAGTACATATTCGGAAACCACGAGTCTGACCACGAGTCATAAGGTTTGCAAATTTCTCTAGAAAAAAAGTTGCCTTTACCGGGATTCGTTCCCTCGGCTAAAATGTGTAGAAGGAACACTTCGCTCTACGCCACAATGGGTATTGTTATAATTTATAGTGATACGCTATATAAGCTCCTTTTTGCGTATTAAGAACGCGTTAAAATTGTTAAATCGACGAATAATTTAAAAAATATAATTTAATAATTTTAAAAATTAATTTTAAAAATTTTCCGCCGAAAATAAAACCCCCAAAATTAAAAATAAATTGATTTTGAAAAATGCCACTCAGATGCAAAAAATTATCTAAAGCCGAATGTGCAAAAAAAATTTCGAAAACTTCAAAGATGACCGCGATGATTGCGGATTTACATTGACTTTGACACATGCTGAAATCGCTATTTTGGCAATTTTGTAAAGTAGTTTTTGATTTTTATCGATAAAAAATCGTAATAAAATATTTATATCCGAATAATTATTTATTTTTTACCTCGACTAAAACTTGTAATTAATATTTATATAATAAGGTACTTCGTTCCTATCTGGTGTCCCACGACACCACATTTTATATTTTTCCTTATTACTTTTTTTTCGTTTCTTTCATCTGCAGAGCTGCGCACAACACCGATAATATTTTTTGATAATCGTCAGCTACGTTCGTCGATATAGCCGACGCTCGCTTCAAACATTTTTTAATTCTTTGATCTAATTTTTTTTCGATTTTCGATTTTCAACCGTATGAGAAAGAAGAAATTGCTGGACGTTCTCTAAAGAGTCTCAGCCTTCCATTTTTTCATACAGATAATACGAACTAAAACAATTTTATCAGATTAACCTTCATAGCAAAGTGCATTGTGTGCTTGAAACATAATTACATTATTTGGAGATCGCGAGTTCAAACCTCACGCCGGACGAAATTTTTTTAACTGCATTTTATTTCTATGTATTTCGATAAAATAATTTTTGCGTCCATTAGTCAAATCAAATAGCGCCCGCTTTTCTGGCTTCCTGTTACACACTTCCGTTCCATTTTACGAAATTACCCCCATAAGCGAGTGGAAAGATGTTACACATCAAAAATATAGCTACATTAGCTCTAGCGTGCTAATAATTATAAGTAGTTTCTATTGTGAAGTTCTGATTGTCTATCAAGTTTGTTTATAATTTAAGGTTATATTTAGGTTTCATACGAGTTCATACTTTGGTTTGCTAGATTTTCTATTGAATAAAAGGGCACTATGATGACCTGTTTTTATATTTTTATTTTTAACTTAATCGTCATCTGTCATAACGCCAAAAATGTTTTATGTCAATTGGGTGTGACGATTACACGAATTTTCAGTTTTTATAACATTTCTAGATAAGTTGCCAAAAATTAACCACCAACCACTTTATTGTAGAATTAAAAAAAAATCTTTTCGTGTACATTGTTTGTTATCAAAACCGTATTTCTTTTTTTAACCGTAATTAATTTTAATTTTCAGTTTTATGTGAAATGCTTAGAGATGTGAATGGTACTTTCACATCTGAGTCATTTTCTTACTGTATGAAATTATTAACGTCTGACAATCTGCAAATATTTTTTTGATGTGTAACATTTTTCCGCTTGCTTATGGGGGTAATTTCTTGAAATGGGACGAAATGTGTAACAGAAAGCCAAAAAAGCGCGCGCTATTTGATTTTAATAATGAACGCGAAAATTATTTTATCGGAATACATAGATCACCAAATGATGTAATTATGTTTCAAGCACATAATGCACTACGCGTTAGAGGGTTAATCTAATAAAATTGTTTTAATTCGTATTATCTGTTACAGATTGGGATTGCTGGTAACGTAATGCCATTCTACCTACTTTGCAATTTTTAAATGATTTATAATTATTTCAAATAATAATGTTGCTTACTACCAAGGTGAGATGTCAGATGTTACACATCATATATACGAGTACTGTAAGGCTCGCTCGCTCGTTGTTTTTGTCTAATTCTAGCCTATTTAAAAAAAAAAATACTTAAACTTAAATTTTACAAGCTTTTCTATAATTTGCTATATTATCACAAAATTAACATTTAATAGCATATTATCTGTAACAGTATCTTATTTGGTAAGGAGCGTTTTCTAGACGAATAGGTCACTTATAGAATTCACTAAAACTGAAACAAGAGCCAAGTGTTTTCAGTCATAGCGTACATAATCTAAAATATGAAAAGAATTTAACTAAAAGCTATTTTCCACGAAAAGCATGATCAATCTTTTATTTAATTTTTACATTTCAGAATAACTTTCAAAATTCGAATTAATAGCTCGTTGCTAATAATGTTAATCTTGTTTTGTCTTACTACTAGCTTCACAAATATAAACACAGATTCATGTAAGTAGTTTATAAGTTTATAAATAATATAAATTATAAAATTTATTTATAAGTAAATTATCTATTTAAGTCATTAAAATTGTCTATCAAGGTGTGTTAGAAATTTTGCTAATCAAATTTTTACAATGTTCCTAAACATATTGAATTCACTTTTAATTATTTTTATTATTTTAATTTTTGATCAACAATAATTGGAAAACGGAGAATTGCTTTCTCCCACTCCGCAGATGATCTAAAGCAAAAGGTGGGCTTACCTGATGAGTGTTTCCAGGATGATTTTGAATGTTTCAGAATATTTTGGGGGTAACAAATTTTGACACCACATCCTGATAAATAATTTAAAAATGTTTGATTTGTATCAATTTTATTAAATTTCAAAGAAAACGACAAAAAATTAATTAAAACGTTTCGACGATTCAAAAGTAGACCGTGTTTTTATTATGACAATTTTAAATATTTTTTTTAATATTAATTTTGGTTGTAGGCCAAATTTTTCAATTGAATATACTTCTAACATATTGAGATGGAATTTTCTCAAATTTTTACTGCCCACGATTGCCAAAAGATTGCTATGTTATTTTTTTATAATTACTCTTATATTTGATTTTCAACCCTTCCTTATAAACTACCATTTTATAAACGTTATGTGGACGACATAATTACCGCTACCCCTCACGACAATGAAGTTTTCATACTCAAGCATTTCAATGGATTTCATCCCCGTCTACAGTTCACTATCGAGCAAGAAGAAGATAACAAAATAACTTTCCTGGACATACAATTAATTTGCGAAAGAAACTGTTTAAAGTATAAGTGGACTCAAAAGCAAACTTGGTCAGGAAGATACCTTAACTTTAACTCCGACCATCACAAAAGCCAATTAATTAGCACCGCCATATGCCTTGTTGATAGATCTTTAAAATTAACACAAGAAAACATTGTTAAAAATGAATTTCTTAAAAAACTTGTGATGAAAATCGTTAAAGACCGTGTTAACAAACTCTACAATTGTAGCAGTTTAAAGAAAGAAACATCAAACTTCACAGTCATGCCTTACGTCAGAGAACTACACGAGGAACTATAACGGATATTAAAACCACATAATATTAATATGACCTATAGATCCACTAATAACATCAGACAACTGTACACCAAATTAAAAGACCCCGTTCCTGCAGAGAAAAAGTCAGACCTAATATATAAAGTCAAATGTACAACTTGTAAGCTGGTATATATTGGGCAAACCAACCAATGGCTTCAGAAGAGAATGGGTGGACATATCTCTAGTAATCATTGTAACAAACCCGAATCAACTGCTATAGCTAAGCATATACTCGTCGATGGACATAATGCAGACTTCAAAAATGCCAAAATTTTAAAATCAGTTAGCAACTATCAAGATAGACTTCTACACGAAATGATCATCATTTCATCAATCATCAATGAGCATCAAGAAGGAAAAGAACTCCATGAATAGAAAAACCGATATAGACGGCTTGAGCAATATCTACAGCCATCCACTTGTCTAATTACGTTCACGTATTGGGGTTAAGTTTTTCCTACTTTGCCTACTCACGAACATGAGACTCCCAATCCTATCAAAACACTCCCCTCCAATCGCAATAATTCCCGCCTTAGTGAATCAAACAAATTGTGGCGACCCAGATATTAAGAAAACAAATCTGCAAAAGCGCAGCGTTACAAAAATAAATCACAATGGTTCAGTCGCTTATAATGGGTTTGAAAATATTAATTGTCAATTTTTTCAAACGCATACCACATTATAAGCGACTTATTGCGTTAGCGTTTAAAATAATTGTTTTAAATAAATTGTGTTTACAATGATTATCAAAAATTGTTTTTCCTCGTGGTATCTTCGTACTATCACCTATGTCTAATATATAAATTTTGATTATCCAAGCTCTACTCGATTGATAGTAGCAGGCCCGGACTGAAACCTAAAACCGGCCCGGGCATTTTAAACTGTCGGCCCCCTACTTACCACAAAAACGCTACATGTATACTGTCGGGTATTTCCCTACAATTTAGTATTTTGGAATGTGAAATTATTTTTTTATATGGTTATGTTTGAATTTTGAATATTTGTCTTAAACGAGGTTGGCAATAAGATGGTATTTTTGTCAAAAAAGTCTTGATTTTTTAGAAAATTTGTAATTTGAATATGAAAAGGGATTTTTTTATAAGAAGTTATTTTGTTTGAAATTAAAAGTGAATGAGAAGATGAGGTGTAGAGTGAATGAGATGATTTTGATGATTGTTTTGGAACGGCAGCACTAATTAATATTTTGGAAGATTGGAAAAATTAGATAAAAGAAAAATTAATAATTTGAAATATAATATACACATAATTATAATGTATATTATACTACGTATACATCAATAGACATCTGATAGACCAGCAGTGTGATGTAAGGCTTAAATCGACGTGCTACGGAGCGGGACACCGCAGTTCGATGCTTGGTCGCGCCAACTGCGCTGCTGTAATCTAATGACCGAGTTTGATCTAAGGGCTGTGCATCTGGCAAGGTTAAAACCCTATCAGAATATATGCAAGTGCCCAAAGAACCGTGCATGGCAAATGTAAATTTGGTTAAAAAACAGGACGTAGTCCTAGATTAAGAATAAGAAGAAGATACTATACATATTGTGGTGTTTCAAAATGATTTGGACCCACCCTATGCGTTTTAGTAAACTTTTGATATTAATTATTAAGTTGTAACTTTGTAGAATTTGCTAGGTGGGGACAAATCAACCACAATTCAAGGCTCTTTTGCCAAATATGGCGGTCTGACCGGTTTAATTAATTTTTGCTCCGTGAAGATTTTTGAATTTTAGTTTTGAAATTGTGATTTATTTAAATTATCTTCTGAAACTTCCTGAAACCATCTCAACAATACTCCTCAATCCAGCATCACTTAAAATTCTACTTCTTAAATAATTTTCAACTAATTATTTAACAGAAACGTTTTACCATCTTATTAAAATTTTTCCCCTTCATTCTCTGCGTAATCTCTTTCAAGCTGCTGCAAAAAAATACTTTATATAATTTTTTTTCCTTCCCCATTGAATAACTCTCTCTCATCGCCTTCCCCCCATACAAAGCAAAAATAACATGACAATATATTACAATAATATTCCTACGGTTTTTAGGGCAGCACACATTCTGTATTTTGATCTTGGCATTTACAAGTATTCTAACCGGTAATGTACCAGCAACATCGCAGTAATATAGTAAACCAACGTTATATTAATTTATTTTCAGCTTGTACGGCAGTACTTTTTAGTTGTTTTCTTGGAATATCAAGTAAATTTCCTCCATCTTATATAACATCATTCACTTATGGACAAACAACGGGAAAAATAATTGCAGGAGTATTTCAAGTAATTTCTCTAACTATTGAAGATATTATAATGGGTGCCATCATATATTTTTCACTCGGTTGTTTAATAATTTTTTTAGCTTTAATTAGCTATATCGCATTATCACTAAATACTATTACCTTCTTAATTCAAAAAAAAAGAACAGTCCGGTTAACAACGGGTGCCGGTAGCTCTGATGGATAGGGGGAGAGCGAGTCGCAGGTTCTTTTATTAAATTAGAAAAGAAATTATGAATATTTATGGTTGCCTAAAAATTTATAAATATTGGCGCCACTGACTTTATTAAGCAACCTGTAAAAATAATTGTTGTATCAAGAAAACCCAAAGTCAGACAGGTTTCAAATTATATTGAACAAAAACATTATAAATTCGCATCTACAGTAATTGACGATAGAACAAGAAAATTTTATAATAATTTAATACGTATACCCCGCGCGCAGAATAGCTATTTTGCCTGCCGGTTTCCAATTAATTTCTACTACTTTTACTGTATCACAAATTCAAAATATATTGTTGAAATAAAAAAATAATTTAATCGTTCCGGATGATTGTTGACATTTGACTTCGTTGGCGCAACATAAAATTTTATTATACGACCTGATATGTTTCTATTTTCTTTCTTGTTTATTGAAAGGCGGCAAGAATTTCTAATTGTCCTTTGACTCTTTTTGATATTGACATTCGATAAGGCGATATAATAGTTCTCAGACAGGAAGGCTTCCCAAAAGCAACTTGTAACTTTGACTTCCAAGTTCATAGATCAAATTCGAATCCTCCAGCAAATTAAATAAACCAAAATGAAGATCAAGGAAGAACCTATTCAAAAAAATTGACAATAACTTCTTGGTCAACTATCACAATTCAACTAAATTATTACCTGTTGTTCGGTTCTTATGGAAATTCAATTATTTGAGTTAAACAAAGTTTCCAACATTTGTGATGTTAACTCTATCAATTATGGCTTGAAAGTGAAATATCTGGTTAAATCGAGTACGCATGATTTCCGCGTTTCCTATCTAAAGTCGAAAAGGGGGGAATTTGTTTCTAATAAACTACAATATACAAGGCCGTACCAAACTGAATGTTACACTATCCTCCTCCAAAAAAAATTGAAGGCAAAGACGAAAATTTACTGCATAAGCGAAATTCATATAATTGCCAAATATTAAAATAAGATTTGCTTCTTAAAAAAAACAACAATCGTCAAAAATGAACTCATAAAATAAAACTTAATAAATTCTTAACATGAAGGATGTTAGACCCAAATAAAAATAATATCACAATAGAAAGCCTTTTCAAAATTCTTGAAGTAGTGCTATATCTTACGCGTATAAAACGGCTTTAAAGCTAGTCAAGTTTGGGATGTCAAAATTCGAGAAAAATGTCCATATAAGGTAATGTCTCCTACTCTCACGAAACCAGCTCTTAATTCTATTGCGTATATCAAAAATAAAATAATAAATGAACAATAACCAAAAATTTTAATTACTCACTAATTCTTAAGGACAGATCGTCACGTCTGACGAAAAGTCATGAAAATGAAAATGAAAATAAATATGAAATATAAATTTCCTACACGAAACCATAGTAAATAAAATGCTCACAAAAATTATAGGTAATTATATACAGGATGCACCACTATCTACATAAAACTAAAGTACAATTAATTTCAAAATAAAAGGTTAGCGCTAACTTACTGATATATCTGAATTGGATCCAAAGTACTGTTTTAGATCACTTACATGCCAATCTCCTATCGCATTCCCGTTTTTGTCGTTCAGCACATATACTAATCTACCCTTCTTCCCTACCACGGTACACAAAACATACTTGGGTGCTAATTTAGCCGAAAAATAACTTGCCGCGTTAGACAACACTTTGTTAGCCTTCCACACGCGATCGCCAATTTCAAACTGTACCTCTCTTCTTCGCAAATTGTAACGTGATGCGTTACGTTGATGTGCGTTTGAAATACGCTTTTTGACATCCTTAAATATGTCCTCAAAACCTTTAAATCCACTAACTATGTCTTCTGCTTTTACAGGATTAAGCAAAAGATTTTTAGTGTTGGATACTCTACCATAATAATCTCCCGAAGCTGGTACTTTGCGAGCAAAATTCAAAAACGCGGGACTATAACCTGTACTCTCATGAACAGCCGTTCTCAACGCAAAACCTATCTTATAAATATTATTATCCCAGTGTCGATGATTATCTTTAAGATAACTACGAACAGCGGCGCCTATAGTTCTATTGACACGCTCAGTAAAATTGCACTGTGGATGATATCGCGCATTAAACCATATTTTCTGGACATGATAATCAGCACATAATTTTTTAAACACGGAGCCTGCATATTGGCTTCCGTTATCACATATAATAAATTGTGGCACTCCATATACTAAAAATATTTGTTGTTCTATAAATCTCGCAATACTGCTAGCAGTCGCCTGCCTTAAAGGATGTAATACAACATATTTGGTTAACCAATCTGTAACCACTAATAAATAACAATTTCCTTTGCTTGTTTTTGGCAAGGGACCCATGATATCAGTAGAAATTATTTGCCATGGGAATTTAACGTTTTTTTCATTACCCATCAACCCGGATGGTAGTTGATTCGAAACTTTTTGCTCATTGCACACAACACAGCGCTTAACATATTTGATAATATCTTGACGCATTTTAGGCCAATAATACTCTTCCGATATCCGCTTAAAAGTTTTGTAAAATCCCAAATGCGCGGAAGTAGGGTCGTCATGACATGTCTGAAGGACCTTATTACGATACTGTTTTGGCACTAAAAGCTTCCATTCTGAGATGTTAGTTCGCAACGCAATTTTATCTCCTACATGTTTATATATGTAATTACCTTCAATTTTCCATTGAGGGTACTTTTCCGGATTATTGAGAATGTTTTCCTTTAATTGTTTATAATAGGGTTCTAAATTATCTATTTGAAAATCAATTACATCTATCTCAGGATGGATACGAGACAGAGCATCTGGCACCACATTTTGCTTACCCTTCCTATGAACCAACTCAAAATCATGTTGTTGCAACTTTAAACTCCACCTACATAACCTACCAGTTGGCTCTTTCATACGTTTTAGCCACAACAAACTATTATCTACATTTCTAAATCTATTAGCATAAAACAATTTTGAATTATTGGTCTTAATTTTATTTGGAAATGAACTTCGACCAAGAAAGTTCATTTTCTTTGCCCGTTTTTTGAACATTTACTGCAAGTGATTGACGTATAATTAGGATTTCCGCATTTGAAACAAAACTTTTGCAATTTGCTTGGGCATTTAGGAAATGTATGCCCAAACCCTTGGCAATTCCAACAATTAAATGTATTTGTTCGATCTTTATTTACCTCACCCGCAGTTATATTCTGATCTGATCTAGCTCTATTGATATTAAAATTAGAACGCGGTTTATTTTCTAAATAATTTTTTGTATTCGCCTCTAATGAAGAAGTTGATGACGTTTCTACATACGCTAAATTAGATTCTAACGAAACACAATCAAATTTTGCTCTTAACCGGGCATTTTTACGTCTCGCTTCTTCCTCATCGATAGTACGGCAATATTCAAGTAACTGAGAAATGGTCGTAATTTCAGTCAAAGCTAAAGGTTGCCAATATTTTTCAAGCAAATTACATCTAATTTGTTTAATTTTAGTTGCCACATTAGGCATAATAGATAACCTACTAAAAAGAGTTTCCATTATCGCAACATAAACATGAGTAGGTTCTCGTGTCCCTTGCATACGAGCCTTAATCTGGATCCATAATTGTTCATTAGGATCTTTCGGTAAATAAAAGTGTTTTAATAAATTAACAAATGAACCCCAATCTGTACAACTTGCTTTATTTTGCCGTACCCAATTCTTCGCCGAACCTTCAAATAATTCATGAACCGATTGAAACAACTCCGCCTCACTAACACGACGAGAAATCCTTAGTTCCTCTATTTCTTCCAAAAAGGAATACAAATTTGATGGATTACCGTCATACTTAAAATTCCATTTGTGCACTGGATAGCATTTTGAATTTAAATTTGTAATAACATTATTAACCGAAGCTACTGGCATACTTGGATCTAAACTTAACGATTCGTTTGCGGTTAAAGATGGAATTTCGCGAACAATTTTTGCCTCTAAATCTCCCTCTAATTCTAAACATGTTGCGTATGATTCGTTCTTAAAAGTTTTAAGTTCTTCTTCTATATCTGCTTTTGAATGCAGTACCAAACGTCTTGTCCTATTTGTAATATGTATCAAGCGTGATTGAATTCGTTTATACATCGAATCATTTGGCGAACCTCCCTCAAATTCTACAATTAATGTACATAGCGACACTAACGTTTTATTTATTATTTCTTTCTCAACTTCAAAATCAAAATTTGGTTGTTCATAAATAAATATATTGTATCTAGGATCACGTTGCTCTTTCTGAAGGAAATTATGTAAAATCTTACGTTTCGAGTTAATAGTTTTGCGTCCTGTAATTACCTCACGGATATTTAATTCATATTCTAGCTCTCCGGTTTCTAAATGAATCGGTTGCATCGATTCCATCGTGCTAATATTTAATCAAAAAAAAAAACAACAAGGAAGTCTCCACCTTTTAGTATTAAACCAGAAGATTAATACCAAAATTCTGTAACAACTATTTGCAACTACCTTCACGTGTTTATTTTTCCAAATAAACTAAGAAATCAAAATATTATTTTTCTATAATCTATCAATTTAAACGCACAATTTATAAATTGTCGCTATCTTAAAGAATTAATAAAAATATGTAAAAAAAAAATGAAAAAAAAAATTTCATGGAGGAGGATAGTGTAATGTTCAAGGACACTTAGATCAACTTTTGCTCTGAAACCAGTAGCAAAAACAAAGCATACAATAATTGATATTGCAGCTACTCAACTGAGATAATAAAATCTCTTACTCAATTAATATTGGGCAAGCCAATTACTCAAAGAAACTTCTTCTTACTCATCAATTTTTGTATCAAATTAAAAAGAAATATAATTTTGTATTAAATCTATCGCAAATAAACTACGACTTGTCAATATCAAGAGTTCTAATCGCTCAATGTGCTGCACTATCAGCACTTGTTATTAACATACAAACATTCGCGAAGAAACCTACTGTGGTCGATATAATAAAATTTGTAAAAATATAAAAGTTGATTTTTAATTAAATATTCAATAAAAAATATTATAACTACTTCACGCCTCCAACAACTGTCAATTGCAATAACAATATTTTAACTTCTTTCCTTATCAAAAATTTAACAAAAATGAATTTAAAAGTACTCAAAAATATCGGGCCCCACGTTGGGCGCCATTTGTATTACCTTCTTAATTCAAAAAAAAAGAACAGTCCGGTTAACAACGGGTGCCGGTAGCTCTGATGGATAGGGGGAGAGCGAGTCGCAGGTTCTTTTATTAAATTAGAAAAGAAATTATGAATATTTATGGTTGCCTAAAAATTTATAAATATTGGCGCCACTGACTTTATTAAGCAACCTGTAAAAATAATTGTTGTATCAAGAAAACCCAAAGTCAGACAGGTTTCAAATTATATTGAACAAAAACATTATAAATTCGCATCTACAGTAATTGACGATAGAACAAGAAAATTTTATAATAATTTAATACGTATACCCCGCGCGCAGAATAGCTATTTTGCCTGCCGGTTTCCAATTAATTTCTACTACTTTTACTGTATCACAAATTCAAAATATATTGTTGAAATAAAAAAATAATTTAATCGTTCCGGATGATTGTTGACATTTGACTTCGTTGGCGCAACATAAAATTTTATTATACGACCTGATATGTTTCTATTTTCTTTCTTGTTTATTGAAAGGCGGCAAGAATTTCTAATTGTCCTTTGACTCTTTTTGATATTGACATTCGATAAGGCGATATAATAGTTCTCAGACAGGAAGGCTTCCCAAAAGCAACTTGTAACTTTGACTTCCAAGTTCATAGATCAAATTCGAATCCTCCAGCAAATTAAATAAACCAAAATGAAGATCAAGGAAGAACCTATTCAAAAAAATTGACAATAACTTCTTGGTCAACTATCACAATTCAACTAAATTATTACCTGTTGTTCGGTTCTTATGGAAATTCAATTATTTGAGTTAAACAAAGTTTCCAACATTTGTGATGTTAACTCTATCAATTATGGCTTGAAAGTGAAATATCTGGTTAAATCGAGTACGCATGATTTCCGCGTTTCCTATCTAAAGTCGAAAAGGGGGGAATTTGTTTCTAATAAACTACAATATACAAGGCCGTACCAAACTGAATGTTACAATACTTTTTATAATTTTAATTTGTATAAAACCTCCAATAGTATTAATACAATACAGTCAGAACTTCAAATAATTAGCCACAAAGAAATTTTTAAAAAAATTTACCCGCAAATTGGTGCTTTCTTTCTAAATTTATTTACTTCGTTTTTTGTTTTTCCTGGAATTACAGTTTTAGTAAAATCATACGACAATAATACATGGGGTGGTAAGTATCATAATTTGTTAGTTTACTTTTTAGTTCATGAATTTTTTGCAGAAATTTATTTTACTCCAGTTATATCCTATTTGCTATATTTTGTTTGTGATTATATTGGGAGATATTTACAAAATATATTGCAATGGGTAATTTGACATACAAAAAAAATGTTGAAAAATATATTATATATATTTTTAGCCAACGAAGAGTGTCATTCTGATTGTATTAAGTTTATTGAGGATTATATTGATTCCATTAATATTATTTTGCAATATACAACCTAGAAGAAGCGCTTTAGTTGTTTTTAATCAAGACTTTTACTATATAATTTTTATTACTATTTTAGGGACTACCCACGGTTTTTTAATTAATGCAAGCTATATTGGCCAATCTAAGTAAGTCAATCTATTGCTGTCGTCTATTTTGAATATAGAGGAAATCACACATTTTTAACTTTTAAATTTTAAAATATCGTTAATGTTTTCTTTAACTTTGTTTATTATTCAAGAATGGAAACACAGTCAGTTGTTGCAAAAATAAAATAAAGTGTTTAAACTTGTTTGAGCGCTAAGATTAAAAAAATTAAGATTATTGAGTAGCGTACAATATTTTGTTCATTGTAATTATATAGTTATAAAATGTATTTTAATTTTATACAGGAGGGTAGAGCAACATGAAAAGGATACAGCATCAATAATATCAACATTTATTGCTACAATTGGAATGGTACTTGGTTCACTTTGTAGTATATTTATTGTCAAGTATATTTAATGTATAAAGAATATAAGATTATAATAAATTATAAAGTTTTATTGATAAAAAAAATACATCTACACTCATTTTTACATTTTATTTTACATTATAAAATCTATGTGTGGTTCTTTAATTTAATAGAGCCAAAGTAAAGGATTGTGGTCAGTTTCTATAGTAAATCTTCATCCGTACAAATAAGGTCTAAAATGTTTGGTGTTATCGATTATGGCAAGTAGTTTTTGACGTGATAACGTCTTATAAATTGATATACTAGCTGCACGCACGAAAAATTGTCATGTTCCGCATGAGGTTCGATCTCGCGATCACCAATGATGCAATTATGTTTCATGCACATAACGCACTAACCTATTGAGAGTTAATGCAATAACATAGTATTAATTCGTATTATCTGTTACATAAACATAATTCAATTCAATTTTTAAATTATCACTCGGTTTACGGACGATAATTTTACGTGATTTTACGTCATAAGAAAACATAATTCAATTCAATTTATAAAAATGCAATTTTTCATCAATGTTTTCTTATGACGTTTCACGTAAAATTATCGTCCGTAAACCGCTTTACAGACCCGACTGCCACGTGTTTTTTTTTCATAGTATTGTAGTTTTTCTCTGCTGAGTTTAACGTTCTGGAATAGTAAGCTATCGGTTTATTATTTTGACTAAGTACTTCGCCTATTGTTACGTTGGTTGCGTCGGTAGTCAGCTTAAAGGTTTTCTAAAAATGTGGGTATGTTAGGATGGGTGCGTATGTCAGAATTTATTTACATAGGTTGAAACATTCGTATTTTGTATGTCTATTTTGGAATTCTTTTTTAGACATTTTGGCATTTACGTGATGATTTATGCAAAGTTTGTAATGAATTGACAATAATAGCCTACCAAACCTAGACAAAATCAAATTTTTTGGTATTGGGTATTGCTGTATTGCAGTGATTGTTATTAAGTTTGGTTCGATTCTTTCGGGTGTTATTACGTGTCCTAGAAATGCTTCCCCTTTTGATATGAATTCGGATTTATCTAATTAGACCTTGAGGTTCAATTATTTCAGACATTTAAATATCAGAATAAACAAACTAACCAGAATGTTAAAATAATGAATTTTAACTGTTAAGTAAAGAATACATCACTATTTACTTAAAAAATTCATTTTTTAGGTTCTTTTTCTATTTAAATATCAGTTGAATGTGATTGAAAAAAAAATGACTACGTCATACGTGTAAACAAAGCAGGATTTGTAAAGAAAGCTTTTTAATATGTGGTTTATCATTCTCTTGAATGATGCAGGGGGTTCTTTAATCCAAAAGGCATTGTAAGGTATTTACAGTGTCCATTATTTACCGTAAACGGCGCTTTTTCTATAAATTTAAGATTCATTTCTTTCTGATAGAATCTTTGAGCGAAATCTAATGTGGTGAAGTACATTCATCTGCCAAGGTTATCTAATATTTTTTCTATTCGGGGTAAGGGAAATTTCTCTTCTACTGTCTTGTCAATCAATTTGCGGTAATCTATCACCAATACAAATTTTAGTTTTCCGCTAGTTTCCAGTTTCTTTGGTACTATCTATACAGGTGCGCTATAGGGTAAAATTGATGGTCTTATAATTTTGTTATCTAGTAGTTTTTGTATTTACTGTTGTATTTCAGTTTGCATAGCTTTGAGATGTCTGAAGGAATTTAAAAAAAATTGGGCTTTGTCTGAGACACGGATTTTATGTTTTACATGATTGGTAAAGCTGAGGTCGACATTTTCGTAATAGAAGATGTCTTGAAAGTTGTCACACAAATCGGCGTCAGTTATTACAGGAACATTGATAAATTTTTTGCTAATAGTTTTTATATTAATTTCATTATTGTTATATTTTAGAAACAAGGATACTTTAATGCCTTGTTGTCTTTATAGTTTATATTTGCTTCGAGATTGTTAAGATCTTTAGATCCGATAAGAACATCAAATTTCTTATGCCAATTTATGATTCTAATTTTAAAAGGGGTATCTATTCCAAGTTCTGTTAACAACGAAAAACATAGATTTTGATTTGCATTAACTGAAAATGGTTCTTTAAAAAGCTGATTTATGAATATTGAATCCGTGATGCTAGGGTCTATTAAAATTTTTAGATTTAATGTTGGCAGGTAAAAGAACGGAAGTTTTGGTTAGTTTATTTGGTTAATTGAGTTTAAATCTATATTTATTGTGGGATTTTTGAGACTTATATAAAAATTTTCGATTACTGTCAGATAACTATCACCCCGAATTTCAAAATTTCAACTGCACTATAGGAAAGAGGACAATTTTCTGAGCATTTTTAAGAATAAAGAACCTTGGACCGTCCATTAGTTTTCGAGAAAACGGCATTTTAAAATCACGAAAAGCAGGTGGGTGTAACATAATACACCCGATGTGTGACGGACGTACTCTTCATTTTGTTGACGGTACGTGTGCTTTGATATACTCTTAATGATGTTGTCAGTCGCGGTCGATACCCGGACGAGGTCTATGGCTTCGAGTTTCACCCTTGGCGAGTTCTGTCATTCTTCAGGGATATTTTTAAATTGTTTTGCCTTACACAAAAAGAGCTAATCATGCAGCCGTGTTAAAAGGTGTATCTAATATACATGTAAATTTTACATCTTTAAATTCGAATTTTTCGAAAACTTATGGATGATTCAAGAATTTTTTTGTTCTAAACTGCTTAGAAAATTGACGTCTATCTTATAGTGTAGTTGAAATTTTGCAATTCGTGATGATAGTTATCTGACAGTCCGCAAATTTTCTTCTAGAAAAATAAAACTAGCTTCTTCTTTGTACGGAGAGCCCTAACGCTTAAATGCACTGAGAGCAGTGCCATGCACAAAAATAAAACAAATTACAAAATTTTGTATAAACGTCATCATAAATTGTTAATAATTAATATATTAATAATAATAATAATAAGGAACTTAAAGAAATCTCTATTAAAAATTTAGTTTTATTAACTATTTGTTTTATTAATTATTTGCGTTCCATCGAATTTTGTAGGATAAAGGAATGGCAGAACGCTTAACTGTTAATTTCATCATTTTAACATTTCCAAGCAGTGATAGGTGAAGGTTACTCATAGGTTATTCTAGTACTGGAATACCCCATATCAGGCCAAAACCAACTACAATTCCACTAAAATTATGTTTCTACTTCTACTTATGTTTATGTAACAGATAATACAAATTAAAACTATGTTTTCTTCTGATTGAAACAATATAGAGCAATATCGCCTTAGTTACAATATGTCATAACATACTATTTCCCAAGGGAAATATGAAACGTCAAATCATATTGTCCCTAGGGAAATATGAAACGTCATTTTAAAGTATACTTTGCGCACGGTGATTGGACAATCAAACACGCAAAACAAAATACTAAAGCCATCCCTGTTAAAAAGTGGCATTTAAGTGACGTTTAAAATAAAAAATGCGCCTACTTATTTTTATATTTTAAAAACCAACCTAACTTTTTCTGAATTATTGTGCGCGCATTCTGCGCGTTATTGATCTAGAATTTTGCATAAGGCTTCCTTCGACAAATTGCTAGGGGGGGTTGAAAACGAGCAAAGGGGGGTAAATTTTTTGCTCAGTTTTTCGATATCTAGCGCCGTTTTCGAGTTATTGCAAATTCAAAATTTCAAATTTTATTATTGATGAAATATTGATATATTTAATAATATATTTTTCAATCAGAAGAAAACTATTGATTACAACACGGGAAATATGAATACATTTCCCTTGGTTGTCTATACATCTCTCGGGCTTTGCCCTCGAGATGTAACTAGCCAACCTCGGGAAATATACTATTCATATTACCCTAGTTGTAATAATAGCTACATATATTACATTAACCCTTAATAGGCTAGTGCGTTATGTCATGAAACATAATTGAATCATTTGGTGATCGCAAGATAGAACCTCATGCTGGACAAGTTTTTTTAATGGCATTTTATAATTCAAATGATGTCTATGTATGATGCAAAGCCGATCGTGCCTCTTTCTCGCTTATTCCGCGCTTTCGCTTACGGAACGTGACAATGAGTCATGTTTTTTCGTGCGTTCAGCCGGTATATCAATTTATAAGACGTTATCACGTCAAAAAAATTAATAATTTTTTTCTTACTTAAAAATTGATGCAGGAGGAATACAATCTTTATAGACCCATGTAATTGAAGTTGCATATTTGACTGTTTTCAATAAATTGCAAATTAATGAAATAAATTTATAAACGTAAATATTTGTATACAAAATCAGGATTTTTTCTTCTGTCAAACAAGTAAATAAATTACTACGTTTCTATAGAAACAAAAATAATCTTTCTCTCAACTTCTAGTCGTAGTACACCATCATATTTTACATGTAAATGTACATGTAGATGTTGAATGTAGCGTATACTACACTAAAATTGCACTTGTATTTATACATGTATTTCTACATGCAAAAATTGACGGAATAGAACAGGTCCTATTTTTGAAGGTCATACACGTGTATTTCTGGTGACTATTGGGGATTTTACACTTAGGAGTTGGCGTTTCACTTGTTGCACTTGAAACAAAATGGAAACGCAACTGAAATAAGAAATTGGTGACAGTTCTTTTAGTGATATTTTATTTTTCCAACTATAGCCAACATTACTATTTTAAAAACTATATCAATTTTAAGATGTAAATATGACAGTGTACTACAGTACAGCGTACATGTAAATTTACATGTATTTTATCATATATTTTTACATGTATAAATATAATGGTGTACAACCGCTTTTCATTGTCAGAAAATGTTTTTCTCTACATATTTGCAAGTGTCATTAATACTATATTTAGGTAAAAATTAGGTAATTTAATCCAGTAAAACTAAAAATATATATTTCAGGAATTTCATTAGTTGATTCTAACAAGAGTTTCTATTCGCACGTAAAGCACTATTTGTTTTAAATTTAGTATAAAATACTTACTAAAAAATCTAAAAAGTTATAGCTTCTTGTGTTTGAAAAAACTAATTTAGTTGGCCCATTGGTAGAAAAACATGTTTGCCAAGGAACAAGTATTCGTTACCTATGGGTTGTGGTAAACGAAAACTGTTTCAATAAAACCCGGTAAAACTTTACTTTTCAAAATTTTTAATATTTACATGCTGTATCTTTATTTAGCTCAGCGAAACTGGGTTACGTGGTCGCCGCCACCATGGATCCCACTAGTTTTCATGATGGGTTTGACGTAAACACTTACGTAGTTCGAACAGTATATAGAAGTTCCGATTTGTTTAATCATTTAAGTGGATTGGTTTTATTAAGGGTAACGGTACCTAACGTCTATAAAAAACAACTTTTTTTATTTTTACTTTTATAGATAGAATCGCCAATTCAAACCACTAAGCAGATACGAATTGGAGTAGTACCACATAAAAAATTATCAAAGTTCACCTTCTGTAAAATATTAACATGGAATATTAAAAACGACGTTGGTATTAAAAAATAGCAGATGTTATCATAAAACAACAATTATTTACTTTTAGCAAAGTAATGCTTCAGAATTACTACCTATTATACATAACGTAATGGCAAAACCAAGTTCTACAAAATATTCTGTAAAAATTAGTGTATATACTAATCGTTCTTTGTCAGGTAAAACTTTTAAAACAGTCTTGTAAAAATTGGTAATAAATGCATAAACTTTGTATTTTTGAACTCCAAACTGTTTAGCAACTGTCAGATGCAAGAGCAGATTAAAATTTACATGTTAAAATTTCAAAACGATTTCGAGTGCTGAAGAAATATAGTTTGGAATTTCCAGATAGAAAATAATTATTTTCAATCATTTAACAGATGATACCTGTTTAATTTTAGAATGTACCTGGAAGTTTGTTGTCTTGCAAAAACAAAATTCAAGGTGTTGCTTGAATTTTAGTGGAAGAATCTTTTTCTGGTCGAAATAAGCACATATCGTTCGTTGATATAGCAGCTTTTAGAAAGTTATTTCGAGCCATGATAGATGATTTTGAATGGGTTCAATCAAAAAAAAAGAATCAAGTATCATGATTTGAGTTATGCAAGTTGTTTGGAAACTGCTCGATTTGTGTTGTTGGGTTGTTTCCTAATTGTGTACAACGTATTTTAACGTATTTTATTTTAACTTCTTGTAATTTTACACTCAAAAAATGAGAAAAGCTTTGGAATTTTTTGATACTTTTCTAATTGTATTCATATTCACCACATAAAATGTATTCACAGCACTAGGTGTGTCATCAATAATTACATCGAGAAAAATATTTTGATCATAATATGCACGAAAGCCCAGCATAAGAACATTTCTTTAAAAATTTTTTTAGGGCAATACTTTAATATATAAATTATTAATTTGTGAAATATTTTAAATTTAATAATTTTTGAACTGAATAATATTATTAATATTTTTATTGAGCTTTCAGCGAAGTTTATCGTTTTTATCAGAATAAAAAGAATATTCCAATATAGAGTATTATTTATTTAATTATAAAGTCTCATTGACGTCATAATCTTGTGTTGAGAGGGATTGCGAGTATAAGTTCCACTCCCAGGAATCTAGCTATCCTCCCGAAATGTGAAAGTCGTGTGTTTTTATAATCTATCGGAACTAAAAAGAGAATAATCAAAATAAAAAAGAAGGGGTTCTGAAAGGGGGGAAAAATATACCTTCTGACCTATTTTCGTCCGTTTAGCGTATGACGTCACGCGGAGGTGAATATTCAAATAGATGTGATGGCAAATAATGAAAATATGTAATTATTTTTTACCTTAAATCACAAATACTGAAATTAAACACATAGTAGGAGTATAAAATCACAATATATATTTAATGATGCGCTAAAATAGAAAAAATTTATTACAACTATTCAAATAAATCATAAATTCAAGAGTGAAATATTGGAAGTGTTGCCTTTTATTCATAAGGAAGAGCCGACTATTGAAATCAACCCAAATGCTGATGCCTATCTCAGCTCCCAACTATTCTTTTCCTATTTTTATGATTATTTATTTTGTAACCTTATTAAACTTTCTTTTTTTGCTAACGAAAGAATCTGTTAACTCCTTATTTAACCTGTCGCAATCTAAAAAATATCCTCGACTTAATTAATTTTTTGACATCCTCGAAACATTCTACATTACTACTTTTTTCTAACAAGTTCTCTAGCTTCTATTTCCTCCATCAAGATTACTAACCACACTTACAATTTGGAAACCTATAAAATAAAACAATTAAAAGTGGTAAGGTAAACAGATTGTTGTTGAAGCTTTCCTGAATTTTCAACATAATTTATTATTTTAAATCCTTGATTATGTTGCAATTAAAATCATAGAAGATTGGCATAACTACATATGTACTTGTGCATAACTTGATTGCTTTATTTTTGTTATATTGCAACGAAATGACCACTTTATTTTGAATATAAAGAATAGAATGTATTGTAATTTTGTAATTGTTCTCTTGATTTGATAAATGTATTTCACGTTAATCTGTATAAATTATTCTTCACACAGAGTTTATTATTATATCACAACAAAAAAACAGTTTTTTAAAACTTCACTGAACTTAACATACGACGTTAATATGTACCACAAACCTAACATTTGTTTGTTTGCGGGCCGTATACGTCACAGCAAAGTTGAACATGGCGCCCAGTATGCGCAATATCATATCTTGTAAATTCATTGTATCATGCCATCTGACTACGGTACATACACTATTCAATTTATCTCTCGTCACTACGTAAAAAAACACGAATAAAATTTGTATGGATCTATGGAACTCCATCCTACGATTTGAATTTTTTCCTATTAACTATTGAAAAAAGAATACTTTTCTAAACTACAACAAACATTTTGTAAGAATATGCATTAGTTTTCGACAAAATCGAATTTAAAAATCAAAAATTTTAGATAGGTTTTACATGTATTACATGTATTGTAATTTGCCGTTTTTGAGTTTTGTCAAAACAAACCCTCGAACGCCTTCGGCGCCCTCCGGGTCTGTAATTCGACAAACGCATAACTAATTTCAAAATATTTTTGTAGAATCACAGAACTCGCTAAAAATTGAACTCAAAGGCCAGGTGTCGACTGCATCATGATGAACTATAAACTTTTTGGCAAAAGCGAAGTCCGTATATCTCCTTCATCGGATGTAGGCGGCGGCCGTTGGAATTGAGAGGTGTTTTTTGACGTGATAACGTCTTATAAATCGCTATACCAACTGCACGCACGAAAACACATGACTTATTGTCACGTTCGGCGTGCAAGCAAGAGCACGGAACAAGCGATAGAGAAGCACGATCGGCTTATCTCACACATGTCATAACAATGTGTCTAAAATGACAAGGCGGGCTTTTTAAAAGCAGCAATTCAAAAAATTTCTTTTGTTTGTCCAATTTCGTCATTTCAAATTAACAATTTATTGACATTGATTTGATTTTTGTTTATTTCTATAACTAATTGTTCGTGATTATATTTAAACAAATTAATTAAATTAATTTTGCAATAACTGTAAATAATAGTTATAATAATAAATTAATGTTTTTAACCAGAGTTTTAAAAATAGTTATGTTTTAAGTATGCAATTTTTCATCAATGTTTTCTTATGACGTTATCACGTAAAATTATCGTCCGAAAACCGACTTTACAGACAACCCTCTTATTTATAACGCGAAGCTGGAACTGAGGTGGACTGCATCTTAAGGTCAAGGTCATGTTTATTCGTTGGCATGCCACCGCTATTAGGGTATACTGCCTGTCCTCTTGTTCACTTTGTTTCGTTTTAGACTTCGGGATCGTACCCTATTTGCCTTACGGCGATCTTTGAATTTCCACAATTTGTGCCGCGAATCCTTTTTGGGCGTTTAGGGTGTGGGCCTTGGCCCCGCCATGGACATCTAAATTTGAGATTTTCCGCTTGTGGTAGAGTTAGCGCGTCGCGGAGCCGCTTGAAACGTTTTCACGCGAGGTAATCGAAACCTTCTCTCTCAGTATGAACCATATGTTATCTTGATATGTTGATACAGTCCCTCGGCGCGTCGAGAACAGTCGTCAACTGTGACTACAGTAGTTTCGTCATTCTCGAATATGACATAGTCGTTGGCTTAGGGGGGATTAGGCGGGGGGACGCTATCGGACCCGCTCAGCATGCGCGATCCATCCAGTTTGTCACTATGCCTACCGTCATTTTTCCGACCTCTATTGGTGCGTTTTATCCTGAAATTTAAAGAGAACGGTGTTAGTTGTTTTGTCAGTTTATTGTTGACTGCAGGATCGATTTCGGCCTCTTGTAGCTCAGGTGGTCCTCCAGCTGGTAATTACCCAGCTCTTGGACCAGTGGGTTTTTGGAGTCCGCCGCTGCATCGTAGAATTTTTCTGTCATACCCCGGATAAACTCTTCGATGGAATCGATGTTACCAACTTCCTGCAGTTTTTTGTTGGTGATATACCAATCTGCTTTCATGGCCCTCCTCACTGCAATGTTTTGCACAACCTAGATCCTCTTCATTTGGTTCGCGAATGCGAAGCCCTAAGCAGGCGCTGCATAGGTGAGGATTGGCCTGATTATTGTTTTAACCAGCGTCAGCTCGTTTTTGACACTGATTTTACTGTTAATGTGTGGCCTCCATCTTAGACCCCTGTCCAGTGTCACCCCCAGGTATTTGGAGGTGTCGTGCCAGGGAATCTCTTGGCCAAACATTTTCAGGTTTGTCTTAGGTAGGTGGCCGTGCTTTTGCTTGGGTTGACCCCAATGCGTCAGGTACGGCACCATGTCTCCAGATCGTCCAGTGCGGCTTGTAATTTATTTACTATGGGTTTCGGTCTCTGCGAGCTCACGAAGTACGCGGTGTCGTCCGCATACAGCATGAGCTGCGCAGAGGGTGTCGTGTAGGTTTGTTCCGGTATTGGCACATCTTTCGCGTAAAAGATGTACAGGGTTGGAGCCAGGATTGATCCTTGCGGGACTCCGGCCCTGATGGTTCTTTCCGCGGAGCGAGATCCATCAACCTTTACGCGGAACTTCCGGTCAGCCAGGTAGAACGCTATCAGCCGTACGAGTGCTGGGTTGATGCCGCCGTGCAGAATGCCAGACTTTATCAAAGGCTTTGGCGATATCTAGGAACACCGCTCCCGTTGCGGTCACCTCAGCACTTGTAGCGTGGTTGAGTGCCCTGGGCGAAAACCAAACTGTTCGTTTGGAATAGAGTAGTTTTCTTCCAGGGCCTTTGCAAGTCTTGTATGTATAATTTTTTCCGTGAATTTCCCGAGTGATAAAAGTAGGCTGATAGGCCTGTACGAAACAGGGAGTCTCGGATTATGCCCAGGTTTGCGTATCATCGTGACGTCGGCCACTTTCCAACGACCTGGAAAGTACTCGAGTCGCAGTATGACATTGATGATGCTCGTGACTGCTGTCACCCCCGCCCTGGGCAGTTCCGTGATGACCTTGTTCGTGATTCCATCCGGACCGGGTGCCTTTTTCTTTTTAAGAGCTTTGATTATGCTCTTCACCTCCTGATGGGAGGTGCTGCCTATTTTGTCACAGTCAGAGTCATAATCAAAGTTTGTGTCGGTGTCTGCGTGTGCGGTCCCCCCTAACCACTCGTCGACTTCCGCATCGATTCTTGCGGTATGATCGGGAATGGAGACGACAGTGTTTGGTTCAAACTGGGTGTCCAGACTGTCGGCTAGGGCCTCCGCTTTTTCTGAAGAGCTGAGTGCCTGACCGTGAAGTCCGTCTAGGAGGGGGATAGTGGTTTTCTTGTTTCGGAGTGCTTTTATCAACCCCCATGCTGATGAATTTTGAAAAGAGAGATCGCTCAGCATGTTGCCCCAGTTGGTATTTTTGAACTCCGTGCGGCAGCCTAACCTGCTCGCAAATCCACAGCCGTATTAAGTCGCTTCTACCTACCTATATAACTGGCTTCTGATCTGGCGATGCTCTTTAACCTAGCTCACGTAGAGAAATTTAGGGGGGGTTAGGTGATCGGGAGTGAATACCCGATCCCTCAAACTAATAGGTTTGGTAACCTCAAACAATAGCGCCATGCATTTTTTTATCGCCAATGATAAGTTGTTCGCCCTGAAAAATGCAAAAAGAAATGTGCAGATAGCACATCGTACGATAGGAACGCTTAATACCTGGAATTCAAAAATAATACGCAGACAGAGGCACACAAACAAATTTAATAACAAAATTATTAAAAAAGAAAAAAATATCCAAGTAACAAGCAAAAAAAGTAAATATATGTGTAATATTGGTCAGGCGCAGCTGAATGAGAATTATTAACCGATTCAGATCTGAGTTGGTTATACAACGATCATACAATCGAGGTTGTCCCTCGATTCTGGCAAACAAGCAATATAAATTAGGTTGGCGAAAAGTAATCTTCTTCGTAGCCACGTAATTTTACACTACCCGCACTTTTGGAAAATAAGCGCAATATCGTGACACGCTTCGTGACGAATCAAACAAACAAAAAAGTATACAAAATAAGGCAGCTCACCCTGTTTCCCGCGGTACACCACTGGCTAGTTCGGCCCTGTGCTGGTAGTCTTCCCAAACGTCAAACAACCAATGTTGATGATTTAACCTCACAAAAAACTATCACGTCGTAACAGGTAATCGCAGACAGCAGCTTCCGTGTTAATTCGATTAAGCATAAACGTATCGATGTTGATGGTAGATAAAAGAATGGCGTTGATGGTAAATAGTAGTAAGTGATAAGATGTATATAAAAAAAACCAAACTGAGGTCGGTACAAATCAATTTCAATCTCGTTTCAATTTCAATTTCTCTGCTTTCTTAACCCGTTTGCATTCCAGTAAGCGAGCTGGAGTGCTTTGGGTTTGATCCTAGCACTTGCCATTTAACGTGTGTCTTTGTGTGTGTACTAATCTACGTTTGCTGTTTCTACTAGCCCTTTCTTTGTTTTTCTTTATATTATCTTTACGTTTTCGATTTCTCTTGCTGCTCCTAGATGGACGAGGCGTGCTCTGTTTGAGGAGCTCGGCTGCCTGCTCCATCAGTGAGTTTGCAAGAGCAACTCTGTCGGTCTCCCTGAGGGGGAGGGGACTTTTTTCCAGCATTTTTTTCCCAGGTTGAGATGACAGTGAAAGTGAGAGGGAAGGTTTACCTGAGTGGTGGACGTTCCTATTGATCTAGGGGTTGCTGGGGCACCCGTGGAAGTTTGCTGGGTGGGGACCACCGCAGTTTGCGCATTTTGCAGGTACTGTGGACGGCTTTTTGGAATCCGCCGCCCTGTAATTGTTACCACATCTCAGGCATTTAGACTGTAACGAGCACAGTCTTTGCGTGTGCCCAAATCGCTGGCATTTGAAGCACCGAGTGGGTCTCGTTTTTACATGGGAAGGTTCAAAGTGCGCGGTTAGCCTAAAAACCTTTTTTAATTTGTATATCTTCTTCCCCTTGTTTGTTTTTTCTAGCTGTACTAGAAACATAGGGAGGGGTGTTTGCGACGTTCCATGTACCATCGGTTTAACCTCTAATACCGGGAACCCCTTGTTTCGCAGATCGGTTTTGATTTTTTCTGCTTTTTTTTTTCTTTGTGATCCCCTTCAATACCACTTGGAGTGATTTCTCCGTGGGATTCCTTCTTGGCTTTTAAAAACCCCCCCCTGAGGGGGGGTTTTTTGGTGCGGTGATGCCGTTTTGATTGGGTTTTGCTCCTGAAGGGAGGGGTGTTTTTACTGTCTTAGCCGTGGTTTGGGTACCTCCTGAGGGGAGGGTTTTAATTTTAGAGGCGGTGAGACCGCAATTTTTTGGTATAGCCCCTCCTGATATAAAATAAAAAACTACTTTACAAAATTGCCAAAATAGCGATTTCGGCATGTGTCAAAGTCGATGTAAATCCGCAATCATCGCGATCATCTTTGAAGTTTTCGAATTTTTTTTGCACATTCGGCTTTAGATAATTTTTTGCATCTGAGTGGCATTTTTCAAAATCGATTTATTTTTAATTTTGGGGGTCTTATTTTCGGCGGAAAATTTTTAAAATTATTAAATTATATTTTTTTAAATTATTCGTCGATTTAACAATTTTAACGCGTTCTTAATTCGCAATACGCAAAGAGTAGCTTATATAACGTATCACCATCAATTTTAATAATACCCATTGTGGCGTAGAGCGAAGGGTTCCTTCTACACATTTAGCCGAGGGATCGAATCCCGGCGAAGGCAACTTTTTTTCTAGAGAAATTTGCAAACCTATGACTCGTGGTTTCCGAATATGTACTAATGCTGAGCAGATGTTCCACTTTTGACCACCAGATGATGTAATTTATTATCAAACGATATAAAAATCTTACGCATTTTCGTTACGGACGTTTTTTTCCGATTAGGGTACCCCCTTCGCATCCTCTCATAAGGAACTTCGTTCCAATAACAAATAGTATGTACAAAATAATAATAAACGTACTTACAATTCTTACCTTTAGTTTAGAATAAAGCTCCCAGGAATTGACAATATTAAAACGACAAAAATGGAAAATATAATATGTATAATAATGGTATATTATTAAACGAACATATAATGTAGGCTATAATTCACGAGGATGAAGTTTATACGCGAGCCGTAGAGGCTATAATCATCCGAATGAATTATAGCCATTATATGCGAGTCTAATACGACGTTTTATCTACGACTCCAAATAAAAAATTTCATATTTTTTACAAAAAGTTAATTATTAATTTACAATTAAAATGGAATTTTGACAGCCCATTTAGGCATGTGTCAAAGTTGTTGTAAATTCACAATCATCCGGGTCATCTTTGAATTTTCCAAAAATGTTTTTGCACATTCGGCTTTAGATAATTTTTGCATACGAGTGGCAATTTTCAAAATCAAAATTTTCAAAAATTTTTGCACTTTTTTTTTCGACTTAAAATTTTTAAAAATAATTTTTAAAATTATTAAATTACAATATTTTCTTTAATAATTCAACGGTTTAATAATTTTAACGCGTTCTTAATTTGCAATACTCAAGAGTAGCTTATATGAGGCCTGTAGATGCAAAACTCGGTAAATGCAAAATAACGAAAATCGAGTTGAGAACGCCATCGTATAGTAAATTATCTCCTCTATCTGAATCTAAAGCGATAATATTACAAAACTTGCTTTCTAACATGTAAAATTGAATCAAAAATACACGATTGGTTGCAAAACTAGGTATCAGTGTTTAGTGTATTAGTGAGAACAGATAAGCAGAGAATGAAAATGTGGAAAACGACTCTCCGCTCCAAGCAATATGCAGTTCGGTAGTGGAAGAGCTTTAATTATGATTATTTAAAGTTAATTTTTTCTTATTTTGGGAAAATTATTATCTTATTAATGTTGATATTTTGAATAAAATGCATTGTTTTGAAAGCATACTGTTGCAAAACTAAGTAAATGCAATTTAATTTTTGAATTTAACGGTTGCTGCTATTGAAGATACGTTTCAGGACCAATAAACTAATTTCTTAGTTATTACAGGCACCTACTATAAAAATATAAAACCTCTAAGTTGTTTATTAAAGTAAAGAACTGTTTTTTGTGAATACCCAAAACTATGACATTTGTATTTACCGAGTTTTGCATCTACAGGACTCATATAGCGAACCGCATTATTACTTTTAACAAGTACCGTTATGAGCAAATGGATAGCACTGCCCGCTACCGACCAACATATCGAGGTTGGAATCCAGATGAAGGCGACTTTTTTTCTAGAGAAATCTGCAAACCGATTACTCGTGGTTTCCAAATATATTATATGAAAACATTAATATGACGTCAGTTCGGTGTTTTAAATTCATAATCCACGGGCAAGAACTCATAATCCACGGGCAAGAATTCATAATCCACGGGTGTGGATTATTTGATCCATCATTTCATCCAATCACATTACAGTGATTACGTACGTAATGGGATGTATTATAATTATACCAGTCGTAGATAAATAAATAAATATAATACGTATAATAAAAAAACGTTTATAAATAGTTTATTTATTTTATTTTAACCAATTAATTGAAATAGTACTTATCCGTCTAATAAGCCTAATTATCCATTAGACTTTCTCACATGAATGTACTTTTGGCATTTTTGCAAAAATTTGCCGCCCTAGGCTATAGCCCTTATAGCCCTTATAGCCCTCCCCTAAATCCACCACTGAGTGGTAGATTTTTGGAAGTTAATGGGTAATAATCGTAATAATCAGTTCAACTACGTATCTTTATTGTTATATTTAACTGTTCATGTATCTCATCATTACGTTTATCGTTAACGAATATATGTTATATTTATATACCTGCTATTATAACATGAGATAATTGGAATGAATCGTTTTAATTGAAACAGCATTACTTACTTTATATACGAGGAACAAGAAAATAACATTTTCTAAGACAAACAGATAAAAACTTGAAAAGTTTGCATTTCCGTCCGGTTATGACGAATTAATTTATTTTTCTTATAATAATTGATTTTTTAAAGTTATAATTCATTTTATTTGCGATTTTATTTACTTTTTTCTATTGCTCTGCCGTTTTTACAGGTCCTATGCCTAAATAATTAATTCGTTCTGCAAAATTTGACCGTAACTTTTTCACTACATTTACTTCAGAAGGTTTGGTCCTGTTATGCAAAATAATTTTGTTTTCTTGAACAAAATTTAAAAGTTCGTCGTATTGCTGTTATAGTTTTTTTAAGCCGCTTTTTATCTATTTCAATTAATGTAATAAGAAATTAATAATATTTGTAGGTAACTGTTGTATTCGCAATGAACCTGATAAATTACAAAATAAATTACAAAACATACCTACTAAATTATAACCGGATGGAAATGCAAACTTTTCAAGTTTTTATCTGTTTGTCTTAGAAAATGTTATTTTTTTGTTCCTCGTATATAAAGTAAGTAATGCTGTCTCAATTAAAACGATTCATTCCGATTATCTCATGTTATAATAGCAGTTATATAAATATAACATATATCCGTTAACGATAAACGTTATGATGAGATACGTGGTATCAGGTTTACATAAATCTGTTATAATACATGTTAAACTTAACCATGTTTGGTAATATAACGCCAACAGTTAAATATAACAATAAAGATACGTAGTTGGACTGAATGTATTGTTAATTCCAATTAAAGCCATATTTATTTTTTATGCACCTCGTTTAATGTTATATAAACAAGAATTAAACAGCTACTCTTAACAGACCACTATAATTTACTCGTTATAAAAATATAACACAAAAAAATAACGACGATTGCTATGCAAATTACGTCATGTTAGAGATATTTGGTCTCAATTTAACGTGACTGTAATGCTTTACATGTTATCGATAACATTAGACGTTTAGTTATCAGATACGTAGTGAGAATTCAATAAATAACATAACAAGTTGGATAACCTTGACTTAACAGGCACGTTATATTTAACGTTTTGGATACATAGTTGACCTGAATAATTGTAACATGCATTTTGCATGTTACAATTACGTTCTTCGCTTGGTGTGTGGCTTTATTTAAAGTCGCGTTTAAACCTCGCTTAACAAACAGCTTTTCAGTTGTCGATAAAATTAGGGAGCATCGAATATTGAGATATTCGAATTGCAGAACAATTTTGAATATCAAAAGCCTGTAATTGGTAATTAAGAAATACTTCCTGTGGATTCCTTTGAGAAATCAGAAATTTTTTATTATTTACCATTATTTTGGAATCATCGTTTTGAGATGTACTGGATTGACGAAGATGAGGACGAGGACGTCCGGCTGTAGACTCAATTTTAGAACGATTTTGGACGTGAATCGAGGCAGATCTGTATCGAGAACCTTTTGTCACCTCTAAGGTAAACAGGATAAGTGGCTTACAAGATGCTGTTTTAGCATTTTATTAACATTTAACATGTAACTGCGTTGCATTAATTTTGTGCATATTGCACTGGTAAAATTACACAAGTTGGTACTTGAGTTACTACTTCACTGGTCTCCATTTAGTCTTTTTGTTAATTCTTTTTTTGTGCCATTGATGATCTAGTCACTTTGCTTATCGCTACTAGCAATTTTGTCATACTACACCTCAGCGTTACCACCACAATACAGAAGCGTTACACGAGTAACGCTATATTGTTACGTCGACGAAATTCTTCTAGGCGGTTCAACTAATATCAAACACAAGCAGAAGCCAAACAAATCGTACTCCCTACGTAAAGTACACCCATGAATGCTAATAGAGCCGTGCTAGCGCAATTGGTGCTACACGGTGTCGCGTTTTACAACTCCCTGCCCTTCAAAAATTTGAAAATGCTGTTTTTTCAACAACTAAAAATTTTTGTTACAATATGCTTAGAAAAGTGTATACTTTCTAATAGTCAATAGGAAAAAGTTTAAATCGTGAGATGGATTAACTGACAGTAACAAATTACTGATTTAAAATTTTTAATTTTTGAAATCAAAAAAGCTTAGCTATAGCTTGTGGCTTAACTTTAAAGAAAAGAAGTTTTGTTGTTCGTTGGCGTACATCTTGAATTTCATGATTTTAACAGGAATGCTCAAGAATTAGCTATTGGCATTCAGCAAATGTAAAATAAATAAACCAAAACACACAGAAACCACAGACAACTTTTAAATAAAAAATAGAGATTCTTCAGACTATTACTACAACGAAGAAACACTGCAATATATAATTTTTTCTTTCTGAATTTTTTTTATTTGAGATATACCGAACTATTTAAGAATTAATTTATTTCATCTTTAGTTTTCAAGGAAAGAATTTTATTTTAAGCATTATCATAAATATTGTTTAATTTTTTATATGTACTATTATAGGAGCTTATTTATAATTATATTGTTTATAAATATTTTACATAAATAAGCAGCGATCATACCGTACCAGAAGTTAGTTAATCCTTTTCAACATTTTGTCTATTTCTACAATGGATGAAGATGATGCTCTGCTTGCCGATATTAGTTGTGATGAAGATGAAAAACAAGATAATCGCACAATTGAACCATCGGATCATTTTAAAATAGTTTATTTCATTCTTTACTTGCATGGTATTACTTGTTATTTACCTTATAATTTTATTATTACTGCTAATAAGGTGAGTAATTTTAAACTATTTTTAAGATTTAAAATATTTTATTTAGTATGAGGAATACCAAAATTGTGAAAGCATTATGTTACAAATTAAAATTTGAAATTTTTTAAAAAAACTTTGAATATCAATTAATTTAGGAAATAATCGATACCTATTTATTTGAATTTCTCGGAAATTTTTCAGTTGCTAGTTTGTGCAATTTACACGACTAGTTTATTTTTACTTTTTTAAAGCCACAAATTTTTTTTATTATAAAAAAATCTTTTTACATCGTTTGCATATTTCTAGGGATGCCACTGGTCGGAAGTTTACTCCCGGTTAGAGGTGATCGTATTCTTCACCCTGCCGTAATCATAAAATTTTAAGTTTATATTACTGTTAATTTTCGCTTCACTACAATAATTTTTAAATTTATGGTATTTCCTCATCAATAATTTTATTTTTAGTAATTTGATTTACTAGTTTTTTCGATTGTCTACTATTTTGTTTCTTAAAATGTTATTTTATCTACTTGTAGCTCATTTTATTTTTTAATATTTTTTTAGTATTGGATGTATAAATTTCGAGATATTCGACACAATAATAAAACTTTTGATACTTTAAATCATGAATTGAATCCATTGCAAGCTAGCTTCACAGCATATATAAATTTTATAGCTAATATATCTATGGTTACATTTTGTTTGATTAATATATTTCTTAATCAAAGGTATGTATGTATTGCGATGTTATTTTGTAAATCAAATTATTATTTTCAAATTTAAAACAATCAAATCAAAAATATTTCTTCAAATTTTAATTTTAATTTTCAATATAATTTAAAAATGGTAAAGTTAAATCTATACGATACCGATATCTCAGCCCGGCTATCACTCACAATTTGTTGTTCCTTGAACAAATTGTTAATTCAAAAATATACAATTCTTACTAATTCTTACTTAAATTTTAAGATATAATTTTTTAATCTTATTTATTTCCTTTGTAATTCCTCTTATCTTTTTATTCGACTACAGCTTCTGTTTTATTTTTATTTTTAAAAATCGTTCACACTTCCTTCAAAATTAATTAATCCAACCACAAATTTTAATAAAAATACTTCTCCTTTTAAAACTTTTACTTATATTCAAAAAAAATCATTATTTATCAAAATTTTCTCGTACATAAAAATTATGCGTCCATCAACGTCGACCATTTTTTGACAAAAGGCATGGTATTGTCTGTGATTTGTCCCCACCTAGCAAATTCTGCAATGTAAATCATTTGAAACACGACAGTATGTACATAATTTGTTTAGCTTTAAAAAAACTGTTTAGAATGGAAAATAGCTGTAAGTGTTTAATATAAAAGCAATTATTTTGTTCAGAACATCAAAAATTGATATCAGATCCATTTTTATAGAAATATAAAATTAAATAGGTACATTTGGTATATACATCAAAAAATGCTGATAGATATTACAAATAGTATATGAAAACAGCTTAGACAGGACATCGGCGGAACAACATTTGTTGTTTGTTTCTATTTCCTTTAGGTGTTGAAACACTTTTCTCTATAGAAACTCTATTCTTAGATTTTATTCTGCAATTCTGTAATTCGAAGTTTCATGTTTCATGGGTTTGATTTTTGTTGTATGCCGTTTTTCACTCTGCTGGTTAGTGGTTCACCATTAGTTTTAACTAGCGTGCGATAAACCCCACATTGCAGGGGAGAGTCTATGACCATAATAAGCCCAAACAAAATTGTTTTACATAATTTAAAATTGTTTAGTTTCGGACGAAAATATGTTCTTTACGACAATGCAACGGACGGTCGTCAGCTAGAGCGGTTTAGTGCGTTGCTGCTAATGCTGAATGCCTGGTTCGACTCTGGGCTCAGTAAAACTTTATTCTGACCGTCTCCCCTCGGAAGGCAATGGCAAACCACCGAGGTGCATTCTGCCTGGTACATCCTCTCTGGAGATGAAGTGTATACACTTCTCGCGGTTCGGAGCCCGCGTTAAGCAGTAGGTCCCCTATGTGTGTGATAATACTTCAAACGCACAACACAGACATAGGAGATAGGTCGCCAACGTCCGGGGAACCGGATATGGCACATGAAGAAGAAGAAGAACGGAAATACGTTACGGTAATATGGCGGTGTTTTTAAATTAATAACTAGTAACATATAAGTGCAACAAAGATGAACTGAAATAAATTTGTCATAAAGGTATGAATTTAAAAATACGGTATATCTAAAACAAAAAACGAACCTTACAGTACCCGTATATGATGTGTACCATCTGACATCTCATCTTGGTAGAAAACATCATTATTATTTGAAATAATTAAAAATTTTATAAATCATTTAAAAACCGCAAAGTAGGTGGAACGGTATTACGTTACCAGAAACCCTAATCTGTAATAGATAATACGAATTAAAACAATTTTATTAGATAACCTTCATAGCGAAGGTTATTTTCTTACTGTATGAAATTATGAACGTCTAACAATCTGCAAATATTTTCTTGATGTGTAACATCTTTCCGTTCGCTAATGGGAGCCCCGACGTGGGGTTCGAACTCGCGATCACCAAATGATGTAATTATGCTGCAAGCACATAATGAACTTCGCTATAGAGGGTTAATCTAATAAAATAGTTTTAATTCGTATTATTTGTTACAGATTGGGGTTGCTGATAACGTAATGTCGTTTTACCTACTTTGCAATTTTTATATGATTAATAATTATTAATTATTTCAAATAATAATGTTGCTTACTACCAAGGTGAGATGTCAGATGTTACACATCATATATGTGTACTGTAAGGCTCGCTCTCTCGCTTTTTTTTGTCTAATTCTAGTCTATTTAAAAAAGGAAATTTATTATAAGTAAATACTTAAACTTAAATTTTACAAGATTTTCTATAATTTGCTAAATTATGACAAAATTAACAGTTAAAGCATATTATCTGTAACAGTATCTAACTTGGTAAAGAGCGTTTTCTAGACGAGTAGGTCACTTATAGAATTAACTGAAACTAAACAAAAGCCAAGTGTTTCTAGTCTTAGCGTAATTAATCTAAAATGTGAAAAGAATTTAACTAAAAGCTATTTTCCACGAAAAATATGATCAATCTTTTATTTAATTTTTACATTTCAGAATAACTTTCAAAATTCGTATTATTAGTTCGTTGCTAATAATGTTAATCTTGTTTTGTCTTACTACCAGCTTCACAAATATAAACACAGATTCATGTAAGTAGTTTATAGTTTATAAATAATATAAATTATACAATTTATTTAGAAGTAAAATATCAATTTAAGTTATTCAAATTGTCTATCAAGGTGTGTTAGAAATTTTGCTAATCAAATTTTTACAATGTCATATTACATATTAATAGATTACATATTAAACATATTAATTGAGTGCGGATTTATGGTATTTTGCTTATGTCTTTATAATTAATGCAGAATAAAATTGTTTTGGATAATCACCTTATGTACAAAATGAAAACATTTGGTGCTATTTTTATTTTGCTTTTTTTGTTTTTTTGCAGCATAAATGCTTAAATTCATATATGGTGCGTTTTTTGTGATTAATTCGGCTTATTATAGTTCTTTTTAGTTTTCCTTCATTTCTTAATATTTCATAAATAAGTATTTTAAAATTTAATATTTCTAAACAAAGATTTGTCACGACTGATAGTAATGAGTTAATGACTAATGATACAATATAAAAATGTATACAAGCACATACATCCTACATAGTTACTCACAAAAGTAGGTTAACAAAGTATATTTTATATTATAATCTTAATTTTCATTGTTACTTATTATCTAAAACAAAAAATAAAAAACACAATCTTAAAATAATTCATTTTTGTATCATATGAAAAAAAAAATATAAAATTTCACAATATTCCAGTGCTGAATATAAAAATTACAGTACACTCATGAACATTTATGTCATAAAAGTAAGTTAACAAACACAAAACTAGTATATCTTAGTATCCACAATGTCCACCTCCTCGAATTAACATAGTTGCTAATCTAGATGGTAATGATTGGACATACTTATTACACTCAGTTGGAGTTATATAAAACCATATTTCTTCTATTAAATGGAGTTTAAGCAGAGCCCAGAGGTTTTCTAAAAGAGAAAGATCTGGACTCTGAGGTTGCCACTCCATAACGTTAATATTGACATCTTTAAGGTAATTGGTGACAATTTTGGCACGATGTATAGGAGCATTGTCCTGCTGCAGAATAAAATCTTCACCAATTAAACGTTTACCTTCTGGTATAATTACTTCTTTTAAAAGATTTAAATATACCGCAGCGTTGACTCTTCCTTCTAACATCACAATTTTCCTACCCCTGCTGAACACATACATCCCCAAATCATTAATCTCTTTTCTAACGATTTTAGTGTGGGTTTAGTACACTTATATGAGTATACTTCTGCATTTTTCTTCCGAACGTACATCCTACCATTACCATGGCTGTATTTCAGACGAACCATAGATTCGTCAGTCCATAAGATTATGTTTTATGATTATGATTATGAGAAGGTTTTAAAATGTGTTATCCTTTTTTTTAATGTTAATTTTGCTAACAAAGAGTACTCTGCGAGCAATTCGGCCATGTTTACCTACTTCACGAAGACGACGTCTTACAATGTCTGTAGATATTTGATTTTTAGTGTAATTTTCTAGTTTTGCACTAATACGTGGAGTAGACATGAGGGATCTGAAAATGATAGTGCTTGTATTTTCCCGTTTAGTTGTGATTTTTGGCCGTCCTTGTCTCTTAATTGCCGTTAATTACCGTTCGGTTTTAAATGCTTTTATAACTTTGAAAACCGAAGTCGGTGATTTATCAAATAATTTTGCTGTTTCGCAAATTTTTTTGCCGGATCCATACATTTTCAGTATTAATATACGTTCTTCTAACGTTAAATATTTAAATTTAGCCATATAGGTACTTTAAATTTTTAAAATTCTATAATAATAAATGTTAACATTTAGCAAAATAATTTGAAATTAATTACCTTGTTTCACTCTTAACTTTTTTGAATTTTTCAAAAAAATTTGTAATAAAAAGCTTGAATTCGCTTGACTATTTAATTCACATGTCATCTGTCAAAAGTGAACCAATAAAAATGTTAGATGTAAGATTTCATGGCCAATTAAAATGAACTGTAGTGGATATTCCACTAGTGCTGAATTGCAGCGAGAATTCCATGCAAACAAATATAGTTTGACCAATCAAAATTAAAGTAGCGGAAATTGTACCAGGCACAATTTTCACGTTCTAAGTTTTTTATTGGTTCAAAATGAAAATTGTGCCTGGTACAATTTTCGCTGTTTTAATTATGATTGGTCAAAAAATTGGCAATAATAAAGTACCTACTATGTGAAATATTTATATAAATGTAAAACTATACATTTAAAAATTAATGCTATTGGCAGAAAAATTGCAGTTATAATAATTAACAATTTTTGTGTCTTTACTGAGAGATTGGTTTGTTTCGACACAAGTATTAGTGGGGTTCCTATTACTTGTGTTGCTATCGTCTTTTCTTAATTTTTTAACAATTCTTTCATGATGGTCCTGGTCAAATTGAAGATATGGTTTTAACGAACTGATATTCGAGCGCGCCGTGAGTTTTATAAGTTCTTGGTGTTGAACTCCAGTTTTTGCCATAAGAGATACAGCGCTGGTTCGATTAGAATGGTTTGTTATTTTATTTTTTTCCGTATCAATTCCTATTCTTTTTGCTGATGTTTTAGTCCATTTTGACATTGTGTTTTTACCAATAAGACAATTTTTGTACCATCTAATAGATTCAGGTTTTCTCCAATTAGGATTCGGTGTTAATTTGTAGAAGTTTCCGCTTAGAATTACGTGCATCTCTAGCTAATTTAAATTCAATGTCACTAAAAGAGTTGACATTTCTCTTGAAATCATTAAAATATTTTTCACGAATTAATTTTGCAGTTATATTCCACATCGTTTTTACCACAGACTCTTTATAGTCACTTCCATCAGCTTTCTTCATATTATAACCCCAATCAATTAAAATTTGGTTTAGCTTTTCTGACGGGGTATCTACTTTAAACAAATAATTTCTTTCTGCACAAAACAGTTCAAATTGATTCCAGACAGATGCATGGGACTTTCTTGTATTTTTTGGTACATTATCAATAATTACTTCTTTAATTGAAGCAGTGAATTTTTCACCAAAACGTAAAGCGGCGTTCAGATAGAAATTCTTGTCTTGCCTTGCTTAGGTAGAAACTGGCAAGCGCCAATCAGATTGAAGTATTTACTTCTATCCTAATTTTTGGCTAATAATTATGATTCCACAACACAACGCAACGGAAGCAAGATCCAATCAAATCGAAGTATTTTAAATAAAACTTCGCGCGTATATTTTAAAAATTATTTAAATTTTAAATTAAAAAAAAATTGATATTATGTTGGTACTAAAGTACTGGTAAGTAGTTATAAGTAGATACTAGTAAGTTATAAAATAAATATTATACATTTAATTATTTATAAAATCAAAAATAAATAATTTACATTTAAATTTTGATGAAAATTTGGCATCGGTACTGCATGTCGAACGTAAAACTATAGATGTCACTATCGCTGTTGTCAAAACAAGGCAAGACAAGACTTTCTATGTGAACGCTCAAGTCGTGTACGCAAAACCGAAGCAAAACCAAGCAAGGCAAGGCGCCACAAAGCAAGACAAGAATCTCTATCTGAACGCGGCTTTAGACATTCGTCATAATAATAAAGTAACTAATTATAATTTATTTATTTTGTTTTGTTGTTTTTGTTGCTTAGCTTCTAAGTAAAAACAGCTTTCTACAATTTTGTTTTTTAATTTGTGTCAAAAAATATCTTTTAGTGGAATTCTCTTAATTTGTGTATGAACGAATGCAATTTTTTAATTTCTAATTTATAAAAATATATTATTGCTCATTGTTTTAACAACCATTAAAATTGTTGAAAAGTTGAAATTACTAAAAATAAATCCAAAGTTTTGTTTTATTTAGCTGAATTAAAATCTAAAATTTATAATTTTAGTTAGGAAAATAGTCCCAGAATGTGCAAAAGTCATCCGGACTTTTTGTTCGTGCTATATTTTTCCGAAAAGTCCACAGCCTTCGGCTTCGGGTCTTTTCCTGTAAAAAATATAGCACCAATCAAAAAGTCTCGGGACTTTTGCACATACCGGGGCTGTTACTAATGAATATTAAGAATGAATTATAGCCCAGTCAAAATAGAAATAATATATAAAATGTGGTGTCGTGGGACACCAGATAGGAACGAAGTACCTTATTGCATAAATATCAATTTCAAGTTCTAGTCGAGGTGAAAAATAAATAATTATTCGGATATAAATATTTTATTATGATTTTTTTATCGATAAAAATCAAAAACTACTTTACAAAATTGCCAAAATAGCGATTTCAGCATGTGTCAAAGTCAATGTAAATCCGCAATCATCGCGGTCATCTTTGAAGTTTTCGAAATTTTTTTTGCACATTCGGCTTTAGATAATTTTTTGCATCTAAGTGGCATTTTTCAAAATCGATTTTTTTTAAATTTTGGGGGTTTTATTTTCGGCTGAAAATTTTTAAAATTATTAAATTATATTTTTTTAAATTATTCGTCGATTTAACAATTTTAACGCGTTCTTAATTCGCAATACGCAAAGAGTAGCTTATATAGCGTATCACTATCAATTATAACGATACCCATTGTGGCGTAGAGCGAAGGGTTTCTTCTACACATTTTAGCCGAGGGATCGAATCTCGGTGAAGGCAACTTTTTTTCTAGAGAAATTTGCAAACCTATGACTCGTGGTTTCCCAATATATACTAATGCTGAGCAGATGTTCCACTTTTGACCACCAGATGGTGTAATTATCGAACGATATAAAAATCTTACGCATTTTCGTTACGGACGTTTTTTTCCGATTAAGGTACCCCCTTCGCATCCTCCCATAAGGAACTTCGTTCCAAAAATAGGGTCAGTTTGCATAAATTACTATACAGCTGAAAATTGGTGGAAGATTAAATTCACTTCTAATTATTTTTATTATTTTAATTTTTGATCAACAATTGAAAAACGGAGAATTGCTCCTCCCACTCAGCAGCTGATCTAAAGCAAAAGGTGGTCTTACCTGATGAGTGTTTGGAGGTATCAAGTTTGGGCACATCCTGATAGATAATTAAAAACTGTTTGATTTGTATCAATTTTATTAAATTTCAAAGAAAACGACAAAATATGAATTAAAACGTTTCGATGATTCAAAAATAGACAGTGTTTTTATTATGACAATTTTAAATATTTTACTAATACTTTTTAATTAAATATTTACAACTAAATTTTTTCAATTTTTTCAATTTTTTCAAATTTTTCAATTGAATATACTTCTAACATATTGAGATGTAAATTTTTCAAATTTTTACTACCCACGATTGCCAAAAGATTGCTGTTATTTTTTTATAATTACTCTTATATTTTATTTTTATTTTATTATACTCTTTTGATTAAACTTGAATTCCTCCTACTACTCATGAACATGAGACTCCCAATCCCATCAAAACACTCTTCTTCAATCGCAATAATGCCCGCCTTAGTGCTCTTGCATATTTTTATTGTTTCATATAAAAATCAAACAAATTGTGTCGACTCAGATATTAAAAAAACAAATCTGCGAAAGCGCAGCGTTACAAAAATAAATCACAATGGTTTAGCCGCTTATAATGGGTTTGAAAATATTAATTTTTTCAGACGCATACCACATTAAGAGCGACGCTGTCATATTATAATTGAGGTTGTTTAAAATAATTGTTTTACTAAATTGTGTTTACAATGGTTATCAAAAATTGTTTTTACTCGTGGTATTTTCGTACCATCATCCACGTTCAAGATAAATTTTGATTATCCAAGCTCTACTCGATTGATAGTAGATACAATCATCAATTTTAACTCTTGCTCGCTTCTACTATCTTTTGGCTGACAATTATTCACCTTCAAAAATTATGACTCCTTTTGGTTTCAAAATAATTATATTTAGTATCTCTATCCAAATCTGTCACTATTGACGTACTGAAACCAATCTCAACAATACTCCTCAATCCAGCATCACTTGAAATTCTACTTCTTAAATAATTTTCAACTGATTGTTTAACCAAACTTATTACCATCTCATTAAAATTTTCTTCTTCATTCTCTGCGTAATCTCTTTCAAACTGCCTCGTTATCTTCCTTTCTTACCAACCATTTTAACATTTTTAAATTTTAACAGCCTTATGCATAGTCGTACTTTTAAAATGGCTTTAAAATGAATTAGTAGCTACTAGTTAATAACATTCTAGAAGCTAGTAAAATTTTGTTATGCATAGTTTTTTTAAAAAGAAAGTTAGTATCCTTTTAGTTGATAGAATACTAAAGTATGGTTGTAGAAATATTTATTTGGCAACACTGCAAATTGTCAGCCGACAACCATAAAAATATTTTTTTACCTAATAACAGGTACCCAAAGACAGTTTAATATTGTTTACCTTTGGCAAGTACATTGTTATAATAAACCAAAAGATTTATATGATTCACATATTAGTGCCTTAGTGCACTTTGGCCTCCTATTTACATTTAGAATAACTTGAATAATTTGAACTTTTCAATTTCTTTATCAACATTTATACAATCTTCCATTATTTTTAAATTAATTTTGACGTGATAACGTCTTATAAATCGATATACGACTGCACGCACAAAAAAACATGACTCATTGTCACGTTCCGCCTAAGCCAGGCGTGCAAGCGAGAGCGCGGAACAAGCGATAGAGAAAAACAATCGGCTTACATCACACATGTCATAACAATGTGTCAAAAATGACAAGGTGGGCTTTTTAAAAGCAGCAATTCAAAAAATTTCATTTATTTGTCCAATTTCTTCATTTCAAATTAACAATTTATTAACATTGATTTGATTTCAGTTTATTTCTATAACTAATAGTTCGTGATTATATTTAAACAAATTAATTAAATTAATTTTGCAAAAACTGTAAATAATATTTGAAAATTAATGTTTTTAACTAGAGTTTTAATAGTATATTAAACAACAAGTTTAGAAAAGTAAAGTTTTACTAAACGAATATAGCTTTTAAGTATGAGCGAGCACAGCGAGCGAGTAACTTAAAAGCTATACGAGTTTAGTAAAACTACTTTTCTTACGAGGTTTGTTTATACAATTTTTTCGTATTTTGTGAAAATCTAATCTAAAATATGAATTTAGACGTTTATGAGTAAATATTTTTTGCGCGCGATCGGTCTAAATTTTTTCGTATGCCTTCCTACCGATAATTCACGGGGGGTGAGTACGAGGCGAGAGGGGCCAATTTTTTACTCAGTTTTTCGATATCTAGCGCCGTTCTTGAGTTATTGCTAATTCAAAAAGTTTCTAAATAGATATTTGTAAAATGTTCGTATCTAGTAACCAAAACGGCTTTATTTATTTACATAACAACAGTTAATTTTTATTTTTTGATTCGAATTTTGTGTAAGTTACATAATATTAATTATAAAAGTGAGATTGTTAAGTTTTCTAGTTTGAATAATAATTTTGTACTTTTAATATACATAAATGTATAACAATGATTCCAATATTTAAATAAACAATCTTCTATCCAATAGTTTTTTTATTGACAGTGACATTACTATGTAGTAAAGTGACATATCTATGTGCTAAAGTGCCACTTTATTAAATGATTTTGAATTTAATAAAACAGCACATTATTAGTCAAAATGCGAAAATAGTATATTAAACAACAAATTTAGAAAAGTAAAGTTTTATTAAACGAATATAGCTTTTAAGTATGAGCGAGCACAGCGAGCGAGTAACTTAAAAGCTATATGAGTTTAGTAAAACTACTTTTCTTACGAGGTTTGTTTATACAATATTTTCGTATTTTGTGAAAATCTAATCTAAAATATGAATTTAGACGTTTATGAGTAAATTTTTTTTGCGCGCGATCGGTCTAAATTTTTTCGTATGCCTTCCTACCGATAATTCACGGGGCACGAGAACGAGGCGAGGGGGGGCAATTTTTTACTCAGTTTTTCCATATCTAGCGCCGTTCTTGAGTTATTGCTAATTCAAAAAGTTTCTAAATAGATATTTGCGTAAAATTTTTGTAATCTAGTAACCAGACACGGCTTTATTTATTTACATAACAACAGTTAATTTTTATTTTTTGATTCGAATTTTGTGTAAATTAACATAATATTAATTATAAAAGTGAGATTGTTAAGTTTTCTAGTTTGAATAATAATTTTGTACTTTTAATATACATAAATGTATAACAATGATTCCAATATTTAAATAAACAATCTTCTATCCAATAGTTTTTTTATTGACAGTGACATAACTATGTAGTAAAGTGACATATCTATGTGCTAAAGTGCCACTTTATTAAATGATTTTGAATTTAATAAAACAGCACATTATTAGTCAAAATGCGAAAATAGTATATTAAACAACATAAGTTTAGAAAAGTTAAGTTTTACTAAACGAATATAGCTTTTAAGTATGAGCGAGCACAGCGAGCGAGTAACTTAAAAGCTATATGAGTTTAGTAAAACTACTTTTCTTGCGAGGTTTGTTTATAAAATTTTTTCATATTTTGTGAAAATCTAATCTAAAATATGAACTTAGACATTTATGAGTAAATTTTTTTTGCGCGCGATCGGTCTAAATTTTTTTGTATGCCTTCCTACCGATAATTTACGGGGGGTGAGTACGAAGCGAGGGGGGCCAATTTTTTACTCAGTTTTTCGATATCTAGCGCCGTTCTTGAGTTATTGCTAATTCAAAAAGTTTCTAAATAGATATTTGTGTAAAATTTTCGTAATCTAGTAACCAGACACGGCTTTATTTATTTACATAACAACAGTTAATTTTTATTTTTTGATTCGAATTTTGTGTAAGTTACATAATATTAATTATAAAAGTGAGATTGTTAAGTTTTCTAGTTTGAATAATAATTTTGTACTTTTAATATACATAAATGTATAACAATGATTCCAATATTTAAATAAACAATCTTCTATCCAATAGTTTTTGGAACGAAGTTCCTTATGGGAGGATGCGAAGGGGGTACCCTAATCGGAAAAAAACGTCCGTAACGAAAATGCGTAAGATTTTTATATCGTTTGATAATAAATTACACCATCTGGTGGTCAAAAGTGGAACATCTGCTCAGCATTAGTACATATTCGGAAACCACGAATCATAGGTTTGCAAATTTCTCTAGAAAAAAAGTTGCCTTCACCGGGATTCGATCCCTCGGCTAAAATGTGTAGGCGGAGCCTTTCGCTCTACGCCACAATGCGTATTGTTATAATTGATAGTGATACGCTATAATAAGCTACTCTTTGCGTATTGCGAATTAAGAACGTGTTAAAATTGTTAAACCGACGAATAATTAAAAAAAATATAATTTAATAATTTTAAAAATTTTCCGCCGAAAATAAAACCGCCAAAATTAAAAATAAATCGATTTTGAAAAATGCCACTCAGATGTAAAAAATTATCTAAAGCCGAATGTGCAAAAAAAATTTCGAATACTTCAAAGATGACCGCGATGATTGCGGATTTACATTGACTTTGACACATGCTGAAATCGCTATTTTGGCAATTTTGTAAAGTAGTTTTTGATTTTTATCGATAAAAAAATCGTAATAAAATATTTATATCCTAATAATTATTTATTTTTTACCTCGACTAGAACTTGAAATTAATATTTATGTAATAAGGTACTTCGTTCCTTTCTGGTGTCCCACGACACCACATTTTATATATTTTTAAATTAGAATGTGAATTTTTAATTAAAAATCACATTATAATATGTCTACAATTATTTTAATTATTTATCACATCCTAATTTCTTATAATTCATTTATTTAAACGTTTAAACATCACTTATAATGATTTTGCATTACAAAATTTGAACCGAATACTTTAAGGAGTGGGGGAAGCGTAAACCGTTTTGTTGCACCTAGTGGTTCCTCCAGTAGTTTTAATATATACCTCTATGCAGTGACATTACTATACAGTAAAGTGACATATCTATGTGCTAAAGTGCCACTTTATTAAATGATTTTGAATTTAATAAAACAGCACATTATTAGTCAAAATGCGAAAAAAATATTTATGTTTTAATGACAAGTTAACGCAGGCGCAGTGCAAAGGAATATATTATTATATCAAGCAGGTTTGGCGGGCTTTTCAAAAGCATCAGTCTCATGAATTCGATTTATATGTTCAATTTCATCCTTTTAAATTAACATTCGGTTTACAGACGATAATTTTACATCATAAGAAAACATAATTCAATTCAATTCATAAAAGTATGCAATTTTTCATCAATGTTTTCTTATGACGTTATCACGTAAAATTATCGTCCGTAAACCGACTTTACAGACAACCCGAGTGCCACGTGTTTTTTTATTTAATTAATTTAATTAGTTTTATAATTCAGCATTTTCCCACTTAAAAATATTACATTAAATACTTATTTTACGTATAATAAAAATAAATTCAATAAGTTGTAATTGAGCAAGTTAAAAATTAATATATTATGTATAATATGGTATATTATGACAAAATATAATTTTCAAAATTGTCTAAGAGAATGTCGTCAGGGTTGGCCACTCTTTTAACTTTTGCCCATAACTTCCGTGTAAGAAAGAATTTTGTTGATTTAAGCACATGATCAGAAAGATCTAGGAATAACGCTACTTTCGAAGCAATCGCAAATTGATTGGGTAAAAAATAGAAAACTTATGCGAGAATTAAAAAAAAAATGCTGTCAAAGTTGGCCCATGCTGTCTAGGTTAGCCCACCGTTGAGAATGGCCAAATTCATGCATAAAAATTGACTGAATGAAATAATAAACCAAATTCATTTTATTTTTATTCGATTGAGTAAAACTTTACCATATAATATCGCAGAGAACTGATTTACATGACACATAATTCCGAATCACCGTTTTGGCAAATAAAATAGCTCCTTGCCATTTTGGCACATTTCAAATGCACATTTTTCTTGCATTTAATGCATGCAATAGAATTGTTGCGGTTCAGGCGACAAAGCATTCGCTTCCAAGCAGTTATGCATTTCCTAACGTGGTTTTTTTGCGACGGTCCAACCTTGACAACAAGTTCCATCACCACATCGCGTCACACTACATCCAAACAGGTAGCGAAATTGAATGTTTCCATTGAATAATTTTAAAGACTATCCACATAACACATTTTAGATGCTTATCTTAGCGAATTAATGTTTTTCCTCCAATTTTTCATGCTCTATTTGCAGCTGCTGGAAAACTTGTTTTGTCTTGGTTCAGTGAATGAGTGCACGACACGTTTCAACATTACACTCCGAAATCAGTAATGGCACGAAAAGTTCGTTGTCATTGAGTTTACCTCTGCCCACTTGTATGCATAGTCGAGTTAAAAGGGTACTAGCCTTAGTAGGATTACTGAAAGGGCAGAGGTAAACTCGTCCGCTCAAGCTATCTTAATCCCTACGGATTAAAGATTAGGTTTAATCTATAAGGTAAACTCGGGCGGAGGTAAAGTAATCCGCTTAAGATATTTTAATCTCCACGGATTAAAGATTAGTCTTAATCCATAAGATTATTAAGAGGTAAACTCGGCCGCTTAAGATATTTAAAAATGCATATTACTATGATATCGTAAAAATTGAAAATGTTGACAATAAAATTTAAAAAACCAACATTAACCCACATAGCAGACCTAGGTCTTCGCACGTATCCCTCTTTTATGGACAGAATCACTAAATAAATATAAAAAACTAACACTAACATACATACCAGACCCATACCCCCCCATTTGGGAGGGCCCAAATTTGCAATAAAACATTTCACGTAATTGGTTGACTGTCAATTTATGTTTAGCTGCACTTGTTTATTTGTAAAATAATTTATTTAAATGTTTATTTAATATTACATGGTGGAACTATAATAATGCGAAGTTAACTTAATAAATTCTAACGTTGACATTATTAAAATCATTAATTTTGTTTTGCAGGTATTCTTGCCTTTTCCGAGTATTTGAATTAGGTACATACGGCTTGTGAATACTTTGTAACTTTACGTATATTTCATTTTGAAAATTAATTAAGAACTCAATGAAAATAAATACAGACGGATGTGTAACATTTAAAGTTTTGCCGATATGTGAATGGAACGATTCGCATGCGTTGGTTGTGCGAGCGGCGCTTGCTGTTTTCGATGCCCATAACTGGGGTGGAAAAACGGCATCCTCGGATATATAATTTATTGTTAACCAAATAATCAGCAAACAAAGTTACTTTATCATTTTCTGGTTGAATAGCAGCTAATGTAAAAGCATACACATCACCAACTTCTTGTGGTCTAGAAACAACAGTCCAAAACAATAACCAATCCATTTTCCAATCTCGCTTTTTTCTTTGTAATCTGATGAAAGTCCAAGTCTTTGAATTGTACGTCATCAAGCTTGCGTTACATGAAATCTGCATCCAATTATTTGTATTTATGGCCAAATAATTTTAGCTGCATTATGGATAGCCAACTCAAAATCTGCCACAATTTCGGTGGGACTAAACGACAGAGAATTTTCACTACACTTTTCAGTCACAATCTCGAAACATTTTTTGTATGTTTCTGTTGCTTTGTCTGGTAGCACACAAAACACTAATGGTACATAATGACCATTAAGGCAGCCATGTATGGTAAACAACTGCGAGAAAAATTTTGTGCAGTAGTCGAACGTACCATCCACATATATTTTCGGGCTTAAGCAAAGATGCTTTAAATTAGTAAAGCAGCTAAACACCAATATATTGGAATATTCGCTGTTAACTAAAAGAAATTCTTCTTTACGGCTGGTTTGAAATTGCGTCTCTGGCTTAAGCGAACTGTGAACTTCTGCTTTTGATTTGGGAAGTACCGGTTGCAATTTTCGTCTTGCGTTATACATATTCTTCCTTATGTATGACAGATCCGTTGTAGTAATACTTGTTGAATCTTCTTTGGCAATAACAGAACACAAAATTTTACTTGGTTGACTGCCAACATCTTCCACAGCTATACGTTTTGCTGTACTTCGCTTGTACAATCGCTTGTCTTTGAATGGTGCGAATGCCACATGCCGAATGGTTATGAATTAAATTCGATTTCGATATAGTGTAATCCAGGCCCACTGTATAAATATTGGCTAAACAATTGGGAGTACGGCAACACCATTTTTTTTGCCACTTTTGAGTTCTTCTTTAAAAGAAAACTTATAGTTATCTACCAAAAGCATAACTTATCCTCTTTGACTAACTATTTCTTTAACACTCGGCATTCTGTACTTTACTACGGCTGTTGATCCAATCTTACAAAACTTCTCTATAATTAATGACTAAATTATTAGTCCTTATATACACAAGTAGGGTGTAAGCAGTACCAACTGACAATGACATGTCCTAATAGCAGGTAGGTGGGCGAAGATATCTACCGGGCGAGTTTACCTATGAAGATTAAAGCCGACTTAGGATTAGAATATCTTCTGTTAAGCGGCCAAGTTTACCTATGAAGATTAAGGTAGAAAATTTCTAGCAGGACGAGTTTACCATTTGGTTTAGGACTTAATCTCTCAAGCGGACGAGTTGACAATCGCCCATACAAGTTGCATGTTCGACTACTACCTGACCGCGTTAGTAGCTACTTAGTAGCTATTTGGTTGACTATGCATAATGCCGTAAAATTTTAAATTTAATACAAGAAATTTAACTACCATCATCGTGATTTGATTTGTTTTTGTCTAGATACAATTTTATCCAATAACTGATAATATCTGGTATTATTCTCTCGAATAATAATAAAAATATAAAATGTGGTGTCGTGCGACACCTGATAGGAACGAAGTACCTTTTTATATAAATATTAATTTCAAGGTCTAGTCGAGGTAAAATAGCTATTATTACAACTAGGGCAATATGAATAGTATATTTCCCGAGGTTGGCTAGTTACATCTCGAGGCTAAATTCATTATTCATATTTCCCGTGTTGTAATCAATAGTTTTCTTCTGATTGAAAAATATATTATTAAATATATCAATATTTCATCAATAATAAAATTTGAGATTTTGAATTTGCAATAACTCGAAAACGGCGCTAGATATCGAAAAACTGAGCAAAAAATTTACCCCGCTTTGCTTGTTCTCACCCCCCTAGCAATTTGTCGAAGGAAGCCTTATGCAAAATTCTAGATCAATAGCGCGCAGAATGCGCGCACAATAATTCAGAAAAAGTTAGGTTGGTTTTTAAAATATAAAAATAAGTAGGCACATTTTTTATTTTAAACGTCACTTAAATGTCACTTTTTAACAGTGATGGCTTTAGTATTTTGTTTTGTATGTTTGATTGTCCAATCACCGTGTGCAAAGTATACTTTAAAATGGCGTTTCATATTTCCCTAGGGACAATATGATATGACATTTCATATTTCTCTTGGGAAATATTAGTGTGTTATGACATATTGTAACTAAGGCAATATTGCTCTATATTGTTTCAATCAGAAGAAAAGAAAATAATTATTCGGATATAAATTTTTTATTATGATTTTTTTATCGATAAAAATCAATATTATACACACAACCACAAAACTAAAATATGTGTTAATCGTACACATATTACCAAACAAAAAAATACGTGTTGCCGTTAAGTATGAAATAAATTTTTATTTTTACTTACATAGTCATTGGTAACTTTACAGAATTATCGCCTACGGAATAATCGCCTACCGCTCGCGTATAATCATCTGACTGAATTATAGCCATTATATGCGAGTCCAATACGACGTTCTATCTATAATTCGTACATAATAATTTCATGTTTACAAATTTTTATTTAACAATCAAAATGGAATTTTGACGGCCAAAATAGTGATTTTGGCATGTGTTAAAGTTGATGTAAATTCGCAATCATCGCGGTCATCTTTGAATTTTTTGAAATTTTTTTTGCGCATTCGGCTTTAGATATTTTTTTGCATCCGGGTGACATATTTTAAAACCGACTTTTTTAAAAATTTTGGGCTTTTTTTTCGACTAAAAAATTAAAAAAATTTTTTTTTTAAATTATTTGTCGGTTTAACAATTTTAACGCGTTCTTAATTAGCAATACGCAAATACTACCTTATATAGCATATCACTATTACTTTTAAAGAGACCTATTGTGGCGTTGAGAAAACAGGCCCGCCTACACATTGGTAAGACGAGGGTTCGAATCCCGGTGAAAGGCGATTTTTTTTCTAGAGAAATTTGTAAACCATGACTCTTGGTTTCCGAATATATACTATGCTGATCAGATGTTCTACTTCCACTTTGCATGTAATGGGCGTATACCTCCAACCGTAATTTTTAGAGGGTTCTGCCGAGAAACGTCAAATAAATTAGAAATCGAAAACCTACGAAAACGATAGGCGAATTTACGAAAAAGATTCGATAAGAAAATTATGTGAAGTTATAATAATTATATATTATATTTATTTGTATTGAGAAGTTTTGAATTGAATTACTGAGTTCCATAGAAGATTTATTAAAAAAAAGTAACGATTATATTTTTGGTTGTTTGGTGTTGTGGATTCCTGGTGTGAAAACGGAAATCATTAGTCATTTCCAAGAACAAGATCGGCCCGAAGAAGATCATCAAATTTACAGTGTCTCCAAATTAAGAATTTACGAAACGTGTAAACGTCCCAGCTCTCGGTCTGTAGATCGAAAAAATCAAAACATAGCTGTTTGGTGTAACAACTACCGGCATTCAAGAGGCAATCTGACCATTAACCTCATAAAGAGAAAAAGATGGTGTAATTATCGAACCATATAAAAATCTTACGCATTTTCGTTACGGACGTTTTTTTCCGATTAGGGTACCTCTTCGATCCAAAAAACTTTTAACTAAATTTCTTTACAATACAATATGCAAGATTCATTAAAAAAATTATACTTCTATATAATATTTTCCTTCCCTAGTGAATAATTCTCTCATCACCTTTCCCCCATACAAAGCAAAAATAACATGACAATATATTATAATAAAATTCCTACGATTTTTAGGGCAGCACACATTCTGTATTTTGATGTTGGCATTTTCAAGTATTCTAACTGGTAATATACCAGCAACATCGCAGTAACATAGTAAAACAACTTTACCTATCTTAATTTTCAGCTTGTACGGCAGTACTTTTTAGTTGTTTTCTTGGAATAGCAAGTAAATTTCCTCCATCTTATATAACATCATTCACTTATGGACAAACAATGGGAAAAATAATTACAGGAGTATTTCAAGTAATTTCTCTAACTATTGAAGATATTATAATGGGCGCCATCATATATTTTTCACTCGGTTGTTTAGTTATTTTCTTAGCTTTAATTAGCTATATCGTATTATCACTAAATACTTTTTATAATTTTAATTTGTGTAAAACCTCCAATAGTATTAATACAATACAGTCAGAACTTCAATTAATTAACCGCAAAGAAATTTTTTTAAAAATTTTCCCGCAAATTGGTGCTTTCTTTCTAAATTTATTTACTACGTATTTTGTTTTTCCTGGAATTACAGTTTTAGTAAAATCATACGACAATAATAAATGGGGTGGTAAGTATCATAATTTGTTAGTTTACTTTTTAGTTCATGAATTTTTTGCAGAAATTTATTTTACTCCAGTTATATCCTATTTGCTATATTTTGTTAGTGATTTTATTGGGAGATATTTACAAAAAATATTGCAATGGGTAATTTGAAATATAAACAAATGTTGAAAAATGTATTATATATATTTTTAGCCAAGGAAGAATGTCATTCTGATTGTATTAAGTTTATTGAGAATTATATTGATTCCATTAATATTATTTTGCAATGTACAACCGAGAAGAAACGCTTTGGTTCTTTTCAATCAAGATTTTTACTATATAATTTTTATTATTATTTTAGGGACTACCCACGGTTTTTTAGTTAATGCAATCTATATTAGCCAATCTAAGTAAGTCATCTTGTCATCATTGCTGTGGTCTATTTTGAATATAGAGGAAATCACACATTTTTAACTTTTAAATTTTAAAATATCGTTAATGTTTTTCTTAACTTTGTTTATTCAAGAATGGAAACACAGTCAGTTGTTGCCAAAATAAAATAAAAATTGTTTAAGCTTTGTTTGAGCGCTAAGATTAAAAAAATATTGAGTAGCGTTCAATATTTTGTTCATTGTAATTATTGTAGGAGGGTAGAGCAACATGAAAAGGATACAGCATCAATAATATCAATATTTATTGCTACAATTGGAATGGTACTTGGTTCACTTTGCAGTATATTTATTATCAAGTATATATAATATATAAAGAATGTAAGATAAAATAATTATAAAGTTTTATTGATAAAAAATTACATCTACTCATTTTTATATTTTATTTTATTTTGAAAAAAATATATTATATTCAAAAAATTGTATTTATAGACGGCATTAAGAAAATTTTGTAAAATTGTGTTTATTACACAAGAAAAAAAAATAAGAGCAGTTTTATCTACGTTAATTACTACAAAAAAGTTTATTCACAATCGGTTAGTAATCGACACATTCCAGACTTTTAATAAGTTGGGAACAGTTTATTATTAACTTTCACTTCACAACCAATCAGAAAGCTATTTTGTTTTACTTCCCAACCTGCAATGTCGCAATGTTGGTAGGCAAGAAATTAAACTAACAAGATATGTCGTTAATAAAATGGAATTTGATGATATTTAATTATTTACATACTGATTGTGAATAATAGTATATTACTAGCCGAGCCTCGAAAATTATCCGTTACTGGGCGCGCAGCTATATTAAAAAGCGAGGGTGAGTTACGTATACAGTTATGCATCTCTTGCAAGGTGATAATTCTTAAGTGATAACAGGTTAAGTATAATAATATCTTGCTTAGATAAGTATAATAACTTTATATATAATTGTAAAATTAACTTTAGTTCTTAGTCTTGTATTTTTAGCCATGTAGTTACATTGCGTTAACGATAATTTAAAATTATATGTACTCCAACAAATTGTAGTGTTGTAAAATAAATGCATTTTTTTGTTAACTAAGCCTATGACTTATTTAACTTGTGAGCAAGTTTTTTAAAGCTGCAAGCCCAGTAACGGATAATTTTTCGAGTCGAGGTGAGTATACTTTTTTATCGGAAAACATAAAAATTAGCTATTATAGTAAAAATAAAAAAATCGTATAATATAATATTATTATGCTTTAAATATTCTGTCATAAAAAAAAAATTAATGCAACGCCTATGGCATATTGGAAGTAACCCGATTTGTACGATCACAGTACACAAATACAAACTACCTTTTCAATCATTACCTACATATAGCGAGCTTTACCCACACCTTGACAACAACACCTAACCGAAACACGAACTGCTACGCCACTGGAAGAGATACACTTGGACATTGAAGTGACGCGTGTGAAAACCGTTACTTACCATAGATAGGTAGATGTAAAGCACTACCGGATTACGAAAGCATTTCTTCTATTGTTGTATGTTGATTTACCTACCTCAATAGTTTTGTTAATTGTTCATTGTTACTGTTAATTGTTATTGTTTTTGTTATCTTGTTATATTTGTTATTAGCTCTAAATTTTATAAGTTGTTTTTTTAAGTAATTTTTCCAACAAAATTATGTTAAATTTTAAAATACTCAAATATTCATCAATGTACATTTTTATAATTATTGTTAAAATCTTTAAGATTTATTTAATCCCATCTAAGATATATATTATCATGAGGAACTTCAACTTGTATTCCAAGATAAATGTTAGACCAACCGACAATTGCTTGCCGTTTGGCCTAACAATATTGTAAATTTTAATTGAATAAAGAATTTTAAAACGAAAAAAAAAACGGTTTGTACGATCAATAAAGTCAGGATAGGTTTGGCACGGTTAGTTATTGGATGGATGACCGCTTTGTAAATATTTTAATTAATTTTTTTTTTATACAACCCTTCTTAGTCGCACGAAGTGCGTTACATTAAGTTTACGAAAATTTTATTATGTGTTAATATTTCACGTTTAAAAATTTATAAAAAGTAAAATTTAAATGTTCACAAAATTTCATTTCAAAATTAATTTTTACATGTTACATGAAATTGAAATAAAATTTAATTCATAACTTACCTAGTATTGTTCAAAAATTATTATCACATCTTAATAATCTTAACCATATTAAAACAATCTTATTACATCAACCCTTTATGATGCAATGCATTAAGTGATCACGAGTTCGAACCTCACGTCGGACAAAATTCACGTCGGACAAAAACATAGCAACCACAGAATAAAACTCGGAATAAAATATCAACATATTTCACTGTGAAACTGAATATCGCGTGACATGACAGAAATATAAGTAAGAAAGAAAATGTTTTGTACAGATTTTCATTTTACATCACTAAAATTAATGCGCTTTCAATAATATATAATTTAAATAACTATTAATTAATATTTAATTATTTAGCAATAATATATTTTGCATTTAGTACGCTAAAAATATATTAATCTCACACCTACATGAAAATTATCGTATAATAGACCGTTTCTTGAATCTTACTTAGTCAAGCCGAAAGATTTGGTATGATTTATTTATAACGCCTAATTTTTACAACCCTATAAATGTATCATGGAGAACATATTAGTTCTCATAAAGTTGACTGATTTCTAATTTTCGACCACTAGGTCGAATTTTCTTAATGAGAAGAAGAAATGCCTAACTTTGAAAACAGATTTCCCTAATCAAGGCATTTGTACTTCAAAGTCGTTGATCTTGAAGTCGTCTTGTCAACCAATAATGCATTCTGACTAATAAGCCCAATTTTTCTATTTATAAGTTAGTTTGACTTTAAAGTTTACAAATTACCAAAGTTAAAAATAAAATTTTAAAATCGAGATTGCTGGGTCCCGATCCATTGAAATGTTTACCTAGATAGAGCATTGCTATGCTAATAATACAAATATGTGTTTTGAAGCAAAATTTAAACAGTACTGTAGGTAAACATAATGTGTTATTAAACAATGTCCAGTGGCGTACGGTATACATTTTGTCCTATTTAGAAGTGACCACCAATTTTATTGTTAAAATAAGTAATACTTTTAAGAATGTATGGAAAGGACAACGGTAATTTTATAAACAAAGAATATTTTATTTTAAATTTGGTATTTACATAAAACAGCGGTATCAAGCAATTTTCACACGCCTTCCAGTTGCGGTTAAATTTTGAAAATTTTTGAATCCTTCAGGAGAAGCTATAGTTTTCATCCAGTGGCTTTAAACTTTTTGCAAAAGGCTTTTTGCCACGGGTCGCCGCTAGCGCGCGCTTTTTTCTGGCTTCCTGTTACACATTTCCGTCCCATGTCACGAAATTACCCCCATAAGCGAGTGAAAAGATGTTACACATAAAAAAGAACGTTAAATATTTAGGCATTAACATGGACACTAAACTTAATTTTCGGTAGCACTTACAGAACAGAAAACAAATTGTACGGACAAATGCGTAAAATTTACCCACTCATGAAAGGACAAACGATGACTGACAAAAATAAACTATTACTATACAAAACTTTACTACGACCCGTACTGACTTACGCCTTAGCAGGTTGGTGCAATATTTTAAAGACAGCCATCAAATCTCTACAGGTATTTCAAAACAAAAATTTAAGACTGATAACTGGAACGGTTACAGGTAGCGACGTACATTTTTGACAGCATGTTTGTAAAGACCAGGGGAGTGTTCCTGGCTGATCAAATACAATTTTCACCCATGAGAAGAAATTCTATCTCAGAAAACTATCTCTACACCCCCCCCCCCCCCCCCCCCCAAACCCCAAAATTTATGCACTCGCCCCTGCACAATCCTCTGTATTAAATAACTAATAACTAATATTAATATAAATTTACTACAATTTTGGCTGGAAATTCACCACTAATATGGCTGTTAAATTCATATCATTCGCTAACTATTCGCGCTATCACATCGGCTGACTGGATCACGAAGCGGTTTAAAACATATTGCTATGATACGGAATTTTGAGTCAAAATGAAAAGTATTTAAATATAATTTGTTGGTCGCTGGTTCGGTAAGTCGTATGGTGGTGAATGTAATGATTTCGCGCCGGGTCAAATTTTTGAAAAATTTTAAATCATTTTTCCAAGTTTTGGTATATTTGATGCATCACAGGATTAATTGTTACTAAAACACAACTAAAACATAAAAAAAAGAAGCAAATTGAAGTGATTGTGGTGTGAATAAGAAATATTTGAATTTCAAAATTATGAATATGGGGATTTTGGAAAAGTCGAACCGAGGAAATAATTTGTCAAGAATTTTGATTTAAATTGGAAAAATTGTTTTTAATAATTAATAAAGTGAAAATTGAATTGGTTAAAATTGAAAATCGAAGTTGGTAATAATTGATTAGAATAATTAATTTATGGTTTAAAAATTTAAATTTTGCTGTGTCCGATAAAATTAAGAGAGATAACCACGACGCGTACCACATTTTTATTTTTGGTTAAAAATTTTTATATTGAATGATTGAGGAAGAATTGAATTTAAAATTTTATTTTTTGGATTTTTTTTGAAAAAGTACAAGAAAAGATAAGAAGAAGAAAAAATAAGAAGCAAACGGATGTATTTTTGTGAATTTTTCTGAAAGGAAAAGTAAAGATAAGTGGTTGGACATCGGATCACGATTGGATGGAAACGGATGACTAAATTCGTAAGAAAGAAACATCAAGAAAAAGACAGTACATGTGAGTGCAATTTTGTAAAATTGTTAATAACTTTATTGGATAAACACAATCAGACACCTATCATTTTCTCAATACGAGTGTATGCTTTGTTATTTAAAATTTTAATTATAATAATCATTCATATTGAGAAAAGATATACACGATTACACCTTTGTCCTGACGATCGATAATTGTCGATTAAGATCACATTGACTTATAGTGGGATTTGGAGAATTGTTTTAATGCTAGGATAAGAGAAAAATAAACTTTGTTAATTTTTTTGCTGGTTTAATTTGGATGATTGTTGTGTTTACCCACAGCGATTTGCTGACCCTGCTACAATATTTTAGAAAGCTAAAGTCTTGGTCTCGGGCGTATAAATTCGTCACCAAAACATAGCAATATATTACTTTTTCTATACATTTTGACAAAATATACTCCAAAAAGAGTAAAATAAAATAAAAATTAAAAATTTTAAAAACCCCTGACTGTAAAAAAATTCTAAAAATAAAAATTAATAATAAAAGCATCTTACTTTAAAAACTACTGTTCCCTTTAAAAAGAAAAAAATAATTTTTTCTTCTTCATTCAACAACAAATTCTTAAACACTTTACTCGAAAAATTAACTTATCATTCTCCACTCCCCCCCCCCCCGCTACAAAGTTTAAACATTAATTTTTAAGTCAGGAGAAAGAAGTCAGATTTATTTATTTATTATTATTACTTATTAATTTTTAGAAGCTATGGAAATAAACAAATTGTTTTAATTAAAAAGAATTTTTGATTCCAGTACAATTAAAGATTAATTAATTTAAGAAAATTAAATTTATTGTTACAATTTTGAATATGTGTTACCTGTACATTAAGCGATTATTTAAGAGTTCTGTAGGAGCTCTTTGAACTATTTGGGTTTTGTTGTTGATGAAAGAGGTTTGAGAACCGATCCCAAAAAGGTAGAAGCAATAGTTAGCTACCCTACTCCGAAAACTAGTTCGGAAATTAAGCGATTCATGGGATGGCCGGTTGGTATCGTAGGTTTATACCAAATTTTTCTTCTGTTGCTGCGCCTATTTTGCATCTTTTGAAAGGCAAAGCCAAGGGGCAGAAGGTTTTATGGAATGAAGATGCCCACCGAGCTTTTAATAATTTGAAAAATCTTCTAACATCAACTCCAATTTTGTCAAGTCCAGATTTTACGCTTCCGTTTGTCATCCAAACCGACGCGAGCGACTCCGGTTTAGGGGCTATTTTGGTTCAGGAGGGTGGTGCAAACGAGAAGGTAATTGCTTACGCCAGCCGCACTTTAACTAAAAATGAGCTAAATTACCACGCAATGGAGAAAGAGTGTTGCGCTATTCTTTTTGGCATAGAGAAGTTTAGGCCCTACATTGAAGGAACCACGTTTACTGTCATAACCGACAACCAGGCATTGAAGTGGCTGGGTACAGTGAAGATCCCTCTTGGCAGACTTGCTAGGTGGAGCGTCCGATTGAACCAGTACAACTTCAATATCGTTCACAGAAAAGGCAAATTCAATGTGGTGGCCGACGCTCTCTCTAGAGCACCTATTAACATTCACATGATTTCGGTTGCACAAGCTGACAAAGATCACTGGTATCAGAAACTCCTCAATAAGATCAGTTTACATCCGAATCGATATCCGAATTTCAAAATCGAAGACGATTTTATTTTTAAATACGTTCCGAACAAACACAATATTGTTTCAAATCTTGTGGAATGGAAATTGTTGGTGCCACGGTCGCGTCGTCGCGAAGTCATGATGGACTGCCACGATAACCCTTTAAGCGGTCATTTTGGGATTTATAAGACGCTGAATAAAATTAGCGAACTTTATTATTGGCCTCGCATGAAATCGGACATCACTAGATATGTTCTCAAATGTGAAATTTGCATTGCTAGTAAAGCATTCAATTTGCTACGTCCAGGTTTCATGGGACGAGAAAAACGTGTTAAGTATCCTTTCCAAATTGTTTCAATTGACCTTAGGAGACCTTTTCCAAGGACCAAAAAAAGTAATACATTTTTATTAGTAATTTCGGATTGGTTTACGAAATTTGTACTCGTTCGGCCCTTGAGACAGGCGACTGCGCCGTCTATCGTAAAATTTGTTGAAGAAACTTTCTTACTTTTCGGCGTACCACAGATTGTAACGGTCGATAACGGTACTCAATTTTCCGGAAAATTGTTTAAAGATTTAATGGCTGAGTATAAAGTCCAAAAGGTTTGGCATACTGCTAATTATACACCACAGGCTAACTCGGTGGAACGCACTAATAGAGTGATAGGTACGTGTTTACGTTCATTTGTGAAAGACGATCATAGATCTTGGGACGTACATATTCACAAAATCGCTTACGCCATTCGGAATGCCTTTCATGAGGTTACCGGCTACACGCCTTCGCTTCTTAATTTTGGAAGGTCAGTTCCTAATAGTGGCGAGTATTACGGAAAGTTGAACTCGGCTACGCCAATAGACTTGACGTTAGAAAGTCGTGAACGGATACTGACCGATGTTAATAATATGAGCGACTTACATCAAAAAGTAATAGAAAGAATCAAAGCTGCGTATAAGCGAAATAAAGCCCATTATGATTTGCGGAAAAGGCCGCTTTCTTTCAAGCGTGGCGATATAGTTTGGAAGCGAAATTTTGTTCTTTCGAACGCTGCCGAAAGATTTTCGAAGAAACTTGCACCAAAATTTGTAAAATGCAAAGTTGCAGAGGTTACTGGTACGCTCACATATCGTCTTAAAGATGAGCGAGGTAAGGATCTAGGTGTTTACCATGTAAAAGATCTGAAAGCCAATCCCGATTAGACTGTTTTTTTTTGTGGTTCGACGACTCTATTTTTTTGGTATAGTTGATTGGTTAAGTTTTGAGGTTTTTGAAATCTGTATTATATTAAACAGGTTAGATATTCGATTCACCAACAGATGGTTGATCGTTTTTATTTTTTGATCATGAGTACCAGCTTCCATCTAATTTCTTTTGTTGCTAGACGTGTTTTGCTTAAGAGCAAACTAGCAGCTTTAGTTTTTTTGTGACCAAGTTTGACGCCTGGAGCTTTGGAATTTTTTTATTTCCAAATGTTTAGTCAAACCGTCATGACTTCGACTGGAGATTTCCTCGTAAGTTTAATTTAAATTATGAACCTACAAAAACATAGCTAACAGTTTCTTCTACAAGTTTTTGAAAGTTTAATGTTATAATATACGATTTACTTTGGGAGACAACCATGAACTTCAAACAGTCAATATAGCCTATACTTTGTTCATTCGTCCCCAGCCTCAAAAATAAATTAGTTAACATTTTATTACATCTAAGTAAACAATAGAGAAACCCTAATATATGCACAAAGGAGTTTCAAAATTTGAAAAATTTCAGGTAGCTAATTTTAAAAAGATAATCGGAGCTGAAGTTAGGTAGTCGGATACAGGGCAGCGGCGCCGACTACGTGGGTGCATCGGGGCTCAAGCACCCACAAAAGCTTTTGTGTGAGCGCAAAGCACCCACAAAAATTAGTCAGAAGTTAACTAATTATTATTAATCGCCTAAATAGTATTTTTAAATAGGAATAGAAAATAAGATTCATGTCGGGTAAAACAAGTGAAAAACCCGGCATCACTGTGTATTTCTTGCGTTGCACAATGCACAGTGTATGTAGTGTGTGCACGTACCGTGTGCCTATAATAATATATAATAAATAACAAAAAACTTTTCATTAACTATTTTTAAACGCATTATAAAAATTTGCTCCTGATCCGTGAGGCGAGGTATTAATATTGTATTAATATCGAGGTATTAAATATTGTGTTAACTTAATAACATTTTAGTTCGAGAAAATTTTTGTGCAATTTTTAGTTTTTATAAAAAATTTTAATATGGTCAATAGGAATTAACTTTTATTTTGCATTATATCCCACATCTCTACATTTTTTCGATATAATATTTTTCGTAGAAACGTAAAAGATTATAACGGTAGATTTTCAATACAAGAATATAATATGACAGAATTGTTTAATAGATTATCAAATTTGTCGATAGAATGCAACAACCTGCTGTATCCGGTAGAATTAGGTACCATTTATCCCTTTGAAATTTTAAAATTCTTTTGTGCATATATTTTAGGGTTTTCCATAGTGTATTTAGATGTAACAAAAATGTTAACTAATTTATTATTAACATCGTTGGATAAAGATGAAATCAGTAAAGCAAAATTATTTAAAAATTATTTGTAAACCTTTGAAAATATTTTTAATTGTACTAAAATTAAATTCAATTAAAGCAATGCTATTGATTTGGCAAAAAAACAGATGTTTCAGAAAAAAGAATGGAAAGACCAAAACGATTTTTTAATAAGATAAAGAATCATTTTCAAATTAAAAGTAATGAACAAAAATTTAAAGTGAACGCTTTTTTTCAAAACTTTAAATATTATAATAATTGCTCAGATGGATAGAAGAAATCGTAATTTAATTACAATTAATGCCAATTTTTGAATATTGAGCTCTAAAGTTTTAAGTAACGTATGGGATATTTTTAAGTTGTTTCAACTAAGACAACAGTTTTATTTAAAGTATTCTAATGACGTTTCTGATTTAATTTTTTTGCAACTATTATTTTTTAGGCAGTGTTTCAAAGATTATAAAAACTCCAACAATCCTTCTGTTATGGAGTTATTGGATTTTATTTTAATCAACAATTTTTCATTGTACAGCAGCTTTACTGAAATAATAAACTGCATGTTTCTTGATTTTAACAATCCCAGTTTCAGTAGTATCTGCAAAACGTTCATTTTCAATTAGGTATTATTTCAGTAGAACTGAAAAATGATGAAAAATTGTTAATTAAAATAACATTCAATAACTCCATAACAGAAGTCTTAAAATTTATAATATCATCCTTGAACTACTGCTTGAAGGACACTAACCAAAAGTTTCAGTGGTAGTATCGTAATTTTTATTTTTATGCACAAAGTAAAAATACCGTTTCCGAGAGGTAGTTAATTAAAAAAAATTTAAATTTCCATTACTTTAAAAAATTTAGTTGTTATAATTGAGATATAGTCTTATTTGCATTGTAATCTTTTTAAAAGGTGACGGGTATATGTTCAGGTAAAATTTGTTTAAAAATTAAATTAAATTATAAATACAATTTTATTTGGGCATTACAATATTTGCCTGTCAAACTCACTGTTACATGTCTCTGGCAGGCACCTGTAGCGGCCTTGCTACAAGCCATTGACAGGTCAATTAGGACCACATTATTGCCTGTAATCACCCTGTGACAGGTACCTGACAAGCTTTGCCAAGTACCTGCCAGGGAGCTGTTACTGGTCTCTGCCAAGCTTGCTGTAATGGGTCCCTGCAAGGTACTAAGCAAGACTTGCTAGGTACCTGTCACAGGGTGATTACAGGCAATAATTTGGGCCTAATTGACCTGCCACATGCTTGTGGCATGGCTGTTATAGGTCCCTTGCAGGTGTAGGTACCTATTACATTTTAAGTGCGAGGGAACCGGCAGGTATTTCACAGGTCGAAAATGTTACTTGGGCTTACTCCCATCGCTTCCAAGTCGTCTGTCAACCTGGTCCCACTACCTGATTTTTGGTCTTCTTTTCCTTCTATCTTGAAGTCTATCTATGTCACTGTCGCTTTTTCTCATTACATGAGCAAGCCATCTGACTCTGACCACCGGCCTGATCAAGGTTTTATAAATCTTCATTTCTCTGTTTAATTTTTTATATCTGAATGTTTTTTTATGATAGAATATCTTGTTCCCGGTTTGTATTCTTCTCTTTGCCTCTTCATCTCTTTCACATTTGTTGTTTATTATCATTCTCAAATAAATATAGCTGCTTACTCCTCTATTGTAAGTTTGTCTATATGATTGTAAAACTCTGTTTTCATTTATTGTTCTTGCTGCATATCATGTACTTTGTCTTTGCTTGGTTCATCAATAGCCTCATTTCTTCAATCTTCATCTTCAACCTTTTGTCAAGACTGTAAATCCACCACTGGTGAGAACCACGCCGCAAATTTAAAAGATGCCGGCTCTGAATTCCATGATACAACGAATTCATTGTATTATGCATAATGCTCATGGAAGAATACCGAATTTTTATAAGTGGGTATGGGTTTGTAGTCTTGCGAGGCAAGGTAACAAAAATAACCACGTGACGTGTGGTCAGATTTCTATCTATAAGGGAACCTTGAACCCTTTGTGCATTTTGTTGACTTTTTATGGTTTAAAACTCTACTAAGGACACTTTTTGATTTCAATGTTCTTTATGATTTTCGAGTAATTCACCATGAAATTGCATCTAATTCAGATTTTGTCTATATACCCGCGGATGGGAATAACGAAGTTTCATCAAGATTGGTTGTCATAAAAATTCAAAATTGTCAGTTTTCAAACATTAAATTTACCTATTTCTTCTTAATTTAAAGAACTCAAAATTTGTTATTGCCTTCCGTCATTTTTCCTTACCAATATAAAAAAAATTACACCGATAGAACGTGTTAGTGGATTTAACAATAATTTAGTTTTTATAACAAAACTTTTTATTCTCATAAATAATATAAATCAACGTGAACAATAATACTAATTATACAGATTTAAAATTTATACAATATAACTGTTAGGCGGAATATTTAAAATTGCGTTGGAACGTTGTTGTTCCTTTTGCGAACCCTTGTTCCAGCTAATCATAATATACCTTGACAACGCTCAGCGTTTGTTTTTTTTTATTATTAACCGGAAACATCCTTAAGTTCCTGGATTTCCAAATTAATTTCCAATGGCCAAGTAATGCCATAGAAGTAGCTACAGTGACATTGTCCTGCATGCGTGTGCATACATGACTGTGCCACCACAAACGTTTAGTTTTTAAAATTCTTATAAAAGACTAGAGCCTTGTTTTCAACGACATATTTGCTCTTTTCCTCTCCCTTGGCTGCAGCGCGCTCTTAAATATCAGTTGAATGTGATTGAGAAAAAACGACTACGTCATTCGTGTAAACAAAGCAGAATTTGTAAAGAAAGCTTTTTAATATGTGGTTTATCATTCTCTTGAATGATGCACGGGCATGCTTTAATCCAAAAGGCATTGTAAGGTATTTACAGTGGCCATTATTTACCGTAAACGGCGTTTTTTCCATAGATTTAGGATTCATTTCTTTCTGATAGAATCTTTGGGCGAAATCTAATATGGTGAAGTACATTCATCTGCCAAGGTTATTTCATATTTTTTCTATTTGGGGTAAGGGACATTTGTCTTTTACTGTCTTGTCATTATATTTGCGGTAATCTATCACCAATACAAATTTTAGTTTTCCGCTAGCTTCCAGCTTTTTTGGTACTATCCTTATTAAAGTGGTCAGTTCTAATTAATCTATAGATTTTCTGTGGACGTTTTTTGGTTTCGTCTCTCGCGGATTTCGTAATATTAAAATATTCTCTCGGTAAAATTTATTTTTATCGAGTCTATTGACTTCTGAATTTTGCAAATGCCGTTTTTTTGATCTTCAGATATTTTTAAAATTTCATTTACTTTTCTGTAAGGTATGAAAACTTCGGCTTCGACATTCGTTACAGGAACATTGATAAATTTTTTGCTAATAGTTTTTATATTAATTTCATTATTGTTATATTTTAGAAAGAAGGGTACTTTGGTGCCTTGTAAAGCAATAATTTTGTCTTTACAGTTTATATTTGCTTCGAGATTGTTAAGATCTTTAGATCCGATAAGAACATCAAATTTCTTATGCCAATCTATGATTCTAATTTTGAAAGGGGTATCTATTCCAAGTTCTGTTAACAACGAAGAACATAGATTTTGATTTACATTAACTGAAAATGGTTTTATAAAAAGCTGATTTGTGAATCCGTGATGCTAAAGTCTATTAAAATTTTTAAATTTTTAGTCGGCAGGTAAAAGAACGGAAATTTTGCTTAGTTTATTTGGTTAATTGAGTTTAAATCTATATTTATTGTGGGATTTTTGAGGTTATATAAAAATTTTCTTTTAGAAAAAAAAACTAGCTTCTCTTTTGTGCGGAGAGCCCTAATTCATGTTACAATCAATGATTTTCGCGGAAGCGAGAATAAGGTCCAAAACCTGTTCCCGTCAAGTCCAGCTCCTTAGAAAGAAAAATGCGTAAAAAACCAGATATCTATTTACTCTAATATTAGAGATCTAAAAAACGAACCTTACAGTACTCGTATATGATGTGTAACATCTGACATCTCATCTAGCTAGTAAGCAACATTATTATTTGAAATAATTAATAATTATAAATTATTTAAAATCGTGAAATAGGTGGAACGGCATTGCGTTATCAGTAACCGTAACCGCAACCGCAATCTGTAACAGATAATACGAATTAAAACAATATTATTAGATGAACCCTGACAGCGTTTTGCGTTATGTCTTGCAACATAATTATATCATTCGGTGATCGCGAGTTCGAACCTCATGTCGGACAGTTTTTTTTAATAGCATTTTATAATACTCCATTTCAGACGTGCCACACGCTCCATCACGTCCACAACTCCAGTTCTTTTCCTGATCTCACCATTTCTTATCTTGTCTCGCAAACTTACGTTCAACATTGATCTCTCTATTGCCCTTTGCACCACCCTTAGCCTTTCTGCACTCTTGTTGGTAATAGTCATGGTTTCTAACCCATAAGTCATCACCGGCAGTATGCACGAATCGAACACTTTTCGTCTCAAGTTTATTAGAATTTCTGTGTTTGCAAGCACGTGTCGCAGTTTTCCGTAGGCTACCCATGCCAGATTTTTTTTCTTCCTATCTCAGACTCTTGGTTTCCTTTTCCCAATCTGATTTTGTGGCCTAGATATATGTACTCTTCGACTTTTTCTATTACAGTGCCGTCCATTTCTATTATTTCTCGTGCTTCTTCTCCGTCTGATAGAATTTTTGTTTTGGCTAGATTCATTTTTAGCCCTATGTGTTGAGATGCTTGATTAAGTTCCTGCAGCATATTTTTCAGATCTTCGGCCGTACTGCTAATTACAACTATATCGTCCGCGTAAATGACCAGATATTTTCCATCTATTAATATACTCTTTTTTTCCCAAGTTAGTTTCTTAAAGACGTCTTCAAGAGCCAGGGTGAACAACTTTGGCGACATCGGATCTCTCTGCCGGACCCCTCTGTGAATGGTAATCTTATCTGTTTTTGCATACTCGTCTAACTTAATCTGCAAGCTAGCACCACTATCCTATCCTAGCATTATCTAGTGCCTGAAGAAAAGCCCACGTTTCTATTGAGTCGAAAGCTTTGCTGTAGTCGACGAATGCCAAGTGTATAGAGACATTGTATTCCGTACATTTTTCTATTAATAAGCGTAATGTCTGTAGATGGTCGGTGGTGCTAAAACCTCTTCAAAACCCTGCATGTTCTACTGGTTGATAGAAATTTAGTTTTTGTGTTACACAATTTGTAATTATTCTGGCAAGGAGTTTATACAAGTGTGACAACAAACTTATCGGCCTAAAATTTTCTATGTTAGTCTTATCTCCCTTTTTAAATAGTAGTACCACTTCTGCGTTCTTCCATGTTATTGGTATATTTCCTTCATCTATGCACTTATTTAGGAGCATTGCTAGTGTTTTTTCTACAATGTCCCCACCCAACCTTAGCATTTCGATTGTTATTTCATCCTCTCCTCGAGCCTTTTTGTTTTTCATGCATTTCAAGGTATTTCTTACAATTTTTACTTGCCATTTCGGATTTGTAGAGCTCCTTGTAGAATTCATAGATGACGCTAGTTATCTCATTCTTATCTGTTGCTATTGTACCGTGTCTGGTTTTCATTTTGACGATCCTCATCTTGCCGGTATTTAATCTTGTTCTCGGCACCCTCATGTTTCTATTCATCTCTATTACTTCGTGTATTAATTTAGTATTGTAGCTTTGTATGTCTTTACGAATGCATTTCTTGACTTCCTTATTAATTAGTTTATATGAGTCTGCTTCTTAAGGTGCTTTTCTTCGTTTATCTAACATTTTTATTGTGTTTTCAGTAAGCTTGCTTTCCTTTGGTGCTCTGGTCTGTGTGCAGATCTTTTTCGTAGCCACTTGAATAGCCGTTGTCAAATTTTCCGCCAGTTTTTCTGCTTTTGCATGCTTCATTTTTGCCATAGGAAGACTTAATCTTTTGGATAACTCACTCTGATATTTCTCCATTTTTACCGTTATTGTTTCATTCGTCGGAAACTTTTGCTTCTGTATGAGCTTTTTTCTTTCTTGCCTAAAGTTTGCTGATATTATTGCTCTTACCAATCTGTGGTCGCTTCCCGTATCAAATCAATTTAGAATCGCGACATCTTTAATCAATTTCTTGTTGTTGGACATAATGTAATCAATTTTATTTTTTGTTCTATTGTCCTGACTTTTCCATGTCCATTTTCTTTACGTTTGCTTTTTATAGAATGTTACACATTCTAGATCACATCATAGATGTTACACATCAAAAAATACAATTAAATGTAGCTTGGTTACACGATGTGACCAAAACATTGAAGCTCTTTTAAAAATATGAACCTACAAATTAAAATTAATATAAAAACTACTCACCCTGATAGTTATCGGTGAGCTTACAATTTTTCCACCTTATACAAAAATACTCTTAAAACGAGTTCAGAAGTATCGGTTTGAGCACACCAACAATTATCGTTTGAACCACGAACAATCGGAGAAGATAGACCTACAATTTTGGAATTTTTGTTGCAGCTGCTGCACACTCTTCCAAGGGAAACTTTGGAGTCGAGCCATCGAGATAATCGTAATCGCGACAAAGAAGCTACTTCAAAATTAAAATCCAACAGTTCGTGATTGTAGCCAAGGTTAAGGTCGCGATAAAAATGAATTTTGCTCAAATTGAAAATTCAAAAATATATTAGCAACTGATGGTGAATACTAATAGAAAACAGCTTCCAACTTGCAACTTCTTGTTCACGATAATGCTCTCTCTAATCTCTCTTCCCAGCCGTCAAACAATTTTACAAATCTGCTATCGGCGTAACGCTTAAATGCACTGAGGGCAGTGCCATGCGCAAAAATAAAGCAAAATACAAAACTTTGTATAAACGCCATCATAAATTGTTAATAATTAATATATTAATAATAATAATAGTGTGCTTTTAGAAAACCATACATCAATTTATTATATTCATTTGACATTGTACTGTGCTGCAGCATTAATCACGGAAAAAAATGGTCAAACATTAATAACTGACATTCCTATAAATAAAAAAGTTAAGGAACTATTTGGAAAATTCGCCTTATCAAAAAAGTGAATAATTTAAGAAAAGATATTGGAATTCTCACAGCATTTAAAAGCAGTTTTAATAATGTTGCACCTAGAAAACTCAACCAAATTTTTAGTAAATATAAATTAAACAGGCAAGATACAAGATTTGAAACTCAATTAAATGACAATTTGAATCATTTAAAACAAAAATTAAAAGTTACTGAGCATAGGCTAAAGCGATATACTAGCTGCACTCAAAGGAAATTTGAGAATAAAATCTACTTATAAAATTCAAAATTTTTTTTAGATATTTAGAACCTACCCCTAAAACTCAAAATTTCCCGCAGCAAGATAATATGCTACACTTTTGGACAAATCTTTGGAGACAAAAAAGTAAATATAATAAACAAGCATCTTGGATAAAAAAAACTGAAGGACGATTCAACCCCGTTAGAATGGTGTGAAAATGAGCTTATAACATTAGAAGAAATCACTAATGCTATAAAATTTTCTTCTAATTGGAAATCGCCGGGATTGGACGGAATTCAAAATTTTTGGTTAAAAAGATTTAAATCAGTACAATTACATTTACTCTTTGGTATAACGAAGCATTGAATGATCCTTTAGTTATTCCGGATTTCTTATGTACAGGTTTACATATTACATGCTATACAAAAATGGAAACCCTTTAGAACCACAAAATTATAGACCCATTACCTGCTTACCAACTATTTACAAAATTTTTACATCTATTTTGGCCTCCAAAATTGAAAATCACTGCAAGACAAATGACGTTATGTGTATGGAACAAAAAGAGTGTGTTAAAGGTTCACAAGGATGTCGAGAATTGCTAATCGTTGACACAGTAATCACAAAGCTAGCAAAGGACAACAAAAGAAATTTGCACATGTGCTATATTGATTACAAAAAGGCTTATGACTCTGTTCCTCACGATTGGCTTATCGATATACTAATAATTTACAAAATTAATCTTAAAATGGTAAGATTATTATCTTCGATGATGTCGAGGTGGAATACCAATATCATGAATAACGGAAAAATACTAGAATCAATTAAAATCAACCGTGGAATTTTTCAAGGAGATTCCCTGAGTGCACTTTGGTTTTGTTTAGCTATAAATCCACTTTCGACATTATTGAATGATTCTACATCAGGATTTAGGCTTAACTTTCGAAAAAATTGTACCATAACGCATTTGCTTTACATGTACGACTTAAAATTATACTCCAGGACAGAAAATCAACTTCAAAATTTAATAGAAAGTACAAAATTATTCAGTCGTGATATCTGCATGGAATTTGGTTTAGACAAATGTGCAAAAATCAACATAATATCGGTTATTCCTATCGCAAATACAGATATTCTGAACGAAATTCCTCAATTGCTACCGAATAAATTTTATAAATATTTAGAAATGCAGCAAAATTTTGTTCTAAATCAAACATTTCTAATTACGAATTTAAACAAAAATATATAAAAAAACTAAAAATTTTACTCAAGTCAAAATTAAACTCTCTAAATATGATATCAGCTATAAACTCGTGGGCGGCTCCAGTCTTATCATATTTTTTTAGAGTTTTAAAATGGTCGAATACCGACCTTAATGCCGTAGATACTTTAACTACAAAAATGTTATATAAATATAGATATTTACACCCAAGATCAGCAGTTGAAAAACTGTACATCAAAAGAAAGAATGGAGGACGAGGTCTTATAAATTTATTTAATTTGTGTAAATCTATAACTAAATTATTACGTGACTATTTTTACTCGTTGAACACTCCCTTAAGTTATGAAATCATTAATAATAATAATAATAATAGGCATTTATTAAAAGAGCTACTTCACAAAAAAAAAGTCTCTTAAAAGGATGATTTCTAACAAGTTAGATTTTCAAATTACCCCTTTTAACAATGTATTATTTACACCGATATATAACGCATAACAAATGTCACAAAATTCAAATCGCATGATACCTACTGCTCCAATTGCAGTGCGTCGGTTAAACCACGGCGGAAAGCTGTCAAACTCGGAGCTTCCAAAAATAGTCGTCGATGCCTTTCCACAAGTCTCGGTGCCCAACATGCAAAGCAGTGCTCAAACTTGGCTGTAGAATGAGAAGGAACGTCAATTTTTCCCAGATCACGCAGAGCCCGGGAATGACAAATAGAACGGGGCCTAATCATATCTCGAAGATGTGTCGGTTCACCACTTCTGAATATTTTAAAGAGAAGAATTCCGGCAAGTAACAGAAAGCGCTGGTCAATTTTCAGGGCATGCAGATCACGATAATATGGTGTAATGTGATCATACCTACATATGTTGAATGAATAACGTAGGCATGAATTCTGCAGAAGCTGCAGCTTGCGTTTGTACTCCTGAGTTAGGAAATCCTAATAGACCGCTGAACCATATTCGATGTTGGACAATACTGTGCTGCTGCCAATCGACCACTTCACATGAGCAGGCAATATGGTCTTGAATTGGTACAGTGATCTCAGCTTATAGTAACATCCCATCATCTTGCGGTTAACATGTAGACGAAAATTAAGTTCTCCATCCAGAACAAAACCCAGGCTACGTGCAGAGTCAACCATCCTCACAATCCCATCACCGATCCTCACTCGAAGAGTTGAGCCATCGAGCGCTCTACGTACCAGCAGGGGACTACCCAAAATGATTAGTTCCGACTTTGCCGGTTTCAATGTCAGACCATTTACTAAGGACCACACACGCAGTGATTCAAGGTTACGATTTAACCGAGTTATTGCAGCATCCAAGTCCGAGGGAGGACAGGATATACGTATTCGGGAATCGTCCGCATACAAATCCAAAGAGCAGTCTGGATCCACTGCTTTCTCCAGATCAGATGTGTATACTATAAACAATAGCGGGGCAAGGATACTTCCTTGTGGAACACCCCGAGAAACCACTAATGACTGAGATACATTCCCAGAAAAATCAACCACCTGATACCTATCACGCAGGTAACTCGCGAACCAGTTGCATAGTGACTCATTGCATCCATAGTAACGAAGCTTAGCCAAAAGGCGCTGGTGCAAAACGAAATCCAAAGCTTTGGAATAATCGAGAAGAACCAATAAAGTTACCTCGGAACGATCGGTTGCTGATGCAACATCCGATGTAAGCTTCAACAAAGAGGTCACGGTACTGTGGTGGGGCCTAAAACCAGACTGCGACGGCGACAGAACTTTGTAAAGTGCCAAATGATCGTCCAACGCATTTTTGATAAACGACTCAACAATTTTTGCAAATGGTGACAATATACTAATCAGACTAATCGGACTAATCGGACGAAGACTAATCGGACGAAGATGGGCAGGCTCTAAAGCTAACGGAACTTTGGAAAGAGGTCTCACACGTGACATTTTCCAAATGGCTGGCACCTCGCCTGTTTAGAAAGAGAAATTAAGAATGTTGCAGAGCACCTCACTGCAGAACGGAAGAACGAGCCTCAGCATCCGAAGACTAATACCATCCAGCCCAACGGCATCGGAGCGCAGAGTCGCTACAATCTCATACAATGCCGCAGGCGTAGCCCTCGGAATAGAGAGTGATCCAACTCCGGGAAACAAAGAGTCATCGAAATCCAACTGTACCTGACGAGAAACATTCGGCACAGAGCTGAGAAAATAGGAATTTATATAGTTAGGATCCTCACATAAATGTCCAGAAATCTGACCATTAGGGCGAGCATGTACGCTCCAAGATGACAGGTATCGCCATAGTTTTTTGGGATTTGAGCGATTTACAGAAAACTGATATTTAATATAGCTTGTCTTTTCCCTTTTAACCGCGCCCGACAAGTAATTCGTGAGATCCCGATAGCACTCAAAATCTACTGCAGATCGCGAACGTCTGTATTTATTGTACGCCGACGCCTTCAATTTAGCCACCTGTCTGATCGTCCATCTGATCCACGGTCTGTCAAAAAGTGCCAGAATAAAAGTATTTAACCATTCCACCCGTGAATTGCAGTAGTGAAACTCATCAACAACATCCCACGGTAGCCGAGCTGCGTCAGCAGAAAAGGCATCATGGTTAAAGTTTTGGAAATCGCGGTAAGTGAAAACACTAGGTCCAGCTGACGGGGCACGCAAATCCAAATAACAATACACCATGAAGTGGTCGGTGGATGCAAGCAGATCGATCACGCCGCTCCGTGGGGAAACCCGATGCCTGCTAATACAAACAACATCAAGTAGCGTGCTACAAGTCGAGGTAACACGAGTGGGTTCCGCTATAACCAGACGAAGTCCGAACAAATCGAGAATTTCCTCAAATCGCCTCAGCTGAGGCGATGGGATAAGGAAATTAATATTCCAATCACCCAAAATAATCAGCTCTCCACATTCCGTACTCAGTAAAGAGAGAAAATCATCAAACTCTCTCAGACAGGAAAGAGTAGCAGTGGGAGGTCTGTAAACCACGCCAACCCCAATCGCTAGGCCGCTGATCTCTAGTCGAATGTAAAGGTGCACAAGGCCACTAGGAAAACGATGACCGTCGTGCAAGCGTGAAAAATGCAACGATTTACGAACGTAAAGAGCGACCCCTCCTCCTCGAGATGCTCTATCTGCTCTAACGATTACGTAGTTTTCCAAATCAACAAGGTGCGACGGAAAATCAGGAGTAAGCCATGTTTCGGATACAGCAATAATACTGAAGTTGCTTTTGGCAGCAAAATCAGAAAACATGTAGAAATCTGAGAGCAAAGAACGAATGTTGATGTGGGCCACCGAAAACCCACCCCTCCCAATCGGAGCAACCGGCTCACAATTATAACGATCATGATCAGCTGGCGAACCACCTTCGGCGAGCAGTTCCCGATATAGAGAAATTCCCACCAGAACCCCTAATGCGAGAGCGACGGCGGCCACTTTGGCCAGAACGATCCAAATTAGGAGCCACGGGAGGCTGCCCACTATTAGAGGCAGGCGCCACGACCCTCGGAACAGTAGTACTCCTTGTAGCAGAACCTCGGTAGTTTATACCGCCCCGAACATTAACGTGAGCTGAAAGACAGGTCGAAGGCTGATCACCCGGAGCCCCGTTCAAAACTGAAGCGTAAGAAATGACTGAATCGTCCACCGACCCAGGCTCCACCCCGACAGCCACAAACACCGGGGCATCAGCGCTAAGGCCACCAACAGTTTCCACCCCAGCTCCAACACCCCCACCTCTCCGCGCGGAAGAAAATACAAATCTGTTAATTTCACCCCTAAGCGACTCATTTTCAGTTTTAAGGCAGCTATTTTCCTTTTTCAAAGCAGTTATCTCATCCGTCACCACCCGTCTAGAATAAGACCCCACCAAGGACATCAATTTCTCTCGGAACGCATTAAGGTGCAAAATATGTGTAGTTCAAAATAATGGTCGTTTTAAATTATTAAAATCATTTATTTAATGAACTACGCTCCGTGAGCCTGCAACTTACAACTTTGAAGATTATTACAAGACTAATTATTACATAAAATTATATCAGCTTCAGAGTCAGTAGATTGTTCACCTGCATTTCTTATCGGTAATAAGACTTGTCTGTGATACATCCTGTTATACCACCCGATATCATAACTCATAATGCACGGCTTGACCTCTACATATAACTCCTCCGCGCCCAAGAAAAAAAATTATCGTTTGAATAAACTTAATTTTTTAAAGCAACTTCCTCTAAGGGATTATTAATAGGCGGCCGTCTAACATTGATAATTCTTGTTCTTAAACCTGGATAATATTTCTTAATTAAATATAACATAGTAATGATGATAATTATATAAAGTAAAATCGTATATAAACTAATATTATTATAATGAAATGGTTTAATCTTTGTAGATAAAATTTGCTGTTTTAATTGAAGATCTATAGTTTTTAATTCGTCTAGATTAATATCATCTAATTGAATTGGATTGATATTAATATTTAGATGTTGATTGTTAACGTTACTAGTCATTTCCACATTTGGTATCTTATAATGTTTAATTACTAAATTTGAATTTTGATATGTTTTAAGTATTATTTTATCAATCATTAATTCACAACTTTTTGAAATGGTTACTAGATAGGTTCCATTTAACCTTATCTTTTCTATATTATTCGAACAATTACTTAAAGCTACAACACTTCCTACGGTTATTACAATCCATTTATTATCTAACACTTTTTGAATTTTGGTTTTTGTTAATTGACTATCTCGAACTTCACAATTATTGTAGTTTTCACTAAGATTGATTAAGTCAACTTCACAGGGATTATTTTTTGTTATTAACTGAGTGATTTGGTCACTACACAAAAAGTCAGACCGATTGATTTCGTAGCACTTCTGGTTGTTTAATCCGTACTGATCATGACCAATCATTAGGTAAGTGGATTTTGGAATAATGAATTTGTACAAGGATTGTTGTAATACAGGTAAGGCATAAAGTTTATAATAATTATACGGAAATAATTCTACCAAAGGAATCTCTAAAACAAATATTACTTGTTCATTGCATATATACCCTTTAATTTTTATTATTGAATAATAATTAGCCATGTTGTTCTCTTCCAATTCATATGGCAATTTTACGTTTGTCAAATGTGCACTTAATTTTGATAATTCTAACTTTAATTCACTATGATTAATTACTGACGGATGTACCGAATTCAATTTAGCAAAGGTTACCGCATTTTCAATGTTGTCTGAAATTTCTACCAATACTTCTACGGCTGAAATTAATTGACTAAAAATATTACTTATCAATACAAAATTGTATACTTCATTAAAGTACGCAGTAGTATTACGTAGCAATTCAGTCATTTCATTTATTCGTTTTTCCAGCAATACTTGATTATTTTGTAACTTGATCATTGATTCATTAAACACACACAAAGCTTTATCGGTTATACTTAGTTGTTGTTCAACTATAGTTTTAATCTGATTTTGATTTTCTCTTATTTGTAAAATAGCCGAATCATATCGATCCGCGTCCGATTGATCCAAATTGCCCGTAATGACCTTAACAAAAGAACCCAAACCATTAACTAAACCGCGCTTGGGACGTTCATTTTTTTCGCTAATAACCATCGTCATTTGATTATATTTATTTTTTACTTGTTCCAACTTATATTCAAAAAGATATCTGAACGTATATGTCTCGCTTGCATAGTTCAATCCGTGAGCGGAACTATTAAACGACCCATTTAACTTATTATAATTACTTACTAATTTATCTAATTCTATTCTTAAGCTAGTTAAATCGTATATCTGTATTAAACTCCAAAAATCCACAACATTTTGAGCTGTGCCTAATCTTAAAGGTAGTAACCCTGGATTATTAGAAATATTCATTACTTCTATATCGTTGGTGAAACATCCTGGGATGTGGAAGGTTGAGGTGAAGACGAAGATGATTCTGGAACAATTGGTTGTCGTAAGTTTTTCAAATGTACTGTCCTACCTTTATTTCTTTCTGAACCCCCTACTTTTTGGATTATAGCTTTGTTACCTGGTAATAATTTACTTAATATAAACGGCCCGTTAAACTTCTCCCCAGTCTTGTTTCGTTTATATTTGTAACTAGTTTCATAAACCGTTTGCCCTACTTTGAAAGGATTATTTACTTCTATATTTCTTCGGTTTACGATTGCGCTTTTGTTATTGATTAAATTTTGATTGATTTTTGTATAGATTATAGCTAGTTTTTCTTTGTGTTTTTGTATGTAGTCGCTGTACATTTGCTTATCATAAAATATGTCGTAAGGATCTCTTAATTTAGTGTGTCCTAAAGTTAACTCGAACGGTGTTAGATTGGTACTGGAATGTATAGAATTATTGTAGGCCATAATAGCATATTTCATTAAGGTTATCAATGAATCGGTATGAATAGTTTTTAATAATCTAATGTGTTCCGTCAGTGTGGAATGAAATCTTTCAATTATTCCATCTGATTCCGGATGGTGAGCGGTTGTAAAATGAATTTTTATTTTATGGGCTTCTAATAATTCTTCAATTATATGATTATGAAATTCTAGGCCTTGATCGGCACTAATGTTTTCGGGAGTTCCATAATAAGCAAAGTAAGTGATTAAGGCGTTTAAAATATCTATCGAATTCTTAGATTTTATTTCGATTGCTTGCCCTAATTTTGTAAACGCATCAACTATGGTTAAAAATTTGGTATTTTCTAATGTAAAAACGTCTATATGTAATTTTTCAAACGGACGATGTGGAGTATCTGTTAACATCGTTGCTATTTTGGGAGGATTTCTCTCATATTTACTTCTCTTGCATATTTCACAATTGGCAATGAACTTTGCTACATGTTCTTGCATAAGGGGGAAATAATATTTTCTTTGCAACTGTTTAATTGTTTCCGAAATACCTCTATGATTTGTTTTTCCTTCGTGTTGATTCCTGATAGCGGTTCCTATCATGTCAAGTTCGCTTAAAATTTCTCTTCGTTCTGTACAGTAAATTAATTCGGGTCCTTTATTATTAAATAATTTTTGTATTACTTTATTGAATTGTTGAAACATATTTTCTGTGTCAAAATGAATATAATATTTTTTTGATTCTGTAGTAAATTCCTTTAAAAATTTTATTATACTTTCTTCGTCGTTATTGTTCATTTGGACATGGTAGCGTTTAATTTTCCCAATGGTTTCTATCTTTACCGGTTGCATCTGCGAATGTACTTCGTATATAAAATATTGATTTTGTTTTGCATCAATTATATCCTGGCATATTTTTATAGATGCTATCTCTTTGTTTTGACTAACGGAATGTACCGTGTCTGCGCTATCTAGTGGATCTACAATTTCTACTGATTCTTCTACCGACATATCATCTTGTATTAAATTTTCAATTTCATTTTCATCATAATTATTTATCATTGATTCATTTTCAATCGCGTTTATTGCTATCTGACTGTTTTCCTCACACTTATCACCGTGCAGCTGATAATATATTTGTATATTAAATTTATTTTTAAAGATATAATTAATCATCTGTTTTACTTTTTGGTAATCTAAATTATCTAATCCACAACCTAACTTAGGTATAGCTAAGTTTTTGACATTATTTACTAAACAAAATTCTTTTAATTTTACTAGACATTGAAATAAATCTTCATATTTTGGTTTTCCATAATATTTTTCTTTTGTGATTAAATAAAAAACGTACCTATCATTATCATGTAAATAAACAAATGATTGTATCTTTGGGTTTTGGGACTTTAAATAGGACACCTGTCCATATCGATCTTTAAATTCTACTGCGATTCCAGCCCCCATGTGTAAGTCTTGACTAACACAATGACATAACGAAAAGTTTGCTGGTGATTCAAAAAGATTTCCAATTTTTTCTGTAATAGTGGGCGAAAACGGTATTTGTTTATTGCGAAATTTTAATTCAAAGTTCTTAAAATCTATGATATGTTCGTCGTCTATTTCGATTCGACTCAACGCATCCGCGTTGCCATTTTGAATGCCTTTTTTATAGACAACCTGGTAATCGTATTCTTCTAATTTAATTTTCCACCTTTGCAATTTCGAATTAGGCTTGCGAAGTTTCGATAACCAGACGAGTGGGCGGTGGTCAGAATATATTATAAATTTATGCCCGTACAAATACGGCCTAAAATATTTAACCGCCCAAACTACCGCTAAGAGTTCTTTCTCAATGGTACTGTACTTTCTTTCTGATTCGTTAAGTGTTCTTGATGCGTAGCAAATTGGCTTATCCGAACCAACCGGTCCTTGTGATAGTATAGCTCCTACCGCGACATTAGAGGCATCTGTAGTTACATTAAAAGTTCTATTGAAATCTGGGTATTGCAGTATCGGATAATTTACTAATATAGTTTTGCATCTATTGAACGCTTCCATGAATTCTTTAGTATGCTCAATTTTTCGCCCCTTTTTTAAACATATTGTTAACGGTTTTGTTATGTTTGCGTAATCTTTAATACATTTTCTATAGTAGCCGGTTAACCCTAAAAATCCTTTTAATTCTTTTGTTGTTATAGGAGGTGGAAATTTTATCACTGCATCGATTTTTGCTGGATTGGGTTTTACACCTTCTGGGGTAATAATGTGACCTAAAAACTGCGCTTCTTTTCTCAAAAATTCGGATTTATCCATTTGAATTTTAAAGTTAGCTTTTCTTAAGCGATCAAATACTAATTTCAATTTTTCCATATGTTCTTGTAGCGAAGTAGAAAATATTATTATATCATCGAGATAGACCATGCACGCCTCATTCTGGATTCCACGTAGAATGTTATCAATAACGCGTTGGAAAGTTGCGGGGGCGTTTTTAAGACCGAATGGCATCCTTTTATATTCGTAATGCCCTCGCGGTGTTGAGAAAGCCGTTTTTTTCTATCTGTGGGATCCACCTCAATTTGGTGATAACCCGACGCCAAATCAATAGTTGTAAAGTACGAGCATTTACCTAATTTATCTAATATTTCCGACATATGTGGAATGGGATACCTATCGTCGATGAATTTTTCATTGAGGGATCGATAATCAATAACCATACGAAACTTCTGTACTCCCGATGCATCTAACTTTTTTGGGATAACAATTACAGGGCTGCTCCAAGGGCTGTGTGAAGGTTGTATAATATCATTAGCTAACAATTCGTTAACTTGGTTTTCCACCTCGCGTTGTTGTGAATGCGGCATCCGATAAGCTTTTTTAAATACCGGTACGTCATCAGTGGTTTTTATTTCATGCTTCACTATATTTGTAAATGATAAAGGTAATTTGGTACTATGAAAAATGTCTCGGTATTCATAACAAATTTTTTGTATCGCCCTTTTTTCTTCCTCGTTCAAATGATCTAACCTAAGATTCTTCAAATTTTCTTTTAAAATTGTATCCGTTTTATTATTATAACTAAATTGATTTAATTCTACCCTATCTACATCCTCCGTTTCCATAACATTTAAAGGCTCTAAATTGATTGATTTAGCTTCTTCGTTGCTGTTTGTAATGCTAATAATGGCTTCCCTATCTTTAATTGTTACTAAACATTGAGGAATTTCTACACCCTCTATTATTTTTTTATATTCAATTATACCTACGTTTAAATTAGTGTTAACCGGAATTTTGATAATTTGTTGCTGACGCGGTTGTAAATAAAATTGTTTCGGTTTAAGCGGTTCAAAATGAATTGGTATTGGACCATTTTTTGTATACAAAACATTTTTCTTTAGGTCTATATTAGCATCTAAATGTTTGAGTATATCCATACCCAGTAATCCGTCATAATTTGGATTAAAATCGAACATACGAAAGTCAAAATATTCCTTAGTTTTAAAAATTTCGGGTAAGGGAATTCTCGCAACGAATTTGTGATACGTAGTTTTATGCGCCGTCCTAATTTTAAAAGGAGCTTCTCTAACATAATTTCTATAATATCTGTGTACCACTTTAGGATTAATTAAGGTTTTTGATGATCCCGTATCGATCATGAATTTTAAATCATATTGAGGAATTTTTACATAAGGTAATGCTGAAATGTTCATATTTGAAATATTTATCACATCATATTGTTGTTGGGGCCTATTACGTGAAAATTTTCGTCATTATTTTCATAATTGACTATTGAATTTGGTTCTAAATTTTCTACAATTTCCTGTTGAAATACTTCGTCTGACATAAAATTATTTTGCGAAACATTTCTGGTATTTCCAGAAGAAGTGTCCATAGGTTCTGGACGATATTGGCCCGCTCTATTATTATAGGTTGTCTGCCGATTTTGATAATTAGTATGCCCTGATTGAAATGGTTTATAAGCATTATTATTTCTAAAATTGTTAGATCTATGAGTATTAAAATTTTGATATCTAAAATTTCCCGAATTCCGATTAATGTTAAAATTATTGTTATTAAAACGAGGTCGATTTCCATTAAAACTATGCTGTACATGTTGTTCAAATGTTGGTGGTTTAAAATAACGTTGATCATTACTACGACCGTTAAACTGTTGGTTTGCAGAAAATGATGGTTTATTTGAGTTCAAGTTATAATTAGAATGTTGTGATAAACTATTCTTTGCGTACGAAAAATTATCTTCTTCAATATTTAGGCTGATGGCCTTTTCTAAATTTTCGGGTTTTTGTAATCGGATAGCTAAGCTATTATTTAAACCTCTCAAATACGCATCTAAAGCTTGGCTCTCGTATATTTGTATTTTCGCCCGTCTCACGTTTTCGTCGGTTTCGGTTAATTGTAATTTCGTTAGTAATAAGCTTAATAAGTCTTGACACCTATTGCCAAATATTATCGCGTTCTCGTTTTTATGTTGCTTAACATGCAATAAATCACCCAACAAACATTTCTCATCGCGCGGATCTGAAAAAAATCTTAACAATAATGCTTTAATCCCATTCCACGTATTTAATTCACACCTAGAAGATATGATTTCTAAAGCGCGTCCTCTTAATTTGCCAATTATAGCCCTAAGCAAAAATTCGTTTTGCGGATTATTAATATTTACCCTATCAGTGTATGTGATTAATAAATATTCACTAGCTTGAATGAAAACTGCTAATGTACCTTTATCTCCATTGAATTCCGGTATGGAATCGATGTGCATTTTTTCTACTCGTAAAACTGCCATTGTATTATTTTCAATTATATCAATATCACTATTTCGACGGAGTGGACTTCTATCTCTTGTGACTTTCGTACAGGACATTAATTTTTGTATATATGCAAATTTTATCAAGTACTATTTGTTATCTTACTTTAATAATAATAAAAATTTGATTTTTGACACCCGTTCAACGCATATAATTTTCATAAAATTTATCAGGATAATTTAAAAAGGAACTTACAGGATTAGTTGATTCATCATTATTCGAATTTGTAGCTCTCGTTCTGTAGTCTCCCCAATTACTGCAGCTTCGGCGAAGTTGTCCTGAACTGCTAAAGTTGTTGACTTCCAAATTGGCGATGTGGTCCTTTTTGGTTATCTTCAACTTGTAAATTTTGTAGATTTTGTTGTAGATTTGCCCAACCTAGGCAATTTTTTTCCTTGTGGTGGGCTGCTCGTTGTTATCAACCTCGACGATGCTGTTCACTAGTTGATTTCAACTTGCACTTAATTTTTACTAGAAAAGTCCGTAAATCGTTGAAACGAACGCTATAAATTTGCGATTTTGTCAAATTTTATAACCCGGACTTATCCTACCCGACTGCGCCAAATATGTGTAGTTCAAAATAATGGTCGTTTTAAATTATTAAAATCATTTATTTAATGAACTACGCTCCGTGAGCCTGCAACTTACAACTTTGAAGATTATTACAAGACTAATTATTACATAAAATTATATCAGCTTCAGAGTCAGTAGATTGTTCACCTGCATTTCTTATCGGTAATAAGACTTGTCTGTGATACATCCTGTTATACCACCCGATATCATAACTCATAATGCACGGCTTGACCTCTACATATAACTTGCACCTTCAACACACGGGAGACAATATCCTCGAAAACCATCGAATCAAGTGGTGAGAAACCCGGTGAAACCGGCGCCGATGTCGACGAAGTATCGTCTGGAATAATAAGAAAAAACTCCTGCTCACCATGTCCGCCACAGAGCACGACACTCTAGTCCTTCACAATCGGTGACACACCCTTTACGAGCTTTGCACAACTTCTATGGAAGACAACATTGTAACTGTTGCATTTAGCTGTGGTCAAGACGTCGACACACTTTTTTTTGCATTTCTTACATAAACCCTTCATCCTAAACAAAAGGAAAAGGAAAACACACAAGGATACACGCTTCACACCTGCAGGACCCGTTGCGGTGATTAACTAATTAATAACAAACAAGACTGGGCCACAGATGGTAAAACATAAACAGGTGTAACAATAGGAATGGAAAATCAAACAAAACAAGAGCGTTATCCAAAATTAAATGCGGCAGTTATGTTACACACACACAATTTTGAGGTTAGAAACCCTAATCCCTAACCAAATCTATTGGAAACACCATATGAAATAAAGATGACTCACCACAGCCAAACCACAAAGCCGATTAACAATTCTGCTTGGAAGAAATTCGCCAAAAAACACGTAAACCAGGAGCACCCGGTAATCCGGGTTTTAACCTCAAAATTTAACGATTATTTTCATTTTCATTTTCAAATCATTAACACTGACTATTTCACTCAGCTGTCATTAGACCAATGGAATGAAAAAACAACGAAACATTCAACCAATAGCAATCGAATTGCAGCGACAATTTTTTCAAATTTATTTTAAAGCAAATATAAGCGACAATTTTTTTTATTAACTTCAACATTTAAATAATACATATTATGATCTACTTATTAGTGTAAAAAAATTGTGCTTTCAGCAATAACTCAAATTATAAGTTTGTACATTCTATAAATCTATAAATAATACTATATTATTTACTATAATACTAATACTATATTAGAATAATATAAATTCAAATAATACTAAAGAAAAATTACAATTTGGATTATTCTTGAAAGCATAATTCCAATTTCGTCATATTCCTTGAAATGCAATGGGCGCTGAACTCACTTTCCGTTTTCTGGTTGAATTTGTAATGCTTTTTTTGCATCTCGTGCATCTGAAGCGTCTTAAATACAATATCACTGAACGGATTGACATTTATATTATATCCAGAAAAATATTTTTCTTGTATTAATTTTACAACGTGTGCTTTACAAATCGTTCTTTGTAATCATTTCCATCGGTTTTGCGCATATTATTATAACACCAGTCAACCAATATAAGCACCAGATTTTCCATTGTTGCAGTTTATAATTTTTCTCCAAGCAAAACTTATTAAATTGTTTCCAACTGATGATTTTGATTTTTTTGTATTTGTTAGCACGAGATTCTGAATTTCGTTCTTAATATTTTGCAAATTATTTGCACCAAAACGTTTACTGTACGACAATATAAAACAATCTTAATTATAATTAAGATTGTTTTATATTGTCATGACAAACATAATCAACGATACATTGATTTTTACTTTTAATTAATTATTTATATTAACCTTCTATTTTATTCGTGAAATAGTCTAAATAAATATCCTCTCGTGCATTTCAAATTAGTAGACAATTTGAATGCACTTGGGATATTGTATATGACAATCATTTTAGGGGTCTAAATTTAAAAAATAGAAATCTTAACTGTAAACAAAAAAAATATTTAGATATAAATTGGAAAAATAAAGTGCTTCATGGTAAGCATCCGACAATCTTAGATTCCAATGGAATTGATAAGGATTTGTCAGTAGAATGGCTTAAGAGAGGATTATTACATATAGAAACCGAAGGATTTATGTGTGCTATTCAAGAGTTATTGCAACCAATAATTATAAAAAGCACATCATGAACCTGGAGGTTGAAGATCATTGTCGAAAATGTAAGGTCCTCAACAAAACAATAGAACACGTGATAGCTGGTTGCTCATACTTGGCTCCTACTGACTACCTCCGAAGACATAACCAAGTATGCAAAATATTGCACCAACAACTTGCAAAAAAAGTTGGTTTGTTAGACAATTTTAAACCCTATTATGACTATATTCCTGAACCTGTTCTTGAAGATGAATCTTCCCTTTTATACTGGGACAGGTTAATACTAACAGACAGGGAAGTTAGTCATAATAGACCTGACATTGTTTTAATCAATCAACGAGACCGAAATGCAATCATCATTGACGTTGCTGTGCCTTTGTCAAAAAATGTGTTAAATACAGAAAAAGAAAAAATTCGCAGATACGAGGCATTAGCGATAGAAATGATGAGTGTATGGGGTCTAACAAAAATTTTTATAATACCAATAGTAATAACGGCTACCGGTATAGTATCTTCAAAATTTAAAACCCATCTCTCCCATTTAGATCTCTCTTCAAAAGTATTTCCGGAAATGCAAAAGGCAGTAATTTTAGAAACATGCCACATTTTTAGAAAATTTTTAAATACTGTAACGTAACAACTAAACAAATTTTAAAATATTTAATTTTTTTCTCTAAATTATATAAATGTATCTAATAATAGTTAAAAAATATGCAACACATAATGTAAAATATAGAATGGTTGAAACTAAATTCTCTAAAAACTAAATAAAATTAAGAATGCGACGTCTGGTGGTAGAATTGAGAACACTTCGATGCGAGTACTAAACGTGGTTCATTGTACTTAAATAAAGATTTTAGAGCAATTTGTTTCGTCATTTCACCTTCTTCTTTAATAATTCGTACATACAAAAAGATTTACAAGGTTAATTCGATTACTGTAAACACAACTATAACCTCAATTTACTCGCATATGACGGTCATTTTGACAATTTAGCAGCGCCACCATCGTTAATTTTATTCGCGAATAATAAGAAACTTAAAGAAATTTCTATTAAAAATCTAGTTTTATTAACGTCACATCGGTGCCAGAAAGAAAATTATTTGCTCTCTCGCTGGGTGGAAAAGAACCACTTTGCTCCTTGAAATCAGGGCGCAAAGATAAATTTGGCTCTCCATCAAATTTTGTAGGATAAAGGAATGGCAGAACGCTTAAACTGTTAATTTAATCATATTAACATTTCCAAGCAGTTCTTATACTGATAGGTGAAGATCAGTGTCTCTTAGGTTATTCTAGTACTGGAATACCCCATGTCAGGCCAAAAACCGACTGTACTGTATAGTTACTTATATTATTTATATCTATAAATACAATTCTACTAAAAGCTGTTTTCCATGAAAAGCATGAGCAAATTTCAGAATAACCTTCAAAATTCGTATTATTAGCTTATTGATGATAAAGTTAATCTTTTGTATTATTATCCGTTTTTAAATATAAACACCGATTCATGAAAGCAGTTTGAAAGTATATCAATTTATATTAAACATATTGGTATCAAATTTATACCGGATGTTCAAAAAATATCACCGTATTTGTTTTATATGCAACTACTTCCTTATTTAATTTTTTTATAAACAATTAACATGTTGAAAATTGGGAACTCAAAATATTATTAGATGGCTATAACTGCAAGGTGCACAGTTCTAGAAATAAAAAGTGTAAAATAACAAAGCAAGAAAAAAAAACAGATCTTTAAGATAAGGGAACTAAATTGGATCTCTCGAATGCGTGCAACCTAGCAAAACTACGGCGAACATTTGAACGACATTTCAAACAGCATTTCATTACTTAATGCCATAAAATACCCTTTCAAACTAAAAAAAATTAAGTGCATCGTCAGTTCTTCGTTCATCGTCATTCTTCTTCGCTATTGAATTTTATTATTAGCTTTATTTTTATACTTTCCAAAATAAGCAAATCCTCATCTCTGAACCAACCTTGAGACCTTTTTAATTTCTTCTGTAATATTATCCATTTTGCCATTTGTCCGAATATAGTTCTTTTCTTTCGCTTTATCGCTAATTTTCACCTCTATCTATTAAATTTTATATTAAAGAAATAGGGGGTTAAGCGGGTATTCTGGTTTATCTGATTCATAAATAGGTGATTTATACGATATTTTTTCTTAAAAGGAAATCAGCATAAACTCTATTTACTATGGTTATTTGAACTGATTTTTAACGGTGCAATGCAACGCAACGTTTTCTTAAGTTTGCTTGAAAACTATAAAATTTTTTAAGTTTACTTTACCTAACATTATTTATTCTTGTTTTATTGTTTATTCACCTTCTTCTTCTTCATAGGCATTCTTTCCATTCGGAATATATCCACCTTCTTTCAAAGGTCTTCTCGATCCATTTCTAGGTGGATCAATCCTTTTTATATTTTCTTAATTTATAGATTCGCATGTACTTTTGCCGCAGCAACCACGTTCTTCCATACCTTTCTATCTTTACACGAAACTCTCCAGCCGTTCACCTCCATTAACCCCAGATCCTTTTTCACCTCATCTAACCACCTCAATCGCGGCCTTCCTCTATTTCTATCATTGTCTGGCTTCCATTCGGTCACGCTTTTTATAGATGTGTTTCTTTGCCTTCTCATTATATGCCCCAACTACCCTATTCTTTTCAACTTATGTATTCTAGAGAAAATAAACAGAGTAGAAATGGAGTAGGGTTTTTTATTTTAAAAAGATTAATTAATAATGTACTGAAATTCGAACCAATAAGCGGAAGAGTAGCTTAGTAAGGATTAAAAAAAAGCCTACAAATCAGAGGGTGGTTTTACCATAGGAACTGCAGAGCTGCAGAACCGCCAAAAATAAGAATGAAGTGTACCAAATTAATTATTACTTATTAGTATAATCACCACATTTCTTCTCCTCTTCCGCTCCATCTCACCTCCTGTATCGCCGCTATCTCTACTTTATATCTCTTCAACTCCTTATCTACTTCTTGCACCTTCCCAGGTTTCAACATCGTTCTCACATTCCAGGTTCCCACTCTTACTATCTTCTCCCTCCGTTTTTGATATCTTTTTTCTTTTTCTACTTCCCTATTCGTTTTACCATTTTCTCGCCAGTCCGTCTTTGTTACACACCCCACGATCTCTACTAGTTTTTTGGATTCGGTCCAATGTCCCCATCTTTTCCTCAACCAGTATCTTTTTTTGTTTGTCCCAAACTATCATCTTTCCTGGCATAATTAGTTTCATATTTCCCAACTTTGCTCTTACTTCTTTTTCTCTTTCAGTTTTTGCTCTTAATCGAAGTTCCTTCATTACCATCCTTTCTGTTATAGTCAAGTCACCATCGACATATACCTCACTTCCAATAAACTTATGTTAATTTCTTAGAACTTCCATTTTGTCTTCCCATTCGTTCAATTCCACTATACATCTTCTCTTATCTTATATATTTATTAACAAATTTTTATTACTTGTTAACTGCCTGCCTTAAGAGTAAACACTCATTCACTCACTCGTAACCTTTTACCAACCGAAAAAATAAACAACACTCTGATTGATCAACTTTTTTAGAAAGCTAGAAATATATTGAACATTTGTTTTATTTTTACAAATGAAACCAAGGTGATCTCCCACTGGAAGGTCAGCACGATATAACAAAAAAATGTTTAGATTACATTGAAACAAATCTATCTGTCTTTCTATCTCTCTGTGACCAGTTGCACATTAGTCGGTTTTGTCTTCGACTTCTGATTTATCAAAATTTTTCTTGTGACCAAAAGTAACGCAGGATTCCCACAACCTTTCTACTTTTTGATAAAACTCAAAATATGTTAACATTTAAATTAAAGCAGGTTGTTAATGAATAATTTAATTCAAGACATTCAATTATTGGTTGTATTCCTTATAAAATTTACGGCATTTTGAAATGCCCTTTAGAATTGAAGAATATCTAAAAAAATCTTACAAAAATATGAAGCAGATTGCTTTATTTATGAGTTATATTTTTATAACTCATGCGTCTATTTCTGGTTCTGCCCAAAAGAAACTTGATTACTTCGAATTACATCGCGGTAGTAATTTTTTATCTTGTATTAATAATTGTATATTATATTCTGTTGATAATATTTGTTTGTTTTTATATAAATAAATATATATAGTTAATGCTTTGCAATCTTATATGTCTTACCATTAGTAATTCTAGTTGAGGAATACTTAGTAGGTACTAAAATGAGTGAAGATTATACATTGCTTATAAATGATATTCGTATTGAATATGAAGAAGAGCAGAACAAAAGTCTCGAAGAACCATCAGATAAATATAAAATGGTGTATGGCATCCTCTATTTACTTGGAATTGCTTACGATTTACCTATTGCTTTTATTACTACTGCGAATAATGTGAGTACTAGAATATTATGTCTATTATTTTTTTAATTCAATAATATTTTAACGTTTTGCACTATTATTTAAACAAATTTTGCCAAAACAAAAATCATTCTTAAACAAAAAAAAATGTATCTAATTGCAACATCCATATTGCAAACGCCAACAATTGTTTTGGTTGAAGTGCTTTTTTTATTTTTTAATATCTTGTAAATTAAGCGTACAGATTAGATAGAGTAGATTACCTAACTGAAACAATTATCTAGAAAACACCCAAATTGATTTTCTTTATTAAAAAAAAAAATTTTTTTAATTCAAAAAATGACAGATCTAATCAGATCAGATTTAATATTTGAAATTCTAGAGTAGCATGAAACTCGACATATCATTTACACCGCGGTCACGGCAAGGGTACTCAACTCGCTAAGCACCCTGGTGTGTATTCTGTTGACGGCACGTGTGCTCCAAACTAGTCTTAATAATTGCATTTCAAAAGGGACACTATGATCGCACAGTGTCACAAGTCGTTGCGACAGAGCGGTAGTCACTCGATCTGCGTTAGCCTGTTATAACGTTCAGCTTTAAGGACATTATTACGAAGTGAATAAACTACTAGACTAGACGTAGGTATATATAAGCGGGAGTGAGCTTTTAAGGGTGGGTGACACCGTAGTCGACTGTCGACCGTTTCAATGTTAATATCATTCAATTATTATCCACCCTGAGCAAGTTTGATCTACTAGGGGGGATATTTTTAATAGTACAGCGTTTGTCAAAGCGACACGTAGCGGCTGGAGCGGAGACGACCAAAGCGGAGAGTGCAGAAGATTGAATTTGACAATCGCAACCACCTCAATCTCTCGATGAGATCAATCACAAGCCATCACTTATAGTGTACGATAGATAATTCTACTTTAATCCGTCAACAGAAACTGGCACACTCAGACCCGGGAAGCTTGGGTGTCGATTACCGGTGTAAAAGCTATGTTGAGTTTTACGCGTCCCCTAAATTGCAAATTTTAAAATGCCGTTTTTTCGAAAACTAATGCCTAAACCTACAAAATTTTTATTGCAATCTACATATAAAAGTGTTCTCTTTCCTATACTCTATAGGCAAAGATTTAAATCGTGGTGAGATTTGATTGACAGTTCCCCGATCTGTTTATACTCACAGCTCTAAAAAAGCAGCGTCCAAGCGTTTAAAAAGACCCTTATTTAGCATTTGTGGTTATACAACTTCACTTTTGTAAAAAAGGCGTTAAAACATCGGCACTAGTTTACTAGAAAGATTTAAAAAAAATTGGTTAAACCCTTTAACGACACTGTCATTTAAATAAACAACTCTAAGGTGGCTAGCAAAAAATGTCCTTGAATTTATTGCAACAGAACATTGACTTTATGAAAGTTCTAATTTAAATTCTTTGAACAATAAATTGTGATCAGTTCTTAAAATATGGCGTGTAGTAAGCCTCACAAAACTTTCAATCTTTTGGAACGGGATTTAATGAAAGCACCAACATCGATACCCTTAAAAGTCTTTAAACCGTTTAAAGACTTATGTAAAGGCTAAAGGTAGGCATTTTGAATGAATGAATGAATATTGTAATGATATTTTGCTAAAAAATTATCAAACACTTTTGTCTACCACGGCGTAGCTCTGGTGTGCGGTGTTTAAAATTTTGTTAGTTGCCTCCTCAACAAATGGAAACCAAGATTCGGATTAAATTATTCGATCCAATAAATTTTACAATTTAAAAATTTTTTATACTAATGCACTAATGCACACTAATACTTTCCACTTACACTAATGCACAAGTTGCTATCTTTAAACGTAATTTTATTTCCAACCAAACCAATATTTAATCAAAAACTTTAACAAACCGTCCTCGCAATCAAAATTTTCCAAAAATGACAATTGGCGATACCGTGCTGCAAATGTCGGCCCTGCTATCAATTTTGTCGTTTCTTCGACAAATTATCTCTAAATTATAATAAATCTCATACCAAATTCTCATTTAATAACTTCCAATAAAATAAATCAAACGATCGTCCAAAATAAATAAATTTTAATCAGTCCAAAAAATACCTATTCACAATAAAAAAACTATCTATGCCGACACGTCTGACCAAAAGTATTTCCAAACAATATTCGAATTACAATGTTCAAAAATTAAATGTCAATTGCAAAACTTATTTTGCACAGAATTATATTCAAAACTCACGGAGCCAAAATTCAACGAGTTCGCTCCGGCGAACATCTTTAGCAGAAAAGTCCTTTTCAATTGTAAATATTTATACCTTGTCGAGAATCTAACCTTCGACTTTGTTATAGCAGTCCTATGCTATACCATGTTATCTATCGTAACACGACAATATATTAAAAATGTATTCTTTGTATGCTATTATTATTACCAACGGGTTGTGTTTTTGTTTCGCTCACTGCACCGAAGTTTAAGCTTATTGTGTCTGTCGTTCCGTGTTTTGTTCTATCAGCCGCGTTTTCTCAACAAAGTCGAGTCGGTGACCGAAGAGTGATTGTGCTATCTCCTCTATTTTCGGGTATGAAAATCCAAGGTGACGCATTTTTTTCCCGACAGTACCGAACATTCACATAAGATGTGGTGAAGAGTTTCATACGCTTCACCACACACCCTACATGTAGGGATCATCTTATCCTCATAATATTGAAGTGTCTATTCAAACAACAATATCCTGTAAAACGTCTATCCTTCTTAGCTGTTTCCTACTCAGCTGGATTATCTTTTTACTTTTGGGCTCGCTCAATACCGTAATGGGTAATCTGGGAAAGCTAATTGCTATTTACCATGTTAATTTAGCTTCCAATTATTATTGTTATGATTTACTGAATAATATTCTATTTCATTGATTTTATTTTTTCGACGGTTATTAAAATATTTTTATTTTAGTATTGGATGTATAAATTTAGAGATATTAAACACAATCAAACCAGTGTAGCATCAATTCATGGATTAAATATATTACAAACAAATTTTACAGTTTATATAAATTTTATGGCAAATATATCTTTTCCTATATTTTGTTTAGTTAATTTATTTATCAATCAAAGGTACGTAAACCATAAATTATCGTATAGTTTTAAATAGGCTAAGGCGTTTCTTATAGACTTTCGTAAAAATTATCATAAATTTTAAAACAAATCTTGCGTATATTGCTCATTCTTCGTCAAGCGGGACAGATTATTTAAAAAATTAACTGCGATGTCTCAAATTTTGCTGTAATTTTTTTGCTTACCCTATATAACTAAACTAACCATATAAAAATTGTTCTTAACATTATTCGTTTGGAAGTTGCGAGGGGTTGAAGTCTGATAAAATAAATTGAAAATCGAAAATATGCGATATTTAAATAAATCGTATCTCCGGTTCTATTTATTCGACAGGCTTCAATAAAAATCATTTTGAAGCTATTTAATTCAGTTATTCGTTGAATATTTATTAAATTTAATAATAATACAATTTTTTATTTATAATAAACAATTTCATTAATGCGGAGTGATTTGCGTAATAAAAAGATATGGGTCCTATGATAGTAGAAGTCTAAGTAAAATTTTTGATATTTGTTAAAACCAAAAAGAATCAAATAATATTATACTTGAAGCCAACATCTAGTATAAAATAAGAAACGTTCAGTCTAAGTTTCTAAATTTCAGAGTTTCTTACAAAGTTCGAATCACTACCTCGCTTACTGTAATGCTGATCTTATTTTGTATTACTACCAGCTTTATAAATATAAATACCGATTCATGTAAGTAGAATTAATAAATTAAGAATTTTTTCGTCAAAAACAATTTTCGGTAAGTCAACATTTTTTATTTAAATAGCAAGAAAAGTTAGGGATGGCAAATAAAATTTAGCTATTGTCCGTTCGGGAAAATGATTTTTTTGGAAAACGAGGAAACATATTTTTGATTTCAGAAAATAATGTTTTCTGTAGTAGGAATATGTCTTTATCATTTTAAATAATTATTTTTAGAAAAATTTCAGTAGATTTTAAGACATTTTCCATATGATTCATTTGATTACATCCATGGGTTACTGTCACTATTTTCATCCCAAAATTTGATCTTTTTCCTATTGACCAATAGAAAGAAAACAATTTTCTGAGTACATTAACACATAATTTTTTACTTTATCATACGAAGTCTGAGAAAAAATGTCTGTATGTATGTGTATGGATGTATGTATGTATGTGGTTAAATTTTGTGTGCGCTCTACCTCAAAAAGTAATAGAAATTTTTTAACAAAATTTTGTATTTAGTACATAATTATTGAGACTTAGAGCTGATTAGATTTTGGTTAAAATCGGTATACGAAAACGCAAAAAAATAAATAATATAAAAAAATAATAAAAAAAAAATTTTGCAAATAATTTTTTTTTTTATTTTTAAAATTTTAACTTTTTAATATATTCTCCTCCAAAATAATATTTTTTTTAAATTCTTTTAAATTTATTATTATTTAAAAGTATGATAAAGTTATGGGCATGGCCACATCCGATTTTTTTGAATTATGCGTCCGGAGGATCTGTTTTATTTTTTTGTCTAACTCAACCACGGCCTATCATGCACCCGTGTTAAAACGTGTATCTAAAATACATGTAAATTTTTATTTGAATTTATAATCTAACAAAATTTTTGTTCTAGTATGCTTAGAAAAGTGTCTTCTTTCCAATAGTCAATAGAAAAAAGTTCAAATTTTGGAATGCAAATAGTGACAGATTCCAATAATTAAAATATTTATTATTTTAGGGCAGCACTCGTTCTTTTTGATGTCCTTAATTTTGGCAAGCATTGTAAATGGTAAATATATATAAAAGAGTCAGACTAACAGTAAATCTATATTATTTTAATTTCCAGCTTGTACCTCAATACTTTTTAGTTGTCTTTATGCAATAGTTAGCAAATTTCCTCCATCTCATATAATATCATTTACTTATGGACAAACCATGGGAAAAATTATTGCAGCGTTATTTCAAGCAGTTTCCTTAACTATTGGAGACCCTATCGAGAGCGCTCTCGTCTATTTTTCAGTCGGTTGTTTTATAATATTTTTAGCTCTCGTCAGCTCTATCCAGCTATCACGAAATACTTTTTATAATTTCTATTTGTATAAAACCAACAGTACCGCAGTGCCAGAAGTTCAAATAATTAATCGGAAAAAAATTTTTAGAAAAATTTACCCGGTAGTCGGACCTTACTTCTTAAATTTATTTATTACGTATTTTGTTTTTCCCGGAGTAACGGTCTTAATAAAATCATATGATAACAATGAATGGGGCGGTAAGTATTTTAAATTTTATTAGTGTATTAATTTAGTGTTCACTGAATTTTTCAGAAATTTATTTTTCACCAGTTATATCTTTCTTCGTATTTTTCACTGGCGATTATATTGGCAGATACATGGAAAAAATAGTTCAATGGGTGATTTGATAATTAAATATTTTGAAAAAATATAATGTAAAAAAATTTTCAGCCTAAAGCAAGTGTCACGTTGAACGTATTAAGTTTCTTGAGATTAATACTAATTCCGTTAATATTATTTTGTAATGTACAACCAAGAAGAAACTTATCGGTCATTTTCAACCAAGATTTTTATTATATCATGTTTATTACTTTATTAGGAACTACCCATGGTTTTTTAATTAATGCCATCTATATTGCCGAATCTAAGTAAGTAGGTCCTGAAATGGTGAGTGTAAATCATATACGGTAATTTGATCCCGATGGTTTGATTCCCTGGTAATTTTACCCTCGGTATTTTCATCACCGGTAGTTTAAACTGTGCGTAAAAGGTAGACTAACACGAAGACATGAATCTGTCAGTAGATTTGTAATATTTGGTTCTTCATTTGAATTACCGCTTTTTCAAATCAAAGTTCCAAACCAAAGCAAAGCTGTGATCGTCAAACAAACCGCACACGTTGTGATCCCCTTGTAGTAACACTTACAGATCTTTTTAAATCTGCGGATAGCTCTTTAAATGCTAACGTCTTTTACCTTTGTTTACCTCGTTCTATGCCTCTCACCTAAGCTTATATGTGTCAGTGGCGTAACCACTGAAGATACCTGAAGGAATAATTGGTACACACAAATTAAATAAAACACGGGATTCGGTTTAACGATGAATATTTATTTGACCGAAAAGAAAAAGGTAGTTCAACAACTAATTTACCAGCAAAGTTAATTTCCTTGATATCATTTAATTCAGAATACGTTTAATTTGAAATATGGTTTAATAACTGTTCGATAAGTAATTCACTCTAATTATAACATCAGATATTGTTTATTCATATTGCTATGCCCCTAGCATTTAACTATTTAAATTCTATTTAATTTTTCAAAATTAAATATTTAAATCAAATTATTCAACTTCAGCTTCCGTTTAAATTTTTATCTAAAATCGTTCAAACTTTCTTCAAAATTAATGTAATCTAACTAATAATTTTCAATAAAACACTTTTTCAAAAAAATTACTTATATTCAAAAAATTTCACAAATTTATCAAAATTATTCAGACAAAATTTTACACGTCTATCCCCTAGACCGTTTTTGATAGAAGCCCCGATAAAATTTTTCTTTTACCAACTTTAATTTTTAAAGTTTTACCTCCCAAAATTCAAATTCAAATCTTTTATAAAATAAATCAAAATTAATAACCAATTAGCAGGGTAGGTAAAACTTTGATTCGGAACATGACAATATGTAATGACCAATCATAATCTTTGTAATATTTTGTAAAAAAATACCTATATGTATGGTATTTCGATGACCAATTAAAACATTTTATATTATTATTATCAAATATCGGGAATTTGGACCAATGGTTGATAAAACAACTTTAAACTTTCTGTCAACGTTTTGAGTTATATTTCACTCTTCATCAGGACTACAACAGAATCACATTCAACAAATCAAAAATCTCGCAAGCAAAAACCTATTAAATCTCACCCTCAGTAAAAGTTGGCAACCTGGTTTATATCACAACAAACCAACAATTTATCACTCATCTCTAAAGAGACGGTCATTAGCCTAGTTTGTTAGCTAACATTAAGGTACTCGGTTCGAATCCGGGGAGAGTCTAAAATTTCTTATGATCGTCTCTGTGCTTCGGAGGGAACGTAAAGCCGGCGGTCCCTCTGGGTTGATGACTTGCCTTCATCAACAACAAAAACCAGAGTTACTGGCACATCTGAGATAAGCCTAGCAAGCGACCTTGGATGTAAAACAATAAATATGCTCATAGAACTAATAGTAACTTCGGAACATCACTGAGGTTGCTGTTAAGTAAAAACGGGTCGCAGACCTAATTAAACAAGAAGAAGAAGAAGAAGATACTAAATCGTAAGCCCTTAAATATTAAATCGTCAACACTTAAATATTAAATCGTCAAACTTAAATCTTAAATAAATTGTCATATCTTAAATAATCATGTAATATCTTAAATAAATAGTAGCCGTAAATAATCCTGTAAAATAAATGATGAAATGATGATAAAATGAAATGATGAAACAATTTGTTGAAACGTAAGAGGTCCTAGTTACGGTACTGCTCTTTCTTGATGACGTTATCAGACAACGACGCCTTGTGCAAATTTTAACCAAATTCAAATTCATAACAAAGAAATCAACATACCTAAACAATCTTATAACCTAAGACGGTCATTCTAAAATGCACCACGTCCCCTTTAAAATATGCGCACACGGTCAACTATCCACCTCATTATTTTATATTTTCATCGCAGAACAAATAACCACCTTCGTATTACTAAATCAACCTCCTTCATATTTTACCAAAACACTACCCTCATATAGTCGAAAACACCATCTTCCGTTTTACCAAAACAACCTGTTACACATACTATCGTTACAAAGATTTTTCCAAAGTCAAACCATTTGAATAAACAATTCTTTTGTTACATAACATCAATTCCCGATTAAATATTATAATTTATAAATCATCTCTCAAATCAATAAATTAAACCTTTCGCGAACTGAAGATATAGTAATTTTAAAATAGTTTTAACTCGAAGCGAAATTTACTCTCCTCGTGTCAAAATTACTTCGTATTTACTTGAAAATTTCTATCATTAATCCTGTAGTATATTTTAAAATAAAGATATTATAATTAATGAGTATTTAAACTTACGTATTTTAAATTTGTCGATAACTAAAATATATTTGAAGCAATTTTAAATTCAATTACGGAATAACTTTAAAACACTTGTTTTCACAAAACCAAACATTCTCTCCTAGTATTGAAATCTTAAGGGCTACTTGGCGTTCTTCAAAATCTAACAGTCATCTATCTAACAAAAGACTAGCGACGTTGTCGAACCATCTTACAAAAATAAACTAGATTTTAAAATTCGCGCTCATTATACTTAAATTCAAATTTTACAATATTACAGGTTCGTGTTAGTTTATGTTATTTGTTTAGCAAAACTGTAGGTAAAAGGTAGATGCTCACGAAGACATGATAGATATCAGTAGGTTAGTGTTAGTTTATGTTATTTATTTAGCAAAACTATACAATTACCGGAGGTGAAATTACCGGGGGCAAATTTACCGGAGGTCAAATTAACAGGGACCAAATTACTAGGGACCAAATCACCTAGTGCCAGTGTAAATTGCCTCAATCTATCAAAAAGTCAACAGTAAACTGCTTCAAGTAAATTTTCCTCAAAAAAATATAATTTAATAAATTTACGGGAGTAAATAAATAAAAAAACAGGAGTTTTTGAGCCCACGCATTTGGTAAAAATGTGTTCGAAAGTTAACCAAAGTCGAAAATACCGCATTTAGAAAGATGGAATATGGATGGTAATGTACATGTAAGGTTAGAGGCAACCTATTTGCTTGGAGGGAAGTTTACAGTTTATGATTTGGAGAGCAATTTACAAAACCCCACTGTAATATTACAATATCAAATGTCAAAAAATTCAAAATTTTTATATTTGGATTATTCTATATCAAATCAACCACAAAATATATTTTTGACGCTCACTATCTCAGATCTTGATGAAACTTGGCATGGTTATTCTATTCATTGATGTAAGTAACCATATCAGATTGTTTTGCTCTATCTCTAACGATTTAATAATAATAAATAATATATAAAATGTGGTGTCGTGGGACACCAGATAGGAACGAAGTACCTTATTACATAAATATTAATTTCAAGTTCTAGTCGAGGTAAAAAATAAATAGTTTATCGGATATAAATATTTTATTATGATTTTTTTATCGATAAAAATCAAAAACTACTTTACAAAATTGCCAAAATAGCGATTTCAGCATGTGTCAAAGTCAATGTAAATCCGCAATCATCGCGGTCATCTTTGAAGTTTTCGAAATTTTTTTTGCACATTTGGCTTTAAATAATTTTTTGCATCTGAGTAGCATTTATCAAAATCGTTTTTTTTTTAATTTTGGGGGTTTTATTTTCGGCTGAAAATTTTTAAAATTATTAAATTATATTTTTTTAAATTATTCGTCGGTTTAACAATTTTAATGCGTTCTTAATTCGCAATACGCAAAGAGTAGCTTATATATAGCGTATCACTATTAATTTTAACAATACCCATTGTGACGTAGAGCGAAAGGGCTCCGCCTACACATTTTAGCCGAGGGATCGAATCCCGGTGAAGGCAACTTTTTTTTTAGAGAAATTTGCAAACCTATGACTCGTGGTTTCCGAATATGTACTAATGCTGAGCAGATGCTCCACTTTTGACCACCAGATGGTGTAATTATCAAACGATATAAAAATCTTACGCATTTTCGTTACGGACGTTTTTTTCCGATTAGGGTATCCCCTTCGCATCCTCCCATAAGAAACTTCGTTCCAATAAAGGAGTAAAAAAAAAACTAATTTTGCTGTTTCGTGCAGTAGAAAATCTTACAAATGAAACTTTAAGATTTTTTTCTAGTCCCGAATAAATACTTGGCAGCTTTGTTCATTTTTTAAATAATTGCTGACATATTAGTGTATACTTAAAAAAATTTTCATCTATATTGGTTGGTAATTAAGAAAGATATATTTATTTTTCATCGGAAAACGGAATATTTTGCAGCTAAACAATAAAAATCGCAATAATCCAAAAACTTCAAAATCTGAAACATTAGAGATAGAGCAAAACATTTTGGTTTGGTTATTTACATCAACCATGCCAAGTTTCATCAAAATTTGAGATGGTGGGTGTTCATGATGTGGTTGAACTAAAATGGAATCGAATTCCATGGTACTAAAAAATTATTTATATAGGATGGTAGAGCAACACGAAAAGGATACAGCATCAATAATGACAACATTTTGTGGTACAGTTGGTATGGTATTTGGTTCACTTTGCAGTATAATGGTAGTCAAGTATATTTAAATTTTTGAAAATACCTCAGAAGTTACAGCCAATCAATACAGCGTACAAAGAGAAACAGACTGTAAAAGAAAATTAATATAATTTCAACGCTTAATCTTTCTTTATTGGTGTGAATCTTAAAAAAACAAATAATGTGATTATTGTAGTTAAGTTCTTTAGTTAATTTCTTATTGTAATTTAAAAGTAATTTGTATTATTTCGTAAATATTAAAAAAATCATTAAAAATTAATTTTTTTTCTCACAAAATGTACAAAAACCGAATTTTTAAGCCTACTTCCGTTCAAATTTATGTTTATATCGGAACTCATTTTTATAGCCAGTCCACCCTTGGGAGCACTTAAAATCGATTAAGTATAAAGATATAATAATCATAACGTAGAATTTCTTCTAAGTTATTAAATAATAACTATCAGAGTTAAGTACGGTAAAAGTCATTAGCGCCTGAAATTTTTTTCAAAAAAATTCAAAGTTAAAAAAATAACAGTGAAAGTGTGAGATTTATAAAAATAATACAATAATAATTGTCTTTTAAAAAACGTCGGATGTAGTATCTCTTAAATCGCGATACGATTAAATTTTCTTTATTTACTTTCTTTTATAAGGAAGTAATTTGTTGAAATTTAAAAGTTTCCGCCAATTTACTTTGGCGTATGACCAATCAAACAATCGCAGATAAATTTAAATCTGGCTCGCAGCCAGCTTGCTTTGTGCACTAGTGCACTACAGATAAGGTTGGCAATGATTTAAATGTCAATAAGTCCTCGATTGTAGATAATCAAAACAAAATTATAATTTACGGAAATTGTTCATGAATTTGATTAAAACCGTCATGTACAGATTTTAATGAAGGTTAGTGAATATTTACATACAAAAGCTTTTGTGTTTAAATATGTTAATATGCAGTGAGAATGAAAGTTATTTTTATTTGATTTAGCAAGATGAGGTGGATTACGCATATAGAAGGTGGACCAAAGAGAGTCAATCATGCTGCCGTAGCGGTAGGCCATAAAATATACTCCTTTGGAGGATACTGCACCGGTGAAAATTCAAGGGAATACACATCTATCGATGTTCACGTATTAAATACTACCACGAATCGTTGGATAAAACATCCTGTGAGTAACTTCCCTTACATAGAAAACGACGACATCTTGCCTTATAAACGCTACGGTCACACTGCTGTCGTTTACAAAAACAAGATTTACATATGGGGCGGTCGAAATCATCAGGAATCCTGTCCGAAATTGTTCTGTTTTGATACACTATATCATTGCTGGACCTCGCCGACTACTACTGGCGATATCCCCTTTGCTCGTGATGGTCACACCGCCTGTATATGGAAACATTTCATGTTGGTCTTTGGGGGTTTCGAAGAGCATACAAACACATTTGCAAGATCCGTTCATGCTTTAAATTTAGAAACCATGCATTGGCATTATTTTCACACTACTGGTAAGAAATTAAAATAAATAATTTTATTTTATTCGGCATTGATTTTTTAGGTACTGAACCAATCGTAAGAGATTTTCATTCAGCAGTGTGTATAAACAACAGAATGTATATTTTTGGGGGTCGAGGTACAGATTCAATATACAGCCTCTACATTTCCGGAAATGAAATTTATTGTGATAAATTGTGGTATTTAGACCTTTATACTCACAGGTGGCATCAAGTGGTTACCACAGGTCAGAAACCTAACGGACGCAGAAGTCATTCCGCATGTAGGTTTGCGGTGGAATTTTATTATAGTTCTAAAAATTTTTAATTTTTAGTTGTATATAACGACAAAATGTACATTTTTGGAGGTTATAATGCCCTAAATTTAGAACATTATGACGATTTCTATGAATTTAATCCTGTGACTAACGAATGGATTCTGTTGGCTCCTCATGGAGTTGGTCCTTGTAAACGGAGAAGACAGGCTTGTGTTATGATGGATGATAGAATGTTTTTATTTGGTGGAACAAGGTGAGAAAAATTTTGAGTTTATACGAATGATTTTGTTTCTATTTAATTATTTTATAGTCCAGCTTCTAAGGATCAACAAATGGAAATCATTAATAATGATGAAGATTTGGTAGATCACAGTGATATGTACATTTTAGATTTTGAACCGTCTTTGAAAACTTTGTGTATTGATGCTGTACATAAAAATAACTTGGACGTATCCCCCTTACCTGTTACCGTAATGTAAGCAAAGTAGTCCAATTTTAACTTAATCACAAATTTAATCTTTTTTAGAATGGAAGTGGATAATATGTTTAAGCCTAACAAAATTACGATAGGTAAACGAAGCAACTCAAATGGATAACATTTCCGTGCATTTTGTATATTGTAGATAATCTACTTTTTTTTTTATATAATACTCATCTGAGTACTTATTAAATGTACAGATATTTTTTTCATTTTGAGTTAGAAGAGATAGTATTTTTTTACTTAAATTATTTTTTGTTTCGTGCATACGTAACACTTTTTTTTATTACCTAATTGATAATAAAAATTAGTATCCATTAATTTTTCCATGCTGAATGTGATTTAAATTTCGTTTATGTTCAATAAAGACTAAGATTTATTTACAAATAAATTAATTTTTTTTTAAATTAGGAAAAAATACCTAGTAAAATTTTGAATTTTCTTCAAAAAAGCAATGCGATTACGAACAGGTAATTTAATTTTGGGTGTTGGCCCACCTGGTTATCACAATGTTCCGTAGCTGTCACTGTCAGATGAAATGTCAAGTTGACGTTTAAAGAAAACAGTTCTAATGTTTTGCATCAAAAGACCAGTAAGTAATTGAATTTTTATGTTTTAATTTACAAGTTAACTAAATCTAAACAATTCACTTCCTTAAAAAAGTTTGAATGAACTTTTTAGGAAGTAATCTCAGAAATTGGGGTTAATTGCACAACAACATTAATTCATTGAATTTAGTACTTCTGGTAGTTTTCCGTTCAAATTATCGTTGTTTTTTTTAAACAAAACAGCTGGATTTCGTTTTAGTGGATCATTTTTTAGTACTATTGTTTTTTTCTCCTTGAAATTTGAATAAACATAGTAATGGTGGTATTATTTTACAGATCATCTGAAAATGGGCGACGATACACCGTTGCACCCATTAACAGTACAGTAAAAAGTGCATGTTTAATGTTGTTACCTTTTTGTTACTTTCTCAACCATAATGGGACGATTAACCCGATGGAAGAATTAAAACATGAATAACGTCCTGTTATGGTTAATTGCATGCTAGTGTAAAGAGTAGCATACGGCATGAGGATAGAACTATTAATTATGTAGAATGCTTAAAAACATAATCTCCTTTTATCATAATGTACCACCTAATATTGATTCCAACTTTATCTATAACTCGCAATGCGATTGACGCTATGAAGGTAATTCAATAACAATATGTTGTTATTTGTTGTTTACATCTAAATATTATTTATGTTTGAAATATTATATTCAATCGATTTAACTTCCTCCTGTGGGAACCTCACTTTTTCATTACGGCCCCAAATTCGAGTAACTTTGTTTACTTATAAAAAATTCGTACGTTTTTACCTAGTAGATTACCTTTGATTATATTATAATATCAGATACACCAACCTTATGGGAGATTTTGGAAGCGACCAGTGTTATACAAAAAATTATTACCAATGGGATTACTAGATTGCTAACCGACATTCCCATTGATTCAATTTTAGTTTTATTTTGTACAGAAAGTCTTCAGATTTTGAAGACTAATTTACAAGAATTAATAATTAAAATAAAGCAAATCATTACTTACACTGAAGTTTTACTCATGACTAATAGTAGCTCTCTGTTCTTCAATGCTTGACTTCCATTTGTAATGCCAAATAATCACTTCTCCGATTCCTGGGGTGGTTACTTTTTCTTGAGCATTGAAACCACAGCAGAAAAAAGTACATAAGAAAATACTAAGAATACCACAGGCCCTTGGAAGTCAACCCTAAGAATTGAGTCGTAACAACTTAAAATAGTGACATTACAGTAGTGCATTATAGTATAAATAAAATAATTTATTATATAATCAGAACCAGCAGAGTGGCACTGTCATTGAGCTAATAGTAAAAAAAACACTTGGTTCTTTGGAAAAACTGATCGAGAGTGTGTTTAGACTTCTGATTTATGGGTTTAAATTTATGGGTCTAAGCACCAGACAAATAAATCTGTTCTTGAAGGACCTTCATATTCAGAAAAACTCTAAAGAATTTATGGTCAATGGGAAGATCGAGGGTAAAAGACCCAGGAGTAGAACACCCACTAACCGATGGATGGACTACACTAAAGAACTTATCAATATAGGGTTCTAAGGAAGTTTTCAACTAACCCAGAATTTCTGAACTTTGAGCAAGTCCTCTCGAAGGTAAATGGGCTAAAGAAAAGGATGTTATTCAATAAAAAAAACTTTGTCAAAACAATTGAGCCTGCCCTGTACACAAGAAGTAAAACATTTGTTTATAAAAAATGGCAAGATCACATTCCTTTTGTCGATAATTTTATTTATTAATTTATAACTGATAACGTATTTAATACTCATTATAATTAAATCATATTTTAAAAAACTTTCATGAAATGACCTATGATTGCACATGTTTGCGTTATCTGGTACGAACGAGATTTTTACATTTTTTTGAAACGTTCATGGCTAAATTATGACTTTTTTTATTACTTCTTGAAGATAGCGTGTCGTTATTAATTTTATTATGCTTCCAGTATTTTTATTACGCACTTATATTATGAAATGTAAATGACTGCATTTTACCGCTTTTTTTCAACCCTTGTTTTTTCCTTACATCGAAGAATTAGAACTCTGAAGTATATAAAAAAAAAAATGCACACGAACCTATTTGGTCTGGAACTAAAAAAATATTTCTGACCCGAGATCTTGGTCGGGAACAAAAAATCGGAAAATATTTGGGAAACAGGATTCCTCTTTGTTATTGCTTTAAGTAATAATGAAAAATAAATGTACTAATTTGTTTTTAAACAGCCTTGAGCTTATTCTTATCGTTAATATGATGAATTGCTATAATAAACTTAATTCTGTATTACATGCCCAACTTTTATTTGTACCTATAAAAAATACTTAACTTGCACATTAAAGCACTTTCACTGATGGACTACAAATTTGTGTTTTTTAAATTTTATTTGTAGGAACTTTTTATTGACGAATACCTAAACGTATAATGGTATCTTCATTAATTAAACACTAATTAAAAGATAGTTCGACCTTTCGTTATGAAACTGATTATCGAGGAAGCTTAATTATAAATTGTTATATTTTATTTGTCCAAGCCGTATCTAACCAAGGTTATTATATGCTTTTTTAAAAAATTACAAAATATTTTGGTATCTATATTATTCATTTTGCAATATTGCTACTCATGTAAGTTAAATATTGCAGAAAGTCATTTCAAAATAATAACAATATTTTATATACTTACTACCTGTTATTGATGTTTCTTTCGTTATCGAAAAGGTATCCGAAATGAAATCTTCTAATAAATTTAAAGAAATAATTTGGCTATACACTCAAGTGTATCTGATAATCGTAATGATGCAATTTCAAAAGGTATGACTCATGATGCAATAATTATGATTGTGATGGGGTGAACCAACTTAATAATACGCAAGCGCTACTTAATTGCGTTCTAGACAGAATTCCGTTCTGTACGCATTAGTCACGTTGCTTAGAAAACTAATCTTTAAGGTCGAGTTTAGAAATTACAAACTATATATTATGTTCTGTGTTACAAACTACAAGTTTGTTGATCGCAGCATCATATTATATCTCCCAAATCTTCATTTGAGTAGCAAAATTTGTTATGATGACATTTTCCATGAATGTTGCTCGGAGTCGATTGTTTATACTGAACATTACAATTTATTTAAACATTAAAAACTAATAGGTACTAATAATAATAGTATTTATTTTTTGTGTACAATCAATAAACCAATTTCTATAATTTAAATTAAATAATATTTATTAATTTTATTTTATTCTCTCTTTTTATTTAAGGAAAAGATGTTTGGTAAGGAAGTTGCAGGTTGGCTGGGATCTGATTTAAACTAATTGAAAAGATGTTTTTACTCAATTTAAGATTACCTAAGGAAGAACTACCAACAACAAATTCTAAATTAATAATTGTTATTGAAAATCAAACTGTTGCAAAAGAATCGGTTGTATAAATGTGGTAACATTTCTGAATATTTCTTATCCAGTAAACTTATTTATTGAAAATTACTACAAATAATAACAAAAAATGAAATATGTACAAATAATAAGAACGCTAGGTGTACTAACAATTCCTGCCTGCTTGCCGCTTTAAGGTTCAATTGCCTGCACATGTTTGCAGGTCAACCGTTGCATGGTTTGCCTCTTGCTTGGCGTTAACCATAGTTACCTTCAAGAAATAACAACTTAAATTTAAGGTTGGCTAATACTTAGCTGAAGTAGATCGCTGTTTTAAATCTATACCTGAAAGGTAGATGGTGAACCACCAAGTTAATATTCAGAAATTTATCGTTTAACACATCGGAAATCAAAATTAACAATAACATTTAAATTATTTTTACTAATTGAATACACTTTACATGAATGATGTAATAAAAATAAAATGGCATGATTATTAAAAATTATCAATGTTTTGGGTGTCCACCATGACCTTTCATTACACTAGCAATTCTTTTCAAAAAGTTGTTTTTTCTCGATTAAAGCTTCAAAAAATTGTTTTTAACATATTTTTCCCACATTATTCCCACACATGCTCAATAATATTTAAACCTACGCTCTAAGATGGCCAGATCATAGTTTTTGAAGTTCCTTGTTCTTCCATCTCACCCAGATAAGATTTAACTAGACGAGCAGTGAGTTTAGAGCCATTGTCTTGTTGCAGAATAAAAATTTCTGATGGAATGCTATGCTCGTGTAAGATATTTAAATATCCAGCTGCATTTAACTTGTCTTCGATTTTAAGTAAATTACCAACACCGTTTGAAGAAATACACTCGTAAACAATCACTGAACCCCCCCCCACCCGGGCTTTATGCTGGAATTTAGATATGCATATTTGTCAACTCTGCGAATAAATTGCAAAATTTCAAACCTGGACTCGTCTGTCCACAGAACATCATTCCAGTCATCTGATGTCCAGTCTTTATATTTTATGGCATAATTTTTTCGCTTTTTACAATTCCTTGTATGAAGTAATGGTTTTTTAACTACTACACATCCTCGGAGCCCCATTCTGCCTAAATGAAGAATCAACAAAAACTCCTGTAGTACTGCGAAGATCTTCGATCAACTCTTTGGAAATAATTATTTTGCACTCCCGGTAATTTTCGTACCGAAGAGTTATTATTTTTTGCTATTGGCAGCACACTTGGCCAAAAATCAATTTTACTTAAAAAGAGACATAAGGTCTGTTCTTTTATTGTCTACTCCGAGTAAGTTAGTGCAGAAAATTGCGTTCGTTTGTCACAGTGCGAATGAACTGATTGTGTTCATTTGTCCAGTGTAATGTTACTCTGAACCGTTCGGAGTAACTCCGAGTTACACCAGCCACATGGCCGGTGTAGATCAGTGTAAAGTCTATGTACAGTAGTGTAAAAATACCTAACAAAGAAAATAGTTGTCAATTGTAAAAAATTTGAATTAAAATGGACGATACTATTATTGCAAATTTTATTAACGATGATTTTCTTTATATAATTGATTTAACAATTTTGTAGAAGCATCGGTCCACTCAGCATTTTGTACGGTCGTTGTATCATTCTCTACAGTTGACTTGTACGTAATGTGCATTGCGCAGAACCATTTAAATTCATCTTTCGAAGAAAACTTTTGAACATATACCAAGCGATGTTAGGAAAAGTAGTACATTTTTTAATTTTTATCATTTATTATTAAAAATTATTATTAATACTTACTATTAAGTGAAACTCAAGCAAACAAAAAATAGAACAAAATAATATATCTAAAACATTAATTTCAGAAATTCATTCAAAATTCATATTTCAAAATATTTCATTTCGAAAAAATTTTAAATTGTAAATATAAATAAAATTCGAAAAATTAACGACAGTAAGATTATAATTTTAAACCTCCCCCCTTTCTATCGTCATGCAAGTCTAACTCCCCCCCCCCCTTTTCGCTCATTACGTAATTTATAAACTTATGCCCGTATTCACAAACAAATGTATAACGGACGATTACGAAACAGACCGTTTAATTTTTACGGCCGTAAAATGAAACATGATATTCATAAACATTACGGGAGATTTTTAACGGTGCGTTACGTAATCAAGCGTAATAGGTTAAGTGGGGATTTAATTTTACAAAAAATGTCATAAATGTCAGTAAATGTCATCGCAAACTAAATAAAACTGTTACCGATTGGACAAGAAGATGTGTAAGTGAAGCAGAATATTTCACCAAAAAGCAGAAATTGTCTGAAATGCTACTACGACAAAAATTAAAAATCATGGAGTAGAAAGAAAACTCTTCCTCGATCTTCCTACATCTCTGCGTCCCTGGCTTTGTAGTTGTGTGTTTTCAGAGGAATCCTAAAGTTTGTCATTTTCTGGAGTTGTTCTTCTCATTTTGTTCTGTTGCCTACTATTTTAACGATTAAATACATTTTATATTAAATTTTGTCCTGTGCTTACATTATTATTTAAATTATGATTACCGATAGGAATTAAAGAGAAGGGATCGGGATCTAAATCCCAAATTTGATCTAAGGGCTATGCATCTGGCAAGGTTAGCACCCTACTAGAATATATGCAAATGCTCAAAGAACCGCGAATGCCAAGTGTAAATTTGGAAGATAGGAATTACTTGATATGCTTCTGGAGGAATTGGTACTGTGGGATTGGTCTTTTTAATCAATTGCTATATTATGTAAAATAGCAGTAGCTAGTACAACTGCAAGAATTCTCTCCTGCTTTGGTGGCATTCCTAGGGCTAAACATGGAAATCTCATTTTCCAAATTCTACGCACGTTTGATGCAATTTCTTGTTTGAATTTGAGCGGCATAGTTTTGTTGTTAATCTGGAGTTATAAGATTTTGTAATGAAGTGCAGAGTGAGACAATATGACTTGCAGTCATATACCATCTTCAAGTAAATAACTGTCCGGATGCATAAAACCTTAACGCAATTACGACTTGGTTTATAACTGAAAATGTTTTATTCTTTTTGTTTGCTTTTATAATCGTGAACCAATTATAAGAATTCTATTTACCTAAATAGAAATTAATTCCCCCAAGGTAAATAGAATTTATCTTGGAGGAATTAAATTTTATTTACCTTGGTAAATAGGTACTCCAGGTAGTTCAGAGAAGAGTTATATTATTATGATAGGGTGGGCGACAACTTTTGTACATATTATTTGTCCTATCTTCAGAAATGATATCTGATACTAGTTTAAAATATCCAATCTAACTCTGTATTGTACCTACTGTATTTTCCAGTAAGATATACTGAAAAATTTACTATGACTAACTATATTTAGTTAAGGTCCTGCGCAAAAGATGTAAACTAGGTGAAGAATAAAGAATAGTACGCATGTCACTGCATATTAAAAGTACAACAAAAGACAATACTTTGACTACCGCCCACATAACCTTAATTTTAAAAGTAATTTTCCGTAAGAGCTATTTTTCAATAAATTAATTTATTTTAAAAGTTGTATTTACATAATTTAATTATTAACATATGATAGAGTTTATACAGACCGCTGACCTACCAACCTCCGTATCTTACCACTTATTAATTAACTGTTTAGATTCGTATTGGTCTAATTCTCGGTGGTTAGACATGCGGGTGGGGGAAACTCATATAATTATTTACATTTAGACATTCGGATTCAAAATTGTTAGTACTTGTGGTAAAATTAGACAAATGAAAGATGAGTGCTTCGTATGGAACCCTTAATAACAATAACGTGAGTTTACATTTTTTTACCGCATGTTACAAAGGATCATCATATTATTATAAAGGTATCACTGCATTCGCGATTTTTCGTTGGCGTGTTCTCACCTTTAGAACACAAATCTTTTTACGTTTAATAAGTGATTTGCAATTCATGCGAAATTATACCTTTTTAACCAATAACTTACAGTATCAATATTTATAAAAATTACAAAATATGCTAACGTTTTATATAGAGGTTATCGCACTAACGTATATTTCTATAATATGATGATCAATTTCTAAACAAACATTAAAATTTTCCATAGTCGTAAAATTGCATTGTATTAATATCAATATCAACTATATCTATATTATGAGAAATTTAATTTTTCGGGTGCTAATTATTTTCAAATTCACTATCAGTGGCCTTCGATTATGCTAATTAATTTATAGTTATCATATTGTTATCTATATTAATAATTTATTATAAAATTGCTGATTGCATAATTTGGCGTGATATATTATTAGATGCCGGATTTATACATCTAATATCTTTTGTTGATAATTTTGCATCTACTTTTGATTTATAAGAAATTTCCATAGGTATCAACCCTGTTGTATATCATGTGAAAAATCAAGAAACCAAAAGCAAGTCTGAAATAAACAAGCAGAAAATATCATGTATAAATTCATATAAATCTGGTCTCTGTAATTAAGGGTGGTGAAATTTTCCATATTTTTCAAAAATTTGTTAGGTATTTCTTTTGGAAATCAGATCTCCAAATTTTCTCCTTAGAATGTTGCAATTTGTTAGCAAACGGTTTTTATTGCTTATCATTCTGATACCGCATTACAACACAGAATGCTCGTCTCCTATTTGTTATCATGAATGCAATTCTGTATCTTTAATTTTTTATAAAAAATAAATTTATTGTTCATATTTTCCCAATTAAAGCTTTTCATCTTGGTAATATTCCACAAAAATTATTACAAAATTAAATACACATTAAAAATGTATTGATGATAAAATGTATAATCGTTAATACTTTGTTGTTTTATTTGCTATGTACATAAAATATTTTATCTTAATGGAATATTACCAAATTTTGTTATGTTATAGTACAGCTGGCATTTCTCGTGATTTTTTATTAATTTTGTTTATTAAATCAATACTTGTTTAACATATTTCTGTTATCTTTTATTAACAAAACGCCAATTAATTCCTATGGTATAATTAACTATGTTTGGAATGGAGGAGGTAAGGGTTTTGAACTCCCAGTTAATTTAGGGCCGGCTTATCAACAATTTATGTATATTTCTTCTAGTATACCTAAACTTTGAATAGGTACTTACTAATCTACTTGGCTATATTAGTTAGTTTTTTTATCTAATATCTTTGAATAGAAACTTAAATGCAGTAGAGTCAACGACTTCGCAATAATTTACAAACCATATCTTAAAAGATCCATTTTATTATGGAACTTACAAATTTCGATCCTTAGCCTTCAATAGGCGAATGCGGTTCTGTTTACATAAAATGCAAAATGTTTGTTGATTTTTGTATTTATTTTGATAAATTTATTGATGTACCCTTAAACCCCTTTTTTTTTGTTTTTAGCCCAAGAAGGTGTCTTGCGCTGAGGCATGGCTAGAGTAAAACTTTGACTCGAAAAAGTGTAAAATTTGCTTATTGTAATACCATTTGTTTTTTTAAATAAATTTTTGTGAATACTTTGCTTTTCAATTTTGAAAATCATATTCAATATTTTGACTAATTTTACTGTAAATGTTCAAAAATTGAAATTGTAAGTTGAGTATGAAGAAAATACGCTTTGAAGTAATAAACAGCATAAGGAAATGTATCTGTAAACTTGACTACGTAATCGTAAAAAAAGTTATTGAAACTATTCTAGTTCTTGTTGGAAAAGACAAATATTACGTCATTTGCGATATTTGTATGAAGTATAAACGCTATCGCGGTCGGTATAGTTGCTGAAATTATACGATCAAATTTAAACCGTCATCGGCAGTATAGTGTAAAGCCTACACCGACCGATTAGGAAGTGGGAAACCACGGTTAAAATCGATCTGAAGACAAAGGTTCTCCAAGGTGGGGGGGGGGGGGGGTTGAGGCGTCAGGACGCTTGTTCCCTGTCACAACATATTTACTAAAAAAGCCTAGAAATAATATAGACATTGAATAGCGTCCGTCGAAGACGTTCTAAAACTGATTTATAGATAGAAATTTAAACTGTCATTGGTAGATATTATAATGAAATAAATAATCATTGTTATAAAGTGCATTGAGTTGTTTCAAGAAATTGCTGAGTGAAGGACCGAAGACGTATTAGTAAATTTACACAATTGCGGATCTTGTTAATCAATATTTCACCTATATGGCAGTCCAGACCTGCATGAATGGATTAACAAGATTTCCACTGATTAATTTATTTTTCTCCGAGTTTAAACATCTAAACAGACCACGTGATATGATATTCTCTGGTTTAGACCAGTGTTTTACCTCCCTTAGACTGTCTTCAGGCGATTCCTCAATATTATAATCTTCCTCGAGTCGTTACAAACAAATATACCATTTAAATTTCGACTGAAATTCATTTGACGAGCAATTTTTATGACGACAACGTATCATGTTTGAAGATTTATACTTGTCATGTAATAATGTTTAAATTGAATTATTTTAAAATTAAAGATAAAATTTCCACTTATCTTAAATTTGTTTAATTTTCTTTGTTTGCATTGTAGAATATAAAAAATGTATGTTTGTTTAATTTCCCGACCTCAACGGAATGAAATGGAATGATTCAAAATATAAACTGTCCTATAAATAAGAATGTCTTCAATAATTGCTAATATTTATTTATTTATGATGAGGCGTGATCATATAATTTTCTGATTTCCTTGTCAGTTAGATAACGGCGGAAACGTTACTGTTTATCGGAACTTTTAATAAAGTATCGCAATTTGTAGTAAGTCGCATAGCACCATACCCCAATAAAATTCTTGCATCAATGTATTATGTTTTCAAAAGTGAAGGTGATTAAATAATTTTTGTTATTTCTTTAGCACCACAACGTTGGTGGGAAACACAATGGCAATAATAAAGTAAAACACAAAGAGGAAAAGCGACCTTTGTTGGTAGAAGAATCACAAAGTGACTGGACAGATGCAACACCGGATACAATTTTAGACTTGACCAAACCCATCAATAACGGAAATTCGAAAAAAATGGACGAATATAACCCTCTACTGCACAGAAAATTAGAACATCCTACAACAAATTTAGATACCATGGTACATTTACTGAAAGGTAACATTGGTACTGGCATTTTAGCCATGCCGGACGCTTTTCGAAATGCTGGTTGGTTAGTGGGATTTTTTGGAACTTTATTTATGGGCGCTATTTGCACGCATTGTATGCACATGTTGGTTGGATGTTCCCACGAATTGTGCAGGCGGACCCAAAGCCCTGCTTTAAGTTTTTCGGAAGTGACTGATGCAGCATTTAGGACTGGACCCGTAAGGTTACGAAGATTAGCCCCTTTAATGAAGTAAGTTTGCTCAGCATCAATAAAACTAACTAATTAGTAAAACTAATTTGTAACATTTCAGGACTTTAATAAATGTTTTTCTATGTGTGACGCAAATTGGATTTTGTTGTGTATATTTCGTTTTTGTTGCTGCAAACGTTCACGATATTGTTAAATATTATTATGCCGACATTAGTTTGCATTGGTATTTGTGCATATTTTTGTTGCCAATAATATTTTTGAATTGGCTAAAAAACTTGAAATATTTGACACCGGTATCTCTGATTGCGGCCTTTTTAACAGTCGGTGCGTTAGCAATTACGTTTCATTATACTTTAGAAGATCTTCCAAAAATAGCTACGCGAAATGCATTTGCTACTTGGGCGCAACTACCTCTTTATTTTGGTACTGCTATTTATGCCTTCGAAGGAATTGGTGTGGTAAGTTTTACGTTTTAAACAATTTGAATAGATTTTTATGTGGTACTTTTAGATTCTTCCTTTAGAAAACAATATGAGAACGCCTCAAGATTTTGGAGGTTTAACTGGAGTACTTAATACTGGTATGGTTATTGTTACATGTCTTTATACCGCAGTGGGATTTTATGGTTACCTCAAGTATGGTGACCTAGCAGTTCAAGGAAGTATCACACTTTATTTGCCAGCAGGAGCAACGTAAGTTTTTCAATATTTTTTTCTCTTCAGATTGAAGTACTTATTTTTTAATTTTAGAATGGCACAATTGGCACGTTTAGCAATGGCTATCGCGATTCTATTTTCTTACTGTCTGCAGTTTTATGTCCCATTTAACATAATTTGGCCAGGAATAAAGAGGCGCTTGTCAACCGAAAAAGCACAGTGTATTGGAGAATATGTTACCCGCACACTGCTGGTGATCGTTTCATTTGCATTGGCAATTGCAGTGCCAAATTTAGGTGCAATAATTTCGTTGATTGGTGCGTTTAGTAGTTCGGCAATAGCCCTTATATTTCCACCGATAATAGAAATTATAACGTTTTGGCCTAATAAATTAGGAAGAGGAAATTGGATTTTCTGGAAAGATTTATTGATTATACTTTTTGGAGTTTCTGGTTTTATTGTAGGATCTTATGTTAGTTTATTGAATATTTTTAACCCGCAACACCACACAGAAGCATAAGTTTAATGACTATTTATTGCACTATTTAGTCTTAGGTTATTTATTTTTTGTGATTCACTGTGACAATAATAATTACAATAATTCTAATGTGATCCCGACAATAATTATTGTAAAATATTGTATTAGTATTTTATCTCATTCCATTTCATCGTCAATTAATCATGTGCATTTTTGACAAAACTCAATGTTATCAGTATTGTGTATTTAAAAGTGTATATATTTTTGTTTAATTATTAAGAAAAAGTTTATTGCTATAACCAAAGCAAATTTTAATATCTGAAATGTTTTATGTTCGTTTTTACCGCAGTATTTCGGTACTGGTTAAATTTGAGATTCAACCAAATCACAAATAACATTTTAATTACTACTTAAATACTAGTGTAAATGGGCATTAAATTATTAAGCAATTGAGAATTTACCTGATCATTTGTTAATTTTTCTGTATAAAATATTGTTTTTTTATTATACGATATATTACTTTTACAATTATCTTGTAATTTATTTAATAAACTATTCATTTATTTTTGTTTATGAAAAGCAAGTGCAAATTAAAAGAACAAAAATACTCAGGGCTATTTGTTATAACTACAAATAAGCGGAAAACGTTGAAAATGTGAAAAACCCAATTAATTATTTGTAGCAGGACTGCAATCAACTTTAAAAATTGATATATAAACATTAGATGAGTTTTAACTTGAAATGGCTTCTCTAAAGCCGATTTGAGATTGTAAAAATTGCTCCAAGCTCTAACCTGATATACAGGGTGTTTCCGTGGAGAACCTTTGAGGTGGTGATAAAGGATACTTTTCTAAGACAAATTTTCAAATAAAATTTTTGTCCAAGTTAAAACTCTTGGGAGGGTACCTCCCTTTAAAGCAATTTTTTGAATTTCGGATTTCAAATGGCCATTGCTCCGATATTATTGATTTTTTAGACTTAATGGATCAGAACTTTTTAAAGATCGTTCGCTTATCTACAAATTAGGTTATAACCCCTTATTATCTAGAATCAACGGATTTTAAATTATAAATAAAATTAAGGAAAAAATCTTAAAAAGCTTCAGGTTTTATTTTTTTTACTTTTCTTACAAACACCGTATCTTTTAAACTAAACGTCTTAGAAAAAAACAGAAAAAAAACAAAAAAGACAGCTCAAACCGGATAGAGAATTTAACGGGCTACAACTTTGGTCAAATAAATTTTTTTGGGAATTAACCGTTTTCACAGAAATTCTGAAAATAATGAACAAGGTGTAAGTAAAAAAGAAATAAATTCACAAAATTTCTAGCATTAGTTTATCGTTAATTACTTTGTTAATTTATATTGGTTTTTTATTATTGTTAAAATTGTTAAGGCCTTACATACGTCTAGCAGCGCCAAAAATGCGCTAAAAGATAACATTTTTTTAGTAGGGATAACAATAGAAATTAATAAAAGTGAAAAGTACACATTGTTTATTGGTAGAAAATTTTATTTCACCTTATTTTTACAAATATTATTATATAAAAAATCACGTAATCCACAACACTATAAGAAAAAAAAAGTTGCTTCAGGGTCGGCATCATATCTACAGTAAATGTTGATCGATATGCAAAATTTAAAAAAATTCTCGTAAAATAAAATTGTAGTTATAGTCTGTTGAGCCGGAATTTTGAATTTAGAAAAATTTAGCAATTTATGAGTTTTAAAAAAAATATGCGTTTTAAGTCATAAATTTAACACTTTAATTATTTTTATAAAAGTTTTAAATCAAACTATCAAAAATCTGGCTCGACATACTATAGAGAAAACTATTTCGAATATTTTTAAAAAAATTTCATCAAAAAATGTTGAAAACTGTATGAGTTATCATGTCGACCGTGGCGGAAAATGTAGTTTCGAGAAAAACGCGTTTGAACGATCAAAGACAACTAAGGTTCAATTTCAGAAATCTTAGCAATCGACCCTAAATGCTTTTACCCATTATGTTTTAGGAACGTCCCCAGGTTTATTTTTGAATAAACTGAAGCCGCTCCAAAAGTAATGGTCAGCCCTCTCAAACTAAGGACTGCTATCTGCGCGCACCAAACTCGTCACATTTTCTACCATAACTTTGGATCTATGAGGAATTTTGAAATTGACTTTCACAGAAATAAGCCTAAAACTATAGAGAACAACAATCTGTTAAAAAAAAATTGATGTTTCGAAAATTCTGGACTCAATTAGTTCGTTATTTATTTTTTTTTTACCTACACCTTGGTCACTATTTTCAGAATTTCTGTGAAAACGGTTAGTTTCCCAAAAAAATTTATTTGACAAAAGTTGTAGCTCGTTAAATTCCCCATCCAGTTAGGGCCGTCAGTTTTTTTCTAAGACGTTTCGTTTGCAAGAAAAAAAAATAAAACCTAATTTTTTTTAACATTTTTTCCCTTAATTTAATTTATAACTCAAAATCCGTTGAATTTACACTATAAAGTGAATGATCTTTAAAAAAGTTCTATTCCATTAAGCCTAAAAAATCAATAATATCGAAGCTATGACCGTTTTGAACCAGAAATTAAAAAAATTGCTGTAAAGGGAGGTAAACCCCCCAGGGTTTGGACTTGGACAAACATTTTTAGAAAAGTGTCCTTTATCACCACCTCAAAGGTTCTCCATGGTCACGGGGACACCCTGTATATGTTAATAAATTTTGAGGCAGAAAAAATGATTTATTATAATAGGCCGCTGACCATACTTCTAAATTAAAAGATTTTTATTAATGACATCATAGATCAAAAATTAATACAAAAAATGTAAAAACGTCCCTTAACCCATTTAAGGGTCACAAAGGCAGCTAGCCCCTAAAATCGATCCTGGACCAAGTAAATAGCATATGCACTGCATTGTTAGGCAAAACTTTTGCGTTAAAATTTATTCAAAAAAACTATGAATCTTGATATTTAATTGCATTCAAGTAATTATTGATTAATATCCTTCAATATCTGAACGGAAAGGTTTAAAATTTGATAAAAGATTTTAAATATTTTGAATACTGGTGTACGACTATGTTAAATTAAAAATTCCAAAAACTTGAAAATGAAAATCATTTTCAATATCCAATTTTTATTCGAGTTAAGTTAAATCATTCCTGCATATCATATTATTTTGATGTTAACTTACCTCGTTTGTGGCAGTATTTTATAACGAATAATAAAAATTGATTTCATCACCAAATTTTTGGCATTTTGGACAAATTAAAATATAGATCTTGGCAACTTTGTTCTTATTGGCACAAATTAGCACAAGAGGCTAATTTTTGCTAAAAAAGAAACAGTTCCACGTGATCTTTTCAGCCAAAATGCAAATTTCCTTTGAGCTGATGTTATTTTTTAACAGGAAACAAAAATTTTTGTTTATGCAAAACATAATTCAAACTTAACTGTAATCATTCAATGGCAAAATCAAAATCCGATTTGTTTTTATTTTGATAGGATATTATTAAAAGTTTGTCATTACTTCCTGCAGGGTCCATAATAATATTGATTTAGTGACAAGATGATTTTGATACGATATAAATGAAGTGTGTAAGGAATTTTTAAATATTCAAGATCAACAACATCACAACAAATATGTTTAATGTTAATATCCTTTAACATTAAATTGTTTTCATAAATATTTATTAACATTTTATATATAATTACATTGTTGACATTTCATTTATTATATCTAAATAGTTTTTTCTATCAATGATTTAGTCCTTAATAAATTGTAAAATAACGAACTTGTAATGAACATAAATAAAACAATACTTAATTCGATAAGACTAGAAAAACATGAAAATAATATTTATAAATAAGGTCTTCTGACAAACACATACAAATTTGCTGTAAAAACTGGATCTCTTTAAAAGTTACCCGGTACGAAAATACTTTTTCTTTTCAAAATCTTTCATTTAATGGCTATAGTAGACACGATAGTATAACGTTTTTGACCTCCACAATGAATAAGAATTATCAAATTTTAATAAATACACACCTTCTCCAGGATACTGGTGCGAGCCCGCATAAACTTCCGTTTGACAATCTCTTCGATAAACAGGAACGATTTCCATTATTATAGGTTTCGAGGTAGTCTCATACACAGATCCGGCTTCAAAATCACCTGGATGAATAGAGTCTTCATCATCTAAGTCTTCCATGTCTTGGGCGTCTTCGTCGTCACTTTCAGATACATGAACCGAAACTTGGTCACTGGTGGGCGTTCCGTATTCAAAATAAACTCCAAATCCTAAACAATAACTTTTAAGCAAACTTAGGTTGAGTGAAAATAAAGACACATACCAATATCATAGTGGTCGGTGGCAAATTCCCAAAATATTCTAGAACCTTCGTGATGAGTTGGAACCCGTACCGTTACAGTTTCACCATGACCCACTCTAACAACACTGTCGCCTTCCGCTTGTGAAATTGTCTGCTTGAAAGCTTGAATGTCGGATCGTGTCCACATGCTGGCCGAAACAAGAGTTTCTTCTAATGAGTTGCACATATTTGATGTTATTTCTGGATTATTTTCTCTTATGTCATTATTTTCGGTTGCTTCTTTTTCGATTGTGGTTTCTTTAGTTGCCGGCTCGCCTCTTTGAGCAGCTTGCAACTGCTGCATATACTGGATGTAGTGTTGATCTTGTAACTGCCTAATTAAGGACCCTTGCTTTTCTGGATCACCTGAACAAGATTATAAATTAAGGTTTTCCTCTTTCATAACGAGAAATTAAAAACATTGATCTGTTAAAAAAACAATTAGATAAAAATAGTCGTAAATAAACAATAAATTTATGATGTTTTGTGAAGGTTGAGCATGTAAATTAAGTGTTATCAAAGTGTGGGTGGTAAAATTAATGTACTGATCGAGGTCGTTGGAGATTAATCAACAAGGAAACATAAATATGAAAAATTTCATTTTCTCTTTATCATCAAAAACAAATAGAAGGTTAATTACAGAAATATATCACATTTTGTAATATGATAGTTTTCTGGGCACTGCGAGGTGCCAAAAATCACTGAATAATTTTTACCTGGATATTGTTGATCGGCATAATTTCTAAATTGTTCATAAGTTTGTTCATTGAGTGCCTGCTGAATTTGTCTCTTAAGTGCTTCCTCTTTTTGCATTTCTTCCTGTACCAATTTTTCTTCAGCTTCCAATTTAATTCTTTTTTCTTCTTCAATCAATTTTAACTTCTCTTCTTCTTTACTAAACAAAAATGTTATAAAAAGATTAACTCGATATCGTTTGAATCAACTTACGCAATTCGTTCTTGTTCTTTCTTCTCCATTCGGTGCGCTTCAATATAAGCAGTAAATAATGGACAACGCCTACCAAGTAATTCCACGAAACCGGCTCGAGCTGCATTACTGTCCAATTTACCTAATTTCTGCCAAGCTAAACGTCGATCTCTTCCGACCATATCCAGAGCTCCTAAAGGTGGTAATTTTGAAATTGCTTCAGACAAAGGACCGTGTAAAACATGCTGAGCAAACGCGATCAGAGATAATTTATCTTCGTAACTAAAATGTACAGCCTTTCCCTCTTTTTCTGTTTAAAGAGAATATAAATAAATAAACGACAATCTAACCTCCATTTATTGGGCACTTTACCTTTATAAAAACTAAGCGCTAATTTGTAAACCTCTTCCAGTGGTAAACCAAATTCAGACATTTTTATTGTATTGTTTGGTGAGTTATCACTTTCACTCTCTAATTTTATTTGTAATTTATTAAATTTTTCGTGTAAAACGTTGTCGCTTAATGTCGCCATTTTCGATGAAATGTCAAGTTGACGTTTACAATGTTGATTTACTAGATACAGGATGCTCGCAAAATATTTACATTATTTAAATAAAATTTCTCTCACAATAATTTTATGTAATTGTTCACTAAACAGCTAAATTCGTTATAAATAATAGAATTAAGGGTTTCAAAATTCTTATAACTTAAACTTTTTTAAAATTACAATAAAACAAATCACGTTGTTAACGGACCTTTAGATTGTTGCACTGTTGTGAACGTATTCAATTTTCGAGCTTCAAAACTAAATATACCGAAAATACAAGTCATCGAACAGTGATTGTTTTGTGATTTTCATTGAATTAAAAATATTAAAATGGCAAAAATTAACGAAGTGATGGTGTTATACAAACAATTAAAAACAGAGTGGAGTCACGCACATCCAAATTTATCAAAATGCGAAAAATTACTTGCAGATTTGAAGGTATTTGTCAAATAAAAGTGAGGTTAACTTGATAGCTTTTTTGTGTTCCTAGATCGAATTAACAAATTTTGTCTTCCTTCCGACTTCCAACGCGTCAGTTTCGAAGCAAGAATTATTATTGGCAAGAGATGTTTTGGAAATCGGTGTGCAGTGGAGTATCGCAGCTAAAGATATTCCATCTTTTGAGCGCTACATGGCTCAGTTGAAGTGCTATTACTTTGACTACAAAAATCACTTATCAGATTCTGCTTTCAAGTCACAGTTATTAGGACTGAACTTATTGTTTTTGTTGTCTCAAAATCGTGTTGCCGAGTTTCACACCGAATTGGAGTTACTACCTGCAGAGCACATCCAAAATGATGTGTACATTCGACACCCACTATCCATCGAACAATACTTGATGGAAGGAAGTTACAATAAGGTAGAATTGTGCGAAAATAAAGTCGTCCACTATAACTTGTATATTTTAGATTTTCTTGGCCAAAGGCAACGTACCAGCCAAAAACTACAATTTCTTTATGGATATTTTGTTGGATACAATTCGTGGGGAAATTGGAGTTTGTGTAGAAAGAGCATACGAGAAGATATCCATAAAGGATGTGGCTAGAATGTTGTATTTGCCAAGTCAAGATGCTGTTAACGAATTTGCAGCCAAAGTAAGTCAAAATTTGTTATATACATTTGTAATATTAAAATTGTCTATTGCAGAGAAATTGGAAACTGGGACAAGACAAATGCTATCGTTTCGTACCCGAAGTGAAGCCCAATTCGGAACCAATTCCATCAAGAGAATTGGCCGAACAAGCCATCAATTATGCTAGAGAATTAGAGATGATTGTTTAGTTTAAAAATAAAATACAAATTTTTTATTGTGACTTTAAAACTTAATTTCTTTGCATTAAAACGATATTTATAATTAAAATAATTTTATTTTAAAAATGTTATTAACGGTTTTTACAAATGACTTATTTTACAAAGAAAATTAAATTGTACAAATTTTGGAGCACACATATTATTTCGTGAAATCAAATGGAGTCCATTTTTTGCTAAATTGTGACGCCCTCTCTTTTTGCTGCTCAAATTTCTGTAACTTGGGCTTCCTCCACTTGCTGTGGTGCAAATCTAACATTCCACCAATTATTTCCTGTGCAAAATTGCTGGGAAATAATCTTTGGTCTTCAATAACGTGGGCAAAACCTTCATCCATTCCGAAGGAAACTGCAAAATAGGGCAAACCCTTGGGAATAGCTCGTCGCACGTCACGCCCGGTCAAGGAAACCAATTTTTTATTGGAAGACCACTCGTTCTCCGATTCTTCTATAGCTTTTTTGAAGTAAATAGGAGCTAAACTGCCGATCTCCTGATCGACAGGTATACAATGCAAAATCATGTGAGGGTGTCGGTGCAAGAACATTGCAGTCTCAAAGAATATGACATCCAGATCGTCTTCTTTAAACATTCTTGTTATAGCTTGACGGAAATCTTTCATTTCGGACCATTCGTTTTCATCCAGTTGGGTGGAACACGATACATGTCTGATTGGCACAATTGTGCAATGGTGCTCAGCCAAAGGTTCATAATTTGGTAAACCTAGATAAATTGTGTCGGTGGTGGTTACTAGAAGATGTTTGGACATCTTTTCTGATTGTAAACAACTGACACAACTGTCTAATGCTTCGTTCGTTTGTCTGTGTTCGTTGATAGCTTTATCCTTATTTCGTTTGTCTACTACACCATCCGATTCCTTTTGACGTATGTTATCTGCAAAAACATCGTCTAAATCGTCATTCTTACGCATTCTTTGAGCTACGTTCATAAACTCTCTGTTGGATTCCTCTATTGTATTATATTTTTCGTTCTCGAACATTTGTTGAAGTGAAAATTTATCATCGTCTGGGAAGTAGCAAACACGTTGACCGTCACTATGTGTGTCAACTTTCCTTTTCTTATTTTTTCCTCTGGAATGTCCACCATAGTCGCTTTGCATTTTAAGCGGTCTCGAGTAACCTTTCGAGTCAGTTTGAGTTAAAATTTCCGCTTCGTCTGTTTGATCTGTTTTTGACATTTGATTAGCTCTTTCCATTTTGGCTTTCAATTCCGCCACCAACGCCATATCGCCCTTAATTTCAGCTTTAAGTAATTTAGATGCCAAGAAATTTAATTCCGTATTTGAAAGAACCCTACCGCCATCTTCTTCCTTGCCTTCTACAACGACCGCCTTCGTTTCTCGATGTTCGTTTTTAGATTTACGCCAACCAGACGTTGACGCGCTAGGTACATTTATACTTTTCTTATAACTACTTACATCAAAATCGTCGGTGGGTTTCTGGAATTTTGGTAAACCATCCCCACCGTCTTTCCAGTAGGGATTCAACTCTCGCGAACATTCAGCGGGATTATAAATTTCTCCTTCTCTTTCCAATCGTTTGTTCGCCTTCCTTTCGTTTTGTTTATCCAGATTTGAGAAGGATGAAAATTCTGTGCCTAAGGACATCCAGCCATCCCGGTTTAATTTATCTTGAGGTTCCGAGTTCTTGGATGACGCAGCTTCTTTTTCGACCCATTCGTCCGATGCGGTAGAATCGGACGAAGTGGAATAGTTACGTTTTCGTTTGTGTTTTTTCTCCTTTTTGTGTTTTTTATCTTTATGTTTACCGTGTTTACCCATTTTTAACTTAAATTTGCAGGTTATAAATTGTCACTTATGTCAACTTATATACAGTGTGTTTCGAATGATATTTATAGTATTAAAAATATTTACTAAGTTGAAAAAACGTAAAAAAGATTTTACTAATCTTATTTTTTAAATTTTGATATAACTTATTTGTTAATTTCGGGAAGGAAGATTATTTATTGAGCGCGACGAAGAAAATTTAAAATTGTGGAAGTAGTCGGTGTGAACAAAGGTTTATGGTGCGGTTTTGAGGAATTGCCGGTAGGCGCGCTGGTTTAATCAATGTTTACATCGTAGTTTACGGTTATATGCGTCATCCCCCCTTTCAATGTCAGCCAATGAGCTTTTCTATAATAGTAAACTACGTTATACGGCGAAATATAAGCAAGTTCGAGTAACCCGTTGGGCCAATATAGAATTGTCAGCGTGTTGAGTTACATCATACCGCGTGTGTTTTGACGTTTGTTATAATTGAAAAATTATAATAACACAAACAATTAAAAATGGCTTTTATGATGCCGGTAGTTAAGAACGACTGGGACATTTATAAGTGTAATCGACAGCGGAGAGTTTCCGAGTGCTCAAATTCTCAGTCGTGCAGGTCAAGAAAAGTGTCAGAATGCAAATCGGAGGGACCAAGTTTGTCGACATCGCCTGGTTCGGACTTTATGGTTGGTTCTCCAGGACATCGCAGTGTTCCCGCGAATATGTCGCGTCAGTATTCGCGAAACAGTTCTAGAGCATCCCAAAACAGCCTTCAGAGTCCTTGTAAAAGTGTTGGTTCGTCGCCCCCAAAATCGAATTCACAAAATAGTCTCAACAAATTCCATAACAGGTTGTTGGACAAATTAAAGCGCTCGTTAAGGAGTAAAGACGACAACAACGAACGAACAAGTTCATGAAAAGGGAGTAAGGATGCTTCGTCGAAAAAGAATAAGCATCCAGATTCGTAGTGTTTAATCATCCTTTGGATTTTTTTACCTAATGGCTCCTGCTTACTACGTAAGGTGTTCAGGTTAGCATCGTAAGGGCCTGTGATATCTGATTATCGTATGTAGTTTGAATTAGTTAATATTATGTAAATTGCTTGAATTTAGTTAAAAGCATAATAATACTTATGTTTTCATCACTACTTACCTACTACTTAGAGGTAGCTATTAAGTAAAAAAATAATTTTAATGTATAAGACTGCTGATTGGTTCTTTAAGAGAAAATTTTACAAATTGTTTACATGATTATAGATATATATTCTAGTTAAATGTAACAAAATTTATGATAATGCTTAACACCATTTAAAAGTATATAAATATATTATATTTAAGGTTGGGCTAAATAATGAGACGCTAATGGTCCATCCGATTAGCACATTCCCAATTTTTGAATTTTTTCGAAAAACCATATCTAACGAATATTTAAGTACCTACAATAATTGCTTAAATAGTTTTAAATTTGTATTTACACTCGATGTGTATAAAAAAAAATGTAATTAAACTCGAATAGGGCACCGCACAGGGCGACCGTGTAAAGGGCGGCGCCGCAATTTAAAATTTTTGAAAGCTTGACAAAATAGTTTTTATACTAATAACTATAAAGTGACTTATTTATAATAATAACAAAAAAATATAGAATGTATTTTTAAGTAATATGTAATTCAATGTTTAATTAAAACATTGTCTTAATTTATGTGACTTATTGTTTTATTTCTTTTTTAAATAAACTCGTTTTATTGTACCATTGCATTTTTATTGTCCTCGTTAATTGAATACTACGTGCACACTTTCCCATATAAAATCAGTGGAAAAGTACCGGCGTTTGATTAAATCGTGACGTTACAAACATACCTCCCTAACTTCTATAAATAACTTCGCGTTTGTATGTGGTCAAGTACAAATATCAATTCAGCTGCGACTCGTCTTCAATGGACAAAATTGCTTTTCCTATTCAAGAAAATCAATGAAACGTAGAACGACATCTTCGATTTTTCAAGTGCACTTCATAATCTTTTTTTTCCGCCAAATTAAGTGCTCGAGGATACGAAACGTTACGCAACAATAACAACTATAAATAATTGCGAACAACAATACAAGATTACACACACCCATCTACGTATTCACTTGCGAAAAAGAATTCACACACAAAAATCTAGATTCACTTTTTTGTAAAAGCAATTGTTTACTGCCGGTGACGAGCGACATTACAAAAAATAAAACGAAAAGGTAAAAGTATTGATAGTATGTTACATAACAAGGTCAAGGACAAGAAGACGGTCACGGCCTGATGCTTATGTTCGTTAACTGCTAAGCCGAGTTCCTCGGTTCGATCCCGGGCGCGGTAAAAACTTTATTTGTTTTTTTTGTTACTGACCGTTTTCACTCGGCCTAAAATCCTCAGGCATGACTCATGAGGATGCGACTGGAGAGAGAGAGATAACAAGGTAGTAAACGAGGTTATTGGTCGAGTGGAAAAGCTATGAGAGCCTCATCTATATAGTTCGGATTTGTAGTTATGGAAACTCGAAGCAGCTTAAATTTTTTAAATAATCTACGCGATTTATCAAAAAAGAATTCTTTTGGCCCCACGTTTTATTTGTTTTTTTTGAATTTTTTGGGTTTTTGTGCATTTTTTGTTTCTTTATGCTTTTTTGTGCTATTTTATGTTTTTGAATTTAATAATTCAATAATTTGAATTTAATAATAATGCGGTTAATAATTTTTTTATATGAATATAATTTTTTTTATAAAATAAACGGGCTAAAATAATAATAAATGAAATTTTTTAACCTGTTTATTTTGTAAAAAAATACATTAATATTAATATTAAGGATCAATAATTATATATTAATAATTCTTTTATTAATAAATTTGGTGCTTTTTTTATTAAATTGATACTAATTTTTTATAAAATTAATGCTTTTTTTGTAATATTTGATGCTTTTCTAAGCACTTTTTACTTAAATTTTTATGCCTTTTTAAACGGACTCTACTCATCTACACTAAATTTGGTATAAAATTTTGTATAATTTTCAAAATGCACTCAGAAATTAAGTACATAATTCGTGAAAAATTGTTACCAATTCGGCAATTTTTGAGCTTTTTGATAGATTGAAAATTCTGTTTTCTATTCTGAATCTCACAGGCACTCAAATAATAAAACATAAAAATATGATTATTGTAATAAACATAATTAAAATAGTTCTTTTTTTTATTAGATCAGCTTACAAATTTTTAAAGATGTTTTATTTGATTTTTTAAATATTTAATAAGTTTTAATTATTGAATAAACAAACTAAACAAAATGTTAAAGTAATAAATTTTAACTGTTAAGTAAAGAATACATACTTACATAGAAAAATAATATTTAAAAAACAATAAAAATAACAAATTAACATTTAAGAGGTTCGGACTAAGAATATTTGAATAAACAAGAAATGAATTTTGAAAAAATTATCTACGTTATAAAATGTTGAAAATTTAAAATATAAAATAAAAAACTTTGTAATACGATATAAAAGGCCTCTATTTCACAATTATTATTGATCATCAGTCGTATTTAACATGAGAAACCAAAAAATTTATAAATTACTTAAAATGAATATGACTTACCAAACTAGACCAAACAATGTTATGTGTCTCAATAAAATTTTAAGGTTAAATAAATAAAATAATATCTCGGTACAACCGGATTACATAATAATAATTATTATGTTAGTTATAACATTTCTCCCTATAATCTCCCATCCTTAAGGGCAAGAGAATGGTAAAATGGAATCAATAAGTCAGTAAAATAAAAAAAGTTCTAAGCGAGACAGACCTATTTATATTAAATGCATGACGTATGGTTCAAATTATCATCTAACGTAGACATAACTCCGTACTTCCAACCGTGTGAGGCAGCACTTGACGTACGTTACCAAAATTTTGATACAATTTGTTTTGAAAACTATGAGGAATAAAAACTTCAATTTTTGACTACGAAGATAGAATTGTGTTCTCTAGGACATACGCATTTAATATTAAAAAATATAATAAAATAAAACAAAATAAAAATCTTTTTTAATGTAATGAATTATGATTAAAATTAAAAGAAAAATGCGTTGGTTTTAGCTCTACTATCCATAAGTCTTCCTTTAAATTTTCATTCCATTCTGCCCATTAATAGCTGAAAATTTTTGTATTAATTATCGAACGTATTATGCCCCTTAATCTCTTACGACCTCTATAGTTATCAAATCTCCCACATTTGATTCCACAACCTTATCTTCAGTCTTCCTTCAGATTTTCTCCTACATTGCCACAATACGATTTTTTTTCGAAAAAGTTAAAAAAATTTTATTTGTAATATTTTTAAGATTTCCTCAAATTTCTCTTCACTTATACGTCAGATTTTTCTAACGATTTCCTACACGTTTTACATTATAAATAATAATTTATATATTGCGATGTCTCCCTAGCAACAATTTTACAAAATGTAAAATTTTTCAAATTTTACTTTAATGTATAGTCATATAAATTTGTTGTTAAAATTTAACTTTTGTGGTATCGTTAATTTGTTATCTTGTAACACTTCACTTAATTAAAACAACTCTCAATTTAAAATAAACTCACTTTTAATCTCAAAATTAATCAGAAAATCAAATTTATAGATCGGGGAACAACATACGTCCACCGATCTTTACGCTCATGGGCGTAAGGCAACGCTTTTCTCTCTGTTGTTAATTTTCTTACCTACCTCGTAAAAATAATATAATTTACAAATTTTAAATATACAATATGCTACTCAATTTTGTAATGGTAACTTCTTTGTTTTCTAATTTTTCTTTTCTGAGCTCCGGCTAGGATGACTCTATAAATAACCTAGGGGTGGTTTGAGTATTTTTACATAATTAGCGAATAAACAAAGAAATACCATACAAATTATAAATATTTAATTTATTGATGAAAAGTAATCTAAAGACATTAACTTACATACAATTAACAAGTCTTAACAATCTCTAGACCTGACGAATTTTTAACAACGGCTGTGGGTGTAAATAATGTTCACGCACTTCACCCGGTACACGAAATTATTCTTTCTTCTTTTGATGTACAGAGACGATCCAAGTGATGAAAGATTTCGTTTTCTATATAAAACAAAATGTCGAAACGAAATTGAGTCTACGACTCCACTATGCACTTCGTTTAAAAAGAAAGAAATTACTCGCACAATCCCTCTATGTCTTGGCAAGATTGACTTGACAAAATTTTCAATATCGTAATATAGTACTTGCTTTAATTGCAGCAAGCAATAATTTATTTGGCACCACTTGTTGCCAAATAACAACGAACTTTTCTTAAATATGTGGTTTCTTTTTTGAAACCACCCGTGGTCAAAACTACCACGATGCGCTTCTTTTCCTTGCAAAGAAGGAACTGTCTTTTTTCTTTACACCCCAAACTTACAATTAAAAAAATTCTATCAGGCCCGCAAAATGGTTCACACCCTTTGCAACTATTCCTAAAATTAACTAAAACTAATAAATACCCATAAATGTCATTGAGGCGGTAGGTTTTCTAACGTTTCTTTTAAAGTTTGAAAACTACCCGCTCAATGTAACTTAATATTTTTTTAAAACTACTTTCTCACGATTTTAGAAATGTTGAATTTAACAAATATAATTGTGAGCGTGAAATTTACAAAAAAACTAATTTATTTCATTACAATTTACAAAAATAACAAATCAGTTTTTCATGCATTTAAAAACACTATAATATATTGTGATGTCCTCCCGGTATTAATTTTATAAAAAAATGTAAAATGTTATAAAATTTTATTTTTAAATCGTGAGCTGGAGGTAACATACAAATATTTATGAGCATGAGACTATTTTAAGTATTATTTTTTGTATTGTTTAATTTTCGTCTTGCAATTTTATTCAAATGTGGTCATATAAACTTGTTAGTTGTGTTACCTTATGTGGTATCGTTAATGTTTCTGCGGGTGAAATCGGCGTCGTGTCCACAGCTGTCCGCCTTATCATACAAAATTCGTCGTGAAACAATTTTCAATTTCACTAAAATCTTCAAAAATTTTAATTTTTCACCACTTCACTTAATTAAGACAACTTTAAACTGATATTAAAATCACTTTTTATTTTTAAAAATCATTAAAAATATCAAAATTATATCTCAACTGACAAAACATCAGTCCGTTGACTTTCACCCACCTCAGTGTAAAGCCCCCTCTCAAACACATTACCAACATCGTTACAAAATAAAATAATTTAAAAAGTTTTCTACCTATAGAACGTAACAAAATTTAAAATTAAAACAAAAAAAATTTTTTACAAAATAGCTAAATAGAATTTTTAAGGTTTCAAAACACGACAATATATTGTCGTGTTTCGAAACACTAAAAACCACAAATTAATTTATTTTGTAAATAATTTTTAAAATTCGATTTTATTATTTATTTATTTATCACATTGTATAAAGTTGTTAAGCTTTGCTATGTAAAATAAGAGTAAGGGCTCGAAGGTGGAACGAAAGAGTGGGACTTGGATAGGACACTAAGACGGGCTCTGGCCTTGACGTTGGGTCGAGCGGATGAAAAACGATTCCGCAATAATTAAAATTGTTAATTGTTTATTTAAAGCTAGTAAATTAAGTTGATTTGATTTGTTGTTTTTTTATTTAATTGGAATTGGAAATTAGAAAAGAGGAAGAAATTATGAAATTTTGGTCGATGCAAAATTTTATAGCAACAAATTTGTGAGGCCAGCTGCTAAAATACACGTGCGCTACAATACCACACACAAAAGGTAAATTTGAGCAATTTTAATTTACAATTTAAATACGAAGAGGAGTCTCATGTTCGATAAAATTTTTTTTTACGATTGCATGGGGGGTGGTTTGATATTTTATCTGTTCATGACAATATATAATTTTATGTCATTCTATTTGTGGTTAAACTAAAAATAATCACATTTCGTCAAGGGGGGTATTGGGGAATAAATGCTTTCACGACTTTTCAAAACTGTGCACTAAATTACATAAATTATGAAAAATATATCTTTTTTTTATCGTAAAATTTTTATTTATCTACTCTTTCCTATAAGCATTTGCTAGATCTGTTCTTAATTTTCGTGACCGCTATTGTTTTAATGCAAAAAGATGGCGGACGGCATTAAAGTACTTTTACATTGCATTGTACTTCTATAAAGGAAGAATATTTAATAAACAATTTTATGGAAATCACAGATCAGTTAAATATAAGTATTTTTAGTACACCGAATCTGTTTTAAATCAAATAGGCAAATTCCTTTAACTGATAAATGTTGTTTATAGAAAATTAGAAGACCCATTTTTTTACCCCAAAGAAAGTCTTAATGCTTTTAAAATAAACAACATTCTGAAACATTTGGTGTATAGTATAAAAAATACCACTGCCAATTCAGTAATTTTGTAACTTTTGCATGGCCTTTGATTTCCCTTACACAAAACATCGTAAATTAATTTTTAAAAATAAAAATATCCAATAAATTTCTAAAAAGCTCAGTATTCCAATTCCAGGAATTTAAAGTCGTTGTTTACTTTTTTTTTCTAAAAATTTGATGGTTTAGGTGTTATTTATCGTATATATCCTCCAAATTAATATCGATTTAGATACTTTTTATTAATTATAATAAACTGATATTAAATAATAACTAATAAATAAATAAATATTATCACATGTTAATAACCTTAGCCATTTTAATAAACTAAAAAGATAACTATATTATTATTAGTTTCAGAGATATTCATTTTTGTAATGAAATGAAATTATTATTTAGCCCACTGAATCCATATTAAATGATGCAGGCAGGTCGGGTACATGTTCCAGAATTCATTTCCGCTGAAATATGTTTTTGTTAATCGAAAATGAGGAGATCCGTATAACATTTCAAGAATTTGAAATAAATCACTGCCTATTCAGTAATTTGGAGCTTTTGGGGCTTTTTTCTTACGTGAAACATCGTACTTCATTTTTTAAATAATAAAAATATTGTAATTTTTTTTAAACATATTTTTAAAAATATATCAGCAAAAATGAATTCTGGAACATGAAGTAGGTCTGCATGATTTCAAATAGATTCAGTTAGTAGCTACGGATAATATATTGAAAATATTCAAGCGTACGCGTACGATAACACGCAAACGAAAAGCGTTTGACGAAATCAGTCTATCAGGAATTAAATATAACGGTAGATAGATTAATAAACTAATATCTTTGGTCCTAATGATAAAATTCTAGCAATTTAACCAGATTTACCCAGGTTTTATTTAGAGCCGTTATACAACAATTTAAAATATTTTCATCTGTTATCGTTAGGTAATTGCTCACTTTCTATACTGATTTGAGTTACGTAATGGGCAATTTTCACGCACTAGTGCGGAAAGTAATTTTAAAACCGTTAAACCGTCGAGTTGGAAGCGTGAACTTCTTGAAAAGTGGCAAGTAAACGGAATAATATTTTTTTTTGGCCTGAAATAGCTATTTGGTTATAATTTAAAGGAATTTAGAATAATAAACAGATAATTAAAAAGTTTAATTTAATCCGCTTTATCTAAACCATCTACAATTTTTAAAATTTTTCTGAATCAGAGACAGTTTTACACAAAATTTTTGGGGGACCAATCTGCAGTTCACCAAGTAATGATCTCGCTTTACCGCGTTTTGTTTTAAAGAATTCTAAATATTTAGATTTTAGCAAATTTTGTCAACTATTCGCAGATTTTGCCAAGTGTCTACAATATTGGGAGAGATGCTTCTCTCTTCTCACCTACGGGGAAGCCATGTTTTTGATTTTTCTAGAAGGAAAAATTTTATGTAATTTAACTTGAAAGAATCACAATCGATTATTTTATTTCCAACTTTTTGCACACTATTTATGATCATCTTCCAACTAATTTAATTTATAATGTTTTGTATTTATTTGATTCGTTTGATAAAAAAACTGATTTGATTCTGATAATAACTCGAATCTTCATTGTGTACACAACGAAAGCATGTTTTATCCGGACTAATCTAATGAATGTGACCTAGGCCGGAAAGTTATCACTTTTTATTTACACTTATTTATTTACAAACATTAATAAAAAATGTAATATAAAAAGGATAAAAAGTCATATTATCACTTTTTTTTAAATTGACAAAACAGAAATTTTATAGTTATTAAAACCGAAAAATCTTCTTACAGTAAAGTTCATTTTATACACATTTGATTGACACGAATGTGTGTTTAATTGACATGAGTAGGTATCTATTGAATTGGTTCAAATAAATCAGCCAATTTGATTTATTCGATTCTACGATTTATTTCAGACAAATCAATTTTGCATATTATGCTTAAATAAAATCTATTTTCATTGTATAGCAAAATACTGGCTATTTATGAAGTAGTAGAAAATATTTCAAACTTTTTAGTCTTATCTCAAATTTTACTTATCATTTTAAAATTTAATCAAAATTTAAATTATCACTTCACTTTAGAAAGGTTTTATTCGGAGCTAAAGCAACTTTTTGTGACTTGCCTGTAATGGTCGTGAAACAATGAACTTCCGGGGGTGTCTTCAATTTGAGGAAACAGTTAACAAATTATGTCTATTTCAATTTACGCCAGAATCTCGTTATTTGATGATGCGCATCAGCGGTAGCCAGATAGGAAAATTATTTTTTAGTTTTTCGGGAGAGATAAATATAAAAATACCTATTATCGCTTCTATAGATCGTTTAAGTTGCGAGAGGCCCTCAGAGCGGTCCATAAAACGAATTAAAATAAAAAATCTATTTATAGTTATTGCTTTCAATTTATTAAGACTGCCTTAAAGCCGCTACCGTCGTCGTTAAAAGCAAAATTTACATATTCTATAAACACGAAAAACCAATGACAATTAATAAATTAACATTGATAAAAACAATTTAATAAATAATCTTGTTAAGATAACTTTTTTTTTAAATAAATGTTTTCTAAATTTAAATTTATATAAATTGAGAAACTTTCAAATTAATCCTCTATTCTATTTTAGTCTATTCTATTATTAAATTATTTGAATATTATAACCTATGACATATATTGAAAACTCATCAAATATGTAGATGTAACATAATTATTATACATGTATTTCCTATCTAAATTTTAACTATCTAACTTTTTATAAATGTTGGCAACATTGAATTTAAACAATTTCATTTAAGTTAAAAAAATTAAACATAATCATGTTTCAGCATGATAATAATAATAAATCATCAAGTACGAATTTAAAAATTTTAGAAATAAATTTTATGACAAACGCTTTCAGGTTTCATTGTAAAGCTTATTTATTGTTAATTGTACAGACTATAATGCCATTGTCTTCCGCCTTTGTATAAAATTAACCAATCACTATGTCGAATTTCAGTATTTTATTTTAGAATTTAAATATTTTTAACTGAAGAAAACTGAAGTGATTTTTTCAGAAACGTTTCTCTACGATTACAGGATTCATATTTAATTAAAAAAACTGTTTGGTTTGTCTACTATATAGTAGCTTATTTATTAATTTAATTAAGAATCTACGTATACGCACATAAAGGTAGGTTTAAAAATATAAAATCCGGGATAAAAATCCTTACGTACGTACGTAAACCTACCTTTACGTACGTAAGGATTTTTATTTAATTTATTTTTGAAATAATGTGTAACACTATTGCAAATACATAAGATATATTTTATTAATTCTGATATTTATTCTGAAAGTCATTAAAATTTAGCAGTTTTCTTTTGAATGTTTTTCAAATATTCTGAAGTATTCGGCGCATTCACATTAATAATTTGTTCATACGTTTGCACATCATACTGTGGCGGGACGCGAAGAATTTGTAATAAATCGATGTCTCTTTATTTTCAGGCCACTTTGTATATTTTATATTGCTTTTTTGCTGTAATTATACGGTCTTTGACATGTAGTACATGTATGTAACATTTTATTAAGTATAATTTTCAAGGATATCTACAAAGATACAAGTTTTGTATTTTTTTTTGTAAAATGCTGACGATTTTTATGGTTCAAGTCTCAGACATGTAAATTGTCTACACGTAGTTTGTCTGGGTTTAACAATGCGCTGTGTTACACCACATCGTTTTTTTTAAAGCGATTTTATATAAAAGTAATTTAATAATTATTACATATCGAGTAATATTGATTACTTACTATTTTTATTAATTCTTATCGTTTATTTTACTTCTGCATGTTTTGCAGACATTTTTTCTAACCAGCTTAGCACCCTACTAGGATTAATCGGTTACTGTCAGTTAATTCCCATCACGAATTTCAAAATTTCAACTACATATAGGAAAGGGGACAATTTTATGAGCATTTAAAAAAAGTCCCTGGACCGTCCATTAGTTTTCGAGAAAACGGCATTTTAAAATCACGAAAAGCAGAGAGATGTAATATGATACACACCGATGCGTGACGGTAACTAGCACATTGAGTCCTCGCTCTTATTTTTGTTGACGGTACATGTGCTTTGATATACTCTTAATGTTGTCAATTGCGGTCGATTATTACTACCACCGATGAAATAACAAGATTTTGGAATTGGAATTTCTTGACACGGAAAACCTTAGCAGCGACGTTCTAAACTCGATTGACAATCGTGTTTCAAATCGCGCAACTGTTTTTTTCCGTTTCCACGAAACGTCCGAGGCGGTTCACCACGACATAGACGCGTACACTTTGTGTGGTTCAAATAGCTGGTTGCCTACAAAATCCCCTTTTTGATATTTTTCGACACACATTTGGCAAACTTCGTTTCAACTTCTTCTAAATTTTTAAATTGTTATGTGTTAGGTGAAAAAATAAAAGAGGCCAGAGAGTCCGGAGTCTATTTTATTTTTTTGCCTAACTCAACAACGGCTTATCATGCACTCGTGTTAAAACGTGTATCTAAAATACATGCAAATTTTACATTTTTAAAATTGATTTTTTCGAAAACTTATGGATGATCCAGCGATTTTTTTGTTTTAAACTGCTTAGAAAATTGTCTTCTTTCCTATAATGTAGTTGAAATTTTGAAATTCGTGATGGGGTTTGACTGACAGATCCCGATTAATCATTAGTCAAATTAAATCAAATTTATTTATTAATAAAAGAAGACGATCACGATAAGCATCAGCTTATGTACGTCGTCTGCTAAACTGAGATTCTCGGTTCGAGCCCGAGCGGAATAAAAACTTTATTCTGACCGTCTTCCCTAGGAAAGAAATGGCAAACTACCGAGGTATCTGCTAAGAAAACCATTCTGAAGAAGAAGTGGTCACTACGCTCTTATGTGAGGCCAAGAACTGAGAAGATATTAATTTACAAAATTTTACACAGGTTATACATCTGTCCAATACCACAAAGAATCATATATTCAGCATTTCATCTGAACAACTCTTGTCAATCAGACATCACTGTCTTTGAAGTCATCATAACCCTGTTGATTTTCGTCCACTGATCCCGTCCAGGAAGGATTTTTAGCTATACTCTATTAGTAGGGAGGTTATTAGAGAGGTTACCCCATGATCATCCATTCAAGTGCGAACCACAACAAACCTTGTTTGTTTTGTTGTCTGCTCTTCGAAGGATGTCGCGTCCTTAAGAAAGTCACTATTGCGTTTTTTATAAGTTTCGAGAGTTTCTTTAAATTTAAGGTAGTTTAGATCTCTGTCATTGGAGGGCGAAAATTGTAAGAATACGTTCACATAATAGTATTCAGTGTGATACACAGTCTTGCATCTATTGTACGTCTATCGAACGGAACTCAAACTGGAATTTTAAAAACAAGCCTCTACTCTTAAAGTATATGATTCCCAGAATCAGTGGCGACTCGTAGGGAAAAATTTTGGGTAGGCCAGCAATATTTTATAAATAGATAAAATCTGCGGAAGATGTGAATATTTTCTTGAGTTATAATAATATGCTCTATTAAGTCATTTTATTTAAATAATAGAATTACTTACAGTTACTCGAAAAAGTATTCGGACGCTCCTATGTTAGTAATGTAAATTGTACTTTTTGAAAACTCCTTTTAGCATATAAAAATCGCTTTTACAAAAATACTTTTCAGACATTTTTTGTAGATAATTTCATTCCCTTCATTTTTGTTTTCAAACATTTTTATTCATTGCCTCGTTTTCGATCGAAAGTGACTTAAAGCAATCTCAGTAAAAATTCCATGTAAATCTCTCGAGAAAACCATTGTGCATTTTTAATTTTATTAAAAAGTTTTACCGAGTCTGCTTTAAGACACTCTCAGTCGAAAACGAGGCGACAAAATAAAGAAATGTATAAGAACAAAAATGAAGACAATGAAATTTGTGACAAAAAATGTCTAATAAGTATTGCTGTAAAAACAATTTTTATATAGTAAGTCTAAAAGGAGCAATTTACATTGCTAAGACAGCAACGACCGAATACTTTTTCGAGTAACTGTAGATTATGTTATAGTATTTATAAACAATGATTGATTCTCTTATTTTTGCTCTTCGCAAATCTGTCTATGACATTGTCGTGAAATGTGTTTGTTTTTAATAATTCATCAAGAATGTCTTTTTATATTGATAACAGTGCAAGTAAAGATATAAAAATACACTACAAAGTGCAAAATACCGCTTAATTTCTTTTTTTTATTTAAGGGGTTACGCTCACCTAGAAATTTCAAAAAATTGATTTTTTAAAAATCACATTTTCTTAAAGTATACAATGTCAGAAATATCTCCCAAAAGTTTTAACATAATCTGATTTTTTATACAGAAGCTATAAGGCTTTAAATACAGGTAAGTGTAGCAGGTATTACCACGAAACATTCAATGTGGCACAAGAAAATATGGTGGAATAAAAAATTTTTGCTTTTTTTACCGGTTTTTCGGCAATATCAGTTTTAGTGAAATGCAAACAGTGTGATGGTAACGTAACATTTTAAACTGCAAGTACCCGCGGTCTCGGATTTAAAATTGTATTGTTATGTGATAAGTGTGAACCTCAGTACATTCCTTCGTGCTCTTTTATTATATCTGCAGTTTTATTACAGATCCTATAAGGTATGTGAGTAAACTGTGACATCAATGCTCACCAATATCTCGTAAGAGAAGACGCTGAACGCATACAGGTAGTAGAAAAAGACGTACAAGAGAGTACTCGAGACGGAAAAATGCGTCTTCGGCAAACTAAAATTGATGTTTCCAAAGCGACAACTTCAAAAGAAGACACAGTATATGGGCCTGGAATAGATCACTATATATAAGTTATAAAATAATTCTTTTGCTTTAGTGTAAACTACATTGCAAACTTAAAACGCGTTTATCTCGAAACTACATTTTCAAATCGGTGAGCAAGATATTTCAAAAACTTGTAAACCAATCGATTTTAAATTTTGTGTGCTTTTTTTAAATACTCAAAACTAGTCTTTAATCGAAGCTTTTGATTTTACAATGTGTAGTTTCTATTTTATGAACCAAAAGTTGTTTCTTTTTTTAACAAAACTTGAAATTTTGACTTTGAATGACTGCCATATTGTCAAATTTAAGTTTTTTAGAAAATCCTTCGATTAAAGACTGCATCAACTAATAGATTATCAAACTTTTTTGAATTTTTGATTTTCGATAACCTAGGTTCGAATAACACTGCTCACCGCAAAACATGATTTTAAAACATGTTTGTCGAACGTTCACTTTAACTTTGTTATTTTTTTATCAATGTTTTGTAACCAAAATATTTACCAACCGCTCACTAAATAAAGGTCTTTTAAATACTTAAACTGTTGTACAATGATATCCATTCAATTCTCCATAAAAAAATTGCAAAAATTACTCATTTTTTTTACGGTCTAATTAATTTATTTAATTTTAGATAAATATTCTTTTTTGTCATCTAAAAAGCTTTAAAATGCCGCTGGTATGTGTCCGATAAGAAAAACTGTTTATGGCGAGGTATCATATAACTGCAAGTATCTGGTAGGCACGGGCCTAAGCGCTGGCTATTGAGGTTATAGTATTGCTGTATCTGGCGTCATGGTTCTACTGTTACATTGCGCTATATGGACCAAGCTAGGCCAATGCCTACACTATAATACTTTGAAGCAGGTACAAATAAAAATATAAAACACGCTAATTTTTTGCAGCTGTTATTGCATTTTAAGTGCAAATATTGAAAAATAACAAATATTAATTTTCCATAATATTAAAATATTAATTATATTGTACATAAAAAAATGTTATTTATGTACATTAAATTTTGGGTAGGCCGGGCCTACCTTGCTTGTTCTTTAAAACAGCCACTGCCCAGAATTCTCTCTAAAACTTCGGAATGAACTGGAATAAATGCTATGAGTCGGCAGTTATTAGTATCGTTCTTGTGTCTTTTTATGGTGCTCAGAGTGCTGAGAGCAGATGTTTGGACATGACTGAATCTATTGCAGACTGGGTTTACCCATATTACAGAATTCGGTTTTGTTGAAATAATATGTCGTTGTTTATACAAAATAAGAAGATCCGTAATTTTGTATCGTAAAAAAAGTTCTGACGCTTGCTTGGATTGATTGGAGTTTTTAAATTGATATTTTTTTACGTGAAACATTCTAAATATTTCTAAAAAGTCGAAAATATTACAATTTTTCTGAAAATTTAGACCTTGTTTTTCTCATAAAACCCAATAAAAATTTAATATTTGATAAGTTTTATATGGCATTTACCATGGTGAAAGTACCGTTAATATCTTCAAAAGAAGTAATAAATTGATATTGAAATTTGGAAAGCGTTTTTATTATAAAATAATAAAACCTAACAAAATGTTAAAATAATAAATTTTAACTGTCTAGTAAATAATTACATTAAATTAAAAAAGTTTTTTTTGTGAAAAATTGTTCTAAATAAGAGAAAGAAAATCTTCTCAAATTATAATTAGTAGGTAACATATTAAAAAATTAAATATACATTTTTCTTGTTATAAGTAGGTACAACCGAATTTTTGAAAATCAAATTATTTATCTCTCAATCTAAATGCCCCAGGACTCTTTTTAAGATGAAAAAGAATTACAAGTTTCTTCTTAATATTTCAGCGAAAACGAATTCTGAAACATGAGCGCCGCCAGCCTGCATGATTTGGATATAGTAGATTCAGGCAGGTAAATACTAATTATTATAAAACTTTAAAAATCAATATCTCCGAAACGATAATAATAAATCGATATTAAAATTTGGAGAACATAAACCCCTTAAACATAACATTTTTACGAAAAAAAATGTGAATTTTTCGACTTTTAAAAATTCGTACTTTTTTTTTCACGTAAGAAAAAAAATAATCAACGCAAAAGCTACAAAATTACCAATTTAGTAGTTTTTGTAATGTCATAACTGAGTTTTTGAAAATAACATTATTTAATTATTTCTTCGTTTCGGGTCTTTTAGGGGGTGAAAAAATGCTGGTTTTCTTATTTTATATAAACAACACACCTACACATTTTAGCGAAAACGAATGTTACGAATATTTGAAATATCAGAACCTTGAACCAAAGCGGCTTAAAAAGTCCACCGTCACGGTAATCTTATTGTCTAATTTTATTCTGAATTTTCCAAGAGAGATGTTCAAACAAAGATGCTGGGAAAAGTTTTTATAGTTAATGAAGTTTCATCCTTCATGCTAGTTGAATTAATTTACTGCGGGTTTTACTTCCCACTTTCACATGTAGATGCTGATGGTAATTTTGAGATGAATGAGCATTTACATTTGAAAAGGTTGTATTGTTTACATAAAGTTTGGTTTCCGAGTAGGAATATTTTTGAGGTACATACCGAAATATTTTTATTAAATAATTGTACAAAGCCGTATGACATGCCCAGACTTTTTTCTAGCGCAACTTATTTTAAAGTAACTCAATCACCTACTCATTGAATTAATAAAATATATGTTTATTTTTGTTATATTACTGTTTATTCTTGATACAATTTTTCAATCAACGATATTACGCTATATCAACCGCTAATACGTTAAAAACACGTTAAATTCGATCGGTAGTTTTACGATGAATATAATGTGCTTATTTGAATAAATGAATTAATTAAATTTAATTAAAAATGTGATGTCACAGTTCAAATAACTGTTTGGTACATTTTTCTATCAGCTACAAGATCCATTTGGAAGCTTGCGTAGACAATTTGATCCGTAGAATTAAACTGATCTACGCAATATTAAAAATATTTTTGGAATGAACCGACAAACAAGGTTAAAAAATCCTACTTAATCGCCTTCTTTATGCTTTAATACAAAATTCAATTTGTAAAGTCAAGATAAACATGAAAAAGGTAGATAAAGTTTACTACGTTATTGTTTTATCCGCACCACCAATTTTACCCAATAAAATGTGTAGGCGTTTACACTTCGTTTAACAAAAATTTGAATATAGGAAAAATTTGAAAATGACTTCAATAGATTCAGCGGCAATGGATAGTCGATTTTTAAATTAAATTTTTTACGCTGACATAAAATGAATCGACATCATATTGAGCTAAAAGTGACCTTTGTATTGCGTTTTTATAAAATGCCATGTAGGAAAGCAATTCAGGACATCGTAAAATTTTATAACTTAATAATTAAAATTGCAGATTTTATTCAAAATTTTTAATGCTAACTACGAAAAAGTAGATACTAAATTTTAACACATTGAGATAAAAAAATAAAATTATGTATCAAATTATCCCATTAACGAACATCTGTATTTTATTATTGGCTTTCTAATTAAATTTTGTTTGACTAAACATTCGATTGCTTTTGAAATTAAAAAAAAAGCTGATGGCAATTGATCGTTAACATAGCATTAAAAATATTATTGTTGTCTTCACGTATTTGCAGCTCCCCGACTAAAATAACTTTCGTATTCGGATTTAGAATCTTTATATTTGGTAATAGGATTTAATTTAATCAAAGTTTTTTAATTACGTATTTTTTACTTGTTCTAGAGCTAATTTACTTTTTGTTATTTTTTACATTTTTAATTGCTATTTTAATATTATAAATTAAAAATTAGCTATCTAGGTAGATCAAAGTGATACAATTTATCAAATTGCAAATAACTTGATAATGTAGTACCTGTAGCAAATTTGCAAAAACTATGTATTGCTTTTCTTAACAGAAATCAGGATCGTTTCTAGATATTTGAATGCCAGCGTGCAAAAATTGTTGGTCGCCCTCTTTGCCAGGTTTGCTATTCACCACATGAAATTCTTAGTCATATCTACATCATCAGCTCTTCAGTCCACTTTTGACCCAGAAAAAAAAGAAAATCCTTACGACTGCTTAAAAGCGGACTGTAGAATGTCTGTAATCCTGTTTTTAAAGGTTGCTAAGGCCAGTCATCAACCCAGAAGAACTTTCGGCTTTACGTGCCTTCCATAGCACGGACTCCGTCATATGAAAATTTTAGACTATCCTATAGTCTATATAGACTAGACTATACCTTAGATCAAGTTTCAAATTTCAGGTTTCAATTTTCGTGCAAGCATTTACTTTTAGCTCCGCCTGCTATAAAGTATTCGTTTGGTCATTGGCAATAAAAGTATTAGTATATTAAAACACATTTGATATCTATCACATACTTTCGTTTATTAGAAATTTTTAAAGTAAAGTATCATCCACAACCACTAAATTAACCGTAGAATTAGTAATTAGAATTAAACGTAGAAGTTTGCCGCATTTAAATCCTATGCGGTTGTTCACAACCTCGAAATTAGTACTTAACGCGAAATTAGTACTTAGTACTTAATGCAGAACCTTGCAAGGTCCAAGCTTTTTCACGTAAATTAGTCGTCAAGTCACTACTACGCATGCTTCAAAATCATTCAAGTGTCATCTGTGATTTCTAACCTAAAACCTGTTAACTTTTGTGACCTGAACTACATTTAATATTAAAGGTACAACGCTATGGTATTAACCTGTACCCGATTTAATTAGAAACATTAGGTTATCTAGCAATAACAACAATTTACCATCCAAAGTACTCAAGTTCCAAACATTGACACTAGATGGAGTCACACTAATTTGCGTATTAATTTAAGCATTGTGAATGCTACCAAAACATTAATTTATGTTCAAATTTCAACTATTAATTTATGTACTAATTCTACGGTTAATTTGGAGGTTGTGGATGAGGCTTAAAACTTTTTTAGGCGCAACTAGGGGTAAACACGACAATGCAACGGAAATGCGTTACGGCAATATGGCGGTATTTTTAAATTAATAACTGGTAACATAGGTGCAACAAAGACGAACTGAAATAAATTTGTTATAAGGGGGAGAATTTAAAAATACGGTAGATCAAAAATAATAATGATACCCAATGTATGCGTTAAAAAAAAGATAGCTATTAGCTCTAATCGTGCATAATAATTATAATGAAAGTAGTTTCTATTATGAATTTTGGCTGTCTGTCAAGTTTGTTTATAATTTAAGATTATATTCAGATTTTATTCAAGTTTATACTTTGGTTTGTTAGATTTTCTATTAAATAATATTGTCAGCCATTTGAATATCCTGTTTTTATTTTTTTATCAACGACCACTATATTAAGAAGGTTTAATACGTTTGTTTTCCGTAAATGAGAGTTTTTTTAATACACTAGTGGATTATAATTCATAATACACTAGTGGATTCGTTTTCAGCTCAAAATCATTATTCTCGATAAAAATAAATTTTTCAAATCTGACGTTCTTAAAACCAAAATTTTTACTTGTGGTTTTGGCCATGGTCGTGAATAAAACGTTGAATTACATTCGGGAATTAACAAGTTTCTAATCCTCTCGAAAAAATGTGATTCTCAGCTGCGCTTCGATTTCCCATGTTTTCTCGTGGATTAGAGGCTTCTTAATCCTCTTATATAATTAATAACTTATATTTTTAACTTAATCGGCATCTGTCATAATGCTAAAAAGGTTTTACTTCAACTTCAATTTCTTCAAAATCAATTTTTTTTTATTCGACATTGCTCGTGACATTTGAAATTTTTCCCATAGAGTAGACTATAGGAAAGAGGACACTTTTGTAGGTATATTGCAATAAAAATTTTGTAGGATTAGGTATTAGTTTTCGCATAAACGGCATTTTAAAATTTGCAATATTGAGGACGCGTAATACTCGGCATACCGCTTGAGACCGGTCGGACAGATGTACCGGGATTCGCAAGTTTCCCTGATCGACACGTGCATTCATTCGGATTGCGATTAAAGTGATATTATCTCTGTCGTGGATCATAAGTGATGGATTGTAAATTTCTACGCTTCTTCGAAGGTAGAGCCTCAAAAATTATGCGCTTGTCAAATTCGACCTTTTTCACTCTCCGCTCCGGTCTTCTCCGCTTCGGCCGCTCCGGGACATTTTGACAAACGCTGTACTATTAAAAATGTCCCTCTAGAATCTAGATGATCAAACTCACCAAAGGACAATTAAATGATATTAATCTCGGGATGGTCGACTACGGTGCTACCCATCTTTGAAAGCGCGCTCCCGCTCACATGTACGTCTAGCCTAGCAATTTATTCACTTCGTAATAATTTCCTTAAATTTAAACGTTGTAACAAGCAAGCGCAGACCGCGACGATTACAGAAATGTTGTATCGGCTTGAAGCATCATGCATTCAGTGTACCCGTTGAGCGTAGTGTAGCGTAGCGGATTGGCAATGCAAAGCGTTTAGGCGCTTTAATCTTCTTCATCTGGTGAGTGAGTAACGGGCGTTGGAGATCTTGGATCAAAATATACGCTGACGCGGGTTAGACCGCGTCGATCTGAGTGGTGAGTAATTTAAAGGGGGAATTGAAAAATTTAGAATTTTGAACTTTGAACAAGTTGAACCGAAGTTTGCCAAATGTATGTCGAAACATGTCAAAAAGGGGATTTGCGGAACCCGTCTCAAAGCTATGTAGAGTTTTACAAGTGCCCTGAATTTCAAATTTTAAAATGCCGTTTTTTCGACAACTAATAATGCCTAACCCTAAAAACGTTTGTTACAATATGCTTAGAAAAGTGTATTCTATATGCAATTTACTTATTTGAGTTAGATCAAATATTTGCCAAATTTTGAGTTTTTAAGATTTTTAAAATTTCTGCGAAATGGGCATTATCATTGAAAAGCACCATTAATCAATGGTTAATGATTAATAACTTATCGAACAATTTCTACTATTATATAGTTAGAATCAATATGTTACATCAATAGCATTCTTTAATTTAAAATGCATTTTGCAGTGGCGGCCCGTCAGAAAAGTTACTGAGACTGCGTCTTCTCAGAAAGTCAGCCAGTAACAAAAAAAAGTTTTATTAAAAATCATAATTTACAAGACATTTCGTATTGAAAAAATTGTGTGTGTTTTAATTTCTTAATTCTATTTTTACATAATTGTTATTTAAACAAAAGCTTTTGAAATTAACACCTGCGTTTAAAATTTCATATCGATGCTAAATTGCTGATATGATAACGACGGCTGCCAGTTGCAAGAGACGCTATACGAAAGACTCGTACTTAAAATGCATCTATATGCTAAATGCAATTATACATAACGTAGGAGCGTGTAGGAATGGGGAAATTGCATACAGCAAATCTACCAACGTTGAGTCAAGTCTCTTCGAAGTTTATGCAATATAATTTACGTAGTATTTGTTATTACGAGTTCTACGTGTTTGTGCATTTATTCCCTTATACTTTTTAAATAATTTTCAGCAATGGAAATAAATAATATATTGGACTTTTTGTTAAAAAATAATTTTAATAACGTTATCTTATGAACAAAAGTGTAAATTAAAAACTAATAGACCAACACCCAGCTTTTCATTAGAATCTAAAGAAGGTAAATTTAAAAGAAAATTTCAATGTAGTTAGTATAGCAAATTTTTATGGCTTACTGGTTGCGATAAGCGAAATAAAATGTTTTGTTTTACTAGAGTAATTTTTAGCGGGGGAAAAAAATGAAGTGTTGATGGATTGTTGACAATAAAAATTTTTATAAGACAGGCAGAAATACACTCTATTTCAAAAAATCACTTGAAAAATCAAGAAAAATTTTATGTTTTGGGTCAAGTTAGAATTGAATATGTTCTATCTAAAAGTCGACGACTTGCTGCTCTAAAACATAGTGAAAAAGTCGGTATAAATAGACGTTTACTAACACGTTTAATCCAGGTTGTTTGTTTTTTAGGTAGCAAGAAATTGCTTTTCGTGGACATCCGGAAAAAAACGAATTTTTAAATAAAGAAAATTATCTTGAATTAATAGAACTACTTGCACAATATGAGAAGTTACTTAAAGAACATTTTTTGTTATCAATAATATTTAAAGGAACATCTAAGACGATACAAAATGATTTAATAGCGTGTAACTTGAGTTTTAAACTCAAGAATTATTATGTACATTATTTAGATACATAGTTAATAAGGAACTACTGTTATTAATACTTTTTAATACTTCAGACTTCCAGTCTCCCCAAATTACTTACTCACGGACCGCCACTGGCCATTCTGTTTATAAGAAGAAATCCGACAATAATAAAAATCGAAAATTTAAATTTTTTTATAAAATTCTTTTCAGTCTAATGTACACGTTCATTTTGTACAAAATTACAGTAGCAGGAGATATTAAAATTAAAAAGTTTTACTTTAATATTTTTTATTGAGCTTTCAGCGAAAAAGTTCCTTTCATAAGAATTTATTTATATTTTATTTAAAACTTTTTAATTTAAAATATTTCACAAGTTAATAAATTATATATTAAAGGAGATATTTAAAAATAATATTATTACAAGACAATGAAGTATTCAATTGACAACGTTTATGATTAAATTGTGTAGTATCAGACACCAGGTAGTAGATTAAAATAATTTTTTCAGGATATTATTTTAGCAAGATTTAATTTATTAAGTTTTTTTTGTGAAAACTGCAGCTGAAAAATGCAGATAGTTGATTTAGTTATGTACTAGGGATAGGAATTTTTATCTAGCGAACTACGTCATGAATTGAGATGTTTCAAATTCGAATTCAATGTTAAGCTGTAGGTTTTAAGGGACTGATAAATTCTGGTTTTAATATATCTTTGAAAATAATATTTTCTGTGATTAAGTTTGACTGTTATGGATTAAACTGATTATTTGATTATTGTAAGTATTTTTTATTAAATTCTTAATGTTGTGATTATTATCTGTATTATCTGCCTAGTAGAAATATTATTAATAATTACGATCGATAAAAATACAACCACCATATCTTATCGCAATGCTCTAAAATTTATATTGAAAATATTTGTTTACGTAAAAGACCTAATGAATTGAATTTAATTAAATCATAAAATATAATGTTGGTAGTATTAATTTTTGAAAAATATTACTAAGCTCTCTTTGGGTGATTGAAATTTTAAATTACCGTTTCAATAAGTTATAATTGGCAATCATGCCATATCTATTATTAATAATTCAAAATGATAACTTGATTGCTTTCTCTTCTGATTAATATCTCTTTAAATAAATATTTGAAGTCAATTTCCTTAATTAAGTAAATTGTCTGCTGACCTTTAAAAATTAAAGATTATTTTGAAGTTGGTGTTTTCATAATATTATTTTTGAAATATGTAAACACTTAACGATTTTATCAATTTTTCATCAAGTTGGTAGGTAAACCTGTTTTCTTTGGCCATGAACTGCAAAAAATAAGCAACCAATCATAGACGCAAAAAGTAGTGGATGTCAAATTAATATCTGACAAGGCAACAAGACGACAATGATGGAAAGTTACTTATTTTTTTGACTTCATCCGGGGAATGTAAAAATGAGACGTTTTAAGTAAAGCAAACATAATATAAAAAAGAAATACCCTACCTAAAAACCATCATCAATTAATTATGTATTAGTGAACAAGCTAAACACTAAAAAAACATTTCAGCTCTATATGTAGTTAGTAACGAAAGTAATTAAATAATCTTGTATTAAAGCACTTAATTTAATTGAAAAAAAAATGTTAACATGAAATGCTACAAATAAAATTTACTGTCGGTTAATATTTACATGAATTTTCTACATTTATACAATCAATAAATATGCAATTAAATATGGTTATTGAAATAAATGAGTAGTATTTGATCATCACTTATCAGTATGTAATTTACCACTTAAAAATCTGGAAAAACCTAATACTTGATACAAATTTTAGATGAGAAAGTTCACACTTAAATCACACGAGTATCAAATTTGAAAGCTAGGCATGATTGGTTCAATAAAAATCAATTTTTAATCGAAGTCTAAATTTGTTAAGTTTTTTTGTTTTTTTGTCGAAGATGGCACTCTGAAAAAATCATGTTAGAACAAACACGTTCAAGTTATGCAAAAAGTTGCTAATTTCTTTATTAGGGGGGACTGAAAATATTTAAATCAGTATGCAATTTATTATTATTTTTCTACAAAACTGCTTAACTTAAAATTTAGTAATTTATAATAATAAAAACTTAAAAGAACGATATTATAAACTGCGGGTTTGAGGGGGGGGTGGCGTTTTCGAATTTGTGAAGCTAGATGTCTTGGGTAATGACATTGTACGTTGCCTCTCTTTTTTTATTGAAAATAAAAAATATATAAATTATTTTTAAGAAATAGGATTAGTATTGATTACAGTCTAGTACAATAAAAAGGACTAATAGGCGTAATCTGTAAGAAGCTGTAACTAAGCGTAGGCGTGCATTGTGACCTACATTTGAAAAGACCCGTGAAAATTTGGTTTAATTTGATTGGTCTGCCTATTAATTTTAATTGTTAATTTTAACTTGCGAAAGCTCAAAAGCTGTTTAACGCATCAACTACCTACGTTATCAAAAACCAGTTTATATTATAATTTCGTTCAATTAATAAAGTAGAACATTCATTCAAAAATTATTATTTCTATTATTATTTATTATGAGATGACAAATTTTCGTATAGGAAAATCCTGCTGAATGTAGATTATAAACTTTTCTACTAATCTGAACTCCCACTTCTTTGTGATTTCTCGTTGTTTTTCAAAAGAAGATGGTCAGAAATATGCTGTCATAGTAGAGCGGGTCCACGATCATTATGCTAACCTGACAAAAGAAATAAGTGGCACTTAACGATTTGAGGATGGCTTAACACTTTAAATTAAAAGTTCATAATATCCATTTGTATTATTTAATAACTAATAGGATTTAGTTAAATTTAGTTAGCCAACATATTGTTACCGGTGTAACATGTACATTACGCCATACTGTGATCTGATATGTCAGTTTATAAACGCTTTCGAAAACATGTCAACATTGTGAATAAAACAAATTTTCTTTTGTAGCTTTTTTCAAGCCTAAATATTCTGACGTGAATGACATGAAAAAAGCAAAAAAAATAAGCCATCAACAATAATTGTCTTCCATATTATAATAATAACAAGAGTGCGCGTTCAGTATTTATAATTATGTGGTTGCTGTCACATCGAAGGCCTCAAGCTTTAGCTTTATTAGCTTCAATGTAAAGTTAGGTATTTTGCTACGTATTCCTGAAATATTCTGATTTATTTGTTTCATAATGTTTCCTGAAGTATTTTATATAAAACATCGAAAAAAAGTAGTCTAGATGAAACAAGACCATCGCTTTCAGCTATTATGACTGAGAGTGTCGTCATGGTTAATGATGGCCTCTTCTATTATACCAAATATAATTAATAACTTTATTAAAACTTATCAAATTTATTTGGAGATCCACATTTAGAAGTGAACATAAATTTATTGTATGTACGTACTATTTATTTACGTAACCTAGTTAGATGTGCGTATTTAATAATAATTGTTATGCCCACATATAGACGTTATCTTATACACAGTAATAAATCCGGCAATGGCGTGCTACGCTTTTCAAGTAAATTGTAAATTCATAAAGTTTTTAAATAAATTTTGTTTGAGGTGCTAAGGCGGAAAGAATAGACAACAGCGAGAGGGAGGGATTACCGTCAATTGTATAAATCACAGAGCTGCATTTTGAGCATTCTCAACGGTATAGCAACCCTTGTTTTTATCTAAAACAAAAGTTACTAAATTATTTGTATTTAATTAAATCCTACTTGTTTTGAATTTATAAAAAACGATTAATAAAACTTTTTATGCTGTAAAATTATAACTAACTAAAATTTGTTGGTTTATTAAAATTTAGCTATCTCTAATTTTTTTGCAAAAAAAACAAACATGTTGTTTTATCGACCAAACCTTTATAGAATCCACTTTTAGCTACCTATGCTATGCAACAATAAATATTCATTTTCTCCCAAAACATGAGAATTCAAAAAATTAAATTACTTAACTTTAATGGTCTTTTACTTATTGTTAAATTCAATAATTGAATGTTACAATCAATTTAAATGTATTACAAGCTGCAAGCAAATTAACAAATTGATAATACCTGAACACTCGAAAGTTCGAGAAACTTTCAAATAATACTAATAAGCTATAGTTGGGGTTATCTATTATATTCCATAATTTCTATTGTCTGTTCGATAACATAGTAATAATTTCCATGTTATGAAATGTTATGCAACTTACAGCAATAATTATTTTTAGTATGATCGACTAAAATGATTGTTAAGGTCGTGATAACTGACGTAGATGTAGAACATACTTTATTTTATTAATATTAATTTTTATGTGATAAATTTACAAGTATTGATGACGACCTATTCGTGACGTCTTTTAAATAAATTTAAATCTAACTCATTAGTAGTACCAGAAATTTGCAAGTTGTTCATCATTCAAAGTTCAAGAACCAATGTCTGAATGTTTACTTTTATTGAATTTTTATCCAAAATTCTATTTTGTGGGTTTCCTTATGTCCTCAACTTTTTACTCACATTAGGTGTATGTTGATATTCCGAAGTTTTGCTAATGGATAGTAAATATTTGCTGAAGTAATTAAGAGAATTTACAATTTTTTTAATCGCAACCTGCACAGGTGAATCTTCACCTTCAATCCTCCCCTGAGTTCATTTCATACTGATAACTTTCAATGTGAAAGTTATCAAATATGTAGATGACAATTATATGAACTATTCTGAATCGATACAGTGAAACTTAGCCTTATTATCGATAGAACACCAAAAAGTAACTTGGAATTTCACCGTATCTAAGAAAATTATACCTATTGATTTCCCCAGCCCATCCTCCCACTGTTCAACAAAAAGTAATGATTTAATTTGTTATAATAATTATTACTGACCACCTTAATAATATCATTCAATTAAATGAAAGGAAAGCTTTATCTTATCAATTTGCTTATCGGATCAAGCAAAATGTCGATCAAGCATAGTAATAGTACTGAAAGCGTCGTGGAAAATTCCATCGGGGTTTGCATTGCTATATTCGCTGAAAGTTCATTCACATCATCTGCCATATATTACAGTGCCTAAGCCGCATTGCTTTATAATAATGACAATAACCGCATCAAACCCCACCTAGAACGGACAAAATTAATTTGTTATGAAAAAATTTTCTGAAAATAAAAATAGCAATATTTATAAATATTTAATTTTCCGTGTTTGTAATTAACGTAACTGGTTATTAGAGATAAGCAACTGGTTTTAATCTAACAATAACTTTTTATTATAAACTATTAGAAGTTAATTTGCCGCGAAGCAATTTTTTAATCGCGTAATGGTAGATACTGAAAAATTAAAACTTATCATTATGAGGAAATTATATCGATTGATTTGATATCACTAACAAGGGGACATCACAGAGCAATCGAGATCCCAATTTTTTTTGTGATTTTTTAGATTAGACAAATTGCTTCTCTTGCAATTTACTTTTCGTATCGGCTAATTTTTTACCCTTGCTTTATATTCTGCTTTTTTTTATTTATATACTGCTATGATATAATCGAGCAAAAAAAGTATACCAGGATTGGAAAAGCTTCCAATCAAATTAGTATTTTAAACTTTAAAATTTTTATAGTTTGCTCGAGTATCCAAATAAGATCTCTATCGATTCACACGTCGCTCTCCTTTTTAAATGTAATTTTATTTTCCAATATTATAATTAAATTAAAATTAACTCAAAAATTAAAATTGTATTCAAAAAAATAATAGTAATTCCTTAACAATCAAAAAATTCAAACAACTCTCGAAATCAAAAATGTCTAACGTTTCCTGATTTTCCAAACGCTCGACCAAAATACTTTCAAATAAAGCAAATCGGTATTCAAATCACAATATTTTCAAACAAATTTGCAATCTCAAAAAACTACTACCATATTCAAAAATTTAAGAGCCAAAAATTACACGCCCGCACCGACGGCCATGTTTAGCAAAAAAGCTCCTACTCTTTTCAGTTTTCCGCCAACCTCCACTTTACAAAAATTAATACAACAAACTCTAAATACAAAAATCACAAAAAGTACCAGGGGCGGTCAAAAATTACTTTGTAACACGACAATAGGTTGTTATATTTTTAAAACTTTATAACTCTAAAATTAAAGAGCATTTCTCAAGAATGTATGACAAGTGTTCATCAAAATGTTTGATTTGAAGTTGAAAAAACTAATGAAAGAGTAAAAAAATCACCAATTCTTCTGTTTCATGTGGTAAAGCACATCTGTTAGAACAAAAACAAACAAAAAATTATTTAATTATCATTTTTCCTTTAGAGATATTCTATCAATCGTAGAATTTTTCATTTTGTTTCGAAAATCCTACAGATTATCATAAAGATTTTTTCTGGTACTAAATAAACACTTTGTAGCTTTGCTAATTTTTTTAATTATTCCTGACATTTTGATGTATAAATACTTAAAAAAATTTCATCTAGATTAGTTGATAACTGAAAAAGATATAATTTATTTTTCATATGAAACAAATGTAGTTTTCTGCGGCCGAATGATAAAAATCGCAATAATCCAAGAACTTTAAGGAGCTATAAAATCATGCTAAATTTGGGCTTAACATGCAATTTTGCTGCTGTTTGACGATTTAGAAGAACCATAGTACAAATGTAACTTGACTTTTGTACTGGGGCCTTCAATGTTCCGATCGAGACTTTTGGAAAAGTTTTGCTTTTCGACAAAAAATAGTTTTAAAATAAACTCCAGAATATTCAATTCTAGTACTGGATGTTAGAATATGATTTGTAAGTTTATAAATTTTATATTTTTATTTTTAAATTTGAAAGTTTAAAATTATATTGTACTACTAATAATTTTATAATTAAAAGATTACAAGATAAAATACTAATTTTAAATATAAACGTAAAAGGCGATTCTGCAAAATTGTGCATTGAACCGAAGAGATGAAAGATGCTTTCGCTTGAGTGTGGTGCTCTAGATCTGCAAAATAAAAAAAAACGATGTTATTAAATTTTTCCGTCTCTTTTAACCAAGAGAAATACTAAACTACATTATTATCTATGTACAATTTATTATAAAATATTATACCTATATTCTCATTTCTCAGCTACAGTTTACTTTTCTATTGTAGTCAAATATCTTATCGCTTTGATTATGTTACCACGCTCCAATAACTAAGATAAACTTCACTTCACAGATGAATTAGTAGTACTACTTGCTAGTTTTTCTAGTAATATTTAAGTAATTTAAGTGTTTACGTAATTTAAAAATAACATTAAATTTAAATTTGTAATTACTGTTAGTTATTTAAAACTGCTAATTACTCAAGAGCTAGGGAAATTTAAGCTTTAAACCGTAGAAGGTTTTGCCTAGCCTTCATATTCATTTTATAATTTCTGGAGAAGAGAAATACATAATAATATAATGTGGAGGATTGAAAAATATACAAACACACATAACGAAAAATGTTCTGGTAATATTAGCTGCAAAGAACCGAATGTCCCTGTTAAATGCTAAAACCGTTGAAGAAACGGCCACTCTGCTGAGAAGTGCGAAGTTATACATATAACATCTTGCGATGTGCCCCCAGTAACAAATTTTTATAAAATAATGTAAAATTTTATAAAATTATAATGTTCAATCGTGGGGTTGAGGTGACATGCAAATATTTTGTGAGCATGAAACTTTTCTTTTAATTCTCAATGTAATTTTTAAATCGTTTAAAATCTTCGATTCAATTTATTAAAATGTGGTTAATAAATTTCTTGCTTTAAAATGTACCTTATGTGGTGTCGTTATTGTGTACGCGTCGTTGCGGAGCTGTCCGCCTTATCAAATAAATTCCTCGTAATATATTTCGAAATTCACCAAAATCTTTATAAATCTTCAAGTTTTATCTTTTAACTTAATTAAAAAAACTCTCAACTCAAATTAAAATCACTTTTTATATCAAAATCATTAAAATTATCAAATTCATAGATCGGGGAACAAAATACGTCTACCGACCTTTACGCTTCTCGGCGTAAGGCCACGCTTCTTCCTCTGTTGTTCCTTTTCTTTACCAACTTTGTAACGAAAACAAAATTTTATATATTTTTAAATGTACACTATATGTTACACAATGTTAAATTCAAACAAAACAAATTTTACAATAATTTAAAAAATAACAGAACAGTTTTTCATGAAGATTTTAAAACACGACAATATATTTATAGAGATAAACCTAGAGGTAAGAGGAATATAGACTGACAGTTATTTGATACGTATTATCTTTCATTATAATTATACTACTGCGTATATCACCGATTACTCGCTGCTTCGGTGTGGGAGCTAACTCAAATTACGCTCTATTTGTGTTTATCAGCATGAAACTAAAGGGATAAATCTTAGTAATTCTTAAATAAAATTAAAAATAACAACCATTAAGTTTGTTTTAAATTTATAATTAGCTGTTATTATTTACAGATTAAAACAAAAAAAATTCCAAAATCAAGCTCCCCGAACCCGCTTATTCCGGAACGATGTTTTCATTTATGGTTTTAATATTAATATTTCTTTTAACATTAACATTATTGAGATAGAGCATTCAACCGTTTGAAGGTAATCCATTTTATTATTTAATTCCACTTTTGAAAATAACTTTTTTATAACTCCTAAAGGAATATTTACTGTAATAAAATTTTTTTCTGACATAATAAATTATAATACCAAATTTACGGATATTTTTGCCACTTTTTAAGGTGGGCAAGTAAAACTTATGAATTTAGTTAAAATTTTAAAGTAAATTTTTTGAAGTTCCTGGAATTCCTTGAAACTCGTAATATTTTGGAAATATCTGGAAATTTGTGGAAATGGTTGGAATTCCAAATGCCGATATTTATCCGATATTATCCTCTACATAAGTCATTTAGAACTAACGTTAGACTGTAGGTCCCCATGCTGGGGAAGGAAAAGCTAAACCTATAGTACTTTCACTTAAATAAATTCTTTCAAAGTAAAATATGTAAATATGACAACATAGTTGTTTTCTTAATATTATAAATAACAAGTACTAAGTAATGGTGCCAAAATATTTATTAAAATCACTCTCATTTTCACTTCTTGACGCTTTGTAAAAATATGTAAACATGTATTTGTTTTTTATTTATTTTTGTTTTTTGCAGAATATTTTTGGTGCCCTTTAACTATTGGTTGTACATATTGCTATTATTATTGATTGCATTTACTGACTTTTTGGGCTAAGCAACAATTTTGCACAGATCAAGCTCATTTCAATTTATAAAAATAAATCTTGAGAAAGGGGAAAACTTAATTCAAATGGTATATGGAATTAATGTAATTAACTCAATTTTTAAGCGGAGAATTCGAGTTACACCTTCAAAAGTTTAAAGACCCTTACGTACTTAAGGATCGTACAGATACAGTTAATTTAGTCGAAGTAGTTAGTAACCTACTTACTATTAAAACGCTAAGTACATAAAACGAGTTTAGACTACTTTTCAGTTTACTATTTTAGCACGATTATTTCACCCAACTGTCGTTTTTTTAATACACTTAAAATTGATGTTCTCTGGTATTTATCTTTTCTAGTGTATATTTGATTATTACTTCTATTGCTAAAAATAATTCAGCAACATTATTTTGGTCTACATTCCGACAATGTCTTACTTACTATTGATTATTAAAATTACTTCGGTCATTTTACAATTTATAACTTATACAATGGATATTATTTCCTGCTATTATTACAGTATTAAATGAACTAACGATATTGAAGTTCTGCTCTAGTAAATCAGACCTCTTAAAGAAATAATCAAATAGTTATGTAGTTGTAATCTTAACTCGGGTTGTTTCCTACAGTAGGAACCTAGCGATAAGTTAATCGCACAAGTGATCGTAGCACAATCTTGAAATTTCGCTACTAGCAGATATTTGTTGAATAAATTTGACGTTGCGTGCCGACTTTCGTAATGTTGACATTGTTTTTATAATCTCTTTTATAATACTTTTTCAGATTGCACCAGCTGATTTCAATCCCAAAAATGGCGCTAAAACAACTAATAGAAAATCGATAGTAAAAATTATATGTTTATAGGGAGTAGATATCAGGAGATAAACTGAAAATAAATTGCTTTAAAAATGTAATATTTAATAAATTTAATATTTGCTCAACTAATTCGTTTTAGAAAATTAACCTAAAAAATGAATTTTTAAGTCGATAGTGTGGGAGTTAGTAGTATGTAAGTAAGTCACATTCAATTTTAAGTAATTTTTTTAATTTCTTGATTTCTTATGTTAAATACGACTGTTGATCAATAATAATTGTGAAATAAGGGCCTTTATATCGTATTACAAAGTTTTTATTTTATATTTTAAATTTTCATCATTTTTATAACGTAATATTTTCAAAATTTATTTTCTTGTTTATTCAAATATTCTTAGTCCAAACCTGTTAAATGTTAATTAGTTGTTTTTATTGTTTTTTTAAGTATTATTTTTCTATGTAAGATGTAACAGTTACAATTAATTATTTTAAAATTTTGTTTAGTTTGTTTATTTTAATTCGTTTTACTAAGTTATTGTATCAAATACTCAACTTTTCGACTAAATTACTTACTATGTCTGAACGAGGCTTTAGAGAAAGTTATTAATGAAATAGAACAAAAGATAGGTTGATGGAAAGTTTCGTAAAGCATTAATGGTGCAATTCGTGTCGTATTCGGCTCCTATAAGTTGAATCACTGTGAAAACGATGTATTGTGCTCATCTCCATGCAACTAAACAAGTACGCAATTATACACGTACACAATTTCCTTTGGCTTACAAAATAAACTAATATAAGTGCTGGTACCTGCCTATATTTCAATAATATGCTTAGTATTACTTCGACGTTGCTAGTTTATTATTAAAACTGAATATCTATACAATTTGAAGTTTTATGACTCATATATCATGTGCTATCTTGCGAAAAATTTTATTTGGCATTCATAACAGACGAGCGTATTATAAAAGTACATCAAAATATTGGCTCCGTTTGACGCAATTTGGCACACAAATAAAACAGGTTGTGTTTATTCAGTATTCTAAAACAGAATTAAGTTCTACATCTCATAAAACGTTTCCCAAAATGTAGACATTGCCGGAATGTGGACCAAAATAATTTTGCTGAATTATTTTTAGCATTCGCAAAAATTAAATGTAAACCTCGAATTTGAAAATGTATTATTAGAACGTCAACGGTCGAAGCGAACTTCCTGTGGAACACCACAGTTTTTCAAAATTTAGGTTCTGTTTAACTTAACGCTTGAAAATTGACGTCAAATAAAAGAATATTTGTCTATTATCGAAGTCATTTGTTATTTATTTATTTTGTATATATTGAGCATCTGTACGAGTTGAGTTGCCAAAGAAGATTGCGGGGTAGACTAAATATTTAAAAATCTCTGGAACGGAATAAGTATTTTGGACCATACAGCTATATTCCCGGATTTCATTATACAGCAGAATTGTTTTTATTTCTAAATCCACTAACATGCCTGGTACGTGAAATGTAAAATATGAAAATAATCAATGAAAGGAAAAACCCCAAATATCATCACTCATGGCAGTGACGAGGTTGCTAAACAGTTTAACCTCTCAAATATACACAAACGCCCTATTATATCAAACAGAAGCACGAAAGACATCCTTTACTTGCATTAAGTGATGAACCCATAGAAAAGATAATCACAACGAACAAGCAACACGTGTGAATTCACACATGAGATGAGTAAGTGGATTGCAGTCAGGAGTGGTACTTTCCGTCACTTGAATGGAAAATTAGGAATTTCGCTGTATAATCTTTTTGTGCAATATTTCCGGAATGGCTATGGCAGAAAAAAGTACGTTTCGATTTTTTCTGAACTTTGGAATTTCTTCTTTACTTAAAAATCCCTCGGAGAATAAATTCGAGATTAAAAATAGAAATAAAACCACTTTGGTGTATCGTCTTGGGTATATCGATTTCAACATGGTTTTGATTGTGCCCACGCATTTCCAGTCTCAAAATAAAATAACTCTGCTTCCTATGTTATCGCGAACAATAACGTAATCAAACTTGAATTCCCTGACCTACTTGGAAGTTAACGGTTAAACTTGTCAACAAAATCTAATTAGAAAAATATTTAATCACACATTCAATTGCTACGCAAAATGCAGAAGGCCTTCACAAGGATGTCTGATGCCGTGCCTACCCCACCAGTCAGGGTTAACTGAGTTTACTAGGGTGTAATGTATTGATCCAAATGTTCCTTTCCCTGCGCGCCCCTTACTATTACGATCTCGTGAACGTCGTGGTTTCCGGCACGTAAGATATTTTTAACCAATGCAAAGTTTGGTATATCGAGAATTTGTTGTCCTCCAATCCAGTGACGCGAGTGATATCACGTAAACATCTTCCTAAATTTTTTAAATTTTTATTATCTTATCAAAGTTAAAAGTTATTAGTACTTATCCTTGAAATTTAATTTAAAATTAAATTTAACTAAAAATACACTTGCGTGTTTAATGCATTGTAAATTAAACAAATATTTGCAATTCAAAAAGCTGTTCGAAAATAAAATTGCTAATTTTATTAAACATTAATTTGAAAATTTTATTTATCTTACTTGTAAACAAAATTCCTGAATCCCACTTGTTAAAAGTTTTCTTAAGGACGTAACTTGCTCGGAGGAAGTAAGGGTAATCCTGTGTTAAAAAAATTATGACTGATTTTTATTGTTTTTTACCAAGTTCTTATTAGTCACATAGCTACAAAAAAAATCTGTCTTTTTCTCTCCTTCAATCAAAAAGGTTCAACATTTATTTTCCTTGAATAACTTCCTACGAAATTAAAGTATACAGTTATTCTTCGAAAGTCTGTCTAAAGTATTTACTTCTGGTTTATTTTAAGTACTTTACTTTTGTTTTTCTGTAGGCTATTTCCACTTTAGTACTTTAGCTCAGTTTCGAATCCATCCAAAACCAGATATCGATAAAGATATCATCAATTCTTTTTATTTTCTTCTATAACTCTCCTTTAAGCAAAAATTTCACTCTGAAATCTATTTGCTTAAATTATAGAAGTATTATTTTAAAAGCTGTATATTAATAATAAAAAAATAAGCTAACTTAACCTTAAATTCTTAGTTAACTCTAACGTTACTACATAGTGTGAAGATAGTTTACGTGCAGGATAATAAGAAAAATTGCACTTTTTTTGAAAGAATTTTTGCAGAAGCAAAGTTTTAAAGGCAGTTTACAAAAACCCAAATATTTCATCTTTATCAACTGGTAATTTATTGTTTTATGTAAATCAATACTTACCGAGGAAAGTATGGGCTATTAATTCTACATAATTCAATTTCGGTTTACTTTTATGTCAATCGCTAATTTGTAGCTTTGTTAGTTTAAGCTTTATTTTAATTTTACATTTGTTACTGTAGCTGACTTTGAGCTGATGAATATAAATTAGCTCAAAACATAGGTAGGTTTTTTTGCATTGTTAACCCAACAAATGAGGTTTTGCCGGAATTAACAACAAATTCCTCTACAACCAAGGGGATACATTTGGCAAGCTACTAAATTTTTAAATATTTACTTAAAACTAGGTCAATATCATTGGGAGACATAATTTGTTTAAAACGTTGCTAATCAATAATTTGGTGGTTTTGTATTTTTCCATCTTTCAAGGTAGCATAAATAAGTAAATTTCCGATCACTTTTTTGTTTAGTGCAATTTCACCCGGTAGATTCAAATCTATTTTTATTGCTATATTCTAATTATATTTTCAGAGATAATTTATTTATAATGAACCCGGCAGAGAATTTTAATTTAGATTGGATTACTATTTTTTAATTATAATAATCATAACAAGTAATAAAATATAAATATACAAACTGTGACGTCAGACGCCTATTAGTCGCATTGCAACATTTGTTCGTTTTTGAAAAAAAATGGTTTGTCTTGTTCTTTCTCTGGATGTACAATGTACTATTTGAAGTAATACTTTTTCCGCTACAATGGGCCATCCACAAAATAAAAAGAAAAATCTTCAGACGAAAATAATTTTCTTGTGGGATTTGATGTTCTTAGTTGAGTTACCTAGAGGAAATTGCCGGCTGAAATCACAAACTTCACGAAATTCTTTAGTCTGACCTTCCGGTTTAGATCAGGATCGCAAGTCAAGTCTAACCTGAATAAAAATTTTGTTTTCTTCCATTTTTATTATCCGGAAAATACTACGTCAAAATTTTCATTGTATTTAAAAAACCTTGTCAATTTCGATATAGATTCACCAAGTGATCACGCTGATTGCATAATATAATTACAGTAATTTCCCTATTTAAAAAAAATTGCTTGACTGTAGAATTATTCATAATTCAATGTTTTAGAAAAAATTGAGTGTTACTGAAAGTTTTCCATTACATCAAAGTAGAGAAATCAATATTTCAGTTTCATAACTTGGTATTTGCACATCAACGTTTTTCATTGTTGTCATGTCTTGTCATGTCATGTCTAATTTGATTTGGTTTTAACTTCAAATAATAATTTCAATTTCTCTTCTAATTTATTAAGTTTGATTAAACATTTTTGAATTAATTTATGTTAACATTGGTGTTCACAAAGTTACATAACAGTTCTAGAAATTTCGTTTGCCTTTGATCGGTTCGGTGATTACTTTGATTGATCAATATGCTAAATTTATTATGTCGTCTTTAATTTAATTAAGGTTCTTGCTTTAAATATTATGCAATTTATGGTAATTTTTATTTTAGGTAGTTAAGATAAGATAAAATAGTGAAAAAAAGTTTAAAATGTTGATAATTAGTTAAAAATAAACATTCTTTTACTTTTCGCCTGACGACTATAGAAGAAATCCTTACCAAATATTGTTTTTGTAGCTGAATTAGGTAATAATATCATTAACGGGTTCAATAAGCTAACCCCAATTACAAAATTATCAAATTGTTAATTTATTGAACCTGCAATTCCAACATGGAATTTGAACCCCGGCGAAACAAATCTTGGATTCTAATTCTGGGTAGCAACAAAAATTTGTGCCAAACTGCTTACGCCGTTGTTACCAAAATTTTGTTGAATGCACTAAGTTGTTTTTTTCTGTCTAAACGTTTAGTATATCTACTGACTAATCCAATTAATTACAGAATAAAATGATTAATTTTTAATTTTTCCAATTCAAGAAATTTTTTATATTAATTATTATAATAATTGAAATTTAATGTTATGATTGTTTTTTCTTTGTTTTTTATTTAATTTTTTCAAATTAGTAAGGTAATAATAATTAATTAATTTTTCAGTTCACTATAAACTGCATTTTAAAATTAGGTTTTATTAAAAAACTAGTAGCGACTTCATACGGTGCAATATTGAAACTTCGGTTTCTTGTGCAAATAATATCTACGATTACCGAACAAAAAATATATTGAAATGGGTTTGACTTCTAGTGGTTATTGATTGCAGTCTGGCACTACCTATAGGTAAATAAAACGTGTTTGTCTTGGTCAATATTAACTTTTTGCAGAAGGAACAATTTAGTTTAATAGCTGCCTTTAATTAAATTTTAATGGAAGAAAAGCAAAATAAAGAGAAAATAAAAAATCCATTCAATTAAAAATAAGAGCAGGTTTCCATAAAACAATAGTAGAGATTCTATTATTGTAATAAATATGTGTAGGAAAAATAAGTTATAGCTTACCTGTGTAAATCCTCTACTAGGTGGGTGCGGACTAGGACGATAAAGTGCATGAAGAATTTGAAAATTTTTTAATCACGTTTTGGTAGGATATGGGGTCTATTTAATTGTTTAATTTTGAAGATCATTTATAAATAAGCGTACAAAGAGTTAAATTTATTTTATACATATTTTTGGGCATAATTTGCACTCGATTAGTGCCTCCTCGCCCCGGTTTTTATCAGGGACTAAATAGTTATTTATTTAGGGCGTAAAAAAAGCTTTTGTGGCGTAAGATGTAATGTTTAGCCCGAGGCGGTAGCCGAGTGCCAAGAATACGTCGAAGTCCATAAAAGCAAGTTACGCCTGTGGTACATAGACAATTTTAAGCACGGATGAATATTTTTTAATTTAAAATTATTTCTAATATAAATTGAATTTTTGGCACACATCTAGTGTTCATTTAATTAAATTTGAGTTTTTAAACGTAACTATGGTGGCGAGTAAACAGCGGTAGCCATATTGTCAAAAATCTTAGTTTCATTTTATGTTTGCTAATTGTGCTGTCTTTAAGAGGTGAAAATTGAACTAAGTTGAGAGGCTGCAGAAAAAGCAAGAAACAGTAGCTTCATACCCGAGAAATCTAAAGAAGTATAATATAGAAAAACGGCAAAATCTAGTAAATACAGTGGAGTCGCGAAATAGTGAATACCATAATAGTGAACTACCGGAAATAGTGAACACAAAAATTTTAACATTGAGTGTAAATGGGACTCCTATATAACGAACAACGGTAACCCCGATACAGCGAACTGCGTACAAAATCGTGCAGTTTGAATGACACATCTATAGGGACTTCCCCTCAAGACTAAGAATTACATTAGGTAACATATTTACACTTCATTTTACTCGTAAAGTTAGCATAGAACGCAATTTTTATACATTGGCTCATAATGAAATCCGGACGCTTCTATGCTAGCAATGTAAATTGTACATTTTGAAAACTCTCTTTGTATGTAAAAGTCGCTTTTACAAAAATATTTTTCAGACATTTTTTGTAGATAATTTCATTCTCTTCATTTTTGTTTATATACATTTTTTTACTTTGTCTTATCGTTTTCGACTGAGAGTGACTTAAAGCAGTCTCGGTAAAAATCCAATGGGAATCCCCTGAAAATACCATAAGAATTCCATTGTGCATTTTTAATTTTATTAAAAAGTTTTACCGAGAATGCTTTAACACTAGAAGCGCCATGCTTACCTGCATACCTATTAACGCCACAGAGGTCATTTTGACTCTGTAATTTTATATTGTATGTTGAAAAAATATTTTTATAAAAGCGAATTTTACATATTAAAAGAGTTTTCAAAAAGTACAGTTTTACATTGCTAGCATAGAAACGTCCGAATTTCATTATAAGCCACGGTATGTTAAAAAATTTTGTTTTATATTTTTAAATAATATATTAGGTGGACATTTTGCTAAGGATGAAGAAAATATTCCATTAAGTGTTTTGTAATGCAAGAAAAACTGTTGGAACAAGGTGGAACAAGAAATATTATAAGGAATATAATCGAATATTATTATACAGAGAACGAAATTCAGATTGATTCTGATCCAGAAAAGGAAGACGAGGATGAGATGGTTTCTTATACTTTTAATAAATCAAATTTTTATTTTCAAAATGTGATTTTATTATAAATTTTGTAAATACCGAAATAGTGAACAACCCCGAAAAAGTGAAAGGTCTTTGCCATATTTAATTCACTATTTCGCGACTCGACTGTATATTAAATGGCGCGTCAAGAATTCCATCGAAAACTGTTATTGTGTAAAGAGTCTTCTGGCTTATTTTTGGCATTTATGAAAAGAAAGAAAATCCTCTTCGATGTGGTCTCAGGTATCAAAGCCAACCACAACATAGATAGAAATTATTGTAATTTAGATGTATTTAAGCAAGATTTATTGAAACAAGTAGCTTTAATATTTGGGATGGCTGGAGCATGCCATAAACAAGAACTTGTTTAGTTAGAAGTTGATGATATTCAGGATCTGTAATTCTCATTACTGATCACTTTGTGAGATATTAAAACAACAGGAATCAAATGTTTAGTGTAGTTGACAACCTTAGATCACCAAGTTTTGTTGAAATTTCTAAAATGTATGTATCCGATAAATATGGATACTTGCCGTTTCTTTTTGGCTTACAAGAATGGAAAATGTACCAGGCAAGTTGTCAGGAAAAATATTTTTGGTATGAATTTAAAAAAAATACTTAGTTATTAGTAAGTACCTATGATATCGTTGTTTGACATTTCATAATAGCCCGCGGGCATAAAGAGGTCCGTGGGCTATAAAAAGACGTTTATAACATATAAATTTTTGGGTTACTGTCAGAATTTCCTCATCACGAATTTTAAAATTTCAACTGCACTATAAGAAAGAGGACAATTTTCTGTGTATAATGCAACAAAAATTTTTTTGGATTATCCACTAGTTTTCGAAAAAACGGCATTTTAAAGTTATTAAAAGTAGGTAGTTGTAACCTGATACACCCCGTTGCAACGTGTCGAGCCACAGTCAACTCGCACGTTCCGTTCCTGTTCTTCATTTTGTTGACGGTACGAGTGCTTTGATATACTCTTAACGTTGTTGTCAGTCGCGGTCGACACTCGGACGAGTTCTATGGTTTCTAGTTTCACTCTTGGCGAGTTCTGTCATTTTTCAGGGATATTTTTAAATTTATTTGCGTAAGGTGAAAAAATAAAACAGGCCCGGAGGGCGCCGAAGGCGTCCGGAGGGTCTGTTTTATTTTTTTTTCTAATTATGTTTCAAAAAGTATCACTTTTTGACACTCAAAAGTGTGCGGGAAAGAAAGAAATAGTTCTAATCTACTTTATTTATAATATACATTAACGGTTACATGTAGTTTGTTTTGCACATCCGAACACTCCGACATATCTGACGTATTTGCTAGTATTCTAAAAACACAAATTGTATAACCATAAAAAAAAACGTGGTCACTTACCTGTTCACGTTGTAATGGCTACTATCTATGACCTACCTACTATCTATAATGGGCTACCAACCGCAAAATACAAAAATTTTATAGTATAAACGCCTATTATCTTTTTTCTTGAGAAATGTTAATGACTCTTTTTGAAACATAATTAGAAAAAATATTGTTCGATACTCGTGGAAAACTACCTTTTCCATTCTCGGCTTCGGTTTACGATCTCGGCCTTCGGCGTCGATCGTCAACATCCGCTTTGAATGGAAAAATGTTAGTTTTCCTAACTTGTATCGAAATTATCTATTGCCTTACACAAAATCGGCTAATCATACAGTCGTGTTAAAAGGTGTATATAAAATACATGTAAATTTAAATTTTTCAAATTCGATTTTTTCGAGAACTAATTTATAATTCAACAAAATTTTTGTTCTAGTATACGTAGAAAAGTGTCCTCTTTCCTATAGTGTAGTTGAAATTCGTGATGTGGAAATTCTGACAGTTTCCAATTTTTGTATAATTTGTCAATTTATGATACATCCGTACAGTTTTCTATTATTTTATGTGAGACGACTAGATTTTAAGTTGGATCCGAGATTTTCCGTGGTAGCGCTTGTCAAAATCGACTCTCCGCACCCTCTGCATCGGTCCCCTACGCTCCAGCCGTTCCAAAGCCTTTTGATAAGCGCTGTACTACTAAAAAAACAACTTTCTAGATGTCTTAACCATGCAAAGTGTGATTTATTGAATGATGTTAACCGCTGCATAGTCTCCTGCTCATATATACTGCTGTGGAATCTCCGTAGAAAATCTACAATCTCTTATTTTGCTTCGGGTTAGCCCTAGATTGCGGACACTTTGAATGATTTTAGGGCAAGAATTCTAGCGTTTTCAAAATAAAAAATTTCTTATCAAAAAAATAAACAAATTTTCTAAATATAATTATAATTCAAATCCAAAATTAAAGTTTAATATTTCTTAAAGGGATGGAGCAATTGCTCCATTTGCTCGCACAAATATAATTTTAACTTTCCAATTTTAAATAATCCAAATCCAGTTCATAATTTGCAAATATTTTTTCTTCAAAACAACGAAACCAATCAATTTACCACCGTTCGGTAGCAACTTATCAATAAAATATTTCAAAAAAATACACAATATTGCAGATGCATCAAATTTACTTTATTTAAATTAAAAGTTATAACTCACAAATTCAAAATATGAAAAATCACAAAAATATTGCACAGTGTCAAAATCAACGTTCTGTTCGGCTCGGGCGGCCTTATTTGGCAAAAAGCCTTGTATTTTCTGTCATTCGCCCCCACCTCTCAAATTTACATTTTTTAATCTTACAACCTCAAATTATTAAAATAAGATTTTCATCAAAATGTACCGGGTGGGTGCGAATCACTTTGAAACACGACAATACGTTGAACACACGGACCGCCAATACAATGCGACTTTCGAAGGAATCTTAGGTAAAAATTGATATTTCAAATTCGATTATTTCTTAATTATAAGGAAAACAGTATGTACATAGATCATCATTATTCGCTTCGTAACAATGTCCTCTTTCATATTACATTACATATTACATATACATATTACATCTGTAGTGTAAAACTTGAATTCTGTGGTGCGCTTCATCGTTCTATACCCTCAAAGCCCTTCCGTTATAAAAATTATTTTGAAATATTTCATTATTCATAAGGTTTTTTTCTTGAATGATCAGGATTTCTACAAGGAAATCATCTTCCAAACTAAACAAAGTCATTCAGACAGAAAATTATTTTCATGTAGCGTCAAGACGTCGCACGTCCTTGAAAAACCAACAAAAAGCAGAATTTATCAAACGTAAAAACAAGTAATTAACAAAAGGATAGTATTAATGTTGTCATTCAACTTTACAAGGACACTAAGATAAAAATTTGTAATTATTGTTTAACTTTCAAACCGCGACTGCTGCGGTGTCGCGTAAAGAAAATTTGTAGCGGGCAATTTAAAATTGCACTTTTCTCTTCTCTCTGTCAATCTTTATGTTCATAGATCAAAAAGTTGTTGGATTTGGTACAGGTTAAGTCCAATTTAGTGGTTTTTGTCATTCTCTCTAACGTAGCTTTTGAATGAAACTTTTGGATTTCATCGAGGCAAAAGAAAATCTTTTTTAACAGCTTAAACACCGCCCAAAACGGAAAATGCAGATCTCTTTATTTTGCTATTTTATTTTTTAACGAATTTTAAGTAATTAAATATAATCAACCAGCCAACCAACCAGATATATACGCAAGGAGAGTAGAGGCTTCCCGGTTGGAACAGCAGAGATGCATCGCAAGATACCGAACTTCCACTGTGAAAAGTTTGAAATCGTAAAATTTGAGAAAATTCTTTTGTTTCGGGATTGGAATTAAAAATTGATTGAAAATATGATTAACCAAAAATTAAAATGATGAAGATTTAGATATTTTAATGAAAAACAGGATTTTCATATAGAAATCTTAAAAGAATATAAATTTGATTTTACGTTTTGAATAATTTTATTCTATTTTTATAAAAAAATTGTATTGATAAAAAATTTTATTAATATTTGCATAGGAAAATAACTTGAATTGATAATATAAACATAATATGATATGGGAATTGTGATGTAACTTGTTTGGATTGCATACCAATTGATTTTGTAAATAATTTTGGTGGATGCAAGTAAATAAAATAAAATTTTTTATATTTTAAGAAGTTTAAATCAATATTATTAGAGATATGTTTTGTTCTAAGTGTAGTGGTCTAGACAATAAACGGTCCGGGGGTATAGAAGGAAATGTCCAGATCCCAATTTTTAACTTTGGGGCTGTTTGAACTAATTATGAGATCGCGGAGTTTGGTTTTTCGTTTATATCTCAAAAACAATTAGTAAAAAGAAGGTTAAAAATCTTGCACTCATCGTGCATAAAAGTTTAAAAACTGAAAATTCAACATAATTAAGGTAAGAACGGTCGAAAAAGCAGGCAATGTGTCTACCGTTCTTATCTTAATTATGTTGGATTTTCAATTAGTAAAACGTTGTTCTATATAAAATTGAAAAGGCAAAAAAGTAAAAATTTATAAATTTTACGAGCGCATATCTCAAAACCTATGTATATAGTTTCGTCAAAAATAAATAAAATCCTTCTTTTAAAAACTTTTGGCTAAGGTTAACTGTTTTTGAGATATAAGCGAAAAACCAAAATCCGGGATCTCTTTTGTATTCCCTTACACCTCTCGCACACCCTTCCCCACAAAAATAGAGGAAGTCAAAACTTTCTTCATTTTTCTTTAGACACTTTTTATTGCCTAGACTAGAGCTGATAAGTAATATCATCATCATCAACTGCAGGTTTTAGGCCGGTGGCCCGTTACGTCACTCTAATTGGTTGCTCCATCTCTTTTTGGGGCGGCCCACACTTCGTTTTCCTCTCGGCCTGTATTGGAACATTTGCTTTGGTAACCTAGTCTGGTCCATTCTGTCTAAATGTTCTATATGATAAGTAATATTTAGATTATTATTGGAATTTAAAAATTTAAATCGTAATTTTGAAGAGAAATTGTGTTTCAAAATATGTAATCGGTAATTGATAGTTTTTGAAATCTAGATAATTAATATTTGGAAATCATTTAATTTTATGAACCGGAAAGATTGTTGTTTATATGAGTATAACAAAGAAAAGTAAATAGTTGGTAGTTTACAAAGTTGCAACAATAAATTAATAAATATTTAATTACTACAATTTTGTAATAGTTTCGTACACAATTTAACTGATTTGCAATAATTTTGTAAATGTCTGCATGACTGTCTGATTAGCATATCCTAGCTTTATTACTTATAGGATAATCATCATCATCTGCAGGTTTTAGGCCGGTGGCTCGTTACCTCACTCTAATTAATTGGTCGCTCCATCTTTTTGGGGGGCGGCCCACACTTCTTCTTCTTCTCGGAATATACTGGAACATTTGCTTTGGCAAACGAGTCTGGTTTATTCTGTTTATGTGTTCTTTCCATGCCGTTGATACCGCAAATGTTCATTTTTTTTCGGCCTACACTTTGGTATTCCGCCACTGAACGCAAGAATCTTATTTCGGCACTCTGGATTTGTCTTTTATTTTTCTTAGTAATTCTTTAAGTTTCGCTGGCGTATGTTATAATTTAGTATCGATATTGTCTTATAAAACTTCAATGCAGTATTCTGATTGATTTTGTTCTCAAATGTTCTTCTTATTGTGCCATTTATGTAATTGAATTTCTCAATTTTTTTGTATATCAGCCTCTTCAAACACGGACATCGTGCAACCCAAGAAGTCAAAAGATTGATACTTGTTCTATGGCCTGATCATTTAATACTATTTTTGATCGTACTTGTTCTTGTCCCACGAATGCCATCACTTTTGTTTTGTGATATTGATATAGATATTGACATGTTGTATTCATTTACGGTTTCACACAGCTTAAAAACAGCGTGCTGTAGAGAGTTCTCGCTATTTGCTATTATGGCCTGTTCATCTGCAAAGAGCATGGTTATTACAAAATCTCTTTTGCTTAGATTTATTGTGTAGTAAGGTATGCGTTTTTTCCATTTACGTATAGCTTCGTCCATGTAAAGATTAAAAAGTGTCGGTGACATACTGCCAGTGGTGCCGCTAAGATTTTGTTATGAGGGGGGCTAAAAGATGCAAGCAAAGCGAGCTGTGCCAAAACCAGCGCTGCAAGCGAAAATTTTTCGAAGAAAGGGGCGTGGTCATCTTATTTTCGAGTATAATTATTGTGTTACCACTGTTACATACCTTAAATTAAAGTAAGAATTAAAGTACGGCATTTCCGAAATAACTCAAGGCGAAAGATTTATCATTGATTTTTGTTGCCAATCTTTTTATTGTAATATACCTATCCTTATTTTCAATAAATAGCAGTCATAAAGATTAAGAATTGAAACTGATTGCTAATTATCCATAGTAAAGTTATTTTGTATTTGAAATTTCAGTAAACACTATGGTAAACACTAAAAATCCGTTGACCACGCCCCTACCGCTCTCCCCTTTTGCGCCGAACCTCTTCTGTTAGCTCTTAAGTATAAGAGAGACGGCATCTCAAAGTAGTGCCCATAAGCGACAATTTGGTAAATCGGCCCTTGGGGGCCCAAGGATGCCAGACCTAAATTAACTGGCTTGGCCGATTAGCTACCAACAAGCAACAAGTGCTACACTAAAAACAGTACCTAACTAAATCATATCGAACAGTCGAACACAATAATTTTTTTGTTTTTTTTCTTTGCACCGGTAAAAAAGCGGCTATGGTCATTAAAAAAAGGAAGACTGTCTGGGGGGGGGGCTATAGCCCCCTAGCCCCCCACCTTGGCTGCGCCACTGCATACTGCACCCTTGTCTCAACCCCCTGTCCATCTTTCCATCTTATTTTTATATTCTGCCATACATATGTATTTTGGTACATTTCCTTTATTGACTCTATTATATTTAATAAATTAATTTTTTAACTTGTGAAATATAATTAAATAATCTTAGAATGAACAAGTTAATTAAACGATTTTTAATAATGTTTTTATTATTAAGCTTTCAACGTTGGTGAACGTCTTCATCAGAATATTTTAATACAATTTTTATATGTTTATATGGAAACCGAATAATAACGTATTGTCATTTGAACAATCTATAAACTAAAGAAATGATTGTGTGATAAGAAACAACCTGCAGTGAGTTTCCTTCAAGGTAGGAAAAACTGAACACCAATACGTGAGGGTAATTAATTTGATTAATAAATAATAAAGATTATTTAATGACTCTATTATATGATATGGTAGCCTCTTCTTTCTAATATATTCCACAACTTACACCTTATTACTCGATAAAATGCGTTTATAAAGTAGTTTTAGATATGTTGCCTTTTTATGTTTGATTGCTTCTTTAAGTTCTTCACTCCATATTTTCATTTCTTTTCTCGCAGTTCTAAGTGCTTCAGATGCAGCTTTTTTGATGATGTTTTTGATGTTAGTCCATTCTTCTTCTATGTCTATATCTGGTCTCATCTTCCTACTATGGTCATCCAATCTTCGCTGATATAGGCCTTTTATTGATTCCTATTGAAGTAGATAGATTTTAAATAGCTAACATTAGCATTAGCTAACATATAATCTATCGTAGAGGTATGTCCCTGGCGGATCATGTGTATTTGTGAATCCTTTTGTGCTTGAAGAAAGTATTCATTATTTTTGTTCTATTGTAGCATGCGAAGTCCCTCAGTGCTCTGCCGTTTCCCTTTAGTATGTCTTTGTTGTGTATGCCAATTATGTTATCTATTGGTACTCTTCCGATTCGGGCATTGAAGTCTCCTCCTATAACAAGATTATCTGTTTTTCTAGTCTTTTCTACTACTCTTTGTAGTTCTTCGTAGAATTCTTCCGTGCCTTCTTGTTTTCCCTCATCTGGTGCATACAGTCCTATTATGGTCATGTTATCGCTATCTATTTTGCACCTTATTGTAACTATTCTCTCGTTTATGAAGTTGTAGAAATCTATGAGAGTTTTCCAGTTCCTATGGATTAGAATCTCAACGCCTGGAGAGGCTCTATGTTTTTGTGGGACTCCACTGTATATCATTGTGTATTCATCTAGATCGTAGGTGCCTTTTAATTTTTTCTTAGTTTCAGTTATAATAGCAATATCTATTTTTCTTTTTTTCGATGCCAGCTGGAGTGCTTCTATCTTATTCCCCACACCACGCACATTCTAACATCCAATATTTATATAATTCCTTTTATATTTATATTTATTTTATATTTTTATAGAATAAAAAAAATGTCATTTTAGGAAAACTATAATTAAATTCCAAGATTATTGAAAATTATTCGACGGTTAGTTAAGGATATGATTGACTTATTATAAAAGTTACGAAGGAAGTAGAATAAAAGTTTGAAATTTTGAAGAACGTAGTAGAACAATAGCAAAACAAAAAGTAATTTGGTAAAAATTAACGTGCACCCCTAATTTATAGAGACATTACAATATGTTTTTTGTATAAAATTTTCTCTATAGTTTATGACGTTAATAATCAAACAATCAACCTACGAATTCTGTGAAATATAACCGATATTAACTTAAAAAGGTGACATTGGGGAGAAAAACGTCATTAAAAAAGGTGATTTGCTATCTGCAAGGTTATGGACTACATCTGACAGCCAGAAGCACTTACATGATGTGTACAAATATTATATTATTGTAAGTATCACTGACGCCATTTACGTAACAATATCATATCAACCTTTTAAATATTTATTGTACTATTTTACATTATCTAGCTATAAATCAATTAAATTGATCGATTAAGATAATTTCTTACTTGAACAAAAATATACATTATAAGGGTTCAACAGATTGGGTATTTTGGTTTACGTTCATCAAAGAATGAATAATAATAATACACATAATTTTTTAAATTGATACGCTTCTTTAATTTCTACAAGTCATAATAATTTGTTTACACGATCATAATAAAACTCAACTCTTTTATTTTTCTTGTTCATTAAAAATACATAATTTTAAATTAAAATTCATTAAGGCCGTGCAAAAATTTCAAGAAATTTTGAAACGCACACAAGATTAAAATTAACGTGCTAACAATAAATAATGTTTGGGAAAATGTGACATCATGCAATAAATATGCAATTTTTAAACAATTAAAAAAGTACACTCACTCAGTACTTTTCCTATTCGTAAAATCGCTGAATTATTGTGAATAATCTACTTTATTGTTTGTTGAAATATTAGTCATTGTTACAAAGTTGTAGATACTTGTGCATATCAGAAATTATAACAATATACTATTAATAACAATTTAATTTATCTATAATAGGGAAACTTTTACATAGGGTGTGCAATTTATTTTTACATTTACATAAAATATTATATTTTTCGATGTGAAAAAAATATTTTGATGTTCAAAAGTTCACGTTAATATATAAAAAATTGCTGGGTCTTTTGATAAATGCACCGATTTGGAGCTGACGAATATTTTTTGTTTTGTTATTGCCAAAATATTTGAAACTTATTCTACCCAAAAATGTATTTTTATTATTTTGAATGATTCTAATTGCTTTAAATTGACCCACCTTAACTTGATTGTTCTTGTATTATTTAATTACGCATTGAACTTGAATTTTACTATATCAAGGTTGCTTTAATACGAATGGAATTTTCTTTTGAACCTTAATATTTTTTGTTGTGCTATTGTGTTTGGAAACAAAATGTATAATATCTATAATTTGATGATTGATAAACATAATGTAATATGATATTTTAGAGACCTTGGAATAGATTTTTTTAATAAATTATAGGTAATTAACGGTAAAATATTGATCATTTTATAGTTTTTGACTTTTAGGATATAAAAGAGTTTTGTTAAATTGGAAAATAGTTTAATAGCATGTTTTCCATTAAGCAAGGTAGGTAGGTATAGTTAAAGAGATCAATACAAAGGAGGTGTCAATGACCAGCATAGTATGCATGCAGAAGAAGAGAATATTACAACAAAAATTTAATAGTATTGTGCAATAGCTTGAAACTTTCTAATGGTTCCAAAACATGTACAGTAAAACCTCGTCTACTGCAGTGTTTTCTTAAAAGTTATTATAAACTTCTCTTTGAACCAAAAGAAATATTTGGTTTTACAAATTATACGCTCCGAGTGGTAAAAATATTAAAAATATAGTGACTACGGTTTATGATAAAAGATAATAATATTACACAATTTCATTCTAGCAGGATATATCAACACATAAAATCTCAACAACCCCAGCATAAAAATTTATACGCCAAAATCATTTCCCAACTTTTTTTTTATTGGCCATTTCCACGATGAAAATTAAAGTACGCATGCTTTCCAAAAGTTCGTTGACATAGGTCAAAGAAACTTTGCGTGACTTATATTAGAACGCATCTCAAATAAAAATACAAGGATTTCCATCGAAATAGCCTTTAAGGCTATAAAAATCCTCTTCCCTATTTAACTTGGCATCTGGAAAGCTTAAATTTTCATTTCTTCTTAAATAAATAACAATGCAATATTGCAAATGAACTTAAAATATCAATTCACTTAATTTTTCAATTAAATACGAAGATTGTTTTTATCGATTAAGTAATAAATTAATCTAATATATGTAAGCGAAATCAACATCTCCGCTAGTTTACAGTAAAATTGACCAATATAAACCAAAATTTTTCGGTATCAAATGCTGTTTGCTGCTTTTACCGTGCTAAATTAATTGTGGTTTGGGTAATTAAGTACACAAAATTTTTTTTTTAATAAAAGAAACTATTATTTCAGTTATCGTTAATTAGTAATCTTATATTAATAATAAATATAATATTAATCTGACTAATTATTTTGCGACAAATTACTTGTAACTTTGTAAATTATCCAAGCATGTTAAATTATTTATTTGTTAAACAATGTCTGCAGGCGGTTACTTTATGTTTACCTTGTAAAAAACGTGTATTATAATTAATAATGTTAGTTATTTTGGATATGAACCTAGTTGAAACCGGGATGCAATGCAGATTTGTTTGGAACGAAAAAAAGTGAGCCAGCATTCGCATAGCCTTTCTACTAACGCTGATCTATCGGGCGAAAATCGTAAAAACTGAATGACAATAAATGAAATCATCCGATAAGTGACGCGATTTCGTTCTAATTATTATCTAGTATTCTGTCAGTTTTGTATTTACATAACAATATGACTGTTTAAACACCAAATTTGCATTTACTACATTTATTGTGTACTAATTTTAGATTCAAACAATGCTTCAATCGGTTTAGGGGTTAATTTAGTTTCGCAAATAATGCAACGTAGAGCTGTTGCATAACAATATTTACAATAGTCAAGTTGTTATTTTTAGATAATAAAAACTTCATATACGACGCTCGGCGTCACTCAAGTATGCGTTATAGTATTAGTAGGCGTCTTTGGCGCCAGAATTTGGCATTTAAATCTGATGATAATATTTATGGATAGACGATTGTTGACAATGTATATTTCTTTTAATGGCGACTGTTAGAATTATAATGATATTTGTAACGTAAGTTTGAAATATTAATTAAGTGTGCGTTTTTTATGATTCATTCTAAACAGTCAGAGGCGTAACTGAGATAATTTTTCAGGATTTTTTTGTATTCTCGAAGAAACGCCACTGGACATGTACTAACATTACTACAGATTGCAAAAATTCAAAGTCACGCTCTACGAGACAATTGTTATTTATGCTAACGTACGTAAATCATTTTTAATTACTCACGCTTTTGATCAAGGATCAAAAGGAATATTGCGAATTCAAAATAGAAAATGTAAGTGAATAAAGGTACAAAGTTGAAAATCGTTTATCTTATATCATAATAATTAATAAACATAATTTGAATTTTTTCTGCATATTTCATTTAATAGAGTTTTTCATAAGTTTTTCATAACTTACGTTCCTAGGAATCTAAGAAATATAAAATAATAAAAATTATTATTCAAGCTACTAAAAATTCAGGAATAGCATACTATTCGAGGATGGTAAACCGAGACGGATGCCGAATTTATCATAACATCTTTTAAGAGTGTTAATTTCGTATTTTTCACGGTTTAACTGAATCCCGTCTTGCGTGAAACTAAGCTGGCCAGTTTAATATAAAAATATAAAAATTTAATTTAAAACTATGGGCAAAGATAAGACAATTTATAAAATATTTGTATCGAAATTTTGTTAGCGAATGAAAGCAGCTTTGCGAAAGATAGTGGTCCAGTGTACACTAGTGCAGAATACCAAATTTCGTATGGAAACAAAATTGTATAGAGAAAGTTAACCCTTGTCAGAGGGGTTATGAAAATGTTTGTTTGAATTTGTTAGATAGCTTTAAAATTAAGCAATTGAACAAGAAATTAAAAGCTATTAATTTTGGAAATAATCGATATTGTTACGAAAGAACGTTTAATTGTATTTGATGACTAATGTATGACGTCATGTATGATGAGTCATACATGATAACAACGTTAGTCGTTCAAATAATGCTTCAAATTTAAACTAGAAACGTACAGAAGTGTATAGAAATGTAAGGAATAATATGAAAATTTCTGGAAGCTGCATTTGGGTATAAATGCAGAACGATTTCTAGTGACGAGTCAATTCCAGTTAGAGTTAGCAAGTGTTAACATAAATATGTGAAAATAAATAGTAAAGTGATAAACAATATACCGAGTGTTTAAATTAATATAGACTTAGTGTTAAATAAATTGTAGTGTAAATTAGTGTTAGTGTTAATCTTAGTGTAGTATATTGTTATTAATCGTATCTGTAAATATTTGTATTAGTCCTTTAGAAATAAATAAACGTTTTAATTTTTGTTGCAATATTATATATTCCAATTTGTAACATTATTATTTTAACTTTCTGTTTATCTATCAAACTTTCTAATTCTTTTAACTTTCAAATTATCTATTTTTAATAGCAATAACAGCAGACCAAACATCAACTTCATTAATTACTTTTAGTTTTAATTAGATTTTGTTACTTAAAAACAGAAACTTGTGTTTCTAAAATTTGTGATTTTCTTAGATTAGTTTTCTGAATATTTAAAAAAAAATGTGTTAAAAAATGATTGATTATTTAGATTACTTAGCTGTAAGATTTTCTAATTAAATATATTTCCAATTCATTTACATGTTTGGTTCTAAAAGACAAAAATAATTTACAACATGTAAATTCCATGATTAACTGCAGTTTGTTGTTGAAATAATTATTATTAGAACAATCAAAAATGATTCAAAGATACGAAGATACAAGGAATGTAAACGGTTTTAATTTTAATTAGAATCCTATATTTTGTGGGTTTATAGGTTTATTGAGATCATTATTTTAATCGAACGTGGAATTCGTCTAAATTTCGGTTCCGAATTCCATTTTAAAATTTTGTTTCTGGACGTACGCCACACTTTTAAAATTTTTTTTTGTTTTCGATTGAAGTGAGAACAAAATAGCAAGCAACACGGTGTACAAAAAGATTTATCCCTTATGGGAGGTAGTATAAACTTCGGTAGTATAAGTAACTATTAATTATTATTTCAAAAGTTAGTTTTCATGCAAACAATAAAGTTCTTTATCATGAAAGTTATTATATATTGTTGTGTCCGCACTAAGTGATGAAAATGGGTTGCGAAATTAGCAATAAAATGACGGTATTTGCAACTAGAGGAACCACAAAGCAAAACTCTATTTTAACATTTTATTACTAGTGTGTGTTTTATTTTTATATATTCTTAATTTTGATTTCAGTGTTTGTTTAATATTTTATGTTTGTCTAGTTAGTAAGTTTTTTTGTTTCGAATTTGATTTTTATTTATGTTTGTATTATGACTCACGTAAATGCCGACAACAGCAATATTTTAAATACTAGAAAATCTAGATGTAAAAAAAAGAAGACAGTAAAAAAAGATGGATATCCAAGGCGATCATTAATTAATCAATGAATAATTAATAATAAAGTAAGACAGAAAGATTTGTAAATCGGTCAGTCGAATAAAGTTGGAAGATAATAAATCAGAAGAAGATTTGTAAATTGGTCAGTCGAATAAAGTTGGAAGATAATAAATCAGAAGAAGATTTGTAAATCGGTCAGTCGAATAAAGTTGGAAGATAATAAATCAGAAGAAGATTTGTAAATCGGTCAGTCGAATAAAGTTGGAAGATAATAAATCAGAAGAAGATTTGTAAAGCGGTCGGTCGACGAAGGTTGAAGATAATAAATCAGAAGAAGATTTGTAAAGCGGTCGATCGACGAAGGTTGAAGATAACAGTGTTTTGTTTGTAGAAAAGCTGGGGTCGGTTATTTGCGTGAGTTTTAATTTTGCTATTGTTTAACATTTATTACTATTTTTTTTACATTTTAAAGTTGCAAATAAAAATTATAAAAAACCGTTATTTTATTGTTTACTTGTAACAATTTCCACATTCGAGAACCTACGTAATCCCATTAAAGAGATAAGAGGCGCGCATAAGGTCGCAGCAATATATAATTAAAGCATGTGGGTGGAAACATTAATACAAATTAACCTGATCATTATGTTAAATATTACACATTTTATTGGGAGATCACGTGAGACGAAAAACTTGATTTCCTCTTAATGAGAAAGACAATTTTTTCTCTTTTGTGCAGAGAGCCCTAATTGATGTTAAAACTAACTGATTTTCGCGGAAGCGAGAGCGAGATTTTGAAAACCGTTCCCGGAAAGAAAAACGGATAAAAAATATAAAATGTGGTGTCTTGGAACACCAGATAGGAACGAAGTACCTTATTACATAAATATTAATTTCAAGTTCTAGTCGAGGTAAAAAAAATAATTATTCGGATATAAATTTTTTATTATGATTTTTTTATCGATAAAAATCAAAAACTACTTTAAAAATTGCCAAAATAGCGATTTCGACATATGTCAAAGTCGATGTAAATCCACAATCATCGCGGTCATCTTTGAATTTTTTGAAATTTTTTTTGCACATTCGGCTTTAGATAATTTTTAGCATCTGGGTGGCGTTTTTCAAAATCAATTTTTTTTTTAATTTTGGGCGTATTATTTTCGGCTGAAAATTTTTAAAATTATTAAATTACATTTTTTTAGTTTATTCACCGGTTTAACAATTTTAACGCGTTCTTAATTCGCAATATGCAAAGAGTAGCTTATATAGCGTATCACTATTACTTTTTACGATATCCATTGTGGCGTTGAGCAAAAGGCTCTGCCTACACATTTAAGCCAAGGGATCGAATCCCAGAAAAGGCGACTTTTTTTCTAGAGAAATTTGCAAACCTATGACTTGTGGTCACCGACACGCTTACTGCTTGTTCTCAATGTACGTAAGACATAAGATAAACATAACACATACATAAGACATTAAGTTGAACTAGTAATAAATCAACGTAAGTGTTCACAGTGTGCCTACGAAATTCTTATGTTTATGTTGATCTTATGTTCGGCTTACATTCGTACATAAGATTGAAATTATGTTACATTTAGTGAAATTTGTGGTTTAAATTGGTAGTGGTTGGTCATAAGTTGAAATAAATTAACGAAATTGACATAAACATAACCTTTGTTATAAAGTTTGACAGGTATTTGAAAGTTTATTCGTTTATTTAGTTTATTTTTTTGTTATACGCATGCGCATTCATATATTTCTTATGTTCATTGTGATCACTTTTCCGGCTTATGTCAAAATTATGTTTTATGCTTATGTTATGCTTATGCACGTCTTTATGTTTATGTACATTGTGAACAAGCACTTAAATCTAACGTACTGATACTAGTGATCAGATGTTCGACATTTGAAAACCAGATGATGTAATTATCGAACGATATAAAAATCTTACGCATTTTCGTTACTAAAGTTTTTTTCCGATTAAGGTACCCCTTCGCATCCTCCCATAAGGAACTTCGTTCCAAAAAACATATTTATTTAATATCTCGTATTAGAGATAAAAAATGTATAAATATGTATCGTAGTTACAAGAAATGCCCTCAAAGTACATACGCAATTAATAAATAGCTATTAAGGGAACTAGTGTTTTATAGACCGTTTAAAAATCGAAGTCGTAGTTTAAATCCGAGCGACCGTAGGGAATGAGGTTTTAATAAAGAGAGATTTTTAATCTATAAAACACGTGTTGTCTTCAATATTTTTTCTAACACTAAAGTATCGCATTCGATTTTTTAATAAATTCAGAAATTTTAATAAATTATTATTTGAACCAGTTGCAATTATGTCATACTACACAAAATGCGAAGATTGCCGTGGTAGCTATAGTAATCTAATAATATCAACAAATTAAAAAAAACAATATTCATCATTGACATGTGTGAAAACATTCCAAAAGAAATAGAAAACAAATTGCGGGGCAATTTGTTACCTACGAAGTCCAAAAGTGCGTACGAAAAAGTGTATGTTTCGTTTCAAGATTGGAAGAATAAAAATGGCATCACGGAAGTAACCGAAGTGGTCATATTGTCTTTTCTTCATATGAGGGTAAGTGTGTAGTAGTTACATAGATACATAGAACTTTTTCAAAAGCTAATTCTTATTACATTTACAGTCGGAAAAGTTGTCACCATCTTTCTTATTTTGTTGAAAAAGAACGTAAGAGAGGTCTCCAACCGTAGTCCGACATCTCTTGGGAAACTGCACCGACTGCGATGGCTGATGCATCAGTCATGATTGAATAATCTGCTTTTAAATCTGTATGCGCGTCAACCTGAAAGCGCTAATGAAAACATTTTTTGAATTATCAAAAGCGCTTTCTAAATCTTTTGTCTAAATTATTTTTTAGTCATTATTTGCCTTTTTGGCAATAATTGTATTTAATTTAGCTTGAATGCTTGCTGCTTTGGGTAAAAACAACAATAAAAATTTATAATCGTTAAAAATCTACGGATGCTTTTAATTGTGCCCGGTTTTGGATAATTTATAATGGCTTTGATTTTGTGACTTAAGATTCAATACCATTCTCGGACACTGTATGCCCAAAAAATGTAACTTTATTTTGACCAAATACACATTTGTTAACATTTATGTTAATGTCGTATTCGGACAATCGTTCAAAAACTTGGCGTAGCTGAACCAAATGTTCTTTGTTTGTGATGTGATTGACAAATTATCTAAATAAACGTAGCAAAAATTTAGTCCGGGTAAAATAAAATGCACGAATTTTTGAAAAGTTTGTACTGCATTTTTCAAACCGAAACCGAAACAAAAAGACCAAAAGATGAAACGATGGCGGTTTTCTTCTATATCAGAAAACGCTATAGGAATGTGATGGTAAGCTCTAATTAAATTAAAAGTTGTGAAAAATTTTGATCCAAAGATGATTTGTGTAAAGTCTTGTATGTGGGCATGGGGTACCGATCGGATGTAGTGATGGCATTCAGTCGTCTATAATCTCGACAAGGTTTTCAATCGCACCGTTCTTTTTCTGTACTTGAGTAGCACCTTTTAAAAGCACGGCAAATTCCTTTTGATATCATGTATTCAAATTCATCTTTAGCTACTTTAAGTTTTTCTGGTGTTAGTCTTCCTACTTTTGCAAAAACTGACAGAACATTTGTACTAATAGTATGTTCCACGTTATGAGTAACTGAAGTTGGTTCGTCAGATGTTTTTGTTAAAGATTTAAATTTTTTCAGGAATTCTACGAATACAGGATCTGTATTTTCATAGCAAATTATTGAAAGAGTTTGAAAATGATCCTGACTAACTTTACCAGAATCGCTTAAGGTAGTGCTATAGTCTATTAAACATTTTCGACGATGCTCTACACCAGGGGCGGTTCTACCATAGGAACTGCAGAGCTGCAGAACCGCCAAATATCAGAATGAAGTGTACCAAATTAATTATTACTTATAAGTATAACCACCACATTTCAAATTATTTCAATAATTGAAGACTAATCAATTTTGGTTTCAAAGCGCGCTTCTTATGTTGCCTTGAGTTATAAGTACTTTTATCAGTCAGTCAAATAAGTACTGTAATAATTAATACAAGTCCGTTACGCTTTCGAAATCACTGTTTAACTTCGATGTGCTGGAAATGATTCTGAACATGAAATGACGCGAGCTATCGGGTGGAATCGTATCCATACCAGTATACATCGTGGTGTTAGGACAATCCTAACACCACGGTATACACTACAAATTGAGCTGCATCTTATGCAGAATTACATGCCGTATTTTTGTAATATAATTTAAAATTTGACTTATGAAAACAACTAGTAAGTTAATTTTTGTTCATTGATTGTTCAACAACATGGTTAAACAATAAAATGCAATAGTTTAATACTCGTAATATAGTGTAATTTGAAAATTTAGTACAAATTTTAATTTTACCAAGTTTCTTATAAATACTATTATCAAAATAGAAGTAAAATTATTTTTTGGCAGATCCTATATTAGAAACTCAAAATGAAATTACGTTTAATTATTAATATCAATAAAATTAAAATTATGTAGGTTTTTTCTACAATAATAATGTTTATTATTAAACTCGCAGATTCCAAGATATAGGAACAACCCACCAAACGTACAACCGTTCTGCTCATATTTCAGCTCTGGTTTTACGAACATATACGATTTTATTTTAAACACATCTTGCGTTATGAACTTTAATTGAAATTATGAATATCGAAGATAGTATCTTATACCTACTAGTACATAAAATAAATGCTTATGAATATTAAATGAAGAAAAAATAAAATGAAATATTACTAATATTTTTAACACAACTTCTCTCATAAGCGGTACTTAATAACATTTTTTCGAAAATTAGTTAGGATTGCAATTTATTGTAAAAATGTAAAATTATATAAAGTAATACATTCTAGATAAGTGTTGTACGTTTAATATTTAAAAATGTGCAATAAGTAAATTTATTTTTTGAGATTGCCATTTTCTGATATCTTGCCATTTTTATAATGCAGAACACCCAAGAATATTTTTCACGAGCCGCCACTGCTCTACACATAAGCTAAATTGATCAAGAAAATCTGCCCTCTATGAATTAAAAATCAAATTTTCTTCGTAAACCTAAATTTAAAACTAATAGTATATTACGTGCCGGGGTGGATAATGCTTCATTACAGCCGAGCGCTAAGTTAGTTAACTGAGGCGCTAACTAAAATATTGCAAGGTAGAGTCCAATCACTGAAAAACTCATATTCGGATTAAACTAGTTTAAAATTTTAGTTACATTTTAAACTAAATTAGCTAACCTAAAAGTTAACTCACGACTGAAAAACTGACCCATAAATGCACTATTAAATTATAATAACTCAAAATTTAAATATTTATATTTTACTGTTCTTTACATTTTTTGTTTGCATAACTTTGTAAACTACTAGATAGTCAAAATTAAAATGGCATGTGCTGCTCTGCAACACAAATACTTTTAGTTACTTCTCTTGAATTGTTGGATCCCAACCTCCACTTTATACATTAGCCTTAATAAGGCAATATATTCCCATTTTTAACATTTATTTAGAAAGCAAATAAGTAACACATAAAATAATAATACAAAAAAAATAAATAACAATTTATTTTCTGTTTTTTTGATCTTTAACGAAAATGTCTGTGCGTATGTGTGTAGGAGGTATAATTTTGTGTGCGTTCTGGCGCAGAAGCTAATAAAATTTTGAAAACAAAATTACATATTTAGTACAGTATTTTTATCTAATAAATAATATACAATGACGTATGTATTTTAAACTGTAAATTATAAACTGCCGTTAGATTCCGCGGTTTATTTATGTACTTCATAACATTCTGCGTTTTTTGCTGTTTGTTTGAAGTAATTGAAAAATGTGAAACATGCATTTGCTTATATTGCTGTCCCGGAATTTATTGTTCAAATAAATTTGATAACGAATACGAAACCGTTGATATCAATAAACTACAAAAAGTATAAATAGCATACTGTATCTTCTACTATTTTTCTTGGACTATTTTCAATATCTATTTTAATAAAAGTGCAATAACAATTTGCTAAAAAAATAGTTTATGTATCCTTCCCTCCTTATTCCTTATGTGACTGACAAAGATTTAAATCATTATATAAAAATATTTTTGTGTGAATAAATTAGCATAAATAACCAAGTTTCTTTGGCGTCGATTCTCATTTCTGCACTTTTGAGTTTGGAATTTTTTTATGATTTGCAAGCACTTGCAAAGTGCTGGTAAATTATTAACTTTATTATTCTTTTTTACTAAATTACGATTTTTAACCAAAAAGGTTAAATAACTCCGCTTCCCTTTGAAATTTTTTTAAAATTTATTTAAAACAAAATTTAAAAAAATCTTTGACAAGCTGATTTTTATATCGTTCGATAATTACACCATCTGGTGGTTAAAAGTGGAACATCTGCTCAGCATTAGTACATATTCAGAAACCACGAGTCATAAGTTTGCAAATTTCTCTAGAAAAAAAGGTGCTTTCACCGGGATTCGATCCCTCGGCTAAAATGTGTAGGCGGAGTCCTTTGCTCTACGCCACAATGGGTATCGTTAAAATTAATAGTGATACGCTATATAAGATTCTCTTTGCGTATTGCGAATTAAGAACGCGTTAAAATTGTTAAACCGACGAATAATTTAAAAAAATTTAATTTAATAATTTTAAAAATTAATTTTAAAAATTTTCGGTCGGAAATAAAACCCCCAAAATTAAAACAAAAATCGATTTTGAAAAATTATGCAAAAGATGCAAAAAATTATCTAAAGCCGAATGTGCAAAATGTCAAAAACTTCAAAGATGACCGCGATGATTGCGGATTTACATCGACTTTGACACATGCCGAAATCGCTATTTTGGCAATTTTGTAAAGTAGTTTTTGATTTTTATCGATAAAAAAATCATAATAAAATATTTATATCTGAATAATTATTTATTTTTTACCTCGACTAGAACTTGAAATTAATATTTATGTAATAAGGTACTTCGTTCCTATCTGGTGTTCCACGACACCACATTTTATTTTTTTAACTTTTTTCAGACCCAGGGTTTAGCGTACTCGTGTTTTATTAAATTATTTTAAAGTTTGTGGCAAACTTATATGCTAGATAGCAATTATTTTTTGAACGAAAGAATTATTGAATTCGTCGTGGTTCTTTCATTGAAAAAAAATTTCTATTTAGCATTTAAGTTTGTCATCAACTGCAAAATAATTTAATAAAATGATTTAATGGTTAAGGTTATTAACATGTGATAATATTTTTTTTTATAAAATTAATTTTTACATGTTACATGAAATTGAAGAATAATTTAATTCATAACTTACATAAAATTGTTCAAAAACAATTTAAATGAATGATATAGCTTGCTGCATAACTGTTCAACATTTATGTTTCGATTTTCGCAATCTCGTCAGGCAAACTTGGAAAATTATTAAGTTGATTGAGAAGTTATGCTATTAAATTCAAAATTCAAACTTGTTTTCCAGGTTTGCCTGGCGAGATTCCGAAAATCAAAACATAAAAGTTGAAAAAAACTAGCTCCTGTTAAATACGGAGGCTCAGAGTGTGAATCCTAAAAAGAACAAACGCGTTCATTCAATTTACATCTAATGTCGACGTTAACTTCGCTGGCAATCACTTTTACTTCACGCCTCAGGTTAAATCCCGAAACTGGACCGTTGCGCAATTGCAATTATCTCAAATGTGATAATCTAACTGACTTCTACTGCACTTCTAAAAATGCCTCCGTCTTACTTGCCGATTCAACATGAAGTCTTTGGCTCACCCGCAATGTTGGTAGCGAGCCCAAAGCTGCGCGGCAAAGAGTGCGTAGAGAAGCGAAGAATGCTCACCATGGGCGAAGAGCGCGATCGATAGTTAAGGGTCGCGGAAAACAGTTATACAAATAATTGTTACAAACTCAGCACGATGTAAGTTATTATTTTGATCGTTATTCTGTATATCTTCCTTGCAAATTCGTGAAATCTCTTTTTAGTACAATTTTTAGGCGATATATAATACTTTCGTCAATTTCGTCTAAGATCAGATAAATATCGTCGATAAGACCCATTTTTAAAAATTATAAAATACAGACACCATTTATAAATTTTAAGTTAACATTTCACTTGTAACGTTTAATTTGGTACTCCAAGTAACTTGTAAAGCGCCAGTAAAGCGGGCGCTATTTGATTTGACCAATAAGCGCCAAAATTATTTTATCGGAATACATAGACATTATTTGTATTATAAAATGCCATTAAAAAAACTTTTTTTGACGTGGGGTTTAAACTCGCGATCACCGAATGATGTAATTATGTTGCAAGTACATAACGCAATACACTGTGAAGGTTCATTTTATAATATTGTTTTAATTCGTATTATCTGTTACAGATTGGTAATGCGTTACCAGTAACCGTAACCGTAACAGTAACCGTAATAAATAATATTTCGCGATTTTAAATGATTTATAATTATCAATTATTTTAAATAATAATGTTGTTTACTACCAAGGTGATATGTCAGATGAATACATCATATACGAGTACTATAAAGTTCGTTTTTTTTAATTGTAACTGGAGAGCTTATTCTAAGAAAAATATTTGGTGGTTAATAAGAAAACTATAAAATTAGTTATGGTACATTTATGTACAGATGTAATTTTTAAGTCTGGCGTCTATACAATGACGCATTATTTCAACATCAACAACGGCCTATTATACCAGGTGTGTAAGTATGAAACCGGAATTTTTGTACAGAAAATACACGTTTATTGTAATGATATGATACAAAATAACTTATTCAAAGTATTGTCCGTCGCTATCTATACATTTTTCCCATCTTTCTGGCAATTTGTGGATTCCGCGCCCAAAGAACTGTTGCTTTTTTGAGGCAAACCAGTCATCGAGCCATTTTTGTACATCTTCGTAAGAAGTAAAGCGCTGCTCAGCAAGTGCGTGTCCAATCGATGCTAACAAGTAGTAATCGGATGGGGCAAGGTCCGGTGAGTAGGGCGCGTGCTGAAGAATCTCTCAACGGAACGACTCTATCGTTTCCTGGACCTGTTTTGCTTTGTGTGCTGGTGCATAGTCATGCAGCAAAATCACCTTGTGTTGTCTTTGTTGGTATTCTGGTCGTTTTTCACGCAAAACTCTATCCAAATCGGTCATTTGTTGTCGGTAGCGTTGAGTATTGACAGTTTCCCCAGGTTTCAGTAGCTCGTAGTAGATTACGCCCTTCTGATCCCACCAAACACACAGCATTGCCTTTCGTCCGTAGCGGTTTGGTCTTGTCGTCGATGTTGATGGTTCACCCGGAGTAACCCATGACTTTTTGCGCTCAGGATTCTCGAAATATATCGACTTTTCATCGCCAGTCACAATTCGATGTAAAAATGACTTTCTTTTGAACCTGGCGAGCAGCATTTCGCATGATGTTTGGCGGTTTTCCTGCTATCTTTCGTTGAGTTCATGTGGAACTCATTTCCCCACCTTTTGTATTTTTCCCATGGCTTTCAACCGAAGGGAGATGGCTTCTCGGGTCACCTTTAACTGATCCGCCAGTTGTTGTTGTGTTTGAGCGTCGTCTTCGTCCAACAAGGCTTGCAGGTCAGTGTCTTCAAACTCTTTCGGTGGTCTTCCACGTTCTTCGTTCCTCACGTCAAAATCACCACTTTTGAACCGTTTGAACCACTCGAAACACTGTGTTTTACCGAGAGCATGCTCACCGAACGCCTCCACAAGCATTCGATGCGATTCGGCTGCGGTTTTCTTCAGATGAAAACAGAAAAGTAGTGCTGTCCGCAAATCGTAATTTGTTGGTATACACCCGTGTTAAAACGTGTTTCTAAAATATGTGTTTCGAAAACTTATAGATGATCCTCAACAATTTTTATTGCATTATACTCAGAAAAGTGTCCTCTTTCCTATAGTGTAGTTGAAATTTTAAAATTCGTGGTGTACTTAAACGTCCTACTCCCATAATTATTATTAAGCTTTCAGCAAAGATTTTCGCTTTCATCAGAATTTATTTATAAAATAATGTGATGTTTGTTGACCTTCCATAATTAAATATTGGGAAAATAGTTGAGTTAGCGGTCAAATGAAACAATTTAATTGTCCGACGTTTCGGGATCTTTAATGGCCCATTTTCAAGGCTATATAAACAAACAAAATGAAATTAAAATACAGATAAAATTAATAATACAGAGAAGAATTTTACAAATGAAAAGAAAAACGAAAAACAAAAACAAAAACATAAAAGTAAAAATAGGGATAAATAACAATGACAAAACCAAAATGAAGGAATGCAGAAAAAAAAAATAATTATATAAACAAATGAAAAACAAAAATATCGAAAATAAAAGTAAAAGAAAATATTGAAAAACTTTTAAGACAGAATACTAACCCAAGAGGAGAAAAATAGAGGTTAGAAAAAGCCACTATTTTCCAGCGTAGTGCCGTCCTTAGCCAAACCTCAGCAACACCACGTGTTGATTTCTTAGTAATATATTTCCGAGTAATCACTAAACCAACCTAAATAAGTAGTTAAATTGAAATGAAACAAAATTTAATCAAATTCAACCCCTTTCCAGGTTATGTTTAGTGTAAACTAGATTGGTACCTATGTTAATTTAATCTAAAATATTTAAATTTGAAAAAACCTCCGTTTAACATCTTTTTAAAAACCTTTTTTAAATTATCGATAATAAAAAAAAATTATTGTTTACTTAACAAATTAACATGGAGGGTCAAAGTATTCGATACCTTTTAACTGTTGAACTGTACCGCAAATGCATAAATTAGAAATTTATTAAGCGCTAATAGGTAAACAAGCGAAAATAAATATAATTCAATTTTGTCATTTGTTATTGACTGGCAAACAATTGAATATACGTATTTACTTTACAATTGCTTAACATAGGTCATTGCTGTTGGATGATATTTATTATTATGATTAACGATCACTTCCTAGACTAGACAAACAAATTAATGAATTCTATTTGAAAAATTAGCGTAATATTATTTTGCTAATTTGTGATTCAAACTAAGCAATTCGTAAATACGCAAGTATAAATTATGGAGAAGTAGCAATCTTGGATAATCGATCTTGACAAACCCTGTTATTGGCAAGAACCAATATGTAAAATGGAAATGTAAGTCTTGATTAAAAAATAAATAAATAATTTAACATCCAGAAGGAAATTGTTACATATAATATCGTATCGATATTAGATTATTAACGTAACGTATTAACGTATATTTACCAGAGAAGGCTGTTAATTATAAAAAGACGTCCTACCAGAACAGGACGAAAAACGTAATTGACATGATGATGCATGATTTGTTTAAATCTGGTTATAACCAGATTGGTTTCCAACGTTTAGTGATAATTAACTTCCGACCTGCTTAACTTATTTATTTGTTGGCACTCAAAAACAACTTCGGCTATATTTATAAAATTCAATTGTTGCCAATTTATAATTTGAATTTATCATGGCAGCCTCGTTATTTTAAATAACATAAAATAAATAACGTGTACTTGTTACACAATAATTGTTACACGCCTGAAATAGTTACTAAATAAATAATGTAATAGAACAATTTATATGAAATTTATAAGTAGGTATTCCTAATAGGAATACCGAAAAGTGTTAATTCATGAGCGAGTAAATAGCATTTTACGTATTGATAAATAAATTTCATGGTGTATAATTTCAAAATAAAAACCCAATTAAAAGTTAAATTATGAAATGATTTGAATTTTTAAATTAATAAGAATAATGAATTTAAATGTAACATTGAAAATAAATTTTAAATAAAAAATAATTTAAAAAAAATATTTTTATATTTTTGGATATAGGTAAATCTTTACCGGGATTTAGGAAAAAATATTGTTTTTAAAGTGTAAATGGCAAATATTGAATTAAAGTTTTACAAGTGCTCTTTTTTTATTTTGTTGTTGAATTTTTAACTATAATTAAAGAAAAAGAAATTAAGTGTTGGGTTGACTATCTTTAGATGCGGAAAGAAATACTCTTTAAATGTTATACCTTTTCATTCTTATTCGTTATAATGGAAAGCAGTGTGTAGCTCGGTTACCCGGTATAATAATTTTTTTATAAACTTAATTACAAATTTACTATAAAAAAGTTGGCGAATAAAATTCGTTCATCGTTCTGGTGACTTTTGTAGGCTTCACGGTCAGTGTGAGATAGTGAAGGCAGCGTTAGCGGTAAAGATTGCAAGTGAAAACGCTGATTTTTTATTTTCTCGCATTCAAGAAAGGCTCAACAAAATCAACAAAAATTTGCCGCATTTGTGAATTCCCGAGAAATTGTAGTGGAAAATAATGATTTTGGATTTTAAAATTAAATTATGCACTTGTCGTTTTTGTATAAGATTAACCCCAACATAATTGTTTGTCAAAGAGGAATGCTGATAGCAAATTGGAAGTTGGTAACTTAGAAATATTTATACTTATGGTGATTTTCATTTTATATTCGTTTAACTGATTTTTCCTGAGTAAATTCTCAAAAATTACGGATTTGGCAATCAAACAGGTTAAGTGACGCGACGCAGTACCTTGTTGATACTCCATAACAGCTTTACAAGCGCTGTATACCAGAAATACGGCAATTTTAATTAAACGCTTCTACTATTCCGATAATCTTTCAAAATATTTTTTGATTTTGCATATAATTTGGTAAATGTTATTATTTATTGTATTATTAATTATTTCTTGCCACTTGATTTTTGTTCATTGTTTCACGATTCATACAGAATGGAAGTTCAGATCAACTTGAAAAAAATTAAGCAGAAAAACAGACAAACAATTTCAACTTTTAATGTTCTAGGTTTGGAGAAAATAAATTAATACATTTTAATTTTTGTAGTTAAAAATTGTTATAGTCATTCAAATGAACACTACGTAAAAGAAGGAAATAGTAGCGGCAACCGTAAACATGAAAAAACTAGGAACGTTGAAACGTTTTTCAGAAACGCAATCAACATCCAGAAGCCGTTTCCACCTACCAAGCAAGGGTAGGACCCAACCACTTACACCGCACATCACCGACACTCGGAACTCAGAAAAGGTTTCTATTATTAACAATTGTCTACCACTTTTTGCCTTTTCTTTTTCTTTTTTCAGAATCATTCCATCCTGACATAGCCTGACATAGACATAGCTTTGCGCTACACCCAGAGGACATCCATCCATTTAAAACTCATCGCCAGCTTCCAACATCAGACGAAGGAGATATGAGGTTTTACGCCGGCTATTCCGAAAAGCATTAGAAGACAAAAAATAAAAGAGAGAGATAAAATTTTTGTGCTTATATTAGAGGTTGAACATTTATTCAAAAATTGAAATCTTCAATTCCACAAATTTTTGGTCTAAACAAGTGCAAATTATGCCTAAAAATAGTTTTAGCAAAATAAAAACTCATCATGAGCGGTACTAATCTTATGGAAACAACCAATGTACTTTGTACATTTTGACCTTCTGCACACAAAGATTTGATGATCACCAAAATTTCATTTATATAATTTATTGAAATATACATCATTTCCTACCATAATTTCCTTTAAATATTTTTAAATTCGTGCTATACTTTTCTTTTTTACTCCCGTAATGTAACAAGACAACAGAAAAAACCAAGTTTAATGCTGCAGTTATCCAGATTTCTATATTAAACTTCATTTTCAAAAATATTTTAACGAAAGAACGCCAAAAGAAGGTTTTAATAAAAAAAAAATTGTATTTTCAGCTGTTTTTGAAGCAGATTTCTGATTGATTTTTGCCATTCTTTAGAAAATAATATAAATTTTATCTTGAGTTATTTATAATTTTTATCGATGTAGTTTAGGAATGAGAACGAATTTAACGGAAGTATATTTAGAAATTATAGAAAGTGACGTTAATATCTGAGCGTCACAACTAGAAGTCTTACTAATTATTAAAAATATATTTGTCTAAATTTGGAATATTCTTAAGATGTAAAAATAAAATAAAATTTTGAGTTAAAGATATTCCAGGATTAGAGATAAAATGGTCTGTCTAATGTTCAGTAATTTTATTAAGTATAATATGTAGGTAGTAGGTATTGTATACGCTAAACTATTTTAATACGTTCCATTTATAATCTGCATTTATTAAGAGTTGCCAAAAACTTTGGTTTTAGCTGGGGTCCCGTATCATTGACTTTTGAAAAATTCGCGAATATCAAGATTAGAATTTAAAAATATAAAACAAAATTTACATTATATATAATTAGGTAAAATTAAATTCCCAGTTTTGATTATTTAACAATTTTAATTGAGTAATTACTACGAAGCATAATAATTTAATTTTAACCAGTGTAATACAATTATAAAATGTTTACAACTTGCCTGCCAAGTCTGACGTTACATTCAAGGCCATTTGGAGGTTTATTGAGGGTACAATATTTTGAATGCCTTATCTCTACTGTGTTTGTAAATATGAACAGTAATTTAGAAGTTTATGTGGGAAATAACAATACAGATTATGTACTTTTATAATTAGATAATGAATGTATATTTTGCATTATCATTACCGCGACCTACATCGTCACAACGACTTAGTATAATTTATCATACGATTCATGATGTGCTTTATTTAAAAATCGTATTTATCTATTTTTAATCTTATACAATGTTAGAAAATAAAAGTCGAGTGTTTTCGAGTCAGGGTATTAAAAAGAGTGTCAGTTCACGTCGAAAAGCGAGTACATTATGATAACTTTTTAATGATCAACATGCTTTGATATGGTTAAGTATCATGAATGACTCGACCGTTGCTTTGATGCGATGGGGTAAAAATCGCATAGTTGTAATTTTATAATTGATTTAATTTGAATATTATAAATTAAATTCTTTCTCAAATTAAATTTTTTAGATTTTAAATTGGTTAAAAAAATAAAGTCCACTGGGAATTAATTTTTCCACAATTTTCGTTATATTTTAACAAAACACATAAGTTTGATAATAATATTGTTTTAAGAGCTACGAAGTTTCAGAACCAATTTGGGTAAGAGGCAAAAAAACACCAAATTTAATTAAATAGAAATTCGGTGTTGCATTATACTTTCTAAATTTAATAGTAGAGGCAAATAGTAGTTTTGTAAATACTTTCTACATCTTGAATGGAGGTCAATAGTTTTTTATTTCCCATCATATGCATGATGTATGTACATGTTGTACAAAAGTACATGCATACAGTACAAGTACAGTAATAAATACATGACAAAATTTAGTGTTTTCGGGTTCCCATACACCGACAGTCATTAATTTCAAAAAAGTAGCTTGATTCACGTATATGCGAGCATTTCGTTATCGGTACCGTACGGAACATTTGGAAACAGATAATTGTTGAAATATTTAATTTTCAATACAATTTTGCAAAATAACGCAATTAATTGGAGCCTAAAAATAGTATTGCCACTTAAGTGCCACAATGGAAGTCATAGAACCAGAAGATATCCGATAGGATATAAAAGAAATTTTTTCTAGCAATAATCCAACACTCGCAATGGAGACTTGGACAGTAAAAATCAGAATTAGGGCTGCAGGTAATAAATTTGAATGAACTTTTAGCAAAGGAACCCATTAATAGATCGTTCAAACTTCAGAAAAAAATACTTACTATCCATACAGAAATTGGATATCGTAATCGCAAAAAATTTTAATAAGATTCCAACACAAACTGGTAACTGGCAACAGAATTCGACTCTGATCATTTGCCAATTTTATTACGAATCATACACCACTTTATATACCTCGTTCCGCAAGTTTCATTAACGGTAGAATCGATTGGAAAAAATTTCAAACTGTTCTTGATGAAGAAACTTATTTTCCTACATTGAACACAAATAGAATATTGGCCGACAAATTCAAACTTACACAATAATCATAATTGAATCTCTTAAAAAGGGAACAAAATCTAATTTCCATAAACAACATTTTGATATAATGTAAAAACGCTTGATCATATTTTGAAATACCAATCTAATTTACAAATTGGATACTTTCCGAAAGTTTGGAAACACGCCGAAGTTTCCTTGTTTCATAAACCGGGAAAAAAATAAGAAGAAACCTGAAAGCTATCGCTCTATTAGCTTCCTGTGCACATTGTCCAAAGTGCTAGAAAAGTTAATCTTAATTAGATTTGATGAAAAATTATACGAATTAAACGTGATTCTCCACTACCAGTTTAGATTTCGCAGAGGACACAGTGAAATTCACCAATTAGCAAAAATTTCGGAAATCATTAAAAAGAACTACGAAGCCAAACAATAAACGTGGTAGCTTAAAGAAAAAAAGAAGGCCTTTGGGAAAGAGAGGCTTTGTCTATATGCAAAAGCAACGAAATCAGTCCAAATTTTGATAACTTAGGTATAGAGAAGCACGAAGCATTTTGTACTATAGACATAGTGCTAAGACTTCGTCTTCTATAGAAGATGTATAAAATAATATAAATAAAACCCCGGTGGTTTACTTAATTTTTTATGTGTAACATCTTTCTACTCGCTTATGGAGGTAATTTCGTGAAATGAGATGGAAATGTGTAACAGAAAGCCAGAAAAGCGCGCGCTATTTGATTTGAAAATTTTGAAAAGAAAATAACTCAAAAAATAAGTTTAAACATACTACCGTGTGTATTCCATTAATTACTTATTCATAAAAACTATTAATTTTGTAAATTAATTATTATAGTATTATTCTTTACATCTTTTGCAACAGGATGTATGTAAAAATCAGTAGCAGACTTTTGTAGGGTATTTACATCTTCTTTTTTTTTTTTTAATAAAATTAATTTTTACATGTTAGATGAAATTGAAAAATAATTAAATTCATAACTTACATAAAATTGTTCAAAAACTATTTAAATGAATGATATTCAGAAAAAATCGAAACATCGGTTATAACAGGGTGTCGCAAACTATATCATTCATTTAAATAGTTTTTGAACAATTTTATGTAAGTTATGAATTTAATTATTTTTCAATTTCATCTAACATGTAAAAATTAATTTTATTAAAAAATATTATCACATGTTAATAACTTTTACCATTTTATTTACATCTTCTGCATCAAGAATTATAGTACGAGTGTCTGATTCCATTGCTATGTTAGCTCCGCTCTTCATAGAAATTTCTGAAGCCCAAGAGAAAATGGTAAAAACTGCTGAAGAGTTTTATCAAATTTCTCTTTTTCCAAAGGTTATAGGTGCAATAGATTGTACTTTGATAAAAATTCTGTCACCTGGAGAAGACGATGCAAAAATATTCAGGACAAGGAAGATTCTTTTTGGGATAAATATCCAAACTATCTCTGATAGTAAACTGTACATTAGAAATATTCTTGCAAGGTTGCCTCCTGGCTCTAACCATGATGCATGATCAGACTATATTTAACAGTTCCAGTTTAAAAACACCTTGGAAAATATTTACTAGTAGGTGATAGTGGGTATCAATTAAAATCTTAATTAATGACGAAGCTATTAAATGTTAAAACATCAGAACAAGAATGTCGTCGAAAAGCAGCATGGTGTCTGAAAACGTCACTTTCCAATATTGCAAAAGGCTTTAGCTCTAAAACTATAGAGATCGCTTGTAGTTATTGTGGCAACAGCTATTCTGCACAATATGGTCATTCAACAAAATGAAGAAATTCTAGAGGAATGCCAAGTGCCACTAGAAGAGAAAAATGTGGATGAAATAGAGAAAGAAACTCATATATTTGAAGCTTTTGTAATGAGAATATTCTTTGCTAAAGCAATAAACTCCTCACCACACCTGGAATCGATCTTTTCCAGTAATTATGTTATGAAGCTCAGAATGAAAAAAATAACCAGCTCCTGTTAAATACGGAGGCACAGAGCGTGAATCCTAAAAAAATAATTTGCTTCCACTTAAAAAAGGTATAAAAAAATTTGCTGGCAATTACTTTTACTTCACGTCTCAGGTTAAATCCCAAAACTGGACCCTTGCGCAATTTCAATTATGTCAAATATAATAATCTATCTGACTTCTACTGCACTTCTCAAAAATGCCTCCGTCTTACTTGACGATTCAACATGAAGTCCTTGGCTTACGCGCAAAGTTGGTGACGAGCCGAAGCTGTGCGAGGAGAGTGTGTGAAGAAGCGAAGAATGCCCACCATGAGCGTAAGGCGCGATCGATAGTTAAGGGTCGCGGAAAACAGTTATGCAAATAATTGTTACACTTTAAGTCAATTGGTCAGACGTAACCTTATTAATGATCATTTTAGAAGATTGTAAATGAAAATGTTTATTATTAGGTTCTACATTTTTATTTTAATAATTTAATTTAAACTTAATTTTATTTTTAAATCTAATAAAACAATTTTTCTCTCTTCAGCTTGCATTTTTATTGCAATTTCTTACTGTTGGAGAATACTTCTTTGTGTTTCTTCATCCATATACATATATAATCTTTTTGTTTATAATATTCCTCTTTTGTTAGATTTGCAACAACACATCTCGTTAATTTCTTAGACATCGGTGTCTTTAATTTCACTTTTTATTGTTTTTTTTATTAAATATTTACAATTTTAATAGCAATATAATATTAAAATTTGAAGGTAATCTTACTACTAACCATAAGACACTGGTGCATAGATTAAGATTATATTTTTAAGTTCAAATAAACCGTTTTTGTAGTTCTACTAGTACATCGCAATTTAAGTACTCATTAGTTAACTATAGTTTTAAAATCATTATGAAATGCAATGTGTTAACAGAGCATTTAAGTGTCTCGTTATACAAAAAGGTCTTTTAGTTAACTGAACCTTAACGCTTTTTATTATGAAATTGGCCCTTATAATTATTAATTATTTGAAATAATGTTGCTTACTACCAAGGTGATATGTCAGATGCTACACATCATATACGAGTACTGTAACGTTCGTTTTTATATTTTTTTCTAACAAATTAATCATGTAAACAGTATAAATACAAAAAACCCAAATTTATTAATTGTATAATTATCTATTTCCTTAAAAACTTTCAAAGTTTTTTTATTTTTTAATGTGTAATATCTTTCCGCTCGCTTATGAGAATAATTTCGTAAAATGGGACGGAAGAGTGTAAGATGAAGCCTGAAAAGCGCGCGCTATTTGATTTGACTAATGAGCGAGAAAATTATTTTATCGGAATACATAGACATCATTTGTATTATAAAATGCCATATAGCTATTATTACAACTAGGGTAATATGAATAGTATATTTCCCGAGGTTGACTAGTTACATCTCGAGGGCAAAGCCCGAGAGATGTATAGACAACCAAGGGAAATGTATTCATATTTCCCGTGTTGTAATCAATAGTTTTCTTCTGATTGAAAATAGCTATTATTACAACTAGGGTAATATGAATAGTATATTTCTCGAGGTTGGCTAGTTACATCTCGAGGGCAAAGCCCGAGAGATGTATAGACAACCAAGGGAAATGTATTCATATTTCCCGTGTTGTAATCAATAGTTTTCTTCTGATTGAAAAATATATTATTAAATATATCAATATTTTATCAATAATAAAATTTGAGATTTTGAATTTGCAATAACTCGAAAACGGCGCTAGATATCGAAAAACTGAACAAAAAATTTACCCCCCTTTGCTCGTTCTCAATCAATAATCAATTCTAGATCAATAGCGCGCAGAATGCGCGCACAATAATTCAGAAAAAGTTAGGTTGGTTTTTAAAATATAAAAATAAGTAGGCACATTTTTTATTTTAAACGTCACTTAAATGTCACTTTTTAACAGGGATGGCTTTAGTATTTTGTTTTGTATGTTTGATTGTCCAATCACCGTGCGCAAAGTATACTTTAAAATGACGTTTCATATTTCCCTAGGGACAATATGATATGACGTTTCATATTTCCCTTGGGAAATATTAGTGTGTTATGACATATTGTAACTAAGGCGATATTGCTCTATATTGCTTCAATCAAAAGAAAATATATTATTAAATATATCAATATTACATCAATAATTAAGTTTGAGATTTTGAATTTGCAATAACTCGAAAACGGCGCTAGATATCGAAAAACTGAGCAAAAAATTTACCCCCCTTTGCTCGTTCTCAACCCCCCTAGCAATTTGTCGAAAGAAGCCTTATGCAAAATTCTAGATCAATAGCGCGCAGAATGCGCGCAAAATAATTCAGAAAAAGTTAGGTTGGTTTTTAAAATATAAAAATAAGTAGGCACGTTTTTTATTTTAACAGGGATGGCTTTAGTATTTTGTTTTGCATGTTTGATTGTCCAATCACCGTGCGCAAAGTATACTTTAAAATGACGTTTCATATTTCCCTAGGGACAATATGAGATGACGTTTCATATTTCCCTTGGGAAATATTAGTGTGTTATGACATATTGTAACTAAGGCGATATTGCTCTATATTGTTTCAATCAGAAGAAAAATGATTTATAATTAATAATTATTAATTATTTTATATAACGTTTCTTACTACCAAGGTGAAATGTCAGATCTTACACATCATATACGAGTACTGTAATGTTCGTTTTTTCTAAAAAAAGTATCAACAAAACAATAATTTGTTCGCATTTTATAAGTAGCCGGAATATAAATGTTGAGAGAAATAATAAATTAAAAATAAATAAAAAGGGTTGTATTATTGACGATAATGTAATCACACCCGCTCTACCTTTCGATAGGGAGCGAACAGATACTGGAAATATCTTGGTGAACAAGAGAGGTTATATAAAATAGGAACTAGACAGGGATTCTTCAGAAATGCTCGAACTCGCGATCACCAAATGATGTAATTATGTTTCAAGCACATAATGCACTACGCTATGAAGGTTAAACTAATAAAATTGTTTTAATTCGTTAATTTGAGATGACGAAATTGAACAAATAAATAAAATTTTTTAAATTGTTGCTTTTAAAAAGCCCGCTTTGTCATTTTTGACACATTGTTATGACATGTGTGAAGTAAGCTGATCTTGCCGCTTTATCGCTTGTTCCGCGCTCTTGCTTGTATGCATGGCTCAGGCGGAACGTGACAATGAGTCATATTTTTTTTGTGCGTGAAGTCGGTATATCGATTTATAAGACGTTATCACGTCAAAAACGAGCCTTACAGTACACGGATATGATGTGTAACATCTGACATCTCACATTGGTGTAAGCAACATTATTATTTGAAATAATTAATAATTATAAATCATTTAAAAATTGCAAAGTAGATAGAACGGCATTAAATTACCAGTAACCGTAACCCCAATCTGTAACGGATAATACAAATTAAAACAATTTTATTAGATGAACTCTCACAGCGTAGTGCGTTATGTGCTTGAAACATAATTACATCATTCGGTCGGAAAAAGTTCTTTTGATTTCACAAAATTATCCCGATATGCGAGCGGAAAGATGTTACACATCAATAAGTAATAAATAAGTAAAAAGTAATAAAGTAATAAAGTAATAATTAATAAGTAATCGCCACATCTAATTGGTCTTGATATAACAATTTCGATGCTTATTTTTAGGGGTTCGAAAATTTTTAGGGTTTACTTTGTAAAGTAAACATCGTTGATGCAGCATGTACGCAAAAGAATAGCTCTGCAACGCAATTTTCCATTATGGTTCCGTCAAAACCTTATTTTCCATACTTATTATATAAACTACTATTTGTTTATAATCAAAAATATAACATAATAATAGTATTAGTTACACGTTAATACCAAATTAAAATTGTTTTATCACTGGTATTTTCGGTTGTTAAGATCTTATTAGGTCAAGATTAAGGATAAATACAAAATCAAAAATACCTGCCAAATTCCACATCGGTTTATTGGGATATCAATAACAAGATAAGCTATAAATAACTAATATTAATTGTTAACAAATTGTAAAAGATAATAAGGGTCAATATGTCAAAGCAAATGAATCGTGAAATTACTAACAATCAACATAATATCATATTCAATTAATATTTGTTTATTTTAAATTTTTATCCTGACCTTGACAGAGAAATCTATATATAGATAACAGATAATTTTTCTAATAAACACTTTTGACCTTGTTTGTATTTACTCACCTCTAACATCATAATTACTAACTTTAAACACCAACAAATAATGATATAAGTTGAAATAATGTACTTCAGATAGGGGAGAAATTTTCATAATTTACATAAATCTCGACAATGCGCCATTAATTTGTGTCGCTGGCTGAACTTGTAAATTTAAAAATTGTCCTAGTTTCATTGAAAAATGAAAAATATATCCCATAATAAAAATTTGTTTTGCAACGCAAAAAAATACAACCTCGACCTATTTTACTATCGACCCTAGTTATACTTTCTACTTAAATCTGGGGGTGGTCGGTGTCAAGTTGATTCCGCCATGGTGTAACTAGTGTAAGCGTTTAATTTGTGATTGAAAATAACAGTTCCTCATTGCTTCTGGCAGATTGAACATTTGCTTTTTTCAATTATATCTTTAATTAAGTTTCCAATATCAAATTAAAAAGAAATTCACGAAAATGCACTTTCGAAATATTTCACAATTTAGAGAAAGCTGAATGAAAAAATAAATCTAAAAATGTGAATATAATTGACATAATAATTGAAAATGACATAATATCGACAGTCATTTTGGATTTTGGGTAAAAAACGTTAGTAAAAACTTACTCTGGTAAAACTAATTAAAAAAAAAAAAAATTTAAATACAATGAATGTAAAAATGTTGAAGCTGTGTTTTTATATAAAATCGCCACCAAATTGTTAAATTGTATATAATTCAAGTGACGGTAGTGTTCTGGATAGTAATGATATTGAAATTTTTAAAAATTATTTCAACTCGAGATATGCAAAAATTATTAATTCTTGTACGTAATAGAAAGCTACAAGACGAAGATATAATAAATTTACTATGTATTTAAATTTCAAATCTCTTGAATTTTTATACGGGTCATGGCTATAAAGGCTATATAGCTTTTGGCGTAGGTAGATTTTTCAGTTGTAACAGCATGGAAGATGTAGTGTCGCCGAAGTGTGGTCACTTATAAAAACGAGCAAGCGAACTTTACAGGACTTGGATATGATGTGTAACATCTGACATCTCACCTTGATAGTAAGCAACATTATTTTATTTAAAATAATTAATAAATATAAATCATTTAAAAATTTCAAAGTAGATGAAACGGCATTACGTTATTAGTAACCCAATCTGTACCAGATAATACGAATTAATTAGGCAAGTGTGCAAACGCAATGGACGAGTTTCACTATTTTTGGAACGAAGTTTCTTATGGGAGGATGCGAAGGGGGTACCCTAATCGGAAAAAAACGTCCGTAACGAAAATGCGTAAGATTTTTATATCGTTTGATAATAAATTACATCATCTGGTGGTCAAAAGTGGAACATCTGCTCAGCATTAGTACATATCGTCGTACTAGATGTGAAGAGAGCTAAGCCCCACATTTGCTATTTTGAGATAATTAGCAAAAAGAGTTTTAAAATGTTAGCTAAAATAATCTGATATTTATATTGTTACGAAAGAACGTCTAATTATATTTGATGACTAATGTATGACGTCATGTGTGATGAGTCATACATGATAACAGCATTAGTCATTCAAATATAGATGAATGTACGATCTAGAAAATGCGAGGAAATTACTGGAAATTCCTGGATGGTTATGGAATATTCTGGAAGGCTGCATTTAAGTATAAATGCAGCGCGATTTCCTGTCACGAATCAATTCCAGTTCGAACGTACATAAATGAACAGTGAACATGAATAAATAGTGAAGTGATAAACAGTATACAGAGTGTTTAAATAAATATAGACCCAGTGTTAAATATAAATTATAGTGTAAATAAATTGTAGTGTAATTAGTGTTAGTGTTAATCTTAGTTTAGTAATTGTTATTAACCGATTCTGTAAATATTTGTGTTAGCCCTTTTAGAAATAAATAAACGTTTTAATTTTCGTTACAATATCATTCACAGGTTAGCGGAATTCAACGTTAGAACTAAAAAATCACTTAGCTGTATTCACCACTATATTCTTCATTGTTTTTTGATTGATGAGATGTAGTTAACTATTTTTCTATTTTTGTGGCTTAGCTCTCTTCACCTCTAGTACGACGATATTCGAAAACCACGAGTCATAGGTTTGCAAATTTCTCTAGAAAAAAAGTTGCCTTCGCCGGGATTCAATCCCTCGGCTAAAATGTGTAGAAGCAACCCTTCGCTCTACGCCACAATGGGTATTGTTATAATTGATAGTGATACGCTATATAAGCTACTCTTTGTGTATTGCGAATTAAGAACGCGTTAAAATTGTTAAACCGATAATTTAAAAAAATATAATTTAATAATTTTAAAAATTTTCCGCCGAAAATAAGACCCCCAAAATTAAAAATAAATCAATTTTGAAAAATGCCACTCAGATGCAAAAAATTATCTAAAGCCGAATGTGCAAAAAAAATTTCGAAAACTTCAAAAATGACCGCGATAATTGCGGATTTACATTGACTTTGACGACTTTGGCACATGCCGAAATCGCTATTTTGGCAATTTTGTAAAGTAGTTTTCGATTTTTATCGATAAAAAAATCGTAATAAAATATTTATATCCGAATAATTATTTATTTTTTACCTCAACTAGAACTTGAAATTAATATTTATGTAATATTTTTTTATATTTTTATTTGAAAGTAGAGGTCAAATTGAGCCATCACAATTTTTTTCAGATTTTTTTGAGTACATCTAAGGTAAGAAAATAATTATTGACGACCGGCAGCGTGACGTCACTCATCCGGTTTTTTAAAAAATACATTTACATACATTTTTGCATATTTTCTACTTCAAATTAGTTAATATAAATTGAATTTGAAACAACTGTCAAACGTTTATATAACAGAAAATAAACATTTACCAACCATCAAAATGACTTGGCTACAGCGCATATTTATGCTTAATTTTCATTGGTCAATCATAGCGCTCAGTTTAAATACTTTTTCAAATTTCAAAATTTTTTTTTTAAATCTTAGGGTGAGACCAAATCTTTTGAGACCAACCAATTATACAAATATATATCATTGTCGCGTAGAAATCATTTAAAAATTGCAAAGTAGATAGAACGGCATTACATTACCAGTAACCGTAACCTCAATCTGTAACAGATAATACGAATTAGAACAATTTTATTAGAGGAACTCTCACAGCATAGTGCGCTATGTGCTTGAAACATAATTACATCATTCGGTGATCGCGAGTTCAAACCTCACGTCGGAAAAAGTTCTTTTGATTTCACAAAATTATCCCGATATGCGAGCGGAAAGATGTTACACATCAATAAGTAATAAATAAGTAAAAAGTAATAAAGCAATAAAGTAATAATTAATAAGTAATCGCCACATCTAATTGGTCTTGATATAACAATTTCGATGCTTATTTTTAGGGGTTTGAAGATTTTTAGGGTTTACGCGAGTTCGACAAGGTTTTTTTAATGGCATTTTATAATACAAATGATGTCTATGTATTCTGTTAAAATAATTTTGGCGCTCATTAGTCAAATCAAATAGCGCGCGCTTTTCTGGCTTCCTGTTACACATTTCCGTCCCATTTCACGAGATTACCCCCATAAGCGAGTGGAAAGATATTACACACCAAAACAAATGATATCTATGTATTCCGATAAAATAATTTTGGCGCTCATTAGTCAAATCAAATAATGCGCTCTTTTCTGGCTTCCTGTTACACATTTCCGTCCCATTTCACGAAATTACCCTTATAAGCGAGTGGAAAGATGTTACATATCAAAAATCTTCAATGAAATTATGCTATTTGAAGGTGTAACAATAGAAATTTAAAATTTATGATAATCCAAAATTTCGGGACGAAAAAATCTAAAAACAAATGCGATTACTCGATTGGCTGTTACAACGTGCAAATTACAGATACACAGCGCAGAACTGCTACACGGTTAAAAGTGAACTAAACACTAAACAAGTGACCACGATAAATTTTTTGATTTAATGAAGTTCCAAGGTGGACCCTGAAATTTTTATTATGTAACGATTTTGTTATTTAATCAATTCTGCAAAAAAATTTTTATATGTATTTTTTTGACAATTTGACCTTAAAATAGAATCTAAATTTAATAAAAATGTGTTGTCCAGTCTAAACGAAAGTGAACTGTTTCAGTTCTAATTTTAAATACCAAAGTCAAAGTTATCCATATCAATTTAAACATACCACATTGCAATAAAGTTATATTCCAATTTTACTTTACGGCGGAAGGTAATAAATTCATTATTTTAATAAAATTTTAATAGGGCAACATAACGTCAATTTTAATTAAGCGGATTAAGTACTTTTCCACGTTACATACCTTCCGAATTTTTATTTGTTCCTGGTTAGGAAAAATGAATTCCTTTCTAATTTACTAACTTACTTCCTAACTTATTAACTTCCTAATGCTAAATAATATAGTTAACAACGACTTCGTGCTAATTAAATGTCAACTTAGAGTACTCAGATAGTGAAAATTAGTTTATAATAACTGTACAGCAAAGATATATACATCAAAACATACAATGCAATTAATAAGTATAAGTATTAAATGTAAATCATCAATTCTGTAGTTTAAATAAATTTAGACGTTTTGAAAACTCATAAGCTGAAAATTGTTTTAATTGTTGGGAGGTATAATTGATATAATTGCTTGAAACAATGAAATTTTGAATTGAAAATATTTTATTATTCTACATGTATATGTTTGTAGTCCTAAGGGATTAGGGTTATTAAGCCTTCTCAACGTTTGTGTATAACATAATAATATGTTGTTTTTGAAGTTATTTAAAAACTTTTAAAATAATTATTTCCAATAAAAGTATTTTAACTGAGAACATAATGTTATAATTTTACAATGAAAACCTATTTGAAATATGTGCGATATCTTGAAATTTTATATTTTACGTTTTTATATCAGTGGATATAATATTATAATATATTGTATGATACAGTTTGTATTTCTTATAAATTATATAAATAATGCTATTATAAATGTTCCAGTTATGAACTAAATCAAAACAAATAAATTTTATAGATAAAACAGGAAATTATAAATAAGAAATTGTTGAACTTTTAAAACAAGCAAGAATCTGTTTCTAAATAAATAACGTAATAAAAACGTAAATTTAATAATATTTACATTTTAATTTAAAAATTAAATTTGAATTATTTTCATTTCTTTCAGGCCGACGTGATGTAGAATCAGTTTTTCTGAATTTTTTTACATATATGGTTTAATAACTATGACAGTCTATTCAGATATAATAAATAATATACTCTTTCTGGCAGACGAAAATATTTTCTCGTTTCAATCAGTTGCTAATGCTGTGTCTAAAATTCTATTTTTCAATCTTTTTATTGAGATGGACATTCAATCTTGCATGATATGATTTACTAAAATTGACGATGTCTTACATAAAGGTAGACATTTGTAGGTCTTACCTTTGTTTGAAACTAACCATGGAGCACCAGTGATTTATTCGTAGTGCTTTAGATTGGAATCTCTCCAATATTTCTATATCAGAGTTAGAAGCTGACTCCCAAGTTGTATTTGCTAATAATCCATTATAATTTACGATTTACGATACAATCCGAGTTGTTTTCTTTTAGGGAAAACATGCTTATTCGACTATCTAGATGGATGCCCTAGTATTTAGTATCGTCAGTATCGTCAAACTAGAGGATATATGAATTCAATCAATTCATATTTATTATATTTTTATATATACGCGTTTTTATACGGCGAAGATTATTTATTAATTTTATAATTTTTAGAATTGTACCTAATTTATTATCAAAAATATAAAACAGATTTTTATTTTATTTTTTAATTGACTCCATGGGTGATTATAATCCGTCCGTGGACGATAAGTAACATTGCTTGGCTTCGTTTAATACATGGCATAGTGGAGAGCCAGCCCAGTGACAGGCCTCTTTTAGAGATACTACATAATAATTGCACACTACATAATAAGTCTGGTAACACATGCACTACTTCCGCCTAAAGTTATTGGTCCTTGTCCAGGAGTCATCTCAGGGGCAGGTCCGTCGGATCATACCTCTTCAGTCTCCTCGTCTGGAGTGCATAAAGGAGATCACTCACTAGCACATTAGAATGATCGCTTAGTCTCAGTAGGTATTTTTTGCTCAGAGATGCTATTTCTTTTTTAATGCTGTTTCAAATCCGTAGTAATAATATGGCTGGTAACATACCACGGAGAGTTACAAATGCTACGAAGTACTTTGTTTTGGAAGCGTCAGATTCTCGCGATGCTGGAGTTGCAAGCAGCATCCCACAAGTGTACGTCATATGTCCACATAGGTTTCAAGATAGTTTTATAAAATAGTACCTTATTTTCTATGGATAAAGGTGACTTTGGCCCATGAGCTAGTAAATTTTCCTATGTACGAGTCCCAGCTGCAGACGTTTACTCCAAATATGCTTGGCTCACGTTAATCGTCTATCGAGGTGGAATCCCAAGCAACAATTGAGCAAGTTTCTCTTCTAATTCTAAGGGTGAAAGTGATGTGCACAGACTTCTCAACTTTGTTTAGGTGAGTCTGCAAGAGGCAAGATGCTTGGTTTGGATCTTCGTGGGATGCCAATATGCTCGAATCACCTGTAACGGTATTTTGAGTTTCTGGTAAGTTTGATTTATATTGTCGTGATTTGAAACGTAAAAAAAACGTTATTTTATTATTTTGAAGTTTGATTGATTTTATGATTGTAATTATTTATTTATAAAATTGCTGTACAAAAATTTTTAAGTATAAATAATGTAGTGTTGGTAACCGTGCTGATTGAATTAAAGAAAAAAGTGTGGATGCAGACGGCGTTACGCCAGCTTGACGAGCTGTCAAGCTTAATTGTTTTAAGAGTTTAATTTTGATTTTTAATTGTGTTAAAATAAAAAGTGATTTAATTTGAATTGATGATTGTGTTTGTTTTATTTTAATTAGTGTAAGTGTTTAAAACTAAAAAAATTTGAAGATTTTGTGATGATTTTTGGTCGTTGCATTAAGGTACGTCACAACGAATTTGTTAGATCGGCGAGCATATGTGTATTGCACGTGCAAGCTCGATGCTATACGGTAACAAAAAATTTACTATACAAACAATTACATTTTAATTAAAAATTAAACAATTGTAAGATTCTCATTGCTTTAAAATTAATAATGGATGTACCTCTAGCGAAGAATATTTTTGAATAAAGTAAAAGTTTATAAATTTGTATAGCTGGGGACATAGCTAGAAGTTTTCCAAGGGCACTATACTTTATGATACCGACAAAATGAGCTGTAGATGCTATAGTTTTCTTCATATTTGATTAGAAAATACCTCCAAAATGTCTCCAAAAAGCGATAGAACTGATGGGGCAGGTTTTTTTAAATTTTGAACAGCAATTCCAGATCAGATGCTCATCAGAAGCCTGCGAGATATCAAGGAAGATAGCTGAGCAATATCTCTTATTTTCTAGATCGGTTCTGATCTTTTTTACTATCTGGTGAACCTGTTCTGTCGTTCCATGCCTCTGGCGAAAATAAAACGGTAGCGAATGATCGTTATTCCCGCAATAAAAAGTTTAATTTTTAATTGTTTGAAAATTAATAAAAAATAGAAGTGAATTAATTTGAATTGATGGTTGTGTTTTTGTGAAGTGCAAAATGATAAAAAATTTGGAATTTGAAAATCTTGTGAGGATTTTGTCCGTGCATAAAGGTACGCACAAACGAATTTGTTAACCAGGTGTGAACAACTGGCCGAACGATATCACATACAAGGCCACATGAGGTAAAATATTAACAAATCAACCAATTTTTTTAAAAAAATTAATTTTTCGTATCGTTTTTAAAAACGATACAAAAATTTATATAATTAAATTAAAAACAATCTGAAGAGTCTCAATGCTTAAATAAAATAATGGATGTATCCGAGCAACGAATAATTTTTGGATTGAGCAGGTTTTATAAAACTGAATAGCTCGGATCATTCCAATATTGTCGTGTTACAAAGTGATTTTGGCCGCTCCTCTTGTTAATTGTAATTTTTTTTGGAATTGATAAATTAAAATTGTAAGTTCAATCCTCGCGAAAAGTATAAAATTTTTTAAGGTTTAAAATAATTTCGATTGTAAGTAATTTAAAATCAAATTCTGGTATTAATATTTTTGTATACAAAACTTTGATACCTACCACCATGAGAAAAGTTATTTATCTCCGCATTGATGAGCTACGCTGTAGAAAAGTAAAGAGCGGTAATTTTTTTATTATTAATCACTGCAATATATTATCCTATTTGGTCCAAACGAAAGATTAAAAAAAAAAACTAAAAATTTCCGAAAAAATTATTCATTCTTTTTCAAACTACAGATCAAATTAAATTAATTTTAATTAATAAGAAATGTTTTTCGGTAAAAATATTTATTGTAAAATTGAGAATCTTTAGCGGGGGTTAACAATTAAGCTGAATAAAGTTCAACGAATCTTTAAAACACATTTTAGTTACAACAAACCACAATTTTGCTAAACCTAAATGGTAATAATTGTATTATAGAATACCCAATCCGTTGTTAAAATTACAAAATTAAATTAAATTAAATCCCAATAAATTGATTTACTTATTTGAAATTGTGTATTCTAAAATTAGAATTTAGGAATACCCTAATATTACTCCATACAATGGACTCTCAAAACGGCGGTCTAATGGAAATAGCAATATCTCAATTTTTGACGTCAGGAGATTAGGAGGCAAAGCACACTAAAAGTTCTCAAACTTTGGTGTCCCTGCACCCTTGCATTTCTTCACCTTTGCAAAGGTTTTAGATTTTGTTTTTAGCAAAAAAGCATATATCTAGAAATAGATTAGTCCTAGCCAAGAATTTCGGTATAAAATTTAAACTAATATTATTTCCTACAAAAATGTTTAACGTATCTGCTTCAATTTTTGATGTACACGCTCGTAGATTCAGAAATTTCAGTTCATAATAAATTGGAAATTATAATCTACTGTTCCTCACAAAAATATTCAGACGCTCCCACGTTGACAATATAATTGTACTTTTTAAAAATATTTGTTGTTATGTAATGTTTGGTTTTTTAATTTGAATTACCGCCTTCGCAAATCAAAATTCCAAACCAAACTAAAGCTGTGATCGTCAAACAAACCCTGCACGTTGTGATTCCCCTCGTAGTAACACTTACAAGTCCTTTTAAATCTGCGGATGGCTCTTGGAATGTTAACGTCGTTACCTTGTTTACTAACCTCTAACCTCACCTAAATTTATATGTACCAGTGGCGTAACCACTGACAGGACACCTGAAGGAATAATTAGTACACACAAATTAAATAAAACATAGGATTCGGTTTAACGATGAATATATATTTAACGGAAAAGAAAAAAGTAGTCTAACAACTAATTTACCAGCAAAGTTAATCTCCTTGATATCATGTAATTCAGAATACTTTAGTTTGACATTTCATTTAATAACTATTCGATAGTTAATTCCTTTGATCGTAATGTTTTCTAATTGTTTATTCATATTTAATGACCAACCACAATCTTTATAATACTTTGTAAAGAAGCGCCTATATGTATTTCGATGATCAACTCAATTTTTTTATATTATGTAAGATCTTTAAATAATAAACCCTTTATATGCTAAATTATTCGCTCCTAGCTATTACCTCGTCAACTTAAAACTAAGATCGTCACTTAATTAATATGTCGTCTAATATAATTAATATGTTGGTACACGTCTTCGTCATTATATTAAAATATTCTGACAAAGACGTGTACCAACGCCGAAAGCTCAATAAAACCATTATTTTAAAACGTTTAATTAACTTGTTTATTCCAAGATTATTTAATTATATTTCACAAGTTAAAAAATTAATTTATTAAATATATATATTTTCCACTTTAAACAACCGCCTTCATTTTAATTATTTTAAACAACTACTCCTACTTCGTATTGCCGCAATAACCCCTAATGCATTATAAAGATACGTCGTAGGTCACATATGAATAATCAATTCTTTCCATTAAATTAGCACATCCCGTTTGAATACAATAATGTATAAACCATAATCTCAAACCAATATTTAACTCTTAAAACTGAAGATGAAGTAAATTTAAATTAGTTTTAAATTCAACTTATTACATAAATTTCTAACACCTCATCCTATCCTTATTTAAAAAGATTATAATTAATAAATTTATTTAACTTCCTTATTTTAAATTTGTTGATAACTAAAATATATTTGAAATAATTTTAAATTCAATTATTGAATAACTTTTTTAAAACATTCACCGCACGAAACAAGCACAATCTGCTCCTTCAATGTTCAAAAATGTAAGAGCTTCTTTTTACCCTCTTAATCCTAACGGTAAAAATATCTAACAGAAACTCAACTTCCTGTGTTTTAAAACCGCTGTTGCTAAATCGTATTTTAAAGTAACCAAAAATGAACTAAATTTAAAATTTCGCGCCCATTACATTTAAATTCAAATTTACAATATTACAGTTATATAAAAATCAATTTTACAGCCATACTTATTAGATATTTTTTGGTAAAAATTTCATTATCTTCAATTTTGTTTAAAAAAAAGTCTTAAAAAAGTCTCTGTATGATCAGAAACAGTCACGAAATAGAAAATGTATATAAACAGAATTGAAGGGAATTAAATTTTCAACAAAAATTGTTTAACAAGAATTGCTAGAAAAGCAATTTTTATGTTAAAACAGTCTTCAAACGGAGGTACAATTTACATTGCTAACTGTATTTCATATTTATAATAAATTGAATTAAGTGTAAGGAAAGTGTAACACAAATACGCATGTGAATATTCAAACAAATTCTAAAAAGATCTTTTTAAAAAAGTAGTTATCCTTATGTTAAAATAATTTTTGGTTTTTCGAAATTTCAAATTGCTCTAAATTTTTATCGATTTACGACAAAATATTGAATAACATACTTATTTTAAAGGTAATTTGATGTTCTAAAACCACTTTTTTACAAACGGTAAAGACGTTAAAAAACGAAGTTTATTAAAAAACTTCAGGCAAAAAAAATTGTTAAAAATCGACGGATTTCCCAAGCGTCTACCTGAAAAACCTAGATAGATACGGCAGAAACAAGTAGAAACATTCTTACTAAACAACATTTTATCGGCAAAATCTCAGCCCTCTTTTGGGCTCCTTTGGACTCCTAGCACCTTCTAGGTTCAAAGACTTTTAGTATGTATGCCTCCAAATTAGTTCTAAACAGCTCCGTAGTCGAAAATTGGTATCTTGATATTATCCTTCAGCCTTGATCTAGGTTGTGAAACTTTTTGCAATCGAGAAATTATGAGAATCAAGATTATTATTCAATTTATCAAAAAAATTATAGTAATAACATAAAACCGACTTGTTCTGGAATTTCTTTAACCAATTACATTATAAAGAAATTAAAAATTGATATAAAATATTATATTTTGCTTTGCCAAGGATAGCTGATTTCCTTGTAAAAATGCAAATGAAGTACATATTATATATACATATAAATTACGGGATTTATCGGTTTGGCCGTTTATCGCAAACTAATTGCCATTTCAAGCGGTCTACCGGCGTTAGTTGAAGTTTTAATCTCTTGATAAAGTAACAAAATTTAGTTTAGATTATTCTGACGTGCGATTATTGAGAGAGGTGAGCTTTTATATCACTTAATAATAATCCTAAAATCAATCAATAGAAATAATTTTAATAAAAAATATTACTACCTAGTATTTAAAATTTTATATTTGGATTACAGAAATATCTAGCAAGCTACACTATGAAATCTTTGTTATTCATATTTATAACTATATTCGTTTCAATAAAATGCCAGAATATAAAATGTGGAATGCAGGATATAAAATTACAAAATTCTTGGGATAATAAAACTTCTGAAAACGATGTGCATTTTGGAGAATACCCATGGACGGTAGCTGTTTTACAGAAATTTACTCTTGACGACGGCAACAAAGTAATGGTTTATCACTGTGGTGGATCCCTTCTTCACCCTCGGGTAGTTTTAACATCGGCTCGTTGTGCCGATGTAGAAAAAGAACTTTCAGTTCGTGCAGGCGAATGGGATACCCAGACTGGGACCGAACTATTTACACATGAAGATCATGATGTTGCAAAGAAGATAATTCATCCGGAATATAATATCTCAGAAAGTCTATCAAATGATTTGGCATTGTTGGTGTTTGATAAACCGTTTCTTTTAAAGGAAAACATAAATACTATTTGCTTACCATCTCAAGATGAAGTTTTGGAACATTCTCAATGTGTTGTAAGTGGATGGCGAACAGGCGGTTTTGGAGAAAAGCCAAAATATTTTACCGTTATGGAACAAGTAAAATTACCAATTGTTCAACGCGATGACTGCATAAAACGAGTTGACTCACATTTTAATGTAAGTTCAACTTTTATGTGTGCCGGTGGAGAATCAAAACAAGATAAATGTATCAGTGATGAAGGAGGTCCCTTGGTATATCCTGGAGATAAGGGCGAATATTATCAAAGAGGAATTCTTGCTTGGGGATTTAAATGCGGAAATACCGATATACCATATGTCTATACCGATATAGCTTCTTATAGAAATTGGATAGATAATGAAATGCAAAAACTAAATTTGACTACAACTTCTTACACGCATTAATTTGCTGGTATTTGCTGCATGCATATGATAATATACTTGTAATTAATATTATTATTATTATTTAAATTATGCAATGTATATTTATTTGGATTACCATGTATTATAAGTTATGTAAAATTTAAATAGTTGAAAACAAATCAATTATTTGTATAGATTTGCTACCAGAAGCAACATTTATTTTAAAATAAATATACACTCCTATTTTATTAATTAATTAATCATATCGGTTGTTCCGTGACATTTTAACTATCATGCTTTGTCACTTTTACAATAGAAAAACTGTCATTGACGTCTTCCCAATAAATTTCGAATAGGTTTGCTATCCCATATTAATAAGAATGTAAATTTCTTTTTTTCTCTTGATTCTTAAATCATGCAAAAATTATAAAACCGACCTTCACATATTCGTTATTATGTAACAATTATTAGCGCATTCAATTTGATAATCGAGAATCCATCTAAAAAAAATTGCCTTTCATTCATTGGTACTATTTGAAGACAAGAAGAGCGCAAAGCTTTTCGCGAAGAGGAAAAAAATATAATAAATAATATCGAAAATAATTGTGTATCTATTAAAAAAAATTATTTAACCAACAAAAAATAAAGGTTTTTCAACCCAGAGTTGGGTAGTATTCGAACATTTAATATATCGCAAGATGCTTTTGCACCCTGTAAGTGTCACACGGGTGAAACAGCAAAGTTGTAGTCGAGAATCAAGGTTTGTAATTTGTGGGTATAATTAACAAAAAAATGCTCATTTTTTTATTTTGTTTAATATACTGTTTTTGGTTAAAAAAACTAATTATTGTAGAATCAATTAGCTCAAATTTAGCTATTCATAATATCGTGGGCTTACAACAAAAAGGCACTAAATCAAAGTTTTACTTTTTTTTAGTGCTATGCCCTCAACTTTATAAAATTCGTTAATTTTCACTCTCTTGTGAAATTAGCTGGGTTACACAGATTATTTTGAGACAATGAAACTCTTTTGTAATTTTTTGATGTATAACATCTTTCCGCTCGCTTATGAGGGTAATTTCGTGAAATGGGACGGAAATGTGTAACAGCAAGCCAGAAAAGCGCGCGCTATGTGCTTTGACTAATGAGCGCCAAAATTACTTTATCGGAATACATAGACATCATTATTTGTATTGTAAAATGCTATTAAAAAAACTTTGTCCGACGTGAGGTTCGAACTCGCGAACACCGAATGATGTAACTACGTTTCAAGCACATAACGCACTATGCTGCGAGGGTTCATCTAATAAAATTGTTCTAATTCGTATTATCTGTTACAGATTGGGGTTGCGGTTACTGGTAACGTAATGCCGTTCCATTTACTTTGCGATTTTTAAATGATTTATAATTATTAAGTATTTCAAATAATAATGTTGCTTACTAGCAAAGTGAGATGTCAGATGTTACACATCATATCCGAGTACTGTAAGGCTCGCTCGTTCGTTTTTTTCTTTTAATTAATTTTAATAAAATTCAATGATATATCTATGCAATATTTAATACTTAAAAAACACAATAAATTATAAAATTTCAATATAAAGTTTTACCACAATTCAATGTTTTATGAATTCAAATGAAGTCGATATTTTTAGGCTTTTTCATGCATAAGATCAGTTAATGGTTTACAAATGTGCCGTTAGTTTTAATTTTATAATATTTTATTCGTGATTATTTCAACGTGCTCTAGAAAATTATCACTGAATGACATTATAAAAAATTTTAAAATTTTAACTTTACGGTGTTCGCTGTTAAAGTTTTAATGACGTACGTACACTATAGTTTTTTCACCATATGTTGATAAATGTTGGTTGTGGTTTTCTGGTTACTTGCATCTGGTTTTCCTTGTTGATCCTCTCTGCTACTGTTCGTAATTGATCTAGAGCATCTTTTGACTCACTGTCCATTCCATGTAAATTGTATTCACTTTTATTGATTGCGGCCTGTTTTATTTATTATTTCATATTTTTAATTTTTGTTATAACAATGTCCAAATTTTATCGAAGCTACAAATTACCAAACGACTTTCTCGTTTGCTCAATCATACCGCAATGTTTTAACAAATTCTCCTTCACGCAGTATTGTTGTAAATTTTCCAAGTTTGTCCCCTTCTAGAGACGATTTTGCAGCTCGAAGTTCAAATGGTTAACCAATCTAATGTTGTTCACCGCACTTTCTGTTTTATTATGATTTTCAAACACTTTAAAATTCTACAACTTCTTAAGCACTAATTGATTTATCATTTTTAGCCTTTGCTAGTTATTAACTTTTATTGTCCTCTCATTTGAAGATTCTTTAGTCTAAAAATATCTTTTTTTTAACAGTAAATTTAACGAATTTCCAGGCAAGTAATACTTTTATTTTGAAATAAATTTTGTAACTAAAATCTGTTTTGTTTTAGAATTAATCAACATATCATTTAATTATTCACTAAAATTTTGGGTTCTCATCCTTGTAGAAGTAAATATTTCACTCTGAAGACCTTTTATATTAAAATGAAATAATTCTGTGAATAGTTAAATAAAAATTCATGACAATATATAGATCTAAATTTTAATGATCTTCCTACTGCAAGAATGTATAGTAGCATATCTGATGTATTTTGTGTAACATAGCAAATTTATTATTATATTTAACTATTTATTATTATATTTAACTATCATTTATAATTTAATGTCTTTTTCTTGTAAGCTCACTATATATTCAGTTCAAAAATTAAAAGATTTCCATTAATAAAAATCGTGCCACATTCAAATTTGAAAATTAGGTTCCTACTGACAATCTGAAAACGCTGACGACGCTACATGGAGGGTGGCAGACGCAGGGCCGTATTTACGGGGGGGGGGGGGGTTAGGGGTTACAACCCCTCCCGAAATTATTTATCAATAAATAAAGTACTAGAAGTCCGACTGAAATCGTAACAAAATCAGAAAAAAAAATCTTTAAAACTATAAAAAAAACATTAAACTTGAAGTGTTTAAATAAAAATTAAAACTAAAGAGATATTTCTAATAAATTAAATCAGGTATTTTATCTTAATTCTTACTATTATGGTAAAAATTTTAAATTGCTCTAAATTGTTTGAACCAAAAATTTTAAAGCAAACAAATTTTATAACCATCATGGGTAGCATAGCTTAAAATAAGACTTCCGCAATAAATTAGAGTGGTTATTGTAAACTCATAAATTATTTTATATTTTCGGGTTCGTTTCTTACAACGGTTTTTTACAAGAGAGTTTAAAATAAAAATATGAATAAGGTTAAAGTTATTAAAAATATCGTGGTAAACAAAACTTTTAAAATGGCACAAACAAAATTTTATCCGCGATAACGCCCAAAAGTCAATCTGTAATCAAAATTTGTCGCTCCCTCGACAAATTATTTTCACCCTTTAAATAAAGTTCACAAAAATCAAAATTTTCTCTGAATATCGAACTCAAATAAAAAAAAATTGCTCAAAAAATATAATCACTTTAATTAAATAATCTTCTCACAAAATTTAAACTTTCTTGCGGTCACTTTCGACCAAAAGTTTGAAAGCATTCAAACAAAATTTTTCAATAACCATACTCAAAAATAAAATGAAAATTTCAAAAATACTACTTGCACAAAATTATACTCAAAAAATCGGCGGAGCAAAATCTAGGCTTTTGTCGTTTCCGTCATCTTGGCAAAAAAATCTCTTTCTACTCACCTTTCTGCAAATATTACATTTCAAAAATTAGTATAACAAAATTTAAATTTAAAAAAATCACCAAGGTTCGGTTGTTCAGTTGCAGGCTAAACCAAAAAATTTAGATTAACTAATAATATTTTTTAAAAAACAGCTTTTCAACGTAATATTTCATTGATTAATCCAAATCTGTTGGTTTAACTTACAACTGAACAACTGAGCCCAAAGGTTTCAAATCAATTCAAAAATTACAACTGAGGGACTGAGGCGTTCAAATCCTCCTTTCGTAACACGGCAATATATAAGCTTCTACAAATACTGTGTACCCTGCTAGTGACAACAGCCACCCCGGGAAGAAGTTTCTTTTCACTCAAAAAAGGGAAAAGCTATTTAAGAAATTCTACTGGATAAGAAAGGCTAACAAGACTAGCTCTTATTCTTATGTCCAGTCATAGAACTATGCCAATCCCCAGTGACCTGGTTTTAGGATAAATTTTCATAGTGCAAGATGATTTTAGTTGGTATACTTTAAGTTTTTTTAAATTGCATTTATTTTGCCGATTTTAGCATGACTGACGGTTTAAGTTGAGACTTAAACTTTTTTATTTAGGTATTTACGTATTTATTGAGTTCCTTCTATTTTTAATTTTATATTTTATGTTTGTTTTTTATTGTAGTTTTTTTTTATTTTTTAAATATTTTTTATTTTTTGTTTTGAATATTTTTTATCTTTTGTATTTTAATAAATTAGCTATTTATTTTTTAATTTTTTTAACCCCCCCCCCCCCGAAAATCTAGTCTAAATACGGCTCTGGGCAGACGGGCCTTGGTTGAAAAAGCGTTCGCTCCGGTAGCCCGTAAGAATTCACTAAACATATTAGGAAATTTTCTAGCGCTTGTAAATTCTCTCAAATTCTTCTAGAAATTACACACTTTTTACTTTTATTTATCTTTTTATATTATATTATCTAATATTAATATGCTAGTTTTTCATTCAATTATTTTTTACTAAAAAGTAACACAATTATCAAATAAAATTACCAAATTTAGTTTCTTACTCATATACAAAATTAATTGATTTCACATTACAAAAATATGTTTAAAAATTCCTAAAGTTAATCTAAGAGCTGTTGACCTTGAATTTTACAAAAAAAATCGGTTGCAGCGCTTGGGTCTGCCTTCCTCTTCCGCCTCCGTACCAATTTGGTAATTTTACTTCCCCCCGGCATAGAATTTATGCTGGCGTCGTCACTGTCTGAAAATGTCGAGATCAATTACGAACGGCTTCAGGGATGTTTTTAATAAGTGCGTTGTCATAGCTTATGTTAGCACCTTAAAGTAATATCGATCTTGCAAGTATATTTTAACAAAAAATTCTTACAAAAAAAACAATTTTTTCTCTTACTTTTAACAGAATACGTAAACTACTTATCGGAAAATATTCAATCTTCGTGTGACCTTCGCCGACTACGATAAAAAGTGAAGAATTAGTTCAATTCCTACAGTAAAAAATAGCTCCATATCTAAAATGCCTGTAACACCTTTTTTTCAAGTAAAAAGTTCTTCCTGGTTTCTGGACGTATTATAAGCATATTACAACATTTGTTATTTCTTTGACGAATCACAGCGCCGGTCGTGAATGGATTAACAAGATTTTAATTGGAAAGCGTTCGAAGAATAGATTTAACCACTAGAATAGTATAATTTTAATAACTCTATTATTGTTCAATGTTTTAAAATGTAGCCCAGAATAAACTCGGCTTTGCATTTTAATATATTTGCTTTTAATTTAGCTTAAACAATCGATGCCACAATTTCCTCTTGGATGGCACGAAGTATAAATATTTCTCTGCTGAAAAGAGCTTGCTAGCTTGCAAATGTTTTATTTTCAACATTTTCATCAAAATAAAAATAGTTTTTTTGTCTCCAAATCCTTTATGATGATGATGTGCCTGATGTTGGAAATATTTTAGATTCACGAAACGCTTTCTTGAAGAGAAAGCATTTGGTTTTATATATTGTCCTGTATTTTCCCACAATTTAATATTTATTATGTAATAATATGTTATTAAATTTGATCATTTTTCTTTTGAAATTTAAATTAAAAGGAAATGTAAAGATTTTGTTTTGAAATGGTATGCAGTGAGAGCTAAGATGGCGAGTAGAGTGGATGTTTAATTTTGATTTAGTGAGATTAAAGCCATATTCTTGATAAGTTGTTTTTTTTTAAGTATACAATAAATAAATTAATTTTGAATAAGTGGTTTAATTGAGTAGTGAGATTAAATTTAAAGAATTTTTGGTAAGAAGAAAGTTGCAAGATAGAAAAAAGAGTCTCATGTCATTGTAAGTAAGGGGTAATTTGTTGAAGAAAAAATTAACAAATTAATAGAAGACTATTATTAATAGAATTAATAGAAGAAGAATAGAAGACTATAAGAAGAAGAAATGATTACATTACAATATTAATCGATTCTAAAATCGGGAAAATGAGTTTTACTGTTTTTTTTTAATTACTAGCGAAAAATTTAAGTCTTTGTGGTATTTACATTTTCGTAATTTTAACAAAAGTTTGATTGTTTTTGGAAATGATTACTTTTAAAAAAAGTAAAAACTTTAAGTTACTTCAGTAAAAGTAAAAATATTTGAAAAAATACGTATTTTCAATTCGTAAGTTTGTTTTAGAATTCAAATTATTTTCCACATTGAATTCTATTCAATTATAGTTTATTTATTCAAATGCTTCGTTAACTCGGCAATTATTATTATTAACTGGTTGTGGTTCATGATTTCCACTGCACTGAAACTCAACTCAACTGAACTGCGTCTCTTCGATCAGGTCCAATATGCAGTTGGAGGATGCTTGCGCTATTTCTTCCGTTGTCGGGTAGGGAAAATCGAGGTGTCGCAGCCTACTCTCAGCTAAAACCGGGCATTTACATAATATATAGTGCAGAGTTTCATACTCCTCACCAACATTCTACAAGTTGGATCTTCAGCCAGCCTCATGATATTGAGGTGTCTTTAAGGCAGCAGTGTGCTGTGAAAAACATAAGTATTTCGTTTTTTTTAGACTAACTCAATGGTGCCCCTATGAACATCCGCGATTGCCTCAGTCCAGGGAGGACCACCTAGTGAGCAATGTATTGTTATTTAAGAGGTCATATATGCGATTCTGCAGGAAAGCTTTGGGTCCGTTAGGTTTGTACTAGCGGCCTTTCTTTCTTCATTTCCCTTGATGCCCTGTTGTTCCGGCACTCACATTAGCATGACGCTGTTGCGGAGAGCAAGTCTTACAGAGCATCTTTGCATTGTTTGATAATCTTGAAGTGTGATTCAACTTTTTCTAAGGCTCTTGAAGCTGCTTGATCAGATTCTCCTATTTGCATAGTTTCTCCATACCAATTTTGGTACTAGGACCTTAAAAGGTTTTCAAAAGTTCCTCATGGTGCTGCTTCTATCCGATAGCATGCTGAGCACGCTATTATAATATGCTTCATTGAGTTTAGGATCATGGTGTGATGTCCCTTTCTTTGATGGATCTCACCATGGCCATATATTTTCAACCTATAGGCTGCAAGTATAGCCTCGGCTTCCCCAACTAAGTGTAGAGCCCAAAAACCCAGAAGAGCTTCCATAGAAGCGATGAGCGTTGATGTTATTGCCCCCGTGATGCCCAAGTACGCCAGTCTTTGCAGCCTGTTGAGCCTGTTGTGCTTTCCATTTTTTTGGTTTTATGCCCTAGTTCTGGGCAGAGTATGTGATCGTGGGTATCACCACTTTGGTGTGCAACCAAAGTATCATTTTCAGTTTTAGTCCCCACGTTTTGCCGATCCTGCTCCTACAGCACCAGAGGGACTTGATCGCTTAGTTTGTAATGTAACGAATGTGAGGTGTGAAGGTCAGCCTGTTGTTCAGTCAGATCCTCGTATTCAACTTCTCTCTGCAGAGGCAGCTTCTTCCCTCGCAACCTTAGAGTCCCAACATCCTGCAATTTTGTGCGTTGTGTGAACGCCACAATAGAGCTTTTACTCGAATTGACCGATAGTCTCTCTCTAGTGCATCATCTCTCAAGGATTCTAAGGGAGCTTTACATCAGAAGGACACAACTCTCCCGAATTTCCTAACAACAAGAATTGTGATATTATCAGCAAATCCCTGTTTATGTACTCCTGCCGGTTTCAGCTCCAACAGAAGGCCATCCACCATCAGGTACCACAGCAGGGGTGAGAGGAACTTTCTTGCGACAGAGATCTTCACAGTCGTTTGTTCCAGCCTAGCTCTTATTTTCCTGTTTCTTAGGGTTCTCCTAAGAGACGCCTAACTTGGCATGTTGCTAGTTCTACAATTAAAAAACTGTTCAAAAATTTTCGGTCTCCCTATTTTATTTTATATAATCAAAAATTGATTGAGTATGGAAATTTGAAAAACAATGTGTGCTTTATAATTATACTTGTTTGTTAAAATAGATATCAACGTAAAATAATATAAACGAGACAATAACATAAACATGTAAAAATGTTATTATTAAAGATAAACTACATAATTATTATGCGGAATAAACTACCAATTATATATTACAATATTTGTAAACATATTTTAATTATATTTACAGAGGAAATGTTTGGTAAGTTCGTTATAAAAATTTAAATATACAAAATATTGCATTGATTAGATATGATAACAAAAATACAATTTTTATACTTTTGTCAGGAAATGAATCAAGAATTGATCGAATTTATAGTTGAACAAGCAAAAAATTTTCGCTTCTGAATAATAAAATGTAAATTTAATAAACATATTCAGGTTTGTGTAACTTAAATTAAATTACATGGCCCGCCTACCTTAGAAAAATACAGATGTGAAACTGATGGAATGGGAAAAGTTGACACAAGTTTAGTATAAAAAATAGAGTTTATTAACTTTTTGCGGAAAGTTAAGTTTCTTCTTGCATTCTAATTTATATAATTATTAAGAATTAACTTCGTGCAACGGAACAATTTAATTATTATGACTTGATTACTTTTTCCATGTTGAGCTGAAAAATAAATTGAGTTATTAAAAATATTGCTGTAAATTTAAAAACCTTTTAAATAAAATAAAGAAACATTTTTAAAAAATAAAATTATATTTTAGATCGGAATTTTTTTAAATACTATACTATTTTATTAATTTGTAATTAAATGAAATTTCTGAATTAGCATTATAAATGCCTCCGGCATTGAAACTATTAAGATAAATAAATGATCTTCCGTACTTTCTTGTAGAAAATTTAATTTTCTGTAAAGTTATGTCTACTATCAGTAACGAAGCCACAGGCAGACAGACAAACGTAGGCGTCAAACTTAAACTCAATCCTTTTAATTGGGAGTTAAAAAAACTTGAAATATATTTTTCTTTTATTTCCAAAAATGTTGTAATTTTCGCTCTCATTAATATTATGAAACGTGTTTTTAAATTTTATAATATGAAAATACAAAATACATAAAGCATTTTTTAACAAAGAACAATGGTTTAATCATAAAATAACTGAAGTTAGAAGGCTGTTTCGGGACGGAAACTTCTCTTCGGGCAATGTAAGTTAAGTAATTCAGCCTCCCAAATGAGGTTCAAGGTTCTACTTACAAAGCTGACAGATAAAATCAAAAAATTTGAAATTTAATTGCAAGACCAAGTTTTTGCAAACAACAAAGTAAAAAAACTTTTTATAAGAAAAAAATTGAGTTGATTTAGTATCGGGCTTCATTTTCCTAGAAAGCGGTATCGTCATTTAGCGGCCGTCACAAAAATTTGTTGCCAGAGATATAATAATGGAAGTGCTTTATTTAATAAATATCAAAGAAAAAAATTATTTAGAATCAGTTTACGAAAAGCTGAAGGTAATATAGACAACACAGATTTGAAATCTTATAATTTGTATAAAATTAATTTACGAGTACGTTGTCAGATTCACTCAAATTAATTAATATATTATAAAGAATATCTTATTAATTAACCATTTAAATAATATGAATTAGCAATATCTTGGTGAATCACGTAATAAATAAAGTTAAATATAGAATCGTTAGAAGTAGAATTAATTTATCACCCATTGATGAGATTCAGATGACGTCATAGCGAAAGATTTTAATATTCAACTTACATGTAAGTGCTGCATTCTAACGTTAGTTTCCATAATTAGAAAACTATGAAAACGAAGCCTGTAATTCCGCAAAATTGAGAACTGTTTTAGTTAAATTCATGATCCCCTATCTATAAATAAAACAAATATGAATAATTACAATTTTATTACTATTACATTAAAGTCCAGTTTCACAATCGTCGGTTTTCTCTAGCCTAAGGATAATTATTACAAGAAATAATCCTTGGGTTAGAATTAACCAGAATGAAAAATTATCCTAAATAATACAATTAATTGCATATTACAGATCAAGACAAATGATAAGGTTAACATGATGTGAAATATTTTTATCTATAGTTGACAATAAAATATAGTTTGTGAATTAATTTGTTAATAATGTTGAATACATTTTCATAATTTCGTAAAAATTTTATAAAAAACATTGCATTGTACTAATTTTAATATGCACTTTGTTTTTTCTAAAAATTATGGGTCATATAATTGAATCGCTTATTATTGAAACAGTATTTTTGATGTTTTGAGATACTCGATAATCACGTACATATTTTGAAAATATAGAAACCAATCTTTACTCAAAAAAGTCAAAGTGACTTATCCCACAATAACCGATTCAATAGCTCTATATTTAATTACAAAAATTACGTCTGGCAAGACAATAAAAATTTCAAGATTTGAAATATTCGTACTAAATGATTCAAATATTGAAACCTTCAGGTGAGATAATACAAATCAACAGTATATAAAATTTACAAAACACGGTAAAAATAATTTTTTTATTAAAAATTATCTTTTAATAAATTAAATTTTTACATAAAATAACACTTCAATATTTTACAATTTTATTTACTAGTGGTAATAATAAAAAAAGAGTAAATTTGAGTGTTTATAAAGTTAGTGCAAATGGTTAATTATAAAAAAAGGCTAGCCAATGTCGTTGTCGTAGCTGTTTTCAAAATCGAATGGTGTACTGGTACGTGCACTATCAGTGTCGCTTTTAAATGGACTCGAATCATTTGAGGAGTAGCCTACTACTGGTAAACCTATTATAAGTCTGACAGCATCGGTTAGGTGTCTGGCACTGACTATTTGATGATATATTCCTTCTGCTTTATTTATCACCTCCTCAATGTTAATATTTCCACATAAATCATTTGTGTGCTAAAATATAAAAAAAAAACAATAGAATAAAAATAATAATTCTTTATACTTAATTTATTGTAAGAAACTCAACAATTTTCTGATATTTTTAAAAAAATTTAACTTGAACACATCTTTGGTATTGAAATTATTATCTCGAATTCTTGAAAATGCATGATGAGTTTATAGAATAAAGTAATTAACCAAAAAATTATTTTAATTCTATGAGGGCTGTATGATAAGTATCTGGTCTAGGCAAGAGATGACGATACTAATATTTAAAAAATGAAAGGTTTCGAAAATAAAACCTCTTACAACAATACTGTGAAAGTGTCAAGTCGTTGCGTGGTTTAGTTAGTGAATTTCAGTCATTTAATAGTATATTATCTGCGCGGGAGATATGAGATGCATTATCGGCAATGGATTTAAAAGCCAGAGGGCCGTAGGCCCGAGGGCTTTTGAATCAAGAGTTTATGAGTTTGAATCATGAGAATCATGAGGCATATCCACGCCATTTGATGGAGATAAGTACAAATTTATTTACTGGAAATAAATAAATAAAATAAAACTACTTGTGTAATTTTACAACAATGGAAAAAATTAAATATCTGAAAATGATTTTAATATGAAAATGAAACTTGTTTTTGAAAAAGAAAACAAATGATGAAATTAAAACGAACCTCAGCGAAGTTTATGGGGACTTTGAACCTTTGTTATCAACTATAAAATATTGGCCAGCTGAATTCACACGTGGGCGTACACTTTTGATGAAAACCGTCCAGGTGGTCCAAATAAGGTTAAAAAATGATAGCAAAAATCCGCGATATCGTGATATACGATCGAAAAAAGGCTAAAGCGACTTTATAGGCGAACGTAGTCATGGTTATGGTGGTTTGAGACAAATATACGCGGCATAATTCACGTCGATTACCTTGAAAAAGGTAAAACGATTAATAGAGAGTATTATGTCAATCTATTGGAGCGCTTCAATCATGCTGTAAAAGAAAAACGTCTGCATTTGGCGAAGAAAAAAATTCTCTTCCATCAAGACAATGCACGCATGCACACTTGCATTGTCGCCACGTCAAAATTCCATGAGTTAGAATACCAATTGCATCGACATTCACCAGATTTAGCACCCAGTGATTATTTCCTATTTCCAGTGTCCTATTTCCTATTCCTATTTAATAGTGAATTAAATATGGCAAAGACCTTTAACTTTTTCGGGGTTGCTCACTATTTCGGTATTTACAAAATTTACAATAAAATCACATTTTGAAAATGAAAGCTTTGATTTATTGAAAGTATAAGAAACCATCTCATTCTCGTCTTCCTTTTCTGGATCAGAATCGATCTGAATTTCATTCCCTGTATAATAATCGATATCATTGTTCCACCTTGTTCCAACACTTTTTCTTGAATTACAGACTTCATTTTTAAGTAATAAGCGGGTTCTTAGGTGAATATTTTCTTCATCGTTATCAAAAAAATATAAAACATAAAAATTTTTAACATATAGCGGCTCATAATGAAACCCAGACGCTTCTATGCTAGCAATGTAAATTGTACTTTTTAAAAACTCTTTTAATATTAAAAATCGCTTTTACAAAAATTTTTTCAGACATTTTTTGTAGATAATTTCATTCTCTTCAGTTTTGGTTATATATTTTTTTACTTTGTCGAATCGTTTTCGATTGAAAATGACTTAAGCAAACTCGGTAAAACTTTTGAATAAAATTAAAAGTTCACAATGAAATTCTTATGGTATTTTTACCGAGACTGCTTTAAGTCACTATCAGTCGAAAACGATGCAACAAAGTAAAAAAATGTGTATAAATAAAAATGAAGAGAATGAAATTATCTACAAAAAATGTCTGAAAAATATTTTTGTAAAAGCGATTTTTACATACAAAAAGAGTTTTCAAAAAGTACAATTTACATTGCTGCATAGCATAGGAGTGTCCAGATTTCAATATGAGTCACTGTATAAAAATTGCGTTCTATGCTAACTTTACGAGTAAAATGAAGTGTAAAAATGATACCTAATGTAAATTCTTAGTCTTGGAGGGATTTCCCTATAAATGTATCATTCAAACTACACGATTTCGTACGCAGTTCACTGTATCGGGGTTACAGCTGTTCGTTATATAGGACTCCCATATACACTCAATGTTAAAATTTTTGTGTTCACTATTTCCGGTAGTACACTATATATAGTATTCACTATATTGCGACTCGACTGTATGAAAAAATGACTTGGCGGAAAAAAACTTGGCTCTAACAATGAGGTTATTGCTGAAACAATACTTATTTTGCAGGGTTAGAGAAGTCGTATTTTTTAGAGGGGATACAAAAGATAGATAAATTTTGGACTAAGTGTATCAAGCTGAAAGATTACGTTGAAAAATAAAATAAATTTTACACATACAAATGTGTTTTTCTTGTCGAGGTCAGGTATTTATCAATTATCATACAACCCTGGTATTATCCATTGAAATTCGCCGAATTTTTAATCTAATAAGAACAAAAATATATGAATAAATTAAAAATGTACCTTTAAGATTTCAGTAAAACCATAACCCCTTTCCATCAAAATTTGTTTTTCTGAATCCAATATAGCTACGGCTATAACCAAATGAAAGTTTTTACAAGGCAATTCAGTCCAAATAACTTCCCACAGCCTCATAGTGTCTTCCATACTCAGCTCTCGTTTAAACCACACCAGCATCCATCGAAAACAAAAAAACATGTTGCTGGAATCATGTTGATCCAAATATTTGGTAAATGTTGGATCAACAAATCCTAGCAATGTATGCAAATTTTCTAGCTGCTCCTTCATTCCTGCTTGGTCCATATCAAAATTAGAACTCTGAAAATTGTAATTATATTTATGTGGATATTTCACAAAATATTAAATGTGTACAACATAAATCTTCCTCTACCTTACTAATAGCTCAAATATGGAGAATGATTAAATTCCAATTATTTATAAAGAATTTAAACAAATCATTTGAAAACTTTATAGACTTGTAAATAATAGAAAAATTAAAATTAAATTAAAAAAAAAAGTTCAAAGCATTTTATTGGAGACCTTGACAATGGAAGAATGTAATGACTCCAAATTTGTATGGAGTATAGTGCAGGCTTTAGGTTCCTAGTATACCTAAAATAGCCGAGAAGATTTATCCCGAGAATATAGTAGCCATTGCATAATGTTGGTAAAATCCAAAAATATTTCTCGAATCTAGATAATGCTCACAAGTCCTGGGAAAAACTACTACATTTCAGATGAAAAACAAAATAATAACCGTATCTGTATTTTATTGTCATCTGGTGTAACAGAAATAACAAATTAACAATAATAAATTATAACAAGATGGAAACTGTAATATAAAATTTCTACTATTTTTATATTACTAAAGTACTACCTATGATTCAAACCATTACCGATTCAAATGCTGTATCTCCAGCATTTATACCACGAAATGTTAAATTTGTCTAACTTTCTAGCCAGGAAGCCTTCTGTTAAAGTTACAGAGGTTCTAAATGATGGATTAACAGTGGTCGGTGTAAAACAATATTTCTACAACAATGATTGTGAATAATTCTCCCCTCCCACCACAAAAACAGATTTTTCCTGTAATTGTGTTAAGGGGTCTATACATTATAAGACATGTTGTAGTACATGGAACTACAACATTCAATCAAGTTCGACAAACATTAGTATATGTAAAGAAATCAAATTGTGTATACTGCAACTCAGGTTTATCCAACCGTTTATCCAACTTGAAATTTGGTATGAAGACTGACCCACACATGATACAACATCACCTACAACCGAACCAAGTTGTACAACATGTCTCAACGTGTATATGCAGCTTTACATTTATTAGAAATCACTAGATCATTAAGATATCATGGAAATGGAGATTATAAGATGATTATCATCATTAGATGTCTACTTTTGGTACTTATTTGTTCTGTAAGCACTAACGATGCATTCTAGTTAAGTGCTAACCTAGTTAGAAAATCCAAAAATCAATAATATCCAGCTTTTAAAATGCAGCGTAGCAACACAAAATTCAAACGTAGAAATCAAAATTAGATTTAATGTGCGTTTTATACTGTACTGCTGCCGAGTGGAAATAAAACTAACCAGTCCAGTGTATATTATTAGTACCAAGTAGAGGAAGTAAAAAATTAAAAGAAATTGTACTTACCACTTTATTCATGAATCCAACAAAACACCAAAAAGCATCTACTTCATCTTTCAACACAAATAAAATTGGCGATAACAAATCGCTCATGCCTTGCACGTAACCCAAATCAAAATTGTACATTACATAGGTCATTAAAATATTCAGCAAAGCATGTAAGTTTGGATTATCATCGCCAGTAAAGAAAGGTAAAGCACGATCAGTCCTTTTCACATCTTTCTCTATTAAACTTTTTCGTTCCCTATAGTCTGAAAAATTGTCTTCTTGCATTTTTGTCATGGTTTTCCATTGTAATTTCATCACGTGATATTCATCGACTTGCTTCTCGAGCAACTTAATGTGTGACTGATATGTATCGGTCCACTTGTAATAGTCCAACAAATATTTCCATACAGTGCTACGTAGATCAGGAGAAATTCCACCCCTAAAAATTACAAGCTTCACAGATTCAATGTCTTCAAGACGTCCTTCAGAATCTAAAAGATCTTCCCACTGTTTTTTAGTCAACGGTTGACCTCGAGGATACTCCTTGCGATCAGGCAATTTTGGAATTTCTTCTATAACTTCGTAGCCATCTTGGGCGTTTGTTAAAATGTTGTTATCTACTACTTCAACGCCATTATTAATTATTTCACATATTTCGGAATCCAACTCTCGATGTCCATGACTTCGATAAACTGATGATATATTAGCATAAAATTTAGTTAAAATATCATTTATAATAAAATTATTCATACCTATGTCTGAAAATTTAGCGAATGCTGACATTGCAGACTCGTAGGGTCTATTTTGGATGTTCCTAATGAAGTTCCATGACATGGAAGGTTGTTCCGTAAACAATTGAAGTTCGGCAAAAGATTTATCCAGTCTTTGACTTTCTGGGGTTTCCAGATCTTCCAACATAATAAACAAATGCTTATCTCGCCTCGAAGGGGCAGTACGAAGATGACTTTTTAATATTCCAACAAAAACATCACAATTTACTGGATGAAATAGAAAGGCGCATAGGGTTTCACCTTTACCATCCCTAAATGTCAATTTTTGGCTGTTACGAGATATTCTAAAACTTTTAACTTCATCCATGACAATAGTTACTGTTTTTGGCCGTAGGTTACTGTCTCCACTGCTGATTGTTCGAGGTCTACCTGCAACTGTAACCAAAGCCCAGTCCGGCTCTTGGATATCGCTAATCGATTCGATTGTAACATCGTTGGGTTTCCAATCAATTTGTTTAGTTCTCAATTCCAAATTCTCATAAAAGATCAACGTTCCAGCAGTGTTGATAAAATTGATGTAGGTAGCACGAGCTGAACTTAAAGTTACATTATCCTGATAATAGATTTCTCGTCGTGAATCATTTGCCATTGTTAAAGCACTAATTTCGGAATACTGACAGTTAAAAATTAATAATAAATGTGGGTATCTATATCACTGTGTTTTCACATGTTAGTTATTAATAACGTGATACTCACTTTGTACCAATTCGATAGTATTGCCGCTTTGTTTATATGTAAAGTGACAAAACTTACAGATAAAATACAAAAGATGAAATATACAATCTGCGTAATAACAACTATTAATTAAAAATATTACGCGTCCTTCGTGGTCTTTTTGACATTTTAAACTAACCTACAAAAATTTTAATAAACCAAACCCATATTTGCACAAATAACATGTATTTTAAAAGTTTAGTTTCTATTTGACGTAGATGTCCTATTTATGTTATGTAAAATTACACTTTGGATATTAATTTTAATTATAATTAATTTTACAGTGATCATTAATTGGCTTACAACGCACAGCTACACTCCTAGTGGGCGCCACCACTTTTATATTTACATTTTATTTCCGATGGAAACAGAAGCGGTTTTATCACACAGGTAAACATAAATAATTGGGCCCCGCCACTGGGGGCGCCGAAATTTTATTTACATTTTAACACAAAATTAGAAATTAGATTGTAATTTTTAATATTGTCTGAGATGAATTAAATTTAATTTAAAAATTGACTTATTTGACTCAATTTTTAGTAAACTAATATGCCGTCTGAGAAGTTAGCAGTAGTTGTGGATTTTTTGTAGAAAGTATAATGTGAACATTAAGTAATGTACCTTGAGACATCCGAATATATCGAATATCGAATAGAAGTTTGGCAATGTTTTTATCGTGTCAACCTCCCGATGCACCTGCTCTATTGCCATCAGGTTATCTATTGGGGAAAAGAGAATTATACTGACTCTCAGCTTTGCAGAGTTACGATTTAAATTTGATTTATCACTCAGATGTCTTGTGTTCTGCCGGATTCTTCACAGCGTGAACTTTTTAGAAGTTGTCTTCTTTATGTGAACCGGTGAACTTCCATGTGACTCCCTGAATTATGGCGAACAACGGTAGATCTTGGTTTATATTTTTTTACCTATTGATTTGAATTTTCCAGTAGGTACGTGCACTTGTTGCACCAAAAAAGAGGTTTACCTCATAGTCAGACCTGGAGAACCGGGGAATAGTCAGATGATAAATTTTCTTTCTGAGTGGGTCAATATCGAAAAAAAACTGGTCCGTCGTAAAATAACAAAAACCTTCAACCTCAAATGTTAGTACCACGAGATCTAGAAGAAGTATTCGAGGAAATACAAATCTAAAAAGTTGTGTACACAGAGTTGAAATCCCGGAATTTCCGAATAACAAGTTGAAAAAGTAGAGAAAACTCGTCGAACTGTCGTAAAGATAAATCAAATTGTTGGGAACTGTCAGTTAATTCACCCCACCATTTGAACATTTTTCTAAGCACTATTTCAAAGAGGACAATTTTCTGAGCACATTAAAACAAAAATTTTATTATTATTAAACTAAACGGATAAAAGCGAAAAGACAGTATACCAGAGTGAGAAGGACGCGAGATGTAGGCCATTTCATAGATGAGCCAGAGAAAAGGAGAACTTTTCACATGCTATCACACACAGCCAAAAAAGGAAATGGAAAGAGCTGATAGATAACAAAGAAGGGGATGTGTGGGGTAAGGCGTACCATATAGCGATGACATTTTTGGGAAGAACCTCTATTCTGGGGTTAACGGAAGGCTGACTCCGAACCATAATCGCAATCTTGTTCCCGACTCCATCCCCCAGTCATTTACGAGACCCGACCGATGGAAACACCAATAGAGCTATTCTCTCCGGAGAAATTCCATGAGGCCATAGGCAAGATGGCAGTAAATAAAGCCCCGGGCCCCGACGGAATACCGGCAAGGCTAGCAAGAAAGGTAGCGAAGAGGCGCCTAGAGCTCATTTTGGGCGAGTTTAACAAATGTTTGTTGAACGGAGTTTACTCAGAGGAATGGAAGTCGGCAAGACTAGTGCTGCTAAAGAAAGGCTAGAAGCCCCTGGAAAACCCGAACTCCTACCGTCTCATCTGCCTGTTAGACCACCTCGCAAGAAAGTCTTCGAGGTGCAGGATACTTGGAGAAGTCGAAGCCGTGGGGGGCCTTGCTGATAATGATAACCAATACGGTTTCCGTAAGGGTAGATTATCCATTAATTTTCGAAGAAATGGAATTTAAAAATCAAAAATTTACATCATGTATTTTAGATAGGGAAATGTCCGTTTTCACATGGATGTGTGATTTGCCGTTGTTGAGTTTGTTAAAACTGACCATCCGGACGCCTTCGGCGCCCTCCGGGCCTGTTATTTGACAAATACATAACAAATTTAAACATATCTACGTGGAATGACAGAACTCGCCAAAGGTGGAATTCGAAGACACAGAACTCGTCCGGGTGTCAACCGCATCTGTATAGCGTAGCGGAATGGCAATGCGAGGCATTTAGTGCCGTAGGCGCTTTAATCTTTTTCATCTGGTGTGTGGATAACAAGCTTTGGATATTTAGGATCAAAACATACGCTGACGCGGGTTTGACCGCGTCGGTCTGAGTGGTAATCGACCGCTACTAACGAGGAAGGAACGGGAAACTTGATGGCATTTTAGAGTTTCACGGCGATCCGTTTCAACTGATGTTGGCGGCGGGCGGTACATTTTTTGAAGTTGATTTCTTCTTCTTTTAGTGCTAGGCTGCGTCTGGCTGAATCCTTGGATCCTGGGAGGGTCGATGGGGTTTATACCAAGCGCGTATAATATTGAAGCCCGCTTTGGAGGCTCGACCGCAACTGATAGCGACAGTAAAAGTAGTTGAAAGTACACGTGCCGTCAACAAAATACAGAGCAAGGCCCTTAACGTGCAAGTTCCCGTGGCACAGCCTCAAACAGCAAGATGTCATCTGCAAACAAGTTGCGCCTCTTCAAGGCCATTATCAGATCGACCATGACTTACGCCGCGCCCGTGTGGGGGACGGCAGGCCGAACCCACAAAAAGAAGATCCAAGTAGTCCAAAATAAATGCATTCGCTACGCATTCTCCAGCCCATACTATGTCACTAATCGAAGATTCCACGCCGATACCAAAATGGACACCATCGACGTCCACATAAAAAATCAGGCAGAAAAATTGTACAAGACCGCGAGTTTCTCGGACAACCCTTTCATCTCGCAGCTAGGACAATATCAACTTGGTCACAACCTAGAACACAGCCGGCCAAAGGACATCTTCATCCGCCTGTCAGCCTGTAGTAAGTAATCCTAATCTCTTTGCATATTTGTTTTAGGTTCCCACCAAGCACCGGGTTTATCAAACACCCGGCTGCCAAGAAACCACGCAAAGACGCCCGGAATTACACCAAATCGCTCGCCCCGCCCTATCGATACCAAGAGACCAAGTTCATCAAATACTTGGCACCCCAAATCACAGACCGCAGACGCACATCGTACCACCACCCTTCTGATCACATAACCACGCTCCCAGAAAAGTTCTTCGAAACACTTAGGATTCCGCAAATCACGGAAAATTATCCCCATGAACCAAAAACCTAGCCCGATCAAGCTTAGTGCTTCAAATGAGGAATCACACCTCAGTAAATCCCAACGCCCGCCGCCCACATCAGATGAAAGAGATATATACGGATCACCGTGGCAATTCCATATTGCCAAGAAGTTCATCGTTCATCATCCCGTGGCATTGCTATGTCGCGTTTTACTAGTCCCTGCTTTTTCAAATTTTAAAATGCCGTTTTTTCGAAAAATAATGAATATTCCTTCAAAATTTTTATTTTAATGTGCTCAGAAAATTGTCCTCTTTCCAATAGTGCATAGGAAAAAGTTCAAATACTATAGGGTGGATTAACTGACAGTAATCGAAATTACAAATCTAACAGATACTATATTTCCGGAATATTTAACTTCTCAGATTATTACTCTGTTTTCATTCACAATAAAGCGGTACCAAAAAAAGATGAATTAAAGGAAATCATCAAATCTTTAAATACCGAGGAGTTAATTGATTAGGAATTTTTGTATACTACAGTCACTCTAAGAATTCTCAGGAAATCTTTAGAACTTATAAAAAGATTCTAAAATGTTATACCTAAAGTACCACGGGACTAAAGTGACTTTTTGTTATTATCCTAGTATTGGGAAAAGAATAGAAATTTGTCCTGAAACTGCACGACTTAAAAACCATAAAATTTCTTTACATTTCAGCTGCAAAAGTTTTTGTTAGTTTGCAGAAATTTTGTTGTGCCTATTTTTATGTTGATGAGACGTCCATTATTATTTCTAATTATTTTTAATTATTACATATTACATTGGCATAACATAATTATTATTATTTGGTTGAAGCAATAAAAATTGAATTTCAGCATAAAGCAGCTATAATAAAATTGGAAAATAAAAGTGTAAAATATAAAAGTAATTGGAAAAGAGGAATAAAATTTCGATTTAAAAAATAATTCAAAAGTGCTTATCAATTCAATATGATCGCACATATGAAATCGTTATTGTGCGAAGCGATACGCTAAACAAATCCTATATGCAAACTCTGCGGCTCGGAGGATGATACATAAGGCTAATCGATTGGGGGTTCCGCGACTTGGTCTTATCTGAGTCCAGCAGCCGCTCTGCATTTCATTTTCAACATCTAAGTCAATATGCAAAACGCCGGTGCGAACCTTATTATACGCAACGTTTACATGTGAGAAGTCTGCACAAAAATTTATCATGCTTTTCCATTTTCTTTATTACATTATTTGGAAAAATTGCGATTTTTCAGTTGCTTACCAAACAGCGCATAAAGTTTAACTTCCTAATTTATAACATTTTTTCTTGTTAAATCCACTATTGACATATTCAAATTCAAATTGCCTAGGCGAGCTAAAGTAAATACCGTAACTGTTGCTTGAAGAAGAAACGTGGGTTATCAGAAGTGAGCACGCGGACCAAGCTGTCGTTGATCAAAATGATTAATGGCGAAGCACGGAAATATTAGATCGTGGATTGTACTTTTCATATGTCGGTGTTCTGTTCTAAACTCGGAATTCTAAATAGTTTAACACATCTTGCCCTAAGTGTATGTAAAGTGATTAGGTTCGCTTAATAATGGTAAAGGCGATTAGAATCTATAGATGGATCTTAAATGGAAGGGTATTTACTCAATGTAATAAGATGTCTGAATTATAAATGGATTATCTAAGTATACTAGAACTCCAAAGACGTACTAACATAATTAAAAAATTATGTCAATTTACAAATAATCTTTCAAACATTAGGAACCTATAATTATTAATTAAATGCTTGCTCTTTTTCGCGCTGACAAGATTTCACGTCATTTCCATTCGCTTCAGATTAAAATTTATAATACTACATTTATTAAAACCTTATTACATAAAATGTACGACAAAATTATTTCTTATACAGTCTACTATATTCATAGTTGTTTCACTAAAAATCAATTCAAAACTAACAAACAGAAAACAAAAGTTAGGTTAGGTATTACGGGCATACGCTTTTCAACTGCCTCCGATGGGACAATATTAAACGTAGCGCTGAAATGCAGAATTGACGTCCAACACTCTTATTAGTACAATGCTGATGTCAGAGGACAATTGGAATAGGATCTCGAAAGCCATCAACGAAATCATGGCAACTAAAAAAGAAGACAAACTAAAAGAGAAGACGCAAGTCTAGGAAAAGAAAAGATTTGCAAACGTGATACTCACAGAAGAAATAACCAACGAGGGGGGGATTAGGAATTATTAAAAGTGTTAAAATATATTCCTGGAAACTCCGCTATTATATTATATAATGCTACTTATCAGTGGAAAATATGAAGGAATAAAAAAAGACAGAAAAAGAAACCTATTGATACATGAGAATCAAATCAGAATCAGTATGCTGTGATCATTTCTTTTATACCTTTAGAATCTTTGAAATTAACCTCTGATTATTTACTACAGCTCTAAGAAAAAGAAAAATCTACACCGGGTCTTCTACTGTTTGAAAATCTATTTCAAAGAAAGGTAAGTCTGACTCCTAACGCGTTTTAATCTGTTTTAGGTTTGATTTTTAGAAATATATTACAATGACTCTTCGTGCTTACCTTGCTTAGAGCTTTTTTCTAGGAACCAATTATTGCTTATAAACTTTCAGGTGATAGAACCAATAGTATTGAGCGTCAAGTCTAAATAATTAAGTATATTATATACTGTCATGTTTCAAAAGTGATTCGGACCCACCCTATACATTTTGGTAAAAATTCATTTATTTATTTAAGTTATGTTTAAATTGATTTTATGTTGTAAGATTGTAAAATAAGCAAGGTGGGGACGAATCACCGGAAATTCAAGGCCTTTTGTCAAAAAATGGTCGACATGATGGACGTGTAAAATTCATGTCCGAGTAATTTTTAAAGAAGTTTATAATTTTAGAATACAAGTAAAGGTTTTGAAGTTAATAAAGTGTTTTATTGAAATTATTATTATATTGGATTAAATTGATTTTGAAGAAAGTGTGAATTTATTTTGGAAGAAAAAAATTAAATGGAAGCTGATTAAATAATTAAATACAAAATTAAATACGAAGGAATTGGAAGAATTCAGATTTATTAATAAAAAATTATTTGGATGGGCAGGATTTTATAAAATTAAAAATTATTGAAGGTAATACAAATTTTGTGATAACAAGGCAGCTGCGAACGGTATCGTATATAAATTTAACTTTACCATTTTTGAATATTTATTGCAACGAAAATTGAAATTTAACGAATTATTTTAATTAAATGATATTATGGAAAAAATAAAAAAAAAAATTAATTTGAATAAATTACATCTCAATACGTACGTTGATGGACAAAAATAAAATAATAATGGAAAATTCGGCGAACTTTGATTTATAAACTTTGGATCTACAAGTTTCCTTTAATTACGGTGTTAAATCTACAAATGTACAATGTACCTTAGAAATAAATTTTGAAAATATAATTAAAATAAATATAATTTATAAAGTTAAAAATTTTTTGATTTGTTTCTTGTGCTGCTCACAAACTATGCATCACATCACTCGCTAACTCACTTCACCTCTCTTGGTTAACTTTGAACTCTTTTTCAACCTCTGGTATAGCTCTGGCGTGCGTCTTTACCTGAGGTAACACTTCGGTATATTCTACTTTCAATTATTTGCAAACACTTCATCACCGTCAAGTACTTCAAGTGAAATTAAATTTATTCAAAATTTGTCGGGAGAAAAATAAATATCGACTGGTCAGTTCCCTCTTTGATTAATTTCCTGAAAATATGGCTTCTAAAAATGAGATTACCATCTCTTATTTTGGAAAATGCCTGTCTCTAATTGGCCAACAAGGTTCTGCTTCTTAGTATTGTTTAAATTTAAATTTAAATTTAACGTTTCTTCTTTTACTCTCTTTGATAGTAATTAAATAATCCAATCTTGCTTATCAACACAAAAATTTCGCTTTTTTGAATTCATTCTCAAGGGCTTTGCTTTTGGTGCATTAATATATTCCATAGGTTGTTCTTATTCTTTCTTGAATAGTTTGCGGTCGCTAGATTTTAAAATTTGTGTATCCAAACTTTCGTTTTTCCAAATATCGTAATATATTTTGACTAGCAATAAACGGGAGACCGCAGTATAAATCATGGATTTGCATAATGGTTAATGGGTAAGAAAAGTTCTGAGTTGACACTTTTGTCACCTCCACCATACCAAAGTTTATCTTCCTTATAAACTTATCTTTGGGCAAGGATAATAAGGTGTATCTCGCAATACTGGGTAGCCAGCAGAATTTAGACACCGACCAATTCAATGAATGGGGTTCATAAAACAAGTTTTTGAGAAAAATTATTTTTATAAGCCAAACTTAATCAAATTTGCTTTACATTTTTGCATTAAAATTTTGTTTTCTTTTGCTGTTAACTTTTATTCTTTGCTTATTTTCAAAAAATTAAAAATTCAAAGAAGCAATGTCGTAGAAAATTAATTTTTTTACAAAAGAATCCGCGAGATTCTTTAATAGATTAGACGCAGGGGGCTTTTAAAATCGACCCATAATTCTTATAAATAATAATACAAATTTGTATGTTCATTTAAAAATTAATAAAACAAAATCAAATTAAATATTTTACAGAATTAAGGTTCAGAATATAGCAAACTGGTTATTTTTTCTATTTTAAAGAACTTTTTTATTGTTTATTTTGTAGGTCAAGATTTTTTTTTATTTGCATGGTTGCGCACGGTTGATTTACAGTGGCGTTACAATGCAATCATGGGTCTGCGTTTCAGTGGTTAAATTGGGCTCTCAAATGAGTAATGAATTTTTTTTAAAGGGACCTTTAAGAGAAACATTTTTAAAATTTATTTTTATTAAATATACGTAATAAAAATTGTTATTTAGTTTATTAAAAATCAGGAGTCGAGGAGCCGAACTATACACAGACCACGTGATATTCAAATTAAACATACCAGCAAATTGATATCATACTAAAGCAACACTCAATAAACAAAAACAAAGCCAAGAAATATACAAAGTACACCTATTAGAAGACGAAAACATTCGAGAACTATATCAAAGAAGAATAACACTCTACATGGAAAAAAGATGTAAAAAAAAAGATACAAAACAGGCGATGCTTACGAAAATTATCACACCAAGAGAAATATTGCTAAGAAACTCGTATAACAGGCACACCGAGATTGTTGGAAAAGAAATAGTCCAAATAGAACATGATGTACATGGACGCCAGCAATTTACGTATAAAGTAATGAAGCATATGAATAAAGTTGAAAGAGACACAGCCAACATAAATAATATAACATATGACGAGCGGCTAGCTCATTATGGAGAATTATGGAATACTAGAGAAACCCCAAGTACATCGATCACAAATCCATCTAACAACACCTCGGTAGACTCTATTACAGTTGAAGAACTTGTAGAAGCCTTAAAATACACAAAAAAACAGAAAAGCCATAGGCACGGATGGAATTAATTCGGAGCTAATTAAATATGCAGGAGTTCATTTCAAACTCGGACTTCTATACTTTGTCAACATGTGTTGGAGATATATGCATATCTCTGCGGAATGGGAAGTTAATATCATCCAACCAATATACAAAAAAGGCGATCGTAATAAGATATATTTTAGAATCTTCACCAGAAGACTTCAGTCCATAACAGAGACGATCATACTATAAGAACAGTGTGGATTTCGTAAAGGACGCCCCTGTATAGACAACATATTTACTCTACAACAAAATTATTGCATAAAGGCGCGAATACAATCTTAATCACGTAGGTATAGCTTTTATAGATCTCGAAAAAGCTTTCGATAGAGTCATACGAGAAAAGCTATGTATCATTATGGAAGAACGTGGCTTTCTCTTACACCCAATAAAAGCAACGAAGTACCACTATTAAAACAGTAAAATAAAGATGGCTACAGAGGAAAATATTATCACAGTCCACCAGGTTGTTAGACAAAAAATGTTCCGCATCTACGATACTGTTTAATCTGTACATAGATTAGTTCCTAAGAAAATAGGACGATAGGACGAAATAGCCACATAAATATACATTTATTCGCAGACGACCAAGTTGTATTTAGAGGGACCGAAGATGAATTCCAAAGAGCAATATATAAATTTTACAGGATAGTAGAAAACTTCAACTGTAAAATTTCTATTAATAAGATAAAAGCGATGGCGTTTCTAGGAAAGGATACAATAAGATCTAAGATAATAATTAACAGGGAACCGATAGAACAATTTCGACACTTCCAATACCTCAGATGTGATATCAATTATGGTTATAGCAAAGATATACAAAATAAATTTAATCGCGTCCAATGATGACATGTCCAATGTGTCCCATATGTGGCATAATCAGAAAAGTCCTGAAAAATAAATCCAGAACGAAACCTAAATAAAACTGTGTAATGAGAATATTTTTTACTAAAGCAAATAAACTCTTCACCACACCTGGAATAGGTCTTCTCCAGTATTAAGTGTGGTGGACCCAGATAGAAAAACTAACTCTGTAGATTTTTGGGAGCACAGAGCGTAGATTCCGCAAGAAAAAGAATTTGCTTCCACTTTCGCAAAATAAAAATGCCGATAGTTATAATCGTATAATAAACAAGTAAGTAGGTATGTACAATCTATTATTAAACGTTAACAACAATTTCCGAATTACACTTATGAACCGGCAGCAATAATATGGCTTATGAAAACGTCGCACAAAAATCGGAACCACAACGTTCCAAATGAAATTAACACACAGACAGGAATTAGCGGTAATTAAGAATGATTTACCCAAGCGCTCAGGTATGTTTACAAGATGTAATACGACAATCGTTTCACCACCAAAACCTTCTATGTTTCCTAATTGAAGACAATGCTGTCGAAGCTTCGTTTTGCCTCGCTGCTTGGAACACCCGTAGCTTGCAGAACTGCTTGGTTGGATGATGTTGAATTTGATGCACCGAACAGAATTTGCTTCGTGCACAATTTCGAAGCACCTTACTGTTACACAACACAATAGATCGTAGATCTTGAATCAAGGATGGCAAGACAAACAAACACGACCCTCTCGTCGTTTTAAAAGCTGAACACGCGTTCATAGACTTCGTTGGCTAACACTTTTATTAGACGCTTTAGGTTAAATTCCAGCACAGGACCCTTGCGCAATTGGAATTATCTTAAATATAATAATCTAATAGACTTCTAACTGCACTTCTAAAAATGCCTCCGTCTTACTTGACAATTCAACATGAAGTCCTCTCGCTTACGCGCAAAGTTAGTAACGAGCCGAAGTTGCGCGGCGGTAGTGCGCAAAGAAGCAAAGAATGCTCACCATGGGCGTAGGGCGCAATCGATAATTAAGGGTCGCGGACAACATTTATGCAAATAACTGTTACAACTGTACAATACGACAGCTGTACCAACATTACTATACGGCAGCGAAGTATGGGCTACCACTACTAAACATAAAACTCAAATCCAATCTGCCGAAATAAAATTCTCTAGAGGGGTTAAAAATGTACAAAGAACATCAGACCGAATAAGACAGATCTTTAACCTAAATGATAGAATAGTGGAAATCAAACAAGATGAGAGAAAATACCTCCAAAAAATTAAAAATTATAGATTCCCCCTACAAGCATTAAATACCAACCACAAGGACGCAGAGATGTGAGACGACCGAGGAAGAGATGGGCCGGAAAGTCAACGACCTAATCCATGAAGAAAGTGATGATGATGATGATAGTCCTACGGGTCGACATGGTATAATTTTGACTAGGAATTTTTTTTTCAATTGTTATATGTTATATATGTGATATATTCATCTGTTATAGAGTCGGGTCCTTGAACGTCCCTAATGAATGTTCCCCAGTAGTTGTGCCCCCATTAGAGGTTCCAGTAGTTAGAATACTGCTGATATACCAAGCCAGATTAATTATCAGCTATTGTGTGCTCTAAATTATAAAATATGCAATTATTGTTTTTTTTTAAACTTAAATGTAACAGAAGAGGAAGCTAAAATTTACTATAATGCCGTGACTATTAAATTGCGTCTCATAACTAACCATATGAAACATAACGACAGCTTTTATGATTCCAATAAAACTTGATAATCACGAGTCTTATAGTAATACATGAAAAATAGAGAAAATTTACAGCTTCCGCCATTTAACACTTGTATGTGAAAAATTTATACAATTAGATCTGAGTGACTCATAATTTTTTGACTCGTGTGTATTCCTTAAGAACAATCTCTTCTATTTTTAATTTTTTTTTTAATTTTTAAAAAATCTACTCAATGTACCGCTACAAAATTTGCAGAAAATAATAAAAAATCTAAAACTTAATATTTGAAAAGAAGTGGGTTTCAGGATGTACATCGAAAACAATTGGGAAATTTTAGATGAATTATTACTATCAAATTTTTCTAAAAATATTGTGAATTTCCTGTACCAAATTATCCAGGATCAAACTTTTATTTAAAGATCTCTTAACTTAACTTAATTTATTGATATTATCCGTAAATAAAATTTTTAATATGGTTTGACTTCTACTGTAAAATATTTCATAAATAAAAAATATAAAAATAATAATATTAAAATAAAATTAAATATCAACTTTGAAGTGAACATAATTATTATCATTTTTCTGATTGTATCAATATACTACGATATGCATGCGTCGAGATATTTCAGATGTTATAAAAATATTTTTTGGTTTCTCCTGGTAATTTTATATAAGCCTAGCAATTTCATTTAAGTAGAAGAAATTGTATCATTTTTCAGTTCAAAGTTGTGGAAGGAAACGAATACAAAAGCGAGTCCATTAGATTTTGAAGTGAAAATATGATATATCGATAGTATATGGGCTATTTTCCGCGTCAAGAATCCGATTTTAATATATAATGCGTCATATAAAATTATATCAAGTCTTGTATATGCATATTGTGGTGGCTAGCGATAAAATGGTCTTTTTATATATTATAGATCTATAGATTATACATTCTTCGCACAAGGATCCGCTATAAAACTACTATATGACCTTTTAGAAGTTGATATACATTCAATCCAGTAAAAGCAAATTTATTTCCTCGGCTTTATGTGCTGAAAAAGGAAATGTATGTGAACATATTTTCATAAATTTTTTTTCCTTTTTATTGATATCATCAATTTTTTTAAAATGTTTTAGACGAAAGTAATAAAATATCATAAACAGACTTTAAAACTTGCAAATTTATACAAGTAATGGGTAGTATTCGCTATAAAATGGTATTAAAATTTTATTTTCTTAAAGATTTATATAATAAAAGATATTTTGAGCTATATTATTATCAAATTATTTTCAATCTCTATAAAATAAAATTAATTAAAAAAAATAATTTTTCACATTTTTACAAAATTATTACATCGATATAACTATGAATATTTGTAATAACTATGAGGCAATTCATTATTATTATTATGTTCGTCATGTTAAACTGATATGAAAAATATAACGTAACTTTACCTCCAAACTTTACAAACCATATTCTGATGATGGGGGGTTAGAGCGCTATAATCCGGAAACGAAGATATTATGCTAATAAAATGAAGTGAATAAACTTTAAATATCGATAAATTTAGGAAATAAACGATATTAAAGTTTTGATTTGTCATGTAAAGAAAAACTACTTGTTCACATTCTCTTATATAAAATAGTTGCGGTTAAGAATTGCAACAGTTAACATCTTAGTATAATTTTATTTAAAACTAGATTTCTATAATTAAAGTCGAATTTTACTTAAAAACAGAGATTTCTGTTCTTCTAGACCGGTTGTATAATAGAGATATTTTAAAGTGAAGCGGTTCATTGATCTATTTACCTCAACTTTTGTTTATTTTCTTGTATCTATCGTTTATTCTTTTTTTTCAGCCGTTATTCGTCCACTACTGAACGCAGGTCTTTCCTCTTGTCTTCCCTTAAGTGTTTTTAAAAGAGGTTTTGGCAGTTAAAACGCCGCACTTGCCTATCGTGTTGGTTTGTTTACAACTCGTAGATTAAATTTAGGCTTTAGATCACAACAGTCCATCGTTTAGAGCGAATATTTTTATTAAAGATAGTTAAATCTCTAATTTATAAACTAAGCATCTATGGTCTTGGTTTTGTAATCTTTATTTCTTATTAGATTTCCTTAGTATATGATACGACTGAAATTTGTATCTAGCGCCTGAGGTACAATTTGAAATGATCACCAAATGTATTAATTAAAATCCAACACAAGGATGTGGTGAGTATAGAATAAACTACCACGACTATAAAAAAGAGAGAAGAGGAATATGCCAAAACACAAGGAGGACTGTCTCTAAGAAATCAAAAGGTAAACTGTTCACGCGTGTTTAAAAAAGCTAGTTAGATTTTCTTTGTATAAAAATAATCATTTTAGCGTTTTTTGCGTATCATGAGTTAGCCTGTCTAAATTAAGGTAAATTATTGTTATCATTATAATTATGCAACTAAAATTAAATTATTGTAATTGTTTTATATTGTAAGTTTTTACAATTGATTATGAAGATGTGCAAGGCTCCTCCCCTGACTAGTCAAACATACGACGCATGAAAGTTTATTGATAGTTGTAGCAAAAACTGTATGCATCACTAGATTAGATGATATAATCGGGAGTATTTTGCTATACTGAAGCTAATATGTATGTGAAAGAAAAAGAGATTTGATCTTTCGTTTTTTTGGTTAAAGATTTTCTATTTGTTTTGTTTCTGAAAGATTTAAGCTACTACCGATACCAGTCAAATCGCATGCTGAATTATAATTATATCTTATGACAAACTTGATGCAAATAATATCAAATATATAAACTTTATTGATAAACCGAATTGTGTATGTATTGTAGTGGTATTCTCGGCGGCAATTAGGAACTCTTCACTAACCAAAAATTTACCTGGCTTACGTTAATAGTGGTAGAGCAAAATCTCTTCCCAGTAGTCGGTTCCTGTGGCAAGCCTCTATTGCCGGTGAAAGAAGATAAAAAAACTCTTTCTACGGCAAATTGAATCAAATTTATTGATCAAAAATGGAGTTTTAATAGGTGACAGTTTCACCTTTAGCAGATTAAAATTTGGATGTTTTGCGTAAATTCGTAAAATTGAATGCACATTTATTGTTAATCGTGATTGCACTAGCATCTAATTTTATTGTCAGAAATTTGTACAATGTAAATAAAAATCAATGTTCATAAAATTTACTAAAAATGCACTTTAAAAATTAATAGTCGTTTTATCTATAGCTGTGGCTACGCCACTGACTCAGTAGGTTTTCGTACTTGCTTATTGTAAACGGCAGTTGCAGTTCGCAGGTTCAATAGAAACCATGTGCTTGCCTTTTCGCTACGGTCGAAATAAAAATTGTCTTCCGATTTTATTTCGTGTATCGTTCGTTGCAATCTTCACAAGTCTTGTGGTATTCCACACGCAACATCAAACGTAGTTAAGATAAGTTTTATAACTTGTTAAAATCTTGACTTGTAATTTTCAAGATTACAAGTGCCGTGGCGTGACGTTCTCTCTTCATACAAAATGTGGTCTTCATAAGATAATAAAAAATGACTTTTAGAAAAACGTCTTCTCTGCAAAAGATGTTTCTCTTCGAAACTTGATAAAAAGATCTCAGTTTTTAACAATACTTCACTTTCCACAAAGTGAAATTTGCACAAGAAAAACTATAATTTTTGCTGACTAGCAAAACTTTGCATGTCTCACAAAATTAACGTTTCTCTGTCGACCTTCACCAATCTCTAAAATGCCCTGTTTAAAACTTAACAAAACCAAATCTTGAAAGTAAGTCTAATTTCCATACACTTACAAACATTTTTATTATCACTTTTGTTTTAGGTCACTGCATTTTTTACAAATTATTGAGTTTTAAGTTTAACATTAAATAACTCTGCTTACACCATCTTTCAACAACGGTTGCCTCATACAAGCAAAGCGGTTATTGAATAAAGGCTTGACACAAAAATACACCACAGTATATTAATTATTTTTATGTGGTTTGGCCGATTACGTGACAAATAATCAACAGACTACTTACAGTTTATTGTATAATTTACTACTATGTCGAAACTAACAAATGTAATAAATATACTATCAAATTACAAAAACACCGAACCATTCAAGTATAATTGATTGTGTTTGTGTTCATTTTCGCTCTTGCTTTGGACTAACCAGCTATTTTCAGATCTACTGCTTTGGATAAGGTCCACTAAGACTTGGATTTGTAGTATGTCCGATAGGTTAGTTTGTGCACAACGTGGGTTCTTGGTATTAGACGATACGGTATTTTCGGGTTGATGGTCATCATGTTTTGCGCTTTAAAAGTTTGAATTAAATTCCATTTTATGAAAATAGAAAAAAATTGATTCTACGTTTCAATATTTCAAGTAAGTGTGTTTTTTCCTAGAAGGGCTGATACTCGGTTGGTATGGTAACCAACAAGATCAATTATGGAAGCAGTCATTCTGAAAGCTGAAGCTGAAGCAGAAGTCATTTGAAGGCAAATGTCGACAAGTGCGCCCATCGAGTCTGTAATGGCACAAGATGGGATCGACAGTTTATCGTGGAAACCGAACTACGGAAAAGGTTGTGCAGAATCACCAGCGCCATTTGGCGGAGAGGGACGAATCAGCGCATTTTTGTCATTACCTAGGATAGAACCAGCATTAAATATTAAAAAATAGAAATTAACTTAAAAAAATCTGTTTACCAAAAGTTTTGATTTCTTTGTTGGTTGTTTATTTTAGAATAAGAAAAAAAATTATATGTAGTAATTTATGTATAAAAAATACTACTATAATACTAAATATGACTTAGAAATCGGCAGAAAGCTCAGGGTCTAAACATGGTATGTTAAAGTACGGCCAAGTACCTAACGAAATCTGTCAATAATTCGGAAACGAGAGTTTTCTGTTGTACAGTAATTTTAGCATAGCTAAGATTAAATTTTATTCCATTTTGAGCGCTGGGGAAGAACAAGATAAACAGTAATAAAAATGAAGTTTAATATTAAGATGAAAAGATTAAGGTTCTAAATATTTAATTATTTTACAATCACACATCCGCTGGAAACGTCTCTCCCTTAATCTTTAACGACAATTTAATGTCGGCTTCTTTAATGAGATGGCATAAAATAAAATATTCATTCGCACAAAGCCAATTTGATCCCGTCGATTTTAAAGTTAGGCAATTATGCGTGCTCACACTGAAGTCGGCTATGACATAACAATCGTTGCCTACTATACAGTTTCCGTAACAATAACAACTGACAGTAGTATGATGGATCACTAGACAATATGGCGCAAAAGCTCTTCAGCTCAATTTCAATAAGGGTGCAATTTGACCGCTAAGAATGCGTTGGACTAAATGTAACGCGTGTGTGTATAGGGTTGAATTGTCGCTGTCAAATGATGATTTATGTTATGCTTAAAATTTTGCTTCGATATGTGAACTCGTTTTTTGTTGTCACCAAGTCACGTCTTACATTTTATCTAATTTCGCACACAATATGAAATATCACAATTAATATCGATCAATACCCAAACAATGCACTTCTGTAGTTTACTTTTACTGATTCCCACCAGTGGCTTGGCGTGACTGCTAGTTGAACTCAAGTGGAGAAATGAAAACATTTAAGTTTTTTTTTTTAATTTTCTCATAGTTTTCATTGAATTCGTCCTTTATTCTAAACAGGCTAAAGCCAGTGCCAGGATTTGAACTCAAAAATAAAGAGTGGTTGGTTCCGAAAAATAAGTCGTAAAAAGTTAAAAATATTTTTAGACCCTTTAAGATATTAGGCTTACTTGTGTCTATAGGTATCCGTATCACGTTGGTTGTCTGCAACTTTCCAGTTTTAGAGGAGTCGAATGACAAATAACAGTGGAAGTGGAAGTTGAACATCGAATTTCGTTTGGGATCATTTGCGAGAATTATAAAGTGCATTATTAATATTTTACTGCCTTTATACCATCAAAGTCACGAAGTGAAAAAGCAAACGCAGGTAATGAATTCGATTTAATTTGAGTTTTTTTGTTTTGAGGTTTACTAATAAAACCAATGTTTTATCATAAATCTGATGGAAGCAAGACATTTGATTTTTAGTAGAATTTAATGTGAAATCAAGTAATAAAAGTGGGGAAATCGGGTGTACAAATGAAGGGAAAATGTAAGATATCCAAAGAAATCCAGAGGAATTTGAAAACAATCTTAAGAACTTGCAGGAATTTTAAGGAAATCTTAGAACAGATAATCATTTTTTTTTTCAAAAAAAAACTGAAGATGATCCAAGAGAAAATCTGGGGAAATATCTCAAAAATCTCGTAAAAGAAAATCTCTCAGAAAATGTGGATAAGTTATTAATTTCGCGTTTTGAATTGGAGGAGTTTACTCTATAACAATTGTTTGATTTTTTTTTCAAATTTTATACAGAATTGTCTGCAGTTACTCCATTAGATGTACTGAATTTTGAGCTGGGATTAAAATTTAGAGAATCCTGACATTTTGTTTTTGAGCGAGCTACTTTTTTGCATTTAGTGGGAAGCAATAACAATTTTGTAACTTGGAATGTCAGTCCAATTGATTTTTTTTGAATCAAAAACCAAAAATCAAAAAAACAATTGAAATTTTTCATTTTATTTTGCTTATTATTTTATATTTGTTTGATATGTCTCATATTCTAGAATTTAAATAACACGTTAGTCTTTTAACTGTCGCAGAAAAACTGTATGCCATTGTTATCTTGTATTTTTTATTTATCTTTATTTTATGTGGGCACGTAGATAAATATTAACCAGTGCAAATTATTTTTAGTTTTACTTTATTGCTTTCTGGACAATCTTTAGAATATGCTAAAGAGTGCAACATTAGCTGTATTCTTTTTACCTATTTTATTTCCATCTCAGTTGCACAACTGAGATAAAGTGAGCTGAGACGAACTGAGATTAACTGAGTCAAAGTGAGAAAGAGATAAGGTAAAAAGAACAAGAAAAATTTACTACTAAGTAAATTTTGAATTTAATTATTTTGAAGTTTGGTAGTACTAACCAAATTGTTTTTTTTATTATTGTATAATGTCAACATAAGCTTCAAAAAGACGAATTAAAAATTTAAGGTGCAGTAGATATTAAAATAATTGCAATAAGTGACAAGTTTAATTCAAATTAACCAATCCGAGCCATTCCCAATTTTTCTCAGTTGTAACACTTCAAAACAGCAAGATCAGTTTGGGTATGGAAGGGGAAAATTTTGTCACGTAAAAATCAGTTCGGCACGGCACAGTACTTATGTCAAAACGGTAAAAAAAAACACTCTTCCAACTGAGTAACTGAGTATCTCAGTACAATCTCACTTAAAATAGGTAAAAAGAATACAGCTATTGTAATAAAACAAGAAAAATATAAATATAAAGAATTTAAAAAATAATAATATCTATATTCTAGCACCCGTATTCATAAAAATTTTTAAAGTGTCGCTCAGGAATGTTTTAGTTATAACACTGTTATAGGTTATAGGTGATTGGTTGTTTTAGGTTATAAACCGCTTATATCAGTCTTATAGCAGTCTTATAACAGTGTTTTAACGCTATTAAACGTTTATAAATAATGTTTTTTGACACTTTGCTTATAATAGATTTATAAACTTTTTATGAATACAGCTGCTTGTATTTAATAAGAAAATTTAAATTAAATTTATTTATTACGTTCAGTGGAGTAGAGTGATCTGAATGGCAAAAGGGCAGCTTGACTTTTCTAATGTAAATTTTGTAATAATTGAACAAAAAGTGATTAAAGTAATCAAAGCTAATAAATGTTAAAATAATAAATTTTAACTGTTAAGCAAAGAATACATACTACACAGAAACATAATATTTAAAAAACACTAAAATGACAATAATTCACATTTAACAGGATTGAACTTAGAATATTTGAATCAACAAGAAATTGAATTCTGAAAAGTTACGCTATAGAAATGATAAAAATTACTTTAAAAAATAAAAACTCTATAATACGATATAAAGGCTCTTATTTCACACTCATTTATGCTTATCAGTCGTATATAACAGGAAAATCTACCAAACAAAATTGAAAAAATTTTAAAATAAAAAATTTTAAAAATCAAGAAATTAACCAAACTTTAAAATAAATGTTGTGCTTACCAAAAGCACAACAAAAAAGTGTTTTTTAAGTATTATTATGTTTTTATGTAGTATGTATTCTTTACTTAACAGTTAAAATTTATTATTTTAACATTTGTTAGGTTTGATTACTTTAACATCACATACTACTAAATACCACAAATTACTTAAAAATTCATTTTTAAGTTATTTTCTAAAAAGTGATTATATTATATAGCGAGAATTGTCTGGTCTGAAATCAGAAAGTGGTTCTGAATTTCGATAGAATTTCGGTAAAATTTTATTTTATAAATCACTTTAAATAAATTTTAAAGCCAGAGTAGAACTAAAAATATTTGAAAAATAATAAAATTAAATTCAAAAAATTTTGAACAAGTGTGAACTTCATAATACAATATAGCGAAAAGGTATGAGTATTATTATTTTGAATTACTTTTAACCTACAATTGCAAGAAAATTGATTACAAATAGAGCAAAAAGTAAAAATAAAAAATTTAAAATTTTTTTTATTAATATAAAAATAGTTAATGAGGAGGTTAAGAATCACAAACGTAAATATTTTTATTTACAGCATCATAATGCACTGCAAAGCCTTTTTGTCTACAATTAATGCAAAAATAAATTTAAGCAATATTTCGACAAAAGCTTTTTAAATAAATTTCATTCTAGAGATTGAACATTTTTGAAAACACAATACCAGACAGAATCTTTGGATAAATTTTGTTGTAGATGAAAAATTTTATATTTTAAGGTCAATGGTTTAAAATAAAATTCTGATTACGAATTTTAATTGGAAATATAATAATGAAAACCGAAAAAATATTAACAAAATATTTTTACTTTTAAATGCGAAATGGGCGAAGTTATTAGTAAAAAATAAATTTTTGTTTTGAGATTGAAGTTAACCAAAAGTATTTGACCAAAATTTTAACCTACAACTGAACAACCGGGCAATTTTAATAAAGATTAAATAAGAAACCTCAGAAAAAGTGCAATATTAATTTTATTGACCAATGCTTAAAGATGTAAAACCTTGTAAAATTATGTCAAATATAGGATGTCACAAAAAGTCAGATTTTTCCCGAAAATGTATTTTGAAAATAAAAGAAATTTAAGAAATTATGTAGGTATATCATTCGTATGATTAATATTAGTATTAAATTTAATCTGACCAGAGAGTATTATTTATTTGGATTCAAAAAGTGCTTAACCTCCTTCTTCTCTAGCTACGCCTATGGAAAAGCTCAAATAGTACGTACTGGCATGTGTAGAGGACGTTATTTTACCACACATGTATATTATGGTGCGTATTTTAAAGTACGTTCCTACGTCAACATTAGATAGGTAAGTAGCGTGGACGTACGATTTTTCAAAATTTTTCATAACCTTACGCATTCATAACATTTTTTCTAAGAGATAAAACTCTAAAATTTTCAGAAAAATTACGGTTAAATTTTTGAAATGTTGCCATTAAAAATAATTTATAAAATTTTTTAAAATATAAATTTTGGCTCAATCTACAAAAAAATAATTTATAAAGAGTTAGTGTTTCTCTGGAAAACATAATTTAAGTTAGAAAACAAGCTAAAGATGAAAATTTTATTTTTAAAAGTTGGAATAAAATAGGTATTGTGAGAAAATGTATTATGAAAAGAAACACCATATTATCTGGATTAAAATAAATGAGTTACAAAATTTGCAATCTAGTACAAAAGCATTTAGAACTCACATGAGCATAAATAAAATTGTACACAGAAAAAATTAGGTTTTCTTTTCAGCAAAAATTTTTGAAAAATACAAAATCTTAAAAATTTTGAAGAACATTTTTGAATTATGAATAGCAATGTTCCTTGTAACTTAATTATAATATATTATATAGATATAATGATATATAGATGATTATTATTGTGTAATAGGATAAAGCGAATCGTGAAAACCAAAAAATTGTTAATGCGATATAAGCTTATATATTACTACTATGATGAGTTTGTATTATGACACAGAAAATTACTGTTTACAATAAAGCATAAAACAAATTGGTATCAAAACGTAATAGTTGAGAGTTAATAAAGGCCACAAAACGACATTTTCGAAATAATATCATCATTTTAACAGATTATCGAGGATGTTAATGCGATGTATTGTTCTACAGAAGCCACACAATGCAAATGCAGGTGGTGCAACAATGAAGTTTCGAACAATACCCGATGTGCATATTCTGATAAACACAGTTTCATATCAGGCTGTTGTTACATTCAAGTGTTATACTTTGACACTCCGTGATTACTGCAATTCTCAAATCAATTCCTGACAAAGACCCAATCTCTTGACCAAAATTTGATTACTGGAATTTACATTACATCCATTCACTCATAACATTTCTAAATTATAATAATCATGTGCAGATGCAATATTATTTATCTTTCACCACTTTTCCCTTTTAGCAAAAATTTAATGGCTTAATGTTATATAATCATATGTTTAGCAAATAACACAAAAGAGTATTTTTTGGAAGTTTTAAAGCTTTGATATGACACCAATTTTTTTAACGGCTAATTATATAAAAGTAAGGTTATTTTCTTTCTTTCCGTGGTTTGGCATCCACGTTTAGCTATGAGATCTCCCGAATCTATTATTATTATATATTTTCAATATCCAACAGAGCACCGGAAGCATTGTGAAGATACAAAACCGGAAATGTATTGTATAGAAATATAAAAATAAATAGGTACTTAACCTTAAAAATGAGGCCAAACTTGAGCAAAGTTTAACAAAGAATTTTTTATTTATTTTGTTACGCTGTTTATTTTGCTTAAGATACAAAAACTAAAGTATTGTCTGTTTTTGTATAAAAATAGATATACGTAGGTAATCTATTTTAGATAAAATGTGCATCTTTTGATCATCGCGACGCTTTAATATAGTTCAGGCGCCTGAGGCAATGACATACTACTACCTAATCCACGTTATCCTATCTCGTAAGGTGCTGCTCTATCAACACAATTAAGCTATTAAGTATGAGCATTAAATATATTATAGAAAAAACTAAAATAAAATATAGGCGAGAATTGAATTTTGTACTCTATTTGCTTTATCTATGGATATCGTCCTTTATCGATCCTACCCTTAACCTTCATGCTTTAAGGATTTCAGGAGTATAAGTATAATAATTTATAGTAAAAAGGAAAATGTGACGTATTTTTGACGATTTCAAAACTTGACAATTATTTTCAATATTAGAAAAGATGGCCGGCTTTTAGGTTAAAGCGCGAAGGTAAAAATTTAAAAACTGAGTCACCTTTTGAAATAAATAAGGCTGTTAAAGATTAAGAACATATAATCAGTTCCACTAGGATATTATGAATGTGGAACATATAAGCTAACCCAAAATTAAGATGGGAAAACAATTTAGATAAATTAGTAGGGTTCGAGTGGATGGAGACTGATAAAAATCACATCAGATATGGGTGCATTACGTTTGCAGCTGGAATATTTCGAATACTTAATCAAAAAGTTCAAAATAAATAGAACAATTTTTTAAAGAATTGGGTGAGCGAGGTAACAGGATAATTAGCGGATGCTCGAAAATATTTTGCTTTAATTTAATTTTATTTAGTAATTTATGAGGCGTATTGATTATTTTACAACTTTAATGGTTTGTTAAAGCTTTTAATTCTAATAAGCAGATTACAAATGTTTTAATAAAAAAAAAAAGAGTTAAGAGTTTTGTAATATATCTCGCGAGTATCGTTCGTCGGTGGACTGTTGAAGGCACAATAAAAAAATATTTATCGGGGTGCTACTACTTCCCTATGTCCTATAATATCGAAAAAATAATGAGGATGTTCTAACGTAGGGTGATCTTCCCTTCTCTATAGTGGACCACCGTGATTACGCTCAAGTGTTTAGGGTGGAAATGAGTCGAAAGCTTAACTGAACGAATATGAAGTATCAGTAACCTACTGACCGACCACAGAACGGTTATTAATTTTTTTGGTCAAATCGAATAATTTTTGCGACGAAATAATATTATTTTGGAATAAGCTCACGTGCATATAGCATTATTCCCGATGGTAAGTTCAATTTCGTATAAAGCTCGCTTTTAAGGTTTGAAATATAATTGGGTACAAAGAATTGAAATAAATGGCGATTTAAAAAATAAAAGAAGTTTAGCGTAGAGTTTGTATTGATTTCGCAGTGACAGCCCGGTGACATTCTTTATCAATACGTCACAGCTCATATTTCAAGTTCCCTTGCATCCGCCCTCAGAGTTACAAAGAAACTAAGTTCTTTCGGTAGTGGGTAGGAGGTAGATTTAAGCTTAAATTTAGGTGGGGAACCAATCGAGAGCTAGGGCGAACCCAGTTCGTCCAATGGCTGCGCCATAACGCGTGACGAGAAACATGCCGCCTACCAACACTTGCAGAAGTTTTTCCAAATGTTTTTATTTATTACATTTGTATCCACCGAATGTACCGGTCGCGTTCGCACTTCCTTCAGGTCGCGCAGTGAGTGTACCGCGGTGAGCGCGCACCGCCCCGCCCGCGACAGACAGACAAACAGTCAGCACCCTCACTATTACGACATCTTTCTGACTGTTTGCTGCATTCCGATTGTAGCTGCGGGTTATGAATTGACTTGTGTGTGGTGTGCTTTAGGTGTTAGTATCTTATACGAACACGCGTAGTTGTCGCGATGATGGACACTTCCGCTATGGACTCTGCTAGTGATCATAGTAGTCACGCATCTTCCGGTTCACCCGCGATCGCCATCAAACAACCCATTTCTCCAGTTAACAATAATAATCTTGTGTCGAATAGTCACAATTTAGTGCACAGTCCACGCCAAGCAAGCCCGTTAATAACACCGATGTCTTTGGCTCATCCATTGAGTCCGCCACCGGTTACTTCTGCTAGTCTCGCCAGAAGCATGGCATTGGGTCACATGCCGCCTCACGGACTTGGGTTGTTAAACTCTTTAGGAGTGCTGCACAATCCTTTGGATCTCATGGCACATCACGCACCTCCGCGGTCGTACAACAGCCCACCCCCTATATCAACCTCCGACCCAACTGCCAACGAGTGTAAGCTGGTCGATTATCGTGGTCAAAAAGTTGCTGCATTTATAATACAAGGCGATACCATGTTATGTTTGCCTCAAGCGTTTGAACTATTTCTCAAACATTTGGTGGGCGGACTACACACTGTTTATACAAAACTCAAAAGACTAGATATTGTGCCGCTCGTGTGCAACGTGGAGCAAGTTCGCATCTTAAGAGGTTTGGGCGCAATTCAACCCGGCGTCAATCGATGCAAACTACTTTCTTGTAAAGATTTTGACACCTTATACAAAGACTGCACCACTGCCAGGTACGTTTCTAATCTATTCGTCACACATACACATTATAATTAAACACAATAATACACTAGGAATGTATTTAATTATGTCTTGAGAAAAACTTCAAAAGATGTAACTGTCCGTTGTCAAAATATAGCCTACTTTAATTCTTCCAATGTTTAACCGGAAAAGTTGGCTCATTTTTAATTATAAAGCGTAAAATTTTATAAAATAGTGAGCACCCGAGTACTTTTTTAAAAATCTCGGATCGATTCCGTTATTATTCGTTTAGATAAAGACATTAAAGGCAACAGAGGTATGCCGGACTCTTGATTACTTTGGACGATGGGAATTCCTCGTAGCAAAATTAAATCGGTAAATTTTATGCAATTAAATTGTCAAGTCGGTATACATTTATAGGTAGTACATAACTAGATTCAAAGTATAAGGGTAACTAAAATGGAATTCCATAGTTTTCCCCTTAGGCTTTTCTCTTACTACAGACAATTGCATATGATAGATGCAGTTCAAGTTCATAAATACTAACAGGAACACAAACCCTCGCAGTTAGATTAAAATAATTACAAACGCAATGAAACAAGGGGAATCAGAAGTGGGGCACTCCGTAAAGTGGGACTCCCTAAAATACTTTAAAAATCATCAAATCGAATTCCTGTTATTAAACATGGAAAAATTATTATTAGGATTAGAGCTTATCATTGATAAAAAGATATTAATAAATTGTATCCGCACGTGTTTAATTAGATATCGAAGATAAATGAGTCAAATTTATTTAAAAGCTCTACCTGCCCAAAAGTTATATCAATATTTTACACCAAACGGTAAACTCATTTACGGGGATGATAAGTCGGCTGTTGAACTGACAGATCCCATTAACGCCGAGGTCCAGTATAGCTATCAGAAAATCTCAGCGAGGAGTCTCCGTCTCTGATCTATTCCTTTGCTACCGATCATTTATAATTCAAATATTCCTACTATTGTTACCTTTGAGTACGAATTCTATCACCGATAGGCGTTATTATTATTGGACGCTTTTTTCTTCACGTTTAAACATCATTGTTAATACCGCCAAAAAGAAAGAATAGTGGCGCCACGTTTTTTATCATCATTTCATTCCAATGAAATGTAAAAAATTATCTTTTTAATAATCCAATTAAGAACTTGCCTTGATGAGTTTCTTAGTTGTTAAATTTCTTTATTAGCTTACAAATGACTAATCTAATATGCTCTATTAATCATCAATTTTAATCTCATATATTGCTAATTATTTACTTGTGATATACGGTATATGCATTATATTGAAATTTTAATTAATTTTTTTTCGTAATTGCCAAAATTGGCCATCCTTTTCTCATGTTAATATTTTAAATTATATATAGTTATTAAATTTATGCAAAAACCAGGGCAAGGCTCATCTTCCGTGATACATTCTTATTACTGAAATTGATTTAATTTTAAGAAAATATAATTTGGACGATGCGCGTTTCTGAAATATTAGTCCTCGTCAGACCACGCTATTTTTTATGTAAACGCGAAAAATACTTTACTACTATATTTTAATTCAGCAATCCATCAAATATACCTGTATATAGAAAGTGTACCTCGTAGGTAAATGGTAAATACATTTAAGTCGTTTTCTATTAATTACAAACTAACTCTTTTTAGAATGCGTTTATAAGTAGTAGTAGCTTATACAAGATGTCTTAAGTATATAAATAACAAAGTGATTTTCTGTAACAAGTTGTAGGTATAACCCATGTCTGATATTTTAATGGCTAGGCGTAACTGTCCACAATATTTATTCAAAAATGATTTAAAACCTTGTAGAAAATTTTCGAACTATATGCTTGCAGCTTTTATTTATATCTGTGTACAATGTTACGGAATACTTTGTAAGTTGGAACATATTATTTTAATATTTATAGCACGCTTTTATGGTCAAAAAGTAGTTTGATGGTAAACTGTCAATAATTGTTTACACATAACCTCAAACAAAATAAAACAATTGAGCTTCCAAAAATTAATCTTAGCCGTTGTCCGACGCAAAAGTCCAACGAACGAGTTTATTATGTGTAACAAAATTTGCTAACTGTAAATAAACTAGCAATTTACCAGAGGGAATTATAAAACTTTCGTTTAACACTTACTTTCATTTTAAACTACATTCAGCGCTAATAAGTTTAGCAAGTTTATGCAATTAAAAGAAAAAATACAAAGGCAAGATAGAAAAAAGTCGCCAAAAAATGATTAAAAATCAAAAAGCTTTTCAAATTACTTAACCGAGGGTCATAAAAAAGTTTTCGTCTAGTCGAAGTATTTTAAAATTGATAAGTTTAAATTATAAAGCGTGCATCGGGTACCTCGGACCCCGTAATGAAAACGTAAAACTTCTTTTGGATTAAAATTAATATAAAGAGCGGTGTGCATATATCACATTTCCGTAAAGGCCTAATATTAAAAAGAACATCCGCAACTCGGAAATTAATCTGGGAAAACCACGACATAACAATAACAGTTTAGTGAAGATAGTCGCAAAGGTCATGAAGTATTCAAAACATTTGGCGTTAATTCTTATATTTGAAACGAGTTTGGCGAAAATGTTTGTCTGGGGAAATGTTCTCCACGAGGTAATTAAAAAGGCGCCGATGTTTTTCTCAGTCTTTTTGGAATATATATGAAACATTTTGAATGAAAAAGTGGTCTGGCAGAGAAGCCATGCCGTATTCTGTAGGAGAAGGTGGATTTTAATATTTTATTTATTATTCCACAAGCAATCATAGTTTGTACGCAACTTATTATATTTTTGTTGAAGTTAAATGGGTTTTTGTAAGCCACGTACGTGCATTTACGTAGATAATGCACCTTGGTTTATTGTGCCATGAGATTACTACTCTCGTATCTCAAGCATAGGGTACCTACCTGTTATGTTTATTAGATCTTTCCTCAACTTTACATAAGCGCACAACAGATGAAGCTTGCTAGAATTAATTACATACTTCATCTTCATTGGTTTTCTATTTTAAAACGTGAGGGACAGATATAAAGCTTCTTTTTTAACATTATTTTTTCTCTTGCTATTGCATTAAAATTAAAAGTTTCCATTCAACGCTAGATTTTATCCAACATCTGATAGTTTTCTAATTGCTAATTGAAACGAAACTCTTTAAGTTTTCCGTTTATCTTCCAGCGACGTTAAACGCCGGATTAAAGTGTGAAAATCTGACAATTCACAGTTGGCAATGTTGGCGGCATACAAATGGGAATCGCGGAAATAGTCATTGTGAGAAGATTTATCTCGAATCCACAGGTTGCCAGCAATTCCAGCCAAACCGTCTGGCTGAATCCTGGGGGACCCCTGAATTTCTCTGTCTGTTGAATGGACGATCTCCCTCACAGACAGCATGCGTACTAGTCACAAATTCATTCCTATTTCCTAATGCCGACTGTTCCTTTATTTGGTTTGGTTCATTCGTACTTGGAGCGTCACGACGATTGCGAGTGTCTTTCCCGACGAGCGGACTCAATGCCGCGTCGCGCTCGGCTCACTCTCCCAACTTCAAAACCGTCCAATTAAAATTGAACGGAAAATTTATGGCTAGGTAAATTATAATCGGAAGCTTAATTCTCAAATCTTCCCCATAAAAAACGTTGAAATCGCCACCTCGTTTATTTACTACAACCTGATTAGCATAAATATATTAAAAACGAATTAATAGTTTTAACAAGTAGCACTAGGGGCAGCTGCGGGTTCCCACCGAATGAAACCGAAAAACCGCTGGCTAACACATTGTACGACCTCATTTCGGCAGCTCTAAAAAGCGTTATTCTTTATTTCGAAATACACTTTTCGAGTGCAATGAGCCAGATCATATTTTCAAATCCTGCGAGTCGTATGAATGGATACATAAGAACTATTGTTGATGAAATGGGCCTCATAATCGGATCCTCGGCTATAACAAAGAGAGGCTACTGTATCTGTCTGTCTATATAGATATTATATACGCACTCCCCTCTGGCTTAAGCAAAATAATGCAACTGCTGCTTATATGGATTTTTTTGAGAAACCCACTCGAATAATAGATTTAGTTTTTTTATTTCGTTCGATTTTTTTTTCATTAATTTGAATATATGATTGATAACATTTCATCCATTATGCAAAGTTAAATCAAAAATTAATATTCTATTCATATCTATTTTGTGGAATCATTCCTCTATTGAATGTGAAGTGCCCGTTCAGAAAAAACTCCCATCGATTTTTTTTTTTCGGAACTAATAATAACAATCAATTAAAGCTGAAAGATGAGAATGGCGAGTAAGCTTTAAATGAGCGTTGTCCTAATTAAATACTGCTTTTCACGAAGGAAGAACATTCCTTATTACTGCAGACGAATTTATAGTCCACTGTAATATCATTGCGTGTCTTGATATCTTATTTCAAACCATTAGTAACTCGTTCCGCTCGCTTCGGAGATGAATTATTGTATACATTTCCACTAATGAACTAACTTTTGATCAACACAAAAGACTAAGCAAAAAGACACCCATCTGAAATATATCTCCACGTTAATTTACCAGGTTTTTCTTTACTATTTATTTTATTATAGTGCTATCTTTGGAAATTTAGGTTGACGATGTTTTGGCGTACATGCTAATTTCTTATTTTCCTAGCGTCCCACAGCATCAAAAGTGAGACGGCCCATAAAAAATTGATGTGGAATTGAAGTGCTCATCAATTTTTTATTTTCGTTAGCGACCTCACATTGTTACGACATTTTTTTATTATACCGACTTTCAAATACCCTTATAAAAAAATGAAGAATGTGTTTTGACCTACTTTTTATCGGTGCAAAATCAAACATTTCGCCGGACGAGCGAACCGAAAATTAGTTTCCACCTTCCTTTTTAAACGCAAAAGGAGCCATGTTTTGCGGTGATTTGCACTCGAAGAGATCGGCTTCTCATCTTGCAATTTGTGCAAAATTAAGTGCAAGAATCAAAAATACTTAAATAATCATCAAATCTTTGTCACACTGCATTACCATTAATATCTCTTGACAGATTTATGTAACCATTAATAAATTTACAATTGGTTACGCCATTTTGCATACAAGTTTTGTGCAGTTAAAATAGGTACTTTGATTGGTTCTTCTATAGCACCAATTTCAATAATGTGTATAATTTACTGCGTGGAATCGTAGCCCACGGATGAATTCCAAGGCTGTTGTTGTTACATGGTTGTGTGTTTTGATTTTAAGTGCCACATTTCGTCTGCTCCGATGAGATTTTATTTCTTTTGAATATTGCAGACTATGCAATTTATGCATCATGAACTATATTTTAACCTTCCATATAAATAAGACAACACCAAAGTATTACTGATGTGGATGTTGGAAATTAATTAATAGCCTTGATGTAAAATTTTATGGTGAATTTTGAGTAAAGGTTTTTGAAATGGAGATATATTTAAATTTTTATCATAATTTAATATACCTGTGAAAAGGGGTTTTATTGTTTCCATCAAACATAATTATTTGTATTTTTTTTTACTTTTGTATATTTTCCTTTTTTTCGAAAAACATTTAAATTGTTTCCATTTCTTCTTTGTTAATTTTAAATATTAACTACCCAAGTTAAAACTCAAATTAATTTGTAAGATTTCAGTAGTACGGTTTTTGCTTTCTTCTGATGTTCAGGAATAAGTGAAAAATGCATGTTTCAAACCAATAATGGTTGTCCGGTTGAATATATTCCCGGGAATAATTTAAATTTTACAATCGCTAATGACATCTTTGTTTCGGAACACGCAATAGGTTCGGTTTCGCCTCTTGGTAAACTTATCACTCGGCCCTAACATTGAGATACACGAATGTAGTTATAATGTAGATTCGTTGGTCAACTAAGTAATCCGTAAGCTTCAATAAAAGTTATGAAAAAACTGGACAATGAAATATTTTTAATTCTTCTTTTTCTTATTTGAGTCATTTTATAACATTCCTTTCTATTTTAATTTTTCTTCATTGCCCTAAAATTAAATCACTTTAATTATTCTTTCTTTTTATTTGTAGTTTATCCACATTTTAATGTTTTCCATCTGATCACTCTGTTCTAAATATTTTTTGCTCTGACGAAATGTTCAGTTTCTTTCTATAGTTTATTAATTACCTACGAACAGTAGGTACCTACCATTAATTTTTTCTTTTAATTTTTCTTTTATTTTTTGTTCTATAATTTGTGTTTTTCTCTCAGTTCTTTTTTTAATTTTCTGGTCTAAATCTAAACTACTACTTCAAACTATAATTTCTATTAAATATTAATAGTCCATCAAAACCATTTATGAAATTTATTTCATTGTTTTTAAATAAGATCAATAAAAAAAATAAAAATATAAAATCAAAAATAAAATTTTAATGCTACATCGGCTCCAATACCCAGTTTTCAATCTTTAGATATCTTTAAATAAATGAATATTTATGCAGTAATAATTAACTGTTGCAAAAATTGCATAAATCTTTGAATAACCGGAGATTGGAAGTGCTGGGCATCTAACTAACTTCCACGTTCTATTATATCGTTTAACTAAGTAAGTAAGGCCTGATTTTTTTCCTTAATTTTCACAAACGTAACGGAGTGTTTTTTCTTTATAAATCAGAGTTGATGTTAAATTCTATTAAGCATTTGAAATTCCATAATTATATTTTAAATGGCCGCTTTTGCTTTACTCTTTGAAACCTAATGAAATAATATATTATTTCAAAATTTATTCTTAATCACGAAGTAAATCTAATTTACCTTCTCACATTAAAAACCGCAAGATTATCTACAAAACTTTGCCGTATCAAACTAAACAACAAACTTTACATCTTCATCAAGCTGAAATAGATTTGATAACAAAAAACACAGCATTATATTGTTAATAGTTCCATATTATAGAGGTTGCAAAAATCACCAATCACCAAAATATTTTATACATAGTAAATATTTAACAAAAACCAATATTAAATTCTTCTAATAAATTTTCATAAAATATGGTCGTCGTATTTTTTGTCGTCATTACTTTATAGTGCAAGTTTTTTTTACATAAAATAAGTTAAATTAACATAGAAATTACTTATTAATTTAACTTGTTTATATTATTTTATAGTATCTCTTTTAAGTTAATAATAAATATTAAAGTAATCAATTTTATAAAGTGATGACTCTTATCCTACTGTATTGCTTTGAGAGTTGGTCAACAAGAATAATAAGAGATGTTAAAAACATTAAAACATCATAATTATAATATCTAAGAGCAAATAAAAGAAAGCAATAAAAGAAGACAGATTCAGAAATGAAAATATATGTGATGGGGTAGGCATAGAAAAAAACTCAAAATACACAGAAAAATAAAGAAAACTAAAAAAATACTGACAAAAATGAGAAGATACATTTTGAGGTGAAAATAGTAATTTTCTAAAATTGTCTATCCGTCTGAGATGAACTGTTGCCATAACAAAAATTTTTAAATTTTGGATCTTAAATTAAAAATAAAGTATATAACATTTATTAATGAAGATGTAATAGCAATAACAAAGAGATGTTTGACGAGACAGCCGCACGATGAAAAAGGAGGAAAAATATAAAACATTGAACTTAACTTTTTGGTATATTATGTCGAATTGGGTATTTTTATTAAAAGTAATTTATTTAAAAATTGCAAATAAAGCAATTTGAGAGTGATTGTTTTGTTTTGATTGAAAATAAACTGCGACAGTTATTATTACAAACCTAATAACTTTATATAAATTGTAGCTAAATGAAAACTCAATTTGCATCCCATATAAATTATGTACCGTTATTAATCAAAGCTATAGAAGGGAAAATACAATTGAGTGCAAATTTAGCAATACAATTTGTAAACCAAAAGTTTATTTACTGTACTATCGAGTAGCCATATGCAATTAATTGCATTATACTAACATTAGCTGCATATTGCAAAGTAAATACAGGTCCAATGTTGCAGTGTGTTTGTATGTGTGTGTGTCTGTACAAAATATAACGTGTTTTGGCCGAGTATTTGGGTAATATTGCCAACATTGTTAAAGTAGATTCCTCTCTAAAGGAAACCGCATAACCACACCGTCGACTATAAAGCGCGGTTTACCACAATAGCATCATTTTTCATATTTGTTCAAATATCAAGAACCAGCAGCGATTTGCTCCAATTGTGCACTTAGTTAATTCGAATTCAAATAGTTATTATTAACTTGAGGCGATTTATATAAAAGATAAACTTAATTAAATATAAATATCGTGTAGATCATTGTAAGATTAAACTAAATAACAAATACTACAGCTCAAGACGTTTTGTTTTTATTAGCCAATGGAATATTAAGTAAGAAATTCACACGCACACTGCAATCAAATGTAAAGAAGAAATGTGAGTGTCTGTGGTTGAAGAAATAATTATAGGCCGCTGTTTCACTTATTCTCAATCTGCTACTCAATGCTAAATGCTATGGTATTAGATAATGGAACTTCACTCGTTTGGGGTTGGAACAATTTCGATTTGCTTTATCATTGTACATCTTGAATCGTAAGAATTAAGCTCCGTTTGTTTAAATTTTTTACAACCAAAAATTACCTGGCCAAATAAAATTTCATCAAAATCTGATAAGCAAATTAAGGTTGCAAAGGAGTGTAGAAGCAAGGGAAATTGCTGCAGCCGTTAGTTTTGAATAACTTAACGAATATTAATGACATATATCGTTTGTTTAATTTGTGTTTTACTCAAATTGTGCAATTAAAACCAAAAAGGTCATTTAGATTGATATCACAACGAGCAGTAGTAATTTGAATTTAGCGTTGTCAGAATTTTACCCAAGAATGAAATAAATGGAACAAGGAGGTGGATTTCTAGCTTTATCATGTGCGTTCATATATGCAAAATATCAAAACGTTTCAGAGGGCACATTTACCCAATGTCAATCAAACCTGTGTTCAGAAAGCTTTGATATAGATCGCGTGTTAACTATTTAACCTTAGCTTGTAAACTTCATAAAGCTTAAAATCGCCTGAAACAAAATGCAACACGCGAACGCAATACACGCAACTTGCATAAGTTTACAAACCTACGAGTGCTTTTTCGCCACAACAAATAAGAATTCTTAATACTAGTAAGCACTTCAAATTGTCCGTTTTGATCATATTTTGCACTTTTTCAAATAGGAAAATCCTTCGCCCACTCAAATTTAGGTTAGGTAAAACGCAGTCATTACTCACTTTTGATTATGACGAATGGGTTTATCAAAATTAATTATTGGGGTTGTTTTAAAGTTGAATATTTATTTTCGAAATTTAAATACCTCGAAACTTTTTATTTTTAGATTTCATTCCGATTTAGATTAGCCGGAATTATTTGCATTGCACAACAAAAAATCAAAATTATTTCATTCTGTATTTTCTACAAAAGTTACAAAGTATTGCAAAATTTATTGAAAAAAATTAATTTTTAGTTTTAAATATTCCAAAATTTCAGTTCCGTTCCGTAAGTAACCTAATTAGCCGCATAGATTATTCGGTGAAGAGGAACGGCTTATTGAAAAGATACGATCCTAAACCGCATGCTTATGATTTTATGAATGAGTGCAATATTTTCGGTAATCATGCATATTTTTACAAATAAAACATTCTAAGTTAGTTTTTACTTATGTAGAAGATCGAGGCAGGCCATTAAAGTCAGTCACATGACTCAAAAGCTAGTAAATGATTTTTGTAGGCGATGAAATTTCCAAAAAAAGTTCAGGAATCGTTTGGGCATGGTAGAGGTTTAAAGCTATAAGTTTTTGAAAATGTATTTTACCGACTTTGCCTAATGGATTTTTTAGTTGTTAAATTAAATCACAAAAATTTTATTGCGGCGTCGCTTTTTCAAGTTTATATTTCTCTAGAAATAAAGAGCAAGCACAACTGTGGTTATTTGAAACAGTTTGGTTTTTGGTAGATTTGGGTGACAGGATCAGTTAATTTGAATACTAAAAAAAATCGTCTTAAAATATTGGAGGACCTAGGAATCGAACCAGAAATGTCTAAGCCAGGCAATTCCTTCTTTTTATATATGTATTCTCCAAATACTTAAAAGCTTTCCTACTTACTGATAAATTTTAAATTATCGATTGTATAACTTACTTTACAGATAAACTTTTGAAAATCTCTGCTAAGGAAAAACGTTGACTATTAATTGCAAAGTATCCGGTTTGAGTCCAGGCAAATTAAAAACTTTAGTATAACAGTTTCATTTATTTCATCGAAATAAACGGCTATGGAAATTTCTACGATTTAAAGCTGATATTAAATAGCTTAGATATAATATTAGACCAATATTTCAACCCAACCAAAAAAAAAGAATATTTTCCAAATACTTTCGGAACTTATTTTAAATAAATATTTTTTTTAAATTGATTCTTTTATGCTTCTAAAACTTTGTCGTCTTTTTAATTTCTTGATAATAATTTCATTATCTTTCAAATCAAAATATTCAAATTAACAAATATTTCCTCTAAAATACAACTTTTACATTTTTATCAGGCTAAGGAAGCCTCGACAAAAAAAATTAACAATATGCATTATCAAGAAAAATGTCGCCTTGTGAAAATCAATATTGCTAATAAATTATTAAACATAAATAATTATTCTAAAGAAAAACAGTTTCCACATTTGTACCTGTTTTTTATAGTCTTTGCTTATAATTTTAGCATTTTTAATAAAAAATAAAGAAAAAAATATTTAATGCCCGATGCGAAAAAATCTCTTTTTTAAATGCTTTTTTTATACTTATCCATTATAATAGAAAATAAGCATCTTAAAAATATTGATTTATCATGATATTCCTTTGTTCATATTTAATATTTAGCACTTGGTATGAAGAGTATTTTGTTATAAAATTCAGAAGTAAGTTATTGACTTTATACTGGTAGCAATAAAAAATATAGTCGAGGAATTAGATCTAAAATAATATATTATGCAAAAAGCTTCCACAGCATACACTCCAAAAGATCATCGAACGGCCAGGGCCGTATTTAAAACCATTTTATTAAACAATGATAACAACTTTTTATAAATAAATTCAAATAATAATGAAACAAAAATCTAACAAAAAAATATTAAATCAATAAATTTCTTTTCGAGTACATGATTTTTATGATCTCCCGTCGGAATAAAATATTTTTAAATTTTGTCTTAATATTATGAAGTTTTTATAGATACTAATTCAAATAAATCATTAAGAATAATAAATTAGTATTAGAGAAATTCCCTGTAGGGAAAATACAGGAAACGTCCAAAAGTTTAAAAGTTTTGTTGAAATATTTTAATTTAATTTAATTTATATTTTAAAAATATAATAGAACAGGGCCGGCTAGAAATATTTTAGTAAAATAAAAGGAAGTTATGAAATCGCAAAATTGTTTTAAAAGCAAAAAAATGTAATTAAATATACCAAATCGGTGATGATATTAAAAATATCAAATAAAAACTTTAACAAGTGGGTAAAATTCTTAAAATTTATTTTAGTGACCTTAGATGTATCTCACTTTAAACTATCGAAAGTGAATAAAATTATATTCTGCTAGTTTTTGTAAAAGTTTAATTGTCTGTTAATTCATTTATATACGAATTTTTTGTATTTCCAACGGTTTGCATTACACGAACTTTTGATAATACCTCTAGTTTTTTTTGTAAGCTTTTTCACATATTTTTATTTTTAGCTATTTCGACTTTTTTGTTCATATTTTTTAATTTAACAAATTTTCTGTAACAATTTATTAACCGTATTTTAATTTACTGAATTGTTTTCTAGCTCTTGAAAAAAAAGTTTATTTTTAATTTTTCATTATTGTTTCAAGAAAATATTTTTAGTTTGACACACTCTAGTTTTTCTCTAATATCTCGTAAACCGTGAGATATATGAAAATTTTCAATGTTGCCAAAAGTATTCAATATGGAAAAGCGAACATTTTGTGAAATAAACAGTGTTGATAACTTTCACCATTATCGAATTACTAGAGAAAAAGAGGGTTGCGTCATAGTCGAGTTCAATTTTCACGTTTTTCAAATAAAATTTCTAATTTATTATTTCATTTCAAATGGTTTAGAAAGTCGAATGTGAGTCTCCAAATGAAGTTTTTGAAAACGTTTAATTTAATAAAAAATGTTGCGGTCATTTTAATAATAGATTACGATAGTATCCTTAATAAAATTCGAAAAATGTTAGTTCTTTAACAAAAAGTACCCAAAATTTATGTGCATGTTTAATACAACTGTCGTATTAGAAATTTTTTAGGTTTTATAACATAAGTCTTTGGCAAACCCTCAATTTTTGACTAAAGTGTGTAATTTTAATCCCCTATCTTCTATTTTATTGAAAAAGCTCCATTGTGTCCGAAACAGACCTCACTTAACCGCAAATATATTTGAAATAAATCATTCAAGTTTGAATACGTAAAAATTATTTTCCGAGTGCCCCCGTTTGTGGTTGCGGTTTTAAGGTAACAAAAGAACATTAGAATGCGTCGTTTCTTAGACTTATTTTTATTAATCACGCGATATTAAATTAAGTTTATTTCGAATTGAAGTAAAACGAGCCAATTGATATAATTGGACATTTTACACGAACAAATTCCCACCCGTTTTAAATGATTTTCTAAAAAATACAGCTTACTCAAAGTTCGCACACGACCTAAACTATAATTACAAATGCAAAACTGGGGTAAAATGTGCCAGTCACACTCGTAATGTATCATTTTAGTTTTCTAAAGCCAGCTGTTTTAAGCACAAGCGAACCTAAGCTTTATTTTGTGTGTTAAAAAAGTGGCCGTTTTTTAAAGATAATTTTAGGGTAGCATCCCCGAAAATGGACCAAAAAGAATGCCACTCGAAACCAGTCATTATAACGTGAGTTGCCAAAAAATTTCACTTGACGGTTATTAAAAAAGCAATATCAAATAAATGTTAATTATTAAATATTATTAAAGGTACGATCATAACTGGATATCACTTCTCCTCATAATCTCGAAAAGCATTAATAATGCAAAACGCAAGAAATCTTCCATTTTCACAGAGGCGAATTAGTCGAGTAAAACCACCACGCGTATCTAATGATCTTTAATAGTTAATTATTTTCAGCAAGGATATTTTACTAAAACTTTGAAGAAATTTAATGGAATTAATTCACTCTTATTATGAATTTTCCATTAAAATAAAATTTTTGTATTAATTGAAAAATTTGATATATTTAACTTAACCCAACTTATTATAAAAGTAAACTTGACAAATAATCCGCTTCCCTTAAATTACTGGCATTTCTTATTGTATAATCTTGCTTCTCGAAAATGGTTGCAAACACTGTTTCATTTTTAATTAATTAACTTCGTAAAAACAAATTAGTTTTAAGATTTTGCCTTGTAATTCTTATCCTGCATGTATTTCATAATTAATAACATTTCTCGCTGTAAGGGTTGTTGCGGATGTCCACCCCTTGTTCTTCTCTCTTATTTTTAATGCACAATCCTTTTTGTAGTCGTCCAAACAATATTTCCATGTTAATCCTCCTTGTGCGAGTCGGAAAAAATCACACAACCGATTTAAAACCCTACACACTTTCTCATTAATAATCCTGCAGTGGATTTGTTTTGTTTCGATGCAATTAAAACATTTTTATCTTTGAAACCCACGATTCGTCTTATTTATCACTGGCGGTTAATAACAAAATGTTAATATTAACTTTTTGATTTAATTTTTCTTCATAAAAAACAAACAAATCGTAATATAGAAAGCTTAAATTATTGCTGCTAGTGCGCACACATTAATCCTTGAAGCGAAAGATTCACCGTATTAAAAGAGGGACTTTAGTGGGATTTGCTTTGACAGTCGCTTTGAAGTGCACCCAATGAATCTTTGTCACAATTGATGATTTAACTGGAAAATTTTATATGAGCTCACAATACCAAATAATCTAAACACCTAATATGAAAGTAATAAAGCGACCCGCATTAATTCATCGCGCGACCAAAATTTGGAAGTGGTCGACGAATCGCGAATAAGAGAAAAATTAGGTCCTCTAAAAATAACACACGCCGATTAAGTTTCACGCAAAAATCGGTCGACTTTTCGTTCTAAAAATAAAAAACAAAACAAAATTGATTGGGGCGAAAGGTTTATTTGGGTAGGCAAATTTGAAGCCGTGTTCAAAGAGGTAGAAAGAATGGCGTAATGTCACAAGTTGGTTGGTAATGAACCGTTGTTGGATAATGCGACAGAGCAGACAACATGTCCCAACAAACCGTGGACGCTGCGAACGTGCTTCAATGGTTTACCGAGTGTACAAATATATGGAGCCCATAGTTCTGGCGCACACATGCATGTAAACATCGCATAATCATATCGCTAAATGTGTTTCACTTTTCTCTCGCACTTACTACTGGAATATCTGTAATCCTTTTGCATTAATGAACCGCGACACTATTTTTCGTGCACGCCAAAAAGTTTTTGATCGCTCTGACCAAATGAACGTTTAGTTATCGTCGAAGCGAGAAGATTGGATCTTTCGATAAAGCGTGTAAGAGTTTTGGATGAATGGAAGGAATTTAGTTTTTGAGTGAGAACTTTTCTAATGCAATCCCGAAATGCTCAATCACAATGTTAAACATTACATGAAAGTTATCTGAATGACGATCGAAAGAGGATGATGACAGTACTCAAAAGGTGTAACTAACAACACCTTTGCGCGGTTGATCACAGAAGTATCCCTTACAGTCCCAGGTCTAATCCCGTATGAAAGAGCATCACTTGGCTGAGTAATGGGTCCTAATGTCGACACGAGAGGTGCCCAATGTGACGCTGATTACACGCCGGACTTATTCACCCCCCGTTGGGGCTACCGGTCTGTTTGTATCACTGTTTGGCATGAATACGATTCTTGTTTACCCTCCGTTTCAATTGTTGACGATTATTTTGGTATCACCAATTTCAAATAGCTTTTGTAATTCCTCTTCGTAGTCATTTAGGGCAGGTATTATGGGTTGGAAAAATTTCGAGAATTAAATAAGCATCTTCTTATGAAAATAATGCATCCCTCATCGGCTAACTTCAATGCAACGTATTTTTTACATTTATTAATCAAACAGAAAAGAATCTTAAAAATTCATTGGAAAAATTTAATTTATTTTAAAACTCTCAAATCGCCAACCCCAGTGACGAATTAATTAAGTCTCCGAGCATAAAACTGCGAACTCTCTGAAAAATGAAGTCATGAACTCGACGTTCCCCTTTTTCTTTTTTAAATTAGCACAAAACGAAACATTTCTTTCTTCATTAACTCTCCCTGGGCTAATTTGGAAAGAATTTGAACCCCAAAGAACATTCCGATCTCGTATTAAACCGTTATGAAAAAATCAGATTCTTATTTGCTATAAAATTTGGTGATACCCTAGAATTATAAGCGGATGGAAACTTTTTCGTGCCGAAGTATTGATTATGAGGAAATTTTAATGAATTCTTTTATGAGTGCAAATGCCATTCGGTGATTATTTTGTTTTGAGCCGTAACGTGATACAAAATTTGAATCTTTGTAATGAATAGAGCGAAACCGCACTATAGTAGAATAGTTGCTAATGGTAATGTTAGTGTTTAAGTTCCAGCCCTTCCGTCGGGGTGTGTTACTTTACCAATTAAACTTACTGTGCTAATTATCTTTGATGATATATAAGATGGTATGAATATATTTTGTTCGCCGGCATATCGTAATGGGAAAACTTGTGTTTTGCCAAATTGAACCGTTTGTATGGAGACAATTGGAGAAGTAAAAATAGAGAGCCCTATTTTTGCATTTCCTGGTCATTCATCATATGAAAAGTTATTTTACTATTCAGCTGATATAAACTCGGACAAATGAAATGCAAACAGAACGAATGGAGTTGCATTATTTTTCAATTCATCTAGAAATGTAAGGTTTGCTGTTTCAAGTGCTCTCGAGGTGTAGATTTACTACTTTTATATTGTTTAAGTAATATGTAGAGATTTTATCTGCGATTTGACTGCGATAGGGTGGAACGCATATACATTTCGCTTAAATATTCAAACTTCATTTGTGTCACAATGGCAGCTTACTGGCTATTTCCGTCACGCCTTGATGTGTCGAAATCCTTTGATCTTTAGTGGTCATTTTCAAGCAAAACGGTGACAATTACACACCCTTTTAACAAGAATTGCAAATGCTTAATTTGTATAAAACTAAAAACTCCGACTCCAAATTCATCCAACCTCCAAAACGATTAATAAACCATCGGGTTATAAATAGAATGCGGTCGTTTAAAAAGATATATCACTGCAGCAGGTCAGAGTTGTTTGGGCGCCACCACACCGAATGGAATCCAAACCAACTGCTAGCTAGCTAACTTATTAACTCGGAAAGGTATAATTGCCGCAAAAAAAAGAAGAAATAACTCAAAACGAGAAACAACAGAAACAATATTTCACAAGAAATATTTTTTACCGCGTATAATTTTTCATTTTTCGGAGTTCTCTCTCTTCGTAATTTACACTTTTTAATTGTTTCTCTTTGTTTTCTGAAGGTTCATTTGTTTTCGACCAAAGACAGCTCAGGTATATTTCGTTGATTGGCATTTTAATAACTCCCAAGCATCTTTCTATTATTGTTATTTATTAATTAACCTTAAAATTTTCGACAAGTTTTTTTTGTTAGGAAAATTACGTCATCCTTAAAAGTTAATATTCTAGCGGAATCAATTTGCCGCATTTTATTGTCTTCGAATAGCTTTTTATTAAATTATTTTTGAATTCCCATTTCCATTTATAAATGAAGAAACGCAAACGTAGCAGACAAAAGGCACTCGTTCATATGTAATACAAAATTAGATCGAGAAGTCTATTCAGAAGCCAATTCTTGGTTAAATTGGCCCAGGCGCTTTTCCCAAGAGGCCTGTGCGTTTTCCCCTCGTGTAACTATACGCTTTTCTTTATGTAACTTGTATTTTGAATAGTTATTGCCATTTATGTAAACTTTTAATATTTATCGAGCCGACTTACAGGTGGATGGATAAGAGGCGTGCAAATTAATATTTTTATCTTTAATTTTAGCCATGTACTAGGTACGTAGGTACATCCTGTATAAACAAACATACAACTGTGTTTAATTCGAAAAAATAAATTCTAGTGCTGTCAAGTGCGCTATTTGTTCAGCTACTGTCCATAATAGAAAAAATGTAATTTTGTTTAACAGGAATACACAGGAGTCGGTATTTATTTTCACTTATGACACTGCTGTACTAGGAATATTAAACAACAATTATCTTGTACAAGTATTAATATTATATATTTAAAATATGAGCGGATGATATACAGTAGAGCAGTTTGTTATTTACGTATTTAGCTCTTTATTATTATCGAAGATATGAGCGTTTCGTTGTGCAGGTGCTGTTTCTCACGGTTCAAGTGAATCTACCCTATCTCCTAGAGAACAGATTATGAAAGAGTATACCTACGTAATTTCGAATTTAATATTATTTGGCGATAAAATTGTCTCCTTTAATCCTCTCGACGCAAAACAATAAAATAAATCAAAAGTCATTCGCCACTTAAAAAATTCTAATATCCCTAAAGCAATTTGCCTCGCAGAAGAGTTTAACAATTGACAGTAAAATTTTATTAGTATTTTCAAAGTTTTAAATTTAATTTCGGGTTAGGGAAAAGAAAGCAAGGCGCGAAAAAGTAGAGACGAGTAAATACATTTTTAACAACCAACCCTTTCGTGGTTGATGAATATGTAATGGCATTAATTAAAGATACGAAACGCCACCTGCGGTCGCTACAGGTATTACCGGGAGAGGTAATTACACAAATTTTATAATTTCTTCCGAGGGAAACAAAATCCATTTGGACGAGTTGGAAATGCACTCGGTAACCCTTTTAGTTGCGTTTCTGTTTGCTCCAATTGTTTTATTAAAAATTCACTTATTACTTTGTCTTTTCATGTTTTGCTAATTCGGGGACTTATTGCTTTTACAATTTTACATTTGTCCGTTTTAAGTTGGCACAGAGGGTGCATGGTACGAGAGCGGCCAAAGTTAAGGAAAACCGCAAGGTTAACTTAAAAAAGAATACATAAATAAATGCTGTTTCGCCACTGCCCTGTCATCATGCTTGCTGTTAATTTGACATCCACCACTTTTTATAAGTTATAATGCAACTCTGATTGGTTGACTTCAATACACTAACCAATGAAAGGTCCGCTATAGTGTATACTATAATAAGAAGATGAAAGCCTTGTGATGTTTTCAGTCAGGCATTTTTGGCTCTTTCATAAGTTTACATGGCCAAAGGAAATATATGTACAGCAGAATATTTACTTACTTTATATTTTAATGAAAAACTACTATATCTTTCTTCGAATAATTATTTTCTAAAAATTAACTTCTATTCCGAGGCAAACGTATTAATTTTTCTTCAAACTTTAAAAAGAATTATCATTTATCATAGTAAATTAAAATCACTTTTACTGCCAGAATCAAGCGGAACTGAAAGTTAAATAAAAAGATTGCGGTCAGCATTAAAGTACTTTAGTGTCGTTCGTTCCAGCGCCCGACCCTTAGAAGAAAACTTTTTCTGAATTACGCGGTTGTCTCCCAAATTTATCCAAAAACTAACGTTTTTCGTCTTCGTATGGTATTATATAATTTTAATAGCTCAAGTTTAATAAATTTAATATTATCGAAATTTACTTTATATTTATTATAAAATCCTTATTTTGCCTGTGTGTACCGGCACAAGGTTACAAAAAAATATACTGAATTCCGGACGTATTTTAGGTATTTCAAAATGTTTAGTTACTTCAAGAGAAGGAATCTCACCGGTTCCGGTCGCGAATGGATTAACGAAACTCCGATTAATGTTGATTGAATTAATATACACATACTAAATTTTTAATTGGAAAGCATACGAAGAACGGGTTTAAGTTTAATTTAATCATAAAATTAAGTTTTATACTGATCCATTGTTCGATAAAAAATGTTTCTACGTTTACGTAGTAAGTACTTTCAACAAAGTATTTACCGTATAGGGCTGCATTTAGAATCATCGGTTAATAAAAAACTACTAACAAAAGATTATAAATTCCAAAAAAATTGATTGAGACGAATTCGATCTCGTGTACAATTTTGCACACATGACTTTAATCTGCTTTTTGTATTCTTCTCTACGTGAAAAATCCGCTAAAGCTCCTTTTAATTTATAGTTTTGTTTTCATTTAATAATGTTCATTTATAAATGTCGGGATGCACTTTAAATGTTTTTGAAATGCTTAGAAGCAATATTTTGAAATTGTACTCGAATGTATCTTATTGCAATAATTTTTGTTGTTCTGCCTGGAGTTCCATGTTTTGACACCCACTTTGTCTCTGTGGAAAACCCTTACTGCCCTATATCTGTATCATCTTGCAATGTTACTTGATTGCCTTCCTTAGATTTTCCTGTCTATATTGTGCTTTCCGTCTAGTTTGCACCTGCAGCTATTCTATTCTCTAACATATGCAAATTGATATAAACTAATCCACGATACGACATGTGAATAAACACACAATTTCCAGGCCCAACTGCAAATTCAGAACAAACATTATTACAATTTGATCTTAATATGTTGCATCAAAAACACTAAAAACAGAGTATCTGCTTTTATTGGTCTACCCAAAATATAACTCTCATTCATCCAATCCAGTAGTAACTCTTTAGCGTTTATCCAAAATCTTCCAATATTATACTACCAAACTTTACTTCACTTTCTTGGTATTTTCAGTATTTCAAACACGGGGCAACCTATCAGATCGATCAACAATAACAACCTTGATCTGCCTTTATTAATTTAATTTATACCGGTTGCGGTTCTTTAAATATGTTTCCATAACTCCTCATATTCCAAGTATGCCTGAAGTATAAACTGCCATCTATTAAAATTTTCTTAGCTTGGGTTATGTGTAATATAATCGAAGGAAAAAAATTAGTTATCGTAAATAATTGTTAACCTGGGCTCATAACCGTTTAAAATTAACCAATTCGTATTGACAATAAAAATTGTATTTAATAATTTCCTAAATTGTACACAAACATTATTATCTTAAGATTAGTTTACGCGTAGATGGCGCTACCTGCTAAAAATAGATTGTAGCTATTCGTTTAAAAGTTCTTTCTTAAATCAACAATAGATTATTAATTTATAGACATATTCCTGTATAACTTTATTATTGTATTATATAGGGGGGGGTTAGCCTAACTGCTTAGTACGCTGGCGGTTAAATATCCAGAAGCTAAAGCCGTGGTTTGCACTCCACGTTATAAACGTATTACTACCGACTTGAAATTATGCCAGGTGGGTGAGTGTATCGCAAATGTAAAAATGGTTATCTATCCGTGAATAATATGTCAAAACAAAAGTGTTGGATGGGAAGTGATCTTATTATCATTTCCGCCTAGTAAGCATTTCTAAAACAAAATAGTCCCCTATCGAGGGATCAGATTTCAATCATCCTAAAGATTTTTATCACAAAAGATTTGCTAGATTTCAAATGCAAGAAGAACATGTTAAAACAATGGCGAACGCTGTAGATCACTTCAATGTAGAGCTGGCGTCCTTCATACGTTGGCACCCCTATCGCCGTCTCGATGACACCGTGTTCGATTCTGTAATTTAAACCAAATATAATAAGGGTTGATAAAAATTAAATCAAATATTAACATTAGAGAATATTATCGATTCGTCCCGAAAAAGTTTATGTTGCACGTCGATTTGTTGATTTTTTGATTTTCTAGGCAAATAATTGATTATTGGCAGATGTGTAGGATTAGGTAACTAAATTGGATACACATTACGATACATCCATTCGCTTTTATGATGTATAAAGGGTGTTATTTAAAAATGACACGCATGTATGGTTCTCATGCAACCCTGCTTTTTCTTTTCACCTTTTTTGCTATTATTAAAATCGAATTTGGACCTGGTTCTCTTTTTTGTCTAAATATCTTAATTCGAAACAGGAAAATAATTTATAACTTTATTACCTTCAACTAATGTCTCTTTCATCATCTATGTTTGTGGAAAGCTCAATCAGAAGTCATAATTAATTTACGTCAACTAATGAAGTCTCACTAGATTATACGAAACGAATGGGTCTCTCTGTGTAATGGAACACAAATTTTATTGTAGAACCCTCAATTCACTTTCCTTTGTCACGATTAGTATCGTGGTTAGCTTTTGGGCATTACTTTTGCACTTCGCTATGCAAGCAAACATTTTTGAGAATAGCGGAAGTGAATTTTGATGATGAGCTAAATTGGGACAGGAAAATGCGCAGAATGTGAAGTATATAATTTAGAGTGCGAGGTGGAAGAATAATTTGGCTTAATGAAATTAATAAAGACATTAAAATGATTTTTGTAAGGAAGTTAACCCCAGTACGGGGGTAACAAATAACATTCCCTCGACATATTTCGCACCTCAGTTCATAATGAAATAGCTACAAAAACCGAGAAACCAGTGTAATCCTTGTTCTGGCATGTTCAGCAGACACACTGGCGCAATAAATACAGAAATAAGAAAATTTCATTAACGTCATCTTAAGGTGAATTTATACTTAGCAATTTCCGAGTACCCGGCTTACCAAGCGACACTGCTATGTTTTAATAAGCGAAACTTTGTACCGCTTGGGTAGATTATATTATTTAAATGAATTTTAATTCGACGTGCAACGCGCCAACAAAAGGCCAATTATTGCTGGGAGATTTTGTTGGGATTATTGGCAATGATATTATTTGAATGCTCAACCGGTTATGAGTACGCATAAAATAAACTGATTCGTCATTATTACCCTTTATCATTATCATTGCACTTCACCGACACGGCTACAAAACGTATTTTTATTACACAAATTACTTATTGATTTTGTGCCGTATTTAAATTGTTTTGCCTGAATAAATTCATTATATGTGTTGAGATAACTCATAACAAACAGATAAACCTTATAATAAATGTATGTCCCGTATTGTGCAAATATAATTATATCTACAGCATTTACTTAGGTACCTCTAACTATAATTCGTGTACAACTTGTATAATTTTCGAATATCATTTTTAATTACAATCGCAAGACACATTAAATTTATACTTCACGTCACCACCCTTATACTCTACTTGGGGTTTAAATAAACTACTTTTCAGCACATAAACTTGGTTAAGTAAGATTTACAATTCGCACCCTGTTAACGCGAAAATTTTCAACTCGGCTCATTTAAACAGGCTATTCTACAATTAACTCATAGCTTCACTCTTATTCTTCTTCCATACTCAGTTTCTTTTATCATTCGTTAAAATTACTCGGACCGTGGTTTAGATTTCACGTTTAACTGTAGGCTCTATTATTTACGAGCATAATAAATTGGTTTATTTAATAAAAGTGACTATAATGTAAATTTTAATTAATTAACTATTATGATAATGATTAAAAATATTTTCTAAATATAAAGAGAAACATTCCCTAGATTCGTATAAATATTCCTTCACATAAATTTTCATTCGTATAAAAATTTTCGTATAACTTTCCTTCGTACAAATGTTCTTACGTATAAACCGTATTAAATATAATATATATTATGTACCATTTAAATGAGCGTTATTTTAATTATTTACGAATGTGCCTGACTTAAAACTAAAACAAAAGTATTCTATGTTTAAGTTCCTGATGTAGCAGGAGCAGCATTGTTAAATTAAAATTTTCTATATTATCAGACTGCTCCTGGTCGCATCTAAAAACTAACTAAATCGGAAATTTTTTTTTCTTTCACAAATTTTAGCTTGCTTTTAATTTTTTCTCTTAATTTTTTGTGTTTTTTTAATTGTAATTAGGTGATAATAATCATAATGTTGAGACCAGGAGATTTGAAGGGTAATATAATAATAATCATATAGAATACAGATTCCATACCCCCCAGACTCCCCGGATTTACAAATGATTAGTCAATAGAAGCTTGTGCTAAATTTCTATAGTCAATTATGGAAGTTTTATTTGTTCGTTGTTAAAATTTTTAATATTTCTTAAACACAACTTTTCAATTTGGCAATAAAGAATTTTTATAATAAAAACCTTCGTACTATATTATTTATATTATTCTATTATAATAATATTATTATTATTATAGGTATTACATTTTATATTATTTATATTTCGTAATAATATTTAAATTTTTAAAAGTTTTAAATTGTAAAATTGATTTTAATTCTTAATTCACCAAATAAACACCAATATGACTGTCCCTGATTTAAGGGCTTGATTTAAAAAATTTTGCTTGAGGAAAGAAGAGGCTCAGAAAATCCACGAATAAATTATTATTTACAATTGTGCGGAGACAATATGGAAATGACGTAGAATTTCTTGTAGAATACTGAAAATTAAATAAACTCCAATAAACAATGGAACTTGTGGGTGGTCTTGCTTGTCGGGAACTGAGAAGAATCAGAGTATGTGTTTTTTAACCGCCCATTGGGCGGCCCAATCTTAAGCCAGAAAGGCGATCCATGTTGGGGACTTCTGGCTTACAACGGCCAGTATCAGTGACATACTGCCCTTTGTAATCCTTGAAAATGATGTTCTTTTGAAATAGCTGGAGGGCTAGAACGGACGCTGCTGCTAAAATGGACTGTTACTAAAGCTGGATGTAGTATAGATAACACGATTTTGTGTAAAGTTTTGCCTCCACATTCAACATTGTAAATAAATCCTATCTTGGCCAAATTAAATTTAATATTAATTAATTTAATTTAAATTTTTTACAATATTTACACTTCAGGTTTGTTTGATCTGACAATGCCGAATCGACGAAGCCGGTAATTCAAAATAACGTTTTTCTATATTATTGATTTTAAATTGCAAAAATATACAAATAGGGAAATACTACAATAATAGTACTTCATTTTTAACGCTCGATATTAATATTATTGCATATAATTGCATACGTTATGCGGCCTAATGCTCGCACTGGGCTCCTATAACCTCATGAAGGCAAATATATATCAATGAAAGCTTAAATACAATTTTAAGTACTAAGTGAAGCTGAAAATGAAAAATAATTAATTAATTTATTAAAATAAATAAAGACGAAATTAGAGTTAGAAAGAATTCAGAATAGATAAGAATAATGGAAAATGAGCACATAGAAAAGTGATTAAGGCACAGAGAATTAAGATAAATGAGAATAAATAAAGACGAGATGATGATTACGAGATTACGAGAGGTAAAAAAAATGCTTAACGTAAATTGTGTTTCAACATATTTTAAATAAAATTTGTTTGGGAGCGAATAAAGCACCCCGCCCTCTGTCGTTTAAAGGTCCGGGAAGAGTTTTCTATATTATGTCTTCATAAAATTATTAAAAAAAAATTTAAAAATCTATATGAAAATAAAATGTAATAAAATTGTATATTGACAGAAGACATTCGTCGAAATAAGTTATAATTATGAATTTCGATTATTGGCTATTATTGCCGTTTCATAAGAACGTGATTCTAACTTTAAAATTTATTTAAAAAAAATTTTTAGTTAGTTTTTAAGGAGTGGTTGGATCGATGATTTATTTCGACTTTAATTTAAAATATTGGCAATAGAGTTGAAAAATGTAAACAAAACTTTTACTTTAAATGCCATTGGGAAGTAAATTTCGAAATGAAATTAGCAAATAATATATCTGTAATTGCAAGAACGGTTTTTTAACATATCCGATTTAATTTGAAATAGTAATTTTGAAAATAATTTGCACTTAACTAAAAAGCGGAAATACATTACGATAATAAGTTGCTCGTACCTATTAAGATGAGGAAATATAATAAGAAGCATTAAAAATCAAATTAAAAATTCACTGTGAATTAATTTGTATCATTTCTTGTTGTTATTGTTTCGTGTGTGAACACAATTATAGCATAACTATACATTTTAAGTAACTTATTATAGCCTTATTTAAGTTTGTTAACAATTAGTTAAATTTACATTTCTACAATTCTCTAAGTTATAATTAAGTTCGTACATATTCTTTTAATGATATGCAAATATAATTAAAATGTTCGCATTGTTAAGTTGTGTAACAACGCTTCGTTATTTTTAATAAACCCGTACAAACGTGAAGTGTTAACAGTTTTTTTTAAATATATTTATGAATAATTTCTTCTAATACGAGACGTTCCGAAAATGTTAATTAGAGTAAATAAGAGGTCGAGGAAGTTTTTGTGCACCGAGCCTAAATTAGAGCAAAAAATAACGAAGCTCATAAAATTGCCCTCTTTGCATTTAGTAATATTTGACTAACTCGGAAGATGCTTAAAGTAACTCTATTTTCTTAATTGAAACAAATTAGCTCAACTCTCTTATTTTGCTTTGAAGTTCTCTGTTGCTGGGCGTCGTGTTTTGCTATGCAATTCCAACCTATTATTCGTGTTCCGCTCCGAAATAGCTTCTTAATTTTCGAAAAACTTGTTAACCGCAATTTAAATTTGTAAACTTTATTTGTTTTCCCTTCGCGAAACTTAATGGATGCTCTAAAAGACTTGCTCTTAATTTTTCCATTCGATTGATCTTGTTTTTACAAATTTGTTATTCGTACAAAACTGTTAATCATTTTCAAAGTTCGGAATTTCAATTACATCGAGCTCACTCACAGCTAATTACATATCAAAGTGGAATCGCATTCTTTGTGTTAATTACAATATTTGTTTTCAAAGATTTCGACTAAACTGAAGTTTACTTTACCGATTGCTTTGTTAAAAGGGGAAAAGTTGGCTAACTGTCGGGACCTCTTGTGTAGTGCAAGAAAGCTAAACGAATATATTGAAAACGGAGAAAATTTAAATTCCAAAAGCTTCGCCAATAATATGCCTCATTTCTTTAATTTCCTTGTGCTTCGGATGCAACGAATCGTTTCGGTTCAAATTATTCAATTCTCTTCACGCTTCGATTGGTCATTTGCAGGGTGCAACGAAATTAGTTTGTTTACTCGATGCCACCGAATTATTCGGGACGATTTTAGACACCAGCAATAAGTAAAAGACAGACTCCGTTTTAATTATATCCCCGATTTGCACAAAGAGATGCTAAAACCATTCGTTTGAGTTAATCGGGTGAACTTTGTCGGAAATAAATAATTGTTTAGATTTATTACGCTCCGAACGCTTCCTAAGAACGTTTCATTTTGATTTTCTTTGCCCCTTAATCTTAAACAAACTTGGATTAATAAGGGTTTTCACTAGTTTTCCACATGATCAATTATTCAAACTGTACTAATTGTTTTATACATCCACGCTTCGTGGCTTTCAACTTGGAATTAATATTTTTTTACAGTGTACAAATTTTCAAGTACGAATTTTATTTATATGCCCAGTACATTTCCCTGTATTAATAAGCGTAATATGTTTAAAGTCAGTCAACACTAAATTTAATATCAGAAGAAATAAGCAAATTAGAAAGAAATGTATATTTTGATGTCATATGGTTAGTAGTGTTTATTTTAAATTAATATTTTTATTAACTAACAATGTTTAAGTCTTGAGGAGTCTGTTTTAAAATTATTTTGATAGATGAAAATAACGTTTGTAAACATTTAAATAGCAATATTTAAAAAATATATAAACCGTCTGTTTATTGTATTCGTCATATGGCACCCTCGTAATGATAAGGCCACTATCACACTTGAAATGGTTAAAATGCATTTCGAAAAAACACGTGTGTGTCTGGAGATATTATATCGAGTCCTTTCGACTACCGATTTATTGGATTTTTTTTTATTTTTAGACAAATTAAGGGCGCCACTCGCACCCTTATTGCATTAAGCACTTATCAACTATAAAATATTACGCGCTGTATATTTACACAGTACAAGTCTGCTTTTCGAAATGAAATCTATAAATATGAGAAAAAAGCATTAAAAGTTAATATTATGGTATCTGTATATAACACGTTATTTCTTATGTAAATAAAATCAACATTGAAAATTTGGTTTACATAATTCTGTCTATATTAACTGTTATACTTATTATTTCCAGAACTTTGGTGGGAAGTACTTTGTACGTTTTTTAATGTCAGAAATATAACATTTGTGACATTATATTTACATTACTGATCTAAAACATATTTATAATTAATGTTACTCCACCCTGTAACACGCAAATTCCACAAGAATGCCAAATTACCGTACAATTTATATTTTTTTTTCTGAAAAATCAATGAAAAACAAAACACTCGTAAAACATTTTCATTATCTAGGGGTGTAAGGGTCACAAAACATTTCTATTCGAATAAAAAGATCAGAAAAGCACTTCCACTCTGTCACTCTTAATTTACTCTAAAGCCGAAGCATTCGGGCCCAGGCGCCACATTTTCAATTTTTAAACATAAAAAAAGTAGCAGTAATTATTCTCTTTTAAAATAAGCAGATTCTTTTCCTGTTATTATTATATTGTGTTTATAAATTATTACAGGAGGAAGTAGATAGATGTTGGAATGTTTGAAGAGGTGGTGTTTTATTTTCATATTTACTTTAAAAATTTAATTTATTTGTTATTAAATCTACTGCAGTACCTACCAAATTTTTTAGATAAATTGAAAATAATTATAATATAATTATTGAACCCTAAATAAAAACCATATAATGTAGTTATGATGCTCTCTCGATCATATACAGGATAGGAAGTTTAATTACAGAGTTACAAATTAACAAATAAAAATTCTACTGATTTTTATCAAAAAATTGATAAGAAAATAAACTCGTAATTAAAAAGAATAAAGCAATTTTCGATTGAAAGCACATTTTCTGTTCTTTTATTTATTTAAATATTATAAGAAGCACTCTGTTTTAAATGAAGAATTCAGCTACTTTATTACAAGAGATTATAGATTCTATTAACTGGAACTAATTATTTGCAATAATTAAATTAAATAAAAGAGTTCGGTTTGGTTCAGAAACTATACGCAAAAAGAATTAATGTAATTTATTTTATAGTAATATTATACTTTATAATAGTAACAGTAGCAGCTCTAGATTATGTAAATTTAAAAATTAACAAGCAAAAATAATCACAATTTAAAATTTTTTCGTATATTCTTTATATTTACATACATAATCAGATTTATCATATGGTCAAAGTGTTTCAATCCTTTGAATTTCTAAATCTTCTTCTAAAATATTTGATATTTGTGTATTTTAATTGTGAGAAATTTAATTTTTGTTACCATTTTTCATAATTATTATCACTAATTTTGATTTTATGAATTATTCTTTAGTTTTCAATAATATTCTTCTATTTATTTTTTCTTGCGACTAGGAAGTTCTTGTTTATTTTGATTCGTTACTTTACAGATAATGAAAATCAATTTATGTTGACCTCTTGGGTGTCCATCCTGGGAGTCTTTTCCCTTTCGATCGTCTATTTCATCAAGCTCATCGAATAATACATATTTAAATTGAATACAGAAGAAGGAAAAACATTAATCAATTAGATTTTTATGAGATTTTTGTTTTTTTCTTTGTTGAAGATAAAAAATAAACTGATGATTTTTCTAAAATATTAGAACATCAAATAAAATTCTGTTCTGTAGTGATCTATTGTACACTTAAATCTTTCTAGCAAACTTTTTGATAGCCGGCGTCTTAAACTGGATACTCCACATTAGGAATTTCAGTTTCCTGTTAAAAAGCACTGTTTAAAAAAAACTTAATAATAATTTTTTCGAGTTATACTTTTCTCAGCAAATTTTGTAGCTAACATTTTTGGAATAACTGGGATTAACTTAACTTCTGGGGTAACTCTCTTAAAGGCACTTTGTTTCAATGGTTATAGCTTAGAAATTATTGCTATTTTAGTGTAAATGTCAAAGTGTTTTTTTTAAGCATGAAATTATCTATAATTCAGCTTCTAATTTTTAATTGTTAAAAATTAACAACTATAAAGTTATAGATCAAATTAAATAAGAAAATGTAGAAAAATTAGAAAACGTTTTCTTATTATTCTTTCGTTTAATGACTGTTATAGAAAAACCGAAGAAGTCGATAGAACAAATTAAATAATCTCATAAAATCACAATACGGCTAAAATTGAAATCTATTTAAACATTTTTTTGTAAATTTATAAACTTCTAAAAATAAATTCAAAATTTACCTAATTTAATTGTAATCAAGTTTTTAGATCATTCCACACTATTTGAAATAGCACTTAGCTATTTATATAAAAAATCAATTAAAGGCTTGAATTAAATCATTCATAAAAATTATAGAACAAAAAGATTTTTTAGGAAACATTTTATTACCATTTAAGGTGTTATCGGTCGTGGGGACACCCTATATATAATGACACATTTAATTTTCTGTAATAAAAAATAAGCAAATTTTAATTGAAGAAATTTTAAATCTGTTGATTGTTTAAGGGGTGGGCGAGTAGAATATAAAGAGCAGGGTAAATAATTTTAATTTTATATTCCATTAAGTTTGTGTATTTTTTGGTATGTGGAGGCGACGCGTCGATATTCGTAACGTGAAAAAAGGAAGGCGTCCGCGTGCGTTATCTAAGCATTAGCACGTGAAAAAAGAAAAATATTGCTACAAAAAATATTAGTTTTTCATTTAATATGAAATATATTTTGTATAAAATAACAAAGAACTGTACGTATACGTAAATATCTTTTTTGTTATCTAATGTTTGGTTTGTATTTTTATGTATCAATTTTTATTATGCCTCGATTCTTCAATAATATATAAGCGAAAGAGTGGGAACGATAATTAATTTGTGCCATTAGGAAACCATAATAAAACAGCGATTAATTAATGTAAGAATTGTAATTAATTGAACCGGGCCCGTAATATTTTCAAAAGTTGCAGAAATCCTTTTAAACAAAACCTTTTGCTTTTTGTTGGATTCTCGGTTGTAATTCTAATTAATAATCCGCCTAAATTACATTTCAATCGGTTTATTGACAAAGGTAAAACCAGAAAAGGGGAGGAGGAGGAAATGAAAAAAAGTTGAAATTGAAATTTCTATAAGAGATACGCCTATAAAAGTCAGAATTCTTTTTAAATTATGAATGTTGATATTAAAAATGTTTATCAAAATAAGCGCCGTTTGCATAGAATTCAAATAAAAACACCGCGTGCGCTTCTGCAAAACTTTAGAAATTAATTTTTACTCCATCTTATATATTATTTATAGAAAAATTTGCTTACTTAACAAAGCCTAATTAAAAAAATCGTTTTGGCCCGTTTTGCAATTTTTAAATTAAAATACGGAACTGTTGCGTGCTATCGATTTATCGAAAATAAAGGTACAGTTGTAAAAAGCAAGGGTTGCATCCCTTGTAAAATTACTTATATAATCTCGTACGGGGAGAATAACAGATGTATTGTAGGTTATAAAGTATCCCTTGTTTGCGTTTATTTAAGGGTGATACGAAAATGGCACTTACTTCAAACATCAAAAAGGAAAAGATTGGCACGAATTTAATTTTCGCTGCTTGTAATCCAATACCATATACAAGCATTATGGTAATAATCAAAATAGGATAAAAGAAATATAATATAGCGTCATTGTTAAATATCTGTGTCGAAATTTAAGTAAATACGAAAAGGCGACCCCGCCGTAATTGATTAAAAATGTTTTGAAGAAAATCCATCGGCTATGACTCAATTCTTTGTGCAATTAATTTACGAAAGAGTTGAACAATTTTGAAATTGGCCGACTGTATGTTATCATCTTTGGGGATGGAAAATGTGAAGTCATGAAATACAATGAGTTAAATCTAAACACGCGACCCTTTCAATTTTGCGATTTGGGGTGGATTTGAAAGAAAATCGCGGTTGCATTTTATATATCTTTTTAGAGATATCAATTTCATATTATGTGGCTTTGCTATGAACCATTTAACATCTATTTTATGGACGAAATATATGTCATTCTAGGATTGAGTGTTTGGTTAAGTATTCGTTGCACAAAACTAGCAGATTTGGTGAAAACGTTACGCGATAAGATAAAGACTAAAATATGAGCATCGTTCTATGTAGTTTTCACATCAAATCCATTTCCAGGAACACATGATTTTTAAGCCTTATCTTAACAATCGGCGTATGGCTGGGTCCTCTTAGCCAACAAAAATGAATAACACCCTTAAAATTGATAAAAGAGCCGCAACTTAACTTTTATGATCGCCGATTGTTACACGAGGAGAAATATTCTCGCTCACCGATCGATCATTTTATTAATCTTCCTTAAGTTAAATTTATACCATTCGGTGGGTAAGAACTGGCGCAAAAACTACAATTAAGTTGTTTAAACAACATATAAGCATTAGCATTATAAGTGACTAATCTATAAACCCTGCAAAATTTTTACAGATCCATCATAACTTGTCATCGTGCACAAAAAACCTAGAGCTTTACACCTGGACTTTTTAATATCCAGAAAATCCTGCGGCGAAAAAGCATTTATTTAAAACACATATTTTGAGCAGATGTTGTCGGAATTACTTTTGGGGGATGTAAAAAAATATTGCATTTAGATTAAACGAAGATTGCTTAAAACAAATTAAAATTTAATGGTTAAACTTTATAAATGAGATCGATATAAATTAAAGAACTTTTTGATGTAAAACCCCAATCTTTATGTTCAATAAATTTGAATAAATTACACACAAATATAGGTAGTATCTACAATTTTTCCATAAAAGTTTATTTTTTACGCAGCTATGCAACGAAAGCTGGGGCGGTAATCCAGTCAATGTTATTTTTAAGACCAGAAGAGCTTTCGGAATGGGCTTGACGATGCCCGAACGTTTTTTAGGAAGGAAATATTGGATCAAAAAATAAAATTCGCAATTTTCAAAAAATATAATTCTACCATTAAATTGTTTTGTTAAGAGAACTGCAAGTATATAGATAACACTTAAGTTCTTTTATGGCACCGTATATTAATAACAAAATATTACAGGCGATTTAGTTTTAGAACCGTTTTTATTGCTTCTTAGTTGTTGGAAAAATAATTCTCGGGTGTAATAATCCGAATGCAATTTAAACGTTCGAGTGTAGCATTATTATCACAATTTTTCTGTCGAGTTTTCATTAAAAACTTGTTGCATAGTTGGGATGTAATATTTTTGTCATTAAAATGTATCTTCTCAAAACGATCGCATTTATAACTAAACATTATGTGTACGGGGAGCAATAAAAGATAAGAGTCGTTGGAGTTTAAAAGTAAAATAAAAATTACAAAAAGGTCCCAAAGAAGCCAACTTAACTCGGTATCAGAACTAATGTCTCGACGGAGCAATTGTAATTTTGAAACAAAAGGAGCGTTTAGTCAAACGAAATAGCTTTTTTCTTGCTTAATCTGGGATTATGAATCTTTTACATTGTCCTCGGGGAATACCTGGATGATGACTGCTTTTTAAGTGTATATATTACCTTTCGTGCTGGAAAGAACGCAGTCATTTCTTTCTGTATTCGATTATTTAATCACATGAAAGCATTCTTCTTAAACATGTAATAAATTCAAATTTGATGTAATATGAACGCTTACAAATTATTAGCTGCATGTGATGGTATCGATTTTTAATAAATTTGAAAGGAGCTTAGCTCTTGCACGCTTCTTTGAGCACACAAGATAAGCTCGGCAGGGGTGGAATATTATAGGGCAGTAGGTCTCATTGATTTTTGTCTTTTAATACACAAAATATTATTAATTTCGTTTTAAATCAAATCTCTTACATTCAATTCTTCGTAATAATACTAAATTACATTTTCAATTTTAACATTTACACCAATCATGCAATACCTTTTGTCACGAAATGTGTTATTTAAATGGAATAATTTTAACTCGAAAATCACTGCTCGAAGAAACTGACGATGTGCTACCCAATTATTAAATTGTGAAACCATGATATGACTTTTTATTAAGATACTCTATGTATTTTGACCCTACTTTGCAATTCATGTTGTACAAATTTACAAAGGTGGGATTTAAAAAAATTATATTGCGGAATCCTTTCAATCCCTATATGAACAGTTTCATGAAGACGAATATGAAATAATGCTTTAGGCGCGCAGTGCTTGCATTTTTTTAAATTTAAAAAGATTTATTTCTTTCGGACCACAAAGACTTGAAAATTAACTTCGAAATTTGAAAAATACGATAACTGCCAGTGAAAGTTAATATTAAAAGTATTGTTTAATGTTAAATCTAAATTTCCTACGTTCAAGGTATTTTATGAAAAATCTGAAGAAAAATTTGCCATAGCTTCTTTTCGTGCATTACGAAAGTTCCTTTCGTTCCGACAGACAGAATTAAGACATGGGTTTTTATATACAGTATAATTAACAAAAATAACGAAGTTTTGGGTGGCTTTGTTTTGTTTTGTTCGAGTGGGGCATTATTTAGAAAATTGATTTCTAAATTTTTCTCTACGTCTCAAAATTTCTTTTTTAGCTTCTAATTTTAGGTTTGTTCTCGAGTATTTTAATAAATTGTAATTGGTTCATACCAATCATAATGTTATGAGAGGAAGTTCTGGAAGATATAGAATACCCCTTGAATTACTTCTTAGTCTTTGAGTGTAAATAAAGAGCTGATATTTTGCTTATATTTCTGATTTTTTTCTCGCAAGCAACTGCGGTGTCTGGGAGGTATAGTATCCTCCAGCATCTCTAACTAAATATCTTCATAGTTTTGAGCAAAAGAGCACGACGGGGGAGGAGGGGGTAAATATTCAGGACACCCAGTTAGTTTTATAATAGTAGCTTTAGGTAAGTTCAGTTGAATTAAAGCTCGATGAGTATTTACAACCAATTTTGTAGAGTTTGGTACACTATGATACATTTATAGCATATTTAATATCATTTACCTTAGGTATACCTGGTTCGCTGTTAAAACTTTTAAAATTCGTAGAAATTAAGTTCAGCAGAACCCAACTTTTGATTTTTATTGGAAAACCGGTTTGACAGTTCGTAAATTTACAATAAAAAATTATTAGACAAAAAACTTCGTATTAATATTATTTTATTTTATCTACTACAAAATTTTTGAAAAAATTAGTACCCTCATGTTTTCTTTAAGTTTCTTTTCTATCGCTTAGACCAAGTAGGATACATTTTTATAATTCTTTATAAATATTTTGGGTACTTTTCAACGCGATAGACTTTGTACTCGTCCTAGTAGACAGGATTATACTTCCATATAGTAAATTGTTTAGCGGTAACCATGTTTTATATAATATATTATATTTTAATATAATTTATTTAAAAAGTTTTGTGCTTCATCTATTTATGAAAATTTTAAATCTCATCTAAAGTCCCAAAATATGTTGAGCTTCAGGCTGGATTTTTTTTTAGTTTAGAAGTTATTTTAGAAGGACATCATTAAAAAATATAGAAACAAATTCGATGGAAGGAAAAACATTTTTGGAAGCACTGCGTTGGCGTTAAAGTGCATTGACGCTATTAAAAAAACGAGATTCTGAATTACAAACAGCATAACTAAATGTTGCTAAGTATTAATTGTTAACTATAAAAAATGTTAATGCAATTAGTTTAATTATAAGTTGTTGCTTTTCAACATAATGATATGGTAAAAATTGAACCTTGTTTTAATTATAACTAATACAATTATTATGCTATAACGGTCTCGAGTTAAAATATATTTTTTTTGTAACGAGAAACTGTCAATTATAGTTGAACACTTGGCAATAACAATATTGTTGACATAACAAACATTAATTTGTAATAACGCATCGAAATTTATTACTAATGGAAATTGGATAAATCATTTGCGTATCAATTAAATAGACCCCCCGAAGGCGTTGATTAACCGGCACACTGATTCGTAAAATGGAAATTGCAATAATTAACAAGCGAAGTAGATGAAGAATTTCGATTTGGCAGAATTGTGAAAAATAAAGTTGTGCGATATTAAGGAAGAGGTAGAACAGTGGATTGTAGGAAATGAACGTAATAAATCAAAAGAGGGTCGATTTGTCGAGTGACCACGTGATATCTGATATTTGCGACCGGACGCCACGTAATGGATGAGATCGTCGATAAATAAACGAATAAACAAAAAGACATATACATGACCGATTGCCAATTTTTATGTTCGTCTTCAAATAAACAACTTTTTTGTGCGTCTCCCATGTATGCTTTATCATTTTAGTCGACGAGTGTCGTTTTGAATTTCCCCAAGAGATAATTTAATTGATTGACTTTAGTTTGGTCAAGAAGAGGAAGATATAAAATAATGTTGAAATAAGAAAAGCAGAAAGTGCGGTAGTTAAGCTGATATTGCAATGAATCAAGTAAAGATGCCCTTAGGGCTGTATTGTTTATCAGCTGTCCGGTAGCTGGCTCTCCCCGAGCTCGCGGTTATTGGGGCCGTTTGTATCATTCTGACAACATAATAGAAAAGCACACTGGGTTTAGATTAAGGCGCTGGTCGCTTCTTTAGCCATTTATGTCAGCAATACTTTATACCCGCTATCAATAACGCATTTTTCCACAATCAAAATCGAAAGCGTTCCTTTCGGATGCTGTATTGCCCGAGGTGCTCATTATTTGCATTGTAGAAAAGTTTAATTTGCGATTTCCTTGGTTGTTAAAAAGTTGAGTTAAAATAGAATAATAAAAACCAAATAGGGATGCGCCTAAGGCTGCGAAAAGCCGAAATTCTTTCTATTTGTTATTTTCAAGTTTACTTACACTCGACTTATTTCCATCAAGGAAACAAACAAATTCATTTGAGCGGAAACTTAAATAATTTGTAAATACGTTCATTTCGATCGTCGGTCGGCTTCTTTTTTATCCTTATCCTAAATTTATTTTTGGTATAATATTCGACATTTCCATGCCACACACAAATTTACATTTTACACTACTAACCCGAGTGTCTCAACTTCAGTGGCTCTCTACTATTTTGCAGTTCCAGGCCTGGACGTCCTCCGAAACGAGCACCTGTAGGACTCAGCTTGGCGGCTTCTCATCAGTACCAGCAACTCAAAAAACATCGTATGGACAACGGCGATTATCCTCCCTACGAAAATGGACATTTAGCCGGTAAGTTGCTTTTAGTATAATATTTTATTTCGTGCATGACTAAGAATCAAAACATTTTTGAACGAATTCGATCGATAGAAATGATTGAAGAATTTACAAAGGCGGCGTTAAAACATAAAATTATTTAATTTTGAATATTACAAGGGCTGCCCTGAAAGCAACCCTCGCATAGACGCGAAAACAAAGCGGCGGTCAGTAACAGCTTTTACTGATTTATTGATTAGAATGGCAAAATAAGTGTACCCTTCTTTAAACAAGAATTCATACACGCAGTCTATTTCTATAAACTTCATCAAGTTTACATTTTAACGAAACAATCATCGAAAATTTGCCATTATTTGACTAGGAACAGAACAAATTGAATTTTCATGTTAGAAAGTAATTAAAACATAAAAGGGAATGCACGAAACCCTGTAGTACTTTTACTTAACGCGATGTGCATTTAACATATCGAATGCAAGTGTATTAAGCGGTAATTTTATTTCTGATATCATCTGCACCTGACATGGGAGCAACGAGCTTTTTAAGGGTGAAATTTCTTAGACGTTATTTTCAATAACCGAAATGTTTGAGTTAATTTTCTAGTAGTGAGTATTAAAACGGTTCCCGACTCGCCGAATCGTCTCGTCAAGGAGGTGGAACTCAAAATTCTTTGACAACTGTATTAAAGCGTATAATTTACAACAGCATTATGAAGTTTCATAATTATAATAATTACAGAAATAATAACTTTTTATTATCTAATAGAAAAAGTCTAAATGGCAAGTGGTATTAAAGAAATAAAATAAACACTTCTTAATTTTGTTTTATGAACAAGTTTCTCGTTCCGAAACTGGCAATTACAGTTGATGATTCTGTGATTCACAACTTTTTATTAGGTCCGGTCGTAATTAAACATATTATATTTGGTTTGCTCTCTTCTCAACTACATTTTATGTGTTGTGCTTAGGTTTTTATAGGAAACTATAAACGATGATAAATATAATTAAGTTACTCTATGATTTTATTAGTTTATGACTTGCGTTACATTGTTAATTGAGTCGATCGAATTCTTCTACTTGAGTTTTTAATGGTCGAATAATGCATTCGCCGATATCTAAATAATTATTTGGAAACGAATAAAGCTCCCCCCAACGTGGATTATAATGTTGATTTGGGTTAAAATACTATCTAGGGTCAGGTGTAATAATTAATAAAACAAAGCTGCAATCGAAGCGTCCGAAACAAATTGGTAATTGTGTGGCTTTAATATAATATATACCAAAAATGTGTTGGTCCTATGAGTAAATTCCGTTACATCGTCGCCTTAATTACCAATTGTGAATAACAAAAGCTTTAATAACCACATACCGACCTGACCAGGAATTGTTGTGACAAAAGATATGAATAAATGCTTTCATATTTTGTGCGCTTTTTGAAACAATTTTCAATTTCAAAAATACTTTTGCGAATTAGACATAATTAAAATTTTTAGTCTTTTCCCATTTCGAACCGTTCATAAAAGAACAAAGTAATTAATCATTTAAAAAAAGAACCCGTAAAATGTCATTAATAAGATTTTTGGTTCCAACTTCTAAAGCTTTTGTATCCAAATTATTAGAATTGCTCACGCCGAACCAAATTGCTTGCCTTAATTTAATCTTTGTTTTCTCAACCATCTCAACAAAATGAAAAATTTGGATCCCATGTTAAACTATACAGGATTTTATTATTGATATGATTAGATTAATTAGGGTGTTTGGGTAAATATTTTCAATTGAGTTTTTATTTCTAATATTTGCATTTTTTGTCTATTACAAATATTTTTTAATAATTTGTGCATTTATTATTTAGATTTATGTTTATTTATATTTTTCTTCTTTTACTCTTTACACTTGGCATTCATGGTTCTTTGAGCACTTGTATATATTAGCAGGGTGCTAACCTTGCTAGATACATAGCCCATAAGTGGGAACTAATATAAGTAATCTTATTAACATGTGATAATATTTACAGCAATATTTAAATTTATTACTTATTTAAAATCATAGGAAATTCGGAGGAATCTCAATAATTGATTTTAAAAATTGATAACTTTATTTTTGTGCTTGTTTAATTTTTTGAGGCAGAAATCCGTTGTACAAGAAAATAGAAACCCAGAAACTAGAAAAAACAGTTAAAGGAAATTCTGCAACATAGTTGTACGTTTTACATAATTGAAGCTTTTTCACGCCAGATAATTTTCAAGCAATTATTACTTTTTATCAATAGTTTCTTCATACCTTGTTGTTCTTGGGATTTACAGTTTGTATGTTAATATTTTAATTACTGATGAGGCGTCCTTCATTTGAGATGGAATCAATAATTTTAACAACATATAAGTTTGGTAAGATGAAATTCCTCACGCTCATTAGTTATGAGCTTGATTTATCTAACAATGTTTGGCATAAATTGTCACAGATTAACCAATCATCAACATCAACTTAACAAAAGTGGATACAACTTGGTGATAACTGCCTCGTTCTCTCGTTTGAGAGACAAAACAAATTGCCAGTAAGATAATGCTAGTACAATTTTGATGAAGAAGAAAAAGCGAATATTTCAAAATTTGCAGAACCGAGACAGTAGGACGGCCAACAACGGTAATTTATAATCGATTGTTTAACCTTTAAATAAAAACGTAATAGCCTGATAGAAGCAATTACGTTGTAAATTAACCAACAATAAGCTATGCGCCAAAGTTTGAACAGACAGACAGAAAAACGAACATAATCAAGTCAACGGAAAGGTTCCTTTTTTGCAGAAAAATATATCCATAAAAATCAGTGATGTGGTTAAAAGCATAGATGAATAATAAATTGTGCTTAAATTACCTTAATTAAAGATTGCTATGTAATTTAGACAAAAGAAAGAAAAGTTTTTAATGTGATGAAAATAATTTACAAAACTCAACCAGACTGCAGCTACGGTGTGACGATTAATAATAATTAATTGTTTACTTGTTTAACTAGGTAACAGAGACGGATTCAGGAACTGCAACCAATAATTTGCTAACCATCGTAAAAAATCACTAACTTTTGATAAAAACCGTCTTCTAATAGAATAAATACCAAATGAATTAAAAACAGAGACTTGGCGTGCAGAAACACAATATGCAAAAATAAGAAGTGCCACAGGCGATTACTAAATGATATCATAACGAATATTTTTTAATTCAATAACGAAGAGTATGATAATTAATAATATTTATTAAATTTATAATAACGTAAATGTGTTGGGGGACTACGGTTTGGCGCCAGATATGTCCTGTAGATAAATCCGTCAGTGCCATAAAATGCAATATGCAATAAAATTAGTAACAATATAATAAAAATTGCTAATAAGATTCCTAATTGGTAAGTGCATAAATATTCAAAATGCCCATTAAACATAATCAGTTCGCCTACGAATAAACAATTAATGTTTCTCAGATGGTAGATAAAAAGTCATCTTTATCCCATTAATTGTTTTTGTACACCTACATTTTGCATACTATACATAGTTGAATGGTAAACAATGAATTCAATTTTTCAACACTTTTATTCAAAGCTAAGCAATGTGAAAAGTGACTTGCTACAATTTAAAATAGTTAATTTTTTAATTCTAATGCGTATACTTACAGCAGGAAATAATTATCTTAATATCATACTTAGTAGGTAGGTACTATTATAATTATTAACAATACATTTTAACGGCTTATTATACTATTTGAATAAATGTAATACACAAAATATAGGTGTTAATCCATTTTGTATTCAAACTTATTTAAATTGATCTTAATCTTTTCTTATTCTGCAAAAGCAACATTTAATATTATTTACGGTCGATTCACAGAAGTCTTTTACACATTACTTATATGATTATTAAATAGTAGACAGACGGACAGACAAACGGATAAAAGCTAGTAGGTACTACTTTTCAAACTGTGACAACCTACAATTAGGGTCTGAGCATTAAGAAAATTTCTAACCAACATCTAAAGAAGGCGGATAATATGCTTTTTGAAATTAATTAGTTCATCTTGTTTTTGTAAAATAAACAGAAAAACTGCCAAAATTCAAATTAGTTTAGCTCAGTCAGTTGCCGATACCGAATAGGTATGTGCAAATTGTTCGAGTTGTTAATTTTCAATTTATTGATTTTTTTACGATTTTCATTCTACCATTTAGAAATAAAAGCGCTGGGTAAAATTTTCAGTATTTTATTAAACTTGATAGCGCATTGTCAAAAATTTATTGTGCATGAACACCCTAACCCAATTTAATTTGATTTTACACTTTGAAAGTGTTGAAGTTCTTTTAATTTTTGATTTCAAGTTTTCGTCTTATAACTGGATTTTCATTCGTTTCAAAATTCGACACATCTTTTATCGATTGCTTATTTACCAGTTGTTAATGTAAAAATTTTTTCTGGAATCGTAAAACGTTGAAAAATAATTTACATCAAATTATCCGCTTGTTGAAAACAGGGGAACGAATTTTAAAAATTACAGAGTTGTATGTCAGAGAGCTCAGATGATGCTGATTCTATGGTGGGGCTGTTAATATCTCATCTCGACTTTATTTAATTTTCTGTACTCTTTTTCTATTTATTAAGGGTTATAGATTATCTACCGACGTTTGTTTTAACGATCACGTTTAATTATTATTGGGTCTCAGTTTTACAGTTTCATTTTACTGCCACATATTCATGTCATCATTTTATTTTACTTCTCTTATTTATTATGTCATAAATGACAGTAAAATAGGAAACATATTTGATTACTACTCTAAAGATATTTTTATACCCTGGACTAATTAATTGCAGGATCAACAAAAGTTTTGCTTTAATGACCAACACCAGCAAGCTGTTGTGTTCGCTGCAAGAAGTTTTTAAACGCATTAATTTCTATCTGAATTTAGCAGGTATTCCAAACAAGAGCCCACCCATAACTGCATCCCCTACAGTAGTAATATGATATCATACTTCGGCTGCATATCACTGTTTACTTTTCATATTCGACTGCACAATGCATCCAATCGCTCAGATAAACAGTGCTCCACCCTCACATCTTGCAGTCTTGTATTTCTTAATACAAGAAAACCAAAAAACAATGGCAAGCGTCTCGAATTTCATTGCAATATTGATTAAATTGCAAATTTTTATAATACTTCACTTCCGAGCACCTTAAAAAGTAATCAAAGCGTAAAGTGGTTTTGGCAGTGCAAGGGTTGGTCCGCTGGAACACTCACTACTTGCAACAATGACGCCACGTCAAATCATCATCACGGGAGAAATACAATGTAGACCCCATTCGGACACCCCGTATCTCCTGTACGATTGAGAATAATATGAAGCCATAATAGACCGTGTTTAGTCGCCGGTAAAATATTAAAAATAAAAAATAATGCAATGAAATGGTTGCAAGTTACAAGTGTTCATGCTTGGTTTACATCGAGATTAGATTTCATAAGAGTTTTTAAATTATCTAGGGTTGAAAAACGCCCAATATGATCTTTGTGTGATGCGATTCTTGTAGAAAAATAAATGAAATTGTTATTATGTAAGGGAAACATTTTTGTTTTTGCATCTGTTGCATTGTGATTCACCCAATAATTGGCCAATACAACTTTTACGACCAGGAAAATTAAAAATTATGATGCACTGATTTTAAAAATTTTTACTCTTTTGTTAGGAAGGTTTAATGTAGTGCAATTTGCTACTTTAAGTGGCCTATCCAAAAATAAACATTATGAGATAAATTATCATCGAAACCGACCTGCGTTAAACTACTTAAAATTAGGTATAACAGACTGGTTCCAGATGATTCCAGAAGTGGTTCTCTTCAATATAGTACCACTTATCTTTGTTGAAACATATGAGGATGTTCTATTCAAATAACTACATTAACTTAAACTGTAATTTAAATAATATTAATTGCCACTTTGTCAGGTAAACCAATTAAAAAGCAGTTTTCATAACTCCAAATAAATAAAAAATAAAATAAAAGCATATAAAATAAATCAAATATATCAAGATGAACTTTATTTGGCTATATTTCTATTATATTTTTTTATTATTTACATAATACAAATCTTGTTTCTTTTGTATTTGATTTTTTTTATTTGTGCTTCTCATTATTTTTCTTTGTTATTTTAATTTTACTGCTTTATAGTTATTTAGTTTCTGTTCTTATTTTTAGCTTCATAGATATTATCAAATCACTAGATTGTAAAAATTAATATATCACTTTACCTTAACAATCAGCATCTGTTGACTTCAGAAATTGAACTATATCGATAAAATCAATACAAGACAACGATATAACCTATCGCTGAAAAGTTATAAAATAATTATTCTATCTGCTTAAGTTGTTAATTATTAAATTTAGTATAACGTTATTGTTATTATTACCATTACTGAATTGCTTAGATTATGCGGCTTGAAGGCCGCACTGAAGCATCAATCTCCTATAACCTTAGATTTTTTAAAATATGGTTACTAAAGGAACTAAATTGAAGATGCATTACGGAAGGAAAACATGGCTCTTTATATTACATAATAATAAAATAATTATATTTACTTGTTTTTGTATTAAAATACATAGTTCAATTCACGTAACTGCAATCTTCAAGTCCATCTCCTTACGGAGTAAATTCCAGACAAAATCTTCTACTGACATTAAAAGATTTGCTTGGTATGATTAAACAAAACTTCCAGTCTGCATTCATAATCATAAAGATTGCGTTGAGAATTGTAGTCTCTCTTCTTTTTTTTCTTTTTTGTATGCTTCTTGGCAGAAGTGTCATGACCTTTTTCTTAAAAGCTTTCTTGGCAAATTACTTTTGTTGTTTGGTATTGTTTTCCCAACAGCAACACTGTAAGAGAACCTAAAATTTAACTTGGTATAAATACTCCATAGAGAGTCACCCATCGAAACACTAAACACCCCACATATTGTTTACGTTTTTTCAGACTTCCATGGACTCAATTTTTCAATACTGATAATAAATTTCCCGTTTTCTTTTCCAACTACTTCCACATACTTTTAAGTCATTAGAGTGTTTTCTTTTTCTGGCCACGATCTTTATTGTATAAGCTGTTAGACAAAATCAATTGACCAATACAACTCTGTCTGTCTATCGTGTTTATTATATTTTTCCGTTCTATGTGTCCTATTATCACTGTCTGCACTTCCAGTATGCTGTCTTCATTTTTCGTATCTAATGTTATTTTATGGGTAATATAATATTACTTTTTCAGCTGTTTACAGTCTATTTCTATCTTCTACATCCTATATAAAGTCTTTTTATCTTCATTTTTAATAAGTGGCCTAACCATGTCAGTACATTTCACTGTTGGTGTTGGTTATTCTTTCTTCAGGCCAATTGAAATTATTACCACAAAAATGATTTCTTTCTTATCATTATCAAAAATGAAAAGGTAAGATTTTGCAGAGATCAAAAAGTAAATATATTCTTTGCTCAAGATTCTACAATACCTAGCGCTGGAATTAATGAGAAAATATATTTTGTCAACTACTTATTTATTTTTTAAAAATCCCCTTTGATTTATTGATTTGGAGATACTACAATTTGTTTTGGGCAGATTATAATAAACAGAAACTACAATCCCACAAACTTAAAAAGTTTTTTCATTAATTTGGATTTTGCTTAATAATACTTATTTTATTATTTTTAGTTGATTACCACGTTCTTTCGCGTTTCTATTATTTTACAAGTTCTCTGTTGTTTCAATTATCTTTTCATTTTGTGAACTTTCTGTACTCTTTTTCAAAATATCTTTATTTTTCATTTTTTTTTCAATAGCGCTTAAATTTATTAAACCCATCTTATTTTAATATTTTTATCATTATTACGCCCCTCCGATTGCTTCATTTTAAGTTATCAACATAAAAAAAATTGAAAGATTACGGGAGAGTGACAGCAGTGCGGCCGTTAGGCCGCACAATAATATGATATAAATCAAACCTACATCTCATATTAAATTATATTAATGCTATCATTTTAATTCATATATGACAATTTTTGACGTAGCTCTTATAACTCATTTCAATAGGGTTGATTAATCTTCATCTTTTTTTTTAATTTGCATTTTACACATGACACCAAGATAATGCCAAATTCTAATTGGTCATTTTATCACGATTCTCATCAGTTACTCTATAGATCTCATCATTGTCTCTAATTGAGACTAAACTGCATTATTTTAGACTTTTATACGCAATATAGCAATATGCCCTACTTTTAAATACTTTTCGCTTTTCTCGACTCTTTAAAGTTGTAATTATCTATTTTTAATGCCCCTTTTCATTATTTATCTTTCTTTCATCCTATTTAATTTTATCTTTATTTATTCTCAGTTCTATCTTAATTTTTCCAAACATCTCTACTGTTTTTCTCTTTTATATTGCCAAGCACTCTCTTGTTTCTTCACTAATTATCTTCTTTACCATCCCATGAATTATGATATTTCATTCTATTGATATATCGATGCTAAATGATTTAGAGAGAAAAATGTTCAATTAACATAATAAATAATGTTCCTGTAGAAAATAAAAGAAGATAATGCAACATCAGTTGTGTGCAAATATTGTATACATATGTTAGGATTAAAAGGATTTAAAAAAGAAGTTGGTTAATTAGATGAAGATTGTTCAAACATAAATTTGCACCAAGTAGAACAATGCAAGTTGGATTTAAATTAAATTCTAAAGTTTCACTTTCAAGATTTTATCACGCAACGGATTCCCAATAAGCCGTAGGCTTAACCACACCACGATGTGCTCACATCAATTTTCTCCTCCGATAGGAAAAAAAGTAATTTTTTAATTAAAAGTTAACTACAACAAAAATTGTGGGCTAATTTGATTATTAATGAAGACTAACAAGGTGGAATATTTCAAAATAATAAATTTTAAATGATCGTAATTAAAAATTGCACTCGTTTGGTGCTATAAAATTGTAGTAAATTATTATTATAATGGCATCAAATAAATAATTATAAAAATGCAGGAAATGGTTAACATTTATCATTTTAAAAAATCTGCAGATAAAAACAATTAATAACCATATAATGTAGAATGTTTTAATATTTTTTTCTGCAAGTGCAAAAAATTTGCATTAATATTATTTAATTGCTCTTTTAGTAATTAAAAACAGGTAACTGAAGTTAATATAATAAATTGAAATGTGTGCGTGATAGGAATTACAGAGATGAGCAGTTATAACCGCCGACCAAAACCGCAATTGGGTGAACCCTGCATTTAATTTCATACACCCAGATGATACCACCATTCATGGACAATAATAGTTATTCAGTTAATTTCTAATGAATAGTCCACAAATCGCTACGGAATGACATGCACCTTTTGGATTTCGGCCGGAGGCTTCTTTTCGGTCCGTATAATTTTGTTCCAATCCCATTTACAATTTGTTTTGCGTTTAAGCGTAGTTATCTCGATGGGTTTAAACGTTTGATTATAGCAATTTCGAATAATTCGGGTTGTTATGGTGTTATTATTTCAAATCGGTCAAATTGTTGTTTATAAATTTATCGTTTAACGCCACGCTTTTATTCTTTTTTCTCCAGCGACTCTTCTCCTTCCCAATCCTTAATGGACATTAATTCATTTAACATTCTCAAAAATTATTATAAAAAGCTAAATCCACAGATAACTAGATTTTTTACCGCAGCAGGTAGATAATCTTAAAATATAAATGTATCTCTTATAAACTCTAAATTTCTTCTCAATGACATACAGGATGATTGATGATGATTGTTCGAGCACTAATCACTCGCCGTGCCTTGTGTGGCCTTACGAATGAATTTCAAATGAATTTACGACTAATTAGTTTAATTGCCCGTATATTCCATATTGGAAAATTTGTTAAAAATCATAAAAACGGCTTTGCATATTATATAGTTTTAAGAGTTGCCAGTTAATGGCCATCGGTATTCAATAATAACTTGTAATAATAATTAAAGTTACCGTAATTATTTCTGTTAATGAGGGTGGTGTGGGAACGAAGGTCACAAGATGACCCCCCGTCGACTCGCGAACCCCTGCAGTGCCCTAAATCGCCTCACAAAGCTATACATAAATATTGTCTGCACACAAAACCGACTGTTAATTGCCATAGCTTTTATTTGTTTAAAGCCATTTCGTTTTAATTCTTACAATTACTTTTTTGTTACAGATATATCGCGTCTAGAAAAATCACCTCTCTTAGCCAATGGATATAATCAACCTCCGCACATGAGCCATATGCCATTTATGCAATTACCTCATCCTGCCGCCGCTCATTCGGCCCTATTATCGCCAGGCATGCCTCACAATTTGGGCAGACCCGATGGATCGGTAATTAAAAATCAAGGAATATCATCGATGGAAGTAATCGCAAGGTTGGTTGAACGAAAATTATAAATATTAAATTTGTTGGCCTGAATATGTGGCTCGAGACGAAGCTAATCCGAGTTCCTTAACAAAGACTGCTCTTCACTTGTTTACACGGTTGTTCAAGTCATCATTATCATTTCAACGCTCTCTCGTAATTAAAATGCAAATCCGGGCCGGTAGATGCGTGTACACGTCACCGAGAAGCGCCGTGATTAATTCTCCAGGTAAACCGTATCTCTTATTCATCAAGCATTTGAATCATAAATCGACAAACAAATATTTGCCTTAAATTATTTATACTCGTACAAAGTTGGGCTAATCTGTTCGGTAAAATTGGCTCGTCCAGCTACGACATCGGCAAATGACGCAAAAGGCGCTCGCTCGTCTTCAAAACTAATCCCGCAACCCTTACACGTCTTAACTCACGGATCTTGGATTTAGAGTTCAAAGATCAAGACTAAAATTTTCAAGCCAACTTGAAAGTAGTTTAGGTGTATGCAATATTTAATGCTTCAAACAGAAGGATTAAAGAGATCCGCCTAGGAAATCTTGATTTTAGAAAGGGTTTATAATTTTGTTACTTGCTACAACTTGTATAAAGTAGTTCGTGTTTATGTACTTTGCCGAAATTATATTAATGTTTCATTTTTGACGTAGGTCTGGAATATGGGAAAACTGTAGAGCGGCTTACGAAGACATAGTAAAACATTTAGAAAGGTGAGTCTCTTGCCATTTTTTACCTACACCTAATTGGATCTACGGGATAAACAAATAACACGAAAACGTTGTGCGTTAAAATTTGTCAATTGTCAACCGATTAAGTGGGTTTAGCAGGGCGGCACGGAAGCCCTGATCCGGGTTTATGCCGACATCCACAATGATTTGTGAGACTTGTGATTGTTGAGCCATCGAGAACATCACTGACACCCTAAATAATCGAGTGTCACTCTAAATTTTGCTTTTCGCATGTTGCACTTGTATTTTTATTATTTGCATAATATCCGCGCTCCAAATTCGGAATCATCCTAATTTTTTCATTATTTTATAATTATACATTCGTGCATTTTGTTCGAGTAAATTTAACATGTTTTAACAATCATTAAAAGTAATTAAGTAATAAAATTTTAATAATAACAAATTTTCGTACATTGCATTATCTAGCCTCTTAAGCAACACTAACAATTACCGTGTTTAATTTTTTGGAATGCTTTTAGACGAATATTTAATTGTTGTTTGATATTTGTTATGCAAATCTTTTTTTTTATTAACGTAATTACCTTTATATAAAAATATAAAGAACGTTCACCTGCTCATGTACGTACACTTATTATTTAAATTTATGCGGCATTTTCGACGCTAAATTTTTCAAATAACTCAATTTTTAAATAAAAAACAATTAACACTAACTTAATTTTTACGTACATACATCAGGTTAATAATTTTCTCAACTTTTATATTTCCTTCTTTCCGTCGACCAAATATGATAAATTAATTAAAAATCACCAAAAAAAAAAAATTAACCAGCATCTTACACGTAATTGTTACATCTTTCAAATTTTTAATTACAACGTGACGCCCCCTCATAAATGTGTCGTAAACTTTTTACTCAGTAATTAGCGTAACTTTTTAGTTTCTGAAATATCTTAATTACAATGTATCAGTAACAAAACGCCGAAATAACTAAGCAACCACGAAATTAGTTTTAAATATTTATATCTATTAAAATTACGGTTTGTGTGAGAAAACAATTAATTAATATTTCTATGCACTTCAAAATATTATTTCTTCCTTTCAACTGCTGATTGTATCTCTCGTGGAAGCGGTTCCTGTAGAGCGTGGTGTAAATTTTTTTCTCCTAATTTGTCTCATCCAATTAAGCGATTTATGAACTCTACTCCACGTTCGGATACGCCACTGGTTTGTTTATATTCTAGTGTTTATACCAAACGTGACGAGCGAAACAATCGGAGAGTTCTTATAAAAATGATTTGATAAATTTTGTTTTAATATTGCGGTTAACCAGGAACGAGCCGAGCCGAAATAATTAAAGATTAATGGAAATAAAACCAATGTTTGTACTTAAAACTTGAAACAATGAAGGCAAAATTAATAATTAAATAAGTCATTTAAATTAACTGCGAAAACAGTGAAACGTTTATAAATGACTAAATGCAAATCCTGAGCTTGGCTCCGCGTTCACGCTGAATGTATATCCGACTGGAATTACACAAAGCTTGTCCACACAATTAACAGAGCGGAATTAACAAAACACTGGCCGATTTAAATTTGAATTAAGGCCTAAAATTAATTAATCCTCGTCACACTACGGACTGGAGCAATTAGTCTGACACAGCCTGAAACCGGGACTTCTTACAGCCGGCACATGCCTTACTGTTTATGAATATTAATAATAGTTTATGGATTCAGTTGATAAGATGAGATTAAGAACCGTAGTTTATTAAAGTACAGTGATGGATGAGTATTGTACTCAAATGAGTCGTATAACTCTCTCAACAAACTTGAAATATTGCCCAGCACAACCGAGCTTCTTCAATATTTAAATCCATTTCAAAAATTTTTTCGTGAAACAATTTTTCACTCAATTAATATAAATCATTAATTAGCAAGTGAATCAATCAAGAGCTTCTTGTAGATATCATGTAAGCATTCAAAAACGACTTTCACTTTTTGTTTTACGCTATAGCAATCTTTGTTATCTGCTGGACCAATATCACGATTTTTGATCCCGCTGCTGGGACGAAATAAAAAAATAATATGATAACAAGCTATTCAAAAAATCTTCTTCACTAGTAAAAGCCAATAAAATTTAATCTGACATTAAATTTTAATATCAGTCAAACAATGAAAATTATCGGTTTTTCAGTATGAACTTTTTCAGTAAATTTGCATTTAACCAATAAATATGATTTTGTACTTTTACATTAAATTTTATTATGAGATGAAGATTTTTAAAATTGGAAAAAAATTATAAGTATAAAAATATTTTACTTCATTGTACATTTACTTATTTACAATTTAAAAATAAGTTTTCTGTAAAAGCCTAAAAGCAAAATTTATCTAAAATTTTTTATAAAATTTATTCTGACAAAAAATATGTAGTTTTTTAATTATCTAAAATTACACACTCTGTAATCTACCATCGAGTTATGTGAAGATACAATATAATGTTCTTATTATATTATATTATGTATATCATTATAATTTATAACATTATTAAATTATTTAATACTAATTAATTACATTTAATATAATATTATAATGATTTAATAAAATTTAATAATAAGAAAGAATGGAAAACCATCACAAACCTTAATATCTCTGAGAGATTGAGGTATTTAGGCATCGAATGCCTAAATTTATAATTAGGTATTAATAAGGGTATAAATTATCCTAAGAGCGGGTAAACAATTCTAGTCATATTTAATGAGTCCGAAATAAATAAAATAATCAACTAGAAAGATGTATTGAAGCTAAACTAGAAAAAAATCAGTATTTTTTTTCTAAAGCTGCCAATGGCAAAACATCAATTTTACTTTCTTATTCAAAGGATAATGCAAGGTTTCCATAAAAAAAATGTTATCTCCAATTTTCCCTAAATTCACAAAACATGAGCTTATTTTATTTGTTTAACAGTAACTTAACTATAAAGTAGATACTAATAGTCAACTTTGAAATTGAAATTAAAATTTTTAGTTATTAATTTAAAATTATTTAAAAACGTTAAAATTAAATAAGTTGGTTATTTTCTTCTTTTTTACTTTTATAGATCTTTATAAACTTTATATAGACTTTTATAGACCTTCTGTTCACACTTTACAAACCTAATTTCATTTGATAATATCGTCAATATTTTAGTTTGATATCAAATTTCCGACTTTTAGCCATCTAAGTGGCGGCTGATGCGAGAAGAGAAAAGAGCGCGTTTTAAATTATTACCTTTAAACTTAGAATAATATTTTTTATACGTTTCTGACTGCATAAGTTACTAACTTTGTTCAGTTCACAAATTTTTGCTTTTAAACAAAATAAATTTTTGGAATACTGGAGATATTTCGTACTTCTTTCGCCTTTTAAAAATGAATTACATCTACATATCGCAACAGAATGCACCGAGAGATTTGGAGGGTAATATATCTATGAAATACCATGTATGTAAGTATACTGTTTAAGCTTTGAACTCATATTTTTAGCCACCGCCCCTATTGTTGTTAAACTACGAGTCGCCACTGATTTCCGAATTTTACTTTATTTTATGAATTATTATTTATTAATTTTTTTATTATTTTATTTCTGTTGATATCATCAATTCAGTCATTCAAAATTTTAAATATTACTTTCAAACATATTTTTTTACGAATCTAAAATTAAACTATATTTTTAAAAAGAATCCTTTAAAGCAGTATAGGATTAGAAGTAAGTTTTACACTGCAAAATATAGGAGAAGTACCTACATTTAATTTTAATAATCTTCTAACTATTTATTTTTGTGATATACTATAAAATTATTTTTTTTATTAATGAAAAATAAGTTATTTATATTGGAGAAAAACGGTATGACGTGGGTATCGTTTTAGTACTTTATAAATAGGTATCGTAGACTTTTAATTAAATGAAATTAGGATGTCGCTTTTGCATTTTAGAGTTCTATACGCAGTATAGCCAGAATACTTATTGTTTGGCTTCGTGCCCGTCTGTCCGTTAATTTACGTTTATATAATATAATATTTATAAAATCTCGTTATATTTTCTAAACTAGAAAGGTTAGCTGTATGGGACTCCGGTCGTCCAAGTTCCACCTGGTTTAGATTAAATGATAATTTTTATTGAATTTTAATGTGCGTGAAGTTAGCCCCCATATTTTTAAACTGAAAAGAAATAATTCCATTATATTGTGTTGTACGTAATTTGTATTTCATTGTATCACAAGAAATATAACAAAAGGCTTTATAAAAAATCCTAGCAATTATCGTGCAGGTAATTATACAATTTGATTATTGCAATCAGCAACTGCATTATTGCAGTGACATATAAGCTGACTTTTCTAAGCTACTTTGCTTTCCCCTGTATTTGGAAGTCCCAATTTCAAAATTTAGATTTCAAAAAAATTTAATGCAACCTCAAACGACATTTTGGGCATCTTAGAGCTTTTCTTTTGTTTTTCCAAAACTTTCAAAAGTTCAAAATTCGAAACACTAAAAATAAATTTGTCGTAACTTGGGGAAGTTTAGAATACTGTACTAGCAGAAGCCAATGAGCGGTTAGCGTTAGGAGCGGCTAATGGTAATAAGATCTTATCAATTATTTAATTATTGGTAAATATTAATTATTCAAGCTTCTAAATTCCAACATTAATAAACCGAATCTCCTGTTTATGCATTTAATAAACTTTTAAAAGATTTACAATTTAATTAATAAGTAAAATTTAATTTAATAAACATATTCCTTGTTAGTTATTCCTAATAAGACGAGGCCCGAGGCGTGATTGCAAAAAAGTATTTGCAAACAACTAGGGATGGATGTAACGATGATTCGTGTTTGTTTGAATAGAATGTACCGTGCCTTAGTAACTGATAAGACTAAAATAATTAATCTTAATATTGCATTCTCGAATTGTTCGTTTAGTATAAGTTGATAGCGTGCCTTTATTATTGAATAATTTATTTCTTCGACTTATCTCTTGTGTTGCAGTTATAATTAAAATGACCATAAAAATTGTATTGGTTATTTATATCTTTTCCATTTAACAAATTCAATTTAAAATATCGATTCAAGTGTTATACCGTTAAAAGTAATTAAGTCTTTGTAAACTGAATGATATCCAGGCAATAGTAATTTGTGACCAATTACCGATATTTTATGTCGAGTAACGAAATGAAATGGAAATTATTAACTGCGAGGCTAAACTGATAACAAATTATTTTTTACGGTGCAACAAGTAGTATGTTGTCGTGTGGTTTTCTGGATAAATAAATCAATACATTATTTCTAAGGGCGCAGCGAGCAATTCGCACTCGTGGTGTGACGCGTACGTGGCAGAATTTTTAAAATTTCTTGCCAACTGCAAATTTGAATAATTCCAAAAAAGTAAAAAAAAACACTTAATTGAAGCAATCTGTGCCGCTTTATGGTTGCAATATTAAATCAACAAGAGTAAGAGCAAAAATTAACTAATAACTAACAACATATACAAAACGTGTCAATTAGTTAATTAATGTTATTGATAATTCGCGTGCAATCATAACGTTCCGAACCATCATAAATATGTTGGCAACAGTGGCAAACAGCGGGTGTCTGTCTGGTTGTACTTTTTATTGTAATACTTGAATAAAAAACCATACAATGTTGTTCCTTTAAAAAAAATGCAAAACAACCCGACGACGAATTTTGGAATAAAAACGCAATAGTCCTTTTAGGGTAAAAAATTGAATCCCTTAATAAGAAGACACTTTTATTTTTACATTAGGGTTGCAATACTTGTTACTTAGGGAGTAAATTTTCGTTTGTCACTGAAAGCTCCACGACAAAAGTCATAAGCCAAGGATGACAAATGATCGTTTAAGTTCCTTCGACATTAGAAAGTGGCGAAAAAGAGAGGGAGGCTGATTTGAATAAAAAATAACATTCAAGAAAGTTAATAATGGAAACGTGAACGGAAATACGATTTAGCGTTAGAGCTTTTATTTTAAAGGTGTGCGATTAGTTTTTGACAAGGAAAATTTTTAAATTGGGTTTAAACTTTCGAATACATCTCGAGCCGAAAAGTAATTTGGGACTTATTTTGCACATCATACAGAATTTTTTGTCAATTAGAGAAAATTTTGTTGTGTTGGAGATAAATTCGTGTCTCGACACATTGTTTGCCAAAGTTTGAAGATGTACGTTGACAGGCACAAAATGTATTATCCAATCAAGGTATCACAATGGAGACAAAGGAAGAATCAAAAGTTTGCGACAGATTTATGTAACAACGTTTTCTATTAGCAACGAGACATAAATGCGTTTCAATTTGAAACTAATACGAGGTATCCCTGATTTTATTATCCTTTAACACGCATTTCCCGAGCTCTTCAAATTGTTTTTTGTTTGTCGAGTTTTAATTTGCATCCATCACATCGATCGTCATTTGATGCTTCGGTGCCAATCTAAGATTCCCAAAGGAAAAGGCCATTTGTTAGTGCCAAAGTATAATTATAAGTAATTAAAGGAATCATATTTTAGAAACAATGTGATAAGGTCGTTAATGTCAAAGAATTCCCTTCAGTTGAAACGTGACACCGTAATAACGGTCATTTGTATTTTTAATTAGAAAATTGCAAACGCGCTAATAATAAAAATGCATTCGAGTTAAGGATTATGAGACAAATAGAAAAAGAAAATCTAAAAAACAAAGCCTGCCGATGATAGATCATTTTATGAAATTTACATATTTCAACAAAAATGGTTCGCCCTAACTCAAACGGACCCAAGTCAGCACCTTTTTGAGTGGATCGCGTTTACTTTGCGCTTGAGGAAACCTCATCTGACGACTAAACCTCTTATTTCAGGGATGACTGGAGACAATTCATCATAATTCTTGATGTATTACTCCAATCAAATATAATTATTATTCAAAAAAATTTTCATACGTGCAGAAACTATTTTCAATTTTAAATGAGAATCTCGAGCAAACATCCAACCGACGACGACGTTTGATTAAACGAATGAAAACGAGAAGTTTTGGCTTTTAATTAAATCTGAGTTAGGTAAGTGAAATTAATAAAATTATTTCGTGGAAAATATTTATTGAAGCACTTACAAGATCTCAACATTTAATTCGCTTGTTTAATATTTTCTAATAATTATAATAGCGATAAGATTTCATTATTGAGCACTTGTAACAAGTAGAACCTTTCCAAACTTCTCAAACCACGAGAATGGCATAAAACCCAAAACATTTCTTAGTTATATGAATATTAATATCAAATCAGACCCCTAAGGCTAATATAACTGCATCAGGTAGTAGTAATTATGCATTTAATAACTAAGCGCTGTACAACTGTCTGCTAAAATCTACACTGATTGACTACTAATTACTTTGAGATGTAATTAAATTTTAATTACTCATTTAGATTCAACTTTTCTTAATATTGAAAATAACTTTAATATCAATATTCTATTTCACACAATTTAACTCAATTAAATTTCAATAATTTATTTTAAATTAGTTTTTTATTATAAAATGTTCACAAAATATCTTTCAAAATTGCAGATCTTTATAATACAATTTTTGTATTTTTTTTGAATATATACGATTAATAATAAGACCACTACTTCAGCGTATTAAAAATTTTAAATTCTTGCTGTAAGATATAAAAATAGCCTTGAAGGTGTGAAAGGCACATTTAATAGTTCGGTTCGATAATAAAAAGAATAATTCAAGCAGGACTTGACAATTTAATTATTTCTGTACTTATCCTATCTTAGGAATTAAAATTTGATCCAAACAGGTGTTGTGGGTCAATATTTTGCTCGAAGTGATCAGAGATCCTTCAAAAATTGAAGAAAATTAATTATGATAGCATCACGTTGACTCGACAAAATTTTTTTAACTGATTAAATATACATTAAACGATTACATCCGCCATTGTAAAAATGTCCGTCATGGAACAGTTTTGCACTAGCACCAAAATAGTAGTGTAAAATATTATATGTAATAGTATTTTCTAACAAGTTTAAATAATACGCGAACACATTTTAACACGCAAACCGTTTAGGTTAGGTTTGATTAGGTTCGGTTAGGCGAGGTTAGGTTTTCAATTTCTATCACGAATGCTCAATTTCTTCACTTTGAGATATTCCAAATATACGAATCAAATAGACAAATAAACTAAGTACCCGATCTTAGAGGCTTCGGATTCTCAGTAATAAATCAAAAATTTGATTGGTTACTTGGTTTATTTAAAAATCACTGCTTTTAAGCATCACTAGCTTTAGAAAATCATTGTGTCATGTTGTCAATATTATATGCAATCGCACAATATGCATACATTACATTTATAGCTTTTTAATAATTAGTAGATTAGAATGTAAATATTTTTGTTGAAAAATTTTTCCACGATAAACACGATAAAAATGCATTTTATCTACGACATAAATATTTTTCACAATAATTAAATTTTATTGTTGCTTATAAAAATCAATATTTTTTGCAGCAGATGTTAAAGAAAAAAAATAGTATAAGAAACTCCGAATTACAAATAAAATTATTATTTAACAGTTTTTATTTTACAATAAATTAAACATACTTACCAATTTCTATTGTAATTTCGGTAAAAATCAAGTATTTTATCTACCCTTGCTGTTAGAAGCTACTTTATCTATTTTTGCGGTTAAAGTATTACTTGTTCTATTATTTTTAATCGCAAAAACCGCACTTGAAAACCACACTTTTTTGATATAATACATCTGTAATTTCGGTTGTATTTGATCCGCAATCCTGGGTATCCCTATAGTAATATGTTTTTTTAATGTTTCTGCAGTTATTGTACTTCAGTAATTCTGTGATTTATTAAAAACGTTTTATTGAGGTGCCACACGGATTTATCTAAAGTCCCAATTAGGTTCTTTCTAAAACACCTTAATCAGAGGACTTCTGTGCTTCTAAATGCATCTAAAGAGCTAAAAACTATGTATCTAATTCATAATTTTTTTATTCTATTGTTTCTCATGTTTGCAATTTTATTAATTTATAAAAAAAACTATATGATATTTCTAAACTTTTGAACGGTATAATGTATATTGTGCTGTATAGACTCTACATAGAAAATGAATTTTTTAAGTTACATTAGGCTTAGGTTAATTAAATTGAAAAAAAAATATTTAGAATTTATGGAAAGCAACTAAATATTTTTTTATTTATAGGTATATTATTTGTAGTCTTTGGAATTTATCATGTTAAGTAAAAGTTATTTTACTAATTAGGTCTCGATATTCGTAGATGAGAAGAAATTCTGAATTGTAGTTTATGGCTAACATTAATATAAAATCTAAATATATTTTATATTTTCCAAGTTAATAATTTATATACTAAACTGTAAATATTAGATATCCCAGGTTGTGCGGCCTAAAGACCGCACTGATCAGTTACTCTCGTAACTTTCCAAATTTTTTAATTTGATAACTTAAAAATATCCAATCTGCAGTGCGTTATTAAAGAGCAGACATGATTCCTTAAATTCTGAAATTCTCTAGATTTATTAACTGAGAATTTCGCAAAGTTTTCATTAGAAGGTGTCAAAATTTGGGGTACAGCGATTTCTGTTCTTAAAAATTATAGGTTTTTTATATTGCTGATGACTTATAAATATAACTTAAATAATTGTACCTCGTTGATTGCTCTATTATAAAACTCTAAATTAATCGAAATGAACAAAAACAATAAACTGCTATTATAATCCAAAGTTTGATAGTTTGACCCCTGACTGTTTCGTGGTCAACATTAATGAATATCGGCCGGTTCAGAATGAAATCTTTCGTGGTTGGGATGTTCCCATGCCTGTTAACATATTTTAGCCGTAAAGGAATACATCCGAGAAGTGTTGCTTTATTGCTAGAAACAAATTTGAAGTAAATGGACCAAAGTTAATGTTAAAGCATTGAAGCTAATTTTATAAGACATCTAATTAAGAAATTTGTAAAAGAAATCCATCAACTAACAGATCGTGTTAACTTACCAAAGGAAACTTGTGAAAACAACGTTTTAATTAGACAGCATTAGTAAACACGAAAATATGAAAAATCAAAGCGTGAAATAAAGTTTTCGACACGTTTGACAGTTTTTGGCAGGAAACTCTCCCGAGTCATCCATACTTAAATTTGACAGATACAAAAGTTTTTATTATACCGAAAACATTAAGGTAGAAGATATTAAATTGCAATTACAGTTTGCAAATCGCAATATGGCGCAAAATGTAAATTAAAAATAGGGGAAAACGTTACTTAGGTGCATTAACTTAATGGGGATGTTTTATTGAAATCGTTTTGTTGTGTTATGAAAAAAGAGGAACTGGGTCAAAAAACGTGATTCTGGGAAAGCGTCCATTAATAATCTTCCGCTGCTCTTATTTTTTCAATTTTTATCAAGGAGTTTTGTTATTGCAGGGGTGGAAGATGTAGACACGCTGATGATTTTTAAAATGTCTTTCTACGACCAAAAAATATGTTCAATAACTGAATTAAAATGCCTGTTCTTGTAACTTCCAGCTGGGACCCAAGCGCCTGACAAATGACTAACTTAGTTTTGTTTCGCAGCCTCCAAAGGATCTGTCAGAGCTTAGGGGTGGATTTTTATAGGGTTGATAATGTTACTGCGGAAAATAATGCGAAAACAAGCGATTTTTCTTTTAAAGTTATTTTTCTTCGATTAGTCAAAATGAGTTACCTGCTGGTTGCTTTAAAAAATTTCGGCTTGTTGCGATCGCCGATCGGACTGGAAGATTTATAGTTAATTAATAAAACAAACTGTGTATCTAATCCGCCTGTCTGTCACCAAACAGCCGGCATCTTCTCTAATAAAGGTGATATTATAGCGACTGCATTAAGGACAAGTTATTATTAAAATGAGATCATTAATCATTCGGTGACATCTCTGACAGCTCCCCTCACTTGCCCTGGGTGTCATCAAGCTGCCGTCGTCACCTTCTGCTCATTTGTAACGCAAACATTCGGGCAAAAAATATTCGGCCATGTTTCCAAATTTGATGAATTCGTTAAATAAAAATTTCGATTGTTTGCCTTCGTGTTTACACGGTATTAATTCAAAAATAACATTTCACTGTTGTTTTGATAGTCCGGCACATTTGCATTATTTAAATAATTTTAGTTGGTGCGCGCAACTAGGGTAAATTATGACAATTTAACACTGACTGTTATGTCAACAATCAACACACCCTTAAATGAACAGTAATGTATGTTTGCATATGTCAAACTAAGCGTAACGGTAGCAGTGAATTACCGTATACCTGCTTAACGTGGTGTGAGAAAAAATTAGTGAAAAAAATTTGTTTTCGACACAAAATAATAACGGGTAACGATTATTATTATTATTATTATTACGAAGCAATCAGAAAGTATAAGGAATAACATTAAACAAAATTAAGACATCTAGATCCATTTGAGAGTTTGAATTCACTTAGCAGCTTTGATAGATAAACTAAGAGCAGTTGAGAGAAAGATCTTATCCTCCCTTGCTAATCTAATATTCTAATTGTATTCTACGAAATGTTACATTCAGTTAACAGATCCTCAGTTAACTGTTGCTGGCTGTCGGCAAATGTTCGATTATAGAACTTATCGTTCCTTTTCCGAGGGCAACGGATTTCGCTAGTAAAGTTCCGGAAAGCTCCTCCGGGAAACATCGAAATCTCATTTTAGGAAGAACGTATTTCCCGAATTATGGCCGTAATTAGTAAAAGATGCTCTCCTTGTATTGTAAATCTTGGCATCTCAAAGTTTGCCGTTTTTACGTATTGCAGCGGAGTTTTGACAAGTTGGAGAGCGGAGATGCTCAAACTTTTATGGCGGTCTTTTCTTAATAACAAAATAAATGTTTGTGGTTGCCTTCATTTTACTGCACGAGGACGCAGAAATTTGGTATTCTCGAGAAGGTAGATCGTTGAAATGTTTGTTAAAATTGTTAACACACAAAATGAAGAATCGTCTGGCCGTTTGTGTTGTAGTAATATAACCAAAACGAATGCCGCCGTATATCATGGCGGAAGAAAAAGATGGAAATAGTTTCAAATTTCATTTAAGATTTAATTTGGCTGGAGATATGTGGATCCCTCTGTAAGATTATCAAAATCCGTAAATACGGGCCGCATAAGGACTACAACGCAATTAAAGCTGTGCTTTTATTAAGCTGCGCTGCAAACAATGCGTGTTTCCGAGAGGCAGTTTGTGATCCTTCCAGAATGGACAGTGGGGTGGTGATTTTGATTTATAAGTACCTGGATCTTTTTCTAATTAAAATTTTAGTTTACTTTCTGCTCTTGAAGGGAAATTTGCGATATTCAATTTTGAATATAAAAAGACCTATTATTGTTTCTTCTCGCGGTTCTGTGGGATGCCCGAAGATTTACATTTTTAATCCGACCACCTCAATCTCTTTCATTACACATCCATAAGATAAGCTCTCTTGTTGACAGTTTTTAGGTAAAGTAAACACTCGCTCGGTTTTGCTTGTATTTTTAATATTAGAAAAATTAATTAATCTAGCAAAGATTTTTTCAAAGGCAAAGTTGCCTTAATAAACAATTAATTTTGCTCGCCACACACCCTTTACGGATGCACGTCTTACGAGCACGTACAATGGACGTTAAGTTTTGTTGACTTAGCATTACGAATGTATGAGACCCGTGGGTCAGCTCGCAAATAACTGACATATAACAAGCGCTTCTATGTAAATAATAATTTCGGTTAACAAACACATTCGTATGTATACACTATATATATGTTATATATTATGTATACATAACATCATAAACTTCCAAATAAAGGGAAGCAAATTTCACCTCGATTCCCGTGTAAAATTTTGTAATATAAGATAATATTAGAAACTTTTGATTGATAGAATGGAACATCACAAACACATTTCAACCCCCTATAACGCGCCGTTACGGATGCAAGAGGGCGCGCTGCCTCTACAACTTATATATGTGATGACGTGAGCTCCTGTTTTGATAAATGTTTCAGTGTCTTGTAATCGACTTTGATTCGACAACTAACAAACACCCTTTATAAGGAAACACGATTTGATTGATGCAACTTTCATAAGAACCGATTTCTTTAAGGTGCTAACCTAGCTGATGGCGTTCTCGCGGAAAATTGAGCAACATTTTTTGAATAAATAAGTGCCGTGTTTTTATTCCCCAATATAATGGATATTCCGCAATTTAATTTAATTTAACCGGCAAAAATTAAACTAACAGCTTAAATTTCGGTCCATTGTTCGCAATAGGTAATGAACCATCACAGGTTATGTCTGTCTTGATGATATGTGTAAACCAAGTTTAATCTGAGTTTCAATCCTATTAAAGCTATTGTCATATAATCAAGCCAGTCTGAAATGAATCCTGTAACGGACTGCATAGAGATAAGAATCTATTCAGTGTGCCCTACATGCTAATACTGTTTCAAATCCAATTAACACTCTAACTCGCCGCTGTGCTGTTAAATTAGGTGCCATTTCTAGTCTAATCTGTGCAAAGTTGGTATTACATGTTTAGCGACTCTCTTACTGCATTGATAATAAGCTCTACTCAAATTCGTGCTGAAATAAAGACACGACTCGAAAATGACTACAATAAAAACTGTGAGAAAACTTTCCTCGGAGTGGGCAAAAATTCTGCATATAAATTTTATTGATCTCGAAAGTTTGTTATTATTAATGAAGGTACCACCTCCCGAGACCCCACAATTAGGGTTACACGCATCATTTTTTCAAATCCCAATCGACTTAATCAACTTTTTCAACGGCTCCAGTTACAGGTTAGGTGATTAACATGGGCTCAAATTTAATCCACAACTTGAGATAGAGATTTTTTGTCACAACCTTTAAACTTTATCCTACACCGTACGTATTATTTCTGAACGATCGGTTTGGAAGGGCTTCAAAAGGCGTTTTGATATTTGTTATTAAAAATGGCATTTTAATATTTATTAGTTTTAATTATGTTTTAATTTAAAATTTATTCATTAACTTCTCTCGTCAAACCGTAAACAGAAGACATGTCTAATACAGAAATGAAAATAATTTAATAATAATGAAACAAGAATACCAGCGAAGCAATGATTATATCAAAGAAGGGTTAAACTACTCGAAGAACATGCAAGCAGTTAAATAATCGTCAAAATTCAGACAACATTGCGAGGAAAGCTCAAAATGAACCACTCTAAGAACTTTCAACAGATTTTGATTAGTCATAGACACAATTTAAATGAAGTAATGGAGATAGAAATCTGAATCTGAAACAGTAGCAGCGCTATGTGGTACCTCTCGATTGAAATTCGATTGCTACAAATTAATACAAGTTTGAGATTCATTATGAATCGACAGCAAATTAATATATAAAATGATTTATTACATTTCTATAAACAAATAATCATCTGAATAATTATTTTTATGATTGCTTTTATTTGTTCTCTATATGTGTTCTCGTTTATTTCCAAAGAATGTTTTTTTTTTTCTATTTAAATTAATATTAATTATATTCACCTTCTGCCTTTATTGTCAGCAAAAAGTTAGCATACTTTTTTGAATAGACAATGAATAAAAAAATTTGTTGTTACAATACATTCATTACATTGCCTTCAAAATAAATAAATGTGCTACCGGTTTTGGAAATGGAATGTTTTTAAAATGAGAAGGAACGGTTTCTGATATAATTCAAGTCACTTCTTTCAAATTCGATTAGAATATAACCGTAGAACAATAAAATATTCATAAGGTGAGTCAGATAGAGCTAAATCACATGTTTGGATACAAATGCTAATTAAAAATCGACAACAAATTTTTTTGAACTACAAATACACCACAGCTAGCTTCTTCGGTTTGAAAGTACCTAAAAATTAAGATTCTCACAACCTTTAGATGTAGCCTCAGATAAATGAGCAAATAGGATTATATTTTGTACTTATAATACAAATAAATAAAGGCTTATCTAAAGTATTAACCCATCCAGATTCAGCTACAACTACTTATGATTCCGTAGTTACTCTTACCTTATTTGTTTCCATCAAAATCAGTAGTATCACTTTATCAAATATAACAGTTTGCAAAACAGAGAATGCACAGGATATCTATTTATATGCGACATCATTCAATTAAATTTGATAATCTTCGAATACTTCACTGTCACAAATTAAATTTTTTAACCTATTTCTCGTATAAAATACAATTACTTTCATGTTAGTAAAAAAGATAACCAGGTAACAGGAAAATAATAATGTAAAATTTTAGATATACAAAGAAAATAACAACAACTCCTTCTCAAACAAACAAAAAAACAATAATTAAAAGCATTAACTATAATGAAAACAAATTTAATATCTTAAAATCAAATACTTCTTCTACAATACATATCCAAAACGTAACGTGAAGCTACTGCAGAAGCAGTTTCTTCAGCTTACAAACATACATGCACATAGTAAATCAAACACATTTGAGATTACTTCGAAGAAATTTCCTATCTTCAGGCACACATTAGCCCACAGTGATTTATGTCTTCTTTTTTCTTCTTCGGTGATTTACTCGGATAGATTAGGAAAGACTTCAATTAGCTAACGCTACCGCTATGTTGCTGTAATAAATCCATATTTATTATATGGAATGCTAGAAATTCTTATTTGCAATGTTAAAAATGCTCATGTAATTTGATCTTAAAAAATTATAAAGATGCATTTCTAAATCTGCATTCTCTTTGACATCAAAAGTTTTGTAGGTTTCGGCTACCAAACCTTTTGAATTTCTACTGTCGCTGTCGGGAGTGATCATTACACGACTTCTTTCTGTTTTTTTATAAAATTATTTTCTAACTAGATTGCCCATGTTGTGCAGCCTAAAGGCCGCACTTACTTTTTACTCATCAGTAACTTCTCAATTTTTTTAAGTTGGTAACTTCAGAAACTGAACCAATTAGAGGTCCATTACGGAACAAAAAACAACAGGCCGCTTTAATAAAAATGAAAATTATTAAACTACAGTTTTAACCTCTAAATATTTTCACGTTACAGCTTATTTATTAACCTCAATTTATTTGACCAAATCCGACTGTCTGTTTGTCAATTTTCATTCTACTGTATTGTAGTTGAAAATATTTTTTAAATCATGGAAATCTTGTTCTTTTTTAATAGCTTTATATAAACATACTATAGGTTTTTGTTTTGTTTTTCTTCTTCTAATTTTATGATTAATACAGGACGATTTCTAAGTATGCATAAAAATTATAGTAGATAATTTGTGAACCTACTACAAGAAAAATTTTATATGTATAAACATAAGCACGACAATGCATATTCCCTAAGGCAGTTGCAGCCCTTCAAAGGGGTGAATTAGAAAACAGTTTTGTTTGTACAACTATTTGTACTGATTTACATGAAATTTTCAGATATTATTTCTGTATTATTACGCAAAATTATTATATTGCCTTAATTTAATTTTCCCAAAATTACAGATGAGTCGCAAAAAGTACTTTACTGCCGTTATCCATCTTTTTTACTTTAAAAGCAATTGCGTTTACGAAAAGTAGCACTTGAACTTTGACAATTGACTGATATAAAGTGAACTTTTTATATTGTTTTCAGAAAATAGCATATTATTATATTTATGTATTATATCCTACACTTTTATTTAAGAAAAGCTTTTAGGAAAGGATGCAGTTTTTATACGGATTATAAAAATGAAACTCTTTTTAATTCACCCCTTCTAAAAATAATAATTATTCATCTTGTAAAACTTTTTTACAAGTAATTATAAATTGTTAATAAATAGCGCCGTGGGCGATTTGTTGGAAAGTTAACATTAAGCATAAAATAAAGTTTTTTGATGAAGTTTGCTGGTTAGACGTCTAATTTAAAAACTTCCAAATGAAGCATTAAGATAAATGAAGAACTAAGAAAATGTTAATAGATAAAGCTAATGTCTATTGCCGATGTATTAATCATAGGAATTTAGATCGTTTGATCTCACTACTTTCCTGCAAATCCGCACTAGGCCAGTATGAAGAGGTAAGACCCTTCTCTTTGGAAGTATGTGGCGACGGTGCGACAATAAGTAACCGGCCCATTTGAGAAATAGAAAATTAGTGCGTTTACTTGTCCACAAAGCGTGACTCTCTGTTCTTCAAACTCACGTTTGGCATTGAATTACATTTTTGTATTCAATTTTACTACAGGCTTGTTGTGTGCATATAGTTTACTTCGTGTTGCTAATTTGCTGATTCGTGGAATATTACACAAAGGAAGAATAATTCGGTTCGATATGCAAGTGGATATTATACTAGAACTAATGGCAGTTTATCGTATTCTTCGAATATAACAAGCTGAAGTTAAAAAATGAGAATACGTTACAAAAGTAATAATTTTAATTAATAATTAATTTGTAAAAGGAAAAAAGTGAAGTAACAAAATTGGAAGCGAGGCTGAATGTGTTCGTTTCTCCTGTTAAAACTTTTTTATCCAATTTCATAGCGCATCTCGGTGGCTTCCTAATATACCGATTTCCTCCCCATTTGGTTCGCAGCAAAGTATCCATAAAGTAATAATATAATACGCAAGCCACTGCTTAATTTTTTAATGGCCAAATGCTTTTAGAGACGTCCTAACTTCGCTTGAATATTTAAAAAGTAATGAGAAGTTGGGCCTTGCTGAGAGCATTCAAAACATTAAGAACACCCAATTGGGGTGCTTTAAACCCCAAAGACAACGTATAGCTGTTATTTTAGATAAAATGGAAAATTATACAAAAGAGCACCAGGTGTTTAACTTTAAAATCTGATTTACTTAAAGTGTTGTGTATAAGAAAGTAAAAAACGCAGAAAATTTGGACGTTTTATTATTTTTTTCCCGAGCTAATTCGAAAGCTTCTAGCTTTTTTGAGGTAATAAAAATTTGTAAAAGCGTTTTTCTAAATTTAAATGATACTTAAATAAAGTTGAACATATAAGAAGAAAAATATATCAAGTAAGTAATAAGGAGCTCATTTCATCTCGTCAGCTTGGAACAATAATAGCGCTACGGGATATAAATATAGCAAAACCAGGATGAGGAATTAGATGAGATAGGAAAGATCTTTTATTACGTACTTAGTCAAGTCTGCAGCTGTGAACTTTGTTTTAAAATTGAAAAACATTGCGTGAGCATAACGAAGAATATATGAAAAGTCATAAACAGACCTGTTATTTCTCTCTGCTGTCAGTGGGCGAAACCTGAACCATCATTGAGGGGAAGAAGTTGCGTTACTTAAGGCTCATATGCATTGTTTTATTTGACTACGTAATAACCTTTAACGTTTTCTTTATAGGCCGATAATTTATTACGTGTGTTGCACCGCATTTTTGCCATGTTCTTGCTTAAACACTATTCTTGCTCAAATTTAAAAGACTTGCTAGATATTATACATTAACAGACATAAATGCACTAATGAAGGCGACCCCTGCGGAGAACGCCATTAACAAGGGGGCCCTAAATCCTGGATCTTCGCCCTCGCGACTTATTGCCAATGTTCTAATTAAAACAGATGTATTTTTCTAATTGCGGTTTTGACGAGCTTTATTTCTACAAAACGGGCACCTGATTTAAATTTAAATTTATATTTCGCGGTTATCCAGAAGTTCCAAACTAACTTTTTCTTTTTTAATTTCAGGTTAAGAGAAGAGCGAGGAGATCCCGATAGACCGTTACCTTTAGACCATAAAGCGAGAGATCTTAGTTCACGTAGTGGTAAGTACATTTTTGACACGCCGACCTCTAGTTCTAATTAATCGAACAATTTAAACGTAAGGTTGCTTTAATCGGGAAAAATCAGGCTGGCTATTTATTTCGAGATTTAAAGCGCCGTTCTCGATTCAATTTCTGCATATGTGTGTTTAATTGTGATCCCTTTTGTAATTTATTGCCGGGGAGATTGGTTTGTGTTACGTCCAACTCCAAATCCCAGTTTCACAACAATTAATTAAATTTAGAAGCCAACTTTTTATATCGTTAATTTTAATTACTTCTTCTCAAATTGTAGGTTCGCCAAATACGAGTCCTGTGCTGAATTTATCGAAAAATGCAAGCGGAGGCAGTGCAGGCTCACCTGCCGACGTGGATCATTCGGGAAGCGAGCCCGACGGTCACGAGGGTGCTCCTTCTCCCCGTTCCCCGACGCATTCGAATCCCGAAGACGACGACGACGATAACATTTCAGATCCCGAAGACGACGACGAAAAAGATCAAGGTAACATTTGTTTTTGTTTTACTCGTAAAGCAATCTAAATTCCACAAATTATTATCTATTCTTCTATTACATTCTCACAAGATGTAATTAGTGACCACGGAATCAGCATTCATCAGAGAATTTAAGAATCAGTCATTAACTTTTGGTTTACACGATGCCGTTTTTGACGTCGAGCGTGAGATGACTTATTAGATCCAACGTATGCCCGTAATCCTGTATTAATGATTCATGTGACTTGTCCTGACCTCCGCATAACACAACTTTTGATTTTTACTTTATTAATCATTCAAATTAGCTTTTTAACCGAACGATTGATAAAATGTTCAACTTTGCAGCGAAACGGGTAAAAGTAAATTATTCAACGGTAAATTGCGTGAGTAAAATTAAAAACTTCTCGTGTCTAGTCAAAGTCTGGTCTTCGACCACCTTGAGGCTCCTTCGTACGTAGCCAATGAGTGCGTGTAATGTGTAACCAAATGCATTTTGCAACAAAGAACCGGTTTGTATTGGGGAATGTATTTGATTACGAAAACCAAGAATCAAATTACCCGAACGTCGTCTACTTGGTTTATGCGCAATTTATGGACTGCCAGTTTCAATAAGTTGTTAATAAAATATTTTACCTACCTTCCTTCCAATACCCACTAAATAATATGCTAATAAAAGTTAAGTGGCTTGGACGAGAGAGCGCAACATAATGTGTGCATTTCTGGACGAAAACGGCTTTGTCCAATTAAATACTTCCGTCTTGTCTCTTCTTTCGAGTTTATCCAATTTCTCGCGGTCGCATTTGATTTAAACCAAAAAAGATGTGTTAACATCTTACATTCTTGCGAATCGTGAAAACCCATTTGAAATTACTCGTCTTCGCGGATGGTAAAGACCGCAAAACTTGTCGACACATACTTTCGGTTTACATCGAAGAATTGCACAATTTACAGTGTTTTCTCAGTGTGAGCCTGGTTTTAACCCATGTACACCAATGATATAAGTTTACACTAACTATAGGTAAATCATTTTTGATTACACATGCGTGCATGGTGCGCCATGTTCTTAGCCGACAAGAAATATGCCGAGATAATTTGTTTGTTTATGCTCCGTACAAAAAGGCATTTTGTAATTTTAATGGGACGTATGGAGAAGACGGATGGTTTTCGGACATGCTTCACTCTGATATCTTATTTACCAATAATACCACTATTATAGCGTTGTTATTAGGCATACAGGGTGTCAATTATTTCGACTCTTGCTAAAATCGAATAAACCGTAATTTTAAATTTTCAAAGAATACAATAACGAATGCTATACGAAGTAAAACGTGTTACTTGCCGATAAAATCACAGACTAAAGTATGCATTATCTGCTTTAATTTAATTTAATTCTGATATAAGCAACCTGTTATTCCGTTTTTCTTTTCTTTTCTTTTTGGAGCGCATTTACTCGGGAAGTAACGATCGGATTTCAAAAATTGAAACGCCATTATCGCGCTTTCAAATAAATTTGACCTGCCCGAAGGTTTTTCGAAAAAGTGAGGTTACGTCCGCTTCGTTTTCGGCAGGCCATCCTGTAATATTATAATAATAAAAGTACGTACCTAATCGGAACAATTGCAAATTTGCATATAAAAATAATTTTTATTCTAATAAACTTTAATTATACACTATTTACTTCCGTTTTGAAATGAAGACTTATATTGTAGTTTCACACTGCTGTATTAACTGTACCAAAATTAATAAATCACAATTTAATTAGGTATTCATGAAGTCTTATTTAATGTTTTGATGCATTTAACTGATAATTTACAGACATTAAATTTAATATTATGTAATTTTTATGCAAGTTATTAATTATGGAAGTTCTTTTGGTATGAAACCATTCATTTAATGTTTCTCTTGAAAAAAATTATTTTATATCTGTAGGAAAGTATTTTTATGAGTGTGGACGTTAATCACGCCATTGGAATTACTATACATAATATAGCGAGTAATAGCAGAAGCATTTTTTTCCCGCCTGGTCCACGGTGCGGTTTCACGACGAGGCCCAAATTTTTTAAATTCGTCCGTGAATAATAAATTGTCAGATCACATGCAAATTTAATTGACTGTTTTATGAATTTGGTTTAAAATACAATTTTATGACTTTCTAAACTTTACATAAATTTGAATATTGCATGAGCGTTAAGTGGCCAAAAACTGACGTCTTTCTTTGGTTTCGCTGTCGATGGTCGGTTTTAATTAATTTTTTTATTGACTGCTTGCATATCAAGTTGCTTTCCTTTAGTACGAAGATTAATATTTTTTCTTTTTATTGCAGACTTAGACGACGGTGATTTACCACTGCCAGCAGCTCCAGGTAGTGACTCTCAACAAACAGCTTTAAATTATTCAACTCTCGCGGGTGCAGTAGCGTCCGTAAATGGACCACATCCCGATTCAACTATATCGTCGACAGAAACGTTATTAAGAAATATCCAAGGACTGTTAAAAGTAGCCGCTGAAAATGCACGCCAACAGGAACGGCAGATCAACTACGAAAAAGGTACAAATAGTAACCTGGTGTATCTACTTTCTTTAGCACAATACTACATGTACCTTGCGGCCACACAAAAATGTTGAATATTTTAGAAAAATTTTTATCGACGTAATGTACGAGTTGTAAATATATATAAAGAGCTCTCGAAATTTTTGTACAAAATTTATTTAGAATTACATATTAAAAATGCACAAATCGTATTATGCCCAATTTTTAAATTATTACCAATCTGCCGTACCGATAAATTTTGTTTCGAAAAGTCAAAATTGTGTGTACAGTAATATAACGAAGGTATGGTAGAAAAATCTTCCAACGTTTTCAAATAAACGGACATATCGTGATTAGAAAAACGTTAACGTAAATTTTTAGGTTAAATTTGTAAATATAAATCCCATTAATTTATTACATTTTGTGTAGAATGTATATTATTATAAATATTTTATAGAAGTTTTTATTGTTAAATGCGACAGTATAATGGATGTGAAACACATTATTAAAAAACTGTAACGATGAGTCCCTGTGAAAAAAGAAACAGTGATGGAATTTAGGTATTCTGTTCGCTGATGAGTTAATTTTTTGTATAGAATAGAAATTGTGCCATTTTTGCACCTAGTGTTGACTAGATTAGTTGTTTATTTAATTATTACTATTAATTTAAAACAATTTTCTCGAGTTTTTGATAAATTTACGACAAATTAATCAAAAACTTCAAAAGACACACGTTAGAGCATAAAACTTAGAATTAGAATAATTAATTGTGTGATGTAAATGTTAATATTTCAAAATTAAAATAAACAAACCCTAAAATTTATTTCGTCTTTTATTTCAAATTTTTCACACAAAGTTAATTGGTTTTTTGAATTCCTTATTCCGTATATTCAAAGACAAAAAGGAATCAACTAAATAGGTAGGTGGCACTTTTCGTTTATTTTTGTCCTGTGATTGTTTCAAAAAATTAATGAGCACTAACAGAAACTAAATTCCAACACTTGTTTTCTAAACGCATGAAAGTAGAATTTTGAAAAAATGTGGTGAACTAACATACCTACGTAGTTTTAAAACATTCTCTCGCGTAAAACTTGTCATTTCAATGTGTTAGCACAATACAAGTCAGTGGCGGCGTAGCCGGGCATTATAATAACGTTAGAAAATCGAAACACCGATTGACCATAATAATAATTAAGAACCTTTACGATAACTTACGTCATCGAAGCACAGCAGAATGCAGAATTTTAATTGTGTACGAGAAAGGCAAACATTCTTGTTAAAACCTATAGTTTTGAAAGCATGTTTTGCGATAGCAGAAAAAAGGCTTTAAAATAACAAGTACGCAAGTTTATAAAATTCTTGAATTTGAGAGAGACCGATCGTGTATACAAGAAGTTGCTAAGTGGACAATTCGTGTGTGGTTATCTGTTTTTGCAGCACAAGCTTATAAAGTTACACTCATTGGAACCCGATTTTAGATAATCATCTCGTTTATCTCGCGATGTAAGAGCATCTTCAACCGCGTTAAGGCGAGTTATGTCTCCTTTTTCGTATAAGCGGCCAATTCACTAATTAAAATTACCTTTCGATGTTTGTCGTCACTTTTGAATAACTTAATTATATCCAAGTAAAATGGGGTTTTTAATGGAGCAATTTTTATTTTTCGTTTTGCTGAAATTTAAATTGAAAGTATGCATTACGGGATTTTTAATTTTATTAGAATGCAGCTACTTCGACTGTAATAAAATATGCAGGTAACAATGTAGCAAACCCCAAGTCGTTAAAAACTTTTATAACCTAAAAAAACTCGACTCTTGGCATAGCGTTCTTTTTGGCCCATTTTTCTGACAGTTAAAAAACATCCATGTGGTGTCAAATTTAAGACGTTTCTACTTATGAAAACACTTTACATAATTTTCATTATTATAGCACAGGTTCTTTTCTTCTATCGAGAAATTATCTCGTCTAACATGCAAAATTCGCTAAAAGTGACCAAAATTATCGTCTCAAAAAGACAAAGCCAACACGATCGAGTATACCACCTGACTTTTCAGACACGATAGCCATATAATTTTATTTCTTTCTGTTCCTTTGATTGCCGCATGCATAAGCGATCGAGTGCAGCAGTCCAGTTATAAAATACTGTGCAACATTTCGAAAATTTATTTAAAATACCTTTGGCCGATTATAGTTGATCGTCTACCATATCAAAATTGTCATAATTACTGCTTCGGGCTGATATCACCGATATAATCTTATTTTATACGTTTGATCGCATTATATATACCTTTATTAGCTGGTCTCATACGTATGCGTACAGAATAATTTTGTATTTAGACGATGTAAATTTTCAACGCTTATATACGAATTTACTTATGTATGTTAGGAAAAAAATTGCTCCCTTAGGCTTTACGGCACAAAATTACCTAGGAATTTAATCAATATATGAATATCGATTACTTATTTGATTTTTTCTTCAATACAAACGTAACCATTTAAGTATACGTTTCAAAATTAGATAGCTATAAACGATTTAACCTCTTTGATATACGATCAGTATAATAAAAATATTGCCGAGCAATAAGAAGTATTTTATAATGGACGATGGCATGTGTACGTCTTGGTAACCGCTTAAATTGTAACACTGCATAATTGACCATCCTTACAACAGATTTCTCAACAACAAAAAAGTTATTAACATTTTATTCATCATAATAGTAATTACTAAACACGCAATTGCTTTTGCTCATAAGTAGTGACACCTGGTATTACAATTATGAAGTAGCTAAATTGCACTAGAGTGTTAAATAAACAAGTCGGATATTTTAAAAAGATTTTGATAGGCACCCACCGATTAATATAAATAAAAAACTTCCTTATGACTTGGTCGCCCAGACTTAGTGACTAACGTGGGGTTCAAACCACGAACGATATAATCGTTTTCTTCCAATGGGACTTTTGCGGCAGATTGCTTAGAAATTTTGCCATCATTTGCCGATGGAAGATGGTCGGAATAAAATTTTTATTTTAACTGGGTTTAAATCGAGATCTTTATTTCGAAACACCATACTATTCAAGAGAAAACTTCCTCTACCTTAAACCAAGGATAGTAAATTCGAAATTAACAAACTTATTTTCTATACAAAATCAAAGTCAATCGCGCTTTTAATAATATGCCTGACCAAGCCGGACAACTTTTACCACAACTACCACTTAACTAATCATGGATGATGCATATATTCTAATTCAGGTCAGTTCTAACTCTGAGGGACTCACCCTAATGCAACACAGCAAATTTTACAATTCTACAAGTTCTTTATTTTTGTGTGATCTTCCAAAATCAATATCTTTACACTAGCATTACAAAATATTTAACTATCTGAAGGATGTAGTCTAAAATGCAGAGAACATAAAAATACCAATTAATTAAAACAGCATATTTGTCAATTTTGGTCTCATCATCAAATAAGGTGATTGCAACATCGGAAAACCACTTGTCCTTTAACACACCAAAAGTTAAGACAACTGCACCAAGATAAAACTTTAACATGGTTGTTCAACATTTAGAACAGAACGCCATCGCTTTTGATCAGTAGCGTCCCGCAGAAAAAATATGTAGCGGTCGATCTAGAAATAGGAATGTGATGGAGTTATAAAATATTTTGTTTTACGCACAATGTCATTTTCTAGCGTTTTTTTTAGTGCAAATTTATTTTTACATAAATGCAATATATTTATGTTATTTTAAACGAAATTATAAATTAAAATTATAAATTTATTTCTGAATTAATATGCAATAAGTATTTTGTTTTACATGAAATTGAATTACAAATTGAATTAATAGGTTGTAAACTAGAAAACCATATATTGCTGTTATTCAATGTGTATAACTTTAAATAACATTAAAACCCAATCAAAATTAAAGTATACGCTGTTATCAATTATATTTTATTTTTATTTAATGGATTGGTTTCGACTGGTGCCAGTCAGACTGTCGGAAAAAATAAAATTTTTATAGAATATATTATAATTTTATAGGAATATGTTGAAGAAGACTGACACCAGTCGAAACTAGGACATTAAGTAAAAATAAAATAAAGGTAATTGAGAAAAGTGCATACTTAATTTTAACTTTGGAGGTTGATTTTTAAACTACTCTGTATTTGCATCAATCAACACTTTAAAAATATTCGTGAACAATCTAACCGTTTTATTGGCACAAATGTGATACACCACCACAAGTAAAAAATAAACACTGAACACTTAACATAAACGATTCTATGCAAGTGTCACGTTTTATCTTGTGCTGTTCACGTCTAAGTCGGAATTCGTGTTTACCGCGAGGGTAAATAAATCAGTTTTTATGCATCGCTTACGTTCATTGTGAACGCTCGCATTAGCCGGTAGCATAATTAGAGATAGACTATAAAAGCTGGAGTTTTTACCTGTCTAGTCTCCTCCCAAGAATTTAAATAAATGTAAGTCTGAGTTTGGGTACACTACTGGCATCAACAATATGCGTAGCACTGATTTTATGGAATGAAGAAATAAAGAAATCAGAAACAAAAAGAGGTATACATGAATATTGGCAACATCAGAGTGATGAAACGTACGAAAATATAGAAAGATCTAAAGCAATTTTGCTATGAGACTGGTACAGCAAACACGTAAAGATGGTTTATGAAGCTAAGACTTGAATGCAGGTGCCAACAATTTGTTTATAAACTGATGAAAGATCAATAAAAACGAAATGGACACTGATGTCCAAATAAATAATTAGAAAATGCTCTGAAATGCATTAACCGCTGAAAAACACCAGGTATATTTTTTAAACTTGACTCTTGAAATTTTTCTAAAAATAAATTTTTAATTTATCAAAGTCAAGTTGAAGAATATAATACTAGAGAAATCATGAAGTATTGGCTATCTTCATACGTGGGAAAAAATCAATTTCGATTTAGACCATTCTTCATTCAGACCAGAATCAGGAATCTTAAAAAGCTATGTTGCCATGTTATTTTGCCATGTTTAAGTTTTGACTTGGTTTACGACTAAATAATGTAATACATATTAGAAATGGAAAATTGATCGATCGAGAAAATTAAGGACCAAAACTCAAATAAAATTGAAAATAACTTAAAAAAGTTTTTAGAATTTTTTAAGTATTTATGTGGTATTTAGTAGTATGTGATGTTAAAATAATAAAACCTTACAAAATGTTAAAAAAAATTTTAACTGTTAAGTAAATAATTACATACTACAAAGAAACATAATATTTAAGGAAATCAAAATAACAAAAATTCACATTGAACAGGGTTGAACTTAGAAAAATTTGAATAAACAAGAAATTAAAATCTGAAAAAATTATACTATAGAAAATGATAAAAATTACTAAAAATTAATCGTGATAATAATAAATAATAATAATAATAATAATCGTGAAATAAAAGCTTTTATATTATGTTACAGGATTTTTTAATTTTTAGTAATTTTTATCATTTTCTATAGTATAATTTTTTCAGATTTTAATTTCTTGTTTATTCAAATTTTTCTAAATTCAACCCTGTTCAATGTGAATTTTTGTTATTTTGGTTTCTTTAAATATTATGTTTCTTTGTAGTATGTAATTATTTACTTAACAGTTAAAATTTTTTTTTAACATTTTGTTAGGTTTTATTATTTCAAATAAAATTACTATTAAAAATAACTCTAAAATGAAATTGTACTGGATCGGAAGGAGATTTATTCAATTCAGAGATGTGGAATGACGAAATCAAAGTCTTCTTGCTCGCATGTCGTAATAATTCTTACAGGAAGAACCATAAAGGAACAATAAAAGAGCAATAAAACTCAGTCCACAAAAAATGTTCTTAACGCTGGCACGTACCTACATGAATTTTTCCATTATACTAAAGGTGCATACTTCTGCATCGAAAGCAAAAAATGCTCTAGGCTATCAGCGTTTATTGGTATGTAGAACAACAAACCAACTTTTCACAGCCATCAATGTCATAGAAATAGTTCGAAAATTCTAGTTTGGATAAATAATATTCAATTTTATCTAAACTTGACAAAGTGATAATAAACAAGTGAAATAGTTATTTAATTTAGGTATATATTGCTGTGATCTTCTGTGTAATTTTGTGTAGAGTTTAAAAAAGGCCAATCAAAAATTTAAAAATTAACTATTAATTGAAAGCAATCTACAATTATTTCTATTAAAATTTCAATTCATATGTTAATTAAGCCGTAGCGAGCGGAAAATTGTTCTATAACGTATTTAAATGGTAATGTATCTAATGAGCTGGTGGTCGCAATTTTTAACCATCGGCATCAAATTTGGTCTGCACAAACTTATTATATAATATGGCAAGTATTAAAAGCTTGTTAGATGATTAAATTTGTTTTAAAGCTTTTTGAGATATATACGTTTAAAGCTTTGCGCGAGGAAAGCAGTACCTGCAAATTACTAAGCTCGCGAGGTCGTTACAAATTGTTTTGTTTTTGGTCGTTAATTAATTTTGGTTAGTTGTTTTATGCAAATTATAAAAATTGAAGCCCGGTTTTATAAAACTTAAACCGAAAACTTAATTTGTTGGTTGAAACTGTATTGAAATTCGTCATTCTTGTAACGAGGTGACTAATGTGGTAAGGTGATAAGCAATTAAAATGTTTACCCAGAATATTAACACGTTAATATTTTATAAATTTCGTGATAACTATCCATAAAACATTACATAAATAAATCGGTAGCTAAACAACAAAAATAGCTACAAGCAAAAGCGAGCAAGCAACCGTTTCAGTAGGTTAGATTTCAATGTCCGCCCACAATAATAATTTATTTTATATCTAAGGGCGCGATTGCACTTTTAAATCATAACTATTATAATTTATGAAACAAATCATGATAAAACTGAAATATTATAAACATTAAGAGTGATTTACTCGCGCGAGGCTCGGACGGATTGGAGAGAATCTCGAAAAATGTGGTAAACAATTAAAATTATTGGGGAACGGAAATCCCCCGAGGCAAATTTTTTATGATCATCCCATGACATGAGTATTTAAATAAGCAGTTGTTATAATTTAAAATTCCGTTTCTTAAATTTTAATTGTGTTTCTCCGTATGTTCTGATTGACACTGCTATGATGTCTAGAGATAATAATTTCCAACATGATTTAAAATTCATTTTATTTCATTTTTACATCATTGGCGTGTTTTGAAACAATTACCGCATAAATATGTTACCGTACAGAAAAATTAGTAATTTTGTGTTAAGAGAAAGGGGTGCGTAAAGCAGCCTTGAGGTACTCTTTTGGCCTCGAATAAAATGTTAACATGGATAAAAGAAAATAAATAAAAATTCGTGCGAATAAAAGATTTAAGATTTTCGTTCCGAATTGCAACATAGATAATAATTATTGCAAACGTCGATAGAAAATTTATTTTGCAAAAATATTCCGCACATATCAATTAACTTAAACGAGTTATGATAATTACTGAAATATAAAAGCTTTTAATGTAACTGCTGTTACGTGTACGCTAAATCAATTGCAAAAAAAATGAAAAGAGAAAAGTGAAATGAATGACAAATAACCCTCGACTGGCATCTGGACATGTTGATTTCCATTAGCATCAGCGAGCTTTTAATGTGGCATATATTGAGTATTGACAATGGTGTTTTCTTATCTCATTCGTATGTTACCTGCCGTGATACATTGATTTAATGTTCGACAATATCCGATTGCACACTTGCAGAATTAAACAAGTGTGTGGAAATTGAAGAACTATGTATTGTTGCGTCCATCTCGTAATTTCGATTCGGCTCTCTCCAATAATCGTAAGGGAGTGTGTCGTTGATAAATATAAAACACAAACATGTTTTATTTAGTTTTTATGATAAACTAAGTGCTTTATTCATAGCCACCGTTATAAAAATAAAAGTAGTATTGTCGACATTTATCTCTCCATATGCTCGTTCCATTTCGATGTTCAAATAATGCGAGCAAACACACAATCCCAAATTCGATATCTGCCGCGGATTAGGCGACTTTTTCAAACGTGTCACCGATTCCCCAATTGAAGAAATAACCAAAACGTTGTAAACCGCTTAAGAAGCGATTTCGAAAGCAAAATCCCAGACTGAAGTATTTAATGCTCATGTTTCCAACGTGAAGGGGTTTTAGCCTAAGTAAGCGCTCTAGGGCTGCTACTAAGAGCAACAACGTCAATTCGTTTGAGATTCCTAAATCTAAATATCCCAAAGCAATATGATTCCAATACCATATAAACATAACAGTAGACCATTTTAACAATGTAACCCTTCGTTATAATTTAAACCTCCAAATCAATTTAATCCCGTTTTTAAATCGAGGATGCAATTTTCCCAAGCGTTTTCTTTAAAAACCTCCGTTTGTTTTTTTCCGGGCGCGATTAAAATCGTCTAGGTGAACTGAAAATTGATACATCGGATCATGTTAACAGGTCGACTGTACAAAGTTATTACAGAATCCCCCTGCACATTACAAGATTAATTTCTTTTCGGTCCAATAATTCAATTAATTCAGGATGCGAGAGGAAATGTTGTTATGTTAAGTAAACTCGTGCACAGCTTAAACTAAGTAGTTTTAGAATTAGCACTTCCAATGGTAAAATATGAGCAATAATTTTATGTTTTGTCAGGAGCTGCGCCGCGAGTATCAGAAAATCCTCTTTTAAGTCCAGCAAACTTTTTGATTTCTTGCAGCGCCGTAAATTATTGACAAAGTCCAAGGACTTTTTGAAAAATTTGTTCATGTTTCTCTACCTACACTTTAATCGGATAGTTTAATGAAAGTAACCACCTTTTTCATGCCAGCAATTATTTTTTTCTGGTTTTCATGTTAGCACTGTTCGTTAGTTTTAGAATCGATACTTTTGATCACGTTTAACTTCGCTTAACAACTTCAATATATTTTTCAACAGTTTTTGCTGAAATATCACACATTGTCATAGTTTTGGTCTCGGTCCAACTTTTCGCTTCATAAAATTTTTAAACTCTTGAAAACTTTTTTGTAGACCTCCCGCATTTAACACGAAAACCAACAAATCTGGCTCGTTACCGCGGTATGCTGGAAGAGAGACGTAATGGATTTTGTTGTGGTGGAATAAATAAAATGGCAGTACCATATTGGTAGAGCGTCAACATTAAAATAAATGTTTTACGTTTTATTATTGCAAAGAGCGTAGTTTTAATTAAATTATGTAAATACAGCAGGTGTAGTGGTCACATAAGCTACGTCCATATAAGGGTACGACTATTATATGTAAATGTGACACCCGCTAATGAGGTCTGTGAGCAGATACAGATCCAAAGATACCAACTTACAAACAGCTTTAAACTGATCTAACTTGGTACAATCGAAAGAGTAACTTGAAAAATGCTAAAAAAAACAAACTGGGAGACACTTTGAAGCACCTTATCGGTCTCGAAAAAGAGTGCCCGCTTACAACTCATTTAAGTTGGGATACGCTCGATTTTCAAAACGTAAAATAAAAAAAAAGTTAAATGTTGTCTATTATCAATTGCGATTAAATATACGTGACTTAATACAAGTAATTTAAAACGATTAGTTAAAAAAGTGGAATTATTATCATAATAGCATTTTCTTATATACTGGCTGGTGTAAGCAATAAAGTCCAATCATTTAATAACGTTAGAATAATTTACTTACACCAGTCAAACTAGTCATTATAGCAATATAATCACAACCAATAATCGGATTCGAGTAAAAATAGTACGACTATAAATTATGAAAATTACCTTCATTTAATTGAATGGTGTTGTACATAATATAAACACATTTCTATTTAAAATAGCAGATAATAATTAACAGTATACATGTGGAAAGTTGAAAATAAAAATATTCGTACTAGCATACTACCCGTCGGGGTGGGGTAAATTAATTTTTAGGTTATGGTTGGTTTTCGCTCGACGTTTCGTGACTTATGGAAAGTGAAATTTTCCACTTACTTGCACTTAACTGTTTCAAATTAAAATTACAAACAGATATTAAAATTTAACTTTTACGATTGTTTTGTGACCGCTGTGACCCTAGAGAGGTTATTTAAACAGCAAATAACTTGGAACGCTATCGGATCCATAAAGTGTATAAGTACTACGTAAAGCTCTTTGTGAGCTTGTCGACACGGACCCGTTTTACACACTTCTTAGATATGTGCCCTTTAACTTATCCCGTCCAACTGCGAAAATGTTAAGTGTTTTTTCCAAATAACCTATAACATTGCCATATGATTAAAATATAATGTATTCGATAAACATAAATTGCTTTGCTATACAGGAACCCACCAGTTTACGATTTCAACTCTTCTAAGTAACACGATTTATTGACAAATTAAGCCTGATTCATAGTCGAATATAACTCATAGACAACAATGCTCTGTTTTTTTGGAAAAACATTCGAAAATTTAAAATTATATTTCCACATTTATTTTCGGCAAATTAGAGCTCAGCGATGCATTTGTACACTAAAAATAAACAAAACGCTATTTAGATTTTATAATAAGATTCAAATTCTTTTTCATGTTAATTAATATTAAAAATTCAATTAGACAAAAACTATTCAACGAAACGATTATTATAGTTTGTTACACCGTGTTTAAACATTGTGTTTCGAATTTCGTAACCTCATCAGACAAATTTACATAATATTTTCAGGTGTAACAAACCATCATTTGTGCTGTTATAAATTAAACTTTTAATTTTAATTTAACATGAAAAAAATTTGAATCTTATTGTAAATATTATTACATTTTAATAACAGGAATTGAGGAGGGAGAGTTATATTTCTATCTAAAGTTTTATTTCTTAGTAATTGCTATATTATAGTTATACGACAGGCATAACTGTTTGCAATACAATCGTGATATACTTTCGTGGTAACAAAGACGTGGCTCGCGATAAGCAAATCTTAGTGCAACGAAACCCTTCGTGAATGTATGCGTTCGTTGGGATGTTTGAACAAAACTACACCTATAAATAATCGATTATAGCTGTATCAGCCATTCAAAGAAACTTCAAACTAATAATGGTATCGACTATCTCGATTCAACTATTTCTTAAGAAAATGAAAAACAATTTCTGAACAGTGCAATTTATTACAAGTTTGTAGGTTTAAACTAAGCGACTAATTCAGTCTAATATGTATTGCCAGCTGCGGAAAATCCCGACTCAGAGTTAACCCAGGGTTAAAAAGTGATAAAGAGGATAGAGAATTAACTCTTACCGGAGATTTATACAACTGGCCATACATACTACGTAGATATAATCTAAATTCACTGCTTCACTGTTATGATAAATTTTAGAATAGAATAATTTACTTGCACTTTTTCCTTTTCTTTTTGTTTTGTCATAAAATTCACGTTGGCAGACCTTTTTAAACCTGTCAGCGGCGAGCGGCAGTAAAACTTAAGCAAACAGATGTGGCAAAGCAGGAAAGTACTTTAGTGCTTCCCGTAGCGTTGATAGCAGTAAAAGGTAACAACTACTGATTTCACACAAGTTGAATAAAAATAAATTCAAAGTACAATTCCAATAAAATAAATTTATTATATAGTTAACAAAATCGTGCTGGATGACTGCGGTTCTCACCGTTGATTTTTTACGTAAATTAAGTTTTTAATAACATTCGAATTACAATTTGTTATAGAGTAGGCCAACGGGGGTAGGTCAAAATTAAGGCAAATACTATAACTAATGACACATAATCTTTCAATTCAGTTTAAGCAGCGGTGGGATCTTAATACTCAAACCTTGTTTCAAGAGAAAAAGTTTAGTCGTTTAGTAGTAGGTAAAAAAAAAAGATGTGAAGACTTTACAACTGTTGCGACTATTGTAAAACGGGTCCGTAATAATAAAATTATATAGTTAACAGGTTACTGTCGGAATTCCTATCACAAGAATTAAACTTTTTCCTATTGACCATTAGAAAGAGGAGAAAAAGAAAGAGGAAGAGTGACGGTCTCATTTTGTTGACGGTACGTGTGCTTTGATATACTCTTAATGTTGTTGTCAGTCGCGGTCGACATCCGGACGAGTTCTATGGCTTCGAGTTCCACCTTTGGCGAGTTCTGTCATTCTTCAGGGATATTTTTAAATTATTTTGCCTTACACAAAAATGTCTAATCATGCAGCCGTGTTAAAAGGTGTATCTAAAATACATGTAAATTTTACATTTTTAAAATCAATTTTTTTCGAAAACTTTTGCATACTCCTACAAAATTTTTGTTCTAGTATGCTTAGAAAAGTGTCCTTTTACCAATATTCAATAGGAAAAAGTTAAAATCGTGTGATAGGAATTCCGACAGATCCCAGTTAACAAAATCTTGCTGGATGACTGCGGTTCTCGCTGATGATTTTTCACGTAAATTAAATTTTTAATAATATGTGAATCACCATTTGTTATAAAGTAGGTCAACGGGGGTGGGTCAAAATTAGGACAAATACTATAACTTATGACACTTAATCTTTCGATTCAGTTTAAGCAGCGGTGGGATCTTAATACTCAAACCTTGTTTCAAGAGAAAGAGTTTAGTCGTTTTGAAGTAGGCAAAAAAAAAGATGTGAAAAAATACATTTACCAGTACCAGACAACCAGAAATCGATTTTATTTATCTATGGTAAGTCATGATTAGATATCGGCAGTCTGACTTGTCTTCAGGTTCTTGTATCTCTGTAGGATAGCCAGTTTTTTGTTCAGAGAGAGAGGTTTCAGCATGCTTAAACCGGATTGGGGAATGCCTGTCTCCTTGCTTTAATAGATAATAATAGATCGACATCTTTACGTGTCTTCCTAAGCACAAAGACTGTTATAAGAATGTTGCGAGTCTTTCCGGATTGAACCGGGTGCCTCAGCGTCAGCAGTTGTTTGGCTAACTAAGCTAATGATAGTCTCAGTATACCTTCTTCATTACATTTTATAATCATACCACTTCTTCTTTTAAATTCGGGTCTTCTCCTGCTATTACCATGATTTACCAAACTTACACTTGGCACTCATGATTCCAAATATAAGCATTTAAATACATTCTAGTAAGGTCCTAACTATCATAAATGTATAGCTTACTTTTGACGTCAGATGTAATTAAACGTTTCCGATTTTCTATTTTTTTTATAAATCACTTCAGTGCCTATTTATCTCAGCTTTACATATAAGAATAAAGTGGTATTTGTATCACGGTAGTTTGCAAGCTAGGTTTTTTATACATAGGATATTGTTTCCTCAAAACAGAATATTAAATCATTAGTAAATTTCACAATTACTATTATTATTGTTGGCTTTGAATAAAATTTTTACATCCTTTTATACTGGCAATTAAAACTTAAAACTTAAAATAAAACACATGAAATATGGTAAAAATAGCGTTTGGTGATAAACGTATTCGTTGTATTAAAATGTAGCTGTTCTTTAGATCGTTACACAGTTTGTCCTAGTTTTCAGATAACAAATATTTGAAATAAAGATTTGGGCATTTGGATCTCACAAATGCTACTTTTTGAGTTAAACTCATAATTTAACGTGTAATATATTAATCACAATATTCGAATTTGAATAAGAGAATTTTTGCTTCCTGCTTTTCGTTTTTTCTTTACATTTTCAGTTTCCCATTTTAAAAGATAATTTCGGATAATTTCTTTTCGCAACATTTAATAGGAAAAAACAAATTCGCGTTGAGTTATGTTAAACAAACATCTTGGTGAATGATGTTTCATAATTTTTGATTAAATTTGAGTGAATGCAATGTACACAAAGTTCCGAATAAGAAAGGTTCGTATTTCAATATGAAAAAAATATTCAAATATTTACACAAACGATTATTCCATTAAAATGAAATTTACACAGGTATAAAATAGTCCAGACTCTTTTTCTCTTTCAACTTGTCTCTTAAGCTTAACAATCTTTAACGGGTCTTCTATCAGATTCCATTTCCTTGTCTCGTAAAGTCGATGAAAGAAAAATATTATTTTCCAACTGTCAGGAAAAAAGTTCCTGCCCTCATTCGAATCCACCCTTTCTTAACAAGTTAAGCATTCGTACATATTCTTATTAAAATGGCACGAAAAGTTACGAGGTTTTCGTTTGTAAAAATTAAAGTTTTATGTTCTTTTTTTAATTAAAAATTGTAATCGTTTTGGAAACGCTCAAACATTGTTTGGATTTAGTGTAATGTTTTACGGAAGCGGTAATTTTGAGAGTTACTATAATTGTGGACGCTGATATTAGCAATAAGCTGATTTTTTATTCACCCTGTCGCTTATCACCCCAAAACCTGAGAACAATAGCTAATCTGAACCCCAATTTTTCTGAGATCTCGTTTTCTTTAATGCTCCCTGTTTAAGAATGAGGATCGGTTACAAGAGGAAAGCTACAATATGCCCGCCATAACACTAAAACGGAATGAGAACCTCTGCCGCAAGACGTTTTTGAATATTTTATAATTTGTAACAGAAGTCGCCAACTTTTTGATGAGTAGATCCAATTAAATATGAATAATTTAGTTAATGACAGCATTACATGTAATTGATATTTCCTACTCCCATCCGATGCTAATTAAATTATATTTTTATACCAAGCCCAAGTAAAAATTAAATTTTTAACTTGACGAAATAAATTGATACGCCAAATTTACCCCCAAATAAAAATGTCTAAAAAGAAATGAGCGTTGTTACATATGCAAATGGAATATCTAAGTTACGATATACATCTCGTAAAGCAAAGAGATTTAATATGATTTTATTTGCTTTCTCCACGTACTCGGTAATCTCGTGTATCGCATAAACTTTTATTTTTTCTCAGTCAAAAACATTTTTAAATTTAAATTACTTAAATTATTATTTTCATTTTCCAGAAATATAATTCACAATATACTTTACATATAAATTATATTGGACTTTTATGCTTGATATATCTTTGCACCGAGATGAATATTTTAAAGTGTTTTGTGTTTCGTGAATATTTTATAATTTTTTTTCGTATCGAAAATTGGCAGTTCTCGCGCCAACAGGTGGGCCAACGTAAGTACACGAGCCGCTTTATCTTTTTAGTAAATAATTGATTTCTATTTTGAAAAAGTAACGGTCTAGTCAAAAATTACGCCCAGATCCATTGAAAATGCTTAGTATTTTAATCGATTATTTTTCGTACGGCCAAGGGAACCTTATAATTAACTTAAATTGATTTAACTTAATTGAATCAAATTTTAAATGGATTGTTCTTGAATTGATCGTAAACAAATTTGTAGTTTATTGCTCGAGGAATAAATTTGTTTTCTTGCACAAGACGATGGTAATAAGCAAAATTATAGTTAAATTTAAGAAATATTCACTCGAAAGAATAAGATGATGGTCGTATAATGTGCAATTCCATTTTTATTTTGCCTCGATACATGTTTTGGACCAATATGTATTAATTAAACTATTATCTTGTCTTTACAAATCACCCGTAATGATACAGTTGCGGTTTATAACTCATGAAGCAATGCACATGTGAATTAATAACAAACTTACGTTTCCTGTTTGTCATTTATTGATTCTTTTTAATATGTCCGATTACAAAATTTATTTGATGCTCAAAATTACTCGAAATTACAGTGTTTGTCTAAATTTAATTATGCAATTATCAATCACGAAAAACTTTCACTTTTGATTAACGGTTACGCGGCGCGACTCGGAGCCTCGACGGGAAAATTTCAGGAGTGGAAGGAAAGAAACGTAAAAATCGGAAAAGAATATAATAACGTAAAAATAATATGACTTCTGAGATTTTTTTTATCGAGTTTATATAAAATTTGATAGGTCCCACGTGGCAAAGCTAAAATGCAGCGGGAGATTCTTTAATCCAAATGGCCCCCGCGTGGTTGCTGTCAGGTGTACTGATTTATATAGATATAATTACATCTCCCCAGATCGGTATGAAGACGTTCTTAATAGAAAGAAATTGATTCATTGCAGCCACCATCTCGGATACAAATTCACTGACTGCTTTCTTCCGCTAGGTTCCGATGAATGTAAACCATTTATCATCAACGTTTTGCGGTTGATAAAGATTTAGGTACATTTTCTTCCTTTTCAGCTGACTAATTCGAATGAAGGCAGGGAAATTTTACATTATCATTCTTTCATTATTTATTTTCTTTTCATCAATTTTCTTGCAGTTGTTTCATATACAAAACTTTTAAGCTGATGCTAATGTTAAGAAAATCAATTCCATTTCAGTTCTCGCATTTAGTAAACGATGCTACGGGGAGCGCGGTCATTAATTATTCGTATTTTTTATAGTATAATATACTAGATGAATAAAATTAAAATCCAATACACATAGGTACATACCATCAAAAATCGCAGATGCATTTAATTGCTTATATGAAAGGCAGATGTACACACATAACTAGCAATTTTATAGTATTTTATATTTAAGTACCTGCTTATTAAATTTACCTGAAATGATGAGATCAATGATTTTATAGCTATCAAATTCGATTTAACACTACTAAATATTTCACTCTAGGTCAGATTTTATATTTAGATAATACCTACTAAAAGGTTTCTACTTTTAGAAAATTGCTATAATTTACTTTTATATGTTCTTATTTAAAAAATTTTAATTTTAAATCGATTCCTATCTTTAATACGTTTTTCTTTTTTAGCCGAGCTCAAAATGGATGTTCTCAGAGAAAGAGAAGTGAAGGATAGTTTAGAGAGACAACTGGCCGACGAACAAAAAATTAGAGGTAAGAGCTTTAATATCCAGACCATATTGTTTCATTGTTCTTTAACATTTATTGTTATAATTTCATTATTGTTTTTAAATAAAAGTTCTCTTAATGGGCTCTAAGTGGTTTGTAATACATGAGTAACAAATGTATTGTACCATACATTACCTATTCAGGATAACTAAAACATTTCAACAATAAACAGGGTATGGTATTAAAACGTTATTCAAAAATTACAGTTTTTTCTAAACATTATCGTTTGGCATAATAATATTATCACATTCAAAATTGAAAAAAAAATAAAATATAAAAATTTATCACCCTTAGATTTTCAAGATTTTAACAAAGAGGTTAAAACATAATTGCATTTTAAAATTTCTTGAACCAAAAAATCTTGTTTCTTTACTTTGATGTTCTGTCAATGATACATAATATTATATAAACCATATATTATTTTTTGAATATTTTTGGCTAATTTGGTTAATATAATATAATATTTTCGTAAGGTAGTACAAAAACTTGTAATTTCTAAATGTCTCATTGTCTAAAAATACAAATTTTTACATTTCCATCAGGTATAGTGCTCATGATAAAGAAAAACATCAATTTTGAAACAATATTTTTGTAAAAATTTCTAAACTAGTTTGCTTCGGGTAGCCCTGATGTGCGGAAGCAGTTGGTATAAATTTTAGGGTCGAGGAATCTTAAAAAAATAATTAATTCCAATACCAACCATTTTCTTTTCTTTAAATATTTCAATCGTAATAATTTAAAATTTTAAAGTTAAACTTCGCTTCCACTATTGAACTTACGATTTTAAATTATCAGCCAAACGCGATATCCGTCAATGCTCACGCTAGTCTCACAAATTTTAATTCTACTTTCCCAAATCTTACAATTTTACTCAATGGCTTCCAAAATAAAATAAAACCACTTTTCCAAAAATAAATAATACATTTTAATAAAAATAAGCAATTTCAACTCACAAAAATACATCAATTTCAGTCACCACTTCCGACCAAAACAGTTTTCAAATCTCAAGTCGCAATATTCAAAAATTCCACAGTTGAAAAAATACTCGCATAAAAATTTCTTACAAAAATCTTTATCAAAAATCAGAGCCAAAACTCGTGCGGCCATTTTTGACAAAAAGCCTCTATCTTCTTTTCTTGACTCCCCACCTTGCACTCTTCTGCGATTTACCAAAACAAAATTATAATTGTAAAATTTTTCTGAAAGAGTACAGGGTGAGTCCAAACATTTTGTAAAACAACAATATATTTATTATAAGAATAAAGAACTACTCGAGCTAATGTTGTTGTATGACTGATCTGGATCAGCAGTCCTTTTAGTTTTTATTCAGTCAATTACTTTGTGAACTTTTTTAATACATCTTCTTCATTTCTCTTCTTCTTTTGCTAAAACATTTATTGCTCTATTGCTTTTTTTTGTAAGTCTTTTTGGTAGAAGAGTTTTAGAAGATCCCAGAACTTCTTCTTCAGAACTTCTGATCATTTGTCTTATTATTGTTTTGGCTCTTGATACGTTACAAATCAGTTATCTATTTTTTCTTGCTTGACCTTTTACACATCTTTTACATCTTATTCTTGTATAGAGTTGATGATGTTTTTCAGTGTTTCTTATATAAGAAAATGAAATCACAAATCACCTTGATTTCATTTTTATTATTCCCGCTAGTCAATTGAGATATTTTAGTAGCTTAATATCTAAACACAATTTATTTTTAAATAGAAAATCCGACATATTTAAGTGCCGAATAGTAATTCAACACTCTAACTGCCAGTCTACAATCTTGTTCGACGTATATTAATTACAAGTATTAATTTCCGCAACTTTTAACTGTCAGTTAATTTCCTCCACGACTTTTTTTGACTATGCACTATTGGAAAGAGCACAATTTTCTAAGCAAATTGCAACAAAAATTTTTTAGGATTAGGCATTAGTTTTCGAAAAAACTATATTATAAAATTTGGGTAATTGCGTGATTTGCCGTGGTTGCTCTCGTCTTAACTTACTTAACTTAACTTACTTAAAAATATCGTCCGAGAATGACAGAACTCGAAAATAACAGATCTATAAAGACACAGAACTCGTCCGGGTGTCGACCGCATCTGACAGCAAACAGTAAGAGTAGTTCAAAGCACACGTGCCGTCAACAGAATATAGAGCGGAATGCTTAACGATGTTCCTATAATTTTAAATTTTAAAATGCCGTTTTTTCGAAAACTAATGGCTAATCCTAAAAAAATTTTTGTTGCAATATGCTTGGAGAATTCTACTCTTTCCAATAGTGCTTAGAAAAAAATTGTGGGGAAAATTAACTGGCAGTAACTGACTTTTCTTGGCACATTTGGAAGTATCCTATCATAAGCTTCAATTGGTTGGCAAAATTTTTTTTAATTTTTCGAGTAATTTAATTTATGATTTTTATTGATTGAGGCAGAATTTCAACCGTTTTCGGTGTGCTATGAATCAAACTCTGCATATTTCCAATCGTTGTAATTATTATTAAACCAAACCATGTTTCCATACCAGAGCTGAAGGTAAGGTAACATAGTTAACAAAATTAAACATTTTAGATTTAATAAACAATGTGCGGTTTTGTATGCAGGAGAATATTATTATACATCTCCATATAGGCGGGCGATAGGCGGGGAATGGCAAATAGAAGAAGGAAAAATAGATAATAATGTTTGTAGCTGTCTAAAATACATCTCTCGTAAAAGAAATAATTGAATATAAAAATAGTAATTTATGTAATGAGTGGAAAAAAGAACGGACTACTAAACGAGTGGACATTACTAAGCAGAAACCACTGGACGAGTGCAAGAAGTCTAAAGTTTCACATTTTTTCTATTTTTTCATGATAAAATTGTTATTAAGACATAATCAGCAATTGATTCAAAACATTTGATGATTAGAAAATTTTATTGTTTGCAGAAATTCAAGCCGTCGGAGTCTTGAATTTAGTTTACTTACAGTATAGGCAAACAATAAAACCTGAAATCTTAAAATTGTTAATTTAAATGTTTGTGAACAAGGATTCCTACTAAACTTACTTTGCAAAATTAAAAGCTAATTTTCAACCAATCGAGTAGGTACAACTCAGCAGCTATGGGAGCTAACTGTCGAAACGTCGTAGAAAAAAAGCTTTGCTACTTTAAACTTAGCTTCGTCCGAATTTACGGCAAAAATAATTTTTAATTCGAAAATTTTGCGCTTTGTGGGTCTCGTATATTTTGCACAAATATTTCCGAACGCTTGGGTTGGAAATATATGATGACTTTTAGGAAGCGAATAGATGAAGATGCTATAAACAATCGGAATTCTTTATACAATTTTCACTTGACATTTTAAAAAGGTCATTTTCGCAATAGTGTAGCAATAAAGCAACTAACCCCTGCACTTAAATAGCTTCTGTAGTTCAAGAAGGGTGAAGACCTAAGAATCTATTCTTAATGTGAAATTCTATATCAGATATTAAACGTGCAAATGTCTTAATTAATTCAAAATGTTGTCAAAACGGAAAAACGCTTCTTTTTAATTAAAATGATAATCCGTGGTTTACTTCCGTCTTCGTTCATGCATGATTATCAATTACCTTCCTCTTTGATTATTCATTACAAAGATGTGCCTATATTGGAACAGCTTAATATGATGGATGGGTTTTATCTTTTTGGATTACCCAAGTTTCAAGTTTCAAGTCTCAATATTTTTTAGGAAATTAAGCAAAACGTTTTTTATTATATTTAACTTGATTGAAGGTTTCGATCAAATCGAATATCGAACTGAGCAACTGTTGCTACAAGAGCTGGTTTGCGGTTCTTAGGAAGTTCGACTAAGATTTCCGCACGGCACATTACACATTCACCAACAACAGATTACATCCCATACCCCTCTCACATCTCGGCTTCATCATTCCGTACATGATTGTTCTGTTGGCAGCCGTGTACCGTGTTTGTTATGGAGCAGGGGTTGAAAGGGTCTATCAAATTCCCCGGAGTACTACAAACTTGAACATTTCGTTTGTAAATATCTTATTGTTTCTGTGGCAGAACATTATTATGTGCATTTAAACATGAAAGATTTTGATTCGAATCGCTAACTAAATTTCCACATTCTCTGCCTTTTTCTTTTTGACAATAAAATTTCCGACTTAATTTTGCAAGAGGTTCGCGAATTCTTTACTTTTTTATAATTGGTTGCTTGTCGGAAGAAAAAAGTTGAAAAGGATTTTTTAAATATGTCGGAAGACGAATAATTGTGTGTTCGTATCAGGAAGGGACAAATATGTCATCATCACATTCTTGGTGCACATATCGAAAGCATTCCTTACTAAGAGGGAACTTAGTAAGACGTTTGCAACTGACGGGAGATGAACAACATTCTCCAAGTTCCATACATCAAATTCATTCCTTAACCCTTTACTCTCAATTTCTCTCGTGTATTGTTGATCGTGGCTAAGATTTGCCAAGTTTGCGCTACTATTTAATTTTTATAAAATTCTATAAAATTTTTCAATCGCATTATTTTTCCTTGTTTGCATTTCGAGTTATTAAATCTTGAGTCGTACATTATTACGTAAAGTAAATGGAATGCAGCTTTTCAGCAAACGATTAATTGGAAATTTATATTTTGAAGTGAAAGCCGCGTATGTGAATTGGAAAAGCCAAAAAGGGTTATATTGTGCGAGCTTTGATCACGAACAGCACAGCTTCTAATTTCATTCACTCGCCTCTAACTCATTTATGGAACACAAATGACCATTGGTCTCTGCAAAATTACTTGTCAATTGCTTTTGCGTTGGATGAACAAATTTCAATTTAAATGTGGCACCTTCCAAGGTCAAAGCTTTTAGAAATTTCTCTGTCTCATAAGCAAGTTGTCACTTTCAAGAATCGTAATGGTTCGTTAATTACATTTAGAAGGCAAAATAGAATTGAAATTGCGAATCATTTGTTATTATTGCGGTTGAATGAATATTAAAACCTAAGGCACAAGTATATTTTATAATATAAAAATGTTCTACGACCACCCCCTAAGCAATTTCACATCAATGGAGCGAAGATAATCCTATTGGCAATTTAAACAAGGTGGCAAATAAAAGTACGATTTTATATGAATTAAATTTACGAACCAAATTACGAAGTATATATAAGTTTTCCAGTTGAATAAACAATTCTCTTAATTTTAAAGGTTTTTATTTTTTGGACCCAACTTTCCCTTAGTATTTTAAAATGCATATGAATAAAATTAATTTAAAATTTAAATTTTTTAATAAACTGGAAATATTCTGCTAAAATGCTTTTTTATAAATAAATTGTTTAGTTATTGTAATAATTTTGTTTAATAATGCAGACAATTCGAATCGCACTTTACGTTTATTAATTGTAAAATAAGCGTTCGTGCCATTGTTGTTCGGCCCTCGGCCTCACTTGGCGAGTTATGGCTGACATAATTTACATAAATTCCCCTAGTAGAGTATTGATAATATTTTTTTCTAATGTTAACAACAAAATTTTAACACGGTGTATAAGTAATCAATAGAAATAAATGTCTATTAGTTCTAAATGTAAATGGTATATTCTTTTATTAACCGAAATAAAGCGGTCTTTTGCAAATTAAGTTAATTCTTTACAAAGAAATTATAAATTCTTGTATAATAAAAGTTAGTTATAAAGTTAAAAATAAAAATTTACACAAAATCACGTAATTTCTAGTTTAGGAGATTCGATTAAAAAAATTCTCAAAATAATCCTCTAAACTGCATTAGAGTGTGATTATTAGAGTACGGACTTTTAAGCATAAAAAATCGAGAAAATAACGCTTAAAACAGCACAAAAAATTGCTATTATATGCATAAAAATATGCATTAACCGTAAATATAATAATTAATAAACATTAAAAACAATTTTGAAATAAAATTTATTTGTGAAGTAACACAATAAAAAAGTAACAAAAAGTAGATCAAAAAGAAGCTTGACAAAATGTTTAATTTTCAGAGTTTCCATCACTTTTAATTATTATTATTTATTATTGTGTAAATTTGAACATATGTACTAAAATATTCAAAAAAAAATATAGTACCCTTACTGCTAAGTTAAAGATCAATACTGGTTGCAGTTCTGTAAGGCTCTAGTAACCAATCGACCCCTAATTACAATACAATACAAAACAATACTGCTGAATAAGAAATATTATTAAAAATATAACAACCCTGAATAAAATCGTAAGTAACTATAAAACTATAGAAAAATTAGTAATTAGAAGAAGAAATTTAATATTTTTATTGTTTATCTTGAAAATTTTCAAAATATAAAGATGACAACTTATCATCTATAAGCATGCTTGCAAATCAACCGGTTGTTTTCATATTTTAATTTTGGATGATCTCTTATCCCCTCGTTAACTGTGGGCTTAACTTTTGGCATTATGAATTAAGTAAAGATAATCACACTTTTTAACTATAAACATCGGATATTCGACGTTAATCTATTATCAAACTATAAATGTGTTAAAATTTTTAACATTTCTTTCATTTAAAAGAAAAAGTGATGATAAGAATTTTCAAAAACACAAATGTTTTTGTTATACCAAGTATCATCAAGTTTTCAAACTAGTTGAAATCATTAATTTATTATTTGTCTATATAAACAAAGCCAACAAGCCATAAGCAAAGTCTACTAAAATATTAAATTCAAAAAAAAGCTAAAATATAAATAAATATGGATATTTATGTACTATTGCAATTTTTTTTAAATTTCTTGAAAATGTGCTAAAATAAGCACTAAAAAAGCTTAAAAATAAATCTAAGCATTAAGGCAGTATTCTAGTCTAAAAAGTTGAAAAAATTGAAAATTTTTGTTTTTATATTTCGATAAATCCTTAAAAGGATTTTTTGAAATTCGAATTATTTTAAAAATTATTGCCATTTTAGTGTTGTGGCAACTCGACCGGTTTAGATGGGATGAATCTAAGAAAAGTATTAAAAATACTCTTTATTATTTTTCTGTGATTTTTAAAATTTACTTATTTAAATATTCAATTTGAGGTAGCAGAAGGCCCGATATATGGAGTCGAAATCGATGATTAAAGAAATGTAAGTAATATGTATTGTTCTATCCGTTAGACTGTCTGAAACTTAAATTTTTAATCGTGTTTTTCTCGAAACTACTTTTTTCAAATCGGTTGACATAAAATCTTAAGTTCTAATTGACCGATTTTCTTAAAATTTGGCATGAATTTTTTTTATATATCTCTTTATGGTAAGAACCAACAAAAAATCATAATTTTCAATGTTTACTATTTTTTAAACATTCGGAAAGTTAAAAAATAACTGAAAAAATCAACTTTTTTTCTGAGTAACTCCTTTTTAGCTAGAAAATTTGTTTATTTCATTTTTCCTGGTTCCAACCAAAATGACATTTGTACTGATTAAGAATCTATCTTTCTTTTCTTTTTTCAGACGATTAGAAGGGTTGGAATCGTGTCAACCATGAACACGCTCTTTTTTTTCCTCTCTACTTCAACAGCGTGTAACTTTGTAAAATATATTTATTTTTATTGAAAATTGTTTTTGGGAATTCTTAAAATATATATAAATCGACGACAAAAAAATGTATAGTCAAAATATTAATTGCTTTTCTTTTATCGACTGTAAAAAAATGTCTGAAATTAGGGCTTCTAGACTAGAATACTGCCTTAAACTATCAAAATAAGCATATAAGCACAAAAAACAAAGCGTCAAATGTCTTATTGTTAGCAAATTCGTGGACATTTATAACAATTACACTTCTGCTATCAATATTTATGTATAGCAAATTTGCTAGAAATCCGTACTCTAGTGATTATGAAGGCTTACCACAACCACAAACTAATATATTATCCAAATCTACTTGATAAATGAATGACTTAAGGTTCATCCGAAACTAAAGAAATAAACACAGGACAGGATTTATACTGAAACTGATGAAGCTGAAGCTATAGCTTTACGCTCCCAATTTAACCTAATGTAATTTCTTTTCCAAATTATATAAGTACATAAGACCGAAAAATTGTTCTTACTGTAAATATAACATACTCTAACTTACATTTTTATTACTATACCTATATTTTAATCATTGTAGCTTACCGTTAGATCGCTCATGCTGAAGTTCTCGTGCATTACTAAGCAACAACGCATTTTTATTGTGGCTCAATTAATACCCGATTGAAAAACAAGGATTATTATATTATTGTTGACAATATACTGGTTATGATTTTCTTATCTCATATGTTGTTGATAGGAGGAAAAAGTGCAAAAAATTAAGTAACTACCAATTACCGTCTCTTTTAGCTCATTAAGTCTTTGATGATGTATCTGGTCGATATTGATGTAAGGTGTGAGATTTCTTCCAAGTCAAAGTAATTAATTATGCAAATTGTAGAGTGAATTTTAATTAAATAAAATTACTCTATATAAAGTAACGATGCTTAATTCTACCTATTTAATTGATTATTTGTTGATGATGTACTAGAAATTAGAAAAAAGTAACTGTGTGCATATATATAACACATTTTCTGGTCTGTTAGATATTTTAAATAAGTTCTCATAATAATAATTATGGTATTATGGTTAGTTATTGTAAAAGCAAACGTTCGTTTCTTTCCATTAACCAGCGCATCTTCTATTCAACAAGTTACGCCTCCATATTTCAATTAATTTGTTTCCAGGTAATTTCTATAATTTATTTATTATGTATGTGTTCCATTTCGAGTAATTTAATTTAATGTTCTGGCACAAAAGCACAATTATGAGGGACATTTGACACGCGTTTCCACCGCGATGTCGCCATCGGACACGTTGAATTTATTTGATTCCAACTAATTGGTTATACCTACGTAACATTAATATCTACACGTAATTTATTTTCATTTAGGAAATTGGGAAACGTTATTTGCCTAATGCAGACAGAAACCCGTATTAAGGAGGTTGGGGGGTCGTGGTAAAATAGCACAACATTTTTTTTCAAACTTGCTCCTTTTTACAAAAAATATTAATAGCAAACAATAAATGATTGCTCTGCCACTGGAGACGACTCTCCGATCTCCTTAAGCAGCTTCTCTATCAAGTTATGGTTTTTCAAAATTCCTAACTTTCAATATAGATATAGGCGTTTTGACACAAAATTGACAATTTCGGCAGTGGTAAGTTATCTTAGTATGGATCTCATCTCATATTATAATTTAATATCGGGAATATTTTGTGAGTCATTTTATTAGGTAAATGTCAAGTAGGATCTATTCCTGTGCGTTTTAATATTGTAACTCTCGAAAATTTTATATATTATAAAATATCACATGAATTCGCCGACTCTAAAAGTTAATATAAAAATATTATAAATCCGAGCTAAATCCTTTTAAAATGCCATATTAAAGTGAATTAGCATTAAAATGGTTTGACAGTTGAATACTACCAAGAGCCTCTTTTAAGTGAATGCCTGGAAGCCAAGTGTCGAGAATCGTAATATATTAAAATGCAGAATTTCCATTCATACACAACTCGAATCCGCCAATTATTGGCCGGTTTGTTTGTCCGACTGAATTTGTATGCATGGAATAAATGATACCATGTTATCATATCTGTATCGCTTTTAATGTAATTGAATGCTGCTATCTTCGTTTGAAATGGGAAAAACGAACGATCAATAAGACTGTAAAATATAAAATCACAATGAAAAAGTTTCAATCAGAAACCAATAAACAATCATTCCTAATAAGGACCAAATTATTTACCGTTTCTTGTGGAAATTGGTTCAACGTCCGCCACAAAAAAATATTACAAATAACAAAAAATGTTATTTTTATACTTGCAACGTTTTTGCCGAAACTACTTAAACTAGCGAAGAACTTTTTTTGGATATTTAAATTTTCTACCAACAAACTTTTAAAACTACTTTGCATTTTTCACATTTGCTGTCAAAAATCGTTTCGCAAAACAATGCCTTCAAAATTTAATTTCTTGCAGTCGTCTTGCCATTTATTTTTAATCGATTATACTTATAGGAAAACCTCCGCTTACTTTTGCATCGGCACATGCAAGATTTCCTTGAAAGTTTTTGCTTGATAAATATTAATAAGGTTTATCTTAAATCTACAATCAATTTTAATTTCTTAACAAAACAACAAAGATTAAATTAATTTACAATTTAATAACCGCAAAGAATTTGGGTGACGTTATTTTTAAATTGATTCGTAAATTGGCCAGCGAAAAATATTAATTTTTCCAAGTTTTCCCGTCTCTATTTTAACCCTCTACGTTGTCACAACAAGAGCATCATCGATTGACGACAAAGAGTCGTCCGTCACTAAGTTGTCATCACTGGAAGTCTATCTCAGGAAAACCCCTGCAGATTGATGATGTCGGGTGTCGAATCCAGACCCGGAAAATAAATCATACGCAAACTGAACATTACGAATATTTCACTTTTTGCCAGACTAAACCTGAAAGCGTCTCACATTCACGAAATATAGCTTTCGCCAAACAAAATACGATTTATTTCGAAATTTTTAATAATGGAATTGGAAAAACGAAGCAATTAAATTATAGGGTCGAGGCGAGGCATTCAAAAATAAAAGTGTTTGGATGAATCATTTATATAAGAGCGAGACAACGAAATAATGACATTTGTAGCTAATGGACCGATATTTGACTCCAGTCTGGTTTCCGGCACGTGCTTCCGTGTACCTACTAATGCTATAGAATGACTCGAATTACATCTTACACCTTCGACCGATATTATCTACTAAAACATTCTAAATTGATCGAGCATGACATTTATTGAATTTTTTAAAAAATTTCTTTAACTCTAAACTCTATTTTAATCAATTTTGAAACCATGCGCTTTACCTTTCTATAGCGCCCCCTATCTACCACAAATTAGTTTCACAAAAAGTTGAGCAATTATCATAATAATACAATCTTTTAGCAATAATGATCGTATCGATTATGGACTAAAAAATGTTTTTAAAATTCTTTAGGGAACTACCTACCGAAACTGTTTCGCAGTGACGTGATTACAAAACCACGTTACATCTAGGTCAAAAGATTTACGTTATAAAAATATAAAGTAAATAGCAAGAGGCTAGAAAATAATCCAGTTGAATTTTCTTTATTTTTAATACTTTACTAATTAACAAAACATTTCAAAACTATCCGCATGCAAGTTCTACAACCTCTCACAATAGAACAAATTTTAACAAATAACCTCAACGTCCAGTTTTAATTTAAAAAAATTTGTTTCTCACTTAATCTCACATTGAATCATATTATTAGCGTCTCTTCTTTGAGAACGTCGTCGGTGGATTTGAATAACAGCAATTTTTAGCAGATAATAAAATTACAGCTTCTATTTAATGAGATACCATGTGATACTGTAAACTTCTTCATCTTGCTTTTATTTTAAATGCTTTTCTGTATATGCACGTCCAATAATAAATTCAGAAGTAAATTTTTAAATATAAAATTACAAAAAAAAAAATTTTAACTGCAAATTGAAGTACATGCAAGTTTTATCTAATTTATTCTAGAAATTGAAAATTGCAATTTAAATAAATAGAAACATGAATAAAAGAAGTAGATTTTCAATTAGTAAGATCTCATCAGACAAACTTAAATTGTGCAATTTGAAAAATAAAAATCCAGAATATTTATGAAAGTACAAGTACGAAAATAAAATTAAACAGCTAAATAATTAATTATTAACCAATGGAAAGAAATTAAAACTAAAAATTAAATTAGAATAATTCGTAATAGCTAGAATTGGAGTAGACGAAAAAGTAAGTAAAACAGCAAGTGCCTCATAATTTTTCATCGATGATATCCTTAAAGGTATGACTTCTGCAGGATAAATTCGAGATAGCTGTGTTTTTAAAACTTATATAGAAAATACAAAAAATTCAAGGAAAAAGTTAAACTTTTTACGATGAATTCGTAAGTTTAACAATCTGGTGTTTTTATCATTTTATTTACTATTAAAATTTCATAGTTTAAAAATGGTTATCGAAATGTGCTTCAAAAATTTTTTCAAAATTGTTTGCAAACTGTATATGGACGAATAAAATTGTTTTAAATGTACTAAGTGCTAATCAGGAATTATACTTGCAATTATGCAATATAATGTAACGAAAATGAAAACGTTTATTTAATTCTAAAGGGCTAATACAAATATATACAGATACGTTTTATAACAATAAAATAATTACTACACTAAGATTAACACTAAACTAAATTACACTACAATTTATTTAACACTAAGTCCGGATTTATTTAAACACTCGTTATATCGTTTATCACTTCACTATTTATTTACACTTTATTTATGCTAGCACTTGCACGTTCAAACTGGAATTAATTCGTCACTAGAAATCGCTCTGCATTTATCCCTAAATGCAGCTTCCAGAAATTTCCATACGCAATTTTTATACACTTCTGTACGTTTCTAGATTGAAATCGAAGCATTATTTGAATAACTAATGATATGACAATGATAATGATATGATAATGGTATGACTCATCATACATGACGTCATACATTAGTCATCAAATACAATTAACCGTTCTTTCGTAACAATAAATTTGATTTTAATCGATAATTTCATTTGTTTCACTGCTTTAAAATCTTATCAGATTTTAACTTGACGTCATATACTTACTATTTTTAAGCTGTAATGTTAATTGAGTAACTGCTTGCCACTGGCTTGTAATCTTATTAGATTTAAGAAATAGTAAATTATTTTAAAAGTAAATTACTTTGATTATCTGTAAATTACTTTCAACACCAGTACATCACTTTTAAAACCAGTACTTTGACGTCTTATACGTTTGCATTGCTAAAATAACGTAAATGTGGTACAGTGACTTTCTAGCCGTGTAACGTATTGTATTTTATATAAAATATCATGTATGTAGGATTCATTTTAAGTTACCAACCTAAAAAATAATGAGGTTATAAAAAGATGATGAGTCAGTGCGGCCTTCAGGCTGCACAACCTGGGCAAACTAGTAATTGAGTATTTGATAATTTAATAATCAAGATTTCTAGCACTGTTGAAATTTAGGGAATTCATAAAAACTTACTTATAATAATTATTCTACTCATATATATATATATAACTATAAAATTTGAAAGTTTTATATTGATTTATACTATGAAAACTGCTCTCTGCAATATCACATTTCTCAACATAACCAGAAACAAGTGGCCAATAATTCCAGATGTAATGACAAACTTTTCAGAAATTTATTTATTAAATATTTAACTGAATCTTTTTATATTACTCGAATAAACTCGAGCACAAAAAAAATGTTTTTCTCCCAATAAAATATACAGGTTTTCTTCAATCCTCGGAATTTTGTCACAAACCAGAAGTTCATTGCCGGTGGCAGAAGAAGGAAAAAACAAATAAAGTTAATCTTTACAAAACAATACAAAATTTTACAAAAATATAACTACTCGCAATTTACGCAGTAAATTCGTAGCTTAAGGGGTATTATATTTATATCAGAATTATTTCCCAATTAGCATAATATTAAGCTATTATTTATTTTTTAAGCGTTTAAAACGTTTTATCTAAGTTCCATTCAGGTGCAGTTAAATTATAGGATAATGTGATGTGATTGGTTAATATTTAAATTTTACGAAATATGATTGGATGTTAGTATTTGAGAGAAGCAAGTCAGTTTAAAAGTTTAAATTTATAAGCCAATTTTTACTTTTTTGTTACGTGTAAAAAGCTAATGCTTAGTAGTTCATCAAATGCATAATTTATATTAGATAGTATTATTTGTTCGGAAACTGTCCAATAACTCCCACATATTGCGCGGTTTACTCTACTTGTTTACAAATTAAAAATGCTAATTTGTAAATTTACAATAAATAAATGCTAAATTTAACAATAATTTCACGAGCTACTAATTTATATTAAATATTTTATAATATTATAATAATAATCAGTTTGATTCAGGCGAAACTAACTAAGGTAAAGCAAATATTATTCACATTATTGCTGGAAACATTCTATAGTTAATCTATATTGAGAATCCTTTCTTTTTTTGATAGAAAAAAAATTTAATTTTTGTTTAAATAGGACGATTCGGATAACGTGGATTCTAAACCACGAATTTTATTGATGACTTTACTTCGGAAGTCATCAGATCAAATTACGTGTACCAAATCATCTTTCATTAATTATCTATCATTACGATAGGAAGAATTTTTGTCGTTACACCATGATTATAGGAACTACATACATCCATAGATTAATTACCCGTTATGATTGTGGCTAATAACTACGCCACTGTGTTTGAGTAAAGTCGAAAGCGTTAACTTTAATTGAGTGGTCTCTCAGCTATAAAATCAATAATTCTAATAATTAATGCACATAGAGGTGTTTCATAAAATACTTTTATATACAGGGTGGTGCTCTTGCATTGTATGTATTGACTGAAATGAAACAAACATTTTAAATTGCTAATAAAAGTTTCAGATGTTTGCCGAGCTATGTATAGATTAATTTAATTGACATTTCGTCGAAGCTGTGTTATATTAAGCAAATAAAGGGACAATAAAACAAAGCTCACATACGCGTTGATTAAATCAGGTGGGTTATAAAGTGACGAGTTGTAATCCCGGCACAATTATTCTCAACTGACCTGGCAATAAAATGTACCTGTGTTTTTCGAGAGAGGGTGTTTTGGTAAAAGACGCATGTGTTCATCAAATTGCCCTCGATTATATTGTTAATTTAATTACAAAACCTTAAAAACATATACGGATCGAACCCCATTAAATCAAAATTATACTCTTTTTGTTATTAAATTGAGTCAAAATTATAGTTATCCCAATCCAATTGGTACTCGAAAATAAATCACCCGAGTATTGAATGTCTTATTTGATGAAGCAGATAAATGTTAATATTTGATTAAATTGCTAGTTGATACACATAATTATCATGTTCGTGCAGCCAATTAATTTGATTATTGACTTTCTTACTAATAACAGTTTTCCAAAGAGGGATTAACACTGTGTTCTAATAATTTTACAATATCTGCTTTGGACTCGAGGATTGGATTACGTTTTCTTAGCTTCTCATTTCTGCATCGAAATTACTGGGGCGTAAGTTAACCCATTTTCGGATTTTTTGCTACTTGCAACTGCATTCCACCGGCTTATTCAAATTTTCTAAACGAATTGTTATAAACAACATGCAGAAGGTCAGGTGTGGTATCGGATTACTTATGCGGCCAGATATAACCGATAGGTATAAATTGGCTCGACACGACTTGAAATCACTGATAAATCGCTAAGACTGACATAAATACTTTAAAATAAGTCATCTATAAAAATAATTCTGATTTTGATGACAGAAGTGTCAGTACGAATTGGCTTTTACGGTCGTAAACGGAATTGGATTCGAATTAAAAAACCTTTTAGAAAGCCTACATTCAAAATAATTAATACTTAGTTTATCGATTTCTAATGGAATCATCTTTCGAATGAAATTAATTTAATTTTACATTCGGCCGAGACGGCGCGCCGGAGTTTTGGGTGGCAATGCAATAATCATATCTCAAAATAGGTTCTGGAGATTTCCCCTTCAGATAAATTAGTATTAAGCAAGGCGTATCAAGGTAATATTGTAAATCTTGTTGTAATTCGAACGGAATGGCCAACTAAGACGTAGAATCAGCATAAATTTAATAATTACTCAACTCTGGGGAGGAATATTACCTTTTGCAATATCTGAACATTATCGTCTTGAAGGACGTGCGTAAAGCTGTCGACTGGATTTTCTAATTCTGCCTTTCCCGAACTTAGCAAACTTTTTCGATTTCTTAACTTATCAAATGCGATATTAAGGCGATATTGAGAAATGCGTTAGGACGTGACGTGTTTGCGAGTATCCCTCCGTACTTCTTAAATTTCGAGCACGTACAACTCATAATATTATTGATTTTCCGATCGATGTTGTTTTTCTAATGGTTGTGTGCTTAGTGGGTCAAGATATGTCACTGTTGGATCCGATGTCGACGTAACTAGACGTAAATAATACGCTTTTCTTTCACGTTCACCCCTACACCGGTCACATATTGCACTTACGAGCTCGCCACTTGGCTATTCTGCAACAAGGACGAGACTATCGGAACTTTATCGAGCAAGGAAGACGGTGTCGAGGTTTAACTAAGACAAAAGGGGTCGATTAGTCAGTTTGTATGTACATCAGGATATGTTCTTATGCTAAGGGCGTTTGGGTCTCTTTTTGGGCAGAGGCCATAACAGCTGTGTAAGGATATGGAAGATTGTTTATGCAGATACGTAGCCTAAATGGCTTCCTACGAAAGAAGTCTTAATGCTGTCATATTACGTGTTTGAAATAGATTATGGCTATTGTTAGTAATTACATCGTTGCCATATGGGATGCCGGCTCCATTTATTGCTTTTGCAGAACATTGCGTGGTGTTATAACACTTTAATGGCTTCTTTAAACGTTGTTTGAGTAGAATTTCATTATCACCAATAAAATGCTTGAATATACAAAAGCTCGTGTCCTCCATTTTTTTAAATGGCTTCTCCGCAAAAAATTAATAACGACCCCCGCGAGTCGGACCTCAAAATTTTTGACAAAAATCTCCCTAAAACTATTTATCGCAACTTTCCCTCGCAGATTTGTCGGTAAATCCACCCCGATAGTAGGTCTTTATATTTTTTACGATATATCATACGCTATGTTCACAATGCGAATGCAATATTGTTTTTATAGCAAGCTTTGAATGTTCACCGTAAGTTCGATTACATTTCTTATAGAAATATCTACAGGGGAATATGTTTCCTAAAAGCTATTTATTTTTATGTGCGAGTGTTATCATTGATAGGCGACTGACTATTGAAGCTTTGATGATTTTTACTGTTTCACTAAAAGATTTTTAGATACCTTAATGTGTTTGGCTTTGGGGGAAATATCCAAAAAAAGCGTAAAAGAACAACACATTTCAAAAACACTTTTTCCAAACATATTTTGCCAGTACGTATCCGTAGCAAATAATGCGGCCTGCATATACGCGAAAATTAATTATTTAAATATTTATTTATTATTTACGAATTTATTTCTTCCTTTTTGAATAACTTACGATATTACTTCTTTTAAATTTCAACCGCAACTCACCAGATTTTCCCCATCGTGAAATATGCCATTGTTAGGCTAGAGAATGAAAAGAAATAAGGTTGGCTTTGGTTTTCTTTTAAGAAATTAATTTTGATTTACTACGTTTTATATTTTATACGAGAATTCCTTGAAAATGCATACGAGCAATTTGACTAAAATAGTTTTCCAACGAAGCATCTGCATGTTTTCCGGACGATAAAAGTGCAACTCTCGGATGTTACACTCGGAAAAACGACGCAAATATACTATGTATAATTAAAAATATTTAAAGAAAATAAATTTTTGTAGTGAAAATGTAAATATTTTGTGTTGATTCTGAAATATTAAACTAACACATGAATAACCTCGTGCCAAAAAGCTAGCAAAGCGCCCCTGCTCCGTTACATAAACATTCAATCAGGCGGCAGAATCTATAATACCTATAAATACGATATCAATAAGTAACTCTCGCGGGACTTTTAGGGCAAAACCCACTGTTTTATCCTGATATATATCGAGGAAACTTTTATGCAAGTATATTTCGGAGAGAGAAAAAAACGAAGAAAAAAATATTGATGATAGTTTAAATGCATTAGAAGTGGCGAAGAATTTGGCAAGTTTGTAAAACCCCAATTTCGGTCGAACTTTACCGACTTTTAGTCAAGCTTTAGGGCAGTTAGAACCTCTTATTACTGTTCTATATCATTAATTGAGACGAAGATTGCAACGAAAATGCATCACGCAAAGGTTCGAAGCATGCAAATGCAAGACGAATGATACGATCGGTAATTTAAAATTTTGATATAATTTTTTGTTTAAATATAATTATTTTCGAAAAATTTTATTGTGCAAGTCATTGATCCTTGTTTTAAATTAAGAAAAATAATAGGTTTGGTACAAGAAGCGTCGTTGATCATTATTTGTTAAAGCAATTTAAGAGGTAAAATCAATACTCGTCTTAATTGAAACTGTCAAAAGTGATGATAAAACAATATTTATACGCAAATGCCGAAATTAATTATAAAAATAGGAATTATTAATTAATTATTTCAAGTTTTCCTTTGAATGAAAGTTTCTACTTATTACAAAGGATTATGAATTCTTCTCTGCAATTTCTAGTACCGACACCATATACGTTTAACTTTAACAACTATACAAACATGGCTTTCATGTTGTGAATTCTGATTGTGTCATACATAGCTGAGTACCGCAACACCTCGAAATAGTCGCGTAACACTATATAAGACAGTGGACATCAAAGGATAAAGTCTCGAGCGGTCAGTTTCCGTTGACAAAGAGATCCTTTGACACCCTAGACAAGGTGGACACCGCACAGAGTTTAATTAACGCTCTGTGTCGGTAAGCCTTTAAGATCACTTTGCACTGCATTGCACTCCAAACCTTCTAAATATCACATGTAATTTTCTTTATTTTTCTGTGTTTTCACACTTCTGTCAACACATTTTTCCATTACTATTCTATAACTTGCGCGTTTGAACTTGCGAATAGAAAAAAAACGGTCCCAGAGCGATACCATGCGGCGCGCTTGGCGAAAGTTCCCTGCCAATTGATATTCAAAGCAGCATATTTAATTAAAGGCGAATATTTTTTAACTGTGTGTCCATTTTATAAATTTTTAATTAAATAAAAGAAAAAGAAATAACTGACCAAGTTTGTCGGCTGTCAAAACGAAAAGCTGTGTCATTGTGCAAAGGCTGGAAAACCGTCAGTCTAGTAGGTCGAAGCTTTATTTTAAAACCCTATACCACCTCGGTAAACTCGTTTCAAAATATGATATTTTGCCTCGATAACCTTTGTTCTCTGTGGGTGGCATTATGTAAAATAATTTAAAATTTACTAAATACGGCACAATTGAAACCGTTTTATTTTTTAAAATATTAATTTACTTCTTCCAGATCGAGTTCTGATTTTTTGCTTGACAAATTTACAAAAGAAGTGTATTTTATACGTGCGCTGCTTACATGCTTTTTTACTTTTATACGACATAAAAAAGCTTCTCGGAAACATGCAAATATGTATGCAAGCATCGAATCGGTTTTTTCACTCAAATTCGAGCTGTCATTGCGAATTGAATCGCGGTCATCTAAATCGAATTTACGGCTGCGTGTGGAGAGCTTTGTCGGTTCCCTCTGAGAGCCTTCGATATGCTATATATTATTTTAAAATTTGTCACAAACCTATGCTGTATATGAAATCGTTTTCCCTGCAAATTCTATCAATTTTCTTGCCTAAATAAACTCGAACCTTTATTTTCTTCGGTACAAATATTATAACTTGGTCGTTACGTCATCGTCTAATAAAAAATAAAAATAAAAGCGGTAAATTCAAATGACCGTCGTTGTCAAATAATAATAAACCCAGCTCTTTGTGTCAGCTTTTTGTTATTCCGGCCATAAGAGAGTAAATATTTGAGATATCGTATAATTCAAAACTATCACAATTTCGCAGAACAATATCATAAAGAAATGTCCCGTATGTCTGTAAATACTGATTGGATGTGCGCTATCAAATATTTTATTTGCTTGAAGTGCTGGACCAGAGAGTTCGTGAGTTATGTGGATGTCAAAACTGGCAACATAATGTTGCTGACTTTTTGTACATCAATATAAAAACTATCACTCATATAAAAGCGTGGCAGTGGAAACAAGAAACACATATCTTAAGGTTTTCGGCCAATAAAACTTGATTCGGGGATTCCTGCTAAATCGTCCTATTTATGGCACTCCTGACTGAGTCCGATAACAATTCTATTTCTGTTCTTTCACAGAAACAGGTATAAAATAAATATTTCTCGCCCTTATTTTTCGCCTCGACGATTATTGTATTTGGTGTAGGTATTATGACATCAGCAATTTATTTTATTGGAAAAATAAAAGTTTATTGCTTCCTTAATTGGTTTGCTATTGTTTTAAACATTGTGTTCATTATTACTTGTCAGTCATCTTGGAGTAGTTTATGAATTCTCATGAGGCTCATCAGGCCATCATAATTTCAATCATGCGCCATCATTTGAGATGTTCTTGTGCAAGTCCATCACAGTAGACAAGGCGGGCAACATCACAACAATACCGGCCCAATGGCTATGATTGCTATTGAACATTGATTAATAAACTTTGGTAATGAGTGTTATAATTAGTTGCAGCAATAGAGCCGAGAACCAGGGTCGCGAGCCCCCCGAAGTGAGGCCCGCCTAATACGCGGACTCCACGGGGTGTCTTGACTAGATTGAAAACCATTATAACGTTCCTTGTGAGTGATATATTTGAGAAACGACATATGCCAATGCACTATCGGTTATCTATACTATGTACGTGATAAAAATCAACGCAGATACATCGCTCGTTTAATTTATCGCGTCGAAAAAAGCTCACCAGCCTTAGTCGCAGGTCGGGGTCAGTTCCTGATTTCCACAAAGCTTCATGCGTAATTTTAATAATCAATCCTATACCTACACCTGTTTTTACATATTCGAGTAGAAAAAATCAAATGGGAGTGGCATAGACGTTGTTACAATCATTGTCGTAGCAGCCAATCCCGTTTGGAAGGTAATACCTGGTTTCGATGCATAATATTGCATATCATGCCAACTTTATCGAATACCTGTCTAAGAATCGTTCTCTCTTCTTCTCGCTCGTTATTATTAATATTCTCAAGATGGAAGTCTGCCGATTTATGATCAATACATTACTAGAATGCGATATTTATGTAAACGCCTGGACTCGACTTGAGACAATTTAATATTGATGCACGATACCTACTCACCGCGGTAGTGCTTCCATTATAAAGATATCATCGATATTGCCTATCTTTCGTATTATAACTCAACGTCAACTTGTGCTTTCAAATTTTACCATAATTTTAACATTCAAAATTATCATAATCATACTAATGTCGTACACTTACCTAATAAAATTGCATTCATTTACTTATCCTTCCTCCTCTTCCTATTCACAACCTAACTTTCTTTCCACTTTATTCTTGAATATTATCTAACTTTTTTTTTATTTCTATATTTCTAAACAAACTTTAAAATTTCGCCTTCGGTTACGCTAACCTCAAATTCTTAAATCACCAATATGGATATCGTTTTTATTGCTATCGATTACCAATCGTAAGCAATGCCGGGGGTGCAGCGGTTCGCACGATAGGGCGGCGAGTTTACAAAAGGTGGCCTTATTCTTTTAAAAATAGAGATTTAACATAATAGAAATATAAAAATGTAATTAAACTTTTTGCGAACCAATTTTGTTGCTTCTTAAACATTTTTTACTTTTTTTTAATGGCAAATGTTTGAACTATTAATAATTATACAAAATATAATCCAGCACCCTGATATCTGACAGAAATAAATATCAGAGTATCCGAATATACAAAAACATTTAGGTATACGAAGAAACATTAAATTTATACGAATAAACAATGTTTGGATCAGGTTTTTTTTTGAAAACTTTTGTATAATCCTTTGAAATTTTTGTTCTAATATGCTTAGAAAAGTGTCTTCTTTCCTATAGCGCAGTTAAAATTTTGAAATTCGTGGTGAGGGTTGTCTGACAGTTCCCCAAAGAACTAAATTAGATTGAAAGAAAATTTCACAAATCTTAAGCAAATGTACACTTATGTACAAATGTACAAAATATAAAACAATTTATGGGTTTACAATGCCCACTCTAATTTATTGCGGAAGTGTTATTTTAAGCTATGCTGCTCATGAAGGTCTCTTTAAAAGGTTTCCTTTAAAATTTTTGGTTCAAACAATTTATTGCAATTTAAAATTTCTATCATAATAGTAAGAATTAAGATAAAATACCTATTTCATTTATTTCAATATAATTATTTTTCAAAAAATCAATTTAGTAGTAGGTGTATTCAATCTAGTGTCGCCAATACGAATTACCGATTTTTTAATTTGGGATTTAATTTATTAGAAATATCTCTTTAGTTTTAATTTTTATTTAAACACTTCAAGTTTAATGTTTTCGTTATAGTTGTAGAAATTGTTTCTGATTTTTTTACGATTGCAGTCGAACTTCTAGTACTTTATTAATTGATAAATAATTTCGGGGGGGGGGGGGTTGTAACCCTTAACCCTCCTCCCCTTAAATACGGTCCTGTATGAGAGCTTTTAGATAACATTTACACAACAGGAGAGTAATTTATCCGTTATAACATTTTTCTATATCAATATCTTAATATTGTATTAAATATTTTCCCAAATGAAAAACTTTCGTACAAAACTTAAATGTGTTTTTCTACTATCATTTCTTAATTTTTTTTTTGTTACAGTAATAATTCAAAAACGCCTTCGAAGAGAACGACGTGCAAGAAAACGGTTTCAAGAACAAATCGAAATCGAAATTAAAAGACGCATACAACTAGAAGATGCTTTGAAGTCTGCTGGCGCAGGTGACCAAATTCGCATTATAAATGGTAATTTTTTATTTTAAGTCAAAATCGTTTTTTCGTTGTCTAAAACCTGAAATTAATGTTCTGCAACATTGTGAGACTTCTGTAAGAAACCTAACCTAATAGTTTCATTTTGCATAGAAATTATTATTCCCATTCCTTTGAATTTATTTCAAAAATCATTTGTGGCAGTCTGCCTCTGATTTATTTGTATAAATCAATTATCTAAATTTCTAAATAATTGCTGACGGCGTTTTTCTAAGTTAACGTAGGTGCTTTACAAATTTTTCATTTGATCTTACATTGACAAGCATAATGTGCTTGGGAAATATGCAGACAAAATTATATCTCATCCTTCTAACAGGTAAAGTGTGAGAACAAGGAAGCATTTTAAAATTGACATGTTAATATTCTATATTGATGGGTTAAGAAACGTTCGTTAAGCGGCAGATATATTTAAATATTAAATTGCTAATAATTAAAATTTTTAATTTATCAAACTATTTATAGTACAAAATATCAATAAATTGCTATTATATTAAAATAATTGGGTACGTTTTGAAGTGTCAATCACTTTCAAAGGTAACCCTTGTTATTACTACCCCACATGATTTCCATATTCAACAAAGGTATCACAGAACATAACTTCGGTGTATATAAACATTTTCCCTGACACGTTGGACAAGTTTGCTTTAATGAATTTTTTATTTTTAGAAAAATTGGCACAACTAACGGCATCGCTGCAACAAAACAATAAAACTGTCAACAACAACACAACGCAAAATCAAAGTTCCAATGAAAGAGAACGAACGAACGAACGCTCCGAACATGCAGAAAAGGAGCGAGTGGAGAGTCCGTCTTCAAATTACGGACAAAGCATTCGCGAGCAACCTCCACAAGAAGTCAAACCTTGGGGCTACTCTGGAATTGATCTCATGAATACAGGAGCGGCATTTTGGCAAAATTACTCAGGTTAGTCTAAGCGATTGTTCAAAAAAACAGTCAAGAGACGAACGAACGAACGAACAAACAAATTAAACCTATTTAGTTTTTGTTTCTTATAATAAGAGACTTGAAATTAATAGCTAGATGTTTACGTTCCAGTGCTAATGCTCAAGTTAACCTATAAATCACGAAATCACGAAATATTTGTCTAGTGCAAACAAAATTTAGTTACCTTAGATAAATTTTGCATATGAGCGAGGGTCATATTTGTATGTAAAGTTTATATTATCTTAGCAAGAAATGTTACTGCGACACTTCCAGTATCGTTCCAAGATATTGCTTTTACTCTTGCTAAGTTACTGGGCTGCAAAATAATTTCCCCAGAGTTCCGTCCGCTGTTTGCATAATATGCTTATGCTTGGTATCTTGTTTGTTTGTTATTTACCAAATTATTATGTAGGTACCTGTTAGCATATAGTACAACGTTCTTAATGACGTCGTCTTTCGTATATTATTATCTATTTAAAATTATAAACAAAAACCAGTTGGATAGGTAATCTCGCGTTGTCTCTAGAACAGGAACAATTATTATTGATCGATTGATCTTATCGAATTCAATTTATTAATTTTTAACTAAATATGTGCTCGCTTTCGTTTCGACGCGTTAATTGGATAACCAATTAGATTATTGATTAAACTTTTCGGAAATACTATATCATAACAATTAATTATATTTCTAATAAATTTACAACACATAACTAAAATTAAAGAATTACAAATTTGATTGATCGACCGTATATTCAAATTTTAAAATAAAAAATGCTCAACTCGAGTTATTGACACTTTTTCCATTTATATTTATTAATTCTTTCCATCTAAATTTTCGAAAATATTGCACACAAAAAATTGTTGATTCTTACCCACCAATGAGTGTTTTTTTCGAGGTAAAAATTCATCGTGCCGTTAAATTGATTATCAAGTAATTAATGTTAATTTTATTTTAATAACCAGTTTTATTAGTTTTTTCCGTACACCCAGACAGGGAAGGAGTGACACTTTTTTTATACATATTGGGAGCAAATAACTTTTCTTTGATATTTTAAATCAATTTTTTAAACCAAGTATAAACAAATTTTATTGCTGTTCACACCAAAAATCAAAATTAACTAAATTTTTGTTTCTTCAGTTTACATTTTTACATTTCAGGAAAAATAAGAATTCTGTTCTGTTTGTATAGATTTTAAAAAAAAGTTTTAAAAATAAGTTAAAACGATAATTTGCGTACTTTTCGATGCAATAAATGCTCTTGTGCTACGAGAAAATAACTCTGTTCACCAAGGAAAGCATAAAAACTAATTTTTTTTTTGGTTTTTGTGAACAGTTCAAAAAATATTTGTGCCTGTACCCTTATTTGGATAAGGACCGTATTTCTAATAATTATTATTTTTGATTTGGTTCAGGTGAAAGATAATAAATAATAAGCGATCAATAATAAACAGGATATGAAAAGAAAAATCCCAAAATTTGGAACCAAAAAAATAATATAATATAAATTTACTATAAAAAGTATTTTTCTTTACAAATTCTTTAATTCTTTGAAAACTCGTGAGCCGGTTTTACAATCAAAGATTAATTTAAGCCCAGCTGAACTTAGTTTGAGCAGGTGTAAATCCAGAAGTTTTGGGATGTATGAAATACTCGCCAGCACACTCATTACTTTTTATTCACATGCCAAAATTGAAGAGTCATTCAATTACTATTTCTGAAGGCATTCTAAATTCTTAAATAGGTAAAATTAAAAACTGAAAAATATAAAGAAAAATTTAAAAATTAATTGTTTATGTGCTGCCGAAGACCTTATGACCACCTCAATCATAAATTACACGATCAGGATAACCCATGACTGCCTAACTGCAAAATTCGGTGCAGTTATTTGTTTGTTTATTGTACAAATTTACATCGCAAGTAACTGCCTTTATTTCATATCTCCAATTTCGAGCTACAAAACACAAGAAAAACACAAAATTCATTCAAAATCTAGAAATCATTCTTCGATAAAAGTAATAAATCAAGAGCCAATTTTTGTATCGTGTTTTCCCTTGCACCTTACGGGACGTCACAGACGAAATTTTTTAAATAGGAATTTCATCTAAAACGAAAATATAGATAAAAAATTTTATCGATAAGATTTTTAAAATAAGATATTTCTTTTCTGCTTCTAATTCTTTTCTTGTCTTTGTTGATTCAAAATAAAGTACACCAACTCTTCAACTCTAACGATGTCAGACCACTGAAAAAAAATTGGAGCTGATAGGATAATAATTTTCGAATGTAGCAAAGAATGCCCACTATAACTGCTTAAATGAACTATTTTGAAAAATAATGTCACGTATTTTTGATAGTAACTAGTAATATGATATGATGTAAAATTACAATTTAAATGATCGCAAAATCTTGAAGTAGCATAAATAAATGCGATTGCAGTATTTATGAAAAGATAAATTTTATCAAGCGTTGAATTTTCCGCTTGAATGATTCCATAAGATGCCGATTATAAAAAATTACTCGTATAATTTTAATCGTTTAGGTAATAAACCATTATCTGCAGTTTTATATTCAAAACAGTGGCGGCTGATGCGGAGAGGGTGACAGTGTGCTGTTTTGTCAAAAAAGCATACTAAATCATTACTAAATTTTAAAATATTATTAAGTGCTCTTAATATTTTTCAGATGTTCCTGGCTTTATATAAGTCACTAACTTTACTCTTCCAGCTTATGATGTAAAGTGGACGGTTAACTAACTATGTATGTCTAAATTAATTTTTTTTAACACATCTATTATTTCTGAACTTATCACTCTTTAACCTGCACCTACAAGGATGTATTAAAGTATTCCAAGTAACAACATTTTAACCCGGAATTGAGTATTTACAAATGAATGCATTCATTTCAAAAAATAGAAAATGTTCTGGTAACAACGTCAACAAGAAATGCACGTAATTTAATCAAGTGATGAAGTAATGTATAGCAATGCAGCTTCAATATTATTTTTACATGATTCTTGAAATAAAATTGAACGATTAAAAAAACCGTGAAATTGCTTTTACTTCAGCCAGTTATATTATCCGGAATATTACTTTATCTAATTTTTGACGCGTAATTTAAAGAATTTTATCAGATTCACTTAACTTTAACTTCTTTGGAATTATGGTTAATTCCCAAAAATATACTTTGGTCATAATTGTGTAAAAGAATTTTACGAAGCACTGTGTACTATTAGAAGAATCTAAGAACAACCTAAGAAGTTTCCCAATAGGTAGAAAAATAAAAAAATGAGTAGAAAATGCTACTACGTAATATTTCGAAAATGTTACTGATTAAAAATTTTAATGAATTTTAAAAACTATGCAATATTTCAGAGTTAATATTAAAAAAATTTAATTAAATTGATCGACGTCTATCGAGTTATTCCATGGTTCGACTATGACAAAGCAAATCTTAGATCAATCTATTTCCAGTAGTTATAGATAGATATTTTGTATCAGATCACGTAACTAATTAAACCAAATCCTTTTGTAAATGCGCACAGATATTAAATAAATTATTAATAAATAATGAGATACGCACCAATAAGTATTAATTATAAAACATTTATTTTACCTGTTGAGTCTTAATTGCATTCCAAACAGATATATTAAAAAAAGTCAACATACCATTTTGTATTGGTCAATAAGGGCGACACTTTAAAAATTTGATTTTGCCGTTTTGAAGCAAGAAATTGTGTTTTTTACCAGAAACTTAAGTTTTGTTAAATATATTCAAACGAACAGCTGCTTTTTTTGATATCATTTCCGTTGACATACCGGTAATGAATTGTTCCATACGTTGCATTCGGCATGGATTTTAAAGCATATCGAACGAAAATGAAAATCGAAAAGTAGGTATTGTTGGATTTGTTTGTGCATTTATGGGTATAGTGAAATCCTTTTAGAATTATTTAAAGTCATTCCTACATCATTCCAAGATTAGCTACTGAATATTACGAGCTATTGTTAACAAATCGGCGTTTAATTTAAACGTTCTATCGACCGTTGATTGGAATTGTAATTTAATTGCTTCTACATTACGTGTCAGCAGATTTCAAGTTATTGAAAAGTTTTTTTTCAATTTATTTCATTTGATTTTAGTATTCAAAATTCAATTGTTCTGTTGTATTATGGAGAAACGGTTTTTGTTAAAATTGAAAAAAACCTAACCTAATTTTATTATTTAATTATCGAAATGGCGTGTAATTATATGTAATTAAAAGAAAGTGATGTGATAGTAAATTAATAATTGCGTAGTGAAATTTATAACTATCCTACACAAACTTATTTAGGTATGATTATATCAGAAACCAATCAATTCTAATAAAGCGTAAGTTCACCTAGGAAGTTTAACGTCCATTAGAAGGGCTTCCGGCGAGCTTCTGCGTCTTACCTCACTTCCGGAACTTAGCCTCCGAAGCCGGGAATAATTCAGGACCAACTTGCCACTTTAAGCCGTAATGAATAGGTAATTAGTTAATATTGTGTGGGCTTCCTCTTGTCCACGCGCCCTGGGACGACTCGTACGATCCGAAAGTCCGCTTACAAGAGTTCGGACAAGTCTTCCCAGCGGTATCAAGGGACCCATTAGACGTACCCGCATACATGCTTTGTCTTGGAAAACTTTGCCATGTCCGATCAGGAAGGATTTGATTGAATTACTTATAATTACTAAAGATTAAAATGGATTACTAAATTCGTCGTACGTAGGAAATTACAATACAACTTTTACTTGCTTTGCAACTTTGGCCAACGTCTAAGTTTTGTCCAAGTCCCTCGCTCTGTCTGCACCACGAAAAACTTCCCCAACATTAACTTCCAGGTGCTATATTATAATTATACCCTCCCCTCGTTCATCTTTCTCTAATAATTTAATATTCTTTCAAACACCGGCATTATTTTTTTAATTTTAATATTCCTCTAAGTTAATATTCATTTTGATTCTTACTGGAAAAGTTACACGGATTCGCCTAATAGTATAATTTTAATCGCAAATCTTACGCCATCTATACAATATTTCTGAAAGTTTCAAATTACATAAAATAAAAATTAAAATATTTCATAACAAATAAATTGTCCACATTATTTCAAGTGCACGCCAGGTAATTTTCATTCATCTTAGAAAATGATGATTACTATCTGAAGTTGACTATGCTATTTTTAAAAATAACCAAAACAAGATCAAAGTCAGAAACCGTTTATGCTAAAAAAAGAAACACTGGAAACCTAAATGCCTGGAGGATACTTATGATTTATTAAGTTAGTTACGACACAATGCGTTCACTTTGTATGCAGAGAACTCAATCTGTGATTTCACGCAGGCGACAATAATATCAAGATTCAAATCGTTTTGCCTCTAGGTTTCACTCAAATAAAATAACACAGAATTGTATTATGAAAATTAAGGGTGGATATCAAAGTGAAAGGTGCTGATCAGAAGAGGTCGCTTTTTGAAGTTCCGCCCAATTAGAAACTTTTAAATTTGGAGTTCCTCCAATGACATCTTACGTTTGTTGAAAAAATGCAGTATTCGTCATGTTAAATCCAAAATTTTCAAACTACTATAGGAAACGTGGAATTAAGAGATTTGTAAGTACATCCCTGAAGTTTTCTTTGCTTAAAGCAAAGCGGGGTGGATATTATTATTTCATTCTCCCTAACATCGTCGCGAGAACATTTCGTTATGTTTTAATCCCGTTTGTGCTTTATACACGTGTCTTTGCTAAACTTTATTCAATTTCACGCTTCGTCTACTCCGTATTACAATTTTATATTTAAAAACAATCCAACTTTATCTTAACTCGCTTTTTTGACGAATTTTAATGACCACTTTTATATTAAACTGTGCAGGGAAAAATGGAAGAAAAACAAGCATGTCTTAAAAATTGAAATTAGCAAAACAAATTTTCGAATCAAAATTTGAATCGTTGGCTGGTTAGAAAAATTCGGTGAATGAAAATGGTATTAAAGTGACATCGAATAACGAGGCGAGAAATTGAAACAGTAAAGATAACATCTCGCTAAATAGCCGCGGGTTAAATCCGTGTTGAGGATAATGGCATTTCTGTGGAACTAAATTAACTCCCTTCTCCCTTTGCTAAGCGGTTTGTCTGTCTGTCCGTTTTCCCTAACTCCGAGCTGTTGATTGCAAAATTTTATTTGAATGAATATCTCCCGCGATATTGTTGTCACTTGTGCTTAACCCGTTTCAATTTACATTTCGTTTATATTTAATATTCATTAAAGGAAAATATAATTAAGAAAACGTGATAACTTTGTTTATAATTCCTCTTATTTTTTATGCCTTTGTCGATTCACTGATTAGATTAAATTTAAGAGTTCGTTTTTGGTTAATTCCATTTTTATTTTCTGTTTAAATTGAAAATATCGCCATTTGAAATGATCAATGGGTTACAGTGTAACTCTTGAATTCAAAATTCATTAAAAAATAAGTAAGAATTGGTAATAATTTAGTTACATTTCTAGAAAGTTTTTACAGGTAAAATATAATATAAAATATAAAAATATTTTATTTTCTAAATATTAACTGAATTATCAATAATTATTGTAGATTCACTTTTATATGAAAATAATTATTTTACTTTACTGCCGTCGACGCGCGACACTAAAGTACTTTTTTATTTTTTTGTTTAATAGTGCTTTAGCTGGTTAAGTATATTAAAATATATTAATTACTAACTTGGAATAAATTATATTAAATAAGTTTAAAAACGGAACAAGTTAAATTATCATTTAAAAAGTTAAATTTTTAAACCATTTAAATTATTACAAGTCAGTAAGTCTCGGTATACCCCCCCCCCCAGCCCCTCTGCCCAATATAATCGATGTAGTAGAATCTCCCATTAATCTTAATTGCGAATAATTTGTGATCGAAAGTTGCATAAATAATTCAATTTATTTGTAGTTATTCTCAAAAATTCATTAAGAATTCTTTTATCATAATCAATAGATAAGTGGTTTAGGTAGTGTAACTCGATATTAATCATATCAAATTTTTAGAATAAACCAAAAAATGTACAAACACCTTTTAGTTCTAAAATTCTAAAATAAAGTTCTAAAACACTTTTTAGTTCTAAAAAGTCTTTTAGTTCTAAAAAGTGTTTGTGCATGTTTTGGTTTATTCTAAAAATTTGATATAATTCTTTTATTGATATTAGCAGCCTGGGGGGTATGGAATACCTCCAAACTCCCCTGCCCGGGATTGTAACAGTTAAATTAACATGACTTATAATTTTTCCGATTTCTTGAGACCACTAAAAATTTTTACATAATCAAATCATACTTATTATATTTTTCATAATATTAGTTATTAGCCTTTTGAATGGCAAGCCCTCTAATCGAACGAAACCAAAAATGGATAAAATTTTACTAAATTTATTTACCATCACTAACAAAAAGAGAAAAATGCCGGCTTTTTCATGGAAGCTTTACTTCTTTGTCGCTGATCCAGTTACGATGTTTACAAATTTAAAAAAGTTTTCAAAATGTAAAAAATTAAAAAAAGTTTCTTCAATGTTAAAAAACCTTCCCGTTTGTTTTAATGAAAGAATCTGCCAAAAATATAATATAAGATCTATGAGTAAGTACATACTTCTCACTCAACAAAAGCTAGGCGTAAGAATTAAGTCGTACTGCAGTAACTGAATTATTTAAATTAAATTAACAGTTTTTTCAGTTGCATTTCCGTACTATACAGCACCAAAATTATTTTTTCTATTAAATACCAAACCTTTTTTAAACAACATGAAATTATATATAAACTAAATTCAAACCTTCAATATTCAAAATTAATAGCTTTTGAGATATAGACTAAATTAAATAAACAAATGTTAAAAATTTTAAGTTTTATTTATTTTCTGTTTTTTTTTAACTTAAATATTTTAAATAAATTACAAAAAAACACAAAATTGACGCCATTCTAATTAGAATATTTAATTGGCTACAACTTTGGTCTAATAAAATTTTTTTGAAAAACTTATCTATTTCAAAGAAAACCAAAAATAATGAACTGAAATCAAAAAGTTTCCTATCACATACACTTTTTAATTTTCTAAACTTTTTATTAGCAAAGGATGTTACAAATAGTATGTTAAAAAAAGTTACTTTAATATTATTATAAAAAGTTATACGCTAATTAGAAGTACAGTAGCACATCAAGAACACTATAATAACTAGATTATTTATACTAATTAATTATAATAATTAATAAAACTTATAATACCTATACCAACTTTGCTTTATATTAAAGATTGTAATATACATAGATAGATTCCACTATAGGTTATACCGTTCATTCAGAACCAGAAATTCTTTTAGACTAATTTATTGATACCTGGTGCCAGCAGGTAGACATATTAGAAATCTTATTAATGAGAAGCTAACGCATTATTTAGACTAAACAGTTGCTTAAACTACGTTGGGGAATGTAAGAGTAACCTTGATTTATTGTCGATAGTGACAAGCATCAACCCAGATAGACCAACGGCTTTACATGTCCTCCGAAGCACGGAAACAGTTATAAGAAAGTTAGTCGCTCACAAATATTAAATCAGGTATCTTGGTATTAGTAGTTGATCTTATTATCTACTACAATCAAATGCAATATTACAAATAATTAAATATTATTCCCGTGCAGTCTTAAAGATTTCATTTTCGTTGGGGTTACATGTTGAGAAAGTACCAGAAAGAAGCTGTAATTTTCATAATTAGAAATGAATCAAATCACATTATTTTCATAAGATCCTATAGTAATTTATGTAAAGCACATAGAAGCTATGCAATAAAATATTAATCTTATTGTGAATACCGGTTTCGGTTTATTAAACTATCTTCAGGACACATTGTGAAATTTTAAGATTAATTAATTAAGGTAATAAAAATACAAATTGTAGTCATAGAATAGCACTCTATAAGTTAAAAAATATCAAATTATCTTTATTCTAAATCAAAACTACTGTAAATTTTGGAATTTACGATATTTTACTAAAATACCCATTCAATTTATCATCAAGCAATTCAAGAAAATAAAAAATTATTTCATTATTAACCCATCGAGGTGGTGTGCTGCTGTAATGTACGCAGCTGTTTGTAAGTAGTGAAGACAAGGAATATTCCGGTTTCAACAAAACAGCCGTTATAAGCTAGAATTTGGAAATTAAAATTACTTGCCTAACAGAAAGCAAATTTCTCTGATAAGAATGCATTGTATCTTTTCGCTTTGAAGGTTAATTAACACTTTTGGTAGTGCATTAATTAGGTTTATAAGGCCAGAAGTGTTGCGAGTCGCATACATCGGCAGGGTATGAAGTGTTAAACCGCAAATCCACGCCTGGTCGTGCAGGCTCACTGCCGTGGTTTAAAAGCAGTAGGAAAACTGTGCCTCCCATGGAGGAGTAATCCATTTCACAAAAGCTTTAAATTCGTGGTTAAATTTTTGGTTATAGAAATGGAAACCACTTAATAAAAAATTAATTTTGTACGGACACGACGTAGAAATCAAGCTCACGACCGTCAAAAAACCGATAATTGGTATTTATGACAGCAAAGTGACGTCTTAATTTTTTCTTGTAACAGTTATAATTTAGACGTAATCGCAATATATCATAACATAATATATGCACGATAGAAAATATCGCCATGGTACTAATAATTAAAAATATTTATAAATATATTATTTAGTCTGTTAGTCTTATGTACTAACAAAATATTTTTGGTTGTTTCAGAAAGCTTAGCTCAAGAGTTGGAAATGGAGAGAAAATCGAGGCACCAGCAAGTGGAAAGAGATGTGAAATCCCCGTTGCAAGAGCGTTCCAACTATTACAAAAATTCGGTATTATTTACTAGTACGGCAACATAAGCCGAAATTTTTTAAATCGAATGTCACTCAATGTTGTACATAGTTAGTGAATTAGAAGAATTTTGAGTGAATTTATATTTATATGCAGACGAATGTTAAAATAATTGTGTTTAACATAAAGATAGCATTAGCATCGTTTATATACCTAACTAATTGTATACGCAAAGTATTGTTATGCCATTCATACTATTACTGTAAAAGATATAATTTTTGCTTTAATGTGAATATAATTTTTCAAGACTTTTGCACTTTATATCATTAATTTTAGGTAAGTAATTATTACTAGTAATTGAAATGTTTAATAAGATGTATTAGTAATAACGTCGTCTAAATTAAAGCATTATTTTGAATTTTTATCCACGCGATTCCATTTTGATTTTCATTTAAAGTGAAGACTGACTTCTGGGCATAACTGATTAATATTCATAACTATAAAGTATATTCTACATAAAAACGAAGTAGCTTAACTGTACATAAGGCAAAATTTCTCACTATATCACGTAAGGTGTAGATAATAATTATTTAGGGCTTGTAATATTTTATTTACTTATTAGTCATTCTTCCTGATATCTACGCATAAGGACGTACAACATTTTTTAGAAAACCGCAACATTTTCGACGTAGTTGTATATAACAAATGCGAAAAATTGTCACAAACTTAAAAGGTCATCAGTAACGTAATAATTAGCTTTTGCAAACGAATAATTTTGTAACCACGATATTTGTAAAAGTTCAGAATAGTTTTCTGTAAATAATTTCTGTTTGGCTAAATTTTTGAAAGTAGATAAAGCGTGCTAGTCAAAAAATGCGAAACTTGAAAATGAAGGTTTTCAAATTTGACTTGGACATTTTTGGCTACCAAAAAGGTGTTTTGATAGTCCATCAAGTCGAAGCTTTTTGACAATCAAGTCACTGAAGTTATGTACCAAAATGTTTAGTTAAATAATTTTCTTTTACTATATTATAATTTTGTAATTAATTAGAAATTTTGTGCAATACCAATTTTGCATAAAATGACGAGTACGATCAAAAATAAAAATAATGACGAGACATTTTCAATCGATTTCTATTGTAATTCACTTGTAAATTTTTCATAGTAGTTTGGGGGTATGAATCCACACCGCTGAAGAATGCATGTATTTATTGTAAATATTTATGTTTGTGTGTGTGCCTTGTAGTATTCAAAAAACATTAAAATTAATAAAAACTTTTATTGAAAATAAACTTTTTTCATTTTCTATCCTTACCATAATATTAATAACAAAATTGAGAGTAAATTACGTTTTTTCCGCTTGTGTTTGTAACTGGTAAAAAAGTAGTCGCCCCTCAGGAATTCGTAATCTCGAGCAACGAATTCCATTACTGTAGAAAATTTCCAACTGGTCATCGTTATTCGATTCGTTAAATTTCAATCATAAATATTCGTTTATTCGGATGCCAGTTTAACCATTAAATAGAAATTGCAAAAATTGTAACTACCAACTTCATTCGAAATGTTCATTTTATAGATTTGTGAAATTTTTACATAAACTCTCCCAGCGAATCTCAAAATTTTGTTAATATTGTGATAATTTTCATATAAAATAAGTAAAAAATATATTTGAATTGGATGGATTTGAGCGATTCTCGATCATTGATTTGTGGGAAAAAGTATCCTATCCTATGGCATGGTAAATTAAACTACACATTATGCAGCTTTGGGTAAAAAAATAAGAGTTACTACCTTTGAATAATTGTACTAAGTCACTTCCTTTCCGCAATAACTCATGTGATTTTATAGTAATTTGCAAGTACATTTCATAATTTTATTACAGTAGTTATATTTTTACCTAGTAAAAAAAGCTATTCAACGTCCGCTTAAAACAGTTTTTTTTATAAATCACACTTAATAAATTACTTGAAGGAAAAATACAGTTTCTATGGGGTGTTCCATATTTTGGCACTTAACTCCGAAATAAAGGTAAGTATTTCGGTAATTTATAATGTTACCTGGGGTCAGCAGATAAGTATTAAAAAATATTATTTTGCTAGTTTTTATTTCTTTTATGCACAAGTCTTCGTTAGATGATTTATTTAGGTTTAAAGTGCAGTATAATTAGTAATAATTTCACACTTCTGAATTAATTATAACTAGCATTACGTAATAGTCAGTCGTAGCATAAACCAGCCGTAAGAATGAAGCTGTAGCTAATGTTTTTTTGGTGGTAACACTTACGTTACAAATAAGCCTTCACAAGTCAAATCGAGTAAAATTTATTAACTGAGGTAGCACGAGAATACCTTACAAATTCATGTTTACAAAAGGTGTGTGATAGATATTAGGGCAGATAAGCTCTTGCTTCTTTTTTTAATTTAAATAAAGTTGATGTTTAGTGAAAGTAAAGTTAAGTGACAAATTCGTCTACAAATACACATTGCTGCACCTATTTACATCGAGCACACGTACAGTCAACAGAATAGGCAAATTTCAGTGCTCACTCTAACAGATGGATGTTTTTTTAAGCGAAATATTTAATTTAATAAATTAACAGTTTTTCTACAGTATAATAGCTTAATCACTTCAATCAAGTTATCAACTCTATTTTTCTTTTATAAACATTAGAACTACGTACAAACCTCTAGCCTTCTGTCGCTTCTTCTGTATCTGTTTTATCAATCTAAAAGAGGATTTTAATTGGTCTTAAAATTGATCTTAACCAATTTAAAAAATATCACAATTGATCTAGTTTCATACCAATCCAATTCACTAATGAGTTGTTTACTAATGTTCACTAAAGAATTGCTGACTAATAAAGTTGCATACCAATGGAGCTCTACAGTAAACAATTAAGAATAAATTTTCTATTGGTCCACTTATCAAACAAAATTTCTTTTTTAAATTTTTTTTGTCTTTGTTTTAAATGTAGATATTTACGGTATTTTTAATATCAGCTGAGAGCCTGTCGCAGGGTGTACATACATTTGATATCAATCTAACTCAAATTTTTAAAGTAAAACTTTTTAGACGCGACTAAGAGGTAACTGGACGATAATGCAACGGAAATGCGTTACGGAAATATGGCGGTATTTTTAAATTAAAAACAAATACCATAGATGCAACAAAGACGCACTGAAATAAATTTGTCATAACGGTGTGAATTTAAAAATACCGTACGTCGAAAATAATAATGATACCCAATGTATGCGTTAAGAAAAGATAGCTACATTATCTCTTAGCGTGAATAATAATTATTATGTAAGTAGTTTCTATTGTAAATTTGTGATTGTTTGTCAAGTTTGACATAATATAATTTAAGGTTATATTCAGATTTCATTCGAGTTCATGCTTTGCTTTGCTAGATTTTCTATTGAATAAAAAGGCTCTATGATGATTATATATTAACAGCCATTTGAATTTTTTGTTTTTTATTTAACTTTTTTATTTTTAACTTAATCGTCATCTGTCATAATGCCAAAAAAGTTTTACTTCAATCGCGTGTGACGGTTACACGAATTTTAATTTATACAAAATATCAAAAAAGTGTAAACAAGCTTTTCTAGATCGGAGAGAAAGACTAGATTGAGTAGTCTGCAATGTTCAAGGACTGACTTCAAATTAAGAGTCGTAAAAATACTTGGCCGTATTTATAAAAATGAATTATTTCATTCAAAGATAAAGGTAAAAGTAAAGGGCACTTTACACAAGGGGATTTTTTTACGCGATCGATCGCTGCGACTAGTCGCCGCAACTAAGCGCCTCGTGTAATGCAAAATCGCACGTGCGATTAGTCCCTGCAACCTTACGCACGTGCGATTTTTTGTATTAGAACTTGTTCTAATTTCATGCAATTTTTTCGTGTGATTTCTTGCTGCCAACTTAAAAATGTTTAAGAAAAAACTATAAAGACAACATTTTGTTATTATTTCACAGTTTTTTATAAAAAAAAATAATGAAGAATTTATGTGGAGCAAAAATTCATTAGAAATATTCATCGACCTGATATTATATACTCTTATTAATAAATTATTAAATATAAATTAAACCTATAAACGTTAAAAAAACATCTAGGTTATTATTTACTAAGCTGACCAGTTATTTTCAAGTTGACACTGTAAGTTGGTATTGCAACAAGTACAACTGTTAAAAGCGTCTATGTACATAGACTTAGAAAGATTTATTGCATCTTGGTAAGCGGCGCTCGCGTATACCTACCTTTTACTTTTCTGCGAAGATTTGCTTGCAAAGAAAATAAAAAGATTATGAATAGGAAATAAAGCAAAACCTTTTCCTTTAACCTTCTGCTTGTGAGCTCTACCTCTTAAGGGAACTTTACACGAGGGGATTTTTTCATGCGATCGATCGCTGCTATTAGTTGCAGGGATTTTTTGGTTTTTTGATTAGTCGCAGCGACTTATCGCATGATCACTTTACACGAGGCATTTATTTCTAGGGGATCTTGCAATAAATGACATATTTGTACTCGAAGTTGGCAAGTGACGAAGAGGTGTCAGACGATCATTTAGAGTCACAAGCCACCGGCGATGAGCAATCTGAATGTAAATTTATTGCCGAAGAGATAAAAAGATATCCGCAAATATTGGAAAAATCTAAATTTTCCGCAAAAAAAGCGAAGAAACAAGCGGCTATTGAGAAAGTTGTCACAGAGTAAGAACAGCTGTATCGAAAAGAAATAACCGCACAACAACTAATGAGAAAGGTGGGCAATATGAAGAGAAGATTAAAGAAGAAAATCGACAAAAACAAAACGTTAACGTAATTTTTCCGGTTTACGTATTCATCCCCTAATAGACGCGGTTTTTCAATTTTAACGTTCGTGCAGCTAGTCGATAAATGCCCGTACGAATAGTCAAAGATCAATCAGAGATCACGGATTAATTCTCGGATCACTCGTAAATGCTACCAATAGTCGTAATAATCCTAGATTCAACACGATCCAAGGTCAATATTGAAACAGCAGGATTATTAAAGAAGGTTCAATATTGATCTTTGATCGTATTAGATCTAGGATTATTAGTAGCATTTTCGATTGATCATCCGATTGAGGACTAGATGCAAGTCTTTCAATTTTAAAGCAAATGATACATTTTATGAATTTCAAAAAAGTGAAACCTTATCCTTTGAAGTAACATCTTCTCTTAAATTAAATCTTAAATCTCTTCCTGCTTTTTTTATGAATAAAATTTGAAGTAAATGCTTTGATTTCTGCAAGTAAAAGCAAATTCTTTTTATTATTATTATTATTATATTATATTATTATAGGCCGTATGCGGCCTACTATCTTTTTACGCAAAGTAATTATCTTAAAGTTTATGTCATGGCTAATACCATACTTCTAGATGGAATGAGCTAGTGTAGAAAAATTAAAAAGTGGTTAAAAAGTAACGATTTCTCATTATCACCCTATTTAATAGTACACTAATATATCTTTTAAATGTTTTTTCTGGGAATCAAAACACTTTTCAACTTTTCTTGCAATAAAAGGTAAGACCATTTTATTTTATTATCGTTTATTTGCGACGTAAGAAATATATTTATTAAAATTTAATATTTTTTTTATTGATTTTAATTTTCTTTGCGTAAAAATTGCATTTTGCTATCAGCTGAAAGTACTTACAATAGTAATTATCTACAACATGGTGTTAAAACAAGACATAAAAGAATCTTGTTTTCCTTTTTGTAAGGTCTGTGTTTTTACTTACACAAACCTCAGTGATATTCTGAAGTCACAATTAATGCTGCGAGCATGTTCTTTTATATCCAAGTTTTGTTTTTAACTCTAGATTTTTATTGTTAATTAAGGAAAATCAACGCAGAGAGACCGCCAGTTTTACGTGCTTTTTAAAGCACGGAGAAAGAAAGAAAGTTTTCACTCAAAAACATGTAAGAAAAGAGGTAGAATAAATGAGGTAAAAAAACGATAATGTGTGAAAAAGGCAAAAAAGAGAGATAAAAAAAGATGTAAGAAAAAAATGGTAAAACAAGAGGTGATGTGTGAAAGAGATAAAAACTTACCTCTTTTACTATAGAAAATAGCTATTTATGCATCATAGAGGTAAAAGTGATACTTTTTATAACCATGCCTGAAAATTATCTATCGACAAAACGGGGTTTCTTTTAAATTTAATTTTTTGTTTTAGATTAGATATCCCCTCCTACCCATATTCAAAAATTCAGTTTGATCGCGTACAAAATACTTCTGTCAAAACAATCTTCAGTCAAACTATGTTTTATTAACAGTGACATCACTATAGTATCTATTTTATCATTTGTTATAAAAAGCACGACTTTTTAACACTGTAATGGCATTCAAAATGTAGTCATTTTGCAACAAAATTAGAAGCTTTTCACTCGTAGCCGAGTGAAATGAAAAATGCAAAACTCAAACCAGAATAATATGATATCTAATTTTGGTGTCAGGTAAGAATGGTGTCATGGGTCCTCTTTATGCGGTTGAAAAAAAGTTCGATTAGAATAATTGTTAAACATGTATTAGAGCCGTGTATTCTTACGTCTAAACGATTTTATTCATTGATAGTAATTAGTTAGCAACTAGATGAGATTTCGTTTCATAAAAACCTTGCCAAATTGTTATTTTGATTTTGTTATTAATGTTGATAAATTTGTTTACTTACACAAAAATCAAACACAGTGATTGCCTAGTTTGTAAAACTGAAAGCCATTACCAAAATATAGACCACATACCTATAACTTACATATTATGTTGGATAAATTAATGATTTTAACTTAAAATATTCTCAAGTGTCTAAAGTGATATATTTTACTTTTACAGGAAATGTTATATGGCCACCGGAAGTAAATAATATGTAAAACATAAATTGCTGTAAAAAAAAATTGTGTAAAAAAAGTCAACTAACATTAAATTTCAATTTGCCCATCATTCAGCAAACTCGGCCATTCTTTCAGAAAATGTAAGCCAATTATCCCAATTACGCAATTAGTCAATGTAAAATGGCGTATTGTCCAGGATACGTAATTTTGGAAATAATTTGCATCATCACCATCATCAGAATAAATTTACAATTTTATACCTGACATATTCGTGCACCCATACAAAATAATTGACTCCCTTGAAGGTTTCCCGAAAATTTGGCAGTCTACTAAAACCCACACCTCGGTAAGCACTTCCATCGCCGCTTTTTGCAATCACAAAATTAACGTTTCTATATGATTTGTTTTTAAATTATTTAGCTACAAAACTGTTCCAAGTGCAAGGTAGTTGCGAATACATCATATAAACGTCCGCCGGAGGCAATTCAAGATATTTTGAAGTACAAGATGCAAAGTCAGAATGTCCGCTCTTTAACTTAAACATCGCTCACACTAAGCCATTATTGTGATCAATGTGACTTTAATAGGCTAAAATTGCAGAATTCCTTTTCACGAAGTTCTAGATATACGGTCAATGTGTTAAATAATTAAAGTTTTTGTTATTTCAGATATTTTTCTAAGTTCTGCACATAAATCTAACATTTAAAAAACAATTAAAACTATAGTTTTTTTATATTTTGTTCCGTTTGAAATATTGATTATCGTTTAGTCGTGTTTACAAACATGACTAGTGGTCTTTATAAGTTGATAACGAAAGTGGGGGTGTGTTCGATTGTCTTTAAAACTTAATATTCACTTTAAGATTAGGCTCATTAAAAATGAAAGGTTAATCATCATTATCAAATAATTACAATTACTTAATTTGATAGTCAGCAAAATATCATTAATGGCTTAGGCTCCAAACCATCTGTGGACAAGAAATCGTAGACTGATTTTGAACTAGTAAAGCAATTGTACAAAAAAAAATTACATGCGATATTTGCAAAAGTAGAATCCTTATTTTACATTTTAGTTTATTCTTTGGCCAACTAAATACAAAATAAACACATTTATGTTAAAAATTAATATGTGAAAAGAATATTAAATAACAGCAACTTTATAAACTAAATTCTAATCGCTGTAATACGTACTTCTTGTTTTCTATAAAATATTTAACAACTTTGCATAAGTTTAATTTTTTGTTGCATCAATTGATTCGTTCAAGTTAGAGGTCTTCCACACGTAGCGGAAGAGAATGCAGAAAGTTTCGGTTGTAGGACGATAAGTGCACCACGAATTCAAAAATGTCACTTACACACTAAGAAATGAACAATTTTTTGAGTATAATGTAAGAAAAATTTTTGAGGATTTTCCATTCGTTTTCGAAAAGACGGCATTTTAAAATTTCAAATAGCAGGAAGTTGTAATATGATACATACCAATGCCACATTTAGAGTCACGGGCACTCGCACGGTATGCGCCCCACTTTTATTCTGTTGACAATATACTTGATATATTTGATATACACTTACTCTTCTAGTTCCACCGTTGGCGAAAATAGCTGATTGCCCACAAAATCCCATTTTTGTTAGTTTTCGACACACTTTGGCAAACTTCGGTTAAACTTCTTCAAAGTTCAAAATTCAAAATTTTCAATTCTCCTTGTCTTAAAATTTTTTCACCACTCAGATTGACGCGGCCAAACCCGCGTCAGCGTATATTTTGATCCAAGATCTCTAACGCCCGTTACCCACTCACCAGACGAAGAAGATTAAAGCGCCTACGGCGCTAAACGCTTCGCATTGCTATTTCGCTACGCTACGCCACCGTTGGCGAGTTATGTTATTCTACAGGGATATTGTTATGTTTTTGTGTTTGTCAAAATACAGGTTTAAAATGCGCCGAAGGTGTCCGACGGTCTGTTTTGGCAAACTCAACCACCACAAATCGTAAATCCTTGTTAAAACGAACATTTTCCAATCTAAAATTTTTGATTTTTAAATTCGATTTTTTCAAAAAGTAATGGATAATCATCAAAAAATTTTGTTGCATTATACTTAGAAAATTGTCCCTTATCTTAGTGTGTAGATGAAATTTTTGAATTCGTGGTGCACTTTAACATCCTACTCTCGGAAGTTTCAACCATTGGTTCATACGTAGCTTCTCAGATGCGGACCTGCCAAGCAGCCGTTAAAGTAAAATTGTCAAAAAAATAATAATATACTTGAAAATGCGGGCATGCAGCACACTTTAAATATCAAGTCCGTATCTGTTAGTACCTACGTAAGAAGCAATGATTAAATATTCTTGCGGGCCCACGTCCGCATCCGCTCCGTGTAAAAAAGCCCTTAGTATTTACAAACTTTGAAAAGAATATAAATTTCGAGGTTAATATTTGGTACACCTATATACCTTTATTCAAAAAGGCTTGATTGCTTTTTTTTCATGCAAAACTTTATTTTAAACATGCAAATTTTTTTAAAACGAGATGTAAGAGTTAGGGACAAATTTCACTCTTTGGGACTACATTTAGATGAAAATGTCTAAGGAGTAATTTTGTAACCTGTTTTTTTGATGTGTAACATCTTTCCACTCGCTTATGGGGGTAATTTCGTGAAATGAGACGGAAATGTGTAACATGAAGCCAGAAAAGCGCGCGCTATTTGATTTGACTAACAAACGCCAAAATTATTTTATCGGAATACATAGACATCATAATTTATATTATAAAATGCCATTAAAAAAAACTGTCCGACGTGAGGTTCGAACTCGCGATCACCGAATGATATAATTATGTTGTAAGCACATAACGCAAAACGCTGTGAGGGTTCTTCTAATAATATTGTTTTAATTCGTATTATCTGTTACAGATTGGGGTTACAGTTACTGGTAACGTAATGCCGTTCCATCTACTTTGCGATATTTAAATGATTTATTATTATTAATTTATTTAAATAATAATGTTGCTTACTACCAAGGTGAGATGTCAGATGTTACACATCATATACGAGTATTGTAAAGTTCGTTTTTTTAAGTTGCTTTTAGTTTTACGTTGATAGGATAAATATGGGATATTTTCGTTTTCACAAATCCTTTAAATTGTAAAAATTCTAAAAAAAAAAATTTAATCGGCAAATTTAAACAAAAACTAGCAAAAGTTCAATAATAATTTTTTTGAACTACCCACATGGCTAGTTACACAAAAAAATACCAAAATTTTTTAATCTTAAAACTACAAAATTAAACCACTTGAGGTTAAATAATTCCAAATATTATCTATCTATTACTTATCGACAAAAGTACAAAAAAAATTTGAATATTGCATAAACTGTTTTTTTTGTATTAGTATTTAATTTTTATTACAAGTAAATGAAAAAAAACACTATTTAGAAATATGAAAATAAAAATTACAGTTTACATATTAATGCAGATCTATTTGAAGTTCCTGGCTGAAAAATAATTTTTTTAGAAGAGAATGTTTTAAACAAACTACTCAGTCAGTGCATTTTGCCATCACCACTTCGCCGTTGCTATTTCGCCTTCACACCTTCTCCCTTTTTAATTAATTTTCGTTTAATAGAATTTTATTAAAATTTTTTTAAGAGGGGAAAATCACGCAATATAATTTTTAATTTACACTACAATTTAAAAATTAGCAGACCAATTAAACAATAAGATTTGAATTATTTTTATTGTTGCACTCAAAATAAATTTAAATAAATGTTTTAAATCTTTATTTCTTGTTTTGTAAAATATTTATCACTGAACTAGAATCACCATTATTCCTCACATTGGATATTTTTCCAATCAAAAATTTATAATTTCACTTTATTAATTCAATTTTAATTTAATATTAATTTCGTAGATTAAACATATAGGTACTAGTTTTACATACCAATAAAGAAAAATTGATAAAAGTGTAAACAATTTGTTTTAATTTTAAGGTTTATAGTTTAAGCGTAACCTCTAGCAGATACATAGTAAAAGATTTTACACTTCTTTTGAACATCTTAATTTAAAGATTTTCTAAATAAATAATTACAGGTTTTCATAAGCTGAAATGTATTTGTATTTGTATTTGTATGAAATAAAATTTATGGAAATCCCATTCAAAAGAGATTTTATTCAGAGTTTGTGACGCGTATTAATAGATTAACGAGATTGGTATAAACTAAAATTGCGTCGGCGGCAGGTGGCGCGACAATAAAAAACTTACAAAAGGAAAACTGTAACATTAATAAATAGGAAAGTTTGTTTGTTTGCTCAAACAAAGACTTTTAAGTCCTTCGACCAATTTGAATCAAATTTGAAACACTTGCTCACTAGGACTCGGGTTAGGTTTTTGTGCAAATCTTGTGTTTGCAGCAAATAAGCTATAAGAAAATAAGCTATAAAACTGAAAATGAACACAATAGACGCTTCTAAACACAAGCTTTAAGACAGGCTACTCAAAGAGAATGTGAAACTGAAGTTGAACGCGATAGAAAACTTCGGGCTGAAAGAATAAGACAAGTTCAATATTTTTAAATATAAACAAATAAAAAATACTCATATTTTTACACATAAGATATTAGTTACCCCCTCCCCCCATTTCAGTAGCTTTAGTTCTGTGTTTACAGTACTAATTGAATAGCACATCAATCGGTTTGGGAGTTAAACAAACTAAACTCAAGCAACGTCAGCAACGTCAGCTAGTATAAAATACAATTAAATACTAAATTTGTATGGTTAAATGACCCGACGGCGAAATGGCGACAGCGAAATTGCAACCGCGAAATGTTCCATTCTCCACGGATCTTTGAGTAATTACGACGTTTTCAGTAACATTTATTTTAGTAGTAGGCACTGATGATTCATCTTCTTTCGCATTCAGACCTCTCGTGAAAATATTTAATATTGTTAGAAATGTGAATATAATAATATCATTATTAAAATACATACTACTAAATTAATAATAGAGTAAATAAAATCTAACCACTCAAAATAAAACCATTGAATAATTTATTAATATACTTTTTTTTTTTTTTTGATAAATTAGATGAAGGAAGATTTAAAGGTCAGGAAAATAGTAGAAATTTTATTAAATTTGAAGAGATTTACGTTTATTTTTGTTAGAATATGTTGAGAATTCCTTGTACAAACTTGAAGTCCTTTGCTGATACTTTACTGTCGATAGTCTTAACTGTATGTTGTACGGAGCATAATGCCGAATGTTATTCCTTCAAATTGTAAATTCAGACTAACTACTTTAACTTTTATTCGATTTCTAATGGTTAACTATCTTATTAGGTTTCGATTCTTACCTTTCGAATAGACAAAGAACTTCAACAAGAAGTGATCGGTGTTGTAACAAAATTTTGTCATTTTGTTAATTCCAAGTGCGGCCCTGTCTCCAATGCATGCGCACACAGAATTTTTATTTTGTGAAGGTCAAGATTTTAGAAATTTTAAAATTTGTAACCAACACAGTTGCAGTTTTAGTGATTTCAATTTTGTTAGGTAGTAACTTTAATTTTAATCTTTTTAATGTTTAAATATTTGCTTTTTGTAGGAAGCACCTCTCTTTACCACCTTTTACCATTTTGCCGACGTTGTTTTTTATCATTATAATTATTTGTAATTATTTGCTGCGTCACGTGGTAATTGTCACCAGTGCCAATATTTAGGATTTTTTTACTTGAACGAAGTTAAATTCGATCGCGTACCTTCACCTTAGTCACAATTATCATTTGTGGAATTGGATTCTGAAAGTGGCTTCCTGGCCACGATTGCGATTGTCTCGATGCTCAATACGGAGATTTCTTAGGGTAGTGTGTGGCAGCCGCAGCAGAACTGCCTAAGTTTTTGTTTGGATCATTCTCTCCAATTGTTGGTGTGCAAAGTGAAGATAGTTGGCTGTGCTTAACTCGATACTGCCAAACACGTGAGTTAGAAGTATTTTTTGTAGAAGTAGATATTTGTAAGCTCATCGATAGCTATCAGGAAAAATGTTTAGAGCTTCCATCCGTCCCTGATTGTACACCAGAAGTGAACTAATGAGATTTTCGACGTCGATGTAGCTTTTTTACTTTTAATCTATAGGTCTGTAATTTTTGGTCACATTTTAAGTGACCTTCATCATCTTCAATTGCGTGTTCTTGTTTGAGTTTTGTAATTATTTTTGCATATGCTCATTGATGGCATAATCACTGATAATTGTTACCTGTGTGACCAAGATTCGCATTTGAAATTTTTTAGGATCCCCGATATTAAATTAAATAATTACTTGTTATTTTTATGTGTGTTTTTTTCTGAGGAGCTGGACTTGCCAGGAACGGTTTTATAGAACCTGGCTCTCGCTTCCGCAATAAATCAGTTAGTTTTAACATCAATTAGGTTACTCTACACCGAAGAAAAGCTAGTTATTTTTCGTACCAGGAAGAATTATCATTTTTCGCAAGAGAAAAAACAGTTTTTCATTTCAACGTAACTAGCAATGTATGACAATGCTAAGGACTGACGTGGTTCTTGGCCCGACCTTATGGAAATTATTTTATTACAACGTCTGCAGATTAGTATGCCTCTACTAGGTACACGTGTGTGATTTGTGGACGACAATACAGTGATCGTATCGACAAAGCAATAAAAAGATTTGACGGCAAGAGCAAAATACATCACTACAAATATTGTATAACTGTATGGAAGAGCATGACTCTATGGTGTTAGAAAAGGCGAAACTGCTTCTTCCTATACGTAAAAGAAAATTTTTCTCTACAAATTTCTCCATAAAAGGCAATATGGAACTCGGTAAATATTCTTGTAAATTTGGGAGTTACCTTAGACAAATCACTAGCTTGCAAAGAACATCTCAGAAAGTAGCTAATAAAGCAGACAGAATACACAAAGTTCTACAAAAACTAATGATAAACACGACAAGACAAAGTAAACAAAATTTATTTTCAACGTTTCAGTAGAATTTAAAAATATTGATAAAAATATGGAAAAACAATGAAACATAAAAAAACAACTTTTAAATACAGGAAATCTGTACCACGCTCTTCCAGTCTATCAAAATGAAAGAGGTTTTGATTGGTAAAAATCCGACACTATCACTCATTTGCTCTGGATGGGGTCTATAATTATTTGCGAATATTTACAGCTATAAAATAATATAATAATGCATAATATAATATTAAAATTGTATTTCGTATCTCAAGTGCAAGAGGTCTCTGTCTTGCCATAACTCTTCTGCCAACTGTCGCTTTACAATAGCTTCGCGTACTTCTTCATCACATCTTTTTGGTGGGCGGCCTCGTTTTCTTCTTTCCGGGGGGAGTCCAGGTCCATATTTTTTGTGGCTATTTGTGGGGTAGCATTAGCCGCATATGCCCATACCATAACAATTGCTTTCTCTGAACTTCTTCTGTTATGGTTACACCTATTCTCATTTTTTTTCTTACTTCTTCATTTCTAATATGTTGCAGTGTACTTATCCCACAGCTTCGCCGTAGAAAGTTCATTTCTGTCGCTAACAGTCTGTTTTTATTTCTTTTTGTTATTTCCTATGTTTCTAATGCGTAGGTGAGAATGCTTTTTGTCATACTATTATTATATTCCTTTTTTTTATTTTTCTTAGATCCTTAGACCAAAGAAGTACATTTAGTCTTTGTGTAAGCTGTTTTGCTTGTGCTATTCTGCTCGATATCTCTCTTTAACAGTTTCCTTTCCCAGATATAATTGCACCCAAATATTTGGGTAAACAAAAAAAATATATAATTTATCACAAGTGAATAATTAATATATTTGAATGCTTTAATAATAACGATAATACTATCTGAAAAAATAAGTACTTTGTAAAGGCAGCAAAGGCTGGAATATACAAGGCAGCAGTAAAAGTATCAATGGCTTGCTCAGCGGAACAAGATCTAAAAATAGCCAAAACAACCCGTATCCATTCACACCATCCACAACTTTTTATCCAGAAGTTTTCTGGCTAAACTGTTTGGGATAAAGAACAAAGTAAATTTCTGAGATAATCATGCAATATTGAAAATATTAACGAATGAATAAGAAAAGAAGAAAGAGTGAAATCACCATATAAGTAGAATTGCAGTGGACCAGTTAGCGAGAATTTTACCAAATCAATTTTCTATAAACCGAATAAGTATTGAGAAACCATGAAAAAAATACATATGTATATCACCAAACGGTGAAGAGGTAAGCGAAGGTAGAATGAGCCAAAGCCTAATTAAAAGAAAGAAGAAGAAAAATAAGTTTTTTATGATAAATCAAATTAGTCACGTCTTCGTTTTACCTTTTATAATAAAAATTTTGGCACCCTAGATATTAGTTATTTTCATGCCTTCACTGTAGTGAAAAAGAAACCTTTTTACAATTTAGTCCAATCTTTAGAAACCAATGAGCTATTCAGAAGCAAGGTTTTATGTAGCTACTTTAGTTGGACATTGCGTTGCTATACCACTGTACATAATATCTCAAGCAACACTACTGATATATTTTAAAGTTAAATAGGTAGCTTTAATAATGAAGATATAACTGATGCATCAACTGTTGATATAGCATCAACTAAGTTTTAGGTGAGAGTATTTTCCTACTTACAAAGATATAACTAATTGAAGGTAAATATTATATAAGTAAACATACGGCAAAAATTCAAGGAGTTATTCATCAGCCTATTCTAAGAATATTTGATTCTATTATGATTTCTAAAAATTCCTTTCTTTCGAAAATACAGTGAACAAAATTTGCTAGATTATTTCTTATGGGGATCTCTGAATTCATTAGTTTACGCTACTCCAGTAAAGAATTTAGACGAATTGCGAAATTGGATAATTGCTAGGTTTAACACAATTAAAAACAACCCTGGTGTAGAATTCGGCACTCAATGACGAGAAGATCGAATGCTTGTATCCAGGCTAGAGGAAGTCATTTCGAACATTTATTGTAGATTGAGCAACTTTACAATCATGTACATTTTGATAATAAAATGTTGTTTCTTCAAAAATCATCATAGGGCAAAAATATTCTTATATAAGACCAAGGAATAACTCCTTGAATTTTTGCTGCATGTTTACCTAACACCCTGTATAATATTCTGATCAATTTATAAGAAATTTAATTTCCTGAAATTTCCTTATTCTTTAAAAACCACAAGTGGAACTTTTGCTTCTACTAAAGCAATATACTATTATTATGGAGTCTGAAATTAGCTCTATCAAAATTCTAATTGGGCTGATGGCATATGAGATCTTTCAAACATATTTAAATACTAAAAATTTGATTTTTATCTAATTTTGCAATTCTACTTTGATGATTTTTCGGTGCAATTAAAATTCATGAAGAAAGTTAAATATTTGAATGTGTGTAAAAGAAGCGATTTAAAAATGGGAACAAAGCAGTCAAAACTCATCTAAAAGTAAAACTCCCCTTTAATTGTGGGTCTCCATCAATACTTGTCGCAATCAAACAAAATGAATGATTGTGATCCTGGGTGTTTTATAGCAACCTTGTGTGCGAGCTGAGGATTAATCATATGCAAATCCTCTGATTTCACAGATAACCCAAAGCCGGCCGAACATTTGAACATTCGGACGGGAATAATTAACTTTAGTTTAACTTTACAATCACAATACGATTATCGCACCCGATTTTCAAAATATCATGCGTGGCGTAGTAAAATATTTTTATAGAGAGCATAATTCAACATGCAAGATATAAATTAGTACAATAGAGAAACACAACGTGTAAAATTAAAATCTCATTAGTATAATAAACAAATCTTATTAGCCAAACCACAAATTAGCTCAAATTTAAATATTTTAAATAAATCCAAAAAATAATTCGCCACCACATTATCGAAATTACTTACTTTTCAAATTTAGAAATACATCATACTACGTAGGAAGTTCTTATTTATCGGGCAATAAATATGAGAAGAAGAAGAAGCTGAAAGCGAACAATTTTTATCTTATATATCAAATAAAACAGTCCCCTTGTTCAAGATTATAAATACAAATAACAAATAAAATTGTTTCAGAACTCAAAGAGAGCTATTCGCTGAACCGGCAGCGGACTTATATCGGAGTTATGAAAAGCTCATGAAATACTATTATAGGATTGGCATTCCTTTCCGTGCACCCACCCACCGCCGCCGAAACATCGTATAGCATTTTTTTACTGATATCCTAAAAAAACATTTTTAATGCGTCGTTTTACTTCTAATTAATTAAAAAAATGTTCAGAAAGAAAAACATTTTGGACCCTTCATGATTAAGATCTTCATAGAACGTAACTGTAATTGATGCACGTCCAACTCCCATCTCTAATGAATTTAATTTTCAGAAAAAATAAACAAACCTTAAATTTAAAAACATGTTTTCATTCACGCGTCGTTTAACTTTTGCTTTCCTTTAACACCTTTGAATTTAAATTAAATTTAATTTCATTAAATCTTGACGTTCAACTTTTTTGCTATTCTCGCGATGAAAGAAAACATAAAAATAAGTTTAGCTTTGCATTTTTAACGTTTTAATCTTTTCAAATATAGACGCAAATTTTAAATAGATCGGCACTCGAATACGAGGTGCCCTCGATGCCAATAGTGTCGACGAAACGGTGAAAAAGAAAACACGAGGAGTTATTGCCGAAAAACAAAGAATTTTAATGAGGTTCGGTCGTCGTAATCATTATTTACGGTAGTCGCAAACTTTTTCAAACTGAAAACTTTAGTTTTTAAGATAACAGGTGGAAAATTAGTTGAAAAGTTTAATCGTTGAAAGTATTTTTAAAATTATCGGCTAAGTAGAAAAAAATTATGTTGATATGTAAATGAAAAAGGAAAATTAGGAAACGTTCATCAATTTGTGATAAAATAGTATGAAAACACATCGGAGGAAGAAAAATAAATCACGAGAGTAGAATCCATTACGGGCTTGAATTAACGTCATCTTGAAAAGAATTAAAGGAATGGAATTAATTATAAGATTGATGGATTTCTAAAATCTTCGGAAGCCATTCAGTGGCTTACCGGAAAGTTTTACATTTATAATTATGCAAAAAGAAATATTTTCATTTCATAATTTAAATGATCGATTATTTGGTCCGCATGTTAGAGCAAAGCTTCGCCATTAATCGAACGTAAAACTTTTATGATTATCGAAACTAAAAACTCTTCTTTGTAATTTTAATTTATCGAACCCCTTTTGCTCAGTGTTAATGAGTTTTATACCTAAGAGAAGATTCTTATTACATTTTAATTGAGGTGATGTGTACCCGTATTGATGTTCACAATAGCAGCAGCCCTTTGTATCCGCCATTGTAGTCAAAGTTTTAATAGATACCTACTTCTTTTAGCATTCATTATCAGTCGACTGCAGCCAACGTTAATCAACAAAATTTTGGATATTATATTTTCGTGGTTTTAAAACTTTTCATTTATTTGTAAAACGTATAAATAAGGCAAAAGACTTTAATTAAAAACTTTTGAAGGCTTAAAACGATAGCACCATCAAAACTTCCTTTGATCGTTTGATCATAACAATTGATCAAATTACAATATTATGTATACCAGCCAAGCTTTGGAAAAAGTTTTCAATGAAACGGCCATAATAAGCTCGATTTGGTGCACCCCTCATCAAATCAAGTTTAATCAAAAATAAAATTTCCAAAATAAGAACTACCAGTTGGCCATCGAAAGCAATGAACCGATATATAGTAGAAAACATGACAATATCGCGCTTCGATGCTTACGATGATTATGTCCTTGCGTCTTCGATATGCTAATGTATACGCATACATTACTAAAAAGCTCCTACATTTACTTACTAAATTAAATATTTTACGCAAAATAAACTTACAAACTTTAAACATTCTTTTCCGAGTATTTAACAATTTAGACCTAATCCTTTTCACGAATAAATCAATTCTGCGCAATTTATAATTACAAATTTGCGAATGATAAGAATATAAAAGTTTTAAATTCAATAATCTGTAAATTGAATAAGTTAACTAAACAATATTTTATAATGTTTTGTATTATTAAGCTTTCTGCGTAGGTTAACGCTTAATTATATTACAAGTTAAAAATTAATAAATTATAAAAGTTTTAAACCAAAATGAAGCAATATTGAATATAAACAGTGGTGGCTTTCTATATGTGGTAGATGTGACAATTGCACACCTGTTGACATGAAAAGAAAAAATTAAAATATTGAAAATATAGAAAAATTTGTTTCTCTGAAGAGAAAAACTAATTTCTCAACACACCAAGTTACCCTGGTTTAAATTTATAAAGTGTGTTCTAATATACATAATTGCTCGTACTGTTGCGGTAGTGAAGGCCGCACATTTTTCTTAGACCAATTAACATACCTACTCTTTTAAACAATAAATCACCAAAAATTTCTGTAAAAAGTTAAAATATAAATTATTAAATATTATTAAATGTTCAAATTCAGATCGGTCAATTGCATTCAATGACACTTCGACTGACTGCACCTGACTGTTTGTCTTAATGACTTCGCACACTATCAAAGTTTATTGTAATATGAATCGGTTTTTGTAAAAAATTTGATAATGTTGATAATAGTAAAATTTGTTAATGTTAAGCCATAAACGCTCTGGGGCATGAAGTTGTAAACGTTTCTAACATCCGCGATAATAAAACAAAAAATAGTCTCTCACTGTTCAACATCGAACTAGCAACCAAAGAAAACAACAAAGAAATTTATGAAACAACAAGGTTATTGAACTCCATAGTGAAGATTGAACCCCCGCACCCTAAACGAGACATACCCCAATGCTCTAAATGCCAGCGATTTGGTCATACCCATAAGTACTGTCATCATAATCCTCGTTGTGTGAGGTGCACAGGAAATCACGGTACTCAACAATGTCCACGTAATGAACGTAACAATGAGGTAATCTGCGTCAACTGCGAAGAACATCACCCTGCTAACTACAAGGGATGCTCAGTTTACAAAGAACTGCATAAAAGAAGGTTTCCTCCATTGCGTGAAAGACAAGTACAAATAATCATATTCGCCAACCTAGTTTTTCTTATGCACAGATGGCGAGAGCAAATAATAGAACGCTTCAAGATGTCAACAACGCCCAACAAATTCAATATCTAGCTGCCCCCCAACAGCAATCAAACAATGTTCTAGAAACAATGATGACAAGAATGATGGAGAAAATGGACAAGATTATGGATCTCCTGACTGCTCTGATAACAAAAATGATTTAATGTTGCACACGACTTTAAATGCAAATCTAACAACTCTAAAGATTTCCGTCTGGAATGCAAATAGCCTGGTCAATCATGGATTGGAGCTTAAATCACTTATCATAAATCAAAACTTAGACATTTTGCTCATTTCAGAAACCCACATGACTACCAAAAGCTTCATCAAAATTCCCAACTTTACTATATATCACACTCAACATCCTGATGGTACAGCACGAGGAGGTACTGCAGTCATCATTAAGAACAACCTAAAACATCACGAAATAGAGAAAACAGCCGAAAGACACATACAAGCTACATCAGTTGTAATCGATGACTGGCAGGGACCACTCACCTTTTCAGCAGTATACTGCCCTTCTAGGGTAGCTATAAAAAAAACAATTCAATACATTCTTCAACTCGCTTGGACATCGCTTTACCGCAGGAGGTGACTACAATGCAAAACACAATCTGTAGGGTTCGAGACTGATAACACCCAGAGGCAGGCAGCTGTACCAATCATTGCAAACCTGCGGCCTATTACAACTATCAGCAGGTGAACCTACTTACTGGCCTACAGATATAAACAAAAACTCAGATGTAATTGATTTTTGTGTAACTAAAGGTATTCCGCAAAATTATCTTAAAATCAAAACATGCTTGGACGTGTCATCTGACCACACTCCACTTCTCGTCACCATAGACTCATACGCTTCTAAAATTGATAAACCACCTACCTTGTTTAACAGAAATACGAATTGGAAAATATTTAAAAGCAACCTCTCACATAAATTAAACTTTAATATACCATTGAAGACTGAGATTGAATCGATGAAGCAGTAGAAAATGTAACGGTAGCAATACAACAATCATCGTGGAAGGCTACCCCACCAGACTCAAATACTGATAAACCCGGTCATTGTCTCGAACATATAAAAAGGAAGATAACAGAAAAGAGAAAACTAAGGAATCGATGGCAATTAACTCATGCTCCAAGTGATAAGGCCAATCTAAACATAGCTTCTAAACAACTGAGAAAACTTCTTGTTGACAACAAGAATCGAGGAGTAAGAAACTTTCTGGAAAACCTTTCAGCTACTCAAGCAACCGACTAGTATTTGTAGAAAGTGACGCAAAAAATAAAAACAAATCAACCCATTAGAACCTAATGATTTGGAAAAAGCCAAAACCTTTGCTGAACATCTTGCTAAAGTCTTTTAATCTCTTCCCAGAAAAATTCCTATTGAAGAAGAATACCCTGTCCACCAGCTACTGGAAGCCCCTTATCAAATGGATTTACCAATCTCAAAATTCAAACTAAGCGAAATCAAAACAGGAAAAATTCTGCAGAACCTACCAGAAATTGGGTTTAAATTACTTCAAATAATTTTTAATGCAATCCTCCAATATGGTCATTTTCCAGCTCAGTGGAAGGTGGCACAGTTGACTATGATTCCGAAACCAGGAAAAGATCCAACTGAGACTTCATCCTATAGACCTATTAGTCTGCTGCCAATTCTTTCAAAAACATTTGAAAAACTCTTTCTAGAAAGACTGAAACCGCTCTTTCAAGAAGGCAATTTAATCCCAGACCATCAATTTGGTTTCCCGCAGAGTCATGGAACGGTGGAACAGGTGCACCAAGCTGCAAAGAAGATCAGAATGGATCTGAAATCTAGGAGATACTGCTCTGCTGCATTCCTTGACATTTCGCAAGCATTTGACAGAGTGTGGCACGATGGATTGATATATAAAATCAAAAAACACCTTCCTTATTCGTATAGTCGATTGTTAGAATCTTATCTAACTAACAGATATTTTCTAGTAAAATATGGACAGTCTCATACAAACTTGGAATCCATCTCGTGAGGGGTGCCTCAGAGTAGTGTTCTTGGTTCTACGCTGTACTTGTTATTTACATAGGACCTGCCTGCAACTACCAACACAGTATTAGCCACTTTCGCAGACGATACAGCTGTAATGGCATCTAGCGACGATCTGGATTTTGCTTCTCGATTTCTACAATGTCACCTTAATAAAATCGAGGACTGGCTCAAGACATGGCGTATTAAAGCCAACACCACTAAGTCGGTGCACATCACCTTCACCCTCAAAAGAAGAATCTGCTCAGCTGTAACAATGTACGGTAACGTCCTTCCGGAACAAGAAACGATCAAATACTTAGGCTTTCATCTTGATTGACGACTAACGTAAGCCAAGCACATTTGGTATAAGCGCCTCTAGCTGGGAATCGTGTATCGAAAGATGTACTGGCTTGTGGGCCAAAAATCATCTTTGTCCATAGACAATAAGCTACTACTATATAAAGCAATTATAAAGCCTATTTGGACATATGGTATTCAGCTGTGGGGCTCTGCCAGTGATTCGAATATTGCAAAAATTTAGCGTTTCCAATCCAAAGTCCTACGTAGTATCTGTGAGGCTTCTTGGTATGTCCCAAATAATGTTATTAGTACTGACCTCCAAATTAATAGTGTAAAGGAAGTAATTTATTCCATGAGCAAAAAACATCAGCTGAGACTAACAGACCACCCCAACCCACTAGTGTGTGACCTACTGACTGAACTTCAGGTAAAGAGACTAAAGAGGTATGATCCCATGGACCTGCCCCATCGTATTTAAGTGTAAAACTAAATTGTTTATATTGTTTGAAATGTAATAATTAATCTAAAAGGAGACCTACCAATGAGTTGGCTTTCCACTGTGTTATTTGTTGTTGTTGTTATTGTTATTATCCTATTGTCAAGCAGTATTGCTTATTGTTTTTTGGACAGATTGTAATGTATTTGTAATAATAATAATAATAAGCCTTTATTCCTGTTGGAATCTGACTGCCTCTGTGAGGCTTTACAAATCCTTTTTTGAGGTGGATTAGTCCTCTTTAACTTAACATTTCATTCTATATTTTATTATCAGTTCTTGCGTCTGATACTATCCTTCTCCAATGCTGTCTGTTTGTTGCTTTCTCTTTCCATCCATTGACTTTCATCTTTTGCAAGTCCTCGGTCACTTGATCATGCCATCTTAGGTTTGGTCTTCCTCTCGTGCGATCTTCCGATGGTCTCTATCCCGCGATCTTCTTCACCATCGCTTCCTCACCCATTCTCGCAACATGACTCAGCCAACTTATTCTTCTCGATTTTATGACCTTTGCTATGTCTTCATTGCCCATTATTGTTAATATTTCCTTATTTGTCATATGCCTAGTTTGTTGTCCTTCCTGTATTGTATTTGTGGAGTTAATAAAAAAAAAAAATAGTAAAATTTGTTCAAATGTTTTAGTAGTTAACAAAAATTGTTCAAAAATTTACTCAAAATTGTGTTGTATATTTTTAAAATTATGGCTTTGTGATATTTCAAAATCCCAATACTTGAATTTGCTATTTTTTTAAATTTGAAGAGAGAAACAAATGACAAGTGATCCCCGTGACCCGTCACTATTTTAAATGCTTAAAATATTCTATACCTCGAGAAGAGGCTCGTATATCAACAATCTATACGTGAATCATTGAAATGATAATTATTACAGAGTCTGAATTAAACTTTTTTTTTAAATATTTTTTACAAAAATCAAATTAAAATAATTTTCTATTTAACGCGGAATCATACGCGCACAATTTAATGCACTTGCATGTATCTGGATGCAATCACAGAAACATAGCGGCTAGGATTAGGATTACAAGTATTTACAATCCGTAAATTGCAATTACAAATCCATATTGACCCAAAATTGGATGAAGCGCGGCAGACGAAATTGGCTATCAATATTGGTTCAATATTGAACCAACATTGGATGAAGAGCGGCAGTCAATATTTGGTTATCAGTATTGATTCAATTGAAATATACATAAGTTTAAACTGATAATATATGTAGTGTGAAGCATGCCTTAAGTATGTTGAATTTTTGTTAATATCCAAAGGTTCAACCGCAAAGGTTCTCCACGGTCACACCCGGTATGTAAAATACTAATATCATTTAATTTGCTCTGTCCCAAAAAAGATCGTAAATATTTTTATATTTTTTTAAAACTGAAAAAATTTAAAATAAAAATTGACGCCCCCCAAAAGGCTTACGCCCCGGGATTATAGCCCATTTAGCTCTGTGGTTAGAGTGGCCCTGGCTATCAATATCGATTCAATGTTGTACAAAGCGTCAGCCAATATTGGTGGAATATCAATATTGGACCAAAATTAGCTGAAGCTTGTAATATTGCGCAAAGATTTTAATATTGGCCCAATATTTCTCCAATATTGCGCCAAGATTGTGTATTAGATAGGAATATGTTTAGGCTTGAGCATTGATTAAAATAATCTAGTCTGATGAGCTGTTCTACGTAGGATAAAATACATTGTATAATCCCTTAATCCCAGGGAAAATCGCTGCGGAAATCTGCTGTAGAAGTAAAGCAAAATGTAAAAAAAACTGTGAAAATTTTAAGCAATATTGGAAAGTCTCAAGAAATCTTAAGAGAAACCCAAGAAAATCTAGCCTTTTTTTTAGCTTTTTCTATTTTTTCGAATAAAAATCTTAAGACAATCTAGAAAGATTAACTTAATCTACAAAAAATTGTAATGTGATTTGCTCCTCGCTTAAATTATAAGGTTGGTTTACGTCAAACGCCGACGTAGCTTTTACGGCATTGAAAGACGTGACGTGACGCACTACAAAAATGCCGGTTTATGAATTATGTGAATTATACGTATAACTTCGTTCGCCTAGACCGATTTCGTTTACTAGTGACAAATTTTATTAGAATTTTAAATAAACAGAACTCCAAATTTTATTTACATAAAAATAAATAATAGTAATAAATAAGTAAGGAAGCAATTTATTTCTGGATAAGTGATATTATTTTATTTTTATTTTATATTTTTTATATTTGAAAATAATGAAAATATTTCATTACAATATACAATTTATTAAACTAAGAAATTGTGAATTACTATATAATACACTAGTTGCGTAGCTCAAGTGGCGATGCTCAGTCGGCCAAATTGAACGTAACTAAAAATTTACTAGCGTTAACAAAGTACATAAACACTTCTATCTATAATATGCAATGTTTCAACTTGTTTCGACACCGTCAGGAGGCACGTCGGCGTTTGACATAAAGCAACCTTTATTTTTTATAATAGAAAAATAAAAAATAAATAAATACTGTGGTAGTTAGTAGTATGTAATGTTAAAATAAACAAACTATACAAATATTAAAATTAGTAATTTTAACTGATAAGTAAAGTATACATACTTACATAGAAAAATAATATTTAAAAAACAATAAAAACGACAATAATTTACATTTAACTGGTTTGGACTTAGAATATTTGAATAAACAAGAATGAAACTGACAAAAATCTTTAAATACTGACTAAGAATTTTGAAAAAATTACGTTATAAAAATATGATAAAATTTTTTTTTAAACTATGTAATACGATATAAAGGCACCTATTTCACAATTATTTTTGATTATCAGTCGTATATAACATAAGAAAAACATAAAAATAATGAGAAGCAAGAAAAATATACCAAACAAAATTGAAAAAGCAAGAAATTTAAAATTTTGCTTTTTTTTCTTGTTATTATTTAACTTGTAATAAATGCAGTTATTAGATGTTCGGACAAACACTTGTAATTTTATCAAAATATTTTAATTTTTTCGAATATAATATAATTAAATTTAATATTTATTTACACTGAAAAAACAGAAAATTTAACAGTGAAGTTAAAATTTTTTTGTCGGCCTACAAATTGAAAACATAAAAAGCCGTCGTTAGTCATAAAATTTGATTTTCTGCCCATTTTTTTTTCTGTATTCTAAAATTAAATTTGTATTTTTGCACACCTGTCTTTAGGGGTGAAAGCTGCTAGTAATTAGAGAGTGCATATTCTAAATAATTAATTATGTTTCCTAATCCTTAATAATTAAAAAGTTCACTAAAAAACTGATTGTGATTCTTCAAAAACCATTTTTAGTTTGTTTGCTATTTCCAAACATCGTGGAAAAACTCCCCAAGGTAACCAAACTAAAGTAATTGGCTTGTTTGTAAACTTAAATAAATTTTCTAATGAGAAATGCAGACTTAGAAGTCAAGAGCCTCCAAATTGTTAATTGCAAAAAATTAATTTTCAGCAGATAGTTTTTATCAAAATTTTATTTTAACCATACTTCTTTGGTGTAATGGAAATATCTAGGTCATATTTTGTTGATAAATTATGGATGCAAAATTAAAAAAAAAAACCGTTTCTATAGACAACAAACTAAATAAGAAATTCAGAATTAATTAATTTTCAATTTTTATTCTTTTATATTTACTTTATTATTTAAAGCAAGTTAAACGAAGAAATGTCTTCATATATAGTATTCTATTTGTCGTACACTTTTTCTGACATACCAAATAAATATTTTTTGGTCTTTGCCAAACAGTAGACTGGGGTAGACGTTAACTATATTAGTTAGATTTTTTTTGTACACTGTACACTTTTTCTTCATTCGGTAAATATTTAGATTTTTTTCTGAACAAATATCCAATTTTTGGGATAGGGAAAATTAATAAAAGAAAAGTGGGGAAGTATATGGTACATATAAAGATGTCGTCAAATTTTTTCTAAGCGATGAAGCATTCACTGCCATTTAAATTATTCGAATTTATATGGATTTGCTAAAATTTCCACGGATGTTTACGTTCCACACGTAACAACAATGATTTTATAATTCCTAGTATAAAAAGGGGCTTTGGTGGCTCTAATTTTTAGATTTCCGTTCAAGAGTAGCACTCTGTGGTGGTCTATGCTGTGATGAGAAAAAAAGCAAGCACTGAAAGATATTTAAAAAAATAATTATATTATTAAATCTAAGTTAATTATTTTATATTCTAATATATTCTGATAACATTTCAAAATCAATTATGTAAACAATAATTCAAATACAACTCACTTCACCAACAAAGGTTAATTGCTTGTGACACTTTCTTTTCAATTAATCAGATCGTACTGAATAAAACTCAAGCTGTTTCAATGCATAGGAACAAATTCCTGTAAAATTCCAAGGGTGTTTTCCAGTCAAGAAGTCAAATATGGCAAATTGACAAGGTCAGGTAATAGTAGATGTGCTGATGATATCTCTACATCCACCATTCTCACGAGCAACAGGTGCGGTCAAACTAATTAAGTCAATAATAAATATATGAAAAAAATTAGAACAAAATTATAATTAAATCAAAAAAAGTAAAAAAGTAAATTTTCAACGACTTCAAGAATGAGGTAATACATTAAATGCTTTGGATATGTTTGTATTGTGGAAGGCAGCGGCGGCTAGTCAGAGAAGCCAGACAGGCTTAGTCACCCCTGAAATTCTGAACTATTAAACCATATCTAAAAAACTTAGCTTAAAAGTTTGTTTTTGCATGAAGATTTGTGCAGTGCAAAAATACTTTTAAACAATTTGATAGATAAATTTTTTTTATGTTTAATGCATTCTCTGTATTCTAAAGGTCCCTTGCGAAACATAATAAAATTGGTGTTTCTTATGGTTGATAAATAATTAGTCGCAGGCGAGTTTGCGCAAAATAAAAATTATTTTTAAGAATTAATAAGTTTTGACTCGCCAAAAATCTTTAAAACTTGTCATAGTTTTAAAAGTTTTTTTATAATTGGTCTATTTTTTAAAATTGCTGTTTATTTTTAGTCACTAACTCGTTTCTAGACAAAGTCGAATTTTGACCTAAAAATAATATGTGTAATTGCAAAAAATAGATTGGATATGTAATAATAATAGTAGGCATTGACATTCAAATTAAGATAAAATATTCCTAAATGGGAAACCGAGAATTTGAGTCGATAGTTACATCAAAGCGACATAAGCTTTCGCTAGATTGATCTCAATAATTACTATGCAAAATTATTAGCATATTAATTAAAGAAAATGTAATTAAAATTGAGTTGTGTCGAATAGGAACGCGATTATCATAACCGAGTTGGGACGCGATCAAAATATGTCGACCATTTGCGAAGTGATCAAAAGTGAGACGTAAATTGCCACTGGAACATCTTCGCCACTGACGCCTTCATTTAAATACGACGACAACATTCTGAACTTGTTTTTATAAACTTGTGAATTCGTTAACATGTAAATTTTCATAACACGTGCAGAATTTTCAAATTCAATTAAAACATTTTCCGCTTAAATTTATATTTCCGACCTTCATATTTAACCAATTGATAACTTTGATTAAGCAATGTCTTATCAATTTGTTTTAATTAGATTATAAAGTAATAAAATACCAAAATTAAGGTAAACATAATGCAGATAAAATTGGAAAGCAGTTACACTGAAAATTAAAATTATTTCGAGTTCGGAAGGTGCAACACTTGGCGTTTCTTAAACTCTTTTCTGCTCTTTTTTAAACTTTTTCGTAGTTCCCGCGGGGAACAATATAGCAAAATAAAATAAATCATAAAGCCAAAAATAAATGAAACAGGAAGCAATTATCATATTTATTATGTAAAAGGAAAAGAAATTAAAGCGAAGCCGCAAAACGTTCGTCGAGGGTTAATATTCACGTTTCCAGTTGGAAAAATCATGAATATGTTTCATTTTTATTGGCCATTTATAAATAAATTTGTATCAGCACAAAATTTCAGTGCGTTTGAACGAATAAAACGGTTCAGCTCAAATAGAGAAAAGAGTAATATTTTTCTGATATTGGTAATGCTCTCCTGAATAAGGGTTGCAAATATTTGCATTTTAATAGTTTCTCTTCGTAAACCTTGCAGCTTTTCACTTCTCTTTGCTGTGATGTATTCCAATGCTTTAAGGCTAAATGAATACATTTGTCCTTCATGAATTATTTTTTAAAATTTTTCTCTTTAGCCTAAGTTACAATTATTACTTTAAACGACTGCGAATACCCCTAAAAGATGGGCTTTTGAGTTAACTCGATTACTACCAAGTTTAATAATTAAGTAGGTAATAAAAATGTAATGCACCAATTATTTTAATATAATAAAAATTGATACAGCTTAGAATTACCAGCTTTTCTTATGGAACCAACAATTTGAAAAATAATAAAATATTTAATACAGTTTTACTTGAAATTAAAAGAAATTCAAATTTTCCTTATGCTTTATATACATTGCAATGATTTAAATGATTTCAAAAATATTATATCAGGATTCTTTTTCAAAAATTATAAAGTGCAAAAATTATTTTTTAAATTTATTAAAAATTTTATATTTCCGCTCGAGGTTCGAACTTATAATTTCCAACTATCAATTCAAATGCAATATCAATGCCATACATTCGGCTCTATTCCAATGTTATTTTAATTTCCAATATTAAAATTATTTTCCAAAATTATATTTGTATCCAAAACAAATCATTTATCAAATAAATCTTCTTTATTAATCAAAAACAATAATCAAAAATAATAATCAATTCCTATGAAATCATAATAAAAATTTTAACTTTTGATCAAAAATTCTTCCAAACAATATTCTCTTCAACAGCATTCAAAAATACTCAATTGCAACAACTATTTGCACAAAATACTCATAAATCTTCACGAAGCAAAAATTGAAATCAAACCGTCCCGGCGGCCATGTTTGGCGGAAAAGCCTTCAATTGTCTGTCTTTGATCCCCACCTAGTTAATTTTACAAAGTTGCAATTTAATTATTAATATTCAAAATTTTACTAAAATGTACAGGGTGAGTCCAAAGTTACTTTGAAACACGACAAAATATGAATATACTATTGCTTTGTATAATATGCTTTACATATAGTAGGATTTTTAAAGCGCAGTGCAAATCAGCCGAAAGCATTCAGTCGCCATGAAACGCTAAGTTAAATTTTATTTTAATTATAATTAAATTTTAAATACTTATTAAAGAGGAATGTTGTCAAGGTTGGCTCGTCGTCTAGGTCGGTCCACTGCGATTTTTCAGTGCAGATCATTGAAACCACCTATGTGCGAGTGTGGCAAAACATCCCTCAATGACAACGAACTTTTCGTGCCATTCCTGATTTTGGAGTGTAATGTTGAAACGTGTTGTGCATTCATTCACTGAACTAAGACAAAAAAGTTTTCCACCAGTTGCAAATAGAGCATGAAAACTTGGAGGAAAAACATTAATTCGTTAAGATAAGCATCTAAAATGTGTTATGTGGATAGTTTTTAAAAATTATTCAAGGGAAACATTCATTTACGCTACCTGTTTGGATGTAGTGTGACGCGATGTGGTGATGGAACTTGTTGTCAAGGTTGGACCGTTGCAAAAAAACACGTTGGTAAATGCATCATCTGCTTGGAAGCGAATGTTTCGTCGCCTGAACCGCAACAACTCTATTGCATGCATTAAATGCAAGAAAAATGTGAATTTGAAATGTGCCAAAATGACAAGGAGCTATTTTATTTGCCAAAACGGTGATTCGGAATTATGTGTCATGTAAATCAGTTCTCTGCGATATTATATTGTAAAGTTTCACTCAATCGAATAAAAATAAAATGAATTTGGTTTATTATTTCATCCAGTCAATTTTTTTGCATGAATTTGGCAATTCTCAACGATGGGCCAACCTAGACAGCATTGGGCCAGCCTTGACAGCATTTTTTTTTTGAATTCTTGCATAAGTTTTCTATTTTTACCCAATCAATTTGCGATTGCTTCGAAAGTAGCTTTATTTCTAGATCTTTCTGATCATGTGCTTAAATCAACAAAATTCTTTCTGACACGGAAGTTATGAGCAAAAGTTAAAAGGGTGGCTAACCCTGACGGCATTCCCTAATATATTGCGATGTCCTCCCGGTATTAACTTTATAAAAATGTTATATATCATAAATTTTATCTTTTTAATTTGTTGAAAATACTTAATTGTTTCGTCGCATAAAATTTTTGTTTCAGTTTATTTAAATAAGTTGGATTTATTATATTACCTTATATGGTCTTGTAATTTTCTAGGCGTTATATTTGGGCTTAGGTGTTCGTCATATCAATCGAATTCGTCGTGAAGCAACTTTACAAATCACCAAAAATCTTCACAATTTTATCTTTTAACACTTTTCATTAAATAAAACATTTTTTTAATTTAAAACAAACTCACTTTTATTTTCAATAATTATCAAAAATATCAAATTAATCCCTCAACGGACGAACATTGGTCCGCTGACCTTCTTGCTCCCTGGCTAAAGCATTTTTTTACTCCTTTTCCAGCTTCGTATCAAAATAAAATCATTTACAAAATTTTTATATACAAGACGTAACAAAATTTAAACTTTAAAAATTCACAAAAATAAACAAAACATAATTTTTACCGACAATATATAACTGTTTTACTCAAGAAGACACCGACGTAAAAGCATATTTGATCAAGAGATGAGATTAGTAGTTATTTTGATTATATCGAAGTACACTGTTAAAAATTCTCAGGTAAATTTACACATAAAATTGGTGACTACTAAGTTGCAAAAATTACTTAGTGGTAAATTTCCAACAGTAATATTCCAAGTGCCTAAAAATAAGCAATTAAAATTTAAAGTTTAATTTTGCCTACTTAAATCTACCAAAAATTTTAAACAGTTAAAATTATATTTTAATTATTCAAATTTCTACTCTGAATCACTGTGCTACGGTGGGATCGAACGATCGATTTTACCAAATCGTTTTAGTTTGCACAAACGTTTGATATTTTATATTATATAAACTCTATAAAACTTATAAAAGTATTATAAAAATAACGTACTTGAACCACCTACTTATAATTTTGTACAAATAAAAAAAATTTTAAATTTACAATTTTTAAAAGCATTGCAGAAGTATGTTTTTCCAATGGGTACAAGATCCAACAAATTATTATAAATAAATATCCAAATCAAAGGTGATACCAAAATTTCAAAATTTCAATTATTATTAGCATAATATAGCAGAAAAACAACAAACATGAAAAATTGAAATATCCGAAAATGTAAACGACAATAATAATTATAAGAATTGTAAGAGAAAGAAAATAATGCTAATAAAAAATTAATATTTATAAATAAATAATATTATGCAGTGCCAACTCTTTTAATTTTACTTTAGCCCCCTACTCTTTTACTTAGGTTTTATAATTTTATTTTGCTTTGCGATAACTATATTCATCACCAATAACTAGAAAGAAAATTTTGTAATAATTCTTAATGAGGATGACATTCTAGTTAAAAGTATTTTAATAGTCAAAAATATTTTTGAACTGATCCTGTTCTGAAAGATATATAACCATCAAGTTCAGTGGCGGCCCGTCAGGGGAGTCCTTGAGACTGCGTCTCCCCAGAAAAAGTTTTAATCTCTTAATCATATTTTTACATAATTATTATCTAAACAAAAGCTTTTGAAATCAACACCTGCAGAAATTTAATAGTGATGCTGAATTGCTATACGATAAGATAGCGACGGCTGCCAGTAGCAAGAGACGTTTTACGAAAAACTCGTACTTAAAATGCATAACGTATACGAATGTAAAGGAGTGGGGAAATTGCATACAGCAAATATTGCAACATTGAGTCTGTTTCTTATATACATATGTACATTACAAGTTTATGCAATATAATTTATGTACATATTTGCTATTACAAATTCTACGTTTTTGTGCATTTATTGCTGTATTATACATTTTTAATTTTTTTCATCAATGGAAATAAACGATAAATTAAAAAATAATTTTTTAACTAAAAATTATTTTAACTAAAATTATTTTTTTTAACTAAAAATTAACTAATAGACTAAAACACCTTTTCTTTCAGCTTTTTATTGGAATATAAAGAAGGGAAATTTACTAGAACATTTTAGTGCAATTGGTATACTAATTTTTGTAACTTACTGGTTTCGATAAGCGAAATAAAAAGTTTTGTTTTACTTGCGTAATTTTAGGCAGATGAAAAGAATGTTGATGAATTGTCGACAATAAAGAATTTTATAAGAAAAGCAGAAAAACATTCTATATAAATACATTCAACAATAATATTTTCTTTATGAAATCAAGAAAAATTTCATGCTTTGGGTAAATTCGAATTGAATAATGTGATATCAGAAAGTCAATGACTTGCTGCCTTAAAACATAATGAAAAAGTCAGTATAAATAGACGTTTACTAGCACTTTTAATCCATGTTGTTTGTTTTTTGAGTAAGCAAGAAATTGATTTTCGTGGACATCGAGAAAATAACAAATTTTTAAATAAAGAGAATTACCTATCTTGAATTACTAGAACTACTACTTGCACAAGAAGAGCAGTTGCTTAAAGAACACTTTTTGTTATCAATAATATTTAAAGGAATATCTAAGACGATACAAAATGATTTAATGAAGTGTGTAATTTCAGTTTTAAAATCAAGAATTATTATGTACATTATTTACATACATTATGTATCTACATAGTTAATAAGTAAATACTGTTATTATTTTTTAATATTTTAGATTGCCAGTCTCCCCAAATTACTTACTCACGGACCGCCACTGATCAAGTTGCTTTTTAAGAGTTTTTTAATTTTCATATAATTTATATTATTAAATTTTTACTTATCTATTAAATCAATTAGGTTTATTTGGTCACTTATTTAACTAATATTTTTTTTTGTATTTCTTTTTGTATAGTGAAAAAATAAAATGCATAATAACTATTAAAAATATACTCAATACGAAACGGGGAAATCTGTTTTTTAAACAGAACTTAACGCTTTCGTTAGAATTGTTTACATTTTTGATATGGACAACACTAAGCAGTATTTAAATTTAAAAATTTGTGGGTGTAATTAATATCACTGCAAGTAACCACAAAAATAGTTTTACATACTAAAAGTCCCCAAACTTAGAAGGTGCGAGAATGCAAGAGGGTACGAAAAATCCCCGCATTATGTTTTTTGATTTGTTATAAACAATAACCTTTAAACAAACAGATTGTCTAAAAGTTATGTTTAAAACATTATTTTTTCTTGTGGTACCTATCCGTTTTGGATATTGATTTTTGACGTGATAACGTCTTATAAATTAATATACCGGCTGCACGCACGAAAAAACATGACTCATTTCACGTTCTGCCTGAGCCGTGCGTGGAAACGAAAGCGCGGAACAAGCGAGAGAGAGGCACGATCGGCTTTGCATCATACATAGACATCATTTGAATTATAAAATGTCATTAAAAAAAACTTGTCCGGCATGAGGTTCGATCTCGCGATCACCAAATGATGCAATTATGTTTCGTGCACATAACGCACTAGCCTATTGAGTGTTAATGTAATAACATAGTTTTAATTCGTATTATCTGTTACATAAACATAATTTTTTACATGAGATCAACTGTACTCATTTATCCTTATTACTTTGTTTAAAATGGTTATTTAAATCTTGGTTAAATTATGACAAATACATATTATTTTAATTATTAAAAATTTGTAAATAATATAATTTTTGTTATATACTCGTATAACCCAACAAAAGTTTATATATTTTTTTAAAGTGCACTATTATATGCAGTTAGTATATGATCAAGAAAAGATTTTCTTTTCTGCCAAAAGTCTATTATCGTTTATTTTCCTGAAAAGTCAGAAAATCAGTTTTTTGTAGAGTCACTATTTTATGTTGAAAGCCTGCTTGTCCGTTGAAGATAATATCAACATTGCTGCGTTTCTTAAAGTACATGCTTTACGGAAACGTATATTTTAAATATTTTACATTTTATATTCCATTGCAGGTTGTTCTAATTGTGGGTATTTCTGGAGCTTGCCGCATTGTCGAGCTGAGATGCTTGGAGATGTAGATGACATTGAAGATCTGCAATCAGCTATATTACTGAAAATTTCCAATACAAAAGCTAAGATGCAACGAAATTTTACTATCTTCGTCAAACATTAAAAAGTGTTAAATCATTTTAGGTAATATGTGGCTTTAGATCCTAAAGTTTAAGGACCATCCACTCTAAATCATCTTCATTTCTTTGTTAATTATAGAAATGGTAAGTGTTTTTCACAAGTTGTTGGGAAGAATCTCTTAGGGGCTTTCCAAAAAAAAACTACAGAGTTTATAAAAGTAAAAAATCTGGAGTTATAAGGCCACTGCTTACGGAGAACATTCGAGTTCCATGAAGAATGGAAGTTTTCTACGGTAGCTGAAAACTATTATAAAAAGATTCCATCTTAACAAAAAATAAAAATGTTCAATTAATTTTAATTTAAAATAGCTGTGAACAACACTAAGAAACTTCTTCAACTATTTGTAACAATAGTGCTACCAACACTTTGTCAGTAAATATACCCACGGGTATTTCCATCCACAATTGTGCAAACATCAAATAAATTCTTAATAATTAATATAATATGTATTATGCTATGTAATAAAAAAATTTCTATTAAAAATTCTGTTTTGTTGCGTCGTGTCGATGCCTAGAGAAAAATTTTTTTTTTACTTTATACTCCACGAAATTATAGCTCAAAGTTGAATTTTGCTCTCCATCGGAAAAAAAATTTTTAACCAAGATTCAAATGACCATTTCAGACATTCTAATTAAGATACTAAATGAGCACGATTGTTTTCATTTGAACAAAAATTTAGTAGACACTTAACTTGACAATCTAACTTATACATACTTTATTTGTTTAAAGATTATTGCTTATATCAAATTCTAAAATTTTGATTACTTTTTATAAAAAAGTAGATTTTCTTGCGTTATAAATAATTATTTTTTATAAAACAATATATGCTATTTCTTTATCTTCCGAAATGATGTAAAACTAAATTTACAATTTTGATTTTCACGAACCCACTTTTTTAAAACAGATAGCCATAACATGGCTAATTTTTATTAGCCCAAATACAAATAACAGAGAATTAATCTTTTATTATTCTTCTTTTTTTATCTTTTATCATTTTACCTTTTATCTTTCAGTTGCTATATGCGGTGTTTTTAAGAATCCTTACCTTTCGAGCAAATCTTAAGAAATACACAGAGAAATTTAATTTTTGCAGGAAGAGGAAAAATAACTCACTTTCTCGCTCACTTCTCGATCAATTTTTGATTAAATCGGAAAAATTTAATTATACCACAAGCTTTAAACGTATTTCAGCTAACTTTTAATTTACAATATTTTTGGTTGAATTTAGCAACAATTATTAATATGCATGTATCTTATGCACTTATTCCTATCAGTAAATAACAATGACGGCGCCGATTGCGGTTTTAGGAATTTTAGTATGTTGTTGAGTAATGCTCAAAAATCATTTAAGCTAATTTTCAAGCTAATTCTTGGACTAAGTTTATACCTTTTTGAAAATGTTATAAATAACTATTATTTTAAAGTGCAATACACGAGTTTGTAACATATATCTCGAAATGTTCATAATATTGTTTCTAATTTTTGATCAGTTTAAGTTAAATATATTCATATTAAATAACACTTTATGCTCTAAAACTTCTTCTCAAATGACTTTCGCCTTAAATAAATCATAAAGTTAAGAGGTATTGTTTAACAAATAAAGTGAGGCAAAAATAATGTTTTTAAAGATTTGCAAATTTCACGAACGTAGTATATCAAAAAAAAATTGAAACAGATACTACGTCAAATATAAGTGAAAACTTTTTTGTAGAAAATTTTACGCAGAACAAGTTTTTGACTGAGGCTAACCGTTTTAGTAATAAGATAAAAATAAAAATTCGGGACCTCCTTTAGTTCCGGGGGCTTTTAGTATGTTTACTTTTTAACTAATCCAAGCATAGTCCTGAAGTAAAAAATTTCTCTCTAGTCCTATTTCAAACGTTCATTGCCTGAACTAAAATGTTACTGTTGGTTGAACTATCAAAAATTAAAAAGCAGTAATATCTGCATAAAAGTAAAAAACTTAAACTATCAGATTTTTAATAACACCAACCGATTGGTCTGTTGGTTTTAAAGATATCAATTGTTGTTTCAAGAAAATCAGACTTAAAGTTTAAGCTGTAGTTTATGGAGGTCAATAAAGTTCTTGGCGTAATTTCTGATAATAATAATGCCATCAGGGCCGTAAAGTGATCGTTTCTTCATGTAATAAAACTTGGTTTGAATTATTTCCTCGTTTATCCGCTTTCTACAAGCTTCTTTTGTAACCTTAAAACCGTGATTTGTCGAATTTTTGGATGTTTGGGCGGGTGACCGCATATTTCACTATTCAATGTTTTGCTATAATACGGTAAGTTCTGAAATAATAAGTTATTTATACAATCTTTTCATTATTTATTTTCTGTAATTTGTATTTCTTAATTAAATTTTTATTTGTCGTTATTCATTGTAAATGTTCGAAAGCGAATTGTACGGAAGCAAAATGTTCTGAAGCGAAATGTCCGGTAACGAAATATCCCAGAACCGTTTGACCGCGAGTGACCAGATAGTGGAATGCATTCTTTTGTTTTACTTTTGACTGTTATAACACCCAAACACTTTTTTAACGAATCTCTCAATAAAAAGATTTCAGAGTTTTAGTTGCTTTCTAATAACCTCTAAAAAGTTCCACGAGTCCAGGGGTAGGCATAACTTTTGACGGCTAAAAAACGGTGAGAAAAATAATACTTTCTCGGTTTTTTGCCAATATCTTCGTTTCTGTTCATCTTACCACTATGAGGTATACTTATATAAAAGAAAAAATGAAAAATTCTCTACAAAAAATGCAAAATTAACTAACCTAATTTTCGGAATTATTTATTCCTCAATATCCACGAAAAAAAATAATAACCTCAACATTTATATAATCTTTCTATGTATTAAAGTAAGAAGTAAGAAAATAATAAGCTATACATATTATTTTATTTATAAAATATAATTAAATAATTAACAATAATTAATTTTAATTAATTAAATAATTAATTAAAATGTTAAAATTAGAAGATAACGCACAGAAACTATATTTTGATAATGAAATGCACTAAAATATTCATAGAAAATTTTTACCGGAGTTTCATTGCCCGATTACATAAAAACTATTAGTTTTATCAATAAACTTTATATTACCGTTTTTGTAGAGAATTTTCCATTCTTTCTTTTTTATAAGTATACCTCATAGCGGTAAGATCAACGGGAACGAAGATATAGCCAACCTAAAAAAAATTATTTTTTTCGCCGTTTTTTGGCTGTCAAAAATTATGCCCACCCCTGGACTCTTAGGACTTCTCAGCGGTTATTTGAGGAACTAAAAGGTACGTGTACACAAATTTTTAGGTTAGTTGGAATTTTTCCGAAGTTTTGTTCATTTTTGTCTTAATTTCCTGAACTAATACGTTAATGACTTATAACTAAGCTAATCTTGTACAAATTTTGATTTAACATTTGGTAGACATCTTAAAATATTGGGTAATAAAAGAATTCATTTTTTACGTGTAAAAAACTATTGTTCCCTCAACAACTAAAGATTATCTGCAGATAAACTTTAATAAACCTTTTAAAAAATCTGTAAAAAAATCTCATAAAAAATAATTTTAGATATTTTGGCACCAAGTAAACGGGTAGGCTAGGCACCGATAGCCAATTTCGGGAAAACAGACAAATGTATAGTAGATAATAAAATTGAGAAATGACGGTATCTGAAAAAAACTGTGATTGTGCAATATGACCAGTTAAAGTGTCTAGGTTCACGTAGACTTCTCTGCTTGCTTCAAAATATCAAATGGAAAATGCAATTGGAGTTGGACCGAATTCTGCTTGGTAGGAGCATTTATCTTTCCGATTTTGGAAGATATCCATAAACTTGGGTAATTTTTGCAGGATAAAATTGTAAATAAATTTCACTTTCAAATTTATGAATGATGTTTGCTTTTTTGCTGCTGTTCCAAGTTTCTATTCTGGCATAAATAAAATAAAGTAGTTGGTACTGTCTTACAAGAATGATGGCAAAAAAGATAAAAAGGAATAATTTCAAATTTTTGGGACGCTTTCGTACAGTTATAATAAAGCTTGGTGGGTAAGTATTATATCAATTTAAAATTTTATGAGCAGTTATGCAGAAGAAAAACAGATTGTGGACAAAAATATACTTGTGGTTTGGTGGTAATTTTTCTAAAACAAGCGTTATCTTAGGAAGAAGTAGCATCAAAAATGAGCAAAGCAATATAATTTAAATATAACGAACATTTGTTTGGTGCTTAAATTTAAATAAAACAAACATTTTTCTCACGCAGAAAAGGCTAAGCTACCGCAATCTTGTTACACTTCCTGCTTGAACGACACCGGAATAAATCGGTTGCCAATAGCGTTAGACATTTGAATAGCAATTTGGTTGTGTGGGGTGAAATTCTAATCAGTTTTTACGACGGCACTTTTATAATAACACGCTGTCTCTATGCCTTTTCGTTTTCGTTTTCTGACGCTAATGTCGTTAGCCATTCTTTCTGTCAATTCATTCAAATTATTATAAAATTAAAGAAAACAAATTTTATTTTTAGACAGCCCGCACGACAACTTTCTCGCATAAATTGATTACTATTATAAGCGCCAAAATGGAAGTACATTAGTTTTACTAATGCCGACCCGGAAGGCTACATCTAACATATAATCCCGGTTTAGACGTCTTTAGCTTTGACCGCAAGCTGTGTTTAATGTCTTACACAGAAGTTCGATTCAACTCTACCCTAAATTAAATTGTTGGGGCTATCAAATGCATCCAATTTTCAATTTTTTCTTTAATTAAAATTTTCCATTACGAAAATATTTTATTTTATAAGTAGGTAGTAGCTCGATCATTCGAAAGCTCGCCAATAAATAAAATGGGAAAAAGTAAAACGTTTGTTCCGTCCTGTGAAGGTTTCGGAAACTGACCAATAGCTAAAATTACTATCTTTCAAGGATGTATCGTTCCCTTGTGGCTTTCATTTTTCAATATCCTAAAACGTTCGGATATAAAATTGACCAAAGAGATATTGACGTAGATAGAGATGTCTGGTTGTATTATTTGACCAGATATAAATTAGATAATAAAAAAAGGGTTGGAGTTGTGCGCGGAAAGTAATTGAAATTTAAAGTTTTGCCTGCAATAAATAATAACTAATATATAAAATGTATTAGGTTTTCATTTTATGTTTGCGTTGGATATAAACAAAAAATCCATCCATCTCCTCACTTTTCTAGTCAAGTCCCGATGGATACGAAAGCGGAATAGACTGTATCGATAACTGGATTGCAGACAATAAAGAAACAATAGAGATAAGCATTGTCGACAGCTGACAGGCGTTGAGAGATTGGCCGCGAGATGTATTGCTCATAGATTGACCACCTCGCACACCCTTGCGCCCTTGTTAAACTAACACATAAAACATTCACAAACCAAACAAGTGGCGCATTACCCACCTAGCCCTGAACCATGAGGAACAGAAAATTGTTAATTAACAAAAACATCCAACGTCGAGTTTGAAATTTATTTAAAAAGCTCAGTTATGAGTGGCTTTTTGTCTTGGGAAACATTATTATTCAGACGATCAGAGCCAGAAGTTTTCCATACCGATTCGGCTTAGCTTGTGACAGATTTGCATGCAAATTTCCTTCCAAGTAGATATTAGAGATTTAGCATATAGGGCGGACCATTCCACTTGTACTTTGCTGACTCAATACTAGCCACGACACCCTTATTTTAATAGTCAGTTAAATTTTTTTATTAACTTCCAAACTTATTTTCCGACCACATTAACAATCGATTTTTATTGTAATCGTTTTTCCAAAGTATAACTCGCATTATCATTATTCATACCAACGTTTGCATATTCTTTTACATTTTAGTTGAGGGGAATGACAGGATTAGGGAATCAAAGCATATCGCGTGTGATAATCGCGACTTTACGGTTTAAGTGTCGCATATCTCGCAATAATGCTGATTAAAGTTCGCAAATATCTTCTTGATCTATTCTCAACCACCTTTTAAATCCGAGAGAACTCAATAAAATTGCCGTGCTGCAAAGATGATATTTAAATTTGTATCTTTCTTTATTACCAAAAGTGTGTGTATACGCAAAAAGAAGAACAATGTTCATCAACACGAGTAGCTCGCGTGTTGAAACGCACGAGCGAACAATAAACTCTTGGTAACACTTAAAAACGAGAGATGTGCAATAGACTTCTCAATGACTGCTAAAATTGAGCTAAGTTTCGAAGAACAAACACAAAAACAAAAATAAAGCCACATTGATGTTTTTAATTAAAATAAAAAAAAATAGCCCGCCCAAAGTAATTATATCTAGTCGGACGGACGTCCATAGGTTTGTTTGTGGTTTAGTGTTTGTCATACAAAGTTCCAATTGAATTACCTCGATCCTACTTTCATTAGTTACGGATGATAAACCACATGTATTTTATTAAGAAAACTACAATGGGTGTAAAACAGCAGAATTTCACGGGCATATCCAATAATTTTTTTTATTTAAATTGTTTTCAATTCTTTGTCTCCAAAAGCTACCATCCAATTTCACATTTTAAAACTTCCAAGTGTTTCCTTTCCAAACTTTTCAAATTTTTTTATTACTCCCCCTTTATAGACTTTTATACATTTTTTATTCTTTTACAAAAATATAAAGGCTGATTTACATCATTGCAAGTTAACTTGCAGCGCCAAGCAGCAACCAATAAAACCAATTTAGAAATAATAAGTTTTGTTATTAAGCTACGCTACGCTTTGCCTCCGATTTTTCTATATATTTTTACTAATTCTATGCATTATAATAATTATAGATATAGCAAATAAAGTAATAATAAAAAAAATTTGTAGTAACATTCCCCGTTTAGAACTTCGAAAATCGAAAATATGCTCTTTTTTAATTGATCATATCCCTAGTTCTATTTAAGCTGCCGACTTCATTAAAAAATTATTTTGAAGGTATTGAGTGAGGATTTCATTGGAGTGATTAGGCATTTTACTACTACAATATTCGTTACAGGAAATTTCGTCACAGGACATTTCGCGAAATGCCAGGGAACGAAATGTTCAGTAGCGAAATATCCTAGAACCATCAATTAAATTTAATGACAAAATATTCTACGGTGAAATCACGACAATCTTATCGAAGATTTTGTGTACTTTTATAGAATTTTTTTGGAAATCTCTGGAATTAGTTAAAAATCCCTGGAATTTATTGCAAATCTATGGAAAACTTAGAATTCCTAATGATAAAGTGTTTTTTTGGAGGTTTGTTTTTTGAACTGGCAACACTTTTACCAGCAACAGTCAATTTAACATTTCACCATGATTAAACTTACGCCAAAGCAACGATTGCATATTGTGCAAAAATGTAATCGTGGTTCAGTTTGCGAAATTCGCCGTACGCTACTTCCATTTTATGGTCGACGTAATCGTCCATCCGAGCAAGTAATTCAAATAACCATAGATTATTATAGGTGTTGTTGTAGGGAGCGTAGTATTGAATAGGTCTCGAATGAGTCCATTCGCCATCGTGCACAGCAATTGGAACTGTGTTCATCCACTTTATGAAAGATTTTGCCGAAAGATATTGGTTTACAAACTAACAAAACAAAAATTGAAGCCGCGCGATCATGTACTTCGTATATTTAGTATAGATTCCAAAAACGAGATTGCTCTAGAGTCTAAATTCTCATTTTTACTACAAAATTTTATCCAGTGATGAGGCTCATTTTTAGTTGAATAGCTACATCAACAAGCAACATTGACGCATTTGGAGTGAAATAAATCTACAAGCCATTATTAAGACGCCGTTATATCCAAAAAAAAGTTTAAAATCCTTTTGGTCGATATTTCTTCAAAAATGAAGCCGGTCAGAATTATACGATGAGAGCATAATTTTGCGTAATAAACCTGTGAATCGACCTCCAAGTTTGTGGTTTACATACATTGTTACTGAAGTATACAATTAGAATTGTTTATCCAATCTCCATCATTCTCTATTGATTGCATCTTCTTCCTCTAAGTTCTACACTGCCATAGCTTTTTTTATTCACTCATTCCACGATCTTATCGGTCTTCCACGCTACCTTCTTTTTGGGGGCACCCACTTAAGCAGCTTTTTTGACCAACTGTGGTTCTCTATCTTTTCAGATGTCCAAAGCAACGTAAGCAACGTTACTCAATTATTGGGGTTTCATTCTTATCTGTTGGTTTCTTAGGCGTTATAATGGTGACACCCTGGAACTTCTACGTAGGTAGTCCATTTCGACTGCCTGTCTTTTTCTTTGCATGTTCTCATTTGAACTATAAACTTTACACCCATAACAAAGAACCGACTCGACCATAACCATTCCTACTCTTTTTTTATTTCTATCTGAAATATTTTTGTCCCACACAAGGATTCAGTACCCAGACCCCAGACTCCCATAAGGGAGTCCGCAGACTCTCCTTATTGATAGTAGCTTCCAGATACTTAAACGTTCCACCTGTTCAACTTGCATTTCGTCTTCGATAAGAACTAACTTGCAGTCCCCATATCTTATACTCGGCGTGCAGCCTCTTTATCATGACCTAAGATCGAATGAGTTCTGTGCCACCACCACCTGATTGTCTACTAAAGTTAGTGTAAACAAATTTCTTTTCTAGTACTACACAGTATTTTTAATGTACTGGTTGCATCTCTGTCCAAGACCTTTATTAGTTTTTATTTGGTTAGATAGTTGTTAACCTTTTTTCACTCTTGAGATGTTCTCGTTGTAAAATTATCTTATGAGCTTAATTAATGGCAGACTTACATTATGTTCATGTTGTGTAGGACTTGCCAAAGTTTAACCTCTGGGTAGCCAGCCGTAGGCTTTTCTTAAATCTACGAAGACCAGATGAACCTCCTTTTCCATTAAAATTTTTTTTTCCATTAATTATTGGAGGGTAAAAAGATTATCTACACATGATCTTCCAGAGGTAAAACTACTTTGATCTTCTCCTATTTTTTCTTTTACTTCTTCTTTTAACCAGCTCTTTAGGATTTTACTAAATTAAATAAATAATCAAATGTTAAAATAATGAATTTTAACTGTTCAGTAAAGAATACATGCTCACATAGAAACATAATATTTAAAAAAACACTAAAAAATGACAATAATTCACATTTAACAGGTTAGAATTATTTATACATTGTGTACAACTAAAATATACCACAATAAATACTTAAAAATTTAATTTTTTGTTATTTTTCTATTTTTACTAAATTACTCAATGTGCTTGTAACACTCAATCCCCGATAACTTTTCAGGTCTCTCTTGTCACCCTTTTTAAAAATTGAGACGACATAAGAAGTTTTCCATTTATTCGGTACTTATATTATAGTTCTTCCAGCAGTTCTCTATAAATTGTGCTATTTTATCCCATATATCTATTCCTTCGTACTTTATTAAATCTAAAGGTTTTCCACCCGGCCCTGCAAATCTGCAATTTTTCATTGTCGTTATATTCGATTTTACAACACCTGTAGTGATTTTATCAATATATTATTTTGCGCAGTGGTCAATTTCTTCTTTTGAATAGAATATTGACCTAAAGAATGAATATTTAATTCGATAGTGTAGTATTAATAGTAATTCATTTATTGTTTATTCAAATATTCTTAGTCTAAACCTGTTAAATGTTAATTTGTTGTTTTTATTGCTTTTTTAAATATTATTTTTTTATGTAAGTATGCGTATTCTTTACTTAACAATTAAAATTTATTATTTTAATTTTTTGTTTAGTTTGTTTATTCTTCTCTTGAAGGCTGCGAACTATCCATAAATTCAGGTCTACTCTCTATCAAAAGTTTTCCGTAGTACTGTCTAAAGTCGCTAGTCTATTATGCCGATAAACTGCCAAAACTGGCCAAAAATTAGACTTCCAGATTGCACTTTATTCAAGTCAATTATTATTGACATGATAATGCAAATATCATGGCTGTTATCACGATTTTTATGCGTTTTATTTCATTTTAAAGTTCTAAGTATGCTTTTAAAAAAATCCAAAAAGGATAAACAGGAAAAAATTAAAATCATATCAACTCCATTACCGCTTATCCAATGATTATTTTAAAAATTAAAATATCTAAAATTTGCAAACGAAAATAACTTTTATAATAAAAAACCTAAAATGATAATAAATATTAGTTTTAAACCTAATTAGCAATATTCTTACCTGGATGGTAATGGTTGGGTAGTTTTAATTTTTGTACAAGTTTTTTTAGAAATTAAATCTTCACAGTGTAACAACACAATTTAATTTAAGAAATCCATGAAATAACCAAATGAATTTAATTGTAAATGAAAAACCGATTAAAAAAGATAAAAAAAAAATTACAAAATACAATGGAATTTCACGACTGTTCGAATTAAAGTGTTTTTTAAAAAATTTCGACGTTAACATAACGTATAAAATTCGTCGAAGTATACATGTGATAATAAGAACGTTATTATTTATGTGACGTCTTAGATACGTCTATTTTCGATATATATTTTAGATAGTAAGACACTAATTGATACTAAATGTTTTTATATATAAAAATGAGATAAAATTTTTTACAGAGCATTAAAATTTTGGAAACTATCGATGTTAAAATTCTAATGGAAATCTCTATTCTTTTATAAAAAAAGGTTTGTTAAAAAAGAGAGATTTGTGGGTTTCACGTAAGTTAGATGTTAAGAATAATTTTTTGTATGGTTTTAAAAAAAGTACCTGTGTACATTGAAGTTTTTGAATATCTTGCACTGTTGTTTAGCTTTTCTCTACAAGAAAACATTAGTGGTGTGTTACAGTATCTATAAACCGAAGATATCTCTCAAAGGTCTCTCAGAAAAGAGACCGAGACTTCTCCGTTCATTTTTCCATATTTCTTATAGTTATCGAATTCTCTCAAAATTGGTTTTCCTTGTACATTTTTGCAAGTACTTTTGGGTGACAAAATTATCCTTAAACCTAAATAACCTAAAAAGCACACATAAGAACTAATTATTGAAAAAGGTTCTTCGAAAGCAATTATCAAAATTATTGTTGCGTTTCGAACACGTAGGTATTGGATTCCCCTTTAAAATTAATGACGATGTTTACCAAAAACTGTGAATCGTTTTCTTTCATTCTATTATATTATTTAATTGTGTAATCAACACCGACTGTTGCAATTTGAAAAAATAATAATCCATAACGAATCAAAACAATTTTAAGTAATTTGGGGTTCAACATTGAAGTGCACAGTCGAAAATGTCAATTTGGATAATAACACGTGTTTTATTTTTGTGTGAAAATATATCAAAAAACACACGACAGTTGTCGATGATGTTTTTTTCATTCAATGGATGATTAATAGGTTTGTTGATTTATTAATTTGTGAAATTTTAACGTTTTCGATAAAGCTTTGTATTATAACAGTTAAAATGTGTTAAATTAATAGTTCTAAACACGTTGGTTATATAATAGCTTGGAAATTTCTTAGATAGACGCTAACTTTGGAAGTAGTCTCTCAGAGCATTACCAAGTTCTCTACAACGTAATCATTTTGTCGATAGTTCAATATTAGTTCGAATGTGGTCACATCCTTGGATAGCTTTGTAGTTAAATTGACAGTTTGTGTTAAAATTGCCTAGTTTGTGTGCTACAAACCATTAAATAACCAACGCAATTTGATGACATGGCTGGAGTTTTGAAAAAATGTTTTTCTAAAAAAAAAGTACCCCATCCTCGATATTCATTTCTCACGACCCCTTATCTCATTAGCAAAAGCAGAGATTTAAATCTTGTATACTTTCATTAGTTTAAAGCAATGTCGGGAACAGCGAACGATATATGGGGTGCGGCGTATCGTCAACAATGCTCACTTATTGCAAAACCGTGACCAAGCAAAATCTTCTCTTTTTACTAACTAAAACGCTGTAATTCAATGATATAATTGTCCGTTCGTGTAAATAAAAAACCGTTCTTTAACAATAGAAACGTAAAGTCATGCAGCTACTGTGTTCCCTTCACGATGTCTTTTAGAAGCGATTTCATTTGATATGCTGCGGGGTGGCATTGTAGAAACGTTGTTTATCACTTCTTTGCTGAAATCACAACGTGAAACGTGTCAGAAGTGTGCGCCAACATTCTTTCACCAAAAGGGATAATATCTGTTCATCCAATATTGTCAGTGGCGTAACAACTTTAATCGTCGCCCGTGTCGTACTCGACGCTCGGTATACTCGAAGTTAAAATAGTATATAATTTAATAAGTAGTATACAAATATAGAACCAATCCAAACCAACCGTTTGGAAAGTAATTAAAAATTCAAATTAACTCTTAAATTTAATTATTATTAATGTAATATACAAACAATAAATTTTGTAATCTGAAAAATTAACCATCCTTACTTGTGCACTCTAGTACATTTTACATTTTTACTGTCAACATTTTTCGTTAATAACATAACTTCTATTTTCAAAATTATTTTAAAATCGGAAACACAAATTTTCTAATATTTTTTTAAACATTTACATTTACCGACATTTGTACATTAATTCATCCAAGTTGCCGATACCAGACTTGGCGAAGTACAATAAGATTTTTTTTTTCGTGTAAATTTACTCCTAAAATTGGTGGCAATTCGATGAATTTAAATTATTGAATAGCGTAATTTTCAACAACTATTTTTAAGAACAATGTAAATTACCATCTGACTATAAAATTACTTCATAAAAGTATATTTGATGAGAAATGTTAACCACCAATTTTACATGCGAAAAAACTTTTTATTCGTTAGTAGGCAATCCACAATTACCAAATTTTACAATTTATTGTAAACTATTACTTGCTTCAACCGTTGATAAAAAATGATCCCACAACTTTTGTGGAAATTATGTGGAAAGAGGTAAAAGGTAACAAACGAAGACTATAGAAAAAATACCCAAAGACAACATGGACAAAAATCATCAACCATAGATTTCCAATGAAACATGAGAACGGATCAAAGAAAAAAGAAATATAAATAAATCAGCTCTAAATAGAGAGAAAAAAGCTCAAAAACTCAACTCCCTTACACGTGAAATCCAACGAGCATGCTGGAAAGGCAAGAATAACTTGAAAATACATGCATGGAGCTGCAGGACCATGCAGAACACTGCAACACCAAAGAACTGTTCAAGATAGTAAATAAAATAACAAGAAAATTTAAACCCACGACACACACTATAGAAGATAAAGAAAATGACATACTGTAGTAGTGTTCTCCTAATAAAAATTTTAAAGAAAGAACCCTTTACTATCTCTAAAGTTTTACCTCGGCTAGCTTTTTGTAATCGTAGAGCATTGAGCTCCCTCAAAAGTGAGTGAAAAATGCTCTTTTTAAGGCAACTGAATTTAATTTATTTTTGAAAGATGAGATTCGGTAGGTGACAGTTTCACCTTTAGCAGATTTAAAACTTGGGTGTATTGTGTAACCTTGTAAATTTAGATGCACATTTATTGTCAAACGTACTCGTGCTAGCATCTAATTTTATTAATCTTATGGTGTAATCGCGTAAGCAAAATTTGTACAAAATAATTAATTTAATGTTCAGAAAAATAAAAAGCACTTTAAAATTTTATAATTGCTTAATTCTACCTTTCGTTGATATGCCACTGACTGTATGAGCAGATGTGGTTTTCACTCGGTACAATGTTAAATCTTGCATGTGCAGTTGAAATTTGCAACTTCTTTGTAAAACAGGTGTTGTCTTGGCTCCCGTTGAAAAATTATTATGAGCTTCCCAATTGTTTCAAAAATCGCTCTTCGTATTATTCACAAAAATCCAAGCGTATTGTGATTGTTCTCAATTAACAATGCTTTCAGTTTAGGTAAGTAATTCACTTTTTAATTTGTTGAATCCAAACTTCCAATATGGCGGCGCCTCTTTTTTTAATACCAAATTGTGTTTCAAGAACTCCAATAATGCAAATTCAATTTTAGGCATCAATCTGAGGTCGCAAATAATGTCTTCTTGAACATAACGAAATTTCCATCTCAAAAACAAACTCGCTTTTCACAAAACTTGTAAAAACTTCACTCGCAAAACTAATAGTCGCTGATTAAAAATACGCAGAAACGACTCTTTTGAACGACCTTCGCGTTCCCTATTCTCGCACTCGTCTCCCACGCCAATCTTTCAAAATCCCTGTTCCAAACTTGAAGAAACAAAATTTCAAAACGTAAATAAACTTTCGTACAGTCCCGAACATTTATTATTTTCATCTGTTTTCAAATCATAGCACCTTAAAAAAATTATTGTGTTTAAAGTTTATGTGTAATTGTGTTCAACACAAAATTATACTGCGTGTTTTATCTCTCAAAATTTGTTACTTCTACCAAATCAAAGCGATTACTGACTAGTATTCAAAACCCGAAAATAAAGTTTGTTACAAAAATCCACCACAAACTAACGGATACAGTCGGCATTTTAAAGAAATGAAGAGAATACCGTGAGAAACTCTTTGGAAGCGCTGAAAATGGAGAAAACAGAAACATAACAGCCCTATCGCCAGAAGAAAAAAAATCGGGTATATTAAAGGAAAAGATTCAATATGTAATTAAAAAAACTAAAAAAACGAAAGGTTGCGAGCTGCGACTTATTAACCGCGGAGATAATAAAAAGTATGGGTGAGACTAGATTTAAGGTGTTTCACATGATTTGTCAAAGAATTTGAGACACTGGGATATGGTTGAAAGACTGGACCGAGTCCATGCTCCTCCCTTTCCACAAAAAAGGACAAAAAACAAATTTAACAACTACCGCCTAATAGCACTGATATCCCATGCTAGTAAAATATTGCTCTATGTGTTAAACTTACGCTTAAAAAACTATTTATCATAACAAATTGCCCCCGAACAAGCTGGATTTGTAGAGGAGAGAGGTAACAGATCTTTAACATATGGTTAATCATAAAAAAATCCAAAAAATTTAATAATCCAGTATACATCTGCTTCATAGACTATAAGAAGGCTTATAGAAAGTGGGAAAATTATGGGATATCATGAGAAGAATGGGTGTTCCACATCACCTGATATACTTGACAACGAGCTTATATGAGAACAACAAAGCTGTGATCAAACTGTGCGACCAGATTTTAGAACATTGTCAGGTGGAAAAGGGGGTAAGACAGGGGTGTATAATGTCACCAGGATTGTATAACATATTGAGATGACCCAAGCTGTACAAATTGTATAATTTTCACATTTCCAAAAAATTCTGCTCGGATACATCCATTATTAATTCAAGCATTGAGACTCTTAAAGGTTTTTCATAATAAATTGTACATTTTTGCGTTGTAAATTTTATTTCAAATTTTTAATTTTTAAACGCTGGCTTGTATAAAATGTAACGTTAGATTCTACCTCATGTGGCCTTGCAGTCACATTTGCGTCTTGCAGCTGTTGTCCGGGGCTTGTTAACAAATTCGTTTTAATGAAACAATTTCAATAAATAACTAAATCTTCTTCAATAGTTTTTATTTTCTTCAATTTTTAATTTTATAAACACTTCACCAAATTAATTAAAAACAACTCTTAATAACTTAAAATTAATTTCACTTTTAATCATTACATTATAAAAATCTAAATTATAAATTAGCTTAGCGGGAAATAACAATCCTTCCGCTAGCAAACGCACACCGCGCTTCTTGAACTTCAACGACCTAAATGAGTGCCTTCTAGCTACTAGTGGTTCTTTTTTCAATCCCGTCACGTTACCAATCTTAATTTTTCAAACTTAAAATCCTATGTACAGTGTATTTACAAATAAATAATCACAATTACAAAAACAAAACTTCAAAATAATTCACAAAATAAATAAACAATGTTTTTAGCGTTTCGAAACACGACAATATACAGCGAAAATATAATGAGAGAGATACTTGAAAATTGGGATGGAAACTTCACAATAAACGGAGTTAAGATAAATAACTTACGATATGCAGACGATACGGTACTTATAGCTAGCAAGAAAGAAGAGCTCGAGCAGCTCATAGTAAAAGTAGAACACGAAAGCCACCAAAATGGGCTACACATAAATTACGAAAAATCTACAGTAATGATCATAGACAGAAAGTCCGCAAACAAGCAACATATCAAGCAGATAGCTAAATGTGAAATAATACGTCTACCTGGGGTCCATGATTACTAACGATTGATACTGTACTACGGAAATCAGACAACGCATAGAAATAGCGATGGCCTTCACAAGATATGAGCAGATAGACACATTACACTCAATATCAAAAATATTATGATGAAGACACTCATTTTCCCCATTCTCCTATATGCATCGGAAACCTGTATAATGAGAAAATATGATGAGAGAAAGGTAGACGCCTTTAAGATGTGGTGTTGGAGAAGAATGCTGAGAATACTTTGGACTGAAAGAAAATCAAACGTCTTAATTGTAGAAAAAATCCAAGAACCCGAAAAACTTGTCAAGAAAGAGTAGCAAGCAATACAGCAGCAATACTTCCGACACATACAACGAAGAGAGCCAGATAATATGGAGAAACTTATAGTTCAGGGTAAGACTCGTGATACAAGACCACGAGGCCGCTCGTCAAAAACGTGGAACGATCAAATCAAAGAAACTTACAGGAAGTACAGTAGAACAAGCAGCGAAAGCGGCCCGAAACAGAAGCAGATGGCGAGGACTGGTAAAGAGAATGTTTCAAGATGGATAGTCTTATAATGAGTCACGACACTTCTGTCAAAAAGCAAACGACGAAGAAGAAAAAGGTTACAATTACAACTCAACATTTATAATAATTATGGTTAGATAATCAGAATAAAAAATATTTGTGATAGGTCCTATGATAAAATCCTACAATGTAAACCTTGCACTAATCAAACTATTGTCTTTACTATTTCTTTCATGTTTGTAATTTGTTAATGTAAAGTTTAAAATTTTAAATTTACATGAATGTCGGTTTACTTTACATAAAAACATAAATATTTTCGCCAATCTACTTGGCAAAGTTTATATTAAAAAATAAAGTAAAAAATTTTATGACACTCGCATGACTTTCGCACGAACCATAAGTTATTGTGAACCTCGTCTGTGTAGACCACTAAATAGTAAATTATTTTCTAATATAAAGTGGTGGGTTTGTAATTTCACATTTTCCTATATTAATTTTCGTAAATAAAATGTACTTTTACTAATAATAATTTCACAACAATGTTAAATTCTACAGAATTAATTAGTAATTATACGACCTTGTTCAAAATTATGTCCTATTATTCACCCTATTGCCCTAGTACCCTAATTAGCCTAACGCGTACTTAATAGTTAATACTCCCATTTTCTGGATAATTTTACAATTTTTTAGAGTAATATATAAAATTATACAATTTTTAGAGCCGATATATTCGTATAAACTGGATCATTTTTGAGTGTAACATTTTTACAGTGTAAATTTACTCTTATTAACTAGGTAATTTTTGCGGGTAAAATTATATCAATTTTTACATTATCTTCCATGTAGCTCTCATTCCAGGACCCCCTTGTAAATTAATTTATACGTTAATATTTACAGTAATATTTTGTCGTGTTACAAAATGTTTTGGCCGCCCCTGTTATAAATTGTAAATATTTTTGGATTTTTGAATTTGAATTGAGCGGTTAAAGTTTTATAAATCTAATGTTAGCGGAAGTTTAAGAAGGGTGATTAAAGTGTTCTTCTTTTGGACGATCGTTTGATTTTGTTGGATGGCCGTTGTTGTTTTGTATTTGAATTAAATTTTCAGGGGACGTGTGGTTGCGAAGATATTGCACTTGACTTGATAAGTGAAAATTATACGTTCGATCGATGAGCAAAGTATAAAAATTTTTTAATTTTATAATAATTCGATTGGAAGTTTTTAATATTGAATTTTGGTATTAATATGTATTGTTTTTTCTTAGCGTTAAACACACCCCGAGACTGACTGTCTTATCTCCCGCATTTAGGGTCAAGCTGACCAACTTGATTCTTCTTCTTCATGTGCCGTATCCGATTTCCCAAATATATGCACATACATATGCAGCAATAAATGCCTGAAATATGCACGTATATCCTTTAAAATTAAAAAGATTATGTACTAAAAAACAAAGACCTTTAATTTTTTTAATTAATTTTATTGAAAGATTTAATTACAAGTAACAATGAGATTATACGCCAGTCGCATTTTTGTAATGTTTGTCACTTATTGTGCTGGAAGGTCAGCCCACGAATAATAATTCCCTAAAGCTGTTGGGTCAGATGGCAAGAAATTTTCGAGAAAATCGACTTTCAAATATTGAAAGTAGAACCGTTGAAAATTTTTTGCTGTTACTTTAAAAATTAGAGTAAATTGAGAAAAAAATATAAAGTACTTACTTAAAAGTACAAAAATGCACCAATATGCACAACCTACTCCAAACCGCGGAAAGTGTATACCTACACTTCATCTCTAGAGAGAGTGTACTAGACAGATTACACCTCAGTGGTTTGCCATTACCTTCCGAGGGAAGTGCGGAGTCGAACCAGGCATTCAGCATTAGCAGCAACGCATTTAACTACATTAACCAATACTAACAATTTTATTTTATTATAAGATACATAAAAAATACATTTAAATAAATAAGGGTCACATTTTTTAAATACCCGTAACATCCAGTTGTTACGCCTCTGAATACTGTTTTTATATTTCACCAAACTGCTCGACTTTAATCTATTTTTACTTAATCAATCAATCAATAATCTATAAAATAAAATTAAATGAGTGAAAACCAAACTCACAATTTTGTGTTTTCCTTGTAAATTACTCAAAATTAAGCAAGCTGTGTGTCCAATAATTATGAACTTTGTATCGTGGTTTTGGTCTCGTTAAGGCACATTGCGGTTCGCCAACTAACAACTTATGTGTCAGCTAATTAATTAAAGTGCAGCATACACGAAGATATATTCTAATTTCTAATAACCAAGAATAGTAAACAGTAAGCTCGTAAAGTTTGAAACATCCTATAAAATTGTTTAGAGCGATTTTCTTAGAAAATCTTCGGACACTCAACCTTTTTTAATTGTCACTTTTTTCAGAAATTTTTTTAAATGGCAACTCTTATTTCTGTAGTTTTGAAACTGATTATCTAAAAAAATTTCCTTCTTTAAGGTTATAGATTTTTATATTTTTTACTAAGTAAACTGCGATCTATCAAAATTCATAAAGAGAACTGAACGCTACTATTTAAAAAAATTTACGTTGACGTCACAGTTCAAAAACAAAACACGATAAAAAAATGTCGATAAAAAAAGCGATATTTAAAAAATTAGGTTGACCTTTTTGAAATTTTTCTGAAAAAATCCTCTAAAGAACTATATTAAATTTGTTTTAAACTTGACGAGCTTATTGTATCATACAATAAAGTTGAGAAAACTAGTGCCAAGATAAAGTTCTTCTCAACCATGGTTCCATGACTATTTCGACTAATAATCCAATAAACAAAATATTGATCAACGGAACTAATCAATGTTTTCTGTTAAATCTGTCAAATTTAATCACATTTTTTCAAATATTTATAAAAATTCTTAGGCTCAAGTTAATGTGCTACTACCAACAATCCCTATTAAAGGCCTATATCAATAACAAATATTTTGCATACTATTCAGTGCGATAGATACTCCCTTTGTACTCCCCTGGTGTAGGATTATGTTTAAACTAAATTAACGCTTGAATTTTGTATACTGTCGTTATATCTTTAATATATGGAGATGCTTGAATAATATTTTAAAATTTATTTGTTAAAAAAATTTTTACTCTGTAATTTTATTTTGTTTTGTAAATATTTGTAGTTGTCACATTTATGTTAGACTCAGCGCCAACTAGCGGAGGACATTTTCCTTTTAGCCAAAAATAGCCGACCGATAAGAAGTCAAACTTTACGAGTCCGACAAATTTAATTAAATTTTTGTGTAGTTGGTGAAATAGAGTTATGATATTCATGTAAATTATTTGATTTGAAGTTGTAATAATTGAAAACTATGCATTTGGTGTAATTTGATTATTTTGATGGTTAATTCGAAACGGAAGCAGTATTTGAAATTTTGGAAAATAAGGAGAATATAGTAATAAAATTGGAAAAGTCGACTAAAAATTAAAATATAATAGATAATTTCAATGAATGTGGTAAGAAATTTTGTTAAATATTAATTTGGATAAACTTGAAAGAACCTCAAATGTACACAAGAATGTACAGCTGTGTACCGGCATAAACTTTTAATCGACATTTCCATTTCAATAAAATTTATTTGAAGAAAATTAGCCGTTAGTCGAGTAAAATAAATTAAGAAATTCTATTTTTCTAGTAATTGATATTGAATATTTTGGAGACTGGAAAATACGATTTAATATATATCGAACTTTATTTTGGTTATTTTGTTTTATAAATAGCTAGATTTTTTGTAAAGTATAATTTTTTTTAAAGTTTAGTAAAAAATTTAATTTTTAATGTAAAATTTGTGATTTATCAACCACAAAAAATTATACGATTTATTCAAAATAAAATTATAAAATACTGGAATAGTATAAGAAACTTATAATAATTAACATAGATTTTTATTTTTTATAATTTTTTAAAATTTACTAGAACATTATAATTAAAGATAAAGTATTGAATATTAAAACTTTTTTTAAAATTGTATACACAAATTTTAAGTCAGACAAATTTCTAGGACTGGGTAAACGCAACTTATATCGACGAGATCTGCTTTGGAACCAACCAATTCGCATATGTTTTTGGCATTCTCTTAATTAAGAAAATTCAGACGTAGAAAATTAATCTAGAAAATGAAAGCGTGGTAAAAATTTGAAAACTCTTTTGGAAGTTTTTAGAAAAAAATTTAGTTTTTAGAAGTGATACGATGGCACTGTATGTCTCCACTTACCGTTACTTACCGTTTAGACACGTGACATTGTTTTGTTTAGTTATTTGGTTTTATTTGGTAAGTCACATTCAATTTTAAGTAATTTTTAAATTTTCTGTTTTTCAATTTTAATTTTTCAATTTTAATCGGTATATTGTTTTCTTGCTTTTTTTTATTTTATTATTACGTTTTTTTTATATTAAATACGACTGAAAATCATTAATAATTGTGAAATAAGGGTCTTTATGTCGTATTACAAAATTTGTATCTTAAATTTTTATCATTTTTATAGCGTAATTTTTTTCAAAATTCATTTCTTGTTTATTCAAATATTCTAAGTCCAAACCTGTTAAATGTTAATTATTGTTGTTTTTATTGTTTTTTAAATTTTATTTTTCTATGCAAGTATGTATTCTTTACTTAACAGTTAAAATTCATTATTTTAATATTATGTTTAGTTTGTTTAAATTCATAGGCGACATTAAATCCAGATGATAACTACCAAAACTAGTCAATTCCAATAGTTGTTTTATTTGCAAGAATATACCAATCTCCTTCTTACTTGATGGACTCCATCATTAAAAACGTGAGACAAGAATACATCACGCAGTTTTCGCATAACATTCACACATATTTAGTTTGGGATTTGATCGTGTTAATACAGAAATGCGTATAAGTATGATTAAATTACGCGCAACGTGGAGCACAGCGATTGCATCCGAAAAATTAGCAGGCATATAATCACATACGTGGTTTACAGGCTATCTGGAACAACGACACACCGGAAAAGAAAAAATATACTTTTTAAAGATAAGTAAGATTCCGCAATTAAAAAAGTCAGATATATCGGTTCGGCTTCAAGCACTTCGTCAGCAGTCAGTGTAGACAAGGCTCAACCGAAGCTTGTGGCCCACAACAAAATTTTGATATCAACCGATCCACCGTATATAGACGTATATCTGGATACCTCTCTAGTCAATGTGCTCGAGTTGTTTGGAAAACTTCAGGTCGATTGATCAGGGCCAATCAGGTTGAAATCTTTAATAAATTGATTGGCATAATGCCTTATCTTTGTAAATATGAATTCCACAAATGATCAATTAGTGGAAAAAAAATTAAAGTTTTCAATACTCTATTATAATCACATTCTTCATTATTGAAAACACCATTAATAGGAAGAAATAGTCAAATTCAACCAATTACCTGTGCAACAAGGTAAAAATCAACTGCTTAAAGCTTGGTGTCTACTGAAAGAAGAATGGGAAAACCACATAAAGCTAAATTTCAATTTGAGATGAAACCCGAGGAGCAAGAAGTTGTTGTTCCATGTGTTCCTGTAGACTCCGATGCTCCAGTGACTTACTGCAGAGTCTGTGGCGAATAATTTATTGAATATTGGAAATTACACAATGCAATTAAACGTAAAAATTTTTTTTACTAGAAGACTATTATAGTTTTTTATTTCAGCTGCTAAGATCTAACATCTTAACATAATTACAATCCAGGAATTACATGTTTTATTTCCTGGATGTTTAACCACCAATTTATTTGTATCAAATAATAGTATGTATGTTATTTAAATAGAAAATAATTTTTAATTAAAATCTTATAAACCTACATAAATAGTTTGTTCTTTATTTCATGATGTTGATGATGTATTTCAATTTCATTAAAATACTTTACTTTTTTGAGGTCAAAAATCGATCATAAAACAACGTCACACTAACGTCAGTACTGGACGAAACATAACCAGAAATAACGTGATTTTGACGTGTTCTGCTACTTATAATTAATGGGTTAGTCGATGTTTAATTTTCTTAGAAGCGTATAGAAGCCTTAAAACTGCGGTCATCCGTGTTCCACCTTGTTTATGAAGGCTATACTTGCTTTATTATACTATTGAAAAAAGGCAACATAATATTTTGTAAAAATATAAGTAATATTAATAAAATTAATGATTTTCCAAAAGTTACTCTTAGTTTCTTCCTAAAGTAACCTATAAATAATAGTAATCACAATGATATCAGAGGACTAAAATGCGATCTTTTTAAAGTTACCAACCGAATAAAAGCTATATAAAAACAGGCAATTTAAATTCGGCGCTCTAAATGAGTTGATTTATTATAATGTTGACACTATTTATTTAATTTAAAAATTAAAAAGTTTTAGTACTTGTGGCATTGCTAACTATCATAATTATATTAATCACAGACTAGTAATATATTTTGAATCAACCCGGTTCAAATTTAGAGAAATATGATATTTATTATTATATATTAAAGATATTTTCTTCTTCTGCGCTGGGTTAGTCTGGACCTACACTTTGGTAACGCAGTTTTTTTTGAATTAGCTGTTATTTTACAAGATAACACATTATTATGGTATAAAATCTCTTATAACATTTTTTTGTTTCTTATAATAATTATTCAAGTGCAAACATCAAGTTTTAAGTAATCACCAGAAGGGTGAAAAAATTTCTTTGCTTTGATTCCATTTTTATTTTAAACCGTTGCAGTGAGATGCAGAAATTTACAAATACGTCGGTAATATTTTTATATATTTTTTGTCTAAGGGAATACTAGGCGAAACGAGATGCTGAGTGCAACAAAGCGAATAACACCGTAATTTTTCTTAAAATTTTATCAACTGGCCGTAGTTATGCAGAGATGATTTAACCCACGGGTCTGTCGGAAAAGTTTTATATTTTTGAATTTACAAACGACCTCACCCTGGTTGTAGTGGCAAAATTTTTTGAAGAGCTTTATGTCAAAATTAATGCAGCAGAAGACTTGATTGTATCCTTGAAAAGACGGAAGCCTTGCTCGTGTTAGGCAGAAGAAAGTGTGACGTCACCTCTATTGATATCAATGGCTGCGAAATATTACCCGAAGAAACTATCCGTATTCTTAATGTAATCTTCGACAAACACCTGTACTTTAAGCAACACCTGGAGAGCACGTCGGAGAAGACAATCAGAATGGCAACGGCTTTGGTCAGACTATGGGCAAACTTTCCAAACAATTCAACTTCTTCACAAACTTTCTCGATACGTGCTTAATTAATTTAATTCAACACGACTGCTTTCGACCGCGTTTAAATGATAACTCATCTTTATGTTTGTTTGTTTGTTATTCCATTCCCAACGTTTTTGCTGCTAATCCTTTTAATTGGTTCTCCCATGATTTTCTTTTTTCAAATTTAATCTAAATTTGAGATTTATTTTAATTCAAGAAAATCAATGTTACTGCTTATCGAGTTGTGCTATCTGGCTTGTTGGTGAGTTATAACAATTTCATATAATTTAAAAGAAAAACACAACAATATATATCCGCAGATAGAGCGGCTCCTACGAAGACACTACTGATATTAGTGGGAATGCCGTTGATAGATACATCTGTTGGTAGTGGAGCGAAACAACAATTACTAGGTTCAGCATAACCAGACTGGAAGAAAACAAAAAAGCGATAGGTTAATACAGCGGTAGCAGACCAGATGGCAGATCGGCCAGAAATGCAAATGGATCTGACTTCTAATTCTGAAAATAGGACCTTGGTTTTAAAGAAAGCAGATTATCAGATAAGACATAGATTATCACCTGACACACGCACTGATGGGCCACGGGTGCTTCAACGCCTACTTTTTTCGATTCGGGAAAAGAGCTATCCCAAAATGTAGGTACTGCTTTGAGAATGACACTGCTGAATATACTCTATTTGTATGCGGCAAATGAGATGATTGCAGGAAGAACCTGCAAGGAGAAGAAGTGGCAAGATTTGGAAAAAATTATCGTCAAGATTATGATAACCAAAGACACTCTCAGATTTAGGAGAAAGGCTAGGGTAGTGCTTAAGGCATTTTCTCCTCTTCCAGCGTTTGCAAAACAAATCCACATCAGTAAAATTTAAAAAAAAATCTACTTCAACTATTTTTATCGTAAACAAAATTTTAAGAGTTTGAATTTGAAAAATGAATAAATCATAGCAACATACTTTTAAAGTCATTTAGAGCTGAGTTCGTTTTATAATATTAGATTCTGATGTAAAATAAGTATAACCATGAGCTCCATTGAACTAAATTTTTTCACTTGACTGTAAATTTTATGATTAAATTTGATGAATTTTTAAATAAAAGCTGATTTTAAGATTAGTAGTTACTTTGTTGTCTTTTAAGTTAGTATTCTGTAGAATGCTGAATTTTTAGATTTACGATTGAGTTTATAATACGTATACGTTTAATTTGCGATATTTGGAAAGTACCAAGTGAAACACGAAATTTAGGTAATTAACAAACTGAAATATTAATTTAATTTTGTATTTGTACTTTTAAAGGTTTGCTGATGCGAATGCATCCTCTTAGTTTCTAGCAGCGAAAAACTGCAATTTTGTAAAAAAATCTTCTTTAGATTACTCGTCTTAATTGGTACTTATTTAAGTTTCAATTGAGACAAAAACAACAAAATAAATACTTTTTTCTTTTCGTTGTGTTTTCTTATGGTATTGCAGAGTTTATAAATGAACAACAATTTATTTTGATTAATAAAAAAATTAAATCAATAAGATAGAATTAGAAGCAAAAAAACATATTTCGTCTGATTTAGTGCTACCCCTCCCTATGTATTTTCTTTAACATTGATATGTGATAGAAAGGGCAACATAAGGGTGAAACTCGGACAGCAAATACTTTTAGCGTGGCCGTAGAGAGAAGTTTTCTATAATCCAAAGAAACGAGTAAAAAATAACAATAATTTTGATATTTTATGATGTAAGTAAACTAAAAAATCATTTGAAACCCCTAAATTGTTTATGGAATAAATTGGCAGTTAATGCATATGGAAGCGTTGAAGTGAACCGTGCATTATTTTCGTCCCCCAAAATTAAAATATTTAAATTTAATGTACTCTTGATCGGTCATCTTAAACGACAAGTGTCAACATCTGCACTTTGGACGATGTTGTGGTGACTTGCGTTTTGTGGACACGGCCAATTCCCGTAGCCGCCAACAGTGATAGATGGAAGTAACACTGTTTTATAGCGACCGTATTAAATTCGGGTCCGGAATGCCAATGCTGCCATGATACGCATTTCAATTGTGAGTTTTAGTTCAATTATTGGCCAATTTTATATTGGAAAGTTACCCCTAATATAATGTAATATATTTTAATAACCGCTCGAATAGTTTGAATGTTTTAAAAATTATCAATAAATTTGTGGAACCCCTATTTGCTTATGTATTCACAGGTCAAACTAATCTAGAAATTATGAAGTGACCCCCCACGATTAATGAAAAGTAAATGTTAGCGTGAGCACACGCCATGTCGATTTATAAAATATAAATTTATGAACCAATTCGAAAAACAATGTTTCTAGTTATTAATGGAACACCATATCAATATATTTCGGATAAATTGCTTCACATTCACACTTCGAATGAAAGGCTGAAAAATTCCATTTACCAAAATTATTAAACTTTTTTCCAAAGAAAAAATGAACACTAAGCGCTTAAATGATAAATTTTATATCTTTTTGTATCTTATATTCTCTTAAGTATTCATGTTTTAGTAAGGGTCGTAACAATTAACGTCTTTCTTTGTCAGCTAATGATGAATGTCTCCAATACCAACGTTTCAACACAAAACACCAAAGTTTTAACGCGTTGAAAGTGCAATTAGAATTTAATTAATTATGCGATATGAATAAGACCTTGTTCTTTGGAATAAAGTTGCGTAATACGAGCTTTTAGTAGAGAATGATTTAAATTTCAGCCGAAGAAATTTCATTTTAAAGCAACAGAAGAAGGGGTGCGTAATAAAGCAGACATTCGAAAATTATGAGATTTTATTGTAATTAAGCAAGTTCAATTTGAGTTTCTTATTATCTTTCCAACAACTGAAAGGTTAAACGAAAACCATGGAGTAATAAAAATTAACAAAAACCCACCCTTAAGGTAAATCGTTTTTCCTTAACAATTTTTTCTCTCTTATTTTGAACGCGCTCATTTGTAAACGATACGTTTGTAAATTGCTATAAAACAGATTATAAAATTTTTTGGATCTGATATAGGTTAACAATAATAACAAAACCTATGATTATCGAACAACTTTTTCGAAATTACGTTTTGATCTTTTTTTCGGTCAACTACACCATGGTAATTTGTGATACCTACACTGCTAAAATTTTAAAACGGTAAGGTGCGATCGCAAGGTTACAATATTTTTTCGGCACTGCAATTTATAAATTCTTCTCTTACCGGCACTTTATTTTTATTTCGGTAATTTAATACTTGGAAATATTTTCAAAGAAGCTAATCGATAATTTAAGTAAATTGAAATTTTATTATAACAGTGTAAACGTAAACCCCTGATATTACATTATAGAAAACCACTCTGTCTGCCTCATGAATCATTTGGCCATCACTCACCCAGCTGTCACAAAGAAATAAGCAAGCTTAAAACATTTTTAATTCTTTAATATTACTCGAAAGAAGTCCTATACACCGTTTATCCTCAAAGCAATCTTGAATCGTAGCCATTATATACTACTTATATTAACTTAATGGTTTTTTGTGAGATTATACAATAACAAGCAAATTAAAACATTTATTAGCATTTAATCAATAGCTAGGTAGCTGTTCAATATAATGGAAATTAAATATAAATTTAATATGAAGTGGGGAACAAATTCACCCGATCTCCAAACACTCGACACCATCGTACTGAAAATATGTAGATCATTTCATTTTTCTCCGATTTTGCTATGATTCTTTTTACGTATCCCACGTAACAAATAAATTAATCCTATCAAATTTTTATTCTTTAACTTAAAAGTTACAAAAGGGTTGGGTAATATAAAACGAAAATCGAAAATATACTCTATTTAAATAAATCATATCTCCTGTTCTATTTATCCTACAGGCTTCATTATTCAATGAATAATATACTAAAAAAAAGTAAAAGAGTAATTTCATTTTTATTAAATTTAACAATAACAAAAAATTTTAATTTTGTTATAAATAATTTTATTATTCCGGAGTAATTAAAAAAATATGAGGTTATTTGGCAAACAACTCTGTAACTACCCTGTATCATTCCCAGTGTAGTTTTCTTGTGTATGTAATTCAAACTTTTATTTGATAATAATAGATTAATGTGAATTTTAGTAACAGAATAATACGAATTAATAAAAATTAATCCAGGTAATGCAGATTATCCCCCTTTTAGCGAGCTAGCCAAGGAAGATGTAAAATCGTCAGTAGTAATAATGAGTCTGAACTTGAAAGTTTCAATGGCTCTAACTTACGCTAATAATCATTCTTCCCATTTGAGATTCTGAGATCCTAGTGTAGGTTTGTATACTAATTTTCATTATACATCTCTTAGATAAATGATAGTAAAAACATTGTAACAAAAGTTGAAAACTACTTAAAAAATAGAAAAAAATAAGGTTTTATAAGATGAACTAAGGTAAAACATAATTTTAACATTATGAGGTATATTATTTATATGCAGTAAAAAATTATTTTCGTTTTTAAGATAAACTAACTTTCTCTATTCTGCTATAGTGTCCATCAAATCTCCATGCTAAAATTCTATAGTATTTTAGAGAATTTTTAACAAATATGCTAATTTTTTCTTCGAAATTCTGCAAAAAGAGTGCAAAATTATGCTTATTTTTTCATCCATTCAATAGCTTCAAAATGTTTTTTTATTGAAGCTTGTAGAATATAAACACAACCAAAGATACGATTTATTTTAGTAGAGCTTATTTTCGATTTTTGGCTTATTTTAAAATTAAAAAAAAAATATTTATGTGGCTGGTTTATTTGTTATGTAGAGTATTCAAAAAAATTATAAACTACTTTCATTTTAAATCTTGCAGCCTAGGTTGAGCTCATGTTGAAATATGTTGTTTATAGAAAATGAAGACCCCTGTATATTTTTTCACGCCGAAAAGTAGTCATTTTAAGATTTTGAAATAAATAATTTCATACAAATTTTAGAACAAAATACAAAATTACCTAACTGGTTAAATAAATAACTACGTATTACTATAAAAACGAAAATTACGATTTTAAGTTTTATTTAGATATCTTCAAAGCTAAAAATAACAGTCCAAATTTATTTCTAGATTATTTGTCAGAGAACAATTACGCAACTTTTCACTGAATTATCTGATTTTATATCTTTTAAGATAACTAAGTTGATTAAGATAAAAAACAAAAATAGTACAATTTGTATAATTAACCTACCTATATTATTTTTATTATAACTTAACTTATCATAACTTACATATTTGTTCAAATAACCTTAACCATATTTTATATATTATTTTTATTGGAATAATAAAATCAGGAAAATATTCGTAAAAAAATAGTAATATTCGTAAACTATTAACTCAAATTTTAATAACTCGACTTACTAGATTTATTTAAACAAATAATTATTAATCATTTAATCTTTTTGAGTATACGCTAATATTGCGTAATAATTATTAAGAAATAAATTGGTTTTGAAATGGCCCTAATAGAATCTAATATGAAATATTCGGCAGTTCAACATTTTATAATTTTTATGACCCCTAATAAAAAAACACAACAATATATTTAACAGCATAGAGATGTATAAAAACTATATATAATAGTATTTGTAAATATGTAATCAAAAAGTATACACACGGTAAATATACAATATTATTCCTTATTAGTCATTATAGCTACTTCACAAAATAAAGTGGAATTTTAAAGAAATATTACAAAAAATTATATTTACCTAATAAATTAATTAAAATTTTAGTACAAACTTCAAATGCCTTTTTTATTTATTTTTACATTTAATTACCCATAGCACCAAAACTATACATTTTTTTATAGTAAATACTTCAGTGCCTTTTAAAAGGCGTTAAATAATTAATTTAATTTAATAATTAACCCAACTATATAATAATTATGTTGTTTTGTGAACGACAAAAAGAAAAATTTATAAAAAATTTAAAAATTAATAAATTAAGTGTGTGTGTAATCGATGTGACTACATCGTAAGCAATAATTTAACACCACGGTGGTAATAATAATAGATAATTAGATATTCTCATCTTAAATTAAAATTTAATAATTAACAGTTGTTCTATTTAATTCTCCGTGATGTTAAAACTGTTCATATTTAATAAAACAAAAAAACTTTAGTTTTTACTAAATTACGCTAAAAATAGTTAATAATGCTAATAAAACTATGTATACCTGTTTCGGCCTATTAGACCAACATCCAGTACAAATTAAATGAAATAAATTCTAACCTCTATAACTTGCACTCCTGTAACCTATTACAATTTATTTAATTTGTACTGTGTTATGGTGTAACATAGTTTTATTACTCATTTTTGACTAATTTTTAACATTTTTTTGTAAAAGGTAAGGACGAAAGTTTTTTTAGTATTATTCAAAATAACAAAATCTAAGCAAACAAATAAAATTCAGTAAAATTTAAATTTTATACACTAGTTTATTAATTTTTAGCTTAATATTAATTTGGAGAAGTGATAAAGTAATTAAAAAGTAATTATGATTAATCAATAAAAAAAATTGATCTGCTCGCTTTTACCAACCTGTGGATTCACAAGTGAAGATGTACCGGTAATTGTGAGGATATAACAACTGTAACTGACTTTACCGGTAAATGTGTACATTTTTCATCTGTTTTACACTCAGAAAATACCGGAAAAGTAAGTCTTTTACAGGTATTATACACGTGTTAATCACCAAATTTACATTTTATACTATTTAACACTGTGGTGTCAATACAGTGTTAACACTTGGTTGACAACTCTAAATGCTAATTGGGAGGTACAAAATCGTAGATTATCTGCCTAGAGGTATAACGTGATTTTGATTTTGAAGTAAACAATATTTTAAAAGTGCAGGTTGTAGAGGAGGATTGAAAGATTAGAAAAATCAGAAATTAAATTGATGATTAGTTTGTAACACTTGGTTTAAATTTTTTTAACTTCGTTAGGGAAACGGGAACAAATCTGAAAGTTAATAATAGTAAAACTGAGATCATCAAGAAAATCATATTAGTTAGAATAGCAGATAAAATCAATCAATATCTTTTACTGGCACATGCAGCAATTGCGAATGAAATCGATTATTAAACGTTTTTATACCGTATCCTCGATACGATGTCTGGTTAGTTGCATAAATCGAATAACTGCATTCCTAAATTGCAAAATCTTGTTGTTATATTGTAGTTGAAAACAAAAGCTGCCATTGTTATTGCTCTTAAAATTGTCGAGCTAATGAGAATTGCTTTCAATCGGAAGATTTATTATAAGTTAGATGTAAAAAGGTACATTGGTTAAGGTTTGTTTTTGTATAATGTAGTTTTTTCAAGCTGTTCACCTCGGGCTTTTCTAAACGTTTATAGTTTTCCAAGCAGTGTGAAGCCGGAAACGTTATTCTAATGGAAGCTCTCGTTTCTCGTTTGTTTGAAAATTAATTTTGCGAATTTTATGATATCGGTCTCCACGTTTATTACATGGAAGCCAAGCAGTCGTTTTTTGTTGCAATATGTAGATTTTTAAATTCTAAAAATCTTAAAATTAAAAATTTTCGAATAAAAATCTACAAAAGTCGTACACAAAATATCGATAGATTTTATAAGTGGGTCTGTTAATTAGTTTGGAATAACGAAAAGAAGCGATGTAGAAACAACGAATTTCGTTAAATTACTTATACTTATCGCAAAAGTAATCCAGCAAACCCTTATTATATGTACGGTAATAAAATTGAATACAAAAATAATAATTACTTATAAATATACTTATAGGTATAATATAAAGGCTGAAATAAAGCGTAGTGCGAGTGGACTTTTTGAACTTATTTTAGTAAAAGAAAAAATGATTTAAAATGCATTAAAATAAAAATGTTTGATATTCTTATTGCAGGACAGGGCTGAGATGCGATCACTTGGACGCACATAATGATAGGGTACGATGTATTTATAATGGGCCAACTTAAATAACCGGGCCCATTTTATAGAATTTAATTTGTTTTTATAGCTTTGATTATTACTTACTATAATTTGAAAACGTTTTAATAAAATGAATCAACTTTGGAACTTTTTTGTTGTTTACCTCTTACTATCTTCAATCATAATTTTGATTGGAGGTCTTTTAACTCGAATTATTTTTATGAAGTTAAATTAAAAATATTTTGTAGGCGATTGTTTCATTATTTGGTCATTAAAATGATTGTCCGTTTTGCCCCTCGCTAACACCAACTTATATTACACCTATAATTTTGCAGCAATCTAAAAAGGTACAGTTCATCGATTTTTTTGTTGTAATTTCCGTATCCGTATCGAAAGGTGAGTGATGTTTTTTCAACACGAAATTATTATTGAAAGAGCCTTTGACAAGTCATTTATTTCGTCTCTTTCTAATTTTTGTGTTTAAAATTAATTATAATAATTGTGCAAAATTATATAGATTTGTTGAAGGCTTTATATTGGTAAATCGGTGTACGTACCTACCTTGTTGATGCTCAAAACAATGACGGAATTTTTTGGGTGGGTGTATTAAACTATACACGAACTATCTATCCAATCATGTCAGGTTATATCAATCAAAATAACCAATAATTAATATTGATCAAAACAGATCAGGTTGGAACAAGTATTAATGTTAGAATTGACCGAACATTACATCACTGTTGGGAATTGATGAGGAGAAAATTATTGATTAAACTGATTGGTCGGTGTGTAGGTAGGGCCTTATGTGGGTAAAAATATATCCATCTGATAAGTGTTAACTTGCATTTTCAAGATTATAGTTGTTAACATCTTAATGATTATTTTAAATGTTTTGTGAATGAACGATGATGATTTTACTTTCTTGTGTCATATTTAATACTAGTAAATGCGCCCTCGGCGTTCGGGGATGATTGTAGGACGATGATAAGATGAGGATGTGAACTAATTGGCCCTGCTTTGCCGTTAGTTTATTCTACAACACGTCAGATTTGCTGCCCAATCTAATTAGGATACAATTTGTTAATGTGTTTTATCACAGCTGCGATTGGACTCTTCATATACACTTCGCTCCCATTTTCCACTAATTCAAACAAAAATTAAATAATACAATTATTTATAAATACTCTTATAATCTCATTATTATGTAATTTGTAATACATGCTAGTTTATAATGAACACAAAATTTCATTAGTTTTGATAAATTTATGAAAGCGAAACGATTTTCTAACATCAGGAAGCGTACCTACCCTCCATTTTGGATTGTTAATTCAAACTTATTACACATCTTAACAATTACATTTTTAATTCAATTTTAACGAAAACTCGAAAGCTTAAAAAAACAAATTTTATTTAAAAAATTTATTTAATGCAATACGTAACCATTTTTTACCCTACCAGAAGATTTACTCGTAAAGAACGACACTTCACCTTCAAATTACTATCCACCCTGATGAAGGTATAACCGTCTTATTTTTTCCTTTACTTATGATTAATAATTATTTAAAGTAGACTGCATTTCTTTCACTCAGACTTATTCGTGCAATATAAATAGCTTCAACTGATCTTATGAATTTTTTCATAAGCATCAAAATTATTGACTTTTTAAGTTGAATGTATTTATTCCAATATATTATTACCTAAAATCCACGGTTTTTGAGTTATGAGTTAAATAAAATTAAAAAAGTTGAAGAATTTTCAGATTCATTTATTTATTTTTAAATGTTTTACAAACAATAGAAAATTTAACAAGCTATAATTTGCATAATGAAGTTTTTTTGAAAAATTCAACTTTTTACATGAAAACCTAAATTGTAACAGAATAAAATAAAAAATGTACAAAATAAATAAACAAATTCAAAAAGTTATCCAAATTCATTTATATTCAAGTTAACTTTCAATTTAAATTTAAAATTTGCAAATTTTACAAAATACATTAAAGCGTTTTGTTGAAAAGAAAAGATAGAGTTGAAAAGATAGAGTTTTAAAAAAAAAATAAAAAAAATATTTACATTTTCAATATTTGTTTGCTTATTTTAATCCATAACTCAAAGGCTGTTGATTTTGAACAATATAAAAAGTTAAAAATAAGTTGATAAGAAAACGGACTTGAAGATATAAATAACTTCTAAAGTATGGGAAAGATTACCTTATGTCACAATTGACAATTCTATACCAGACTATAATGAATCGGAGAAAATACTGAAAGAGTGGAAGTGCAGCATAACAGTTGCTTTATTCAAAATGAGAGACAGAAACAACCCAGAGGAATCATTTTACTTAACTGCACTCTAGAGCTGTTAATCAAGATAAACTAAATTCAACCATTCATTGAAATTGGTAAAAAACAACAAAGATTTTACGCGAACCGATCCACAATCTACAATAGACGCTATCTTCACAGTTTGCCAAGCATTTGAGAAAACGAATAAATTATCTAAGTCAAAATTTATGTACATATTTCGTAGACCTTACAAAAAAATTTAAAAAAAAATAAACATGTTTTCCGTAGCGCTATAACCCAGAGTGGGTTTTGGGTAAGAGTTTTCGAGCAGATTATCTCGGTGGTTTGCCATTGACTGCCGAGAAAGGATTATTAAAGTTCTTGCTCTACTTGAACTTGAACAAGAAATCTTTACTAAGTAGTCAAAGCATTTAGGCATCAGACCATGCTACAACTACTAAATATATTAGCAATTTCATCGACTCATTGAAGAAATAAATATAAGAACAAAAAATAAATAGAGATAGATAGCAAATTCACTGAAGGTATAGACAACCATTCGAGAATTGGGCAAGACGACTCTGTAAGTGCAGTATTATTCAACTTAATAATAAAGAAGATAATACAAAATGTCAAAACTGAAAAGAAAAAATATTAACTTAGTATGTTATGCTGACGATAAATTTGTCACAACAGCAAAGGCATATAATATGAAATGATCTAAAGAGCTCATCAGATGCAAATTGAAAGTTGAGAGCAAAATGATTAAACAAGTCGTGACCTTCAAATACTTGGAAATCGTCATCTCTGGGCACAATCTAAACATGGAAGAACAACGACAGGAGACGCAAGACGCGAAAATATTTGGTTACCGTAGAGCCCTAGTTGGAAAAACAAATACATGTCAATAGAAAGTAAAATAAAAATTTATAAAACAATAGTAAAGCCAATGTGGAACTGAAACCCACGTGGAAATCAGCAGAACAAAGCAATATTACGAACAATGGAAATGAAAACTCTAAGAATTATAGTAAGAAAAAAAAAGTTGGATAGAGTACGAAACGTTGATGTTTGACAGACATGTAATTGTAATCACATATTCAAAGTTCGTAAGACAACTAAAAAAGGAATAGAACGCACTTGTAAGCAGGGCCAGTAATGATAAAATGATAGCAAAATACTTGAATTCATCGCCAAAGGGAAACACTGGAAGGTTACCAAAAAGCTGGATAGAAAACTGCATGTTCACATCAGAGAATATATAAAAACAGGCAAATGTCTGAAATAAATTAGAAGAAGAGAAGAAAAAAAATTTTAGAAACTAGTTTTTAGATCGTTTCACGGTTTTTAAACTATATCACGTAACCATTTATATTTTAATTTATAATAGTCAAATTCGTGACCCCTAATGTGATTCAACACCATTTATGGTATGAATTTTAACCACTTGTATTAAAATCTTAAGAGGTTTGGTGCTACGACTATTTAAAAAAGTAATCAAAAATTTATTAGTTGAGATCGATGATATTTTGCATAAACTGAACCAAAATATATTGAAATTGTACTATTTACGCGAAATTGTATAAACTCTTTATATCTCTATAAATTTGTCAATAATCACGATTTACTAAAAACAACCCTTAAATAGAAGTAGAAGCTTTTGGCATTTTCTTCAAGTTTATGATAAACCTAATTTCCAAAATTGTGACACAATTTTTTTCAAAGGTTTTGAATATTGGTCCAAACTTTTTTTTGTTGAAATGGTATAAATTGCGCGTTGTAATATTTCAATTTTTTTTTTACTTTTGTATAGAAATTTGTTTTTTATTTTTTATTTAAGTTACACTTACTTAGAAAAATGATTTTTTAGTGTAGCAAAAATTATTATAACAAGTGTAGTTTTGTTGTTATAGCAAAGCATTTTGGTGCTAGGAACAAAAATGTTAATTGAAGCAAGTTGTTTTATGTTAGGCTGGCAAAACATAGTTTGCTGAATACGTTATTTTTTAAATCATGTAAAAATTTACATTAAAAAAGAGTCTAAAATGACCAGCAGTGTCGTGTAAGGCTTAAATCGACATGCTACGGAGCCGGACACCGCAGTTCGATGCTTTGATTGCGCCAACTGCACTGCTGTAATCTAAAGCCCGAGTTATTCTATATTTAAGGGCTATGCATCTGGCAAGATTAGCACCTTACCAGAATATATGCAAGTGTTTAAAGAACCGTGGTGGTCTTATGCGACAATTATAGAGCACCATTTAAGTCGACTTTTATTAATCTCTGAACCATTTTTGGATGAGATGAAAAAAGAATAATTCTACATCTTAACTAAAAACTATGCTATTTTGAGTAAATTTTGAAGAAAAATGAAGATTTTTTGTGGGTTGTGTCTCGGAAACTACAGAAGTTAGAGCAATATGTTTTTAGTTTTGCGTAGAATTTCATACAATTTAATTTTGCATAATGTAGTAAAACTACTAACTTGTTTTAGTAAAAAAAATGTATTTTGAGTTATCTCCAGAAACATGAATCTAATCGAATCATTCTTGTCACTGAACTGCGATTACCATAATGGGTTGAGTGGTGTCTTGTTGCAAATATCCACATTTGCTTGATAAATTTAGCAGATTTCCTAACATATGAAATAAAGTAAGATATTACAACTGATTCTATCTTTGATAAGATTGTGGACAAAGCAGAGAGCAAAAACAGCTCATCCGGTGATTAGAGAAGTCATACTTATTACAAAAACTCAGATAAGTTTAATAGCAGAAATTTTCTTTTTCACATATTGGAGTAATTTGAAAACTTATACTATACTCTATGAAATTGATTTGATTTGGATCTGATAATAAAGTGACCAAATATTGCATACTCTACCTGAGAATAAACTCAGATCAAATAATGCAAGATCAAAATAACTCAATTTTTGAAAAAAGACAACAAGCTGCGCCTACCGGTTTCAGTTTAATATAACCATCCTGAGGACATATATTTTTTAATTTGTTATTGGATTTGGGAACTACATAAATTGACTGTGATGTATAAATCCAAAAGATTAGTACAAGTCATTTGGAGTTTATTAGAGTTCAAACCTCGGACCTTAATATCTTATACTGCTCTATGCAAATGATACAAAGCTGTATCATTTTCCATATCATCTTATATAAGATTGTGGTCACGTTTGAGTTGGAAGCTTATGACATTTTTTTGTTACTTCCATAAGTCGGTATTAGAATCTGTTCGAAGACAATCTCTTGGAGATAACAGTCCCCGTGACAAGGCAAATTTCAGGAGCTTCGTGAAGGAAACACGAAGCCGAAGGATGAGAGAAATTTGATGGTCAATATTTCTCGAACGCTAAAATCTTCGGTAAATTTGTCTCTTTATGGGGCTGTTTACTCAAAAACATCCAGAATGCGCAGCATGAGGTTTGTACTTAAATATTGTAATGGTATTCTCGAGGGAAAACGAAAATCCTGCACTACCCAAAAAGTTACCTCGGCTTGCGTTATTAGTCGTAAAGCAAGATCTCTTCCCAGTAGTTGGTTTAAGTGGTGGTTCTCAATTACATCTAAGAGAAAAATTTCTTTAAAAACTATTTACTATTATCCAAAAATTATTACTTGCAAAATTAAAATTCTATTTCGCAAATTTAAAATTAAATTATTATTTTTAAGGTTCGAACTTGCGATTTCCATTTATCATAATTCATAATCAATGTAAGTACTTTATCTTAATCGACCACACTATACACTTTTAAATTTTTAATTTCTATTATCCAAAGAAATACTTTCGATATTTTCAAATTAAATAACCATAAAAAGAAATCAACTTTATTCAAAAATAACATTTAATCACTCTAAAAACTCACTTACAATTCTTATTCAATAATAAATCTCCAAGCGGTCAAATCCGACTCAAAATAATTTCAAAGTTATAAAATTCAAATAACTCACGAATCAATAACAATCAAAATTATTCTCATTCAAAACAAATCTAAATCAAAGTCACAATATCAATTTTCAAACTCAAAACTCGGAGCAAAAACTACACATGACCAGCTCATGCGACCATTTTTGGCAAAACGCTTTGAATTTCCAGTGCAAATTTTTAAAGTTACCACTTAATGCAAAATATAAAAATTTTACTAAAATGATGGGATGGGTCCAAACCACTTTGGAACACGACAATATATACTGTCATGAATTTTTTATTTAACAATTTATAAAATTATTTAATTTTAATATAAAAAGTCTTCGGTGTGCAGAAGAATTGCTCCTGCAAAGATGAGAGTCCAAAATTTTAGTTAAAATGAATGATATGTTGATTTGCTAATTAGTTTTAAAACAAAAAACAGATTTAAATTATAAAATTATTACAAAATAAAAAATTAGTTTCCTGAAAATTTGTTGAATCCACTACATTTTATTTAAAAGAAAGATATTTTTAGACAGGAGAATCCTCAAATAAGAAGACAATAAAAATTAGTGACGATCGAAAGTTGAAAATGATGAATAAATTAGGGCTTAAAAGGTTATAAAAATTTTAAAGTGTTTAAAGAAATTAATAAAACAAAAAGTGCACCAAACAACATTAGGTTGGTTTACCATTTGAATTTTGCGCTGCTAAATCGTTTCTAGGAGGGAACAAACTTGGAAAATTGTCACAGCAATATTGCGTAAAGAAGAACTAATAAGGCATTGCGGTATGAGTGAGCAAACGAGGAAGTCGTTTAAAATTTGTAGTTTTAACAAAATTTGGAGATTGGTGTAATATGAAAATTAAAAGTTGATTAAAATAAAACGTACCGCAATCAAAAGTGATATAAAAGTGCAAACAACTTACCTGAAATAGATGGTGAATCACTTGACTGAAAAAGATGCTCAGGATCAAATACGGACAATAGCAGATTACAACAATGAGAACCAGATGCGAGTAGCCAGAAAGCCACAACCAACATTGAATAAAGCATAGTGAAAAAATTATAGTGCACACACGTTATTAAAACTTTAACAACAAACACCGTATTGCAAGTTAAAATTTTAAAATTTTTATTATGTCATTCAGTGATAATTTTCTAGAGCACGTTGAAATAATTACAAATTAAATATTAGAAAATTAAAACTAACGGCAGATTTGTAAATCATTAATTTATCTTATGAAAGAAAAAGTCTAAAAACATCGGCTATATTTGAATTTATTAAATCTTGAATTGTGATAAAATTTTATTTTGAAATTTAATAATAGTGCTTTTAAAAATTAAAAGTTACATTGACACATATTATCGAATTTTATTAAGATTAAGGTAACAAAATTTATGTAAAAGTCTCATGCTCTTTGAAAGATGCATGTCTCGCAACCAAGGTAAATTAGAGGACAGAAATTTGATAAATTTATAAGGTTGGGGGTATGGCAATACATTTTAAAACATTCGGTGCATCCCAATAGCAGGTTTCGGTCAGGAAGTATTATCCAAACCATTTAAAATAGAGACGTTACACTTGAAGAAGCTTCTGTTATAGCCAAAAGGTCTTTTTAGAGAAATAGCTTTTTCTTCTAAGCCAACTGGACATTTGATACAAAGAACTCATGTAACTTAGATCAAGAATGGCTTTCTATACCAAAGCATTTCCTTCATCACCTGACAATTTTGCTTCAGAACGCAACAGAGAACAATTGGTCATGGGTCGCTTTGAGGGGCTGAATATTCCACCAAAACTCTACTTTTTAAAAAAGGGACGTCACACGCTTTTTGACGTTTAAGATTATGATGTTAATGCTTAATCAAGATAATGAAAACAAAAGTAGCGGTGAAAACATAAAAATAAAATAAATTTTAAACACCAAAAAAAAAACGTAAATTGCTGAAAAATAGAAAAGACATCCTACGGCTACAAACAATTCACGATTTCGAAATTCCTGCTGAAGGGAAAACATTAAAAAATGTTAATTTTCAAACTAAATTAAACAAATCAAATGCATATTGTTGTGTATTTTTCTATAATTTAGTATTTTGGAGTGTAAACTATTTTTTTATGGTTGTTCGCGCCACTTTTTGAATTGGGACCATGTCCAAGAGATTGTGGGCAAGCGCGAACGGAGAGAGGACGAAACGACCAACGTATGTAAGAAGTGTGTGTGTGCCGTTTCCGGTTTCCTTCAAGTGGTTTTTTCTGGTTGACCATACCACCAGATGAATAATTGACGACACCTAGCGCTATCGTAGTAGTGATTACCAGTAGTAATCCTATTCCTTCATTTCCGTTCCTCTTATGCTGATCCCCATCCGAAGAGGAAAGGGGATTAGGAAGATAAGCCTGGTAAATCACTATACCTGTTAAAAACATCGTAAATACAATCGGAAACCTATAAATTACAGTTCACTTGGAATCGTCTTACCACAGTTCTATTTGGGGTGAGATTTGGCCCAAACAATGATTTATGTTTAAATTTTGAAATTTTGCTAAAATGATGTTGGCAATAGAGATGGAAGAATAGAGGCTTTTGCCAAAAATGGCCGTCGTAGCGGACGTTTAATTTTTACTCCCCTGATTTTGTAACAAAAGTGAGAAGATGGGATGTGGAGAAAATTTAGTGATTTTGATGGTTGTTTTGAAACGACAGCACTGATTGGTGTTTTAGAGAATTATAAAAATGAGATAAGAAGATAATTCATAATTCGCTTTGAAATTAATTTGAAATATCACAATATGTATGTATATTCCAAGGCCAAATGTTTTTAAATGTGTTATAAATATAGCATAGTATACCTGATTCGTAATTCAAACTTTCTTGGTTTTAGTGTTTTCTTTAAAAAAATGTATCCTTTTTCTTTGCCTTCTTTTGGTAATTTTTTTGGTCTGTTGTGTCATTACTACAAACTCTTCACTATTTTGCCCCGAACGGTCTTAAAATATATTGTTTGTTGATTAATCTCAATTAACTTAATACATCGCAAAATTCCTATTTATAAACTATAAACCAACTATTAATCTAAGTCAATCATAATATAAAACTTACTAATTATTAACCTTCCTATAGACCAATTCTTTACGAGCTGCAAATAATATTAATACCACCATAAAACAGAAAAAAGGTCATTCTAAATAATTGGTAGATTGAATTTGTCTCTATGTTTGTCCGGAAAGCAAACTGTATTTTGTAAGTGCATATTTGTAACATAATTAGTTAATTATATTTATTAATCGTCAAAATTTTATTCCACATCACAATTTTGCTCTCGGTTCACCTATATCTCATTAATTGACACAGTCTACCTTCCGTGGCATTTAACTCCTCAAGCATCGTTAATCTAGCAAGACTGCTTCCGGTTGTTAATGAAACTCGGCCTACAGCCTCACTTTACTATCTTAAGAGCTTGGTGGAAAAAGTAAGCTAGTTCTGTTTTTTTTACATTTAAAAGATGGTTTTTAATGATCAGTTTGTCTAAAACGTCATCGACAGCTTCATTGTGTAGATTAATCACATATACAAAATTATTTTTAAGTACCTAATTTTGAATTTTAATTTAATTGTATTTAATAATAAATAATTTAATATAAATCTATCTTTTGTTTAAAAGTCGGATAGATGTAGATTGTTTTTGCTTATTCCTCTTTAATGGGTTTAATAAAATAACATTAAAAATAATATAATATTAAATAATACTTATTATTCTACTAAAATGTACATAATTGACCTCACGTAAGTAACCTAATACAATATAAGATATTCATGAGATTTCTTGTCGTCTCTCTTGTAAGATGGCATGTTTTCCGCCTATTACATTAAAGATTATTCTTATCTCGTGCGAAATATATGTGTATATAAAATAAAGAAGAAACTATCGAGTTTAGTGGATACAAATAGAAGAAACGATAGTTTCTTCATGATACTATACTACATTCCATGTAGACAGATATGCAAAACATAATTACATAAAATTATACCTTTAAGCAACTGGAAAAATATTAAGGAAAATAATCGCGTACCCTATACTCGTTGATAAGTGTGTGACTAATAGTGGTTTTTAGGTTATAAAAGAAAAAATAGCTTTGAATAGTAAATATAAATCATTTTAAAAATTATATTTATCTTTGCGTAAGTTATACTTTAGTAAATTAAAATTCTAATTTTATATTATTTTAATTTAGATATAAGAAATTTAATTTTAAAAAGGAAGTCTACCATGTAATTTTACTTTCGTTACATTCTGTGTTTATTTTTGAATTTATTTTAAATGTATGGCACGTCAAACTTATCATAAATTTCAATCAATTTCTTCCAAATACCTACAAAATAAAATCTTCATTAAATTTATATTTTTTTATAATTTTCTCTTCGAAACATTTCAAGTTTTCTGTCGCTCGACTTCGAGTCGTTTCTGAAAACATAATATAGGGAGTTATTAATGAATATTGCAGTAAACAAAAAATCTAATGAATTTAACAAACTTGACTAAAAAGTTGAAATGCGAAAGTTTGAAAACATCAGGTATCAATAAGTGTACGTAATTAATGGTTTTTCTATCTATTGTCAGAACAACTTCAATTAACAATAGAAAATTCGATCTTTTGATCGAAGCCGACCAAACCAGGACTTTTTAAAGGTGGTCCTATCAGCAGGAGCTCTTATTTAATAAATAATTTTTTTAAATCTTACATTGCGATTGGTTAATTTTTTTATCATATAAAATGGCAGTCAGATTGTTCTTTTTTTTTCTTCTCTTTCGGCGTAGGTAATTATTGTCAAGGTTTCGGACGCGTATGTAAAAAGTGTAACAAATTTCCGACAAAATTTACATAAGCCGAATTTTAAAGATGCACTCGCAAACCTGCATTCTCGGAGGTCAAAGCTTGATGCATTCATAAAACAATTTTTGAGTAATAATAAAACCCAGTAATTAAATTTAAATTGCCTGGCAGTTTTTGAATTGACGAGGCGTGGTTCTTGGTGATCCTTCAACTAAAATGGTCGCATTTGAAATTATTTTTTGCGTTATGTTAAATGTAATCATTATCAAGAAGTTTTCAAATAAGTAAAACAAAAGCATTTAATTTTGATGGCTGCATAAATTGCGTTTAAATTGAAAGGTGGCGCAAAGAAATTTTAAACTGATCTACGTTTACAAGTTATTTGATATACTACGGAGAATACACTTAACAACTTTGGTGAAGAATGTTTTCCATATTTGCCATCAACTATGCTAATAAAGAAAATATAACACACTTAAAACCGAAAATGAGATATTAATTGCATTACTCTTTTATTAAAAACGCCGTTATCCAAGATAAAAGAATTACTTTCGATACCACAATAAGGTGCCAATGTAATTTACATTGCATTTTCATTTCACTTTGATTATTAATTTTTGCTCTTCCAAACACATTTCCATTCAATTGCAAACACATTAAAATACTTTTCTTTCGTATAATAATTGTATCTTTCTCTGTCTGGTTAGACCAAAGTTTGTTTGTTTCCGATGCCCCTGAAAGTGAAACACTAATTTTTTCAGTAATTTATATTCTTGAATTTCAAAACATTTATCAAAGATTGAAGTGAAAACTCAAACTAATTTCTAAAGTTTGAAAGGAATTTCCCAATAATGCTGTAGGAAATAACAATCAAGTCCAAGTTCAAATTGAAGTAATTTTCAGTATTTCTTATTTAATTTAGCACACGAAATAAATCAATCGGTTAGTCGTTAAAAAATATTTAAAATTATCTAATAATATATTAATTAAAATTTCAAGTTTGCATTTTGATATATTTCCCCTTTGGATACTTGATCTATTAAAGAAATCACCACTACGTGGTATATATAATTTGAAACATGCAAATGCAGTTCAAGAAATTGTAATCCTTAGGATTAATTAATTAATTTGAAAATGTTATTGTGACGTCACAGATTGTTATGAACCAAACTTCAACATCAAATAACTAAAAAGTTGGAACTACAAAGTTGTACTAGAACTACAAAATACAACTACACTGTATCACTCAAAATTGAGTTGATTCATGATTATTGCTGCACATTCAAAATATATCGGTAGTTTATAAGTGAAAATCCGCACCATTAATGTACCAAGTTTTACACTTGGCACTCATGATTCTATGAGTACTTGAATAATATTCTAGTAAGGTGCTAACCTTGCTAGACGTATAACCCATGGTGCAGTCGACAGGATCGAGCATTGAACCGCAGTCTTCCGCTCTGCAGCATGTCGATTTAAACCTTGCAACTCATACAACAACAAACCCCTCTTGCAACATCTGATTGAAATAATAAATTCACACAAAAATTTGTCAAAAATAATAGTGATAGGTTTTTGAACTCTATTTATAGTAACTTGATTTAATAATAATAAATTTATTATATTTGGTAAAAAATACAATAATAAATTATAATCTTCGTAAAAAAATTGTAAAAGCTCAACAGAGTTGTGTTTAGACAAATCCCAAAAGAGTTGGAAAATGAACATAATGTGCTTTGAAAAATGATCGGTTAACTTGGATTTGGAAGTGGCTTTGATTTTCATGTTTAATATTCATGTTCAGAATATCTGTTGAAGATAGTATAAGCGTTGTACTGAAACGATCTTCCAAAATTTGCTGTTTTGTGGATTGAAACCACAAAAAGCAAGTGTCTTCATTATAATTCTCTTAATATTACGTGTGATGCGTGTATCAGCTCATATTTTGTGTAAACTTTTTCCAGTAACTCTGACAATTTTTATCCATTTTTATCCAATATCCATCATTAGCAATTATGGAACCCAGATAGACATATCGATTAACCACTTTACATCTTGTACTTATTTAATATGTAGCTTATTTGCGGCTTTTCTGTCTATGATCATTACTTTAAATTTTTCCTAATTAATGTGTAACCCATATTGACGGCTTTAACGTTCCAAGTTTTCTATGAGTTGTGCCAGTTCTTCTTCATTGCTAGCTAGGAGTACCGTATCATCCGCATATCGTAGATTATTTATTTTAATTCCATTTTCTGTGAATCCGCTATCCAAGTTTTTAAGCATGTCTCTCATAGCTTTGCTATAGATGTTATATAAGTCTCATTATACATCCTGCAATGATTACAGATCTGGTCACCCAGCTTAACCACTGTACTGTTGTTCTCGTACAACTTTTTATCTTTCGATAATCCGATAATCTATGAAGCAGATGTGCACCAGATTATTAAATTCTCTGAATTTTCTATAATTAAACGTATCTTAAAGATTTTCTCTCTGGTACTTTTACCCTCCACAAATCCAGCCTGTTCGACGGCTAGTTGAATAATGTTTTAAGCGTAGGCTAATCACATACAGTAATATTTTGTTAGCATGAGATATTAGAGCTATTGGGCGGTAGTTGCTGCAGTTGTTCTTTTGGCCTTTCTTATGGAAAGAGCGAGCATGAATTCAATGCAGTCTCTCGGCCATATTCCAGTATCCCGGATCCTTTGACAGATAATCTGAAACACTTCGACGCTAGTCTTGCCCATATCTTTTATTACCTCCACCGTTATTCCATCACAGCCTGTGGTCTTCCATTCTTTCAATTTTTAATTGCCTATGCAATCTCTTCTCTTAATATATTGAGATGACCCGAGCTATGCAAATCTATAAAAAGTTTGCTCAATCTTAAATTATTCTTCTTTGTTTGGTGTACATCCATTATTTGATAGCTATGAGCTCTTGTAATCTGTGGTCTTGCAAAGCGCACGTGCACGCCCCGCATGTAGTATTGCAGCTGGTCTAACAAATTTGCTGCGATGTAATTTTATACATCGACCAAAAATTATCACAAATTCTTCAACTTTTCCTTTTTATTTTATTTGCACTGCACTTTATTAATTACATAAAAAAAAACTTTTATTAAAATTAAATTCACTTTAATTATCATCAATTGTGGGAATAACCCACAAGTGAAGCCCAAGTGTTTCGGACTGAGAGCCCCACTCTCTTCACTTTATATTTCTCCCACCTTATTTACAGCTAAAATTTAACTATTTTACACAATATGATAAATAAATAAACAATAAAACAAATTCAAACCTTAAAATTATTTTACAAAACAATAAAATTAATGTTTTTATGGTTTTGAAATACGACAATATATATGGTTACTTCTCTTCTGGCCAAGGTGCTGTTCCGCCTTCACTCCCTCGATTCTCAACACTTCTGAATTCTCCACAGTATTTTCTTCATCTCTTTAAGATGTTAGATAATATCTGTTAGTATGTAATTTTCTTTATTTTTTATGATGTATGTTGTAGGCTTGAACTTTCGTGTTATCCTTTTTACTGTCATGAACTGCAAGAAAAAAAATCATTTTTTAGGTTCTTTTTTTTTCTATTATGATTTATAGCTTGTTTTTCAATTGTTCCGTGTGGAAACCATAATAAACTGTCATGCAGTAATCAATGTGTACAACGCAAGTATTACAACAATGTTCCACTTAACATCCATCTTAGAACTCTTTCCAAATCTTGATTTAAAACTTCAACGACATGGTTTGTTGGTGGAGCGATCGAATATGTGCAGTTGGGTGTCATCTGTAAGCAAGTGGAAGAAGCAGTTTAACGTGAAAATGCTTGAAAGGTCTGCTGTGTAGATGGCAAACAGTAAAGGGCCGAGCAGTCTTCCTTGCAGTACTCCATTATTGGCCAATAGTTCTTCAGAAATATGATTATTTCATTTAATTCGTTAGGTTCTATTGCTGAAATAATCGATAATAAAGTTAATCGCTTTGACGCTGAAACCATAGTCGAGAAAGTCGTAAGAAAGTCGAGAAAAGTGATTACAGTTATTGCTTTCGAATTGTTGCTTATTAGGTTGCTAGTTGCTTACCAGGTTACTGCCTGTACTTCCTTCTATAATGAATCTCTGATTGATCAATTTTTACTGCCAATCTAAAAAAATAAACATCTGAATGAGTTTAAATCGAATCGATTAAGTGATGGTTATACATAGCCTCGCCTTGTAAGATGCAGGCAGTTATTCCTCTAAATGCAAATTCCGGTGAAAATACAAAAAATTTAATTTAATTTTTTTTGTTACTTTAATAATGTGTTACTAATCAGAAGTGTGTTATAACCTAAAGCAAAGTGGAACTCGGATGGTTGCAGATCTGAGACTTCTGTGGATTATATTTTATATAGCTAGACTTCTGCTCTAATTTATCTTATGAGATTTGTATTTTGCAAATTCTGAGTATTTTAATCAAAAAAATTCGATTAAAATATTTATATAGCGAGTTCGTGAAATTTGGAACTAGTCGGTACGATAAAAAAAATTAAAAAAGTGTTTTGAGAAATCACTCAATTTTTAAATTTTCACTTTTTTCCCCATTAACATTTTTTTATCGTGTATCATTTTTAAACTTTAAATGGCAATCCTTATTTTTCTTTTCGGATTTGTATGACCACATTTTGCTGAGAATACGAATATGTAAAAATATTATCCTTAGATGACAATTTTCTGAAAAAGTTACTGTAAAATTTTTATCAATTTTTTTTTAAACTCTACGTGCTCACTGAGTATAAAATTGGTCTACAACCACTTTCAGGTTGGTTTGAAGAAGCCTTAAGGCAAAACTAATTACCAATTAAATTAAAAGTAGATACGTAAACGTAGTAATAACAATTATTCTTTTGAATAATTTATGATGAAGGCATTTTTTTACTCGAATATTACACGCGTAATATTCGACTATGTAAATCCATTTATTTAATTATTTCTTAATTAGTACTATAGTTGTTAAATGTATTTGACACTTGACCTATTTGACGCTTCCAAAAATTTAAAAAATTTTGAAGTGGTACGGCGAAAGGAAATAATCTTTTTTTATTTTTATGTTGAGTTAATGATTCTGCAAAAACTGTTATTTAAAACAATCTTAAAAGTATAAACAGTTTAAGTTAACACAATTTTCGCCTACTGGTGAGGTCAGTTTTCATTCCATTTAATCTATACTAAAATGATTGGCGAAAGCGGTGAAGGTGACAAATGACCCTGATCTAATAAATAGAAATAGAGCACCAAAACAGTAAATTTTATACACAAGTTAGGTCAAGATAAAATTTAATAATCTTGGGTGAAACTGGAAAACAATTTCGGCGATACATAGAAGCTTAAACAAAATTAGAAATACAATTGTAAAATTAATTCAGCATAAATGCAAATAAATTAATAGGGCATTAAGCATTGTTAAGCGCCCTAAAACTTGAAGTGGCCAATGTGTATTCTAAAAGCAATGAATCGAGTACTAAGTATTCAATCCGGAAACCGCTGAAAGTGTTAAGCTTCCATTTACACTAAGTCTGATTCCATTATCAACCCCTTCGCGGATCTTAACCCTTGCTTTCGCGTCTTGGCCATCAACCCTTGCCCTTACCGTACCACTATCTTATTTCAGTAGTAAAAGTCTTACTTTAATTTTTGCCAAATTAATTGTACGAGTTAAGCGAAAAATGCTGCTGCATTTGAGAAAAAGAAAGAACGAGAGCGAAGAGGGAAAAAGAGTTGGAAGGATTTATTTTAATGAATTTCATTAAAAGGCGTTAAGGAAACGTAACTGTTGAAAATAAATTATGATATAGATGGAAATTTAAGTAAAGCAACAGTAAAATAAGTTCCACGGTTTGGAATTAAGACCCCTTCGTTTTCCTTGTAATCGTTCGCTTCGCTGTACTTCTTGCTTAATTTTAGCATTTTAATCATCTCCGATTATGAAAACTTGTTTTAATTCTTATTTATACATTATCGACTCGCATTAAAATGAATTCAACTTTAAGACTTTTTAGCTGATTTTATAATTTTAATGAGGTCGAAATGTTGGTCGTTCGCAGGAAAATCGTTAATTTGAATTTTGTAATTGAATAAAGTTTTCTTATTTTAGTCAACGGTGGTGATTCAAATCGATTGATGAAACTGTATGTGAAATTGCAAAACGAAATAGCATCAATCTTGTGCTTACCCTGGCAATTTTTTAGAAGCTACATACAAATACGAACGATAAATCAATTTGAGAAGAAGCTGTCACTGGCTAGAAAGCCACGACGATGTTGTGTTACGCCCTTCTAAATTCGAAACGCCTTTACTCATACAACTAAAAAATTTAATATAAATTTCTAAATAGAAAAAAATTTAATTTCTACAATCCAACAATTAAATTTACGTATATTCCGGTCGCGCAGTAATTTCCTAAAGCTCCACGCGAAAAGGAGGAAGCGAAGAGCCACTGGGCCTGAATTAGGTCATCGCTTGTTTTGCTTTATTTGATCAAGGGCTATTTTTAGGACATTTTTGTAATGATTACAAACAAAATGATTGATTTGCTTAAAAAGGTGGTTCTTTCAAATAAATATGAAAAAGAAAAAACTCGACGCGCACAGAGGTTGTACTACGTCGAGTACTTCCGTACGTTTGTAGATGGAAGTTGAGTTAATTAACTTTTTTTGATTGATTTAATATAATTAATTAAATACGGAACAATTTTAAAAAAAATAAAAGAAAAATTAAAGGAAAAGCGGCCATGTTGGATCTTGGCAATCGCACGGTCACATTATTGATATTCTACTTTGGAGTCTGGTTCTTGTCGTATCCCCACACTTTAACTGTACTCCAAGCCGCCCACTACCCCTTACGAGTTCTGACTTCCCACCAACCCTTTAGAATTAATAACTATATAATCGTCAATAAAAAGTACGAAATTTGGTCTTCTAATGGTATGTTAAAAGCATTTCCATATTTTAGGGGATTATATGAATTTTTAATGAAATAAGCGAAATGTATGAGTTTACGTAGGTAATATATAGAAATCCTGCGCACAAATAACAATCGTAGAAACGTACAATCGTACAAAAAAGAAGTAAGCGTCCAATAGGGCGTCGGGTCGGCGGCGCCGCAGCGCAACGGCGTCCAATCCCACCCCCGTAAGCAATAAGATCCACATTCCGAGAAATTCTAGCTTTGCCGACTGTTTTCATTGGTTGTCGGATTCCGCGAATCCCACCAATTTCTCGTATTGTCATTGTCGAAAATCGATTTTGTAGGTGGTCCAAAATTAGTACGTATTGAATATTTTTTCGCAATTCCGTCGAGAATTTTAATAAAAAAGTTTGGACGTAATTTAAAATTAATATAAAAGCGGCGAAAGATTCTGCAAGCTTATTGTTTTTTTATTCGAAATAAACGAGCGATGCATTCCCAATTACGATTTCACCTCCAGTGAGAAGACGCAGCACCACATGAGAAGGGCGGTGTTCTTGCTTCGGTATCGACCGCTGCGCCCGGATGAGGACATTACCCGGGCTCAATTCTAAGCGCAATGCTCGTTTCCCCAACTTCGACCCCCAATCCCCAACTTCATCTACATCTTCAACTGCTATAGCTTATTCCGTCTTTCTGTATTCTAAAGATGGGTTTACCAATGCAGATTACGCTGTATCGATACACATTACACCGCACTTTCGATATTAATCTTAGCAAACTTAACTAAAATACAGATTCACTACACTGCAACTTCCTTTACTCGCTAATTAATGTATCAAATTGAATAACCAAATTGACTTGAATAAATATGGAATTGTTTGTACTAACTACATTTTCCAAAAAACTTTTCCGAGCTAGCTAACCCAAATTACTGTCACCACTAATTTTTCTAACTTTTCTCAAAATGCGTTTTATCTAATAAATTTTAGTAAACACTCCTGCGTTATTTTCAAACGGAAATTTTACTCCCGTTGTTTACCTACCAATAATTATGTTGCGCTTGATGACTTGACCGTGGAAAGTATGCATCGCTCTAATCCAGTTACGAAGTTAATAAAGAAACAAAATAAATTTGAAACATTTCAAAATGCACTGGATAGGCTTTACAATAATTTTTAAATAACATATAATATAATGTCTATAGTACAATTTTCAGAACCCCCCCCCATCAATTTAATTTATGCCAATGCATAAGTTGTAACTTGCATAGAAAAGCGAAGTAGTAGTCATGGTTATCACTAAATAAAAATAGTAACCTAAGCATAAATTCAAATTCGTATCATTCACTTTCCAAAACGGCACCAAAATAATTGGTAAAACAAAAATCAAACTTTCAGATATGCAACCCCATTGACATTCTTCTATTGAGATTGCGTTATTTGTTAGCGTCACTTATGTTTACTTCAAACTTTTGTAGTTGTCACTTAATTAAGGTTGCCGCCGCATCTCGATAGAATATCGTAGACCAAAATGTTTAGTTCGATTGTCATTAATTGATAATAATTTCCATTTACTCGGTTCAGGTAACGAAATTTTTGACGTGCAGGTAATATTTTAGTTGGTGGATAAATTATTAGAAACTGTTATATTTTCTTTTAAAAAACAATTTTTTCATTTTATTTTACAAAAAACAACCAAACAGTTTAATAATCTTACTTCTGCTGCATCCAAGCCAGCAGCTAGCACTGAACCAGATGATGAATTCAAGGTAATAGACCAACAAAAAATAAATTTTAAATGTAAAATTTTAATTTTTTTTTGAAAACATAACCAGACCAGCAGTGTGATGTAAGGCTTAAATCGACATGCTACGAAGCGCGAGACCGCAGTTCGATGCTTGGTCACGTCAACTGCACTGCTGTGATCTAAAAAGCCGGAGTTTGATCTAAGGGCTATGCATCTGGCAAGGTTAGCGCCCTACCAGAATATATGCAAGTTCTTAAAGAATCGTGAATGCCAAGTGTAAATTTGGTAAAAAAAACAGGATGTAGTCCTGAGATTAAGAAGAAGAAGAAAAAAACACAACAAAAGCTGCCTGAATTTGCATCAATTAGATGAATGGTAATATATGGTCTTTCCTAACTTCTCAAAGAAAAATTACTTTTCTTGCATCTAACTCAACTCTTGCTCAAGAAACGAACCGAACCGATAAATACTAAATTATTTTGTAGTTTTGGTCATTGTTAGAAATTCTGAAACCTACCTCGACAAGCAATCAAAATTAAATTGATACACTTTCCATTCATGCTACACAAATAGCTATTTTAAAGAACAGAACAACAATACAAAATTAATTAAATAAATTATTTCGGGATGGGCCGAAAGACAGGCCTATCAAATTTTAAGTATACTACTGCTCTACCAATTCATTCTCTTCGAGACTTTCTCTAAGAAAGAAAAAAAGAGTTTTTTGATTTTTTTTTCTTTCGTTAACTTTCGTATCTACAGATCTAGTTAAAAAATTCTAACTAGCAATCACACCAATTCACTACTGTGATTATTGACTTATAAATTATAATTAAATATGTATTTCGGTCTAAAAGTAAATATAAAGTACGCAATAATCAAGAGCAACATGAATGGAAAGCTAAAATATAAAATCGATTAAAGACACCCAAACAATATATTGACGTAAGTCAAAGTTCGTAACGACATTTTTAACTACGCATCAAAATATTATTTCCTAATGATATTATAATTATATTAAAAAAAGAATATTTTTATTAATAACTTCACTAACGTCAATTTAAATGTTTATTTTATGTATACAAATATTTACAACACTTACAACTTTTGCTTTATCTTACGTATAAGAACTACTATCATTTGCAGATATAATAATTACCTCATTCTGAAATGGTAAATTTAACAAAAACAGAGTTTGATTCCTTAAATGCTCAGATAACAAGTAAATAATCTGTGTAGAAATTAGAAGAATATAGAATAAGTAGATATCAATAAATTGCATTCCATAGTCCATTGTGAAAAAAAAATTGTCAAGTACAATTGTCAAAATTGATTACATAAAAAAAACAATGACAATTAAATTGGTAAAAAATCATTATAAAAACAATTTAAAAACTAACTCAATTTGTCAACATAAAAATTTTTTTTTTAAATCCCGGCATACCAATTTAACTTCGAATTCATATCGAATATAGTAATGATAAATAAAGATGCAACATTATAAGTACAACACAATCCGAATGCAAACTTCACGAAGCTCACATCGTCAAACAAAAAAAAACTTTAACCCCTATAAACCACTGGATACATCAGAAACTATTTAGTTAATTTAAAACAAAAAGCACTAAGTAAATAGTACATAAATTTATGCATTACGTAAATAGATTTTTTTAAGTTTTGAATTTGAAAGTTCGTATATTATGTTCTGAATCAACTTTGTTAGTTTTTTTTAACTTTAATCTATAATAAATAGGTCAATATAGTGAATAAACGTTTTTCAATTAATTGCGTTTTGTAATTTATTTATCCACGATCAATAAATGTAATCAAAAAATAGTCTTAGGATTGAATGATTTGGGTTTAACGTGTAAAAATTAAAGAAGACTAATTTCTCGTTTTGTAAGTACAGGTCGAAAACATTAAAAGTAGGCTAAGCGATCCACTCTTTTGTTGTGTTAATTTGTCGAAAAGTTTACTAATAGTTTTTCCAATAATCCACCAAACAGTTCAACTTTGTTATATTAATTCTTTGCTGCCTACTTTTACTAATATATTAACGTGAACGTAAATATATAAATTTCTAAAACAAAAGTTAAACAATTCGAAATTTATTCAAAAAGGGAAATTTGAACAAGGTAACCTTGTACCTTGTACCTTATTAAAAGTCAATGTTATAAAATAATGAATAATCTTAGAAAATTAAAATAAAAATTAAGGGGTTTCTAAAAATGAAAATTGAGAAAACCTATAACTTTGTACTGACGGATTTATAAAATTTTTGGAATTAAAATTTCAATCAAAAAGATTTATCGTTCGTGTATTTTATAAAAAAAATTAAGTGAAACACCAATTTAGGAAAGCAGCGTATTGCAATATATTGTTATTTATTTTCAGAAACGATAGATGATTACAGAGATAAAATTTTGTTGATTAGTAATAATAATTTCTAATCATTTTTTATTAAGATTTATATTTTTTATAATCGTTTATATAAATAAGTTTTAATCGTTTGTAATTCGTTTTAATTATTTTCAATTTTGAGTCGTTCCAATGGTGATTGAACCTTTGGAAAACAAAGAAAACAAGAGTATAAATTTTACTAAAAGTAATTATTTAAATTTGTTATTAAAAATTAAATTGTAAGAATTTTGTAAAATTTTGAAACATTGAAAAATGGTAAAAACTGTTTTAAATAAAAGTGAGGTGAATTTTACTTACAGCGAGAAAATTTAGTCATCTTTTAAATTTGCAACAAAAAACTATAATTTATTTTAAATAACAAACATTTGTGAATTTGTAGATGGAAAAAAATTAAAGAGAGATATGTGATTCTTAAATTTTGTTTAAAACGAATAATAATTTCGAGATTAAAGAGAGTGTGCACTAAATTTGTATTGAATTAATAAGAATAATAGTTCAAATAAAGGTATTAAAAAAAAACGAAACAAAGTATTTACTTTATATAAACACACAAATTTTTTAATTGGAATCAAATTAATTGAATGGATTTGATAATTAACGGCTGAAATTAGAAATGATCAGATAGAAAAGCGAACATGTTTACATATTTATAACGGTCGATGGATGATCGTTTTGTTTGAATATGTCTTTGATGTCATGAAGGTGCAGTTCAACATGTGGTCAAACGTTGCAAGCCAAGTAAACATATCAAAACGCAAGTAAAACTTTGTTTAATAAAATAGTGAAATTATGAAAATTTAAAATCATATAATATTTATGTTTAGGTATAAACTTTTAATTTACAGTAAAATTTACATTAAAAAGAAAAATAATTTTTTTTAATATTGTTAATCAACATTATTTGTTCTATGGCCGATAATTTTCATATGACTTGGTTTATTAATAATTTTACTTTACATTAATTTTAATCTAAAATTTAAAATTCTAATTGGCTTAAAAAATGTTTTATTTGTAGACACAAAATTTGATCTTTATTTATAATTTGAAAAGGAATCTCATACATACGTGTTTTATTCCACCGACTGAGCTAAGCAAAACCTAAGTGTAATGAGAGTAATTAATTTTTTTATTTATCTTTAATTTAATTAAGGCAGAATATATACACTTTATTATATAGGTATAATACAGATCAAGTTTATAACGTTTTACGGTTTAAAAATTAAAATTTTTTTTTCTTTCTTTTCCCAAACCTTCTCTCCAATTTTTACGTGATTTTTCTCATTATAGAAGCATCAACCTTTGCGTTTTAAGATGATTGAATAGTATAGGTGTTGTAGAGATGAATAATTTATAACGACATCCCTAACCCGACTCTCGGCGCTGTGTTACAAATAGACAAACTTAGTTTTCTCATGTAATACTTATCTATTATATTTTTCTTTTACAGTAGATTTTTATCAGTTTTCAGTGGAAAACTGAAGTCGTTCCTGAAGTTATAACAATAAAACTTAACAATAATTCATCATAATTCATATCTAACATGAATGCTAGATTGCTATATCCCAACCGTAAGGTTCGATCCCGACTAAGTACATCTGGTTATTTCGACTGTTTCCTTCGCAAAGCGCTAGCAATATCTTTGAAGTATTAAATGTCTAAATTTAATAATAACTCTGGGCGTACTAGGTCTTTCTCTATACTATAGTTACGAAGCATCCTGTATGATAATGATAACATTAAAAAAAATTAATATGAAATTCTAAATCTAATTTAATAGCCATTATATGATTAAATGTAATTTATTTTTTCAAGAGATACAATTTTTATGTTATCTTAATATTTCTGCTGGTAATCAAAAAATTAATTACGGAGGCTATTATTTTGATGATGATATTGAAGCTTAATAATCGATAATGAAATAAAAGAAAAATTTAATTATTTTCATTAATCAAAAAAGGTTTTATTGAGATTATTAAATTTTATTATGGAGAAAATACATTGAAAACATAATTTATATCCATCAATGTGTATTGTAATTTTTAAAGTTTTTGTAATTTTCAAATCTATTCAGTTTCGATAAACCGGCCTAATTAATTAATTGAATTCTGAAGTTTTAAATTATAAACAACAATAAATTCAATTAAGTAACCTTTTTCAGATGTATAAATTTTAAATTTGGTATCGAAAACAAAAAAGGCTTTTCAATTAAATTGGCCTTATTTAAATTGGGAAAAATTTTCGAAAAGCAGTAAAACCTTTCGATGGTAAAAAAGTATAGCTCGTATTTAAAATTAAATATTTATTACAGTTGATCAAATTCTAATATATTTTTTCGTTATATATTAAAATCGATAACTTTTGTGTATAAAGAATTCGGAATTTTATAAAATAAAAAATTTACATTTAAAACTCGAACTTACAGGTACTTAACAGAATAGTAATTAAGCATGAACAATATAACAAAAATATTCGTTTGAAAAAGTGACAGGTATGAGATTAATAATTTTAATAATCGATTTCGGTCTCAGGTTGACTGGAACTCAAGTTTCTCTTCATTGTTATTAGTTATTTACTAAATACGAGTTCAAAGTATTCTTTAAAAAGTAAAATCAATTAAGTTTTTTTGCAAATTCCTAAATTTATCGCATGGATTTATTTGTACGATTCATTTATCAATATTTAAATTTTGTCAATAAAATCGTTAAAATTAATTTGAATAAAAAGTTTTGATAGGTAAATTTAGTTCAACAAAAGAAGAGGCCCAATAAGATAATTTTCGCTTATTCATTGTTTGTATTCTTCCTTGCGGTCTTAGTCAAAAGAAACCAATTGCTTTCTATAATAGAAGAGATAAAATGAATTCTGTTTACAGAAAAATTTTTATTAGTATTTGTTTTCTTTTGTGCATTTGATTGAGGTGATTTGTCAATTTGTCATGGTGCTACCGCCGGCGCCACTGCTTTTTTACATTTTTTAATTCTCATCCAAACCATTCCCTTTCCTAATTAATTATTCTTAATTTGTTGATGGATTTTTAAAATTGAAATCAATAAAATTTTATTGCTTTTTTTTGCCCACGGAAACCTGACCAACCCTTTCTTTATATAATTTTGAAATAACAATCCTTATATCTCATCTCACCCATCTAATTATTGAACCGACAAATAACCTGTCATTAATGGCCGTTTTAACAAATTTAGAAATATGAAAGGAAGTTTATTCAATGTCGGTTTTAAATTTGTGATCTATCAGGTTTTTCTTATCACCACAATTTGTGAAAATTTATCGATTCCCATATCGGCCTCGCCACCCAAAAAATAATCGTTCACATAATAACAATAATTAGTAAGAGAAACGCTTCCACAACAAAATTTTTAAAATGTTCTGATGAAATTTACATTGTTTTAAATTTGTTATTCAAGTGGTGACGCTTTTGCGGCATTAAAATTATTACATTATGCAAGCAAGCCATTCTCAGCTTTCATGCAACCAAGAATTTCCACACTTCGCCATAAACTTATCGCCCTATTTCTTTCTCTGAAAGCTTTTTCGAGTTTAAATAATAAATTACTTTGTCTAAAAATGATTTCATAAGTCAAAACTGAGGTCTTGTTTTTCTTTCACCTCGTCGTCCCTATAATTACGAAATTAAATCTATAAATTTTGACCTAAATATAAAAAGCAATTAAATAGTTCTCAAACAGCTTATTTTACTATTAAAACGTTCGATAGTTTTATCATCAAACGGTAAGTCGTAGACTTGCCTTATTATTAGGCAAAATTTACAAAAGTTTAATTTATTTATCTTAAAAATTAGTATAAATAATATTCTTAAATGGCGTTAGTACAATCGGCCCTAAGACCAATCCGAGATTATTTCTTCGAACAAATTTAAGTTTATTTAAATTCATTATGAAGATAATCACGTTGAAAAATCAATTTGTCTGGCTGCTTTTGATGAATTAGTGCAATCTATTGCATACTATGTCTTATTAATTGGTGTGGGGCCACTCAACCCATACGAAGATAATATTCAAGTTTCAGCGTCGGGGAATAAGAGTGACAGTAACATGAATGAAATTGTCGTATTTTTATACTACGAATAAAAATGTATTTTGTATTTTTTGTATTATATAGGGTGGTCAACTAAGAAGTGACATAACTTGTATTTTTGTTTTTTATTCAAAATTATTTATTCAAACCTAGAACTTAGGGGTAAAATATTATATCTGGCAAATGGTTGCCTCTGGAGGTTTCACAAATTTGTGTTTTTTAGATAGAATATCTCAAACTTTCTCGTTGATTTGATGCATTTCAGAATGACTTTCATACAAAATTTTCTTCCACTGAATTTTTTTGATGTATTTACATTTTATTTTTTAGCAAATTTGGTTTTTGCATTACGATTAATTTTATTTGTTGTATTTTTTGTTTACGTAAAGATAACTTTATAATATTTTATTGGCTTTTAGTTATGTGCAGAAAATCTGCTAAAATATTTTTAATTTAAAGGTAATTTATCATTTTAAACGTTTTAATTTTTTGACTTTTCATCAATTTTTAAAAAACCTATTCAGAAAAATTTTTAATACAAAATAATTTTATTTATTTTTTCATTCTCGCAAATTCACATTTTCCAAGGTAGGTAGATACTATTTATTGTCGTGTTACAAGGTGATTTAACCGCCCCTGTAGCTTTTGTAAAGTTTTTAAAAATTCTAAATTTGAATTTTGGCGAGAAAGTTTTGTAAAATCTAATGTTGGCGGTAGTTTTAGAAGAGGGGGGCTTTTTGCCAAAAATGGTCGCCGTAGTGGTCGATTGAATTTTGGCGCCATGGCTCCATGCGCCTAATTTTTTAAAATTGTAATTTTTTATATTTGGAGATTGTAATCCGTATTTTGCTTGAGAGTATTTTGGTTGAAAGCAACCGCAACCAAGATTTTTGATTTTGTGAATTTTTGGAATGATTAAATTTGATTTTTTTTGATGAGCGATTTTTGTTTGATTGAAGGTAATTTTAATTTTGGACTTTTTAGTAATTTAATTGGAATATTTGGAATTATGAAATTATGGCGTTACCGATATCATGTTGATTTGATAATTTGAAATCGTACGTTTAAACCTTGAACAAAGCATAAAATTTTTGTAGTTTAAAATTTAATTCGATTGCAAGGAAATAATTTAAAATTGAATTCTGGTATTGACATTAAAATTTTCAACGAACACAGAACCTACCCCTAAGAAGAGCTTTTCTTGCTCCCGCATGCAAAAGCTAGTCGAGGTCAGAATTTTAAAGTGTAGTAAAGGATTTCTTTCATTTAGTTAGAAAATAAAGAGAATACCACTACATTATGTTATTTTATGTCCGACTGTATTATAATAACATGATTTCAATATCACTTAGCGACCATAAGAGAACATTTTATGGAACTAGTCCGTTTTACTTTATTAATAAAGTAAAACGGCCGCCTGTCAATGTCAATGAAATAAACGTCAAAATTAATATTTTATTTAATTTAATTTATAAACGATTACATTAATTATTATTACTTTGATTATAATAGTTGTTAATATTGAAAACACAATTCACATTATTACTAATTGAAACCGGTAATGCTGGTGCTTTATTTATTTGCTGAATTTCTTCGTTTTCGACTCTAGAAATACCTTCTTGCCCTAAAATTTTTGTAGCAACATTAATTTTTTTGCTTTCGGATTCTTCTACGTATCCTTCGGCAACACTAGCGGAGCGCCATCCTCCATGGCGCATGATTTCGCTCATACTTCCCCCAGAATTTGCCAAAAGGCTTGCAGACGTTCTCCGAAAACAATGGCCCGTGTAGGAGCTGGAGTTCGGTAAATTTAAAAATTTGGCTACAATGCTAGGTACACTACCAATTTTGTGGATTCCTACAGGCTGGACAGTACATTTTTCTTTAACATAATTTACGAAGAATCTGCTATGTACAATTATTTTTGGTCTAAGGTTAATATATTTTCTAATTACATCCAATAAATTCAAATTTTCACTCGGTAGTATGATAAAGGACCTATCTTTTTTGGTTTTTGTGTCGATCAACTTGACCAATATATGTTTTTGATAATCTTCAACATTTGTGGTTGATAGTGAAACTAATTCTTGTCGTCTGCAAGCTCCACAGACACCAAAAATAAGAATAGCCTATAAATATACTTTCATTATTCATCATCGTAAGTCAAAGTAAATAAGTTAAGTATGTGTACCTTGTTTAACAGATGCTGTTCGTCATTGGCGTCAAATAAAAAAGAATTGACATGTTCTTTTGTTAAAATGAATGACTTTTTTGCTGCATACCCTTCTCTCTTTCTTTTCAGAAAAGGGATAATAGAAACTTGCTTATATCGATTGCTTCATTTAAATTAATTGTAGTCCGAAGCATGGAATATTTGGTCCATAAGGTAGATATTTTATAAGACGCGAGATTAGTATTAAAATATGCCAATATACTATCCTCTGTAGTTTTCATAACTTGTTTTTCTAAACACCATTTTTTGTATGTGCCGTAAGTTTCTTTGTATAATTGCTTTGACTTTGTCGGAAGTAGCGATTCTTTAGCTTTTAGGGCTATTTCAACAATTTCTTCCATTATTTAACTTATTAAATAATTTTACACAATTTTAAATCAACTATTTAAAACAAATTAATAAACAACTTATTGTAACCAGGAGCAATAAAAAAAGCACTCTTCGAAATTATGCAATTTTCACTACCTAAATGTCAAAGTAGAAAAAAAAGAAAAGAAAATCCTCTACGGTGCAGTCGAACATAAAGCTATGTATGTCATTTGCACATAATTAGGCTTTTTGGACTCAGCCTATTTATTGGCCTCGCTCGCAAGCTCGCTCTGCCATAAACTTCGGCTTCGTCCGATAAAGACCTATATTATGTACTCATGACATAAATAGCTATTATAGTATTTATACAAATACAAAAAATTTTAATAATGTTTTTAAAAATTTTCATTTTTACGTAGGTTTGAAAGACACTTTGAAAAACACTTAGTAGGAGTTAATTATTTCCGAGACTAATACTGGATTCTTGGTAAAAGCTGTGATGTTAAAAATTAAAAAATTTTAATTTTGTCGAGAATGTTGTGGTTTTTTTTTAATTTCTGCACGAAGGAAAGGTAAATTTATAGAACTCTTTCGATCTTTAATGCTCTAAATTACAAAACGATTTTATTTCCGTTGTTAAGTAAACAATTTTTTTACAAATATTCTATTTTGAAATTTTCAGAATAAAAAAATGTTCTAAAAATTATTTTATCTATTTGATTTGCACTTTACGAATTTAATGTTATATGATTGAAAATTATCTAATTATCATCGATTTTTCAAAAAATGAAAAATTTTTAGGCAAATAAAATAATACAACTTCTCAAAATTTTGATTTCAATGTGGTTGTAAGTTGGTAACGCAGGAACTGCTGATGTTTTGAGAGGTACATGTATTTTTGCTTAATGTACGAATTTTTTTCAAAAAACGGCAAAATATGGTACAAATAGACAAATACCGATGACTTGAAAATTTTGATTTGTTTAACTTTTTAAAAAAGTTTATCTGAACTTTTTACCTTCTTTGTAAAAATGTAATAAATATCCAAAATTATGTAATTGAATGGAATTACTAGTAATTTTATATATCCACATATCAGATTAGTAAAAGTAAAATTAATTCACAAATAATAAATCCTTACATTTCTTTCAAGAAGTTCTATTACTTACGCCTCCCCCCCCCCCCTCTATTTTTATTTCTGGCTGTCCTTATTAACCGATTTTTCGATTTTCGATAAGTGGTTTACGTAGTGTAACTCGATATTCATTAATTAACATCATCGCCTGATGATGCCATAGTATGGTGAAAACGTTTGCGATAATATACTGTCGTGTTTCAAAATGGTTCGCACCCACCCTATACATTTTGTTAGAAAATTATATTTTAATAATTTGAAGTTGTAGGCAGGTCCGTGTGGTGCTATGAGGCGAAGAGGCGGTCGCCTCAGGCGGCACAGAGAAAGGGCGGCATTTTTGACTTTTTGTAAAACGCTTACTAAAAACACAATTTGGTTGTACCACTTTCAGTGTTGACAAAACTGATTGAGAAATATTATAGTAAATATGTCAGTAAGTGAAGGAATAACAAACGAACCTTACAGTACTCGTATATGATGTGTAACATCTGACTTATCACCTTGGTAGTAAGCAACATTATTATTTGAAATAATTAATAATTATAAATCATTTAAAATCGCGAAATAGGTAGAACGGCATTACGTTACCAGTAACCGTAACCCCAATCTGTAACAGATAATACGAATTAAAACAATATTATTAGATGAACCCTCACAGCGTATTGCGTTATGTGCATGCAACATAATTATATCATTCGGTGTTCGCGAATTCGAACCTCACGTCGGACAAAGTTTTTTTAATGGCATTTTATAATACAATTGATATCTATGTATTCCGATAAAATAATTTTGGCGCTCATTAGTCAAATTAAATAGCTCGCGCTTTTCTGGCTTCCTGTTTGTTACACATTTCGGTCCTATTTCACGAAATTACCCCCATAAGCGAGTGGAAAGATGTTACACATCAAAAAATGGTAATAAAATATTAAAAGGAATTAGTACGGTTTAAATTTATTTTCCTAAGTGTTACAGGAAGCAACCCCAATATAAACTTCTTAAAATATTAGAATAGTACTTATTTCCTGTTATGAGTGAATATTCCTCTAATTTGACAAATGTTTACAAAATTTTATTACTAGTAATTAATTTTTATTAGGTGTCCGAACTTCTATAAGCGGTAGTCTATGTACTAAATGCACGGTGTACCGATCATTTTGCGAATTCAACTAATATTGTGTATACGTATGTATTCAAACTTTTGCACAGTAGTGAAATATTGAAAATGAACTAAACAAGATCATAAAAATGAAATATTTTAAATAACTTTTTTTTACTGAAGCGCAAATACATTTTACGGGAACTGTCAGACAATCCTCATCACGAATTTCAAAATTTCAACTGCACTATAGGAAAGAAGACGCACTTTTCTAAGCATATTAGAACAAACATTTTTGTGGATTATGCAAAAGTTTTCGAAAAAATCAAATTTAAAAATGTAAAATTTACATGTATTTTAGATACACGTTTAACATGCATTTATGATAGACCATGGTTGAGTTAGACAAAAAAAATAACGTATTACAACTACCTGCTTTTAATAACTTTAAAATGCCGTTTCTTCGAAAACTAATGCATAATCCTCCAAAATTTTTGTTGCATTATACTCTGAAAATTGTCCTCTTTCCTATAGTGCAGTTGAAATTTTGAAATTCGTGGTGAGGGTTATCTGACTACCTGAAATTCCTACAGATCCTGCTATGTGGAAAAATATCATGAACAATAAATTTCGACAATTACTTGTTGAAAAAGGACCAGTACAAGTTAAAAAATACGACTCTCCATTAAAAAATAATTGAATTGATTGAATCGAATTGAATCGATTGAAACGTCAATATAATTTAAATTATACCGAATTAATACATGCGTTTGCCAAAAAGAAAGTAAGAAGAGTAAAACTGTACATTTTTTTAGATATAATAAAATTATAATATAATATTACATTTAATAAAACTTGTTAATTTAGTTAATAAATATTTCCGTTAAAAGGCGGCATTTTAAAGATTTGTTTCATTCTTAAAAATTTCACCACATGGGCCTGGTTGTAGGATTGTAAAATTGAGAGGTGGGGGCGAATCGAGAGAAATCCAAGGCTTTTTGCCAAGATGACCGACCGATCTGGTCGCTAGATTTTTTGCTTTGTGAATAATTTGAGATTTTGTAGTTAGAAATAGTGAGTAATAAATTTATTTTGAATATCAATTTTGAATAAAGTGATTTATGAGTTTGCATTATTTTGGATATTTACTTTGAAGTTATTGGAATTATTTTGGATATTTTTTTAATCGCTGCCGAACGGTGGTAAGGCGATGTGATCTGGTTAATTTCAAAAGAGAATAAGTGAAAAAATAAAGTTGGTTTGGAAGACGTAAATTTGAAAGTTATAAGTTATATTTGAAAGAGTGAACGTGCAAAATTGATAAGCCGACGAGTTGATGGTGGGAAATCAAAACTACAATCTCTTTTAAAATATTTAAACTGTTACATTGGAATTAAATTAAGTACGATTTAATTATTTATTTTTGGAAAATTATTTATTTTTTTGATTGGAAAATTTATTTATTTTTGAAAACGAAAGAACCCAACCTGAGATAGATTGTTTCATCTCCCGCGAGAAGGAGAATTTATATTGTATTCACTTAAAGCATTTTAGTTCTAAAAAGTGTTTGTGCATTTTTTGAGTTTTCTAAAAAATTTGATATGATTAGAAAGGAAAGTTTATTATTATTAACGGGTTATTAATACTGCACTGCACGCATTGCAGCTCAAGCTTAAACTACCAACAACTAACACAGATAAAAACGACAACTTTAGTAAATGACTTTAAAATGCTGGTGCACCAACTACTAATAGAACTAGAACCATACAGCGTTGAAGATTACGTGTGAATATTTCAAATAGAAATTGTATTTTTTTGACATTCTTTCTTTTTCAATGTACATAATTTTTGGCACATTTTCTCAGAAATAAATTTATCTTTATTATTATTATTATTATTATTGTGCCCCCATTCCAAGTTTTACTCCAACAACTGCGTCTCTTCGACCAGGTCGAGTACGTGGTTGAAGGGTGTTTGTACATCGGTTGTTGGGTAAGGAAACCCGCGGTGACGCAGTCTATACTCCCAGCCAAAGCCGGGCATTCACATAAATAATTCATCCTCTTCGCCACACATCCTGCAAGTAAGATCTTCAGCCAGCCCCGTGATATCAAGATGCCTTTTAATACCTTCGATATACCTTCTCAGTTGATTCCTACTCAGCATGAGTATTTTATTCCTTTTAGACTCACTCGACGGTGCCCTTATGAACATCCGCGATTGCCTCAGCCCAGGTAGGTCCATTCAGTAAGCAAGGTGTTGTTCTCTTAGTATGTCCCTAATCCTTCCCTTAGCAGTCGTATATGCGATCCCGCAAGAGGGTTCCAGGTCCACTAGGTTTTTGCAAGCGGCGTTTCTGGCTAGAGATTCCACTTCTTCATTTCCCTTGATGCCCTGGTGTCCCGGCGCCCACATCAGCGTGAAGCTGTTGCGGAAAGCAAGTCTTACCAGAGCATCTTTGCATTGTTTAACAACCTTGGAGTGCGATTCAACTCCTTCCAAGGCTGAAGGATTAAGGCCTTAAGGCTCCTTAAGGCTGCCTAGATTGTCAGTCATGATACAGATTTTTCTTTTTGCCTGATACAGGTTTTCCATACCAAAACCTCAGCGCAGGCCAATATAGCAATTATTTCTGCCTGGAATACCGTTGCGAAGGTTCCCAGGTTAATGCTATAAGCCTCGCACCCCTACTCCAGTGCTTATCTCTGTCTTAGATCCATCTGTGTACCAGATGGTGTTATATCAAATCCGATCGAAGCATTTGTGAGGATTCTATCTTATCCCTCTGCGGTATTATAACCTTAAAGAGTTTTCGAAAGTCCCTCACGGTGCTGGTTCTATCCGATTACATGCTAAGCACGCTATTGCTCTTAATTGAGCTTAGGATCATGGTAAGGTGTCCCCTTCTTAGGTTGATCTTACCATGGCCGTTGATTATCAACCTGTAGACTTCAAGTAGAGCCTTAATCTCTACAACTAAGTGTATAGGCCGAAGACCCAGGAGGGCCTCCATGGAAGTGGTGGGCGTTGATGTTATTGTCCCCGTAATGCCCAGGCATGCCAGTCTCTGCAGCCTGTTGAGCCGATTAGTGCTCTTTCTCTTTCTGGCTTTATGCCACCAGATCAGAGCAGAGTATATGATCGTGGGTATCACTACTTTGGTGTACAACCAAAGTACCATCTTGGGATTTAGTCCCCACGTTTTTCCGATCATGCTCCTACAGTAAGGTTGCAATCCGTCCCGGTACAACGGGACATGTCCCCGTTTTAGAACGTCTGTCCCGGTCGATCTACAAAATGTTCGGTATTGAAGTATTTTTCAGTTTTAGAATTTTTCTTTCTTTTTTTAATTTTTTTTTGAAGACATCAAATAGACTCGACGACAACTAATTTTTAGATAGGTTTAAAAACTGATTAGAATAGTAAAACAACACGATTACAAAAACTGTTATAGAAAATTAGGTTTTGGTGAGAGGTTTAAATTTAAACATTGCGCGCGGATTGGTAAAACTTAAAGGGATTAACGACAGAGGTCGCTAGTGGGGGGAGGAGTTAATTTACTTTATGTACTTCCGGTAAATAAATGCGTACTTATCTCCATCAAATGGCGTGGATATGACGGCGGTTACTTGCTGCATTGATTAATATTTGTAAAATTCCCAAGGGAGGTAATGTTATCTGACGTTTATGTATTGACATATATGTAATACCGGCACTAACTACAATAACTACACGACAAGCACATAAACATAAATAAAATAAAATAAAATACTGTATTTCATATTTCTTTTTTGATTTCGTCGGCAATAGTTCTACAAGCTTTGCCGCGGCTTCATCAACATCAAAAGTATCACCCATGTTAATCAAATTACACAATTTTTTTTGACAAATTACTCATTTGTTTTATTTTTCAATCACTAGATTTCTTATAACTTTTATTACTTTATTTGTTTTAAGGATGTATGAGCATGACAACAATTTTCAATTTAAGACCTCAAAATTTTTTTACATATAGATTTTTACTAAATGAATTTACTGTAAAAATTTCAGCATAGGTAACCGTTCATATTTAAAAAAAAAAAATTTTTGAAAATCGACATAAAATACATTGCTCTTATGGAGAAATGGGTAGTTGTGATGATAAATCAACAAATATCAGTATGTTAAAATATCTTCAGTTAAAAAAAAAACTATAAATAAGAAAGATGATACTTGCAGTAATTCGTCAGTATATTAAAAATACTATGCATCGGTTCATCCCAAAAAGAAAAATTGAAATGAAATTCAAATTATTTTATTTTACAAATTTTTTCTCGCCGTAATATGACACTTGGCAACGTTTTACTGTAGTTCACTGCTATAACGAGCGCCACAACAAACTAGCGGTAGTAATAGTAAATACAGATGTAAATATAACCTCATTTGTGTATTTAAAAACAGATAAAATATTATATTATAGTGAAAGCAGCAGACTTGAGAATTTTTATATTAAGGATGTATGAGCATGACAAAAATTTTCAATTTAAGACCTCAAAATTTTTTTACATATAGATTTTTACTCAATGAATTTACTGTAAAAATTTCAGCATAGGTAACCGTTCATATTTTAAAGAAAAAAATTTTTGAAAATCGACATAAAATACATTGCTCTTATGGAGAAATGGGTAGTTGTGATGATAAATCAACAAATATCAGTATGTTAAAATATCTTCAGTTTAAAATAAAACTATAAATAAGAAAGATGATACTTGCAGTAATTCGTCAATATATTAAAAATACTATGCATCGGTACATCCCAAAAAGAAAAATTGAAATGAAATTCAAATTATTTTATTTTACAAATTTTTTCTCGCCTTAATATGACACTTGGCAACGTTTCACTGTAGTTTACTGCTATCACGAGCGCCACAACAAACTAGCGGTAGTAATAGTAAATACAGATGTAAATATAACCTCATTTGTGTATTTCAAAACAGATTTATTATATTACATTATAGTGAAAGCAGCAGACTTGAGAATTTTTATATTAAATAAACCGCATTTCAATAAATGAAAATTAAAAAAATAGCATGCATAAAAGTTAAAATGTCAAATGTCACCGACAGGAAATTAATCAAAAAAACTATGTTGCCAAATGTAAATTACACGTCACGTGGTTATTTTTGTCACCTCACCCCGCAACGATACTAGCCTATCCCCACTCATCAAAATTCGCTATTCCCCCACGCCCTTGCTCATACATCCTTAAGTAAACAGCATCTCAATAAATGAAAATTAAAAAAATAGCATGCATAAAACGTTTAAATGTCAGATGTCACCGACAGGAAATTAATCAAAAAAACTGTGTTGCCAAATGTAAATTACACGTCACGTGGTTATTTTTGTCACCTCACCCCGCAACGCTACTAGCCTATCCCCACTCATCAAAATTCGCTATTCTCCCACGCCTTCGCTCATACATCCTTAATCGAATTTTTATCCATATTTCTTGGAGTTAGTGCGCGCTAATTAGTGCAGCTGGTAGCGGGAACTCTACCCTCGGTGGGGAGGTGAGCAGGCTGGGGAGAACATTTTTGAGTTATTTTTTCGATATCTTGTCTCATTTTCGAGATAATCAGCTTTTTATGTTTCCATTTGTAAAGTTTATTTAATAAATAAATATAAGTTATTTTATTATTATTGATTATTAAATGCTATTTAAGCAAGGAAGTAGATAAAATAGTATATCAAACTTGTGAGATAACAATCGATTTCCGGCGGAGAATTCAAAAGCACTCGGGCCTACGGCCCTCTGGCTTTCAAATCCTTCACCGGTAATGCATCTCATATCTCCCGCGTAGATAATATACTATTAATTACTTTAATTTTGTGTGCCAATACTTATACGCCATCCTTGGTTACAACGCCAATGTTGAAATGATATTTTCTTTAGTAGTTGCACAGTGGACTAAAGATCGCAATCGCCTTCAAGTAGCAACGGTCGAAAGCATGATGAAATGCAAATTCAATTTTAAAATGACATGTTTCGAATTTCATAAGTATGTTATGGGTAAACCGTACCTGCTGCAACAGGTGAAGAAATCTGATAAATATAAAAACAAAAAATAGATTTTTATAAATATTTAGGTTAATAATAATTTTTGTTTACTAAGCTGTTTTGTTAAACTTAATTTATGACCTTTTTTATATTACAGCCAAATGTCCCGGTCAGGACTTACACAATTATGGCAACCTTTTCCTACAGGCCCAGAGAGCCTTAGTCGCTTTGTTCGTTATATGGCGGATGTGAAGTGTGAAGGCCAGCCTGTGATCCAGTATTAGACCTCTTTCTAGATAGGCAGCTCTTCCCCCCGCAACCTAAGAGTCCTCACATCCTGTAATTTTGTGCGTTGTGTGAACGACACGACAGAGGTTTTACTCAGATTGACCGATAGGCCCTCTCTAGTGTACCATCTATCAACGATTCTGAAGAAGTTTTGCATCGACCTCTATATCTAAAAAGATACTGGTGTCTGTGTAGAGGTGAATTCACCAATACACTATTCTTGATATGCCTATCTATCAGTTTCTCTAGTGTTTTCAACAAGAAAAGTCATTTCAAACGAAATGACTTTGCCTGGGCATTCCGGCAAGCCTACATCCAAAAGTTCATCCAGTACAATGTTCCAAAAGATCCTTGAATGCATCCCCTGGTCATTTTTTTCCACGACTTTCCGTTAGCATATACCAGCTCAACAGACCAATCTTCCATATAGTTCCTCCCGCATTAGAGTTGTGAGACAATATGAAGAACTTTAGTCCTTCAAAGCAGACTGAAGTACATAATTTATACCTCCACAAAATGTTAAGTTTTGCAAGGTAACAAAGTTTCATTGGAAAATAGTACAGCCGATACATGTGATGGTGCCGTAAACATGTGTAAACAGTATGACGATATTTCTACAAAACTAAAATAACATCGGTTGCTCGCATGCTAAATTTGATATTCACTAACACTCCCCAGTCTTAAACAGCTTTAATTCAAAAAAGTGAATACTCCTTCCACTACCATGTGAGACTACTACAGAAGCAATTCCTTCATTTCAAGAAATACATACAGATGGCAAGCCAAACACATGGATTGCGAGGCTTTACTGTTTTCGAGATTTTTGATCATCATGTTCTCAATATTTTGTCATTTATTTACAGAACTTAACAAAACTTTCCACCCACTATTCCGGCATGCTAAGCAAGAAGATCGTATCTACATATGTGATAATTAGATTATGAGTAATTCGTTTTATATTTTCTACGTTTTTTTCTTTAATAATTAACATTTTTTGAAACAAATGCAGACAACTTTATACAGGGTGTCCCCGTGGAGAACCTTTGAGGTGGTGATAAAGGACGCTTTTTCTTAGAAAATTCACAAAATTGCTAAAAATCTCGATTTGATTTAAACTTTGTTTTAATTTCAAAACATATTGTAGCGTTTGACGTTTGAGTGACATTGTTATAAAGTGCATTAAATTATCATTAATTTATATTGTTTATTTATTATTGTTAATTAGTTTGTTATTTAATTTTTTTAGCTACACTATTTCAGAATTTCTATGAAAACGGTTGGTTTCCCAAAAAATTTATTTGACCCAAGTTGTAGCCCGTTAAATTCTCTATCCGGTTTGAGCCGTCAGTTTTTTTCTAAGACATTTCGTTTAAGAGATACGGAGTTTGCAAGAAAAGTAAATAAAAGAACACCTGGATTTTTTTAACATTTTTTCCCTTAATTTAATTTATAATTCGAAATCTGTTGATTCTAGACGATAAGGGGTTATAACCTAATTTGTAGATAAGCAAATGATCTTTAAAAAAGTTCAAATCCATTAAGCCTAAAAAATTAATAATATCGGAGCTATGGCCGTTTGAAATCAGAAATTCAAAAAATTGCTTTAAAGGGGGGAACCCCCCCCCCAAGGGTTTAGACTTGGACAAAAATTTTGTTTGAAAATTTGTGTCCTTTATCACCACCTCAAAGGTTCTCTACAGTCACACCCTGTATTTTTTATAATTTGATATTTAAAATAAATTGTAATTTGTATTGTAAATCGTATTTGTAGTCTTATATTAGTATTTGTTACTTATGACTATTTTTATTAGTAACACATATTATTTTGCAGTTGTAACAAATTTCTCAACCGCATAACGCCTCTAAATTTTTAGATACAATCTTCTAACTAGGTGGAAAACTTGGGAAAAAGTAATGTTTTATACGTAGATAATTATGATAACTCAATTTTTCAAAAATGTCAGATACGACCTTTTAACTTAGCACAGCAGTATTGCAATTTGTGATTTGAATTTTATCCCAGTTTCTCCCTATTATTACTAGAACGATATGGTCTAAATTTCAGTAATAAATCCTAACATTAATGAATTTTGAGATTTGATCTTGTGACTACTATTAGTACGAAAAATTTTAAAAAAAAATCCTTAACTTTATTACAATCATAGTAGTTTTCTATTCCATATTATACAAATACATAATAAATTATAAAAATTAATCATATTTTCAAAATACTCTTAAGAATTACTAGTTAAACTAGCCATTAGCAGTTCCATTTTATGTAAAAAATTTCTACCTTCCATTTTCTCCAATCTTACATCACGAAATTGGCCACCCAAGTGTTCCCACTTACGTTCGGTGATTAATCTACCTGGAAAGAAGTCAGGTCTTGGAGAATGTGCGACAAAAACTTGTACCCCAGATTGAGGTTCACAACGCACTGCAATAAGTCTATCACCGATTGGTGAAGCCAGAAAACATGAGCTTGCATTGCCAAGCGGTTCAACTGTCCCTAAACCTAAATGATTCGAGTTACCCAAGAACTGCCAACCCATAGTTTTAGCTAAAGCTTGTACAGCCAAAATTTGATGTTGATTAATGTGACAAAATATTAGATCTCTTAACTCTTGTGGTTCATAACTCATGTGCATTACTTTTCCATCACGACAAATACATTTCAAGCTCTTTTCACCCACATGAATCACCAATGGAGTACGACAGACGGCATCATATCCGTGGGTAGAGATGTTTATTTTAACACAAGATTGAGTTGGACTGTTCAAAGTGTTCCAATGTGATGTAATTAGTGGATCTTTTACTTCCTTAGCTATTGTATCTAAGACATACTCTGTTCGCATACGCATAAAAAAGTGCTGTGCCTGCTTTATAATTTGTTCAAGAAGAGTTTCACTCTGAGTCATTTCAAGCAGTTCGTATCTATCTGCAGCCATTGGCCCTGTAAAACGGTTAAAATTAAACACAAAATCCCATTGTAATTAGCTGAAACTTACCAGCTAAATAGCGCTTCTTCGATGGGCCCAAAGGAGCTGAAGAGGGATGTGGAAAAGGATGGTATGTGTTTTTATGATGAACTTCTCTGAGAAGCTGATGAAGTGAATGTTCCAAAACGTGATCGTGATCACTTTTAGATGGAGAAGGTGTGGATGACTGAGAATTTTTTCTCTCTGTTGTTGTTGAATGGCAAAGTCCTATTACAAGTTGAATACCAGGCAAGACCTAAAAACTTTGTTAAAATATCTACAGCAACTTGATAATATATCCTTACGGTAGCCATAATTTGGTTTCCCACAACCATATGTGGAATTGGAGCTTGTAATTGAACAGCTTCTTTAGCTAATTGATTAAACAGTTCCTTACAGAATAACACATTTTGAGCAGCTTCCAATTTTTGTTGCCAGTGAACATCCGGATTTGCTGTGGTGGGTGCAGATCCCAACAAATTAATATTAGCACTACACAAATCTTCTTGATCTAAAATCATTAAAGTGAATAATCAAATTTAGAATTTGTAGAATTAAATGTTTACCTTTTTGGCACAAAACTTCTATGTATCCAACTCCTTGCAATTCTGAAGGAACAGTTACACGAAGAGACGAATTATTCTTGCTGCTGGCTCCAACAGGAATGGGACTACTCGGTGGACTATTAGATTTCTCTTCATCCTCAGCTTTGGTGACTTCGAACATACCACTTTGAGCATACTTAGAACCTGCAGTTCTATAACTAAGATCCCCAATAATCGAATTGGAGACCTTCTTTAATCTCCAATTTTGTCTTAGTCTCAGCAATTCTATATGGAAATCGGGAGTCGAACGGTTTCGTATAATTTCATTCTGCGAAGATTTCAGTCGTTCGGCAGCTGTTAATAAAACACTCGCAGCACCTGTTAAAGCTTTTTTTCTCGCATAAATCTGCACCATAGGCTTCGTCTCAACTGCATCCTGCTGCACTGGATCCAAAACCAAATAACGTTTTTCTTTAGCAATTGCTAAAACATCCGCTAAAACACAAATTTCCTGATAAGAATTCCTTAATTTATTGCGAACCGAATCCCAAGGCCACAAGCTCGATTGAAACGCATCTTTATTATCCACGTCAACTTTACTTTCATCAATTGCTTCCCCTGGTTCTTTCTTAATGGCTAAATCCGTTAAAGCTTTACTGAAGTCAATTTTTTGAGCGTATTTAGTTAAATTTTCGGATAAAGTAAGAGGCCTAAAAGAAACTCAAGGTAAAATGACTAAAAATACAATAAAACAACTTACGTTTGATATATTTCTTGGCCGTCGTACGTAATTTCTTGTATTTGGTTTTCTGTAGGTGCTTCCACCGATATGCTTACTGAATTTGAATTATACGCCATTTTAAGTAATTGTCAAGATTTTTCTTAAAAACTGTAATTCTAATTACGGTTCAGGATTTATCACTGCATGTAACATTCAAATTTAATTTTCACACATACTAAACAAAGTTTGTCTATGATCACAACTTTTAAGGTTATGTTAACGGTACAATTTGACAGCTAATATACATGGTGAAACAAAATAATATTGTAGAAGGGAGTTATCCAATAAACGTAATGAAAAATCAATAAATTTTAGACTCATGAATAATATGTTTGTAAAGGAAGATTAGGCATAAACTTTTGTAATTGCTTAGGATTACACTAGAAAATGTTAAGTTTTGTCAAATAACCCCATAATGTATTTAGATTCGGACCTCGAAAACGTTAGATCTGACAGTCTGCAGCTCAAATAAAATTATTTTTGATTAAAATTTGAGCGCCTTTCGCCCTACGCATTTGGCCGCTTGCTAATAACGCACACGCGCTTTAATTAGTAGCGACGACCGTGGCTGGAAAGAGCATTGTATTTTCAATAATTAGATTATTTTCAAGCAAGTCACAATACGTCCCTGTATATCGATCGGTATAAAAGTCAACTTAACGATTGATATTTTAAAAATGAAGTAAAACATTAAACAAATGCATTGGGTTTATCTTAAAAAAATAAACTAAAAACATAATTATAAAAGAAACCGCAATAATGGTATATAAAAATGAGAAAAAGATGATAATAATTTGTTGTTTTGATTAAAAAGTGATTGCCGCGTCGATAAGTTAGGAATAGTTGCCGGTAAGTGGCGTTGGCGGCGTTGTTGTGTATGTGCGTGGCATTTATCGACCATTGTTCAACGAAGGGCGTGTGTTGGTGTGATCGTTGTTAAATAATTCAAAAACTTCTTCGTACAGTCTACGCTTCGGCATATTTGGGTAACTAATTGTAAACCTAGCAAAAACGTCGCATTCTGCGTTGATTTTAATATTATTTTGATTGTTTTGGGTGCGAATATCGTCGATTTATGTGTCGAATTTATTTGACGAGCAAAGCCATTTTTTATTGTGCGACATTTTGTTTTTCACATCTCAAATATTAAGTAATCGTAACGTAAATCACTATAAAAAATACCGTACGTTGGACTTGGCTTTTGTACAAATTTATTTCTTCGTTATTCACCGTATATGCTATATTGTTGGTATTGTCAAATATCCTCGTTTTATTTAATTTGCAACCTACGTTTTAAGTAAAATAGCGCTGCGTAATTACGAAAAAATAACATCCACCCAAAAAATGTTTCTTTTGTTGTACGTTCAAAGAAATTACACGTTCAAAATGCTTCGCAATTTACATAATTATCGCATAAAAATACGTATTCGCCCAAACGAATGATTTTACGACACTATTCTACGCTTGCAATAATAAATTCCACAGAAAATCAAGATGAGCAAAGACGGAGATGGTGGCACTCGAGTTTACGTGGGAGGTCTCAGCGATGGTATCAAGAAGGAGGATTTAGAAGTGGAGTTTGAAAAATTCGGCAAACTTAACTCCGTTTGGGTTGCATTCAACCCACCAGGTTTTGCTTTTATCGAATTCTCAAATCAAGTCGACGCCGAAACAGCATGCGACAATTTAAATGGAACTGACTTGTTGGGTTCAAAACTACGCGTAGAAATTGCACGTGGTAAGCGACGAGGAGGCTTCAGAGGTGGACGTGGCGGCGGCGGAAGTCGGGGCGGCAGTGGTGGATGGAGAAGAGGAAGTTCGTTTGGCAGTGGCGGCGGCGGTGATCGTGGCTACAGAGGTAGCAGTCGTGGTGGTAGTAGGGGGCCACCACGATACGACAGTTACGGAGGTGGCGGTGGTAGTCGCCGAGGGGGCGGACGTGATTACGGCAGTCGAGATAGTTACGGAAGCAGCGGTGGCCGAAGCAGTTATGGAGGACGTGGTGGTGGTAGTCGTGGAAGCGGAGGCGGTGGATCGAGGTACAGATCAAGATCGCCAGTCCAAAGGCAAAATTACTAATTAATTGTAGAATCAACATGCAATAATTGTGTACAAATTAAATTATAAATTGAATATTTATAATTTGATTGTTTAGAGAACATGATTTTCCTCCTGTACAAAAATTATCTTATTTGATTGTCGAAATTTTTTTATTTAATAATGTTGTTCTTAATTATTAATTTGAATCTCGAAATTCAAACATTATTTATTTACAACTAACGCAAAAAAATGTTGATATAGGATTAGGTTAATTTGTAGTTTGTATTCGCATAGCTCTCGAGCTATTAGTTTTGAGTCTTGACTTTTTTTATATGTCGTACCAGTATGTAAATTAATCAAATAAATAATGTAATTCACCATCTTAAATGATTTTTATATGTCTGAAAAAGGGCGTCGATATAAACTATTTTAAATATTTATTCCAATTACCCCAGATATAATAAAGAATCCTTAACCTGCAGAAGTAACCAGCCGAATTGATTGTTTCAAAAGTTAGTCGTAGTTGTGAAGGTGATTCAGGCAAAGGGACTCCGTAACGATTCAAACTAAACCTTCGATATTTTGTTTGATTTCACAAGGGATTTCTGTTATTCGAACAATTGGGAATAATAAATTGAAACGAAATTTGTCTATAATTTACAGAATTCTTGATCGTTTGAATTTTGTTATCTCCATGCTGTAACCCTCCAATAATTTCATATCTCAAGGTCATTCGGAAGTTTCCTTTAAATTGTGTAGAAAATATTACAATAATCGGCAAAGATCCATCCCTGAACAAAATACATATTTATACAACAAAAATAACAGGAAATAATAAATATTATTTTTTACTAAATAACAGTAAACAAAATTATCTTGGCAGCACACTTAGTGCTGAGTAATAGCAATTAAAATCACTTTTGTACTCGTAAACGACTGGAAACCATTGTAAAAAGTTGGAATTGATTTAAACTTACCGGTAGTGGTTTAGAAATCAATTAAAATTTGAAGGTCACAGTTGGTCGTTATAAGACCGGCTAAACAATGAATATCAGTCAACTCGCGCTCCAGAAGACAGTAGTGCGTAGTATCGTCTGTCAGGTTAAAAGAGCTTTCAGTGTAACCACCAATATGCAAGCAATTAAGGTAATTTGAGAAACCAATGTTTTACTTAATTTTAAACAATTAAAAAGTATTATATAATTTTAAGGTTAAAATTTTTAATATGCAATTTTTGTGCAGGTTGGTGATAATATCCCGAATGTCGACCTTTACGAAGACACACCGGCAAATAAAGTTAATCTATTGAATTTATCGAAGGAAAAAAAAATTGTGATCTTTGCTGTTCCTGGTGCATTTACTCCAGGTTGTTCCAAGGTCAGTAAATCCTAAATTTTTTATCACTATTTGTTTGACCTTGCATTTAAATTTTTAATAGAAAACCTTGTTTCTTATTGATTGTAACTAATCGTTGCATTTTTTACTGCAGACTCATTTACCTGGTTACGTTAAAAAAGCAGAGGAACTTAAACAACAAGGAGTTAACGAAATCGTTTGTATTGCCGTCAACGATCCATTTGTGATGTCTGCTTGGGGAAAGACACACAATACGGAGGGTAAAATTAAAATGCTTGCAGACACAAGTGCTGCATTCACAAAAGCACTGAATCTTGATGTTGACCTGCAACCTTTGGGAGGCATAAGGAGCAAAAGATATTCCATGGTTGTGGAAAATGGAAAAGTTACGGCGTTACAAGTAGAACCAGATGGTACAGGACTCTCATGTTCTTTAGCAGAAGCCATTAAGTTGTAATCAGTTCAAACATTTTTAGTATTCTTTTGTAAGTTAGGAATGTAAGCAATTGCAATTGAAGATTTAATGTTTTTCTTACGCAACCAGAACTATACGTTTTTGTTCACTATAGCACCAATTAATAAATGTTGGGCAATAATTCTATCACTAAATGATCAATCGATGTGGTTTGTTTATACCTACAATATGATACTTACGTTATACTTATTGTATCCGAATTATATTATATGCAGCTAATTAAATTATTGTTTGAATGTTATATAACTTTTCAAACAATTAGAGTTGGGAAAAGTTGGCCTACCAGCAGTACCTAAAGTTATGTCAGCAGGACAAAATTTTATCTTGATAGTTGATCGCACAATTAGCAATTTATTTTTATATGCTGCTAGGGATGTATGTGGACTGCAGGAAGAATAGTTTCATTTGCACATGGAAGTCTTTGCAGCAGAACTTGCAGTGGAATTAACTCACATTTAATCATTCTTCCAATAGTAGTAGTAAAAGATAAAAAAGATATTTTGAGAGTTACGTATTCAGTAGTAGCAAATACAACTGATAACGTGTTCTGTGTACATACTGATAAATAGGCTATCATAATTACGATAAAAATACACTCCAAAAAAATAATCGTAAAAATCAACTAGTTTACAACTGCTTTTTCAAAACATTTAAATTTTAATAATAGTTTTGGGTTTTATTTTAAGCTCATATTACACAGTCAAATTAATTCATGAATTGAATCGGTGAGATTAACCGCTTAATGCACAAATAAATTTTGAATTTACTGTCAGAAACTGACCTATCTTTTTCTTTCATAAATTTGTAGCACTTGCATAATTGAGTAATAAATATTTTTTCAAGGGTGTCTTTGGTAAAATAATATATATCTTAGGGGCACACAACACAACGAATAAATTGTTATAATAACTTATAAAATAATGATAAATTCTAAAGTTTAAATAATATCAAATTATTATAGTAATATGAAAATACTAGTAACTGCTATTATTTAGTAAAAGAAGTTATAGAGAAAACTTATTTTCAAAGGTACATGTACAGCGTGGCAAATAAAATTTGTATTGCAAAGTAGTGTGGTTGCCCCTGAATGTCACGGACAAGTGCAAAATTCTCAATAAACGGCGCCCGTGAACGTCACGGGCTTGTACATTAAGTGATTAAGAACAGTACAAATCCAAAATATGCCATTTTTATCTATGATAGCAATTTTGTTTTAAATATGAAGCTGCATTGAATGATTAAAAGAACACTATTAAAATCATCTAGTTAAAGAACTTGCCAGAGTGTACGGTGTATTGTTGAGTGTAAGAAGAGTACAAATCCAGAACTAAATAAACAGTTTCTTTAATATCTCAGCATTTACACTTTAAGACTTGTACTGTTATTAATCTCACCGATTCAAATATTTTATTTATTTCTTCGTCATGCAATTTTAAGCTTGTAAAATAGAAATTGGACGTTCAACTTTGAGTGAAGGAATCTACCAATAAATTCATTTTTGTGTGACCCTTCAAAAATTTAGTGAATTTTATTATTGTTTTATTTTTAACTTCTCTTTGAGCTCAACTTAATCATTAACTGAATATTCTTTGCTGTGCCATTATATTTTGAATGGGATATGCATTTGAGTAATGTAAAATACTGCATCAGCAACGAATACATATGGAACCAACATATTTTGACCCGGTAAATATTTTTTATTGGCACGTAAATTTAGTTTATTTGTTGACATATCGCAGTCGATAAATATACTATACTAGGACGAAATACACCTCTTCTGTTGGTTCTGACAAGTTCGTCAAATGTTACTCGTATATAATAAATTTAATAATAATATTTAACTTAAATTAAGTGTGACAATATAAAATAAAACAATTATTAAGATAGTATTAAAAAATTTAAATCAAAATCAAAACAAAGAACTAAGTTTAAAATATAATAAGTATATTGGTTTGTACCTATCTATAGCTAAATACGGTCACGGTCTGATGCTTATATGTGTCGACTGCTAAATCATGATTCTTGGTTGGATCCCGAGTGGAGTAACAATTTTATTCTAACCGTTTTCTCTTGGCAAGCAATGACAAACTACCGAGGTATCTGCCAAAAGAACCCTTCTGAAGAAGAAGTGGTCACTATGCTCTCACGTAGGGCTAAGGGATCTGAGAGAGATAACTAAATAATTTTACATCAGTTAATTAATTTTAACCTTATAAACTTTTGACCGTTAGCATTACAAAGATAATTTCATTATAAAATTTTAAAGATTAATATTTCTGAAAATAATAAATCGATATTGAATTTTGAAAGGTATATGAGGGCAGTATCCCCTCAAGACATTACATTTTTAGAAAAAAGGTGGATTTTTTGAGAAAAACGTCTTAATTTTTTAAGAAAAATTGCAGTGGTTTAGGAGAGAAAACAAAATCAACTTAAGCTACAAAATTACCGAATTGGCAATTCGGTAATCGTCAATCGTAACCCGATAACTCCGTTGATCCTGGGTTACTCTGATCCGAGGGTGATCTTCTGTTATACAACTGACCCTTAAGGGTCAGATGTCAAAAGATTATTAGAAGGAATTTAGATTTCCCGATACATAATAAGCAAGTGGAATTTTTTATTAAAGAATGTTAAAATCTATTAAAAACTTTTCCCTTTGATTTTTTTAGTCCGGAACAGCTTTAGAAAGCTTTTATATCATCTTTTTGATTAACTTAATAAAATGTTTGGTTTGGGTCTTCAAAATGATAGATTTATCACTGATCGGCTTTTATACATGAAGTATAGAGTGAAACAACAATAACCAGACTTGACTTTGCAACTCAAGCAGTTCTCCTTTTAGTGCCCCCTCACTCTTGTGAATTATTTAATGCATCTGTCTAATTATTTATTTACTTTCTTAAAATAATATATACATGGACGAGATGCGAAGTTGAAAACCGTGGTTCGGTGTCTGGTCGTGCCGACACACTGCTGTGACCTGGGGCCCAAGTTCAATCTATCGGCCGTGCATCTAGCAAGGTTAGCACTCTACTGGAAAGTTATTCAAAGTGCTCTTTGAACCATGAGTACCAAGTGTAAAACTTGGTTTAATGGTGAAACAGGACGAACTCCTAAATTAAGAGGTAGAACTAGATTAAGCTATCGGTGACGTACAAGCGCAAGCCTTCTTAGGCCCCCTTCAAACATCTTTTTTTTTTCAAAAAATTTATGTATAATCACACTATAATTATAACAAATTCATAAAACATAAAATCACATTTATTTTGGCATTAAAATTACGTAACATCTGTATTTAGTTATGGCAACTAATTTTTTGGTCAGTATAAAAAATATTAAATCGAATTTTGGTCAATATAATTTGTTAATTTGATCAGTATTATTTATTATTTTGGTCAGTATAAATAATGAAGTTACAGTGGGCGGTCCTAAATTGGGCGCTAGTAGAACCTGTGTACATACTCTAAGTTAATAATCCTTTAGGATTATGTAATTTATTTAGGATCAAGTTAATAATCGTTTGGTAAAGTTGCGAAAATCGCAACATCGAGTATCCACCCATCCATCCTCTTCCTAGTAGCACACTTTGCCGAGTAGGACCAGTCTAAGGGGATATTTCTAGTGAGTAAGCGTTTGACAAAACGGCTCGGAATGGAGGGTGCGAATGGTCGGTTTTGACAAACGCAATTACCGCAAATCTGGATCCACTTTAAATTTTTTTATGGTTTTTAGTTTTGAAAATTTATCTATTATCATAATTTAATAATTGTACCAAGTCATTTTCGATGAACATGAAAGATAAATCTGTTAAATGTAAATTACCCAAAGAATTACGTAAATAGTTTTTCATTCTCTTCAACACTGAAAACAAACTTTCAACTGTTACCATTGCATATGGGTAATAGTAAGAAATATTTTTAAAATTGGTTCCACGTTGGGAAAAGTAGATTGTTAACCGTTTAATATAAGTTTGTACATTTCCATGGGTACTTTCTTCTTGAAAGTATCTGCTATAAATATCACTTTCATACTTCGTCGCTATTCTTTTTATGTGTTCTTCAAATGCATCTTTATTCAAATTAGGATTTAGAAAAAGTTCAAAATCATAGATAACATAGTCGCAAACGGTGCATCTAGAATTAATTTCGGGTATAAGTGGACCACAAATTGTGTTGTGTAAATATGTTCACTATAAAAGATTTTTTTCCTGTCACTATGGTGTCTTTATCGGCAGTTTCATTTTTATCAAATTGACGCTTTCTTGTTTTTTTACTCTTATCTCCTTATAATTTATTCCAATCATCGCTAATTTACCTTCTATTTCTACGCAATCAAACGAATTTTGCATGAATCATTACAAATTTGGCAAGAAACTTTAAAAGAGTTGATCCTCGTTATAATTAATGGGTGCTAGGTCGCGCCAACTGCGCTACTGTGATCTAAAGCCCGAGTTTGATCTAATGGCTGTGCATCTGGCAAGGTTAGCACCCTACCAGAATATATGCAAATGCTCAAAGAACCGTGAATGCCAAAAAATTTATTTAAAAAACAGAACGTAGTCGTAGATTAAGAATATTGAGTGAATATTGGATTGGGTGTTCACAGGACCGAGATGTTCATAAATTCTAATGTTCACGTTATCGAGTTTCCACTATGAAAAACTTGTATTTGAACGATTTTTGTTATTTATAAATTTATTGTGCTAAATTTTTAAGTTTTATTAACTATTTTTGATACTTTGTTATGTTATATAAAATAGCATAATTTTTTCACGATGTAATCAGCCAGCTCTGCTGGTTAGACGGCCCTTTGACTGCACCGGCCCATCAGACATTTGCCCGATTTGCCCTATGGCCAGTCCGGACCTTAGCAACACCATCGGGCAAGTCTTTATGACACATTTCACGTACCCCAGAAACAGCTAACGAAGAAAAACTTGAAATTATAAACAAGGTATGGGTCCCAAAGCAGAGCTACAAGTTTCCTATGAAAGAAATAGGAAAACCAAAAAGGAGTTTCCAGTCTGTGTGGTTGAGGTGGTTGCGTACAACTACACTTGGCTGGCATATTCCGCCCTCGAAGATGGAGCTTACTGCAAGTATTGCGCGCTTTTTTTGAAAAGCGAAAAAGGTGAAAACCCCTCTTTTAAATTGGAAAAAGTCCGTTGAATCCTTTCAAGCCCACGCAAAATGTGCGTATCATCTTGCGTCAATTAACTTTGTTGAACATTTGAAAAACTTGAAGATGGGTAAAGAAATCTGTTCAAGAAAACCGCGTTAAACTTGCGCTCATTATAAAAACAATATTGTTTTGTGGCAGAAATGGATTGCCATTGAGAGGTCATCGGGACTCAGGTCCACTGAGAGTTGATGAAGATCCTCAAAGACAAGAGGGGAACTTTCGTTCACTTTTAAGGTTTCGCTTGGATTCGGGAGACGAAATTTTAAAGAATTATTTGTCAACCTGCAGCAAAAATGCAACATACATCAGCTGGGATGTACAAAACGAAATAATAAATTGTTGCAACACCATCATTTTGAAGAAACTTGTAAATGCGGTTAATGTTGCGAAGTGTTTCACAGTTCTAGCCGATGAAACTACAGATATAGCGTGCAAAGAACAATTTTCATTATGTGTACGGTATTTTGATGTTTCTGCTAACAAGGTGTGTGAGCATTTTTTGCAATTTGTGCCAGTAGTTTCTACTACAGGTGAATCTTTAGCTACAACGCTTCTAAGAAGCTTCGAACAATTCGGCCTGGACTTGAAGTATTTACGAGGTCAAGAATATTGATGGAGCTGCTTCGATGTCAGGGAAGTTTGATGGCGTTCAAGCCCATGTCACCAATTTGCATCCTATATACAGCAATTTATGTCCATTGTGTTTCACATAGTTTGAATTTGGCGATCTCTAATGCAACTGATGTACAAGAAATCCTAAACTGTGTTGGTATCGTAGAAAAGCTTTATGCTTTTTACCAAACACTAAAACGCAATGAGGTTCTGTCAAGAAAGATTGAGAAGTATGTACCGGCATCAAAACGTCACGGTTTGAAACAGATGTGTCCTACAAGATGGGTGGATCGACATGATGCGATTATGGTTATGGTGGAATTGTTAAAACCAGTAGTTCGTGCTTTGGAAGAAATAAAAGACTGGCTGGATAGAGACACCTCTACATCTGCAGATTTAATGTTGAATGGCATTCGTAAACCAAGTTTTATTCTTTTGCTGTATATTGTTGAAAAGTTGTTCAGCGTAACCTTGCCGTTGAGCAGACTTCTGCAAACTGTAAACATGGATTTGAGTACAGCGCTCAAACTTGTTCGAGATGTGGAAACTCTGTTACGTCAAATTTGTCAAAATGCTGCCAATGATTTTAAAATTATTTTCACCAATGCCGAAAATAAAGTGCATAACCTATTCGACGCTGAGATTACCATGCCAAGAGCAGTAGGGAGACAGCTACATCGGAACAATGTGATAGCGAATTCCCCAGAAGAATACTATAGAATTTCTATATTCTTACCTTTCATCGATGATTTTGCGATGCAAATAAATAACCGATTCACGAAGCTCACGAAATATTGGAATCATTCACGTGCCTTCTTCCCAAGACCGACCACTCAGCAGTCGACTTTGAGAATTTACACAAATTGGTCCAGTTTTACTCTTCTGATTTTGAAGAGACTATCATCAGCGAAAATATTTTGAATACGGAATTAACATTATGGTTTTCTAATTCATTCTAATTCTAATCATCAAAAGTTTTCTAATTCGGATGTTAAATCTCAAAGTGCATTGGAGTGTATTACCAAATGTGACGTTAACATTTACCCAACAATTTTCAAACTTCTTAAAATTTTTGTGACGCTTCCTATATCAACTAGTACCAGTGAACGGTCTTTTTCAACTCTAAAGCGAATCAAAACCTACTTGAGAAGTACAACAGAGCAAGACCGTCTAAATGGTTGGCGTGTCTCAACGTACATTGGGAAACAACAGTGACTGTCGACGAAGTACTTGAGTTGCTTCAAAAGAAAAAGCGAAGAATCCAGATTGTTCTTTAAAAGAATATATGTTATCTGTTTGGACATTATTGTAATTTTTTGACGTGATAACGTCTTATAAATTGATATACCGGCTGCACGCACAAAAAAACATGACTCATTGTCACGTTCCGCAAGCGAGAACGCGGAACAAGCGACAGAGAGGCACGATCGGCTTTGCATCATACATAGACATCATTTGAATTATAAAATGCCATTAAAAAAAACTTGTCCGGCATGAGGTTTGATCTCGCGATCACCAAATGATGCAATTATGTTTCGTGCACATAACGCACTAGCCTATTGAGGGTTAATGTAATAACATAGTTTTAATTTGTATTATCTGTTACATAAACATAATTCAAATCAATTCATAAAAGTATGAAATTTTTCATCAATGTTTTCTTATGACGTTATCACGTAAAATTATCGTCTGTAAACCGACTTTACAGACAACCTGAGTGTTCTTTTAATAAAAAATAGTACGTCATTCAACAAAATTGATACAATTACTCGACAGCGCAGATGCAACTGGCGCTATTATTCGAAAATTCCAGACAACTTACCTGCTTTTCTATGAAGTGCCTGAAGAATTACCTGCTACCTGAGTTAACAAGCTATGTGTCTGGAATTTTTGTTCACACCTGTAATACAATGTCTTATTCGCATAATAAAAATTAACTATTTTTCTCCATAAAAATATCCGCAGAACGTTTCGCCTTGAGTTATTTCGGAAATGCCGGCTTCAATTTAAGGTAGGTAACGGTAATAAAACAATAATTATATTCGAAAATAAGAAGACCACGCCCCTTTATTCGAAATATTTTCGCCTGCGGCGCGAGCCTTCGGCGCAGCTCGCTTCGCTCGCATCTCTTAGCTCCCCCTATAACAAAATCCTGGCTGCGCCACTGAGTTTATTATCTACTTAAGTAATGTATAGGGATCATAGAGGTATATATTAAAACTACTGGAGGAACCACTAGGTGCAACAAAACGGTCCGACGTAAGTTTACGCTTCCCACACTCCTTAAAGGATTCGGTTCAAATTTTGTAATGCAAAATCATAGGATAAATGATGTTTAAACGTTTAAATAAATGAATTATAAGAAATTAGGATGTGATAAATAATTAATATAATTATAGACATATTATTATGTGATTTTTAATTAAAAATTCACATTCTAATTTAAAAAATATATATAATTATTTTCAAAAAATTAATATCCTGTATATTTCACTAAGTTCATACACATGAAATCTTGAAATTGGGGCAATCTACAACTTTTGTAATTTTTAATTACAACTAACGTTTCATTTTAGGTTTTTTATTTGGATTTGTTTAGTTTTCCGGTTTAGAATTTTTCAAAATAAGTTTATTTATTTATTTTGGCTTCAAGTAGGTATAATTTTTGTTTTTACTAAAGTGAAATAAATTTGACTTTTAATAAAGTTTGAATTTTGAATTTAATAGCATAACTTTTCAATGATTTCAATAATTTTTCCAGGTTTGCCTGATGAGATTCCGAAAATCGAAACATACGGTTATATAACAGCGTGTCGCAAGCTAAATTATTCATTTAAATAGTTTTTGAACAATTTTACGTAAGTTATGAATTAAATTATTCTTCAATTTCATGTAACATGTAAAAATTAATTTTATAAAAAAATATAATTATTTTCTTATAAACACAAAAATAGAATTGTAAATTAAATTAAAAATACATAGCAAATAAAATCATAAAACACCGAAAGAGAAACAATTATACATTTTTTAATAAAATTAGTTTTGTAAGTTTACTTCTTACAGAACTGCCCTGCAAGACTTTAGAAATTGTTAGCCTTTTTCCTGCAATATAATATAATATATCGATACGAAGAGAATACTCTAACAACTCAAAATTCATAGTTTTGAGAAAAACATTAATTGGAATAACCAATTATTAAAGGTCTTTAATAATTGCCTTTTATCAAAAGAAAACTACAAAAAAACTAGGGTTTTTACGATATTGCCGTCAAATATGAAATAATTATTCATAATTTTTACTTACGAAACTTAAGATAGGTACTTAATTTTTATTAAACAAACATTTTTTTATTCCATGCTATAAAATCATTTATTTTCTATAACATGGCACATATAACTCCAAATCGGCATTTTTTGAGTTATAACATTATTTTTTTAATGTTTATCAACATTATATTATATTATTATAATATTATCAACATAATAAGTCTGTGTTGTATTTAATTTTGAGGAGTTCTCGTCTATATAAATCATATTTACCACGTTATTATACAATGTCAAATCGAGTTTATACCTTTAAGGAGTGGGGGAACGCCATGTAAAATCGGACCGTTTTCTTTTCATAGGGATTATATGCAAGTGGTGCCTCCAGTAGTTCTAATATATACCTCTATGATAGGGATGTAGTGATAAGCAACACGGCACCTAGCGGAAATTTAGTGAACTAAGTTAAATGAGTAGTATTGTTAGTTTTACGTATGCTGTAGTAGTAATTTTAAAAGTTTTCGGCGATAAATTAAATTTTGTTATATATATAATTCAATATGAATGCTAATCAGTATTGTTCAGTGCCTCAATGTTCATCTTAGGCAAAGAAAAATTCGGAATTAAGTTTCCATTTATTCCCCACAGCTGAAAAATACAAAACACGCGTGGTAAATAAAATGGGAATTCAGGAATTGGTAGATGCGAAAAAATGTGGATTAAAAATTTAAAAATAGGAAAAACTGTGACAAAGTTTATGAAAGTGTGTTCACTACATTTTACAGAAGATGATTATTTTACACGAGGCCTTCATAAACACATCTAGATGTTTCAGATCCCTCTAAATATTTTAGATAGTCTTTTTCTTCATGTGCCATATCCGGTTCCCCGGACGTTGGCGAACTCTCTCCTATGTCTGTGTTGTGCGTCTGAAGTATTATCACACACATAGGGGACTTACTGCTTAACGCAGGCTCCGAACCGCGGGAAGTGTATACACTTCATCTCCAGAGAGGATGTACCAGGCATATTACACCTAGGTGGTTTGCCATTGCCTTCCAAGGGGAGACGGTCAGCATAAAGTTTTACTGAGGCCGGAGTCGAACCAGGCATTTAGCATTAGCAGCAACGCACTTAACCGCTCTAGCTGACGACCGTCTCTAGTCAAGATAGTCTTGAAGAGTCTTTAGATAGTCAAGAAGACTTAATCTTAATTCGTAAGATTCTGACATATCTGCAAATTTTTAAAATTAAACATAAACACCCACGTTGAAATAAGCGATCTAAAACTCACCTAACCGTATATATACTATGTAACTGCAGGAAGATAAACTACTTAACACTAACCGTAAATTGTCTTAACACAAATAAAAACTAATTAACAAGTTTGCTTGGAAAAAGGAATGAAAAACTCCCAAAACACCATAAAACACAAGCACTGCCGTCACACGAATGTGTTTTAAGTTAGTTTACATTTTTACACGGTGGCGCTGCGATCTTAATCTTATATCCCTATATGTGTGAAAATAAAAGACCCTTTCGGAACCCGTTGATTCTGGAAGCCCGTGTTTTCTGCACACGGTGTGTTACGCCACTGTTATCTACTACCGTTCAGAAAAGTAGATTTCCTTGCTGAATTCGTTAATATGAAACAGCGATCTGCCATTTATGCATTAGGAAAAATAAATACTTCTCCAAACTAACACCAAACTTCTTTTTCGTTTTTGGGAAAGACATCCCTTTCCAAGCAGCTTCAGATCTGTTCAAAAATGAACGTTTTATTAACCCTAAACAGCACAGAAACGCTAGGGAGAAACAAATTAATTGCTGTCAGGACAAAATTTTGAGTAGACATTAAATTTGACGTATTGACAAAATTAAACTTTGTGTACATTTCAAGATGATAAAATCAAAATCTTCAGTTTTACTAGTTAGTTTACTAAAACTACCTTGTAAGCAATTTGCTAATAAGTATAGCAAAATAGCATGCGAAAAAAAGACTCCAATAGTTTTAACTTTGACTGGTGCTCGATCACGAGTAGCCCAAATTGCAGCATTATTGTTAAAACAATGCAATATGATAGACGAAATAAGACTTTTCGATTTTTTACCAGGAAGTTGTGGAGCTGCCATCGATTTAAGTTTGATTGATACAAATAGCAAAACTAAGTCTTACACCGGTTTGGATATGTTAGCAGAAGTTCTTAAGGTAAAATTTGGTTTATTTGTTTAATTTTGAAGAACCACTTTTGTGTGCAGGGCTCTAGCGTTGTTGTTGTGTGTGGTGGGGAACCTTTCAAGCCAGCACAAAACGAACTTGCAATATTTAAACAGAATGCTGATTATGTTCGTACCATTGCTTTATATTCTGCAGAATTTAACCCAACCGGTATCCTTTGCATATCTACTCCACCTGTTTCTGCCATGGTTCCTCTTGTATCCGAAGTATGTCGAGACAGCATCGCTTATCGGAATATAATATTTAAATATGTTTTAGGAATTTAAAAAAGCGAGCGTGTACGACCCGAGAAGAATAATTGGCTTAACAACATTAGGAGTAATACGAGCAAATTCTTTTATAGCAGAATATTCCGGTTGCGATCCAAGTCAAATTATGTGCCCCATAATTGGAGGAATGGGGACAAGTACGTGCGTCGCTGTGGTATCTCAAACGGCTGCAGGACAATCATTATCTCCCGTAAGTTCAATGTTTCCTTTTTGGCCAATAACTTTTCACATCTCAATTTAGGCCATCCAAGAGGTTATCCGAAATAAAGTTGCTCAAGCAGAAAAGAATATTTTAGTTTTAAAAGATGTAGAAAATACTGGTTCACTTGTTGTATCGCCGGCATACGCAATAGCTCGTTTTGTGACTTCTGTGGCTCGTGGATTTCGGTCGTTATTCCAAGGTTACGAAAGTGGTTTTGTCAGGCAAACCGGACACGTTAATTGCTTCTTACCCTACATGTCATCGGTTATTAAATTGGGTAAGTATCGGCAACATAACAATCATTTCCAAACATTGTTCGAAAGTTACAGTCAAGACTTTGCCTGACTTAATAATTAAAAAGGCTATTATCGATCGAGCGAAGTATCGACTATAAGTAGGGAAATTAATTAATCGATACTATGTTTAGGTAAATATGGAGTTGAAACAATTCACATGCCCCATACAAGTACGTTTGAATCTGTAAGTCTTCAGAGAGCCTTGCTTAAGCTTCGTGAAGAAATTGCTTGGGGAGAATCATATATTACTGGAGCAACTCCCATATTAAAACCCCGCTATATTGAAGGCGGACAACCTTGTGATGCTGTGGGCTGGAGATTTCTAAATCCCGACAATAAAGCACTCTCGGAAGAAATTCTGGAACGCGGAAAGCTTATTCCAGACTAATAATCTACTTGTCACATTAATGTTATTTTACAACGAAATAAAAAGATCCTGGTAACCGCCTCTTGGTTAAAAGTTTTACATAGCCTAGTTGTTTTTATTTGAAAAGGTATATGGAAATTAAACTGAAAATATTTATTTTTTCCGTTTATTTCTTCATCAATGTACAAATCATGCAAATTCATTTTGGAAGCCGAGAAGCTTTGTTTAATTTGCGATTATTTAAAATTTTGATACCGCCGCTTGGAGGACTAAGATACGACGATTTTGACGTGAAAGATCCTTCCTTTTTCAAGCACGATTTTAATGGATAGGTACCACCTTTTATATAGTTAATTGGCGTACTTGACGAGTAACCGATATTTTTAAATAATTTGATGCACTTAGGTTGTTGAAACCGTTCCTTTTCCTCGGTTTGCTTTTTCGCACATAAAATAATAAAGGAATCTGTATGCTTCAAGTTAACACTAATTTCCGAACTTGATTTTTGAACTATGATTATTTTGGAATAACTTGGAATGGTTTCTTCTTCGGTGTTAGTGGGTTCAATTATGGATATTTGCATGTTATCATATTCTGATTTATCGTCAATTGGAGTTTCGGCGATCTCATCCGAATCGATTTCGGGAACTTGAACTTGGTGCGATACACAAACTTCCGGTACTGCAATTACGGAAACCGATTCTTCTGTTGTTTCTTCTTCCGTTTCGTTTAATGTAAGCTCTTGGTTTGAGTCTCCTCTTTCCTTTCTTTCGGTTTTATTAACGTGGTGATAAATTTTTGGTTGGTCATTTTCTGTGTATAAACCTTTCACCTTTGGATTGGATAAATTACTGTCATTTGAAACTAACTTGTTCGGTTTCCATTTCGACCAATATGTTTCTTCCAGTTTGTCGATTGCAGCCTTATGTTCGGGTTTAAATAAAAACATTTTGTTCGTTTTAGACGTCGTGGGATTGGATTTTATGGTAGGAAACTTTGATGGCTTATTGGGAAGGCCTGCTTTGGTGGCGTTCGGAATTTTGTAAGAACTAGCCAAAGGTGTTTGTTTTGTACCGAGTGATAAGTTGTCGAACTGTTTCTTCAGTGTTTTGATTTTTATGTCATAGTAATCATTCACTTCGTGCCGGTAACTGTTTTGATGAACCGAACTTCCCTCTAGCCAATTTTGTGGTAGATAGCTATTGCATGGTTTTGGAAATTTATGGAATTGATGAACGTAAACATTGCATTTCTTTTCATTAGATGAGTTTGATTTTATGGAAGACATATTTTGGTCCCCATAGTTTGTAGATTGGCTGAACGGGTTGTCGTGATAAGAAGATACGTGCGGCTTTAAAGATGAACTGAAAAATTGTTCTTAAGTGTCAATGCAAAAATAGAGTTTTCAAGTACTTACTTATTTTTCATTATGAATTTTATTTATGATTATTTTTGATAAAAGGAATGCCGTGCCATTTAGCATTCATGTTCATTAATTTGTAACAATTAAATTTTATTAATAGTCGCGGTTTGGCCGGGAACTGTCAAGAATTATTAGGTTTACTCAATTTACGCTTGCTCGGATACTTTTATTAAATAAATATTGAGAAATAAAACTTGTCTGTTTTACATTTTTCTGCAAGAACATAAAAGCAAAATAATTCATGTATTTTCTTTGACTCCGCTTGTATACATCCATCCGGCTTTACATACAGGGTGTCCCCGTGACCGTGGAAAACTTTTAAGGTGGTGATAAAGGACACTTTTCTAAGACAAATTTTCAAATAAAATTTTTGTCCAAGTCCAAACCCTTGAGGGATACCTCCCTTTAAAGCAATATTTTGAATTTCTGATTTCAAACGGCCATAGATCCGATATTATTGATTTTTTAGACTTAATAAATTAGACCTTTTTTAAAGATCATTCGCTTATCTACAAATTAGGTTATATCCCCTTATCGTTTAGAATAAACGGTTTTCGAGTTATAGATTAAATTAAGGGGAAAAAAGTTAAAAAAAGCTGATTTTTTTTACTTTTCTTGTGAACTCTGTATTTCTTAAACAAAACGCCTTAGAAAAAACTAACGGCCCAAACTAAATAGGGAATTTAACGGGTTACAACTTTGGTTAAACAAATTTTTTTGGAAAACCAACCGTTTTCACAGAAATTCTGAAAATAATGCACCCGATACATGGACGAAGTTGTTGACAGGACAGTGTTACATCGCTCAGCCAGATACAATTTCCGTTCCCCAAACTGTGAATTGTGACTGTGAGTTTTCGAAACAGATTTAGAATTTATTCCATAATTGAACCCGCACTCGTTTTTTCAAAAATCTTCATAACATCTATCCGCACTCTAAATTTATAATTGCATCATTAATTATCATTCATTCAGAAATTTCATGACACCATCCAATCCCACTTTATAAAATATTCTCGCAACATGATATTATAATGACGTTCGTGTAAAAATTTCGCAAACACCAAAATCGGGCTTCTTCAATGATTTCGCCTTCTCGATAAATGGAAAATTAAGTTCGATTTTACAAACTTGTAATCGTATTTTTAAAGTTTTAAAATTGTATGATTTGTCCGAGGTACGATTTCAGATTATTAACTCGAAACGATATCAGCAACGCCTCACGTTGGCTCTTTTAAATGTAATTTTATTACTGACATAAAATTTAACAAATATCCAAATATAATTTTATTAATTCTCGTCAAAATTCAATTTTAATAATATGGTTCTGGTTCTGATTCACAAAACGTTACACGCGAATCAATATGCATACATTCCAGGAAAATCGACTGAATCGGCATTCCACAAGATAGTGGAGCGCATAGAAAAGTCATTAAAATCAAAGAAGTTGTCACAAAAGGCTGTATTCAGGGGGAGCGGAGTGCTCTCTTCACCACTGTAGGTAGGACATTGTGATGAACGGCCTTCTGAAACTCTTAAATGACAAGGGCTACTATCTGTACTACTGCTGCATCGTTCTACTGCTTACCAGAAAATTTAAGGACGTCCTCTGCACTTTAATGCAGGACGCCTTCAAAGTATTAAAAAACTGGTGTAAAGAGCACTCTCTCTCTTAATTAATCCAGCAAACACGGAGCTTGTCCTGCTGAACAAAAAAGCTGCCAGTCATGGTCATGACCAGTTTAACGAGAATTCCCATAAAAATTGTTGATGAAGTCAAGTATCTGGGAATTATACTTGACAAAAAGCTGAACTACGAAAACCATTTGTAAATAAACAGAGAAAGCAAAGATAGCCTTCTGGTAGTGTTGAGGAGCGGTGGGACGGTCTTGGAGCCTGTCCCCAAGATCATCCTCTGGCTCTATACCGCCGTTGTCAGACATATGATGTGCTATGGTGCCCTTGTATGGTGGCCCAGAACCACACAAGTAACAGCAGCGTCCTCCAGAATTAGAGACCCTGATTGGTTGTAACTGGCGGTCAAGACCGAGCCATATGCAGATTTTAGGTGAATATTCCAAGAAGATAGCCCTGCTGCATTTTGAACCAGATAGAATTCATTCTACATACATGTTTGATAGAAAGTATAACGTCTTCTTAAATGCAATCGAGACATCCAACTATAACATAATATATACGTCTATACTCGGATAGCTTAAAAAATAATGTTGGATCGGGTGCAGGGATTTACTGTGCTGAACTTGATCTAAGTATAAGTCTATCGCTGGGTACCTATACATCCGTCTTTCAAGCGGAACTTATATGTATGCATGCTAGACTGCGAGAAAATAATCCAGAACGAACATATTCAAGACAACAATATCCAGGTATTATCAGAGACCAGAGCGACTTTTGTTGCACTTGCAACAAAATTTTGAATTTAGTTGCATTCTTTTGACTTCAACTCGTATTTGTATTTTAATGATACGAAAATATTTCGAGGCAAGACGATTTGGGCGCGTGACGGGAGATAAAGAGAAAGGTGCGCGGTGATTAGAGAAAAAGAAGAGAGCGAGATTTTGCGGACGAAAAACGTAAGGTTTTTACCTTTAATTTTGGGTAGTTATTGATGATTTTTTGTGTAGTGAGAATTACTGAAGTTACCACCTATTGCGTTTCAGTTTCTTGCAGATTTGGGCCAATTTCAAGGAAATTGTGTTCTTTTGATTTTTTTTCGCCATTGGACTTCTTGAACACCTGATAGATCGAGCGATAGCGACCACTCAACAGCAGCAATAAGATAAGTTTTTTTCTTATTACCTTCTTTTCGTTTCTTTCATCTGCAATGTTGTACAACACCGATAATATTTTTTGATAATCGTCAGCTGCGCTCATCGATATAGCCGACGCTCGCTACGAATATTTTTGATTTTTTGATCTAGTTTTGAGCTCAAGCACCGTTTTAAATATACCAAATATTGGAAGTCTTCATTAAGAGTTGTTGGGTGAGTGCTTATAGTAAGTACTTTTTTTCCCGTACGAGAGAGTGCAAACGTGTTGCAGTTAAGCCGGATTCATCCCTGGCTTCCGCAAAAAAAAGAGCTAGTTTTTTCCACCCTGGGTATCCTCACCACATAAAAAGTTGGGAATTTCGATTTTCAACCGTATGGGAAGAAAGAAATTCCTGAGCATTCTCTAAAGAGTTCCAGCCTTCCATTTTTTTTCATACACTTCAAAAAACACATCCAGACACTGAACGAGATATGTAGGCAAAATGTTCTTTTCCTCTATTGAGGAATCTTCGATAAAAGTTCATTTTAAAAATAGCCTCTTAAGACTTAATTCAACAAAGAATTAATAGGATTTTTTAGTCACTCCGAACGATTATGGTAACAAGTACGTAAAGGCAGTGTGCAGAAAGTTGTCAGTTTTTGAGGTAGTCAGAAATGTTTGTCATATTGTATGGTGTATTTTGTAATGTAACCCTTACTTTTAAAACACTTGACACTTGTATATTTTTAGTAGAATAAATAGAAAATAACTTAAAACAGTTTAAAATTTTTTTAAGTATTTTTGTGGTATTTAGTAGCATGTGATGTTAAAATAATCAAACTTAACAAAATGTTAAAATAATAAAATTTTAAACTATTAAGTAAATAATACATACTACGAAGAAAACATAATATTTAACGAAGCCAAAATGACAAAAATTGACATTTAACAAGGTTGAACTAAGAATATTTAAATAAACAAGAAATTCTGAAAAAATTACGCTATAGAAGTGATAAAAATTACTTAAAAATAAAAAAACAAAAAACCTGTAACATAATATAAAGGCCTCTATTTCACGAACATAACTGATGATCGATAATAATCGTGAAATACCACTTCTATAGCGTAATTTTTTCAGAATTCTATTTTCTTGTTTATTTAAATATTCTTAGTTCAACCCTGTTAAATGTGAATTTTTGTCATTTTGGTTTCGTTAAATATTATGTTTTTTTCGTAGTATGTATTATTTACTTAATAGTTTAAAATTTTATTATTTTAACATTTTGTTAAGTTTGATTATTTTAGTAGAATAACTTGCGGCTTTCCATGTGTGGTAGGTGTGACAACTGCATAGAGAATATTTGTCCAAGGCGCCATATCGCCTGAGTTGTCATAGTGAGCATTTCGCAAATACCACTTCAATTATCGCGCAGTTTAGGGTATTCCCCGTTACAACAGTTGTTAGTTGAGATCTGTTGATTATTGATCAAATTACAGAAAGTTTGTATTTATAATTAGCTTAATATCAGTATTCATAAGTGTGCTGCTGCAGATATTTTATTTCTAATAACACATTTCATGCATCCCTTACTTATAAGTTTTTGTTGCATGGCAGGATTCTATTTTATCGGTATCGTTAACAAAAGAATTTTTTCAACATTGCGGGACATTCGGGTTAGTCCGCATAATATACTGCTACGCATTAGATGGCATAGTATGCCGTCTCGCCCTAAATTAATTTGTTATAAGAATTTTGAGAACAAAACTTCTTCAACTTTTTTTACGAAAATTGCCCTTTTCTTACCTTTATGTTCCTATAATAAATGTTTCCCCTCTTCCAAAAATTACAACGAAAAACGTCAGAATCGTGTTAAAACAAAGTGAAATTTAAAGCGCTCAGTAGTAGTCTCGAAATATTAGTTTTAAAAGAAATAACAAAACAGTAATAATAAAATAATTATTGGATAATTCATTATAAAAGTCAAGAATTACTGGAAATGCAGGAATTTTTCGGAAGTACGAAATGATAGTAAGAAAAATTAAAATAACATTTTTTTTGCAATAAATTGCGGGGCTAAAGTAGTCACTATTCGCCCCGATTTTCAGGTTTAAATTGGCATTTTTTTATCCTAGAGCAAAAAAGTAGTGACAGCGGGCAAACAAAAAAGGCTAGCGGGCAAAAATGAAAAAGAAGGTGTTATATTCTTGACAGTAACAATAAAAGTAACGAGGGAAAATTTGAAAATACAACTTTCCCGACGAAAAATATTTTCAACAACTTCCCGACGGCGAAGCCGAGGGTAGATAAAAAAATTTTTTATAGGGAAAGTTATTTTCTAAAATTTTTCGTCGGATTGGGGCTGTTTTTATTATAACACACCCTCAGGTGTTATACCTGAGGGTATTCAGGTATCACCTGAATTCCCTACTTTACTTCTCGCAATTGCAAAAAATAGTATATGGACCTCGGGGATAAAGTGGCTTTTGACCTGAGGGTAATTGCTGCCTTCGGCGAAAGCCTCGTGCAAACAAACCTTTACTCTCAGGTAAAGAATTGATCACTTTATTCCCTTGTTGCATAATGTACTATTCTTCGATAACTCGAGCAGTGGGTAGCCATAATATGTAGTCGATCACTTTACTATGGTAATAACGTAAATTTTTAAGGGACCCGGAAGAACAGAACCCTTTGTACAGCGTTCCAAAAAAAAGCTTAATCCGGTTCTGCTAAAAATGAAACAAAATATTTATTTTTTGTAATATTAAAACCCAAAGAAAAATTTGAAAACAAAATGTGTAAAAGTATTACTGAATAGCTACTTTATCGATTTTATGCGTCATAATAAAGACAATATGTTGAAAAAGTGTTATTTTTCAGCACCATGTAAAGATAGCTTACATATTAACTATCAAATGTTACTTTTCACTCGGAATGATTTTCACTTTCAAATAAAAAATTAATTAAAAAGCTCCCTAGGCGTTGTAACGCAAAACAGTATTAATATTTTTTGTAAAAATCAGAATTTATGTGTCAGCACGAAGTTCTCATTGAAATGCTTTTTGCTTTTTTTAACATGAAGAAAGTAATCTAGACGTATTATAGCTGGGATTAAAATTTGTTCGACTCTTATTTGAAGATAGTAAAAATAAAAAGAAAACTAAAGCGAATGGACGTGAAATAAATAGTTAAAAGAAATTGTAAAGAATTGCTACGGTGCGAAATCTATATTTTCCAGCGCTACAACTCGAAATATTTTTGTCAACAATAGATTTAAAAAAAAAAAAGCAAAACTGTTCAACTTGACAAATGTTTTATGCCCGAATTGTCAACAAGAAATTTTTATGTAGTTTTTCTTTTTATCCTTTTAGCGTTCGTAAAAGCTTAACCTGGATGGTCCGACCGGAGTTGGGGGAATCACGTAGAAATTGAATGGTAAAAAATTGAACTTTCGCATTTAACTTTTTTTATTTATTATTTCAAATTGAGAAAAGTAATTTTAAAGGCATTTGGTTTAAATTAAGTTCCTGGATCCCTTAGGAAGTCGAGAAAAACGTCTTTGTGGTATACTGTGTCATGGATAATAAAGTTTAATGGACGCTCAAGTTCGTACAATTGCAGAAAATTAAACTAGGAAGTAAAAAAAGAAATAACACAAAGGAGAGAATGATAAAAAATATTTATTAGATAAAATGTTAGTCAATTAAAAATCACTAAACTTATATATTGCAACTAATTATTATAATGTGCAGTGGAAGCCACATAAAAACAATTACCCAATTTTTTGTTAAACTGTTAAATGAAACAAATTTTGTTTTTATGTGACAAAAATTTTGATATCACAAAAGAGTCAAACTAAGACATCTTCGATTTACAACTGCACCTTTAGTGCAAAAATACTTAAAACATATCACTGGTCTCAGTGTTTTGTATCCACTTAAAAATTACAAATAAACATTGTAATACTTGAGACTAAACATACATTTATATATTGTTTATAAAAACTTTTGTTTTCAATATAATATATACTTTTTAAACATATTCTATTACAAACTATGCTGTGACTATATATGGATTAATTTCGAATAAAAGGAAACCAAAGGATACGCAAAAAACTTCGTCTAGAAGATTATTTATTCGTCAATTGTTTGTTAAATAAACAATGAGCACTTGGTGTAAGTCTTTTGATTTCAATTAAAACATAGTTGCGGGTCAAGCACACGGGCGCATAGTTTAGGAGCGCCAAACACTTTGACTCGCCTCTATTGTAGCAGGACTCACAACTCCGCGTCAAAATAACGCGAAAAAGCATTCAAAAATAAAAAAACTACCTTACAAAATAAATAACAAATTCACTCTTTGTGTATTTCTTTTTTTACAAATTTTACGTCGTCGTTTTGGCTTACTTCTACAACACAGGTATTCATAAGCCTATTGGCAAATTGTAACATCATGAAGCTTTCAACACAGCAAAATTTGTGGTTCTATTTTTACACTTTCAAAATGTTGCCAATAAACAACAAATTATTGGTGACGATAGATAAATTATGAAAAATTTTAGTTTTGCTCCAAGCCAAGTTAATAGAGTGCAAAAATTTTGTCAAGAGTGTCTTAAAAGCATCAGTCAGATACCAATCACTAATTTAACCAATGGAAAATTTAAAAATTTACTTTTACAAAAAAGGGGAAGACGCAAATTTACATTCGACAATAAAGGAAATAAAAGTTAAGAGCTACAAAATTGTTTTTATTGAAATTTAAGAACTTGGGATCCAAAAATTACTAACCTTGTGCTTAGTTTTATAGGTTTTCATGGTATGAACAGGTTAACTTGAAAGCAATATCTCGTTTTTGGAAAATATCAGTGATATTCATTTTATCGTCAGCGGAATTGAAAAACGCCGTAGATGATTTTTTGAAAAAGGATTTTTGCACAAAAATATATTGAAACACCGTATCTATTACCATTGCTGCTTCAAACTGGTATATTTGCTTTTATTTGGGCTTAATATCTAACTCAGATTTTTTATTCAAGTTCTTTTTTTTAACAAAACCAACAGGAAGATATTCGGTTTTATGAAAAGTGCACATTCAATTAAGAACCAATAACAAAGTTTTTAGTCCGTTTTGTTCTTGAAAACCAAAAAATTAAAAATTTTTGTACTTGATAATTTGAATATTTAAATATCTGACTTTTTGAAAATTATTAAATTTTTAAGCTAGAAAGTATAACAAAACATTGTGGAAAATTTTTTTATAAGTACTATAAAGATTAAAATTTTAGTTTTATAGTAAAAATTACTATTTCTTAACATTTTTAAAAAGGTATCCATTTTCCATTATATGGTTTGTTTTGTAATCGATTTTTCCATTACTTTCAGATGAACAATGGAACTAAAGTTTGGTGTAATTTTTTATGTCCAATTGTCGCGGTGAGAAAAATCTTTTATTCGTTCCCTAGCACAGTCCCGATTTTGCTGTCAATAAGTAAAAAATTCTGTGAGAACAGCCCAAAGGAGAAGATAATATTCGAGTATTATGTGAAGAAAGTCCTGAGTATTGCTATTATTTTTACAGATATTATTTGTTCAATATTTGTCCAAACCAAGTGTTTTATGGAAGTAACAACCGTCGCGACGTGGTAATATTTTTGAGATATTCTTTGGTCAGTCTTTTAGTCCAATTTTCCTCAGGCCTTCGACCAAAGAGAAATCAATACAATAAACACTCATATTTTAACCATTTAGATTTTGAATTGTTGAAAATGAAATAAAAAATGTGAATATTGGTAAGGCATTAAATTTTCTACAAAAAGTAAAATAATTATTTCGTATTTGTTATGGTTTTACAGCGTTTGGAGTTACACAAATCAATGAAGTTCACTACCTACTAAATTTTTTCAATTTTGAAATCCTCAGCACGCAATATTGTATTACTTTCCATTATGTTTACATAAAATTTGTATTATATGTACAATGCAGATATTAGTACAAGAGCGGTCATAAATGGGGTTAGCCCCCCCCCCCCTAATTGAGGGGGTTACCAAATGCCTACTATTTATTTTTTAATATTCTGCTTATTGCTACGAATCAGTATGAAAATTAACAGTACAATAAAAACATTTTACGTTCGTTGTATAATAAAATTTATTGGACTTGGCCGAATTTGCACTTTTTGGAAAAATGAAAATCTTAATGTTGGCCTTGAAAAGCAAGCAGCGGTATCGAAGAAATAACGAATCAATACAAAAAATACAGATGGGGAGGTGAAAGAGAATTAAACATATTTTCCTGATTATTTCAAGTGGTTGATAGAATATACAAGAATAGCTGGAGTTGAATCCTGTGAAATTGTACCTACTAATAAATCTCGTGATTTTTCTAATCGCAAAAATTGAAAAATGAAGTTTCGAGAATACGTTTACAAAAACGCTGTTATTTTATTTACAAAACTATAATTTTATTTACAGAACCTGAATAGCGTATTTAATATACCCGTATTGTCGAAACTGGATTAGATCAATTAATAAAATTTTGGTTTTAATTTTTAGGAATAAAAGATTTAAATAGTTTTCATAAATATTTGGGAAAATGAAAACAATATCCATGAGGCGGAACTGTTACTAGGTATGAAACACAATAACGTACAAATGTAGGTGTTTTGACAAATTTGATGAAAATATTTTTAAATTTTCCAGGCATTGTAAACTATTTTTATACTCTAAACTTCCTAAACCATTTCAAACAACTACATGAAAGCGTTATCATCATAAGTACGATGTATTTAAAAATACAAAACAGTTTTTAACAAAAAAAGAAAATCTAAAAAATAATTTACAAATACAATCAAGTTTTAATACAATAGAAAAAATTTGAAATTTTGTATATACAGTTAATTATTATTATTGTTACATTATATTAAAACATTAGTATGTAATAGTAAATTTACACAATTGCAAACTGATAGAATAAAAAAATCCAAGATTTCACAACAATTTTCAATTTGAAGAGTATTTTTTATTTTTTCTAGTAGTAGGTAGTATTATAAATATTTTTGTATCTTCTATATCAGTCATATTTTAAAAATTTCCTCGAAGCTTTACAAAGGCAAAAATAACGGCGTTTCATTCTTCACGAATCACTTGTACTTTTGTAATATAAAAAGAAATCTTGAATTAAAAATTATATTACATTTTTTTTTACAATATATTAATTATTAGATTATAAAATATATCTATATATATTCACAGTATAGTAAAAACCACTCACACACAATTTAAAATAAGTCTTTCAATTTGTTAAAAGTCCTACGATATATGCAACTACTTCATAGTTACTAATAAACAACATGAATATTATATAAAGATTGTTATGATATATTCCTTAGACATCCCACTATTAATTTTGATTTTCCAAAAAAAATTTCGTTCGCAAGGACTCTTTAATATGTAATTTTTTTGTAATAACAACAAATGGCAGTTTTTACTTATCGACGCAGTTTGTAGGTACAATGAAATTGAATATGGTCAGTGGCGTCTTTAAGAATGAGCCAAGGCCCCCGAATCGAGAGCAGCGTGTGTTTTTTTATGTGGGACCCCAAAGAATGACAAAATTACACATCAGTTAAAGAAAAAAGTATTTGTTACGGTTGGGTTCCAATGGTTTCAAGACCCCGCGTTCAAAAAAAACTACAAGACGGCACTGTAAGTTGTTCTAGTAGCTGACTTTCTAATTTGTAAATTTTCGTTTTTAAAATTGATGACTAAAATTTAGACAAAATTTCATTTTGCTATTCTGCATATGGCAATAATATGGCAATTCTAACACTCATGGTAACTAAACTACTGGAAAACACTTATCTATACTTATATAAGATATAAAACCATTTAGGAATTATTTTTAAATAACACAAACATTTATTAAGCCAAAAAATTGTTAAACGCTAACATATTATGGCTAACCTAGGTATTAGCCAAAACATTTCTAATGTTATGATGCACTTACGGATAAGATCAAACAACCATAATACAGAATAACATTTTCTTTTAATTAGCATTTATTAAAAAGATCTTTTAAGCGATACAATAATTGCACATCATATAAAATGCGTGTTACATTTATACAATTTTTTGTGCAATATAAACGACAACGTGTGGGAAACAATGAAAACCGTTAAGGGTACCAAATTTTTATCGAAAATTTTTAAAGCCAAAATGTTAAATTTCATTCTCTTGAACTGTCGGTGATTGTAGTTTTGTTAAAAAATATTTACATTATTTGTATTTTTATTGTATTATTATTACTATTAACCGATACTTTTTTCATTTTACCCAAGCATTAGAATGCACTGATTGTACCACACAAAACACACCACCGTTTTCTTTTTAATATTATTAAATTGTTTATTGTAATTTGTAATTCTTTGTTATTTCAAAAATGGAAAATGCTTTGTATTTCACCTAAGATGATGCACTGTTTTTGAGAATGCACCGAAGAATTTAATATGAATAAACATCACTCGGATGACGAATGATCTGACCACAACGGCGGTAATGATGTGTGACAAGTTGTCTCCATTACAGATTCTAATTCACAATGACCATTACTGAGATCACAGGGCGAAGGTGTTCGCCCTTTTAGCTTATCTCACCAACAAAAAACGGACAGTTCGCCTCCATGATCGCTACTGTTTCGCCATGGTGTCACAGAACGGGCTTTTAGCTGAAAACAAAAACAAAATACTTTAGTATACAATCAATTAAACAAAAACATTAACAAACACAATATCACGAACGAGCAATATATAACCTCCCGGGTTCACGCTTGGATTGGTGACCGCCCCGAGAACACCGCTTGCCCTTGCTATACTCTTAAAATGTATTTGACAAATACTTATCGAAAAAGTTGAAAACTGTCTCTTCTTAAAATTCGAGTATAAAACCCGTCTTGTATTGAAACGAACGAGCAGATGGAAAAATTTTAAATGTCACTTATTTACGTTGGTGTTCTTGTGTCAATATGCAAAATTAGTTCTATGTTCAGATCTTGATGTAATTTATGCTTTGTCGGTGTAACGCTAAAAGCACTTCAAAAAAGCTTGCGCCCGTGTACAGAGTACACATCGTCACGCCTTGGTTAGCTCTGATTACATTTAATGACAGATTTTATGGTCGTATTAAAACACAATTCATTTTATTTCTTTAGTCTGATTACAAATATTAATAGTTTAGCAAAAGAGAACAATGGCTTTCTTCAAGAAACAGTACTTTTGGATCCAATTGTAAAAATTGTTAATATAACGGAAAAATGTCTACGGAAAGCTTACGCGATGCTTCAACGAACTTCCCTACAAAGAATTTAAAACTCAAAAAGGTTTAGTTGAGGACCAGCGACAATAGTTTTGAATTCAAAATAACCTCACCGGATAACATAGATTTTCTCGGTTTCCCTGACCCTGATCGAGCCAAGTTCGAAACTACGGTCATCCGATAAGGATTTATATTTGTCACTAAGGTACGCAGGACAGCGAAAGATTTTCTAGGCATACTTCTGCGTAACCTCACAGTTAGTGGGAGGGGGGAGGGCTGTAAGCCTGTATTATTAATAATTATCGCAATTATTAATCTAAGGTGCTTCAAAAAGAAATTAAGATGGTCCTTTAGGGATTATTAGTTCCAGCTGAATAGTTCAACTTTGATAGTTGTCTTCGTGTGAAGATCTGATTTTCGTATCTATTAGGCAAATTATTTCAAAGATTCTGTATGTTCTTTGTAATGTGCATTTTGGTGGAAGCGTTGCTTTTCATTTTGTTATCCGTCAAGATTTATTCGCCTAATGAAAGATGCACGGAATTTTGTAATTAGATCATTTTGGAACTTGACATTTTTGACGTGGAAACATTATTTCACAACTGCCGGCTTTGTTATTCAATTAAAATCAGCGTTAAACTTTCATTTGAATACACAGAGAATCTCATGAATTCTTCTTTTGATAATTCTGGCGTTGTTGTCACTTATTAATATTGTGTGTTTTGGAACTTGAGTCTTCAACTAAAGCTTTTTCATTTTATATTTGCATTTAAATTTTATGTCGCTGCCCGACATGGATGCCCATTATTTCTTGATAAATAAAATGATCGTACTGTTTTTTGAGTATTTTGTTAAACTGGGTTTAGGATAGAATTCCTAATTCGAACCTCCACCATCGCATATCATCGGAGTCAGCTATGTTTTTTGAAAACGTTTGCGATATTGATATTATTTATTTTCTCTCTAATTTATTTTATTTATAATATTTATTTTGTAAAAAACGTAAATTTTTATCATGATTTGACCAATTTTTAATTATTTTTTTTTATAATTTTATTCTTTACCTTCACTTCTCTTATGATTTTCTTTCTGGTTATTAACTTCCCTTTCTGCTTTTCAACGATTTCTTATTAAAAAATACTTTTCTTTATCCAACTACTTCCAAAACTCATCGACATTCTTTTTCTTTCTCATTAATTACACAACTTTTTGCAATTACTTTCTGAAGTCACTTACAAAATCTGATTTATTTGCTTATAAAATAAAAATATACTTTTTTCCCTATACGTTCTATAAAAACCATTCAAGATATTATTTATTAGCCATTGATTTTTGCTTCAAAATATTATTAATAATTTATGTAGGTAAATTAAGTTAAGAGCACCGTTGAGTGCTGTATTGAGTAATTCGTGATTTATACTATTTATTTTTAGAATATTACAAAAATTAGAATAATACCAATGTAACGGTGTATTTAAACGTTTGATTATCTGAACGTGAAAAACAATTTTGATTCACTAGGTAATAGGAACAACGCGCAAAAAAATGTATCCAATCAGTAAATCAGAATTTACTTTATTTTTATTCTTGTTTTTTTGAAAAGCCCTCATTAGAAATGTTTCTGGGTCCCCTCACATCATAAAGTTTTGAAGTAAAACTTTAGACGCGACTCGGGGTAATTGGACGACAATGCAACGGAAATTCGTTACGGCAATATATCAGTATTTTTAAATTAATAACTATAGTCTGTTTCTTTTAAGAAAAATATTGGAATTTGTACTAAAGCAACAACCTTGAAACGTAAACCAATGAAATTGCTTTGAAGGTAGACGACAATAACAAAATTTTTGCGATTGAAGTGCTATGCGTGTTGCCTAAACTGAACCGGGTAAAGTCATAAATAAGATAGATTTGAACAAAGTTAAATGTAATATCGAATAGACGTAGTTATTTGGTTATAACATTTTGCTTTGTTGTGGTGAATGTTTAATATTATTACAAGATTACGTACTATTTAAATTATCTAAAATTTCCCGATGTAAATTAGACTTTGAAAACGACGCGCCACCTATATTATTCATATGTTAGATCGACTATAGTAACATATTAGATACAACAAAAACGAAATGAAATAAATTTGTCATAAGCGTGTGAATTTAAAAATACGATACGTCGAAAATAATAATGATACCCAATGTATGCGTTAAAAAATATAGCTACATTAGCTCTTAGCGTGCATAATAATTATAATGAAAGTAGTTTCTATTGTGAATTTGTGACTGTCTGTCAAGTTTGTTTATAAGTTAAGGTTATATTCAGATTTCAACATCGCAACACTATGGGACTTGTAGATGACCCCAAGTGTCGGAGATGCAACAGAGCAGACGAAACAGCGAAACACGTGCTCTGTCACTGTCCTGCTCTGGCGTCAAGGAGAGGTGCCGTGCTAGGGGACTTCTGGCCTAATATGGCCAGAATCAGTGGCACTCCGCCTGCCAAAATACTTGAGTTTGTCCTGCAACTGGGATGGCTTGAGGGGTGACAGGACGGGTGGCAGCTGTATCGGAGGCAGTACAATGGGCCCGGTGTAGTGGCCTAAGTGCGCGTGGGGACCAGTCCCCGCCCTCCAAACCAAAATCCAGAATCCAGAATATATTCAGATTTCATTCGAGTCCATACTTTGGTTTGCTAGATTGAATAAAAGAGCTCTATGATGATTATATATTGACAGTCATTTGAATGTTCTGTTTTTATATTTTTATTTTTAACAAAGCTGTATTCTTTTTACCTATTTTAAGTGAGATTGTACTGAGATACTCAGTTACTCAGTTGAAAAGTTGCTGTTTTTACCGTTTAGACATAAGTACTGTACCGTGCCGAACTGAGTTTTACGTGATAAAATTATCCCCTTCCATACCCAAACTGATCTTGCTGTTTTGAAGTGTTATATTGAGAAATGGCCCGGATTGGTTTATTTGAATTAAACTTGTCACTTATTGCAATCATTTTAATATCTACTGCACCTTAAATTTTTAATTCGTCTTTTTGAAGTTTATGTTGACATTATACAATAATACAAAAAACAATTTGGTTAGCATTACCAAACTTCAAAAGAATTAAATTCAAAAATCACTTAGTAGTAAATTTTCGTTGTTCTTTTTACCTTATCTTTTTCTCACTTTGACTCGGTTAATCTCAGTTTGTCTCAGCTCACTTTATCTCAGTTGTGCAACTGAGATGGAAATAAAATAGGTAAAAAGAATACAGCTTTAATCGTCATATGTCATAATGTCGAAAATGTTTTACTTCGATTGCGTGTGACGGTTACACGCATTTTCAATTTTTGCTACACCACTGGTTTTATAAATTTCAAAAAAACTGGATTCAAACTGTTCGTTCTTTAAACTTTCATCTTTTAAACAAAACATTTTACAAACAAATGGATATATTTTCGGATAGCAAATTTAATGAGCTATAACTTTGGTATAACAACCTTTTTTGAAAAAACAAAATCCCAGAAAAACCCGAAATAATGAACTAAACAACAAAATATGCAAATTCAAAATTCATGATTAAAATTCATTTTTATTTGTGTATTTTAGCAGATTTTCAAAAATAAATTTAAAGATGAAGTTTTGAATAACTAAATTAACACTGCATTCTTCGCACAATTTTCTTTAAAAATTAGTGGGAATTTTGTTATCGAAGGTGAGTGCGCATATGAGGATAGGGAATCTTGGAATCCCGTAACCGATCATGCAATAAGACAGAGTGATTCCCACTTGCAAGGTTTTTGGTCCAGCCTACCCAAACCGAGAATTTTGTCGTTGCCCGCCTAGCTGCCCGGCAATACTTCTTAAACGAAACTTTCACGCTATTTATAATAATGACATCAGAAACTTTCGTGTGGCCATCGGCATGTTTTTCAATTGAGAAAGCCTTATTAAGTTTTTCCATCTTTTTGAAAATCAATACAAATTCTGCTACACGCAATGTTTGATATGATCACACAATACGTTTTCTATTAATCTCCATAATTTTTATTAAACAAGTGAGTGTTTTCAAGCTCGACTTTCAATTTAAATTCAACCTTGGGGACCCTAATCATAAGGGATGAAATTGATTTTAAAATCGTACAAACTACTTTTATTCAATAAGCTCCTCTGAAATTTTCAAGCCAACAATTAAATCTAGAAATCTCTCAGAGGAAAAATATTATCAAACGAACAAAATATTTAATGTTCACTCCAATATTTTACTGTAAAAATAAAAATATATATTTTTATTATTTAACGAAAGACGAGATTCACTTTTATAAAATTGCTTCCTATACCGAATACATTAGTTAAAATTAATTTTCGACCTATTTTTGCAACTATGCCAGAAAATGAACAATATCTTCGCGAAATACAATAACTGTGCTCAGAAAACAATCATAAATTTTCTTTATATTAGATAATAATATAAATACGAAGTAATTAGAAGTTATTGCAGTAATTTTATAGCAGATAAACTTTATTTGTAGAACTTGGAAGAATCCTCGCGTACGAAGGCTCTACAAAAAGTTCCAATTCTTCGCTATAATTATTTTCCGAGTCAAATTAACATAAATTTGTGATCAGACTGAAAAGCTTCATTTTCGACATTTCCATTTTAAGTTATTGTCATTATTTTTTTTCGAAAGTGCAATGGTATAGCGTGACAAACCTAACGATTGCGTTGTAATTTATCTGTTAGTTTTTGAATGGTAAAAAAATGTCGTATATTTTACTGCCATTTTTCCTTTATTTGGTTGTAAAAAGAAGTCGCAATCATAAAATTCAAAATATTTGGAGTAACGTGACAGCAAAATATATATGATGCCAAGTTGTAAACTTTCGAAACCCGCTGCTTAGATTGCCAAGGTATTTTTTATTTTCGATTTATTGTATAAAATGATGACATATGAAAACAAAACGGCAAAAACCTTGTTTTTAAAATTTGATGTGATACTTGAAAATAAAAGATTAAATCCTAATGTTGCACTTTTATTTGAAAAATGAGGTGAACAAATGTGGCACGGACAAGTAACTTGTCGTTTACTTTATGGGTTTAGATTTCCCTTGACCTTTTTCTTCCACTTCTTCAAGAAGTATTCAAATTTCCTTTTCGTTTTTCCTATAAACTTCTAACAATACTTATATTTTACATGACACTAAAAATGCACATTTTTACTGCCAAACTTAACAACTCAAGCGAAGATGTACATATATTTTGTGGAAGAATAATAAATCACCATTGTGGTCAAATCACTCAGGAAATATAAAAGTAAACCTACTCTAAAATACCAAATCATTATTTGTTCGTGAACATCCAATAATAACCCCCCCCCTTCCCATCAATAGGATATTATTATTGAATTTATACATATAGTAGCCTCGCACGCTACCACAGTTTACTTATACTTCATTACTCGACAAGTACAAACCGATTTTAACCAATCAACAAACCAATAAATTTCGTGGTCGAAAAGAATGTTTATGCAAAATTTCATAAAGATTAGTTAAGGAATGCGACCCGAACATTTGAACAAAATAGTTAATGGTTCCTGTACAAGGTAATCTTTATCGAAAAATTTGTAAAAATAGAACTATTTCATTTAATCGGCACACCATCAAATTGCATGTAATTTTGTTAATAATAAAAAACACCTAAATAAAGAAAATCGCTTTTATGTGCATTGAATAAAATTGTGGTTTTTATTTAACGATAAAAAAGAAATAATGCCAATCCCGAGCCCACGAATTTAAAGTTAAAATAAACTTCCACTAACATTAAAACATTTTTAGATAATAATCTGTATATATGCACGTTCGTCTGAAAAAATAAACAGAGGCGGGCGCCGACAAGGATAAACGGGTCCTCCGACCCCATTGTTACTACTTGAAAGTGCATTTTATTGCATGATCAGTCGCCAAAATGACGAAGTAAAATTAATAAAATAAAGAAAATCGATAAGGTTCACAAAAACTAGAATTCATGGCAAGAAATCATTTCAAAGAAAAAATATTTCGTGCAGTTAAAAAAATTAATCATAATTTGTGTTTTTATGGTCGTCAACAGATATCTATTATACGATTGTGTTCTGATAAACCAAACCCAAAAATTGCCTTAATATCGCTATAAAAAATACATAAAAATAAATGAAAAACTATAGAACAGTAAAATATGAAAATGGAAAATTTTCGTTAAAATAAATCAAGCGAGGAATTAAGCTTTCCAAGCTTAATTTAAAACCACATTTGTGCTGGTATAATTTCCTAGACAATTAATTTAAAATAAAAAAAAATTAAAAATCAATCGAAATTGTTAAATTATCATACATTTGAATAATAATCAGTAGCGTGCTATTGTTAAATTATAGGAATAATGCGCCTTTGTACCGCGTTTTCGTTTCAAGGCAAAGTTAGTATATTTATAGATTAATTTTGAATAATATTAAATATTTGAATTAAAAGTAAGTTTAAATATTAATTTTAATTTTCAATTCATTTTTTAAGCTTTCACTTAATGCTAAAGGAAATGCAAAACAAAACCAAAAATAAAAGAATGGAGTAGATATAATGGGGTTAATTAAAACATAAATCAGCCTTACAAACTTCCATACATTAAGAACCGGACATGTACGTATTTTCTGCACACTTTGTGAAAAGCCAACCTTTTGATTACTTTTACGTGTTAATGCTTAAATCTTTTAATACTAATTTTATTCCATAAAAGTTACAAAAAGTAAGTGTCAATTTTCACGAAATATCAAAATATCACCCGGGCACATTATCGATACCTGGTCTGCAGGTCACCGACAACAGATCAACACTACTTGTTACTTCGACAGTAAATGCGCGACGAAGATATTACAGACAAAAGAAACAAAAAAAAGAGTGGGAAAATCGCAAAACAAATAGAGATAGCGACTGCAAATAGTTCAAGATAGTTTAAAACTATAAAACACAGTTCATCAAGTTTCGTCATCGATGACTTACCATTTATTAATATTCAATAACCAGCCACAGCTTCATTAATAAGATCTAAAGAAGGAAGCGTTCGGATATCTCCGTATGCTGTTATATTGACGTGGCGCAAATCTTATATAGTTGATATTTTATAAAAGGCTTACGTAGTACGCTACACCCCGTACATCATATATTACCAGTAGCAGATTTTTGTGAATTCTCATTTTCTCTGAGTTTAGCAGTGATCTATACCTGAAAATTGATATTTCAGCTGTAGCCTGGAATTTTACAGTTATATAATTTTTCGCATTACAGTGTATAGGCTTATTTTCACGAAAAAGACAATGCAGGAAATGGCAGGTTATGACCCCGGGTCAGCCATGTATTGAAAACAATAGTTTTTCGAAAAGTTAATATATCCAAAACTTAGTGTGCACAAAAATTCTTAAAGAAGGATAACACTGTAAAATTTTCAAAAATTTGATTTTTTTTTATATGTTATATCAAAAGATATACGTTTTAAAAATGTTCTCTCAAAATTTCAAAAAAAATTCTTAAAATTGGCCGAGTTGTAGCGTCGTCTTGCGGTTGGTTTGCAGTTGTAAGCATTAGAATAATTGGTAACGTCTGACGCAAATATGTCTGAATGACAATCAAAATCAAGAAATCTGTAATATCCAATTAATATAACACAAAAAGAATTTTATTCCCAAAATACGTCTTTGTAGTCCGATGGGAGGTTTTTATAATTATTGATGGTTCCTTTTAGCTTCTATCCACAATAAAAAAGACTTCAAAATACTTGGATCTAAAAATGGTTGTTTTTTGGAACGAAGTTTCTTATGGGAGGATGCGAAGGGGGACCCTAATCGGAAAAAAATGTCCGTAACGAAAATGCGTAAGATTTTTATATCGTTCGATAATTACACCATCTGGTGGTCAAAAATTGGAACATCTGCTCAGCATTAGTACATATTCGGAAACCACGAGTCATAGGTTTGAAAATTTCTCTAGAAAAAAAGTTGCCTTCACCGGGATTCGATCCCTCGGCAAAAATGTGTAGAAGGAGCCCTTCGCTCTACGCCACAATGGGTATTGTAATAATTGATAATGATACGCTATATAAGCTACTCTTTGCGTATTGCGAATTAAGAACGCGTTAAAATTGTTAAACCGACGAATAATTTAAAAAAATTTAATTTAATAATTTAAAAAATTTTCAGCCGAAAATAAAACCCCCAAAATTTAAAAAAATATAAAATGTGGTGTCAGATAGGAACGAAGTACCTTATTACATAAATATTAATTTCAAGTTCTAGTCGACGTAAAAAATAAATAATTATTCGGATATAAATATTTTATTATGATTTTTTTATCTATAAAAATCAAAAACTACTTTACAAAATTGCCAAAATAGCGATTTCGGCATGTGTCAAAGTCGATGTAAATCCGCAATCATCGCGGTCATCTTTGAAGTTTTCGAAATTTTTTTTGCACATTCGGCTTTAGATAATTTTTGCATCTGAGTGGCATTTTTCAAAATCAATTTTTTTTTTAATTTTGGTTTTATTTTCGGTTATATACTTCGTTCCAAAAAATCAATTTTGAACAATGCCACTCAGGTGCAAAAAATTATCTAAAGCCGAATGTGCAAAAAAAATTTCGAAAACTTCAAAGATTTACATCGACTTTGACAAAATCGCTATTTTGGAAATTTTGTAAAGTAGTTTTTGATTTTTATCGATAAAAAAATCAAAATAAAATATTTATATCCGAATAATTATTTATTTTTTACCTCGACTAGAACTTCAAATTAATATTTATGTAATAAGGTACTTCGTTCCTATCTGGTAGCCCACGACATCACCTTTTTTTTTTTGTTTTCTTTTGTATCATATCATCAATAAAATGGACTGAAATTTTGTGTGCATTTCCTATAAAAAATTTCACGAAATACTATTATTTTTCTGTTACAGTATTTTCCCCCTTAAAGTAAATAATTCGTTCATAACAATTTATAATTTTTTTTAAGAATATCTAAAAAAATTCTTGAAAATTTCATCCATCGTAATTTACAAACTCTTCAATGCGAAAATTGCTTTGCTAACGTCCCTAGGGAAACATGGCTGTCTCCAAAGGAATGTTATGCCAAAGAGTAAATAACTCAGAAAAATTGTACACATAATTCGGAATTCCAGAAATTTTCAAAAACATCGAAGATTTCTGAAGAATTCCAGGGGTTTTTAAAGCATTTCATAAATTTTCTTGCAATTTCAACGAATTCCAGAAATTTCAGATATATCCAAAGAATTCTAGAGATTTTAAAGCATTCCCATAATTTTCAAGAAAATTCTAACTAATTTTAATTCAAAATAAAATTCTATACGTTTCCAAAAAATTCCAGAAATTTCCAAGGAGTTTAAGAGATTTCGTAAAAATTGCAACCAAATTCCAGTGATTTCTGAAGGATTTCAGTGATTTTCAATAAATTTTGATTGATTTCAATTTTTCAAATTTGATTGATATCATGATTTGAAATGATTTCCAAGAAATTCCAGAAGTTCTACTTTCGGTCTCACAGGAATCTTTATTTTTCGACCAATCTGAGTGCAAATACTTCATTTGTATGCAAAAGTGAATGGAGCAAGCTTGAATGAAGCCCCAGAAATTTCCAAGAAAATTCTGAAGTATGAACCAAATTTTTCGACATATTTACCCCTTGTGTTATGATGCTATTGTAAATACAAAATGTACCTATCGCAATAAGTAGTGCGTAAACTATTTTTGACAGATAGGTCCATATCGGTCGTTTCTCTATAAATCGCAAAATCTTAGAAGAAAAAATAATCAATAATGACAGTAAAGACGGTCACGACCTGATGCTTATGCGTCGACTGGCAAGCCGAGATCCTCGGTTCGAGCCCGAGCGGAGTAAAAACTTTATTCTGACCGTCTTCCCTCGGAAATCAATGGCAAACTATCGAGGTATCTGCCAAGAAAACCCTTCTGAAGAAGAAGTGGTCACTACGCCCTTATGTAGGGCCAAGGACTGAGAAATTATAATGCTATTGTAAATACAAAATATACCTATCGCAATGAGCAGTACGCAAAATATTTTTGACAGATAAGTCCATATCGGTCGATTTTTTATAAATCGCAAGAACTTGGAAGAAAAAATAATCAATAATTACGAGAACCATTGGTTTATTCATTGGATTATTATTGTATATCAAATTTCAACCATTGAAGAGATCGTTAAGCTTCATTTCGAGTAAACATAATTTTAGCTACTACTACAGGTACAGAATGTAGATGCAAGTCTATTCCATGGCCCCCAGTGCATACTTTGCTCTATATTTTCTCATCAAAACTAAGGAGTTATTCGGTTGCTAATACTAGGATGTATTGATTTCCCCAAAGTAAGATGCAAAGAAAAATTTGGCTTTACTCGCTGTAAGTGTTACTGAAGCCTTGAAAATCACATATAACCGACTGTAAAATCAAGGAAGCCGATAAAAAATATCTGTATATCATAGAGACCACCAATGTGCAAGGGGAAATTCTTTTCGAGTAAAGTCCCTATTAGATCAGGGGATTGCAGTTTTTGGTTCATTAGTTTCAATGTATTCGTCCGGTTCTTGGAAAGTCTTGCGTCTTCCCCAGCTAGAAAGTTCTTCGTTTCATCTCTGGTTCAGTCCAAATGCAAAATTCACCAATGCGTAATGTTGGATTAAGTAGAAAGGCTAAGCCGATACTAGACCACCTTCAAGAAAAACTTTTGTAAGTTTAAATTTGAATAACTAAAATTAAATTAGTGTTAATAACCAGTGAGTTAGAAAAATACAGCTAATTATATAAACGTATAAGACCTTCACTACATAAAAAAGAAGCTTTTGTGCAAAAGCTATTGAAATAGTATATTCTGAATAATTTGGAAAGTCGCACAATAGTCAAAGAGGATACAAAAAAAATTATAAGGCAGTCACCTATGTCGTATGTGCGCTTTAATTATAAGCAAACAGCAATTGATGCGAAATTAATTATCGTTTCTAATTGGCTGGCATATAGAGAAACCAGCTAGTAAGCATTAAAAGAGTATTTTTCGAGTATGGTAGGTTTACATTCATCCACTCTCGAAAATGTGAAAAACAGATACAATGCGCTTTTTAAATAAAACATTAACTGACTTGTTGAAGCACGACTTGCCAACACTTACGAACATCGATTTTTTAAATAAAGAGTTAAATTTCGAATCGCCATTTCGAACGTGCGGCTATTTAATGAAGTTAACATTTTTATGAACATACGCCAGAAAACTTATTTTTTTTTTATTATATTATAATAAAAAAATGGAACGAGTAAAAATTATGTTGTGGCACGTTCGTGTCTGAATAAATAAATATAAAATGAAACTGTAATGCCACACAGAAAGCTCTTTCATTGTGACATGTACTTTAAGGCCTACTTCAAAACGGTTTCCGCATTTTTAAAAAGTACCAAGTACAAGTAATTTATCGCGATGCTTTATTAACGTAATACCTAGCGCCCATTTTCCTTTACATACTTGACTTTTAGAGATGCCATTCAAAGATGTCTAGCAAATTCAAAGAGAAATTTTTGCCTGTCTGGATTCGTAATAACGACCAACTTCATTCAAGGAGATACTTTCAACATGACCAAAAAATTTTTAAATTTCCGTTTTATTTTAATCGAGACGAAAATCAATTCTCTGCACTTTTAATATTTAGCCGCCATTATATTCGTACATTTTCGACATAATATTTAAAAATTCGCTTATTCACATTAAAATCTTTGAACGAAATAAAAATTTAAATTTTTCACCATTTTATCAAGTGGTAATCGCAAAATAAAATGGAATAAATTAGTAAAATGTGAATCGAAACAAAACGAAATATAAACGAATTTTCCATTTGCATTGTGAAACAAATCGAGCCATTCCTTGCAAATAAACAAATAGAGATTTTAAATAAATTGCTCCCAAGTTATCTTTTAGTCAATGCGATCCAAGTAAAGCAGCAGATTAATTCTTCCATCGATATACAAAGTGCTAAACCGTATTTCTTCAATACGTTGCGGTTCTCACAATTTTAGATCGATTACCTTTCGGAATGGAAAGGAAAAAAAACAAAAACGCCTGCCTTTGCAAACCGTTGTTTGTTAAACCACTTTGGTAGATATTTCAAATTTTTTTCCCTCTAACAAATCAAACCTTTTGAATGAAAAATTGAAAAAACGCCACATCATTTTTAGGGCATTCACTCGTGGCAGTAATTAGAAAATTAAAACCGTTATTATGCAGCTTTATCCCGAGATTCCAGTTTCGACTGTTATGAGCATTCCTATTATCGTTCCAAAAAAATACAATAACATTACCCGAACGACCTTCTTCTACTTCTTCTTCGTCATCTTCCCGTTGTAGTTTCAAGCATAATACTTCCACTTTAAGCCACCATGTTAAGACCAAGCTTCCGTAATCAAGGTAAAATTCAGTTTACGACACTAAAATAATCCCCGCAGAGCAGTCTTCCATATTATGCTAAATTTCCAGCTGAAAATGACTTCCAGCTTGAACTATTTCAAGATGGAAACTCGTTGTCCAAAATATCGATAACCTCAAAACACCTTTTCGCCCTCGAAAAATAAATTTTGGTAATTAGGATCTTGAAATAAAAATTATGCAAACGATTTGAACGTTCGTTCCAATTTGCGACTCTTCCAAAAATGTACAATATATCTCGTTATGCAAAGTTTTGGTCTTTTGGTAAATATTGACATAAAGATTATTTTTATAAAGCAAACAATTAGCAATATAAATAATATTTTACGACGTAAATATATGTCATATTGGGAGTAATTTTAAATATGACGGTGAAGGTTAAATAGTAAACATTGAGGCAGGTTTTTGTTGGCTTTTAAGATGAGACATACACCAGATAATCGCCGGATATTTCCTAATGGTTTGGACAGATTCCAAACTCGTAGCCAGCATAACCATCGTTTAAACGAATAACATAACTTTGTAGTAATATTATTATAATTTGTATTACATTATTGGATTTAAAATCAAGGGCACGGCAAAGGCGAATGATACTATAATTCCACTACAAGGCTAATTTTAAACGAATTTAATTATAATTTATAATGAACACAAACAAAATGCTAAATTATGGTTATTTCGAATCGGTTCAAACGATAATAATGTGCAAAATGATAGCAATTTAAATTTTGCAAATTATACGTTTTCGAAAAACGTCCATCAACTTGACCGTTTTCCGAGCCATTGCCACCGGCGATTAGTCGATTCCACAGTTGGAAAATGTGGGCGAAGTTGACTATTTTCCAAGCCATTGCTGTTAAGCAAATATTAGTTGATTTCATGACACTCGTAAAACATCCCGATACACTTTCTACACACCCCAATTCAAAATTATGATGATATACCAAAGCAATTGCATAATAAAAACAAAATCTAAAAATAACAATTTCCTTTTTTTATCGTTTTCCTATAATACTTTAACATTCAAGATTTCATTTTCGCGAAGCGAATATTACGCGAACAAATTAATTTATTTTACGGATATTTACATTGAAAATCGCCAACGGATTTAACTCGACTAATGGACTGGAGAGGATAATTTTTTTCCCTTAATCCCCAAGCCCGAACCAACAAGAAGTCGTCATTTTAAAAACAATGCTTTAATGTGGTAATTAAATTTGACAAAATCAATATATATTTTTTTTTAAAGCAAGTTGCTAAATTGGACGAGAGTTGGTCGTATGACCAGATACCAAACGTACGGAGAAAATATAACACAATAAACATAATTTAACCATTTTCTTGTTCGCTTTTCAAATAAATAATATTACGCACGTAAAGTTCCTATTGAACGGCGAAATAAATTTCAATTTCGTCTCGTGGCTGGCTAGCTTATTACGTGATATAAAGGTATGAAAAATGTTTTTCGCCCAATAATCTCAAGTAAGATATTATTAATATCTTTCAGCATGAGAAAATTAGGCAAAAACCAATCGTAAACAAATGCCAAGCTATTTCTGCAATGTTTCCATGTGTAACTCGTTACCTAAAATTATGGTTTGAACATTTTTCACCTCACGCATCCTTTGCTCCGCTGTGAAGCTATTATGCTGCCTCTGTTAAGGATCTAATTAGAACGTAGATCTATGTACATACGTCAGTTGCTCAGAGCTACAGCTCCAAACTATACAAGCCTTTGTATTATTATTATTATTATTTAATATTAAGAGAGTTAAGGATTAAACTCCATAAATAACAAATTATGCTTTACGCCACACTGCTACTTATTCTAACAATATTGACGCAAATTTCCTTCCCAAAAAAAAAAACCGCCACTGGCATAACAAGCTAAACAAGAGTGGCTTCAATATATTGATTTTTAGACGAATGATTTTTCGAGACACTAAATCCGTTTTTTAACACAGCTTAATTCTACGTAATAAGGTTTTATTTTAAGCTTTTTGTTTATCGAGTCGATATAGCTAGATTATCTGTGAAGCAACTAAAGTGCGTATTTTACTCCCGGTGAATGTCAAGTTCAAATTTTTAATTGTGATTTAATTGTGTCAGGTTCGACTGTATTCCCCTTAGCGAAAACTACAATAATTCTAGTTGATTTATTCTAATTTGCAATATTTATGATTTATAATGTATCTAATCCATTCTTGCGCGTCGGTACGAGATTTAATCTTATTCCGGGATATGAAACTATATGCTATCAAATTAAAAATAGAAAAACACCAACGAAAAGGTTACTTTTAAATCAAAATCAAGGGCGTTTGCGCCAAAAATTTCCTTGTTGGAAAATTTAGTAAATCACATTAAGTTCAAACATAACATGGAATGTTTATAGATCCGGTCGAATTACAAATTTGACTTAATCGAGGCAAGCCCCTTGAAATTTGATCAAAAACACCTGCTGATAATATAACGATTACGTCTGTAAGTTATAAAAATTAATAATCTATTACGTTCAGCTGCCCCCGGCTTTAGATTACAGAATACAAATTTTGTATCGAATTAAATTTTTTGCTTTGACAAATTATTGGAGAAATACAATCGAAAAAATTTAAACAAAATGATGTAAATTGAAAAAAAAATGGAGAGTGGAACAGGATTTTGTGGAACTGTCATGTATCTTTTCACACGATTTTAACTTTTTCCTATTGATTATTGGTAAAAGGACACTTTTCTAAGCATACTAGAACAAAAATGTTGTTGGATTATAAATTAGTTCTGGAAAAAATCGAGTTTGAAAAATGTAAAATTTACATGTATTTTAGTTACACCTTTTAACACGGCTGTATGATTAGCCGTTGTTGTGTAAGGCAAAAAAATATCCCTGCAGAATGACAGAACTCGAAGCCATAGAACTCGTTCGGGTGTTTGACCGCGAGCGTAGCGTAGCAGAATGGCAATGCAAAGCGTTTAGCGCCGTAGGCGCTTTAATCTTCTTCATCTGGTGAGTGAGCAACGGGCGTTGAAAATCTTGGATCAAAATATATGCTGACGCGGATTTGGCCGCGTCGATCTGAGTGGTGAACAAATTTAAACAAGAGGAATTAAAAATTTTGAACTTTGAAGAAGTTTAACTGAAGTTTGCCAAAGTGTGTCAAGTCTGACAAAACATTAAGAGTATATCAAGACACAAGTACCGTCAACAAAATGAAGAGCAGGAAAAGCAACGTGCGACTTACCGTCACACATCGGGATGTATCATATTACATCTCCCTGCTTTTCGTAATTTTAAAATGCCGTTATTTCGACAACTATTGCATAATCCAAGAAAATTTTTGTGTTAATATACTCAGAAAATTGTCCTCTTTCCAATGGTCAATGGGAAAACGTCTAATTCTTGTGATAAGATACGTGACAGTAACCGGATTTTGAAAATAATAAAATCATTTCCGAAGATAAATTTTCCATATTTGTGGTGAAAAATTCAATGTAAACTATCCAAAATACCAACCTTAAGTTAGCATTTTCGAGGAAGAAAGTTCCGGCAGGTTTACATGTCAATCAACCAGTAGGCGGTTTTGACCTTCTCTACCTTCGTTTCATCAAGATTTTCTGAAAAACATTGCCACATTGTTACATATTTAGTTTACTAAAAATCAAAAGCATGTTTTAGTTCAGTAACCTGGCTCGCTGTTTAATTTATTTCAGTTTTTCATTTAAAACCTTGTTTATAATTTGTAATTTGAAACATTAAATTTTGGTAACGTCTAAAATTATTAAACTCAAAACATGTTTTCTACCAGAAATTCAAATAAAAACAGAATTAATATTTTTGCCATTAATATTCGAGTTTATTTGAGCAAAGTTATTATAAAGCAAACATGTTATTAAAAATAAAAATGTAACAAACAAAAAATAAGAATTATTAAAAATTATTTCTTTGTATGTATTAATAATAAATATAACATCGAAATGAAGTCATAGAGGATAATTTTGATATCGATTCCTGATTGTTTTGTTAGATAGAAGTAATGCTTCGAGTTGGAGTAATTTTTTTTGAACGGATTAAAATAATACGATTACTTTACCGATAAGTATAATTTCGGATGGTTTTTTTGCTCCCCAATTATTTCAGTTCATATTTTGCTCGAGAAAAAATTTTCCCCTTCCAACGATGACGTAACACAAAAAATGTTCCTTTATACAGAGGTTCAATAATTATCATTATTATTCAATAATAATTAAAAGTATCAAACAAATGAATAGTAAAAAGTTTATTTTCAATTAAAAGTGAAAAACTAATTTGTATTAAGTGAGTACAATTTTTACGCTCCAAGGGGGATTGAATTTGAGATGTAATGTAATCATATAAAAATTTTTTTTTTTCAATTGGAACCTTAAAAGTCGAACAGTATTTAAGCCACGGACTTTCATTCCGAGAGTGTTTTGGCTGTAACACAAATTTGTTGATGCCACCATATCGTTTCCAGTTTAGTGGTAAAAAGTCTAAATTGTGTAGTGATTTAATTAAATTAAGGTTAATTTTGGTATCGAATTTCGTTCGGATGACTTTGAGTGTATTTGCAACAGGAGACGATCGTTTAGCTTGAGATTTTGCCGGAAAATCGCAACTAAAAATGCGATTGCACGGCATTGTTGTATAAAACAATAATAATATTTTACTATTGGAGGTGGATTTGAGAAGCAACTGCAGAAAATTGTGTTCGAATAAAACGAATTTTCAAAAAATATCAGTAAATGGCTTACGTGAATGTGTTCTTAAAACCCGACAAGGAATGAGACTTAGGAATCGGTCACAACTTTTTGCTCCGTTAACGTTTGAGCTAATCAGGCATCATTCCTAAATTGGATTTTGAAAACATAATCTCGAAGTTGACGTTAACAAGAGGAAAACAAAAATAGGATGCGTAAATTTAATTTGAGAGAAATTTAACTAAGCATGCGATTGGTAAGTATATTGTGTGGTGGTCACATTTGGAATTAGTAATAGTCATAAAGTTGTTTCACTTGCGATATGACTGTAAACCGACTAGTAAATTGTCCACATACTGCACAAATGGTTTTCAACGTGACGTCTAAAATCGACTTTGTTTACACGATTCTAGACAATTCTCTATTACACGACCGGATTGTAATTCCATTATGGCTGTAACCAAAACAAAAAATAAAATACAATCTGCTGACTGCAAAACAGACACAGTTTTGGGTTGAAAATTTCAAACAAAGAGATTCCGAATTGCAGACAATGTAATACAACAAATATCGACATTGGGGAAAATTAATGACAAAATATGGAATAAAAGAGCCAGGTTTCGATTGTTCGTCGTCGAGGTGCCTTTTTATGTACTACGCTACTGTTAAACATACCGTAACAATTAAGTAAATAATTGTTTCCAATATGCATTTCTGATCCCATTCACTTTAACCCTCACGAAAGGCTTACTAGCATTGAGCTTGATTGTAGCACGAACTCAAACATATACCGCAAATTGCTACAACTAATGACGTCATTACCTCCCTTAGATCGCTAGCACCGGCTTACATTGCTCAAGGGTTACGAGTTATTGCTGCATTTGTTCCAAAATGAAGGTTTCGTCTGGCAAGGCAAACACAAATCTTGCCAACTGAATAAGAAAAACGACCGAAAAATATTAAAAACGAAAAGTAAATCAGTACTTACTTGTTGCATTTTTTCAAAATCCAAACATGGCCTTTGTACGTGTAAGTGTCTGGTGTGACGAGATCGTTTTCTAGGCGAAACTTCATAATGTACAAGCTTTGGCGGAGGACTAGACGAGCGTATTTTGCAGTTTGGCGTTCGTCCACCGGGTTTGACAGCTTCTAAAGGAGGTGAAGTTCTAAATTGTACCGGGGTGGCCATACTCGCAAGCAAGTGATGAACTTCGTCATCGGAAGACCCGGAATGTTCGAGGTGGACGGCATCATCTCCGTAATACTTGCCGCCGTAAGGTGAACAAGGCGATGCTGGACTGAGATTACCGTAATGAGACATATTTTCTTCATTTTCAGGACTATACCGACGACTATACGAATCTCCAACTTGAGACCATTTTCGTTTTTCAGGCAGACACACGGACGCCGCTCTAAGAGGCCTATCCGTTCGCGCCTGCTTCGAATTATTTATTACTTCTAATTCTTCTTCTGAACTATGTGGATCGTGCTGATCCGGAGCTGGACTTTCCATCGAACAACCGGTATCGGCAGGCGATACACTACACATTCGTTCCGACATTACTGCAAATAAACAACACAATTAATATCACAAATAGCAAACAATTCGAGCGAGGTTAAGGAATGATACGATATATCTCGAGTACTTAAATCCTTGACTGTTTCCTTTCTAACTAATAAAAAATTATCAAGTCTTTGGAAAATTTTATATTTGCTGATCAATCTAATCTTGAGAGTTATAAATAAAAATTAAACAAGTTTCTGATCTACTTTACAAGAGGAGCCGCTAGGTCTTGTTTGTAATTCATAATAATCAAGATAAATTGCTAATACCCATACGAGGTTATGAAACGCAGATATCGACCTCATAAACGACGAAAACTGTTATAGTCCGATATCATTTAGACAACCTTATCTGGTTTTCTTATAAATATCCCATATCTAAGGGCGACCTACACACGGTCACACTCCGTTTGTCTCATTTTCAAACCAACCGAAGAAGCTGGTTCCGAGCCCGGCGCGACCGTGCGTAGGGGCCTTAACAAGCAAATTCGCTTAGTCTGCCTTTCGCCACTTTAACTTCCATAAATTGCTTTTATTGTTATTGCCAACTTATTACGGGTATGTACATATTTGTGCACACAATGACGAAAAATCTCAACAATCGCTAGGTCCTAATGGACACTTTTTCCATATATAAAAAAAAGCTGCAATATAAAATAGTACCCGACAGAACTAAATGATGTATAATAAATCACGATACGATCTCTTGCAATTTCCAAATGTAAAAATTTTTCTATTGTGGAAAGATGTAATAAAAAAATCAACATTTTAAGCACCTGTTGTGAGTCAATTTGAGTGATATTTTTAGATTAATATTAAGAATTTATCAGACCTTCATTGTGTAGCTGCACAATGTGAAAAACACTTTTCCACTAATGGCTACTACATTTACTTTCAATAGTAGGAAAACGCTTTTTGTAATTTCTTTGCGGTTTTTATGTTTTAACCCGGTTTCTATATTATGGAACAAAGCCACAATTGACGTTATATTTTTGAAAATAAATCCTAGTCTAAGAAATTAAACTTCTAGCTTTACGCCATTAATATTAATTATAATTATGACAAATTTCGCTTACGTCGAGAATATAATTGTTATAAAAAATTTAACGAGCAAATCAACAAAAGTTTCTTGGGGCAAAAAATGCCAAATGCGAAAAGAATGGAAACGTGGATCTAACAATCTAAATCGAGGTTTTATTGTATTTTAACGTAATTAAAAGTTTTTTATAATAAATTATTTTGTAGCGTAGAAAATGTTAACAAAAATATTGTTCGGTCTCCAATTGAACCTTCAAAGCTCGAACAAGTAACAAATATTTATAATAGAAACAGTGACCTGAAAACATTACCAGAAGCTGTACAATGCATGAAATGAGAACAATGTTAAATTATCCTTTCCAACTTAAAATCAAGTAATTTAAATAATGTAGATGCACATTTATAGTTAAACTTTTATTAGTATACTACTTAAGAAAGTCATTAATTTAGAATACCAGTTTGGAAACATACCAAAGTTAATAAGTTGCAGATCAAGTCTAGCAAAAATGCAGTCGCATCAACTTGTCTATAACTTCAGTAATCATAAATTTAACTACACACCTTTCAAACCCAAACGGCAAAAATTCTTAATTTAGAAAAAATTTGATTAATAACTTCCAGTATAAATCGCTATAGCTCGTTTAGAAAATTTACGCTTAACCCGACTATTTCAAGAATTAAAAGAATTTTAACGTCGATAAATTGTTCAAAAAACATCTCGTGCGATGGGATGTACGGCAGACGGAACATCGACAATGACAATAGTTACAATTTAAAGCTGCATTTACAACATCGAAATTAACAACTAAAATGAATAAGACGTAATTTACAAGTGTTGGTTATTTCCACTAATTTGGAAGTTGAGCATGCAGCTCAAGAGTTGCCAGCATCCTTTAATTTAAATTTAAGCTATAGTACTTTGAGAATAATGAATTACAATTTATGCTTTACTCCTTTGGTTAATTACAGGTAGTTCCGTGAAATGCAGAATAGTATCAGTTAGTCTACGTTCATCCAACGTTTGTGTCGTGGTTTAAAATCCACGTTAAACTATCTGTCAAATTTTTCAACCAATCTAAAACATCTTGCTCTTTTTTAGTAAATATTCAAAAATCTGTAGATTCTGTGAAAAAATAACAACATTCCCAGCAAAATTTATACACAAAGCAATCCTGGTTCGAACCTTTCGTACTATGATCAGTGAACACCACACCTCACAATGTCTCATAAGTAATGTTTATGCAATGACGCCATGGAACATGGATAAGCGAAGTTATGTCGATTATGTCATGTAATGGAAAAATAGTTATGTACATAAATTCTAATATACATCGAAAATTGATATTTAATTAACATGTACGAGTACAAATAAAATATTACACCATAGGATGGTCATTATGTATGTACTCCAACTTTCATTAAGCCACGTTATACTATGGGAATTATTTGGAACCGAATTTAGGGACAAAAGGTTAAAAAATTAGTATAGCGATGTCAAATTAAAATCTGACAACATTTCACAATATGGCGGAACGGCATTAATTTATTTAATGATACACGAAAATAGTATTACATAAAATTTCATCTAAGAAATTTGTTGTCCTCAAAACGAATTTATTTGGAATGTTCAAGGATTTTTTATAAATTAAGGTAATTTTTTGTAATTTTAGAGAAATTTAACAATTTATTTGAGTCGTACAAATTCGTTAATAACTATAAGAATTTCGCTACTGTGGAAGAGCAAAATCAAAGAAAAAACTCCGTTTTGAGATAAAAAAAAGTAGAGATTTATCAAAAAATTTACGAAATTATGAAGATTTTTTGAACATTTTGAGAACCAGACTTTTTTTCAGAAACAGGTAATAACTGGTAATAATCTAGTTAACGTTCAAAATTCATTTAACCTCAAAAGACCTCAAAAAATGTTTACAATAAATTAAGTAGGTACAAAATATTATTTAAAAAAAGCTTTTTAGCGTTTTAATACAATAATTAGTTTGTACTTTACTGCCGGCGACAGTAAAGTGCTAAAATGGTGCCCCCTTATTTTTTTTTGTTTAGTAGGGTTTTTAGCTGTTAAGGTAAGTCTACACTCAATGCGTACCAGTTAAAATTAGCTACACAAATTAGTATACAATTCAAATATATTTCGAAAAAATATAGAATATTTTTAGGGTATTACGGACAGACAAACTGGGTTAAATCGCTTAAACGAATTTCTTTAGTAGACGGAGGCATTGTAAGCCATCCCTTTCCTCTTTTGTGTTTGAAATGTTTTCACACAGTATGAGTACATACATACTCCAAACCATGAGAAGTGTAACACACTTAATTTTAAAAAGAATTCCTTTGATAAATTACTTCGATGGTTTGCCATAGCTTTCAGAATGAAGACGGTCAAAATATGACGTAAACGCTAAACTATCTTAACGAAAAACGAATTCCAATGCTGTTCACGATATTTTTAATCTGAAATTCATCTCCTCAGATCTATAGACGAGCTAATTTTTCCAAATTCAGGGATCAATGAAACGCAACATGTTCAACCCCCCTAACCAATAAAATCGATGTAATATAATTTTACAACCCAGCTCAAATTTATACCTTATTAAATCGTTAATTTTAGTTGCGAATAATTCGTGATAGGCAATTGAATAATTCGCATGTAATATGCATTAAAATTTAAAAATCGCTTAATCATGAAACTAAAAGTACATTCATAGTGTTGTCCTCAAAAATTTATTAAAATACAGAGTTTGTTCAATTTAAAATACCCCCCAGTCTGTTTAAAACCACACTCATGTGCCTTCCCGTGTTCCTTTCGCATAGTACTTTCTCTTTGCTCTTAAAAGTTACGCCCTTTCTTAACCTTCCTCTTCCTTTCATTATGTAGGTTCCATCTGTCGCTCTCCTTGGTCTTTCTCCTTCACCGCAATTACTCTCGTGACGAATGTCACAAACGCTTCTCAGTTTTCCGGTGAAGATAGAATCGTTCTCACCAGACTTTCAGAGGTTAAGGAGACTCCCGTTGATTCCTCAGCTTTTCTTCTAGGTGCACTGCAGCGAGAACACACGAAGAATGTATGATGTGGAGTGTATATCTCCTCGCAATATGGGCAGCCATCAGCATCTATTTTTCTGAAGCGAAACCGGTATGTCTCGAAGCAGTCATGCCCTGTAAGGAGCTATGTTAGCTTGTATGAAGACTCGCCATGTCTTCCTTCGTGCCATTTAGAAGTAGCCCGGCAATCTGAGCCCTCTTCGCCGATAGGCAAATATGCGGTCCGAAAGAAAGTTCCCAGACCTCGTCGTAGCTGGCGCTCCACGGCGCAGGTCCCAGCATACAGTCCTGAGAGACACCACCTCTCATCTCAAAATCCGAAATCTCATTGGCATCCTCCGTTGTATCAGCAACAATATTCCACAAGTACAAGGCCACTCTCTCCCATAGATCCAGCAGGTTGTTCTTTCAGACAACAGAGTTAAAACATCCCCCCCCCCCGGCTGTGACAGTTTAAAGTGGGTGCTATCTCTACCTATTCTTATTCATTTAAATTCTTTTAAATAATAAACGTCACAAAACAAAAGTTTCATCATTTTCTTTCGATGACTACTATTTAATTGCAATAACGGCCCATCATAGATGAGACTTTTAATGCCGCCAACCAACGATGGGAACATGTTTCACATGATAAAACAGCACTAAAATTATGCAAACGTCTAAACTAAGATAAACAGCCGTTATCAAGAAAATTCAAGTTTCAAATTTAAATTTGAACGTTAATTGTCTAATTAACCCTGAGTTAAAATTTAAAGGATGTTAGTAGATTTGTTATCTATTACTTCAATTTAATGTCAATAAAATTTTCATTTGGAAGCCAAAAAATGTTAACCTGAAAAGGTAAAAAAAAATGCCCTTCATATTTTTAGGTTCCAATAACTAAAAACCAAACACAATAAATAAATTTTGTCAACAAAATTGGATTTAGTAAAAATTGAAAAGATTTTTAAAGGCAATTTTTTTAAATATTGTATGAGGTACTATTGCGTTTTGCATCAAGGTTTGAAAAAAAATCCAAAAATTTAAATTAAAATTGTTTAAGTTTGTTTAAATCAAAAAAAAAAAAAAAACGAAGAAAATTAATGTTTCTTCAACAATTTTAATAATTACTGGAATAGCTGTTACGAAATTTTTCCGACACCAAATATATTATTACTGATTGTACGTAGTGGAAATTTATCATTTTTCCATCCAATTAGAGCTATTTCATTTCAGTTGAAGGTAAACTTATATTGTAAAACGTGCATCTTATTATAATAACGCAAGATTGTATTTATTCTCGCATAACATTAAGACACAAAAGAGGCAATTGAAATTATTTTTGTTCATTAAATTCAATTTTGACCTCATTTTAATGCAACACCGTTCATCAGTTTTGAAAGAGATAAATAATTATTTTATTTAGGAGCGGACAGGCTATCGCATAATGGAGAATGTAGAAAATTCCGCATGGCTGACTCATTACAACCGTTTTGGTTCCTTACAACTTTTAAAGAAAAATTATTGTCAATAGGAACCCCTTTAAATTTTTTTAATTTATATTACATACAGAGTACTGACAAAATAAATGTCACCTCGACCGCGCCTCTTCGTACGTAAGAGAAATATATATTTTTATGTAGTATAATAAATTGCGACGCCCATTTTTTCAGCATTCTGCGTGAAAGTATACTTTGTTGTATATTGGGCAGGTTGTGCGAATGATTACTCTGTATTTTCACGTAAAAATTTTATTATGGAAATTGTTTGTATAGTTGTTTCGAGTTTCTATAAAGCTGATATGGCAAACAATATTTGTTTTCAAGATGTTTTGCTATTTTTAGTAAGTTTTGGCTCGGTATTATAACTTAAAGAAAACATATACACTGCAAGAAAAACAATTGAAAATAGTGAAAATAAATTTTAGATATCTTATAGATGGTTTATGGTTGTTTAAACGCAAAACTATCCAGTGTAAAATACTTATGCGAAATTAATTTGCTTTTCTAAATTAACGTGAAATTTATTTTGGAACGTCTTTTAAAACTAAATTTCAGCAAGAAATTATATATATAAAAAGTAATAACCTGAGCAAAGGAAACTAAATGTTAATTATGTTTCATTAACTGAACTAGTACAAATTATTCAAGTGGAATCAAAATATAGCTTTGTGTATAAAATAATATTACAACGTTAATATATCAAATTAATTACTTAAAGTTATCTACTAATTAGAATTTCAGTGTATATAATTTAAAATAAAGAAGCAATATTAATCAGCACTCAAAATACAATTTACGTTATGCAGTGTTTTGATCCCTAAATAATAAAATGTAAGTAAGCAATTTCTTGAGCAATCTATTTAAAAATTTTATCTTGTAAAAACAGAGGATGATGAAATGTAGGAATATTTTAATAATTAAAATAAATTTGCCAATGAAAACAAAGGCAAGTAATTTACAATAGCAAAAGTCGGTTTTGGGGTTTACTTAAAAAAAATAATTTGCTTTGTCGTTTAAAATAATATCTGACGTTGCAAATATTTCTAACAATGTCGACAATTGACGAAAATTAATTTGGAAGTCACCGAAACATCTTGAAAGGTTTTCTGAAAGTTATTAATTATTAGCAAGTTGTGCAGGTGCACCGTCGTGCACGTGAAATATTTGACGGCGAACATAAATAGAATGACGTCGATTTAAAAAAGTAGAAAAAAATTTGTTTAAAACCACTACTAAAGAATTCCGATTGTAAAGAAAAGACTTTAGGGCTTAAGGATATAGAATTTTTATTTAAACAAAGGTTTGTAGATACCGACTTGCATGTTAGTTAGTAATTTTTAAAATCTGTTAACCATTATTTATTACTCGTATTATACATAATTTATTTGAGCAATTTTAAAGCACGAAAACTAACTCATAAATTGTTAAATAGGAAATTAGAATTAATCGATTTTTTCATACGGAAGTGCACCAAAGTCCATTGTCGTATTTCCAATAAATAATTGATATAATATGATAGAATGTCGCACGAACAAACAGAAGCAATTTAATGGACAGCCCATGATTCATGAACAAGAAATCCAAAATGAAATGGTTAAAGTTATTGTTGGGTAAACTAATGTAATGTAATAAAACTTTTACAGAGTAAGGTTAAATTACCTGTCGAAGTAGACGACATGTTCCAAGTCGCGTGTCGCACGCGGCGTGTTACCAGCTATTATGGAAGAGATTAGACGAATGGAACGTTTGTTCTTGGTGTGGCAACAAATCCGTACAGGTTGGCACATTGGCACTTTTATATCCAATACCTATGCACGCCTGCCCAATTTAGACCATGACATAATGTCGTTATGACTTTTCTATAAAAATAAATATATGTTCTCCGGATCTTTATCGAATGTGCAACCAACAGGAAAACTCGGTTTACCATAAATAGTGCAATAGGAAAAAAGATAATATTATTTCTGGCGCGGTTCATTGAAACTTTAACTTCTGAATTAATTTTAATGAACTATAATTATTTTCAAATAATCCGCTTTTCTATCGTAACACAAATTTTTAATTAAAAATGTATATTTTATATTATGGACACATCGGTACCGTGCGAATGGATTAACGAGACTCGACCGAATATCATTTCTATTATGCATTTGTACCTAATGTTAAAAAGTACAGTTTTATTTAAGAATTTCAGAGATAATTTATTTATACGTATTATGACATACCAATCGGTTTATAACACCTTATTACATAATACGTAACGTTGTCCTAAACCCAGATCCACTCATTCCATTAATTTTTTATAAAATTTATCTATATTTGACGATAATTAAATGGATAACTTGAATAAAAACAAATTAATGTAAATCATAATTTCAGATTTTTGTGACACAAATAAATTCTTGCGAAATATAAGTAAATAATAATCAATAAAAATATAACAATATGTTAATATTTTCATAACATAAAAAATTTATCTGTTGTTTTAACTTGCAAATTTTCACAATTTCTTTTATGATTTTTAAATATTTATTTTTCTGCAACAGCTTTATTTAACATCTCATAATTGCAGTGCCGTAGTCAGTTTACCTTTTGGTAGGGAAAGCAACCACGGTTCGCAAAATCCTTTTTGGGCCTATATAATTGTTATCTGTCTGTTATAAATAAGGTAAAAATTTAATCCTATATAGATAATTTCTATTTATACGCCTTGATTTACTCCCTCGATATGTAATATACTATTAATACAAATTTTATTCACTGAAATCGGGCTATAAAATTGCTATTTTTGTAACTGTTAAACTGCCAATTCTAAGTAAATGTTTATTTTTGGTAATGTCAAGACTATCGATTGTGTGAATTTTTATTTCCATCTTAAGAAACTCGCAAGTATTTATTGATGACAGCGGCGGCTCGTAGTTTGCTATAATAGGGGGGCGATGTTAATTCGACATCTAAACGTTGAATTAAAGTTTTTATTACAGCAAAAGCTTCTTGGGACCATAAATATTCTAAACAAATCCAAATTTTCTACTAGGAATGTGTATCTGTTTTGTATACTAAACATCGGCCAGTAATATATTAATAAGCCGATACGTACATTACAATTTTTAATTTGTGAAACCAAAAATTTCACAGAAATGTGAAAACAATAGTTGTGTAAAATGTGTTTTAATTGATATTGAATTACATGATTCGAACATGCTGTTTGCTAATTTTGAAAGAAAATTTTAAATTACAAAATAAATTTGTGTTAAAAACTGAAATACAATGCTTTTATAGAATTGACATCCGTTAAAATTTAATCGTTTAGATATGATAATTGCGATGAAGTTGTCATCAAGATGCCATGTTTATATTATAGTAAGTCTGGAGCGAAACATTTCTACACTGCTAATGGGGTTGTGATGCTTAATGTCGAAAATCCGAGCTTTTACTGTACGTACTTATTGAGAATGTTTAAAATTTTCAATATTAATCTATAATCAAGCCCCTACTATTACTGAAGTCCTGGGGGTATCCTATACCCCCCAAACCACTAAGTGTGTATTGCCGCAATACATACATAAATGTATTTTGCTCCAAAAGACTATTTGATTGAACCAATCAGCGAGGAGTCTGGAGGATATGAAATACCACTCGTACCTCTTAGAACTACTTGGATTTTCAATCTCACTTGAAACCCGAAGTTACAACGTCGCTTAAAAACTCTTTTAATTAAAAAAATGTATTGAAATTACAGCCATTAAGACGAGCAATATTGATTGACTCCAAAAACCAACACATATTTTATCATTTTTATATTATATTCTTCTGCTCCTTAGCCCCCCTAACCCCCGCCCCCACCAAACTAAGGTCTTTTCCACCTATACTTGTGATTGCCTGATTTACCTTAATATTCTGGTTGTTTATTAGACTTAAACACACTCTAAACAGCAGGAAGCTAATGTAGCTAGCTGAAGAGAGGTTGGCAAAGAGTTTGCGGAAGTGGAGCTCTTTAAAAGGATATACGACTTAAGGTGGAATCCGAATCATAACGGAGAACAAACCAACTAAATTTCGCAAGCAAGAGTCGTCCTAGGGGCTTACTAAGCTAGCTTCCTCCGCTTTTGGAAGGACAGCGTATCGTCGTCCTTCTCCTACATCAATCGTCACTGATCGATGATGTTATTTGTTTGACACGACGGATACTTAGGTTGGGTTTACAGGTAAAATTATATTATTAAAACTCCCTTGAAAAGTTTTAAAACTTTTTGAACCATCTGTTACAGTTTTTCTGAAAGAGACACCTAAAGATTAGTTGATGTTTATGGAATAACGCACCCGTTGGGTTAATTCGTTTTTTTTTCGTTTCGTATCTATGTAGATATCTCTCGTAGAGATTTTTCAATACTTGTTTTGCCTCGAGTTGGCCCTGGATTGCGGGTAGTTAGGATAATTTTTGAGCGAAAGGTTCCAGCGATTTAAAATTTAAATCACAAAAATTTTCTTCTAAAAAAAATAAATACTTTTCCAAAAATAATTACTATTCCAAATCCAAATTATAATGTAATGTAAAATTGTAATTTCACTTTATAGGGAACCAAATTTCGATTTCTACCTTTATCCAAATTGTCGGCTAAATTTTCCAATTTTAAATTTAAATCGAAATTAATAATTTTAACTGCTTTTTCCAAATTAACCGAAACGATTAAATCTACTACCGCTCGGTAGCAACTTATAAAAAAATCCAAAAATCCAAAATAACTACGCAGTAATGCGGACGCATCAAATTCGTTTTATTTAAATCAAAAATTATTACTCACAATATCAAAACAATCATATTTCAAAATAATACGCAGAGCCAAAAATCCGCACAACCGCTCATGCGACCATCTTTGACAAAAAGCCTTGAATTTTCCTTGAGTCGCCCCCACCTCTCCACTTTTCAATCTTACATTTTAAACTTATTAAAACCAAAATTTTAAGAAATGTACAGAATGGTGCGAATCCCTTTGAAACACCACAATATATACTTCGTATAACTATATTGATAGGTCCTATCTGGGGAAACTGACAAGATACATACTGGGAAGAATAAAACGATTAAAAACGAACACCGGAGAAAAGCCTTTTAAGAAAGTATATATAAGTATATAAAATCTAGTATGAACAAAAGAATAAAAAGTTGGCGGAGAGCAGTGACAGAACTTCAACGGACGAGGGTAACAGAAAAGGGTTAGCCACATATGAGATCTTCCAAAAAAGTAAAAAAATCCTAAAATCCCCAATTAAAAGAACACAAAGCGACCCTGAACAGAAGAAGTACAATTACAAAAAAGATATAAGAAAATCACCTAGAAAAGAGAGCCCAAAGAAGAAAGACTCAAAGATGGAAGAAATAATGGATTACCTTACAGACATGATGTCCAGCTTTGCAAATAAAAGCAGATCAAGTGAGCAAGAAATCAAGAATGAAACGAGAGACCTGAAGATTTAAATAATAGAAGTCAAAACTGGAGCAGAGCGGATAGATAACGAACCGCAATCACTGAAAAGAGAGAACAAGCAAGACTCAAGGGAACTAAGAGAAGAAGTAAAAAAACTAGAATATAAACTGGAAAAAATGGAGGAAGATAAGGTGAAGAATAACGTAATCATGAGTGGTATAAATAAAAGAAATAGTGAAAATATGAAAATAGCCGTGCAAAATATTATTGAGGAAAAACTGGGGCTGAATGTGGAAATCAAGAGTGTACCAAATAGGAGAGAAAAGATGTGCCATAGAATTAGGAAACGAGAGTAAGCTTGTACGAAGCAAAATATACATCGATAGTGATCTAATATCCACACAGAGACGTATCATGAATGAGATGAGAAATAAAGCACAATCTGAGAGTCACATGAAATTAATTACGAAAGGGAGGATAATAACCTAGGATCGAAAAAAGTAGGAATGATTGAAAAAATAACAGAAAAAACTAAACCAAAACAAAACGGTTAATGAAATTATGACAGACAGGCAAGAAAACGGTAAAACGAATAATGGTGAAAACTAATTGGTTAAGGAATCAATGAGAAACAAGCAAAAACACGATAATGCGAATACGAAGAACCAGAAATTCAAAACAACAAAATCGGTACGTGAAATGTGAGGACACTCCTAAAACCCGAAAGAGAACTAAATAATTAGAAGATAGACATTGCAGCACTGCAAGAGATCACACAAGGAGAAATAAATGGAAACGGTTTTAAGTTCTTGTACTCTGAACAAAATAAGCAGGAAAGTAACGGCACGGGCTTCCTGGTGATGAGGAAAGAATTATAGATAGAAGCAAGACTACTATCGCCTGCCTGATGAATGACCCAAAGAAGATGGGTATGAACGAATAGACACAACTGATAAACGACAGTGAGAGATGGAAAAACGTAATAAATGAAAAAAACATCGCAATCTTTAGAAAATGAGAGTAATATTACCTTAAGTTGTAAGAGAACCAATCCGCCTCAAAAAAAAAAGAATTTTGTAAACCCCAAAAAGGCAGCTCAATTCTTCGGAATGTAACGCTACTTAATAATATATGTGTCCCGTGTTTGGGTTCCCAAAAGATTTACAAAATTATTAATCTAGAGACAATCTTGCCTTTAAATTCGATTTAATTGCATTTGGTTAATATTTTGATATTGTAGTAAGAACCACGCGCCATCGTGAGGCATAAGAGATACAGAACATTCGAATTCTTATGAAGTATAACATTAAGTCGTATAATTAAACGTTTTGGAGTAACCGTCACTATTTCCATCCCAAGAATTGAACTTTTTCTTATTGACAATTAGAAAGAGAAAATTTTCTGAGTATATTAACACAAACATTTTTTTGGATTATGCATTAGTTGTCGAAATAACGGCATTTTCAAATTACGAAAAGCAGGGAGATGTAATATTTAATAAATTAATTTTTTTAACTTGTAAAATATAAATAAATAATCTTTGAGTAAACAAGTTAATTAAACGTTTTAATAATAAAGTTTTTATTGAGCTTTCGACGTTGGACACGTCTTCGTCAGAATAATGACGGTAACTAGGACGTTGAGTCTCTGCTCTTATTTTTGTTGACGGTACGTGTGCTTTGATATACTTTTAATGTTGCTGTCAGTTGCAGTCGACATCCGGACGAGTTCTATGGCTTCGAATTCTGCCATTCTAAAAGGATATTTTTAAATCGTTGTGTTAGGTCCGGGCCTGTTTTATTGTTTGCCTAACTCAACAACGACCTATCATGCAACCATGTTAAAACGTGTATCTAAAATATGTACATGTAAATTTTACATTTTTAAAATTCGATTTTTTTGAGAACTAATTTATAATCCAACAAAATTTTTGTTCTGGTATCTCTGGTAAGTGTCCCCTTTCCAATAGTCAATAGAAAAAAGTTCAAATTTTGGAATGGAAATAGTGACAGATCCCCATTTTGGGTAAATCATTCTCACTATAATTTTTCATTACAAAATCGATAAATGTGTTCTGTAATTACTGGATTATCGGATCCGTGACAGGTTAGAACTGACCACTGTAATTTTATTAGATTGATTTTCTGCATTGTTTTTTTAAAATATGATTATTTTTCCGTCTTTAACTAAAAGTAACGATGGTTTTATAATAGCTCGAGTTAAGTATTCCAATAAAAATTAGTATTAAATGTAAGTAAAAGAATGCAGAACGAACATCCTAGAAAACGCGTCTTAATAGAATGTCCAGTTTCGTTCCTTGTTATACAAATAACTATTTTAAAGTTTCAAAACAAAAAATTGCTGTTTCCTGTCCATTCGTAGGACTGGATGGGAATGATATTGGTATACGAATTTTGTAGCAAAATTGCAACAATTACAGAATTATACCGAACAAAAATGCACATAACGAATATACAAATAAACTTGGAGCAGTTTTTAAATTTATTATCCAATTTTAGAACGCCCCCATATATTAGTAATAGCAACTTTTAGAAGCCCCCGTGGTGTGTTATCGACAAAAATCGTTACTAATTTAATAATACAACGTAGATAGGTATATATGTGGCAACCTCAGTATTTTAATTAAATCTAAATATTAAATTTAGTTTAAAATACTCTTTTATGTTTCAGCAAATCTCTCTCGGGAGAGAAAACGGGTACATAACCTAGCCAACAGAATTTGATAAAAAAAAATTGCCGGTGTTTAGTTAAGTTATACCGAACTTTTCCAACACAAAACTTCTTAATAAAAATTCAACTGAATCTTGAGAAAATTTATGAAAAGGATTATTAAGAGTGTTCCGTTAGTAAAAAAGTTGTTGCCTCAAAATTAATTTTTAAGCTTTCATCTACGAACTGTTCCTACTACTCGCGGTAATAATAAAATTGTGTAAAAAGTTTCACGGAGAAAATTAATTTATTTAAAAAAATCGTATCTTAAGGCATTAATTTATTCATTATTCAATGTCCGAGGACAAGATAATGAGTTGTCTATTTTCTGTATTAACTTTTAACCGCTTTAATAAATGAGTTATCCCAATGGAGGGACATGTGATACACAATTAGATATAACTGTTCATAAATTATGAAGCGTTCATTAAACAAAGTGACATTTAAATTTGAAGTTTCTAGTTGCACCCGGTGTGCTTTACCATTTCGATTATAGTTGTGCACAACACAAAGCAAAAACAAATCAAACACATATAAAATTTCTATTTGGCACTAGATTGCGCGATAAAAACATGCAAGTGCAATTTAAAAGTTGATATAACTCACATTAGCCGTGAATTTCTTAAGTTGGTAACTTTAATGCATGCCAAAACTACGATTGCACTTCCATTTGTCTGGAAATTGTCAAACGACTTCTTAATAGTTTTTAACTTGAACAATTTAAATTGCAAAAAATACTTTCCTCCATGCTCGCTACAATATCCTGGTCTGGTTTGTTTCCGGCTAAAATATTATCACGATTACTACCATGTACAATTGTAACCTCATTGCTAATGGAAGTTGATAACAAATCTCTCGAGCAAAAAATACCCTAATAACATCAATTATTCTAAACATTACGAGTCTGCCTTCGAAATACATAGTTGCGTTGACGCTAGCAGCAAAACGTTCTGTAAAAATTGTAGACTGCTGGAGCGTATATATTAGAAGGCTCCCAATGCCGTCTCTCCGTTTTTTCCAAAGAACTGGAAACACGCAGTTCAAATTTACAACTTGATTTTAAATTGGCAACAAAAATTCGATTGGAGTGGAAACTACCGTAATCAAACCTAGAAATTGTTATGCAATATAAATTAATTGGACGACTACGATACCACAATAATTATTTAATACGTTCGTATATTAATTTTTATACAAAGTTAACTTTCCATTTTACATAAATTTAATATTTTGGTAAGAGTTGTGCCCATACTAACAGATTTAATGCAAATTGTTCAAAGGTCTTGAAGGTTTCCACATCAAAATATCTGGTTAAGTCATGCATAATAAATTAATTTTATATTATTTGGCTAAAGTTTACAATAACAATAATACACACACGAATAAATAAGTGACCCTTGTGACTTTAAAGCTATAATTTTATTATTTAAGTTTAAATGTTAATGAACAACTCTAAAGTGTCATATCATATCAGGAAGAGGCGGCAATAAAAATTATATAATTTATCTATATATTATAATATATTCAAAATACATTTAAATTTAGCAATATCTGCTCAAAACTTTCTAGCAACCTCTCCAGTTTATTACCGTTAAATAATTTACCTTCGAGATTAATAACATAAATAGATAATATCGAACAATCTTTTTGGTTAATGTTGATACCCCCAAGACTTTAAGCTGATGTTTTTTTTTGATGTAAGTTTCGGTTATTTGACTATTGAAAATAGCTATCTATTCCTAGCCCACCAAATCGACCCAGGTTCGAAGCAATTCGTCTGCAGAAAATAAAGACAGAAACAGTAAATTCGAGTTTTTTCAACGTCAATTTTGAATGTTTAGTAGTTTGGTCATATTAAAATTGAAAAGTCATAATCCTATCGCTGTTTAGATCATAAAAATTATGGAATAATGATGCAGCTAAATTTTTTAACACCTATACGGTGATGGGCTATTTGTTGGGCTATTAAGTCAAAATAAATGTTAATTTTATAGATCCATATCTAATAATGATGGATAAAAATGTAGATTAAGCATCAATTTGTTCACACAATACTATATTCACATAGCTACAAAATTACCATCATTTTGAAAATGAATACAAATTGCATAGAGAATACAGTTAATCAGGATGAAGCAATGTCAAATATATTATATTACCTACCACGTCTACCTGTGTTTAGCCATCACAATAATTGAATAGTAAATTAACAATTAAAATATATTAATCCAGCCATAATGAATACAACTAGTTTGTATTGTAGCTTGTGGATATCTCTTGTGTAGGCAGGTCATGTTGACAAGTCAACAATTTATGCATTCGATTATCAAATAGTCAAATTTAGAAAAAAATGTATAAATTACCAAATGCCAAGGCTTGGTCTAAAAAATTGCACTTGACCTCCAAAACAAAATATTTTTCAAGTTGAACATTGAAGGTAGTCAAATGTGTTATTTTTTAAGAAGATGACATTTTTTAAAATGTATTTAAAAACAACTAAACATAAAACACATAAATTAAATGCAAATATAAAAAACATACACACATACAGGTGCTAAGATTGACAGTAAACAGGTGATATCTGCCAAATAAAATTTAAAATAAACACAAGGTTGCAACTGAAAAACTGATCAGATCGTTAGCCCCAATGGCAAACAAATGCTTAGTTTAAACGTAAACAAAATTTTAAACATTATATAAATAAAATTGGCGTTCCGCTAAACGAAATTTTTTAAGTAGATTTTAAAGACAAGTTTTTCGTTCTTATTAGTTAGTTAATAGCCCCCCCCCCACATATTTTCGATGCATTTCTATTACTGTAATCACTGTAATACTGCAACCTGGAATCTATAATTCAGCGCCATATCACTGGCCTAACTGCACAGATTACTATAGTGTCTTAACCCAAGTTAATTTACAGATGTATGCAACGTCAGCTGTCAATCAAATAGTCAAAAATTTTCATAGAAGACTAAATAGTAACGGGTTATGGACCCAGGTAAAGAAGATATGAAGAAGACTAACCACGAATGGCTTTTTTATACTATGACCAGTGATGAACAGGGTCATTGCGAAGTTAATTTTATCTTATTGTCAGCTATTGACGAGATACTGTAAAAAAGCACTAGATTGCCCTGGTTGTGCGGCCTGAGGGCCGCACTGACCCGTCTCTTCCATGGCACCACAATTTTTTAAGTTGGTTTCATTTGAAAATTCACAGCAAAGAATAACTTGAATACCGAACGTCGAATAAAAGTTATGTAATAGCAAAGAGTAAAAAACGTAATTTTTTTACAATTAGTGATTATTATATTCTTCACCAGATTTAGATTATGTAGAAAAAAAAAAACAAGTTTCGTTGAATTATATTTTTTATTTCACATAGACTTTTCATGAAATATTTTTTCCATGTAAAATCTAGATCTGTTAAAAACAATATTAAGTGCCATTTAGAAAACCAAAGTTGGCCTTGGAAAGATTCACCAATTACAACATATTGTTTCCCCTCGCTTTTGAGGCGAAAGAAAACTCTTTTCATTTGGCGTTTGATTTTCGAGATATTTCTTGTTGGAAGTTTTTAAATGAGCACCCACAATAATTTATACAATTTTTGGCATATATTATAGTTTAGTCATATTTTTAGTCCAATATCAAGAGTTAAGAGTTCAGAGCAGTACTGCCGTCATGGATTCACAAGTCATCTTTGCCGGTATCATATTGTGGTGTTTCAAAGAGATTCGCACCCACCCTGTACATTTTGATGGAAAATTTAATTTTAAAAAGTTTAAATTGTAAGATTGTAAATTTGAGTGGTGGGGGCGAATCAAGGAAAATTCAAAGCTTTTTGCCAAAGATGGCCGCATGAGCGGTTGTGCGGTGTTTTGGCACCTGCGAAATTATTGAGATTTTTGTTAATTTGAAGTTGTAAGTGGTATTTTGGATTAATTTAATTAAATAAAGTGATTTTTATGCGTTCGCATTATTACGTTATTTTGGTATTATATTTTTGATATTTAGATTTTAAAAATCTTTTTATAAGTGGCTACCGAGCGGTAGTGTGTTAATCTGGTTGATTAATTTGGAAAGAGCAGTTGGAATTATAAATTCGATTTAAATTTAAAATTGGAAAAATTTAAAAGTTATATTCGTAAGTGTGAGCAAATGGTACGATTGATAGCAAGGCGATTGGGATAAAGGTAGAAATCGAAACTTCGTTCCCTATAAAATAAAATTGAAATTTTATATTACATTTAATTTGGATTTGGAATAATTTTTTTTATTTTGAGAACCCACCCTGAGAAACGACGATCTCATCTCCTGCAAAGAAGATGTTAGTCCGGAGCACTTTTAAGTGTATGTGAGAAACTACATTTTTAAAAGTATCACTACAATATATTGCTATTGTCTTGACTTTCAAAGAACAAAGTTTCTACGGATACCAGGATCTTATGCACGGCTTCGTTCAGTTTTTCACATTCCAAGCACAATTCATCCGTAGATTTTTCCAATCCCATGAGGGATCCCGTGTCTTTGCTAGCGTTTTTGACATTGGTCCTTAAGCATACTTTTCCATGGCCCTTTATTTTGAAACAAAAATTAGTAGTCACATGGTAAAGAAATTCAAGCAAGCGCCCTCTCTTTATTTTCTTCCAGGCTTGCAATCCTATTTCCAAATGAAACGGGTAGATTCCTGCCGTAACTCCAGTAGTATTTATCAGTTCATATCTTGCATTTCTATTTCTCATATGGGTTTCACCTTGCATTGAAGGGTGTCAGTTACAGTGATCGATTTGTCGCAAAAGTAGTTTACATGCTGTATAATAGATAATACATTTTTTTTTATTTTGGCTTAGACCCACTCTAATTACATAAAGTGTGTCTAACGTAATATTGGGATTACGCGCTCGCTTCAAAAAACAACGGGACCTACGAGTTAACGTGGAATCCAAACCACGACGGAGAACAGACCAACTAAATTTTCAACTCGAACGAGGATAGAACTCGTGATTTCCATGCAAAAGTCGTCCTAGTAATTATGTATATTTCCCGATATTACTTATAAGAAATTGCCTGAAACTTTTTCCCACTTAGGGTGATTTTTAGCTAGACGTAAACACGATGAGGGTAGTAGCACGTCATGATCTTGCGTTTTGTTTCCGAAAGAACCAATTCCATGCAATAATTGTTAAAGTTGTCCACACTTGGGACAATTTAAAAAGTTTACACTTGAGTTCTTTCCACCACGCGGTTGTTTTCCTTACAGAACTCCTCATAGTTTGGCTCAACGCAGCCAAATTGCTTTGAGAGAGTGATTTGGAATTTTGCATTACATAATTCATGTTTAATACGCCGAAAGTAAAGTAATTGCGTAATTTTTGATGTTGTTGACTACGGATCTCTTTGCTACATCTACGAAATCATGTTCCTTAGCACCATAATATTTAATATTAATATTTAATATTTTATATAATATAATAGTTAATATTTTTCAAGAACAAGCTTTAAAGGTTATCAAGCCCTAAAAGTCTTCCTGTTTTGGGTTTGATTCACCCATGGGTCTAACCTTCCAAGTTCGCTGTGGTAATCTTTATGTTAGAATCAACCAGATATTGAATGGACTGAAGATGAGTTGAAATAGCCAACCAAATTCGATCTATTGATAAGTGGCTAAAATAATAAATATTGAGAATACCAGATTTTGTAGTAATTTTGTTTGTTGAGCTTTTCTTCTGCAGAGAATTCATTTTTCTAAGCTCGTAGGTTAAAATTCAGAACTGCAAAATATATTGTAAAGATAATTTTGTAAACATAATCTCAAATTTCATAAATAAAAACAACTTTATATTCTTTTATTTACAAACAAAATAAAGCTGTGATTTATGGTTGGTTGTTATCGTTCTGTACCTTGGGTCGCGTTTCGAAATTTTGGTAACAGAAAGGTAGAGAACCCCCAGTCCCCAGCAATTATTGCTTGCGACAGCTATCGAAACCCTTTATGTCCTGCTAAGAACATAATCACACACCACATTCTAACAAATTGGCAAATGAAATGGAATGCCGTCAAAAAAGAGTAGCAATATGAGCACTTTCAGGCAAGCATTCAAAATTTTATTTGGAGTTGTTCCAAGTAAACTTACGAACTGATGTCTCAATAAATTTAATCTAATATAATATAATAGTAGCTGCGGAGAGTGGACATCGTAAGATGCAATGATGTTGACAAACAAAACGGCAGAACTACAATTAACCATCGTCCTTCTAATTCTAACTTCAGATTACTTTTAACTATGAGACATTTTAATTTATGCTTTTTCTTTTTGTCAATTTTCCCATCGCTAATTTGCAAGTTTGTTTATCGCAAAACGTCATTTACACCAAGCTAGCTTTTGACATTTCTACGCCATATTTGGCGTTTAAGTTTAAGCAAACTTTTTGCTCAAGTTATAGGCAGATGAAAGAATTGAAATAGAGAAACGGCTTACTCCTCCACATATGTAAAAGTCAAGTTTCTACAAAAACCACATTTGCACATTAGTTCCAAAACCTAACCCAACTCTTTTTGTGATTCCATATTACATGTTGGTTGGCAGTGTTTAGTCGTTATCCGTTAATTGCAAGCTCTACAGCAATAAAATAAACCATTTGACCAATTGTCACCTCCGTTCGTGCAAGTTTTATCACTTCTAAGTGAAAAATTGTGCAGGTCGTGACCTCGGTCATGAAATCCATGATTAGCCTGGGTTGAGCATAGAATATCATTATGCAGTTGATATTAGAAAGTAACCACGCGTGACTGGAATCTCAATTAGCAGTATAACTTCATAACGTTCACTTCTTTTTTAAAAACATTTATTAATAGATAATTTATATTTTATATCTTAATCGTTAATCTGCACTTTTACAAAGCAATTTTATTTTGATATTTCCTATAAAACGAGTTTTGTTCTTCAAACTATGCAAATATGTTTGTATAAGAAAAGTTCTTAATACAAAAAGCAAGTAAAGCGTCTTCTAAACCAGAGAAAACATTAACATAACCTAACTTTTTTTTTAATTAACACTGTACATGCTAAATAACTTTTCTTGTCGGACAAATTGTAAGCATTTTCACAAAAAAATGTGGAAGCGAGAACCATAACTCGAGAGACGAAGTTGTAAGTTAAGGTCAATAAAATTCTGCAATAAAGATCGGTGGAGCAAAAGAGAAAACTAGCGTCGGGCGAGGAACAATTACACTGTTTTTTGTCCAAAACTTTGTTATTTAAATTTACTTGCAAAAAATTAATTTTCTATTTAACTTGGTCAAATAATGAAATTTTAGCAAATAAAAAATTTGGCGAGGTTGGTCAATTGGGGACCACACATACCAGGAAAACCTGTTATTTCTAAGTGTTATTAACAAAATTATTGTAATACACATAATATTATAAAGTGCAAATAATTTGAATATAAGCCTCAATAATTATGGAAAACCACTTAAGACTAGGGTTAGACCAGGAAGTGTTCTCACACAAATTGCTTATAATTGCAGTCGAGAGTGAGAGCAATTGCTATTCAAGGACTGATACTGCATGTACATTCTATTACAATTAAAAGCAACTTGCACGGGAAAACTTGCTCGGTTTACCCCTACAAGAGATGCTCTTTCAGTCGTATAATTTGCAGGTTACTAAGATTTTGTTAATTTCGTTTTTCTCATCTACATTTTTAAACAATTCGTTTGTTTCAACCTCGAAAACTGGAAAAATTACGCTAATGACTTATCGCTCTGATTAAGACTATTTAGATATCACCCATTGTTCAAAACTAGACAAAGGATTTAAAATAGATTATTGAAAAATGTGCAATCAAAGATAAAATTATACGTCTTGTTTTCAGTTCTTTTCCTAGTCCATCGACGCTATTTTCCATCGACTTGCAAACCTAATTTTTTCACCGATCTATTGTTTTCAGTTTTATTTGTGTATTCTACAAAGTCAACTCCAAAAATACTAAATAAATATTACAGATTAAAAATAAATTCAGTTAATTAAATGACACCCAACGTGGGGCGGTATCGTAGTATATTTCATAGAAAACTGCTAAGCCATGATTGTTTTTTGATGTTTGGAGATTTGACATAATGATTATCATTTTAGGTAATCCGATTTTAGAACGCCGAAAAGCAATTACACGTTTTTAAAGTTTAGCTAAAAATAATTTATTTTAAATTAAAAACAACTCATCTGACTAAGACGCAATTAAACAATACAAAGGTAAGCTCTGCGTAAGACTGGGAAAATAAAGAAATGCTTTGTGTTCAACACCTAAAAAATGTTTCATTTCAACTTGGGCGATTACATGGATATAATAAATTGCGAACATTTAATATTAAATTTTTGATTAACTAAGCAAAAAAGAAACATTTATCAGATTTGGACAAATTATAATCCCGAAAGAGATAAATATTTTATAAGCTGGCTCGTATAATTGATTTAAGTGTTTTGCAATCTGCTTCTAAATTTTTTTGTGAAAAATAAATGTGATCCTAAAGGAAAAATATGTTAAAGAAATCAAAGTCTATAAATCTATAGAACCAAATATGATATAAAGATAAAGAAAAAACAAGTAAATCAAAATGATCTATACGAAGTGTTAAAATTGGAAAATAAGAAAATGTGGCAATGACAAAAGCCTTGATAGAATAAAATCGTTAAATAAGCTAAAACTTGTAATATATTGCAATGTAAAGTGAAGACGAAAAGAATATTATATTTGTGACCCTAGGAAACTTTCGCTGCATTATTTGCAAAAATTTATACAAATTGCTTTTTCTTTTCAATGAAAAACTATATATTTAGCGAAATCCTCCCGTAGTATTATAGTAAAAGTTTATTAAACATTACGAATTTTTTTATTCAATTATAATGTCAAAAATTGGTGCAAAAACTGCATCTTAGAAAGTATCAAGTTGAACAGTTTACCATTTACCTTCTAATTTCATTATAATCAGAGTTTTGTCTATTAATTGGATTATAACAGAGTGTAACATGCGAAATAATCTAATGTACCCTTAAATTACAATGGGACAGTTTTTTATGCACATCCAATTTATTTTTGGCAAAAAGGTGAGGTTAGATTAATTTCTCGATCAACTTTCTGGTTCTAGTTCGCTTCCGGGGGATTAAACCAAGTGTCAGCTATTATTTTTACCTTAAAGATTACAAAGAAAGAGGTCTCGAAATTAATATGCTACAAATTTTTTATAAGCTCTCTTAACAAAGCGGAAAATTTTTTCCCAATTCCAGATTTACATAAACTTAAAACAAAGTAAGTAGCAAATTGATATCGTGCCAAACTAGTGCTTCTCTTTTCTAGACGTTTTATTGCTAAATTAATAACATCGTAAGACTTCTAAAGGTAAGCGGACACCAGAGATATTTAGATCGTTATATTATCTTCCTGGTGACCACTTAACCTAAAATTCCAAATTAAATACCTATTTAATGAGAAAAATGCTAAACAAAAAGAAACCATTAACTAATTCGAGTAGTTCAGTGTTTTCAAACTAAAAATAATAAAATATCGATAATTTATAAAAAAAAAAGGTCAACGACTGATTATCTAGTAAATTTATCCACTAGCCTTGCTAGATAATTCTACAAATTTCAGTCATTACGTGTGATATACTAATGCACACAAAGTACTTATAATTCACCTGCTTCATAAAAGAAAAAATAAAAATTTTAAATTATCACGAAACTAATTGCTTTATATTTACAAAACAAAAAGTTGGTTTAGCCTAACGCCAGAATATAAAACTGCCGTATAATTTTCATAGCATAAAACCAAAATGAAAGCATAATTTTCTTGTTGGGAAACATAAACGCATCATAAAGTTTAGACGAAAGATTACATGTAGAGAAAGTAGTCGCTAAATATTAATTATTTTTAACCGCCCTCATATAAAAATTTTAAATATCTCATTTGGCGAAGTTACTTTTATTATTATAGACCGAAGTTTGCTCCATTTTTACAAAGAAACCCAGAGGCGTACTAACAGCTTTCTATCTACGTCACTACAAAGCCAGTTGTACAAAACAAAATTATTTTCTGTAATAATTAATATCTACCTTGATTATAGAAACAAAAAACAAAAACTAAATCAATACTCGAGTTAAACTTCTAATTTTCTGATAATGACGTCAGAGACAAAAAATTAAAATTGAAACTTACACGAAACCGAAAAACCAGTATTGTTCGCTTTATTTTAGATAACCGGTTTCGCTTTTTTAACATCGTCAGAACCAATAAGCTTTTTGTATTAGTGAAAAAAGCTCAACTCAATGTTTCTCTAATAACTGGAAAACGGCGATAGATACCAAAAATGTTTTCAGACAGAAAACGTTGGTCTGTTTATGTTGAATAATTTTAGTTTCTTCAATATTTTTAATATCTTTAATCGTTTTCGAGTTATTAGAAGAAAACTAGGTTGAGTCATACTCGAGTTCTTTCGTGGTTATTATGACTAACGTAGCGTAGATAGTTAATATTGAAATTAAATCTAAGATAATATCCTAATTTTAAAATACTTTCCATATGCACACGATTGGGGAAAGTAAAAATTAAATAATAATTATAAAATTATATTCGTGGAATAAGTTTCAAAATAATTATCACTTTAAGGTCAACTAAACGTACATTGGTTATCGCTTAATTAGAAGTTTTTTGTTTTAAATAAAAGCTTTCCAGCAATTGGTAATTTTAAGTGGCTTCAAGTCACAGCCAGTGTCAGCGTCAACGACATAAACTTTAAATCCCTTTTAAATATCAGATCGCGTGCCTTTCGATTATTTAAAAAATTACATTTATAATGCATTAAAGAAAGCTTTTATTTAAAATAAAAAGTAATACAATTTAAAGCAAATGGTAATTTTTCTATGTGCTTCCAAAATTTCAAAATTAAATTGAGAGATTTAAAAGAAGAGAGTAACAAAACACTAACTTGATAAAAAGCGAAGCCTCGATTCTACTTTAAACTAATTACCCCATGCTTTTTGTCAATTTTATGTTGAAATTTTATTTTAAAATTCTCTATAGAAAGCCTTAATATAATTTTTTCGTATTATTTCAAATATAACATAAAATATTGACAACATTTAATTTAGATCTGACGCAACTTTAGAAGCCTTCAGATTGCTAAACAAACAGGGCACAAAGAGTCCGTCAAGTTGTAAAAATTCATTAGTTCGTTGCTGTCATTAAGGCAATCAAAATTCGATGAAAAAATTTAATAGATATGAAGATTAATTTTTAATGGATATCTAAACACTGTAAACCTATTAATCTATTTTAGTTTGGTCTTTTGAGCACTTAACACGTATTTTATTAGAATGAATAGCAAGTGATGCTGATATATAGGAATTTTAATAGTAAAGTGGTATAAAAATAAAATGTAACAATTGTATAATTTGGCAATTAATTTAGCATTCAGCCAAAAGGAATTTTATCAATTCTCGATGTGGTAATTCGGTTCTCGTACAAAGTTCTTGGGTAATTTTGAAAGTACGGACGAGGTTTTTTTTGCAAAAAAGCAATTTATTAGTTTGCTCGAATAAGTGAGCAATGATTTAGCTTCGAAGTGGTACATAATAAAATTTCTTGATCAACGTGCAAGAATTGTAGAAAAGTTAGTAAGTAGTATTTTAAAAGATATTACACGTCTGCAGCAGAAGCATGTGTTTAATAATTTTTCAAAGCGAAACTTATAGTACTTGGCGAGTACTTTACTTGAGAGTTTTTGGCAATATCCGATAGCAACATCATCAATTTTATCAGCATTCGTACGTAAGGGACGGGAGTAGTTGTAAATTCAAAAACTATTCGCGTATGAAAGTAAACAATTTCCCAAGTCGTTAATATATTGGAAAAAAGTTTTATTAAATTTAGCAAACTATTTTCGTTTTTAAGGAAAAAATGAATAATTCAATTCAATTTAATCCGAAAAACACTACTAAAATTTTACTATATAAAACGGAAATATCTGCCACCTAATACCGTTCATAAAATAAATGGGTCAAACACGCCATTTACTTCAGAGTGATGTACGATATTTTAAGAAATTTATGCCGCTTAATCATTATCAATCACACACGTATTTTGCCATTAAGTAATTGAATTAAAAAAATCCATAAATGTTCTCATCTTCGACAATTAATTTGTCGATCGTACGTAACGCTGCGCTGCCTGGCCCACAATTAAAATGGTTAAGCTTTTTTCTTTTTTTAAGTTGCCAAGCAACGAGGGTTCGTGTACAAATAAAAATTATACGATTTAAGTTTCACTAGTATGGCTTTTAAAAATATATCAAGGTACTTACGGCAGTATAAAACTTTTCCAGTCAGACATAGTTTCAAATATCACATCAAAAGCTTCCGAGCGTACTTTTATGTATGCACACCAATTTGTACACAAAATTATGTTTGTGTATCACCTCAACCTTAAAATTTTATAAATCCCAAACTTTTGCAATGCAATTACGTTTGCAAAATTGAAACACATCTCTTTATTGCTATCGAGCATTGGGACAGATTTAAATAAGTAATTGTTCTTCGACAACAATCTGGGAAAATTGAAATTTTCCCAAAACTTCCGATAAATTTAAAAACAAATTGCAACAAGCAACAAAGACATAATAAAATAACATGGCGAAATAAAACGTTCAGATTTTAATCAACACCGATGCCATTTTATCTTCACTTCCTAAATCTATTTTTTGGCTCAGAAATCGAAAATCAACTCCCAACCAATTATTTTTCATAGAATGTATCTTTTCAAATACACGCAATATAAATAAAAGCGATCAAGCGACCTCTCGTAACACACTACTTAATCAGAAAAGCCGATTTTACTTTTACGAGGGAAACTAAAGTTTAATGGGAATGTTGGAAATCAACAAATGTTCGAATTTGCTATTTATTATAAGGTTGTGTATAGAACAATTTATTAAAATCGGAGTCATTAATTTTTTAAATTAAGATCTGTTTCCGACTTATTATAAACATAACCTAAAATGTTATCATAACTGTCAACTCCTTAAAAATCAATATCCCTATTACTTCAAATTGGCTATCCAAGAGCCAATTTTGTGCTTACTAAACGAACAGCACGCAGTCGAATTTTTACCACGAACTGAAAACTTGCAGTTGTAATTATTTACAAAATTATTCAAAAACAAACCGATTAAAAAGTAAAGAAGATGGTAGTAACTTTCAGTTAGGTTCGCTCAAACGAATTTTATTTCATAATAATTTATTCGCCTTAACTATTTTTAAAAAGGTTGGACAAATTTACTATAAACTTACACTGATATAATAATTGTAAAATTGATAAAAATTTATTGATAAAATCATTCAATTATTAGATATTGCTGTTATTTTTATAACGAGATTATTAAATAGCTTATCAGTGTCAATTTAGTAATGTCATTGGTTTTTTTTGCCATATCTTTAGCAGGGATGGCTGTACATCTTAATTCTTGCGTCAACTTAACTGAAAGTAACTTACAGAACTTGCAAAGTTATTTTGTGCATTCACAATTCAATGAAGAATATATAGCCTTGAACTAGCAAAGAAGCCTCCAGCTCTCAACTGTATCTTCATTTGAGAGTTTACTATCAATTAAATTGTTCTTCCTTTGCGTTATTCCAAAATAATCAGAAAACAAACAGGTCCACTTTAAAACTATATTCAACGATAGAATTTTTTTAATGGGAGTTGCGTCTTAATTCTGACGGCTGACTTCCAATAGCTTGTAGCGAGATACACAATTTAAGCCCAAACACAAGAATTTTATTCTGATCATCTCTCTTGGTGACAGGAAAACCTTTCTTGAAATGCTTTCACACCTTCGTCTAAAAAAATAAGTACCTACCTACCCGCTGGTTCTTATAACTCACCGCAAACCACATCTCTACTTTCTGAAATATACGTGCGCGTGGACAACTCATTTTCAAATCTCGAGACCACAAAAATTTTTCTGACGTTGAACTTAATTTAAAATCTGCCACGTCATCCTGCTAAAAGTTTTTTCACAAGTATATCATGTTTGCTCATCCAGGGAAAGAGAAGTATTAATTCGTTAAAAATACAATCCTTGAAAATGTAAATTGCAACCCTCGCTCACAACGCTGCTCAAGAGTCCAGCACCAGAAAGAATTAAAAATCACCTTTCGCATATATTGCAATGTTTTTTCCTTAATTTTGAGCGTAACTAATGTTTTTTCTAGTAAAAAAAATAATTTTTCATAATTCATCAATTAATTATTTTGTTAATTTCAATGAGACTGTTTCGGATACTTAATTTTTTTATCTTTTCGTATTATTTATTTAAATATATATTTAAAATATTTGATTCGAATTTTATTTTTATTCGCACGAGACCTTTACTTCTAACCATAATTTGGCGTTCACAGATGGTTAACCTTGTAGAAATGTTTCCTTTCGTTAAAGATCTGACAAAAACACGCTATTTGGTTTAAACGCCTAAACTGGTTCGAAAACATTGATCCAACTCAGTGGCGGCTGGTACAAAGAGAGCGATAGGGTATCACCTTCCCAAAACGATATATTAAATGTTACACATATTAATAATTATGTTACTACTTTACTTCTTCAGTTCACAACGTAAAGTGGACGGTTATCGACCAAGATTTATCTTTTGAACAAAATTACTGGGATACTAAGAGCAAATGGTGTGCAGTTTCTGTGATTGATTTTATAGATATATTTGTTTTAAAAAAGTAAAAGGTTCCTAGCTAATAAAAGCAATCATAAAACATACACAATTGTATTAATTATTACCTTTCACTTTACATACATCAAGAACTGAAAGAGTAAATATTTTTTAATATAACTAGAATTACACTTTGACCTCGCATTTCTACAAGTTGTCGTTGGTCCAACCTCCTATAGTGTAAAATTTTAATTATTGCAGTTAGAAGATTTTTTAATTACGTCTTCTTTAAATTAAATTTGTTTATTCTCTTGTACAAACTTTCTCTTTGCATAATTTAGGAAAATCCTAACGAAAAAAGGAAATCGACTGTAAATCCAAGAACCTAACAAGTCGGGTTGAATATTTTTCAACGAACATTGAGTCGAATTTAATAAACGTACACATTTTATTATTTAAAAATCAAGACAAAATTTATTACAAATAATAGTAATGAGCCAATTTACAGTAACTCGACTTACTAGGTTCTTCGATTGTATGCTCGTGTTTAAATAATTTTTATTTTACTTCTTTATTTATTGAGTACCTGTTCAGTTCGAGTTTTACTCATCCTTACTACTGGTCGATGACTTTAGTCATCGATATAATTATTAAGGAATTACGACATGTGTTACTTTTATTCGTCTACTAACGATACTCGGTTCTAGGTCTCGTGACATTATCCATACTTGTGATTAATAACTTTCTTTACTCCCTTGTATGTAATATACTATTCTCCTCTCTCTCTCTCTCTCTCTCAGTGCTTTGTCCTACGTAAGGGAAAAGTGACCACTTCTTTTTCAGAAAGGTTCTCTTGGCAGATACTCCGATGGTTTGTCGTTGCTTGCCGAGGAAAGACGGTCAAAATAAGGTTTTTACTACGCTCGGAATCGAACCGAAGATCTCGGCTTGGCAGTTGACGCAACAAAACATCGGGTCGTGACCGTCTTCAATATACTATTAAAGAAATAATTATTGTATTTTGGATTTTAAGTAAACTGCACCTTAATGATACGAAGTATTTTCGGTCTCGTTAACGATAACTTCGTAAAAGTCATCTTGGTATTCTGTAACGAATTATTGAAGTCTAAGTTAATACAATAGAATGTCATTCAGAATATTCATTACCAAGGTGAGTTTTCTAATGACGAATCTCGTTGATTCATTCATGCGCGTCGGCGTCAGGCATATTTAATAGGAAAGTTCCTATGAAAGTTGAACTAATCGATATTAACTCGTCTGCTAACGTGATATTCTCGTACATAATAATTTTCCATTTTTCAATGTCTAGTCGAAAAAAAGTAGGAAATTTAAAAAGTAAAATCATAAATCTGAAAAACGTTGTTGTCGTTTGTAGAAAAATGTAATGAAAAACTTTATTTATTAAATAAAATAAAAATAATGCAGTGTTTGAAGAGAAACGAGAATATTTTTAAATTTTCACGTGAAAGCGTAGAGAATAGATTTAAAAAAAATTTAAAAGTTTGCCCTATTAAATTAGTCCGAGGGATAAATTAAATTTTCTTATAATTAAGTACAATCCATACCACACCCTTGTGATATGAATGACGTGTTTTAATAAGATCAATTATTACCATCTAAAACAAATTTGAGTAGTGTAATGTTACACTCAACAATAGACTCAGGAAAGTTGAAGGTTGGGAGAAAATTTTCCCTTTCAACAATGTCAAATAGTCGCATGCGCCTTTTTAGGACGAACTTATTTTTATCCTAAAATATACATTATTTGATTAAATAAGAAGCGAAGATGTTCAATAAAAATGAAATAATAACGACAAAGGCATCATAGTTAGTTAATGAGTTTCATTTTGAAAGATAAGAAGTAATTTTTGTTTGAGCGATTATACTTAAGAAAGACAATTATCGTAACCCCACGTTCGAAATCAGAATTTTAAGGGGATGTTTAATTACCACCATTACCGGCATTTAATTTAACGTCTTCTTTACCTGAATTATTCACGATTCGAATTAATCAAAAATTTTGCGCCGAGGAGGCGGCGGCGTGCGAAGCGTCGCAAAGAAAATCGGGGAAATCAAAAAACCTTTTCGTTATTTTAAAATTTCATTTTGGAAAAAGTGAGTGGAGTAGGCGATAAATTTTCGTTAGTTTGTTTTTTTGTCAAGTCGAGGTGGGGAATAGCCGATGCCACCCCTTCCGAGCGTATAAACGTTCGGTTGTAAGAATCGTTTTATTATAAATAGTTTACTATAAAATGTAGTACTTATCGACCTTGGATCATTTTTTATCTACAATAGTATTTCCAGGAACTTCACGGTAGACACGACAATTCTCGGAACTTGAAAGAATCTCTGGATTTTCTATTTTTAGCTAATTGGGTTATCAAGCAAACCGAGCATTTTGGGTTGGAAAACCGAAAATTTCCTTTCGAAATATTGAAAAAATGTGACTTACGAATAAAAGGGTAGCACGAGGGCTAATTTCTATAAATATCCACCCGTTTATGTGAATACACACACACACACACACACAAAGGATTTTCCCAGCGCACAAGCATGCACGAGAATAAATAAATAAATAAAAAATTTCTTTCGGAAAAAAAATTACTGCCAGCTTTTTTTATTAACATAAAAGTAAATTATTAGTACAGCAGTGGTAAAAAATAAGTCTTCGTTTTTCGAGCAAGTACAATCATACAACATTGGTTAGTGAAAGTGAACTGCGAGCCTTTTGTTTGGGAGAAAATTACTTAAGATTTAAATCTCACCTGGTGCTGATATTAATTCGGGGTCCTCTATCTCGTCGTCGGATTCTGTGCCCGAATCGTGATCCTCATCGGCCTAAACAAAAAAAAATGCATACTACTACATAACCAGAGGTACGTGGGAGTTGGGTCGGCCATATTTAGCCGGCACGAAAATTACAAATTATTGAATAAAGTAGCAAGCAATTTTGAAAATAAAAATTTGTGCACACTAGGGAAACATGTAGCTACGAACCAAGCGAATTTTCATTAAAAACCGATCGTTACATTTCGTGAAAATAAAATTCAAAACATGAATTCCTTTGTTCCATCCAAAGAGGCGGCCATTTTTCACTTGGTTGTGACCTTCAACGGGGTTACCCTGGTGCAATTTACCTTTATCCAATTTTTACGTACCTTCTCGATAAACTGATCCTCATTTAATGAGTGAGTTCGTAATTTATGTGTAAGAAATTTGAGCATATTTCGCCTCCGAGGGTACTTTATTTCCTGTTTGGCCGCCACAATTAACGATTTTTCAAACTATCTTATGAGAGAACTTCACTTATTAACGAAAACATCCTCATGTGTACAAAAAATTTTATAAAAACAAAACTAGATAAATTGACATTTCACGGAAAGCTACACACGACCACCACCAACAACCGGACCGTACTATACTACTGATTGTACGTGTAGTCAGCTGCACTACGTGATGGGACCATTCTATTATTACTACGGAGGGGAGGTCCTCCGTAAGTGTTCGAATCTACAAATTTAAATATCGAAAATGTGCACCCGACCGGCTCGCCTCCGTCCAGATCGACGCCGAGGTTGCGAGGAAATTTCGAAAAAAAATATTTTCTTTCATTAATAATTGATAAAGAGCGTGAAAAATCGGACGAGTCGCACCTCGCAAGTACCTTGGACTCGTCCATAACCCATTGATGACAGAGGTAGGTTTGCTCGGCTCTAGCCTTGCGATTGGCCGGCCGAAAGCTTTAACTCATTCATCCGAGCTTCCGTAAGCTTCTCCATCTCTTCTTAACTATTGCATAACCATCGTAGCATCTGTTCGCGTATGGCGTAGTGTGCGAACGTTCTATTAGACTTGAAAGCAACGTTGCCCGACAATTGCATATCTTCCGTTCCCTTTTACTCCCAATTAACATGTTGCAAAAAACAAGGATAGAAATCGAAAACTCATATATGTGTTAGTATGCTTTTACAGAATTCTAGTAGTAAGTCTTTATAAAGCGTCTCAATTATTGGTAAGCGGCACTTGAATTATTTTGCTCTTTGTGTCAGTCGATTCGGCAAGAAATTGTGCTATGCGCTACACGAAAATGAGGGCTTTCGTAGTAAGGGGTCGTACACGGTTGTGAATGAACACCAATAACACATAAGGGTGAATTATACTCTTCTCGACCCGGAAAATTGTTCTTTGTTAGTGAGATCACTAAATAGGATAGGATAGGATCAAATCTAGCAGAAACTTATTTTTGAAATCGAAAATTATTTAGTTTCGACATTAAGATCCTGGCACATGTAACAAACAAAAGCGAATGGAAAACTTCAAGACGACCCAAAAAAACTATGAATCGACCAAAACTTGGATGCGCTCTTTTTATCGACTTTTTTTTTTCAAAAAAAAAATTACATCAAATTTAAGGTTACTACTTACTTTATAAAACAAAAAGTATTAGTACAGTCACCGTTCCAATGCTTTGCACTTGAATAGCTAAGCATACACGAGCATTCATTCCTGCAGGAATGACGAATCCCGAAGGAAAGAATGTGCATTAGTGGATAAATAGGGATTGCGTGTGCTTTATATCATTCCTGTAGGGATAGTCACGCCGTTCAAAACTGCAAGATATAACTATACGTTAGTAGGCTAATTCTTTTACGTTTAAAATGATTGAAATCCTGTCGTGCTTTTTGCACAAGACGACGGGTTTATGCTTTCCTTTATATCTTTCCTCTAGGGGCGATCTTGTCGTTCTTATCAACACGTTAGTGATCATCAGAAAATTACTAACAGTCTTTTATAGTCTTGTGTATTTAGTGCTTGTCATTTTATATAAAATTTGTAAGAATATGATGGAAGAAGAATTTGAGGAATCAGAAAAAAGTGATTTAAGGAATACTCCTAAAATTATTTTAAAAAAGTTCATTGAAGTGTACAGAGCACATCCAGCTTTATGGCAAATTCGAAACAAAGAATTATATAATAACAGAAATTTAAAACTAAAAGGTTACCTGGAGCTTGTAAATATTTGGAAAAAACATGATCCAGGAGCTGATCAGAAAACCGTTAAATGTAAAATACAATCATTAAGAGGTTCATTCCGGAAGGAACTAAAAAAGGCAAGTATTTATTATTATTAAGGCTGTTCTTTTAGTGCCTTTTTATAAGTTCTAAACGGCTGGACCAATTGACTTGAAATTTTGACAGAATGTGTAGTAGATTATTACAAACCTTTACAAATATCCTTTTTTGAATACGTTTTTTGGTTTTTCCAAAAAAGCCAAAAAACCATTAAATTTGAGTTTTTCCGATATTTTGTAAATCTCGATTTTTAGAAACTTTTGGCTCAGACAGAATTTTGATATCTTAATTGGTTTAAAAGTTTTTAGGGCCTAAAGTTCAAATTGCTTTACGTAATTATAATTGACGTGTAGGAAAAGTATATAAATTGAGAAAGAATGTCTTGCATCTTTTACAATTCTTATCGAAGATAGTAAGTCAGTCTTGCGATTATAAAGCATAGTATAATGTTACATACTACATAAAAAAATTATGTTAATTTTCTTTTAGGTTTTTATATTACATAAGCTAATCACAAATAGGTACGCACTTTATAACTGTATCTATGAACACAAATTTTTTTTCTTTCTAGAAATAACTTTTGGAAGAAATTCATCATGTGGATTTCTTTTTTCAGTGTTCTATTGGCGCTATGTTTTTATCTCAATTTGTATAATTTCTATTTAATTTATTAATATAATTATTTTAAACAAATTGATTTATTTAAACTACACTAATTTATTGTTTTAATATTATCTCAAAATTTTATAAATATATTTGCATTTTTATTATAATAAATAAAAAGTTGTTAATTCTATTGCTTTATTGTTGCGCCCTATTTTGTCTATAATTCCCAAGAATCTTGGAACACTAATCATGATGAAATACAAAAACAATTATAAATAATAATTTATCTTTTTGAGTAAGCGTCCAGTAAATGTTATATTTTATCAACAAATTTTACCAAATATAAGGTACATGTCGCTGCCTGGCAAGAATAACGGCCAAACTAAAAAAAGCACTTTTTTCAATAGAGCGTTTTTAAACTATTGATAAGTAGTAACTTTGCATTACATGCATAATGGCACTGCCTCTATAATAACAGCAGGTAAGAATAGTAAGAATATCTGTTTACGTGCGTGGGTAGGCGATCCTTGATTCGTATTAATTTTTCTACAATTAATACGAATTTTTTTTTGACAATTAAATTCCTATTAAAAATAAATTTGCATTTTTCTACAACGTAACCCCAACTCAAATTAAGATTTATAGAAACGGAAATGGGTTTTAAATATGGGTCACAATTTGGTTTAGGTGGGTTGTGCCTAATTTGTGGTAGATTCGGAAGATGCTATATTTTTTTTATAAATGTAAGATTAGTAACTTTTGATATATTACATTATACGAGTAATTGTAATAAATTCAATTATATATTTTTATTTTCCCATTTACGTAGTAAAGGAAAGTAAAGTAATGGAGTAAAAAAAAATTTTGAGTTAGCATTTTTTCCATGGTCTATGAGTCCATATATGTAAATGCGTGTGTTGTGTGCGATTTTTTCGTTCACGATTTTTCCGAAACGCGTGAACCGATGTCATTGAAATTTTATATACAGGTTTATAGCAATAATCTAAAGAACTGATTAGATTTTGGTTGAAATTCCTCCAAATTGACTCCATATTTTCAAAGAATGAAAATTGTTAAAGCCCGGTTCTTCTTCCATTATCATAAATAGTAATGAAATTAGTCTCAATCGAAAAAAATTTTCTTTGTGCGTCTAATGATAACCAATGCTTGCCATATTTCTTTTCAATTACTATTGAAAAAATTTATTGATCTCCAAAGTTTCTCGAAAATGGGAAAGTAATGTGAAGTCACATCAGATTTTTTAATATACAGGGTGTCCCAAATCTCAACGTTATCCCTTGGAGGGCTGATAAACCAGCTCATGGCTGACCAGAATATCAATATATGACCTTAGTGAAAAGTCGTTAGTTTTCGAGAAATTAGCACTGCAAAAAGTATGAATTATTATCAAGCGCTACTAGTAGATGACTCTGTCATCAATAGATCGTAATACAATGCGAGCGGTAAAACTTACCAACGTCTACATTAGTTCGTGCTTTTTTTGCCGCTTACATATTTAGAAAGTAGTTTTAAGTACAAATATGCTCAAATTGACAATCGGTGCCGGTGAAAGAATTCAACCTTCAGATGTTTACTTTTTATAAACATTTCAAGTTTGAAAACTTGCGATAATTAATATTACTGCATTGGTTAATAATTTATATATATATATACATATATATTTTGGTTATTATTTTAATTAAATAAGTTTAATAAAAAAGCGGAGCATCCTGAAATTTTTAAATTTTACTAGTAAGTACAGAATATATAAACTATTGACGGTGACTTATTTTGTTATTCATTATAAAATGGTTATTAGTAAATTACAATAGCTTTTCTACGACTGGTACATCCACTGGTACCAGTGGATTATGAAAATTATTTATAATTTAAAATACCGAACTAATGTCATATCAGTGTTTTAATAATTACTACTACTGCGAAACTTGTTTAGGTTTTTAGAGATAAAAATTATGGAGCATTAAATTGGGCAAATTGCCGTAGGGCCGGTATTATAAACGACAAATAAGTAATTTACTTATGAGATTGTTAAAGGAGTATAATATTCGGAAACCACGAATAATCTTTGGAAATTCTTTTGGAAAAAAAAATTGCCTTCACCGGGATTCGAACACGGTGTGTCGTTAGCAGTGCTATCCATTTATCCATAAAGATTCTCGTTAAAAGTCATAAAGAGATCATACTCTTTGTGTATCGGGAATGAAGAACGCGTTAAAATTATTAAGCCGATGCATTATTAAAGAAAATGTAATTTAATAATTTTAAAAATTAATTTTCGAAGTTGAAAAAAAAGTGCAAAATTTTTGAAAATATCGATTTTGAAAAATGAAACATTCAAAGATGACCGGAATGATTACGGATTTACATCGACTTTGACAGGTCGACATGAAATTTTTTATTTAGAGTCGTAGATAAAACGTCGTATTTGACTCGTACATAATGGCTATAATTCACGAAGATGAAGTTTATACGCGAGCCGTAGGCGAGTGTAACTGACTGACATTATATGCTCGTTAAATAATATGCTATTATTATCAGTATTATTATTGTCGACGGTCTTTTGCAAACTATTAAAACCAAACAATTAAAACATATTTGTCAACCCAAAAAATTTATAAAAATTTAATACAAAAGAAAATCTTGAAATGATAACAAGATGAACTGATAACGAGATCAATTACCTGACAACCTGTCGGCCGTGGTCACTGTGAAATTTTTATTAATATTATCAATTATATTTTAAATATTTTTGAAGAAATTGGCACATAATAATTAAATCATAAAGCTTTGAGATGATAAATGGGTAAAATACCTACACATTTTTAGTTTTTAAAAAGGTGACAAAACTGTGAGATTAGTATTGTCGTATAATATAGACACGTTATTATCACTTCTTATGTTTACAATTGACACGATATACATAGATAAGACAATACTTTCTTCCAGCACCTTCAAATTTTGTACAGCGCTTTCAAAAGAGAGTTGTTAGAAAATAACACAAACTGAATGTGTTAAGCACGCGCCATCTAGGAAACATTTTAAAAATTACAAATTACATTAGTAACATAGGCATTAGAAGACTGACGAAAAATGTTGTTACTAGAGGCATTAATAACAGATTTTCAAAATGTATTCTTCCCTACATATCTTCTGTAATGACATATTGCAAATACAGCATGATTACTTTACTATTTTTATTACAATAACTAAACGACTAGATCGTTCTATAGGCCTATTTTGTTTATTTATTTGTGTAATAATTAAAAATGCTTTTTATCTCTAATTGTAACACATTATCAACAACGGTTGAAATAATATCATGTCATAAACTACAGCACGATATGTCATCTGTACTCTGTTTTTAATCAACAGTAGTTCTTATGGCCAAATAACATTGGTATTTGCCACCTTAAATCAATTTTTGGAGTGCCACAGGTACGAAATTCCATATTTTAAGAATCTAATTTAGGTTGCGTAAACCTGATTAGCCCTGATATTGATCACATACTAAAATAAAACTAATAGTGCCATATATTTAAAAAAATAATTTTTTTTCCCCGACTCATCAGTTAATTTTTTTTTATTCGCTAACTTCGACTCTCCATACTGTAAAAAATCTATACCACACTAACCTGGCCAGTTATTTTGAAAAATTGCTCATCTAGTGTAGTTTACAAAATAGTGTAACATTTGCTATTATTTACTTTAGAAAAAAAGATATTTTAATGTAAAAAAAAGTCATATTAAAATTATTTCATTAATCAAGAATTCAAACAAAAACACTTTTTAAACTTATTAAAGTAAGATAGGAATTTAAAACTAAACAAAACATCACTAAAAATCAAAGAATGACCTTTTCTGTTTGCTTTCATCGTTTCGCATTCGTGTTATGAAGTATTATTCTTCTACTCATTTTAACGATTTTTGTTTGGTTTTTTGTATTTTGATTAGTTTTAAATCCCTATCTGTCACTTTAATAAATTTAAAAAGTGTTTTCGTTTGAATTCCTGATTATTGAAGTAATTTCAATATGACCTTTTTTTACATTAAAATATTTTTTATTTTTTAACAAAATTGTTAAAAAAAATCTCATCGTTGTAGTGTGTAGATTTTTCCAAGCTTTTTGAAATTTTATGATATTGATTTTAAGTATGATGACCACATCAGATTCTATTTTATTTTTTTACATTGTAGGTTGAAAAATCACAACGATCAGGGAAAGGGTTAGACGAACTCTATAAATCCCACTTATGGTATTACAATTTATTAATTTCTTTCCATTGAAAATTAATAAAATTTCAAAAACACTCGCTATACACTACTATTTACTGCAATGGATTTAGTTATACTGTTGAAAGGATAGAATCCTTCGGTAAAATTTAAAATGATCGAACCACTGCAAAAATGTACTTTCAAATGACTAATTCGTCTACTAACCATCGAGTATTCCTGCAAGATCAACTTTCAGAGGGAAAATTTGAAGAGAAACCATTTTACGTTGGTGTGCTTTAAACAGATTATTTTCAGCAAGAATAAATGAGATGACAGCCTTTATAGGAAAATTAGATGTAACTTGGCAGAAAATTTTACGTGTTAGTGGTCGATGGAAGGATTTCATTTTTCTGGTTTTATATGATTTTTTTTAAATTTTTATTTCACAAAATTAATTTAAATTGTAATTATCCTATTTATTGATTCTGCATGGCTATAAGAAGTTTGAAGATCGAAACATGTAACCTACCCGTTTTTTAAATTAATTATAAATAACAAAATTAAATTAACATATTATTAACAAAATGTTTATTGGTTATTAATTATTATTTATATCTGTTAAATAATTAATATGATTATTTATAATATTTTACAGTTCAAAATTTAATAATTTAACAAGAAAACGGAACATTTTCTATTTATGTTTTCATAAAAGAATTTGTAAGCATTTAAACTTACTATTAAAATAAAATTATCAGAAGTTTTCATCTAAGTAACTTGTATTTTAATAGTTTTTACTTAGTTTATTCCTAAAAATATAAAATCCTTGCGTAAAAAACGACTGGAAAAATGAAGTTGCAAATGATTAATTCGTCCACTAACCAGAAAGAATTTACTTTAAAAAGGAAAAATTTAAGAAAAGCATTTTACGTTAATGTGCTTTAACCAGATTATTTTCATCTAGAACCGTTGAGATGATAGACTAACGGGAAAAAACGACGGGCAACAGGTCAGAAAATCTTACCTGTTAATGGGTGACTAAAGGATTAATTTCCCTGGAATATTTTGCTAGGCAAGAATGTCAAAGGAAAGCGTGAGAAGATTGAATGCTCGTGTATGGTTAGCTAATCTTGAATGGCTACAAAACGTAATTACCGTAATAACCTCACGGTTTTTGTTTCATAGTCTTGGGCTTGGAAGGGAATGTCGCTTGTTCACAATAAGTACTAGAAAATATTATTAAAAATATGTAAATAAATTCAAATATTGCAACGCAGAACCGGAGTAGCCCGGTTAGCCCATCTGTCTAAAAGGTTTGACTCGATTTCAAATGCCAAATTTAATGTAATATTTAACCATTACCTGCTTCCTCTATTGCGGCAGCCTAACACAGAAACAGAATGTCAAGATTATCAAGTCGATTACGACTACGTTTTTTTATTATTTATAATAATTTTTCGATAAGCTAACCCAAATTCCAAATCAATGAAAGGAAACCAAATAAATTAAAGAATGCTACGGATTAACGTGGAACACAAACCACGACCTAGACAAATTTCACATTTGCATCGCATCGTTAATTTTCACTATTTCATTTCATTTTGGATTAATAAAATTGAAATCTGATACTTTATGGATTAATATGACATATGAGTGATATAAAGCAGACTGACATCTAATCTTGACACACCTTATAAATAAGTTTGGCTCACCCCTAGCCCACCCAAACCAAATAGTCGGACGACGCCAGTCGATTCTTGATACACCACAACAAAATTTATCTGTAAGAATTTATAAAATAGTATTTTTTCTACAACCCTCCAAAAAATCAGATGTTTACACATTAATATGTTTACAATTTTTAAATCGATTTAAATCGAATTGCACGATTGCTATTTGGCAAATCGATTTAAATGCAGTGCATCCAAACACCGAGATTTTTACTTTTTTTTTATAAAAATATTTTTATAGATATACTAAGTATAAAAATTCTCGTAGAATAAATAAATTTTTCTTTAAATTTTGAAATATCGATTTTTCACGTGAGAATCGTTGAAATTTTCATTGTGTTGATAGTGCGTTTATTCACAGTAAATACTTACCGCACAATAATAATAATTAATTATAGTCGAATTTAATTCAAATAGAAAGATCTGTCATCTGCGTCTTGGTAAATCTGTAATTTTCGAGTTCGATCGCGCTCGTGGAGATTTTTTAATTTTTTAGTGTATCCCGAGTTCTGTCTTTTAAAACTAGGACCGTTCTAAGATATACGACGCCCATGGGCTACTAAAATTAATGCGCCCCTCTTCGTAAGCAAGCACACAAATACAAAATAGAAAAAGTCAATTTATTACTATTACACTAAACAAAAACATAAAATTCATACAAAATTAAGAGTTTTGAAAAAAACCAAAATAAAAACATCTCGACTTTTTCAACATTTTTTTACTTAACTCGGAAGCCGTTAATTTTAGACAATAAAAGGTTTAAATCTAGTTTGTAAATTATTTCACGCTTTTAAAAAAAGCACTAATCTTTTTTTACCTAAAAATTAATATATTTTTGGGATATGGGCCACGTAAAAGTGGTAATTAAAAAAAAAAAGAAAAAAAAGAGGCTGTTTTTAGGCGTATTTTTGAATAATCTTCAAAAATTAATTTTTATATTTGTAATTTACCCCAAATCCTACCATAATATCATTAAAATATTTTTAAATTCCGGGTCCACTTTAATTAAGTTGGATTTCACAAATGAGCTTTAGAATTTAATGCATGATTATAATTAACAAATAATATAACAATAATGCATTTTAATAAATAATAATTGTTGTAACTATGGTTATAATTTTAATCGTAGCTTAAATTTTAAAATATCTTTGTGAAAACCGCACTATTACAATCTCTGTTAAGTTTTGCTTTCACTTTAGTGGAAAAAAATGAGATACCGTGTCTATTTTGTTTTCAAAATGATGGATTTTTACACAACCAGAATTTCTTTTCCTCTATTTTTTAAAATTTACTTCACAAACCTTCGTACATATTAACGCTGCACATCACCTAAATTAAAGTGCGTACTTTAGTGACGCTTGTTATCTATTTTTTTACTTTTATCGCCAGTCATCGCTAATAGTAAAACCAATGTTAATTAAACATAACAATTAATTTTTAAAATAAAAATTATGCACTTCTTCGTTTTTTATAAAATACGTAATTTTCATCAATTTTGTTTTTTTAAACCCTTCTCACACCCTACATGTGCCTCGTCACATTTTCTGAAATATAACGTCAAAAAGGATAGACCTCCCCCTCTATAAACATCTATCGTAACGAAAAAATAAAATTAAAAAACTAACAAGTTAAGAAAAAAATTAAATTAAAATTGATGAACTATGCGAACGTCACGTTTCTTTAACTCTCCCTCTTTGTCACATATCATCACGTTAAGCAACACCCCCCCATCACCCATGTTTGCCAAAATATTTTATGGATGGCCCCTAAGAAGTTTTAATATTTTTTACATGTTAAATAAATAAATATTTAAATTAATTTTTATGTTTGAAAAAAATTAACATGTTTTATTTGAAGCAAAAGTACATTTTGTGGTTTGTCTGTAATTGTCAGATTTGTTTCGTTCCGCTTATCAAACAACTCTACAGAAGGCCAGAAAAAGTTGTACTTTTGCTCCTGATTATATTATTTTTGCGGCGCCAAATTTTGAAACGTACCATCAAACGTAAAATTGAAAATTTTACAATCTGCCCTTTTTGGAATTGAATCTCAATCACAAATAATATCTTAAAATAATTATTTTTCAACTACCAGAAATTTAACAAATTAATCAAAATTCAACAAATTCACCCACTACAATTTTCAAATTTGGAGCCCCTAATATACAGTAGCTCAGAAAATAATTAAGCACGCACCTGGTTATTGTGTAATAATTAACTAATATTTCTACAAAATAATTCTTTTTTAATTCATTGCTTTATTGTAAAGAAAAAATAATTTTTTAAATTATTTAAATTTTTATATGTTTTCATAAAGTTAATTTTTACATTTTACATGAAATTGAAATAAAATTTAATTCATAACTTACATAATATTGTTCAAAAACTATTGAAATTTTTTATACAATAAAATTTTTTTAATTAATAATAAAGTTAATTGTTATAGTAACAAATAAATTTCTGATCAAAGTGATATCCTTCGCGCTGAAAGTTAAAAAAATATTGCATTTTATTAGCGTTAAATTAACTTATTCAATTAAATTTTTTTTATTTAAAAAAAAAATGCTGCATAAATTTATTTTATTACTATTTGATTCATTGAGCGGAAAAACAAATTTTATACTAAAATCATGATTTATGAATCGAATAGTATGCACGAACCGATTCATCGATTTTTCGATTCATATACTTCGATTGAAATCGAATAATTGTTTTTGTGCAATTTTCCGCAAAGATTGTATTAATTTGGTGTGAAAATTTTAAGAAAGATTAATGAAATTTTAATTTTTATCAATAATGATTATAAAATTACCAAGAAAAATACGAGTACGAAATAGCATTTTATCTACTACTGTATAGTCCAATCTTTGGGTACTTGGTATGGAAATATTTCTGAAATCATTTTTTTTTGCTTTAAGTTTTACTTCAGTGCCAGAAAAGCCTTTAAGTTTTTTACAATAGATTCAAACTGAAACAAGAGCAAATTTATTAAGAAAGATCTCAAAAATCACAAAATTTAAAATTAGACGTTTTCTGTGTAAATCCTGTACCCAAACTAGATCATATCAAAATTAAAGTTAGATAAAATTCAGCGTATAACAAAATTATTATTCTAGTCTGTCTAGTTTTCATAGGACCCCAATTATTATTAATTTCTATCCTAAAAATCGTTGTTTTCAGTTTCAATTTAGAGTTTTATTTTTGTTCTGTATTATGCTGTAAGTTTTCAAACTTGATCCCTTTTGATCCTTTTTGCCATTTATTTAATTTTTGCACATAGCTCAATTTCAGTGCATCTCAAGAGCAATGTTAACATTATTTAAAGTGTAGAAAATAAATTTTATGTTAAAAAAAAAGAAATATAGTAATAAGTTTAGCAGTTAAAGACAAGGCTTTTCAAATTACCCTAATTTTTGGTGAAAATTGTAAAATTTATAGTATCAAAAACAGTTTTCTTGCATTTTTTTTATTTTGTTTGCTATATTTTAAGTTATATTAAAATTGTGATTGAGATGCACTAAAATTGACCTATTTCCAAAAATGTAATCAATAGATTAAGTTGGATTATCGAAAAAAATCGATAAAAATTGATGTTTTATGAAAAGCTATAACTTGGAAATTAGATAGACAAGAACATTATTTTTTTTATACTTTTACTCAGAATTTTATCAACTTTAATTTTAATATCTTATGAATATAAGATGTACCGGAAACGAACAATTTAAGATTTTGTGATTTCTGGAAGCTTTTATAGCATTGCCCTTGTTTCGGTTTGAATCTGTTGTAGAGAACTTAAGCTTTTTTGGCTGATACTAAAATAAATAGCTTAAGCAAACAAAATATCAGACCTCTTTTTCACTACGTAACAACTGAACAATTATATAATAGCTCACATCTACACTGTTTTGAGTTACATAATGAGCCACTTTTATGCACTAGTGTGGAAAGTAAATTTTTTATACTTTAATTTTTTAAATACAAGAAACTGACGTTTGCTGATATCACTTTGCAAATGTAAACCAATAAAAAAAATAAATATTTACTAAATATTTAAATAGCTTGATCAGATAAATGTAATATAAAAAACGTCAATTTAAATAACATTAAACGGTTTTCAAGAAATTGTGGTAGAAGATAAAATCCTGCTGCAAAATGACTATCCTTTCAGGTTCATTAGATCTTATTTTTTTAATTGCACATCTTGAAAACAAAAGTAAAAATAATGTTGTTATTAATAACATCAAAATTTAATATTTAATTAGGATTAATTACAGGAATAAGATAAAATCTTGTATAAATCATAAAATGTAAGATAAACAAGGCTAGGAGGTCAGGCGGCCTACCAGCCGACATGATCTCCTAATTAGTATAGATATAGTGAATTTCAATTGGTGAGCACCTCGATTGATTGCCATATTTGTTTAGGTTGGTAAAAATCGTCCAATCAAAACTTTAAATGGCTAAAAAGAATTATCAATCAGAAGTGCGTATATGGGTTACGGACAGATAAAAATAATGAAAAAAACATCATTTTACAAGTTAATATTGAAAATATACGTAAATTTTTGCAATTCTTGTAGAAAATATAAAATAAATTTTGACGTTTCTTTAATTTATGAAATAGTCAAATATAAACTGAAAATGGCTACTTTTTCATTCTAGTCGAAAATTACAAAATAGTGTAATATTATTATTTTATTAGGTTTGAAATTAGGTAATCAAATTTTACGAAACCGATCGAATAGAAAACTTGCGCGTCAATCCAAATTACATTTAAGTCTAACAAAATATGTGATTTTTTCTTCCAACATCCAAAAGTTTAAAAAACAGTTTCAAAATATTAATTTAATCGAAGAACTTTATTTTAAACCACGTTAATTATTGTGACATTTAATAATTATTTTTATAGGTCAATAATTACAAAATTTTAATTCAATCTAGGGATTTTGAATAAAAATAAAATTTAAATTGGTTATTTTTATAATTAAATTATGTCAATGCCACTGTTAGATTTTTTAATTATGGCCTACAAAAAACACATTATTTGAAGCCACATCGGCTGATGTAGTGAAGGCGTTGGGGCGCCGTCATCCTAAAACATACTTTATTATTAAAATTAATTAATTTTATACGCTCAAAATTAATATTACAAAAAAAATTAGTTAAAATTAATACTGGAAACTGGCTGTTTTTTTTAATGATAACACTGTATAACGCTCAGTTTAAGATGTTATCGGGCAGCTAGGCGAAAGGTTGAAAAAATTTTACAAAAGGAGTCCAAATCCTTGAAAAGGAAGAACATTTGTCATCAGAATCTATTTTCTTTCTTGAAATACACATCTTCTATAGTAAATAACTAACATACAAGAAAATCGCTTGGAAATTAAAATTAAAAATGATACCCACCAGACAATACATATATCTTTTGTTTAAATATAAATATAAAAATAGACAAATGACAACGCCAGAATTGATACATAAAAATAAATTATTTTTATTCGAACATTTCAGTTAAAAACATGCGATTGGCGAGCATATTTTTAGACTTAATAAATTTAGCCAAGTTGCACGTTTTCTTATCATGTTTTTGATGATTTTGAGAAGGATTATTGTAAAATATGAATTTTCTCACGTAAACCAGATAAACGTGGTTTATAATAGTAAATATTATGCATTTTCGATCAATACCTGATTTCTTTACTTAATACTTAGAATTTGAAAACATGGTAGGTATAATGGGAATTTTTGTTCCATTTGCACCAACTCTGTGTGGACGTCTGTAGGTCTGCCCTAGAAAATAAAAATTAAAGACCTGGACATCAAAGCAATGTCTGCAACAGTTAAAATTTCCATAACTGCAAAGTACTGGAAATTTAGTAAAAATACTCTTCAGTTTGAAAAACGCCGAGATTGTTTTGGGGAGGTTATAATGGAAAATCCATTTTACGCTTTGGATGTGGAAATATAAAACTTACTTGTTAGAAAGCTTTTCCACATTGTTAATTTGTGAGAGTGGAAGTTATGCAAACGAGTTGAAATGTTTCACAACTTTTAGGTTGTTGAATCAACAAAACCAAATGAAATTTATGCAATGCAGTTATTTCCCAGTCATAGAAAGAAGAAGAACAATTTAATTTATCTAAAATATTCGATAATGCATATAAAGAGGGTATTATTGGGAAAACAAACACATCCTGGAATATTTATTTAAAATCTTATTAAATTTCCTACAAACTTTATTGCATCATTTTACAAATGAGATCTTCTACATATTATGATAAAGAACACTTTCATCGTATAAAATTTAATATTATTAAACAGTTTTTATCCTAATAACATAGTACTTGCGTATATACAGAAACAGTCGTAATTATACATAGTTCAGTTGATCCACTTAGTTTTCCTGTGAATGGAATAAATTACCTATTTATTTTTAATCAAAATTAGTATTATTTACAATAATTGCACTGCTGGGATGGAATGTGTGATTTAAACTAATACAGTCGTGACTTTATAGTCAATTTTAATAAAAATCTTATAACAAAACATTACAAAAATAAGCGAATAAATATTTACAACGAGAAGTCCAATAAAATCTTCTTTTTATAAAAATAAGAACACATTTTTAAAAATTATCTAATCTATGTTTGTTTGGCGTATCAACTTGTTGTTTAAGACCACTAATATCACATTTTATTTAAAAAAAAACTTCGCACTAAACCATTTTTTTTGTTTTTCTCTTTTTATTTAAAAAAATAATAACAATTAATTAAATTTCGCGAAAGTAATTTAAAATTATTATCTTATACAGTGAGCTCGTAACAGGGCTGTACTAGCAGCTTGGGTTGCGTTGTTCGAATCAAAGTTTTTCCCCGTCAATTTCTATAGTCATTCGAGAACAGTTTTGAGTTAATTTTTATTCTTTACATGGCAGTCTCCAATGGTTGACTTTGACTTCGACTGCTATAAGAAATGGGATTTGCGTAAGGTGGAACTTCCTCTGTGTCCATATAATCAAAATTAGTTTCTAATACTGCTTCACTCTTTGATCTCACTTTTGGTTTAGGTTTTGGGGGCTCTTCTTCGTCGAAGCTCGTCTCTAATATGTTGGCCGATTGTGGTCTTTCTGGCGAATAGAACGAATTGGAAGGATCAGGATTTTCTAGCCCGACCGTGTTGTAATCGGCAAAACCTGGTTTCGGTCGGGGTGGCTCCGGAGGTGGGGGTAAACTTCTGTTGGCCATACTGTTCACTGGCATTTTATGTTTTAGTTCCTTGAGGAAATTTAAATTTGGCTTAGGACCGGAATACGCCCCACCGTACTCTTTGTAATCGGGATCCGAATCTAGAGTCGAGTTGGATTTTGTAGTTTTGGTGCTTAGAGGCAAGGTGTCAGAATTGTAGTAATCGTAAGGAGGATACGAAACGTTTGGCTTTGCGTTTTCGGTGTTCATAATTGGAGTTTCATCAGTTATTGAATTTTCTTGGGCACTATCGGCTCGTAACTGGTAATTCGAGTTGTTCGGAGTAACAAACGTCGACGTATCTTTGTAAGCATCGTTTTTAAACGCCAATTCGTACGAATCGGCAGCTGGATTGACAAATTTTTTTGGCGACTTATGATACTCAATCGTTGGGTTGTAAACAAACGTGGATGGATTGGGATTGTGCGCTTCGTAAATATCGTACGACTGATTGTCTTCCAGAGAAGAATTAATCGATTTTTCCATGCTGTCGATCGAACCTTCATCCATTTTTTTGTAATCCGAATTTTTGGTTAACGTGTCAGTTGATCGTGTACTCTAAAATGTAAGAAATTAATAACAGTTTTTGTCGTTAAATTGAGTTTACCATTTGATTTCCTTTCCTGCGGTATCCAATATCTGAGAAGCCACCGTGGATTGAGCCTAACGAACGAACCGAATGCAAGCTTTGTCGGATGCTGTTCCGCCGTTCCAAGCGTTGTGAATGCCTGTATTTGGATTTAGTCCACCAGCAAACGGCCAGAATGATAATCAAAGCTACAGCCACCACGACACTACCAATTACCGCAATGGTGGTGGCATCTCCGTGCCAGGTTAACGGATTAATAGTAACTTTCGGATCTAAAAATTTTGGGTAATAGTTTAAAATTTGTATACAAGATCAAACAAACGTTTCGTTCGTACCTGTTTCGCAAATAAAAGGTAGACGACGTTCGCAATGTTCTATTTCGATCCTTTGGTATGCAAACATCGTACACTGGTTGATGTAGTCAATATGCTGAGTCCAAACTCTGTCTGCATATTGATACCACTGCTCCTGTTGCCTCAAGTAGCCGTAGAGTTCCATATAATTGACATTTCCAATCAAATAGGGCATGGAAGCGTTGTCACTCTGAAATTGAATCAACGTTATTTTGGCAAGTTAGAAAGCATCGACTACATACTTTGCAAAATTCACGAGCTTCGTAAAAGCTCATGGGAGCTCCAATGTACATGTAGCAAGTGTTTCCAACTAGTGCCCAACCTGGGGGACATTTTCCGTGCAAAAGTGTTTTATTATTCATATAATAAGGAGTATCTATGACTTCTAATAATCGAAGATCGTCAGTTTGGTCACGAATTCGACTTTTTACCGCCAATGATGTATTTACGCTCCAGTAATTGTAAGCTGCATCAATTTTTGTTTTCCAAACTTCCACAGCACTAAAAGTATAGTAAAAGGTTTGAGTTTTAATAAAAAGCCAAAGTAATGATACACATTTTCTTAAATCTATTTTTGCGTAAAATAAAATTCAAATAAAATTTCTTACTGGTTTCTATAAGCAGTCTGCTCTAAATAAAACTCTTTGTCATAAAAGTTTTTATTTATTTTTAATGATTTTTTTATTTTCATAAAGAGAAGTAAACTTTTATGGCACGCAAATTGCGAAATTAAATTATTTGTTTTTATTCCAAAATTATATCTTTAGGTCGGAAACGTTTCTAGAGCAATCTACTACAACAAATTGCTATGATCGCTTTCCTCAACAAAATCAATTTAATTGCAATGCTACGTTACTAACTTTACTGATGCATTCTAACCAAACTTACATCTAAAGTACATTACACAAAACATAAAATAATTACTATCTTACCTGCTAAAATTAAACCTGCATGCATGCGCCATGCAACATAAAAAAAAAGAAAAAATATGTTAGTATCAGTAATAATCAATCAATGCGGTTATTTTAAGTTTCAAGTTAATTTATAACAAAATTTTGTTGGGTAAATTAAATTTTCTTTTTTCAAGAAAGTTATGACGCTTTCCAATAATAAATAAATAAATTAAGATTTTTACAAAAATAACGGACAAAAGCCACGATTTATAAATTGATTTTATACTCTACTACAATTTCTACAAAACAACCCCAACTACACCGCTGTCATAATGATCCAGTACAAAACAAGATTAAATTAGATTAGGATTTGTAAAAGTGTTGTGACAATAATGCTTTTTCTTCTAAATTAATGACCAGGCAATTTAATATTATTAAATTTAGAAAGCGTAATAAAAAATCTTACAAATTTTGGCAAACCTGATTATAAAATTTATTTTAATTTAATTCGTCAAGGTAAAATCAATGCTTGAAATTTTGATGTTCTGGTCCAATGACATAGCATACAATCTTTTTTTGCAATTTCCCAGAAACATCCGTATAATCAGCGTTTTCATTCTCCAAAATCTACATTCCAATTGTGTCTTCCATGTGCAAAAATTGGTAAAAACAATACTTACAGAGATCTGTTTACGGTAATAATTTCGTAATCATTATCTGGATTGAAAAATATGTTGTCCACGTAATGTTGCCCTGCTGTTCCAGCTACTATGGTCGAACGGGAATCCAAATGAACTGCATAATTACTAAAATAATTGGATATAAATCGGCTATCAAACCTAGACCAAGCTATCTAGACTTACTTGTAAAATCCATTATGAGTTGTGGTTTGATAAATTGCTAGCTGAACTTGATCAAAACCTGAAATTTCCAAATTTTGCAAACCCACATTCCGCTTAACGTAATTAAACGTAAAATTGGATATGATTTGTTTCAGTACAATGTTGTTTGTGTACCGAGCAAAATTCCTGGTAAAATAGTTGCGATAGATTGTTACTTCCTGATACGGTGACGATTTTCGGCCTTCCAAATAGAGTGCTGGATGATCTCTATTTTCCACAAAAAGATTATTGTGAATGAAACCTTTCAAAGATGTAGCAGTTCCTCTCGAGTGTGCTTTTATGGATAAACCTCCTTGATTATTGCGTACTAAGTTATTCTAAAATTAAATTTTGTATTAATACAGAAATACTTTCATTCTCATGGGAAAAATACCTTAAAGATCACAGTTTGAGTATTTTGAATATCCATGTCGATCGCAGCTTGGCACGTCGAAAAATTCCCGTAAAGTTTTTCGCAATTATTGTTGAACTGGTTTCTTTCAATGGTAACAATGGGATTTACTTCTCCAGCAGACGTGTATTGCAATCCACCTTCGCGATTGTTTTCGATAACCGAACTCGAAATGTTGTGCTGAATATCGCGGTCTGAAATATTACAAATTAAACTCACAAGTTCACAAGCTACTTTTTTGACTTACTAAATCCTATAGCCGAAATTGGTAAAGTGACCACTTCAGCTATAAATCCATAATTCGAGGAAGCACCTTTGGCAAAAAGCTTGATACTGATGCTGGGTTCTTTAGTTCTGAACATGTTTATTTCATTTTGGGGGTCCATCGTTAATTTTCCAATCAATCTTGAGGATGTATTATAAATATCCCCATCATATATGCTTATAAAGTCCGGAATACCATAATCTTCTGTTGTATTAAACAAATTAAACTGTAACAACCTAAATCCAAACGGTTTTGAGTTGTAGGTGCTTCTAAATATTTTGACGCAATTCACCGGCTGGTTATCATATTTGTAATAAAGTAATACTCTCTCTTCTACTCTTATTACTTTGTTGGTATCGCAAATATCGATTAAACCAAATAGATTATACGGCATGTTCAGATTTCTTAATGGCGAAAAGCTGGATTCCTTCGATTCGTGACCTTCTCCTGTTAAAGATAGGATGCTGATTCCGACTCCCAGGGTATTTTCGATATTATTTGACATCAAATTCATAGTGTCTGAAGGAGAAATTAAATTGATGCCGTGCGATGCAGCATTCGTAACGTTAACGTAGTTAATTTTCGGACTCTTTTGGATGCTTTGAATAGCAGGTGATTTTTCATTATGCAAAATTCCAGCCCCTATTATGTTGACGAATTGCAATACCGATTGTTCCACTTTTTTGGTGTCGTGAGTATGAATATCGTGAATTCTGTGTTCGTAAAAATGTTGTTCGAATTCGGAATCTGCAAATCGCACTCCTCCCCAATAGTCAATATTTCTTGGTAAGTTTCTTTTTCCGCAATGAATAAATACGAATTTACTGTTCCATTTGCATTCGTGTCGGTGTCCATACTGTTGTCCGTTTAAACGAATTGGACACTCATCGTAACGAGACTCCGTTCCTTTGCATTGTAACGGTTCCGGCCAAGACCAAATTCTCGAGAGAGAATTACTGTGAAATTCGATTCTAATATCGTAATCGAAAAATATGTTTAAAGGATCAAATCCCAATTCTCTACAAACCACTTGAGCGTTTCTCTCTGTAAAACGAGGATCGCACATCGGAATCCATTGCAATGTGGTTTTGTTAAAATATTCAAGAAATCCTTCGTGCGTGATTTCTTCCTTGCCATCTAAACAGTTACGACCTTGGCATAAGCGTATACCATCTTGCACGGCGAATCGTTCCAGTTCGCGTTTTTCACGCTCAACTTCCTTTTCTTCAATTGAGCGTTTTTTTAATATTCTGTTACTTTCTAAACTGTTGGTTTTCGTTAAAGGTCTCATGATGATTTCAAAGTCCTTCATAGCCTCGGCTTTTAAAGTCCCCAACACTAATATTCCTACGTTAGGAGCAAACTCCATCACAACGCCAGGTTGAATCGTTAGAGTTGCTCCAGGCATTACGGTGATATCGGCATTAACAAGGTAAGGATCATTTCTTTTGTATAAAACTAAATCCTGATTCAAGCGACCCTTAAGGTTATTAAAGTCAATTTGTTTTTCGGTTTCAAAAGATACCGAGTAGCTGGAATCAAAATTATCGTCCAACAAATACGGACGGAATAGAGCAATGGCATGATTATTCCAATCATCAAAATCAAAAATCATTTGTTCGATGTTAACCTCTTCGTTGGTTCCCCACCAATTTTCTTGCACGTCCAAAAACGAATCAACCTTTGCGGTTTTTATACCGGCAATCAACTGATAGTCCAGGTTGTTATCTGCGATCAAATTTCTGTTGATATTAACTTTTTGGATTCCTTTAAAACCAACCACACAAGTCGGTTCGGAATTTAATTGCAGAACGCCAAACCCACGCAACATCGATAAATGTTTATTATGTTTTAATTGGTTATAAATAAACTTGGCGTGAACGTTTCCCAAAATTTCCGATTGGCTGTTGGAACTAAATTCAATCATAAACCTGCCATTATTATTTTCAATTCTATTGAAATCGATCAGCATCTTCTTCTCCATGCCTTTTATAGAAATCAAACCGATTTTGCAATGGTTTTCTGAAAATGAACTCTTAGTTATGTTTACTAGAGCAAAATGTCCGTCAATTATAATTCCAAAGTCTTTGTTATTACGCCAAGTGTTATTATTCATATAAACAGAATGAGTAAAGTTTTCGTTATATTGCCAAACATAGGGAAGGTTAATTTCAAAACCACCTCCTTCGTTTCTCTCGACCGTTACATCCTGCATAACATAATGAAATAAGTTATTAGAAAATCGCATATCACGAGAAAACTGGTACAATCCTTTTCCATTATCCGTGATTAGAGAGTTATTGATCATCACGGTAATTTCGGAAATGTTACTTTTATGTAAATCCCAATGAGGAGAATGAACGAAAACGGCTTCTTGTCTGTTATGAGAAATATCACAGCTTATAAATTTGAGCGATTCGTTAGCTTTTCTCAAAAAATGATCTCCTAGTTCGTTGAGGTATCTGTTGTAGAACGAAGCGTGGATGCCGAAGTTGTTGTTCCTGATTTTTGTGTTTAGAACTGTGAGCGTCGGTACGGGTCCTTTCACGATTTTGTTATAAATATTTTGGATTGGAGCCGATATGGTACTTATTATTATCACAGTTCCTCCGATGGCGTAACTCCCACTTTGGTAATCCAAAATGATGCCGTGAGTTGTCGAAGTTGTGGGAAAAATTGTCAAGTCTCGTTTCAAATTCCAAATGTCCGAATTATTGTTGTAAGTTTGGGTGTCGTGTATTAAAATTGTTTCGGTACTGCGATTTTCTATTGGGTTTAGCAATTGAATTCCAATTATGTAACCAGGCGAGCACCTGATTTTGTAGGAGCGGAATGCGGTTGCACCTACTTTATTTGTTGTTACCAAGTATTTGGTGTCACTGTAATCCAGAAATATTTCTTTCACGTCATCTTCCTGTGGTATCCAAATAGGTTTGTAATTAAGTTCCGCATCTTGAGTATTAAACCATCCGGCGAGTTCTCTTTGCTGCATTCCCGTTAAGGCTGGATTATGTCTAATTCCGTACTCGTTATTTTCGATCATACTTCCGTATACTTTCAAACCTAGCTGTTTAAAGCTTATTCCGGATCCTTTGTTGTTGGAAAATTCCGAATTCTTGATGATGTTAACAGAGTCGGATGTATAAATATCGGAATACATGATTCCTAAACCATCGTGATAATTATTAATCACTCTGATACTTTCAAAATTGTGATGAGCAAAGTCCATCTGTATGGCTGGTTTGAAATAATTCGTCGCATAGTCCAAAAGACCAGATTTTTCCACTGTAATATATTGCAAATTAGATCGCTCTGCCAAAGCTCCAAACCGCACTCCTGCCCACGAAGTTTCGTAGCATCTTATACCGACATCGTTGTCGTGCGAACAAGAGTTCTCAAAATTGGCCATGGTTTCTGATTTGCATTGAGTTATATCCACGTCATAATCATCACACCGTACATTTGACATAATAACATTCTCGGTCGTTCCAGCATTCGGAATTTCGTTACGTTCCAAAAACCAATCGTCCGGATTTAACGCATACCCAAGCTGATTACAAATAAGAGCTGCGTCTTTAATAGTCCACCCATAATTACAAACTGTACCCCATTCGTTGTTAATTCGTACTTGCAATCTGCCTTCCAATGGGGTTCGTCCTCCCAGTAAACGTATCGGTACTCTCGAATCAAGTTCAATTATTTCGGTTTCTTGCTCGTAAGCTTCAGTCTCACCGTCGTAAGTTAAATTATCGGAAGGATGCATAATTTCCTCTTTGAGCGTAAACTTGATGCTATCGGGACCGATCCCACGAGCTTCTAGCTTTCCTCCGATCATAATTCCAATGGAAGGTGGAAACCTTAAAACAACGCCAGGTTCTAACGTCAATTTTCCTCCAGGACGAATGTTGATATCTTTCTCCACTAAATATTCTCCCTGACTTAACGTTTCTTCACCTTCCACTTCACCGCCAATAATGTTGGAAGAAAAATCACTGAACCTTGCAACGTACAACTGCATCGAAGCAATCCTCGTTGTCATAGGGTTCGAATTGTGTAAAAGATAAGGCACAAATATTATTTTTGCTAAATTATATCGATCGCTTCTATCGAAGAGTCTGTTAAAAATTGTTCCTTCAACACTGGAACCCAACCAATTAAAAGTGCAGTTGATGATTTTGCTTTGATCTTCTAAGTGGCTTCCAATTTCATATTTTGAGGACGGATTTTCGATTACATTTCTGAAGACTGCGATATTATTGGACCCAATTACAATAGGAGCTGCTACGCGACTTCTAGGATTAAGCTTGGATATGGAACCGTCGTGAGGACGAAACGGTTCCGTTATATTGTTATTCCGCACAAAATTTCTTGTAAATAACAACTTCTGTTTTTCAGAGTAGGGCGATAAGCCCAAATTTACTGCAAAACGGCCGTGGTTCTCTTGAAAATAGTTTTGTTCTATTACGATATCGGTAGGCAAAAAATTGAACTCTTCTAAAAGTTTGTTTCTAACCAATAAGGCACCGTATTCGCCATATTTGAACCAATTGTATTCAAGTCTGGCGTGTAAATTGAGAGCGGGTTTAATTTTGATGCAGATTTTTTTGTTGTATAAAAATGTATTGTGTCCGATTTGTAACTTGGAGGAGTAATTTGTTTCTTTCCAACAGGTTAAGATTTGTAGAGCGGTGTCGCTCGACTCTTGAAATGTGTTGCTGCTGATGTTGACGTAGGAATCGCCGCAAAAGTTTCCGTGCAAAATTCCAATATCCAAATTTTTCATAATTTCAGAATATTGCACCACCGTGGACTGATTAACAAATTTGTATTCCGTTTCTAAAGTGTCGTTTAGCCAAACGGCAATTCCGTAACCTTCGTTAGAGCTGATGGAAGACTTTGATATGTTACGATTTCCGCCAGTGTACGTTATGTTAATGCCATCTCCTTTGTTGAAAGAAATTTTGCTTTCTGTTATGTTTACATCCCCTACGCCACTGGTTACGTGAATTCCTGCAACATGACTGTTTTGGGATATCGACGTTTTATGGACGTGAAGTTGAGATCTTAAATTATCAAACGCAATCCCTCTTCCCGAGTTATCTGTTATGTATGATCTGCTCACATTTAACTCGAACGCTTTATTAAATCCCGATGTTAATCTCATGTACAAAACCATATCTGTCCTGGGTTGCGCTGTAAACGTAATGTAAATTTGATTACCCGTTGTTGTAACGGACTGCGGTCGTGTATTATTTCGAATAGGAAATGACGTTAATAGTCTATGGTTTGAGGAAGAACCGTCAAAAATTTCTATGAAGGCACTGTTATTTCGGTCCGTCATTGATTTTAGAATATCCAAAGTTATTATTTGTTCGTACCGCGTTGTAAAAACTTGGTAGCAGAGTTTGTCGGAACCGTAAAATATCGATTGGTCCGCAAACATTTCGATGGGAAACGTTTGACTCGAAGCGATGGCCAGAGTACAAAAATCTTGGATTTCCGAAATATCTCGAAGTTCTTCTGGACGAGCTTCGTTGTGGACGTATCTTATTCCGTCGGCTCCATTTTCACTTACAACGCACTTGTCGATGTGGCTGAGTCCGTACGTCGAATTTATAAAGATTCCATACCCGCGGTTATTTCGTATCGTGCAATTGTTAATTCTGACCGGTGCCTCGGGCATGGTCACGTTGATACCATTGTATGCCGAATTTAAGATTTCCAAATGGTTCATGACGGGGGGGACGCCGTGAACGTGTAAAGCACTTGTGGCCGTGTGGTCGCGTCCGGCACCAGCGTACTCCATGATAACGTAATCAAGTTGGGATAAAGATGTTGGAATGTAGAGTGTGTTTCTCATTTTCAAAAGCTTTTCGTACTTTGCGTGTTCGAATCGAATACCTCTCCAATAAGGAACGGGGCTGTCGTGACGAGGAAGACATTCTATGCCGAGGTCCGGATGATAGTCGCAAACGCCAGATCCTAACTGGCGCGAGGACCACTGACAATCTTTTAATAAACTCTCGGTACCTATACATTTGGGCTCTTCGTAGAGCAAACGCGGTTTCAACGGCATTTCTCTATTAAACCAATTAAAAAATGAACCTCCTTGAAATCCCAGTTCCCTGCAAGCCGTTTGCATATCTGCGGAAGTCCAACTGAAAGACAACCGTTAGTTTAAAAAAATTTTGAATAGAAAATTTTGGCTTACTTTCTGGAATTCGTGCAGACGCTTCTCCATTTTCCTTTATTAAATATTTGAACTCGTCCTTGTAAAATAGTCGGACCGTCGACTAAGCGAATGGAAGGAAGCTCCTTGCTTGACGATAACGTGCTTGCAGAAGTTGTAAACACAATTCTGTTGTTTTCCAAGCCCTAAAACAATTCGAATTAATTAGTATTATTGAAGGAAGGCGTCGTTGGTTAAGAGAAAGAAAAATTTGTAATTCTAATGTTACAATGCGGTTGGTTATCGATTTCCATCCATACAAAGAATTTTAATTCATCGACATCCTGTTTTACCGCATGTCGAATACCAAAGATCGCATGATTAATGATTGACAGTTAACCGAAACACGGGAATATTTTTAGAGAAAACCAGAAATACGTTAGTTAATTGACAAAAGTGGAAATTTAAGAAGGCGTAAAGTGAAACAGTGAACTCCATCGGTGCATGGAATAAATACGGTTTCGTTCAGGTCAATGGCATTCTTTACGATCTCCTTTCCTTTGGTTATTCTGTCGATCTGATCCTCATATCTCAATTTATTGTTAATCAAAATCGATCAATTCTCTTTTACTAGACGAACTTTTGATTGATTGCTTCATCATACTTGGACGGTTCGACGTAGGATTTAAAAAATAAATCGCTCGTGATGTACAATAATTACGACTAGGTACTTTTACAGTTTAGCAAAAAACTGAACCATAAAAAAACTTGGGTTAATATCCGTCATTATTTTAAACTATATCGCCATATCGTGTTATTATGACTTTGTCACAGGAGCTACTTCATGCGTTTAATGATTTGGTCTGTTACGTATAAAATAACAGTTGAAAATTATTCTACGAGGAGTGCAAAAAAGTTGGCGTTTGGGGTCAAAACTCTTTGTTGACGTCATCTATTGCCAAAGTAAAATTTGTGTACATATTCTTTACACTTTGCAAGTTAAACCTGAAGATGCTACATTTAGCGAAACCGGTTGTTAAGATATCAATTCGGCAAAAACGTTTCGTTTTTTACATATCAGCTTGTAGCAAATACAAGGACTATTTTGATATAAGTTTTTATTATGCTAAATTAAATGCATAAACTCGAGGACAGTCGTCCCGCTGCCGCATTAGCTTATAGAGCGGATATTGCAAATTTTAATCTCGCATTATAGTAAAATAAATATTAGACCATGAGAAAATGTATAGAATAAAATAAATAATGCAAAAATAGCACAAATTTCCGCAATGAAAAGGATTTCATGACAGAATTTTTAGGTTAACCGCAATTAGAACATCGCCACAATTTGTCGTGGTGCTCGTCCTATTTTTAAATTAACATTATTTAATTAGTTAGTCTGTATTTATGATAAAATTTTCATTTGTAATATATTAAATTTGTGTTCTTCGACGCAATAACTGTACATCACTAATTATTTCTGCTTAATAATTTAATTAATTAATTTGGGAAGTAACAGATTATATAATGCTTTAATTTAAAAAAAGTGTAAAGAGTAGTGAAACTGGGATAACAATAAATTATAACTTGAGAGTAAATTGGCATGTAAGTAAACGAACAAAGTTAGAAACGATTATAAAACAAAAAAAGTGAAAGCATTAAACTACGTTAATCAATACTTCGAGCAATGATCTGGAATGAATTTAAAGTGAAATATAATATTTCACTCATTTTTTATTCTTCTCCGTCAATTCCCAAGAAGATTTAGGAAACGTAGTTTTTTGTTCTTCTTTTTGCTTTTTTATCTTGTTATTCGGCTTTGGTTATTTTACAAGTATTTAACTGTCATATGTGATATATTTGTTTGTCAATATGTCGGTTACAATGTTGTTATTGCGAAATAGAGTGCATCGATTTTTCAAAACCTTTCACAATAAAATTATATAGCTAAATCGAAATGAATTAGAGTAAAAATTTAACAACGCAGAAAAGAAAGAAATAAAAGTAGTGATTTAAAAGAAAATTCGTTAAACCAGTTTTGATTGTTAAAAAGGGCGAGGTTGTCATTTAAATATAACAAAAGTAATGAAAGCAGTTAACACATGATACACCTACATAATATAATGTATAGGAAAGGTCAAAAAATTTGACGAGCGACCTATTAACCAATTAAGTTAATTCTAGGTGACTTATATGACATAAAAGTGTGATATAACTCAATTTTTCAATTAAGTGGGTTAATTAAAGTTATAGGTTGGAAAAAAAAGTTGTATATTTTAATTAATGAAACACGGGTCACTACTTGTGCATGAAGAGCTTTTCAGGAAATTGTAGCAAGTAGTGTGTGCTTTAATTACGTTTACTGTACGAGCCGCAGACTTAAGTGATAGAAGAGATAACACTAATTTAATTTAATAGTCTGAGTTTGAGTGCAATTTGACATAAGCTGGTCGTTACTCTTATTTTATGACTGAGTGATTCTGCTGAATACAAGTTTGTATGGAAATGCAGTAAAATTTGATTTGCATCTAGATGAGAGGTAATTCAATCATGGATTTACAAATTTAAGTCAGCTTCTTTTCGAAAATCGAGAAAAATATTATAATGTGACAAATTCATAAATTAAATGACTCGACTAAATTCATTTACAAGCACTCCTTATGCTACAGGGTTAATGCTTTGTTTTAACCTGCTTCGAATGAGCATTTCTATATGAATATTTCTCCTTCCGAAAGCTTCATGATAAATCTGACTAAATTGGCCCAATTATTTGCTTGCAAACAAAACGTAATAACGAAAACAATAAAAAAGTTACACACAAATTATTAGTAAAAAGAATAAAACTAACAAGTCGCAAATAAAATAAAAAACATAAAAGCTCGAGAACCTGTCAGATTGCCAACAATATTGTTGTGATAGCTCCAAAACTAAACCAGTTTTTCATTCAGAAATATTATCGATCGGGAAATTTTTGAAATTATTTAGGTTCATTTTTAGAAGTTTAATTTTTATTTTTCGTTTCTCTTATTTTTCTTGATTTTTTTATATTTTATTTTATTTTTAAAAAGTTGTACCATACCTAAGAAGTTTGTACAAATACAATTTTATTTTATAAATACAATTTTGAAAAAAAGGTTTCGCGTCAATGGTAGTTTGAATATTTATTAAAATTTAATGTTTGAGGTTGCTGAAAGTGTTAATGAAACACAAAGGTATTTTATTTTTTAGATCATGAATCCAAAGAAGAACCAATTAAACAAGTATTTAAAAAAAACTTCGTTTATGGGTAAAAGCTTTTCAATATGAAAAAATAATTCTTTGAGAAACAAATACAACAAAAACAATTTTATTTTGATAGTCTACTTCCGTTTGGTTTGACAAACACAATGTCGTCTAATCTTACTTGAGGTGTTTAAAAAAGAAGATTTAAAATTTAGTGTTAATAATAATATTATTCCTAACGTTCATTATTTTAGCTCTTTTGGTGTTCCTGTTTCTACTGTACGTTTTTGATTATTTTACATTAAGGAGGAGGTAAAATTTGTGTTGAACATGGCGATAATAACTTTTTATTAAATGCCAAATGATTTATTATGATTCAATTGCAAGAAGAATTGAAATGTAATCGTTGAAGTCGAGAGATTTCCTTTGTTTAAATTGCAGGAATTTAATTATAATGTTTTAAATCGAACAATGAATCGATGAACGTTTGCTATCCAGTGCCGTACCCAGACTGTTTACTTCAAATTCACAAACGTTTTCTTTGTTTCTGGTTTAGATTATAAATGTGTTTCCTTGTAGTAGATTAAACTCAATGGTGGATTCGGAGAGAAGCTCGAAGAATGTCGCATTACCATGTTGAAATATAAAATTTTAGGATCTAAAGGTAGTCAAATAAATCCTCTTGTAATCAATTGTTTGATTACAACGATTCCGACGTCTGTCGATACTCGACAGTCTTGAGAGGAATGCAGAATTGAATTGCTGCGGATTGTATAAATTATAAGGTAAGTATAGTAAGTACTCGTATATGTATGTATAGTAAGTAAGAAAGACATGGTAAGTGCAATTCACAATTTTGTTTGCAGGGAGGTACTTAGAATTTTGATACAACGCTAAGGTATCTGTTATCGAATCATTCAATTGCCTTATGTAATTTTTTGTCGTTTCTACAGCATGGTTTCAATTTTTAATTGTGTTATCTTAATATGAGATAAACCTTCAGTTACAGTCACCACTTGTAGCATTACCTTTGCATTTATACCTCCAACCGAATTTTTGAGAGGGCTCTGACGAGAAACGTAAAATGAATTAAGTAATCGAAATCCTACAAAATAGCGATAGGTGAAATAAAAAAAAAAGATTCGATAAATATTTATTTGAAGACATAATAAGATAATTAACTTGTATGTATATTGAGAAGCTGTGGATTAAATTATTAAGTAACGACTAGAAGATTTATGTAACGAAAAAGAAACAAATATTTTTTTGGCTTGGCTTTTTTTTGGATTCGAGGTGCGAAAACGAAAAATTATTGATAATTTTCAAGAGCGCGATCGGCCCAAAGAAGATCAATAAATTTACATCCATTTTTGAACTATTTTATTTTTACTTTCAAGTTTGTAAGTTGGAAGATTACAACTCATAAAGCTGCTGCAGTCTGTCTGTGACAGTTGTTACCTTTCAGTCACTGTAGACGGGGTGGTAGTTTGTATATAATTTATCAAACGTGTTTCGGTTTGTTTAATGTTTTCAGATCCATCCATATAGATAGCCGCAGAATCGAAAGCACCAAGTCTGTTCGAAGGAAATCCTGGTAGCTGCTGGTTTGTCTGACGAAAGAACTCTGCGAGTAGATGTTGATGGTTGCGATTGTGGATGGGTAAGTGACATTAGCTTACCGAAATATTGTTTTATTTATTATATATAAAGTTCCTACTTGTCTATTGCAAAATATTCAAGTAGCACCTTTGCTCCTTTGCCTGAGCGGTAGCATCTTTGCTGGCAGACTTTGCCATACAGTTTTGTGAGTGGGTAATTTCCAACCATTTGAGTCTTCAACTCCATTTTTGTTCTTTTTCGTTTTTACAATCCCTTCAGGACTTTTTATATTATTATTTTTTATTTATTACGTTTGTTCTTTGTTCTTTGTTCTTTTCTTTGTCAATTAAATAATTTCATTCTTTCTCTTTGGATTTTATTTAAGTTGACTGGCGTCCAGCGGCAACTCCATTTCCTTTTCAGGTGCTTGTCGTACAGTGTCTCCAAAATAAGGATTCACGAAACGTGTAAACGTCCCAGCTCTCGGTCTGTAGATCGAAAAGATCAAAGCGTAGCTGTTCGGTGTACCAACTACCGGCATTCAAAGGGGCAATCTGGCCATTGTAACCTCATAAAGAGGGAAGGGTGGTACACACTTTAATTTTGTTTTTTATTTTATGTTTTTTCATTGACTGCGTCTGGTGATAAATCAACGGCCGTGTGTTGCTTTTTCACGGATAATTATTATAAGACAATCATCTGAATAAAAAATCTACGATAATTCTGGCTCTCAATAATATCAAAAATTAAATTAATTTATCAGTAGGTACTGATGTAATTTTTGAAAATTTAAATTGATTTTTAAATTTAATACAATATTATAATAATTAAATTATTGATTTTATGGAAGAAATTATTGCTTTCCCCGTCTAATTTTTTTGATGATAAATAGGTATATGCTGCCAAGGACTTTTTTATGGGAAATTTAATTTTCTGTAAAATTGACCGTCTTTTTATTTTACGTATTCTTTAAGGTTTATAGCCAGTTTCCAATTTATATTAATTAAGTATGTAAGTACTCATTAATAAATTCTACTTATTTTAGCTAACCAAATTCCTGCTTACTTTTGACTGTATAATTTCTTTGAAAGCTACTGATAGTATCTACATAGATTCTAGAGCATATAAATTGTTTAGCATCCAAGGGAACTTGCTTTACATATTCTTGTAACCCTAGTTTTTTATTGTTGATAAGATAGATCATCAAATTCAAAGAGAAAGAGACACCAAGGTTATGTACCCTCCGAAGCACAGAGACGGTCATAAGAAAGTTTAGACTCTCTTCAGACTCGAGCTGGGTACCTTACTTAGTAGTTGTTCGATTAATTTATTAGACCAATGACCGTCTAATCAATCAGTAGCTGATTTGCCCAAGTTCTGATTACTTATAATCGTACTAATTTTATTGAAATCAAATACTCGTTGGCGTCAACCTTCCGATTAAAGATGCAATTTTGTTGTAACGTAAAAGACATCTTCACCACGTAAAACCTTGTAAAAATAATTATATTTAAAAATTACAATAACAAATTGATAAATAGCGAGTGAAACACTTACAAGGAAGAAATAGGAATCTCCGGTATTCCTCTCTCCGCAATTATATAACATTTTCTAAGGTGAATCGGCTCTTAAAATTTTTAAATTTGCATAAAGCGTAATACCATCAAATATTTTTGAAAAAATGTAATATGTTGTAGAGAACGAAATATAAGAGAGTAACCGCTATTTCTTGCGATTATTTTTGGAAAAACTCTAAAAAAGTTTTTCAGCAGCAAAAAATAGGTGTTTATTTTTTGATGTTTTACTGCATTCAAAAATTATCAAAACCGAAGATTCCTTCATTGTTAGCAGGGTTCGCCCCACGTGTCTTGTCAATTCGATATTAAAATATTTTTTTATAAAAAAAAAACATTTGAAAAATTTTAAATCATTCGTAATTCGTAATTCTTTGTATCATAAATCTTGGTGTCATTTTGATCCTGTTATTGATGAACAAATAACTTCGTGGTATGCATTTCTTAATGCACTTACAACAAAGTAATGGAATGATAATTGCAAGGTTAAAATATGCATTACATAAATAATATTGCAATAACAAATTGCAACAATAATTAGGTTACTCCTCTCTCTTTCTCTAGGGAATCTAAATAATAGCAGCAAAAGAGAAATTCATGGTTCTGAAATATTTCATTCTCTAACATCTATAAAATATTCCATCCTTCATTTTCTTAAAATATGCATTAAATTTATTTACTATAAAGAATTTCATTTATGGATGTCTGAGGATATTCGGTTGAATTTCTACCGCATTGAAATTTAATTTCAATTGTGTAACTATTTTATTTTATTGTAAACTAACTGAAGTGCCAGGTTTCGCTCGAGTGAGCGAATCAATTTAATACTTTTTACAACGAGAAAAGTTATAAGATTCTGGATTAATTATAAAATTCTCAATCTGTTCCTCAAGAAACACTTTTCTTTTTCAGGTCTAGTTTCTATAATCTTCAATGTGACTGACACGGTTATTGCTTATGTTTGTGTAGTTGATTTTTTGATCGTGAATAGTAATAACGTGGAATTAGAAAATAAAAAATTATAAGTATCTGGACGTTGATTGTATACAAGCAAACTTACTTAAAATGAATAGTTAACATTTTTCTAAAAGTACACAAATCTTGCTTTATTCTTGTGAAATAGAGCATTTCTGAAGTTATTCAAGACCACCTTTGTATCCTGCCTTGATCGTAGATACAAATTTATTGAAATCAGTGTAGCACTACATTAACTAATTAGTAGTACAGACACTAAACCGTTTTATAGAAACAGACCAACTGCAAAGACCAAGTTTATCTTTGATGATAGCCCAATTAAAGTAGATCCTCAATGTACTAACCGATTTATTTTTTTTTTTTGTGTAGATACATAATTTACCAACCGATCATTCAGATTTTCACTTCTTGAGTTAAACCGTCGGTTTACCAAAAATACAAACATTGTATTTTTTGAATAACAGATCAGAAATACATCTTACATACAAGGGTTGTCGGGCAGCAAGACAAGTGGTGGAAGTTTTGAAACGTTTGGGCTAACTTTAAGCTGTGAGAAAAACTGCAAAAGCATAAAAAAATTTCCTTCAATTCGTAGATACGAATTATAATATATAAAAATCTACCAAAAAGCTATTTTTACCCTTTTTCAGAAGTTTTAAGTGTGTAATAATATAGAATTGACGAAATGTTATGTAAATCATAAAATTAAATAATTACAACAATTAAGAAACGCGTGTTTTAAAGATAACGTTATCTGTCTCGTTACATATGTTTTATTGTTTTATCATTACCAATGTGTAATGTTAATTATAGTCTTCATTATCACATAATTATTAATTACCTAAGCGTGTAAAAATTATATTTTTACTTGACAATTTAAAATTTTTATATCCACTGACTATAATTAAAAATTTACAAGAGTGTAATTGACTTTTTTCCAGACAATTACATTTAAATTAGGGCATCCGAGAGTAGCATTCTGGATAATGTAACATTTTTATAGTTCAACGTTTAATTAAAATTAAGTTTGAAATCCCGAAGCTGCTGTATCCTGTACCCTCACCTGAAATTGAATAAACCGGAAAAAGGAAACTATATTTGACAATGCATTCCCTCATGACGCATTATTAAAATATTTAACTTTTATTTTATATTATAATATACAATGCAAGTACAAACCTTACTATACATGTCAAAATAAAATAAAAAAAGCCCGAGGAAATTAGAGAAAAATAAAATGAAGAAAAGACTAAAAAATTATAATTGTAGATGTACTTAAGTTCTAGAGATAGCCCAATTTAATTCAACGACCTTCATAGCCAAGAAAAATAATTTTCCGTTAAGAAAATTAATTTGCACACATACCATGTGTGGTTGAATGTACTTAAAATAATTATAATTTTTAGTTTCAGACGATAACAAAATACAATTAGATATCATCAGATAGTTCTGGGAAAATTGTATAACTAAATACGTTCAAGCTTTTTGAAAGGTCCAAATACTTTATGATTTCCTGTCGTCTTCGTAAACAAATTAATTCAAATTGTTTTGGAAAACGTAATATTCGTTGGTCAAAATCCTTCAGTCGCAATTATCCCCGGAGCACCATAGATTATTGAGTTGAGATCAATTTTGTTAGAAACAATATTTTTTATCACTCATCTTTATATGAAGAACAACTTATTAATGATTTTATAACATAAAGCTACGATAAAACAAAAGTGATGGTGTAACCATAGCTTGTTGATAAGATGAAATAACCGGTAAGATTACAGCAACGCAAGCAAGCAGATGTATTATTAAATTAATGATTTTGACTAATGATGACTTAACAAATTATAAAGTTTTTAACCACTAGGGGCTGATACGGAAGTGGACATAAGGCACCGCCTTGCCTAAAAGTCTTTCCTATTATTGTAGTAAACCTCATGCTACGTCTTTAGTATAGTTAAATAAACTGTATAGCTCCGAGCAACAACCGAGTAATTGTGTTGGTCAGATATTGAATAAATTATTACCAACGTTTTTAAATAATATTTTAATAAAAAATGGAACGTGTTCAATCATCAGTAAAACATGATTAGTCTCCAACCGAGGCTAATTAAAATTTTTATGAATCATCTAACTTCTAACATTATTTTATTATTTATACATAAATACCTTCAATAAGTGACTCACTAAATACACATTAGCAATGATGGTGAAACGACATTTAAAAGTTCTTTCCTATAAATTTACCAGGTATAATAATATCAAAAACGGAAAACTTTCTAAAGAAATTTTAAATATTCAAGTAATTATCGTAATTAGTCATACTTTTGGTATTTTTCAAGTTAATATCAAGTTTTTGAGGTTACAATTTAATGCACCTTGAACTTAATTTAAGTCTGGTCTTATTAGTCACAAAGAAATGAAGAATAAAATTATCTTTTCCATGTCTGCTAGCTGAGCTACGTCCAGCGCAGATAGAATTATCCGCTCGTAACCAGACCAACGGTCACATCAAGCCACTGCTGCGGAATATGTTACTTTGGTATTCTTTCATAATTATGGCAGTTGATAATATACAATTACTTATGAAATATTATGCATAATTTTTAAAAGGAATGAAAAGTTCTGGTTTTGTAATTTGCATTTTTTTAAATCGTATATTTTGCTTCTATTTAGCAATCCATAAACAGTTTCAAGATAATTATGAAGATTTAATCGCACTCGATTATAAATTACTGAATTAATTAAATTACTCTGATAATAAAGATCACTGTGGTCATAAAATTTAATGAAGGACTTCTTATTCAAGAATAACAAAGCTCCTCTTTATTTTAATTATTTCATCATTTATTTTAAATTATTAAAATTTAATAATTTTGATGAACTACCAAGAATTCCTCTCTCTATTTATACGAACTAAATTTATTAATCAGTTTTTGAAATTAATATTCTTGAATGAATTATTTCCCAATATTGTGACAGAATCTAGGTGAATGGAATTCCTTGCTTGCAAAATACGCAAAAGAGCAAATGAAATTTAGACATAGCTTATAAAAAAAAATCAAGTAAGTTTTTTCAAATTTTGCATAATAATTTTTCATTTTTGTTAATTTATTTTTGTCACATGTACTATACTATAGGTATAACTCGGTAAATTCTATCGGTTAGTACTTTCACAGAAACTAGTTTTTTTACGTGTGTTGTTTTTCTCCCTTGAAACTTGAACTTCCCTTGATCTTAAGACACTTATTTCATCTATAATCAAGCACAGCAACATCATTTTTAAAAAACTCTGAAAAAGGCCGCTGGGAATTGGCTCAAAGCAGTATTTACTTTTTCCGTGCATCCACAAAATTTTGTAAGTAATGATGCATAAGTGTTACCTATGATTCGGCATACAATCGAAGAACCTAGTAAGTAGAAGAATGCAGTTAAGTTGAATTACTAAATATTTAGTTGATATTCCATTTTCACATTGAAAATATATCTATTAAGCCTGCCATACACACCCAAACAATTCGGCAGAAAGGAAAGTAAAGAAAATAAATAAAAACCGTAAGAAACTCTTTTCTTCAAATCCAACTTAGACACCAGCTTTGCACACGCATTTTACAATCTAGCTTTTCAAGCCAAATTTGTCAACTTGCTTGAGTAGCAGGCTTTACGGATTTCCGATTTACTAGGTTTTTCAATCGTGTGATCACATTCCTAATAATGAACGAGTAAAATTCAATTGCGGCAATTATTTTGCATGATGTACACAAAATTTGCGTGCAAGAAGAAATCCTACGTAATAGTTAATCACAGAAATATTTTGAATTAGGATTAAACAAGGCTAAATTACTATGGAAATAGAGTGATTCTCAAATGAATTTGTTTGGTCGTAAACATCAGGTGCACCCATGATACCATGACCATACGGGTACACCTTGATGCCACTATATTACGAAGCCCCATTAATAGTACTAATTAATTATCGTTCCAATCATATCATTATTTGAAAAGAATTTTCACTGTTTAAGTGTTTATGTCACTTTTTGAATGTTTGTAGATTGTGTTGCGACATTTGAACTCTCGAGAGTATCTTTCTACATGATCGGGTTTGCAGTTTGGCCCAAGCTCAATAATTAATCTCCAGTGATCCTTAACCAAATGATTATTTCTATGGATGTAATAATTTTTCCAAGTTTTATTTCCAGAAATGATCCATTAATTAACTGGGTCTATAATATTTTGAAAGTTTGTTTATCATTAATAGTACATTACATACTGAGGTAGAAAATGCTTTATTATTGCAATAAGCAATTTTTGGTTGGATGGCCAAGTTTAAATTACTATTTACTAGTAATAACTCAATTTTTAACTTATTAAATTTACTAATAATACTTTGATTAATAACTAATTATGTATGAATAATAAAACAAGTGCGTCTGCTAAAAGCAATATGTTCAAAAAATATATAAGTATTATTACGTATACCTGATTAAAGTTAAGATTCAGCCTCAGATTCAGATAATTAGCCTCAGTCTAATAGGTTAATGAAACAATCATTAGCTTAATACTTAGAGCGATCAACTGCTAACACTTGAGTTCATGTTTGTCACCATTAACAATAAAACAGGATTACTGGTTTCTGTCGATTCACTTAGCCAGCGTAGTCGAGTATGGCTAGAAATCTTTTTCTAGGTGAAAAACTTTACATCCGTCGATGGATAGTTAGATGACCAAGAGAGGTACAAGATGAATTGATACACGGTGATCAAGATGAATTATTGGTAGGAATATTATGCATTCTTCCTAGTTCTGTCGAGATTATAAAAAAATAAATAATAATTCTTGCTGAAAAGGGATTGTGAAATATTTGGACAGTAATCTAAGATTTATCTATTTAAATTATTTTTTATTTTTCCTCACATACTAGAATTTCAAATGCCAAACAATGGCAGCAGCTTGATACTGAAATACCGACATAGAATACTCTCTTGAGCTATGTAAACTACTGCACTGAGGTAAAGATTTGTTTGAATTAAACTTTATTCGCTTTATGGTACCAGGTACAACCATATTTTTGTCTTTTTACGAAATTTTTCTCGACTTAATAATTTACAACTTAGTCTTCGACCTACGTTCTCGGGCTTTGAAATGTGAGTTTTTGTAGTGTTTCATTAGAAAATATTCATATTAAAAATGACATATAAAGTTAAACTTTTGAGAGCATATTACATAGAGAACACAATACGCTAGTTTATATTTCAAAAAATAGATACCTGCCGTCTAAAAACTAGCTAATTCGCCAAAATATATATTTCATAAAATGTAAAGATATAAAATAACTAATTGTGTTCTCAGACATAATTTAAATAATATGCTCTCATAATTTTACATTTTTAAATTTTAAGTATTGCAAAAGTCAAATTTTGTGGTGAATTATTAAATTTCTAATATTTATAAGCAATTATTAAAAAAAATAGTTATGCGTTTGTAGTTTACCCCGCAAAATTCGAAATATCTTCAAGATTATATCTATTAGATAAATTAACCAAGGTATCGATCAAATGGTAACAAAGCAAAGTTGCAGTAACAAATCAAAAATCTGATTGAAGATATATCGAGGTGAAGAAATTAGCCATTAATCACTATTCAAAAACCTCCAGCACAACCTCATTATAAAATAATAATAAAATATAACAACCACTTTTTGCCTTTGTAAGTTGGTAATGCATGATTGTGTCATTGACATCGATTGTACTGGAGAAAATAGTCAGTCACGTCATAGATCAACTACAAATTAGTGGAATAAATAAGTCTAAAAATCTAAAATCTATATGTAATCTTGCTGAATATTATAATAACTACATTGCCTGTGTTGTGCAGCCTGAAGGCCGCACTGACCCGTCACTCTCCGGTAACATCCCAATTTTTTAGGTTTACAAATTAAAATGAACCAATAAACGGAAGAAATAAGAGACAGTAAAAATTTTTTTTTAAGATTCCGGCTTTCACATTATAACACATAAAAATACAAAAATAAAACAAGAAGAACAAAAACACGTTAAGAAAATAACCGTCAAATTATAAGCTACATCTGGTTGCTTATTTTATTATCAAAGTAATTTAAAAAATTTGTTTTGTAAGTTTAACCTTTAATCGCAGTTTACTTTAAAACTGTAATTTAATATTAAAGTTATTAAGAATAAAGTATTTTATTCACAACGATAAAATTCCATTTTATTGACGAGCGAAAAATATTACTTCTGGAATTATTTTTGGTGAATCAATAATTAAATTTTATCGTCGTGTATAAAATTCAATTTTTTTCTATAGCAGATATTAAAGAAAAGAGATATAAGAAAACCCAATTGCAAATTAAATTATTATTTGACACTTTTTACTTTACATAATCAAACATATTTTGCAATTTCTGTAAAAATAAGGTACTTTATCTACCGTTGTCTTCGCTTGTGGTTTAAGTGTCACTTGTTCTATTATTTTCAATCGAAAAAACATTTTAAAATCTGCTAAAGAAAAAAGTTGAAATTAAAGATTCTCGGTATTATCTCATCGATGTCATGTCAATGTTATTGTCCTTGTTTACCTGTGTAGACAAGGACGCCATATTTTATTTTTAGCAGTTTGAAAATAAACAATACACTTTTGTGTCGCTGGTACACTATAATAATGTCGTGTTAACGCTTCAAAAAAATATATGTTGCCACTTAAAAAAACGATCTTGCGTCACAGCTTCACAAACATGGCGGCAACAGTTGTTAATCTATCCGTGCTAGGACTGCGACATTTTTTATTGAATTTAATCTATACTGGTGCTTGTTCTTGCGATATTATATTATCAAGGTTAAAAAAAGTCAGTACCAGAAAATAAAAATTTTTTGAATTAAAAATATATAAATGTTTCGGTAATCTATCGCTATGCGGAGGAGCCAGTATTAAGTATTCTGCCCGAACTTCAATCTCAAAATACAAATATAACCGGTGTTGGTATTATGGAAGAGATGATAAAAATTTAAAATTCTTTAACTGAGAATCACACTAATAATTTGGCGGTTGAGTATTTAAGCATAACAAGTTTTTTAAAAATAGCAAATAATAAAATTCAGAATTCAGAGGAGATTTTCAAAAATGAAAGTTAATTGTCTACCGTTTTCTTTATTTTGAATTTAATACAAATAAATTTTTAGAATTTACATTTTTGGCTTAATTCGGTCTCATTTTCTTTTTGTAAGCTTTGAGTTTTTGATATAATATGAGAATTTTTGTGTTTATCATAAACAAGATTATCTACTGCTTTGTATACTTTAGGGTTGATTAGAATACTAATTAATCTTTAGATAGCACTGCTGGTCTTATCAATCCTAGATAACATTCCTTTATTTGATTTTCACAAAAAACCCTAGGATTTGAAAAAAATTAACAAAATTATCAAAAACAGAAATCTCAACTGGTAAGTTTCTTTTTCAAAACTACTTCCGTCTTTTAGTGCCATGTTTGTTGACCTATAAAGGCAAACAATAAATATTGGTTTAAACTGCCCTTATAATCATCCCTTCAATGAAAGTCACGACAGGGAGTAAATCTGCACTTGCTACTGATTCTTTTATAGTTTCTACCTGTTTTCACACAGGTTACAGGGTAAAAATTCAATTCAATCTTTCAAACCAAGAACCGGGTCAAATTTCAAAGATAAGAATTATTATGACTTACTTTTGCATGTACGATAAGAATGAAATTTTTGATATTTCAATGTTAAATAAATTATGTGTAATCTTTCAAACATGAAAAAAAATCAACCTGTTCGTTGGCCGTTATCGAAAATCAAATACGACAAGATTAGATTAGTGAATCATTGATTAGTTCTAGTAATTATCTGCAATTCTTTTAAATGGAATTAACCAGACATTAAAATAAATTAACGAAAGTGATTCACTTTCTGAGAAATTACAACTTGTTAATTTCAGCATTTATGGACAATACATGTGCCAGTAACCTATCGATTTATTCTTATCGATCGAAAGTGAAAACTTACCACTGCTTTTAAAATTCCTCTAACTGTAATGCCCACTTGGGGTTGAAAACGTATGGTAACCCCAGGTTCAACAATCAACTCCGAACCTTCTCCCACGATTAAGTCGTTCCGCAGAAGGTAAGGTTTTCCAAAATTTTTCAAAATTACACGTTCGTTGTTTAAGGTTCCGCCAAAATGTTCTATGTAATCCGTCGTAGGATTTAAAGAACCTTCGGTGGTCCAATAATGCTGCGTTTGTTGCGTATTAACAACAACAATGAAAACGGAAAATATAAGAGTAGTCCGCAACTTCGTCATTTTTCAAAATTTTGTAGTATCACATGATTTTTTAACAACACTCCCGCTGCACTTTTGAAATTAAGAAACTTGAACAACAAAAATTTGACTTTTTAACTCTAACGTTGGATCAAAATCACAAGAAATAACGAACAACTTGTATCTCCCACTTGGTCACTTCTTTCGAAACACATGAAAACCCTTTAAATCCACAGGCTGCCTGATTGTTATGCTAATCGAGGTAAAAATTTGGATTGCGATAAAAAAAGTGTCGCGAGTTTAATTTCGATATAAACTGAACCGGAGGTGAAAAGTTGCAGGTATTCACTTCACAACACAAAGAACTATTTTTAAGATTGTTCGTTACGACCAACGTTCGCCATAGGCGCGGTTAGAGTTGTTTTTTACCGTAAAAAAGCTACGTCACGTGACGTCACTCAGGTAAGTTTCCCCCTTACCTGTTCGAAACAGGTAGGAGAGCAGGTGTAATTTTGTACATTGTTTTACCGATAGATAGCGATATCCATGAAAGACTATCGCACTCTATTTTATCACAACTATTTGAGGTGAAACCGCACACTGAAATAGTCATAGTTTGTTGGTGGTATTTTATTTTATTAATAATTGCGTAGGTAGCTTAACTAATTGGGATGGTAATTACATGCAGTAAAAATAATAATATGTAATAAGTGCATTTCACAATCATTGAAATAACTGTCAAAAGTGCAATGCCATTTCCTATTTTCAAAATTTTAAACTTTACTTTGAAATCTTTATACCAGAAACCTGACAAATTTCTTGGTATTAAAATTTTGCTGGTACGATATAAAATTTGCAATGCAATTTATTTTTCATTATTATTTATATTTCGAAACACAATAATTATTAATCATCGTAAATGCAATACAATGTCAAAATGTGGTAATTATTAAGGGGTAAACCTAATGTGTGCAAGCGTGAATTTTGAAAATTAATTCCAGAAAAACTACAATTATTCTTTTTGTGTAGTCGGATAGTGTACGGGATTTTGGGAATGCGGTTGATCTGAAAAAATAATAATTTTCATTAATTAAAATATAATAGGGTATGTGGTGACGAAGGACTTTGCCTATATTCATTATGTAAAAAAATATGAATTAAAATGTGCATATTTTCTACGTTTTTTGTTAATAAAAAAATTAACGGAAAAGAATTTGAACAAAATCCGTCGTCACACCGAAACTACAGTGGACGCCGCTTAATGTGATCTCATTAGGACTCGTGGGTTTTGATAACAATAACCGATTGATAACAATACAAGAAAAGATTTTTTTTAATTTTACACAAAAGTGGTTGTGAAATGCTCAATTGTAGTGCTGCATTCCGATGGCTAATTTTTGACAACTTATCTAAAAATTTCTTATGTCGCTTATTATGAAATTTTAAAATAGACCTGAATTAAATCGTATATTATCAGCATACTAGCAAACTTTTTGCTTTAATACACCTGACATGAGTTAGGTCTGGGTAATGGATATGTGTGGGTGGTTCCCCGGTTTGTGTACAAAATTAAAAAAAAAAGCTTGTAACTGCAAATGAACTCTATTTTTAACCGTCTTCAAAAAACGAGGAGGTTATTAATTCGGTTGTATTTTTTTTTATGTTTGTTACCTCAGAACTCCGTCATTTATGAACTGATTTTCAAAATTCTTTCGGTGTTGAATCAAGTATAGTTCCAAGTTGGCTCCATTATAATTTCATTCGTATTGGATCGTGAACTTCCAAGATAAACCGGAAAAACCCTCAAACTTCTTCTCAACTCTCTTCAAAATCGGCTTAATGACACATTAAGTACTGAGTACCTGTACCTGTTTTTGCCCGTTGGGTCAGAATCTTTTCTTAAGTACCCTACTTATATTCATCTTCTAAGTAGTACGTTAAGTATAAGGTAAATAGTAAATACATTTATATCAACTATGATCGGATTTTCAAAATTCTTTTTGCGTTTAGTAGGTCTACCCATACTCGCTTTCGATAAATAGTTACGAAACGCAACATGCACTAAAAAGGATGAAATAAAAAATGTTGAAAAAAAAAAATAAAACCGACTTCAAAAAAAACTACTGTGAAAAAATGCACTAAAAAGTAAAAAATGATTACGTTATTTAGTTACTTCAACTAGCTGGCATAGGCGGTCAATTATTGTAATCTTTGCAGTACTAAATAACGTAATTATTTTTTACTTTTTAGTAAATTTTTTTCACAGTAGTTTTTTTTGAAGTCGGTTTTATTTTTTTTGGATCGTTTTTGGTCCTAAAAAGGATCAAAAATTATTTACAATCTTTTTGGAGACAGAGCAAATTAAATGATATGAGTATTTTATATACAGGGAGTCTCCGGATGAACTTTATATAACTTAGGTGATAAAGAACACTTTTCTAAGAAACATTTTTAGCAATTTTTTTTTCTAAATTCAAGCCTTCGAGAATTAGGCTTCTTTAAAGTACTTTTTTTTTAATTTCCACCTTCACGTGGGCCATAGCCTAGAAAATATTGATTTTTAGGTAAAAATTGATAAAAATATAATTTACAAACTATATTTAAATCATTTATTGTCTAAAATTAACGGTTTTTAAGTTTAATTAAAGTAAGTAAGTATATCACAAACAGTTTTTAAACCGTCATAGCCGATACCAAGAAGCATCATGGGTAAAATAATACAATTTAAAATAGAAAATAACTTACAAAAGGTTTTAGAATTTTTTAAGTATTTTTGTGGTATTTAGTAGTACTATGTGATGTTAAAATAATAAAACCTAACAAAATGTTAAAATAATAAATTTTAATTGTTTAATTGTTAAGTAAAAGTTTTAAGTTATTTTCTATTTTATAGTAAATGTGCTTCAGGTTGCAAAAACGTGGTAAAATTTGAAACTTCTTTTCAAATTTAGTTTTCGAAGTGATAGATGGCATTGTATGTCTCTACTTCGACCTCTTTGTATAGGATATTTAGGATCCATATTCATTTACTTAACCTAAAGTTTCATTTAGACACATGACGTGGTTCAGTTTGGTTATTTGGTAAGCGCAACATTTAAATTTCTTTTTTTTTAATTTTTTAATTTTTTCAATTTTGTTTGGTATATTTGCTCTTACTTCTTGTTATTTTTTCTGTTATACATGACCGATGATCGGAAATAATCGTGAAATAAAGGCCTTTATATTATGTTACAGAGTTTTTTAATTTTAAGTAATTTTTTTCATTTCTATAGCGTAATTTTTCAGATTTCAATTTTGTTGTTTATTCAAATATTCTAAGTTCAACCCTGTTAAATGTGAATTATTGTCATTTTGGTTTCTTTAAATAATATGTTTCTTTGTAGCAGTGGCGTAACTACCAGTGTTCGATGTGTTCGATTGAACAAGGGCCCGGCATTAAAGGGGCCCGGCTCTGCCACGATCAGAATTCAAATTTTTGTGATTTTTAGAGCTAAACAGCTAAACATCGTTAAAATCATAAAATACGGCACATTTCTCATGTATACCTATTTAAAATAATTATAAAGTATATTTACTGTCTGTTTCGGCTTTCGTTAAATTGAACTTGAAGCCGGCATCGATAAAGATAAAACGGACAAGTATAATTTCGCATCTGGTTGAAATTTTTACAATAGGTAATAAAACTATCAACTGTCATCCTTAGCCCTTAGAAGATTCTGAAAAAACCCCTTAACAGTTAGGTCATATTTTGATTTTTATTTATATCACATTGCAGTTTGTTACAGTATTTATGATAAGAACCAATTGTTTTGTTTTTATAAATTATTTTAAGTTTTAAATAGTGAAGTTTAAGTTCAATTGTTTATTTTGGAGTATGATTTATTAAAACTCTCAGGTATATTTTGAATAAAATTCTTGATTTTCTGTTAACTGTTTTTTAACTGGTAGCTAATCTCTAGGGTGATTTAAATAAAACTAATTAATAATATTTATTATATTTCTTTTTCATAAAAATTAATTTAAAACAATCGTTCCGCTTATAAAAGCCTGTTTACATTAAAAAATTTCGCTTAAAATTTTCATTAAAATTTTCATAAAATTCCTTAAAATTTGTAAATTTTGCAGATTTGTATTTACACCTTTATCACCAAACAAACCTTAAAACTTATATTTTACGTAAAATTTTAAGGAAATAGGTGCTGATCTATTCCTTAAAATTTGTTAAAATTTCTCTTAAAAGTTATTTTAACGAAAATTTTAAGGTGTAAACAGGCTTTAAGATTATTTAAGAAAAATTTCACGTTAATTTATTATCTATTTAGGGGCCCGATTTTAGGGCCCGACAGTCGGAAACACAGGCCCGTAGCTGCGTTGTTACGCCACTGCTTTGTAGTATGTAATAATTATTTACTTAACAGTTAAAATTTATTATTTTAACATTTTGTTAGGTTTTATTATTTTTTCTTCTGATAGAAACAATATAGAGCAATATCGCCTTAGTTACAATATGTCATAACACACTAATATTTCCCAAGGGAAATATGAAACGTCATCTCATATTGTCCCTAGGGAAATATGAAACGTCATTTTAAAGTATACTTTGCGTACGGTGATTGGACAATCAAACATGCAAAACAAAATACTAAAGCCATCCCTGTTAAAAAGTGACATTTAAGTGACGTTTAAAATAAAAAATGTGCCTACTTATTTTTATATTTTAAAAACCAACCTAACTTTTTCTGAATTATTTTGCGCGCATTCTGCGCGCTATTGATCTAGAATTTTGCATAAGGGTTCCTTCGACAAATTGCTAGGGGGGAGTTGAGAACGAGCAATGGGGGGTAAATTTTTTGCTCAGTTTTTCGATATCTAGCGCCGTTTTCGAGTTATTGCAAATTCAAAATCTCAAATTTAATTATTGATGTAATATTGATATATTTAATAATATATTTTTCAATCAGAAGAAAACTATTGATTACAACACGGGAAATATGAATACATTTCCCTTGGTTGTCTATACATCTCTCGGGCTTTGCCCTCGAGATGTAACTAGTCAACCTCGGGAAATATACTATTCATATTACCCTAGTTGTAATAATAGCTATTTCTTCTGATTGAAACAATATAGAGCAATATCGCCTTAGTTACAATATGTCATAACACACTAATATTTCCCAAGGGAAATATGAAACGTCATATCATATTTTCCCTAGGGAAATATGAAACGTCATTTTAAAGTATACTTTGCGCACGGTGATTGGACAATCAAACATACAAAACAAAATACTAAAGCCATCCCTGTTAAAAAGTGACATTTAAGTGACGTTTAAAATAAAAAATGTGCCTACTTATTTTTATATTTTAAAAACCAACCTAACTTTTTCTGAATTATTGTGCGCGCATTCTGCGCGCTGTTGATCTAGAATTTTGCATAAGGCTTCCTTCGACAAATTGCTAGGGGGGTTGAGAACGAGCAAAGGGGGGTAAATTTTTTGCTCAGTTTTTCGATATCTAGCGCCGTTTTCGAGTTATTGCAAATTCAAAATTTCAAATTTTATTATTGATGAAATATTGATATATTTAATAATATATTTTTCAATCAGAAGAAAACTATTGATTACAACACGGGAAATATTAATACATTTCCCTTGGTTGTCTATACATCTCTCGGGCTTTGCCCTCGAGATGTAACTAGTCAACCTCGGGAAATATACTATTCATATTACCCTAGTTGTAATAATAGCTATTTCTTCTGATTGAAACAATATAGAGCAATATCGCCTTAGTTACAATATGTCATAACACACTAATATTTCCCAAGGGAAATATGAAACGTCATATCATATTTTCCCTAGGGAAATATGAAACGTCATTTTAAAGTATACTTTGCGCACGGTGATTGGACAATCAAACATACAAAACAAAATACTAAAGCCATCCCTGTTAAAAAGTGACATTTAAGTGACGTTTAAAATAAAAAATGTGCCTACTTATTTTTATATTTTAAAAACCAACCTAACTTTTTCTGAATTATTGTGCGCGCATTCTGCGCGCTGTTGATCTAGAATTTTGCATAAGGCTTCCTTCGACAAATTGCTAGGGGGGTTGAGAACGAGCAAAGGGGGGTAAATTTTTTGCTCAGTTTTTCGATATCTAGCGCCGTTTTCGAGTTATTGCAAATTCAAAATTTCAAATTTTATTATTGATGAAATATTGATATATTTAATAATATATTTTTCAATCAGAAGAAAACTATTGATTACAACACGGGAAATATGAATACATTTCCCTTGGTTGTCTATACATCTCTCGGGCTTTGCCCTCGAGATGTAACTAGCCAACCTCGGGAAATATACTATTCATATTACCCTAGTTGTAATAATAGCTATAATACAAATACGCGCTTTTAATGAGCAGGGGTAAGTTTATATAATTACCTTGGCATACGATTATAAGAACTAATAACTAATTTTATCCAAGTCCACGCATACTTGATTTACCAAATGTTAAATAAAAGATATTGTAAAGTTTATACTAAACGGTATCCTAATTCTGCAATTATTGGAACTTATAATGCACCCTTTTCAGTATTTTGCGAAAGCACTTGTGGAATCGGGTTCTCCTTTAAATTTGTGAGGTTTTAGTATCTTTTGGTTTTTTTTTATTTCTAGAAGATCGTTTAGCACAAAACGATATCTATTTAAGTATAGTAAATAGACAACTGACTGAAAGCTGACCATTATTACGAACCCACAATTATTGTGTAATAAAGATTTATATTGGATATTGTCAACAGACAGACACTGCTACCTAAATAATAAAATGTAAGTAAATGCATTGATTTTTAACAGGTGCCGACATGCTGCCGACAATTGAACAATTTATGACCTACATCCTAACTTAATATAGATATAGGTAAAAAATACTAAAAATTTTGGCATGGAATTTTCAGACGTTATAAAAATTTTACACTAGGGTTACTCCTTAAGGTACCATGGGGATCCAAGTTACTCTCCTCGGTACTCAAGTCAAGTTAAGTTTGGTAGACTAATAAAACCTACCTTGGATAAAATTATTAAAAAAGGTAAAAATTAATGAATCTTTATCTTTAAGGTGAAAAAAATAAGGGCGTAAGTCACATGCATATTAGAATAATTTTAGTAAAACTCAGCCAAAAATATTGTAAATTGAATATTAGCTCAAAAACATGTAAAATTTGTTAAATAATAAAATTTGCTCAAATTGGTCAAAAATTGATTGAGATATCATCCTTTTAGTAAAAATCAAAAATATTAACGAGCATTTTTTGCAATAAGTTCGAGGGGTAAAGGTCATATAAAAAAAATGTCGAATGAAAGAAATTAATAAATGAAAAAATGAAAAGTAATTTAATTCTCTGAAATTTTGTGTTTCCGTTATTCTTTATCGTAAAAATTGACCATGTTATGGCTATTTGTTGCTCAAAAAGTCCGTTTCTGTGTTAAATAATTTAAAACCTAAAAGTAACAATTATTTTTACGTGATTTTTGTCTTATAAACAATGATGTTTAACCCTCCGGTTGACGGATGGATACAGAATCACACCATTTGACTGGTTGGGTCTCTCAGACCCAAACTGTGTTTTATTTTTTTCCCCTAATAACACATTGATATGCTCACTTTCTGGTATGCATTAGTTAACCTGGTCTATTTTGCACTGCTGAGAGTAAAAATAATTGTGAAAAAACATTAACTTATGAGTTCCCATTTATTCAAAAAAAGTTACATGTAATGCAAGTTTTCAAAAGAAATTATAAATTGAAAAAACGAAAAAGACGATAACAATAACATACAATTATTTGTAAAGTATATAGCTGAATAAGTGTAAAAAAAATGAGTGTAGGTACATAAATTTGACACACAAAATATCGAATGGACAATTTCGTTAATCAAAGTTTGCCTCACAGTCAGGGCAGCATGGTTTTGTGTGTTCCAAACAAATACCAGGAACCACAAAACTTGCTCGAATATCTTGATTTTTGATCCTTGCAGAATTTGCACGTTCTTCGAACAGTTGAGGTTGTTGGTCCAGGCTCTTCTGTGACTGCGACACCTGAGAATTAAGCTAACATGAAAAACACGCAGAAACGATAAACAATTGAAATTTAGGGACTTACCCGCATGCAGAATATTCTGCGTGAATACTTAAAAATTAGGGGAAGGCCCAAGAATGTTTTATGCCTAAAAACGACACAAAATTAGTCCCTTTACGAAATCCGAAAAAATAAATTGTAGGAAAAAAACTTACACGAATACACGGGTTCGGTCTGACAGGCCCAAACCCTTCTGGCAGCAGCCAATCCACAGATGATAAAATTAAGACAAATTAAGAAAACATGTCTTTATTAAATTTAGGAAGATACCAAAAAGCTAAAGAAATTAAAAGAAATGATTTTAAAAATACAACAAAAAAAAAAGATTTGCTTGGGCCTCACAGACTCAGCCCGTCAACAAATAAAATGTGTTAAAGTTATCTTGCCAAATTAAGTCTAATAAAATATCTTAAAAATAAAATCAGCTGTGCTTATTTATCATTTACATACATATTGTGGTGTTTCAAAGTGGTTCGCACCCAACCTATACATTTTGTTAGAAAATTTTATTTTAATAATTTTAAGTTGTAAGATTAAAAAATTATAGAAGTGGGGGCGAATGACACCAAGTTGAAGGCTTTTTGCCACGAGTCGCCGCAAGAGTAGGCAGTGCGACTTTTGGCACGTTAATTTTGACTAGGTGAAATTGATTTTTAAGACTATGTCATTTATAAGTTGTGAGTAGCATTTTAAATTTGATTTGAATAAAGTGATTTTTGTGCGATTGCATTACTGCGTATTTTTGATATTTGGAATTGGTTTGAATATTTTTTTTAAGTTGCTACCGAGCGGTAGTAAGGCGATTTACACCCCTATTCACTAAGCTAAGTTAACGATCGATCGAATGGAAAAGTTTTCGATCGATCGATAAGTGCCCAAATTCGTATTCAGTAAGGGCTTCGATCGAATTGAATGCTATCGATTGATCGAAAACTTTTCGTTAGCCTCGAAGGGCCCGAGAAGCGCTGCGATCGATCGAAAAGTCCATTACTCGTGCGCATTAGAATCATAACCATCATAACCTTCAAAATATACTCGTAATATTGTATTGTATTTCATGATTTCATTTAAGTGCAAATCGTTATTAGATTTATCGTTATAAGGTTATACCGTGGGTATTCTGCGAAAATGCATTAAGTCAATAATCATAGTTTTGACATAATTGAATTTGAAAGTTTGTTTTCCCTGAATATCTTTATGTATTTTTGATTTATAGCAGAAATTATCTTGGTTAGTTGTATAAATATGACTTTAGTGCGTTTTTGCAGTCTATACAACGTTCACCAAGCAAAAACAGAGCATGATTAACTGAACAAAAAATAACAAAATAATTTTGACTTAATGCATTTCCGCAGAATACCCACGATACTTAATAATAATATATACCGGGCGTTCATTTTAAAACGACCTGCAAAAACTTAGGTCAAGTGTATCTTGGTTTAGGTTAAACTGTACATCAGGATTGCCAACAGATGCTAATAGTAAAATAAGTTATCGATAACTGTTCTGGTTCTTTCGATATCGAAAAGTGGTAGTTACTGAATACCATTTTTACCGTGATCGAGGACACGCCCTTTTCCATCACAGACTTCTCCATCATCGAAAACTTTTCGATCGGAGTTGGTGAATAGGCATGTTAGTTTGATTGATTTGGAAAGAGAATAGTTCGGATTTAAGTTTCGATTTGGATTGTATTGGAAATTGGAAAGATTAAAATTACATTTGTGGGAACGATCAGTGCTATTGATAAGCAGTTGATTTGGATAACGGTAAAACCAAAACTTCGATCCCTTGCAAGAATTGGACATTGAATTTAAAATAACGAAGAAAATGTTATTTTGTTTTTGAAGACGCTAGAACCTTTTGACCCTAAAAAATTCCCAACTGCTCCCGCACACCAGGGTTAACCCGAGGCAATAGAAAGATTATAGATTTTCCACGGAGAGTCCACAGCAATATGTAAAAAATATATTTTCTTAAACTGCACTGTAACAGTTAATACCTCCTAAAATTTCTTTTTTCTGATATCTGGTTTTGAATATATAAATATTTGTTTCTAAAAATAGATGATAATGTAATTAAGAAATAAATTAAATTAAAGATAATTTTATCAATTTAAAAAAATATTTTTACATTATTTAACAAATACTGAAACTCTCGAAAGTGGAAATTTTTCCAAAACTTTTATATGACCGTTTTCGTGCTTCGGAGGAAACGTAAAACCTGCGGTTCTCCTAGGTTGATGATTAATTTAATAATAATAAATGTTGAAACCTTTTCCTAAAGAGAAGGAGGCTTCCAGAAGTGGACTGAAGGGCTCATGCCGGCCGATGAAACGGTCAAAATGAAAATTCTTTCGTGATAATATAGCTATGATAGTGTACCAGGCTCGTAGCCAGGGGCCAAATAATGAGTTAATTTAAAAAAAAAACTTTAATAAATTTAGAAAAATAAAACATTGAAAAAATTGATAATAAAAATTCCCGGATGGGGAACCCCCGAAAATTTTAATTTTACAAGTGCCTCCTCTGAAATGAAATCCTGGCTACGGGCCTGTAGTGTTCTGTAAAAAATATAATATATATAAACATTTTTTTGGCATACGAGGATTAAAAATTGCCGAATGTATAATCTCGCGTGGAATTGATTATTATATTGATATAATATTATTTATACAGGGTGAACATTTGAAAACGATATACATTACATTTTTCGTGAACTATACTAAAGATCAAGAAACTGTAAAAGAAGCTTGGCTTTTAAATTAGGTAAAGGGAACCAGACTGCGTACTCGGTGTTGCCTGGAACTCACCCTCTTTATCCTATCACTACACCAACTTAAAAAATTTAAATGACTAAAAACTTTTACGTAAAGGAATTAAAATCTATCAACTTGAATTTTTCTCAAATCTGTGTTTTGCATCACAGAATAACTAATAAATAATAATAAAATAGTGTTTTTTAACGCAAGAAAAATTAAAGTTAATAGATTCGCTTTCAAGAAATTGCTTAAAAACTATTTTATGTGGGAAACCAGAAAAAATATTAAGCGAGATTAACAATTTCTAAAATAAGGTAATGATGGAAAAAATTTACGATTCAAGAAATAAATTTAAGTCAATGGTTTTAATTTTTTTGGTAAAAGCATGGCATTTTAAAGAACCTTGAACTTGAGATGTCACAAAAGGTATGATGTTCTGTGGGTGAGAGCGTAGACTTCCTGAGCGTCCAACTTGAATTCAAGAATGTCTGTCGTGAAAACGATAAGATTAATTATAACTTTTATAATAAAACATACAATCGATTAACGTGAATTCCGAACTACAGCAAAAATAATTTTTGAGTGGCAGAGATTTTAACTCACGACCTTTTATGGCAACTCTTTCGATCCTACGCCAAACTACTGCTATAACATTTATTTAATCTAGACGCTTTAGAAAATAATATTTTCCAGCAGATACGAAAATATTTTAATGACTTTCACAAAATTAATAAAAAATATTTAAAATGTGTGCGAACGTCAAGTACGATGTTATTGTTCTATTTAATGGATACTCCAAATATACGGAACGAGGTCACCTAGCTAATTGCACTTGTACTCTCATTAAAGGTCCTAAAAATATAATTGTTGATACCATGACAGCATGGGATGGTGAGAAGTTAACTGAAGCATTAAGACAACAAAATCTTCGTTGCGACGATATTATGTGATTTGCACAAGCACACATTCAGATCACATAGGATGTAATTATTTATTTCCGAAAGCTATTCATATAGTTGGTTTTGCAATATCGCATGGCGATGTGTATTTTAAACACGAATTTGAAGCAAAACAAGAATACGAAATTGATAGTTTTATACATGTTGTACCGACCCCTGGAAATACTTTACAAGACGTCTCAGTGGTTGTTAAAACTGAAGATAAGGGTTACATAGTAATTGCAGGAGATTTATTTCAAAATGAAAATGATTTACAAGGTGACGACATAAGTCAACGAATTGAAAGTCAATCCAAAGAATTGCATTTAGTAAATCGTAGAAAAATTGCTAATATTGCCGATTGGATTATACCTGGTCACGGTGCAATGTTTAAAGTTACTGAGATAGAATCAATATAGAATTATTATTTAAAAATTACATTTTTTTGTGTCCACAATATTAATATTTCAAAAGTAACATCGATAGAAGTTTGATAACGTAATTGTGGGGATTGAACGAGAATATTTATTTGAGCATTAATTTTTTGAAGTTACGGGCTGAGTAGAACCCACATTTTAAAACATAAAATAAAACTGAATTAAAAACTAACACACAAAATGTAAATGGAAATCGGTTCGTTTGACTGTTGGAAATTAAAAAAAAATACCAAAACACTATAAACAATTATATTGAAATAGTAATAAAAAATTATAAACTACTTAAAAATAAATTATGTTCGTGATTGCAAAACACACATGCCAGTTTTTAAGCCCAATTGCCAACCATAAAAGTGCATCGAAGTGATGAGACCTACTGTAGGATTTTCCATGTATATATTTAAAGATTGGCTTTGATCAATAAAAGGGGCTCGAGCTGCAGCCATTTCCAGAATTGACTTCTGCTTCACTTCCCAGACAGTTTTATAGATTTCTTTAATGTCATTAGGAATAGCTGTAATACTTTGAATAGAACCAGATTCGGAAAGAATTTCATGTTTCATCTCTTCATTCCATAATCCTTGTTCGATTAAATCGTTAATCAAATGTTTATTGACGACAGCAACTTCCCCTCCGAGGACTTTAAGAGTGTAAATATTAGAAGTGCAAGGCTCCATAGAGTTATTATTCCCTAAAATTTGTGCACTTGCTTGAACAGATACAGGTGCTACCAAAAGAGAATTTCTCAAGCCGTGCTGTTTGACTTTTTCTCTTAAAGGCGCCCAATCCCACAAATCTGTGGGCGTTATATCCCACATATCAAATTGTAAAATACCCTTACTTGTAGCACTTCCTTCGTATGTAGAATAAGTGCCATATGTTTTGGCTAACTCGGCACTTGCTTCCAAAGCACCATAATAAATTGTTTCAAATATTTGCTTGTTCAATAATTGAGCCTCTTCACTTTCAAAGGGCATTTTTAGTAAATTAAATGTGTTTATCAACCCTTGGATACCAATTCCAAGAGGTCGATGTTTTGAGTTTGAAGATTCGGCTTCCGGCAGTGGATAATAATTTATGTTTATTATTTTGTTTAAATTTTTGGTTACAACTTTGGTTACATCTTTTAAGCGTTTAAAATCAAAACTCTTCTGGTCCACATCGACAAACTTGTTGACAGCAATATAAGCTGAAACACAAACGGCAATTTCTTCAGGTGAAGTGTATTCTACGGCTTCTCCATAAAGACTACTGGTTCTGATGGCGCCCAAGTGTTGCTGATTACTTTTACGATTACAAGCATCTTTATATAATATGGCAGGAGTTCCAGTTTCAACTTGGCAAGTTACAATTGCACGCCATAAATCTTGGGCTTGTACTTGACGTATATATTTACCTTGCGCTTCATATGTTTGATACAACATTTCAAAGTCGTTGCCCCAAGATTCTGGAAGACCTGGACATTGGTGTGGGCACATCAGAGACCAAACTCCATTTTCTTTAACCCTTTTCATAAACAAATCGGGTATCCACAATCCATAAGATAAATTTCTAGCTCGAACTTCTTCAACTCCAACTTTCTTCTTTAAGTCAACGTATTCAAAAATATCTGCATGCCATGGCTCTAAGTAGATGGTGAAAAAACCTGGTCGTTTATTTCTGCTTTCGCCGAACCATTTGGCGGTGCTGTCGTAAACTTTCAATAACGGTACAAGACCATTGGAAATTCCCCCTGTTCCTGCAATGTATGTTCCCTTTGCTCTAATTTTATGAACACTCAAGCCAACTCCTGCAGAATGTTCAGCTAGATAACCGTACTGGGCACAACAGTCAAAAATACCCTTGATACTGTCATCAGGCATGGTCATAAGGTAAGTTGATGCGAGCTGTGGAGTTGGAGATGCTGCAGCATAAAATGCTTGATTGGGGTGTATGAAGTAACGTTCGGACAATAAATTATAGGTTTCTATTACAGCTTCAATGTCATCTCCGTGAATACCTACTGCTGTTCTCATCATCATGTGCTGTGGCCTCTCCACAATTTTACCGTTTATTTTCCATAAGCATGACCGTTCCAAGGTTTTAAAGTCAAAGTAATTGTAGGTGAAGTCTCGATCGTAAATGATCACTGAATTTAAACGATCAGCATATTTCATAATAATTTCATGATGCTTGTCAGAAATCATCTGCCTGATTTTACCATTATTTTCAACCTTGTGTATGTAATCGATAACCTCTGAAAACAATGACAAGTATTAGAGAAATAAATTACTATAAAATCATAAATCAACTTAGATTGTTTATTTCAATGCAAAAGTTGCTAATTACTGGAAATATTGATAGTTATAATAAAATTGTAAATATTTACCACTAAACTGTTTTTTGGTTTCTTTATGCAGATTTGATACTTCGATACGGGCTGCTAAAATTGCATAATCAGGGTGGTCGGTTGCCATGGAAGCTGCAGTCTCGGCTGCAAAGGAATCCAATTCGCTGGTACTTATTCCGGGTCGTAATGTTTGAATTACCTTCAAGGTAATTGAAACCTACAAAATTACGGTTAAAAACAGGTTAAAATATACGTTGGTGTTAATTTACCGGATCTATAAATTCCATGTTTAAACCGTAACATAATTTTTTAATTCTGGACGTAATTTTGTCCACCTGTACTTGTTCTTCTCTTCCATCTAAAAAATTTTTCCGTTTTGTTACAGATTATGGTTTATATAATTGAGAATTTGATAAATTTCACTTACCCCGTTTCACAACGTAGTAATGCTTTTGGGTTGAAACAACCATTTTTAAAATTAAATTCTAAACTGAAAACTAGTTTATAAAACTCTTTGTACTTTCACAGGATGTATACAAACCCATATAACGAAGGAATGGCGAATACGCGGGAAATCGCGCGCCAATTGTTTTGTTTCATCGCGACATCTCTGAGAAATATAAAACAAAAATTTATCTAGGTGCAAGAAGAAATTTTCACCTTTTTCTTTGAACAAAATGCAGTGACGTCGCCAGTTGGTAGGCTGTTGTTTTTATTGTGATGATATACAGTAACTCACAAAAATATTTGGACGCTCCAACGTTAGCAATGTAAATTGTAGGAAGACTTTTTCTCATATATAAAAATCGCTTTTACAGTAAGTTTTTTGTTGCAAATTTTATTCCTTTCATTTTTGTCTATTTGGTACCAGTTTTTGAGATAGTAACTTAAAAAATCTCAAAACGATACTATAAAAATTACCATCTCATCCAGAGCAATAGAAGACTTTTGTTACATTTGTAAAAATTGTGGGATGAGGCAAAAGGTTAAAACTGAGGTGTTATGAAACAACGGGAACAAATTGTGTGAACCTGGAAGATGGCAATCCTTTTAATCGGAAGTCAAAAGAAATTATTTGACGTTGATCAACCTTTTTAACCTGAAGCGTATACCAATTCAAAAATGTATACTAATAAGTAGAAGAATAGGTTGTTACAGGTGTAGTCCTATATAAACCAAAGACTACGAAGACAGAAGCCTTAGGTACACTGGTAGTTTTATCGCTAAGACAGTGAAAAAAATAATAATACTTAATTTAAAATATAATTTATACCCAGTTCTTATGCTAATTTTTAAAATTTATCATTATACAAAGTCTGATAATGATAAACGTAAAACAAAAATCTAAATGGTAAAGCTAAATACAGTAAACTTAAAATGACATTGTTTATTCAAGCGCCACACATTTCACAATTTCCAGGATTTTGTAAAGAACATACTAAAGCGGCGTCTTCATCTTCAATCTTTGGAGTATCCCCAGTAGTTACCATCAATTGAGACTTATCAACGGTAAACTGAATAGGTTGTGCTGCAGGTTTCGTTCGTAAATAATACATTCCCGTCTTTAATCCTTTTTCCCAACCATAAAAGTGCATGGAAGTGACAATTCCAACTGTAGGTTTGGCTATGTGAATATTTAAAGATTGACTTTGATCGATAAAAGCACCACGGTCGGCTGCCATATCTAAAACTGTTTTTTGTGAAATTTCCCAAACCGTCTTATAAATTGCTTTAATATTATCAGGAATGCCGGGAATGTTTTGTATAGAACCGTAGTTTGCAATAATTTGATTTTTCATCACATCATCCCATAGTTTCAACTCATTTAAATCATTAATCAAATGTTGGTTTACGCAGAGAAACTCACCACTAAGAACACGACGAGTGTAAATGTTTGTGGTGTAAGCCTCAATGGATTCATTGTTACCTAAAATTTGTGCGGTGGAAGCAGTGGGCATAGGGGCCAACAAAAGAGAATTCCTAATTCCATGTTTTGCAATCTTTTCTTTTAGAACGGACCAATCCCACAAATCTGTAGGAATCTTATTCCACATTTCGTATTGCAAAATTCCCTTACTAACGGGACTGCCATCGTATGTCGAATAAGGACCTTCAACTTCGGCCAACTCTGCACTCGCTTCTAGTGCACCATAATAAATTGTTTCAAATATTTGTTGGTTTAAAAGCACAGCTTCGCTGCTTTCAAAAGGCATCCTCATTAAAATAAAGGCGTCAGCCAAACCCTGTATTCCGATACCAATTGGCCGGTGTCTCATGTTAGAATTCCTTGCTTCAGGCACTGGATAATGATTTACATCAATAATTTTGTTTAAATTTTTGGTTACAACTTTGGTTACTTCTTTCAAACGTTTAAAATCATAAGTTTTCCTATCAGGTTTGATAAACATGTTAACAGCAATGGAAGCTAAATTACAAACGGCAATTTCATCGGCTGCTGTGTACTCAATAATCTCAGTGCAAAGGTTACTGCTTCGGATCGTGCCCAAGTTCTGTTGATTACTCTTGCGATTGCAAGCGTCTTTATAGAGCATGTAAGGGGTTCCTGTTTCAATTTGAGCTATTACAATCGCACGCCAAACTTCTTGGGCTCTTACTTGTCTCACAAATTTACCTTCCTTTTCATAACTTTCGTAGAGCGCTTCGAATTTTTCTCCCCAACAATCAGGAAGCCCTGGGCATTGGTGTGGACACATCAGAGACCACATTTCATCATTTTTTACTCTCTTCATAAACAAATCCGGTATCCACAAACCATAAAATAACTGTCTAATTCTAAGGTCTTCATTTCCAGTGTTTTTTTTCAGATCTAAAAATTCAAAGATATCTGCATGCCAAGGTTCAAGATAAATTGCAAAGGCTCCGGGTCGTTTGTTGCCACCCTGGTCTACATAGTGAGCAGTGCAGCCAAATACTTTAAGAATAGGAACCAAACCCGTTGATATACTGTCAGCATCGCTTGAGTCTGTACCTTTTGCTCTTAAGGTATGTACACTTACGCCGATTCCACCAGCACATTTAGAAATGAAGGCACAATTACTAAGACATTGGAAAATTCCTTTGAGGCTATCTTCGGCCACAGTTAAAAGAAAACAGGACGAAAGTTGTGGTGTCGAAGTTGCCGCAGCAAACAGAGTAGGACTGGCATGTGTAAAATATTTTTCAGACATGTAATTATAAGTTTCTATTGCAGCATCAATATCTTCCCCGTGAATACCTACAGCGGTACGCATAAGCATGTGTTGTGGTCTTTCAACAATTTTAGCATCAATTTTTAATAGGTAGGAACGCTCAAGAGTTTTAAAGCCAAAATAATTGTAATTAAAATCGCGATCATACACAATTACAGAATTCAGTCGGTTAGAATTCTTCATAATGATGCTGTGATGCTTTTCGGATATTAATGGGACTTTTCTACCATGGCTAACAACTTTATAGAGGTCATCAATCACATCTGAAATTAAAAAAAAATTAATTTAGGCATAATTAAGTTGTAAGTTGAACTTCATCAAGTAAACTTTAAAATTTGGTGTTTGTTTGCATTGGTAACAAAAAACCTTCGACAATGCAAATTTATTTATAAATTTCTCAATCTCGATATACATATTAGTTTTAATTTTAAATTATATTGTGGTTTTATACTACTTTTAAATTTCACTTTATTAACTTGTTTATTATTGGCATTGCTAAAATTTTAATTAAATTAAATTATGTATTCATAATTGATTGACACAAAAAAATAATATAGTAGGAAAGCGTGGGATACATTTGGACTAAGTTCAATCTCTCATTGTTTTAGTTAGGTAATTTAAACATTGGCTAGTATTTTTGGGTGCAATGATCAATTATATTTTTCCGTGACATACAACATTGCATTTTATTTGTTAACATTTTTAGACAAGCAGATTTTTAAATAATCTTACTTACTTACTCTTATATCATAAGCAACAAATGTTGAGTTTTAGGAATCTTGCACTGAGATTCCCAAATAAAAATTTCCTAAAGTTATTTTGTTCTGACAGAGTGCAAGATTTCTATTTAATAAAACCAGCACACAACCCTTTCTTCTTTGAAACCAGAATGTGAATACCACCAGTATTCGAAAGAAAAACTTTTCGTAGTATTTCTGCATCAGTTTCAACTCCTGTTGATATTTTTTTGCAATCATGTTTACAATCGAAAAAAATATGATCCACTAATTTAACCCCAGGCTTAAATGACATTTAAGCAAAAAATTGTGAGTACAATTAAAACTTGGGTGATTTAAAAAATATTCTATTTTGAAGAGCAGTGCTCCATTATCCTCCCGCACCAGCCACTACTGGGTAAAATAATAACAGTTCCATTAAAAAAATAACAGTCATTTTACTTTTTACATATTCATTTTGGTATTGGATTATTTTACCCTATAAGTATATAAATAACCCAGGTGTCTTTTTAGAAATTTGAAGTTGAAAAATTAAATATTTTATATTCATATTATAAATAACAAAATAGAGTGATGGCAGGTAATTAACTACCTCATCCTCGGTAAATGTTAATAAACAGTCCGAGCCCTCAGATGAAAACGCGAGAGTAAATTCTTTAATAAAGTAAATATTTCGACTACAATTCGTAACTTTAAAATAGCCAATGATTTTTTTACCCCTACTGCAGAGCTTGTTATAAACACAAAAAGATGATTATGTATTTTGTTTTTTATATTTATCTTATCTAGCATATTCCTACATTTTTATATTAATTTGTCACTCTTCACTAAAAATTAAAATCGAACTTTTGGGATTAAAAAAGCGATAATTTGGACAGCAATTATGAGCCAATTAATTTAATAAATCAGCGATATTAAAATTGTAATTTTTCGATTTAATAGGTTAGTGTTCCCTTTAATTCTTAAGTGTAAAAATTAATAAACGGTTGAAGTAAATAAGTATTAGGTTGCGTACCACTAAATTGCTTTTTTGTTTCTTTATGGAGATTAGAAACTGCAATTCTTGCCGCAAGTATCACATAATCAGGATGATCCGTTGCCATCGTTGCTGCTGTTTCGGCAGCCAAATTATCCAACTCCACTGTCTTCACACCTGGGTATAATCCTCGAACAACTTTCAATGTAAGAGAAACCTGAAGCAAACAATAAAATTTAACGTTGAAAGAATTTTATTAAAAGGACCGACTTACAGGATTTATATAATCCATGTTGAGCCCATAGCACAATTTCTGAATTCGTGAGGTAATTTTGTCGACATGAACGTCTTCGTGGCGCCCATCTAAATAAACAAAATCATTTATAAATATTTTTAAATCAAAATATAAAATTATATAGTAGTTACCTCGTTTAAGAACAAAATTTTTCTTTGGTGGATGAACAACCATTTTTGAAATTTGTTAAAATATTTAACAACTTTAAATCATAAAATAAAAGCGTTGGTTTGCCGCTAACGATTTATCATATATACAATAAAGGCGCGCAATTCTGTAACGGTTTTAAAATTTAACCTCAATTGTGCTTAATTGTTTACCAAACGAATTTGTGTCTACACTGTTGCCGGTGTTAATATTTTGATTTTATCTTCACGGTAAATATTTTAAAAACTATAATTTAAAAAAAATAATAAGCTAGCAATAATCAAATGAAACAATTAACCAATACAAAATATTTTTCTCATTCGGGAGTATGAGTATACTTTTATCACCTTTTATTTTTTGCGAAAATTATTTTATACTTCTGGAAATAATATTTTTTGCTAAATTCAAATTTTTGGAGATTACCCCCTTTTAAACAAATATTTTCTATTTTTACTTTAAAATGGCTACAGCACCAAAACAATTAATTTTTAAATATTTATGCCTCTGGTTACTCACTTGTTATTTTTTTATAAATGGGAATATTAAAAAAAAAAAAATCAAAATAATATTTAAAATTTATTAAAATAAAATTATTTAAAAACTATATATAAGAACTCCGGGCCATTTGATTGTTAGTTTTAGAAAATAAAGCAAATAAGCACACGACGGGGGTTGTTATTAAATAAGAAATTTAAAAAATCCCCCGACCAACCCGAAAAAACTCTTTAAAAAGGTAAAAATAATTTCAACTAGTTTTCCATATTCTAAACCTCAATTCCGTTTTCGCTTTACAATATAAATATTTTTAGTTGTGAGAGCTTCAGAGTTCATAGCAGTAGTACTCATATTTAGTATACCTAAGTTAGTTGGTGATAGAGATACTTTTCTAATTTTTGCTAAATTGAAGCCTTCGAGAGTTAGGCCTCTTTAAAGCACTTGTTTTTAATTTCCACCTTCACGTGGTCATAGCACAGAAAATTTTGATTTTTGGGTAAAAATTGATTAGTGCTTTTTTAAAGAGCTTTAAACTAGATTGAACTAGATTTAAACCTTTTATTATCTAAAATTAACGGCTTTCGAGTTATAAATTAAAGTAAGTAAACAAATGTTGAAAAATTCGAAATTTTTTTATTTTGTTATTTTTTTCAAAACCCTGTATCTTTTAAACGAAACATTTTACAAAAATTCTGACCCCCCATTCCGGATGGAAAATTTTACGAACCACAGAAAATCAGAAAATAATAAACAAGACAGCAAGACAAAAATTTAATTTACGAAGTTTATATTTTTGAAATATGAAATAAAAGAACATTGACAAAAGAGAACTACAAAAAATGAGAGCATAAAACTTTTTAAATTTATTAATTTCCAAAAAAAAAATGACAAAGTAAGGACAATAGATTGAATTAAATTTGTTTAGCTATTATTAAATTAAATTTGTTTTGTGAAACCATTTCGAAACAGTTGCATAGAACAGCCCAGAAGCAACAAATTGTTGTGAAGGTTTCCACAACGCTTTGAACTCTATTTTCCACTGCAACCATCCCAGTATATGGAATTTCTTGAATGGATTAAGGCGAGACATTGCTTATCAACGTTTATTGCTAGTCAATGTACGAACTGGTCATCCAGAAGTGAGAAAGAAGAAGTACGAGAACCTCGGCAATCAAGTGGCACCCGTTGTTTCTGAGTATGAAAATTGTAATGATAAGCTGAGGTTCTTGCAGCGGAGGGCAAACTTGCAGTGATGCAATTGCTTTTATGTATTTTTATCTTTATTGTCTAAATATGAACATTTAAGTTGTACAAAAATATAATATTAAAATTAAAATTTGTTTTAATTGAACAAGTTAACTTTTATTGTCGTGATTTTTTCGGATTTAATAAATTTAAAAAAAATGTATGTTCTCATTTTTCGTAGTTCTCTTTTGTCAATGTTCTTTTATTTCATTGTTCTGTTTTTTTCATGCTGTTAAAAATGTACGTCGCTACCTGTAACCGTTCGGGAGATATGGTGACACAAACATATTGTCGTGAAACAAAATATTTCGACCCACCCTGTGCTAAATTGTAAAAATTTGTTAATTTGATTTTTAAACGTTTAAATTGGAAAAGTACAGAGTGGGGAGAAAAAGATTTAGAGAGGGGCTTCTTGTGCCAACTATGGCTGACAGCGGGTGCGTGATTTTGCATGCCCTCTGAATTTGATTTTTTGATACGCTGAGTTTTTGATATAAATTTTGAATTTGTGAGTAATAATTTTGATTTTGATTTAAATAAAGTGATTATATGCGAATGCATTATTGCGCTTTTTTGGATGATTATTTTGATATTTTGACAATTTGGATATTTTTTGATACATTGCTACCGAACGGTAGTAGATTTGATTGATTTGGTTAGTTTGAAAAGAGCAGTTGAAATTATAAATTTCGATTTGGTTTAAAATTAGAAAAATTAAAATTGTATTTATGCGAACGAATGGTGCAATTGATAAGCCGTCGATTTGGATAAAGGCAAATCAAACTTCATTCCCATCGAATAAAAGTAAAATTTTACAGAAATTAAATTTGAATTTAATTTAATAATTATTTTTGGACAATTGATTTGTATTTGCATTAGAAGAATTTTTATTTTATTTTGGAAACCGAATTGCCAGCAACAGCTTTTGGCAGTAGAAAACACAAGAACCCTTCGACCCCTACAAAATTATCAATTGCTCCCGCACACCAGGGTTAACCCGAGGTAAACAAGATTTGTAGATTTTTACGGAAAGTACACAGCAATATATATATTGCGAGGACCCCAGTCTCTCCAAAATCCAAAAATATTTCAATTCAATTAAATTTGAATTTTCAATCGCATATAATTTAAATTCAAAGTAAATGTTTTAATATTTCCACAAGGGATCGCAGTTTTGATTCTCGCTTATCCAAATCGACGGCTTATCAATATCGACATTCGTTCGATCAAATACAAATTTAAAATTTTCTAATTTTAAATGTTTCACGTCCAATTTACGACTTTTAATATTTTTCTTCCAAATTAATCAACCAAATAATCAACTTCCGCTCGGTAGTCACTCAATATCAAAAAAATATCTAAATCAAAATATCAAAAATATCATTCAAAAATTACGCAATAATGCATTCGCATCAAAATCATTTATTTAAATCAAAATCAAAATTCAGTACTCACAAATATTACTCACAATTTTAAACTTATATTAAAAATCAAATAATCGCCTCGAGCTCAACATGCTCGGGCGGACGCTATCGGCGAAAAAGCCACGAATTCCCCGTGATCAGCCCCCACCTAACAAATTCTTCAATCTTACCAATTAAATAAATTTAAACATAACTTAAATAGAAAATAAATTTTCACCAAAATGTATAGGGCGGGTCTGAATCACTTTTGAAACATGACAATATATATTGAGATGTATTTAAAAAAGACTAGAAAAAAAAAGAGAGTAGTGAAGGAATAATAATAGACCAGGTTCCAGCTGGATTTTTGAAATTGATCTCTCGAAATTTAATTAAATAAAAAAAAGAAAAGGAAAAGGACGATTAATTTCGAGAAGAAGCTCTCGAAAGTATAAAAAATAGAAGTGTTGAAGTGGTGTAGAAGTAAAGTTTGGAAAGAGGATTGCTAGAGAAGAATAACTGTGGCAGAGCAAAGAACGGCGGCGATAGTACAAAAGGAGGGAAACTAGTGCAAAAAAAAAGGTATTCCGTTAACGGTATATTTAAAGTTTAATTTCATTAGTTTACGTTTCTGTTTATGTTCATGTTGTTTTATGTTTATAGAAAATAAAGGTACGGTGATTAACCACATTCAGTTTTATTTTCAAAATTACAAACGTTTAGATTGGTGACCAAAACTCCAAGTACCACCAGGAGATTTATCTGGTTGAAGTGTAAAAAAAACACCACAATATATAAATAAATAAATAAATAAACACAGATTGTACATAGTAACTTCATATACCCTGTGTTTTTGAAAAAAACAGTCAGGGGTAAAAATAAAAAGTTTATTATAAAAATAAAAATAATAAATTTATTATTATAACAAGAACTAACTAACAGATCCAGGTCTTTGCGCGGTTCTACCTTTTAAATACAGTTACGCTAAACAAATAAAATAAACTAACACTAACCTACTGACAGATCTATGTCTTAGCGTGGATCTACCTTTTACGTACAGTTTTGCTAAATAAATAACCAGAGCTAACTGATTGATCCATGTCTTCGCGCGCGGTTCTACCTTTTACATGCAGTTTCTACTTATAAGATTAATAAAAGAACGGTACTTAAGAAAAGGTTTTGACTTACCCAAAGATCGGTGGAATTTATGAGTGAGATTAAATTAAAAACTGACCATCTTTGGAAATTAAAAACCCCCCCAAAAATGCCATTTTAAACCCGCAAATCGGGGTGGATAGTGACTACTTAATAATAGTTATAATAATAAATAATAGTGACTTCGCAATTGCAAAAAATATATTTTTCGTGTTCACACAATTTGCTTGACGATGGCGAAATTTAACAAATTAAAGTACAAATTTCTTGATCATCCAGCAGCGTATTCACCAGATTTGGTGAATATTACCTGTTTCCAAACCTGAAAAACTTTCTGCAAAGCATTTTACCTCAAATGGTGAAGCTATTGCAGGCGTGGATGGATATTTTCCAGACCTTTCGGAATCTTAGTTTGTAACAAAATTTTGTATTTTGTTAGATTCTTTCGGCGGGACTTTGTATTTGTATTTTAATGATACGAGAATATTTCGAAGCAAGACGATTTTGGGCGCATGACAGGAGATAAAAGAAAAGAAAGTGCAGGGGTGATTAGAGAAAAAGAAAAAAGCCAGATTTTGCGGACGAAAAACGTAGGTTTTTACCTTTGATTTCGTGTAGTTATCGGTGATTTTTTGTGTAGTGAGAATTATTGGAGTTACCACCACCCCTTCTTGCGGATTTGCGCCAATTTCAAGGGAATTGTGCTTTTTGATTTTTTTTGCCATTGGATTTCCTGAACATCCGAGAAACCGAGAGATAGCGACCACTCAGTTATTTTCAATAGCAGCAATAAGATAAGGTTTTTTACTTTATTACTTTCTCTTCATTTCTTTCATCTGCAAAGTTGTACAGCACCGATAATATTTTTGATAATTGTCAGCTGCGTTCGTCGATATAGCCGGCGCTTGCTTCAAATATTTTTTGATTTTTTTTGGATCTAGTTTTAAGCTCAAGCATCCTTTTCAATATTCCAAATATTAGAAGCCTTCATTAAGAGTTCTTGGGTGGTTTCGTGGTTTTCAAATATTATACTCTGTACCTACTAGTAAAATTTAAAAATTTCGAGATGCTCCGTTTTTAATTAAACTTTTTTAATTAAAATAATAACCAAAATATTGTGGCGAAAAAGAGGATTTGCACCTACCCTGTACATTTTAAATGAAAATTTTGTTTTAAATAATTTTAAGTTGTAAGACTGTAGAAGTTAGACAGGTGGGGGCGAACCGACGAGGAGATTTGCTTTTGCCAACGGGTCGCTGCGCGAGAGACAGCGCCGACTTTTGGCTCGTTAATTTTTGACTCAAGTGGGTTATTTTCGAGATTTGTCTTATTTTTGAGATTGTGAGTATTTATTTTGATTAATTAAATAAAGTGAATTGGATGCGTTTGCATTATTGCGTAATTATTTTTGATATTTTGATAAGTTGGATATTTTTTTTATACGTTGCTACCGAACGGTAGTGGATTTGATTGATTTGGAAGGAATGGTTAAAATTATAAAATTTGAAATTGGTTTGGAATTGGAAGAGTTGAATTTGCATTTGTGGGAGCGTGTGGCCAGATAGATAAGCCGACGTTTTGGATACGCATAAAATTAAACGTGCGAGCCCATTTAAAAATTTAACTTTTACTTTACATTGAATAAATTTACGATTTATTTGCGAAACAATAATTAATTTATTTTTGAAGAAGATTTAATTTGAAGAATTTATTATTTACTTGCATTGGAGATATTTTATTTTTAATTTTAATTTTTGAAAAGAGTACAACTAAATTGAAGCCCAGACTGTTTTATGTTCAAAACAGAAGACGGTATCGTCAATTTGAACCTACCCCCGAGAAGTCTTAGCTCTTCGACTTGGAGGCCGTAGAGATTGATGGTGTTGTTTGCAGTTTGCCACGCACTGTAAAAAAATATCATTACAATATATTAATTATTAATCAATGCAGTAATATTAATTATCGCAAGTTTTCAAACTTGAAATGTTTGTGAAAAGTAAACATCTGAAGGTTGAATTCTTTAACCGGCACCGATTGTCAATTTGAGCATATTTGTACTCAAAACTACTTTCTAAATATGTAAGCGGCAAAAAAGCATAAACTAATGTAGACATCGGTAAGTTTTGCCGCTCGCATTGTATTACGATCTATTAATGACAGAGTCACCTACTAGTAGCGCTTGATAATAATTCATACTTTTTGCCACCTTAAATCTTATATTTCTGTTTAAAAAATTCTATTCAAAAATCAGATTTATCCGTAAAATCTGCAATTTTCTGTTGTGAGGACCTGGTTTTAGATAGCGAAACTAGAAAAACTAGAACATGTTGCTCCTGTTCAGACAAGATTAATTTCAAAGTTCTTTTAACAGTCGGCAGGTCGCGTTACGTTGCTTTAATGCAGAAATACATGATTGTAATGGTGTTAATTTTAAACGTACACGATTTTTATAGCATATTACTACAATAACTAAAAATATATAAAGCAATGTTAATGTTGTCTATAGCACACTTCTAAGTTACAAACAACTTTAATAATAATAGTAAATAGTAATATGAGTAACATTTAAGGAATTAATGCCAACAAAGTAAAATTCTGACATTTACAAATAGAATATTAAAACTAGTGGCATTAGAATATTCGATAAATTTCTGGGTGGCGTAACTTTAATTTAAGGTTTATATTAGCTTACAGAAAGTAAATAATTGGCAGTGACACTGAAATCCTCGGCCGCTCGAAAAAATTTTGAAAAAATTTGATGACTTTTGCCGACTTTTGCATAAACCAACTTTTAGATTTAGGTACAATTTTTACAGAAGCATCGTGGAGATGAAAATTTGGTAGGTTACAGGTACAGTTAGGGTTACCAATCTAACTTAAAGTAAGACACCAATTTGTTCCGTTTCTTCTAAAACTTTATTCTTAATTTAGGACTTCGTCTTATTATTATAATAATAATATACTAAGTTTACACTTGGGATCTCTGGGAACTTATTTGAAGTTTTGTAAGCACTTAAATAATACATTTTCTAATAGGGTGCTAACCTTGGTAGTTGGTTTTGATAAACTTTAAAATTTATTTTTTTTATTCTTTTGAGTATTACTCCACCATGTGTCTACTACTGATATGCACGAATACATTAGCGAGATACCAAAATATTTAAATGTGAAATATGAACTAACCCAACCGTGCATTAAAAGTACAACAAATTTATTAAGGTCCAGATCTAAACCAAATTTTTGATTTATTATTAAATCTTAAAATCTCGTTAATCTGTTCATTCGCGTCAGAGATTGACAACTTGTCAAAGAAATCCAAAAAGTCTTAGTTTAAGATTTTTAAAAGTTGGCAACCCTGAAACTAGAGTTTTAATATTGTGTACTCGCATACTGATTGGTGCATTTAATTTGGGGACTTCACAAGACAATGTCAAGATATATTTTAAACAATCAGGATTTCTTTTAATGTACCTTGTTATTCCAAATTGTAGTAAATTTCTCAAAATTTGTATATGTCTCAAATTAAACATTATTGTTACTCTGCTGCTTCAGTTAAATTTTGGCGGAAAAATTTGTGCTAAGAGGAAAAAATTTCAAGATTGATATATTTTTTTGTAACTTTATATAAGTTGTAATTTAAGACAAATATGAAGAACACAAAAGGTATAACCCAATTAGGATATGAATTCCTGCAATGAGCAAAGAGGAGAGTGTTCGCGTCGTCATTGGCAACCCCTAGACAAAGCCGTAGTTAACTCATCTTTAATAAGACGATCAATTATGAAGCGAAAGAAACTTCTGCACAACTTGGAACAATAATTACATTTTTCTAATTACCTTCTCTAAGAGTTTTTTTGTATCAAATCGACCTATCCCTTATATCTTAGTCTCATTTTCTTTTTAATCTAATTTTTGTTGCACATACTTATTAAGAATTATTCTAATGCTCCATTTGAGTGCATTTCGCATAACTACCCCGATGAAAGAACACAGCGGACCAAAACGATTGTGTCTTATGTCTACAGAAAAATAAATTCTTTAGTCGTTTGGCCAGTTTTAATTCCACCCACATAAAATGTCGAGAATATTTATTATTGTAGTGTGGTACATTCGGGCACAGAAATTGCAAATTTTTGCAATTCTAATTTCAAGATAGAGCAACCTATAAAACGAACGGTTCAAATTTTTCATTCTAATAAACAACGCGAAATAACATTAAAATAATTTTTAAATTTAAAAAATAAAAATTTTTGAAAACTTCGGAAAAATGTACGGGAAAAATTTGATGTAAAAAATAATTTAAATACTAAAGAACCGTCCAGGCTGGTACTACGGTTAGGTTGCAGACTTCTGAGCGGGAAACTTCGCCTAGAAGGATTAGTACATGGCAGATTTATTTATAAAGTTTTTACTATTTTGTGATTTTTTAAAATTTTGTTTTAATATTTAGGCGTTAAGAATGCATGAATTAATTTATGGTAAAATATATTTTTTCCAATTTTAATTAAATAATTTTGTGCGCGAGTGTACGAGATCTACGACTGCATGTACAACATAGGGAAGTTTTCCTAATGAAAGCAGAGCTTTAGGCGAGGGTGAAACAAAGACTGCAGATTTGGCTAATATTCTGTAACGATTACCTACAAAATTTATTTAGACGTTTTCTCGAATTTTCATTATTTTTCCAAGCTTCCGGTTTGCGCCGTCGCATAGATTGAAATACAATTAAAAAGTTTGGATGGAAAATTAAATGTCTGATAATTTTAATCAATTGAGAAAGTCGGGCGCAAATATGATCTCCCATTATTGGCAGGGTTAATTGTTTGAAAGCGCGCCATGTTTGCCCGCGGCAGCCAATCAATAATCGAATAATGAAATAAAAGACAGTCTACGGCGAGAAAATTAGCGGCTAATCATTTGTGACGTCGGTTATTTCCACATACTTCTTTTGCAACTTATTAATTTAATTTTTCAAAAACTTCTTTCGCTAATAATGAAGTTGATGGGCACTTATTATATTTTGGCATTGTTTTATTCGGAAGAGAAGCACCGGAATAACTTGCGTTTTACATTACTATTATTAAAAATAAAAATTATTTAGCTTTTCGAATCTTGTAGTTATCTGAATTTCAAATCATGACAGATTATTGCTTTCTCCATGAATTATGCAATATGGTAATGGAGATCGGACGGTAGTTCAGGTCCACCCGACCTATAAAAGTAAGCAGGCAGGCAAAACATGGAACTTCTAATGGTTTATGTGTATACATGATGATTTTTCCGCATAAAAATCACCATTAAAATGTGTAATTTGAATTCAATGGAAATTCTTTCCGCATTTTTATTGAGATTTCTTGTCCTACTTCGCATACTGCGGAGTCAAGCGAAATATGCCTACATTCTGAAGAAGAAAGCCAGCAGATGGATTGCAAAATGTTGCTAATCGAAAAAAAGTTTTATTCGGGACTTCCCGCACTTCAGCGTCGTTAATAATAAAATGTAGAGTGAAAAACAGGCAACCATAAATCTGTATTCATTATTGTTTTCTGGAAATAAAAAGTTTTTAACAACACAATAAACATCATAGATGATTACAGAGACGAAATTTGTTCGAGGGCGTTTTAGATTTTGCAACCCCCCGTGGTTTCCAAAGCCAGCAGAATCATATAAGACATTAAAAATCATAGCACCCTACGGCGGTTTCTGGTACATTACCTCTCTTGATGGCCGCGCCTCGGTGCACTTGCTGGCTATTGTCGAGTTTATGTAATATTTTAACTTAACCGTTTGTAACAAATTTTTAAATTATATACCACTCATTAAGCATTAAATTATTTGCAATTTTTCAACAACAATATTACATTGAACAGCTGTCGTCAAAAATAAAAAATACTTCCGATAATGACAATTTCAATGTAATAAACGTGCTTACTAATTTTTACAATAATAATTTCATTTTTATGTTTGTGATTTTATTTTGAACCAACTCGGTATATAAATTCAAAATCTATACGCTTCACGCGCTACGCACCACAAAGTACAGATGGCGTAACGATACCATTCGAAGACATTTTCAAGAAGTGCTTTGAAATTTGTGTTTTGTAAACAATCAATTAGGTAATTTTTAATCATTTTACAATTATTTTATAAAGTTAACGACTAAAGAAAACACTTATAAAAAATCACGTGCCGGGCACGTTTTAACCCTAAAAAATCACAACCCCTTTGTGACACTTCTTCACCCTTTTGCAATATTAACATCTGTTAAAAAAAGGGGTAAACAACCCTTTTATAATTTTAACGTTAGTTCACACATTGTTGATCGCACATTACATAACAAATTTGTTTGTTAAAAAAATTTAGTTGCAATAAGCAGTTCGATTCTACATCTCAAGATTTTTTCAAGAAAAGTTTTTATTAAATTAATTTGTCAGTGTTTTTTTATTGCAAATGATGTGGTTTATTGTTGTTTTAATTGTGTATAACAATTTACTCTTAAGCTTTTAATTTCTAGTTAACATTTCAGTTCAGCCGATTGCCAGAAAACCTTCTTACGATAATCTGAAAAAATATTGAATATATAATCAAATTAGGTGAGATAATCATCTACATAGCTCGAGAGGGTAAAATATGTTTTAAAATAAAGCGTAAAAAAGTGGCCCTTCTCTTCCATCATCAATCGTAGCCCAATCACAGCATCGAAGAGTCAGTACTAGCTTAGATTTAGAGAGTAACACACAAGGGTGCCATAAAAAGGGTTGAACCCTAAAGTTAAAAAAGGGTTCATATGTTAAATAATGTAAAAAATAGGGTTGAATCACTGCGCAAGAGCTTTCGATGAATAAAACGTTAGTCGAGAGCCTGAAATCCCCACTACGTAGTGCCTGCGATAGAGAATTTGCTAGTTTAGTTGTCTTTCGAAAGCTATCGAACGAGGTTTACATACTCTCCACCCCTTTTTTAAAGTCTGAATGTTTTATCAGTGGGTAGTCTGCCGAAAACCCTGGATGAGATTGGGAGTTGCTTTTGAGTCTGCCAATAGATCTTTTAAAAATCACTTTAGATATTATTTCTTAAATATGAAGTTTGATCTAAAATTTAAATTTAAAATATTTCTTGCTTTTCTTAAAGTTAAAACATTGTAATAAATATTTTTAGCTAATTTGAGCTTCCACGTTTATAAGTTTTTGGAAGTGATTTACTGAGAAAATTTGTGAATATTCACTGCTAATGGATTTTATTAATTTTTAGTTGGTGAGTATTTCTAATTTAAACTTGCTTAGTACTATTTTTTTGTAGTTTTTCCAAGATATTTTAAGTTTAAAAATGAAAACTAAATTTTTTGGATGCTTTTATGTTTTGATAGCAGATTTGTAAAGAATTTATCAAATTTTTTATTCAAAATTAAAGTATACGCTTTCCTCAATAATTTCCAATTTTGTCTTATTGTTATTATTTTTTATTCAAATTTATTTCCGATCTTAATAAAATTTAATGTTATTTCGAAAAAAAATAAAATTAAAAATTCTAAATTTTCTCGTGAATTCCATTTAGTTAACACGTAGCTAATGCCAAAAGTACGGGAGAGATCGAATTATTCTGTGATATTTCTAGAAAAATTAAAGACCAGATATTTCTTTATATTATGTAATTTCATATCAGAATTATTTATACAAAAGTTGACGTGGGTAATAAAAATCCGCGAGATTTCGAATTTCTAATTACTTGAAATGTTTATTTTTTTACGTTGAATGCTGGACACGCTGGATTTTTGTAACATTTTTGATATCTTGCAACCACTGGAAGTGTACACACTTAAATTAGAGAGTAGTATTTCAGGCATTTAATATTCTAAAGATTAAAGTTGAAAAATTTCGGTGTACTTGGTCGCGAGTATCCTCGTCTACGACATAGTAGTCCAACATTGCACCGTGAGCCTTCCACCGTATCCACGCGAAATTTTACATAAAACTAAAAAAAAAATACTAATCTAGCTTTTCTAGTTTACAACATAAAGCCTTTCAAAATTTATTTTTTTTCAGTTTTGTATACAAAAATCCAGTTTTTCTGATTTTTCATCGGATAATATAAGAAAACACAGCAATATGTTATTCAATAATATACTATTATATTATCAATATTTCAATATTCAGATGGGCAAACTAAAATTCAATGAGTTTCCACCTCGCACGGTCATCATCGCACACAATGTCAAAAAATTAAAATCGTTAGTATTTAAATTATAAAATATAAAAGCACTTACAATTAGAAATAGTACGTATTGCAATGCCCCCAGCTATTATTTTTACAAATGAAATCTTATGTACAGTCTACTTACAAATAAATATTTACAATAATAAAAACAAAACTAACTTCAAAATAATTTACAAAATAAATAAATAATGATTCTAACGTTTCAAAACACAACAGTATATAAAATAGTTAAATTAATTTAAAATTGATGGTTTAAGTTTATTTATAAATCAAATATTATGTTGTTTTTTTGCTTCTGTAATACTGTGATTTCTATAATTTAAACTAAAATTTACTAGGGAGACCACCCACCTCTAACTTAGTCTCTTCAGTATCACTCAGAATGTACTGTCAAAGCTAAGTATTTTAGTGATGAATGCACACTAGGTAAATAGAAAATAGCGCTTTCTGCACTAAAATAGCGCACAATGTGAGAAACATGCATTTTGTCTTTGTGGATTTCCTTCTCGACTTTTTTGCCTTTTATGTTGATACTCATTCTATTATCTGTCTAGGTAATTTATGTTCTTCTAATCTACGTTATGTAGATACGTAATCTACGTATGAAACGGTCATTAGCCTGGTTTGTTAGCTGAATAACTGCTGACGTTGAGGTACTCGGTTCGAATCCAGGAAGAGTCTAAACTTTCTTATGATCATCTCCGTGTTTCGGAGGGCACGTAAAGCCGGGGGTCCCTCTGGGTTGATGACTTGCCTTTATCAACAATAAAATCTAGCGTTAGTGGCACATCTGAGACAAGTCTAGCAAGCTACTTTGGATGTAAAAACAATATGCTTACAGCACTAAAAGTAACTTTGGAACACCACCGAGGTTGCTGTTAGTAAAAACAGGTAGTAGACCTAATGAAAAAAGAAGAAATAAAAATCTACGTATTACAGTGAATTTTTAAAAATTGTAAATCTCTGTCCTTTACTTTCACGGTCTAGCTCTTCTTTTTGGAAGCTGAGGTGTCTTATCCAGGGTGTGAGTTCTAAATTATTATAACGCTCAGCACCGTTATTTTGCAAGAAAAATAATTCAATTGAACAAAAAAACTAATCTCAATTTTATTAACCAAGGAAACAATATTGTAAAACCTTGCTTTAAACTCACAATTCTTGAGTAGAAGTATCAGTATCTGATGTGATCCTTTTGCTAAAGCGCGCATAATATGAATTAAAACGAATTTGTATAACTTGCTCTCGCTTTTGCAATTGGATAGTGTAAATTATGCGTACCTCTATTGTAAATTCACTATTTTACAAAAAAAAAACAAATTATTATTAAAGTTAATAAATAAATTCTTTCGCACACTTATGTGTTCTGTTCAAACGCGCCCAAACAATCAAATAGAGAATTCTCTTATCAATTTCACTTAAAACAGGTACTGTGTCGCACATGCAAAATCGTAACAAGTTTTCTTTCTTCTCGCGCTGTCACGAACTAATCCAAAAAAATTTCCGATCCTGTGATATTTTCACCAGCTTCTTCGTTTCCAATATCGAATCTCTTGTTCAAAACAATAATCTCCAATCTTATTCCAAACCAAAAATCTGGTTAACGAAAATCTAGCGAATCTCAATTTACGTTCGCCACCAATCGAGACTTCAATCTCCAAAATCCACCGCTTTTCAAAAATCACCTCCGTCCGAACTCGGCGGAGTCTAAAAACGATCTTCCTCCCCTCCATTTTCTCTAATCTTCGCGCGAGTTTTCTTGTTCGTTTTCTTATCTCGTGTACGCACCAAATTTAAATTGACACTTTTAAATACAATATTGTCCTTTATATTGAAATTTGTATAATTTTGTGTAGAAGTAACAAATTTACTTCTTAAACAAGAAAGGACAATATTAAATTAACGTGAACCGTTTATCAAAACTCAAAATAAAAACAAAAAAATTAGTCCTCTTGCATCACATCAGGCTACGGACAACCCAATCACCCAATCTTTCAAACAACACGACAGTATATATTTATATCAACAAAGCTATTTTGCATTTATTGTTTTAGTTATCTCTTATCAGATTACTAGTTATTTGTTTCTCAATCTTCCTAACTTTTGAAGTATAATACACTAATGGTTATTTAAGCTACTGGAAATGTAGGGAAACTTAATATTTAAGAAAGGTAAATATGAACCGAGGTGGATGTCTAGGTTTGTATTATTTCTCGAGACTGTAATACATTTTCTAGGTATTAAATGTCCACTAGTTATATCTGATAAGCCCAAAATATACTTATACCTATTAGGTAAAAATAAGTGCTTTCGATAAGTCAGTTCCTAAGTGAGTAAGAATTATTTCTTTTAATGCTTTTGATTCAATTTGATCTTGATCACTCAGAATTATGGTTTTTGCATTGTCTTAATTCATTATCTATATTTTGCGAGCCATTCAAGGTAAATTCTACCTGATTACTTATTTTTGTTTTAATTGGATGTTAAATATTCCCACTCTTGATTAGTTTTAAGGGATACGTAAACTCTTTGGAGGTGAGTATCCAAAACAAAATAGGACATTACACGTACTTAGTATCTGTTAGTTATGACTAAAATATTAAAAAGCATGATAAGCCCCTCTTCATTTTATAAAGAAGGCAATAAATTTATGCTGCGATTATAGATCTTACAAGAGACGAAGGGGTATGGAATGTAATATAGGCTACATAAAAAAGAAAGTTCTATTTCCCGCTCTTTTCTATAGACACCTACTAGCATTTTTAAAACCAGAGTTCAATCAGTAGCGGTCATATTTCTAATTTCTAGAGGGGAGGAGGGTTATTTTAAGAGACCAATATATTGAAAAAATGTATAGGTATTTAGTAACGAAATTAGTTTAAAACGATATAATTCGCGGGTTTGAAGGGAGCGATGGTCTCTAAAATATTTCACCCCTCTCCACGGTATTAGGTGTAAAAGAAAGTATTTTTGCCTACAATAGAAGAACTTGAGCTAAAATGCTTTTTCGATATCGTTTAACTTAAAAAGTATAATTTTAAAACATCGTAATTTAACTTACTAGGTTCTTTAATTGTAAGGTAGATTGTTTAAAGGTAAAATAAAGCGCTATTTAAAATTTTCTAATACTTAACTCATAACTTTCATTTCTGTGCCAAACGGTTGGGCTATGTCCGAACTATAAAAAACTCGTAAATCTTAATTTTGATCAAAATGTAAATGCCTTTCTGCACTTACAAAGCTTTTTAATTATATTATGCACCCACTGTGAAGCTGGTGGTAATTTTTGATAAAATTTGCGTTTAAAGACTAATGCAATTAAAATTAATTGTAATTTAATTACTGTAATTAAATATAAAATTAAAATACAATCGTTTTTTATTTAGCCTTCCAATATTAAAAATTTACATAAAATTCATTTAGTCGTTTTTATAAAAATTATTTTATTAATTCAAAATATATCAAATTATTTAGGAAAACTAACCCCAAAGACATTAACTAAAATGTATCGACAAATATTATTACAATTATTACAATTCTTGGAAACCTTTTCAGTGGTTGTTTGCTTTTGCATGCAGCAGCTTTTTTATATCCTAAAAATCCAAGGGTCTTAGCAACGCGTCAAACTTATATCCCTAGAGAATGGTTCCTTTTTCGTCCTGCCAATAACGAAAGGAAAACGGGAAAATGTTATTTTAAATGTCCTGATCCGATATTTGTGTTTGACGAGAAGCAAAAAATGTTTTAAGTAAATGTTTAAAAATGTTATCTTTCATGTGTAAAGATGTAAGTATTATCTTACTTAAAAGTTTAGGTCTTATAATCTTTGACGTTATTAAATTAAAATTTAAAAATTAACAAGTTAAGTAAACAATGAAAGTAAAATTTTTGATTAATTTAATATTAATTTCGCAAGTCAGTAATGTTATATTCTTCAGTGTTTTGATAAGTGGATAGCGAATTTCTAATCTATACTTTTTCGAAAGAAAAGTATTTTACTAATGTAGATATAGACGTCGTGTTGCATTTTTGTGTAGCCGTTTTTATGATTAATGACCACCAATAAGGGATCCTCTGTTTTGGTGAGAGCTAACTTAACCTGCGACCTCCGTCATCTTCTTTTAAGATTACAGGGATAGCGGAGGGCTGGAAAATTGCGACATAAAAATCATCCCTAAGTTTTGGTTGCCCGGGGTTATTTTATATTGTTCGGTCTTTAGTATGTATTTATTTTCTCAGATATATTGGAATTACGTTCGACGTTTTGTACGTTAATACAATAAGAAAGTTTTTTTAAATGTTTTGCACTTACCGATTTGAGTACTGTCGATATTTCTTAACCCACGTCTTTCTACCCTTCAGTTCCGGGATGTCACCTCCTGTCATACAAAGCTGTAACGATGAGCTCATTTCCTTTTCCTTGCTTTCAGATAGAATTTCCCTCTACTTATGCGATATTTGTCCATTACTGGTCGATATCATATTCCGCATACTAGAATCACACAAGATATGGAAGCAAAGCAAATATAGAAATTTCACAAATACATTTCCTTAGGTGGAAGAAATTTTCTTATCTAACTTTAGTTTTCTAATATATGTAACTTACAGGGGTAGTTCGGTGCGGTTAGTTGGCCCCATACATATTCTCGATCGAATGGATAGGGGCACATTAAAGCGCGGGTATCGTTCGTGTTGAATACTGTATGAGGTTGGGTTGCTCATCGTCGCCCTCTTCGAATATTCCATATTATTAAAGGCAAATCGATTTTTATTACAACCTTTTCCAAAGTGCTATCGTTTTACAAACACAAAATTACGTTATTTAAATTTATTATTATTGCTTCGATGTACAACACAAGCGTACTCTTTTATTGTTAAGCAAATACCGCCTAACATTTTTAATTCTCGACCTTAAAAGAGGACTGTTATAAGTTTGACGTTTATTTTTTTTTCTGCTTTTTTCTCTTAATTTAGGTTTTCGTCCCGTTATTACCATTAATGTGCCAAGTTTTATACTTGGTACTCATGGTTCTATGAGAACTTAAATAACATTCTAGTAGGGTGCTAAGCTTGCTAGACGCATGGCCTATAAATCGAACTTTAGTTTTAGAATACAGCAGTGTAGTTTGGGCAACCAGGCATTTGATCACGGTTTTCAATTTCGCAGCCGGTCGCTTCTAGCCTTTCACCATCACACTGCTGGCATAAATGTTAATTTATGAAATATTAATAAAAAAATTTCAGTTGTGAATGGATTAACGAGATTTTTTTTCCGAACGAACTTGAGAGTTTTGAGAGCGTGGTTTGTAAAACTTGCTTGATTTGTAATAATAAGATTTTAATAGACCTCAGATTTTATATAAGCTAAATAGAAATATAAAATATTTGGATAGGCGCCAGTATATGCAAATAAAAATTATAAGAATTAAATAGTCGCTTTAATATATTAATAAAACATAAAATACGTGGAGTTGACAATGCTTATTAAATTTATTAGTCAATTTATTACGTTATAATCAAGTAAAGCTAGTGCTAAGTTGAGGCTTTCAGCGTAAATCAACAAAATAAAGCTACAAAGGTAACAAACTAACATTATCAAAACACAAAAGTTCAAATACTTAAAATAATAGTCCTGTATAATGTTTCGTGGCGGTAGTCGAACAAAATCTTTCCAAATTTTACTGCATTTCTTCATCCAATTTTCTGTTGATTGTTTTAGATAAGTAAAATGACTTCAAATCGTGCGCACTTATTTCCCGCCTCTTTGCTAATAATATAAACAACACAACTTCAGAAAATTTCATGAACATCGCAAATTACATCACCAGTAATATTTTTCTAATTTTGCTTAAAACATAGTTCTCATCGCTTACTATTCTCACGAATGTTCGTTAATGCTTGCTTGTGCTTAACACGCATAATAATTTTTATTAGTTTAATTTTTCAACGAATTTTTCATCTAGGTATTTCAGAAATCTTATCGTATATTTTACTTTAAATATTTTATTATTTTCTAAATGCAACAATAATTAAGAAATACTAAAACTTGACGAGTTTGGTTGGAAATTCCAATTTATTATTATGATTATTATCGTTAACGGGTTGTGGTTCGTGACAGCCACTGCACCGGTGCTCAAGCTTATTGTGTTCCCGTTTTAACTCTTCGATAAAGTCGAGTATGCAGTTGAAGGGCGCTTGTGCTATCTCCTCAGTTGCCTGATATGGAAAACTAAGATGACGTAGCCTACTCTCAGTCAAGACCGGGTATTCACATAAGATGTAATAGGGGATTCATCCTATTCACCACACATCCTACAAATAGGATCTTCAGCCAACCTAATAATGTTGAGGTGTTTTTTAAGACAGTAATATCATGTAAAAAGTTCTCCTGCCTTCCTCAGTTGGTTCATACTCAGCATAAATATTTTATTCCTTCCAGATTCACTCGACGGAACCCCCCTGAACATCCAGGATTGCTTCAGTCCAAGGAGGTTTGTCTAGTGAGCAAGGTGTTGTTTTTTTAGTTTGTCTCTGATCATTACTTTAGCGGTCGTGTATCAAATTCCGCAAGTAGGCTCAGCGCTCATTAAGTGAGTGCTAGCGGTCTTTTTTGCTAGAAAGTTCATTTCTTCAATTTTCTTAATGTCAGGACACCAGGGTGTCCCGGCACTCACCATCTGTTGCAGATGGTTAGTCTTTAAGCATCACTCCTGCTCCAGTTCTTATCTCAGTCTGAGATCCACCTGAGTAGATCTGATTTGAAGGATTTGTAGATTTTTGGATTGATGGTTTTTGAAAGGGTTCAAATTCCAGTAGACGAGTTATTCGTCTTCAAATTCGAGATCTTATTTTCAAAGCACAATTTGTTAGAAAATTGTCAGACAGTTCCATACAGAGAGAAGATGACTCGCTGCTATGACTTGATAGGAATATCGAGAATAGCCCAATTTGGTGCCACAGACCGTTTTGGTGCAAATTCAATTTGGCACAGGCCCGATTACGTATAATCTGTGTATAAATTGTGTGTTTAGAACATGAAGTTTCATTGGCTAATAACAAATGCATTTAATTATGAGCATACTACTATAATAAATATGTTCTGGAATAGATCCTACGACGTCAGATCAACATTTTTTTTGCTTTGAATGCGATCTTTTAGGCTTAAATAGACTTTCAATACAGGAATGGGAATTGTTATTTGTTATTCAAAATCATAAAATTCGGGAACTGTCACGTATGTTATCACACAATTTTAACTTTTTCCTATTGATTATTTGTAAAAGGACACTTTTCTAAGCATACTGGAACAAAAATTTTGTTGGATCATAAATTAGTTCTCGAAAAAATCGAATTTGAAAAATTAAAATTTACATGTATTTTAGATAAACCTTTTAACACGGCTCTATGATTAACCGTTTTTGTGTAAGGCAAAACAATTTAAAAATATCCCTGAAGAATGACAGAACTCGCCAAGGGTGGAACTCGAAGCCATAGAACTCGTCCGGGTGTCGACCGCGACTGACAACAACATTAAGAGTATATTAAAGCACACGTACCGTCAACAAAATAAGACCGTCACCGACGAGACCGTACCTCAACGTGAGACCGACCGTCACACATCGGGTGCATCATATTATATTTCCCTGCTTTTCCTAATTTTAAAATGCCGTTATTTCGACAACTATTGCATAATCCAAGGAAATTTTTGTGTTAATATACTCAGAAAATTATCCTCTTTCCAATGCTCAATAGGAAAAAGTTCAATTCTTGTGATATGATACGTGACAGCAACTCTCTTAATATGCCACTTTATCTGTCCTTGTTGTTAAAGTTTCACTTTTTCTACTATTTTTAGTCGAACAAACCGCACGTTAACATTTTATTAATACTTTAATTTTTGATTGCTTTTACGTGCATTTGGGGCTGTATATGACGACTTCTGATGTGTTAAAAATCATAAATTAAAAATCAAAGTAGAAAACAAGTTTTATAAGAAAAGCTTTATAAAAAGTTTTTTTTACAAATTGTAAAGTGATATTCACATTCAATTAACGCTATGTAAATTAGGCACCAATGAAAAAAAATAATTACATTTTCTTTTTTAAAATCTCGTTTTCATCGATTTATTTAATTAAATTAATTAATGAAATAAATAAAAATTTACTTAAAGTCGAATATGATTCTAAGTGAAAGATAGTGATGGAAATGGGATTTTAAAGAAGAAATGTCATTTTTTTAAATTAACTAAATGCTTAAGGGGTTATGCTCACCTGGAAATTTTAAAAAATCAATTTTTCAAAAATCACATTTTCTTGAAGTATACAATGTCAGAAATATCTTCCAAAAGTTTTAAGATAATCTGATTTTTTATACAGAAGCTATAAGGCTTTAAATACAGGTAAGTGTAGCAGGAATTACCAAGAAAAATTCAATGTGGCACAAGAAAATACTGTGGAATAAAGAATTTTGTTTTTTTACCGTTTTTTGGCAATTTTAGTTTTAGTGAAGTGCAAACAGTGTGATGGTAACGTAACATTTCAAACTGCAAGTACCCGCGGTCCCGGATTTAAAATTGTATTGTTATGTGATAAGTGCAAACCTCAGTACATTCCTTCGTGCCCTTTTATTATATCTGCAGTTTCAGATATCAATGCCCACCAATACCTCGAAAGAGAAGACGCTGAACGCATACAGGTAGCAGAAAAAAAACGTAAAAGAAAGTTCCCGAGACGGAAAAATGCGTCGTCGGCAAACTAAAATTGATGTTTCCAAAGCGACACCTTCAAAAGAAGATACAGTATATGGGCCTTATATGCTTTAGTGTAAACTGCATTGCAAACTTAAAACGCGTTTATCTCGAAACTACATTTTCAAATCGGTGAGCAAGATATTTCAAAAGCCTGTGTACCAATCGATCTTAAATTTTGTGTGCTTTTTTTAAATACTCAAAACTAGTCTTTAATCGAAGCTTTTGGTTTTACAATGCGTAGTTTCTATTTTATGAACCGAAAGTTGTTTTTTTTAACAAAAATTGAAATTTTGACTTTGAATGACTGCCATATTGTAAAATTTAAGTTTTTTTAGAAAATCTTTTGTTAAAGACTGCACCAACTAATAGATTATCAAACTTTTTTTTGAATTTTTGATTTTCGATAACCTGGGTCCGAATAACACTGCTCACCGCAAAACATGATTTTAAAACATGCTTGTTGAACGTTCACTTTAACTTTGTTATTTATCAATATTTTGTAACCAAAAAATTACCAACCGCTTACTAAATAAAGGTTTTTTAAATACTTAAACTGTTTTACAAAGATATGCATTCAATTCTCCACAAAAAATTTTAAAATTTACCCATTTTTTTGACGATCTAGGCTCAGCTAAAGCAATCATAGGTTAGAAGAACACGACTTTAGAGCAGCAAAAGCAAAAAATTATATGAATGCGTGGGCCAAAAATACTTTTTCAATTTTATTACAAACAATATAATATGTAAGACACCACCAAAGCTTTAAAGTTTGCAAAGAAAACCTTTATAAAGCTTTTTTCTTATAAAATTTGTTGTATACTTTGTCTTTTGTTGTTATTTATAGATTTCAGAAAAGCATGGCGCACAGAATTTGCTAATGTTACTCTCTCGAATAAGTTCCGTGCTGAGCTGGACTTGCGTCGAAAGGGCGACTCAAAAACGGCTTCGCCGAAACGTACCCGTATTCTTCTATGTAATGAAGAACATTATATTTTGAACTTTAAACTTAAAGAAGTAAAAAAAGTTATTTTGTTTTGAGTGTTAATTTTTGATGAACCTACCAATGTATATTTTACGATAAAATAAATTTATAAATATAAAATAAACAAGTGCAGGAAGGATCTCGAAAAGGACAAAATATTTTGTTGAAACAAAATGAGGAAAATTTGAGCCGTATATTCAAGCATAGCTTGCCGAAAAGCCGACAATCTTGTAAGTTCTACATTTTAGTTTTGATATATCGGAATAATTTATACTTTCTTAATTAATTTATTTTGTAACCTATTTGCATTAGAAGCTTTTTTCCATTCATACGTGGTTTGGGTGAAAATGCTGAATCTTAAAAATTGAGCCTAAAATATATATTTTTTTAACTTATGAGTAAGAGTACGAGTCGGTTATAAGAATTAAAATCTTTTTGAGTTATCATCTTCAAGTTGCTTATTTCGCTTATATTTATAAAATGATTATTTATCTGCCGTCCTTTTTGTGATCTGTTCAAGCAGTAAGTGAGAGTCGTGAGTTTTCAATATGGTATTTTATTCATGTTATTTAAATTCCAGAATATGAAACAATACAAACATTGAACATTACAATATTGACAATGACTGCGTCTAAATTCCTTCTCATTTAATTTCTGACGTAAATTTAACTATTAAATCGTCTTTAGTTTATATATAAAATTATTAAAGCAATTAAGCGTTAATTATAGAGTTTTTTGTAAAAATACACTGAAACCTTCAATATGTAAAGTGTCCATTATGAGAGTTAGTACAACAAAATCAATTTGTGTTAACTGGTGCATTAAAGTTTAATTCTGGCAATACGATGTTGTAAATTGTTAGCGAATTGCCCCAAAGACTGGATTTTTTTAAGTAGGGATTGAGAACTCCCCTCAATCGCTTTATGGTTACGACATTGATAATAAGGCATTATTGAAAGCATTTGGACTGCACATGCCTTCGCAACTATGTACCTATTGGAAAACAAATCAATTATGGATAGATAGTTCCTCAATTTCTAATATTATCGATATTTATAGTAGTTTCATTTAAGTTAAAGAAAATAACTTTCTAGTTTTATGTCGGCTACGGTATATTACCGGTTACTACTTACTATTACCCTAAGATGAAACTTTTATTTGCCAGAAACTAACAAGTGCGGTATAGTGCCATTGTGTGGTTAAAAAGTTTCATCACGACTCTTCAATATAAAAGTAACAAATTGCAGTTTAAAGATAAACATAAAAATAATAATCGAAAATGTTAAAAATTTATATTCAAATTATAGCCACTAACCGAGAGTGCATCGGGTGTATGTACTATGTATATTGTCGGGAAATTTATTCACATCCTTGTAAGTCCGTAAAATTCAAATTTGTTTCCGTTACATAATTTTAGCGACGACACAAAATTTTTATGCGGCATAAAAATAAAAGTGCAACTATTTTTGCAACTTTATGAGAGGTACTTTCAAAGAAGTGAATTTAACGCCATCAAACTTCCACCCCAATAGATTTCGGTGGTCAGTGAAGACATTTTAATGCGACAGCCTCTATGGGTTTCGCGGGAATCCGAAGGATGACGCACTTTCGATATCTTTTTCTCTTTTATGTGACATGATTATTATACTACGACGCAGGTGGCTACAACTATCAGGATATATGGTCCTTCTTTTGCAAGAAAATAAAATATCTTTTGGCGAAACAGTTTTAGAAAATTAAAATAATAAAACAATGAAAATAAAATAAAACGGAAGCTAAGCAAAACGTAAAAATTATGCATTTTTGGGAAGGTGAAACGTAATTAGTTGGAGGAAAAGATTTTTGAGAAAAGTTTTGAAAATTTACAAATAGCCAAATTTTACTACTGGAAGAGTGTTAAAAGGATAGGAAAAGTAAGTAATCGATAGCGCAATATCGCATCGATTAGCGTGCCACGCCCCGTGTATTGCTTTGAGTTACGATGTGCTGGCATTCATCGCGCTTCTCTGTACGTTCAATGCGCCCTCACACCCTCCTAAAGAGTTAAAATGTTTTTACTGCCGTTTACCAATACCTCTTTTTCATCTTTTACACTTTTAGATACGATTTATTGGACGTACAACATATTTGATCACAAGTTCACTATTTTTGGTATTACATTGGACTTTTCGAGCTTTCGAAGCTTTTTAAGTTTTTAACACTTTATCAAGTTCAATTAGACATTTAATTTTGTAATTTTGTTATTTATTTGTAACAAATTCACATAACTTGGAGTAAATTCGAAATAAACCAGCTTTTCGAGCTTTCCAAGTACAAAATTTAAATAAAACTCTCGTTAAGTATCTAATAAGTGCTATTTATTCTGCTTTAGTTTTAAATTTTACCATGATGAAATCTTGCAATGTGTGATAAATTTGTCGTTATACGAAAAAGACTCAGATAAACAGCTTTCGCATGAAAATGTCGAGAGCTTTACATTTGAACGTTAGAAATAACAAACACATTTTCCAATTCCAATAAAATTAAAATCTTTATTTATCAGAAAAGCGCAGAATTTCAAACGACAAATTAGTATGCGAGCGGTGTCGGCGAGATTAACATAAAAGCTTTGATGTTATTGTTAAGTCTGGTATGGAAATTTCGGAAGAAAAATAGGGGAAAAGTTGTAGAGTGGGTAAGTCGTGAACGAAATGCATACAAGTGAAACAGGCGTAGATATTTGATGAAATAGGGAGTAAGAAAAACTTTTGTATAGAATTTCCGTATTGAATAGAAGAAAAAGCAGGCGAGAAGTTGCGAATTTTGATGTTATTCAGCTTGCGTATGTGGGATTCGTAAAATGTTACAGTCGTGCAAAAAAGGAAAAAGGCGAAAGCTGCTTACATTTTCTTTTTGTTATAGTATATGAAATTCTAAAATTTGCTGTTTGTAAAATTTATAAAAAACCTAAGTAATTACAATTTATTGTGTTATTTTAGTTTTTATGCGAATTACTTAAATTCACCCCAAAGCTTCTACGATAATTCAATAGTAGGGTAAATACCCCGACGATATTCGATTTTGTGTATAAATACACTCGTTTTATTTGAAATACTTTGGTGGACGTAAAACCTTTTTCTAAATTATAAAACAACTTGAAATGAATTGGAAAAAAATTTGTTTACCGTGCGTTAGGCCGACCCTTTCGCCAATGCAAATTTTCGGATTTGGTATAAACATTTTTTATAGCTGTAAGTTTTGTTGAGCATCCAAATTGGTTTGGAACCTTTGATGTCGTCTAAAGAGAATCTCAAGTAACAACTTTTATTGGACTCCAATATTTATAACCAAGGGCGATTCGCTCCCTAAAATTCGAATATAACCAAGATCAAACGAAAAGCAAATATCCAATTTTTTTCTGCTTTTTCTGATAATCACATAACTTTTGATAGATGCAATAAAAATTTAGCTGTTTCAGTCGTTGTGTTAAGTATTATTTTTAAAATCGATATTTAATTAATAGTTAATAGAAAAACTTTTATTTTGATAAACTTAATAGGTATCGAGACAGGGACATTCTTTTTCTTTTAATTTCCGTTCTTTACGAAGCAAGGTACAATATAAAAGTGCGAAACATCCAACTAATGAGTATTTTTCAATTTGTCGAATTGGATGCCGGCTTTGATTCGACACGTCATTGTGCCCTTCCTGAATTGTCCAGCGGTCGAGTGGCGAGGTCGAGATTAGACTAGCTCGTGTGACCCCTTACTGGGGTTGAAATCCAATCTTGATTTGCTATTGCATTCCTGTAATGACATACCGTTCCGAAATCAGTCTGATCGTTTGTTTGCTACTCTTTGTTTAAGGCACACATTCAACATATCTAAACTTGCAAAAAATCTCCTCTCCTAATCATTCCGAAAAATGGAATCGCTTTCTTTTGTTTTATTATTAAAGTTTCTATTTGCAATACAACAACCACGTAATTTAATTGTTAAATCCTAATCAATTCACTTTATTTACGCTCTTTTGTATTCAGTTCGAGTCCGGGTCGCTTTGTCAGCAAGATAATTGACTAACGAACCTGTTTGTCATTAGTATCATGTGGAAATTGTTAAGTTAACAGGCGGTTTCCAAAAAAATAACTAAATAAAAACTGGAAAACTTAGTCGTCAACTAATTTTCTGAGCTACTTTCTTCCGATGGGCTAAATTTGTTATCAAGGAGAGTACAGCGTAGGATAATGCAAACTGATTGGAATAAGGGTCTCTCTAAGCATTGAGCCTAGTTGGGCCCAGAAGAGCTGGCAGAGAGCGATAAGGCAGCTTGCGTAAACCGAGGATACATCCCTACATTGCCTTTGAAATGCGATCCAGGCCGTATTACAATATACCAGTTTTTGCATGACGAAATCTCAAACTCTCCTTAGGCTTTCGAATGGTGAAAACGTTGAAAACCCCCACCGAGTCCGTTTTACATTAATTTAAAATTCTCCGATCTAAATCCGTATAAAAAATTAAAAAATAAAAACTAAAGCCGGTAGACGTTAAAGTTGTGCAAAAATATTTTTTGATGCGTGTAATACCGTCTTAATATAAGTACATCCCCTTGTTATACGACTGCATACGCGTTTCCTAACTTCTATCACACATGCACTAATGGCTGCTAAGGTCCATCTCATGTTTTTATTTTTATTATTTTTTTATCTTTCACCACCACTCACAGATAATATAGAATTATATTTCAATTTCGCAAAAAACGCGCGACATCCCGAGGAAGATCGTTCTTGGCAATAATTTAGAAAAAATTTAATAAAAATATCACATAACTGTTTTAAAGTACTTAAAATAAATTTTAACTGAAAATACAATGGGCAACATCTGCTAAGCTTATCTCGAGTTCTTTTTGAAAAATTACTCCATTTAGCACGACAAGATTGCAATCTGCGGCGCCATCACATTATGCTGACTTCTCTATAAGGTCTTTTCCATTTTAAAAGAAATCATAATGATTTACCTGTAGATAACGTTCGATACATACATAAATTATCCATTTTATTACCTAAATTGGAAGATCATCTTCGACGTAACGAATACCATAACCACCCCAAAAGTCACCCATAAAAAACAAATTAAATTAAGAACCGAAAAACAATAAAACTAATCCAAATAAGCCATATGCTATAAATGCTTTTATAAATAACAAAAATAAATTTTAATAGTGGCACGTAGAATTTATAAACCACCCCTACAACCAACTGACTCTTAATTAAAATTCGATTTTTAAATTTACTGCTTGTTTGTACGATTTTAATTAAGACACGGTAAGTAGGTATTAATTTCAGCCATGCATGCTTATTTAGTTGGGGGGTAGTTTGCGTGATTCGATGTACTCGGTACACCCCTCTACGAAGTGATGGTTCAATTTCAAAAAACTAAGCTTTTAATAATAACTTAATTTTTTTAAATTTTATTAATTAAATAATTATGTATTATACTTTGACTGATTTAATGTTCATTTCGTATAATAATAATACTAATAAAATACGTTACAATAATTACCTAGAACAGCAGTTTCCAAATAAGGTTTTATCGAATAGAATTTCAAAATTGCAAAAAGAATGTTGTTGTTATGTTATTTATTACAGGTTTAATAACTGAAAAGTTGTCAAAACCGCGGCAAAATTGAATAGAATGACTAAATGAGAAAAATATAGTTATTGGTAAAGTCAAAATAGGTTGGTCCAATAAGAATCAAATGTAACTGAGAGTTTGCATGAACGACTTTAGCAACTTTACTTTTTGTTATCCTTTAACAGAAACGAGAGTTGGAATATTGTGAGTTATTTCTGCCAAGATGTTTGCTTTCAACTAACCCTGAAAACAAAATTTTAATTTTTTTGTGAGCCAGGTAAAATTAATAAAACAAAATAAGATGAACGAGGTTATTTTATTTGCACCAAAACATTGAACATCAATCAAATAAAAATAATATTCAAATTAAAGATTGAATCGTCTAGATCAGTGGTTCCCAAAGTGGTCTATATCGACCCTCCCGCGGTTGACGACAACCTGCAAAGAGTCTTGTCAGAAAAAAAAAAAATTGGGAGTGCATGAGATGTAAATGGAGTTCAAAGACAGTGCATCTCATTTAGGCTCAGTTGTTCAGTTGTAAGCTAAACCAGAAAATTTGGATTAACCATTGAAATACGTTGAAAAGCTGTTTTTTAAGAAACAGACTGGACGTCATTAACTGAGGAAATTAAACATAAATAAATTGATGCCAAATATTAAAAATTTGTTAACAAAGTATAACGGTTCATTCTTCCCAATAAAAACATTAGTTTTTTTCAGTGGCGGCTCGTAACATTTTCCAGTGGCAGGGCACCAAATTAAAAAAAAATAGTTTTTAAAATATCTATTTAAAATGAAAATTTCTATCTTTCTATCCTTATTGTTAGAAAAATGTTCAATTACTTTATTAATTTGGTATTCCTCGAACAAAATTTTTTCAATAGACAGCACTGCCAGATCATTTTTAATATGCATTTAATTTAATAACTTTGAGAAATCAATTTATCGGGTGTAATATTTAATTTGGTTTATAATTCTGTCAATAATACACTAGATAAAATTTTAATTTAATTTTAATTTCATTAAAAAATAAGATAAAATTTGCGCTGTATGGCCTAATGGTTTAATAAAAGACCAGAATCGTTTATAAATTTGTTCTTCATACACGTAACTGTTGTTGATTTGAATAATCTTTTTTTTAAATCGATTTTTACATATTACATAAAATTGAAATAAATAATATTCTGTAGTTTCGTCCGCTTCTATAGCTAAAAAATTTGTTGAGTTGATTTGCTTGATGACTTCACTTTTATAAACTACAAACATTGCGTCTAGCAGTTCGTTTTGTATCGTTTTGAAGTTCTTTTAAATAATGTTGCTTTTTTTATATGTACGCCAAAAACGGAATAAAATTCAGTAGCAAAAGCGATTAAACTCAAATAAATACCTCGCTTATCAAATGTACATTTTTCATCGTGTCCCATCAATGCAGATTCAAAAATTCGACAAAATTATATGCACATGATGAGACGTTGTAAAATATGTCTATTTTTATTTACATTTTCATTGTATTTTTGTTTGTTTTAAAAAATATGCACTACTTAATTGCTCCCAAATATCAATAACCCCCAACACATTATAAACAATTTCTGCATTTATATGATTTAAAATCTGACATTTGGGTGGCGATTTGCGTGATTCTATTTTAGTTCATCGCCTGATGATGCCATAGTATGGTGAAAACGTTTGCGATAATATCCATACGGTGTATATTTATATATTGTGATAACTTTAACATTTTAGTTTCTAAAAAGTGTTTGTGCATTTTTTGGTTTATTCTAAAAAATTTGATATGATTAATATCGAGTTACACTACCTAAACCACTTATCTATTGATTATTCTATTATAATAGTATAATAGTATAGTATAGTTTGGCATAAACTACAAAATAATGTAATATAAAATTTATTTTTTAAATAATTAATAATGATTAATTAAAAATTAATTAAAAAATAAATAAAAATTAATAGAAAAATAAATAAATAGTTTTAAGCTAAGCTTTGTGTTTGGTTTTGGGATGGGAGGGTACGTGCCCCTGTGCTCTTTAAGACAAGCCGCCACTGGTTTTTTTCTTAGTTAATCTATGTAACAGATAATGAATTTTAATTTGGTTCGTTTTAATTTGAAAAAATCAATACCAGGTAAGTAGGGGGTGTACCCAAAAACGAAAAACATGGTAAGTAGTTTACGAGTCAAAAAAGTTTGGAAACCACTGGTCTAGATCAACACGAAACATTCGACGCAATAAAATTGCAACGAAACTTTTGCATAATTTATCAAATCAACATGGTTTAAAATATAAAAAGTGGCGATTTTGCTGTGTAGTAGATGTAGGAAATATTTTGGGTCTTTGATTAAAAAAAAAGTTAAGATTGACTTTGAATTCTTATGCATACAGTATGTAGCCAAAACTGCTCAAGCTACTACAACTTTGCTACTTGTTTAACCGTAGATGTTATAACGCGTTAGCTAGCTTGGAGATTTAACTCATCAGTCCCGAGAGCGTATGGTGTAAAATATTTTAAATATTAATGAGGTTCTTATAATACTTAAGTTTCATTTAAATGGGGATAGTAAATATATTTTTACTATATCATAGGCGGAATGCCTTAATCGCCCGAGTGCGGTATTAGTATTTCACTCGGGTTATAATATATTTAGTTTATTTCTTGTTTGGCGAAACTAGTATATCAGAAGAAATTAAATAAGTATTTAAAAACTTGTTTTTGAGATTAATTTTAAAATTTTGGCAAATTTGCTATGTATTGTTGTGTCCGCACTAAGTGATGAAAATAGGTTGCGAACTTAGCAATAAAATGACGGTATTTGCAACTAGAGGAACCACAAAGCAAAACTCTATTTTAACATTTTATTACTAGTGTGTGTTTTATTTTTATATATTCTTAATTTTGATTTCAGTGTTTGTTTAATATTTTATGTTTGTCTAGAGTAAGTTTTTTTGTTTCGAATTTGATTTTTATTTTATGTTTGTATTATGACTCACGTAAATGCCGACAACAGCAATATTTTAAATAATAAAAATCTAGATATATAAAAAAAAGAAGACAGTTTAAAAATGGATATCCAAGGCGATAGGAAGAATTAATAAAATAAAAAAATAAAGTTAGTCACATAAAGATTTGAAAGCAGTCGGTCGACGAAAGTTTTAAGGCAGTTAGTCAGAAAAAGATTTGTAAAGCGGTCGGTCGACGAAGGTTTGAAGGCAGTTAGTCAGAAAATGATTTGAAAGCAGTTGGTCGACGAAAGTTTGAAGGCAGTTAGTCAGAAGAAGATTTGTAAAGCGGTCGGTCGACGAAGGTTTGAAGGCAGTTTAGTCAGATATTTAGCAGAGCGGTCGGTGAAGAATAAATTCTTCTTAAAAAAATTTTTTTTATATTTTAACTTTGCAAATAAAAATTATAAAACCGTTATTTTATTGTTTACTTGTAACAATTTTCCACATTCGAGAACCTACGTTATCCCATTGACGAGATAAGAGGCGCGCATAAGGTCGCAGCAGTATGTATATATTTTTTCTTTATTTACATGTTGGTGACTTATAGCAATTAAAATTAAGAATTATCAAATTTAAAGAAGATTTTCTTTATACTTGATGAAAGTACTTGATAAATTAGTTACAAATGTTACTACTTCTAATATTATAAGTTGAAGATTTAAGTACTAGCGAGCAAAAAGAACTAATTTACCTAAAAGATAATTTTGGTTGAGATACGAATATATAATAGTAAACTTTTAACTATAGTCGAAAAATTAACTGATCACAATAAAATTTTAGAAAAATAAAATTCACACATTAAAGTTAAATCAAAAGGTAATAATCTACGAGACATAAAAAATAACCCAAAAGAAAAAATTACTTTGTGAAATAAAATAATTCAAAATCGACAATATTATAAATAAATCCTTAAACTTTAAGGTGAGAACTTGATTAAAGTGTGGAAGAAGTTCCAAAATGAGAGGTTCTTGCGCCGATAAATATGTTAACCTTTAAAATTAATATTCAGATAACTAAAATCAAGAAATTGCTAAGTTAAGAATTTGATCACTAGTGAATGAAAATAAAAACTTAAATAAATTAAACAAACTGCTGTTTTCCTGATGAGATTCAGTCAATAAAAAAAACCGTTGAAAATCTTTAAAAAAGATAATCCAACATTAATAAAGTTATGCTAGGGTGTAAAGAGGAGTCACATAGATACCGAATTTTAGTACTTCCAAATAAACGATTGCTTCTCTGAAATATTAACTCACCAAGATTCTACTATAGCTATTTTTACTGTAGTTGTAAATAGAAGAAGAAGCTAAGCACCCCAAAATGCAGCATTATTTTTTTCAAAAGTGTATTTTTATATGTTAGCTTATTTTCACAGAAATGAAAATTAAACCATAATTAAAAACATACAAAAACTAATTGCTGAAAATTGAACTGAAAATGAAAGTGAGGTGTTTTAGTATCAATTTTATGCATGGAAGTGGCTGTTTTCTTAAACTACATAAACATGAACGTAAACACGTGGCGTATAGAAAAGTATGTACTTTCCCATCTTAGGATAAAAAAGTATAAACTATAAAAAATTATTAAATATCACAAATATCAAACTTATATATTAGCAACTTAATAAAACCTAATAATTTTAAAACGTTCTTAGATGTTCTACATTAAAACATAAAAACACACAATGCTTTGTCCCTGCCTTTATACAAAGACAGAAGGATAACATAGTTGTTCAATCCCAATGTCAAAGTAATGATTCAAATAAGTAAATGGATTCGGTCGTAAAATTTATATTTTTTGTCTCTTCTAGGATCGAAGATATAGGAATATCTCAAACGGAGGAAGAGTTATTGGTGTTGAGCTCTTTAGAGCTATCTAAAGGTCAATACTAGATTATTCAGCTGTTAATTGAATTTAATATGCTCATAGTATTACTTTATTTGTGAGAGAAACAAATAATCAGACAGAAATTGTGGTGATTGGTAAACATTGAATTTTACAGGTGGTGAGTAGATGTCTCTTTTCCTGGTGAAAGTCACAGAACAGACTTTGTTTCATTGGATTTAATTTGCAATTTTTTCAGTCAGTCTTATATGTTGTCGAGAAAATTTTTAAATTTTCTAGTTTCCAACAAAGTTGGTAACTGTAATGCATTTTGTTGAAGGCAAGTCACATGTGTGTACCGCAGATATAATAGAGAACCGAGAAAACTTCCTTGGGGAACTACAGAATTAATTGAATGCAGGTTGTAGCAATTATTTTGATGATTTTCTAAGATATTACCGATATCTTGACTTTTTGATGAACTGGTTTAACCGTCTCGTATTGTTGGAGAAAGCCAAATTGGTAGGTCAATTTATTTTGTAAAATCCTCAGTTCGGATATTTTTCAGATCTGGCAGGATTTAATAATTTTAACTAAATTGTAGAACTAATGTAGGTTAGATTATGAGACATCCTATTTAAAATGCAAAAAAGAAATGAGTGTCTTTATTCGGCTTAATGTTTTTAATCAATTATGTACAAGTGCAATTAAATGAAATTTTAATTGAGGAGGTAATTGACGACGAGCGTAGATGTTTTAAAAATAATTAAAAAGCGATTTTATTAATTAAAAAATTTGAATTCGGTAAAGAAACTTTGTATAATATAAAAAGTCTCATTTCAAATAATAATACAATTTAATCAAGGCAGGTCAAGCAAAAGATAATAACAATGGAGATGCAGCAGTTTGAGACAATAGAAATACGGACCACTAGTCTTAGAATCAGAGCTTGTAATGAAATACCCGACATTCTTTTCATGACGTAACATTGGTACAAGAAGTCCAAATACTACTTTTATTTTTGCGGATAAAAATATTCCTTTGCTGAATTTTCTAAATCGTTTTCGAAATTTTTTCGAGTTGATTAGAAATAAATCGTATTTTTTAAATTGCGGAAGAATATAAATCCCCTCGACTGCTTCACAAACCATTAGAATTCGATATTTTAAAGCAATTCTTAAATAAACTCAATTTTATGAATAAACTACGCCTACAAGGGTGCCGGTAAAATCCCCTATCAAATCTTCTGTAAACCGCGAACAATTTTTGACATTTGTTGGGGCGCATCCCTTAATAATTTTAGTATTATAAAATGTCGTGGAGGGTTTGGTAAAAAATGAGATTATGAATATTTAAGGACGACGGAAGTTTAAGTGTGATTGCTTTATAGTAGTCGAATTTTTGAAGAAGATTGAAAGGTGGTTCGCGAATGAAAAAGGGTTGTCGCAAATACTAGTAGATAATCCATCAACTTATTCAGCTTGTGACAGGCAAAGGTGTCATTTATCCCTCCTATACATTAGTGTATTGCTTCGGAGCTTGCCAACCGTGACCCTTTCGCTAACATAAAATAAACTATGTATTAGGTTACAGAAAACATACTGAAACTATTGCAAAACGTGGAGAAAAATTGTAGGCGTGAATATGGTCGGTTTAAAAAAAAAAAGAAAATATATTTGGAGTTCATTTTTATACAACGCATGCCCATTCCCGATTCATCCTAATCCCCCGTCGAGCTGAGATAATGCCTGCCATTTTTCCGGACACCAACCGCATTATTTTAAAAAGTTTTTATATCTCCGTGACACTCAGAATGCAGGAAAACTTCGACTATCATTAATAATATACTTTTCGTGGCTTAGAGATCCATCATTGCATGCACCATTCTTGATGCCAACAAAAACCTCTTATTTACTATAAATAATGAACAATATTTTCCAATTTAAAAATTCGCCGCTTGCATAATAGAATAAACGTTCATTAAATATCCAAATTCGTTTACGATAGATGGAATTTTGTTAACAAAATACTTTATAACAGCAAAAGTAAGAGAAAAGATAAAAGAGAAAAAGGAAACCTTTTGTTCCACGTAAATTGAATTTGAAAATTGGCCGTAGCTATACACTTGGCTACTGAGTTGCGATATTTTTATTTTCTTTCTTCTTTTAGATTTTTTTTTATAATTTTGACATGCGAGAAAGAATTTTTTAATATCTTGATACGGTTGCTCAAAGAATGACGCCAACACTTACATATTTTATTAACAATGTGGAGAAATGAGATTGGCATGGTTATTGATCGTAGAAAGCGAGACCTTAGCAATCCCTGATGATATTAAGAACGTTCTACATTATATTGTTGCAGACACTATATCCATTATCACTTTGTACTCGAGTGTTGTTATAATTGCGTCAAGGTGCTATGTCTGCTTCTCTAATAATACAATTACAACACTCCTTAATAAATAAAAACGTTTTTGTAAATTACACTCAACTTCCATAACAATATTTTTAAATAAATGTGAAGAGCAATTTATGCTATTCTCAATTTCGAAAATTATCTTTTTCCCACCTTTCTCATCTTACGGAAAGACAATTAACCATAATTTGTTTCAAAATTTCTAGCAAATTTTTTGAGCATTCATATCAATCACGATTAAGTGTTACAAGCTCGTTCAACCTAAGTCATCAAACTAGTCAAAACTTTACTATATCGTAAAACGTTTTCGTTTGAATAGGTCAAATAAGTTTTTTTTCTGCAAAATAATCCAATATTTTATTTTCTTGAACAAGTTCAAACGATTTGCTTTTTAACAAAATTTGCATAATTAGATACAAAAAACTTTATTAATAAAAATAAGTGTAAGTCTGCGACTTAACCTTTAAACAACCACGGTGGGACTCTTAGGATCGGCGGGCACGCAGCAGTCATTTTACTAAACTACCTTGGTAGTTTGTGTTAACTTTAGTTTCACAAACTATTCGGGATACGCAGTGGAATAATTTGCGTGTAACATACGAATTAAAAATCATCTATCAATAGTAAAATAAAAAACCTCTTAATTTTGATGAAATTGTGGTAAAAAATATTTAATTTAAATTTGAAAATTAAAAATAATGATATGGTATGTTTAGAAGAACATTTAAAACGGAAGTCAGTGGATATTTCATAAAGAAGAAGCTGAATAACAAAATAAAATTATAATTAATAAATCGGGAATTTGATTAAAAAGTGATGGCAAAGAGTTTTAAATATTATAAAATAAAAATAGTTTAAGAAACGACAAAGCTGATAGCCATGCCATGCCTTTATCAAATAAATTGAAAATTAAAACTTTTACTGACACTTTTGGAAAGTTCTTTATTTTATTTTTGAACATTAGAATTTTACCATTTAAAAAAAATTGGGTCTTTTAATAAAGATATAGTTTTGTATTTAAATAAAACACAGAATAATTGAGATATCGGGCTGAAATTTATTCCGGGTTTGGAATTCGGTCTAATTCATATTACCATCGCGAGAGCTGTTGCAGCTATCGATTCTTTGAAGCCAATTTTCACCACTCTTCCACATATATCGGCCAAACGTTGCCAATTTTGCGTTCGATGTTGTCTCTGAGCTTCCCTAACGTTGTTGGCTTGTTGGCGGAACCAACGATTTCATGTAACTTCATAAAAAGAAATCCAACGACGTTAAACTGCCGGGATGGTACGTTTTGTCGCGGCCGTTTTGGCGCAGCCGGTTTGGCGTGGGCCGGTTTGGCGCAAGGCCGGTTTGGTGCGGGCGGTTTGGCGCAAGGCCGCTTTGGTGCGAGGTCGTTTTGGTGCGAGACAGTTTTGGCGCAAGCCGGTTTGGCGTGAAGCCGGTTTGGCGCGAAGCCGTTTTGGCGCGAGCCGGTTTGACGCAAATAATTGCAAACATTTAATTTTTAAAAATCTAACTTGAATTTTGGTAAGGTACACATTAGGAACCGCTACGTTGATACTATACTAGCTTATTATATATTTATTTATTAGCAATTATATTATAATTATATTAATAATATATTGTAAATATTTAGTTAATACAACTACCTTCTTTTTTTCGTAAATTTATTATAATATTATATTGACATGTAATTTTTACTTTTCCAAAAATTGTAGATTATCAATAAAATTTTTAAAAATCTATAAATTTTATTCAATGTAATCTAAATATTTTAAATACAGGGTGTCCCCGGATACACTTCACATAGCTTAGGTGCTGATAGAGAACACTTTTCTACGAACAGAATTTAACAAAAAGTTTTTTTCTAATTTCAAACTCTTGAGAGTTAGGCTTCTTTAAAGCATTTTTTTAAATTTCCACTTTCACGTGGCCATAGTTCCGAATATATTGATTTTTCAGTAAAAATTATTTGGTGCTTTTTTAAATAGCGTGAAATAATCTACAAACTAGATTTAAATCTTTTCTGCTCTAAAATCAACGATTTTCAAGTTATGAATTAAAAGTAAGTACAAAAATGTTGAAAAATTCAAACTTTTCTTCTTTTTGGTTTTATTCAAAATTTTATTATTTTATTCAAAACTCTATATCTTTTAAACGAAATATTTTACAAAACTCTAACTTTCTATTCCGGATAGGAGATTTAACAGACTACAACTTTTGTCTAGTAAAAATTTTTGAAAAACCAATACATTTCACAAAAAATCAGAAAATAATAAACAAGGCAGCTACAAAACAAAAAATTAAATTCAGAAAATTTCATTTCAAGTTCATTGATTAATTAATAATTAATTAACCATAATTAATTAAACTAAGCTGCTTCTATAACGATTTTGTCTTATAAAAAGTATTTTATAATTTTTGCGCCAAAACGGACTCGCGCCAGACTGGTTTGCGCCAAACCGTTTTCGCGTCAAAACAGGCTTGCTCCAAAACGGGCTTGCACCAAACCGGCTGCGGCAAAACGGCTGCGCCACAACGTCCTAAACCGTTAAATTGCATGAGCGAAGTGTTCATTCGACCAAACCACTTCTCGAGATTACCCGATTATCAAACTTCTCCTTTAATAGATCAAATGTTTGACTAGCTGTGTGGCATGTGGCATCATTTTCTTGAAACCACATATCACCGATGCTAAGTTTATCCAATTTTGACCAAAAATAGTCTTCCAACATTGCACGATAACAAACTCCATTGACCCTAACATGGCAATCATTTACATCGACGAAAAAATATTAACCATTCACACATCCAGCATAAAATTCACACCACACGGTCACTTTTTATGAACGAAATGGTGTCTCTTGGAGCACATGTAGGTTTGTTTCTGTTTAATAACGCATATTTTGTTTATTGACAAAGCCATTAAGCCAAAAATAAGCTTCATCACAAGATGATTTTTCGATCAAATTCAGGATTTTCTTCAAACTTGTGCAGACTTCAATTGGAGAATAATGTAAAATTTTTCACCTATATAAGAATACATTTTTAATTTTTTAACACATATCCTAAAGAATTTTTCAAATTTATGAAAATTTATTGAAAGGAATTTCATAAACTCTCATAAATTGGAAGAACTTGAGGGAATACCACTAGCAAAGATATAGCAGAATTCTAGTTTGAATTTAAACACAATTCTTAATTGTTTTTAATAAACAATTATTATTAAATAAATAATATTGGATTTTTAAGATTAAGTTTCAAAACTAAAGAAATTTTTAACTCGAATATTACACGCAAGGTACTAGACTATCCCAGATTTTAAGTATTCGCAAAATAAGGTTAAATTGTATAGGAGTTGTAGAGGTTATGGCTATTACTGGGAGGTATTCCATACACCTCTCCCCCTATGTGCTACTTAAAGTTACAGTATTTTTTAGCGAGTAAGTTGAGTTTTGAGTATGCACTCAGTAAAAATTAAAGTTATTTATTTGACCAATAGAAATGAGGTAAATAACTCTCTCAACTTATGAGGTAAAAACGCTATTAAATAAAAGGATTGATGGTGAGTTTATGCAAACACAATGTAATTTAATATGATGTAACAATAAGTTTCTAAAGATTTACTGGTAGGTGGGTTTTGCTTTAAACCAATCAATAAAGTCTTTAAAATTTCCAAGTTGCATAAAATTAAATGATTGTATATTGTATAAATTTGCTATAAGATAGTTACTGAAGTACTTTAGTGCCTTACGTCGCCTGCAGTAAAGTAAAACAAATACTTTCATAAAAAATTAAATTTTTAAGTTTGACAATAATTATTTAACTCAGGTTTATTTGACATGTAGAGAAAAAGTTTTTTTTTATATTAAATTTTCTTGTTAAAGGCCGTATGCAACGCCGAGACCAAGAGCGAATTTTCTGACAACTAGATAGTAACCAGTCCAGGCCTGTACATATTATGTAAAATTCAGTATATAAAATTTCAAGTTAAAAAAATTAACAGTACGGTTTGTTCGACTAAAAATAACAGAACAAGTGACACTTGAACCGCAAGACTAGTTAAAATAGAATTTTAACAGCTATAGGTAGATAAAACACTTCATTTTCACTGAAATTATTATTGAAGATGTACAGTATGTTTGATTTATTGTAAAATAAAAACTTCCAAATAATAATTTAATTTGCAGTTGGATATTCTTATATCGTTCTTCTTTAATAATTGCTATAAAAAAATTTAATTTTATATACGGCAAAATTTAGTTATTGATTTGCGAAAAATAATACTCTAATTAATATTTTTTACATTATTTGGTCATGTTCCATAAATTTTATTTTATCGTTTTGTATAAAAAAATATATATTTTTGGAAGAAAATTGTCAGATGCTTTGATTTTAGTGTATAAAAATACATTTTTGTATAACAAATTTAATTTTCTACCATTATTATTTTTGAGTATTGACGATGTGAACTTTTTTCTTGCTCTTTGTTTAATTGTCTAAATAACAGCATAAAAGTTTTGACCTTTTATAATATAGGAAAATCTAAAAGCTTACCCCTAAAAGAGCATTAAATTTTTCTATTTTGATAAGGTTCGGTTCTTTAATTTAAATAATTTGTTTTTTTATATTGATTTTTTTAAATGGATAATAACATTTCAGGTTGACTAATCAATTTCAATTGTTTTTGGCTTGAAGGGTTACTATTTAAAAAAAGTCGATGACCTTATTACTCCAAAACAAATGAGAGTGGAAAATTGAATTTTAGATAAAAATGTGCAATTCAATAATGAGGTATTTAGAAAAATACTTTATTTTTTATTTTATTGAATTTATTCGTTACTCCCTTCTCTCAGCTCTTATCTATAATATGTATATTTATTCTAATCACTTAATTATTGTTGTTTTACTTGTCTGTTAATTAGTCGTTTAGTTTTTTTTGTTAATCTTTTTATGTCTCTTTTATCCCTATTTTATTACTTTTTTTAGTATACTTATATCTTTTTTACTCCTCATTCACAGTTATTTGTTTAACTGAAGTACTTAAAAATAACGCTTAACATAATCTGACTAATTTTTTTTTTAATTAAATTTTATGCTCTAATTGAAACTAAAATAAACACGGACTGAATTGTACTTATTCGGTTCTTCAATGTCATCTAGAAATTTAAAAATGTCTTTCAGCTAAGTGTGATTTTCAGATCCGACGGTAAGCAAGAGTCGTGGTTCTCTCAGAAATCGTAAATATAAACACAAATAAACAAACGAAACAGTTGGCTTGTTATATTTAAATTATAGTATATGATACGACACAAACATAAATTTAACTAAAATTAAAATGAATTAAAAACCAGCTTTAGTCTTAGTGTAAGAGATATACGCTGCATTAGTGCAGTATCAGATTCTAGGAATTGGAATCCAAACAAAGCGTTATAACTTGATGTATGTATTTGACATTTATTTTTGAAGCTCTAGTTATAGCAATTTTCTTATAATGGATTAGGTATTCATATACTTTTCAGTCGTTTTGATACTCAGAAGTCTGAAACAGCTTTAAATGTCATCAGATCTTAGTAATCGTAGTAAAATAAAGAATAGTTTGCAATTCAAAGACTATTACGCTATAAGAGTAAAATTTATTATATTAAATTTTAATAAATTCATATTTCAGAATAGCTTGCACCGTTGTCTCATACTTTTAAGTAACTTTTTATTCTCGTAATATAACAAAACAAGAAATTGTTTAATCTTCAAAAATAATGCGTTAATCTTGTCATAGTAAAACTTAAAATTTAAATTTTTTGAGAAAGCGATGCTTTACTTTGCTGCCGATGGCAACTTAAATGTAATGCTAATTAGATGCAATTGCACTACTTGTTCGTTAATCCACAGACTCGCTACGAAATGTTTTCCTTTTGCTCTTTACGCGTTGATTATTTAAATTGCATCAAGATTAGCATTCGGTAGTATCATTTTGTTGTTACGGTCGGAAATAAATAAAATAGAAGAATGATGTAAAAGAAGAGAAAAAAACAAACATAATAACGACTTATTTTCAATCCTCCCATAGATGATGTTTACTAACGCCATGGGGCAAATGTCGCATGGAAAACGCAGTTTAGACCACGCAAAATACATATATCACGAGTTTCTATCTACTTTTGCTTCTCATTTCTATTTCCGGTTCTATATTATGTTCAATACAATATTTTAAATTGTTAGGGTTTCATGGACGAAACTGTATTTTATCTAGAAACGCTTTATAAATATGAAATATTGTTTGATTTTTTGAAGTAATGTTATTTATGGTTGAAAGGGGATGAACTTTGTCGATTTTCTACGATCTTTATTTTTAAGTATTTTTATTTAAAAATTTACCAACGATGGCGAAATATAAAATTTTATGTAAATTTGTCGATAGGTAAAATTCTACGTTAGATTATGTGCCGTATAAGCAAAATCGTCAACTTATGTAGAAAGAGTAGTAGCTGGTGGTCCAGACGGGGGGTGAATCTCTCAATATCGATCAGACAGCAGCCCAATCAAACCCTGTGCGTGACAACTCTCACTTGTGCATCCCCAAATTTGTACGCACCCTTCAATCCGACATGCAAATAGCCATTGTGTCTGATTCACAATATTTAATAACTTTTTCTCGAGATAATTACACCTCCCTTTGTATGTGCGTCCGCTTACAAAAATGATTATCAACTAATATTTTTGAAACACGCCAAATTAAAAAAAATAGAAATTTATTATACCTAACAGTTCGAAAACAAAATTTTTCAAGTTAATCGTTGTATGGATTATCATTAGGGGGATTCGTTTTTCCTTTAAAAAATTCAACGTTAAAAAGCGACTGATATAGTTTGGACGCTTTTTGACTGCATTATTAAATGATTTATGATATAAAAATGCAGTTTTTATTTAGAATTCCTTGGTTACTTGGTACTTTAGCATAGTGTATCAGTTAGGACTTGACAAGGAAGCTTATAAATCATCATTTGATCCGTGTCAAGACTCGTCAGCATCGCAGGATCATTTATCCTAGTTTTTTCACAAATTTAACGCGCACAGCATAAACGAAGGTTTTCAAGATAAAATTGAAAAATAAATTTAATTCCCCGTAAATATTAATAGTTAATAAGTTTATCGAGAAAATCTCATGTTAAAGAAAAATTACTTACTACTTTTGCTTGCCGAGTATTTAAAATGTCAGCGATTTTGAACTTAAATTGTAGAATGCTATATCGGAAAATTGAAATCTTTCTGTAGACGTTCAGTTAAACTGAGTAGTGTAGGGACATTCAGTAAGCGGACCTGCCGTTGGCAACAATGGGATGTAATTGGTTTCAACTTTGACCTCGCTTCACCTATAATGATGTAACATGACCTTTGAATTTTCCTTTTTTCTATTTTTACTTTACGTTCATTTCCTTTTCCCTTTTTAAACAGTCTTTTGACACAGTCAGCCGTCGACTTTTCTTCGCTTTTCTAACATTTGCCACCATTTTACAAAGAGAAAATGGAAAACAGCAAGACGGGAATTTAATTTACATTTTAAAAGGGGAGAAAAGCTCCACACCGATTGGCTGAGAAGTTTAAACCTCGCGGATGTAAAGGGCTGTTCGTGGGTTGATCTTGCGTGTTTGGTATTCATATAAGGGTAGTTTACATATAAAATAGGTAACCACCTTCTCTATTGGCGTTCATTTACATAAGGGGTTGTTTTTTATTGGCAGGTCTAACCCTTGTTTTGAATAAAAAAAGGGTTGCTCCATTTACATACAAAGTTTTATACCAATTCAAAAGTATGGGGTTTATAAAATGAACACGCGCATTTGAAATTTGAAATTTTGCCTAGTCGTGTATTTTTTATGACAATGTGATAATAATAATTTGAATAGGCGGCCGATTTGAGAAAAACCTTCTTACACCCTGTAAATTTCGGTCGTCAATTTGTTATCGACACAAATATTAACTTTCATATTTTACCAATTCAAAATTCTTAAAGTAAAATTTCGATTTCCTTTTTGAATGTTTCGTCATAATTTATTACTCACTCTATTTTATTATTCACTCTCGAATTCAGTGCAATAATTTTGAGTTCGATTTATATTCAAGTATTAAGAATACCGTGAGATCGAACCTTTGGGACTTTATGGGGTAGTAGCTTGCTGTAGTGGGTGATGTCGGAGCTTTGACAGGATTTGAATGTATTCGCGTGTCCACGGGGATGAGGGAAAGTCGTAACACAACACTTGCAACCACCATTGCGATAAAGCGTCAGATTTTTAAAATTTATTTTTGCTACGTTTTCGTGTTTATAATTTTTTGTTATCGAAGTTTTTTCGCTTCAAGTTTCCTTCTAGAAATTATCGGGCTATTGATAATTATTTGCTGATATTTCGGGCATTGGCTGCTTTTACGTGATGGAAAGCCGAACTAAAATGCTAAGAAAATTTCTCCCTTGTGAATATACAAGCGAGTAGGGGTAGAAACATTCCTTTTGAAACTGAAAATGTACGGACACATCCATACACATGTGTCCTATTTCGATTGTTTGGTATTCAGTCCGCGGACACCCTGGGCGCCACAAAGAAAATCCTAAGAGATGTTATGAAAAATCGACTTATTAAATTATTATTTCTTATTTTTATATAAAATCAAAAGTACTTATAATATTTATTATTGTAATTTATACAAGTTATGAAGTGTCATGCTGCGTTTCACACTGTTAACTTTTTAGTTATAGGTATGAGGTATTATTAGAAGGTAATAACTTTTCAAATCATAAACCGAAACGCAATACGTCACTGCAAACAAACGATTTTCATTATACGCAACCGTAAAATCATAAAGAAGCAATAAAAAATAAATCTGATTACTTATGAGTGATTCTAATGCGGTCTTCTAAATTTGATTATAAAATTAAATATTCTCCTACTTAAAATGTAACGAATGTTTGGTTACTACCTGCTTAGCAATTTTACTTAACACGGTTAAATATTTATGATGCAATCATCATAAAATATTTATTTGTATTTATAATGGAGTTCGTGTTTACATTTTTAAGTTACATTGTAATAAAAGTGTGAATTATTGCTTTTAGATTTTGCACTTTAAGTTTCTTTTTATTACGCGCACCATGATGATGACTTAGGAGCTGATACGTTGCTAACTTAAGGTACAGCTTCAAACCTACAATTTTATTTAAACATCACGAAATTTATTATTTTATTTAAATTTTCCACAAATTATAAAATAAAGTTTATAAATAAAGTTCGCAGAATTTTTTTGTAACATTAACAATTAATCCTAATCTTTTTTAATTAAGTTTTGAGTGTTTAAGTCTGCGAACATTCCATTCTTGAAAAGCCTACTTTTAATACCAAATGTAAAAAATAGAATATAATACACCAAGAGAGTAAAGTGTCATTGAGATGAGATGCAGTGCAAAAACGAGATCAACCTGCGAAACTCTTACGATCGTGGGGTGGTTTTGGATAGTTAGCCATTTTGGTTGCTCTATTGCGCCACCACTGAACAGGGTGATAATCATGTAAGCGTCGAGTTTTTTAAAGATTTCATGCAAATACGATTTAGAACTAAAATTATACATTAAAAAGAATAGAGCTGTTTTGCTTTAAAACTTTGTAGTTTGATAACTTCATTATAGAAATGTTACCTAACAATTTAAAAGTACTACCCTGGCACGATGTGATCTTAATTGTATTTAAATTGAAATGTTTTTACCATCATAAAGAAACTAGATATTAAAGTTTTTAATTTTGCAAACTGTATAAAATAAAAAATGAATTATAATTAATATAATTAATTATCTACGTAATATTACATTGCATTAAAATGTGTGAATATAAATGTACAACATACAATCGTACAAATTAATGTCACATTCCTTATTTTTTATACGCTTCCTGTAGCATAGGTGTACGTTTTACTCATTGAATTGGCAAACAAAAATTAACCTTTATTTGCCATGTATCACTGACTTCTAGTAGAATAAAATCTCTCTGCTATTATGTTTTACAAAACCTTGTTAAAATAATTACTTAAATTAATTTTTATACTTCTAGTTTATAATTGTATTATATTACATTGATATCTATATATTTTAACCAGCAATCATGACTGAACTTTTTTAATTTAGTTTGTATTTTATATAAAATGTTTTCCTGTCATATTGTTTTTCAAATTTATATAACTTGATCGATATTTAAGAAGTGTAATAGTACTGATCACTTGGGAATAAACAGATTATTAATTGACCAAGTCTTAGGAAACTAGTCTCCTAAGTCACTTTTTTGGGATCGTAAAAAGACACCAAAATAATATCGTGAAAATACATGCTATTTGCGAAAAAGAGACCGAAACATATTATGCTTTGTATAATAAGTAAGCATATTGCAATGCCCCCAGCTATTAAAATTTGTAAAATTTTAATTTACTCCAAAAATATTCTCGCTGGGGTAGCATCCATTATTAATTGATCACGAGACTCTTAATTTTTAATTTTAAGTTTAATTTTTAAATATAATTTTTGTATCGTTTTATTTCTTTTGTTTAAATTTTGTTTTAAACTTTTAATTCCAAAATGTACAATAAAGTGGTAATTTTAAATTTTACCTTGCACGTGAACGTTCTGCAACTGCTCGCGGTTCGCCAAACAAATTCTGTCGTGATATTTCAACAAATAACCTAATTTTCACAAAAAAATCCAAAAATCTTAATTTCATTCTCACTTTGCTTCATTTCACAAATTAAACAACTTTTTATTCAAATTAAAATTCACCTTTAATAATTAAAATCATAAACATCAACCGGCCGTATGGTCTTTCTGGTCTTTCTGGTCTTTCTTCTTACATACATCGTTACCAACCTAATTATTTACAAATAAAACTTTATGTACAGTCTATACTTACAAATAAATAATTCACAATAATGAAAACAAAACGAACTTCAAAGTAATTTACAAAATAAATAAAATATATTTTTTGACGTTTCAAAACACGACAATATATAGCAGAACTAGTCGCAGAGGGACTAGTTTTGGCAGCTTAAGAAATTACGTTAAAAATTGTTTCGACGCGACCACATAATATGCAGTTTTATCTTCAAGACAGGACCTTTCCAAAATAAAACTAGTAAAATGTAACCTAAATAAAGATAGACAGAAAATGCTAACTAAAACATTTTAAAAATTCCCGAAGCACCTCTAACTCGACAATTACGGATCCAGAGAGACACGCTCTCTGAGCACCTCAAAATATTATTAATGAAATCCTATCGTAAATAAATTTATAATAGGTATTAGCAGTAGCACGGCTTGAAGTGAACTGCTGACGGCCCCGCCCATTAAAACAAGTGCTGCACTATTTACATCGAGCACACACAGCGTCAACAAAATGAGCTATTCACCAACTTTTATGTGAAATATCAAACTTTAATATCGATTAATATCCCACTACTAGGCTTGTAGTGAAAATTAATATATTTCCGAAATTAAAGTAAACATTTAGGTTCAGCGATAAAGGCTTATACTGACCGCAACAGTGCAGTATTGTTGAAAAATGCCGCACAGTAAAAAATAATATTTTTAACATTTTCATGATTATTTTTTAATTTTTCAATTTGTTTTAAATATTATTTCTTGCTTCTCATTATTTTTTCTTAGTTATATGCGACTGAAGATAAAATAAAATTGTAAAATAGTCTTATATCGTATCACTAAAAATTTTTTTTATTTTAAATTTTATCATTTTTTATAATGTATTTTTTTATTTAAATATTCTTAGTCTATTTTTAATTTAAAATTGTAGCAATTTTTGTAATTATTATAATTTTCCGTTTATTCAAATATCCTAACCTATGAAAAGTCCTAACCTGTTAATTGTATTAAATGAATGTATTTTTTATTGTTTTAAATAATATTTTTCTACGTATGTATTCTTAACTTTACGGTTAAAATTGATTATTTTAACGTTATGTTTAATAAAAAAAAAAATTTAAGTAAAAATTTGCTTTTTCAAATATCAAACCTTAACTCAGACAAGAAAGATTAAAAATTCGACTTTTGAAAAGTTTGATAATTACAAATGATCCACAAAAAGTACATCATTAAGAAATTTTCAAGCGCTCACAAATTCTTTTAAATTCCTCTGGAAAGTACACACTTTTATTAATTTATCCCTTTATATATTATCATAGGTTATTTTAGTTTTTCATTTAATTATTTTTTTACTAAAAAGTAACACAATTATCAAGTGAAATGACTATATTTAGTTTTTTACCCGTATACAAAATTGATTGATTTCACATTACAAAAATATGTTTAAAAATTCCTAAAGTTAATCTAAGAGCTGTTCACCTTGAATTTTACAAGAAAATCGCCTTCGGCGCTTAGGTCTGCTCTCCCTTCTCCGCCCCCATATTAATTTGTTAATTTTATTCCGCCCCGGCATGGAATTTATGCTTGCGTAATCACTGCCGGGAAATCGGCACCGAAATTCTCATTGTGTTAAAATCACTGACGAATTATTCCGTAAAAAATAGTTACCAAGTATTTCTCGATCCTGAGAAGTACAACATTCCTTCCATGGTTTGTCGACATGTATTCTGTATCTGTTTACTTTACAACACGGATGTATAATTATTAAGGTGATCTGACGTATTATGCTTCTATCACATAGTAGTGGGTCTCGAAAGTCCTCAGTGTGCGAGAGAGAGCCAGCGACAGAGATAGATAAATAGCTACACGAAATTGCACAGTGCCTAAGCGATGCGCGCATTACAATACGCTTTTTAAACTAAAAGTCATTCATTATTGTTTAAATTTTGGCAATGGCTCAAAGATACTGTTTCGCACCTAATTGCAACAGCGGGTATCGTAATAACAAAGCCAAAGCTTCCCTGTTTAAAGCGCCTAAAAACAAATTAAAAGAGTGGAGTGCTTTAATTCTACGTGCGGACAAACAATTACAAATAAATGACGTTTTGAGAGTCAAACAATATTACCGAAAAGAACAAGGAAAATTTAAAAAACATTCAGCCGTCAATAAAAAAATCAAAATTGCATAAGTCGTAATTCAATATTATGTTTATCATGAATTATCTAATTTCGTATTAATAATTTCAGCTTTTTAATAATTTGTTTCTCGTTTTTTATTTCTCAAAATTACATTAAATTATGAAACTAATAATCGTTATATGATTATAATATGCTACTAACTTAGTTATTCTGAATTTAATAAATTTATTACATTTCATATCTTTTTATTGTACACTTATTAACTTGCTAGTTCAAAATATAAACCTAATATTGTTTATAATTGTACCTATCACTATAATTATTAAATAAATAATTTGTTATTAAGTTGTTTATTTATTTCTTTTGAGTCTCTAAAATAATATTTCCGATATTACTCCACAAGACCACTAGTATTAACTATAGCGCGTTGTCTGTCTCTGTCTAGCATTGACGGGGACTTTCGTAGGCCATGAAATTTGCGTTGTAAGCTCACCTCTTATATTATACATCCGTGCTTTACAAAATAAATATCAAAACTAAACTGCAGGTTGCCGCCATTTGCAAAAGTTATAGAATGTTCTGATAGGATGATACAATTTGGGCCAGCTAATATAACTGGGCCCAAGTGACACTAAAATATTTGCTTTTCTGGAAATAGCAAAAATATTTGATTTTATGATTGATTAGTTCTATAGTGTTTTTTATATTATGTAATTGTATTTATAAAAAACTAACATTATATATCTTTCGTCTTCGATGTTCATTCCATTTGAAATGACCTATTTTCTTATGGGAAGTGTTTTTAATCTATTTCAACGGTGAATCAATTCTTTTAGTCACATTTTTCTACATCTCTCTGTTCTTGTACCACATTTACCAGTTGTCGACATTCCCGTTATCAGATCTCGGGTCAACTCCTACCTCTACATTGATCTTGGTTTTTATTTATTCCTTTCTTTGTTTGGCCTCTACCCTGTTAAACTTCTTATAGAGACGATTTTTTTCCTTTTTATTATTTTACCTAGCCACCCTACTCTTGACTTGATTTTTCCTTTTATATTTTATGTACTTCGGTATTTTCTCGTTAATTTTTAGATCAATTTTTGCGGATATAATTTTTAAATATCTCTTCCATTTTCTTCGTGTAGTTATAATCATAATCTCATCTATACATACATAATTAATTGTTCTTTATCTTTCTAATCATGGTTTTATTACAGTCCGATGCTTTTACAAAGTTTTTAATCACAATATTGAATAGTATTGCAAACGACGCATCTTCTTGTTTCACACCTGAATTGATTTAAAATATTTCAGATTCTTTTGCCAAGGTCTTCACTGTGATTTTTATCTTGCGCATTGCTAGTTTTACTAAGTTTATCAATTTTTAGGGGATGTTTATTTCCTGCATGATTTGAAATACGTTTCTTCTGTTTACCGTGTCAAACGTTTATTGGTAATCAATAAACTGCATATTAATCAGGTTCATATAATATTTCTAGGTTTGCTTCATTATCTGTTTCATGACTTGTAGTGTGTCGGTCGTCAATCTTCAGTCCCGGAAACAATTCTGGTAATCGCCGGTAATGTATTCTGCATATCTCGTCATTCTTCTTTTTCTTATCAGTGCCTCTCTTTTCATCTTCGACGGTACTAAATGTTTTGGTCACCTTTTATCCTCAACTTTATTGTCATTCATGGTTGCAATACATAGATAAAAGCTAAATATACTGCAATGATATTTTTAATTAGTTTACTAATTTTCCAAGCATTTTAGTGGTCCGGACTAGCTCTCAATTGCGGGAGTTAAAACAGTCGTATCTTAGGGTGGGTTGTCCAAAAAAATATTACCAATTCTATTTACCAAAAATTCTTCTTTACCAAAACTTTAAAATCGCAATAATTCCAAAATAAAAATTTTTTTTTCGTTTCTAGTATCGAATCTTTAATATTAACTTATCACCCGAACGCGGTATCTTCTAATGCACACGTTGGTTATCCAAATTTTAATTTTAAATCTCTATCTGAATGTAATTCAAATCAATAGCTTCCATAATAAAATAAAACAATTTATTCAAAATTTAATCATCCACTTTAATAAAAAAATAATTTCAACTCACTACTAGAATGCAATTTCTTCATATCGTCAAATCAAACATTCGCACCAAAATCCATCTCAATAATATCAATAAAAAAAAACTCACTGCGCCAAAATCGCACAACCGGCTCGTGCGGTCATTTTTGGCAAAAACCCATTATCGCCTCTACTTGATTCCCCACCTTGCACTTCTTTCCTATTTAACAAATCAAATTACAATTTACCAAATTTTCCTAAAAAAGTACAGGGTGGGTTCAAATCGATTTAAACCATGACAACTTATAATAGTATATTATAGGCCAATTAAATAATCTTGGAATAATCAAGTTAATAAAACGTTTTTTTATAATGTTTTTATTGAGCTTTCAACGTTGGTGAAACGTTTTATTAACTTGTTCATTCCAAGATTATTTAATTATATTTCACAAGTTAAAAAATTAATTTATTATTATAACCCAGCGTTAAGATTAAGTTAAGTTACGGCGCGAGGTCTATAATGGTCTTCACAACAGTGGTTTATATACTATTTTTTCCACTACTAGATTTATTACCATTTTTTTAAATTCGTGTTATTAAAAAAAATTTAAATTTAAAATATTAAATTAAATGACAACTATGTTTTGTTTTGTTTTGTTGATTTGACACGTGTTTGACAAGTTTAGGTTAGCTGTCATAATTAAATATCAGTTTTTTAAAAATATTTGAAACAAAATTATTCTATTAAAAAAGCGTTTTGAAAGTTCAAATTCATTTAAATAGCTTCTCTTGGTTATACAAAATCGTTTTTTAATAACATTTGTCTTATAAACACTTGCCAAACTATAGAAAAATATCAATATGTTCATTATTAACTAGTACCTAGTGTATTAGAGTTATACACCAGTAGTCTGAAAAACGACGCTTCAGGCGCGACTTGGCTAAGTTATAATGATAGCCTATATCAGCGGTTCCCAATTATTTTTGGTCGCGGAACCCTTGGGCGATGTAAAAAATTTGGCGGAACCCCAAGCCGATTTGTTTACTGCATACAAGGTTGTGTACGCACACTACCCCCCCCCCTCAGTGACTAAGTAAATACAAGTATAACAATTATTTATTACAGAATTACAAATTATTACAATTATTATTAGTGATAAGTATGACATTTTGTTTTCTTCTAATAAATTCTTTTAATATTTGGTTTGATTTCTGGGTTACTGCCAGAAATCCTCACCCACGACTTCAACTTTTTTCTATTGACCATTGGAAAGAGGACAATTTTCTGAGTATATCAACACAAAAATTTTTTAGGATTATGCAATAGTTGTGGAAATAATGGCATTTTAAAATTACGAAAAGCAGGGAGATGTAACATGATATACCCCGATGCGTGACGGTAACTAGCACGTTCGAGTCCCTGCTCTTCATTTTGTTGACGGTACGTGTACGTTGATATACTCTTAATATTGTTGTATTATTGGCGAGTTCTGTCATTTTTTAGGGATATTTTTAAATTTTTTTGCTTTACTCAACAACAGCTAATCATGCAGCCGTGTTAAAAGGTGTATCTAAAATACATGTAAAATTCTCGATTTCATGAGAAATCTCGATTTCTGAAAACTGGATTCTCATGTCAGGAACTGCGTCAAGTCGATTTCGATACTTTGTTTTTGTTCCTGAATATAATGAGAATCCAGTCTCACACTTGTAAGTGCTCGCAAATAGTAGCAAAATACGGTTTGCACGTTTGGACAACTCCGGATATTCTTTGAGCAGTTTATTCCAAAATACGCCAAGCGGAACCTCTTTAAATTTACTTTCTAATTGGAAATCGCACCTAATTTCAATTGGATTTTCGAAATCTACAGCAGAAAATTCGACTGGACGTTAGCATTCCATGAATGGATTGCCATTGAATGGAATAGAAAAAAGTTAAAAAATATATTTTAAGCGGCGAAATTTATTTTTACGCCATTTTGGAATTCTTTTTGGCGGAACCCTTGGATTTTTTTGCGGAACCCCATTTGGGAACCGCTGGCCTATATGACTAGTAGTGGAAAATAGTATATTATACACTTAGGTTGAGAAGTGAGCCATTATTTACCGAGCACGTTTATATCCTGAGGCGCGTAGCGCCGAAGGATATAATGTGTGAGGTGTATAATGGCCTTCTCAACCGAAGTATATATAGAATTTTTTTTACTACTAACACTGATATATTACTATATTTGATTTGATTAGATGTTGATAAATATAGCTTTAGTTGCTTCCTACTTATTTTTCAAGTATTTTGAAATATCAAGTAGTGTGGGTGTTTAGTTGTCAAATTAACAAAATGAAACTAATGAAATGCAATTTTAAATTTAGTTAAATAATTTTTTCTTTATATAATATCTACTATAATAATTATTGTTATATCATTTTATAGTCGTGAATTTCAGAGTTTATTTGGTTCTTGCTTAGAATTAAGTTAATAATAATAGAGTTTCTGTTCATTTCATTAAAAATATTTTATTATTTACCTAGGTATTTTTTTGTTATCGTTATTTACCTAGGGTGAGAAATTTTACTTCTCATTAGAGAAATGGGGTAGATAATGGTGATTTCTCATGTTAGTGGTAAAAAAAATAAATTATACAGCTGACCTACATTTTGAAAATATTTTTATTGGAACTCGTAGAGAAAACGATACTTACCGAGCTAGATATGATAGATACTAGATTGAGAAAGCGAAACGTTACGAGTCTTTTCAAAACTAAACTAGTAAAGTGCAAACTGACTTGTAAAGTGTAATAAACACATTACAAAAAATTTACATTGTTATGTTATCTTATTGAATATAAAAGCTATGCGTTTACTAACAAGTGATTTTCGAGTCTCGGCTAGTAATATACTATTGTTATAATCGAAATTTTCTTGCTAGAATACTTTTTACTTGTACTGATAAAAACAAATAAATTAAAAAAATTCAATAAACGCGAAAATACATTTTAAAGTATGTTTCTAAATTGAATGTGTTTTGTCCGGATCTTTTTTAAATTCTTTAATATTTACCAGCACTTGACAAGCACTTTTAAATACCAGAAAAATAAATAAAATCTAATTTAATGTTTAAAGAGTAATGTAATGACGTTTACGCCAAATAAAAATACAATTTCAATTCTAAATAAAAATTTTAACGGCTCCAGTAATTTTAAAATAATTTACAGCTTTCGATATAAAAAATTTAAATTTTAAAATAGAGTAATAGAGGGTAATGAATGTATACCAAACGTATATAAAGTTATTCCGTATGTCCACAAATTTTATTTCAAGTCGTTCTCTTTTATAAAGCAAAATTACACGCTTTGATCGTATTTGTTGTTTTGTTTATATACCTAACAGCCAATAAAGATAAAAAATTCAATAAGTTTTCAGACAAGACATTAGCGCTTTTCCTTGTTTGGAATTTCAGATTTTACGTCTAGGCTTGCTCAGTTTTTTAAATTTAATTTTCTTTGATGAAGATTTTTGCATTTTTAAAAAATTCTAACAGAGCATTACAGATTTTAAGGTAGAGGAAGTATCGGGTCGACCATAAAAAATTTTTTTTTAATTATTAGTTTGGGCTTTAACATCAATTGTTTCAAGACAAACATCTAAATACTCACCGATAGCAATCGAAAAATTTACAAAACTTAAAATAACCGGAAACATAAATTGTGATTTATTTAAAACACGCTAATTTTAATAGATAATTCATGGAATTATTAATGCTAAATAATTGATAAAATAAATTACTTACTGGCGTTGCGCTCCATAAATTATTATAATTTATTTTACACCTTGCATTTAAATATTGCGATAATTAATACAAATTTATGACAATTTGCCATTATAATAATTATATTACAGTTTTTCATTAGCATATCATTCGCAAGAAATCAACAGTTTCGCTGCACGGGGGTTCCAAGAGCATTAAAAAATATTATTTTTTTTAATTACTCACTGTACAATAAATTTCTATAATTTAAAGAAGCAAGATATGAAATTCGTTTCGATATATTTAATTCGATTCAATTTGTAATTGAAAACCAACATATTATCATGAACAAAACTCAATTAACTTAAATCTTCTACTAATTATTAAGTTCTTATTGCATTCTAAATGTTTCAATAACAAGATATATTATGATTGTATTGCATATCCCCATCAAAATTCTTATGTCAACACAACATTTCCAACTTATTATTATTTATCATATAATTTTTTGTTTTTGTTTTTAGATACAAATCTTATGAAACGGGAAAGCATACAATATAAACTTATGGAAGGAAGATGGAAGATAAGTAAGAGAAATATGTACGTAAAAATAGCGTCTTACATTATTCAGTTTATTCTGAAATTCATGGTCGACTAAATCCGGCCTAGATGGTGGGCTTTCCGGAGCGCCCCTGAATATTAGAAACAAGCCAAGCGCTATCTTTCCGAATTCGCCTTTACCAAGTCAATAGGGTTCTTTACAATTGTCCATAACTCAGGTATGTTGTTATAGCTTTTCAATTTATTCCATTTATTCAACTACAATTATTGATTTTCTATTAGAAAAAACTTCTCTTAACTGAAACGACCGGAATTTAGAGGGTTAAAAAAATCATGAAACATTTAATTATCGAAGTTACAGTTACTTGGGATTGTAATTGCACGGTTTCCGGCTTTTGATTGAAAATTTGTTCCATTCTTTCGTATTTTATCAGTTTGTAGACCAATCCGGAAAATATGTCGTATTTGGCTAATCGATATTCGATTTCGGGTTGGAATTAATCGATAGTTTTAATTCGATAATGCCTATTGCCAGTTCAAACTTCTATCTATCACAGTGGCCACGCATCATTAGTATCGTGAGTATACAATGTTGGATAAACTAGAAATTTGTCAAAGATTTACGCAAACTTGCAGGGAATGTTAAGATTAAGCTTACAGGAAACCTGCGATTTTATTTGCAACTTAACAAATTAAAAGTTCAGTTTAATTTGCAAAAACTAAGCTTTACATTTAGAAATATCATAAAAAGTTGCACTTAAGTTCAAGGGTGAACAAGCAAATTAAAATTTTGTTTCTTCTTAAAAGTTACAAATACGTCCAGTTTTATAATTTATTTAAATTCTGCTTCTCTATAACGGCAAAACAAAGTAGAAGTAGCTTTGTCGACAAAAAAAAATGTGGAATGCTATGAAAATATTATAATTTATTAACCATCTAAAATTATGAAGAATATTTTTTTACTTTTAGAATATAGTACAGCAGAATGCTGGTTTCCGAAGCCGATTATCCGAACCACCACAGTTAAGAAATGTATTTATTTTTTAGTGTAAATTTTGCAATACTTTTTAAAAAGCGTAAAATTATTTATAACATGATTTTATCTTTGCTTGTTAAAATCAACGAATTGTGAATTATGGATTTAATGAATTAATTTGTTTTTGAAAAACTTTTTATTTACATATTTTAATCCAAAGATATAAAAGAAACGAAAGAACGCGTATTTAAATCAAAAATTTAACGGATTATAACTTTAGTTTGGTGAGCTTTTTTGAAATATTAATCTATTTTATACAAAAAACTTTTATTAAAAGATTATTCTGGTTTATAATTTTTAAAAAATCGATTGTTTCGTTTTACATTTTCCGAAGAGGCTTAAGTCATTTTGTATGATGCAGGCATCGCTGATTAAGTTAAGGTGAGAGGTTTTTCTAATTTTTCATAAAAAAACTTTTTTTTCTCGGAAAACTAGTAAACCGTATTTTTCTCAAACTAACGTTTTTTCGATCGGCGGCGGTGATTTCTGCGGAACTACTGAACCGATCCTTATGAAGTTTTAACAACTTATTCTACACATGAATATCTTCAGCGCATTCTACAACCGTATTAAAATTTTCATTACATTGCTATTTTTAGCAAAAAAATGTAAAAAAATTTTTTTTTTAATCGCCATTTTGTTATTTATGAATAAATATAATATCTATAGAGTGCGTGAGAGCCACGGTCTTACTAAATCTAAATATAGTCAATTTCTTTTATAAACAATGGTTTAAATAAATTTAAAAAAATTGTTTTATGTATTTAGAGAGTGCAAATTTTATATTAATATCTATAACAATATACTCTTAAAAAAATTTACAAAAATTGCAATTTTTTTGAGCAACTATAAACTAGAATGATCCCTTAAATAAAATTAACGTTTACATGACTAAAAAATATTTTTATTAATTACAAGATATTATTTCGTTATCAGTTTAAGCAGGATTTTGTTTCTTTTTTCAGTTTCATTAAAAAAACAATTTTTTTAAACATTTTTTGGACAAATATTTACAGAATTTTTATAGTATATCCTAAATAAAAAGTTTACTAAACAAAATTTCAACAAAACCTTGTGTAAGTCGAATACTACCAGCTTTCTGAACATATGTTTCAAATTTTAAATAAATTCGTTGTTTGCAGTTTGCGAAATCGTGTACACCGTTTTAAAATTGTAATTTTGAAATAAACGCATTTAATGTTTGATTAAACCAGTTTTTAAGTAAAATAATTGCATTTTAATGTCTCGCCGTTAATTGGCGACTCCTGATCTATATAGTAGACTTATATTACATTACTTTTTTTTTTTTAATTTCCCTGCAGTCAACCCGTGAAATATATTATGAAAATAAAATAATAAAACCTAACAAAATGTTAAAATAATAAATTTTAACTGTTAAGTAAATAATTACATACTACAAAGAAACATTAGTATTTAAAGAAACCAAAATGACAATAATTCACATTAAAAAGGGTTGAACTTAGTATATTTAAATAAACAAGAAAATAGAAATCTGAAAAAATTACGCTATAGAAATGATAAAAATTACTTAAAATTAAAAACTCAGTAACATAATATAAAGGCCTTTATTTCACGATTATTTCCGATCATCAGTCATGTATAACAGTAAAAATAACAAAAAGTAATAGCAAATATACCAAACAAAATTGAAAAATTTTTAAAAATTAAAAATTAAGAAATTAACCAAACTTTAAATGTTGCGCTTACCAAATAACCATTTACATTTAATTAACGTCAAGTTTCATTTAGACACATGGTGTGGTTTAGTTTAGTTATTTGGTAAGCGCAACATTTAAAGTTTGGTTAATTTCTTAATTTTTAAAATTTTTTCAATTTTGTTTGGGATATTTGCTCTTACTTCTTGTTATTTTTACTGTTATACATGACTGATGTTCGGAAATAATCGTGAAATAAAGGGCTTTATATTGTTACAGAGTTTTTTAATTTTAAGTAATTTTTATCATTTCTATAGCGTAATTTTTTCAGATTTCTATTTTCTTGTTTATTCAAATATTCTAAGTTCAACCCTGTTTAATGTGAATTATCGTTTCTTTAAATATTATGTTTCTTTGTAGTATGTAATTATTTACTTAACAGTTAAAATTTATTATTTTAACATTTTGTTAGGTTTTATTATTTTAACATCACATAAATACCACAAAAATACTTAAAAAATTCTAAAAATTTTTTTAAGTTATTTTCTATATTATGAAAATAGTTTGTTTTAATTCATTGAACGAATTTGATAAAATTTTAGAGTACATTCAATAGTAATATTGAAGTTTAAATATTTTACCAAGACAGAAAGTTGCTTCGTTTCATATCGGTATCATATTTATTAGATGTTTCCATTGCATTTTACTTGAGGAATGGTTTTAAAACCTTTCAGTTAAGAGAGCTCACAGCATTTATTTGAACCAAGACAAATTTAAAGTGAGCTACCTGATGACTTTATTCAGAAAAAATATAAAAATGATTGATGAAGAGAAAAAATATAACAAGGGGGTGGTAGTCTCACATTTAATTTAATAATTTAAAGCACAAGAAAGGAGACATTAGAAGACGAATTTATTTTAAAAATATTATATTAAATCAAGATCAAATAGTACAATATAAAAAAAAATTGGAAAAATAAGAATTAAATCAAACAATATAAAAAATTAAAATTAAGAATATTGGTAAAAACTTTAAAAGAAGATTAAAAGAAATTAAAGTAGATATAACGATGAGTTTACATCAGACAAATTGCATCCAGGCCAATCAGAATGAAAGTGTTACAAAGAATGTGTAAAAAGTAAATAAAAATATTGGAATTGGAAAAATGTGAAAAAATTGGAAAGTTAAGGAATTCAAAAACTGAAAATTGAAGATAATGTAAGTAAATTTGGAAATTATATATAAATACAAAATAGAGTTGATAAAATAATGTTAAAGTTTAAAGATTGGAAAAGAAAATTGCACTTAATTATTAGCAAGTATGGAAAATAAGAAAAAAGTTTTAATGCGACAATTTTTAAATAGAAAATAAATGAGAATGTTACAGGGGATGACGTAATGACGTAATCGAAAGCCACGCTTTGAAAACCAGCGTTTTTAGTAGCCAGGCTAGCTAACGCGCAAAATCTATCTACATTCATGTCCAGTTAAGCTAGTAGCAAAATATGGAAAAACTTGGGCAGTATTTTTTACCTGGATATATACAGTACGCATTTAAGAAAAGTGGGATTGCTTCTTTCAATAAAAATATTATATCGGCAAAAGCTATAGCACCTTTAAAATTTACAGGAAAGGTAATGTGCTCTAGAATGCTGTTATTAAAGTATTGTGACTATTGGAACATTATATTTTTATTTGTCACCAAATTAAATTCTCTACATCACCAAATAAAATATTCCAACTTTTTTAAAAAAGCTGAATAATTTTTTTCATAAAAAAATTAAGTTTGAATAAATTAATTGGATGGTTTAATTTTTTCTAACGAAAAAAATTTCATTCAAGTCAAGTTGTACACATATAAGTAAAATCTTCACCGATATACCTTACATTACCCTAAAGTGGGAGAGCTAACCACGAGGTTACTACGTTTACGGTTCGACTTAATGAAAGCATCGCGGATGGTTTGTGTTTAATTACCACTAGGACGTTTTTTTATGCTGGTTCATGGTGGTCATTAAATTAGCATGGTATTTGCACAACCCTACTATTACTTACAACAAATGAGGTTTTCACACCAAGTAACGATCCAAGCTACTTCATCAGCATGTAACATTATTAGGCAAATTTTTCTAATTAGTGGTTAAACTTACGCCAAATTTTTAATAAAAACGATTCAACCTGAAAATTATACTTCGCTGCGTGAACTTGTATTACGCAGATTAATTATGCACATTTTTAAAACCAACAAGCCTCATTAACTTTTAACAGTAAGAACCGTGTAAAGTTGAGCCTTTTCTTTATTTTACTTGTCCGAGTAACAATGCACGAGTAATAAAACAATTTCAAATAGTCGTGACAATTGTTACTCGGCAATCGATGACAAACCAGTTTAGTTTTGAAAATCAGTCAGGTCTTGAGAGAGTAAACTAAAAACAAACAAAAATAGTAAATTTTTTGGTTTGATTCTACTAAAATTTTACTTTGAAAAGTTTTTCCCGATTCATTTCTTTAATGAATTTTTTAAATTAAACCAAAACTTTTAACGAACTTTGGAAGCTTGTAAAGTCTACATAAAACGCATTTTCCGTTGCAGGTCGGGGCGAAATGAAGTGCTATTGCATTATTCAAGTGTCTATTCTGAGTCCGAGTGGTGAGTAAACATGAGCACATCAAGTATACTGGAAACACCAAAGTCCTGTAGATCCGGGAGTTGAAAAAAGTCCAGGAGCGACGTCAACTTGATTCTACAATCAGGAACGCTTAAAAGAATTTAAAAATTTAGAACCTTTAAAACTGGTTTTCCATTTTACTTTCGGTTCGTTCTTATTAAATTTCGACGTTATTTTATCGAATCGATATCTCCTTCGCCATTACGATATTAATTTTTGTTTTAGGTTTTACATAAATTGGTAACCGGATCTTTATTAAACAAGAAGATCGTCGTTCCACCGAAGGTTGACATGACAAGTTTCTTAATGAATTGAAATTCCGCCAACAATGTCAACATGGGGAGAGTACACACAATTTTGTGCCAACATTTGATTGGTTTCTCTCAAACAAAACTACGTTTGTATGAAGTTTCCTTTCAAGCTTCGGAACAATGATGGAATTTACAATTCGAATTGATGGCTGTTTTTTTTTCAAAACGAGACAAATAAATGTTAGCACGAGGTACCTAATCCGAAATTTTTTTTTGTCCAGGAAAATAATTGTGTCGACTTTCGTAAGAGTATTTACATGGTTTAATTTATGTTGAAAACTATCAAGTACGTGCTTAAATGTAAATCATATAAATTTCAAATACTTTGAGATTACTCAGCACATATATTTACAATTTCTTAAAGAAGTTTCGATTATAAGTAGTAAAGTGTGATCTAAAAAACGATTTTAAATCCGTTTAAGCGAGCCATTAAACCCAAGTGAATCGAAACAGGTCCGCGTATAAAATATTCTCATAAAATTATGCATGCACGTACTATCTGTAAATTTGTTTCTCATTTTACGCCATCAATTTTAATTTTAGGTTCATTGTCATTTTTATCTAATACACTCAATTTACCATAAATGGTTTATAATTGTCAAAATTTTTTTCCCCATATCTGTATAAATTTAATAGACGATTAAAGACTCCAGCTTCTGAATTAAAGATTAACAAGCAAGGATATGCATTTATTCACCATGAAAATGTAAATCAGCTTCGTGAGAAAAACTATAAATGAAAAAAAAATGTTACGCCTCATTAAATGATTTGGGTTTAAAGAATATTACTTTTTGCGCTTTACATTTTTTAGAATATATTAAACGTAAAGAAATTCAAACCCGAGTGGTTTCACATTTTGAGAAGTCAATATAAACTTTTTTTTATTTCTTTCTCTTGAAAGGAAAACGTCACCTACGCGCGTGAGGATGAAACTTGCCAAAAAAATCTTTATCGTTGTATGAGTCGAGAAAACTTTTGGAAATAAGCCAATCATATATTGCAATAACGGAAGCCGAAATTTAACTTCACCTCGCCGATGAAAATTAATAAATTTTCAATTTTATTTTGCCTAATGTATTTTCAAGATTTAATGATCCTGCGTTGGCAAGTTTAAATAAGCCTTGGGCGTTTAAAATAATTTCGAGTGGGTAACTGATTTGTTGTAAAATAATATTTACGACTAAGAAATAAATTGAGCCATCAATATCATCAACATTTACGTATTTCTTATATCCATAATGTTATAGGTGCATATATCAAGTTAATGTAGATACCAGGATCATAATATAAATAAAACGCTTGAATTATAAGATTGGTGAAGATTGGCAAAATTTCAAAAAGTGTTACTTGTTTTTCGTTTAAATTCGACAGAAATGATCATCTTCCCTAAATATGTCGGAAATTCTAGTTTGATATACTGTTTTAGTAAATCGGAACTCCAATGTATATTTCCACAGTTGGTTTCCGCTTCTATTGATTTATGAACACGACTACGGGTTATTGTTGTATTTTATTGTTTTATTTTCGTCGTACGTTATATTCGAAAGTGTATATTATGATTGGACTATAAAATTCATATCGTGTGCTTTACATTTCAGCAAAAACTTGATGACAATGTAGCTAGTTTGTAGTAAATTTTAACATTTAGATGGTAAAAATCTATTTTATCCTTACCGAGATACTAAATTTAACTTTTTAGTTACTTTTTCTACAAAATATTTGATTTTCCATCCAGAACCCAATCGAAAATCGTATTGTTGAAAAAAGTAATCAGATTGACCGGTTTTAGTTTATTTTCATTAGCCTTTTAAAAACCTACATCGACTGAAATTTCAAATATAAAATTAAAGCAAGTAGAGTTTTATTTGTTAACTATAATTTGTTCAAAATTTTGAATGTTTTTTTTGGTAAACAAGCATTGCAAATGATAAAATATACTTTTGTTCTCCATTAACGTAGAGTTGCACTTCCTGAGCCGGTCTACGAGATGGTAAGAGTGCGAATATTTAAAAACGAATAAAATTCAAAATTAAGAAAACAAAAACAAAGTTTATTCTGTTTAGAGATAAGAGGAAAAGATGACAGAAAAATTTTTATAATCATCTACGATAATTGATAACCATATTCTTACGAGAGAAAATATTATCTCAATAATTTCCTATAGGTATGCGGACGACGAAAAATTGATGTAAATAATGGATCAACTACAAATGGTCAGCTAAAAAATGTAATGTAAATGTGAATATCTTAAAAATGGAACAGAACTTTCATATTATAGCAATACTATGATTTACCTGGTAGGAACTTCTTTTTCTTCTTATAGTGCCTTCTCTTAACAGAGGTTGGCGATCATCATTTCAAACTCTTCTCTGTTCTGCGCCATGCGTATCAGTTTTTCGGCTTTGCGGATGTTGATCCATTGTCGCAGGTTTTTTAGCCACGAGAAACGTTTTCGACCCAGGCCTCTCTTACCTTCGATCTTGCCTTCCATTATTAACCGTAGTAGAGCATACTTTTCACCTCTGAATATGTGACCGAAGTATGCCGCTTGTCTTCTTTTGATTATTGTATAAAGCTCCCGGTCTTTATTCATTCTACGAAGCACCTCCTCGTTCGAAACCCTGTCCATCCATGAAATTCTCAACATCCTGCGGTAGAGCCACATTTCGAAAGCCTCTAGTCTGTTAACTGATGAGATTTTCAGTGTCCATCCCTCTGTCCCATATAACAAAACCGGGAGTACATAGCACTTTACTGTACGCCAACGAGTCTCTAAAGATATATCGCGATTGCATATAAGTTGTTTCATCTTCTGAAAAGCCCCTCGTGCTATTTCAGTTCTTACTCTGATTTCCTTATCTGGATCCCAATTTTCATTTAGTAGACAACCTAGGTATCTAAAATTTGCAACCCTCTCTATTTCGCTATTATTTATGAATATCGGAATGTTCTGCGTTATAGCTTTGCTGATGACCATGATCTTCGTTTTATCTATGTTCATATTGAGTCCATATTCATTACTGGTCTTATTGATTGCATTCAGGAGGAACTGAAGATCAGACGGGTTGTCGGACAAAATGATTGTGTCGTCTGCATAGCGGATGTTGTTTATCTATTTCCCATTTATCTTAACACCCTTCTCCATGTCTTCTAATGCATTTTTAAAAACATATTCGGAGTAAAGGTTAAACAACAATGGGGACAAAATGCAACCCTGCCTCACACCCTTTTGTATTTTAATGTCATCAGTCATTTGACTGCCTATCTTTAAATGTACCGTTTGATTCCAGTATAAGTTCTCTATAATTCGTAGGTCTTTCCTATCGATTCCTCTTTGCCTAAGAAGTGCCAAGAGAATATCATGCTTTACTTTGTCAAAAGCTTTCTCGTAATCTATAAAACAAATATAGACTGGTTTTTGTTGGTCTAATAACATTTCTGAACAAGAACCCATATGGTTCCATCGTAGGAACAGGAACCTGTTTTTTTAGTACTCTGAACTGCTTTTACAATGGATAGACACTGGATCAATACTTTTGAGATGTGGATAAGATTAAAATGCTCAAAATGGATTGAGTAAAGAATATAATCAATAACTATAGATTTAAATCCAATTTAAATCCAATTCCTTTTTTCAGAAAGGAATGGCAAAACACCGAGGTAATTTGTCAAGAAAGTCTTTAATTGAGGTACGAAACATCTGTTATAAAAGCATACTACTAAGAAATAAAAAAAGAAAATACCCAACCAGAGATACTGTGTCTATTCTGTCCAGAGACTTGATGTCTAGCAGCATTCTCAGATTCTTTAAACATAATATGTATTGCTGTGGAATCTTCGTAGAAAATTTTTTTGCCTTGTTTTTGCCTCGGGTTAGCCTTGGATTACAGATAGTTGGTACAATTTTAAGGCGAGGGGTTCTAGCGATTTCAAAATAAAATAAATAAATTCTTATTGTCTCAAAAAAAAGTTCTCCAAAAATTATAAATAATTCAAAATCCAATGTAATTTCAATTCAAATTAAATATTTTCTCAAGGAATCGAAGTTTTGATTTTACCGTTATCCAAATCGCCTGCTTATCAATTTTGCACATTGGTTCCTACGAATGTAATTTTAATTTTCCAATTTTAAATGTAAATGTTAGTTTATTATTCGAGCTATTCTTTTTCTAAATCAAGGAAACCAATTAATTTACCACCGTTCGGTAGCAACTTGACAAAAATAGTATCTAAAATAATTTCAAACTTCAAAGAAAAAATACACAGTAATGCAGATCACTTTATTTAAATCAAATTCAAAAATTTACTCCCAATATCAAATCTATAATCTCAAAAATAAATCACAGAGCCAAATTACGCACGATTAGCTCGCGCGGCCATATTTGGCAAAAAGCGCTTATCTTTCCCGATTCGCCCCCACCTCTCAAAATTTACAATCTTCCAATTTAAATTCATTATAACAAAATTTTACTAAAATGTATAGGGTGGGTGCGAATCCCGTTGAAACACTACAGTATATTCGCGCCAACACTATGGAATAGCTTGTACTCCTGAACAACCTGATGGAAAACTAAGACATGAAACATCGAACGTGATTTTATGCTCATTAGCCAGCTACAAAAAATAGGCCTGGGCACCAATGATAATATCATATGCAGAAAAATATTCTCCTGGTGCTATTTTGACTTAGGGTCAAATTTTGGAATTACAGGAATTTTCTTAGCTCATTTAGTGAAAGATGAATTACCACAATGAGAGAGAATAAAATCTGTTTATGACATAGAGTTCACGATTAAATCCCAAATGACCATTACGACCTGTAACACTACTACTGTAGAATTCCTATAGCTATTGATCATGTCATTTTTTTATTTGGCTTAGTTTCAACCTCCTCTCTAACATTTTTTAAGGTTATTGTATGTTTTGGATAATTTTCATTGACTTGGTTGTTTGCAATTTCAAAAACTGTCATTGGTTTCATTGATTAATTTTATGCTGATCTCGGAACAGTGATTATTTTTTATCGATATACTTTGTGTTTTAATTTAAATTTATAAACAATATTTCTGTCAATCAATTCAGCTTAAAATTGAAGATATTATCACAATAAACAATATAGAAATTTTGATGAGGATCCACCAAAGTTAGATGAAGCTTTACTTTTTTACAATTTTTACACATAGGTCATTTTAAGCCAATCACAGCAGTGGATTGGAATGGTTGCTGGTTGAGTTACAGTTTGGAAATTCTGGGGTCGAATCTATAGGATGGAATCAAAAAAAACGTCAATCTTCTCCAATTAAGAATAAAACTGTTTTATATGGTCGAGAATTAGAACTAAATTCAATGGAATATTGTCAAGTGCTCTTTTAGAAATATTTTTGAGAAGAAAATGCGTAGTCCAGCTAATTACAAATATGAAGATTTTTCATACTTTGGGCATGTAGTATTTAGAATTGACAAAATATGCCATAGTCTAGTTTCACTGCAACACTGATACATATTGCTATGCCCCCAACCTTCTAAAATAATCTAATTTCCTCTCTTTAATTTACCTTAGTTGCGGAACATGCATTTTTTTTAGAATGAGACTCTTTTTAATTTTGTTACCTTAACTTTCAATTAAAGTTATAAATCTTTGTTGTTAAAATTTTCGTTGTTAATATATTAATCTTAATCGTGGTTTTTTAATTCCTACAATTGTATTGCCTTCCGTCCTTATTACCGGCCTTATTACCGTCCAGCTGCGTTGATTTCACATGTAATGATGTGTTTGGCATTTAAAACTGCTTCTCCCTCATTAATACATCTAGAAGACGGCAGAGTATCTAAATAATAAAATATTTTTGCTAATGAAAGTAATAATGATGCATTTTCAACGGTCATTTTCTCTAAAAGAAAATTTAACAGTTAAGTTACCTACATTGAATAAATTATGAATTAAGTGTATTTCAATCTTTTTTTAAGTGTTTCTTTATATACTTACCATTAAATATCATTTAAATTATAAAATTAACTAATGTAAACCAAATTGATTTAAAAAACACGATTTCCAATACGACATAAGTCGGACATATTGTTTTAGTACAGCGCCACCTATTATAGGTGGCTACACCTAGGTTACACTACCTATAATAGGTAGTGTAAAGTGCAAATACAAATTAAAACAACTTTTCAACTAATTAGGATCACTTTTTATTATAAATCAAATCAAAATTATTTAAATTTATTAAACTAATGTTTAGAGGACGTGCAAAACGCACCCACTCTGAAACAATTACTGGCATGAAGCGTTCTCTCCCTTCTCTACCTTCACGTTGCCTACCTCATATTTTTACAAATAAATAAATTTATGTACAGTACATTTACAAATTTACAAATTAAATAAATCAAACTTCAAACTAATTTACAAAACAATAAAACAATGTTTTTAACGTTTCAAAACACAATATACGTACATATTACAGCACTACAGGCTTTGTAGACCCATGGCTTGCTTGGCTATACCAGCCTATATCTTCCTCTTCTTTGCTTTCTCCTTCCATTTGGTAACGTGTAAACTATCTAAGTCATCGTCTACTTCTTTTTTCCATCATTATTTTGGCCTTCTTTTTCGTCTCCTATCGCTCATTGTCATTTTCAACATAATTTTGGGCACTCTCTCTTTCCCCATTCTCATTAAATGACCCAACCACCTTATCTTCTGCGCTTTCACTCTTCCAGCTATGGAGTCTTTTCCATATAATTGATATATCTCTTGGTTAGTTCTTCTTTTCTATCTTCCATCTACATGTTTTCCGCCAAAAATTATTTTCAAGATCTTTCTTTCTCACATATTTAACATTACGGCTAATACAACACTGATACGACTAGCAAAAAATCAAAACAAAAACAATATTGTAGTAGCCAAATGTCTAATTATTGTACTTATAAAACTTGAGCTAAAATAATCGAAGATTAACTCAATCTCTAGTTTTTTTGATTAGACAAATAGTAATTAATTTTGGATTAACTTTGACTGGAGTTTATTATATAACTGGATCTGAGAGAAATAAGAAGTAGCCCTTTATTTTTCACAATTAAAGTTAAATATTTACAATAAACAAATCTTAAACTTTTGAATAATTAAGTAATAACTGAAGACGGCTAATAAGCTAGAAACACGGTGTCTATCGCTCATTCCTTAATTATGCAAAACTTATTAATAATCTTTCTAAAGCTCTAGTTAAAAAACGTGCTGAGAAATATTCTTTTGTTTAGATTGCAACCACGTCGTCCTCTTCTTTACTTCAATGCCGAGACAATTAGTTAATACTTATTGATTAAATTTGTTATTTTATTTGTAGCTTGTTCTGATTATTGTGCTAACCTGCATACAAAAACAAAACTTTATAATTCTTTTTTTCCAGCTGTTTTGACGAGATCTTTTAAAAAATTTAACATTATTTCAAAAGTAGTAAGGAAATAACAAAAGAGCAGAAATGAAGAAGAATAGAAGAAAAGGATTACACTTTGGTATTTTCTTATTACTTTCTAAAGGAAGAGAGACAAAATACATGCAAGTCTTTATTATTCTATGGTAACTTTCTTATACAAGATTTGGACTGGCGGATTGGCGTCGGAATTTAGATTTCCTAGCCAGCACAGATCTTAATCTGTAAACGAGCATATAGTGATCATAATTTAGTTAATCCGATATCTATTTTCTTCTTATTTTCGTTTTGGAAAGGAATTGTTAAATAACAGGTTGAAAAACAATTTGGTCAAGTTCAATACTTATATTAATTTTATCTACATCCTCTATGATTCATGAGTCAAGAATCCTCCTGCTCATAAACTTCATAAGAGGTGAATGTGCGTGAGAATTTCCAAACTCAAATTATTACTAGGCTTGGCTTAGCTCTAGATTAAAATTAGAGCAATATGCAATCAAAAAGAATTCGTGTTTTTCTTAGCTCAAAATTTTATTACTTAATGGTATTATATGCTAATGTCAGCATGACCGCGGCTGGCATACGCTGGGATGTTGACAAATCAGATAAACCGCAGCATTGTTTCAGATGTATTCAAGGGTTTTCGATCTTTCAAAACTCATTATAAGATTTGAGAAAATTCATTAACATAAGAAATGTAGCGTAATCTATATTATTTATGGTGTTAGCTAGCTTTCAAGATTTAACCCACAGTTTAAAGAGCTTATGATTGCTTGAAAGAACTTGTTCTTAAAATATTATGAAGTTTCTATAATATTCAGATCGTAGCTGAGATAAATAGAAAAATACAATGTCGATGCGAGCGCTAGTTCATCCAAACAAAATTAAAGACAAATTGAAGAGCTGCTTTAATGAACCAATAAAAATAGAAGTATAGGTGGGGTTGACGATGCTTATTAAAGTTACAAGTTAAAAAAAAAACATAAAACACACAAAATATGTGAATTAATTAATGCAAATGTTAAGTTGAAGACTTGAACACCAATTCTCAAAAAAATCGAATAATTAAGAAGCCAATACAAATAAAGTTGAAATGAATTGCGCTTCAAATCTGTACTGATCTGTAAATATTAAAAAAATAAATACACCGGATAAATAATATCAGCATTAATAAGCCTAAATAATTTTCTAGTGATTCACTCTGAATGCTTCTTATCTATTTTAACGTTTTGTCAATTATCTTTCTTAAAAATGGATCAATTAACAGAACGATGCATTTTTTTCACGAAAAGATACAATTTTTGCAGAGTAATTACTTGCTTACTTTTTTGTGAACATTTTGGAATTTCAGCATGTTCAATAAATTTAAATTTAAAATAGAGAAAATTAACATGGTGAGATAATAAAATATACTAGATTATTATTTTACATTTAAATTTATTTGTAGTTGAAAGAGTGCACATACGCGAAGATTGCAATTTTTTTAAGTTTTTTATTTTATAAACTTGTTAAAATTTCATAGAAAAGGATTGGAAAACTAGTGAGATTTTTTTTTAGACCAATTTTTGTAACACCGATCTTTGAATTAAAGTGAAACCGTAAGATCTGGAGTTAGAATATTTCTAACTTTTCGATTCTATATTATAGTGATTGGTTCTATAAATGAAAACAAAAAGGTGAAGGTAATTAAAAAAAAGAAACACAACAGGAAATTTCTTACTTAATTAAAAATATTTTAAACCAAACCAACGTCTGTAACAATGTTCGCTGTTTTAAAATTTTTTTTAATGAATTTAAAAAAGTAAAACGGTGTGATTTTTTATTACGTATATGAATAAATAATATTTAATTTAATTAATTTATTTTACAATGGAAAATTACAAGCTTCTATGTTTTTATTTCACAAATCCTCCATCGACACAAAGAGATATATTATTAAAGTTATTCCAACATGATACTATTGTGTGCATAGGACTTAAGGGTTGAAAGTTTCTCCGCCTATACTTTGTGTATAAAAGTAGGAAAATATTCGCTGCAAAAAACACCGTCGGAAAATGACAAATGGCGGAACTGAATTCGTTGCTAGGCTACCAAGAGCTCGAAATATGGCTGCATATAAATAAAAGAATATATAGGACGCTTTCTGCATAGTTCAATTCACTGTCTCCGACAGACTGCCAAATCACGACTTTTTCTCGAATCGAGAAAAAAATAAGAAAACTCCATCCAGACATACAAACCACAACTGCATAGAAGCGAACGAAATTTTCTACCTTATTTTATATTATTTACAAAAACTCTTAATATTTTTTATTCTAAGATTTATTGGAGCTATAAATACAAAAGGAGAGCATTTTTGTTTACATTTTATTCAAAATGTGACCATAAAACGGAAATTTTAATTAGACTTAGACTTGACGACTTAATTTTCCTAATAAGAAATTAATATCTATTGATATGTTAATTATTAAACCACAAAAATTAAGCTTAATTATTTTTGCACGTGTATATCATGAAATGCCATGTTATGTTTATTAATTATGGGAAGAATGCAATTGTAAAGTTGATGTAATAAAATTTTTTAAATAATGTGACCAATTACGGTCGATTGTAATGATTCCTGGATTTTTCCAAGATCTCATTGGTGCACTTTATGTAACACTTTATATTCTTGGCATAAAAGGAAGTGTAGCAATGTGGGTACGTAATGAGAGTTATTTATTTTATATTTATTCGCAGTGAAATTCTCATCAATGTTAATTGCTGCTAATGGCGGTTGAGATCGTAATTCCAATAGTTGGCCGTTTTCTTGTATCCTGTTTAGTTTGAAATGTGCATTTTCATTTTATGTGAACCGCATTTTATTTGCTGATATTTTTATGATACAGGCACTGATGCTTGCTAATATCGTCAATTACTTCGGTTACTAACCATTCATTTATTCTTCTACAAACAGTTTGTTATTTTCTTATTTCATTTTTTTACATAAATTTGTAAATAGACGTGCATTTTATTCAATAATTAATACTAATGCTTCCATTATTTCAAAGAAGCAATAATAATGCGTTTGTTTTATAAAATAGAAATGATAATAATAAATTAAAACATTTTTTCTAGTTGTTATAATTCCCATTTCTCAAGTTAAATATCATTTTTGCAAATTAATATCACACGTCCAGGCCTGATGATCAATTTAAAATTGAACTACTTCGCTGGCTGAAGGTTAATGATAAAAAAGGTAAAAGAAAATTTATGTAAAATTGTAGTCACTTATGTATGTAACATGTAAAGATGTGAAGTAGCGCATTGTCACGTAACAAGTGTATACGAACGCCTCTTGTGGAACAATCTAATCCAAAATCAAGTCTTTGTGTTTGCCGCTCTTCCAGTTGTACGTCCTTTTAAAATTTCCTTATGTGATATGCATATTTATCACCTTGTTGGTGCGGTGCAGATTTTCCATTGTATATTGAAGATAACTGAAATAATTTTTCAAATTATAATCTCTACAGCTCTGTTAATAATAATTGTAAATCACACAAAACTTCTTATTCGTGACCACCACAGGTCAAATTATGCTTTTCTAAGTAATTTAAAAATCAGCAGTATTCTACACTACTGTGATCTCAAGAGCAAAATTAATTTTTGAACTATGGGGAAGGCAATGAAAAAGCGTTCCATTAATTATATTTCTCTTGTCAATTATTTAGCTTTGATCAAGTCGATAGCGACCGTTCGGTAATTCTTAAACAATTTAAGAAAAAATAATCATTCTCAAGCTAATTGCAATTCACTTCTACATAGACGGGTGACCACTTCAAGAACATCGCTAGTTACTGCCATTGTAACTTTCCTTTCAGAGAAAGATACTAATTGTTCTTCTGTAAATAGAAGAGACTGAAGAAGAAGTGTAATTTAGAATGAAGCTAGATAGAAGCCTACTTTTTAACAACTTAGCATTTAATGAACATAAATCGAGTAAGACGAATTTTATGGTACAATTGGAAGAAAATGCTATACATTGCAATGTCCCACTCTATTAAATTGGGATTATCATAAATACATTTCTTTAAAATTCAACTGCAGAAATAAAACGCAATTTTAAATTTACCACCCATACATTTAGCTAATAATTCACTAACGTTAAATATTATTTTTATTAATGCAATAATAATTTTTTAATTTTTAGAATAATTGAGTTTAATTCTTTCTAATTTTTTTAAATTAGTGTTTAATATTATAATTATGAGATTCGATTACCTTAATTATTGTACTGTTTTTCTTAATAATCCTTAAAATTTCTACTTTCACAAAGGTTCAAACAAAATTATTACTACAAAAATCAAAACTATATGAATTGAAAATTAACTAATAGTTTTCTTAGTAACTCAAATTTTACATTTTCATTAAGCTGAGTATACTTGATAATAGAAAATATCTGATTACTCTCTTCGGTACTCAGTATGTAATTAGTGTAGAAAGTAATATATTACAAAAAATACTTGCAAAACGGGACGTCAGCCGAGATTTACAATCACCAAAGTACCATAATGTTTTTTTAATAAATACATTCGTTCAATAAATAAAACAAAAGCAAATTTACTTTAAACACTGGTGGTAAATGAACTCTTTCCACACTAGTAACTAAATTCCTTAACTCAGATCAGCTTAGAAAGTAAGATATTACGTAACAGTAGTAGATAAAAATCTTTAACGACTATGTTTAGCATAATATGATATGAGTGATTCAATTGTAGGTTAAAATCTAAAGTTGAAATAAAACACATTGATTTTTGATAAACTCATGATGAGATGGACGATTATGTATATCAAAATGATTTCGTAATACGCGAATCGTGTTAATTATATTTTGAAAGGTGTCAAATATCAGTTGTTTATCTTTAACAGAATCACAATGGTGACAGATTTTAATTGTAGTCTCTAATTAAATCATCTTTTATTAGCAAATAATAAATACAAGAATTTTTATATTCATATTTTTAATTACACGAGTGACGATGCCAGTTTTAGATAATTTATCAAGTAATTAGACACTTCTATCGTTAAGTATATACAATATACAAGAAGAAGAGTTTTGCTTACAATATACAAGTTGTAGTACAGGCCTACAGTAAGAATAACGCTGTCAGCATAAAATTTAAGTAAACCACATTGTCTCATTGCATATTCTTGAAATTTTAGATTTCACCACACAGTCTGATCTGATCTCTTTGAAGCATCAGGTGCACTCCATCAGATCCCACAGTAAATTAGGTAGTGTGAAAACTTATTAGCTGACGATTTAATGTGAATCTAATGTAAGGTTTAAGTTTTAGAGTAATAATTAATAAACCCTTGTGGGGTTACTGTCAGTTAACTATCACCTCAAATTTTAAAATTTCAACTGTACTATAGGAAAAAGGACAATTTTCTGGGTATTATTAACACAAAATTTTTTTTGGATTATGCAGTAGTTGTCGAAATAACGGCATTTTAAAATTACGAAAAGCAAGGAGATGTAATATGATACATCCCGATGCGTGACGGTCGGTCTCACGTTGATTTCCCTGCTCTTCATTTTGTTGACGGTACGTGTGCTTTGATATATTCTTAATGTTGTTATCAGTCGCGGTCGACACCCGGACGAGTTCTATAGCTTCGAGCTCCACCCTTGGCGAGTTCTGTCATTCTTTAGGAATATTTTTAAATTGATATACGTAAGGTGAAAAAATAAAACAGGCCCGAGAGACGCCGAAAGCGTCCGGAGGATCTGCTTTATTTTTTTACCTTACACAACAACGGCTAATCATATAGCCGTGTTAAAAGGTGTATCTAAAATACATGTAAATTTAACATCTTTAAATTTGAATTTTTCGAAAACTTATGGATGATCTAAGGTTTTTTTTGTTTTAAACTGGTTAGAAAATTGTCCTCTTTCCTATAGTGTAGCTGAAATTTTGAAATTCGTGATGATAGTTATCTGACAGTCCCCTCATGTGGTGGTATCGACCATGATTAATGCTTATAAGTGTGCATCTCATGCTGGTGAATCCGTTTTGACTAACCTTGAGTAACCGCTTAAATCTTGAGAACATGCAATGAGACAAAGTGATCCATGTTTTTGAACTTCTAACTGTACTTAAATATTTTGGATACCCAAGCAAAATTTTTACCTGTAAATTACTACCAGCTACCTATCAGGTAGTTATTTAGGATTTATTTGCCTGGGCTTGTATATTGCCTGGGACAGCTACCGAACAAGTACTTATTTAGAATTTATTTGACTGGGCCTATAAATTACCACGGACAGCTACCACCAAGTGCCTGGCCCGGCAGGCAGAGTCATTGTCATTTGGAGGAATTCTATTGGCCGACAGTTTTTTATCGATAAATCATTTGGTCGACAAATGAAGCATCTTAGAAATATTTTGTTAGTTTGTATTGAATATTTCGTATTGAAAATACGAAATATTTATACTATGATTTAAATAAAACCATATAGTTTATTTATTTTCCAAAGTGGGATAAATTAAGAAATAAATTTAAAATATATAAAAAATAGTAACTGCAAATTAGTAACGCCATCTGCAAATAGAGGAAAAAATTAGTAATGCCATCTATTTACCAGGGAAAAAGTAAATAGAGATACTTTAAGTATGACGTTCTCTAGGACCAATCACAGAGTTTTTTTTTAAACATTATAAAATAAACATAATAATTATCTTCATTCATTTCACTTTCACCTTTAATAGATACTGAAAACTTTTTTCACCCGATCCGAACTGGCTTTTTATTCAGTCATAATTAATCTTATGTAAGATTATTGGTGAGGTGGGGTATTAAATTTTTTTATTTTTTTTTAATTAGAGGCTGGAGGGAGTCTAAAAGTGAAAAAATATCTTATGTAATACATGAACGGCTCCCAAGAACATCATATATTGATAATGCTGCTAAATAACTGTCGGCCAAAAACTGGTCGGCCAAATAATCTGTCTGCCAAATGACTGGATAGGTTTATTAATACCATTACTTGCGAGAGAAATATCTATCTTATTTTATTAATTAATTATTAAAAACATCATTATTATTATTTATGCCATTAATTAATATATTTAAATTTAATTAAAATTTAAAGTTTAATAAAAATTATTTTTACATTTTCGATAGAAAAATTACTACTTGAGGTTCTGATTTAAGGAACTACGTCATTTCACCAAGCCCTTCAAAGGAAGAAAAAAAGAAGAAAAAACAAAAATTTCGGAGTAAATGTAATATTATAGGAATATTTAGTCTAAACTATAGAAGGTTTTTATAAAATAGTAATTCAACAATGATAATGTTTTAAAAATAGTTATCTTCTGTAGGTTAGCATCGATTGATACGTAGTTTGATTAGTGTGACTCGATGTTAACCATATCAATATTTTATAAAATTAAAAAAGGACACAAACACTTTTCAGAACTAAAATGTTTTTAAGTTAACACAAATAAAATCCACAGTGTGTTATTGCGAACAAATTCAGGTACAAGTCTTGTAGGTTAAGTAGAAATGAGGGGGGGGGGAAATGATCAAAATCATTTGAAAATACGAAAAAAGAGGAAGTAGGTTTATTATTTATTAAAAAGGTTTAGTAGATATGAGTTTTTATATCAGACAACTGTTTAATAAAAAAGATGAATATTTTAATTTGTTAATTTTCATTGCTTCTAAAAAGTACAATTTTTTCTCTTTTGTAAAATGTATGTGTTGTGGTTCATCAAATTGTGTTTTGAAAGATCTAGCGGTATGACCATTGTATTTTTAAGAGCATTCACAAGTGAGTTCACAAACTCCTAATTCAGTCAAAATGCTCGATTTTGATTTCATGTTATTAATAATTTTGTTAAGTTTATTGTTCATTTTAAAGGCGACGTTGTAGCTTTTATTATTCAAATAATTTAAAATTTTTTTCTCTTTTCCGAGAAGTGTAATGGCATTAAAATTCGCGTTAATTATATTATAAATAATATTAGGGTATATTAAATTAATTAAAATTTCATTTAATTTGACATAATAAAGCGCGAAAGGAAGCAATTTTATGTGTAAAAGTGTGTCTAAAACTGTTATGTATAACATAACCTGTCTCGGTAGGTTTACATAATATTATATTAAATGAGTGAATATTATTAAAATTAATGATTTTGAGGTTGAGGTAATTGATTCTGTGATTAATTTCAATTTCTTTTGTAAATTTTTATCGTGTTGTAAATTTATTTTACTTAATTGGTAACTTAACTTTATCATTAAAATCGTTAATACAATCAAACCATGTTATTTGTTAAATTGTATATTATATTCTATGATAGTATATTATTTCTAGTTGTTTATTTGACGATGATTCTGATCTTAGCAATGTTTAAAATTTAATGTAAATTTTTTTTTATTAGTTTTAATTTTCAATTTCCAATTAATTTCTAATTTTGTGTTAATTGTATCTTCTAATAGAAGCATTCAATATTTTGAACTATTAAAGATAAAGATTTTTCATAAATTTTTTTGATTTTGATTACATACAATTGCCGGTCCAAAGCCCGGATAAAAAAGGAGGAAGGGGAAGAGTAACAACCGCGTAAAAGAAACCAGGGTTTAGTTGGCTCCGACTGATACCATTCTGTATGGGCCTCTGCCTAGGATTACAAGTGAAAACTGGTCAACGGTCCTGAAGACAGAAGATAACCTTCAGCGTAACAGGGAGCGGAAGAACCAACAAATGAGGTAGGCAGAACTCTAAAAACCCGAAAGTCAATCGGCCTATTGGAAGAAAACCAAGATTATAAATTTACCGGCCTTCCAGGATCGGGGGTTTGGGCAATGGGTCAGCAGCTCATCACTAGTAAAACATCTTAAAACGCTAAATTTCCACATGCTGGGCCTCAAAATCAGGACGGATTCCACAGGAAACGAAAACTGGCAAGGAAACGAACTATGAGAATTGAAACGTGGAATGTGCAAAGCCTGAGCAATAAATTTGGAGATGTATTGGAAGAGCTAAATAAATTGCGAGTTGATATAGCCGCACTTACTGAAACGAAAAGGAAAGGAACAGGCACAGAAGTAAAATAAAAATACATGCACTATAGTGGTGTTCCCAAGAAAGAAAGAACTCGAAGTGGGGTTTCCGTTGTTATACATAAGAAATACAAACTCTTTATAAAGTCGTGGAAGTATGTGACGGATAGAATAATCACGGTGCAGATGAGTTTATTGAGTCACGAAGCGGCTATTGTGGCAGTTTATGCCCCAAACGAAAACTCTACCATCATAGTAAAAGACGAATTTTATGAGAATTTGACAAAAGTGCTTCACTTGTTCAGCAAACGCAAAGAAATAATCTAACTCGGGGACTTAAACGGTAGAGTCGGATCCAGTTGTGAGAAAATTTGGTGAAAACACGAGCATAGAACTGTGTCAACTAAATGCATTACATATTGCCAATGGATGGTTTGAACACAAAAACGTCCACAGGTATACTTGGACCCAACCTACGCGACAGCTAAAATCAATAATAGATTATATAATAGTTAAACAACATACAAAATTAATAATAACAGATGTAAAAGCCCAAAGAAGGGTAGAGTGCGATCTGACCATTACCTCGTGCTTTCGAAGATATGCTTCCAATTTAACTGCAACATAAATTCAATAGCACCTAAGATGCACGAGAGAACAGATTGTTTTGACGACTCCAGATACAACTTTCTAAGCCTTGGCGACCACTTCGTAAAATTTCTTTACCAGTTAAGATTGGCACAAAAGTTAAGTAAAATCCATGATGGTACACTACAAGCAGATTATGAATTCATAAAAACATGTATACCTGAATCAGCTGAAAAAGCATTGGGTAAAATGAAGAATATATATATCAGAAGAAACTGCTCTGTATGGTGGGTGGAAAAAGACCTATATGAAATGGTTGGTAACAAAAGACAGCGAAGATCGAATAGTATACTGTAAAATAAGAAATGAAGCACAAAAAGCGACAAGCAAATTCAAAAACGACTTATGGCAAAATATAGGAACTGAGATCAATAACTGCAGTGGAAACAAGAGATAATAAAGCGTAGAAAATACTAAAAACCCTTAGAACGCAAAATAAAGATAAAAGTAATACACACTTAATCGGTTGTGGACACATAGTGCACATATTACAAACAATTACTAACAGAAAGTAAGAGAGGCACCAAAATCGATGAAAAACGGTAAAGCGCCTAGACCAGCCAATCTTACCAATAAAACTTATCAAAGCTGGCTCTTTACAACTTGTACAACTAATAACTAAAGTCTTCAATAAATATCCTAAGAAGTGACACAGTTTCAGAAGATTGGAAAAAAGCATAATATACTATAGTGGTATTCTCCAAAAAATATTGGAAGAAGCCTTTACTATCTTTTTTTCTTAGTTTACCTCGGCTAGCTTTTCAATGGTCGTCAGCATCGAGCTCTACTCAAGAGTCGGTTCCTATGGCAGTTACGGCAGTTATTCAAATTAATATCTCCAATCGCATATAATTTGAATTCAAACATTAAATAATGCAAAATTTTAATACTTCTTTAAAGGAATCGAAGTTTCGATTTCCTTTATCCAAATTACCTTGTTATCACTTTCACACATTCGCGCGTGCAAATATAATTTTTAATTTTTCAATTTTAATTTTGCCAAATCCAATTTACAACTTTCAACTTATCTCTCTCTAAATTAACCGAATTAATCAACACACTACCGTTCGGTAGCAACTTATCAAAAATGCCAAATTAACTTCAAATTTCAAAAATAATACTTCCAAACTAGCGCAATAATGCATTCGCATCAAAATTATTTATTTAAATCAAAGCAAATTATAATACTACTCACAATTCTCAAAAATATCAAAACTCAGCGGGCATACAAAATCTCGCACCCGCTGTCGGCTATAGTTGGCCAAAAAAGCCCTTATCTCTATCTTTTCTCTCCACTCTGTACTTTTCCAATTTAAACATTCAAAAATTAAATCTATAAAATTTTAACAATTTAGCAGAGGGTGAGTCGAAATATTTTGTTTCACGACAATACATATAACATTTATCTTCAAGAAAGGCAACCGACAGGAGTGCAGAAACTATCGAGGATTGAGTGTAATAAGCACAATGGCAAGACTATACGGAAAAGTGCTAAAAGCAAGAATAGAAGAAACTCTGCATGAAGCAGAAGAGCAGAATAGATTTAAAGCGGGCAGGTTTTGTATTGATGGAATATTTGTAATAAAGCAATTAATAGAAAAGAGGATTTCAAGAAATCTACCTGTTTACCTCACGTTTGTGGATCTACAGAAAGCCTACGATACGGTTCCATTAGGCAAGCTGTGGACTAGCATGATAAAAAATGGTATCAGTGGGACTTATGTAAAGGCGATACAAAACCTATATGAAGATTGTACCAGCTCCATTAAAGTCGAAGACAGGTTATCATCGGAATTTACAATGTCTAAACGATTGCGACAACGCTGCACTTTGGCACCGACACTCTTTAAGATATATCTGAAAGCAGCCTTAAAATCAAGGAAAAATAAATGTAGCAGCATGGGTATATCCTTAGGAGGTAAATTACTCTACACCCTCCTATTTGCAGATGATCAGGTCATTGTGGCTGCTGATGAAGATGGTTTCAGTTATATGATGAGAAAACATAGAGAGAAAACAACTAATGTGGTTCGGGTACGTCCAGCGCATACATGAAGATCGATTGCCCAAAAGAATATGGAATTGGACACCAACAAATAGATGAAAACGTGGAAGACCTGCTAGGTGTTGGATACAAGACGCGAATGATGGTGACTGGACTGACAGAGATACTGGCGTGTAGGAAGCAAGAAGTGGCGACAGTCGTAAACCCCTCGCATATTATTATAATTGCTGTTGAATCTTCGTAGAAAATTCTTAAACACCTTTGTTTGCTTCGGGTAGCCCTGGATTGCGGGTAGTTGATATTATCATAAGGCGAGGGTTCACGCGCTTCCAAAATAATAAAAATTTCTGTTCAAAAAAATAAATCATCTTCTAAAATAATATTTAATTGCAAATAATTTGTTCTTTGCTCGAGGTTCGATATCGACAACGCCACGTTTGATTCTTATAAATTTTAATTTTAATTCAATCCAAAAATTAATCTAAAATTAAATTCTAACATCCAAAATCATCTATAAATCAAATCACCTTACTACCGCTCGGTAGAAAACTATTATAAAATATCTAAAATAATTCAAAATTCTCATAAAAATAGGCACTAATGCAAACGCATAAAAATCACTTTATTCAAATTAAATTTAAAATGTTACTCACAATCTCCAATTAATAATTTCTCAAAAAAATATCTCACAAAATTAACGAGCCAGCAGTCGCGCCACCAACTCGTGCGACGACCTTTGGCAAAAAGCCTTAATTTTTTCGTAATTCGTTCCTATCTTACAAATTTAACAATCTTCCAACTTCAAATTATTAAAATGAAATTTTTACCAATATGTATAAGGTGGATTCGAATCCCTTTGAACACCACAATATAATCGGTTTTTTGTTTTAAAATACATATTATGAGCTTCTTATAACTCTTTTTGTAATTTTTTGGCGCATAAACATGTGTGGTATGTTTATATTACTTATGCATTGTGATTATTTGAGTATTATTAATTGTTAATTAAATGATTACAACCGTCATTTGGCTTATCTACTTTAAGCAATCTCATGTTCATCACGTATTTATCAGACCATAATTAGACTTGTTGGTCATTAGATTTAAATACATTTAATACCTGAAAACTGTTTTCACGTTTTTATAAAAATATTTTAAATCTTTGGAATACCTAACTCAAATGTGCCATACAGTGTGGTCTTTTATATTTCTCTTCCTGTAAAAAATAAAAAAAACTTTAGAGAAATAAATATTTATACCATTCTCTTATTTATTCCACGCCAGTAGAATACTATATTTTTTCTATTATTCAAATATTAATTTAAATTCAATTTATAATTTTTATATTTAATTTTATTTGTTACGACCTAAGAATATGTTGAGTAATTCATTACTCAGCACCGTGAGTAATTATTGTCATTACTTAAAAAAATCGCATAATTAATAAACATTAATTATTTAAATCTGATTCGAGGTAGGTTTCTTTTGAATAGATTTTGACTTTCATTTTTAATGCAAAATCATTCTCTGTTTTTAAAATAATTAGGTTGTTTCTTAATCTTACACAATTTTTCAAGTATGAATAAAGGATAAATGGACGAAGGTAGACTTAACTACCATCCTGTAGAAACTTTCAAGCACATCAAGATTCAAAAATGTATATTGTCTGGCATATTTACATAAAACAATAAAATTGTTTATCTAAAATAATGTAGTAAAACCGCTAAGTAATATTTTATTTTCTAGCTTTGAATAAACATAATATAGTACATATTTTTTATAACATCAAAATTGCATGCTCTCGCAAAAGTCAAAAGCTACCGTTTGGAGTAATAAATTTAATTGTTTCTTTTTAATTTTATCCCACTGCAAATTTACATATACGGGTATAATTATTTATGCATGTCATACCACTGATATAATAATGGGCCCATTATCGCTGATTTACGATGATTAATAAATATAAATAATATAAATCAATTATTTATTAATCAATTGTAAGTGGGATTCGAAAGTTTTAAATTTTATTTTATTAGCGTTAAACTGAAAACTCAATTTATAATAAAAGAAAAGAATCGAAAACTTCAAATTTGACTTCTTAATTACAATCTTTCAGGTATAGTCAAGATTCTTATTAAATTACAAGATAACCTTAATTAATTTTCTGCATTTTCAGTTGTATGGTAAATTAAAATTATAATTAAATTAATTAATCTTTTTTATCTAAACAATTTTGCTTAATTGCTGAGAAATTCTATTAATTGTTTTTAAAATAAGTAATGTGATGGACGTATGATCTAAATCTGTTTTTAAATGTTTAATGGTAATTTGTTTAATAAACAATATAAATTAATATGTGTAATACCGTGTAATTTATTAATTAATTGCAAATTATATAAAAATTGTATTTCTGAAGATTTATTACCATTTTATTATATGGAATAAAAATTTAGGTAATTTGAATTACAATTTTTAAATTTCTAGTTTTTTTTAAATAACCAGAAATAATATTTTTTTGAACTTCGGATTTCGTTCTATTTTCATTATTACTCAATTATAAATTAAAGCATTTAATTATAAAATTTAATTCAAATATTTTAATATTATATTCTTTTAATTATGCAATTTAAACTTATTTCTTTTTTTTTTCAGACATGGACAGCATTCTTCAATAACAGACATGTGACGATATGATATGAGGAAGTCTAACCTACTAAAGAATTAAAGAATCGATTTAATATTACTTCTCCTTTAATCGACGCTTGACAAGTTCAAGCTCCCATTTTTTTCATATTTTATTACTCTTTGAATTTAGTGAGAGAGAAAAATTTACAACATATAAGCAATAATAAATTTCTAAGTATGAAAAATGCATTATATTTACATCTTCTACTTTTGTGGTAAATCTCAATGGTTTAATTTATTGATAATGAATCGTAATTGGAGACTATTTAGTCAGAGATTATTTAAAAGCCTATTTACTAGCGCTATGGATGTGATGGTTTCTCGTTTAAATCTTGATTCCACTAGAGATGAAATTATAAAACCCCAATAATTTTATAGGCAATAACATGAAAACGTTTTGAATATTATACAATGAAAAAATTAAAAAAAAAACATCTCTAATAGTTCAAGTGCAGTAAAACACAGCAGTTAGTTTTTTCCATATACGACACAGCGCCAAGAGCAGAGTGTTGGATAAGAGTTGACGATTTTCAAACCTTGTACAAAATTTAAATGTATTAGATCAGCTGAAGAAGAAAAATGTAAATATTACGTTGGATGTCGATAAACACATCTAAAACTAAAAAAACACACACATTCCTAATTATATTATCAATTAAAACTAGCGATAAGCTCAAAGCTTAAACAGTAACAACTAAAAGAAAAAATTCAAAATCAAGCAGAAATATAATTTCCAATTTTTTTAAATTAATTAAATTAAAATAAATTAATTAAATACCGATGGAATTAAATTCAACCATGATCAAACATTTAAAACCACTTAGCAGAAGGCTACTACAGATCTAAAGAGACTGGAGTCGAACACTGTTGTTTGAACTACCATCTGAAAAAAAAGAAAAGGTTGAGAATAAAAATTGTGAGTAAAATAGGAAAATCAACTCCCAAGCAACTCTAAAGTCCCATTATCAAATTATCGAAACGATCTCACTACCAATAAAATGTCTGAGAAATTATAAGGATGTTCTTAATATAATAATGAATCATCAATATCAATATAATTATTTTTAATTTATTATTTTATATAATATCGAGTTTACCTGTTAGAAATAAATTATTATTATTATTATTATATCAAGCATAGTTACTCCGACTTATTCAATCATTATCTCCCGACTACGGTTTCTCAGCAGAAAGTATGCCACTAAGATGGCAGGATATTCTCGATAAAAGTGGTGATTCGACAATTTATAGGTTTGGCGATTAACGATTAACAAATCGAGTTGTACTATGTGTTTTATATAGTTTCATAATTTTATTATAAATACCTTGTAACTTATTCCAGACACGCTGGCGTGTTTAATATTGATATCTACAGCACATAAAATAATGGGCTTTTAATGGCGATACAACAATTTCGATACGACATCGACATTGCAAATTAAATAAACATTACTTTTACATAGAATTGTAAACAAGTTGAGATGCATAGCTGTTTTGAAACCTAGTCTAACATGATAAGCATTAGCAACACTTGCGTGTTAAAAATTTTGCAATGACGCGCATGAATAGATTAGTGAGGTTTTAAGTTTCTTAATAAACCTTACGTCTTTTTAAATAGTTAATGTAGAAATTACACAGAAAATAAATATGTATCGTATATCATGTAATAAACTACATTGGACGAATGGTTTAAAAAAAATTGCTGTTTTAACAAGTAATATTCTACCATGAACTTTTTTTAAGTTGGGAAGGGGGTTCTTATATTTTATAGTTTTATTCTGAATGTAAAATGAATACACATTTTTTTTTCTAACTTTTCCTAAGGTAGGATACTTCTGAACTAAAAATGATATCATTTCAAACAAAGTGAGCAAGAAATCTTTATCTCAACTTTTTCTCTCCTTTAGATGAGATAAATGAAAAATTTTATGAAGTCTTTTAGATCTTGATGAAATAACCAGGAACCAGGAAAGATGATAAAAAAAATAAATAAGACAGCAGACAGTGGTATATGATATGGTAATGATGAAGAAGGCATTTGTCTAGCACAAAGGTTAATAGTGAGCTATTCACGAATTTGACTTCCCTAAATTTTCCATTGGTAATTAGACTTCCTGGAAATTAAACTAACTATAAATATGACCTTCTAGTAATATCACAAATTCAACCAATCATTCCTAGTCTAACCTAATCCTAGCCTAATGTAACCTAACCTAACCCAAATTAAATCTAATTTTTATTAAGATCTTCGGCATTATGCACAATTCACGACAATCAGCCTTTTCTCTAACTTAACATAACCTTACTGAAATTTAATTATATTCGAGACTGTTTTCTTTTCTGTTACTTTGAATTTTTTAGCTTACTTACATGACATTGTTTTAAAGTTTATTTATTTATTTTAAATTTATTATTTTTATTATATTTATAAAAATGTCCTATTATTATTTATTATTATTCTTTTTCCATGGCGCAACCGATCTAACCTAACCCAATTAAATTAAACTCAATTAATTAATCTTCTTTGGAAATTAGTGGCTATATATTTACATATTGTGATGAGTACGATATTTCAATAGCATCATTATGAATCATGTAAGACATCACCCAGCATGAAAAAAGATTTCGAAGCTTTAAATTCGAGATAGACCGAAGTTGAGCTATGCCGTAGGCTGGCAGTTAGAGTTTTAGATTGATATTCCCGGCCTAATACAACAAATTTTTTCAACTGTGTTTCTTCACAAGATACTGGTGATATCTTTGAGGTATTACATCACTACAATTGCTTTGGAATTGATGTTTGGTGTGGTTTGGAATTCGCGTTAAATTGTTGGTTCTCCGTGTTTATAGATACCATAATATATTCACTAAGGAAATCGGAGAGAAGAACCAAACAATTCCAAAAAATTTTTAAATACTTGTGTGTGTATCTGTAACAATCCTATTTCAACCCTGCATTTGAAATTGAATTTCTTTCTGTTATCTACATACATTTCTTGCTTTTCTTTGATATTTTCTTATTTAGGTCTTTTATTTAAAATTCTATTTATACGAATTATTTACTTATATTATATTAATTTCTACCCATTTTGAAACTAATACACTTTTCTTTATGATACTGCAGATATAAATCGTAATTGTACGATTATTTAACTCCCAAAAAGAAAGTCGACGCTTGGCCGAAGACAAAAGCTTACTTCTTACCTGGAGTCATTGTGAGATAAAGATTCTCTACAGATTTGCATATGTTTTAAAATTGGGCTTAGTTTGTGCCATGAACATATTAGTCGATCAGTTCGGTCATCGTTGGCTTTCTTGCTCGAGCAGTCCAGGCAGGTTATCTAGATATGCAATTTTTAATGAAATTATTAGACAATTTTTGGTGGGTGCATATAAATATTTATGAGCATGAGACTCTTTTTATTTTACAATGTAATTTTTGTATTGATTTATAAATTTTCGTTTTTAATTTTATTTCAAAATGTGATCAATAATTTGTTGTATTAAATTTTCATTTTGTCTTATGGCATCTCCAACTGTTCTTGGGTGCGTTATTGCGCAGTTGTCTGACTTATCAGACAAATACGTTGTGAAGCAATTTCCAGATTCACAAATTTTTTAAATTTTTTTGATTTAACACTTTGATTTAAACAACTCTCAAATAAAATCAAAATCACTTTTTATTTCATAATATCAAAGTTAATCAAATTATTTTATTAATTTCACCGATTTGAACCAAATTTAAAATAATTGCTCACTAGAACTCCGGTTAGGTTCCTGTGCGAAAAAACTTAAGAGGAAAAAGAGATCGCACAAAAAGTTGTATAGAACAGATTATTAGATTTTAATACGTTAAATACTTGTTTTAATAAGTAGTACTTGAAATATCACTATAAAGATAACTCTATAATTAAAACTATTATTAACAAACTAACAATAGATAGAAAACTTCGAGCTGAAAGAACAAGACATGTTCAATATTTTTAAATGTAAACAAATAAAAAAATACCCATATTTTCACATATAAGATTTTAGTTACTCTACTCTCCTCCACCCCATTTGGCCGCTGTAGTTCTGATGTTTAGTACTAATGGAATAACAAACTAAAACCGGGCAAGGCTGGGTACGTCAGCTAGTTTACAATGTAAACAAAACATAATTTTTAATGGTTTCAAAACACGACAATATATAATTTGTACAAATAATAAAATAAAATCATAATTTTTTAGCTTTGGCTGTAGAGACCCTAGGCCCCTTGGAGTAACGGTGGAAAAACTTTGTGCGCTTTGAATAGATCAACTTCTAATTAATGAATCAGGAGATAATCGTGCAAAGAATTTTTAATTTAAAGCATCAGCATATGAGTCGATCTATATTGCGATGAATCCATACTTTGAGTCCAAAATTAACGAGCAAAAAGTCGGCCCGCTCGCTCTCTTGCGCGGCTCGTCGGCAAAAAGCCAATATCCTCGTCGATTCGCTCCCACCTGTCCAATTCTACAATCTTACAACTTAAAATTATTTAAATAAAATTTTCCTCAAATGTACAGGGTAGGTGCGAATCCTTTTGAAACACCACATTAAATACCCCCGTTGCTAATGACAGTTTTGAGCGCAGCTCCAAACAAAATTCGCAAAAATCCGTGCGTGTTTCAAAAATAAATCTAAAAAAATATTTACACAACATTACAGTATTTATAACTAAATAATTTTAAATTAAAAAATTTCAAATCAAATAAAAAAAGGCTTATCTATTTCCAAATTTTTCATGCATCATTTCTTATTCCATCTTTTCCTTTTTCTTTTATTTTTCTTTCGAATCTTCCACAGATTGATCTTAGATTTAGGCGTCCACTTCACTGGGATCTTGTTTCTCGTTTTCCACCCCCGACGCATCCAAAACTTCCAAATTTTCCTCCTCTTCTTCATGGTCTTCTGTTTTGCGTTATCTTGCCCTGCAACTTCCAATCTTGCGGCCTTCTGCTTCACAATTTCCAATTTTTTATCAAATGTCTTCTCAATAATTTACTCTATTTTCTCTTCATTTTTTACTATTACTTCATGACTTATTTCATCATCGAGGGCTCCATCCCATACTCGATTTTTAATTAAATTTTCAATTCTGGCTTTAACAACTGAATTTTCTGTTAAATTTCGCATTGTAACGTCTCTTATAATTGGTGTCATAATTATGTCCAATTCATTTTTATTAATATCCTTGTTTTTTAATTCTTTAATATCACAGTCGTGCTTGTCAATCTTTTCTTGTAAATTTGCTTCCGATTTTCTCCAAATTTGTTCCATCGTATCCATTTTTTCATATAGTTTTTCATAGTTTTGGTTGTTTTCTTTTAGTTTTTCATAGTTTCTATTGTTGTCTTCTGTTAGTTTTTCATAGTTTCTTTTGTTGTCTTCTTTTAGTTTTTCAAAGTTTCTTTTGTTGTCTTTTGACATTTTATGTAACAGCCTCATTATCTCGTCTATCATAGGATTTTATTTGACCAACATTACCAATTTATCTCAGGGTTTCTAGCGAATTCCAAATCTAGTTTTGCCTCACGTTGGGATGCCAATAAATGCGATGAAATCTAGCCTCACGTTGCGACGCCAATAAATGCGATGATCCCAGTCTCTCCAAATTTGAAAAATAATTATTATTCTCCAATTTAATTCAACGTACAAAAATAAAATCTTAATTTTATTCAAAAGGAACAAAGTTTGATTTCTCGCCTTATCCAAATTGCCGGCTTATCAATTGCAACACTCGTTCGTTCAAATACAATTTTAAATTTTCCAATTTTACACCAAATCAAAATTTATTACTTATTTATTACTTTTTCCAAAAATCAATCATCCAAATCAATCAACTACTGCTTGGTAACAACTCACAAAATTATATCCAATTCCAATTATCAAAATAATCCAAAAATTACGCAATAATGCATTTGCATAAAAATCACTTTATTCATTCAAAAATAATTATCACAATCTCAAAAATAAGACAATTCTCAAAAATAACTCACTTGAGTCCAAAATTAACGAGCAAAAAGTCCGCTCGCTGTCTATCGCGGCGACTCGTCGGCAAAAAGCCAATATCCTCGTCGATTCGCTCCCACCTGTCCAATTCTACAATCTTACAACTTAAAATTATTTAAATAAAATTTTCCTCAAATGTACAGGGTAGGTGCGAATCCTTTTGAAACACCACAATATAGCAGCATTTATAGATGAATAATTTATAATCTTACTTTATAATTAGATGTTGTTATTTCTGTTATTGTTATTAATTTATAATTTATTGTAAACTGTAAAAAAGTATTGTTATAAGTAGTAATAAGTTCTCATTGATTTCCTATTTTAGCTTTGTTTTAAATTTTAATTTACTTTTTTTTCACTTATTTAATTTATTTATCTTTGCCTAAACTGCTTCTTTTCTTTATTTTATTTTTGAATCTATAATTTAATTTTTTTCAAAATTTATTATATTTTTGCTTGACGTTATTAATTTTGAATATAAACTAGAAAATCAAATTTTGTTTATTAATTGATTAATAATTTTTAATATAAAGTAATTCTTTGAGTGGTTTGAAATTTTAGAAAGAAAAATGGAATTTCTTGTTAGGATAATCATTATTTGATATTTGATTTATTTTTCAAAATATCAGAGGTTAAATTGTATTGTCTACTGTGAAGATTTAATTTTCAAAAACAATTTAATTGTAATTTTAAAAAAATGTCTACAAATATACTAAATTTCTACGATTTAAATTATATTGCCAATCGGGTTTACAGTATTAAAATTAATATTATTTTTATTCTTTTTGTTTGCATTTTTGTATAGGGTATTTTTTTAGTCAGAACTGGTTAGTTCTCGAGTGGTCAAAAATTGGACTAAGCGGTTGCGTTTCGTAACGATTAGTCGTGGTGGTCAAATGCTGGAAATCATTTTCAAATTATGGATGGCATTAAATTTACTTTCATAAAATATAATAAAAAAAACATTTTATCAATTTTTTAATGTCTTATTTCAATTCGAAGCTTTCATGCAGCTAAAAATCGGAAATTGTGTCAGAAACGTCATTAGAATATTTTAAATAATTTGTATTTATTTGTAATTTTTAATATTTTATTATAATTCAAAATTTTGTTTAAATAATTTTACCGTATAGTAAAACTAAATAGTATCTACTTATAATAATTATTATAAGTGCTGTTGTATTGTGCAATAAAATTTTTTAACGCTTACGAGAGGGGCAAACTTGAACACGGGCCAAAATTTTGTAGTTACGGCGCTGATAATTACCCTATGATAGTGTTAACCAAGAGTTGAACTGCTCATCAAGTCTTCCAAGCAAACAATATATTAGCCTGTAAATCTTGGCTTAATATTTGTTAAAATACTGCTATTCCATTCATGCGCGTCATTATTATATAAACTTTTAATAATTTTTACGTATTATATCTTAAAAATAGTTCATAATGAGATAAAATTTAAGATTTTTGCTCGAAATTTAGTGTTGATTGTACAACAATTTTAATATTATTTTAGAATTCAAAATGTTCTGCTGCATATTTTGTAAGGTAAATATGTTTTAATGGCCAGAATAGGGCTAAAATTGTTTTCGTGGCCCACAATTTTTATTTTCTAGTTCTGGTTAGTCCACGAGATGGTATGTGTGGCATCAAGTGGAGGAGGTGGATTGGAGCATATTGTGGGAATCGGAATGAAATAGGAAATTATTGGAAATTTTCATAATGTATTAACAATTGTGGAAATGCAAATTTCCTACTATAAAATTAAAACGACACGATTAGTTTCTTACATTCTAAGAAAATCGAGCAGTTAATGTCAAGCGTTTGCTAATTCATTACAACAGGATCATAGCTCAAGCGAGGACATTTTACTTATAAGGAATACGCACGATTACTGGTTTTTATGCGTAATCATTAATTGATATTTATAAGCTTTAATAATTATTCTGTAAAAAGTGCCTAGTAGATAATATGAGAGATATGAAAATAAAAATGTACTTTGGATTTAGGAAAAGCCTGTAAAATAATTATAGTGGGTATATCGAAGGCAGGATCGATTTTAATTCAACTAAAAGTTTTTGATTAATTTTTTGAAAGCTGTTAATTTATTTAACGTTTTCAAAGCACGTCACTAAGTGTGGAATTTGCAATACACCGTCTTCATAAATCGCCCACAAGAATGTTTAATGACTTTGGTCGATTACTGATAGACACAATAAGACTTCGTGGAATCGGGTAGACACCTAATTTGATTTTTAAATTATTGAATATATTAATGAACAAAATATTTGTATCCACAAAAGTGTAAACATTGTTTCGTTAAGTACCTAGCGAAACTACTAATTAAAACCTGTTTTCACTCTAAATGCTTTACGTAATAAGCTTTTGTAGCATAAAAATTCTAATTGTACATACTAAAATGAAGCTTTATGAAGCTAATTACATAATTATCATTTTCAAAAACTTTTTTGACTGCAAATAATTACAAGAGTACACAACTTATTAACATTTATTAAAATTTTATTTAAATAAAAACCACTTAATTAGTATATTAAATTATTAATTATGATATGTAAATTACACTTTAGAGTGTATACGGACGTCACGTACAAAAGAAAATTGATTCAACCTAAAAATTCAAATTTCTATTATTTCATAATTGTTATCTATTTATAATTATTGACATAAAAACATTGCAGGAAATTGAATTTTTAACGTTAACCTTCGTTGCAAATTTGTTACGCGTGTAAATAATTACAAATTAATTACTATTACGAATGAATCGAGCAGGTTCATGTTTTTGAAAATCATCGAATTGCACATTTTGGTTTTTTATAGCTGTCGAGAGTTGGAAATTATCCGACTAAACTGCAGCCATCATAAAGCTTAACTAAAAGGGTTATAACAACTAAGGAAAATTATTTTGTGTAACTTCGCTGCTGATAAATAAAAGAAAATTGTTTTGTTAAGAAAAGTTGCCAACATTTCGAGATGGTCTCACCATTTCGCGATAGTTTTATTTGGCATATCAATTTTAATTTGTATAATAAAATATAATTTTTTTACTTTAAATAAAAGAGTGTAAATAATCACGTAAGAAGTTGTTTGGTGAATGTAAAAGGTAGGAGTATCAGCACTGAAAGTATAAGATTTTCCCGGAGATATGCTCCAAATCGTGATCTTTGTAATTAATTGTCGAGCTGTGCCATTCATCTTAAGCGTCGACTTATTTTGTGCCTTACTTTCCGAACGAGTTTGCTTATCTCCTATTTTTACATTTGCAATTGGCCTATCGCAAAATTAGACGAGTGAAAACGTATTCTAATTTTTTTGTGGTCGTTTTTCCAAAGCGCTTTTCCAGAATGTTTGATGCGACTTTTTTATTAGTGAAAAATTTAGCTTTCGGGGTTGTAATTTAGTAACGAACTTGTCTGGCGTGTTAATTTTGCTTCCTCGGGAGATCAAAATAAGAAGACATAAATAACAGGTTCCGGTTATAATGACATCACGTCCGGAACTCATTATTTCCCGCGTTATTTCAAGTTTTACCCTTGATATCCTTCGTTTTCCTTTGGACTACTAATATAGGCTCTCTCAGATCATAACTTATAACCCCTAAAAGATATGAAATTGCAATACAAGTTTGTAATTTTCTAAATTAAATTATAATTTGGTCGTTTTCTACCTACAGATATATCGCCGAGCTCGAACTCGACGTGACGAGTTCACATTGTCGTATGTGCTAATGTGTGCGAAAAAGATTAATATAATTTAATATAAATTTCCTTGTTTCGTTAGATGATTATAGAGATAATGTAGTTAGCATTATTATTCTTAGGTCTCGTGAATGAATGTCGTGCTACAAGTGCACGGACCACCCGAGCGCCCCTGTAATTAAATCGAGATGCTATATTTACACAACGGTTGCTCGTACCTATATAATCAATATGTAAATCGTGGCCACGACAGAACTATATTTATTAATCCAATAATAAAATCATATTTAAATTATAAGGTATTGTGCAAATGAAAGTTGCTATTATCCTTATCAAGCTTAGCAAACAGATTGTAAAAATAACTAGGAAGTTCTTTTTTACAAAATTAATATTAAGATATTATACAACAGCGAAAATTCTGAAAATCTAACAAAAATACAAGATAAATTAACTTCAAAACTGAACAAACTTGAAAGGAACGCCACGAGGGATTAGTTTTTTAAAATTAGATTTTAAAACGCTAGAAAAACTTAATATTTACATATTTTAATTACGAAATTTTTTATCAAATATTTTTAGTCTATTTTATTTTTATTTTTTTATAAAATTAATTTTTACATGTTACATGAAATTGAAATCAAATTTAATTCATAACTTACATAATATTGTTCAAAGACTATTTAAATGAATAATATAGCTTGCTACATAATATGTTATAAATTTATGTTTCGATTTTCGGAATCTCATCAGGCAAACCTGGAAAAATTATTAAAATCATTGAGAAGTTATGCTATTAAATTCAAACTTGATTAATAGTCAGATTTATTTGACTTTTGTAAAAGCAAAATTATACCTTCTGAAGCCAGAACGAATAAAAAAATTCTAAACCGGACAACTAAACAAACTAAAAAAAAACCAAAAGTTATAAATTAAATTTTATTTCAATTTCATGTAACATGTAAAAATTAATTTAAAAAAAATATATTATCACATGTTAATAACCTTAACTATTTTATTTTTGTTTTGTTTTATTTTTTATTTATTTTTTTCTGTTTACTCAAATATTCTAAGTTTTAACTTGTTAAGTATAATAAATTAATGTATTTTTTATTGTTTTTAATTAATATTTTTCATTACTTTACGGTTAAAATTTATTATTTTAACATTTATGTTTAATTTTAATATTTACCTACATGTTATAAAAATTAGCCAACTAATAAAATTATTTTTTACATGTTAGATGAAATTGAAAAATAATTTAATTCATAACTTACATAAAATTGTTCAAAAACTATTTAAATGAATGATTAATTTAAAAGCATAACTTTTCAATCATTTCTATAATTTTTTCAGGTTTGTCTGATGAGATTCTGAAAATCGAAACATCAGTTATAACAGGGTGTCGCAAACTATATCATTCATTTAAATAGTTTTTGAACAATTTTATGTAAGTTATGAATTAAATTATTTTTCAATTTCATCTAACATGTAAAAATTAATTTTATTAAAAAATATTATCACATGTTAATAACATTTACCATTTTAAAATTATTTTATTATTAAAAATCAAACTGTTGACTTGCTATAACTTGGTGTAAAGGGGTCAAGCTTCAACCATCCGCTGAAAATCTAAGATCTCAGTTCAACAGTTCCACCGAGTTTTTAATAATGACTTCCAAGTCTAAATTGATAAAAAAATAATTCTATAAAGAAAATAGATAAAGTAGGTACAATAATGACATGAAATTTACTTTCCAGACTCAAATTAGGAAAGTTACTGACCATCGCTGCCTGCCAATATCATTTGACTTCTTCAGAGAGAAACCAGATCTACTTGGAACCTGGACACAAGCTAAAACCTAACAAAGATCTATAAGAGGAAGCAGTTCTTGTAATTACAGGAAAACTTTAGATGGGCTGAATTTACCGGTACGCCAGACTGATAGCCATGAGCCACAGCTCGGTCTTCAATAACGCAGCTGGAGTTTTTTATGATATCCTTCTTCTCGACCTGAATATTTAAAACAATTAGCCCAGTTCAATATCAAATCCGCTGGTCACTAGACATTCTTGGGTAAAATTATAACCCTAGCAAACTTCTAAAATAAAGCGTAAATGAGAATATACTACATGGCGGAGAAGCTGACCACCATATTGCAAGAAAGATAAGACTTTTCTATAAAAAGCCGAATTACTGAACTTATACAAAGTTCTGAAACAATCGATTAACATTTTTAATAAGAATATGCAATTACTCTTGCACTGCTAATAAATTTCATGTATTCGGACTACCAAATTTTACAGGCGCAATTTTTAGAATAAATCACTGCCTGTTGAAGCATTTAAAAGAAACACTGCACTAATACTAATACCTCTTATTTTTAGTTTTTCATTTGTAAATTATTTACTCACTGGAAAAACAAGGTGACCGATAGACCGCCTGATATGCTGCTATAACAACTATAATTATCAAACTTGATTCAAAAAATTTAGGTTTAAATTTTCAACATCGAGTTCTATTAGTCATTTTACGAAAAACTTTTAAACGATCGTCTAAACTTACTAGAGTTTTATATATTGCTGTGTTCACACTAAGCGGTAAAAGATGGGTTGCGTATTTACAAATAAAACATTGACTTTGCAACCAGAGAAACAATAAAAGCAGCGCTTTACGTTTCCGTTCTTGTTTTACATTTACTTGGTGCGCGATTTGATTTTGTTTGTTTATTTATGTTGTATTATTTAGTTTAAGTTGTTTTCCGTTTTAGTTACTTATTTAATTTTAAATAAAATTTTATTTATATTTTTAATTGCTGACATTCTTATGATTCACCAACATGCAGCCAACACAGAACAGAACAGCACAGCCAACATACAGTAACATTGATTTAGAAAATTAATATAAATAAAAATCTAGATCAAAGTCAAAATAAAACAATGGTGGGAGGACCAATGAAAAAGAATAATCCATCAGGAACGTTGGGGATATAGAAAATAACAACGACCAGCATCATTAGTTATTCTTAGATCTTCGTAGAAGGCAGTCGAGCAAATTATTTAAATTAAACGTGTGTCGAGAGTTTGGTAACGTGTTTGGATTTTTTTGAATAAAGCCCAACAATAATTAGTGTGGACTAGAGGTCCGATATTTTCCAAGTTTAGAGATCATCTCCGCCAAGCGTTTATCAAAGTAAGAAGCCGACGAGTCTATAGAAATACGAAAGCTAAATATAATTATTACCAAAAAGCAGATGCATACGATCATTAAAGATACGTGAAGAAGAGATTCCGTGCAAAAAAAAGTTTTTAGTTTATCAAATCCCTGCTGGCCTACAAGTTGCGTGAGTCATGTTGGCTATTTATTGTTTATATACCCAGGTGGCAAAATAAATATCATTTTATATCGTCAATTGTTTTATTGTCTTACTTGTAACTATTTACTTTCGAAGAACGGCTCTACCCATAAAAGAGATAGGGTTAATAAAGAGTAGGTAAGCACTACAATATATTGTAATGATATTTTCGTAGAAATATTTACGCTTCGTTACCTCGGGTTACTCTTTGCAGGAGCAGTTGGGAATTTTCAAGGGTCAAAGGTTCTTGCGTTTTCAATATTAAAATAAAAAGAAATCTTTCCAATGCAAAACAAATAATTTCTTCAAAAAATCAAATCCAATTCAGAATAATACTGGCCAATCTAATAAATTTAATAAATTCTCCAAAAATAATCTTCTCCAAAAAAATAACCAATAAATTTCTAATCCAATGTAAAATCTTTAATTTCAATGTAAAATAAAATTTTAATTTTATTCGAAAGGAACAAAGTTTGATTTGTTGCCTTATCCAAATCATCCAAAATTAATCAAATCCACTACCGTTCGGTAGCCGCTTATAAAAATTATCCAAATTATCCAAAATATCAAATCAATCATCCAAAAAAGACGCAATAATGCATTCGCATAAAATCACTTTATTCAAATCAAAAACAATAACTCACAATTTCAAAAAAAATCACAAATCTCAAAAATAAATCACAGAGCCAAAATCATCGACCAGCTTGGTCGGCCATCTTGGCGAAAAAGCCAAAATTTAACGAGCCAAAAGTCGGCGCTGTCACTCGCGCGGCGACCTGTTGGCAAAAGCCAATCTCCTGGTCGGTTCGCTCCGCACCTGTCCAATTTTTACAGTCTTGCAACTTAAAATTATTTACAAACAAAATTTTCATCAAAATGTACAGGGTAGGTCGCAACCATTTTGAAACACGACAATATATTCTTTCTTTTTCTTTACGGTTTAAGGAGTTAAAGTGTATCACAGAATTTGAGTTTTAGTAAAGATGGTAATATATTATGAAAGAAGAAATTATTACGAAGCGAATAAACTGAGGATCTACATGTTTTTTGCTTTAATATTAAGAAATAATCAAATTTGATATATCGATTTTCACGTAAGATTGTTTGAAAGTTGCAATATATTGGCGGTCTGTGTGCTCAACACAGGAGCGAGTTTGCAAGGATGAGAAACATCGCAGTCGACTGTTGACCTTACCGCGGTTATTTGAGAATTTTTTTTAGTAGTACAGCGTTTGACAAGCGCAACCACAAAAATTCTCGGATGCACCCTAAATTTTAGTCATTTAACATAAAATAAAAAAAAAACATATTTCAATTCATTTTTGGCCCTGATATAATCCGGGGCAGTAATGGGGTGCATATATGACCAACAATAATTTAAAAGAATTCAAAATCATTATAAGCGGAACTAATCTTATGGTAAACAACAAATGGAATGTACTGAATTACGTTTTGACTCTTTGTACGTTTATTTATGCATAATCTTCAAAATTTCAATTGTATAATTGAAACAGACCCTATTTTCTACCAAATGGCTATTCTGAAATTTTCAAATTTGTGGTGCATTTTAACGTCTTACTCGCATATTATAAACATACAGGGTGTCCCCGTGATCGTGACGAACCTTTGAGGTTCATAAAAAATAATAATTTTCAAATAAAATTTTTATCCGCGTCTAAACCCTTGGAGGTTACCTCCCTTTAAAGCAATTTTTTGAATTTCTGATTTTAAATAGCTTTAGCTCTGTTATTATTGATTTTTTTATGCTTAATAAATTAGAATTTTTTTAAAAATCGCAAGCTTATGCTAAAATTTAGGTTTTTTTTTTTACTTTTCTTGCGAATCCCGTATCTCTTAAACGAATTGTCTTAAAAAAAACTGTCGGCTCTAACCGGATAGGAAATTTAACGGGCTACAACTCTGGTCAAATAAATTTATTTGGGAAACCAACCGTTTTTACAGAAATTCTGAAAATAATGAACAAAGTGTAAGTAAAACAAATAAATAACTAATAAATTAATAATGATAAATAAACAATATAAATTAACAAACTAATTCACGATAATTTAATGAGCTTCATAACAATGTTACTCAAACGTCAAACGCTACAATATGTTTTGAAATTAAAACAAATTATAAATCAAATCGAGATTTTTATCAATTTTGTGAATTTAGTTTTTTTTTACCTGCCTTGCCATTGGACAGAAAATTCCTAATGAACCATACCAAAGTACTTTCTTGCCACCATAGAACCAAGATTACCCTATTTAGACCCTTATTATCTCATCACGTAAAATCCCGATGGGATCTGGAATGATAAGAATGATTACAGTTGCACTGCACTGTATGAGCACGAAATCCCATGATCTAGATAATTTTTCTGATTTTTGCCTTTTTAGTCAAGGCTTTTCATTTTTCCGCTATTTGACCTATAAATCAATTGTATATGCAGGCTACCTACCCATTGTTTGAATATGCTGATAAATTCTGGATTTTGATTGCACTCTTTCTTGAACAGTTCATCTGGGCTGGCAGAAGAATCTTGCACTTTTCTTTTAGAGATCTTTTAGTTTTTAATAAAAAGACCAACTTGCATAAGACTGATCATTTTTGGGCGTCCCATGGGATTTATTTTCGAAGACTTTTATTTATATTCTTATTTTTACTAGGTTTTCTTTTTTGATGTAAAATTAATTGAAATTTAATTAGTTTGTTTCATAAATTAAGATTAATATTTATTAGCTTTTTTTGTTAAGTAAGTGAAGAAATTCCTAATTAGATATCTTTTTGGCCTAAATAAAGGGTAACATACAAACTAAAATTTGTATTAAAATAAATAATAATAAAAATCAATATAATACTTTTTCTTTTTTAAATTTGAAAATGGTTAATAATGTTTGATTTTAATCACTAATTTTTTTAAGAAATCTTTTACTTTGGAATCCGGATTAACATAGATATTCTTCTCATCGATGTTCTTGATGATGATTAAAGTAAGGTTAACTAGCTTATATTATTATTTGACATCTTTGGACACCAGCGCCTAAAAGTCGTGTGCTACCAACCAATGGTTTTTTGTACATTTATTGACTCAATCTTCTTCAAATAAGGTTTTTAGCCATACTTACCAAGCTGACTAGAGCTTAGTCGAAAGTATCAAATAGCATAACTATACTTTAAATAAATCTTACTTATCTTACATAAATCTTACTTTGATCATAATTTGGTTTTTGGTTAATTTGGACATGAAAAAGATATAATGAACAACGTCAAAAGAAGAAAATTAGAGTATCTGGGCCATATCATGAGGAATGAGAAACGTTATGGATTATTACTCCAGGGCAAGGTGCACGGAAAGAGGGGACTAGGGAGAATAAAGATATCATGGTTAAAAAACCTAAAAACGTAAGTTTCGACAACCACAACCAGACTCCTCTGGGCAATTGCAAACAAAATAATGGTAGCCAGAATGATCGCCAACAACCGATAACGGGTAGGCACGTGAAGAAGAAGAACTAAAATGGTATGAAATTTGTTATTAACTTTAACTTATTAACTTGTTTTATTAACTTGTTTATTTCAAGATTATTTAATTATATTTTACAAGTTAAAAAATTAATTTATTAAATTTGTTTTTTCTCTTCTTGTTTTTTTTATCAGCCTCTTTAGTCCAGTACTGAATCATTCTCTATCAAGAAAGGTTTCAGCATTTAGATCCCACCGTTGTTTAGGCCGGATTAGGCCTAAATGCCTGTAACTTTGTTTCTAATAGTTGATGATCACAATCATCAACTCAGGGAGACTGCTAGCTTTACGTGCTCTCCAAAGCACGTCTCCAAAGACGATCATAAGAATCTCCCGGATTCGAACCGGGTACCTTAGTGTTAGCAGTTATTTGGCTAACATACTAGGCTAATGACTATTTTATTCCAAACTTCTTGATTTATTTTGTAATCAAAATTTTAGACGTCGGAACTTTTAGACACCACCATGTGAGCGCCAGTACTTTTAGGTAACAATCATAAACTCAACAAACACACATAAAAACCAAAGAAGAAGAAATCTGCGCCCTGATTTCTGGCACCAAACAAAAATTGGTGGTGTTTAATTGTTCTACTGTCGTAAACGTGGCACCCAATTGTCCCGAAGACCAAACGGTAGACTTAAAAAAATGTCTTGACATTTCTATCAAAATGTCTTGTTTGGTGATGTACTCAAAATTTCAACAGGACAGAGTTTCCAGTATAAAAATGATAATATTGTAATAAAAATTAAAACGTTTATTTATTACTAAAGGGCTAATACAAATATTTGCAGATACGGTTAATAACAATAAAACACTTATTACACTAAGATTAACACTAAATTACACTACAATTTATTTATCACTAAGTCTATATTTATTTAAACACTCGGTATATTGTTTATCATTTCACTTTATTTATGTTAACACTTGCACGTTTAAACTAGAATTAACTCGTCACAGGAAAGCATCGGTATTTATACTTAAATGCTACCTTCCAGAAACTTCCATGTTATTCCTATACATTCGGTGCGTTTCTAGATTGAAATTCACGCTATATTTGAATAACTAATGATGTTATCATGCATGACTCATCACACATGACTCATCATATATGACTCATTATACATGACGTCATACATTAGTCATCAAATATAATTAAACGTTCTTTCGTAACAATATTATTTTTGCATAATTGCGGCCCTAAGTATATGACCAATTATGCTTCGGATGTTGGGTTTCAAGGTTTTAATGTATTGTAGATTATCTGCATAAACTTGATTTTTCACACAATCTCACAAGAAGGAGTCTAACGGTGCTAGATCATACGATATAGGCAGCCAATAGACTGTATAGAATTAAGCGAATTATTCGATCAGGAAATTTCGTTCGCATTAAATTAATTGTTTGAGTGGCTTTATGATATATGGTGTCGTTCAGCTGAAACTACATATCACTCACATTCATATCATCAATAATAATAGGTCAAAAAAATTTGCAACATGTCCCGATAACGCAATCTATTGATAATCAGCAATCTGTTTTTAGCCGCATTTTCAATAAAATCCAGACCTCCCCAAATCAAAAAGTGCAGTAAACAGTAACACGGGCGGAATGTAAAGGCTTTTCAACAATTACTCTTGGATTTTCTGAAACCCAAAGGCTACAAGCTTACTTATTAACATAAAAATGAACTTCGTCTAAAAAGATGAGTTTTTATATATAATAAAATTTTCGATTTTTCGACGAACAGCATGGTCGGAGAGCTTTAATTCTTGCACTAACTGAACCTTATAAGGTTGTAGACCACACAAAATTTGCCATGTGGTTGTAGTGAATGATTCAAGTGCTGAGAACATCGTGGAATCAATAAATTTAGATCTTCCTTAACACTTGCACCTACAGCTGCAATATTGATAGCTGAACGAACCGGATTAACACGTATTTTTGTTGATATATTATTATATACCAAACCACTAGACCAAAATTTGATTGCCAAATTTTTAATAATGGTTTTAGAAGGATGATTAACCCGACCGAAAATATCCAAAACTTTGCGATATGTAGTTCTCACAGATTCTTCATTTCCATAGTAGATTTTAATTACGTTTATGCGATTTTTGATTAAAATTGGAGACATTATATTAATGATAGACCTACATATATTGCGATGTATCCAGCCTCTCCAAATTTGAAAAATATAATTATTAATTCCAATTTAATTTAACGTACAAAAATAAAAATCTTAATTTTATTCGCTAGGCACGAAGTTTGATTTGCCTTATCCAAAGCGTCGAGTTATCAGTCACAACACTCGTTCGCTCATACAAATATTATAAACTTTAATTTTCCAATAACAAATGCAAATTCAAATTTATCAAATCAATTATAGTTCAGTAGCAATTCATCAAAATATATCCAAATTATCCAAATAATCCAAAAATTACACAATAATGCATTTGCACAAAAATCACTTTATTTATTCAAAAATAATCATCACAATTTCAAAAAAATATCAAAACTCAGAAATAACTCACTCGAGTCAAAAATCAAAAAGCCCAAAATATCGGCCCGCTCGCTCTCTCGTGCGGCTCGTCGGCAAAAAGCCAATATCCTCGTCGATTCGCCCCCACCTGTCTTATTCTACAATCTTACAACTTAAAATTATTTAAATAAAATTCTCATCAAATGTACAGGGTAGGTACGAATCCCTTTGAAACACCACAATATGTAAAAAAAGAAATGATGAAATATCTACTAGATCAAAAATGATCTGTATTTCCGATGTCAAATTGATTTTCGTAGAGGACTTTAAAAAGCTTAAATAATTTTTTCTCGAGAAACCATAGAACTCCTAGAGTGTTAGAAAAATGGTTCTACTAGAAAAATTACAAAATCTATTAACATTGATCTGCTAAGACAGGATTTAGTCAAAGCGGAAACCAGAAAAATTTTTTTTATCTTTTATTTTGGTATAGGTATATTATTAGTTTATACTGTACATCGGCTATTATTTGCTAATCAGATTTCTGCAGTTGTTTGAAATAAGTATATTCAAAAGTTTTTCAAGCAAAACTTGGAATTCATCGTAACTATGATTGTCGTATATTAAATTCCACACTAAACTGGAGGTTCCGCTTGTCTGACAGTTTGATTATTTTATGATAATTTTGTTACATCTTAACAATAAATACATACATTCTATGTGAATGACTTGGAAATGTTTTCATAATTTCAATTATAAGATGAATAATAATATTATGTAAATATTTCGTATTAAATATACCTATATTTACACTGGAATATTAAATTAATATACATTGATGCAAATTTGTTGGAAATTCCTAGTCGTAACGATGAATTGTTTTGTATTTCTTCTTACGTACTTAATTTAATTCAATTAACAAAATCTTCAATAATTTTTAATAATTATTCCTGTAATTATCATAAAAAGTAAAATCAGATAGTTCGGAACCGGAACCATTATAGTAATATGACCTTGAAATTTATTAAAATTAAAATAATAATAATTATGAATACCAATGGTAATGACGTTTTTGTAACATGATTATACATTGTTATTGGGAAGAAAATTTCACATGATTTTCAGAATGTAGTACCTACTATTTATTTTGCCTATTCAAAAACAAATTTGTATTTCAAAACTAATTTGAAAAATAAAATCTAAATAATATGAAATAAAAAAAGAACTTTAAAAAGTAAATTGTTAAGTGGATAGTGTGGTAGTTAGTAGTATGTAATGTTAAAATAAACAAACAATAGATTTCTTGTTTCTTCAAATATTCTAAGTCCAAACCAGATAAAAGTAAATTATTGTGTTTTTAATTGTTTTTTAAATATTATTTTTCTATGTAAGTATGTATTCTTTACTTAAGAGTTAAAATTCATTATTTTAATATTTTGTTTAGTTTGTTTATTTTAAATAATGAGTTTGGCATTTACCTGTATTAAAATTTTTATGTAAATCGTAGTCAAATTAATAAGCATGCATTACATAATATTATAATTTGAGATTTATTTTAATATGCAAAATATCTCAAAATTATTAAAACAAAAACTCAGGAAGTAGGTACAGACAAAAAACAGGTAATTCACAATCGGTTTTGATTCAACTTTTTATAGCTATATTAAAAACAATTCGCGAAATGGAACAATAGCGGATACCATAAATAAGAGGTAAATCTTCAAATAAACTTTTATTATTTATTATGTACATTTTAAAGACGATTTGTGCTCTGCCTGCAGACTCACGGATAGTTGAAGAAGACTTTTAGAAGAAAATTAGGTAGATTACAGAAATCAAAAGTAAAATAGAGGCATATTTAAATCGGCTACGTGTTGGGATATTCTTTATATAGTTGCTTGGCGAGTCGAATTACATTAGCGACTTTAGCTAAATTGGTTATCCATCATTAAATTTTGTTACTTTAAAATGAAAGCAGTTACTGAAAGTATACAGTATAGAAAATTCATTATGCCACTCCGGAACTAAGTAGTAAAATTATACAAGTTGTTTCAAACGTTAGTAACGATTAAAAAATCGTTAAAATGTGCATATGAGGCTAAATATACATATCTATCTCAGCAGATCTCACCTATTTTAATAGACCTACAAGAAAATAATTAATATTAAAATATCGAGTAAAGGTCTTTTGTTATTCGAAAATTATAAGATTAAGTTTTGCAAATATTAAAATTTGCATCTATGATTAATATTTTTTTAATCTACGCGTTTTATAAATTAGTAAAACATAATCTTCCTTAATTAATTACTTAATTAATATATCTACCATTTTTGGTTTATGAATTAATTTTAAGCTTTTACGATCATTATTCTTAATTACCGACATTTACACAGAACATAATTTTTTTTAACTTACATGCGCACATTACATTTTTTAATATTCACGGTATATGTTTAATTTCTATATTCATTATAATTATAATTAATTTTAAATAGCTAATTAAATTTTAATTCCACAATTTAGGCAAGGATAGCGTTTCGCGATTGGAATAAAATATTTAATTTCTTAACATATTTTATCAATTATAAAATTAGGTTTTATTCATTGTATTTAGTTGTCCGTGTTAAAATATTTCGATTTAATTTATTTGCAATTTTTTTTGTCATCAGCAAAGCATTAAATATTTTTATTCGAAAAATTTTCATAGATGCTAATAAAAGCAGAAAATATATGTAAAAATCAAATAGCCTATAAACTAAAAATATAGAAATTATTATGTCGTGAAACCATGAAAGGAATTTTATGAGATGGAAAGGTATTAAAAAGTAAATCAAATACAAAAGTATATAGAACATTAAAAGAATGCTGCAATATGTTGTTATAAACAACATGAATGTGCATTGAAAATATATATTAAGTGTATTAAGAAATATGTATTCGTACTGCAATTTCATTATATTTTTTTTAAGACATCATAAATAAGTATATATTTTTGAACTAATATTAAAGTTGAAATTAAAACGAGTGCAACGATACGTAACAAGTACCATTAAAACTGTTAATTTTTTAGATGTTATACCCATTAACCCAATAGTTCATAATAGCGGGCCAGTAGCGTAACTAAACAACTTGAAGCCTATACGCAAGAAAAATTTTTGGCACCCTTAATATACCTTTTATTAGATATTAAGATGAAGCGGTGAAAAATTTGATTAAGGTATGGTGTTGATATAAAAAATTTAGAAAACAAATTAGTGATGGTAAACCCTTGGATTTGGTTAATGGATTGTTGCTTCTTGAAATCTAAAATTTTGTTTCAGAAAATTTATAATAAGAGCATGTTTATATTATTGTTCTTACAGTGCCACACTTAATAAAAATTTTAAAATTTTATTAATTTTATATTTTATATTTATATTTTAATAATTTATATTATTTTATTAATTTTATATAAATTTTTTCTGAAGCTATAGAACAAAAATTTAAATTTAAATTAAATACCAAACGAAATAGTATTTATAATGAATTATTCTCCTTATTTTGATGTAGCGGTAGCCTTTAAACCAATAATTGTCTATTAAGTTTAATGAAAATGTTCATTAAATCAATGAAATTAGAAATAAACAAAAATGTATTCTTGATTAGCTTAGTTGACTAATGACAAATTATAAATGTTTATTTGGTGAGATCGTTCGTTCGCATAAGATATAAACAACATTTAACACTGTTTAAATAATATGTTCAAAGTTATTTGTGTGATGTTTTTAATTTGTTGAATTTGTATAATTTTGTAGTTATACTTCAAGCTTTTTAAGAGTATGTACTGATAAATATAATTTATTGCTTTAAAATTTGCTATGTTTTAAAAGATTAATTAGTAACATTACAATTTTTAGCCAAAAATTTCCCAAAAAGTTACTAAAATGTACTGGAATTCCTTAAAATTCGCCGAGATGTCGGAAACTCCTGAAAGTTATCGCAATTTCTTCAGCAAGTTAGAATACAAGCAAAAAAGATGTCGAAAGAGTAAAAGAAATAGTCAAACTTATAGATAGGGAAATCAAATTCTTGTCTGCAGGTCATTGAAATTTCTTGGAAATTGGTATTTCCTGGATATCATTTAGTATTCCTAGGAAATGAATAAATAATAAAAATAATAAGAAAATAAATTTTAATAATTTTGAAGGATATTTACTCCTTGCCTACCGCAAATAATTAGATTGTGGTGTTCTAATTAAAGCTGTCATTCCCCTGAACAACCGGAACTAAAATTCAACCAAATTTCAAATACAATTATGACTAAATTGCGAGTAACTGTCTTCTATCAGGTTAATGGTTGAGGGAACAGGCTAGTTTCCTCTTAACTAAAATACTTAAATTAAAAAAAAACCTTAGAATATTTTTCGAATACAACTAGGCATCCAAAGACTTTTCTAGATTCGGTATTTCCACTAGTATGCACAATGTACAAAATTTCAAAAAAGTGTAATTTGCGCAACTGGATATATTCTAATCATGGACTCAGAAAATCCGTCTGTTTAAAACGGAGCATTGCGATGACCCATATGGTGTTACCGTAATGTGGTTTGCTCAGCGGCAATAAAAAATATTTCAGCTAGTACATGCCGGGATTCAGAAGCAGAATTTTCTTTTCTTGCAGAAAATTGTAATATATTTCGTAATCCAGAAAGGTGCACACTATATTACCCACAAAATTTAAAAACTTAGTTACTTAGCTACAAGTTTCTGTAGTAACATTGAGTTACTACAAATACCTTCAAAGTCCGTTTTTTAGGATTATATAGGTTTTATGGGTATTTACATACTACATTAAAAAAAAACGACAACAAAGCGTCAACATGTTGTAACACTAGAGAGCGCCGTTGAATGCTTAGTAGCAACCGACTACACTATTGTGATCAAAAGCCTAAGTTCTACCTATGGGATATGCATCTAGCAAGGTCAGCATCCTACTAGATTATATACAAGTGCTCAAAGAACCGTGAATGAAATTTTGGTACATCACATAGTTAAAAAAAACAGGACGTAGTACTAGATTAAAAAGAAGAAGAAGACATCAAAGTAGTTTGTAGCATCTCGAATTACTAGGTTCTTCAATTGTACGGTAGTTTAAACTACTCTCAGTTTATATTGCCAAAGTATAATTCTACGTATATTAAAAAATATATAATTCTTAGTTAGCAATGCATTTAAAATTTAATATCTTCTTCTGGAAGGTCGACGTGACATCTGTTCAGTACTTGAATCTTGAATAAAAGCCTAAAATTTTTTCAGGTTGTAATTAGCAACTACCATGGATACCCAATGGACCATCGTAATTGAGTTTATAGAATTAGCGCTTGCCCCTACTTAGACCCAAGTTTACTCCTATAAACTTTAACCACTTTTAACGCCCGTTTTTCTTTGATTTTCACAACATTTACATTAACCGAAGAGTGTTTCTTCTTCACCCTTCAGATTAAAGTACGATGACTGTGTTTATCTACTCGACAAACGTATTAACGTTCAGGTGTATTTGTATACTAAGAAAATACTTTTTAAAATCAACTATACGTACATAATTTTTGATACATTTAACTAATCATAGTAAATAACCGTTCACTTTGTATCATAAACTGAAAGAGTAAACTCTAAAATATTTTTTATGTTGATCTCTTTTTTGATTAAAACATTAAATTTCAATTATAAAATAAAGAACACATTGTACACATAAAAAATTATTTAAAAAACACTAAATTTACCACTAGAAATAAAAGTATTTGAAAAAGATGTAGAGAAATTGAAAAATCAGAAGTATGAAATTGTGTGAAATTTATGAAAAAAAATGGATAGCTGGGACTCTTTAGAGAAGGTCCAGCAATTTCTTCCTTTCCAGACGGTTGAAAATCGAAATTCCCAATCTTTTATTTCATGAAGATACCCAAGGTGGAAAAACTAGCTCTTTTCTTTGCGGAAGCCAGGGATGAATCCGGGGTAGCTGCACCAAGTTTGCACTTTCTCTCGTAACAAAAAAAAAAGTTCCTACTATAGTAGGAACTCCTCCCTATAGGGAGCGAACCCGGAAAGGACGTTTGCAACGACCGACGCTCTAAACATTCACCCAATAATTCTTAATGAAGACTTCCAATAATTGGAGTCTTTAAAATGGTACTTGAGCACAAAATTAGATCAAAAAATCAAAAAATGTTTAAAGCAAGCGTCGGCTACATCGACGAACACCGCTGACGATCCTCAAAAAATATTATCGGTGTTGTACAGCTCTGCAGATGAAAGAAACGAAAAGAAAGTAATAAGGAAAAAAACTTATCTTATTGCTGTTGTCGAGTGGTCGCTATCGCTTGATCTCTCAGGTGTTCAAGAAACCCAATGACAAAAAAAAATCCAAAAAACACAATTTCCTTGAAATTGGCGTAAATCCGCAAGAAAGAGCGGTGGTAACTCCAGTAATTTTCACTACACAAAAATCACCAATAAACTACCCAAAATCAAAGGTAAAAACCAACCTTTTCGTCCACGCAATCTGGCTCTCTAAAGTATCTCTCTCTGTAGCCTAAAGAAATATAACAAAATTCAAAATTTTGTTACAAATTATATTATGAAAAACGATAAAATACAATAAATAAAATTTAAACAGGAACTAGTAATGCAATATCGGCCACATTATAAATAATCGGTTTATACAGGCTAACAAGGAGGCTATATATTAAAATATTTCGGGGTGTTCTTTAAATTTTTTTTAAATTTATCATTGTCTAACCTCTAATATAAAAAAAAATGTGTAGGTAGAAGATGGAGATCAGATAAAAATATGAAAACCGTAGTCTAGTAGGTGAGGCGACTGTTCCAAATCATGTGAAGCTAAGAGATAGCGTCTTTTTGATAGTGGAGATAAACTAAATGTTTTTCTTGAACTTGGTACAAGTTCCCATCATCTAGAAAGAATGCTGAATTTACTTAAAGAAAAAAAAATTACAGAGCTATTATTACTTATTCAATTGCCATAAATTGTTTTAGTCCTCTCTCTAAACGTCAGCGGATGGCTTTTTATGTGCGGTAGATATGACAATTTCATATCTATTAAAACTGTAAAAATTATTGTACAATTGAAATAACACAATATATACAAATGCAAATTAAAATGATTTTCTTTCTAAACAAAAGTAATATTCGCACAATTGCATTATACCTGTGAAATGTCTGGATGCAATCACAGAACCAAATCGGCTAGGATTTGATCTCGAGTATTTAACATCTGTCTTTTCATTGCTCTTTGGGTAACTTTAAGTTCCCTCGCATTAGACTTTATTAAGCTCCAAGTCTCTGATCCATATGATAGCACAGGAAGGATGCATTGATAGTATACACGTCGTCTAAGCGACATTAGTATTTTAGACTTAGGAATATATTTTAATCCTCCGAAAGCTCTCCATCCCAGCTTGCATCTTCTGGTTATTTCAGTTATTTGTTATATTGTCCTTATCAGTTGTTAAGTATACAAACTCCTGCAATACCTCTAAGGTGTTGCCATCAATCGTAATGCGGATCTTGTCGTGGTTGTCTAGGTTTGACTTAACTTTTGTTTTTGATTTATTTATTTGTAATACTACCAGTTTAGATGCTCGTTGGAGGTCGTCTAGCATTATTTGGAGTTCACAATATCATCACAATATCATCTGCAAATCTTAGGTGGTTAAGGTATTCCCCATCTATACATATTCCTTTTTCTTGTCAATCTGGGTGTTTAAAAACGTCTTCCATCGCTGTTATAAAGAGCTTTGACGAAATTGTATTACCTTGTCTTATTCCTCTTTTAATGGCTATGCTATACATTTTATTGGTAATTTAATAAAATATTTAATATAATGCAGTGATACTTTCTAAAAAAAACTTGGTTTTCACTTGCAATTCAAAGTACCGCGACTAACCTCCTCTTCGCGGGAGATGAGATAATCTTATCTCGGGTTGGGTTCTAGGTTGGGTTTTATCGTTTTCAAAAATTTAAAATAAAATTCTTCTAATCCAAAAATAATTAAATGCTTTTCCAAAAATAATTAATTTACAATGCAAAATGCGATTTAAATTCAATGTAATGTAAAATTTTACTGGGTTTGTACTTTTAATTTTATTCTTATCCAAATCGACGTGTTATCTTTTGAACCATTCGTTCGAACAAACATAATTTTAATTCTTCCGATTTTTAATACAAATCGAATTTATAACTTCAAATGCTTCTTTTTCAAAATATTCAACCAAATTAATTCACAATCTTCGCTCGGTAGCAACTTATCAAAAAAAATATCCAAAACCAACTTCAAAAAAATACGCAATAATGCGTTCGCACAGAATTCACTTTATTTAACTTTGTTTCAAATCAATACTCACAAATTCAAAAATTATTACAAAATCTCAAAATATTTCACAAGAGTCAAAATTAGCAACCGTTCGGTCAGCCATCTTGGCAAAAAAGCTTTGAATTGTTTTTGATTTGTCCCCACCTAGCAAATTTTTCAAAGTTACAACTTAATAGTTAATATCAAAATTTTACTAAATTGCACAGGGTGGGTCCAAATCGCTTTGTAACACGACAATAATTTACTAAATTATAGATTATGTTAATTGAAATCCACTAGGTCGGACTAAATCGGTCGGATAGGTCGATCTTGCAATCTTATTCGTATTGGTTGTCAATAAATCTCGACAAGGACTTTATGTAAATCCGCCACAGTTTGATGAGTTTAAACCCATAGGGCCCGTTCTGAGCTGTATACTAAACAGTTCTAATAAGTTAAATCAAAAACAGATGTAAATATGAGTACTACAGTAAATATCAAAATTTTGGAAAAAAAAACCGTGAATACCTTCGAAGATCAAAATGTGAAAAATTAAAATTTTCTGTGTATCCCACAAAAAATGTTTAGAAATTTACTTTAATCTAGAATACAGTAGCAACTTTCCTATCATGAAATTAATTACCAGGATAATTATTTTAAATTATTGTTAATAACTGCACTTCTGATACGATAGAACAATAGTTAAGATGTAAGCATAATTAATTTTGAAGTTAATTTTAAGTTGATAAATGAAACGTGCCATAATTGTGCTTAAATTATAATTATTAACATTTTAAGTAATTCATGTTTTGTTTTTTCTAAGAATAAATCTCTTATTTTCGAGTTATAATTAGCAATTAAAAATACATAATATTAAAGATAATAAGTAAAATATCAAGTTTAATTATTATTTACTAATGAATAAATTTTATTTTAATTATCCATATAAATATATTTTAAATTTATCATTGTTATTTAAAATATGTTTTTCTGTTAATTTAATTCTCATTTGCAATATATTTTGGTTAGACTCTGAAACCTCAATTAAATCCGAGTATTGTTGGAATTTTCTGAGGGAATTATAATTTTTAATTAAAGAAATTCAGTCAGAGAAGAGAAGAGAACAGGGTATTGTTGATTCCAAGTTGCAGACAGGTACTCGCAGTTTTTGCTTAACGTCTAGTGGAACTGTCACCTATCAATCAGAGGTAGCGCGACCGCTTTTTGTCAAGCTTTCATACTGGACGCTAGTTTTGTCTGAATGCCCTTTCGGCATCAGATGCGAATATTTAAAGTAGCCGCTCTTCTTACCAACCTTGCATATCAATTCAAATATTATGATCAATTTAAACTTTTTGCCAAATGCTCATTCAAATTTTCTAAAAGTTACTTTTTTCGTCATCGACGGTCGCTCGAGCCGACCAACTGGAAATAATAGAACGTAACCTGTTCGGAGGTTAAAACGTAGACTCCCAAACCCATATTTTCTGCTGTCTGGTCGAAATAAATAATAAATGTTGATACCAAATTTTCTTATCAATGACTCCATATTTTATACTTAGATAAACTTTTCGTGTAGTTCCGAACTGTTTAGTAAAATGTAAAGTTTAAAAGTAACAGACATAATTTAGATGTAGTGTTAGTTGAACTTCAGCCAAACTCGATACATTGCTGTTACATTAAATAGTATACATCGACTGTCCGAATTACAAATGTCGGACATTATCGTTTCTAAACTAAATTACTTTTGTAAACAAAGTTGCATGGAAAAGATCGTCGAGTTAAGCAGAAGCGACGGAAATTTTTGAAAAAAACGGGTTTGCAATATTTCGACGGACGAACCCGAACACGGGGTTGTTTCGTCCTACCCCGAAAAAAATAGATTTTACGTTAAACAACGCGAGTCTGCAGAATGCCGATTTGAAGAAATTTAGGTTGCAAAAATATTCGTGCAAAAAAGAGAGTAGGAAAAAAGTTTTTTGGAATTTTGATAATGAAGCTGAAGCGAAATAGCTAGTAAATCAAAATTAATGATAAATATGTCTGAAAATATGAAAATTGTGAAGTGATCAGACGAAGAAAATTATACTGCCGAGTGTACCCAAGTTTTTGTGATGTTGCGGTCTTCTTTGAACCAGTTGCATACGTATCAAGGAACATTTAAATAATTTATATGTATGTACGCATTCGAAGCTTACTTTTTCAATTGTGCCGCAAAACAATGCTTGCAACGAAGATGGAAGAGAAAATCTGACGGAAACAGACACTCGATGACATTATATGGACAAGGATAGGTTTATAGAGATATTCAATTGTAAGAAATAAGTACATCGAGTTTATTTTGTAACGATTGCAGGCGGCAAGGTTTGTGGAACTTATTTTTATTTCGAATGGAATACATTACCAGGCAATTATATTATAACTTGCGGGTTCGATGTTCGATTCTTACACAACAAAAAAGTTGTACCACTAACAAAAAAATACCTAAGTTTCTTCAATAATGAAAAAACTCAATCGTTCAAATTGTATATGAGATTTCTCTCACGACATACCAAAGAAATAAACTAAAACTTGTTACACAAAAAAGTTATTCCGCATCAACTTAAATTTCAAATCACGTGAGGAAACGAATAACTTTTCTCGATTATTAAAAATTAAAATTTTAAGCTTGATGCCGCTTTAGCCATGTAACTGCTTTGCCAAACAGAAACTTTAATTTTTAGTGCATCAACAATCAGGGGTTTCTATGATACGGAAGAAAACTTAAATCCTGAGATTAATTTTTTGCTGTTCATTCGAACAAAACATTTATAAAAATTTAACATATTAATGTAAGCTTCCTAGATAAGCAATGTAATTAACATTGCAAATTTATCCAAATTTTTTGGTAACAAAACCAAATTTGAAATGCTTGTATTATTTCCTGCTTATTGCCAACCTTGAAATTTATTGCTACTTTTTTCAAATATCTAAGCATGAACGCCCCTTAAGAATTATTAGTTTCTTATTTCAACTTTCTTTAAATGCGTCTAATTTATTCTATTGTAAATAAACATTAAAAAATTATTTTGCATACTTAAATTCAATTTTTGGAGAGCTTAACTAAATCAATAATTTAATTGGAAAATTAAATTTGATAAAACTCTTCAGAAGTTAAGCAAAAACATTATCGTTTCTATCATTCAACAAACTGATTCCATTATTGTAGATACAAATTGAATCAAGCAACCGTAGAATAATTCTGTATATTTAATAAACGCATATTACATAGCTTCCCTACATCCTTAGTAGTTCAAATAACTATTTCCTACTAACATTTTATTACAAGCGGTTGAGCCGTTTGGTGTATAATTTAGTAAAAATCAAAGTTCATCTAGCGTTAAAAGTTTGATTTTCTAAAAGCTAATATTTTTGTAAATTTAGTATCAAAACTTACAAACTAAACGGTAAAACCCTTACATATCAGTAGATTACTGTAAAAATTATTCTTTTAAATATTATAATGTGCTTTATTTTAAGTGGATCTTTAATGTAATTAATAACCATAACACCAAGTTTACAAAAAAAAACATTAAAACAAATTTTTTAATTTCAAGAATTTGGTGAAATATAAAAAATAGAGGATGCTTACGAAAACTTCTAATTACATCATCGTAATATGAGCATTCGGTAGTTATGCGTGTTGGCAGTTTCATGGTAGTTTAGAATAATGGTAAGTTTAATTTTACTCTTTCAATAATTGCCAGTAAGAATATGACGAGATCAGTGTCAAGGATAAAACCGTGAATAAAATAGAAACATGTCATTCATTAAGACTTTTTTGAAATTTAATAATTTTTTTCTTAGCTATTTTTTTTTATTCTTCACTGAAGCTAAAGATGGTCCTGATTACCGGTGTCATACTGCGCTGTTGTTTATTTAAAAATGTATAACTATTATATTAATTAACACAAAATTTGTAAGTTCTTATAAAATCAATTAGACAGAAACGTTTGTGTAATTAAACATTCGCTTAGTAAATTAGTAAAGAATCCGGTTCAAATCCAGAAAAAGTCTGAAGATTTTTATTTCCATCTTTGTGCTTAAAAAAGTACACAAAAACGTCGGCCTCCATGAGTTCATGATCTACCATCAACTGCAAAAATTTGTTTACAGGTACATTTTCCAATCCAGTTTTAGTAACCGTGAAGTCTAAATACTTAAACTTTTATCTCACAGAAAGAGGCTGATTATCCTGCAGTAGACAGAAAAGACTGAAGATTAAGGTAGGTAGAACATTTTTATCTACCAAGACGCTTTTCTGGTTGTATGGTTTGAAATTGTCATAATAATATCACGATTCTATGACATTTCGCTGCTAGGATACTTTGCTACCACTTTTGGTTTCTTACTTAAAAATATTTTAAAAAGAATAACTAACGATAAATGAAAACTAAATTAAGAATTACTAATCGTAGTAAAACCACATACTGGTGACAAGAGCTTTGTCAATAAAGGAAGTCAGATCATTTAAATGAGGCAATGCTGACTCCGATCCACTACCATGTTTTAGCAAAAGTTAAACAGAAAACGTCGAAAAAAAAGATTAAAAACGAAAAAAAGAAACAAGTTGCAATAGAAGAACTTAAGCATGAAGCGGTCATAAAGAAATATGAAGATAAGTTAATAGAAAAAAAATATATAAAAGAGGAAGAGAGATGTAATGATTGAAGAATAGAACATAATATCTGAGAGTATCACAGTAACAGCAAAGCAAGTAATTGAAAAAATGGATTGATAATGAATGTACAGAAAAAAAAAAAAAAAGAGAATAGCGAGATATAAATGGCTAAAGACAAATGAGGAGCGATACCGCAATAATTACAAAGAAAAAAAAAGAAGCCGACAAGTTATATAAACAGAAAAAAAACAAATGGATAGAAGAAAAAATGAAGGAAATTGAGGAGAGCAGCTCTAAACAGAACATGAAAGCATTTTACGATCAAATTAAAAACAGGAGGAAAACATACGCGATTAGAACAAGGAAAATAAAGAACAATTATGGTAGGCTAGAAAGTGAACCAGAAGAAATTAAAAAGATTTGGATGAATTATTTTGAGGAATTGCTAAGTGTGAGTCAAGAGGAGGAAATAGATGGAACTAAAATAGATGAGACAGAAAAAGAAGACAAAATAGCAGAACCCGAAAGAGAAGAGATGTTGAAATCAATTAATAGACTAAAGAACGGAAAGGCTCCGGGCAGCGACGAAATAATGGCGGAGATAGTAAAGTATGGAGTAGAGGAGAGGCACTACATACCAGAATACATGAACTAATAAAAAGAACATGGAGCAGGAAAAGATACCGAAAGAGTAGAGTAAGGGAATAATTGTTGCATTAAGAAAAAAAAAGAGACAGAAACAGGTGAAAATTACATAGGTATAGCACTTCTGAACGCTGTCTACAAGATACTATCAATGGTTATACACAACAGATTTAAAGAGTACACAGATAAGCTAATCGAGAGTTACCAGTTTGGATTTAGAAAGGGAAGATCGACGATCGGTGCCATACACTGTCTAAAACAAATAGAGGAGAGGAATTATGATTACGATATGGAGTGAGTGGGCAAAAGTGTTGGAAACTATGAAAGAAATAAAAATATTAACTAAATTAATAAGGCTAGTCATGATGACACTCAACGGAACAACAGCTAAGATAAGGATACTAGAAGGGGAAACAGAGAGCATAGATGTGAACACCGGAGGAAGGCAAGGCGATGCGATGTCAGCGACACTACTTAGCATACTATATAGTCAAAAAAGCAAAGTGTAATAGAACAATTATAAATAAGACAAACAAATTTTTCCCTTACTTCTAATATGCAAATGTAACGGATATTGGGTGTGAAGGGTAGTAAATCAAATACTTATTGACTGCTGACCAAGGTTTCGAACTATTTATTAGTTCATCCTTAGTGCTGAAATATATAACAGAGATGTACAATCTTTAAACGATGGCCTAAAGAGCGTCAACATCCCTGACAGTCAGTGATAGTAAACGTTTGAAAATACAATATGCCAATAAGTGTTTGATTTACTACCCTTTACACCTAATATCTGTTACATTTGTAAATTATAAATAAGAAAAGTTAACTCATTTCATACGCCGACAATGTCGTAATCATCTCAAGAACAGAAAAGGGAATGAAGGACGTACTCAGAGAAATAAAAGTAGCAGCAGAAAAAATAGGTTCAAAGATGAACGATAGTAGAACTAAATATATGAAGTGCCAAAGAATAAATATCGACAGCAGAACTGAAATGAGGATAGACGATTATATTTATCAGAAAGTAGAAAGCTTTATCTAGGAGTACATTTGGCTAGCAACAATGATAGAAGCAAAGAAGTTAGATCAAGAATACAGGCAGGTTATAGAGCATATTACGCAAATAGAAATATTTTGAATAATATTTAGAAATATTTAGAAATATTTTGAAAGCAGGCAAATAGCAAGAAAGACAAATATACAAATCACTGATAAGAACAGTTGTGAGATACGCGGCTAAGACCTTGTGTATGACCCAAAGAAGGAAAGAACAGATGAGTCTTTAAAAAGAAGATACTCAGAGAAATCTTGGGTCAGAAAAGAATAGATGGAGAGGTCAGAGTAAAAATGAATTTCGAGCTGCCGAGGAAAATGGATGGAGAGGACGTGGTGAAATTCATGAAGGCACAACACATAAAATGGTTGGGACACATAATGCGTAGCAGTAATGAAAATGCGAAATGTTATTGACGCCGTGAAAGAGAAGTAGAGAAGAAGAGGTAGACCGAATGTAAAATGGTGGAAATGTGTGACATAAGACCTAATGGAGATGAACATGGAAAACTGGCGACAGTTTTTCAACGATAAGAAGAGGTGGAAGACAATAGTAAAGGAAGCAAAAACAAATCCAAGGTTGTAAAGAAGAGAGAAAGCAGTTATATTGCATTGTAGATGTATGTATGTAATTAAAGAACACAGAGGACTAATCTCCCTCAAAAAAGGATCTTCTAATTAT